>OX463244.1:107003158-112003158 GCA_949820135.1 Sylvilagus floridanus | reverse complement strand
GCAGATAGCTGAATTGGAAGAGGAACCTCAGGGAAACAAACCAGAGCCCATATGGGATGCTGGCGCCTTAGGTGCCACAGTATTGGCCCTGTATTGCATTTTATATGTTTTCAGTTACTTAATTATTTTGGGGGGAAGAAGTGAGACAGAGAGAAGGTCCTCATGTGTTAATTCAGTACGCAAATGGCTGCAATGGCCAGGTCTGGGATAACCAAAGCCAGGGTCCAGAAATGTAACCTATATCTTCAAGTGGGCAATAGCAAACATAAGTTGAGCCATCACCACTGCCTCCTGGGGTCTGCATTGGAAGGAAGCTGGAGTCATGAGCGGCAGCTGCGTATTGAGCCTAGGTACTCTTGTGGAATGAAAGCATTATAACAACCATCTTAATTGCTAGACTGAACTACCATTCTTGTAATTTTAATAAGGTTGTAATTGATTGATTGTATAAAGCTAAGTCCAAAGAACGTTTATATATTATAGTCAGTGGATATTTAGAGGCACTGCCTGATCTTCCTTTTCAGCTGCTTATAATGCAACCACAAGGTGTTCCTCAGCTATCAGATGTATTTTGAAAGTATCACAACAGAAGTGAACTGCCTTGCTTTTGAGGCAAGTGTTAGTCAACCACTGAATGCAATGCTGTATTAAAAAAAACTTTGTCAACTCTCCCTAGTCTGGGAGAACTCCATGGGCAGAATTCAAAACTCTCTGGTCCTCATGAAACATTACCTGCTGCAATATATGGAATCAGAAGTTGTTGCAAAAAAAAGTGCTAAGATGAAATTTTAGCACTGGTCACTATACCTTTCTGCCATGTGATCCACATAACTAGAGTGGATTAAGTTCAGAGATTCTATCAGTAAAAAGGGCAGTTGTTAAAACTTTGCTGGGGGGCCAGCACTGTGGCCCAGTGTGTTAATCCTCCACTGGAGGTGGCGGCATCCCATATGGTCACCAGTTCTAGTCCCGGTTGCTCCTCTTCCAGCCCAGCTCTCTGCTATGGCTGGGGATAGCAGTGAAGGATGGCCAAAGTGCTTAGGCCCCTGCACCTATATGGGAGACCAGGGAGAATCACCTGGCTCCTGGCTTCGGATAGGTGCAGCTCTGGCTATAGCGGTCATTTGGGGAGTGAACCACCGAAAAGACCTTTCTCTGTCTCTCTCACTGTCTATAACTCTGTCAAGGGAAAGGAAGGAAAAGGGAGGGAAGGGGAGGGAAGAAAAGAAAAGAAAAGAAAAGAAAAGAAAAGAAAAGAAAAGAAAAGAAAAGAAAAGAAAAGAAAAGAAAAGAAAAGAAAAGAAAAGAAAAGAAAAGAGAAAGTTAAAAGTTATTATGGTGAGCAAGGTGAAGTGGATATCTCCAACTGTTTACTTGCCATCCTCCCCAAAACAGTAAGTCCACACCAATATCACATCATGAAGAAAATGGCAAAAACTGCGCCACATATAAAGATTTAAAAATGCAAGCCAATAGTTGTTCCTATCACATCTCAGGTTAATTTAAAACTATGGTGCTTGAAAAACCCAGGTAGATTCCAGATTATGAGGGTAAGCTGTGGTATATTGAACCAAACTGTAATTGTAACTTTTTTTTTTCATGTGGTATTTTTATTAGTGCAGATTAATAGTGTCAGGTGTATGGGATGTACCTATTGATTTGGCAAATATGTAATTTTCCATTGATGCCAGAAAAAGGAAGTGTATTCATTTATACCAAAGAAATAAACAAATAAACAACTGTTCTAGGCTATGTAAACTCTTTCACCTTCTCCTAATATACTCCAAAGAAATCAAGATGAATGTGGCATTTTGTAAAATCTCATACTGATCACCCTATTGTAGACATTATGACCAGTGGGGGCAGAAATTGCTAGTCTATCGGAGGCCTCGGTAAGGAAAATAAATTCCGGAGAGTAGAAGATAAATTGTGGAAGGTGAAAGAGTGTGTGTGAGTGCATACCAATGGACTAGAACATATTGGCCGTCCTCTCTTCCCAGTAATACAGGGGAAAACTCTTTTTTGCAAGTCTCAACACCAGCTTGGGGCAATAATGCCTCATAGTCCTGTTTAGCATAGGACTATTAGGAATACTGCTCTGATTCATAGTAACATAAAACATTCCAAGCTATAAATGGAACCCTGAGCAGGGAGGAGTTGTGCAGCATGTTCAGAATACAATTGCAAGCTACCCTAAAGCTTAGAACATACAATCCACTGTATCTCATACTATAGAATATTGGATGTTTACTATGGTTGCAGAAATAGGAAATGCACTGTTTATAGAGATGCTAAAGGGAGATTCAGAATTCTGAATTTCTACTTATCTACAATGTACAGAAATAGCTGCTTTTTAGGAAAGCATCTCTTGGTTTTCCCTTGGATCCTTGCAGCGATGGATGGATCATGTCACCATTTAACAAGTGTCCAAAATTGATACAATGAGTTGGGTTCTATAAAACCCCACTAGTGATAGGCCAAGATATAACTGATTTTAAGATGGAAATAATACAACCAGGATCCAGTGCAAGCATGTATGGAAAACATAAGCAACCTATATAACAAGAAAGTAGACTCTTCGTGTCATCCACCTCTGTAGAGCATCTCAGTTCAGACAAATGGTAATAAGAATAATACTTAATTGGCAGGCTGGTACTAAGTTGCCATCCCAAACTGCTTAGAATCTGAAGTACAGCCTCCTTCTTTGGAGATTGAAAAAAAGGATTGGGTGGAAACCCTCCTAATGGTCAAAGCTTCAGGTTGTTCAAATAGTTAAACATTGGAAAGAAAAGTGGAACAGATTAGCTTATACACTCTTGAAATCATTATCAATTGTACATGAGGTGTTCAAGAGCATGCAAAGAGAAAATAAGATTGGTATCACATACAGAATAATAATCTTCTAAAGATGTCCACATCCTAGTCCTTAGAACCCGTGAATATGTTATGTTGCATGGCTAATGGGAATGATTGTTCTGGACTGCCCAAAAACTCTAATTTAAACATATGAGCCTATGAATGTTGAGAGACTTTCTTAGCTATAATCAGAGAACCAAAGAACTGGCAGCAAGAGAAGAAGTAGACCAACACTGCTGCCCATGTAAATAGAATGGGGGCATGACCAAGGAAAGTTGTGACCTTCAGAATGTGTTCAAAGTTGAATGCCCTCCTTGTCACCTGATGTATGATTGCTAAGTGTGAAATGTGCTGCTTCTAGAAACCGAAAAGACCTCCCAGACATTGTGCTTCCCTCTTTGTAGTACAGAACTGAGAATGCTTCTCTTATTTTGGTATAATGTTCTGATTCATGGACCTTTAAAAGTTTTATTGAAGTGCAGGTCCCAGAATGTTCTGTAGAACTTATGTATCATCCTCTGAAAGAGATGGGTCTTTACAAGGCCTTCAGCTTTGTTAGCCATCTCTTGTTCATACTAGTCATTTAGAGCAATACCGCTGGTGTAAAGAAATGGCATTGTCTGATCTGTAGAGCTCTCTTCAGAATATGTCATAACCAAAACAAAAAGTGTCAGATCATGGTGCAAAATTTTCAAAGAATACTTTTGTCGATTCCAAGTGGATGTGACCAGGTTTTCAACATCTTACTTAACAGGGATAGAAATAAACACATTTCCTAAACCAATGGCCATATCTGCCTCAATCCTTATTAATCTGACTTAGTAATGGTGTTTCATAAAGCACAACAGCTGTACAAAGCTTTTAATTACTTGACTTGGTCATTGGGAGTCTAAATATTTTTCTTCATGAATCTGTGATGGTATATTTCTGGATGATAGTAGCATTTCAAATAGTAGACAGAGTTAAGCAGATTGCCCTTCCCACTGTAACTGGATAGAGCTGATAAACTGAGGACTTTTACACAGTCGCTGGTGTTTGTGTGCAAAGGAACACTAGTCTTCTCCACCCCTGGGACGGGGAACTACTATATTAGCTCTCCTAATCTGGTTCTCAGAATTTTGGATTGGGATTGCAATTTACACCATTGGATCTCTTGGTTCTCTGGCCTTCAAACTCTGATGGAAATTATGTCTCAAACGTTACTAAATTTCAAGCTTGTGGATGGGATATAATGAGCCTTCTGAGCTTCTATAACCAACCATGTAAGCCACTGACTTCAAATAAATTTTATCTATATATATGTATTTATTAATTTGAGTGACACCCTCAGTGCATAACAAGAACTTTGATGTTCATAATGTAGAAGAAGCATCAAAAACTTAAATCTTTTGGGAATCAATATCAGTTGCTTGAATAATAATATTAACCAATTTATAGTTTCAAATACATTTTAAAATATTTTACCTAATTATTAAATTTTCAGAGTAGTCTATTGTATTGTGTCAAGGAAGCTGGTATTTCTTTAAATAATTTAATAAGATTCTTATTGCAGTTTTGAGGATGATTCAAACACGCGGTTCTGAAGATGATTCAAACAGAAGTCTTTTTGTATCTGTTTTTGTTTATATCGAGAAGTCATTCACATTTTCTTGTTCTTCATATGTGCAGTAATTTCCAATTATACCCTGAATGTTCATTATAGAGACTTTCAATTATGTTTTCATTCTCTGAATTATGTTGACTTTTTTCAAGCAAGCAGAGCAATAATCAATTAATACATTTGAAATCATGAAAGCTTAATCTTATATTTTGACAGAGTTCTGTGAAAATTTTTGAAGTGTTTACCAAGCACTATAATTTGACTAGGTTAAAATTCTGCACTTAAGGACAGCATTGTGCCACAGGGAGCAAAGTGCTTGGCATCCCACATAAACCCCTGTTCCAGTCCTGACTACTCCACTTCTAGTCCTGCTCCCTTATAATGCTTCTGGGAAAGCAGGAGAGGATGGCCCAAGTACCTGGGCCCCTGCACTCATGTGGGAGACTGGGAATGATCTGCTCCTGGCTTCAGCCTGGCCCAACCCCTGTGGCCCCTTAGGATGTGAACCAGCAGATCAAAGACTTCTTGTTCCCTGTCCCTGTCTCATCTTCTCTTTCTCTGTAGCTCAGCCTTTCAAATAAATAAAATAAGTCTTTAAAAAAGACTCTATGCTTTTTCTCCTACAATGAACAACAGTTGAAACTTCTGCTGCATCCTCTCAGGCACCTACTTGTGTGCTTACTGTTTTCATTTCTTCTTTGAGTTTCTCAAGTTCAAGGATGTGCATTTATGAATATGTAGCTCAAAGTAACTTTTTATATATATGTAGCATATGCTCTGCAGCCCCAGATTCAGTCTCTCAACTCCTCAAATCAAAACTTATGGGTTTAAATTTTACACAAATAAAATGTTGATTATCTGCAACGCAAAAAACGTTTCAAGAATGGATCCACACCAGTATGATTTCCTTTGTTCAAATAAGGAATCCTTCCAGTTTCTGCATGATTTTTTCACTCTCTCATCTCATACAATCACTTTTTTAAAAATTAAATATTTCCAGATTGATTTTGTAATTATTATTCGCATGAGTTTAACTAAATTTGGAACTGCTTTATTACTTTAAAATCCACACAGCTACAGTAACTATTTTTAATATAGAAATTCCACTTAATCTTCAAAAACATGTATATAGAATGTCTCATATTCTAAGCACTTAGTCCACAGATTTTGCTCTTTATTAAGACAAACATGGCATCAGCTCTGGTGTAATTTCAATGTATTGTAATAGATAAATTCTTGAAAAGAATTAAAAATACAATAAGAATGAAAAATTGTATAACATACAGTGAATAAGGATCTAGAATTCTATGATAGGTCATGGAATATAACTTGAACAGATCAACTTTAAACTAAATATTATCTGTTCAAGTTAAAGTGTAGGTGGCAGCGATGGGAAAATACTTTCCAAAAGGAGGAGACAAAATGTGGTCAGCTTTTATATGTAAAATAGAACAATGCTTCAAAGAATGAGTGGGATACAAGTCAGTGTGAAGTTATTTATGGTGATAATGGAAAGAAATGGTGGTTAAGCTGCTGGTTTGGATTGCCCCATTCCACACCAGAGTAGCTGGATTTGATGGCTAGCATGGCCTACTGACTCCATCTTCCTGCTGATTTGGAACCCTTGGAGATAATGCTTAAGACACAGGTAGCTTCCCACCACCTATGCGAGAGACCTGATTGAGTTCTTGTCTCACAGCTTCAGGACCCGTGCCCATTATTTGGGGAGTAGATCAACAGAGGAGTGCACTTGCTCTCTTTCTCTCAGTCTCTCAAATAATAAATAAATAAATAAATAAACAAACCGGGATAATATTTTATTCTTTAGAGGTAAAATAATCAGCATTAGTAATCTCAGAGTAGCCATCCATTACTAATGTAAAGATTATGTAAATGAAAGATACTTAACCAATGACAAATTAAAGTATCTATCAGATGACAATAAGAAGATATGAATTTTTATGTCATCTATTAGATTTTCTTTCAAATTTATTACATATATGAACACACTCAGTCTTTATAACCATATAATGATGAGACAACATTAATCCAAATCTGAAGTAACAAAACAGAGGGAGTGGTATGATAAGTAATAATGATCATACAAGTAGTTCGGGTAGATACTAAGGTTTGAGTCAAAGTAATTTGGCTTAAACATGTGAGCTCCTAACCACTTCAGTATAATTACTTTCTTTTTGCAGTTGGTTTACCAATGTACTAAAGAGAAATTTTAAATTTAAAACTATTCTCAAATATTTATTATTTTTATTTTTAAAGAAGTGTTTATTATTTGAAAAGCAGAGTTAAAAAGAGAGGGAGAAGCAGAGAAAGAGAAAAATCTTCAATCCGTAGGTATACTCTGTAATTGTCTGTACCAGCCAAGGCTGGATCAAGCCAAAGTCAGGAGCCAGGAACTTCATTTGGATCATCCACATGGCTGCAATGGACCAAGCACTTAGGTCATCTCCATCTGTTTTCCCAGGTACATCAGCAGGGAACTGGATGGGAAGTGGAGAAGCCAGGACTCGAACAGGCACCATATGGTATCCTGGCACTGCAGACAGGGGCTTTACCCATTGTGCCATAATGCTAACCCTTATTTTTGACCTAAAATATGCCTGCTCTTTTGATTTCTTAAATTTTTCTGAACATTTTGCAAAGATTAAAATGACATCTCTTATTTTCCAAAACTATTATTTCACTGTTTGCAAATCTGAACAATCCTAAGCAACTTTTGAAGTCCACCAAGGAACTTAAATTTAGCATTTACTTACTTTACAACAGCACCTTCTGATTCTATATGAATCCCCTGATGCATGGCCAAAGGTTTTAGTTCTGCTTTTTATATGTTTTATTTACTCTATGTCTTCATGCTTATAATTAGAAACTCTATTCTTCATTAAAATCCACAAATAAGTAAAAGAAGACCACGATCATCTGAAAATAGCAATGATTTTTAAGGTATACTTGTGTATCTGTGTTATTTTTCTTTCCTGGAATGAAAAATTATCCCTGGAAAATGAGTGCACCTCACATAATTGAGCTATGTTTTTTCATAGCTGTTAATTGGCCTCTCCAAGCTGAATTGTCATTTTGTATGCAATGCTTTCCAAGTCTCTCCCTGTACATGTGTACTATTTATACTCACCCTTCGTGACTTGGCCTGATTTCCTGTCTCAGGATTATTCTTACTTGTTTTTCAAGTTGTCTTCGTTCTGGAATGGTTAACTTGATATCTTGATTTCCTTTTATAATTCCTACATAATTAGCTAATTTTGCCATGTGCCTGTGAAAATATTTGTTTAAAAACAGGAAGTTGAATTTCTCTGCCTCTTATTCTCTACTATTGTTTTATGATAAAATAAAACTAATCTGCTTACTTTTTATCATCACTTTTCTCGGTTTTTTTTTATTTATTTTTTGAAAAGCAGAATTACAGAGAAATACACATACACAAGGAAAGAGAGGGAAAGAGAAGGGAAGAGAGAGAGAAGAGAGAGAGAAAGAGGGAGAAAGAGAAAAAGAGAGAGAGAGACTATACATTGCTTCACCCCCAAATGGCTGCAAAATCCAGGATTAGGCCAGGTAAAGCCAGGATTCAGGAGCTTCATCCATCTCTTCCACATGGATACAGGGACACAAGTGCTTAGAAAATCTTCTGTTGCTTTCCCACGTGCGTTAGCAGGTAGCAGGATTGGAAGGGGAATAGCCAGGAATCCAACTGGCACCCATATGTGTTGCCCTTACTGCAGGAGGCCTACTTAATGCACTACAACAAAACAATAGCCCCTCTAGTCTTAGTTAAGTTAGAGGCTATTTATTATTTTTTTCTTCTCTCAGGGATGGGGAGTGCCTTGCCTGTGGAATATATAGGTCCACAAAATCCAAGGGAACTCTAGGCAGGACTTGAAATTCAAAAAACATGTAGGAATCTATTTTTTAACTTTTATTTAATGAATATAAATTTCCAAAGTACAGCTTTATGGATTACTATGGCTTTTTCCCCCCTATAATGTCCCTCCCACCCACAACCCTCCCCTCTCCTGCTTTCTCTCTCCTTCCATTCACATCAAGATTCATTTTCAATTATCTTTATATACAGAACATGAATTTGGCATATATTAAATAAAGCTTTCAACTATATGCACCCACACAGAAACACAAAGTATAAAATACAGTTTGAGTACTAGTTATAGCATTAAATCACAATGTACAGAACATTAAGGACAGAGATACTACATGAGGAATAAATGACTTCTGTTGTTAACTTAACAAATTGACACTCTTGTTTATGGCGTTAGTAATCACCCTAGGCTCTTGTCATGAGTTGCCAAGGCTATGGAAGCCCTTTGAGTTCACTGACTCTGATCATATTTAGACAAGGTCATAGTCAAAGTGGAAGTTCTTACCTCCCTTCAGAGAAAGGTACCTCCTTCTTTGATGGCCCATTCTTTCCACTTTCCACTCTGCGAGTGAGATCTTTCATTTAGGTCTTTTTTTTTTGCCAGAGTGTCTTGGCTTTCCATGCCTAAAATACTCTCATAGGCTCTTCAGCCGGATCCGCATGTCTTTAGGGCTGATTCTGAGGCCAGAGTGCTATTTAGGACACCTGCCCTTCTATGAGTCAGCTGTGTAGCCCACTTCCCATGTTGGATCGTTCTCTCCCTTTTTTATTCTTTCAGTTAGTATTAGCAGACACTACTCTTGATTGTGTGATCCCTTTGACTCTTAGTGCTATCATTATGATCAACTGTGAACTGAAATTGATCACTTGGGCTAGTGAGATGACATTGGTACATGCCACCTTGATTGGATTAAATTGGAATCCCTTGGCATGATTATAACTCCACCATTTGGGGCAATTCCGGTTGAGCATGTACCAAATTGTACATCTCCTCCCACTCTTATAGTTAACATGGATCACTTTTCAGTTAAGTTTCAAAACTTAAGAATAATTGTGTGTTAATTACAGAGTTCAACCAATAGCATTAAGTAGAACAAAACAAAATACGAAAAGGGATAAAGTATTAAGTTGTTCATCAACAGTCAGGACAAGGGCTGATCAAGTCACTGTTTCTCATAGTGTCCATTTCACTTCAACAAGTTTCCTTTTTGGTGCTTCGTTAGTTGTCAACAATCAGGGAGAACATATAATATTTGTCCCTTTGGGACTGGCTTATTTCACTCAGCATTATGTTTTCCAGATTCCTCCATTTTGTTGCAAATGACCAGATTTCATTGTTTTTTACTGCTGTATAGTATTCTATAGAGCACATGTCCCATAATTTCTTTATCCAGTCTACTGTTGATGGGCATTTAGTTTGATTCCAAGTCTTAGCTATTGTGAATTGAGCTGTAATGAACATTAAGGTGCAGACCGTTTTTTTGTTTGCCAATTTAATTTCCTTTGGGTAAATTCCAAGAAGTGGGATGGCTGGGTTGTATGGTATGGTTATATTCAGATTTCTGAGGAATCTCCAGACTGACTTCCATAGTGACTTAAGCAGTTTGCATTCCCACCAACAGTGGGTTATGTCCTTTCTTCCCCACATCCTTTCCAGCACCTGTTGTTGGTAGATTTCTGTATGTGAGCCATTCTAACTAAGTTGTGGTGAAACCTCATTGTGGTTTTGATTTGCATTTCCCTGATGGCTAGTGATCCTGAACATTTTTTCATGTGTCTGTTGGCCATTTGGATTTCCTCTTTTGAAAAATGTCTATTGAGGTCCTTGGCCCATCTCTTAAGTGGGTTGTTTGTTTTGTGGTTGTGGCATTTCTTGATCTCTTTGTAGATTCTGGTTATTAACCCTTTCTCAGTTGCATAGTTTGCAAATTTTTTTCCCATTCTGCATCTTCACACTCCTGACTGTTTCTTTTGCAGTACAGAGATTTCTCAATTTTATGCAATTCCCAAATGTTAATTTTGGCTTTGATTTCCTGTGCTTCCCAGGTCTTTTCCAAAAAGTCTTTGTCAGTACCTATATCTTGCAGGGTTTCTCCAATGCTCTCTAATAATTTGATGGTGTCAGGTCATAGATTTAGGTCTTTAATCCATGCTGAGTGGCTTTTTGTGTAAGGTGTAATGTAGGGGTCTTGCTTCATGCTTCTGCACATGGAAATCCAATTTTTCCAGCACCATTTATTGAATATACTGTCCTTGTTCCAGTAATTGGTTTTAGAACCTTGATCAAATAGAGGTTGATGTTTGGATTGATTTCAAGTGTTTCTATTCTGTTCCATTGGCCTATCCATCTGTTTCTGTACCAGTACCATGCTGTTTTGACAACAACTGCCCTGTAGTATGTCCTAAAATCTGGTATTTTGATGCCTCTGGCTTTGTTTTTGTTGTACAAGATTGATTTAGCTATTCAAGGTCTCCTGTGTCTCCGTATGAATTTCCGCATCATTTTTTTCTAGATCTGAGAAGAATGTCTGGTATTTTGATTGGTATCACATTGAATCTATAAATTGCTTTTAGGATAATGGACATTTTGATGATATTGATTCTTCCAATCCATGAGCATGGAAGGTTTTTACCATTTTTTGGTATCCTCTTCTATTTCTTGGTTTAAGATTTTGTAATTTTCATCATAGAGATCTTTAACGTCCTTGGCTAAGTTTATTCCAAAGTATTTGATTGTTTTTGTGGCTATTGTGAATGGGATTGATCTTAGCAGTTCTTTCTCAGCCATGGCATTGCCTGTGTATACAAAGGATGTTGATTTTTGTGCATTGATTTTATATCCTGCTAATTTCCCAAACTTCTATGAGTTCCAATAGTCTCTTAGTAGAGTTCTTTGGATCCCCTAAATAAAGAATCATATCATCTGCAAAGAGGGTTAATTTGACTTCTTCCTTCCCAATTTGTATGCCTTTAATTTCTTTTTCTTGCCTGATGGCTCTGGCTATAACTTCCAGAAGTTTATTGAATAGTAGTGGTGAGAGTGGGCATCTCTGTTTGGTACCAGATCTCAGTGTAAATGCTTCCAACTTTCCCCCAACCAATAGGATGCTGGCCATGGGTTTTTTATAAATTGCTTTGATTGTATTGAGGAATGTTCCTTCTATACCCAATTTGCTTAGAGTTTTCATCATGAAATGGTGTTGACTTTTATTGAATGCTTTCTCTGCATCTATTAAGATAAACATATGGTTTTTTCCTGCAGTTTGTTAATGTGGTGTATCACATTGATTGATTTGCGAATGTTGAACCATCCCTGCATACCAGGGATCAATCCCACCTGGTGTGGGTGGATGATTTTTCTGATGTGTTGTTGTATTCCATTGGTGAGAATTTTTTCAAGTTGATAATTTCGTATGGGTCATGAATATATATATATATTCAAATGGCCATTGGCAGAATAATTGTCCCTAGTTCTACAGGTGTGTCAGTTCTTATGTAAGTCTGCCATAAATCAGTGTTTTAAAAATGTGTGCTGAGCTTGGGATAAAAATGAGAAAACTGTTTTCTTAACATCGTTACTATCTAGCTTCTTATAGGTTATGTATAGGTACCTGGTGGGAAGGGAGGACTGAAATGGAGTGGTAAAGCAGGCACTTACTTCTTTTTCCATCTCTCCTAGACATCCCAAAGTAACTGAGGTCACATAAGACTCCAGTTTCAGCTTATACATGCATTTCCAGAATCATTGTGCCATTCCTCCCTAAGGTTCAAAAGAGTAGTATCTCATAGAATCTGGGGACATGTGGGATCCCCTCATCTAGGTAATTCACCTGTATTCTGATAATACTACCTCTATCATTTTCCTCCAGTTCAGTTTTTTGCTATATCTTCAGTTACTATTGGATTATTTCTTTCTAAATGTTAGTAAAAGTGGAATCTGGGTATGGGAAATACAAGAACTCTTAGCCTCTTAGCACAAATTTTTTTTTAATTTAAAACTATTCTTAGGCCGGCGCCCTGGCTCAACAGGCTAATCCTCCACCTTGTGGCGCCAGCACACCGGGTTCTAATCCCGGTCGGGGCGTTGGATTCTGTCCCGGTTGCCCCTCTTCCAGGCCAGCCCTCTGCTGTGGCCCGGGAGTGCAGTGGAGGATGGCCCAAGTGCTTGGGCCCTGCACCCCATGGGAGACCAGGAAAAAGCACCTAGCACCTGGCTCCCGCCATCGGATGAGCGCGGTGCGCCGGCCGCAGCGCGCCATCCGCGGCAGCCATTGGAGGGTGTACCAACGGCAAAAGGAAGACCTTTTCTCTGTCTCTCTCTCTCACTGTCCACTCTGCCTGTCAAAAAAAAATAAATAAATAAAATTTTAAAAAAATAAAATTAAAAAAATAAAACTATTCTTAAATAAAAATGTTAAAAACACAGCCTTTCAAAACCTGTGTAACCAGTTCTTTGTATTTTTCCTTTTTTAAAATGTATCTGTTAACAGAAATATCAAGTTCTTCGATTTTCCAATTTGCAACTCTCCATTTTTTATTTTATTAAGAACATATTGAACTATTTTACCACATTTTAACCTTTGAACTAGGTCAATTTCAACCTTAGAATTAGGTCAATGGATTTTTTTTTTTCTTATTTGAATCAGGAACATTGGTATTTTACATGGTGCAGCACAACCAAAGGATAAAAGATAAAATAGTTATCAAAAGCTGCCATTTTTAAAGATAATACTATATGTTAAATATAACTCCTTTTAGCAAAGTTTACCATTAAATCCTTGCAACAATCTTGTGATATTACTATATTTCTCAACGATAAGGGCAAAGAAACCATTGCTCAGAGGTAATGTGAACTAAATTCACAGAACTAAGAATTGTTGGAAACTGATTTCTACCACTGACATGTTCATCCCAAAATCTGTTTTTTGACAATAAGAAGAAATGCTTGCATAGATGTTCAGTTTCTAACATATAGAGCCTCTAATAACACTGAAATATATCCTAATAGATTTATTTTGAATATTTCCTTTTTAATAGCATTTTGAAATGCTAACTCTTTCTAATGATAAACTCCATTTTCATATATTGCGTCTTGCAAGATTCATTTCTGCTTTTAGAGTAGTATCGTCAAAAAATTAAATATGAGATTAAATGCAACATCACATTGCATCAGCTCAGTAACAGGTTAAATTTTTTAAAAAAAAACAGTGAACCCCTACTTTAAATATCTAAATAATTTATTTAAGACATTACTTAACCTAGATATTTTTAAATGTTTAAACATTTGTCAATGTAGGAAACACTTATTAACAGAATTTAACTAGGGAAGACATCCATAATGGAGAAGTTGTAGTGTCGGATAACACTTTAATTATAATAGTAAGCACTTTATTTCACTTTCAAGTATCATAAAATTTGTTCATCTGGGAACAATGTTGTTACATAATGGGTAGACACCACCTGCAGCATCAAGCTTCCCTGATGGGCTCCAGGTTGAGTCCTGGGTGCTTCATTTCCCATCCAGCTCCCCACTCACGCACCTGGGAAAACAGCAGAGAATGGCCCAAGTTTTTGGTCTCTGCACCTATGTGGGACATGAGAAAAAAGCTCCTGGCTCCTGGCTTGGCCTGGCCCAGCCCTGGCAGTTTTGTCCATTTGGGGAGTTAACCAGAAGATGGAAGATATTTCTCTGTCTCTCCGTCTCTCTATCTCTGGAACTCTGCCTTTAAAATAAATAAAATAAAAGATAAAAAAAAATTAAGCCAAAATAGTGAATTCAGAATTTTAATAGATCTTTAAAAATCTGTACTCATGTGTAAAAACGTGTCACTACTGAGATGAAAAATCTTGAGAAAACTATGAACAGTAATCAATAATGCTACCCCATGTTCCATTTTTCTGTACTTCTAAGCAGTCTCAATTTTCTCTCCACTACTCAAGCATCCAAAAGGACTTTATATATCGTTGGCTAAGTGTAACAGTATTATACCAAAATATATAATTCAATAAATAAGTTTGAAAACTCATATAATTATAATAATATTTAATTTGCCTGATTATAATTTGTTTTAAAAATAATACTAGAATTCTAATTATGTACTTTCATTTATTCTAGGAACTCCACGAAGATGAATAAGAAACATAACACTATGGTTTTCAGTTATCAAAAAATAAACATAAATATTTTCACAATGAAGCAAATGGAATAGTGCTATTCTTCTTAGCATTGGCCAAGTCCTACAGCCTACAGTAAGAAATATATTTCTGAGAGTGCCAATGATTATTTTCATTATGAATTTTATACTTGCATTTATTATTCAGCAACTTACTTTATTAACATTTATAATGACTGAGCTTTTTTCCTCCCAGTTAGTGAGAACAGAGGAAGACAGGCTATGTTAATGTCAGGCACTTGAGTTTAAAACAATATTTTAAATTTTATTTGTTAAACAACTTTCATATATGCAGATTTAGGAACATAGTGATACTTCCAAACCTACCCTCCCTCTTGCCCATTCTCCAACACTTCTTCTTCCTCCCTTTCCTATTCCCACTCTTAATTTTTACAAAGATCTATTTTCAGTTTACTTTATACTCATAAGACTAACCCTACACTAAGTAAATAGTTCAACAAATAATATGAAGAAAAAAAAAACATTGTTTGCCGACAGTAAAGACAATAGCTGTAAACAATCATCAAATATCAAAATATTTATTTCACTATAATACATTACATTTTAGGTACTGTTTGGTACCACAGATCAAGGAAAACATATTGTATCTAGATTTTTGGCACTGGCTTATTTCACTAAGTACAATGGTTTCCAGTTTATCCATTTTGTTGTGAAAGATAGGAATTCATTTTTTAAAAATCACTAAGTAGTATTTCATAATGTATATATACTATCAGTTCTTTATGCAGTCAGCAGCTGATGGACATCTGTGTTGATTCCATATCTTAGCTCTTGTTAATCGAGCTGCAATAAACATCAGGGCACAGATACGTTTTCATATCCTGATTTATTTTGGTTTGGGTAAATCTCAGGAGTGGGATGGCTGTGTCATATGGTAGATCTATTTTCAGATTTCTGAGGAATCTCCATATTGGCTTTCACAATGGCTGCAACAGATGGACATATGGATAATGCAAATCCTTCTAATCCATGAACCTGAGAAATTTTTCAATTTCTTGATGTATTCTTTTATTATTTTCTTTAATGTTTTGTAATTTTATCACAGAGATGTTGACATTTCTTGTACCTATTGTGAATGGAATTGATCTTACAAGTTCTTTCTCAGCTAAAGCATTCTCTATGTAAACAAAGGCTATTGATTTTATGTATTGATTTTATATGCTACTACTTGACCAAACTTTTTTATTAATTTCAATAGTCTCTTTAGTGGAGTCTTTTAGATCCCCTATATATAGAATCATATCATTTGCAAATAGGGAGTGTAAGGCCGTCACAAAACACTCAGTGCTGTGGTGAGGTGGATTAGTCCATCTGTGGTGCCGGCATCCCATATGGGTGCTGGTTCTAGTCCTGGCTGCTCCTCTTCCAATCCAGCTCTCTGCTGTGGCCTGGGAAAGCAGTAGAAGATGTCCCAAGTTCTCGGGCCCCTGCACCTGCATGGGAGACCAGGAAGAAGCTCCTGGCTCCTGGCTTCAAATCGGCACAGCTCCGGCCATTGTGGCCATTTGGGGAGTGAACCAACAGAAAGAAAGCCTCTCTCTGTCTCTACCTCTCAATGTCTGTAACTATCTCTCAGGTAAATAAATAAAATAAAATAAAAAAACAAAACCAAAAACAAACAAACAAAACAAAAAACACAAGACACCAGAGTAAGAGAAAGGGTTTATTGGAGAAAATCCAGCAGACTGGAGGGAAGAGTTGAGGAATGAGTAGAGAGAGAGAGAGAGAGAGAGAGAGAGAGAAGAGAAGAGAAGAGAAGAGAAGAAGCTAGAGTCACGTGTTCAGGAACAGGTCCTTTTAAAACTTCACCAGGGGGGAAGGCAGGGAAGCAGGAGATGTGAATCCCATTAGGATGGGGTTGGGCCATGTGGCCACCTGGCTTCCAGCAATGGTGGCAGAGGCTAAAGCCTAGGAGGGTGTCAGGGTGGAGATCGTGCCATAGATAAGACTGCGCCATTTTCCTAACAGGAAGACTTGACTTTATCCTTCCCAATTTATATTTCTTTAATTTCTTTTTCTTTCATAATGGCTCCGGCTAAAACTTTCAGGATTACATTGCATAGCAATTGTGACAGTGGGCATCCTTGTCTGGTTCCAGATCTTAGACAGAATGCCTCCAATTTTTCACAATTCAATATGATATTTCTCCATTCAATAAGCTGGCTGTGGATTTGTCATAGATTGCCTTGAATGTGTTGAGAATGTTCCTCATATACCCAATTTGCTTGAGGTTCATCATGAAAAAATGTTGTATTTTATTAAATGCTTTCTCTGCCTCTATTGAAATAATCATTTATTTCTTTATTTTGTTAACGTGATGTATCTCATTCATTGATTTGCTAATGTTGAATCATCCCTGCATGCTGTGGATAAATCCCACGTGGTCCAGGTAGATAATATTCTGATGCATTGTTGGATTCAATTAGCTATTATTTTGTTGAGGATTTTTCTGCCTATGCTTATCAGGAATATTGGTTTACCATTCTCTTTCTTTGTTGTTTCTTTTTCTGGTTTAGGAATTAGAGTGATGCTGACTTCAAAGAAGAAGTTTGGGACAATACCCTACCTTCCAGGTGTTTTGAATAGCTTGAGAATAATTGGAATTAGATCTTCTTTAAATGTATGGTAGATTTCAGCAATGAAGCCATCCGGTCCTGGGTTTTTTGTTGTTGTTGTTGTCAGGGTGTTTATATTGATTCAGTCTCCATGTTGGTTATTGGTCTATTTGGCTTTCATATGTCTTCATGAACCAATTTTAGTAGAGTGTATGTGTTCAGGAATCTATCCATTTATTTTTGAGATTTTGCAATTTTTTGGCATATTGCTCTTTATAGTAACTCCTGATGATTCTTTTCATTCCTGTGGTATCTTTTGCTATGTTCCCCTTTTCATCTCTGGTACTTTTAATTTGGGTCTTATCTCTTTTTTTTTTGGTTGGTTGGGCCAATGATGTGTTTATTTTATCAAAAAATCTGCTCTTCATTTCACTGATCACTTGTATTTTTGCTTCAATTTTGTTTATTTGTTCTCTAATTTTATATTATCTTTCCTCCTACAATTTTTGTTTTATTTTGTGGTTGTTTTTCTAGGTCCTTGAGATGCATTGATAGTTCATTTATTTGGTGCCTTTCGAATTTCTTCATGTAGGCACCAATTGTTTTAAACTTCCCTCTTAATACTGCTTTTGCAGTATGCTGTAGTTTTGGTATGTTGTATTATCATCTCTGTTGTTTTCAGAAATTATTTGATTTCACTTTTGAATATTACTATGACCCACTGTTCATTCAGGAGCATATCTTTCAGTCTCCATGTGTTTGCATATGTTCTCAAGATTCTTAAGTTGTTAATTTCCAGCTTCATTCCATTGTGGACAGAAAAGATGCACTGTATTATTTTGATTTTTTTAATTTGGTTAGAATAACTTTATGGCTTACCACTGATCTATCCTAGAAAAAGTTCCATGCAGTGATGAAAATAATGTGTAATCTGCAGTTGTGTGATGAAAGGTGCTATAGATATCAGTAAGTTAATTTGCTCCCTAGTGTCAATTAGTTCTGTTGTTCCTTGTTGATTTTCTATCTAGCGGATCTGTCCACTGATAAAAGTCGGATGTTGAAGTACCTCATTTCTATTGTATTAGAATCTAAGTCTCTCTTTAGATCTGTTAAATTGTATTTTGTATATTAGGAGGGTTACAGCTGCTTATTTCTGTTTTCCATTAGCATGAAATATCATTTCCAACCTTTCACTTTGAGTCTGCAAGTATCTTTGGTGAATTGTGTTTCTTGTAGGCAGCAAAGAGTTGGGTCTTGTTTTTAATACATTCAGCCAGACTGTATCTTTTCGCAGGAGAGTTGAGGCCATTTACATTCGAGGTTACTATCAATAAGTAACAAGTTGGCTGTGCCATTTTCCGTATATATGCCTATCGTTTGCTTGAATTGCCATTATAATTTTGCTGGAAGATTTTCTGTATTCACAATCTTTCATGATGATAGCCATCTTTCTGTACTTCTATGTGTAGCAAACCCTTAAGCATCTTTTATAACACTGGATGAGTGATCACAAAATTTTTTCAATTTCTGTTAGTTATGGGAGCTCATTTCACCTTCATTCATAAAAGAGACCTTTGCAGGGTACAGTATTCTGAGTTGACAGTCTTGGACTTTGTCCCTCCATTCTCACCTAGTCTGTAGGGTTTCTGATGAGAAGTTATCTGTGAGTCTAATTACAGATCCTCTGAAAGTAATCTGTAATCTTTCTCATGTGCATTTTAGAACTTTTCTTTATGTTTTCCTGCTAGAGGTTTAAATACAATGTGTAGTGTTGAAGATCTTTTCACAGGAAAAGAGTTCTATATGCCTCATGTACTTGGATGTCCCTTTTTCTTCAAATTGGGGAAGCATTCTGTAATTATTTCACTGAATAAGCCTCCTAACCCATTCATCTTTCCACAACTTCAGGAACTCCTAAACCTGTATTTTGGGTCATTTGATAATATCCCATAAATCTGCAACACTATCTATAATTTTTCTAATTTCTTCTTTTTTTCTATTTTTTTCTTTTTTTGTCTGAATCAAAAATTTCCAAAGTTTTGTCTTCTATATCAGATATTCTTCCTTCTGCCTCACCAAGTCTGCTGTTAGGCCTTTCCATTGTTTTTTTTTTTTATTTGATGTATTAAATCCTTCATTTCTAATATTTAATTTTGATTTCTCTTCATTATCTCAATTTCATGGGAATATTTCATTTATGTCATATATGGACTTCCTTAATTCATGAAATTGCTTCTGAGTAATCCTATGATTAAACTTTTCAATTATGTTTCAGGCATTTCATCAATCTCTTTTGCTTCACATTCTATATTGGAGTATTGGTGTGATCCTTTGGGGCAGCCATTCTCTCTTCCTTATTCTTGTTACTTGAATTTTTGCATTTATTTTTAGGCTTTTTTTTTTTATTTTTGACAGGCAGAGTGGACAGTGAGAGAGAGAGACAGAGAGAAAGGTCTTCCTTTGCATTTGTGGAAATAGCTGTTGGCTTTTTTTTCCGCCAATGGCTTTTATATTTGAACTATGTCTCTATGGCTTATTGAAGTGTCTGCTTTTTCAGTGAATATGCAGAGGTGTATGCTGGATGTGACTAGGGAACTCTGTTTAGTGCTCCAGGTTGGGTCCTGTATCCAGGGGTGATACCCAATTTGTACATGGTAGATCTCCTCCTTTTAATAGAAGGAAGGATATGATAACTCTTGCTGGTGTAATGATGCCATCACCTCCTATCTTCCAAGGTGATCAATAACCTGGATGTTAGCCCACAGTGGGTATAATACTCAATGGTGCTGACTTATGAACTATACGAAGAATCTGTGCAGACCTCAGTTCCTTAGTATCTTCTTTGTAATATATTTATTTAGATATGCAAATCACATCTTGAATCCTTCTCATCATAAATTCATCTTCATAAAGTTTCTAACTTCCAGGGACCAGCGCCATGGCACAATAGGTTAATTCTCCGTCTGCAGCACTGGCATACCATATGGGTGCTGGTTCTAGTCCCGGCTGCTCCTCTTCCAATCCAGCTCTCTGCTGTGGCCCAGGAAGGCAGTAGAAGATGGCCCAAGTCCTTGGGCCCCTGCACCCGCGTGGGAGATGGGGAAGAGGCACCTGGTTTCTTGATTCAGCTCATAGCAGCTCTGTCCATTGCAGCCATTTTGAGCGTGAACCAATGGATGGAAGACCCTTCTGTCTCTCCCTCTCACTGTCTAATTCTACCTCTCAAATACAGAAATAAAATCTTTAAAAAAAATTTTTTTAAAAGTCTCTAGCTTCCAATATATGAGACAAGAATGCACAATTGTAACAATTCCTGTCAAGACTTTGTTGGCATTTATAATGGCTTCATATTTGTGAAATATTTCATAAATATATGAATATATATATATATATATTTAATCTGGTACCTTATGACCTCCCTCCTTCTTTTATTTTATGTTCCTGTTTCCTCTTCTTTCTCTTATTGAGTAGCATAAATGCAATACTTCAATTTTTGTTTGTCTCTGTAAGTACACACTCACCTCTTGGCCTGTATTGAAGGTTTAAGGCAACATTTTTGTACTGGATCATATAATGAATATTTTAGGATTTTCAGTCCATACCATTTGGTTTCTCTCTCAACTAGTCTACTTTTTTATGGGCGCAAAATTAACCACATATAATATGTAAAAGGATGAGCATGCCTATGTTCCAATAAAATTTATACACAAAAACAGATGACACATCATAGATTACTGATCTTTGCTCTCAACCATATGCTTCTGTTTGAAGGAAGGGAAGATGGCAAGATTCTCAATATCATTAATTATTTGATGAAAGTACTAGAAAACCAGTTGTTTTACCCACGAGGAATAAGATACTCTTTTTGGTAAACACTTCAGATTTTCCTTAAAATAAACAAATGAATAAACACTTCAGCAAAAGAGGCAACAGCAACAATGTAGCAGTATGGCAGGGATCAAGTAATGATTGTTCAGATTTCTTGAAGTACATAAGTGGCCCACAACTACCAAGCAGTATGGAAAATAATTTAGAAATTGTGTAAGTCTGTAGGATGACTGCATTGACAGTACCAGTTCCCTATCCAAAGCACATTACCTTTAAAAATTATGTAAGTATGAAAATAATCTTTAATCTTGATTTTAAAAATTCTTTATTGACCTAGTTACTATATTGCTGACTTTGATTTTTGGCATCATCTTTCTGCATACTGACATTTATACAGTAACAAACTCTTTTCATGACTTACAGAACGTTTTAATTACTCTACAGATTGAAGATACATGAATCTTGCAAGTAGGAAAAGGAAAAACCAACAGAAAAGCATATCAAAGTGTATGAATATATTTACAGTGATTGAGAATACACAACAAATATATGTAACAAAATATCACAGAGTACCCCGTAAATATGTAGATTTTTTGTCTGATAATTTTTAAATAAAAACAGTTTCAAAAAGATATAAAAGAAAAAATATTATTTTACATTGAAAGTAATTCCATATACAACAAAATATATAAAAACAAAAACAACAAATAAAATTTAGCTGTATGAAAGTGACCAAAGTAATGGATGCACAATTTTATTGAAATCCAAAAATATGTATAACTACCATAAGTAAATATAAGTATTAAATACTTTGCATGTTTAGATTTATTCTGAAAATTTATAGAATCTATCTCCCCTACCCATATTTGCTACATGGTTTATTGTATAGCCAATTTAAGAAGATGGAAAATATATAGATTACTTCATATTTTACACCTATATCAACAATTGTTATTAAATAAAAGTTACTTCAAGGTAGAGTATATTTTTCCAATTGTTCCAAATGCCTTATATATAGTAATGGTAGGGATTAATGAAAGTAATAAGTGAATAAATTTTGGATTAGCTTTTTATTATGCATCTCCTTTTATATAATTGTGATTATTTAATACAATTTGAAAACTATTGGTGACATTCTCCATCCTGTCTAACATTATATTGGATAAAAGAAAGCAATTATTCCACCATACCTTACCACATGACTTCTATATCAAGTTTTTTTGTAAATATGCTATCCTGTTGAATGTTATGAAAAGAAACTAAGCGAACTGTCTCCAGAATCAACTAATGAAATGAACATATACTGTATACAAGTGGAGTGACTTTCAGCTCAGTATTTTTTAGTGAAATTATAATGTATTATTACATCTAGAAGTAGTGTGAAAATAGAACTACTCAATGCAATAGAGATAACTCTTAGTCCATATATAGAAAGGAAAACATTAACAAAAAGTTCTGGGTAGCCACAAATGATTTTATACTGTCAAATAATTTAATTTTGAGGGGAGTAACACAGTTAAAGAGAGAAACACATGTACTTCTACTACATAAAATTTTCTATGATTTCATAACATAGCTTTATCCAACATTATAAATATGAATTACTATTAGAGAAATCTTGGAAGATTGTAAGTAAACCTAAATGTGTATATGCTTGAGGTTATGAAATAGTTAATTTAAATCTGTTCTTAACTTATTTGTGTTTCAAAGTTTTGGATGTGTTATTAAAAATATCTTTATATTCTGTCTGAAAGCTAAGATTTTTTTAGAAGAAATTTAGTACTCTAACAAGGCATTTGTCTTTGTTTAAGGTCATCCTTACTACTTTGAAGAGAGAACATACTGACAATTTATGAAGCAAGTGTCGTCTAACTACCCATAGAATAGGGCAAACTTACATTACCTGTCAAAGCTACACTGAGAAATTGCAGGAAAAGACAACTGTATGGAGAATGTATCCATACCCTTGTCATTTTCCCCCTATGCTGAATAAGCCTCTAGGGAATTAGAAAGAATCAGCTTACTTTCCTGAATAGAAAATTAATAATGAAAACTTTACATTAAAGATGTGTTGGTCACTATTTCAATTTATTAAAAAATTACTCGTGGTCTCAAGGTATACCAATATTGGTCATTAATCACATTTGGAATTGCAATTGGAAAAAAAGGAACAGTGGACCACATCTTAAGTCATGTGTGTGGAAGCATATGTATTACAGTAGCCTTCCACAGTACATGGGCTGAAGTAAATGATCAATAAATATTTTGATTGAATTGAAAACTAAATCTATTCAAGAATTGAATAGAGTGTCTTGAGTTTTTTTCAGGTTTCTTATTACTGGAAATAATTTCTTATTACTGGGTACATTAAAGGAAATGCAAGGGTGATTGTCATTAAGGTAAAAAACATAAAGAATTTCTTCATTGAGTTAGAATTTGAAGTACATTGTCTGCTCAATCTTTTCCTACCTTAAGAATAAGTTTTATTAAGAGCTCAGCTGTGAAAACATATTAGAATTAAAATGTGCAAAACACATTCTGAACATATATATATAAATACGCACATACATTTATATACATAAATATTAATTAAAACCTTTAACGGAATAAAATTATAATATTTCTAGTATGGTATGTGACATTTTGTTATGTTTGTATAATATATAATAATATCCAACTAGGTTAAATACACTTATCCTTTCAAATATTTTAAATATTTTGTAGTGAAAACACTGCAAAATGAGATCTTCCAATTTCTTTATACAGATAAAAAATGATCTGTGTTCACCCTACAGTGCAATAGAATATCCAAATTTCTTACTCCTACCTGGAAATAACCTAGTACCTGTCAGTCAACCTCTCTCAATCCCTCTGTCTCCACTTCTCTCTCTAGCCTTTGATAATCTTCATTATATTTTCAACTTCAGTAAGGGAATTAATTTTTTGGATTACATATGTGAATGGAACCAAGTAATATCTGTCTTTTTTGTGCTTGACTTATTTCACTTAATACAATGACCTCTATTTCCATTAATGTTGTTATAAATGTCAAAATTGTATTACTTTTATGGCTGAGTAATGTTCCATTGTATAAATGTAGCACTTTATTTTTTATCTATTCATCATACTGAAACAACTTAAGTTGTTTCCATATCCTAGCTACTGTGAATAGTGTTGTGATTAACATGGGGGTGCAGGTGTCTCTTGGACAGATGAATTTTATTTCTCTGGGCTATAATCCAGAAGTGGGCTTCCTGGACTACTGCTTTCAGTATCTTGAGGAATTTCCATTCTTTTTCCACACTTTATGTTCCCTCTACTTCCCTCTAATAGTGCTCAATTGCTCCCTTTCTCTGCATCCTCAACACCAATTGCTGCCTTTTGTCGCTTTGATAATAGTCAACCTTCCTCGACTGAGGTGATATCCTATTGCAGTTTGGATGAGTTCTTCCTTGATGATTACTGATACTGACCATTTTTATATTTTTATATATGTTTGGCCATTTGCATGTCTTCCTTTAAAAAAAATGTTTGGTTAGATCTATTGCCCTGTTTTTTTTTTTCTGCTGTTGAATTGAGTTCTTTATATATCCTGAATATTTACTATTTGTCAGATGTATGGCTTGCAAATATTTTCTCCACTCCTGTAGGGTGTTTCATTGTTGTGCAGATATTTACTTTCCTGTGCAAAAACTTTGTAGTTTGTTGAAATCCCATTTGTCAATTTCTAATTCTATTTCCTGCTCTTTTGGGGCTTGATCCAGAAAATTCTTACCCATTCCAATGTCATGAAGTACTCTCTACTAATATTCTCAAATTTCAGGTCTCACACGTAGATCTTTAATCCATTCTGAAGGGAATTTGTAAATAACGAGAGATGGCAGTCTAGTCTTATTCTTCTCATGTGCATGCTCAGTTTCCCCAGCACCACTTATTAAAAGATGAACTTTTTCCAGTGCATGTCCTTAGCATCTTTGTCAAAGCTCAGTTGGTTGTAAATGTATGGGTTTACATCTCAGATCTCTATTCTGCTCCCTTGGTCCAGGGTCTCTTTTATGCCAATATCAAGCAGTTGTAATAAGGTAGTTGTGTAATGTATTTTAAATGCAGGCACTATAATGCCCCCGGCTTTGATCTTTGCTCAAGATCATTTTGCCTATTTGAGGTCTTCTGTGGTTCCATAGACTTTTAGTAGTAATGCCAACTGGAATTTAGAAAGGCATTATGTTGAATCTGCTTATCACTTTGGGAAATATGTACATTTAAAAAGAACACTTTTTTCAATCTCTGAACACAGGATGTCTTTACATTTCTTCTGTGTGCTTCAATTTCTTTCATTAGTAATTTATAGCTTTCATTGTAGAAAATTTTATCTCAGTGCTAGTGCCATTGCTCATTAGGTTAATCCTCCGCCTGTGGTGCCAGTATCCTATATGGGCACCAGGTTCTAGTCCTGGTTGCTTCTCTTCCAGTCCAGCTCACTGCTGTGGCCTAGGAAGGCAGTGGAGAATGGCCCAAGTGCTTGGGCACCTGCACCCAGATGGGAGACCAGGAGGAAGCACCTGGCTCCTGGTTTCGGGTAGGTGCAGCTCCGGCCATGACAGCCATTTGGGGGATGAACCAACGGAAGGAAGACCTTTCTCTCTGTCTTTCTCTCACTGTATAACTCTGTCAAAATAAAAAGAAAACTTTTATCTCTTTGTATAAATTTATCATCAGATATTTTGTTTCTTATTCCTATTGGAAATGAAATTGCACTTTGATTTCTTTTTCAGATGAACCACTATAATGTATAAAAATGCTATATGCTTTTGAAATAATTTGGTCTGTATCCTGCAAAATTACTGAGTTTGTTTATTAGCTCTACTCTCTCTTCAGTGGAGGCTTTGGTGTTTTCTGTGTATTAGATCATGCCATCTGCAGACAGTGACAGTATGGCTTTTTCCTTTCCAATTTGGGTGCCCTTTCTTTCTTTCTCTTGGCTGATTGCTCTGGTTAGGTCTCCAGCAGTATGTTGAATACAAGTTGTGAAAATGTGCATTTATGTCTTATTGCAAATCTCAGAAAACCTTAAGCCTTTCCCCATTCCATATGATGTTAGCTATTAGCTTGTTATATATGGTCTTTATCATATTGAAGTATATTTATTTTTATTAGAGTTTTTTATCATAAATGAGTGTTGAATTTTATAAAATGCCTCTTATGCATCTGTTGAGTTAGCCATATTATTTTTGTCTTTCAAGATATTGATGTCATGTAGCATATTTACTTATTTGCATATGTTAAACCATTATCTAGCCCTTGGAATGAATCCTACTTGTTCAAGCTGGATGAACTTTTAAAGAGCTGTAGGATGCAATTTGCTTGCATTTTGTTCAGCTTTTTAGATATAAATTGTCTAAAATCTCCTGGGAAATATTGTTTGATTTTTTGGAATTGTAGTGATGACTTGTGAACAAGTTAGTGAAATACCACTGAAATTCAACATATTTATTCATTATGTTGTTTTGCACTCTTCTACCCAAAGAAAATAATGTTGGTAAGTTGATATTTTTTTTTCCTTTTTTGAATTTTTTGATGCTATTTGAATATAAGAAGTCAGTTAATCTTCACCCCTTTAGGAAAAGAAGCAAGGTAAAAAAGACCTTTGATTATTTTGGTAAAAAAAAAAAAATGAAGGCTCACTGGTTCTTGTTTAGTTATCCAAGTTTGTAAAATCAGTAACTGTTGTAAGTTTGGAAGGTGAGAAGATAAACCCATATTTACATTGTGCCAAACAACTGGAGGATGCCACGCTGGAAAAATTTGAAGCCAAAGGGTACCTACCTGAAAAATCAAGTTAAATCTTCAATCAGCTCTGCTTTGGAAAGAGTGCAGTTGACATTGAAATTCCACAGGAAGGAGGGCTCTGGCCTCAGCCTGACTCATGTAGCAATGTTGACTGCAGCAAGGGCTTTAAAAGATAAACATCACTGTTAGTCAAAAAAAAAAAAAAGTTCTTAAGTGTTAAAAGAGAAATAAATATTCATCAATTCATCAATCTGATTTTATCTTCAACTTTCATTTTATTTTCCTGTGCTGAGTGAACACATGATTTTCCATAAACATTCAAAATTGAAAATTTTTGAAAAGCAACGAAGGAATAAAAGCTACTTTGGTAGATTGACATAAAATCATCCTTGGGTTGGTTGAAATCCAGATCTGTTACTGCTTCTGTATGTGTGTCTTTGGAAGTGGAGATTTTTTAAATGTGTCAATTCTTAGGAAATTACCTATAGATTATTTTGGAAATTGGAAATGGAAGGTGCAGGAGATATCAAGGAAGGAGATATTACACTTTCTGCTACATTATTTAGTGGCTTCTTAAAACAAATTTTAGTTAATTTGGGAAAGAAGGTAAAGGAGAGAAGTCATCTGAATGCTGTGGCTCTTTTAATGATATTTTATGTCTCTATTCCCTTAGGTATCAAAAATAAAACCAACAAACACAGAAATAAAGAAAGAGAAACAAACTATAAGAATCAAAGTTAGAGGCTGAAGAAATAAAATATCTAAATTCACTAGAATTAAGTAGAGGGAAATAACTGGGATTGAATTTAAATTTTTTAGACAATATTTTTTTACATATTTATTTGAAAGAGTTACAGTCAGAGAGAAAGAAACAGAATGAAAGGCCTCAACTGCTGGTTCACTCCACAAATGGCCACAATGGATGAGTTGGCCCAGTCTGAAGTCAGGAGCCAGGGCTTCTTCCAGGTCTCCCACGTGGGTGCAAGGGCCCAAGCACTTAGGCCATCTTCCACTGTTTTTCCATTTGCAAGAAGCTGGATCACAAGTGGAGCAGCCAAGACTCCAAATGGTACCTAAATGTGATGCTGGCACTGCTGGAAGAGGCTTAGCCTACTATGCCACAGTGCCGACCCTGAGATTGAATTTAAGTTTCACAATAAATCATGAAATGTTTCTGAAAATCCATATGAGGAAAAATGACGACGTTATGGCATTCAAACCCAAATCTTTAGTTAATAGATTTTCATTGTATAGTATATAGAAAATGGAACCAGATTGAATCATCTTTGTTCAAAAATGTTTTTACTGATTCATTTATTTATTTTAAAGTTAGAGTTACAGACAGCAGAGACACAGAGAAAGATATTACATCAGGTAGTTCACTCCCAAAATGACCACAATGGTCAGGGCTGGGACAAGCCAAAGCCAACAGCTTGGAAACTCATCTGGGTCTCCTACATGTATGGCATGGGCTCAAGTAATTTGACCGTCTTCTGCTGATATCTCAGGTGCATTTGTAGAAAACTAGATCTGAAGTGCAGCAGCTGGGACTTGAACCAGCCCTCTAATGGGATGCTGGGTGACTTAAACCACTTCAACAAGACCCCAGGACCCAAAAATTATTTGACAGAATGAGATAAAATAATTCCAAATGAAAACAGAAATGATAGCAGATAGATATAGTGAAAAATATATTGCAAAAAGAAACAGCATTCTGGGTTATACTAGCCATAAATTAGATAAGAGATCCAAGATAATGCAATAGTGAGAAAAGAGACTCACCTCAGTCACAGAAAGATACAAGAAAAGCAAAGGAAGGACAATGTTCCCATGGGAGAAAGTAAGAGAAATTTTCAGGATTTCAGCAGGTTTCTCAGCAGAAACTATAAAGCCCAGAAGAGAGTGGGATCATATATTTAAGGTCTTAAAAGAAAAAATAAATCAATCAAGAATATCATATCCATTGAAGCTATCCTTTAGAAGTGAAGGGGAAACAAATTATTTTCTAGTGAGTTGAAACAGAGAATTCACCACCACCAGAACAAGCTTATAAGAAATCCTGAAGGGAGTCCTACATTAGAAATGATCATTCTGAAAACACAGGGCACCACCAAATTCACTAGCAGAGTAGGTATAATCAGTAACCAATCAACAAAATGGCAGGTGTTAGTTCTTAACTATCAATACCAACCTTGAATGAATATGGATTACATTCTCCATCTGAAAGACTTATGTTGGGGCCAGTGCCGAGCCTCAGTAGGCTAATCCTCTGCCTTACAGCGCCGGCACACCGGGTTCTAGTCCCGGTCAGGGTGCCAGATTCTGTCCCGGTTGCCCCTCTTCCAGGCCAGCTCTCTGCTGTGACCAGGGAGTGCAGTGGAGGATGGCCCAAGTCCTTGGGCCCTGCACCCCATGGGAGACCAGGAGAAGCAGCTGGCTCCTGCCATCAGATCAGCGCGGTGCGCCAGCCGCAGTGGCCATTGGAGGGTGAACCAACGGCAAAGGAAGACCTTTCTCTCTGTCTCTCTCTCTCTCTCACTGTCCACTCTGCCTGTCAAAAAAATAAAAAGACTTATTTTGGCTCAATGGATAAAATTCTAAGATCCACTTATATGCTCCCTACATGAAACACATGTCACAAATAAAGAAACACATAGACTGAAAGTGAATGATTGTAAAAGATATAACAAGCAAATGGAAACCAGAAACGAGCAGGAATAGCTGTCCTCATACCAGATAAAACAAACTTTAAACCAAAAACTGAGAAGAGACAGAGAATGACATTATATTATGATAAAGGGATCAATTCAGCCAGAATATACAACAATCATTAATATATATTCTCCCAACACAAGACCACCCAGTTGTACAAACCAAATATAGTATCAAACCTAATAGGAGATATAGATTCAAATACAATAGTAGTGGTTGACTTCGACAGCCCAGTCTCATCAATGGATGAATCATTCATACAAAAATCAACATAGACACATTGGAATTCAACCACATTATCGAGCAAATGGCCTAATAGGCATTTACAGAATTTTTCACTCAACAGCTACAGAATAGATGTTCGTCTCATCAGCACATTTAGTAGGCCACAAATCAAGTCTCAGTAAATTCTAAAAAATTTAAATGAAACCATGTGTCTTTTCACACCACAAAGAAATAAAAGTAGAAGTCAACAACAGCAAGAAGAACACAACATTTAAAAATACAAGGAAATTGAATATCATCCTACTGAAAGACCAGTGGGTTATTGAAGAAATTTTAAAGATATAAAAACTTTCTTGAAGTAAATGAAAAGGACAACACAGCAAATCAAATCTTGTGGGATACAGCAAAAGTGGCCTTCAGAGGGAAGATTTCAGCATTAAGTGCTTACATAAAAAAAAATTAAAGGTTTTCCACATACTGATTCACTTTTCAAATGACTGCAGCATCCAAGGGTCGGCCAACTTGAGGTTAGCAGCCAGGGACTCCACGCAGCTCTTCTATATGAGTGGAAAGATCTCAAATATTTGTGGACTTCCTATGAGCATTAGTGAGAAGCTGAATCAGAAGGGGTATAGACAGGAAACAAACTGGCATTAGGATATGGTATGCCCACTTTCTAAGGTGAAGCTTATTGTGCTGTGCCACAATGCCAACCTAAGCAACAGATATTTTGATGTATTTAAACCATCTCAGATATAACATACTTACGTTGAATTTGAAGCAGAATGTGTTTTATTTTAATTTAAAATGTCTGCCAGAGTTAAAACTGTATTGAATGGTTTTATTTTTATATATTTAGTTAATTTATTTGAAATATAGAGCAAGAAGAGTCCTCTATCCCATGCTTCACTTGCAAAATGGCCACAGCTGATCTGGACCAGGATAAAGCTAGAGGCCAAGAATTCCATTCTGGTCGCTCACATGAGTGTAAGGGGCCCAAAGTACTTGGACCATGATCCTCTGCCTTCCCGGAAACCCTATCAAGAGATGGGTCAGAAGCACAGCAGCTGGGACTCCAACAGGTAATCTACAACTACAATCCTGGTATTCCAAGCAGGAGTTTAACCTGCTGTGCAATACGAGTCCAGGTTTGATTTGTATTAATAATTGTTTACTTCTTTTATTTAATCCTGGTAATTATTTTTCTAGTTCAGTGATGCTTTTTCTCCAGACTTAGAATATGTTTGATAATTGGCAATAGAAAAATTCATTATTTCGTTCTTTTCCTCAATCCAGCACTACATGTTTATTACATGCTGTGGAGTTCTCTGAGCTATAAGAATTATGAAAAATGCAATTTACACAAAAATATAAATGATTCTATCCCTAGATACTGAACGTACACTCTCTCTTTCTCTTTCTCTATATAAGCATACTATATGACTATTGCATGTTCTTGTATAAGCAAATGTATATACATATATGTATGTATATTAATATCTATATTTATCACTTACATAGGCTTTAGCAACTTTGGACCAAAAGAAAACCAGCTCTGCCTGCATTTTTATATAACTCATGAAGTAAGAACATTTTTCACATTTCTAAATGTTTAGAATAAAACAAAGAATAATATTGTGTGATGTGAAAATTATTTAAAATTTATATTTTTGTGTCCCTAACGTTTTATTAGAACACAAATATTTGGTCCAGCATCATGGCATAGTAAGTTAGTGTATGGGTGACAGCTTGAGTCCTGGCTGTTCTACTTTCAATCCAGCTCCCTGCTAATGACCTGGGAAAGCAGTGGAGGATGGTCCAATTATTTGGGTCCCTGCCACAGGTGTGGAAAATCTGAATAAACTCCTAGATCCTGGTTTCAGGCTGGCCTAGCTCTAGCCATTGTGGACATTTGAGGAGTGAACCAGAAGAAGGAAGACCTCTCTCTGTCTCTCCCTCTCTCTGTCTGTAACTCTGCCTTTCAAATAAATAAATCTTAAAATAAAAAGATCAGAAATACCTCATTTGTTTATGTTATCTACAGTTTCTTTGGAAGTACAACAATAATGTTGCATAGTTGTGAAAAACCTACTATGGCTTTAAAAGCCTAGGTTATTCACTATCTGTTTATTAAAAACTATTTTCTGGGAGTAGGCGTTTAGCCTAGATGTTAATATGCCCATTATGTTGGCTTCTGACCTTAAATTCAAAATAGTGTAGACCTTGAGAGGCAGTTGTGATGGCTCATCCATTCCTGCAGCACTCATAAGAGAATTGGACTGAATTCCAATTTCCCAGCCTTGGTCCAAGTCCAATTCCATAAACTGTAGGAATTTGAGGATTGATTCAGTTAATGAGCAGGCCCTCTCCATGGTTCTCTAACTTTCTACCTCCCGTCCCTTCCACCAACTTAAATAAATAAATAATAGTTTAGGGGTTGGCGCTGTGGCTCAGTGGGTTAAGACAGTGCCTATAGCACTAGCATCTTGTATGGGTGCCAATTCAAATCCCAGGTGCTCTACTTCCAATCCAGCTCCCTGCTAAGGTACTTGGAAAAGCAGTATAGGAATGCCCAAATGCTTGGATCCATACACCAATGTATGAGACCCAGATGAGGCTTCTGGCTCCTTGCTGTAGCCTGGCTCAGTCCTGTCTGTTGTGGCCATTTGGGGAGTGAACCAGCAGATAATCGATCTCTCTCTCTCTAGCTCTCATTCTCTCTCTAGCTCTGCCTCTCAAATAAATAAATACTTTCTAAAAAACTAAAAAGCTTGTTACTTATATGGCTGTGTACCCATAAATCACAATCTTTCAGATCAGACAACAATAGGTCCACTGAGCCACAATCCATCATATAGTCAAAGAATAACTGATTAGTGATCTTCAAGATTATATAACAATTGCGGTGAGAGGTTTGGTTAGATGTCTGAAACGATAGTGCTAAAGTACTGTGGTTATGATGAAAAATTATTTAGCTTATATAATGGCAATGTAATTCCTAAAAGACATTATAGTCTAACATCTTATAAATTAGTCAGGGGTAAGGTAAAAGAGAATCCCAACTGAATATTTTAAAAATTACTTTTAGGGACTGGCTTTGTGGCTTAATGGATAAAGCCCCTGCACAAGACACCAGCATCCCATATGAGTACTGGTTCAAGTCCTGGCTGCTCCACTTCCCATTAAACACCTTAATAATGGCCTGGGAAATGAGCAGAAGATAGCCGAAGTATTTGGGCCCCTGCCACCCACAGAGGAGACCTGGATGAAGGCCCTGGCTCCTGGCTTCTGTGTAACCCAGCCCTTGCAGATGTGGCCATCTGGGGAATGAACAAGTAGATAGAAGCCTGCTTTTTCTTTCTCTCTACTTATCTCTCTCTCTCTCTCTCTCTCTCTCTCTCTCTCTCTCTTTCTGTCTCTCTCTCTCCCCCCCTCATTAACTCCTCTGCCTTTCAAACAAATAAATTTAAAAAGTAAATCTTTAAAAAATCACTTATAAAATATTATAAATAAGATACAGTCTTTGTGCCTTGTATATTCTGGATTTTTAAATAATAATCTATATTAGCCGGCGACGTGGCTCAACAGGCTAATCCTCCACCTTGCGGCGCCAGCACACCGGGTTCTAGTCCCGGTCGGGGCGCCAGATTCTGTCCCGGTTGCCCCTCTTCCAGGCTAGCTCTCTGCTGTGGCCCAGGAGTGCAATGGAGGATGGCCCAAGTGCTTGGGCCCTGCACCCCATGGGAGACCAGGAAAAGCACCTAGCGCCTGGCTCCTGCCATCTGATGAGCACGGTGCGCCGGCCGCAGCGCGCCGTCTGTGGCAGCCATTGGAGGGTGAACCAACAGCAAAGGAAGACCTTTCTCTCTGTCTCTCTCTCTCTCACTGTCCACTCTGCCTGTCCAAAAAAAATAATCTATATTATAATAAACTGTAACTTTAAGTTAAAGTCTATTCATAGTTATGGAAGGAAACAACTGCCTTTGTAAACATCTATTTCGGATATGAAAGTAGAGTCCTTATGAAGAAAATTGAAACCCTGCAACCGAGATACCAGATGTCTAATTTCACTGGGCTTCATGTGTATTTTAGTAAGAGATCACTTTAAGGAATGTGAATAGTGATTATAAAGCATTTAAGAATCACTTTCTCAAGACATTAAGAATTTGCTGAAAAAGTTGTCAGTGTGGTATAACTGGTAAAGCTGCTACCTGACTCTGGCATCAGATGTGGGCTCTAGTTCAAGTCCAGGCTGCACCACTTCTTATCCTGCTCTCTGTTAATGTACCTGGGAAAGAAGTAGAAGATGGTCCAAGTGCTTGGGCCTCTGCGCTCACATGGAGGACCTGGAAGAAGTTTCTGGCCTTTAGCTTCAGTCTGGCCCAGCCCTGACAGTTGCAGCTATTTGGGGAATGAACGAGCAGATGGAAGATCTCTCTCTTTCTTTCTCTCTTTCTCTCTCTCTATGTCTCTCTTTCTCTCTCTATCTCTTCCTATCTCTTTATAAGTCTGCCTTTCTAATAAAAGAGAATAAATCTTAAAAAAAGAATTTGCAGAAATAGTGGAAGCAGGATATCATTGTGTAATGAGGTTATGCTATATAATTTAGCTATTTTCCCATGATAATTGTAATATTTTCATTTTACTGTTGAAAGTACAATGCAAAAATAATTGACTAGTTCTTCTACATAGTTAGATAATACAAAATAGCATTTCAACCAAACTCCACAATGTTCCACAATTTGTAGTTTGTCATCTCATGCATGTTCACAGTTTGTCATTATGCTCCTTTGACATTCAATTTCTTTTTGTCTTACTCTGTTAACCATATCACCTTCAAAATTAATAATGTAATTGGATACACTGATAAACAAGAACATTTTCTTTTCAGAAACAAATTTGTATTTTTAGGTTAGTTCTATTTAAATTATGTTTTATAGAAAAGAGCAAGCAATCATAAATTTATAGTTTTTTCTTCAGTACTTCTGTAAACTTTTCATATCACAGTAATCTTGAAAAATTCTATTGTCTGTACAACACACTTGGAGACCACTGAGTCTACTTTCAACAGCGTGGTAAGGGGACTCTGGCTAACTGAAAACCTTCCCAAACACATGGAGGATGGTGAAAGGATAGACATTGGCTGTATTGGCCTGGGATTCCCCCAAAGTAGACCTTGTGAGCAAGGGTTGCAATTAGATGATTTATTGATGAAGTGACGTCAGTGAGTAGGCATGAGGGACAGAAAATCAAAAGGAAGGAAGGTGCATTTCATCATGTTGACCCCTCTTCTAAACTACTTAGGATTAATCAAACTGTCTACCTAGTGTACAAATTGAGGGAAATACTATATTATATATATTGTTTGTTTGTTGGCTTCTATTCTCTATTAGTAAATGATGACCCCCATAGTCACTAACAGAACCTACTTCTGAATTGCAAATGATATGAATAATCACTGGGTTCCCAGGTTGCTAAGGGGCATTTGTGAGATCTGTGACAAGAAGTAAGCGGTACACAGTGAGGTAGTATGAGATGAGGTTGCACCTGTGCAAAGCTATTGAAATGTACATGGGGGAATGAGCATTTACACACTAGAGTCCTACGTCAAAGTACCTGGAATGAATACCATGTTCTGCCTCCTGACTCTAACTTAATTCTAATAAATTTTGTAGGAGGCAGTAGTGGTGCATCTGGTAACTGAATCCCTGCTACCCAGGTGAGAGAAATGGATTGAGTTCCCAGGTCCTGACTTTGGCCTGGCCCAGTCCTGACCACCGTAGGCATTTGAGGAATTAACCAGCAAATGAGAGCTCTCTTTCTCTTTTTTTTTCCTCTCTGAAATAAATAAAATAAGGAAATGTTCATGGAACTTACCACAGTAGTCATTGCCAGGAGAATTTGAAGCAGGATACCATATTCCTTAACCTTTTTTGTGAATATTCTTGACTCTTAATGCATTTGAAGCCACACATCTGTAGAGAAGCTGTATGTTATTTGAATCTTTAGCAATTATCTGTACTGTATTAGAGGTAATGAAATAAATACTGTAAAGGCTATATAAATGCATCTTAGATTATCCCTCCAGGATAATTTTTCATTCAATTCATTCAAATCTTGATTTGTTGTCGTCTTTTGCCCTTCTTTCTTCAAATGTAAGTATCTGGTTTCACTACTGTATTTGCTAACATGGATTTATTTATTCATGCTTTTAAAAATATTTATTTTGGGGGCTGGTAGCAGGCTAAGCCTCTGCCTGTGGTGCAGGCATCCATATGGGCGCTGGTTCATGCCCTGGTTGTTCTTCTGATCCAGCTCTGTGCTTATGGGCTGGAAAAGCAGCAGAAGATGGCCCAAGTGCTTAGGCCTCTGCATCTGTGTGGAAGACCAGGAAGATTGGCCCAGCTGCAGCTTTTGCTGCCATTTGGGGAGTGATCCAGCAGGTGGAAGACCTTTATCATTGTCTCTCCCTCTCTCTGTCTGTCACTCTGCCTCTCAAATAAATAAATTTTTGTAAAAAAATTATTAATTTGAAAGACTGAGTCATAGGAATAGAGGAGTGGTGGTGATGCGAGGGCAACAGAGGCTGAGAGAAATAAGGGAGGGGGAGGGAGATCTATCTTCCATCTACTTCACTCCCGATGGCTGCATCACCCAGGAATGGGACAGGCCAAGCAGAAACCTGAAACTCCCTACTGGCTTCCCACATGTGTGGCAAGGACCAGAATGGCTCCTGGTCTCAGCCTGACCCAGCCCTGGCTGTTGTAATTACTTAAGGAGTAAATCAGAGAATGAAAATCTCTCTCTCTCTCTCTCTCTCTCTCTCTCTGTGTGTGTGTGTGTGTGTGTGTGTGTCTGTGTGTCTTTGTGTGTGTGTGTGTGTGTGTCTGTCTGTCTCAACTATCCAGGTACAGGAAGATCAAAGATCATTACCAGCCAGATTCATCACAACATTAACCCTGAAACATATTAATCATCCTACATTATAATCAATCTACCAAAGGTTGGAGATGAATATAGGATTCTCAAACTGCAAGAGAAAAGAAGCAAATAACAACACCTGAAGAGGTGCCAATTTTCCTGATGCAGACTTCTCAGCAGAAACCTTATAGACCAAGAGAGAGTGGGATGAGACTTACAGTATTGAGGGAAAAATAAATTGCCACCTGGAAATACTGTATCCAGCAAAGTTATCAATCAGATAGAAGGGAGAGATAAAGAAATCCACAGGCAAATGAAAGTTGAGAGAATTCATCACCACCAGACCTGTGCTACCCTAATGCTAAAGGGAGTTTTTTTTAAATGAAAGAAAGACAAGCTAAAAGCATGAAAACATATCAGAAGGTAGAAAACTCACTAGTAAGGAAACTATATCAACAAGCTCAAAATGCTTTAATATTGTAAACATGGTATGTAAATAATTTATACATATACTGTGAAGAGTAAAAAATTATAATTACTATGCTAAAATGTTAAGAGACATGGCAATGTGGAATGAGGTTACATGTAACATAGCAAATTCAAAATGTGGGAAAGAATGGAGCAAAATATAAGTGCTCTATTGGGTTTTATCTATTTGTTGTCTCTTTTCCAATTTTATAGTCAATATTAAGCCATTATCATTTCTAGATAGTTCATTATAGCCAAAAGAAGATTTTTTTTCTAATCCTCAAGGAAACCACAAAGTGAAACCAATATGTGGACTTGCCAAAAATTAAAAAGCAATAAATCAAAGTATACCACTAGAGAAAATCATATAACCACAAATGAACACTGTATTTTGGGGACAAGAACAGCAAAGAACTTCAGTAAAAATACAAAATAATTATCCAAATGGTGGTAGTACAATTTTACCTATCAATAATTACCTTAAATATCAATAATAATTGAATTATTCAATCCAAAGATATGAGGTGATTGAAGGATTACAAAGAGGACACAATTATTTGCGGATACAAGAAATGCACTTCATCTCTAAGGACACACACACAGACAAAGTGAAAGGATGGAGCATGATTTTTTTGTGTAAACTGATCCCAAAACAACAGCAGGAGTAGCTATGCTTCTATAAGATTAAATCAATTTTAAATTAAAAGCAGTAAAAATAGACTTGAAAATCATATACTGAATATCTTTTCTGATCACAAGCACCAGGAATATAATTCAATAACAAGAAAAATAAGGTAAACTACCCATATATATGAAAATTAAACTGTATCCTTGAACACAACCAGTCGATCAAGGAAGAAATCAATGAATAAATCAAAAAATTCCTTGAAGTTAACGAAAATGAAAATACAACATACCAAAATTATGCAATACAACAAAAGCAGTACCTAGAAGAAAGTGTATAGCAGTCAGTGCCTTCATTTAAAAAAAAGAAAGAAAGAAAGAAACAGAAAAGAAAAAGGAAAGGAAAAGAAAAGGGAAGATAAAAGGAAAGAAAAGCCGTTTCATGAATGGACAACTTATCACTGCACTTTATGGAAAAATTGAAAGAAGAACAAATCCAATCCAAAATCCAAAATTAGCAGAAAAAATAATGAAGCTCAGAGCACAAAAAAATAATGTAGACATTAAAATAAATAAAAAAAAAACAAGCAAAAGTAACCTCGATGCAATGAGGAGGTAGTTAATTGAAGAGATAAGTCTAAAGAAGATTAAGTATAAAGAAGAAAATAGAGAATGTTCAAATACACAGAATTGGACAGGAAAATGGAGACATTACCAGAGACACCACAGAAATGCATAGCATTCTAAAAGGTTACTATGATCAATTATGAGAAAACAAATTTGCTAACCTAGAAGAAATGAACATTCTTGGGCATTAACATCTTTGAAGATTGAAACATGTGGAAACCATCTAAACAGACCAATAATGAGTAGTGAGATTGGATGACTAATTAAAAAACTCCCATCGGCCAGCGCCATGGCTCAATAGGCTAATCCTCCGCCTGCAGCGCCAGCACACCAGGTTCTAGTCCCAGTCAGGGTGCAGGATTCTGTCCCAGTTGTTCCTCTTCCAGTCCAGCTCTCTGCTGTGGCCCGGGAGTGCAGTGGAAGACGGCTGAAGTCCTTGGGCCCTGCACCTGCATGGGAGACCAGGAGAAGCACCTGGCTCCTGGCTTCGGATCAGCGCGCTGTGCCGGCCACAGCGGCCACTGAGGGTGAACCAACAGAAAAGGAGGACCTTTCTCTCTGTCTCTCTCTCTCTTACTGTCCACTCTGCCTGTCCAAAACAAACAAACAAACAAACAAACAAAACTCCCATCAAAGAAAGCATAGGAATAGATAGCTTCACTACTGTATTCTATTGAACATTAAAAAAAAAAAAAGAGTTAACACCGATTCTTCTTATATTATTAAAAATAATAGACTAGGAGGAGTCTCTGAGATTCCCTCTAGAAGGCCAGCATTACTTTGATATCAAAACCAGACAATGAGATCTGGTGTTTTGGCACAGTAGATTAAGTCCTGCTTGCGATGCCTGCATCCCATAAGGGCATCAGTTCAAGTAGTGGCTGTTCCATTTCAGATCCAGCTCTCTGCAAACGGCCTGGGAAAAGCAACAGAAGATAGCTCAAGTGTGTGGGCCCCTGCTACCCACATGGTATATCTGAGTTCAAACTGGCTTAGCCCCAGCAGTTAATGAACCAGCAGATGGAAAATCCCCCCTCTGTCTCTCTCTCTCTTTCTCTCTCTCTCTCTCTGCCCCCCCTCTCTGTAATCATGATTTCAAGTAAAATAAATAATCTTTTGTTAAAAAAATCAACCAAGGACATGACAAATAAAGAAAGCTACTGGGCCAGTGCTATGGCCTAATGGGTTAAGCCTCTGCTTGCAGTGTCAGAATCCCATATGGGCACCAGTTCAAGTCCCGGCTGCTCCACTTCTGATCCAGCTCTCTGCAGTGGCCTGAAAAGCAGTAGAAGATGGTCCAAGTTCTTGGGCCTCTCCACTTGTGTAGGAAACCCTGAGAAGCTCCTGGCTACAGGCTTCAGATGGGTGCAGCTCTGGCAGGTGTGGTCATCTGGGGAGTGAACCAGCGGACGAAAGACCTTTCTCTCTGTCTCTTCCTCTGTCTATAACTCTACCTCTCAAATAAAGAAATAAATTTTAAAAAGAGAAAAGCTATTTTAAAGAACATAGCTGCAAAAATTCTCCGTAAGATATTACCAGGGCCGGCACTGTGGCTTAGTGAGTGAAGCCTCTGCCTGCAGTGCCTGCATCTTATATGGGTGTCTTGTTGGAGTCCTGGCTGCTCTGCTTCTGATCCAGCCCTCTGCTATGACCTGAGAAAGCAGTAGAAGATGGCACATATCCGTGGGCCACTGCACAAGAAAGAGAAAACCAGTAAGTATATAAAACAAAACAAAGAACAAAAAACAATAGAACCTCTCTATTATTAATATTATCAGGAAAACCTCTTGGGGAAGAGTGAAAAAACTTAAAGCTACCAATAGAATATTTAAGAAATAATGGCTGGGACCAGCTCTGTTCTGTAGCAGCAAAAGCCTCCTCCTGCAGTGCCGTCATCTCATCCTGGCTGCTCCACTTCTGATCAAGCTCTCTGCTATGGACTGGGAAAGCAGTAGAAAATGGCCCAAGTAGTTGGGCCCCTGCACCCTTATTGGAGATCCGGAAGAAGCTCCTGGCTCCTGGCTTCAGATTGGCACAACTCCTGCTGTTGCAGCCATCTGGGGAGTGAACCAGCAGATGGAAGACCTCTCTCTCTCTCTCTCTCTCTCTCTCTCTCTCTCTCTCTCTCTCACTCTCTCTCTCTCTCTCACCTCTGCTTCTACCTCTCTGGAACTCTGCTTGTTGAATAAATAAAGTTTTTATTTTTAAATATAAGATATTACCATACTAAATCCTACAGCACATTATAAAGGCTGTTCACCATGATCAAGTAGGATTCATCCTAGGGATACAAAGATGGTCCAATATATGTAAATCAGTAAATGTGATAAACCACATTGAAAGAATGAAAGATAAAAATCATGTTACCTCAGTAGATGCAAAAAAAACCCTGCTTGATACAAATTCAACATCCCTCATGATAATTATCTGAACAAATAAGCTATAGAAAGAACATACATCAACATGGTAAAGGCTATAAATAACAGGCCAATATCTAATATCATATTGAATGGGGAAAAGCTGAAGGTTATTTCTTTAAGATCTGGACTAAGAAGAGAATGCCCTATTTCATCACTTTTATTCAGCATAGTAATGGCAGAGAAATAAGCAAGATGGAGAAATAAAGGGAATTCAAGTGGGAAAAGATAAAGCCATCTGCTACTGTTTGCACATGACATATTGTATATAGAAAACCCCAAAGACTCCAAATAGAACCTGTTTAACCCAATAAATGAATTAAGAAAATTTTTAGGATACAAATTAAATGTATGGTAGTTAAAACAACATGTTATTTTCATCAAAACAGACCCATAGATCAATGGTCTAGAAGGAAATCCTAGAAGTAAACCCAAACACCTGTAGGTAACTGATTTTGGACAAAGGTACTTAGAGCATTGGTAAAAGAACAGTATTTTAAATACATGGTGCTAGAAGATTGGATGCACACATTCAGAAGAAGGAAACTGGACTTCCATCTCTCACCAGTTAAAAAATCTGCTCAAAATACTTCAAAGACCTGAATGTGAGACATGGAAATTGAGATTGTTAGAAGGCAGTGTAGAGAAAATACTTCACATTAAAATGGGCAATGCTTTCCTGGATCATAAAAGCAAAGAAAATAAGAGCAAAGACAAATGGGATTTTATTAAATGAAAGAGCTTTTGAACAACAAAGTAAACAACCAACAGAACAAAGATGCAGATTCTATCATGAAAGATAATATTTGTTGTCTATATATTTGACAAGGGATAAATAATCAGAGTATATAAAGAACTTGAACATCGTAATACCAAAAAAAATCCAATTAAAAAGGGAAAATAGATCTAAATAGATTTTTTTTCAAATGAAGAATGGTATAGCCATTGTAGGAAACAGTATGGACATTTCTGAAACCAAAGCGTAAACAAACTAAAAATAGAACTATCATATGATACTGCAATCCCACATCTGGGTATATATCCAAGGGAAATGTAATTCATCTGTCCAAGTGACATCTACACTTCCATATTTATTATGACACTGTTCACAGTAGCCAGGATATGGAAACATCTATGAGTACCTCAACTGATAAATGGATAAATGTGGTTCAAATATATAAAAGAATTATTACTCAATCATAAAATGAATGAAATCTTTTCATTTGTAGCAACTAGGATGAATTTAGAGGTCATTATGTTAAGCAAAATAGGCCACACGCAAAAAGACAAATATCACATGATATGATTCATATGGTATCTAAATAAATGGTGATCTGACAGATGCTCCAATTGTAATTAGGTTACCAGAGGGAGGAAGGGATTATCAAAAGTTGATTGACAGGTTCTAGGTTAAAGCTAGATAGAAGTAAAAAGGTTAAGTGTTCTATTGCACAGTAATGTGAAGACAGATAATATCAATTTACTTTCTTGTTCCTCAAAAAATGAAGATTGAATTTTTGAATGTTTGTATTATAAAGAAATATTAAATGCTTAAGATAAAACTGTATTTACCCTGATTAGACATTACACAATGTATGCACATAACCAAACAACACATAGAACCCCATAAATATGTGCAATTTAATAGGTATGCTAAATTTTAAATGAAAAATTAAAAATAATAAATTTGATACATTCAAAAACATATTACATGGATTATACAAAACTAGGAAAATCTTTTCATAGTAGAAATACCTACTTTGTTTTGTAAGAATTACTACAAAATAGCCTATTTTCAGAAGGCTACCTTGTGACAACTACAAAAATGAAACTCCCAAAAACACCTAATAAAGGTATAAAGTCTTATTCTAGTCAAATGACTTTTTGTTACTCCAAGACATATTTGTATAAATATGACTGGTATATAAATTGTTAGAAAATTTATTTATGGTTTTATAATTCACATTTATAGGCTACAATCATTTTGTGCTTGGTTATATTAGATTCTCATTTGTTATGTTGAAAACAGGGATTTTATCATAAAAATTAATTCTCTTTCAATAACTTCAATTTAAAAACAAACTGTGTATTTCTATGCACACACAGAAGACTTTACATACACAAATGTACAGCACAACACCATCTGTTTTCTACCTTTGCACATGACAGTTCTGGTTGTATCACTTTCTATTCTTTGCTTTTCTGCTTTCTTGAAGCAGAAGCAGTGATATCACATTGTTGTTTTAATTTGCATTTCACTGCTGACAATGAAATTGAGCAATTTTTCACATTTATCAGCCATTTGGATGTCTTCTTTCATGAAGCATCTGTTCAAGTATTTTGTGTATTTTCATGAGGTTATCTGCTTTTGTTGATTTATAGTTCTTTTAATGTTCTAGATGGTGACAGTGCTGTCACTTGACTGGTTGAGCCTCCTCCTGCGGTGCCAGTGTCTTCTATGGGTGCCAGTTCCAGTCTCCGCTGCTACTCTTCTGATCAAGCTTCCTGCTGATGCACCTGGGAGGGCAGCAGAGGATAAACTGAGCCCTTGGTTCTCTGCATGTGGGAGATCTGGGGAAAGTTCCTGGCTCATGCTTGGGCCTGGCCCAGCCCCAGCCTCTGCAGCCATTTGGGGAGTGGACTGGTAGGTGAAAGATCTTGTTCTGTATCTCTCTGTTTCTCCCTCTTTTTCACGGTGACTCTGCCTCTCAGATAAAGAAAATAAATTGTAGAAAATATCTTTTAGAAGAATTCTCTGAAGGATAAATGGATTGCTAATATTTTATTCCACTGAAGAGGTTGTTATACTACTCTTCCAATGGTGTCTTTTGTTAAATATAAGTTCATCAATTTTTTTTATTTTTATTTAGAATATAAATTTCCAAGGTACAACTTGTGGATTGCAATGGCTTCCCCACCAATACCTCCCCTCCCCCCCGCTACCCTCCCCCCTTACCCACTCCCTCTCCCCTTTCATTCACATCCAGATTCATTTTCAATTCTCTTTGTATACAGGAGCTCAGTTTAGTATGTGTTAAGTAAAGATTTTAAACCATTTGCCCTCACATAGCATCACAGAGTGAAATATACTCTTTGAGTACTAGTTATAGCATTAAATGACATTGTACAGCACATTAAGGACAGAGATCCTACATATTATTTTTTTAAATTGATTGATTTTTATGTAACTTCCAATTTTTTAAATCATTTCCAATTATCTTTATATACAGAAGATTGATTCAGTATATACTAAGCAAAGATTTTGTCAGTTTGCACCCACACAGAGACACAAGGTGTAAAAATACTATTTCAGTACTAGTTATTGCATTACTTCACATTGGACAACACATTAAGGACAGATCATACATGGGAAGTAAGTATACAGTGACTACTGATGTTGATTTAACAATTTGCCACTCTTGTTTATGGCGTCAGCAATCTCCCTAGGCTATAGTCATGAGTTGCTGAGGCTATGGAAGCCTTTAGTGTTCACCGACTTGGATCTTGTTCTACAGGGTCATAGTCAAAGTGGAGGTTCTCTCCTCCCTTCGGAGAAAGGTACCTCCTTCTCTGGTGGCCCTGTTCCTTCCGTTGGGATCTTACTTGCAGAGATCTTTCATGTATGTCTTCTTCTTCTTCTTTTTTTTTCCCAGAGTGTCTTGGCTTTCCATGCCTAAAATACTCTCATGGGTTCTTGAGCCAGATCCTAATGCCTTAAGGGCTGATTCTGAGGCCAGAGTGATTTATTAGGATATCTGCCATTCTATGAGTCTGCTGTGTATCCTACTTCCCATGTTGGATCAGTCTCTCCCTTTTTTTTAGTTCTATCTGTTAGTTTTAGCAGTCACTAGTCTTGCTTGTGTGATCCCTTTGACTCCTAGACCTATCAGTGTGATCAATTGTGAACTGAAATTGATCACTTGGGCCAGTGAGAAGGCTTGGTACATGCCACCTTGCTGGGGTTGTATTAGGGTCCCCTGGCACATTTCTAACTCCATCGTTTGGGGCAAGTCCAATTGAGTTTGCCCACATTGTACATAACCTCCCTTTCTTTTTCCCTCTCTCATAAATTAACAGGGATTACTTTTCAGTTGAAATTTAAACACCTAGGAATAATTGTGTGTTAATTATAGAGTTCAACCAATAGTACTAGAACAATAACAAACAATGTCAAGAAATACTAAAATGGGAAAAGATTTACATTGTTCATCAATTTTGATACAATTTATTTTAACTTTTTTTATTTCATTGTCAGAAATTTCTTGTCCTTTTAAAAAGCAATTTTTGCTTATTCAAAGGTCACTAAGAGATTCTTGGTTTTTTTTTTTTTTTTAGATTTATTTTATTTATTTGAAAGAGTTACAGAGAGAGGCAGAGCCAGAGCGAGAAAGGTCTTCCATCTTCTGGTGCACTCCACAAATGACCACAATGGCCAGAGCTGAGCTGATCTGAAGCCAGGAGCCAGAAGCTTCTTCCAGGTCTGCCACACAGGTGAAGGGGTCCAAGGACTTGGCTCATCTTCAGCTGCTTTCCCAGGCCATAGCAGAGTTGTATCAAAAGTGGAGAAGCCATGACTTGAATGGGTGCCCATATGGGATGCTGGCACTGCAGCACTGCTGTGCCACAGCGCTGGCCCTTTTTTTCTATATGTGGCACTGAAAATTTTATTGTTTAAATTTTTGTAGAGAATTTCTACTCCTCCTTAAATGGCTTTTGGGTTTGTTGTGAGGACAGTTGAGAAAGAGACCGTCATTAAAAATGCAATTATTTCCCCTTTACATTGCTTTATTTATTTTGTCATAAATTGAGTGACTATGTATGCATAGGTGTGTTTCTATTTTTTCCTTTTGCTCCATTTTTCACTTTATGTATCCTCAAGCTAGCACAAAATTACCTTAATAGTATAGTATACCGATAATCTATTTTGATATCAGTTTCATATTAGAAAATGTGTTTATTACAATTTAGTAATTATAACAAAGCAGACACAATTAATATATTTTTCAAATGTGAAATGTAAATCATTTATTGTATATTAATTTAAAATTTTATGTAGATGACAGTTAAAATACAGACTGAAAATCGTGAAAATGTAGTTTTAAATGGTTTTCTAAAGAAAACTTCAGGTACAAGTTTTTGAAGTTAGTCCTTTTAAAATGACTGTTATGCAATTCTGATACACTTTTATTCTTCTTTGAGCAGTTCTGTACCTTTTGACGTGAGATGCTGCAGTCTCACACTGTTCTTTCCCAAGCTCAGTCCCAGAAATAGACATTTCTTCAAGGAGTCTTGGTTACTTTTAGTGGAAACAAATTCTGAAACCAAGGTGTCAGTCGTTTGTTCATTGCTGTTCAGTGCTTTGTGGCCTTTCCGTTGTACAAGCCATAGGAATGTGTAGGTGTACAGCTACAGAAATATATTTACAAACATATTCGTACCAAGTTATAAATGGCATTTATGTATAAGTAACAACCCCTCCCTTTCTCTGCCAGGATCCAGGAGTATAGGGGGCCCAAGAATTTGGGCCACATTCCACTGCTTTCCCAGGCCCATTAGCAGAGAGCAGGATCAGAATAGGAGTAGCCAGGACATAAGCTGGTGCCCATATGGGATTCTGGTGCTGTAGGCAGAGGCTTAGCCTACTACGCCATGGTATCTCTGGCCCCAAGGACCTATATTATGACTTATATTATGACCATATTATGACACCTACAACTGCTGCTCTGTTTGTCCCCCTTCTTCACGTGGGTCTCTGTTCTCACCAGTTTGTGTCTCTTTTCTTCTGCCTTTTTAATGACTTCTGTCCACATTATTAAAGAAAGAAGGGAGGAATAGAGGAATTATATTTTTCTTTGAATAAATTTTGCAAGACAGAACTAATTTTGCTTTATGACATGATGAATGATACAAAAATACAAAGGGAGAAAGACTGATGTAATCTCTTTCTCTTTCATGAGGAAGGCCAAGGTCTTCCTCTTGGCCTTTATTCTGTAATATTATTATTACACCTGTTAAGGGATGTCACAAGGATTATCAATGGTCACACTTTAATCTTGATTTTATCCCATTTTATTAAAGAATATCACACAATTATGAGTTGCGAAAAACATACTTTATTGAAAAGCAGATCATGTTGATGTATTTTATAAGATCCTAAAATAGAGACTAAAAAAGTGAAATCTGTATATAGTTCATTGTTGTTTCTCTTGTGTCACTAAAGTATAAATAATTACTAAGCCTCTATTTTGACAGACCACATTGCATGTTTTAAAACCTTGTTTCATTTGATTTCTTCACTTATCATCTTAGGCACTATTATAAAAAATCAAATTCTTTATGCTTTAATACATTAAGTTAAATTTGAGTAAATTACTACAAAAGGAGTAATTGATGAATTCAGAAATATTTCTTCTACTGCAGTTTTATGCAAGATGGAATTATTGTTTAAGTTGATGTTATCTGCAAAATAAATTGTTTCAAAAGTGTATTGTGGTTATATAGATAACTACATATATTATATATTACACATTATATATTATCACATATATTATATATTAAAATGCACACACACATAAAAATATCCTTCAGAGATGTTTATTTATTTATTTTTTACAGGCAGAGTGGACAGTGAGAGAGAGAGACAGAGAGAAAGGTCTTCCTTTTGTCTTTGGTTTACCCTCCAATGGCCGCCACGGCCGGAGCGCTGCAGCCGGCACACCACGCTGATCCGATGGCAGGAGCTAGGTTCTTATCCTGGTCTCCCATGTTTTTCAATAGGGACCTCTTTTCCCCACAATCACTTAGATAGGCAGAGCTTGCACAGTCTTCAACATGTGATTCCTGTGTTCACCATGATACACTACATTAGGGTCAGCCAGGAGGTAGTTACAGCACACAGTAATTTTTGAGAACTCCATGGGTGGACTAAGAATTCATTGTTTTCAATTCATTATTTATAACTCAGCTACATTAGCATGAATAACAGCTAAAGAAACTAGGGCAAACTGTGTTGGCATGTAACTAGGGAAAAGGAAATGGATTCTGATGAATAAAACTATCAATAGCTGCTGCAGTGATATGTATAAAAAGAATATCTACTTGAGTTGAAGCGTGAAAATGAACCTGAATATATTCCCCAATAGATATTGCTTCAACCTTTAAAAAAAAAAAAACACCACCAATAACAATAGAAAGCCTTTTGTAATCTCTTGATTATCTTAATATATCATGCGAGTTATTGCATTAAAACATACACATTTACTCATCAATCCCATTCTGCAAAATCTGCATTCTATAAACAAAAACATAATTTTTTACAAATATATTTATTGCTTGAACAGTCACAGTTTAAGGACTGTATATTCATAGAAAAAATTAAGTTTATATATTTATATTTATTTCATGTATTGCATATATAAATATTTAGGAACATAGTGACACTTCCCCCCATATCCTCCCTCCTGCCCATACCCTAGCCCTTCCTCCTCCCTTCAAAATATACTGAGTCCAGCAATGTGGCCTAGCAGGTTAGCCACTGCCCCTTTACTCCACTTCCTATATAGCTCCCTGCTAATGAGCCCAAGAAAGCAGCAGAAGATGGCATAAGTGCTTAGGCCCCTGCCACCCATGTGGGAGGCCCAAAAGAAGTTCCTGGCTATGACCAGATTTAGCCCCATCCATTGTTCTCATTTGAGGAGTAAACCAGGGAATGGAAGACAGCTCCTTATGTTACTTCCTCGCTCGCTCTCTGTAACTCTGCTTTTCAAATAAATAAAATAAATCTTAAATCTTAAAAAAAATGTAGACTAATTTTCTTAGTAATTCAATTCTTGGGACATATGTATGTCAAAAAATAAATGAGTGTCATTTTAAAAACCTATTATGCATAATTTATTCTTTTTTTAGCTTTATTTATTTATTTGAAAGAGTTACACAGAGAGAGAAGGAGAGGCAGAGAGAGGTCTTCCATCTGCTGGTTCACTCCCCAGTTGGCAGCAATGGTTGGAGCTGTACCGATCTGAAGCCAGGAGCCAGGAGCACGGAGCTTCTTTCAGGTCTCCCACACAGATGCAGGAGCCCAAGCACGTGGACCATCTTCTACTGCTTTCCCAGCCCATAGCAGAGAGCTGGATCAGAAGTGGAGCAATTGGGACTTGAACTGGTACCCACTGGGGATGCCAGCACTGCAGGTGGCAGCTTTACCTGCTAGGCCACAGCACCGACCCCCACAATTTATTCTTTAAAACAACTTTTGAAGTATTACTTTCAGTAGAGAAGCAAGTTTAAAAAAAATAAGAGAAAAACCAAAATAGAAAGAAACTGAAAGTTTTTCAATAAGGAAGTAATAGTTGAAAGGTTACATAAATATGACAAAAATTTGGATATGCAGTTATTCCTTAGAGACAAATACACTCATAGCATAAGAGCTTTCATGATGTATTTATAGATAAGAAAGGCAAAATTCTTATCACTATACATGAAATGGACTCAATATCCTAAAATTATAAGAAAATAACCAATATTTCTAAGTCTAGAGGGCATATTAGTGAGAGTTATAAGCACAAAGAGAAATATGGATGTTTACTATTTCGTGATCATTGCTTGTCCTCATGGGATCAGGTGAGTACTAAAGGAGGAAAGCTGAAGATAACCTATTAATGTCACTCTGAACAAAGACAGACTGATAATATAGTAGGTGGAAACTTTCACATCACATTGGTGTATATGCACAATGAAATAATGATTATTATGAATTTATGAGAATATATATATCAGAGGGATGTGAAAGAGCGTTTTGTGTTTTTTACCTCTATTTCTTCTGATAAATATGGAAATGCTCCTGTAAAGCAATATTTATAGTTTTACTAATAGACTTTTTAAATATTATCCATGCAACACATGCTGAATGGTTAAAAGCCATAATGTAAATTAAAATTAAATTTGTCTTATTCTGATTTCCTTACAGTAGATTTTTAGTGATTCAAAATAAGTGTTTTCCAATACTCTGCATGCAGAAGTTTTACAAAGAACCTTAAGGACCTAAGGGGCGATTTTAATTTTTCACTAATTGGCAATATAAAGAGAATGGTGTGTATAGAACTTTAAAATCCTAAATAATTCATGAGCGTTCTATTAATGAAGCTCTCTGGTGATCATTTTTCCATTTTAATTTTTTAGTGAAATTTCTGAAGAGCGTTCATTACTTTTTACTCAACAGTGCATAACATTGGAAAGAGATACGTGTAACAATCCATAGTAATTCTGTATCAGATTCTTATGCTTTAATAACTCAACTTTTTTCAGATAAGTAAAATCTATCTTTATCTATCATTTATCTATCTGGCCATGTATCATCTACTCATCTATCTATATAATCTTTAAATATGCGAAACTTAACACTTGCAATTAAATAATGTTTACCAAGTCATAGACATTTTAATTATTGCATTCTGTGTTCCTCATAAGGGATGACTTTGTTAAGATGTAAATGCTAGGATAATCTCAAAGAATTCTCTAGTTTTATAACATAGACATTGAGAGTGATTTCAAGAGCCTGAGAGGAGATGCTCTTTTTCTCCTGAAAGTATGAAAGAGGAAATACATTTGCCTTATTGTGGTACTTATAGATCTAATCATCCTAAAGGTATATGGGAAAATTTTTCCCCATTAAAACCATAAATCATGACAGAGTATAGTTACTCCAAGAAAGTTAAATGGTCTTTTTGTTTCAGTTGTAGTTGTTTTTCCAGTTGGAGAAAGTATCTGAAATTTAAATATTCAGAACAACATAAAACCTAGATTAAATAGAATCCCTTTTAAAAAAAGAAGAAGAAGAAGAAACAAGAGTATTGAGAGTTAGCTGTATACTAGTGAAATAGCAGGAACAAAAACAATGTCATTTTAGCAAAAACGAAACTAATCTAACCCAGGCACAAAGTTCTACAGGGACTAAACATTTGCTTTGATGCTACAACATTGGGCAAAGCATTAGGAGAACAATATTAATTCACAGTGTCTGGTAATAGGGATGATGGTAGGGCATCATAAGCATAGTGTGGAAGCAACAAATATTAATTCCAAACATTATGGAAAAGATTTTCTCAAAATCCTTTTACAATATCATCACATCAGAAGCAATATTAAGAGGGCAGGCACTGTGGCATAGGAGGCTAAGCCTCCACCTGCAGCAATGGCATCCCATATGGGCGCTTGTTCATATTATGGCTGCACTTCTCATCCTGTTCTCTGCTTGTGGTGTGGGAAACAGTGGAAGATGGCCCAAGAGGCCCTGTACCTCTGTGGGAGACCAAGAAAAAGCTCCTGGCTTCTGGCTTCAGATCAGCTCAGCCTCTGCAACCATTTGGGGAATGAGGCAACACATGAAAGATCTCTCTCTGTGTCTCTCTTTCTCTCTGTCTGTAACTTTACCTCTCAAATAAATAATCTTTTTTTTATTTTTTTATTTTTTGACAGGCAGAGTGGACAGTGGGAGAGAGACAGACAGAGAGAAAGGTCTTCCTTTTGCCATTGGTTCACCCTCCAATGGCCGCCACGGCTGGCGCACTGCAGCTGGTGCACCGCGCTGATCCGATGGCAGGAACCAGGTGCTTCTCCTGGTCTCCCATGGGGTGCAGGGCCCAAGGACTTGGGCCATCCTCCACTGCACTCCCTGGCTACAGCAGAGAGCTAGCCTGGAAGAGGGGCAACCAGGACAGAATCCAGCACCCCGACCGGGACTAGAACCTGGTGTGCCGGCACTGCTAGGCGAAGGATTAGCCTGTTGAGCCACGGCGCCGGCCAATAATCTATTTTTTAAAAAGGAGAAATAATAAGGCCACTACAACATGAAGTAACAACATATTTTATCATCAAATAAATTTGGGAGCAAACCTCTGAGCATGATTCCTTAGCATGTAACAAGTGATTCTTTACTTAATAACAAGGTAACAAAATGCATAGTGTCTATTAAGTGAGTTGATGCATGATATTTCTTTATATGACTATTTCAAAAATATTTGACACAGGGAAGACAATGAATGTGACACTCTTTAGAGTCTTAGTCTTCAGAATCAGTCAAGAGAGATTGTTCCCTTCCATATCTGTAGTGGTACATCATTTCTGAGCCTGCTGTGTCACAATATCATTACTGAACAGCAGCGAAACACATTCAAGGAAAATAAAGGCAGTAAATCCACTTTAAGATAGATTAGGAGTCAAATTTGTGTGACTGTACCTCTGTATTAAGATAAGAATTATCAGGGCCAGAGCTGTGGTGTAGCAGGTAAAACCACCATGCAGTGCTGGCATCCCAGATGGGCTCAGGTTTGAGTCCTTGCTATTCCACTTTTGATCCATCTCTCTGCTATGCCCTGGGAAAGCAGTAGAAGATGGCCCAAGTTTTTGGGCCCCTGCACTCAAGTGGGAGATGTGGAAGAAGCTCCTGGCTCCAGATCAGCACAGATCTAGCTGTTGTTGCCAATTGGGGAGTGAACCAGCAGATGGAAGATCTCTCTCTCTCTCTCTCTGTCTCTCCTTCTCTCTCTGTGTAAGTCTGACTTTATTTTTTTAAAAGATGTTTGATCTATATTTATTTATTTATTATGAGAAAATCCCATTTTATTTTAATGTCATGTCATTTTTTTAAAGATTTATATATTTGAAAGATTTACACAGAGAGAGGAGAGAAGAAGAGAGAGAGAGAGAGAGAGAGAGAGAGAGAGAGAGAGAGAGAAGAGAGAGGTTTTCCATACACTGGCTGCAACAGCCGGAGCTGCACTGATCCAAAGCCCGGAGCCAGGAGCTTCTTCAGGGTCTCCCATGTGGGTGCAGGGGCGCAAAGAATTGGGCCATCCTCCACTGCTTTCTCAGGCCATAGCAGAGTAAGTGGAGCAGCCTGGACAAGAACTGGTGCCATATGGGACGCTGGCGCTTCAGGCCATGGCATTAACCTGCTGCGCCAAAGCACCAGCCCTGTAACTCTGACTTTAAAAATAAATAAACAAATCTTTAAAACAATAAAAAATAAGAATTATCATTGTTAAATGATTAAGTTCAGCTAAGATTTTTATTTATTTGAGAGGTAGGGTTATAGACAGTGACAGGGAGAGACAGAGAAAGGACTTCCATCTGCTGGTTTATTCCCCAAAACCACAATGGCCAGATCTGGGCCAGTCCAAAGCCAGAAGCCAGGAGCCAGGAACCTCTTCTGGGTCTCCCATATGTGTGCTTGGGCCCAAGGACTTGGGCCATTTTCTACTGCTTTTCCAGGCCATAGCAGAGAGCTGAATTAGAAGTAGAGCAGCCTAAAGGCTTTAGCCGGCTATGCCACAGTACCAGCCCCCAATTCAGGTGTTTTTTTTTTTTTTAATAGGTTCTAGGTACTATTGCAACCAATTAGAACCCATCTTCTACTTACATAAAAGAACAAAACAGTAAAAATTGATGTTTGGATATCTTTTACATATCAAAACAAAAGAAGGGAAGGATAAAGTCATTGGGGAAAATTACAGTGTATCTGAATAAAAATGAGATTGCGGGGCTGTTATGTGGAATAGCAGGTAAAGCTGCCACCTGAAGTGCCGGCATCTGACCTAGGCGCCAGTTCGAGTCCTGACTGTTCCTGCTCCACTTCTGATACAGCTCTCTGCGATGGCCTGGGAAAGCAATACAAGATAGCCCAAGTCCATGGGCCCTGGCACCCATGTGGGAAAACCCAAAGGAAGCTCCTGGCTCCTGGTTCCGGATCATCTCAGTTCCCACCTTTGCGGCCAATTGAGGAGTGAACCAGCAGATGAAGACCTCTCTCTCTCTCTCTCTCTCTCTCTCTGCCTTTCCTCTCTTTGTGTAACTCTGATTTTCAAATAAATACATAAATCTGAAAAAATACAAATACACATATTATTCAATGACTAGTGATTCTAAAACAATTCATTTATCAGAATTTTAGAGAAACTATAATCCATTTGAAACTTCACTATAATGCTGATTTCAAAATGCCTGCAATGAGAACTCCTTGCAAATTGAATTAATTTCAACTTGTTTTTGAGTATTATTGCAGACAAACCTAACAAGATAAATTTTTAAATGACTTGTATTAAATTCCCAAGTAATTTCATATTTACAACTATTATATAAAAGACTTCAAAAGATATCTTTCAAACTTAACATTCCTATTAATGCAATAAAAATAGCTCTCCTAAGAAATAGCATCGTTCTGTGGCCGGTGTTGTGGAATAATGAGTAAGCTGCTGCCTGCAGTGCTGGCATCCTATATGGGTGCTGGTTCAAGGCCTGGAAGCTCCACTTCCAATCCAGCTCCCTGCTAAAGTGACAGGGAAAGTAGCAGAAGAAGATGGCCTAACTCCTTGGGCCCCTGCACCCATATGGGAGACCCAGAGGAAGTTCCAATCTCTCTCTCTCTCCCTCTCTCTCTCTCTGCCTCTGCTTTCAACTCTTTCAAATAAAGAAATAAATCTTCAAACAAACAAACAAACAAACAAGAAACAATGTTCCCAATGAACTCAGTGGCCCAGTACTTTTTTCTTAATCTATATGTGAAGTGTGTTTCTTAAACTTATCAGTGATGGTTAATATGGACAAAGTATGGCCGGCGCCGTGGCTCAACAGGCTAATCCTCTGCCTTGCGGCGCCGGCACACCAGGTTCTAGTCCTGGTCGGGGCGCTGGATTCTGTCCCGGTTGCCCCTCTTCCAGGCCAGCCCTCTGCTGTGGCCCAGGAGTGCAGTGGAGGATGGCCCAAGTCCTTGGGCCCTGCACCCCATGGGAGACCAGGAAAAAGCACCTAGTACCTGGCTCCTGCCATTGGATGAGCGCGGTGCGCCATTCGCAGCGCGCCGTCCGCGGCAGTCATTGGAGCGTGAACCAACGGCAAAGGAAGACCTTTCTCTCTGTCTCTCTCTCTCACTGTCCACTCTGCCTGTCAAAAAAAAAAAAATATGGACAAAGTATGAGGACCAACTTTATCTTTTTTCTCAGTAGGAAGTCACAATTTGCATTGGGACTATAAAATCTGAATGTGTGAGATACTAAATAAATACTTAAGGGAATGAAAGTGTCACATGTATTTTATTTATGCTTTCTCATCTCTCATAAAGATTTTATGTTTTCAAAGAAAACATAAATATTTCTGATTCTAAAAAAAAAAAATCCCTAAAATCCTGTTTGGTTGTTTCTGTCTTCAAAATCAAGGGATTCTTACAAACGGAAAACATGTTTTCCCATTTCAGACTCTGCTAAGATGATCACATTACCTTTTTGTCTCTTTGTCTGATGTTAGTTAACCTATTTTTTCTGATAGACTTGAGACATTGTTGTCATCAATTCATCTTCTTTTTTTTTATTTTTTTACTTTTTTTTTTTTTGACAGATGGAGTTAGACATGGAGAGAGACAGAGAGAAAGGTCTTCCTTCCGTTGGTTCACCCCCCAAATGGCCGCTACCGGCTCCTGGGCTGAAGCCAGGAGCCAGGTGCTTCCTCCTGGTCTCCCATGAGGGTGCAGGGCACAAGCACTTGGGCCATCCTCCACTGCATTCCCAGGCCACAACAGAAAACTGAACTGGAAGAGGAGCAACCGGGACAGAATCCAGCACCCCAACCAGGACTAGAACCCTGGGTGCAGGCACTGTAGGCAGAGGATTAGCCTAGTGAGCCGTGATGCTGGCCATCAATTCCCCTTCTTGTCTTCAACTATAACCTTCATGAAATTATCACATTTTACTTCACTGTATTCATTAGTTTTTAACCAAGTTTTCTTTCCATATCCAATGTCAACACCCTGGATCAAACATATATTTCCATTTTGGCACTTACAATTAGGAATGCCAATCATATTAACTAAAAAAAAAAAAAAAAGTTTATTTTTTACCTACTTGAAAGGCAAAGTAACAGCAAGTGTTTTTGTGTGTGTATGTGTGTGTGTGTTTCAGAGAGGGGGAGAGAGAGAGAGAATCTTCCATCTGCTAGTTCATTCTCCAAATGCCTGCTACAGCCAGGAGGGCTGGACCAGGCTGAGGGCAGGCAACAGGATCACATCTAGGTCTCCCACACGGGTAGCAGGGCCTGAAGCTCTAGAATCATGCCATCATCTGCTTCTCTCATGATGTGTTAGCAGGAAGCTGTATTGAAAGGAAGTAGCTCAGCCGGCGCCTTGGCTCAATTAGGCTAATCCTCCACCTTGCACCAGATTCTGTCCCAGTTGCCCCTCTTCCAGGCCAGCTCCTCAAAAAGAAAGAAAGGAAGTAGCTAAGATTCAAGCCAACATTCCAATATGAGATGCAGGCAAAAACAGTGGCTTAGCACACTGAGCCACAATGCCCCTGTCAAGATATGTGATTTTTACGTTTGCTTTCTCTCCTTCACCAATCAATAGACTTTTGTACGGAGAAAAAATCTTTAACTATTATGGGACATCTTTTCTCTTTGTAGGATAATAATAGCTATTAGTATTTTATGTACATCAGAAGTATAATATAGAACATTATATATAAATATTATATACACATAATGTTAAAGTATACTTACATTGTTCAAGTATACTTACATAAACATCAAGCAGTTTGAATACCACTACATATGTATATTTTTTTTCTTTTTTTTCTTTTTTTTTGACAGACAGAGTGGACAGTGAGAGAGAGAGAGAGAGAGAGAGACAGAGAGAAAGATCTTCCTTTGCTGTTGGTTCACCCTCCAATGGCCGCCACGGCTGGCGCACTGCAGCTGGTGCACCGCGCTGATCCAATGGCAGGAACTAGGTGCTTATCCTGGTCTCCCATGGGGTGCAGGGCCCAAGGACTTGGGCCCTCCTCCACTGCACTCCCTGGCTACAGCAGAGAGCTGGCCTGGAAGAGGGGCAACCGGGACAGAATCCAGCGCCCTGACCGGGACTAGAACCCCGTGTGCAGGCGCCACAAGGCGAAGGATTAGCCTGTTGAGCCACGGTGCCGGGCCTACATATGTATTTTTTTGAATTCATAAGTGTTAGCTACTATTATTATTATCCTAGTTTGACTATCTAAATCTATTATTTTAAAATCATACTATAAAACTTTTCTTTTGACACTATTACTTTTTTCTAGTACTTTTATTTTTAACCTCATATAACATAAACATAATCACAATCCCTTAAATTTAAACTTTTTTATTTAAAGATTTGTTTATTTTATTTGGAAGTCAGAGAAAGAACGAGAAAAAGAGAGCGCCTCCATCTGCTGGTTCACTCCCCAGATGGCTGTAAGAGCCAGTGCTTGGCCAGGCCAAAGCCAGGAGCTTCATCCAGTAATCCCACATTGGTGGTAGGGGCCCAAATACTTGGGACACCTTCTGCTGCTTTTCCCAGGCTGTTAGCCGGAAGCTTAATTTGAAGTGGAACAACCAGGACTTGAACTGGCACCCATATGGGATGCCAGCGTAACAAGCAAGGACTTTACCCACTATGCCCCAATGCAGCCTTTAAGTTTAAGCTTAAACACTTCTATATGTCCCTAAATTTTAGTTTTATAGCTTTATTTTATTTGTTCAACATACAAATGTGCAATTGTTATATAAAAAGTGCCAGATTTGAAAATGACACAAAATATTTTCAATGCTTTTTTTTTTTTCTCTTTTGATTTGATGGGTAGAGTTACAGACAGTGAGAGAGAGAGAGACAGAGAGAAAGGTCTTCCTTCCAATTGGTTCATTACCCAAATGGCCACAACGCCCAGAGCTATGCTGTTCTGAAGCCAGCTCTTCCTGATCTTCTTCTTAGTCTCCCATGTGGATATAGGCCCCCCGCCCCCAGGCCACAGCAGAGAGCTGGAATGGAAGAGGAGCAACCGGGAGTAGAACTGGCGACCATATGGGATGCCAGCACCCGCAGATGGAGGATTAACCAAGTGAGCCACAGTGCCAGCCCCATCAATACTTTTCTTCAATGTATCTATATTGTATACAAAACCTTTCTGACTCAGAATTCCTCTTCCTTTGATATCCTCTTCAGATTCTGTGGACCTATTAAAATCCAAACAAATATAATGACCAATATATTTATGATGTATCATGGAATCTTTAAATTTTTACACATATCGCATATCTCTGTGTTATTGTTATTTAAGCTCAGACTTATCAGTCCCATAAGACTGTGAATGTAGATATAGAGCCCAGGAGATTTCCCCATATTTCCTTATGCTTGTTTTATTTCTGATATTACTACAATTACATATTATTTCTTCATACTTCTCTTTCCCTATTCCATTCTCTTTCCTCCACTGGAATGTAAACTGTATAAGGATAAGGAACTTGACTCACTCTTCAGGATTTCACTACATTAAACAGGGTGACTAAAATGTAATTATTAAACTAATTAAAGAACTAAAATCCATTTTTTACTAGATAAATTAAATGTTGGTGAAGAAAGCTAGGCTGTTTGGGGGTATGATCAAAGCATCACAACAAAGAATGTTTATATTGTCCCTCACTCCTCCCAGTGCTGATACATCCATAGCTACAGCTTGCATAAATCCCAGGGAAAGTTGCAAGTCTTTGGCAATTTTACTGTGTTTCAATATCTTTTTATATTTTTTTATTTCAAATACTTTTAGATTTACAGACGAGCTGCACAGATAGCAAAAAGCTCTTGACCTGAGCCGGACCGCAGAGGGGCTGCACCTGGCCTTATGGGGATCCTGGAGCAGGTTTTGAGAAGGAATGGGCGCGGATGGTAGCCCGAAAGACGAGTGTGATACGGCTGAGAAGAAAGCCAAAGTCATTGCCGTGATGAATGCTGTAGAAGAGAGCCAGGGGTCCGGGGAGCCCCAGAAGGTGGAGGAGGCCAGCCCTCCTGCCGTGCAGCAGCCCACAGGCCCCGCCTCCCCCACTGTGGCCACTACGCCTGAGCCCGTGGGGGCTGACGCCGGGGACAAGAACGCCACCAAAGCAGCCGACGACGAGCCGGAGTACGAGGTGAGGCCTTGCTTCCTCACCACAGCCTTGTCTAGCTCTCTCCTGGGGCCTTCCACTGCCAGCTCCTCCCGTCCTGCTCTCCTCTCTCCATCTCCCGCTGGCTGCTCGCTCTCTCCACCCGACCCCCAGCCTCTTCGTCGCCCCGAGCTTGCTCTGTCTTGCCCCATTCAGGTGGAGCTTCCTCCCCGCTGTCCTGCCCCCCCAGATGCCCAGGGCTGGGGTTGCCCGGGGGGGATCCGGGTGGCAGGGCCTAGTGACCACCACGTAATGATTTCTGCTCCTTGGGGCTCCAGGACGGCCGGGGCTTTGGCATTGGGGAGCTGGTGTGGGGGAAACTGCTGGGCTTCTCCTGGTGGCCCGGCCGCATAGTGTCCTGGTGGATGACGGGCCGGAGCCGCGCAGCCGAGGGGACCCGCTGGGTCATGTGGTTCGGAGACGGCAAGTTCTCAGTGGTGTGCGTGGAGAAGCTGATGCCGCTGAGTTCGTTTTGCAGCGCCTTCCACCAGGCCACCTACAACAAGCAGCCCATGTACCGCAAGGCCATCTACGAAGTCCTGCAGGTGGCCAGCAGCCGAGCGGGCAAGCTCTTCCCGGCCTGCCACGACAATGACGAGAGTGATACTGCCAAGGCTGTGGAGGTGCAGAACAAGCAGATGATCGAGTGGGCCGTTGGGGGATTCCAGCCCTTGGGCCCCAAGGGCCTGGAGCCACCAGAAGAGGAGAAGAACCCCTACAAAGAAGTTTACACGGACATGTGGGTGGAACCCGAGGCAGCCGCCTACGCCCCACCCCCACCAGCCAAAAAGCCTCGGAAGAGCACGACGGAGAAGCCCAAGGTCAAGGAGATCATTGATGAGCGCACAGGAGAGCTGCTGGTGTACGAGGTGCGGCAAAAGTGCCGGAACATCGAGGACATCTGCATCTCGTGTGGGAGCCTCAATGTCACCCTGGAACACCCCTTTTTCATTGGAGGAATGTGCCAAAATTGCAAGAACTGTTTTCTGGAATGCGCCTACCAGTACGACGACGATGGCTATCAGTCATACTGCACCATCTGCTGCGGGGGGCGCGAGGTGCTCATGTGTGGGAACAACAACTGCTGCAGGTGCTTCTGTGTGGAGTGTGTGGACCTCTTGGTGGGGCCGGGGGCTGCACAGGTGGCCATTAAGGAAGACCCCTGGAACTGCTACATGTGCGGCCACAAGGGCACCTACGGGCTGCTGCGGCGTCGGGACGACTGGCCCTCTCGGCTCCAGATGTTCTTCGCCAACAACCACGACCAGGAATTTGACCCTCCGAAGGTTTACCCGCCTGTCCCAGCCGAAAAGAGGAAGCCCATCCGGGTGCTGTCTCTCTTTGATGGAATCGCTACAGGGCTCCTGGTGCTGAAGGACTTGGGCATCCAGGTGGACCGCTACATTGCCTCGGAGGTGTGCGAGGACTCCATCACGGTGGGCATGGTGCGGCACCAGGGGAAGATCATGTACGTGGGGGACGTCCGCAGCGTCACACAGAAGCACATCCAGGAATGGGGCCCATTTGACCTTGTGATCGGGGGCAGCCCCTGCAACGACCTCTCCATTGTCAACCCTGCCCGCAAGGGGCTGGATGAGGGCACTGGCCGGCTCTTCTTTGAGTTCTACCGCCTCCTGCATGACGCGCGGCCCAAGGAGGGAGATGATCGCCCCTTCTTCTGGCTCTTTGAGAATGTGGTGGCCATGGGCGTTAGTGACAAGAGGGACATCTCACGATTTCTCGAGTCCAACCCCGTCATGATTGACGCCAAGGAAGTGTCGGCCGCACACAGGGCCCGCTACTTCTGGGGCAACCTTCCCGGCATGAACAGGCCGTTGGCGTCCACTGTGAATGATAAGCTGGAGCTGCAGGAGTGTCTGGACCATGGCAGGATAGCCAAGTTCAGCAAAGTGAGGACCATCACTACCAGGTCAAACTCCATAAAGCAGGGCAAAGACCAGCACTTCCCCATCTTCATGAACGAGAAGGAGGACATCCTGTGGTGCACTGAGATGGAAAGGGTGTTTGGCTTTCCTGTGCACTATACCGATGTCTCCAACATGAGCCGCTTGGCGAGGCAGAGGCTGCTGGGCCGGTCGTGGAGCGTGCCCGTGATCCGCCACCTCTTCGCTCCGCTGAAGGAATACTTTGCTTGTGTGTAAGGGACATGGGGGCAAACTGAGGTAGTGACACAGTTAAACAAACAACAAAAACCACAAAACACAATAAAACACCACGAACGTGAGGATGGAGAGAAGTATCAGCACCCAGAAGAGAAAAAGGAATTTAAAACAAAAACCACAGAGGCGGAAATACCGGAGGGCTTTGCCTTGTGAGAAGGGTTGGACATCATCTCCTGATTTCTCAATGTTAATCTTCAGTCCTATTTAAAAACAAAACCGAGACCCCTCCCTCCCTTTCCTCTCTGCTCCCCCTCCCCTCATTTTTTGGGTCAAACCTTTTGTTTTCTACTCTTTCAGAGGGGTTTTTCTGTTTGTTTGGGTTTTTGTTTCTTGCTGTAACTGAAACAAGAGGGTTATTGCAGCAAAAATCAGTAACAACGACAACAAAATAGTAACAATACCTTGCAGAGGGGCGGTGGGAGAGGGGAAATGGAAATTCTATAGAAATCTATATATTGGGAATTTTTGTTTTTTTTGTTTTGTTTTGTTTTTTACTATATACCTTTTTTTTTTTTTTTTCGTTGTCTCTAGCCTGATCAGATTAGGAGCACAAGCAGGGACAGAAAATAGAGACACTCAGGCAGCCGCATTCTCTTCCAGCCATGAGCTGCCTGCCAGCACCATTCCTGGTCATGCAAAACAGAATCCAACTAGGGGCAGGGGACACGACACCACACAAGACCCTTTTCTACAGTATTTCAGGTGCCTACCACACAGGAGACCTTGAAGAAAATCAGTTTCTAGAAGCCGCTGTTACCTCTTGTTTACAGTTTATATATATATATATATATATATATATATATATATGATAGATACAAGATATATATATATATATATAAAAGGTACTGTTAACTACTGTACAACCCGACTTCACAATGGTGCTTTCAAACAGTGAGATGAGTAAAAACATCAGTTCCACGTTGTCTTACGTGCAAAGGGTTCCAACCAAGGGTGGAGAAAGGGGATGCAGCTTGCTGGGTTGTTTTTTTTCCCCTTGGTTTTTAACAAGGTGAAAGAGGAAGGAGAGTGAGGGAGCAGCGTCCTCCTGCCTCTCCCCGCCAAAAACAAAAAAAACGGGACGGGCGGTGGGGATGTCAGACGAGGTGGCCGGGAGTGTGGAGAGCTGAGAGTGGGATCAGCCAGACCCATGCAATAACCTTTTGATTTTTTTCTAAGAGGAGACTCCGTGGGCAGGATGGCAGGGTGAGGGGTCCTCCTTCCCAATGGCCCGCTCGAGCAGATCTGAGGGCTCCTTGCGGTGGGATGAGAAAGACCCAGAGTGTGGGCCAGTGACAGTTACAGACCCACCTGGAGCAAATAAAAAACATACAGAGCGCACTGGTGCTTCCTGTCTAAAGAAAAAAAAAAAAGCTCTTATATACCATTCATGCAGGTTCCTCTAATAATCATGGAACATTCATCAAAACCAAAACATACACTACTATTAACTCAACTATTGATCCCACCAGCTAGTGTACTGATGTATCTTTTTACATTTCAGGTTTACATTTGTCCTGAAGTCTCTTTCCATCTGAGACAGTTTCTCATTCTTTCCTAGTTTTCCATGACCTTGACATTTTTTAGAACTGGCCATACATTTCATAAGATATCCGTAAGGTAGACTTCTTCGAATATTTCCTCTTTAAAAATTTAGACTCTACTAGGGTTATAGATTTTTAAGCGGAATAAAAAACCAGCATACCCACTGAATGCATTCCAGGGGAGGAAAATATACAACTTTGCCAAAACAATGTATCAGGCACTAAACCTGGCAAAAGATGATAGTTTCAATGCAGATGGCAAAAACAAAACCTTGGCAACTCTGTTGGAGGCTTAACTCAGAAAACAAGGACAAGATAAAAGGAAACAATGCATCAAAGTCATTAATTTTCAAAAAGCAAATATCATTAGTTCCATAAGGAAATTAATTTTTGGTAGTTCAAGCGTCAGAACTTTGAAAAATTTCATATATCTCATTAATATTTAAATAAATTACCCATGAAAAATTTTCCATGAATATTTAATTCAAAAAATTGTATTATCAAGTAAATTTACTGTTAAAATAGTTTTAATATATTTAATAAACACTATTTTTATCACTTAAGCATTCAGATGATTTTTGAAATTTAAAATATTCAGGATAAATTAGTACATAGCACTTATACAGCTGATAAGCTTTTTCGTTTCTTATAAATATGTTTTTCTGATTTTAAGATTTTACAATAAGAAAACTGTTTTTTTTTTCATGATCTGTTGACATTAATTTATGTAAAATCAGATAAAGAGGAAATAATACTAATTTTGCACAATTCAGACTTAATTTTCTAAAAATTTGAAGAAAGTAGTGGTACATTTAGTTGAGTATTCCATCAAAGGCTTCAAAATAATTTTAGAAAATATTTCAGAGACCAAGGTTCTTTGTAAATTCCATCCTTTATAACAAATTATTATTTTTATATTTTCAGGAAATACTTTCACAGTGACACTTAAACAATAATGTGTTTCTAAGTTGCCTATCAATTTATAACTCATCAAATCAATGAAAAATATAACAGTCATGGGGCAGGCATTGTGGCACAGTAGGTTGAACCACTCCTTGGGAAGCCTTCATCCCACAAGGGAGGACTTGTTCCTTTCCTAGATACTCCAATTCCCAACCAGTTTCCTGCTGACTGTCCTGGAAAGGTAGCATGCACTTGGTAATTCAATTACTTGGGTCCCTATTGCCTTTTTTTGTGAGACCTGGATTGAATTCCTGGCATCTGGCTTTGAGCCTGGCCTAACCCAGCTGTTGAGGACAATTAGAGAATGAATCTATAGATGGAATCTCTCTCTCTTTCTCCCTTCTTTCTCTTTCCACCTTTTTGTCACTCTGCCATTCAAATAAATAATTGTATTTTTTTAAAGTGACAATCACAAATGTAATGCATTTCTGTTGCTAATATGCATATTTTGTTTGCCAAAAAATAGTTGGATTTCACACTGTAATGTAATTTACTTTATGACCTAACAAATTGTCAGCATTAAAAATGTGTTTGTTTTTGATGGTTCTCTGGTCTGCTAAAGCAAATAATCAGTCACAGGATGCTATTGTGTATGAATATATAACACGTTATTTGAGATTTTAGTTCATTATATTCAGTACTGAATAAACTCAGATGTAGATGTTTTAAACCCATTAGGTCTAGAGTTCCAGTATAAGGGGCTCTGATTGTGGCCAGGAAATGTCATCACCAAGAGAGATACAGGAGCATTGTTCCTTTACAAATCATCATTTTTATAGCCTCTGTTGTCTAGGCTTACTGTTTATTAGAGAATTAAATAAAAGATAAAATCAACACTGGAATCTTTCACTTGAGTGATTCATTTTCACATAAATAATTTTTATAACTCCTGATATTTCACATAATCTATTTTAAAAGTATTTAAACACTTAGCAGATCATTATTCATTGGTGTTTGTTATGACTGAATTTTTCTCTAACTGTACAATTTTATTTCGCCCCAAACAAGAAACTTAAATATATTGAAACAAAAATATGTGTTAATAAATTATTATATAATTCTAAAACTGATTATCATTAAATAATGAGTACATATAAATAAATTTATGAGTCAAATATTCAGATTTTTTAAAGATTTACTTATTTTATTTTATTTTATTTTATTTTATTTATTTATTTTCTGACGGACAGAGTTAGTGAGAGAGAGACAGAAATAAAGGTCTTCCTTCCATTGGTTCACTCCCCAAATGGCCGCCATGGCCAGTGCCGCTGCCCTGATCCAAAGCCAGGAACCAAGTGCTTCCTCCTGGCCTCCGATGAGGGTGCAGGGCCCAAGGATTTGGGCCATCCTCCATTGCCTTCCTGGGCCACAGCAGAGAGCTGGACTGGAAGAGGAACAACCAGGACTGAACCAGCGCCCCAACCGGGACTAGAACCCAGAGTACCAGTGCTGCAGGTGGAGGATTAGCCTAGTGAGACGCAGTGCCGGCTGATTTACTTATTTTAAAGACATAATTACAATGAGAGAAGGAGAGAGAGAAAGATCTACCACGCACAGGTTCACTCTCCAAAAGGCCTCAATTTCTGGGATGGGGCCAGGCAGAATCCTGGAGCCTGAAACTCTGCCAAGGTCTCACACATGGGTGGCAGAAGGCAGAAGCCCAAGGGTCTGGATCTTCTGTTATTTTCGCAGGGAGTTTGATTGGAAATGGAGCATCCAGGACTCAAACCTGTGTTGTATGGAATGTGGGTGTTGCAGGCCTCTACATAACCTGCTGTGCCACAACACCAGCCTCAAATATTCAGATTAAAGAAATTTTTTATCCACTTCTGTGGGACAATTCTAATTTTTCTTGTTGGGGCTAATAGGTATTTTCATAAACATCTGTTGATAAAAGTGACTTAGAAAATACCCTAAAATAATTACATTAGTAATAAAATAAGATTGTCTTCTACTTTAATTCAACAGCCCTTTAGTAGCTTTAGAATCCGTCAAAAGTAACCATATATTTATAAGTCAGCACAACTGATAGTGTACACATAGCCTGATGGTTCCCAGTCTTAGTAACTGTCTCCTTCTATTTAAAAAAAAAAGAAACAAAAAGAATCTTTGATTCATGATCAGACATATCTTTGCCTTTCTGATCACTTAACAGTATTCAAAACTGTGTACTTGCGTCTCATGAGGGATCTGTCCTTAATGTGCTATCCAATGTGAAATAATGCTATTACTAGTACTGAAACAGTATTTTTACACTTTGTGTTTCTGTGTGGGTGCAAACTGATGAAATCTTTACATACTATAATATTAAATCGATCTTCTGTGTATAAAGATAATTGCAAATGATTAAAAAATCTTGGTGTTAAATTGGAAATTGCATAGATAATTAATCAATTCTTTAAAAAAAATCATGTAGGATCTCTGTCTTTAATGTACTGTACATTGTGAATTAATACTATAACTAGTACTCCAACAATAATTTCAGTTTGTGTCTCTATGTGAGGGCAAACTGTTGAAATCTTTACATAATATGTTCTAAACTGATCTTCTGTGTATAAAGAGAATTGAAAATGAATCTTGATGTGAACAGAAGGGGAGAGGGAGCGGGAGAGGAGAGGGTGGCGGGAGGGAGGGAAGTTGTGAGGGGGGGAGCCATTGGAATCCATAAGCTATACTTTGGAAATTTATATTCTTTAAATAAAATCAAAATAAATAAATAAATAAATAAAAAAAAATAAAAAAAGAAAAATCAATTACAAGTCCTTAAAATAATGAAAATTATATTGTTTCAAATTATAATACATGCAGAGCTGAATTCAAAGAGGTTTACAAAGAAGTTCTAGTAATGTGGATCAGTCATTTGTGAATCTTGAAAAATGTTGCAGCATGCACGAAATCAGAATCAAGTCAGGGGCCAGCACTGTGGCATGCTGGATTAAACAGCTGGCTGCAGCTTTGGCATCCCATATGGGCTCCAGTTCAGGTCCCGGTTGTTCCACTTCAATCCAGTTCCCTGCTAATGTACCTGGGAAAGCAGCAGAAGATGGCCCAGGTACTTTAGGCCCTTGTACCCACGTGTGAGATCTGGAAGAAGCTGCAAACAGGCCCAGACCCAGGGAATGACCCAGAGGATAGAAGGAAGCATTCTCTCTCTCTCTCTTTCTCTCTCTCTCTCCTCTGATTCTACCTTTCAAATAAATAAAATACATCTAATAAAAAAGAATTAGCACCTGAATAATACTCAGATATCATTTGCCTATTTCACTTTTGTCCTTTGCTGATTGTACATTGATGGTTTTCCAGGGGCTACAGTATATATGATATCACAACCAGACTGAATGCACAAAATGATAGAAAAATACAGCCCTCTGCTATAAGCTGAACACTGAAGAGATCTGCAAAAATGTCAAGCGGTGCTAACTCTTACACAATTACCTTATTTTGGAAAATAGAGTAGTTACTCATAAAAAGATGATTCATAATACATGTAATGAGTATATTAATTTCATTGTGATTATTTAATAAATACTAACTTTTAACCATATTTAAATGTTAATATACAGATATTGATAACAGAGGCTCCTTTGGTAACTATAAAGAAGGCTAGCACATGATAGCTCTTGGTTAATAATACACGTCAGAAAGTTCCTAGGTATTTTTCATCTTCTGTTCTTATACTGTGTTAAGATTTTCTCCTCCATATCCCCTCCCCTACCCCACCATCATGAGTAATTCCACATATCACTAGCTGTTTGTGCTTCAAGAAAAAAGATAGGCAGTTACTAACAAGTTCTTTTACAACTGAGGCAAATTGTATCCATTGGCTGGAAAAGGATGCATGCTTCTGTTAAATCAATTACTCCCAAAGAGAATCACAAAACTTTTATTGGTCAAGGCCAATTTTGACCTATTCCTGGGAGACAAGAAAGGAGAATCACTTGCTGGAATCCATGGCCAAGTGGAAGGTGAGCACCAAAATAAGTATGGATTCTAAGAGCTTAGAAGAATCTTAGTTTGAGAATGGGTTTTGATAAACTGACCTTCATTTGCAACTGTTGTGCTAAATTTATTTTCTTTTTTAATTTTTTGTTTAAATAAAGAAAACAAATTTCATGCATTTCATACAAACAATTTTGAGAACATAAGATACTTCCTACCCTACTCTCCCTTATTCCTACCTTCCTCCTTATTTTCTTATTTTTCTTTTAGGTAAGTGACACTACCTCTCATGCGGCCATAGCTATAGTTTTACTCCATTTAATCATGTTCAGAACTTACAGAGACTCAATATTGAGATTTTCATAATAATTAGCATTTAAGAATTAATTAATGTAATAATATAGCAGGCTAAGAAGCCGAGTGATTTTTAAGACGGCAATTTGTGAGAACAGTTTGGTGGTAGGCACTTGAACACGTAAAAGTGAAGATTCAAAATAAAAGATCATGGATTTCAAAGCTCTTTTAGATGTGCTTAACATATTTCTTTCTTCCCTTCCTTCATTTCAGAAATGAACATTTTTCACCACATTGCAAATAAATTATATGTGTTCAGATTGTAAAATACTAAAAATAATAGCAGTTCTTATGCTTGTATATAACTGAAAATTTACTAATATTTGTTGTCCTAGAGTTTGATTCTGGACCTTTCAATAGCAATGGACTGAAGAAACATTTTGCCTATTTATCTTGTTCATGTTGTCTTCTAATTTTAAATGATTCACTTAAAAAATAGGACATCTTAGATACTGTGATGTGAGATTTTGCTTCAATAGGTAACTTCCTTAATTTTTGGAAGAGTTGTAGTGAATGGCTTGAATTGAACTGATTAACCTTGTGATTCATATTTTTAGCAAAAGCTTTAATGATTTAACCCGCTAATGAAATTTATAGGCATTTAATCACAATATTTTGTTTCAATTTTCATAATAGAATAATTTAGACATATAATAACCTTGGACCTGCATCAGTGCATGTGAGTTATTCTTTTTATTGTTGCTGTATCTGGATGTCTTGACAAGAAATTTAACTAGAAACAAACACATCTGATTTAAAATAAAAATTCGACATCCTACAATTTACTTCTTTCTGTGAATAAGTATATTACTAAATAAATAATGTTATCGTTGAATTGAGTGCTAATTTTAATAATTTAGTCAAATCATCTAATTCAGTTGTATTCAGTGAAGCAAGTTAAGGTTTTTTCTATAAATATGAAGCTGCAATTTATGTTAAATGCTGTTCTCTAGCATCCCCTGTGGATAAGCTGCTTTGCTCAAGGCAAGATCACATCACAAACATCCCTAGGGGAACTAATGCATTTTTGTGCTACCTCACATAAAAATTAAAATTAAATTTCGGTTGTCTCATAATAGTTTTTCATAATTATCTGACAACCTAGTTAACAACATCAACATATTTTCTCTTCTGAAAACCTAACAGGTGTTTGGTGGATTTTCTTCATCTGTTACAAATCAGCACTGATTCCAGCTGGATATGTTCCATTCAATAGATGGGCAGTTTTTATACTTGTAGAAATCCTGCACCTGTTCAAACAGTATCAGCTTCAAACCTGTCTTCTTAGTTGATGCCGGCTGTTCTGTTCTTGACACCTGGCCCATTCGATCCACATCATTGTCTGTATAGAACAGATTTATAATAGACATACTATTGCACCTGTTTCAAATTATCTAAATTTGTCTTTGTCTGGCACATTTCAGTCTTAGTGGGCCTGTGAGGAATAGACTGACCTATGCTGAATCATATTTGTACTTCATGAAAAATTTTATTTCTTTCCCTGAAAAACTATCAATGTAAGTCACAGATTATTACAATTAAAAATAATCGCAAACTGAAGGTTTTATAATTGAAGATTTCCAATTTTCAGAATAAAGCAGGCAGACATCAAGAGGAAGAAGAGTGAGATTATACTCATAACATATATTGGAAATAAATCGACATCATTATCTGAGAAATGGAAGATAAATCTGCCCCTTGGGGTAAAAAAAATGAAATGTATATTTCCATGATTTTTTACAAATTAATTAATATTGATCTCATTGGTTCCCATGGGAAAGAATGGAATCAATTTGCAGAATAAAAAAAAAGTAACAACAGAGGAAAAAGAATTCTTATTTGGATTAAAAATGTTATTTTTGGTTACTATGTATGGTTTTCTCAAGGGAAAATTAAAAATTATAAAGACTTCACTGTCTGCACATATTGTCTGGGTGACTCCATCCATCCTTATTTATAAAAATTGTAGTGATCAAGAAGTAAGAATATGTATACATTAAATATAGGTACATATATTTCAGAATTTCTGCCAGTCAGAAAATAATTGCTTCTCAATAATGAATCATGAACCTCAAATTTATATACTATAATAAGTACCTACATTATGGTCTTAAAATTAGAACAGTTATTTTTAAAATAAAAAAATTCTGTAATAAAATCCACAGAGGTATAGTACAAAGAAGATAATAGAAGTAGTATAATTTAAAATTTCCTAAATTTCTTGAAAACTAAGTAAGGAAACTAAGTAACTAAGCAAGAACAGTAATGAAATATAAAATATAATTAATGGAGAACAAATATAAACTTCAGGAAGGACTGAAAGAGAAATAGAAGGTAGTGTAAATAAAATAATAAAAAGGGAGAAATCTGAGAAAAGATTGTAAAGAAAAATGATGCAAGTGGAAGGCAGGCTTAAGTTATACAAAACCCATTCCCCAGAAGAAATGTAAAAATTGAATAGAATAAGTACATAGACCTATGTCAGCAGCACCCTACATTATAAATATTTTTTTATCAACAGTATTTACAAGGTACCTGGTATAATCAATCCAGAATGGTGAGAACTGAGATCTGTTAAAACAACATAGAATATTGCATATTCTTTGATAATCAGGTATGAAGTTCAATTTTCCTATATTGGGAAAAAATCAGGCTGACATTAGATATCTCAAAAGCAATATTCCATATGAAAAATTTTGTTACAAAAGAAAATCTGAATCAAATATATTTTTTTATTTATCCTAATTATTTTTGTGTGCACAAGAAAGAGAAAATCAGTAAGTACATAAAACAGAGAAAAAAACAATAAAACCCCTTTATTAATATTTTCAGAAAAACTTCTTGTGGAAGAATGAAAAAAACTTAAATTACAGATAGAATATTTTAAGAAATAATGGCTGGGGGCTGGCGCTGTGGCGTAGTTGGTAAAGCCAATGCCTGTGGTGCTGGCATCCCATATGGGCACCAGTCCAAGACCTGGCTACTCCACTTCTGATCCACTTCTGGCCTGGGAAAGGAGTAGAAGATGGACCAAGTCCTTGATCCCCTGCACCAATGTGGGAGGCCTAGAATAAGCTCCTGCCTCTTGGCATAAAATTGGACCAGCTCCAGCTGTTGCAGCCATTTGGGGAGTGAATCAGCAGATGGAAGACCTCTCTCTCTCTCTAGCTCTGCCTCTCTGAAACTCTGCCTTTCAAACAAATAAATAAATCTAAAAAAAGTTTGAAAACATACAAAATTTGATAAAGAACATGAATATAAATATTCCAGGCAGAATACTTCAACTAAGATGAATTCAAAGATATCCACATTAAAGCACATTGTAATTGAATTTAAAGGACATCAAAAACGGTAGCAGTCAGATGGTAGTAGTAGGAAAATATATCCAATGTGTTACCAGAAAAAAATTAGAAAGATTTCCACATTTGGCAAAACTTTCCTTCAAAAGTGAAGAGAAAATTAACACAAACATAGAAAAACCAAAATTGAGTAAATTCATTATTAGATCTATTCTGCCAGAAATGCTCATGGAAACTTTCTAAAATGAAATGAAGCATCCTTAGGCAATAACTTGGTGCCATATAAAGAGATAACTATTGCAACATAGATAAATATATGGTCAATTATAAATGAAGTACTATTGTAACAACAATTTGTAAATGAACTTTTTTATTCTATATTTGATTTAAGAGGCCAATATGCTAAAATGTATTATAAATGAATGTGTTATTATTTCAGTTTTTTAATCTCTATTTTGTTTCAATCTATAATTTATCAGAATATTGTATTTAAAAATAATATGTGTTTATGCTTCATGGGGCTTATAATGTATAAAGAAACATTTTTAGGACATCATTAATGGAAAGGATGAACATGAAACTGTCAAAGGAGTCTGACTTTCAAATAAATAAATGATTATTAAAAAAAAAAGAAAGAAAAAGAAATTCTAAGCAAGAAAAAGAAGCAAAAGGAATCAAAATTGAAAAGTGAGTGGCGTAGGAGATAAAGCCATTTCCTGCAGTGCAGGTATCCCATATGGGAGCTGGTTCGAGTCCCAGCTGCTCCACTTCTGATCCAGCTCTCTGCTGTGACCTGGGAAAGCAGTAGAAGGTGGCCCTTTTACTTGGGAAACCTGAAGAATATCCTGGGACACGTGGGAGACCCTGAAAAATCTCCTTGCTCCTGGCTTTAGATTGCACAGCTCTGGCCATTGTGGCCACCTGGGGAGTGAACCAGCAGATGGAAGAATCTCTCTCTACCTCTTCCTCTCTAATACTGTCTTTCAAATAAATAAACAAATCTTTTTTTAGAAAAAGTGAAAATTTGAATTTTATCTGTTGGCAATTCCTATCAAAATATTAATTTTTAAATAGAAAATATCCTAAAAATCATATGAAACCTTAAAGGACTTCTAAGTCACTAAACAAATTGAGAAAGGGAGGTGGGATTTTGACATAGTGGTTAATGCCACAACCTATGATGCCAGCATCCCTTGTGGGTACCAGTTTGAGTCTCTGCTGCTCTGCTTCTGATCCAGCTCCTGGCTAATTCACCTGGGAAAGCAACAGAGGATGATCCAAGTGCTTGGCTCTTGCACCCACATCAGAAACCTGGAAGAAGCTCCTAAATTCTGGCTTTAACCTGTCCTAGCCCCTAGCTGTTGAGGCCATTTGGAAAGCGAATCAACAGATTGAAGATCTCTATCGCTATGTCTCGGTTTCTCTGTAAATTTGCCTTTCAAATAAATAAAATATTTTAAAAAATCAAATAGAAAAAAAACTATGATGCACACACTTTCTGATTTCAAAATTCATTGCAAAATACAAGCAATCAAAACAATGTGTGGTTCTATCATAAATTCAGAGATATTGACAAATAAAGAATAGAATGGAATGGGATACAATACATTTTAAATCAATGCAATCCAATCCAATTCAAGATAATATTCAGAAATAAGCTCTTTTGTATATGATCATATGATTTTGATATAGCCCCAAGACCATTCCATAGGGAAATGACAATCTTTGCAGTGAGTGATACTGGGTAAATGTGACATTCACATGCAAAAGAATGGGACATTTATTAAGAAAATATACAAAAAATTAATGCCAAGTGTATTGAAAATTTATATATAAGCCCTAAAATTTTATATCTATAGAAGAAAAACCATGAAAAGGTTTCACAATATTGGACTTAGCAGTGATTTTCGGAAAAATGGCAACAAATGAACCAGTGAACAAAATAAACATAAACATTTACGTTAGTTATTGTGAATTGAGCTGCAATAAACATTGAGGTGCAGGCAGCTCTTTTATTTGCCAATTTAATTTCCTCTGGGTAAATTCCAAGGAGTGGGATGGCTGGGTTGTATGGTAGGGTTATGTTCCGGTTTCTGAGGATTCTCCAGACTGACTTCCATAGTGACATAACCAGTTTGCATTCCCAACAACAGTGGGTTAGTGTCCCTTATTCCCTACATCCTCGCCAGCATCTGTTGTTGGTAGATTTCTGTATGTGAGCCATTCTAACCTGGGTGAGGTGAAACCTCACTGTGGTTTTGATTTGTATTTCCCTGATGGCTAGTGATCCTGAACATTTTTCATGTGCTTGTTGACCATTTGGATTTACTCTTTTGAAAAATGTATATTGAGGTCCTTGACCCATCTCTTAAGTGGGTTGTTTGTTTTGTGGTTGTGGAGTTTCTTGATCGCTTTGTAGATTCTGGTTATTAATCCTTTATCGGTTGCAAAGCTTGCAAATATTTTTTCCCATTCTGTTGGTTGCCTTTTCACTTCCCTGTTTTTTTCACAGTACAGAAACTTTTCAATTTGATGCAATCCCAATTGTTAATTTTGGCTTTGACTGCCTGTGCTTCTGGGGTCTTTTCCAAGAAGTCTTTGCTGGTGCCTAATATCTTGCAGGGTTTCTCCAATGCTCTCTAATAATTTGATGATGTTGGGTGGTAGATTTAGATTCACAATTGCAAAGACATGGAATCAACCTAAATGCCCATCAACAGTAGACTGGATAAAGAAATTATGGGATATACTCTATAGAATACCATACAGCAGTAAAAATAATGAAATCAGGTCATTTACAACTAAATGGAGGAATCTGGAAAACATCATGCTGAGTGAATTAAGCCAGTCCCAAAGGGACAAATATCATATGTTCTCCCTGATTGGTGACAACTAACCGAGCACCTAAAAGGAAACTTCTTGAAGTGAAATGGACACTATGAGTAACAGTGACTTGATCAGCCCTTGTCCTGACTGTCGAGAAACAACTTACTATTTTATTCCTGTTAGTATTATTTTGTTCTACTAAATACTATTGGTTGAACTCTATAATTAACACACAATTATTCATAGGTGTTTAAATTTAACTGAAAAGTGATCCATGTTAGATATAAGAATAGGAATAAGAGAGGGAGGAAATGTACAGTTGGGCACATGCTCAATCAGACTTGCCAGAGGATTCTAATTCAATCCCATCACGGTGGCATGTACCAATGCCATCTCATTAGTCCAAGTGATCAATTTCAGTTCATAATTGATCACACTGATAGGTCTAAGATTCAAAGGGATCACACAAACAAGACTAGTGTCTGCTAATACTAACTGATAAAATAAAAAAGGGAGAGAATGATCCATCATGGGAAGCGGGATACACAGCAGACTCATAGAATGGCAGATGTCCTAAACAGCACTCTGGCCTCAGAATCAGCCCTTAAGGCATTTGGATCTGGCTGGAGAGCCCATGAGAGTATTTTGGACATGGAAAGCCAAGACACTCTGGAGGGAAAAAAAGGACCTAAATGAAAGATCTCTGCGAGTGAGAATCCAGTGGAAAGAACGGGGCCATCAAAGAAGGAGGTACCTTTCTCTGAAGGGAGGAGAGAACTTCCACTTTGACTATGGCCTTGTCTAAATAAGATAGGAGTTGGCGAACTCAAAAGGCTTCCATTGCCTTGGCAACTCATGACAAGAGACTCGGGTGATTACTGACGCCATAAACAAGAGTGTCAATTTTTAAGTCAACAACAGGAGTCACTGTGCACTCACTCCCCATGCAGGATCTCTGTCCTTAATGTGTTTTACTATGTGAATTAATGGTATAACTAGTACTCAAACAGTACTTTATACTTTGTGTTTCTTTGTGGGTGCAAACTGTTGAAATATTTACTTAATATATACTAAATTGATCTTCAGTATATAAAGATAATTGAAAATGAATGTTGATGTGCAGGGGATGGTAGAGGGAGCAGGAGATGGCATGGTTGCAGGTGGGAGGGAGGTAATGGGGGGGTGGAGCCACTATCATCCAAAAGCTCTACTTTGGAAATTTATATTTATTAAATAAAAGTTAAAAAAACAAAATAAACATGAACAAATCAAACTTCATAAATTTTAAAAACTGCTTGCATAAATGGGGTCTGCATCATGGTGTAGCAGGTTAAGCAGCTACCTGTGATTGTATCATTCCACATGAGCTGTGGTTCCAGTCCCAGTTCTGGCTCCTCTTCTTCCAGTAAAGCTCCCTGCGAGGGTGCCTGGGAAAGCAAAGGAAGATGGTGTAAGTGTTTCATCTCCTACCATTCATGTTGGAGATCTTAATGCAGTTTCAGACTATTTTTGCCTGGCCCATCTCTGGTGGTCACTGCCATTTGGTCCTCTCCTCTCCTCTCCTCTCCTCTCCTCTCCTCTCCTCTCCTCTCCTCTCTCCTCTCCTCTCCTCTCCTCTCTCCTCCCCTCCCCTCCCCTCTGCTCCCCTCCTCTCCCCTCCTCTTCCTTTCCCTTCCCTTCTCTTTCTCTCTAGCTCTTTCTCTCTCTCCCACTCTCCCTGTAACTCTGCCTTTCAAATACATAAATAAATCTTAATATAGTTGTACACCAAAAGACACAATTAATAGAGTACAATGGCTACCCACATATAGAAGAATATACTTTTGAGTTATATATGTGATAAAGGCTTAATATCCAAAACATATTGAGAAGCCCTAAAATCAAAAATCACAAAACAACAAATAACCTGATTTAAATGCAAACAGTTAACTTGAGTAAGTACCTCTCCAAAATAGATATACAAATTGAGAATAAGCACAGGAAAAGATCCTCATTAATGCCAATTAATTAAGAAAATGCAAACCCAGACTATAATGAGATAGTGTCTCATATCATTGAGAATAGCTACTCTAAAAAAAAAAGAATGAAAATAAAGAGTGATCATAATTGGAAGAAACTGGAACATTCTGAAGGATTTTGAAATTTGTACCCCAATGATGAATGTAAAATGCTTTTAAAAACAATATGGCAATTGCTTACAAAGTTAAAAATAGCATTACCAAGGGCCAGCACCATGGCTTACTGGGTTAATCCTCTGCCTGCAGCTCCAGCATCCCATAGGGGCGCCAGGTTCTATTCCTGGTTACTTCTCTTCCAGTCCAGCTCTCTGCTGTGGCCCGGAAAGGGAGTGGAGGATGGTCCAAGTGTTTGTGCCCCTGAACCCACATAGGAGACCCGGAGGGAGCACCTGGCTCCTGGCTTCATATCGGCTGTGGTGGCCATTTGGGGGAGTGGGGGGTGAACCAATGGGAGGAAGTCCTTTCTCTCTCTCTCTCTGTCTGTCTGTAACTCTATCTGTCAAATAAATAAATAAATAAATCTTTAAAAAATAGTATTTACCAGATGATATCGTAATTTCACATCTAGGTATAAACTGAAAAATTGGAAGCAGCCAAGGACAGACTTCCTGATCATCAGCAGACCCCTTTGTGAACAACTCTGGTGTGCTGTTAATCTGCTTAAGAGTTATCTTAATACTATCCTGCTGTCTTCTGAATCCTTTCCTCTCTACCTCTAATTTATGGTTCTGGCTTCTACACCCTGCAGCTAATATATCCTCAAATAGTATATATCTCAGGGCTGGCGCTATGGTATAGTGGGGTAAAGGCTCCATTCTTGGGAGCCTGCTTCCATGCTTCTATGCTTCCATGCAAGTGGGCACTATTAGGAGCCATATGGAGGTTTGAGAGGTGGACTAAGATACTGAGATCAAAGTCATTTACTCCCCAAATGTCTGAAATGAAATGGCAAGAGCTAGGTGAATCTGAAGCCAGGAGTCAGGAGCTTCTCGGTCTCTCACATGGTTATATGGGTCCAAGCACCTGGGCTATCTTCCACTGCATATCCAGGCCACTAGCAGGGAACTGGATCTGAAGTGGAGCATCGAGAACTCAAATGGGATGCCAGTGCTGCAGGCCAGGCTTAGCCTACTACACTGGTCTCATCTGACTTTCAAATAGATAAATAAATTAATAATAATGAATGAATAAAGTTTTAAGTCAAAGAAAACTGTCTTGTTTCCTTTTAGTAACATTTTGGAAGAAGAAACTCTTCAATGGATAAGTTAATAATCTTTATTATAAAGGCTTTGGCTTTCACCTAAAATTATAGGATTTACTACTTCCCTTGGTATAAAGCTTTTCATTTGGTATGGAATTTTGTGACTCCCCAAAGACTAAAACCTGTAGGAGCTCATTTTCAAGAGTGAGAAAGGTGATTCCTTTCTATGTACCAAGCTGAAATTGAATACTCGCCCTACTCATTGTTTATTGTCACAAATATATGATGGCTGTTGGAAAGAATGACGTTTTGCTGAGGACAAAATAAAAATAAATTGTTTTAAACAAACAGTAAACCTACAGAATTTATCAGTTTTGATCTTTGATTGATTTTCTCCCAAAAGAAAGATAATAAAACATTATCTCTGAAAGAGGTTTACAGTGTAACCACTGTGTCAGTGGTCAGGGTGCCAGGGGGTAGGGAGTGAGACATCCACAGTGAAACATCTTAAATGTTCTATTTTTTTCTTCTTAGAGTATTGCAGATGTGCCATTCGTTCAATGTTAAAGAAGAAATGGAATAAATTGCATTTGCAGTAGCTAATCATCATTTTAGCCACCTTAAAATCAAATTACTTTTCTTTTAATCTTCTCTCTCCAAAAATATCTGTTCTCCATCTATACAAAAAAGTCCTTATAATTAGGAACTTCCTATTGTCTTTCTCTCCCTCTTTTTTCCCCCTTTATTATCTTCAGTTCTCATTGCTGACAGTAAATTAATGTATTGCTGTGCAATAGATTTTAAAATATTTTTGTTAACATTTTATTTCTTTTTTAGATAGGGGTGCTGGTATGTAAGAGAGTTTGTATAAATATACCAAGCTCTTTTCTCATTTCCTTTCTGTTCTCCATGATGTTTATTTCATTGTCCTTCCAGAAAGCTCTTTTCATCTAAAAATGTTGCATTTCACACTCTCGTTAATCAAATTTATTTTACCCTTTTGAGAACTCTTAACCACTGTGCATATTAGCCATCTTGAACTGGCAATTCTAAATTCTGATAATGTAGTTTAGATATAACCATTCAATATTTCTGGGAGATGTGTTTCCTCTTTGTGATTGTCCAAGATTATTTTGCATAATTAGACTCCTTAGTATGCTTCAGAGAGCTTAGATAAACAATGGTTGAGAGAACTGGGAGTAAAAAAATTATTAAGGCATAGAAAAACATCCCCAAAGAGCAATTGAACCTCCTTGTTGTTTGGAGGAAAATAAATATACACTACAAACCTAACAAGGGTTATTAACATCTTTTTGTTTGAAATACCATTTTTTCCTCTTTCTGTCTTTTTCCCACTTTCTAGTATACTCAAAAATTTTTTAAAAAAATATAGTGGATCAATTTAAGGTACTTTATCTCCCCAAATCCTATTTGCCTGTTGGAATATGCAGGGCCCTTTCTCCTTTGATGGGAGAGACAGGTAGTTACCTGAATCTAAGTTAGGGAAATTGCATAAAAAGAAATTATAATAAAAGGGATACTTTGCTTTAAAAAAAAAAGAATTGGAAGCATGATTTCCAAGAAATGTTTGTATGCCTGTTCATAGCAATATTATTCACACTAGGTTAAAAACATGTGAACAACTCAAGCATCTACTAACACATAATTGGTTAAACCAGAAGTGGTAAATACACATATTAGAATATTATTTGGCCTCAAAAAAGGAAAAAAAATAAAAACATGGTTTCTTACATATGTTACAACATGGTTGAAACTTCAGGACACTATCATAATTGAAAGAAGCCTGCCTGGAAATATGATTATTGTCTATATTGCTGTCGAACAGTGGTCTTTGTACTTTTCACTTATTGGATACCATAGGTAGAGGAGCATTAAACCTGTGGTTGCAAAGAAAATTGGTAGCATATTATCACAAAACTAAAAGAAAAAGAGGAATAAAAGAATGAGGAGTGAATGGGAGGGAAATGTTGGTATATTCTTAGAGTTGTATTTATGAGGGCCAGTGTTGTACCATAATTGATAGAGCCATAGCCCATAGCACTGGAATCCCATTTGGGCACTGCTCCATTTCTGATCCAGCTTCCTTCTAATGACCAGGGGAAACCAGAAGAAGATGGCCCAAAGAATTGGGCCCCTACTTCCCATATGGGAGACCTGGATAGAGCTGCTGGCTTTGGCCTCGCCCAGCACTCTCCAATGTGGTTATCTGGGTAGTTAACTGGGGGATGCATGATCTCTTCTCCCCCACCTTCTTTCTCATCCTGTAACTCTGACTTTCAAAATAAATGAATAAATCTTTTAAAAATGTGTCTGAAACACATGAATTATGTTCTCTTTATATTAACAAAAAGTATTCTACTTACATGAAGGGAATAGAAAATTTAATAATATGGAGTCAAAAAGTAGAATGGTAGATAGTTTCCAGGGGTAAGGTGGGGGCTGACGCATTCTTGCTTAATGAGTATAGTTGCAACTGTACAAGATGGAAAGGCTTGTAGTATTGGACAGTGGTAATGGTTGTACAATATTTTGAATGCTTGAATACCACAGAGCTGTATACTTAAAAAAATGGTTAAAGATGGTAAATTTCATGTTACATGTATTACATCATAGTAAAAACAATTGGAAATATTTAAAGAAAGATATCCTTATAATTTTATTTTTAGAGGATGCTTGGCTTGTAGAAACATAAAAAACTTCATACAGACAGCTTCTATATCAGCTTCCATATCCTAATGTTATTATATTTCATGATTCTCAGATATATATCAGAAGTAATTTAAAATAATGCAATACATACATAGTTTTCAAATGCTTTTTGCATATTTAAATTAACAAATGAATAAATATAACTAAAAAAAGGAGCCAGATGAAAGGAATAATAAAAGAGAAAATGAAGAAAGGAAAGGAGGGAGAAGAAGGAAGAAAGGAGAGAAAGAAGGTAGGACAACTATATAAGGGGTTTGGTAATTGTTAAAAATTAAGAGATATGTGTACATGAGTTAATTACACTATTCTCTCTACTTTTGTGTATGTTTGAAAACTCTCATAAAGAACTAAACTCTCTCAGGGTCCTGAGACTTTGTGGGAAGCTGCATTTAAAAGTTGTGTATTACTTTGGAGCAGGAGATTTAAAAGTAACAAATATTTAGTAACACAAAGGTGTTACTGGCTGCTGTTAGTGATATTTACTATGAAAATAAGGTGCCAAAGACAGCAGAACCGGGGAGGGAACTGTGCACAGAAGGGAAGCCACTGATCAGGAGAGCCGCATCACATACCAGCGTGATAGGTTTCAAGTCCCAGCTCCTCTTTTCATCTATCTTCCTACTAATGCACGTACTGGAAACCAGCAGGTGATGGCATACATGCTTGGGTCCCTACCAAAAACATGGGAGACTGGACTGATTTCCTAATTCCTGGAGTTAGCCTGCAGTACCAGCTGCAAGTGTTTGAAGTATTTGGGGAGCAAATCAGAAGACTGGGGATTTCTATCTGGCTGTCTTTCTCTCATCTTTGTCTCTCCCCCCCCCCCCTTTCTCTCTCTCTCTCTCTCTCTCTCTCTTTTTGGGCCTGAATTTCAAATAATAAAAAAGGATGATAGTTGTTATTTCCTTAGTATATTTTGTTATTTCCTTAGTATACTTTCTCTTAATTTAATTGTCACTTTGTAACACTGTCATCATGTATTATGATTGGATTTAATCATCTAATCGTATATGAGAATTTGTACAAAATTATACATTTTTTAAAGATTTATTTTATTTATTTGAAAGAGTTACAGAGAGAGGTAGAGACAGAGAGAGAGGTCTTCCATCCACTGGTTCACTCCCCAGATGGCTGCAATGGCCAGAGCTGCACCGATCCAAGCCAGAAGCCAGGAGCTTCTTCTTGATCTCCCACACGGGTGCAGGGGCCCAAGGACTTGGGCCATCTTCCACTGCCTTCTCAGGCCATAGCAGAGAGCTGGATCAGAAGTGGAGCAGCTGAGACTAGAACCAGTGCCCATATGGGATGCTGGCGCTTCAGGCCAGGGCTTTACCCCACTGCACCACAGCACCAACCCCTATACATGTTTTTATCATAGGCTTAATTTGTATAACACTTTTATATGCATAATATAATTTATAAAAAATTTCCCATGGAATGAATATGTACATGTGCTATGCCTTGTTCAATAGTTTTGTGAAGTAAGTTTTGTTTGTCTATAAATTTTGATTTTTCTATACTACCAGCATGTTTTTGTTGTTGCTATTCATCTAAATCAGTAGTTGAATATTGATAAATTCAGTAGGCTAGTGGGTATGTTTTGTTCATAGATAATTGTGCCTCACACAGTCACACACATGCTTCACATACTTGGTCACTGATCAATGTACTTGATATATTGTTTTTAACTGTTAAACTTACAAGTTAATATCAAAATCTAAATAGTACATTTTTTGTTAATTATATGTCATTTAAATCTTTTTTTAGCTTTCTCATAAAATTGCTGGACAGAGGGACAGTAAATTAATTTTCCTTCATGCGCATTTAATCATCATTTAGAAATAAAGTCTCTTTGATTTATATGATAAAATGTTTGACATAGTGACTCTGCTTAAAAACATTTATTTAAAATTTATATGCTTTTGAGTCTTAGTAGAATGATTTTAAGAATTCAAGGTCATTGAAGAGAGTGAGAGGATGTTTTTATTTTTACTTCACTGAAAACTGCAATTAAATGTAGAAAAATAAGAAACAATATGCTTATAAAGTTAGTAAACTTAAATTGTTGCCAAGGAGGTGCTGACGCTATGGTACAGCGGGTTAAAGCCCTGGCTGAAGCACCGGCATCCCTAATGGGCACCGGTTCTGTCTCGGCTGCTCCTCTTCTGATCCGCCTCTCTGCTGTGGCCTGAGAAGGCAGTGGAAGATGGCCCAAGTCCTTGGGCCCCTGCACATACCTGGGAAATACCAGGGAGAAGCCCCTGGCTCCTGGCTTCGGATCTCCTGGCTCCATTGTGGTCATCTGGGGAGTGAACCAGCAGATGGAAGACCTCATTCTGTCTCTACCTCTCTCTGTAACTCTGTATTATAAATAAGTTTTTTTAACTTTTATTTAACAAATATAAATTTCTGAAGTACAGCTTATGGGTTACAGTGGCTTCCGCCCCCCCCAAAAAAAAACTTCCCTCCCATCTGCAACCCTCACATCTCCCACTCCCTCTCCCATTCCATTGACTTCAAGATTCATTTTCGTTTATATTTATATACAGAAGATCAATTAAGTATATATTAAGATTTCAACAGTTTGCACCCACACATAACATAAAGTGTAAAATAGTGTTTCAGTACTAGTTATAGCATTAATACACATTGAACAACACATTAAAGACAGAGATCCTACAAGAGGAGTAAGTGCACAGTGACTCCTGTTGTTGACTTAAAAATTGACACTCTTGTTTATGGCGTCAGTAATCACCTGAGGCTCCTGTAATAGGTTGCCAAGGCTATGGAAGCCTTTTGAGTTCGCCAACTCCGATCTTTTTCAGACAAGGTCAGAGTCAAGTGGAAGTTCTCTCCTCCCTTCAGAGAAAGGTACCTCCTTCTTTGATGGCCCATTCTATCCACTTGGATCTCACTCACAGAGATCTTTCATTTAGGTCTTTTTTGTTTGTTTGTTTTGCCCGAGTGTCTTGGCTTTCCATGCTTGAAATACTCTCATGGGCTCTTCAGCCATATCTGAATGCCTTAAGGGCTATTTCTGAGGCCAGAGTGCTGTTTACGACATCTGCTATTCTAGGAGTCTGCTGTGTATCCCACTTCCCATGTTGGATCGTTCTCTCCCTTTTTGATTCTATCAGTTAGTATTAGCAGACACTAGTCTTATTTATGTGATCCCTTTGACTCTTAGACCTATCAGTGTGATCAATTATGAACTGAAATTGATCACTTGGACTAGTGAGATGGCATTGGTACATGCCACCTTTTTGGGATTGAATTGGAATCCCCTGGCACGTTTCTGATTCTACGGTTTGGGCAAGTAAGATTTAGCATGTCCCAAACTGTACATCTGTTTTCTCTCATATTCCCACTCTTATATCTAACATGGATCACTTTTCAGTTAAATTTAAACACCTACGAATAATTGTGTGTTAATTAAAGAGTTCAACCAATAGTATTAAGTAGAACAAAAAAATACAAAAAAGGATAAAGTATTAAGTTGTTCATCAACATTCAGGACAAGAGCTAATCAAGTCACTGTTTCTCCTAGTGTCCATTTCACTTCAACATTACTTTAATCCCCAAGCGTGAAAAAGATGCAGCATTGAAAGGAAATTAGAAAACAATATCCCTGATGAACATAGACGCAAAAATCCTCAATAAAATTCTGGCCAATAGAATGCAACAACTCATCAGAATCGGATCCCTATCACCCACTCAGACCATGTGGGATTTATCCCTGGTATGCAGGGATGGTTCAGTGTTAGCAAAACCATCAATGTGATACACCACAAATACAAACTGCAGAAGAAAAACCATATGATTATCTCAATAGATGCAGAGAAAGCATTTGATAAAATACAACACACTTTCATGATGAAAACTCTAAGTAAATTGGGCATAGAAGGAACATCCCTAAATACATTCAAAGCAATGTATGGAAAACCCATGTCAGCATACTATTGATTGGGGAAAAGTTGGAAGCCTTTCCACTGAGATTTGGTACCAGACAGGGATGCCCACTCTCACCACTGCTATTCAATATAGTACTGGAAGTCTTAGCCAGAGCCATTAGGCAAGAAAGAGAAATTAAAGGGATACAAATTAGGAAGAACTCAAACTATCCCTCTTTGCAGATGATATGATTCTTTATTTAGGGGATCCAAAGAACTCTACTAAGAGACTACTGGAGCTCATAGAAGAGTTTTGCAAAGTAGCAAGATATAAAATCAATGCACAAAAGTAAACATTCCCCCAAAAGCAGATTCAATGTGATACCAATCAAAATTCCGAAGACATTCTACTCAGATCTGGAAAAAATTATGCTGAAATTCATGTGGAGACACAAGAGACCTCGAATAGATAAAGCAATCTTGTACAACAAAAACAAAGCCGGAGGCATCATAATACCAGGTTTCAGGACATACTACATGGTGGTTGTAATCAAAACAGCATGGTACTGGTACAGAAACAGATGGATAGACCAATGGAACAGAATAGAAACACGAGAAATCAATCTAAGCATCTACAGCCAACTTATATTTGATCAAGAATCCAAAACCAATCCCTGGAATAGGGCAGTATATTCAATAAATGGTGCCAGAGGCCGGCACCATGGCTCACTACACTAACCCTCCACCTCAGCACTGGCACACTGGGTTCTAGTTCCAGTTGGGGTGCTGGATTCTGTCCCAGTTGCTCCTCTTCCAGTCCAACTCTCTGCTGTGGCCCGGGAGGGCAGTGGAGGATGGCCCAGATGCTTGTTCCTGCACCCGCAAGGGAGACCAGGAGGAAGCACCTGGTTCCTGGCTTCGGATTGGTACAACAGGCTGGCCATAGCAGCCATTTTGGTGGTGAGCCAAGGGAAAGGAAGACCTTTCTCTCTGTCTCTCTCTCTCTCACTGTCTAACTCTGCCTGTCAAATAAATAAATAAATAAATAGTTCTGGAATACAAGGGGACAATGGAGTGACATAAAAAACAGAAAAGAAAATATCCTCAATTACACTGGAGAGGTAGAAAGGGCATTAAAACTTGCATAGTTTGATAGAATTGTCATGAATGATTGATTAAACTGTGTATCAGTTAAAGAAATTTACTGAAAACCTGTCATGTATCACGTGTTTGCTAAGAACATTTGTAGGCACTAGGGAATGAATATTCTCTAAGGAATTTAAATTTCATAGGAGAGAAAACAGAAGCAAATAAAACAAATAAGAATGTTCAGCATAGGTGATAAATGATTTATAAAAAACAAAACTATGGAGGGGAATAGAGAACATCTCCAATAAGAAGGATTTGTAATTTTTATTTTCATGGTCAAGAAAGACTTTATAGAAAAGTTAAAAATAAAGACTTGACCATGACCCAGTGTGCTGTTCAAGTACGACATTTTGAACATGTTAAATTGTTCTTAGATACTACCATGAAAATTTTGAGTAGTCAGTTGGCCATAATAAAGAATTTGTTTCTCAGTTATAGGAATTTGGAAGATCCGTTTGGTGTGTAAAAAAAAAGCCAGTCCCTCAAAGAAAAATACCGTTTGTTTTCTCTGATTTGTGGTAAATAATATATACAATACAAAACATGTAATGTATATGAATAAAACTAGCATCTTAAGATTTGATTATATTTTATAGTACTTGTCTATACCCCTGAGGAACAGTTGGTTCATACTTAAAACTAACAAAAAATAGCTTCGTAAGCGTGTAGGGAATTGATGAGGGGAGGCTCCGAATGAAGGAGATCATGAGAAGATGATGGATGCTGCATGAGAGCAAAAATGTTGGCCTGGACCATGGTTTCAATGTGGATGGAGAGAATAGAGCCGATTTTAAATATATTTTGGAAGAAAACATTGAAGATGTGATGGAGTAGAGGTAGGAAGTTTAAAAAAAAGAAGGAAATACTGAAGGATGACTTACAGCTTTTTAACTAGACAAAATCAGTGTTTATTTGGCCAGGACCAAAAATATAATACTGTGAAGCACTGGCAAGGAGAACGTTTTATTTTGGCTATAGTATAGCAGGCAGGTAAAATAATGAGGTTTTATCTTCTTTTTTAGCACTTAAGGTGTAACATATATAAAGATGAGTTCATATTCATATGAGCTCAACATATTACTGTAAGCAACTATTTTTGAGATTTTCTTTTGTGTCACATGCAGCTTTAGTTCTAACAACTCAAGAAACCAAGATAGACAAGTTACTTGATATCTCTGTGTCTCATTTCCATTCTCTGTAAAACTGAGGAAAAGACGATGTCTGTTTCATGAATATGTTCTGAGGCGTACATGAATAAAGTATATATTTTTATGGTCCTATGCTTATTTAGGAACAGGCCTTTTGTTCAGTGGTTAACAGGCTCACATTCTTCTCATGAATTTCTGGGTTTGGTTTCCTGGTTCCAGCCTCTGGTTCTAGCTTCCTGCTAATGTGGATCCTGGGAAGAAGTGGGAATGGTTCAAGCAATTGGATCCCTATCACCCACGTAGATTTGTATTGTGATTCTGGCTCCTGGCTTCAGACCTGGCCCTGCCCCAGCCATTGTATGTATTTGGGAAGTGAACCAGCAAATGGGAGTTCTGTCTTTTTGCTTACCTGTCTATCAAATGTTCATGCCATTTATGAGATTCCTTGAGAAAAGACGTAAACAATTTATAAAGGCAACAATAGCACATGAAAAAGTGAACACATATTTAACCGAAAGCAAAATATTACTGAAAGTTTAAGAAAGATGTACTACTCCTATGTAAATAAATATTTTGATATCTGTGCATCAAATGAGTTTCAACATTCACTTTTAAGGTATAATTTAATGTAAAAGGAAAGAAAAACTCAAACTTAAACAAATGAATGGGAATAAAATTAATAGTAATGAAAGCTACCACTTAGGATAAAAAAGATAGTGTAAATTAAAATTTAGTTTTATAATAAAGTAATCATATGTAAAGAAACATTCATTTACATCTTTTTTATTTGAAGTACAAACAGAGACAATGCTAGAAAGTTTCCATCCACTGATTCAATCCCCAAATGCCTGCAATGTCTGGACCTGGATCAAATCAAGAACTCAATCTAGGTCTTCACATTAGTGGCAGGGACCCAAATTCTTGAGCCATCATTTTCCACATCTCAGGTTGCACATTAGCTGAAAGCTGGACATGGGAGCTGAGCCCCGACTCAAATTCAGGCACTATGAAATGGGATGTGAGCATCCTAATGTAACTGTTACCCAACACCTGCCACTAGGCAAACATTCAAAAATGATTTTCGTACAAAATAAAGTGTTCTAGGGATTAGAGATTGTGTGAGAAGAACCTGGGCTCCCACAAAACATGCCTTGGAGGGATCAAATCTAAATCTGTGATTTATTACTTGACAAATGGTTCTTAATTGATTTGGCTCAAACATTCTGTTTCCAACCTTAATTTAATTTCCCCAAATAGGTGTATTAAATCTACCACAGTGAGATATTAAGAAAAATAAATTAATCTGTACTCCCAAGAACAATCAAATTAATTAAGCTACCAAAATTCAGTAATGTTATCCTATTGCTGTCAAACTCTATGTTGAAATCTGTCAAAATTTCATTTATCAGTAATCAAACGATATCCCGAGTTTCATTTCTGTGTTATATGCGGGTAAATTTAATTAGTTTTTCTTAAACTGTCTTTTCCTTTCCTTTTTTCATGTTCTGTTGATTTTCACAGTGAACAACTTACCATTTTAAATATATTTGCACAATTTATCGCTTCAACTATTTCATTTTTCATTTATTTTCATTTAAAAATGAATTTTACTGTTAATGCCTACCATTGGATAGCAGAATATGGGTAACAAATGACAACAGTATAAACCTAATAATGATCAATTTCTTTCAACATTAGCAGTTAAATTGATAGGATGGCTATTATGACTTATCATCTGTTTTCTGAATTGTTGAGGATTTCCTTTTAGGAGAAATCTCTAAAGGAATCATTTTAGAAATGTGATTTCCAGGGTGGTTTTAGAAATTGTCTTAGAAATATGGTTTCCATGGGTGGGGTTTGGCACAGCACTTAAGCCATTAGTTTGGATGATTCTATCTCATATTGGAGTACTTGGATTCAAGTGCTCGCTCAGTTCCCAATTTCAGCTTCCCGTTCCTGAACACCCATGGCAGCAGCAGAACATGATGGCCTAAGTAGCTACCTCCCTGCCACCCACATGGGAAATCTGGAGGGAGTTCCAGGCTCTTGGTTTTGGTCTGGCCTAACCCTGACTGCTGTGTAAATTTGTTCAGTGAACCGACAGATGGGATATATCTGTCTGAATGCTTCTTTTTCTCTATCTTTCATTCAAAAGTAAATTAACTTAAAAACGTGATTTACCCTAAGTTTCTTAATGGATTGTGCACATTTTGCTCATGGCTTGCTTCTCAGCCTCTATTTCTTAGTTTTAACAGCTTCCTAATAGAGGTTGCTATGGATCAACAAAGCCAATTAACACTTTCCCCTCTGCTCTATCCAGATACCTAGTTAATTTCTGAAACAGCACTTATCATAGTCTTTATATGTTTGCTTTCTTATTTTCTTATCTACTCCATTTAATTATTAGTTCTATAAGATCAGAGACCAACACTGTTTTATTTACTTTCTTAAAACATTTGTACTACCCCCCGCCCCAGGAAACCTTTGAGCTGTTCAAGTAGTATTATGGACCCAAGGCCACCATAGGCTTCCACTTGCTTCATCCAAGTGCCTCATCTATGGTCACTTTCCTTCTTTTTATGGGTTTTTTTTCTAAAGTCCCTGCAAGGTATGTGCCCAGGAAATCTTCTTGATCTTCATGCATATGTAGCACCATATTTTATGTTGTGAGTGGGCAGTTTCTACATAAGTGTCATAAAGCCCCTCCTGAAAAAGTGATCATCAGTTGCTACAATACAATTTGTAGCAACCAACCATGGTGTCAGGCTCTGCTTCTCATACTACCCTTAGACAGGCTGTTTCAATTTTAATCAGTTAAAAGTGGAATACATTTTAAAGTCAGTTTATCATTCCCACCGGCTGTATTTCCAAATGTCTGCATTCCTACATCTAGCAACTACCATACTGGCAAGTTCAAATACAGAATATTTTCATTAAGGCAGAAAAGTTTATTGCATAAATAGTGACCAGTCCTCAGATCAAAGTACTGTGGGGCCTAGAAGTCAAATTGGAAGGGATATTGAAGCAGAGAATGTGCTATGTACTATTTAGAAACAACGAATGAATAAGTGTGATGGTTTTGTTATATATGATAGATTTTTATTCCTTGGCTCATTTTATTTATTGACTCATATCCTTTACAATATTTACCAGATTTATCAGATGTTCATGCCACTTGTGAGATTTCTTGGAAGAAGACATGAAAAATTTATAAAAGCAGCAGAACATGAAAAAGTGAGTACTGTTTTTTTAAATTAAAAACAAAGATATTACTAAAAGTATAAGAAAGATATACTACTCATATGTAAATAAATATGTTGATATCTGTATATCAAATGAGTTTCAACATTCATTTTTATGACATAAAATAAAACTAAAAGGAAAGAACAACTCACATTTAAAAGTTAATCTGAATTAGTAATGGTATCAATTATTGTTGCTATTCAATGTAATCAATAATTGTTTTTTTTTTTTTTTACAGGCAGAGTGGACAGTGAGAGAGAGAGACAGAGAGAAAGGTCTTCCTTTGCCATTGGTTCACCCTCCAATGGCCGCCGCGGCCGGCGCGCTGCGGCCGGCGCACCGAGCTCATCAGATGGCAGGAGCCAGGTGCTTTTCCTGGTCTCCCATGGGGTGCAGGGCCCAAGCACTTGGGCCATCCTCCACTGCACTCCCGGGCCACAGCAGAGAGCTGGCCTGGAAGAGGGGCAACCGGGACAGAATCCGGCGCCCCGACCGGGACTAGAACCCGGTGTCCGGCGCCGCAAGGTGGAGGATTAGCCTGTTGAGCCACGGCGCCGGCCAATAATTGTTTTTATTTCTCAGATTTAAGTGTAAATGCTCTTGGAAATGCTTCTGGAAATTAGGATTCTACCAGATAATTCTTGTTTTGACAAAGCCGCTTTGTGGTTTCACAGTATTAACGGCATGATTATGTCTATTCTTGTATCACTTCAGGCATCAAAATTTTAATTTGCTTTAGTTAATTGTCTAAACTGGGACTTCACTTCTGTCTTGCTTGTCTGATTCCTTGAAATCTTCATAATGCTTATTTGTATTTCAAACAGAAGTTGAGAGTAAACCACCGCCCTGTTCTTCTGTAGACTCACAAATATTTCCATAGATGTGTATAATTTGCTTTTTATTAGTGTCATTTTAGCCTTTGTCAGATCCAAGACATACTTCAATGCATAAGAAAAACCCCATTCCCAGAAAATGTTTGCAGTATGCTGTTTACCATTTCACCCTACAGAGGTCCCGTGCTTTGGCACTGATTTTAGAAAAAATGCAGGTATTTTCCAGGATGAACTCCATGAAAGACACATTTGTATGGTGCTGTTATGACGAGTATTGCTGATTCTGATAATTTCCTTTTGTGTAGTCCATCAGAGGACATGTTATACTGAATATATATATAGATTTTCAGTTTTTATCATTCACTTGAACATTTTTCATATCATCCATGGTTGTACTTTTTCTGATCGCCTATTATTGTATCTTAAAAAATATTGAGCAGTAGATCATAACAAATCAATAGAAAGAAGGTATCTTCTTTATTCAGTCAATATCAGCATATGTGGCCAATCTTTAGCTATTTCTTAAGTCCCTATTGTTACTGAACATTGGACTACAATGTCTGTCTTATTTTGTTATAGAAACAGATAGACATATAGATAGAAGATATCATATATAAAATATCTTCAAAAAGTTATAGATCATGTGTATTTTGAAAATATCATGCATGCAGTTCAACTTTTTCACACCAAAATAAAAGATTCTTTATTAATTTGAGAAGTAGAGTTACAGACACAGAGAGAGAGAAACAAAGAAAAAGGTCTTCCACCAGCTGGTTCACTTCCTACATGGCTACAACGGCCAGAGCTAGACTGATCCAATGCCAGGAGCCAGGAGCTTCTTCTGAGTCTCCCATGGGGTGCAGGGGCCCAAGCACTTGTGCCAACTTCTGCTTTCCTAGGCCATGGCAAAGAGCTGGATCAGTAGAGGAGCAGCCTGAACTAGAACCATTGCCCATATGGTATGCCAGCACCCCAGGTGGAGGATTAATCTACTGTACCACAGTGCTGGCAACTTTATTTATATTTTAAATGAACATTTTGAAATTCTCTGGATCTACATAAAGAATCAATTAATTATAAAGTTAGGCATGTGGAATATAAATAAGAAAAAAGCAAAACTTCCTGGAATAAGTAAGTAAGCTAAGAACAGTCTACCCTAATGCTTTTGTTGAAAAAGCTATCCTATGATATATGTGATATATTTTAACCTAAGATTGCTCTGAAGGAAAAATTTGGGTCATAACTCAACATTTGCAGTTATGAGGTTGTACACTATATGGAGTACTTACTTAAAATTTTTTGTTTATTTAAAATAGTCCTCAGCATTAAGATTGAAAATATGTCACACAGAATTGTTGCATATTATTACTAATTTTTGTAGAGTTTATTTTTTTCTGAATTACAAAATTCATATAAAAATCATAAATGTGATGCCTAAGGGTTATCACTGCTTTGATATGAAATGGTATCAAGCCTTTCTCTTTCCCTCTGTAATTAATTACAACTATTGTAAAGTTGTCTTGCCAGAGAAAATACAATAGATTCTATAAGTGAAATTAATTTTACATTAAATGACATTTCCAAAACCTTTTAAGCCTTTTTAAAAGATTTATTTATTTTATTGTTTATTTATTTATTTTACTCAGACTTTCAAATAAGATAAATATATGTTTGAAAAAAAACCCACATTTTTCTGTGCCTTATGGATTGTTAGAAACATTCTTCTAATAGTATATGTCTGTATTGGTTTACCTGGATTTAACAGATTTTACTTATTTACCAAAAGATTTATACATTTTCAAAGAAATTATAACATTGAATATAATTATAATATTCCTTAAATTTCACTGGGCCTTCTTCAAAGTATCTGTGTTAAGAAAACTAGTTATTGGACAAACACAATTCAGTACACTGCGGTTGACACATTCTCAGGCAAAAACTAACCAACAAAGCTATTATCAGTCCTCATTTCTGGCAGATACCGCATATATTTTGTGCTTTTTGACTTGATCAATTGATGACATTTCTAATACAGCCATTATATTTTATTTTTCTCTCCAGTGATTTACTTCATTTGCAATAGTTTTTTCCAAATAATCCCATGCTCAGTTTTGGAAAAGAAGCTACACCTTACTGATTACTATAAAATTCCAATAAACTACTTCACATTTGGTAGATGTCTTTTAGCTGGCCTTCTGCACTTTTTCCTCTTCTTCCTCTTGATGTCTTTCTTTAATCATAACTTTACTGCATGTGGCCGTTTGGTGGTAGCATGGAGACAACTCATTCACCAGCATTTTGATGTATGAAGTGCCAACCTCTCCACAGAATCCAATTCCCTTGCAAGGAAAAATTTCATTGTTCTGAACAAGCCTCATTTCTCTCTTCAATGACCTCTTTTATAATTCTCATCAGTATTTTTACTGTTCATTGCAAGTGTTCTTCATGATTCAGTGTAAGGTTCTTACTGTCATACTCATTTCCTAGTTTTTATGAAATCCCATTCTATAAGTAGTAAATCTAGTTTCATTCCACACTCCGCTATTTCATGTGTCCAGTCTGCTGTGCCTACTTATTTCTCAGATATGTTTATTTGGAGAGCTCACTTTCATTCTGAATCACATATGACAAGAACACCATTCCCATTCAATTTCATTTCATTGCAAAAGTAAGGAAAGATAAAGTGGTAAAAAGAACATCTACAGCACTTAGATACTTTGCCATCATGTGAAAAGAAAAATACTTCTGGGTGTGAGTTTTAAATACAAACTAGTTTATTGATTTTGTCATATTTTATATTGTAAATTTCAGATAATTAGCATATAGTTTATCTTGAATGCAATGAAAACTTTTAGGCAACAATTTTTGTACTGTATTCAGAAGAGAAATATTCTGGTTATTGTATTTTCTTGCATAAAATGTGAACTAATAATATACCTTCAATATACAATTTGAATTAATCTGATCAAAGTGGTGGTGATATATTGCTTCCTCAATGTTAAATTTCCAAATATAATTAAAACAAATGTTCCCTTTACTCTGAGAGGGGATATGATCTCTATCCTTAAGTCCACTTGTTATATAAGTGTCTTCACAAAGATAGTCAAGTACCCAAATTGGGATAAGACCTGCAGAAGATGCAAACAGTGTTTCTGTATAATACAGCATTATAAAGATATTTTTCCTGACACCAAGGAGCTTGCAATATAGTAAATGTAGAATGCATGTAAAATGGATAGAAGCTAATGATCACTTATTTTCTCAAGTCTTACGTGAGTTTAAATTTTCTGTTTTCTGATACTAAAGATAATATTTACATACTAAAAAGCATTCATTATAATTTCTTCCTTTCAGTTTATTCTTAGGAAACAATCTGTAAATCTGTATTGGAAGAATTTAAATACACTGATTTTACATGCAGTATTTGGTTTAGATTTAGAATTGCTATAAAATATTCATATCATTTGTGTATGTTAATTGGATGATAAATTCATTCAGGGAATAGAAACAAAAGTGGGAGGAGTGGCATCTGTTTCATTTGTAAAGACCTTAATTGTAATTAAAAATTAATGTCAGCATGTAAGTGACTGTACTTTCAGAAGCAGAATGACTTTACGAGTCATGTGCTGATGCATAATGAATATGAAAATGGTAACATAAAACCTTTGAACATCCTGTATCTAAAGAATTAGGAAATGCCTATATATTATTGAATTTTGGTGAAAAATAAATAGTTATTAAATCTTAATTAAATAATTGGTCAAAACAGAGGGAAATTATCTGTAAATGTGACTTTCAATCTTCTTTAAAGGCATGTGAAGGCGTTGAAGAACACTCCACACCAACACATACCTCTCTGGTATATTGACTGTCTTGAGTTAAACGCACCGGAAAGATAGGAGATGCTGGAAGAGTGTTCAGATCCTTCTCTTCTATAAATAAGAATGAAATTTCCATCTAAGAGTTGCCTTCCTTTAGCATGTAAAAACAACATTCTTATTATCAAAGACAGGAAATGGGACTCACAAAATTGTCTACAAACAGACCTTGTTAAAATATTTATTTTTCCACAATGAGTTCTATTTTTTCAACTTACATGAAAACATTTAGAGCAGCTACTTTCCTGGGTATCCATTTCCTTATTAGGATCTTTGTCATATAAGATATGTACTAAGCAACTTTGTCTGCTTTTCTTCTGCTCATCTGTTTGTAGAAAATAATTTTATGATGCAGTCAGAGACACAAGGTAAATGTGAAGATGTGTCTGTTGTGTCTACTTACTCCTGCATACCTGAGAATTTTCGTTTAACGAGGAAGGAACAAAAAATACTTTTAAAAATGAATGAATAATTTAGGTTTGTCTATGTTATTACTTCATTATAAATATTTGGCTACTTTTGGTGTATTCCAGTATACATAATTGTCTTCCTCAGCACCAGATAGACACCTTATTTTTCTTAATATCTGATGCTATAGCCTCATGTCAATATTTAAATACAGCTAAAACATAAAAGAAGGATATTTATAAGAAACAAAAGTGCAAATCAATATGAATAAAATATAAAAACTGTTACAGGAAGACAAAAAATGTCTTCTAACATTTCTTTACTATGAACTTCAAAGCACTTCATTCTAATATAACATCATAAAAGGATAAACACAACTTTCTTTAGAAAGAAGTCCAATATTTCTAAACAAGCAATTTATATCTAGCATGATTATAATTACTATGGAAAATTTCATATACTTACAAAATTTGAAACACTATATAGAGTTCCTTTTACCCATCAATGACAATAGTTTTATCTATATGCCCACTCAATTCCCTCCTGATTTAGTTTGTAATAAATCCTAGATATAATTTTATTTAACTCATAGAAATTTCATAAAAGCATAATTTTAATGGAAAGGTTTTGAGATTTTAAAATTTTAAAAATGAGAAAAATTAGTAAATTCAGTAAATGTTCAAAATAAAGCATTCTTTAAAAAATAGTACTAATTGAAGCCAGCGCTGTGGCTCACTTGGTTACTCCTCTGCCTGTGGTGCCAGCATCCAATATGGGCAAGGGGTTCTAGTCCAGGTCGCTCCGCTTCCTGTCCAGCTCTCTGCTGTGGTCCGGGAGGGCAGTGGAGGATGGCCCAAGTGCTTGGGCCCCTGCACCTGCATGGGAGACCAGGAAGAGGCACCTGGCTCCCGGTTTCAGATCGGCGTAGTTCTGTCCATAGCAGCCATTTGTGGGGTGAACCAACGGAAGGAAGATCTTTCTCTCTGTCTCTCTCTCTCTATCTATTACTCTGTCAAATAAAAAAAAAGTACTAATCAAACAGTCCAATTATTAACACACTAGATTACTACTTATAGTGTCTAAAATAATTTTTTATGAAGCCCATAGATACTAAAGAGTTTATGGAGAGATTTAAAGGGTCAGTGTACCTTTTTCTCTCCTTGTTGGAGCTAGACTTTCAAGAAAATATTTTTCACGTTACTAGATAGCCACAGAGACAATAGAACAGAAACATCAATGACATTCACATGACATTCACATGTGAATGTGAATTCACATGACAAAGAACACACTCCATGAAAATAGTTCAAAAAGTCAGAAGTAGACATCAGGAATGAAGTTCTGATCTGTGCTAGAATGTGGATTAAATATTAAAATCATTCTAAGTAAACTAAACCAGATACAAAATGACAAATACTGCATGACTCCACTTAAAAGATACTTTAAAAGCTTGCATGGAAAATACAATTAAGAGATAACATTAATTGCATTGTAAAAAAAATAAAATTCATGCTTTTTTATAAAATGTTAATTTTATATGATTTTTGGGGGATACTTTGTTAAAAGAGGCAGGGGAGATACCTTCCACAGCTTGTTTATTTCACTCCCCTAAAGGCCACAGTAGCTGAGGTAAGAACAGGATTCAGACAGTCCATCCTGATCTTTCACATGGGTGGCAGGTACCAACCACTTGGAACAGCATCTGCTCCTTTCCCAAGCCCATTAACAGAGAGCAGGATTAGAAGGGGAGCTGCTGGGTTTCCATCCTAAATTCTGATATGGGTTGCCAGAGTATCAAGCGATAGTTTAAACTTCTATACCACAACGCTGGTCCCTGAGGAAATTTTCTATATGAGGCAACTATAATAGGCAAATTCATGGAAACAGTACACAGAATAGAGGCCACCAGATGTCAAGAGGAAGAAGTAGGGAGGCTTATTGCTTAATGTTTACAGATTTCCTGTTTCAGGTGATTAAAATAGTCTTGGAAATAGTGGTCATGGTTACAAGACACTGTGACTGTATTTATCACGGTTGAATTATGCATCAAAAATGGTTCAAATGACAAACAATGTTATTTATATTGTACTAAAATCAAAAACTAATTAATTAGTGTTTATATATAGCATGCAATGATGTATTACAGGCTTAAGAGGTAAATTGTTACTTTTTAGAAATAATACTAGCAATATGATGGAGCCTCAGAGTTTTATGCTACAGTCAAAATGGTACCAGAGAATTTTGAATTATTCAAGTATATTTGATAATGCAAACCTGATGGTAATGTGAACCTTAAAATTCTTTAAAATCCATATAAAATATCACATTTGAACCATTTCATAAAAACACTTTGGAAATAAAAACCTGAAATCTGTGCATCTTCCTTATCTTTAATGCTGAGAAAACCATAAGCATTATTCAGCAGAGTTTTGTCCAAAGACATAATAGCATTGATATTGTAATCTTCTTCTAGATGTGAAAATGAATCTGTAAAAATATTGCTGTTGGGGCTGGCACTGTAGTGCAGTGGGCTAAGCCTCTGGCTGCAGCGTTGGAATCCAATACGAATGCGGATTTAAGTCCTGGCTGCTTCTCTTCCGACCCAGCTCTCTGCTATGGCCTGGGAAAGCAGTACAGGATGGCCCAAGTCCTAGGGCCCCTGCAGCCACGTGGGAGACCCAGAAGAAGCTCCTGGCTCCTGGCTTTGAATTCATGAGCTCTAGCTATTGCAGCCATTTGGAGAATGAACCAGTGGATGAAAGACCTTTCTATCTCTCCTCACTGACTGTAACTCTACATCTCAAATAAGTAAATAAAAATATTTAAAAATTTAAAAAAGCATTAGTGTTCAAATATAATTATTTCCTGCCTTACAATTGAGTTCCTCATATTAAAAATAAATCTACAAAAGTATAGTTTTAAGCATGAATGACTTGATTTTTTTCATATTTTTCCAAGTAGTATGTTCTCAAGATAATGTTCATATAAAGAAGTTCCTTGCTGATAATACTTGTCACGACTTCAATTCACTACTGCCAGTGTATTGTCACTAAAATGATTTTTTAAAATATATTTTAGAATTGAATATTGTCAAACATATAACAATGCTCTATAACACAGACTTATAAATCTTAATTTTCTACCAAATTTGCTTATAACAGGACAGCTTTTATCTCTCTTTCTCTATGATATATCATCCTAATATTTAAAAAGTAAAAGTAATATAGACTTTAATTTTAACAAATAAAATGAGTATTTGACTTTAATTTCATGTAGTCATTTAAAGTTTTTGACATTTTAAATTTCTTTAAAGAAATTAAACTTTACAGCAAGCCTTTTTTTTTTTTTTTTTTTTTTTGACAGAGTGGATAGTGAGAGAGAGAGACAGAGAGAAAGGTCTTCCTTTTTGCCGTTGGTTCATTCTCCAATGGCTGCCACGGCCAGCGTGCTGCAGCCAGCACATTGCGCTGATCCGAAGCCAGGAGCCAGGTGCTTCTCCTGTTCTCCCATGGGGTGCAGGGCCCAAGCAGTTGGGCCATCCTCCACTGTACCCCAGGCCATAGCACAGAGCTGGCCTGAAAGAGGGGCAACCAGGACAGAATCTGGCACCCCAACTGGGACTAGAACCCAGGGTGCTGGCGCTGCAGGGGGAGGACTAGCCGCGGCACTGGCCAGATATTTTAAATTTTTAAAATTTGTTTTCATGTATGTTAAAGGGAGATTGATAGAGAAAGATAGACTGAAACAGAGACAGAGAAATTGTCCATCTTGTGGTTCAAATCCGCAGATGCCTGCAGAAGTCAGGGCTGTGTCCGGCTGAAGCCATGAATCAGGAACTCCATCCAGATTTCTTAAGTGGATATACAGTGTCCAAATATTTGAGCCATCATCTACCACCTGCAAGATGGATAAGCAGGAAACTAAGAAATGGAGCATCAGAGACTCCAAGTGTCACTCGGACATGGGGTGCAGGTAGCCCAAGCAGTCGCTTAACCCACAGCAACATAATACCTGCCCTAAAAGTAGCAAATTATTTTTTTTTGGAAGTAGACAAAATTCTGAAATAGCACCCAAAGATATCTCTCCTTTTTTAATTTTATTTTTATTTATTTGAAAGAGTTACAAAGAGAGATAAAAACAGAGAGAGAGAAGGTCTTCCATTCACTGGTTCACTCCCAAAATGGCCACAACAGCTAGATCTGAGCTGATTTGAACCCAGGAGCCAGGAGCGTCCTCTTGGTCTCCCACGTGGATGCAGGGACCCAAGAATTTGGGCCATTCTCTGCTTCCTTCCCTGAGGCATTAGTAGCGAGCTGGATCTAAAGTGGAGCAGCAGGGACAGGAACCAGTGTCCACATGAGATGCTGGCACTGCAAGCTAGGTCTTTAACTCACTGTGCAACAGTACCTAACCAATATCCTGTTTTAGTCCTTAGGATCTGTGAATGAAATGGAATTGTGTTACAATAAAATGATTATCCAGATGGGACTAATTTAATCACATGAGTCAGTTTAATAGCAACCAGCTTTCAGCAGTTTATGACAATAAAAATTAAGCCAGAAGGTATGAGTTGCAAGCAGAACTTGATGAAACTTTCTTGGCTTGAAGATGGATTACTTTCAAAAGACCTCTTCTTTGGATCTTCATTTCCTTATTTTATTAGGGCTCCCGTGTCATTTAAGTGTTATATAAATCTGTGTATTTTTTCCTGATAATCTGTCTAATGTCAATTTAATTCTTAGGTGTAGACCAAAACCTCAAGTTAGTTAAAGCAGAAATTTGTCTCCCTGACAGCTGCTAAAATTGGACTCTACTAACAATGTCACTGAGCTTAAAGATTCTTCCTTTTAGCCTCCAGATTAAAGCTTACTTATGGGTTAGGTTTTATGAAATGCTCAGCGGGAGACTAGTCAGAACCACCTGAACAATTGGTCTACAAAACTGTAATATAATAAATGTTTCTTTTTAAAAAAATGATTTTATTTATTTACTTGAAAGAGTTGCAGAGAAGCAGAGGCAGAGAGACAGAGAGAAATCTTCTATCCGCTGGTTCACTCCCTAATTGGCCTCAACAGCCAGAGCTGCACCTACCCAAAGCCAAGAGCTAGGAACTTCTTTTGGGTCTCCCACACGGGTGCAGGGGCCCAAGAACTTGGGCCATCTTCCACTGCTTTCCCAAGCCATAGCAGATTGCTGGATCAGAAGTGGAGCAGCTGGGACTTGAACAGGCACCCATTTGGGATGACAGCACTGCAGGCGGTGGCCTTACCCACCACACCATAGCACCAGCCCCTAAATGATGTTTCTTAAGCTGCTAAATTTGTGGTAATTTATCATGAAGCAATAGAAAATTAATAGATGCATTCTGAAAGGTGTACATGCTTTTGCTTTCACACTTATTAAATTTTTTAAATCACCCAAGATGGAAAAGACATATGCCCTATTAGGTCTAGAAAATTCCATAAATAAGATTGCCTTCTAAAATAAAAGCTGTGGAATCAAGAGGAACATGCTGAGGACTGGCATTGTGGTTCAGAGGGATGAGTTGCTTCCTGTAATGCAGGCAAAACAGAGTCCTGGTGTTCCATTTGCAAACCAGCTCCCTGCTAATGTGCCCAAGAAAGACAACCCAGGTTCTTGTGCCTCTACCACCCACCCACATGGAAAACCAGGAAGAAGCTTCTGGCTCCTAGCTTCAGCCCAGCCCAGTTAGCTGTTGCCATCACTGGTGGGGTGAACCAGTGGATGGAAGATCTCTTTCTGTCTCTTCCTCTCTGTTACTTTCCCTGTCAAACAAATAAAAAAATAAATCTTGTGACAGAGACAAAGAGACAAACAGGATGTCCAAGGTACCTTAGAGCAGCAGGTTAGAAACTCTGGGAACGATGTGAATTTAATAAAACTATACAAGCATTTTCTCAGAGAAAAAGTATATTTGCATGTACAAATGTAGACACATCATATGTGCAATAAGAAGATTGAAATTAAGACCCTGTCTCTGAGAGGACAATTTCAAATCTTTCATGCACAATCATAAAGCATAGTTTGATGAGGTAACCTAATCAGAAAAATAATCTACCTCATTTTGAGTAAGAGGTAAATGAATTCCATATGCGTTTTGTAAGGTCACAGAAGCAAACAAAGGCAGTGCCCACTTGGCCATTGTCCAGAAATAGAATTACCTATAGATCAAACTAAGTACTATGCTATATTGTTTCCAAGGGTTGGAGCCTGGTGACTTTTTTACTTTTTCTTTTAACTATAATTTTTTTGCTGATTCTAGGTTCAACATTTATTTTCCAGTGTACCTTATATAAAATTTATTCATGAGCTAGTAAGATTACCTCAACTATCTAATATACTAGTAGTTATACCTCATACCATATCTACCTTGAAGATTGTTTTTTAAGTATTACTTAGCTTCACCAACAGAAATGAGCTACTTAGATAAAGAACTCTAGAATCAGATGAGTTTCCTGTGTTCCAAGCTCAAAGCTGTTCTGCACACTAATGAATTTATGAAGACACAAATGTGAGTATGAATAAGGTCACTTCCACAGGACACCTCACAATTTTGTGGGTCTTGAACATGTATACATCGAAAACTAATGTTATATGTATAATATTTTTAAACCTTTTGATTTTTCAGCTTTGTTGACCAAGTTAAATTAATTTTCAGTACAGCACATTGTACACAGCTGAGGTTAAAATGGCAGGAAATAAATTACTATTTGAAATAGTCAAGATTCCAGGGACTTAATTAAAAAGCTGGACTTCATTTACAACCTTTTGTCAGAACAACTCATGTTGTTTCCGTTGACATAACTGGAAATCTTTCACTTAACTGCCACTGGCAAACACTGAGAGCTCATTGAAAAAATAATGAAAACTCTCTCTAGCCCCCTCTCTTTCTCTCCTCTCCTCTCCTTCACGCTCTTCTATCTCTACTGAAAAGTCAACAATTATGAAATATAAGATTTAACTCAAATGTCTGAATAAATCTGAATACATCATTTCAAGTCTATTCAGCAATATCTGTCTAATTTTGGGATTTTGAAGTAATTACTTTGACATCTAAATATCTCCAAAAATAAAATTCAAATTTAACTTTATTTTACATTATTATGAAATAATTTTTGTAATCTTCCAGTGTAGGTATAACATAAAAGTGTAAAATATGCCACCAAGATAAAACAGTGTTCTATCAAAACCAAAATTGTTTCTAGGAACACTAACAAAAATAATAGTCACTATTTTTTATGAAATTAGGTTTAACAATCTGATTATGTCCTTTTTCCAGATTATGTACTGTAAACATTTTCTCTGAGTCCATTTCCCAAATTTTCTATAATATCTTTTTTTTCTGCCCTTGGGGTTTTAATTTCTCAACCTCATCATTAAGACTCACTGCCTCCCTTCATGAGTATTGAGCATTTGCAGTGTACGAGGTGCAACAGATCAGACAGAAAACATTGCTCCTGCTCTAGATGGGCTTATGTTCCAAAAGGAAAAAAAAAACTGCATTTTATTGGTATTTTCTGAAAAATGCTGATGAAATATTTGACAGGTTGAGCTTTGGGAATAATTTAGATTCATCATTAGAGACTAGAGGAAGAAGACAGAATTCTAAAGGTAGAAAATGACAAAGCATTCAGGATAGCTAAAGTTTACAGGGTGATAAAATCTCATTAACTAAGGAGAGATTGGCTCATCAAGAGGATGAGGGAAATAGTATGGGATATAAGCAAAGGAAGGCTGATATTTGAGACGTTGAGTGGAACTAGAAAGATCATGCAGCTTTTTCCCATGTACATATTTACCATGTAGGAATAGATGGGAAAAAGAGAAAAAGCTTAAAAAGTTAGGTAGTCTTGTGGACCTGACAAACTGAAAGAAGAAAAGATTAAAATCAAAGAAAGGCTATGAAATTTTTAAAAACAGTCATTTGGAAGCATAAAACTTACATTTAATGTTACCCAATATCATGATGGTCCAAGAACACCAGTGGCTTTGTGAGTTAGAAAATGCTCTATAACAAAATTTAAAGTGAAATACATTAGTGTTTTTTTTCCAAGTTGATCCTTTCCCCTAGAAAATTGCTCTTTCTTGTTTCATTTTTTTTTATTTGAGGGGAAAAATGTGAGGAGTTAATAGGTAGTGGGGGTGGTCTCTGGAAATTTGGGGTACAAAATGCTTTCACCCCCAAAAGTTATCTTTAGCAAGGTCACAAGCCCCTGACCCACTCCTTGGAAGCTTCCAATCTTATCATGAGAATAGCAAGGCCGTGGTGACTCCACTCTTCTGAGCTCCCAGTTTATTGTAAAGAAAGTTAGGTATGTTTTATCATGAGCAAGCCAGACAGAGTGAAAAGATTACAAATCAGATCTTTCAATGGATTGGTCTCAACCATGTACTGATTGACAGTTTCTTCCCCAAAATTTGCTTTAAAACCTCACTACCACCAGCCCCTTGGGGTTTTGCCCCCCTTGAGCCCACCTCCAGACCACTCCAGCTGGGGTTTTCTGACTTAAATAAAGCTTGATTTTAAATACATCTTGCTTTTCTCTTTGTCTTGTCTGCTTGGAAATTCTTCCATGTAGACAAAGAATGGAGGTAATCTTTTCTCTGCTGCTATTTCAACCATAACAGTAGGATGGAGATGGAATACAGGACACGGCTGGCAGTGGTACTAATATTATTAATGATATTTTTGTTAGTATCATAAACTCTTCATTTAAAAATTGGTAAAATTTCATTAGTTGGCAAAATGAAATAAAGAATACATTTCCAGAAATGTACCATTTCCTTTAGCACAGTTTCAGACCCAAAAGACTAATTTACATGAAAAGCTATAGAGGAAGTACTTGAAAAGTTAATTCATAAAACTTTTATTCCACTTATATGAACTTAATACACATGTTCTTAACAATTATGCTTGGATTGTTCATGAAAATTTTATAAGACATTAAGCAAAGCTAGCCATCAACTTAAGTTATTTCTCTGTTAACTATTTTTACAGCAGACTTATGTAAGACAAGAATCCAAGGGAAAAATAAAATATGAATTTTATTTTACTGTTGTTGTTGGTATATATGAAGTAATTAATATCAAGCAATTCATTTTTACTGCATGTTTACTTTCACTTTCATCTTAGGTTGCCTAAACATTTAAATGCAAATAAAATGGGTGTAGAAAAATAAATGAAAGAAAACACAGGTAACCTTACAAATAATGGAATGTGAACTGTTTCTGCCCTCATCCAGTGTAACTTGGGTACCACTGTTGTCTAAAGCAACATTTCTGCAGCTGAAGTCACAGGTGTGCACATTGAGTTGCGTATTCTGCAGATACACAGGACTCAGCAAAATCCTTAGAGTATTTGTTTCTACCATAAAGTGCTCCGAAGCTTAAAGTAGCAATAATAAGTATACCTGTGACCAGAACTATTATCCCTTTTATTTCCCAACACGAGAAACCAATATGTAGGTGATTTTCTTTGCTTAGACATGAAAGCAATTTTAACACTGGCTCTTGTGAAGCCTCAATGGAGCAAAAATGCTATACCAAACATTTATAACTTCTACAAAAATTTCATATCCCCATATTGACCCCCTCAGGATAAAAATAGGTAACCCCTAAATATTAACTGGCTTTCCTCTCCTACCAATAAATGTAAAAAACATATGAGAAATACAGAAATTCAAATAGAAGTAAAATAAAACTGTCATAAATCATAAATAAAAAACTGTTTGTAGGGTAGCATGTATGACAGATGGCCTGTTCTATAAATTTTAAAATGAGGCTGACAACTGTCTGAAGGCCAGTTAATTTCCCACTCTTCCTGCTTTAGCTTCATCTCCTTGAGTATCAACTGTCCACAACGTTGTCTCACAATAGTTGTATTAGTAATGTGCTATCTTTATATGACTCTCAATGCATCAAGTTCAGAATGGCTTCAGGAAAAGCTATCTTTGCAAGAGAGCAGACTTTCTCTTGAGAATTCAGAATATTATAATTGAACAGAGAAGCTAAGAGCCAAACCCAGACTGTGAAGATGCTAGGATGCATTGTTTGCATTTCTTATTTGCCGATTTCAAAAGCTTCTTGGTATGCTTGTTGTGACTGATCCACACTCTCCCTCTTGTCATCACCAGCAGCAACCCCAGCTTAGGGCAATAGTAGTCCTCTTTCAATTTCAACTAGAAGACTTTGCTTTATGCTTGTAAAGCACCGTGGATCAAGACTTTTTCCAAAAAACACAACACCATTGCAACATAGCTCCATCTCAGTCTCTCTGAGGGTTTTTGTCTTGTTTTGTTTTTCCTCATTACCTTAGATAATTCAGCCCTTTTGTTCCGTGACCGATTTCATGCAAGCTGCCATGTCACCATATCACTAAGCCTGCTCAGCCAGGTTGGCCTTCGGTATCAGGTCATTTTTATCCATGACTGGGTATGCTGTGTCTGGAGTATGTGGCAGCAGACAGATGGAGGCTCACCAGGCTCTGGGCAGTGGTGGCAGCTATTGTAAGGCTGAGACTGCCCCTGAATCTCACTGCACATAGGCTACAAGCTGCAGTTCTATGAGATTTAATGAAGGAAAGAATGCATTATATCTAATTCATCATTTTTTGTCCTTTCTGTTTTGGCCATTTTTGTATTTGATCCTAAGAAATTTTAGCCTAACTGCTGATCACAATGATATACTATATTTTTTCCCAGAAGTTTAATAGTTTTATCTTTTGAGTTAAGATGTATGATTCATTTTAAAGCAAATTTACATATGAAATTATTTTCATTTTTAATGTGCATGTTTCCATTATAATTATAATCAGAAATAGAATAGCAAATATTTTTATGTGAGTGAAAATCTGTACATAAATAGTTTTATTGAACAAAGATCTCCCCTGGATATATGTATTTTTCTAAAGTGACAATATAGTTGATAGAGGAAAGAATAGATATTAAAACTCAAAATTGGTTGTAGGCTTTCCCATCTGCTCATGATACTAATATTGTGTAAAACAATAACGATTGAAGAATAGGACTCATGTCATTTTCTAAACACTTAAAATTATTAGTATTCATGTTTAGATATACATTGTTACTTTACAGAATGTGAACTGTTGCACAATGGACTCATTTATACATACACACATTAAATAATCAGCACATATATATTTTGCTCATTTTTAAATAATGCCCAGGTAATGGCAATTATTTTCCTTTAGCAATAAAAAGATAGGTTTTGTATTTCTTCTCTCTTTTTGGCAATTCAAACATTTACAGTAAATTATCAGGATTTATCATAGTATTATGATCACCAGATTTTATTGTATGTTATAAAATAAGTTTTTTATAAATGAAAAGTGTACTTTAATTTTCTAGAACAAATTGGCATGCAATTACTGAACTCTGAATGTTAGATCAGTTATATATATGCTCTTCATTATTTTTAAAAAATGTTTTTTGAGATAATTCAGACTACTTTTTTTTTGACAGACACAGTTAGACAGTGAGAGAGAGAGAGAGACAGAGAGAAAGGTCTTCCTTCCTTTGGTTCATATCCTAAATGGTTGCTATGGCCGGCACGCTGCACCAATCCGAACCCAGGAACCAAGCGCTTCCTCCTGGTCTGCCATGCGGGCGCAGGGCCCAAGCACTTGGGCCATCCTCCACTGCCTTCCCAGGCCACAGTAGAGAGCTGGACTGGAAGAGGAGCAACCAGGACAGAACCAATGCCCCATCCGGGACTAGAACCTGGGGTGCCAGTGCCGCAGGCGTAGGATTAGTCTAGTGAGCTGTGGCACCGGCTCCAGACTACTCTTAATGGCTTTCCTTGCTAATCATTTATTCAAGGCTTGACATGAGCCAAAATATATTTTGGGTTTTTTAAAAAAAGATTTATTTATTTATTTGAGAGACAAAGTTACAGAGGGGGAGGGAGAGACAGAGATAGAGGCCTTCTACCCAGTGATTCACTCCCCAAATGGACACACAGCTTGGGCAGGGCCAATCTGAAGCCAGGAGCCAGGAGTTTCATTCAGGTCTCCCATGTGGATTCAGGGGCCCAAGGGCTTGTGCCATCTTCCGCTGCTTTCTCAGGTGTATTAAGAGAGAACTGGATTGGAAGCTGAGTAGCCGGAACAGGAATCGGCGCTCATATGGGAGTCCAGCTCTGCAGGCCAGGGCTTAACCTACTGCACTACAGTGCTGGACCCTAAAGTAAATATTCTAATTGAATCATCTGACTTCTCTTTTTCTTTCCGGATTTTTAATCTATCCCTCACCAAACCAGAGTAGAGCAAAGGTTTCATGATATATATGTGTATATATATATGTATGTGTATATATATATACACATACATATATATATACATATATATACATATATATATATATAAAAGTCATGTGATCTCCACTCAGCACACAATGTTGATATTAATCACAAATATAATCATATATTTTAAAGTGAAAAAAGGGGCATATAATTTTGCAAAGTTTGGAAAGCATTTTGTAAGGAGAAATAGCCTACTTAGTTTTAGATTTGAAAATAAGAAAACCTTATCATTCAATTATTCATGATACCAACGTGGTAGTATTTGTTTTTTTTTAAGATTTATTTATTAATTTGATTGAGAATTACAGAGAGAGGTAGAGACAGAGAGAAAGGTCTTCCATCCACTGGTTCAATCCCCAGATGGAGGCAACGACCAGAGCTGTGCCTCTCCGAAGCCAGGAGCCAGGAGCTTTTTCCGGGTCTTCCACATGGGTGCAGGGGCCCAAGCAGTTGGGCCTTCTTGTACTGCTCTCCCAGGCCATAGTAGAGAGCTGAATTGGAAGAAGAGCAGCCAGGACTAGAACCAGTGCCCATATGGGATGCCGGTGCTTCAGGCCAGGGCTTTAACCTGCTACACCACAGCGCTGGCCCCAAATGTGATAGTATTTGTGAAAGGAAGGTAGTGGTCAATCCTTTGTTTGGTTGCTCATGTGGACTGATAGAAATAACATTTCCTCCTCCTATCATAGCATGTGTGCTATCCAATATGATTAAGTCAAAGTCAACGTACACCAAGCTCATTTTCTCCTTTTATCACTAGGTGTGGTCATGAGACTTACTTTTACTCAAAGTATAAGAGAGAGATTAGAACAAGCTAATTGTGTTTTCATCTTCAGGCTGTCATCATGGTTACCCAAGAATCGACACATTCTGTAATGTTATCTGAAGCACAAGTCCTCTCTTCAGACACTGATTTTATGATTGTAAGAGACAAATTCATCCAAAGGATATGCAGCTTAAAATTGTAAAGCCACAATCAAATCCAAGTGTTCTACTTCCAGAGACATTGTTCTTAGCCAGAATGTCCCAAGCATAGTGTCCTTTCAGTGGCTCAATGGCAGATTAGGACTGTTTGACACATGTCACAGCTTTATTTTCTCAAATGGCAGAGCAATTTGTGTTAGGTGGATATTAAAAATCCATTTCAGTAGTGAGTTATCTTTTGAAAAGAATTTTTTTATAAACTTAATTGCTTGAAAAATACTTAAGAGTCCACTTTCATCACTGAAGAGGGAGTTTGTGCTATTATTAAAATCTTCTCCAGAAAAATCATTACAAAATAGGATTCATAGAAAATGTGATATAATTAGTGGAGACATAACATTACAGTTTTTGTTGAAACATCATTATCCTTAAAATAATAGAGTATTTATTTAAACATATGCATAAATATGTTTGCATTCTTTTAAATGTGAGACTTTTTTTTAACCCTGCAAATAAACGTTAGCCTATTCTGTTGAAAACGTAAATAGAAAAAGCATTGAGCTTGACGAACTGATGATATTAACTCTGAGAAGGGAAAATTGTGGAGGCCCTTCTAAAAGACAATAATAGTATAAGCTGAATCAGTAATAATAAAAGGTTACTTTTTAATTGGAAATTTAAGTGTTCTATTAATAAAAAGAAATTAGAGCTTTAGAGCTTTCTCATGGTGTGCCTTTCATTTAAGCACATTGTTACAGTTGATTTTTGCCAATAATAATTTTGGATGACTCAGGCTATCACCTGTAGATTAGAGCAGCATCCAGCTGAGAGCCACTGCAGTTGTTACTATTGTGCTATACAGACTGTTCCGTGTGTCTGACTTGATAAAGTTTTGAGTTTGTGGAACTAATATTATCTGAGAGGAGTTAATATGGTGCAGTTTTTATGGTACTAAGCAGATTTAGACTATCATTCATGATGTCAAACACCCAATAAACTAATTCTAATTGAAATAAAAATTATAAATAGTTGTAAACCTTCTACACAGATATTCATGGCACTGTTGTCATTCTTGTCACCCATTCTGTGGATCGTTGGTGTGATCTACCCATTGTAAAATATTGTGAAGATCATTTCTGTTATAGACTGAATTATAGTTTTCAAAAATTCATGTGTTGACCACATAACTTCTTCGGCAGCAGATTGTTTTAAGATTAACCAAAAGCGTAGGAGTGGGTTGCTAATCCAATTGCAGTGGTATCCTTATAGAAAGGGGAAGAGACCCCAGAGATCTATCGCTTTTCCACATGTGTAAAGAAAAGGCCATGTTGGTTGATAATCATTAGGCATCTGTCTGCAAGTCAAACAAGAAAAATGTCACCATAAATCAATTCCAGAAGCAGGTATTGGTCTAATTGGTCAAATATTGTTTAAGATGTCCAAGTCTCACATTGAGTGTCTGGGCTCAATTCTCACCCCTTCCTCCTGACTCCAGATCCCCACCAGTGCAGCCTCAGCAATGAATTGGTGATGGGCCAAGTAATTGGGTTTGTGCTACTCATGTGATAGACATGGACTTAGTTCCTGCCTCCCAGTTCTGGCCCCAAGCATGGTAGGGCCATTTTGAGCCATTAGAGAATGAACCAGCCTATCTGAGCTATCCTCTATCTCTCTTTGTCTCTCTGTCTCCAAAATAGATAAAAAATATTTTTAAATAAAGAAGCCAATTCTGTAAGCATTTTTTATTTTGGACTTCAGAGTTCCAGAACTATAAGTAAATATATTTATGTGCATTAAACCATCCCAGCCTGTGATATTGTTATGACAGCCCTACACAGCTAAAAGAAAAAGTCTAGAATATCATTGTGTCAAAATGATTTTATTTGGATTGAAATTGATTTAACTAAAATGTTATTTAAGAGAGAAGGTCGATGATGACAGTGCTTAAGATGCCTGTATTCCACATCAGGCTATCTGGGCTCAATTTCTGGTTCTGGTTCCTGACTTCAGCTTCCCATGAATGCAAACCCTGGAAGGAAGCAGAACTAGCTCCAATAATTTTGTTATTGCCATATATATGTAATACTTTGGATTGTGTCCCCACATCCTGGCTCCTGCCCCTGTCCATCCCCAACCAATGCAGGCACTGGGGGAAATGAACCAATGCATTAGAACTCTTTCTATAAATGTATCTGCCTCCCTCTTTTTCTCCTCTGCTTCTCGAATAAACACATAAATTTTATTTTTAAATGTTATTTTACTTATATTCAAGTTATAACACCCTACTGAAAGCATTCAAATTACAACTTAATCTGATATTTAGGATGGATAGCTTTGACTGGTTACTGACAGATTCAATATTTTTTTAATTGGAGTAAGGCCAATATCATCTCAGGGAACCTTGAGAAAATTATAATTGACCTAAGAGAACTTCACAACTGATTTCCCAAACTAAATTCTGATACCCTTCCTTTCAAATCAATTGGAATACGCCTAAAATGACCAAAAATAAAATATCCTAAAAAGCAAATATATAACAGAAAATGGCCATATTCAGGCAATAAAGGTGTGAGGAACATAGACCAGATATAGTCAATTTAATTTATGCCAAGGAAGACAGTTTGCAGTGGTTAAATGTGAATCAACTCCAATACTGTATTTATTTTCCTTTAGGTTTTCACCTCAAAGAGCTGATCCATCTATGTCTTCCATTATCTCCATCATCCTAGGAGCTTCTGCAGGATGATTGCTACCTGGAGCTCAGGGGTTTGTGTCCCAATTAGCCATAGCCTAGGGAGACTTGTGTCGTATGAGGAAGCCATAGCAGTTCACAATTAATTTATGTTTCCCTGTCAAAATGCTAACACCACAGATTTTAGGACACCGAATAGAAAACCTGGAAAATAAAAATGTAGAAAATGTCAACCTGAAATGCCTGTTTTACTTTTTGCTCTATTCAACACTCTATGTTTAAAATGTCAATGTCCTTCTACCTTCTTCCATTGACTCAATATTTAAATATGACTTATTATTAAAAATAGATTCCTGCATCAACTTATGCTTATACTTAGACTTTATGGAAAATGACCCTTAATGCTTTAAAGCCTGGGAGAATGGGCTTCATACATACTCAGATTATTGTTTTCATGAAGAAAATGCTACTTGTATTTCAATATTTCTCTGTTTAAAAACATTGTTAATTTTATGTACTTCAATCACTCCTGTAAAACAGAAGCAGGTATTCAAGAATGCTTGTACTGGAATATCTGTAACACCATTGATGTTAACTACTGACAGTTTTCATAAAGCATATGTCACATTAAAGTGAATATCTAATGTTTATAATATTTATAGCCATACCAAACGTTATGTAAAAAATTCCACCATACTTGCTTTCAGTGATTCTGTTAGCTATTGTGGTTATATTGGTGAAGGGATAGATATTAAGAAGTAAGAAATAAATCCAGTAAAAGGATAGCCATAGCATAATTATTCACAATATGAAGCATGGAGAAAGCCTAGTGCTTATAAAAATGGACGTGTTATTTTGCATTCACACTTAAAAATAAAAGTTGGTATTTTTAAAAATGGTGAAACTCTGTAAGCAGGAAAAAATTTTAAGAATATTGAGTAACAAATGGAAGCTAATATCTATTGTTTTTGAGTTTTTGAGAAAAATGATAAATCAAAATTCTAAGCATATGTCTCTTTGTGTTCATGTGAATATACATAGTCATGATTATAAATTAATAGGAAAAATATGGATATCTTGATTCATCACTAAAAAATAGCGATCTTCTGTGGAAAAGTATTTGGTAATTGAGTGTGATAAAGGGGGAACATTCATTTTACATTTAGTAGTTAATTATTTTAGATCAAGATGACAGTCATGTGCTATTTGTATAAATAACACAAATGAAAAGCAAAACTTCAAAAATGAATATTAAAAATTAGGTATAGTTTAAACTTACTCATTGAGTTATAAAAGAAACTTGCAAAATGCATTTCAAAATTACAGAATTATTTGTTTAAGCTGAAGGAAAATTTATATTTAAAACATTAATCAATTGTGAAATATGAACTTTTTTATAAAAATTAATTTTGATTCTACATCCCCTTTGCAATATATAAAGAGTTGGCGTTGAGTAATAAAAACAACACAATATACAGAATAACATAATGGCTATTAAGTAAATTAATAATATTAGACACATATCAGATAGCACCTTGACAAAAGGCATTAAAAAGTAAACACAATAAATAGTAGTAAATATTCAAAACAATAAGCATCTAAACTTCTGGATTGTAGGAACATATTACATAAGATCTTAATATTAAGATTTTTTTATCTAGTCATTTAGTCATCTTTTTATCTAGTCATCTTTCATATGCTGATTTCTTATTGTTTGGGTAAATTCTCAGGAATGGGATGGCTGGATCATATGGTAGGTCTATATTCTGAGGTATCACCATACTGTCTTCCACAATTGCTGCACCAGTTTACATTCTTACCATAGTGGATTAGTGTACCTTTTTCCCCACATCCTCACCAACATTGTTGTTTGCTGATTTTTGTATAAGAGCCATTGTAACTGGAGTGAGGTGAACCTCATTGTGGTTTTTATTTGCATTTTTCTGATAGACAGTGGTCCTGAGCATTTCTTCAAGTGTCTTTGACCATTTGAATTTCCTCTTTTGAAAAATGTTTGTTCAAGTCCTCTGCCTATTTCTAAACGGAATTGTTGTTGTTGAATTTATTGAGCTATTTATAGATTCTGGATATTAACCATTTATCAATTGTGTAGTTTGAAAATATTTTCTCTCATTCTGTCTGTTTTTTCTCCATCAACTGTTGACTGGATAAAGAAATTGTGGTATATATACACTACGGAGTACTACTCAGCTGTTAATAAAGGTGAAATCCTGTCATTTGCAAAGAATGGATGCAACTGGAAACCATTAAACTTAGTGAAGTAAGCCAGTATGAATGAAATACATGAAACTGGCAAAACTTAAATAAATTTTTAAAAAGGTTTTTTCATTTTTATCATATAAATAAGGAAACTTGCCAAAAATTTTATTTTAAGGTTAAAGTGACGAAATATTTAAAAAACACTAAATTCAGAAGAGAAAAATTATATTAAAGCTGCAAACATTTAAAACTATATTCAAGGAGTGACAAGCAATTTGTCTAACACTTTGATGCTTGCATCCAATTACAGAATGTCTGGGTTTGATTTCTGATTGTGCTCTCAATTGCACACCAGGAGACCATAGCTAATGAGTAACAAATTTGGGTCCATGCCAGACCATGGGAGACCTGGACTGAGTTCCTGGCTACAGTCTTCAGAACTGGCTGAGCTTTGATAGTTAAAGGCATTTAAATTAGTGAACCGGTGGATGGAAACCCTATATGTCTCTCTTTCTTTCTCACTGTCTCTCTGCTTCTCAAACAAAAAGCAAATATTCAAAAATATTACAAAAGTTCTCTCCCATAGAGGCCTGGATACACAAACATAAAAATGTATATTAAAAGAAGAGTAATTCTAAGCATTACAATAAAATTAACATGTAATGAATCAGCCATAAATGGAAGCTTATTAAACTATTTATTAAAAAAATCTTATTGAAAATAGATTATATGCAAAAAATTAAATGAAATTTTAGATCTTAAAAACCACTAGAGCATAATATGTAATATATGTATACATTTATATATGTATTTATAAATGTACACATATATATGCAGTTGAACATATAAATGTACTTTACAACTAAAATATGTGCATTTATTTAATGAAATATAGGTATGCATTGGCATATATATTTTGTTTGTTTATATATGTGCTTAATTTCTATCTTTTTTTTTCTTTTTTTATTTTTTTATAACGCTTTTATTTAAAGAATATAAATTTCCAAAATACAGCTTATAGATTACAATGGCTTCCCTCCCCATAACTTCCCCCCCACCCACAACCCTCCCCTTTCCCACTCCCTCTCCCCTTGCTTCACATCAAGATTCATTTTCAATTCTCTTTATGTACAGAAGATCAGTTTACTATATATTTAGTAAAGGTTTCAACAGTTTGCCCTCACATAGCAACACAAAGTGAAAAATACTGTTGGAGTACTAGTTATAGTATTAATTCACAATGTATAGCACATTAAGGACAGAGATCCTACATGATATATTTTTTTAAAAAAATTGATTAATTTTCTAGGCAATTTCCAATTTAACACCAAGATTTTTTTTTCATTTTTAATTATCTATATACAGGAGATTGATTCAGTATATACTAAGTAAAGATTTCATCAGTTTGCACCCACACAGAAACACAAAGTGTAAAATACTGTTTCAGTGCTAGTTATAGCATTACTTCACATTGGATAACACATTAAGGACAGATCCCACATGAGACGTAAGTACACAGTGACTCCTGAAGTTGATTTAACAATTTGACACTCTTGTTTATGGCATCAGTAATCTCCCTAGGCTCTAGTCATGAGTTGCTGAGGCTATGGAAGCCTTTAGGGTTCGCTGACTTCAATCTTATTCCAACAGGGTCATAGTCAAAGTGGAGGTTCTCTCCTCCCTTCAGAGAAAGGTACCTCCTTCTTTGATGGCCCCATTCGTTCCACTGGGATTTCACTCACAGAGATCTTTCATTTAGGTCTTCTTTTTTTTCCAGAGTGTCTTGGCTTTCCATGCCTAGAATATTCTCATGGGCTCTTGAGCCAGATCTGAATGCCTTAAGGGCTGATTCTGAGGCCAGAGTGCTATTTAGGACATCTGCCATTCTATGAGTCTGCTGTGTATCTCGCTTCCCATGTTGGATCATTCTCTCCCTTTTTGATTCTATCAGTTAGTATTAGCAGACACTAGTCTTGTTTGTGTGATCCCTTTGACTCTTAGACCTATCAGTGTGATCAATTGTGAACTGAAATTGATCACTTGGACTAGTGAGATGGCCTTGGTACATGCCACCTTGATGGGATTGTATTGGAATTCCCTGGCACAATTCTAACTCCATCATTTGGGGCAGTTCCGATTGAGCATGTCCCAAATTTTACATCTCCTCCCTCTCTTATTCCCACTCTTATATTTCACAGGGATCACTTTTCAGTTAAAATGTAAACACCTAAGAATAATTGTTTGTTAATTACAGAGTTCAACCAATAGTACTAGAATAAAAAATTACTAAAATGGATAAAGTATTACATTGTACAACATCAGTCAGCACAAGAGCTGATCAAGTTACTGTTTCTCATAGTGTCCATTTCACTTCAATAGGTTTCCCCTTTGGTGCTCAATTAGTTGTCACCGATCGGGAGAACATATGATATTTGTCCCTTTGGGACTGGCTTAATTCACTCAGAATGATGTTTTCCAGATTCCTCCATCTTGTTGCAAATGACCGGATTTCATTGTTTTTGACTGCTGTATAGTATTCTATAGAGTACATGTCCCATAATTTCTTTATCCAAATGTATGCTTTGAATTCCCTGTGATCTTTTGCTGTGAGGTTCCCTTCGTTTATCTTCTTTCATGTTGATGGCCGTGTTTCTGTGTTTCTGTGTGTAACACATCTTTAAGTATCTTTTGCAGGGCGGGACAAGTGGCAACAAATTCTTTCAATTTTTGTTTGTTATGAAAGGTCTTTATTTCACCTTCATTCACAAATGAGAGCTTGGCAGGATATAATATTCTGGGCTGGCAGTTTTTCTCTCTAAGTACCTGGGCTATGTCTCTCCATTCCCTTCTAGCTTGTAGGGTTTCTGATGAGAAGTCTGCCGTGAGTCTAATTGGAGATCCTCTGAGTGTAATTTGACGTTTCTCTCTTGCGCATTTTAGGATCTTTTCTTTCTGTTTCACTGTGGTGAGTTTAATTACAACGTGTCGTGGTGAGGACCTCTTTTGGTCATGTTTACTAGGCGTTCTATGAGCTTCCTGTAATAGGATGTCTCTGTCCTTCTCCAAAACTGGGAAATTTTCTGCTATTATCTCACTAAAAAGGCATTCTAATCCTTTCTCCCTCTTCATGCCTTCAGGAACTCCTAGAACTCGAATGTTGGGTTTTTTAATAGTATCCTGTAGATTCCCAACAATATTTTTTAGATTTCTAATTTCCTCTTCTTTTCTTTGGTTTGACTGTATAGTTTCCTGTGTTCTGTCTTCTAAGTCCGATATTCTCTCTTCTGCCTCACCCATTCTGTTTGTAAGGCTCTCTAATGTGTTTTTCATTTGATCTATTGAATTCTTCACTTCATTATGATTTCTCGTCACTATCACAGTTTCATGTTCTACTAGTTGTTTCATTTCAGCTTGATTTCTCCTTAATATTTCATTTTCACGAGAGAGATTTTCTACCTTGTCCATTAAGGATTTCTGTAGTTCAAGAATTTGTTTTTGAGTACTTCTTAGTGTTCTTATCAATTTTTTGAGATCTGCTTCTTGCATCTCTTCTATCTCATCATCTTCGTAATCTTGAATTGGGGTGTCTTTTTCATTTGGGGATGCCATAGTGTCTTCCTTGTTCTTATTACCTCGGTTTTTGCGTTTGTTGTTTGGCATATTGGTTTCTTCACTGTGGTGTTTTTTTCTTGTTATACTATGACTCCAGATTAAGTGGACTGTCTGCTTTTGATGGAGCCTTAGAGGCTTGAGATGGGTGTGGCCTGAGAGCTCTGTTTGGTTCCTCAGGGTTGAGGGTGTGTCAAAGGAGACACTCCCAGGTTAGGCGTGGTAAATCTCTCTCTGTTACTTTTTTTTTTTTTTTGGTTCAAAAGGGAAGTAATTCCACACAGCTGAATGGAATTGGGGGTGGTTAGCAGGAGAATGATATACCCACAGGAGCCAGAGATCGGAAGCTCTTTCCCAAGGACCAGAGAAGGAATCTTTGCGGCCCTTTGTGTGGGCTGAGATTCTCCTGTAGTCTCCCACTGGGCTGCCAAGGCTACTGAACTGTAGCGTCTCTGGAGAGTACTCACATGAATTCGTGATTTCCGTGAGTTCTCTCCCCCATCGTCTCTTTTTTCACAGTCTCAGTTCATTAGCACCACACATTCGTTAGGTTCTAATCTCCTGTTATTTCACCCCTCCCACCCAGAGTCAGGTTTTTCTGCTAGGCTCGGGGCCGGTGCCGACCCGAGGTCGCCCTGCTTATGACGTATTCCAAAATGGCGCCTGCTCTTTGTCTTGCTCACCTTTGAGAGGTGAGCGGAGAGAGAGAAGCTCGTGTCTGTATGGGTCACTTTTTTTTTTTCCCGCTCTCTCTCTCTCTTCTAGTTAGCCTGGTGAACTTTTCCCCACAGGGTTTCAAGCCTTGTTCACTCTAGGCTTCCTTTTCCGCTTCCCTGCTGGTATTTCAGCCTATTGAAGTTCTCCTCACCTCGCGTTCCAGCGCTGGTGTGTTGAATCTGCTGCTGGTGTCCCAAACTGCGGGCTCCCACGCTCTCCACGCAGGTCCACTGTGAATCTCCAGTTCTGGAAGGGTTTTCTCTGCTGTTTCTTCTCCTACTCTTCCTTGAACCTGCAGTATCTCCACTTTTATTAAACTGTCTCTCCCCAGACTATCGGTGTGCTCCCTTCCTATTCCGCCATCTTGCCATTCTCCTAATTTCTATCTTTTTAAAAAATTTTTTATTTGACAGAGTTAGACAATGTGAGAGAGAGACAGAGAGAAAGGTCTTCCTTCCATTGGTTCACCCCCCAAATGGCTGCCACAGCCGGAGCTACGCCGATCTGAAGCCAGGAGCCTTCCTCCTGGCCTCTGATGTGAGTGCAGGCACCCAAGCACTTGGGCCATCCTCCACTGCCTTTCCAGGCCACAGCAGAGAGCTGGACTAGAAAAGGAGCAACCAGGACTAGAACCTGGCGCCCATATGGGATGATGCTCATTCCACTTGATGTCAGCAACTTATAGTGTTAATTTTAGTGAAGTCAGCTTTTTCAGGTTTTCTCACTCATGCCAATTCCTAGCCCATCTTACTAGAGTTGCTTTTAACCAGCCTTCATTATTTCTGCTAATACACGTACACTGCCAATAAATTTCTGATTGTCTAAGTAGATTGTTGCAGCTTCTCTTTTTATCCATATGTGAGGCTCCTTTAGGCAAGTCCTCCTTCAGTGGCTAGATTCTATACCTCGTGTGTCCATGTGGAAATCATTTGCTTTCCAGGTCAAAGCACACAGAGTGAAAGTTTGGGAGTGGATGTAGGGGTTATATATGCCTGTCCAAACAAAGGGAGCTATACATTCAACCACTGTTCTTTGGGCGCAATCTCAACTTCATCCATTGTAACTGAAATGGATTGCTCATCTTCTCTCAGGTACTTCTGATGCATTTAACACTTTCAGTATATCACTTTTTCTATTAGAATGAAATTTATATTTACAGAGTCTCTACTTTAAGAGACACAACATCAAGCGAGTATAACTCTTGATTTCTACTTGTCTCTATTCCTTCTTCCTGCCCCAAAGAATCTTTATTTTTCATTATTAAGAGAAAAAGAGTCCCATCTCTCACATTTTCCCCTTGCCTGTTTTTCCTTTTGACATTTAAAATCCAAATGGTAATATGTTATAGTTAGACTATATGACCTTTCTTTGGTCAAAAGTTTGGCATTGAAAGTGGTAAATATATATAAACAAGAAAGCAAGTTGTATCTAACATTGCAAACTATCGATATTCACTTAATGTTTTTTTACAACCAAAAAATTGAAATATGTCAATTAATACAGGAAAGTAGAACTCAAGTTTATGTTTCTGACAAGATCAAAAATTAATAAAAATCTTGAGGTCTTGAATAATAAATTAGTAGCTTGGTGTGATAAATAAATATTTATGTCTCATTCTTTGATATATGTTCATCATTATATTTAAAATAAAGTCTAAAATTGATCATCATAATCAAATCTTTCTAAAATATCTATTATATTCTAAAAATTCCAATGCTCTATGTTATTATTATCAATAACCTCAGCTCAAAATGCAATTAATAGAAAAGTAAAATCCAAAAATTTTAACCTAATAGGTAAAATTACTTTATATAAAGTAACACCTCATCAAAAAAAATAAACTGGGGAATAAGGTTCAAATTACACATGCAATTTGCACCAATGTAATTATACAGAATTTGGGATCTGAAATACAGAAATAAAATCCCATGTTGTCATGAAAGTAACTCATTGTGTCCAAGTCTAAAATGGAACACCTTTAATCCATTTATTTCTTAATTTTATATGGATACAGTTATATAATATATTTTTTTCTTTTTGAAAATCAAATTTCAGAATAAATCAGTTGGTAGCATGCTTAAAATTCTCAGGCATCTGAGGTATTACATCTATAACAATGTTATCTAAAATTTAAAATATCTGCCCTAATGAATGATTGGTGGATTATGAAGAAAAATACTGTACAGAATAAATACATGTTTTATTTTTCCACAAGAACTACTCTTATATTGGTATACACTGTATTTCTATGAATTCAGCATCTCAAAAACAAGTCAAATTTATTCTTTTACAGATTTTGCAGGACAGGATTTGAATATAGATTATCTGGTTCTCACCAAGCTAAATGCAAATATCAGCAGGACTTTTGATCTCATCTGAGGCTCCAGGCTTCTTCCCAGTTCACATGGTTGTTAGTAGAAATGCAATTATTGTGGCTCTGTGATTAAAATCCTGCTTTCTTGAGAGCTATCACCTGGGAACTACTCCCAGCAACAACAGTTTACTATATGGATGCCTCCACAGACCCTTTTAACAAATGGCTGCTTGCTAGCCTTTGGAAAAAAAAAATTGGATTAGTGTGTAACACTTGTACATTTATCTGTGGGACAATACAATATTTAAAAACAGTCTAAATGAATTATATGAAGCCATTTACTCTTCTATTTCCATATCATTTTTTGTGGTTGGAGACTACAAATTCCTCTGTTTCTTTTTTTTTTTAAGATTTATTTATTTATTTGAAAGTAGAGTTATACAGAGAGAGGAGAGGCAGAGAGAGAGAGAGAGAGGGAGAGAGAGAGAGAGAGAGGTCTTCCATCCGCTAGTTCACTCTCCAATTGGCCGCAACGGCCAGAACTGCACCAATCCGAAGGTAGGAGCCAGGAGCCTCCTCCAGATCTTCCAAGCAGGTGCACGGGCCCAAGGACTTGGTCCATCTTCTGCTGCTTTCCCAGGCCATGGCAGAGAGCTGGATGGGAATGGAGCAGTGGGGTCTTGTACCTGTACCCACATGGGATGCCGGAGCTTCAGGCGAGGGCATTAACCCACTGTGCCGCAGCACTGCCCCTGTTTTGTTTCTTCATATGGAATCTTTCATACTGTTTTTGTTTCTTCATATGGAATCTTTCATACTGCTGTGAACTCTGTTCTGCTGTGCTGAGGAACAGGGAAATATCTCTCTGATGATTCACCTGCTTTGGAGAATTCACTAGATTAGGTCAGATGCATCCACACAATTTTTCTTTTTTTTTTTTTATTGACCCAAAGTTAACTGATTCGTAGTCAGATTCAAACAGTGCCATTACATTATTTTCCATCTCCCACCCGCATTCAGGAGAAAGGCTATTACATAGAGAATGCACTCAAGGCAGGTAGAGAATTTTGAGAACAGTTGTGGGCTGGATTGTAACTCCCCAAAATCAGTACGTTTAAGACCAAGCTCATAATACATATGTTGTGATATAGCATCTTTAAAGAGGTGATTTGGGGGGAAGGCAGTGCTGTGGCACAGTGTGTTAAAGCCATGGTCTGCAGTGCCGGCATCCTCTGTGGGCACTGGTTTGTGTCGTGGCTGCTCCACGTCTGATCCAGCTCCCTGCTAATTTGCCTGGGAAAGCAGGCAATTGAGGACAGCTCAAAGGACTTCAGTAGACAGTTCTCAAAAGAAGAAATGTGGGGCCAGTGCTATAGTGTAGTGGGTAAAGCCGCTGCCTACAGTGCTGGCATCCCATACGGGCTCCTTGTAAGTCCTGTTAGCATTTGCTATTCTCTGTGTTTTGGGTTTTAACCATTATAAAAAGGGTAAGGTGACATTGTAGTCTTGATTTGCATTTTTTCATATATTTATTGCTCATTTATATTGCTTCTTTTAAAAAAAAAAGATTTATTCATTATTTGATAGAGTTACAGAGAGGCAGAGGCAGAGAAAGAGAGAAAGAGAGATCTTCCATCTGCTAGTTCACTCCTCAAATGGCCACAATGGCCGGAGCCAGACTAATATGAAGCCAGCTCAAATATGAAGACAGCTCAAATCCTTGGGCCTCTGCAGCAAGCTGGGAAACCCGGAAGGAGCTTCTGCCTCCTGTCTTCGGATTGGCTCAGCGCTAGCCATTGCAGCCATTTAGGGAGTAAACCCTAATGATGGAAGACCTCTCTCTTTCTCTCTCTCTCTCCCTCTATCCCTCTCTCTCTCTCACTCTCATCTCTGCCTTCTCTGTAACTCTTTCAAATAAATAAAACACACCAAACACCGGAGTAAGGGAAAAGGTTTATAGGGGAAAACCCAGCAGACCAGAGGGAAGGGGCAAAGAAGGAAAAAGAGAGAGAAGGAGAGTGTAACAGAGAGAGGGAGAGAGAGAGAGAGAGAGAGAGAGAGAGAGAGAGAGAGAGAGAGAGGAGAGGAGCTTGTGAGGAGAGAAGAGAGGAGGCTAGAGAGAGAAGAGGAGAGGAGAGAGAGGGGGAGAAAGAGAATCCAAGAGAGAGCTGAGAGAGAGAGAGAGAGAGAGGGAGAGAGAGAGAGAGAGTGCTAGAGAGAGCCAAGTGTTCAGGAACAAGTCCTTTTAAAACTTTGCCGAGGGCAGGCAGGGAAGCAGGAGCAGCGAATCCCATTAAGATGGAGGTGGAGCTTGACAATGGCAGTTGAGCCATGTGACCACCTGGCTTCCAGCAATGGTGGAGGGGGCTAGAGGCTAGGATGGTGTCAGGGTGTAGATCATGCCATAGATAAAACTGTGCTGTTTTCCTAACATCTGGGTGCAGCTTATTTCATTTAATGTAATGTCTTTCAGTTACAACCATTTGAAACTGTTTTGCTCATTAATATTTCCCAAAATTAATAAGCTGGGTGAGCTTTTGCCATGTATTGAGAGAAGAATTCTGAATGCTGGCTCAAACGGACCAGGCAACCTGGTAAGTTTTTAAGCTTTTTATGCATAGGAGAGTGAGGGGTTTATCTAATTGAGAAAGAAATGTCTAGAGACTAAATCTGGGTCCATACCAAGCAGAGGTCAGGCCAGGAGCCATGTGCAGTGAGTGTTTGGTTATGAGCAGCCACAAGCACTTAGCATGAGCAGTGAAGCAAAGGCACAGTGAGCAATTTTGGGGTGTTCCAGGCCTTTTATCCATTTCTAAAGGGGAGTTTTATCCATTTCTAAAGGTTACATAGCCTGATTGGCAGGTGGGTATTCAGGTGGGGTCAGGTAGGTGCATGAGATCACTCAGGGGGCATGGTGAAGGCGTGGCCTTCTAGCTCACAAATCTAATCAATTTTATCCTATCTGGCTGCCTATATAACTTTTGGATGCAAATGGTAGAATATCATTCTTTTTATAGTTGAATAAGATTACATTGTATGTATGTTTGTACATATATATATATATGTTACAATTTATTAATTATTCATATGATACACATTTTGGTTGATTTCAAATTGTAGCTATTGTGAATAGTGCTGCTATAAACATGGTGCTGCAGGTATCTCTGATACATTATGTTCAAGTCTTTTGGCTACACACTCAGCAGTGGGATTGCTGGATCATATGGCAAGTCTATAGTTTTTTTAAAAGAAATCTCCACACTTTTCAACAGTGTCTGCACTAATTTACATTCTCACCTCAGATGTATAAGTATTTTCCTTTGTCCACATCTTTGTTAGCATTTGCTATTCTCTGTGTTTTGGGTTTTAACCATTATAAAAAGGGTAAGGTGACATTGCAGTCTTGATTTGCATTTTTTCATATATTTATTGCTCATTTGTATTGCTTCTTTTTTAAAAAAAATATTTATTCATTATTTGATAGAGTTACAGAGAGGCAGAGGCAGAGAAAGAGAGAAAGAGAGATCTTCCATCTGCTAGTTCACTCCTCAAATGGCCACAATGGCCGGAGCCAGACTAATATGAAGCCAGGAAATTCTTCTGGGTCTCCCAGGTGGGTGCAGGGGCCCAGGGATTTGGGCCATATGCTACTGCTTTCAGCAAAGAGATGGATCAGAAGCAGAGTAGCCAGGACTTAAACAAGGAGCCCGTATGGGATGCCAGCATTGTAGGCAGCGGCTTTACCCACTACACCATAGCACTGGCCCCACATTTCTTCTTTTGAGAACTGTCTACTGAAGTCCTTTGCCTGTTTATTAACTGGATTAGTTGTTTTGTTGGGCCATTCATCTTATAAAAGACAGACATGGGCAAACTTCTTTGGCAACTCCTCCCTTGGAGCCCTCCTCCTGACTGGTGTGGCAAGAGTTTCTTGTTTTCCATAAATCTTGCTTTGCTCCTTGTCCCTGTCTGCAGGGAAATTCTTCAAAGTGAGACAAGAGTGGGGATCAACCTCATCTTCATCCTCTGGTAACAACTTGATGGACTCAGATTTAGCTTGAATCCAATGCATATCAGCCTTAGATCATCTTACCAGATGGGTGAGCAAGCAGACTGCTTCTGCCTCTGTTTTACCAGAGCCTCACTCTTGGTAATAGCATCTCTCTCTCTTTCTCTCTCTCTCTCTCTCTCTCTCTCTCTCTCTCTCTCTCACTGGGTTCCTGTCAGCCAGTTAAAAGCAAAAAACATGGCTGTCAGTCTCAAGACTCAGTGGTCAGGCTTGCTAAATAGGGCTGGATTAATCCCCCAGAGCCGAGATTCTTTTCTTATCTCTCCTGCATGGATTGGCTCTTAGCAAGGGACTGGGAGAAGGCAGTGAGATACCTGATGGATCCTAGCAGGGGCCATACCTCAGTGCTTCCTGAAACTCTCTTGGGTGGACACCAGACCCTGACACCTGGAATGTTGTTGGGCTGGGAAGTGCATTTCCTTCAGGGACCAGAAGTGTTAAGACTGGGTGCGGTTTGGAGTAAGGACATGGACTCCAAGCCCTAATGCCCACATGACTCCTTACTTTACTCCAGATTTGAATGCCTGTAATCTATGCCTTTGAGTTCTCCTGAGTTATAACAGTAGAGGCTCCACTCTCTCTACTTCTTGCCTTGCCTCTGGGAATGTTAGCCCTGGCCACTCAGTCTCCCTTTGTGGAGACAAGCCCATTGCTTGAGACTGGGAGGAGATCTTGGAATAACTAAAAAATTCGGGCCAGGGTAACATCTGGTCATTTCCAGAGGCTCCTTGACTGGACACCAGACGCCAACACCCCAATAGGACCTCATGCTAAGAACTGTACTCTGTTTTTCTTTTTTTTTTTCCAATGGACATCAATCTGCTGGTGAGACTGGGCACAATCTTGAGCAAAACTATGGGCTCCATGCCCCAGTGAATTATTATCTTACCTCAGTTCATGACTGATCTCTATTTCTTTTTCCATTTGCCTCACTACAATGTGACCTCTGAATGGTCTTTTGTCTTAACTGCTCTCCTCATTTCTTACAAACTATAACTCCCGATCCCATTAGTTGGCATTTCCCTGAACACCTGGTCAGTTTTGGTTCAGAATTTGTGTAACCCATTTGTAGATCCAGGCAGCCATTTTCATCTAGTCATCTGTTTTGGCATAGAGCCCCTTGTGACCTAGGCTTGTGGAAGACAGGTCCCCTGGTATGTTCTCTAGTGTCCTCTTCCCTCTTTTTCAAGTTCACCTCTGTCAAGTCCTTTCTTGATAGTCCATCACTCAGAGGTAGTTCACTGGTGTTCTCCTTCAAAACTCTAGCATGAAAAACCTTTTTTGAGGTTTTATGGCTCAAGGTTAGGAGGCACAGGACAACTGTTTCTTGTCATGTATGGGGGCAAAACAGCAACCGTATATATTTGCTCTAAACAGGAGTCCCCGTTCTAGAATGCTCAAATGTGTACTGTTCTGGCAAATATATATCCTAGGTTACTTGCATGTGTGGAAGGCTGCACAAGTGTAGGTAACATGTGCTAGTCTCACCTGTACCTTCCTCCCTTCTCTGTGGGCTTCATTGCATGTTTGGACACCACAGCCAGAAGGAAAGTTTGAGAGATGGCTCAAAATCAGGAGAGATAAAAGCATAAGGGCACTTCTGTTTTTACCCTCCTGTTCCAGATGGGAAATAAAAACAACTATAGCAGGCAATCCCTTGGGGTGCACCCTCAGATATTTAGATTAATTTGACCCCCAAAGCTTAAAGAAAAAAATAACCTAATTTTTGTACCAAACTGGTACAAGTAGAAAGTTAGCTTTCAGAGGGAAGTATTATCTAAAATGTGGCAGTTTCATCTCCTCTAGGATCATAACAACCTCCCTGTAATCTGCCCATTTCCCTCATTTGTCCTTTGTATCCCCAAACTTTAGTTCCCTCAGAGCTTCATGCCAATTTACTACCTCTATGACAAATGCCTGGGCGGGGCTGCTGGATTCTATTAGGGACCAAATCCCTTCTTCTCTATGAGACAGAAAGAAGGATATCTGAGTAGCTTTATAGATGACCCAGATCATCACATAGAGGCCTCCCAGTACCTAACACAAGTGTACGAATTAACTTGGAAGGATGTAATGGTGTTCTTTGACCAAAATCTAATAATTTCACAAAAGCTTGAAGCCATACAGGCAGAGAATTTTGGGGATGAATTATGCGTACCCCTTGTGCACAACCCTAAAATTGCAATATAGGAACAAAAGGCTCCATTCCCCACAGGTCAACATGCAGTTTCCCAGAATGACTGTAACTGAGACCCTAACAATCCAACTGATGATTGGGGAAGAAGACATCCTATTTCCTCTGTTATTGAGGGCATAAAGAGAATTAGAGCCAAACCCCTTAACTACATAAATCATCTCAGATCGACCAAAGGACACAGGAAAATCCATCTGCCTTTTATGGAATGTCTGAGAGACTTTAAAGAAATATACCTCATTGGAGCCTGATTCTATAGGACAGGCAATTTTAAAAGAATGGTTCCTGCCGGCGCCGTGGCTCAACAGGCTAATCCTCCGCCTTGTGGCGCCGGCACACCGGGTTCAAGTCCCGGTCAGGGCACCGGATTCTGTCCCGGTTGCCCCTCTTCCAGGCCAGCCCTCTGCTGTGGCCCAGGAGTGCAGTGGAGGATGGCCCAAGTGCTTGGGCCCTGCACCCCATGGGAGACCAGGAGAAGCACCTAGCACCTGGCTCCTGCCATCGGATGAGCGCGGTGCGCCGGCCGCAGCGCGCCGACTGCGGCAGCCATTGGAGGGTGAACCAACGGCAAAGGAAGACCTTTCTCTCTGTCTCTCTCTCTCACTGTCCACTCTGCCTGTCAAAAAAAAAAAAAAAAAAAGAATGGTTCCTGACCCAGTGTGCTCCAGACATCAGCAGAAATCTCCAAAAATTTGCAGTGGTACCTGAAAGCACTCTAGATAATCTCTTAAAGATGGCCACCAGTCTTTTATAACAGGGGTGAGGAAAGGACCCAAAAGCAGGAGCTAAAGGATAGAAGGAGAGGTGTGCAGTTGCACAGCCACATTCCCAATGCAGTCATCGTAGAGGCAGTGGGCAGTTCATCAGAGATTGTCAGAATAGAGCCCCAGCGCCATGCCTCATTTTATAGAGATCACAGAAAGTGTGACTGCCCCAAAAAGGTGAGAATTCTGAGGTTAGGCATTACCAATAGATCTCTAACACCAGACTGAAGGGGCCCAGGGCCTTCTGTACAGGCTCTGGTAGTACATCAGAGTAGTACTCACAAGTCCTGGGTGATTATTATATTATAAGTAAATCCTGTAAATTTCCTTCTATTCACTGAAACAACTTTCTCTGCCCTCCCCTCCAGCTTGTTCCCTTCTCCTCTCAAAATGTAACCATAAATGGTGTCCCAGGATACCTTCAAGTTAAACAATTAACCCAACCTTTGAGCTGTCTAGAATGATCCAACATTCATTCACTCTTTTTTATCATACCAGAAAGCCCAGCATCTTTGCTAGTTAAAGACCTCCTGGCTCATAGAAATACCACAGTCCTTATAGGACTGGAAGAGAATTTTTGCCTCACTCTAGTAGAGATAGACAACAGTACAGAAATTTGAGTATCCAGGAACAAATTGGGCTGTAACTACTCAGCGTACTCAAGTTCATCTTAAAAACCCATCCATTTTCTTCATCAGAGAAATATCCATTAAAATCTGATACTCAAAAAGGGCTAACAGCTTTAGCAGGCAATCTTAAGGTGCAAAGACTTTTGAAATCATGCAATAGTCTCAGCAGCAGTTCAATTCTAGGGGTTCAGAAGCCAAGTGCAGAATCAAGACTAGTACAGGATCTTTGTCCCATTAATGAGGCTGTGCTTGTCCATACAAGCTATGTTCCTAAACCTTATACCTTGCTAAACAACTCACCCTCATGTGAACTAATAACAGACACCCAGGCAGCCAGAACTCCTATTCTAGTATGTAATGCAGAGGACTAATGAGATTTTACCCAGCTTAAAGGAACCCTACTTGAGGTCCCCACCTAAGCCTTCCCATGGGTAAAAAGGGATGATTTTATAGGAGTACTAACTCAACTGAGAGAACCAGCTCAACAACCTGTAGGATATCTTACTAAGGAACTTAATTTAGTGGCCAAGGGATTGCCAGCCTGCCTCTGAGAAGTGGCTGGAATAGCCCTACTAATTCCTGAAGCCACCAAACTTGACATGGGGCAGACTTAAGAGTGTATATGCACCATAATATAACTGGGTTGCTGACCTCAAATAGAAGCCTCTGATTCACAGACTACCATCTCTTGAAACACCAGATGTTATTAGTAGAGGGCCCTGCAGTTCAGATCAAGGTATGCTCCTCTCTTAATCCTGCCACTCTCCTCCCAGAGGTAATTGAAGGTCCTGGACACAATTGTGAACAGGTAGTCTTGCAGACATATGCGACTAGGATGGTCTTTAAGAAACCTCCTCCCAAGAAATTCCAGATCAGATCATCTTTGCAGATGGGAGTTCCTTCTAGGAGTATGAAACCTGCAAGTTGGTAAAGGGCTCAGGACATGATGCCTGGATCCATCATAATAGAATATCATAATGTTTGATAATTTTCATTGTAGACATCTTTCCCTTATTTGATTAAATGCATTACTAGATATTTTATTTTTGTGGCTTTTGTGAATGGAATTTCTTTCTTGATTTCTCTTTCTGTGGATTCATCATTAGTATACAAGAAAGCTTCTTTACTGAATTGGTTTAACAATTCTAACAGATTTTGTGTGGGATATATAGGTTTTTCCATGAATAATATTGTGTCATCTGCAAGCATAATAATTTGACTTCATCTTTTCTTTTTTTTTCTTTTATTCTTTTTTTTTTTATTATTTTTGACAGGCACAGTGGACAGTGAGAGAGAGAGACAGAGAGAAAGGTCTTCCATTGCCGTTGGCTCACCCTCCAATGGCCGCTGCGGCTGGCACACTGTGGCCAGCACACTGCGCTATTCCAATGGCAGGAGCCAGGTGCTTCTCTTGGTCTCCCATGGGGTGCAGGGCCCAAGCACCTGGGCCATCCTCCACTGCACTCCGGGCCACAGCAGAGAGTTGGACTGGAAGAGGGGCAACCGGGACAGAATCTGGCGCCCCGATCAGGACTAGAACCGGGGGTGCAAGCGCTGCTAGGCGGAGGATTAGCCTGTTGAGCCACAGCGCTGGCCAACTTCATCTTTTCTAATTTTGATTCCTTTATTTCTTTTTCCTCCCTTATTGCTGTTATTGAAACTTCTAGTACTACATTCAAAAGGTGTGGTGAAATGAAGATTCTAGTCTTGTTCCAGATCTGAGGGGAAATACTTTCAATTTTCCCTCATTCAGTGTGGTATTGACTGTTGTTTTAAGAGAGATAGCCTTGGCCGGTGCCACGGCTCACTAGGCTATTCCTCTGCCTGCGGCACCAGCACCTCGGATTGTAGTCCTGGTTGGGGCACCAGTTTCTGTCCTAGTTGCTTCTCTTCCAGTCCATCTCTCTGTTGTGGCCTGGGAGTGCAATGGAGGATGGCCCAAGTCCTTGGGCCCTGCACCCGCATGGGAGACAGGAGAAGCATCTGGCTCCAGGCTTCAGATTGGTGCAGCATGCTGGCCACAACGCACTGGCCATAGTGGCCACTTGGGGGGTGAATCAACAAAAACACCTTTCTCTCTCTCTCTCTCTCTCTCTCTCTAACTCTGCCTGTCAAAAAATATATTAATTAATTAATTAAAAAAATATATATATAGCCTTAAAATTTTTTAGGAATATTCCTCTTACACAAAATTTGTGAAGGGCTTTTATTATGAAAGAGTGTTGAATCTTATCAAATACCTTTTCTGCATTCTAATGAGATAACCATATGCATTTTGTTCTCCATTATATTGATGTGATTTATGAATTTTATTGATTTGTAAATGTTGAACCACCCTTGCATTTCTGGAAATAATCCTGCCTGATTGTGATGTATGATCTTTTTGATGTGGTTTTCAATTCAGTTTGCTAGCTTTTTATTGAGAATCTTCACATCTATGTTCATTAAGGATGTAGATCTGAAGTTCTCTTTTCATGGCATGTTTTTAGTTTTGGTATCAGGTTAATGCTGCCCTCATAAAAAGAATTTGGCAGAGTTGCATCCTGAACAATATTTTGAAATCATGAAATAAAAAAAATAAAAGAACTTAGTTGAGAAGAGAGTCTCTCTTTTTTTTTTTTTTTTTTTTGGACCTTTACCCAAGAATCTTTGTCATTTGAAAGAAAATATTTAAGTATCTGTGATTCAAATTGAAATATTCTTTTAGAAGTGCATTATAACTTACTGGAATCATGTTGATGCATTTTTAGAAAAGGAATTATAAACTAATATAACTAATGCTTTATGATAATAAAAAGGTTAAGAAGCAAAACTCAGTAGTCCGAAAGTGTTAAACATTAAATAATTATTTTAAAATTTTCTTAGTAAAAATACTATTCTTGGTTCAATCTTTAATGACCAAATCAACTAAAAGAATTATACCTATCTGCCTTTATTTTCATAATCCATTTTGTTAGTAAGTTCCTGCAAATTTTGATGCAATATCTAGATGGATTGTTTCTGAAATTTCCTGTAGAATTTTCAGGTGCTTTAAAGTGCTTGAAATGGTCAAAACATTTCTCAGTGTATCATATATTTCTTTGAATTTTTACTATAGCAAAGTGAAAATGACATTATGTCTCTGCTTAAAATATATAAACGTGATAATCACTGATCCCAGCTACAAGTGATAAAATTCCTCTCTGGAGAGAAAAATTTTTGTAAGGTTAGCTTATAAACTTTTTTAAAAAAATTTTTATAAGGTTAGTTCACTGCATCACTTACAAACTGTGTTTTGGATGAAACACACTAAGACTGGCCGGCGCCATGGCTCACTAGGCTAATCCTCCACCTGTGGTGCTGGCACCCCGGGTTCTAGTCCTGGTTGGGGGCCGGATTCGGTCCCAGCTGCTCCTCCTCCAGTCCAGCTCTCTGCTGTGGTGTGGGAAGGCAGTGGATGATGGCCCAGATGCTTGGGACCTGCACCCGCATGGGAGACCAGGAGGAAACACCTGGCTCCTGGCTTCGGATCAGCTCAGTGCACTGGCCATTTAGGGGGTGAAAAGGAAGACTTCTCTCTGTCTCTCTCTGTAAAACTCTGCCTGTCAAAAAAAGTTTACTTGAACATAGAAGGCCTCAGTCATAAAAATCAATAGTTCTTCTTCCCCCAGAAGAAAAGCAACGCCAGTTATCATATGCTTTATGAAGTTTAGTCCAAAGAAAATAAATTTGACCTTCTTAGGGCCTTGCTTCCATGAGGAGGTCATTAAAATGTTTTCACACTGTTGTCTCTATGATGAGAAACAAGACAAGTAATTGCTTTATTATGAGGGATTTCCCAATAGAAAGAAGTTTGGCCACTTGTTACCTAAGGAAAAAACAACAAATGTCTAACATGAAACCAACTACTAACTAGTACGATGAGTGAAGTAAATAATTCACACATTTAATATTAACTTATTAGGAGTTATTATTTATAATACACATTTATCACAGGTGTGTTTCTGTTAGGGAATCAAAATCAACCCTTGAGGTGGGCATTGTGGTGTAGTGGATTAAGCCTCTAGCTGCAATGCAGGCTTCCATATGGACAATTCAACACTAGGCTGCTCCACTTCCAATTGAACTCCTTACTAATGGCCTATGTAAAGCAGTGTCAGATGACCCAAGTGCTCAAGCCCTTGCCACTCAATTGGGAAACCCAGACAAAGCTCTCAGCTCTGGCTTGGCTAAGCCCTGGCTGTTGTGGCCGTTTGGGAAGTGAAAGAGCAAATGAATCTCAGTGCATCTCTCCCAATCTCTCTGTAACTCAGGTCTTCATATCTAGAAATTCCATATTTATTAGGTTTGGGACATACTTTTCTTGATTATAACAAACAGGTACCATCAGAAGGTAGACTCTAGAGCTGGAGAATCTGGAAAGATCTTCTAGATCTTCTATGTAACGCAGCTGAAACCTAGAGCAAGCAACATCACTGCATTATGCTTCTGAATCAGTTTCTTCAGCTACCCGATGGATATTCTCATAGATTTAGTGTGAATATTTCATCAGTTATTGTAGTGCTTAGTACAGCTCCTGGCTCACAGCAAACTCTCTATAAATGCTAGATACAAGAATCATTGTTCTGTGCAATTCAAGTTTCTGTTATGGAAAATTATATACAAGAATTTTTAGCCTTTAAAACACTAGATTTTTGATCATGAGTGTTGGATTTGAATATGCCTTAGAAATAAAATTACTGGGGCCAGTGCTGTGGCATAGTGGGTAAAGCTGCCACAGGCAGTGCTGGCATCCCATATGGATACCAGTTCAAGTCCTGGATGCTCCAACTCCAATCCAGCTCTCTGCTATAGCCTGGGAAAGCAGTAGAAAATGGACCAAGTCTTTGGGCCCCTGCACCCGTGTGGGAGACCTGGAAGAAGATCCTGGCTCCTGGCTGCTGGCTTCGCATAGGCACAGTTCCGGTTGTTGCGGCCAGATGGGGAGTGAACTAGTGGATGGAAGACCCCTCTGTCTCTCTCTGCTTCTCCTGTTCTCTCTGCGTAATTCTGCCTTTAAAATAAATGAATCTTAAAAAAAAAAGAAAGAAATGATATAGCTGGGAGTTGAACTCAGGAAGTCTGACTCCTTATTCTAAAAAAAATGAAATAACATTTCTGATCATTTCCCTCAAGATTACCTTAGACTAATTCTCATTTCTCAATAGGTAAAAAAGTGACAACAAGCATACTAGTAAGTGCTTCTTAACTTCAGGTTGTACTAGAAGAATTTGGTTTTTTAATATTTTGTTTAAAGAATACAAATCTCATGCATTTCATACATAGAAATTTGGGAACATGTTGATTCTCCCACCCTACCTTCTTCTTGCTCATAGTCTTACCCTTCTTCCTCCTCCCTCTCCCATCCCCATTCTTATTTTTTACAAAGATCTATTTTGTTAACTTTATCCTCATAAGATTCACCCTACAGAAAGTACAAAGTTCAACAAATAGTACAAAGAAAAAAGAAAAAAAACAAAAACAAACAAACAAAAACAAAAATTGTTCCTCTATAGTTAAGACAAAAAATTTTAAGTATTTGTTTAATCCAACAGAAAGAGAGCTGAACATGATCATGTCTTTTTTAATTCAACCGCTATTATTTGATAATGTTATTGAGGAATGGAGTTAATTTTTCTTTAACTTTGTATCATCCCCAAAGCCTTAATAAATAAGATTTCCTTCTTTCAGTAAAATAAACTGAATTTCTGCTAACTGAAAATGTCTTTGGAATCTTTATAAAATGCACAGGCAAGATAAAGTTGCTAATTGAAGAATTTGGTGAAAGTAGAACTCATAAAATTTCAGGGTGTGATATTCATGCTAAAACTAAGTATTATGGCAATCCAATAAGAAAATGAAGTGAATGGGATTCTGTAAGGGTGTAAGAAGAATAATTTAAATTGATAGAGCAATTTAAAATGATAGAAGCAGAATGCTTGGCCCAACTCTGTGGCATTTTTCATTTGAACTGACTTTAGAAATCAGGATATACATATATATATCATACCCAAGAAGGATTTTATTGAAATAATGCTTTCAATACACCTTGATAAACCCCAAAACTATCATATTTAGTCTCCTATGTTTATCTTCAATCTTAAATATCAGACAATTTTGAAATAAATTTATAGTTATAAATATAAACCATGATCTATAATATGTTCCAGAAACTGGTTTGTGTTATACAGAGCAGGAAATAACCAAAGGATGCAGAGTTCCACCGAAAATGTATTCACTCATTCAAGAATACTTAGCACAAATCTTGAAGAAACAGTGGCATTAGCTTCCCTACTTGCTATATTACTGAACACACACATTGCTAAGTTATGATTTTATGCAGACATCTTCCTACTCTGCTTAAGCTGATTTCTTTCTCAGTACTATTGCCACAGTTAATCTGCAGTATGCATGCTAAAAACTATGAAAATAGAAAGACAAAATACCCATTTCAGCATATACAGTTTTGTGGAAGAACAGGTGGCTGATAAAAAAGCCACTTCTTGGTATTGAAGCAATAGCAGCAGTTGAAGAGCAAAGGGCTCTCTTTCCTGTGGAGTTTAAATTAAATTCAGATTTGTTTCAGCAGGCCTTTAATAGAAGCTCTATGATTGGGATGCTTTGGCTTTGCTGATATCTCCACATGCTTGGCTATGTCGAGGCCTATTTAGTCATTTTGTAAACTCAATAAAATGGTATTAGTGATAACCAACTGCTGTATGTATTAAATTTATGTTCATTATTTGTGACCTTGTGCTACAGTTCTGCAATGTGCCAATTATAAGAAAAGCATATTAATACTGCTTTCTTTGTCTTTTGTATTTATTGCCAGTATTTTGTCTTCATTATTTTACTTTGTCAATCACAACTGCTAATCCCACTATCCCATATCCTGCTAAATTTGCCTGGCTTAAAGAAGCTCCTGCCTGAAATCAAGGGAAGCTCAGCCGCTGAATCTGCCATTGTGAAAGAAGTTAGAAGCTCTTGTTAGCACATGGTACTTCACTGTTAAAGACTTTTAATTGATCAGTTTCTTTCTTTTTTTTTTTTTTTTTGTCTTAGGAGAATAGAAGTGAAAGCTGGATGAAAATTAAGCAGAGAAGAAAACAGACTCTCTGTTTTCTTTTTCTCTCTTAATTTTCTTACTTTTATTTATACAGTTCTTTTTTCTTCAGCTCCCTGCAAGCATTAAAAGCAGACTAGAGTAAGCCTCCTAACCAATACTGATATTGTGGAAGACAGTCATGTGCTGCATTTAGGCTGCAAGGAATTCAGGGATGGTCTTAATTCCATTACTGGTTTCCTTTGATATGTGTTAAATAACACAATTCAGAAATGAAGGAGTATGCAGGAAAGGATACTTATCCAGTGGTATGTAGAGTTAACATACTTTGAAAGTCATAAAATGTGGAATGGAAAGCTCTCTCTGTCTTACTTGGAGACATTTAGGCTACAAATCTACATGGATTCAAAGGCTTGTCACGAGATGCCTGGATATGGTACAGTGTGGGGCATGAGTGCAGCCATGGCATGGCCAGACCAGGCCCGGGGGCTCCATATGCGCAGCTGCCCCCAGGTGCCCCCATCCGAGCTGCTTGGAATGGAGCCACGTGGAGCCGAGCCCACGAACTAACCCAAGCCAGGGCCCACGGAGCCAGCCGGCAGGTGTCCTGGGGATGGCAGCACAGAGAGGGACCTGGCGTGCATGGACAGCGACCCCGCGGGGTGCAGTGGCGGCTCCGGCCCCCCGGACAGGAGCACGCCTGGCTCCAGGAGACGCAGGACCAGCTGCAATGCCTGCAGGAGGACTTCATCTACAGCCTGCAGGCACTGGAGGAGCGGGACTGTGGGCTGGAGCGTGTGCACAGCTGCCGCCATGATGCTGCTGTGCCCAGGGCCAGCCATGAACAAGCTGCTGTGGCGCGAGGAGAGGGAGTGGATACTGGAGCAGTTCGCGTGGCTGCCACTTCCCCCTTCTCCCCCCAGCAAGAGGATTGTTGGGAACCAGATGGAGAGGGACCAGGCTGCCGACGATGATGCCAGCAGCCTCTTCTCCAGTAGGCCCTACGAGAGGGGCAAAGAAGATGGCGCCCAGAGGAAGTAAGATGGGAAGAACTCAAAAGCTAATTGGCTACGCAACATCAGGGTAGGTAACAAAACTAGTAACAAGTGTATAGACATATGGCTAGTCCTATAGAAATCCCCCCATAAAGTGACCATTTAAGTGATTGGTTGGTCCTTAGCCCTGCCCCAATGACTCTGCAGTTTTGTGCTATAAAAGGTTCTGTTTCGCACAGAATAAACGAGTCCTTGCTAGACTTGGTTCCCCACTGCGTCTGATTGTCTCCAGGATCAGGAGGCTGGGGAACAGGCGAGCAGCGCACTCACCTTTCCTCGGACCCAGTCCATCCTTGTATGGGTGGACTCAGACCCTGCAGTACAGTAGAAAAGAGCAATATAAAATATATGAAGAGAAATGATACCAGTGGTATACTTCATAGAATACTCAATGTTTTAGTGTCCGCGCTGTGGTGTAGTGGGCTAAGCCTCTGCCTGCAATGCCAAAATCCCATATGGGCACCAGTTTGTTTCCTAGCTTCTCCTCTTCAGATCCAGCTCTCTGCTAAGGCCTGGGAGAGCAGTAGAAGATGCTCTAAATGCTTGGGCCCCTGCACCTGCCTGGAAGACTCTGAAGACTCTCCTGGCTCCTGACTTCAGATGGGCTCAGCTCCAGCCATTGTGGCCATCTGGGGAGTATTTAACAGATGGAAGACTGTTTTCTTTGTTTTTCCCTCTCTCTGTCTGTAACTCTACTTCTCAAATAAATAAATAAAAATCTTAAAAATGAAAAGGGATACCTCAAGTTTTTAAAACACTTAGCAAAAACTATAAAATTTATAGGGAAATTTCTACCTGAATAGAATAGGACATAATGAATAACAGTAGGGATTATTTTGATAAATATGAATTTTCTCAAATTATTTTAGATAAATATAATTAAAATTATAATATCTATTGGAGATTGTACAAAACTTCAAAATAAAACATGTAATTCTAATTTATACTTGTATTTAAAATAATGAATAAATACATTTTTCATATAAATGCATCCCAATACTGGATAGAACAAATTTTTGTTTAGTAAATCTGGATATTTTTGGAAAATAGTATTCATTGATGTAAAAAAAATTAAAACACCATACATATATATATATATATATATATATATAATATTTTCTTTATCTTGTTATAAGTTGATGGACATCTGGGTTCATTCCATGTCTTAGCTCTTGTGAATTGAGCTACAATAAATATGGTGGTACGAAAAACTCTTTCATATGCTTCTTTCAATTCCTTTGGGTAAATTCCTAGGAGTGGAATGCCTACATCATATGGTAAATCTTTTTCTGATTTCTGAGGAATCTCCATACTGTCTTCCTTAGTGGTTGTACTAGCTTACACAACAGAATACTATTCACCAGGAAACAATAATGAAATCTTATCTTTTCTAACATAATGGATGCAACCGGAGAGCATTGTTCTTAGCGAAATAAGCAACTCCCCAAAAGACAAATACATGTTTTGTGATGTGGGATAGTTAATATAGAATAAAAAAAAGGAGTATGAGAATGAAGTTGACATATGATTTGATTATTGTTTTAAGCCCTTGTCTATACTCCTGTGGAAGAAGTGGACTTTATACTTTTTACTTGTTGAACATTATAGTGAATGGTGCATTAAGCGTGTGTTTTTTTATTTTTTATTTCTTATTTTTATTTATTTTTTTAAATTCATTTGACAGAGTTATAGACAGTGAGAGAGAGAGAAAGGTCTTCCTTCCGTTGGTTCACTCCCCAAATGGCCACCACAGCAGCGCTGCGCTGATCCGAAGCCAGGAGCCAGGTGCTTATTTTGGTCTCCCATGCGGGTGCAGGGGCCCAAGCACTTGGGCCATCCTTCACTGCCTTCCCTGGCCACAGCAGAGAGCTGGACTGGAAAAGGTGCAACCGAGACTAGAACCCGGCACGCATATGGGATGCCAGCACTGCAGGTGGAGGATTAACCAAGTGAGCCATGGCACCACCCCTAAGCCTATGATTATAAAGTTAATTTAAAGATTGTATTGCAACAATTGAAAGAAAAAAAAAAGAGAAGAAGGAAAGAGAGGGGATAGAGGGAGGAAAGAAGTATGGTTATCTTCTTGGATTTGTACCTATGAAATGTTTTCTTTATAATAGTATAATTTTTACAAAGCAGCATAAATGATAGAAGGGAGAAATGCATTTTGCTGAAAAGGTTCTAATTTTTAGTGGTAAAATAACTAGAAATATTCTCCAAACTGTATGCATATTGCAGGATTAGAGCAACTGATTAAAAATGATTAAGAGAGATGTAACTAAAAGTCAGTAAGTAAAAATAAATTTCAAAAAATTTTCATGCAACCCCCAGAAAGGGGGAAAAGGAAAAATATAAAAACAACAACAAACTGGGAAGAGGAAGAGACAAAATTGAAAGCAAATAGTGAAATAGGAAACTGATCTACACATATGAGTAATTATACTAAACAATAATCAACTGAACTTACTATTTACAATACATACAATCTACAAGAACTGCCAAAGTAGAAAAACAGAGGATTAAAGATACACCAAGGGAATAGCAAATCTTAGTGGATCAGAATAGATAATGAATATTGAATAGCCAATATTTCAATGCACCAAGAAGATTCACAAATCACAAATCTATAGACAAAAACCACAAAGAATGTTCCACAATGAATATAGAAAATATTTTAGCAAATTCATAGGGAAAATATAAAAGCATTGAAAATTTGAATAACTCCTGTGGCTTTTTTTTTATTTGGACTATTTTATCATTACTTTATTTAAGCCATGTAGCAAATTAAACATGCTGACTATTTTGCTTACCTTAAACCCTAAAAAGAAGTGTTCCTGAATAGTACTTGAGGAAATTTTAATCACTTACTTCACAAAACTATTAGAATGTCCCCCAAAAATACAGATGTTAAAAAAAAAGCAGTGAGTGAAAATCTCTTAACAGTAATCTATCACTATTCAGATGGTCTGCAAGTATTAGTTTAATTTTCCCAACAATTCTAGGGATAGGTGTTTCTCTTGCCTTCAATTTAAACATTATATTAATTACAAAAGATACAATAGAATGATAACTAATGTTTTTCAAGCTCTTATTTTCACAGGCAATTTTCTATGCTTTTGGCTTGTACTAGTTCAATTAAATTTCACAAAGCAACACATAATCTCTGCTATTATGCCAATTTAAAAAATGAAGCCTCAGAGCAGCTGAGTAATTTTCTTGAGCTTAGCCAATTCTTGGTGAAGGAGTAGGATTTCAACTTAGGTAACCTGGCTCCAGCATCCCGAATTCAGCTATGGGGGCATGCGCAATCTTGCATTTCTCACAGAGAAATAAATAGTTGGAAATATTATGAGGAAGAACTACATTTACCCAGAGAATGAAGCAGATGAATTATGTTTATCTGTCTTCCAGCGCCCAGCTCTAACCTAAATGTGTGCTTTCTGCTATCCCCTGTAAATTGCTGATAACTGCATAACTTGAATGCTTACAATAGAAATTTAACTATCTTGTCAGTGAAGATAGAATCATTTTAAAAAGTTGAATCTCAGTTTGAGAGAGGATAATAAACTGTAGATAATAGGTATTTCCAACATAAATAATAAAGTATGCCATATCTAAGAATCAAATAAAGGAGTATAATCAACAGGGAGAGAGATTGATTTAGACTGGAAATAGAGAGCTGAGTCATAAGTGGCCTTCAATTCTGGAAGATGTTTAGTAATTACTTCAATTTAGTGAGGTTTATTTCAGTTTGGTGGGCACTGAGATCAAACACATGGAACAGACAAAAACATAAGTAACTGATTTGAAAGGAAAGAAGTTTGTCAACAAATATAAAGCGTTTGATCTGATTGTGGGTCTTTCAAAAACAATTCAATAGAACCAAAGAAGTCACAGATGTAAGACTCTAAATGCTATATGTGTCATCCATAAGGATGACAGAAACCTGGAAAATACCAGGATTTGGAGTTGAGAGAAAAAAAAAGTATGTGTACACCTGAGGCTTATTGCCTAGAACACAGAGAGTCAGATTCCAACAGGCCAGAGCACAACTTGGAGCCCATCTATGGGTTTACTCTCCTTGGCGCTAAGAAATGCACAAGGAACAGCCACTTTCCCCCCAACAGCAGCAGAGCCACAGGACATAGTCCACTTTTGTGTCTATGATGGTAGTTGGACACACACACACACACACACACATACACACTGATATCTACATACAGTTACACATAGCCAAACACACAGCCACATAGTCACACAGCCACAACCAGCTGCATACTTGTTCGTTCACACTCAGTGACAGGTAGCCCTGACTGACTATGCCCCTCTATTGCTGAAATGATTTTATAGACAAAAGGGGCCCAAAGTCAAACTGTTACATTATAGGGCTGTGAGCAACTAGCCAATCATTGGAGCTGTCAGTTACTATGACACTAGTTACCATATGAGAACACATAGATAAGGGGTCAAGGGCAAAATGCATGGGTTGATAATTTCATCTTCCCAAATTCATCTCCTCAACAGCATGAAATGGAGCAAAGGGCTTGAATGAATGCGAGAGACTTAATAGCCTAAGAAAAATGCCAAAAAGAGGGAAATCAGCCAAAAGTATAGAGCAAACCTCTGCATTACTACACAAAGAGTCCTTACAATAACTGGAAGTGTTACTATACACTCCATGTCTTCACCATAAGCAATCAACCATTGACTGGTTTTATTTCTACTTCCTAGATGTTTCCATTTCTTGTTTTCCAATATTATTTTGTTGTTTCATTTCTTTCATTTCACATTTCAGCATTCGATCTGATCTTACTCATTTTCTTGCATTGTTAAAACAGCTATTTATTTCTCACTTCTTCCCTTTAGTAATATTTAACTGTTCCTTGCTCTAAACCCTTACATCATCTTTCCTTGTATTAAGGGAAATTTGTCAAGCTCATTAATGCATCTCGCTATGTCTGCCTTTACGATGTGTTCTCACTGTACCTTTCCTCAACTTTATCTCAGGCAAATCATCAATTAGGTCTTTAAACTTAGGCAGTAGTAAGTTTCTATTATTTCTCAGTATATCATGTAGACTTATTTTGTACCATTTATATATTTTTGCACACAACATATAGAAGATCAAATAATTATTTACTTTATCAATCTTTAAGTTATGTGTAAAGAGACATTATATGAAATCATCTGTAAGAACAGAGGATGAGAGAAATTCTGTCTCCAGAATTGAGGTAATCTCTTGGTTAACTCAATCTTCTATACTGGTCCTTGAGGGACAGTTATGATTTTAGTTCTGATACTACTAAAAGAAGAGCATTTCAAAAAGTAAAAATAGCTTAACAAAGACTCAGAGTAAAAGTATGTGAAAGGTGGTAGTACCACATTTGCTTTGTATTGCCAGAGTAGAATATATAGGTAGAATATACAGTCATGTTCAGTAAATGGCAGAGCTAGGTAAAATAAAAATATGTGGATAGGTCTGGAGGAAAAAAAACAAGTTTACATCAATTTGTACAACTTACTGATGGATTTTAACTGAAGTTCTAGAAATTAAAAAAATTCAGCTGTATTAAACAATTTTAAGGAGAGAAGTAGTGTATCAGATCTGTGTTTATTCTTAAGTACAATAATCCATACACCTGTGTTGTTTACTATGAAATTTATTATCACAGATGGTAAAGTCTATAAAACAACTTTCATAACTGATGTTATTAACACTTACATACCAAGAGAGTCTGACTAAATGTTTAGTCTTCTTTGTCTCATGTGGTTGATCAGATTGAGTTTTAGCAATTGTAACATGCCAATGAAGCTTGGCATTTAAGTTAATAAGGAATAAATGAAGACATAGCTTGTTCTCTGAATGGTTGTAGCAGTCTACTGGGTTTCATCAATCACGAAGCAGTTCATGCTGGGACCAAACAACAAAGAAAAACATCAACAATGGGGAAGGGAAGGTTGCTGATTCTTTTAAATGGAAAAGGGGATGTATCCATGATGCTAAAAATCAGATAATATTACATGATTACTGATAGAATGTCTGAAGGGTTACATGTTATAACTGTTTTTCTTATAAGGGCAATGATATAGAATATTTAAAGTTTAAATTTTTACCCCACTCTTATATAGCTAAAACAAAACTAAATTGAATCATTATTTAAAATTAATTTTAAGATAACAATTCCATATACATACAAATTATTTCATTCTTGTATTATTTCATTCTTGTATGATAAGTAATATTTCCAAGACAGCTTTTTTTCAAATTATGGTTTTGCCTTAAAAATGTTTTATAACATATTATTTAAGAGATATATACTTATTTAAAATGCTTTTTAAATCTTTCACTAATATAATAAAAATCTACCATCTCCCAGGTCCATTAGCAGGGAGGCAGATCTAAAGCTGAGCAGCCACCAGCGGAATATGCATTCTAATGTGGGATGCTGGCTTGGCAACAAGTGGCTTGACTGTGCCACAGCACAAACCCCACAGGTAATTTTTAATTATCAAATAAGATATGGAATCTGAATATATATTAATATTTTAAGGTTAAAGATGAGTTTTTCTTATAAAATCATTGTACCATACCAAAATAATTCACTCAATTCCTTTTGTTAATTCAACAGATGTCTCCATTGTAATTTGATAAAGATGCTGTATATATAAACTATAGAGTAATTAGGTATTTTTACCATAAAATTAAAATAAGTAAACATATTTTCCTTAAATATCATTAGATTATGTTTTGTAAGTATCTCCCTCATCTAATGCAGTGAATATATAGCAATGGTTGGTAAAGATTCAAAACAGCAAATTATATGCACAGAGCTATATTCAAAAAATAAGCATAGCTACATGATTTAAAATGTGAAGAGATCCAGAAGAAGCTCCTGGCTCCTGGCTTCGAATCAGCTCAGCTATGGTCATTGCATCCAATCGGAGAGTGAACAGTTGGATGGAAGACCTCTCTCTCTGTTTTCTACCTCTCTCTGTGTAACTCTGACATTCAAATAAATAAATAAACCTTTAATAAAAAAAGAAGACATCTCAAAATGTTTTAAAAAATTTAGATGGACATGAAAGAAATAACAGTGGATATGAAAATTACCAATCAATATGAAAATTAAAAACAATAACTGAAGAAAAAAACAAATAAATCTGTCTATATATTTGTGTGTATACAAGCATATTTCAAAAAAAATCATGGAAAAATGAATTAATAAATGAATTAATTTTTATAACAATTTTAAAATCCATTTGTAGTATTTTATATTATGTATGTTCCATGAGATTTTCAAACCTATTTGTATACATGCATATATCACTTTTTTCATTTTTCATTGATTGTTCTTTGTTTTAAATGATTTTGTGCATGTAACTAAAATTTGATCACCAACATAAAAGAGGGAGTAGTGAATATTAGCTCTAGGAGATAGTAATTTGTAACATTTTGTTTCTTAAAGAAAAAATAATGAAGCATATTTTCCAAAATGACCATATTTATTAGTGTATATTAATCATAGGCTATTTTTTGTATTATATTACCCTCTATACATTCTCATATTATTGAAATAATAATTTGCTGTTGATAAAGTAATTAACAAAATGAAATTTGGTTGATTTTATGTATCTAAAAGTGGGACATCTATATAACTAAAATTTTTCATGCTTTTATACTTTGATTCTAGAAAGGTCAGAAACAGTAAAAAATTAATTATTTGAATGTACATTTGAAATCTGCATTGTGAAACAGTGGGTTAAGCTGATGCCAGCAATGTCGGCATCCCATATAGGTACTATTTGGAATCCCAGCTGCTCCACTTCAGATCTAACTAGCAGCTAATGTGCCTGGGAAAGCAGTAGAAGATTGTACAAGTGTTTGAGCCCTGCCACCCATGTGGTAGATTTGATGGAGTATCAAGCTCCTGGCTTCATCCTGGTCCAGCCCTGATCACTGTGGCAATTTGGGGAGTGAACTAATGCATGGAAGGTCTCTCTCTCTCTCTCTCTCTCTCTCTCTCTCTCTCTCTCTCTGTCTCTCCCTCTCTGTAACTCCGTCTTTCAAATAAATAAACAAAACTCTTTAATAAATAATTATGTGCATATTCGTAACATATCATTAATTTATAGTTAAAATGATCATTATCAATACATATTTATATGTAAATGTTTATAGATATATAAACACAGATATATAGATCATAATAGATACAGATATAGGTTTATGAGAAAGAAAGGGAGAGAGACAATGAGCTCTTACTGAGAAAACAAAAATGTCTGATTCATCAGTCTAGGAAGATAGATACAGAGTATTTAAAACCAAAACCATTATTTCCCAAGGTCATTCTGTAACTTTAAAGTGTCATAGCAACTGTTGTTTTGAATCACATTTCTTTCTTAGTCACTTCAGAAGTTCGTTCTCTACTGGGAAAACGAGAGACTACCAGAAACTTGTTTGAAATTGCATCAGTATGAATGTCATGTCTTACTCTTACTGGAAGATCTGATTGATTTTGACACAGAGAAAGTGCCTTGATTTCCAATCCAGAGGAAGAATATCAGATGAAGTCTTTCTGAATACGCTGTTTCTTATTTATCACAGATTTGTAGTTTTCAAACGAATAGGGTGCTGGACTTCCTTTGCAGTCCCAAGTTGATATTGATCCTTTTAAAATAGTCCTACCTTAATTTGAGTCCATCAAAAGACTCTATTTAATTTTTTTCTAGGTTTCACCCTTCCCCTAAATATAATTGCTCCATTTTTGCCATTTCGGTGAGATGTACATTGTAGATTTAGAATGAGATTTCTCTTGCTGTAAGGAATCAATATACATGGTTTTAATACACTATATAGGCTTTTCCTGATTGTCTCAGGGTAACTGGACTAAAGATAGACTAAACTAGATAAACTAGATTGATAGATAGATAGATAGATAGATAATCTCAATGTTATTCACTAATCAAATTGAGATATTATAAACAATAGTTCAGAAAATTTAAGTTCCAGGAAGTAGAAACAGATATTGTTTATAGCTTCAACTTAAAAATTCTTTTTTTTTTTAAGATTTATTTATTTGTTTGAATGTCAGTTACACAGAAAGAGGAGAGGCAGAGAGAGAGAGAGAGAGGTTTTCCATCTGATGGTTCACTCCCCAATTGGCCGCAACTGCCAGAGTTGCGCTGATCTGAAGCCAGGATCTTCTTCAGAGTCCCCCACGCGGGTGCAGGGGCCCAAAGACTTGGGCAATCTTCTACTGCTTTCCCAGGCCATAGCTGAGAGCTGGATGGGAATCGGAGCAGCCGAGTCTTGAACCGGCGCCCATATGGGATGCTGGCACTTCAAGACAGGGCGTTAACCCACTGTGCCACAGCACTGGCCCCTCAACTTAAAAATTCTAATGTAGGGCTGGGGCTGTAGTATAGCAGATTAAGCCACTGTCTGCAAGACCAGCATTCAAGAGTGCAGGATCTAGTCCAGGTCCTGGTTAATATTAGAAATATTAACCGATTCTTAGACAGTGAATCAAAAGTAACTTCATAAATATAATCAAGGGTGATCTGATATATACTGCTAACATCATTATTAATAGAGATACTGTAATTTCCATTAAATTTGAAACTAAGGTGTACATGTGCTACTTTATTGTTTCTGTTGTCCTGGGTGGTACAAGGAAATACAGAGTGACAGTTAAAGGCATAAAAAATATCTAACATTTATATAATGAGAACTTTTACAGGGTGACTATAAGATGAGCAAGTGAGCCGAATACAAGATCAACATTTAAAAATCTATATTGGGCCAGCATTGTAGCTCAGTGGCTTAAGCCACCACTTGCAACACTGGTTTACCATATCAATGTGCCTGTTCAAGACCCAGATCCTCTGCTTCCAGTACACTTTCCCGCAAATGCACTTGGGAAAGCAGCTGAGAGCTACCACCTAAGTGGGAGACATGAATGGAGTTCTGGGTTCTGAGATTCAGCCTCTCCCAGCCGTGGCTGTTGCAGTGACTTGCAGAGTGAACAAACAGATATAAGGTCTCTTTCTCTCTTTTTGTCTCTCCTTTTTTTTCTTGCTATTACCTTCAAATAAATAGATTTTTAAAAGTATGATGGCACTGGCACTGTGGCACAGTAAACTAAGTTTCTGGCTGCAGTGCCAGCATCCCACATGGTTGCCAGTTCATGTCCAGGCTTTTCTGATCCAGCTCTCTATTTATGGCCTGGGAAACAGTGGAAGATAACCCAAGTGCCTGGGGCCCTACACCCATGTGGGAGACTCACAGGAGCTCCTGGCTCCTGGCTTCAGATTGGCCCAGCTCTGGCCATTATGGCCATTTGAAGAGTGGACCAGTAAATGGAAGACCTTCCTCCCTGTCTCTCCATCTCTCTGTCTGTAACTCTAGCTCTCAATTAAATAAAAAAAAATCTTTCAATTATGGGTGTACAAAGTTATCATATCTTATAAATAAATAATTTTATATTATAATTATAATTATTTTATATTTCATTATAAAATAATGTAATATATGTTATATGCAATATAATATATTGTATTATAATATATAATATATGAATTATATATTATATGTTGATAAATATTTATAATATATGATGACTTTATAAAATATGATGACTTTGTACACCCATAATTGAAAATCATTAAAATGAAATAAAATTAACATAATGAGAAATGAATCTATCCAAGGATGTAAATAATTTTTACCGAGAAATATATAAAACATTTTAAAATACATGTAACTTGAAAAAAAATCAAGTTGCTGCTTTTCTGATATATTTAGTTTCAAGGAAATACTTATAACTATCAGAAACATGTTTTTGTTTTAAAATCCTTAAATTGTTCATAAATTTTATGTACAAGGAAATAGCAAACAAGAGGAAAGACAGCTTTGCAGAATAGAATATGGAAGTTTTCCTATTGAATTTCAAGATATGCTATAAAACTTAGTAATTAATACAGCATCACTATAGAATGATCACAGAGAAATAGATCAATGGTACAGAATAAAGAACTCAGAACAGACCACACATTTATAGAAACTTGATGTTTGACAGAGTGCCTTTACAAATACCTGGAAAGAGAATGGCTAACCTAAAAAATGTTCCTAAAACAGGTGGCTATTAAATTTTGTTTTAAAAAAAGATAACACACTGTTGTTTTTAGGAATAAAATAATTCACTTTCATCTTCCCTAATGACCAGCTTTCCAAGACTGATGATAAGTTCAACACATTCCCAACTCAAGAAATAAAAAATCTGGACTGTTGGATAAGTAAAGTCTGTATTTACTATTCAGAACCTTGTGAACTTTTCTGAGTTTGGAGCAGTGCCTATATTTCAAGTTGCCAAGCGTGTGATCTCCAGATGGTCAGAGACTGTAATACATCATTCTATTTTTTAAAAATTTATCTTCATTTTAAAAGCAAAATTTTAAGTAGACACATAAAGATTAAACTTATTAGGTGCCATGCGGTGTTTCAATATTAGGATTTTAGAACATTTTATAATCTCTTCTTACTGAATCAAGGCATTACAACCTTTACTCTCTGAGAACAACATGGGCAGTGAATTTTTCAAATAAATAAGCGTAGGCAGGTATAATTATTTGCATTAATATTTAACACGAGTGTCAGTAAGAAAATAAATACTTCTTGCTTTCTGAATCTTTGTCTTTACTTTTAAAACTAAACATATTATTTTAAAATCAGTTTTTATTTATAATGTGCACAGAGTGCGCTACAAAGAATGATCTACACATCTGAGAGCAGAAAGAGGTAGAGTGAGGAAAGAGGGAAGACTACCTTTTGAGGCTAAGCCTCAGAAATGACCCAGCTCTTCAAGGATTGCTGGGTGGAGTGTTTGGATGCAGATCAGCAGCAATCTTGCCATCTGGAAGCTTTAATTCCCTGCAGCTAGACATTTTAAAAAAACTGCTCATCCCTTACGGTAAACTTAGCATTTCTGCTGTCCTGGCAACTATGCGCTTGGTGTGCAGGCTGCCTCTGGCTATTAAGTTATTCTTGTCAGATTACCTCCTCCCCCAGACAGACTGGAGCCCATGGAGTAAAGTCTCTGGCTGGATGCAGCATGCAGTGAGACTGTGCCAAGTTCAGATAGGATTGTGCTACTTTTCATAAAGTGCATTTCCTGGAGATGTGGCGGGCAAATGAAAGGTAGTATTTTTTGGAGATGTGCAGGAAAAACTTACTACTAAGCCTTTATATGCAGATAGATAGAGAGGAACAACACATGCAGAGGTACAGAGGAAAATCTAATCATTAAGAATAGGTTTTGGGGGCCGGCATTGTGGCTCAGAGGGTTAACGCCCTGGCCTGAAGTGCCGGCATCCCATATGGGCGCCGGTTCTAGTCCTGCCTACTCCACTTCCCATCCAGCTCTCTGCTATGGCCTGGGAAAGCAGTAGAAGATGGCCCAAGTCCTTGGACCCCTGTACCCACATGGGAGACCTGGAAGCTCCTGGCTCCTGGCTTTGGATTGGTGCAGCTCCGGCCAATGTGGCCATCTGGGGTGTGAACCATTGGATGGAAGACTTTTCTCACTCTCTCTCTACCTCTCTCTGTAACTCAGTCTTTCAAATAAATAAAATAAATCTTTTTTTTTAAAAAAAGAATAGGATTTGGGGGCAATAAATGTACAATTGTTGCTCAAATATTGGGAGACAAAATGAAAGCCAAGTTTTAGATGCCTTTCATAAGGTGCCTCTCACAGGAGTGGAGAGAAAAGGAACTATGTAGAAACATTACACAATTAATTCCCTAAGATAACTTGACATGAAAAAATATTTAAATAGTGTCTCTCTCTTGTTTAGGAAAATTGTCCTCTCAATAGACAGATATAGATACACATATGATAATAATGACAACTTTATATCTGATGATAATGAAATAAAAATGGATGCCGGGAGAATTTTACAAAGATATTTCCATAATAGTTCTATCTGGAAAAAGAGCAATGATTCATGTAGGAAATCACATGGGTAAAGATTTTCCAGATGTCAATACACAGGTAAAATATAATTCAAAGGAGAAATTGAGGCAAGCATTTGGCTAGTGGTTAAGACACCAATCAAGATGTCCACGTACAATATCAGAAAGCCAGTGATCTGACTCTCACTTTGTCCCAGCTTCCTAGTAACGCAGACCTTGGGAGGCAGCAGAAAATAGCTCAAGTGATTGGGTCCCTCCTACTCATGTGAGAGACCTAGATTGAATCCTCTGCTTGTAGTTTTGGCCTGAGCCAGCAGAGGAGATTGCGGGCATGTGGGGACCGAAAGCAGATGGGAAATTTCTCTGCTTGTTTGCCTCTATTTCTCTGTCTTTTTTATATTAAGTAACTAATTAATTAAATAGTAACTACAATAAACACAAGACTCAATCTACTACAGAAATTGCAAGATCTACTAACTATTGAAGAATCATGTGTAATAAATAGATAACACATTTATTTAAAACACAAAAAGTGCTTTGAACTATACAGAAAGTTTCTTCACTAAGACACAAAATATTTTGAATGTTTACATGTTCCCTATATCAGTTAGGATATTTAAATATATTATCAGATTTTGGTTTCAGCTAATGTGAAAGAAATCTTAGTTGCTCACACAAATTATAGACACCTGGAAGCAAGTTTGGAGGATACACATCAACAGGTAATGTCAAAAGTTATATTACCTAACAGACACATAAATAGTTTTTGTTTATGTCCTTGAGTATGAATGCTGCTAATGCATCTCTGATGTGACTATCCCCGAATACTAAGAATGTTGATAAATTCACTGCCAACACTGTCACCTGAATGTTCATGTAGCTGTCTTCCCTGATGCAGACTTCAGAAGAATGGTTTCTTCATAATCATTGCTTTTCCTATTTCCATCTACAACAGATGCAAGTGACTGAAAAGGCCTTAATCACATGCTGTTGTGTCTAAGAAAGCAAGTGTCAGACAGTTTAATCAGTCATAGTGGGAGATAAGCTCTTCCTTAATTTTTGTGGTGTTAATTCATGGTCAGTCACTCTACAGTCTCTTCAACATATATATAACTATGAGTTAGAGTGTACTGTAGTTTGTAGAGTAAAATCATTTTTACTCAAAATGCCATGATCTTCCCAAAAATATCAATGTCCTCACATTTTATTTAATAGTTCAGGAGAGTCTTCTGATCAGGCTACTTATCCCCTACTTCCCGACTCCTTAACTGGCCTTTTATATATGATTTTCATGCTTACAAATATTCCAATGGCTAACTCAAGTGTTTACGATGGATAAATGTCATACATTTTTTAAAATTAAATGAAAACACATCACCCATATATGACGTTAGATATTTAGAATACTCAGTTAAGTCTATTAAAATAACATTCCATAAATGATAGCTATGATACTTCATGCTGATATATGCAACCATTCCTTATAATTTATAATAATAATGTAAAAATAAAGTGGAATTCTTACATCTGATTATATTTCTTCCTCTTGTTTGAGTTGGTAATCAACAGCATCAAATCTCACTAAGTCACAAATGACTGAGAAGTATGAATTACTGCAATCCATCAGAATGTGTAATTTGCCTCAAAGAATTCTACATGGATTTAAGAAAGGTATAAGCTCAATGTAGGCAGATTAAAACCTTTATCTCTCAATAATCAGGTAGCTGAATTGCTGAATCAACTAAACTTTACATTTCATTAAGACCTAAACAGGTCTGTGCCACAGAACAAGGTTCAAACAAAGGGTTTAAAATTGTATTGAAAAGTTAAAGTATGCAGTAATAATTATTCTGTACCTGGTAGGGTGTAATCTGAAATAAATTATCTGGGAGTGGCTCTGTGGCTCAGTGAGTAAAACCATAGCCTGCAGTGCTGGCATCCCATATGGGCACTAGTTCAAGTCCCAGTTGCTCTCTGCTTTGGCCTGGGAAAGCAGTAGAAGATGGCTCTGCTTCTGGGTGGGAGACCCAGAAGAAGCTCCTGGCTCCTGGCTTCCGGCTTTGGATTGGCTCAGCTCCGGCCCTTGTGGCCATCTGGGAAGTGAACCAGTGAACCAGTGGATGCAAGACTCTCTCTCTCTCTCTCTCTCTCTCTCTCTCTCTGTCTCTCTCCTTCTGCATACCTGTAACTCTTTCAAATCAAATCAAATAAATCCTTAAAAAAATAAAATAAATTATCTGAAGAGAGCCACATAAGAATACTGTCATGGGCCTCATGCTTCAGAAGAACCAATGCATCACAAACACTTATGGGAAATGAAAACATTGCAGCAAGTGTGGATTCACTTAAATTCAGTGCTCAATTCAAGGACATCATGTTCTGAAACCATCCTTTCATCATGGAGCCACGGGAAGTGCAGATCTGCATTCTCAAAACCAAAGGCAACGACCCTTAGGCAAAAAAGATTGCAGAGTTTGTTGCTACTGAGCCTGGAACTATGCATTGCTTGTAAATATGCAAGAATTGAACTAGAGAAAACATAAATTTATTATCAAATTCTTCTCAGTTTGCAGGGGGTGAAATAGGTTCTTACACAAGTAAGTGTCACTTTTCAATTGAGATTAATATCCATTTTCTTGACCCTTTTTGTGTTCCTGTTGAAGGAATTCAGAATCATTTGTACAAAGCAGTGAGTAACATTTTGACCTATTGTACTAATTATGTTATTTTCAAAATTGGATAGATAATGTAGATAAAACATTTGAGAAATATGATACTAATTCTTAACATAGTCATCTGTAGGAACACCGAATCTTAGAATTGCATATATTTTTGTTCTTATCAAATATGTACTAAGGTGAATAATTACATTTTCAAAAATTCAATTTTAAGTATTCCGCTTGACAATTTAAATTGAAACCATACGTAATTATAATTTGTGGTTTGTCAAGTATTAACAGAACATTTCAAAATAAAAATGTATATTTTTTCAGGTTTTAAATTTACTTTCCATTCTATTTATAGATTTTAAGCATTCTATTCATATATTTAAATGCAACTAACTTAATTTTGACTCAGATCATTATTGTCTATGGTGATTTTGATTAAATAAATATAAAATATAAATTATTATACTATTTTTAAATGATATATATTTATTTTATTACTCATCCAAGTGACACATCTATCAAAAACTTGACTTAACTGAGCAGGCTTCTTCTTGCATCTAGGCCCATGAACTTCCTGTTATCCTGACCATTATGGACCCCATTCTAAATGGCCTAACCACAGATATCTGTCCCTAACTTTTTCTTGGAAAATTTGCTTTAAGAATGCAATTGTAAATTTCTTCTCTGGCCTGTTGAGATGCAAATGCTTTTTAAAACTCCTCTTACCAATTTAAAATACAGAATTATCATTCTCAAAAATATAGAAGTCATTCAAGAAAGATGCTGCTGCTGTCTTTCAGTCTCTGTATGGGGGAAGGGGCCTAAGTTATATGGATAGTTTTCTACAAAACAGAAAACTGTCTCCTGTTATGAAGATATGAAAAATTTTACTTTTCCTTTAGGTAAGATATGGCCTTAGTTCCGCCTCTACCTCCTACCTCAGCTCTTTAACATTACTTGCCTAATCTGTCTCTATAATTCAATCAAGTTTAATAAGCTCTTATCACCTACTTGATTTTGCCTAGCATAATTTTTGCTAAGATACAGGTATCATCAAACCATATATGAATCAAAATAGTTAAGTATAATGATTATTGAAAATTGATATTTAAAGTCACGATATAAGTATATTTTTCAGCTGTACCATTATTAAAATATTTGTCAAGATAAAGGCATTTTATTTAATCACTTATTAGCATGATTTGTATTTCTAAGTACAAAGTGTTCAAAAAGTACATGGAAATGCATAGCTTGAAATAACTATGCATATATTTAAAATTTTTTGCTCCAACAAAGAATGTTACTTGATTCGATTTTCCATGAACTTTTTGAAGAATCTTCAAATCTAGACATATAATCTGAAGTCTTCTAGACTTTATCAAAATTTAAAAGCAGGTAGATTCTTTTTTTTACTTTTATTTAATAAATATAAATTTCCAAAGTACAGCTTTTGGATGATAGTGGCTTCCCCCTCCCCCCAATAACCTCCCTCCCATCCTCAACCCTCCCACTTCCCACTCCCTCTCCCATCTCATTCACATCAAGATTCATTTTCAATTATCTTTATATACAGAAGGTCAATTTAGTATTACTAAGTAAAGATTTCAACAGTTTGTACCCACACAGAAACACAAAGTGTAAAGTACTGTTTGAGTACTAGTTATACTGTTAATTCACATAGTACAACACATTAAAGACAGAGATCCTACATGGGGAGTAAGTGCACAGTGACTCCTGTTGATTTAACAGTTGACACTCTTGTTTATGGCGTCAGTAATCACCAAAGGCTCTTGTCATGAGCTGCCAAGGCTATGGAAACCTTTTGAGTTTGCCAACTCTGATCTTATTTAGACAAGGTCATAGTCAAAGTGGAAGTTCTCTCCTCCCATCAGAGAAAGGTACCTCCTTCTCTGATGGCCTGTTTTTTTTCTGAAAGGCTCTATGAACTCTCATGTAGGATAAATTTCTTGCTAGCTATAGTCATTAGCAAGAAAATCTTGAAGAATAAATTAATAGAAATAAATAGAAATATGAGCCAGGGCTCAAACCAGCGCCCATATGGGATACCTGTGCCACAACTTTAGCCACTTTACCACAGCACCAACCCCTCAAATATTCTCTACTCAGGCGATACACTTCAGAGGTTATGTTATAAAGAGAACTATGCATTATATAACCTTTCCTTGGTTATATCATTTTAACAACATCATTTTAACAGCAATTTATTTTTCCCAGAACAGTTGCCTAAAATGTATGGTTCCATAGTATCCTTTTCATACGTAATAGGATGGACTCAATGGATGACTAAACTTGGATTATTTTTTATTAAATGCAAGCCGTCTGATGACACTATGGAAGTCGTATCAACTTCACCCAATTCTTGCACATTGAGAAAAACTTTTGAAAAAAAATCTGTCCTTTAAAAAAAAATATGAGCTGGTGTTGCTGAACAACGGGTTAAAGCCAAACCCAGCAATGCCAATATCTCCTATCAGTTCCAGGGATTCATGTCCCAGTTGCTCAGGTTTGAACCAGCTCTTTGCTAATGCGTCTGTGAAAGTATCAGAAGATGAATCAAGTTTTTTGTTCCTGTAGCCACAGGGGTGACCTGGAAGAAGCTCCCAGCTCCTGGCTTCAGCATTGCCCAGCCCCAGCCATGGTGGCCATTTGGGAAGTGAGCCAGAGAATGGACGATCTCTATCTCTCTCTTGCACACCTCCTCTCTCTGTAACTCTGTCTTTTAAATAAATGAAAAATAAAATATTAAGAAAATCTGTAATGTTTGCATTTCACTATATTTTTAAAATATTTATTACCTTTTGAGATAACACATTTTTAATTTATATGCACTCAAAGGCTTATATTCACAACATTTACAAACTACAATTAGAGTTAATTAGCATGTGATAGCTTAATAATCAAGTAAAAATCTATGGCAAATATATGTGTAAGCATATTAATCATTTTTGAAGAACAGTATATTTGGATATTAAATAGCTGCTGTTAAGTCCTGACTGGCCTAGTTTGAGAGAAATAAGAATACAGAAAAGAAGAGATGAGAATTAGACACACAGTACAGAGCTTGTCAGTATTATACAACTTTTCCCTGCTTCTTCTGTGAGATAGTAATTTTGCCTTGGTAAGTTTTTCATGAAAAAAAAAAACAAAGGAATACATGAAAAGTAGTTTAAAATTTCAAAGTGAAGCTGTCAATAATATATTATTAGAATTTAATAATGTTTTAATGTTAATAAAAGCATGACAGTCAATTAAAAATAGAAAAAATAAAATAATGGTGCCTACTGTTTATCCATTGCTGGAAGAACCTTAATTATGGTCTATTTTCTCAAAATGAAGATACAAAAATGTTATTCCATATCTTTTTACTGGTGAATTCTGATCAAAGCTTTTAACTTAGCATTATGAGCTGTTTTTCACTTTCTTGAAGCAAAGCTGAAAGTAAATTAATACAATATTGTTCTTGGTACTTTCTTACCACAAAATTTCTCCCATAAATAACTTAGAAGGAAATGCCACATGTGCACCAAAGAAAAGGGTTAAAGAAAAAATAAAATGCATATGATTTACTGAAGCTGAAAGTCCCCTCAATTTCATGACCATTTGAGCATGAAAATTGCTTAAAAATATTTATGGCTTCAAATGAATATATTCCACTCAGGGATGCAAATTGTAGCTCAGGGGATCTTAACACTTATGCAAGTTGATAACTTAAAAACTCTGGGCCAGAAACACAAAACAGATTCTGTGTGAATATTTATTTCCCAAAGTACAAGTCAATAAACACTGAAGTAATTTGGGAATAAGCATTTGAATAAAAAAAATCATACCTACACTTAAAGAGCCGCCTGATAATCATGTTCATATTTAACACATATGAAAATAGTTCTGAAAAATTCATTCGTTGTGCCATGCACATTAAAAATTTATAGACATACAAACACATACCTACATATATGAGTATACATATATCATATATTCATTGAATAATTTCCAAAAATATTTAGCTAGAGGTAATGGTAATGAAATTCAAAGGTAGAAATTAAAGAAAGCATGGAATATGAAATCAAAATATATTTTATTTGCTCTTAAAATATGAAGTCAGTCATTGGAAAATGGGAAATGTACTGCCTCATTACCACTGATAATTACTCTCAACAATTGAATCACTATTAAGGAAATAAAAAAAGCAAATATGGCTCAAGAGGCAGATGGCTTGAGGACTATCTTATGGTCTCTTTGTTTCTCTTTATATAAATAAAATTATAAAAATATCTAAACAGAGATGAGCAAAATATTTACATACAAGATAAAGTAAACAAACAAAAATTTATTATTTGATTACCAGTAATGAGACCCAAATTACAGAGAGTATGGTCTAAGTTCAGGCATGGAGGCAGATTCCCAGTGAATGTCTCATGATATGAACTTGTCTTTAAGAATTGTCACTGATATAAAAGTTCTGTATTACCAGTCAAGGAAGAATGCTGGGCAATGGACTTGCTGTCAGCTAGTTAAGCTATAATGAGAAAATAGTCGAGATAGATAAGTAACATAGAAATCATGGATATAAATCTTTAAATTATAAACACAGCAATTATTCTATCCTTACTGTAAAATTCTTCTTTAAAAGCCAAAATCATGAATGAGCAACCATGTTGGTACTTACCAGAACTGTTTATTTTTAATTGTAGAAAAGACAATATTCTCTGGCTTTAGATCAGCACAGATATTTGTTTATTTTTCTATAGTTTCTCTGTGTAAAAATCTTACCCAATGAAGAGTACAGGTACATGGGCTGTAATTTAGTGTAATTATGCACTGCTTCCGGGTTAGGAAACAAATGAAACTCAGTAAATCTCACAGTGTCAGTGAAAGGCATGACTGACTTATTTCTTTAATTCTAGTGACAAAATTCCAAGAGCTTTGGTTGTCAAAGCTGAACTGTTTGTCAAGGGCCATAGGGATGGTAGAATAAGAAATCATGGGGCTGGCACTGTGGCACAGCAGGTTAAGCCATGGCTTGCAATGCTGGTATCCCTCACCAGAGTACTAGTTCTAGTCCCTGCAGCTCTGCTTCTTATCCAGCTTTCTGCTAGTGTGCCTAGGAAGCAGCAAATGTTCCAAGTACTTGGACCCCTGCCACCCATGAGAGAGACCAGGATGGACTTGCTGGTAATTGGCTTCTACCTGGCCCACCACCGAGCTTTTGTGGTAAATAAATGATTCTTTTATAAAATGAAGGAGAACTATAAGAAATCACTTCTAAACCAGGTATTTACCCATCATGGCCTAGGCCATTTAATATCACCACTACCTAAGTCAACTGTATTAGGAAGATGAGTTCCCTAGATCCCACAGGTTTTGGTAAATTGTACTGTCATTTAAATTTAGTTCAAAGTGTATTTTTTAAAAATTTCCCTTCAGACTCATTATTCAAAAATTATTTATTTAGAATTCTGTCATTTAATTTCTAGATATTTTGAGATTTTCCATCTCTGTGTTTTTGAATTCTATTTGATTTTATTGTGATCTGAAAAGTTACTTTGTGTAATTTCTATCCTTTTAAGTATGTTACTGTGAGTTAATAGTCAGAATGTGCCTATCTTTGTGAGTATTCCATGAGAGCAAAAGGATGTTTATTGTCCTGTTGCTTGATGAATATCCTATAAATGTCAATTAGATCAAGTTGATAGATATTACTGTCCAATTCATTTATATTCATATGGATTTTCTGCTAACTTTAGCTTTCAATTACGGGAAAAAATGTTTCTACTTCTTTCAGTACATTGCTTTTGCCTCATGTATTTTGATGCTCTTTCTCAGTCCAGATATATTTAGGTTGTTATACCTCTTAGAGAATCTATCCCTTTATCATTATGCAATTGTCTCCTTTATCCATTATAATTATCCTTACCCTAAAGTCAACTTTTTATAAAATTACTATATTAATTCCCCCACTTTTTTTGGTTAGTATTATAGTATTTGTCTTTATACATGGCTTTTTTTAGTATTTACATTTAAATTGAGTTTCTTGGTAAATAATGGTACATCACCTCACATGCAATGCACAGACTTTTTGCTGTGAGTCCAATGGCTAACTTCATAGGTCAAACTGACTGGCTGGCAGCTAGCTGGTGCAACATTACTTATGGATGAATCTAACAGTGTTTCCAGAAGAAGTTAGAATTTCATTTAGTAGACTTAATAACGAGGATTACTTTCATCAATGTGTGTGGACATTATCCAATCCATTGAGGAAATGAATAGTACAAAAAGACAGAGAAAGGGTAGGTTTGATCTCTGCATAAGCTGGGACACTTTTCTGCTGTATTTGGACATCAGCACTCCTGCTTCCTAGACCTCTGGACTCACATTGGGATTTACATCATCACCTCATCTGAGTCCCAAACCGTTGAGCTTAGACTGGAGATGCATGACAAGCTTGCCTGAGGCTCCAAGGCTATGTACAGCACATCATCAGATTTCTAGAATGCATAATCACGTGAACAAATATCTTTTCAGATTCAGGATTGTATTTGAGTGCTTTTATGATTTCTATCTCTGTCAAATTTACCATTCACATCATGAAGAGTTTTCCTCATTTTATTGAATTATACATCTTCATCATCTTGCACCTTCCGAGTTTCTTTAGGATTATTATTTTGAATTCCTTTTCAGGCTTACAGTCTATTTTCTTTGCATTTAATTTTGCTTCTGGAGAACTACAGTATTCCTTTGTAAGTCCTATTATTCTTTCTTTTTTTTTCTCCCTCACTTCTTTGTTCCCTATGTTGATATAGGTACATCTGGTCTAATGGTAACCTCTTCCAATCTTATGCAGCAGATTTCATAAGGAAAGACTCTCATTTAGCTGTGATGTATGGTGTTAGGAAGGGAGGAGTTTAGGCTTTAGTTCTGAGTAAGAATGGAAGTGTAGTCTTCATGTTATTTCTTCAGTTTGAACGTTAGTGGTGTCTAAAAGTGTCTCAATGAACTGCATGCATTTGTGGAAGTAGAGGTATGAATTTACAGTGGATAATGACTGTCAAAGACGCATCTCCACTGCCCCATAGAATCGAAGGATGAGAGTGGGGTATATGTCATCAGGCCCTACAGATTCAACCACGTATGAGAGCTGTCAGCTCCTTCGGCCGCAAAAGGAACGACGCTGCTCGCAGCTAATCAGTCTTCAAAATACTTTTACTTAGAAGGAGTAGGAAAAAGAGTGGGGGACCGGGAGAAGGGGGAGAGATGGTGCGCACGTTCCTTAAGGGGGAAAGCTGGCGTGCCCCCCTCCTTCTCCCGCGGTCTGCTTATATACAGAATTCAACCAATCACAGTCAATCAATCACAGTCCATGCACAGAGCTCTCCAATCCGGCACTTGATCACGATCAGCTGTGGAGTCATGCAGTAGGCAGGGCATCAGCACCATCTTGTTGTTTACCACAATCCTCAGCTAGATGGAAAGTACAATCAGCTGCTACATCCGCATTACTGCTATAAGCCAAGCCCAGCATGGGGGGTCCCATGGCAAGCCTATCCATGGGTCCCCACAGAGAGCATAACATTTGACAATACCTGCTAATGTGGCATAGATCATAGAAGGGCATGCCTCAGAAACTGAAGAGATGACAACCTGTGGCAGTGACAATAGCTGTAAAGCTGAGAATATTCATGTTGGAATGTGCCTGAAGGTCCTGAAGAAGTGACTGCAGATCACAATGGCAGCAGCTGGGACACACAAGTGCTGTCTATGGAAGGGTGTCTCCTTATGCCTCTTAGAAGTAAGTTCCAATGAATGCAGAGACTCTGGCTGTGGTAGCCAGGAGGCTCAAGCCATGGGCTATGGAGGGGCTTGTCCTCAGGCCTCACAAAGCAAGAGCTTGTGGCAGAGGTCCTTCATAACAGCTACCACAATCACAGAATTCCCTGTTGCCTCTAGTACAGGATGGACTCTAGCATTGGCTCTGTTGGCAACACGATGCTGTGCTGGAGCAGCCTGGCCTCTGCAGGTTGCAGGAGGCCCAGGGTAAGTTTCTTTTCTAAAGGAAGGACATGGCAGGGATCCAATGCAGCTCCCAAACTGGATTCAAAACCTGTGAGTTCTGTACACTCTCTTGTGGTTCAAACTTTAATACAGATATTATGGGGCTGCTAGAGCTTTATTACTTTTTCCCAGTAGTGTGGAGTCTGCCTTCTACTCTAAGCCAAGTTCGGTGGTTTTAATGATAGAATTATTTGCTCCTCTCTGTGTGTTATCATCCTAATTCTCTGTGCCTGTTAGGATTCCTGTCACTCTCTTGGTGAGTCCTAATGTTCTTCAAGTCATTCTCTTTGAAATGCAGTTGTCCCTTGTTGTCCTGTTTCTTTTCTGTGAGGAGGCAAACACAAGTCACTTCTAATCAGCCAGCTAGGATTGAAAACCACAATTTTACAAAATTTAACATTCCACTAAATATAAAATTCAGGAAGTAGTAAGCAGAAAAATCACTGTTCCTCAAGAGTATATACAAGGGCTATAAAAAATAAATTTCAAATCGTCAGTTTTGTACTCTGTAACTAGTTGCTGCAAATCAGGGAAAACGTGCTATATTTATCTTTGTGGGACTGGCTTATTTTACCAAGCATGATAATCACCAATTGCACCCATTTTGTGGTGGAAGATAGAATTACATTCTTTTTAAAGCTGGGTAGTATTCCATCATGTATACATACCACAAATTCTTCATCTATTCATCAGTTGGTGGGGATCTGGATTGAATCCATATCTTAGCTATTGTGAGTTGAGCTGCTATAAACATTTAAAGATTTATTTATTTGAAAGTCAGATTTACAAAGAGAAAGGGAGAGACAGAGGTTTCCATCCAATGGTTCACTCTCCAGATGCCCACAACGACCACGGCTGGGTTAGGCTGAAGCCAGGAACTTCATCCAGGTCTCCCAAATGGGTGGCAGGGACCTAAGCAGTTGGGTCATTCTCCACTGTTTTTCCTAGACCATTAATTGGGAGCTGGCTCAGAAGTGGAGCAGGGGCTGGCACTGTGGCTTAGCTGGTGAATCCGCCTCCTGCAATGCTGGCATTTCATGTGGGCACTGGTTAGAGTGCTGGTTACTCCACTTCTGATCCAGCTCTATGCTATGGCCTAGGAAAGCAATATATGATGGCCTTAGTACTTTGGCCTCTGCATGCACCTGGGGGACCCGGCAGAAGCTCCTGGCAGCTCAGCACTTTGTGGCCATCTGGGAAGTGAGCCAGAGGATAGAAGACCTTACTCTCTCTCTCTCTCCCTGTAACTCTGACTTTCAAATAAATAAATAAATAAATAGACCTTTATTTAAAAAAGAAGAAGAAAAGAAGTGGAGCATCTAACACACAATTTGGTGTAAATATGGCTCTGTTGGCTCTGCAGGCAGTAGCATTACCCATTACACAAGCTACACATTAAGCTAGCCCCTTAAATGTGATCTTTGATTTAAAAGTTATAAGAATAGAAATTGTATGGATAAATTTGACCTTAAAATTTGGGTTTTATAATCCCAAGCTTTCTAAACAGTTTTAGCTTGTGTTTTGATCTTTTCATTCTGATCATCCTATTTCAATTAGAAATGTAGATGTGAGCAAAATGTCTTTGCATAAAATTTCTCAAATGGAATTTTATGTGAATCAATTATTTTATTAAATCAAAGCTATTTTCATTGGGTTTTAACCTCATGTTCAGTCCTCAGTAAAATACAGGATAAGGTTAAGCTTTGGTTTATAACAAAATATCTCTGCTTGCTTCGGCCAGATGTCCACTTTTGAATGGACAGCAGCATGGAAAGGAACCTGAATACTATGAAGATTTAATTAAATCTTGAGAGTTTGAGTTAGAAGCAATGGTAACATAGAAATATGAGATACTGCTCTTAGACACATTCATAAATCTTGAATTACTATCTTGGCCATCAGGTTGATACTCACAATATGCTTCATATAGTGAGAGTCTTAAACAATTAATGTAGGGGCCAGCACTGTGGTGCTGTGGGTTAACGCCCTGGCCTGAGGCGCTGGCGTCTCATATGGGTGCTCCACTTCCATATCCAGCTGGGAAAACAGTGGAAGATGGCCCAAGTCCTCGGGCCCCTGTACCTGCGTAGGAGACCAGGAGCCTCTTGGCTCCTGGCTTCGGATTGGTGCAGCTCTGGCCATTGTGGCCAGTTGGGGAGTGAACCATCGGATGGAAGACCTTTCTCTATCTCTCTCTCTTTCTCTCTGCCTCTTCTCTCCGTGTAACTCTGACTTTCAAATAAATAAAATAAATCTTTAAAAAAATGACAATAAATATAGGAAAAAGTAACAAGTAGCCAATAAGTATATTTATTCATGATTTTTGACAAAATTCAGCAAATCAAAACCATAATGAGGGGCCAGAGTTGTGGTGTAGGAGATTAGTTCTCTGTGGTGCCAGCATCCCATATGGAAGCTTGTTCGAGTCCTGCCTGCTCCTCTTCTGATCCAGCTCTCTGCCAATGGCCTGGGAAAGCAATAGAGGATGGCCCGAGTCTTTGGGCCCTTGCACAAGCATGGGAGACCTGGAGGAAGCTCTTGACTCCTGGCTTTGGATCAGCATAGCTCCGGCTGTTGCGACCATTTGGGGAGTGAACCAGCGGATGAAAGACCTTTCTCTGTCTCTCCCTTTTACTGTCTGTAACTCTGCCTGTCAAATAAAAAAAATGAGCTATAATCAAATTCTCATTGGACTAGCAAAAATGAAAGCAAATAATGCTAACTGTCACAAATGCTACCAAGAATTCACAGCAAGACCTGTGTAGAAAAAAAAAAAAATGTGTAACTCAGGTCTTGGTTTCCTAATACCATTATTTAATAAAAGGATAACATACAACCAGATAAATGGCTCATTTTAGGAATATTATATTAAAAATAATTGGTAAGCCTGTAGCACACATTGTAGTGTCAGAAAGTAAAGCACTGCTATAAGAATTAATACATAAGGCACGCTCCAACTCAAGACTTCCCCCACGGGCAAAAACTGGAACAATTTAAATAAATTTTAAAGATTTGATTAAAATTCTGAGTCAAATAAATATTCGAAGTCCATAGAAATGTAAGCATGTTTCGATAAATATAAAAATTCAGTAGAAATAACAAGTATCTCGTGCAGAAAATTTTGAAATAATAGTTGTAAGGGGAGTGAACAAAATAGGAATTTAGCACTAGCACATGATAATAAAAATTGTAGCCTGCAAGATCCACTTATTAGTGTTACAATTAGTGGACATGGGGCAGGCAATGTGGCACAGCAAGTTAAGCTGCTACCTGCAGTGCCAGCTTCTCTTATTCCAGCACTGGTTCAACTCCCAGCTGCTCTGCTTCAGATCCAGCCTCCTACAATTGTGCTTGGGGGAACAAGGGAAGAAAGCCCTAGTGCTTAGGTCCCTGCACCTATCTGGGACACTCTGCTGGAATTCCAGGCTCCTGGTTTTGGTCTTGCCAAGCCCCAGCTGTAGTGACCTTTCAGGGAGTGAAGCAGGGAACAGAAGATCTTCCTCGATCTCTCTCTCTCTCTCTCTCTCTCTCTCTCTCTCCCTTTCAAATAAATAAAATAAATCTTTTAGTGGACAAAACTTTAAGAGAGGGCACTATATTGTCATATTCTCTAATTTTCCTAGAATATTAATGATTCAGTGTTTTGATGTTAACAGATGTCCACAAAGTCTCTGATAATCTTTCTTTTGCAGATAGAAATTAATTCTCATCATTTGAGTTTAATGATTCACTTCTTACGAACAGAATAGGAAGAACCAAGCAACAATACATTTCATGGTGGAAAATCTGGTGGATACTGTTACCTTATCCAATTAGTAAAGTTAAACATTTACAGAATTAGTGGTAGTCTCATTGGACTTCTGATATGACATCATGAGAAGGGCATTTTACCTGTGTGACATTATTTCCTATATTGACAAACAAAGGTTAATCATGACAAAATAGACAAATTCAATGGAAGTATTTTCTACAGGTCAAATTATCTGACCAGGAATCTTCAGTTAAGAAGGAAAAGGCTGAGAAATTCTTACAGAATAGAGAACATTAAGGAGATACAATGACTGAAAGTTATTGTGACGTCCTGGATTTGATTATGGATCTAGAAAATGACATTAATGGGAAAACTTGAAATATAAAGAAAATTTTAGTTTTCTTAATAATATTGCACTATCATCAATTGGCTAGTTTGATCAAGAATCCATGTTATGGAAAAGGTTAACCTTAGAGATAACTGGATAAAGGGTATATAGTAACTCTCTATTCTGCTTTTAAGCCTTCTTTAGATAAAATATTATTTCAAATAAACAGTTTAAAATGAAAACAAATCTACTTACCTCCAATATTATGAAATAGTCCTTTTCCTTATATTAAGCCATCATCTGTATTATTATCTAAAATAATTTTATTAGATAAATCTCACTGTGAACATGCTTGTTTGCTAAATTATCAAGTCCAAATGCATTTGTTTATAGAATGTCTGCAGCCTACATAGAGAAAGCTTTTGCTCCTTCCTTGCCTCTCTTGCTATTTTCAGCATCTATTAACTTGGAGTCTGGAAAAATTCTTTTTGGGTAAACATTAGAATGTGTTTCTTTCTGTGCATGAAAGAAAGCAATGTCAACTACAGTACATAATATTCATGCTGGTTGCTTAAGTCCGTGGTATTTTAATGCATGATGTGAAACCACTTAAATTGCTTCAAAATTTCATCTATTGTTATTTAATTTAGAATGTACAAATGTAGAATAAAACAACTCTGTATGTAATTTACATAGGAACATGTAGGTGTTATACAATGTTTTCAAAATAAATTCAGTAATTCTTAGTTAATATTTTGAATCAATATTTCACAGTGATTGGAAAGATTATGAACATTCCCTATTTAGCATATTATACCTGAAAGTCATACAAACAGAAAAGCAACTGTAGCAGCATAATATTAGTGTGACTAACACAATATCACGTAGCACATAATGAAAAGGATGGAAAAGGAGTAATTTCTATTAAGGCTGTGAGAAAAATGTTTAATAAATGAGCATTCTTGGAAACTTAATGAAGGGAAATGCTCAGATAAACAATATTATTTCCTATCTCTGTTGCTTGATGTAAGATGAGAAAACAAATCATGTGCTCAAGAATGCACAACCTTTCATATGTGCCCACCTTTTCTGTGCTATTGCTGTGATAAACCAATCTGATCAGGGCCAGTGCTGTGGTGCAGTGGGTTAAGCCTCTGCCTGCAGCATCAACATCTCATATGGGTACCTGTTCTAGTCTTGGCTGCTCTTCTTCCAATCCAGCTCTCTGATATGGCCTGGGTAAGCAGTAGAAGATGGCCCAGGTGCTCGGACCCTTGCACCAGTGTGGGAGACCCAGAAGAAGCTCCTGGCTCCTGGCTGGTTTCCTATCAGAGCAGCTTCAGCTGTTGTGGCCATCTGGGGAGTAAACCAGAGGATGGAAGACCTTTCTCTCTGTCTCTCTCTCTCACTGTCTGTAACTCTACCTCTCAGATAAATAAACAAAATCTTAAAAAAAACTGATCTTTATTTCCACTTGAATAACTACAAAAAGTTAAAGGAAACAAGAGTGTCCTCGGTAAATAAACAGATAAACCATTAAAAGAGAAGCTCGGGTGTGTGTGTGGGGGGGGCAGAATAACTCCCATGCAAAAGTAAAGGTGATGTAAAACTGGTTTCCAGTAGTATGATGGGGTGTTGAGAGAGCTGTCTGTACACGAGGAATCATCCTTCGGAATGGAGAGTAGCTGAAGTGCATGCTTTGTTTATTGATAATAAATGCACAGAAAGAGAAAGCTTCATGCCCACACTCGGTGTGGATTCAGACATGATTTCTTGTGAATTTAATAATGGAAACATCTCTGAGCAGCTGTAGGGGGCTTCGAATATGACCAAATGTTAAATCAAGAGAGAAATTAATATCTATGAGAAAACAGATATGTATATTTTAATAAAATGTAATTCTCAGCCTTTCTGATTTTTATTTTTTTACTAAGTTGTTCGTGCAAAATATCAGTCTAATGTGCACAAACCACTGTGCTAGTTACAGAGGATCAAATAATGTACAAATTAGGATAGTCTCCACCTCTGTAGAGCTCATAGTCAAATAATCAACATAAACAGGGAAAAATGAAAATAACTGTCCATTTTTTATTTGAAAATGAGGGACAGCAAGGGAGAGAAAGAGATAGAGAGGTGGGGGAAGATAGATCTTCCATCCATTGGTTCATTTCCCAAATGGCTGTAAAGACTAGGGTTTGGCCAGGTTGAAGCCAGAAACCAGGAGCTTCTGGGTTTCCACATGGGTACAGGAGCCCAAGCACTTGGGCCATCTTCTGTTGCTTTCCCAGACACATTAACAGAAAGCCGGATTGGAAGTGCAGCAGTCAGGTCTTAAAATGGTGCCTATTTGGGATGCTGGCATTTCAGGTGGCAGCTTAACCTGCTACATCACAATGCCAGCCCCAATAATTGTGCATTTATACAATTAAATCATAGCTTTTGAAAGAGAACAGCAGAAAAAGAGTCTAGAAGACTGAAGAGGTTGAACTTTCTAGAAAGCCTTCTTTATCAAAGTGTTAATTATGGTATAATGTGAAGAGTGGAGAAAAACCATAGTGCAAATTCTTCTTCAAACAGAGAGAACATCATGTTCAAAAGCCCAGCAGTAAAAAGAACCTAGAATAATTCAGATTAAAAAAAAAAAAGAATGAGGGACCAGTGCTGTGATAATGCCACCGCCTGTAGTGCCGCATCGTAAAGGGTGTCTTGTTGGAGTCCTGGATGCTCTACTTCCAATACAGCTCTCTGCTATGACCTGGGAAAGCAGTGAAAAATGTCCCAAGTTGTTGGACCGCTGAACCTGCTTGGGAGACCCAGAAGAACCTCCTGGCTACTGGCTTTGGATAGGTGGAGCTCTGGTCACTATGATCATCTGGGAAGTGAACTGACAGATGAAGGACTTCTCTCTCTCTCTTTGCCTCTGCATCTCTGTAACTCTGTTTTTTCAAATAATAAATAAATCTTTAAAAAAATTAAGCATAGCTGGCCCCGCGGCTCACTAGGCTAATCCTCCACCTTGCGGCGCCAGCACACTGGGTTCTAGTCCCAGTCGGGGCACCGGATTCTGTCCCGATTGCCCCTCTTCCAGGCCAGCTCTCTGCTGTGGCCAGGAAGTGCAGTGGAGGATGGCCCAAGTGCTTGGGCCCTGCACCCCATGGGAGACCAGGATAAACACCTGGCTCCTGCCATTGGATTAGCACGGTGCGCCGGCCACAGTGGCCATTGGAGAGTGAACCAACTACAAAGGAAGACCTTTCTCTCTGTCTCTCTCTCTCACTGTCCACTCTGCCTGTCAAAAAAAAATTAAGCATATAAATTGTAATAGGTTGGGGTAGAGTGCTGGATAAGAAGCCTATTAATGAACAAATTGATGAATTTGATTATTCGTCCAGTGATTACTTATCGATTTATTAGTAAATCAATTTTAGAACAAAACTTGTCTGGCATGCACTTTTGAAAGACTCAGAGTATGTGGGGAATAAGTATGTTAATCACCTCATCAAGAAAACAAATGTATACACAAATTGCCCAGGAAGAATTCTGGGAAAGAAAGTGCTTTGGGGCCAATGACAGGAGGGAGTAAGTTGTCCTCATCAGGTAAGTTAAAAAAGTTCCCTCAGGTAGTGAAACGTCCTGAGAATTTAACAATGAATATAAATGGACTGAGCAATTCAGAATGAAAGAATTTTCCAAGTGCAGCTGTAGAATTTTATCACGGTGGGGAAAATTATAAGGAAACCAAAGAAGTAAAAACAAGCAGTGTACAGGGCCGGCATTGTGTGGATGCCACTGAGTGCCTGCAACTCCCCTTCTGATCCAGCTCCCTGTCATGCACCTGGGAAGGCAGCAGAAGATGGCCCAATTACTTGGGACCCTGCACCTACATGAGAGACCCGAATGAAGCTCCTATATGCTGGCTTTGGCCTACTCCAGCCCTCCTCATTGTGGCCATTTGAGGAGTTAATCATCAGATGGAACATTTGTCATTATATATCCTTTCAATTAAAAAAATAATTAAAATAAGTAGTTATACCAGTGTGGCTAGGAAGAGTAGAGCACAAAGCGAGCTTGTGTGATGAAGGTAACCAGAAAGGAGCCAAACATTGAGGCCATGTAGGTCCTTTCAAAGATTTGCATCCTTATCCTAGGAGCAAATGGTCATGGTGGACTTGGAGAAAGATATTCAGGGTAAATATATTTGAGAGTGAAATAGGAAAGCATAGAGGTAACATTAACCATTCTAACATAAACTGATGAATAACAGGAACACTCATTGAGACGTGGAAATACAGTGGCTGGGAAACATATCTGATAAAGGAGATTAAAAGTTAAGCTTTGCCTGGGCCCTGCACCCACATGGGAGACCAGAAGGAAGCACCTGGCTCCTGGCTTCGGATCCGTACAGAGCGCCAGCTGCAGTGCACCGGCCGTAGTGGCCATTTGGGGGTGGGGGGTGAACCAATGGAGAGAAGACCTTTCTCTCGTCTCTGTCTCTCTCACTGTCTAACTCTGCCTGCAAAAAAAAAAAAAAAAAAAAAAAAAAAAAAAGAAGTCGAGTTTTAAACAGCCTATGAGAAGTCCAACTGGAAATTTCTCAGTTCATTCTGTCACATTGTTTATGTATTTGCTCAAATGACAACTCTTCAGAATGCCCTTCCCTGATATCTCTTCCTAAAATTACTCTCATAGCTAGTAGTTTTTATCCCTCCAACTACTTAATATTCTATGATACTTTATGATGTTATGTGATAAATTTTTGTCTTTATTGTAAATTTCTTCCAGGAAAAGTTAAGTTCCATGGGGGTAGAAAATTGTCTGATTTTTAAAATATGAATTCCCTAGCAGAGTGATGGGGACATGGTAGGTAATAAAAAAATTTGTGAATGAATACATGAATTAATGGGTAGATAAGTAAATGATAACAAGTTGAATATTTCTATTATTCATATATACAGAAATAGAGTCTTTCATGGAACTAATGGGAAAATTATCCAAACCTTACAACAACAGACAAATCATTGCCTATTTCTGAGAGTGCTTACATCAAGAGACTAAATCAAGGAGAAGCATTTTGCTCCTGTGCATACGAATAAATTTTCATAAAAATAGAGTCAATTCTAATTGAAAGGATCTCATTATTTCTAAAATTTATGTATGTGTTTTAGTTTACAATAAAACTTGTGAGTTAGTTTTAGATTCCAATAAGCCAGACAACCTTTTATAAATCCTGATATCAGGTTTATATTCATGGGGGATATTGTAGTAGAACTGAGATTCCTTGCTCCTAAGTGACCCAAAATGAAAGAATAAAATTTGCTTCAAATATAGTACCAGTATTTTACTCAATAAACAATAAAAATAGATGCTATTGGCCAAATTCTGTCAGTGAATATAAATATAATCATTTTATAGATGATTATACAATTAAGATGGGATATTTTAACAATGTTATTTAAGACTTGCATAACTGAAATGGGTCATTAATCTGTATTGTTATAATACACACTATAGGTCAATTACTCTTGCACTTAGAACCCCACTAAATAAGAATTATATAAAATTATGCAGGTGCTATAGGTGAGTCCTATTACAAGAGTAAAAAAGAAGGTCCCACATATAATCCTACTTGCAGACTACAGAAAAGTTAATATGAGCTTAGTTTTGGCAGATTAATGGGATTAACAGGACTCTATTGAAATGGAAGCATGTAAAGAGAGAATAAAAGAGAACAGAAGATAATTTTTGGAAATTCATGGAGATGTGAAATATGTGACATATTCACAAAATCTTTACATTTTTACCTCAGTTTAGTTTTGTTTGGAGGAATAGCAGGGAATGGTCTAAGCAAATAAGGCAGGAACTGCTTAGAGAGGGAATGGCACAGTCAGCTAAGTACCGTGGACTTTACACTTTATGAAATGCAGTGCCATTTAAGGATGTTAAGTGGGCTGACAGCATTTATATTTTAGAAAGGTCACTTCTAATTTGATTTGAAGAAAGGTCTCTAGATGAGCAAAGAAAGATACTATTTAAAATCCCTCTTTAAATATTGCCATTGAAGCACTCCTCACAGCAGAGAAAAGTGATTCAGACCTTAGGAATCTAGTTGGGGAAATCCAGAAATGCTCACTGGTTGCAAGAAGGAATCAGAAGTGCAAGTTTAAATGTAAATATTCTAACCTACTTGTAAAAATAATATTTGCAATTCTCCACTAATTGTTAACACTCTATTTTCCTCTAAAAATTCTTCTGAGTAAAATAGCACAAGGGAAAAAAAATCAGTTTCACACTTGGCAACCCAGTGGGGGAGACATATGCAATTTAAGAAATAGTACCACAAACACAATTTTATAAATTGAAAATGAGGTATGCCTAGCAGAGAAATTTTACATAGGCACATATAGACCATTGACAAAAACACACAAAATACAGCAGAAACAACCCAAAATTTTACTATCAAATTAACATATGAATAATTGCACAAGAAAATGTTATGGAATACTGTATGAACAAATCCATATTCCATCTTAAGAAAAATTACATTTTAGAGATGCTGTTTTAAAGACCTTAATTTTCAAAATTCATATATAAAGCAATCTTTATTTGCTGATTGCATGCTATCTTATAAAATATATTTGAAATTTGCATTTAGTTTGCATTATCAGTAAAAATGTTGAACCATGAGTAGGATACAATCCCATTTTAATGATTCTGGTGCCATTTTTAGAATGAAAATTCAAAAAATAAGTGTCTAGAAAAGACCCTTATTATAACTGATTATGCCATTTACATTTCTCTTTCCTGAGAAATAAAAAATACATTAACATTTAGTAATAAATGTAGAACTTCATTTTTGCTATATTCTTCTATACTGTTGCAAATTTTTATATTCATTTACTATGTTAAAATACAATTGAATAAATATCTACTTGTCTGAAAAAGGATGCCTCAACATAGTAGCTGGATACTGCCTGGTATATACTGATGACATCTCCATCACCAAACTTTTCTTCTGCTTTGAGGAATACCATGGTCTTTGTCTTCTGATTGCCAAATATTCTTCATGTAAATGATACTCTGTTATCTACAGGCTTTTGAGTGATATGCTTGCAGGCCTATGGCAAATTTGTACGGGACCAACACTGATGTGCTCCAGAATAGTCCTTGCATCCCAACTGATTCATAGGAAAACACATTTTTGCTTTCTTATGCAAAAGTCCCATTCTTTATACTAGTTCTTTCCATTTTTCTATTTTCTTCACCACAAAGTAGGTAGACTTTCATGGAGTTGTGTCTGATATCAGCATATGTGTATGGGTATGTAACAGTGGGAAATATGAAGATTGTGTAATCAGAAGATTGTCAAGTTTAGAAGCTGCAATGTACTATCTGACTTTGTTTGTAACATTTACTCCTGAAATTAATTTCCATTTCAAGAAGATCTGTACTTGGGGTCCAGACTCATTCAGGGACACCCATAGGATTCAATTTCCTAAAGGGAAATGTAAAAACTTATTAGGATATTATTCTAACATATACAAATAACTATGATATAAGATAAATGAATATTGTCAAACATTTCTTATTGTTGACATTTCTTATGAAAACAGAAGAGATGGAAACAAATTTTGCCCAGAAGAATTGGGACTTGAGTTTAAACAAAGTTCCATTTGACATTTAAAAAATTGATAAAAATAAAATGAAAGAAAAGGAATATCAAGCGAACTTCAAAAATAAAGGTATGGAATTAAAAACGATTAGAGAAATGCTTTCAATTTACGGCCCGCAGTCTATAGTGACAGCATTTCATAGTAAGTTATTAGAAATGCAAATTCTTTTTCCAGTCCAGATCTATTGAGTGAGAAATTCTGGGATAAGAGACTGGTTATATGTAAACTAACATGGTTTCCAGATGATTGTGAAGCATGTAAACACTTGAAAAACATCAGAGAAATATCTTTCTAAAAAAAAGTAAATATTATGAGGATGTGCATTAAAGCAGTTTTGGGATTAGCAAGTAATCACTTATGTAATATTTGATGTCTTAAACATATGGTCAATCTGCTTATAATAGACTTTAAAAGAAAATATCCAATGAAAAAGGCAAGAAGGAGAGTTATGTCACCCCTCTTCTAACCCCAACCTAGGGCAGACAATAAAGAATCAAAATTAGTCAGAAGAATAGTATGAAAGGAAACTTAATTCAGTCTTAAAACTCTGTGACTACCCCTCTAGAGTGAGATTCAGCACTAGATAGAGCCCTGAGGATCCTTTGCCTAGGCCAATACTGACAGATGACACTTCAATGCTTGCACAAGAATCAGATGGAAATCTGCACTCTGGAACAATGGACTAGTGTTTTGGTCTACACCCTCAACCTCATGAGGACCTGACACATATCTTCAAGACAGTGACAGATCCTGTGACTGAGTCTAGGCTGTAATCCAGCTTACTGCCAGCATGAATGGTCAAGGAACTATCTTCACCAACATTTCCTCAACTTTGGGTAGACAGCAAAGTGCACACCTCCAGCAACTTGGAAATAGGACACCAAAGTGAGCACAGGACTGCTCCCTTAGAATTTGGTAGAAGCCTGGTAAAACTCATCATTGAACAAACCTTGATTATCTTTGTGTTCAGGCCAGTGCATGTACAAAAGAGTTTCTGCAACAGATCCATTCCCAAGAGTAGATATGTGGCCCCATTGATTAGATATATATCCTGGTCAGCATCACATGAGGCTGGTTACAACAGTCTCAACCCACAAGACCACCTTAGTAGCATGCAACCCATAGCAAACTAGCACTTGATTGTAACCCATACTGTGCTAGTCTTGGAGGGCTGTGGGCTCTGGTAGAAATTTAGCACTGTGGCATTTGTGGTCACAGGACTGCTCACTCCATTTCTCGCCCTTACTCAGACAGCATAACATGAAGGGAGTTAATTGTCTAGCAAAGGATAAAATACATTGCTTAGAACCTGAGGCTGGAAACATCGAGGCCCATGAATCCCTACTGGACTTTGGGATGGCACTACCAGAACATCAGATGTACTCCTGTCACCTCAGAAACCTGAATTGTGACTCAGGAATTCTAGGCCAACCCTTCCATTAACTCTACTAATGAACAATGAAGGAGACACATGTCTTTAAGCCCTGCCCTATAGGCTACCACCAAGATCCATGTACCACTGTAGAGAACCAGCAGAACCCCCCCCATGCTCCCATTGCTGATGTCATCAATTATAGTAGAAGAACATATTGGGAAATATAATTCAGAACCCAACAGGAACTAATGCCAAATAACTGACGGAAGACACATCTTTTAAAAAAACTCCTGTTAAAAGTCACAGAGAGTCACAGAGTCAAGTGATCAACAAGGTATTCAAATATCAAGGTAGGCATACAGGATATATAAAAAAGCAAAGCATTATATGCCCACAAAGGAAAAAATAAACACACTAGTAATAGATTCTAAAGAAAATAAGAGTGATAAAATGTCTTGTCAAGAGTTCAGGCCAGTGCCGCAGCTCACTAGGCTAATCCTCCACCTGCGGTGCTGGCACCACAGGGGTTCTAGTCCCAGTCAGGGCACCAGATTCTGTCCCAGTTGCTCCTCTTCCAGTCAAGCTCTCTGCTGTGGCCTGGGAAGGCAGTGGAGGATGGCCCAAATGCTTGGTCCCTGCACCTGCATGGGAGACCAGGAGAAGCACCTGGCACCTGGATTCAGATTGGTGCAGTGTGTCGGCCATAGCAGACATTTGGGGGGTGAACCAACAGAAGGATGACCTTTATCTCTGTCTCTCTCTCTCACTGTGTAACTCTGAGTGTCAAAAAAAAAAAAAAAAGAGTTCAAAAGAATCAGGAAGATGTTACAAGAAATAAGAATACATAGACAGTTTAATAAAACAGAAAAGCAATGCCTGATAGGAATGACAAAATCAATGGAGAGCAAGATCTTGAAAAAGAACTATGTAAGTTAGATAAGAAGTACAGTTGAAGTGCCACCACCTGTGACACTGGCATCACATGTAGGCACCAGGTTATATCCCAGTTGCTCCACTTCTGATCCACTCCCTGCTAGTGGCCTGGGAAAAAGGAGGAAATGACTAACCAAGAGTGTTTGGGCCTCTGTCACTCTTGTGGAGAGATCTATATGAAGTGTTTACTTCCTGGCCTGCCCCCAGCTGTGGCTGCAGTCATCTGATGAATAAAACAGCCACTGAAAGATCTCACTCTCCCCCCACCCCCGTCTCTCTCTCTCTCCCTCTCTGTCTCTTTCTCTCTCACACTATCACTCCCTCTCTGTAACTCTAACTTTCAAAAATGAATAAATAAATCTTTAGAAAAATAAAAAGAAGTATAGTTGAAAGCCTCTTTATGAGGAAAGAAAAGGTAGGTGTGTGAAATGCACTACATCTAGTAGAAGAAAGAGAATTTGAATTTGAAAACAGGTTTTTTGAAATGTATGAATAAGACAGAAAAGAGGGGGGAGGGAAATTAAAAACAAAAAGAATGAAAAGATACTCCGATTTTGGAGCTTGACTAAATGAATAAATATCTGAACGTTAAGGCTCTGTGAAGGAATAAGTGAGGAATAAAAGCATAAAAAAATCTATTCAATGGAACTATAGCCAAAAATTTTCCAGATCTTGAGGAAGATATTGACAACTGCTACAAGAGGTCCATGTGTCCTGAAACAGACATAACCACAAAACTTTCAAAAATATAACACAAAGAAAAATTCTAAAATTTGCAAGAGGAAGGCACAAAGCCAAATTTAAAAGATACCCCCATTAAACTAATAGAAGGTATATAAGCAGAAATATTGCAGACCAGAAGGGAATGGTGTAATGTATTCCAGGTTCTGGAAGAAAATACAATTATGAATGTTGTGCCTATCAAAGTTAAGTAGAAACTCAGGGATTTCATTACCACCATATCAGCCTTACAAAAGATATATTAGGGAGTCACATATGTAGAAGCAAAAGAAAGCAAGTTACCATCATGAAAACATGTGACAGTATAAAAATCACTAGAAAAAAAACGTTCAAAATAACCAGAAGATGTTTTTTAATGACAGGAATATAACATTAGTTACCTGCAATCTCCCAAGCTGAAAGCTACAGACTGAATGGATTAAAAAATTACCAAACAATATTCTGTCTAAAAGAAACCTACTTCACTACAAGGACACACACACACACAGATGAGAAACAAAAGCATGCCAACAAAAAATGAAAGAAATCAGAAGTATCTGTACTTACATCAGACAAACTAGATGTTAAGTCAAAAACTTTAAAAAGAGAAAAATATTATGGCATGATGATCGATGAATAAATTAGGCAGTAAAGCATGACAATTATAAATGTTTATGTACCTAAAACTGTAGCATCAAATTTCACAGGATAATACTAGACCTAAAGGGAGAGATAACTCCAAAACAATAATAGTAAAGGTTTCATCACCTCATTTTAATCAATGGGCAGGTAAACCAGATAAAAAAAATATCAACAAAGAAACATCAGAGCTCAACTTCTTTAAACCAAATGGACCTTGCAGACCTCTCTAGAAAATATTATCAAACTGCTGCAGGATACAAATTCTTTTCATCAATATGTAGACCATTCTCTAAAGTCAACAATGTTTTAAGCCACAAAGCAAGTTTCTACAAATTTTAAAATTCAAGATCATATCTTGTATTTTTTTCTTAGTATGATGGAATAAAATAAGAAATCAATAATAAAGCAAATTTTATTAATTATACAAGTGCAATGGCCGGCACTGTGGCTCAATAGGCTAATCCTCTGCCTTGTGGCGCCGGAACACCGGGTTCTAGTTCCGGTTGGGGTACCAGATTCTGTCCCGCTTGCCCCTCTTCCAGGCCAGCTCTCTGCTATGGACCGGGAGTGCAGTGGAGGATGGCCCAAGTGCTTGGGCCCTGCACCCAACGGGAGACCAGGAGAAGCACCTGACTCCTGCCATTGGATCAGCGTGGTACACTGGCCGCGGCGGCCATTGGAGGGTGAACCAATGGCAAAAAGGAAGACCTTTCTCTCTGTCTCTCTCTCTCTCACTGTCCACTCTGTCTGTCAAAATAAATAAATAAATATAAATAAGTACATTGGCTGGCGCCGTGGCTCACTTGGCTAATCCTCCACCTGTGGTGCCGGCACCCCAGGTTCTAGTCCCAGTTGGTGCGCCAGATTTTGTCCCAGTTGCCCCTCTTCCAGTCCACCTCTCTGTTGTGGTCCGGGAAGGCAGTGGAGGACGGCCCAACTGCTTGGGCCTTGTGCCTGCATGGGAGACCAGGAGAAGCACCTGGCTCCTGGCTTCGGATCGATGCAGTGCCAGCCATAGCATCATTTTGGGGGTGAACCAACGGAAAGAAGACCTTTCTCCCTCTGTCTCTTTCTCACTGTCTAACTCTGCTTGTCAAAAAAAAAAAAAAAAAAGCAAAAACAAACAAACAAAAAAAACAAGTGCATGAACACTGAGCAATATACTTCTGAACAAACAATGGCTTACTAAAGAAATTAAAAGAGAACACAGGGACATATGTTTTATGTAGCTGTTATATCATTCAGGATACCTGTGTTCCATATTGAAGTACCCAGCTTTGAGTCCTGGCTCTGTTACTGATTCTAGCTTCCTGCCAACGCACACCTCCAGAGGCAGCAGTTAATGGCTCGAGTAGTTGGATCTCTGACACATTCATGCATGTACTGGATGTGGTTTCCTGTTACAGCTTCAGCTTACTCAACCCTGGCAGTTGTGAGCATTTGCTGAGAAAACCAATAAATGGGAGATCTGTCTATCTGTTTGTTTCTTTGTATCTGTGTTTATCACATTAAAAAGAAAAAAACTTAAATGGTCCCTTGGAACAAATAAGAATGAAAACATATCAAAACACATGGGACACAGTAAAAGCAATAAAGAAAAGAATGCTTATAACAAAAAGCACCTATGAAAAATTGTAGGTTTTCAAGTGAACAACCTCACTATGCATCCTAAGAATCATAACAAAGACTGGAACATAAATAAATAAAGTATTGACAACCAAAAATATTTTGAAGTCAATGAAAAGAATGGCTGATTTTTGGAAAAGATATAGTCAATAATTGTTTAGTTATACCAACCAATAAAAAAATCATCAAACAAAGTCATAGAAGAAAAAGAATATATTACAGCTGATACCACAGAAAGAGAACATCATTAGAAACTGAAATGAACAACCACATGCCAATAAATTTGATAATTTAGATAAAATGCATAAATTGCTGTGCATGTAGAACTTGCCAAAGTATAACTATGAACACATGGACAACCTCAAAGCTCTAATAATGAGTAATCAGAATGAATCAGTAATCAAAAGTTTCCCAAGAAAGCAAAGTCTGGGGCCAGATGGCTTCTCTGCTGAATTCTACCAAACTTTTAAAGAAAAAAAAAACTAAACAAAACACAGTATCTTCTCAGACTACTCTAAAAAATAGAAAGGGAGGGCACCTTTCCAAACTCATTCTATGGTGTAATGTTACCTTGATTCCAAAACTAGGCAAGGGTACAACAAAAAAAGAAAAGTAGACCAATCTCTCTGATGAACATAGTTGCCAGAATTTTCAACATACTATTTTTTTTTTGGACAGGCAGAGTGGACAGTGAGAGAGAGAGAGAGAGAAAGGTCTTCCTTTGCCATTGGTTCACCCTCCAATGGCTGCCGCAGCCGGCCCACTGCGGCCGGCGCACCGCGCTCATCCGATGGCAGGAGCCAGGTGCTAGGTGCTTTTTCCTGGTCTCCCATGGGGTGCAGGGCCCAAGCACTTGCCATCCTCCACTGCACTCCCTGGCTACAGCAGAGGGCTGGCCTGGAAGAGGGGCAATTGGGACAGAGTCTGGCGCCCCAACCGGGACTAGAACCCTGTGTGCCGGCGCCGCAAGGTGGAGGATTAGCCTGTTGAGCCACGGCGCCGGCCATCAACATACTATTAACAAATTGAATCCAACAACATCAAAAGACTCGTTTACCTTGACCTAGTGGGATTTATCCCAGCACTGTAGGAACGTTTTCAGTACACGCAAATGATTAAGCATAACACATCATCAGAATGAAGGATGAAAGTCAATAGACACATAAAAAGCCTTTGGTAAAATTTAATATTCATCCTAGAAAAAATTTTATAACAAATTGTGTTATACCATTACACAAGCTCATATTCAACATCATATTGAATGGGTAAAAGCTGAAAGCTTTTCAATTAAGATCTCAAGCCAGACAAAGTTACCTACTCTTACTATTTTTATTAAATATGGTACCAGTTTAAACCAGAATAATTAGGCTAAAAAAAGAATTAAAAGGCATAGAAATAAGAAAGGAGAATGTCTTTCTGCAAATGCCAACATTTTATACATAAAAAGACTGAATCAAAAGACATGGGACTGATAAATAGGTTCAGGAAATTTGTAAGATACAAAATCAATAGAAAAAGTCAGTATCATTTTTATACATCAATAAGAAATCTACTAAGAAAGAAATTTAAAGAGTAATGGCATTCACAATAGCTATAGAAATAAAATAAAATACTTTGAAATTAATTTATCTAAGGATATGAAAGACCTCTACAATGAAAACTGCAAAACAATGAAAAAACTGAAGGAAACATAAAAAATAGAAAGGCCTCCCATGTTCATTTATTGGAAGATTGAGTGTTATTAAAAGTCTCCTTTTATCCAAAATAATTTAGAGATTCAACCAAAAACTCTTCTAAGTGACAATTATTTCTTCACAAAATTAGATTCTTCCAAAAATATAAAGAAAGCATCTTATAATTCACATGGAAGCACAAATGACCTCAAATAGCCAAAGCAATCTTGAACAAAAGAAATAAAGCTGGAGTCATCACAACACCTCTTCCAAAGACCTAATACGGAGTGATTGTAAATAAAACAGCATGGTGCTGACATAAAAGCAGATACATAGACTAATGGAGCAGAATAGAGACATCAGAAATAAATCTGCACAGCTAGAGCCAGCTGATTCTTGACAAGTCACCAAAAACATATATTGGAGAAAGTACAATCTCCTGAGTAAATCCTCCTAGGAGCATGGGCTATCCATACGCAGAACACTTACTCTTGACCTCACTGCTCCCATTTCCTAAAAAGAGGATCAAAAACCTCAATGCAAATATTGGGGAACACTTTGATACTGGCAGTGACTTTTTTTTTCTTTGATAAAATAACAAAAGCACACTTAACAACAGCAAAACCAGACATTTTATCAAACAATGAATACAGTGAAGAGACAAAGAACAGACTAAGAAAAAATATTTGAAAACTATTCATCTGACAGAGGATTAATATCTAGCATATGTAAGGAACACACACACACAAACACAAACCTCAGCAACAAAATTACCAAACAATTCAGTTAAGAATAATGCATAAAGGAATCGAATGGACATTTCTCCAAAAGAAGAAATACAAAATGTGTTTTAAAATATTCAATAACTTTAACCATTCGGAAAAAAAAAAAACTCAAAATGACAATGAGGTATCAACTCATTCCAGTTAGAATACTATTATCAAGGGGCTAGAGTGTGGCACATTTGAGTAGGCTGCCATCTGCAGTGCTGGCATCTCATGTGGGTGCTGGATTGTGTTCCTGCTACATCACTTCCTGATAATGCACTTGGGGATGCATAGGAAGATGGCCCAGGTCCTTGAGCTCCAGCACCCAAGTAGGAAACACAGAAAAAGTTCCTGGCTCTTGGCTTCGGCCTGGTTCAGCCCCAGCTGTTGCAACCATTTGGGGAGTTAACCAGTGGTTGGAAAAATCTCTGTCGCTGTCTCTCCTTCTGCCTCTGTAACTCTGCCTTTCAAGTAAATAAAGAAATCATTTAAAAATAGGGACACAATTTTTTTCAATATTTATTTATTTATTTGAAAGTCAGAGTTATACAGAGAAAGAGAGGAGAGGTAGGGAGAGAGACAGAGAGAGAAAGAGGTCTTCCATCCGCTGGTTCACTCCCCTGTTGGTTGCAACAGCAAGCGCTGTGCTGATCCGAAGCCAGGAGCCAGGAGATTCTTCTGGGGTGCAGGGGCCCAAGGACTTGGGCCATCTTCCACTGCTTTCCCAGGCCATAGCAGTGAGCTGGATTGGAAGTGGAGTAGCCGGAACTCGAACCAATGCCCACGTGGGATGCCGGCACTGCAGGCCGTGGCTTTACCCACTACACCACAATGTTGGCCCCTAGAATACATTTATAAATAAAAAAGAATACCATTATCAAAAATACAAAACATAGCAGATGCTTGTGAAGATGTGGAGAAAAGGGAACCCTTATGTATTACTGGTGGGAATGCAAATTAGTACCATTATGTAGTTTTCTCCAAAAGCTGAAAACAGATGTATCATAGGATATGGTTATCTCCACTTCTAAGCATGCATTCCAAGCAAATAAAATCAGCATATGAAAGAGATGTTTGCACTCCCATGTTCCTTTCAGCACTATTCAGAATCAGCAAATGTAGAATCAGCCCAGTTCCCATCATTGAATGAATGCATAAAGAAAATGCAGTATGTATACACAATGCAAGGTTGTTCAGCTATAAGAAAAATGAAATTCTGTCATTTTAAGCAAAATGGATGGACATGATGATCATTATGTTAAGTGAAATAAACCAAAGACACAAAAGTACAAATACTGCCTGTTTTCCCTATGTGAAAGCTTAAAAAAGTTCATCTTAGAATAGTTACTACTTGAGATTGGGCTGAGTGAGGAGGAAAAGCAGAGGATGGATAACAGGCACCAAAGCCCAGTTAAACATATCAATTTCTACTGTTCCACAGTACAGTGGGAAAACAGTATGGTTCACAGCAGTGAATCATATACTGCAGAAATAACTGGAAGAAAGAAACTGGTATATTCCAAACATATAGCAAAGATAAATAACTGGAAATTCTACTTGCATGATTTGGTAAATGTACAGTATATATATGCAACATGAAAGAAATAAACAAGAGACACTGTCTTCTGTTCTTTGTCTTTTTTCAGCTTGGACTGAGAAAATATTGAACTTTCTGTCTATGATATCATTCCTCATTTTCTATCCACATTATTCTAAATGTAATATTATTGTTTTCAGATATATTGCTATTAACTGTATTCTCATTTTAAATAACTTAGTTGATAAATCAAGTAAATTTTGCTATTTCCTTATTTTCACAGGTTTCATCCTAGTATCCTCCTAATGTACCTTACCACTGGATAAGAAAAGTTGATGGGGCCAGCACTGTGGTGTAGTGGGTAAAGCCACCTCCTGCAGTGCTGGCATCCCATATGGGCGCCGGTTCTAGTTCTGGCTGCTCTGCTTTCGATCTAGCTCTCTGTTATCGCCTGGGAAAGCAGTAGAAGATGGCCCAAGTTCTTCGACTCCTGCACCCTCATGGGAGACCTGGAAGAAGCTCCTGGATCCTGGCTTCAGATTAGCACAGCTCTGGCCATTGTGGCCAACTAGGGAGTGAACCAGCGGATGGAAGACCTCTCTCTCTCTCTGCCTCTCCTCTCTCTGTGTAACTCTGAATTTTAAGTAAATAAATAAATCTTAAAAAAAAAGTTGACTATCTTGGGTTAATTTGCACATCCTCAACATTTGCAAGTTAAAATTATTTAATGATGAATGACAAGATTTTTTTTTTACAAGATTTACCTGGTCATCCTGCTCTGTTCATATAACTTAATCAAATATGCTACAAAATTTAATATACTTTGCTATTAAATGATAGAAAAATATTGTCTTTGTATACTGCTTATCCTGTCTTTACATGGCACAAATCTGACAAAATAAAAGAAAAAAGCAATTGTGAAGACAAAATGGACATATGTAATCTTCAATTCATCCCCACATTTTCTCTCAAAGTTAATAAATAATTATCCATTTATACCTAGTGGTGATTTCTAGTAACACAACTAAGCTGTAGTGAGTTATTTATATAATATCATCTAAATATAATTTGCTTCACATTTCACCTTAGTCTGAATAAGCAAACTCACAAACTCTGAGTTTCTCTTTAATAACTATTCAGGTAGTATTTAGAAAAATGAATCAATGATATTTACTGAATGAGGACCAGATTATAATTCAAAGAAGCAAAAAATATCATGACTTTAGTTGCTTCCAAGTGTTTCTCTACGGCATTTATTCTGGAAGATACTGATGTGTTAATCTTTCTTTGGGTATAATTGGAAGTCAAAAAAGAAAACAGTGACTGAAGTGTTTCTTACATTTAAAAGAATATATTTGTAAATCTTTATTGGAATTTAAAAAGGCTTCAAATAATAAAAATAAATTAGTTTGCCAACAAGTCTATATATTGATATATTAATGGAGCATAATATCAGTAGAATAATAATTACTACACAAAGCTTTTTAATTCAGCTTTATCATACGAATCAAAATAATAATGCAATGAGAATTATCAGACTTTGCTACTCAAAAAGCATAAAGTCATTATTATTTTTAAGATCTATAGCAGAATTGTGGGTGAGTATACTTTTCAGATATTAACACACATTCAAAGCATCTTCATTAGAGTATAGGTAAACATAGGAGTGAAAATGAAATTAGATAACAATGGACCAAAAAATTTTCTTCAAAATAATTTGAACTTTTTCAGATGATAAAAACAAATTATATCCATCAAATATTATGGGTCAGGAAGTGAGTATTAACATCCTAAAGGTGTAAAAGGAGTTTAGAACTTCTGGATGAATTGGTTTGAGAAACTAAGTAAAGCTGATGGGCAGAAAATTTTGATTTGGGAAAATCTCTCCTATAGCAGATCCTATTCTATAAAATAACAGACACTGAGCAATTTTCTTAAAATATTAAAGTGATCATATCTGGGGCCGGCACCGTGGCTAACTTGGTTAATCCTCCGCCTGTGGCGCTGGCATCCCATATGGGTGTTATAGTCCCGGTTGCTCCTCTTCCAGTCCAGCTCTCTGCTGTGGACCAGGAGTGCAGTGGAGGATGGCCCAAGTGATTGGGTGCCTGCACCCGCGTCAGAGACCAGGAAGAAGCACCTGGCTCCTGGCTTTGTATCGGCGCAGTGCCAGCTGTAGTGGCCATTTGTGAGGTGAACCAAGGGAAGGAAGACCTTTCTCTCTGTCTCTCTCTCACTGTATAACTCTATCTGTCAAATAAATTTTAAAAAAGTGATCATATCTATACATTTCCTAGAAATATACTAGAAATATGAGCCACAAAGTATGGACTTGACTCAGAAACAATCTCTTTGAACTAGAATTAGTGGAAGCAAATTTAAAATCAATTTAGCAGACATGACACCAAAGCATACTAGCTGATATCAAATCCTCCTTTCGTCTTAAGCAATAAAACGTTTCAGTTTCTTTTCCTGTAATAGAATGCAATGATTAACAAACAAACATTAACAAAAAACTGTTCAATATGGTATTTGTCAAGCAAACATTTATTGAGAACTCTTACAGTGCCAAATAGTATTCAAATCAGTGAATAGGAAATAAGATTTCCTTTTCTCTCATAGCTTATGCAGGCTGCTGTGACCAAGAGCTGATAAAGATAATGCACTTAACATAGAACCAAGAACAGGCAAAGAACAGAGCTCTTGTGATAAAGGTGGCGGTGAGTATGTTATATCTTCATCAAATAATGATATAACGTGAAATCCCTTGTGAGCAGTCATGGTGGGGTTTGATATCATGCAAAATTGGAAATGATAACACTTGATGGCTGACAATAACCACATTTCTTATATCTCATTACATAATATACATTACTTTGGTGATAAATGAAATATTACCTGAATTCATATCTACTGTTAGTTGACCACAATCTGGTAACCTACTGAAACATGTTTAAGCATTTTATTTATATAGGACTGGAAGTTGAGTCTATTTATTGAAAGTTTATTTATCTTAATGTATAAAAAGCTTCTGGAATCATAAAGTTTAATTTTTTAATTAAGCTAATATAAAGGACAGTCTTAATGAAACTATGTTGACTAATCTAATAGATTAGAAATCAACATTTATAGCTGCAGATTTCATTTTATTCACTGAATTTCTGGGAAGATAACTCAATTTTAGATAAAGAATTACTGACTTCCAGAATTGTATTATGATTAAGACCAAGTGTCTGGTAATAACAATAGATAGAATTAAAAAGGAGAATGTTCCAACATGCGAAGCAGTCCACATAGCTGACTCCTAGAATTACAAACACCCTAAATAGCACTCTGACCTCAGAATCAGCCCTTAAAGCATTGAGATCTGGCTGCAAAGCCCATTAGAGCATTTCAGACAGGGAAGCCAAGACACTGTGGCAAAAAATGTTTTACATGAATGATCTCTGTGAATGAGACTCTAGTGGAAAGCAGGAGTCAAAGAAGGATGTACTTTTCTCTGAAGGGAGGAAAGAATTTCCAATTTGCTTTTGGCCCTGTCTAAATACTGATAGAGTTTGTGGACTCAGAAGGGTTCCATAGCCTTGGCAGCTTGTGTCAAGAGCCTCAGGTGATCGCTGATATCATAATAAGAGTATTAATTGTTAAATCAATAACAGGAGTCACTGTGTACTTACTCCACATGTAGGACCTCTGTCCTCAATGAGTTGTACTATGAGAAATAACTGTAAAACTTGTTCTCAAACAGTACTTTATACTTTGTGTGTGTTGGGGGGTGGGAATTGTTGAAATCTTTACTTAGCATAGAGTTGGTGTTCTTTATATAAAGTTAATTAAAAATGAATCTTAATGAAGGATGGAATGGGAGAGGGAATAGGAGGTGGGACATGAGTGGGGGTGGGAGGTTGGGTGGGGGAGGGAGCCACTATATTCCTAAAGCTGTAACTATGAAATTGTTATTCATTAAATTAAAACTTTCCTAAAAAGAAATATAAAAATTATATTTTTAAAATGTCAATGAAATTAAAAAAATAATTCTGACTGAATGATAAAGAATGAAAAATAGCACTAGTAGATTGTTATAATTCTAAATTTGGCTCCTTGAAATCTATTTAACTTGATTTCCTTTTTTCATTAGGTTCACTTTATCATTTATTTATTTAAATTTTAAGCTCCTTTATAAATAAGTATACCATTGTGTTTGCATGTATTATTTCTTTTTGAATGCTATAATAAATTAGCACAAACTTGGAAACTTATACCAATTAAAATTTGTTAAATGCAGCTCACCAGGTTAGAAATCCAAAATGAAGGTGTCAGTAGGGCTGTATGAATGAAGCTGGGAAAGGAAAGGAAAAGTTTTATTTTTCCTGAAGTGTCCAGAAATAATACAGCCCTTCTGATGTTGATTTAACAATTTGCCACTCTTGTTTATGGCGTCAGTAATCTCCCTAGGCTATAGTCATGAGTTGCTGAGGCTATGGAAGCCTTTAGGGTTCACCGACTTGAATCTTGTTCAACAGGGTCATAGTCAAAGTGGAGGTTCTCTCCTCCCTTCGGAGAAAGGTACCTCCTTCTCTGGTGGCCCTGTTCCTTCCGTTGGGATCTTACTCGCAGAGATCTTTCATTTATGTCTTCTTCTTTTTTTTTTTTTTTCAACTTTATCAGCTCCATGTGGGCTGATGACAGTCCAAAGGATAGTGTTTACTGAATTTGCCTGTACTTGCATCTTCATGGCTTTTATTTCTTTTTTTTTTAAATATTTATTTATTTTTTGAAAGTCAGAGTTACACAGAGGAGAGGCAGAGAGAGAGAGGGGTCTTCCATCCGTTGGTTCACTCCCCAATTGGCCTCAACTGTGGGAGCTGCTCTGACCTGAAGCCAGGAGCCAGGAGCTTCTTCTGGGTCTCTCACATGGGTGCAAGGTCTCATGGACTTGGGCCATTCTCTACTGCTCTCCTAGGCCATAGCAGAGAGCTGGATTGGAAGAGGAGCAGCTGGGACTAGAACCAGTGCCCATATGGGATGCTGGTGCTTCAGGCCAGGGCGTTAACCCACTGCACCACAGCGCCAACCCTTCATGGCTTTTCAAAACCTTTCTGACAAGCATACAGAATATTCTGGAACTCTGTTTAACAATATACTCAATTACTTGAATGCTCATGCTTTTTTTGTCACCTGCTGCCTGACCCATGGGTAATTTCATTTTAAAATTTATCATCTACAATCAAGCAAATGAACTAATTAAATGTGCAAATACAATATCACAAACATGTATTAAAGTTTCAGAAAATATTTGTTGGACCCCTATAATTTCTTAAATTGTATGTAGCTGAATAGTAAGCAGAGAATAGAAAATTATTCACAAAGACATTTCAGCCTGGTGAAGGAAATAAGTATTAATAGAATAGTCATTATACTGGATTTATAATAATAAATGTAGTATATACTCTGGAGAAAGTCCCTGGGCTGTGTGAGCACATTTTATAAGGACTTAAGCTAGATAAGATCAGAGAGAACTTTCTGAGAATGTACCACATGAAAAAAAAAAAAAAAACAGTGTTCTGGTTGATGATGAATGATGATATGCTCATTGGTATAAGAGTAAAGAGTACATAGCATGTCCAAGAAATCTAAACAAATTCTGTGGTAGAATCAATTAATCACAGCAGAGATACATAATGAAGCTTCGGAGTGAGGCAGGGACTAGATTAAGTAGAGATTTATGGGTCATACCAAGCAGCAATAGATTTTAAGCTAAGAAAATGGCATCACAAGGTTTGCAAACATCACAAAACTGCAATGTGGGGAGAGGTCAGAGTGTGTGTGAGAGGCTACCCAGTAGGTTATAGAAGAATTCAACCAAAGGATAGATAGACTGGGACATTCTATACATACAGAAAAGATTTGCTAGGCATGTGCCAAATGTGTCAGAATTAAATGTGTAAAATATAACCAATATCCATTTTATCCAATATGAAATAGCTCATATAGATAGCAATTTTTCACTCAATAAAGCACTCAAAATCATCTTTGTTTTGTGTGTTTGTGTGTGCTTCTTCTAATTATCAGAACTATTTTGTAAGGAAAGCAGGGAACTCTCTCCCCATTTTTTACAATTCCAGGTAGTTTTGAAAAAAAAAGTTTTGTCAGGTCACACAAATTATAAATGTCAAGATCATGCCCTTCTGAATCCTGGGTCCCATTTATTCATCATGCTAATTGATTGCATCCATGGAATTTACTATTTTTAAATTAATGATTTATTTATTTATTTATTTGAAAGTCAGAATTACAAAAAGACAGAGAGAGAGGTCTTCCATCCACTGATTAATTCCCAAATGGCTTCAATGGCTGAGACTGAGACATACTGAAGCCAGGAATCTGGAGCTTCTTCCTGATTTCCCATGTGAGTGCAGGGCCCCAAGCACTTGGGCAGTCTTCCTCTGCTTTCCCAAGCACATTAGCAGGGAGCTGGATTGGAATCAGCACCCATATGGGATGCTGGTGTCACAGGCAGCAGCTTAACTCCCTATGCCACAGTGTGAGCCCTGCATCCATGGAATTTAAACCACTCCTCTTTCTGTATAAAAATCTATCCCCACTGCAGGACAATTAACACTTTTATGTAGGACAATTAACCAGCTCAATTGCAATTGCCAGTTTTTCTTTAGCTTCCTTAGGGTCCTACTCTGCTAAACACTTAACAGCAATGACAACATCAATGATGGCAATAAACCCACAAAACTATATCGAACCTTCCCAGTGGTTCAATTTCTCCTCTTTGGCATATGTTCACTAATAATTTTGATTCCACATGGTCAACAATTTAAAAGCATGCTTGTAGCTCCAGCAATTTTGAAGTGTATTTTAGAACCAATAAACACATCAATAAACATAGTTTCAACATGATTCGATATGAAATGTATTACTTTCAAGTCTATGGCAGGAAGCAAATGCTACTCAACATCATTTAAGAGTTATTTTCTTAATTAAACTTTCTCCCCAAAGTGATCAAATTAAAATTTAAAATATCTAAAAAGAAGACACATGTTTCCTATCAGTTATGTAATTATAAAATCTGAAGTTTAAATTCATTAAATAACCTTGGAAAAGGAAAACAGTCATATGCAATCAGCTAAAATTGCTGGCACAGTTTTTTTAAAGAATTATTTATTTATTGAAAGGCAGAGTTACAGAGAGGCAGAGGCAGAGAGAGTGGGGGGTCTTTTATCTGCTGGTTCATTCCCCAGATGGCCTCCAGGGCCAGAGCTGCATTGATCTGAAGCCAGGAACCAGGAGCTTCCTGTGGGTCTCCCACATGGGTGCTGGGACAGAAGGACTTGGGCCATCTTCCACTGCTTTTCCAAGTCACAGCAGAGAGCTGGATTGAAAGTGGAGCAGCCGTCACCCACATGGGATGCTGGCAACGCAGGCGGCAGTTTTACCCACCAGGCCACAGTACCTCCCTGAAACAGTTTTTATAATATATTCTTTCTACACTTATGAATTTTAAAGAAACTTTCTGAATATATGTTTTGGGTTTACATTTTTGAGAGATATAACAGGAAAGTATGGGAAATTGCTTAAAATAATTTAATGAAAGAACATTTGGGCATACATAGACACTGATCTAACTGGCATTTTCTTATTTATTCAAAATTCAAGATTTTCAAAACTTCCTGAGGTAAAATAATTTTAAATTTTATAGGAAAACATAAATAGATTTCTCAAACTTTGAAAAAGACACTTGAATTCTGTTTTTTATCCTTGTGGTTACATTTCTTTTTTTCTGAAATTTTAATGGAAGGATACAGAAAACATTCTTCAATACAATTGCTTTTGTAATGCTTAGAATTTGAAGAAAATTAAATTTTACAGGTTTCTTTATGTTTTTATCCTATTTATCTTCCCTCTTCATAATTAATTCTGACTTGTCAGTAAGTACTCTATGTTTTCGCTTCTCTTGAGAGGTTTTTGAAAAAATGGAAAATTTCTCAAGGTAAGCATATGTAATTCAAAAGAAAAGCATCCTGTAAAATCAACATTACAACATACATAATTTTAAGAGTTTTCCCAAGAATGAGCTTCTTTCTAGAAAAAAAGAAAGTACATATTACACATTTATGTTCTGAGAAATTAAGTGTTGGCAGAGAGAAAAAAAGATTTATAAAAAACAAATCTAGGTTTAGATGCAGAAGCTGGGTTTTATGAACCTGACAATGGCTATTATTTCAAACCAAGGTTTTGTACTATTATTTCGCACAATTTATAGATTTTCTTTATGAAATAAAACAAAATAACTGTAATAGATAAAATAATAAGTGATTTACTAAAATATTTTAAACATAAACATGTTAATATAAAGGATCATTAATTTAATGTCTGCTTCTGAAAGCTTTTGCAAAAATACTTATTCAAATTCACAATATCTAAAAACAGAGAAGTGAAAAACTGGAAAGTATTTATTTTCAACTGACTTTTAAAAACATTTATTTTTTTTTCATTTTATTTAGACAACACACAGAGCGTGATATCTCTGTTCAGCTGTTTTGCTCTGAAAATGCTTTCAACCTCTGGGGGCGGACAATGCTGAAGTCAGGAGCAGGTCTCTTACTCTGGGTCCCTCCTGTGGTTGTCAGGGATCCAAATACTTGAGCCACCTCCTGTCGCCTCCCAGGCTAAGCATTGGCAGTAAGCAGGAATTGGAACCTGAGCAGAGACTCTAACCCTGCCACACTGATACAGTATGGATGCAGGCTTCCCAAGTGACATTTTTAGCCACTGTGTCATACACATATCCACATTTGAAGTTTTTCAAAGGTGATGAGGGTAGACTTCTCCTGAGACTCCCAAAGGAGAGGAGTTCTTACAATTATGCTTGGTTGGGGCTTCAGTCATATAATACAAACAGATTAATTTTTATCAACATAGCTACATACAATGTTTAAAAAAGTGATCATACAGGAAATTGGTTAATCATCATATTTCTAAATTAAATTATTAATGTCTTCATTTTAGCTAGTTAGTTAGTTTAGCTAGTTAGTTTATTGTGCTTTGAGACATCTATACAAAAGTTCATTCACACATGATATTGAAAAAGATTAAAGTCTGCAATCTTATCCAAGTAAAGGTTAGTCTCAGGCTAAATTGTGTTAAATTCAGGCCACAAAACACACCCTACCCCGCCATGCCCCAGTAAAGTCATGATAAGCTTTGTAACTTATATTACTGCATAATGGAGTCATCTTTAGATCTAAAAGTTTCAAATTGAATTCAATGGCATCTAAATCGAGAACATGCTCTTGCATTAACATCTTCATTTTATCATAAATCGCATTATCAAAACTTGTGATGAAAGAAGAATCCTTGCTGAAGTCCATTGAATAGTTTCTCTACGCCAACCATATTTTAAGTAATTCTACAATACCAGTGCAATGAATGTCTCAAAACCTTTGTGTCTGAAATTATTTAAAGCATCACCATGGCAACATGAATCTAATGAAAAGATATTTTATAGCTTAAGAAGTCTGAAAAGTAAATGTCATAGACTTGTAAAAGGACTTTCTGCTCTTTAAAGAATTCCATATATTTCATAAATATTTAAACATATTAAATCTTGGGGTACAAATAATAGCAAGTGTGAATTTATTTCTTAGTTAAATTACTAACCATGGTCTCATTAAATCAGTGGTAGCTTCTGAGCATTGTGGATTTTTTTCATGAGGAAAAACCTGGCCAACGTGCAAGAAATTAAGTCTAAGTGACCCACAATTGGCATCTATCTTGGCACCACCTACCTTGTGTGGGTGTCTCCCAGCATGAGAAAGGAGAGATAATAACAACGACCTTGGCAACTGAACCAACCCAAGCTATGTCACCTTTACTGTCTCTGAATGACTGATTAGTGATACTGCCAAGTTTCAAGTTGAAATGAACCCGACCAATGTGATTTTTGATGCCAAATGATTGATTGTACAAAAATTTGAGGATGTTGTTGTCCTATTTGGTAGGAAGCAGTGACCCTTTGTGGTGGTAAATGATGCAGGCAGGTCTAAGATCCGAGTACAAGGGAAAGACATATTTCTATCCAGATGAGGTGTCATCACTGGTCCTGACAAAGGTGTAAGAAAGCACAGAAGCTGACCTTGGGAAGACTGGTACCAACGCTGTGATCATAGTGACAGCTTACTTTAATGATTCTCAGAATCAAGTAACCAAAGATGCTGAAAACATTGCTGCTCTCAATATACTTCAAAAATTGTACTTTTGAAATTTATATTTATTAAATGGAAATTTTCTAAATAAATAAATAATAGAGTCGATTGTTAAATCAATAATAGGAGTCACTGTGCACTTGCTCCCCATGTAGGACCTCTGTCTTTAATGAATTGTACTATGAGAATTAACGTTAAAACTAATCTTCAAACAGTACTTTATACTTTGTGTGTCTGTGCGTATGCAAACTGTTAAAATCTTTACTTAGAACAAAGTTGATCTTCTGTATATACAGATGATGAATCTTAATTAAGAATGCATGGGAGAGGGAATAGTTGGTGGGACGGTTTAGGGATGGGTGGACAGGTGTGGGGAGAAGAATCACTATAATCCAAAAGTTGTACCCATGAAATTTATATTTATTAAATGAAAACCTGTTATAAAAGATACAAAACACACGAAAGCTTTCCCCACATCCTGTTATCCTGCTCCTCTTATCTACACTCAACGTAGGCTCAACATAAATAATTATGCCATCCTTCACCAAGTTTTCACAATAAAAATGCTATTAGGTCTAATGGGCATTTTCCCAATTGCAATCTAGCCTTGTTGCTGGCAGTCACTGAAATCTAGGACTCGGTTTTGTTTTCTGACCAGTATATGTAATGGCTCAATAAATCCTTTCATTTCACAAATATATATATATATATATATATATATATATATATGTGTGTGTGTGTGTGTGTGTGTGTGTGTGTATACACACGCATATATATATATATATATATATATATATATATATATATATTTCAATGAGCTAACTGCTGCTGCTATTGCTTGTGCATTAGACAAAATGGTTGAAGCTGAAGGACGTTTGCTAATTTTTGACTTGGGAAGCTGCCCTTCAGAATTGAAGATGGAAGCTTGGAAGTCAAATGCACAGCTGGAGACACCCATTTAGGTGGAGGGTACTCTGACAAGCAAATGGTCAACCATTTTGTTGCTGAGTTCAAATGCAAGCATAAGAAACATGTCAGTGAGAACAAGAGAGCCATCAGATGCCTCCATACTGCTTGTGAATGAACTAAACTTACCTTTTCTTCAGCACCCAGGCAAGCATTGCTGTAGATTCTTTCTATGAAGGAATTGACATCTATATCTCCATTACTCATGCTCAAATTTGAAGAGTTGGATGCTGACTTTTTCAGTGGTGTCCTAGGCCCTGTAGAGAAAGCTCTTTGAGCCATCAAATTAGACAAGATACAGACCCATGATATTGTTCTGGTGGGTGGTTCTACTAGAATTCCCAAGATCCAGAAGCTTCTTCAATGCTTCTTCAATGGAAAAGAACTAAATAAGAACATCAACCCTGATGAGACTGTTGCCTATACTGCAGCTCTCCTGAGAGCCATTCTATCTGGAGACAAATTCAAAAATGCTCAAGATCTGTTGCTGTTGGATATCACTTCTCTTTCCCTGCAGGGTTCCTCATATTGAAGTCACTTTTGATATTGATGCTTATGTAATTCTTAAAGTCTTTGCTGTGGATAAGAGTACAGGAAAAGAGAACATGATTAAGATTACTAATAACAAGGGCTGTTTGAGCAAGGAAGATTTTGAACATATGATCCAGGAGGTTGAGAAGTATAAAGCTAAGAATCAGAAGCAGAGGGGCACGGTGTTCTCTAATAATTCACTTGAATCCTATGCATTTGACGTGAAAGCATTTGTTGAAGATGAAAAAAACTTCAAGGCAAGATCAATGATGAGGATAAACAGAAGATTCTTGACAAATGCAATGAAATCATCAACTGGCTAGATTAGAACCAGACTGCCTAAAGAGAATTTGAACATTAGGAGAAAGTCTGCAACTCCATTATTATCAAGCTATACCAGAGTGCAGGGGGCAGGCCAGGAGGAATGCCTGGAGGCTTGTCTGGTTGGGGTGCTCCTCTGTCCGGTTGTGCTTCTTCAGTGTCTGTCGTTGAAGAGATTGATTAAGCCAATCTCAGTATAGATGCAGCATTGTTCCACACAGTAAAAAATGGAAGGACCCAAATTTGCAGCCAATGCTGTAGCAGTTTAAAGTTCAGCTGCTATAGTAAATTACTGGGTATGCTCAACACTTGAATATAGAACATGCGCACATGGAAAAGAAATAACATTTCTAATTTTAAGTGTCGTATCTAAGTGGAGAATGCAATGTCTTAAATAAACTTGTATTTAAAATTGGAAAAACAATTACTGTCCTCATACTAACAAATGTAAAATATATTATTGTTGTGGTGTATTTCTGAAATGGATGTAAATATATCTTCAAGTGTTTTCACATTTTTACTTCTAAATACATTCAATAATCAATATTGTATTTCCAGTATATTTCAAAGTTTCATAAAACTTCTACTTACATTACAGAGAGTTCTATCATGGTTTATTTTATACAAAGAATTCTAGACTCCATACAATTATGGTACATTTGGGCATACATGTATTTGTACATTAAAGAGACATATATGTAGTTTCAAAGAACAACCTTAGTCCTTGAATCTATTTCACTTGTCTTTTTTGAAATAAAAATAATCACCTCATATTTTATTATTCTTATTAAATTCTTTATTTTCTAAAGACAGATCAATATCTTAGTCCAATATGAATAACTTGATGATGTGTAAAAGTCTTCTCTTCAATATGATGACTGCATAGAAATATTTCTCAAAATCTATCTGAAAACATAAATAAATAATCATGCCCTCTCATTAGACCTATAGTAATGTTTAAATTTTTTTGACTTTCATTTATTTGGTGGTAGTAGAGGTATTTATATCCAAATACATATTCATAAATACAAAAAACTTAAAATTGTATATTAATTTATTTGAACACATCTAAAGATCGGAATTAAGTTATATAACATTTTTATAACAATATACAGAGACTATATTTTCTAATATGCAACAACTTAGCATAATAATTCAAAAGATTTCTATTAGAATGTTAAAATTTTAAAGCTTTTGGGAAAGTGTTCAATGATACTGTACTGTAATATTTTGTTTTATAATACTAATATCATTATACATTATATTTTCTTGACTGGTTGTTTTTTTAAAGATAAAAGTAATATATAAAAACATTATACTCAAGTGTGTATATATATGTATATTTATTTAAAGATTTATTTATTTATTTGAAATTCAAAGTTACACAGAAGTAATATTTTATCCATTTTAGTATTTTTTTTATCCTAGTACCAGTGGTTGAACTCTGTAATTAACACACAATTATTCTTAGGTGTTTAAATTTTAACTGAAATGTGATCCCTGTGAAATATAAGAGTGGGAATAAGAGAGGGAGGAGATGTACAATGTGGGACATGCTCAATCGGACCTGCCCCAAATGATGGAGTTAGAATCGTGCCAGGGGATTCCAATACAATCCCATCAAGGTGGCATGTACCAAGGCCATCTCACTAGTCCAAGTGATCAATTTCAGTTCACAATTGATCACACTGATAGGTCTAAGAGTCAAAGGGATCACACAAACAAGACTAGTGTCTGCTAACACTAACTGATAGAATGAAAAAGGGAGAGAATGATCCAACATGGGAAGCGAGATACATAGCAGACGCATAGAATGGCAGATGTCCTAAATAGCACTCTGGCCTCAGAATCAGCCCTTAAGGCATTCGGATCTGGCTCAAGAGCCCATGAGAATATTTTAGGCATGGAAAGCTAAGACACTCTGAAAAACAAAAAAAAACAGAACACCTAAATGAAAGATCTCTGTGAGTGAGATCCCAGTGGAAAGAATGGGGCCATCAAAGAAGGAGGTACCTTTGTCTGAAGGGAGGAGAGAACCTCCACTTTGACTATGACCCTGTCGGATTAAGATTGAAGTCATTGAACCCTAAAGGCTTCCATAGCCTTGGCAACTCATGACTAGAGCCTAGGGAGATTACTGATCTAATCCAGTCCTAATCCAGTCTACTGTTGATGGGCATTTGGGTTGGTTCCAAGTCTTAGCTATTGTGAATTGAGCTGCAATAAACATTAATGTGCAGACGGCTTTTTTATTTGCCAATTTAATTTCCTTTGGGTAAATTCCAAGGAGTGGAATGGCTGGGTTGAAAGGTAGGGTTATACTCAGGTTTCTGAGGAATCTCCAGACTGACTTCCATAGTGGCTTCACCAGTTTGCATTCCCACCAACAGTGGATTAGTGTCCCTTTTTCCCCACATCCTCTCCAGCATCTATTGTTGGTGGATTTCTGAATGTGAGCCATTCTAACTGGGGTGAGGTGAAACCTCATTGTGGTTTTGATTTGCATTTCCCTGATTGCTAGTGATTTTGAACATTTTTGGGTATAAAAGGCACATTCCTCAATACAATCAAAGCAATTTATGAAAAACCCACGGCCAATATCCTATTGAATGGGGAAAAGTTGGAAGCATTTCCACTGAGATCTGGTACCAGACAGGGATGCCCACTCTCACCACTGCTATTCAATATAGTGCTGGAAGTCTTAGCCAGAGCTATTAGGCAAGAAAAAGAAATTAATGGGATACTGAAGTAGCACCTTGACAGTAGGGACTCCATTTTGGAGCACTTGAGACTCCATTCTGGGAAAGCATCCCCCCCCCCCCCCCGTGAGACTCTGGTCTGAAACTATGATCTCAAATAGTCGGACAATAGCAGTGCACTACATCACCCTTGGCAGAGTATAGAAACCCCCTAGCATAATTGTTCAAGCTTGAAAGTAAAAAGGTTACACCTGGGTTAATGATAAAAATGTAATTTGTCTATGTCCTAACCAATACCTGGATTAATGTCAGGATTATAAGATTGTAACTGGTATTGTCAAGATTATAATTGATACTAGTTTTGCATAGGTTTTAGGTCAGCTTGACCCCGTAACCATGTATTCCCCCTGTTCCTAGCAACCATGAATTCCCCTCCCGATTTTGTGGTTTTTGCCTTTATAAACCCTGTTGCTTTGGGCTTCAGGGTCAGAGTTCTTTAGGGCATGAGCCCACTCTCCACCGCCGGCAATAAAGGACCATCAAATTTTATCAATGTGTGGAGCTCCTTTGTTTGCACTCGCTCAGGTACAACAATACAAATTGATAAGGAAGAACTCAAACTATCCCTCTTTGCAGATGACATGATTCTTTAATTGGGGGACCCAAAGAACTCTACTAAGAGACTCTTGGAACTCATAGAAGAGTTTGGTAAAGTAGCAGGATATAAAATCAATGCACAAAAATCAACAGCCTTTGTATACACAGGCAATGCCATGGCTGAGGAAGAACTACTAAGATCAATCCCATTCACAATAGCTACAAAAACAATCAAATACCTTGGAATAAACTTAACCAAGGACATTAAATATCTACAATGAAAATTACAAAACATTAAAGAAAGAAATAGAAGAGGATACCAAAAAATGGAGAAATCTTCCATGCTCATGGATTGGAAGAATCAATATCATCAAAATGTCCGTTCTGCCAAAAGCAATTTACAGATTCAATGCAATACCAATCAAGATACTGAGACATTCTTCTCAGATCTGGAAAAAATGATGCTGAAATTCATAAGGAGACACAGGAGACCTCGAATAGCTAAAGCAATCTTGTACAACAAAAACAAAGCCGGAGATATCACAATACCAGATTTCAGGACATACTACAGGGCAGTAGTTATCAAAACAGCATGGTACTGGTACAGAAACAGATGGATAGACCAATGGAACAGAATAGAAACACCAGAAATCAATCCAAACATCTACAGCCAACTTATATTTGATCAAGGATCCAAAACCAATCCCTGGAGTAAGGACAGTCTGTTTAATAAATGGTGCTGGGAAAACTGGATTTGCACGTGCAGAATCATGAAGCAAGATCCCTACCTTTCACCTTACACAAAAATTCATTCAACATGGATTAAAAATTTAAACCTACAACCCGATACCATCAAATTATTAGAGAACATTGGAGAAACCCTGCAAGACATAGGTACTGGCAAAGACTTCTTGGAAAAGACACCAGAAGCACAGGCAGTCAAAGCCAAAATTAACTACTGGGATTGCATCAAATTGAGAAGTTTCTGTACTGCAAAAGAAACAGTCAGAAAAGTGAATAGGAAACCGACAGAATGGGAAAATAATTTTGCAAATTATGCAACAGATAAAGGGTTGATAACCAGAATCTACAAAGAAATTAAGAAACTCCACAACATCAAAACAAACAACCCACTTAAGAGATGGGCCAAGGACCTCAATAGACATTTTTCAAAAGAGGAAATCCAAATGGGCAACAGACACATGAAAAAATGTCAAATTGTTAAAAAAAACATCAGGAGTCACTGTGTACTTACGTCTCATGAGGGATCTGTCCTTAATGTGTTATCCAATGTGAAGTAATCCTATAACTAGTACTGAAACAGTATTTTTACACTTTGTGTTTCTGTGTGGGTGCAAACTGATGAAATCTTTACATAGTATATACTGAATCGATCTTCTGTATATAAAGATAATTGCAAATAATTAAAAAATCTTGGTGTTAAATTGGAAATTGCATAGATAATTAATCAATTCTTTTAAAAAAAATCATGTAGGATCTCTGTCCTTAATGTGCTGTACATTGTGAATTAATACTATAACTAGTACTCCAACAGTATTTTCACTTTGTGTCTCTATGTGAGGGCAAACTGTTGAAATATTTATGTAATATGTACTAAACTGATCTTCTGTGTATAAAGAGAATTGAAAATGAATCTTGATGTGAATGCAAGGGGAGAGGGAGCGGGAAAGGGGAGGGTTGCGGGTGGGAGGGAAGTTATGGGGGGGGAGCCATTGTAATCCATAAGCTGTACTTTGGAAATTTAGATTCTTTAAATAAAAGCTTTATATATATATATATATATATATATATATATATATATATATATATAGCTGCAACTGCGGGAGTTGTGCTGATCCAAAGCCAGGAGCTAAGAGCTTCCTCCGGGTCTCCCATGTGGGTGCAGGGGCCCAACAACTTGGGCCATCTTCCACTGCTTTCCCAGGCTATAGCAGAGCTGGATCAGAAGTGGAGCAGCAAGGACTCAAAACTGGCACGATGTGGGATGCTGGCACTGACTGCAGGTGGAGCTTTAACCACTATGCCACAGCACCAGCCCCCAAAGTATATATTTTTAGCTCTCAATATTTATAAATATTTGCTGAAACTTCCTTAGGTTTTGAGTTGTTATCAGGGTTTTCTTTTATATGTAACAGGAACCATGTTAAGATAAAATGGAAAAACAATCTCAGACATACCTCTGGATGATAGCATATGAATTTTAAAGGAAATTTCTGAAAAATAAAAAAATAACAGGAAGAAAAGTAATCTATTAACTTGGCTTTGTTTCTCAAATATATCAACTTAAGAATTTAAGGAAAAAAGCATTGGGAAAGAAAAACCTAAGCAAAATTGTTATTTTTGAGTAAAACAAACTTTTTTTAAACACCAAGCCTTTTCATGACTAGAATATGAATTTGGAGCACTACTTATGCTGTAAAAACTAGGTTGTGAATTGTCTGTGATAGAAATATAGATTTTTTAAAAAGAGCTTAATTTTTTTCTACTGTGAAAAGCTTCCACAAAAGTTATAGATGTGAAATGAGATTAATTCAAACAACGTTATGTATTTCATTACATATGTAAATATTTATGATTAACTTATTTAGAGAATTGAGTACATAACGACCCAAAATTCAATACAACTTTATTTCTTATTTAAGAAAACAAGAAAGAAGTTGAAGAAATCAGCTAATCCTCCACCTGTGGCTCTGGCACCCAGGGTTCCAGTCCTGGTTGCTCCTCTTCCAGTCCAGCCCTCTGCCTTGGCCCAGGAGGGCAGCGGAGGATGGCCCAGTGCTTGGGTCCCTGCACCGGTATGGGAGACCAGGAAGAAGTACCTGGCTTCTGGCTTCAGATTGGCAAAGCGCCGGCCGTAGCAGCCATTAGGGGAGTGAACCAATGGAAGGAAGACCTTTCTCTCTGTCTCTCTCTCACTCTCTATAACTCTCTCTGTCTCTCTCTCTCTCTCACTGTCTAACTCTGCCTGGCAAAAATAAAAAAAAAAGACACATGGAATTATTCATGTGATACACTTATTCAACAAATGATTATACAAAATCTTCTCTGGATTACATAATAAAAAACATTCAAAAATAAAAAATAAAAGATCACAGATCAATTTCCTTCTTGAAGAATTCTTAATGAGAAATTGTTTTTCTGAATTACCAAATTCCATTGTGTGAGCACTTTTCTTTCAGTCTTCATGATCTAGAAGTCTTCAGTTTGCATGGCATATGTAGATAAAGCTTCCATTGTCTGTATTTTTCCAAGTACCTAAATTCCTCCAAGTAGTGTTTTGGCATCTAGGGCAGCAAGCCTCTTTAGTCCACAGGGGAATCGCTTGGAGTGTTATTGCTGCAGTTCATTACAAGGTACCCCTATTGGCTTAGAGTTAATAGGTTTTCTAAGCACCTAAGTCACTACCAGTGAGGAACTATGCCCACAGAAATGTTTACACTTGGATAATGAGGTTGACTACAAAAAGGTCAATTTGTCTTTTGCCCAGAGAGACAAAGGAACTACTAAACTTAGGTTCAAACTAACAAATTGAATGTTACTCATCCAAACAGAGACATGTCCTTGACTCAATCAGGATGCCCGGGCTTGCTAGGAAAGTATTGATGATGCACATGTTTTTTATTTGTAGCCCTATTATTTACATTGGTTGTCATGTGTATTGTGTTAAAAATCACCATTGTTTTAATAGCTAAAATGTTTGTTATATGCTAAAAAGAACTTCATTATTTTAACTGTTCCTAATATTTATTCTAATAAAACTATATTTCACAAAATATCATACGTAAGCTGAAGGAGAAATTAATGCTATACAGCAATAGTATGTTATCGGTATTTAATGAGAGAAAAATGTGATTGTACTTACATATATTATTGTCTTCATTGACAAATAACAGATAAATTGTTATTTAAATGAAAGTTTATTTTATATCTTAATGTGTGTTGATCTGTTATCTTTTAATTATTTCTCAAAATATAAGGAAAGCCACATATTCTATATACAATACATATATTGCATACACTAAGCTACCTCAAAAGCTCATAGAAAATGGAAATAAAATATACATTTTTTGATTCACCAATTTCTTTTTTTATTTTATTTAAGGAATAAAAACTGTATGCATTTCATATATACAAATGTGGGGACATGGTGATACTTCCCACTCTACCTACCTCCAACCCATATTCCCACCCTTTTTCTACCTCCCTCTATCATTCTTATTTTTCAAAAGGACTATTTTCAGTTAATTTTATATTCATAAGATAAGCCTTAAACTAAGTAGAGTTCATTGAATATTATGAAGAAAAAGAAAAAACAAACAAAAATAACTTTGTTCCTCAACAGTCAAGTTGAGGCAAAAAAAAAAAAAGACATGTGGAATTATTCACATGATACACTTAGTCAACAAATGATTATACAAAATCTTCTCTGGATTACATAATAAAAACATTCAAAAATAAAAAAGAAAAGATCACAGATCAGTTTCCTTCTTGAAGAATTCTTATTAAGAAATTATGTTTTTCTTAATTACCAAATTCCATTGTGTGAGCACTTTTCTTTCAGTCTGCATGATCTAGAAGTCAAAATAATCTTATCTTAAAGTATCAGTCTCACTCCTATATATTATCTTTTAGGTACTCTCCTGGTTACTACAGATGAGAGACAATATGGTATTTGTCTTTTTGTGACTGGCATATTTCACTAAGTATAACAGTTGCTAATTGCATCTATTTTGTTGCAAATGACAGAGTTTCATTTTTTTTAACTATTCTATAGTATTCCATTGTGTATATATGTACTAATTTTTTTAATCCAGTATTCATTTGATGGATATCTGGGTTGATTCATATCTTAGCTATTGTTAATTGAGCTGCAATGAACATGGATGTTCAGACCACTCTTTCATATGCTGATTTCATTTCCTTTAGGTACATTTCCAGAAGTGGAATGGCTGGATCAAAGGTAGATCTATATTCGGCTTTCTGAGGTATCTTCATACTATCTTCCAAAGTGACCACAACAGTTTACCATCCCACTAACCAAAGGGTACCCTTTTCTCTCTATCCTCACCAGCATTTGTTATTTGTTGATTTCTGTATGAGAGCTATTTTAAAGGGGGTTAGATGAAAACTCATTGTGGTTTTGATTTGAATTTCCCTGATGGGTAGCAATCTTGAGCATTTTCCATATGTCTGTTGGCCATTTGAGTATCATCTCTTGAAAAATGTCTGTCCAAGCCTTTGCCCATTTCTTTATTTTTTTATTTTTTTTATTTTTATTTTTATTTTTGACAGGCAGAGTGGACAGTGAGAGAGAGAGACAGAGAGAAAGGTCTTCCTTTGCCGTTGGTTCACCCTCCAATGGCCGCCATGGTCGGAGCGCTGCGGCCAGCGCACTGTGCTCATCCGATGGCAGGAGCCAGGTGCCAGGTGCTTTTCCTGGTCTCCCATGGGGTGCAGGGCCCAAGCACTTGGGCCATCCTCCACTGCACTCCTGGGCCACAGCAAAGAGCTGGCCTGGAAGAGGGGCAGCCGGGACAAAATCCGGCGCCCCAACCGTGACTAGAACCTGGTGTGCCAGCACCGCAGGTGGAGGATTAGCCTGTTGAGCCAAGGCGCCGGCTGTCTTTGCCCATTTCATAACAAGTTTGTTTGTTTTGTTGATGTTGAACTTCTTTTTTTTTTATTTGAAAGAGTTACTAAGAGAGGTGGAGACATCTAAATTGTGCATGGTAGCTATCTTCTGGTTAACATAATGGAGGAGAATGGTGGCTTCTGTTGGTGCGATCATTGCCTCACTTCCTCTCCTCCAAGCTGATCTATGCCTCAGTGTAAGTTCAACACTCATCCTTCATGCCATTTGAACCTTACAAATGATCTGTGCAGTTCCCACTGTTAGCATGTTTTGGCTAAAATGAACTGCACTATGCAACCAACGAGCCCTGAGAGTGTTCAGTAGCATCCAGTGATTGCCCAGAAACCCAGCTACACCCTGCATTCTCTCACACACTCACAGTGTTTTCTCAGTCTCAGCACCCAGTGTTCCTATGGTCAAAGACAGCAAGAGGAATCAGGCTACTGTGCTAGCCTGTCCTGTCTACAGAGAGAATGAGGGGTTCCCATAGTTGTTGCCCATGTGATTTCTGCCCTGGCAGATCAAGCCTGATCTTCCCAAACAGACTCAAAATCAGTGGAGAACATGGGTTTTTTCCTCTGGTAAAATCCCTGGATCACACACACACACACTATATCCACTGGCCTCAGCCCCAATCTCTACAATTGGGCTGGGTACATACAAGAGTTCCAGCCAGTTGCTCTTGAACAGCTGTGGTTGCCCCTGCCAACCTGGTGGAGAGTGTTCTAGATAGTTGCTGAGTATATGAACAAGAGCTGGAGCAGATGCTGGCTGCTTATGTCCAAAATGAGGCCAGCCCACTCACTGTTGTGAGCCCTGGGTGGGAGTGGAAATGGAAAGAGAGATACACTGCTTTTATTTTTCTTCCATATTTTATTAAAGATTTAATTATTTTATTTGAGTTACAGAGAGGTAGAGCTACAGAGTTAGAGAGAGGCAGAGGCAGAGAGAGAGAGAGAGAAAGAAAGAGAGAGAGAGGTCTTCCATCCACTAGTTCACTTCCCAATGGCCACAATGGCGAAGCTGCGTTGAAACAAAGTCAGGAGCCAGGAGCTTCTTCTGAGTCTCCCACATGGGTGCAGGGGCCTGAGGAGTTGGGCCATCTTCAACTGCTTTCCCAGGCCATAGCAAAGAGCTGGATCAGAAGTGGAAAAGCTGGGACTTGAACCGGCATCCATATGAGTTGGGATGCTGGCACTACAGGCGATGGTTTTACCTGCCACATTGCTGGCTGCTGTTTTTTTTTTTTTTTTTTTTTTTTTTTCTTTGCATGAGTAGTCATCCTGTTCCCCTCTGGGCCAGACTCAAAGACAGTGTAGTCCACTAGGTTCTCCCTGCAGAAACATCAGCAATGGCCTTGGCCCATGCATTCACCTCACCTCACCGTGCTTTCCAGAGCAGGCACTTTTTCGGGATCCAAGCTGCTGGACCTTTGTTGTATCCTTGCTCACTGTTGCATGTCTGCACCTTCCACACAGGTCTGGGTCATTTCCACTGCTTTTGCAGAACCTTGCACTGAAATTTCCCATGCAAATTTATCCGATTTCTCCTGAGAGTGAAATTTTTCCATTTTTTTTTCCTATTAATTTCCCTTAGCCTGGATTAGACTACCCGGTCCCTATTCTGCCATCTTGGAACAAGCTTGATTCAATGAAATCCATGCATAGTTGTTTTCAGACTATATATGTTCCATGAACCTTTTGAAGAGGTATTGCATGCATCAATTTCAATAATTCCTGCGTAAAAATAAATTCGTCTTTGAATTTAATTTACCACAAACTTTATATTTTATCTTTTATCTTCATTTTATTTGAAAAGCAGACAAAAAGGAGCAGGTAGACAAATTGACAGTTTTATCTTCTGGTTGACTCATAAAAGCCCACAAGACTGGAACAAGCTGAAACCAGGAGCTGGGAACTCAATTCAGGTCTCCTACATGGGTGAGAAATAACCAAGTACCTGAGACATCACCTACTGCTTGGGGATGCACGTTAGCAGATCATAAGGATGCTTATAAGCCAGATCAGAAGCAGAGGAGCTGGGATTCAAACGGGTACTCTCATATGGAAAGAAGGCAGCCTAAGCCATGACGTAACTACTATATCACAAACACCTGCTTCTTTCATCACCTCTTTGAAGTGCCCTCATATACAATGTTGGTTTATTTGTAGAATCTATTTCTATCCTGGCTTACAAACTTTCCATCAGATTGTCAATTCAAATTGATTTTAAATTTGCCAAAGGACTCATTTAGCTATTGTCTTGTAGAATTTACTGCAAAATATTTGATTTTAGAAAATGAAATATTTTTAAAAATTTCTTCTGGTATTTATAGTCACTTTCATTCAGCTATTCATTTATTCCTTCAATCAAGAAATATTTATTAAATACCTACTGTATACTAAAAACTCTTTTTAGCATAGAAATGTAGTTGAAAACATGAAAGATATTTTCCCAGTTTCCTGGTACCTAAATCCTAATGGAAAATCTGATGAATCAGATGAGTAAACAAGAGAATGAATGAATGAATGAACGATAGAGTGATATGTTTAAAATCATGGTAAATAAAATTTAAGATGCCTGAAAAGAGCGGCAAGATTTTGCCTCCTCCACCACAGATCAAAACCACAACAAAGAATAGCTAGATCTTGAAGTACGTTCCCAATGAAGAACACCAGAAATCAAATTGATATGGTAATAATAGGAACTTAGCAAGGATGCCAGAATAGAGTGACAAAGAATGCCAACTGGCAACTGAGATCCCAGTGCCCTAGTTGGGATGGCCATCACTGTTGCAGGGTAAAGGAGTAAAGGATAATTATGACTGCCTCAGCAGAGCCCGTCTACATTGCCATTTTATGTGAGAAATCCTTGCTATGAGAAGACTCCCAAGATGATGAATCTAGTAAGAACTACTTGTATAACTCACAGTCACTTTGCTGCAGGGAAACAGCACACTTTTTCTACCCCAACACACACATTGCCAAGTTTGCTGCAATATGGCACCATTGTGAGAAAGGGCAGAATCCACACTATCCCACGAAAGAGAAGCCCTTACATTATCTGCATACTACCCCCACCCCAATATTTCACCACATGAACAAGGCAGTTTATAGCCTCAAGAGTTCAACTAGACCCAGCAGAGCATGTGTGACTCTGCACCCAAGCCCACACAGCAATCTGCACTAAGGGGAGAGGGACAATGAAGGTAAACTAGGTTCTTTACTCACACGGAGAATAACATCCAGCTCCTTGCTGATGCACACAATGAGAGGCAGCCAGCAAGTGATGGCTCAAGTATCTGGTCCCTGCCACCAACAAGGAAGACCCAAATTCAGTTCTGGAATTCTGACTTCTACCTGTCTCAGCCCTGGTTGATGTAGTCATTTAAGAAATGAATTATCAGCCGGCGCTGCGGCTCACTTGGCTCTGGTACCCTGGGTTCTAGTCCCTGTCAGGGCACCGGATTCTGTCCCAGTTGCTCCTCTTCCAGTCCAGCTCTCTGCTGTGGCCTGGGAAGGCAGTGGAGGATGGCCCAAGTGCTTGAGCCCTGCACCTGCATGCGAGACCAGGAGGAAGCACCTGGCTCCTGGCTTTGGATCTGCACAGCGCGACGGCCATAGTGGCCATTTGGGGGGTGAACCAACGGGAGGAAGACCTTTCTCTCTGTCTCTCTCTTTCTCTCACTGTCTAACTCTGCCTGTCAAAAAAATAAAAATGAGCTATCTTATGAAAGAGTTCTCTCTCTCTCTCTCTTTCTCTGCTTCTCTCTCTCCTTTCTCTCACTCACCACACACACACACTCTTCTCTCTCTCCCTATGCATGTGTGCATGTTTATTTGTGTGTATCAGACTACAAAGAAAGGTAGATTGATGAAATATCTGACAAAAGATTGAAAAGAATGATTATAAGGATACTGAAAGAGATACAAGAGAATACTGATAGACATTAAATGAAATTAGGAGATCATGAGCAAAGAGAGAGATCTTGAAAAAGAACAAAACAGAAATATTACAATGAAAAACTCAGTAAGTCAAATTAAAAAAACACAATGTAAAGCCTCAATAACAGACTAGACCGAACTGAAGAGAAAGTATCTGAATTTGAAGCTATATATATATATATATATATATATATATATATATATATTTAGTATTTATTTATTTTATTCAGAAGTCAAAGTTACACAGAGATATGAGAGGCAGAGAGAGGAAGAGGTTCTTCATCTGATGGTTCACTCTCCAATTGACTGCAACGGCCAGAGCTGCACCAATCCGAAGCCAGGATTAGTATAAACTAATATACTGAGAATGAAAATGCAAATCAGTAATAAAAATATAAAATTTCCTATAAAAAACAAAAATAGGTCTACCATATGACCCAGTTATCTGACTTTAGGCATGTATCCGAAGAACATATAATGAGGATACCAGAGATAAGCACACTCGCATGCTCAGTAAAGCATTATTTAGGGACTGGCAATGTGATATAGTGGGAAGGGCCACCATCTGCATTGTCAGCATCCCATATGGGTGCCGGTTGTAGTCCCAGCTGCTCCACTTCTGATACAACTCCCTACAGTGCTTGGGCCTCTGCACCCACATGGGAGACCTAGAAAAAGTTTGACTCCTGGCTTCGACCCAGCCCAGTCCAGGCTATTTTGACCATTTGAAGAATGAACCAGCAAATGGAAGATTCTCTGTGTCTCCCTATCTCTCTCTCTCTGTTACTCTGCCTTTCAAATAAATATCTGAATAAAAATCTCAAATAAATATTTATATATTTAAATACATATTTATATATTATAAATATAATTTTATATTTATAAAATATATTATATTATAAATATAATTTTATATTTATAATATAAAACTCATAAATATAAGCATATAAAATATATATTTCAAATAAATATATATATCCAAAAAATAATAAAAATAAAAAAGTATTCACTATAACTATGGCATGACATAAACTCCATTACTATCAATTGATGAATGGATAAAGAAAATGTGCTACATAAGGAATATTATTCAGTCTCAAAATGGAATATTGTTCAGTCTCAAAAAATGAAATCCAGATATTTGCACCAAAATAGATAGAAATAGAGGTCATTACATAAAATGAAAAGGAAAAGACACAGAAACACAAATACTGCATATCATCTCTTATATGAGGAAGTCAAAAATATTCATGATATGAACTTAAAATAGTGATTAGTATGTTGTCACAACAGGTAAAGATAGGTTTGAAAAAGTTTGGTTAATGAGTAGCAATACACGGTCAAAAAATGTTCAGTATCAATACACAGAATAAAATAATGCATTCTGGTGTTTCACAAAAAAGTAGAGTAACTTTAGTTCAGGATAAAAGAATTAGAAAGGCTAATTGACTGGTATGATTGGTTTATGCTGTGTAAATGTGTTAAAATATTGCATTGCATTGCATTGCATTAAATTACATAGTAAATTTTAATCCAATATTTACAAATAAAATAAGTTAAGGTATATTAATTCTGGATGGGCAATGAGGAGTCACTGAGAAAATAACATTTGCTGAGACCTTAATTACGAGTAGATTATACTCATGTTAAGATCTGAGAAAAAGAGTAGTAGGCCCGAGGCTTCACAAGTTCAGTGTCCATAAATTTTAAACAAGTATGGGAGTTTTCAGAAACAAACAAATACAAATAGATATAGGAAAGCTATATGAAAGAGGGAGGGCCAGTGTTATAAAAAATGAGATTGGGAAAGGAGGTAAAGCAATTGATGTGGTTTTTAAAATCAAGATAAAGATTTTGACAAACTATTTAAGTGCAAATAAGTTAACTGAGGATTTAAATTTCGGAGTGGCATGACTTGGTTAGAGGTTTTAAAAGACCATTCTGGCTGCTGGGGAATGGATAACCTAGGACAAAAGACCAGAAGCAAGAAGACTGATGAAAAATAGGAGCCAGGGAAGACAAACAGGATTTCAGCTCAACCACCTGGGTACATTTTCTGAGACAAACAGTGTTTAAATGGCTGCCTTTATTGAGTTTGAATGCTAGCATTACTAAAATTTTGAGTAATTACTTTTAAAAATAGTATAAACTGAAGGCTGAAAAAAGACAGTTCTATACCAATAAAAGCTTAAAATTACAGAATGTCAATTACTTCCTAAATTTTCTAAGCATAAAATCTTTCAGATATGAGAAAAGGCTACACATATATTTTCCAAATGTTTATGTTTAAAGATTAATGTGTTGCAACTCTCAAAAACAAATTCACAACATCTTAGTAGAATATTACTTTAACTGCTCTGATGGAGGTTACTCGGGAATAAAGCTCAGCTTCAAATATTCCATAAAGAAGTAATGGTTCCCAATATCTAATGATATATCACATAATTCTCTTAGGATTTCACACTGCTAAAAGTTTTATAGGAAAATTACCAGCTGGGAACTAATGTCCTTCAAAGGACACATTCTTATCATCAGAGGGTACTCAAATTTTGTAGCTATGTTTAACCAAGGCTGTGTAAAATATTATCTTCCCAGAAGATGCCTCAAATAGCTTTGGAAATAGAGTGCAATAATTAAGTTACTTAGCAAACAATCAAAACTCTGAACCTCAGACAAATGTGTTTGGTGTTAGTCAAATGTCAGAAAATGATTACTTAATTATTTGTACAGACATTTTTATCAGCTTTGTTCACACTACAAAGAACATACTGGAGAATGGGGTGAGGACTGAAGGAGATTAGTCAAATACTGAATATAGAAAAGTTATTATTGTCTATCCAAGAAATTTCTATGAAACTTACAGATATTTAGGTGTCCAATTTGCTTGCATTTTTATAATACAATGCTTTCCATTCCCCTTTTATATTAAATAGTCCACAATTCTTTAAAATTAAAAGATCATAATTTTAGTATTTGTCTTTTAACACTGTAAATTTTTTTTCTAATTTCACCCCAAACTTTTGAAAGATAAACTTAGCAATTCTTCATATATACAGGATAGCTTTTATAACATTTCAATTCAAACTAAAAGTAGAGGCCGGTGCCGCGGCTCACTAGGCTAATCCTCCAACTAGGGCGCTGACACCCCGGGGTTCTAGTCCCGGTTGGGGCGCCAAATCCTGTCCCGGTTGCTCCTCTTCCTGTCCAGCTCTCTGCTGTGGCCCAGGAGTGCAGTGGAGGGTGGCCCAGGTCCTTGGGCCCTGCACCCGCATGGGAGACCAGGAGAAGCACCTGGCTCCTGGCTTCGGATCAGCGCAGAGCTTGGCTGCAATGCGCTGGCCGTAGCAGCAACTTAGGGAGTGAACCAATGGAAAAAGGAAGACCTTTCTCTCTGTCTCTCTCTCTTTCTCTCACTGTCTAACTCTGCCTGTCAAAGAAAGAAAGAAAGAAAGAAAGAAAGAAAGAAAGAAAGAAAGAAAGAAAGAAAGAAAGAAAGAAAGAAAGAAACTAAGCTAAACTACAAATCACTTTTGTTATAGTTACTGAAGTTTCTGAAGTCCAGTAATATGTTCAAAATCACTCTATTATTGTTAGCTTAAAATCATAAATATTTCACTACTGCCATTTATTTAAAGAGAATATCTTTAACCCACACCAAATATCTCAGGGCTGAATCACTGAAAATCAGCCTTAAATCAAAACCAAAATTTACCTCCAGTCTGTGCAGAGTATATTCTCAGTGAGATGCTAAGTTTCCATGCCTGGGCTCATCCTTTCCTCTGCTGTGCTAGAGGTATGCAGAAATCATGAATACATGATTGTATGAGGTATAGTAATAACTGTGTGAATCTAAGAAACAAGTAGCATTATCTCCTGGTGGAAGTAAGATATGAAAAAGAAGGATGTGGAAGGAAGGGAGGGAGGGGGAAGGAGGGAGGGAGGGAAGGAGGAAGAGAGGGAGGAAGGAGGAAAGAGAGGGTGGGAGGGAGGGAGGAAGGATTAAGGAGGGAAGAAGGAAGGAAGGAAAGAGGGAGGGAGGGAGGGAGGAAGGGAGGGAGGAAGGGAGGGAGGAAGCAAGGAAAGGAGGAAAGAGAGGGTGGGAGGGAGGGAGGAAGGATTAAGGAGGGAAGAAGGAAGGAAGGAAAGAGGGAGGGAGGGAGGGAGGGAGGAAGGGAGGGAGGAAGGGAGGGAGGAAGCAAGGAAAGGAGGAAAGAGAGGGTGGGAGGGAGGGAGGAAGGATTAAGGAGGGAAGAAGGAAGGAAGAAAGGAGGGAAGAAGGAAGGAAGAAAGGAGGGAGGGAGGGAGGGAAGAAGGAAGGAAGAGGGGAAAGAGAAAGAATATTAATTAAAATGAACTTCATCAGATATAAGTGTTCACATCTTGGATTTAGTTGGGATAATACTTGAATGGTACACTTGCTGGCATGCTTTCCTTCTACTGCCCAAATGGATTTTGTATTCTTGTATTCCCAAACCTTTTTTAAACCTAGAAATGTTTTATTTAAGGTATATAAACTTCAAGAATTTCATATGCACAAATCCAGGAACATACTGATTCTTCCCACCCTACCCTCCCTCCTCTTCCTGCCAACACTCCCGCTCTTGTTCCTCTTCGCTCTCTTATTCACATTCTTATTTTCTACAAATATCTATTTTCAATTAACTTTATACTCTTAATATACTCAAAGATTAAACCTGCACTGAGTTCAAAAATAGTATATAAAAAAAAAACCTTTTCCTCACGTTGAGACAAAGGCTGTTCAAAATCACTATATCTCAAAGTGTCTATTTCACTTCTATAGATTTCCTTTTAGGTACTCTATTAGTTACCACAGATCAGGGAGAATATATGGTATTTGCATTTTTGGGACTAGCTTATTTCAAGTCATTATGCCTTTTTAAAATGAGAAGACCTCAGAGAATAATAATATACTAGAAAATGATAATGATTTTTTGTCCAAAGAATTTGTTAAGCTGATTTTTGAGTAAGTGGTTTTATTTTTAATAAGAGATAGTAGCATAAAAATTTGTCTCTGCTTTCCATCTTACTAAACGTAGCATCCTTTGTAGGCCTTTTTTTCTGAGAATAAGTTTCATGTCATATAATGGAAATGCAATTTCCCACTAATAGGATGAATGACACCACCAAATGCTGTCATAAAAAAGAACCAGAAGAACTTGTTTAGTGCAGTAGATAGTCAAAATGCATTAGGTGACTTTACTAGACAAGTATGAGAGAGTAATGATGTTCAGAACATGAAGCATGACTCTGGAAAGAATTTGGAAGGGCTTATGAAAGAAGAGTGATGAAATGATATATGATTTGTGGATCCTGTAAACAAAGAATGCTTTTGAATATTAAATATGATACAAAAGGGTTGAAAATTATTGATAAAGCACAATTTACAGTTGTCATAGGGAGGTAGAAATCATAGTGACTACAACAGACTAGATTACAAACTCAGACACAGAATAGATTCTATTTCCTTATTTTCTTGACATTCAAAGTCAGTTTCTACCTGTTATCTAGAAAATTAAATTGCAGAACTTACTGGGGCCTCTCCTAGTTCTTGGCTTTGCATAAGAATTTTGCAGGCTTAAGTCACACTCTCCAATATGATAGCAGCCTCCAGTTCCCAGTTTTGCACAAGAATTTTGCAGGCTTAAGTCATACTCGCCAATATGATAGCCTCCAGTTCCCAGTCTACTGTGATACCTAATGATATTTTATTTTGTCCAACGTCCCTCAGTATCTGGAGTAATGGACAATGTCCTTTGCAGCACAGAGTATTAGTTTTTTGTTGTCCTATAATGAACTGCTAAAGACTTAAAACCTCAAATATGAGTTATACAGTATTTCTGAAGTTCAGCAGTCCAGGTTGGTTTGACTGGTTTTTCTGCTCCAGGTTTCAAGACTAAAATGATGAGGTCACCTACCAGGATTCTTGACAGGATGCTCAATAACAACACACTTGTAAACACCTTCAGGGTAGTGGCAGAATCCAAAATTTGTCCTTGTAAGACTCAGGTCAAGTTTCCTAGCAGACTTTCATCTTATGGCTGCCTTTGGCTGCTAGGAGCATCTGTCTTCCAAGATCTTGTACATAGGCAGCTCATCTTAGAGCCAGCAAGGATATGCCAAATCTTTCTCATGCTTGGATTTTTTCTTCCACCTTTACTTGTGCTATACCTCTTGAATGCCAGAATTCTTTATTCTGCCTTCATGGTCTGAACTAAATGGAATCCACTCAGATAAATTGGAGTAATCTCCATATTTTAAGATGATAACTTAAATAACATCAGCAGTTATTTCACAGCAGTACCCATATTTATATTTGATTAAGTACCTAAGGAATAGGAATCTTTTGGTATATCTTTACACATCCACCAGTCACAATAAATACTTTGAGTGTGATCAATGAATTATATGTCTAAAATTTACTTCAGTCATATATCTGCTCAGCTATTCTATTATGAGTTTTTATACACCTGATGGATTTTTCAAAGAGATGAGAATTCCTACTAATCTGCAAAACATAGGCATCTTCAATATCCTTAGTTTTAGGAAACCAATTCCATTTACTTTCTCCTCCTTCTTCAAACATAATATCCTCAATGAGATGAAGCAGCCCAAATGGCAGTTGCAGAAGCGTCTTTAGTAGGTGATGCTACACAAGATCTAAAATCCTAACTCATCCATTCCTTTGAGACAAAGAAATACATTAAAATAACTATATTTGCATAATGCCAAATTATAAGGAAATAAACCAAATTATTTTCCAAAAATTATCTTCTCAAATTGAAAAGCTAGCTTTGTTGCAATTTTAATTTTTACTGAAATTGATTTGAAATTATTATTCTGTAGACAAGTATTACAACTAAAATAATTGAATAGCTGGAATCAATAAATATGTAAAACTTTTTAAAAATTCTCAATAAGATTAAGAAATTGTTAGATGACTCAGTTAGTTTGCATAGTTGTCATAACAAAATTTCATACCACCACTCACTTAAACCACAGAAATTTATCATCACACAATTAATGAACTTAGAAGTCTATAATCAACGTTTACTGTGCCATGGTTTCCCTGAAGGCATTAGGAGAAAAATTGTGTCCTAGTTTGTGAAGATTCTTGAATTATGCCAACCTAATCCCAATCTTCGTATGGTGTTCTACCTGAAGGAGTTTCAATTTCTGTGACTAAATTTTCCTTGTCATAAAGACATAAATCAAACTGAATTAAAGTCCACTTTAGCAATCTCATTTAACTTGATTAGTTCTAGAATTACATTATCTCCAAATAAAGATACATTCTAAAGTTTACAGGGTTAATGATTCCAAAATCATTTGTTTTAGGGTGGACACAATTTACCCCATAACATTGTCTTTTTCCTCACTTAACAAAACATGCTACACTTGCACATTTACTCTTGTGTCATCCTAAGTATATATAAGTGAATGAAAGAATTGCATTTGGAGTTGAATAGTGGGGGTTTGATTTTAAATTCTAGTACTTGTCTTGAATACTATAGTTATCCCATTTTGGGGAGTAATGTGCGAATGAAGAGACAGCCTGAAGAACACTGAGCACAGAGTAGCCTGATTGCAAGCTCTTAGCTTGCTCTTGCCTCAAACATGTTTCTTGGGTGATAACATAACTAAATAACATTGTCCCATTATTGGGGCCTGGAGGGGGGATTACATAGGTCTGGGAATCAAAATGAAACTGCAAGCACAAGTTTCCTAGAAGAAGGTATAGTAATGACTTGTGTGTGTGTGTGTTCGTATACATGTGTGTGGAAAGTGGTGATGGTGGGATTAGATAAAGTAAAATCTTCATCGATTAAGATATTAATTCCCTTAGGAAAATAAATTTAACTCATAAAAAAAATCTAAGCTATGGGTTTTTTGAGGAATGATGAGCTTAGTGAAATAACTGCAACAAACCCACTAGCACTGGAAAAGTGACTCCTCAAGCTATAGAACACTCTAAAAACTGGTTGGAGAAATTGCTATATAACCCCCAAAACTGGGTTCACTTGCCTGTCATACAGAAAGTCAATCACTGATATGGGGGAAGTAGAAAAAAAGGCAATGTTTATTGCAAAGCTCAGAGCAAGGACTTGGGTACCCTGAGACGTTAAAGGTAAATGTTCTTACAGATCGATGTTGGGGCTGAGAGGTGAATGTTAAGCTCATGTCCAGGTTCCTGGCTGATCTATCTTCATTGCTACTGGCCCTTCTTTTACTGGTCAGTGATATAATATAGTCTAAGAAATTTTCATGACAAAGTGGCCTCCAGTCAGTTTGGGGGCCATGAGCAAGCCACAGTTACTTTTTGTTCAGAGACCTGGGTTAATAAAAAGGAAACAAATCAACATCAGACTCAACATCAAGTTTCTGTCTAGATAGGAAATAAATGACCCCATGCATTCAGTGTTTAAAACCATGTAAAGCCACTTGTACTACTCTCTCAATTCAGTGAGTTAATTTTAGTATGTTGTTGGTTTGCAATCATAGAAACAGAGTGAGGAAGTTTTAAACTAATGGAGGGAGGCTAGAAAACTTGGACCAGATGGTATCCTGCATCTGAAATCAAGGCACTGTGTAAGGGTGCTGTTACAATCCCTCCTATTTCTTGTTACTCCTCACACCTTTAGGAGTAGGCAAGATGCCCATCCTGGATACTTCCTGCTATTAACTTCAAAGTGTATTTTTTCAGGTTGGAGGAGAGGAAGCTGTAGTTGTACTTTACAGGAAAATCCCTTGACCTCAAATTATAGGGAGAGATTTTCTGCATTGTGATAGAGTTTGGACCAGTTAGTCTCCACCTAGCTTTGTCTTGCAGGTGCATCACCATTGCACACCAATAATAAAAGCAATTGCACCCTAGTATTTCTATATGTAGTCTAAGGCATAAGGCATGAATGGAGGCTATGAATTCATCCTTTTGTACCAAGGTATCTGGCAGCAATGATTCTACTTCCAAAGTCTCCTGGAGTCTTACTACAGAACATCCAACTTTCTGATAATTTTCTGGTCCACTAAGCTGTTTCCATCCATGAAGATTTCCAGTTCTGCTGTTTTTAAGGGACTGGGTATATCTTTATAAGCCTTAATCATTCATTAACCTGTAAGCATGTAGGTATAGATTCACAAGAGATGTTCAGTAAGCCATTAATTTTTCTTTTATTACATAAATGGCAGTACATAGTGAACACTACACACTCTAGTAGGCTAATCTAGAGTTAAAAACTCAGTCTCCTGCAGTACATCACAACAGCGTGTTATTACTCTCAGAAACATCAGGTAGTCTTGGGTGACAATATCTAGATTTTTGAAACATATGCCTTTGGTCACTTTAATTTTTCAATGTTGAGTCAATACTCCCAGTCCTAATCCTTTCTTCTAAAATATTGAGAGATTGAAGAGATTCCTCAGTACCTCAGTGTGGCTGCTGTGTATATATTCTGGCTTTAAGTGTGAGAATACCAAATATCATATCTAGTTAGCATTTGTCTTTTGAAATAATGATTCTCTATGGAAGTTGTAGCTCTGGCAGAGGTTTTTTTTTTTTTTTTTTTTTTTTGTGATAGCTACTGTAAGACAATCACTCATAAAAACCTCTTGCTTTATCTAATTTTATTTGAGGTTGACATCACTGACTTCACCTTGATATTTATTCCCTCCTTGTGATCAAGATCTTCTTCTGAAAACACTACTGATCAATCATTCTGAGCTAGGCTCTGTTTGTGCCTTATTGCCAAGCTGTATTTGTCCCGGTTGTTGATCTGATCTAGTTCCACATTGAGAGGGAAATGATTGATCACCAGGAGTCAGTATCAAAAGTACTTTCACCCACATACCAGAAACAAAGAAATTTTAGAAATACTCCTTAGGATAAATTTACCTGTAGTTTATTGTCAAACAATTTTATCTGCTCTTAAGCACAAGTTATCATCACAAAGGGCCAGACCAGCATTATTTTGCTAGGAGGTATATTTCTGTAGAATTCAGGCAGGCTAAAGGTACAAAAACTGAAAAAAGGAAAATATATATAACAAAACCAAAAAGAGCAAAACAAATTCAATTTGTATCTTAAAAACAATAAACAATTACAATTTAAAACAGCTGAATTCTAGTTTGGTCATTGACTACTTACATTAAGTACTGTAAGAAAAGCTTAATTACCTGTCCTTAATGTGCTGTACATTGTGAATTAATACTATAACTAGTACTCCAACAGTATTTTCACTTTGTGTCTCTATGTGAGGGCAGACTGTTGAAATCTTTATGTAATATGTACTAAACTGATCTTCTGTGTATAAAGAGAATTGAAAATGAATCTTGATGTGAATGGAAGGGGAGAGGCAGCGGGAAAGAGGAGGGTAGCGGGAGGGAGGGAAGTTGTGTGGGGGGGAGCCATTGTAATCCATAAGCTGTACTTTGGAAATTTATATTTTTTAAATAAAAGCTTTATATTAAAAAAAAAAAGAAAAGCTTAAATACCATATAGTAATCTCAGATATTGAAAACTCTCTAAGTTAATAAGTCAATTCAGGGCTGACTTAGGTTGTTTCTTTTCCTTTCTTTTTTTTAAAGATTTATTTATTATTTGAAAGTCAGAGTTACACAGAGAGCAGAGAAGCAGAGAGAGTGAGAGAGAGAGAGAGAGACAGAGGTCTTCTATCCGCTGTTTCACTCCCCAATTGGCCGCAACGGCTGGAGCTGCGCCGATCCGAAGCCAGGAGCCAGGTGCTTCTTCTCCGTCTCCCACGCGGGTGCAGGGGCCCAAGGACTTGGCCCACCTTCCACCGCTTTCCCAGGCCATAGCAGAGAGCTGGATTGGAAGAGGGACAGCTGGGACTAGAACCGGCGCCCATATGGGATGCCAACGCCACAGGCACCTACTGCCCCACAGCACCGACCTCTCTTTTCTTTTCTTTTTAACTATAGTGTTTAATCTTTTCAAGTAGTGATAACTTCATTTACTCACCGTAATCTTGGAAATATGTGAAGCCAAATGTTGTGTGCATATTTTAAGAATATGCCAATGTTTCCAGATATGTACTATTAAGATGAAAACAGATCCTTATTGAATTCATGGGATCACATTGCCATGAAAACAAACAAACAAAAAAGATTCTTAATTTTGAAGGAATTAAGTAGGAGGAAAAGGGTAAGTATTTTCATCTTTGCTTGCATAATTGTTCTTTAACAAAGAATTGTAAACCACTGAAATCTCAAAGAGTACTTCTGAGCCATAAGATGCAGTATTTAAATACAGAAACAACAATACTTTAAATATAAGACATAGAAGTAAGAAAATTTCATTAATTCACTCTCATGTGGCTAATTCTGTTTAATCTCTGCTAGCAGTTTATTTTTTCTTTTCAGGGTTTATTGTTAAGTTCTGGAAATTCATATCTAGTCCATTGATCTTAAAGCTATCACAAATCATTATTCAGAAGTGTTTCTTAGAGTCTTCTCCAAGACTGATTGCAAATATTTTTAGGAAAAATTCAGAACTGTGGATGACAGAAGACTTGAAACAACCATGGTTAAAATTATAAATCTCAGCATTTGACAAGGAAAGCTAAGTATATACATTACATACAGAATTTTGGAAAGCATCTGTCAAGTTTTGTAAAACTTCTGTCCCTTTCGACCTCTGGGCCTGTGATCAGAGGGCAGGCTGAAAGGTCTTCCAGGCCCGCTTTCTTTTTTAAGATGCTATGACTGATTACATCACACCAAAACCACCAGCCTTTTATAAATTTTATATAATCTCTAGAACATTTTCATCAATAATATGCCTATAAAAATTAAGATAAAGCTTAGCATCATTTTACAACTCTAGACTACATTCCATACAACCCAAATAAGATGAATTAATGATTATCGCTACAAAATGAGAAACACATCCTTTGATTATCTCCAGCAGACTAACTGAAACTCTCAAGATCAAAAAATTTAAAACCTCGATTTTGACAAAGATGTCCAATGGGCTTAAGACATTTGATCAAAATGCAATCAGATCCCTGATAACTGTGGAGTGATAGTCATTCATTGAATCAGTTAATCAGTGTTATTTAACTATAGATAAGATTTAATCATAGCTATAAAGTAATGACTTCAATATTTCCAAATAAAAATCCCTTTTAAAGTTTCAGTGTCCCAAATTAAAACCTAACAAATACTGATGAAAATACAAGTGATTACCTAGGCAAAATAGAAAATTATAATTTACTTTATAAGTTTCCAAAATGTAAAGCCACTATTATAGAATGAAGTTACTCTACGACCCAGGCTACTAAGAAAAACAGTATCAGATCATATTAGACTCAGGAATGCAGTGATCTCTTTCTTCATCCTGTTAGTGCTGGCCAGGTGCATGGGGACGCCCCCAGACAGCACAGTACTGCTGTAGAGGTCCTTGTATATGTTGATATCACATTTCATGATAGAGTTGAAGATGATCAAATGGATGGATGCCACAGGACTCTGTGCCCAGGAAGAAGGTTTGGAAGAATGACTTGGAACACTGGAACATCTCTTTCGCAATCGTGATCACCTGGCTGTCGGGCATCCAGTGGCTCTTCCCTGGGGAGCAGGTGGAAAGGGCGATGGCCAGCTCATGCTGGGAGTCCAAGGCGACATAGCACAGCTTCTCCTTATATCACGTGGTGGTGAAGCTGTAGCTGTGATTCCTGAGGATCTTCATGAGGTAGTTAGGTGCAGACCAGTCAGGTCCAGATGTAGGATGGTGTGGGTGAGAGCGTGCCTCTTATAAACAGGCACTATGTTGGTGACTCCATTGCCAGACTCCATCACGCTGCTGGTGGCATGAGCAGTTTACAGGGTCAGCAATGCCTGGATGACAGGGTACATGGCTGGGGTGTTGAAGTTGTTGAACATGACATGGATCGTCTTCTCTCTGTTGCCATTGGGGTTCAGGTTAGCAGCATAGGAAACTCCTCAGGAGCTACAAGCAGCTTGCTGTAAAAGGCGTCAGATCTCCATGTCATCCTGGTTGGTAACAATGTTCTGCTCAATGGAGTACTCAGAGTCAGGATGCTGCACTTGCTCTGGGCCTCCTTGCCCACGTGCAGTTCTTCTGGGGCATGCCCACCACCATGTCTAATGCCTGGCCTGTGCCACGTAGACAGGAACTTGGCCTGGAGGGAGCATCCTCAGCAAAGCCAGCTTTATACACAGCAGAAACATTGTGAGCTGAGCGATTTCCTGTCCATTGTAATTGGTGGCAGAGTGAGCCAGGATCCAGCACTTTAGGGGATTTTGGTGATGGCAAAGAGGATTGAGTCAGCCTGGGGATAAGTGCAGGTGGTAGCTGCTTCTCTGTTCAAGGCCTGTGGTGGGGGAGGTGGGGGTAAGAGAATGACCTTCCAGGCAAGACCAAACATCAAAATGAGTCCAGTGGTTAGGCACCTTGCAGCAACAGCTCAATTGACTACTTCAATTCCTTGAGTTACTGTTTGGTAAATTATTGATTACTTCCAATAACTCCACATTCTGTGCTGATACTACCATCCATCATCATTCATCTTTTCCTACACACAGAACCAAGAACATTTCTTTATTTTCCCCCTTAGTTCCAGTCTTACGCTTCTGAAAAGATTACACAGTGAGGACTGAAAGAAATGACAGAGTATAGGACTGAGCACTTCTCAACTAGTAAGAATTTTCTCTGAGTAGTCATTGACCTACCCATTTTGGGACCTCATTCAGCTCATCGCTTGTAGTTCATCTCTTTTCATCACTTCAATAACAATATTAAGCTTCAACTTAAACTAAGCTCTTTTCTTTAAAGCTTTTTTGAATTCTGTAGAGAATTTGAAGAGTTCATTTCTTCAGTGTTGCCACAAAATACCTAATTGTAATAATTTGGTAAAGGTAGACAGGAACCCGGATTAGAAAGATTTAAGGACTTGACTGGAGACTAGGAACCATTTGGACACTGAATTAGACCTAACCCATAGTTATATTTAGAGAAGAGCAGATCTGCGTAATTTACTTGATGAAACCAACACATGACAGTGACTACGTTTTATTTTTTCTGTCCATATTGTGTAGAGTATACTGTTGTAAGCAGAAGCTTTGCTCTGTAAGGTAGCACAGAACCTCATTAAGCAGTTATACTTCTTTAATTTATGCACTGGTGTTTATGATTGCCTGTGTTTGATTATCTTTGGTGAAGCTTTGTCTCCAGAACACTTGTTAAATTACATACAAAGTATTTGAGAAATTCTACATTTTTAATTTTTTTTATTCTTGCCATACTTTCCATCCTTCTTGCAAGTATCCATGATCAGCCTTTAATCATAACCTACTGATGGTCTCTAGTCTCTTTACCATGTTGACTAAATGTGGACGATAGCATAAGGATTATTTTTATGAGCATTTTTCCTATAAGTAAGACAGCACATATTTCCCAACTGGCTAGTGGGTAAAATCTATGACCATTTTGATTTCATAGTCCCATGGTCTACATATAAGTTTGTTATTTATTTTGAAGTTGGCCTCTTCAAAGATATTTCAGAATCTTCTGGTAGACATGTTAAACACAGATTGCTAGCACCCACTCCCAAAGTTTCTCATTCAGTGTGTCTGGACTGAGTCCAAAAATTTGCATTGCCAACAAGATCCTTTGTAATGTTAATTCCACAGATTCTAAGCACACAACTTGAGACAGTTTTTCTGACATTTAAATTTTGATTCCTTTTTTCATGCTGTTTTCTTGGCCTAGCATTGCTTTTCCATCTTTTCACTTTAAAAATAACTAACAACATGGCACCTTCCAAAAGATATTACTGTTTGCAAGGAATAGATTTTTTCTGCTTCCTTTGTTCTTATAACAGATATATCTTTTCCAAAATTATTTGATGCATTTGCTTATCGTAATAACCATTATCTCATGTTCTTTTTTTGTTTTTTTCTTTGTTTGTTTTTCATGTAACAGTCACATCTTGCTATATCTCTTCTAGAAAACTGAATTCTTACACACCCTCTCTGGCATCTAGAAAAGCAGATACACTATGTAAGTTAATAACCTATATGAATAAATGCTTGCATGGGAAAATAAGTTAGAAATAGTGTCATTTAGGATGGGTTAATTTATCACATTTGCTAGTAGACAAAAAATATTGAAAGAAAAATTCTTCCAATTTTGGCACAATATGAAAGAGTAATTTTGAAGTGAGAAGGATTGGTTGAGCAGAGATGCCTGACTGTAACCCTTAGGACATGGAAATCAGAATGATAGTGGTAGTGTCAGAGGCAGTTGCCAGCTTGCCTTGGTTCCTTTTCATTAAAGGAGTAATGGAGTGTAGTTTAGAGAGATGAAAGTAAGGATAGTAAAACAAAATTTATTGAAATATGTTCCAAGGGACAAATAGACCTGTGGAAAGAGCTTGTGATCCCATTCCAATGTGGGGATGGCCCTACTGAGCACATACAACAATGTTTTTTCTGGTTTGGGGTTTTCATACCTAAAGTAAGATGAGCATTGACTGGTGATTGGTGATGCTCATGATTGGCGTTTCTGATTGACATATGGGAAATTAAATTACAAAGTCAGTGGTCTTGGGTGGATCCTGACAGAGGGCGGAGTCCTTGGTCCCTCCCCTGGATGAGGGTTTTTATGACCCCTCCCCAGTCACTTATGCCTAACTGCCTGCAGTAAAATCTGACTGTCCTGGAAACTGGCGATTTAAAAAGAGGGAAAGAAGATGAACAAAGATGTACCTTGCATGCTTTTCAATCATGTGCAGGTATAATGTTTCAGACAACCAGTTACAATATGTAAATATTTAAAAATCTGCTAAATGGGGGCCTTCTCCGATCTGCTGTCATCTGAGTTGGGATACCTCTCCTATATTTGAACGTTAAGCACCCATCTTTCATCATCTTACACATTGTCCCTGATTCAACTTGAGTCTTCAAATAGACTATAACTTGAATGACTCATACCTGAAAATAGAAAAGTTTCCTACTCAAAATATATTCTAGCTCATTATTTATAGTACATAAGCAAAATGTTCATTTAGGGGAAATTACTCTAGTGGATCAAAATAAGCTTTTATTTACTTTGAAATTAGAAAAGTGATTGCATATGTTTTATATTCAAAATAGTTATCAATAAATCATACAGAAATGTTGTCATTGCAATGTATCTTTCTGTTGCATTCAAATGATGTGGTACATAACCATCATAACATTTTCTTTAGTCATTGTGCCGATTATTCTACTCTTTTTCCTCATTCTCATGTTTTCCTGAGGTTGATGAGACAATATCATCAAGGATAATTTATTCCACACCCAGCATCATCCGCTGCTCTGATTGCTGGACTTTGAGTATCTTTTTAAAAATTATTGATTTCTTTCATGTGTAATGATTCCACACTAGGTCAGCTAAGAACTGGCTAGTCACTTTATATATCCTGAGAAATCGCAGTGAAAATCTAGGTCACTTTCTGAAAATGTATTTTTGAAATAAAGAAGGGTAAAAAAATACCAGAATTAGAACAAAACTCTGGCCTAAAATATCAGTTTACACATGCACACACATACATACACATATGAATTTCTGTTATTTAAACCCAAACAATTTGTTAAAAATCTCTCTTTTTCTCAATACATTTATACTTACATAGGCACATACATAATATTATTGTTTTCTTCTTTTGATTAACTTTTTAGTGTTAATGTTCAATATACTTTGTTGAGTATTTTTCTACAGAAAAAATAACTAAAATATTATATTATAGAGAGTTTGGGCATGTCTGTGTATGTGTGTTAACACAGAACAACAGCAATTTAAGAACTCCTACACATGAGATCAGGAAAGCAGTTTTTCCTTTTAAAACTGTTTCTTGTATTCCCTCTCAGAGTAATTACTAAAAAGCAAAGAAAAACTAATCTGTCTTTATAAAATATGTTTAAAAAAAAGACTTAGCTACCTTTGGTAGAATTTTCCTTCTGTTTATATAGACCATTGTGTATGCTTTCTTGGGACATTTGTATGTTTTTGATAAGAGTTATTTTGGGGGTATTTAGTAAATAGAGGGACATCTGTGTGATTATTGAAATAATGGCTATTTTTGAGAAATATTGTTACAGAAATTCAGAAATAACTATTTAGCCATCTCAAAGTACATAGAATTTTTATTGATATTGCTCCAGCAATATCAAGAAAAAATAACACCTGTAGAAGTTTCAAGACAATGGTTGTAGCAAAACAGTGAGTTCAAAATATATCTTCTCTACGCACTCCTTATGGCAACTTTCTGTTCATCTTTATCTTCATCTGTAAGACAAGGCTACATAATACCTACTATGCATGTTTCATTAGAAGAAATAAGATAAGTAACATGCCTCGTAGCAGTTACTGAGCAGAAACTTTATATTAGTCATTATCTTTTTTAATATTACTATTACACATCTTACTTTTGCAAACCCTCCTATAATTCTCCTAAGCCTGATGCTGATAAGGTTAATCAAGTTAATTAAGTTCTTATTCAAACTTTCCTAAGAGCATTAGGGATTTGAGAGATAGAATTACAAGAAAGAAAATGAGAAGTCTTAAATATCAACTATAAAAGTATCTGAATCTCCTTGGATGGTAAAGTGTTGAGAGAGTTGGTTGGAAAATAATAAAATAATCTGAGATCCAAGCTTTCCCTAGATGGGTCTGTTTAGGACATGTTCATAGAGATACCAATTTAAGGAGTTCTATTTTATTAGATCAACAAATGAACAAACTAAGACTGAGATTCACAAATCTACAAACTCATCACATAGTTTACTACATTCACAGAAATTATGCTATCTTGACTTAGTTTTTTTTTTCTTTTCCTTTTGAATACAGACTTGATATTTATTCAAATCCTAATATTATTTTCATAAAATTAGGAAGAAAACACATCTTAACTTACCGTGAGGCACAAATCCACAGAAATTTTTCTTGTTTTATATTCTCTAGTTCCATTCTCAGAAATACCTGCTACAGTAGCTTCAAGGATAAAATGAGCCTACAATGATTAAGTCTGTATGTCTTCATATTTTTCAACAGACATCAATACCTTTACATACACGGTAATGTTAGTAGACACAGTGAATCAAAGATTAGCTTCTTTATTCCCCCAGAGAACTCCAAGAAAGAAATAAAGAAATGATTACAGTATTATAAGTACAAAGTTCATATTAGTTCCTGGCAACAGCAAAGTAAACCAGGAATTGGACTACCATTTACTTGGCTACCATCCCATTAGGAAATTGGAGGATGATAAACTACTGAATGAAAATGACTCGAGATTCTCTTATTGAACATGCAATTGTTCTTTTCTTTATTAAGTATTCACGTGATTCATATTTTAGAGATTCAAACAAGTTGCTTCTATTGGTACTTGCCTCCTTATGGTTCCTTTTGTGGAGAGTGATTCTTTGAAAGAAGGGTATATTGGGGGAGAGAGAGAGAGAGACAGAGAGAGACAGAGAAAAAGAAAGATCAATATTCCAGCCACTGGTTCATTCTCTAAATGTTGGCAACAGCAAAGGCAGGACCAGAATGAAAACAAGAGCCTGATACTTAATCCAGGTAACTCATGTAGGTGGCAGGAATCCCAGCACTTGAGCCATTCCTTGATGCCTTCCTGTATGTACATAAGCAGGAAGCTGGAACTTGAATCAGAACTAAAACTTTGGCATGCTGATGTGGGATACACGTGTCCTAAGCAATATCTTAGCAGCTATGTCAAACTCCCACCCCAATGTTTTAATCTGATAGTTTGGTGAATATATGTCTTAGGTTGATATAACAAAATACCATAAACTAAGTGGTTTATAAATACAGTCCAAATTCGTATTCTGATATGGGTGGATAACCCAAGCCATGGGTTAATCTACTATGCCATAATGCCCAACCCTCCTATCTTATTATTATTTGCATTTGAATTTCCTAATGATTAGTGGTGCTGAAAATTCTCTGATGTGTTTGTTTACAATTTGTTAACATTCTTTGATGAAATATTCATTGAAATCCTTAGCCATTAAGAAATCAGGATGTTAATATCTTTGCTATTGAATTAGGACAGTTCTTTACGTATTATGATACAAAGCTTTAACAGATATGTTTTAGTGAATATTTTCTGTGAGTCTATGATTTGCATCTTCATTGCCATGTCAGTGTATTATGAAGAAAAAGTTTTTTAAAGTCTTGAAAAGTTTAATTTACTGTTGATCTCTCACATGCGAGACCCAGATGGAGCTCCTAACTCCTTAGTTTGGCCTGGCCCAGCTCTGGCTGTTGCAGTCATCTGAGAACCAACCAGCAGATGGTAGATCTGAGTATCTCCCCCTCTCTATATTTCTCTCTCCATAACTCTGACTTCGAAATAAATAAATAAATATTAAAAAAGAAGTAGTATTTGGTGGCCAGAGAATTTGGTCAAGTAATTATTTAAATTATTTCACATTTATGCATATAAAAGCATTTTTAAATTTTCATATGGCACATTTTCTATGATTTTTTTCAAAATCCCCTCATATGCAAACTTTCAATAGTTTTTGGTACTAAAATAAACTGATATTTTAATTCCTATTTTTCATAAAGACTTGTAGTCCCCGTGTGTGAGTAGGTATATATGATAGCAATGGTAGCATCCTCTTTCAAATGTCTAATTGAAATAATGAAACAAAATAAAAAATGATCAAATAAATTACTAAAAATTCATGAGAATTAATTAAAGTGAAGGATAAGAGATCTTATTATCATCGAACATTCGTCAAGTGAACTAGAAAAAAGAAAATAAATGGTCACTTCCCATAACCAATTTCCTGGGACTCTGTCTATAAAAGTGATCTTTCTCTCTCTTACCCTCCTTCCCCCTCTCTTTCTTTCACTCTCTTTCTCCCCATCACCTTGTTATTTGCCTTCAACACCACATCTCTGAACATTTTACTGAATAGCGTAGGCTCTCTCTGTTCATCACCTTTACACCTGTGAGTAAGCAAGTGCCTATTGTTTGAAAACTTAAACCTCTTCTTACCACGTGATTGTTTTCCCAGTGAAGCCACTTGCATGCTGCAGCCTTCAGAACCCTTAGTTTTCCCTGCAACACCGGCAGACAGTTTCTCCACAGGGACTGCTGTACCCCTGCCAGTCCCAAGCCTCTGGTATTCACTTCAACTGATTTTACTGCCAGGTTCAGCACTCTGAGAAGAGAATAACCAGCTCTGAGCAACATGCTCTTTTTCTGCAGACTGACAAAGCTATGCTTTAATCTCCTCCTGTGTCTCATAACAGAAGCTTTTATAACAGCTTTTGCTGTCAGACGACTCCAAGCCACTCTTCACAATCCAATGAGGGGAAATAAGAATTTAGAATTATTTACATCTAGATGACAGAAGGATGTTTAAAATAAAATGTACATATGGTAAGATGGCAGAGTATGTTTTAGAAGGCGTATTTTGAATAGAATTTTCCTTTAAAATTGAACATTATAGAAGGGTTTTTTTCAGTATTTAAAGAACACAAACTTAAGTATGACATACATCACGAAGTGGAATTGTTTTAAATGAATCCTAGATATTCTTAAGCAATTCTTATTTATAAGTTCATTTAAATAAATTATCCATTATCTATATTAGGTTTAACTCCAGCATTTCACCATCTTCACTCTTCTTATTATAGAATAAAAAAAACCATCTTCTTAAGAATGTAGCATAGCATAGCATAGCAGGTTAAACAGCCATCTGCAATTCTGGCATCCCATTTGACTGCCAGTTCAACTCATGGCTGCTTCACTTTGATCCAGCTCCCTGCTGATAGCCTGAGGAAGCAGCAAAGCAGCAGATGACCCAAATGCTTGGGCCATTCCTGTACCCATGTGGGAAATCCAGAAGACGCTCCTGGCTCCTGGCTTCAGACTTGCCCGAATCTAGCCAGTGCAGCCATTTGGGAAGTGAACCAGCAGATGGAGATTGATCTCTCTCTCTCTCTCTCTCTCTCTCTCTCTCAACTCTGCCTTTCAAATAAATAAATCTTAAAAATAAAAAGACTGTAGAATTTGGGGCTTCACTGTGGCACAGCAGGTTATACTGCTGCCTGCGATTCTGGTATCCCATGTGGGTGCCAATTCAACTCCTGGCTGCTCCAGGTCTGATCCATCTCCCTGCTGGTGCACTTGCAAAAGAGCATAAGGCGGTCCAAGTACTCGCACACACGTGGGGAACCCAGATGAACTGACTCTGGCTCTTGAGACCATTGGAAGAGTGAGCAGTGCATGAGAGATTTCTGTTTCTCCTCTCTCTCTGTAACTTTGCCTTGCAAATAAACAGATAAATATTTGTAAAAAGAATAATGAATGCGGAATTAGAAGACTACTGAAGTAAGCTTAGCATGGTATATACTGTAGTATACAAGGATTGTTTGTTTACATAATTTCTAACTTCAGCAGAGTTTCACGAAGGACCTCTCTGAACATTCTGAGAATCGTATATGTAAATATATGAGATATATTTGACATGGTAGTAGTTGATTGGGACTAGTGATGTGGCCAGGCTCTCCCTCTCACACTAATTTTGAACTCTTACCACTTGGCCTTCTTGACATCAGTTTCCTCAGTAATATGTGGAGTTTGACTAGGTTAGAAGTTACACATCTTGGGCCGGCGCCGTGGCTCAACAGGCTAATCCTCCGCCTTGCGGCGCAGGCACACCGGGTTCTAGTCCCGGTCGGGGCACCGGATTCTGTCCCGGTTGCCCCTCTTCCAGGCCAGCCCTCTGCTGTGGCCCGGGAGTGCAGTGGAGGATGGCCCAGGTGCTTGGGCCCTGCACGCCATGGGGAGACCAGGAAAAGCACCTGGCTCCTGGCTCCTGCCATCGGAGGAGCGCGGTGCGCCGGCCGCAGTGCGCCATCCGCGGCGGCCATTGGAGGGTGAACCAACGGCAAAAGGAAGACCTTTCTGTCTGTCTCTCTCTCTCTCACTGTCCACTCTGCCTGTCAAAAAAAAAAGAAGTTACACATCTTATATCCACTCTCAGTCTCAATATCGTCAGAAATTTTTTTAAACTGAGGTCAAATATCTACATCTAAGTAATGCTTTAATTGTCATTTTTACATAATAAGCCACTCCAAAATTTAGTGTATTATAACAGCAATTTATTACTTCTTATAATTCTGTAGTAGAACAAGTTATTATTCTCTGCAGATGGCATAGAACAATAGGCCTGCAGAGCTGGAATAGTATAGAGGTAAAAGTGGGATTTCACATGGGGATAATGACAGGTTGTCTTAGTGTTTTCTTCATGTGGACGTCTCCTTTGAGCTGTTTAGGCTACTTCTCATCATAGCAGTGCACAGAGACTTGGATTGACTTCCTGGCTCCTGGCTTCCATCTCAGCTGGGTGTCTTATCAATGTGAATGTCCTTCTCAATTTCACAAAGCCTTCATTATCAAAGCTTTGAAAATCTGAAGGAGTAGAGGAAGTTTATGCCTTTTTCATTTGTGTTTTGCTGAATTAAGGGGGCAAATGGTTTCAGAAATAGGGTACTATGGTTTATTTTATCAGGACTCACCTCAGTCCTGCAAGCTTAGATATATGATGCTTTAGAACAAAGGAAATGCCTCGCTATAGATACCTCAACCTAACCACCCACAATAGCAAAAAAGTATTGGTATTTGTAAGACAATACAATTTATAAACCAGAATGACAATTAGTTAATTTAATTTTCAGCAGAAAATAAAATTATAACCAAAATATGAAATCCACAACCTAATGAAGATAATTATCTGCAAAGAAGTTTATGTGTCATTTTGTCAAGAGCATTTTCTTTCCGTGAAGACAAATTGTGTAAGAACTTAAATTCTCAAAAAGATGTATTTTTTTAAAGTGAGAAAGGAATCAGAACATAAGGATCAAGATGGCATTCAGATTTGTGTCCCCAGTGTGATGGTTTAAATCACTTTCAATCACCAAGGAAATTGTGATATTCAGCCAAGACTTCTTCTATCCTAATCAGGACTCAGAGCTAGCTAGCATCAACATTGACCTCAGAAAATCACTTGTTTTATGCTTGCATGACTGAACAATCATCCTTTTATCTTTACATAAGTCCATTGAATGAACTTAAATTAAATTATTTCTGTACTGAGAAGAAGCCTGTCTCTGAGGAAACTACTTTTTCTCTGCTCTAATTCACACATTAATTTTCATGTTATGCAATGAGGATAACATTTATTAATTGAGAGTTCTCAGATTCTCACCTCCTATCTGTGAGACATTATACAAAAACACAAATCTTCCCCCTTAGTTGGAAGGTTAAGTGAAGTTAAATTCTACCCATTCTCAATTTTACACATAGATAAGAACTAGTGGTTACTACAGTAACCCAGAGATCTCCTGTTCTTTCTCTTCTTAAAAGCACGTGAAGCATTTTAAACCCAGAGAGATGTCAGAAAGCCTTCCCAAGATCACTTTTGTTCTCCATACTATATTGTCTAACCACCATTTTTATGACAGCCCTAACAATCAACTAAATAGGAATCCCAACTTCATATCACATTGTCTTCCAAAATGAAGAAAATTAAAACTAAAGATGATAAAGGAAGGAAAGCCAAGCTTAATGTGACCACATTATAGAATGAATTCATTTCAGCATCAAAATTTGTAAACATCTTTTCAATCATCCTCAGTATCTTGTTATGTGGGTGGCATTTTATTAGAGTGATATGTGCTCCTCATTTTGCTTTGATAGCACTAATGTGCAAAGAAAAATAGTAATCCCCCATACTAATTCTCCCCAATACTGACAACTATTCTCTGAAGAAAAATACTTTTTAAAAAATATTTATTTATTTATCTTAAAGCCAGAGTTAGAGAAGGAGAGGCAGAGAGATAGAGAGGTCTTCCATCTGCTGGTTCACTCCCCAATTAGCCACAACAGCCAGAACTGTGCCGATCCATAGTCAGGAGCCAGGAACTTCCTCCCAGTCTTCCCATGCAGTTTTAGGGACCCGAGGAGCTGGGCCATCTGCTGCTGCTTTCCCAGGCCATAGCAGAGAGCTGCATTGGCAGTGGAGCAGCTGGGACTAAAACCAGTGTTCATGTGGGATGTCAGCCTTACCCGCTATGCCACAGCTCCGGCCACAAAAAACACTTTTAATGCTTAGCCATTTTCTCCAGCATTTATCTCCACATTTTAAGTAATTTGTTTTTGTGTCTCTTCCATAATCTTTTCAGTTTTAAAACTACTCTTTAGATAGGAAAGTTACTATGAAGATAAGGTTTTATACTTATTCCAATTATTCTAAAACACATACACACACACACACACACACACACACACAGAGAGAGAGAGAGAGAGAGAGAGAGAGAGAGAGAGAACTCATAAGGCTCATCCCAATCTTCTAGTTTGTTCATGTAGTTCTTTCCTGAAGTGGCCATGACTTTGTGAGAATACTCAATCTTATTCTTAAATATTGGCCCTACAGCCATGTTACTTGAACAGCCTCTTCTACCTTCTATTCTCATGACTTATCATAAAATTCCTGCTTCATTTCATGAGAATGAGTTTAGTGATATCATATATTGTCTTTTTTTCCCTTTGACTTATACTTTTAGAGATAGACTTTATATATTCTATTTAATATAAATTGCCTGTGATGTACAATGCTTCATTATATGGTTTGACATTAAAGAAAAATGATGACAATTATAACTTTCAGACTTTAAACTGTGAAACACATCTTAATTTTAACATAGGAAAATCATTGGCATCAATGAAATATTTTAGATGGTTTATCCCACATATTTTTTAAAAATCTGCAGAACTATTCTGCTACTGGTTATAAGATTTGCATGGCAAAAGTCTAAAGAGTAATAAATTATCTGACACTAAGTTTAATTTATTCTTAGAATTTACTGAAGTCTTTCAGCTAGAATACAAAGCAAAGTATTAAAATTCTTTATCCTGGGGCTGCTGCAGTGTTGTAATGAATAAAGTTGCCACCATCCCATATGGGGCGCGGGTGCGTTCCCTGGGTGCTCCACTTCAGATCCAGTTCCTTGCTAAAGTGACTGAGAAAGCAGTGGAGGATGGCCCAAATGCTTTACACCCATGTGGGAGATCCGGAAGAAGCTACTGGATTCTGACTTGGGACCAGGCCAGCACTGGCTGGTGGGGCCATCTGGAGAGTGAACCATTGGATGAAAAACGTCTCTTTCCATCTCTAAATCTGTTTCTATGTAACTCTGCTTCTCAAGTAAACAAATAAATCTTAAAAACAAACAGGAATCCCTACCCCACAGAAACAGATAATTTGAATTAAGCTTCATTTTCAGATTACTAAGAATGTGGTACTTAGTTGTACTTTCAAATTTTTATACTTAAAAACCTATTAATTTATCTCTGCTATTATCTATTGAATTTGGTGGGTTAATAATTTAACTCTAAAACATAAATGGAGCAATATTTTTCTTCCATATTAATCACATATACTCATTCATATTTTTATATCTTCATATATAGTGATGTATCATTGTTTACAGAAAACTATTTGAATAATGAAAAATTCTAAGTAATTATTAGAAGTGTATGTGACATTTAATATACTAATAGATATTTAATTGAATTTAAGTTTTATATAAATGCTAACATTATTGCTGAATTTAAAAAATATTTTTCAGTAGAATTGCTTATCATCATATTTTTAACCTAGAAAATGGAAGAAAGGTAAAATTTGGGGTTTCTTGACATGCTTAAGTGCCACTGCTCTAGGCAAGTTATAAATGAGAAAGAAATGCAATAATGAAATCACCTTGTCTTGTCATTTAGAATTACATAATTTGAATTTTCTGTTCTTGTCATGTTCTCATCTACTCATAGACATTTTTATAGTGGAAATACAGTCTTATGCAAAGATGCAATGTATTTATAAGTATGTAAATGATATATTTAATATAAATGGATAAATTCTTTAGCTATTGAATTCTCATGCAGAGCTTAAATCAATAAATGACATAACCAATGGACAATCAGCATGTTAAATCTAGAGCAGTTAAAATTTAGTTTGTGGTCAAGGAAAAAATAATTTTTATTTCCTTGTTTGAGATGCAGAGACAAAGTGAGTGAGAATTTCCATTTGCTGAGTCATCCCCCAAATGCCCACAATGGCTGAGGATTGGCTGAGGTTGAAGCTAGGAGCCAGGAAGTCAATCAAGTTCTTTCATGTAGGTGACAAGAATCCAATCCCTTGAGCCATAATTGCTGCTTGCTGGGTTTGCATTAGCAGGAATTAGGAAGCTGGAACCAGGAGTCAAAGCCAGGAATGAAACATAGGTACTCTGTCTTTTACTTGCTCAGAAAACAGTAATATCTATCTATATATTGCATAAACCATACTGTAACTAAGTCATATTGCATATCATTTATTTTTATGTTGTTTATAAAAGATTCATTAACAAATAACTTTCAGTATCTTGCACAACATATTCTGGAGATGAAATGTTTATAAAATAATCCTTTTAATCCCTAATAAAAGTCATCTGGAAAGGCATTGATCCTGTTAACACACTGGCTTCTGTTGAAGTACAGAAGCAAGGCTTCCGTTAAGATAATTTGAAGAAGCTGGTGAACATTTCCATACACACACATAGTATAAAAGTGGATAAAATTGTAAAAAACTAAACAAAAACATTCTTTTTGGCTTTGCAAGTTGCCAAAGGTGGATGGAAATTGGAAATAGTTTGTTCTTGGGAAACTCTTGAGAATTTTGGGTAAGAACAGCTCTCTGTTGCTAACTTGCCCTGGGCTACTGCCACCAACAGCTCCTGTTGAAGAAACAAAAAATATCAGCTTTACAATGGAGGAGAAGGATGAAGGGATAAGGGTTCATTAGTACCTTTGCTTCCAAAGGGCTGGAATTAATTCATGTTGGGGCACAAAATCCTGCAGTGTTGTCACTTGAAAATGAACACTTGATAGAAAAGGAAGAAAGGAAAGCTTTGCAGATGTAGTTTTGTGGTTGAGTAAGAAGCAGACTCTCTAGAAAATTAGAAACAAGATAATAGAAATGAGAGCCACAGAAGAGAATAATATGTTGAATACAAGTTCCGTCCAAAATACTGAATAACCATTGAGGTAGACAACCAATAAACTCAGTAATCCGTGTTAAGCCAAGGATGTGTAGGAGAAGGAAAGGAGGGCAGGGAGGAGGAGGGAATGAGAATAGGAGAGAGAACTGAGCAGAGATGTCAAGAACTATAGTGAGAAGAGAAAGATTCTAAAATTGGAGACCATAAAACATTTAAAATTAAAGCAAATAAAATTCAGATACATTTTCTGGAATATATTTTATCTAAGATTTCTAGTTGTAATAAAATATGCAAGAAAGAAAGAAAATGTGGGGGCCTGCACTATGGTGTAACAGGTTCGAGTCCTGGCTACTCCACTTCGTATCCAGGTCTCTGCTGTGGCCTGGGAAAGCAGTGGAAGACTACCCAAGTCCTTGAGCCCCTGCCCCTATAAAGGAGACCTGGAGGAGTCTCCTGGCTCTTGGCCTTGTATCGGTGCAGCTCCAGCAGTTGTGGCCACTTGGGGAGTGAACTAGCAGATGGAGGACCTCTCTCTTTCTCTCTTCTTCTTCTCTCTCTCTGTGCCTCTGCCTCTCTGTAGTTCTGCCTTTCAAATAAATAAATGTCTTTAAAAGAAAAGTAGGAAAATGTGACCTCTTCTCAATAATAAATGCAATCATTAGAATCTGATTGAGTAGGCACAGATATTAGTCTTCATATCCCCAAACTTCAGTGTTACAAATATGTTCAAAGATTTAAAGCAAACTATAATGATAAATCACTCAACACAGAGTGATTTCTAAAGAGAAAAGAAACTATAAAAAATTCAAATGGAAATTGTAGAGTTGAAAGGAACTAAAGCAGAATTGAAAAATTCATTAGACGACTTATCAATAGATATATAATTGAGGAAGAAAAATCAATGTACCTTAAGATTATTGATAGAAATTACTCAGTAAATAGCAAGAAGTTTAAAAAAACTGAAGTAGAATAAAAAATATCTTCAATGACTTGTATAATAGTTTTCAATGTTACAACATATATGAAAAGGGCACTTAGATGGATAAGAGAGACAGGCAGAAATTTTATTCAAATAATTAATGACTAAAACATTCTATATTGTATTTTAAAAATATATTGTTTTCAATAATTTATGTAATTCTCTAGCTCTTGAGGAGTAGAACACAACTTCTTGTACCTTAAGTGTAAGTTACAGTAATGACTTTCTTCTGGAGAGTACAGAATGCTGAGAGAGGGGGAAAGTAACTTCGAAGTAGAGAAACTTCATGAATAGTTCCTAAAGCCACATCTAGATTAACATTGACAATGATAAGTCATATTGGTAGTATATGCCCTTAATGTGATAAAAATTATAATTAATATGATTTTTCTCCCAGAGACATGTTATTTTAGTGTAATCATGAGAAAAAACTAATCAAAATTGAGAGACATTTTACAAAATAATAATCAAAACTGTTAAGGTCATCAAAAACAAAAACAAAAAAGTCTATGAAACTATATTTTTTTGAAATTTATTTATCATTTTATTTGAAAAGCAGAGACAGGGAGAGAGAGAAGTCTTCCATCCATATGTTCAATCCCCAGATGGCCACAATGGCTGGAGCTGTGCCCATCCAAAGCCACAAGCCAGGAGCTTCTTCCAGGTCCCTCATGTGAGTGCAGGGGCCTAAGGACTTGGGCTGTCCTCTACTGATTTCCCAGGCCATAGCAGACAGCTAGATGGGAAATGAAGCAGCAGAGACTCATCCACATGGGATGCCAACACCACAGGCAGCTCTGGCCATTGTGGCCATCTGGGAAGTGAACCAGTGGATGGAAGACCTCTCTCTCTCTGCCTTTGCCTCTCTGTAACTCTGCCTTTTAAATAAATAAATAAATCTTTTAAAAATAGTGAATGATAAGATAAAAATGTAGTTCGGTAACATTAATTTCATGGTCCACATGCATGAGATAAATTGTTTATGGGAGCAATAATCACTTAATAGACAACTATTAAGAAGTGATTTGCAATAACACAAGCATGAGCTGAATAAGCAGGAAGAATATGAAAGAATAATAAGTGTCTGAGTGGATGCAATAAATGGGGTGCAGAATGCTTAGAATAAATGACAAAATTGAAATCGGACATGACCCCCTAAAATTTATACAAAAATGTGGCCCCTTAAAGTTCCCCAGAATTACTATCTGGGATGCCACATGTGCTGTCAGAATTTGGGATGCCACATGATTTCATCATATGCTTACTAATAAATCCCCGATATTAGTAAGCCCAAGAGGGTTCTTGCCTAATATTTAGAGAAGAATTCTAAATACCGGCACAGATAAAGGAGGCAGCGTGGTACATTTTAGGCTTTTATTTAGTGCAAGAGGTATCTAGGAAAGTGAGGGTTTTAGTTCAGGTTGGAGAGAGAGGAAAGTCTGGAAACTAGGGTAGCGTCCATACCCAGCAGAGAGCAGGCTAGAGCCACGTGCAGCAAGCGCCTTGAGCTGCTATCCACCGCTTATCACCAGCAGCAAAGCAGAGGCAGAGAGCTTTATTTAAGAGAGAGAGGTAAGTATGGGTTCATACCGAGAACCAGGAACCAGCCAAGTGGAGGATTATCTAGGCCAGGAAGCCTAGGGCCTGTGGCCCTAAGGTCATGCTCCCTGGAGGCACAGAACTACATCAACCCCCACTCCTGGCAAGAGTCAGCTAGGGCATGAAGTCACACAGGAGCATGGCGAAGGCGTGGTCATCCAGCTCACAATTCTATCAATTTTAGCATGTTTGCCTGCCTACTTCAAAATGGTTCATAGGAAAATTGAGAAACTGAATAGAAATCACTATGCAAAATTCCCTATTATCTCATACCAAGTAACCTGTCTTGCTTGTCCTTTTCTGCTTCTACTCTAGTTCAGAAGTACTACCAAAGAGAGCAATATGTTGTTTTCTAGTTATGTCATGAATTTTTCATCTCTAAGGACATTGACTTGAGATTCTCTTTGAATTGCACAGAAATTCTAATTCCATTGGGTTATTCATTCTTTGAGTAGCATCCACCAGGTATTCTGAAGTCACTTGCTGAGATTTCCTAGGTTCAATGGAGATCATTAAGTGAAGGAAGCAAACCATTAAAAATTATTCTAGTAGAGTGAGATAAGTGATATCATAAAAGCATATAAAAGCTTCTTGGAAGAGCACTTTGTGTGCTTAAGTGCATGACAATCCATAAGGCAGGACACAAGAAGATAGCAAGATCTTTTTGCTCAGAAAACTGGTTAGATTTTATCTTCAAGATATATTATTTACAAATTGGGTAACAAACAGTTGCTAAGGCTACTTGAGTTTCCATGACAGAAAATGATTTTGGCAGACAGAGAGAAGAACATTGAGGGCATTAACTTCATCAGCAAATGAAATAGTTGGGAACAATGATTCAGGCATCCACAGTTGTTTGAAGACAAAGGAGGAAAATTTAGAGTATTTGGGTGGTGCTACAAATAACACCTACTCATCTCTATTTTCACTGATAATTTTAGAAAGAAGGTATCTCAATGCATCTTGCTCAAGTACCTCAAGGCATGTTACTATGAATAAAAAGTATTTATATTTGGTATCACCACCTTCCAGATACAAAAACTCACTTCTATGTGCATATGTGTGTGTTACTTGTAAGTTCTTTGATGAGGAAAGATAAGTTTATCTTGGAATGAAACGTTGTATAGAGTTGTTTCTCAACTACCACTTACTAAATAGCTAATAAAGCAAGACCTACATTAGTATTATAAAGGTAACTAATAAAAGAAAACTTTAATTGAACAGAGATCTGTCTAACTGCATAGAATTGAGGTTCAGAGTTCCGGGTGAGTCCCTAAGTATTCTTTTTCACCATTTTACTATTTTTCCCCACTTGTAAAATGGGAATAATAGTGCTTACCTGCCTCAAAGAGGTGTTGTGAGAACTGGCTAGTTGATAGCTTTAATCTATTTTGAAAATGGAATGTATTATAAATGTACCAAGGAAACTTTTAAAGTCACAATGGGATAAAACTCTTCAACCGAAGCTTTAGAAAAGTTTGTATGACTTTTAGGTTAGCAAATTCTACCAATAAAGAATTCAAACGACATCTGCCATTCTATGAGTCTGCTGTGTATCCCGCTTCCCATGATGAATCTTTCTCTCCCTTTTTCATTCTATCAGTTAGTATTTGCAGACACTAGTCTTGTTTGTGTGATCCTTTTGACTCTTAGACCTATCAGTGTGATCAATTGTGAACTGAAAATGATCACTTGGGCTAGTGAGATGACATTGGTACATGCCACCTCGATGGGATTGTATTGGAATCCCCTGGCACGATTCTAACTCCATCATTTGGGGCAAGTCCGATTGAACATGTCCCAAATTGTACATCTCCTCCCTCTCTTATTACCACTGTTATATTTAACAGGGATCGCTTTTCAGTTAAAATTTAAACACCTAAGAATAATTGTGTGTTAATTACAACCAATAGTACTAGAACAAAACAGAGAAAAAATACTAAAATGGATAAAGTATTACATTGTACAACAACAGTCAGCACAAGAGCTGATTAAGTCATTGTTTCTCATAGTGTCCATTTCACTTCAACAGGTTTTCCCTTTGGTGCTCAGTTAGTTGTTGCCGATCAGGGAGAACATATGATATTTGTCCCTTTGGGACTGGCTTAATTCACTCAGCATAATGTTTTCCAGATTCCTCCATCTTGTTGCAAATGACCAGATTTCATTGTTTTTGACTGCTGTATAGTATTCTATAGAGTACATGTCCCATAATTTCTTTATCCAGTATACTGACGATGGGCATTTGGGTTGGTTCCAGGTCTTAGCTATTGTGAATTGAGCTGCAATAAACATTGAGATGCAGATAGCTTTTTTGTTTGCCAATTTAATTTCCTTTGGGTAAATTCCAAGGAGTGGGATGGCTGGGTTGTATGGTATGGTTATATTCAGGTTTCTGAGGAATCTCCAGCCTGACTTCCATAGTGGTTTAACCAGTTTACATTCCCAACAACAGTGGGTTAGTGTCCCTTTTCCCCCACATCCTCTGCAGCAGCTACTGTTGGTAGATTTCTGAATGTGAGCCATTCTAACCGGGGTGAGGTGAAACTTCCTTGTGGTTTTGATTTGCATTTCCCTGATTGCTAGTGATCATGAACATTTTTTCATGTGTCTGTTGGCCATTTGGGTTTCCTCTTTGGAAAAATGTCTATTGAGGTCCTTGCCCCATCTCTTAAGTGGGTTGTTTGTTTTGATGTTGTGGATTTTCTTGATTTTTTTGTAGATTCTGGTTATCAACCCTTTATCTGTTGCATAGTTTGCAAATATTTTTTCCCTTTCTGTTGGTTGTCTCTTCACTCTCCTGACTGTTTCTTTTGCAGTACAGAAACTTCTCAATTTGATGCAATCCCAATAGTTAATTTTGGCTTTGACTGCCTGTGCCTCCAGGGTCTTTTCTAGGAAGTCTTTGCCAGTACCTGTATCTTGCAGGGTTTCTCCAATGCTCTCTAATAATTTGATGGTGTCAGGTCATAGATTTAAGTCTTTAATCCATGTTGAATGAATTTTTGTGTAATGTGAAAGGTAGGGGTCTTGCTTCATGATTCTGCACGTGGAAATCCAATTTTCCCAGCACCATTTATTGAATAGACAGTCCTTACTCCAGGGATTGGTTTTAGAACCTTGATCAAATATATATCCTAAATAGCACTCTGACCTCAGAATCAGCCCTTAAGGCATTCAGATCTGGCTCAAGAGCCCATGAGAATATTTTAGGCATGGAAAGCCAAGACACTCTGGGAAAAAAAAAAAAAAGAAGAAGACCTAAATGAAAGATCTCTGTGAGTGAGATCCCAGTGGAAAGAACAGGGCCATCAAAGAAGGAGGTACCTTTCTCTGAAGGGAGGAGAGAACTTCCACTTTGACTGTGACCCTGTCGGAATAAGATCCAAGTCGGTGAACTCAAAAGGCTTCCATAGCCTTGGCAACTCATGACTAGAGCCTAGGGAGATTACTGACGCCATAAACGAGACTGTCAAATTGTTAAGTCAACAACAGGAGTCACTGTGTACTTACTTCTCATGTGGGATCTATCCTTAATATGTTGTCCAATGTGAAGTAATGCTATAACTTGTACTGAAAGAGTATTTTACATTTTGTGTTTCTGTGTGGGTACAAACTGATGAACTCTTTACTTAATATATACTAAACTGATCTTCTGTATATAAAGATAATTGAAAATGAATCTTGATGTGAATGGAATGGGAGAGGGAACGGGAGATGGGAGGTGTGTGAGTGGGAGGGAAATTATGGGTGGGGGAAGCCATTGTAATCCATAAACTGTACTTTGGAAATTTATATTTACTAAATAAAAAATAAATAAATAAATGAAAAAAGAAGAATTCAAAGGAAAATTAACTTCACAACGTAATTTTCTTTCATCTTTTCTACTTTCTTCTAACTAATATCTACCAGGTGACTCAATTCAACAGAATAGTTCTAATTCTTCTATATGCTGAAATAGATGTTTATCATAAAGAAAGATTCAGTAAAAATTATAAACGGTCATTAATCATCTGCATAATTTGGTCTGTTCAAAGACAGAACTATATTCAGAAATTATCAGAATGATTTTAAAATTCACCTTATTGTTGGAAATTCAACATCATATAGATATAGTTACCAGAACTAAATGTTCACTTTGTGTAGAAATATCAAATAATTTTCCTAGAATAAATATTGGAACTTCATCAGAACTTTACTTTTGCAAAATAATTGCTTATTATTTACTTCCAAAATTACTTAAAATTAAATTATATTGTACAACTAATCTTCCTGGGAATTTTTACACATTTTATGCATTATATACTCCATTTTGAAAACCAAAATAAGTATGTGTATAGGTTAAAACATAACAATTGCATAGCAGAAAATATTTGTGAAAAGTAGATTCCCATAATGGAAAGTAATAATCACTTTTGCAGATACTTTAATAAAGATGGGATACATTTTCACCAGTTTATGTTCTTAATTTAGAACATTGACCTTTGACTCTGACTTTCTAATCATTATACCAAATAAACAAAAACAAAAGTTGTGAAAAAATCAAAATTCTAGGTAGATAGAAATATACATTGCATGTGATTAGTTCATTAGTATCTCCACAAAGAAAATGTCAGACATTAACTTTGGGTTTTCAACTTGAATACTAAATTCAAAAATTAAAAAAATATATATTCGTTATCTTTCTTTCTTTCTTTCTTTGAGAGGTGGAATTTCAGAGAGAGGGAAAGACAGAGAGATCTTACATCTGCTGGTTCACTCCCAAAATGGCTGCAATGGCAGGAGCAGAGTTGATCCAAAGCCAGGAGCCAGGAGCTTCCTCTGTGCCTTTCACTTGGGTGCAGGGGCCTAAGCACTTGGGCCATCTTCCACTGCCTTCCCAGGCCATAACAGAGAACTGGATCAGAAGAGAATCAGCCAAGATTTGAACTGGCTCCTTTTTGGTATACCGGCGCCAACAGGCAGCACCTTTACCCACTATACAACAGTGCCACCCTTCTTTTTTTAAAAGTATTTTTATGTCTTAATTATATATTTCACTTCATTAAAATATCAGAATAGAATATATTAACTTATTTTTAACATTCAAAAATATAGTTTGAGGGCCACCATTGTGGCATACTAGGTTAAACCTCTGGCTGCCCACAATGCCAGAATCCCTTATGGGAATTGTTCCAGTCCCAGCCACTCCTCTTCTAACCCAGATCTCTGCTAGTCTGCCTAGGAAGGCTGCAGAGAATGGCCCAAATGCTTAGGTCCCTGCCACCCATGTGAGACCTGAATGAGGATCCTGGCTCTTGGCTTCAGCCTGGCCCAGGCCTGTCCTTTGTGACCATTTGGGAATGATTCAATGGATGGAAGAGAAAATTAACAGGTATGGATACATTAAATAATTGAGTTAAACTGAATACTGATAATTGTAACATAACTGTATAACGTAGTAAAGCTAGAAAAGATATTTTTAAATGAAATAGAATTTAGAACAATTGCAATAATTTAGATGGGCTAAGGCCACTCAGGTAATGATTAAGAATTAGAGGAAGGGTGAAGGATTTTAAAACTATAATTAAAATTATAAGTGGAGGACTGTTAGGATATACAAGGAAGCATATATAATTTCCATATTAGATGGGTTGTGTATTCCAAATATAAATTCTGAAGAATTTGATAAACCAAATGTAAAGGTATGAAGCACTTATCTATATTCATTACCACAGTATTTCCATTCCCTAGAAGGGTTTCTTTCCTAGGGTAGGAGTTCAATAAATATTTGTTGATTCAATAAATAAGTGAAAGATGAATTTGTAACTTGAAGTAGTAAGAAGCATGGATCAATTTTAACTCCTTGAGCAGCAGAGTGGCAGCATGAAATGTTTTTAGAAAGCTTATTTTGGCAGTGGATATGTGAGATGACACCAGAGAATAATAACACGACACTGTTGATGGAACTATTTTTATTGGAGATTGTTTCTTTACTCAGCCATGTTTTGAACATCTCATCATCTGTGCTTTCAAATGCAAAAAAATCCAACATTACAAATACTATCAATTGAATCAATCTGACATTTATGCTTTATGATATCTTGCTGAGCTATCACAGCATTTGCATTATACATAAGCAATGAACCAAGTAGGAAAGGCTTAGTATCCACTATGTTTGGCAGATAAGTTATATAAAGCAAATCTGTTCTACACAGATATTAAAGATGACATCAGTGTGTCTGTGCCTCCAGAAAACAGAAGCCCAGAGAGAAAAAGTTTTCCTGAGTTTTAGTCTTAAAATAAAACAATCAGAAATAAAACTAAGATAGGCCAAAATAAATTCTTTTAAAAAGCCACAAGTATCCTGATTTTGTCAATATAGAATCTAATTTTGAAAGAATCAAAAAATAAGGAACTTCGCACTCTTTTTGTCTTAGTGATGATTGAAAAGTAAGATAATAAATAATTTCTTCTTTTTCAATTTCATATCTCTTTCTTGGCACCAATAGGATCAGAGTTATTATAATCTACATGTGCTGATTTTATTATCATTGGTATTAGTGAATATTGTGAATACTATTATAAATACATTTGCAATGCTTTTACTACTAATAAAACTTTTAATCAACCTTGTATAAGGCTCTGTTTTTACATGCGTTATTTCTGTTTGCTTCAATAAACAAGTTGTTAAAATGAGGCATGTGATGTTTTTAATTTTCTAGATGAGGAATCTCTTAATCAGAGATACTGGACAATTCCATGTCACCCAATCACTACACATCTGGTCTTTTAACTACTAATTAATTTTACTTCACCACCTTGCTATTCATCCCATTGCGTTGCTTTCTCTAGGGACTTCATTTCTCCCTCAGTCACAGGCTGGAATTAAAATTTAAGACAGAATACCTCACTTCTCCAAATTCATTATTGATGTAATTGAGAATGAATTTTTTTTCTAAGTGTAAATGACAAAATTATGCTTGATGTACAGCTTTGGAACAGAAAAAGCTCTATTAGGTAATTTAATTGTTACCCTTCAAAAACATAAACATTACTCTACAATCTGATTATTTTCCTACTGTTGTGAGGGAAAGGAATTTAACAGCTTGGAGGATACACTGGAAAATTTTAAGTCTTTCAGTGAGCCATATTTTAATTTACATTTATCTCTAAACCTTGGAATAAACAGTTCTGTATTAACTTAAATAAAAGCAAATTCAGATAAGTAACATTGAGTAGCTAACTATTCTGTGTAGAAAAGTTCTTTCTTCCCTCTATTTGATAAACCAATATTAAGTTATCCTGCCCACCAATATAAGGGTGAAATCTAAGATATACTCTACTGTATACATATTATGCTGTACAACAGTTGTGTTTTGAAAAGTATTAATTACTACACAGGCAGTAAAGATGTCAATTAGCTCCTATAGCCTAGTACTCTCTCCTTCTATCATATTAAAAAAAAAACTTGAGCTAAATTATTATTATCATACATTAAATCATGTCAAAGATAAAACATTTTAAAAACAATTTTTGAAATGACCAAAATGTCATTAAATATTTAACATAATAAAAAACATACTATTTTGAAGATGAGTCCTTAACTCTGAAACCATTGACAATCTAAATTTTACACATATTCATTCACATACCAGGATACTTGTCTGGTCTCTTTTATGCAGAAAAATCCATGTCTTAGGTATAAATTAATCTGGTTGTCTTGGAGTGATACTTTCTCATGCATTCAAATCACATGCTACTTTCGGCTTTTTGATTCTATGCTTACCAAACACATTTTTGATTGTAATTTGACTTTTAGTCTAGCATATATACCGATAGCATCTTAGTCATATTTGAGGCTTTAGTGTGGCTTGTCAAAGAAGAGAAAATGTGCTGATCTACCTTTGAGTTCAGGCATTAAACATCTGTTCTCTGGGGGCTTGGTTAATGTGAGCCTGTTCCCATGAGACAAATCTATTCTTAGTATGTTGATACATCCAGTCTTGTGCTTGCCAAGGCTAAAGAACTGACTGCAGGCAGCTGTACCGAACAGTCAAAAATAATGAGGACAGATGAGGCATCCTAGAGAAAGCCAACATCTTTCTTGCAATTCATGAGTCCAAACTTTTATTTCAAATTCAGTATTGAATATTTACTACGTAATCAGAGCCACACTCTTCATTCCTGAGAATTCAGTCACAGTTAGAAAATCAGGTATTTTTCCAAAGAACTTAAACTCTTTCATGAAATAATTACATTCTTATGCTATGAAAGGCAATGATTGAGAAGTTGAAAAATGGAAGGCAGCATAGTGTTAAGACTAAAATATCATCATAAAAAGAAATGTATGACTTTATTTTATATTAACATGCAGGATATGTTTCCTTTCTATTTCTAAACAGTGATCAGAATGCTTATCTTAAATTATGGTTGACAATCCCTCTATCAAAAACTCTTGATTTTTTTTAAGTTATTTATTTACTTATTTGAAAAAGAGACAGGGTGAGAGAGACCTTCCGGGGCCGATGCTGTGGCGTAGCAGGTAAAGCCACCTCCTGCAATGCCGACATCCCATATGGGTGCTTGTTCGAAACTTGGCTGCTCCTCTTCTGATACAGCTCTCTGCTATTTCCTGGGAAAGTAGTAGAGGATGGCCCAAGCCCTTGGGCCCCTGCACCTGCGTGGGAGACCTGGAAGAAGCTCCTGGCTCTTGACTTCGGATGGGTGCAGCTCTGGCCGTTGCGACCAACTGAAGAGTGAACCAGCGGATGAAAGACCTCTCTCTCTCTCTCTCTCTCCTTCTCTCTGTGTGTAACTTTGACTTTCAAAAAAATAAATAAATCTTTAAAAGAGAGAGAGAGAGAGAGAGACAGAGAGAGAGACAGAGAGAGAGAGAGACCTTCCATCTGCTGGTTCACTTCCCAAAGGCTGCAATGGCTGGGGCTGAGCCAGGGCAAAGCAGAAGCCTGGAGATTCTTCCAGGTCTCCCACATGAGTGCAGGGTCCCAAGCACTTGGCCATTTCCTCTGCTTTCCCAGACACATTAGCAGAGAGCTGGATCGGAAGTAGAGTAGCTGGGTCTAGAACTGGCGCCAATATGAGATGTTGGTGTTGCAAGCAGAGATTTAACCTGTTATGCCGCAACATCAGCCCCTCAAAATCCTTTAATGACTTATGTTGTGCTTAGAATATTGTTATCATCATAAAAAGAAATGAGATGTTCTTATGTCCATATTCATACAATGATTTCATACCGCTTTACCTTTTCCAGCCATGCACTGGTTCAATGGCCTTTTTTCTGTCTGATTCCTTGGAAATGAAATCTAAGACAGGGACCTGGAGTTCTGCTGGAGCTGCAAGGAAGGAAAGGAGGAAGGAGAATTAGGCACAAAGAGAAGCTGAATGGAGATGCATTTCATTAAAAGCCTCAGCTGACCCCATAGGGTCCTCTAGGGCTTGGATTATCTATCAGAGTTGTCTGTGAGACAAGGGACATCGGCATATGTCTGCATCCTGAAAGTGGAATCTAGACAGTTCTTCATAGCACCCACTATATTTGATTTACCTGAACAGATCCACTCCCAACTCACAGCTTTTGCACATCATTTTCTGTTCTTTTTGCCTCCTCTCCCACTGCCTACACATTTTGGTTCTTTTTTTTTTTTAAGGTCAACTGGGAAGTATAGATTTTTCAGAAAGCTTTTCTCTAAATCCAGAGCCTAAATTACATCTTCTTAAACTGGTTCATATAACCTTGTATTTACTTTTATATGAAATTGCTGAAATATGTAACAGTATTCCTTTGGTGTATTTATGTTTAGTACTGCTCTTCTCCATGTGTATTATACTGCAGTGCACAAGAGCACAGCTTTTTTATGTCTATATAGTGAGCACATAGTCTCACAGATGCCTAATAAATGTCTTTAAATGAATGAATGTACCATTCTTCTTTCTCTTAGGCCCTAGTAGTAGCAAACATTTTTCAAATACTGGAAAGAGTACAACACAACTCTTTGTCTAGTTTTATTATGAATTTGTAATATTTATGTTTATTGTATTCTATTTATTTTAGGACTCTTTCTTATATTATAATACAAAAATTCTTTTTTTTTTTGACAGGCAGAGTGGACAGTGAGAGAGAGACAGAGAGAAAGGTCTTCCTTTTTGCCATTGGTTCACCCTTCAATGACTGCCATGACTGGCGCACTGCGGCCAGCACATCGCGCTGATCCAAAGCCAGGAACCAGGTGCTTCTCCTGGTCTCCCATGTGCGTTCAGGGCCCAAGTACTTGGGCCATCCTCCACTGCACTTCCAGGCCACAGCAGAGAGCTAGCCTGGAAGAGGGGCAACCGGGACAGAATCCGGCGCCCTGACTAGAACCTGGTGTGCTGGCGCCGCAGCTGGAGGATTAGCCTATTGAGCCATGGCGCCGGCCACAAAAATTCTTAATTTGGTTTGCAATAGAATCATCTGAGGGATCTATAAGACCCCAAATACAGACTCCCAGTCCTAACATTTCTGCTTCCATGGTTCTGTTAGGGCCATGCATTTACATTAATGCTAAGTTCCAGGGATGGCTCTTTGATATCTGAGAAAACAGACCCAGAGGCATTCATTTCCAGTGTTCAGTTCATTATAAAATGGAAAATCAAGGTAATTTAGGATACCCTTTCTCTGTCTATAGACACTCAGGTTAACTTCATTGAAATAGTCTATAATACTTTATAATAAACATGTAGATAACAATAAAGGTTTTATGAATGTATGCCATACAGCAATAAACATTATTTATTGAATGCAGCAAAATCATCTGTATCTGTTATGTATGCCTTTGTTTGAATATTTAGAAAGAGAAAATATTTAGATGCCTTATAATGCAACAGCTCTGTATTTTACTCTTTAATGAATTAACTGGTTGTTCTGGGAAATTGCTATTTTATATGCAATGAAATACTGTTTATTAACTTTAAAAATAATATTTACAGAATTCAAGAAATGAATAAAATTATCTTTAAAATGCCATATCATTCCCAAAATGTTTGAAAACATAATACCTTTCCCAGATATTAAAATATTTTAAAAAAATAACTGGGGCGGGAGCTGGGGCATAGCAGGGTAATCTTCCACCCGTGGCATCGGCTTCCCATATGGGCACCGGTTTTAGTTCCGGCTGCTCCTCTTTAGATCCAGTTCTCTGCTATGGCCTGGGAAAGCAGTGGGAAATGGCCCAAGTACTTGAACCCCTTGCACCCATGTGGGAGACCCAGAAGAAGCTCCTGGTTCCTGGCTTCAGATCAGCACAACTCTGACTGTTATGGCCATCTGAGGAGTGAATCAGCAGATGGAAGACCTTTCTCTCGTCTCTCTCTCTCTTTCTCTCTGTAACTCTAACTCTCAAGGAAATAAATAAAATCTTAAAAAAAAAAGATCACTAAAATGGACTCAATCTATATTAAGTAAAGGAAATAGTGTATGTGTTTTATTTATTCATGTTTTGTTTGTATGCTCAGGGTATAGTTTACAGGATTCTGCTACCTTCAAAAGTACCAACTAACATTTGCAAAAACTGATTTTAACTTATTACCTCGTAAATTATTAACATCTGTATTTCTTTTTTTTTTTTTTTTTGACAGGCTGAGTGGACAGTGAGAGAGAGACAGAGAGAAAGGTCTTCCTTTGCCATTGGTTCACCCTCCAATGGCTGCTGCAGCCGGCGCGCTGTGGCCAGTGCACCGCACTGAACCAAAGCCAGGAACCAGGTGCTTCTACTGGTCTCCCATGTGGGTGCAGGGCCCAAGCACTTGGGCCATCCTCCACTGCACTACCGGGTCACAGCAGAGAGCTGGCCTGGAAGAGGGGCAACTGGGACAGAATCCAGCGCCCAGACCGGGACTCCACAGGTGGAGGATTAGCCTATTGAGCCGTGACGCCGGTAACATCTGTATTTCAAGAATTTCAATATATGTTGGATGCTGAGTCTTGCATCCAAAATATCCATTCTATTTCTCACATAATATGTTTATTGAAAACAGAAACAACATTAGAGACAAAAGCAAAGACTGAAAACTCATTAGATGTTTATGTCACCTCCTTTTCTGGTACCCTGGGTGTGTTTGCCTTTTGAAATGGCTAATTGTGAACCCATCAGACCACAGTTCTGTATAGCCTAAAATATATTGTGTAAAATTAGCCTAGTATTATCCAAAATACATGTTGTTATGGAATTACTTGAATCTATGTGTGAATCTAATTTTATTTGGTTCTGTTACTAGCTGCTTATAAAATATCTTTGTGTAATGATAGTTTTAGAATTTGCTTGGAATTGGTGTCATGATCATTAGTACATACTTCAAAAGGTCAACCTACTTCACATCTTAAAAAATTTACTAATGCAATTTTCTATTTCTTCTCATAAAAATATTTTCAGTGATAAACAATAAACTCCTGCCATGTAAGAAATTTTTCTCAATCCTCTGTATTCATTTACAAATGGAAGTAGAAATGTCCATTCTTTTTCACTCATTAGGAGTCTCTTAAAATATCTTCACATATGCAATACTTCCATAGCATGTTATTCTTATTTGTCCAATAATTTCAAGAATGAAAAGTAGACTATGGGCATTGGCAACATGTTAACCTGCCAGTTGAGGTGCCTGCATCTCATATCCCAGTGCATTGTGTCAAGTCTTGCCTCTCCTTCCTTTTAATGCTCCAGGGTCACAGCAGTTCATGCTCAAGTACTTAAGTCCCTGCCACCCATGTAGGAGACCTGGATAGAGTTCCTGGCTCCTGACTTCAGCTGGTCCCGGCTCTGGCTGTTTGAAACATTTGGGGAGTGATCTAGTAGATGAAAAATTCTCTCTCTCTCTCTCTCTCTCTCTCTCTCTCTTTCTCTCACTTTCACTCTGCATTTTATTTTATTTTGTTTACAGAGAGAAGGAGATACACAGAGAGAGAGAGAGAGCACATGTGCAAGAGAGAGAGAGAGAGAGACAGTAAAGAGAGAGAGAGAGAGAGAGAGAGAGAGAGAGAGAGATTGCATCTTTTGTTTCATTCTCCAAATAATCACAAGGGCCATGTCTGGCCCAGGTGGAAGCCTGGAGGTTTTTTAAGATATCTCACATGGATGCAGGGTCCTAAGGACTTGGGTCATCTGCTGCTGTTTCCCCAGGTACATTAGCATGGAGGTAGATAGGAAGTGGAACCACCTGTAATTGAACCCTACATTAGGATATAAACTTTCTGAAGAGGGGCTTTACTGTTATGCTTGATTGCTACACCTCCTAGTATTATGAACAGTGCCTTGGGGATGGTACATTATTTGATATTGAATCAGTTTGAATGCACCATGTAAAGTTGGCATACTCTACAAGATTTTGGAATTCTCAAAATAAAACTCCATTATTATGTAATTAAATCTGGTGATCAAAACTATAACCAAAATCAATTTAAGAGAAAATTGGAAAGAAGACATTTGGACAAGTAGTTAATACACCAGTTATGATGCCTGTGTTTTGCATTGGAGTGCTCGAGTTTGATTCCTGGCTCTGGTCCCTGACTCCAGTTTCCTACTAATATGGAGCCTGAAAGGCAGGAGTGATGGCTCAAATACAGATTCCTAACAAGCCCCATTCTAAAATACTTGAAGACAACAGAATCATTGTATAAAATTAAGCAAAATTCATTTACAAGGAACATATTAGATGTCTATTGGGAAAATATTATTTGTAATGTTATAAAACATGCAAATCTAGCAAAGCCACAGTTCTGTCTTTGATTATCTAATAATTTAATTGTCTAATGAGAGTATGAAGAGCATATGTAACTCATGTGTCAGGTTTCGTTCTGATCAATTGAGAAAGAGTAGTTTGCATGATTCTGTGGAACATGTAAACATGTGCAAGTCATTCAGATTCTAAGAGGTCTAAGGATTTAAGTCAAATTGCTGAACTGTGAAAAACTCTGACAAATTAGCAACGGAAGTACATTTGATTGAGAGTCCCATGTGACATTAGTCCTTAAGGCAGAGAAATCCAAGCAGTTAAGCTGATTAATATAATAACACTTAATATTACAAGTGGACAACTTAGTGAGTGTCGTTAAAAAAATTGTCATAGCCCAAAATATGGTTTGAGGAGAGCAGGACTAGGTAGGTAAAATGAAAAGTCTTTTCACCAAAACTCTATGAGATATTGGTGCTGTGAGCAAATATTCCCTTTGGTAATCACCTGGAAAAAATAAAATCCTTAATGAAGAAAACACTATCTTCTGTACCAAATATATATGAATTTGAACAAAAACACTGCTTCAATTGGCAGAATATTGGCAGTAACAGCAGTGTTCTGTGCAGGTAGGCAATTGCTGTAAAAACTCACCAAAGGGGAGGCAAAATTGGTCACTGGAGAAAACATTTTATACAACAGGAAAGCACAATACCTGTAACTGAGGAAATGTCACATTCCCAGATGGAAGCGTACTTGATGTTTATGAACTATTCAATGGAAAATAACAAGGGTGGGGATTTGAAGAGAAAGTAGCAGAAAACACAGTATGTAGATAAATATTTGAGAAATATCAAAGATACTGCAATGGGAACTTCAAAGAGATTGCTCTAATGGATGACTTAAAGAATCATCAAAACACAAGTTTAAGTCATGCCAATATATGTATCACTTGAAATATATACTTTCTTCATTCTTTATATTCCCTGCTTTCCTTTGTACCCTTTTCTCATTGAACAACACCATCGTCCCTTTTATGGACTAAGCCAGAAACTGGTCACCTGAACTCATCTCCTCATGTGACACACAGTATTGATATGAAATAATACAGATTCTACCTGATATAATGTCTTGGCAAGAGCATTAACTAAAGTGTATGTTACTTTTCATGTGAACTGCAATAGGTTTTTGAATACACCTCCCATATTTTCCTGTCATATTATTGTGAGATTATCATAAAATATAATTTTATAAATCCTTAGATATTTCCAACAATATCAATATAAATTCCAAGTCCTCAATATTGTTCAAATCTATCTGAACAAGATCTAACCTCCTATTCTTTTCTAGAATGCTGCAGAATGCATAATTTTTAAAAAAGATTTATTTAATTAATTAATTATTTATTTATTTGAAAGGCAGAGTTACAGAGAGGCAGAGGCAGAGAGAGAGGTCTTCCATGCACAGGTTTACTCCCCAAATGGCTGCAATTGCCAGAGCTGTGCCAACCTGAAGCCAAGAGCCAGCAGCATTTTCTGGATCTCCCACATGGGTGCAGGGCCCAAGGACTTGGGCCATCCTTCACTACTTTCCCAGGTCACAGCAGAGAGCTGAATGGGAAGCAGATGGGAAGACTTGAAATTGAATGCCAGCACAGCAGGCGGCAGCTTTTACCCACTATGTCACAGTACTGGCCTAGATACTCTTTTGAATGTGTATGTTGGTAAACTACATGAGCTGTTCAGTTTTGGTCAGTTAAAGGTTTACTCTCATCCACTCAAACATCAACTACTACATTCAAATACAGCCTTAAATTTTTAAATTACATATATACAAATTTAAGAAGTTTTCTTCACTATCTTTATCCCCATTTGTAATAGAAGGAGAGTGTCATTAACAAATAAAAACATAAACTATCCTTTATATCTCTCCTATGCTTTTATCGAATTTTCCACACAACTCTGTCATGATCTTTTTTTTTCTTTAGCTTTTCATATTCTGGTAGCTACTAAATTTTTCACTTATTGAGCTGTTTTTTTAAGAATTTTTGAATCATCAATACTCTGTGTGGGCTAGCAAAAAAAATAAGCTTTACAAAAGTTTGCTAAACAAGTAAGGGTCAAAATTATAGCATGTGTATCATGTTTTTCTCCTAAATTATAATTGATTGGAAACTAACTGTTCATTTGACTTTTTGTTATTTAGTGAGCAATCAAAAGGTCTAATTCTGAACTTGGTAAGAACTTTAACTGTGTGAACTACAAGTAAGATTTAACATTCCCAATTTCATCAAATCTGACAGTGGCTTTCCCAAGACATTTTACAGACCCTAATATTAAAACTATTGCTTTTATCAACTTTAGAACATCAGCATTAGAAAATTAGATTATTGCCATTTAATCTCACGCTGCATTATATATTATGAGAAAGAACTTTTCTTCATTCCTTCTTCCTTTCTTATCCTTTCTTTCCTCTTCTAAGTTTTCATTTAGTTATCTGAGGGAGGGGTAGAGTTGCAGACAGAAAGAGTGAGAGACAGTGAGAAAGGTCTTCCATCCACTGGCTCACTCCCCAAATGGCCACAACACTCTGAGCTGAGCTGATCCAAAGCCAGGAGCCAGGAGCTTCTTTCTAGGTTTTAGCGGCCCAAAAACTTGGGACATCTTGCACTGCTTTTCCAGGCCATAAGCAGAGAGCTGGATTGGAAGAGGAGCAGCAAGTACAGGAACAAGCATGCACATGGGATCTCAGGCAGCTGCTTAGCCTCCTACACCAGCCTCCCTTTCTTTCTCCTTCCTTCCTTCTTTCCTTCCTTTCTTTTTTCACATTATCTGTGTTGAATAACATTGAAAAAGAATACAAGTCTAGTAATAATATCAATTTTAGTGAATATAGGTCATGAAATCTACTTCTGCATTAATGATTATTAAGAGTACATTTAAATCATTATTCATTTATGTAATTGCATTACTTTTTCAGTAATGTGGCATCCTAGACAGATGATTCAAGGCAAGGCAGTATCTCTTGAAGTCATTTAACTCCTCATTATATCAGTATATCATGCTCTGTTGCCACCCACTGATATTTCTCAATTTGAAGTCAGTGTCAGTCAAATGACTAGAAAAGATTTCCTAAACAAAAACATTATGCTTTTAAAGTAGTAAATTTCCAGAAGGCCAAAAATCTGATTTATGTTTATTCTGAGGCTACTAGCTAGGGATATACTAAAATATCGTTAAATTGATTTCCTTTTACTAATAGGGAATTTTCAATGATTTTTTCCAGTAAATAAAAATTCTGTTTTCATTTTATAAGTATCTTATTTACTGTAATGCAAACAATATTAATGTCAACAAAAAGATTTTTTCTTATCAAAATATCAGGAGATTTCTTCTTCTTTTTTTTTTTGACAGGCATAGTTCGACAGTCAGAGAGACAGAGAGAAAGGTCTTCCTTTTTCCGTTGGTTCACCCCCCAAATGGCTGCTATGCTCAGCGCACTGCGCAGATCTGAAACCAACGGCCAGGTGCTTCTCCTGGTCTCCCATGTGGGTGCAGGGCCCAAGCACTTGGACCATCTTCCACTGCACTCCCGGGCCACAGCAGAAAGCTGGACTGGAAGAGGAGCAACCGGGAGAGAATCTGGTGCCCCAACCAGGACTAGAACCTGAGGTGCTGGCACCATAGGCAGAGGATTAGCCAAGTGAGCTGCGGCGCTGGCAGATTTATTCTTGAAAATGAAAATAGCTAAAATTTTAATGTATCTGCTGACTTAGGTTGTAATTATTATTTTGTGCATTGGTGTCGTGTGTATTTATTGGTAAAAACAGAAAATAGACTACTATGTGTGTTTTAATGTTGGAAAACTTGATATGGAATTAAATGTCTATAGACATTTGAAGTAATAGTCACTATCATTATTGTCATCAATATTCTAATGATTATGAAAAATAGTATGCATATATGCAAGTGGTAAATGAGCTTAATGGATTGGTTAAGAGCACCCGCATGGGAGACTAGGAGAGGCACCTGGCTCCTGGCTTCAGATCAGCACGGTGTGCAGGCATAGCATGCCAGCCGCAGTGGCCATTGAGGGGTGAACCAACTCACTGTCAACTCTGCCTGTCAAAAAAAACTAATTAACAGTTTTTATGTGAAATTATTTTACAAAATAATTTCATAAATATTTTACAAAAACAGATGTTTACTATGGTCTAATTTTCATAAGTGTTTAGGAAATAAGTTAAGAAAACTTGAAACTAAAAATGTGTCATTTTTAAATCACCCAGTCAAAATACAAACTTTAATTTTAAAATATGATTTTAAACAATATAATCAAACTTATTTTAAAATTTCAGGTTCAAGATGCAAGACTTTTTTTACAACTGCATTTTTTTCCTTTGTCTTAAATGTAGATTTAAATCTTCTCTGAACTATCATTGACATAGAATCCATTTGTACATGAATCTCCTTGGAAAAGCTGGTTTGAGATATAGATGACATCAATCCATGTCACTGGATCAGTATGGGTTTGTGAATTTTGAGGGAAAATATTCACAGAAAAAGGTAGCCAAGCAGTCTACAGACTTAGAGATTTTTGTTGGACTATGTAGAAAATTGCTTTTTTTAAAAAAAACTTTTTTGAAGTATAATTTATATATAAAAAGCTATATGTATTTAATGTAATGAATACAACCATGAAGCCATCAGGGCAACAAATATATCCATTACCTACAAAAGTTTTTTCTACCTTTGGAGAAATAATCTACATTATTTTATTATCATTGTTATTATTGGATAGCTTTATTTTTTTGTTTCTAAAAGCATTAAATATCTACTTAATAATATTAAGCATGAAAAGAGTATTATTTTCCATTGCAGCAGTAGATCATTTGAACTGATTTTCATTAATCAAATTTAATTTAGGTCTTCTGTAGGTAGTATATGGTTGATCTTATTCATTTTCAAATTGAAGAATTTAAGTCATTTACATTTAAAACAATTGTTGATAGGGCATGCTACTCTGTTAATTGTTCTCTGTTTTATGGTATTTTTTATTTTGATTTTTTAAAATGCTATTTAAGTTATACAAGTTATAGGTATTTCATATATATATGCTTCAATCCTTCTCCTACACTTTCTCACATTCCCACTTTTAATGTTTACAAATATCTATTTCCAATTTACTGAATGATCATATAGTTAAACCTACACTAAATAAAAGAGTTCAAAAATAGTATGAGTAAAAAAATGGAAGAAAACAGGGCTATAAACAGTCATTAAATCTCAAAATGTCTATTTCACTCCAATACGTTACATTTCAGATAATCTATTAGTTGCCTCAATCAGAGAAAACATATAGTATCTGTATTTGAGTAACTACCTTCTTTCTTTTTTTTTTTTTTGGGCAGGCAGAGTTAGACAGTGATAGAGAGAGAGAGAGAAAGGTCTTCTTTACGTTGATTCACCCCCTAAATGGCCACTACGGTCGGCATGCTGCACCAATCTGAAGCCAGAAGCCAGGTGCATCCTCCTGATCTCCCATGCAGGTACAGGGCCCAAGTACTTGTGGCATCCTCCACTTCCTTCCTGGGCCACAGCAAAGAGCTGAACTGGAAGAGGAGCAACCAGGACAGAACTGGCGCCCCAACTGGGAATAGAACTTGGAGTGCCAGCGCCGCAGGCAGAGGATTAGCCTAGTGAGCCATAGCACCAGCCAGAACTACCTTATTTCAGTAAATATAATGGTTTCCAGTTGCAACCAGCAACTGGAAATATTTCATTATTTTTTACAGTTGAGTAGTACTCTATAGTGTATATATAAAATCATTTCTTTATCCAGTCAACAATAATGTGCATATGGTTTGATTCCATATCTTAGCTATTGTGAATCATGCTGCAATTAACATGGGTGTATAAATATCTCTTTCATATACTGATTTCTTTTGATTTGGGTAAATTCCCAGGAGAAGGATGTCTATTGGGAAAATATTATTTGTAATGTTATAAAACATGCAAATCTAGCAAAGCCACAGTTCTGTCTTTGATTATCTAATAATTTAATTGTCTAATGAGAGTATGAAGAGCATATGTAACTCATGTGTCAGGTTTCGTTCTGATCAATTGAGAAAGAGTAGTTTGCATGATTCTGTGGAACATGTAAACATGTGCAAGTCATTCAGATTCTAAGAGGTCTAAGGATTTAAGTCAAATTGCTGAACTGTGAAAAACTCTGACAAATTAGCAACGGAAGTACATTTGATTGAGAGTCCCATGTGACATTAGTCCTTAAGGCAGAGAAATCCAAGCAGTTAAGCTGATTAATATAATAACACTTAATATTACAAGTGGACAACTTAGTGAGTGTCGTTAAAAAAATTGTCATAGCCCAAAATATGGTTTGAGGAGAGCAGGACTAGGTAGGTAAAATGAAAAGTCTTTTCACCAAAACTCTATGAGATATTGGTGCTGTGAGCAAATATTCCCTTTGGTAATCACCTGGAAAAAATAAAATCCTTAATGAAGAAAACACTATCTTCTGTACCAAATATATATGAATTTGAACAAAAACACTGCTTCAATTGGCAGAATATTGGCAGTAACAGCAGTGTTCTGTGCAGGTAGGCAATTGCTGTAAAAACTCACCAAAGGGGAGGCAAAATTGGTCACTGGAGAAAACATTTTATACAACAGGAAAGCACAATACCTGTAACTGAGGAAATGTCACATTCCCAGATGGAAGCGTACTTGATGTTTATGAACTATTCAATGGAAAATAACAAGGGTGGGGATTTGAAGAGAAAGTAGCAGAAAACACAGTATGTAGATAAATATTTGAGAAATATCAAAGATACTGCAATGGGAACTTCAAAGAGATTGCTCTAATGGATGACTTAAAGAATCATCAAAACACAAGTTTAAGTCATGCCAATATATGTATCACTTGAAATATATACTTTCTTCATTCTTTATATTCCCTGCTTTCCTTTGTACCCTTTTCTCATTGAACAACACCATCGTCCCTTTTATGGACTAAGCCAGAAACTGGTCACCTGAACTCATCTCCTCATGTGACACACAGTATTGATATGAAATAATACAGATTCTACCTGATATAATGTCTTGGCAAGAGCATTAACTAAAGTGTATGTTACTTTTCATGTGAACTGCAATAGGTTTTTGAATACACCTCCCATATTTTCCTGTCATATTATTGTGAGATTATCATAAAATATAATTTTATAAATCCTTAGATATTTCCAACAATATCAATATAAATTCCAAGTCCTCAATATTGTTCAAATCTATCTGAACAAGATCTAACCTCCTATTCTTTTCTAGAATGCTGCAGAATGCATAATTTTTAAAAAAGATTTATTTAATTAATTAATTATTTATTTATTTGAAAGGCAGAGTTACAGAGAGGCAGAGGCAGAGAGAGAGGTCTTCCATGCACAGGTTTACTCCCCAAATGGCTGCAATTGCCAGAGCTGTGCCAACCTGAAGCCAAGAGCCAGCAGCATTTTCTGGATCTCCCACATGGGTGCAGGGCCCAAGGACTTGGGCCATCCTTCACTACTTTCCCAGGTCACAGCAGAGAGCTGAATGGGAAGCAGATGGGAAGACTTGAAATTGAATGCCAGCACAGCAGGCGGCAGCTTTTACCCACTATGTCACAGTACTGGCCTAGATACTCTTTTGAATGTGTATGTTGGTAAACTACATGAGCTGTTCAGTTTTGGTCAGTTAAAGGTTTACTCTCATCCACTCAAACATCAACTACTACATTCAAATACAGCCTTAAATTTTTAAATTACATATATACAAATTTAAGAAGTTTTCTTCACTATCTTTATCCCCATTTGTAATAGAAGGAGAGTGTCATTAACAAATAAAAACATAAACTATCCTTTATATCTCTCCTATGCTTTTATCGAATTTTCCACACAACTCTGTCATGATCTTTTTTTTTCTTTAGCTTTTCATATTCTGGTAGCTACTAAATTTTTCACTTATTGAGCTGTTTTTTTAAGAATTTTTGAATCATCAATACTCTGTGTGGGCTAGCAAAAAAAATAAGCTTTACAAAAGTTTGCTAAACAAGTAAGGGTCAAAATTATAGCATGTGTATCATGTTTTTCTCCTAAATTATAATTGATTGGAAACTAACTGTTCATTTGACTTTTTGTTATTTAGTGAGCAATCAAAAGGTCTAATTCTGAACTTGGTAAGAACTTTAACTGTGTGAACTACAAGTAAGATTTAACATTCCCAATTTCATCAAATCTGACAGTGGCTTTCCCAAGACATTTTACAGACCCTAATATTAAAACTATTGCTTTTATCAACTTTAGAACATCAGCATTAGAAAATTAGATTATTGCCATTTAATCTCACGCTGCATTATATATTATGAGAAAGAACTTTTCTTCATTCCTTCTTCCTTTCTTATCCTTTCTTTCCTCTTCTAAGTTTTCATTTAGTTATCTGAGGGAGGGGTAGAGTTGCAGACAGAAAGAGTGAGAGACAGTGAGAAAGGTCTTCCATCCACTGGCTCACTCCCCAAATGGCCACAACACTCTGAGCTGAGCTGATCCAAAGCCAGGAGCCAGGAGCTTCTTTCTAGGTTTTAGCGGCCCAAAAACTTGGGACATCTTGCACTGCTTTTCCAGGCCATAAGCAGAGAGCTGGATTGGAAGAGGAGCAGCAAGTACAGGAACAAGCATGCACATGGGATCTCAGGCAGCTGCTTAGCCTCCTACACCAGCCTCCCTTTCTTTCTCCTTCCTTCCTTCTTTCCTTCCTTTCTTTTTTCACATTATCTGTGTTGAATAACATTGAAAAAGAATACAAGTCTAGTAATAATATCAATTTTAGTGAATATAGGTCATGAAATCTACTTCTGCATTAATGATTATTAAGAGTACATTTAAATCATTATTCATTTATGTAATTGCATTACTTTTTCAGTAATGTGGCATCCTAGACAGATGATTCAAGGCAAGGCAGTATCTCTTGAAGTCATTTAACTCCTCATTATATCAGTATATCATGCTCTGTTGCCACCCACTGATATTTCTCAATTTGAAGTCAGTGTCAGTCAAATGACTAGAAAAGATTTCCTAAACAAAAACATTATGCTTTTAAAGTAGTAAATTTCCAGAAGGCCAAAAATCTGATTTATGTTTATTCTGAGGCTACTAGCTAGGGATATACTAAAATATCGTTAAATTGATTTCCTTTTACTAATAGGGAATTTTCAATGATTTTTTCCAGTAAATAAAAATTCTGTTTTCATTTTATAAGTATCTTATTTACTGTAATGCAAACAATATTAATGTCAACAAAAAGATTTTTTCTTATCAAAATATCAGGAGATTTCTTCTTCTTTTTTTTTTTGACAGGCATAGTTCGACAGTCAGAGAGACAGAGAGAAAGGTCTTCCTTTTTCCGTTGGTTCACCCCCCAAATGGCTGCTATGCTCAGCGCACTGCGCAGATCTGAAACCAACGGCCAGGTGCTTCTCCTGGTCTCCCATGTGGGTGCAGGGCCCAAGCACTTGGACCATCTTCCACTGCACTCCCGGGCCACAGCAGAAAGCTGGACTGGAAGAGGAGCAACCGGGAGAGAATCTGGTGCCCCAACCAGGACTAGAACCTGAGGTGCTGGCACCATAGGCAGAGGATTAGCCAAGTGAGCTGCGGCGCTGGCAGATTTATTCTTGAAAATGAAAATAGCTAAAATTTTAATGTATCTGCTGACTTAGGTTGTAATTATTATTTTGTGCATTGGTGTCGTGTGTATTTATTGGTAAAAACAGAAAATAGACTACTATGTGTGTTTTAATGTTGGAAAACTTGATATGGAATTAAATGTCTATAGACATTTGAAGTAATAGTCACTATCATTATTGTCATCAATATTCTAATGATTATGAAAAATAGTATGCATATATGCAAGTGGTAAATGAGCTTAATGGATTGGTTAAGAGCACCCGCATGGGAGACTAGGAGAGGCACCTGGCTCCTGGCTTCAGATCAGCACGGTGTGCAGGCATAGCATGCCAGCCGCAGTGGCCATTGAGGGGTGAACCAACTCACTGTCAACTCTGCCTGTCAAAAAAAACTAATTAACAGTTTTTATGTGAAATTATTTTACAAAATAATTTCATAAATATTTTACAAAAACAGATGTTTACTATGGTCTAATTTTCATAAGTGTTTAGGAAATAAGTTAAGAAAACTTGAAACTAAAAATGTGTCATTTTTAAATCACCCAGTCAAAATACAAACTTTAATTTTAAAATATGATTTTAAACAATATAATCAAACTTATTTTAAAATTTCAGGTTCAAGATGCAAGACTTTTTTTACAACTGCATTTTTTTCCTTTGTCTTAAATGTAGATTTAAATCTTCTCTGAACTATCATTGACATAGAATCCATTTGTACATGAATCTCCTTGGAAAAGCTGGTTTGAGATATAGATGACATCAATCCATGTCACTGGATCAGTATGGGTTTGTGAATTTTGAGGGAAAATATTCACAGAAAAAGGTAGCCAAGCAGTCTACAGACTTAGAGATTTTTGTTGGACTATGTAGAAAATTGCTTTTTTTAAAAAAAACTTTTTTGAAGTATAATTTATATATAAAAAGCTATATGTATTTAATGTAATGAATACAACCATGAAGCCATCAGGGCAACAAATATATCCATTACCTACAAAAGTTTTTTCTACCTTTGGAGAAATAATCTACATTATTTTATTATCATTGTTATTATTGGATAGCTTTATTTTTTTGTTTCTAAAAGCATTAAATATCTACTTAATAATATTAAGCATGAAAAGAGTATTATTTTCCATTGCAGCAGTAGATCATTTGAACTGATTTTCATTAATCAAATTTAATTTAGGTCTTCTGTAGGTAGTATATGGTTGATCTTATTCATTTTCAAATTGAAGAATTTAAGTCATTTACATTTAAAACAATTGTTGATAGGGCATGCTACTCTGTTAATTGTTCTCTGTTTTATGGTATTTTTTATTTTGATTTTTTAAAATGCTATTTAAGTTATACAAGTTATAGGTATTTCATATATATATGCTTCAATCCTTCTCCTACACTTTCTCACATTCCCACTTTTAATGTTTACAAATATCTATTTCCAATTTACTGAATGATCATATAGTTAAACCTACACTAAATAAAAGAGTTCAAAAATAGTATGAGTAAAAAAATGGAAGAAAACAGGGCTATAAACAGTCATTAAATCTCAAAATGTCTATTTCACTCCAATACGTTACATTTCAGATAATCTATTAGTTGCCTCAATCAGAGAAAACATATAGTATCTGTATTTGAGTAACTACCTTCTTTCTTTTTTTTTTTTTTGGGCAGGCAGAGTTAGACAGTGATAGAGAGAGAGAGAGAAAGGTCTTCTTTACGTTGATTCACCCCCTAAATGGCCACTACGGTCGGCATGCTGCACCAATCTGAAGCCAGAAGCCAGGTGCATCCTCCTGATCTCCCATGCAGGTACAGGGCCCAAGTACTTGTGGCATCCTCCACTTCCTTCCTGGGCCACAGCAAAGAGCTGAACTGGAAGAGGAGCAACCAGGACAGAACTGGCGCCCCAACTGGGAATAGAACTTGGAGTGCCAGCGCCGCAGGCAGAGGATTAGCCTAGTGAGCCATAGCACCAGCCAGAACTACCTTATTTCAGTAAATATAATGGTTTCCAGTTGCAACCAGCAACTGGAAATATTTCATTATTTTTTACAGTTGAGTAGTACTCTATAGTGTATATATAAAATCATTTCTTTATCCAGTCAACAATAATGTGCATATGGTTTGATTCCATATCTTAGCTATTGTGAATCATGCTGCAATTAACATGGGTGTATAAATATCTCTTTCATATACTGATTTCTTTTGATTTGGGTAAATTCCCAGGAGAAGGATGGCTGGATGTATGGTTGCTCTATATTTGGATTACTAAGGTATCTCCATACTTGACTTCCACAGTAGTTGTTCCAGTTTATATTTCCACCAATTTGGACCAGGATACTTTTTTTCCTCACATCCTCACCAGCACTATCCAGTTGTTGATTTCTGTATGAGAGCCGTTCTAAATGGAGTTAGGTGAAATCTCACTGTGGTTTTGTTTTGCATTTCCCTGATGGCTAGTGATCCTAGCACTTTCTCAAGTGTCTGTTTGCCACTTTAATTTCCTCTCTTGAAAAGTGCCTGCTCAAGTCCTTTGCCCATTTCTTCATTAGATTTTTTGTTTTGTTGTTGTTGAATTTCTTGAGCTCCTTATAGATTCTGGAGATTAACCCTTTATCAGTTGTGTAATTTGCAATTATTTTCTCCCATTCTGTTGTCTCTTCACTTTGCTGAGTGTTTCTTTTGCAGTGCAGAAGCTTCTCAATTTGACATAATCCCACATGTAAAATTTTTCCCTTAATTGCCTGTGCTTCTGGGGTATTTTCCAAGAAGTCTTTTTCTATGCCAAAGTCTTAGAACATTTCCCCAATGTTCTCTTATGATTTGATGATATCAGCTCCTAGATTTAGGTCTTCGATCCATTTTGAGTGAATTTTTGGGTAAGGTGTAAGATATAGGACTACTTTCATACCTTTGCACATGGAGATCCAATTTTCCCAGTACCACTTATTTAAGACACTGTCCTTGCTACACAGATTTATTTTAACTACTTTGTCAAAAATAAGTTGGTTGTAGATAAATGGATTGATTTCTGGAGTTTCTATTCTCTTCCATTGTTCTACATGTCTATTCTTGTGCCACTACCAGATTTTTTTTGAATATCAGTGCTTGTGGTATATCTTGACATCAGTTATTTTATTTAAAGATATAGTTACAGAGAGATAGAGAGAGATAGAGAGAGATAGAGGGAGCACTCTCAAATGGCTGCAAATGCAAGGACTGTACCTGGCTGAAGCCAGGAGTCTGAAACTTCATCCAGGTCTCCTACATGGTGTCAGGGGCCAAAGAAATCTGGCTGTTTTCTATTGCTTTCTCAGATATATTAGCAGGGAATGGATTGGAAGTGGAGCAACTGTGACTGAAACTGGCACTCTCATGGGATGACAGTGTCATAGACAGAAACTTAATCTAATGAGCCACAACACTGGCCTTGAAAGTTTTTTTTATTGCTACCTTTTATTTGCAATTCAGAATTGGAGGGAGGAAGAGAGAGAGAGAGAGAGAGAGAGAGAGAGAGAGAATCTTTGATCTGCTAGTTTAAATGACTGCATCAACCAAGGCTGAGATGGGCCAAAACCAAGAGACTGTAATTCAATCTGGGTCTGCCATGAGGGTAGCAGGGATGCAATTGCTTGAGTCATCATGTTCTTCCTCCCAAATTGTGCATTAGTAGGAAACTGGATTGGAAGCAGAGCTGGGACTTGAACCCAGGGAGTTCAAGATGGGATGTATGAGTCCCAAGCAGTGATTTAACTATACCCAGGAAAGGTTTTTTTTAAGTTATGAATTATAGTGAGCAAACATTGTTTTGTCTGCCTAACATTTCTCTCTCATTTCCTTTTTAGCAAAACCAAAGTTTCCCTTGCATGACATGTGATTCCCACTGTCTTTCGTCCTCTGCTAATCACCAGACACTTCAGCTTTACAGGTCGAAGGAATCACAGTTACTCATTCAGCACTATGATCATGATCTCATGTGATCATCATATACATAGCCTGGGAATTCTGCTTAAATTCCTATGGAAAGTGGTTCTTTCTTAGCATTAATAAGGCAGTGTCATGCATTTGCATTGGAATTTTGTCAATGGCCACACAAGAGACCTTTTGAAAGGTTTGCTTTCTAAGAACTCTGAAGAAGTGAAAGTGTAAGAAAACAAAGGTAGTGAGACAAATTAAACATCCTAGTTACTATATCTGTGTCCTAAATGGTATGAAGTGTCAAGGTCACCCTAAATCTGTGTGGAGAGTTAGTCCAGGAATGCAGTCCACGGACGGTGACATTGCAGGAAATGAGTCATGAAAATCTCCACCATTTTTATTCTTCAGCTCCATAACACCCATTATTATCATCCATACATGTCAGCCTTTATGAGCAAAACTGAGAATGGTGGAAAGCAGCTTTGGACTAGGGTCATAATACCTAAAAGCATGGATTACAAATCAACATAGACATCAGAATAGACACAGTTCCCCTACTATTACCAGCCTTGAGACAAAATAAATCAAAACAAACATCTGCTTTAAGAAGATTCTCTTAGAAAATTTATTTCTTTAAAGGTAGTTAACCAAGGGTGGCTCCAAGATGGAGGAATAGGGAGGGAGCTCACTGATATTCCAGGAAAAGAGTTTACTAAAAATGGAGATAGTGCAGTCTCAGCGAAGTTAGGGAAAAAACTGCAGAGAGAACTGTTCTAGAATTAGAGGGACATGATGGATCTATGTGGAGGAAATGGGTACCCATAGCTCTGGAGCCCAGCAGCTGAGAATCTTCTCCTCCATGCCAGTGCTGGAAACAGAGGTGAGATGAAACCACGGTAGCCCAAGAGAGACACTGGTGGAAAAGTGGCAGGAACAGCCTAGAGGGAATGAGGCTTGAAGTCTCATGGAGGAAAGTACACCAGCCAAACTAGAGGACAGAAAAAAACAAAAGGGACAGTATGGACACAATTCTCTCTCTCCACACACATTACAAAGGCATGAGAGACAATAGAGCAGACACCATTTTGGACATATGTAACAGCTGTGCCAGCTCAAGACTGCACCTGCCCTCAACCAAACAGAAAAAATTGACTCTGGTTGGGAGTAATAACAGGAGACTAAGACCTAGTGAGTGTGTGGAGCTTATGAACTGAGACTGTGAAAAAAAAAATTAAGGGTATGTGGGAGAACTCAGTGTGGCTGAGACATGAGTAGTCTAGGTGTGGGATGCCACAAACTCGGTAACCTTGACACAAACTTGGCTACCTGTGAGAGACATTGCAGGGGTATCTGAGCTTACATTGAGCACTGCAAAGATCCTTTGGGTGGTCCTTGGGACAGAGCAGACAAATATTATATCCACTGGGGCTAGCGCTCACACACTGATTGCCATTAAAGAAAAAAGCTCAGCTCAGTGGAATTACTTCCCGTCTGAATAAAAAAAAAAAAAAGAGGGAGAGAAGATTTACCACGCCAAACCTGGGAATGTCAGCTTTGGCACATCCTTAACCCTGAAGAACTGAATAGAGATCTCTAGTCACATGCACCACAAGCCTCTAGAGACTCACCAAAAGCAGAGAGTCCACTTAATCTAGAGTCATAGTATAATGAGAAAAGCCACTACAGCTAGAAAAAAAGAAGAAACCAAAGGATATCTCCACAATGCCAAACGACAAATGCAGAAACTGATGAAACAAGAACAAGGAAGACATCATGATGCTCCCAAATGAACATGACACTCCAATTCAAGATTATGAAGATGATGAGATAGAAGAAATGCAAGATATGGATTTCAAAAAATTTATAAGAACATTTAGAAGATATCAAAAACAAATGAATGAACTACAGAAATCCATACAGGGCAGGACAGAAAATCTCTCTCATGAAAATGAAATCTTAAGGAGGAATCAAAATAAAATGAGGAATTTAGTAGAATCTGAAATTGAGATATTGAAGAGAAACCAAAATGAAATGAAGAATTCAATAGAACAAATGAAAAACATATTTGAGAGTCTTAAAGACAGAATCAGTGAGGTAGAAGAGAGAATATCAGACTTAGAAGACAGAGAACAGGAAAGCATACAGTCAAACTGAAGAAAAGAAGAGGAAATTAGAAATCTAAAAAATATTGTTGAGAATCTACAGGATACTATTAAAAAAAAACCAACATTTGGGTTCTAGGAGTTCCTGAAGGCATGGAGAGAGAGAAAGGATTAGAAAGACTTTAGTGAGATACTAGCAGAAAACATCCTGGGTTTGGAGAAGGAAAGAGATATCCAAATACAGAAAGCACATAGAACCCCCAATAAATATGACCAAACGACTTGTATGCCAGAAAACAGGGAAACCTATCAAATGGATAGATTCCTGGACACATGCAACCTACCTCAATTGAACCAGGAAGACATAGAAAACCTAAACAGACCGATAACTGAGACAGAAATTGAAACAGTAATAAAGGCCCTCCCAACAAAGAAAAGCCCAGGACCAGACGGATTCACTGCTGAATTCTACCAGACATGTAAAGAAGAACTAACTCCAATGCTTCTCAAACTATTCAGAACAATCGAAAAAGAGGGAATCCTCCCAAATTCTTTCTATGAAGCCAGCATCACCTTAATTCCTAAACCAGAGAAGGATGCAGGATTGAAAGAGAATTACAGACCAATATCCCTGATGAACATAGATGCAAAAATCCTCAATAAAATTCTGGCCAATAGAATCCTCAACACATCAGAAAGATCATCCACCCAGACCAAGTGGGATTTATCCCTGGTATGGATGGTTCAATGTTCACAAAACAATCAATGTGATACACCACATTAACATACTGCAGAAGAAAAATCATATGATTATCTCAATAGATGCAGAGAAAGCATTTGATAAAATACAACACACTTTCATGATGAAAACTCTAAGCAAATTGGGTATAGAAGGAACATTCCTCAATACAATGAAAGCAATTGATGAAAAAACCACAGCCAACACCTTATTGAATGGGGAGAAGTTGGAAGCATTTCCACTGAGATCTGGTACCAGACAGGGATGCCCACATTCACAATTGCTATTCAATATAGTACTGGAATATTTATCAGGAGACATTAGGCAAGAAAAAGAAATTAAAGAGATACTGGTTCAGAAGGAAGAAGTCAAACTATTTCTCTTTGCAGATGATATGAGTCTTTATTTAGGGGATCCAAAGAACTCTACTAAGAGACTATTGGAACTCAGAGAAGAGTTTGGCAAAGTAGCAGGATATAAAATCAATGCACAAAAATCAACAGCCTTTGTACACACAGGCAATGCCACTGCTGAGAAAGAACGGCTAAGATCAATCCCATTCACAATAGCTACAAAAACAATCAAATGCCTTAGAATAAACTTAACCCAAAACGTCAAATATCTCTATGATGAGGATTACAAATTCTTAAATAAAGTAAAAGAAGAGGATATCAAAAAATCTTCCATGTTCATGGATTGGAAGAATCAATATCATCAAAATGTCCATTCCCCCAAAAGCAATTTATAGATTCAATATGATACCAATCAAAATACAAAAGACATTTTTCTCAAATCTGGAGAAAACATGATGCTGAAATTCACATGAAGGCACAGGAGACCCCAAATAGCTAAAGCAATCTTGTACAACAAAAACAAAGCTGGAGGCAACACAAACCTCTTAATTTGGTAATTTTACTTGAGACAGAATAAAAAGAAATGAGAATTTTTTTGTAGCCAGGGTGTCTTAAAAAAATGAGCCTTCTTGGTTAGGAAAGAAAAACTAAAATGATCTCACCTATGATATAACAGTTTCATCCATACACAAGCTGCAACCCTCGTTTGTAGAATGTTCTACATCTCCTGTCCGAGTGGAGAAGGCATGCTTCTCATTAGTTCTCTGGCCTTTGGAGGTTCTCTGTGTATAAAATGTAACTATAGACCATATTTAATATATATCTTCAGGGCACAAGTCTGATTCCTTTTCTTCTTTTAAAATAAGTGTAATAAAAGTTCCTGCTATTCAGCTGCCTAACATTAAGGTCTCAAAAAAAGGAAAAAAAGAGACTGGCATTGTGGCAGGAGAGGTTGCTGGCATGTGCCAGCATCCCATATGATCGATGTTTCAAGTCCCAACTGCTCCACTTTTGATCCAGCTCCCTGCTCATGTGTCTGGGAAGGAGCAGAGGATGGCCCAAGTATTTGGATCCCTGCCACTCCCATGGAAGACCTGAATGGGTTCCAGGCTCCTGGTTTAGTCCTGGTTCAGCCTCATTTGTTGTGGCCATTTGGGGACTGAAGTAGTGAATGAAAGATCTCTTCTTTCTTTTTGAGTCTCCCTCTCTTTCTCTCTGTAGCCCTGCCTTTCAAATAGATTAATAAAAAAAATTTAAAATGAGGAAATGAGCCCAATATACTTATGGCTTGTGATTAAATGGATAAAAGGAAAACACTTATCTCTATACACTTAGGATATACTTCCTGTATTATCCATAGATACTTCTCTTAAATTGCAACAAGGGATTTACATCATGATTATATGAAGGCACAGATGAGATTATCTTCTTTAATGAAATAGCTGATTATTTTTCTCTGATTATAGCATGAAAAGAAATACTAAAGATAAATTATCATGGTATCTTCCATATATTGCACCATTAGCATTCAGGCAATTTATATAAAATGGATGATATATTTAAATATTTGAAATTACATGTACACAATACATCTGGCCTGATCCTTAGAAATAAATGTTGTTAATGAAAAAAAATGAAAAACAATATCTTCCAAATTTTCAAGAAAATCAAGCAATGCTATTAGTAAACTATATATTTCAAAACAGGTGGTTGAAGAAAGTTAGAAGACAGAACAACAGTAAAAAGTTTAACTGCTATACCATTTTAGGAATTCTTAGATATTGGAATTATACTGTTTTTGGCTGAATTTATTTTTAATATTGTTTACCTAATAATTATCAAATTTGAAACAATTTTATCCAGTTAGCGGTAAACAAATTATTTGTTCATAAGGGCTTATGTATTTTTAAAAATTTTTATTTTATTTAAAAGACAGAGGCAGACACACACACATACATATATACATACACTGAGAGGGAGGGCAGGGAAGAGAGAGAGAGATAGTTTTATTTTATTTAATAGACAGAGAGGCAGACACACACACACATACATATACATACACACTGAGAGGGAGAGTAGGGAAGAGGGAGAGAGAGAGATTCAGAGATACAGAGAGTACAGAGAGATCTTGCATCAGCTCATTCACATCACAAGTTTCCACAGCCAGGAGGCCACAACTCAACCTTAATCTCTTTCAAAGGTGACAGGGAACCCAGCACCAGAATCAGCATTTGGTGCCTTCTGATGTGCATATTACAGGAAGCTGGATTGGAAGTAAAGGCAGTACTAGAAATATAACAATCTGATATGGATGCAGGTGTCCCAAGCAGCCACACAATTGCTTTACCAAAGGCTTGCCCAAAAATGGCTTTGTAGACTTAATATTGGTTATTCTCAAAAATGCACAAGTATCAAGACCATGAATGAGCAGAGACAACTATAATTTGAAACATTTCCACTCTGACTATATCATCTCCACTATTTGAATATCAAACAAAACAAATTTTTTCTCAGAATTTGTTTTAAATTCCATCTGTTTCAATTTTCTATTGCCAGATTAAAAGGAAATAAAAACACTCAAAAATGTAATGGCTTAAAACTATGACAACATCTATTTTGCTCAAATATCTATAATTAGTCAGGCCTTCAAGAGGACAGCACATCTTTGTTGCACTTGACATTGGAGGCTGAGGGCTACAAGCTTCACAGACACACTTAATCATTGCTCTGCTTGTTTATCAGCTGAAACTGCCACCAGAAAATCTACACGTGTCCTTTACATGGAAGAGTATGGCCTTTTCACAGGACAGTGGATGATATCCTATGAGTAGCACAAGCCTTGGTAAGATAACCATGTGCAAGACGTATTGTTTATTATAAGACCTGCTCATAGGTTGTAAAGTATCACTGTGCTGCATTCTATTTTTTAGACAGTTACTAAAGTTATCCCAAATTAATACATTAGGCTTCATACTGCAAAAGCAGATGGGATGGCATACATCTGGATATAATCCTCTTCAGAAAATAATATTTAGCATGATCTTTTTAGCATCTTATCTTAATGCTATACTTCTGTATTTTTACACCCTGTTTTTATTCATTCAGCAAGCAGAAGAAAAATTTATCATGTCCAAATGACCTTGAGTGAGAAGCAAGTATTTCCTGGAAAAATGTCACTATAGCTGCATGTTATTTGCTTATGGTTACCACCAAGAAGAAATTATACAGTTTTAAAATCTTGATACTTTTTCCATCTTCTCTGATATATGAATTATATAATATTTATTGCAAAAATGTATAGTTATATGATAATCATTGCATAAAATGGGATTCTAGGAATTGAATTCAATAATAAAATAACTGTTCCAGGATTGTAAGTAAATCTGTAAATCAATCTTTATTTTGCATTTTCAAAAAAGGTTTATATAAGTAACATCTGAAACTGATGATGAAATTACTTGGTTGCTGAATTATTTTCTCAAGAATATTTCAGACTCGTAATCTCTGTTGTTTCCTGTCACCTGTAGCCAAGGCAAAAGGCTGCTTCAATATAAATGAATGAGAAAAAGCATCATAAAAGATTTATTTCTGCTGCCCCAGTTTTCTTATTTATTTCTAACACTCTGCCCATTTACCACAAGCTTCCTCACATTTCAAAAACAGCTAGTCATCTTTGGGAAACAAATTGTGCTATTTACTTCGGTCCTCAGAGAAAACCAGTGCTTTAGTGGGTGAGGTATCCAGAACAATAAGGGAAGTGTGTGCTGTGTATTCCCAACAGAAGAGATACATCTTCCGCAAATAACTCCCAGCACAATCATGGAAGGTCTCAGAACTGCAGCGTTATATTTATTATTTCTTTATATAACTCTAAAGCTTTTCAAAAGAAAAAAAATATTGTTGTGATGCAGATACATAGACTCAACACAAAGTCGTGAAAACAGAACATAACAACCAATGTGTTTTATTTATATTTCTATGTTCTTCAATATATCCATACACAAAAGTACTGATTTTCACGTTCAATGACAGCAAGGTAGCGAATACAATTTTATAGTAGTAGAAGAAATTTTCTGGAATCAGATAGTGAGTCAAGAAATAAACACACATCTACATTCAACTGAATTTTACAAAGATGGTAATATATTCACCAGAGAAGGACAGTCCGCTCAGTCAGAGGTGCCAGGTGAATTAGACATTCACACACAGAAGATGGAAACTAGACACACACGTCTTAACATAAAAAAATCAACTTAAAATGGATTAGACTTAAATGTAAGACATGAAAGCATGACATTACTAAAAGAAAACAGGATAAATGTTTCATGACAATAGAATGAGAAAGAACTCAGGTAAAAATCTGTAAGTATAGGAAACAAAAGCAAAAATAGAAGTTAAAACAATTTTGGCACAGCAAGGTGAACAATCAACAAAGTGAAAAGACACTACTTATCTGATGGGGTTAATATCCACAATATGTTAGGAACTCAAACAGCTCAACAGAAAAAAAATTATGGATTTAAAATGGACAATGTGGCTGGCTTTTGGCATACTGATTAAGTCATTGCTTGGGATGCTCATTTCAACTTGGAGTGCCTTGTTCAAGTCCCAGCTACTCTGCTTTCAGTTCAGCTTCCTGATAATATGCACCCTGAGAGGCAGCAAATAATTGCTCAAGAACTTGGAGCTCTTGTGAATTAAGTCCCTAACTCTTGGCTTCAGACTGGCACAGTTCTGGCTTTGTGAACATTTTGGGGGGATTGAAACAGTAGATGGAAAATTCTCTCTCTCTCTCACTCTCAATCTTACTCTCACTCTAACTTCCAATGAAAATGAAAATTATTAAAGTTAAAACTAAGTAGATAAATGGAAATGACAATACAGCAAACAAATATTTCAAAAAAATACAAATGGCAAAACAGCACATTAAAAGTGATCCACATAGCTAATTATCAGGGAAATGGAAATTATAATATTATTACATAAAAAATAGGAACTTCTGGCAAGAAAAGAGAACTGATGCACATTGTTGGTCAGAATATGAAATGGTGGAGTCATTGTGGAAAACTCTATGAATATTCTTCTAGAAACTAAACAAACTAAACAATCCCATGATCAGGCAACTTTAATATTGTGTGTACAAATATATCCAAGGTACAAAAATCAGTATACCAAAGAGAAAGCTACACTTCCATGTTTATAAAAGCATCATTTGCAATAGCCAAAAAGTGAAGTCAATTTAAGTGTCCACTACTGATGAATGAATACAGAAAATGTATATATATATATATATATGTGTGTGTGTGTGTGTATGTGTGTATGTATGTATATATATGTATATACATTCAATAGAACATTATTCAGTGACAAAAAAGGATGAAATCCAGGGACTGGCATTGTGATGCAGCAGGTAAATCTGATACCTGCTACAGCAGCATCCCATATGGGCACCAGTTCACATACCAACTGTTCAACTACTGATCCAGCTTCCCGCTGGTGTGCCTGGGAAAGCAGCTGGGAATGGCCCAAGTATTGGGCCCCTGCACCCATGTGGGAGACCTGAAAGAAGCTCCTGTCTTTGGCCTGGCCCAGCCCTGGCTAATGTGGCTATCTGGGGAGTGAATAGCAGATGGAAGAGACTTCTCTCTCTCTCTCTCTCTCTCTCTCTCTCTCTCTCTCTCTCTCTTTCTCTCCCTCTCTTCCCCTCTCCCCCTCTGCCCCTCTCCCTCTCTCCCTCTCCCTCTTCCTTTCCCTCTCCCTCTCTCTTTCTCTCTCTCTCAACTCTGCCTTTTGAAAAAAAAGATAAAAATAAATAAATATAAAATGATGAAATCATGTCATTTTGGGCAATCTGTACAGAGCTGAAGGCAATAATACAAGCTGAATCTGTACAAGATGAAGACATAATACAGGCACAGGAAGGCAGGCACCACATACTTCATACAAATGCAGAACATAAGATAGCAGATCTCAGAAAAAATTAAGAGCACAATATTGGTTACTAGGGACTGAGGAGACTATGAGGTAGGAAATTATGGAGAATATTTTTCCATAATTACAAAATTATAGTTATGTAAGAGTAAGAGGAATGTGTTCTGATTTCTATTTTTCAGTAGGGTGTCTTTGGTAATAATTCAGTGTGTAATGCAAAAAACTAGTAGAAAGAATCATGAATGTTCTTGCAGAACAAAAGTGATAAATATTTGAAGAGATGGGTATGATTACACTTATTTGAAAATTATATAATATATACATACAGAGAAACAATTTTTAGGTGTCATTTAAACAACAAAGAATAATTTCCTTTTTATTACACATCAAAATGGAATTGATTATACACAGTGTGTAATTATAATATATGGTATGTGGTACAGATAAGGGATAGCACGTCTGGTATGGAAACATTTGAGAATTCAAAATTTTCTTACTTTAAAGTTATTACATAATTTATGAAAAATTAAATTACATTATTATAACTCATAGTTTGCACATTATAAGATGTAGTATATAATCTCATCCTAATCCTATAAAATAATTTCATATAAAAATGATAAATAACTTAAAGAAAAATAAACACTTTTAAAGATTGATTTTATTTATTAGAGTTACGGAGAGGTAGAGCTAGAGAGAGAGAGAGAGAGGTCTTCCATACTCTGGTGCACTCCCCAAATGACCACAACTGCCAGAGTTGAGCTGATCTGAAGCCAGGAGCCAGGAGCTTCTTCCGGGTCTCCCATGTGAGTGCAGGGGCCCAAATACTCGGATCATTTTCTACTGCTTTTGCAGGCCAAAGCTGAGAGCTGGATTGGAAGAGAAGCAAGGACACGAAACGGTGCCCATATGGGATGCAGGCACTGCAGGCTTGGGCTTTAACACACTGTGCCACAATGCCAGCCTTGGAAAATGAGCATTTTAACAAAATATATTGCTTCTGAATTTGTTTATATCTCTTATACCATTTACATATTATAATGGAGATTTAGTAGGGCAAACCTTATACCTCCATATAAAACTCACTGTCAGTTAAAATTTCTTTTCCTTTTGTATCTTATTATTGCCGTCTTACAAATAGTCGTAATTACAAGTATCCCTAAAGAACTCGGTATTATAATTCACTGAGTCTATTCCACATGTCAGACTTTTTTGACGGGAAATATGCATGTTTTCCAAAATGTAATTTTCACAGATAATTTGTGATAGACATTCTTATTATTCAGATGAAGGTATTGATAGTTTAAGCATTTCCACACACACACACACAAAAGAAGTAAAGAAAACATTATTCCCAGCATGTGAATTTGACTCATAATTTAGTGTATTTGACTCATAATTTAGTGTATTTAAGGGCTAAAGCAGCTGATGTTGAAACATTTGAGGATTTCAAGATCACTCTCACATCTGATGCCAAGAGTGACTTGTGGAATCCTAAAACCAAGAGGATGTTCAATAATTTTCTAGAAGAAATAACAGAACTCAGAAAAACTATTCTACTTACAGTCTGGGTTTATTATATTGGAAGGATACGAGTTAAAATTGGAAAGGGAAGAGGTACATGGGGCACAATCCATCAGATACCTAGGCAGGAAGCTTATAGTTTTCCTCTCCCTGAAAAGTTGTGCCAACAGCACTTGTTTCTCCCAGTGATGATACATTTCACGTGCCTGTAGTATTACCAGAAGGAGAAGGTCATCTGAACATTTGTGCAAAGAATTTGTACAGGGCCTTTGTCATATAGGCATGATTGATATACTATGTGATGGACTTTAGTCTCCAACCCCTGCAGAAGACGTTAAGTTAAGTGGTCCAAGACCCTCCACAATAAACTGCACTACTATTACAGATTACTGGGCACGGCCAAAAACCAGTGGGAAAACAAAATCTCTTAGCATGCAGGGCATCTCAAAGGCCTTGAGATTATGTCTGAGAACAAGGACACAGTTCAGAATTCTATTTGGTCAAGGTTAATCATTTATTGAACAGTTGTCCAGACACAATAGGTAATGAGTAGAAGTGTATTCCATGATATATGCATCTCAGTGATTAATCAACAACAAAATAATACATGATTTCCAAATGGTATATTTCATTTATGTTTCCATTTTGAATTATAAAATGATTGATTTGCTTGAAGTTTCTTCAAAATTAATTTTTAAAGGCTACTTATTAAACTCTAGTTTGTCTTCAATTTTATATCAGAGGAAAGGATTTTTAAAAGCTCTACTATAAAACTATTTGACAGACTAATATAATTCCTAACTTTATATTTTTAAAAAAACCTCAAAAATCTTATATTCTCTAAGTTTGAAATGACTTATTGGTTATCACCGAGACTCTTGTTCTCTATATGCACTGACAAACCCTTTGCCACTGTGGTTTTCAAATCATAATTATCTTGTACAAACTCCAGAGAGTGTACAAAGAGCCATAAAACAGGGTAGGGGACTTTCCAGCAAGACAGATTTAAAGGATTTCTTTATATACTTCCATAGTTATAAGCCTATATTTTCCAAAAGTGTGCATTAATTTTATCTGAAAATGAGTTAACATTTTAGTTGGACTTGTTTTCACAGGTGAATAAGTTCTAGTAAAACCGGTTAGCTATCAAAGATTTTCTGTGATACACTTACATGAGGATTTTTAGATGCATTTTAAGTTACAAGTTTAGAATGTACAGTACAGTACTGAGTGACTGACTCACTTGTTTTTTCTTACAAAGATATCTTGTCAGCAAAACACTTTAGATTCATAATTACATGTAGATCTGTTATGCTGACTGCCTACATATGTTTCACATAAAGAATATACTAGGGTGTAATGTATCTGAATATATGGAGCATATTTTGATTAAAAATAAAGCTATGCCATGGAGATACAGATTTCAGACAGAACCCAAATGATTTTTAGATGAAACTTTGCATAACAAATTCCACTTTCAAGTAGAATCAACTATCAAGCTAATCAGTGCACAATAGCATTAAAGCTATGTTATTTATTTCTATCCTACTTAATACCATTGGTTGAACTCTTTAATTAACACACAATTATTCTTAGGCATTTAAATTTAACTGAAAAGTGATTCCTGTTAAATATAAGAGTGGGAATAAGAGAGGGAGGAGATGTACAGTTCAGCATATGATCACTCAGACTTACCTCTAATGGTAGAGCTAGAAACAAGGGGATTCCAATTCAATCCCATCAAGGTGGCATGTACCAATTCTATCTTACTTGTTAAAGTGATCAGTTTCAGTTCATAATTGTTCAAAAAGATAGGATTAAGTGTCAAAGGGATTACATAAACAAGACTAGTGTCTGCTAATACTAACTGTTAGAATCAAAAAGGAGAGAACAATCCAACATGGGAAGCAGGATACACAGCAGACTCATAGAATGGCAGATGTCCTAAACAACACTCTGGCCTCAGAATCAGCCCTTACGGCATTTTAAGGCATTTGGCATTCGGATCTGTCTAAAAAGCCCATGAGAGTTTTGCAAGCATAGAAAGCCAAGACACTCTGGCAAAAAAAAAAAAAAAAAAAAAAAATTACCTAATTGAAACGTCTCTGTGAGTGAGATCCCAGTGGAAAGAACGGGCCATCAAAGAAGGCAGTACCTTTCTCTGAAGGGAGGAGAAACCTTCCATTTTGACTATGGCCTTGTCTAAATAAGATCAGAGCTGGCAAACTCAAGAGTCTTCCAGAGCCTTGGCAGCTCATGACAAGAGCCTTGGGTGATTACTGACGTCATAAATGAGAGTGTCACTGTGCACCTGCTTCCCATGTAGGACCTCTGTCCTTAATGTGTTGTACTATGAGAATTAATAGTAAAACTACTACTCAAACAGTACTTTATGCTTTGTGTTTTTGTGTGGGTGCAGTCTGTTGAAATCTTTACTTAGTATACACTAAATGATCTTCTGTATATAAAGATAATTGAAAATTAATCATGATGAAGAATGGGATGGGAGTGGGAGATGGGATGGTTGCAGGTAGGAGGGAGGTTATGGGGGGGAAAGCTGCTAGAATTCAAAATTTGTGCTTTGGAAATTTATATTTATTAAAGAAAAGTATAAAAGAAAAAAATTAAAATTAAAATTAAATATATAGACAAATAAAGTTGATATCTCTTCTTGTTTAATGGTTATTACTGAAACTAAAGTTCAATAAAAATATTGAATGACATTGTAAAAATAGTTGATTTGATATGTTCTCTCTATCCTCATATTATTACTTCTGATGTAGAGTCTTTTGTTTGTTTGAGGATGCAGTCATTAGTTTTAAAATCCAAGACAAATTTCTTTCATGCCTATCTCCTTTTTGATTACCTGGTAATAGAAAATGTTATATTTCTTTTCATTTGAATTGTGGAGAGAGCAGTTATTTTGGGGATGGAAGTGCTATTGAGATTTCTGGACTGAATGGAGATAAAAATTGCTGTTACAAATGTCAGATTAGATCACGTTATTCAGTTTCATACAGTTTAAAGGGATAATGGATCTTGATTCATTTTGACATATATGCCTGGCTTGAATATAATCTGCAATGTTTGTCATGTTGCTGGGGAGAATTTAATGGAAAAGCTTGCTTCCTTGGGAGTGGTAAAGTATGCTTCATGAGCTTTCCCAGATATGTTATACTGTTCTTGCTGAAATTAAAATAGGAGACATTAAGTTTACCATCATAGGTGACAATATTACATGAGAAGATTCTGTAATTTCATGGAGAAGTAGATGAAGTGTTAGAAACAGTTAGAACTACTTTAAGCTTCATACTAATTATAGGCTTCAAACCATAATATAGTTAGGAAATCACATTTTAATTTTCTAAAAATAAAGTCATGCAACCAGAATGAATAGATGTTGTAGACCACTGTACAGCCAGTATTTTATGTAAGAAAAAGAATAAAAGCTTCTTTATTACTTCAAAACTGCAGAATATCCAGGTTTCTGCTAATGATGTGGAGAATTTCTACATTGCCCTTGAAAGATAGATAATAAGAGTGTTGTGTACACAATTCAGGCTTAAATTATACCCTTATTAGATTATCCAAAATTGCTGGAAATCAGCTATATTTTGTCCTTTTATTTGGAATAATTTCAAACTATATAAATTTGCCAGAGTATACCAATAAGACTCACATTCCTTTTACTAAGATGTACTAACTTTTAATTACCCTATTGTAATTGCTTTGGGCATTTTTCATTTTGAGATATATATATATATATATATATATATATATATATATGTGTGTGTGTGTGTGTGTGTGTGTGTGTTTATATGTAATTGTTTTTTCCTAATGCACTGAAGAGTTGGTTGCAGCTATTCTCATTTGTCACTTAATGCTGCTGTGTATTTCTTTTTTAAAAAAGATTTATTTATTAACTTGAAAGGGAGAGTTATAGAGAGGCAGAAAGAAAGAGAGAGAGACAGACACAGAGAGAGTTATCTTCCATCCTCTGTTCACTCCCCAAATGGCTGCAACAGATGGAGCTTCACGGATCCAAAGCCAGTATCCAGGAGCTTCATTTAGGTTTTCCACATGGGTGCAGGGGACCAGACACTTGGGCCATCTTCTACTGCTTTCCCAGGCCATAGCAAAGAGCTGGATTAGAAGTGGAGCAGCCGAGACTTGAACCAGCACCCATGTGGCATGCTGCAACTTCAAGTGGCGGCTTTACCTGCTCTGCTACAGCTCCTGTGTATTTCCTAATGATAAGGTTATTTTGCTATATAACCACAGGTTCAGATCCTTGTATAATGAGATTCAGGAAATTTAATGCTGATACAATTCTTTAATTCTATGAATTGTCCCAATCATCCTCCAGGCCAATGAAAATTCATTTTAGGAGCATGCATTATTTTTAATTCTGTGGCTCTTTAGTATCTTTTAATATGGGACAGTTCCTCATTTTTATCACTCACAACCTTAACTTTTTAAAAATTTTGCAGGCCAGATATTTTTATAGACTGAATCTCAGCCAGTGCTGAGAATCACTAGGCTAGTCCTCCGCCTGCAGCGTCAACACCCCAGGTTCAAGTCCCAGTTAGGGCACTGGATTCTGTCCCAGTTATTCCTCTTCCTGTCCAACTCTCTGCTGTGGCCCGGGAGTGCAGTGAAGGATGGCCCAGGTCCTTGGGCCCTGCACCCACATGAGAGACCAGGGGGAAGCACCTGGCTCCTGGCTTCGGATCGGCTCAGCGCACCGGCCATAGTGGCCACTTGCAGGGGTGAACCAACGGAAAAAGGAAGACCTTCTCTCTCTCTCTCTCTCTCTCTCTCTCTCTCTCTCTCTCTCTCTCTCTGCCTGTCAAAAAAAAAAAGAATGAATGAATCTCAACTTGTGTTTGTCTAATGTTCGTGATTTAAATGGAAGCATTTTGAACTCCAATGCTACACCAGCGAGCGAACACCTGCCCTACTGAGAGTAACACATCATGCACAGTTGCATGCTGTTGCTTATCACACTGGTCATTTCACTAAAATGTTGTCTGGTTTCTCCATTGTACAGTTAGTGTTTTTCACTTTATAAGCACTAGTTTGTACATGACTTTAACTGTTACTGACCTATAAAATTATAAATTCATGTAGTTCCAACTAATACCTCACAGACAGACTTATTTATGAGATTTTCTTGTTTCAGAAATGTCATTACACAAAACTTTATCCAATTAGATTGTCAACAAGTTCTTTTTTGATGATGATGTTAAAATCGTGAGCATTTTTAGGAGAAATTGTAACAAAATTGTTTGATGTGCAAAAGCATTCAAAGTAACATTTCCTCCTTTTATTTCCATCAGTCATATGACAGAAACAAAAGTGTGTCTGGGTAAATATTTAAATGAAAGTCAATATTATGTTGAAGTCAGTAAGAATTTTATTATTTCTTATAATTAAGAACATTCATTTGCCGGCACCGCTGCTCACTTGACTAATCCTCCACCTGCAATGCCAGGACCCCGGGTTCTAGTCCCGGTTGGGGTGCTGGATTCTGTCCCGGTTGCTCCTCTTCCAGTCCAGCTCTCTGCTCTGGCCCGAGAGTGCAGTGGAGGATGGTCCAAGTGCTTGGGCGCTGCACCCACATGGGAGACCAGGAAGAAGCACCTGACTCCTGGATTTGGATCAGCGCAGCACGCTGGCAATAGTGGCCATTTGGGGGGTGAAGCAATGGAAGGAAAACCTTTCTCTTTCTCTCACTGTCTAACTCTGCCTGTGGAAAAAAAAAAGAACATTCATTTTTATAGGATCTGTAAAATCAGGACAGCAGTGATTTAAAGCATGGCATTGTAGTTTTCTTTAACATCTTCAATACTATAAACATCACTTTCAATGTATAAATGTTTCATTTTGAAAATACAAAATGCTAAAAACTTGCAAGTGATATATATGAAAGGAAAACATCCTTTGAGTTCAAGTTGCAATTGTTAGCTTCTCATTATCTCCAAAGAGTAATATTCAAAAAGTACATAGAAAATATACGTTATCATTTATTCGCCATTTTTTCATTGAATTCTCCTCATATATTTACAAGTAAATGATTAAATGCCAGAATATTTTATTGAATATCAACTAAAAACTATAACACTATATATTAAATTATAATTGCAGGGACCATTGAATTATGACATTTTATCTACATTTAATTACATAAAAATGTTTTAAAAGTTGCCAGAAAAATGTTCTTATTTTAATACTGAAAATTAAGTTTATGGGGAAAAGCAGAAGTAACACTCAGGTGCTATCTAGGTTGACAGGTTAATAAAGTACAGAGTCAGTGACAACACACAAGAGAGACCCAAGTATACAATTTCCAAACTTCAATGATGAACTCCCCGTTAGTCTATGTAATTACCTCAATTCCTAGATGCTTACTTAAATACCATTATCAAGGACTTAAATGAATTTATATATGTATATATGTATTTATATATATAAAGGCAGAGTTACAGAGAGAAAGAGGGAGACAGAGACAGAGAGAGGAAGATAGAAAGAGAGCGAGAGAGAGAGAGACTCTTCCATTCTCTGGTTCACTCCCCAAATGGCTGCAAAGACCAGGACTGGGCACAGCTGAAGCCAGGAGCTTCAAATAAATGAGCTATCAATGAACCTCAAGGACCTAGAAAATGAACAGCAAGCCAAACCCAAAATTAGTAGGAGGAAAGAAATAATTAAAATTATAGAATAAATAAACAAAATTGAAACCCCACCAAAAAATTAGTGAAATAAAAAGTTTTTGTTAAAAAATTAACAAAATCAATACACCATTGATGCAATTAACCAAAAAAAGGAACACCCAAATAAATCAAATCAGAAATGAAAAGGGAAATGTATGCCAGATACCACAGAAATAAAAGAAGAATCATCTGAAATTATGTTAAAGAGCTGAATGTCAAAAATAGGAAATCTTTAAAGATATGAATAGATTCCTAGAAACACACAACCTGCCAAAATTGAGTGATGAACATATGGAAAACCTAACAAGGCCAATAACCAAAACAGAAATTGAATCAGCAAAAAAGACCCTCCCGCCAGTGCCCCAACTCAATCGGCTAATCTTCCACCTGCGGGGCTGGAACCCCAGGTTCTAGTCCCAGTCGGGGCACCGGATTCTGTCCCGGTTGCCCTTCTTCCTGTCCGGCTCTCTGCTGTGGCCCAGGAGTGCAGTGGAGGACAGCCCAGGTCCTTGGGCCCTGCATCCACATGGGAGACCAGAAAAGGCACCTGGCTCCTGGCTTCGGATCAGTGTGGTGTGCTGGCCACAGCACGCTGGCCGCAGCGGCCATTGGAGGGTGAAACAATGGTAAAGGAAGACCTTTGTCTCTGTCTCTCTCTCACTGTCCACTCTGCCTGTCCAAAAAAAAAAAAAAAAGATTAGTCCCATTCACAATGGCTGCAAAAAGAATCAAATATCTTGGAACAAATTTAACCAAAGATGTCAAAGATCTCTAAAATGAAAATTAAAAAACACTACAGAAAGAAATAGAAGAAGACATTAACCAATGGAAAAATCTTCCATGTTCATGGATTGGAATAATCAACATCATCAAAATGTCCATATTACCAAAAGCAATGTACAGATTCAATGAGATCCCAAATACCAGTAATATTCTTCACAGATCTACAAAAACTATGCTGAAATTCATATAGAAACACAAGAGATCCTGAATAGCTAAAGCAATCTTTTACAACAAAAACAAAGCCTGAGATATCACAATACCTGATTTCAAGACATACCACAAGGTAGTTACAATAAAAAAGAGTCTGGTACTGGTGCAAAAACAAACTTGCAGATCAATGAAACGAAATAGAAAGTCCAGAAATCAAACTTTGCAGGTATAACTAGTTTGTCTTTAAAAAAGGAGCCAAAATCAATCCATGGAGCAAGGACAGTCTCATTAACAAATAGTGCAGGGGAAACTGGATCTCCACCAGGAGAAATATGAAACTAAACCCACACCTTTCACCTTACACAAAAGTCCACTCAAAATTAATCAAAGACCCAAATCTACGACCCAAAGTCACCACATCATTAGAAAACATGGGGAAACTCTCCAAGATATTGGCTTAGGCAAAGACTTCTTTGTAAAGACCTCAGGAGCAAAGGCAATCCAAGACAACATTGGCAAATATGATTGCATCAAGCTTAGAATCTCTGCACTGCAAAAAAGCACTCAGCAAAGTGAAGAGACAACTGACAGAATTGGAAGAAATATTTGCAAACTATGCAACTGATAAAGGGTTAACATTCAGAATATATAGAGAGCTCAAGAAAGACAACAAAAACAAACCAAACAATCCAGTGAAGAAATAGCCAAAGGATTTAAACAGGCATTTTTTAAGAGAGGAAATTCCAATGATCAACAGACACTTGAGAAAATGCTCAGGATCACTAGCCTCCAGGGAAATGCAAATCAAGACTACAAGGAGTTGGAAGACCACGGCTTCGCCTTGCCCCCTGTAAGATCTCATGCCCCTCCCCTACCTGACCACACCTGTATACCCACCAGCCAATCAGACTAATTAACCACTCCTCTGTGGAAGTGGATAAAAGGTCTGGAGCAAGGTGGGCTCTGCATTACATTCCCTCACTGCCCCTGATCCCCTTGTTGCCCCCATTCTTTGGGGAGCATGGCCTTTGGGCCACCCACCCTCTCTGCCTTTGCTTCTCTACCTATGCTAAGCTGCTTATAGCTGCTCATAACCAAACGCTTGCTGCACTTGGTTTCTGGCCTGCTCTCTGCTCAGTATGGCCCCAACTTAATTTCCAGACTTTCCTTTTTCCCTTAGATAAAGCCCTCATTCCCCTATGCATTGCTCTCACTAAATAAAAAACTTAAAAAAAAACTTATCATGCTACTTGGTCTATTTGAGACAGTATTCAGAATCCTTCTCTGAATTCATGTAAAGAACCCATACAGCTTATTAAATTTATAAATATTGATAAGCATATCGGTTTCAGTTTTAACTATATGATCATTAAGTATACTTAAAATAGATGATTGTAAAAACTAAAAATGGTATTCTAGGGGCCAGCACTGTGGCATAGTGGGTGGGGCCGCCGCCTGCAGTGCTGGCATTCATATGGGTGCAGGTTTGTGTTCTGGTGGCTCCTCTTCCAATCCAACTCTCTGCTGTAGCCTGGGAAGGCATTGGAGCATGGCCCAAGTCCTTGGGCCCCTGCACCCGCATGGGAGACCCCGAGGGGGCTCCTGGCTTCTGGCTTCGGATTGATACATCTTGGCTCTTGCAGCCATTTGGGGAGTCAACCAGTGGATGGAAGATCTCTCTATCTCTTCTGCCTCTCCTTCTCTCTCTGTGTAACTTTGACTTTCAAAAAAGAAAAAAATAGATCTTGAAAAAAAATAAAAATGGGATTCCGAGAGGGAGGAGGAAAAAGGGTTGGAATATGGGTGAGTGGGATGGTAAGGAGTAAAGTTTCACTATGTTCCTAAATCTATATATATATATGAAACATATGAAACTTGTATATCTTAAATAAAATTAATATAAAAATTTGGAAATCAACCAGGCTAATTGCCTGTGAAAGCAAGACATTTTTTTTGGTCAGGCAGAGTGGACATGAGAGAGACAGAGAGAAATGTTTTCGTTTTTCCGTTGGTTCACTCACCAATGGCCGCTGCAGCCGGTGCGCTGCACAGATCCGAAACCTGGATTCAGGTGCTTCCCCTGGTCTCCCATGTGGGTGCAGGGCCCAAGGACTTGGGCCATCCTCCACTGCACAGAATCCGGTGTGCCAGTGCTGCAGGCGGAAGATTAGCCTATTGAGCCGTGGCGCCTGCCACAAGAAATATTTATAAAGTTCAGGATACAGTAAAAAATTCTCAACATATAAAAGGCCAGTAAAATACAAGTGAAAAGACACTCATGTGAGCTTAATCGTAAAACAAGAGACTTAGCAGACAAAGATTTTAAGACATCTTATTGTGCTTTAAAATGAAAGAAAAATCTGACTCTTATAGCTCTCTGTGATCATCCACACGTGCTCCACCATGATCAGCCTCCAGCCTCGTTAGACACCAGCAATGAGACTACCTGATATTGGACCATGAACCTACAAATCTATGAGCCAAAGTAAGCCTTTGTTGATAAGTGGCTATTCTCGGGTATTTGTGCTGGTGACAAAAAGCTCACTGATATAGCTATCCAACATCTAGCTTCTGGGCTACAAGTTTCTCAGGGTCTTGCTTTGCCTTCCTAGTATTGCAGCGGAAGCCTTACCATGAATGTTTTCCCTGATGAACCCTGCTTACTCTTCCAGTTTACAGCAGGGCTGCATAGTATGCAACTCTGCTTCAGGACAAGCTGGATGTTGCAGTGTCAACAAGCTACCTCTCCACTGTGAGTCAGTTGTGGGGAGAAATTGGCATTGCTGTGACCCAGCCTAGAGATCCTGAGGAGGTGCTCCCATGACTGCTGATGCCAGAATAGGGATGTGGTGAGTCACACCTGCTCTCTGGGAACTTTTACCTGGAAGTAACATTGCTCAAGTCCACACCCAATTCACTGACCACAGGAAGGCAGTGTTCCAGGAAGAAAGCTGGAATCTGGTAGAACAGCACTGATGGACCTCCAGGTATGTGTACTCCAGATGCCATATGTCAAGCAGGTGATGGGAAGAAAGCAGGACCTGTACTTGAAAGGGATGAAGAGGATGTCGGGAATGGCCAGCTTCATTCGAGAAAGAGGGCAGAAGACCCCTGAGGTCTGTTCACCCTGAAATTCATGGAAGAACATTCTATAGCCTCCCCTCTGTCATCAGCCCCTCCCTTTCAGCACCCTTAATTCCTGCACCCAGACTGGCTGCAGCTGCCAAGAATGAGTTTAGGAAGAAAAGAGTCAGACAGCACCCTATTTGCAATACCACCACACTGGCAGAAAAAGAAGGCGCTTGCTTACAGAGATCGTTTCCAATTGCTTTTGTGGAAGAGGAGTGTTCCTTGCTTCTCTATTAATTAAAATTGATATATTCTCAACTGCATTTCAGCCAGAGAGGGATACCACAGAGGCTTGCTTTATTCTTTTTTTTTTTTTTTTGCTTATAATGCCCGCTTGCTTGAATTTCAAAAACAGAAAGAGGAACCATTTTTTAAATAACATATTTACTTATGAAATCTTTATAAGAGCCCAGTGAGGTGGTGCTATCATTATTTCCTTGTTTAAGATTTGCTTATTCATTTGAAAGTCAGAGTTACAGAGAGAGGGAGAGACAGAAAGAAAGAGATCTTTTATGCACTGGTCTCCTCCCCAGATGGTCTCTATGGCCAGGGCTGGTCAAAGCTGAAGCCCGGAGCCAGAAGCTTCAGCTTCATCCAGCTCTCCCATGTGGGTGGCAGGCACCCAAATACTTGAACCATCTTGTGCTGCTTTATTCCAGGCCATTAGCAGGGAGGTGGATTAGAAGTAGAGAAACCGGGACAATGTCGGCTTTACCCACTACATCATAATGCCTCCCTAGAAGAGGAATCTTTCTAACTCCTTGATATGTTTGAAACATATGGTTAGAGAAGGTATTAATCTGGGTAGTTGCATGGAACCATCATCTTGTGTCCCAGTTCAGTGAGGTTCCATTCCAATGCCAGCCCTCCTTGGGCTGACTAGCAGGTCCTGTTAACTGAATTCAGTACAGGTGTGGAATGAAGTAATAGTGGCTCTCTAGCCTGGAGCAGATACAACGGTAGCCATCCAGAAGCACATGAAGGTCCAAGCTGCAGGGGACGTTGGGCATCTCCAGAAACAGCAGACAAGGGCAAGTTGCAGGCAGTTGCACAAAGCGCAGTAGCATTTGTGCAGCCCTTTCACTGCCACTCTGGGCTGAACCTGATATTCTGGGGAAAGTGAAAGGAGGCCGTAACTGAGGTTTCATTCTTAAAAGAAGGGAAAGTACACCTCAAATTTAAAAAAAGAGAGGAAAATATGGCCACAATGAATACAGAGATGAATATCTCACAGAATCATAACTATAAAAATGTGTATATTTTACAACAAAGAGTGACTATATATGATATTTTAAAAGTATGCTGCATTGACCAAATATCAGAATAGAGATGCCAAAGAAAAGAGTAAGCATCGAGAGTATTTACAGTAATTATCCAACCTAAGGTAGAGTGAATAAACAATATCAAGATTATAAGCAGATTTAGGAACACTGTTCAAGAAATTTGCTGATTGGCACTAAATTTGAAACTATCAGTTTTCTTGTTCATAAATTAATTAAGAATATAAGAATCATTTCTGTTCTGTGGTTTATTTGTTTAATCATTCTCAGCAAAATCAGAGCTATTTTACCAACCCTCATATATTTGAATATTACAAATAATTTGTGGAAAAGCAAATGTATTATCTGGTAAACCAAATGGCTATGCTCTTTCGTAAATTAAATTGAAATGGAAATCATTTTGGATGAAGCACAAATATATATATATTTAGAGGGACCAAGAACTTTTATTCAGATGTATAGAAAAGTATAATGAATACTGAATTTAAAGTGTAATTTGTGATTAAATTAAATATTTGCTTGGTCCTGCATTGCCATTATTTACTCAGAGTAATTATTTTCAGTTTCTTATTTTTAACTTTTTCTTTTAAGGATGTAATATTGCTATATTATTATCTAATACAATACTAAATTTTAATATACAGTATATATGTAAATTGGAATTATTTTTATTTGAGTGGCAGAGATGAAGAAAAAGGAGATGGGGGAGGAGAGAAAGGGAGAAAGTGAGAGAGAGCTCTGCCATCCAGCAGCTCACTCCCTAAATACCTGTAATGGGACTGAGCTAAACTTGGAAATGTGAAACTCAATCCAGGTCTCTCACATGTCTGGCAGGAATCAAATTACTTGAGTCACCACCACTGCCTTCCAGGATATGGGTTAGTAGGAACTGGGAATCAGGACCTGGAGCCAGATATTGAACCCTTCACAGTTACTCTACAATGTGGTGTAGCTATCTTAGCTGGCATCTTAATTGCTTAGCTAAATGTCCATCCAGTATGTTAAAAAAATTAACAGAGATCTGATATTCTATGAACTTCCTTCCTCTCATTCTTTATAGAACAATGAAAAGATATGCTTTGATTTTTTAATTCAAGTCTTGGGAAAATACTATAATGTGACACAATTTATTTGTCAATTTTTTGTCACTGAAATAAAATGTTTGAAGCAGATAACTTTATAAAAAGGAAAGTATTGGAGATTCAAAGTTCAAAACATATGGCCCGAACTTATTGGCTTCAAATGAGAGAGCTAATTTGCCTTCTGCTGCCAAGTGAGCTTATCATGGTGGGAACATGTGCATGCCTAAAAGTGCACATAAGAGTGATGCATTTACCATCACCAAATGGTAAATCAGAGAGACCTTGTACTCAAAGTCCGGTCTGAGGCCACATCCCAATGACACACGGACCTCATACCTGGCCACCCCACATTCCACCACCTCCAAGAAGAGCCAGCTTTGTGTCTAAGGACTTAATATTGGACCTTTTTTGAGGAAAATACTCCAATATCCAAACCTGAGATTCCACCCTAACCACTGAAGGCATATGTCCATCTGACAAAGCAAAACAAATACATTCTATCCCAAGAATCCCAGTCTTAACTATTCTCAAATTGCTCATAAGCTCAAGTCTCACCTGAGGCTCAAGACAAATTATTTCAGCTATGAATCTCTGTAAAAATTAAAGCAAAGAGTTACACACATCCAAGACACAAGGATGACACTTGCATAGGGTATGCTTTCGGATCCCCAAAGGGATGACTAAGAGAATATAAAGGGAAATTGGCTCAGAGGAAGACCGTAACCCAGTAGGAAAGACATTAAATCCTAAAGTTAAATTTCTGGCATCCTGATCACTTTGCAACAGATGATGGGCTCCCAAGAGTTTCGGCAGTTTTACCCTATCTGGTTCACTGCCACCTGCATAGCTGTATTCTGAGGCCATTTTTGCAGCCTATCTTCAGCTTCCCCCAGTGACCTTTGCATGCTTTTGGCTTCTAAATTTACTTTTTCTTGAGTATTTACTTTGGCTTCAGCCTTATTCTCACAGCTCTACTAGGCATTGCTCCAACAGGGCTCCATGTAGGGATTCCAACCCTGTGGCATAGCTCTGCCCAGCCTTGAAGGCTTGTCTTTGAAATTCGGTAGAGGCTGTTGTGGTGCCATAACTCTTGCACTACTGACATTTGTAAAACCAGCATCATGTAGATGCTGCCAAGGTCTGCTGCTAGTATAACCTATGCCTTGGGCTCCTTGAATGGTGGCAGCAGCAGTGACAGAGTACTTTAGTGGAAAGCCAGAATCCCGACTTAGCATTGCCCATGCAGGATGCCTTGAGGCTCTTTCCTGAAACAATATTTCCTGGAAGGTCTCTAAAACATAGTTATCCTTCAAGACTTCCGATAGGCCTAAGATGGAAGTACAGGTTTGGAAAATTTCTGAAGTGCCGTCAAGGCATCTTTCCTCTTGTTCTGAGAATTGTCATTGTTGCATATATCTCTTATTTATTTATTTGTTTGTTTACATTTCATTTGAAAAGCAAAGACAAAGAGACAAAGATATAGATAAAGGAAGATCTTCCATCAACAGGTTCACTCCCCCACATGCCAGCAAAATCCAGAGCTGGGCCAGACAAAAGCCAGGAGCCCAGCTCTCAATTTGGGTATCAGAGACCCAAGAACTTAAGACATCCTATGCTGCCTACCAGAGTATACACACCTGTAGGAAGCTGGGTCAGAAGCAGAGGAGGCAGAGTTCAAACCAGAAACTCAAGGAGATATTGGAGTCCCAAGTGACATTTTTAAAAAAAATATTTTAAAAGATTTTATTTATTTGAGAGATAGAATTACAGACAATGAGAGGGAGAGACAGAGAGAAAGGTCTTCCATCCGCTGGTTCACTCCCCAAATGGCTGCAACGGCTGGAGCTGTACCGATCTGAAGCCAGGAGCCAAGAGCTTCTTCTGGTCTCCCACACAGGTGTAGGAGTCCAAGTACTTGGGCCATCTTCTACTGCTTTCCCAGGCCACAGCAGAGAGCTGGATTGGAAGAGGAGCAGCTGGGACTAGAACCAGCACCCAAATAGGATGCTGGCACTGTAGGCAGCAGACTAACCTACTGCACCATAGCGCCAGCCTCCCAAGTGACATTTTAACTCTACACTAAATGCCTGGCTCTAGAGGCCATTCACCTTCCTTGGCTGTAATGATACACATTTTTTCTTTGTTCCTTCTCTGTGAATTTTCCAAATATTTCCTCCTAATTCTCATTGTATAATGACTAAAATTGGCCAATAATATTTATACTGTAGTTTGAACCTTGTGCTGTTTTGAAATCTCCCCTGCCAAATAAACTACTCCAGCATCATTAAGTTCAGTCTTTCAGAAAGTATCAGACATGGACACAGCCCATCCAATTATTCATCACAGTGTAACAATGGTGGCCTTAGTCCAATTCCAAATAAAGTCTTCATTTACATCTGGAGCCTCATAAGTGTGGCCTTTATTGTCCACATTTCTGTCAGCTTTCTGGTCCTCTTGTCCCTCACTAGAATTGCCTGTAAAGTTTAACTGCCAAAGTTTCCATCACCCTGAGGACCAAGCCCCTAATTAGGCAATGCGGGGTGACACCAAAACCAAATTTCAAACCATAGCACAGAGAATTTAATCTATATCTTAGAGCTTCTTGCTTATGTTTGACAACCCTAAAGGGATGTAACTGTGGCTGGACAATGACCTAATGGCAAAGAGTAGTTGTTGACTTGGATATCGTTGAAATTTTCTATTTTCTTGTGAAGGTTACAGGGAAAAAAGGATGTGTGAGTGTGTGTGTGTGTGTGTGTGTGTGTGTGTTTAAGTGCTTGTGGATCCCATATGGACTACTCAAGACAGAGCAGCTGGAGATTTTGAGTTGTTACCAAGATTGCTTCCTATATCAGTGGGAGGGTCTTAGTCAAAAGTAACTGAATGTCAGAGGAAGTGATTTAAGTGGAGACTAGGTAGAGAAATTATATTGTTTATGGGGCCTGTGCCATGGCACAGTAGGTTAATGCTCTGCCTGCGGTGCCGACATCCCATATGAGCACCAGTTCTAGTCCCAGCTGCTCCACTCTCAGTCCAGCTCTCTGCTATGGCCTGGGAATGTAGTGAAAGATGGCCCAAGTCCTTGGGCCCCTGCACCCACATGGGAGACCTGAAAGAAACTCCTGGCTCCTGCCTTCGGATAGGCACAGTTCCGGCCATTGCAGTCATTTGGGGAGTGAATCAATGGAAGGAAGACCTTTCTCTCTGTCTCTCCCTCTGTCTGTAACTCTCTCAAATCAAATAAAATTAAAAAACTGAAAATGAGAAACAATAAGGATATATCTTTCATGAGAGAACATGCTTAACTTTAAATACTAGCCAAACCCACATAGCAAAGAAATCAGCTTGTGATAATATCATTCACAAATATATTTTTTACTCTTCTTGCCTTCCTACTCCAAACTTAGGACAAAATTAGTTCACTGAGTGGGAAGTCGAACTTACACTCTTAATTTTATTATTCACATTTTCAAAAATGTTATTGATTCAGACTTCTAAGTACATGATAAAGAATTTCCATGAGTTCTCCAGACACTGTATTTTTAAATGATCTGAATATGATACTATGCTGGCTAATTCTCTCTCTGAGATACTGAAGCAAATTAATTCTTCTGAGCAAGTGTTGCCTATATCACAGGTCTTGAGTTTGTATGTACTGAAAAATCTGTTTTTCAGCATCTTAATTTTTGCTGTCCGATTAATCCTCCGTGGCTTATGATCCCATTTTATGAGCACTTTCAGATGTCCCTCCAATTCAGCAGTGTCACTGTGCTACAATCTCTTCTTACACAGATCTTTGTGCTTTAGAAAGTCAATTTTCTTCTCATTTCACCTTTCTCTTGACTCTGCGTTTATGTAGCATTCAGCCAAAACTAAAATTTTCTGAGGTGTATTTTTTTTCATTAGAAATGTTGTTTTATTTTTCATGCCTTTCTTCAAAAGTTGACTTGAATGATCTTGGCCTTATTAAATTGGTACATCAAACTGTCATCTGTACTCTTCAAATCACAAGACTTTAAGCATGGCTCTGTTGAGGACTTATGATATGTTAAAGGTTGAGCAGAAATATGATATCATGTTTGTAACCTAACATTTAGTAGTCAGGACTACAAATGTCTTCAAGCACAGTGTAAATCACCTGAGAGAATCCAGTTGACTATATTGACATTGATACTGATTATGATCAAATTTCATTTACAAATAACTGAATAAATAGATTGCAAGTGGGAGTCAAAATATCAACACTCGATGTTTTTTTTAAAAGATCTGTTTATTTATTTGAGAGAGTCACACACACACACACACACACACACACACACAGAGAGAGAGAGAGAGAGAGAGAGAGAGAGAGAGAGAAAGAGAGAGTCTTCCATCCTATGGTTCACTCCCCAATTGGCTGCAATAGCCGGAACGGCGTCAATCCGAAACCAGGAGCCAGGAGCTTCTTCTGGGTATCCCACACACATGCAGAGGCTCAAGCACTTGGGCCATCCTCTACAGCTCTACCAGGCCACAGCAGAGAGCTGGGTCAAAAGAGGAGCAGCCAGAACTAAAACCGGTGCCCACATGGGATGCCAGGGCCTCAGGCCAGGGCGTCAACTCACTGAGCCACAGCACTGGCCCTATCACTGGATGTTTTGAAGTAAAATTACATTTCCCAATTCCTAATATAAACTTCAGTAAAACCTACATTGATTTCTAATGTATTACTTTTATTTTCTATAATTTATTTAATTGATTTTCTACTTTATAAATATCTCACCCTTTGATCTATACAGATGACAATTCCCTAATTATGTTGAGATGATCAGAGAATTCATGTGACTTTGCTTTAATTTTTTTCTTGTCCACTTCACAATTTCATTACATTTTTCTTCTGAAGATAGAGATCTTTCCTCACATTGTCAGAAACTACATATTATTTCTTCTGAGTTTATTTAAAAAATCCCCTTTGTATCTTTTTGAATTCATGCACCAAATAATTGTTAACTTACATGTGTTTTTAAGTTTTCTATGATAAATGATTAATTTAGGCCTATTGACAAGTTACTATCAATTCTACCAAATTTCTACTTGGTTTCTGTCTTAATCACTTTATAAAATGTTTCTCTTTGAAGTGACAAGTGATTCCTCTTCTCCTTCCACCTCTCCTTTGACTTCCAGGAACTACTCGTTATCTCCTTATAGTTTAGTTCAATTCAACAAGTAACAATTCATCAATTACGTTCCTGGAACTAATTTATCTGTATGCTCTCTTTTTTTTTTCCACTTTACATAGATCTCCAGGTTGCTTTGGTGATTTTATAGTTTCAGGAAAATTGAGTATCAAATTAAACATTAGCTCACCAACTATAATTTCTCTGAAGGAAAGCTTCATCTTGTGCCTTCAAGGCTAACATCTATAAGAATACACTGATACTTTCATGTTGTGGAAATTGACTATTTCTGGTTGAAAACTAATTCACACATGAGCATTTCAATTAAGAGATATTAAGAGAGGAAAGATTTCTGTTGCACTTGAATCTTCTATGAATATATAAAATATGTTATGCTGTTTTCCAATAGGCTGGTTTATATACTTTTGATTTGACTATTACCTCAAGCTTAATCCTCTCTTTGAAGTCATACTTTTCTCCTGAAAATGTCTCAAAAAACCCTTTAAGCCAATTCAAATGCCTGCCTCTTGAAGAGATAATACATATTAAAAATTTGATTATACTTAAAATTTGAATAAAATTTACTAAAAACATAACAAGGATTCTAAAGGTTATTTAACATAGTTTCCACATAGGTTAATCAGATGACATATTAGCACATATTAATATTATGTAAAAGTTTAACTTGTATTTAAAGAGCCAAGCACTAAAAGACATCCAAGGCGGCTGAATAGGGTATGGCCACACTAACTTAAGCTGCTCTGGGACATGAAAAGAACAAATTTAGGACTAAGTTGCCAGGTATTGGACTGACAGAAATTTTCAGTGAAGAATTGTAAAAATAAAATAAAATAAAATAAAGATTCTCTGGAACAAGAGGCAAGAAGATAGCGATAGAGGTACCTCCACAGCCAGCCATGTGGCTCAGCCAGCTTTTGGCTGTGAGTAGCCATCTTACCATGTCAAGGTAAGAAAAAGTTTTCCATGAACCCAACCACTAGCAGTTTTAGCTGAGAACAATTCTGAGAAGGAATTCCACTGACTTTCACTTCCCCTGGAGAGCTGTCTAGGGTCTGAACAAATTCTCTGCTTGGAGCAGGGAGTCAGCTTTTATTCTCCCTCTCCCCCACCCCACAGCCCCCACTTTCTCAAAGCATCATACTCCGAAGCAAAATCACATAGCAATGCCTCTGTGATCCTACCAGAATCATAGAGTCAGGCAACATGTGGGGCAAAGGACAGACCCCCTGCATCCTGCAACTTTGGGAGTTTTGGGACATTATCTCCAAAGGTGTGTTCATGTATTGACACCTTAATTTCTCTAGGTTAACACCAGAAGCAGCCCATAAAAACATCCACTCTCACCTGGGAAATCTGGGTAATGACTCTGCTAAACCCTGCAAAACCAGAACTGTAACAATCGATCCTAAATTTCACAGTACCATTGTAATCTACCCAATGGACATAGGGAGGAACCCAGTTACATTCCATCTCTCAGGACTTAGACCACGGAGTGTAAAATCCATATACCTTGTAGTCACCTTGTAGGACTGGAACAGGGTTCAGTTCACATCCTCTAGCCCTGGTACTGGGTTGTTGACTTTATGAGCCCCAGCACCAGTGAGACTCTCCTGCAGGACCTAAGGAAGGGTCAATCAATATAAGTCTTAGAGCAACAGCAATTAGTAGCACAAACTCTGGGATCACTCAGGCTTGTTTGTAGAACAAGGGGACAGCTACCTTTGTTTCTCTCAGTACCAAGAACAAGAACTTGGCAATCACATTAGCCAAGGAGACTGGCATTGAACTTTCTGTGAATCAAAGATACGCATCCAAGGAAACTATTATTCATTCAAAGTCTGACTTCTATCACAATGAATTGCAGATTAGTCCACTGTGTGACTTATAGACATGGCTGATATTAATTAAGAAAGAAATCACTCAGAAACTATACTCCAGGGCTCACCTAGAACTGAAGACAAAGCAACAAGTTAAGCAATATCCTGCATCCCAGCTGGACCAAAAATTTCTTACCAATAAAATAAGAAGAGATCAATACACCAGGTGGGCAAACATCAATTAACGGACACAGGAGACTTGAAGAAGCAAGGTAAGATTACACCTCCAAGAGAACACAATACTCCTCCAGAATTAGATCCTGAACTGAAAGAAATCTATGAAATTATAGATATAGAATTAAAATAATGATCGTAAGGAAACTCAATGAGATACAGGAGGCTACAAATAGATTAAGGAAATTAGGAAATTAAAGAGTGGCATGAAAGAAAGTATTACTAAGGAGATAGAACTATTAAGAAGAGCCAAATACAAAATTTTAAGGTGAAATCTTCAATCAGGGAAATAAGAAAAACAATTGAGAGTTTTTTTTAATAAAGCTTTTATTTAAAGAATATAAATTTCCAAAGTACAGCTTATGGATTACAATGGCTTCCCCCCCATAACTTCCCTCCCACCTGCTACCCTCCCCTTTCCTACTCCCTCTCCCCTTCCATTCACATCAAGATTCATTTTCAATTCTCTTTATACACAGAAGATCAGTTTAATACATATTACGTAAAGATTTCAACAGTTTGCCCTCACATAGAGACACAAAGTGAAAATACTGTTGGAGTACTAGTTATAGTATTAATTCACAATGTACAGCACATTAAGGACAGAGATCCTACATGATTTTTTTTTAAATTGATTAATTATCTATGCAATTTCCAATTTAACACCAAGATTTTTTAATCATGTGCAATTATCTTTATATACAGAAGATCGATTCATTATATACTATGTAAAGATTTCATCAGTTTGCACCCACACAGAAACACAAAGTGTAAAAATACTGTTTCAGTACTAGTAATAGCATTACTTCACATTGGATAACACATTAAGGACAGATCCCTCATGAGATGTAAGTACACAGTGACGCCTGATGTTGATTTAACAATTTGACACTCTTGTTTATGGCGTCAGTAATCTCCCTAGGCTCTAGTCATGAGTTGCTGAGGCTATGGAAGCCTTTAGGGTTTGCTGACTTTGATCTTATTCCGACAGGGTCATAGTGAAAGTGGAAGTTCTCTCCTCCCTTCAGAGAAAGGTACCTCCTTCTTTGATGGCCCCGTTCTTTCCACTGGGATCTCACTCGCAGAGATCTTTCATTTAGGTCTTCATTTTTTTTTTTTTTTCAGAGTGTCTTGGCTTTCCATGCCTAAAATATTCTCATGGGCTCTTCAGCCATATCCAAATGCCTTAAGGGCTGATTCTGAGGCCAGAGTGCTATTTAGGACATCTGCCATTCTATGAGTCTGCTGTGTATCTCGCTTCCCATGTTGGATCATTCTCTCCCTTTTTCATTCTATCAGTTAGTGTTAGCAGACACTAGTCTTGTTTGTGTGATCCCTTTGACTCTTAGACCTATCAGTGTGATCAATTGTGAACTGAAATTGATCACTTGGACTAGTGAGATAGCCTTGGTACATGCCACCTTGATGGGATTGTATTGGAATCCCCTGGCATGATTCTAACTCCATCATTTGGGGCAGGTCCGATTGAGCATGTCCCACATTGTACATCTCTTCCCTCTTTTATTCCCACTCCTATATTTCACAGGGATCACTTTTCAGTTAAAATTTAAACACCTAAGAATAATTGTGTGTTAATTACAGAGTCCAACCACTAGTACTAGGATAAAAAAAATACTAAAATGGATAAAGTATTACATTGTACAACAACAGTCAGGACACGAGCTGATCAAGTCACTGTTTCTCATAGTGTCCATTTCACTTCAACAGGTTTTCCCTTTGGTGCTCAGTTAGTTGTTGCCAATCAGGGAGAACATATGATATTTGTCCCTTTGGGACTGGCTTAATTTACTCAGAATGATGTTTTCCAGATTCCTCCATCTTGTTGCAAATGACTGGATTTCATTGTTTTTGACTGCTGTATAGAATCCTATAGAGTACATGTCCCATAATTTCTTTATCCAGTCTACTGTTGATGGGCATTTGGGTTGGTTCCAGGTCTTAGCTATTGTGAATTGAGCTGCAATAAACATTAATGTGCAGACGGCTTTTTTGTTTGCCAAATTAATTTCCTTTGGGTAAAATCCAAGGAGTGGGATTGCTGGGTTGAATTGTAGGGTTATATTCAGGTTTCTGAGGAATCTCCAGGCTGACTTCATGATCTTTTGCTGTGAGGTTCCCTTCATTTACCGTCTTTCATGTTGATGGCTGTGTTTCTGTGTTTCTGTGAGTAACACATCTTTAAGTATCTTTTGCAGGGCTGGACAAGTGGCAACAAATTCTTTCAATTTTTGTTTGTTATGAAAGGTCTTTATTTCACCTTCATTCACAAATGAGAGCTTGGCAGGATATAATATTCTGGGTTGGCAGTTTTTCTCTCTAAGTACCTGGGCTATGTCTCGCCATTCCCTTCTAGCTTGTAGGGTTTCTGATGAGAAGTCTGCTGTGAGTCTAATTGGAGCTCCTCTGAGAGTAATCTGACGTTTCTCTTTTGCACATTTTAGGATCTTTTCTTTCTGTTTCACTGTGGTGAGTTTAATTACAACGTGTCGTGGTGAGGATCTCTTTTGGTCATGTTTACTAGGGATTCTATGAGCTTCCTGTACTAGGATGTCTCTCTCCTTCTCCAAAACTGGGAAATTTTGAGAGAGCAGCAAGATGGCGGAATAGGAAGGGAGCACACCGATAGTCCGGGGGAAAGGCAGTTTAATAAAAGTGGAGATACTGTAGATTCAAGGAAGAGTAGGAGAAGAAACAGCAGAGGAAACTCTTCCAGAACCAATGATTCACAGTGGACCTTCGAGGAGAGTGTGGGAGCCCGCAGTTCGGGACACCAGTGGCAGACTCAACGCACCACCGCTGGAATGTGAGGTGAGCCAAACCTCAATAGCCTGAGACACCAGGAGGGAATATCAGACTTAGAATACAGAGCACAGAAAACTATACAGTCAAACCAAAGAAAATAAGAGGAAATTAGAAATCTAAAAAATATTGTTGGGAATCTACAGGATACTATTAAAAACCCAACATTCGAGTTCTAGGAGTTCCTGAAGGCATGGAGAGGGAGAGAGGATTAGAATGCCTTTTTAGTGAGATAATAGCAATTGAGAGTTTTAATAGCAGAATAGACCAAGTGGAGGAAAGAATTTCTGACGTTGAGGGCAAGAATTTTAAAATAACTCAATCATACCAAAAATAAAGTGAAAAGATTTTAAAATAATGAAGAAAGTATACCTGAATTATGGGGTATTTCTGATGCACAATAAAATGAAAAAGGATTGTTAGAACCTGTTAAATGAAATAATAGTTGAAATTTTCACAGGTCTTGAAAAAGAAATGGATATCTACTGACAAGAAACTTAAAGAACTCTAAGCAGACTCAGCCAGAAAACGTCTTCTCGAAGGCATATTTTCAAAAGCTAAGTAGAGGCCAGCACCATGGCTCAATAGGCTAATCCTCCACCTGCACTGCCAGCACACTGGGTTCTAGCGCCAGTTGGGGCGCCGGATTCTGTCCCTGTCGCTCCTCTTCCTGTCCAGCTCTCTGCTGTGGCCCAGGAGTGCAGTGGAGGATGGCCCAAGTCCTTGGGCCCTACACCCACATGGGAGACCAGGAGGAAGCACCTGGCTCCTGGATTCTGATCAACGCGGTGCGCGGGCCGCAGCGGCCATTGAGGGGGTGAACCAACGAAAAAAGGAAGACCTTCCTCCTCTCTGTCCCTCTCTCACACTCCTACACTGTCCACTCTGCTTGTCAAAAAAAAAAAAAAAAAGCTAAGGAGAGACTCCTAAGAAAGTAAGAGAAAAGCATCAAGTCACATATAAAGGAAAACCAATGAGATTAACATCAGATATCTCAGAGGAAATTCTACATGCCAGAAGAGAGTGGAATGATATATTCAAGGTCTTAAAATAAGAAAGAAAAAACAAAACAAAACAAAAAAAAACCTTCTAAGCAAAGATATTATATCCACCAAAGATATCCTTTAAAAGTGGAGAGAAATAAAGTATCTTCCAGATAAGCAAAACATGAAGGATTCACAACCACCAGACCAGCCTTACATGAAATTCTGAAGGGTGTCTTACATTAGAAATAAACATGAAAAGCCAGTGCTGCAGCTCACTAGGCTAATCCTCCTCCTGTGGCGCCAGCACACCAGGTTCAAGTCCCAGTCCGGGCACTGGCTTCTGTCCAGGTTGCTCCTCTTCCAGTCCAGCTCTCTGCTGTGGCTTGGGAAGGCAGAGGAGGATGGCCCAGGTCGCTGGGCCTTGTACCTGCACGGGAGACCAAGAGGAAGCACCTGGCTCCTGGTTTCTGATCATCGCGGTGCACAAGCCACAGCGGCCACTTTGGGGGTGAACTAATGGTAAAAGGAAGACCTTTCTGTCTGTCTCTCTCTCTCTCTGTCTAACTCTGCCTTTCAAAAACAAAAAACAAACAAACAAAAAAACTAAACATGTAAATACATGTCACCACCAAATTCCCTAATAGAGCAGGTCTAATCAACAAAAAGTCTTATCAACCAAAAGTCAAGTCTTGGTTCTTTTCCATGGATACTAACATTGAATGTAAAAGGAATAAACTCACCAACCAAAAGACTTAGACTGACTGAATGGAAAAACAAAAAACAAAAAAAACAAAAAAACCTTAACCCCACCAAATGCTGCCTTCAAGAAACTCACTTTACAAATACATACACAGACTGAAAATGAATGGATGTGGAAAAAAATACCAGGCAAATGGAAATCAAAAGCAAGCAGATATAGGCATCCCAATAACAGGAAAAAAAAGAGTTGAAATAAAAATCTTAAATGGACATTATATTTTGATAAAAGTTTCAATTCAGCAATAAGACATAATAATCATAATGCAACCAACACAAGATCACCAGATATATACAGAAATTCTATTAGACCTAAAAGGAAAGATAGATTCTAATACAGTAATAGTGGGTGACTTCAACACCTCACTCTCATCAATGGACACATAATCCAGACAAAAAAATCAAAAAAGATTTATAGGAGTTCAAACATACTATTGAGCAAATGGACCTAACATATATTTAAAGGACATTTCACACAACACCTACAGAATATACATTATTGTCATCAACACATGGAAGATTTTCTAAAATAGACCACATATTTGGCCACAAATCAAGTCTTGGGAAATTGAAAAAGATTGAAATCATATCATGTTTTTTCTCAGACCACAAAGGAATAAAACTAGAAATCAAGAACAAGAAGAACAATAGAACACTCATAAACACTTAGAAACTAAACAACAGATTAACAGTTAAAAAGGAAATCAGGAACTTTATTGAAATAAATGAAAATGAGCACAACATATAAAAATCTATTTGATACAGCAATAGCAGTATTAGGAGGGAAGTTTATAGCATTGAGAGACTATATTTTAAAAAAAAGAGAAATATCTCAAATTAAGACTTAATGATGATGCATCTTGAAGACTTAGAAGAAAAGAACAAAGCAAACCCCAAGCCAGCAGGACATGAGAAATATTAAACATCTGAGCAGAAATAATTGGAATTGAAACAAAAAAAAGAAAAAATATAAAAGATCAACAACAAAAAGTTGTGTTTTTAGAAGATACACAAAACTGATATACTTGTAGCCAGACTAACAAAGAAAAAAGAAGAAAAATGCTCAAACAAAATTAGAGATGAAAATTATAATTGACACCACTGAAATACATAGGATTATAAGAAGTTAATAGGAAGAGCTGTATGCTAATAAACCAGAAAACCTGGAGGAAACAGATAAATTCCAGGATTCATAAAACCTACCAAAGTTAAATCAAGAAGTTCTAACAATCTAAAGAGACTCATAACAAGCAATGAGATTGAAGCAGTAAACAAAATTTTTCACAAGGGAAGGACACTGTTGCATAGCAGGTAAAGGTGCTTTCTTGGGTGCCTGTATCCCAAATGGGAACTGGTTTGAGTCCCAGCTGCTCCACTTCCAATCCAGCTCCCTGCTAGTGTGTCTGGAAAAGTACTTGGGCTCCTGCACATTTGTGGGAAACCCTGATGAATCCCCTGGTCCTTGACTTCAGATCAGCCCAGCTCTTGCTGTTAAGACCATTTGGAGAGTGACTGAGCAAATGAAAGAGCTCTCTCTCACACACACACACTCACTCTCTCTTTCCCTTCTTTCTCTTCTCTTTCTCTTTTTCTATCCTCTCTCTGCCCTTCAAATAAGTAAATAAATCTTTAAAAAACAGTCTTCCATCAAAGAGCCATCAGGAGGCAGATAGATTTACTACTGAATTGTACAAAACACTCAAAGAGAAAGCAACTCCACTCCAATACTCTTCAAACTATTTCAAAATATTGAACAGGATAGAACTCTGCCAAGCTCTTTTTATGAGTCCAGCACCACTTTGATAACAAAATCAAAATTAAAACACAAAAAGAAAACTACAAACTTATATCCTTAATGAACATAGATGCAAAGACTCTCAACCAAATACTAACAACTCAAATGCAAAATCACATCAAAAAGATCAAACATCACAATCAAATGGGATTTGTCCCAGAAATGCAAATGTGGTCCAACATTTTGCAAATCAATAAAATGCAGAAATAACATCAACAGAAGAAAAATCATATTGTTTTCTCTTCACGTGCAGAGAAAGCATTTGATAACATTCAACACCCCTTCATAATAGAATCCCCAAATTAAGTACAGAATGAATATTACTCAAAGTTATAAAGGCAGCCAACATCATACCAAATGGGGAAAAGCTGAAAACATTTCCCCTCATTTCCGAAACAAGACAAGGATGTCCACTTTTACCATTCTTAATCAATATATTACTGGAAGTTTTAGCAAGAGCAATTAGGGAGAAGAAAGAAATGATATAAAAATGGGAAAAGAGGAAGTCAAATTATCCATGTTTGCAGCTGACATGATATTGTACATGGAAAAAACTAAACACTCCACCCAAAAAAAAAAAAAAAAACCTGTTAGAATTGATAAGACAATTCAGTAAAGTTGCAGGTTACGGGGTAGCGGGAGGGAGGGAAGTTGGGGGGGGGAGCCATTGTAATCCATAAGCTGTACTTTGGAAATTTATATTGTTTAAATAAAAGCTTTATATATGAAAAAATAAATGTACAAAAAACAGTACCTTTCTTGTATGGTAGTGAAGAACTCACAGAAAGAGTAACCAAGAAAGAAATCCCATTCACAATAGCCACAAAAAGGCATATATTTAGGAATAAAATTAGCCACAGAAATGAAAAATCTCTACAAAGAAAATTATCAAACATTGTTGAAAGAAATCAGGAAGGACACAACAAAAATGAAAGTTATTCCTTGCTCATGGATCAGGAGAATCAATATCATTAAAATGTTTATACTACCTAAAGCAATGTATTGATTCAATGAAATTCTTATCAAAATGTCATTGACATTCTTTACAGAATTAGAAAAGCAATCCTAAAAATCATATGGAATCACAAGAGACCCAGAATAGCCAAAGTGATCTTGCGCAAGAAAAACAAGCTGGAGGCATCATAATAACTTCAAAGCACACTACAAAGCTATAGTAATTAAAACAACATGGTACTGGCATAAAAACTGATACGTAGATTAGTGAAACATCATGGGAGCCCAGAAATTAATCCACATACATGCAGCCAATTGGAATTTTACTAAAGTGCTCAGACCATACAGTGGAATAAAGATAATTTCTTGTACAAATGCTGTTGACAAAACAGTAAAAAACTAGATCCATACTCCTTACCAACTCAAGATAGATCAAAGACCTAAATTTAAGCCATGAGACTATGAAGTGTTTGGGAAATAAAAGGAAAAAACCTAGGGAAAACACTCCAAGACACTGGTATAGGGGGTGATTACTTGGACAAGACCCACAAAAACAAATCATAGGTAACAAAAGCAAAACTAAACAAATGGGATTATATCAAAATCACAATATTTTGCATGGCAAAGGAGACTATTAATAAAGTGAGGAGACATTCAACAGGATGGGAAAAAAATATTTTCAAACTACCCACTTGACAAAGGATTGCTATCCTAAATGTTTCAGCAACTTAAAAAAATCAATAACAACACCAAAAAAATGAATCTAGTTGAGAAATTGGCAAAGGACTTTAAAGAGAGTTCTCAGGAGATACACCAATGCTAACAAATATATGAAAAAATGCTCAACATCACTAGCCTTCAGGAAAATGCAAATCAAAACTGCAATGAGATATTACCTCACTCCTGTCAAAACGGCTAAAATCCAAAGTACAGAGAATAACAAATGTTAGAGAGTATGTGGACAAGAAGGGAACACTTAAACATTATTGGTATGAACGTAAATTGGTGCAGCCATTGTGGAAAACAGTTTTTTCTTTACAAAGTAGAAATAGATCTGCCATACGATTCAGCAGTCTCACTACTGGGAATATACCTAAAAGACTTGACATAATGTATCAAAGAGATAACAGCAGCACCATGTTTATAGCAGCTCTGTTCACAATAGTAAAATTTGAAATCAACCAAGGTGTCCATCATGAGATGAATAGGTAAAGAAAATGTGAGAGAGTGAGAGAAAGATCTTCCATCTGCTGGTACACTACACTAATAACCATGGCTGGGCCAGGCTGAAGCTAGGAGTCTAAAACGCCATTCAAGTCTCCCACCACTTTCCTAGGTGCATTAGCTGGCATCTGGTTCAGAAACGGAACGGCTGGGACTTGAACTGGAACTTGGTTATGAGAAGCTGATTTTCCAAGTCGTTATGTACTCTCTGTAGCACAAAGCTAGCTGTGGAAATAAATATCACAATTTATGAACTCTCAAGGGCATCTGCTTTAAAGACTTTAAAAATGTTGATCTATTTATTTGAAAGGCAGAGTGACAAAAAGAGGCAGAGACAGAAAGTTATTCCACCCACTTGTTTACTCCTCAAATGGCCACAATGGCCTTTTACACGCCAAAGTCAGTAGCCAGGATTTCCCTCTGGATCTTTCATGTGGAGAAAAAATACTTGGATGAAGAGCAACTGGGACAGAATCAGAACTCCAATATGGGATGCTACCATTGTAGACTGTGGTTTGCTGTACCACCACACAATCCCCATAAAAATATTATTTATGTATATTTTTTCCTGTTTCTAACTCTATTTCCATTGCAGAGTTAAATAAATGAGCTTTTGAGATACACAGCACACCACACTATTTATCTAAACCTGTGCTGACTGTGCTGGTGTCGTATAGCATTTTAACAATGCTTATATTAAAACAAAAATCCTACTTACCCGCTTCTTAAATCACCTCTCATTATTTATAGTTTAAAATAAGACTATAATGCCTAAAGGAAATTTAGACTAAAACCCTACTTCTTGGTCAGACTGTTTCCACAGGGAATCTGTATTATAACAATTTCTGGAGGGCACCATTGACTTCACTTAAATTTGAAGAAATAGAAGATTAATTCTGAAAATCGCATTTTATGTTTTCAGAATTGGACATTTATTATTTTTCTCTTATGGAACATAAGTAAAAATTCCCCAAATACTTATCTAATTATGTTTTTACTTTGATAATTATTTCACACTTAAGGATTCTCAAATTCTATACAGTTAATAATGCATAGCATCCATGCTACACATTGGTAGACATTCATTTTACATGATTGATCTCTTCAATAACCTTGTTATTAGGCAAATGCTATTTTTGTAGCATGAGATGACAAGCAGTCATAAAATCAGGCCACTGCGAAATATCAGATCTAGAACTTCACACTTCCCATTAGTAGCGTAAGTTCTTGGAAACCTGAATCACCTTTTAATGACTGAATGTCAGACATAAAATGATATCTAAGAAGGCTGTTGCCAGAAAACAGTTGGAGGTCAAGACAAGCGACATGCCTAAAGATAGCCAAATGTGACAAAACACTTAAAGAGAGTCTAATGGAGTCCAGTAATATGAAGTCAATGAACAGGCAAGAACTAAAGACTCCATAGTCAGGAAACAACAGAGAATGTTTGTGAAAGGGTCTGAAGTCAGACATTTTGGCTCTCAACCTTAAGGGCAAAAGTAAAAGAAAATTATCTGCAGTTAGAGGAGTACAGGCAAGAATATTAAAATAATGGCCCAAGGTCAGGAAAACAAAGAAAACTTGAGATTAGTAAAGCTGGAATAGAAAGTAAGTTATGTTCAACTTTGCCAAAACTTCTTGAGGACCTTTGCTCTCCAGTGGTCCACTTCTGCTTTTGCTACAGCAGGTCCATCTCTTAGTAGCTATTGTTTTGATTGTGCATTGTCTTCCCGATGAAGCTGGTGAAATCTGTTCAATAACCTATTATAATTCTTCAAAGAAATTTTCAGAATCTTGATCCCAGTTGTTTAAAAATTTCTTTTTTTAATATATAAAGCTTTTATTTAAAGAATATAAATTTCCAAAGTACAGCTTATGGATTACAATGGCTCCCCCCCACACAACTTCCCTCCCACCCGCTACCCTCCCCTTTCCCACTCCCTCTCCCCTTGCATTCACATCAAGATTCATTTTCAATTCTCTTTATACACAGAAGATCAGTTTAGTACATATTACGTAAAGATTTCAACAGTTTGCCCTCACATAGAGACACAAAGTGAAAATACTGTTGGAGTACTAGTTATAGTATTAATTCACAATGTACAGCACACTAAGGAGAGAGATCCTACATGAATTTTTTAAAGAATTGATAAATTATCTATGCAATTTCCAATTTAACACCAAGGTTTTTTAATCATTTTCAATTATCTTTATATACAGAAGATATAGTAGTAGTTTTTTATATTAAAGCTTATGTTGAGCTGCACTTACATTCTTAGCAAGCAATTTTCTGAGCCAACATGCATACTTTGTGCATCATTACAAGCTAGCCATTTATTCTTCATCCTCTTCCTCATCGTCTTCATCTTCTTCCTCATCTTCAAGTTCATTCTTCTTTGAGCCTAGATGCCTCTGGGGCCCTTCTTTCCTGCTTCACTTTTGCCCTTGACATGGTATGCAACAATATCCTTTTCGTATCTCTCCTTTAACTTAGCTGCTCTCTGTTCATATGGTTCTTTATCCTTGGCTGACTGTTCAGACACACATAACCTAATTTTTTTTGTAGTATCCTCAAAGGACAGGCATAAGACTTTTGAAATCTGGACAATGTTCAGAGCAAAAGAGGAAGAAGGCAGAGTGGTCTTTCGGTAGCATTGGGGTCTTCCTTCTTTCCCTTTTATTCACTTTTGAAAGGACTGTAATTTTCATCTCCCTTTCATAGTGAGCTTTATCACTTTTATCCATAGCTTAAAATTTGGACTTCTCCTTTGCAGATATGGTCTTCACTCTCTCCAGTCCCTCTCTCCAGTCCCTCTCTCCAGCCATTTCTTGGAGAATTCAGCAAAATTGACAGAATAGTCTAGATGCTTCTTCTTGTGCTCTAACTGGCATATCTTAAGGAAGAAGCCATAGGACATTTGCCCCTTGCTTATTGGGGTCTCTTTTATCCAGGATGACAGAATGGCAGCCACCTGGTGACAGTGTTTCCTCAGTCCCACTGAGCAGTTATATCAAACAGCCCCATTGAACACTGTTCTTTTGTGCACAGTTGATCCAATTTTGTCAATTATTGAGTAGAAAGTTTGTTCTTTAACTTTTAAGTCATAATTATGTAAGCTCATCCAATTTAGATATCCATGTTGGTTATTGTTTTTCTGTTAATCTTTGGTCCTTTTAATCATAACACAAACAAAATTAATTTTTTTCTCCACAAATTTATGTAGATGGTCTTCCACTGTGGATCTGTTATTCAAAATTGCCTTATCCTTTTTTGAGAAAAAAAATCCCCTTGTAAAGTGCTGAATTGCAGGGTTGAGGTGAGGGGAGTTTTTTTGTTTTGTTTTGTTTTGTTTGTTTGTTTTTTTTTGACAGGCAGAGTGGACAGTGAGAGAGAGAGACAGAGAGAAAGGTCTTCCTTTGCCGTTGGTTCACCCTCCAATGGCTGCCATGGACAGCACGTTGCGGCTGGCGCACCGCGCTCATCCGATGGCAGGAGCCAGGTGCTAGGTACTTATCCTGGTCTCCCATGGGGTGCAGGGCCCAAGCACTTGGGCCATCCTCCACTGCACTCCTGGGCCACAGCAGAGGGCTGGCCTGGAAGAGGGGCAACCGGGACAGAATCTGGCACCCCGACCGGAACTAGAACCCGGTGTGCTGGCGCCGCAAGGCGGAGGATTAGCCTGTTGAGCCACGGCGCTGGCCAAGGGGAGCTTTGAAATCATAAACTTTTATTGAAGCAACAATGATTTAATTCTTGCATCCAAGATTCACCATAAACTTGCTTCAATTTTAGTGGAATTCAAGTTGATTTCACAGAGGCTTTTTCTAACTGATGTCTTATTTTTCTTAGTTCCTCAAACTAAATCCTATTCAAATATGTTATAATAAGTTAGTAGGAGTTGATTTTGATGCAAACATATTTGAAGATATGCATAATGCCCACTTTCCATGAGCACTTTGAACACTCCCTGGATATCTCAGAACAAGCCGAAGAATGATAGCTTATTGTGATGAAAAGAAATTTTGATATTAAATATATTTTTCAAACATATTATTATAATCAGGAATTATGTGTTTGAGCTATTATCTAACAATTAAGTATTTGTTGATAGTGATAGCCATAGTGATACTGATAGTGATAGGATAGAGATCTATATCTACTATTTTCTGAAAATGTTAATATTTTAAAATATATGTTATATGAAATATTTAAGCCTATGATAAAAACTAAATTATTTTTCTCTTAAAGCAGTTTTATTTTTTAATATATAGCTCCAATGAGGTAAAACCGACATGAAATAAATTGTTGATATTAAATGTGAAATCTAATACATTTTGGTAAATGCATTCCCACATGAAATGATTAGCACAATGAAGTTCAATACATATATCTGTCATTGGCAAATTTACTAAATCTTATTCCCTGCTCTCTGATCTAGTCTCAGGCAACACTTATTTACTTTCTGCTACTCTAGGTTTGTTTTCATTTTCTAGAGTTATTATGAATATATATATATATATATATATATATGTGTGTGTGTGTGTGTGTGTAGAATAAATTCTTGTCCAATTTCTAGACTCTGCATAATTGTTTTGAGATTGATCCATGGGAATGGATCCATGTTGATCTGTTAGTAGCCCATCAATAAATAATGTTCCATTGTAGGGATAGACCACATTTTTTTAAGCCATTCACCTAGACATTAGGTGCTTTTACAGTTTGCTGTGATATGTGAATGAAATTTTGGTGACATGGTAAGTGTGTGTTTAACTTATCGAGAAACTGCTGGAGGCAAGCATTGTAGCATAGCAGGTAAAGCCACTTCCTACAATACCAACACCCCATGTGGGCATCCATTTGTGTCCCAGATCCTCCACTTCCAATCCAGCTCCTTGCTAACAGCCTGGAAAATCAGCAGAAGATAGACCAAGTACTTGGACCCCTGCAACCCATGTGGGAGACCCAGAGGAAAATCCTGGCTCTGGCCTGGCCCAGCCTTGGACAGTGCAGCCATCTGGGGAGTGAATCAGTGAATGGAAGCATGTACTCTCTCTCTCTTTCTCTCTCTCTGTCTCTCCATCTCTCTTTGTGGCTCTTTTAAATAAATATAAATTTATAGGAGACAAAAAAGAAAACTGCAGAACTATTTTCTAGAGTGTCCAACAGTGTTTTTATTCTGTTGATTTTATATTACTTCTTTCAATGATTTATGTATATATTAAACTCTGTATCATGAATATAAGTAGATTTTTTGTTTCCCAGTTTGTTAATGGAGAAGCTAAACCTTTCTTCTATTTCTCATGTACTTGTGCAATATCCATTATTTCACTGTATCCCCACAGATTCTGAAATAGGATCTTTTTTATCATTTTAAAGATGTTATTTATTCATTTGAGAGGTAGAGTTACAGACAGTGAGAGGGAGAGAGAGAGAGAGAGGTCTTCCTTCCATTGATTCACTCCCCAGATGGCCTCAATGGCCAGAGCTGTGCCGATCCAAAACCAGGAGCCAGGTGCTTCTTCTGGGTCTCCCATATGGGTGCAGGGGCCCAAGGATTTGGGCCATCTTCCTCTGCTATTCCAGGCCACAGCAGAGAGCTGGATTGGAAGAGGAGCATCTGGGACTAGAACCAGCACCCACATGGGGTGCCGGTGCAGCAGGCAGAGGATTAACCTACTGTGCCACAGCACAGGCCAGTCATTTTTATCATTTTTGCTAACTTCATAGTATCTCTGATTTCCTTTTTCACTTCTTCAAACTACATGTTATTTAATAGTGTAGAAGTTGAATCTCCAAATATTCATGTTTTCTTTCTTCTTTTTAATAATTAATTAATTTATTTGAAAGCAGAGATACAGAGAAGCAGAGGCAGAGGAAAAAGGAGTTCATTTGTTGCACTACCCAAATGGCCTCAATGGCCAGAAATGGACCAATCTGAAGCCAGAAGTGAGGAGCTTAATCTTGGTCTCCTGTATGGGTGCACAGGCCCAAGAACTTGGGCCATTTTTTTGCTGCTTTCCTGGGCTGTTAGCAGGGAGCTGGATCAGAAACAGAGGGGCTGAGATTCGAACAGCCGCCTGTATTAGATGCTGGTGCCACAAATGGAGGATTAGCCTACTATGTCACAGCGTCAGCCTTTATGTTTTCTTATCCTTCTGGTTTGATATCATTGGATTCCTTGGTGAATATGTTGTGCATGATTTTAATTTTTAATTATATTGATTGTTCTTTGGTTGCTAGGGTTTTTTTTTATTTTCTGATATACTCTGGATATTCTTTGATAACTAAGTAGCTTGGAAGCATATCCTCCCATTATGTTAGATATCTGTTCACTCTATTAATTTTTCCTTTCCTGTGCAGAAGCTTCTAAGTTTGGTCTAATCCAATATGTCTAGGTTTGCATTTATTGCCTTTTATTTTGGGGTCTTATCCAAGAAAATCATTAGTTACATCAATGTCTTGACTTGTTTCCCATATGTAAATTTAGTAACTTCAGAGTTTCAGGTCTTATGTTTAGGTCTTTTATCCATCTTGAGTTAATTTTTGTATTTGGTGACAGGTAGGATTTTATTTTCATTCTTCTACATACATGCATCCAGTTTTGCCAGTACCATTATTTGAAAAGACTATTATTTCTCAGTTCATGTTCTTGGCACCTTTGTGAAAAAAAAATCAATTGCCTGGATGTATGTGGATGTATTTTTAAATTCTCTATTCACAATTCATTCCCCAACTTCAAACTATATAAGGTTACAATGATCTAGACATAGTGGTAAATGTGTAAGAATGGACATATACAGAGATGTAAGAATATTAAAGAACATCCAGAAACAGATTTTGTTTTTATTGTTGGTTGATTTTTGTGAGTGGCACTAAGAATTCTCAATGCAGAAGGCAAACAAATTTTGAGAAAAAATTTGGAAGAGGTTGGGTTTAAATAACATTGGAATTAAGGGTTACGATTGTGATTTGTGATGTTGTCATCCCATACTAGAGAGCCAATTAGAGACCTGGTTTCTCAGCTTCTGAACCAGGTTCCTGCAAATGCACCTGGGAAGACCATGGAAGAAGACTCAAGTACTCTAGTTCCTGATACCTATGTGGGAGACTGCAATGGAGTTCCTGCCTCCTGGCTGTGGCCTGACACAGACTAGACTCTTGTGGCTATTTGGGGGCAGGGACCATCAAATGGAAAACTTCTCTCTCTTCTTGTCACTGTGCATTTGAAATCAAGTAATAAATACATCTTTAAAAAATACTGTACTTAGATTATGACATTATACCATTTTCAAAAATTAATTCAAAATAGAGCTTACCATTGAATATAAGCTCTAAAACCATAAATATTCTGGAAGGAAATGTAGGAGAAACAGTTTGTGACTCCAGTCATTATGAGGTAAAATAGTTTGAGGATTGTGGATTATCAGGGCCATCATTGTGGCAGAGAGGGCTAAGCCACCACCTAAAATGGCAACATCCCATATGGACACCCGTTCGAGTCCCAGCTGTTATGCTTCTGATCTAGCTCTCTTCTACTGCAACTGGGAAAGCAGTCAACAATGGCTCAAGTGATTCGGACATTGCCATCCATGTGGGAGACCATGATGAAGCTCAAGTCCCCTGGCTTCACCTTGGGCTATCCCCAGCTGTTGTAGACATTTGGGGAATGGACCAAATGTAACCCTCCACAACTTTCTTTCAAATAAATAAATATTTAAAAGGGGGGGCGGTGCTGTGGCTCAATGGATTAAAGCCCCAGTCTGTAGCACCGGCATCCTATATGGACGCCGGTTCGTGTCCGGCTGTTCCTCTTCCGATACAGCTCTTGGCTATGGCCTGGGAAGGCAGCAGAGGGTGGCCCAAATCCTGGGGCCCTTGCACCCATGTGGAAGACCTGGAAGAAGCTCTTGGCTCCTAGCTTTGGATCAGCTCAGCACTGGCCATTGTGGTCATTTGGGGAGTGAGCCAGCGGAATGGAAGACCTCTCTCTCTCTCTGGCTCTACCTCTCTCTGTAACTCTGTCTTTCAAATATATAAAATAATTCTTTAAAAGAGAGAGAGAGAGATAGAGAGAATTGCTTGTTATCGAAACAACAGTCAAAGCTGACCATTTAGATATATTGTACATTTCTTGCTTATTTATTTATTGTCCTCTTTACAAATGCATAAATTCTATGAAAGCAAGGACTTGTTATGCTTTGTTGCCTCTCTTAATCTTAGAATTTATAATAGTATGGGATACATGGTTGATACTTGATAAATGTTTTCGTAATGAATGACTCAATAAACAAATGGATATATTTGATTGACTAGTACACTTCGATACTATCAAATAATAAATTTTAAGTACTAAATTACTTACTATCATTGCTATATCTTTTTAACTTTGATAGTCTCAATGGTGTGGAGCTGAAAGCTTTGCATGTAGTATGTGCTTAGTATAAATTTTCTGAACATAATTAAATTGATATTTACCATCAGTTGGTGTCAGAGGATAAGGAATTTCAAACATGTTTTTGAATTATTAATGGCTTTCCAAAGAAGTGTTGATTCTAATCTCTTTACAGATTGTGAAAGATATATTTAATTGACTCAAGCTGTCTGCTGATGATTTGAATACTAATAAGTCCCTTGTAGGCTTATCTTAGAAAAATCATGATACCTCATTCTTATTAAATATTAAGATCAGATTGGATTTAATATGTCAACAAAGAATTATTGAGGATTTATTACATGCAAGCCCCATACAATGAGCTGTGAAAATAATTTAAAAATTGATTATAGATGCATACATATTCTCACTAAATCATGTATGCTAGTTAAAAGGTATGTGAGAAAGTGGAAGATTTTATATTTGAGCCAATATATGCCACAGAACTTTTTTTTTAAGTTCTTAATGAAAAGGAGAAAACAAACTTGTAAGAACTTTACTTTTATTTTGCATGATATTTTCATTATTCTGAGGAACATTTCTATTTATAAGATTTTCCCAGAAATATAAACATTAATTCATTCACAGGGAGCATCTATTTAGTTCAAGGCTATGTGTCGGAATCTGTGCACTAAGACGTTGCAGAGACAGTTCCTCCCCTTAAGAAATTTCAAAACAACAACTTCTTATAAAACAATGAAATAATTCTGTGAAACTGTAAATCAGCTAGCTCTAGACGATGGAAAGTGGGTATTGTCTTCTAATGAAGAGGAAAGAACAGTTTTTAAGAGAATGGGTCTGAGAGATCATGGGATGGTAAAATTCTCAAGCATACTTACTACAGCTCATATTAACCTTATTTGTTTTCAGTAGTGTGTCACATAAATATTAGCTTTTTCTACATGCATGGTAATGTGGTAAAATTTGAGAATTGATAATTTTGAGAGTTTCCCTATGCTATAAGAATGGTTAAAAGTTTTGAACAGACTGTTACTATTAGATATAGATATAGGTATTGATAGCTATGTAGATGTTTCTACCCCCTGGGTCCAACTTCAGAAGTGTTCTATGCTAAGTAAAACAGATCTATAACCTTTTACTGTGTCTACAACACTTTATGCTTGACATTCAGTGTTTTTCAAATTTATTTATTTATTTTTGAGGATTTATTTATTTATTTGAAGGTCAGAGTTACACAGAGAGAGGAGAGGAAGAGAGAGAGAGAAAGACAGAGAGAGAGAGAGGTTTTCCATGCGATGGTTCACTTCCCAAATGGCCACAACAGCCGGAGCTGCATTGATCCGAAGCCAGGAGCCAGGAGCCTCTTCCAGATCTCCCACATAAGTGTGGGGGCCCAAGGACTTGGACCATCTTCTACTACTATCCCAGGCCATAGCAGAGAGCTGGATCATAAGTGGAGCAGCTGAGTCTCAAAACGGCACCCATATGGGATGCCAGGCTTCCCATATGGGTGCTGCGCCACAGCACTGGCCCCTCAAATTCACTTTATCATACACAGCTTTTTGTTTCTTCTGTTAGCAGTTGAGTATTTCATAGGAAAAACATTCAACAAAACATAGGGAAACATAGATACTAACAACTCAAAACTGTGAAATTTTCAACTATTCCAATACTGATGTCAACATCCAATGCAATCTCAAGCAAAATTTTATTTGTTTACTGCTAATTGATAATCAGAATCTAAAATGTATCTAGAAATACAAAGGATTTCAATCAACTCTAGTATTTCAGGTATCAATTGCTATATGTATTCTTTAAAAGTAGTTACAGAAGGTAGAGGGTTAATAATTTGTTAGATCATATTTGTTAAAATTTGGGCAGAGGTTAGCAAGTTCTTCAACTGGTCTCACCGAATTCATTCATGCTGTGAGAACGAACTCATGGCTTACAGGCTGGATTGTCTAAGATGGCATTAACCACTTGTTGGCTGTTGGTGCTCATGGTCATTTGGGGCCTCTCTCTCCAGGACATGTCTAATCACGTTGGAGCCTGTAACAGACTTTCTACCCTTCAGCATAAGGAAAAAAGAAAGCAAGAGCAAAAGCTGAAAGACCTCATGAGACCTAGGTGTAGAAGTTACATAATGGGGATAGCGCTATGGCGTAGTGGGTAAATCCACCACCTTCGGCTCTGACATCCCATAAAGATGCTTCTTTGAGTCCCAGCTGCTCCATTTCAAATCCAGCTCACTGCTGATATACCTGGGAAAGTAGCAGAGAATGGCCCAAGTTCTTGGGCTCCTGCATTCGCCTGGGAGACCTGAAGAAAACTCCTAGCTCCTGGCTTCAGATCTGCCCAACTCAGGCCATTGCATTCATTTGGGGAGTAAATCTGCGGAGAGAAGATCTCTCTCTCTCTCTCCCTCTTGCTCTCGCTCTCGCTCTCACTCTGTCTTTCAATTAAATAAATCCTAAAAAATAGAAATTAAGTAGTAATAACTTCTACATTTGTTTGTCAAAGCAACCTTCAAAGGTAGATTCAGAATCTAACAGAATTTGTGACAATTTTTAATCTACCACAAAGCAATATCTTGAAAAAGAGTCAAAAAATTGGAGGACTACATTACTAGATATCAAAATTATTCTAAAGCTGCAGTAATTAATACTTTGTATTAGTGCAAGGGCAGACAACTCAGCTAGTGGGACATAGAAAGTACAAAAAAAATCATACTTGATTTATCACAAAGATGACACTGGAGGGAAGAAAATGAGGAAACAGCAGTCTCTGGATTTGTCTTTATTATGGTTTCTCTTTTGCAGGATATTTTCATTAGATATAACATACTGTTTGTGGCATGCATTGTGGCGTAGTAGGTAAAGCCACAGCCTGTTGTGCCAGCATCCCATGTGGGCACTGGCTCAAGTCCCAGCTGTTCCACTTCTCTGCTATAGCCCAGGGAAGCAGTGGAAGATGACCAAAGTGCTTGGGCCCCTGTGTTGCATGGAATACCTGAAAGAAGCTCTTGTCTCTTTGCTTTGGATGGACCCAGCTCTGGACATTGTGGCCATTTGGGGAGTGAACCAGCAGATGGAAGATTTCTTTCTCACTGCTTGTGCCTCTCTATGACTCTTTCAAATAAATAAATAAATATTTTATAAGCATACTATATATATATAGTATGCTATATATATATATATATATATATATATATATATGAGGCACTTTCAATATTTTCTATCTGTCTTTAATATTCAACATATGTGTCTATGTATGATTTTCCTGTTTTTCCATTTTAAGGTCCATAGTAAATACTGCATCCAGAATAATTGTAGCTTCAAACTAAAAAGGGAGAGTAGTAAATTATAACACTTGAATAAAATAACAATTCACAAACCCGACTGATATTTGATAGATAGGGGTAGACAAACAGATAAGTACTTAAAGGGAGTAGTTTACAGCTATCATAATAAATTTCAGAAAAAAAAAATGATGGCAAACCTGAGCGTTAAGATTTTAATGAATGGCAGACTGTTCAGTCTTAACTGAACAGATTGCTTATTAATTTCAAGAAGAACAGTTAACTATTCAGTGAAGAAACTGGATTGCAAATTGTCAAGATGATCAAAATTCACCAATGCAGAGTAGAGGAGCATCACAAGCTGCCAGATCTGATAACTTGAGATCATTCTGTTTGCAGATGTAGAGTGAATCCAACCTAGAGAAAAAAATCCTGCACACCCAACTTGAGGGACATGACTGATGAGTAGTCTTCAAAATGATCAACCTCAGGAAAGGCGGAATTACTCATCAGATGAAAGAAAAAATAAAGATAACAACTAAATATAATAAAATGTTATCAAAGAACATGCTATATTAATTTTAAATTTGAATTTAAGTATAATGCAGCTGGCTCAGATAACACCCTTGTATTTGCAGAATTCCCATTAAAAATCAAAGAATTCAGCAGCAAATGTTTGATATTTTTTATGTTAGTGTAATATCATTAATACAAAGGGAACAGATTCAGTGTAGTTCACAGATACAATTCTTAGAAAATAATGACACTCTATTCTTCCCTCCCAATCTTTACCTCCTTCCCTCTCCCTTTTTTCTTGCTTCCTTCTTTTTTATTTCCTCCCTTCCTTCCTTTCTTTCTTCTTTCCTCCTTTCTCTTTCAGTTTTTGAGATAAGAGTTTTAAATAACATTGTAGTCAAGGGCTTAATGCTCCACTAAATAAAGAGATCAACAAGTGAAAAAGTAAAAGGACCCTAGCAATTTAGTGGTAATATAAACAACGACTATAAACAATAATCTAATAGAAAGATCAAAATAAAAAAATTAAAATAATCACAGATCATTATAACAGTATAACATTCTTAATAATTGGATTAAAAAAAAACAAAGCAAAAACTTGACGAGAATGTTTGCAGCAATCAATACTGATATACACAGGCATTTCTTCCTTTTTTTTAATTTTAGTTCTCTGTTTATTTCACCCAATCATGGGTGGGAATTTAATGCCATTATAAAAAGGCAAGTTTGGTCTTCTCTTGCTTTCATCACCTCTCTGCTTCCACCACATTATATGCAGTCAGAAGGTCTGTTGCCAAATGCAGTACAATGATCTTGGACTTTCTAGCCTCTAGAGGAATGAGTCAATGGTTTTTCTTCATTATAGATCATGCAGTTTTAGATATTCTGCTATAACCACACAAAATGGACTAAGAGAAACAGGCAGTAAACTTTGACATTTCAACATTCATCAGGTTAATCAGAGGAACAATTATAGAGAGTTAACCACAGATCATATTCTCTTGGACAAAGAGAGATTTTTCTTAACCCTTTGAATAGGGGAATAAATTCTCAAGTGTTTCATAAAACCAACAATAATTGTATGTATGTCCCTTTATAGAAATCACAGATGTGTCAAAATATTAATTTCAAGGTGAATGAAGAGTCTGTGGGAATTATTTGTATTATTCTTGTAACTTTTTTTTTTCCTGAGGACAAATTATTCAACTGTTTATCATACATAAGACCGCATGACTATAATACAAAGGGGGGTTCTGTTTTCATTAACGTTACAATATACACAGCAAGTCCGGACTAGATCTTACAATCTGAACACAGGTAACTTTTTAAAAAAAATTGAATAACATCTTAAAGTAAAAAAAGTAAATTTAAAAAAATTGAACAAAATAGCAGAAATAGGTAAATGTAGTAATGCATGAAATAATGAAATTTCTTTTAAGAAGTTTTTTGGATGGTTTTGTTTATACATAAGCCAGATGAAGTATGTAATATTTTAGAGAAAAGAAAACTCTTTGTAGTGCCATAGTACCTACTCAATGTGCATTCCCTCTGGGGATGTACATTTGCCTTTTTTATTTTTAGCCTTTTTGTAAGATGTTAACTTTTATTGATCATACACATATATATTATTTTATTTTAACTAACACATAAAGTGTACATTTATATGGGATATCAATCAATGCTTCTATACAAGGGTGCACTGCATAATTTCTAATCAACATAAACATATATATTCAAACATATGACATTTATTTACAACAAAAGCATTTAAAATACTTTCTTGTAGAATTTTCTTTTGAAGAAATATACAGCACATTACCATTAACTATAGTCACACTGCTGTGCAATAGAAACCCAGAACTTCTTACTCCTAAATAATTATAATTTAAATTCATTATTCAGTCTTTCCCCCTTCTCTTCCCAATGTCTGATAACCATCATATTGTCATTTTAACTCCTCTGAAATCAACTTGTTAATATTTCTCATACTAATGAGATTATATGGTATTTGTCTTTCTGTATTTGGCTTATTCCAGCAAAGTTAATGACATCCAAATTCGTCCATGTTGTTTTAAATGAAGAGATTTTACTCTTTTATGGCTGTGTATATTTCTAGTGTGTGTGTGTGTGTGTGAGAGAGAGAGAGAGAGAGAGAGAGATTTTCTTTACCCACTTATCTATTAACAGATACTGAAACTGCTTTCATTTCTTGGGTATTGTAAGTAAGAAACATGTACTGTAAGAAACATGTGCATGCAGACTTCTCTTTGACAGAGTGATTCCTTTCCCTTGGATATGTAACTAGTGGTAGGATTGCTGGATCATCTGGTAGTTCCATTTTTAGCTTATTAATGAGCATTCATACTGTTTTCCACAATGACTGTACTAATTTACATTCCCATCAACAGTGTGCTTCCTTTGATCCATATCCTTTCCAGTACTTGTTATCCTTTGTCTTTTTTTTTTTTTTGAAAATAGCCAAACCAATTGGAATATGGTGATATCTAATTGTGGTTTTATTTGCATTTCCCTGATGATTAGTGATGTTGAGTATGTTTTCATGTACCTGTTGAACATTTATATTTCTTCCTGTGAGAAAATTTGTTTAAAACTATATCCCTTTTCTATTGTTTGATTTTTAACTATTGAGTTCTTTGAGATTATGATATATTCTAGTTCTTAATTCCTTGTCAGATATATAATTTCAAATATTTTCTCTTGTTCCATAGTTATCTCTTCACTCTTTTTTATTATTTAGTTGGCTGTACAGAAGTTGTGCTGTGGATGAAATAACATTTGTCTATTTTTTTTGCTTTTGTTTCCTGTACTTTTGGAGCTTGCTCTAAAAGCCCTTACTTATTTCAATGTCCTGAAGTGTCTCTCTTGTGTTTTTTTTTTCTGGTAATTTCATTCCTAATATTTAGGTCTTCAATATATTTTGAACTGAATTTTATATATGGCATTGAAAAAGTGTCTATTTTCTTTCTGGTGCATATGGGGTTCAGTTTTCCCAGCTCTCTTTATTGGAAATCGGTATCCCTTTTTCTAAAAAATACTGAATGAATCTTTGTCAAAGATCAAATAGCTACAGATTCATGGATATATTTCTAGAGGCTCTTTAATGTTCCAATTATTCATATGTCTGTTTTTTATCCAAACAACATGATGCTTTAGTTACTGAACACTAATAAATTTTGTTTTCTTCTTCCTGCCTTGTCTTAAAAATGATCCATTGGGGACCAGCAAAGTGCATAATGGGTTAAACCCAATGAGCCAATGGCTTATCTTCTTAGAACTTTACATTCTTTGATACATTTTATTAGAAATTCCATCAGCAAACATTATTGAAGGATTTATTACAAGTCAGAGTGTGAGGAGATTTTAGGATAAATCAATAATCCTACTGAAGGAAATATTTTTAATCCCCATTATACAGAAAAATAAATTACAAATGAACATGAAGTCTAACAAGATGTGTAAACGCGACTTTTAATATGTATTTTCCATTATTTTAGCAATATGAAACTATATGGTATGTGGCATAATGCACACTAATAGCTAAGTGATATTCACAAAATATAAAAAATTATCCCTAGCTTTCTCAGTACTACCTATGTTCATATTATTTTCCCTTGTTCAATGAGATAAAGATCTATATATGTAGTCATTTAAGATGAGCTGGAGATAGAATCAGTATCATTTTCTATATACAAGCTCATTTGAACTTAAAAAATAGAATTAATTTATTGAAAATTGTTTTGAATATATCAAGCACTTGGCACATGTATAACACAGTAATGAAACATCTCAATTTTGGAAAATCATCAATAATTGTTATCACAAATATTATTTCTTGTTGTCATCCCATTAGTCTTCTACAATAGATATTATTTTCATATAAGAAGTGAAGAAGGTAAGGGGCATGACCTGCTAAATGAAGATGACTTCAATATTACATAAGAAATTCAGCCAGTATTATTCTCAACTCACCAAAAGTAAATAAACATTCTTTCTCAAAAAAAAAAAAAAAACCATGAAGCAAGAAGCTGAGAAATCATCTTATTTTCTCAACTTAAATTATTTAGGAATGAATATTAGTAGGTGAGACTTTAAATCATGGAAAATTTGAATTTCATTACCCCAGTGGAAACTACAGAGTTCTTAAATTTTTAAATGTTATAGCAATTGTGCTAAGTTGTTCTTGAATACTTACAAGAGTTAGAGAAGAATTAGTGGCAATGCTTTAGAGATTTGATTCTGCTAGGGTAAGACACAAGTGCAATGAGTAGTTAGAACTATGTTCTACTACTTCTAGATATTGGCCTGAAAGTTGAGGAAGAAGCTGTAATTCCTTAAGACTGGTCAAATCAAAACCACCTTAAAAATTATAGTAAAAATTCTGGTTCTAAGACCAATGGGTGGGCCAGCGCTGCAGCTCGCTAGGCTAATCCTCCACCTGTGGCACCAGCACCCTGGGTTCTAGTCCCCATTATGGTGCCGGATTCTGTCCTTGTTGCTCTTCTTCCAGTCCAGTTATCTTCTGTGGCCAAGGAAGGAAGTGGAGGATGCCCCAAGTCCTTGGGCCCTGCACCCATATGGGAGACCAGGAGGAGACAACTGGCTCCTGGCTTCAGATCAGCTCAGCGCGCCAGCCATAGCAGCAATTTGGGGGGTGAACCAACAGAAGGAAGACCTTTCTCTGTCTCTCTCTCTCTCTCACTGTCTAACTCTGCCTGTCAAAAAAATAGACTAATGGGGGGAGGAAGTGAACACTCTTGAGTTGTGGAATAATCTAAGTCTTAGTAGGCTAAATAGACCCAGGCACTGAGAGGATCAGCACAAGTTTCATGAAGTAATGTGCAAATAAGTTATCAAAAAAATAGTCACATTGAATTTACCATGGGTTCTGTGGGAGCTACAGTTCCCTAGAAAGCAGTCAGAAAAATGCCCTAAACAGCACTCTGACCTTAGAATCAGCGCTTAAGGCATTCAGATTGGGAGAAAAGCCCATGAGAGCATCTAAGGCATGGAAAGCCAAGACACTGTAGCAAAAAATTATCTACATAAAGGATCTCTGTGAGTGAGATCCCAATGGAAAGTAGGGGCCACCAAAGAGGGAAGAAGTTGTCTATGAAGGGAGGAGAGAGCTTCAACTTTGCTTATGGCCCTGTCTAAATACTGACGGAGGGTGTGGATTCAAAAGGCTTCCATAGCCTTGGCAGCTCATGACAAGAGCCTTGGATGGACATTGATGTCATACATAAGAGTGTCAATTGTTAAATCAACAATTAGAGTCACTGTGCACTTATTCCCCGTGCAGGACCTCTGTCCTTAATGAGTTGTACTATGAGAAGTAGAAACAGTAAAACTTGTCTTCAAACAATATATTATACTTTGTATGTGTGGGGGTGTTGTTGAAATCTTTATTTAGTATAGAGTTTGTCTTTGGTATGAAAAAATGTTCAGGATCACTAGCCATCAAGGAAATGCAACTCAAAACCACAATGTGGTTTCACCTCACCCCAGTTAGAATGGCTCACATTCAGAAATCTACCAAAAACAGATGCTGGCAAGGATGTGGGGAAAAAGGGACCCCAACCCTCTATTGGTGGGAATGTAAACTGATTAAGCCACTATGGAAGTCAGTCTGCAGATTCCACAGAAATCTGAATATAGCTCTACCACATGACTCAGCCATCCTACTCTTTGGAATTTACCCAAAGGAAATTAAATTGGCAAATAAAAGAGCTGTCTGCACCTCGATGTGTATTGCAGCACAATTCACATAGCTAAGACGTGGAATCAACCTAAATACCCATCAACAGAAGACTGGAAAATAAATTATAAGATATGTACTCCATAGAATACTATACAGCAGGAAAAAACAATGAAATCTGGCCATTTGCAACAAAATGGAGGAATTGGAAAACATCATGCTGAGTGAAAAGAGCCAGTCCCAAAGGGATAAACATCATATGTTCTCCCTGATTGGTGACAACTAACCGAGCACCTAAAAGGAATCCTGTTGCAGTGAAATGGACACTATGAGAAACAGTGACTTGATCAGCCCTTGTCCTGACTGTCGAGGAACAACTTACTATTTTATTCCTTTTAGAATTTTTTTGTTCTACTTAACACCATTGGTTGAATTCTGTAATTAATACACAGTTTTTCTTGAAACTTAAACTGAAAAGTGATCCCTGTTAAATATAAGAGTGGGAATAAGAGAGGGAGATGTACAGTTTGGCACATGCTCACTTGGACTTATTCCTAATAGTAGAGCCTAGAGATGTTCCAGGGGATTCCAATTCAAGCCCATCAAGGTGGGATGTACGAGTACCATCTCACTAGTCAATGTGATCAGTTTTAGTTCATAATTGATCACAATGATAGGTTTAAATATCAAAGGGATCACATAAACAAGACTGGTATCTGCTAACACTAACTGCTAGAATTAAAAAGGAGAGAACGATCCGACATGGGAAGCAGGATACACAGCAGACTCATAGAATGGCAGATGTCCTAAACAGCACTCTGTCCTCAGAATCAACCCTGAATGCATTCGGATCTGGCTAAAAAGCCCATGAGAGTTTCACAGGCATGGAAAGCCTGTGCATGCATTGTGGCAAAAAAAAAAAAATGACCTAAGTGAAAGATCTCTGTGAGAGATCAGCAGAAAGAATAGGCCATCAAGGAAGGAGGTACATTTCTCTGAATGTGAGAGAACTTCAACTTTGACTATGGCCTTGTCTAAATAAGATCAGAGTTGGTGAATTCAAGAGGTTACCATTGCCTTGGCAGCTCATGACAAGAGCCTCGGGTGATTACTGATGCCATAAATAAGATTGTCAATTGTTAAATCAACAATGGGAGTCATTGTGCACTTACTCCCCATGTAAGATTTCTGTCCTTAATGTGTTGTACTATGCAAATTAACAGTAAAACTACTACTCAAACATACTCTATATTTTGTGTGTCTGTGTGGGTGCAGTCTGTTGAAATCTTTACTTAGTATATGCTAAGTTTATCTTCTGTATATAAGGAGAGTTGAAGATGAATTTTTATAAAGAATGGGGTGGGAGAGGGAGATGGGATGGTTGCAGGTGGGAGGAGGGTTTTGGGGGAAAAGCCACTATAATCCAAAAGTAGCACTTTGGAAATTTATATTTATTAAATAAAAGTTTCAAAAATATTTAAACAAGAAAAAAGATAATTAAAAATGAATCTTAATGAAGAATTGGATGGGAGAAGGTGTATTAGGTGTGATGGGGGTGGGGTGTGGGGGATGGATATGGAGGGAAGAACCACAATATTCCTAAAGCTGTTTCTATGGAATTTGTATTTATTAAATAAAAACTTTCTAAAAAAAAGCAGAATCAGACAAGGGGTTAATTTTAAGAGTTTTATTTCATAATGTGATCAGGAAGCAAGTGTAAGGGAGATATTGATATAAAGATATATATATATATATGTGTATATATATATATATATATATATATAATGAGAGAGCCCCTACAAATATGCAAAATGCAATGGGTCAATAACTGTCCATTCTAACAGAAACTGCTAATGGGTCAAGAAATGTATCTCAGGACTGATCCTCAGGGAAATAAAAGAATTATACAGTGTTGGTCAAGGTTTTCACTACAGTTATGAGCATAACAAACTTAGGAAATACTGGAACTGTTCTCAGTATTTCCTCCACAACCTCAATAATAGAGTCCAATGGCAGAAGTGAGAGAGACTTGCAACATAGGCGGTAAGACATGTGACAGCAATAGCAGGTAAAATAATAAATCGGTGAAGGCAAGAGCATATTAAATAATGTACAAGACAGCTTCCAAATTAGCTACTTTCTTGCAATTCAAATCATACATACCCTTATTAAGACTAATACATCACAGTATTCTCACAAAGGAAGAGGTCTTCTCTGGCTTCTAAAAAGAATTAAAGTAAGGAGAGTATAGAAAAAAATCTTTATTACTGTATTTATTGTGTCGATACTCATTGCTATTCCTTCCCCATTTTCACTTGCCTATACCCACAGCCAGCATTCTGACTGGTCAACATTGCTCAATTTTATCAGCATGACATCTGGGTGGATATTTGCTTTACCCTCATCAATCCGTGACTGTTTTAACTGTGCATTTGCTAGTTAATCCTACGAATCTGAACATGTTTCTTTTTTGTGCTTCTATTGTCTATCAGCAATTCTGGTCCTGATGGAAATAGGGGCTCAATTATTCTTGCCAATAAAGTAACATTTTTCTATGCCTGATAAATTATCTTCAGTAAGAATGTCCATGTTACCAAGTTGTACTCTTGGTTTTGGTTCTGTGGAAGCTTTGTTACATTCCCAGAAAAAGGGATCCTTAATCCTAAAAATTCAGCGTGCCTAAAACTGTGTGCATGAGAATACATTCAAGCAGAAAATTGAGAGTGGTGGTAAAATGGGCTAATACCACTTCTTGGATTCTAAGACCTACATGTTAAAGACAAGGAAACAGAACGTCCCATAGCAGCAATCATCACATACTCAAGACCCTAAGGGCAGTATTTCAATCTTCAGGGTGTTGTCCTTAAACTGTCACTTTAGCTAAACCACCAACAGTCCCTTCCACATTATATTAGATCAGCTGTGTCTGAGAAACACCAATAGATCCTTGACTGTGCATCCATTGTGGCAATGTAGGATATGATACTCAATAGATTATAGGTGTGTGATCCCAAAATGACAGCATTCTAATACTGTAGTAGCAAATTCCTGTGATAATAAATGTGATCAGCAAAATTCTGGGGTAAGTGAGTCAGACACAAGACCCAGACCTAACTCAAAGTGTTCTTAGGCAGAACGCATGGGAAGCTAGTCAAAGCACACATGCAAGAGGTTGCTGCAGCATTGTTTCATGTGTATGAGATGCTTCATATTATTCTTTTGATTCAGGGGTCTTGATATCAAGGAAGAAGGGTCTTAAAATTACTAAGATTTGATTTTCAACCCAACTGAGAGACAGTTGAACCATTTATTTTTTATAAAGATTTGTATTTATTTATTTGACAGGTAGAGTTATACAGACAGAGAGAAAGAGAAAGGTCTTCCTTCTGTTGGTTCATCCTCAAATGGCCACTACAGCCAGCGCATTGCACCGATCCGAAGCCAGGAGCCAGGTGTTTCTTCCTGGTCTCCCATGCGGGTGTAGGGGCCCAAGCACTTGGGCCATCCCCCACTGCCCTCCCGGGCCACAGCAGAGAGCTGGACTGGAAGAGGAGTAACTGGGACTAGAACCCAGGGCCTACATGGGATGCTGGCACTGCAGGAAGAGGATTAACCCAGTGTGCCACTACGCCAGCCCCAAGAGCCATTTAATTTTATTTAGAAATGTGACCCCTGTTTTGCCAAAGTATATTGTAAAAAATGCATACAATATGTATTTGGTGATACTTACAATTTTGGAAAGTAATGACATGTATATGAAACTTTTATTTCGAGGAACACATAGAATATTTCTAGAATGTACATCCTACACAATCCTAAAGTTATCTACAAAGAGTTGCTGGAGTTATAACTGCTGTGTAGGTACAAGATTTTTAGCAACATTTGGTCAAATATTCCAGGAGCTCATCCAAGAGCATTAAGTTACAGCGTTTCTCAGGTCAAGGACAATGCTTTGAAATACAACTGTCACTAATCTTGCTTTTTGGGAAGCTGGTTTCTCTCATCAGAATATACCTTCCTAACAGTAAAAACAACAACAACAACAAAACACAAACAAACAAACAAACAAAACACCTCGGGTTACACTAACCTTGTGGTGATCTTTTCTTGTTAAATTCTTGGTCACTCACAGTTTTAACCATGGATGTCTCTCCTTGTTTATTATAAAATCAAAACAACCTGACATTTCAGCTGCTGAAATTTCTTTTCCTATAGGGAGAATCTAGTTCACAGTAAAAACCAGACTACAAGTGCTTTACAGGTACAGCTCAAATTATTTTCTTCAACCAACTTGCTGATAAGAATATCGTCAATATTATTTATGTGTGGTAGCTGTTACAATACTTGTAAAGAGTGAACATGCTAAAAAGAATACACACATCTTCATGCTTCTGGAATCTTCTTCTGTAATCACTGAAATTCTGCATTTGTAAAAAAAAAGCTGTCAAAAGTTTGTCAAAGGGTTTTCACACATCCTTTCATCTGACCTTCAAAATGACTATGTGAGGTAAACTTCACAATGCAAATACTATCATCTGCAACTCAGTGCAGTAAACCCCAGGATATTTATGCACATTAAGCCTTAAAAATAATGTCTGAAATGCAAGTTTACTTACTGTAATGAAACATTGATTTTCAGATATTTTTTCTTTTACTGTATGCCAGATCCATGGATGACACAAATTCTCATAATTTAAATGAATATCTTCATACATTTGATAAAAGTAAGAAGGGGAGATGAATTGATAAAGATAGGAAAGAAGGATGTTGGGTTGGGGGAGAAGGCATAAATGATGGCCCAAGTGCTTGGGTTCTTACACCCAATGGGAGACCCAGGCAAATTCCCTGGCTCCTGGTTTCAGCCTGTGCCATCCCTGGCTCTTTTGGCTGCCAGGGAGGAAATCACCAGATGAGAGATTCCCCTTCTGTTTCTGTCTCTCCCTCTTTGTCATTCTGCCTTGCAAATAAAAGTAAATAAATCTAAAAAAAAAAAAAAGTTGCCGGAGACCAGCTCCAGCCAGTTCAGGGGCCCCAAGGTGTGAGAGGTGTCGGCGCTCGAAGAAACGAGAGACACTCACAGCAAGGCTGATGGCATGGCTCTGGCTTTTGAGCACCAGACTTTATTTTTATATTATAAGCCACATAATTATTTTTTCTTCTTACAATGAAAGGCCTGTTGTCCATTTTTCCTAATTACATTTTTTTTTTATTTTCAAGGGCATATTTAGAGCATGGGTAACAATCACAGACAGGTGCAAGGTAACAGGCTGCCCATACAAGCCAAGGCCTCGAGTGCTACCGAACTATGCAGAAATTGGCTACATAAGCTAGAATAGTACCTTCCTAATCTAATCTTTACTAGAAGCCCCAAGTTCAAAGCAGACCCTTTTTAAAATGTATCTCCTCTTTGCAATTTTTTCTGTAATTCTTTAATTTCTTTATTGCACTTATTTAAAGGTTTACTTAGATCTATTCTACAGTTTTGACGTCCTAACCATTGTAGTATTTGTAGCATATAGTGAATTAAAGCTTTATTAACATCTATCTTTATTCTAGTGGGACGTATATACCAGAGAGCCTGTTGCCTATTAATTCTTTTATACAAATAGCTCAACCTTGCATAAGGTGTTAACCCTTTCTTCTACACTAACACTCTGCTTGATTAAAATTCTACAAGGCAATGGACATTTTGGAGGTTATGAGACTAAGTGCTCTTCCATAAATTTAGGAATACAGCAATCATTAGCAGGACCACCAGGAAGCTCCAGCTTGCTTATGCAGAGTGTAGTTCCCATCAAACCTGAAACCACCAAGAGGACCACAGCTGTCCTTCTCATGCCTTGCTGAGACAGACCTTCTGCTGTGACCTTGCCAGCCAGCTGAAGTTGCCTTGGCCTCGTCAAAAAGTTATTCCAAAAGTTCAGTAGTTAAAACAGTTGAATTGAAAGGTACAGAGAATTAATAGGTTATTTAAAATAGGGGACTGATATTCCAAAAGTCTGGTGTTAAGATGAGAACCCTTGGGGCTGGTGCCGTGGCTCACTTGGTTAATCCTCTGCCTGCTGCACCGGCATCCCCTGTGGGCGCCGGATTCTAGTTCCCGGTTGCCCCTCTTCCAGGCCAGCTCTCTGCTGTGGCCCGGGAGGGCAGTGGAAAGTAGCCCAAATGCTTGGGCCCTGCACCCGCATGGGAGACCAGGAAGAGGCACCTGGCTCCTGGCTTCGGATAGGCACAACGCCGACTGTAGCGGCCATTGGAGGAGTTAACCAGTGGAAGGAAGACCTTTCTCTCTGTCTCTTTCTCTCACTGTCTATAACTCTACCTGTCAAATTAAAAAAAAAATTAGAACCCGTAAGCATGTATTTTATATAACACTTTACATTCATATCTCACATATCTGAAATCATACAGTATTGGCACGGTGGACTGATATATCAACTTCCAAATTATTTGCATGGTTTTGTTTTATATTCCTTTAATGAAAACTAAAAGGAAAGAAAAATGACACCATATCAGCCAATTAAAAATGATATTTTTTGCAGGCTTGGAGAGTAAGATTAGGAAAGAGAAGTCTTTGTTATGTAAATCCATGTCTGAGCAGATAACATTGACAATATGAAAACTGAACATTAAATCTTGGGCTTTAGTTATCATGGAATATATAACATATGGGGTTTGTTTAAAAATTATATAGTACAATCTTGAATGAATTAAATGGGTATATCTTACTGTTTTCGGCTGGATTCCCACCAAATGATAAGTATTTGAGTGTACATAATTGATTTGAGACTTGACTCCTGGAAAAATTGGTGAGATAGTGAGAAGATCTGACAGAACAGTGAAGTAAACCAATAGAGTCTATTATTTAACTTGATCTGGTTGTGAACTTCTGAGAAAAAGAAGATAACCTGATTCTGGTTGTTCTGTTTTGGCGTAACTCAGAGGTATTTATAGGCTAATTCCCAGATATGATATTTTAGATTATATTTATTTATTTGGGAGGCAGAGAGAAAGAGAGAGAACTCCTGTTTGCTGGTACACTCTCCAAATACTCACAATGACCAGACTGAAGCTGCTAGCTCAGACTTCTATCCAGGTCTCCCAAATGGATGATAGAAACCAAATTACTTCAGGAATCACTGCTTCCTTGAAGGATCTGCATTGGCAGGCAGCCGGAGCTGGAGCTGGATGTCAGTTCCAAATACTCAAATACAGAACACGAACCTCTTAGCTACAAGGGTAAATGCCTGCTCCTGGACTGGTTACTTTTGAGTCATACTACTCATTATGTTATTTAGGCTTTCCCTTTATATTTCTCTGCATTTATTCCCCATTTTCCTATGTTCTTCTTTGATGATTGCTTTCTTCCTTTGCTAGAAAGTAACCTCCAGTATTTTGCTAATGAAGAATGACTGGGATATAAACATGCTTAGTCTTTGTACACATCTCTATTATACTCTTTCTAAAATCATTTGAGTAAGGGCCAGTGCTGTAGTATAGAGGGTTAAGTTTCTGCCTGCAATGCTGGCATCCCGTAGTAACACCAGTCCCATCCCAACTCCCTACTAATACACCTGGGAAATCAGCAGAAGATGCCCTAAGCATTTGGGCTCCTATACTCATATGGGAAACTGGGATGAAGGTCCTGGCTCCTGATTTGGGTCTGATCCAGCCTTGGCCTTTGCAGCCACTTGGAGAATGAACCAGTGGGTGGAAGACTTTGCTCTTTCTACGCCTCTGCCTCTCCTTCTCTGTAACCTTGCATTTCAAATAAATAAATAACTTTAAAAACAAATAAATAAAATAAAATCCCTTGAGAAGACTATTTTAATTTGAAAATATTTTCCTTATTATATGTAAGGCATTACTGCATCATTTTCCATATGTTGAGACTGAAAAATCATTGCAATTTCTTTTTTAAAAAAATCTGCTTATTTTTATTCATTTTCTTTCTTCATTTATACATTTATGAAATAGTCAAATTTCTTTTTATTTCACAACTTTTGACATTTTGTGGTGTTGTACCTTAGCTTGAGTCTTCCCTCTCTTCTCTACTCTCCCCTCCCTCCCTCCTTCATGTTTTCCTTCCATTTATCTTCTTTTTGAAAGTGATTTATTTATTTATTTGAATATCAGAATTACAAAGAGAAATGGAGAGACAGAGAGAGGTCTTCCATTTGCTGGTTCACTCCCTAAGTGTCTGTAATGCCAGGAACCAGGAACTCCATCTGGGTCTCTCACATGATGCAGGGGGGCCCAAGCACTTGGGCCATCTTCTGCTGCATTAGCAGGAAGCTGGATTGGAAGTGGAGCAGCCAGGACAGAAACAGGCACTCAAATGGAGAGCTTTACTTTGTACACCAAAATGCTGCCCCCTCTTTCATTTATATTCTAAATATTTTTGCAGTCAGCTTGTTGAACAAAATCTTCTTATCATACAGCTTGGAGAAGCTTCTTCAAAAATTGACTTTGTTGTGTAGTGCATTGAATCTCTAGTGAATTAATTAATGACAAGGGTCCAGAGTTTGATGACTTCCTCTAGCTGGAGCTCAGATGGATTCTCCTGCACAGCATCCTCTCATAGTCCTTACAAGGTGCCTCTTTTTGATCCTTTAAATTCTCCAAAGGCTCAACAACTTCCAGACTTGTGACCAGCTTGGACACTTGCTCAAGATGAGTTCTGACTAGCAATTATATGTTCCACAAATCAGTCTCTTTTTCTTTCTTTTTTCTCTCATCCTTTTATGGTATTTCCATCTCTGTCTTCATGCACAGGATATCAAAAATCTCATGTTACACCCTTTTGTTAACAATAGAGATTGATTTGCCACCGTAAAAAAAAAAAAAAAAAAAAAACCTAGAAGTCACACGGATAAAAGCTTCTCCACTCAAACTGACAAAGAGACTCTACAATCATGATTAAATATGAACTTAAAAGTCAGTTTCTGTCTGCTGCTTTCTGAAGAAATGCATCAGACAGCTGTGCCAGGAGAACATTTTTTTTTTCCTGTTACAAAAGTTCATTTGCATGAATAAGACCATGTATCCTTGATCAGGAAAATCATGAATCTGGAAACCAAAGACTATATTCATTTACCAAAAATTAGTAATGAAATGATATAAAAACCATATGCTTAGTACTTACAGAGGGACATGCAGTGAATTTGTAAATAACTTACAGTGTAATGAGTAAAAACCAACCCACAACCTTTGAAAACACTGCATGAGTATACAATTATTTACCATTTGATATAAATATATAAAGCACCTATAACAAAAACAGTCAAAGAACATTTTTCAAAGTATCAGTATATTTAAAATCAAGCCAATGTAATCCCTAAAAACTTCATAAGTTAAGAAGGTACCTCTTACATTCAATTTTGGATTCGCAACTCAGAGCACTTTTCACCTAAATGTCCTCCTAAAAATATGACAGTCATTAATTTTTAAGTTGAGTTGTTTCAGGAATCTTATCTTCATTTTGATCTAAATAAGTTCGGTGATAAAAACAGGAAAATATTACACTTTAAAAATTATTCATTCATAAACCCATTCTTTAAGTAAGTACTCATTATGCACCTGTTCAAAATTTTTAACCAAATTGATTTTTTATTTTATAGGCCTTTATAGGCCAGTTTAGAAGAGTTTTATTCATTTTAATTATATATGATATGGGTATACAAATCCATACACATTTATATATATGCATATATATACACACACACACAAACACACATACACACACACACACACACATGAAAATTTTAACTGTGAGACTATGGAGAAAAGGTACATTGTTTAAATCTATAAGAGAGAACACTAAATGATTGCATTTGTTTTAAAATCTGCTATGGTAGCGCCTGGTGGAAAGGGTCAGATTCTGTAAATATTTTTGTACTTCTTAGATGACAGTAGAAATAAAATGGATTTTATTGGCCTGATTCAAATCCTCTGATATCCCAAAATGGTAATGATTGTATGAAAATAGCTTTTACTCTACATATCAACTACTGAAGAGGTAAAGATTTAGGCCACCCAGATCTCCTACCCATAATAGCCACACAGTGTAAGCACCATTCTATGAAAAGCCAGTGAAAGAAGTCCTTTACAATGCTGATCAAGGAGAACTCCTTGTGCTTATGCTTGTAGGGGCCAAAGAACAATGGCTGGCAGTGAGTCTCTTTTATATAATTTGAATAATTTAATCTTTTGAGAAAACACACTAAAAATAAAATAAAAATATTCCTTAAGATTATTTTGTTTATAATGCAATACTAACCAAGCAAAGAGAAATACTGGTATATTTTTAGGTATTATCCACAGTCCTGTTAAATTTCTCATAGCACCTTTCATAGTAAATTTGTCTATTTTCTTCTGTGAAGCATTTATTTGAAAATGGAAAAAAAAACTTATTTTATTCAAAATGGAACCACTTTATTTCAAATCTTCTCTGTTTTAAGAACAGCTTTTGTAGCTCTCTTAGCAAAATCTTTGCATTCAGAATCTTCTTTCTGTGTGAGTTCTAGAATAAGTTAATAATATTTAGGTAGGCAATATTAAGCTCTGACAAAGCAACTGTTAACTTTTCTAGAGATATTTAAATTATTATTTTAAGTATAAAATCCTCTGTCTTCATTTTTCAACCCAGGATTGGCATTGTGGTGTAATGGGCGAAACTGCCAACTAGGATGCTGATATCCCATGTGGGTGCTAGTTCAGGTCCCAGCTGCTCCACTTCTGATCCAGCTCCCTGCTAATGGCCTGGAGAAAGCTGCAGAAGATGGCCCAAGTGTTTGGACCCCTACCACTCATGTGGGAAACTCAGATGAAGCTCTTGGCTCCTGGCTTTGGCTTGGCTTCAACCTGGCTATTGCAGCCATTTGGAGAGTGAACTGGTAGCTGAAGAGTGCTGTTTCTCTCTCTGTATAACTCTTTCAAATAATCAATTAAATTAAAAAATATTCCTGTTGCATGACAGACACTAAAGATATATTTATTAATAAATATTCCTATGGAATCTAGAAATAAGTAACTACTATTAACTAGTCTGATTATACAGACTTAATTTCAGATAAAACAGGAACTTCCAGAGTTTTATATTTTACTATGGCACAAGGAGCCTTAAGTGGGCCACATTTATCCAAAGTTTGTAGCCCATTAGTAAAATTATCAAATATGCAATTTAAACAGAAATATCAGATAAATTAGGGGGTTTGTCAACATGTGGTATTATCAAAGCTGAGGAAGAGGGTGTATAAGATTCCAGGTATTCAAAACCCTAGTCAAATTCTGGGGATCCAATGAGAGGAACTGGAGAATAATCATGCAATTGTTCCATAAAAGCTTTTCTCTACTAATCAAGAGCTGGAATCAACCATCAATAATAAAGAAGTACAAGAAGCTATGAATTGTTTTTATAAATAAGCAGAGGAAACATTGAGAAAATCCCCAAATCCTTGAAGTGCCCTCAATCATAAATGTTAGACTTCTTCATAAGCAAAAGAAAAAAATGAATTTATATTTGTCCAATGTAGGAATAGGAGATAAAATAGAAGAGGAGGAAAAGAAAAGAGAGAGAGGGAGGGAGGCACTAAGGGGAAAGAGAAAAAGGAAGAAGAAGAGAAAGAGAAAGGGGGAGAGAGAGAGAGAGAGAGAGAGAGAGAGAGAGAGAGAGAGAGAGAGAGAGAAACAGAACATAGATTGATTAGAAATAACCTTTGCAGACAGTGGGGGCAAAATAAGAAGTCAGAATTATTCAGAATAGTTGCAAGCTTCAGGTTAAAGAGTTAAAATGATCTTGTACAAATCTGTATAATAATTGACTACATTTATCAAATTTGACTTCCTTCTTTATAGGAAGTATGTTAATATTAGTGTGAGTGTTACTTTAAAAGTCATTCCTTGATTTTCTAATTCTTCCATAGCCATTTATATTTTTTCAGTTGACCTCTTCAGATGATATTGTTTTATATATATATATATATATATATATATATATATAATCATCTATTCTGTGGGTAAACAATTTTTGTTGATTCTTCATCTCAAATTAAGCCAGTGTTGTTATATTCTCAGGCTCGATACTTTCAGATGTTTCAAAACTTGGTATTTTTCAAGTTGGTGTGAAATGCCACTCTACTAGGATTTTTTTTTTTCAGAACAGTCCTCATGGTCAGATCAGGTGCCTTTCCCTCTGAGGAGCCACATAAACTCTATCTGGACTGTAGAATATGGTAACCTTTACATTGCACAACAGATGTCTTTCCCGATAGATTTACAAGAGAATCAGAGAAGGCAAATACTCATTTTTTGTAACAAGAGGATCTATCTGTATAGGAACAGCGGAGCACTAGGAGGAAGTCAAAGGTTGACTAAAACATTAGCAATCTATATTTATCTAAAACTAAGTGGAAAGCAAGAAATTTCTGAGGAAATTGCAGGATAAATTGCAGCAGCGCCTACCAGAATATGCTTTAAGCATAGAATTAGCTTGAAAGAAATCGACTGGCATTCCCATCTCTTATTCCCTCAATCTGTTGATTTGGAATCATTTTGCCAATTATTTTCTAGATGGGACTTTTACTCTTCTAGGCTTTGTTGGCTCTCTTTTGTCTGCCATTCTTAAATCCCTCAGAGCTTCTCTCTATGATTTCTCTTCTAAAATCCTGGCTTCCTGCAACAAATGACATACCATCTCCCTTCTTTTATCCTCTTTATAGATTGACTAAATAAGGGAATATTCACGTTAGCAAAAAGTATAACTGAGCAGCCCATGGATCTGTCTTTAATGCCTTCTTTTCCTCTTTGTCTTTCTTCAGATTGTCCCGAAACTGAGTAGCTGCTGCCAAGATTTGAGTAATATCCTGTCCTTTTCATTCTACCACCATTTCTTAAATTAAATTTGTATAATTGGCAGGGAGAGTTAAGACAAAGGTTCTTAAGACCAAAGTGCAATTTTAATCTGTCCAGGGTCCATGCCAGCAAATTTTGACAAAGTCTTAACAAACCGGTAATGAAAGTCAACACAGGAATGCACTCATCTTCTGAGTACACTACTAACCTCCACCAGAAAGGGTTCAGTTATTGCCATTAGCAACATATGTTGATCAGTCCTAATATCCCTAAACTCTTCCATAGCTTTGCAAAGTGGCAAATAGTTTCTCTTGGCCTCCATAATCTTTCATGTAGTGAACATCTGGACACCAAGCTGTCATCAAATGAGCAAACGGTTGCAGAAATTGATTCAGTAGCCAGTGCACAACATGTACAAAGCATAAAATTAAAACATATTTTATAATTTATTTTGACTTTCCCCTAGCTTGACATCATGTTCAGTTAACCTATTTTAAGTGACTAATGCCATTACTGTCCATTCTGTTGCCTTCTTATTGGAGGTAGTGGGCACATTATATCATCCAAGTTTTCAATTACTCCTTACTGTGGACTCTTAATCATGTTTTCCGCTACCTACATGGTATTTGATGAGAAGGGACTCTTGGACTTGGAATATGGAGAAATACACCAGTCATACACACCTGTGCTCTCAAATGATGCAGACAATGAATCATCCATCACAAAAGTTCTTCCATGGTTTTGCTTTAAAGCGAAATTCACTAATGAAGGGGACTAGTCTAAAATATTTTCACATCTTCCTTTCCAGGAATAATTTTGAGATTGAGAAAGAGATACATGAGGAACAGATGGAGCTATGAAATAGTGTTTTTAATTCTCATGTTTCTTATTCCATTTTTCTCAACTTTTTCTAAATAAGTTTTTAGATTTTCTACATAAAGTCATCATTATTCCATAAATGGCAATAATTCATTATTCTTGGGATGAGGTCTAAGAATCCAGCAAGTATACTAATTTGTTAACATCAAAAGGACTGTCCTTACACTAACCTAAGACTGGATTCTTATATATCCATTGCAAATGTAACAAAAATATGCTAACTCTTTAAGAGAAAGATCTGCACTCAGTTCTAAATGCTATTTTCTTTGTGCAAATGACAACTGTGTGTCCAAATGACCTTATTAGTTGGACGATATAACACAAAATTGGTAATAGACATTTGTGCTAAGACGAATGTTATTCCATGTGTTTATCACATCTATTTGAAAATACACATTATATGAACAGCAACCCACTATGAAAAGTTTGGGGGCAAATATCCATGATATGATCATAATAAGCCATTTCTCTAGCCAGAGAACTGTACTGAAGTGAGCTGTCCTCTGATAATAGTGTTAACTCACATCTCTGATCAAATGTTCTTGAAAACTCTAGATATTTGGAAAATGACCGTAAGGCTTAATTTTCTTAAAATGTATTTTATTGTTTGAAAGTCAGAGTTACAGAAAGAGATATGGGGAGACAGGGAGAAAAAGGGAGAGAGAGAGAGAGAGAGAGAGAGAGAGAGAGAGAGAGAGAGAGATTGAGATTACTCCTCAACTCCTCAAATGGCTGCAATGGCCAGAGCTAGGCCAAACCAAACCCAGAAACCAGGAGTTTCATCTAGGTCTCCCACAAGGGTGCAGAGACCCATTCACTTGAACCATCTTCTGCTGGTTTCCTAGAGGCATTAACAGGGAGCTGGATCATATATGGAACAGCTGGGACACAAACCATTGCCCATGTGGGATGCCGGAGCCTCTACACCACAGCGCTGCCTGCAATAGAGTTTAATTGTTTAAAAATTTATTTGAGAAAAAGAAAGGATGAGGCAGGCATTTTTATAATATTTTTTTTTATTTGAGGGTAATCAGAATGTACATAATCTTCACAATCTGAAGCTTTCATCATATTCTGTGGGTACTGATTTTGCTATAAGAAAACAGAAATTCCATGGAGCTATTATCCATTTATGTAAAAGGAAATGTACTCAAACAGTTGTGAAATCTTTATTCTCCTTAGCAACAAAGTCACTCAAGCATTTTATTTCATTTATATAACAGCTTCCATACCCTGGATCATATTCAGAGGTAAGCCATTGTTTGCATCATCACTGGCATTTATATGAACAGTTTTAATCTAAGACCTTATTTATAGCCAAAAATTCCATTCCTTATTTTAATTCACAGTATCTTGCCTTCAGTGCTTCTTGTAAAATATCTTTTCATATTTTATCCTCTCACAAAACAGTTTTCATTAACTACAAGTATGTACTTAAACTGCAATTATGTTTTATTCATTTTCTTGAGAAACTTAAGTTAAATATAATTATAATTTGTAATTATATTTTCTTCTCTACATGATTATTATATACCCTTAGGGCTTGTTGATCCATCCTAGTCCATCTGGCCTTATTAGATGCCTATTATATATTAACCAATACTAATCTCCTCTAACTATATTAGCATGATGTTATAATAACTGATACTATGAATCACATTAAATTTGTTGGTGGTTCTTTCTCATATTAGTTGTGAGTGAAATTTAACTTTTAATAACAAAATATTCATTACTAAGAGAATGCCTGCAAGTAACAAAATTCTAACTTTAAAAAATATGATGCATAAATGATCTTTAAATATTAGTCTTAAACTTGTGCCACAATATGATGTGTTCAGTATCTTGTGTGAATACAGATTAGACAAAACTGAGTTTAAGAAATAAAAACAACTGCTAATAAACTATACCAAGTAGAAGATACTGCACCAAGATTTTAAGTTGCTTGCTAAAAACAACACATTTTCAATAATATTTCTATTTTCAACTCCTTATTAATGTGTGTAGCATTTATAACAAGTTCCAGGGTGAGGCACCATATCCTTATTTATAAATATGTTCTTTTACTGCTGAAAATTTGATCAGCTGTTACATAAGTATCTGGGAGTGTCTGTATTGAGAACAAGGCCATCTGTTCTTACTTGAAAAGGTATTTCTTTTGGTTGTCAGTAGAACCTCTTCACTTTACACTTTTTACATCTGATACTTAATAAACATACCAAAATATTTCTGGGAAATCACCAATGCCCACACAAATATAGGAATTAAATAAAAAAAGATTATAAACACTACTTTGAGAACTATATAAGTAAGGTATATATTTATTTAATAATTTTCATTGGTTGCTTATCAAGTAAAACACGCTATGCTGGACAGCAGGGATAGAAAAATGATTACTAGGGTTTATCTTTCCAAGGATCTCAGTTTAATGGGCCTATATATAACTTCTCTAGGAGAAAACTATGAAACATCAAACTTTGGACACAGTAAAGAAGTTGTTTTTGCTGTAGCTCTTATTTTTCATCAGAATTTAGAAGTTGCTGTATGTCTCACTCTCCCCTCTTATTAATCAAATAAAAAAGTAGATTCACTCACCTGATATACATTAAGCACAATGAAATTAGGAAGGATGAAATACAAGGTCATCTGAACTATCTCAAATTCCTCTTAAGGGAAGTGTAATGTTACTAAATTTTTAATTTGCCTCTAGGAAAAATGGGCTTATGATAGGATAGAGAGATGATCTACCATAAAACCAGAGTTGGAAAATCAGCGTAACTATCAGCTACTTCACCATTAACAGGGAGGAATACATCCTAGCCAAGTCACTAGAAGGATTTCAGATCCATTAAAATGACTATGACCATTTTTAATATGATTTTGATACTTCGGGGAAATTTTAACTAGTTCTATTACAAATTTAAACTATATAGACTACTATGTTTTGGTTTTGAATTAACTGATCTAATTTTCTTTTTTCTTTTAAATGGAGGCTTTAAAAAATTACTTATTTATTTGAAAGTCAGAGCTACGCAGAGAGAGGAGAGGCAGAGAGAGAGATTTTCCATCTGATGGTTCATTGTCCAGATGGCCGCAATGGACAGAACTGAGCCGATCTGAAGCCAAGAAGCAGGTGCTTCCTCCATGTCTTCCATATGGGTGCAGGGGCCCAAGGACCTGGGCCATCTTCTACTGCTTTCCCAGGCCATAGCAGAGAGCTGGATCAGAAGTGGAGCAGCCAGGTCTCAAACCAGCACCCGCCCTTATGGGATGCTGGCACTTCAGGCCACGGCGTTAACCCACTGTGCCACAGGCCCTAATTTTATTTCTAACAAAGTAAATCATAATTAACCAGTGAGACTTTACCATGAAATTGTAGCTTGATCTATACAAGGCCTATATCTATTTTGGCTATCACTTTGTCAAATAATACAAGTAAATTAAAATATCCTGGAACTTGCAGGAATGTCCTGAACAATGTTAACTGAGTGATTATTTCAACTGATTTTACTTCTTGACCCATTTTGATTTAGTGTTATGTATAAACCATAAGGTTACATATGAACAGATAGATAATGGGAGATGTCAACAAAATGCTATTCATAAAATGCTGTAAGAAAATAATCTGGGCCGGGGGCCAATGTCATGGCATCGCACTAGGTTAATCCTCTGCCTGCAGCGGCAGCATCCCATATGGGCACCAGGTTCTAGTCCCAATTGCTCCTCTTCCAGTCCAGCTTTCTGATGTGGTCTGGGATAGCAGTGGAGGATGGCCCAAGTCCTTGGACCACTGCACCTCATGGGAGACCAGAAGGAGGCACCTGGCTCCTGGCTTCGGATCAACATAGCTCCAGCCGTTGAGGCCATTTGGAGAGTGAACCAATGGAAGAAAGACTTTTCTCTCTGTCTCTCTCTCTCTCTCACTGTTTGTAACTACCTGTCAAATAAATAAATAAAATCTTTGAAAAAAAAAAAGAAAGAAAAGAATCAGCCAGATTGCAGACAAATATAATATCTTAATCATCTCATAAATCTGGAGCTCATATGTTACATTAATGATATCTCTTGACATCATATGATATTGCAGAAAAGAGGAAAACCTTTTTTTAGGGGAATGAAATCACCAATTTTGAAATTTAAAATAGTTTCTAGTTTTAGTTGTGATTTTGTATGTAGCTATCACCGTGTAATTTTCAAAGTGGAGAATGCCTAAACACTGAGTGCTCTGAACACAGAGAAAGACAAATACAGTCCAATTCCCCAGATGCATATAGACACAAAACTCCTCAAAAAATTCTAGCTAATCAAATCAAACAATACATCAGAAATATCATCCACTCAAACCAAATGGGATTTATTCCTGGTATGCAGAGGTGGCTCAACATTTGCAAATCAATCAATGTGACACATCACATTAATAAACTGTATTATTATTATCTCAATAGATGCAGAGAAAGCATTTGATAAAATACAACACCCTTTCCTCATGAAAACTCTAAGTAAATTATGTATAGAAGGAACATTCCTCAACACAGTCAAGGCAATTAATGACAAACCCACGGATAACATCTTAATGAATGGGGAAAAGTTGGAAGCATTCCCACTGAGATCTGAGATCTGGTACCAGACAAGGATGCCCACTCTTATGATGCTATTCAATATAGTCCTGGAAGTATTAGCCAATGCCATTAGGCAAGAAAAAGAAATCAGAGAATGTCAAACCATCCCTATTTGCAGATGACATGATTCTATATATAGGGAATCCAAAAGACTCTATCAAAAGACTATTGGAACTCATAGAAGAATTGGTAAAGTAGCAGGATATGATATCAATATATAAAAATCAACATCCTTTTTATGCACAAACAATGCCAAGGCTGAGGATGAACTTCTAAGATCAATCCCATTCATAATAGCTACAAAAAATATCAAATACTTGGAATAAATTTAACCAATAATTTCAAAGATCTCTATGATGAGAATTATAAACTATTAAAGAAATAGGAGGAAATACAAAAAAATGGAAAAACTTTCCATGTTCATGAATTATAAAATCAATATCATCAACTGTCCATTCATCCAAAAGTAATTTACATATTAAATGAAATATCAATGAAAATACCAAAAGCATTCTTCTCAGATCTAGAGAAAATGATGCTGTAATTCATAAGGAGGCACAGGAGACCTCAAATAGCTAAGCAGTCTTGTAAAACAAAACAAAGCCAGAGGCATATGAATACCGTATTTTAAGACATGCTTCAAGACTGTTATAATCAAAGCAGTCTGATACTGGTACAAAAAAAATAGATGGATAGACCAATGGAGTAGAATAGAAACATCAGAATCAATCCAAACATCTACAACCCACTTATGTTTGACCAAGGAGCTAAAACCAATCCTTGGAGCAAGGAAAGTCTCTTAAACAAATGGTGTGGGAAACTGGATTTCCACATGCAGATATGAAGAAAGATTCCTACCTTATACCTTACACAAAAATCCACTTAACATGGATTAAAGATTTAAATCTATTACCCAACATCATTATATTATTAGAGACCATTGGGAAACTCTGCAAGACATCAGCACAGGCAAAGATTTCATGGAAAGGGCCCCAGAGGCAATCAAAGCCGAAATTAACAAATAGGATTAAATCAAATTGAGAATTTCTGTAGTGCAAAATAAACACTCAGGGAAGTGAAGAGGTAACTGACAACATGGGGGAAATTATTTGCAAACTAATGATTAATTACTAGAATATACAAAAAGATCAAGCAACTCCAGAACAATAAAACCAACAACCCAGTTAAGAAATGGGCAAGGGACTTAGATACTTTTCAAAAGAGGAAATCTAAATGGCCAAAAGACACATGAAAAATGTTCATGGTCACTTGCCATCAGGGTAATGCAAATTAAAACCACAATGAAGTTTAGCCTGACTCCAGTTAGAATGGCTTTCATACAGAAATCAATAAACAACAAATGCTCGTGAGGATGTGGGAAAAAAAAGTTCTTTAACCCACTCTTGGTGGGAGTATAAACTGGTACAGCCACTATGGAAGACAGTATGGAAATGCCTCAGAAATCTGAATATAGATCTACCAAATGACCTGTATCCTACTCCTGGGAATACACCCACGGGAAATGAAATTATCAAATAAAAGAGTTATCTACATACCCATGTTTATTGCAGCTCAATTCATAATAGTTAAGAAATGGAATCAACCTAAATGTCCATCAACTAAAGACTGGATAAAGAAATTATAGTGTATGTACATTATGGGATACTATATAGTGGTAAAAGTAAAAATGAAATCTGGTCCGTTGCAACAAAATGGGTGTTATCAGGAAAACATCAGACTTAGTGAATAAGAAAGTCTGAAAGGGAAAATACCAGTTGTTCTCCCTATTCTGTGAGAACTAATACAGCACATAAAATGAAATCTGTAATAGTAAAACTGACACTTCTAGAAGGGATGACATGAGCAGCCCTTGTCTTGATGGTAGAGGAACAGTTTTGTTTTTTTATTTTATTTCTTTCTATTTGTTGAACTCTTTACTTAGCATAGAGTTAATCATATGTGTATAAAATCAATTGAGGATGGGTTTCATTTAAAAAAAAAAGAGTGAGAATAAAAGAGGGAGGAGGAAGTTTATAAGTGTAGAACTGTATAGTTCTGCATACCTTTCCATGGACTTTCTTCTCAGGTTACAGTTTGAAAAGTTGCCATGGGACCTCAAATCCCATTAAGCTGGGTGGTAAAAATGCCATCTTAAGTGTTAAAGTGATCATATTTAGTGTTAAAGTGAACATATAGGTAGGATTGTTGAGGTGATCATACTTAAATGATCAAATGTCTGGTGGATAGAAATAAAAAGGAGAGAATTTTCCAACATGGTAAGCAGTCCACATAGCAGAATCATAGAATGAAAATTGCCTTAAGTAGCACTCTGACCTCAGAATCAGCCCTTCAGTCATCCTGTTCTGGCTGAAAAGCCCACAAGAGCATTTCATGCATGGAAAGCCAAGACACTGTGGCAAAAAATAAATGTCCTACATGCAGAAACTCTGTGAGTGAGACACCCGTGGAAAGAAGTAGCCATCAAAGAAAGATGTACTTTTCTCTGAAGTGAGAACTTCCACTTAGCTTATAGCCTTGTCTAAATACTGACAGAGTTTGTGGATTCAAAAGACTTCCATAGCCTAGGCAGCTCATGTCAAGAGCATCTGGTAGTCACTGATATCATATATAAGAATGTTAATTATTAAATTAGCAACAGGAGTCGCTGTGTACTAACTTCTCATGCAGGACCTCTGACCTTAATAAGTTGTATTATGAGAGTTAACTGTAAAACTTGTTCTTAACCAGTTTGTGTGTGTGTGTGTGTGTGTGTGCAGATTGTTGAAATCTTTATTTAGTATAGAGTAGGTCTTTTGTGTACAAAGTTAATTGAAAATGAATCTTAATGGAGAATCAACCAGGAAGGGAAGAGGGAGGAGGTAGAAAAGCTGGAGTGTAGGTGGGAGGATGGGTATGGTAGGAAGAATAACTGAATTCCTAAAGTTGTGCTTAATGAAACTTGCATTCATTAAATAAAAGGTTTCTTTGGGAAAAAAAAAATTTAAAAATAAAATAAAAAAGAACTGAAAGAAATTGGAAAAAATTGTATTTTTGACTTTGTGCTTTCAGTTATAGAAACCTGTACTTAAAATCTTAGGGCAAATAAGCAAAGACAAGAGATATTTGGGAATGCTTGATAAAAACTCTCTTGTCCAGCGCCACGGCTCACTAGGCTAATCCTCTACCTGCGGTGCCAGTACTCTGGGTTCTAGTCCCAGTTCAGGCACCGGATTCTGTCCTGGTTTCTCCTCTTCTAGTCCAGCTCTCTGCTGTGGCCCAGGAAGGCAGTGGAAGATGGCCCAGGTCCTTGGGCCCTGCACCCCATGGGAGACCAAGAGGAATCGCCTGGTTGCTGGCTTTGGATCGGTGCAGTATGGCGGCCGTAGCAGCCATTTGGAGGGTGAACCAAAGGAAAAGGAAGACCTTTCTCTCTCTCTCTCTCTCCCTCTCTCTCTCTCTCACAGTCTAACTGCCTATCACACACACACACACACACACACACACACACACACACACACAAAAAGAAAGAAAAAAAAACTCTCAAAAATATTTCTCAAAATAGTGTCAATTAAATGATACACAACCTTATTTTTACAGCATTTTGAAGTTCTAGTGGTAGATAGCAACACATATATCTATATTATTTTTATGCAAACCAACAATGATAATTTTGGTACACATAAATGGGGTAATTGCTCAAAATCTTTTTTTCTTTGACTTTGTAGATATAGATATTAGTGCTAGACATGAACATTATATCAAAGTTTATCTTCATTCAGAAGTGTTAAACAATAGCCACTAAATTATTATTTCATGTATGTCTTGTAAGTCCCTGAGTCTCTTTTTGATGAAAATTGTCTACGTTGTAACAATAACTTTAACTAAATAGGTAGGATTTACTTACTTCTTATATACCTATATAGGTTTGAATTTTATAATTCAGAGAATTATCACAATTCAGAGTCATCTTTTTTGGTATGAATCATAACATGGGATAACCAGCTCTGGTTATTGTAGAGATGAATATTTTCCTCTCTACTCAGTGGAGTCATGTATAAAAAATAACTTTAAACAAAGGTGTTTGAGGCTAATGGGATCTCAAAATACTATTCCAGGCAACTAAGAATCTTTGAAAATGAGAGTTATTGATGGGAGATTATTGCTCATATATGATCTGCCATGTTCCCAGACAACCGGATCAACCTTTTTTCTGAGTGGGTCTCCTCTGAAAACAGAGCTATTCCTAACAAAATTCTCTAGCTACAATTGTGTACTTTAATTTGTTCAGAATTCAGGTTTTCTGAGTGAATTCTAATTTAAAGAAACCATATTCTAGCATATACCTTGTTGGACTCCTGTTTTATTTTGAAAATATGAACTCCTAAAATCCCAACCGTAATAATCTGTAATTATAGCTCCTAAATTCCATAGTCCTTCCAGGGACAGTTAGTTATGTTCCAATGGAAAGGAAATATTGGATTAAGAGCTTTTTTATATGTCATCTTTTAAGTATAAAAAATAAATAAATATGAGAGCTATTGCTATTACAACTTAATGAGAGAAGTAACAATTTTAATTCTTTATGGAATATTACAAGAATAAATAAATGGCACATGTAAGATTAAAATCCTGGCCCAAAATGCTGGGATGATGGGACAAAGGTTGAACTGCCACTTGCAATACAGGCATCTCATAAAAAAGTGCCTGCTCCCACCCAAACTGTGAGGCAATTTTGGGAATGAACCAGCAGATGTAAGACCTCTCTCTCTCTCTCTCTTTCTCTCTTTCTCTTTCATTTTTTTCTCTCTCTCCCGTTCAAAATAAATAAATCTTTAAAAAAAGCTTGAGTGTTTTTCCAAAATTCATCCTCTTTTTCCAAAAATGAACATTTATTCTATATCTTTAGCCTATATTATACCTGCCAGATAAAAATAAAAATAAAGTATATATGAAGCATATATAATATTTTGTAATATTCCATATGGTGGTTAAAATCACAAGTACTAGCCAGAGCAACTTGGTTTCTTTCAGGATATTTTTATGTAAATTTAAAAATAAAAATATATTTCTAATTATTCTACAACTATTTAAATAAAAATTGAAAAAAAAATTAAATGGAAGCAATGTTCTTTGACTAGTAATTGTAGTTTCCTATTGTTAAAAATAGACTATTCTGGCCAGCACCACAGCTCAATAGGCTAATCCTCCACCTTGCTGCACTGGCACACCAGGTTCTATTCCCGGTCAGGGCGCCGGATTCTGTCCTGGTTGCCCCTCTTCCAGGCCAGCTCTCTGCTATGACCTGGGAGTGCAGTGGAGGATGGCTCAAGTCCTTGGGCCCTGCACCCGCATGGGAGACCAGGAGAAGCACCTGGCTCCTGCAATCGGATCAGCGCAGTGCACAGGCCTCAGCATGCCAACCGCACCGGCCATTGGAGAGTGAACTAATGGCAAAAGGAAGACCTTTCTGTCTCTCTCTCTCTCTCACTGTCTACTCAGCCTGTCAAAAAAAAAAAAAATAGACTATTCAGTAAATCCAGATGTGTGAACATATCATATTCACCTCCACATCAAATAAGGACTTGGATTTTTATCAATTTAAAATGGCTTCTGAAATATGGAATACACACTGATAATTTTCCCTTATATAGAAATTGATCTTCAGTATGAACCAAAGATCAGAGCCATGTTACATACATTTTTGTCAAAGGAAAAAGGATAGCTACTACAATTGACAAAAGAATACCATCACAGGTAGATATTGTTAAGTATCTACAAACATTGGAATTATAACTGCTATAAAAATTATGAATTATTACTTTGGGCTGGAGCTATGGCATAGAATGTTAAGTCACTGCCCGTGACACTGGCATCCCATATTGGAGAGCCCGTTTGAATACCTGGGACAACAGTGGAAGATGGTCAAAATATTTAGGCCCCTGATATCCATTTGACAGACCCACAGAGGAATAGGATCAGACTCAGAAGTAATATATGATGCCATCCATTGCTCTTTTTTCTTCCAATTTAATAGGCAGCTGGCCTGAGTAATACAGCTCTTGATTTAAAAAACATTTTTCTGGCCTGACCACAGACAATTACAAAGACTTTAGCAGGCAGGCATCGTGAGGGAAATCTGCATCAGCACCAGATGTGGTTCACAGCAGATGCACTGTGGTTTCTAAGGGAGTTGCAGCCAGAAACTCAGGACTACAGCGCTGCTCATGCTCCTCCTCCTCCTCCTCCTCCTCCTCCTCCTCCTCCTCCTCCTCTTCTTCTTCTTCTTCTTCTTCTTCTTCTTTTTGACAGGCTGAGTGGACAGTGAGAGAGAGACAGAGAGAAAGGTCTTCCTTCCGTTGGTTCACCCCCTAAATGGCCGCTACGATCAGCACGCTGTGCCAATCCGAAGTCAGGAACCAGGTGTTTCCTCCTGGTCTCCCATGCGGGTGCAGGGCCCAAGCACATGGACCATCCTCCACTGGCTTCCTGGGCCACAGCAGAGAGCTGTACTGGAAGAGGAGCAACTGGGACAGAATCTGGTGCCCCAACTGGGACTAGAACCCAGGGTGCCAGTACCGCAGGCAGAGGATTAGTCACGTGAGCCGTGGCACTGGCCAATGCTTTTCTCCTTCAGCCAATAAAATGTCAGCTCTGTTTCCAAATGATATTCCTAAACATTGATATCCTCTAGCTTTCACTTTATTTTCAGAGTGTCTCATGTAAGTCTGAATTGAACGACTAGTTAATAAGCAATGCAAGTTATTAATACCATTAATTTGCTTAAAACTATGGAAACTTATGACGGACTTGTCATAGAGCCATGTAGATAATTTCCTCCCTAATTTCACCTCAAAGCTTCCCAATTATTTTGTCTCTTAAGTAATTTTTCAAATAACATATGTTGTCCTTTATTTACCAGAGAGTGTAATCATAAAATGACTTGTTTCCTATGTGTTAGAATCTACCCATTGCATTCTAAAAATGTCTTGGCTATTTAAAGGGCTTACTTTATTTTTCTGGGTTTATGGCACTCCCAGAGCTCTCAGAATTGGACACACATCACAGTGAGAAGTCGTTATAATGGCTCATAACTGACTTTTACAACTAGAGGTTTCAATTAGATAGCAGTGAGTTAATAATTAATTTTGCTAATATTTCCAATAGTTGTAGTGATTCTTTGTGTACAAGCATTTTGAGGAAAGAAAGAATCAGAGAAAGAGAAAGAGAGAGAAGGAAGGGAGGGAGGGAAAGAAAGAAAAAAAAGAGAGAAAGGGTGAAAGGAAGGAGGAGGATAACTCAACCAATGCTAAAGTTACAAATAGTTAAGAACCACTACCCCTAATTAGCAACTAGTGATCCTTTCTTCTCCTCTGGCAAGCAGCACTCGTCACCATATGTAATGCATTCAACTCTGCTCAAAACTCAGAGTAGACCTTTACCCAGTAAGAGGAAAGTGCCTGTTTCTAAGTCATAACTGGTTTATATTTCTGTGTGCTTTGACTGACTTTCAAACAAAGATTTCAGCATCTGGGGACTGGATTTTGTTCCCAGAGCAACAGCTTCCCTCAACAAACCACACCCTCCTTTCTGTAGCTGTCACACTCAATATACTCACCAGCTGCTTGGATTTTCACTGATTATCTGCTATTCCTCTGATATGATGATCTCCCTGATTCTTAGATTTAGCTTGAATTTTAGCTAATTACTCTGCATACATTCTTTCTAGTTGTGTAACAGAACTTCTTTATTTTAAAGAAATACATTTTTAAAATATCATTTATGTATAGAGAAGCAAAGATACAGAGATGAGAGAGAGAGAGAGATGAGAGATCTCCCATCTGCTGGTTCACTCCCTAGTTACTCATACTGGCTAATGGTGGGCCTAGCCAAAGTTGCAAAGATAGTCCAAGTTTCTTTCTTGAGTGGCTGGGATACAGCTACTTGAGTCATCACCACTATATCCCAAGGTGCACATTATCAGGAAACTGGAATTGGGAGAGCAGCTGGGACTTGAACTAATGTACTTCTATGTGGGACATGGGAGCTTTAACTGTTAACCAAATATGTGCCCCTTTTGCTAGGGTTAAAATTAAAAAAAAAAAAATCTCTGATCTTTCTCTGAAGGAAGAACAATCATCCTTGACTTTTCATAAACAGGCTCTCCCAAACTCCTGTCTGGGTTTTTACTATTTTATATCACACTACAATCTATCCTCCAAACTGCAGCTTTTAAAATGATGAGAAGAATCATTATTTTGGATAACAGATAATGTGTATAATTTCAGTGTGACAAACTGATGCCAAGAAATATGATAAAAAAGTCTTTAAAGATTATTTTATTTTTCTAAAAAATAGAAAATAGCTACAAACAGCTCCAGTTCAATTAATGGTAGAATTTAGATTAATTAATCTAAACTTAACTGTTTTCCGTTAGTTTTTTTCCTTTAATTTGGCATCATTTCTACATTACTGGTAAGATGACATTGGAAAAGTTCACCATTTCTTTTAGCTTCTGTTTATCACTTATTTTATTAGAAAAATAGAAAGTACTATAAAGGGAATTTAAAGCTAATCATATTTCCCATGTGCCATCTTAACATTTTCCAAAAGCATCCAAGGACTCATGTAGGATTTCTATATTTTTCCAAGTAAAACCAAAGTAAACTCCACAACTATCTCCCCTATGATACAATAAAATGAAGGAATTCTAACACAAAGACATTCTGTAAGCTGAGAATAAAAATGAAATTTTATGGATGTAAAATATATATCACTTTTAAAAATATAATTATCTACATATTGTTTTTTACTTTTGGACTTTTTGGTATTTTTTCTCTGAACAGAGCACAATATATACAGCACAACATAAGCCATAGAACAGCTGTTCCGAGGTGATTATTTCTTTTCCTTTCTAATGATACAATTAGCTAGAAATTCCAGGAGAAAAATGATTTTCCTTTGCAGAAGATTAAAATTTCCCTACTCATTTCTTAGACAAGTACTTATTGCTATTTTTATTACATTTCCTGTATCATATAATGAGACTCAAGGGTGAATCCCTTAATAATATTCATAGTATACTCAGATAATTTTTGAGAAAATCCAATTTATCATTGAATCTCTATCATATGCATTACAATGAGAAACAATAAGGCTAAAAATCACAACACCCTTGAAATTTCTATGGAATTTTAAAATGTGATTATTCAAATAGACTAAAAATATTAACCACAAAAACTAATTAATGGTAGTTTACTGCAACTTTAAGATCTCTTTGAATCTAATGAACACAGTTATGCTAAATTGTTTAAACAGAAACACTTTAAATGCTTCAAGGAGGATCTTTATCTCATCATTAATGTCTATTAGTCTCACAGATAGTGTTTTATTTATAGGAAGAAATCAACTGTTCAATTTTATAATATAAAAATTCATTCTCTTTTTTAAAGATTTATTTATTTATTTGAAAGTCAGAGTTACACAGAGAGAGGAAAGGGGGAGAGAGAGAGAGAGAGAGAGAGGTCTTCCATCTGATGGTTCACTCCCCAGATGGCCGCAACAGTCAGAGCTTCACCCGTCTGAAGCCAGGAGCCAGGAGCCTCCTCCAGGTCTCCCACTTGGGTGCAGAGGCCCAAGGACTTGGGCCATCTTCTACTGTTTTCCCAGGCCATAGCAGAGAGCTGTATGGGAAGTGGAGGAGCCTGGACTCCAACCAGCACCTATATGGGATGCCGGAGCTTCAGGCTAGGGTGCTAACCTGCTGCTCCACAGTGCCGGCCCCAACGTTCTCATTTTTGACCAATAAATGTCACATAATTCCTAACAGACTGTTCCCTTAACTAACATCATAATGTATTTCCTTTGATGATTTTATGTCCTTGGCTGTCAATTAGCTAAGTAGAAACTGTCATTCTTCCCATACCTTTATTTCTAAAACCAGAGGTTTTCTGATATATCATCTGTCAATGAGTCAACAAAAATGGTAGGTTTTTTTTTTAATCTTTGAGAATATTTTGCAGAATCACTATATATTGTCTGGCATAACTTCCAGCCATACTCTGTTTAAGTGATTGTGTTAAGCCAAATAATATCAAAAATTCATATGAATATACCAGAAAAAGTTCCAAAACAACATATCTTTGATTATATGAGTAAAGTTAAAAACTAATTTGTAAAATTTTGTTTAAGAAGCTTTGTGAGAAGTAATGTCTTTTATTGTGAAGAGTAAGATTAAAGAAAGTCAGGTCTGGAGAAGAAAGATTAAGATTTCTTCTTTGGACAAATAAAGTTCAGAAATTTAGAGAATCTATTAGACATGCCAGTGTGTATCAGAAGAAAAATAAAGACTTGAACATTACTGCCAGCTATGAATTATTTAGTTATGAAATTGGACAAGATCATTTGGGTATAAAGTAAAAATAATGTTTCCTGGAGCCTCCGATATTTATAAGTAGAGCAGAAGTTGAAGCAAAGAAAAAGAACTTGAAAAGGAGAATCCTATAAGTTTGGGATGAAAGAAGGAAAGAAAAGTGCTACAAAAGTCATGGGAGGAATCGTACAGTAGCTCAGTTTCTCACAACCTACTAAGAGGTAAATTAAATAATGGGAAAATAGCATTAGTGTTGATCATGATACTTGTAACCTTAATATAAATAACCTCAGTGAAACTGGGGGAATTAAATCAAAGTAACAGTTGTTTTCAAATATTGAAGAAAAGCTCTGGGGCTGACATTGAGGCACAATGGGTTGAGATGCTGACTGCAACACTTACATAACAAATGAACACCGGTTTGATCCTGAGCAATCCACTTCCTTTCCAGTTCCCTATTAATTGATGGAGGATGGCCTAAATTCATGAGCCCCAGGCAGCCAGGTGGGACCTGAATGGAGTTTCTGACTCCTTATTTCCACTTCCCTAACCTTGGCCATTGCCCATTTTGTGAGTAAACCAGCAAATCTCTCTCTCTCTGCTTTCAGTTAAAAAATAATCATTTTAAAAAAGAAGATGAGCTCTGTATGAATTAGAAAATGTAAGGCATTTGAAAAGCAGATGATATATCTGAATGTTTTCTTACAGAACTTTCCAAATTTTCACATTATAGTATGATTTCATTCCTTTTTTTTTCCTTTTTTTAAATAAAGCTTTTATTTAAAGAATACAAATTTCCAAAGTACAGCTTATAGATTACAATGGCTCCCCCCCATAACTTCCCTCCCACCCGCAACCCTCCCCTTTCCTGCTCCCTCTCCCCTTCTGTTCACATCAAGATTCATTTTCAATTCTCTTTACACACAGAAGATCAGTTTAGTACATATTACGTAAAGATTTCAACAGTTTGCCCTCACATAGAGACACAAAGTGAAAATACTGTTGGAGTACTATAGTATTAATTCACAATGTACAGCACAGTAAGGACAGAGATCCTACATTATATTTCTTTTTAAAATTGATTAATTATCTATGCAATTTCCAATTTAATACCAAGATTTTTTAATCATTTTCAATTATCTTTATATAAAGAAGATCGATTCAGTATATACTAAGTCAAGATTTCATCAGTTTGCACCCACACAGAAACACAAAGTGTAAAAATACTGTTTTAGTACTAGTTATAGCATTACTTCACATTGGACAACACATTAAGGACAGATCCCACATGAGACGTAAGTACACAGTGACTCCTGACGTTGATTTAACAATTTGACACTCTTGTTTATGGCGTCAGTAATCTCCCTAGGTTCTAGTCATGAGTTGCCGAGGCTATGGAAGCCTTTAGGGTTCGCCGACTTCAATCTTATTCCGACAGGGTCATAGTCAAAGTGGAAGTACTCTCCTCCCTTTCAGAGAAAGGTACCTCCTTCTTTGATGGCCCCGTTCTTTCCACTGGGATCTCACTCGCAGAGATCTTTCATTTAGGTCTTCTTTTTTTTTCAGAGTGTCTTGGCTTTCCATGCCTAGAATATTCTCATGGACTCTTGAGCCAGATCCAAATGCCTTAAGGGCTGATTCTGAGGCCAGAGTGCTATTTAGGACATCTGCCATTCTATGAGTCTGTAATTAACACACAATTATTCTTAGGTGTTTAAATTTTAACTGAAAAGTGATCCCTGTGAAATATAAGAGTGGGAATAAGAGAAGGAGGAGATGTACAATTTGGGACATGCTCAATCGGACCTGCCCCAAATGATGGAGTTAGAATCATGCCAGGGGATTCCAATACAATCCCATCAAGGTGGCATGTACCAAGGCCATCTCACTAGTCCAAGTGATCAATTTCAGTTCACAATTGATCACACTGATAGGTCTAAGAGTCAAAGGGATCACACAAACAAGACTAGTGTCTGCTAATACTAACTGATAGAATGAAAAAGTGAGAGAATGATCCAACATGGGAAGCGAGATACACAGCAGACTCATAGAATGGCAGATTTCATTCCATTTTTAATATAGTAGGTGTGCTGTTCATGTAAAGTTGAGATTCAGACATACCTAGTCATGCTTGGTAAATGTTTATCTAGGTTTTGAAAAACATGATTTTTCAGAATTGACTAGACTTCGATCTTTATTTTTCTTCAAATGGAAATAGTAAGATGACTTGTGGGTGTAGGCAGATGGAGAGACATACTGGGGATGCCCGGAATTTTTTTTTTTATTCAAACTTATTGATCTCCAGTCTTCTGTGCTTTGACTCTGGAACTATACCAATTGCAATATCTGCAGATCACTCAAATAAACTATTAAGCTAAACTAAGCATATACTTACTTGCACATCTATTTCTTGTTCATCCTCTCTAATTTCATGTACCTAGCTATGCAAAGAAGAACTAAGATATAAAATTTTAGGTTAAGACTAAGTCAATCACTAAACTAAAATATTCTCAAATCTACCCACTTTGTCATAGCATCCAGTTACCATTATATTTCATGCTACTTTTACTTTCCCCATGTACCTTTTTCTTCACCAATTCACTATTAAACAGTTGTAACCACAGTGTTTACAAATGAAAATATAACTGATTTCTTTATACAATCTCAATGCCTCTTTATAACCCTTTGAATAATATGTATTATTATAGAGCCATACCTACTGATCCTACTAGATTGTGTTCAAAATAGTCATCCTCTTTAATTTAGGGGCTTAAAATATTTTAAAACTAAAAATTAAGACAAGTAAATTGGCATCAATTTTCTAGTCCTTCTGTTAAATGTTATGATTTGAACATACACAATTAAATCTTTTCAGGTTTTGGAATTCCTTGCAATTTTCTCTTCAGGTTGTTCATATATGCTTTTCCAACAGATTGGATTACTGTGGCCTTTCTAATGAACAAATTCAGTTTTTCAGTGATACGCCTAATGGGAGACCCAAATAAGTCTAAGTGAACTGTTCCAGCAAATCAAAGGCAAAAATCAGAAAAACTTGTCACTCATTACAACAAATATCTTGCATTGTAGCCTTTATTTCAATTAATTGTGACTATCCATTTCTCTCTCTTAATCCTTCAATGAACCTTCAAATCAATGTCTTCCCCCACCCTATCCCCAGCAGTTAGCATAATCACATAATCACATGTATATGTTGAATGAATGCCTCAAAGATTTTTTTTCTACATTTTCACTTTCGTAGTATTTATTAAAAGTACTTTTATAAGAAGTTCATCATCCCATGGGTATTTAAATTTTTACTGATTGCAGAATTTGACTTGAACCTCTCAAATATTTTCTCTATTTTAAGGGGACTGAGCAACATAGTGGTACAGTGGGTTAAGTCACTGCTTGTGACACCCAGATCCCATATGAGAGTGTCAATTACAGTCTCCATTGCCCCAGTTCCAACCCAGCTCCCTGAAAATACTCCTAGAAAGCAACAAATGATGGCCTACATGCTTAGGGCCCTCTCATGAGTGTGGGATACCAGGATGGAATTCTCCCAGCTCTGAGCCCTGAGGTCATTTGGGGAGTGAACTAACAAAATAGTCTCTCTCCCTCTCTCTCTCTCTGAGTATAGCTTTCAAATAATCTTTTTATTTTTTAAAGTTATATGTATTTATTTGAAAGGCAGAGTTACAGAAAGAGAGGGAAAGATGGCAGATTGGAATCTTCCAACTGTGTTAAGTGGAAGCCAATACCCAGGAGCTTCATCTAGGTCTCCTATATGGAACATCCCAAGCACTGGACCATCTTCCACATCTTTCCCAGGCACATAAGCAGAGAGCTGTATTGGAAGTAGAGCAGCCAGGACCCAAACTGGTGCCCAACTGGGATACTGGCATTGTAGGCAGTGGCAGTGCATCACAATACTGATTCCAATATATCTTCTTTTAAAAAAAAGGAAGGAAAGATCACAATTTTTCTATAGATTTTGTTCAGTGTTAAATCACAGGATATTTGTTGGGGAAATTTTCTAATAGTCAGTTAGCCATCAATCATTATCTGGAAGCTAATAGATTTATAAGTGGAAGAGAGGTAGTCATAGGGTGTCATAGGTACTTGATACCAGTTAACTGACAATCAGTTAATGCTTATTCTTCTAATAGAATCATTTATTCAAATCCCATATCAAATAAAAACTCAGCCAGTGCATTGAGATATGATAAATAAATTTCACAAGTGGCATGTGTTTCTGAATGAGTGCAAAATCTGAAGTATGCTAACAGCTAATCATGATGGTTCTTTTCCATTAAAATTTCCTGATCTCATGATGTTAACTAGAGACAATTTTTCCCAATATTTTCTAGAATAGTCGGAAATATCTCTCTCTTTGTCTCTCACTCTCTCTGTGTAACTCTTTCAACATAAATAAAAAAATATTATTTAAAATAAAAAAGAGAAAATAACATGATTTTTAAGGGAGCAGTTATCTAAGAATGGAATCTGAATTTGACTTGAATACAAATAATTTTTCAACAGCTATATAAATTTGAAAGTGTTAATCATAGCTCTGCGTCTCAATATTGTTGGTTGTAAAATGAAGATGCTATTTTAGTGTATCCTGATATCACTTCTTACAGGATGAAATCCCTTAGGAGCTTCCAGCGAATCTTGCTTGATTACCCACTTCAGACCTATTAAACAACATGAAGGTTCTATGTTGCAGAATTCATTCTGTGATGAATTATGCCCTCTTATCGAGGTTCTCTCTCTTCTATCTTAACTAAACTGTAAAAATAATATCTTTCTTCATTGTATACCTACCACGAATCACATATCTGGCATGCATTTAATCAATAAGAAAGAATAGATGATTAAATGAAGATGAATATTTTAACTTGGATTTTGTTATTTTCATCTTTCATGCATTCTCATTTCAGTCATTTAAAGTTTCTGTTTAATTGTAACAATGCACATTTGATTCACCATTTATTCATATTTGATTTTGATTTAAGAATTTTGGGGATATTTTCTGTACTTCATGAAGGACTGTATATAAACATTCTTTTTCAAATCTACCTGTCACATTAGTTGCACAAATGCCAAACATATATTGTCTTCTAAATAAAGTGTAGTTGCTTGCTTTATTGAAAGTAATTAGCATGAATGGAATTTATACTTTGACAAGATTATATCATATAATTCTGTCCTTTTTAAGCTCTCTAATGGATATTATCAAGGGGATCTTAAAAACTGGTTTCATAACACTCAATTTTACTCAAAAATCATTCCTTAACTGTGTCACTCTCTCTTTCTTAACAGATGAAATGAATATTCATGTCATCATAAGATACACACAGAAAAAAATACAAAAAGTTTTTCATTTAGCTAATAGTTTGTTCATCACAATTCTTTGAAACATGTAATTGATAAGCAATGCTGGACATCTATATATACCTTCCTACATTAGTCTTTGCAAGCTTAGCAATTTTAATTGTTTTCTTTCTAGGTTGAATTTTGAGAAGATAGTGATAATAATACAATAGGTCATTACATTGAAGGGACATGTATGTGGAAAATCTCAAAACTTCAAATATGTGGATCCTATAATAACCAATAAGATTCCCCTTCAATTTTAATATGGAGACAGCAATTAAGAATTGGCTTGAGAAGTGGGTGCTGATCTCATTGCGAGTAAGAATATCAATAAATTCTCTACTGTGAATTCTACCACACACTGATCTCCCAATTCCATCTCTGTAAAATGACAAATTACTCTATGATCATTTAAGCTCACCTGTGACTAGTCAAGTCATAAATGTTAAAGCTACAAATTCTAAAGGTCTCCAGTACCAAAACCTTTTGCACAGTCAAAAGCCATTTTACATTTTATTCACTGCTCCTCTCCCTTCTTCAATCAGGTAGCAATAGTACATCCATAACTCATTTTACAAAAAGCACCTATTTTTAAATAATGACTCATACTTACATTCCTAAATAAAGTACATGTGTTTACAAAGGCCAATAATTCTAGAATTTGTGATTCATGGCCAAGGCAACTTAGAGGAATTTGAAAAATTTAACATAAATGAAATCATCACATTGAAAGTGACTTTCAAAGTAGATCTTTCTCATTTTCCCCTAAATAACAGATTTTTTTAAAAATGGGCTTTTGTTGTGTCTATTAAAAATCATCTTTTATGTTTTCTAATACCTATTCTTCTGGTAATTCTGACCTTGAAACAGATAGTTTTCTTTGGAGGTAAAGAGTGGAATAAACAGCTTCATAAGGAATCTGTCTTTGACAGTTACACAATTCATGCTTGTATGATATCAGTTAAATACTTATCACTAATCCCCTGCCATTTATACAAATGTTTTAAATTCTAAATATAGTTTCTCTAGGTTCCTGGCATAATGTGTTAGATGGGGTTGCTGTTAAGATACATATCAAATAAAACGAGTATCATATAAACTGCTTTGCAATGAATGTTAATGAGACTCTAAATGCAAGCATGTCAAATATCAAGTGGAACTGGAAGCAAAAAGTCACTTTCCAGGTAAGGCAAATAAAAATAGGTAACACATGGTGTTCAAGTACATAGCTGTATTCAAGAGATCATGTCAAATATGTAGGGCAAGAAAAGTCAAGAGAAGACCTGTGTTATGTTTTGTTTTATTTTGTTTTTTACCTTTGTGTTGTTCTGGTTTTCCTATTACAAATGCTTCCCTAAATTCTGGTTTCAATGATTCTAAATGGTAAAGGAATTGACGATAAGCCTATAAAGATAAACTGAATAATGTTAATGCTAATGATGGAGAGCAATGAGACAGATTAAGAGAAAACAAGACATCAAGATGGAAGGTTTATTTCATGGAGGCTAAAATGTTAATGTCAAAATTTTAATCGATCTGATAAAGCAATGACAAGAATAAAACACAGAGAACTGGCAAAAATTAGTCTCGAATTAGACTTTGCTGGTTCTGGCACAATTTCTTAACCTAGGATCAACAGTTCTTTAGAATGAACATGGTTGAGCTTCAGAATTTTTGTAAGGAAAGGGCATGGCAGTCTCTTAGAATTCATTAGATTATCAAAGGCATCAGTTAAGAACCACGGGCAGGCCGCCGCAGTGGCTCAATAGGCTAATCCTTCATCTTGCGGTGCTGGCACACAGGGTTCTAGTCCCAGTCGGGGCACTGGATTCTGTCCCGGTTGCCCCTCTTCCAGGCCAGCTCTCTAGTATGACCCGGGAGTGCAGTGGAGGATGGACCAAGTGCTTGGGCCCTGCACCTGCATGAGAGACCAGGAGAAGCACCTGGCTCCTGGCTTTGAATCAGCGCGGTGCGCTGGCCGCAGCGGCCATTGGAGGGTGAACCAACGGCAAAGAAGACCTTTCTGTCTGTCTGTCTCTCTCTCTTTCTCTCTCTCATTGTCCACTCTGTCTGTCAAGAAAATAAAAATAAAAATAAAAAACCACCTGCAAGCATAGAGAGGAAAAAAGAGTAATCTTAATATGCAAGCAAGGGCAAACCTCCAAGGGTATAACTCAAACACAGGAGAGTAAAAGATATTTTGAGCAGAAACACGAGAAGCATTATCTTATAATCTGATAGTAACTGAGTTTACATAAGTACTATATTAGAACATAATGTTGATTAGTTTCAGCAGTTATCAACTAGTTTCAGCTGGGTGAGCCATATCATTATTTTAAATATTTTATTTAACACAGGTGAATAAATGCTGCTAGATTTGCTTGAAGGAGGTAATTGAGAAAAATGTCCTTGTAACTAATGTTTACAACATACATGGTCCTAAACTTATGAACACCAACAATCAGCTCTAGCGGTGATAAAGATCTATGCTCAATCAAATACAACAAATTCCATCTAGATATGATTAAAATAAAATCGATGCCCCATTGTTGAAACATATTTTGGTAACTAAACATTTCTACACATTTTTAAAAGGTATATTTATATATTTGAAAGGCAAAGGAAAAAGAGAAGGAGATACACACACAGAATTTTCATTCTCTGACTCACTCTTCAAATGGCTACAACTGAGTTTGGGCCAGTCTGAAACCTTGATTCAGAAACCCCAACTTAGTCTCCAACATGTGTAGCAGAGGTGCACATTCTTGGACCATATTCAAATGCCTTGCTGGAAGAATTAGCATGATGTTCAATTAGAAGAAAGGAACCAGGATTTAAACCTTTACTCTGAAGTAGATGGTAGTATTGCAAGCAGTGGCTCAACCTGCTGTATCACAATGCTGTATCACATTATTATAATCTGATATTGTATCACAATGCTGTATCACATTATTATAGTCTGATATTGTATCACAATGCTGTATCACATTATTATAATCTGATATTAATTTATCAATGACCAATGAATCAGATCTTCTTTCTTCCTAAATATCAATCCTATCAATCTGGAAAATGAATTCTATAACCAAAAATTAATAATGATGTCACCCTACTGTACTAGGTTAATAAAACTGCCATTAATCTAAAGAAAAACTTTACATTATCATGCACTCCCATGTGAAACTAGCAATAATATTATACCTGAAGAGTAATTGCTGATACTCAGAGAACTGTCAAATACTTAGCAAATTCTTGTAAGAAATTTAAAAGCTAATAGGAGAGAATTTACTACTTTTTTTTACTGATAAAAAGATTGAGAAACAGGGATTAATTAATTTTGACAAAGGTAACACAATGTGAGACCCATAGAAATATATCTGTGGTTTCCTATTGTTATTACAGAATCTTCCTCTATTATCCCAGGTCATATAGTATGAATGAAAAATATATTTTCTCAGAGTGGTTTGAACTTTTTGTTCTAGAGTAGCCTCCGTGTGTGTGTCTGTCCTTCAAGAAGAGGCTTTTATATGAATAGTTACTCATTTTTCATCTATCAATTGAGTTACTTACCCATAGTACTTTTTGTTTGTGATGTACATATTGAAAAAAATTTAAACATTGCAACGATGGTTTTATATTAATTCTTATATACTTATACATTTATATTATTTCTTATATAATTATACAGAGCACTGTGTTACAAATTTTATAGGATAGAAAATGAATAAGAAGAAAATCTGTAGGGAAAGAGAAGATTTTTTTTTTTTGGAAGAAAAGAAAGGCAAGTACAAAAACTACTCTGTCAAAAGGAAGAAGAACAAGGTAAGTTCACAGGGCAGGTAAAAATACTATGAGCTTTCAAAGCACAGAGTCTCAATTGTGGGTGAAATTTTCAGAAGAGTTTCATGGAAGATTTGGCCTTTCAAATCGTATTTCATATGAAACAATGAGTATGCAAGATGGGATTCAACTTGCAGCAGATTGAGTAGAAGAAAATCTCTAGATATTTTGATTCCTAAGTAGAGTTTGCATGCAAATTGCTCTGAGAGAAATATATTGAAACAATATATGCCAAAAAAGATAGTTACTTCAAAGGACTGATACATAAGATTACCAGTCTATAGTATTAATGATGACTCATTAAAATTGTTTCCTTTTAATTATTTAGATAAGTGAAATTGATCCTCTAGTAGAAAAAATATTTCAGCTTAATGTTAATATAAACTTTACTTCTTTGAAAATGAAATCTTTTGAAACACTTTACAAATACCCATTATGACAAAAACAATATAAAACATTTAAAGCATATTTGATATTTCTTTATAAATGTAGTAGCACATGTATAAGTATTTAGGAGCTCATTCTTGGATCAAAAGCATGGATCCATATTATATGAGACCAGAAGGTGAAAAGGAAACGTTATCCAAGTCAGCAAAAAAAGGGAATATTGCCCAATGATTCTCTGCTCTATCCATACAACAATAAATTCAAATGCTCTTTATTGGCTGGAAAGTAGACATTTTATACCATAGATTTCTGTTCCTTTCACAAAAACAGTAAGGTGAAGCACATATTCAGTTTTTCAAAGAAAAAAAAAACAATTCCATATGTAAAATGAATTTACTTCTATTTCATATACTGACACTTTCAGAAAAATACTTGCAATGACTTATGCTAAAACGAAAGATAAAAGTATTAATACATGAGGCCAATTTTGATATTCAAACATTAGAGCAGAACATAGCTCCAAGCTTACAAAAAAGTGTCAGGAGAAATTGTAATATAGTAACTCATAATTTATAAAAAAGATTTATTTTATTTGAAAAGCAGAGTGGCACAGAGAGAGTTATAAGGAGAGATGGAGAGATAGAGGGAGATCTTCCATGTTCTGGTTCACTTCCCAAATTGCCACAAGGATCAGACCAGGACTAGGATGAGGCTAGGAACCAGCAACTCCATCCATGTCTGCCACATGGGTGGCAGGGGCCCAAGTACTTCTGCTGATTTCCCAGGAACATTCCCAGGGAACAGGACTGAAAGCTGAGCAGGATGGAAAACAGCACCTGGGACTAACCTGTGCTCTGTTATGAGATGCTAGTGTTACAGGAGACAGCTTAACCTGTTACACCACAACACTGGTCCCTAACTCATCTTAAAAAAATCCCTTAGAAATATTCTAGCTTATTAGTATAAGTCAACTTTCTTTTTAACTATGAGAAGACTTTATCTCAGGAGTTTGAAATAAGATATCTTCAACTAAATATAGAATAATTGCCTAAATGTTCCTTTTATAATGATAATTATATAATGATATTTGGTAATTCTAGTTACTAAGTAAAAATCAAGTATTAACTAGTTAGTGACTATATTCAAATTCACTTTGGTTCATTTTCGAGTCTCAATCATTGCATTTATTTTGAGATTGAGGTAGAGGCAATAGTGAACATAGGTGACTATTCTTTGTTATAACTTGAGAATCCTCTCCTTTTCCTTTAAGTAGGGTAAGAGCTCTAATTCATTTGATTTTCAAAGCACAGTAATGTAATATGGGAGTACTCTGTTTTTCAACTTCAAAATATATAAGCATCAAGTATATAATAGAAGACAGTTACATTTAAGGAAATAAGATTTCTAATTCAAGATGATAGAGTAAACACAGGAATTTACGTCCCTAAATTCTATTTACATACCAAAGCATAAGTTTTGCCAAAAGAAAAAATAAAGTCCATGCAAATCGTTGAGAATATAGACAACAAGCATCCAAAAAAGCAAGGGAATAAGTGTTTGGCACAACCATTAAAACATTGCTTTGGACAATCTCAGCTCATGGCAGGGTGGGGGGGTGGTGGCACATGAGTTTACCTCTTGGCTCTGCTCTCTGTTCCAGCTTCCTGCTAATGCACACCCTGGAAGGCAAAAGGTTGATGGCTCAGGTACTTGGCTCCCTGCCACTCATGTGGCTTGAGCTCCAGTTCCTGACTTCAACCTTGCCCAGTCTCATTTGATGTGAGCACTTGAGAAAAGAATCAGTGAATGAAAGATCTATTTTTGTCTGTATGTCTTTGTCTCTCACCTTTCTAATAAAATAAAACTCAAACCATTTTAAAAAGAAAAATAGATGAAGGAGCTTCGAATTTCGCTGAATTCCCAGCAGATGGAACACAAAAATGGCTGAATCAGTGAGTACAGGTGAGAATATCACAGCCTGGAGTTTGTGATAAAATTCATATCACCAGTGAGCTTTGTGAGGTGTGGAGGGGGTAGTGGATTGGAAGCATAGTAATCAGAGCATTAAAATAAAAAAAAAGCAACTATGACACAAATAGACAAATAGCTGAGGTATGTTTTTACTCCAAGTAACTGCCCAGTCACCAATAGGCAGAGCTGGCAGTTTTTAAGAGAAAGCAACATCTCTCAGGAAATCTTAGCTCCTTATATTTAGTTATATACTTGAAAGTGCTAACCAAAGTGGTGACTGTAGGCGGGCACCACGGCTCACAAGGCTAATCCTCTGCCTTCGGTGCCCGTACTCCGGGTTCTAGTCCCGATTTGGGCGCCGGATTCTGTCCTGGTTGCTCCTCTTCCAGTCAGCTTTCTGCTATGGCCCGGGAGTGCAGTGGAGGATGGCCCAGGTCCTTGGGCCCTGCACCCACATGGGAGACCAGGAGAAGCACCTGGCTCCAGGCTTCAGATCAGTGCGGTGCGCCAGCCATCGAGGCCATTTGGGGGGTGAACCAATGGACAGAAGACCTCTCTCTGTCTCTCTCTCTCACTGTCTAACTCTGACTGTAAAAAAAAAAAAAAAGAAAAGGTGGTGACTGCAAAGTGTCAAAAATATCATGGAGCAAGGACATGGTGGTTGAGTTGGAAGAGGATTAGAGCCACTAAGGCACCTCAGTTCTAAGGAGACCACATGATCATAGTTCCCAGAAATAAAACAGCACTCAGGAATATGGAAAGCCAGGAGTCCGGACCTTCCTCCAGGTCTTCCAAATGGGTCCAGGGCCCTATTATAATGAACACTAGATCATGTTTAATACAGATTGGCTCTGTTAATTGGAGCTAGGCTTGTTTGTACATCTGTGCATTTGATCAGCATGAAACCACCGACTCAGCTCTACTCCACATAATCTTATGTTCCAGCACACCAGCTTCAGTTTGTTTATGTGGCAGTCTTCAGGAGTCCAAGAAAAAGAGTAAAATTGTACCTGTGTTTATCTTAAGTGACAGGCTCAGAACTGATGTATAATGTCAGTGCGGCCACATCCCTTTGACTGGACTTAGTGATAGAAGGAGGTTCTGTATACCTTATATGTAGGGGTATGGAAGTAGATTCTTTTTCTTGGTAGGATCTGTCCCATAACATTAAAAAGGGTTTGAATACAATACATGTAATAATTCTAAATAGCCATCATTTCTCACAGTTCTGGAGGTTGGGGAGTCTGAAGAGCGAGGAGCTGGCTGACTCAATGTCTGTTAAGGGTCTGTTCACAATAGAGGGCACTTTTGACCTGTGTTCTCACATGATGGGAGGGCAAACCAGATTCCTTTGGTTCTAGTCTCAGACATTAATCCATTCATGAGGCTTCACCTTAACGATTTGGTTCATCACATCCGAAAGCACTGAACCTCCTAATATCATCAGCTTGGGGGTTAGAATTTCAAAAAACTAATTTGTGGAGGCACAAACACTCAGATCATAGCAATGACCAAATGAGTTTCCTTGCTCAGCTATCACCAGTTCTGTTTTTTCTTTTAATAGAATATTTTGAAATCACTTCCCAAACAATATATTGCTTCTTCAATTCACTTCCACTGATATTGGTATTTTTATGTGCATTACATTTGTCATACTTGGCAGTCAATAATGGACTTCTGCTTCCTAGGTTCAAGACTTTCCCCAAAGTGTTATCGCCTTCACAAAAGTTTAGTATATTTCCAGTAAATATCAGGACATTATTTTTATGTTCACCCTCACTTTGGATACTTTTCCAGCGCACTACCTGTTATGACACTACTTTCAACTTGTTTCCATTGATCAGAGGATTGATTATTAGAGTGTTCTGCCAAATCTTTGCATAATCAGCATGAGACACAGAACCATATTGCTAGTGTCTTGGGATCCACTTGCTTCTCTAACCTGACTGGCGTTACTATATATTGTTTTTAATTTTTCATTTAGAGAATTGCTTAATTTTTTGAGAGTATTTTAGGATACCAGGGTTTAAAAACTCTTCTGGCTCTTCCCAGATATTTCTTTTTTAAAAAAGATTTATTTATATATTTGAAAGGCACAGTTAGATGGAGGTAGAGGCAGAAAGAGCGAGGGAGGGAGAGAGAGAGAGAGGGAGAGAGAGAAATGAGTGAGGTCTTCCATCCACTGGTTCACTCCCCAGGTGGCTGCAATAGCCTAAACTGTGGCCAGCAGAAGCCAAGAGCCAGGAGATTCTTCTGGGTCTCCCATGCAGGTGCAGGAAGCACTTTGGCCATCTTCTACTGCTTTCCCAGGCCATAGCAGAGAGCTGGATTGGAAGTGGAGCAGCCAGGACCTAGCCAATGCTCATATTCATCCCAGATATTTCTGTACTAATCTCCATAATCCTGCCTACCAAGATGCCTATTAATGTGCTTCCAGAAGAAAGATAAGTAGGGAACTGGGACAGTGGATTAATCAAGATTTGTGAGTAATGTATTTGTTTGAACCACTCTGATTGCAATTCCTTATAATTTTTTCCTCAATATTATGCTCAGCTTTTCATCTGAGCCCAGCATCTCTTATAGCACTCCACTAACGGTGTAAAAAACTGACTTAAACTTTATTTTCTTAGTTTTTTTACTAACTCACCCAAATCTTCCTGATACAGAAATGGCCTAATTTTCAAAAATGAAACTGAATAATTTCACCAATCATTTAAATCCCATCATCTCATTCAGCCATGAGAGTATACATAGTAATGCCTAAAAACTCTTCACTCAACCAATTCCTACTTACTTTCTGAATATTATTTACTTGTAACACAACTTCTCTTGAATATTTCCTATATCAATCAGTTGAGCAAAAGAAATATCTACCTATCTTACATACTTGAATATTATGACCACTTAAACACTTTTGATGCATAAGATGTATGATTATATCGTATAAAACATTTAGTAAAATCATTCTATAGTTTTATGCGTTTTCCCCATACACAAATCCCTGGATTATTAAAATATACAACTTTATCTACTCATCAGAACAATACCATCCATATTATTTTAATTAAAGAATTTTGTATTTGATTAAATTGGGAGAAGGCGGCAGGAGCAAAAACGTCACACAGCTGTAGGCAAATGTCTCTAATTAGCTATCCATCCAGATTGGATTTCAAATTATACAGTTGACCTAGTTTATTTACAAGTTTTACATTGCTATAAAAGCTGAATTTTCAAATATACAAAAAACAAATTTGTGCATTGGTTATATGTGTATATATATATATGTACATTTACAACTTAAAGTATACTCTAATTCAATTGATAACCTAGAAATGATCACTAGCTAGATAGAATTTGACTAGTCAATTATATATTATTTCCATATTTATTACAAGGTCTTCCATTTTTAGTTATAGTAGTCATATGCTGTTCTCATTAAAAATGTGCACCATTTGTGTTGTGAGACCTTACTACTTGATATATGTTAACTCATCAAACTATTCCATGAAAGCTATTCTCATTATTCTAGGTACAGTAGGAGTGCTATGAAAGTTTTCCTTAACTCTGGCATTTACTAAATTAAATTAACATCCATGCTCAGTAACAGCTCTGCTTCTCATATGAATGTCTAGAGATTAAACGATTACTACCTCTGTTCTTTTATGTTATATTTTCTCTTTCAAAGACAGTTCATGAAACAATGTGTTGATGCACTATTTATTCAAACTATCAGTGAGGATCTGTTCTAGATATCAGTGATATTACAATAAGAGTTCATCCATGCAGACAATGGCCACTGAGTTGCAATTACCTGATACGTTGTCTGAACCCAGCTACATCTGCAACATACAAAGTGCAAAGTACCACTTTTAAACACTGTGTGATAAGTAGAGATTTTGGGCATGGGAAGTAACTATGGTCACTGAGCAATCAAATTGTTTATCTTGCTGTAGAACAAGGAAATGTTTGGCACAAGTAAACTTTAGGTAGCTCTGTTCTAATTTTTTAAATTGACAAAACGTTTGGAAATTTTATTCTAAGAAACATTTTAAAAGATAAGAAAAGCAAGCATAACAACATAACGAAGGTAATTATAATATTGCTATCTTTAAGTTTAAGGGCTTATTTCAGTTAAGGTAATTACCTGCCATTCTATCCATGTTGTTGCAAATGACAAAATTTCACCCCTTCTATGTCTGAGCAACAATGCTTCCTCATGGAACAGTTTATTCACTTTCTTACACGTTGCCAATGCTGAGCACATGGTAATACCTTTCATAATTGTTTGCTGAAAGATCAAAGTCTAATTACTCTCAGGTGCTAAGGTCCACATCTTGCTGCACTGATACCTGATTCAAGGCAGCATAGGCACCATAAAGTGCTCCTCTTTAGTTTTACGTAGAAAAAAATAAACAAAATCTAACTTGAGAAGTTCTGTAGCATAAAAGAATACATGCCACACAGTTGGACTACACTATATCTTACATGAGAGGTGAATTTTTTTTTTTGCTTAAATTCTAGAAATATGGAAAAATTCATGTTTATTTCTGACAGAAAGTATCACACCACAATTAAATATAATCAAAAAGGTGGGCTGTTGTTTACACCATTCTATTCAGTTTTGAAAAACCAGCAAAATATTACATTAGTAGAGAGGAATTTTAAATAATTCATAACTAATTAGTTAATTGTGGCTATTTTGCAGTTACTGTGTTCAGGGGAAAATGTGAAATATATAACACATGCAGAATGCAACAAAAGAAACCATAACACATAAATGAAAATGAAAAAATTTTTAAAAGATTAATGAATTTTATTGAATTTTAAAAATAGTCTATTTTTATTTTCATTCTCCATCTTAGTGGAAATGAAACCTCTTAATTGGATGGGGAAAATATAATAGAAACTTAACACAGACAATGGTAAATTTTATCTGAAACCCACAGACTTCGATGGAAACGTGTATACCTTATTATTTAGGGAAAAAAACTTTGATTATATTTATTCCATATAAGGCAAACTTTGTTGATTTTCAATCAGTATAAAACTGGTGTGTTACTGCTAATTGCAAGAAAGGCTTAAGGCAGAATAATATTATTAAGTATTGAATTTTATTTGTTGATAATGCTAATTGTAGAACAAATTAAGGAATATTGGGATTACCAATCCTACTAGATTTTACTACTAATCCTTACTAGATTTGCTGTGATTTGAAGAAATTGTGAGAGGCCAGGGCTGTGGCATAGTGGGGAAAGCTGCTGCTGCCGGTTAGAGACCCAGCTACTCTACTTCCAATCCAGCTATCTGCTTTTGCCTGGGAAAGCAGAGTAAAATGGCCCAAGTCCTTGTGCCCCTGCACCCACATGGGAATCCTGAAAGAAGCTTCTGTCTCCTGGGTTCAGATCTGCTTAGCTCCAGCTGCTGTAGCCATTTTGGGGAATGAACCAGTGGGTGGAAAATCTCTCACTCTCTGCCTTTGCCTCTCTGTAACTACAACTTTCAAATAAATAATAAATCTTAAGAAGAAAAAAGAAAGAAGGAGGAGGAGGAAAAGGAGGAGGAGGAGAAAGCACAGGTAAATTCCAGGACTCCATGTTTTGTTAGTTATTTGGGTGTTGACAGCAAAATGAGTTCAGAAAATTTGATTTTTGCATTGAATATATGATAAGTACACTATCCTATAATTATACTACACTTCAAAAACTAAACAAAATAGACAAAATATAAAAAAGATATTCCTATCCAAGAGTTTCCTTTTACTCAGAGTGTATGTCAAATAATTTACTTTGCTTGAAAAGGTCATATCTGATTCATGCACATAGCCTACTCTGCTCTATGCTGTTTATTTTTCTTCCTCATTCTCTGATTTATCTTTCTTTAGATGACTTTTCACAATTTACTAAGAGAATACTTGAAAAAGTTTGTGGAAAATAAAATTATAAGGTAATTTTATTATAACAAAACATTTTCAAATAAATACATTAAAATGTATTTAATGTAAAATAAATTAAAATAGATACACAAAAATTTCATGCAAATGTGCATTAGGCATACATGCCAGGTAATCAAATCAAACAACACAAGGTATATAGAAATAACTTTAATTAAAAAACTTACATAAAGATTATAATATATCAGATGCGACAAAGATTTTGAGTTTATTTGCCTGGACAACTTGTGTTTGTCTGGCTTTTTTTTTAATAAATGCATAGTAAAACTAAAAAAAAATGTGCATTAGGAAGACGAAACATGGAAAATACACACAAGGTAGCTACATTTTCATTATACTACAACCATAAACTATGTAGACCTCTGTGAATGCATCTGCCACATGTTATTCCATTTCTTTTTTAATATTTTAAAATCATTTTAACTGACACATAAAAATTGTATATGTTTTGGTTACCAAGTGATGTTTCAACATATGTATGTATTTTTATGTACAATTAGGATATCCACTTGGATTTCATTACGATTAGGATACAATTAGGGTATCTCCTAAAACATTTAACATCACTTTATAGTGACAACGTTCGAATTGTATTCTATCACCCAAATAAATCCTAGAGTTCCATCTAAGTTGTTGTGATATCAAAATTTGTTCATTTTTGTTGCTGAATAGAATTCTATGGTGTTTATGTACTTTGGTTTGCTTAATCATTAATCTTTTGAATGACAATTGAGTTACTAGGATTTGGTCACTGGGAATAAAGCAATTAAGAATATTTGAGTAAATATTTTTGTGTGAACATAAACCTTAATTTTTCTGGGATAAATTCTCAGTAGTATGAGTGTAGATCACATGGCAGTTACATGTTTAATTTTAAAAAAAAAATTAAATTATTTATTTGAAAAGCAGAGTGACAAAGATAGAGGGGAAGAGAGAAAGATGGATACAGAGAGAGAGAGAGAGAGAGAGAGAGCAAGTTTCCTTTTCTGGTTCACTCCTCAAATGTCTGCAATGGCCAGGACTGGGCCTGGCAGGAAACCAGGAGCCAAGATCTCCATCAAGGACTCCCACTAAGCAGCAGGAAACCTTATACTTGGGCCATCATCTGCTGCCTTTCAGCTTGTGCATTAGCAAGACACTTGATCAGAAGCAGAAGTGCCAAAACTCAAACCAGGCACTCCAGTATTTGGTGGTGGCATCCCAAGCAGCAGCTTAACCCACTGCTCCACAGTGTCCACAGTCTGATATCCAGTTTTTCAGGAAACTACAATATTTATTTTCACAGTGACCATACCAACTTCCATTTCTACCAGCAATATAATATATGAGTCACCTCTCCTTCATATCCTTGCCAGTATCACCTCTTTTTTTTTTGAAAGATTTATTTATTTGTTTGAAATTCAGAGTTATATGGAGAAAGAAGAGAGAGAGAGAGAGAGAGAGAGAGAGAGAGAGAGAGAGAGGTCTTCCATCCTCTGATTCACTCCCAGATTGGTCATAACGGCTGGAGTTGTGCTGATCCGAAGCCAGGAGCCAGAAGCTTCTTCTGGGTCTCCCACATGGGTACAGGGGCCCAAGGACTTGTACCATTTTTACTGCTTTCCCAGACCACAGCAGAGAGCTGTATCAGAAGTGGAGGAGGCAGGACTTGAACCGGCGCCCATATGGAATGTCGGCACTGCAGGTGGTGGCTTTATCCACTATGCCACAGCGCCAATGGCCACTTTTGTAGGCAGTGAGTTAAGCTGCCAATTCTGATGCCAGCATCCCATACTACAGTGATGCTTCAGGTCACACCTCCTAGGTTTTGGATCCAGATCCCCCCCGATAGTGCTCCTGGAAAAAGTAGTGGATTATGGCCCAAGTATGTGGGCCCCTGCCACCCATTTGGGAGACACTGATAAGTTTTCTGGACTTCTAGCTTTGTCCTGGACTACCCTGGCCATTATGGCCATTTGAGGAGTGATCCAGTGATGGAAGATCTCTCTCTCTCTCTCTCTTTCTCCCCTTCTCTCTCTTTCTCCATCACTCTGCCTATCAAATAAATATATGCAATAGGAAATATTTAGTTGGTGAATAAAGAATGATAAGTATTGTTTTATATTCTAAAATGTAAGTCCAATTATTATTATAAAACACTATATCAGTGCTAAACTAACGAAGCTAGAACTAAAATCTATAGTATAATTAAAATGGGCTGTCACATACATATTTGTATAATAATTAGAACACAGAGATATTTCCATTATATTAATTTAATTACTGATTGAAATTGCAATGTTACAAAGTGATTAATTTCCTAAGGACTTTTGTTGCAAGACAAGTATGTATCGGAAAAATAGTCTGAAAATTTGCTGATATTATTTCACATTGAGATTATCAGAGGTTAATCATTACATTTTTTCAAAATAGAATTTTTATGAAACTGAACATATGATAAATGAATGATTTTAGATAAAACACCATTTCATTATGAGTAATTAAACCAACATCAAACTATGTCAGCAATAATAGAATCTTCACCTCACTTCACAAAGTAGGGCAGATATTACATTATCAGAGGAAACTATTATATGCTCCATACATATTTTTTTCAGCATTAGGTGAGAAAATAGAATTTTGTGTTTAGTATTCATCTGGACAAAATACTTTTATTATCTTAAAATGTGAATTGGCATGGAGTAGATAGTGAACCAGCTGAACTTGAGGTTTCATTTCCCTTTAATTTGGTGGGAAGAAATATGAAAGGATCAAAATGAAATTACTTCATCAGAATTCACATTTAATTTTCATCTTTTCAGTTATCCAGCTGCATCAATGCTCAACTGACTATACTCCCAGCTGCATTATGCAAGGAAGTTATTCAAGAAGGAATACTTGCAATGTGTTATACTGAGTAGCAAGCTAATTAAAAGAAACTCACAGCTGGATTTTAAGTAGGCTTTGATCTTGATTGCAAGGTGCTAAAAATGCTTTTTAGTTGGATTTTATTCTTTATATGAAATCTGTAGTCTTTCCATGTAAGAAAATTGATAAAAGCATTTCTTGAATGAAAGAATGAGTGTATCTTTTTCTCTTTGCTTTCTTATTTCTGGTAGAGCTTAAGAAACGACACATCATGTAATTGATTGTATTTCAAAAAGATCCTTCTGCTTAGAAATAATAAGATTTCAATACTATATCCTCCAAAAGTGCCATGTTTACAGTTAAATAAAATCCTTACATTTAAATATATATTTGTTCTAAAGCTACATTCTCCACATTGTAAAATGCTCTTGTGTATTTTACTTTGAGTTTTTTTCCCAATCAAATTCCAGGACTTCATCTTTGCTAAACACACACACACACACACACACACACACACACATATATACATACACACACACACACACACGCACACACACGCACACACACACACACATATATATAGTGCTAGACATAGGTTATCTGAAATCTGGTGCGGAGAAAATAGAAATGAGTAGGGGAACTGAAGAAGGAAAATAACATGAAAGTGATTAGGATGGACTGTATGAAAAGAAAAGTTGAGTGAGGAAGTAGTCATGAAATAACCGAGTCTTAATTAGCTTTTTTATTGAGAAATAGTGTAATCTGTGGTTCTGCATGTTTCTGTATAATATTAATTTATCCAGTTGCAAAAGTAAAACCTATGCAAGGCAGCACTATTTTATTCCTGATGTTAAGTTAGTTAAGCAGAAAAGGATAATTTAATAATGTAACGAGAAAAGTGCACCTTCATCAAACCAAGAACAGAAAGTACAAGAGGGACTTGCATGGAACAGGAGGTCTATCACAGTGATAATCTTCCTCCAAGATACCTGATTTATTTCAGTTGTGCTCTGAAATTTTCCTATTTTCCCTATTTCTCTGCCTATTTCCTTTCTTTGGAAAGTCATTCCCATTCTAGCACCAACACAGTGGAATTGAGATAGCCTCAATATTAATTCCAACTCCACAGACAGAAAAACAGATCGAGCAAGTGTGAATCAGAATCTGCTCCTTTGGATTTAATTCATATTGGGGATGTGGTCATATAGCTCAAGTTTGTTCAGTGGGGATTGTGATAGTAACACTAAGAAAGACACAGAAAGTACAGAACAAGGATGTTCTTGCAGCATTTGGGATGCCCTCATCCTGCATCAGAGTACCTGGGTTCTACTCCTGCCTCTGTTTCTAAGGCAGGTTCCTCCTAACACGTACCCTGGGAGGCAGCAGATAATGGCTCAAGTACTAGAATCCCTGCTATCCACATGGGAGACCTAGATTGAGTACCATACCCCTGGCTTAAGTCTGGCTCAGCCCTAGCTGTTGAGATCATTTGTGGAGTGAACCAGCACATGGAAGATCTCTCTTTTCTCCATCTCTATGCTTTTCAAATAAGTTAATAAAAATAAATGTGCAAAATTTTAAAACAAGTAAAAAGAAAATTGAATACCAAGTCTACCTCACTGAGGAAGAGATTATTGTGGAATTTTAGGGAAACAAAACCAATGTTTTTATTTATATACAACACAAAAATGAACAAGAAGATAAAGATACATATATTTCAAAAGTATTATGAAAGTCGAGATGCTTGCAGAAAGAATACACACATTTTTATGACCTAAGTTATTTCTCATTCTTAGAACTAATTTAAAGTGCCCTATTTGCATAAGCTAATCTATTGTATTTAACAATTATCAGTGGAGCAGTCTTGCTTCTGATTTTCTATATATAAAATTTCCTTATTTTGATCTTATTTGAAAATGATTTATCAAATATTCCATTTATTTTAAAATAATCATAAGAAGAAAGTAAAACTAATGTATAAAAAACATTAGATAGGGATTGGCGCTGTGGTACAGTGGTTATTGCAAAGCTTGTAACACCAGCTTACCACATGAGAGGGGAAGTTTTAGCCTTGGCTGCTCCAATTCTGATTCAACTTCCTGTTAATTGGTCTGGGAATACAGCAGAAGATGGCTCAACTACGTGACCCTGTTACCCATGTGTGAGGCCCTGAAGGAGTTTTGGACTCCTGGCTTTGGGTTTTGGACTGCCGCAGATCCAGCTATTGTGGGCATTTGGGGGGTGACCAGCAGATGAAAAATATCTCATTCTCTGCTCTGTATCTCTATTGCTCTCTATGATCTACTTTCAATTAACTAACTAACTAAATAAATATTATTTTTAAATTTACTACATGGTATTTAAAAAAATAGAGGACTTGTTTGTATCATATTAAACTCACTGGACTAAGATTTTCTTTCCTAAAAAGAATGCATATTCTTATTATGTGGTTTATCCTTTAGTGTGGATCAACTCAATTTCTCTTATTGTGTTTACTCCTCAGCTAGCTGATGCTGTACTAAAATGTCTAAATTGTGAATTATAACTTTTCTTTTATGCAGGAGCAGTATCTCCTGTTTTTATCTTAAAATTGAACTCCTTTTAAATTTTTCAGCAAGATTGCTTTATCAATTAACTAAAATATATTTAAAACCTGAACTGTATGAGCTCACTCAGTGCCTTCTCTGTCAGCTGTAAATTCTTCAAAATCATCATTAAGCATTCTAGAATGGATGTGACTTATTTGAAAATGAACATAGTGATGGTCCAGTTGGGCTGATTTCTTAAGTTGACTAAGAAAGACAAAATTATAATAATGATTGCTATTTATATTTCATAAGAATTGAATGTTTACAAAGACCTGCAAACATGCTTTCATCTTATCTTAGAATTGCGAATTAGGAAATATTATTCACTTTATGTTTATAAAAGGCACTCAGAATATTCCAACTATGCCCCTAAAGCTGTAAGGAAGCAAACATGGCAGATCCCTGAAACTGATTCAGTCATCGTTCTTTCTATAGTAGTGCAGAGTCTAGTATTCATGTGTAGCTTCTGTGTACACAATAACCATTTTGCTTATATAAAATAATACAGCAGAGCTGGTATTTTTATAATAAAAAACAATACAGAGTTCTTTGGAAAGGGAATTATTTCCTTTCAAGCTATTATCCTAAATCAAAAATCATAAATTGGAAATACAAAACCAAATATCTGTAATTATCTTGGTATTTTATTTATAATTCATATAAATTTTTAGCCTATTTAGAACTTATTCCAAAATTCATTCTAAATCATATCTGTGAACACTGATTACTATGATCTTTTTATTTTCCATGTATAACCTTAAGGACAGGATCTTTAGGGTAAAATTCTGATTTGGATATTAGTTCAATCCCACTATAACTCAGTTTTTAAGACTTCTATTTATTTTTTGTAAGTGATAAATAATTGCTTCTTTAGGGGCCAAACATTTTTGAGGTATGATTAAATCTTATTCTGCATCATGTTTAAGATTTGAAAAGCCACTATCAACACTAATCATTCTTAATAGCACTAAAGTCATTTTGTTGTCTATGCTAACATGATACTTGAAAATAAATGAGGAAATTAAATCACATTTATTTCTCTAATTTTAAAGACTTTAAAATATTTATCTTAAAACTTGCTAACAGGTTATAGCTGATTACATGAACTGATTTGATCCTTTCAATAACCACAGATGCAATTATTTTCAGATTTTATAAGAAACAGAGGTGCAGAAAGTTCAAGATATTCATTTCTCTATAAATAAATGCAGTGAGGTGCAGAGCTGATACATGAACAGGCAGTCCAGATACTCTGCTTTCTAAGACGGCCTTCCGGGATTTTCCTAGCTGGCACCTAACCAAACCAACATTATTCTCCCACAACCAAAAGTCTCTTGATTCTCCTTCTGTAAATTTCTGACAACACAACCTTTCTTTTATGCCAGTCCCTGAGGATCTGACACATTTGTCTGATTGTCATCAAGCATATCTCTTACAGACTACATTTCCTCAAGCAGAAGACTCTTCCTGGCTTAGTATGGCCTGCATTTTCTAAGCAAAAGAAATAACCTAAGCAAAACCCAAAAATAAAAGAAAAAACTTAGATTGTTAAGCAAAAAGAGAGTGACATAGTTGTCATTTAAGTAACTTACATAGTAACTTTGAGATAAAATATGAACAATTCATTTTTAACAAACATATTTTCTTATGTCTAGACACTAACATTTCCTATGAAGACTAACTCTTTATGATAGCTATAGATTCAGTATTTAAGGTGTGTTATCATGACTTGTCATGCAACTATTCAGCAGAGATTATTCCAGTTCCTGAGGAAGACTCAATCATTTTCATACCTGAAATTGGCTTTCTGTCATTCTTTTTCTATGGAATTTAACTAGATGAACAACTTCAAGTCTTATAATCATATCACATAAATAGGTAAATCCAGTATAGCAATTTTACATCAGACATTTCTCAAATTAAAAAAAAATAAAAATTATCTAACTAGTTGATGAATCATTTCCAAGTAACCCTTTACAAAGAATAAGAAAATATATGTATATCTAAACTGACTCTTTGATACTTCAACAGTGGTACCATTGGCTTAGATTTGAAAAGTAAAGGGTCTTTTTTGTTTCTTGGTAGACAGCATGTAAAAATAACTAGATTTTAAACATGTTTAAATAGGTAAATCAGTCATCATTTTAAGTAGTAAGGCATGCAGAAAATGTAACTACATGCTACTCCTTCCAACCTCTATAACAGTTTTGATGGTAATCATAATAAATATGTTTAATTGAAGAGCTAGTGTTCCATTTGAACAAAATTTTTATAAGAAATTGGAAAAAAAGTAATCTTATTTTCACAGATAACATTATTAACTGATATTAAAAATTTCATATAAACCTTGTACTCCACAAGTCATTAAACATCAGCCTGATATTGTACATTTCTGAAATAGTCATTATTTTTTCTTCAACTGTTATTCTTCTCAAATATGGAATCATATGGCCTTAGGAAGTCAACTAACTATGGACACATTTGCAGATTAGTGACATGTTTACAGAAATTGATTTCATGATTGTCCATAGAAGTAGAAAGTAATTCTGCCCCTGTTTAATTATCATTTCCCTTTGGTAGAGTTTCTCAATCTACTGAAATTTTGGAGTAGACAACTCTTTGCTTTAGAGGTCCATAATGTGCATTGTAAAATGCTTCCCATCGCCTCCAGGCCTAACCACCTATATGACAACAGCGTTTACTATGGTTTGACTGTGTTTTTCCCATCAAATTCACAATCAATATTATTACTTTTATGAATTAAGTTTGATTGTGAATAAGTACATTAATTCCTTCCAAGGGTGGGTCCCTCTTGACCTAAGTACATCCCTTAAAAACATATGTTACTTATCTCAGGACAAGTTCAGTCCTCATGGAGGAAGTTGGTATAAAAGGGTGAGCCTGGTCCCTTGGGACTCTCTCTTGCTACCTCTCTCACTATGTGATCTCTTGCACAGGCTTCCATTATATGAGGCTATCCAGCTTGTAGTGATGGAGCAGAGATCCTTACCAGTGGTCCCCTAAACTTGACTCCAGAACTATGAGCCTAAAGAAATTTCTTTTTTTTAAATATAAAGTAGTCAATTTCAGATAATTTTATAGCAATACAAAACATAAAGGTAATGTCCCCTCAACTCCAAGCTAAGTCAGCCAAACATATCTGTAGACAATGAAATGTCCTCTGAGGGAAACATTACCTTAAGCACCACTAAGCTACAGGAAACATCTAAGATAAAGCCAAGAGAAAGAAATTTTATTTTACTTTTGTTTTCCCACTTAAGCCTGGTTCTTTACTCTGGAAATAAAAACATTAGGTAAATTAAGGCTTGGTAATATAGCTGTAAGTATACACTTGAGAATACAAAGCTGGCAGGGATATACCAGGGCTACATAGTTCTTCAGTATTTTTGCAGCAAAATAAGGATTCAACATTGCAATTTCCTAGAACTCTGAAGCTGTGAAAAACCCATGGACTAAATGTATGTATGGATTAAAGAGTTATTTAAGCAGAATAATCTTCAGTTTTCCTAGCCTTAGAAAAATTCATATATCTTAATAGCAGATTATTTTCTAGAATTAATTGTTCCTATCTGTGGGAATACCAAAAGGAAATTCTTATAAACTCTATAAAGCAGTTTGCATGCTTTAATTTGGGGTTTCAGGTGCTATCTTTGAGGTTGTTCCCAGAGGTGGCTTTCTTCAGATGCATAGTATGAACTAGTGTTTGTGCTTTTGTCTATTGATACATATACATGCCACAACCGTTTCTCCGCAAAATGGAGACAGGATGATTTTCTAAGGTCATGCCAGTTACAGAACACTTCCTAGGATTGCTGATTTTTTTCGCATGGGCATTCAACTCCTTCCCCTGACTTCCATTTTCATAGCTGTTGAGCCCTAAAGCATTGCTGAATAAAGTCACCACATAAAAAAATCTCTTTGAGTTTCAGGGTCCATTTTGCTATTATCTCTCTCTCTCTCTCTCTGCCTCTCTTCTCTCTTGTAACTCTGATTTTCAAATAATTAAATAAATCTTTAAAAATAGGTTTATTTATTTATCTGAAGACACAATTATACATATCTTCCATCAGTTGGTTCACTGTCCAAATGGCTGCAACGCCCAGGTCTGGGCAAGGCTGAACCCAGGATCCAACAGCTTCTTCTGGTCTCCCATGTGGATGCAGGGGCCCAAGCACTTGGCCTTCCTCTGCCTCTTTCCCACATTAACAAGGAACTGGATCTGAAGTGGAGCAGCTGAGACTCCAACCAGCTCCTGCCTAGGATACTGGCGCTACATTCAGCAGCTTTACCAGCTACACCACAGTACAGGCCCCAGAAATATATTTTTAAAAAAATAATCAAAGTTAATAAGTATTTCTTGTTTTTAATCACACAGCATCAGAATAGTATGTGAAATGTCACACAGCAAATGATGTGTAGTGTCTGAACTTCAGAATGACCAGCAGCTTAGCCAACTTGCCACAATGCCCACCAAAACGTATTTGATGTACTTTATTTAAACCGCATGAAGTAAATAATAAAAATAAAATTTAATTTAAACAATTCTTCCAGTGCATGTAATCCAGGTGAATCAAAGGTTTGATCAACTGCCTTCTGATAAATGAGTTGAGTACATTGAAACTATAAATGTACACACCTTTTGGAATGCCCTTAAGAAGTTTGTAGCTATCAGTACTTGTTCACACGTATGGAGAACTTGGGATTTTTCCTTTTACCTTAAAAATTTGTAATTTCAACAAAACATGTCAAAATCTGATGCATAATTCAGCAATGTTATTTAGTTTTATTTTCAAATGTAACTTGAGTGTTTTTTAACTCAGAGAAATATTTTTGCTTTACTTTTCTAAATTATTCTCCCCTATTCTCTCTTTCTCCTTATTGATTTTTCATCACACAAGCACTATAGCTTACAAATTTTTCTTCAGATCTCTTAAGGTTTCTTTTTTATTATTTACAAAATTTCCTTTTTTTCAATAACACATTAGCACCTTCTGAAAAATACATCTTTAAAATGTTTTGGGACTCCATTTTCTCAAAACTCTCTCAGACCCTTTAACAAAAACTGATTAAATCTTATTTACATCACTATTATTAAAGACATTTAACCATTGGAAACAAATAGTTCAATTTCCAAATATTCTAGCTTGATTTTTAATAAATATGTAGAATACATCTTTTCTGATAATGTGAAATTTTCTATAGACTCAGTAAAATTTCCTTAGCATCATATTGAAGCTGTTATTAATCATACTTTTAAAGAAAAATGTAAATATATTGGAAAGATAGAGTGGTAGAGGTGTGTGTGTGTGTGTGTGTGTGTGTGTGTGTGTGTATGTGTGTGTGTGTGAGAGAGAGAAAGAGAGACAGAGAGAGGGAGGGAGGGAGAGAGAGAGAGAGAGAATATCTTTCATTTGCTGGTTCACACCCCAAATGCCCAGAACAGCCATGCCTAGGCCAGGCTAAAGCCAGAGTGAGGAACTCCATCTGACTCTTTCAAGTTCTTGGGCTTTCATCTGCTGCCTCACAGGCACATTATCAGGAAGCAAAGAAGAAACTGAACCCGACTCTCTGATGTGGGATGTATGTGTCCCAAGTGGTGGCTTACCCCAGTACTTCGTAATATCTACTCCTATTTATTTTTGTTCCACTGAGGTCTGTACTATCATTTTGAAAGTTTACTCTTGTGTTTCACTGCATTTTTCTCTTCAAATGTTAGGTGACTCTTGATTTAATATGTGTAGTTCTTTTTTCCCACATTTAGAGCTGGGAGCAGGAAATCACAGTAGTAGGGATAGCTGGAATGTATGTTTTTACCTGAGTCAAAATCACTGTATGTCTAGTGGTAAAGAGTTCCCTATCATGAGAGCCTAAAAGTAGTAATAATGTTTGGATGGTAGAGATTTAAAGGGAAGCGGCAGACTGTATGCGAGGCTTATTTTATGGATGTCTAAGTCTATAATTCTCTAGGATGTCAGATGTCTTAGATAAGCCTCTCTTTCTACATTTCCAGCAACTGCTTTGACAATGCCCTATGTTAAAAACACACATCAATATCTAGATGGAAATACCCAGGTTAATCGTGTGTGTGTGTGTGTCTGTGTGTGTGTGTGTATGTGTGTGTGTGTGTGTGAAGACTCAGAGTAAGGCTCTACTTTGCTTTCAGGGTTTTATTCACATTTTGGAAAGTAGGGCAAGCACTTTATCCAAAAACTAATCATTTTTGCTGTCACCCACTTAGCATATGTGAAAGAAAGGCAAGAGTTCATCAGATACAACTATCCTAAATGCAGAGCTCTAATTAATCAACTTCATTAATATTCCAGGTTTCCTCCTTTTCAATATATCTGTTGTTCCTGGGCCCAGATCTTCACCCCTAATTCATATTCTCTTTTCCAATCTGAGATGTAGGCTGTGAATTGAGAATCCTAATTCTCTCTCAGAATCTTTGCTTTCTACCTACCGGGTAGGTGTGTCTTATAAAATCTGTTCTATTTATGGTACCTGCCTTTCTAATTATTACTGACTTTCCACTTGAAGCAATATCTCCACAATTGTGATGGGATTAATGAATGTGTTCACCTTTCCACTTTGATCTAATCTCTATCTTTCCAACTTCCATTCAGTTCTTACCAGCCATGCACATTTTTTTTCTCTGGGTAAGAATGGTGCTATGGAATTTGCCACCTTCACTTATCTAGGGAAACTAAAAATTCTACAGAATTTATTTAAGACAAGTCTTATTGCTCTGAGTTGACTAGAAATACCAGTATTAACAAAAAGGGACTTTCATATTTCTGTAGAAGTCTCAGAATTCAAAAGATTTTAAAAAGTTTATTAGGGACTATGTTTGGAATAAAGACAGTATTGGAACTCTGTCTTTCATGAGTTATTTTAGATTAGATTAAAATGTATGAATAAGATTTACTCATCTAATTTAATTCACCATCCAATTGTTTAAAATCATTTTATTACTCAATATTAATAGAACAATGGCAAGACGTTCCATAAAACCCACACAATCCTCTTCTTCACATTTTCCTTTCTCCATTAATGCAGAGAGTAACATGCATATATATCTACTACAGGAAACTTATTTTCTTGCAGGATATATAATTTTTTTAAAAAAAGAAAATTGAGTCATACAAATCACACATCTTTGATCCAATGTATCATTCAGATATTTTGGAGGGAAATAGTGTCATTCTTCATGGCCATGTCAGTCCCACTCAACAGTTTCCAGAACAAAGGTTATGAAAGCTCCAAGGCTTTCCCATTAGAAAAAACTTTGCTAGAAATTTTGTGTTTATAAACTGTAACAGCAAATGAAAGAAATTTTTCTATAGAAATTGACATTGCAATAAATTACATGTAAAGTATGACAGAGTGAAAATACTTTACAAAAATTTTAAGATTGATGATAGAAATATGTCCATGCTTGAACTGTAGGTAGAAGAGAGGTCGTCAAAGAATTTTGGCAAGATTGCTGACAGAGGCCACATTAGGTGGTGGAGTGTGTTGTAAAAGAGCATGGAATACAGCTCATTTATTCAAAAATCAGATATAGAAGAACAAGAAAGAGGAGGGTCTTGGATTTGTAGGTTCTTAGGGGCCAAGTGAAAGAAGTCTGTACAGCATAAGAGAGAAACTAAAACAGAAAAGGAAAGAAAAGTTTTGAGGGAATTGGGTGGGGATGAGAATAGTTAGTAACTCAGATAAGTGTTTCTCTGAAGTCAGAGAGTATAAATGATTTGAAGATATGGAAAAAAATGAGCAAAAAGAAAAAAATACAAAATAATTTTAATGGGCATTTACTAATCTTCCATTTATGTGGAAAACCAATGCCATAGATAAAAGTGAGGAATCCATTTTAAAAAGGATTTTCATTAATTTTTTTTTTAATTTCAAAGTTCCAGCAAGGGAGGGAGAGAGAGAGAGAGAGAGAGAGAGAGAGAGAGAGAGAGAGAGAATATCTTCCATCTATTGTCTACTGATTCACTCCTTAAATTGCCTCAACAAAGTTGAGTCAGATCGAACCCAGGAACCATGAATTCCACCTGGCTCATGGCTTCGGATCGGCTCAGTGGGCTGGCCATAGCGGCCATTCCGGGGGTGTCTGGAGCTCATTATCATGAAGCTGAATATGAAACAGAGCAACTGGGACTGAAATGGGCACTCCCATATGGGATGCTGACATTGCAATGGGAGGCTTGCCTCACTGCATCAAAATGTCACAGCAGTGAGGGACTTCATTTATTGTTCACTTAACAAGTAACTCTTGAGAGTTTATATATATATAGATAGATAGATAGAGAGAGAGAGAGAGAGAGAGAGTTTATATATATATATAAAGTACAGTTTTAGTCATTTTGTTTTATTGAAAAATAAAATATGTGTGATTTCTGCTCTAACACAGGAACCAATTTTAACAGATTAAAAAAAAAGGGAAATAAATGTCCTAGGTATAAAGAGAGATAGTGTGCTTTGAATAAACATGCAGTAGATGGAGATAAAGATTTTACTAAGAAAGGACCAGGGTTATGAAAGCTGGATGAAAAATTCTTTTTCTGCAGTTGAACTCTAAAGTGAAACTTGAAAATTTAGATAAAATTACTAAATTAAAAAATGAGAAGAGAGATTCCATAAATAAGTAAAAACTCGCCAGTATTAAACAGCTCATCATGCTGAATGAACTGAAATAATTTGAATAGGACTGGGAATAAGCAAACAAGTGCAAACATGATATGAGCATGGTGAAGTGTTATCAGATCATGCGGAACCTTGTACAACATGTAGTAGAATTTCAATTTGCTCTCAATACAATAAAATTACAGTGTAATATTTTAAGCAAATCTCAAATATGATCTTTATAAGAAAATTGCTTGGTAAATTGCATTGACAACAGCTTAAAACTAAAGATGAGAGGAAATAGAGAGGAAAAAATGAGTAAGTGTTAAAATGGTGGCAGTAGATATGAAGAAAATGGACAGATTTGGATATATTTTGGAGTTATAAATGATAATATGTGAAGATGATTGATATGTCGTTAAGAGCCAGAAAGGAATCTGTAAAATTTTGAGATTAAATACCTGATGAATGTGACTTTTTTTTTAAAGGTCTTCCTTTTCTGCCAGTTCACCAGGAGCCAGGTGCTTCCTCCTGATCTCCCATGTGGGTGCAGGACCCAAGCACCTGGGCCATCCTCCACTGCACTCCTGGGCCACAGCAGAGAGCTGGACTGGAAGAGGAGCAACTGGGACAGAATCCGGCGCCCCAACTGGGACTAGAACCTGGTGTGCCGGCTCTGCAGGCGGAGGATCAGCCAAGTGAGCCACAGTGCTGGCCTCCTGATGAATGTGACATTTAAAGAAAGAAAAGATGAGCAGATATGGTACATGTTTGCTGTGAATGGAGTTTTTTGGAAATGACTTTTAGGTAATGAAAGAAAAGATAAGTTTTGAAATTGAGTAGCGTGGATAAAGATAATAAATTGAGTATCAAGAATGCCAAGCAAATGACAGGTGGGTACAGAAGCTGCTGCTTGGAATGCCTGTGTTTCATGCTAAATTGCCTGGGTCAAATGCCAGCTACTTAGCACTTCTCATCCAGCTTCTTGATGATGTAGCTTGGAGGTAGCACAGGATGGCTCAAGTTCTTGGCTTCCTGACATCCATGTGGGAGACTCTGTTGGAGTTCCTGATTCTCGGTATTGGTCTGTTTCAATCTCTGCAGTTGCAATTATTTTGGAAGTGAATCAGCAAAAGGAAGGCGTTTTCCCTCTTTCTGTTTCTCCTTTTCCCTTTGTACTCTGCTTTTCAATTAAATAAATAAAATCTTTTTTAAAATTCAAAAGAAAAAAATACCTTGTGAGTAGAGACAACTGGAAAAGGTGAAAGATTTATTTGTTCTGAAGAGAAACAGGATTACTATTTTACTTAGTGCAGGGTTAACTACATGATCACGAAGTGTACTGAAAATGAATCTTTATAGAAATTAAGAGTGACTCTCTGGAAAACAAAAAAGGACCTAAATGAAAGATCTCTGTGAGTGAGATCCCTGTGGAAAGAACAGGACCATCAAAGATGGAGGTACCTTTCTCTGAAGGGAGGAGAGAACTTCCACTTTGACTATGACCCTGTGGGAACAAGTTCGAAGTTGGCGAACTCAAGAGGCTTCCATAGCCTTGGCAACTCATGACTAGAGCCTAGGGAGATTACTGATGCCATAAACAAGAGTCTCAAATTGTTAAGTAACAACAGGAGTCACTGTGTACTTCTCATGTGGGATCTGTCCTTAATGTTTTGTCCAATGTGAAGTAACTAGTACTGAAACAGTATTTTACACTTTGTGTTTCTGTGTGGGTGCAAACTGATGAACTCTTTACTTAATATATACTAAATTGATCTTCTGTATACAAAGATAAAAGATTTGAAAATGAATCTTGATGTGAATGGAAGTGGAGAGGGAGCAGGAAATGGGAGGGGTGCGAGTAGGAGGGAAATTATGGGGGGGGGAGCCATTGTAATCCATAAACTGTACTTTGGTAATTTATGTTTACTAAATAAAAATAAGAAAAAAAGAAAAAATTAAGAGTGACTAGAGTGACTATGTGAGAGGGAGGAGGGAGAAGGGTTGGAGCGTGGACAGGAGGGAGGGTTCGGGGGAAGTATCACTATGTTCCTAAATCTGTATATATGAAATACATGAAACTTGTATTACTTAAATAAAATTAAAAGAAGGAAGAACTGGATAAAAATTCGGCTCAGGAGACTCAGCCTGCATAGCGGTGTGACTTCTCTGTCTGTGCATGCTGGTGGTAAGAAGTGGCAGAGACAAAAGGCTGGGAATTTCCTGGTTGATGATGAGTGAAAGGTGGGAAGCCTGAGGGTAGCACATGGGGTTGGAGTATTAGATGCTACAATGAAGCACAAAAGAGGGTCAGTGGGATAAGAAGATGAGAGTGATGAATGATTGAGAGAATATTGTTTCAAAGACGGGATTTCAGAGGTTGTTGTTGGAAGGTTGAATAATTACAATATTATAACAAGGCTAAAATCCAGATGTCATTGTCAGTTGGTAAAAGAAAGTAGAAATGAAAGCTGATGGTGTTCAGAAGCCAAGATATGAAGAGATTGAGAAAAAATATTTGTTTGTTAATGGATCTTTCTTAAGCAAATGTAAGTATAGTAAACATTCCTGAAAATAAGCTTTTAATTAAAAATGAGAAAAGATGTCATAAATTACTGCTGTCTAACTCATATGAAAGATGAATAAATGGTAAACATAATTTCAGGAGCCCATGGTTAGCTCATCTGCTCCCTCAATAATTGTCTTTACTTGGTCAAGTTTTTTCATAGCCTTACAGCATTAAAGCTTCTTTAGTTTGATTTTAGGGATTCATTTTATTAAAACACAAAATCTGTTCAATCTTATAGTAGCTTAATATATGTGATATATTTATACACCAATATGAGAATATAATGGATCAAAGAGGAGGAACCTGCCCTTAAGTAAAGTTAAGGGAGCCTGGAGTATATGAGTTCCTTACTAATGCATTGACTACAATTTTACAAAATCATCTCTCTCCTTTTCTGTGTACTTCCCCTATTCTTACCTTTCACACTCATTCTATTCAATCTTTTTTTTTTTTTTGACAGGCAGAGTTAGTCAGTGAGAGAGAGAGAGAGACAGAAAGGTGTTCCTTCCATTGGTTCACCTCCCAAATGGCCGCTACAGCCAGTGCTGTGGCCGGTGCGCTGCACAGATCTGAAGCCAGAAGCCAGGGGCTTCCTCCTGGTCTCCCATGTGGGTGCAGGGCCCAAGCATGTGGGCCATCCTCCATTGCCTTCCTGGGCCACAGCAGAGAGCTGTACTGGAAGAGGAGCAACTGGGACAGAATCCAGCACCCCAACCGGGACTAGAACCCAGGGTGCCAGAGCCGCAGGAGGAGGATTAGCCAAGTGAGCCGCGGCGCTGGCCTTCCATTCAATCTTTTAATGAGTTTCCTACTACTCAGTATTTCCTAATGTCACTTTAACAAGTTTACACAACTCTTTTTGGAGGTGTCTCATGGGGTAACATCAGAATGTTGGCAGGATTGTGTACATTTTATAAGCATTAGGGAATTTTCAATTCTTCCTTTTTGAACTAACAGGCATCTGTGTTCCTTGGGTCCTGGAACCTTGCTCCCTCTGCAAACCCAGCAGATCAGAACCTTCAGCTCTCTGGTGTACCAACCTCTGTTTCCATTGTTTTCTCTCCTCTGACTCGCTTATCTCCTTTTTCTAAGTATCTCTGTGATTACATCAAGCACAGATAATACGGACTAATTTTGCCATCTCAGAATCCTCAACTCAGTCATACCTGTGAAGTCATTTTTATCATATAAGAGAACAAATTCACAGGCTCTGTGAATTAGGATATGGATAACTTTGGGAAAATCATTTTGCCTAATACCTCATCTCACCAAATTTTGTCCACAGTCATAAAAGTGACACTATTTTCTGCAAGTACAGAGGAAAATTGGAAAAATAAATGTTGGTAAAGTGTGTACCATTACATATTAGCTGTTAAATACTTGCTATTTTGACTACTCGAAAATAAGACTGTAGGTTCTGATAATGATAATAACAATAACAATTCTAATAAGTCTAAAATAAGTCTAAATTCTGACATTTATTGAATACTTATGATGTACTATTATCATATTAATATTGTGATAAGTGTAGTAACACTTAATCCTCTGACCCTTTATGGTAGGAACTATTGTTTTATCACTTATGCAGATGAAGTAACTGAGGATTAGAAAGATAAATTAATTTATCATTGATCCTGATCAAAAGTGACACAGAATCTGTGCTTCATGTACTGAGTACAATGAACAGAATTGAGTGTGGCTGCTTAAAGTTGGACTATTAGGAAAAGAAAAGACTTTTTTAGGATCATTTTACTTATTTGGAAGGCAGAGTTACAGAGAGATAGAGATAGAGATGATAGAGATAAAAATAGAGATAGATGAGGGAGAGATAGAGATGAGAGAGAGAGAGAGAGAGAGAGAGAGAGAGAGAGAGAGAGAGAGGAAGAGAAAGAGAGAGAGAGAGAGAGAGAGAGAGAGAGAGAAAGAGAGAGAGAGAGATCTCCTATCCACTGGATCACTCCCTAAATAGGCATAATGGCCACAGCTGGGGCAGGCTGAAGTCAGGAGCCAAAATCTTCATCCACATTAGTGCAAAGTATTAGAGTTGATACTGCAGGAAAGACAGAGAAAAATTAAAAGGAAAATATGTTTTTGCCTAAAATATTCACATATTATAGGGAGGAAAAAAAACACATTTTAACAAGTCATAAATTAAAACAGATTTCTTTTTTATTTCAGGGAATATTATACTCGACTGGACCATTTTCAAGACATTGAACTTGATGTATGACAATAAGCTTAACTGATGTGTGATATGAGTAAGAAATCCTTAGGTAAACAGAACATTGATATTGGATGAATAATGAAAATCAAAATATTACAGAGTAATATAAGGAAAGTGAGTAGAATAATCAAAAGTATAGAGGGGTAAATATCATCAAATTGGATTTTTCCATGGCTCTGAATTCCATAATATGACTGCTATTAATTTTGACTATTAAAACTTCCAGTATTTAACATCCATCAGTGTCTACTTCCATGAAATTGTAGAAGATTTTCCAAAGCTATAGATTTATCCCAAATATTATCTGACATCACATATTTTGCTTATTAACAATAAGAAAGGTATAAGGGCTCTGAAATGAGGAATATAATAATTTGAAGTTTTGCAAGGAGATTTAAATGCATTTTAGGATCTTGAAGTATGATTGAAATGAAGAAGGCAAATAGAAGTATAAATGGCTTGGGAGGGGTATTGGGTATAAACAGTCAACACGCCACTTGGAACACTTGCTTTCCATACTGGAGCGTCTTGAATTTGAGTCCCAGCTGCATTCCTAACTCTGGCTTCCTGCTAATGTGCACCTGGAAAGCCTGAAAGTCAACTGCATTTGCCAAAGTAATTTAACCCCTACCATCTGTGTGAGAGATCTAGGTTGAGCTCACAGCTCTTGTTGCTGATATATGGGAAGTAAACTGGCAGATGAGAAATCAGTCTCTCTCTCTTTGCATATCTCTGTGTGTCTCCCTTTCACATAAAAAAAGAAATATAAAAGAATATAGAGTGCATGTCCCTTTTTCTAAGAGCTATACCATATATAAAGATATGGTATATCTTTATATATATGATAGTATATTTCTTTTATTAGAACTTTTCAAAGTCTACAAAGCAAACAATGTATTTTGTTAAATATTTTGAGAATAGAAAAAAAAAAACATGTAAAACAGTGTGATACTTAAAATTTGGATTCTGATTTAAAGAAAATAATAAGAATTGAAAGTTAATTGGGAAAATTCAGTGTGGGTGATCCGATACCTGGTGGGGAGTCTGCCTGTCCTGCCCACACAGGAGGTTGAGAGGGCATGGTGTGCCAGGCCTCCTTGGAAGGACCCTGCAGCCTGGCTGCTGGCAGGTGGTGAGAGCCCCAGGCACATTCTCCCCAACCACTGCTCATCTTCTGCCAATCAGGTAAACAGCTCCTGGGTGTGCCCCAGGCCCATTAGGACCACCTGGAAAGCTAGCTACATGACCTTCAAGCTGATTGGAGAAGCATAGCAGCACCAATATCGGTTCTATCCTATAGAATTAGTGTTGCCCAGAATTAGTCACACCCCTTCTGCCTGCCCTTTAAAAAGTGTGCATGGTCCTTAATAAAGCCGACATGTTCACCAAAGCTTGTCTCTGATGCTTCTTGTTCAAGAACACCATTGCCTCATCCATGCCTACAGCACACAGACCTCACAGGATAAGCTGGGATGAGCTTGCGGTTCAAAGCAAACTGGATATCTGAGGATAAAAAGGAATTAGCACTGGTTGCTCAGGCAAGACAATGGTCTAATTGGTAAGTTTTTTGAGTTGTGTGTTCTACAGATACATGCTAAAATAAATTTTGATGAAATAGCATGAATGAAAAATTATTTATGAAATGACCTAGCTATCATGGGAGAACATAGGTACTCCTAGATGCAGTGTGAAGGGTAGGGGTAAAACAAGATTGTTAATGAGTCTATAACCATCAACTCTGAGAGGCACATACAAAATAGTTCATTATAACAGTCTCCCACTTGTTTGAATTGTTTTCTATTATTCACAGTAAAACAGAAAAGAAATTTGGGGGTTTGAAACTTTACGGATTTTGGATATTCAAAACAAAATGTGTTGATTGGGGTCAGCATTTTTGCATATCAGATAAAGTACCAGCATCTGCAGTACCAGCATCCCATATGGCTGCTCTACTTCTGATCCATCTCTCTGCTATGGCATGGGAAAGCAGTAGAAGAGGACCCAGGCCCTTGGGGCCCTGCACCTACTTGGGAGACCTGGAAAAAGCTCCTGGCTAATGGCTTTGGATCAGCGCAGCTCCAGCCATTGCGGCAAATTGAAGAGTGAACCAGTGGGTGGAAAACCTCTTTCTCTGCCTCATCTTCTTGCTCTGTGTAACTCTGACTTTCAAATAAAATAAATTATTCTTTAAAAACGTGCAGATTTTTTGAATTTCACTGTCTATTTTTATACATACACTATACATAAACTATGCATATAATATTCATGTACTTTAACTTTAAGATGCAAAAATAAAACAAACAAATAAATTTAATATGTCACTTTACTGGCTTAGCTCTCCTAATCAATCTTCACATCATTGTGAGCCTCCTTAAATCAATGACCTTTTTCTCTGAACATCCTCCTTTCTTTCAGCTTAAAAGGCATTTTTCAAAGGCTCAGGAAAAAAATCTTTATACTTTCTATATGTGTATATTCTGAATCCTTATAATTATTATTTACAGATGATATGGATTCAATTCCTATTATCTGTAAATTATTATCTATTCATCTATTTCTGTTCTATGTCTATAATAATATAAATAATTATAATCTAGATGTAATTTAAGGCCAGCCCAGTATGCCACTTACCCAAATAATCAATAAAAAGTCACTTTATTTAGGGATAATAGCTTCAGGAACATTTGATTCAACTACTTCACTTGGCAAATGAGTGGAACAAGATTGAAAAGAAATTACTTATTAATAACCATATAGGTACTTGGACTAAAGTAGCTGCTGTTGTTTCATAAACCCAATTTAGGGAAATTTGAGGACAGGACATAAATCTCTCAGAGTTATATTTGAGAATTATAAGTATTAGTGCAATCGGTAGATATTCCAGAAAGACAGATTTGGTAATTATAGACATTAGAATTCTTTTTAAGTGTTCTGCATACAAATCTATGGCTTAAGCTAAGAGTTTATATATTATAATTAGTAGAAAGCAAGTTAAATATAGTGAATTTAACTACATGCTAAATTCATCTTAATTATCTTTATTAGACCAAAGGTTACCCTGATTTAATCATTAAGAAAGAACATAATTCAGCATCTAATGTACAAGATGCAAAATCTGTCTTTGCCGCTTATCACTATACTTGGAAGGAATGTTACCTGTAACTTTTCACAATCTTTGTTTTCCTGGCTTTAATGTGAAATTAATAATGTCCATCTTAAAATAATTTTGTTCCTACTGAAAGAAATAAATATCATGGAATGTCCTATATAAATATAGTATGTATTATAGCTATGGCAAGTACTACCACTTGTGGCTTTAAATAAATAACTCAATAAGGCCAGCACTGTGGCTCAAAAGCCTAATCCTCCGCCTTTAGCGCTGGCACACCAGGTTCTAGTCCCAGTCAGGGCACTGGATTCTGTCCTGGTTGCCCCTCTTCCAGTCCAGCTCTCTGCTGTGGCCCAGGAAGGCAGTGGAGGATGGCCCAAGTGCTTGGGCCCTGCACCTGCATGAAAGACTAGGAGAAGCACCTGGATCCTGGCTTCAGATCAGCGTGGTACGCCGGAAATAATAAAAAAAAGAAAAATACTTAATAAATAAATTTTTGACTTTAAATTAGTTTATTCCTAGCACACATTCCAGAAAAATTGTTTGGGAAATGGTCACCCTTAAATTTCAGCATAACTCATTTAGATTTTTATACTATTGTCGATTTGGATCTGTTAGGTAGGAAGTCAGATATGAGCTTATGTGTGTGTGACAAAGGCCTAAAGAGAAGACCTCTATGTCCAGCATATGAATCTGCATCTCAAAGTCATCCTGATAACATTTCAGGAGCAGCCCAGTATCTGCATCCTGCCCTGCCCCCTCCTACCCCATAACCTGCCAGGTGGGGTTCCTGCCCCTTCTGCCTGATAACCTTCCAGATGCAGCCCAGTATCTGCATTTCAAATACCCTTCTCTGCATCCTAATTCTCCAGGGGGTCTCGCTCACCCTTCCTCTAAACTCAGGAGGAGGCGAGCCAGGCTTCCTTCTGTCTGATACGTTCAGGGGAAAACTCAGATAGGAGCTTCTTAATATTTACATCCATAAAATCCTTTGTTTCGGGAGGAGATGTGTGAAGACAAAGACCCAACTCCTTAAAAACCCCAGGCCTCAGCTAGACAGCACACTCAGCCCTCTGCCTCTATGCTGAGTCACCTGCCTGACTGCCCAGATGTAATCTCTCCACTCAACCAGGTAACCTCGCTCCCCCCGCCCCCAGTCCAAGCAACTGGGCACTCTCTCTCAGGTCCTATCTAGAGAGGTGCCCATCCATTCTTACGGATGTCCTTTTACCTAATAAACTCTGTTACTTTACTTTCCACTACTCTGTTTCACGCCTGAATTCTTTCTTGTGTGAAGACAAGAACCCTGCCATTCTCTGGTAACAGATCCACATTAGATATTTTAAAAATTAATGATTGTATGAATTTAATATTTTTGGAAAGTATTTCTTTTTTTTTTTTAATTTTTGACAGGCAGAGTGGACAGAGAGAGAGAGACAGACAGAAAGGTCTTCCTTTTGCCGTTGGTTCACCCTCCAATGGCCGCCGCGGCCGGCGCACTGCGGCCGGGGCACCGTGCTCCTCCGATGGCAGGAGCCAGGAGCCAGGTGCTTTTCCTGGTCTCCCCATGGGGTGCAGGGCCCAAGCACCTGGGCCGTCCTCCACTGCACTCCCCGGCCACAGCAGAGGGCTGGCCTGGAAGAGGGGCAACCGGGACAGAATCTGGTGCCCCGACCGGGACTAGAACCCGGTGTGCCTGCGCCGCAAGGTGGAGGATTAGCCTGTTGAGCCATGGCGCCGGCCGGAAAGTATTTCTGATGATACTAAGTAAGATTGAGTATAGATCCAAAGAAACTGATTGGTAAGCAATTGTCTCTTTCTAGGAGTAATATGTTATTAAAAGAAGGGTGGAAAATAATATGAAAATTGATAAAAATTAAAATGAGAATTGTCACGTGACCCAACAATTACACTTCAGTATATCTATACAAAAGATTTGAAATCAGTATGTTGAAGGGATATTTTCCTATGTTCATGTCGCTATTATATTTAATAGCCTAAATAGGAGATCAACCTAAAATGTATCAACGGATGAAGCTATAAGGAAGACACATTATATTTGTACAATAGAATAACATTTAGAAGAATGATGCCCTGTTATTTTCAAGAACATGAATGAACCTTGAGGGCCTCATGCTAAGTGAAATAAATTTGACACAAAAAGACAAGTGATGCATGAACTCATCTAGATTTGAAATCTAAAATAAATCAAAGAAGAAGGGTGATTTCCTGGGCTAAGGGTGGTGAGAAATAAAGGAGATGCTGGTTAAAGTTTACAAAATTTCAGTTAGACAAGAGGAGTTAAGTTCTAGAGTCTATGAACATGAAGGTGACTATAATATTAATGTATAGTATACTTGAAAATTTTAAGTCAGCAGGTTTTCAGTGTTCTCATCACAAATATGGAAAGTATGTGAGCTGATGGATGTTAGTAACCTTGATTTAATCATCTCATAAGTATGTGCGTGTGTATCAAAATATATTTTGTATATTAAATATATACTGTTTTCTTCTGTCAATTAAAATTAAATTAAAAATAACTAACAGATAGCTATTAAAAGAAAGTGCTGAGGCCATTATTGTGACATAATGGGTAAAGCTGGGAAAAATGGAAATGAGAGTGTCGCTTGGAAGTTGACTGTAGATACTAAGTACAATCAAAAAGAAAATGCAAACAAAGGAATCTTGCATCGCTTGTGCAGGCAATTGCTTTTCCTAACATACTTGTAAATGTGCTTTATATTTTACTAAAAATGAAATTCTGAGTCAGGATCTGCGTCCATCATGACAGAAAATGACTTGTGAATTTCAAAGACAAGTGTTGCATTTATTGAAGTTCAAGTCTTTAGTAATAGAATATGTAAATGATAAATTATTCCAATTATCCTTTCAACCCATTTCACAGTGGCTCTTATTTGACCTCTTAAATTGTCAATAGAACTTATTGAAGGAAAATAAGAAATACCTTGCTTGTGAAAAACTTCCACTCAGTGTATATTGAGTAAATAAGATTTTTTAAAAATTGTAGCAGGTATATATAACAACTACTAATAGTTTTTATTCTTATGAAATCTCACTTTTATTGTATTCTCAAAGTGTCAGCCACTGTACTTGGTTATAAACATAAATTAATATTTCTTAAATATATGAAACAAATGAAATAGACATTACGCTAGAGCAATGCTAGTTTAGGAACATTCTGATGAGTTGTCCCTGATGTCAATTATGAGACAAAAGTTTATAACAACAAATGAACTAGTTACTAGAATTCTTAATTCATTAACCTTAGTCATGAAAATAACTGGTTTCCTCTTATTTCCTGTGTATATTATGAATTCTTGTACATAAATTGAGTCTCAGTTATGTGCTTATTCAGATCTTAGTACAGTGTATTCAATAAATAGTTATTTTAGAAATGACTCAACTAACAGATTAAATTGTCATGATATTGAAAAAGTAGATTAGTAAAAAGAATGTAATTTGAAATCCAATCTCTAAATTTGAATCCCTTCCCTCTCACTTATTAGTTATAAGAGTTTGAAGATATCATATAAGCATGTTGATTCTCTAATTCTAATCTCACAAATTAATCACCAATCCTATATTTCAAGGTTATTGTGACCATCAAATGAAACAATACATGCAAAATTATTTTTCTCACTTTGAAATTATGATTAGAAATTTTATGTTCTTAATTATTTTGATCATACACAGAAATGACTTAAACTATTTATCAACTATCGTATCTTAAACAATTGTCAGATTCTCCTAGTATGTACACAACAAAGATGGCATGGAGAAAGGAAACAGAATCAAGGAATTTAGACTTTTATATAATTTTATGGGAAAAACTGTCATCTTTGCTAGTACTCTGATGCTCTCTAAAACATTAATTTTTCATTTGTGAGACAAGAACACATTACATTGCCTCTATAGTTTCTCAGTTCTGCTAGGCATTTACAGCTTTTTAAGTAAGCATAGTCATATTAAGTGAAAGTATATTAAAATACTCATTTTATAAATATATTTGTGACTGCAAATAGTGATGTTATCATTATGACATAAAATGTGACTGTGAATCGTATCACTACAGGTAGTCCAAACATTACCCATGTGATACTGGAATGCTCTTTTGTAGTCATGATGCCCAATTCATCGTCCTTCATGTCTCCTAATGCCGTGTTTGTGAAATCCCATTTTCAGTACTGGGAAAAGTTTTTCCTCTAAAGTGTGAATACTATTAATTTTTAAGATAGTGGCATCAAATGTCACATCTTCCCTTTGGTTGCTAGGACTGCACCAAACACTTCAGCTGCATTCAGTGAACACAGAACTTTTGAAGCATGTTTTCATAAAACAATTCAGATACTTTTGGTTGTTCCTACTTTTTCTTTTTTAATCCTCTTTTGTTCTGTGTATATGTGTTTATACATGGTAAAAACTTATTTCTTAGTTTCTATTCCTATATATTCTCATTTCAGTTTTTATTTATTTAGCTGCATGTCTGTGTATGAAAACATGGTAAATTAGCTCCTTAATGTATGCCCATAAGGACATTCCATCTTCTCTTCCATGAGACATATATGACTTACCAACATTTTAGTCACCAATAATTTTACATTACAGTAAACAATTTTGACTTAGTTATCCACTTTATACTGTTTGGCATTCATAAACTTATCTCTTTTATGTATTATATATTGTACATACATGGCTGAGTTTTAAAAGTTAGATATGGGCCGGTGCCGTGGCTCAACAGGCTAATCCTCCGCCTTGCGGCGCCGGCACACCGGGTTCTAGTCCCGGTCGGGGCACCGGATTCTGTCCCGGTTGCCCCTCTTCCAGGCCAGCCCTCTGCTGTGGCCCAGGAGTGCAGTGGAGGATGGCCCAGGTGCTTGGGCCCTGCACCCCATGGGGAGACCAGGAAAAGCACCTGGCTCCTGGCTCCTGCCATCGGACGAGCGCGGTGCGCCGGCCGCAGTGCACCGACCGCGGCGGCCATTGGAGGGTGAACCAACGGCAAAGGAAGACCTTTCTCTCTGTCTCTCTCTCTCACTGTCCACTCTGCCTGTTAAAAAAAAAAAAAAGTTAGATATGTTCTATATTTTTAATTTTTTATTATTTGATAAATTACATATATTTATGGGTATAATATGATACTTTGATACATGTTTACTTTGTAGATTATTAAATTTGGCTAGTTAACATATCCATCATGCTATCTTTTTAAAAGATTTATTTCCTTATTTCTTACAGAGTTAGAAGTAGAGGCAGAGAGAGAGAGGTAGAGAGAGGTGTCTTCCATCTACTGGTTCACTCCCCAAGTGGCCATAACACCCAGAGCTGGGCCAGCCCAAAACCAGGAGCCTAGAGCTTCTTTCAGGTGCCCCCCATGGGTACAGAGACCCAAGGACTTAGGCCATTTTCTACAGATTTCCCAGCCCATAACAGAGAGCCAGATCGGATGAGGAGCAGCTGGGACTCCAACTGACATACACATGAGATGCTGGTACTGCAGGCGGCAGCTTTACCTGCCAAGCCACAGCGTCAGCCTCCCCCCCCCCCCATCAACTTATTTACTTATCATTTCTTTGTGGTGTGAAAATTTTAAAAACTATTAAACTATTATTATTAATAATGTGATGAATAATACTTTATTGTTAACTATAGTTAGTATGTTGCACAATAGATCTAAAAAACTTATCCTGTCTAGCTGAAATTTGTACACTTGACTGACATCTTATTTCTGTTTACCTTACCCCATTCATCTGATTTTTATAATTCTACTCTACTTCTATGTGTTCAACTTTTTACATTCTATGCCTAACTTATTTTAATTAGCATACTATTAGCATGTGATCACCAAAGACAAGGTCTCCCTATTTTTTTTTTTTTAAGATTTATTTATTTGAAAGGCAGAGTTACAGAAAGCCAGAGGCAGAGAGAGAGGGAGGTCTTCCATCCACTGGCTCACTCCCCATATGGCTACAACAGCTGGACCTGTGCCAATCTGAAGCTAGGAGCCAGGAGCTTTTTCTGGGTCTCCCACACAAGTACAGGGGCCCAATAACTTGGGCCATCTTCTGCTTTCCCAGTCCATAGCAGGTTGCTAGATCAGAAGTGGAGCAGCCCGGATTCGAACAGGAGCTCACATGGGATACTGACACTGCAGGTGGTGACTTAACCCACTACACCACCCTACCAGCCCCAGATCTCCTTATTTTTAAAAGTTGAACAATCTTCAATAGAATAAACATACCATATTTATTATAGTCATCCACTGATGGACACTTAGGTGAATTGTTTCCATTTATTGGCTATATGAATAATGCTACAGTTAACATGGAAATACACATATCTCTTTCAAGTCCTGATTTCAGTGAGATGATTAGAAAACATGGTTAATTATATTTTTAGTATGAGGAACCCCTATACTATATTGTTACGTTGTTACCAATGGTGACATTTTTCTCCATAACCTTAACAACAGTTACTACTTTTCGTCATTTGATAATTGAAACTCTAACAAATATGAGGTGATATTTCATGTGGTTTTAATGTGCATTTCCTTGATGAGTAGTGATGTCATATGTGTGTTCATTTATCTGTTAGTTATTTGTGTGTCTACTCATGTCTTCTGCACATATTTTAATAGGATTATTCATTTGTTTGTTATTCAATTGTGTGTGTTCTTTATCTTTGGATATTAGCCCCAAGTGAAATTTGTGGTCTGCAAATAATTTTTAAGTATTTATTTGTTTGAAAGGCAGAAAAGGCAGAGGGGAAGGTGGAGACAGAGAAAGAGAGAAATCTTCCATTAATTAGTTCACTCTTCACAGGACTACAATAACCAGCGTTGGGCCAGGCTTGAGCCAAGAGCTAGGAACTCCATCTTGGCCTCCTACATAGGAAGCAGGGACCTAATTACTTGAGCCATCATCCGTTGCTTTCCCAGGCACATTAGCAGAAAGCTGCATCAGATGCCTTGTAGCCTGGACTCAAACTAGAAATGCTGGTGTGGCAAATGTTGGTTTTATCCACAGTGCCACAATACTAGTCCCAATTTGCCAATATTTTTCAACTTTATATACTATAACAGTTGGTTTCCGGATTTTATCCATCATTATATTCATAAACATGTTTATGTAATTTGATTAAAGAAATTAGGCTTCTTAATGACAACCAAATATGATATGTCAGGAAAAATGATGAAAACACATTGTAATTAAAATCTAATTCATGGCTGGTGCCGCAGCTCATTAGCCTAATCCTCCTCCTGCGGCACGGGCACCCGGGGTTCTAGTCCCAGTCGGGGTACCGGATTCTGTCTCGGTTACTCCTCTTCCAGTCCAGCTCTCTGCTGTGGCCCAGGAGTGCAGTGGAAGATGGCCCAGGTCCTTGGGCTCTGCACCCACATGGGAGACCAGGAGGAAACACCTGGCTCCTGGCTTCGGATCTGCTGCAGCACACCAGCCACAACAGGACAGCTGTGCGGCCACTTGGAGGGTGAACCAATGGAAAAAGGAAGATCTTTCTCTCTGTCTCTCTCTCTCACTGTCTAACTCTGCCTGTCAAAAAAATTTTAAAAAATAAATCTAATTCATAATAAAAGTATCTAATATAATGATATCTATATTTACTTGTTTTTCAAACTCAACAGGAGTCATAAGTCAGAAACTACTTGTAATTCTATGTCTTAAGAGTAACTGATTCTCAGAAAACATAAATTGAAAGTTAAAAATTTGAAAATATATTTTCACTTTTTTGTATTAAGTAGCCGTACTATAAAATCTGATACAAAAGTATTTCCTTTAAAATTATTATTCTGAGGACTGGCACTGTGGTGTAGCACGTAAAAGCCATTGCCTGCAATGCTGGCGTCTATGTGGGTGCCAGTTCAATTCTTGAGCTCCCTCCCCTCTTACCCCCTTCCCCTTCCCCTCCTGCTCCCCCTCCCCTCTTACCTTCTCCCTTTCCCCTCTCTCTCCACTTTCTCTCCCCCTCCCCTTTCCCCTCCCTCCTCCTTCCCCTCCCCCTCCCCCTCTCCCTCCCTCCCCTTCATGACTGACATGAGCCCTGTACCTATTATCTTACAGACATATCTTTGGTTTGTTATTGTTCCTGGGTTTGATATTCTTAACTGTTATCTTACAATAATATTCTGTTTTTTTTTTTTATTGTTCATTGCATACAAGGGGTTCAAAATTGTGAGCACTAGTGGACAGAATACTATAAAAAGCTTTGTAACTTGCTGTTGGGGGTCGCACTCTGGTAAGGTGTGTCTGTCCCAATTGGTTGCCTTCCCTCTCATTTTCAATAAAATTAATTTGTGACTGTCACTGGTGTTTGTAATACTTTATTTTAGCTGACAAGTGGATGCAACAATATGAGGCTAAGTAGAGTCAAGATAACTTGCTTTTCAACAGGCTAATCCTCCGCCTTGCGGCGCCGGCACACTGGGTTCTAGTCCCGGTCGGGGCACCAGATTCTGTCCCAGTTGCCCCTCTTCCAGGCCAGCTCTCTGCTGTGGCCCGGGAGTGCAGTGGAGGATGGCCCAAGTGCTTGGGCTCTGCACCCACATGGGAGACCAGGAGAAGCACCTGGCTCCTGCCATCGGATTAGCGCGGTTATTTAAAATAACTTTAAAATATACACAAGGAGATAACAATATGACTGAGAAAAATCAAGTGAAGGAAAAATTAACACATGTAGCACTAAAATTTAAAATGCAAGTCATTTACAAGCAAGTGGAAGAAAATCAGTGAAGGAAGATCACAAATCTTTTGAGTTTGTAACTAGCAATCACAAAGTAGGACATATTAATGATCAAATTGTTTTATACTCATTAGATAAAAACAGCTACGTAATGAGCAGACATTTTCCCCTAAGAATCCTGATGAAACAGTTATTGTGAGATGTTATAAAGTTTTTTTTTTTATGATATGTCTGAATTAAATGTGACAGAATCAAAGGGTCATTGTAACTGCATGCTGAGGCAGAGGTCAGCAGATGTGAACCACGTATAACCTTATTATCATCATGTGACCATGTTGCTGAATCCAAGCATCATTTTTCACATGTCTCAAAAGCAATAGTCTGTATGTCCTCCCTAAGTAGTAATTTTTTCCAGCTCAATTCATGCTAAGGATCGGACAACTGTAAATTCAAGACTATAACCCTGAAAATAGATTATACTACAACGTAAGAATTCTCAGGCTATGTATTGAAATATTAAAAAGAAATTAGAATTTAAAGGCCTTCTTTAGCTGAACTAATATATTATCAAAATGTCAAAAGATTCCTTAGTAGCTAAGTGAGAAAAAGAGGAGATAAAGTAGCACAGTTGGCACAAGCTAATTATTGCAATAATAAAATAAATTAAAAAGGAATTGCCCATATTTACAACTTAAGTTCACAATGAGATATTCAATAGATTATATGAAAAGTATCTCAAAATAGGAAGATAACAGATGCTCTTCATATTTTTTCTCTGTTAACTGATTCTTTTAAAAATATTTTTCTACATCCAATTGTTGTATATAGATGTTGCCTATATTCCCATTTAACTAGCATCTTTTTGCTCTTATTAAACATCTTATTCTGTGAAGTATTAAGTCCTTTTGCTGTAATTTAAGTTTAAAATATAAAAAACAGAAGGAGAGGAAGGAGGGAGGAAAGAAGGGAGGGTGGGAATATTATTATGTTCTTAGAATTGTACCTACATACCACATTGAATCTGTTTATAACTAATTAAAAGTTAAAATTAAAAAAAACAGAAAATACAAATAACTACATAAATATATAAAACTGAAATGAGATACCACTAAAAAAGTTATAAAATTTAACTTCCAAATAGGTATTCATATATATTTAAAATTATGAGTTGTAAAAAATGAAAGGAAAATTAGCTGCCTAAAGTTCTTTATTCCTCATAAAACAAGAAAAACAATAAAAGATGCATTCAATTTCATAGTGATATCAGAAATGACTCCCTAAAATATATATCAAAATGTGGCCCCTTAAAGTTTCCCAGAAGTGCCATATGGGATGCCACATATGTTACCAGAATTTGGGGTTCCATATGATATTACCTTATGCTCATTAATAAATCCCCCAAATTAATAAGCCCGAGAAGGTTCTTGCCTAATATTTAGAGAAGAATTCTAAATACCGGCTTAAATAAGCTTTTTTTTTTTTTAAGCTTTTATTTAGTGAGAAAGGTGCATAAGAGAGTGAGGGCTTTATCTAAGAGAGAAAGGTAAATCTGGGTTGATACCAGCACCAGGAACCAGCCACGTGGAAGAGCATCTAGGCAGGGATATGGCCAGCTCCCTGCTGGCTAGAGGCCAGGGTAAAGAAGAAGAGGGGGAACACACAGTGTCATAGGGTTTTAACCCACTTCCAAAGGGGAGTGGTAAATTAACCTGATTGGCTGGTGGGCACCCAGGTGTGGCCAGGTAAGGGCATGAGGTCACACAGGTGTGTGGCAAAGGCATGGTCTTCCAGCTCACAAACCTAATCAGTTTTAGCCTGTATGCCTGCCTATTTCAATAGGATGGAACAAAAATACAAAAATTAGGATTATGATTTATAAATGGAAGAAATTTTGACATTGGAAAATACTTGCAATAAAACTAATAAATTTAAAAGATTCTTGGGAAAATATAAATTAATACCCATTCTTAAAACAGCAAAAAAAAATTATTTCAAAAGAAAAAAATTGCATCTGCTGAAATTAAACTAACAAAGAACACTTCATCCTAAACTATTGCAGGAGAGAAGAGGATAGTATTCAAAGTGAGTTCCATTCTCCTGTTTTAAAAGGGCTGGTTGCTAACTGGCTTCACTGGAAGTAAAAGTAATCTCCCTCTAATCTTAACAGGAGGTAGCTTTGTAACTCTGAGTTAACTCTCCCACTCAGACTGAAAATAGGGGAGTTATCTTCCAAGATGATTACATTTCAAAGGGATGGTTCCAGGTACTTGAGAAAGACTTTCCTGGGTCATTAAGCTGTCAAGAGGCTTTCAAAAGATTTACATCTCAAAGGAACAAAGAAAGAATTCACAATTAGTCAGAGGCCTAGAGCCAGGAAGAAGTCTGTCTAAATTTTAGTCAAGTGGAGGAAAATGCTCCAAGACCACAAGTATTCATAAGTTTCATTTTCAATCCATATATAATATAGCGCACAATTATCATAATAATTTATATCATAATATTATATATCTGATATAAAATTGCTTTGTATCAGAAAAAGACTCCTTCCTAGTCATAATCATTATAACTAAATATTACAAGTACCAATGTAAAACACCACCCAGTCTCATTTCTGAGAATTTACGCACTACACATGCTTAAGTAAATTTTATATTAATATATTAATACAGCTGGCATTAAAGGAAAAACAACTGACAGAGTGGGATTGCATGTGAGTGAATTGTCAAGTTGGGATAGAATTGATATACTTACGAGGGGTTAGTTAGTTCAAGAGAGTTAGCTGAAGGAATGATTTAGAAGGGTATGAGCCAATTCAGGAGAAACAATAGGAATAGTGAAATTCTTAGGATGGACAATAGTGGTCAGGAGTGATAATGTTATCACATTAAGTTCAGAAAATGAATTACATGTAATCCTGAAAGATGTGACCAAGTAGAATCTGATAGTTAACGGAGTCCTGTGAAAACTAGGGTTATGGACCACAAATGTCTGGGGTGGTGTAAAAATATATAGTTATTGACAGAATCACAGTGAATTTAAAGAGAGAGGCAGGTAGAAAATATCCTCTTTTCTCTCTGCCCCACTCTAAAATTCCTGACTGTGCTATCACTGGTCAAAGATGCCTTCCAGGTAAGCCTAACAGGCCAAGTGTTGTAAATGTATTTGGGGTTTCAAAAGGATAGTAAGCATTGGAACCCAATTTCAAATGAGTCTCTGCATTTGTAGATGTAATGCATTGTGCTGAACATATGACTATATCAATTGGAATATGGCATTTGAATTATACTTAAAAATAAAAAAGCATGGTGATTAAAAATAGTTTTCTATATTTATTTTTGAGATCACATATTTTCAACTTACACTGTAGACAAAGGCCTAGTGCCCCACTAAATGAACAGTGTGACAAGTAAAAAGTAAAAAACCATAAATAGTTCAGCAAGAAAATAAGTAAAGGCTATTAACAATATTCAAATTAAAATGTCAATTTCACTCATATATAGTAAAGTTTAAGGCAGTCACAGTTCATCAAAAATGTAGTACTACATAATTTTCAACAATTTGCTTGATTAAGATTTTTAAAAAGTTTGACAAAACACTGTATGTGCAACAAAACTGATACACCCAGGCATTTCTTTTTCTTTTTGCTTTATTTATTTATTTATTGTAGCTTCCACATATAAGGGAGAACATGTGGTGTGGTATTTTTCTGCATCCAGCTTATTTCATTCAACATGTCATCTAGTTGTAAACATTTGGACTCTATAGAACACTTAAAAGTGTGAACAACGCCAATATTTTTCAAAATATTCCAAAATATTGAACAAGGTGGAATTCTAACAAACTCTTTTTATGAGCAGGCATTACTCTGATACTGTTATGCCCAGTTCTGTTGTCCCCAAAGACCACCAGGGAGCCGATACCACTGTAAAGCACATGAGAGTTTTATTGCAGGTCTGGGCCTGGACTCTCAATCAACACCGACGCAGCGGGTCTGAATTGAGAGCCCCGACCCTTCAGTCAACAAGGTTTTTATAGGGTTTTCAGAGACATTCTATACATCATGGTACCATTTAGCAAATCATCTCATCCCATGGGAAATTCAAAGGACATCTCTTAGAATTGATTAGTGCATCCAGTGGCGGGAACAGACCTACTAAAGGTGGTTGGATGGCTTTGGGGCTGATGCCTTTTGAATTGATTGGCCGAAGCATAGGGTCCAAGCTGCTGGGGTGTACGTGCCGAACTGCAGGGTCTCAGGAAGCTATTAATGACCTTATCTGCCCTGAGAAGACACCAGGAACTCTAGGTTATCTGCTAATCGGCTGTTGCTAGGAGAGTTTATCGCAAGGGTGAAATCGGAAAAGACCCCCTAAAATCTACACTAAATTGTGGCCCCTTAAAGTTCCCTAGAACTGCTATCCAGGGTGCCACATGCACTACTGGAATTTGGGGTGCCTTCACCAAGGTCTTATTACTAAATCCCCGATATCAATAAGCCCGAGAGGGTTCTTGCCTAATATTTACAGAAGAATTCTAAATACCAGCACAGATAAATGAGGCAGCATGGTACGTTTTAAGCTTTTGTTTAGTAAAGGAAGGTGCATAGGAGAGTGAGAGATTTAGGGGAGAGAAGTGAATAGGGGTTCATACCAAGCACCAGGAACCAGCTACATGGATGAGCATCTAGGCCAGGAAGGATAGAGCACATGGCCCAAAGGCCATGCGCCCTGGAGGCACAGGGCTACAGCAAGCCCTGTCCTGGCAAGGGGCCAGGGAAGAAGAGCAGGGCCAGGCACACTGTGCCCTAGGCTTTTAACCTATTCCAAAGGGGAGTGGTTAATTGACCTGATTGGCTGGTGGGCATCTTGGTGTGGCCAGGTAGGGGAATGAGGCCACAAGGGGGCATAGTCTTCCAGTTCACAAATCTGACCAATTTTAACTTGTATGCCTGCCTACTTCATTCCCCCCTCAGAGACTCCAGACCTTAATCTTAAGGGGATGTTGATAAGCGTCAAGTCTCCATCTTCTGTAGCTACTTCCTGCTGATTAGGGGCGCAGACCTTGCCTGTTCTCGGTCAGGAAGTCTCTGCCTATCTCATCTACTTAGTTCACTTCATGAGCTGGATCTCTTTCAGTCATTCTCAGTGTCTCCTGCATGGTCATCATTTTTCTCAGGAGCTGCTGGGTTCTACTGGGTTCTTTTAGATATAAATGAAGGTCCATTGTCACTCTGGAGTGACCATGGGAGTCCAAAGCGTGGCATGATGTCTTTCAACAAGCCTTTTAGCACCTTGAGTGCTTTCTCCGTTCGGGTCGAAAAGGCCTCTATCCATCCTGTAAAAGTAACAACAAAGACTAGAAGGTACCTATAATTGCTTGTTGGGAGCATATTGGTAAAATCAACCTGCCAATCTTAAGCTGTTTATGTTCCCCTCCTCTGCACAGGAGTCAACAGGGGAGGTGGCCTTATGTGGTGAGGGTTATTCTGTAAACATAGAGGCCAAGAGTGAGTCATTTCCTTTATGACCATATTTGGTCCCTTTCCTCCAAAAGCTTGGGAGACCAGTTGTACTAAGTCATCTCTTCCCAAGTGGGTAGAGTTGCATAATTTTCCATTAAGTGGCCATTGGTAGTATAATTCTGTGATTTAGCATCCACTATCCATTTGCGTTTTTAGTATAACCTCACTGTTGTGCCCATTCATTCTCAGGCTCCGTATAGTGAGATTCCTTAGCTACTTCCACACATCGACGTATAAGGGCCATTTCCAAATTTGCCTGTGTAGCTGCTCTATCTGCTAACGCATTTCCCTGGTTAACATAATTATCTCCCTTCTGATATCCCTTGCAGTGGATGACGGCCACTTCTAAAGGCTCCAGTACTGCCTGAAGTAGAGCCAGTATCTCTTTTTCATATTTAACAGTGAAACTCTTTGCAGTTAGTAAGCCCCTCTCTTTCCAGATTGCTGCGTGTGCATGCAACACAAGGAAAGCATATCTGGAATCGATCTATCTATCTATCTACCTACATATATATATATATATATATATATATATATATATGTGTGTGTGTGTGTGTGTATATATAAATATATATATATATATATATATATATATATATATATATAAACTCGCTGACCTTTTCCCAGTTGTGAAGCCCTAGTCAATGCAATAAGCTGTACCTTTTGGGCTAAAGTATTGTGTGGTAATCCTTGGGCTTCTATCGTCTGCCTTTCTAACTCCTTCCTTCAGATAGCTGCTGCCATCAGTAAACCATTCAACATCTGGATTTTCCAGGGGCTCATCTTGAAGGTCTGGTCTACTAGAGTACATCTGCCTACTTCAGTGATAAGGCTGAATAAAGGTGATAGCAGTGTGAAGAATAGAATAAAAATAATCCAGCTTGCTAAGCTTATTAGAACACACTCTAAAAATGTGAATGCTTTCTCTTTGTAGTAACAACAAACATCTTGAAATTTGAAGGGCTGTTGGAAGTCATTTGACCAGAAACTCAGTTAAAGTATAAACTGCTAAGTGTGGTTCAGCAAGACTAGTTGCTTTGATGGGAGCATTGCTACTTCTCTATCTACTGCATTCTTGCTTATTGTTCTTCAGAACTAAAAAACTTCATGCAGTCCTAGTTCTTTTCTCTAAAACCAAAAGACAAACCCAAGCTTCTTGTACAATAGTCTTTCAAATATTTTAGAATGATTTTCATGTCCTGTCCTAGCTCCACTCTGGAATAAACCTTGCCAGTTGCAAATTCTTTTCATATTTACATTGACTATTTCTGCTTTAATAAGGATGCTGATAACTTCAATCACAAATGATTTTAGGAATTAAAAAAAAATTCAAAGAGAAGAAAAGTCTATGTGTCTGTGGCTGAAGCAATGTTGTGCTTATATATGCTGTGAATGTGATAGTGCTTGCCTCAATATTGTACAGAATTCAAGCAAAGAACTTCGACAGCATTACTTCACCAAGGATATCTTTGAGAAAATGTTCGGAAAAGAGCTGCAGATTGGTACCTCCTCACACGGGGCACCAAAATGTTAGGAAAAGAGGCGCAGAATAGAGAGAAGGCAGTGTACAAATTCACAGCCAGACCAAATTTATTCAGAGAAAATAAATTTGTAGAGGTAGGTGACCAACTGCCTGAATACACACTGGTGGAATACATGTCAGAAGGCCCCAACTCCCAGGGACTGGGTCTTTTTATATTGTACGAGGGCTGGGGATGGGGGTGCCATTGTGGGCATCAGGCAGAAGGGAATTCCTGGAACTGGTTTTTCAGGTAGATGTGGGGGGTAGGGTGAAGGCAACAAGGTGTGAGACATTGAGATTCAAGGGCAAGGAATACATTCCAATGTTTATATCTTTTGGGCAATGAAGGAGAATGCCTGAGGTTTATATCCTTGTTCCATCAGAAAAACAATACTAGTATTAAATAGTCTTTTATTCATTTACAAAAAAGAAACAAAAGATATTTTCATTTTCAGTTCTATTATTTCCTTTGTCATAAATTCCAAATAATGTTTTCTTATTTTAAATGTTAAGGAGATAATAAAATGTTAAGTGTTAAAATGAATGTGGCCTTAATAAATTATTTAATTTAGATTGCTAATGTCAAAGCCAATAAAATAGCCTAATTATTCTTTTCATAGTTTCAATTACAAAAGCAGGTGTAAATCGCTTCTCTGCCTTTTGGCTAAGATCAAGTGTAGTACAAAAGCAGGCATAGCATGTAAAACTGCCACCTGCAATGCTGACAATCCATAAGGACACTGGTTCAAGCCCTGGATGGTTCAAGTCCACTTCAGATCCAGCTGTCTGCTAATGGCCTGGGAAAGCAGTGAAGCATGTTCCCGGTAGTTGGGCTCCTGCTGCCTATGTGGGAGACTTGGAAGAAACTCCTAGCTTCTGGCTTCGGTCTGGCCCAGACCCTGCTGTTACAGCCATCTGAGGAGCGAACCAGCAAGTGGATGTTCTCTGTTTCTTTATATCCTTTTTTCTCACAGTAACTCTGCTTTCAAATAAATAAATAAATAAATCTAAATGTATTTTTTAAAAAGAATGAGTATTATCAATAATACAAATAATAACAAATATTGACAAGGATGTAGATAATGGGGAATGTTTATACACTGTTGCCAGGAGTACAAATTAGTAAGCCATACGGAGAATAATATATAGAGAGTCCTCAAAAATTACAAATATACCTACCGTTTGAACCAGTATTGCATTTCTGAGTACGTATTCAGCAGAAATGAAATTAGTACACGAAAGAAATGCCTGTGATCCCATATGCACTGCAGGATTATTCACAATATCAAGCTCAACAATAAATCTATGTGTTCGCTGACAAATGGAAAAAGAGATGCACATATGAAGAATGGAATGTTATTTAGCCATAGAATGCAATGAAATCCTGGAATTTGCAGCACATTGGATGAAACTGGAGGTTATTATGTTAAGTTAAATAAGCAAAACCCAGAAAAACAAATACCATATATTCTACCTGATGCGTAGACATTAGTAAATGTTGATCTACATTTAGAAGAGTAATTAATACAGGCTTGGAAGGGTATAAAGAAGGGAAACAGAAAGACATCAGAAATGGGTATCTCAACCCAGAACAAATAAATTACACTGTTCCATAGTACAATGGAGTTCCACAGTTCCAGTAGTATATTATACACTCTTTAAGGAACTTAAGTGGAGAGGCTGATAGGCCCCAACACTGGGAAAGTTAAGAGATCGAAAGGCTCATTGCCTGGCTTGATCATAAGGTTAAAAATAAATGAATCAATGCTATTTTTATTACATCAGAGAGATTTTTTCAGATTAACTACTTCAAATACATAAATAAAAATCTAAGGAGATATTGTTTGACATTTAAATGAATTACTTTGGAAAAACCCAGTATGAAAGAACCAATTGTCAAGAGAGGAAGGTGCCTCCAGACAGAAAAATAAAGGGTTGCAGGTAGACAAATCCAGAATCACTCAGAGTGAAATTTATCAGAAATCTAAAGACAGAAATATAGTTTGGGTAACCACAAGACAAATGGATCAATCCACTACAAGTCAGGAAAAAAATAGTTTTCTAGACAAAGGCATCCTGTGGCTAGCCACAATATACCTCGAGCTGGCATCAAATAAAAGACACTGCAGGCTTTTGTGCAAGAACTGAAATGCCTGGCAGATACTTCTTAATGACATTGTTTATCCTGTATGGTTTGAGATGCTTGCAGAGTCACCTAATGAGGAAGATGGCGCTTATGACCAAGAGTATTAGTCATGTTAAATTGGATCTCTACATGAACATTCCCTACGAATTTCAGTGTTCACTTACATGTGGGTATAGTTTCATAACAGCTAACTAATTTTTCTATAATTGCTTTATTGAGATCTTATTAGTGGGCAAGGAAATATGTTTGTAAGTATTAAATATAATTCTGCTGTTTTTCTTGTGATCATACTTTAAAGTATAAAGCTTTAGGAATTCAGTCTTCATCATTCCACAAGCTGGTGAATATTCAAAATTATTTTTATTTTTATTTATTTATTTATTTTATTTATTTATTTATTTTGAGAGGCAGAGTGGATAGTGAGAGAGACAGAGAGAAAGGTCTTCCTTTGCCGTTGATTCACCCTCCAATGGCCGCTGCGGCTGGCACGCTGGGGCCGGCGCACCACGCCGATCCGATGGCAGGAGCAGGTGCTTCTCCTGGTCTCCCATGGGGTGCAGGGCCCAAGCACTTGGGCCATCCTTCACTGCACTCCCGGGCCATAGCAGAGAGCTGGCCTGGAAGAGGGGCAACCGGGACAGAATTCGGCACCCCGACCGGGACTAGAACCTGGTGTGCCAACGCCGCAAGGCGGAGGATTAGCCTAGTGAGCCACGGCGCTGGCCTCAAAATTATTTTTAAAGAAATCTGCTCTGTACTATGAAATATTTCATTACTTGTGAGTAGCTATAGTATACACTTAAATTCAGCCATAACTCATTATAGCATCCTTAATTGTCCTGAAAGTTGTCTTTCCAATCTATAGATCATTTGAACCTCATAATAAACTACAGTAACAGCGACTTTCCCAAGATAAAGAAAATAATACTTAGGAAGATATCTGAAGGGCCAGTGCTGTGGCGTAGCAGGTAAAGCCTCTGCCTTCAATGTCAGCATCCCATATGTGTTCTGGTTCAATTCCTGGGTGCACCACTTCCAATCTAGCTCTCTGCTATGGCCTGGGAAAGCAGTGGAAGATAGCCTAAGTCCTTGGGCCTCTGTACTTGTATGGGAAACCCAGAAGAAGATTCTAACTCCTGGCTTGGGATTGGCCCAACTCCAGCCATTGCAGGTATTTGGGGAGTGAACCAGCAGACAGAAGACTTCTCTCTCTCTCTCTGCCTCTGTTTCTCTGTAACTCTGCCTTTCAAATAAATAAATCAACTTATCAAAAACAAAGAAGATGTCTGAGACATTTTATTCACTTATACTCCAAAACTGACAGAACATTCCATGAAAAGCTACGTACTTGGAATTACATTATGATTTCTCAAAATGATTTTCCTAAACAACACTTTAACATTATAAATTCAACATGAATAGAGATAAGCTAAGCATCCCCATGAACCTCGTTGTTTTAATTCCTACCTTTGAAAATCTTTCTCAGTGCTGGCTCTTTGACAGGGAAGAAAATTTTCTCTAGTCTTAGTTAGAGGAATAGCTGTGGGCCTTCAGAACCAGAGGTGCTTTCTATTTTGGTAATAGTTAATTAGACAAATCCCCAAAATTTTTGTCAGAAAGTGCAGTATTGGACTTGTGAACAACCTTTAGTATATTGCTTTTTGTGTGTAAGAAGCTGCCATCATTCTTCTCATCTTTCCTGTCATTTTCTCATGCACTATCATAATTCAAATATTGTCATTTTGTGCTGTTTAGCTAAAAAGATATACTTGTGATCATTGTTTTTGCATTTTTAAGATGGAAGGTGATTGATGTGATACTTCAGTATTAAAGTTAAATTCTTGTTAGGTCCAATATTCTTCACACCAAGCAGAAAACTTACCATGAGTCTCTGATGTCTTCGTATCATATCATGATTCTGCAGAACTGGTGTCTGTCAAAAAAGAGAGGAACCATTTATCACAGTAATTTGACTACTAGAAACTCGGTATTCTTATCTGCTGAAGAAGTAGTCAACTGATTTCAGTCCTATAGGCACAAAATCAGCTAAAATTCCAGTAGCCATTATTATTATTTTTCTTCCCAAATATATTAGATGAACATATTGAAAAGACAAAACAGTTTAAGATTCCAGAAGAATTTCACTGTTATCTGTATGTTAATCAGATGACTGAATAAAGAGTATGGAAATAGGACTAGTATTCTGATAGTCTATATGAACTCAATATTTTACATATAATTATACTTTCTGTGTTGTCATAGTGTGTTGTGGGTCCTGAAGGTAATATACTGGGCCAGTGGAGAAATTCTTTAGTTCAGAAAGTATTATTTGAGCATATTACTATACTTCTAATAATTGCGAACCATTTTCATAAGTTGTCTTCTTCACTTTTTATTTTTTTCAATTATGGGGCATCTCTCAACTATTTTCTAGGCTCATTCTTCAGGTAAATTCTTCATTGCCTTCTTAGACGAGGGCCTGTCCCTCTTACCTTTTTCTTAAGTGTCATGTTATATGATCTGTCCTAGCAGAGGATGGAATTCACATAAGAATATAGATTATATTTGGGAGAAGTTTAAAGAACAGAGTGGTCTCAGAATAACGTAAAATTTTAAAGAAATAGTGTTGAAAACCACATTCAGGTTAAAATAATAAATTCTTGAGACTTAGTTTTAGGGATGTTGAAAATAAACTGAGGGTCTTATTACTAACAAATAGTTTGTGAAAAAAAGAATTATTATATAATAAGCATATTGAAAATCCAACAATTTAAATTTTCTCTATCAGACTGATAGTAAAAGTTACTGAGTTTGTTTATAGCTTAGCTTGGCCTAGGCACTACATTGACAACTTGCCATGTCTTCTTTTTCTTCTTTTAAAAATTATATGACCTCGGATAAGCATTCCCAATTAGATATGAGGATATCTGTTCAAATAGACTGTTACCAAAGTCACACATTTAGGAAACAGTAAAGCTGGGATAAAAATGAGGTTGTTCTCCCACAAAATACCTAACACCTGTTCCATACTAATGTAAAACTGATATCTTGAAAAGCGTATCTACTTTATTAAAAATTGAAGAGTCTCTATTAACAGTATGATATACACTTCTTTGATATTAAATTTTTAACGGTTTTATTGAGATATACTTTTCATTCTTCATAATTCACCTACTTAAAATATACAATTCTATGGTTCTTACTATAGTCATAAACATGAATAAACTTCACCAGTAAATTTTAGAATAATTCATCACTCAAAAATAAATCCCACAGCTCTAGATGGTCCCCAGCGTCTGTCCCAACCCTCACCTCCCAGTCCTAAACAACAATAAATGTGCTGTTTCTGTCTCTCTGTATTCCGTAGTTCTGGATATTTTTTAGTAATCAAATAATGTAATTAATGGTCTTTTGACTCTATTTCACTTAGTACATTTTAAAAGTTCAACTGTATTGAAGCATGACTAATTCCTTTCTAAGGCCAAAGCATTTATATTTATACATATGTACATTGATTAAATTTGTGTTGTTTTCACAACTTGGGTGTTATGAGTAATGCTACTATGGATGTTATGAGTAATGCTACTATAAATATTATGTATATCGTTCTATTTGGACACATGTTTATATATATACTTGCTCACACCACACACACACACACACACACACACACACACATATATTTATGGGAACAGAGAAGTGGAATTTCTGAGAGGAATGCTAAACTATTTTCTAAAGTTGCTATGTAATTTTACATTCCCACAGTGTATGAAAATTATTTTAAAGCATCCTTGCCAATACTTGTTAGTATCTTTTTTACTCCAGTCATCCTGGATGTGTGTAGCATTTCATCGTGGTTTGATGTGCATTCTGATGATTCATGATGACGTGTATGTTTTTAGGTATTGACTGTCCATTTGTGTGTCTCTTTGGAGAAATTTCTACTTGGACACTCTGCTTAGTTATTAATCAGGTGTCTTTATTGTATTACAAAAGTTCTTTCTTTATTTCAGAGCTGATACCCTTATTAGATATATGATTTGAAAATACTTTTTCTCATTCAATGGATAGTTTCTTTTTTTTCTAGAAGGTGTTTTTGAAGCACTATTTTAAAATTTGATATATATATAAAAAGCTTTTATTTAAAGAATATAAATTTCCAAAGTACAGCTTATGGACTACAATGGCTCCCCCACACACAACTTCCCTCCCTCCCGCTACCCTCCCCTTTCCCGCTCCCTCTCCCCTTCTGTTCACATCAAGATTCATTTTCAATTCTCTTTATACACAGAAGATCAGTTTAGTACATATTACGTAAAGATTTCAACAGTTTGCCCTCACATAGAGACACAAAGTGAAAATACTGTTGGAGTACTAGTTATAGTATTAATTCACAATGTACAGCACATTAAGGACAGAGATCCTACATGATTTTTTTTTTAAATTGATTAATTATCTATGCAATTTCCAATTTAACACCAAGATTTTTTAATCATTTGCAATTATCTTTATATACAGAAGATCGATTCATTATATACTATGTAAAGATTTCATCAGTTTGCACCCACACAGAAACACAAAGTGTAAAAATACTGTTTCAGTACTAGTAATAGCATTATTTCACATTGGATAACACATTAAGGACAGATCCCTCATGAGACGTAAGTACACAGTGACTCCTGATGTTGATTTAACAATTTGACACTCTTGTTTATGGCGTCAGTAATCTCCCTAGGCTCTAGTCATGAGTTGCCGAGGCTATGGAAGCCTTTAGGGTTCGCCAACTTTTTCCGACAAGGTCCTAGTCAAAGTGGAAGTTCTCTCCTCCCTTCAGAGAATTTATTTATTTTTATTTTGCCACATGCTTTTAGATTCCTATCTAAAAATTATCTGTGAAGATTTATTCATATTTTCTTTATATAATTTTATAATTATAGCTCTTACATTTAGTCTGATTTATTTTGCCTTCACTTTTGTTCATGGAGTTAGAGTCTAAACTACTTTTTCATGTAGCTATCCAGTTGTGCAAGTACTATGTGTTGAAGAGACTATTTCCCATTCCTCTGAATGGACTTATAGCCATCATTAAAAATAGTGGATCATTAATGTATAGATTTATAAGTGAACTCTCAATTTTATATTAATATTGACTTATCCTTTTGTCAATACAATGTTATAATAATTTCTTGTTGTTTGTAGGAAATTTACATCCTCAAATATTTTTTATTAGGTTTTTTGGGTACTTTTTTGGTTTATTTCATACGATTTTTCTATATTGCTGGTATTCTATTGGAGATTGTAGTGAAAATGCAGATCAGCTTGAGTAGTATATAAAAACATTTAAAATGTTAAATCTTCTTTTTTTTTTATTTTTATTTTTTTTATTTTTGACAGGCAGAGTGGACAGTGAGAGAGAGAGACAGAGAGAAAGGTCTTCCTTTGCCGTTGGTTCACCCTCCAATGGCTGCCGGCGCACCGCGCTCATCCGGTGGCAGGAGCCAGGTGCTAGGTGCTTCCTCCTGGTCTCCCATGGGGTGCAGGGCCCAAGCACTTGGGCCATCCTCCACTGCACTCCTGGGCCACAGCAGAGGTCTGGCCTGGAAGAGGGGCAACTGGGACAGAATCCGGCACCCCGACTGGGACTAGAACCCAGTGTGCCGGCGCCACAAGGTGGAGGATTAGCCTGTTGAGCCACGGCGCCGGCCAAAATGTTAAATCTTCTGATCAGAGGACATGGGACATTTTTCCAATTATTAAATCTTCTTTATTTCCTAGTGTTTTTGCAGTTTACAGAGTAGATATTTTGCACTTTTTTGTTCAATTCACTTATGGATATTTTACTTATTCCATTTCTATTGTAAATGAAATTATTTTCTTTATTTCATTTTGGATCGCTTGGTGATATATATGTCTGTATATAATTCATTCATGTATATTGATCCCAAACAATTCTTTCCATCCTGCTAAACTTATTTTCTTAGTATTAACATTTTATTATTTGATGCTTTAGGGTTTCTATCTAAACAATCTTGTCATTTACAAATATAACTTTATATATTCCTCATCTGGATGGAATTTCTTTCTTTTTCTGGTTTAATTTTCCTGTATAGGGCCCTCAGTACAATGCTGGTTAAGTGGAATCAGAGCAATCATTCATCTTTTTCCTGATCTTAGAGGTATATTCTCTGGTCCTTCAACATTAAGTTTGATATTAGCTGAGGAATTTTCATAGATGTCTTTTATTGATTATAAGAAGTTTCTTCTGTCTTAATTCATTGAGTGGTTTTGTCATAAAAGGATATTCGTGTTTTCAATGTTTTTTCTGCATTATTGAGAATTTGACATAATTTTCTTTTGTTTTATTGATATGTTGTATTACACTTACTGATTTTCAAATGTTAAAACATTTCATTCCTGCAATAAATTCCAATTGGCCATGGTCTATAATTGATTTTATATGCTACTGAGTTCAGTTTGTCAGTATATTATTGAGAATTTTTATGTCTATATTAAGAAATTTTGGTCTGCAGTTTTCTTGTGAAGGCCATCTGGTTTTACTATCCAGTGTCCTCGAATGATTTGGAAATTCTCCCCATTTTATATTTTTAGAAGTCCCTTAAACCAAGATACTTGGGGAAAAAAGACTTTACTTGCTTGCTAAATATGTAGATATCTATTTGAGTCACTATTTTCTAAAATAATTGATCTTCAATAGAAGAGTATATTTTAGACTTCATTTATTCAACATAATCATTGTATCAAACTAAAAATTGATAAATACTTTCATACTCAGCTTCTACTAATTTCATGGTGCTCTCTAATTTTACTAGTAGGGAACAAAAGAAGTATTCCAATAGACTTAACAATCTGAATACGGAATATAATTTTATTGATTAATTTATTTGGTTCTAATTTATTTTGTGGTTATATGTGTGTTTTTTCTTATCATTTTATTGTAATAGTTTAGTGCTGCAATAAAAAATTACTAATAGTCTTGCTTTTCAATCCTGTTAATAAACATGGTTCCATATTATCACATACTCATACTTTTCAAAGTCTGATATTTGTAATCAGCGTGACACTCTGTGAATAACAAAAATAAACACTTACCAGATACTAAGACTTTAAGGCAAAGAATTTAACAGCTTAGTTTTATTTCTCTCTATATTACAAACAAGGAACTAAAGAGATTCAAAATTAGTTTGACTACCCTTGTCACTTACTATGAATACAGTAACTACTTCTCTGCTTACTGTCTTACCTCTGCAGAAACCTGAAACTCTTTGAGGTAAGAGTATATTATGGCCGGTGCCACGGCTCAATAGGCTAATCCTCCGCCTGTGGTGCCGGCACACCAGGTTCTAGTCCCAGTTGGGGCACCAGATTCTGTCCCGGTTGCTCCTCTTCCAGTCCAGCTCTTTGCTGTGGCCGGGGAGCACAGTGGAAGATGGCCCAAGTGCTTGGGCCCTGAACCCCCATGGGAGACCAGGAGAAGCACCTGGCTCCTGGCTTCGGATCAGCTTGGTGCGCCGGCTGCAGCGGCCACTGTGGGGTGAACCAACAAAAAAAGGAAGACCTTTCTTCCTTTCTTTCTGTCTCTCTCTCTCACTGTCCACTCTGCCTGTCCAAAAAAAAAAAAAAAAAAGAGAGAGAGTATATTATGAAAAGGACTGTCTTTTTTGCTCTACTTTTACATTATTTGTACTGGTGATATTTAACACAGCATCAAAATAATAAACAAGGGTCCTTGTTTAGTTCTTTTAAAATAATCTTTTATATTATAAATCCCATTGTCCAACATGGCAGCCTATAGCTATGTGAATCGTCTAACTTTCTCTGAATTGTTTCTACCATCTGTTTCACCAAAATAAATAAAATTGGGAAGAAATATTAAGGTCTACCTGTTTTATAGTAATCTAGAGTATCATAAATTTTGCCTCCTGAGTTTTAGTCCCATTCACTAGAATTCAATATTTTGGGGTTTGACTTTCAATTTTATTGTTTTTAAACTTCTACTTATTTATTTTCATTTTGTTTGAAAAGCAGAGAAGCAGACATAGAGAGAGGCAGACAAACAGAGAAATCATCCATCTCCTGTTTCACTTCTAAACGCCCACAACAGCTGGGGCAGAGACAGGACAGTCAGGAGTTCAGAATTAAATTTAGGATTCCCATGTGAGTGATTGCCATTGAATCACTTAAGCCGTCACTTGCTACACTTAGGATGCACATTAGCAGGAAGTTGGAATCAGAAATGGAGATGTGAGTTGAACCCAGGCACTACAACATAGATATGAGGTCCAAGTGGTATTTTTTCTATAAAAAAATTGCAGATTTCAGATGCAGGTGTTCATGAACCACATTTTCGAGAATCACTGTCCTACTTTGCTCCTGTTCTAAACTGATTTTTTGATTTAATATCATTGCGTGTTGAAAACAACAAAATAAAACAAAGACATCACTCCTTAACCTGCAAATCAGCACCACTTAGATATTTCAAAATAGTGAATATTTTATCATGTGTATTTTCTTTTGAAAATAATTTCATAAACATCTTCTAGTCCTGGGAAACATTAAAATGAATACAAATATCAATATACATGAAGGAATTAACTGCATCCCAAAGCAAACTGCATCCAAAATCAGACATTTAGACTGAAATGTTGCTATCATGCTTATTATACATAAAATAAGTACTTTTTAACTTTTTTTTATATATATATAAAGCTTTTATTTAAAGAATATAAATTTCCAAAGTACAGCTTATGGATTACAATGCCCCCCCCACAACTTCTCTCCCTCCCCTACCCTCCCCTTTCCCGCTCCCTCTCCCCTTCTGTTCACATCAAGATTCATTTTCAAATCTCTTTATACACAGAAGATCAATTTAGTACATATTACGTAAAGATTTCAGCAGTTTGCCCTCACATAGAGACACAAACTGTAAATACTGTTGGAGTACTAGTTATAGTATTAATTCACAATGTACAGCACATTAAGGACAGAGATCCTACATGATTTTTTTTAAAATTGATTAATTATCTATGCAATTTCCAGTTTAACACCAAGATTTTTTAATCATTTTCAATTATCTTTATATAAAGAAGATCGATTCAATATATACTATGTAAAGATTTCATCAGTTTGCACCCACTCAGAAACACAAAGTGTAAAAATACTGTAGTATTTAGACTTATGTTAGTGTAAATGTATATAAAATTCAGCTATAATAAATAAGACATTATTTAAAATTATCTCTAGCATATTATTGAACTTGCAATGGTAAGGTAGATAGGAAATTTAGAGATGTTAGTATTTTCCAGATACTATTTGCTAATTAAAATAGAGCAAAGAGATTAGTTCTTTCCATTTCTTTGTGTTTATTTTTTAAAAGTTTTTCCACTTATTTTTCATTTATTTGTAAGACACATACACACACACACACACACAGAGAGAGAGAGAGAGGAGGTTCCATCTGCTGGTTCATTCTTTAAATGGCTGCAGGAATTAGGGATGGGTAAGGCAAAAGCCGGGAGCTGAGAATCCAGTCTGGGTTTCCACGTAGTGGCAGGGACTCCAGTATCTGACCCATCGTCTGCTGCTCGCCAGTAGCAAGCTGCAATTAGAGATGGAACTAGGACTCAAAGTCAGACACTGAGATATGGGAAGTGGGTATCCCAAGCAGAGTCTTAAATACTGACTGACTCTGTGTTTATTTATTTATTTATTTTATTTGACAGTTAGAGTTATAGACAGTGTAAGAGAGAGACAGAGACAGAGACAGAGAGAGAGAGAGAGAAAGGTCTTCCTTCCATTGGTTCACTCCCCAAATGGCCGCTACAGCCGGCGCTGCACTAATCCGAAGCCAGGAGCCAGGTGCTTCTTCCTTGTCTCCCATGTGGGTGCAGAGGCCAAAGCACTTGGGCCATCCTCCACTGCATTCCCAGGCCACAGCGGAGAGTTGGAATGGGAGAGGAGCAACCGAGACTAGAACCTGGCGCCCCTATGGTATGCTGGTGCTGCAGGTGGAGGATTTACCAAGTGAGCTAGGGTGCTGTCCCCCTGACTCTGTGTTTATTTCAAAAATCTTTCTAGGGATCACACACACAGAGACTTGCATGAACACACATCTCTATGTCCATATATATGTATATGTAGGCAGTTGTAATGTTATTTTTGAATTTTAGTCATTTCAACTTCCTATTTCCTACACTAACAAAATATGGTTTAGTCTTATGGCAGAAATGTTCGGGCACTGGTGTCCAAAAATTAGTGCAAAGGGAAAGTTAGAGAATGAAAAGCAGTTCTCTGTACTGATATGGCAGAGAAAAATGATAAACACATCATATTTCACAGATTAAGAATGTAATTGACTTTAATTGCCAAAATTCCCATGCAATGAAGGATTCGTATCTCAAAAGTAGAGTACTTTTGAGCAATACATTTCTTTATAAGTCCATAAAATACATAAATAAGGGAGTATATTTCAAGCATGGGTTAATTAAAATTTATTCAATTCTTATAAGTTCAATAGTTTTCTTTTTTCTACATTCTAGGTTTAGAGTATTAAAATGGCATGTGGTTTTAAAGAAAAAAATGTAAATTTTATGGTACTTGGCATACCTGTTACTTCCTTGTGTATATAAAGTTTCAAAACAATCTGCATATTTGAAAGGTATTTATGAGTCTCTTTTGCAAACATTGAACTAAATTATAGAAAACATGAGTGAGAGAATTTGAAGTTACATTTGCTCACAAAACAGAAGATAGGAATTCTGGCCCATGAAGTAAAAGTATTAAGAAAGTATTATTAATTGGCAAAATAAGTATATTTAGTGTGTCCAAATTACATACATTGTGTTATTTGCATCTTTAGAGCAGCAAACCTATAAGAAATATATGACTTCTATTTTAAAATGAGAAGTTTCGGCAAATAACTTCCCTGAACCTTTTTTCTTTCTATTCACACAATGGAAATAATGATTTTTATAGCAGTTATTATCAGGATTGTTGTATATATCTCATCCAGGCTAGGATAAAAATGGACTAGTCAAACCTCAGGTGATATTGTTATGATGAATGACAGTAAGAAGTCCCTTTCAGTTCAACAAACTCTTTGGGATTCAATTCTCACTTTCTGTTATGAAGTGGAAAGCAAGCTTTCACATATGCGGACATAATGTGTATCACCAAAACTTGGCATGGGTTTCAAAGTTATTAGCATCAATATAAACTTACCTTTACATTCCATTTTCCATGAAGTTTCTTTAAGTTCCCTTGTGTATCTCAAGACTTCTGAGACATCAGCATGTGCCTTACAAGCCAGGAGACTGTTTTATTGCATGCCCCCTATCAAGTGTCCAGAGAACTCAGATGATCTACATCTCATCAATTTCTTGTTGAGGAGCAGGAGCCCAGCTACTCCTACGTGCAGCAGAGTGTGTTCTAACTTAAGGAGAAAACTGAGACTATGAAGCTGATTCTTAAGTTTCCATATAAGACTGGAATTAAAGAAGATAAAATAAAGAACTCAAGTTAGTTCATTTACTTTCAGAATTGCAATGTATTCTATTGTTAAGGAATTTATTTTCTTGCTCTCATTGCATTCCAACATGATATTGCTTCTTTGACCTCTTCTCTGGATTATTTTCTTTTTCTGATGAATGTTGGAGGATTCCCAAACATAGCCCTGACGTACTCTTAGTTTACAACTGCATCATGGTTTTAAGTATCAGTGCACTAGAGAGGTCTGAGGATCCAGAAGCTATGGCTATCTGACACATTTGCAGCATATAGACCTTAGCCACAGAACTGTCCCAAGATTGTGACAAAGCCTCAAATTTTCAATCAAAGGAGTTTGGCTTGCTAAATAAACAGTACCATTCAATCCATATAACTTCATTAGCAACTCAGAAATTGTGTTTTGTACAACTAAGGCTCTGGCAGGCAAGAGAAGACCAAGCAATGCTTGGGATGACTTTCTACCAACCTTGAAAATTAGAGAGCCAGGGCTATGCATTTTTTCATTAACTGAGTTTATGTTATTGTCTAACAGTTCTACTCTTTGATGTATTAAGTAAGGAGAAACAGCTGCAACTCTATCTCCCCTGAGTCCCTTGAATGAATATTGACACATAAAAATAATTACTCAGTTGAATACTGAAAAGCAAGAGAAACAATAATTTGGAAATTTCTCATGTTAGAATAAATTATTTTATGAATTCTAATTCTTACCATTGAAATAAAGTTTATGAGTTTTTAAGTTCTAAATAGAGAAACTAGTGACCTAGTTTCAAAAGTTCTATAGCATCATGTCTGATAATCTTTTTTGGTGAGGGTAGTCATAAATTCAGCACATATTCAAAGGGAAGGGACCTAGACACTCCCCTCTTATTGTTGATAAGAAAAAATACATTAGAGAGGGAGAGGGAGAGGGAGAGGGAGAGGGAGAGGGAGAGGGAGAGGGAGAGGGAGAGGGAGAGGGAGAGGGAGAGGGAGAGGGAGAGGGAGAGAGGGAGGGAGAGGGAGAGGGAGAGGGAGAGGGAGAGGGAGAGGAAGGAAGGAAGGAAGGAAGGAAGGAAGGAAGGAAGGAAGGAAGGAAGGAAGGAAAGAAAGGAAGAAAGAAATTCTTGGAAGCAATAATTTGACATAATTATTCAGTATACAGTTATGCTTTTGTTATTGCTATTCATTTGACTTTTATTAACAGTGTGATACATTAATAATACAACAATAATTGTGAAAGTAATAATATTGACCACAGAAACCAATTATTAAGGACTTATTACACTGTGAAGAGCTTCTTTTGAGATTGGAGTATAACTTGTATGCAAATTCACAAAGTTTAACATATCTATATTTTTAATATGCACTGACCACAGTAAGAAGCTTCCACTGCAAAATGTTTGTTATTAGGGTAGCCATTGACAAATTCTAACCCTGAAACATTTTTTTTTCTTTGACTATAGATAAGTGACCAAGAGTTGGCTGCTATTCTTTTGCTTACAGGAATGACCAGAATTTACTGTGTACCCTGTTTTCCCTAACAGGAATGTGTAAACTGTGGGCAATAGAATGTGAGATTTTTCATCAAAAAGTAGAAGTTAATGGCTTTGATGTTGTTAAGTAATTATTTTGCATATTATTTCAACAAGAAACAAATGACACTATCAATCACACATACTATTCTTACATTATAAAAATCTCATTTGTTATCCCATTTAGCAAACATTTCTTATGGCAATTTTTATCCATTGCTTTAGGGAAAAATCGCAGAAATAATTCTTTTTCATACAAAGGGAGAGAAAAATGTGTTCTCTTTATTTCCTTCCAACAAATACACTTTTTCCCTCTGGAGTTTACTACTTCTAAATTTAGGATGATCTTTCAATTGCCAATGACATACAATTTTGATGTAACTGCAAAAGTTATAGAACAAAGAACCAAGTTTGCTAGAACACTTGAGAGGTGAAATCAGTAATTTAGTTTTATGTGAACTAAGGAATCCCTCATAAAATAAATCTCATATTTTAGGCCGGTGCCGTGGCTCAACAGGCTAATCCTCCACCTTGCGGTGCTGGCACACCGGGTTCTAGTCCCAGTCAGGGTGCCGGATTCTGTCCCGGTTGCCCCTCTTCCAGGCCAGCTCTCTGCTGTGGCCAGGGAGTGCAGTGGAGGATGGTCCAAGTGCTTGGGCCCTGCACCCCATGGGAGACCAGGAGAAGCACCTAGCTCCTGCCTTCAGATCAGCGCGGTGTACTGGCCATGGTGGCCATTGGAGGGTGAATCAACGGCAAAGGAAGACCCTTCTCTCTGTCTCTCTCTCTCACTATCCACTCTGACTGTCAAAAATTAAATAAATAAATAAATAAATAAATCTCATATTTGAAATTTTTTTTGAACTTGTAGTATAGGGCAGGCCCTGTGGTGATGCAGTGGGTTAAGCACCACTTGGGGTTCTGCATGCCATACAGGAATACCTGGGATGGACTTCCACCTCCACTTCTGAACCAGCTGTCTGACAATGGACTTGGGAAAGAGCATTCTGGTACCCATATAGGATACCTGAATGAAGTTCCTGTTTCCTGGCTTCAACTGTTGGGGGTATACTGTAACTATATGGAAGATGTCTCTTACTCTGCTCTGCTCTGCTCTACCTTTCAAATAAATAGCAATGAATAAATAAGGATTTTTAAATAAATTTTTTAAAAAGTCATAAAAATAAGCTTGTAGCATGTTCTAGATGCTGTTTTAGTTATCAGCGGTAAGTTTTAGTGCAGGATGAAGTTGTCCTGCACTAAGTATCTGTGAATATTTCTCATTGTCAAGACTGGAAAGTGCTACTGATACCAATTGAGTGCAGGCCAAGAATGTTAAACATTTTCTAGTACACTGTACAGCTCTCAATGCAGAATCAAATATTCAAAATATCAACAATTCCAAGGTTAAAACTGTTGTCTACAAGGATATAAAGATGAAGTAAAAGTTGGCCGGCCCCACGGCTCAATAGGCTAATCCTGCGCTTATGGCACCAGCACTCCAGCTTCTAGTCCTGGTCAGGGCACTGGATTCTGTCCCGGTTGCCCCTCTTCCAGTCCAGCTCTCTGCTGTGGCCCAAGTCCTTGGGCACTGCACCTGCATGGGAGACCAGGAGAAGCACCTGGATCCTGGCTTCGGATCAGTGCGGTACACCGGCCAGCACACTGGCCGCAGCGGCCATTGAATGGTGAATCAACAGTAAAGGAAGACTTTTCTCTCTGTCTCTCTCTCTCACTGTCCACTCTGCCTGTGAAAAACAACAACAACAAAAGATGAAGTAAAAGCATAATGGAATGTTTTAAAAATTAACTCTATTATGTACTAAGATTTTTGATTATAACTTTTCAATGTTAACTTACCATTAAACATTTTTCTCTCAACAATAATATATACTTTTGTTATATGTCAATAGCTTATAATTATTCATGATGAGGAAAGGTATACTTCTTTATTACGACCTTGACACAGGGAAGTTTATATCAATTGGATTCTGGTCTCAAACAAGAGATTTCCCACACAAAATCTTTCTTACCAAATAGGCTCAGTGAATACCTTCCTCCTGTTCTCCAAACTCTGCCAAGATCTGGTTTTCGGTACTTGAAGAACTCGCATCATTGCTGTACAGTGACTACTTCTTCTGATGCATGTAACAATATTCTAGCAGAAATACTGGCAAACTTGCTATCAGCTTTGATTATAGATATGGTTGCGCCTAAGCTTCAAATGTATTCTAAAACAATAAGCTGCTGGTTACAGTGTATTTTTTGGTATGTACAAAGTGAAAGGCTTAAAAAAAAAGTAGGTGATGAGCAGATCTGAACATCTCATTTAGCAATGTAAACAATCATTTATATATTTATATGATGGTTAATGAGCTCTTTGATATTTAGTATAGATAAAGATTATTGAAGACATTGTAATAGCCTCAAGTAAAATGTGGATATTTAATTGGAATCTTTCAAAACCTAATTTAGCACTTTGAGTGTAATTTTCCTATCAAAGTTAAATATGAATATTCTGAGATATTTTAAAATTATAGCAGACAGTATCACACTCATTTATACCTCACAGAAACTCATTTTAATAATGCAAATAACAGCATACAAAGTGATTAATTATGTAGATAATACATAACTGACTGACCAAAATTTGATAAAGACTTGTCAGAATTCTTACTCTAATCCCATAGATCATTCCTTTCATAAGAGTTAATCATCTAGATTGTTGGACAGATGTTACAATTGCTGCTTAGTAGGCACAACATAGTGATTTTTCCCAAAGCATAATTAGATGAGATATAATTCAAAGGTGGAGCTGGATGTGAAAGAGTCACTGGGTAAAGAGTTGAGGATCACATATTTACTAGAGGTAGCTCCTTGCTCCTGGCTTCAGATCGGCCCAGCTCCAGCTGTTCTGAACGTTTGGGGAATGAACCAGTGTGTGGAAGATCTCTCTCTTTCTCTCTCTGTCTCTCTCTCTCAATCTTTGTGTGTGTGTGTGTGTCCTCTCTTTCTCTGTAAATCTGCCTTTCAAATAACTAAGTATAAGAAATGAAAAATAAAATTAGCTTGATTAACATTTAGTTATATTTTATCTGCATGAACATGGAATTAAACTACCAATGTTACAATCAGCTTTCCAGAGAGTAGATTTCCTCAGAATTATGTTACAAGTACCAATGACAGGGTGATAGAATGACAGACAGCTAATTGTCTTATACAATCAATAAAAATTCCATATAGTTATTCCCTTGAAGTCTAAAACCTGAATTTCTGGTGAACTATGACACTTTAATAACTAATATTGAGAGAAATGAAGCAGTTAATATGGAAATTCTTTCAAAAGAAATGTATACTTTCTTGACAGAGTTATTTTTGGAGGAAGATTAGATTTTAATTATACAACATTATCTAAAGAAACTTAAATTGATTCCTTTCAGGTAATAGTGGATGAGGTTGTCACCAACCTCAAGCTCATTGTTCTAAGGTTCCTGCTGAGGTTAAAGCAGAAGCTATCTTTACATTGAGCCCCAGAGAGGTTTAGTCTGCAGTGGGGTTTATTTGATCAGGATGTGTCTAGGTCTGTCTCACAGTCCAAGGCCTCGTCCTTTCTATTATACATTACAAACTTACTATGGATAAGACTACGTAAAAAAGATGACTTTTTCATGGTTTTTTTGTTTTATTTTATGCTGTAAGTTATTTTTATTTTTTGCATTTTAACATGAAAATATTTTAAATAATAAGGAAATATATATGGAGGAGTTCCATGAGCACATGTAAATTAAACAACTTTTCACATTTTGCTTTATTCACTTTACCCATACATATTATATATATGTAAACTATTTTTTAAAAAATCTGGAGTGTATATGTTAGCAGTATGTAATGAAGTAGTCATAGCGAAGAACATAAAATGAGAAAATACGAGTACATTATTATGTCAAGGGTATAATTCAGTGTATACATTTATAAATATCTATAGCATATAGATATCTTCACATATTCATTCCACTATTTATAAGTAAGAGCTTCCACAAATGAGAGAAACATGTAATATATGTTTTTCTCTGACTGGCTTAATTCATTTAGCATAAAACTCTCCTGTGCCAATCTTTTGTTGAAAATGTCAGGATTTCATTTTTTTGATTGTCTAATATTCTATTGTTTATATATACCACTTTTTCTTTTTTTTACATGATATTATTTTTTAATTGATTGATTTTTATGTAACTTCCAATTTTTTTTTATCATTTCCAATTGTCTTTCCATACGGAAGATCGATTCAGTATATATTAAGCAAAGATTTTGTCAGTTTGCATCCGCGTAGAGACACAAAATGCAGAAATACTGTTTCAGTCCTAGTTATTGCATTACTTCACCTTGGACAACATATTAAGGACAGATCATACATGGGCCGTAAGTACACAGTGACTACTGTTGTTGATTTAACAATTTGCCACTCTTGTTTATGGCGTCAGCAATCTCCCTAGGCTGTAGTCATGAGTTGCTGAGGCTATAGAAGCCTTTAGTGTTCACCGACTTGGATCTTGTTCTGACAGGGTCATTGTCAAAGTGGAGGTTCTCTCCTCCCTTCGGAGAAAGGCACCTCCTTCTCTGGTGGCCCTGTTCCTTCCGTTGGGATCTCACTCGCAGAGATCTTTCATTTATGTCGTCTTCTTTTTTTTTTTTTTTTTTCCAGAGTGTCTTGGCTTTCCATGCCAAAAATACTCTCATGGGTTCTTGAGCCAGATCCTGATGCCTTAGGGCTGATTCTGAGGCCAGAGTGATTTATTAGGATATCTGCTATTCTATGAGTCTGCTGTGTATCCTACTTCCCATGTTGGATCAGTCTCTCCCTTTTTTAGTTCTATCTGTTAGTATTAGCAGTTACTAGTCTTGCTTGTGTGATCTCTTTGACTCCTAGACCTATCAGTGTGATCAATTGTGAACTGAAATTGATCACTTGGGCCAGTGAGATGGCTTGGTACATGCCACCTTGCTGGGGTTGTATTAGGTTCCCCTGGCACATTTCTAACTCCATCGTTTGGGGCAGGTCCGAATGAGTTTGCCCAAATTGTACATATCCTCCCTTTCTTTTTCCCTCTCTCCTAAATTAACAGGGATTACTTTTCAGTTGAAATTTAAACATCTAGGAATAATTGTGTGTTAATTGCAGAGTTCAACCAATAGTACTAGATCAATAACAAATAACGTCAAGAAATACTAAAATGGGAAAAGATTTACATTGTATATCAACCGTCCAGACAAGATTTGATCCAGTCATAGTTTCTCATAGAGTTCATTTCACTTCAACAGGTTTCCCCTTTGGTGTTCAGTTAGTCGTTGCCAATCAGGGAAAACAAATGATATTTGTCTTTTTGGGACTGGCTTAGTTCACTCAGCATGATGTTTTCCAGATTCCCCCATCTTGTTGCAAATGACTGGATTTCATTGTTTTTAACTGCTGTATAGTATTCTGTAGAGTACATATCCCATAATTTCTTTATCCAGTCTACTGTTGATGGGCATTTGGGTTGGTTCCAGGTCTTAGCTATGGTGAATTGAGCTGCAATAAACATTAATGTGCAGACAGCTTTTTGGTTTGTCAATTTGACTTCCTTTGGGTAAATTCCAAGGAGTGGGATGGCTGGGTTGTATGGTAGGGTTATATTCATGTTTCTGAGGAATCTCCAGACTGACTTCCATAGTGGCCTAACCAGCTTGCATTCCCACCAACAGTGGGTTAGTGTCCCTTTTTCCCCACATCCTCTCCAGCATCTATTGTTATACCACTTTTTCTTTATCCATTTATCCAGTAATGGGTGTCCAGGTTGATATCATTTATTTGCTATTGTGAGTACTACAGCAATATGCTTGGGGGTGCAAATCTATATCATATTCTCATATTCTCATTTGCTCTGCATATATTCCCATAAGTGGAACAGCAGGCCCCATTCTTAGTTTTTGGAGGAATCACCATATTGTTTTTTCATAATGGCTTTACTTACCAATTTGCACTCTAACAACAGTATGTTGGGGTTCACTTTTCTCTACATCATCACCAACATTCGTGAGTTTTTGATTTTTTGATAATAGGCACTGTAACTGCAGTAAGAAATCCACTGCTGGCCGGTGATATACTGGGATATTTTATTCCACATGTTTTTTGGCATTCACATTTATTCTTTTGATAAGTGCCTATTTAGATCCTTTACCCATTTCTTAACCAAATTATTTGCTGTGCTTTATCGAATTTCTTGCGTTTACATATTCTGGATACAAATCCTTGATCAGATTCATAGTTTCCAAATATTTTCTCCCTTTGTATTAGTTGTCTCTTCACTCTGTTGATAGTTTACTTTGCTGTGCAGAAAATTCTGTTTGGTATAATCCTTTTTCTCTGTTTTAGCTTCTGTTATCTATGTTTTGGGATTTTATCCAAAGAATCATGGCCTATGTTAAAGTCTTGGATTGTTTCCCTGTTTTTCTCTAGCAGTTTCATAGTTTCAGATATTACATTTAGATTTATAATCTGTTCTGGGTTGATTTTTGTAAAGAATGTGCGGTAAGAGAGTTATTTCAAATTCTGCATGTGGAGATTTATTTTTCAACAATATTTGTTGTTTAGCAACTTTTCCAAAGATAAGTCAGCTGTAGATACATGGATTTATTTATGGTGCTTTCTGTTTTGTTTCATTGGTCTATATGTCTGGTTTATGCCAGTGCTATGCTATTTTGATTATAATACCCTTGTAGTATGTCTTGGAATCTGGTATTATGATATCTCCAGTTTTATTTTTATTGTTCAAGATTGCTTTTGGTGTTGAGGGTCTTTTGTGTTTCCAAATGAATTTTAGCATTTATTTTCTGATTCAGTGAAGAGTGTCATTGGTATTTTGATGGGAATTAAATTGAATCTGTAAATCTGTTAATGTGGTACAATCATATTGATAATGTTACCTATCCCAATCCATGAAAGTTGGTAGTCTTTCTATTTATTTGTGTCTGTTTTGATTTCTTTTCATTAGTGTTTTCAATTAGTGTTTTGCAATTTTCATTGCACAGTTTTTTTTTTTACATTCTTTGTTAAACTCATTCCAAAGTATTTATTTTTGTAGCTATTGTGAATGAGATTGCTCTTTTAAGTTCTTTCTTGGCAAGATTATTGTTGATTATAAAAAAATGCTACTAATTTCTATGGGTAAATTTTATATAATACAACTTTCTAAATCAACTAATTCTAATCATCTCTCATTGGTGTCTTTGGTTCCCTTTATATAAAATCATGTCACTGGCAAACAGTTATAATTTGACTTTCTCCTTTATTGTTTTTATGCCTTTTTCCTCTTGCCCAATAGCTTTAGCTAAAACTTCCAAAATTATATTGAGTATAAGTAACAAGAGTAGACAACCTTGTTTGATTGCTGATCTTAGTGGAAATATCCTGGTTTTCCCCATTCAATATGATGTTTGCTTTGGGCTTGTCATAGATTGCCTTTGCTATGATGAGGTGTATTCTTTCCAGACATGATTTGTCTAGTGTTTATATTCTGTGTGCATGCTGCATTTTATCAAATTCTTTCTTTGAATCTATTTAGATGACTATGGTTTTTATCTTTTCTTCTGTTTGTCTCATGTATTGATCCATCTTTGCATCCCTGGAATGAATCACAATTGGTCAGGGTGGATTTTTGGTTTTTGAATTTGATATGCTAGTAGCATGTTTTCATCAGGCATATTGGTCTATAGCTCTCCTTTTTTGTTGTTACAGGCATGTCTCATTTGGAGTTCAAGTTAGTGCTACACTAACAGAATAATTTGGGATGGTTCTTACCCTTTAAGTTGTTTTGAATAGTCTGAGAAAAATTCATATTAGTTGTTTCTTTTTTTTTATTAATTTATTTATTTTTTATTTTTGACAGGCAGAGTGGACAGTGAGAGAGAGAGACAGAGAGAAAGGTCTTCCTTTGCCATTGGTTCACCCTCCAATGGCCACCACGGCCGGTGCGCTGCGACCGGCACACCACGCTCATCTGATGGCAGGAGCCAGGTGACAGGTGCTTTTTCTGGTCTCCCATGGGGTGCAGGGCCCAAGCACTTGGGCCATCCTCCACTGCACTCCCGGACCACAGCAGAGAGCTGGCCTGGAAGAGGGGCAACCGGGACAGAATCCGGTGCCCCATCCGGGACTATAACCCGGTCTGCCGGCGCCGCCAGGCGGAGGATTAGCCTGTTGAGCCACGGCGCCGGCCATATTAGTTGTTTCTTAAACTTTGATAGAATTCAATGGTGAAGTCATGAGGTCCTGGGTATTTATTTATTCGATTGGGATAGTCCTTATTACTTAAATTCTCATTGGTTATTGATCTGTTCGGTTTTTCTGCCTTCATGATTCAATTTTAGTACATTATATGCTTCTAGAAATTTAACTGTCTTCCAGATTTTCCAATTTGCTGAAGTGATTATAATAGTTCCTAATGATTCTTTGTATTTCTGTGACAATAGTTGTAATATCTTCTTTTCCATCTCTAATCATATTGACTTGAGTATTCTCATTTTTTTCTTGGATACTCAAGGAATTATCAATTTTGTTTTTCTTTTCAAGGTAGCTCTCATTTCATTGATCTTTTGTATTACTTTATTTTTATAAAAAAAACTTTTATTTAGTAAATATAATTTCCAAATACAGTTTATGGATTACAATGGCTTCCCCCCCCCCATAACTTCCCTCCCACCCGCACCCCCCATCTCCCATTCCCTCCCCCATCCCATTCACATCAAGATTCATTTTCAGTTATCTTTATATACAGAAGATAAGTTTAGTATATATTAAGTAAAGATTTCAACAGTTTGCACCCACACAGAAACACAGTGTAAAATACTGTTTGAGTACTAGATATAGCATTAACTCACACTGTACAACACATTAAGGACAGAGATCATACATGAGGAGTAAGTACACAGTGACTCCTGTTGTTGACTTAACAAATTGCCACTCTTGTTTATGGCATCAGAAATCTCTCTAGGCTCTAGTCATGAGTTGCCAAGGCTATGGAAGCCTCTTGAGTTCGCTGACTTCGATCTTATTCCTACAGGGTCATAGTCAAAGTGGAATTTCTCTCCTCCCTTCAGAGAAAGGTACCTCCTTCTTTGATGGCCCTGTTCTTTCTACTGGGATCTCACTCGCAGAGATCTTTCATTTAGGTTCTCTCTCTCTCTCTCTCTCTTTTTTTTTTTTTTTTTACAGAGTGTCTTGGCTTTCCATGCCTAAAATACTCTCATGGGCTCTTCAGCCATATCCGAATGCCTTAAGGGCTGATTCTGAGGCCAGAGTGATCTTTTGGATTACTTTATAAGTTTTCATTTAACTTACTGCTTCTTTAGTTTTTATTATTTATTTACTTGTACTAATTTTGGATTTGGTTTGTTCTTATTTTTCTAGGTTGCTGAGATGTATTGTTAGGTTTTTATTTGTTTTCTTTTCATTTATCTCAAATAGGCACTTACTGGTAAACAGTTCCTCCTACCACTACTTTTTCTGTATCCAAAATTGTCACTATGTCACGTTTCCATTTTCAATTGTTTCAATGAATTTTTAAATTATTTGATTTATTCAATGAAATATTATTAATTTAGTAGCATGTTTTTCTTTCTATGTATTCACATAATTTGTAGAACTTCTTTTGTTGCTATTTTCTAGCTTTATTCAATGTTGGACAGAGAAGATGCGTATATGATTTCATTTGTTGAGACACTTTTTGGTTTAGTTTATGGATTATACTAGAGAATCTCCCATGTGCTGCTGAAAAGAATGTTCATTCTTCACTTGTGGGATGGAATGATCTTTGAATGTTATTATTTCATTTGGTCTATAGTATAGATGAAACACTGTTACTTTCTTGAATTTTTACCTGATTTCTCTATGCATTGATGTAAAAAGAGGTATTGAAGTCTTTTGATACTGTTATATTGGAAACTATGTCTTCCCTTAGATCTGATAACATTTTTTAAAAAGGGTACTTTGGCCTTAGGTGCATATTTATTTAAAATGTACATGTATTATTATTTAATTAATCCCTAGGTTATTATATAGTAACCTCTTCCTCTTTTAACAGTTTTTGTCTTATAGACTTATTAATCCACTGTATTCTGAAAGTAACTTTCTTACTTGTGTAATATATCAATGACCAATTGAACTGGGCTTTACGATTCTTAAAAAAAATTCTATTTTGTCTGATTTATATATAGCTATTCCTGCTTGATTTTGATTTCCACTTACATGAGATATCTTTTCTCATTCTTTCACTTTTAGTCTATTTGTGCATGTGTCTTTATGGCTGAAGTAAATGTTCTATAGGCATTTGATTCTTAGGTCTTATTTTGCTGTCCATTCAAGCAGGGTGTTCTCAGGTGTTGGTTGCAGACACTGATGGTGTTGTGACTGGAACTGGCATACAACTTCCCAGCCATTACCAAGGTCAGGAATTGGAGTTGCAAAATCAGTACTAACTCCAGGAATGGCACTCCATGAACCCCATGGTCCCATGAACTTCCAGCCAGTGCTCAACTACAGATATGTGTCAAGGAGGCAAGTTCTCCAGATGCTGTCTCATAATGAAATTGGTCCTAAGATAGCAGAACAAATGCTTACAGGACACTCTACATGGACCACATGTTGAGCTAGCTGGGACCCAGGAACCACCCAAGCTGTAATCATGATCAACCAGAAGGGCACTAGCCTTGGAAGGTGTAGAAATCTGATAGCATCTGTAAGAGAAACTGTATCCCTGACTCAGTGCTTTTCCTGGGCCATGTGGAAAAACCCTCGGCAAGACAACCTAACAAGTGAGGATTGGATTGGATTGGGCTAGAATTGAAAGCCTAGGCCCTGAGAAGCTAGCTATCACTATTCTTAGCTGGGTGTAGCATGGAAAGCCCATACTAGAGCCTCAATTGAGGCAGTAGTATACTTGACTAGGTGGGGCCTACAAAGCCTGCATTGCCCTTGCAGCTGTTTATAGGAGGGACCAGAAGCCAGAATGATACCCAGGATGAGCTACTGTCAGTTGTTCAGGCTGCAGCCTTGAGTAATGTGTATCATAATCTGTATGCCTTTCCCTATGCTGATGATGGAAGCAGGTTGGGTTCACTGTCCAGGGTGTGTCTGCCCTGTCTAACGAGCACACTGCCCTAAACAAGAATACACATGCTCAGACTTACTATAGCAACCATTCCTATTACACAGGGAACTCTGAGCCTTGGTGGGAAAACTGGGCAGGGTCACAGAAACTGATTGAGTCCTCATGTGTATATGTTCAAGCAGCAACAAATGATTGATGGGGGGGGAATCCTGGGGAAAAGGATAATTCCAATTCTTAGGAGACAACTATCCCCACTGTAGGACACTGGGGGTTGGATATCCCAGCTTTCATCTTCCCAATAGGTTCAAGCAGCAACAAATGCTTGAGGGAAGGGAGAACCTGGGGAAAAGGATAATTCTAATTCTTAGGAGATAGCCCTATTGTAGGACCTTGGGGGCTAGATATCCCAGCTTTCATCTTCCCACTGTTCCCAAAGCACTGTAGTGGGTGGGATGTTAGGGTTACTCTTGGTCTGTTGGGCACAGTTGGACATGGAAATCTTTTTCTTACTAGAGATATCCATGGGGACTCTGAGAAGGAGATATGCAAGGACTCCTGTCTCCTAGTGCAATAGGGGTTTCTACAGTGAGTCTTTTCTTGAGATATTGCACTAGTGCTACAGCCTGTGTGCTGATGGTTTCAGGGAAGGGACAACATGAGTTTCTTTTCTGAAGCAAAGTGGCCATGAGCTTTCCTATGAGCTCTCCTTACTGAGTTCCTGGCTTGTGCTGTCTGGATTCCTTTCTGTGGATGGTTGCCCACACAAGGCATTCATGCTGAAAGGGTCCGCTGAAGCTTTCCTTTCCCTCACAGCACAGAATCTCCCTTGCCACGGAGCTAAGGATTCAGTTGTCCATTGTCTTTATTCTTTCCTCTGTGCTGATATGCCTGGTTTTGGTGTCCTACTGTGCTCCTACTTTCCCTGAGTTCAGGAGCTGTTATTGAACTCTCACCTCACAAAGTAGCTGCTTTGGATCCTCACCATGAAGGAGGAGATAAACACTGGGTTTCTTTCTCTGCAGATATAACCCCAAGACTTTTCACTTCCAGAACCATGAGCCAAAAATAAAATCTGTTATTGATAAACTTGAGCTACTCTAAGTGTTCTGCTATAGTAATAGAAACTGGGTAATACAGAAAATTGGCAAGAAGGATGGAATCACTACTATATCTAAAAATGTAGTAGCAGTTTAGGAATCGGTTAAGTAGAAAATGTCATAAGAGTCTAGAGGAGCAGCTTTTACAAAAGCTTACAATTCTGTAAATGTGTCATTACAGGCAATTCTGGTAAAGGCTCAAAAGACAAGGAAACTAAAACAGGTGGACAATCTGATGATCAGGACCAGAATGCTGACAGAAAAGAACATGCTGAAGTGGTCTGACAAAATTTAGAGTATTCTATTGGATGTTGGTGTGAAGACCACCCTGTCATATCACTGCAAAAATTTGGTTTATTTGGGTATCTGGCCTGGAGTTTTGAGAAAAGACACATTTAAAGGTGATTAACTATGATATCTGGGAGAGAAATTTGCATACAGCAAAGCATCAATGCTATTGCCTATATAATTTTAACTGTATACAGTGGAATTTGGAAGCAATGGCATGACTTAAAGGCTTAATGCAACTGAAAACACTCCTTCCATCGCAGTGCCTGAGATTTTCCTAGGCAGAATTGTTTCATGGTACCCTGGGTTGCTCTGAACTAGAGGATCACTTTAAATATTCTGGTTTTCCACTAAAGTTCTCTTTGGTTACTGAGGCAATAATTAAAGTAGGCCCAGCTTTATGCTGACAAAATATCCTACTGTTTATGTATAACTGATTTTTCAGGCATGCAAAATTCCACAGTTATAGGGTCATGGAAGTTTTTGTATGATTTCAAAGGAAAGCTGTAAGGCCAAGCAGAATTGGGCCATTTGTGTGCAGCTCCTATAGAGTATTCAGTTAGGTGAGACTCAGTGAAGCTGTGGTAGTGAAGTTACAATTGAGACCCCAGAAAGCAAAGGCACAAGCTATATGCAACACTTGGCTAGGAAAGCTACTAACATCAGCATATAGATTCACAGAGCAAAGTCTTAGAGGCAGGGACACCCAAAGTCTTGGGTTTCCTTCCATCTATTACTAGAGACTGCTCAGGATGCTGAACTTGAAACTAAACTTCAATGTTTGCTTTGCTAAATTTATTTTGGTCGTGCATTTGGGCCAAATAGTCACTTCTACTTTTACTTGACTCTTTCTCACTTGAGGAATAAGAATGTATATTGTGTGCTTACTCTGACAATATTTCTTAAAATTAGATGATTTGTTCCTACACTATAGTCTCACAACAGTAATTTGCTTTGAATTCCAAATCAGACTTTGGAATTTTGAATTAGTGCTAGAATGGGTTGATATTTTGATACCATTTGAATAAAACGATTGTATGCTATCAGTGAGAAGGATATTAGATTCAGAGGCACAAGTTTTGAATGTTACAGTTTGCTTGTATTTAGCCCCTCTGAATTTATATAGGAATTTAATTTCAAAAGTAGTATGTTAGGTGGCATTAAGAGAATAGAAATTTGATCTGATCACAGCATTTAAGGTAGGGCTTCCATGATTGAATCTTGGTGGCTTCATAACCAGAGACAGAGAAAGAGCAAGACAGAGAGATATAGAGAGACTTGCACTCCTTGTCTGTTGCCATGTAATGTTCTGTACCACTTCATGAGTCTATCAAATGAGATATCACATCTCCAGAACTAGAGCCAAATGAATCTCTTTCCATTCTAAAGTTTGGCTGCCTTGGATATTTTGTTATGGTTAGTACATGTAGAATAATATGAATGCTTGTTATATTGGTTATTGCAGCTTTTAATATGTTCTGAAGTCATGAAATGTGATGCTTCTGGACTTGTTCTTTCTTCACTGAGGATCTCAGCTAAAGATTCTGGTAGACTCTTGCATCTTTTCTATGGATACATCTTCTCTGGACTTGCATGCAATTTCTCAACTAGAGGGTGTGTCAGTTTCTTTCATAGCTTTTAATCACTTGCTTCTTCTGATGTCTGACTAAAAACTGAAGATTCTTTGGAGTTGCACATACCATACAGGTATCTTAGTAACCCTGGGACTTGAAAGTTTCTTGGGTTCAGTCTGAACTCTGATTAAAGTGATACAGAAAATATTCCTTAATGCAGCTTCCTACAAAGCCAGAATATTGCATGAACACTCGATTCTTCTCTTTACTGAGGTAGTGATCAGCAAGTTGTATCTGTCTCTATGCACTGTAGTTCTTTGTACTATGTTTTCTGTGTTCATAGTACCATGTACTATAATTCTTCTGGAGCAGCAACAAACTGCAACACTCTTTCATTCTTAGGTCCTTTAAGCATCTGGAGTATGACAGGTACCATTGCACTCTGAAGTAGTCCTTAAGGTAATCCTGCACAAAGTTAGAATTTTGCACTCGTGTTCTAACTCTTTTCTTCCCAAGGTAGAATACACTTAACACTGAGAGGTTTGAACTTCCTTTTCTCTCATCTTACTCTTATCAACTTTCTGCATTTATTTTTTGAGCAAAAAACTTCTTCTTTAGTGAAGTTGACAATAGAAAATGGGAATAATGCTGTTGGAATAAGTTAGGAATTAATAAATTGCTAAAAGTTTATTTGAAACATGTCACATTTGAGTGAGTATGAAACATCAAAAATAATTTTTAAGGTTTTTTTTTATAAATTCTAACTCAATTATTAGGTTTGAATCTTTTTACCTTCTGTAATTGTATATATTATGTTTCCATATAAGTATCTTCGGTTAGTCATTTCACAAGCATTTTTGGGGGGATAATCTAATATATTTTTCCTTTGAATTGTCTCTATACTTTATAAAATTTTGTTCAAAATATTTTTCATTAGTTAATGACTGCCCTTTCTAAGACAATGTATGCATTCAAATGAACTTGATCATGGTTGGTCACAGTAGCCATTGGAGGGTGAACCAACGGCAAAGGAAGACTTTTCTCTCTATCTCTCAGACCTTTCACTCTGCCTGCCCAAAAAAAAAAAAATTAAATGAACTTGATCACAACATTGAGGTAAAATGTTTCTTTCCATATGACATGCTTTTTAAAAATTATTTGAGATTAACTAACTTAAATATCTTTTATCTTGCTGTTGTTTTAAAGAGATTTAATAATGGCATTACTAAATTCTAAATTTATCCAAATAATTAAAATATTTTCTATTGAATTTTTGGTCAATTATTTTTATATATAAATTTTATTATCTCTCTCTTGACAAATGTGTTTTAATATTATAAGCCACACTAAATCACAGAAGTAGTCACATAGTTTCTGAGGCACACAGTGAACTATTCTCCTACTTAAATCCATTTATTAAGCCATTCAATTCATTCACCATGATTCTTCAAGACCAATTTTTGAAGACTGTAGTGACTTACATTCTTTAATATCAATATAGAAAAAGAGCTAGAAACTTTCAATTTCTAAGAGTTAATAATACTATAGAAATTATAACATGGTTTTACAATATATGTAATGAGTTAAAGTTGTTAGAAAATAGAATCTGACCACCAACTTTAATGCTTGAAAGCAAGATACTCCAGGTGCATTAAGTAGTTCTAGTGTGTGCCATTTATAATTTTAATATGATTCTGAAAGCACATCACTAAAATCTCTAAGAGAATAATGTGATCTTCTGAAAAATCTGTCAACTATTTTAAACTATGAAACTCTTAAAAATATTCATTCCTTTCAGGATGTTAATGAAGTATAAAGCTTTGTTAAAAGTTCAAATAAAAGATGTATTGACAATATGCTGAACTATCTACTTTTCACTCCCCATAAGTGATAAAGTAGGACTTTCCATGTGAATAACTAACAAACATGATTATTTAATTATTATAAATTTTATCCATGAATTATGCACATTTGGAAATATTTATTTTAACTATAATGCATATGTTCATAATTCTTCCTATCCTAGTTAATATTTTGGACATCTTTTCTTTAAGATTCATTCATTTATTTTAAAGACAGAATGCCAGAGAGGGCAAGACACAGAGATAGATATTCCATGCACTGGTTCGTTCTCCAAATAGATGTGCAATTGTTGGAGCAGGGCCAGGTTCAAGCCAGAACCTAAGAACTCCATCAGGGATTTCCATATGATGGGCCCTAGAGCTACTGTCTGTTACCTTTCAAGGAGCATTAGAGGGAGCTGGATCAGAAGCGGAACAGCCATGATTTGAAACAGGTGCTCTGGCATGAGATGCCAGTATCACAAGCAATATCTTAACTTACTGTGCCATAACACTGGTACCCAAGTAATATGAAAATCTTGACTACAAATAGTTGTTCATATAGTTATTAAGACTGTCTTGATTCTCAAAGGCAATTAAGAAATATTCATGACACAAAAAGTCAATTAAAAATGAGTCTTAATGGAAAATGGAGTGTGAGGTGGGATGGGAGTGCGGGTGGGAGGGTGGAAATGGGAGGATGAAACACTATATCCCTAAAAGTTGTACTATGGGCCGGTGCAGCGGCTCACTAGGCTAATCCTCAGCCTACGGCGCTGGCACCCTGGGTTCTAGTCCCGGCTGAGGTGCCGGATTCTGTCCCAGTTGCCTCTCTTCCAGGCCAGCTCTCTGCTGTGCCCCAGGAAGGCAGTGGAGGATGGCCCAAGTGCTTGGGCCCTGCACCCGCATGGGAGACCAGGAGAAGCACCTGGCTCCTGGCTTCGGATTGGTGCAGCACACTGGCCATAGCGGCCATTTGGGTGGTGAACCAATGGAAAAAAGGAAGACTTTTCTGTCTGTCTGTCTGTCTCTCTCTCACTGTCTAAATTTGCCTGTCAAAAAAAAAAAAGAAAAAGAAAAAGAAAAAGAAAAAGAAAAAAAACCAGTTGTACTATGAAAATTGGTATTCATTAAATAAAAACCTTTAAAAAAGAAATATTCATATTTTCTCAGTGTTATTACAGAATGTATTTCAGGAACGTCTTTTTAAGAAAAATATAGAAATAGTATTAGAAATGCATAAAACACAGTAGAATTATTCTTTTTCAGCACTTCTACTGTTCAAAAATTCATTTAGAAACTAAATAATAAAGTGAAATTTATACATACACACAAGCATATCTATATCTGTCTAGCTATTAGGATGTTTAAAATCAATGTTACTAACCTCATGTTCCATGGTAATGTTCATAGGAATGTACCTGATATTCAGCCAATACACACTAGTTTAATCACAGAAATTATTGTGTTGGAGCTGGCGCTGTGGCGCAGCAGGTTGAAGCCATGGCCTGGGGTGCTGGTATCCCATAGTTCTAGTCCCAGTTGCTCCTCTTCCGATCTGGCTTTCTGCTGTGTCCTGGGAGAGTGGTGAAGGATTTCCCAGGTCCTTGGGCCCCAGTACCCGTGTGGGAGACCCAAAGGGGGTTCCTGGCTTCTGGCTTCAGATCCGTGTGGCTCCAGCAGTTGAGGCCATCTGGGGAGTGAGCCAGCGGATGGAGGACCTCTCTCTGTCTCTATCTCTCTCTTAACAATGTCTTTCAAATAAATAAAATAAATCTTTAAAAAAAGAAATAAATTATTGTGTTATTGAATGATTTCCAAGAGGTTGTATAAATAGCTCAAGTAATCCCAATATCTGATGCTGCCTTTGGCCTTTTCTCCAAGATCCTCAATCTTTTTGGGATGGGGAACTTCAAACCCATGTTTCAGTGGTGTTGCTGGTGCTCATGCTCGTTTTCCAGTGTCCATGCCATATTGGTTACTAAATATAGAATGTGGGGGAATGCATCTCACATGGGAGAGCTCCTTATTTCTTTTTTTCCAGGTCCTTTCAATATTATTTTTGATAGCCATCTAATAAGCTCCATTCTTGTAGTATACTATCTTTACATTTTTTTTTTATTATTTGACAGAGTTAGACAGTGAGAGAGAGAGAGACTGAGAGAAAGGTCTTCCTTCCATTGCTTCACCCCTCAGATGGCCTCTACAGCTGGAACTACACCAATCCGAAGCCAGGAGCCAGGTGCTTCCTTCTGGTCTCCCATGGGGTGCAGGGCCCAAGCACTTGGGCCATCCTACACTGCCTTCCTGGGCCACAGCAGAGAGCTGGACTGGAAGAGGAACAACTGGGACTAGAACCCAGTGCCCACAGAGGATGCTGGCGCCGCAGGTGGAGGATTAACCAAGTGAGCCATGGCGCCAGCCCCCATCTTTACATTTCTATTTGCTCTTGTGGTTGGGTTTGTAAAACTAGCAGATCCTAACATATTCTATTTTAAAAATATTTTTGTTACTATTTTTTGTTATTCTTTTTAGCAGCAGAATGGCCCTGGGGCCGGCTCCGTAGCACAGGTTAATCTTTCACCTGCGGCGCTGGCATCCCATATGGGCACAGGTTCTAGTCCTGACTGCTCCTTTTCCAATCCAGTTCTCTGCTATGGCCTGGGGAAGCAGTAGAAGAAGGACCAAGTGCTTGGTCATGCTGCACCCTCATGAAAGACCAGGCAGAAACACCTGGCTTCTGGCTTCAGTTTGGCGCAGCCCCAGCCATTGCAGCCATCTGGGGAGTGAACCGACAGAAGGAAGACCTTTCTCTGTCTCTCCCTCTCACTGTCTGTAACTCTGCCTCTCAAATAAATAAATGAAATCTTTTAAAAAAGAGAGAGAGAGATAGAGAGAATAGCCCAGTAATAACCATGCTAACTGAAGTGAGTTGATACTTCATTAACTAATTAATCAATTAACTCTTTGACATGGAATGTGTCTTCCCCATGTGTCTTGTGCTAAGTCATGATAGAAGTTTTCTAGTCTTAAGGCATATTTCTTACAAAATGTCATTCAGAAAGTCATTTTATCTATCAAAAACCCAGAACATATTTGCAAAGACTCTATATGTTGATTCTTTAAAAATTGTGTAATTTAATTTTTGTATAAATGTTTGTGGGTTGAAAATATAGAAGCTTCTATGAGTTTCAGGATAAAACAAAAATGTATAGTTAAATGCATAAGGCCCATAATAACCCATAATAACCTAATTCTCTAACAAAACTTTCAACTACTGATTATATGATCTCTTCACTCTTGTCCTGCAAATAGATGTGCTTGTTGGTTGCAAGCAATGACTGACTAACTGCTTTTATTTTATATGTGATTTAAATGGACAAAATACACAAAATATTATATATAGATTTCAATAATGACAATTTGAAAACTTTAGGAATAAAGAAACAGGTATAAATCTAAAATTTATTTCATAATGTTTGGTGCCTCTACTTTTTACTGGGTATACATTTGTTGCCTTAACATTTAACAACTTAGAAAAAATAATCTTGCAAAATAAGTCACATTTTCACAAAAGTAACAAAAATATGTACAGAAGAGTTATACATAGAAACATGAAAAAACATACAGGAACATAAAAAAGTGTTGTAATGTGAAAAGGTCTCTTTAGCGTCTGTGAAATATGCACAGCTACTTTAAAGTGCTACTATTTCCTTATAATTTGACTTCATGTAGGCCAATAGCATTCACCAAGACACATGTCTGAGGAGTTTTTCTGAAAGGGATATTAATGTTCTAATCCTAACAACATGATTTGCCATCACACTCTGTCCATCAGACATTTTTGTGGAATGACAATACAATACCATAGTCAATAGTGCTCTTGACTGTGCTTCCTGTTAGACTACAAGCCCCCTGAAGGAAGTGACTGCGTCTGATATGTGGCATCATAAGGACTTGGACAGGGTTTAGAAGAAGCTTAAAGAGCCTTCAGAGATACAAACTCTTTAGTACTCAGTCTCTTAATATAAAAACTTTATATTCACAATAGACAAGATGAAAGGAGGATATTAACTAATTAATAACTTGTTGGCTGGTGATTTTAATAATTGAAATTTAATTGTATGCCTTGAATTTCAATGCTCTAACTTACCAACCCAAGGCAAATTTTCTTTTCTTGGTAAAACAAAATGTCCTCAATTATATTCAAAGTCCAATCATCTTTATATAAAGCATTAATGAAAAAGCTAACTTTTTATAGTACTTTAACATAGCTCCTATCTAGCCCATATTAAAAAACTAGTACAAATGAATTCTTAATTTTGCATAAGACACTTCTCCACACTCTACTTACTGCTACAGATAATTTAGTTTTATATTAAATGTCTCATAATATATTGTGCCCTGTAATACTAGAACTTTAAGGAAAATTTCATAAATCATGTCCACATTTAAAATGTCACATCTATGCCTTTCATTTTTTTAATAAACTGAGTTTCAATTATATATTTAGCCTCTTTAGTCTGTTTTTATCCTTAATGAATTTCTTCACATTTTTTTTTAAAAAAATGTATTTATTTGAAAATCAGACTTAGACAAAGGGAGAGACAGGGAAGAGAGACAGCATGAGCAAGAGAGAAATGAGAGAGAGAGAGAGAGAGATCAATTGATCTACCATTTCTGTTTCACTCCTCATTTGGCTAAAACGTCCATGGATGAGGCAGATTGAAGCCAGCAGTCAGAAGCTTCAGCAGGGTCTCTCATATGCTTTTCCCAGGCAGCTAGTAGGGGGCTGGACTAGAAGTGGAGCAGGTGCCCATTTGTGATGCTGGCACTGTAGGCAGTGACTTTACCTATTATGCCATAACACTGATAATAAATTTCAATTTTGTTTCATTTTATTTTAAATTTGTGTTTATTTATTTTCATTTATTTGAGATGCAAAAAAAAAAAAAAAAAAAAAAAAGCAAGAGGGGCCAGTGCCTTGGCACAGTAGGTTAATCCTCCGCCTGCGGTGCCGGCATCCCATAAAGACACTGATTCTATGATTCTAGTCCCGGCTGCTACTCTTCCGATCCAGCTCTTCGCTATGGTCTGGGAAAGCAGTAGAAGATGGCCCATGTGCTTGGGCCCCTGCACCCATGTGGGAGACCTAGAAGAAGCTTCTAGCTCCTGGCTTCACGTCGTGCAGCTCCAACCATTGCGGCCATCTGGGGAGTGAATCAGGGAAGGCAGACCTCTCTGTCTCTTCCTCTCATTGTCTATAACTCTACCTCTTTTTTTTTTTTTTGACAGGCAGAGTTAGACAATGAGAAAAAGAGAGATAGAGAGAAAGGTCTTTCTTTTTCCGTTGGTTCACCCTCCAAGTGGCCGGCCACTACAGCCGGCGAGTTGTGGCTGGTGTGTTGCGGCAGATCCGAAGCCAGGAGCCAGGTGTTTCCTCCTGGTCTCCATGCAGGTGCAAGGCCAAAGGACCAGGGCTGTCCTCCACTGCACTCCTGGGCCATAGCAGAGAGCTGGACTGGAAGAGGAGCAACTGGGACAGAATCCAGCGCCCCAACCGGGAGTAGAATCTGGGGTGCCAGCACCGCGGGTGGAGGATTAGCCTAGTGAGCATTGTCACAGACCAACTCTACTTCTTAAATAATTAAAAAAAAAAAAACAAGAGTGAGAAAGAGAAAGAGAAAGAGATAGAGAGAAAGAGAGAGAGAGAGAGAGAATCTTCCAATCACTGATTCACTCAGCAATTGCCTGCAACAGCTAGAAGTTAGGTCAAAACTAAGAACTATGAACACAAATTTTATTTTAAGGTAGAGTTAGTTTTCCAGTGAATTTTATGGGTGTGTGATATGTATTGAATTCAATGAACACAGGAATTGATCTTGGAACCTACAAATTTATTCGGATTTTTATGTCTGCCTTCCTGGTATGGTGTAAATCATATTCATAGTCACAAGCTACCAATTTGTTTAATCAAGGTTCATATGAATATGTGAGTAGCTGAAGGTAATTGAAGGGCTTTATCTTTGTATGCCACAATATGTCAGAACAAAAAGTAAAATGCTTAACAATTTTTAGTGTTAATTTTATAAATTATTAAAGAGATGATGGCTGGCACCGTGCCTCAACAGGCTAATCCTCCGCCTTGTGGCACCGGCACACCGGGTTCTAGTCCCGGTTGGGGCGCCGTATTCTGTCCTGGTTGCCCCTCTTCCAGGCCAGCCCTCTGCTGTGGCCCGGGAGTGCAGTGGAGGATGGCCCAAGTGCTTGGGCCCTGAACCCCATGGGAGACCAGGAAAAGCACCTAGCACCTGGCTCCTGCCATTGGATGAGCGCGGTGCGCCAGCCGCAGTGCGCCGACCGCGGCAGCCATTGGAGGGTGAACCAACGGCAAAAAGGAAGACCTTTCTCTCTGTCTCTCTCTCACTGTCCACTCTGCCTGTCAAAAATAAAAAAAAAAAAGAGATGAAATTTTTCCATTATTTCATCATCTCATTCTCTCTTCTCCATCTACTTATAAGTTCTGGGTAACATCAATATCAGTTCTTTCCCTCTCACATTCATTCTCATTTTTATCTCCTCATCTTGTGTATTTCCTTAATGTGCATCACTGCTTGATATGGCATTTTATATTAATTAATATATTTATTTACTTTCTGTCATTTCTTCTTACAATTTAAGTTTCAGGAGGAATCAGAATTGTCTTTTGTTGTTTTTTTTCTTGACTTTAAGAAATATCCGGGATATAATATTCAACAATGTTTTGCTGAAAAATAGAACACTGATCTTTGCTGAAGATGGATTTCTATATATTGTTTAAGTTTCCATTTTATTTTTCTAAGAACATACTAAAATCTCATTTTGTAAAGTCAATAATTTATTTTTCTCTCCCCATTTTATTAATTTGTTAGATATTTATCACAAATCCATTCCAAAATCTACAATAGAATTAAACAGCTCATTCAATTAAAAAATTAACAAGGTTGATTTCATCACGTAACCTTTCTTATCTTCTGATAATATCCATTCTGATGTTCTTTACACTCACAGCTTGGTGTATCCTCATTTCTCAGTAGGAAGAGGAACAGTTTTCCTGCTAGCCTTATGGAGAGTTTCCTTGCCTTTTCCATTGCTGAATTCATGGTTTCCACAATGACATGTGTTTCATTTTATTCCTTTGTTTTGGAGAGCACAATCTTCACTTACTTTCAGGGAAAAGATTTGCTTAGCATGGCAAACATATTCCCTGGTATTCACGTCCTTCTGCAATATCCCCTTGACATTATTTAGGATATGTGAAATGCATCTAATTAATGGAACACAGCTTTCAAATATATAGGACAATATGCACCTCATTATGTAAGACTGAAACACCAATCTTGCTGGATTATTTCTTTGTCTTTCTCTCTGCTTACTTGGTGAAATAAACATCAGTGTTGGGGATGCACACTTGGCATGGAACTATGGGAAATCTCTAGCATCTAAGAGTTTAGATTAATCTGTAGCAGACAGCCAGAAAAAATCCTGGAGTTCCTAGCCATACAACTCAAGGGAGACATACTACTAGCTGCCACATGACTGGGAAATAGAAGCTTTCGTAGCTGGTCACCCAAGTGAGAATCAAGTCCTGGATAACTCCTTAATTGCAGACTTGTGAGACCTTCAAAGAAGATGAATGTCAAATGTACCAGTATTTCTGACCCAAGGGAACAATGAGATAATAAAAAAAGTGTTATAACATGACCTTGAATACAAATATAACTGTGCATTTGTCAAGCTTGTGGGTCTGAAAATATATTTTTCTGCCCTATTATTTTAATTTTGCTATGTGAAAGATTAAATTTACTTTGAGCTAAGATTTTACAAGCAATTCTCTTTCAGGATTTTGAATAGATTTTTCTATTGGTTTTCAGCATCAATTATTGGAATTCTATTCTAATTTTTATTAATTTTTTGGCTTTTCTACTTTACTAACTCTGTAGTAACATGTTCAATTATTTTTCATCATGTAAAAGCTGTTTATACCTCTTATATGATGTCTCTTCATATGTTCTACTTGCTTTGCATTCATCTATTTTTAACTTCTTTTCTGTTTGGAATTACAACAAAGATAATTGAGCTTAATTCCTCTGTCAAGCAAGTTATTTCATAAGTTGCTTTTAGATACTGTGTTCTTTTGACCTATCTGAGTTCTATTAGACGCCATCAATAATTTAATTGCACTTACTACTTTCCACTCAAACTTATCAAGACCAATAGAATGCACGGGGCTCACCAGGGGGATTAGGAGAAAAATTTGATGTCTCAGAAACATCAGCACCACCTCTCATTTTTATTTCTGTTCTTTATGCCTTTCTCATTGTCCATCCTGCATATTCAGATTCTTTGTATTCCTCCCTGTCTGGCTCTTTTTTTTTTTTTAACTTCAAATTCTTGATATTTTTTCCGCCAAGAAAAAAAATGATGCATAGAAAGAGCACCAAAAAGTCAGCTGCAGGATACGGGAAAACTCTGAGATCCCATTCCCCTGGGAATTCCTAGTGGCCATGCTACCACAAAAGCCACAGGTGAATTTCAGCATAATTCACAATGTTGGAAAGTCAGTATATTCACAGAATGAGATTCTGTAATTGATTATCCTGGTAAGAGAGGACAGAATAATTGTTTCCCCTTTTTGAAACTTTTGAAGTTAACAAATATTTTATCTAAATACTCAACTCTTATTTAACCATATTAAATAGAATAATGTTGTAGCTCCTCTACATGAAAATATTAGTTATTTGAGAAATATTGCATATAGCTTGGAGTCTTTCAAGAGTAACAATTTTTTGGAGGGAGAAGGGAAACCTCAAGGTGATCAAAAATGATAAGAAACTAGGAAGGAAGGGACAGAGGGAGTTCCAAGATGGCGGAATAGGGAGGTAGCGCACCGATGGTCCGAGAAGGGAAGGTTCAAAGAGGGGTGAGAATTTGTAGTTTCGGGGAAAGGGAAGCTCTTCAGAAATTGGGGAGACAGGGTGGACCTGCAAGGAGAACGCAGATGCCTGAAGAGCAGGACACCAGTAGGAGTGTGTACGCACCAGCGCTGGAAGCCAGGGTGAGAAAGGGCGCTCACCCAGCACCACTGTAACAGCTGCTGCCACCCCTCCCCCAACCCACACTGGGACGAACCCTGAGAGATGCACAACTGAGTGGGGGGAGGAAATAAAAAACGGAACAGAGTGAGTAACGATTGCAGAAAGAGTGCGCGATTCAGGAGGACTAATTGAGGGACTAAGCAATCCAAGATCCATCCCGCAAATCGCAGCTGCAGTGGGCGGGAAGCAGCCATCTTGTTTGTTTACATTTGGGCTTAAAGGAGACCTGCCTCTGCCTCCGCACCACCCTTCGGAGGCGGAGCCCAAAGGTGGAGTGGAGCAACAGGACACTCCTTGCACAGGGGTGGGCAGCTAGGGAGGGCAGCTCAAAGCCCTGACACCACTCTACTCAAGTTACCGAAAAAAAAAATAGAATAGCGCCCGCGGGAAGAGGGCAGGATCCAGGGGGACAAACTGAGGGATTGAAAACGCCAGGATCCTTAGGAGCCGCCCAACCCACAATCAGAGCTGCAGCAGGCAGAGTGCAGCCATCCTGTTTGTTAACATTCAGGCTTAAAGGAGTGGAGGGGTGGAGTCCAAAGGTGGTCTGGAGCTACTTGACACTCCTCACACAGGAGGTGCAGTGAGAGAGAGTGGCTGACCAACGAACCCCAGGCACAGACACGTAAGGGTGAACATAGGAACAAGGAAACCAGCTCCCAAGGGGCAGAGATTGGCACCTCAAAGCCCTGACACCAGCCCACTCAAGTTACAATAAATAAATAAATAATAAGCAAACTCTGGAAGGCAGAGCAGCCTGCTTACACTGGATATTGGTACAGACTCACAGCAGCCCATAGCAGAGGGAAATCAACCTGAAAAACCACCCAGACGGAATGCCAAAAAACAAAACAAAAACCCACAATAAGAATATAGAAGAACAGATAAACTCACCAATGGAGCAGGCTAAACCAACCATAACAGAGACTGAAGAAGAAGAATGAAACCATGCCAGAAAAAGAATTCAGAAAATTAATAATCAGATTACTTAGAAATAACGAGAAACAGTGTTGAGAGCTGAACGAAAAACAAGCCCAAGTATTAGAGATACTAAAGAGAAGCCAGAATGAAATACTGGAAATGAAAAACTCAATTGACCATATAAAAAACACCTTGGAATCCCTCGGAAATCGAACAGATGAAATAGAAGACCGAATATCAGAATTCGAAGACAAACTTCCAGAAATAATACAGTCAGTTCAAATGCAGGAAGAAGAAATTTAAAAAATTAAAAAATACGGTCGGAGACCTACAAGATTCAATCAAATGGTGTAATGTTCGGATAAAGTCCCTGAGGGGGTGGAAAGAGAGAATGGATTGAAAGGGGTTTTCAGTGAAGTAATATCAGAAAACTTCAAACAAAGGCAGCTGGATAACAACAGGCAAATTCAGCAGATAGCCAGGACTCTGAACAGGGTAGACCAGAAGAGAAATTCACCACGACACATTGTCACAACACTCAGCTCAGTGACACACAAAGATCAAATCCTAAAATGTGCCAGAGAAAAACGACAAATCACATTCAGGGGTAAGTTAATCTGACTCACCCCAGACTTCTCATCACAAACACCACAGGCAAGGAGACAATGGCATGATATATTTCAAGTTTTAAAAGACAAACAATGCCAACCTAGAATACTATACCCTGCAAAGCTATCATTTATGAATGAAGGGGAAATAAAGATCTTTCAAGACAAACAGAAACTGAAAGAATTTATATCCACGCGTCCAACCCTACAACACTTGCTCAAAGACGTGCTGCACACAAAAATACAAAAACAAGAACTTCACTACAAAAAAAAAAAGTGAATGTAGAGTAACCAACAAACAAAGTCCAAAATACATAAACAGCTCGTTTAGGAAACATGAATGGGAAAAGACAGTACTTAACTGTAATCACACTGAATGTGAATGGTCTTAATTCTACTACCAAAAGACATAGACTAGCTGATTGGATCAAGAAAGAGAATCCATCTATATGCTGCCTTCAGGAGACACACCTTATCAGCAAAGACGCACACAGAATGAAAGTGAAAGGATGGAAAAAGATACTCCAAGCTAACAGAAATCAAAAAAGAGCTGGTGTGGCCACCCTGATATCAGACAAAATAGACTTTAACATAAAAACTATTAAAAGAGACAGAGAAGGGCACTAGATAATGATTAAAGGATCTATCTAACAGGAAAACATTACTATTATAAATGTATACACATCTAATTACAGGGAGCCTGGCTACCTGAAAGAATTACTAAAGGATTTAAAGGGAGATATAGATTCAAATACAATAGTAACAGGGGACTTCAACACCCCACTCTCACCAATGGGCAGATCAACCAGATAGAAATTCAACAAGGAAACAACAGAGTTAATTGATGCTATAGACCAATAGAACTAATAGATATCTTCAGAACCTTCCACCCCACAGCCACAGAGTTCACGTATTTCTCCCCAGTACATGGTATGTTCTCTAGGATTTACCATATTCTAGGCCATAAAGGGAGCCTCAACAAATTCAAAAAAATTGAAACTATACCATGCAGCTTCTCAGACCATAGCGCAGTGAAACTTGAAATCAACAACCCAAGAATCTCTACACCATATGCAAATATATGGAGAATGGACAACATGATCCTAAACAAACCATGGGTCATTGAAGAAATTAAAAGAGAAATCAAAAGATTTCTAGAAAAAAATGAAAATGATAACACAACCTATCAAAACCTGTGGGACACAGCAAAAGCAGTGCTAAGTGGAAAGTTTATAGCAATTGGTGCCTATATTAAGAAGCTGGAGAGGAACCAAACAAATGAACTCTCCATGCACCTCAAGGATTTAGAAAAACAGCAGCAAATCAAGCCCAAATACAGAAGGAGGAAAGAAACACTAAAGATCAGAGAGGAAATAAACAGAATTGAAAATCAAAAAAAAAAAAAAAAAGATCAACAAAACCAGGAACTGGTTCTTTGAAAAAATAAACAAAATCGACACACCATTGGCCCAACTAAACAAAAAAAGTAGATAGTAGATCCAAATCTGTAAAATCAAAGATATTAATGGAAATGTAACAACAGACACAACAGAAATAAAAAGAATAATCAGAAACCACTACAAAGAGATGTATGCTAACAAATTGGGGAACCTGAAAGAAATGGATAGATTCTTGGACACGTACAACCTTCCTAAACTGATCTGGGGAGATATAGAAAATCTAAACAGACCCATAACCATGGAAGAAATTGAATCAGTAATAAACGCACTACCAAAAAAGAAGAGCCCAGGACTGGATGGCTTCACCGCCAAATTTTACCAGACATTTAGAGAACAACTAACCCCAGTTCTTCTCAAATTATTCAAAAACAATTGGAAGGGAGGGAATCCTCCCAAATTATTTCTACGAAGCCAATATCACCTTAATTGCTAAGCCCGGAAAAGACACAACAGAGAAAGAAAACTACAGATCTATCTCCCTGATGAACATAGATGCAAAAATACTCAACAAAATTCTGGCAAACCAAATCCAACTGCACATCAGAAAGATCATTCACCTGGACCAAGTGGGATTTATCCCTGGTATGCAGGGATGGTTCAATACTATGTAATACATCACATTAATAAATTGAGAAACAAAAATCATATGATTATCTCAATAGATGCAGAGAAAGCATTTGACAAAATACAACACCCTTTCATGATGAAAACCCTAAGCAAATTGGTGTTAGAAGGAACATTCCTCAACACAATTAAGGCAGTCTATGATAAACCAATGGCCAGCATCATATTGAATGGGGAAAAGTTGGAGGCATTTCCATTGAAAACTGGCACCAGACAGGGATGCCCACTCTCACCATTGCTATTCAGTATAGTCCTAGAAGTGTTAGCTAGGGCCATCAGGCAAGAAAAAGAAATTAAAGGGATACAAATGGGAAAGGAGGAAGTTAAACTATCCCTATTTGCAGATGACACAATAAATTCCTATAAGAGACTATTGGAACTCATAGAAGAGTTTGGTAAAGTAGCAGGATACAAAGTCAACACTCAGAAATCAACAGCCTTTGTATACACAGATAATGCCAGGGCCGAGGAAGAACTTCTAAGAGCAATCCCATTCACGATAGCCACAAAAACAATAAAGAACCTTGGAATACATTTAACCAAGGATGTCAAAGACCTCTATGATGAAAATTACAAAACTCTAAAGAAGAAAAAGAAGACGACACAAAAAATAGAAAAACCTGCCATGCTCAGGGATTGGAAGAATCAATATTATCAAAATGTCCATTCTCCCAAAAGCAATTTACAAGTTCAATGCAATACCAATCAAAATACCAAAGTCATTCTTCAAAGACCTAGAAAAAAAACGATACTGAAATTCATATGGAGAAACAGGAGACCGAGAATAGCTAAAGCAATCCTTTACAATAAAAACAAGGCTGGAGGCATCACAATTCCAGACTTCAAGACATACTACAAGGCAGTTATAATCAAAACAGCCTGGTACTGGTACAAAAACAGATGGATAGACCAATGGACCAGAATAGAAACACCAGGGATCAATTCAAACATCTATAACCAACTCATATTTGACAAGGACCTAAAACCAACCCCTGGAACAAGGACAGCCTCTTCAACAAATGATGCTGGGAAAACTGGATGTCCACATGTTGAAGTATGAAGCAAGACCCCTACTTTACACCTTATACAAAAATCCACTCAACATGGATCAAAGAACTAGAGATGCACCATGACACCATGAAACTAATTGAGAGCATAGGGGAAACCCTTCAAGAAATTGGAACAGGAAAAGAATTCCTGGAGAAGACCCCAGAGGCACGGGTAATGAAAGATAAAATAAACAAATGGGATTACCTCAAATTGAAGAGTTTATTTACAGCAAAGGAAACAGTCAGGAAAGTGAAGAGGCAACCAACAGAATAGGAGATGTTATTCACAAACTAGACAACAGATAAAGGATTAACAACTAGAATCTATAAAATGATCAAAAAACACCACAGAATCAAAACAAACAACCCAATAAAAAATGGGCCAAGGACCTTAACAGATATTTTTCAAAAGAGGAAATCCAAATGGCCAACAGACACATGAAAAAATGCTCAGGATCACTAGCCATCAGGGAGATGCAAATCAAAACCACAATGAGGTTTCACCTCACTCCGGTTAGATTGGCTTACATACAAAATCAACCAACAACAGATGCTGGCGAGGATGTGGGGAAAAAGGGACACTAATCCACTGTTGGTGGGAATGCAAACTGATAAAGCCACTATGGAAGACAGTTTGGAGAGTCCTCAGAAACCTGCATATAGCACTACCACAGGACCCATCCCACTCCTTGGAATTTACCCAAATGGAATTAAAAGGGAGAAAAAAAGAGCCACTTGCACCTCAATATTTGTTGCAGCTCAATTCACAATAGCTAAGACATGGAATCAACCTAAAAGTCCATCAACAGATGACTGGATAAAGCAACTATGGGAAATGTACTCTATGGGACACTATACAGCAGTAAAAAACAATGAAATCTGGGCATTTACAACAAAATGGAGGAATCTGGAAAACATCATGCTGAGTGAAATAAGCCAGTCCAAAAGGGACAAATATCATATGTTCTCCCTGATCGATGGCAACTAAACGAGCATCTAAAATGATATCTATTGAAGTGAAATGGACTCTATGAGAGACAATGATATGATCAGCCCTTGTCTAGACTGTTGAGGAACAACTTACTATTTTATTCCTTTTAGTATTTTTGTTGTTATTGTTGTTGCTCTGTTTGTTCTACATAAGACCACTGGTTGAACTCTGTAATCAATGCACAATCATTCTTAGGCATTTAAAATTAACAGAAAAGTGATCTCTGTTAAACATAAGAGTGGGAATAAGAGAGGGAGGAGATATATAGGTTGGCACATGCTCACTCGGACTTACCTCCAATGGCGGAACTAGAAATGTGCCAGGGGATTTCAACTCAATCTTACCAAGGTGGCAGGTACCAATGCCAGCGCACTTGGTAAAGTGATAAGTATAAATACACAACCGATCAAAAAGATAGGGTATGTGTCAAAGAGATTTCACAAATAAGACCAGTGTAAGCAAATAATGAAGGAATGAATTAAAAGGGAGAGAATGATCCTGCGGGGGAAGCAGGACACACAGTAGATTCATAGAATGGCAAATGCCCAAAACAGCGCTCCTGCCTCAGAATCAACCCTTGGGACATATGGATCTGGCTAAAATGTCCATGAGAGTCTCACAGGCATGGAAAGCCATGACACAGTGGCAAAAAACAATCTAAATGAAAGATCCTGGTGAACAAGACCCCAGCAGAAGGAACAGGCCATCAAGGAGAGAGGTGCCTTTTTCTGAAGGGAGGAATGAACCTCCACTGTGATACGGCCTTGACTAAACAAGTTCAGAGTTGGTGAACTCAAGGGGCTTCCATAGCCTAGACAGCTCATAGCAAGAGTCTTGATTGATTACTGACATCATAAATAAGAGTGCCAATTGTTAAATCAACCATGGGAGTCACTGGGTACATGCTTCCCACATAGGATCTCTGTCCTTAATGTGTTTTACTATGAAACTTAAAATCAACACTACTAGTCGAACAATACCCTATACCTTGTGCGGTTGTGTGAATGCAGCCTGTTGAAATCCTTGCTTAGTATATACTAAGTTGATCTTCAGTATATGAAGGTAATTGAAAATGAAACTTGGGGCCGGCACCGTGGTGCAGTAGGTTAATACTCTGCCTACAGCACCGGCATCCCATATGGGCGCCTGTTCTAGTCCCGGCTGCCCCTCTTCCAATCCAGCTCTCCGCTATGGTCTGGGAAAGCGGTGGAGGATGGCCCAGGTGCTTGGGCCCCTGCACCCATGTGGGAAACCAGAAAGAAGCTTCTGGCTTCGGATCGACGCTGCTCTGGCCATTGAGGCCATCTGGGGAGTGAACCAAGGGAAGGAAGACCTTTCTCTCTGTCTCTCCCTCTCACTGTCTGTAACTCTACCTGTAAAATAAATACATTTAAAAAAAAAAAAAGAAAATGAAACTCGATGAAGGGCGGGATGGGAGAGGAAGTGGGAGAGGGGAGGGCCATGGGAGGGAGGGAGGTTGGGGGGGGAAGCCACAAAAATACAAAATTTGCACTTTGTAAATTCACATTTATTAAATAAAAAATAACTATATAACAAACAAAAAAGGAACTTAATACTTTATCCTTTTAGTATTTTTTATGTTCTACTTAAAACTATTGGTTGAACTCTGTAATTAATACACAATTATTCTTAGGTGTTTAATTAATGCCATAACTCAAATAGTATTTTACACTTTGTGTTTCAGCGTGGGTGCAAACTGTTGAAATCTTTACTTAATATATGTTAAATTGATCTTCTGTATATAAAGATAATTGAAAATTTAAAAAATGGTAAGAAACTAAGGTAAAGATATTTATTTTTTGAAATCATGAAGTTGTTAGGAGTGAATCTGATGGAGTTGAGACAAAAATGATCCATAGGGACGGGCACTGTGGCGCAGAGGGTTAAGGCCCTGGCCTGTAGTGCTGGCATCCCATATGGGCACTGGTTCATGTCTTGGCTGCTCCTCTTCTGATCCAACTCTCTGCTATGGCCTCAAAAGGTAGTAGAGGATGGCCCAATTCCTTGGGACCCTGCACCAGGTGAGAGACCTGGAGGAGGCTCCTGGCTCCTGGCTTCAGATTGGCTCAGCTCCAAGTATTGTGGTCATTCGGGAGTGAATCAACAGAATGGAAAACCTCTTTCTCTCTTTGGCTCTCCTGTCTCTGTGACTCTGTCTTTCAAAGAAGTAAAATAATTCTTAAAAAAAAAAAGATCCATAAATAACTCACATATATGAAGTCTGGAGTTCATGACATCTACTATCTATATATTAAATGGATCATAAGCTCCCAGAATATGTTCACATTATCTTTTGTTTAAAGATTTATTTTATTTATTTGAAAGACAAATTTACAGAGAGAGATAGAGCATGAGAGAAAGAGAGGTCTTCCATTTATTGGTTCACTTCCCAAAAGACCGCAGTGGCCAGAGCTGAACTGATCCGGGCCAGGAGCTTCTTCTGGGTCTCCCACACAGGAGCAGGGGCCCATGCACTTGGGCCATTTTCTACTGTTTTCCTAGGCCAGAGCAGAGAGCTGTATCAGAAAAGGAGCAGGGACTAGCACCCATATGGGACGCTGGCCCAGCAGGCCAGGGCTTTAACCCACTCTGCCACAGCTCTGGTCCCCTCTTCACATTATTATGTGATATGGATAATCACCTTCTGTAAAAAAAATATTTCCTTTGGATTCTTGGACAAATATATTTTGAATGGTCAGCAGTCATACTGTGTTCATACTTAAATAACAATTAATAGAACACATGAGAAATTCATGTAATGTGTTTTTGCAATCCCCAGAAATTACTTTTTTTAAAAAAATTTATTTTCAACATGAAAGGCAGAGTGACAGAGAAGATAAAAAGAGGTACAGCAAAAATGTGTGTGAAGTATGTGTGTGTGTGTGTGTGTGTGTGTGTGTGTGTGAAAGAGAAATTTTATCCTCTGGGTTATTTCCATTTATTTATTTATTTGACAGGTAGAGTTATAGGCAGTGAGAGAGACAGAGAGAAAGGTCTTCCTTCTGTTGGTTCACTCCTCAAATGGCCGCTACGGCTGGCGCTGGGCTGATCTGAAGCCAGGAGCCAGGTGCTTCTCCTGGTCTCCCATGTGGTGCAGGGCCCAAGCACTTGCGCCATCCTCCACTGCTTTCCTGGGCCACAGCAGAGAGCTAGACTGGAAGAGGAGCAACCTGCACCCATATGGGATGCCGCTGCTGCAGGTGGAGTGAGCCACCAAGCGAGCCATGGCGCCAGCCCCTGGTTTACTTCTAAATGCCTGCAACAGCCAGGACTAGGACAGGCCATAGCCAGAAGCCCAGAACTCCATCCAGGTCTCACACATGGGTGGCAAAAGGCACCTAGGCCATGTTCTACTGCCTTCCAGCCTGCAATAGCTAGAAATTGGATCTGTAGCAGAGTAGCCAGGACATGAACTGGTACTCCAATAGGAGTAGTAGGCATACAAAGTGGCAACTTAAACCATTTTGCACAGTGCTCACTCTAGAAATTACTTCTGCTTGTAAAATTTTGATAGTATCCCTCAATCACTAATGAGTTTTCCTTTTGATGTATTTTTTGTGTTACATTAATCAGATTTTCTCATGTCAGATTTTATTTTTACTGTCAATTTATATTCTACCACCAAATAATTTCAATTTATATGCTCTAAAGTAACCCTATTATTTCATTTTCCTGGCTCATTCTGTGAAATATTAGTGAAAATATTTGACCCATATCTCTCAGTGAAACATTGAACCAGGTTTAAATATGTGGCTTTCAATATTCATCCATTTATCTAATCTTTTAAGCAATATTTAAATACCTTAGATTTTAAAATGTTACATTTTTATCAGAGCATTCTACTACTTATCTTCACAAACACTATCATCTATTCTCTATTATTAAATTCTGTAGAAATTACTACTACCTGCAAAAACTATGCTTACTGTATTTTTAAGAGGATTCCAATTGTGTATTGTATTTGATTTTCACTGTGTTGACCTTGTTCTTTTTACCATAAATGTGTATAAATGTCTTAGGTTACTATGCTCTTTCTCCCCTAATACACTACTGTTTTTCTAATTACCTCCTACAATCACGGTCATTTCTGAATGTCCTCAACAGTAATGAGCATCACACAAAATGTTGAAATAAAAGCATTTACATAAATCATTTCATCTTCAGAATTTGCAAGTAGTGAAAAGAAACAATGATTGATTTTAAGCTATGCATATAGCATATCTGTTTCCCATTTTACATTTATATTAGCTGGAGAATATGACCATTGTGGGGCCGGTGCCATGGCTCTCTTGGTTAACCCTCCGCCTGTGGTGCCAGCATCCCATATGGGTGCCGGGTTCTAGTCCCAGTTGCTCCTCTTTCAGTCTAGCTCTCTGCTGTGGCTCAGGGGGGCAGTGGAGGATGGCCCAGTGCTTGGGTCCCTGCACCTGTATGGGATACCAGGAGGAAGCACCTGGCTCCTGGCTTCTGATTGACTCAGCACCAGCCGTGGTGGCCATTTGGGGAGAGAACCAGTGGAAGGAAGACCTTTTTCTCTGTCTCTCTCTCACTAACTCTTTCTGTTATATAATAAAAAAAAAAAGAATATGACAACTGTCCTATCTTTTCAGTGCATGAAATTGCTAAATCCTATGACAATAGATCTAATTGTTAATGCTAATTGGTAAATGGTTTATGCTAATTATTTAGATTCAGTAAGTTGACACTGTATACATGTTTAATAGCATCAATGTCTATATAATAATTACATACAACCGTAATATGTCAAAAATTAATCAATTTAATAATGAGGAAGGCTGTTATGGTGTGAATGTTTGTTGCCTCCCAAACTGTAGTTGAAACTTAATTGCAATTTAAGCAATATTTAAAGATGGGACTTTTAAGGGGTAATTAATCCATTAGGGCTTCACCCTTATGAGAGATACTTGTGTCTTTGCAAAAGGAAGACCAGCCCTTTCTCACTCTTTGGTCAATTAACCTTGTGCCACACAAAGCATAATGTTAAACTCTTCCTATAGTACAGCTACTCTTTGGATACAGAAAGAATAAATTTTATGACAAAATTTGAAGAGCAAATATCTAAAAGTCAGATTTACACAGAGAGAAGGAGAGGCAGAGAGAGGGACAGAAGGAGAGGCAGAGAGAGGGACAGAAAGAGAGAAAGAGAGAGACAGAGAGAGAGAGAGAGAGAGAGAGAGAGAGAGAAACGTCTTCCATCTGCTGGTTCACTTCCCAGTTGGCCACAATGGCCAGAACTGTGCCGATCTGAAGTCAGGAGCCAGGAGCTTCTTCCAGGTTTCCTGCAAGTGTGCAGAGGTCCAAGGACTTGGGCCTTCTTCTACTGCTTTCCCTGGCCACAGCAGAGAGTTGGATTGGAAGCCAAGCTGCCGGGAATTGAACCGGCGCCCATATGGGATGCCAGCACTGCAGGTGGTGGCTTTACCTGCCATGCCGCAGCATATGCCCAGGTCCCTGCAAATTTTAAGAAAGCTTTAAAATAAGATGTTCTAATAAAATATGGATAGAATAATAACATGTGTATACATGCTCTGTGTGTTTGTGCTTATCTATGTATGCTTACTGGGAGAATAACAGGAAGAAAGCCTAAGAATAGAGAAGTATGAGCCAAATTGAGATTTAGTTTTATTAAATATTTCAATTTATATAGAAGAAGTTAGTGATCTGTCGATTTTTTTTTTAAATAATATGGTGACATTATCCAGTCATTATCCTTATGACATAGATCAAAAATTATAGGTAGCTATCATTATATAGCTTTCATTAATGCTTTATATTGGGGTAGACTCAAAGTATTGTGCCAATTAGATTTTTAGCCTTTGAGAGTGTATAATAAAATCATCTGCTTCTTCCTACTCTATGACCTTATTTAATAATGAAAAAAATCTAAAGAATAAATGAAAAGAATTTTAAAAAGAAACAAGTTTAGATGTGTTGACTGTATCAAGAGCCAATGCCTCTCAGAATTTACCACCATCTTCCTTATCTAAACGTCTCACTGTCATTTGGAATCTCCTTGCCAAGGGTGCATGCATGATTCTTTTTCTGCATTCCGTTGGCAAAGTATATGTAAAAGGGAAGAAGTGTGCTAGATAGAAACTATGTTATTACATGGTAAGCATATAAATATATCTAATTCAGAAAATGTATGTTATCTGCTTACTACAACATTCAAATGAATTTAGTTCCTATTTACTAGGAAATTAAAAATAGAAGTATACCAAATAAGTAAGATATATTCCATTGAGATGAATTTCTGGGGACACTATTGGTAGTTAGTGTTGATAATGGGGGATTTCTTGAGTGAGGAGTAAAATTTTGTCACTGTCACAGCTAGGCATTTGTATAGATATCAATATTTCACATACCTTGTCCTTCTTCATTATTTCTATGGAAAAGGGAAAGGATATGGCACCATTCAGAAGTTCATTGCTCTGCTGAACATGGTAGCCATTCAATAAATATTTGTGATAGCTGGAACATATTGCAGGAATAAAATCGGTAGAAAACAATGATAGAGGAGATTAGTAATTGACTTGTGCTTACTTAGGGCATTATCTTCCATGAATTTTGGCAGCTTCTAAAAGCCACTAATCTCCAGATCATATCTCCAAAATGATAAAAAAGGAAATTAAAATATATGATCTGGGTAATGAGTACACATGTGAAAAGAGTATTTAAGGCTTTAAAATAATTTGTCAGTGATTAACATCACAAAGCTCATCTATTTCCTTTAAAAATATTTTATATTAATTTCAAGGGATTGCTTTAACAATGTACCAAAAAACTGATAACCCTGTGGATCCAGGAGGATTTCTCACCCCAAAACTCATTCTAATGTCTTATGTTAATGGACAGACTAAGGGTAGAGATTTGATTTAATGGTGACATTTGAACAATGAATCTGGTGAAGGTTCTTAGATAGTTAGAAGTGTGCCCTTGTAGGACAGTTTTTGACAGTTTATTATTTGAATTCAAGTTCTGCACAGCCATCCTATGATTATTCTTTCTCACCCCCAATGCCAGCTTTAACTAAACAGTAAATGTTGAAACATCATGATCCTAGTATGAAATCTCTAAACTCTAAGTTAAAATAAACCTTTTCATTCCTAAGAAACTATTCCTCAGTATTTTAGTTCAAGAGATGAAAAGCAAACTCCCACAGTTAATGTAAAACAAGAGCATTATATTGTCTCACTATTGCGGAGGTAAGAAGTGTGAGTATGAGATGCTGACTAGGTTGGTTCTTGTGGGCTGTCAGGAGTAATCTGCCACATGAGTCTCCTAGCTTCTGCTTGTTTGCTAGTAATTTTTCATTATTTTACTTCCTTTTTTAAAAAGTTTTTAATAGGGGGCTGGTGCCATGGCTCTCTTGGCTAATCCTCCACCTGTAGCACCGGCAACCCATCTGGGCTCTGGGTTCTAGTCCCAGATGCTCCTCTTCCAGTCCAGCTCTCTGCTGTGGCCCGAGAAGGCAGTGGAGGATGGCCCAAGCGCTTGAGTCCCTGCATCCTCATGGGAGACCAGGAGGAAGCACCTGGCTCCTGGCTTTGGATCGTCGCAGCTCTGGCCATAGCGGCCATTTGGGGGGTGAACCAACAGAAAGGAGACCTTTCTCTCTGTCTCTCTCTCTCACTGTCTAACTCTATCTGTCAAAAAAGTAAAAAAAAAGTTTTAAATCTATATTACATTTACTCTAAATTTTCTATTTCTTTTTTTAAAACAATGTATTTATTTATTTGAAAAGCAAGGTTAAAAAGAGAGAGAGAGAAAGAGAGATCTTGCATTTGCTGGTCCACTTCCCAAATGGTCACAAAATCCAGAACTGGGCCAGTCCAAAGCTAGGAGCCAAGAGCTTCATCCACGTCACTCATGTAGGTGACAGGGGCACAAGCAATTAGGCAATTTGCCGATGGTTTTACAAGTGTATTAGCGGGGAGCTGGATCAGGCATGTAGCAGCCAGAACTCTAACTGGGGCCCATATGGAATGTGGCACTGCAGGTAGTATATTAACCTGCTGCACCACAGCATCAATTCCTCATTGTAATTCTTTAGCTTGTCAATACATCACTGGGAATTCTGCCTTCATCTTCACATTAGTTTCTCCTTTCACATATTCAGGCAAATGTCCACTATGTGTATAAATTTTCCCTTTAGATGAGGACACCAGTCCTGATACATTACAGTCCACATTAATGGACTAATTTTGACTTGATTACCCCCTAAATAACTTATTTTCTAATAAGGTCATGTTCTGGAGAAAAACTCATGGGTAGAAATAAAATTATTAAAACTCAAAATACTTTAATAATATAATAGCAATATGCAAGTATTCTATATCTTCAATATAAAGGTTAAAAGACAAAACTAGTGACATTTATAAAAGTGTTGTAGGCTGCAGAATTCCTGGCTAGGCTCTCAATGCATGAGAGAATTGAAATGTGGAGTTATAAAGTGTATATAGGAAAGCCAGACAAGCTAATGAGATAGAACAGAAGAGTGCGTGAAGAGTAAAAACACAAAAGGGTACCAAAGAAAACACTACTCTTTAACACTGAAAGAACCCTTAACAATGGAAAGACCCCATCAATAAGGCAGGCCTATTCTTTACAGCATCCAGAGGCATAGGGAATGATGCCTGGGGTGACGTCCCAATGAATATTCAAGGTATGGGGGTAGAATCTAGGGTGGAGTTCCAGCACCACCCAATTCTGTGCCCTTTTTTGGAAATATCAGATGTGCCATGGTGTCAGTTAGAAAATGACAGTCCGGGGTGGGGGCTGCGCTGTGTCACAGCGGGTTAATGCCCTGTCCTGAAGCGCTGGCATCCCATATGGGCACTGGTTCAAGTCCTGGTTGTTCAACTTCCAATCCAGCTCTCTGCTATGACCTGGGAAAGAGGTGGAAGATGGCCCAAGTCCTTGGGCCCCTGCACCCGCATGGGAGACCTGGAAGAAGCTCCTGGCTCCTGGCTTCAGATTGGTGCAGCTCCGGCCATTGTAGCCAATTGGGGAGTGAACCATCAGATGGAAGACCTCTCTCTCTGCCTCTCCTCTCTCTGCGTAACTCTGACTTTCAAATAAATAAATAAATCTAAAAAAATGACAGTGGGGTGTCCTCATGGTTAATTTTATTATAATGGCATTATAATGATCATTATAATGTTCATTTGTGGGAACACATACTGTAGTCATCTTGGATTTTTGCAACTAGTGCTAGTTTCAAGTTTGCAACACAGCAGAACTTGTGGTTTCTGCGACACAAAGATTGGGGAGGTGGGCAAGGTAGTCCATGGAAGATGGTGCACAGAAGGAGACTTGTTATTTGGGCTGGGCCAGGTTGTCACCTGGACCAGCACAGCTGTCCTGTGATGGGTGAGCCATGGCTGTCAAATCTCAAATTGCCTGGAGCTGTTAATCGACAGTACACACAGGTAAACATACAGTTGTTCAACAGTTGTTCATCTGGAACTCTCAGTCCCCAGCTACCAGGGTTTCCACAACAAAAAGATACTCAATAGGAAAAGATGTAAATTTTGATATCAAAAATTCAAAATGAGGTGATGGGGAGTGCAGTAAAATTATAGAATACTTTGTGTTATTTTTGATGATCAAAGTTAAGTTGTTAGTAACTGAAAATGACCTACTATAATACTTAAAAAAAACTTTGTAAGCCACATGGTAACTACAAAACAATAATCTATATAATGGATACACAAAAAAAATGAAAATCAAGGAATCAAATCATTAGGGAAAATCACTTAACCATAAAAAAAAAGAAAGAAAATAAAAAAGAGCAACAGAACAATTAGAAAATAAGGAAGAAAACTTACGGTGAGTTCTTAGTTATTAATAATTATTATATTAATAATTATTTAGAACACTAGAACTACTTAATAATAGAGCAAGGAGGAAATTTGTAACTGTAAAACTGCATAGTTCTTCATACATTCCTCCAGACTTACTTCTAAGGGTACAGCTCACCAGGGGACTCCAAATCCCATTAAGCTGGGTTGTAATAATGTATTGTTAAGTGTTAAAGTGATCATCTTAAGTGTCAAATTGATCATATAAATAGGATTTAGTGACAAAGGGATCATATAAATAAGATCAAATGTCTGGTAATAACAAAAGATAAAATTAAAAAGGAGAGAATAGGGGCCAGCACCGTGGCTTACTTGGTTAATCCTCCACCTGCATCACTGGTATCCCATATGGGGGCCACATTTTAGTCCCAGTTGCTCCTCTCCCAGTCCAGCTCTCTGCTATGGCCTGGGAGGCAGTAGAGGATGCCCAGGTGCTTGTCCCCTGCACCTGCAAGGGAGACCAGGAGGAAGCATCTGGCTCCTGGCTTCAGATCGGAGCAGCTCTAGCCGTTGTGGCCATTTAGGAAGTGAACCAATGGAAGGAAGACCTTTCTCTCTGTCTCTCTCCCTCTCACTGTCTATAACTCTACTTGTCAAATATACAACGAAAATGCAAAATAAAATAAAATAAAATTAAAAAAGGAGAGAATGTTCCAATATGAGAAGTAGTCCACATAGCTGACTAATAGAACGACAATCACTCTAAATAGCACTCTGACCTCATACATAAGACAGTTGTTAAATTAACAACAGAAGTCATGGTGTACTTACTCCCCATGCAGGACCTCTGTTCTCAGTGAGTTGTACTATGAGAATTAACTCTTAAAACTTGTTCTCAAACGATTATATTTTGTGTGTGTGTGTGCAAACTGTTGAAACCATTACTTAGTAAATAATTGGCCTTCTATGTATAGAGCTAATTAAAAATGGATTTTTTTTTTTTTGACAGGCAGAGTGGACAGTGAGAGAGAGAGACAGACAGAAAGGTCTTTCTTTGCCATTGGTTCACCCTCCAATGGCTGCCGCAAGCCAGTGCTTCTCCTGGTCTACCATAGGGTGCAGGGCTCAATCATTTGGGCCATCCTCCACTGCACTCCCGGGCCACAGCAGAGGGGCAACTGGGACAGAATCCAGTGCCCTGACCAGGACTAGAACCCGATGTGCTGGCACCACAGGTGGAGAATTAGACTATTGAGCCTCAGCGCCAGCCAATTAAAAATGAATCTTAATTGAGAATGGGACTGGGAATAGGAGAGGGAGCAGGAGGAAGGGTGGGAGTGGGAGTGGAAGGGCAGACATGATTGGAAAAATCACTATATTCCTAAAATTGTACTTATGAAATTTGTATCTGTTAAATTAAAGGTTTCATTGTGAAAAACAAATTAATTACAAAGTAAAACTAGCTGGCGCCGTGGTTCAATATGCTAATCCTCCGCCTTGCTGCGCCAGCACACCAGGTTCTAGTCCTGGTTGGGGCGCAGGATTCTGTCCCAGTTGCCCCTCTTCCAGGCCAGCTCTCTGCTGTGGCCTGGGAGTGCAGTGGAGGATGGCCCAAGTGCTTGGGCCCTGCACCCATGGGAGACCAGGAGAAGCACCTGGCTCCTGCCTTCGGATCAGCACGGTGCGCTGGCTGCAGCACACCAGCCCCAGCAGCCATTGGAGGGTGAATCAACGGCAAAGGAAGACCTTTCTGTCTCTCTCACTGTCCACTCTGCCTGTCAAAATAAATAAATAAATAAAACTAATAAAAGAATAAAAAGAACAAACTATAAGTCAAAAATTAAGAAAAGGAAGGTATACTTTTTAAAAATCAGTGAACAAAGGAGACCATAAAAGCAATAAAAATATTTTTTAGCATTAATTTATTTTGGAAAAGAAAATTCACCCATTTAACTCTACTAAGGAAAAAAGGGATGTATGAAAATTTGAAGCAGCAATTTAAATGCTGCATGGGATAATTACACCCCTTGTATCTGGATTTGAGTCTTGACTATATTCACTAATCCACTTCTTTTTATTGTACACCCTCGCAGTCACCAAATGATGACTCAAATACTTGAGTCCCTACCATTCATACTGAATTACAAGCTCCTGCCTCTGGCCTGACACAATCCCAACTACTTCAGTCAATTGAGGAGTAAATCAGCAGAAAGAAGATGTTTATCTGTGGGCTGGTGCTGTGCAATAGCTGGTGAAGCTGCTGCCTGCAGTGCCGTCATCCCAGATGGGTGGCTGTTAGAGTTCGTGCTGGTTCGCTGCAATCCAGCTCTCTGCTGTGGCCTGGGAAAGCAGGGGAAGATGGTCCGAGTACTTGGGCCCCTGCACCCGTGTGAGAGACCTGGAAGAAACTCCTGGCTCATAGGTTCGGATCAGCACAGCTCCAGCCATTGTGGCCATCTGAGAAGTGAACCAGCAGATGGAAGACCTCTCTCTCTCTCTGCCTCTGCCTCTCTGTAACTCTGCCTTCCAAATGAATAAATAAATATTTTTTAAAAATATTTTTATTTGACTCTATCTTTCAAATAAATATATACTGAAATAAACATAATTGTTAAACACAGAAAAAAGATGATCCCAAATAAATACATTCAGAAATTTAAAAATGGACATTATACTAATAGAACCTGAAATGATCATTAGTGACTATTGTAAATAATTACATCCAAGAACTTGGATAAACTAGAAAAAATTAATAACTTCTCTGACCTACCTAGATTAAATTATGAAGAAATAGAAAGCCTAGGGAGACCAGTGATGAGTAAGGAGATTGAATTAGTAGCAAAAATTTTCAATAGAATAAGAATAAAGGGCTTGATGGCAAAACTGCTTAATACTATCACATTTCTTTAAGTTAACACCAATTCTCAAACTATTCCCAAAAAAATGAAAGGAAATGTTTCTAATGTTTTTGTATGATTTCAGCATTATCTTGATACCAAAGATATGAGAACCATATAAAAATAGGAAATTATAGCTCAATATTCCTAAAGAATATGGCTAAAAAAATCCTCAACACAAAACTGTGAACCAAATTCTAATAGCGCAATAATAGATCATTCAACTCCATCATGCAGGACTCACTTCGCCGATACAAAGACAATAAATATAGACAAATAAATAAATGTAACCTAACATATCAAGAGAATAAAAGTCAAAATTGTTTGATAATTTCAATAAGCATAGAAAAACACATTGGATACCATTTAACAAATTTTTGCGATAAAAACAAAACAAATCAGGTGTAGAATTAAGATGCCTCAACATATTAAAAGCCGTATGTGACAAACCCATAATAGCACCATAGTCAAGGAAGGAGAGCTAAAAAAAAAAAAAAAAAAAAAAAAAAAAAAAAAAAAAAAAAAACACTTTGCCAGAGTAAGACAAGGATGCTCACTCATTATTTCAATTCCACTGGAAGTCCCCAGCCAGTTCAATTAGGCAAGAAAAATAAAAATAAAATAAAATGATTTCAAAGTGAGTAATGAAAGGGTTAACCTATGTTTTCTAATAATAGATCTTATATATAGGTAATCTGAAAGACTCCATTTAAAAAACTTAGAACTATGAATGAATTGAGTTAAATTAGCAGAATGCAAAATCATCTTGCACAAATCAGTAACATTTCTGTACAATAACAACAAATTATTTTAAAACAAATCAGAAATAATCCCATTTTCATTAGTTATGAAAAATAAATAATACTTAGAAATAAATTCAACTAAAGAGGTAAAAAATCTCTATCCTGAAACAATGAAGTATTTACAGAATGAACTGAAGACATAAATGGAAAGATATTTATGTTCTTGGATTAGGGAAATTACTTAAATATCCATTAGAAAAATTAATTAAAATACCACCCCAAATGACCTGTAGATTTAATTCAGTCACTATCAAAAAACAATGACCTATTTCATATTAATTTTTAAAAAATCCTAAAATTCATATGGAACCAAAAAAGGACTCAAATATTCAAAGTGATGATTTTGAACAAAAAACAAAGCTGTGGTTATACATGGCTTCAAAATATAATAAAAAGCTATAACAACAAAACAACGGAAATGTTACTCTCTTGAAAAGACACACAGAACAAAGGAGCACCACAGAGAGTCCATAAATATGTCTACCTATTTAGAAACAACAGATTTTCAACATCAGAAACATATCATGGGGAAACAGTTGTCTCTTGAATAAATGCTGCTGGATAAAAACTGATTGTCAACAAGCAAAAAAAAAAAAAATTAGACTCTACTCCCAAACCATATACAGCAATGAACTCATAAAGGATTAAATACATAAATGTAGTGCCCAAAACTATGAGACTGCTAAAATAAAACAAATTTAAAATTCTCCTTAATCCAAGTAATGATATTTTGGGGGGGCGGGGGCATTATCCCCAAAGCATAGACAGCAGAAGCAAAAACAGACAAATAGGGTTACATCAAAATAAAAAGCCTCTGCACAGCAGGAAATATTTGTACACTTAGAGTCATTTCAAAAGTATATATAATTGCCCAGATAATCAATGAATGCATAAAGAAAATGTGGCAAAAATACATAATGGAATAACATTCAGCCATAAAAAAAAGGCAACCCTGTCATTGAATTAGGATATTCTGTTAAGTTAAAAATAAGGCAGACACAAAGGACAAATACCACATGATCTCACTCATGAGCGGAATCTAAAACTGCTGATCAGATAGAAGGAGAGCACAGAATGGTGTTTATGGGGTGGATTGGGATGTTGGTCAAAGCAGATCAAACATCAGTCAGATAGGCAGAATAAATTAAGAGATTTATTGTATAACATTGTGACTATAGGTAACAATATATTTTATGGTTAAAAATGTCCAATGGATGTTGTATTCTCATCACAAAAGGCATAATTACATGTGGGCATATATATTAAATAGCTAGAATTAGTAATTACATAGTGTATAAATTCCTCAAATCATTACGTTGTACTTTGTAAAATAATAAAAATAACTACATAAAATGATACATTACATTCTACAGCTTATGGAACAGCATATTTAAACTGAATTGTTCATATTGCAACTACATAATGCAAAGGAAATTAAAAATAAACAAACTAAAAGCCATATATATATTGTCTTTAAGAACATATGATCATATTTTTCCACCTATATTTCCTGTTTTAGGGTGTTTAAATCAAAGTGACTAAACAATGTCGAAAACACTTGAGTAACAAAAGTAACTCAAAGGGCCAGCATTGTGGCGTAGCTGGTGCAGCCATTGCCTACAACACCAGCATTCCATATTGGCTGCAGTTTGAGACTCCGCTGCTCCACTTGCTATCCAGCTACATGCTGATGTGCCTAGGAAGGTAGTGGAGGATGACCCAAGTACTTGGCCCTCTGTTACCACTTGGGAGACCCAAAGGAAGCTACTGACTCCCGGATTAGGCCTGGCCCAGCTCTGGTCATTATGGCCATTTGGGGAGTGAACCAGGGATGGAAGATCTCTCTTTCTCTCTCCCTCTTTTTCTATCTTTCTCTCTGTGTGTGGTTCTGACTTTCAAATGCATAATCTTTTAAAAAGATTTATTTACTTATTTGAAAGGCAGAGTTTCCATGAAACAAAGGCAGAGAGAAACAGAGAGGGAGATCTTCCATCCACTGGTTCACTCCCAAAATTGCCTCAATCAGCTGTGCTAATGTGAAGCGAGGAGTCAAGAGGTACTTCTGGGTCTCCCATGTGGGTGCAGGGGCCCAAGGACTTGGACTATCACCTGCTTCTTTCCTAGGAGCATTAGTAAGGAACTGGATGCAAAGAGGAGCAGCCCATTTAGGATGCTGACACTACAGGCTCTGGCTTTACCTGCTACAACACTGCATCGACAACAATAAATAAATTTTATATATATATATATATATATATATATGTAACTTAAAAAGATGTTTTAAGAAATTTTGTTCATATGTAATTATAAAAAGTTATTTTCTACATTTATATATTTCATTTTCTAAATTTAGAAGCAGACTTGATAATATTATAGAAATTGTATTAGCCTTTTCTAATGCATCTCTTGAAGGATTCAGACCCTAGTTTGGACATATGCTGTTTAGGAGAGACAGGGGGAGCATGATAGACGAAAAAAAAAATCTGTGCTTAAATTGTTTTGGACAAAGGCACACATTAGAGGTAGATGATAGCATATTAAAACTTCTAAGAAACCCAAAATTTTTTTACTATAATCACCCTTTTAAGATACATTTTTCTTCCTTTGTTAAAAATGCTATTGAGATTGGAGAATATGCAATCTTCCCAGTGGATATGACTATTCATGTATTTCATTTTGTAACAGATTCCTATAACAACATTCAGAAAATTAGAATGAAATTATTGCTTTTATATCCCAGGGAATCATTTGAGTCTAGCAGATGGGAAGTATTGTCTAGTATTCAATGATAATGAAAAATAATGAATTTTAATTTAAAATATTCTAGTAGTTTGGCGTGTTATTCTCAGATGAAACACCTTAGTTTCTATATATAAAATTGGTGAGTAATATATTTAATAAAGAATACTTATGATAAGTTGGCAAATATAACACTGAGTCATGCTAATGTAGCACATAGGAAATCATAATTACAGGGTTTAATCAAATTTGACTATGAAAATAATCTATGTATTCTAAGACATAAAATAATGGATTTCAGAAAATGAGAGTCCTTCAAAATTTGTGCAACTCAAATCTCAAGGGAATGAATACGTTTTAAAAAGAGGACTGTACCAATAGTCTACTAATTATATTAATACAATAGTTCCATTGGATATTCAAAGATATTGTTATGGAAAGTATAACTCATGAATATTCATGTTTGGGGATTACTACAAAACTAATTTGTATGTTTTACTATTTTATTATTTCACAGTACATTACATGCTAATGATATTTTTAATGTCCACAAAGAATACATACTGATTTTCTCAATATTTTCCCAGGATCACCTCCTGAAGCAAACATTCTGATTAACTCTTGATTAGTAGTTCTGCAGTTATATCAGGTTAGACAATTTTTCTTATATTTATCATCAAAAATGAAAAAATAGTGGCTGGTGCTGTGACTTAGTAGGATAAGACTCTGCCTGTGGTACCAGCATCCCATATGGTGCCGGTTCAAATCCCAATTGCTCCACTTCTGATCCAGCTCCCTGTAATGGTTTGGGAAAGCAATGGAGGATGGCTCACGAACTTGGGCCTCTGCACCAATGTGGGAGTCCCAAATGAAGCTCCTGGCTCCTGGCTTTTGATCTACCCAGCTCTGGCCATTGAGACCATTTAGGGAGTGAACCAGTGGATGGAAGACCTCTCTCTCTGTCTCTCCTCTCTATCTGTAACTCTTCCTCTCAAATAAATAAATAAGCCTTTAATAAATAAAAAATCACATTTTATTTTACAATTTAAAAAATAAATAGGATATTTTTCACCTTAAACTTCTTAGAAATAAACCCTTTATATCTAATTCAAAACTGCTTTGGCTGGCATGCCATTTCCAACATTCACATTGAAAGTTAATGCCATTCAGGTGATATTAAGAAGTAGGACATTTATGGAATGATTGGATCCATGAGACAAAACTTTCATAAATGCTGCCTTCTGAGCTGCACCAGCAGGAAGCTGAATTGGAAGTGGAGCAGCGAGGACTTGAACTCGCTATGCCACAGTACCAGCCCCAGAGATCACCAATTTTTATCCTGATGGCTAAATATGATTCTTGGATCTTCTGTTTGAGTAAATATATAAGATTTTTACAAATAAAAACTGTATTTGTTATTGCAATCATGATGGAAACTGTGGCAGTGCTGCATATTTGTGGCAAATTTACTATTATATATGCAAAAGTAAATGTAGTTTCCAACGATTTGGTTCTGTAACATTGTTTCTAAAAAGATTTTCCTTTTGAGAAAAAAATCTATTTCAAAAGCTACAATATTTGAAGACATAAAATATATTTCTGAATCCCATTTTAAACCAATTGACACCTCTTAGGATGTGCTAAACTGAAAAGGAAAGCATCCGTATTTTCAATATGGCAAATGAAATGATAACACTCCTCAGGTTAGCTCAATTTTAGCACATATATGTCTAGTAAAATTCAGAAATACATCAGTGCCAAGGTAAATAATACTGATTTCTATTTCTTTTACACGATAAACCATTTAAAATGTACTAAGACATGGAGAGTTGCAGGAATACCTATATAAAATAACAACCATTCTATTTTAGGAAATACTTCTGCCACTCCCAATTCATGCAGGTGCATATAAGGACATCAAGCCATAATACTTTAGCCAGGTATGTGAGATTCTAATCTATGCTCTACCATTTCTTGCTGTCTGATTTTAAAAGTTTATTTATTTATTTTCATTTTAAATGTAGAGGCAAAATACAGATATCAAGTATTTCTAGAACAATTAATTCAGAAAATGGCACTTGGTAAAGACCTTGCTTTTACCTGTAGATCAAGATTTGGTCAAAGAAGTAATTGTGTAAATGTTTAAAGTGAAAACAAAGATGGTATTTCTTAGAATACAAAGCAGTAGGTGTTGAAGCAGGGAGAGCAAATGAAGGAGTGACATGTGCAAGTGTCAAGAGCTAAGTTTGTACCAGATCAAGAAGATTCTCAGTCTCATGTTAAGTCACTTACTTCCCCAAGACAGGGAGAACCATTGAAGCATAAGCATAGTAGTACCATCATTGTGCCCAAGTCTTACTAAAAAATGCCTTCTTTAAGGAAAAAAAGATAGGGAGAGAGCATGTATTGAGGAAACTGATGAAATTAGTGACTAGTCTGTTATGCTGGTCCATGTTAGCCATGGGTGTGATGGAGATCAATACTGGGTAATGCAGCCTAGAAAGACTAGGACCTAGCATTGACCAGATGTGGTGATGTGTTAGATCTGGTGGATAAAGGAGAAACTATTGCCAAAGATGACTACTCAAACTTTGTTGTGAACTACTGGGAGAATGGGACTGTCACATTCCAAAATAAAATAAAACAATGTATCACTGGGGAGCCAATTCAGCAATTAAAGTTGAGCTAGAGAGAGAACCAAGATCATTAGCTTAGTTTTGGGGAAAAAAATCACTTTTGTTGTGCTTCTGAGGTGTCCACATAATATGGACAAGGACCAGGAGGGAGTTGAATGCATGAATGGGAAGCCTATGGCAGTGACGTGCCCTGAAAGTTGCTGAAGTTTGAAGTCATAAACAACGAAACAAGAAGTGGCATCAGGGACCAACCTGGCTTTGACTAAGGGCAACAAAATGCATGGGAGTGTCACTTCTAGGAGATGTTGATGGTACAGGAATTCACTGACTAAGGAACTAAAATATTTTGATTCTCAGAGGAGGGTGAAAGAAAAAGGAATAACTGAGACAGTAAAAAGGACATAGGAAGGCTTTAATTTAAAATTATTTGCTCTGAACCTTTACATGTTGATTTCTGATATAATCTCATTTCCAAATTCTAAAGTTTCTCCTTACTGTAATCTGTATGTACTGGTAATGAATTTTATGTTTTAGTTGAATTTAGCAGATAAACTTGAATAGTATACATGTGGTTAATATCATTAAATCTTATTAGAGGAATACTTTTAGATAATTATCTCCCCAATGTGATTATAATTTTGCTTTATGTTATGTCCTATTAGTATATTTCAAGTATGAATTTGACCTAAGTGAACTATAATTTTTTCCGAACTTACTAAGAAGCGAGATACCAGTTGATGTTAAGTACAAAGTTCACATTGATAAATATAATAAAGCACAATAAAACATGTTTTCTTTTCCAGTTGATCTGTTTTATTATAGTCTCATTTTAAAGTAAAATTATGTAATTAAGTGGTCAATACATGTTGTTAATTTTCACATTACAAGTAAGCCAATATTTGTATCTAGCGTGAATAGAAAATTACACAAAAACCCTTAAAATATTTACTAAGGTAACACAAAAGAGCATGAATAACATGATATGAAGTCATAGGGGAAAATTCTTAACCAGATGGTAGGAGCAAAATGAGGTATAAAAATGTGAAAGCCCTGGAATAATTACGTGATTGAAAAGTTGATAGTTCCAAGTCCTACATAACATGTCAAGTTAAATGAAAAACCTATATATAGCTATCCAGAGAAATCCAAGATTATTTTAAGAAGTAATTCAAACTAAAATAACATATAAAGATGATCAGACAAGGAACAAAAGGAAAAAATTTTTGAAAAAATAGTCTTTGAACAATTTTTTTTAATTTTATTAAGCCTGAAAGAGAAATTGTAGTAATTTCTGTAAAAGGAAATATCAAAAGAAGCAAGTATTTAAATTTTGAGAAAAAAATAAAAGATACATTTGGAGCATACACAAACTTTTAAAAGCGCCTATGTACAGGCAACTGCAAAATACTAATCATAAGATGCTAAGATTTTTACTGCATTACTCTTCACAATAGGCAAGAAATGCAAATAACCTGTGTCCATCCACTGATGAATACTTATAGAAAATGCTACATATGCACAATGAAATACTGTTTAGCCATAAAAAGATAGCTCTTCATTTGCACCAACATGGATGAATGCAATGGAGGTAATTAGTTTAAGTGAAACAAAACAGCCATAGAAAGTCAAGTATCACATGCTATCACTCATATGTGGAGTAAATAAAAAAAAAAAAAAAGGAATCCTCATAGAAGTTAACAGTGTAATGGTGGTTACCAGTGGCTGGAAAGGGAAATGGAGAAGAATTGTTAGGGAAAAAGATTATTAACAATGGGGCTAAATTATAGCTAGATAGGTATAAGAAGTTCTGGAGTTCTATTGCACAGTAAGGTTCTATTCAGTATGTTAATGCATTTCATCTTTTTTACAAACAAAGAAAGGTGAAAGATAGGATTTTGGATGTTTTCAACGTAAAGAAAGGTTAAATGCTTGAGAGAAATATATTTACCCTGATTAGCATTGCACAATAGATACCTGTATTGAGACAGCAATAATACTGAATAACTATGTACACTTTTAATGTTTTAATGTTCATTTAAAAAATAAAATCAATCTTCCCCCCAAAAAGATACTGCACATACTCTTCAGAGTGATTGTTAGACAATTTATTTATTGATTAGGTCATCAATTCATTAAATCTCTGGAATTTAAGATTATATCTAGGAAAAATAAAATACATTATAGGTTAATAAAACAATAAATTATTTCCCTAATGTTATGTAGCCTACATTACTGTTGAAACGTACATCCTTAAAAAATTGTTATGCACCAAAGAAGACAACCTGTCAGTCTCCTCTTCACCTTTTCATAGAGTTCACACTGTATCTCCACTCTTCCTACCTGGCTGAGCTGAATGATCTTCCGAAAAAAGAGTCATTTGTAGGCAGTGTGTAGCTACCCTCACCACATTGATGTAATTAAAAAATTATACAATACTTTATTCCCAGAAGAGCATTATAAATACATATCTAACATGACTTTTTCAATTCCCCCCAAATCTATTTTCCCTTGTTTTGTTGCATGTTTTCTAAATATATTTCCTAGCCATCCACTAATTCTAATTATGTAAATAAATGTTTGCCATTTGTAGTCGCTACTAATCAGGAGACATGAATAGGATATAATTTCTTGTAGTATATGTGGACAATTTTTTTTTATTTACTAAATATAAATTTCCAAAGTACAGTTTATGGATTACCATGGCTCCCCCCCCATAATTTCCCTCCCACTCGCACCCCTCCCATCTCCCACTCCCTCTCTCATTCCATTCACATCAAGATTCATTTTCAATTATCTTTTTTTTTTTTTTTTGAGAGGCAGAGTGGACAGTGAGAGAGAGAGACAGAGAGAAAGGTCTTCGTTTGCCATTGGTTCACCCTCCAATGGCTGCCGTGGACGGCACGCTGCGGCCAGCGCACCACGCTCATCCGATGGCAGGAGCCAGGTACTAGGTGCTTTTTCCTGATCTCCCATGGGGTGCAGGGCCCAAGCACTTGGGCCATCCTCCACTGCACTCCGGGCCATAGCAGAGGGCTGGCCTGGAAGAGGGGCAACCGGGACAGAATGCGGCGCCCCGACCGGGACTAGAACCCGGTGTGCTGGCGCCGCAAGGCGGAGGATTAGCCTGTTGAGCCACGGCGCCGGCCTTCAATTATCTTTATATACAGATTGATTTAGTATATATTAAGTAAATATTTCATCAGTTTGCACCCACACAGAAGTACAAAGTGTAAAATACTGTTTCAGTACTAGTTATAGCATTACTTCACATTGGACAACACATTAAGGACAGATCCAACATGAGGAGTAAGCTCACTTGGCTAATCCTCCACCTGAGACACCAGCACCTGGGTTCCAGTCCCATCTGGGGCTCCGGATTCAGTCCTGGTTGCTCCTCTTCCAGTCCAGCTCTCTGCTGTGGCCTGGGAAGGCAGTGGAGGATGGCCCAAATGCTTGGGCCCTGCATTCACATGGAAGACCAGGAGGAAGCACCTGGCTCCTGGCTTCAGATTGGTGCAGCGCACCGGCAGCAGCATGCTGGCCATAGCAGCCATTCGGGGGGTGAACCAATGGAAAAGAAAGACCTTTCTCTCTGTCTCTCTCTATCTCTCACTGTCTAACTCTGCCTGTGGAAAAAAAAATTATAGTGGGATCATTGGAAATTGCGAAAAGCATTAAAAATATGCCATATAAACAATTGTAATCTTTAAATATATAATTACAAAAAAGGCATATATCTGTGAAAAATTGTATTTAAGTTGAAAGTAAAAAAAATCAGTTAAAAGAAGGATTAATTCATTCATTATGCCATTATATGAGAATTTCTAATGTAAACTGTAAAAAAAAATGACAGGAGAAATATTTGAAATGTGTGTGTGCTTTATTTAAAGCAGAGTATCAAAGAGAGAGAGAGAGAGAGATATCTTCCATCTTTTAATTCACTCCTAAATTCCTGCAGCAATTGAGACTGGGTCAAGCTGAAACCAGGAACCTGAAATGTCATTCTGGTCTCCCAATGGGGTAGCAGGAACTCACGTACATTCGCTATCACATGTTGGCTTCCAGGGTGCACTTTAGCAGGAAACTGAATCAGAAGTGGAGCAGAGACTAGAACACAAGCCTTCAAATAACAGTTGTGGGCATCCCATGTAGTGGCTTAAGAGCTGTGCTACAATGTTTGCCCTGAAATATTTTTTAAATGAGATCCCTACCTTACACCTTATGCAAAAATCCACTCAACATGAATTAAAGATCTAAATCTACGACCCAACACCATCAAACATCAGAAAAACCCTGTAATATATAGGCACAGGCAAGAACTTCTTGGAAAAGACCCAAGAGGCACAGGCAGTCAAAACCAAAATTAACAATTGGAATTACATCAAATTGAGATGTTTCTGTACTGCAAAAGAAACAGTTAGGAAAGTAAAGAGGCAACCTACAGAATGGGAAAAAATGTAAATAATGCAACTAACAAAGATTAATAACCAGAATCTACAAAGAAATCAAGAAATTCCACAATAGGCCGGCGCCGTGGCTCACTAGGCTAATCCTCTGCCTGCGGCAATGGCACCCCGGGGTTCTAGTCCTGGTTGGGGCGCTGGATTCTGTCCAGGTTGCTCCTCTTCCAGTCCAGCTCTCTGCTGTGCCCGGGAAGGCAGTGGAGGATGGCCCAAGTGCTTGGGCCCTGCACTTGCATGGGAGAGCAAGAGGAAGCAGCTGCTCCTGGCTTCAGATCAATGCAGTGCGCCGGCCCTGGCAGCCATTTGAGGGGTGAACCAATGAAAAAGGAAGACCTTTCTTTCTGTCTCTCTCACTTACTAACTACCTGTCCCCCCCCCCCCAAAAAAAAAAAGAAATTCCACATAACAAAACAATCCACTTAAGAGCTGGGTTAAGGACCTCAATTGACATTTTTCAAAAGAGGAAATCCAAATGGCCAACAGACACATAAAAAATACTCAGGATCACTAACCGTCAGGGAAATGCAAATCAAAACCACAATGAGATTTCACCTCACTCCAGTTAGAATGGCTTACATACAGAAATAAACTAACAACAGATGCTGGAGAGGATGTGGGAAAAAGGCTCACTAATCCACTGTTGGTGGGAATGCAAACTGGTAAAGCCACTATGGAAGACAGTTTGGAGATTCCTAAGAAACCTTAATATAGCCCTAACACATTACCCAGCTATCCCACTCCTTGGAATTTACCCAAAAGAAATTAAATTGGCAAATAAAAGAGCTGTCTGCACCTCAATGTTTATTGCAGCTCAATTCACAATAGCTAAGACATGGAATCAACCTAAATGTCTATCAATAGAAGACTGGATAAAGAAACTATGTGATAGGGACTCAATAAAATATTATACAGCAGTAAAAAAAATGAAATCCAGTCATTTGCAACAAAATGGAGGAATCTAGAAAACATCATGCTGAGTGAAATAAGCCAGTCCCAAAGGGACAAATATCATATGTTCTCCCTGATCAGTGACAACTAACTGAGCACTTAAAAGCAAAAAGTAGAAGTGAAATGGACACTATGAGAGACAATGACTTGATTAGCCCTTATCTTGAAGAGGAACAACTTACTATTTTATTCCTTTTAGTGTTTTTTGTTGTTGTTGTTGTTCTACTTAATACTATTGGTTGAACTCTGTAATTAACACACAATTATTCTTAGGTGTTGAAATATAACTGAAAAGTGATTCCTGTTAAGTATAAGAGTGGGAATAAGAGAAGGAGGAAATGTACAGTTTGGCATATGCTCAATTGGACTTACCCCTAATGGTAGAGATAGAAACGTGCCAGGGCATTCCAATTCAATCCCATCAAGGTGGCATGTACCAATGCCATCTCACTAGTTCAAGTGATCAGAATAAAAGGATTAAGTGTCAAAAAGGTCACATAAAAAAGACTAGTGCCTGCTAATACTAACTGATAGAATTAAAAAGGAGAGAATCTTCCAACATGGAAATTGGGATACAAGGCAGACTCAGAATGACAAATTTCCTAAATAGCACTCTGGCCTCAGAATCAGCCCAACCCTGAATGCATTCAGATCTGGCAGAAGAGTCCATGAGAGTATTTTAGGCATGGAAAGCCAAGATGCTCTGGCAAAAAAAATGACCAAAATGAAAGATTTCTGTGAGAGAGATCCCAGTGGAAAGAAAGGCCCTCAAAGAAGGAGGTTCTTTCTCTGAGAGGGGGAGAGAACTTCCACTTTGACTATGGCCTTGTCTAAATAAGATCAGAGTTTGTGAACTCAAGAGGTTTCCATAGCCTTGGCTGCTCATGACAAGAGTCTCAGGTGATCACCTATGTCATAAATAAGAGGGTCAATTGTTAAATCAACAACAGGAGTCACTGTGCACCTACACCCCATATATGACCTCTGTCCTTAATGTGTTGTACTATGTGAATTAATGGTAAAACTACACTCAAACAGTACTCTATACTTTGTGTTCCTGTGTGGGTGCAGGCTGTTGAGCTCTTTATTTAGTATATATTAAGTTGATCTTCTGTATATAAAGATAATTGAAAATGAATCTTGATAAAGAGTGGGATGGGAGATGGAGTGGGAGATGGGATGGTTGCGGGTGGGAGGGAGGTTATGGGGAGGAAAAGCTGCTATAATCCAAAAGTTGTACCTTGGAAATTTATATTTATTATATAAAATTTGAAGAAAAAAGAGGATAAATAAAAAGCCCACCGAACATAATGGTATCTGAGTATCCTGAAAATAAGCTCAGAAGATTGAACAGGTTCAGAAATAAAGAGATAGCTTTCAATAAATGATTACCATTTTATTTCTACTTTAAAAGTGCCTCATATACTCTTAGTAAACTGAGTAAACAGGCTCCATTCTAATCCCCACATGCAGTTGTGGAAATTGAAGATTAATAATCTTAGCAAAGGTGGTACAGTGTATGGATAAAATATGTGATGTTTACAATCAGATCGATATTTTTTCTAATTATATAACCTTGGCAAGTTATTTTACCTTCTCTTCATTATTTTTTTCATTTATTACATGACAATGGTGATATTACATACCAATTAAAGGTTAATGAAATAACTTGAGATAATATTTGAAAAAAATCACTGTGAATATTTTAATTATTAGTGTAATCTGTAACAAGAAATATGGTAGTTGGTAAATATGAATTCAGAAGCTGAAATTCTGATGGTCACTCTGTCATGGTTTCTCCTCAGATTGCATAATGATTTTCTTCCTTTTTTAAAATAAATGATTTACTTATTTGTTTGAAATTCAGAGTCACATAAAGAGAAGGAGGGCAGAAAGAGAGATCTGCCATCAACTGGTCCACACCCCAGATGACTGGAGCAGTCTAGGGCTGGGCATGCTGAAGTCAGGAGCCAGGGGCTTCTTCCAGGTCTCCCATGTGGGTATAAAGAGCCTAAACACTTGAGCCATCTTCCACTGCTTTCCCAGGCAGGGAACTGGATTAGAAGTGGAGCAACTGGGACACAAACTGTTGCTGACATTGGATGCCAGCATGACAAGTGGCAGCTTTATCGGTTCCACCTCCACATCAGTCCCAGAACAATATTCCTAAAGGCTAACAGTATTAGATTTTAATTTTGTTAGAAATAAATGGAAAGCCTTTCAAGCATATTCTGGAGAAAATGGTGAATGAGGCTCCTGCGGTTTAAGAACAGTTTATCTGGAGGTGATGTTCAGTGTAGGGGTAACTTACTTGATGAGGATACTGAAGGCAGAGAGGTTAACGAAGAAACACTTTTTCATTGGTTGACAATTGTAAAGAAATAATCCTTATCCATACTGCAGAACAATGGTCTCTCTACTTTCTACTTGTTGAATTCTTTATTTAGTGGAGGATTGAGTCTATTTATAAGGTATATTAAGGGGCTGGTGCTGTGGCACAGCAGGTAATTGCCCTGGCCTGAAGGTCGACATTCCATACGGACTCCGGTTCAAGACCCGGTTGCTCCACTTCCAATCCAGCTCTCTGCTATGACCTGGGAAAGCAGTAGAAGATGGCCCAAGACCTTGGGCCCCTGCACCCGCGTGGGAGACCTGGAAGAAGTTCCTGGCTCCTGGCTCCTGACTTCAGATCGGTGCAGCTCTGGCCATTGTAGCCATCTGGGGAGTGAACCAGTTGATGGAAGACCTTTTTCTCTGTCTCTACTCCTCTCTGTGTAACTCTGGCTTTCAAATAAATAAATAAATAAATAAATAAATCTTTAAAAAAATAAAGTATATTAAAAGTATGTTATAATGAAAGTTAAAAGGAAAGGAAGGAGAGAGTAAGAAGGAGAGAGTGGGAAGTATCATTATGTGCTTAAAATTGCATATATGAAATACATGACATCTGTTCTTTTATATCAATTTTAAAAGCCCACAAAAGAGGAGTTGGCGCTGTGGTGCAATGGATTAAAGCCCTGGCCTGAAGCTCCGTCATCCCTTATAGGCAATGGTTCTAGTACTCGCTGCTCCTCTTCCGATCCAGCTCTCTGCTACAGCCTGGGATAGCCGTAGAGGATGGCCCAAGTCCTTGGGCCCCAGTACCCAAGTGGGAGACCCAGAAGAAACTCCTGTCTCCTGGCTTCAGATCAGCACAACTCCGGACATTGTAGCCATCTGGGGCGTGAACCAGTGGATGGAAGACCTCTTTCTCTGTCTCTACCTCTCTCTCTAACTCTGTCTTTCAAATAAATAAAATAAATTTTATAAAAAAGCCCCCAAAATAAAAAAGGTATAAAATTATATTTTATATTGCAAAATACAGATGTGACTAGATAGATGGGGTGGAAGAGACTATAAGACAAGAAAATTGCCTCACATTATTCAAGAATATGTCTATAGAAATCTAACCCATTCAATCAACAAAATCAAACAGAGGAATGGTAGAATGAATGTACTAAGTGATCTTTGGAATTCCTGTTACATTAATTTCATGAATTACGAATTATTGATGTTGTATGTTCAATTTATGATTAAGTGACTTTGAGAAGGCTGACACATACAGTGTAGCCATTTCAGTAACTTAAAACGTGCTAGCATAAAAAGAGTATACAATAGATTTGAATCCATGTATGAGAAAATTCAGAGTGATATTTATAAGAAGATAAACATTGCTTGGTGGACAATAGTGTCAGTTATTTGAAGAATTAATTTCACCAGTTACTGTATTTTCCCTTTGAGTCATATAGTATTATTATGTAAAATATGCTTTAAAATATGAAATACATCTCATGTGCAAATTAAAAAATGAATTTGGAATTGAGCCTCCTAAAATGCATGGGACGTACAGAAATAATAGTTGGTATCATTGAAAGTATACATGAAACTGACAGAATTAATGAGATCATCAAGGGAGCATGAAAAAATAGACCAGAAGAAAATTATTAGTTTAATTTTAGAAAAATCAACATAATGGGAATAAAATGATTTATAAAAAGAAAGCCCATCAATATCTTCTTGTGTGCCTTTGTATAGTTTGAGGAGAAAGTGTAAGTATATATTTTAAAGTTATCATTTTAGAATAATTTTTGTCTTAATGTAACATTTATTGTTTTAGAATATTATATTTATTTATTAGGATTTCTTCACATGGTAAGAAAGAGATTTTCCAAGAAACAAAATTAGGAATTAAATCTAAACCAGCAAATATATTTCTATTTATCTCATTAATAAAATCTTCATTTTTTAGTAACTATTGACATATATATGTAGAAACATGCATAAATGAGTTAAATGTAGAATTAAGTGAATTTTCCCAAATGAACTCAGTTTTGGAACTAATAACCTGGTCATATGTTAACATTCCTTGGTTTTACCTGCTTTTTTGTGCGCTAGGAATCATTGTATGCAGAGCAAAGAGAAAAATTAAATGATCTCAGATTAGTTTTTCCTTAGAAATTAAAAAATAAGTCATGAAATACATTTCTTTTCCTATACAATATCTTCTTAATTTTTAAAGCACTGTGTTTCTGCAGTTAGCTGTGAAAACCAGCAACCCAGCAGCCACTACAAGGGCATACTGATTTGGAACTCCCCAAGAAACCCAATCCTTAGGAAAATAATGCTGTTGGACCATTCCACAGTTCTCTAGAAGAGACACATTCACAGGGTCTGGCTTTATTTCACCTGGCTCAAAGTTTTGTTTTTTGTTTTTGCTAGTAACAAAAACACTATAACAAAGATATATGTCAAAAATGCCTCACTGACAATTGTTGAACATTACATCTTATGAGATAGCAGTAGCAATTGGAACAAATATATGACAAAAAAAGCTAAACAGAAGAGCTGGAGAATAGGATGTCTACATGGGACTGTTAGAAATTCCAACATATTCCTAGATACCCAGATATCAACACACATGTGCAGTGCTGCTGTGCTTGTGCACAGCTGTGAGCCTGCCCCCAAAAGACATGAAGAAGCCCGAATTTTTCACCTCTTCCTGACTTTGAGACCCTGAACTAGTAAGGGATAAATCAGAGTGGCAAACTGTTGCCGTGTTGAAGGTGTACTCGAGTACATACACAGAACCTCTTAATAAAGGGCTCAAAGTACTTAAGGATATTTCTGGTCAATCATTATCATACAGTTAAGCTAAACAAGCAGACAATTCAGTAGTTACACTGTACAGAGAATATACACTTAGTACAAGAAAGTCGGGTAACAATCATGATACAACATAAAGAAATAGATTTCCAGCAACAACGAATACAAGGGAGAATGAAATGATTTCCCTAGTTTTCACATTCTAATGCTAAAAATCAGCACCACTCTGCCAAAAAAGAAAAATTGAAAGACAAGCAAAGAAATTTGAAAGTATGCTCATACAGAGGTGAAAATGTATTTAGTGGGCCGGCGCCGTGGCTCAACAGGCTAATCCTCCGCCTTGCGGCGCCGGCACACCGGGTTCTAGTCCCGGTCGGGGCACCGGATTCTGTCCCTGTTGCCCCTCTTCCAGGCCAGCCCTCTGCTGTGGCCCGGGAGTGCAGTGGAGGATGGCCCAGGTGCTTGGGCCCTGCACCCCATGGGGAGACCAGGAAAAGCACCTAGCACCTGGCTCCTGCCATCGGACGAGCGCGGTGCGCCGGCTGCAGCGCGCCGTCCGCAGCGGCCATTGGAGGGTGAACCAACGGCAAAAAGGAAGACCTTTCTCTCTGATTCTCTCTCTCAGTGTCCACTCTGCCTGTAAAAAAAAAAAAGAAATGTATTTAGTGAAAAATGACCCTAAAAAAGAACCAATGCTGGATTTATTTCCTAAATGAATATGTAAAAACAATTAATATTAATTCATTGAAATATTAAGGAGTCTAAACTCTAAACCAGCATAAATATAGTAAATTACAAAATAATGTGGGGCCAGCACTGTGGCATAGCTGGTAAAGCTGCGCCTGCAGTGCTGGCATCCCATCGGGGTGCTGGTTCGAGTCCTGGCTGCTCCACTTCCAATCCAGCTCTCTGCTACAGCCTGGGAGAGCAGTAGAAGATGGCCCAAGTGCTTGGGCCTCTGCACTCATGTGGAAGTCCTGGAAGAAGCTCCTGGCTCCTGGCTTTGGATTGGCACAGCTCCGGCTTAGACTTGTAGCTAGAAATCATACTGAATCTGTTAAAATTAATTAAAATAAAAATAAAAATTAAAAAAACAAAAGGAAAAGACAAAGAACAATGTTGAAAACAATGAAAGGAAACTTACTCATCACAAGAATAGATTTTTAATTAGATTAATTACTAGTTTATCCTTAGAAAACATAAAGGCCAAAAGGCAACGGGATGTTTTCTTCAAGTCTAAGGAAAAAGGCCATCAATAACAATTTTACATGTAACAAAGTTTTCAGAAGTAAAGATGTATTTAATGCATTTCTAGACAAACAGAAACAGAAAGAATGTATTGAAATTTACACTTTTTATTCAGTCCATATTCTAGTAGAAAAAGTTAAAATATAAATGAGCATAGATGTAATGTTCAAGGAGTTTTAACTGTCAAAAATAAAATAACATAGTATATACAGTGAAGGTGGAGTATTTAAGAAATTATTATTTTCTGTTGAAAAGAAAAAATGCAAATACTTCCAGGAAGACATAAAAAAATAAGGATTTTTAGACTGAAAAATTATGAGAAATGCAATGAAAAAATAAGCCGTATGATTGATAGGGAGAGAGGAAGATATTCAGACTCAATAACTATTACTGGGACAATGCTACTTACATACCCAGCAATCAGTTTCCTCTGATTTCTTCCTAAGATTTCATAGATTGTCTTACTTCCCATGAAGTTAGTTGCTGTCCTCACTTACATGGTGGAGACTTCCTGATTTGTGTGAAGTTAACCCACCCCAAAAACCACATAAACATTTAACCCAATCATGGCTAATCAGAAATAAATTAAAGCCATTGGAGAAGTTGCTAAGAAAAAAATCCTGTTTTTAAGAGTAAGCCATAGAGGCCGGCGCCGTGGCTCAACAGGCTAATCCTTCACCTTGCGGTGCTGGCACACCGGGTTCTAGTCCCGGTCGGGGCGCCGGATTCTGTCCCGGTTGCCCCTCTTCCAGGCCAGCTCTCTGCTGTGGCCCGGGAGTGCAGTGGAGGATGGCCCAAGTGCTTAGGCCCTGCACCCCATGGGAGACCAGGAAAAGCACCTGGCACCTGGCTCCTGCCATCGGATGAGCGTGGTGCGCTGGCCGCAGCACGCCGGCCGCGGCGGCCATTGGAGGGTGAGCCATCGGCAAAGGAAGACCTTTCTCTCTGTCTCTCTCTCTCACTGTCCACTCTGCCTGTCAAAAAAAAAAAAAGAGTAATCCATAGAAAAAACAAAATAATAAGAAACCAAAATTTTTTCTTCTTGTACCTTAACTGTCCAATGTGAAAATCATTGCAGTTATAGACAGTGAGATAGAGAGACAGAGAGAAAGGTATTCCTTCCATTGGTTCACCCCCTAAATGGCTGCCATGGCCAGAGCTCTGAAATCTGAAGCCAGGAGCCAGGTGTTTCTTCCTGTCTCCTATGCGGGTGCCAGGGCCCAAGCATCCTCCATTGCCTTTCTAGGCCACAGCAGAGAGCTGGACTGGAAGAGGAGCAACCAGGACTAGAAACCAGCGCCCATATGGGATGCCAGTGCTGCAAGTAAAGGATTAACCAAATGAGCCACAGTGCCACCCCCTTTTTTGTTACATATTATATAAAAACAGGATATATAAAGTTCTTTGACTTTTAGTAAATTAATTTTGCCAATTTTTTTTTTACATTTTTGAAAGGTTGATTGGTTGATTTGAAAGACAGGGTACGAAGTAGGAAAGAGATCTCTCATCCACTGGTTCACTCCCCAAAGGCTCCAAAAGCCAGGGCCAGGTCCAAGCCAAACTCAGGAACTGCACCCAGGTCTATCAAGTGGGTGTCAGGGTTTCAGTTACTCTGAAAGTGGAGGCAGGTGTCCCAAGGAGTGGTATAACCTGTGCTGCCAGAACATCCACCTTACATTTCTACTTTTCAATGTGCACATTCAAAATTTAGAATTGTGTAAGGTGTAGACCTTTGGCCTAGTTAATGAGATAACCACATTGCATAAAGGAGTATTGGCTGTTAATTCCCAACTCTGGCTCCCAGCAGGAGCTTCCTGCCAATGTAGATCACAGGAAGCAGTGGTGATGACTCAAGTGATTAGGTTTTTGCCAATCACGTGGAGGACCTGGGCTGAATTCTCGACTCCTGGTTGGGCCAAACACAACCCTAGGCATTGGAGGCGATTGGGTGGTGAACCAGAGGCTGGGAGCATCACTCCATCTTTCTGACTCTCACTCTCTCTGTCCCTCTCTTTTTCTCTCTCTTTCAGCCATTAGAGGGGTGAAAGAACACTTTCTCTTGTTTATAAGTCATACAACTTAGGCTATTTTGTTGTAGCAATTGAAATGGATTAAAGAAATATTCTGTGATTCACACTGTTTTACAATATTGTTGGTGCAAGTTTGTGTGTTTCATCAACATGAAAGAAGGTAAAGGAAGGAAACCTAACAGCAAAAGATCACAGGAAGTTCAAAGCATATATTAGAAAATATCTTTGGGATGGCAAGGCAGAGTTACTACTTATCAATAGTCACATTGAATTTTAATGGCCTGAACTGTCCAGTTAAGACACAGATTGACTGATTGGGTTAAGGAACAAAACCCATCTATTTGCTGCTTACAAGAAACACATCTTTGCAACAAAGATGCATACATCCTGAAAGTGAAAGGCTGGAAAAGATATACCATGCCAACAGAAATGAAAAAAGAGCGGGTGTAGCCATCTTAATATCAGAAAAAATAAACTTTAACACAAAAACTGTTAAGAGAGACAAAGAGGGGCACTATATAATGATTATAAGGGATCAATTCAACAGGAAAATATAACAATTACCAATGTATATGCACCTAATTACAGGGCACTGGTTTATTTAAAATATTTGTTTAGGGACTTAAAGGGAGACTTAGACTCCAATACAATAGTACTGGGGGATTTCAATACTCCACTCTCAGAAACAGACAGATCAACAGGACAGAAGATCAACAAGGGGACAGTAGATTTAAACGACACTATAGCCCAAATGGATCTAACAGATATCTACAGAAATTTTCATCCTACACATAAAGCATTTACATTCTTCTCAGCAGTACATGGAACCTTCTCTAGGATTGACCACATACTAGGCCATAAAGCAAGTCTCAGCAAATTCAGAAGAATTAGAATCATACGATGCAGCTTCTCAGATCATAGAGGAATGAAGTTGGAAATTAGCAACTCAGGAAACCCTAGAGCATATGCAAACACATGGAGATTGAACGACATGCTCCTAAATGAACAATGGGTCATAGAAGAAATAAAAGAGAAATCAAAAACTTTCTGGAATTAAATGAGGATAACAGCACAACATACCAAAACTTATGGGATACAGCAAAAGCAGTGTTAAGAGGAAAGTTTATAGCAATAGGTGCCTACATCAAGAAATTGGAAAGGCACCAAATAAATGAGCTTTCAATTCATCTCAAGGATCTATAAAAGGTGTAGCAAACCAGACCCAAATCTAGTAGGAGAAGAGAAATAATTAAAATCAGAGAATAAATCAACAGGATTGAATCCAAAACATTACAAAAAATCAGCCAAACAAGGAGCAGAAGGAAGTTTTTACAGATTTCTGGAAGTTTCCCAAGATAAGCCAGTCCTTCATTACCAAGAGAAAAGAAAGTATGTCTGTTAGGGATATTACATAGTGATGCCACAGCACAAAACTGAAATAGAAATTTCTTCAGGTTGTTTGGGAGAGACAAGTGTAAGAATCTCATTTCTATGATGATAGATTCTCAAGCACATGTAATCTATCCTCTCTTAATAAAATGAACTTGGGATTCTCCATAGTCTATGTCTGAAATATGACATTGAAACCAATACACTTGCTGTATTAATACTGATATCGTGCCAATTAGCTTTATAATCTAAACTAATATATTTTAATGAATTTAATCACAAGAACCAACATATTTTGTTACAAAGTTGTTCAGGACCCCATAAGTGATATTGTTGTTAGTAATCTAACAGGAAAGACACTTTTCTAAATTTTACTTCCTTGCTTCCAAAGTCAGGCATTGTGGCTCAGCAGGTTAAGTTGCCGCTTGGGATGCCTTCATGCCTTATCAGAATGACTGTTCAAGTCCAGGCTACTCTATTTCCATCCAGCTTCCTGCTAATGTATCTGGGAGGCTGCTCACAGGTTTGGGCCACTCATGTGAGAAACCCAGATGCAGATTCAGGCTCCTGGCTTTGCCCTGGTCAAGCCCTGCCAGTAGCAGGTATTTTGTGAAATGAACCAGCAGATAAAAGATTCCCCCCCTCCCCTTTCTCCCCTGCTCACTATTGCTCTCACTTTCAATTTGATGCGAATAAATAAAATGTTAAAAAGAGAGTTTATCCCTCAAAAACTACCAGAAGTAGTAAAGTTGTTATTTATTGACTGCGAGGAGAGAGAAAACCCTGGGAAACCATGGAGTGCCTCAGTGAGAGAATGTGAGGAGGTGTCTCAGAAGAGCTGGGCCTGTGCGAGCTGACTGGGGGACTGTTTAAAAAAGCACAGCTTTGCTCTGGGTTTCATGGTCTCAGCAATCAGCTCAAATTTTGATTTGGATATTTTCCTGTATTTTTGCAAAGAGGTGGAAAGAATTACATATGCTTACAGATATAATTTTTTTTAATGATATTTATAAAGGATTCTCATTCACCAACAGAGTAATTAGTGATTAGTATTCTTGTGTCTTGTTTTCCGCTCAGTTGTGATTAAGGTGTGGTCTAATTATTTTTCTCTTGTTCTGTGGAAGTTGCAAGATGACCTTGTCAGTTGGTGTTGTGTTGACAAGTGTTTACATGCTACAGAAAAACAGCATGGTCCAGCAATTAAAGCCAAGACTGACTGCAGTTAAATCATTAATAATTTTAATACTCGATAACAAGAAATGAATAAGTCTGTTCATATTTCTTTGTATGACTCTGGGAACATTTCAAAATGGAACTTCGGATGAATGAACATAAATATACAAATTAAATTTTACAGATTGTGAAAATGACTATGACTTATTTATACTCCCACATGAAGTAATTGTGGATTCCTTATCAGCACCTAGTTTTTAATATTCTATTTGTCAATTCCCTCAATTACCACAGAATTTCTCAGAAATAACTTAAATTAACTATTATTATTTTTGTTCTTGATTTTATTATCATTTCTATTATTATGCCAGATCCTTTTATTCCAAGTTATGAATTGTCTTGTGTTCCATTATGATCTAATTTTCTAATTAGAGAAGAATTATATAAAGGCACAAATTGATTAAATAAATTCTAAGCAAACTAAATGCCAAAAATGCCAATAAAAATTATTCTAGACCATAAGTTAGAGAGTCTTCTAAACTGAATGAATGACTTAGAATGATTTATTCAATTAACTAGAATAAATAGTAATATCTTTGTCCAGTTTATAAAACAAAGCTAGAACACAAAATTTGGTTTCTGCTATGGAAAAATTTGAAGTGATGTTTGTGTCCTGACTAAACTCCTGTGTTGAAATTCAGATCTCCAATGTGCTGGTTTCTAGAGACAGTGCCTTGTGCAGATGATTAGGTCATGAATAAGAAGCGAAGTTGCTTCCTATCTTTCTTGATGCCAGGTGAGGATATTTAACTAGGAAGATGTGCTAACCATTCATCAGATAAGCAGGTGCCTTGATCTTGGTTTTCTCAGCCTAATGAGCTCTGAGAAATAAATGTTTCTTTTTTAAGCTGGTAATCTTCAGCAATACGTAAAAATGTTTTAAACCAAATAGAACAAATTCCTTTAGAAAAATTAAAAATGCATAGTTTACATATTTAAATACATTTATTTTCTGTTTTCTCATTATGTGTGCATACCAAGAAATAATTCAATCTTGTGACAACAGCTGTTACATAACTTAAATCTACTAAGTTTTAAGGAAAATGTTGTATACAATTTACAATTACATACAATTTCACTTAATTTAAAAATCAGCTGTTTTAATTTTATCCTAGTCACACACATACATATTCAATAACTAGTTTACACTTTTAGGAGATACTTAATGGGCAAATATAATTATTTAAATCCTACTAAACATATTTAAATAGAGAATAATTGGCAACTTAGTAAACTAAAATTAGCATTACTATTGATGTATACTGTTCAAAAACATTTAGATAAATGTTACAAAATTATATTTTATAGACTATAAGAAGCTTGGACAAATTTTAAGTGTTATGAAACTTAAATCTAGGTATTAATTTCCTCTTGACAGCTGAACTTCATAGTGATCTTCAGGACCAGGAGATTTCTATTGGGTCATCTAGAGTAGCATTATGTGCCGTCAGATCAATATTTAATATCTACAAAAAAGGAAAACGATAATTAATTATTTAATCAAAACCACACTTTTCTGTTATTGTTATAACTAATAATATTTCCATTAAAATATATTGTCTAAGTAAATAAGATATGCTTCATTTTTCTTTCTATTGTGATGAAATTTTTATTCTGGAGAGTTTGCAACTGTTCCAGCAAGATTCTCACCCTAAAACTATCCATTTCAGAGAGGATGGAAGTGAAATCCAGGGAGGTACAGTAGCTACAAACTGAAGGTGAACCAATTATTTTGATTTCATTACTTTTTCTATATAACTTCTAAATATGGAATTATTTATAACTATAATACATAAATCTGTTTTCTTATTTCTATTTGAATTCAGTCATTTGTGCTCAAAGTTTAGATTTAGAACTGTATTTTCTCGTTCCTCATTCAAAACAGCTTCGGCAAACTTAATTCCCTTCTCAGGATTTTAATTTTGTATGTGCTACATTCTTCCCCTATAGATAATCTCAGACTTTATAGTGGTTAAGCATGGAGATAATCAATTAAGCATTCTTACTCAAAAATCTGTCATAATTTTATGATATGATGATTTCATGAGATGTCACTTTTTTTAATCCCAATCACCTATATGATTTTCTGTCTTTTAGCACAGAACATTTGGATTCCATAGTCAAACATGCAAAACAAGGAGGAAGAGAATTAACTTTTTTTGGTTGTTGTTGCCTGGCACACATCAGCAAGTCTCCTGAATGCTTTATAAAATTAATTGTTCACTAATGCCCAGAACTTTTGAATCAACTTACCACATTACAGTGGTGAGTTTAAAAGGTAGAAGTTCAATGATTGCCTTAATTACTATTAGCAAGGTTTAAAATTGATCCTTTCTACATCACAACTTAAGCTAGCTCCTTTATCAACTGTTTGAAGCAGGACACAGCACTGCAGTATGACAGGTTAAGCTGCCATCTGGAATGCCAGCCCAAGTACTTGGGCTCTTGCCACGCAAGTGGGGAGACCCAGATGGTGTTCTGGGCTATTGGCTCTGGACTGGCTTAGCTCCTCCTGTTGGGGTGCATTTGGGGAGTGAATCAAAGATGGAAGATTTCTTCTTCTGTGTCTCTCCCATGTCACTTTGCCTTTCAAATAAATTAATCTTAATTTTTGTGTGTGTGAATATGTTTAAAATCCCTGGAATAAACTTTGAAAAAAATTTCTTTTGTTACACATTTTATCAAAATGAATATGAAATAAAGTGACATTTTAAAATATTTTATTTGACTTGTTCAGCTATGTTTACTATTAAGTATTGTTTTATTTTTCATCACTCTAATAGTAAATGAAGAACAAGGAATATATAAAAGAAACTCTCATTTTATTGTTCTGATTCAACACTGAGTAACATAACAAAATTGATTTCTAATTTTAATTAATTTCTAATTAATTATGATTGCTTTTTATTCTTGAAGAATTAATTTCCATTTTCAGAGACTCAGTTTCTTTATCTGTTATATAAGATCACTAGACTTAAGCAGTAATCCCTTTATTTTGAAATTGCTTAATGTTTAAATGTAGATATTTTACTTTTAAAAAGTATTTTTGACAGTTAGCAAATATGGATAACAATGAGGTGATTTAGAGGTCTCATGTTATTAATCTTACTTTGATGATATAAAGACAATTATAAAATAGATATCATTAGATTGATTTGTATGACAAGTTGTTAAGGATAATATCATGGAGATAAATATAGAAGTTTAATGAAAATGAATTTATGTGTATGATCATACTTCATAATTATTTCTATTTAGGGCGGAGAAATATCAGTCTATGTATATGTTTTCAATAGCCTTATTAAAAGACATTATGTCACTTACCTCTTGGTCTTGGGTTTGGTTAAATACAAGTGGATAATTTATTTCATTATACATTAAATTAACTGCATTGATCACAGTGTTTCCTATGCCCCATACATGGACATATCCAAGTCTTATTTCACTTTTATTTATGTAACCAGTTTTCAATGGCGTGCTTGTCAAAGTTGTCTATAAAAATAAAGAGAAATGTGTAAACTATTCATTTGCAAAAATATTTAAATATATGTATTTCTGTTAATTCAAATATATTTAAAATAATTTAATATATATAAAATATGTAAAAGTATACTTTAACAATTTAAGCAAATTGTTTACTCATACTTGAAATATGGCATTTTATACAACAAACATGAAATAAATTTCAAATATTAATACAATTACATCTAAATACTTTCACATACCTTATTTAAATTAAATTGTACTGATAAATACAGGTCTCTTTCATAGGTATCTGTAGAAAGAGAAATGGCAGTATATTTTTTTATCCAAAGAACAAGATGAAATATTAGTGTAGTTTGCTTTTCTTTCCAAAATAAACAGTGTCAAGTACTGTCAATATATATACATTCTTTTTTCTAATCTTATTTAGCTTGTTCATAAACTGTCCAAGGAACATTGAAAACATGAGTCACCACAGACTGTCCTAAAGGAAAAGATCAGTTGTGTGTGTATGTGTGTGTGTGTGTCCGTGTGTGACTGTGTCTGTTCTATGTCTGTGTCTGTGTGGAAGATAACATGAAAGTAGGGGCAGGTCTGAATTCACATTATCACATATCTCTGGGTAAGTAGAGAGAAATTCAATTGTTAGAGGTTCTTACTGGTTAACTAAAATCAAACTATCACTAATACAGAGTTTTATTCCTCTCCTTAACTCTTTTTTTTTTTTTTAAGATTTTATCTCTTTACTTGAGAGGTAGAGTTATAGACAGTGAGAGGGAGAGACAGAGAGAAAGGTGTCACTTCCAGTGGTTCACCCCCGAATTGGATGCAAAGGCTAGAGCTGCACGGATCTGAAGCCAGGAGCCAGTTGCTTCTTCCTGGTCTCCCACGTGATTGCAGAGGCCCAAGCATTTGGGCCATCTTCTGCTGCTTTCTCAGGCCATAACAGAACTGGATTAGAAGAGGGGCAGCTGGAACTAGAAGCAGTATCATGGGATGCCAGCACCACAGGCAGAGGATTAACCTACTGCGCCACAACATCGCCACTCCTTAACTCTTTAAAGAATAATCTTGCTGTATTTAAAGTCAATTTAATAAAACATGTTAGCAAAAACTAAGCAGTTTTTATTTACCAAATTCTAAGGATGTCACAACTACTTTAATGTTATTATTATTCCCATTATGGAGGAATCAAATGACTCCCAAAGCAATCAAAGAAATTGTCAAAAGAAAATAACTAATAACTGCCAATGATTGGAATTAAGCTCAAGTGTCCTTGATTTCTATAACTGCATTTATATTTAAAAGAACCAATAAGTGTGTATAAATAGAAAGGGAAAAGTGGAGTAAAATGAATGCCTGAAACAAGTAATTGGGGTAACACTGAAAATGCAGTGTATTTTAATGCCTCTTCACATATATATGATTGTACTGTAATAATTAATCTACTGAAAATAATTTGTAATTGATTTCCCTTCTACTAAAGTTGATATTTTGCCCCAAAACTAATTTCATGAATATATTAATCCATGTGTGGTTAATTTAACATACATTACAGGGCTTATTGGCATTAATATACCTTAACTATTATAGTTTCAATTTTTAAATACACAATTTTAGCATAAATTTATTTATTTATTTATTTTTATTTTTTGATAAGCAGAGTGGATAGTGAGAGAGAGAGATAGAGAGAAAGGTCTTCCTTTTGCCATTGCTTCATCCTCCAATGGCCACCATGGCCAGCGTGCTGCGGCCAGCACACCGCGCTGATCTAAAGGTAGGAGCCAGGTGCTTCTCCTGGTCTCCCATGGGGTACAGGGCCCAAGCACTTGGGCCATCCTCCACTGTACTCCCGGGCCACAGCAGAGAGCTGGCCTGGAAGAGGGGCAACCGGGACAGAATCCGCCACCACGACTGGGACTAGAACCCGGTGTGCTGGCGCCGCAAGGCGGATTAGCCTAGTGAGCCACAGCGCTGGCCAGCATAAATTTATTAAGAAGAGTTTTCTAAGTTTAGAATTATAGGATAAAAAGAACAATGGGAGTTACTAAATTATAATCAGTTTTGTTGTTACTTTTAATGAATAAGAGGAAGACACCAGATATAATCTTAGTCAAGGACACACACATTTCTACTTCATTAGAATAAATAAGACAAATTAACATTTTACTAGGCTACAATTTGCAAGCTACAATTTGCTCAAAATTTACTTAATGAATACGTTTAAGACAACTTCATTTTGAACTATAGTTGGATTTTCTTTGAAATAAATTGTCAGAAAATTATTATTATGCTACAACATTTGAATGTATTTGTTTAAAAGGAAGAATCAATTCATATATGTGCCTTCAACTAGATTAGCATGCTTTCTCTGAGAGAAATCGCAGAATCTCTTAAGAGATTCTGATAAATTAAACAACCACTCAATTGTACATGGTTGTTTCTGTTTCCTCAAGATTTCAGGGAATTATTTGAAATCATCACACTTATATAAAATATACTGAGATGTTGATATATAACAAAATAAACAGAGATAATTGTCCAGAAAATTCTGTATGCTTGCATGAAGAAGTAATTGAGGAATATCTTAATTTTCCTGTCACTTAGCAGTGATTTAAAGAAATAAATCTGCTGTGATTTTTTAATAGAATAAGGGCAGGTATCAAGTTCTTTCATAGGTATCTTGGTTTAATAGAAAGAGTTGTAGCAAGTATTTTAAGGAAAGCTATGTCTCCCTAGTTGTTAGAATAAACTAATCCGGCCAGCGCCGCGGCTCAATAGGCTAATCCTCTGCCTTGCAGCACTGGCACACTGGGTTCTAGTCCCGGTTGCCCCTCTTTCAGGCCAGCTCTCTGCTGTGCCCTGGGAGTGCAGTGGAGGATGGCCCAAGTGCTTGGGCCCTGTACCCTATGGGAGACCAGGAGAAGCACCTGGCTCCTGCCTTTTGATCAGCGCGGTGCGCTGGCTGCAGCACACTGGCCATGGCGGCCATTGGAGGGTGAACCAATGGCAAAGGAAGACCTTTCTCTCTGTCTCTCTCTCTCTCTCTCACTGCCCCCTCTGCCTGTCAAAAAAAAAAAAAAAAAAAAAAAAAAAACTAATCCAATTTGGTGAATAGTAAGAGTCAAAGATCAAAAACAAGGATGCAAATTATGCATATCTTAAGTTTATAGTTCTGAAAATTCATCTCCAACAAATTTAATATGAATGCTGAATACTGGGCACAGGTGAGACAGAAAGGCTACATCCAAAGTCTGTAGAACCTCACTTAATGTGTAAATGAAGGTCTGAGCTCTAAAGACAAGCATTCTAAGAACAGAAGTTGATTCTTTCTTTATGAATCAGAAAATATGAAGAAGTTTGTACTTTTTCCAAGGAATTTGCTCAATAGTTTGTGATTCTTATGTCAAATTTCTGATATATACTCTATACTAATATATGCTTTTTTACTGATTTGATATTTAATTGGCACATATAAATTGTACAAATTTAACACAGCATTACATGTTTTGATACATGTACAGATCCTGTAATATTCCAATCAGAGTAAACTTATCTATCTTCTCAAATATTTATCATTTTATCATGGTGTAAGCATTCAATACGACCTCTTCCAATTTCTCTGCAATGCACAGCATATTATTGCTAATTGCAGTTAGTGTACTGTGCAAAAGAATATAAGAACCACTTTCTTATATCTAACAATATCTTAGTACCTTTGATAATTTTTGTCCATTCCTCCCTAACTTTCCCCCAGCCTCCAGAGCCACTATTCTGCTCTCAACTTCCATGGGAAGTTTTTTTTACACTCCAAATATTAGTGACATCAGTTACTAATAGATTCTTATTTTTTATGGTTGCAGGATATTAATCTGAAAAATGAGATATATACATGTCTGTGGTATTAATGAAAATTCTGTTATCTATGGATATATAATTTATTTAAATTGCAGTGACCCACTCTTAAGAACTTCAGCTGTGCACAGATGTGAGTCTTAATGACTAAGATTTTTGTCACGAAAATGTTCAAAATCCTGATTCAAAGTCCTAATAGACATGGCATTGGTAATAGTAGTCAGTAATCTTTACTCACTACGAGTGTGTGTGTGCAACATAAGAATCTCCCAGGGTATTTTGCTCAAAGGGAATTTCCTGGGTTTCTTCTCCAACTAATGAAATTTGGATGCCGCTGGACCTTATGAGTCTGTATTATTAACAAACTATCCAAGATACTTCTAATGCCAGTGGACAAATGAGCATACACAGCTAGGGCTAGGACTTTAGCAATTCTGACAGGTCTTTAGAAATAGTCATGGATGGAGTAAATATAGATTCAAGGGTACATTCTCATGTAAAAATAATCCTTAATATTAACACCAAAATAAACATATAAGCAAAATCAATAGCCACAAAATATGGAGAAATACTCTCTTGAGTTTGGTTTCTGAGCAACCTCCTTGTGTTAAAGGCATCCCTTGTGCATGGATATGTGCACATGGAAAGTGGGGGTCCTGGGCTGGCACTGTGGCTCACTAGACTAATCCTCTGCCTGCGGTGCTGGCACTCCGGGTTCAAGTCCCGGTTGCTCCTCTTCCAGTCCAGCTCTCTGCTGTGGCCCGGGAAGGCAGTGGAGGTTGGCCCGAGTGCTTGGGCCCTGCACCCGCATGGAGACCAGGAGGAAGCACCTGACTCCTGGCTTTGGATCTGCGCAGCGCTCTGGCCGCCAGTGGTAGCGGCTATTTTGGGGGTGAACCAATGGAAGGAAGACCTTTCTCTCTCTCTCTCTCTCTCTCTCTCACTGTCTAACTCTGCCTGTCCAAAAAAAAGTGGGGGGTCCGTGTGAGTGGAACTTACACACACCAAATATCAGTGATATGAAAAGCACAATGCTAACTTCTGGAAGGAAAACACCAATAAATATATTATCCATGCCTGCATAAATTTCTTAATCATTTATATATCTACCATAGGGTTTAGTTATATTTAGGATGATGAGGGAGTCTTTAAATGCTTGTGGTATTGCTTATCAATTTCAATTGATCCAACTAATTATTAGATGTTTTTGGCTTTGAATGTTATTAATAGCTTTGTATTAAGCTTCAAAAGTACAAGAATAGGATGTGAAAGAATATGTACGGCATCAATTACATTTATCTACCAAAGAGAACACTCACCTATAGTGTCCCCATCATCCCAGAAGAGAGATCCTTGTGCCATGTGATTATCATCTGCAGCAACAATGAGCTTCATGTACTTTTGTCGACTTTAAAAAATAAATATATAATTTTACATATGTTTGTATGACAGCATATGTCTAGCTAGGTATTGTCATCTATGCAAGTAACCCGAGGAACATAAATAAACATAATTACAAAAAATGCAAACCAATTTAGATAAAGAAAATCAAGAGTTCTACTTTTAAATACATTAATAAGAATGATATGAACTATAGTTTATTTCTTATTTGATAGAATATATCTTATATGTCTTTTGACTTCAAGAAATTATCCATTGTAAAAATAAAAAGTTGTCTCAGGACTGGTGCTGTGGTACAGCAGGTTGGACTGTCTTCGTGCAAAAAAGGGAAACTACTGGCCAGGTGGTTACTTAAGAATGGTGATAAGTAAGACATCTAGGTTATTCTTTATCTTACTATGGGACAAGTCCTCTAAGAAACAGGTCAGCTTCTTCTGTGAACAGCAGGAGACTTACTAACTTAAAAGAATGGTGATACTATCAATAGATAGCTATATTTTCACGGACTATAATGAGCAAAGAAATATATCACAGGACAGGTAAATGGAAATAGAGAAAAAGAAAAAAAAGAGGTGGAAAGGAGCAGTACTGAATGCTTATAAAGAGATTCAAAAAAGGAACTATCCAGTGCTAAAAATAAATGAGAAACTGAGCCATGAAAACACATGCAGGAAATTTTAAATTTTATTACTAAATAAAAAAAAGAAAGCAAAAGGCTCCAAATTGTACAGTTCCAACTATGTGACATTCTGGAAAGGCAAAATTATAGAGATAGTAATAAGATCAGTAGATACAATGGATTAAAGCACAATAAATAAATGGAATACAGAAGAAGTGTAGGGCAGTGAAACTGTACATCTGTGACGGTACACTTGCCCAAACCCACAGAATAGGTAACACTGAGAGTAAACCCTAATAGGAACTACAGACCTTGCATAACAGTGTCAATGTAGGCTGATCGCTTGTAACAAATGTACTATGCTTCTGGGGTATGGTAATACTGGAGGAAACTGAATGTGCCAGATGGGATAGGGGTTTTATGGACCTTCTTCTCACATTTGCAGTGAATCTAAAAGTGCTCTAAAAAATAAAGTATTGAATAAGAGGTTCAGGATCCAGCAGAGGGGTAAGCTGTCTGTTTCATTTCCCATAGAGCTCCCTGATGATGCTCCTGGGTAAGCAGTGTAAGATGGCCCAAGTATTTGGGCCCTGCCGCCATTCCTGGCTTTGGCCTGGCCCAACCTTGGCTGTTTGTAGAGTAAACTAAATAGATGAAAGACCTCCCTCTCTCTGTTTCTCCTCACCTCTCTCTGTAACTCTGCCTTTTAAATAAATAAATAAATCTTAAAAAAGAAAAATACATTCATAAAATACTATGTTTTCATGAAGTAAATCATGGCTTTTTTCACATATCACAGGCAGAAAAAAGATGAGTTAATGAAGGCAGTCATTCAAGGTACAAGTTAACCATTTGTCATTGCTACTGCATGTTATCCACCTACATAAAGGTTTAAGGATAGAGACTTATCTAACTGTCTTGTCGGGAGAGCAGACCTTTTAGAAAATTTTTAGGGTCGCTAGGGGCTTGTCCTAAGAAGGCAGTCCTTATAAGAGAGTTGATTACACAAGCCAAGTTTGGTCCAGCAATTTTCTGGCTCTGGTTAACCAAATGGGCTCCACCACTGCCATTCTCCATCAGACACCAGACTCATGGGGCTGTAAGATCTTGAACTGTGACTCTCCAAAACTCCAAGCTAATATAAACCTTATTTCCTCCTTAGTAATTCCTATTATTTTAGTTAAAGTCATTAAATGTTGACTAATAAACCACACATTATACAAAGCTTCCCTAAACTTGGGGTTCCTTGGCTGTGACAAACCTGCTGCCCGTGCAGCATCTACTTGGGCTACTCCATCTCACTGTCGTGGGACTTTGGGACCAAGGAATGTTGAAATTCACAGAAAGTTTCTGCTTTGTGCTATGCCACAGGCTAACTTAATAGCTTACAAGTGGGTCAAATCTCAGACCATTCCTAATTCCTGACATTTCCAGTTTAGTGCATCACAGATTTTAATATCATCTTGATAATGGTTCAACATGATCTCAACAACAGTTCACTTACCTAAAAAATGTGGTTCGAGCAGGTTCCTGACATGGTAGGATGTGACCACCACGAACATGTAGATTTATTGCATCATAAGGAGTGTTAAAATCTTGAAATTGTCCTCTGATTCCAATATCTTCTCCCTGAAAATGAGAAATGGAAACAAAATCAAGAGGGCCAGAAATGGAGTCATAAGTAACATTGGTACTTGAGGTGGCACATTTATAAGATCAAATGACACACTTTGTGATTTATGAAATATTAAATACACAAACATAGTCAGGAAAGCATGCTGTTTAAAGCATACCCTTAAGTCATCCTAGTTCAATCTAGGTCCTTATGCTATCTCTGAAAGTGATTTATAGCTATTTGTTTCTGTGGAACTCATAGGCAGAATGTGTATGGATTTTTGAAAGGTCACAAAAGCTGTTCTAGAGTTGCCATGCACATTATTCTCAGAGGGAGTGCTTTAGTTTTAATGATCATTTTGCATATCCAGTAAAGGGAAATGACCTTTCAGTATACAATGAGCACTTTCAATTTATTCCTTAAAATGAATCAATGACCTGATAACATACTATAGCAGAATAAATTAACTCTCAATGTGTGTTAATTTGATTCAGCTCTAATTAGCAAGACATATTTTATTGTTTTCAAATAGAAAGTAGATCAAATATAGCATTCGTTACTATCAATGGGCATCCAAACTGTTACCTCTTTCTGTTCATCAGTCCCCAGAATTCCCTAAATACTTACCGTATGATAGTTAAACCACCGAGCATTAGGGACATAGCCACGTACAACAGTAGTATACTGGAAATTAAAGATACAATAATTAAAAACATACATACAAACAAACAATTTTGTGAGCAAAATAATAGTAGGACTTACGGGTTCCAACACAGGGGTAACCATAAATGCTGGACCCCACAGAAACTGTAGAAATATGTCCCAAGTTGTTCTGTCATCAAAGAACCTTGAAAAAAATTAGAAAAAATAAATCAAATATTATCTCATCTGGATACCATAAAACACTACTCAACTTAAATTTGATACTATGGGTTTTTGGATTAAAGTGAAAACCCAATTATAGGGGCTACTTGTGGCTCTGTAGGTCAAGCCATCACTTGAAATGCTGGCATCCCATATTAGAGTGTGGGTTCAAGTCTTAGCTCCTCCATTTCTTATCCAGATTCCTGCTGATGTGGTTAGGAAGCCAGTAGATAATAGCTTAAACCCTTGGGCCCCTGACACCCGCATAGGTGATCCAGGTGGAGATTCTGTCTCTCTTTCTCTCTCTTTCTCTCCCCACCCACTCTAGTCACTCTACCTTTTGAAGAAATAAATAAATTTGAAGCAAATGAAAAACGGAGGCCAATGTTATACACAGTGGGTTAATCCACCACCTAAGATGCTGGCATTCAGTATGGTTCTGGCTAGAGTCCTGACTGGTCCATTTTAGATCCACCTACCTGATAATGCAAATGAGAAGGCAGTGGAAGATGGCCCAAGTACTTGGATCTTTGCCACCCATGTGGGAAATTCAGATGGAGCCCCAGATGCCTCTATTTTTATTTTCAACCTGGCCTAATCCTGGCCACTGGATTCATCTAGGGAATGAACCCGCAGATGGAAACTTGCTCTTTCTCTCTTCTCTCTCTGTTATTCTTTCTCCCTTCCCCCACCCCAGTAACACTGCATTTCACATAAATAAATAGATATTTAAAAATGAAAACCAAACCATGAAAATAATCTCATCATTTGGATTTTAATGCACAGTGTAATAACTTATGAGTAAAGCTACATATAACTGAATAGATATTCCTGAAAAAATGCAAAAGATTAGATAGAACACAGGGTAACTGAAAGAAATAGCCTTGGAAGAGGCAATATAGAAGTGCAAATGTTAACTTCGCCTAGTACATGAACAAAAACTAGGAAACTCAAACTGTGAACATTCTCAAAAGGAATTATGAAACTTGTAAGAATTCAATTTGTTAAGTTTAGAGTTTGCCTATCCTCCTCAGGTTAGAGCTCTCTCATAGTGGTTTTCATGGCCTTAAAGTTGCTTCCATATGTTATCAGGTGTTCAAATATTACATATAAATGACTAGAAAACATAAAATCTCTTGTATCATTTGAGAAAAGTCACAATGAAATGTTCACATTTCTTCATCAATTGAAATGAAAGTTCAAAGTTTATTTTTAAATGATTTTATTTAAAATTTTATTGTATTAAAATCTGACACTAATGCTGAACTGGACTGCTCAGCTTACTACTTTATCAACAACCTGAAAAGCAAAGTTCTAGCCATTCTCAATAGGGCAAGAATCTGCATAGTTATTAATAATGCTTCCAATTGAAGACTCAGTCCAGAGTCAATGCCATAGCTCTCTTGGGACATTTATAGGAACTTATGAAAAGGAGGAAAGTCTGTAAGTGAAAGAGAAAGGAGATCAATCAAATGCTATCAGAAATAAAGAAAGGATTACTAGATAAGTTAATAATTTGAAGCTCTCATCAACTTGTTAACTTTCCATGTGTAGTGGCTGGGCTGGGCCAGGGTCAGAGCCAGGAACTAGGAACATAATCCAATCTTCTCACATTGGTGGGAAGTACCCGACTACTTGAGCTATTACTAGTTTTTTTCCAGGATTTGCATTAGCAGGAAGCTGGAGTTAGGAGCCAGAGCCGGAAATCCAACCCAGACAGTTTGATGTAGTATTTAACTGCTGATATGAACTTCTGCTCCCTCACTTTAAGTTGTAAGGGATAAATCTAAAACAAATTTCTAAAAAATAATGCTGAAACTGGTCTAGGGAACCTATTTCCGTACCTTTAGTAAGAGGTGGGAAGAACTTCTACAGTAAGGCATCAATATTTTGTAGATTTACATAACTGTAGTAAACTTCAATTAAGTAAATTGTGATGAATATCATGACTTATCCCCAGAAATGTTTAAAAATACTCCATGTAGTTATATATGTAATTTTCTGATTCATGGCTGGTATACAGTAGTTATTTTTTAAGAAATAATTAATTTCAATAATAAATTATTTTATTTATTAAAACTATATACTATTCTATTAGTAGGTTTATTTTTGTAACCAGTTTTTATTAATTCAAAATGAATGCTAAGAACAAAAAAAAATTTCCAATCTAAAATGTTCTATGTTGGACTGTGAAACATTATAAGACTCAAATAAATGAAAGCTATCTCTTTGCGGTAGAAAAACAATTTGTACTCACTCATGCATAAGGGGTCGGATAACAGTGCCACCATGAGCATGAATTTCATGCAATTGTGTATAGAAATAAGGTAATAAAGTATATCTAATATTTAGAACATTCTTTGTCATTTCAACAAAAGTTTGATTCCATGAAACAGGGTCTTGTCTCTGAAACAAAGAAAAATAAAATAGTCAAATTTATTGTTTATTGTCATAATTTACAAACATATAGATATTTAAAGAAAAAAGTAGGAAATTATATTAATTCATTGTCATACAGTGCAAACTTTATTCAGAAAAATCTTAAGCAATGATAGCCCTACCCTTTAAAACAGAGAAAGAAGGCAGAGGATTAACAATTTAATAGGAATAATGAAAATTAAGCCTATGGATTTGATTTACTGTAGATGAATATGCAAAGTAGAGTCCACATCTTAATAAATGGTGATTATATTATCAGTGTTGGCAATACTCAGTTTTGGAGGTGAGAAGTATAAGAAAGAAAAGAAAACTGCATTCTATAAAAGTGTATTGAAATAAGCAAATACTCAGAGCTTATCGTAATGATCTGGCACATTTTATGTGCTCAGGAAAAAAAATTCTTCAGGCACTGAAGAATTAACAATAAAGAAGGAAGAGGAGATCGGATATTGAATGAAATAGAGAACATGTTTGAGTATGTAAAATTAAAAGTAAAACATTGCAGCACATATTAGTTAGAAAATAATAGTCACCGAAAGTGATTAGTAGTTAATACATTAATTTGTTCCAGAGGCCTAAACAAGACTATCATATAATTCCAATGAAAAATATTTTTTTGTTGCTGTCAAAAGGACTGAGGCTCTTTAGATCTATATTGTATTTCTGAAATTTCCAATTTTTATCAATTTCAGGAATAAGGAAGTTTTAATGATGATTGACTTCACACTGGTATATGTAGTGTTAGAATAGGCAAAACCTTGAAAGTAAATGTGGTTCAAGAAATATTATGTGATTTAATTCTTACGAAATTCAAAGTCAAGTAAAAAGAAATCAAAAACCATATTTGTGGCTTATTGACTTCATTATTACAATTTTGCTTAAACATTTTGATGCATGATAATTAACTTCTAAGCCATACATTCATAAATGTAATAATATTAACATATTTAAACTGATAGGTAAATTTATGATCTATAGATTTTTATTAAAAATCTCTAATTTTTTTTTTATTTTTTTAAGATTTTACTTATTTATTTAACGTTAGAGTTATGAAGAGAGAGAGAGAGAGAGATCTTCCATAAGCTGATCCACTACTCAGATGGCTGCAATGGCCAGGGTTGGGACAGGCCAAAGGAAGGAGCTAGGAGCTTCTTCCTCTTCTCCCATGTAGATGGCAGGGGTCATCTGCTGCTGCTTTCCTAGGCCATCTGCAGTGAGCTGAGTCAGGAATGGAGCAGTCAGGACATTTAACATGCAATGCAACAATGTTGGGCCCTATCCTTCTTTTTATTTTTCTCAGAAACTCCAACCATATTAGTATCTCAGGGTTTTCATGTTTTTCCCACCTGAATTTTCCTCCTGTGTTTATTTATCTTAATTTTCTCTGCTCAAATGTCACTTCATCCTAGACCTCCCTAAGCCCTCCTTCTAAAACAAGACTCTCATCAGTCTTTACGTCCTTAGCCACTCTATTTTTCCTTCTTACGCATCATTTATTTGTATGCAACATACCATCTATCTATCTATCTATCTAAATGTAAATGTATATAATATATGTGTGTGTGTGTGTATGTGTGTGTGTCTGTGTGTGCGTGTTCATGACTGTAGGTGTATATAAAATTGTATATCATCTTTTATCATCCTTAGACTATATGAATAACTAGGACACAGACTATAAGTACTAAGTAGTAGACTTTCGACAAACACATGCTGAATTAATGCCATTCCGCGCTTTTACAGATTCTTGCCCTACTCCCTGATATTACAGACTTCTAGATTGCATTGTTGACAGTAATTTTTTCCTACTAAAGTATTTTTATTCCATCATATTATATCTATCTCTATTGCTATACTCCCAAACTCTTACAAAAAGTGCTCCATCCTGCTTTCTTTCCTTCTGCCCTTCTATGTTCTCTTTTTATTTTAACTAAAATTTCCTAAAGGTGGCAGACATTTCAGTAACTATTTTAGAACCCACTCTTCATAGATCAGTTCTACTTTCAATTCTTCTTTGATGTATATGTTGCTAATTTGTCTTTTATTTGCCCTGCACTGAAATTCAGTGTCACAAAGAATATGTTTTTTAGATATAGTTTCTAATTATTTATACCTTCCCTGATTTTCAGTGCTACCTCTATAATCACTCAACAATTCTTTAGACAATTTAATAAAGTGCATAGATGTGCCACCACACAGAAATTTGTTCTCATCTCTTTTCCTTTTGTATTTTCTCAGCATTTCAACAAATTGTTTTATAATTTGTCTTATATATCTGCCCATTTCATTCATTCATGCAAATGATTTTAACTCTCAAGATTTAGCTTGAATCTGACTTCTTTCTTTTTCATTACCATTTGAAAAAAGTTCCAGGACATAAGTTTTTTTCCTTTGCTATTTCAAAATTATATTGGACAGCAGTAAACATACAGTCATGGACCCTAACATATAATGGAGTTTATGCTTCCAATCAGAAAATTTCAAAGTAATGGATTTAGATGTCTTCTGTGAATATGCAGATTCAAAACATTGATCTGGAAATCAAAAGGTTAAGGCACTTTCTATTCCAAAACTTTTAAATTTGGGTGGAAAAAAAGAAATCAAATACAGATATTACATACTCTAGTAAATTGAATGTTGTGATTTCTTGAAAATGGATAAAATGCTCCAAGTTGTGTCCAGCGTGTACAGAGATGATATTCTGAATCATTGAAGAAACCACAGATGTCTGCTCCAGTCTAAAAGATATTATTATATTTAATACACGTTCAATGGTTTATATTATATTTTGTGAAGATAAATGAAACAAATTTACTTACATATGATATTCCAAAGAGACTAAATTCCATCATACCTAAAAAATAGGAAAAAATTTAAAAACTAATATTTCATTTTTTTATTTCTAGTAATGAAAAACACTTTTTTTAATATCATCTCCAATTAAGTGAGGTATTTTTCAAACTGTTAGTACATTTTTCTTACTTATTGTATATTATTTTCTCTATAGTGTCAATAATGTTTATAAAAACAGAACATAGTCAGCTGCCTTGACACTTGCATGGTGATATACAAGGAGCAGAGTCTGTTATGAAAACGTAGTGGCACAATGTATCAGTGGTGGATTTTCTCAGTTTCATTCTTAAAAATAAAGAAATTTCTTGTGTAGTTATTTAACAATAAGTCATTATTATTTGAAATAAACTTAACTATTCTTATTGATTAAATTCTCTAAGAAATGATCGCTTCAACAAAATAGAATACATTTGATTTCCTAGTTCTTTTTTTAAACAATATTTATAAACTTTGTTTACCTTGAATCTATTCATTATTTTTTGTATTTATTTGACAGGTAGAGTTATAGACAATGAGAGAGAGGGACAGAGAGAAAAGTCTTCCTTCCTTTAGTTCACTCCCCAAATGGCCACTATGGTCAGTGCTGTGCCGATCAGAACCCAGGAACCAGGTGCTTCTTCTTGGTCTCCCATGTGGGTGCAGGGGCCTAAGCACTTGGGCCATTCTCCACTGCTTTCCTGGGCCACAGCAGAGAGCTTGACTGGAAGAGGAGCAACCGGGACTAGAACCCTGCGCCCATATGGGATGCCAGCACCGCAGGCAGAGGATTAACCAAGTAAGCCATGACGCCGGCCATTATATTCATTATAAGACTTTTTATAAGACTTTTTAAAACCAAAGATGAAACAGAAATTTACCTACTTCTTTAAAATGATAGTATATTTAAAATTTTTTTATTTATATAAAGGGAGCAAATTTCATGTATTTTATATATACAGTTTTATGAACATAAATATACTTCCCTCCCTCCTGGCTCACATCATCTCTCTTCTTTCCTTTCTTATTTTTCTTTTATTTTTCACAATTATATGCTTTCAATTTATTTTGTAATCACAGATTAATTCTCCACTAAATAAACAATTCAACAAGTAGTAAGCAGAAAAGCCACTGTTCCTCAGGAGCAAAGACAAGGACTTTAAATAATAATCATCTCAAAGTGTCAATTTCACTCATATTCATAGTTCCTTATTTACAATTTATTCTACCATTGTCAAACATCTCTTTAAATATTTAGTTTGAAATATTCTTTAGCATCTCTCAATGATTGTTATTTTGTAGAATCCATAATTTCTATTCCCTTCTAATTTGTAGTTCTAGATGTTCTCTTTTCTAGCTCTTGCCCTTTCCATCAACTGAAAAAACATAAAATTATTTTTAAAATAAACCAGTAGCATAGTTTCTGCACAACATCCTGATCTTATTTCTTGGGCCAGTGATTTTTCATAATGCTATGATTTGTAAAACTCAAGGACAGAAGCACATAATTTTGAAAGTTTATAAGTTATATGAACTAGCAACAGCATAAGTGATTATCAAAGGAAAAATTCAAGAGACTAAAAATGGAGATGAAGACTCTCACATACCAATGATGGATTTGTCCATATTGTCCCACCGTGCATAGTTGTCTCCAAGCCAGTGTCCTGCCCATCGACCAGCAGTAGGATATGTAGAACGAGAAATAACTATCCCTCTTTTGCCAGTTGTCTTCTGCAAGGCACTGATGTATATAAAAAAGTATTCTGAGTTTTTGTTAACCTGTACAGTATTTTCATCAAATATTTCTACTCATAACCACTGAGTAAAAGTGTTTGATTTATGGTGTTTATGTTGAATCTTATTACAATTAATACTTTATATGTGAGTTGTGTCTGCTATACTATGAAAACCTCTTGGGTTTGATTCTCTTGAACATTTTCCAGAGTATTATGCAGCTATTAAGTGGCTTTAATGCATTTTTTCAATGAATACAAGCTAACTTGTATTATAGTGTAAACTTAACTAATTAGCCAAATAAAACTTTGGCATGTAATGTCAGTTCAAAGATTTTTTTTTTAACTAATGAATATCTCAAAATAAAGATATAAGAGACTGAAAATATCAGTCTAAAGAGACATAGATGATATATTCAACAGAGACAACACTATACTCATTAACTTAAAATTTCCTACTTGTATCTTTGAAAAGATCATGTAAGAAAACTATCTTCATTGTTTCATTTTTCTGCAACAAATATAAAGGGACCAGCCTATTTAGAAGTATAACTATTTCAATATATACCTCAAATATTTACAGACATTTAACAAGAAATAAATGTGTACTTCTGTAAAACATAAAATAATCAATGATCTAAAACCTATATGAAAACTATGAAAAGAAATTTTGAGTTTGCAAACATAGCTTGTTTTATTTAATTAACATAAAACTATTTACAAAAACAAGACCAACTCAAATTCTCAATGTGTTCACTCACAAGAAATATATATTCATGAAGGAATTTTTTTCTTGCTTCTTAGGCTTACAAAAACTCTTTTCCAATGCTTAAAACTAATAAGTGAACATATGCCTCCTCAGATTTCTTACTGAAAAGAATTCTGCAGAAAGCATTTTCATAATCAATTTCTGCTAAGGGAAATCTAAGTGTCTATATTGGAAGAATCTCCTCTGTAAGTTTTTATACAGAATATTTATTTGAAAAATCATTTACCATTATCAACAATGTAACTTTAAAGTCTAATCATTTAAATATAGTATAATTATCTTTGAAATTTTTTATTTATTTGAAAGGCAGAGCAACAGACAGAGAGGGAGAGATGAAGATCTTCATCCAGTGGTTCACCCCCAAAGTAGCTGCAATAACACCTGGGCTGGCTCAGGCTGAAGCCAGGAGCCTAGAAGTTCATCCAGTTCTCCCACACAGGTGTCACGGGCCCAAATTCTTGAGCCTTTGTTGCCTTCCCAGGTGCATTAATAGCATGGATCAAAGTGTTTGATTCTTATCTTGACCCTTCCACTGTGATCCAGCTTGGAGTCCCTGTTGTGGGATTTGGTTGAGAAGTCTGTAGTCATATAATCACTAAACACTTTTTCAATACATCTATTCTGGGTTGTTTAAAAGTTATGTAGTAGGGACAATAAGCATGTACAAGATAAGATTAGCAGGTGCAATAATGTGAGAATCTTTATCCATACTCTTTCCTCCAAAATGATTTCCAATCTTTACCAGCTTCAATCATACACTTCAATGTTGTTTTTTAACCCTGGATGCTAATTAGAACCATGAGAAACTTTTAAAATCCAGATTTTGACTCAATAGAATAGATCAAATAAATCAGCATTTATTAAGATTCTCCAGGTGGGGACTGGTGTTTCTGCGAAGCAGGTTAAGTCACTGGCCTACAATGGCAGCATCCCATATAGGCACAATTAGAACCCTGGCTGCTCCACTATGATCCAGCTCCCTGCTAATGCGCCTGGGAAAGCAGGGCGACATGACCCAAGTGTTTAGGCCCCTGCACCCATGTGGGAGACCCAGATGAAGCTCCTGGCTCCTGCTTTGGCTTGGCCCAGGCATGGCCATTGTGGACATTTAGGGAGTGAACCAATGTATGGAAGAGCACTCTCTGTCTCTCCTTCTCTCTCTGTAACTCAGCCTTTCAAGTAAATAAATAAAGGAGGAAGAGGAGGAGTAGGAGGAAGGAGAAAGGAGAAGGTGGGAAGAGGAGGTGGGTGGAGGAGAAGCAGAGGAGAAGGAAAAACTATCTCCAGGTGAACAATGTGCAATCAATAGCTAGTAGTTTAGATTTACTCTGACTTACGTGGTGGCCACTAGTCACCTTTTATTACACAATTAATGATTTAACCAAAATTAAATAAACTTTAAAATTTGATTTCTGAGTCACACTAACAACATTGCTCGATAGACATATCTGGCTGCATCCAGAATTATAGAACATTTCTATCATTGAAGGAAGTTTTCTTTGACAGCAATAATAAAGACTGGATACACAAACAATGGTGTGTATTTAATCATCATTGGCCTCATGTGAGTTTCTTAAAAATGATGTGAAGGGGCCGGCACCACGGCTCACTAGGCTAATCCTCCGCCTTGCGGTGCGGGCACACCGGGTTCTAGTCCCCGTCGGGGCGCCGGATTTTGTCCCAGTTGCCCCTCTTCCAGGCCAGCTCTCTGCTGTGGCCAGGGAGTGCAGTGGAGGATGGCCCAAGTGCTTGGGACCTGCACCCCATGGGAGACCAGGAGAAGCACCTGGCTCCTGCCTTCGGATCAGTGCGGTGCGCCGGCCGCAGCGTGTTGGCCACAGCGGCCTTTTGAGGGTGAACCAACGGCAAAAGGAAGACCTTTCTTTCTGTCTCTCTCTCTCACTGTCCACTCTGCCTGTCAAAAAAAAAAAAATGATGTGAAGGGCCATAGTAGTGATGTAGCAGGTAAAGCCTAGTCTTACAACACCACCATCTGATATGGGCACCAATTTGTGTCCTGCCTGCTCTACTGCCAATCCAGCTCCCAGGTAACGGCCTGGGAAAAGCAGCAGAAGATGATCAAAGTGGTGGAGCCATGTCACCTATGTGGGAGACCTGGATGAAGCCCCTGACTCCTGCCTATGGCCTGGCTCAGCTCTGGCCATTTTGGCCATTTGGGAATTGAACCAGTGGAGGGAAGATCTCTCTGTCTCTTCTTCTCCCTCTTCGTAATTCTGCCTTTCAAATAAATAAATAAAACTTAAAATAAATAAAAAAACAAACATGTTGATGATTAGTATGAACACTAAAGTTTAGAACCACCAGATCATTCAGAAAGACTCTAATTTGCTAGCAGATTTAAATAGAATTAACCAAGCTTTAATGTCTTAATGACATCAAATTATATTTTATTTGTTCTTTCATCTATTCAACACTATTTATTGAGCACCTACTGTTTGCAAGATACTCTAAGGCTACATGACAGGGGACAAAATAGAAATAGCCCAGGATTCTTTTTAAAATATGATGAAAATTAATACTACTAATAATAGATAAATGGATGGATACAAAATTATATAGATAACATATAAATTGAGATTATCAATGCTTCTTTTTTAATATACATTTATGTATTTGAAAGTCAGAATTACAGAGAGAAAGGATAGACAGGGAGAGAGATAGAGATTATCCACCCATTGGTTCACTGTCCAAATGGCTACAATTACCAGTACTCAGACAGGTCCATACTGAAGCTAGGAGCTTCCTCTGGTCTCCAACATAGGTGGCAGGGGCCCAAGCACCCAGACCATCTTCTATTGCTTTCCCAGACCATTAGAAGAGAGTTGGATTGAAGTGGAGCAGCTGGGTCAGAAACTCTCTCCCATATGGGATGCCGGGGTCGCTGGCTGGGGCTTAACCTGCTTGCCAAAACACTTTCTCCAAACAATATTTCTAACTTCTATGAAAAAGTAAATTTCAGAGAACAATTGGGAAAAAAGGGCTACCAGATAAGATCACTGACTTTTAAAATATGTAGCATTAAATGTAAAAGCACAAGAACAAAAAACATTTCAGAGAGGATAAATTACAAATATCGCTTACTCATAAGTAGGCTTTGCTTGTGACCATCCATAGAGATTGTGAACATCATAATGTAAAACTGATGATCCATCACTGAGAATATGCTCAGTTTCCATGCACATAGTTCTGAAATGCAATCCATCTGTCCGTTTTGTAAGTTCTGGGGAGAATCAATGAAAAAAGTTAATGTATTATAAATTGCCTTATATCGAAATGGAAACTTGTAACTACATATAATCTTAAGATTTTTCAAAGATATTTGGAAGTCAGAGTTACACAAAGAGAGAAGGAGATGTGCAGAGAGGGAGAGAGAGGTCTTCCATCTGTTGGTTCACACCCTATTGTCCACAAGGGCTGGGGCTGTGCTGATCTGCAGCCAGGAGCCAGGAGTTTCTTCCAGGTCTCCAATGTGGGTGCAGGGGCCCAAGGACTTGGGCCATCTATCTATAGCTTTCCTAGGCCATAGCAGAGAGCTGGATCAGAAATGGAGCAGCCAGGACTCGAACCGGTGCCTATATGGTGCCAGCTCCGCTACATATAATTTTGACACAACATTAATAATTGTGTTAAAATAATTATTAAATCTTTTGGACACTTTGTTCATACTAATTATAAATGCAAAGCTGATCTGCAAATGTAAGTTAATCTTATGAATTAACAAAGACCTAAAGTAAGTATACTCTTAAATGTCTATGCATTGGATGGAAAAGAGCAATTTGCTGAACTCTTGACCTAGTGTAGTGTTAATCTTGTAAGTATAAAGTAAATTGAAAATATATCTTTGTAAAAATTAAGAGTGGGAATAGAAGAGGGAGAAGGAAGGAGGGTGGGAGTGTGGGCGAGAGGGAGGATAGAGTGGGAAGTATCAATATGTTCCTAAATTTGTTCATATGAAATACATGAAATTTGATACCTTTTTTTTTTTTTTTTTGACAGGCAGAGTGGACAGTGAGAGAGAGAGACAGAGAGAAAGGTCTTTCTTTGCCGTTGGTTCACCCTCCAATGGCTGCCGCGGCCAGCGTGCTGCGCGGCCAGCACACCGCGCTCATCCGATGGCAGGAGCCAGGTGCAAGGTGCTTTTTCCTGGTCTCCCATGGGGTGCAGGGCCCAAGCACTTGGGCCATCCTCCACTGCACTCCTGGGCCACAGCAGAGGGCTGGCCTGGAAGAGGAGCAACCGGGACAGAATCCGGTGCCCCGACCGGGACTAGAACCCGGTGTGCCTGGCGCCGCAAGGCGGAGGATTAGCCTTTTGAGCCACGGCGCCGGCCTGAAATTTGATACCTTAAATAAATTTTTTAACAAAACAGATTTTATAAAAACTCCATTTGGCAATATAAAGCTTTAAGATTAAGAACAAGACAAATGACATAATCCTGTCTTCTGATTCACTTTTTCTCACTTTAAAATCTCTCTCTCATTTTTATCTTTTGGAACTTTGCTGTCATTTTCCATGTTAATAACAAATCAGATTTTCCGCCTACTTTAGAGAATGAACATGAACGCTGGTGGACCAGCCCTTTCTCTCATAGTTCAGGAAGTTGTTACTTTACTTTCATTCACTCTGACTAAAGACAAACTTAATTTTTTTTTTATTTGTACTTTTTCATTTTCACTTTCTATTTCATAGCCAGAGAGACAAAGAGAAGATAGAAAGATCTTCTATGTGTTGAATCATTTCTTAAATGCCAGTAAAAACTGGGGCTGGGTCAGGCCAGAGCCAGGAGACCAGAACTCTATGTGGGTCCCTGAAGTGAGTGACAGGGACCAAGTACATTAGTCACTGCCTGCTGTCCCCTAGAGTGCACACTAGCAGGAAGTTAGATTAGAAAGGCTAGAACTGGAACTTGAACCAAGAACTCTGTACAGGATGTACCTAAGCACTGTGCCAAAAACTCACTCCTACAAAAATTAATTCAAACTGTGACAAATTTTAAGAAAATCAAACTAACAATTTCAAATAAATGTAAAATATTTTCATATAGATTAAAGCATGTTCCTGTATTTATTTTTCTCTCAAAATAAGTGTTAAATATAATTGGGGATGGGTCAAGGTATAGTCTAGTGTGTGGGTAGGTGGTGAAAGTTGGGAATGTTATTCATAATCTATACATCATAGGTATGTATATGTTAATTAATAGTAATAGTAATGAGATAATGTCAAAGGCATAACAACAATATTGTACCTGGGAAATAAGGTGGATAATTTAGCTCTGTATTTCTGCATACATTAGTAACTGTTCCATTCACAAAACTTGATGGTTCATTCATATCCTTAAAGCAGAGAAAAGTAATCAAACACTTAAATTTACAATACATATTCTTAAAAACCAATTGAGAGAGCAAGCAAATTAAAATAGCATATTTGAACACTATCACATATGCTAAATATGCTAAAAGCAAAACTAAATTGCAGCACATTGACACTGAAGAATTTAGCTTAGTGTGCCTAAAATTTTATAATCAGTTCCTCCCTTTGAGGAATATAAAATGTCATCTATCCCCTGTATTGTGAACTGTAGATATAAAAACAATTTATTTCTGAATTTCCAAGAAAAAATTAAATGTGTGTTGTGGTGTGCAGGTTCTAACACCACTTTCCCCTCCATTCTTGCCAGAGCCTGAAATCCATTACTTTTGTTTTAATAACCACAAGATGGATTTTACAAATACAGAAAACCAGAGTATCTATCACTATGATGTATATAACTTGGGATCTCAGTAGTAGTATATAAGGGACAATAATCTAGATACATAAACTAGTAACCATGTAAAGGTAGTTTCTTCCACCTTGAAAGTTTATCTTCACTGAATCAATATATTCTCAGGGATATTTTTAAAATAATTTCTTAAAGTATATAAATATTTACATCAAAAAACTCATGTCTCATTTTTTTTAAAAAAAACTGTGGTTTATGCACTATTTCTTTCTTCAATTTAAAATAAAAAGTAAATAAATATATTATGGAAAAACCAAGAATAAGAAATGTCACCCCCACACAGCCAGAGAAGTATTTTATAAAATCTCATATATTAAATACTTGTGATAATCTAAATTCATTTAATTCTATCTCTTTTTAATGCTCTCTCTACATTATATTACCAAAATTACGCTACCAAGTTTAAAGTTAAACTAAAATAAGGAAATTGTTTGAGAGCCAATGTTGTTAAATTTATAAAAGCTCGTTATTTTTTACACAAAAACTTATTTTAGTGTGAGATTTTATCTACTTTGAATTAAAATAAAATAAATGGTTTATAGATATTTATTGTTAGCTTAAAATAGTATTTTGGTTCCTTGCTCAAGTTGAAAATATCCAAAAAAGAGCATCTACATGCTGAAATTGTACTGTTGAAACTGTAGTTTAGCAATCTTTAGCATAATAAAGTTTGATGGAAAAAACAAGGGAGTAGGCTCATTTTCACAGAAAAAAGTTTGTTGATACTTCTAAAGTCAAATAAATTTTTACATAATCACTACATGATGAATAACTTAAGAGATCAGGTTTTTGAAGCTTACTTACAATCCACAAGCCATCAAACTTCATATACTTATTGTAGAAATCTAAAATTTCTCTCGCCCACCACTCTGCTGTGGAATTCCTGAAGAAATCTGGAAAAGCTGCATGAGCTCGGGAAGCCTGTAAACCCAAAATTCAGGTTACTATATAGAAAACTCCTAAGGGAAATCATACTTGTCCAAAAAAGAAATATATAAATACATCAGATGAACAAGTCTTATGTGAATGAAAATGAAGGCCATTTAATCTCAACTTTCATTACATACATGTGTGTGGTTTTCTGCTAACCACCCTACGTTGCAGCGAGGGATCAAAACACACAGACAATATTCAGAGAGGACAGGACAGCCTCACGTTCCTGTGAGGACAATCAAGAAACAGTTCAGATCGCACACCAATATATTTCCATTGCTTCCTGGAAGTTTTAGCTTGGTATCTGTTGAGCCCCATAGTGTACCTTTGCCTTTGTGAAGAATGGTGAGGGAGGAGAAATCCTATATTTGAGTCACTTTTTCCTGATTAAAAATGCATTTATTGGGTTTGGGCATTTGGTACAGCAGTAAAGACACTACCTTGGGCACCCATATCCAATATCAGAGTGCCTGGGTTCAAGCACTGGCTTTGCTCCCAATTCTAGCTTCCTGCTAATGTTTAACTTGGCGGGCAACAGGTACTACCTGAAATAGTCCAATTCCTATTACGAACATAGGAGATCTGCATTGAGGTCCTGGTTCCATGTTGCAGGCATTTGGGGAGTGAATCAGTGGATGAGGTCTCTCTCTCTCTTTCTCTCCCTCTCTCTCAATCAATCAATACACAAATAAATTTTAAATGTGCTTACCCAGCTTTCTGACTCTCTGAATCAATATATCATTCCTTCTTAATAAACTGCTTCACTTTCTCTGTCACCTCTAACCCTTCCATTTCAGCGAATAAGAGATGTTTATTCTACTCACTACCATGAAAATCGCCTTCTTGCCAGTCCATGCATGCATGTTGCAAAGGATGAGTTAGCAAAATATTGATCTTTATGTAGATAAATCAATAGGTGATGCCACCAAAATATGGTATAAACTAAATGCTTGCTTGGTCCATTTTAAGACTACACAGTAAAAACCAGAATCGTCTTCTCTGTGAATGCGATATGAAACACCAATATGTACAGAGAAAGTAGGAAATACGGAGATTTAGGAATATATTACATGGATATTTTTAACTAAAAGGAGACTTAATTTTACCATCTTATCCAATGATTATAGTTGCCTCACAAGGAGGGAAGGTTTAGTGGGATTATATTCAATGAATATTTTCTATCTAGAGTTTCCAGCAGAACACAATAATAATTAGAAAAAAGGTTTGTGCCAGATCTTGTCTTCTACTTTTCTGCTTATTTACACAGAAAATCTTTTTTTTATTTCTTTTTGCTTTTTTAAATTAACCTTGAAGATATTAAACTAAATGAAATAAGCCAGCTGCTAATGACAAATAATGTATGATTCCAAACTCATAGAAACAGAGGGCAAAGTGATGGTTACCCAAGACTATGTGTAGGGGAAAAATGGGAGTCACTAATTAAAAACTTAATGCTTTTTATGATGAATAAATTCTAACAATCTGCTATACAATGTTGTCTCTATTAGTTTATATAACTATATTGTACACATAAAAATTTATTAAGAGAGTGGATCTCATGTTAAATGTTACTGCCTCAATAAAAAAACAAGAATTATTGCTTAAATTAAATGACATAAAATATATAATCAAGTAACAGAGCGATGACACAGTTTGTTATTTAAAAAGTAGATAAATTTGATCAGAATATTTTCTGATATAAAGCATTTAGAATACGCCATCTACTTTTTTAAGGAAAATATTCAAATTGAATTCTTGGTCAAAATGATCATTAAATCTTAGTTTTGAATTTCTTTCAGTTACATAATTAAGCAACATAAAACATACGTTAACAGCTTCATCTTCAGTTAGACTTTCATCTATTGTTATATTGGGCAAGTCTGGCCAAACCTAGAAGAAAGAAAAATTAGAAAAATAGTTTAGAACAAATTAATTATGAAGTGCTTGTGATGTAAATAAAGTATAAAGATGCATTTGAGCCATATTATAGAATCAATATACTCAGATCTTAGTCCTTTCAATTATTTATTTCACTATGTGTTTATGACTATGTACCATTTGCAGACTATTTCCATTCTTTATACTAATCCTACTCTTTAATATGACATATTGGAAAACAAATCACCAAATTTTTTGGTAGTTATTGATTTTAAAAACTAGTCTTGTAAAACAAAGTTCTAGTATGAAATATAATTTAATATTCTATGTTGGAATTGTTTCTAAAATCACTCCAGGATTTAGAACTACAAACAAGTATCTTTTATTTGTAGGATATCAAAGATCTGATTTGAAAATGTCATGCTGGGCAAATATCCCACTTTCTCAGCACTAAATCCTCATTCCTCTACCATCTCACCACCTCTTTTTCATATCTATCAATGTGTTCTTTCTCATCCAATCAGAAAAAATATCAAATAGAGCCCAAATTCAATCATGCTGATAGATCTGTGAATTTGGGTCTCAATGGTAGAAATCAGAAAGTAAATAAATAATTACTCATACACTAATGATTTACAAAGGCTTACTTGCTCTTAGGGAATAGTGCTGTAAAGAAACAGAAAAGGAGGCAGAAACCTGAGAAATCTGAGAAAGTATTTAGAAATACGGAACAAGGCAATAGTAAGATGGAAAAAAAAGCTTGCCTTCCACACCAGAATGCTGTATTCTATACATACATGTTTCCTAAAATATTATATCTCACTAATTTTATCATGATAGCTTTCTATTGTATTTTTACTGTTTTACTTGGTATTCTTAGATGTAAGAATTGTCCATAAGCTTCACCCAGCTTATCTCAATGTTAGCATATTTAACCATAATATAATTATAAAAAAACCATTGATCCCATCAGTGACTAATGTAAAGACGTATAATTACGTTGAATTTCATCACATTTATAACTAATGTCTTAATTTTGATCCAAGATCCAATAAGAATGTCTATTGTATTTAATTATATCTACCAGTTTGGAATTTTGTGGAATTTTTTTTCATTCTATTCAATTTTTTCCTTGATTATGTTTTATGAAAATCAAATCAAGATATTTTAAAATATATTCATGTGCTCTGACCTAAATATTATTGCTTATATAAACTGCAATGAAATACATTTTTTGCTCAAGTTAAGAATATAAGTACGATTCTTTTTTTTTTTTTTTTTTTTTTTTTGACAGGCAGAGTGGACAGTGAGAGAAAGAGACAGAGAGAAAGGTCTTCGTTTGCCGTTGGTTCACCCTCCAATGGCCGCCGTGGCCAGCGTGCTGCAGCTGGCTCACCGCGCTCATCCGATGGCAGGAGCCAGGTGCCAGGTGCTTTTTCCTGGTCTCCCATGGGGTGCAGGGCCCAAGCACTTGGGCCATCCTTCACTGCACTCCGGGGCCACAGCAGAGAGCTGGCCTGGAAGAGGGGCAACCGGGACAGAATCCGGTGCCCCGACCGGGACTAGAACCCGGTGTGCTGGCGCCGCAAGGCGGATGATTAGCCTGTTGAGCCACGGCGCAGGCTAAGCACGATTCTTAAAAAGTTGTTGTTTTATTAATTAAATGCCTTAGAGAAGTAAAATTGATTAAATAATTCTTGCAGTGTAGAATAACAAGTAGCTATATTACTAATAGGAATTTTGTAACACAACAAAAAACTAAAATATAATACAATTTAAAATAAAATAAATGATATATAAAAGTATGATTTGGATTGAACCCAAAGAGAGCATATTTTTTGGTGTCGAATAATTGCAATTTTGTTTGTATTTCCAAATATATTTCCAATATTTTCTAATCAAATTAATGCTTTCAACAAAACTTCATTTTCAAATGTATTCTGTTTCAAAATATCAATTTAGTACCTTTGCCCAACAAATATCACTGGTATTAGGCCATTTGACAAAGACATCTTTAGCTTCCCCTCTGTCAAATGCAGGGTAAGGCTGTGTTTCATTTCCTGAAATTGCTGGGTCCTAAAATTAAAATGAAATATAAAAAATTACATTTGTAAAAAATTATAGACATTTGGGTTGCCATTATGAAACATGACTTTCCATTTTTACACATCCTTAGTGTTCTCACAGGGACTGACAAATGGTATAAATATAGTGTTGTGGCTAGATTGTATTCTTCCTTGCTTAAAAAAAAACAAAGAAATTCTAAGAAATTTGAAAAAATGCATTCGCTGCAATTTCAAATAACATTATTGTTTTTTATTTTGTTTTGTTTTGATTTCTCCAATGTGACTTCGGCTGCCTAGGTTACTTTCTATAATTCATTAATAAATTAGTCTCACTTACTAGAGGGAAATTTTTTAAATATGAAAAGCAGCAGAGGTGATCCCTGAGAATTGGTTTGGAATAGCAAATCTATCAACAATTTGTGATCATGTCTTCACATGGATGGCAGTTTTTGATAACTAGAAAGCCTGCCTTTGACACCCAGCTTTAGATAGATTTCTAAGTACATGGTCAAGAACAAAGGCAGCTGGTAGTGCTCCATGCAAATAAAACGAAATGATAAAGAAAGAAAGTTTTAGATTTTTGAGTAGAATCCAAAGTTAGGTATTTTCCATCTTGAAATACCTCATAGTCCATTATAGAAGAATTAATAAAATCAAGATAATATGACTCAGACAAAATATAAATACTGACCAGAATAATAATGTATCTCATTCCTTCTCCTCTTATTCTATCAACAAACTGAGGAAGATCATGAAAGTGTTCATCATCAATTGTAAAGTCTAGTTGCCTTTCCATGTAATCAATATCTGTGTATTGAACATCCTGGAATATATAAGAATTGTGGCAGTGGGTAAGAAACATCAAAAAGTCAGAATATTATATTATGTCATGCTTTTAAAAGTGGCAGCAATATTAAAATATCGGTTCCGCTTCACTTGATCTTAAAAATTAGCAACCAAGTAATTTGGTGCTCAAAGAGTAAAAGCAGTATGTAGACGGAAAATATTCTAAGAATAAGTTCATATAAATGTTCTGTTACCTTAGTAGTTCATTTAGCACTTTTGATTTGGAAATGAAAATTCTTCTAAATAAGTCAATATTTTTTACTGATTTCCAAAGGATACAAGACAAAACAAGGATAAAAACATTTATAATAATTATGTTAATTGGCAATTTGTGTTTACAGGAATAGGCATTGTTCTACTTGAGGCAATATAAAATAGATATAAGATATTTTCACATAAGCCTAATATTGGCAAAAAATGAATATTAGCAAATCTATCAGTTATTATGGCTCTGCTTGCATTTTCATCATTTTTGGAATAACAACATTGTTTAAATAAGCAAAGTATTGCTTATAGATGGATACTGCAAATACATTCGTCTAACAAATATTTGAAGTTTTAATCAAATCTCATAAAAAATAAATTAGTAGGATCTTTTGTTAGTTGACATTACATATTTCTATGACATCAATTTATGCAATTCATTTTCCCATAACAATGCGCTCATTAACAATCAATTGAATTCTACTATAAGTAACAATGTATTATGATTAAATCCCTCTGATTCTTCTTAGAATGGGATCTTATATACCATGAATTCCATATTTCAATGTTTAAGTGTTATCATGATAATCTGTATTATTTCTTAATTTTACTAGAAAGAAAACCACAGGCTCTGATTATTTGTGGATACCAGGGAATAGTTGGTTTTCTGAACAAAGAAGAGAATATTTTGCAAAGTTGCTCGTTTTGTATTTCAGGTTATGACTATCACCCATTCTAGGGCAAAATATCCAGTTTTGTTTGAAACTCATTGCTGTAATTCATCATATCAATTCACATAGTTTACTGTGGATTATTTTCTAACTTAAAAAGAATATACAGAATATGCCTGACCACTTATAGAACTCAGAATTTATTAGGAGAAGCAAGTTTATGATGACTTTCTGAGGACAAATCAAGATCATAGACCTTAGGAGAAAAAAAGAAAGGAATTGTATTGGAACTTGTCCTTAAAAGTTTATTAAAGCCTTTTATGAAAATCTGATACCCAATACATAAAATGCTAATAAAAAACTAAACATCATTCTTATTTTTATGAACTCAAATTAATAGTTTTTAAAAATTTATACATACATAGGGTATGTCAGCAGCCACCATCCCCTCATACACTTGTATAATCTCTGAAGTATTTCTGTATCCATATCGACATAATTGGAATCCTAAAGCCCAATAAGGTGGCATGACTGGATGGCCAATTACCTTTAAAAAATATTTATTTGTTAATTGAGAGAATTACTTTACATCATAAAGAAAACTTTATGTTTTAAAACAAGAAATATGGCAGCATACTTCATGATATTGTTGGGTTGCTACTTCTGGAGTTGGGCCTAAGAACATATAAAAATCCAAGATTCCTCCAATTACACGATAAGTTAGAGCTGGAGTTGGCATGAATGTAACATCTAGAAAATCAAAATATGATTTCATTTCTATTAGTATATAAGGTAACAGTTTATTAGAATGTCAAATGTCATAAAATATGATAAATTCAACAAATGATAGTTTTACCCATTGCATTGCTGTTCAGTAACAAAACTCCATGGGCATTGCCTTCATCTTCCAGAGCCATGTAATAAGGATGAAATCCATAGGAATTAAGTTTGTACTGAAATTTAAAAAAAAAAAAAGCAAATACATATTTAAATAAAAGGGTATGCAAAGTTAATTGGTGATTCACAAAATGATTTATTCATTTATTTGAAAGGCAGAATTAGAAAGAGATGAGATGCACAGAGAAAGAGAGAAAAATAGAGACACACATAGAGAAAGAGAGAGAGGGAGAGGGAGAGAGAGAGAGAGATATCTGCCATCCACTGGTTAATTCCCTCAAATGGCTGCAATGCCCATATAGGGCCAGGCTGAAGCCAGGAGCCTGGAACTCCAACCAGGTCTCCCACGTGGATGGCAGCAGCCCAGTCACTTGGGCCATCATCTTCTGGTTTCCTAAGTGCATAAGCAAATAGTTGGATCAGAAGTGGAGCAGCCAAGACTGACATGAGATGCTGGCATCAGAGGTGGCAGCTTATCATGCTGTACAGTAACACCAGCCCCTGATTGATGACATTTTTAAATTCATTGTAACTTTAAATCTTGAGACTTAAATATTCCTTTTTACACACTCAAAGCATGAAAATACATTGTTTTCCTCAGAAAAATATTCTCCTATTATTAAAACTGATAGTATGTTAAAGCACAAAAATGAAAATATAAATATGTAACACAGATGTTGATGCATTAAGTATTATAAAAAGGCATTGGCATTATTATAACTGAGTTATTTTCCAGAGGTTATATGTCTTAATTTATGTATAAATTGACACTTATTTTTCCATAATAGAATCTTCTCAAAGTTGTTAACGTGATCAAACTTCCAGAAAATACCTTAAGATTATGTATATTTATAAAAATAATTTTATTGATAAAACATTGAGGCTATTATCTGACATTTTGTTCCATCTAGTTAATTAACATACGAAATTAAATCTTTAGCTTAAAAATAAAGATTATATTAACTTGATGAAATCTCAATGTTGGTGAGTTTTTAGAAGTCAGCTTCATAAAACATACTCTTTCAAGTTGGTCTAAATGAAAACAGCATTTAATAAGATGTCTTAAATTTGGATTATTATGATACAAGTAAAAGTTACATTAAGACCAAAAAGTATAAAATGGGTATGCTAGGACCCATGTTTAAAGTTAGTTACTGAATAAATCTTTTAAGAATATATTATAAATGAAATATAGAAATTAGCTAATGATTTTATTAAATGTATTTTCAGAATATATTTTAAGTTATTATAGCTAATATTATTTATTGCCCAATGCATTAAATATACATGATTTGTTTCATTAATGAGACAGAACTTTGAAAACAAAAATCATGAGTATATAAAAACATCTTTTAAAAGTGTAACTTGCAGTTTGGACTCTTAAAAATACAAAACTTAACTGTGGGTTACAAAGGAAAAAGTTGGGACTAAGCAAGAAGTAAAAATAAGAGAATTCTAGGCAGTTATTTTCTAAAACATAGGAAGAAACATAGACATGACAGAGAATATTGCAGCCAGAAGAGTGAAGCAATTGGATCATAATCTTGTTTCTCACTGGAGTCGAGTAGATTTTCATCCATCCTCTCCTCCAATTTCACCTGGAACTTACGGTAATTTTTGTTTTTTGTTTAGTGCACAGTCTCTAGCAGTTCTGGAGATCTCTAACTGCTTTGTAATTATACATTTCAACACTTCTACACAGGGAGACTGGGGTCTGAATCACAGTCTTAGTGGCTTAATGGGGTAGTCAAATATTGATACCTACACCAGGGGGTTGGTCTCTTGTGAACATTCCCCAAGTATGCCAGTTCAGATCTCGCTTAAATGCTGTGTGCTCTGCTTCTCCAAAACCATATATATATTCTGATGGCAGGCGAGTAGATATTTGAATGAACTGATCATTAAAAGCAAAACCAGGTAGACAAGAATCCCAACTGAAAAACAAAGCAAGACAATTACATTACTGTAAAAATATAGGTTGTATATCATAAATAATACTGATAATTCTTTTGTAGGTGATCTAAAAATCAATAATCTTCCCTATGTATCTAATTATACAAAGATACCAAATTAAAATAAAAAATACTCCAATACATTTTTCTTTTAGCTAAGTTAAGGATTCTATAAAACATGTTTTATGTACCCATATTTTGAATCATAATATGAATAATATGATAATATATGTTAACTAGGGACCTGTGTTGTGGTACAGCAGCATAAACTACTGCCTGTGACACCCACACCCCATATGAGTGCACGCTGAATCTGGTTATTCCATTTCCAGACAAGCTCTTGGCTAATGTTCCTGGGAAGGCAGCAGGAAATGGGCCAGGTACTTGGGACTATGCCAACCATGTGAGAGACACGGATGGAGTTCCAGACTCTTGGTTTTGACCCAGCCCAGCTCCAGCCATTGCAACCATTTGGAGAGTGAACCTGCAAATGGAATGTCTCTTTCTCTCTCTGTCTCTCCATCTCTCTTTATCATTTTGCCTTTCAAATAAATAAAATAAAAAGTAAAAAAATAAAACTAATATAAAATTATAATTGGCTCAATAATGTATGACCCAGAAAATAAACGTCTTAATTTTCCTACTCCCTTGAGATAATTACTATAAACTTCTATACGAGTGGTATAAAAATAAATTAATTCTACAATGAACTGTAAGTTCATTTTAATCTCAAATTCTCTCAAATTATTATTTACATTTGTTTTCTTCCTTTTTTGTATTTATAAAAATTGTGTTTGTGAAGAATTGTGTTACACATAGAATATATTTTTACTGAAGTTTTTGCAAAAAGAAAATAAAAAGGAAGAAAAAGAAAATAAAGTTGGCAGGGATAAGAAATGCAAGTACTTCAAATCATCTGAAACATATTGAGTCTTTAATTATTTTGGAAAATTATTTGATAGAGAACAAGGCTATCCAAATAACAATATACAAAGCCAGTCACCAGGAATTTGTTTTTACAAAAATCACTTAATTTTTTTCATTTTTTGAACAAAAATCATCTTAACAAAATTATTAAAACAGTAAAGATTTTCTGGTATATCTGAAATCAAAAGAAAATGTGGTATGTATATATATACATATATATATAAATATATATACACACAATGGAATATTATTCAGCTATAAAAAAGATTGAAATTCTTCCATTTATATCAAAATGTATGCTACTGGAAGCCATCATGTTAAGTGAAATAAGCTGAACATGTTCTCCCTTATATGTGAGAGCTAAAATAAAAAAAGAAGAAGAAAGAAAAAACAAAAACAAAAAGATAAGAAAAAAACAGTTATCTGTGTGTTCAGTATTTCTGTCAATATAGTTTCATAAAACATTGTTTTATATATTTGTCAAACTAACAGTTAAGAATATTATACTACTATGGTTTCAATGATCTGTGATTACTTAAATGTACTGTATATGGGTGAAATAATCATTTTTCCATACAATTATTTGCTTATAGCTGTTGCCTTTATTGCCACTAAGTTAGGATATTTTGCTTTCTACTTGTTAACTTGTTAAACTTCTTATCTGGAGGAGCAAACATAAAGTTAAAATATATTATCTCAAATGTGAAGGAAAAAAAGAGAAGGAAGGATTGAAGGAAGGAAGGAAGGAAGGGAAGATGAAAGAAAGGGAGAAAGGTATGAGGAAGAGGGGGAGACAAGAGATATGTAGAAGGGAAGGGAATATCATATCCTTAGAATTGTATTTATGAACTATAGTGAATCAGTTAAAAACAAAATAAAATTTTAAAATAAAAAGAATAAAGTCTATTTTAATATGATTTGGTGAAAATAAAGATGCAATGTCTTTTAAATTTACTTATTGCAATATGAAATGTAAGACTAGATGTATGAGTCTTAATTTTTTTCATCACTATCTGGTGCAGAAAATATTAACATAGAAATTTTTAAATTGGCAATTATTTAACACAAAAGTTATTAATCTTTTAGTGTCAGGCTAATCTAGCACAGTTAAAGCTTTGATAATAACTGAATTTTTTTCTCTTTTAAAGCTAAAATTAAAAAGTACAATTCAGAGAATTCAATTACTTACATAACTTTTCCAGTGCTTCTCCGTCGAATCTGGATACCAAAAGGGTTTTCCTTAATTTCAACATCATAAAGTCTGTTTTCATATGTGCTTGTTGGAGTGGCTGGAATGTCTAGTGGTACTGGAACTTCATATCTCTTGTTTTGGGGATCAAATATCTATTTCACAGAAATGATCAAAATAAATACGATTTTCTCATAGCTAAAATAACATGCAAATATGAAAATCATATGAATAATGGTTCAAACAAGAATATTTAGAATTGCTGTCCATGTAATTACTAAATATCCCATATATTTATATAGAATTCCACATATACATTTATAATAGGGTCAAACATACTGACTTCATTTTTGTGCCTACTGAAAAATGCTTTGTGATTCATTTTCCATACAATAAGGAAACATCTATAGGTAAATATTCTATTATGCAGATACACTCTAATTATTTTTCATTTCACAGACATAAAAGTTATTTCAGTATTTTTATCATATATATTATCCTGCAAAAATATTATTGTTAACTTATGTTGATTCATGTGTTTCTTTCAACAGCAAATTTTTTATAGTGATGGTATATGGGTCAGAATGCATTAATATTTTAATGTTATTGATATCTCTTAGAAAATCATTTTCCAGACTTAATGTACTAATTGATATTTTCACAAATATGTGTTCTAATATTAAACTAAAAGAGGTTTTTAAAATTATTAATTACACTTATTCTCACATGATGAAGTTTTGTCAATAGCAGATCACATTTTTGATGGTGCAGAATCAAATTATATTGCCCAGTGAGTTCTTACACATCCTCTAAGTACAATCTACACTGTTTGCACAGTGACAGCATTGACTAAGGGTGCATTTCCCAGGATGTGTCCTCATCTTTAAGACAAGCATGAATGTATTTTCTTGCTAATGAGAAGTGATCATACAATACCTGTGCTTTCCCGTGTTTAAATTTCTCCTTTCTTCTTTGGTCTTTAATGAACGTAAAAGTTTTTATTTCTTCTGTTGAGTGTCTGTTTATGAAATCTTAATAATGTTCTTGACTGAGTTGAAATTGATTTTCTTATGTCCAATCTGTATTATATATTTACTCATTTTCCTTTTTATATCATGCTTTTTAATGTGGCAGCATGTTTAATTTTTATGTGAGAAAATGTACATAATTTTATCTATGACAATTATATTTTTGTATCTGGGGTCTGAAATACTTACTATCAAAATATAAAATAAGGACGCTTCTAAATCTTGTTTTAGAACTTGTGTTTCATTTGTTTTTTCATGTAACTCAATATAAATTTTAATTTAGCATATAATTTGGGGTAGACACTTTTCTATATGAATTATTCTATAATCTATACTTTTAGTATTAACCTTTGAAGCTTACATCATTTTCCACTAATTCTTTACATATATGTACACAAATATATTATATATATAATTATACATATTGTAATGCTTCTTATGTATGAGTATATATACACACTCAAGAGGCCTTTAAAAAATTCATGAAAAATAAATATTATGAAAAAATATACATATATCCCAAAATGATTTACACCAAGAGGGATTTAGTTTTCAATGCATTTTTTTCTATAATTTTTTTGAAGTACCATCATGCATCTGTTAAGTTTTTGTGGCATCTAATGTCACTACTCGGGCAATTCTAATTCCAGCTTAATACTATAATTGCACTAATTTTTTTCTTATCATCCTCATTGCTCATTTTTAAAGATTCAGCATCACATTACATTGATTTTACCAGATGAACTTAAAGATGATTTTGCAAAGTCTCGAAAACTGTTCCAGGTAATTTCAATGGAAATACTTTAAGAGCATAAATTAATGTAAAGAACATGAGCTTCTAAAATAGCATTTAGCTTTATTTAAATTTTTAGAACTTTTATTTTTTATTTAAAACGTATCAACACTTATGATTTTTTTTCCTTTTGGACAGTTCACTGATTCCTATGCTTTTTATTTTTAATATTTTTCGTTTAATTTTTTTTCATTTGATTTTTCTAGGGGATTTGCCACCGTTTCAGCTTGTAAATGGTGAATAGTAGTATACAAGAAAGTATTTTTGAGGTATTTACACTTTGTCATTTTGCTTATCTTTGTCTTCATTGCCAATAGGTTTCTTAATGGATTCATTGGAATTCTTTATTGACTCAAACAGAAAAATTGCTAATTGCAAATCTGAAACAGAGTATTTAAATTGTATTTCTTTGTGTGTTTAGCCAGAAAATTCAGACCACTATAATGGAATCTAAGTGACTTTCTATTTAACAGGAATTTAAATGTATTTTTTAAAAATTACAACCGTGCATTTATTCAAATTAGCAAAAAATAAGAAACTTCATTTATTGAACACCTAGCTATGAGCTGTGTAAAAAATGTTATAGAATAAAAATTATTTAGGCAATTATTAACTCTAGTACTGCAATAAAAACCCAAGCATCTATTCCAAACATCTACAATTTTTTGTCTCAAAAAATGAATGAAGCATTGGAATATTAAGCATACCTTAAATTGTACCATATCATTTTTGTGATATTTCACCTCCACACGAAGATTTGTAATGGGTTCAGAAGGTAAAGTTATTCTGGTTCTTGTAGGATTCAACTGGAGGTCAGCTGTTATACCCGTTGGTGAATACTGAGTTGAGCTAACTGAATAAGGGTTGTCAGTTTTAGGGAAGTAACATTCAGGTGCTCGAGGGTTCTCAGTATTCTAAAAAAACAGTACACAGTAATTTCCAGGATTTGTAAGATTATAATATTTAATTCCAAAAAATATAGTATACATATGTTTACTTACATGGTATGACGTGTAAACATTATAGTTTAAGACTAGGATGGGACAACAATTACTACATGAAACATCTGTTATGCAATTAGACACTACACATTAAAATGTTACATTGAACATTTATATTTTGACTATAAATAAACATCCAAGGGATAAAGCATAATTTTTTCAACTCAAATAACAGAAACATATCATGCTGATTTTCCAAAAATTAAGTCTATTACTCATAAACTTTGGTCCTTTGCATGTTTTTACTCTTTATATAAACTTTACTTCTTGACTACAAAAATGGCCTTATAACAAGCCTCAGAAGGGCACATGCTTGGAGCTGGCGACATGGCACAATATATTGATCCTCTGCCTATGGTGCTGGCATCCCATATGGGCATTGGTTCTAGTCCTTGCTTCTCCTCTTCCAATCAAGCTCTCTACTATGGCCTGGAAAGCAGTAGAAAATGGCCTAAGTGCCTGGGCTCCTGTACCCTTGTAGGAGACCTGGAAGAAGCTCCTGGTTCCTGGCTTTAGATTGGTCTAGCTCTGGACATTGAGGCCATTTGGATAGTGAACCAATGGAAGGAAGACCTTTCTCTCTGTCTCTCCTTCTCACTGTCTGTAACTCTACCTCTCAAATAAATAAATAAAATTTTTTTTTAAAAAGAGAAGGTACATGTTTAGAGTCCTTTTTATCCACTTACGATGATACCATATCAATCTTTCTTTTGTGACTAGCCCTCATACCAATTATATGCTGACCAAGTTTTAAAATAAGAACATGCCCCCAAACCAGATCTGATTAGTTAGTGATAGCAACTGGTAACTATGGAAAAGAATGATAAACTATGGCATTGAAGATTGATTGCTTTAAAAACTTCATTATCCACATCTTCCTAAAATCATTATATTGTTGAGAGAAGCATTATTCCTGTTTACATTCCTCAGTGTCCTCCATGGAAGTTATATAAGACAGTCAAAGGAGCTTAAGGCCAGATGTTTGGCATCACTATTTACTCAACACTCAAGGCAGGACACATCATGTCTGAGATGGTGTGAGTCCCCTCTCTGTTCTCTCTCCCAGATGCCTGCTATTGATATTTCAGATCATGGCTCAGGTACTGAAGCCCCTACCACTCATATGGGAGACTTAAATTGAGTTCCCATAACCTGGCTTTGATATGGACGGTTGTCGGCTATTGTAGGCAACTGAATCATGGACCTCTGGACAGGAGCTTTCTGTCTGTCTTTCTCTCTTTCCCTGTGCCTCTCTGACAGTTTTTTTAAGATTTATTTTCTGTTTATTTGAAAGAGTTACAGAGGGAGGAGGAGAGATGTACAGAGATAGAGAGAGATCATTCATCTGCTGGTTCACTCTTAAATGACCACAATGAGAGAGGCTGGACAGATCCTGGGCCAGGACGCAAGAAATTGCTTCAGGTCCCCCTTATGAATGCAGGGGCCCAAGCATTTGGACCATCCTCCGCTGCTTTTCCAGGCACATTGACAGGAAGCTGGATAAGTTGAGCATCCACATCCAGGACTCTAACAAGAGCCATATGGGATGGCAGTGTCACAGACAGAGGCTCAACCTGTTATGCCACAATCCCAGCCCCACATTTCTAAAAGTTATTCAAAAATGAGATACAATCTGATTAAATTGGAATGTTCCTTGATCTCCCAACTTCAGTGTTGTGCACAGAGTGCAAACATAATGGCATAAAATATATTTTTCCTTGAAAATGGAAACTAAACGTAAAATATAGATGCATTTGAAGCATTCTGATATTGAAATGTGAGTGCATTAGGCCTTGGATTCTTTTCTTTTCTTTTTTTTTTTTTTGCAAAGAAAAACAAAATTCTATTGCACTTATCATATTCAGTTTCAAGGTGTTTGTTACTCACACTCTCAGTTTAAAGCAATTCCTAACTGAAATGATGGGGCAGGCATTGTAGCACAGTGAGTAACTCTGCTGCCTGCCATGCCGGCATCCTATGTGGGCATCAGTGAGAGTATCAACTTCTCCACTTCCAACTCCTGACATCATCCCAGTCTGGCCGTTGCAACCATCTAGGGTGTAAGCTAGTGGTTGGAAGATCTTTCCCTGTCCCCACCTTCTTTTCTCCTCTTTTTCAAAAAAATAAATCTTAAAAAAATTACTATTGTACTCATTCCAAATGCAACATTCAAAGAGCCAGTGTTGTGTCATAGTGAGTTAAGCCATTGCATACATCATCAGCATCCTATACAGGAGCTGGTTCAGGTGCCTGGCTTCTCTACTTCCATTCCAGCTCTCTGCTAATGGTTTGGGGAAACCAGCAGATGATGGCTCAAATATTTGCACCCCTGCCTGATGTTTGGGAGACTTAAATGAAGCTTCTGGCGCCTAGTTTCATCTTTGTCCAACCTTGGCCATTGAGTTCTTCCAGGGAGTGAACCACCATATGGAACATAGCTCACTCTCTCTCTCCCTCTCTCTCTCCCTCTTTCTCTCTCTCTCCCCCATAACTAAGAGGAAAAAACACCACAGCACATGAAATGAAAACAAATAGAAACAGGGATATTATTGACTTTAGACGATTGGAAAGTCTATCTGTGACTCCCTCAGAGCTAACTCACTGGCCATTTTCATTTCCTCTATAATACCATAAGTCATCCTGTTTATTTTCTTAATGATAGTTCCTATCAACATTTCTGCTATGTACAACATGTTAGGCCACAGTTGATTACTGAAATAGCTGAATTGCATCCATCCACATAGTAGACCTGGACTGACATCCCAGTTTCCAGCTACAGCAGGGCCCACCACTGGCAATAGCAGAGATTTGGAGAGTGAATCAGAAGATGGTTCACTGTCTTTCTCTCTCTAGTAAATCAGTAATTTAAAAAAATATTATTTGTAAGTTTAAGATGATTTCTTTTAAATTATTCTGTAATATGGATAGACCAATGGGACAGAATAGAAACAACAGAAATCAATCCAAACATCCACAGACAACTTATATTTGATCAAGGATCTAAAACCAATTCCTGAAGCAAGGACAGTCTGTTCAACAAATGGTGCTGGGAAAACTGGATCTGCACATGAAGAAACATGAAGCAAGACCCCTGTCTTACACCTTACACAAAAATCCACTCAACATGGATTAAAGATCTAAATCTATGACCCGACACCATCAAATTATTAGAGAACATCAGAGAAACCTGCAAGATATAGTCACAGGCAAAGACTTCTTGGAAAGACACCAGAGACATAGGCAGTCAAAGCCAAAATTAACAATTGGGATTACATCAAATTGATAACTTTCTGTACTTCAAAAGAAACAGTGAGGAAAGTGAAGAGGCAACCAACATAATGGGAAAAATATTTGCAAACTATGCAACCGATAAAGTTTAATAACCAGAATCAAAAAGGAGATTAAGAAACTCCACAACTACAAAATAAACAACCCAGTTAAGAGATGGGCCAAGGACCTCAATAGACATTTTTCAAGAGGAAATCCAAATGGCCAACAGACACATGAAAAAAATGTTCAGGATCACTAGCCATCAGGGAAAAGCAAATCAAAATCACAATGAGGTTTCACCTCACCCCAGTTAGAATGGCTTACATGCAGAAATCAACTAACAACAGATGCTGGAGAGGATGTGGGGAAAAAGGGACACTAATCCACTGTTGGTGGGAATGCAAACTGGTAAAGTCACTATGGAAATCAGTTTGGAGATTCCTAAGAAACCTTAATATAGCTCTAACACATTACCCAGCCATCCTTGAAATTTGCCCAAAGGAAATTAAACTGGCAAATAAAAGAGCCACTTGCACCTCAATATTTGTTGCAGCTCAATTCACAATAGCTAAGACATGGAATCAACCTAAATGTCCATTAACAGAAGACTGGATGAAGAGATTATGGGATATGTACTCTATAGAATATTATACAGCAGTAAAAAAAAAATGAAATCCGGTCATTTGCAACAAAATGGAGGAATCTGGAAAACATTATGCTGAGTGAAATAAGCCAGTCCCAAAGGGACAAATATCAGATGTTCTCCCTTATTGGTGACAACTAACTGAGCACTTAAAAGGAAACCTGTTGAAGTGAAATGGGCACTATGAGAAACAATGACTTGATTAGTCCTTGTCCTGACGAGGAACAACTTACTATTTTATTCCTTTTATTGTTTTTGTTTGTTTGTTTGTTCTATTTAATACTATTGGTTGAACTCTGTAATTAACACATAATTATTCTTACATGTTGAAATATAACTGAAAAGTGATCCCTGTTAAATATAAGAGTGGGAATAAGAGAAGGAGGAAATGTACAGTTCGGCACATGCTCACTTGGACTTAGCCCTATGGTAGAGGTAGAAACGTGCCAGGGGATTCCATTTCAACCCCATCAAGGTGGCATGTACCAATGCCATATCACTAGTCAAAGTGATCAGTTTAAGTTCATAATTAATCAAAAAGATAGGATTAAGTGTCAAAGGGGTTACACAAATAAGACCAGTGTCTGCAAATAATTGATAGAATTAAAAAGGAGAGAATGATCCAAAAATGGGAAGCAGGATACATAGCAGACTCATAGAATAGTAAAAGCACTAAACAGCACTCAGGCCTCAGAATCGGCCCTTAAGGAATTTGGATCTGGCTAAAAAGCCTATGAGAGTTTCACGGTCATGGAAAACCAAGACATTGTGTCCAAAAATCATGATGAAGAATGGGATGGGAGAGGGAGTGTGAGATGGGATGGTTGTGGGTGGGAGGGAGGTTATGGGGAGAAAGCTGCTATAATTCAAAAGTTTTACTTTGGAAATTTATATATATTAAATAAAAGTTGAAAAGAAAAAATTATTCTGTAAATTCATTAACATATTGGAAGTACATGAACATGTAGTCAAAGCAGTAAAGAATTGATTTCATTGAATTCCTAATATTTAAAGGGAAGATACTGGAGAAATGAAAAAAAAAAAAAAAAACTTCACTACTTGGCTTCTTGAGCCCAGAAACATTTTTCCTCCTCATTTCTTATTTTCTTCAATAATTACTTAATCTTTTATAATGCTAAATATTACAGTGCTTTATCAAGCAATGAAGAAGCAGAGGGCACATCTCTTCATATAAATACAGTCATTTGTGGGACATTGCTTACAGATAAGTCCTGATTCTTCTTAGTGGTTAACACTTGCATTTAATTTCCTCACTTCATAAAATAATTGTTTTGCTGACAAAATGGTGTAACCAAAAATCCAGAATTTGAAAAGTAAAAATAGCAGTAAAGGGTATTTCCCATAGCTTTTCATGTAACACTGCTAAAAAAACATTTGCCAAGCACAGTCAATGCCTTTCTGCAAGAAAGATGGCTAAAATAGCTGTTTAAAAATAAGCATCCCTTAGTGGACCAGAACCACCCACCACTCTAACTGATTATTATGAGACAGCACTTCCATAAGACTGTCCACCACTGGTATAGTGCATTATAGAGCTGACAAGTCAGCCACAGACAACATCCCAAAAAGTACAACAAATACAGTTGTATTTCATAAAATAAAGTTAAACTATTTAAAGGGCTTGGATAGCAACCTCCATATCTATTTTGCTTAGTGTTTACTAGGCTGTGTATTATGAGAATTAATGAAAAATATAATCGACTATCAAAGATACTGCTTTTGAATTCCTCGTGATCATATGTAGAATCAAAATGTAAAGTCCACTTTGAAATGCCGAGGTGAAAACGCATTGTGAGTTAAAATTAAAATTCTCATTACCGTTTCCCATATACATCCACGTTGATTGCACTTTTCTTGAGTTGCAATGTCTGCATCTGGATAACAAGTAATCTTTTCACTTTCTAAGAAAATTTGATTCCATTGAACTCTGAAGCTGTTTCCAAGGTTAAAGTTGAGATTCTCAATTAAGAGAACCTTCAAAAACAAAAGAAAATTAACGATTATTTCTGACTATTGGACAATTTGTGAAATATTCAGCATTTTACAAAATGTGGCACAACTACTTTTCAACACAATCATTAATAATTCTTACATGTACTTGAGGAATGAAACAGAGGAAAAGAAAATGTCATTTTCTAGCTGAACTGACTAGAATCTTAAAGTGGGAAAATAATGAGAGTGAAAGACTGATAAACGGCATTATTTCTAAATCTACACCAGAGTGTCATTCTCAGTTCTGCCATTTAATCCTCAAGGGTATTTGTGGAAATTGTATGTTTTGAATTATTCTTAGTTTCCTCTCCATAAAATGGAGATAATAACCCTATAAAAGGGCTGGCCTCAGAGAAGGAATAATATGTGGAAATTAAAGCACTTAATATAATGTATGAGGCATAGTTCACAAAATATAGGTGAGTTCCTTAAAAAATATACAGGAAAGAAAAAGGTGGCCACTATGTTTGATGCAGTAGTTCCTATATTCAAAGAATGAGAAAAACATACATTGTCTCTCTTTAATTCTGTCCCTAATTTTATCACTTCTTACAAAGTTTGAGGGACAACTTGGCCTCTTACAGGACAGGAAAGATCTGAGCAAAAACTTGAAGTCAGAACAATGCAGAAACATTGATGGTTCAATCAGAGTTCATAAAAGGAGAAGCAGGGAGAATGACTAAGTAAATGGATAAAAATAGTATCTTAAAGAAACTTGAATAAGAAGCCAAAATATTTTGAATTTTTATTGTATGGAATAGGTTAGTAAGTTTGAATTCCCAGATGAAGAATGGAGTGATAAATGTATTAGGAATGGTATCAAAGAAAAAATGAAATAGGAGGAGAGATATATATTAGAGTCCCTTTAACATAATAATTAACATAATGGAATATTGGCAGAAAAAGTGAAGAGAGAGAAAGAAGAGGGAGGGAGGAATTAACAGCAGGAGAGACTAAAGGATGGATGGAGGGAAGGAGGGGAGGGAACTGTGATGAAAGTGAGGGAGCAAAGAAGCATCTGAATGATTAGATAAAGTTAAAGATAAGAATATATGACTGCTAAAATATTTTTCAAAGATTATATTTACCTGGTTGGAGGGATCATATGTGAAATTAGAGTGAGTACTCATTGCCTGATTATTTTCTGCCACTGTAACCTGTGTAACGGTCTCTGTCAACCCGAGAATTTTTATAGTCTGAAATGTTAAAGTTGTTCCTCCTTGGTATGTTGCATGTGTGCATATGCTATTTAAATTGTTCTGGATGAAAAAAAAAAAAAGGAGCACAGGGTATTATCTATTAGGTCTTTAGACACAAAACTTAAAATAGCAACAGAGACATGAAATAGGAAAAGAAGCAATCGTCTACCTCTCCATATCTCCCCCAGCATCCAAGTAAGATATATTGATACAATCACTAGTAACTCTGCCTTTTTTGGCATAAATGCCATAAAATTTATTTTCCAGAAATGCCTTGTTGTTTATGATGCAACTTACATACCCCACTTCTTAGTCTGTTCTTAATATTTATGAAGAATAATAGCTTTGGCAAAAAGAATACAGAAAGACACTCAATATTTAAAATTATTTATATTATTTATGCAAAATTAATTTTATGCATATGATTTCACCTTCATTCAAAATATGCAGTGATATATAAAACATTTTCTGTATGTTGAAATTTTTTTCCTAAGACATGTGACTTAAAAGCAGACATAATAATTTAAGAAATGTAAAGCCTTCCAAACATCAATTGCATCATCACAAATTCATATCTATTAGAGTTAAATACAAAATTACAATAGCATGATTTTTTTAATTGCATAATTTAAGTTTAGCTTTTTTCTTTAACAATTTATTATATTGCGGTCCATTGAAATCTGAGGTAATTGAGAATATCCTCAAAAACTCATTCTAAAAAATCAGGATATTAATAAAATATATATTACTGTAACAAAGGAGAATGCTTACGTTAGAAACAGCAAATGAATACAATATGTAGTTGTCATTTTCTAAGGTATCTGAAATTAAAGAAAAATAATGTTAAATGAAAATGTAATGTTAATATTTTGCCTTTTTACGGTTTTCAACACTTAGGAAATGTAAAAATTAAGTACTATTTATTAATTAGTTCTAAGCACATTATTTTTAAAGTAAATTTTAAATTATTTGTAAACAAATAATCTTGAAATTTTTCTTTCTGATTAAGAAAATTTAATGAAGCTGGCGCCGTGGCTCAACAGGCTAATCCTCCGCCTTGCGGCGCCCACACACCGGGTTCTAGTCCTGGTTGGGGCGCCGGATTTTGTCCTGGTTGCCCCTCTTCCAGGCCAGCTCTTTGCTGTGGCCCGGGAGTGCAGTGGAGGATGGCCCAGGTGCTTGGGCCCTGCACCCCATGGGAGACCAGGAAAAGCACCTGGCTCCTGCCACCGGATCAGCACGGTGCGCGGGCCGCAGCACGCCAGCCGCAGCGGCCATTGGAGGGTGAACCAATGGCAAAGGAAGACCTTTCTCTCTGTCTCTCTCTCTCTCACTGTCCACTCTGCCTGTCAAAAAATAAAATAAAAAAAAAAGAAAATTTAATGAAAACATTTTACTGGTTTAATTTTTCAAAGTGCTATAATACTTAGAGAAATCCAAAGAAGGAAACCACTTATCACTGTAAATATATTATTTTGAACAATGTCAATATCTTTTTCTTTCCATAGCAAACTTTGCAACATCAATTTTCACTAGGAAGATATATCATACTGCAATTTAATTCTGTATATTTTTATTTATGTTTTTCTTTATTTTGGCAGAAAAGGATGAATCTGAAGTCATGTAAAAATTAAATAAATATTAAACTGTTATTGATGAGGAACAACGAAGAAAATAATTTTCTGCATCAAGTAAATAATAAAATTTTATCAACATGTTTAATAGAAACAGAAGATTAAGGTTAAAATAATTTGTAGAACATAGAGTGTACAAAATAGAAAAGAAATCCTAGGAATTTATACACAATTTCAATAATATTAATTTTAAAAATCCTTACTAATCCTAATAAATAAAATTGGAATCAGAACTGGAATTGAAGATAACTTTACTGTTTGCATATTCACTAACAAATTTAAGTAACAGAAATTTGTGATTTATTTAACTCTTAAATAAACATGTGCAAAACATATGTGTATCATATCAGTTGACTGATTAAATTATATTCTTTAGATTCTTAATAGGTTGACTTTATGACAGCCAGTTGTCAATATAAATTTTCTGATAGAAATAAATAAATGTGTATGGAGACACATTGTAATTTGACAAATAAAAGTAACCTCAATGTTGTTTACCATATGCTATCAATTGTGTTACAATAACGGTATTTGTTTGCTGACTACGAATAATTTATGTTTAGATGAAATCCACTTTTATTCAGCTGTTAGGTAGCAACTGCTTTGAATTTATTATCCTGAGAAAACTCACTCTTGGTGTGTATATGTCCCACAGTGTTTAAAAAAGAGCTTTGAGGCTTGTATGCTGGAATAGAATAGGAAATATAGAACAGTAGGGAGGTGTGTGTGTGTGTATGTGTGTTAAAGTACAGACTGATAAATCTTCTTCTAGATCTTGGTAACGACTGTGGATTTTAATTGTTTTAATGGAAAATTCATGGGAATATTTGAACAGAGTGTAATAACTTGAATATATTTAGGAGGTGTTATGTTTCCGGCTGAATTGTAAATCAAATAAAAAAAATTTAAAAGCCTGGACTGACAAGAACTATGGACCTATGGAACAGCCAGAGAGCTTCTGGAGTAATTAATGTCAAATATAGTAAGGACAGTGGTGGAACTACTGAGTAGATTCAGAGCAAGACAGAGAAATTCCTTAAATTTGAGAGAGAATAGTTGGCTCCAATTTTAAAAATTCAATTTAATAGGCAAATACTGTGTTTACATATTTATGTACTTGTCAAATTTTTACAACAAACCAATAGTCAAAATTAGTTTAAGTGTATATAACTAATATAGTAATATAAGTTTCATAAAGGAACTTAAAAGCCTAAAACAGATGTAAAAATTTAGGAATTAAAAATGAAAATGTAAAACATTTTTAAATGAAAGAAAGTATAATCAACAAAGCCCAAATTTTCATCAACAAAAATAGAAATGTAAAGGCATATCAATTCGAGACTTACCTTTAGTCTCTCCATCATCCCAGAAAAAGTCTCCTACTGCTGTGTTATCATCATTTAATGCAATTATAAGTCCTAGAGGATTCAGACGACTGTTAAGGGAAATTAGATACATATGTGATTAAAAAATGTATAATAGTGAAATATTCTATAAATAAGTCAATTTAAATGTAACAGTTTTTCAGTAATGCATTGAAATAAGAACATGTATATTGATAAATTTATATTTCAAAATTCATTAGTAATTTTTTATTATCAATATTATTACATGAAAGCAAAAGTAATTAAATACTTAAAAAATAAAGTATAGAAATACACTAAATTCAATACTGATTTTTTGAAAGCCTAGACAGGTGCAAAACTGGAATACTGTAATATTTCAATTCAAATAGGAAAAATTAAATGGGCCTTATGAATATACAGTTAAACTTGCATAATCCTAAATTGCTGTGCATTCATTCTACATTTTATATGAAGAATAATTCTAAATGCAGCATAAACAATTTAAAATGTATAATGAGATCTTTATAAATGAAGTCAATTATAATAGGATAAATTTGATATATGCTCCATAAACTACTTTTCTTAGTTTCATATTACCATGAACTAGTATCCCTGAGGCTATATGTTCCAGGCAATTGTTCTCTACAAAAAGTATTCTTTTCCAGAATGCAGTTGTCAAAGTGCACGTTTCTATTGTTCAGTACCGTTCCACTAAGTGTGTGAGGACATAGCAATAAAACAGTTAAATTCAGAATAGTCAATTCTAGAATCTCAAAATAATTACTCACAGAAGCGCATTCCCTCATTAATTTGATCCCTCCATAAATATTTATGAGAATTAGAGAACCCATTATCGGTCCAGACACCATTACAGGTGTGAGATCAAATTGCACAAAATCATGTACTTGTTTCATAGCACTTACAGTTAAGGTGATTAGACACATTACATATAAGAAAATGCAAAAATATATAATATATGATAATGCTAATGTCACAAATACAGTAGTGTAAAGAATGAAGTGACTATCAAGTCGGGCAATGCGGAGCATGAGAAAAATATGAATTCAATGGCACCTCTGTTCGCTTGTACTCAGAGTGAATACTACAAAGTAGAACATCAGAACTTTCAAGTGTCTTTTTTCCTAAGTGTTTTTGAGATTTTTCTATCACTAAGCAACTTAGAGTATCTCTTGCTCTTTACCTAAAATGAAATATCCACCTCATTTATCAGCTTAAAAGTAAAACTTTTTATTATAATTTAAAAATTATGATATCCATGTATTGAAAATTCAAATATATTAGAAAGTGACATAATTTTATCAATTATGTAGCAAGTATTAGCATTTAACATTTTATTAAGAATGAGAGATTGTCTTTAATTCTGTACACCTTATAGAGAATACGAATCAATTTTCAGTGTAGGAGACAAATTTCTCTTTATATACATTTTATCACTCAAGATGTTTGTAACAAATTACATAATTTGATACTTTGTATAACAATAATAATTACCTCTGTCCAGTATTTTCTGATAAAAAAAACTAAACATTGATGTCTGATTCTTAGTAAAAATGTTAAATATGAACACAAACTCTGTGTTAGGTTCTAGCTAATGATCCTTCAATGTACCTTGCTGTTGTCGTTACAGCAGGTTGTTGAATGGGGATAATGTAACCTCCTCTAAGATGCAGTCCTATTTTGTCTGCTGGAAGACTCATTTCCACCCGTTGCTTTCTCCATGGCCTTTTTGCACCCTAATTTGTAAAAGATAAAATAATTTTTACTATTAGAGAGGAACTTGAACTCCATCTCATGAGAGTTAAAATTTACATATTGAAACAATTTTATCATGAGTAATTGACGTCATCTAAATAAATATTTGTATATTGTTTTCTGACTTTCAGATAAAATTATTCTTTTCAGTTTATTGAATAAAGCATAGAAAATAAGCTCACATTATCAAAAATACAAAATATTAGCAAATTTATTCCTTACTATAATAATTCTCAAATATTCTTCATCCACTCTACTCGAGTTTTGTTTTAATCTAATCATATTTAGGGAAAAGTATTTTCTTAAGCATTATTTATACAAAAATATATGATATTTATTTGATATGTATATGAATAAATGAATATATTTCTTAGCAAATATAATTGCATGCAAAATAATGTTTTTTAGAATGAATGCTCAAGAGGTCTTGGTCAAATAGTAAAAAGAGATAGGGTGAATGAATGCTGCTCTTTTCCCTATCCAAGGTTGAAATGCAGAAGTTTTACACATGGCTGAAACTATCATATTATGCAACATAGATTTTCTCACTGCTCTATTCTAGCATTAAGATAGATATAGAAAACAAGATAAGAGTATTCAAGTAAGTCACTACTCTTTCATAAAATTATTCTTTTTCCACAATTTTAAAATGCCTATCTCTTTATACAAAGCAATATAAGTTCATATTAAAGATTAGCTCATGTAAAAATATATTTACATAACTTTTGCAGAATTTTCAAATTTTAAATTCTTATTTTATAATAGCAGAAATCTTAAATTTCCATGTATCAATGTTTGAAAATGTAATGCTTGTGAGCCCATCAGTATATAAAAGTACTTACTGTTTCATAATCATACCAAACAGCATCAGGAATATATGCACTCACTGTCTCTGCTCCCTATATTAACACAAGATAATGCATATGTTATTGTTCTTTTTAAAGTTATAATTCTTAACAAGTACACTAATGATATGTTGAGTTCCTATAGTTAGGGAGAGGGAGAAAACTTCTTATGCATTCACCTTGAGTATTTCCCAGGGATTGGATTCAAAGAACTATTTTATCAGGTTTAGATAATATCATAACATAAACAAATCAAAAGCAAAGAAATATAGATAAAATTAGTTTAGGTGTTAACTAAAATAATGCATGCATGCATTTCTATGACTATAAATCAAATGGTAACTAAGAACGTGAATAAGTCCATTCCGCTATTTAAAATTAATTAAATAGGACCCATATGATTAATTCCATTATTTTTTCAAGAGTTTTTTTATCTGCTGATTGTGAAGTTCTCTTTTGCTTATAATTTAGCAAAATTTCAGTGTCTTTTTATTTTAGTGAGACCTCATTTTGTTCACTATAAATTTGGCTTGGGTTAAATAAATAAAGCTTTTTTTTTTTGAGAATACTAATTTTATAAAATCCCCTTACCCCCAGCTCGATGTCACCTACTTGATAAGCATTAATCTACTTAATATTTTTATGTTTTTGAAGTATTTTCAACATTTTAAAATTCAATTAGTTGTGTATTAGCTTGAAGTAGCCCATTTAGTAGCATTTGTTACTCATATATTTTAAATGTGGTATGAATTGGGTTATATAAACTTCCCTTAAGCAATGTGTTTACTAAACTTTTAAAACCTACCTGTGTCAAAACAGGAGTAATGAGTAAAGCGGGGCCCCATAAGAACTCTGTGTCCTCAATCCAGCTGTTTGTATCCTCATAAAACCTAGTAATAATACAGGTATTTAAGAGACAACAATACAACTTTTTAGCAAAATTCTCTGTTCGATTAACACTTCAGTTTTTTCTCATAACTGCTATTAGAGGTGGTTTTACTTGTTGATATGTCATTTGGAGTAGACAGTTTGTACTTCCTTTATGGTTCACCTCAAAGTCAAGAAGGAAGAGAGGTAGGAAGCAGGGAGAAAGGAAGAAGAAAAGAAGGGAGGAAGGAAGAGCGGCAGGAAACACGTTCATCTGGTTCAGTAAAACCTATCCCAGATGACATGATTACATTTTATCTGCAATAAACAACTCGTGTTTATTTTTCTCTTATAGGTTCATAATGTATCAGACATATCTCATATTCTTTTTTCTTTATGAATTTTTCATTTTAAGCTCCAGTTTTATCCTGTATTTCAATAGGTCTTGAAGTTATTCCCTGAGGAATGGCCCTACTATGATGCAACGTACTAGGATAACCAGAGTTTACTTTTGTTTTCTACTGTTCTACTCTCTTGATGAGTATTTGGGATGATTTTCACAATGTAAATGTGGTGTGCTTTAACAAGTATATGTTTAATATTTCTTAGTGATTTAATTTTTGTAAAATACATTATCTATCTTTTTTTAATTGTAAGTTCTATCTAATTCTCACATGTCTAGCTTTATCCTGTACAATCAACACAAAATTAATTATATTGAGTACTGTCATTACATAATTCATCAAATTGTTTATACAAATTTAAAAGCAAGCAGGAGAAAATAATTTGATGTCTTATTTCTCTTTTATATATACATACGTTTGAATATATTTTAGAAGATCTGATTCTTATCCTTAGTACTTACTCATGAAGAACTGGCCTTGCTACTGTTTCTCCAAACGCATGGGCTTTGTAAAATAGAGTATAGAGGAAAGGCAATAAGGTATAGCGGATATTTAAGTAGTGTCGAGATGACTTAACCAAAAGTGAGTCTTGTCCAAAAAACGCAGGATCCTGATGCTGTGGAATAAAACATAAATTAAAATAAGAAAATTGATACATGAAAGGAAATAAAAATAGAAATATTTTGATCTACTTTTAAAAAGCAAACTAACTTTTAACTTATAAAATATTAACATTAGTCCTAGTTTATCATCAAAATATCTAAATATTTCAGTTTTTGTGTTTTCATTTAGTTATATGAGGGTACTTCAAAAAGCACATCATATAATTAAAAACTAAATTGATTTTGGTTTAAAAATGTTTTAAATCCATGAAAAGTTCCTTCATACTATACATTTTCCATGAATTCACGAAAACTCTTTGTATCTTTTATTGAGCTTCACTTTAAAGTGGAAATTTCTCATTTAAATACACAGAAGCAGTGAAAACATTAACAGGCTTTTAACGGTTAATGGTGGTAGGAAGAATTCTTGGCTCTAAGTTTCTTCATGCTCCCTTGCACCTATCTTCTCTTGGTAACTGCAGAACTCGCTACTAAAGGTGGAGGGTATCTACTGGCAGTCTGAGTTTATAATCAGCCAAGTGACATTCTCTGGCCAACGAGATGAAACATTCAAGCAAAGGTTTGAAATGTGCTTTCCTGAGGACATGCTGTCTGATGCCTTGCCATCAGCATTAAAAGAATAATCAGTTTTCTGACTCAGGAACACAGGGAACAAATTTGCCAGCCCTGCCTGCAGACTTCCAATATGAAGCCCAATTTGTGTGCTGGGTCCATGCTATATCAACACAAGTTTAGATCTGCTGCCATAGGTAAGAAAATTACTACCTTCCTAGATCCAGAATGTATTATGTTATTTTGAAGTCATGTTTTCCTTTGGCTGCTTCTGGCCATTGAACAAGCATGACGGCAATACTACGTAGGCCTTTTCTGGGAAATACAGGATTATTCTACGGTCAATTTTTCCTATTGACCTGACTAAAACATTGTTGGAACTAGGCTGAAGTATATGACACTCCCTACAACCCTACAAACCACCTTTTCCCTTTTATCTTTTTTTTTTTTTTAAGGCAGAGTGGACAGTGAGAGAGAGACACAGAGAGAAAGTCTTCCTTTTTGCCGTTGGTTCAACCCCACAATGGCCGCTGTGGCCAGCGCACCACGCTGGTGCTTCAGCCAGGTGCTTCTCCTGGTCTCCCATGCATGTGCAGGGCCCAAGCACTTGGATCATCTTCCACTGCACTCCAGGGTCACAGCAGTTATCTGGACTGGAAAAGGAGCAACCCGGACAGAATCCAGTGCCCTGACTGGGACTAGAACCCCGGGTGCTGGTGCCGCAGGTGGAGGATTAGCCTATTTGAGCCACAGTGCCGGCCCCCTTTTGTCTATAACAATTTCAGGCATGAACTCTGTTCTAAAGGTTCTCTCCACTTTCTCCTGCACCCTCCCATTTAACCTGCACAGAAATTTCAACTTGGAATCTCTAGTATGTCTCATACCATCTTGTCACCTGCTTTATATGGAGAATAGAAATGAATAGAGTATAAAGTAATTAATATGGTGATCCTCTGTGGACACACATTCCTTGAACATATCTTTAGGGTGGATCAGGCAGTCACTAATATCCATTGTGGGACTTTATTTCTGCTGAGATGCCTCTTAGATACTGAACTGAGCAACTGTCACTCATCTCAGATAATGCCCTGTATGCAACCAATGTTTGAACATTAAAAAAGTTATTAACCAAAATGTGTTAGTTGACTTAATGAGTTAAGTACACTACACCAATATCTTTTTTTAAAATTCAGTATGAGAAGCCATAATATGCTGAATCTCCAGGTTGGAAGGAGAACTCTCTATTCCTTGTACTTTTTAACCTCACCCGTTAAGACCAATGTTTCGTAAGTGTTAGCTTTGCTTTACCCAACAGCTTTATCCGAGATTTATTTATTATTGAAATACTCTGGACTCAAATCCTTTGAAATTGTCTCTAATTTGTTGTTTCCCTTTAGAAAAATTGAAACTGGAAATTCTTGAAAGTGTATTATATTTTTATGGGAGAAAAATTGCCTTGAACCTACATAGTTAGATCTATCATATCCATACTCAAAAAGATTTGGCTCTTATTAAATAAAAATGCTATTAAATAAAATAGTGCTGATTTATTACAGTTGTATATGGTTAGACTTAAATAAAATATTGATGTTATGCGTGCATTTTGTACTATGTGTTCCTTATTCCACCATTTAAAAAGAATTAAAGGAGATTATCAGTGTATAAAGTTCTCAGGGTCACAACAAATGAATAACTACCATGATACAGTTATCATTAATTCTCAAGTTAATGTGATATTAATACAAAAAGAATATACAAAGTGGCTATGGCCTTCAGAAAATGACTTACAACTATTTATGAATTATTATATCAGGTTTCAAAATATATCATATATATAAATTTAATGTATTCTTAAAAATGTGACTTGCTGTATTTTAAAATGTGGAGAAGTACAGCAAAACATACTTACCTCAAATCCATCAGCATTATGATTTCTGGAAAACGGATAAAAGGCCCCAAGTTGCATCCACCTTCTGCAAAGCTCTTCTGTGGTTTCAGCCTGAAATCCACAGATATCTGCACCAACCTAAATAACAATACATCCATTATTCATACTGTTAGGGTTATCACATTTGTGTAAGATGTCACATTTTATGCCTCAGCTAATTTGTATTATTTAAAATCTCCTTTATTGTCTTTATATACTCTTTCATAAACCAGTTTTCTTTTTTATCTTTGCATCAGCCTTGCTCTGATTACACTATATCACATACTTTTTTCTTCAGTGTCTGTATATATTTTCTTAGCCTCATGTATATAATTTATTTTTTCTTGTGACCTAATCATTAATTCATTGTACAAAGATCAAATTATGGTATTAAAATATGTTGGTTCTAGGCTGGCACCGCTGCTCAATAGGCTAATCCTCTGCCTTGCGGTGCCGGCACACCCGGTTCTAATGCCGGTTGGGGCGCCTGATTCTATCCTGGTTGCCCCTCTTCCAGGCCAGCTCTCTGCTGTGGCTCGGGAGTGCAGTGGAGGATGGCCCAAGTGCTTGGGCCCTGCACCCCATGGGATACCAGGAGAAGCACCTGGCTCCTGCCTTCAGATCAGCGCGGTGCGCTGGCCCCATCGTGCCGGCTGCTCCGGCCATTGGAGGGTGAACCAATGGCAAAAAGGAAGACTTTTCTCTCTGTCTCTCTCTCACTGTCCACTCTGCCTGTCAAAAATAAAAAAAATAAAAAATATGCTGGTTCTTAAAGCATCCTCATTGATTTTTCTCATTTATATTTTTGAAGATATAAAATAGTTTAAAAGTGTGAATTTTTATTGAGTTTAAGAAATTACTTCAAATAACGTTCTGATATCCCCATTCTATACCAAAGGACTCTCTTGGAAATACTATCATAAATTTAGGATTTAACTTTTAGAAAGTTTCCTTTATTTTTCTACATGAAAACATATGCATTTATAAACAATATATAGGATCATGTTACATATTAATTAACTTTATGTAAGAGGCACATTTTATGCATTGCAATATGTTTTTTTTCTTAATTGGCTATGTTATTAATCTTATCAACATTATTTTTGTGCTGTATTGTATAGGGTTACATGACTTTACAATACTCCTTTGAAGTTAATATATAAAATGTAAAAAAAAAACTTACAAATTCTATGATATATATATATATATAGGATTATATTTCTAATTAATCAGAAATATACTTTTTATGAGATAACTGTTATCATTTACAAGCACTATGGCAAAACACGAAAGTTCCTACTATTCATTACCTTTCCAAATAGTTTATGGCTTTATTTATAATTTGTTTTAAAAAGTTATATATATTTGAAAGGCAAAGTCACAGAAAGAGAGAGAGAAAGAGAGAGAGAAGGAGAAGATTCAGCAAGAGAATGATATCCTTCAGCAGCTCACACTCCAAATGGCCACAATGTCCAGGACTGTGGTGTGCTGAAGTCAGAAGATAGGAGTGTCTTCCAGGTCTCCCTCATGAGTACAGGGACCCACGCATGTGGACCATACTTTATTGCTTTCCAAGGAACATTAGCAGGGAGCTGGACAGGAAGTGGAGCAGCCAAGACTAGAAATGGCACCTAAATGGAATGCTAGTGTCACAGGTAGTGGCTTAATCTGCTGTGCCACAATACCAACCGCTATGTTTTTGACATTTAATTTTTATCACTTTTTTATACAAAATGCATATTATTATTTTTGAGACAATACAACTTTAATTGAATTACATCACCAAAGTTTATTTGCATTTCTCATTATTAGTGAAATTGGGAATATTTTCATACTTTTGTTGCATCTATAAAATCACCTGCTATGCACCCTTACTAATTTTATAATTTTTCTTGTTTTATATAGATTTGCAGTAGGCACTTTTTCTTGAGCAGTAATAATTTATTGGCAATATACCTGGAAAATGCTTCCCTATATATGATACTTTTTTATTTTTAGCTTTGTAAAATACTTTTTGATGAACAAAAGTTTTAATTTTCTTGAGGTCAAGTTTATGTTTCCTGTATGATTTGTGCCCTTTGTGTTCTACTTAATTATACCTCAAACCTAACATCATAAATTCAATATCTTCTAAAATGGTCAAAATTCAACTTCAAAACAAATTTCACACATGATACCAAGAGTCAATTTCTGTGTATATGGTATGAGAAATGGACACATTTTATTTTTCACTTTAAATGGGTACTCAGTTGCCTATGTGAATAGCTGATACATTTCCTCACTTACCTATAGTGTTGGTGCTTTAACAAATTCCCACATAAGCATGGGCCTGTCTTATTTTACCTTACCATTCTATTTCATATCAACCATCCAGTATCATTTTGTTGATTACTGTAACTTTATCTAGTATGTCAAATCTTCATTTTTTTGTACTTTGAAAAAAAATGCATTGTCTTCCACCTGAAGTCTAGAATAATCTGCTTTTTTTTCCAAATTCCTTTACATGGCTGAAAATCTAATTCCCCTGAATTAGGGTAGCAGTATGGGGAGAATATGCATTTGTAATATGTTTTTCCTTTATTTCCAGGAACATGGTGTATTTTTTAATTTGTTTAGTTGTTTTTTGGAATTTTCTCAGAAGCCTTATCTGTAGTTTTAATATTTATTCATTACTATTTACTGATTGGATATAATAAATATTTATATTAAAATGCATTATAATAGTGAATATCTATTTTCTTTTTGATAAAACATCCTATAAATTGATATGTTTTGTTAAATTTTCGAAATCATCTTTGTATATGTCTTTTTAAATATTTTCTCCAGAGACTTGCTTTTGTTCATTAAGTTATTATCCTATTTTCATTATCTGAATCTTTCATAAGGTTTATTCCTTTATCTCCATTCAAATTCATGCATTTCACTCATTAATAACAAGTCTCTGCTTCTAATTTTAACTTTTATTTTTTTTCTAACTATTAATTTAGCTCATTTTCACTGGTGGTAATAAGAAGTAACATTGTTAACATTTAGTTATAAATCATTTTTTCCATTAATATTCAGTTTAGTTTTTGACTCAAGGATAATTTGATACTTTTTTAGTTTTCTGATGCCACAATTGTATGTGTTTGTCCATATGTTCTCTGTGTCTGTGTCTGTGTCTGTCAACTGTTCTGTTTGGTTGGTTAGCTTTTGGTGTTCATCTTACTTGTGGAAGCTATGAAAGAAAGAATACATGAATCACTATAATTTTCCAAATATTTTACATTTTTTGTTATGTGCTTGGTATCTTTAGTCTTGGGCATCAATATTATACTTTTTTATTTGATACAATCAGAGACTTTCCAGAATTCATACATTTAGAATTTTCTATTTTCTTCACTTTCAGTATGTCTCTGTTCTCATCTTTTTATCTTCTAGGTATAGGAAATATTTTTATTATCTTTCTAATTCTAAACTGATAATGTAGTATTTTCTAGTCTTTTAAATAAACAGACATTTGACATTTAGTTTTATAACAAATATATTTGGATTTATCCATATCATCTTATCTGGTACTTTGTTTTATCATAAAAGCTTTTTCAGTGCTTTGTTTATATTTATATTTCTTTCTTGAATTTACTTAAGTAAGTAAATTTGTTAATTCCACTGTCTCACACTAAGGTTTTGAATATTAAGGAATTATCCATATTCTCATTTTCCCATAAATTTTTAAAGAACACTGAGTTTTTTGATATACCTTTTAATCTTTTCACCAAAGAAAATTAATGTCATTAAACAATTAACTTAATTCGTTGCCCTATATGTGCCGTATGAAACAGACTTACCAAAGGCATTCCAAACAAACCGAACTCTAGCATCCCAGTGATCGACCATTCCATTTGTTCCCAAGTAGCCGTATTATCTCCTAGCCAATGTGCAGCGTGTCTTCCACTTCCAGCAAAAGTTGACCGAGTAAGGATGAAGCTTCTCTTGTTAGGGAAAACTCTTTCTACAGCTCTAAAAATAAGATCACATTAGAAAAAATATCAAATTAAAAAAAATATTCTTTTGAAAATAAAATTGCTATATATAAGTTGTAACATATCCACTTTCAATCTCTGTTTATAATTCCAAAGCAAAGCCAAGATATTTTTAGATATTTTGTCATATTAGTATTTAGCTATCAACATTTTTTATTTAACCTTCATATTGGTATCAAGACCTGTATTTCATCAACAATTTCATTATAGGATATTTACACAATGATAGAAAATAAGTAATCAATACATGTTTGTTCTCTGATTGTATTTTTCCCCTAAAGAAACCTGTTATTTAAGGAATACAAACTCCATACATTTCATAAGTATAACTTTAGGAATGTAGTGATTCTTCTCACCAAACCCACCCTCCCACCCACTTTCCAATCCCTCCACTTCTTGCCTCTCCCATTCTCAGTCCCATTCTCTATTAAGATCCATTCAGATTAATTTTACACAAGAAGACTAACTCTATACTAAGTAAAGAGTTCAATGATTTGCACCAAACAAACTGTTGAGACAAGGGCTGTTTAAAGTCACTGCATCTTGAAGATAATTTCATTTCTTTTTTATTAGAAATTTAATGAACTTTAAGAAGCATCCAAGAATGATACCTCATGTTTCTTTACATGCAAGTATATTCACAATGCATTAGAAAGTTCCTTGGATGAATACTCCTTAGAATGCTATGCTTTAATGGAAACTTTTTTTGGAAAAGAGTTAAGAGTATGTTCTAGGGATACAGTTTTCCACAAACATCTTGTTATAAACTTCATCCTTAGGAAATAATTATATCATGAGATGGCAAGCATAATCAAAATTTTGAAGGATAATTTAAATGTACAAATTAAGAAAGATTCCTGGTTAAGTACATATACCATGAAGTTCCTGATAATTAAATTCCAAATTCATGTATGTTGGTAAAGAAACGGATATTTTCAAAGCCCTAAGATTTTAGCATCAAAATATTTGTATTAACTTTACTTTCTTTCTTACCCTTGATACTGTCTTACCAGATCGATGAATTAACAAAAACATTTCTAAACAATAAATATAAAATAAGTTTTTGAATGGAAGTTAACTTACCTTTCAGTGGCTATAGCCATGCTATATCCATATAGGCTGTGAACATCATACTGTTTTCCCCAGTACTGCACAGCATCCATGCAAAGTGTTTTGGAATACATGAGTTTGTCAACAATATCTTACAGAAAATATAAAAACATAACATAAATGTTATCTTACCATGTTAGTCTTTTATCTCTATGTATGATGTGCTATGTAGCTAAAACACATTGAGAGATGGCACTTTCATTAAGTTCTAATTAAGTTCCACCATCCATTCCTGTTGAACGTGGAATAACTACTAGATGTATATTAACTCAGTAAATACTGTGCTTCTTACCTCTAATGATTACTGAATTTCTAGAAAAATAATTCTATCAAGTATACAAAAATACATATCTTTATTACATCATAAATTTATAAACTCATTTTAAACCATTATAATAGAACCATATTTAAGTAAAATCCAAGGAAGAAAACATTTTGGTTTACTGGAATAGAAACATTGGTTTCAGGGTTTCAAAATTATACCATAGATTGTGATTTAGAAATATATGGGGGCTGGCGCTGTGGCGCATTGGGCTAAGCTTTCACCTGCAGCACTGGCATCCCAAATATGCACCAGTTCTACTCCTGGCTGCTCCTCTTCGGATCCAGCTCTCTGCTATGGACTGGGAAAACAGTAGAAGAAGGTGCAAGTCCTTGGGCTCCTGTACCCGTGTGGAAGCCAGGAAGAAGCTCCTGGCTCCTGGGTTTGGTTAGGCCCAGCTTTGGCCTTTGCAACCATTTGGGGAGTGAACCAGAAGATGGACGATCTTTCTGTCTCTCCCTCTCTTTGTCTGTAACTCTACCTCTCAAGTAAAATAAATTAAAAAAAAATTTAAAAAGAAATATATGATGTAATTTACCAGCTAAGAAAATTATCCTCAGTAAATGATAATTTAATATGAAAATGAAATTTATTTACCAGGAATGTAAGGTGGATAATTCAATGTGTTGTCATTACAGCCCTTATTTGAGCCTTGAACAAAGCTGGACACTTCATTCATGTCCTGAGTGGATTTAAAATGAAGAATAGAAAATTTTAAATAATTATAAATCATGTAAATAGAAACTCTCTAATCAATTAAAAACATTTTTATTTAAGGCAACCATGATGTCTTTCATTCAAAGACAAATACAAGCTACCAACCTAAAAATAAAAAGAATATAACTTTTAGAAAACCGATATCCTAGAATTAAGAGACTTTAAAGAAATATATATATATATATATATATATATATTAATTTACTTATTCTTTCTTATTCATTTATATGTAAAACATGTTTATTGTAAATATTAAAGTACTATTTTCTTATATTTTTAAGATTTACCCATTTATTTGAAGGGCAAAAAGAGAGAGAAGCAGAGATACACAGAGAGAAAGATTTTCCATCCGCTGGTTCACTTCCCCAAATGGCCACAATTTCCAGCGCTGGGGCAAGACATAGCCAAGATTCAGGAATTTCCTCTAGGTTTCCCACATGGGTGGCAGAGGCCCAAACACTGTACCATCCTCCACTGCTTTCCCTAGGCCATCAAGAATTAGCTGGATAGGAATGGGAGCAGCCACGACATTAACTGATGCGCATATAGGATGACAGCTGTGGGCAGGGCTGTGGCTTCACCCACCATGCCAAAACATGGGTTCAATTTCTGACTCCAAATTCCACTAATGCAAACTCTGGGAGTAATGGTGATGCCTCACTTACAGTCATTAAAGTTAATAAAGGGACATAACAGTTACACAGGCAATAAATGAAATAATTGATATTCCTGTTTGTGTTATATTTATGTAAATTTGCCACAAAAGTTTGAAGATTTTCCAGTAATCACTTAGTGTATACATTAGTATGTGCTTTATAAATAAGCATTCTTTTTCAAAAATGATTTGTTTTGTAGTAAAGAGTTGAGAGTGGTTAAGTGTTTAGGTTCCTGCTACCCATGCGGTTGAGCTAGATGAACCTCTTGGTTCCTGCTCAGCCCTGATCATTGGGGCCACCTAGGGAGTGATCCAGAGGATGGATGATCTCTCTCTCTCTCTGTTTCTCACTCGCTCTCCCTCTTTCTGTAACTAACTAAATAAAGTAAATCTTAAAAAAAAAACAAATAACAATACTTTTCATAGAATCCTGTTAATATGATTGTCAGAACATGATCATTTACCAGTTCACAAAATAAGTCTTCTTCAACAATCATGAAGATAAATTATTAACCTACTAACAGAAAAACACTTTTATTTATTTTTGGTACATTTTATTTCAGATGTAGGTTTTATATATTATTACCTTTCATTAATATGTTTAAAATATATAAATTTGACTAAATTTCATCTCTAGAAAATTCCACAGTACCTTTCTCTAACTTATCCAAATAATTTAAGTGACATTATAATTATTTAATATTATGTAAATTGATTTCAATTAGCATTTACAGTATTACAACCAATAGATTACAAACATTCTAAGCTTCAGTGCTTTGACAGTACAGTGTACCTAAAGGTATTAAAATCTTATTCAATCTTATTTGATTTTTTGAATTTTCAAAAAAAGCCACTATGGAAGACAGTATGGAGATACATCAAAAATCTGAATAAAGACCTACGATATGACCAGCCATCCCACTCCTGGGAAATTACCCAAGCAATATGAAATCAGTAAACAAAACACCCCCATGTTTATTGCAGTTCAATACACAATAGCTAAGACATGGAATCAACATAAATGCCCATCAACTGAAGACTGCATAAAGAAATTATGGGATATGTACACTATGGTATACTACACAGCAGTAAAAAGAGTCAAATAGGCCAGTCCCATATTGGACAAACACCATATGTTCTCCCTGATCTGTGAGAACTAATAGAGCATCTAAAATGGAATTTGTAGAAGTGAAACTGACTTTCAGAAAAGATGATTCGATCTGCCTTTGTCTTGACTGAGAAGGAACAGTTTCATTTTCTTTGTTTTTTTTGTCGTTTTTTTTCTTCATACTATGTGTTGAATTCTTTACTTAGCATAGTTAATCATATGTGTATAAAGTCAATTAAAAATATATTTCAGTAAAAAATAAGAGTGGGAATAAGAGAAGGAGGAGGAAATTTGTAACTGTAAAGCTATATAGTTCTGCATACATTCCTATAGACATATTTCTAAGGGTAGAGTTTAAAACCTTGTCATGGGACTCCAAATCCCATTACACTTTGTGATAAAAGCACCATCTTAATTGTTAAAGTGTTCATATTAAGTGTTAAAGGAACATATACATATAGGATTAAGTGTTAAAGAGATCATATAAATAAGATCAAGTGCCTGATAATAATAATAGACATAATTAAAAGAAGAGAATATCCAACATGGGAAGCAGTCCACACAGCAGACTCATTGAATGACAATCACTTTAAGTAACACTCTGACCTCAGAATCAGCCCTTAAGGCTTCCTGGTCTGGCTGAAAAGCCGATGAGAGCATTTCAGCCATGGAAAGCCAAGACATTGTGGCAAAAAATACCCTACATGAGCCAGTGCCGCAGCTCAATAGGGTAATCCTCTGCCTTGTGGCACTGACACAATGAATTCTAGTCCCGGTCGGGTCACTGGATTCTGTCCCGGTTGCCCTTCTTCCAGGCCAGCTCTCTGCTTGGGCCCTGCACCCCATCGTGGCAGCCACTGGGGGGTGAACCAATGGCAAAGGAAGACCTTTCTCCCTGTCTCTCTCTCTCACTGTCCACTCTGCCTGTAAAAAAAATAAATAAATAAAAAATAAAAACCCTACATGAAGAATCTCTGTGGGTGAGACCCCAGTAGAAAGAAGTAGCCATAAAAAATGGATGTACCTTTCTCTAAAGGGAGGAGAGAACTTCTACTTTGTTTATGGCCTTGTCCAAATACTGATGGAGTTTGTGGATTCAAAAGGCTTCCAAGCCTAGGCAGCTCATTTCAAGAGCCTCAAGTGGTCACTGACATCATACATAAGAGTATTACTTGTTAAGTTAACAAGAGTCACTGTGTACTAACTACCCATGCAGGACTTCTGTCCTCAATGATTGGTATTGAGAGTTAACTGTAAAACCAGTTCTCAAACTGTGTTTGTGCGTGTATGTGTGCAAACTGTTGAAATCTTTATTTAGTATAGAGTTGGTCTTCTGTGTTAATTGAAAATGAATCTTAATGAAGAATGGAACTGGCACGGGGAGAGGGAAGAGGAGGAAGGGTAGGAGTGTGGGCGGGAGGGCTGATATAGTGGGAAGAATAACAATATTCCTAAAGTTGTACTTATGACATTTTTATTCCTTAAAAAATAAATTTAAAAAAATAAATGCTTAAATGCAAAAAAAAATCTTATTCAGATCATCTTGTTCTCCTAATAACTACATCTAGGAATTGTTTACACCATTTGTAGTGATGTTTCTCAAGATCACTATTCTTACAATCCATTGAAAAACATGTTTAGTAATCTGGTGGCATTTCATACTTTCCCACTTAAACGAAACCTATATAAACACAGTACCAAGGTTAAAAGAATTAGTAAAGGAATTTAATGTTACTAGGAATCATAAAATATGGAGAGAGAATAGCCTTATCAGTGTCCAGTTATTTGTATATATAAATTTATTTGGATACATCTTATCAATGAATTCTAAGTTTCTAAAAATGATATATTAAATTTTTATATGTCTTTGGTGAATTCTGCTTATTAGATTCTTTTAAGTATGAAACCATGGCAACAACATGATTACCAAAAAATGCCTTCAAATTCTAACAACATACGAGACTTTTGAATTTTAAAAATACTGGCTAATACTTTTCATTTTGAAATCACAGGCTCTGTTAAAGATATCAAGTCTGTAGGTTTTTATTTCTCAAACATTAGATTATCTCTAAAATTTTGAAAAAAGAATTCTAGTGTATAGCACTTTATATGCTAAAACTCTATTTTTAATAACAATTTTATATCATATATTGCAATGAATTTAATATTTAAACTTGTAAACATGGGCATGTAAACTACATATCTATTAAATTATAAAACTGCTTTTAAATTTGATATAAAAATAAAACCTCAAGAGTTAAAGGAAAAATTTCTGTTCACTGAGTAATCATTCTATCAGGAAAAATAATGAAAGTGAAAATTTAGAGAAACCACTAAGAAGTAGGATTTAGCAATTATTCAAGGATAACAAACAGAATATCCAATGCTAATATTGAATATACATTTGCTAGTGTTGAGTGAGCTTTGAAAATATACAGATTTTCCTGTGGTGTTTTTTAAGGATTGTCAAAATGTTCTGTGCTAGTATTGTTAAAAAAAAAATTCTGCCTTTCTCAGCTGCTCTTTTCTCTCCCATCCCTTTCTGTCTTTGAAGATGAAAAGGTATTTCAGTCTTCAATGGATGAAGGAATTCTCTCCTACAGAACAATCATAATGAATAAAGTGTCCATTACAATTGTTATTCTTGTCTAAAAGAAGAAACTGTTTCCTTACTGGGATTTTTAAAAAGGCTAAAAATATATAAATTAAATAAGAGCTTGAATGAAAAATAAATTTCAAGTTTAGAGTCTGAATATTTGTTTATTTTTTCTTATCAGTAACTATATATTACCTATGGGATCTCACTGATTTTATACCAAAATCTAAAGCCTCACCATCTTCACTCCATTTCTACATTTATAGAAATCTTTAAAATGTTGCTAACCGGTTATGACTTCCATGACACCACAATAAAACATTATTTTTCAATATTGATATGCCTCACACTGTTACAGGAAAGTATAATGGATCCTATGAATCTAAACAACCAGAGGAAATACAGGCAGCAATATGATGTTTATTATGCTTCCTTCCAAATCCTGTAGATTTGTAAAGTTTTTGAAAAAAAGAATTCCCGTTGTCCTCTGTGTGTTCAGATTTCTCTGACATTTTTTTCTACAATATAGAATTCTTGGCTCATCAGAAAATTTCATCCCCTAAATGTGGCAATAAGTACCATAAAAAAAGATACGAAATCTTGAATGCCTTCCAGTATTATTTTATATCATGAGTTCAATGGCAGGCTATCAATCAATACAAATACAAAACATCATTCAAAGGGCCTAACAAATACTAGCATTTTTGTTTCATGTTACAAAAAATCTGGAGTTTTGTGTGTTTCTGTTATTTTGTAAGAAAACACTAAACCGATTGGCAATTTTGATTATTTTATACATAGTTAATTAAAAAGAAAATCTGAAAATGTAGGGGATTATGCAGACTCGTATCATTTGACTATTGGAGACCTTAATTTTTGGAGTTGTACTGGTACAAATTTCTCCAAATCTCATTAACTGACTTACAGATAAACATTTAGTCACAAAAATGTAACACCGTAAATAAAAGTAATTCATTTTGTACTATCTATTATTAGAGAAGAAATTTTCAATTTGCAGTTTTAGTTTTGTTTTTTTTTCCTAACCTCAAAACATGATAGTGTGATATCCATACATCCTAGAAAAATATCTGATAATAATTTTCATGGGTAAAGATTCGTTGACCAAGATCACTGGTCAACTACTTACAATCCAAAGTCCATCATAATTCACTTCCTGATGGAAAATATTGCATTCATTTGCCCACCATTCTATGCAGTTTGGACTGGTGAAATCAGGATATACTGTATTTCCTGGCCAGACCTAGAATAAATCATTCACATATACATATAAATAAAAGTAAAAATAAATAACTGGAATTTCAAACTGCTTTCTTTAAGAATAGTAAAATATTAAAGTTACAAAATTGTACTTCTTTAAGGTCTATGTGACTCAGGCACCATCCATATTCACAATACCCTCAGTAGTACTTTAAGATGCATTTGAGAAAGAAGAGTATAAGTAAAGAAAGATTATAAAGTATTTAGGAGTGGAGAAATATAAGAACATGAGATAAGGCCAGTATTTTGACATCAACTAAATTTATTTCTGAGTATCCATGTAGGTTAGGTTAACAAACAAACAAAAAACAAATTAATAGAAACCTCAAATAGTCTTGGTCTGATAAAAAGATCACATTATTTTATATAAAAAGAAATTTGTTTCCAAGAAGGTCAAGAAAAAATATTTTCTAATTTTAATTAACAAATAATGGTACAATATATACTGGGCATTGATCCAAGTGCTTTTATAATTACTCTCATTTAATCTTTGTAACTTCGGAAGGTAGATGTTATTTCTATCACAAGTATACAAATGAGGTACGTATTAAAATGAACCCCATCGTACAGATGAAAGAATTAATACACAGGGAAGGTAAATAAGTTGTTCAACATCACACCGCTAACAACTGCAACGGTAGTGATGTGAACCAGGGCAATCTTATGCTTGAGTCCATGCATTTAAACACTGTATATACTCTGATGCCTCTTTATGCTTTTTCAAATTATTTTATGTTAATTAATTTACAATAAAATTAATAAAAAAGAACTTCAACTTCAAATAAATTGCAATAAATTATATTGTTTTATAACCAAGTAATCCATATTGGCATTCTAATCTGTATATATCAAACAGAATAGGCCTTAAAATTATATTCTGTGATATATAGAGAAGATACATTGATAGATGGATAGAAATCGATATATTGATGGATTCTACAGGTAAGAAAACATGTGACACTAATGGAGCTCATAATAATTAAATATTCTTTCACTGAGAAATTTAGTTTTATGAATCTAATGAGAAATTGTTAAAATTTTCTTCAGGGCCGGCGCCGTGGCTCAACAGGCTAATCCTCCGCCTTGCGGCGCCGGCACACCAGGTTCTAGTCCCGGTCGGGGCACCGGATTCTGTCCCGGTTGCCCCTCTTCCAGGCCAGCTCTCTGCTGTGGCCCGGGAGTGCAGTGGAGGATGGCCCAAGTGCTTGGGCCCTGCACCCCATGGGAGACCAGGAAAAAGCACCTAGCACCTGGCTCCTGCCATCGGATGAGCGCGGTGCGCCGGCCGCAGCGCCATCCGCGGCAGCCATTGGAGGGTGAACCAACGGCAAAGGATGACCTTTCTCTCTGTCTCTCTCTCACTGTCCACTCTGCCTGTCAAAAAAAAAAAAAATTCTTCATTGTTGTAAATAATGCTATAATAAATATGTTTTTGTAAAGTGTTATTTTTTTCCTTCTTGTAGAATTATTTTCAACTTAATCACAGAAGTATAACTGCCAACTAAATGTGCGTAGATATTACTGTGGTTTTGATATGTCCATTAAAGTTGTCCCCCAAAGAATGTTTATTCTGGCTAAATGTGCATTCAATAGCTAAGAACTTTTCTCACTCTGCTGTTTATTATCTCTGTGATCTTAGAAAATCTATGATTCAGATTGTTCACCTGCAAATTAAAAATCTTAGTCATTACGATCTCATTATTTTATTGTAAAGATTTAATATAAAACATAAAATTTGTGTATATGAGTATCCAAATCTTTTTCGATCATTTTATTTCAGCATAGACTTCTCAGAATTTTTGCAATGATGTAAGTTATGTATATTTTGTTTATATCAGTGTTATTTATAATATCGAAAATTATGAGCTGGCACCGTGGCTCAATAGGCTAATCCTCCACCTTGCAGTGCTGGCACACCGGGTTCTAGTCCTGGTCAGGTCACTGGATTCTGTCCTGGTTGCCCCTCTTCCAGGCCAGCTCTCTGCTGTGGCCAGGGAGTGCAGTGGAGGATGACCCAAGTGCTTGGGCCCTGCACCCACATGGGAGACCAGGAGAAGCACCTGGCTCCTGGCTTCGGATCAGCGCGGTGCACTGGCCACGGCAGCCATTGGAGGGTGAACCAATGACAAAGGAAGACCTTTCTCTCTGTCTCTCTCTCTCACTATCCACTCTGCCTGTCAAAAAAAAAAAAAAAAAAGAAAGAAAATTATGTGTTATCATCTATTAATTCTTTTTGTGATTTAAGGACTATTTTAGTGAGTTCTCTCTAAAATTAGAATTCCTCTCTTCACAATTAGAATATGAAATTGGCAGTTGAAAGTACATAGAAATATACAAACACCTATATGCACATGCATAATTTATCAAAACTTTGTTATTGCAGAATAGAAAATCTAATTCACATAGCTTTAATGAGTATCATAATTTACCTCTCCAACTATTGGTGTAGTTCCATCTGACTCGTTTACCCACACATTTTGGGCATTTCCTCTGTCATAGGATTCATATGCTTCTCCACTGGCACGCCTATTTATAGAAATTGCAGGGTCCTAATGATATAAAGAAGAAACTTTAGAAAAATATTTTCAGTGACAAATGTATGAATGCTATATCTTATTAATTTAAAGTCATTCATTACCAAGATAATGACATATTTCTGTCCATGGTCATGCAAATCTTGAACAAAGTCAGGAAGCCCATTATATGCCACTCTATCATAAGTGAAGTCTTTCTTATCTTCCATATAGTCAATGTCACTGACTTGTGTATCCTGAAAATTATAGCAGAGAATATTTCATAAATAGTGCTGAAAGAACTAATAGCTTGAATTTTTAAGTCCCATGAACTCATATTAAATATAATGATTAACGATAAAACAAATTTTGCCCTTTTATTTCATGAAAGAAGCAATGATACTGGTTGTAATTTTTTTTCTAATGCTTAAGTACAAAAACATTAAAAGAGTATTTACATTTTTTCAGTGATAATGAGTAAATATTCATTATGTTTTTTTATTCCCTTAGGATTCATCATAACGAAAACAAAAACCTCAGAATTTCAAAACAGTATGTTTAAAATGTATGTCTATAAAAATATGCGTATTTAAAAACTGAATGTGATTCTGTTCACAGTTAACAGTATTCTGTTCTAGTACAAATCCTAATCAACCTACAGAATATTATATAAATTTCAGGTAGGTGCTGATATTAACTATGGAAAAAAGTATACTTTACCACTAAAAAAATCTGTTTCATAATCATATGTGTTATGAAACTCCAATACATTCAACTATACTAAATATACAGTATATATTTTATATACATAATATTCCTAACAAATTTCTGTATTTACATTTATGTGACAATAGTTGACTTGAGACATATATTCCCAGAAATCGTTCATTCTACTTACAAATGGTATGAGAGCTTCCCTGTTTCTTCGTACCACCTCTTTGACTACATCTAGGGAATTGTAATTCCAGCGACTCAGTTGGAATCCAAGGCTCCAGTATGCTGGCATTGCTGGTCGTCCAATGAGCTAAAGTAAATGGACATTTGGTAAGAAAACTTCACACTTAAAGATAAATACATTTAGCATGAGTAACTAATATTCATGTTCCTTTTTTTTCTTTTCTTTTTTAAAAATTTATTTATTTATTTGAAAGTCACAGTTACACAGAGAGAGGAAAAGCAGAGAGAGAGAGATAGGTCTTCTATAGTAGTATAACATTCTTAACCATTGATTTGACAAAAATATAAAACAAAGTTTGACAAAACTGTATTTGCAGCAATACCGATCGGCACCAATATTTATTTCTTTTTAAAATTTCTGGTTTTTCATTTGTATTAAGTTTTAGCTCCAAGGAAGAAGGAATGATAGAAGGGAGGAAGAAAAAGGTAAGAAAGAAGGAGGGAAATATCCTATTAGAATTATATATATGAATTACATTGAATCTGTTCTCTTTTTATTGATATCACATTAATATGACACTTAATGAGAATTGTTTTATAGAAGTTATCATGCAATTGCTGTGATCCTGAAATATAATGTATTAATAAAAAATCCTTTAAAAATAAAAAATATATTTTAAAATAAACTTGGTATTTGAAACTTTTACCAATGAAATCATTTCTCTTAACACCAAGAATTATATATGTGAACAGTTGCATGATTTTTATATTTAAGTAAAATTTAAATATTGTTTTCCTCACCTTTCTAAGCTCATCTCAGACTCAGATAAACTGCAGTGTTATTTAACAAGTCAGATTTATTTAGATTGTAACTTTAAGATCTATGAGCTCAGACTATGATTCAAACTCAACTTGCTCTAGCTCTGAAAATAAGCTTGGTTACCTATTGTATAAAAGTTTCACAGGATTTTAATTAAAAGAATGTATGACCTATACATTCTTTACCCTGCTTAGACCCTTTTTTAACTACATAAAAGTAGATCAAGAATAAATGCTTAATAAGCAGAATCTCAATGCAGTTGTACTCGGAAAATGAATGCCTAGAAGCCATTTTGAAATAAAAATAGACACACAATAGCATCTTGTATAAGATAATCATAGGATAAGTCATTTACTCATATATTAAAAGTAGGCAAGATTTTAAATATATTCAGCAATAGGTCATGAATATCTAGTTATTGAAATATGTAGACATTAACTGAAATGATGGCAGAAAATAGTTTTATAAAATAACCCTGAACACACCTCTTGATACTGTTGAACCACCTGTTCTGGTGTATCTCCTAAAAAGATGTAAAAGTCTAGGATGCCACCGATAACTCTATAGGTTACTATTGGAGTAGGCTGGATGAAAATTTCTACAAAATAAAAATTAGAACAGATTATGTAAATAGTAATATGTTATATACCAAAAATTAATATCTATTTAAACTACTTAATAATATTATTTAACTCTAAATAATTAAGAAAAAATATATTAAACATATAAATAAGATAGGAGAAAAATATAATTTCATTATGGATAAAACTTGTAAGGGGATATCACATGTATTCCTTTAATAAATAGTGGCAAATGATCCCCTGCTTCCTTAGAAACTGTACAACAAAAGGTGAGAATTAGTCTTCTCATAGCAAAATTTCCAAAATTGCAGTTCAATTAATAAATTAAATTACACATTCTCTGAATATTTTATCCCATATTAATTTCTACAATCAATGTTTTTATTTAATTTTTTTATTTGTAAGAAATGGTAATTAAATTTCTCTCCATGTAATATATTGCTCTTTCTGTAACCTTAGCTATTTTTATTATAATTTATTTAATTGGTCAATAGACTATTTTTAAAAAGTTCTAAATTACTTTCATCTTGATAGCCTAAAAAATCATTTATATTTATAGTCCCATAAAGACCTATCTCATGTAAATTTGTAGAAGCACCCTAATTTCTCTTGATAAGTGAAATTTATGAGAAGTGGAATGCACATCTGTATGAATGTATTTTGGTATTGCTCTGAAGGGAAAATAAATTATCTATAACCCTTAGAATAGCATACTCTCCTCAAAAGAGAAGCAGTGATATGCAAAACCTATTGTCTCACTAACTTCAAAACCTACTTATAATAAATGCACTGTTAAAATCGTTAACAGAGTTGGTTCTGACATACAGAGTCTCTGACTGGAATAGAGTGCAGATTAAACATGTTAAGTTAAACCTTAATTAGACATATTATCCTATAAACTGTTCTTACCCATTGCATTGCTGTTCATTAAAAAAACACCAAATGACTTTCCAGTAGTGTCTTCAATACACATGAAGAATGTCTGATGGCCATACAAATTATCATTATGCTAAAAGGAAAAACGTGAAAATTAAGCTCTGAAGTGCACTTAAAACAAAGATTGTATACATTAAAGTGGTCTTTACACACTCACTTGCTTCTGTATTTTATTCTCCATATGTCTATACTAATTTTCGTCATTGTATGTACTGTCTGAAACATTGTAGTACAAAACATATCTAACTTACACACTAATGATTTTATAACATATAAGCTATAATATATGCTTTATTTAAATAAAGAACTTAACTTTATATTGTATTATGAATAAATATATTTTAATTAGACGCTTATTATAAGTTAATGATACTTTTATCTATTATGCCCAATGTGAGCCGAAGCCACTGCAGGCAATTACAAGATAATACCTACTCTCATAAAAATCTTGCAGTATATTTGGTGAAAGTTGATGAGGAATTGAAAGGGCAGAGACAAAATAGAAAGATACTGACAACAGAACAGGAAAAAGATTTCCTAATTGATTGAATGGGGGGAGTTTAAAGGAAAGAATGTATGGAAAATAGCTAGGAGATTTGTAATATGGTGTTTTATATAAAAAATGATGCTCTAAGCAGAGGTTTATAGAATCGGTTAGTTCTGTCACCAGGGAACCTCTTTGAAACAATCACTCACTTACTGAGTTGGGGACATTAAAAAGCAATGACTTGAAGAAAGAAATTACAAACTTTAACCAAAATAATTTTCAATGTTATAGTTTTTGTCACCAAGACTCTCATATTCTACAAGGAGAGAAAATAAATGCAGGAATAATACAATGTGATGATTGTCATACTAAAATATATGTAAGTAATTAGAAAATAAAGAATACTGCATGTGAGAGTTTGGGAGAAGTACCTGTAAGAAGAAACTTCAAATGAACCCTCAATAACATATTGTAAAAATTATAAAGAATTTCAAGATTTAGTAATCATAAAAAGGACTCAAACTCCTGTGCAAGGGTTTGAAGTTATTGAAGATTATTGTATGCTATGGAACAGGAAGAAAAGGACAAAATTCACTAGATGATGTCCCATAAGGCAGACACAGTATGGTATAAAGACATGTGGAACATGGTGGTTGAAATTATAATGGATAGCCATAGATGGCTAAAGTACTAGGATGATTGAGAAAGAAAGGACGAAATATACAAACAAAAGTTTAAAAAATTATTCATAAGCTAGAAATGCCTGTTTAAAAGTCCATAAAATCTTTGTCACTGATCTAATTTAGGATCAAACCTCACCTCTAAGGTAAGCAAGCTTCTAAATTCGGAATCACTAGGTCCAACTTATTTAACTGGCATTTTCAAATATATGATGGCCTCAAATAGTTAGCATTATCATCTGCTCCAACATATTGATTTTATTTATAAAAAGATAGTTTCTTACATCATCAGTATGTTGATCCCGAGTAAAGATCGGCCATGTTTTCCAATATAAATCATGACGAAATCTCTTATGAACATGTTCTCCAAGACCATACATGTACTCACTGGGAAGTCTGGTTGAAATCTGTAAATATTGGTCAGAGTACACCAGGGGACCAATGCTGCTGTCAAACCTGGGTCATGAAAGAGATAAACAAACTGTTAAAAACATATATTTTAAAATTCCACTAAATATGACTTGATATGAACATCATCTAGAATATTTCACTTTAGAAATTACTGTTTTTACCTGTGTTTATTCCTTAGGAATGTGCAAATTATCACATGAAAGAACTTGTTCATTGAACCAACTAATTCATTTCATCATCTTTTATATGTTTTTCCACCTAAATTCTCTCCTCAACCTTTAACAAAACTATAAATTATAACTAGCATTATCGGTTCTATCTCACAGATGCCACATACTGGGGAAATTAATTCATGTTTTTGAAATCAGAAATTGATAGGTAGCAGAGTTAGTTCGGCCTATTCCAGGGTCTAGTTTTTTGTGTGTTTTCTTTTTTTTTTTTTTTTAAGATTTATTTATTTATTTGAAAGTCAGGGTTACACAGAGAGAGGAGAGGCAGAGAGAGAGAAAGAGAGGTCTTCCATCCATGGCTCACTCCCCAATTTGCTGCAATGGCCGGATCTGCACCGATCCAAAGCCAAGAGCCAGGAAATTCTTCCGGGTTTCCCACGTGGGTGCAGGGGCCCAAGAACTTGGACCATCTTCTACTGCTTTCCCAGGCCATAGCATAGAGCTGGATCGGAAGAGGAGCAACCGGGACTGGATCCAGCACCCATATGGGATGCTGGTGCCTCAGAAGAGGGTGTTAACCCACTGCACCACAGTACTGGCCCCGGGTCTTGGTTTTGAAAATACAATATTGTACCAACTTCCACACATCTAATGTTTAAAGCTAACATTAAGTCCAAAATCAATTTTATGTACAAAAAAGGAAAGAACTTTATATTTTATTCAGAGTAAACTATGTACTCCAAGAAATGTTAAATGGCATTTAATATATAGTAAATAATGATCATGTACATTTACGATATTTTGACATATACTGATGGATTAATTCATTCAGATTAAATAAGCCACTCCACTTCCTTTCCTGTGTGAATATAAGCATGAGTGTGTGGATGTGTGTTTATGTGGTACAAACATATATAACCTACTCTCATCAATTTTGAAAAAATACATTATATTATTATTACTACAGTCACAATGATGTGAGATAGATTTTGAATTTTTCTTCCTACCTAACTCTTTCATCAACATCTCCCCATTCTCCATTATGTCTCTCGCCTTTGGTAAACACAATGCTACAGTTTGCTTCTATACAACTGCCAAAGTCTTAAAATATATTTAATCAACGTAAGTGCTACGATCAATTTTCTCAATTGCTAACATACATGTCTTGAAGACACAAGAGCATTTTTGAAAATATTCTCATAAAGCACTAAATTCCTTATACCAATATCCCCAAAATACATTCATAATGAAGGTATTCATATATATTTAATTTAATATACATAAAAATATTTTCATAATGTTATCGTTGGAATTAAGGCATCTATGAATGGTAACAATTTGGTCCTATAAGTTACTAACACAGAATGAAATAGCAGTTCTAGTTATCCAAAAACATAATTACATTTGAGAGGCTCACCACACTCACCTTTGGTTGAGCCCAATTTTTATATTTGAATATTATTCACATAGGAAATAAATCTCCTTATCATTACAAAGATGTATACCCATGCCCTTTTTAAGACAAATTTATTCTTTCTGAAAATGTCTTGATTTAAAGATATTCACATTCCATAATAAAATAAAATTGAGTAGTTATTTAAATTTATATCAATGTAAAACAAGTTAATTGCTTACAAAATCCTGTTGTTACTTTTCCTGATAACTTTGATGCTAAAAGGATTTTCTGTAACCTGTACATCATATAATGTCTCAGTAGCTGCAGGTCCGGTAAATTCTGTCACAAATTGATGAGGAACTTCATATCTTTTATTATTTGGATCAGTAAGCTGCAAAGATTTAAACAAATTTATGTTACTTTTTCAATATTATTCAATTTTCCAATTCTGAATTTTATGTTCAAACTAATTTTTATGTTCAAAATAATATGTAGTAATTTTATAGAAGAGCTATTAATCTAGTCACAAACCTAATTTTAACATTACTGAACTGCTGTGCACAGATACCTGAATACATTTTTAAGGAACACAAAAATGGTATGTTATAAAAATACTTACATAAAATCACATCAATAGTTAACATTCACTTACATAAAATAAATGACTGTACTAAATATTGATTATTGAATACTAGATTTTTGGGACTTAATTATTCTCTGTGCATTTTAATGTTCATCCCTTAGATAGCTGCAAAAGGATTTTTAATTTTGTTTAAAATAAACACAGTTCCTGCAAAATGTGACCAAAAAAGTAAAACACAAAGAATATAGTGTAGTTTTCACTTCCAAATTCAAATTATACCTATCTAGTACACTGTTCGCTATTAAAATAAGCAAATTTCTTTAAAATTATGACAATTGATGACAGTAATAATATGTGTAAATTCCATTTATATAGCTGTAATTACGTATTTCTCAAATTAAATTTTAGACTATCTTTCATCATATTCTGTAGTTAAAATAATAAAAATTCCTAACATTTATTGAGTGCTTATTTACAAGATACTGTACTAAATATTTTACACTGGTTATATTGTTTAAATAATCCAAAAATAGTTTCAGGAGAAATTATTATTTTTATGTGACATTTGAACAAGCAACCTCAGAGAAGTTGAACAAATAGTCCAGTTCTATGGTATAAATATTTGTCAAAAGGGAACATGTATTTGTAGGTGCAAGGTGTGATGACAGATGTCTTTGATTCTTAAATCTTTACAATCGAAAAAAAAAAAAAAACACAAACAAACCTTGAACCGGAAACGATTGGCTGTCTGACTTTCAGTGGTGAGGAGGATATTGTTAATATCATTTCCAAACAGTGTAGGTGTTGATTTCCTGTTTAACCTGGCTTCAAGTCCTTAAACAAGGGAAAAAGTTCATATGCATGACTATAAAGACCAATAATTGTTAAATATTTTCTATATTTTTATAATTTTATAATTTACTACAAATAAGGAGATTTTATTAATTCTGAAAATATGATTATGTAAAACATAAATTATTATAAATTCAATGATTCTTATGTACATACTACTCATTTTATGCTATTTAAGATATTTTTCTCAAGTAAAATTTAAAATGCATTTCTTCCACTTAGAATATATTGCACTGGCTTATAGAGAAAGCACTTCTCACCAGTACTTGTTGTTGTCATTCCTTCAACATTGTAGCCATGATTGTCTACGAAGAAGCACCATGGGATATCTGAGCTGTTCCATGGTCTCCAACAGCAGTTTCGTTGTGCACAAATAGCCTGATAAAATATTTTTTTAAAGGAACAATGATTAATAATATAATAATACGATCTGCAACTTTCTATTTCTACAATAAATAAATGTTTTAAAATGAACTTTTTATCCTTTCAACTGGAAGACAAATTCAGGTATTTAGTGAGTTGAATTAATTATACCCTATTAGAAATTTGTGCTTTAAAGTGGGATTTGGAGGAAAAGAATTATCTACAAGACAGGAAGAGAAAACTTATCACAAACTCATTCTGATTTTACCTCCAGAATTGTGAGAAAATAATGTTATTGTTTAAGCTATTCAGGCTGTAATATTTTCTTTTATCACCCAAAGACAATTATTACACTTTAGATAGATTTACCACAGTTTTTTATAATTGTCATTTTGACTGTCTCCACATTTTCTCTTGATTGTGCAATAAGAATGTAGTCTCTATTTTATTTTAGAAGTTTATTTAATTATATTTATTGATTTGTATTTTTAACTTTTATTTAATAAATATAAATTTCCAAAGTACAACTTTTGGATTATAGCAGCTTTTTCCCCTATAACCACCCTCCCCCATGCAACCATTCTATCTCCTACTCCCTCTCCCATCCCGTTCTTCATCAAGATTCATTTTCAATTATCTTTATATACAGAAGATCAATTTAGTATATACTAAGTAAAGATTTCAACAGTTTATACCCACACAGAAACACAAAGTATAAAGTACTGTTTGATTACTAGTTATACCATTAATTCACATAGAGTAACACATTAAAGAGAGAGATCCTACATGGGGAGTTAAGTGCACAGTGACTCCTGTTGTTGATTTAACAAATGACACTCTTATTTATGACGTCAGTAATCACCCATGGCTCTTGTCATGAGCTGCCAAGGCTATGGAAGCCTCTTGAATTTACCAACTCTGATCTTATTTAGACAAGATCATAGCCAAAGTGGAAGTTCTCTCCTCCCTTCAGAGAAAGGTACCTCCTTCTTTGATGGTCCGTTCTTTCAGCTGGGATCTCGCTCACAGAGATCTTTCATTTAGGTCATTTTTTATTTTGCCACATTGTCTTGGCTTTCCATGCCTAAACTACTCTCATGGGCTCTTCAGCCAGATCCAAATGACTTAAGGGCTGAATCTGTGCCCAAAATGCTGTTTAGGATATCTGCCATTCTATGAGTGCTGTGTATCCCACTTCCCATGTTGGATTGTTCTCTCCTTTTTAATTCTATCAGTTAGTATTAGCAGTCACACAATAGCTAAGACACGGAATCCACCTAAATGCCCATCAACAGAAGACTGGATAAGAAATTATGGGATATGTACTCTATAGAATACTATACAGCAGTAAAAAAACAATGAAATCTTTTGGTTTCCAACAAAGTGGAGGAATCTGGAAAACATCACACTGAGTGAAATAAGCCAGTCCCAAAGGGACAGATATCAGATGTTCTCCCTTATTGGTGACAACTAACTGAGCACCTAAAAGGAAACTTGTTGAAGTGAAATGGGCACTATGAGAAACAATGACTTGATCAGCCCTTGTCCTGACTGTCGAGGAACAACTTACTATTTTATTTCTTTTAGTATTTTTGTTCTACTTAATACCTTTGGTTGAACTCTTTAATTAACACACAATTATTCTTAGGTGTTAAATTTAACTGAAAAGTGATCCCTGTTAAATATGAGTGAGAATAAGAGAGAGGAGATACACAGTTCGGCACATGCTCAATTGGACTTACCCCTAATGGTAGAGTTAGAAATGTGCCAGTGGATTCCAATTCAATCCCATCAAGGTGGCACTAACAATGCCATCTCACTAGTCAAAGTGATCAATTTCAGTTCATAATTGATCATAATGATAGGATTAAGAGTCAAAGGGACCCTTATTATTTGACAGGTAGAATTATAGAGCGAGAGAGAGAGAGACAGAGAGAAAGGTCTTCATTCTGTTGGTTCTCTCCCCAAATAGCCTCTACGGCCGGTACTGTGCTGATCTGAACCCAGGAGCCAGGTGCTTCTCCTGGTCTCCCAGACAGGTGCAGGGGCCCAAGCACTTGGGCCATCCTCCACTGCCCTCCCAGGCCACAGCAGAGAGCTGGACTGGAAGAGGAGTAACTGGGACTAGATCCCAGATCCCATATGGGATGCTGGCGCCGCAGGTGGAGGATTAACCAAGTGAGCCACGGTGCCAGCCTCTGTCTTTTATAACCGGAAGTAATTTAAAATACAAAAAAGTTCTCTGAGTGAGATCCAAGTGGAAAGAACGGGACATCAAAGAAGGGGATATCTTTCTCTGAAGGGAGGATAGAACTTCCACTTTGATTATTACCTTGTCTAAAAAAGGTTGGAGTTGGCGAACTCAGAAGGCTTCCATAGCCTTGGAAACTCATGACAAGAGCCTTGGATGATTACTGACGCCATAAATAAGAATGTCAATTTGTTAAGTCAACAACCAGAGTCACTGTGCACTTACTCCTCATGTATTATCTCTGCCCTTAATGTGTTGTATAATGTGAATTAATGGTATAACTAGTACTCAAACAGTACTTTACACTTTGTGTTTCTGTGTGAGTGCAAACTGTTGTTGAAATCTTTACTTAATATATACTAAGTTGATCTTCTGTGTATAAAGATAATTGAAAATGAATCTTGATGAAGAATGGGATGGGAAAGGGTGTGGGAGATGGGAGGGTTTTGAGTAAGAAGGAAGTTATTTACGGGAAAAAGCCATTGTAATCCGTAAGCTGTACTTTGGAAATTTATATTTATTATATAGATTCTTTTTTTTTTTTTTTTTGACAGGCATAGTGGACAGTGAGAGAGAGAGACAGAGAGAAAGGTCTTTTTTTCTGTTGGTTCACCCCTCAAATGGCCACCATGGCCTGTATGCTCTGGCCAGCACACTATGCCGGTCCAAAGCCAGGAGCCAGGTACTTCCTCCTGGTCTCCCATGTGGGTGCAGGGCCCAAGGACCTGGGCCATCCTCCACTGCACTCCCGGGCCACAGCAGAGAGCTGGACTGGAAGAGGAGCAACTGGGACAGAATCCGGCGCTCGAACCGGAACTAGAACCCGCGGTGCCGGCGCCGCAGGCAGAGGATTAGCCAAGTGAGCCACGGCGCCGGCCACCAATTCTTTAGTTACAAATATTTATAATTACATTTCATTCTTATACACATGAAAATAAAAATCTTTTTTTAAAGACCACTTAAGTAAAATATTTGATAAATTTTATCCTAACAACCTTGTTTGTAGCAAATAATATTTAGATTGTATGCTTCTCATATTTAAAAAATTAAGTATTTTTATGTAAGGTGATGACTCATTGATTCAGATGATGACATGATATCATGCAAGATTAACCTTTTGATGTTTATAAATAATATTCATGGGCTTTATGAGATAATATTACTGAAAGTGTGAATTATAAATAATATTTTTAAAAAGTCTTATGAGTGACAAAATTTGAACAAGAATTGCATTTGAAATTTGCCACAAGGAGAAAAATTAGCCCTTTTTATAAATCAGTTAGCTTTAAACATTCATTCTGTATATATTTATATATTTTAGCATGTTTTCTGTGATAAAAAATATTACCTTATAAAATCTGCTTAAAGAGAATTATAGTTAATGTACATGTTCATGAAACTTGAGCTCACATTGAATTTTGTGAATTCCCATTGTGCATCTTAACTGGCAGAGAAAAGTGTTGGAAACATGCATTTATCCTTGACAAACTAAATTCCCATAAAAGTCATCAACTCTACTTAAAATTAGAAGGTTATTAAAATAACTTTGCTAATTTTAAATTTTTCTTATTATAAACATAAAAAGACACTTAGACAAGTGAGAAATGTACTTAGAATATGGCTAATAGAATTTTTATGATTTATTTAATCATTTTGTATGTGGTTGCTAGAGTGAGAAAGATGAGATTTAGGTGTGCTAATTATGCTTTAGAGAAAATATGTATACACACACATACTCAATGAATTTTATCCCCACACAGTTCTTAGTATCTCTTATTTTTGTCAGTTCTCTTTGCTCCCAATTTAAAAATAATGATTTTCAACAAATGTTACTTTATATTCCAATGATATAATTAGTTTCCTAATTACAAATAATTTAATGTAGCATTGATATTTTCACTGAAATATCCCATGTTACCAAATGTTATACTTCTGAAGTAGATTGGAGAAGATAGAATTTCATGAGGTCTTAAAAAATTAATACTTATTATTGTTTACAGTCCATTTCCTACCAATGAGGAACAGTGTTTCTTTCTTTGTAGTATTTCTTGAACACTTTACTTACTTTAAGATTAATCTTATGAGTATAAAATAAACTGAAAGTAGATCATTGTAAAATAAAAGAAAGAACGGAAAGCAGAGAGGGTGGGAATATGTGTGGGGAGGAGTGTAGGGTGGGAAGTACCACTATGCTCCTAAATCTGTATATATGAAATATATGAAATCTGTTCACCTTAAATTTTAATTATTATTAAAAAAACACAAAAGAAAAAAACATTAATCATAGATGACTATTAGCTTAATAATTGAATAGGATTACTATAAAAGATAAGTGCAGCCTAATTTATTTCTACATCTTTAGTCATATCAAATTGAAACAATTTGGGCAATTACATTAATACAATGATTTACATATTTTGTTAAAAGATGAATATCTTTGGCTGCTGACCTGTGTTGGAGATTGTTCTGGAATGCAGTTTATTCTCTCATTGACAACATCATTTAGCTCACTGGGACAGCTTACTGAACCAGAACTTGAAGTTGTAGTTGAAGTTGTAGTTGGAGTTGAAGTGGAAGGATTAACCTCTGGAGGCGAAAAATATTCAATAAAAATATAAACTAAATTATGTTTACATGAGAGATTACATGAATTTTTATATACTGAAACTTTAAAACTAATTTTGTGTTAGAAAACAACTCACAATTTCAAGCCTCATGCATCAAAAGAAAAAAATCCAAATAATGTTTTAAAATTGAAACTGTAGATTCTTGTTTTTTTTTAAAAAAAGCTCACAGAAATTCTTATACAGAATAAAAAGTAGACAAATTATATATTTACACCATATTTGCAATTTCTTATTTCTAGAAGAAAAAAGAATAGAGAGAAACATGGAATGGAAAATGGATGCAGAGAATGAGAAAAAAATTAACAAAAAAAAAGGAAGAAAATATTTTGGAAGGATAATGTAATTGGAAGAGAGGGAAAAAAATGGAATAACAAAGAAAAAGATCCCAGCTCTTTATAAAGAATATTCTGGAAGTCTGGAAGTTTATATAAGATAAAATTGATAGCTTCACAGCACAGTAAGCTCTCAGATACTAAAGAAGGTAAAACAAAAGACCAATAGTTAAAGGAAAAATGAACTTCAGTTAGACAAGAAGGTAATGGGCAACATATTTTTCAGATCTGACTTGAATAGAGAGAATGATGAAAATAAAGGAAGTAGATTATGTGGTCCAGAGTGATATGCAGCCCCTCTAAGTTAGAATGCAAATATTCATAAAATAATAGCTAAATACCGCAAGCCACTTTTCACCTTCTCGTTACCTTCTTTTTTTTTTTTTTTTTATAAACTTCTCTCTTTAAAAAAGGGTGAAGAAGAAGGCAATGGGAGTCAAGACACAGAATATTCACCAAATTTCCCATCTTCTTTTGAAGGAGAGAGCAAAAACCTAGATTTCCCACTATTGAAAAGAATCTCACTTCCAACAGAAACAATTATTCCTCTATAGATTAACAACTTCCTTCTGTGGCCTCTTTGCTTTTCCTCAAGCAACTTTAGGTAGGGAAGAACATTAATGTCTCAACACATTTATTCCTTACTTACAATGATTTTCCATTGAAATAACTGCAAAATAATAAAAAGTCGAAGTAATTGTGTCACTTTGTCTAGAATTTACTTCACATGTCCCATTTTATATAGATTGTCTTCTTAAATCCCTGCTCTTATGGAGTAGCTGTCTCTTAACTTTATTATAATGTACAAGTGTTTTTAATATAAATTACCTTCAACTGCAGGTGTCTTAGTTGCTAACACAACAATTAGAGCAATAGCTATTATAAAAACTATCACAAAGAGGACAATCAGAGTGATTTCTAAGCCAGAAAATTTCCTCTTGGCCATCTGAAGAAAAGAAGAAAAGGAAAATATATTTAAAATGTAAAAACAAAAATACTACAATAAACCATGATTAATTATTGTGATATTATGTACACTTTTATTGCAAAACAAAGCCACACACTGCTATGTCAGTTTATAATCTAAAATAGTACACATTCTCAATTTGCAATTTCAAGTAAAGGAGTGAATTGGTGACAAACACTTCGTAGTACACTAAAACAAAAACATAAAACATGCAGTGAAAAAAATCACCACATATTTTAGAGAATTTTTAAAATCAAGAAAGCCTTCTACTTTCAAGAGAAGATATTTCTTAATTCTCATCATTTTTAATTCCTTGAAGGAAATGATGTTATTCACATTTTACTGACTTCAAAGTTAGAATAATTTAGATCTCATGGCCAAAAATTTCTATAATTCCAACTCTACTTTTATACAACAGTATGTTAGAAAAGAATACAAAAGAAAAATTTATGTAGGACTGTGCATTTGGGAGTTGTTGCTCTGTTTAAATGTTTTGAAGTATATGATTTCCAAGCTCCTTCATGAGCTAACAAATAAAAATATACCAAAACAAATAAAATATACACTATCAAAAGTAGGTATTTATTAAGACAACACTCTACATCTGAGTTAGCATAGAAGGTACCTAAATTTTGTTTGACAGAGTTAGATAGTGAGAGAGAGAGAGAGAGAAAGGTTTTCCTTCCATTGGTTCATCCCCCAAATGGCCCCAAAAGCTGGAGCTACCCCTAACTGAAGCCAGGAGCCAGGTGCTTCCTCCTGGTCTCCCATGCCGGTGTAGGGGTCCAAACACTTGGGCCATCCCCCACTGCACTCCCGGGCCAGAGCAGAGAGCTAGACTGAAAAAGGAGCCACCGGACGTAGGCACCCTTATGGGATGCTGGCACCAAAGGCTGAGGACTAACCAAGTGAGCCACGGCACCCACCCCCCGAAAATACCTAAATTTAAATTGGAAAGAACCTTTCTTCAATGACTATCTTAAAGCACAATGTGTTAATTTTGGCTGTATATCTCTTATGCTCCCTGCTCTTCAATTAAGAATATTGTGAAATCCTTAATTCCATTTAGTCCATAATTCTAGATTTCAGAAGCATAAACTAAAGTACCATTTAAAATGTTACACAGTAAATTATTTAACAAATAAATGATTTTAAAATATGACATCTTTTGTTTCACAGTAGTCCTTTATCTTGTGGTTATGTCAATGTATGCACCTAGTTGTCCCATGTTTTTCTACCACATTCATTCATTCAACATGTCACTTTGATTTTTACCATCAAAATATTTTCAGAATTATTCTCTCATCCTATCTCCAACACTTCAACATCTATTTTAGATAATGTCTCTATCTTAAATGCTGTTCAATTTTCAATACCTCTCCATCTACCCTTTTAAGTATTACAGCTAATGGCCAGTTCATGTATCATATGCTCTTTGAATCCATTCCTACTCTTGAAGACAAGATTTATCTATTTTTCTTCATTTGATCATAGCACACAACATATCTATTCGATTATTTATGCAAATATCAATTTTCTTCTTTAGAGTGTTGTAATCTTATCACAAAAATCACAATAGTTCAGACTTACATCAAGAATAAGACTAATTTTTAATACAGAATTTGAATGGATATTTAAAGATTGGGATTACATTTTAGTTGTTACAAATATTACAATAGTAATCATCAAAGAAACTAAGTTTAGCATATAAGCTATACTTATTCAAAGCAACAAGTGATATATTGATATATATATAAAATGAAAATCAGTTGCTTCATGTTATAGGAGAAATGACATTATCACATTTACTGTTTTGCTCTAAGCAAGTGTAAGTATCACAAAAAACAATATCCCAGTTTGATGTTAAAAAGCCAGTAATAAGATTTATATTTTTCATTTTTATATGGGAAAATATGCATTTTATCATGAAACAAACTTTTTCATCTAGAATTATCAGAAAAAAGTAATGTACAAAAATCACATCATTCACATGAGAACTCATAAATAATAAATATTAAATTGTTGATATCCTGTATGTGGTGATTGCAGTGATTGCATTTATAGTTGCAGTAATTTTAAGCAATTTTTTGGAAAATTATATAATGTTAATATAATACTGTTTCTCTGAGTATTTACTATCAAGATGTTTAAGACTTTATTATATAATAGTGTGATGACTGATACTTGAAACATCAGTTAGAAAATATTAAATGTTTTATTAGTGGAGCATGCCACTCTGCCTATATAGATTTACGCAACACTTAAAGATATTGCCTCTGCTTTTCAAAATATTTCTCAAGACTTATTTCCTTCTACATAGATGCATTAAGTAATACCTGCAATATTTCTACCGTAATCTAACAAAATTTCAAATGAAGAGCCATGTAAAGAAAAATCTCATATATTTAAAAAATTTTTAAATTTGAACAAAGTAATTTAATCATTAGATTTACCTTATTTCATAGCCTGTTCTGTTTCTGTGTTGTTCCAGATTGAGTGATGTTGCCAAAGTAATGCTCACAGTAGATTGCTTAGGTATATATTGACCTACTCATAAAATTTTATTACACCCCATCAACCTATCAGTATTTAATAAACTTCTGTTCAGTGTGTGATTCTGAGATTGTTAAGTCCTAACCTGAATGCAGTTTACATAAATATTTCTCCCTAGAAATTTGTGTAAATTAATAACTGTGCTGCCTTGGAGTCTTTGAGTTCTAGAAACTTTGAACTATCTTAACATAAAAATAGTTATTCATGCTGTGTTTTCATAACTGTGTTTCATTATTTGAATGTTATTAAAATAAGTTTTATTTCATTGTATGTAATTTAAATTCTTACTGCAGAATAGAAACATCTTTGAAATATGTGAAAACATTTATAAGATTTAACATTCAAAAGATAATACTTTATGAAAAGGAATGATTAAATATATGTTATCCCTATGTCAATTATTAACATCAAACTTGAAGAACAAAACCATAAGAACAGATATATAGTTAAGTACTTCAAAGTCCACATTTCATTTATTTCTTATTGATAGTACTAACTTAATTATCAAAATTATATTATAGGATGATTATTTGCTCCAGTAGTTAAGGTGCCCATTGGGATGACCACATCCCATATCAGAGTGCCAGAGTTGAAGTTCCAGTTCTGGAGCCAACTCAAGCTTCGAGCTAAGCCACAGTCTTGGAGGCACCAAAATGAAATATCTCATAAGGTTGGGTCACTGCCACTCATATTGGAGATCTAGATTACATTCTCAGCTTTCAGTTTCAAAGTACCCAGTCCAGATCACTGTAGGCCATTTAGAGAGTGAGGCAATAGATGGGAGCACTTTCTCTCTCTCTCTTTCTTTCTTTCTTTCTTTCTTTCTTTCTTTCTTTCTTTCTTTCTTTCTTTCTTTCTTTCTTTCTTTCTCTGTGTGTGTGCATATCTTGCAAATAAACAAAAAATAAATTTAAAATATATTTATTGTTAATATTTCTATTTTATAAAGTAATATTTATAGAATCAATTTTACTGCTTGTTTAAGGCAGTTTTTAAGAACAAAGGATTTGGGCCGACGCCGTGGCTCACTTGGTTAAGACTTCGCCTAAAGCGCCAGCATCCCATATGAGCTCTGGGTTCTAGTCCCAGTTGCTCCTCTTCCAGTACAGTTCTCTGCTGTGGCCCGGGAGGGCAGTGGAGGATCGCCCAAGTGCTTGGACCCTGCACCCGCATGGGAGACCAGGACGAAGCACCTCGTTCCTGGCTTCAGATCAGCACAGTGCTGGCCATAGGAGCCATTTAGGGAGTGAACCAATGGAAGGAAGACCTTTCTGTCTCTCTCTCTCACTGTAAACTCTACCTATCAAATAAATAAATAAGAACAAAAGATTATATGTAAAAGTATGGGTACAAATGGCAGGCGCACTACATATACATGAGAAACCATGGGCAAATGTGGTAATTTTTAAAGTCTAAGTCTCTAGACAACATATTTAAAAAAATACTTAACACTTTGAAAATTATATGAGCTAATATATACCTTGTTTTAGCTTTACAATGACAAAGATAGTCTAATTTCACTCTGAAATATCAGAGTTCTGCACATTATCTGAGTACTATCTTTTCAAAGAAATGCATATTAGAATAAAGTTGTCACACAAATTATATTAGCTACTTTTTAAGGCAACTCAGCATATGAGTTTAAACAGAATAAGAAGTGTATGTGTAAATTACTGTGAGATTCAGGGGGCATATAAAAGAGAACATCTAATATATAAAGAAAATTATATGGAAATAAGATGAGATCATTCCAGAATGTCCTCTGTGGGGAGATGTAAATTCAGTGTGATAGAATATATGAGTGAATATTCTCTATTTATAGACCACATAATTAAATATATGAAAAATTCTGTTATATCTAGGCAAATCTCCTAGAATTGCAATGTGACTATGGTAAGGTCACAGGATATGAGGTCAACATACAAAAGTCAGTCAAGTGCCTACATAACAGCAATGAACAGCTGGAAACTAAAACTGGAATATAGACATGGTTATAGTCATAAATGGATAGATAGATAACCATTCACAATAGAACCAACATAGAGTGTGCATAAATCTAACAATATCAAGCAGATATTTATCTGCATATGTACACAAATATACTTATGTATGTGTATGTAATGAAAACTTCAATATATTAATGAAAGAAGCCAAAGAAGATCTGAATAACTGGAGAAAAACACCATATTTGTGCAATGGGAAGCTCAAAATTTTTAGGTTGTTGATTCTCCTTACTTCAGTCTATTTATTTCATGTAATCTGAAGCAACACATCCCAGCAGATACATGCAAGTTAATTGAAAATTTTGTATTCAAAATTTTACTACTCTATTCATAATTTTCCAAGGCTAGACACAACTCAAGGGTGTGTTAACATCTGACATATCCATACAAACTGCACAACAATGAAAGATTACCAAGTATTGACTAACTTGAAATGAGTGAATTTTACATTTCAGACTGTTATAATTTCAGTTGTAGTTCTGTGATGAGTTCCAAGAAATAATTAGGAGTTTGTCCATCTTTTTTGTTTGAAGAGTAAGCAAAGTTTCCTGATTCTCATATTTTTAAACTGAAGTTGTACATCATTCACATGTTTTATTTAATTCTTAGTGTTTTGCATTACATTGGAAAATATTTTAACTTATACTTTTTGTCCTCTCCAATTGAAAAGTTTGTGTGATTTTAAAATTTTTGTAATTCCTGATGTTTATCCTAATCCACTTGCCTAGTGCCATGACCTGGACTTTTGCATAAAAAATGTATTTTTTATATTGTTGTATACTTCCTTTCTCTCTGATTCTGTCAATGCACCTTAGAAAATAAAAGAGCAATCTGATCATGGATACTTAGAATCACAATACACAACTGTAAATATAAGGAAATGATAAGCAAGAATAGAAAAGACATTATCACTTAAATAATTTTCATTTCAAAGAAAACATAAATTAAATATTTTAATTAAATAATACTAATTTTACAAAGTTTTCAAGCCGGTTGCAGGAAACTCACCCCCAATTTTAGTGCTTATGTAGAAAAAGGTCAAATATACAAAAATTATGAATTGATAAATAAAATGTGGTATATATACACAATGGAATATTATTCAGTTATAAAAAAGAATGAAATTCTGCCATTTGTAGCCAAATGGATGCAAATGGAGGAGGACATCAAGTTCAGTAAAATAAGCTGGACCCAGAAAGACAAATACCATACATTCTCCCTTACATATGGGAGCTAACATTTAAAAAACAAACAAAAAAGGTCAGAATGTGCAAATATAGTTTTGTAAGACTTCATTTGATACCTTTGTCAAACCAATGGTTAAGAATTTTATACTATTATAGTTTTTGCTCTGTGATTACTTAAAAATTTACTGTATATGCGTGAAATGGTCATTTTTACATTCAATTATTATTTATTGCAGTTGTATATATTTCCACTAAACTAGGGACTTTTTGATTTTCACTTGTGAAGGTACTTATTCTGTGAAGTATTCAGCCTTTTTACTGTGATATAATTTTTTAAAGATTTATTTATTTATTTGAAAGTCAAGTTACACAGAGAGAAGAGAGGAGCAAAGAGAGGTCTTCCATCCACGATACACTACCCAGTTAACTGGAATGCTCTGAGCTGCACTGATCCGAAGCCAGGGGACAGGAGCTTCCTCCAGGTCCCCCATGCAGGTGCAGGGGCCCAAGTACTTGGGCTATCTTACTGCTTTCTCAGACTGTGGCAGACAGCTGAACTGGAAGAGGAGCAGCCAGGACTCAAACCGGTGCCCATATGTGATGCCGGCACTGCAGGCGGCAGCTTTACCTGATACACCAAAGAACTGGCCCTCATAGTGCAATTTTAAGATATGTTTTCTCAAAAACTAAAAAGAAAAGACAGGCACAGAAAGAAAGAAGTGAAAAAAAGAGAGGAGAGAGAAAGGGAGGAAAGGAGAAGGAAGGAGTATAGGAGGGAAAGAAGAATATAGGCGAGAGGGAGGAAGGGAGTATCATTGTGTTCTTAGAATTGTATCTACAAATCACATAAAATCTGATGATTAATAAAATTAAAAGTTAAAAATTCCAAAAAAAGAAAAAATATATACAAAAAAAAATTATGAACACCAAGACTGAAATTGAGTGATAGCTGGTGATTGACATCTAGTGTAATCAGAAAAGATTAGCACACTTTATGGGCTGTGATGTATTTTGAATTCTTCATACGCAGTCTGGAATTTCAAACATACGGTGGTTAAATGATGCATATCAAACATGCTCTTTAGGTTAAAAGTTATGTGATTTTGTATGCTATTTGCATATATTTCTTTGCAGCTAGAATGCAGCAGAAGATGAAAATCTGATTTTTACAGTGATGATGTAGAGGTACTTCAAAACACTAAATCATCAACATTTTTACTTTTCTTGTCATACCTATGAAAAAGAAAGTGGCCACATAGAGATAAGAGGAGGAATGGAAGAATGCCCTAGGAGTTATTGAGCTTGCTTGAGTTATTACTTCTAGAAGTTAGAAACATAAGCCTAAAAAGAGAAGCCAAGTTATCAAGTATCCTGCCTAAAGACTAGTAAAAAACACTGGATAGAAAGGAATCCAATGAAAGCATAATACAAAGGAAGGATAATCATTACAAAGGCTAAAGGATGGAAGGCTATATGAAGAACTTACAGATAACAGAATATGCGCAGATACTGGGTTTTCCAGGGTTATCATTCACTGATAAATGGTAACACTGACTCCCCATTTTTAAAAAAAAATTGTAAATTTGACTATTAAAAGAATGGGTCCTGGTTTCCATACAATTCATCCTCAGCAGATCTAAAACAGAACTAACCCTCCCCATCAAGGCCATTCTTTAGTGTTTCTTCTTCAGTAATTCTCCCCCTCATCTCAGACAGGCTCAAATTGTCAACTCCTTCTGTTCAGCATTATACATAAACAATTCTGCAAATGCTCTTCTTCAATGTCTCACATGCAACCTTTTCTATTCACTTTTTTCTTCTGTTGCTATAATGTATAACCTTAGGTCTACATGATTGTAGTTGTTTACTAATTGATCTTGCAGATGATATTTATTTGAAATATCTCTATTTCCCCTAGGACTCTGTGAAAAAATAATTCAATTCATGAAAATCATTGCGCAATATTCCAGTGGTACTTATTGTCTAGAAGTAAAAAAGAAATTTCTTAACCTTATATTTAAAGCTCTGTAAAATCTGTTTTTCCACTTCATCTTAAATCCCATTATCAATTGTTTTCCTAATATACCCATCCACCAAGCAGTTTTTCATTTAAACTACTACCTGTACTTATTTTGAAAAGTTGATTGCTTTCTTTTCTAATATAAATTGTATCCATATTTTGAAACTCAGTTGACATCATTTTTCTTCTAAAGGGACAACTCAAATTCATTTTCTTGTCTTCAAGATCATTAATTTCTTCTCTTGCTTCCTCTCCACAACAATGTATTTTAAACTGTGGAGTTCAGCTTGTCTCAGATCAAAGCTACATTTACTTCTGTTTACCCTTTACATGACGGGAAACATGTAAAGCACCAGGACAGTGGCTCCCTCCTTTTATTTATTTCACAATACCTCACAGGATGAATTGTATGCAGCCAGATACAGCAGTGTCTGGCAATTGTAACTCTACAGTCATTCTCTGTTGTGAAATTCCACCAACCAAAACCCATCGTGAATACAACTGCATTCAGAAAAAGAAGAGCAGGGTGTCTTAGTGAAAGGAAGGTGGAAGAGGTTTATTAAAGGATTTGTGCTTATGCTGTGTGATTATACAAGAGAGAATAGAGGAAGGAGGACTAGCTCAGGACTGGATAATGTCCAGAGTCGAGGGCAATTCAGCAATGAATTTGCCAGGTATTATAATCCTGGTTCAGGAATTGGAAGAGCAAAGTCAAGCTGGTCATATCATTAGGAATAAAGCAGAAACACACTCAGAAGTCGATTGTTACAGCAACAGTATGGGCTTGTGAAAAACACTGCTTGTCTCTGAACCACAGCAGAGACAATTTTTCGTTTTTTCTTTTCTTTTCCTAAGTGATAGCATCACCCCAATTGAAGTAAGTGTAGCTCGGTCCATCCACAAGCGACATTTCCAACCTAGATTGCTGTTATTTTTGTCTATGTAACTAAATTCTAATTAGGAGAATGAAACCAGAATTCATGCATACAACTTCCACATTACATTTTTAGGAAGAAACTTCTTCCTCCCCACTATTGAATTGTGTCTGTAAATCACACATACATGTGTTTCTCTAAGACAGCTTTTTAGCAAATACTCTCCTGGAAGATAGTGGAGAAACAAGTTAGAGGGTCTCAGTTTCCTGGGCACCTCTAGTATAGCTACCTTACCACCTGGGGCCATTCATCTTTCTTTGAATATTAAGTGAAAGAGAAATGACCTTTCTTCATTCCACCAGTGAACATTTGACTTTCCTAATTAGGAATAGTTTGTTTTTTTTTTTTTCCATACTAAGGTGGTCAGAATAGTTATTGGCTACAGAATTAGAATTCCAATGTTGAAATGTTGAGGATGTCTACTGTAGATCAAGGGATTGCTCTTTGGATTAGGTACATTATTTATTTCCTCTTTAGCCTTTCATTATGTAACTTGTCAAATATTTTCACAATTCAGGTAACGATATACATAGATATATTGCATAAGCATATAAGATTAAGCGCAAACAATAAAGATATTTTAAAATGAGTAATATACTCACTATAATTATAAAATGGAATATAAATAAAAAGGTTGTCTGTACTCTATTTTTTCATGAGAAACATTTTATTTCTCTTTTTCTCAAATCTACAGGATTGAAATATGAACTGTGTACTTGTATGTGCTATGGCCTGAATGGTTGTGGTCCTAACCAAAAATCTTCTTGGAATTCTAAACCCCAAGATGATGGTATCACAGTATGAGGCTGCTAGATGATGTTTAAGGGATAATAGAGGCCTCATGAATGGGATTATAGCCTTCATAAAAGAGGCCTGAGCAGGAGCCCTTGCCCCTTGTATCTTGTGAAGACACAAAGTGAAGGCATCATGCACATGAATTATGAAATGGAGTCTTACCACACACTGAATATGTGAGTACCTCGATCTTACATGTACCACTCTCCAGAATTTTGAGAAATAGATGTCTGTTTATAAGTCACTGAGTTTACAGTATTTTATTATAGCAGTCTGGACAGCCCAAGATACATGGAAACAGCTGTTTCATTTCTAATATATATACTTAGAGAAATCTTACAAGTTATATTTAAAAACTATCTTTTATCCTTTCCTGGATAAGATTGCCGCCTAGTAAATTTCAATCATGTGATATGTAAGAAATTTAATTTTGACTACAAAATTTTATCAGTATTATAAAATTTATGTAAAGTAGAACAGCTAGTCAAAATGAATGTCTGAAAAAATTTTAATATTTATAAATAAGATTTATGAATATTTTACGTATAATTTCAAATATACCTCATCCATGAAAATAGTACCAAAATTTCCAATTTGTTAATAATGTTTTTACTTTGGGAATTTGAAATACATATTCACATATTGTAAATAACCAATAAAAAATGATAAGTAAGGAGTTTAAACAAACCTTGACTTCTCTAAAATGGCTATTTAATATATATGTTCCTGAAATAGCAGCTTCACAAATGACAATATAAATATATAGTGATTAAACATTACCTTGAAATTAATTTGAATCCAGGAAAATGTGATATTTACCTATTTTAACAAATATTTAATAAAAAATTAAAGTCATATTTCTTTGGCAAATACTTTAAGAACCTAAGAAGCAGCTTAAAGACTTTGCTTTCTAGGGCAGCACCGTGGCTCACTTGGTTAATCCTCTGCCTGCGGCGCCGGCATCCCATATGGGTGCTGGGTTCTAGTCACAGTTGCTCCTCTTCCAGTCCAGCTCTCTGCTGTGGCCCGAGAGGGCAGTGGAGGATGGCCCAAGTGCTTGGGCCACTGCACCACGTGGGAGACTAGGAAGAAGCACCTGGCTCCTGGTTTCAGATCAGAACAGCCTCGGCCTTGGCAGCCATTTGGGGGGTAAACCAACGGAAGGAAGACCTTTCTCTCTGTCTCTCTCTCTCTCACTCTGTAACTCTACCTGTCAAATAAATTAAAAAAAAAAAAAAACTTTGCTTTCTAAGTTCCCCAAGGCAAATTTTACATTGTTAAACATAATTAGTATAAGTATAATTAGTATAAGACTCAATGTTCCTAGCACTCTGTAAAAATAATTTTGAATTCTAATAATAATAATTTTGAATTCTAATTCTGTAAATGTTTGAACAATAAGTGATTAGTTCTCATGATACATGAACTAATCATTAGTTTCTTAATCTTTCACATCTGTGAATGAGTTGACGAAACTTTTATTAATTAATGACAATTACTCAAAATTAATTTAAATAAATGAGTATAAATTATTTGAAGCAGTGTAACAGCCTTTATAAGTGAACATCTCAAAAACATGACCTAACTAATCTGTCAAGATTTTATCAAATGTTTCCAAAGACACCTTTTTGGTATCCACCCATATCAGCAAGAGTTCTAAGAAACGAATATTTTAGGATGACTATATGGCCTCAAAGGCTCATTTGACTCATATGTTTTCCAAGCCAGTGAAGAACTATTGGACCAAGAAATCCTGTTAAGCTCTAATACATTCACCACATGAGATTTTATGACCACTGCAACCTACTGATATGTTACCAAATGTCAACTCTGCATTAAGGAAGATAAATGGATGAATGATATGCTCGTGTCTATAATCGCTGCCTCATAAAGTAGATGAAACTTTGTACTGGGTGCAAAAGTCTCGGGTTATCAAACCCTTGACACAACAATAACTTGAAGATATTTTACGCTGTTAGTTAACCTCACTGATGTTCATCAGAAATACACAAAGCAAAGTTTACAATGCTATCATTTTAATCATTTTTGCCAGAATCTCTGAGAATCCATAGCTACCATATAATTCAGATTAATAGTTGGGATTCATTTTAGGTTTATACTATTAAATGAATTATATTTTGGAAAGCCAAGACACTGTGACAAAAAAAAATGACCTAAATGAAAGATCTCTGTGAGTGAGATCCCAGCTGAAAGAATGGACCATCAAAGAAGGAGGTACCTTTCTCTGAAGGGAGGAGAGAACTTCCACTTTGGCTATGACCTTGTCTAAATAAGATCAGAGTTGGCGAACTCAAGAGGTTTCCATAGCCTTGGCAGCTCATGACAAGAGCCTTGGGTGATTACTGACGTCATAAAAAAGAATGTCAGTTGTTAAATCAACAACAGGAGTCACTGTGCACTTACTCCCAATGTAGGATCTCTGTCCTTCATGTGTTGTACTATGTGAATTAACGGTATAACTAGTACTCAAACAGTACTTTGTACTTTGTGTTTCTGTGTGGGTGTAAATTGTTGAAATCTTTACTTAGTATATACTAAATTGATCTTCTGTATATAAAGATAATTGAAAATGAATATTGATATGAATGGAATGTGGGAGGGAGTGGGAGATGGGATAGTTGCATGGGGGAAGGTGGTTATGGGGGTGAAAGCCACTATAATCCAAAAGTTGTATTTTGGAAATTTATAGTTACTAAATAAAAGTTTAAAAAAGGATTTATTTATTTATTTGAATGTCAGAGTTGGAGAGAGACAGAGAGAGAGAGAGATTTTCCATCCATGATCACCCCCTGGATGATTGCAAAAGCCAGGGCTGGGCCAGTCTGAGACAGGAGCCAGTAGCTACCTCTGGGTGTCCCACATGGGTGACAGTGGCCCAAGAACATGGGCCATCTTCTGATTCTTTCCTTAGGGTATTAGTAGGAAGCTGGACTGGAAGGGTAGTAGCTGGAATACAAACTGGTGCTCATATGGGATTCGGGCATTGCAGGCCACAGTTTTCCCCATCACACCACAATGCCAGCCCGCTTTATTAAAGGAAATCCTAATCCAGGAAAGTTCAAATGTTGTAGCCACTCATACTACATATATCTGATAAGTTGTACTCTTTCCCAGCTACCAGGGAGAGGAACTCAGGAACTATCTACTGCAGTGCTTTCAACAGACACTAGGTTGCTGACCTCTTCCACAAACACTGAGTTATTGAATGTAGACCTATAATATGACCCAGCCATCCCACTCCTAGGAATTTAACCAAAGGAAATGGAATCAGCATAAGAAACAGTTATCTGTACCCACATGTTTATTGCATCTCAATACATAATAGCCAAGATATGGAATCAACCCAGATGTCCATCAAATGAAGACTGAAAAAGAAATTATGGTATATGTATACTATAGGATACTACACAGCCATAAAAAAGGAAATCCTTTCATTCCCAAAAAAATAGATACAACTGGAAACCATTATACTTAGTTAAATAAGCCAGTCCCAAAAAGACAAATCCCATATGTTCTACCTGATCTGTGACAACTAATAGAACACCAAAAAGATAATCTGTAGAAATGAAATTGACACTTTGAGATGAAATGATTTTGAACAACCCTTGTCTCTACTATTGAGGAACAGTATTTTTTTCTTCATATTATTTGTTAAATAACTTAGTGTAGGGCTAATTTTATGAGTATAAAGTTAACTGAAAGTAATTATTTGTAAAAAAAAAAAAATAAGAATGGGAATAGTAGAAGGAGGAGGAAGAATGTTGGGAGTGTGTGGGGGATAGGGTAAAGTAGGAAGAATCACTATGTTCCTAAATTCATATATACATAATGCATCAAGTTTGTATACCTTAAATTAAAGATTTCTAGGTTAAAAAAAAGAAAAGACTTCGATCGAAGTCGGCTAACCCTAAAGGCTTCCATAGCCTCGGCAACTCATGACCAGAGCCTAGGGAGATTACTGACGCCATAAACAAGAGTGTCAAATTGTTAAATTAACATCAGGAGTCACTGTGTACTTACGTCTCATGAGGGATCTGTCCTTAATGTGTTATCCAATGTGAAGTGATGCTATTACTAGTACTGAAACAGTATTTTTACACTTTGTGTTTCTGAGTGGGTGCAAACTGATGAAATCCTTACATAGTATATATTGAATCGATCTTCTTTATATAAAGATAATTGCAAATGATTAAAAAATCTTGGTGTTAAACTGGAAATTGCATAGACAATTAATCAATTTTTTTTAAAAAAAATCATGTAGGATCTCTGTCCTTAATGTGCTGTACATTGTGAATTAATACTATAACTAGTACTCCAACAGTATTATCATTTTGTGTCTCTATGCGAGGGCAAACCGTTGAAATCTTTACGTAATATGTACTAAATTGATCTTCTGTGTATAAAGAGAATTGAAAATGAATCTTGATGTGAACAGAAGGGGAGAGGGAGCGGGAAAGGGGAGGGTGGGGGAAGGGAGGGAAGTTGTGGGGGGAGGGGAGCCATTGTGGTCCATGAGCTGTTCTTTGGAAATTTATATTCTTTAAATAAAAAAAAGAATTCCTGATATATCAATTTCATCAATACAATTTCTCAAAACATAATCTGCTTTAATCATACTTCAAGATGTAAAGATTCTGGCTGCTTTGTTTTTCATAGGATAATGAATCCCAAGCATCAGAGTTATGACTTATAGGATGCACATTAGTAGGATGTTAAGATTCAAGTCCCACAACTAAATGCAACCCATGATTTTTTTCTTTAAGAAATCCAATTTAAAATTAAATTGTTTTGAAATAAGATTTTAAAGCGTTACAGATAGTAGCTGTCTGTTTTGTGTGTGTGTGTTATTATTCAAAGGCCTAAAGAAATACCTTTATTCATATGATGCTTTAACACACAACAGACTTATTTTCCTCACTTCAATTTTGTTAATATTAGAATAAATTATTTTTACTATAAGACACTACAAAAGTATCCTTTTTACTGGGAAATAATAATGAACACAACAAGAAGAACATATAATTTGAAAAAAAAGGGAAAATGCAGAAGCTTTTAAATTATAAGTACGAATATAGAGCTATTTTAAATTAAAAAATAAAAGGAGTGGAAAATTAGAAAAATGTTCTAACCAGGTTCAATTCTTTCTTTTCCAAAAATTTAACATTAAAATAATTTTCACAAGATCCATAGTTGATTGTAGTGCACTATGAAATTAAGCTAAAAATGGCTAAGATTATGTGATTAATCAATTATAAAAAGTCTGATTTTTTATAAAAAGCAATAAACAGGAGAAAATTTATAAAACAAGAATAAAAATGCTGTAAAAATTATTCCCAACAAAACCTATGACAATGAATTTTAAGAATTGAAATGAAAAAAAAAAAAAGAAATGAACTACTTAATCAAATTGAATGGAGTGTGGTTATTATTGTCCATCATAATATTATAGATTTCCAGTATGAAAAACATTACTTTTATAGGTGATTTTTGTTTGCTTTTTGTTTCCATTTGGTTCAGTTTTGTTTTAACACTTTATTGTCTTGATTTCAGGATGCAATATTCATTTATTAAAAAATAAAAAGAAACTAATACTTTTGTATTTTTCTTCCTAGTTTGCAGTTTGATAATAATATAATGATACCATGAGGAATTTTTATCATGTGTATGTTTATTCTGTTATTTTGTGTTTCATTGATTAAACAATTATAAATGTGTATTTCTTTTTGAAAAAAAGATTTATTTATTAAAGTCAGAGTGACACAGAGAAGGAGAGGCAAGGCATTAACAAGGCAAAGACTACTTGGAGAGACACCAGAAGCACAGGCAATAAAAGGAAAAATCATATATTTTTCATATACAAGCAAAATTTTTGTATATATGAAATACATGGAATTTGTTCTCTTTATTTAATAAAAATAAAAAGAGACCTATAAAAAGCACAAAAGATAGCATTTTAGGTTAATGTATTGCTTATCTGGTTTAATCCAAGTATATATTTTAGAATGATTTGGCGCCAGCGCCACGGCTCAACAGGCTAATCCTCCGCCTTGTGGCGCCGGCACACCGGGTTCTAGTCCCAGTCAGGGTGCCAGATTCTGTCCTGCAGGTTGCCCCTCTTCCAGGCCAGCTCTCTGCTGTGTCCAGGGAGTGCAATGGAGGATGGCCCAAGTGCTTGGGCTCTGCACCCCATGGGAGACCAGGAGAAGCACCTGGCTCCTGCCATCAGATCAGCATGGTGCGCCAGCCAAGGCGGCCACTGGAGGGTGAACCAACGGCAAAGGAAGACCTTTCTCTCTGTCTCTCTCTCACTGTCCACTCTGCCTGTCAAAAAAAAAAAAAAAAAAAAAAAGGAAGGATTGGCCTTGCTATTGTCAATTTTTGGACATCAGCAGATAAAAATATCTAAAGAATTTTAAAATGAGCTATTCGGTACTTATAGAAAACAACAATATTGAATTTTAGCATCTCCTAACTTTGAAAATAGAATCATGTCTGTGACTCTATTGTATTCTTAAGTTTTATCCAAACATGTAAGTTTAGCAAGTTGTACAAAATGGAAAAAGACCAACTTCTCTTAATGAGGTCACTACATTATAGGTTCCTTATAATTAATAAGGATAGTCCAGTTAGATCTCTTCCAATAAAATGGAAGTGGTTATCATTAGGTGTGAATCAAGCTATAATTTTTTTTAATCTGAGGCCAATGAAACTTAAGAAAATGAATTAGTATCACACAAAATAAACTTTAATATAAAAACTGTTAGGAGAGTCAAAGAGGGGCACTGTATAATGATTAAGGGATCAATTCAACAGGAAGATATAATGATTATAAATGTAAAGAGAGACTTAGACTCCAATACAATAATATTGGGGGACTTCAATACTCCACTTTCAAAAATAGACAGATCAACCGGAAAGAAGATCAACAAGGAAATAGCAGATTTAATCAACACTAATGCCCAAAAGGATCTAACAGATATCTACAGAAATTTTCATCCTACACTTAAAGAATTTACATTCTTCTCAGCAGTACATAGAACCTACTCCAGGATTGACCACATACTAGGCCATAAAGCAAGTCTCAGCAAATTCAAAACAATTGGAATCATAAAATGCTGCTTCTTGGACCACAGTGGAATGAAGCTGGAAATTAGCAACTGAAGAATCCCTAGAGCATATGCAAACATATAGGGCTGAACAACATGCTCCTGGATGAACACTGGGTCACAGAAGAAATCAAAATAGAAATCAAAAGCTTTCTGGAAGTAAATGAGGATAACAACACAACATACCAAAACTTATGGGATACAGCAAAAGCAGTGTTAAGAGGAAAGTTTATAGCAATAGGTGCCTACATCAAGAAATTGGAAAGACACCAGATAAATGAGCTTTCAATGCATCTCAAGGATCTAGAAAAACTGCAGCAAACCAGACCCAAATCTAGTAGGAGAAGAGAAATAATTAAAATCAGAGAAGAAATCAATAGCATTGAATCCAAAAATAAAAAAAACATTACAAAAGATCAGCCAAACGAAGAGTCGTTTTTTTAAAAAATGAATAAACCTGAGACACAATTAGCCCAGCTAACTAAAAAAAGAAAAGACCAAAATCAATAAAATCAGAGATGAAAAAGGAAATGTAACAACAGACACCACAGAAATAAAAAGAGTCATCAGAAATCACTACAAGGACTTGTATGCCAGCAAGCAGGGAAATCTATCAGAAATGGATAGATTCCTGGACACATGAAATCTACATAAATTGAGCCATGAAGACATAGAAACCCTAAACAGACCCATAACTGAGACAGAAATTGAAATAGTAATAAAGTCCCTTCCAACCAAGAAAAGCCCAGGACCAGATGGCTTCACTGCTGAATTCTACCAGACATTTAAAGAACTAACTCCAATGCTTCTCAAACTATTCAGAACAATCAAAAAAGAGGGAATCCTGCCAATTTTTTCTATTAAGCCAGCATGATCTTAACCCCTAAGCCAGAAAAAGATGCAGCATTGAAAAAGAATTACAGACCAACATCTCTGATGAACATAGACGCAAAAATCCTCAATAAAAAATCTGGCCAACAGAATGCAATAACTCATCAGAAAGATCATCCACCCAGAACAAGTGAGATTTATCTCTGGTACGCAGAGATGGTACAACATACGCAAATCAATCAATGTAACACACCACATTAACAAACTGCAGAAGAAAAACCATATGATTATCATAGATGCAGAAAAAGCCTTTGATAAAATGCAACACCCTGTCATGATGAAAACTCTAAGCAAATTGGGTATAGAACAAACATTAATCAATACAAACAAAGCAATATATGAAAAACGCATGGCCAGCATCCTATTGAATGGGGAAAAGTTGGAAGCATTTCCACTGAGATCTGGTACCAGACAGGGATGGCCACTCTCACCATTGCTATTCAATATAGTTCTCAAAGTTTTACAGAGCCATTAGTCAAGAAAAAGAAATTAAAGGTATACAAATTGGGAAGGAAGAAGTCAAACAAGCCCTCTTTGCAGATGATATGATTCTTTATTTAGGGGATCAAAATAGCTCTACTAAGAGACTATTGGAACTCATAGAAGAGTTTGGCAAGGTAGCAGGATATAAAATCAATGCACAAAAATCAACAGCCTTTGTATACACAGGCAATGCCATGGCTGAGGAAGAACGTCTTAGATCAATCCCATTCACAACAGCCACAAAACAATCAAATGCCATGGAATAAACTTAACCAAGGACGTTAAAGATCTCTACGATGAAAATTATAAAACCTTAAAAAAGAAATAGAAGAGGATACCAAAAATGGAAAAATCGTCCTTGCTCATGGATTGGAAGAATCAAAATGTTCATTCTTCCAAAAGCAATTTATAGATTCAGTGTGATACCAATCAAAATACCAAAGACATTCTTCTCAGATCTGGAAAAAATGATGCTGAAATTCATATGGAGGCACAGGAGACCCCTACTTTACCCCTCACACAAAAATCCACTCAACATGGATTAAAGATCTAAATCTGTGACCCAACACCATCAAATTATTAGAGAACGTTGGAGAAACCCTGCAAGATATAGGCACAGGCAAAGACTTCTTGGAAAAGACCCCAGAGGCACAGGCAGTCAAAGCCAAAATTAACACTTGGGATTACATCAAATTGAGAAGTTTCTGTACTTCAAAAGATACATTCAGGAAAGGGAAGAGGCAACCGACAGAATGGGAAAATATATTTGCAAACTATGCAACAGGTAAAGGATTAATAACCAGAATCTACAAAGAGATCAAGAAACTCCCCAGCAACAAAACAAACAACCCAGTCAAGAGATGGGCCAAGGACCTCAATAGACATTTTTCAAGAGGAAATCCAAATGGTCAATAGACACATAAAAAATATTCAGGATCACTAGCCATCAGGGAAATGGAAATCAAAACCACAATGAGGTTTCACCTCACCCGGTTAGAATGGCTCACATTCAGAAATCTACCAACAATAGATGATGGAGAGGATGTGGGGAAAAAGGGACACTAACCCACTGTTGGTGGGAATGCAAACTGGTTAAGCCACTGTGGAAGTCAGTCTGGAGATTCCTCAGAAACCTGAATATAGCCCTACCATACAACCCAGCCATCCCACTCCTTGTTATTTACCCAAAGGAAATTAAATTGGCAAACAAAGTTGCAGTCTGCCCATTAATGTTTACTGCAGCTCAATTCACAATAGCTAAGACCTGGAACCAACCCAAATGCCCATCAGCAGTAGACTGGATAAAGAAATTATGGGACATGTACTCTATAGAATACTATACAGCAGTAATAAAAATGAAATCCAGTCATTTATAATGGAATGGAGGAATCTGGAAAACATTACGCTGATGGAAATAAGCCAGTCCCAAAGGGACAAATATCATATGTTCTCCCTGATTGGTGAGAAGTAACTGAGTACCAGAAAGGAAATCTGTTGGAGTGAAATGGACGCTATGAGAAAGAGCGAATTGATCGGCCCTTGTCCTGACTGTCGAGGAACAACTTAATACTGTATCCCGTTTAGTATTTTGTTGTTGTTGTTCTAGTTAATACTATCGGTTGAACTCTTTGTTAACATACAATTATTCTTAGGGGTTTAAATTTAACTGAAAAGTGATCCCTGTTAAATACAGAGTGGATATAAGAGAGGGAGGAGATGTACAGTTTGACACATGCTCAATCGGACTTGCCCCAAACGGTAGAGTTAGATACGTGCCTAGGGACTCCAATTCAATCCCATCAAGTTGGCATTACCAATGCCATCTCACTAGTAAAAGTGATCAGTTTCAGTTCATAATTGATCATAATGACAGAATTAAGAGTCAAAAAGGATCACATACACAAGACTAGTGTCAGTTAATACTAAATGATAGAATTAAAAAGGAGAGAACAACCCGACATGGGAAGCGAGATACACAGCGTACCCACAGAATAGTAGATGTCCTGAATAGCATTCTGCCACAGAATCAGCTCTTAGGGCATTTGTATCTGGCTAAAAAGCCCATGACAGTATTTCAGGCATGGAAAGCCAAGGCACTGTGGCAAAAACAATAAAAAGACCTAAATGAGAGATCTCTGTGAGATCCCAGCTGAAAGAACAGGCCATCAAAGAAGGAGGTACCTTTCTCTGAAGGGAGGAGAGAACTTCCACTTTGGCTATGACCTTGTCTAAAAAAGATTGGAGTTGGCGAACTCAAAAGGCTTCCATAGCCTTGGAAACTCATGACAAGAGCCTAGGGTGATTACTGACGCCATAAATAATAGTGTTAATTGTTAAGTCAACAACAGGAGTCACTGTGCACTTACTCCTCATGTAGGATCTCTGTCCTTAATGTGTTGTACTATGTGAATCAATGGTGTAACTAGTAATAAAACAGTACTTTACACGTTATGTTTCTGTGTGGGTGCAAACTGTTGAAATCTTTACTTAGTATATACTAAATTGATCTTCTATATATAAAGATAATTGAAAATGAATCTTGATGTGAATGGAATGGGAGAGGGAGCAGGAAAATGGAGGGTTGTGGGTGGGAGAGAAGTTATGGGGGGATGAGCCACTGTAATCCAAAAGCTATACTTTGAAATTTGTATTTATTGAAAAAATTTTAAAAAATAAAAAAAGGAAAAGGTGTATCAAGTTCCAATATAAGCATATTATCAAACAATTCAAAATGTAATTTTGTTTCACGCAATATTTTTTTTTTGCCTCTGGAAACAGAAAATGTTAAGACCAGAAGGCTGATTCTAGTACATATTATCAAAATTACATTGTTAGTACTAAAATAAATACTACCTGTAAGTATTAGAAGAGAAAATTGGGATACATTTTGTAGAGTGTCATTGTCTCTCTAAATTGAGTGATATTGAAAACAAATTTGCCTACAGTCTCCCTGTGATACTCGAAGTGTTATTCTCTGTTACATGTACTTGAGGAATAAGCTGAATATGAGGTTCAATGGACAACTTCTGGCAAAAATCAAGGAATCAGTCAAGATGATACTGGAATTTCACCCTCCTGAGTGTTTTCTCCTCACTTATCTCCAAAGTAAAAGATGGATAAGGCAAAGATTCAATACTTCAATCATATACTCAAAAAGTTATAGTATGAGAGCACATGTATTTATGTGTCTGTGTACTCAAAAATAAGTGCACAGGCTTGGGATTAAAATATAAAATAAGAAAGAATCAGCCATTGTCCTTCTCTTTATGACATTTACTTTCTTCTCCCTTAAAATATGTATTCTAGGCAAAGATGATTTTAGAAAAGCAATACACTGGAATACATACATAAATTTAATTTTATGAGATGATAAAGAGGGTGAACACATTGTATCAAGGTTTTTTCAATATTAGACAAAGTAATATTGATAATTTAGTTTAAACTTGGAGACAATCAATAACATTAATACACATAGTAAGGCTTAAAACTTAGATTAATTGTACTATTTGTATTGGTTTTAAAACTGATTTTAAAGTATGTAATTGAAGGTGTACAACCTAACCTTCAATTATTTAGGTACTTTAAAACCAGCAATCAATCACAAATGGTGCATTTTATTATAGCAATCTTCACAATAGTCACATCTCAATGGCGCAACTGATCCAAAAATGAAAGCACTTGTCCTAAGAGACAATCATAGCTGTTCCTAATTACAATTTACAGTTGATCAAGAATTTCTAAGATGGAATCATCTGTATCAGATAGCATTTTTTTATCGAAATTTGGTAATGAAAATTTGAGAATTCATTAACAATTATAGTGAAGGTTTGTGGACAGCAACTTGTGTCCACAGTGCACGTTTGCCTTGGATATTTTTAGAGTACACACAACTAGAAGATAAAAATTATTTCCCAACCCCCCAAGAATTAAAGTGATAAAATATTTGTGGAAAAATTTTTAATGGAAAAATGTAGTTAATTGACCTGTAAATTAAGTATTTCTTTGTACCAGTATATTAGTGAAAATGAAATTAGGTTTGTGTCTGTTTTCCACAATTTTTTAAGTAGAAAACATTGGCTTTCTGACAGTGGACTCTTATTAATATTGTTTATGATTGTCGAGGGAATGTGGAGCTAGAGCTTAAAAAATGGAACAGCGAAATAATATGTTTTATTGACTTTTAAAATTACTTTGGACCTCTTTTCTCTCTCAAAATTCTATCCCTCAGATAATTCATTCCTCAATTGCCATTTCTATGTTGAAAATTCCTAAATTTTCTTATTTTTTCTTCTCACCTAAACTACAATATGCCTAACTCGACACCCTACATTTTCCTTGGTTTCTTTTTCCTTAAACTAAAATGTACTTACATATGTGGCACATTTTTACTTGAATGTAGTTCCGTCATTCAGAGCCACTTTTTTCTGAAATTGAATTCAACATGCTTTCTCTCAACTGTTTTCTAAAATGCATTGTATCCTTTAGTGTCACCATTTCTGTAGTAAACATTTTCAAGATCTACCTAGCATCTTTTACATTTAACTTATTGCATGATTTGATATCTTAGCTTTATTAAAGGTAGCTTAATTTTTAATATAATACCTTTGTTGAATTATGTACTTATTTGGAGGGCAGAGTTGCAGAGAGATCTTCCATCCATTGGTTCACTCCCTGAATGGTCACAATAGCCATGGATTTACCAGACCAAAGCCAGGAGCCAGAAGCTTCATCAGGGTTTCCTACATAGGCACTGAGACCTGCGCCATCTTTTACTGTTTTCACAGGCAGATTAATAAGGAATTATCTCTGAAATGGAGCAGCCAGTAAATCAACAGGAGCCTATACGGTATGCCCATGCAAACAACAGCTGAACCTTAACCTGCTATACCACAACGCTGGTCCCTTGTTACCAAAAGTGTTCTTTAAAAAAAAAAAAAAAACTCTACTATAGAACTTCATTTACCCTTGAAATTTAGTGAGCAGTGTCCAAGTCAGTTTCTCAAACTAGACAGTGACCTTATTTAAGCATAAGAATATACTGATGAAGAATAATTATGAGTTTCCAAAATGCTTTGTACTTCATAATTAGTACAAGGAAGAGTAATGAAATCACACGTCATCAGTAAAATGTCAATTAAAATTGCAATGAGATACAAATACAAACCTAATAGAATTTCTAATACTGAACAATATCATCACACTCAGGGTAGTGAAAATATGGAGCAACTAGAATTCTGGTACAATAACTTGAGGAAAGAGTGTAGAAATTTCCAAGAAATTTCAGTATGCATATACCACATGATCCAACCATTCCACTCATAACATGTCTTCAAAGCAAATAAAAGCTTGTGGACAGCAACTTGTGTCTACAAGTTGTGATCTACAAAGGTTTGTAGATCAGTGTTCATAGCAACATTGTTAGTAATATCCAAATCCTGGAAACAATATAAATATTATCAATGATGAATAACAAAATAAATTGTGTTTTATTCAGATAGTGGAATACTAATTAACAAAAAAAGGAATGAAATATGAATGCACTGGTAGGGGCTCAAAATATGCCACTCCATAATTTTCAACTTTGAAGTAACTGTTTTGAGCTGGAGCCAAATGAGTAAAAGTTGCAGAAAGTTTCTCAGAACTCCCTTTACCAGACAGAAATGAGCACTGTCCAGGCAAGGTTCACAGCCTGGCATGGGGCACAAGATGAACGCTTATCTGCCATTAGTGTTCCCCACATGTTTACCTCAGTTGCTCTCAGAAGACTGAAATTCTAATCGTTTTTCTTCTTTCTTCTAAGTGTATTTTTCTTTTGTTAAGATGCTATGCAGGTCCATCACCTAGTCACTCTTTTGAATTACTCAGCTTGCAGTGCTTCCCTGTATAAGCATAATGCACATGTTAATAAAGTTGCCTTTCTCTTGGTAACCTTTTGTCAGTCAAATTTACAGTACCTTAGAGAATCCAAAATAGGCAGAGAGGAAACACTTTTCCTTCCTCTATACGTTTAACTGCATGGAGGAAATAAAAGTGAGTATATAGAGTATGTTTCTATTTTACATAGAATACTATAAAATAAAAGCAAATCAATAGCGATAGAAAGTAGATCAATTGTCACTGGATCAAAGGGTACTAAAGAGAAGGGCAGGAGCTGAACTGAAAACTTACAGAAAGATAAAAAGAATCTTTTGAGGATGCTGAACACATTGGGTGGTGATATTTTCATAGGTATATGCAAATGTCAAAATTTATCAAATTGTATATTTTAAATATATTAAATTTGTTAAAAGTCAATTAAACTTAATAAAGCTATTAAAGTTAAATATAAAAAGGAAATAATAATAAAAAGTATAACATAATGTGCAAACATATGATAAATTTGAAGCAGAGAGCTGGATAAGATGAGGAACATCCATAACACAAGGTGGCACCCATATGGTAAGCCAGTGCCACAGACTACTATGTGCCCCACTAAATATGGGTTTTTAGGAAAAGGACTAGTATAGCAAATTTTGGTACACCATGTTCTATTTAAATAATTTAAGTTCACACAAATTGATAAAATGGAACATAACAAGATAATCATACTTTTTATAACTTACTTCCTACTAAGAAATACAGAATACGACTACATTAGCAACACAAAGTTCACTGTGATAAGAAGATCAAAGTACAATAACAACTTTCTCCTCTATTATCTATTTTATTGCTATTATGCTTGAGTAACATATTTGAAAAGAAAGCCCCAGTCTCCAATGAACTACCATTATCCATCTATTTTTTAATTAAAATTAAGATGTTAACAACCCTTTAATATATTTGAATGTGCCTGCATTCATTCATTAAGTGAATGCCCATTCCGAACCTCTGTTTGCAATGCTCTTTTAAGGTACTGGAACTAAGTCAGCAGCAAGAAGGAAAATAATACCTGTTTTTGGACAAAGGAATTTAAATTTTGGTGGGAAAGATAGATAATAAAGAATAAATATGTAAAGCAATTATATTACACCATGTGTTAGAACGCAGAACTATGTGAAGATTGGACTGAAGATGATTGTTTTTCAGGATATATCATTGTTAAAGTGATTTTTACTATATTTATGCTTTAAGTTGATGTACATTGAAATTGATCTTTACTGATTCACACTTTTATGAGTTTTAACACATGCATACACTTGTATAACCACATCTGCCATCGAGATAAGAACAGTTCTATCAATCACAAAACTCTTGTGATTCAATGTCAGATCTTCCTCCTGATCCTAACCCTGAACAACGGTTATCATTTCTCCATCTCTATAGTTGTGTGTTTTCAGGGCAGTCAATTAAGTGAAATCAGAGATGAAGTATCCTTTTAAAGCTGGTTTCCCTCTCTCCAAATAATGCTTTTGAGATCCATTCATATGATTGCATATGCGTAGCAATGTTCTATTCCTTCATAGTTCTGAGTAGTATCCCGTTGTGTGAAAGCTACCACAATCTGCTTATTCATTCACCTGCTGAACTATTTCCAGATGTTGGCAATTATGAATAGACTACCTAGAAATACAGGCAATTTTTTGATAAACGGTTTTCATTTGTGAGAATAAAATTACTGGGTTATGGTTATGTTGCAAGTTTATTCTTCAGCTTACAAAATACACCTAAACTAATTTTCTGAATGTTTCTGTCATTTAGCATTCTCACTGAAAATTTTTCTTTCCTTACTCATATAAATTTTAGATTTAGGTTGGTTATATTAACAAAAACATCTAGTTACCTAGTTATTAGAATAGCCTTGTATTCTAGGCTCACTTTGGAGAAATTTGACTTACTTAATGTGTTCGATAGAACTTACTTAATATGTTCAATTGAACAGTTCAATACATAGAGGAGAGTATGTCTCTCCCTTGTATTTAGGTTTTCCTTTGGCTTCATCTTTACTAGTTTCCAAGTGTGGATGCTTTATTAGATTTATATTGTTGTATTTCACTTCTTACAGCTATTAAAATGATACTGAATATTAAATTTTAGACTCCAAATGTTGGATTTGAGTGTTTTGACCTTGTGTACCGTGTCCTTGCTAAATTCATTCATTTCTGAATGAGTTTGTTGTTTATTTTTAGATTCTGTGTTAGTCATGGATATCCAGAGAAACAAAGCAAGTTACATTTATTTTAAGGAATTGACTCATGAGACTGTGGAAACAAGCAAGTCAAAACTTTGTAGGGCAGTCCAGCAAAATGAAAACTCTTGGGCAGGAGCTGGTGATGCAGGTGTGAGGCAGAATTTCTTCTTCTCCAGGGAAATCTTAGCTTTGCTTTTAAGGTCTTTCAGCTGCTTGGAGGAAGCCAATGCATAGCATCAAGAATAATCTCCTGTATTTAAAGTCAACTGATTACAGGTATTAGACATGTATAACAAATATCTTCACTGAAAAAAAATGTTTGAGTGGGTCACTGAATACTATAGCTAAACTTACATGTAAAACATCCATCCCAGACTTGAGAATATTTTCTAGCTAGAAAATCATATTATTTATTAATAGAAGACATATTCTTTCTTTTTCAATCTATATGTCTTTTCCTTTTTTAATTTTACAACCTGGAAATAACATCAAAAATACTGTTAATTAAGAAAAGTGAGAATACATATCCTTGCCTTTTTCCTGATCCTACATAAAAAGCATTTAATATTTCAACATTAAAATGATGTTAGGGATACAGTTTTTTCAAATGGCTTTAATCAGATTAAAGACATAATTCCTCTTTTATTTCAAATATGTTGAGAATTTCCACCATGAGTGGATACTTAATTTTATTAAAAGCATTATTAATATAATCATGTCATGGATTATTGACTTTTGAAGGTATAATCAGTCTCACATTCCTCATATACATTCCATTTAGTTGTAGAGTTTCGATGCTTGTTCCTGCTTCTGTTTTGTGTGTATCACTAGACTCAATTTGCCAACATTTTGTTGAGGATTTCTAGTTTTACTATTAAAATAAAAATGGCCTCATTAAGAGGATTTGGGAAGTTGTCTTTGATTTTCTAGGCTATATTGTGTAGAACAAAGGCTGTTTCTTCTTTAAATGGTTTGAAGAATTCACTAGTATATATACATGGGCCTACAGATTTCTTTGCAAGGATTATTTAATTACATTTCTTCTATCTTAGTCACAGAATAATTCAAGTGAAATATTTCAACTGAGTGAGAGTTTATAGTATTCCAGTTTGAATACATCACATTTAAACAGCACAAACAGTTTGCTCATGGTATTGCTTTGTTATCTTTTTAATATCTATAGAGCTCATGGTGATATTTCCTTTTATTTCTCTTTTCAAAGCTTTACTATTTATTTATTTGAGGGTCCATGTGTAGCATAGTAGGCCTAGCCTCTGCTTCTGGTGCCAGAGGGCCATAGGGGCACCAATTTGTGTCCTGGCTGCCCTTATTATTATCTAGCTCTCTGCTATGGCATGAAAAGCAATTGAGGATGGCCCAAGTGCTTGAGTTCCTTCACCCATGTGTGAGACCCAGAAAAAGCTCCTGGCTCCTGGCTTTGTGCTGGCTCAGCTCTGGGTGTTGAGGCCATTTGGGGAGTGAACCAGTGGATGGAAAACCTTTCTCCGCGTCTCTCCCTCTCTGTCCGTAACTCTGCTTCTCAAATAAATAAAATCTTTTTAAAAATACTTTAAATATTTATTTATTTGGAAGGCAGTTACAGAGAGGGAGACACACATACACACACACACAGGGAGGGAGGGAGAGAGAGAGAGAGAGAGAAAGAGAGAGAGACCTTCAATTTTCTGGTTCACTCCCTAAAAGTGCACAACAATAGTTCTGTATCATGTAGAAACCTGGAGTCAGGAACTCCATTCTGGTCACATGAGTGACCACTGCCTTCCAAACTCATTAGCAGGAAACTGGATAGGAATCAGAGCAGCCAGGACTCCAAATGGCACTCTGAAATTGGATGCTGGAGCTGCAAGCAGCAGCTGAACCTGCTGTCCCACAACACTGGCCTCTTCATTCCTTGTATTAGTAATTTCTATCTCTCTTCCTCCCTCTATCTCTTTCACTCTCTCTCTCTTTCTCTCTTTTTATCTCTCTATATTCCTATAATATGGGATATATATATAATATATATATTATATATAATATATATTAAAAGTATATATATATAAACATATGTGGCAACCTTCTCACAGGCTCAGCTTTGGTTCCTTGTTTTTACACTTTTTGTTTTGTTTTATTTTACACATTTTTTTGACAAGCAGAATGGACAGTGAGAGAGAGACAAAGGTCTCCCTTTTCCGTTGGTTCACCCCTTAATGGCCGCTGTGGCAGGTGCTTCTCCTGGTCTCCCATGCGGGTACAGGGCCCAAGCACCTGGGCCATCCTCCACTGCACTCCTGGGCCACAGCAGAGAGCTGAACAGGAAGAGGAGCAACCGGGACAGAATCTGGTGCCCCAACCAGGACTAGAACCCTGGGTGCTGGCGCCGCAGACGGAGGATTAGCTGTGGTTGTTGATAGGATTGGGTTTAGCAATATCATATTATTTGTGTTCTGTTTATTTATCAGCTGTCATCTATCAGTTCCTCTTTTGCTTTCCTTTGTGACTTTAAAGCATTTTAGCATTCCTTTTCATTAATCCATTATGTTTTTATACATAATATGTATGTTTCTTTTTTTATACTTTCTTTTGTTTTTTTGAAAGGCAGAGTGGACAGTGAGAGAGAGAGACAGAGAGAAAGGTCTTCCTTTGCTGATGGTTCACCTCCAATGGCCGCCACGGCCGGCGTGCTGCGGCCCGCACACCGTGCTGATCCGATGGCAGGAGCCAGGTGCTTCTCCTGGTCTCCCATGGGGTGCAGGGTCCAAGGACTTGAGCCATCCTCCACTGCACTCCCTGGCCACAGCAGAGAGCTGGCCTGGAAGAAGGGCAACTGGGACAGAATCCGGCGCCCGGACTAGAACCCGGTGTGCCGGCACTGCAAGGCGGAGGATTAGCCTAGTGAGCCGCAGCGCTGGCAATCTTTTTATACTTTCTAAAATGAGTTTTTAAGTATTAAAAGTACATGTGCCCCAGCCAGGGTTGTGACACAGGTGAAGCCACTGCCTGTGACTCTGGCATCTCTTATTGGAGTCCTGGCCGCATTGCTTTTAATTCAGCTTTCCTACTAATCCATCTGCAAAGGCAGCAGAAGATGGCATGCCAGGTACTTGGGACCCTGCCAACCATGTGGGAAACAGGATGGAGTCCCTGGCTTCAGGCTTTAGCCTGGTCAAGTTCTGGATGTTGTAGCCACTTTGAGAGTGAACCAATGAATGAAAGATCTCTCTCTCTCTCTCTCTCTCTCTCTCTCTCTCTCTGTGTGTGTGTGTGTGTGTGTGTGACTTTGCCTTTCAAATAAATAAATCTTAAAAATAAAGTACATGTACTTAGTATCTGATTTCTAGTTTAACATGTAAGCTTGAAAATCATCACTCCAAATCTAGCAAGTGAAAAGCAGAACTAACTGAAAGAGCGGAAAATTGTCAAAGATTCCTAAGGGAAGAGGATCACAGGACAAATGATTGCCCCTATAAATGAAGAGATAGGCAGGTGTGTAAAGAGGATCACCAATAACCAAAAATAAGGCTCCATGTGAACCACTGCCAGAGTAGGAAATCCTGACCTCTAATTGATGAATTTCTGGAGGCTCAGTGTGAACAGCTCTGAATGAATGAAAGTCAAAAACATCAAGTGGGAGTTTCTAGGGGCTCACAGTCATTTTTGAATTTTTTTTACAGATTTTCTTATTTATTTGATATTAAGTTGCAGGGAAGATGGATAGATAGGTATATGAGAGAGAGAGAGAGAGAGAGAGAGAGAGAGAAAGAGAGAAAAAGAGAAAGAGTGAGTCTCCCAAAAGCTAGTTCACTCCCCAGATGGCCAGGGATGGGCCAGGCAGAAGCCAGGTGCCAGAAGCTTCATCTGGGTCTCCCATGAGGGTAGCAAGAGCCAAGTACTTGGGCCATCTACTGCTGCTATCCCCAGGACATTAGCAGAAAGCTGGATTGGAAGTAGAGCAGCCAGGAGAGCCAGCACCCATAGGGGACACGGCTGTTGTGGGTGGAGACTTTACCATTTATGCCACAGTGCCAGCCCCCAATCTAACTTTAAACTCCAAAAATTCAACTAGTTTATTACAATAAATATTTGTGGAAAATTTCCTCATGCTTCCTCCAGGAGAGAGAAAATAACTGCTTTGGAGTACATCAGAAAATTATCTTGTCCTTATCAGGAACTGCCCCTCAAGAGAAACTATGAGTATTTCACCAGATACTAAACCACTGAGGATTTTCAGAGCCTAACCAGCCCCAGTGGATGGAAAATACTCAGCCCCAGCCCACGTTGGCCATACTGTACTAAGCAGGGAAAAGAAAATGAGAAAAATGTGTGAAAGTCATTATTCATAAAAAGAGATTTACCAAAACACTGAGATTAATTATGCAGCTGTTGATGCTTCCACTCTACTCATGCTTTACCACCACATTGCTAGAAGTCTATGCATCACAATTCTTTTTACCAAGTTTAAAATTACAGGGAAAATTCACCAAAAGATTAAAAAAGATCAAGAAAATTAAATAGTTTGAATAGACAAAGCAAGTACCAGAATCAGAATTGGATATGGTGGGGATGTTGGAATTAGGCCAGAATTTTAAAACAGTTATGCTTAATAAGTTAAGGGCTCAATCTTAATCTGTGTGGGCTGCTGTAGCAAAATACCATGTGTTGTATGGCCTAAATAAAAGGTATTTATTGCTCACAGGTCTGGAAGTTGGAAAGTCCAAGAAAAAAATGTGGATTCAGTTCTTGGTGAAGCCTTATCCCTGATAAACACACACATTCTGAACGTGTTCTCTTGTGGCTGAGGGAGTGAGAGAGAATGCAATTGTTTCCTCTCCAGAAAATATTCTTTCACTCTCTCACAAACATCCAGGGATAGAATTTCCACTCTGTTTTCCCTTTAATTATAAATTCTATGTTAAGGTAATTTCTTTGTGCTCTGATTTCACTGTAAGCAGTTAAAATGAGCCATGCGTAGTCTGAACGTTTCTCTGAAGACTTTTTACACCTGATATTCTAGTTCACCGCTTTTAAATTCTTCATTCCATAAATTCCTTGGGCATGGATGCAATATAGTGAAGTTCTTTGTATCTTTATAACAAGTGTGGACTTAACTACAGTTTCCAATGTCCAGTTCTTTAATCACAGCTGAGACCTTGCCACAGTGGGTTTTACTGTCTACATTTCTATCAACATTCTGGTCATGAACAGTTAAATCTCTGATAAATTCCAGAATTTCCCATCTTTCTTCTGAGTCCCCATCAGAATTGCCCTTGAAGCTGCATTCATGGCAATATAAGGTTTTGCTAACATTCACTTCAAAACTCTTTCAGCCCCATTGTTAGTATTCAAAGCTACTTTTACAATTTCAGATGCTTATATATCAATAGCTTTGTTCCCAATCAATTTTCTCTCTTAATCCATTTTCTTGTTTCATAACTGAGTATTACAGACTAAGTAATTTATGAAACAAAGAAATAGAAATACCATGAATTTCTCTAGTTCTCTCTCTCTCTCTCTCTCGCTCTCGCTCTCTCTCTTCCTCTGTAAGACACAATTAGAAGTTTTCTCATTAGTCTCTTTCTGGAGAAAGAGAGAAAGACAAACAGAATGACAATGATAAAAGCCAGTAAGATTATGGCCATATATTGAGACAATGCTAGATATGTTAGAAGTCATAGTCTAAATACCTTGAAGAAGATGCCTCAGTAAATCATATTTGGGCAGAGATCATGATGGAAGGCTTGGAGTTTATGCTAGGTAATTGTTAAATTTAGCATCATTGTTATAATTCCTGGCAGAAATCTTGAGGAGTAAAGTCCACGGATTTGGCAATCAGGAGAAAGCTCTGGCTTAGAGATGTAAGTGTGAATTTCACCAGAGGACAATCTAAGTTATTTAACTAAGATTACTTTTTAAAAGTATACATGTAGAGAGGAGAAACCAATAGACTGAGACCTGGGAAGTATTATAACTAAACAGTCAGGGAAAAAAAGAAATATATAAGAAAACTAAAATAACAGGGGGGAGGGATCAGAGATTTGGGGTAAAAACAAAGAAAGTGTCCTAAAAGTCAAATTTCAAAAGTTGTATTAAGGAGGAAGAGCTTACAAATGTTGTTAATGACAATCATTAACTTTGGAAAATTATAGGTGAACTTACCAAGAGCAGTTTTATTGGAGTGGTATTAATGTTCAATTAGACTGAGTTTAAGAGAGCAATAGTGAAAGAAATTTAACATTGTTTCATTATCTATTTTCTTTGAAGAAAATCATTATTTTATTTAATGAAAATCTTAATGCACATACAAATGTTTTATGTAACAAGAATTTTTAGAGATGATTTTAAGTTATAGAAGTTTGGATTTGAAATATAATTAACTTGGATAATCCATGCTGCAATTATCTTTAAATTTATATGACAAGTAGAGATATAGATAGTGAGAGAGAGAGACAGAGAGAAAGGTCTGCTATGGCCAGCGCTGCGCCAATCCAAAGTCAGGAGCCGGGTGCTTCCTCCTGGTCTCCTATGTGGGTGCAGGGGCCCAAGCACCTGAGCAATCCTCCACTGACCCTCCAGGCCACAGCAAAGAGCTGGATTGGAAGAAGAGCAACCGGGACTAGAACCCAGCGCCCATATGGGATGCCAGTGCAGCAGGCAGAGGATTAACCAAGCGAGCCATGGTGCTGGCTCCCGTGCTACAATTTAAAAACAGTTTATCATCTCCAAAAGTCATGTTGAAATTTGGTTCCTAATAAAACACTGTTAGGAGTTGATGAGTCTTTTAAGAGGCTTTTGGGAGGCGTGCACTGTAGCACAGCAGGTAAAGCCACTACCTGCAGTGCTGGCATCCCATAAGGGCAAGGGTTCAAGACTTGGCTGCTCCACTTCTGATCCAGCTCCCTGCTAATGTTCCTGGGAAAGCATCAGAAGATGGTCCAAGTAAATGAAGCCCCTGCACCTGTGTAGGAGACCTGGAAGAAATTCCTGGCGTCTGGCTTCAGATCAGCTCAGCTCTGGCCGTTGCGGCCCACTTGGGGAGTGAATCAGTGGATGGAAGATCTCTTTCTCTCTCTCTCTCTCTCCCCCATCCCTTCCTATATGTAACTCTACCTTTCAAGCAAATAAATATTAAAAAAAAAAACAGAGAGACTTTTGAATCATGTGGGCAAAAAAGTTAATGATGCCATAGTGGGCTGGGTTAATCCAGAGGGAGGGAGTGGGTTCTCACTGTCACAAGACTGGATAAGTTACTGCAAGAGTAGATTGTTAGAAAATGAGACAGCCCCTCAAATTTTCTCTTTTCCACACATTCCCGGTTCATGTTCCATTTCCACTTTATTTCATGAATCAGCATGAGACTCTCTCCAGAACATCATATTTTTATTTTTACCTTTTGTTATATGTTCTATGTTAAATACTTTTCTCCAATTTATTTTCATGATAGTTATAATCTTTTCACTTCTTTTCAAGATGCATTTACTTATTTGAAAGGCAGAACGAGAGAGAGAGAGAGCACGCGCGAGAGAGAATCTTCCATCTGCTGGTCCATGCCCTAAATCGCCACAATGGCAGAGTATATTTGCTTCATTTCAATAATTTTAAACTTTTCTGAGCTTCTCACTCATAATGAATTACTTTCCTAGAGATGAATCCTGTTTATTTTCCTCTATCTCATTAATCTCCCTTAAACATCATTATTGTGAATTCTTTGTTAGACATTTAATTCATTGATTCCCATTTCTTTGTGATCTGTTACAAGAGAGCTATTGAGTTCTTTTGGAGGCATCATTTTACCATGTTTATTCAAGTTTCTACATTTCTTTCTATACAACTGGTAGGTCAGTGGCTTCTCTAATGTAATAGGATATTTTATATAGTAAAATACTTTCTGATGACTCTGTGTCCTGGGATGATAGTTGGATATGGTAGATTTCTTTTGGTTTCAGGTGGTTGCTTTAATGCAGTGTCCATGTAATGTCTTCAAAAGCAATCAATGTTGGTGATGTCTGTGGGTACCTCAATACCTAGTCTTCAGGTGTTGTGAGATTTGAATGCCACTGGGGATAAAGCTACCTTGGCCAGTGATGTACCCAGCTGCAGTTGTAGGAACTTTTATGTTTCCATGTGTCATGTGAAGATGAGGTCATCCCCAGGTGGATGCAGCACAGCATGCCTAGTGTGAGTTGGGGTACCAGTCACTGTCTGAGTACCATGCAGTCCTGGGTTACATCGGTGTGCCTCTATAGGGTGCTTTCATTCACCAGGGGCTGCATAGATAAATTCATGTGGTTTTTCACAGGCTGACTTGCTCAAGAGGTCTTGAGCCCAAATTTTTCTTGGGAACAAAGGTATGCAGGAAGCATCAAGTACCTGTTTCTCAGGAATCAATGTGCAATGCTTCTGAAAGAGGGTTTTTCAAATGCTTCTTTGGAATACATAAGAATTGATGTAGTCATTCAGTCCAAGTCCCTCAGGAAAGGCTGCTCAGTTGTTCCTGAGGTTGTGGGTGAGTGTACATAGCTGCTAATATGTCTTCCTGGGCCTCTGTGGGCCAAGCCACTCAGGACTGTTTGTTGGATTACTTCACAGAGCCAAGGGTGCAGAGGTGGAGCCTTGTAGCTACTTCTGGGGCAGCAGAGGAGGTGAGCAGTGCCACCCACTTGTTTTCTGGGAGCCTCTGCAGACCAAATTGCACACAATGTACCACCCATGTTCTTCCTGGAGCCATGAGAGGGTGGGTGGGGCTTCCTATCTGGTTCATAAGATTAGATCCTTGGAACTGTTCAGGGAAGCTGCTTCAGAGGAACCCAGGTGAGTGGAGTCTCACGGGGGCTGCATGCAGCAAGACCCTGGAAGGGGGAGAATGCAATGTAGATTGGATCCTTTCTACAGATAACAAGTGAATTGGTAACCCGGCAGCTCACCAACCTGGGCGCAGGACCTTCAGAAGTCACAGTGTTTGCCTGTGATAAATGGCTCAGGTGTCTATGGGTATGAGTGAGGTCTGTGAGGGCCCTCCTGTTTTCCTTTTCCCTACAGAGCAAAGCCTCTCTGGTTTAGGGTTAATCTCAATAGATAAAACAGCAGATGCTATTTCCTTAGCTCCCTCATTGATAAAGCCATAGTAAAACTCCTTGCTTGGCAATGTCTAGTCCGGTGCTAACTTTCCTTACCCACTCCCCAGAGGGTGGAGTCTTCTTTGCTGTGCTCTCAGGAATTCTAACGGAAACTGGACTAAGACAAATAACATCTGAAATATGCTGCTTATTCCTTTGCTAATATTGTAAATAGCATATGGAAGTTATATTTTTGGGGAATGCATTATCTTTTAGGTTCTAACTATTTGAGGCTGTAAAACATGTTTTTCATTCTTTCATTGCTACCAAAATTGTTCTTTGATGTCATCACTTAATGCTTACCCACTGCATGAGATATGCTTCATTTACTTATTTTATTTTATTTTTAAAGATTTATTTATTTATTTATTTGAAAGTCAGAGTTAGGGGGAGAGAGAGAGAGAGAAAGAGAGAGAGAATCTTTCATTTGCTGGATCACTCCCTAGATGGCCACAATAGCCAGGCTGCGCTAGGCTGTAGGCAGGAGCCAGGAGATTCTTCTGAGTCTCCCATGTGGTTGGCAGTGGTCCAAGCACTTGGGTCATCTTCCACTGCTTTTCTCAGGCCATTAGTAGTGAGCTAGGAAGGAAGTGAATCATCCGGAACACGAATCGGGACCCATATGGGATGCTGGCATCGTTTAGCTTTACCTGCTAAACCACAACATTGCCTCTACCCACCTATTTTTCTTTTTTTTTTTTAGATTTACCTTTTTTAAAATTTATTTGAAAGTTAGGGTTAAAGAGAGAGAGAGAGACACCATTGGTTTAATTTTTGATGTTTATTGTAGCATTAGAAATCAGATAAATCTCTTGGATGTCATATAACTTAAAAAGGTTTCTACCTCTAAATAAATTTCTGTATAATTTTCCAAAGAATATGAAATAAGAACTTCAGTGTATCATCATTAAAAAATTTTGTGCCCGTTTTATAGTTTAAGGAAATGAGTTTTCCAAAGTCTATCCCTCTGATAGTATTTTCCTATTTACTATCACTGGAAAACACACAACATAAACTGAATAAGAAGATAATGATCAATTCTTGTAAATAGCTTCATCTATATCCCAACATATTTGGTCATTAAAGATATGAAAATACAAAATTTGACCCTCTGTATATCACACCATGTTCATATGCTATTATTTATCTCAATTTTGTATTAAAGTAGTTAATGTTATGATTGTGTTGTATAAAAATAAAGTGTAGCTGATGGAGTGGATTATATTGCTTTTCTAAGATGATATGACTATAACATGAAGGTTTACAATATTTAGGAAGTAAATATTAGTGACCCTAAAAACATCCAGTAGGTAAGTCAAGTGACATTAATAAAAATCACTCAAGTTTTTCTAGAAACCTTAGATCAAGAAAAACCAGCAACAAAGAATATGCCCTAGCTAATTTCCTAATGTCTCTGACATTGTTTCAGAATTGATTCTAAAACAATAATATATTGTACATAGTAACATTTTTATTTTTTAAGATTATTATTCATAGTAACATTTTTAAAAGAAAAAAAAACAATTTAAAGTTTAGTTAAGGATATATAAAGAAAGAAAACAAGTGATCTTGGATATTGATTCCAGTAAATTAAATGAATAAATATTTTCACATAGTATCTTAAATGAATGTAAATGATTAATTTGTCCATAAAATATTAAGTGGATTTTTTCATGTTTTAATATTTCAGAAATAGTGAGGTTCATTTGTTTGTTGTTTTTTATGCATTTGTTTCTAAAACTAACATAAATTTAGTATGGATAACATTACTGAAATCATTCTTACGACTGTTGGCTATTCTATCCAATTGACTGAATTGGTCTGAGACAGGAGATTTGCTAAGATATATTGGAAACTTAAATTTGAGATGAACAGGTCATTTCACATTCACCTTAGTATTTTTTCCCATATAATGCTTATGTTAAATAAATTCCTATAACTCTATGAGTTCTGATTTCCCATCTCAGATAAACATTTCCTATTTTTTGCTACAAAATTAAAATACTGTGTCTAAAATTATGAAATTCTTAAATGTATGTAATCAATAATTATGCACATTTCCAGAATAACCATTAAAAAGTGAACTTTTTTTCAATCTACCTGTCTGTGGTAAACAAAATAGCATGGTACCTGAGTTCCTTCGTAGCTACATAATTATTTTCCTGGATGTGTCTTTTTACAAGGGTGCAATTATAGCTTCTGGCTCACCAATCCCTATTTTCCTTCTCTTCTGTCACCATATTGTAAATATGTTCAGTGATGCCTACTAGCCATTATGCCATTATGCAGTTAAGAGGACTAAGAATGCAGAGGGAAATAGACATTGAACGAGATGATTACTACTGTTTGAGAACTTTATGGATTGGAAAGACCAAGGATGTGGGCCAAATGTGATTGGAATAATAACAAAAACAAGGATTGCACATACAGGTTATTACAAGAAGGCTGATTAGCAGATCTTCTGATAGGAACTCATAGAGAACTACCACTTGTTCCTAAACTATAACCACAGAAATCAAGAACAGGTGCCCATTATGTATATATAGTAATTGCTCTCTTCTTGGTTTCAAAGCTTGTCTCAGGGCATAAAATAATGCAAGAAAAATAACTAATGAAAAATGCTGAATGCAAAGAGATATGAGATTAAACTATATCTCATTCTACATGTGTTTCATTGTGATAAATAAGATTTAAATTCTTTATATTGGACAAGAAGTAAGATTCAAAATTTAATCACAAAAATTATTTGTAAAATTTTGTTGATCACATGAAATGATGAAAAGGAGAAAGAACATGTTATTTATCTATTTGGAGAAAATCTATTGCCTTATTATGATATTTAAAATCCAGATTAGTGTGAAAATTAATTGTTTCTGAGATGTATAAACCTACATTTTCTCTTACTAGCACTAATAACAAAATAAGTTTAAGAAGAGAAGTCAAAAGAGAAATATGTGGAAGCAAATGACTAAAACTCACGTAGTATAGACATGGAAAGATGGTAGCACTCAAAACAAAATGAAAAAATAGTAAGAAATTAAAGAAGTATTTATATTTTTTTTTGGACAGGCAGAGTTAGACAGTGAGAGAAAGCGAGACAGAGAAAGGTCTTTTTTTTTTCCGTTGGTTCACCCCCTAAATGGCCACCATGCCTGGTGTGCTGTGCCAATCCAAAGCCAGGAGCCAGGTGCTTCCTCCTGGTCTCCCATGTGGGTGCAGGGCCCAAGTACTTGGGCAATCCTCCACTGCCCTCCCGGGCCGCAGGAGAGAACTGGACTGCAAAAGGAGCAACCAGGACTGAATCCGGCGCCCCAGCCAGGACTAGAACCTGGTGTGCGGGCGCCGCAGGTGGAGGATTAGCCAAGTTAGCCACAGCACCGGCCTAAAGAAGTATTTTAACTACTGAAAATGTGCAATGTTATATGACTCTACATTATGTTAACTTTTTATTTTGAAAATTTACATGCTGACTGAAACAAAATATATTAGTAGAAATATTTTAGATACTTCAAATCACCTTATAAATTTACCTTGATGTTAAGGGGACTAAAAAGCAACATAAAAAAATCTCACAAAAATTGATTTCAGAAACTAAAAAGGTGTTAAATGTCAGTAGCATGCTACAAGAGTTAGTATAACAAGTTTCTTAAGTAAAGTGAAATATCTGTTATTATTTGATGAAATGGTTTCTGGTGTGGGAGACCAAAAGAAAGGAGATTAACACTATTACATTCAATTCTTTATGTAAAACACTGTGCAATATATATTCTTCTTCATTATTTTATTTTATCCTTTGGGAAAAAGAAACACATGAACCGTGAAGTTTTTCTAGATATACAGGTGGAAAAACAAAGTTCAATGTCCACAGTCAGCAAAAGGTCCTAGATTTCTATCTTGATAGCCCACACTCCCTACATTAAATCACTCAAGATTTTGGAGTTTAGCCTATCATATATTTTAAACAATAAATAATAAGTTCATATACAATGTACCATTAATAATCTTCTGAGCCTCATCTGAATTACCCGGGTTAAGTCCAAAAGTTCACAAGGTCATTTTTATTTATATGAATACATTATCTTGACTGTGATAGTGCACATGCAGGAAGCACATGTCATCATAAAGATGACTTCCAATGAAGCCCTTTGTCAAGGAAGGCAGATTTAATTTCTGTCACGCCCATAGGAACTGAAGATGTGGGAAAGCAGTGACAGTTTTTGAATTAAAAGACAAGTCAACAGTGCATGCAATTGATAAATATCATTGCATGTCTAGGGGTGATTGTATAGCCTAAATACATCCAAGACTCTCATTCACCTTTGGAAATTTTAAAACTTTTAGAAATATCATTTTGATAAGCCTGGGGATTTCTAAATACCAGCTATAATTTTTACTTTGGTTAGTAATTCCTGCTTAGGAGGAGCTGATGGTGGGTATCCACTCTATTATCTTTTAAGACTTCTTATGGTCATGTTTTCCCTCCCTGTTGATGACTCAAATAATTTGCCTTTTCTCTTTCCCCTTAACCATTAAAACAGACATTTACCCGGACAATTAAATACTACACAACCAATACATTACTGCTTCTAAGTTAAGTCAGGATTTATGATGTATTACAAATATGGAGAGCAGGAAACAAATTATGTTTAAATACTTTAGCAAACACTGTTAAAAATGTAGAAATTAAAGTTACTGGTTCAAATTACTGATTAGCAAAATGGTAGTTTTGAAGAAATAAATAATAATGAATTTCTGTCATACCAAAGTAAGTTACAGATGAACTAAAATCTTAATGTAGTAAATGAAAGTATAAAAGTACTATGAGGAAACAGAAGAAATGGTCTTATTTTCTTTTTTTAAAAGGGAGTAGGGAGTTATCTAAATATGTTTCAAAATTCAGAAATGTATATATAGAAAAATGGCAAATTAAATACATAAAATGTAAATGAATTACTTTTATTCAAAACATTGAAAACTGAAGTGTGCATTAAGTCTAGTGATTAAAACGCCTGCATCTCACATTGGAGTACCTGGGTTTGGTACTCACTTCTAGCTCCTGACTCCCACTTTCAGCCAATGTGGACTTCGAGAGACAGCCTGTGATGGCTCAAATACTTGGATTCCTCCCCAACCCTCCCCAGTTTGAGGCCTGATTGCATTCCTGGCTCCTGGCTCCAGGCCTAGCTCTATCTGTTGGAGATACTTGAGGAGTAAACTAGCAAATGCAAGGGCTTTCTCTCTCTCTCTCTCTCTCTCTCTCTCTCTCTCTCTCTCTCTCTCTCTCTTTTCTCAACATCAGAGTTTCCTTTCTGGAATTAACATAATCTTCTATTAAAAAATCAGTAAAACCAAAAGATCTACTGAAAAAGGCCAAAATTATGAACAGATACTACCCAGGAAAAAAGATGGCTCTTAGAAAATACTCTCATAATAAGAAATACAAAATGGAAACCACCTGATCATGAGCAGTAAAATAATTAGATAAAATTGCGATAGTGTGTAGAAAACAGTCCTTTTCACTCGCATCTTGGTAGGATTGCTTTCAGCTTGAAAAAATGGTGATTTTGGAATTTCTTTTATTAAAAATGTGTATCGGGTCTAGTGTTGAGGTGCAATTGGTTAAGTCACTGCTTGTGAGGCTGGCATTCCACATTGGAGTGCTGGTCTAAGTCAACTTCTCTACTTCTGACTCACATTGCTGCTAATTTGCTTCTGAAAGTAGTGGAAAATGGTGAAGTCCTTGGGCCCCTGCTACACATATGAGAGCCTGGGACAGAGTTCTTAGCTTCTGGCTTCAGCCTGGCACTATCCTGGCTTTTGTTTACATTTGGAGAATGAACCTGTATTTTGAAGATCTCTCACTCCTACTCTCTATGGAGTCTATTTGCTCCAACATTTACTTTGTATTAAAGATTAGTAGTAAGGTAGGGATTATTTACAGTGTTTAGGTGGATGCGTGGAGGTTATATTCAGAGTTTACCATTTTATGTAACAAGTTGGAATACTCAGAGATTTGGTATCCAACAGCTGAGGGACAATTGAACATAAGCTCATAAGTGCCAGTCACTGCCTCTAGGGTTTTCTCCTCACTAGGGCAGAGCTTTATAAGACATTCACTTTTGCAGGCTATTAGTTATGAGAAAAAAATTAAGAATCAGAATTAAATCTGTGCAAAAGTCTTAACATTAATAACATCTATTAACTATGCAATCTTGGGTGGTTCTTCTGTATCTTGTTTGCCTCAACTGTAAAGCAGTTGTGGTATCTTGTTTACATAAGAGACTGTTTGTCCCAGTACATCAGATCACATTAATCATAGGATTAGAGATTATATTCTTATTATTTGTTTCTTGTATTCTGTTCCTGACAAGTTACTTAGTCCACCTACATTTCATTTATATAATTTATAGCATGAGAATAAATAGTACCAATCTCCTAACAATGGAATAAAGGTAAAATAGTTTGGTTGGGGGCAAAGAAGTTGTACAGATAAAAAAGACTAGATGTTTTTCCTGATTAATTTAACAACCTAGTCACAATATCACACACTATATCTTCAAACAATTACACACCAATGCAGAGATAAATATGCACACAAATGTTCTTAAATTATTTTATTTTTTGAAGATTTATTTATTTATTTGAAGACAGAGTTACAGAATGCAGAGGCAGAGAAGAGAGAGAGGCCTTCCATCTGCTAGTTCACTCCACAAATGGCTATAAACACTAGAGCTGGAAAGATCTGAAGCCAGAAGCCAGGAGCTTCTTCCGGGTCTCCCACACAGGTGCAGGGGTTCAAGGACTTGGGCCAACATCTACCGCTTTCCCAGGCCATAGCAGAGAGCTGGATCTGAAGTGTAGCAGCAGGACTCAAACAGGCACTCATATGGGATGCCAGTACTGCAAGTGGCGGCTTTCCTCACTATACCATAGCACTGGCCCCATTAAATTATTTTAGACATGAACTTTGTAGTCATACGGTTTAAAAAAGAATCTTAGACTTTCGAGGACTTTAAGTATATTGACTTTAGAGTTTATCATTAACCCTTAATTATAGCAATGAAAGCTGAAATATCACTCACTTTTATAATACATATTTATTATCTCTTTAAAAAGACAGTATTTAGAAAAATGTTTTTAAAATAAAAATAGGATTTAATATTTTGATGGATTTTTTGGAGCAGGTGTTGTTGAGGGTAAACTTTGGGATAAGTAAAAATAAATGACATAACAAGTTGTAAATTAGTAGCTTGGACATATATATATTAGTTTTCATCAAAAGTGTATGTCTTTTTCTATGCATTCTTTTATTGACACTTGTTTTTGGAGTGTTCAAAATAACTAATCTTTTTTTTTCCAAAATTAGAAGCACTGCTAATATTGTGTAAATTATCTTTCAAAATGACTCTGGATGGAAAACATTAGCAACTTGCAAACATTTTGACTAAGAAATTGTGAAATAATCCACACAAATAACTTTCTGAAAGATCTCATATTTGGAGTACTAATGCAAAATACAATCAGTGCCAATCCCAAATTCAATTCTGTCCAATAATTTTACTGTTTAAATTTTTCTATTCCAGGTGGGTATTTGGACTAGCAATTACGATGTTGATGTTGATAAAGGTATCTATGTTCCACTTCAGGGTGCCTGGGTTCAATTCTTAACTCCGGTTCCTGCTTCCTGCTTCCTGCCAATGCAGATCCTGATAGGCAGTAAGTGATGGCTCAAGTTGAATAACTGCCACCCATGTGGGTGAATTTAATTTAGTTCCCAGCTGCTGATTTAGACATGGACTCGTCCTGGTCAACACAGGTATTTAGTGAGTAAGCCGGTAGATGGGAGCTCCCTCTGTCTTGCTGTTTCTGTTTCTCAAATAAGTTAAAAAAATACTAAGAACATTTCCAGTTTAATGATGACATTTGTTCCTACTGTCATCACACTCAATTAGTATGTCTGTTTTATCAGGGTGAGCTTACAGTTCATTCTCACTATCAAAAAGATAAGCTGTTAGCATATTCATAAACATTTATTAGAAATCAGTTAGATTATAGAAATTATTTGAATGAAGAGAAGAAAATAAAGGGAAGAGATAGCAATTCTCTATACATATAATTATTATACCAAAAAGTTTGAAAACTATTTTGGTACAATAACATTATTAAAGATTAGAGCAGAAAGAAGTTCTTAGAACATTTGTAGTGAGCTATAAAAGGAAATCTTTTTATTCAGGCAAAAGATAATACAAGTAAAAGACTATGAAATTAAATAATCAACACTCCAGGACAGCCAATAGACACAAATTTTAGGATTAAATAAACTACTAAATACAAATATATTCCTTATTTCCAAATTTGGAAACTTATATTTGAAGAAAAAAAATCAAGATCTACTGAGAATTTTTGGTCATTTACTCAAAATATTTTTAAAAATATTTACTGATAGGCCAGCGCCGTGGCTCAACAGGCTAATCCTCCGCCTTGTGGTGCCGGCACACTGGTTTCTAGTCCCGGTCGGGGAGCCGGATTCTGTCCCGGTTGCCCCTCTTCCAGGCCAGCCCTCTGCTGTGGCCCAGGAGTGCAGTGGAGGATGGCCCAAGTGCTTGGGCCCTGCACCCCATGGGAGACCAGGAAAAAAGCACCTAGCACCTGGCTCGTGCCATCGGATGAGTGCGGTGCGCCGGCCGCAGCACGCTGGCCGCGGCAGCCATTGGAGGGTGAACGAATGGTAAAGGAAGACCTTTCTCTCTGTCTCTCTCTCTCACTGTCCACTCTGCCTGTCAAAAAATAAATAAATAAATAAATAAATAAATAAATAAATAAAAATATTTACTGATTGATTTGAAAGAGACAGTGACAGTTGGAGGGAGAGACAGACAGTTAAAGACAAAGAAATCTTCAACCCACTTGTTCACTCCCCAAGCGACACCAACAGGCAGGACTGGGCCAGGAACGCCATCTGGATTTCCCACAAAGGTGACAGGGCCTCAAACACTTGGAAGTTCTTCCCCTATCTTTACATATGCATTTTCAGGTGCTGTTCTAAAACTGAGCATTAGAACTCAAACCAGCACTCTGATATGGAATACTTGCATTGCAGGCACCATCTTAAACCACTGTACCACAATGCCAGCTTACAAGAATGTTTTTAAGTACTTAAATATGCAATAGTTTATACTAAGAATGTCTACCTTTTGAACCAAAGTAGTCCCATTTTTTTTCATTGCTAAATAAATATAAATGAAATAAACCCATAAGTCATAGAGTTGCAAGCAATGTGTTCTGATTTTGAATAGGTTTGGTGGATAAAAGTCTGAATTTGGTGATGCTTGATAGAACTGCTTACCTGTATTATCTATTCAGCTCACAACACATATTCAATGGTATTTTGAATATTCTAAATATTTGTGAAGTCCTACATAGCTTACAAAAAAAAAAGGTAATTATATCTTGTTTTCTATGGTATTAGCAAATGTATTCATAGGTTTCTCCAGAGGTAAGATAAAACACAGGCATTCTGACTGTCTTATAAAGAGGGTCACTAAAGCATTCTTTGGTTTCCTAGCCAAAACTGTTAGGGCTGTCACATGTCTTCAAGATTAGACTAACTACCAAGTGATTACTGAATGTTCTGTCCTTCAGTGTCATCTGTTCAAATATTGAGCTTCAATTCAACATAGAAAAAAAGATTTTTAAGATGCTAATGGGAAATAAAATATTTATAATACTGGTAGGTGATCAGATTTGAAGGTATTCATACTATTGAAGTAATCAAACTATTAGAATTTGAAAAAGGATGTCCCAAGGCATTATCTAAGGCTTTCTTCTATAAAGCTACTTCTGTGTCACAAAGAAATAATTTTCAACTTTTTAAAAGAGTAACAAACATATATTTTATCAAAAAATTAATATTTATTAATTATTTCATCAGTAGAACCTTACAGAAAAATGCTTATCCAAAGGTAGACATAAAGTGTTTACATTTACTGTATGTAAATTATATTCTAAATAAGGATAAAATTAAAAAGTTTATAGGGTCAATAGATACACTGTGAATAAGATCTAAAACTCACTAATATGGGGCCAGCACCATAGCTCAGTTGGTTAATCCTCCGCCTGTGGCGCCAGCATCCCATATGGATGCCAGTTCTAGTCCCAGCTGCTCCTCTTCCAGTCCAGCTCTCTGCTGTGGCCCAGGAGGGCAGTAGAGGATGGCCCAAGTGCTTGGGCCCCTGCACCCACATGGGAGACCAGGAAGAAGCACCTAACTCCTGGCTTCAGATTAGCATAGTTCCGGCCTTAGCGGCCATTTAGGGAGTGAACCAATGGAAGGAAAACCTTTCTCTCTCTCTCTCTCTTTCTGTTTCTCTCTCTCTCTCTCTCTCTCACTATCTGTCAAATAAACAAAATAATTAAGATTTACCAATTTTTGGTGTCCAGAACCATCAGCTTCCTGATTCAGCTATGAAGATGTTTACACACATGATATTACCAAGCTGATATATCACTAATGGTGTTTAAGCATTTACCAAACTTACGTGTTTGGAAGACAATATGTATGCTATTAAACTCAGATATCCTAGAGCTTCTCTAAATCAATTGAATCTATATGTTTAACAAATTTATCAAATGAGTCTTAGGATGAGCATATTTGAAAAAACAGTGATTTTGCTTTCCCCAGTCTTTTTTTGTTTTTTTAAGATGTATTTATTTATTTGAATGGCAGCGTTACAAAGAGGGAGGGGGAGAGAGAGTGAGGTGTTTCATCTGCTGTTTCACTCCCCAGATGGCCACAACTGCCAGAGCAGCACTGATCAGAACCTAGGAGCCAGGAACTTCTTCCAGGTCTCCCATATGGGTGCAGGGGCCCAAGGACTTGGTCCATCTTCTATTGCTTTCACAGGCCAGCAGAGAGCTGGATCAGAAGTAGAGCAGCTAGAACTGGATTCCTGCTTCTTTTTACTGCATCATGCAATATATTGAAAGAAAACAAAAATATGAGCGTCTTCAAAAAGCTCATAGAAAATGCATATTATTTTGAAAAATATGCATAGATTTAAAAAACGTTTGCATCAAAATAATCTTATCCTTTAATTCCATTTTCCCATGAGCTTTTCGAAATCTTTCATATGGTAATGATTTACTCCCAATGTCACCTTATTAAGCTTAGCTTTACACTCATACCAGTATTCTTACTTCACAAATAATTATGTATTTTTTTTAAAGAAAAAATAAAATGCTGTAAGCATTTTGAAGGTCCAAAAAGTTTTTGAACCTGGAGGTTCCAAAAAAATTACAAAGAACAAATAGGAGAACCAAACAAACAAGGTTTTATTATTTCACTAGTCATTTGGGAAAGAAAATTTATAAATTTTTAAGATAAAACTTAGCATATCTGACTATATATTTCTGATTTCAAAGAAAAGCATTATAATATCCATTTGTTTGAGGTTAAATGTATGTATATAGCTCTCATGTAAAAATTTTGCCTCAATAATTTTTAATTAATTATATGTGCCATTTTCACAAATTTCTAAATTATTGAGTCATTTTGATTATGGTTACACAAAGTTGTCTGAACCAAATACAAATACTGACAAGTGCCTGGCGTTTCAGCTACCCAAATAGACATAACAAGAGTTTGTTGGCAGGATTATCCCATTTACTCAATAGTTATGATTGAAGAAACTATGTCAAAATCATCTGAAATGACAACCAAAAACAGATTCGTGGATCTTGCATCATACACTTTCCTCATTTCTATGTTATCTCTCTAATTAAAACTGAATGTTTTATCAACTTTTTAATGTATGTACTTTAAATATTTTGGAGGATAGTAATTGACAGAAAGCTGTTGCCACTTAATAACAAGACACATTATAGCAGCATTTTCTTGAGATTGTTTTAAATCGATCTTTGTCCAGTACACACAAGCTGTGGTAATCACTACCATAAAATTGATTAGATAGCACAATGATCAGTTTTCCTCACGTGGGAGAAAATGTGTTTGTACAAGACACGCACATTAATTAAAGCAAAAACTCAGAATACAAAGTGCATCTGGTATATATCATACTCCTGTATAAATTATACCAAAAGGAACATGTATTTTATTTATTTAATCTATTCATTTTCCTGGTCTTAAATAAAAAAGAAAAAAAAACAGCGAAGAAAATCAGTCACCATTAGTTTGCATAGAAATTGATGCCCTATGAAGCCATTTATTAAAGAGCACCTTGATGGCCTGAAATAGACAATGTGTGTCAAGTGGAGACATTTCCAGGAAACCCAGAGTGAGTCTAGCAGAATATTTATGTGCTGCCATTTTAAAGTAGGCTAAATGATTTATTTAAATGACCCTTTTTCTTTCACATTTTGAAAACAAAATACTTTTAAAAATGAATAATAATTTACAAAGTGAATCCTCTAAAGATAATAAAATAAAAGCCTTGAAGAGAAAGCAATTACAAATATGACAAAGCAACTAATTAAGAATTGAGCACATGTTCACATATAAATGATTCTACTATATATCTAAAATACATTCCTAGAAAGTTTACATACTGAATCAGCCATTGCCTAAACCACATCACTTGTTAAATTGCAATACTTTTCATTATGGTATTTATTATTTCATTTCTCTTTTAATCTTCGATAAATAATGTTAGCTCCTTGTTCATGAATATTTTATGAAATTATAAAATTCTCAAAGATTTTAGGCTCCAGTTTTAAGTTCCACATTTTAGATGCTTTTCTTTTGACTGAGAAAAGTGTATACATACGCAGATTATAAGTAGTAAGCTGTGTATCATGCATATGTAATGGGTCTACAGGTTATCTGTATAGCTATAGTAGACTGCTGGAGATATTTACTTGTCTATGCTAGGCTATAGCTAACATAGTAATACTTCAAATATCTTGGATGATTGTATTTGACAGAAACCTAAAACCACTTAATAACAAGATACATTATAGCAGCATATTCTTGACATTTTTTTAAATTGATCTTTGTCCAGTACACACAAGCTATGATATAGTTGTGCACCTTGCTCGAATTCTACAAGGTACCTTGCACGACTACCCCTTCTCCCAATGGCAACACTTAGTGATGGTACTGGAATGGAATAATCCAGGGATCTTTGTTAACTGAATGTGTCCTCTCAAATTCCATATGTTGAAACTTGTTTCTCAGTGTGATAATATTAGGTGATGAAACCTTTGGGAAGTAATGGGGTCATTAGGGTTTTCTCACTTTCTTGTCTCTTTCTCCTGCAAAGATACAACAAGAGGCCATCAACAAAGGAGCCAGGGATTCCCCACTAGACACCTAGAACTGTCAATACTTTGAAGTTAAACTTCTAGTCTCCCAAACTGTGAGAAGTAAATGTATGTTGTTAAATCAAAATTTGGAAAAGCAGCCTGAAGGCAATTTCCAAACTTAACTGTGCTTTTTTGAATGCTCCTCCATCCTTCAATTTCCTACATGCATGTTTTCTTACCTAATCTATGTAATCCCAAGAACAATAGCAAAACAAGTGATTTCATTCAAGCGAACAGTATAATCAGGTTTGCATTTTCAAAGCTCAATAAATTTAAGTAGTGAGCGTACATTGGAGTGTGTTGAGATTGAAGATAATTTGCTAATCTAGCTTTGGCTTTTGAGGAAACAGTTTGATTTGAGGTAAGACACCAAGTTGTCTGCTACTGATTTAAAAGCTGACTCTGATAAGCCTAGAGAATTCTTTTTTTTTACATTAAAAAAGCTTACATTTTACCTGCAGGTCAAAGGCATTAAAAAGATAAATTAATGAGAGTATAAAGACCTAAGATAATAAATAGTGGTAGAAATAAAAGTAAGGAAGGGGGTATGGGAATGTGAGGGTGGACATGAGAGTTGTACAGTTAAATAGAAAGAGTAGATGGCACTTCCTCGAGAAGGAGCATTTTGGATGATAATATCTTGAAAGCAATTAGGGTGTAAGCATGTGCAGCTCTGGGTGGCAAATGACCTAAGCAGAGGGATGGGAGACTGCAGAGAACCTAGCCAGGTGCTTACCGATTGTTGCAGAAACTATCTAGATTATGGAAACCTTGTGGATATCACATTCCATGCTTGCTTTCCTTCCTACTTCCTTTCTTCAGACCCTAGCCCATGGTCTGGTGAAAGCAAAGAGATCTCAGCATGCTTGTCCAGAGCCAAAACTCACTTTTGACCTCCATCAGGGGACCGAGGCCCAAGCTTCACCACAGACTCTAGAGCTGCTTACCTGGCCTAACCAACTTCTTTCCCTAGTTCATGGCCAGGTGGACTCCAAGTAAGTATGCCTGAGCAGGCATGGAGAGAAGAGGCTGGTAGTTTCGAGGTAGCCCAGTGTGCACATAGTTCTGTGCTTTCCACTAAGTTCTTTGTAGTCCCTAAGAGTGCTAAGAGGCTGTATAGGGTTGATGCTCCTCAGAACCCAGCTTGGCCTCATGGGCAATTTAGTTTTCCCCAGGCAGTGCAAGTGACAAATTCTGAGCACAACTATAGGAAGAGGGAGTCTTATTTGCACCACCTTTTAACTCATTGTAGAACGTTAATTTTTCCTTGAGTCACTGAAGTTTTGAGCAGACAAGTCACAACCTTACTTCTGTTTCTTAAGTATCAATGACTTTTGTGTGAAGAATAAATGGTAAGCTATCATTCAGAACGGCAAAGACACATATCATGAGAACTGAGTGACTCGATAGTGCTATTTGACACAGCAAGGGTGAACCCAAAGGACATTAAGCCAAATGACACAGATAAGACACAGAAAAACAGATACTGAATGATATCACTTATGTGTGGAATCTAAAAACAAAATTGAAATATAGTAGAATGGTGATTACCAGGGGCTGGTGGGCAGGTGAAATCAGGAGATATCTGTTCTCAATCCATGGAGAAGAGCATTTCATTTTTTACCACTATATATGCAATTGTTCTGTTTTTGTATGGGATTAGTTTCAGGTTCCCCTGCAGATAACAAAATCAGCCTATGTTCAAGTCTCTTAGATAAAATTTATATACACACACATATTTACCCAAGTACTTTAAATGCTCTCTTCAATTCTTCATTTCTTACAATACCTAACACAACATAATGTTTTCCAGATAGTTTTCATACTGTTAATATTTTGTTAAGGATCTTTACATCTTTGTTCATGATGGATATAGGCTTGGAGTTTTGTTGGCTTGTTTTTTTTTTTTTTTAATAAGGGTACTGAATGTATTTGGGATAGCAGAGTATCAGAATAATACTATCTGATAAAATGATTCAGGAATGTCCTTTCTCTTCTAGTTTCTGAAAGAGATTATGGTGAATTTTTGTTCATTTTTTTTCTTTTTTTAACATTTGGTAGAATTCTATAGGGAAAGGATCTAGGTCTGGATATTTGGGGGTTTTAAAAATCTGATCTCAATTCCTGAACAGTTATGAAGCTATTAAAACTACTTAATATTGGATAAATTGTTATAATATTTATATTTTGAGTAATCTTTCCAAGCTCCAGTTTAGTTGTGTAAAGTTGTTCACAGTATTCTGTTTTGATTCCTTTGATATCTAAAGGATCTATTGTGATATTAGTATCTTTTCTGTACCTTATTTTATTTTATTTTTTTTGGGGGGTAAACATTTATTTTATTTTATTTTTTTAAAGCTTTTATTTAATGAATATAAATTTCCAAAATACAGCTTATGGATTACAATGGCTTCCCCCCCATAACTTCCCTCCCACCCGCAACCCTCCCCTTTCCCGCTCCCTCTCCCCTTGCATTCACATCAAGATTCGTTTTCAATTCTCTTTATATACAGAAGATCAGTTTAGTATATATTACGTAAGATTTCAACAGTTTGCCCCCACATAGCAACACAAAGTGAAAATACTGTTGGAGTACTAGTTATAGTATTAATTCACAATGTACAGCACATTAAGGACAGAGATCCTACATGATTTTTTTTCAAAAATTGATTAATTTTCTATGCAATTTCCAATTTAACACCAAGTTTTTAAAAATCATTTTCAATTATCTTTATATACAGAAGATCGATTCAGTATATACTAAGTAAAGATTTCATCAGTTTGCACCCACACAGAAACACAAAGTGTAAAAATACTGTTTCAGTACTAGTTATAGCATTACTTCACACTGGACAACACATTAAGGACAGATCCCAAATGAGATGTAAGTACACAGTGACTCCTGTTGTTGATTTAACAATTCGACACTCTTGTTTATGGCGTCAGTAATCTCCTTAGGCTCTAGTCATGAGTTGCCGAGGCTATGGAAGCCTTTAGGGTTCGACGACTTTGATCTTATTCCAACAGGGTCATAGTCAAAGTGGAAGTTCTCCTCTCCTCCCTTCAGAGAAAGGTACCTCCTTCTTTGAAGGCATGTTCTTTCCACTGGGATCTCACTCGCAGAGATCTTTCATTTAGGTCTTCTATTTTTTTCCAGAGTGTCTTGACTTTCCATGCCTAAACTGATGAAATCTTTGCTTAGTATATACTGAATCAATCTTCTGTATATAGATAATTAAAAATGAAAAAAAAATCTTGGTGTTAAATTGGAAATTGCCTAGAAAATTAATCAATTTTTTTAAAAAATATATCATGTAGGATCTCTGTCCTTAATGTGCTATACATTGTGAATTAATACTATAACTAGTACTCCAACAGTATTTTTCACTTTGTGTTGCTATGCGAGGGCAAACTGTTGAAATCTTACTTAATATATAGTAAACTGATCTTCTGTATATAAAGAGAATTGAAAATGAATATTGATGTGAAGCAAGGGGAGAGGGAGTGGGAAAGGGGAGGGTTGCGGGTGGGGGGGAAGTTAAGGGAGGGGAAGCCATTGTAATCTATAAGCTGTATTTTGGAAATTTATATTCTTTAAATAAAAGCGTTATAAAAAATAAAAAAAAAGTCAATTGTTGACACCAGTATGGTGGAAGAAAACACAAATTTATTTTGTCAAGCACAAAAAAAGGCATTTGCCTTATTTTATTTTTTTAATGATTTTATTTATTTATTTGACAGGTAGAATTACAGACAGTGAGAGAGAGAGAGACAGAGACAAAAGTCTTCTTTCCATTGGTTCACTCCCCAAATGGCTGCTATGGCTGGAGCTACACCAGTTCAAAGTCAGGAGCCAGATGCTTTCTCCTGGTCTCCCATGCGGGTGCAGGGGCCTAGCACTTGGGCCATCCTCCACTGCCTTCCCAGGCCACAGCAGAGATCTGGACTGGAAGAGGAGCAACTTGGACTAGAACCCGGCACCATATGGGATGCTGGTGCCGTAGGCGGAGGATTAACCAAGTGAGCCACAGCGCTGGCTCCTGTATTTTATTTTTTACCAGTTTTGCTAGATGTTTGTCAATGTTATTGACTGAATCAATTCTCATTCATGATTTGTTTTGTTTTTTCTGTTTCCAAACTTAAGTTTGCTCTTACCTTTACCAAATCTTCCCTTCTGCTTTCTTTGTATTTATATTGATCTTTTTTCTAGTGTCTTATGGGTAAGTATAGTATTGTAACAAAATTCTCCTTTTTTTTTTTTTTTTTTTAGATTGGCCTTAGTTGAAAGAGAGAATACCAAAGTGAGAGCAGAAGAGAAAGAAAGAATGAGACCTTTCATCCATGGTTGCAAAACCAGGACTGGGCCAGGCTGAAGCCAAGAGCCTGGAACTCCACCAGATTTCCCATATGGATTGCAGGAGCCCAAGAATCTGAGTCATAAATTGTTCTCATTTTTCTAATAGAACTTAATGTTACAAATTTGTCTTCAGCACTACTTTAGCTTTGTACCATAAATTTGATGTTATATTTTCACTTTCATTTTTATGCATGTATATATATATAAATATATATACACACATATATAAATTTTCCCTTGAGATTTCTTCTTTGGCTCATGGATTAATTAGAATTGTGTTTTTAAAATTAATATATGTTTGGAGGATCTCCTGTTTTCTTTCTGTTATTGACTGCTTGTTTTATTCCATTGTCACTGGAATCCATACTCTGTATTACTTCATTTATTGTTATTCAAATTGGGGCATCATTTCTACTTAAATGAATTCTAGAGAAAAATTAATTAAATTCCAACTCTATTGAAAGGACAAACTCCACAGATACTCTTCACATGATAGGAAATAAACTTCAATATTAGTAATATATGATCCTCTTAAATTACATGTAATCTAAATATTGTTAATTATATAGCCTTAATGTTCACTGATTTACAGTGTGACCTCAGATAATTTACATTTCTCCACTTCCTCCATTATAAAGTGTTCTCAAATATCCATCCCAGTTTTAAAGTTTTATGTTTTTATGATTCACATTGATTTATGATTTAGTCATTTGTGTTAAAATACCAAGAACCAAATGTGATCACTAGAAAATGTGTTGCCCTTCTTTATCACAGTCATACCCGTTTATATCTACCATCCTACTTCATCTTGATGCCCTTCTGTCACCTTCCCTTTACAATTATTGGAGCTACAGACATTCACAACTCACATGCACAGTCACCTCTCTGAACTCGAGTTCCGTGATAGGAAACTCAGAATATTTCCATGCAGCTCTCATGCTCCCGTCATTCCTTTTCTCTCCCAATCTTGCTGACTCACATTTCTCCTCTTTATGGTGTTAGGTCCTTACAATTCTAAGCACCATAGAAAAGTCACCTAACTGCTGATTGAATCCCCTCAAAGGTCAATTCAACAATCTCAGAGAAGCTCTGAACTATGCTTTATTTTATTTGTCCATAGTCAAATGTCCATACAATCATGGATCTGTAAACCTTGTCACATTTTTTTTTACAGTTAATGAAGAAAACCTTTCTTTCTCTTTAGGTATCACTTAAATTTCTATAAGATCAAATTTCTTGAACATATTAGACTGCTTGCCATTCAAAGCTTCAATGTTTTGACATTCTTTATATTGTTATTAATGAGTTTAAATCTCCAATTTACACACTTAGAGCCTGGTATATACCAAAGCAAATGTCTACTCTCTCTGCTATTGCTAGCTGTTTTTAAAAACCAGGTGATGTGTTTCTCAAGTTCAGGAATTCTACTTTCCAACCAGTCGTTAAACTTGTCGCCAGAGTTCCACCTTTTTTTTTTCTTAATTGCACCTGAAACTCTGAAGGATGTCTTAGATAAGGGATTGGAATGACTGTCTTTATGTTGACTTTTGCTGAATTGCTAACTCTAACCAGGTTTCTCAGAGCTATATATTGCAGTTGCTTCCTTGACCTTTCAACCAAAATGTCTTACATGCCCTTCTAATACAGTACAACAAAACTGAATTTCCCTTCCCAAGGCAACTTCTTCCATAATTCTTTTTTTTTTTTCCTGTAACCCCTATCCACCTAATTATTCTTTCCTTTTCCTACTCTTGACTACAAAGAATTCTCAAAAAACCTTAATAGGCTCTCTTAGTATTTCAGATCCTAGCTTATCTCTATTGCTCTTCCAAAGTCAGAAAACTAAACAAACCAAAAAGGAAAGGAAAAAAAAAACTAAGAAAAAATAGCCTCAGAGATGACAAGGATAGTCTTGGTGTTACTGAAGCAAGGCAAAGGAAAGGGATTGAAAGAGAAGATGTTGAATAGTCCAGTGCTGCAGAAGGGGAAAGCAATTCAAACATACTACATTTGATGCCTGTTTTGTGAACCAGGTAGTTGCTCACTAGTAATAATAAACGACAAATAAACAGCTGAAGATAATGAGCTTTGTCAATGTTTAAATCATTTTGCCAATGGATTGGTTGAGGGGATAAGCAGAAGGATATGAATTTAAGAGCACACTGCAAAAGGAATACAAAGTATATGGAAAACCATTGCATATATACATTAAAAAAGGCGTATAGAAAAATTTTTGAATCTTGACTTTAAAGTAATGATGCAGAGAAATAATCTTTAAACAAAAAATACTTACACCAAATGTTTTTAAATGGGAACTTAGAGGTTAGTTTTAGGAACAGACTACCTTGAATATGATAATACATCTCATAGTATATTTTCAGGATACTGAAAAGTATTAGAATTAACATTTGTCATATCAAGATTAAAGATGAGGCAAACAAGACAGCTGGGGTAAATTATATAAATAAATAATTGCTCTAAGGTTCTTGCAAGTGTAGAGTCATTATTTGCATTGGATAGCGTTACTACCTTTAATTTTGTGCCTTGAATACCTTGCTAGCCTCACTCAGATCCTAGATCGACCATTTGTAAAATGTATCCAAATACTTTAAAAATACCACAAGAAATGCAGCCTAACAATTGAAAACTCCAGCTTAAAATATAATAGCATGCAAACGGATTTCAAAATTGCATGAAAAGTGTTTTGTGAAAAAAACTATGCATATATTTTTAAAATAAACACCTTTTAATTCCATTTTTAAAAAGCTTTGTGAAGTGCTCTATTTCCTTACAGACTCAAAGGTCATATTATTTTGTTGTCAAATTATATACAGAAAAATTTTACTTATAAACATGAATCAGCCAGGGTAAGAATCATTAAATGAGTTAGAATCCATATTTTGTAGTGTATATTTTGAGGCTATGTTTACATAATATTAGTGATATTGCAAAATTTGCATTATAATATTAAATAAAATGAGGAGGCTATAAAAAGAATTCATTATTTGATTCAAATTAAATAAATTTATAGATACACAGATGCATAAAGAAAATTAAGAAAAATGCATCAAAATATAAGTAATTTTATTTTATAATTTTCCAAGTTATTTAATTTTTTCAGTGTATATTTTCCTGTATTTCTAACTTTTTCCCATAATTTTAGATTAGAAAGAAAAATATAATTTTGAAAGCATGTGTCTTTATTGACAACCTACTAATCTTGAAATATAAATTATTTAAGAATCAAAGATAAGGAAAACAGTAGTCCCTGAAATCGAATCTCACTGTTGGGAAGCAGCTCACCATCATACCCATACCAACACAATAGTTACAGTGTAACAGTATTTTCCACGATACAGCACAGAAATTTCTCTAAGTAATAGTAAAATAATAAGATCTTTCTCTAAGAAAATAAGTCACTTAATTTCAATCCCCAAACGTCCACAACATCTAGATCTGGGCCAGATCAAAACTCAGAACTGGAAAATCAATCCCTATCTCTCATGTGAGTGGCAGGTACCCAAGTATTTTAATCATCACTTGCTGCCTCCCAGTGTACACTCTAGCAGGAAGGTATACCCAGGAGCAAAGAGCCACGACTCAAATTCAGGCATAGCAATATGAATGATTTAATTACTGCTCCATACTTTTCTCCTTCTAGATTACTTGTCATTGAAGTAACTCAAAGCAATTTTTCCTTGGGAAAATAATCAGTTGATATCAATACTCATGTGTATTTGCCATATTACAATGAGTTATTCATTTAAAAGAGAAGTAAATAATTGAAACATGATTATGAATATTTAGTTCATAATCATGGTAGTGTTATCTCTGTCACTTATAATATTTTATTCTCTTTTATTTATATATATGCTTTAAGAGAAGTTATTAATCTATGTTGACATGTTTTTCTGAGTACAGTTCATACTTATAGATGAATATTATATCTTTCAAGCTTTTCACATCATATGCTTTCTCAATAAACTTTATCTAAGTGTAGTATTTATACAAATATTTATAGATACTTGTATATACAAAGGAGTGCACAAATGTATTTATTTACTCAATAGTTGAGAGGAACTGAAAGAGGTGACACCACAGTAGAGATGTGCAAACCTGGAACTCAAGTCCTGGTTTCGAATAACAATCACTCTCAAAAGGGATCCTTGGGAAATGGCTGACCTAGGACTAAGATCAGCAGGAAACCTACAAGAAAACGCTCAAATAGGAGTCTCCTTAGAAAGTCAGTAGGTCCCAGAAAGTTAGGGAAGAGTTAAAACAAAATCAAATTTATGAGAACGTATCAAAGTGGTGTGGTACAGAAACCATGTGAATGATCTGAGAGAAAAACACATTAACCAGTAATGCAAAGAATAAAATAAATATCTGTGAGTGAATACTGATATACCTAAACGACTGAATAGGTTATTTAATGGCAGATAAGAAAAAAAGTTTCTTGTACAGAATCCAAATAAGTTAGTTAGCTATTTCCCCCACCCTAAAGAAGCAGAACATGACTGCCCACTTATTTAAAAAAGAAGAGAAAAAAAAATTTTAAGATTTATTTTTTGAAATGCAGAGTTACAGAGAGGCAGAGTCAGAGAAAGAGAAACAGAGAGAGATCTTCCATCCGCTGGTTCATACCCCAGATAGACACAACAGCTGGAGCTGGGCCAATCGAAGCCAGGAGCCAGGAACTTCTTCCAGATCTCACAGCAGAAGCAGGGGCCCAAGGACTTCGGCCATTGTCTACTGCTTTCGCAGGCCATAGCATATAGCTGGATCTGAAATGGAGCAGCTGGGCTTTACCCACTGTGCCACAGCACCAGCTCCTGACTGCCCACTTCATAAGTGTGGGCTGTGCATGGTGACTTTCTCCAAAAGTGTACAATATGAAAATGAAGAAATAGAGTAACTTTATAGTGAAGTAAGCTGACAAACCCTACTTTACCCAGGTGATCATAGTCAACACCAACAGTCATAAATCATATTGTTGGTATGCAGCTTTGGTACATGAGATGAACATGACACTTTCTTTCTTTGACCTCCTTTTCAAAAATTCATTAACGTTATATTTAAATTTGCAAGTATAAGAAAATTCTTCTAATTCTCTAATAAAATTTATTATTTATGAAATATGTATAACATATATAATTATTAAAGACTATAGGTACTGTTTTAAACATTTTGTACATATAATGAGTTATAGTAAATTAATTCATTTGGTGTTACAAAGTTAAGGTAAGCTTTACTAAGTTCTCAGCTATAAACTCCTGTCTATTATCTCGGAGAAGTTGAAATGCTTTTAAAGAAAGGAAATCTGACTTCAGAATCTATGTATCTAAGAATTAAGCATACTGCCTCTCAGACTCCTGGAAGTTTACAACTTATCTGTAAAAAACAAATAATAATGATCATTATAAATGCATATATGTTTATGTTTCTCTGTGTGAATATGCAAGTGCAATAAGCTTAATTGAAGAAAGAATTCAATGGAATTCATATACAATGGATCTTCATTATTTGTACATTCTGTTTCCATGAATTTACCTACTCAATAAAATGTATTTGCAAACTCTAAATACGTGAGACAGTTGGAGATATTATTAATGTACACATGCAGAGTGGATATAAACGAAAATACGCTTCCAGCTGAGGTTAACCATAGCAATACTTCCCAGGTGTAGTTCTCATTCTGAAATGACCATGGGATGTCAAAGGCAGAGTGCGCTACAATATAGAGTAGTGCAAGAAATACTAGATCTGGAGACAGTAGAACTGGGTTTGTATCTCAACTTTGGCATTCATTTTTGGCCACCAGAAAATCACTTAACACCTCAGAACCTAATTTTCACTAGAAGAGACTTTTGTTATTTCATTGAAAGAGAGGGAGGGAGAGGAGGAGGGAGAGAGAGAGAAAGCAGACCAAGGGAGGTGAAGAGCTCCCATCCAAATTCTCTCAGTGTCTGGGACTGGGCTAGGCTGGGACCCAAGCAAGGAACCAGGGACTCAGCTAAGGTCTCTCATGTGAGTCGCAGAATTACAACTAGTTGAAGCATCAATGCAGAGTTTGCAAGAAAATAGAGTCAGGAGTGGGTTCCAAGAATCAGACCCAAGCACTCTAATGGGGAACATGGGTGCCTTAACCACTAGGCTTAACCTCTTATTCTTTACATTTTGAAATGAAACCACAGATACCAAGATGAATTGCTTTTAAGTTAATACTACAACCTATGTGGGGTGTTATGTGTATGCATGAAGGTGTATATTAATAGATAAATTATTATCTACAAATAATATATATTTTCCTAGAAGAAATAGTTCATTATCATGTAATCAATGATTACTCAGCTGAACTGATTCAAATTTAAAAAGTGCATTTTAAAGCATGACACATGTTCAAAATTTGCTAGCTTCCAGCATGTACACAGTCTCTGACCAAAAAATATCAGTGTCAATGGGGAAGAAACTAAAAGTTTCATAAGAGAATTAAAAGTTAAAAAAAAAAAAAAAACCTTTCTAGAAACATTTGGCATATCAAGGAGATAAAAGATAAATTCTATCTTGGACTTCTTAACCAAAGGAATTATTTTTCCTCTCACCTCTCCCTTCTTTTTCCTATCAGAAGTAATTTTTTTTTTGGAGTGAACAGATTGAATCAATAATTCCAATTTGATGTTCAGTTTTAATTCTCGATTTGTTTGCCAAAGAAAACCTTTGGAATCTGCCTTCCTCTCTGTTTTTTGGCATCCAAAGTTATGCAGAGCATGCAGTTTGTGAGGTTGTGTCTTGTCCTTGTACTAAACACAGGCATGAAAGAATTCATTTTCTTGTGGCTGGATGTCTCTGTTTCTTCCTTAATTCACACACTTGCACTTTTGCTTTAGGCAAAAAATAACACAAACATGTATAAAGCCACCAAAGTTAATTTTATTATAATTTTAATCTTAACAGATGTTACTAGAAAGTCAAAGAAACACTACAATTTTAATAGTGAGCTTAAATGGCATTAGATTAGTTTTAGAATTAAATTTTTCTTTTGGGTTGACAGTGCATTGCCACTTAACACTAAAATATTCAGTTTTCTTTTCCCTAAAGTTGAAACAAGTGAATAATTTTTTTTTAAATTCTCAGGAAATCTACATTTACTATCTCATTCCACTACAGACGTAAAGTAGGACACAGATTTACAACTTAATAACCTATCATTAATATAGTCTAAAATTTTCCAACTTAAGACATATAAATCACATTACAGTTCAGCTTTTATTTCTTTTGTTCACATTGATCATTAATATTTTAGTAACAATTATAAAAATAATTAACTGAAATAAAGATCACAGTCAAGTGATCTTTTCACTTAAAGATGAGAAAAAAGCTATTGTTTACATAAGAATTTTTTTTTGCTTTTAATTTTCCTAGAGACATTGGCAAACCGGTGTCTTCCTTGGGTTTTGCCCATTAACTTTTGCCTGGAATCATTTTATGAATCTTTCACATTTTTCCCATAAGTACTCACTTGGCAAGCACATGGCTCCTAGAATTGAGAGATAAGCAACTATTGGGCCCCCTGTCCCAATATCAGTATTTACAGAAGCAATGGGTTGATGGCCATCCATCTTTTCCTGTACAAAAAGGCTCTTTTATCCTTCAGAGGCCAGGAATGGCCTAAATGAAGTGACAAAATTAAAGACATTAGATCATGCAAGGTGACTGAACACTCTCTCGTTAGACTCTTGAAAGCCACGATCTCAGGGTGCTGAAATACAATCACATGGTATTTCCATGTGTGTCCTTTGCTAGTACTTTTTTTTAAAGATTTATTTATTTATTTGAAAGGCAGAGTTACACAGAGAGAAGAGAGGCAGAGAGAGAATGGTCTTTTTTTTTTCCTTTTTTAAAGATTTATTTTATTTATTTGTAAGACAGAGTTACAGAGAGAGGTAGAGACAGAGAAAGAGGTCTTCCATCTACTGGTTCACTCCCCAGATGGCTGCAACAGCCAGAGCAGTGCCAATCCGAAGCCAGGAGCTTCTTCTGGGTCTCCCATGTGGGTACAGGGGCCCAAGGACTAGGGCCATTTTCCACTGTTTTTTGAGGCCATGGCAGAAAGCTGGATTGGAAGAGGAGCAGCCGGCACTAGAACGGGTGCCCATATGGGATGCCGGCGCTTCAGGCCAGGGTTTTAATCCACTGTACCACAGCGCCGGCCCCAAGAGAATGCTCTTCCATCCGATGGTTCACTCCCCAGTTCACCGAAATGGCTAGAGCTGCGCTGATATGAAGCCAGGAGCCAGGAGCTTCTTCCAGGTCTCCCACGTGGGTGCAGGGGTCCAAGGACTTGAGCCATCTTCCACTGCTTTCTCAGGACACAGCAGAGAGCTGTATCAGAAGTGGAGCAGCTGGATCTCCTACCAGCACCCATTTGGGATGCTGGCAATGCAGGCCAGCGCATTAATCTGCTGCACCTCAGCGCCAGCCCCTGCTAGTACTTCCAATTTAGAGCTCTTTACAACACTAAATTTCCTTTAAAATGTCTTTATAGCCTTTTTTGTGTCTATATCCTCAATGTAAACATAAAATGTGATAATTTATGATGGAATTCACATGTGTCTCACCCATCAGGTCACTCTGGAAGAAACAAATTTTATAATTTCACAGTCTTATATTCTTTGTTGTAGTAAAACTACCCACATATTATTTTTAGAATTCATGAAGATGAACTATCCCACTATAATGCAAATTTCTTGGGAATATATTTCAAACTTATAATCTTTTGTTTTATTCAGACCTTTGTAAACTCTGAAAATTCTGAGCACAAAAAGCCAAAAACAGAGGTAGAGACAAGGACAAGCTGACAGAACTTTTTCTTCTTCTAGGAAAGCTTTTGCATGTTAAGACTGCCACATAGTATCCTAGATACCCTAATAATCTATCTCCTGTTTCTTCTTCTCAATAGTCCTCCCTCAGTACTGAGTCCTGGCCCAAGCAGAAATAGTTAAGCTAGTGCTTAACAGAGTGATATAAAATATGCATACTCTTTATCAACCCATAACCATTCCAAAACATGAAACTAGATGACTGCTTTGATATGTTGACAGACTTAACGTTGTTTCAATTCCATCAAAAAGATCCTCCAAATTCATCCTTTGTAGGATGTGCAATGTGGCTTCATGGGTTAAGCTGACCCTTGGGATGAAGTCAGCCCATACTGGAAAGCTGCTTTAAGTCTTAGCTACTTTGCATCAGATCCAACTCCTTGATGTTGCACCTTGGAGACAAGAGTGATGGTTCAAGCACTTGACTACCCCTGTGGGAGTCCCAAATGGAGTTTGTGGCTCTTGGCTTCAGCTTGGCTGATCCTTAGCAGTTGCAGCAATTTAGAAAGTGGACATGCACATAACTCTCTCTCTCTCTCTCTCTCTTTCTCTCTCTCTTAGTCACTCCATCCTTCAAATAAATAGATCTTTACCAAAAAAAAAAAAAATCATACTTCCACAAGTGTACTACTCTTTTAGAGAATATATACAGAATGGATCATTTTTATAAAAATTTGACTTTCATATCCTTGTTAGATGGTTGTAGTAAAAGACAAAACACAATTAAAAAGTACTTTTCCACCAGCATTTATCCTCCTTAGGAAAGAGAAGTGTGTGTGTATATGTGTGTGTGTGTGTGTGTGTGTGATGTACGTATCTACTTTCTCATATAGTTGAAAAAATATGTCAAAGTAATTTACAGTTTCATTTTACTATTTCTATTCCATAACATAATATTTCATAAATGGCTACAGTTTGTAGGAAGATAAAACATATTGCTTTTTTAAGAATTGGCCCCCCATGGGAGACCAGGAAAAAGCACCTAGCACCTGGCTCCTGCCATCGGATGAGCGCGGTGCGCCGGCCGCAGCGCGCTGTCCGCGGCAGCCATTGGAGGGTGAACCAATGGCAAAGGAAGACCTTTCTGTCTGTCTCTCTCTCTCACTGTCCACTCTGCCTGTCAAGAAAAAAAAAAGAAAGAAAAAAGAAAAAAAAAAAAAGAATTGGAAACACTGGTGCCCAGCGTTGTGGAGTAGCAAGTTAAGCCACCATGTATTATATTGGGATCCAATTCGGGTGCTGGTTGGAGCCCCTGCTGCTCCATTTCAGCTCCAGCTCACTGCTAATGTAGCTGGGAAAACAGTATAGGATCATCTGGGTGCTTATACCTCTGCCACCCATTTGGGAGACCTGGATGGGTTCCTGGCTGTAGTCTGGCCCATGCTGTGGCTACATGGGGAGTAAACCAGCAGCTGATAGATTCTCTCTCTCTCTCTCTCTCTCTCTCTCTCTCTTTCCCTCTCTATCTATAACTTTGTGTTTCAAATAAAATAAATAAACTTTAAAAATAAATAATTCAAGACGCTGCAACTCTAATTCACTAAGCTGTATAATTAATGTTAGCATCTTAAAATCCTTGATTTTAAATGTGGAGATCTTAATCTAGATCTCTCATATGGATGGTAGGGGCCCAACTACATAAGCCACCACCTTTGCTTCCAATGGTCTGCATTGACATGAAGCTGGCATCAGGAGCTGGAGTCAGGAAACAAACTGAGGCATTCGTGTGAGATATGGGATATGGGCATTTTAAGCATTAAGCTAAATGTATGCTCTGGGTTTGTTTGTTTGTTTGCTTGCTTTGTAGTTATAAAATAAATAATGAATAGTATATATTAAAAAACAATGTTTAAGCATTTTATACAATTCATTAAATTTTCCCCACGACTTTCAGTTAAGCGGTAAAGAATATGTACCCAAGGAATATGTCTTAGATGATGTTTTCTAACCTATGTCACATGTGCAGTATTTCTTTGAACTGTTTGAAAAAAGATTTTTTAAAATAGAAGTGGAAAACAAAGTAAAAGAGGGATAGAGATAGAGATGATAGAGAGAGAGAGAGAGAGAGAGAGGCGGAGAGAGAGGACAGTTGTTTCTTCACCAACACACTGGGAGTGTAGGAGCCTGGTTTCTAGAAATCTATCATTTTCAAATGTACCCTGCCATAGTGCCTGGAACTAGGGATGTGATAAACATATTGAATAAAAATGCAGTTGACGGCACAATGATGGCCATCCTATCACTTATATAGGGATTATTTGGTACTTTTAAAAAAAAATTGAGACCCCATGAGAATATTTTAGGCATGGAAGGCCAAGACACTCTGGGAAAAAAAAAAAAGAAGAAGACCTAAATGAAAGATCTCTGTGAGTGAGATCCCAGGGGAAAGAACGGGGCCATCAAAGAAGGAGGTACTTTTCTCTGAAGGGAGGAGAGAACTTCCACTTTGTCTATGACCCCGTTGGAATAAGATCTAAGTCGGCAAAACCTAAAGGCTTCCATTGCCTCAGAAACTCAGGACTAGAGCCTAGAGGGATTACTGACACCATAAACAAGAGTGTCAATTTGTTAAATCAACATCAGGAGTCACTGTGTACCTACGTCTCATGAGGGATCTGTCCTTAATGTGTTGTCCAATGTGAAGTAATGCTATAACTAGTACTGAAACAGTATTTTTACACTTTGTGTTTCTGTGTGGGTGCAAACTGATGAAATCTTTACTTAGTATATACTGAATCGATCTTCTGTATATAAAGATAATCGCAAATGATTAAAAAATCTTGGTGATAAATTGGAAATTGCATAGATAATTAATCAATTTTAAAAAGAAATATAATGTAGGATCTCTGTCCTTAATGTGCTGTACATTGTGAATTAATACTATAACTAGTACTCCAACAGTATTTTTCACTTTGTGTCCCTATGTGAGGGGAAACTGTACGTAATATGTACTAAACTGATCTTCTGTATATAAAGAGAATTGAAAAGGAATCTTGATGAGAATGGAAGGGGAGAGGGAGCGGGAAAGGGGAGGGTTGCAGATGGGAGGGAAGTAATGGGGGGGAAGCCATTGTAATCCATAAACTGTACTTTGGAAATTTATATTCTTTAAATAAAAGCTTTATAAAAATAAAAAAATCATCTCTGGGAAAAAATAAATAATAAATAAATTTTAAAAAATTTGAGAAGCAGAAGACAGAGTGAAAGAGACCAACAAACATAGTCTCATCTGCTGGTCCATTCCCCAAATTTGCACAATGGACAGGCCTGACTTAGGGCTGAAACTAGGAGCTCAGACCACAACCTAGGTTTCCCTTATGAGTTGTGGGAACCCAACTACTTAAGCCACTCCTACTGCCTCCCAGAGTCTGCATTAGCAGGAAGCTGCAGTCAGCAGTCAGAGCAAGCATCAAACCCAAGCACTCCAGTCTTGGATGCAGGCATCTTAAATCATTAGTCCAAACGCCCACCCCATATCATAAAGAAGATTAGAAAGATCAGATAGGTAGATAAATAGATATTGTCATAATCAATTTTACACTTTTTCAAAATGGGACATTTTTGAGGATATATGTTAAGGGGCAGATTTTGCTCTCCCACATGTCTCTTAAATACCATTTTACATAATAGGAACCAAATGCTGTGAGACTGAAGTCCTAATAAGGTCTGTCTTCTGAACAAGGTAACAATTTGTTTCTTTTGAGGAAGGCAGACTCCTTAACTTATGGCTGAATCACTGAAATGGAAAATGAGCATCAGTATGCTTTTATCTTTGTTTTTATGGTTACACACAGTATCTGTCCCTTCTTCCAGCACCTAATTGGGCAATAAATTTGTTTCTATGAAAGTAAAATCTATTGCTACTTAGGTTTTGGTTAGGGCAAATGGAATTTTCTTCTATTATTCATTTAAAATAAATCTTTAAAGAAAAGTTACATTAAAATAAACCAAATAATAAATAAACCAAATAAAATTTACAGAAGTTTCATTTCAATCTAGGATATCAAAACTAATCAATATTAATTTAAAATATGATGATTGAGTATTTAAAAATCCTTTTAAAACACAAATCTACAGCAAGCCTAGAAGGTATAATCTTAGATGACAGCATGCAAGCCAAGCAGGTTCACCTTTCACTGATGTTGACTAACTTGTCTGAATCCCAGGGAAAAGAACATGCATCTACAAGCTGCATGGAATGGGTTTATTAGGCACAGATAGGTAGCAAAAGACAATAGAAGTTTTGGATTCATTAACAAAACCAAATCTCCTAAGGTTTAGAAATGCTGCCCCAAGTGAATGGAGATTATTCTGTGCATGCCTGGCTTGTACTACAGCTGAGGAACCTAGAATGTTACATCCCTGTGAAACAAATGCTGTAACAACTTGTTGAAGTATACCTTTTCAGATGAAACTGGTATAGAGTCCAGGCTAATATGGGAAGTCCCTCCTTATCTAGAGTGTTATATTTATAGCACGTTCTAACTAATTTTCAAAGATTTATTCATTTATTTGAAAGGCAGACAGAAACACAGAAAGACACACACATACATACACACCACACACACACACACACACACATACACACACAGAGAGAGAGAATCTTCCATCCACCTGTTCACTCACCAAATGACCACAACAGGCTGTGCTAGTCCTGGTCAAAGCCAAGATACAGAAATTCCATTGGGCCTCCTACGTGGGTGGCAGGAACTCAAGTGCTTTATTCACCATCTGCTGTTTCCAAGGTTTATTAGCAGGAAACTGAATTGGAAACGGTACCCAGGACTCAAACTGGCACTCCCATATGAGATGTATATATCCCAAATGCCAGCTTACCTACCCACTTGTACCACAAGGTTTGACTTACTTTCTAGTTATTTTTGAAGACTACAATAAGGAGGGAGAATATACTAGTTACACCTTCAATGTAGTATAATGATCAACAACTACAAAATTTTTAAGCCAAATATATCATTTTGATAATAAAAATATAATAATGCAAATCATTATATAAAAATTGGGATAGAGTATTTGTTTATGTGGAACTCATTTATTTAATAGTTCTAATTTGGGAGCTCACATTTTGTAGTTTTATTTTCTCAAACACATATGAACTCCCTCAATGTAACAGAGTTCATTATGGCCATAACTACTGCTCATAATCTAGAAAAGTTATCACAGTAGATTGCAGTTTCAACTTCATTTGTAAGGATAGAATGTCTCTAAGAATTTCTTTTCTCAGCACCTGAAATATAGTTTCAAGGCCTATGCTCTGATCTTCTAACACTTTAACCAAGTACACCTTAATAACTGGCAAATTTATACACTCTGATATTGAGCTGGCTTTTCTATAATCAGTAGATTTGGCTCTATGTCTGGTAAGTTTTACTGAATTAAAATCCATCTTACCCTGGGTAGGCTCCAGCCATCTTAGACATTGTAAAACGAGATCTATTTGGTCCATTATTTGTACCAGTTTCAGGAAGTGAGGATTTATTGTCATACTTATATGTTACTTTATATAGTCAACTAATACTCTTGATTTTGTTTTTAATTTTTGGTATCTTCAGTTAATTTTTACTAATAAATTGAATTTTAAACTTGTTTATTTTCTATGAATATATTAATTTCACAAACACACACACACACACACACACACACATATACACAATTATGCCAAAGCTCAAAGCACATACAACAAATCTCCAGGCTGTTCATCCCTCTTTTAGATCCCCTTGTAATCAGCTCATTAGTATGGTTTCAAGCAAGACTTCTTAACTGATGTTTGCCTTAGTTATTAACAGTTTCTCACTCTGGCTCTCCTGAAGGCTGACCTACAATTTGCTCCTCTGCATTACTGGTAACACTTGTTATTGTACTATGCTTTTTTAAATTTTTAATGTTAGTTTTAATTAATTTTTAACAGATTCAATATGATTTTTAGATACAAATTTAAGAACATAATGATATTCCCCTCCTCCTTTTCTCCTTCCCTCCCATACACCTTCCTTCTACCTTTTTGTCTTCTTTTTAGTTTTAAAGACAACATATTCTAAATTTGCATTAAAGTAAGAACTTTAAGAAGTAAAAAGCAAAAAGATTCTAGTTTAGTGAGAATATATATAATGGCTATAAACAATAGTTGAATGTATAAATGACCATTTCACACACCCATATACAGTTTTTTGGCCCATTAGGTATTCATAATTTCTTTCAATGAAATATGACCAATGACAATGTAACATCTAAATATTTTCTGTTATTATTATTATTATTATAAGATAATAATTAAGTTAATTTAGAATTTAAGTCATTTCCTCTCAATTGTTTAGGCACAGGAATAATTGTATGCATATTGCAGTGCAAATAACTGTACTTAATATTTTTGTACTCTACTAGTTATCACACATCAGAGAAGACAAATGATATTTTTCTTTTGAGGTCTGGCTTATTTCACTAAATACAATGTTTTCCAGTTGCATCCATTTTGTTGCAAAAGACAGTACTGCATTCTTTTTACAGCTGAGTAGTATACTAATACATTATATACTAATATACTAATGTATATTATATTATTATAGTATATTATATTAATAATATACTAGTATAATACGTACTAATATACTAATGTGTATGTACCATATTTTCTATGTCCAGTCATCTGTTGACAGACATTTAGGTGGATTCCACATCTTAGCTATTGTGAGTTGAACTGCAATAAACATGGGGGTACAGATAACTCTTTCATATGTTGATTTAATTTTGCTTGGGTAAATTCCCAGGAGTGGGATGGCTGGGTCATATGGTATTGTTATTATGCTTATAACTGTTCAAGAGGAAGAGATACCAAAAAAGCTTGCCAGTACTGGCTCCTTTATACCCATAGTAACTCTCTCTGACTGCCCCTTTCTGAAAACCAGATTCAGATTTAACCAATCACCATTACCAGATCAGTGTTTGGTGCTTTATTAGAAAAAATATTTTTTAAAGATTTTATTTATTTATTTGAGAGGTAGAGTTACAGACAGTGAGAGGGAGAGACAGAGAGAAAGGACTTCAGTCCATTGGTTCACTTCTCAAATGGCCGCAACTGACAGAGCTGCACCGATCTGAAGCCAGGAGCCAGGTGCTTCTTCCTGGTCTCCCATGAGGGCACAGGGGCCCAAGCACTTGGGCCATCTTCTACTGCTTTCCCAGGCCACAGCAGAGAGCTGGATTGGAAGAGGAGCAGCTGGGACTAGAACCGGTGTCCATATGTGATGCTGGTGCTGCAGGCAGAGGATTAACCTACTGCACCACAGCTCCGCCTCCCAAAAATACTTTTAGAAAAACATTGCTCTTAATACTTACTATTTCAACAGCTACTACCATCATTAGTTAAAAATATCCACTCCTTGTCTAGAATAAATATGCAAGAAGGTATACAACCTGAAGCAAACTTATATTTCTATCACAATCTTTCTTCTGTTTCCTATGGTAATTTTTCTACTTTTGAAATCTTAAACATCTTCATTACATAAACATGGCATAATTACTCTCAGAAACTTTCAAAGAAGTGAGCATATTTCAGGTTTCATTTTGCATTGACACATATTAAGTCCCCAAATACAAATCACTTTTAAGACATGAAAACCTTTGCATCAAAACTTCATTTAAATGCTAAATAGTATCTCTTTTTAAGCAGGTATTTTGCTTTGTGTCTCTAAATCACTTCCCTAATAGTCTTAAAATAATTTCCAAAAGGTTAAATAAATTACCCAGATTATAACAAGTTGACCTCTATATTTCAACTTTCTTTCTTTTTGAATTACTAAGCCTATCTGTTAATAGAATTTGTCCTGTGCAAACAGTGGTAGTATAGGCCCTTGATTTTTTTTTGAATTGGGAAATATCCCTTGTTAAATAATCATAAGTGCCTGTGTGATAGGACTGCAGACTCACTCACTTCAGAATTTTTCTTTTTACACCTCTACCTTACACCTATTCTGAATGTTTATTACAATGATTTGAATATAGTACATTACCGTGTTTTAGATTTTGTTATTACCATCACATAACATTGTTTTGTGCCATGAACTGCACTAAATACCAGTTTATATATATATTTATTATTATTATTATTATTATTATTTATTTGACAGGTAGAGTTATAGACAGTGAGAGAGAGACAGAGAGAAAGGTTTTTCTTCAGTTGGTTCACTCCCCAAATGGCCACCTTCCTGGGGCTGCGCTGATCCGAAGCCAGGAGCCAGGTCCTTCTTCCTGGTCTCCCATGCGAGTCCAGGGGCCCAAGCACTTGGGCCATCCTCCACTGTCCTCCTGGGCCACAGCAGAGAGCTGGACTGGAAGAGGAGCAACCAGGACTAGAACCAGTGCCCATATGGAATGCCGGCGCCACAGGCAGAGGATTAACCAAGTGAGCCAGGGCGCCGGCCCCAACCACTGTTTATATACATATAAATTCCAATATAAGTCACATTAACTAATACCATTGCTTCCATTTTGAAGAAAGGAAAATTAGTCTTAAAAATATTATAGCCTTTGCTGAAGACAAATAATTACAGCAAATAATTAGAGCATTCTAAGTCCAGAGCCTATCTCTTAACCAAAACACTGCATTGCACAACTTCATATTTTCTTGCTTCTCTAGAAAGGTAAAACAGTTTCTAAGGTGGCTATACTATTTAGAAGCATAGATTGGTATTACTTTAAATTTTCTGTTGCTGCACGTATGCCCAGTCCTTGGCATCTCTGATGCATGTTGTGTTTTATATGCAGACTTAGCAACCACATTGTGTAACTGCTGTATCTACCACCATGAGCAACATCGCTTAGAGCAGACAATTTTCTCAAACCTGTCTTCAGTTCTTCCCAAACTCCTCTCCTTTTCATTACTTTGGCTATTGAATTACTGGATCCATATCCTTACACTTTGTTTCTGTACCTTCCTGGTACAAAAAAAAAAAAAATCTAGAGCCTAGATTCCTATGAATCCTATGAATGTCAGATTATGTTCATACTTTCAGTTTAAGTCCACTGAAGACTTGGATACATTCTTCAGTATCTTATCTTATGAGTGATTCCCCGTTCTTTGCATCAGGGGAAATGTATTGAGACTTATTAAACTGAATCATACTAAATAAAATAATAAGAGACTGATAATAAACTAGAATACCAATATCTTTATTTACAGTGAGAACTATATAAAAGATATCAGAATAGCTTTGTCTGCTCTCAGTGGCTTTTCTTTCTGAAAAAAAAAAGGACATTTCCTTAAAAAGTCAATAGTAATAGTTGGTGATCACAGAATCAAAGCAAGGGTAATAACCAGATAATCTTAATGGATACTTCATTCTGATTCATGATAGGACAGTAGATCTTAGTGGTTCCTCATGAGGTATCCATACCTCTGAGAGAGTGTTGTGAAATAGTGATATATGTACCCAGTGACAGTTTAACCAGTTGTTGATATTAATTGTGCTTCCTTAAAGTTAAGATACACTAGAATAGACTTTAGCTCTCATTTATTAATTGATTCATTCATTCAAAAATATTTATTAAATAGTTGATATGCTAAGCAAAGGGTAAAGGCACAGTTTTTATCCTCATGTAAATTTTCTGAAAGAAAATTTAAATGGTGTTATGTGAGTGCACTACAGAACACCCACTTCTCTGTGTTGAAGTTACGGAAAACATCCCGTTAGAAATTATTTTTAAGCTACAAAGTAAAGGATAAATAGATTGACACTACAAAGAAGTGGAGGAAGAAATTTTTAGGCAGTGGGGAAATGAAAGAAGACCCTCAGGTGAGAAATCAATTTAGTATTTTAAGTAACTAATAGAAAACAGAATTGAGAATTATGTTGTAGTGATTATCAAGCAATTTCTGTGAACCTGAGAACATAATATATTAATGAATTCCTTAAATAAAAAAGTAAGCAAATAAATAAAAGTGAATCCTTAACAAAGGCAAGATATAAGTAAATAAATAAATATTTACTTTATAAAAGGAGAAATATGCTGGAGTTTAGCTAAGTGAAGTGACTAATCATAGGAGGGAGATATTTGGGAAATGAGATCATCTTCCCATTTATACTGAATATTTGCAATTTTCCAAGAGGATCATGAGTTGTTGACAGCTTTTTTTTAAGCAAGAAAGGAACTGATAAGAAAATCATTTTAGCTGCTTTGGCAAATGTGTTTCACAAGGTGGGATCAAAAGTGAGTGTGTTTAGAATAATTAGCATTGCTACAGTTCAGAAAAAAAATTATGGCAGCTAAATGATGTTTTCTGGGATAAGAAAAGATAATACAATAAATGGAACTAGGACATAGAATCAATAACAGCTCATTGCTGTCATGGATCTCCGAGACTGACCTAAATCATTGTGACCAAATATGGTTATGTAAGAAAGTCATCAAGAGAAATAACCATGTAGGTTATTCTTGCAGATAGCTAGGATTTTCCACTATAAACTCATCACATTGATAGGGATTCCAGGGGGGCCTTGGATAGGAAAGAAAAGCAAAGCAGTAAACACACCCACACACACACACACTCTCCCAGAGCAGTGAGGGAAGGGGGATTGGATACAAGTGAAACGTATACAATGTAACCTTCAGAATGGATTTAACAGAACCAGGTCCACTTATGTCCAAAACAGGTTACTCCTGATGGGCTCCTGTAGCCTGCCTTAGTAGCATGCACTTTCAGTTTCCTGATTGGTTCATATAGCATGCCTCATTAGCATACACTTTCAGTCCTGTTGTTGGTTGCTATACCTGCTTCCTGACTGATTGTTATTCTACTTCTCCCATGATTGGTGAAATCTGGATCTGGTTTTCAAAAAGTGGGCAGTTAGAGCCACTTTGAGTATAAAAGAGCCAGTACTGGGAAGATTTTGGGACAATTCATCCCTTGCAATCTACCTCCTGACTGTCATAGAAGTTTTCTTTCTTTCAAATAATCTCACTTCCCTCACTGGCCACAGGAAATTTCCCCAGGAAATTCCTTTTCTTTGTGAGACAAGAACTAAGATTGCCTTCATTGTCCTGGCATAGCATTGTGCCTATGATTTTGATTTAAGAGAATAACTTCTTTAAGTAGCAGAATAGCGATAACTCCTTTGGATTCACTATAGAGATTAGTAATTATGCACTGAAATTAACAGAATATGTGTAGAATGTTAAGAGTAGTGATTTTAACCCAGAAGATTATGGAAAAAAGCTGATTCCCAACAGTTCCACCGCAAAATCTTCAGCCATTTTCTCTGAGCAATGTAGTTAAGTACTTTCCTATCATTCATAAAATAACTACAAGAATATCATAATTCTGAACTCATCCAGAGTTAAAATATAAATTCAATCAGGTTTAAGGAGTCAGAAGTTTTTCCATAAAATATGATTAAATAAGTATTTTAAAGCAAAATGATATGAAGTTCTTCTTTCTTGCAGAAGGAGTGCTTAATATCTTCAGACGTAGTTTGAACAAGCCAGAATTCTTCTAAATCCAGAACCCTTTTTAAAAATTTCAATAGTTTAAATAATAATAACTGTATCATTAAGTGACCCTCCAACTAAGGAATTTTAAGTGCAGAATTGTGGCTAATCTGCCTTCAAATAGTTTCAATACTTAACTAATCTATACATATAATGGCTGATGTGAGTTTATACAGACCAAAATAAAAATGAACTGTGATCAGGAGCTGAGACTTGGTAACTTCTATATTCTCCCAAGGTTCAGCAGGTCATTTTCATAGTGGATCCACTTGTTGAGAACCTCACACAACATTGATGTGACTTTCTAACAAATGGAAACTTAATCCCTTTTAATTCCTGGAATATGTTTTCTCTATACCAATTTTTTGTGATATTTTCTAATAAATGTGTATGTGTGAGCTCCTAAAACTAATCTCTCATTTCCTTGAGATTATTTATTTTTGCATTCCCAAAAACTTACTTTGGAGTAGATATCCAGTAACTCTATGCAAAATAGGATGTTATATATTCTTTTTAGTAACTGGCCAACCTGTTGATAAATGACCTTGTCATTTGTGTCTGTAACACACCTAACAGTTTTCAAGCATCATTTTATATCATTATACTCATAAAATGACTGACCTCTTGCCTGTTTTATAGTAGGTTTAAAATTTAAAGTGGCAGGATTAAATACCTCACTCAAAACAATATAAGGAAGAAAAAAGATACTGGTGTGCCAAAAGAACTCATGTAACTGAGAAGAATCAAGCACCAATACCACAGATAAAGTCATTCAAAAACAGCCTTTAAAAACCACTTTCTTTCCTGTAAGGAAGAAGTCTATAGATGCCCATCTAGAGAATTGCAAGAATATATTTAAATGGCACACATTATTGAAGAACTTCTTTCAATCTCTATCCTAAAAACACATACTTAAATTATGCAAACAACAGATCCTCTGCTTATCACTGTGGTGTCTGTGCATTCACTGGAAAAGCAAGGCAGAGAGTTGACCATTATTTCAAATAACAGCAGCAAAATTAAGTAACCCTGTGGATAAAGAAGGAGTAGGCATGTTCTAAACACCCACATTCTTATTATTTACCTACGTGAAGTCAATGTTTACTGGCATTTCGTCCATCCCCAGAGACTGAAATTGAGCTATGAAATTTACTTAAAGAATTCATGGCCTGAATTTTGCAAAGCTAGTTCTCAATGAAAGCATTCATTTCCTTAATAACATTGCCTTGTTTGTGAATGCTTTTAAACCTTATTTATTATTCTCTATGGCTTCTGATGTATATTGCTCAGAATAATAAAAATATAAAGACCCTAAGAGATCAAATTTAATAGAAGACTATAAACAGAAGTGGAAGTGAAGTCAGCTCCAGTATTTTCCTTTTCTTCATGGCTCATATCCTTTCAGCAACCTAGTCAGTTGTTTCTAGATTCAAAATATAGTTTATATTCACTTCCTTCTATCTTCACTGGTACTAGCCTAGTGTATTCCAGGCTGTAATACAGAAAAAATAAATAAAATTAAGCACAAAAGTTATGCTTACAACCTATATTGGATCCTGGAACAGAGTAAAATGATATTGAACGAATTACTGAAATCTAGATAAGTCCTAGAGTTTAATTAATGATGTCATACCAATGTTAATTTCTTAGTTTTTACAAATATGCCAACATTATCTGAGCAGCTAACATGAGGGGAACCTGGCTGAAGGGTATACAGGAAACTCTCTCTCTATTATCTTTGTCAGTTTTACGTGAACTTAAAATTATAACAATTTTTTAAAGGAACAAAAAGCCTAACTGCTTTCTTAGCTGCCATCTTAGCTCCCCTTTGTACACTCAGAGTGATCATTTAATAAGATAAATCTGACTGTGTAATTTAGAGGGATTAAGCAGCTCAGAAAGATAAAAACAACCTGTCAAAGATTACATGGATATTAATAACTGAACAGAGATTCTCACCCGGATCTGACAGATGCAATAGCACCTCAGCATGATGTTCCTGGACGCTTTCTATGATACACTCAGCATTTCTACGAAATAAACCAATGTCTCACAGCATTACACATATGCCATATATGATTTACATTTGATCTGATTCAGATCCTTAAGCAATTCACGGTAATAAATATGAGCATGGATATATATCAAACTTATTTTGCCCAAATATTTATCAATCATTTTAATAAAAAATAATTTTCACACCATGCACATATAATGATTTCTTGCTTTTACATACACACACCCATAATATTAGCCTCAAATACAATTGAAAGTTTCTTTAAATGTTAATGCTTATGCCAATAGACATAATTCGTAGTTACAAAAGTCTTCAGATTTTAAGTTATGGTCTAAAAAAACTTTTTTTACAGGCAGAGTGGACAATAGAGAGGGAGAGACAGAGAGAAAGAACTTCCTTTTCTGTTGGTTCACCCTCCAATGGCTGCATGGCCGGTGCACCGCGCTGATTTGATGGCAGGAGCCAGGTGCTTCTCCTGGTCTCCCGTGGGGTGCAGGGCCCAAGCACCTGGGCCATCCTCCACTACACTCCTGGGCCACAGCAGAGAGCTGGCCTGGAAGAGGGGCAACTGGGACAGAATCCAGCACCTTGACTGGGTCTAGAACCCAGTGTGCCGGCACCTCAAGGTGGAGGATTAGCCTATTGAGCTGCGCGGTGCCGGCTGGTCTAAAACATTTTAAAATAACTAAATCCTCAAAGAGTTGTAATAGTATATTAACAAATGCACAAAGAAAATCAACAATCTCATTTATTCCACATTAGTGACTCTTTCTAACAATATAAAAATTCTAGATGAATATTAAAAATATCAGTCATTTAATATGTTACTATTCCTCTATGAGCCTATACATCAAAAAAAAAAAAAAAACCAGTGACTTGTCTTTAGTTCTATATTCTCTTTCACTCAAATATATGTATTAAGGAAAGATAGGGGCACTCAATAGGTTAATGAACAGAACATATCATCATTTTAAAGACTAATATAATGATTTTTTCAAGGATAATTTGAAAGTTAAAATAGTCAACAAAGCACACAATGTGTAAATTTTTGAAGCAGTATGGGAATGGTGGTGAGTAAAGCTTTGAGACCAGAGGAAAAAAGCAGATACAATTCTTTATATTTGACACATTAGGAATGTTGAATGGCTTCATAGAAATTGATATTAGAAAATAACAGGATTGGGGCCAATGGTGTGGCTTAGCAGATAAAGCCTCTGCCTGCAGTGCCAGTATCCCATATATGGGCACCAGTTCAAGTCCCAGCTGCTCTACTTCCAATCCGGCTCTCTGCTATGGCCTGGGAAAGTAGTGGAAGATGGCCCAAGTCTTTGGCCCCTGCACCTGCATGGGAGATCTGGAAGAAGCTCCAGGTTTCTGGCTTCACATAGGCCCAGCTCCAGCCATTGTGGCCATTTGGGGAGTCAACCAGCAGATGGAAGACCTCTCTCTCTCTCGCTCGCTCCCTCTGCCTCTCTGTAACTCTGCCTTTCAAATAAATAAATAAATCTTTTTAAAAAAGAAAGAAAATACCATAATTGTTGAAGCACCTTTTGATTATAATATTTTGTCTCCACAACCATTCTCCAGACATTAAGTGTCACATACATACAACCTGCTGCCAGCAGCTAAGACTTAGGCATAGAGAAATCAATTGTTTATTGTGCTCACTACTGGCTATACAGTGTTCAGTTCTTATATGTAATTATATTTTCTTTCAATTTTAGTATATGTGTTGCCAAAGTGAGTGCTATAATTACCTTTTCTTAGTCATTTACCCCTATGAATTTTTAAACATTTATCTAAATATTTAAATATTATTTATTTGAAAGGCAGAGTTACAGGAAGGCAGAAGTGGCAAGAGAGAGAGGTCTTCTATCCACTGGTTTACTCCCAAGATGGCCGCAATGACTGGAGCTGAGCTGATCTGAAGCCAGGAGCCAGTCCTCTGGGTCTCCAACGAGAGTGCAGAGCTGGATCGGAAGTAGAGCAGCCAGAACTTGAACCAGCGCCTGTACAGGATGCTGCTACTGCAGGCAGTGAAATGAGATCTTTACCAATACCAAGTAAATTAGTAGGCCAGGAGAATGATGCAAGGAGGGTTTTTTATGTCTTCACTCACAATCCAACTTTCAATATTCAAAATAGTTCAGTGTCTGCAATTTTCTCAAGGTAGCAGAAGAGGTCTGTGAGATTACTGCAACAGTTACAGTTGCTTTCACCATGATATCTTACAAATCTAGACATTCGAACACATGCTAGTGATCTGCTAGTGATCACTAGCAGAGATCCCACTCTTTGAACATAAAGCTTCATTCTCTTTCTTTGTTTCAAATAGTCATTTATTTGAAAGGAAAAGCAGTGGAAAGAGAGGAAGACACACATGGAGAGAGAGAGAGAGAGAGGGAGGGAGGGGGAGGGGAAAAGGAGGGGGAGGGGAGAGGGAGGGGAGGGGGAGGAAAGGAGGGGAGGAAAGGAGGGGAGAGGGAGGGGAGGAGGGGAGAGGGAGGGGAGGAGGGGAGAGGGAGGGGAGGAGGGGAGAGGGAGGGGAGGAGGGGAGAGGGAGGGGAGGGGGAGGGAAAGAGTGAAGAGGGAGGGGAGGGGGAAGTCGATTGAGGTGTTTTGTCTGCTGATTCACTCCCCCAAATGCCTGCAATGGCCAATTCTCCACCAAGCTGGTCTCCCACATGGGTGGCAGCGTCCCAAGCCCTTTGACTATCTGCTGCCTTCCTTGGCACAGTAACAGGAAGCTGGGTAAGATGTTCCGCAGCTGGGGCTTGAACCATTACTCTGATATGGGAAACTGTCTTTGCTAGAGGCAGCTTAAACCCCGTGCCATAAGGCTAGCCACTTCATTCATTTACTTAGGAAGCAATAGCCAGATCATAAAGACATCCTTCTGAAGTTTAGCGTTGTTAAACATTCTAGAGTGTAGTAGAAAACTAAAACTATGAAAAACCCATTGAGAATTTGTAAGATGTTCTGTCATAGCTGTGCTCAGTATTAGGACAAGAAAAGCTCCAATAGCCCCAAGTCATTCATTCATAAGGAAAAGAGTTTTTAGCAGTGAGATACAAAACCTGTGTTTATCTCTAGGATCCTCTTTTAACTTGATTTCTATCATACAATAGGTACCTCAGCTGAGAAACATGAACAAAAGGATGCATTACATGTCACTACAGTCTTTTTCTATCTAGTCTTGCTTATAATAGCAGAAAGCAGAGAAAATCTAAATCCTTATAATAAACACTTAAAGAAGTTCATGGTTTCTGAGTTTGTTTTTCATTTTTTTCCTTTGTTTCTTTTGTTTTGGTCGTTCGCACAATGAACATCACTCATAAGAAATAATTTTGAATCAGAGCAAAAGCATACTGTCATGATAGCATATTCTCCACTCTGAAATAATTCTGAACACACTGCTATCCACAACTCTAAACAATCAAACAAAACAGAACATCTTAGTATGCAATAAAAACTGCTTTTCATGTTTTGTAAAACTCCAATAAAACTTGTGGTTTGACTACGAGTGTATTTAAAGTATCTAAAAATTTTTCCTGTGAGTTATTGATTATCACATCTGCTCTCAGTATAACATATTTTACACAGCTGGTTATTTAGAAAAATTTAAGTTGAAATATCTACTAAGATTTTACAGAGGGTTAATATATAAAACAATCCATGTCTCATTTTCATAGCTTTTATAAGTTGTATACTAACCTTTTTATGAATTTTATCATTTTTATTCATGGAAATGTTAATAAGATTGGGATATTGATACATGTATACACATTTATAAATATTTTATTTTAAAATCCCAATATGCTAAATCATCTTAAAGACAGTATTTTCAGATTTTGATTTTATACATGCCTACTTTATGTTTGAAGGATGTGTTATCCTTATATTCCTGATTCTATTGAGTATCAAGATATACTTTATGGAACATTTTCTACATGTTTGACTGTATGCCATTTATTTGCTTTGACAGCAGTTGAAAATCCTGCAATCCATTTTGCACAGTGTGTTGCTAAATGACTTCTAAAATAATTAAATTATATTCAAAATGTACTAAAGTATGCAAATATACAGTTTAGGATCACTTTGTTCTCTAATAGGATTAGCATTCAATCACAAGTATACTTCAAAGACAACATAAAATGCCAACAAGGTTATATAACTTTAACACAAAGTCACATTAAGACAGCTATGGTATAGGACCACAATAACAAGCATTCACAACCCAGCTCTAAATTTTCATATTGATACCCATAGCTTTAAATAAAATAAGTGCCCATAGTGTATATAAAAGTAACAAGGTATGACTTTGCTGTCTTATCTTCCTTAAATGTTTTTTATTGTGCTAAATTCACAATTAAATAAACTCTAGTTGATGTTTGCAGCCTTCAGTAAGATGGAAGGGAGTGTGATCATAGTAACATTTCAAGAAGAGAAACATAAGCTGTGTTCTCTGATTGGTGGTAACTAACATATAGGGCACAAAAATGTAATGTGTATGAATAAAATTGACATCTTGATATTTAATTTATGTTTATAGCTCTTATCTATACTCCTGAGAAACAGTGTTCTTTCTACATATTACTTGTTGAATTCTTTGTATAGTGGAGGATTAAGCTTGTGATTACAAATTAAATTGAAAATATGTTGTCACAAATATTAAAAGAAAGGAAGGAGGAGGGAGAATTAGAAGCATTGTTCTGTTCTTAAAACTGTAAATATATAATACCTGAAATTTGTTCTCTTTATACAAATGAATTTAAAATAAAAATTTAAAATATTCAAACTTCAATAAAAACATACTTTTTTTAAAGATCTTATACTACCTAACTGAAAATTTGGTTTGATATGCACTAAAATGGGAAAATGGAAGACCTACAGTTATATATTCATCCACAGGATCACTCATATAAGCTTTTGTTCATCATCTATTCTTACTTCACCTTTGTACACAACAGGGTCAGAATTTGAAATAAAGTAATAGAGTTAGCCATATCATCTCACTCCCATTGTGAAATTCTTATATATTTTGGTTGAATAGGAGATACAAAAAATTATTGAGACTGCTCAGTTCTCTAAAGGAAGGTGATATGTTTAGTACTCGAAAGTGTTCCCTGCTTAATTTTAATATTCTTGTCCAGATTAACACTCTGGTAGAATTTCCAGCGAAGTGTTAGAACTGCTAAGCAATCATCATAAAAACATCAACAGACCTACTAAACTATCACAGTTATTTATAAACATTGAACCAACAGACCAAAATCTTCAGGAGTACCATTTTTTATCCTGTTTGCAATGCCCCTTTCTCTGCTTTGCCTGCTACAGAGGAAGATGCAGCTAAGCTCTACACACCTGTACTCCCTTTCCTCCTTCCTCAAGGTCTCCCTATCTTCCTTTCTTTTCTCCATCACTTTCTTCCTAGAAAAAGGCTCATATTACTCAGTGTTCTTCAATCTCGATTTCTTGAGTTTAGTGTGTGTATTATTAATAAAGTTAAGAAAAGTAAAAGAAATTATTAGATTACCATACTGTCCGTTACACTTCTTACTATCTCTCTTGCACACCAAACTCCTTCATGTTTATCATTTCTACCAGAAGACTGACAATTTTTGTAAGAACCTATCATCCACACAAATTTGAAACTTTGTTCATTCATTTATTAAGCAAATGTTCCTCTAGTGTCTAGTACTACTAAGGCTCTGTGTTGGAAACAACAGGAAGGCAATACTGTGACTATTCTAGAAACAAGATTGATGAAACCTGGGATTTTGATGTTAATATATTGCCCATAGCTGTGTAAAATATGGGTTATACCATGGACTACAAAACACCTTTAAGACGGCCTGTGCTCTCAAGTGCTTACAGTAAAATTGAAAAGCCAGAATTCTTGGCACAGAGAGACAAAATGACTGAAAGAACATTTAGGGTAAAATATTCCAACATACCCAAATCAGCATAGTGTAAACAATGTCCATGAATCTTTGAGAAAATTCCAAGCTTTTAGTTTACTGTATCAGGAAAGGGCTGTTGAATGAAGGAAATTTGGAGTTTAATTTTGATGCCCCTCAAAGATATGTATTTTCATAAAATAAAATATCCACAGTGATCTGTGCAAAATAAGAGTGAACAAATTGCAAATTCCAAAAGACAAAATTCTGAGAGATGGGTTGGTTTGTGGCCAGACTCTTGCAGAGAACAGTAGTCCACAAAGCAGCTGCTGAACTGATATATCAAAGGACTTCAGAAGTTTCTGTCCATTGGACCACACAATTATCTTCTCTGTCTCTTCATTTTCTGTTTGCAACATTTCTTTCCATTATATTGTGTTGATCCTAACAGTGGAAATAAGAGTGAAGCTGTGTGTATTAAAGTTAGGTTAAGCAGAGTATAGTTTTAAGAAAAGTTCCCCAGAATCAATATCTTTACCCTCTCTTCTTTGAATTAGGGCACAATGATTAATATGCTAACTCATGTTTTTGAAATGGGGTGGGAGTAGTGAACAGAGTATCTCAGAACTGCTTAGCCATGCTTAAATTGAAATGAAACTGATTAAATATCAAACTCAAGTGTAGTCATTTAACAAATTAAACATTACTGGTTCAACATTCCACACTATAGCTTACCAACATTGTCCTAAGTACTACACTGTATGATGCAAATTGTCATATATTTGATTAAAATGCTGTTAAATAAAATACATATGTGTGAATATACATAGCCACAATTCCTTTGAGCAGTGCTCAGTTATAAGTTATACACATGTGCAAAGAAAGAAGAGTATTTGTTCCAAATTAAGAAGTTTTTTCAAATCATTTATACTGGTAAAATTCAAATTATAAACAGAAATAGAGAATAATATTATAGTTAATGAGAAATTCTTCAAAATATGTATACCTGGATTTGAGATAGTCATATTCTAGAATATACTACCTGATAAATCATTTAAATATACATGGTTTGCTTAGATAAATATTAATAATTGGTTTTCATTCCTTAAATGGATTCTGGAATGAGGGAGAAAGACAAAGTAATGTTAAAATGTCCTTAAAGTTAATTGTTAAAATGAAGAGTTCATTCAATTCATGAGGTGTTCTTATTTATGCAGGGCAACAATTTTTTTTTTTTTTTTAAGGAGAAAAAGAAGTGTTAATAAAGGCACATGTCTGTACCATGGACAATGCTAACTGGTTTAGGATGCATTTTTACCTCAGTTTATCTTAGTTATTTTTGTCATTAAAAATTAATTATAATTCAAATTTAAGAGTATATTTACCGTTAAAGGTTTTAATGTTCAGTTAGTGTGGCACAACATGGTAACTGAAGTGCCTCAGAACTATACTGGCAGATACAGTGGACCTATTATGAGACATAAAGTCTTCCACAGAGAGAAATCAAAATTAATATGAAAGCTTAGCTCAGACTTTCTCCATTAAGCTTTTATCAAGTCTTCAGAAAGGGGAAGCATTTTCATCTCTTCCCATTTTCTGTCCAGAGCTCTTTTTGTTAAAGGTTCCCTGAAGAAAAAAATGAGAGATTTACGGACCTGGTTATTCCACAGAGAGATTACTTATCCCCATAATTAACATTTCTCACTCACTTCCCTTTTTACAGCCAACTAAAATACAAAAAAAAAGGAACTATCAATTTGAAATAGAGGAACATATTTCAATTTTGAATCTAAATCTGAAAAAGAGGACCACAAGCAGAAAAAGAAATCCCCACTCAATTTAATACTTATAAAATGCCCAATTTAGATAGAACTGCAAGTTTTTTTTTTCCCCAAAAAATATGTCTTTTTGTGTGGTTAATTTTTTTTTCACAGACTATCTTTGACAAACTTATTTTTATTATAAAGTTAGTTATTACAAACCAAAAAAAAATTAAAAAAAACACAAACAAACAAAAAAGATGATTGAGGGCTTTTAAGATAAATTGTTTTACTAGAATTCCATTAAAAAAATCCTAAATTCAAAGTAACAATGTAACACCTGGATGGTCCAAATTTAAGGAAATGATGTATGGATTCTAGTCAAAGGCAACTGTTTTTATATAAATATATTGCATTGAAGTTTTAATCTTAATTAAACCAATATTTTGGATTCCATGGAAAAGATAAATGGAACAACAGTTGAAAAAAATCAAGTCTGTAAGATTTTAAAACTAGGTTTTACATTTTAAAAACATTTGCTTATTGTTGATTTACGCAAGTTGATCTAGCATTGAGATTCTGCTTTTTTGTTTTTTATTTTAGCAGACTTAGAAATGTTTCCATGAGGAGGAGAGATTTGGTGAATTATCTTCTTAACTGAGGTACAAAGATAAGTGAATAGGATATTTTGTCATCGGATGTGAAGACCCTCATCAATCCCTGATCTTGCCTTGGCACCTAACTTGAGCTCACTGAATCTGTCATTAGAAGAATATCTTGGCAGAGTCAGAAACAGAAGTAGGAGCTGTGCTTCCAGCAGGCAGTGCTGAAAGGAGTCAGGTCTGGGAGAGAAGGGCGTTTCTTCTCGTCTTCCCACACAGTCAGAGGACATCTTTGTTTTAGCGTCTCTCTTCAGAGCTAACATTTGTCATTTCCAGGAAATGGAAGTGCTCTTGTTTTCAAGCTACTGAAAATCATGATCTAGCATTCTATCATTCAAATGAACTCTAAACCTGTAACAATTGTTCCATCTTCACATATAATATAGCATCATACAGATAATTTAGTGCCTTTCCTTAATTAGGGCACAGTATACTAATATTTATAATCTAATTAAAATATTCAGATTATCTTTACATGATCATTAGCACATATTTTATGAAACTTGTTCAGTTTTGATATAATCTAATACCCTGTAAACTCTATCACTCACTGCATTACTCAAAAACAAGTAGATAGACTAAATACACTAAACTAAAAAAACCCTTTAAGTATATTGAGTCTCTTTGTTACTGGATGGTAATGAAGACAGTTTTTATTTTTTATTCATGTTTATTATGTTCTAATGTTTAAAGTTATTCTAGGGATTGGGTCCAACCATAAATTTATTATAATGTCTCTTTAGCTATGTGTCTTTCAGGTTCATCATAATTACTGTTTCCTGGGCCAAGCTCCATGACGCAGTATGTTAATCCTCTGCCTGTGGGGCAGCATCCTGTATAAGCACAGGTTCCAGTCCCAGCTGCTCCTCTTCCAATCCAGCTCTCTGCTGTGGCCCGGGAAAGCAGTGGAAGATGGCCCACGTGCTTGAGCCCCTGCACTCACATGGGAGAAAAAGCATCTGGCTCCTGGCTTTTGATCTGCACAGCTCCAGCTATTGCAGCCACATGGAGAGTGAAGCAACGGATGGAAGACCTTTCTCTCTCTCTCTCCCTTTAACTGTCTGTAACTCTACCTCTCAAATAAATAAATAAAATCTTTAAAAAAATATTATTTCCTTTTAGAATTTAGACACTGAAAAATCATCTGTATGAGTATAATAGAAGGCAAATGATATATTTTCTCAAAATTAAACATATTAGTCTCAAGACCAAATGTCATCAGAAGAAGCTGGTTAGAGCATTACCTCCTCAAGACCAGCAGCTGCTATTGTTTACCTGCATTCCTGATGAGAAAAAGCTGGCCCTGCTACTCAGATTCCATTTACACTGACGCATGCCACAAATGGTGAGCTCTGCTTATTCCTAAGCATTTCAAATTACAGGGGATATTAAAAGAAACAAAATGGGATGATGAATATCTTACACTGGTTCTTCACTTTTCACAATTCAACTTCAATATTTCACTTTTTCTAAATATGTAGATAAATTACAAAGGTCTTATCTAATCAATACATCTATTAAAATTGTTTTTACTTACAAAATCTATTCTAGAAATATAGAAATGAAAGAAAGAAGTATTTGATTTTCATTCGACTTAATTGACTTCATTCTTGTAAGAATGTGGTCCCTTTACCATGAAGGTTTAACTTGAATAAATCACAATGTGATGGAGATTTGCCCTCTTTGTTAAACAACAAAAAGAAACAGAATGCAAGATAAAAGAACTTTTAAATTCAGAAGTATTAATTACAGCATTACTTTTTACAGGTAAATATTCTCAAAATGAAAACTCATAATTTCATCCAGCCTCACTTGAGGGGTATCTAGACAGGAAAAATAAATGCAGAAAACAGAAAGTGTTATACATGTAATAAAAATGCACACTATACACAGAATGCAGCATCTATAAGTTATATACATGTATATACACTGTATATACATATATAATAATGCTGTATATACACACATGATTGCCCAATGACACATGTGTTATTGCTCCTCTTACTTTTAAAAGGCCTATCACATATTAAACAAAACACATATATGGTAAATTTAATGATATCATTTAAGTTCTGTTCACCTGAATTTTCAGAGTTGAGGGTTTTGAGCTAACTTATCAACGTCTAAATTCAAATTAAACCAGCTCAAATCACATACGATGAAGTGTCCTTTTATTATCATTTCCTCTCACAATATCTTGATGCTATAATCACACACCTCTCATCTTTTGAAGCATCTCCTTGCTTTCTTTGTCATAGCCATTTCACAAAAGTGCAACCTTTCTTGGCTTAGACAACAAAATTGCAAAATGATGGGACTGCACAAATAATCACTTTGCACTAAATGAATTAAAATGTCTTGCAGTGGTTAAAGATGCGTCCTTTTGTTCTATGTCACATTATGAATTTTTATAATCCTAAACACAAACATTAATTTCAGATATCAAAGGTTTAAAATCAACATTCATACGTAAGAAAAAATAAAAATAATAAAAACTTCCAAACTCAGTCATTAAAGTTGTCTTGCAAATTCTCTCTCTCTGAAACTTTTATTAAAATATGGTATTCATCATCCTTAGTTCTTAAGTATTTTGCATTAGATGAAATAAGATAGCTTTCTAAATAAAAATATAAAGGCATACACATAAATAATACCATATATGATATATAACATGTTAAACTATTACTGAATTAAACTGATAGTTCATTTTCAATTTTTTTCCACTAACCATGTTATAGATTAAGGGACATTTCAATATGTTTATTATTTCCAGTATTATTACTATCATTAGTAATAAAAATAGCAATGAGTAATAGCAAATATATGTAAGATTTGGTACTGCTTCAATCAAATCGACTAACAACTATGAAGTTTATTAGTGATCTATTTTTTCTTAAAAAATATATTTTACTGTAGCAAAACATAAAATAGATCCTAACCATAGTACCTATATATCATGATACTTCATGAAAACACATCAGGAATTATAAATTAAAGCTAATTTAAGTAATTTTAATGCACAGCTAAAATAAGTGGTTTGATCAGGGGGTAGAAAACTCCATGGAAGAAAAAATTATCTCCTTGAGTACAAAATTCCACTCTCATATAAATTTATTTTCATCAAATAAATTTATTCCCCATTCAAGGGAGAAATTTCTAACTCTGTTTAAGACAAGATAGTCTTACTCTCTATTTTATACATGAATTTAAGCATTATTATCATCAAGTTACATTACAAATTAATAAAGTTTGTGGAGACTCATCTTTCAAATGTTGGAAGAATCAGGGTCTTTGTCTTTCAGAGATCACACTTTATCTTGATTGGTGCAATAAGCCACGTTATGGTGATGGTGATCAGCAGTATCTGGCTTTGCACTCTGAATTTTTCCTGGACACATGCTTTCTACCATTCACCAAAATGTTTTGATTGGAAGAAATGGAAGCATGATAAATTGAGATTCCAAAATTTAGGTTCCCAAACACTTTGGGAAAAGTACTGAGTTTCTGTGCCTTACAAAATGAAATTCGTGGAGGAGGGAGATGACTGGAAAGAATGAGAAAGGCAAAACAACAGATGGGGAAAAGGTGACTTGTAAAGTAAAATCAAGAAGAAGAATATAGAAGAAAACAACAAAAAAGGAATGACACCTATTTAATCACGGAACTGACTTTCTAGTATAAGAAGAGCTTTACTTAAATATTGTACAAAAAATTAGAGAGTGAATCATATTCATGGGACCTTTTCTGTTCTCTAATGTACTTCAAATAATAGAGACAAAGTTATAGGTACAACATGTCAGCAAGGGAGCAGTGAAATTTCAGAGTTTTATATTGTTGCCTTGAGTTTTTATTAGTTTGAGTACCTGTGTTGGTACTTACATGAAAATTTCAGGATATATATAGAGTATGTTCTTCTAGACATTTATGGGCTTGTTTTAAGTACAGTGCCTTAGTGTATCAACCACAGACCTTTAGACGCTGCTATTCTCATTGTTTGTGGGGGAAAAATGTGATGTAAGGCATCATTGACTTGTGATGAATTGCATTCAACACGTAATGACAATTTCTAAGGGCAGTTGGAGGAAACACTAGTTAAAAACACTGGCCTCCCTGCGTAAGGCTGCATCACTGTTGGTGGATCATTGGAGCTCTGCTGCCCTCTACTGGCTGAATTTACAACTGCCTCAAAGCTCTCCGGTTTCTGGCACCTAAAAAAAAAAATCCAATGTCTTTGGTTTTGTTCGCATGTAAATAGATCATAACTTGGATTATTGTCAGATTAATTTTGTAGCATAACCTTACTGTCCAAAAAGGAAACCTCGTTCGGCATCCCCTTAGATCAAGCATTCTGGGGCCAGTTGTAGTGAGTGGTTAGAAAAAAACAAAACAAAACAAAACAAAAAAACAAAAACAAAAAATGGTAGCCGAATACAGCACTGCCAGCTTCCACAGATAATGGGATTCTGAAAGTCGAACTGGCTCTGAGACCTTTGATTGGGTGCTATGTGTACCTGTGCGAAGGTAAGAGTGTATATGTCTGATTTTAGTGCCTAGCTTTTCAAGAATAACAAGTTCACCTTCCTTTTCCTCTACGTCATTTACTATCTGGAAATGCATAAATCCTTGATTCCATTCTCCTGATAATTCTGTAGTTTTTAGCCATGTAGTTAATTTCCCCCAAATGCATCCTACCTTGCACATGATGCGTCATTGGGATACTAAGTTTGAAATTCACAATCCAAGAAAAAGAAGTGAACTATAAATCAGATTTCATTAAGCCCTAATTGTATCCTAGCATGGGATGGGGGTAATGGATTATAAGACTTATCAACATCACAGTGAATCAAACTTGTTAATAAATTAGTTTTCTGTATAACAAATAAAAGAAATATATCTGTAAGACAGGAGCACGAAAGGCATGGCATAGCTGAAGTTTAAGGTTCAAGCTCTGTATCCTCTATATATAATATAATATGTTTTTCAAAAACTTTTTATTAGGAAAGCTATACCAGACGCATAATCACTATACAATGATTAAACATTACCTTTACAATTTATAATCACTGAAATTACAGAATAAATATATGCACATTTCTTTTGAATCTTTGTGTGTGAGAGAAAACATTAAAAGTGCTTCCTACAAAGCTGTTAGTGATATATACCCAGTTGCTTTTTAATTTTTAATATTATATATATATATAAGAAAGTGCACATGTTCTCCAAAAAATATTGGTGTCAGGATGAAGTGTCACAAAGAGGGTACTTATCCCTAGGCGTCTGTCTCCAGCTGTTAAACCACCAGGCCTTCACTTCAGTAGGATCCAGCCTCGAATGTGACTTTTCCAGGGCGGTAGGAGAGATGCTGTGAGCTGTACACTAGGGAAGAAGGGCAGGTGAAACTCCGGAGAGGAGAGAAATGTATCAAACCCGAACTAAGTAGTTTGGGTTGAATGGACGTGGTGTGTGTGTGTGCATGTGTGCGTGTGTTGGTGTGTGTGTACCTGTAAGAGCAGAAAGAGGACCTAACTGTGCAAGGACCTGTGGGCTGAGTACGGGTATGTGCGTGAGAGACAAGAATGAGTGAGAACATCCGAGCAAGACCCGCCCCCCTCCCCGTCTTGCAGTTTCCAGGCATGCAGCAAACTGCATTGTTAATACATGTACAGAATCTGTGCCATGATGGGAAGAGGAAAGAAAGCCACAAACGTCAATTCCCCCCTCCCTTTTGAACAAAATTATAACTAAAGAAAAGTTATTGAAAATAAAAAGACACTGAATTTTACTGAATTAGGATCAATAGAACGATCCCCAGTATACCTTATACATGGCACAGTCAAAGTCTCAAGTTTCAGTATAAAAAAATAATGGTAACATTTGCTGGCAAAAGTCTGCGAAGGCACTTCATTGATTAATGATCTGAGTGTGGCCCTTCCTCCAAATCACATCTGAGAAGGGAGAGCATACATCTGTGTCTCGAATTGTCATGCGATGTCAGTCCTGTTCAGGACAGGAAAGATGGTGAGGATGGAGTTACTGGGACAAATGAAAGGGAGCGAGGGGTAGATTTATTTTCCTTTTCCTTTCCAAAAAAAAAAAAAAAAAAAAGAAAGAAAGAAAGAAAGAAAAAAAGCACTAATTTATTTTCGGCTTTCCGTTAGAACCTGTATGTTGTCTTCTCCAGGACTTCGAGGTAATCCGGCTTGGTTTGAAGTTTGGCCCTTAACTCGAGGTAATCACTTTTTTGGGTTTGGTGGTCTGTGAAGCCCTTTCCAGCTGAGAAGAGAAGGGTTTCTTTGAGCCTGGCATCCTGTTGTAAGTCTGGGTATTGCATGCCAGGAGGGTGGACGTGCAGTTCCTTTAATTTGGGCACTGTGCCGTAAAGGCAGTCCACGAATCCCACCGTGCAGGGGGCTGGCTGTGGCCTATCTCGGTCTAGTAGCATACTGCCACCACCACAGCCTCCCCCGGGAGGAAACAGCACCACCCCGCCGTTCTTCTCATGGTGGCGGAATCCAGCCAAGTCTCCCCCGGACCCCCCGACCACCCCTGAAACCCCACCGACTGCCGGGTGGTGAGGGTGAGGGTGATGGTGATTCACCGTCACTATGGTGTTTAGCTGGGAGCTGGACACGGCCAGGGCCCACTCCTTCTCTTTCTCCAGCAAGGTCCGGTAGTTGCTGTGGTTCTCCTTGGGTGTCTCAGCAAATTGCTCACTTCCTAGGAGAACCTCACCCATTCCCGGCGGTTGTGCCCCAGGGCCCCCACGCTCCGCGCCCCCTGCTTCCTGGCCTGGTGATACAGCCACTTCTTCCTCCTCGCGAGGCTTATAGATGGGGTTGTTGCACATCTGGGTAACTGGATGCGGGATGTACTCATACACATGCCCCACAGGAGGGGCCTTTTCTGGGGAGGAAAGAGTTGGTCGACCTCCACCTCCATTTCCACCACCACCACCGCCTCCACCATCCTCGAATAGCCGGTGGCACTGCATCTGGATGCCAGTGAGGTCCACGCCTTCCTGCCGCTTACTTCTAAAGGGCAGCTTCTTCCGTCGCCGGCGGAGCACATAGGCAAAGAGGCCCGCAGCAACAAAGACTGCGGAGAAAAACAGAACCAGCAGGCTGAGGATCAATACGGAAAGTGGCACAGGGCCCCCAGGGGGTGAGAACTCATAAGGTGATGCACTTGTTGGTCCCCCAACAAGGTGAGAATCTCCAGGCTGGGCTGGGGATGCCCCAGCTGGTACAGCGTGCAGCATCTCTGGGCAGAGAACTTCCAGCTCAATAGTACGCACATCACGGTGGGTGAGGTTCTCAGGGCTCCTGCAAAGCACATCACCTACCACGCTGACTGAGCTGATGGTTTCAATCCACTGTTTGAAGGGCACCAGGTCACAAGTGCAATCCCAAGGATTCTCATTGAGGTCTATCTGGACAATGGCATTCAAGTGTTCCAGGACGCCAGCCACAGGAAGATAGAGGAAGTAGTTCTTCCTCAAGTTGAGCCGGGCCAGGGATGTGCCTGCAAAGGCATCTGTTGGAAGGGTCCTCAGCAAGTTATTATTGAGGAACAGCAGTTTCAAGTTGGGCATGAGGCTGAAGGCCGCAGGCTGGATTTCTCGTATGACATTGAACTCAAAGTACAAGTAGTGCAAACTCTGTAGGCCTCGGAACATGCCCGGTGTCAGCTTCTCTATGTCATTGCCATTGAGAAAGAGGCTCTTTAGGTTGGGCAGGTTGATGAAGGCTCCATCCTGGACATAAGAAATACGATTGTTTCCCAGATGCAAGAGATCCAAGGAAGAAAAATTCCAAAAATCAGAACGGTATATTTTCTGTATGAGATTGCTGCTCAGGTACAGTTTCTTGGCATTCAATGGCCTTGGAAGAAGTTCAGAAATGTTATTAAATCCTCGTTCTTTGCAGTTGACAGTCAAGCCAAGGTCATTGATGTGCAAATTACAGGTACACCCAGTAGGACATATAATGGGAATTGGTGGTCTGGTCTGGTAAGGTGCAATGGGAGGTTGGTTTGGACCAGGATATAAAGCTTGGGATGTGGAGGGTGGTCTTGGTGTTCGGGGTTGTTTGGTGGGCTTAGGCTGTTTATTTGAGGACTTGTATTCAACAGAAGAAGCAGTAAAATGCACAGAGGACAGCATGGAGGAGGGCTTAGTTGGCCATGCATTTTCCTTGCTTGATGTCAAGTGGGGGATACCCAAACTAGCCTCCACCTCAGAGTCAGACAGCAAGGGACACAGTTCTGTCTTCTTGATTTCTCGAAGGTCCTTTCCATGGAAATGAAAAGGTGTCTCACAGGTGATGTCTCCCACCAAGGCAGTGTAAGGAATGCGTTCCAGCCAACTCTTCAGTTGTACAATCTCACAGGTACAGTTCCAAGGATTTTCTTCCAACTGGAGCTCCATGAGGCTTCTGCCAATGTGATCTAGCATTCCTCGATAAAAGAGAACCTTCAACCTGTTCCCACGTAGATCCAAATGCGTTAAAGAGACAGCTTTAAATAAGTTTGTTGGGAGCATGGGGATGAGATTATCATTTAGAATGAGAACCCTCAGCTTACTTAGGTTACGAAATGCCCCACTTTCTATACGTTTAATGACATTGTAATCTGCCTGCAGATATTCCAAACTTTCCAAGCCAAGAAAGGTGTCATTTCTGAAGACATCTAATTTGTTCTCGTGTAGATACAGCCTCTTTAAAATCTTAAGACCATTGAAAGCTCCTGTCTGAATGTCCTGCAATGCATTGTTCCCAAGGTTAATGGACACAGCATTATTTAAATGAAGAAAACTGTTGGTGTATAATTTCCTCATTGAATTCCTCTGCAGATACAGTTTGAAAGGTCTTGACCAGAACTCTGTGATCTGACTAATATTTGTAAATCCTTTACTGTCACAATGTATATGGAAGAGGCTTTCTTTAACTTCACAGTAGCATGGATCAAAACAGGGCTCATCTATTTCCTCTGAGTCCTCTATCAGGGGAATCGGGGTAGTCCATCCTAGAGCAATTGTGCTTAGAAGAATTATCCACAACATCCTCCCTCTGTGAAGCATCTCAGCTACGGACGGTTTCATCATTCGTGGTTGATTACAAAACTGCAACAGAAATAAAGATGCAGATATTTAGCTTGCATTAATATGTACTTTTTAAATTATCGCCTATATGTGAGGCTTTTTAAGAACATTATCAAAATAAGAAGTTGTGAAACTGACACTCAAAATGAGTTAGCAACATGCTTAATGTTTACAGTGTGTGCTATATTTTAACTTGCGATACATTGAAATATTGAACCAGTGCAATGACATTTTCCAGAGCCAAGCCATATTTGGTAAATGGCATATCACATGAATAAAAAAAGTTTGTATTACCTCTTATTGAAAATAATAGGATTAGTATAGAGTGGCACCTTTTGGACATAAGGAAACCCAATAATACTGGGAATAATTTGGTCATTACACTTGATTGACTGTTAAAGTCACATTGGCACTGCCCATTATAAATTCAATTGGAATTTTTATGGGGGAAAAAAGATGTTTCTAAAATTATAGGCTTCTACTGCTAAAAAGATATACCCCAACGTTATTAGATTAGAGAGTATGATGAAGTTGGAACTTATTACTCAATATCAGTTGTTGAGATGTGTGAAATGACTAACATCCCCCAAAATTTAAGAATTATTTTAAGAAGGGATCATGATAAATGCAATTTCAGTGTATGATCAGTAACACTCTATGCCCCTCTCCCTTTGGCCCAAGCACAGATTATTGGCCTGTCTTAGATAACTTCTACATATTTGTGTCATTTGGCAATTTAAATCTTTTACGAGTGATTAGTCCTTGTGAAGAATGTGTCCATGCAATTGTCAGAGCTAAAGATAGTGACTCCTAAGGGATGCTGTGTCTGGGAATGTCTGAATTAAAACATTCTTGGAGCTTAGTTTGGAATGACCAATGCAGAAATCTGTAAAAAGTTGGAAAAGCAGGTGACTGGTTTAGGAGGGGTGAGCAGTTAAAGGTAAGAGAAGGTGGAAACCTCAATTCTTACCTCTGATAAATAAACTATCATATGAAATATATTTCAGAAGAAGACATCATTCTTTTTCAATTGGAAGAAACAGATGCAGTACACTCTTCTACATACAGAACCTTCCTCCATGGCTCTCTTTCCTTGCCTAATATCGTCAGTATATAAAAATGTGCACATAAATAAATTATAAGTATTCAGTTTTATTAGATTATCCTTCCTGAGTCACTGAAATATCAATCAAAATTGAATGACTGATTTTAATCAATAAAAATGAACCGGATTTTCAGGCATACATTTTCTCCCTTCACAGATACCTATATCAAAGCAGTATTTTACCAACCCTCCAACTTAAAACACAATGATGTAATTTATAGAGAAAATGAAAAGAATAAATCTTCACATTCAACTTGCATATAATTTACACAGCTGTAAGCAAAAGAGAAACCATGAGAAAGCAAAGAGAAATATTCCTCAGGCATTGAATACTCAATTTTCAGAAACAATTAAATGAAAAAGAGAGATAGAAACAAGGCAGACCAGAGTACATTGCAGTACCAGTTAGTCTTCCCTGTCTCCCTTATAAAATATTAAAATCTACTTAAGCTTTTTCATCTTCACCATTCTTTTCTAAAATGTTTTTCTTGTTTTCCTTTTTTTTTTTTTTTTTTTTTACTTCCCTGAGGTTTTGGATAGATAGGCTCCAGATGTCTTTGACTTACCTATTTTGCAGATTTATTTATTTATTTTTTATCATTGAACAATGAAAAGAGGGGTAAAGCCTGAGTTTAAGGATTCTCTCTCTCTCCCTCTCCCACCCCTCTTGCTGAAACTGAAGCAAAGGGAGCTGGGGTTGGGGGGAGACTAAGAGGGGGAAAAAGGCCAGTTCGAGACGTGCTAGGAATGCGATGTGCTCCTCAATGGGCTTCTTTAGGATGCAGAACTGCTGCTTGGCACACTCAATAGGGGAGGGAGAAGGGGCTGCGGGCTTCCAGCTCTGCTGCCGCCGCCGCCGCCGCCGCCTCCGCGGTGGCTGCTCTATGGGCACCAGCAGCACATCACTGGGCCCTGGGAGGAAAGGTGGGAAGAAGGCAGGGAGGAAGGAAGGAGCAGGATCTCCGACTTCTCTCACTCTAGATTTTTCTTTCTTTTCCTTTTCTTTTCTCTTTTTAAATTTTAATATGTGCTGTAACCCTGGAGCCAGCTTTCCACGTCATGAAAATGAGCTCCAAGCAGGGGAACGCGCTTAGCATGGGGTCGGGAGCGAGCACTAGGAAGCCCTGACTATTGAGTTGTGTGTGCCTATGTGTGTGTGTGTGTCCGTGTGTGCGCGTGTGTTTGCGTGAGCATGTGTGTGCGCGCGTGCGTTTCAGGGCAAGGAAAAGAAGTGGAGGAGTCTAAGTGACAAATTGGCGAAACAAGAAACAAGAGTGAACCGGTAAGAGATGAACCCAGGAAACATTCCTTTGCTGGGGAGGCGGAGATGAGGTTCTTCCCTTTTATTTCCTTCTCCTCTCTTCTCTTCTCTTCTCTTCTCTTCTCTTCTCTTCTCTTCTCTTCTCTTCTCTTCTCTTCTCTTCTCTTCTCTTCTCTTCTCCCCTCCCCTCCCCTCCTCTCCTCTCCTCTCCTTTCCTCTCCTCTCCTCTCTTCTCCTCTCTTCTCCCATCTCCTTTCTCCTCCCTTCTCCTCCCTTCTCCCCTCCTCTCCCCTCCTATCCTCTCCTCTCTTATCCTCTCTTCTCTCTTCCTTTTTTCTTTCAAGGAAACCAATCCCTTGGATGAGTTGATCCTCTTTTCTGTAGCACAGATGGTTAGGAAAGTGAGATTGTTCCTAAGAATTATCCATTTTACAGCAGACATCCTCTCCAAAGGTGAGGGTGAGGGGGGAATCCAGGTCCCCAGGGCAAAAGTGCTGAATCTGGCTGACTCTTTGAGTGTCCAGAGTTACAGCCCAGGCAGCCTGAGCAACTTGGACTGAGTTTCTCCTGCATTTTGCTTCGATCCCTTTGCACCAGGAATCCTTTTGTTGTGCTGCAGCTCAAAGCCCTTGATTTACCCTGAATTTAACAGCCATGTGTTTTCTTCTATCCTTTTAAAACCAGAGACAAGCCATGGCTCTAGGAGATGCAGACCACTTGGGTAACAGCCGGCACACTTTACTTCCTTCCATCTGCAAAACCCTCACAGAGGAGAGGGAGTGCAGGATTTCAGGATTTGGATTCTTTTTATTTTTCTTTCTTTCTTTTAAAAATCCAAATATTTATCTGTGATATTTTTGGAAACAGGGTAGTACGGAGCAGTGGAGTGGGCCAGATTGGAGGAAGGTGTTGAGATGTAGAAGGACCACCAAGTCATAGTTGGCAGGAAACCTCCAAAAGGAATTTTTAAAGGCTCAAGTGACTCTACAGTCCTATCTGATGGGAGGAAATGCTGCTGAGGGGGAAACTGAGGAGAACCAAGTGTGCAGATGAGGTGCCTAGCTAGCTGGGATTGTGTGTGGCTGATGCATATCTCCCTCACCCCAGCATACACCAATCCTATCATCAACCCAAGGGGAGAGGTGAGGGGAGGGACTTCCTGGTCACTAAAGAACTAGATTGAATCTCAGTTGCCCAAAGGGCTCAGAGTTAGTAGGTCGTCGTGACTTTCCCTTGAAATATTCCTTACAAAACCAAATTTTAAAGAAAAGCACAGCTTATCCATTTTTTGCCACCAAAATATATGCATCATCAAACTAAAAATGTTCCTTTACCAAGTCATAAGCAATTAACACGATATTGTGCATTTAAAATGACCGTCCCTGTGTCCACTTCCTCCCAGTAGCTAAGACTGGTACAGCAATCAAGGATGAGATAAGCAGGGGGCAGAATCCGGTAACATTCTACACCCTTAGTATTCCAGACCCACCCTAATCCCAGATAGGTCTCAGCTAAGAAGCAAGCCAACACCAACCAACAGCCTGACTCCACAGACAGAGCAATTCCACCCCTACCCCCTACCCCACTGCACCCCCAGTACCTTCCGTGTTCAATGTGCAAAGGTGGGGACTGTTTTCACGGATTTTTATCTGAACCCGTGATTTAATAAAATCAGTGGGTAACCAGGAGGCTGCCCTGTGCTTCCCAGTGTCTCTCTGCAATCAAGTCCGGTTGTCTGGTGAACTACAATCCCCTAAGCCTGGACTTGGGCCATGCCCTTAAGGCTATTTCATCCTTTTCCTTCCTTTCATTTCAGATAGCGTGTCCAAGGGACAGGGAAGACTCCAAAAGTTAGGGGACACGAGGGCCCGGGGGCCCGGTTTCCTACGCGTCCTGCTGGGAGAGCCCAGCACCATTTGTTTGTGCATAGAACAAGAAGCCCTTTCTCCTGGCTGTGTCCCCTACCCACCTCCCCATTCCCATTGCCGGATCCGCGAACCCTCTCCTCTCTCCAAATCGAAGGTTAAATCTTCCAATATGGAAGCAGAATGATATCCCCTAGAACAAATAATTAAAATGCTGCATCATTCATTTTCTGAAGAGCTTTGAGTCTCCTAGAGATCCTTTGCTAATCCGCTGTCGCCAGGCGAAACGCACAATGGGTCTGTTCAGACACGGAAAATTGTGGGAAGCACAAGCCGTTTTCCTCCTGTCTTTTTACAACACCAGCGAGCGAGCTATTGGGGGGAGGGGTCCCTCGCTCCGACACCTGGCCCATTTGTCTGAGTTACTTACGATTTCCTTCCCCAGAGACGGGGTCCTAGAGCAGGCTGGTCTCCGGTACCCCTCCTTCCACCATCGTCCTTAGACCTAACCGATCCACTTCAAAAATGCAACAAACCCCTAGCACCTGTGAGCGTACGGAAGACGCGGCGGCCAAACTCTTGGCATGCTGTGCATTGCACACCCTGCCTGCGAGACATACTGGTTTCAATTAGGCAAAGTAAGGAAAGGATGGCGGCGAGTACCTAGCGGCGCAGAGCGCTCACCATCTCCGAGGTTTGCAGCGAGGGGCTTCCCAGCGGGAGGGGCAAACTCTCGGGGAGGCTGAATTGTATCCACCATGCTGGAGCCTTGCAGCGTCTCCTCTGCTGGCTAGCAACTTTCAGATTGCTCCCGAATCCCGCTTGTAATCCGTTCGAGCGTTTCCACCTTCAGGGAAATGGTCGCTTGCATACCAGCGGAGGCAGGCGCGCACCTAGCGTCAGGGGGCTCCCGACCACAGCCCGAGGTGGCCCGATGGCAGGCACGCAGCGTGAGCGTCCCACGTCTGGCTTCCTTCGATGTGGAACCTCGGGGCTGTGGATCAGCCAGCGGCGAGCCTCGCTGCTCCCGAGGGCCCGGGGCTCGGGTTCCGGCTCTCTCTCCGTCTTGTCTCTCTCTTCCTGAAAGGTTGTCACTCAGAAGCGCGCAGTTCCCGGCCCGAGGCCTCCTGCTATCCGAGGAGACGGGAAGGAGCCCTCGCCTTTTTCCCGGGTGGCTGCGCTCTTTTGCCCTTTGGGTGGGTGGCCGTGGGGGCTTGGTGGTGTGTGGACCAGAGGCGGAAAGGAGGCAGGAAGGGGTGACTAGATCCCAGATCCCAGCATTGGTCAGACCGCCAAGGTTGGGGGTTGGGGGGTGCGGGGCGGCAGGGAGGGAGGCGGAGGGAGCAGCGACAAATACAACAGTATGGCTGTACACACCAAAGGCGCCTCGGGTGTGGGAGACCTCGCGCGGCGCACCAAGGTGCAGAGATCTCGCTGGCCGCGAGCGAGTGCCCTGACAGCTCACCATTCAGGCACCCTCACTTCTCCGGCCAGAGCCGGGCGGGGGAGGGGGCGGCCGAATGGCTCAGGCCAAGGAGACGCTCGCGGCGGCGGCGGCGGCGGCGGCGGCATCTTCTCAGACTGACCTGCTTTAAAAGTGCCACTTTAATGGCCTAGGAAATAACTGAAATCGGATTACACGTTACTTACCGACGTCTGCTCCGAAAACTGGGAGCGCCAGGTCGGGTATTAGGGAGGCGAGATAGGACACGCAGGGGCTGGAACCCGAAGGCAGATCCATCAGCCGCCCCCAAATCGCGCACCGAGGGAGCGGCGCTCGGGAGCCCCCAGATCAGCCCATCGCCGGAGCCTCCGCCAGCTGGGCCCCCCCGCACCCCCGGCCCCTCCTCCGCGCCAACTGTGTAAATCAGCCGCCGCAGTCCTCTCGCCGCGCATCGCAGGCAAATCCCTGCTTAGGAAGCAAGGAAGCGAGCGATCCTCGCTCTCTCGTGCGCGCTCTCTTCCTCCTCCTCCTTCTCTCTCTCTCTCTCTCTCTCCCTCTCTCTCTCTCTCTCCCTCTCTCTCTCTCTGCCTCCTTCCCTCCCTCCCTCCCTCGTCCTCTCTCTCTCTTCCCCTCCTCTCTCTCTCTCCCTCTCTCTCTCTCCCTCTCTCCCTCTCTCTCTCTCTCTCTTTCCTCTCCTCCTCTCTCCTTTATGGGTCACAATCTGGCAGCTCTACAAAGAGGAACCCTACAGAATCTAGTACCAGGAAGTCAGCATTCTTTCTTTCCGGATTGATTTTAACTTTTGCAAAGGAAGAGATGGCTGTTTGGAAAATTACAGCCCAAACTGGGGGGATGGGGTGATCAAATTAGGAACATCTGAGCTGTATTGGTGGGCGGTATCGCTAAACGCCTCCGACGACGAGCCGTTTCCAAGTGATTTGCAGTCATCTCCCACCTTCGTGAGACATAGGTGACAATTTGAAAGTACACATATTGCCTCATCTGTTTACACGTGCTAAGGGCAGGTGGCACAGAACTGGAGGGTTAAGGGAGGTCTGAGGGGGCGTTTGCTGGAGGGAGGCTGGACACCATTTCGTGACAAATTAGATAAGAACATTTGAACAATGATTGCACCTACGTGAAACTGTTATCACAACATTATGGAAGCCACCATTACCCCCACTGCAGTCATACTAATGCAGTCGTTTAATGCTCCATTCAATCTGCAGTGTAAACCAACGCAGTGCTTTTTAGTAGATCCTTTTCATCAGTGGTGGTGTTGAAGAGGGGAGTCTTCCGCGAACTTCGCAGCTGAGCGGGAGGTAGCCTGAGCAATCATCTCAGTATCTCTTGCTGTTCCTTCCTGAAGTGAAGCCGGCAAATTGTCCAAGACAAGCCAAGTTGTGTAGCTATAATAAGAGTAGACCAAAAATGAACCTGACCCTATTTTTGAAAGCTTTCAAAGGATCTCTAGCTCACCCTTTGCAAAGAAACACATTTTAATTTAAATATGGAAATATTTGAGAGACAGGCCTAGAGGTAGGACTTCAACCTTTATCTTGTGAGTTTTCTGTATGCTGTAAATTATACCATTAAACCACAAATCGAGATGAGAATTGGTATAAGGAGAACCAGGGGCCTACAAAATTTTCTGAATATATATAAATACATTTATATATGTGTATATATATATATATATACACACACACACATACACATGGCAACTATTGGTTATGCACAAAATATGGCTCTATATTATATACTCATGAATGTGTGTATATAAACATTTATATATTGTGTTTATAACATTACAATCTGTTTTCCAAAATAATCAGTACTATTTAAGATTAGTAAGGCATCTCCTAGTATATAGTAAATTCAAAGACACCATGATATGAAAACCTAGTCTAAATATAGCATTTCACAACTATTGACATGAATTTCAATCCTATCTTCAGTATTTTCTAGGAAAATAAGTGCTTCATTGTGAATTTTACCTTTATGAAGACAGATATGGAAAGACTATTTGTCCTATGTATTTCACCACTAGGTCTCCAAATGGGGTTTTAAAGAGGTATATTCAGGAAAGCTAGCCAAAGGCGTTCATCTCTTCAATAAATAAGTGTGATTTAGGAGAAGGCAAATGGCATCAGTAGGCTGATGAGTCACAGAAATGTGTCTGGCCTTTTCAGGTGGTTGCTCAATTCGAGGCAAATCATCCCTGGGTACAACATATTCTGTGTGGGCAAGTGTGAACTCACACACATGCCCCTTGAGCCTCAGTGCTGGGAGGTACATTAGAGTAACCCTGAAAGAAACCAGACAACATCATTCCTAAAACAACTGAATCACTTTAACTTTTTGGAAATATTTTCACTTTATTTGATTTTCAAGGTTATTAGTTGATAAAAGAAATCATGAACATGTTAATGTATTTATTCCCAGCAGATGCTGGTATGGCAAAATGGTACTTGGGAGGCACCGAACACTCAATAGCTGACATGTGTTGTGAGTCTTAAAAGTGACTTCTTCCAATACAAATATTTCATGCCAGATAAAAATGCAGTGGAGTGATTGTGAAGAATGTTTGATTTTATGTTACAACATTTGAGTTATTTCTGCAATGACATTTATATGTCCACAGCTTTATTTTAATAAAATATTTTCCTTGTGAAAAGGAAGAATTCTTGTGGAAAAAAGGTTTTTTTTTTGTACATAATGGATAAAAAGAAAACATAAAAATAACATACAGGATGCAACTTTCAGTTCAACAAAAATATATCTACATTGCTGATTAGCGTATGTCTAAGTCGAAATGGCATTACAGCATTTCAAATAGCTTCTTTCTAACTATTCTGTATTTTTCTAGAGAGGGACAGTGGTATTAAAATGACTAAAATAAGAATAATTTTCTTGTCTAGCATGTATTTCACTCACTCTGATGACTTAAATAAAAAAAAATATTTCAATAGATTTATTGTTAGAGGAGCAATAGAGAACTCTTTAACATGTGGTGGAGTATTTATCAAGAGAGTTCCAAACTCTAAATGCAGTCATCTTTATTTATGTACAGTGTACCTAGTCTTCTACATATTACACTCACTTCTCTTTAACTTTTGTACAAGCATTCATGAAGGTTACTGCTTTTTTTTTTTCTTTTGTCCATTCCAAATAATGCTTAGGACAACAGACCACATATTTGATAATTAGGAGAAAGCTAACTGGCATCCTCTTTGATATACTACTGTTGAGACAATTGAAAATATATTGTACACAGTTGTCTAGCTGCAAATTAAGCCTGTAAAAGTTAAGCAAATAAAAATATGATAAATTAGAGGTTATTGTTTCACTTTTGTTTTGTTTGGGGATTGCCAGTGTTTACTGAAATTCTAAGTGTTGAACAGTATTCATTCAGATGGAGGGCTACATACTCACAGAAACTGTAATTTGTGTAGATTTTCCTACATCTCTATCAAATAAATACTTTGGAAATATTTCATATCCTGTAAAAAAGTTGTAAAGCAGTCTAAAACTGTGTTTTTCAAAAAGATTTTGTAAAATTTAGTGAATCAGCATATATTTGTGTAGCTCCATTATCATTAAAACTAATATGCTATAAATACAGATGAGTTACAAGATATCCAATTATACATTGATCTTTTATATCATGTTACACTAAAACATTTCAAAGTACTCTATAAGCATCCACTAAATGAAACCTCAGCTTATTTTTTAAATAAACAAGTATTTTAATCTCAAAGGTTAATTGAATTATTTTAGGACAACAAAAGTAAGTCTATTCAATATGAAAAAAAGTTTTTTTAATTTGTAGACTGGATTAAGCATAGAAAGCTATTGCTTCCTTTGTAAGATATTTTTAAACATTACTTGTAATCAATGAATTGCAGATGCTATAATGAAAATTAGCAAGATTTTTTTTTAAAGTCTTGAAAGACCAAGAAGAAGAAAAAGAAATCAAATGCACTTGTTGAAGTAAATTGATTATTGAATAATGCACTGAGAAATAAAGAATGGGTATTATTTGTAATGGAAAGAGGTAAATCACATAAGTTTTAGTAGTAAAGGAAGATTATTAAATAGATGACATTATGAGAAAAGGCAGTGAGAATAATTTTACAGAATCACAGACTCTCAGGCTTAAGAGGGACTTGTAAGGTTTTATATATTGAACAATTCCGTGATATTTGAATCTTTACAACACTGTGCCTTAACAAATTCGTATCAAGACTATGCTTTAGTAAAACTATGATGTGGAGTTTACTTCAAGATAACCCATGTTACTTTTGAACAAATCTAACTGAAAAAACATGCTTGCATTAATTTGTCTTGGTTTTACCCCTTACAGACATGTTTATATGACTTAGAAATTTAATCATGCAGAGACACTCACCTGGCAGGTAGGAAAGCAGAACCAATCAGTCTTTATGAGTTGCACTGGGGCTAGAGAAACAGTGACTGATAAGTTGATAAGTGAAGTCATGAGGCCGATTATGCTAGTTCCAGCTGTTGCTGCCATTTGAAGAATGAACCACCAGGTGGAAGACCATTCTCTCTCATGCTGTATCTCTGCCTCTCAAATAAATAAGTAAATCTTTTAAAAAGAAAAACAAGGGGAGTAAGTCAGCAGATGGAAGATTCTCATTCTCTCCTCTTTCTATTTCTGTGTGTGTGTGTTTATAACGCTGCCTTTTAAATAAATAAATAAGTCTAAACAAGGTTCGTTTCATATTTGTGATCTCAAGTAACTTAAAAATTCAAACAGAAGAAACTAGATTTCTCAAATATCATTTTATGGTTTAGTCTCTCCAACATATGTGGCTATTACCAGTGCTATTGCTCTATTATGTTGTAGGGTTTTTCAAATTATTGTTTTAAAGATTTATTTATTTATCTGAAAGGCAGAGTGACAGTGAGAGAGGGAGAAACAAAGAGATGAAGAGATCTTCTCCCTGTTGGTTCACTCACCAAACAACCACAGAAGCCAGGAGACTGGAACTCCGCCTGGGTCTCCCACATGGATGGCAGGGACCCAAGGACTTGTGCTGTCCTCCTCTGTGTTTGAAGCTAAGCAGCCCAGCCCAATATGGAATGGCAGCATTGCAGGTGGCACCAAACTATTAATGTCACAATATCAGATGCTATGGATACTTTTAAATTTAGTAGATTAAAGGGAAACATACATGGGAAGGTATTTAGCACAGTAGTTAAGACGCTGCTTGGGATGCCCATATCCCCTGTTAGAAAGCCTGGATTTGAATCTCAACCCCACTCCCAATTCGAGATGTTTATTAATGCAGTCCCTGAGATCCCTGCTCCCAGCTTGGCCAGGACCAGTCCCACCTGTTGCAGGTATTTGGGAAGTGAACTAGTAGATGAGAACGCTCTCTCTCTCTGCCTTTCAAACAAATAAAAACAAAATTTAAAAAATTTGACACTAAGCATGCAAAGAATATATGATAATAGAGGGAACTAAAATAAAAAGGGACACACATAGCACTTCAAATGTGTTTCTAAAATAATTCCAATGATAGCTTATCAAAATAGTTCAGATATTTTCTACCTAATTTTCAAGAGCTGGGCAAATCTGAACCTAATAGCCAAGAGCTTCATCCAGGTCTCCCAGTTGTGTGCAGGGGCCCAAGCACTTGGGCCATCTTCCACTACTTTCTGAGGCCATCAGCAGGGAGCTGGATTGAGAGTGGAGCAGCTGGAGCTTGGACTGGAACCTGTGCCCATATGGGATGCCAGCACAACAGGGGGAGACCTAACTTAATAGGGCACCACACAGGCCCCAGTTGACTTTCTTTTAAATGGTTGCAATGGCTGGAGCTGGGCCTGGCTGAAGCTATGAGCCACGGATTTCTTCCAGGTCTCCCATTTGACTGCAGAGGCCCAGGCATTTATGCATTTCCTGTTGCTTTCCCTGGTGTATGGCTAGGGGCCTGGATTAGAGGTGGAGCAGCCGGTAAAGGAACCAGTGCTGGTATGGAATGCCAGTTTTGCAGGCAGTGGCTTAACCTGCTATGCCAGGATGCTAGCCCCTGAAATAGATACTTTTTTCTAATTTTTTCATTGAATTTATAGAATTCAATGAAAAAGTCTTACCCCCTTCCCAACTGTTAGGTAAGACAAAAGGTTTGAATATACTCATGTGCTATAATGCACAGACAATGGAAACCTTATGGATAGTCTTGCATTTCAAGTGTAGAACAAAATGTTATGAAACACTGAATATGATTGTTAATGTCAGCAATTCCTAAAGTGATGCATTTAAATCGACAGCACTTAAGTTGCCTTGAACTTAGCTGCCTCCCCTTTATCACTATGCTGAGGCTTTGGCATTTAACTTCTTTTAGCTCCTGTATTCTCTCCAAAAGTCCCTTCAGGTTTCTATGTTGTTAACCAACTAATGTTTAGTGATTCCCATATGTCTGTACCTCTGTATTCTACATTTTGAAATTGACTTTTGTTTCACATTTAGGCATCTGATTGTAAATATATGTGGGATTTCTTATGGTGCCTATTTTTTTTTCCATCAAGTCAGACAAAATACTCTTCTTTCATAGATGAATGATCTGAATTTTATTTCCTCAGATGCTGGTGCTTTACAAAATTTGATGATTGGAAAATTTTTTATCCAGCAAATATTTTCAGTAAAGTAAGAAAAATTAATAAGCATATGTGGTATGGCTAACCTACCACTCCCTTTTTTTTGTTTTTGTTTTTGTTTTCAGATGTCTTGATTTTTATTCATCTGAAAGTCAGATTCATAGAGAGAGGGAGAAACAGAGAGAGAAAGAGAGAGATCTCCCATCTGCTGGTTCACTCCCCAAATGGCCACAATGGCCAGAGCAGGGCCAGGCCAAAGTCAGGAGTCTGGAGCTTCATCTGAGTCTCCCACATGGGTGGGAGGGGCCCAAATACTTGGCAATTTTCCACTTTTTCCCAGACACATTAAAAGCAAGCTGGGTTGGAAATGAAGCAGTCAGTATTCAAGCTGGTGGTGACATTGCAAGCAGCACCTAGTAGTAGCACCTAGTAGGGTTTACCTACTACACCACAATGCGAGCCCGTACTCAAGGTTTTTAATGATGACAAAATTATCAAGTGTGGAAATGATATTATAAATTTACCACACCTCCTCAAAACGGTGCCCTTATGGCTTGCCAGTGTTGCAGGTCAGGGCACCGTTTTGAGTTCTGGCTGTTCACTTTCTATCCTGTTCCCTGCTAATGTGCCTGGGAAAGCAGCAAAGGATGGCCCAAGTGCTTGAGTGCCTGCACCCACATGGGAGAACTGTAAGAAGTTCCTGGCTCTTGGCTTCAGATCATCTCAGCTCCAGCTGTTGCCTCTATTTGGGGAGTGAACCAGCAGATGAAAGACTCTCTCTCTCTCTCTCTCTTTGTCTGTCTCCCTTTCCCCATCCTCTTTCTCTTTAAAGGAAAAATTTACAGTTCCATTTCATGGAAATCAAGGACTGAAAGAAGTATAGCCAGACCTCATGAGAAACATAATAGGAAATTAGGACATACTTTGTCTCCCTCAGGGTCCACATGGCCTCCCTGTCACCTCCATCACTTCCCATCTGTTCTTTATAGCAGCAAGGGTGACTCTTAAAAATATAGATCTGATATAATCTTCCAGTAACCCTTGATTGACTTCCTGTCTCTCTATATCAAAGCCAGTGAGTGCCCTTAGACAAGTGCTACATGATCTTGTTGCTCACTCCATGTCTGACTCTATAATCTATTATTTGACTTATTTCTCCCACAATAAGTCAGATTTTCCATCCTGCTTTTCCTTTGACTCATGAAGAACACATATATTTCAGTCTTTGTACCATGCACTTTTCTCATAACACCCTTTCCATAAACATAAGCATGTCTTTCATCTTCACTGCATTTAAGTTTCTGTGCAACTAACACAAGAAGAAATAGACATCCCTGATCATCCCACCCAAGTAGCATTTCCTGCATTGCTTTTCAACTTCATAATTTTCTTTCTTTCTATCCCTACAGCTTTTCACTTAATAGCGTATAATCTGTTTGCTTGCTTGGGTATATTTAATATCTCTAACTGTAAAAATAATTTTCACGAGTATATGGACCTTGTTTAATCCATTTGGGTATCCCTGGCACATGGAGCAGTGACTAGTGTATAACAATAAATTGACATGAATGTATAGAAAGAATCAAATGAATGAATGCTACCTTCATTTTTATTTCATTTTATTTATTTTTATCATCTGATACTTTCTTATATTATTGTGATATTAATACAAAGGGAACAGATTCAGTATAGATCACAGGTGCAATTATAATATAACATTCTTTTCTTCCCTCCCTCCATCCAAACTCCCTCCCTCCCTTCCACCCTGCCTCTCTCAATAAAGTTATCTTTAATTTCTACTTTCTTTCGAATCTGCTGGGTGACTTTCTTTCCATCAGCCAGCACATAGCTCATAATTGCTACATGACCTGTCAGTTATAGTATGTTCTACCCAATGGAAATTCTTTTACTTTAGTACAATTTCATGAAAATCTAATTAGACAGACATTTTTTTCCAGTAAGGCCAAACAAACCACAGAGTTCTGGCTAATCTATGGATGTATTCGTTTTGGTCAGATGTATATACTCCTGGTCTAATAATGTTGAGCAACCTAAGAGTTTGGCTAATTAATTGTAAGGGGTTTTGGGTGGGGAGCCAGGCAACATAAACATGTCTAGCATAAATAGCCATTTCAGCTGCATGTGCACCACAGCTCTTCATTGTCCCATGTCCTGTCCATGAGTGACATCACTCTCAACTCTGCATCTACCTACTGCATCCATGACCTTCCTGATCAAATGGATTCTCCAATATTTGTTGTTCATGACAGATACAGCTATGCGTCTATAACAATTCTGCGATAAGTAGACTCATGTCCCTGTCTTGATCCTACAGGCTAAAAAAATGTCCCTGTACTCCTTCTGTCCTCAATTCTGTTTTACCTAGCTTTTAATTAGTAAGCAAGAAGTTCCATATTGGTTACATAGATCCTGTTGCAGACATACTCTGTGATGACCTCCAGTGAATTCCTGTCCCTACTTAAAATCCTCTCCATTCTGTGAGCAGAACCTGCCACTTGCATCTCCCCAGTAGAATATGGCAAAGGTGAAAGGACTGTGCAGTCATTAACAAAGTCCCAACGAACAGGGACCTTTTTCTGGCTGGGCCTGGCTTAATCAATTGAAAGTCCCTAAAAGAATCATTTGGTCCCGTTCCTGATACGAATACACATTTTCCTTCTAGCCTTGAAGAAGAGAGCCACCATGGGTACTATAGCCCCAAGGAAATGAATTTCCTAAGAACTTAATTGAACTTCAAGACTGGTTCTTCCTTAGTCAGGCCTCTAGATTAGAATACAGTTCGATTGACACCTAGATTTCAGTCATGGGAGACCCTGAGCTAAGAATTCATTTAAGCATTGTCTGTACTATTGTAAGAAACTATGAGATAATAAATGATCTTTGTTTTAATCCCCTGCTCTATTTTAATAAGGCTAGAAATAAAAATCTAACATAGATCTTTATCTTGGTCCCTTTTAAAATGATTTTTATGTGTTTAATTTTATTTTTCACTAAAAATATTTCCTTTAAATGCTGGGGAGTATTTATTTAAATATTTATGGGTAAATAATCCCCAAATTAATCTGAGTATTACATATAAATGTTCATATAAACTTTTTGGCAAATGTTGATATTTCTATGTTTGATCACAGATACGCATTTCCTTTTTTTCATAAGTTTTCAAATGTTATTTATTCTGTTTACATATTACATGTTTACATATTACATATTACATGTTTACATATTACATATTACATGTTTATATATTTGAGTGTCTTTACTTCTGGAGAATGTCTATATGTCATTCACCACAGTATAGTTTATAAAGGCATGTAATTTAGGATTCATTTAGTTATAAAATATATTTTTATTTTCCAAAGTACAAGGTAGCATGAATAGGGTATGGATAGTTAATTTTCATTTCAATCATATCAAAACATATATTTAGAGAACCATTACAAACTCACAGAAAAGTGTAGTTTAAATATTTGGCACCTGCTCTTTTTAATAGAAAACTTACATTTCTTTAGAAGATGTTTAATGGCATGTGTTTGAAAAGCAAATATATTCACTTTCATACATGGAAATAAATATTTAATATGAAAGATGATGAAACAAATTTCTTCTATGTTTATCCCACCAGAAATTGTCAAATACTGATTTGAAATTGGAGTGATTATGAATTTCTCTTTCCCAAAGGGGCCCCGAAGAGTATATAATCAAACTTTGGTTCACACTTTGCCGGAAAAAAATCACACAATCACTGTAAATGAGTCTCTGATTACGTAGTTTCAAAGTGGAGTTTTGATTTTGAAGGAACAGGGAATTCCAAATTTTGAGGCATGGTGGAAATAGAATGGATTGGGTTGAGGGGTAGCAATGCATGTTTGCTTTCTTGGGAATAGAGAAACATGCATTCGTCATCTTGCTGAAGGCATATCATGGTAGATAAGCCTTAAAAATGTCCTGTGCAATTAATTAAGCTTATATCTCATTCAGTTATACCAGTTATCCTCTAAGGGAAAGAGGCTTAGGGAGATGAAAGGAATTAACTCTGAGTTCTGCTAAAATTTTCAAGTTATATGGACACCTGATCACAGGAACTGTAACTAACACTGCTTTTACTCGTTGTCATACTCAGTTAGTATAATGCATAGATATGGAACCTGTCAATCATCTTCAGGCATAAGATTTGTAATTTTTAAAAGTCACAGACCTTGTTTAACATGCTTGCATTGTGTTGGTTGGGATGCGCATAATTTCTCTTTTGGAAAGCTTTCTTTGAGTTAAATACCAAAATCTTGGAAACTTCTAATAGTAGTCGGTGTTAATTATTTTCTTGTCGGATGAGTCACTAAGAAGCAAAAAATGAATTTGCAGTCTCCTGTTTGTAGATACCCGAGATCACACTTTTACTTTATTGTGAGTATGAAAGAATCAGAAATTTCATAGGCAATAGAATGTGCTTTTCCTGCGTTTTTTTTTTTTCTTGGCTTTTATTTTTTACGTGCCCTGGGATGGGTAAATAAACCCAGTATGCTTATTTAACAAAGAATCTGCTGACATTCTTGTTCCGCCCACAGTTGTTCTAAATTTGCTGCAGCTGCCTCGAGGCACCTCCAGATGGCGCCCCAGCGCGTGTTCTCTCCTCCCCGTGATCGGCCGGTTGCCAGCTGCCGGGGAGAATGAGCTTGGAGCGGCAGGGCTTAACCCGGTGCGGCTCAGAGGTGGTTTCTGAAGGACTCGGAGAGGCGGCTGCAACAAGGCATCACTTACTGCACAAGTGTGTCCATTTCCGAGAGCGAAAGCAAGAACTTAAGCGGGTGGTACTTGGAGCGTAAATTGCTTTGTAGTATTTAAAAGCAGCATGGATCGCGGGCAGCCGAGCTGGTACGTGCGGTAGAAACTACTCAATGGAGCTGTGCTGGGTAGGAACCCGTGTGATCATCCTTTGTGTACCAAATGTTCTGTGTCCGGGATTGTGCCTATGTGTATACGCCCATTTCATTTTCATCAGGAAGCTGGGGGCTGAGGGGTCTGGGTCTTTCATTCTTTCCAATACGATGTAATAAAAGCCTTACAGAACGTTGTTTATGGATAGAAATGTGACCCGAGTCCTGGTCTACAGGAACACATGATAATGGCACCAAATACTTTTATATTTTTTGTTAGAGGACAAGAAGTAAGAAACTTCAATCATTACTTCATAGTTTTACCTCATATGAGTGCTGAAAGACAATGGCAAACACTATGTTTAAGTACCGTGAACTAGATATTAAAGCACTTTTACCTGCAGGTGCAGACTTGAACACACCTGTAAAATCCCAATGTTTTCATGTCTGTGTCAGAGAGAACAGTGTGTAGCTCCGAAAGTGCTAGTTGTGAAAAATGTGTCATGTGTATGTGCTTTTTATGGTCTAACGTGCCATCTGGATGTGTCACGTATGTGTGTATTCAGTAGTATGTATATGTGACCTAGATGTAGAATTATTATTGCATAGTTTATAGTGTACATTGATAAACATGGATGGATTTTATGCCTTCACATGTGTTATTTTTATCTAAATAATTTAGAATGTAGAATATCTATTACCAAACATTAAATTTGAATTTTAAAAAAATGTACTTTTCTCACTGTTATAGCTTAAATTTGTCAAGTTTCACTCAGTTGTGCAGTTTGGTTGCAGTGCTTTTAAATTCTGAGGAAAGTGTTGGTTTTAAGAAATATTGATTTAGGTGATAATTTGGGAATTAGGTGCAAACACATGTAAATATAAGTTCCCTGGACATGAGAATGCACATGGAGTTCACAAGAATTCTGAAATCTTAAGTGTTATGATTGAGAGTTTTTATTGTAAATAAATCATAAAATTGATAATTCAAAGATTCAGAACTAAACTGGAAATATCTGAGGCTGAATTTCACTTAATAATATTGTTCTAAGTCTAGTGTTAAACTATTTAAAAAAATTCATGGACTCCCTTCGAACAGCTATTGCACACAAAGCAGCAGCTAAATATTATGTCCTTCCATTGCACACAAACAAATATAACACAATTAAACATCAGAAATATAAATTTAGGGCTAAATATATAATAAAATATGCTAAATAACATCTAAGATACCAAAAAAAAGTTTGAATTTGAAACTGTTGACCTTCTGCCCTCCAGGAGTTGCCAGTTGAATTGTTTGGTGGGACTTACTCATGAACACAGGCTAACAGTAAAGTACAAATGAAATACATACCACTAGGGAGAAGATGCACAGCATGTGAGCCACTTAAATAGAGAACGAGCTCCGACTTAAAGGTATAATAAGGACTTCAGGTTGGAAAGTCCCTTCTCTCAATGGATGAGTTGAAATCACCATTTAGGCAGATGTGATTAGGTAGAGAATTATTCCAGTTAGTTGGTGTTAATACTACCTTCTTCATTGGTAGTGACATGACCAGTGAGAGAAGATTTTATGCCAATAGGTTGGGTAATATTGGAGATGAGGTTGAAGAGCAGACTGGAAATTTGGGGTTTCATCATTAGTTCATTGGCAGCACCACTAACAAGGTACATTCAGCACTCATAGGAACACTGAATACCATGTAGAACAGTGAGATCCAGTGCAAAGTTTTAGAATATTTTTTTAAATTTATTTACTGTCTACCATAATAGAACATAAGTTCCAAGATATGGATCTCTTTTTTCAAAATTATCTCGTCAGATCCTACGTTAATGTTTGAAAACATTTACCAAACTGAATGAATGAGTGAATGGTAAAATGGAGATAAACCAGGATTATATAGCTTTCACCTTTAGTTTCTGTGAGAGTCATAAAAGACTAACAGCCTCAAACTTTACCAAGTCTTTGGTGCTATTACTCCAGCTAAATCCATCTCAGATACATCAAGCAAGCTCCCTGGAATCCCTGCTACTGATAAATAATCATACTCCAATATTCTATTTTCAAACTTTTATATAAATAGTCTTTCCTTCACATTTAAAAAAATGCTTATTAAGATATTTATAGACTGTGATTATTCAGACATAATTTATCAGTTCATCTTCATATCCCACTGTAGACATTGTGGGTAAGAACACACGTCAAACAAATAAATTCAGGAAACCGTTGAAGAATTTGAGGAAGCTTTTGCACTCGGTGACATGTTTACTTTCTTACAAATACACTTCAAATACTTGATTGTCTGCAACTCACTCGGTTCAGATGAAACTCTCTAGAGACAATAAATCTGGGATTTCAAATGGATCATTTAAGAGAATCTTAGCTCCCGTAGCATGTGGAAGACTGACAGTTTGACCACGGAGGTTCCTTTTCTCTCTCCCTGTGTACTGATGTCCATACCTTTTATGGAAAATGACAGACATATGCGAAGAAACTAGTAAAGAAAATGATGCAATTAAATGAAAACAAACAGAAATTTTAAATGAATTTATAAATGTGATTTGTTCAATTAAATTATGAATGAATGCAGATCTTACAAACAGAAAAGTCAAACAAACAATGCCATTTAACCAACAAGTTAAAAAAATTCACCTGGAATTTAGTCCCCCAAGAGGTAATTCATCTGTGACGATGATTTTTATATCCCAATTTACTTTTATCTGACTCACCTAAAATATATATAAGGGTGGAATTTCTCAGTTTAACAATATATGATGATAGTGTTTATATATGTCAGTTAAATCGAGAGTGCAGAACTTCAGTTTCACTTTGAGCTAATTTGCGCAGAGTCAGGCTTTTTCTGTCATCAGTGTCAATATGACATTTTCCACACCAGCCCCATTCTCCATCCTGCTGGACCTGCTGTTCATGCTTTATTTTTAGCCCTTTGAGGAGGTGCTAAGACATGGTGGCTGACCCAAAACTTTCACCTTATTCTAAGCCCTGGGGCACGGGATGGCTAGAGACTAATGGATTAGGGAAGCAAACATTGTTCCTAAGATGCTGGATGTTCAGTTTTGGGGAAATATACTGCAGTGTATACTGCAGTTTTTTCCCCTAGTGGTTGACTTAAAGCTGTTGTGTTTCTTAAAACATCAGAAGTAATCTTTTCTTCATACAATGGAGCTAATTTGGTCAAGATTCTCTCAATTTATAAAAACTTATTTCACAAGAGCATATGGTTTTCTTTAAATGATGAGTTTGAAAAGTACAAAGGCAATGTCCTATAACATATACCGAGGGTTTTTCTTTATTTTTTTGGAAGGCTGGATATTAGAAAAATACACAAATACAAACTAATATAAAATAATAGATGATTCTCTACAACTCGATCCCATATTGTACTCTATTTTTTGGTGTGTGAAGGAAAGTTTCCTTCTCTCTGTGTATCCAATGCCACTCTTTTCTATAGTCAGTGACACTGAATCAGTGTCACATGATTTCTCTCTAGCCACTCCAACCATAATGCAAACTTAAACGCAGGGAACAGGTTTCATACCTCTTTTGAAATTCCTAGTTGTGCTAAACACACTGCCAAGCACAAATATCCCTTGCATTTGTTAACTTTTTCAAAATTGAGTAAAGATTAAATTATTTTTTCATGTAGATTGAAGCAGGTATATATTGCCATACAGTACCGGCTTCTGAAGGGTACTTCCGTATACCGGGAACGTTACACCTGTCACGTTTTGGAAGGAAAAGAAAGTTCCTTCATCTTTGCTATTTAAAATGAAACATTTTTTTAAAATGTCTGAAAACTGGAGATATCCATAAAGTCACAAAACTTGCCTTTACTGTATAAAGCTATTTACCTGTAGAATAACTGTCTGCTAGCATCTCTGAGTCTCTGGGGCATTGCGTACCTATAGGTAGAACATTGCAACATCAGAATTGCTAAAAGCTAGGGACAATGAGAATATTTCCTAGGAGTAAAAATTGAAGGAAGACTAGAAGCATTGACATGCTTTGGAGTCATTCTTGAAAAAATGTGTATTTTTGTAATGAACATATTTATGAACATACCACAGTCTGCCGCCAAGATGCATAAAATTGAGTTAGTAGCAGTAAATTTCTATTTTTGCAAGTGCTAAAGGAAAATAACAAAGGATCTGTGGCTGTATTGTCTACAGGAGTGAAGAAGCTTCTCTTGTATCTCTGGACAGAAAGGCTAACAGAAGAGCTTTTGGTTACTAAGATGTATTCTTTCCTGGTCTCAGGCTCATTAACGAGGGAAGTAGGAGGGAGAGCCTATAAAGCGGCAGCTGCAGCTGTGGGCACTCAGATCATTTGTCACCTGGCATGAAGTTAGTGTTGGCAGCTCCAGAGATCCAGCACAGAACACCAGGGAGCAAATGCCAGCTGATTGTTGTTGTCCCCAGCTTGCTGGCTGAGTCTTGCTCATTCTTTACATCTCTGCTGAAGTGTTGCTTCCTCCAGGTAGCTTGATGCTCCCTAGGATGCACTTAGCACCTTTCTCTCTGCTGTTGTGACCTGCATTCTCAACCTTGCTATATCACATTTACCTTCTGAAGACAGCCTGCCCTCTTCCCTAGCCTGAGGGCAAGAGCTGAGTGTCCTTCAACATTATTCAGTGTCTGGTCTTGCAAACAGTAGATTGTAAATACTGATGAAGGTATTTCCTGTTGTATGATGGTTTTAGGACTGCTGGATTTTGATGTTGACAAAGGTGATGTTGGGCTCTTGGTCCCCATGTAAGCTGAGAAGTAACTAAACTCTCCTGCTGTGTCTTTATCCAGGATCTGGGTAAATTCTGTACATGCCTCTCAAGGGTGGTTGCTGAAGTTAAAAAATAATATCTGTTGTTGTGATTATTATTATAGAAGCAATACTATGAAGATTTTCCCATGGGATTTCTACATATTAACTGAGTTAATCCTCAAAAAAAGCCCTTCTGAGTATCAATCTGGTATTATTATTATCCTACTTTATACAGGAATAGAGGCATTAAAAATGAAAAAAGAACCATGGAAAATTTGTTACATTCCCAAGGTCATGGAGAGAAGAATAATGAACATGAAGGACTGATGACATAACTCAGGAGAGTAGACATGTACTCAGTCCTGGTTTGGAGGCTATTGAAATTTTGTGAGGGCAAAGCTGATTCCCAAACAATTGGGAAATTACCCCACAAAGTTAAGAACAGTTTGTTCCCTGGCTTCAGAACTTTCTGTTGCAAATATTTTGTTTGTAGAATTCCCACAGAAGCAAATGTGGTCCGGAAAAAAATCTCTAATCTGTGTACAATCTGAGAGTCTTTTTCTTTCATTGAGGACTTCTCAGGGTAGGCATGTTAGAAACTAAAGAAACAATTAATAAAGCAAATAATAGCATATTTTGATAATTTGCATTAATCTGTCTTTATTTTGTTTTATTTCCAAATGCATCATTTTATTTTATATGTTACATATTTTTTTCTCACTACAAAATGCCTTTTGGAGAAAATGTGTGAAATACAGATGAACTGCAAAGTAGAAAAAATATAGTCCAAAAGTATTTAACCAAGACATAACTGCTATTAAGATTTTGACATGTTTCTTTCTTATCTCTTAATAAAATTACAAGCACATATCACACACAAATAATTTAATATGTAGGAGATCATGTTACATATATATTTTATGTCATATTTCATAGCTATCATTTTGTTTTTAAAAATAGTAATTTTAGTACCTGTATGATTTTTAATGTGGTTATAATTTGATTTGTGATTTTAGTTTTGTTTAATATGCTAATTTGTAGGTTCTTCTATTGTTTCCAATTTTAGCCCATTTGAACAGGCTTTTTAAGGTACTTTACATAGCAGATGTACTTCCTAAATAATCATACCTAGATGAGTAATTAATCTCTAATAATAAGATTGTTAATGTGGGAATGTGTTTCTACTCAGAAATAAATAGACCAAAAAAGAATTTTAAAATGAGGTTCATGTTTAAGAAAATGACAAGGAAAAAAAGAGAACTGAAATTGGGAATGGAGTAATACTTCTTGAGTGACCTACAAAGACCAATGATATAATCATAATTTTACCATGATTAACTGGAGCTCAAAGAGGATGAACGACAAAATCTGGCTGCTTTAGTGGCACTGCTAGGATTCCAATGTAAGTCTCCCTCCTGAACATTGCTATCTTTGTCACCCTATCATGCAGCCTACACAGCAACCCGGCAGTGTTCACAGCATCCCACAGCTTAATTTCTTTGAGCCTCAGTTTCCTCAACTGTATAATGGAAACATTAATAATACTCATTTCAGAGGACTTTTGAGATGATTACTTTGACTAAATGTGGAGATTGAATGCCAAAGAAATTTTTCATAGAGCTCAATGATTCAATTGAAGTTGATAAATAACTCAAAAATACTTCCACAAACTTATAAGAGTTTAAAAATCCTGGGATTGGATGGGCTGGCAGAAGCATTGCTAACAATCAAAATTCACAAATGTGAGGGCCTGCTTTATGGTGTAGTGGGTGAAGTCAAGGCTTGCAATGCAAGCATCCCCTATGGGTGCTGGTTGCTGACCTGGCAGTTCCACTTCTGATCCAGCTCCCTGCCAAGTGCCTGGGAAAAGCAACAGAAGATGATGCAAGTGTTTGTGCCCCTGCCACCCATGTGGGAGACCAGATAAGATACCTGGATGTTGGCTTCTGCCTAGCTCAGCATCAGTTGAGTGAAGCATCAGATAGGAAAAATCTATCTTTAAAAGTGAATTCACAAAGGTGGGTCTAGAAAACATACTCAGAATCTGAGGTAGGGCATTGTCTTGGTTTTTTACAAGTTCTTCCAGTGATTTTACTAAGATGTAATAAATGGCAAACATGGATACAAGCAAGTTGAAAAATGAAGTTGAAAGAATGCTAAAAAGTGTAAGACTAGACATGGAAATTTGGTAGTCATTGGACATTGGTTGAAAGTAGACATAGCCACCCATTTAAGAGGGTGGCTGGAAACAGGACATAGAAACAACTCAGGGTTGGAAGGCTTCATTTTCCCAGGTGATTTGAATTATATTAAAAGACATTTGAAATCAACAGCAAAAATAATACAGAAGTGACTAAACAGAAATGACATATATTAAAGGTTTACCAAGGTAGGATGTGTTTTATTTTTTCCCCAGAAAATTCCTTTATTTAAGGATTACAGATTTCATGAATGTCATAAATACAACTGGGTGATAATGGAAGTAAATGCCCTGGATGCTTGATGCTTGGGTATCGTGATCGCATGCACACTACCTATACTGAGAAATCTGATTTGAATTTTCAATTTTACTGTTTTTACAATCAGGATGTTTTAGGGTTAGTTAGTTTCTTCCATCTCTGCAATTCCATTGTATTTTTCCATTCTTTCATTCTGAGTAACAGGTGATGAAATTAACATTTTTTAAGCAAGTGAAAAGTGTTTTCCCTGATCTGTGGTAACTAATGGAGCACCGAAACTATAATGTATAGGAGTGAAATTAACTTGAATAATACATCAAGAGCTCGTGGAGAAGGTCCTATATTATTCAAGAATGATGCTTAATAAACAATTTTTTGATTCATGTATTTGTCAATCCATATTTTCTCTGATTTTGATATCATGAGAACATTTCATAACTTTAAGAACATTCTGTATGGGAGACATTCATTAATACTGATTAATTAAAATTATACCAAAGGTATTAGGACACTTTCCTTGTGTGTATTTGAAGTGACTTCTAAGAGGCTGCTGAAGAAAATATTTCTTTTTTAAATTCTCATTTAATCTGAAAGGCATAGGAGAGGAGGAGGCAAGATCTTCAAATTACTGGTTAACTCCACAAATGCCTGCAAGAGCCAGGGTTGGCTGAAATCAAGAGCTAGGAAGTGAATCCCAGTGTCCCAAGTATATGGACATCACCTGTTGCCTCCTGGGGTGCACATTAACACAAGTTGCTATTGGAAGCAGAGCCCTGACAGGATCACAGGCACTCAGCATGGGATGTGGTGTCCCAAACAGTGTGTTAACTGCTATACTCATGAAAACATTTCTAACATTTAAGACCAATGTTCTCTAAGGTTTGCTGTTGTTAAGAAGCAGCAAGCTGCCTGACATTCAGATCTTGATGATTGTTACTGAAAAGTGTGAATTCCTTGGTGTACCTTCAGCTACGCGCTAGGAAGATTTCATGTTGTGCCAACCAATTTTGTGGATCTGTTACTACATCAAGAATTTACTGGAGGTTAGATGTTTTGACTGATAGGAATGTGGCATACTTTATTATTTTTTCTGGTTAAATATAACCTTTAAATTCTCTATAATTGCATTTTTGAACTGGCCCTTAACATATATCTTAAAATCTTAGAGGGTGAAGAAGAGCTTGAAAAGTGATTTTCAGGATGAGATGAGAACCTGTACAATTTCCAAGTATTTTCAAAAAAGCCGTGTCACAACTTCCTCTGCTAATCCATCACAGTGTGCAGCTAGCTGCATTGTTGTAAGGTTCTTGGTTAAACCCTTTCCTAAATCCTTCCTGGTGCTCCATAAGCCTCCATCTTCATGCTTGATCTTAGCGGAGATGAGAAAATCTAGTTACGGTCTTTTTTAATACTCGTTATTTAGATGTTAGGAGCATGTTATTGAAATCTTCCTCAACAAATATTGCAGACATGTTACTCATGTCACCAGGATCTCTGGGGGATGATATCCTTTTGTAGGGTAGGCTGCTGTCCCTTTCACTTTAATGCAGCTACAAGAGGGTCTTTTTCAAGCCTCCTTGTCTTATTTCTACCTTTTAAAATCAATTTCTCTGGTACTGTGTTAAATCTAAGTTGGCTACTTTTTTTCTTTTGTTCCCTTCTTCAGTTTCTCCACTTGTCTTTTGACCTTCCACCTATGACCAGCTACATTCAGAGAGAAAAAAAAAAGCAGTTGAGCACTAATGGAGCACTTTTACAATAGGATTTTATATGGATGTGATTTCATACACAAATTTCAGATACCCCTATTATCATTGTCCTTTTGGCATGGACTATTCAAATGTAGCTTTATATCAAACAGTAAGTGGGTTTCTAAATAATGCAAAGGAGTAAACCTTGCCCTTGTGGGAGGCCCAGCCTGCACATAGCACTAACAACAGCAATACTACCTCTTGCTGTGTGCTGAATCCTAACAAAAATCCTGATGATAGGTAATATGAATATACTGGAACTAAAAACAAAACAAAAGGTTGAGTGATCATGCTGATTGTTCACCTAATTCCTGAGCAAAGATTTTTTTTGTCAAAGTGAGAAACTGTTCTGCTCTTTAGAAATTTAGCCTGTTTCTATTCATTTAATTTATGTCACCTACAGTAATTTGTACCATCCAGTTCTAGAGAGCAAGATTTCTTTGTTTTTTTCTTTTTCATTTTTCCCCTCCTCATCTCATTCTTCAAGTCACTGTCTCTCCTGGCATACTTATGGATTTCACAAGTGAGAAAGTTGTTGAAGTCACATTGATTTCCATTTTCTATGCAGAATCTTCCAGCCAATGTCAAAGACAGCTTATATTATATGGATATCTCACATATAGGAAATTAGATTCAGAATGGACTGGTTATAGTGAATTCATTGTATTCTATTAGATGAAATTAGATTCACTACAGATTTTCTCATGAACCTTTAAAATCTGTACCTATTTAATATTAAAATTGAGTGCAATTAATTAAGATAAATTATTTTTGAGTATGTTCATGGTCTTATGCATCATTTTCAGAGACACTTTTATACTTACATTATATTTTTATTGTATATCTTTCAGCTATTTATTTATTTATTTAAGTTGCTTCCTCTTCAATGTTCAGAGAAATGTATCTTTGGAAAATAAGAGTTGGGACTCTCCCTAGCTTTTAGTTATCTGCATTACATGCCTGGACAAATTACAAAGGGGCAAAAGAATTAGGCACTGAATTATGAGACACGAAATCCTTTACCCATAAGGAAAAGATGCTCTTGGATTGCATGATTCATATCATATTGTAAATAATAAGAAAAATTGAGGTTTGTATAAACAGGCTTGATATCAGAAAATGTTGCTTTGTCAATTAGTTTGCTGTAATTCAACTCATTTGTTGTTGATAAGCATTTTTACAGAGCTTGAGAAATTGTTCCATTTAATTTTGTCTAAAACAGTACTTAAACAGATCAATCACTGATTTGGATTTTGTTTTGAAAAGGATTGTTAGGAAGAAAATTTCCTGTATGGTGGGTAGTAATGAAGTGTTTCAAAAGCCCTGTTGTGCAATGGCTTCTTAGGATATGATAAGACATCAAATTATATCAAAATTAATTTATTACAAAGATAAATGTGAAATGCAAGTGGTGAAATGAAACAAAAATATTGAAACAATTAATGTTCAAAAAACAAATTTTAAATGTATTGATGACAGAGATACATTAATTTACATCTGGGCTTTATTTTATATGCTATTACCATCCCAAATGTCAGCAATGCTTACACAAAGGCTCACTTTAATATATTAAATCTGAGCAGAATATGTAAAATTATGTTGTAAAAAAAGGCAAATCTGAAGGCCTTTATATACAGCAGAAGGGCCTTTAATCTCTACTTCCTTCAGTTTCTATTTTGTTATTTTGGTTTTATTCCTATCATTGCCCTCCTCCTCTGTGTTCTCTGGTTTCTTACTCCATCCTACACTTAAACCAGTCTGTAGTAAAGAGATTCAGAGTGAAAACTCCAGTTAAGATTAGAATGAAATTAACTTGAATAATACATCAATAGCTCGTTATGGCATAGCAGTTAACCTCAGCATCCCATATGACATTGCAACATTGAGTCCTGACTACTCCACTTCCAATCCAGCTTCCTGCTAATGCACCTGGGAAGACAGTGGAAGATGGCTCAAGTGCTTGGGCCCCTTGACACCATGTCGTAGACTGGATGAAGTTCTTGGATTCTGAGTTCAGCTTGGTCCAGACCTAGCTTTTGCAGCCACTGGGGAGTGAACCTGTATATGGAAGATATCTTTCATTCTCTCTTCCTGTTTCTCTGTCACACCACCTTCCAAATAAATAAACAAATAACTAGTTTTTAAAAAAGTTTAGAGTGGCCAGTGTGGTGGCACAGTAGGTTGATCCTCCGCCTGTGGCGCCAGCATTCCATATGGGTGCTGGTTCTAGTCCCAGCTGCTCCTCTTCCGATGCAGCTCTCTGTTATGGCCTAGGAAAGCAGTAGAAGATGGCTCAAGTCCTTAGGCCTCTGCACCCACACGGGAGACCCGGAAGAAGCTCCTGGCTCCTGACTTTGAGTCGGCCCAGCTCTGGCTGTTGTGGCTATTTGGGAAGTGAACCAGACCTTTTTCTCTGTCTCTCCCTCTCACTGTGACTCTACCTCTCAAATAAATAAATAAAATCCTTCAAAAATTTTACAACAGAACAAAAATTTTAAAAAAAGTTTAGAACACTGTATAAAATAAGGTTGTAGTAGGAGAAGCAGCTGAAGGTTTGATTTGTATACCAAAAATCATATATCTGCACCTGCAGGAAGATTTTTGCCATCACAGTCAACTCTTTATTGTTTAGAGAACTCTGCTTTGTAGATATTTGGCTGTAACCCCAGATGTACTTCCCTGGAACACCTAACCTTGCTCTTGGATCCTGGCAGCATGGTCTCTTTTGGAAGAATTCAACTTAGAGGTGGAGAAGGAGACTATATGAGTTTGTGTATGTGTGAATGAGAATGAATTCCTCCAGATTTCAAAAGCAAATATAACTGGTTTGGGTGCACTATTTTATATACATGCCTCTTTCTAACATATTAAAACTGATTTTGAGATTTGTATACCTTTAATACATTTCATTGTAGTACATGCTCAAAAATATTTCATGTGATTTCCCTTAATGTCATGCTTAATATTTAAATAACTGTATAGTGAATCATTTCATTTTGGCTACATACACTTGATAGTCCAAGATTTATTTTCCTTTCATGGCTACCCTCAAAGGACTAGTATATTTTTAAACTACTCTGAGTGAGTTCTAACCTTCCTAATAAGCAAATGTTACTCACATGCTGTTCCACCCACTCCTCCAGAGAGAATATAACAGGTACTGGCATTTTGGATTCCTGATCTTTGGAAATATTCATTTACAAAACATAAATACTTTCAAAATATCACCTAGAAAACCATTTAAATACCTACTTGTGTCTCTTTTGGCTAGCAAACATAACACAAAATACACCTACAAGTGACTATACTAAAGAAAAAATCCTTTAAACTTTTTTTTGTTCTTAACATATTCTGTTTAGGAATGCCTATTTAAAATTGATGCCTAATAGAAATAATATATTAGATGTTAATATAAATGATAGTAATACAATGGAACATATTTAATATGAACATTTCTGTCTCTTTCATCAGCAGGTGATACATAAGCTAGCTGTAGAACTTCAATATTCAAAAGGACATTAAATACATCATAATCTAGCATGAAAGGCAGGAGTTGTGATGTGGGGCAAGACTGTTGGAGAGAACTTGATGACACATTATTTAACATTTTCCCTGTTTATTCAAAGTTTGAACTTTCATTCACTGGGCAATGGCATTTTTCCTGTGCTTCCTGTGTGGGATAATGTGATGACTGATTTTGTGTATTAGAAAGATAATCCTGGCAACAATGGGAAGGGCAAATTTGAAAAAAATCTTGTTGCCAGAAAATATGGGACCAAACTGTCAGTGGAAGTAGTGATGGAAAGGAAATGGTGGATTTATAAGTAGATCAATGGAATTTGGCATTAAGGTGTGGAAGAAAGTGTAGAATTAAGGGTGACTCTGAGATGTCTGGCTCACGTGACTGGGTAGTTGATATTGCATTAATCATAGGAATAGCAACTAACTTTCTTGAAAGAATGCTTGCACTTTTAAAAGTGACATGGATAGTAGAGTGGAGATTATGAGCTTGGAGTTGTTTGTGTTGAATTTGTTAACCATGGGCCATAAGATAAGAGCAGAGTTTTTCCACCTTGTTCTTATTGATGCTGTAAGCTGATAATGCTTTCTTGTGAAGGCTGTCTTGTACATTTTTGGATGTATGCTTCAACATCCCAGGCCTCTACCCACTAGATGTCAGTAGTACCCCTCCCAGTTGTGCCAACCAAAATTATCTCCAGACTATTCCTAATGTTCCCTGAGGCAGGCACGAAATCATCCCCAGTAGAGACCACTGAGAACAGTGACAACAGAGTATTGTGATTGTGTGTCTAGAATTTAGGAGACAAATAAGGCTTGAAATCAATATTTTGAGTCCTTATTGGTGGCAATCTAAGCAAGATGATTTGAGAGATTGTACATGTTTATTATGTTTATTATAATGTTTATTATAATTTTGTATGTTTGCTTGACTATGTCCAGAGACTAAAATTTCTAAACTCATAGAGGAAGCACATTCTATATATGGATAATTCCAAATGCTAAATCATAATATTGTTATGTACTGTTACAGATGGAGCCGATTGCTTATATTGAGCCACAATTAATCATTCCAAAAATGTCATTCTTTGGTCCTAATTTTTCTTTCATGGGACATGAAACAAATCTAGTAGGACAAATCAAATGATTCATCTTAAATCTCTCCATATAGTTTAATACAACTGCCAAATTAGCTCCTATAATTCAGTGATATTGTGGGCTGGTTAAATGTTTTTAACATTTTCAGCCTTCCTTTATATGCCATATTTTGATACTTCTTACTTTATGGGCACTTTCTCTTGAATCATGCCCATTTGAAATACCCTGATTAACACATAGAGCAGAGAACTGAACAAACTCCATCTTTCACTTTCTACTTTATCTTAAAGCTTCATGTTCCAGATTTTGGTCAGAGCACTTTTAACAAAATAACTCAAAATTGCATTATTATTTTTGTCAGCCATGTTGTATCATTAATGATTTTTGAAAATACCCAGGATTGAAACTTAACATTCATTCCTTTGAAATTATAAGTTTCTTTCATAGCTCAGAATTTCAATCTGCTTGATCTTTTTGCATTATAATTTCATCATCCAACATGTTTGCTCTTTCTATCAGCTTCATGCCTTCTGCACAGTTGAGCAGCATACTCCACAGACACATTCATTCAACTCATCAATAAAAACGTGAGCAGGTTAAGTTTAGAAATAATGGGATTACATATTGTTATAGATCTTTTCTTCAGTGCTTTTCCAGCAGCTTTATACCTAAAAGTCCACAGAATTTAGACTCATGAATAGACATTGCACTCCAACTTTTCCTAAATACTGCATTCAAATGCAATGCTACTATAGAACATGGTAAGGTTCCATTTACAAGATGGAGTATTGTCAGAGGAAAATCATCTTGTTAAGCAATAAAAGTAGGATACAGATTTGAAAGCAAAACATGACTTTACTACATTGAGTGGATGTAGTTATAAACATACACCTAAGTATTAAAATAGAGAATAGCAAACTCTTAATGATAGTTGTCTCTAAAATGGTTATTTTGATGCATTTTTTGTATTACATTTTGTAATATCAGAATGTTATTAATTTGTCACTATATTCAGGAAGTATTGAACTGTATTTTCAATATGTAATTTTGATTCAAAAAGTTGAAAACAGAATCAAGGAGAAAACAAGTGGATTCCTGGAGACTAAGGTATGAGGAAAAGGCCTATATGATAGGAAAAAATTTCCAAAGGAAGCCAAATGTTTTCAACATTTCTTAGGCAGAAGGAGAGCTGAAAGTGCACAAGATTTTCCCAACACCAACACCTTACTGCAGCTGAGATGTTAGTTGTGGCTGCATAGACCAGAAGTAGTTGAGAAAAGTTGGGGAATCATCCTACATGTGTTCACAGGGTTGTTATAAAGATCAAGTAAGATGGGAATGGGAAAATCTGAGTGTAAAAAGATTAAAACTTATTCAAGGGTAGATTATCTATAAAAAGAAGTTTATATTGTAATTGTTTAACTTTAAAGATGTGCTTTAGAAATATATAGAATGTTTCATCGCTCTGCAGAGAAAGTCCCTTAAATAATGATGTATTTAGGTTGGTGTTGTAGCAGTGGGTTAAGCTGCTGCCTGTGATGCTGGCAACCCATGTCAGATTGCCATCTTGAGTCCTGGTTGTTCTACTTCCGATACTAATGTGTCTAGGAAAGCAGCAGCAGATGACCCACCTACTTGGGCCCGTGTCACCAATTCTGGAGACTGGGAAAGTCCTTCTGGCTGCTGCTTTGGCAGTTGTGGCCATTTGGGAAGTGAACCAGTGAATGCAGGATTGATATTCATTCTCTCTCTCTCTCTCTCTCTCTCTCTCTCTCTCTCTTCTCTCTCTGCCTTTCAAATAAATAACTTTTTTAAAAGATAACAAGATCTTATTAAATTTTATATCTCTCTGCACATAACAAATAACCTTATGCCTCTGTTTTAGGTATGGATAGAGAAAGAGTCATATTAATGACATTATTTAAAAAATTGCAGTAATTTTTAAAGATTTTTTTTTTCATTTAGTGAAAGGCATAGAGACAGAGAGAAATCAAGACAGAGAGAGGTTTCCCCGGTGCTTCACTTCCCCAATGTGTGCCACAGGCCAGGACAAAGCTAAAAGGCAGGAACTCAATCTCTGATGTGGTTGGCAGGGACTCAACTACTTGAGCCATCACCTGAAGCATTACATAGGGCACATTAGCTGGAAGTCATACGGGAAGAAGAAAAGCCAGAAGAGGAACCAGACACTTGAATATGGGGCACAGCCATCGGAAATAATGACTATATCACTACAAAAAATGACTACCTCAATTTGCTATTGATAAGATAAATGGAATCTAATGCTGTTAAACTGTCATTTTGTTATAATAGTTCATCTATTTACATTATTATTGAATAATAAACAATATTTGACATACTTTTATATTTGCTGATCTTAAGCACTTTAGGAATTTATGTTTGGTCCTATTCTTTATATTTTCATCATTTGAATTGTATCAAGTTCATATACTCTCAAATATCTGTGTTGATGAATTAAATCTGCCTGGGCTTTTTTTCTGTCCTGCAGTCTAACTTGTTCAACATCTTTCCTGGCCATCTTCACATCTATTCAAATTCAACCTGTGTAAAACTGAACCTACGGTCCACAGCCCTAACATGATGAACCACTTTCCAAATTACACAGGAGATAAAAAAATTATTTCAATTTGTTACATATCCTAACCTTTCTGAGATATATATATATATATATATATATATATATATATATATATAGAGAGAGAGAGAGAGAGAGAGAGAGAGAGAGAGAGAGAGAATCTTCCATCCATTGGTTTATTCATCAGGCCAAAGCCAGGAATCTGGAACTACATCTGGGTTTCCCACATAGGTGCCAGGGACCAAACTACTTAGGCCATGCCCTGCTAATTCTCAGTGTGCACATTAACAGGAAGCAGGACTCAGAAGCTGGAGCTGGAATGCAAACCGTGACACCCTTCCTTGAGGGATGCAGGCATCTCAAGTGGTATTTAACCACTGCATCAAACACCCACGCCACATGTCACGTTTAAAGGAGAAAAAGTTCGTGGATTTGAAATTATTTTCCATGAAGTATGCCTTAGGAGGGATCCCAGAGTCCACTAACACTGCTGGAAACGATACCAGGAAACCTCAGCTTCTCCTCTTCCTCCCCACCACCACCCTGACACCTCTTTCTCCTTTTTCCTTTCTTCCTTGTCACCCTTTCCTTCTAATGCTCTTCTTGAATAAGCATGAGCTAAACTGGGAACTTTATAATTTTTATGACTATACAAAGATATTTCAAGAAGTATAATCTAATTTTGTGTACAAAGGCGTGCTCCCACATGGCTTCAGTGAGTGGCAGCTGTGTTCCATTGATGACTGATTTCTATTTTCTCATGTTTAGTATTTCTCCTGTAGCCCTGTAATCAATGAACACCATTCTTTAATGCCTGAGTTTACTGTACTTTAAGAGGTTAAATTCAAACAAGGACAATTTTGCAGGACCATCCCACATCCTTTTTCCTGTTTGATAGTTCAGCTTTAGATATGAACCACAGCAGTGGTTTTTTGAGCAACACTGAATATAAAAATCAGGTTTCAGAACATTCCATTATTATTTTTAAATCCTATATATTTTTTATTCTTTTTACACTTGTATTTTTAAAACATTGTTAATTTTAATTGAAAGTAGAGTTGGTGGGCGCCGTGGCTCACTAGGCTAATCCTCTACCTGTGGCGCCTGCACAAAGGGTTCTAGTCCCAGTTGGGGCACTGGTTCTGTCCCAGTTGCTCCTCTTTCAGTCCAGCTCCCTGCTGTGGCCCAGGAAGGCAGTGGAGGATGGCCCAAGTGCTTGGGCCCTGCACCTGCATGGGAGACCAGGAGGAAGCACCTGGCTCCTGGCTTCGGATTGGCACAGTGCCGGCCACAGCAGCCATTTGGGGTGTGAACCAACAGAAAAGGAAGACCTTTCTCTCTTATGTCTCTCTCACTGTCTAACTCTGCCTTTCCAAAAAAAAAAAAAAAAAAAAAATAGAAAGAAAAGAAAAGAAAGTAGAGTTACAGAGAGAGAGGGAGAGAGAGAGTTCTTCCATGTACTGGCCTATTCCTCAAATGACCTTAATGCCTGGAGCTGGCCCAGTCCAAAGCCAGGAGATAGGAGCTTCCTCTGGGTCTCCCATGTGGTTGCGGGGGCCCAAGTACTTGGGCCATTTTCCATTGCCTTCCCAGGCACATTAGCAGGGAGCTGGGTCAAAAGTGGAGCAGCCAGGACTCAAACTGGTACCCACATGGGATACCAGCACTCAGTGGCTTTACCTGCTAGCTACAGTGCCAGTCCTAAACTTGTCTTTCGAATGATTCTTTTTTCCACAGTCACTATTGCTTAAATGATGTAATTAGTCTTCCAAGTGCTCTATCCTAACTGGCCATTCAGATTTAACTGCTTGCACAAAGGTTCTCAACCTGAAATTCTTGAACTAGCATCTTGATCCACACCTGAAAATGCAAATTTTTAGGTGCCACTCCCAAAGCGAGTCTGGAGGGAAGTCTTGGAGGGAAGTCTAGCAGACTCTGTAAATTCTCCTACCAATTCTGATGCAGTTTGAGAACTAATAGTTTAAATTATCAGATGCAGGCAATGAATGTAAATTATTCCAGAGGGCTTTGATTAAATATAACATTATTTTCTGCTAAATTTCTGTATTTGAATTTTTCAGTCAGTACTCTATCTCTGCCCATAGTTTCCTTTTGTATTCATATTACTAATAGTGTCCTGACTTGAAATTTTTTAAAGACCTATTTATTTATTTATTTGAAAGTCAAAGCTACAAAGGGGGGGGGGGGTAGACAGAGAGAGAAAGGGAGAGGTCTTCCTTACACTTGTTCACTCCCAGATGTCTGTAATGGCCAGAGCTGTGGCAGACTGAAGCCAGGAGCCAGGAGTTTCTTCCAGTTTTCCCATGTGGGTGGCAGGAGTACAAGCACTCAGCCCATGCTCCACTGGAATTGAAGCCAGGATTCTAACCCACTGTTCCATTATGGAATGTAACTGTCCATAGCATTGCAGTGCCAACTGCCCACCTCAATCTGCCCTTCTTGACGTTTGATAATGTATGAAAATAATTTCAGTCTGTGAGGTCAGTTACAAATGTTAGTATCTGTCAATGGTATAGTCACTGAACAATATCTATAATATTTATTTTCAGGAACAATATATTTGATGTAATTGAAAGATGTCCTCTTCATTTATTTTCTAATGGTTTTGAATTGTCTTGAAGGTATTATTATATATCAAGCACTTATTTTGTTAGAGGTTCCACATCTAGCCCATAGTGGCAAATGCTTGGATTCCATAAATGTTACCAATTGCTTTTTGTTTCTTCACTTCTCTTTAGTTACTTTTGTCTTGGGTGGAGTATAGTGCACACATGGATCCGCATTTTTAAGTCACCCCTTCTATTTTCCTTCCTTTGACTCATTCTCTAGTTTCTTATCTTACCTTATGCCTCAGTAATTACAGCAACCTTAGTTCAGCTAAAATGAGCAAGTATTCATTACATGTAAAGTGCAGAACAGTACTGATTGCTGAAGATCATAGTTTATACTTTAATAAAAATTCCTCTGTTTGTACTATGGCTCTGCTGAACAAAAGCGATGGCAATGAAGACAGCGTAAGTTCCAAATATATAGTTGTGGTTTTTTTTTTTTGTTGTTTTGTTTTTTTTTTTTTTTTTTTGTGACAGGCAGGGTGGACAGTGAGAGAGACATAAGAGAGAAAGGTCTTCCTTTTCCGTTGGTTCACACCCCAAAATGCCGCTATGACTGGCACTGCGCCAATCCGAAGCCAGGAGCCAGGTGCTTCCTCCTGGTCTCCCATGCAGGTGCAGGGCTCAAGGACTTGGGCCATCCTCCACTGCCTTCCTGGGCCACAGCAGGGAGTGGACTGAAAGAGGAGCAACCAGGACAGAACCGGCGTCCAGACCGGGACTAGAACCCTGTGTGCTGGCGCCGCAGGCAGAGGATTAGTTTATTGAGCCGTGGTGCCAGCCTCCACATATAGTTTTAAGTTAACTTTCTTAGGTTGGCAGCCTTAACAACTTGTTAATTGGACTACTTGAAATAATAAGGCAAGGCCGGCGCCGTGGCTCAACAGGCTAATCCTCCGCCTTGCGGCGCCGGCACACCGGGTTCTAGTCCCGGTCGGGGCACCGGATTCTGTCCCGGTTGCCCCTCTTCCAGGCCAGCCCTCTGCTGTGGCCCAGGAGTGCAGTGGAGGATGGCCCAGGTGCTTGGGCCCTGCACCCCATGGGGAGACCAGGAAAAGCACCTGGCTCCTGGCTCCTGCCATCGGATGAGCGCGGTGCGCCGGCCGCAGCGCGCCGACCGCGGCGGCCATTGGAGGGTGAACCAACGGCAAAGGAAGACCTTTCTCTCTGTCTCTCTCTCTCACTGTCCACTCTGCCTGTAAAAAAAAAAAAAAAAAAAGAAATAATAAGGCAAATTAGATGAAGTCTCAAAAAATTGACTACTAGAAATAATGAAAAATAAATCATTAGTTGATGACAAGAAGAACAAGTTTTAGAAAATTAACATGTATCAAAGTAATGCATTTCATCTTCCTATCTCCAAACATAGGTGTGATTCTCCACCTTATCATTCTTTTTTTTTTTTTTTTTTTTGACAGGCAGAGAGGACAGTGAGAGAGAGAGAGAGAGAAAGGTCTTCCTTTTGCCGTTGGTTCACCCTCCAATGGCCACGCTGATCCGGTGTCACTATTACCACTTTACTGATGGAGAAAATGAGGTAGATCATAAATAACGTGCCTAATATCAGAGACTCAGATAGTCTCGGATTCAGAGAAACCACAAACAACAGGATGAAACATATCCAGTATCCTCTTAGATAATGGCTGCATGAAGTCAACCAGACATGGAATCCTTCCTAATGTAGTCAGAGATGGGAAGGAACAGGAGTGAGGAGTGGTTGGATCTCAGTGGGTATCTCTGTCATGGCAAGGATCAGTTAGTTATATGTCCTGTAGCCTCAAGAATGTTTCCACCCTCATTTCTTTGTAGGACTGAATGCCCCAGCCTGTTGGACTCACAAGTTAGGGCTACACTCAGTTCCTGACTGGAACCTCTCAATATGACAATTAATTCTTCACAGCCACCTAGGCTTTCAAGTCTCTAGGGAATCTGCCAGCATGAAAAAACTTTAATTTTTATTATAAATTATTACTTCTATATTATATGCACTTATGGGGTACAAAGTGATATGTTTTATACACATAATGTGGAATAATTAAAGCAATTTATCACCTCATACACACCATTTTCTATGGTGAGAACATTTGAAATTTACTTTTTTGGCCTTTATTTTTTCATTTCATTTAAACTTTATTGATAGACACAAATTATACATATTTATGGTTTACTATGTGATGTTCTGTTACATCCATGTATTGTTCACTGTTCAGTTTGGGTAAAAATAACTATCTATTCAAATATTTAACACTTTTTTTCATGGTGAAAACATCCAAAACACTATCTTTTGGGTTTTCTTTTTAATACAGAGAATCATATAATGCATTAAAATTATAGCCACCCTACTATGAAATAGAACCTGAGAACTTCTTACCCTTGTGTAGGTATAACATAGTACCCATTAATTTACCTTTGCTCCTTTTCCCTCTTTGCTCACCATCCCCTGATAAACATCACTATACTTTTAACAGCTATGAGGTCATTTTTCTTTGTTTTGGACTTCACATAGGACTCAGATCATGCAATATTTATCTTTATTTCATGTGATATAACGACATCCAGTTCCACTCATGTGTGACACATGACATGGCAAGGTTCACTCTTTCATGGATCAGTAATATTCCATTGTGAATATGTACCATAATTTCTTTATCCATTCATCAGTGAGTGGACAAAAGATTGTTGCCATTGCTTGGCTATTGTGAACAGTGCTGCAATCAACATGGAAGTGTAAATGTCTCTTTGACAGACTGATATCATTTCCCTTCGATATATACCCGATAGTGGTGCTGCTGGACCATATAGTAGTTTAATTTTTATTCATTTGTGTAACCTCCATGCTGTTTTTCACAATTGTTGTACACATTTTAATTTCCCCCAATAGTGTGCAAGGGTTCGTCTTTCTCCACATCTTGCAAATACTTGCTGTCTTTTATCCTTTTGACAATAGCCAATCTAACTGTAATGAGGTGACATTTCATTGTGGTTTCAATTTTCATTTCCCTGATGATTAGTATTGATGAGCATATTGCTGTTGGTCATTTGTATATCCTCCATTGAGATATGTCTGTGTAGTGCAACTACCCATTCTTAAATGAAATGTGTGTGTATTTGCTGTTGAGTTCTTTATAAATTCTAGATATTAACCCCTTGTCAGATGTATAGCTAGAAAATATTTCCTCCCATTCTGCAGGTGTCTCTTCACTCTGTTGATTGTTTCCTTTGTTATACAGAGATCTTTAATTTGCTGAATTCGATTTTTCTATTTTCTTTATTCTTTCCTGTGCTTCTGGGGTCTGATATAAATAATTTTTGTCCATTCTACCATTCTGAAGTATTTTCTCTACATTTTCTTCTAGTCGTTTTAAACTTTCAGTCTGACATTTAGATATTTAATACATTTTAAAAAAATTTTGTGTATTTATTTGAGTTATTAGAATTACAAAGAGAGGGAGAGAGAGAGAAAGGTCTTCCATCTGCTGGTTCACTCCTAAATGGCCACGATAGCTGGAGCAGGGCCAATCTGAAGCCAAAAGCCAGGCGCTTCTTCCAGGTCTCCCATGTGGGTGAAGGTGCCCAAGCTCTTGGACATCTTCCAGTGCTGGATAGGAAGAGGAGCAGCTGGGACTCGAACTGGCACCATATGGGATGGCGGCACTGCAAGCAGAAGCTTAGCCAGCTATGCCACAGCACCAGCCCCATTTGAACCATTTTTAATAGATTCATTTTATGTGGCATAAGATAGAAAAGGGTCTCATTTTATCCTTCTTTATGTGAGTGTCTGAATTTCCCAGCATCATTCATTGAAAAAACTGCCATTTTTGTCCCACACATGTTCCTGGCACATTTATCAAACATCAAAAGGCCACAGACATGTTGGTTTACTTTTAGGGTTTCTATTCAGTACCATTATTCTGTGATTCTATTTGTATGTCAATACAATGATTTTTAATATCTTTAGCTTTTTTTTATTTAGCAAATATAACTTTCCAAAGTACAGTTTATGGATTACAATGACTCCACCCCCCATAATTTAACTCCCACTCGCACGCCTCCCATCTCCCGCTCCCTCTCCCATTCCATTCACATCAAGATTCATTTTCAATTATATTTATATACAGAAGATTGATTCAGTATATACTAAGTAAAGATTTCATCAGTTTGTACCCACACAGAACATAAAGTTTAAAATACTGTTTCTGTACTAGTTATAGCATTACTTCACATTGGACAACATATTGACAGATCACACATGAGAAGTAAGTACACAGTGACTCCTGTTGTTGACTTAACAATTTAACACTCTTGTTTATGGCGTCAGTAATCTCCCTAGTAATCTCCCTAGTCATGAGTTGCCAAGGCTATGGAAGCCTTTTGAGTTTTCCAACTTCGATCTTATTCCAACAGGGTCATAGAAAAAGTGGAAGTTCTCTCCTCCCTTCAGAGAAAGGTACCTCCTTTCTTTGATGGCACCGTTCTTTCCACTGGGATCTCACTCACAGAGATCTTTCATTTAGGTCATTTTTTTCCAGAGTGTCTTGGCTTTCCATGCCTAAAATACTGTCATGGGCTCTTCAGCCTGATCGGAATGCCTTATGGGCTAATTCTGAGGCCAGAGTGCTACTTAGGACATCTGCCATTCTATGAGTCTGCTGTGTCTCCTGCTTCCCATGATGGATCGTTCTCTCCCTTTTTGATTCTATCAGTTAGTATTAGCAGACACTAGTCTTGTTTGTGTGATCCCTTTGACTCTTAGACCTATCAGTGTGATCAATTGTGAACTGAAATTGATCACTTGGACTAGTGAGATGGCCTTGGTACTTGCCACCTTGATGGGATTGCATTGGAATTCCCTGGCACATTTATAACTCCACCATTGGGGGCAAGTCCAATTGAGCATGTCCCAAATTGTACATCTCCTCCCTCTCTTATTCCCACTCTTATATTTCACAACAATCACTTTTCAGTAAAAATTTAAACACCTAAGAATAATTGTGTGTTAATTACAGTTCAACCAATAGTACTAGAACAAAACAAAGAAAAAATACTAAAATGGATAAAGTATTACATTGTACCTCAACAGTCAGCACAAGAGCTGATCAAGTCACTGTTTCTCATAGTGTCCATTTCACTTCAACAGGTTTCCCCTTTGGTGCTCAGTCAGTTGTCACCAATCAGGGAGAACATATAATATTTGTCCCTTTGGGACTGGCTTAATTCACTCAGCATAATGCTTTCCAGATTCCTCCATCTTGTTGCAAATGACCAGATTTCATTGTTTTGACTGCTGTATAGTATTCTATAGAGTACGTGTCCAATAATTTCTTTATCCAGTCTACTGTTGATGGGTATTTGGGTTGGTTCCAGGTCTTAGCTATTGTGAATTGAGCTGCAATAAACATTAATGTGCAGACCGCAACTTTGTTTGCCAATTTAATTTCCTTTGGGTAAATGACAAGGAGTGGGATGGCTGGGTTGTATGGTAGGGTTACATTCATGTTTCTGAGGAATCTCCAAACTGACTTCCATAGTGGCTTCACCAGTTTGCATTCCCACCAACAGTGGGTTAGTGTCCCTTTTCCCCCACATCCTCTCCATCATCTATTGTTGGTAGATTTCTGAATGTGAGCCATTCTAACTGGGGTGAGGTGAAACCTCATTGTGGTTTTGATTAGCATTTCCCTGATTGCTCGTGATCTTGAACATTTTTCATGTGTCTGTTGGCCATTTGGATTTCCTCTTTGGAAAAATGTTGAGGTCCTTGGCCCATCTCTTAAGTGGGTTGTTTGTTTTGATGTTGTGGAGTTTCTTGATTTCTTTGTAGATTCTGGTTATCCACCTTTTATCTGTTGCATAGTTGCAAATATTTTTTCTCATTCTGTAGGTTGCCTCTTCACTCCCCTGACTGTTTCTTTTGCAGTACAGAAACTTCTCAATTTGATGCAATCCCAATAGTTAATTTTGGCTTTGACTGCCTGTGCCTCCAGGGTGTTTTCTAGGAAGTCTTGGCCGGTACCTATATCTTGCAGGGTTTCTCCAATGCTCTCTAATAATTTGATGGTGTCAGGTCATAGATTTAAGTCTTTAATCCATGTTGAGTGGATTTTTGTGTAAGGTGAAAGGTAGGGGTCTTGCTTCATGCTTCTGCACGTGGAAATCCAATTTTCCCAGCACCATTTATTGACTAGACTGTCCTTACTCCAGGGATTGGTTTTAGATCCTTGATCAAATATAAGTTGGCTGTAGATGTTTGGATTGATTTCTGGTGTTTCTATTCTGTTCTATTGGTCTCTCCATCTGTTTCTGTACCAGTACCATGCTGTTTTGATAGCAACTCTCCTGTAGTATGTCTTGAAATCTGGTTTTGTGATGCCTCCGGCTTTGTTTTTGTTGTACAAGATTGCTTTAGCTATTCGAGGTCTCCTGTGCCTCCAAATGAATTTCAGCATCATTTTTCCAGATCTGAGAAGAATGTCTTCGGTATTTTGATTGGTATTGCATTGAATCTGTAAATTGCTTTTGGGAGAATGGACATTGTGATGATATTGATTCTTCCAATCCATGAGCATGGAAGATTTTTTCCATTTTTTGATATCTTCTTCTATTTCTTTCTTTAAGGTTTTGTAATTTTCATCATAGAGATATTTAATGTCCTTGGTTAAGTTTATTCCGAGGTATTTGATTGTTTTTGTAGCTATTGTGAATGGGATTGATCTTAGAAGTTCTTCCTCAGACGTAGCATTGCCTGTGTATACAAAGGCGGTTGATTTTTGTGCATTGATTTTATATCCTGCTACTTTGGCAAACTCTTCTATGAGTTCCAGTAGTCTCTTAGTAGAATTCTTTGGGTCCCCTAAGGAAAGAATCATATCATCTGCAAAGAGGGCTTGTTTGAGTTCTTATTCCCAGTTTGTATCCCTTTAATTTGTTTTTCTTGCCTAATAGCTCTGGCTAAAACATCCAGACTATATTGATTAGCAGTGGTGAGACTGGGTATCCCTGTCTGGTACCAGATCTCAGTGGAAATGCTTCCAGCTTTTTCCCATTCAATAGGATGCTGGCCGTGGGTTTGTCATAAATTGCTTTGATTGTATTGAGGAATGTTCCTTCCATACCCAGTTTGCTTAGAGTTTTCATCATGAAAGGGTGTTGTATTTTATCAAATGCTTTCTCTGCATCTATTGAGATAATCATATGGTTTTTCTTCTGCAGTCTGTTAATGTGGTGTATCACGTTGATTTTTTTGTGAACATTGAACCATCCCTGCATACCATGGATAAATCCCACTTGGTCTGGGTGGATGATCTTTCTGATGTGTTGTTGCATAATATTGGCCAGAATTTTTGAGGATTTTTGCATCTATGTTCATCGGGGATATTGGTCTGTAATTCTCTTTCAATGCTGCATCTTTTTCCGGCTTGGGAATTAAGGTGATGCTGGCTTCATAAAAAGAATTTGGGAGGATTCCCTCTTTTTCACTTGTTCTGAATAGTTTGAGAAGAATTGGAGTTAGTTCTTCTTTAAATGTCTTGTAGAATTCAGCAGTGAATCCATCTGGTCCTGGGCTTTTCTTTGTTGGGAGGGCCTTTATTACTGTTTCAATTTCTGTCTCAGCTATGGGTCTATTTAGGTTTTCTATGTCTTGCTGGTTCAATAGGTAGGTTGCATGTGTCCAGGAATCTATCCATTTCTGATAGGTTTCCCTGTTTGCTGGCATACAAGTCCATGTAATAATTTCTGATGATTCTTTTTATTTATGTGATGTCTGTGGTTATGTTTCCTTTTTCATCTCTGAACTTACTGATTTGGGTCTTTTCTCTTCTTTTTTTAGTTAGTTGGGCCAATGGGGTGTCAATTTTGTTTATTTTTAAAAAAACAGCTCCTCGTTTGACTGATTTTTTTTTTTTAATCTTTTTCTTGGATTCAATCCTGTTGATTTCTTCTCTGATTTTAATAATTTCTCTTCTCCTACTAGATTTGGGTCTGGTTTGCTGCAGATTTTCTAGGTGCTTGAGATGCATTGAAAGCTCATCCCTTTTGTGCCTTTCCAATTTCTTGATGTAGGCACCTATTGATATAAACTTTCCTCTTAACACTGCTTTTGCTGTATCCCATAAGTTTTGGTATGTTGTGCTGTTATCCTCATTTACTGCCAGAAAATTTTTGATTTCTCTTTTAATTTCTTCTATGACCCATTGTTCTTTCAGGAGCATGTTGTTCAATCTCCATATGTTTGCATATGCTCTCGGGATTCCTGTGTTGTAATTTCCAACTTCATTCCTTTATGGTCTGAGAAGCTGCACTGTATGATTCTAATTCTTCTGAATTTGCTGAGACTTGCTTTATGGCCTAGTATATGGTCAATCCTAGAGAAGGTTCCATGTACTGCTGAGATGAATGTAAATGCTTTATGTGTAGGATGAGAAGTTCTGTAGATATCTGTTAGATCCATTTGGCTTATAGTGTCATTTAAATCTACTGTCTCCTTGTTGATCTTCTGTCCTGTTGATCTGTCTATTTCTGAGAGTGGAGTATTGAAGTCCCATCTTTAGCTTCTTAATATATTTAAAGTCAGCTAGTATAATTTTGCCTCCTTTTTTCATTTTGCTCAAGATTGCTTTGGCTATTTGTGGTCCTCTGTTGTTCTAATCAAATTTTAGTACTGTTTTCTAATTCTGTGAAAAATGTCATGGAAATATACTTATTTGAAAGGCCAAGAGAGAGACACTCATAGAGAGACATAGAGAGATACAGAACAATCTTGTATCTACTAGTTCAGCCACACAACATCTACTAGTTCGAAGACCCACAACATTTGGAGCTGGGCTGGCTGAAGTTGGGAGCCCAGAATTCAGTCTGTATCTCGCTTGTGGGTGGCCCAAGTACTTAAACCATCATTTACTGCCTTCTAGAGTATACATTAGCTGGAAACTTGAATTGGAAGTAGAGATACTTAGGCTCTTTGAAATAGGATGCAGGTATAGCAAACAACATCTTAACCACTGCACCAAGTGCCTACAACGTCATTTGATAGGGATCACATTAAATATTAAATAACTTTGAGTAGTGTATATAGTTTAATAATATTGATTCTTCTAATCCATGAATACAAGGTGTCTTTCCATTTCTTTGTGTCCTCATCAATATCTTTCGTCAATTATTTATAGTTTTTGTTGTAGAGATCTTTTGTTGTTTTGGTTAAATTTAGTTCTAGATTTTAAATTTTTGTTCTCTTGGTAATTTTTAAATGTACAATACTCTTTATTAACTATATGAGGGTACTTTAAAAAGTTCATAGAAATTAAGACTAAAAGATGTCTCTGTGCAAAATATTTGAAATTCATTATTATAAAATGAATATAAAAAGTCCATGAAAAATACAGATAAAAAGTACATGGATTTCAAATGTTTTGCACCTAAGCACATTTATCTTTTAGTTGAATTTTCTCATGAAGTTTTTGAAGTACCCTCTTATTCATCCTGATGTGCAGTAATTACAAAAAAAAAGTTCTTTTTGTCTGAGATTTTTTACCCTTTTTGCTGTTATTGCCCTCAGCCTTGTTCCCTCAGCCTAAGCCTCTGTAACCACCATTTTACTCTATCTGTCTATGAATTCTGTTGTTTTAGATCCCACATACAAGTGAGAAAGCTGTGATGGTCTTTCTATATCTGCTTATTTCACTCACAATAATGTTCTTGAATTCTCTAATGTTTATGACAAATAATAGATTTCTCTTCTTTTTAAAGGCTCAATAGTATTACTTTGCCTATATATGACATTTTATTTATCCAATCATCTACTGATATAGATTTAAGTTTGTTATATTATACATCTTTCAGAAATAGTGAGATAGTAAACACAGATGTGCAAAGATCTCTTGAACAAACTGATTTAAAATATTTTAGATAACACAGAGCTGCATTTTTAGATTTTTAAAGGAACATTATGGATATATAATTTTCCACACTGGCTTTATTAATTGATATTCTACCAAAACTGTACACTGATTTCTTTTCCTCCATATCCTTTCCAACATTTATTTTTGTCTTTTTGAAGATAGACATTCTGATAAGTGTAAGATGATATCCCACTGCAGTTGTAATTGCATTTCCCCATGCAATATTAAACATGTTTTTTATACCTGTTGGCTATTTGTGTGTCTTCTTTTGAGAAATGTCTATTTAGGTCCATTTCCTGTTTTTTAATTTTTTGTTTTTTTATTTGATCTCTTGCCATTGAGTTATTTGAACACATTAAATATTTTGGAAATTAACCCTTCATTGGATATTAAACTTGCAAATATTTTCTACCAATCTGTAGATTGGCTCAGTACACTGCTGTTTCCTCTGCTCTAAAGATTTTATTTTTTGACAGGCAGAGTTAGACAGTGAGAGAGAGAGAGACAGAGAGAAAGGTCTTCCTTCCATTGGTTCACCCCCCAAATGTCCACTACAGCTGGAGTTACGCGGATCCGAAGCCAGGAGCCAGGTGCTTCCTCCTGGTCTCCCATGTAGGTGCATAGGCCCAAGCATTTGGGCCATCCTCCCCTGCCTTCTCGGGCCACAGCAGAGAGCTGGACTGGAAGAGAAGCAACTAGGACTAGAATTCGGCGCCCATATGGAATGCTGGCTCCACAGGTGGAGGTGAGCTGTTATGGCCGTGCAGAGTAAAGAATACACCAAGAGACAGTCTCTTATGTAAAACGCTAGTAGAGTATTTTTTTTTTGTTTATTTATTAGGAAGCTTTTATTTAATAAATATAAAATTTCATAGGTACAACTTTTGGAATATAGCAATACTTCCCCCTATACCCACCCTCCCACCCACAGTCCCACCTTCTAATCCCTTTCCCACCCCATTTTTCATTAAAATTCATTTTTAATTATATTTATATACAGAAGATAAACTCTATACTAAGTGAAGATTTCAACAGTTTGCACCTACAGAAACACAAAGTTACACCGTTAATTCACATAGTACAACACATTAAGGAAAGAGATCCTACATGCGGAGCAAGTGCACAGTGACTCCTGTTGTTGATTTAACAATCGACACTCTTTGATGTCAGTGATCTGAGTCCACAAACTGTCAGTTTACAGAGGATTTAATTTCTTCTGAAGAAAGTGAAGCTACAAGTCAAATACTCTTGATTCAATCAGATAGTGAGATGTTTCTTGGCGGGATTTGCTGTTAATGGAGTCTGTTTGATTTCAGGTGTCTTTACTGAGATGTTGGGGATTACTACACGGACCTATCCTGAATGGTGTGAGGACAAAGAGTTTTGCTTTGTTGAGAATGTCTGAATAGCAGCTCCTGCCAGTTGTGCTTCTGGGTCTGTTCCCTAATACCATTGGAAAACTGACAAATGCTTTCAGGGCCTGAGCAGGGCTGGAACATGGGCTCACCATGGCTTTTCTCTGGGATGTTCCTCTCTCAATCCCTGCCCAGCCTGGTAGAAAAGAAGTCCAGATTTGACGTGTTTTACCTCCAAATCAGTCTTTTTCCAGAACTCTCCTTTGGAGATCTTTATTCTCTAATGAGACGCAAGTAGAGTATTTTATTCACCAGAATGCTGGGGTCGCAGCGTCACGAATGTTAGTGAGTGACCCTGAGTACAAATCGCATCAGCTTTTTATAGTCACACAAAGGCTTTGAAGCTAATTCATTGAATCTATAGAACATATTTCACAAGGGAACATGGGGCATCTCATAAGCACAAAGTGTACATATGCAGAGTACAGATAATATCAGCTATTGGCAAGATTTACAACAGGTAAGGGTCACTTTCACCATACATTTCCTAAGGTTAAATAAAACCCTAAGTTCATCAACCGGATGCCTGTCAAGGTGAACAGGTTTGTATGGGTTTTAGTTTCGGTGGGCCATTCCCCTAATTTTATAAGGCCACATTCCAGTGTTATCTCTTCCTGCCCTGGCATCATTATGTCTGTTCAGTAAAAACAGGCCTCAACCCCTCCTTGAGTCAGGAATTTAGAAAGTAGGTCAAAAGTTAATCTGGCAAGGGTCAGAAGGGGGGGGGGGTCTGCTTAGCTTTAACATTCCTTCAGAGCCACCAGGTGAGCCACCCGCACCGGCCCCTACAGATGTTTTTACATTTGATGTAATCCCCATTGTATATTTTTTGTTTATGTTGCCTGAACTTTTGGGGGATAGAATACAAAAACAATCACTAACCAGACCAAATTTGTGTAAGTGCTCCCCCTGTGTTCTCTTCTAGTCATGTTAGCTTCTAGTTTTAGTAATCCATCTTGACTTGATTTTGTATTTGAAGTAAAGCAGGATTAATTCTTCTTTATGTGGATATCCAGCTTTCCTAACATGCTTCATTGTATAAACAAGTCCAGTAAAGTTTCAGGATATAGAATCAACACACAAAAATCAATACTGTTCCTGTGTATTAACAATAAAGTATCCAAAAAAAGAAATCAGGAGACTAATCCAATTTACAATAGCTGCAAAAATTACTAAGGAATATTTAACCAAGGAGGTGAAAGACTTGCACATTGAAAATTATGAACATTGATGAAATAAATTCAGGAATGCACAAATAAATGTAGAGATATCACATGTTCATGGATGGGGAAAATTAATATTTTTAAAATGTATATACTACCCAGAGTGGTAGATTCAATACAAGATCTGTCAAATTCCAATGTCACTTTACATAAAAACAGGAAAGACAATCCATCAAATCATATGTAATCCCCTCAAAGTAACCAATCATATCAGGAGCAAAAATATTAATTCTGGATGTTTCATACTACCTGATTTCAAGTTACACAAAAAAGCTATTTGAAATTATTTGTGTACATACTGTGCTTAATAATGGACCTGTCTTCAAAAGGTCATGAAGGGGATTGCTGGGTCTCTTAGAGTGATAAACATTTAAGAAGTGCAGGGTGGGAAGTAGGGTTGGAGCCACAGTATGGCCTCTGCATTACAAAATAAAGCCCTGGATATCCTCATAAAATAATGGATCTGTAAGTTTCTGGGCAAAAGAGTCCATACCTTTTATTTCTCTCATGGAGCTAAGTATAGTAAGATATTAGGGGCAGGCATTTGGTATAGTGGTTAAGATGCTCATACTCTATACCAGACTGGATTCAAGTCCTGTCACCAATCCCAATTTCAGCATCCTATTAATGAGCACACTGAGTGATAGCAGATGATGACTTAAGTAGTTGGGTCCTTGCCAGTCCAATAGGAGACGCTGATTGGGTTTGCATTTCCTTATCTTCAGCCTGACCCAGCCCAAGCTGTTGCAAGTATTTGGGGAGGGAAGCAATGGATAGAGACCTTTCCATTTTGTAGCTCTCTGGGTCTATCTTTCTTTCTTTCTGCATTTCAAATAAATAAAATAAATTAAAAAAACACAATATCACATTAGAAAAAGTAAATGAATACAGTGTACAGAGAAACAAAGTTTTTATATCTACCTGCATACTAAATAGCAAAATAATATTGCTATTACTATCATAATTTATGAAACTGATGTTCACTTATCTGAAATATGCTAGTGGAAATTTGACATACAAATAGACATTGATCAGACCATTTCTGTACTTTCAGGAAACATTCTATGAGAGCGTGTGGATCAATTTCTACAAATCTATCATTAACACTTTTAAAAGAAACTTTAAAGTGCATGCTTTAATTGTAGTGTGTCAGAAAATGTCATCTTTGCATTGCAAAGTGAGCAGTATTTTATAGTTGACCTCACTAATCATGTGACATATTAATTCAACCTGTGCTGTAACTTTTCCATTCCATTCTTTCTTGAAATACTTTCTAAGGAAGCTTAATTTTTAAAATAAACACATAAGTATATCCGTAGAGAATTTTATTTTAAATTGTCTTCCTGCTAGCAATAGCACTATTCTCTGCTTCCCACCTTGAAATACTAAGCCAGGTGCAGAGACTTGTTGTTTCATACACAGTGATTGAAATAGAAAATGAGAAAATTTAAATCATTGTGTTTTTTCATTTGTTCAAAAATCGAAATCAAAACTCCAAACCTAAATTGTAATCTTTTCTATGATGAGGAAAGACCAGAGAAACACTAATATGTTATAAAAGCTTTATAATCATTAAAATTGAAGGGCTTGCATTTTAATTTTCACAAAGTTGCTCAGTGATAAATCCAATCTTTTAAAACATTTCAATATAGACACAAAATAATATTTTAGTAAGTGCATTGCATTCCTCATAATGACTTATAATGATCACTTTATAGAGTAGGTATTTAATAATAGTAGATGATGCTTAGCTTTTAAAAATCTATTATTGTAGAAACATAATTGTTTGGAAATAACAAGCATACAAAATATTTCAAGGACTTTATTAAATTTGCTCCAGTCTGACAATAAAGAAAATTGGAAGATAAAAAAAAACCTATTTGGGAAAAGTACCTAAGCAATATAGAACAGTTAATAATTACTGTTAGTATAAGATCAAATGCTAAATGGTATGAAAAAATTATATGTGGCCAAAATCCGGAGGGGGAGAGATCGATGCATAATATGAAAAACATGTTTAATCATAAACCATATTAAAAACTGTTTTCAACAATAATTTGAATTAGTACAGTTTTCCATGACTTTTATTATAGATAAATGGTCTTGCAATATTTTATTGAGTTGTATTTTTCTGATATTCTAAGACTGGGACACATGGGGTTATCTCAGATCTTATGCAAGTTCTGAATGTTTGATTGAACTCGTCCCCCTTCCTTTCTTGCCTCAGTTTCTCTTGAGGCATGAAGAAAAAAACAAATGCTGCTTTGTAAAGTGACTTTCCAGAATATTGTGGCCAAGAGCTCTGTGAATGACTCTCATAGAGGATATAGAAGAAACAAGAGAGCTAAATGAGAAGAGAATTTCTGAAGAGGATTCCTTTGGGAAGAGGTGTGCTATGAATTCCATCTTACCATTGACTGAGAATGCGAAGAATGTCTGCTTTAACCTTAAACATAATGAGAAGGATTTCAATGAGATTACTTTGAGAGCTTGCTGTGTGTCCTTAGTAATTGAGAGGCTTAATGGGTTTGTGCTTGAGTTCTGACCAAGAAAGCTAAAGGGACTAGTGTCAACAGAGAGAACATATTTTTCTGAAAAGAACCTGAACTCATTTTTTCATAAGTCAAATTCCTGTGACGTCACACTTTATGTTCTCTCAGAAGCCAACTCTGGAGCCTAGACTAGCTGGCTTGCAAGAAAAAAAAAAAAAAAAGGAAAGAAAAACTCTGTGAGTACACTTTAGTACAACAGCTGTGAAAGGGGAAGCTGAGAGTTGAGCTGGGGAGTTAAATCATTTTTCAGATTCTGCTTGACTTGGAGAAAGGGGTCATGTCTCTTTGCTAATCAATCATTGAACTTTGACTGCTCATGGATAGCTGAGAGTACCCCTCCCACTAACTAGGGAATTAACCACTTCTTAGTGAAGGGAAATCTTGGCAGTGCATCAGAATAGTCACCATCGATTTTATATTCTAGGTAAGAAGCTCAAAGAGAAATTTTAGCATGGAGTCTACTGTCTTCAAAAGTGGGGAGGCACTACCTGTAGCTGGAAAGAGGTGTATCCCTGTGGCACCAAGAGTATACAGGAAGCAATTAGGTATAGGAAGAGCACTGTCAGAGGCCAGGGAACTCCAAAGGGGGAATTTCTTCAAAAGAAATACATTGTCAATGGCATCTGTAATACTATTATAGTAGTCATGGTTTTAAAAAGTTAAAAAGGTGAAATTCATTTTAATAATAATGCATTTAGCAATTTAAATGATATTTTTCTAACTGAAAATATAATGTAAGTTATTTTCATTTTAATCTTGCAGTGAAAATTTTAAAAAACATTAATGAGATATTTTACATTATTTTTTCAAACTGGGCCTTAGAATCAGTGTTGTTAGGAAACTGTTGCAGTTATATCTATGGCGTGATCTACACCCTGATTTATATCCTATGCCCTGGCTCCCTTCCTGCCATTGCTGAGAGCCAGGTGGCCACATGGCCCAACCACTGGTGTCAAGCTCCACTCCCATTCTAATGGGATTCGCTGCTCCTGCTTCCCTGCCCGCCCTCCTGCAAAGTTTTAAAAGGGCCTGTTCCTGAACACATCCCTCTCTTGGCTCTTCTCTCCTGTGCTATTGGCTCCTCTCATCTGCTCTCTCCTCTTCTCAATCTCTCTTCTCTCTGCTCTATCTTCTCTCCTAACTAGCTCCTCTCCTCTGTCTCTCTCTCTTATACTCTCTTTCTCTCTCTTATCCTTCTTCATCCCTCCCCACCAGTCTGCTGGGTTTTCCCCATAAACCCTTTCCCTTACTCTGGTGTTTGGTATGCTTTGTGATGGCTAACAGGTGTAGAGTTTATTCTCACTGTAACCACACTTCAAGTGTGCAGTAGCCTCAAGTGACCGTATATTAGTACAGCATTAGAAAGCCTAAAGAAATGTCTCTGTTTATTTTTTCAAAAAACCAGCTCCTCGTTTGGCTGATTTTTTGTAATTTTTTTTATTCAATCCTGTTGATTTCTTCTCTGATTTTAATTATTTCTCTTCTACTAGATTTGGGTCTGGTTTGCTGCAGATTTTCTAGGTGCTTGAGATGCATTGAAAGCTCATTTATTTGGTGTCTTTCCAATTTCTTGATGTAGGCACCTATTGGTGCGGGAGGGAGGGAAGTTATGAGGGAGAAAAAGCCATTGTAATCCATAGACTGTACTTTGGAAATTTATATTTACTAAATAAAAGTTTAAAAAAAAAGTTCTTATCACCAAACAGAGGAGTCATTTGCTTCTCCAATAGATAAGAACTTTAATGACCAGTATTGTCTGGGTTTGAAGCCCAGCTGTCCATCATAAATTTTCTAAAGAATATGCTACAACTGACCAATCAAAGGAAGGTCACAAGTACCACTGACCAAACAGAAACTTGGACATGACTTCTCAGCCCAAATTTCAAATCTACAAGAATCTCCACCACTACCTCCTAAGGGAGCTCAAGGATTAATCAACAGCTGCTGGCTTCCTTTCTGTACATTTTGCAATAAGTATCTACTTTTCTTCCACCATGCCCTGATTTGCTTTTTGTGAGTTGGGAAAGTGGGCCTAGTTTGGGGGTTCTACAGCAATGCCTCCAACTAATTTTGAATGTTTTTCTGTAACACAAAGTGCAAATCTTGATATTATTCTTATAAAGGAAATGTGAAATACTGGATATGCTACAAAGTCATGAATAAAGGGAGAATTTTAAAAATTGAAAGTTAATTGCAAGGGAAAACAATAGTAGAAAGGCAAAAATTTACAAATACAGTGAATTATAATTTTCCTGAATACAAAGTAAGGTTTTGATGTTCTGTGAATAGCTTTATAAATTTATGTGAAGATGAGATGAATGGGTGAAATGCAAGGCATTAACATTGTGTCCTAACCTTTTAAAGAAAAAATAATCCATGCAGTGCTTTTGTTAGCATTGTATGTCCCTAAAGCATCATTGTATTGGTTTCAAGTTGTTCTTAATTGTGGCCTCTGTTACAGCATGTCTGTGTGCTTGTGTACTACTGAAAATGAGAGCTTGTTATTTTTAACTGCACTTTCCCCAATGTGCTAGATAAACACAGAAATCTGTTAATCTGTATTTCTCCAATGTACTATTTTGAAATTTTTACTCAGAGAAACTCAGGAGTCTGTAATGCTTAAAACATTTCAAATTTCTGTAGCACAAAAGTATGTTAGTTATAAAAATAGAATCAATTTTAGACTGATTATTGAAATGCTTATTCTGAAATTCAAAGCAGAATAATAGAAAATTAGAAACCATTTAATTAGCTATCATCTTCAATTAATGGAAAAAGTGTTGAAACTTATTGTGACTAAATCCTTTAACCTGACTGTTAATACTAAAAGTTAAGCTATCTTGATGTAGATCCAAATAACTGAGCTAAATTGTTTAGTGAAAATACCAAGCTTTAATACATTCTGAGATTTATTTTGTCACTTTTCATCCCCAAAATATGCGAAGTAAATATGAAGCAGAAAAAGGCATTTCAGTAAAAAAGTGAGAATGCTTATCACTTACACATTATTTTTTCCTTTTTCTATATTCTAATAGGCTAAAAAATTAGTGAATAATTTAAAAACAAATACAAAAATGGAGGAATGATGTTAGGCATTGAAGAACTAAACTGCAGCATGCTAGAGAGTAGAAGTGATGTTCCTTTGATCAAAATGTTACTAAGAAATAGCAATCAGAATGTTATGTGAAGTGATTTCACCAAAGACCATGAGGGCATAAGAAAATCGAGTCACCAATGGTCTCCAATGTAGTTTATGAGACTCTTTGTCCTCTTTAAAACTTACAGACTTCAAGAAATTGTACAAAAGTAGGAAAAACCTTGGTGCTATGATTATTATGAGCCTTGACTAGTAGTTAACTGCAGCATATAAAATCAGAATTGTTTGTTCATTGTCTTGTACGTGATTCTTCAATACTGAATTCTTCAATACTGAAGTAGAAAATTCTAGGAATCCATCAGTCTTCAATTTTGTTTTCAACTAGTCTTAATTTTCAGCTTTTGTTCTTAAGATAGCCAGTACCTTAGTGAGGTCATCTAACACCTTGCTACTCAAAACCTGCTCAGCAGAGCAGCAGCATTAACATCACTTGACAGCTTGTCAAAAATGTAAAATCCATAGTGAAATAATATCTCATCATGGTTTTCATTTTTATTGTTTTAAAGATTATGATTATTAAGTGTTTTTAGACATACTTATTAGCTATTTGAAAAATCTTCAAATCTTTTTTTCCAATATGATTTATCTTGTTGAGAGGTTTTTTATTTTCTTCTGTATTCTGGATGTTAATTCTCAGATGTAGAGTTATCAAATATTGCCTTTCATTCTGTACATTGTCTCTTCATTCTGTTGTTTCCTATGATGTGCAGAAAATTTTTTAAAGACCCATTTATTTATTTGAAAGGTGGAGTTACAGAGAGACAGAGGCAGAGAGAGAGAGAGAGAGAGAGAGAGAGAGAGAGAGGTCTACAATCCACCTGTCCACTCTATAGATGGCCACAATGGCCGGAGCTGTGCCGTATTGAAGGCAAGAGTCAGGAGCTTCCTTTGGTTCTCCCACGCACCCAGAGACCTGGACCATTCTCCATTGTTTTCCCAGGACTTAACAGAGAGCTGGATTTGAAGTGGAGCAACTAGGCCTCAAAGCAATGCCCATATGGGATGCAAGCACTGCAGGTGGTGGCCCCACCCACTATGTCCTAGCACTGACCCATAGAAAATTCAGTTTTGAGGTAATTCCATGTGTCTACTTTTTGCTTTAGTTACTTTTGCATTTGGAGTCTTATCCTAAAATCCACTGCCTTTACCAACATCTGGAAGTGCTTTGTCTATGTTTTCCTCTAGTAGCTTCATAGTTTCAGATCTTATGTTTAATTTTTTGATCCATTTTGAGCTTATTTCTTGTATATGGTGAGATATAAAATTCTAGTTTTATTCTTCAGCATATGGATATCTAGTTTTTCCTGGACCTCCTCGACCCAGTTAGGATGGCTGCTATCTAAAAAGGCAAAAAGTCTCAACTGCTGGTGAGGATACAGATAACTCTTTAATTTTTTTTAAGATTTATTTATTTATTTGAAAAGCAGAGTTACAGTGAGAGAGGGAGAAGGTGATTCAGAGAGAGATCTTCCACCCACTGGTTCACTCCCCAAATGGCAACAATGGCAGGAGTCAGGACTTCTTCTGGGTCTCCAACACGGGGGCAGGACCCAAGCGCTTGGGTCATCATCTGCTGATTTCCCAGGCACATTAGCAGGGAACCAGATAAGAAGTGGAGCAGTCAGGACTTGAACTGGTGCCCATACTAGATGCAAGCAGTGGTGCCGGCCCCACAAAAGACTCTTATACACTACTGTTGGAAAAATAATATGGCAGAGCCATTACAGAAAATAGGATAGAATTTCTTTCAAAATTAGAAACACAGCTAACATATTGTAGGTATATATCCAAAGGAAATGAAATTACTACATCAGAGAGGTAACTGCACTCTTAATATTTACTGCAGCATTGCTCACAATATCCAAGCAATAGAATCAACAAATGTTTTCATTTGTCAGTGAATAGAAAGAGAAAATGTGGTTAATATAGACAACAAAATATTATTTAACCATAAGAAAGAATGAAAATTTTTTCATTTGCTACAACATGAATGAACTAGAGATATGATGTTAAAAGAAGTACGGAAATACAAGTATTATTGACTGTCTTATGTATGTGGAGGGTAAAAAGTCAATTTCATGGGAGAGCAGAATAGTGATTACTAGAGACTACCCTTTCTTTCTTTCTTTCTTTCTTTCTTTCTTTCTTTCTTTCTTTCTTTCTTTCTTTCTTTCTTTCTTTCTTTTTGTAAATATAAATTTCCAAAGTACAGTTTATGGATTACAGTGACTACCCCCCCATAATTTCCCTCCTACCCCTCCCATCTCCCGCTCCCTCTCCCATTCCATTCACATCAAGATTCATTTTCAAATATATTTATATACAGAAGATTGATTCAGTATATACTGAGTAAAGATTTCATCAGTTTGTACCCACACAGAACATAAAGTGCAAAATACCGTTTCAGTAATAATTATAGCATTAATTCACACTGGACAACACATTGACAGATCACACATGAGAAGTAAGTACACAGTGACTCCTGTTGCTGATTTAACAAATTGACACTCTTGTTTAGGGCGTCAATAATCTCCCTAGTAATCTCCCTAGTCATCAGTTGCCAAGTCTATGGAAGCCTTTTGAGTTTGCCAACTTCGATCTTATTCCAACAGGGTCAGAGTCAAAGTGGAAGTTCTCTCCTCCCTTCAGAGAAAGGAACCTCCTTTCTTTGATGGCCAGAGTGCTGCTTAGGACATCTGCCATTCTATGAGTCTGCTGTGTCTCCTGCTTCCCATGATGGATCGTTCTCTCCCTTTTTGATTCTATCAGTTAGTATTAGCAGACACTAGTCTTGTTTGTGTGATCCCTTTGACTCTTAGACCTATCAGTGTGATCAATTGTGAACTGAAATTGATCACTTGGGACTAGTGAGATGGCCTTGGTACTTGCCACCTTGATGGGATTGCATTGGAATTCCCTGGCACATTTATGACTCCACCATCTGGGGCAAGTCCAATTGAGCATGTCCCAAATTGTACATCTCCTCCCTCTCTTATTCCCACTCTTATATTTCACAACGATCACTTTTCAGTTAAAATTTAAACACCTAAGAATAATTGTGTGTTAATTACAGAGTTCAACCAATAGTACTAGAACAAAACAAAGAAAAAATACTAAAATGGATAAAGTATTACATTGTACCTCAACAGTCAGCACAAGAGCTGATCAAATCACTGTTTCTCATAGTGTCCATTTCACTTCAACAGGTTTCCCCTTTGGTGCTCAGTCAGTTGTCACCAATCAGGGAGAACATATGACATTTGTCCCTTTGGGACTGGCTTAATTCACTCAGCATAATGCTTTCCAGATTCCTCCATCTTGTTGCAAATGACCAGATTTCATTGTTTTTGACTGCTGTATAGTATTCTATAGAGTACATGTCCAATAATTTCTTTATCCAGTCTACTGTTGATGGGCATTTGGGTTGGTTCCAGGTCTTAGCTATTGTGAATTGAGCTGCAATAAACATTAATGTGCAGACCGCAACTTTGTTTGCCAATTTAATTTCCTTTGGGTAAATGACAAGGAGTGGGATGGCTGGGTTGTATGGTAGGGTTACATTCATGTTTCTGAGGAATCTCCAAACTGACTTCCATAGTGGCTTCACCAGTTTGCATTCCCACCAACAGTGGGTTAGTGTCCCTTTTCCCCCACATCCTCTCCATCATCTATTGTTGGTAGATTTCTGAATGTGAGCCATTCTAACTGGGGTGAGGTGAAACCTCATTGTGGTTTTGATTAGCATTTCCCTGATTGCTCGTGATCTTGAACATTTTTCATGTGTCTGTTGGCCATTTGGATTTCCTCTTTGGAAAAATGTTGAGGTCCTTGGCCCATCTCTTAAGTGGGTTGTTTGTTTTGATGTTGTGGAGTTTCTTGATTTCTTTGTAGATTCTGGTTATCCACCTTTTATCTGTTGCATAGTTGCAAATATTTTTTCTCATTCTGTAGGTTGCCTCTTCACTCCCTTGACTGTTTCTTTTGCAGTACAGAAACTTCTCAATTTGATGCAATCCCAATAGTTAATTTTGGCTTTGACTGCCTGTGCCTCCAGGGTGTTTTCTAGGAAGTCTTGGCCGGTACCTATATCTTGCAGGGTTTCTCCAATGCTCTCTAATAATTTGATGGTGTCAGGTCATAGATTTAAGTCTTTAATCCATGCTGAGTGGATTTTTGTGTAAGGTGAAAGGTAGGGGTCTTGCTTCATGCTTCTGCATGTGGAAATCCAATTTTCCCAGCACCATTTATTGACTAGACTGTCCTTACTCCAGGGATTGGTTTTAGATCCTTGATCAAATATAAGTTGGCTGTAGATGTTTGGATTGATTTCTGGTGTTTCTATTCTGTTCTATTGGTCTCTCCATCTGTTTCTGTACCAGTACCATGCTGTTTTGATAGCAACTCTCCTGTAGTATGTCTTGAAATCTGGTTTTGTGATGCCTCCGGCTTTGTTTTTGTTGTACAAGATTGCTTTAGCTATTCGAGGTCTCCTGTGCCTCCAAATGAATTTCAGCATCATTTTTCCAGATCTGAGAAGAATGTCTTCGGTATTTTGATTGGTATTGCATTGAATCTGTAAATTGCTTTTGGGAGAATGGACATTGTGATGATATTGATTCTTCCAATCCATGAGCATGGAAGATTTTTTCCATTTTTTGGTATCTTCTTCTATTTCTTTCTTTAAGGTTTTGTAATTTTCATCATAGAGATCTTTAATGTCCTTGGTTAAGTTTATTCCAAGGTATTTGATTGTTTTTGTAGCTATTGTGAATGGGATTGATCTTAGAAGTTCTTCCTCAGCCATGGCATTGCCTGTGTATACAAAGGCGGTTGATTTTTGTGCATTGATTTTATATCCAGCTGCTTTGCCAAACTCTTCTATGAGTTCCAGTAGTCTCTTAGTAGAGTTCTTTGGGTCCCCTAAGGAAAGAATCATATCATCTGCAAAGAGGGCTTGTTTGAGTTCTTATTCCCAGTTTGTATCCCTTTAATTTGTTTTTCTTGCCTAATAGCTCTGGCTAAAACATCCAGAACTATATTGATTAGCAGTGGTGAGACTGGGTATCCCTGTCTGGTACCAGATCTCAGTGGAAATGCTTCCAGCTTTTTCCCATTCAATAGGATGCTGGCCGTGGGTTTGTCATACATTGCTTTGATTGTATTGAGGAATGTTCCTTCCATACCCAGTTTGCTTAGAGTTTTCATCATGAAAGGGTGTTGTATTTTATCAAATGCTTTCTCTGCATCTATTGAGATAATCATATGTTTTTCTTCTGCAGTCTGTTAATGTGGTGTATCACGTTGATTGTTTTGTGAACATTGAACCATCCCTGCATACCATGGATAAATCCCACTTGGTCTGGGTGGATGATCTTTCTGATGTGTTGTTGCATTCTATTGGCCAGAATTTTTGAGGATTTTTGCATCTATGTTCATTGGGGATATTGGTCTGTAATTCTCTTTCAATGCTGCATCTTTTTCCGGCTTGGGAATTAAGGTGATGCTGGCTTCATAAAAAGAATTTGGGAGGATTCCCTCTTTTTCACTTGTTCTGAATAGTTTGAGAAGAATTGGAGTTAGTTCTTCTTTAAATGTCTTGTAGAATTCAGCAGTGAATCCATCTGGTCCTGGGCTTTTCTTTGTTGGGAGGACCTTTATTACTGTTTCAATTTCTGTCTCAGCTATGGGTCTATTTAGGTTTTCTATGTCTTGCTGGTTCAATTTAGGTAGGTTGCATGTGTCCAGGAATCTATCCATTTCTGATAGGTTTCCCTGTTTGCTGGCATACAAGTCCATGTAATCATTTCTGATGATTCTTTTTATTTATGTGATGTCTGTGGTTATGTTTCCTTTTTCATCTCTGAACTTACTGATTTGGGTCTTTTCTCTTCTTTTTTTAGTTAGTTGGGCCAATGGGGTGTCAATTTTGTTTATTTTTAAAAAAACAGCTCCTCGTTTGACTGAATTTTTTTATCTTTTTTTGGATTCTTCTCTGATTTTAATAATTTCTCTTCTCCTACTAGATTTGGGTCTGGTTTGCTGCAGATTTTCTAGGTGCTTGAGATGCATTGAAAGCTCATCTCTTTTGTGCCTTCCAATTTCTTGATGTAGGCACCTATTGATATAAACTTTCCTCTTAACACTGCTTTTGCTGTATCCCATAAGTTTTGGTATGTTGTGCTGTTATCCTCATTTATTGCCAGAAAATTTTTGATTTCTCTTTTAATTTCTTCTATGTCCCATTGTTCATTCAGGAGCATGTTGTTCAATCTCCATATGTTTGCATATGCTCTAGGGATTCCTGTGGAGACTATTCTAAGAGGACAAATGATAAAGGGATATTGAACAATGGGTACTAAATACAGTTTCATAGGAGGAATAAATTCTAGTACTTTATGATAGAGTGGGTTGCTTGTAAGTTTAACTGACTAATGCAGTTTATAAATTGCCCAAAGTAATAGTTTGTAGGTTCAAAGCACAAAGAAATGATGACCATTTAAGGAGACAGGTATGCTAATTAACTTGTTTCAACATTATATATTGAATGCAGGAATCAAATTATCACACTATACCACACAAAGATGTGCAGCTACTATGTATCCATTAAAGTCAATTTTTAAAGATGTACAATCTGAAGTACTACTTTGGACTTACTGAACTAGAATGATCATCTGCATGTTAATGAGATACTCTGATGTTTCCTGTGCACATTAACGTGTGAGTAGCACTGGTCTAAAAGACTTTCATTTTCTGGGAAAGAGATGCGTTCTTGTAATTTAATTTTCCCTGCTGCTGCCTTTGTCCACTAATTCGTTCGTCATTTTTTTGGAATATCTTCTTATACTTTTAGCACTATTGATTCAGGAAAAACTTTAAATTAGTTAATTTTTGACTTTGTTGTCTTCTGTTGCATATATATTAATAAAATATACATATACGTATAAAGTGTATCTCACTTCCACTTTCAGTTCTCACTTCCATGCTCCATGATCCAGTCACACTGGCCTCCTATCTTCCAGCTGAATTTGCCAAATTCTCTTCTACTTCTGGGCCTTTGGTCTTTGCTCAGTGTACACAATTCAAAGCTTATCCGTGTGTTCACATCAGATCTTTCATTTTTCTAAACTCAAATACCCTCTTGTGTAAAGCAGATGCTTTCTAATATCAGCTTCATCAAAAATATGGTTGATATTTTTTAGAAATATACACAGCATTCACGGAAATTACTAATAATGCGGAAAATTTTGTATATTTTGCTTTTTCTGAATGTTTTCATTGAACAATGTTTGGTATTTACTAAGTCTCATAATTATTCATCATAAGTAAAATAAGAAATCTCATTTTCTTATATCTTCTTTATTCTGCTCGTATAATTAGCCAAACAAATACTGAAGCAAACTACATCCCAGTCATTTTCCCAAGTGCTAGTAATTAATGAAAAAACCAAAAACCAAACAAAAAATAATTCTCAAATTCCATGATTTTTATGATCTAGAGGAGAAAGGTATGCATTATAATAAACAGTTAGGATTTTTATAGAGGCAAAGGTCATTGTAGGTTGAACAAACTTGTGAAAAAAACCAGAAGTGTTTGTAAAATGATGAGCCTCCCTGTTGTTACTCAGTCTGAAATTATTCCAGTCATAGAAGAAATGTGCCAATAATAAATATGAGCAAGTAAAACACAAGAAAATTCAACAATCTAAACATTACTAGAAGGAATGTTTAGGAAAGATGTAAGGTAGTGCAGCTGAAACTTGAATTTATATGTGAATAACTGATGAGAGACTGTCATGGCTCAAGCATAATTTGGCTGGTTGTCAAAAAAATCTTCTGAAATGGCTAAATTCTTCACTCTCTTCATCTTGAATACAAATAAAACAAAAACCATGGAAGCAAAGGAAAACGCATTTTAAAGGCCACTGTGAAAGACAAAATGGACAAGACATTAAGGGCATGTTATTCTGGTCATTGGAACAGGGAGAATTTTCATTTATGGAGATCATCTCAATGAAGGAGACTAGAAGAAATTTATAAAGCCAGAGAGTGATTGAGCCAGGGTGGAGGTGGATCTTTTCATGGAATATGCTTGGGCAGAGTGGACTTTTACAATCTCTCAGAACACATGTTGTTAGGAGGATTTCTTAGCCCTCTAGGTTTTCCAGAAGCACAGGCTCAAGTTCAATACAGCCACCACAAACTTCCCTCTCTCTAACCATTGATAGGAGTAAAATCTAACCTTTCCATGGTTGTTCAATTCTGTCAGAATATGTTTTACTGGTACACATATCCCAGTTATAAAGATGATCCATCAGAGTATAAAAATCTACTTGATTTCAAAATTGAGAATAAATCAAAATATCATACTTTACTATGAGACTTTATATTTTAGAGTATAGAAAATTTAAGCCATAATTAAATTGTGCAGCTTAGAAATAGTGAAGAATTACTGTAAGTGTAGTAAATGTTCTGTGGTTCAAAATTAATTTTCTAACTCTTTGAAATTATGTCATGTCTGTTTAAAGTGGTATCTAATCCTGATGTTTTAGTAGTATCAAAGAAGAAGATACAACTCTGCTCCGTAAATATTTCCTAATCATGTTAAAATGATATGCAGTTAAACTCAAACAATATTTACTATATATCAATACTCTAGAAGTTTCATTTAGGGTTTATATTCAAAATCAATTGCCTAGAGATGAAAAAATGTATTCACTTAAAAAAGAAATGTTTTTTATTTAAGATTTATTTATTTGGTTTGAAACTCAAAATTACAGAGAGAGACAGAGAGAATCTTTCATCCACTAGTTCAGTTGCAAGATGGACTCAGAAAACTAGGAGCCAGGAATTTCATTGGGATTAACCATGTGGGTGGTAAAGTTCCAGTCACTTGGGTCATCCTCCTCTGCTCTTCTTAGGCCATTAGTAGGGAACTGGACGGGAAATGGAGCAGTCAGGACAGAAACTAACACCCAGAGGGATGCTGGAGTCCCAGGAGGAGGATTTACCTGCCACAGCAACCTGAATAAAAGATTTTTAACAGAAAATGATTTTGTCTTCCAAGGGACATTTAGTAATGCTTGAAAACATTGGTTTTAATAAAATTACTTGGAGGGTTCTACTAACACCTAGTGGATAGAGGCTAGAGAGAATGATAAACAGCCTACTATGCACATAATAGCTCCTAAAAAGATAGTTGTTTGCTCTGAAATATCAATAGTTCTGAGGTTCTGAGTCTTGGGATTAAATAAATCGCTATCTATCTATCTATCTATCTATAATCTACTTATGTATATTTCATCTATCTATAGATAGATCAATGTGCGCTTATATCTATAAAGATCTAGAGAGTGTGCATCTATATGCATGTTTTTTAATTTTAATTTAAAGTTCCAAAATCTTGCTCTTCATTTTACTGACTAGAAAAACTAGTATAGTCTTCCACTATAATCTTTGAGAATATGGCAACATTGATTACCAATTACTTTCCAGTGGGGTAAAAATCCTTTGGTTATAACTAGAATTCACAAAAGGCTTTTGTTTTGTTTTTTTTAAGATCCCCAGTCCAAAATGACAAGAGCAGCAATACAAAAGAATAAAGTTGACAGCAAACAATTAAATCTTCACATTCTAGAACATTATCAATTTTATCATTTTCCAACATTGAAGGAAGTAATTAAAGAGATTTGAAAGTTCTTAAAAGTAATCATTTATTTTGACACAAAGAGTGAGATAGACAGAGAGAGAATCAGAAAGAATAAAAATATTTTTCTATATTTAAAGACTCACAGACACAAATGTAACTATGTGAAAAGGACATTGTAATTTGAATTGTGGTGTAGAATCAACATCTTCCACAAGAAGTGATCGTAGAAATTCAGTCAAATAAAATGGAGTCAATGAAATTATAGGCAGCTTAAAGCAAAATCAGGAATTCTAGATTATTATAACTGCCATGTTTTGCATTGTTTCAAGGCAGATATTCAAAAGTTATAGTTAGCCACATCAGAGATTTTGCAAAGAAAAAATACAAAGAACAAAGGCATTGAAAGTGCCAAGAAATTGAAATTTGGTTAATAACAAAGAAAAAAGATGGCAACAGGAGAAAATCATTGCTGCTATGTGTGCACATCTAGATATATCATCTGATTTACTTAGTCCTTCCTGAATTATAATTGATGACATATATTGACATTTGGAATTCATAAGCCATTTGTCCACTTAAGCAACGTTTTCCAAGTTAAAATATCATTCCTCCGTATCATTTTTCCATATTTGTGGCTAAAATAGTGTAAGATATTGCAAAAGAAGCAGACAGAATGGATAACAACTCATCCACATTTGAGCACTTGTGGAGAGTCAGTTTGAACTTAACTCAAAAGCTGATTATACTTAATAAAATATATGACATAGACAACTGCTGAAATTTCTTTTCATCAATTTCCTTAAACAATTTATAAAATTTTGAGTATATTTGTCAGAGTAGAATTTAAACTTTAATGTACATCACGACCACCTGGAGAGATTTTAAAACATGGGTTGCTCCTTACTCACTAACCCTTGCCCTGATTTCTGCTTTGGTAGTTCTGGAATTCTGGTAGGTCCCCAGTGAAACACACTGCTGGGGCCCAGTCGACGCATTTTGAGAACCACTCTCTATAAAGAATATCAGATTAAGAGGCAGGCATTTGGCACTGTGGTAAAGTCATTGCTTGGGATGTGTGAATTCCATGTTGAAGTCTCTGGATTCAGTTCCTCACTTCTCTTCCAATTCAGCTTCCCACTGGTAGGCACCATCAGAGACAGGAGATGGTGGTGCAAGTAGCTGAGTACATGCCACTTTCATGGAGTCCTGGACTGGGTTCTGAGCTCTGGGCTTCAGCCTGTCCCAGCCTCGGCTTTACTGGGCATTTTGGAAGTACATCAGTGAATGGAATCTCTCTCTCTCTCTCTCTCTTTCAAAATTAAATAGTTTTAAAAAGCAATGTCAGATTAAGTGTCATGTGACCTGACCAGGTGTCAGATAAGGAATTTTTTTTAACTATTTTACCTTTGTGAAACTCCTTACCTATAAATTAAAGAGTTGAATGGTTGCTTAGTCCATTTTATGTTACTGTAGCAAAATACCCAGACTGGTTAATTTATAAGAATAGATTTCTGTGAAGTCCTGTATCAAGGAGTCGGTATTGAGCAAAGACATTCCTGCTGTATAAAGACATGATGGAAGGCATTGCATAGCCAGCAAACACATGCGCTCAGGTCACTCTTTCTCTTATAAAGCCACTAATTGCATAGTTGGGGGAACCCAAACTTATAACTTCTTCTAACCCTAATTTTCTCCCAAATACCCCACTCTATACAGCATCAACATGGATTTGAGGATCAAATTCCTAACACATAGTTTTTACATGGACCCATTCTAGTCAAAGGAGATGATATCTTTACCATAGAAATAGAGAGCAGCCTAGTTAAGTTAATAATGACTGCGATCTCAAATAGAAAATGTTCTTACTCTTTAGAACAGAATGAATGTTTGTCTCTGCTATGACTAATTGATTAAATTATATCCTGAAACTTTAACATGGAGTCAGCAAATTGAATGTCCAGTTATTAACCCGGCTCATTATCTTTGATGGTGGTTTGGAGACCATTATTCCTTCCTTTGGTATCTCATGATATCCTCTGAGAACTGCAACATATTTTTCATGAGATGGTCTCCAATTTCTGGTCTCATTTTTACCAAAAGAGCTTTTGGCCTTTATTTAAGTTAATATTCAATTCTTAATCACATATTTCCAAAGAGGTCTCAGTGCTGTACAGAGATGTTTGCCTCTTAATTGATGGTAAACCCACCTTATAATTCATGTTTTGGAATTATCATAAAGCTCCATATTGCAAACTTGGTAATAGATAAACTCAAGAGACTTTAGACTTCAGTGCACATAATGATGGTTGGGCCATTGTAGTGAGACGTTTATTTGGGAATCACTGGCCTTGTGCATTTAGGGCAGAAGTTAACACAATTTTCATTGTTAACAGAGAATCTAGTGGTTAAAACATTTATTGCTCTGTCAGCGTTTTTACTGAGCTAAACTGCTTATTTTTGCTTTGAATTTGGAAAGGAATTTATCTTTATCATTGGCAAAGGACTCTATTTGTAAAGGCTTCTGTGACTAATTGGAAGGGTAAAATTTGGGTGTGAGACGAGATGATGTGACAAGAGAATGGCTATTTGCTGAATGATGTGTAAAACTCCTTATTAGTAAGCAAATTTGAGGGTCTTTTATACAGTATAAATTAACTTTGATATGAAAAGTAAAAAAAAAAAAGTACTTCTGCTTCAATGCAATTTATCTTTCCAGTCACATTTTCTTTGGAGTTCCAGAGTTAATGATTATTTATTTTAATAGAATGAGTAGATTTAAGTCGATTAAATATAGAGAATTGGATTTCAGGATTGATGAATAGTGCCACTAATCTGAAGAAAGCCAGGTATGTGAATAGAAAAGAATATCTAATGATGACATCTAAAAATTAAGAATGTGAACCTTGTACAATACGAAATTTACCTTTTAGACTCAAAGTTTAAAGTTATGCCACATGTGTCCACATTACTTAGGTTTTTCTGTCCCTTGATGTGGCTCACTATACTTCAGAGTATCTGAATATTTATGAGACCACTAACTATAATAAATAGCACTTAATGTATACAGTATTAACTCATTTGTTCCTAATTTCTCTAAGCAGATAAATTTTTATCATAGCTAACATTTGATTGAAAATGACAGCTCAGAATAGGAAGGAAATTCATACTGGTAATCATTACAGTAAATTCTAGAATTGGCTTCCTTCTAGGGGTGTGATTTTGTGAAAGTTATTTAACCTCATTGGATTTCAGTCTTCTTAATTTAAAAATTATAAAATTTAACATCTATTCCTTTCAAGATTCTGCCTTTTACATTTTTGTCAATGAATCTTGGTTATAGTTGGGTCACGCAGTATACTACCTCAAACTGAAAAACGAAGGACCAGGCATTTGTCTCAGCAGTTAAGCCAATCCTTGGGACATGGGTGTTATGTCAGAGTGGTTCCTCTATTTCTAATAAAACTTCCTGCTATTATACACCCAGGGAGGCAGCAGGTGATGGTGCAAGGATCTGGGTCCCTGCCACACACTTCAGAGATTTGGATGAAGTGCCAAGATCCTGATTTCAGTCTGGCCTAGACCTACGCATTGCTAACATTTGAGGACTGAAACAGCTGATAGAAGATCTCTTTGTCTCTCTTCCTTTCAAATAATTGGAAAATAAATTGTAAAAAACTGAGGATATTTTAAAATTACATTGATAAAAGCAAAGCTTCATATATTAAAAATATTATAGGCGTGGTGTTTTATGGATAAGAAATATATACACATATATTATCTTTTATGTTGGTTACTGAGTTGACAATGTTATTAGATTTTTTTACTTGTTTAGTTTTTAATATCTAATGCATCATTATTTTAATATAATGCATTTTTTGTTTCATACAACCTTCAGAAAAAAATCCTGAAGAAAAAATATATGGTTAACTGAAATCTTTAAAATGTAATGATGAAAGATGGTCTGGGTTTACATAACAGAATAATGACTAATAATTTTATTTTATGTTATTTTACCACATGATAATTGTATTTTTCAGAAAGAAAGCACTAAACATGACAACATAAATACATAACAATCAGGTTTCAGAAATTCTACTAATGTCTTTAAGATATTATTACAGTGCTCTTATTTAGACTAAGACTTGTGAACTGCTTTTCAGTCTAATCAAATGGATTAAGCTCTATGAATCCCTTCGTTGAGATTTTCTACTGATAGCTGACAGTTCTCTGTAGGAAAAAAAAAAGCAAGTTCAGAAGTCTTTGCAGGGCAATCTGTTTTCAAAGCTCTCTCCCTACTAAAAGATTAGAATTATGACATACAATCATGATTTGCCTAACTTGCATAAGGAGAGATTGCTACATGTTACATACAGATTATAATTCTAAAATTTATTTTAGGCAATCAGAGATAATGCTAAAGATTGCATTTTATGTGCAAGTAAATGTGTAATTCATATTTATATGTTAGAGTCTTACAAAGCAATTAATATGATTTCTTTAACATCAAATCTATGATAAAATAACAGAATTATGGAGGATTTTTCATTGACTGTCATTATCTTTTGTATAGAAGATTCTCTGAAAATACAAATTATATTTACATGACAACTTTCTTTTTAATATATGAAGCTTTTTGGATTTGCGAATAGAGCATCCACGAACTTCTCATGTAATAACATTTCCAAGTATTTTTGCTATGCATTAATCTTATAGGATGTTTAACACTCAGAATCATAACTTAAACTTGACCGGGCAGCATTCTTTCAATTTTATTGTCTCCTCTTCTGGCCTGACATCATTAATGAGAGGCTGACTGTCACAAGGCAATGAGGACTGCCCATCAGTTGTGTAGCTTAGTCAACTGTGTAAAAGAACCTCATTGATTTGCTTTTTTTGTACACTTTGTGAATCTTGACATATGTGATATTGCTTATTTCACCACTTCTAAACCTTTTGTGTCATTTTACTAACCATTATAGAGTTTATTTTATTTTCTGTATCTAGTAAGTTACTTGCGAAGCAATTCCCACTGTAGCAGCTAATTGGCGCAAAAGCAGTGTAACAATGCTACTAAAGGCAAAAACATCGGACATGTTAGGAAATTAGAAACTACATTCACCTTATTTCTTTATTTTTGAAAAAAAATTTGAAGACTAAAAAGCAAATACACCGTTGGTATTGGAAAATAAATAATAAGTATATAAATAAAAGGATTAAAGTAATTATAGAGTAATATATGTCTTGTTTTGATATCTCTACCTGCAATGATTTTCAACACCAACCACCAATTCTCTGAATCTGTAGACAACAACTGGGTTTTCAGCAATTCAATTTGTTTCCAATTGATGTTAACCTACTTGAGATTAGTATAGATCTCACAGTTTGAAGACAGTCCCACAAAATTGTCTGCATTTCAGACCCATTGCCAGTCTTGAACCACTCATGGACCAGACCCGCTGCTTATACATTGAGGGTGCCTACAGCCCTTCTCCTAATGTTTGAAAATTTGCCAGAAGGGCTCACGGAATTCAGAAAGACGATTTAATATTTTTTTCTTATTACGAAGAATGCAATTCAAAAACAGACAAATGGAGAAGCCAGAGCCAAGAATGGGGGTGGAGGAATGTGAGGTAGATGTGCACATTCTCTCTCTGGGCCTCCCACCTTCCTAACATCTGGATTTTTCTCAGCCTGGAAGCTCATCAAATCTAAGCATGAAAGACTGGTTATAGAGCTCACTCTCCAGCCTCTGCTCCCCTTTTCTGAAGTTACGTGGGCTGAAACAACCACTCCTCCAGTCATTTGATCTTTCTGGCTAATAACCCCATATTGAGATTATCTTGGGAGCCCTAATTTAATTTAATCCACTAACATAAACTCAAGTATGATAAAAAATAATTCATTACGAATAACAAAAGTTATTGTTATGACTTTGGAACTTCGAAGAGTTTTAGGAATTTTGTTACAGGCATGTTGGCTAAAAACCAAATGTACTTACACCATGTTATTCCAATCCTAGTTTAGAAATCCAGTTTGTACTCTTCCCATTTTTTTGTGTGTGTGTGAGCTCAGGATGAGCTTGATTGGAGTCAATGAAACAAAAAAGATATTATGTATTATGCAAATTAATCAATAAATTAAAATCTAAATAAACATTACATAAATTTAAAACATTAGATATATTTTATAGTTATTTTTATTTTATATTAATGAGATAATTCTTCCTAAAACTTTCAAAATGTTCCCTGAGATAGGCATTTCACAATTTATTTAAGTATTCATCATTGATGGACATTTAATAATTTTCAGTTTTCATTTTTATCAGTGGTGCTGTAATTAATATCATGGTGTATATAGATTGAGCCCTTTCCAGATGACAAATTATTTTCTGGAATAAATAATATGCATGTTTAAAATTGTCCTTTAAAAAGTGTGTAGCAATATACATTAAAGTTTATATTCTATGATTTTCCCATTTCTTCATAATCATGACTTTAAAAAATAATAATGTCAGTGTGTGTTGGTTGAAGCATGTTTTGTTTAAACTTGGCTATTATCCCAGAACCTCACATAATTCCTAATTAAGTGTCACTTGTTGACAGCATAATATCATACGGTGTATCAGGAATATGTGCTGAAATTGATCAAGCTTTATTTAGAGGTTGGAGGTCTTTTTGCCCCCATGGATAGTTAAATGCATTATTTTACTTCAATTTCAAAAATAACAAAAGCAAAAAGTTTAATTAAGGGGCTACCTATAATGTGCGAAAGATCATTAGGAAGGATCAAATAAAACTAAGAACATACATGCAAAACAAAGAAAGCTGTGATCACAAACTTCAAGAAAACAAAATCAACTTTTTCCAAAAATGAAAAAAAAAGGCAATGTAACTAGAGTATACTAACTGGCTGAAGGTTAACTGTATTTAACTACTAAAAATGAAGCAAGCACTAAATACTGATTTGAGCATTAACATAAAATAATTTCACTGAGTGTATATGGTAGGTGTTTATAATATCTAAATCTGTTTTTTAAAGAGAAGGTAATTGTTCATCTATTAATGGTAAATTGAAAGTTGGTAGAATTTGTATGTAATTTAGAAGTACAAAATTAAAAGGATAAATGGTTTAAAGGCTTCAAATCCCCTAATTCTGAGGAGAAGAATTGAAAAGTGGCCTGTTTTTCATTTAAACAATTTAGGTTTTTTTTAAATTGAATTTGAATTTTTAATTTAAATTTCCTTTTTGTATGAATTTTTATATAATTTGATAAAAGCAATATAATTTATAAATGTAAAAGTAAAGGAGAAATGAATTAATGGAGAGAAGTTCCTCACAAGCCAAACTAGAAGGAAAGAGAGAAACAGAATGTGAGAGAATGGCAGATGGAGAGGGAAAGAGAAAGACAAAAAATAGAGAGAGAGAGAGAGAGAGATTCTGAATTTATTTGATAAAATCTGTATTTTTTAATTTATAGACAGTATTTGCAATGTTCTCATAACTACTTTTCTTTACCTTAGTATTCGGGAAATTAAATCTCTCCAGAAATATCTCATCCCCCACATCACTGTCTTTCCCATGTGTTTCATAAGTCAGTTAGGACAACCACAATCTAGCTAGTCTGCTCCGGAGAGCTTTGGAGTCAGCTTGGAATTGTCATGCTTTTTATTTTAAAGATCACAAATTCCTACCAGTTCCATCTAATACACATCCACTCTGTCCTCTCTATTCCTCCCTAGTATTGTAATGTTTTTGGTCTATTTTTTCTTGTCTTGGTTATTTCTTTTTTTTTTTTAATTTTTTTTTTATTTGACAGATAGATTTATAGACAGTGAGAGAGAGAGAGACAGAGAGAAAGGTCTTCCTTCCATTGGTTCACTCCCAAAATGGCCACTACGGCCGGTGCTGTGCCAATCTGAAGCCAGGAGCCAAGTGCTTCCTCCTGGTCACGCATACGGGTGTAGGGGTCCAAGAACTTGGGCCATCTTCTACTGCCTTCCTGGGCCACAGCAGAGAGCTAGACTGGAAGAGGAGCAACTGGGACTAGAACCTGGCACCCACATGGGATACCGGCACACAGGCGGCGGGTTAACCAAGTGAGCCACAGCACCGGTCCCCTTGTCTTGGTTATTTCAAGATTTGTAATCTTAAAATACCAGATTAATCTCTTTTATTTATTATGTTATTATGAATAATATAAAATATACATAAAAGCTGTGTTTCTACACAGCTCCAAATTTTAAATATTACTGTTTTACTCTATATTAATGCCAGTAACATAATATGTGAACTTATTCATATCAGCTAGTGTCTGTATTCCTTCACACTACTGTTTGTTAGTTGCAATTTTTTAGAGGAAATAAGTATTATGTTATCTTTTTTGTGAACCATTATTTAATTTTAGGTATAGATTATGATTATTATTTCCTTGACACATATCCTTATGCTCATGTCTATTCAAATATTTTAATTGTTTGAAGCTTAGTTATAAGAAAAGACTTATTAAAAACAACCTGCTATGTTTATAATAGCTTGTAAATTATGTGTCTCAAAGTAAGTTTAGGGGCAGGTGTTTAGCGTGGCAATGAAGTCTCTTGGGACATCAGCAATCCATATCATAGTGTGTGGTTTGAGTTCTGGTTTGGCTTTCATTTCAGCTTCCTGCTAATGTGCTCCCTGGGAGGCAGCAAATGAAGGTTCAAGTACATGGTTCCCACCTGGGAAATGAGGCTGGAATTCCTGGCTCTTAACATCAGCTTGGTCCAGCGCTGCCTCATGTGGGCATTTGGGGAGTGAAACGGAGGAGAGAAGATCTTTCTCTTTCTCTGTGTCTCTTTCTTACTCAGAAATTATGTCTTTCAAATAAATTTTAAAAGAAAAAGTTTGTTTGTAAATGAAATTCTAGACTCTCATTTTGTTATCTTTCATAAAGATATTACTATTCTCTGGCATGTTATGTTTGAACAATCTGGTAATAATCAGATTTTTTTTTTAGGTCACTTGGTCTTTCTATCTATAAGGGCAAAATAGATCTCTACTGTTAAAGTTCGATAGTTACATCAATGTGCCTTGGTTTTGTTCTTCTGGGTCAGTTTTCCAGGCATGTTGTTGTTTCAATGCTTTTTCAATATTATTCACAATCTTCTTCTATTTCAAAAAAAAAACCTCATACTGTTTGGTGGTCATTGTATTTCATTGTTTGCCTCTATTTTCACATCATTTGGAGCCTTTGTATATGTTTCTATTTTTTTTGAGAAAATATAATTTTCTCCTTTACATTTTCTGCTTCACTTAACAAGGAGACTAAAACTTTTAATTTCGTTTTTACTTATGATTTTTTCTTTTCTTCTATTCTTTTTTCCTTTTTGTTTTTCATTAACTTTATATACAGAAGACCAACTCTATACTAAGTTAAGATTTAAAAAATTTAACAATTTGTACCCCCCAACAAAGTATAAAGAATTTAAAAAAAAAACAGGTTTTACAGTTAATTTTCATACTACAATTCCTTAAAGACAGAGGTCCTACATACAAAGTAAGTGCGCATTGACTCTTGTTTATTTAACAAGTGACCAGATTTCTTTTTTTTAACGACTGTGTAGTATTCCATAGAGTACATATCCCATAATTTCTTTATCCAGTCTTCTGCTGTGGGCATTTAGGTTGATTCCACGCCTTAGCTATTGTGAATTGAGCTGCAATAAACATGCAGGTGCAGATAGCTCTTTAGGTTGGTATTTTGATTGGTATCACATTGAATCTATAAATTTCTTTTGGAAAAATGGACATGTTGATGATATGGAGTCTTCCAATCCATGAGCATGGAAGATTTTTCCATTTTTTGGTATCCTCTTCTATTTCTTTCTTTAAGGTTTTGTAATTTTCGTCGTAGAGATCTTTAATGTCCTTGGTTAAGTTTATTCCAAGGTATTTGATTGTGTTTGTAGCTATTGTGAATGGGATTGATCTTAGAAGTCCTTCCTCAGCCGTGGCATTGCCTGTGTATACAAAGGCTGTTGATTTTTGTGCATTGATTTTATATCCTGCTACTTTGCCAAACTCTTCTATGAGTTCCAATAGTCTCTTAGTAGAGTTCTTTGGATCCCCTATGTAAAGAATATCATCTGCAAAGAGGGATAGTTTGACTTCTTCCTTCTCAACTTGTATCCCTTAATTTATTTTTCTTGTCTAATGGCTCTGGCTAAAACTGCAAGAACTATATTGAATAGCAATGGTGAGAATGGGCATCCTTGTCTGGTACCAGATCTCAGTGGAAATGCTTCCAACTTTTCCCCATTCAATAGGATGCTGGCAGTGGGTTTTTCATAAATTGCTTTGATTGTGTTGAGGAATGTTCCTTCTATACCCAATTTGTTGAGAATTTTCATCATGAAAGGGTGTTGTATTTTATCAAATGCTTTCTCTGCATCTACTGAGATAATCATATGGTTTTTGTTCAGTAGCTTGTTAATGTGATGTATCACATTGATTGATTTGCGTATGTTGTACCATCTCTGTGTACCAGGGATAAATCCCACTTGGTCTGGGTGGATGATCTTTTTGATGTGTTATTGGATTTGGATTCTTTTCTTCTACTTCTTAAATTATGCAATTTCTAATTCTATCATCTTCAATCACCTCAGATCTTCAGTTTTTCTAATTCCATAGTTTATTGTTCTTTCATTTTTTATAAGTTTATAATTTTTAGCTTGTTTTGAAGTATAATTTTCTGTTTGATTTTGCTTTTTCTTTTTCTTTCTCTGATAGATGGTTGGTTTTAACTTATTCGCGCCTTCACTTGGTGTAGGTAAGTTATTCTGCACAGTATTCCTACTTCATTTATAAGTATATTTGCATAAATTTTACTACAACACACTTCTACTACTCATAAGTAAATAAAATCATTCCTCATACTCTTAAAGAAGAAATTCATGTAAGATAGCCTAAATCATAGCTCTAGAGTTTCTGTTATTCTCGCAGATGCTTGAAACATACTGCATGCATTTTTGAAATGTTGCTTCTCTTTCCCTTTCCCAATTCTATTTGAATATCCTCTATTCAGATTTTTTATTCTACAATTTTTTTCAGTGCATCACTACCTGGATAGTGAATTTCAAGGCTCCATAGGACACAACCAGTCTCAACAACAGCTTTTATTCAGTCTCCTTAGACATACCTTTGAACTGGTGTTTTGACTGCTGTGGTTTGAATGCCTGGCCAAATTTTTAAGTAGCATCGTCTATTTATAGACAACTTCAAGGTTTTCAGACTGTGAACTTCATGTAAACTTCTGGGTCATTCCCCTGCTTCCTTTCTTATAGCTGTTAACATTTTGTGGATCATGTTTTGTCAGGTTCTATGTGTAGGCATGTGTGTTCTATGTGTAGGTATGTTCTGCGTGTAGGTATGTGTTATTTCATAGTAGCTTTACTGAAATATAATTCATGTATCATAAAATTAAACTTTTAAAATGCACGATCCAGTACTTTTTAAAATTTTTTTTTTTTATTTTTTGACAGGCAAAGTGGATAGTGAGAGAGAGAGAGAGGCAGAAAGAAAGGTCTTCCTTTTCTGTTGGTTCACCCTCCAATGGCCACCGCAGCTGGTGCGCTGCAGTCGGCACACCTTGCTGATCCAATGGCAGGAGCCAGGTGCTTCTCCTGGTCTCCCGTGGGGTGCAGGGCCCAAGCGCTTGGACCATCCTTCACTGCACTCCTGGGCCACAGCAGAGAGCTGGCCTGGAAGAGGGGCAACTGGGACAGAATCCCGTGCCCTGACCAGGACTAGAACCCGGTGTGCCGGCGCTGCAAGGCGGAGGATTAGCCTAGTGAGCCGTGGTGCCAGCCAATCCAGTACTTTTTAAGTATATAGAGTTGCACAACAATAATAATCTAATATTTGAAATTTTCATTACTCTGAAAGGAAACCCATTAACAATAACAATCGCTGGTAACCACTAAGCTACTGTTTACAGGGACTATTCAATTCCGAGTTTTCATTAAATGGAATAATGCAATGGACTTTTTGTAATTTTTGTAATTTCTCTCCCATAGCCTACATGCAAGGTTCTTTTGCATTGTACTGCATTGCTGACTATTATTCCATTACATGGATATGCTGTGCTTTGCTCATCTAGTCATCAAACAGCGGACAACTGAGCAACTGAATTATTTTGCCTGGGTTATATGTTTACTCTCTAATATCTCATTAGAGAATTTTGTGGCTTCCAACTTTCTGTGATGTCATTAATCCACAACTGCCCTCAGTAATCTGTCCTGGCTAATCAAAGCCTTAGTCACCTTATCAAGTTTGATATTTACCTAAGCAATGATTATTTTACATCTATTTAAAATGTAAAAATGAATAAGATATTTGTATGTAAAATGAGATTTCAATATATTTCAAGTAATCATAATTTAGAAACTTCAGATGATTATACAATTCTATCTTGAAGTAGGTGTGCTATGAAACCGTGTGTTCCTTCAATAGAATTTTCAGTTATTGTATACACAAATAATAACAATGATATGGAAAAATTTCCCTTATTATTGAGAAGTTAGGCAAACTGACCATCAGTTTCACTTTCAATTTTCTGTTTCTATTGTTATGTATCCTAGGTATTATGAAAGATTTTTAATATTCACTAACATCATATGTGGTCACTTTTCAAATGAGGTATATTTTTTAAAATTTTTACTTATTATTTTATTTTTTGAGAGGCAGAGAAATATACGGTTACATATAGAGCCCTCAACCTCTGTTTCACTACTCAAGTGTCCACAACAGCTTGGGTAGGGCTGACCTGAGCCGGGACTAATGAACTCAATCCAGGGCTCCTACATAGATGGAAGGGATCCAAGCATTGGAGCCATCACCCATTCCCCTTGAGGATATGCAGCAGCCAGCTGGAATCATGAGTGGATCTGGAACTCAAAGCTGTGGGCGTCCCAATCAGCACCTTAACTGCCAGGACAGAAGTTCACCTCTGGAATAGTTTTTTCTGGAACACCTGCTCACATAAAACATGTTGCTCTCTTATACTACAAAAGATATATTCCAACAATATTTGAGCTCTTTTCCAAAATTTTTTGTTTAAAATATCAGGACCGGGGCTAATGTGGCATAGTACCTAAAGCTGTTTCCTGAAACACAGGCATTCCATATGGGCATGGATTAATATTGTGGCTGCTCTAGTTTTTTTTTTTTTTTTTGACAGGTAGTGTTATAGACAATGAGAGAAAGAGAGACAGAGAAAAAGGTCTTCCTTCCATTGGTTCACTCCCCAAATGGCTGCTAAAGTCGGAAGTCAGGAGCCAGGTACTTCTTCCTGGTCTCCCATGAGGGTGCAGGGCCCAAGGACTTGGGCCATCCTCCACTGACTTCCCGGGCCACAGCAGAGATCTGGACTGGAAGAGGAGCAACTTGGACTAGAACCTGGTGCCCTTATGGGATGCCAGCGCCACAGGTGGAGGATTAACCAAATGAGCCATGGCACTGACCCCTGCTCCAGTTCTGATCCAGCTTCCCGCTAATGGCCTGGGAAAAGCAGAAGAACACATCAACACAACCCATATGTTTGGGCACCTGCAACCACATGGGAAACCAGGAAGAAACTCTTGGATCCTGGCTTTGTCCAGGCCCAGTCCTGGCTGTTGCAGCCATCTAGAATTAAACCAGCGGAAGGAAGATCTCTCTTTGTCTACTTGCCTTTCTTTCTCTCTCCAGAACTCTTACTGTCAAATAAATTATTTAATTAATGTTAAAAAATGACAATGCTTAGAGCAAAATTAAGGATAGGCTGACCATTCAGAATTTGTAAAATGCTTCAATTAGGACACAAAAATAAATAAAACAGTATTCTTTATAAATACGCAAATACAGTTAAAGATATACCTCAAATTCTAAGTGTCTAAATATTACAATACATATATAATTTTAGTTACTAAAGATAACATAAACACTGTGGAAAAACTTATAAGAAGATTTGAGGTAGGTTGCTCTATTATGAAGATAAAAATTAGAAATTAAACAATGTATTTGTTTCATTGGCAACTAAAATGAATTATTACAAATTTAGTGGCTTAAAGCAATAGACATTTATATTCTTATAGTTCTGACCATCAGAATAAAATTAAAGTATTATGTCAGCAGGACAACACTTTAAAGAGACTTTACAACAAATTCTGTTCCTTATTTCTTCCAGCTTGTAGTAACTATTAGCATACTTTGACTTATTTCTGCACCACTCCAGTCTCTGTCTTCATTTCCATCTGAATTTTTTCTGTGTGTATCTTCCTTATTTCTATCTGTCTCAAATCTCTTCTGCCTTTCTCTTATAAGTACACTTGCTATTGATTTTCAGTCCCATCCAGATACTCCAGGATTGTATCTCCATCCCAATATCTTTAACAATTATATCAGCAAAAACCATTTTTCTAAATAAGACAATAGTCACAGATGGTAGGAATGAAGATGTGAGCACGTGTATTTGGATTTAATATCCCACCCAATATATGATAGCAGACAACACATAAACCAGTTTTGAGCTAGCAGTTGTCCAGCATGAGTCAACAGTTAAATTGTGGGGTCAGTTACATCATGTATGATGCAATACTTTTTCATGGTTTGCTGCGCTCAGCAATTACTTGGTGGCACAAAGCTAAAGTGCTAAGGAAAGCTATATATGCACCAATGCAGTTTAAACATCATGTTGACATTAATACTCTGTTTACCAGTCACATGTGACTAATTCACTTTCCAGAAAATGCACATTGTGGCAGAAAGACTATAAATCAAGTATAAATAAACAGGAAACTAAACTCTAGTTGTAACACTTAAATTATTATCAGATTGAGAAGTTTTAGAAAGGCAATATTGTGTTTTAGTTATTGAGAAAACTGACAAAACTACAATTACAAATGACTTAACTGGGATTTCAGGCGAGCATATACAGCTGGGAAAGTGGCATTTTATCAGATGATACTGAAAGTTTTAAGTATAAAATAATGCCTTATTTCCAAGAATGTAATTTTTGGAATCATTTATATAAGGATATAAAACAGAAATATGTTGAGATTTGTTCTCACAATATATAACTCAAGCATAGTATCATTAAATATAGGCTTTTCAGGATTCACTATGAATTCCCCAAATTTTTTTAGTTTGTTGTTTGTTTTTGGTATTTGCTATTTTCTCCTTTTCTATCTTTCTTTTCCATTACACTATTTTGTTTTTCAACTTCAGCAATGTGTAGCATATGGAGATACAGCATTTCCTTTAGTACCTTTTGTTGACGAATCGTGAGACAGAATCAGATCCACTGTATGCCTCTGGGGAATGAGGAGAAAATCCTTTCAGATTTTATTTCTGTCAAGTCTTCTGTTGAAGAGAGAATAGTATTTAGTCGAATCTCTAAAGAATTTGATCACCTTATTGAAATCCTACATCAGTTTCAGTAAAATTCTCTTTATACACACAAAAAACATCACAGGTTGTATCTTATTTTGGAGTAAAAATAGAGTTATTTTAAGATATGACCATAATAGAGAGGCAGTGCCTGAGTTTCTTCAATAAATTGACAGTAAAAATGTTTTTCTCCATACTTAAGAACTATTAGGCTGGATTTTAGAATTTGTCTAGATAGCACAATTGTGTAATGCTATGTGCCTATAAAAATCAATACATTTCTAGCTTAAGAAAAGCATAAGCTGTGGACTCACAGAAGGGTATATGGTTTGCACACTTGGTAAAAGCAGATTCCTTCTCAGAAGTAAAGTTGAGCTTGCTTTTGAAATGGGCTATCAATATTTAATCTATCATCTTCAATGTTATCATTTTTAATGATTTATTTTATCATTTTTAAGACCAAGAACTTTCAGACGCATAGCATGTACCCTAGAGAACAAGGGAACATTGCAGGCAGTTCTTACTTTTGTCCCTTTTATTTTGCTATTCTACTCAATGTCAATTTCCTTATTGTGTTCCTTATCTCAATTTACTCATTCATTTGGAGATTTTTCCAAAAAGTATCACTACATGTATTGAAGAATCTGTCCCATGTATATCAGCAACAATTTATATTTGTGACATTCAAGTTAATTCAACAAATCCTACAAGTATCAAGCACTTAGTGTTGTCTGAGATGCTCTATGAGAGGTGATGTGGCCAGGTAGACAGGGCAAGGCTCTAATGGTGTGGCCTTATGGCCTGTGCAGTAAGCCCCACAAGCCAGAGTACACTGAATAAGAATCAGTATATTTGTTAAAGAATACATGGTTGCTTCCCAGCACAATCCATAATCTTAAACATTTGCTTTCATGATTAACACGATTCAAATCCTTAGGAAAGCTTCACTACACATCCCAGCCTATATTATGGAAACAAAAGGTGACTGTATCCAAATGCTTGAAGATTTGTGTGCTGCGTCATTACCAGTGTCAGAGACTGAATACTGCTCTGCAGTAGAAAGAACATTGGAGAGGAAGAAACATTTAAAAATAAAAGACAAATCGATTTTTAACATCCTTCCTTTCAGTTAATATGAATCCATTAGCTTGTTACATAATGAAATACTGTGTCGCAGGAATGAGTGTCCATTTTCTTGTAACTCTTCGTACTCATTCTTGTGAACCTCAAAATAATTAGAAATAAGAAATTTCAATTTATTTTCATTTGTTCCACATACCAGTTGGGGAACACGTTTTAATATTTAAGAACTCATATTACTCATTAATTTGATTAACTAGCTTCAGATGAAATGTTTATAAAGCATTACACTAGTTGTTGGGTGAATAAATAAACATTGAATGACAGGCTTCAGAGTGGTTTTATTCTTATAAAAATACTCAATGACAAAATGCAATTTTCATAAAATTAAATCTTAAAATCACCTTTACATAAGTGTATTAAAATTCTTGCCATTTTATATTTTTCTTTATATTATAGTGGAATATTTATTGTTTTTGAACAATAATAATATATGAAAATATTTTTAATTTTATGTTTTTTATTTTTAGTTAGTTTGAATCATATTTGTATTAGGTATTGGATTTTCATATACTTTTAATATACTTATTTTATTCAGGTTATTATGTGAAATTTTCTGTTAGAATTGCCATTATTTATAATTTTGTTAAAAAGAAGGAAGAAATATGTTTTATAAAATAAATATGATACATGAAATATATGCATTTTTAACTTGATATTTTATTTTTTGAAATAGCATGTTTTTAAAAGATTATTTATTTGAAAGTTAGAGTCATAGAAAGATAGAGTGAGACGGAAAGGTCTTCCATCCTCTTGTCACTCCCCAAATGACCTCAATGACCAGGTTTGGGACAGGGCAAAGCCAGGAATCTGGAATTCTATCCAGGTCTCCCATGTGGATGACAGTGGACCAAATACTAGAGCCATCTTCTACTTCTTTCTCAGGGGCATTTACAGGGAGCTGGCTTGGAAGTGGAGGAGCCAAGACAAACTAGCACTTTTCATGAGCTGTTTTTGTTTCTGGCTGTTGGTTAACCCCCTACACCACAACACTGACCCCCCCTCCCCCAGATAATATATTTTTAATTTACATTATATTCAAAGGCTTATTGGCTCTAGAACTAAAGGGTTCAAGAAATAAGTAAAAAAGACCATAGTACAGCAGGAAGGTAGGCAGGGGCTATTAACAATAATCAAATAAAAAGATATTCAACTTCACTTACATAAAGTATATTTTAAAATAATCATAAAGTCATTATAATAGTATATAATTCCTGTCAGTTTCTTTTACGAAGACTTAACGTTTAACAGCAACATAGCAACACAGCATCCAATCCAGGCATGTACAGCAAAAGCTACATTTGTCTATGATATATTGTTTACTTCAACCTTATAGAAATGACAGCTTGACACATTTTAAATTAATTTTTTTTCCAATGGGAAGCTTAATTTGCTAACGTAAGAAATAGAAGATATGTGTAGTGTTTTATTTTATTCACAGTTACTAAGAAGTGACTTACGATCATGTCCTGGGGCCTGCCACATGTTAGGGTCAGGTCAGATTTATACTTTTAGGTTGGAATCCAGCTGAGAAGAAATGTCTACTAACTTATCCAAGAAAATATTTGCCAAGAACTCTACTGGCTTCTCCCAACATTGCAATGTCGCCCAGTCAATGAAGAAAATGTGGACTAACTTGACAAAGCGAAACTTTTTCTTTAGTGCATTACGTTTCTTATAAAAATGAATACTCATTGTGGGAAATTTAACAAACAATATCATTTTAAAAATAAAAATACTGTCTTGGACCTTGCGACAAGTATTGTTGATATTTCAGTTTTCAACATTCTTAAATAATGACTATATTTTTATGTGAAATTTTAATATATTGACCCCTTATTGTATTTTCTAATTATTAAAATAAGATATTCACTTTGAAAATGTGTACATTAAAATGTTACAACTTTCTATGTTTTTAAATGTTTTAAGCAGTAACATTTTGGTGTAGTTTTAAAATATACTGTTTTTATGTGTGCATTTATATGCTGAATCTTTCATAATTACTGAAGGAGAATCACTGATCCCCAGATTTAGAGGACAAAGGCTGATTGATAATTTCACATTTTAAGTGATTTTTATTATTTCTCATCTCAACCAAAGTAAAGATAGGTAAAATAATTCAATATGAGCTTTAATTATGATGAAAAGTATCAATTAAGTTTTAGGCTGTAGGATGTTTTTTATGTTGTTCTTAGCCTCTAATAACTTTGCAAGAGGAAAATAAAACAAAACAAAATATGGTTTAGTAACTCACTGAGCCTAATAGCTCAACTGTGCAGTTTAGATATTATTCTCAGTGTCTGCAGATAAAAGGATTATTTCATCTTTAAAGCTTCTGTCAACGCAGGAAAGAGATTCCATCTGCACTATTGATGAAGAATGTGTACTCAAGAATTATTTCTGGTACAGGAAAAAAGAAACAGTTGAAGGAAGTATTTCAGGATTAAGCGTCACATTATGGCCTTGTACAGTCGATCAGAAATTGATTTTGTGTTTAATTGATTTCTTATTCAGAAGAGGTTCTGCTAATCCATTCAGTTTTGTCACCCTTAAAGTGCATATTATCTGTAAGTTTTTTGTTTTGAAGTATGAGTTCAACATAGTTTTAGTTTTTATTTTGGAAGATTTATTAGTGCTGTTAGTTCTAGTCCTATACATATCGTAAAAAAAGTCTTTCAATTTGATATATGAGTATCAAATAAGTGAAATAGACATACAATTTATGGCTTTAACATTTTATTTCATTGTCTTCTTTAAAGCAGAGGTTCCTTTTCTGTCTAAAGCCACTAGGATTTCTTATTCTTTACCTTACTGATCGGTAAATTTGCTAGGCTATATATAGTGTTAAGCTTTTTTCATTGATTTTTTTTCTTACAGTGCAGTAATAGCTTGAATTTGTGTTCTTAGTTCCTGCAATCCAAATAATTTTTAAAATTTTTGTTTATTCATTTGAGAAGCAGAGAGATAGAGACAGAAAGAGTGGAGGAAGGGAGAGAGAGAGAGAGAGAGAGAGAGAGAGAAAGAGAGAGAGAAAGAGTTCTCTACTGGTTCATTCTCCAAATGCCTGCAACAGACCAATACTGGAAGGCTGGAATTCAGTATGGGTATCCCATGTAGGTGACAAGGACCTAACTTCTTGAACCATCACCTGCTGTTTCCCAGGCTGTGTGTTGACAGGAAGCTGGAATCAGGAATGGAACCAGGACTCAAACTCAAGCACTCTAATAAGCAGTGCAGGTGCGCCAACCAGCATTGTCATGGCTAATCCAAATACATGCCCCTAATTTTTTTTTAGAGATTTATTTATTTGAAGGCAGAGTTACAGAGAGGGAAATTGAGAGAGAAACAGAGAGAGAGAGAGAGAGACAGAGAGAGAGAGAGACAGGGAGAGAGAGAGAATTAATCTTCCCTTTGCTGGTTTACTCTGAATTGTTGCCATGGCCTGGTCTGGGCCAGGCTGAAGCCAGGAGTCTAAAACTCCATCCAGTTCTTCCATGTGGTAAGGGGCCCAAGGATTTGGGCCAATTTCTGCTGCTTTCACAGGCCCATTAGCAGGGAGCTGGATAGCAAGTGGAGTAACTGGGACTCTAACCAAACCAACACCCATTTGGAATGCTGGCTTTTCAGGGAACAGCTTAAATTGTTATGCCACAACCCATGCTCCCCTATGTATTTATAATGACTCCTTTTTGATACAGTTTATTGTTTCTGCTTTAGTTCATCTCTTTTTCTTATTAAAGACATTGAAAAATCTATAATTATATTGTTTTGTATTACCTAATGTCAGTGTCTGTCATTTTCTCCTTAAATTTCTTTTATATTTGCTTTTCATAATCTGTTTACTAGAAGAGTTACCAATTTCCCTCCTCTACATCTCTTGTTTAGTTCATACCTTTGCCAATTCTACCCTTCATTTCTCCACTTGAAGAATTAATTATGTACTTTTAGTCTTTAATCATGTATTTTCATTTCCCTTTTAATTGTGATTGTTCACCCCAGTTTTTCTCCTTGCCATTCATTCCTCCTACATAGCTATTGTTATTATACAATAGTTTTGTTAGTATTCTCCTAATGCCTAGACAAAAACATTTTCAAGAGCCCCTTTGTCTTTTGCACAGTTGGAATTATATTCCAATTCCAAGTACCATAGTGTAATGGATTGTTGGAATGTAACCATGTTGTTTCATTGTGTTTTCTGTTTGTAGTGTCTGTTTGTTCATTCTCAAACCACAATTCTGCTCTCTAGATGCACTCTTCGCCTACAAGATTGATGTCTTTGCCCTTTCCTCTGCCAAATGACATGCTAATTTAGTCTCTTCCTCAAAACCACTGCTTCTTGGAACCTGGCACTTTTTGAACCACAGAACACAATCATTTAATGGGAATTTTTTCTATTCTCCCACAAATGAGAGAAAAGATACACAATTAGCATTATTCCAATTGAAAAGGAGAGAAGTCACTTCATTGTTTTCAATTTAATTCTTTCTAGAAACTCAGATTAACAACAACAACGAAAAAGCTAGAAAATTAAAGTATACAGTTTCTAATCCAATGCATGGTGTCTAATATGACTATGCTCTTAAAAAGATATAACAAAGGAATATTTTTATACTATTATTTAATATCAGTGCTAACCCCCTTACTTTTTATTGGTGATATTCAAAGATCTATATCTATATCTATATCTATATCTATATCTATCTATCTATCTATACCACCGTGACTGGAGTAGTCTGAGGAAGCACACAGAAACTTTAAGCAGTAATCACAATTTCAGTGTACTGATGTACTGACCCAGGAATACTTAGTTTTACTTTTGCTAGGAATACCAATAGTCTTATTCTTCCTAGCCATCTTCAGATCTTGATTCAAATGTCACCTGCTGAAATGTGACCTACTTATCTAAAATTTTCCTTTACTCATCTCCACTTTCCTTATTCCTTTTCACTTTTGTACTTTTTTCTTAAGAAGTATTACTATTTAGAATATTATTTATTTATCCTCTACAAAATGTGACCTTATGACATTGTCCTTTCAATTTATTTTTTCATCTTTTTTTTCTGTTTTTTAAAAATATTTATTTTATTTATTTGAAAGACAGAGTTAAGAGGTCTTCCATCTGCTGGTTCACTCCCCAGATGGCCACAATGGCTGGAGCTGCACCAATCCAAAGCCAGGAGCCAGGAGCTTCTTCTGGGTCTCCCACATGGGTGCAGGGGCCCAAGGATTTAGGCCATCTTCTGCTGCTATCTCATCTTCTACTGCTAGCCTAGGCCATAGCAGAGAGCTAGATGGGAAGAGGAGCAGCTGGGACTAGAACCAGTGGCCATATGGTCAGAGCTTCAGGCCAGGGCATTAACCTGCTGTGCCACAGTGCCAGCACCTTTTTCTGTCTTTATTTTTTTGACAGGCAGAGTTAGATAGTGAGTGAGAGTGAGACAAAGAGAAAGGTCTTTCTTCCATTGATTCACTCCTCAAATGGCCGCCATGGCTGGCGCTGCGCCGATCCGAAGCCAGGAGCCAGGTATTTCCTCCTGGTCTCCCATGTGGGTGCAGGGGTCCAAGCACTTGGGCCATCTTTCACTGCCCTCCTGGGCCACAGCTGAGAGCTGGACTGGAAGAGGAGCAACCAGGACAGAATCCGACGCCCCAACCAGGACTAGAACCAGGGGTGCTGGCACCACAGGTGGGGGATTAGCCAAGTGAGCAGTGGCACCAGCCCCTTCTTCTGTATTTTTAAGATTTAAATATAAATTTATTTTTTGAAAAGCAGAATTTGGGGGGGGGGCTAGATAATGAAAGAGAAAGAAATATTCCATCTACTGGTTCACTCCCAAATGGCCGCGATAGTTGGGGCTGAGCCATGCTGAAACCAGGAGTCCAGAACTCTATCAGAGTCTCTCAAGTGGATGGCAGGATTCAAAGTACTTAGTCCATCTTTCTCTGCCTTCCCAGGTGCATTAGCAGGTAGCTGGATCAGAAGTGGAGCCATTAGGCACAGGCAGGGCTTAAGGCTGTGCTACAAGGCCAGTCCCTTTTGTCTGTGTTTGGTATAGATTCTAAAGCTATTTTTTTCCTTTTATTTCTTTGTTTTGCAGATGTGTGTAGTGACTGAGCATATGCTGAATGGATGAATTTCTGATGAAAGTTTGTGCGTGTGAATGTGTATTTTTCTGAGTTAGGATTACTGAGAAGGAAACATGAGATTTGGTGTTCAATTTGTGCCATGTATTTTAAGTTTGCCCTTTTGTTAAATAATCACAAAAATCCAGCTCTTATTTGTTAATCAGCAAAGAAATATGCTGGAGTTTTCTTATCTAATAGAGAAATTGAGCTGTAAAGTCTTGTATTACATAATTCTTTTACTAGAAGTGAAAAACCACTAGAACACTTGAGAAATATTTTGACGAATAAGTAGGAATCTATTAATTACATGAAATGACACTGGTATTTCAAGCAAATGAAGAAGCGCAGGAAAAAAGCAAAAGTATAAAATATCACAGAATGTTAATTTGGTATTTTATTTGTAACTTTTTGACATATGTTTTCCTTTAATTGCTCATAACTTGGATTTATTTTTGGTAAAGTCATCAAATTGAGATATAATAAACAATTATGGCATTGGTCCTTGGGAAAAATAGCATTACCTAATACAGCTGACTTTAAGTTTGATTTTAATGTTTCTATTGAAGTAACAAGAAGAGATTGTCTATGTGTCGCATAGGACCTCACTCAGCATTAAAAAGCTGATATTTAAAATATCCAAGAAAAAGATTTTTAAGTATGAACTAAAGTGATACACCTTTGTCTAAAATAGAATCCTTTCCTATATTCCATGTAAGTGATGGGCTGAAGGAGGTGAGTCAATGTTTCTTAGCTCTAATAAATGCACATTCTTAGATGATCTACGCTCTGCTTCATTCCTCAATTCCTAATGGAATAAACTTTTTCTTTCTTTGGATATGTATGCCTATTATCTGGCCATAGGGATTGATTTTTACTCTTTGAGACATTTTTTATTCTTTCACTTAACTAAGACAGACGAGGTAACTTGAAAAATACTATGGAAAATTGAATTAAATCATAAATTTACTTTGGTGCAACATTATGGAAATCCATACAAAGCTTTTCATGATACATCTCTTCCAGGAATTTATGGAAGATATCTCATATGTCTCACTTTCTACGTCCAACTTCCCAGTCAGGGATTTATAAATTGGTCACTTCACTCTCTCAGTTCCAAAAAGGGAAAACAAATCATTCTTGCAGTAATTTAAACATTTCTCAGTATTTATTTTTGAAAAGCCAAAAATAGTGATAAAATAATCAGAACCTATTCCCACAAAATAAGGGTATCAAATATATTTTGTTATTTTCTTTTAGTAAAATTAATCAGATATTTCACATTGTGTTTTCCTCATTGTATTGTTTGTTAATTTGTATGTTGGGCTTTGTAAAATGTTAGCTATCATCTTGTCATCTCTATTTAGAGTTGCTGAGGTCTAGAAAGATTACACTATTTACTATTATCTCATAACTAGTTAGACTATATGTAATTTCTATCCCTTATTGAAGGACTTTTTTGTACTAAAGCATATTATCTCATTCTGGATGTAGTATATTTGGAAGATGTATCTTTTTTAGGATAGTTGCTTTCCCTTGATTTTCAATTATTTCAGCATATCTTCTAAGAAAACTTGGTGGAGTTTTCTAACAGCAACTCATTGGCAAATATCATGGTCCTCATTTAGCTGGATGACATAGGACTGGACTTACATTGGCAAATATTTAATCATCTGTCAGCCTCTTGTTGGTGACTTTGAGCTAATCAATATCCAATCATGCATTTATGCCATCTGTATTCAGTTCAGCTTCAGGCATGGGCCTGATTCTATTTAGATTGGTTTTGAATCTATTCTATTCTGAAATCCTTTTATCACTTTGTGTAAATCTTATGACTGTAGTATTCTGAATACTCCTTGTCTTGCTTTCAGCTCCCCTTCAGCAATTCAATTATTCAATGATGATTTATAATTTCTAAAAAAACCAAACTCCTACCATACCCATAAAAACAAAAGACTAGTTGAAGAAATGAATCACCAGTTAAGGGTTAAAATTTCAGTACTGAAAAAATATCTAGGGATATTGAAATGTGGTCATCCTAGAGACTTTCAGGAGTTACTGCCAGGTCAACACTATTTTCTTAATAAGATGCAATTTCATATTTTGTTTTCATTCTAATGTGAATATACAGTAGTTTTCCAAGGGTTACCTGACTGAATGCTGAAACTAAGAATTCAGTTGTTCCTATTAAATAAAGAAATTTTCACAAATATAAAATAATGCCATGATTATCAATAATATTTTATTATGAAAAACTATAGTCTATAAAGATCAGTTAATTATTTTTTTTAAAATTTAGGAGCCAGAGAGAGATGAGATAAGAGATAGAGGGAGAGAGAGACAGACAGAGATAGCTCCTCCACCTGCTAGTTCATTCCCCAAATGCCTAGAACAATCAGGGTAGGCCAGACAGAAGTCAAGAGTGAGCAACTCAATTCCTATCTTCCATGCAGGTAGCAGGGACAAAACTACTTAAGCCATAACTGTTGCTCCCAGAGTGTGTTAGCAGGATGTGAGAATCATGAGCAGAACCAGGACTTGAAGCCAACAATTAATGTTGCAACCAGTGTCTAAGTGCTAGGCCAAATTACTGCCTGAGAAAAGCAGAATTTTATTTTCCCCTTATAAATAACTGTAATGTTAATTTGAAATAATTTTTTAAAGATGAACTAATAAACTTTAAAAAAAATTCTCAGTTGTAACTTACTGCAAAATTGTGTCACATGCTTTGAAGAGAGAGCTTGAACTCTTTCACATTTATAAGCTGTTTAATTTAGAGCAAGTTAACTATGATGAATCTTCCTTTTTTTAAGACTTTATTTATCTATTCGAGAAGCAGAGTTACTGACAGAAAGAGAGAGAGAGAGAGAGAGAGAGAGAGAGAGAGGTCTTCAATCCTCTGGTTCACGCCTCAAATGGCTGCAACAGCTGGAGCTGAGCTTATCCAAAGCCAGGATATAGGAGCTTCTTCAGGTCTCCCGTGAGGGTGCAGGGATCCAAGCATTTGGGCCATCTTCTAATGCTTTCTCAGGTCATGGCATGGATTGGGAGAGGAGTAGCCAGGTCACTAACCAGCGTCTGAATGCGATGCTGGCACCACAGGTGGAAGCTTAGCCTATTATATCACAGCACCAGCTCTGACTTTGAAATAAATGCTATTTATTTTTACTAATACTCAGGACATTCATGGTACCCTTTCTTTTTCAAATTTTGAAGTGTTTAAAAAGCTTTTAAAAAGCGATTTATTTATTTATTTAAAAGTCATAGTTACTAAGCTAGAGGGAGAAACAAGAAAGAGAGAGAGAGAGAGAGAGAGAGAGAGAGACCTTCCATCTACAGGTTCATTCTCTAGATGGCCACAATAGACAGGGCTGGGCCAGTCTGAATCCAGGAGTCAAAAGCTTCTTCCAGATCTCCCACATGGGGGCAGGTACCCAATCACTGGGCCATCTTCTACTGCTTTTCCCAGGCCATTAGCAGGGAGCTGGATTGGAAGTGGAGCAGCAGGGACATGAATTAGCACACATATGGGATGCTGGTATCCCAGGCGGTGGCTTTATACCCTATCCAACAATGTTAGCCCCAAATGAAGAATTTTTATAAGAATATTTTAGTTAATTGTGTTTAATGTTTAATATCTATATCATGTAAATGAAATAAAAATAATTTCCAGAATTACACTTCCAGATACCAATTCCAAATGTCCCATTTTTTGTGTTTAATTATGATATTGATTTATTTCATAACTTTCTCTTTTTAAATTTGCGTTCAGAGTTAGGGAAGACTATACATGTTCCTGAATACTAGGGAAAATAACATATCTGGTACAGAGTATCTGTTCAGAAACAGAACAACTCATAGATAAGTAAAAAGTGGATCATTGCATAAGACCTCATGATTTCACATTACCAAGTCTCAGTTAAGTGTGACTACCTATAATGATTGTGATTTCTGAGTCACTTTGTAAAGAATGGTTTGTATCCTAGGATATCAACCTACAACAACTAATTGCAGTTACAAAATGGTTAGTAGATGGGCTCTGTCCAAAATCAGGAAATTCCACTTAAAAAATGGAACCTAGGAAGATACATTATACATTTATCTGAGGGTAAGATCCTTTGCTTTGGGATCATATCCTTCATTTAACTGAATTCCATGTATGATAAAAATACTCCAGTTTTAACTAAAAATAAAGAAAATCTAAGCAATGTTGATAAGAATTGTGTGGCTTCACAGATTTCGTACAAAAGTTTGGCATAAAAATGTCACTGGCTCTCGACCTTTCACAAAGTAGGTTTGTGTCCTGCACGATACTCTTTGTAAGGATAGGATGAGAGATCAGCCGTCTTCACACTGCCTTTCCATTGCACTCTGGACAGCAACCTGCTTTTGTTTGATAGCTTTTAGGAACACTGCAGATCCGAATAGGCAAATGTCAAATTAGTTGACAATGGAATTAGATTTCTGATCCCATCAGTAATAGTGCAAACTTGTAAGTATTGGGTATGGCCACTGACAGCACATACCGTTCACAGACATTTGACAAAAACAATACATATGAAATAAATCTGTGAGTTTTAAATCATTATGTAAAGTGAATGTACAAAGAAAAAGTGACTGACTTATTTTTTCAATATCTATTCTATTTCCCTCTGAATTCCAACCTTTGAACCGTGTGCCTTACAGGAGGGAGGTTTAGGGAGTGGCTTTGGTAATGATTCTACACAAAACTATCCAAGTGTTCAGTGTTTATTTTTGTAGTAAAAACAGCAAGTTATTAATCTCTCTACCCTTCAAACTACTATCATCCCATATGAGCAAGAGGATTGGGGCTTCTATGTCTTTGTAAATATGGGAGTAAGGAGACTATGTTGGTCCTCACGTGTGTAAAGTTAGACAGACACCTGCTGGTCTCCAAGGAAATAACTCTTTTTTTTTTTTTTTTTGACAGGCAGAGTGGACAGTGAGAGAGAGAGACAGAGAGAAAGGTCTTCCTTTGCCGTTGGTTCACCCTCCAATGGCTGCCGCGGTCGGCGCGCTGCGGCCGGCGCACCGCGCTCATCCGATGGCAGGAGCCAGGTGCCAGGTGCTTTATCCTGGCCTCCCATGGGGTGCAGGGCCCAAGCACTTGGGCCATCCTCCACTGCACTCCTGGGCCACAGCAGAGGGCTGGCCTGGAAGAGGGGCAACCGGGACAGAATCCGGTGCCCCGACCGGGACTAGAACCCCGTGTGCCGGCGCCGCAAGGCTTTGCTCCGCTAACACATTCACATCCTCTCTTTTTATGTAGCCTTGAGGACCTTTCAGCCTTCTTCCTCTCAGCTGTCTTGATCTGCCAACCTCTACCGCTCAGTGTGGGTTCTAAAACAGGTTACAGCAATGTGTCGTGACACACACCATGATGAGTCCGCTGGTTCTTCATTAACTTCCAATTCACAGAAGTAAATTGAGCCCTGAAAGCTAAATGGCAAAGCCTCTCATACCTGGTCACATTTTGCTCCAGACTGTTGTTGAGATATTGTGCAGTCACCTCCTGCCAGTGGTTTGAGTAGGTAGTTTCAGGGAGAGCTCTTGTTTTCAATACTCTTTTATAATAAGGTATTTATCCTCTTTCTACAGTTTCTCAAAGATTAAAATGGGGCGAACTTTTGTTTTGTTTCTTCTAATTCATTTTTGCCATCTTACAACATGAACTATAGTGGACATTGATGGAGAAATTTTGAGAATTCTTATGTAAGCTTGTCATAGCTGTGTTACATCAGAACAACAAAAATCATTGATTTTTAAGTGTTTATTTATTTTTGACAGTCACAGTTATAGAGAGAAAGACAGAGAGAGGGAGAGGGAGAGAGATATATCGATCTTCCATCTGCTGGTTCACTCTCCAGGTGGGCACAATGGCCAGGAATGGGCCAGGTGGAAGCCAGGAGCCAGGAGGTTAATCTGGGTTTCCCATATGGGTGGCAGGGGCCCAAACACTTCAGCCATTTCTGTTGCTTTTCCTAAGCCATTATCAAGGAGCTGGACTGGAGGTACAGCAGCTGGGACACATCATAGGCAGCAGCTTTATCTGCTATACCACAACACTGGCCTCCAGTTAATTGTTTTAAGCAAAAGACACGCTTACAATCTGTGTCCATGTTTGTCTCTGCATGTATGTGGATGGCTCTACATCCGAAAATGCAAATTGAAAAGACCAAATAGAAATATCTCAATATATTCAACTTCTGGCTAGTGAGATAATTTGTGACGGTGTGCGTTTGAGAGTGATGAGTATATCCTTTAGTTGTCGTACTTTGTATTAATTAATGATATGAAAAGCCTATGAAAAGTCTCTTTTTTCTTAGAGTTATTACTGAAATGGTATTTCATAAACCGCACTTTCTGCTCCAATAATTTAGAATAAGAAATAAGAACAGATTCCATATGATGGGGATTATATTGTCAACACTGAGAACTTCTTTAGAATAAAACTGTAACTTATAGATGTAAGCTACAAATATTATAACCTATAAAATTTAAGCAGACCATGTATTTTCTTTCTCTCTATGACATGAAATACAATAGCAGTTAGCTGTCCTTATATAATAGTGAGATTGTTTATATGAGGAAGATAATAAGAAACTTAAGTGGACCAAAAAAAGGATAAACTTTAATCAGAACACAAGAGATTTCTCAAAGGCAGTATCCTTCAAAATCCCTTTTTAATCTCTGAAATAAAGAGAATGGACCAATGATTTCTGAGGTTCCCTTCCTACCACAGTGTTCTCTGATAGCATGAAATCCTGCTCCCTAATGAAGGATAATGCTGCATTGAATCAGGCCAAAGAGATTTACTGATACAAAATATGAGAAACCCCTATTAATCAGCAGAGTGAAGGAGTCTATGACTGGCTTACGGCTTATTTTTCTCAGATTAACACAAAGTAGAACTGATTCTGAATTGAAATAATTATCTGAAAATATTTCAGTATTTCAACTTTAACATTACATATTACATTAAACTGCATATTTAGGAATACATAGTTTTATTTACATTTATGGAATTAGGTTTTAAATATAACCAATGCTAGAAGCTAACTATTTTGTTCTTTTACTTTTACATATCTCATAGCATTCATTAGGGCCAACTAGGTAGGGCTTGATAACATTGCTTACTGCAGTGACTCATTTATCTGGAAGGTCATTTTCTGACTGATACAACTGTTTAAAATGAAGATAAACCCTCTCAAAATGTGGGAAATTTCCTTAAGCTATCTGAAATTTTTCTCAAACACACAGATACATGCACATATGTGAGGCTGTGTGTGAGTGCACATATATGTAATCACTTTAATGAAATGGCCTGGAATATGAAAAGTGATATGGAAAAAAAGAGACAAAGAAAGTGGGCTAAGAAAAATGCAGTAGTATAAACTTGAAAAGAGATGGCAGGTATATAGATAGTGAGGGAAGAAATAAGGATCAGAACAAACACAAGAATGTTTGAGAGCTGGGCCTGGGCATTGAGTGGAGCATTAAGACTCCTTGGCCTGTGTCTGCGCGCTGGTATTCCAGGTTCTAGTCCCGGTTGGGGAGCCAGTTCTGTCCCAGTTGCTCCTCTTCCAGTCCAGCTCTCTGCTGTGGCCCGGGGGGAGTGCAATGGAGGATGGCCCAAGTCCTTGGGCCCTGCACCCACATGGGAGACCAGGAGGAAACACCTGGCTTCTGGCTTCAGATCTGTGCAGCGTGCCGGCCATAGCGGCCATTTTGGGGGTGAACCAACGGAAGGAAGACCTTTCTCTCTGTCTGTCTCTCTTTCTCACTGTCTAACTCTGCCTGTCCAAAAGAAAAAAAAAAAAAGAAAAAAAGACTTTCCTTGTGATGTCTGCATCCCACATTGGAGTGCTTGGGTGTGAGTCTTGGCTCTGCTTCTGTTGTAAGCTACCTGTTAATGCACACTTTGGGAGGTAGCAGTGATGTTTCAAGTACTTTCATCCCTCCTGCACATGGGAGATTTGGATTGAGTTTCTAGCTCCTGGTTTTGGCCTGGCCTCTCCTGGCTACTGCAGGCATTTGGCAAATGAACCAGTGGATGGAGCTCTTTCTCTCCCTCTGCATTTTTGCATTTAAAAAATATAGAAAAAAATAAAAACTACCTGAATGATAAAACAAGAATCTGTGTATTGTGTAAATATAATAATGGGCACTCATTATGATAATAATTATTTAGGAAGCCAATGAAGTCTATTATTTCTAAAAGATTTCATCAAATATTGTTAAAGGCCCAGTGTTGAGGCAAAGTGGACTAAGCCAGTACCACTGCTCGGGATGTTGGTATTCCATATCAGAGTGCCAGTTTGAGTCCTGGTTGCTCTGCTTCAGATTCAGCTCAATGCTAATGCACCAAATAAGGCAACGGATGATGATCCAAGCACCTGGACCCATGCCACCCATGTGAGGGACATGGATGGAGTTCCTGGCTCCTGTGTTTGTTCTGGTCCAGCCCTGAATGTTGAAGCCATTTGGGGAGTAACCTAAGGGTTGGAAGATCTCTATCTCTCCCTTGTCTCTGTTTTTTAAAAAAAAGATTATTAAAGGAAATCAGCTTTAAGTCTTAAATGAATTTATTTATTTTTTAAAATTTTGTATTATTTTTAACATACTCATACATATATGGGTACAATGTACTATTTTCATATATGTTTAAGTTTTATACTAATTAAATCTGGATAATGAGCACATTTATCACCTTAAACCTTTTTAATTTCTTGTGGTGACAGCATTCAATAATCTTTATTTTATATATTTTGAAATCTATAATACATTGTTTTTATTTACAGTAATCCTGATGTACAGTAGAACCTCAGAATTTATTCCTTGTATCTAACTGTAATGTAGTTGCTGAACAGTCTTTCATCATGCCTTCTCCTCTAACAACAGTAGTTGCTGGCAATCATGATTCTTCTTCATACTTCTACGAGATCAAGTTTTTTAGGTTCCGATGTGAATGTGGTCAATGTAACGTTTTTCTTTTTATGCTTGATTTACTTCACTATATATAATGTGCCCCAGTTTCATTCATGTTGTCTCAAATAAGATTCCATCCTTTTTATGGTTGGGTTTTATTCCAATTGTATTAATAATACCTTTTTCTTTATACATTCATCTATTGATAAACATTTACATTTATTCCATGTCTTAGCTGTTACGAATAGTGCAGCAGTAAATATGGGAGTATAAATGTCTTTTTGACAGAGTGATTTCATCTCCTTAGTTATATTCCAAGTAGTGAAATTGTTGAAACATATGACAGCCCTATTTTTAAATATTTAAGGAATCTCCATACTGTTTCGATAGTGGCAATAGTAATTTACAATCTTCCCAACCTTGCAAATGCTTGTTATCTTTTGTCTTTTTTTATAGTGGATATTTTAATAGAATAAGGTAGTATCGCATTGTGATTTGATCTACATTTCCCTAATGATAAGTGATATTGTGAAGTTTTTCAATGATTTTTTTTTGGTCATTTCTATGTCTTCTTTTAAGAAATGTGTTATCTTGATATAGTGTCTATTTTTTAAAATTTCTTTATTTACTTGAGATGCATAGTTGCAGACAGAGAAAGGGAGAGACAGAGTTCTTCCCTCTGCTGGTTCACTTCCCAAATGGTTGCAATGGACAGAGATGGGCCAATCCAATGCCAGGAACCAGGAATTTCTTCTGGGTCTTCCACACAGGTATAGGGGTCCAAGTACTTGGGCCATCTTCTATTCCCATCCCAAACCATTAGCAGGGAGCTGTATCGGAAGTGGGAGAGCTGGGACTGGAATCACCACCCATATGGGATGCATGCACTAAACGTGGATGCTTAAACTACTATGCCATAGTGCCATCCCCTAGTGTCCAATTGTAAACTATTGCTATCATAATATATATGTGTGTGTTATAGATATAATATATTACATATATTACACACATATATTATAACAACCCTTTATTTATCTTATAGTTTCCATTTGGTAGGCTATCTCTTTTTTTTGTTGATTACTTCCTTGAGTGTGTAGCAGCTTTATGGTTATGAAAATCTAATTTCCTTGTTTTAGTTTTTGTTGTCTATGCTTTTGAGATCTTATCCAAACACTGTATTCCAAATCCATTTTTTTTTTTGGACAGGCAGAGTTAGATAGTGAGAGAGAGAGAGACAGAGAGAAAGGTCTTCCTTTCCATTGGTTCACTCCCCCCCCCCCAATGGCCGCTACTTGCCGGTACACTGTGCCTATCCAAACCCAGGTACTTCCTCTGGTCTCCCAGGCAGGTGCAGGGCCAAAGCACTGGGGCTATCTCCCACTGCTTTCCCGGGCCACAGCAGAGAGCTGGACTGGAAGAGGAGCAACCGGGACAGAAATGGCTCCCCAACTGGGACTAGAACCTGGAATGCCAGCACCACAGGCAGATTAGCCAAGTGAGCCACAGTGCCGGCCATGCCCAATCCAAATCATTAAACTTTTCCTATGCTTTCTTCTAGTAGTTTCATAATTTTGAACTTCCATTTAAGTCATAATGGGCCTTAAATGTATCAAATGCATATATTTTATTTATTTATTTACTTATTTATTTATTTTCAAGTTACTGAGGGCAGCTGTTACAGCTCTCAGCAGTTTTTTTTAAGATTTATTTATTTATTTGAAAGGTAGAGTTACAGAGAGGAAAATGGAGAGAGAAAAATCTTCCATCCTCTGGTTTACTCCCGAAATGGCCACAACAACCAGATTTGGCCAGGCTGAAGCCAGGAGCCATGAGCTTCATCTGGGTCTCCCCTGTGAGTGTAGGGGCCCAAGCATTTGGGTTATCTTTTGCTACTTTCCCAGGCACATTCGCAGGGAGCTGGATTGCAAGTGAAGCAGCTGGAACTGGAACCAGCACCCATATAGGACACCAACACTACAGATGACAATTTAACCTGCTGCACCTTAGTGCAGGCCCATAATTTTTTTTTTTTTTTTGATAGGCAGAGTTAGACAGTGAGAGAGAGAGAAACAGAGAGAAAGGTCTTCCTTCCGTTGGTTCACCCCACAAATGGCCACTATGGCTGGCATGCTGTGCCGATCTGAATCCAGGAGCCAGGTACTTCCTTCTGGTCTCCCGTGTGGGTGCAGGGCCCAAGCACTTGGGCCATCCTCCACTGCCTTCCCGGGCCATAGGAGAGACTGAAAGAGGAGCAACCAGGATAGAACTGGTGCCCCAACTGAGACTAGAACCAGGAGTGCCAGCGCCGCAGGTGGAGGATTAGTCTAGTGAGCCGTGGCACTGGCCAACAGGCCCCTAATTTATAATTTTATTTATTTGAAAACAGAAAGAGAAAGGGAAGGCGAGAGAGCATGAGAGGAACAGAAAAATAGAATTCTCGTCCACTGGTTCACTCCTCAAGTGCTTGTAACCACCAGGACTGAACCAGTCCAAAGCCAGGAGGCTGGAATGCAATCCAGATCTTCTACAAGTGTGGAGGGACCACCATTCTCTTGCCAGCATCAGTTGCCTCCCAGAATGTTCATTAGCAGGAGTTGGAGTTGAGATTAGCACCAGAACCCAAACTGAAGCTCTCAGATATGGGATGTGGTTCATAAGTGCTATGCCAGCTCCTTCCCCTCTTGCAAATGTATGTATTTTAATTCTCTGAAAAACACACTTTTATTAAACAGCTCATTTTATTAATAAATTAAGCATAAAGCATATGATGTTTTTCAAGTGTGCTCCCTTGTTCCTTTCTACAGTAGAACCATCTGTTATTTTCTGTGGTGTTAGGTAAAATTGGTTTCAGGTCTTATATTTTTTTTAAAAAATTTGTTTATTTGAAAGGCAGAGCCACAGACACACAGACACACAGACACACACACACACACACACACACACACAAAGAGAGAGTGTGATAGATCTTTCATTTGCAGACTCACTCTCCAAATGGCTGCATCAGCCAGGGCTGGGACAGGCTGAAACTGGAGCCAAGAACCGTATCCATGTCTCTCTCATGAGCGTCAGGGACACAAGTCCTTGGATCATTTTCCACTGCCATCCCTGGTAGGTTAGCAGGAATTTGGATGAGTATTGGAACAGTTGGGACTTAACCCATTGCATCACAATATTGGCATCTAAAGACTTAGTTTTATGTTGAAAATGATTACTGTTACTATTTTATTTTATTATCGTAGCGGCCATTGGAGGGTGAACCAACAGCAAAGGAAGACCTTTCTCTCTGTCTCTCTCTCTCTCTCTCTCTCTCACTGTCCACTCTGCCTGTCCAAAAAAAAAAAAAAAAAATACTGAGAATATTCCTTTGGATGGATGTTGTTTCTTTTGTGTTCTAAACTATCATTTTAAAGCCCTGCTATTTAGAACTCTTTGCTAAATCGTAACTACTACAGGTTCATAATTCATCAGTGATAGCTCTAGGACTAGTGATGGATAGAGGATAATTAGTAGTGAAATATTTAAAAGTTTGCTCTAATTGTTATTTTTTGTATATATTCTTAAGATTTTCTGAATGTTTAAATAGACAACATGTAAATATCTGAAAAATTAAGGGAAATAATTCACGGGACAGTTACCAAAAATGTACTGAATATATATAAGAAAACTGCAATGGAGTGAAAAGTCTCTCTGAGATGTATATGTCTGGGCAGGATATATTTGAATGCAGAGTTATGCAATTTTACTTTTAAAATTTCTGCCATAGTGTATAAATGTGTGTTTGTAACGTCTTTGAAAATGATTCTAGTATGTAATATAGTGATATTACATAACTTAATATACTCTGGTATTATTAACTAAAACGTATTCATGGTGTCAAATTCTAATTGCTTTAATATGCATCCATGTAATATTACATAATTACCATTTTCTTATAATGCAACAAATTCTGTAGTACATTAAACAGAGTGAGAATTTTGAGCTAATTATAAGTGATTTCTTCAGAGCAAGAAATATTCTAAAATTAATAGAAAAATAAAGTCAGATTTGAAGTGTGCTAATGAAGGAAGTAGAATAAATTTTCATAAATTCAGAATTCTCAATTAATATTTAAAAATAATTCTTATTTGTAAAAGAAGAAGGCTGCTATAAAAAGCAGCAGTCCACAGAAACTTAAATGTTATAAATTAAAAGTATAAGTGCTAAAAGAAACAAATAATTTCAGGACTAGTTGGGGAAGAAAAATGCTAGATGGACAAAATATTCAGTTGAAAATTAAAATACAGGTCTTCTGCCAATCTTGAGTTGATTTTTGTATGTGGTGAGTGGTAAGAATCTAATTTCATTCTTCTATACATACATGTCTAGTTTGCTAACATCATTTATTGAAGAGGCTATCTTTTCTCCAATGTATGTTCCAAGCATCTTAGCCAAAAATCCGTTGACTGTGCGTGGTGGACCCTCAATTGAGTTCCATTGATCTTTTTACTAATTTTTATGCTACTTCTGTGCTGTTTTAATTACTATAGCCTTGTAGTATAATTTGAAATTTCTGCAGGTTGATTTCTTTCGCTCAGGGTCACTTTGGCTATTTTGGACCTTTGTGATTGGATATGAATTTTAGGATTGCTTTTTTCTAATTCTGTAAAGAATGTCATTTATTTCCCTATTTTTTAAACATTTATTTTTTGTGATAAACATATTCTAATTATTTTCATCTCACTTTTTACTTTTAATTTTTTTCCAGAAACCTTTTATTTAAGGTATACACACTTTATGCATTTCATAAATACAAATGTAGGAACATAGTGATTCTTCCCACCATACCTAACTCTCACCCTTCCTTCTCTTCCCTCTCCTATTCCCATTCTTATTTTTTTACTGAGATCTATTTTCAGTTAACTTTAAACACATAAGATTAACCCTATACTAAGTAAAGAGCTCAACAAGTAGCTTAAAAAAATGTTCCTCAACAGTTGAGACAAAGGCTGCTCAAAGTCATTGCATTTCAAAGTGTCAGTCTCACTTCTATAGATCACCTTTTGGTATTCTATTAGTTCCCATAGATCAGGGAGAACATATGATATTTGTCCTATGGGGCTGGCCTATTTCACTAAGTGTAATGTTTTCTAGTTGCATCCATTTTGTTGCAAATGACAGGATTTCATTTTTACCATTGTGTAGTATTCCATGGTATACATATCCCATGATTTCTTTATCCAGTCTTCAGTTGATGGATATCTGAGTTGATTCCATACCTTAGATATTGTGATTTGAGTTGCATTAAAAATGGGGATACAGATAAGTTTTTCATATGCTGATTTCATTTTCCTTGGGTAAATTCCCATGAGTGGGATCGCTGGGTCATATCACAAATCTATATTCAGGTTTCTGAGGTATCTCCAAACTGTCTTTCAGAGTGGCTAGGTTATATTCCTCCCATTAGTGGACCAGTGTTCCTTATTCCCCACATCCTCGACAGCATGTGATGTTTGTTAATTTTGGTATGAATGTCATTCTAATGGGGATGAAATGAAACCTCATTGTGGTTTTGATTTGCATTTATCTGATGGCTAGTGATTCTGAACATTTTTTTAAGTGTCTGTTGGCCATTTGGATTTCCTCTTTTGAAAAATGTTTGCTTAAGTCCTTTGCTCCTTTTTTTATTTTTTTTATTTTTTAAACTTTTATTTAGCATATAAATTTCCAAGGTACATCTTATGGATTACAATGATTCCCCCCCCATAACTTCCCTCCCACCCGCAACCCTCCCCCTTTACCCGCTCCCTCTCCCCTTTCATTCGCATCAAGATTCATTTTCAATTCTCTTTGTATACAGAAGATCGGTTTAGTATATGTTAAGTAAAGATTTCAACAGTTTGCACCCACATAGAAACACAAAGTGAAAAATACTGTTTGAGTACTAGTTATAGCATTAAATCACAATGTACAGAACATTAAGGACAGAGATCCTACATGATATTTTTTCAAAAAATTAATTTTCTATGCAATTATCCATTTTAGCATTTTTGTTGTTGTTGTTGTTGTTCTAGTACTAGTGGTTGAACTCTGCAATTAACACACAATTATTCTTAGGTGTTTAAATTTTAACAGAAAAGTGATCCCTGTTAACTATAGGAGAGGGAATAAGAGAGGAAGGATATGTACAATATGGGACATGCTCAATCGGACTTGCCCCAAATGATGTGCCAGGGGATTCCAATACAAGCCCATCAAGGTGGCATGTATCAATGCCATCTCACTAGTCCAAGTGATCAGCTTCAGTTCACAATTGATCATACTGATAGGTCTAAGAGTCAAAGGGATCACATAAACAAGACTAGTGTCTGCTAATACTAACTGATAGAACCAAAAATGGAGAGAACGATCCAACATGGGAAGTGGGAAACACAGCAGACTCATAGAATGGCAGATGTTCTTTGCTCCTTTTTTAATTGGGTTGTTTGTTTTGCTGTTGTGGAGTTTCTTGATTTTTTGTATATTCTAGTTATTAATCCTTTATCATTTATAAAGTTTGTAAATAACTTCTCTCATTCTATTTGATGCTCTTCACTTTCTTCAGTGTTTCTTTTGCAGTGTAGAAGCTTCTCAATTTGATGGAATCTCATCTGTCAATTTTGGATTTGATTGCCTATGCCTCTACGGTCTCTTCCAAGAACTCTTTGCCAATGTCAATGTCTTTCAGGGTTTCCTCAATGTTCTCTCATAATTTGATGGTATTGGGTCATAGATTTAGGTCTTTAATGCATTTTGAGTGGATTTTTGTTTAAGGTATAAGTAAGGGATCTTGCTTCATATTTCTGCATGTGGAGATCCAGTTTTCCCTGAACAATTTGTTGAAGAGAATATCCTTGCACCAGGGATTGATTTTTGCTCCTTTGTCAATGATAAGTTGGTTGTCATGCATGGATTGATTTCTGTAGTTTCTATTCTGTTCCATTGGTTTGGAAATCTGTTTTTGTGCCAGTACATGGCTTTTTTGATTGTAACTGCCCTTTACTATGTCTTGAAATCTGGTATTGTGATGCCTCCATCTTTGTTTTTGCTGTATAAGATTGCTTTAGCTATTTAGGGTTTCCTGTGTTTCCATATGAACTTCAGCATTATTTTTTTCTTTTTCTTTTTTTTTTTTTTTTTTTTACAGGCAGAGTGGACAGTGAGAGAGAGAGACAGAGAGAAAGGTCTTCCTTTGCCGTTGGTTCACCCTCCAATGGCCGCCGCGGTCGGCGCGCTGCGGCCGGCGCACCGCGCTCGTCCGATGGCAGGAGCCAGGTGCTTTTCCTGGTCTCCCCATGGGGTGCAGGGCCCAAGCACCTGGGCCATCCTCCACTGCACTCCCGGGCCACAGCAGAGGGCTGGCCTGGAAGAGGGGCAACCGGGACAGAATCCGGTGCCCCGACCGGGACTAGAACCTGGTGTGCTGGCGCCGCAAGGCGGAGGATTAGCCTGTTGAGCCACGGCGCCGGCCTATTTTTTTCTAATTTGAAAAAAATCTCATTGATATTTTGACTGTTATCACACTGAATCTGTAAATTGTTTTCAGTATTTTGAACACTTTATCTTTATTCTTTTTATCCATGATCATGGAACATTTTCCCATTTTTAAGATCTTCTTCTATTTTTTTATTGTTTCGTAATTCTCATCATAGAGATTTTCGATGTCCTTGGTTAGATAAATTCCTACGTATTTAATTTTTTGTAGCTGTTGTGAATGGGATTGTTCTTAGACGTTCTTTCTCATCCATGGCATTGTCTATGTATACAAAGGCTACTGATTTTTGTATGTTGATTTTATATCCTGCCACTTTACCAAACTCTTTTATAAAAGAGTCCCAATAGTCTCTCAGTGGAATCTTCTGGATCTTTTATATGTAGAGTCTTGTCGTCTTTAAGTAGGGATAGTTTGACTTCCTCCCTCCCAATTTGAATCACTTTGATTTGTTTTTCTTGTCTAATGGCTCTGGCTAAAACTTGCAGGTCTATATTAAACGATAATGGTGAATGCGGGCATCCTTCTCTGGTTACAGGTCTTAGTGGGAATGCTTCCAACTTATCCCCACTCAGTAGGACGCTGGACATGATTTTGGCATAGATTACCTTGATTGTGTTGAAGAGTGTTCCTTCTATACCCTATTTACTTAATGTTTTCCTCATGAGAAGATGCTATATTTTATCAAATGCTTTCTCTGCTTATATTGAGATAATCATATGTTTTTTGTTCTTGAACCCTCCCTGCATACCAGGGATAAATTACACTTAGTCCAGGTGAATAATTTTTCTGCTGAATTGTTGCATTCAAATGGCTAGTATTTTGTTGAGGATTTTTAAATCTATGTTCATCAGAGAAATTGGTCTGTAGCTCTCTTTCTCTGTTGTATCTGTTTCAGGTTCAGGAGTTAAGGAGACACCTTTCAATTGTTTCAAATATCTTGAGAAGAATTGGAGTTGTTTTTAAGTCCTTGAGATGCATTGATATCTTATTTATTTGATGCCTTTTCAATTTCTTGTGTAGGCACCAATTGCTATAAACTTTTCTTTTAACACTAATTTTGCTGTGTCTTATAAGTTTTGATATATTGTACTGTCATCTTCATTTGTTTCCAGAAATTTTTTTTTTATTTCTCTTTTGATTTCTCCTATGGCCCAGTGTTCATTCAGGAGCATGTTGTTTAGTCTCCATGTGTTTGTATAAGTTCTAGAGATTCTTGTGTTGTTGATATCCAGCCTCATCCCATTGTGGTCAATGAAGATTTATGATGTGATTTCAAGTTTTTTGGGTTTGTTGGGACTTGTTTTATGGCCTAGAATATGGTCTATGTTCTATGTACTGATCAGCGGAATGTATATTCTGTAGGTGAAAAGTTCTGTAGATATCCATTTGGTCCATTTGATCTAGAGTGTCAATTAACTATTGTTTCCTTGCTGAATTTCTCTCTGGTTCATCTGTCCATTGCTGAAAGTGGAGTATTGAAGCCCCCCATTACTATTGTATGTCTGCCTATAGATCCATTAACATTTCTTTTAAATAGCCAGGTGTCTTGTAGTTGGGTGCATATCCACTTATTATATTAACATCTTTTGAGATGATCCTTTAATAATTACATAGTGCCCTTTTTTCTTTTTAATAGTTTCTGTGTTAAAGTATATTTGTCTGGTATTAGGATGCTTTAATCAGCTCTTTTTAGTTTCTGTTACCTTGAAATATCTATTTATATCCTTTCACTTTCAGTCTACATATACGTTTGTTGGTGAGATGTGTTTCTTGTAGGAAGCAAATAGATGGGTCTTGTTTTTTAATCCGTTCAACCAGTCTGTGTCTTTTAAATGGAGGGTTGAAGATGTTTGCATTCAAGGTTGCAATTGGTAAATAACGATTTGGCTCTTCCAAATACTGTGTATATATAAATATCCCTATTATTTACTTTGTACTTACTTTGAACTTTTACTGGGAGATTTTCTGCCTTCACCTTTCTTTCATAGTGATGACCACGTTTCTGTGTTTCTGAGTGTACCACATCTTTAATCATCTATTGTAAGGCTGGACAAATTGTGACAAATTCTTTCTTTTTCTGTTTGTTATTGAAGGTCTTTATTTCATCTTCATTTATAAATGAGAGCTTTGCAGAGTACACCATTCTAGATGAGCAATTTTTTCAAGATAGAGAATGTATCTTGCCACTTTCTTCTAGCCTGTAGAGTTTCTGATGAGAAGTCAGCTGTGAGTCTAATTGGAGATCCTCTGAGAGTGATCTGGCATTTCATGCACATTTTAGAATCTTTTCTTTAGGTTTTACTGTGGAAAGCCTGATTACAATGTGTCTTGGTGAAGATCATTTCTGGTCATATCTGTTAGGATTTTTGTGTGCTTCCTTTACTTGTATGTCCCTTTCTGCAAATTGGGAAATTTTTCTTTAATTATTTCAGTAAAAAAGGCCTTATAATCCAGTGTCTCTTTCCATGCCTTCAGGACCATATAAGATCTATATGTTGGATTGTTTGACAGCATCCCATAAATCTCCAACAGTGTTTTTAGTTTTCTAATTTCTTCTCCTTTTATTTTGTCTGACTATAAAATTTCCAGAGATTGGTCTTCTAACTCAGATATTCTTTCTTCTGCCTCAACAAGTCTGTAGTTAAGGCTTTCAACTGCATTTTTATTTGATTTATTGGGTAAGGCCTGTGCAGCATTGAGGAAATCACTATCGTCTTTGAACATATTCTTTATAGAAAAGAGACTAAAAATACATGAACCAAGCATTTAACAACACCAACAAAATAAAACCAAGAAAAGTAAATGAAATAAAAGTTGTTAGAGTAGTTTGCAAGGATCAACTGCTTTCTACAATGGATTGAAAGAAAGTTATGTGAATTAAAAATAAAGAATTTCCCTTTCTAATGAATGAATAAATATTTTTAAACGTAGAATTTCCCCTTAGTAATAGAAATTATTAAATTTATTAAATAATATTCAAATTGCCAAGACCTATATGAAAAAATATATAGTTCCTTACTCATTACAGTAAATGAGATAGAATCTGGATTTAAAGAATCGATCATATGAAGTATAAGTGGTAGACACTGTGATATACTACCCAGATTCTTCTTCATTGAGCGCTCTTTCCACACGGCTAGAAGTGCTGTAGACAGATAGCCCTCAGCAATCACTCCCATTAGGAGAAGCACCTGGCTCCTGCCATCGGATCAGTGCGGTGTGCTGGCCGCAGCGGCCATCGGAGGGTGAACCAACGGCAAAGGAAGACCTTTCTCTCTGTCTCTCTCTCTCTCTCTCTCTCACTGTCCAATCTGCCTGACAAAAAAAAAAAAAAAAAGAAAAAAAAAAGAAAAGAAAAGAAAAGAAAAAGAAAAAAAAATTGCCTTAGCTAAATAAACTGCTTCTCCCAGGGTCATGTTCTTCATATCCAATGTCTGACTGATGAAGGTATTTGGGTCTTTTCATTATAAGTTGGGACAACATTGGTTTGCTATTCTAATTTCAGAGCTTCCATAGGGTGGAAAGAGGCTTTCTCTGTGTCTGTAGCATTTCAACATTTTCTGACAACTTACTGTTTATTTCAGTTCTCTTTCATATGGCTCTTCTTAGTGAGTGATCATCCATGTCTCCAAGTCTCTGTTGGTCTCCAAGTCTCTTTCCCAATGGACTTAGCTTTGATGAATACTCTTAATCTCAGATTCATGTGAAATACAACTGTCTCACTTTAATTTATGAGTCAGAGATAGCGCAATCAAATTCCAGAAATAATTGGTTTAGAGTAGGATTACATGCTAGTTTTCAGATTCTTATATTTGCAAGATTTTTCTGTCAAATTAAAAACAAATATTATGATGCAGGAAAAGGAGCAACACTTTGAATCAAAAATAAAAAAAGTCTTAAAAATGGCCGTAGCTGAATCTGGTGCTATAGTATAGAATTAAACAAGTAATGACCAAAGGAATCCAAGTTTATATGTACATTGCTGAACATGATATTTGATAACTGAATTGATGAAAAAATAATTTTAAAAAATAGTGTTGGAGGAAATGGCTATACATCTGGAGGAAAACATTGTTCAGGTCTATCTCAAATCATCATATCCCAAAGTACTAGATGGAGTGTATATGTAAGCAATTAAAGAAACTATAAAATGAAAGAAAGCCTTTAATAATCCTATGAGGAAAGCCTGAATAAAACACACTAATTTTAAACTTTAAAGGATTTAAATTTGAGTTCATCAAATTTAAAACTTAAAACAGCAAAGGACACCATAATCATCACAAACTTTAAGATATAAAGCACAGAATCTGAAAATATTTTAAAAATATACAGTAGATAGCTGGCTGATATCTCAAGGGAAAAAGACCTCCAATAAATGAGTCAACCAACATGACTCAGCTTTTGCCTTATGTAATGGAAAATTCACAGCGTTTGTGACTTTAATTGATGTTTGAATTTCCAGTAAATTCAAAATATAAATTTATAATTTGTGTCCATATTTCCCACTGTAACCCACATTGATTTCTCCCTTAGTTGTTCAATGAACATTCATTTAGGTACCTAGATACCCGCTAGCAGAATCTAAAATATAATCCCTAGTTTGGACAGTGAGTAGTGGGCCTCAAGACTGTTTTACTCAAATCCAGACACCCTAATTTATTCAAGAGTTTCTTGAAGAGATTACACCAGGGACCAGAATTACTTTTCCCAAGGCCTTCAAGAACTGATTGTCAAGATCAGTTGACATTCATCTGACAGTTGCTGAGGGCTATTTTGGGGGGAATTTGAGACTCCGGTAGCTTGATGCTAGTGTGTGGGTTTTGGTAACACTGCTCTGGGAAATGATAGCCTTATAGCTTTCATAGAAACTGAGATGTTAGATATTGAAAGATTTTCGAAGAAATATTAGTTCAGTTTTTGTTTACTTCTGGGGAAGCCATGACAAGCATGCCCTAAAAAACACTACATAATATTTGGGAATAACATCTTTATTTGCATTACAGCATTCTTTATGTGTGTACAATGCATTAATCCCATTGCTAAAACTCTGGAATATATTCTTTTTTTAAAGATTATTTATTTATTTGGGAAAGTTACACAGAGAGAGAAGGAAAGGGAGAGAGAGAGAGAGAGAGAGAGAGAGAGAGAGAAAGTGTCTTCCACTCGCTTTTTAACTCCCTAATTGGTTGCAATGGCCGGAGCTGAGCAATCCAAAACTAAGAGCCAGGAGCTTCTTCCAAGTCTTCCACGTGGGTGTGGGGGCTCAAGGACTTGGGCCATCTTCTCCTGCTTTCCCAGGCCATAGCAGAGAGCTGGATTGGAAGTGGAGCAGCAGGGTTTCAACCAGCGATCCATATTGGATGATGGCACTGGGGGTGGCAACTTTATCTGCTATGCCACAGCGCTGGCCCCTGGAATATATTCTTAAAAATGTCTGCTTACTACACACACTCTATTATTGCACAATCTATTCACAAGGGATTTCTTAGGAGAGAAGGTTTCTAGACATTTGATGCTAATATTGCTGACCTGACACACTTATTATCGCTTGTCAAGCTTGTGATTAATATATGAACAGTCCCCTGCTGCTGCTGTCTTTGGATTCTTTCTTGACCTTCTTATCTAGACTTTTGCTTTAAGTCAACACATTGTTGTCATAAGCCATAGTCATTTTCTTTATCCTGGTTTAAATTATTAATGTACTATAAGAGTAAAGTACTGTTTTGAGTACTTATTATGTGGACTGACACCATACTAGCATACTAAGAAAGTTAATAGAATGATAACTAATCTTTGTTGACTGCTAACTGATTTATAATTCTATATTAAGACCTTTATCTTTACATACATTATCACATTGACTCTCCATCTCAATAAAGTATGAATTATTAGCATTTTTTATAGATGATGAACTTCACTATAGAATTAACATAACTTGGATGAAGTTACAAAGCTTAGAAAAGTTAGAATTTGACATTTAAATTGAGGCCTCTCTGATATCAGATACCAGAGCAACATCCTTATAGACTCTCAGAGGTCCCTCCAGTGTAATGTGGCAGTGATGAACATAATCTTTCCCAGCAGTCAGTTTTTCAGATGGAAAATGAATGCAGATTGTTGAGTAACTGAACATGCTCTGTCTTTTCTTCATGGAGTTTCATATGGTTATACTTCTGCCCACTCTTTGACTTCTAACTCCCCATCAGTTTGTTCTAAGGGATTGTAAGACTCATTACATATTTACTTAGAATTGTAAGACTCATTACATATTTACTTAGAATCTATTTACAGCTGGTTATTCTACAATCTCTTATTTTGGGCTATAGCATGTATATGTCACATGACAAAATATTACAGTTCTCAAGTAAGACATAGAGTTCTTATTGAATTAAATCCAGGGATGAGGTCTGGGTAATCATTTTCATACTCAAATGCTTTCCAAAAATTTCTTTTTTGCCTTCTTCTTTGCTACAGAAGCTAAGTCCTTTTACAAAGACTGTCTTGTTTGAGGTATTTATATTTTCCCTTTCTCCAAATTTTTACTAAATAGGCTCATATATAAAGTTCAACAATTTTTCTTCCCTGCATTTTGAGTATATGCTACTAAAGTGCTTTATACCTTTATTTAGAATCAGTTATTACTGTTTTGTTTTTCATTATTGTCCTTTTGAAGTATTCGTGAAACATTCATATTTTGATGCATCCAATTTAAGCTTTGCATTCTAATTTTCACTTTAGTAGTAGTTTACACAGAGCCATCCTTTTAGTTATTTTAAATGACTCCAGAGTAGGTGGGAAACTATGTAAATTGGAAAATGGAAGTGTTTAAAAATTTTTCACACTCCATCGCTCTTAATCTTAGTAGAAGAAAATAGAACACTGATTTATTTTAGGAAAACATACTTGCTAGAAGAGATAGTTGAAAAAATTTGAAAAAGAAATATCCATCAAAAAGATGTTTCAGTGAATAAATACATTTAAATATTTCAAAAAGTAGCAATGTAATTGATTTATTTGCAATATTTTTTCCTTATGTCTGTAGATTGTTCTTTCTGATTTTTGACATTAACGACATGCTTGTACTTTGCATGATACTAAAAAAGCTAGTTTTAAACTATGTAAATTTTTTATTTCAGAGTCAGGGGAGTGAAAGAGAAAAAAAATAGGGAGAGAGAGAGACAGAGAGGGACCACCCATAAGCTGGTTCACTCCCCAGATGCACACAACAAACTGAGGTTGGGAACTGGGAATTCAATTCAGGTCTTCTATTCAGATGCACTGAACCATCACCTACTTCATCACAGGAGGGGTAAAACATGTGTGAAGTCAGGAACCCAGGCACCCTGATATCAGATACACATGTCCCAAATGGTATCCTAAGCATCAAGCAAATATCCACCCCTACAATAAGTTATTCTTATAACCTGACTTTAAAATCATTTTTTTTACATTTGTAAAATACTTTTTGCCTTAGTTTTACTTTGAAATTTTGTTTTATTTCCAATGCTACTGAAACTGCAATATGTTAAAATAAGAACTTGTCTAATTTTGGAAATGTTCAGTTCTGGTCAATTACATTTCTATCTCAACAAGGAGTCTTGTTGTTTCTTGCTAAATAAGGTGAAAGCATTGTGTTTTATAGAGATACATTATTTTCTCTCAAATTATACACTTACTGATGATGTTGTGCTTACCTTTATGTATTACACTTCTCCAGAGAAACAGTGGTGGGATGTGAGGAGAGAAGGATTCTGCGAATTGGCTCATATGCTATTGTAGGTTGAGAAATCCTACTTTCTGCTCTGCAAGCTGGAGGATAAGGGAAGTTGCTTATTCAATTTTGTGCAAATTCTGAGTCTGAAGGCTTAAGAACCAGAGAAACCAATAGTATAAATCCTGGGTATCCAAAGGCCAGAGAACCTGGAGGGAAGAGATAATGGTACAAGTCCTAACCTAGGGCCAGTGCCGTGGCTCAACAGGCTAATCCTCCGCCTAGCGGTGCCAGCACACCGGGTTCTAGTCCTGGTCAGGGCACCAGATTCTGACCTGGTTGCCCCTCTTCCAGGCCAGCTCTCTGCTGTGGCCTGGGAGTGCAGTAGAGGATGGCCCAAGTGCTTGGGCCCTGCACCCCATGGGAGACCACGATAAGCACCTGGCTCCTGCCATTGGATCAGTGTGGTGCGCTGGCCACAGCGCGCCAGCCGTGGCGGCCATTGGAGGGTGAACCAATGACAAGGGAAGACCTCTCTCTCTCTCTCTCTCTCTCTCTCTCTCACTGTCTACTCTGCCTGTCAAAAATAAAAAAAAAAAATAAGAAAAAAACTCCTAACCTGAGGGGCCAGTTTTGTGGTGCAGCAGCTTAAACTGCCATCCCATATTGGAATATCATTTACAGTTCTAGCTACTTGGCTTTTGATCTGGTTCCTTGTTAATGGTCCTGGGAAAGCAGCACAAAACAGGTCGCATGTTTGGGTCTGACAAATGGAGTTTGATACTCTTGCTAACCTGGACAGTAGCAGTCATTTGAGGAGTGAACCATCAGATGAAAGACTCTCTCTCTCTCTACCCCTCCCTCTCTCCCTTCCTCTCTCTCTCTTCCTGTCACCTTGCTTTTCAAACACATTAATGAATCTTAAAAAATATCTAGCCTGAGTCATAAAATCTTCAAATGTAAGAAGGCAGAATTTGGCTGTCTCAACCTAAACAGAAAGAACAAGTTTTCTTTTCCTCTACTTTGTGTTCTTCTTGGATCTTCAATTGTGAGATGTGCACCTCGGTGATGGCAGTCTTGACTCAATCTACAACTGCAATGGTAGCCAGAAACACCCTCATATCACACCCAAAAATCATTCACGAGTAATGGTTTTCCAATTATTTGGGCATCTTTAACCCATTCAGGCCAACACATAAAATTAATCACAGTGAGTAAATTTTTTTTTGTTTCCTTTTTCAGTCATGGAACAAAGAAGAGAAACTTAAAAAAATGCTTTGGTAATTACAATGCACCATTTATTTCTCTACAAATAATAAAAAATAGAAGAAAGAATTTTGAATGCTTTTACCATAAATGTTAAATGTTTGACGAGATATTTGTGTTTACCCTAATTGGCCATTATATAATACATACATGTAATGATATATCACACATATATCACACATAAATATTAACAATTTTAATATGTCAGGTGAAATTTTAAAAGAATATATATTTCAGAAAGTTTAATTGATGAATTTACTCGAATAGACTGTATAAAAGAGGAAGAATTATCTCAAATGTTACAGTACATACTTAATATGTCAGAAGGCTTAATGGCAAATTTCCTGATTCAGAACTTAGTAATTAATAGCAACTCAATAAATATTTGTAGAATGAATGAATACACTTATCTTTCTTCTTAATAAGTTCAATGTTGTATAAGAGAGGAACTGTCTGATAGGCAGAAAGTAGCATTGCTAAATTTTGTTATCTGCCTTCTTGACCCCCTTACTTTCTATGCAGTAATTCCTTCTAGTAATGCTTTCTCTTTCCCTTACCAGGCATTGTCACAAGTTGTGATGATTCTGTTGGTCATTTTCCTTATTTTGTTTTTGCCACCCCTACTGGAATATAATATCCAGGTGAATCAAGTGTCACGTGTATCTTGTTCAAAATTTTAGCCTGCTGAATGTGAATGTGAGGCATTCAATTAAAATGTGTTGGTAGAGTGGATTAGCTTCTTCATGGGACCATTTTTACCTTACCAGAAAAAGGAAAGGCATTCTACATTTGACAGTATTTTTTTTTGTCTGATACATCTATCTTTTCTGTGAACCAAATTTGCCATGACTCCTACGATTCATCAATTTCACAGTGTGTTTACAATTTCATTGGTTAAAAAAAAAAACTACACCTTTACTAGGCTTATTATCTCACAAAACACATAGTATTTCCGGCAGTTGTAACAGCCACACTGGAACTGTTGTAAACAAGTTGCCTGAAAACCATTTGACACTCAGATATTTTGTTTTGGAAAATTTGCATTTAATTTTGGATTTCTGTTCTGCCACATTTTAGCCACAATAATTTATGATTTCCTAAATTGGGGAACTCTGACCTATTCATCCTGATTAAAATTATGACAGGAAAGAAATAAAGGGACCCAGTCTAGTCCTTACTGGGAAGAACAACTAGCGACTCTTATATTTGCCCAAGGTCCTATGTTAAGTCAAACAATCTTATGATGGACTGGTACTTCTCCACAGGTAGGAAATTCTGTTGTAAGCTGAAATTGAAGCTAGATGTGTAGAAAATGTAGAAATTAGACAAATGGATGTAGGAGAGTAAGGAAAATGTACCGACCATTCATATTGTTCAACTAACAGTGCTTTATAAATATGTGTTCAGAGTACTAGGTGGATCTTGAAAAATTACAACCATAAGAACACACAAGAAAATTGACACTGTGCTCATCTTGTGCTTGACTGCCCTATAACCATAGAATAGTCTCTTGGGTTTGGTACTCTCCACCAGCAGTGCCATTCCCAGAGTCTCTCATAATTTCTCACTGTGGCTTTCATAACAGTTCTTTGATTTACTGAGTTTTCCTGCCAGTTGTTTATACCGTTGTTAATCTTCCCCACAATAGAAAGTTTTTTTTTTTTAGTTAGGTAATTTACTAGTCCATGTTCTCATTGATATTTTTACTGAAAACTGTGCAAACCTAACTAATTGTTGATTCTGGTCAAATTTTTGCAAAAGGAACAAATGATATTGAGAGGCCATCTCTCTTTTTTAAAAATATTTATTTTATTTATTTGAAAGGCAGAGTGACAAAGAGAGATAGAGACACAGAGAGAGGTCTTTCATCTGCTGGTTTACTCCACAAATGGCCATGATGGTCTGAGCTGAGCTGATCTGAAGCCAGGAGCTTCTTCTGGGTCTCCCACATGGGGACAGGGGCCCAAGAATTTGGGCTATCTTCAACTGTTTTTGCAGGCCATAGCAGAGAGCTAGACTGGAAGAGAAACAGCAGGGACTCGAACTGGTGCCCATAAGGGATGCCAGCACTGCAGGCTGGGGCTTTAACTAGCTGTGCCACAGCTCTAGAGAGGCCATATCTTAATAGAATAATAAAATAGAATTTCCCGTATATATTGGAAGAATTAACTTTGGAGATAATACTCCAGTGTATTCATCTCAAATTATATAGTAAATTACTGAAACAAAAAGCGCAGAGCAAGCAAGCCTGGGAGTATAATTTCAGAAACAAAAATGAAGAAAAGGCCTGAAATAATTACCTTCTGATTTTGGAGTTTTATGCTGTTTAATGTAGAATGCTGAGTAATGATGAAAAGTTCAATGAGTATCCCCCAAAAAGACATATTAGCTCATCAAAGTTTTAGTTGCTCTGAAATAAATACTGCTAGTTGATTCTCCAAAAATTGATGTCTGATAAATATCTTAGTGCATAGATTCAAGGTGAATATGGATTAATTGGTTGCTTAGGGAGATTTCACAGATCAATAACAGCAAACAACAGAAAATGGAAACTTGAGTGCTAACACTATTTTTAGAGTACACCAAAGGAAGTAATCACTGCACAAATTCAGATCTGCTAGAGTGGATTGATAGATTGATGGCACTTTATAGTTATTGATATTCCCAACATTTGTCTATCCACTACTATTTACTTGGAATGGCATGTACATTTGAGTATGATGTTCTACCATCATATTAAAATTAAGGCATTCTCATCATCATCATTTGAAACTTTCCCTGATCAACGCAGACTCATTATAAGCTACCTATTCCCTCCCACTTGACAGCTATACTGCTGGCTTAAGTGGTTTTTAGTTGAGTATAAAGCAAAACTAAGAAACTTGGAAAATCCCCAGGTTTCTATTCACAAGTCATTTGGGGCCCAGTATTATTGCAGATTGTGCCCAGGAAATATTCTGCAAAACCTGCAGTTCACCAATTTAGATTTGTAACCCAAACTTTAATACTCCAAGGTGTTGATTAACTTCTGCTTTTGCCCGTGTTAGCTCTTAGAATAAACATGTACATTCATGTGATTTACTATTGTAAAGTATTCAGTTTTGGTCAGTAGGCATTATATCTTACAAGTATTTATTCATTTCTTAACTGAAGACTAAGGATATCTTAATGCAAATATCTCTATTCATTGTTATTATAATTAATGAACTTCTAGAATGTGAACTCTTTGAACTCAGGCAGTATCGACTAAGTTGTGTATGTTTATTTGTACATGTCGAAATCTACAATTGTATTTAATTTATATCATAATTAAATAGGACACATTTTGCAGTTAGAAAATATTTTAGAACCTCAGAATTTTTAAAGTATACAAAGTTAGTGATAGTTTTATATATATATATATATATATATATATATATATATATATATATATATAAAGCTTTTATTTAAAGAATATAAATTTCCAAAGTACAGCTTATGGATTACAATGGCTTCCCCCCCCATAACTTCCCTCCCTCCTGCTACCCTCCCCTTTCCCGCTCCCTCTCCCCTTCCATTCACATCAAGATTCATTTTCAATTCTCTTTATACACAGAAGATCAGTTTAGTACATATTACGTAAAGATTTCAACAGTTTGCCCTCACATAGAGACACAAAGTGAAAATACTGATGGAGTACTAGTTATAGTATTAATTCGCAATGTACAGCACATTAAGGACAGAGATCCTACATGATTTTTTTTTAAAAATTGATTAATTATCTATGCAATTTCCAATTTAACACCAAGATTTTTTATTCATTTGCAATTATCTTTATATACAGAAGATCGATTCAGTATATACCATGTAAAGATTTCATCAGTTTGCACCCACACAGAAACACAAAGTGTAAAAATACTGTTTCAGTACTAGTTATAGCATTAATCCACATTAGATAACACATTAAGGACAGATCCCTCATGAGACGTAAGTACACAGTGACTCCTGATGTTGATTTAACAATTTGACACTCTTGTTTATGGCGTCAGTAATCTCCCTAGGCTCTAGTAATGAGTTGCTGAGGCTATGGAAGCCTTTAGGGTTCGCCGACTTTGATCTTATTCCGACAGGGTCATAGTCAAAGTGGAAGATCTCTCCTCCCTTCAGAGAAAGGTACCTCCTTCTTTGATGGCCCTGTTCTTTCCACTGGGATCTCACTCGCAGAGATCTTTCATTTAGGTTTTTTGTTTGTTTGTTTGTTTGTTTTGTTTGTTTTGTTTTTTTTTTTTTTGGTCAGAGTGTCTTGGCTTTCCATGTGTAAAATATTCTCATGTGCTCTTCAGCCATATCCGAATGCCTTAAGGGCTGATTCTGAGGCCAGAGTACTATTTAGGACATCTGCCATTCTATGAGTCTGCTGTGTATCTCGCTTCCCATGTTGGATCATTCTCTCCCTTTTTCATTCTATCAGTTAGTGTTAGCAGACACTAGTCTTGTTTGTGTGATCCCTTTGACTCTTAGACCTATCAGTATGATCAACTGTGAACTGAAATTGATTACTTGGACTAGTGAGATGGCCTTGGTACATGCCACCTTGATGGGATTGTATTGGAATCCCCTGGCACGATTCTAATTCCATCATTTGGGGCAGGTCCGATTGAGCGTGTCCCAAATTGTACATCTCCTCACTCTCTCATTCCCACTCTTATATTTCACAGGGATCACTTTTCAGTTACAATACTTTTAAAGATGTATTTATTTGAAAATCAGAATTACAGAGAGAGAGCAAGAGGCACAGAGAGAGAGAGAGAGATCTTGTATCCACTGGTTCAATCATCAGTTGGCTGCAGTGACCAGGCCAGAGCCAGGCCAGAGCCAGGACAAAGCCAGGAGCCAGGAACTTCTTCCAGGTCTACCACATGGGTGCAGGAACTGAAGCTCTTGGACCATCTTCCTCTGCATTCCCAGGCCATTAGCAAGGAACTGGATCAGAAGTGGAACAGCTGAGACAGGAACCAGTGCCCAAATGGCATGCTGGCATCGAGAAAGCAGCGGCTGTACTGTTAATCCACAGTACTGGCACCTGTGGTTTCAGATATTTATTAGAAATGATCTTCATAGAGTCAATATGTAATGCAGAATTTGATCTAAGTCTGTACCATCTGTAAATACTATTACATCTGTTTACCATGAAATATTGTAGCACTACACAAAGAAAGAAAAATTACAAGAACCATCTTTTTTGTATTAAGTGAACAAAAAATTCTAACTTTGTGGTACATCTGCTAAAAGTGAGTGCTACCATTGAATATGCATCAGTGGTTTTTGTTCTGGTGTGCAAATCTAAGTTGGGGAACTATGAGCTTTGCAGAATATCTGAATATAATTTTAATGAAATATGCTTATTTTAATGCATGTAATGTATGTGCTATTTTCTTAAGAAGACAGAAACTTTTAAGGGGATTGAAACCCATTTTTTGTAGTTTTTTCTTAAGAATTCAGTTTTATGAAGAGGTAGAATACTTGTAGTATATTTTAATATAATGGTGTAAATAACTAGATAATATAGAGAGTATTTGCCTGACTGTTAATACCTGGAGTTCTTGCTTTTCCAGCAATTTCAGCAAAACAGGACATAAATCCATTGCTAATGAAATGGAAGAGGTTCTGGGCCTATCCTAAAATAGGAACAATGTAGCACTGTAGCAAGGAATGGTGGCTCCTTTGCTATATACCTTAGAGATACAATACTGCTGTGACATATCTCTGCTAATCATAGATTCAGCATTGGTGGAAACAGAAAGGGATATTAAGAAAGCTGTGTTAGATTAACTCTAGTAAGACAAAATCACTCTCATGAGTTCAACTTTTCTCTCCAGATGTTGACAACTCCATTAAGAGAATGTAGTATTGAAATGTATCCAATATACTCAAGCTAGAGATCTGAAAAATTAATTTTGAACCTCAGCAAAAGAAACAGAATTCATGTCTTGCTGAATCTTCAGGTCTGCTTATATATCATGCTATATTAATGCAAGTTTCCAAATATTTTCTGTGAAGGTAAGGAAGCTAACAATGTGAACCACAGATGCAATTCTTTACTCTGAGAGTAAAGATGAACTCTGCTCTCATCCCACTGCTCTGCCCTAACATTATTGTTAAAGTTTTTTGAGTAAACAATATTGTATTTCCCATCCATGATGAAAGATGAAAGAGACATCCTTAGATGTCCTCAGGTTCTGCCTAAATTAAGCTCAAATGTCTGTATCTGCTTGGATCAAGTAGAAGATATTATTAGATAATTTATTATCTCAATGAGAAAGTTTAAAAATAGTTTTTGCAGGAATAAATGATAGATTACCACTATATTTTTGTGAATAAGATTGAAAAGTTCGTTACAGTTATGGAATTTTGATGGTAAATGGAATACAATGATTTTTTATAAACATTTGCTCATAATTTTACTGATTCTATAAGGGTTTTAAAGATTTTTGTAAAAATTGAATTTATCTTTTAATTCCAATTCCCATTAACCTTTTGAAGTATCATCATATTTTCCATTCTGCTTTAGGCCATTGGTGTCTAAAGACCCTTGATCATAGTTATTTTAGATAAAAGCCAGGGTGGGCCTTGGAATTGTAATTAAGTCACCGTTTGGGATGCCCGCACACCATATCAAAGCACTTGCTTTGAATCCCACTCTGATTCTGACCCAGCTTCCAACCAATGGGCACCTTTGGAGATAACAGTTAGGCTCCTGTCCCATGTGAGAAACCAGATGGAGTACTAGGTTCCTGACTTCAGCCTGGTCCACCCCAGCTGTTGTGGGCATTTGAGGAGTGAACCAGCAGATGGGATGATTTCTTTCTTTGTCTTTGTATCTTTTTCTCACTGTCTCTGGCCCTTTCAAATACAATGAAAATAAAGAAATACATAATTTTAAAATATAAATACATAAAATATTAAATAAATATGAGAAAATCTAAAAAATATTTTACCTATTTTGGGGTAGAAAAATATGCATGTGGATATTCCTAAACCTATTAAGCAGATAGCAAAGAAAATTATTTGTTGTGGATCTGAAAGTTCTTAGGAGACTAGAAGTTTTATAAGAATGAAAATCAATTCCATCTCAATATTTTTCTTTATTTAATATTTGCCCTAAATATAGGAAACTCCTCCCCCCATGTAATGCACGTATTTCTTTATGAGTTGGTTCAATATTTTTTGCAAGCTAATTATGTGACTGACTTTTACTTAGATGCCTTCTAAAATATTCAGATTGTAGAACATAGAAAAATAGGGAACACACAATGGGAATTATACTGGTAGCAGTAGTGATAGATAGCTAATATGTGATGTACACGTGCTATGCATTTTAAATATTTTAAACATGTAATTCCATGGTAAATAATTTTGCTTTTATTTATAAATTAAAATTATACACACATTTTAACTGTGAGGTCATGCAGTACTTCATTTTTCTCTTTTGCAAAAACAAATGATAAAAATAAAATCTTAGAATTGTCTGAGAGTAAAATAATAATAAAAACATTTAGGATAGTGGTTTCCCAACAAACATAAATAACACTGAAGGTTTCTCATAGGTTAGTGTCTATCAATATTTTCAAAATGTATTTTTCATGTCTATGCCTTAAGCAGATTTTAATTAAAAGTATATATAAATTTTTGTTCATTAATTCAATATTTTTAATTTCTTTCAACTATTTAATCCATTTATTTTACTATAATTTGAACATATGTGTCAAATATATATGCTTATTTTCTTTATTGGCATCAGAGGAAGTGAAGAATATAGGGAGAGGAGGAAACTATATTGTAAATAATAAAAATGATCCCTGCCTTCCTCAAGCAGTATTTTGCCATTAACCAGAAGAGGCATCTTGGGTAAGTCCCTTCATTATAAGCTTCACATACTTTTTCTATGAAGCAATATTGAATGGCCAGGTGATCTTTAAATGTTTTAGGAATCTCTAGCATAATTAGAATGAAAAAAATATATTGAAAAAAAAACTTAAGGGAAATGTGCCAAATAAGCTAAAGCAACTGTACTATAATATACTAAGTATCTATATATTGTAGTAGAAACTAGATGGCATGTATACAAGCCAGAAGATACTTCTGTTGAAATTATATGATGCATTTAAATTATAGAAACAAATGATCTTGTGTTTTATCCTTCATAAAGTTTCCACACTGGAAAAAAAAAAGAAACCAAGAATGATCTTTCCAAAAATAACAGCATTTATTCTGCAGATGAATTGTAATTTTTATGAAAGCTCTGCTGTCTCTTTTACTCTGAGTTCAAAGCCATGCTCTGGTTCTCTTTAGAGAACACAATATTTTGGGACTTATCCCAGATAATAATCAATGCAAGACCCTGTGGCAAAAATTCAACACAGATGCTTAGATGGATGGCAACCTCATGATATCTACCGAATGTTACTATTCCTGCTTTGGCTCCTAATAAATGCTTGGGCAGTTAAATACACAGAAGCTGAATGCAAGTACCGGCAATGGCCCCAAGAGATGTCAGGAGCAATAAATACTGAAGATCTGGAAATGTGGTAGCTGTTGATGGCCTGAGATAGTGTTCCAGCACAGTGAGTCCCAGAAACTGGCAGCCAGATATCAAAGGGAAAAAGATAACTTCTAGATTTTTTTTGTAACTAGAGGAAAAAAGCCTTTGCATAGGAGCTACAGATGTATATAAGTAGCATGTTATGAGAGTGTCATTTTCAAAGGCTACCGGGCTGAGTGATTTCTGTGGTATTAATGCACTGTCATAATAGCTTTTGTTCACCAGAAAAGATGACCCTTAGATGAACAACACTCTGAAGTTAGAGTTTATTAAATTTGTTAAAAGTCTCAGTTAAAACTCATTGTATCACCTATTTATTCTTGCAAATAGATCTGCTATTTGATACTTGTTTGTAAGACTCTTTAGGATAGAGATCAGTGGTCTCTTCCATGTATTTGTAGACTTGATAATGCCCAGCAGGTTAATAATACATGATACGGCAACAGCAATAAACCTTTATATTTAAAAGTGCTCTCATACACATCTCCAAACCTTTTTCTCATGAGTCTCATAATAAAAAAGAGAGATTATTCATATTTTGCATAGGAAAATTTCAATTTTAGGGATCTCTAAGTGACTAGTCTGAGAACAATACCCCCTAAATAATAGAGCTAATTAAAAATATTTTCATATTAAACCAAAAGCTTTACCTATCACATCACCTGGGCTTCTCAAAGCATGTGATATTTTCCCTCTCACTACAGCAAAGAGAGAAAGTCACTGTTCACTCAGCATCTACTGTAATAGGCATTATCCTAAGTACTTTCATTTTTGATAATTTCTCCTCACAACCCTATGAAGTGGGTCCTATGTCCCTATTGCAGTAGATGTGTTAATTTAGGCAACCTAAATGGCCTTCTCCGCACAACATTACTAATAAGGAGATAAACCGGAATGCAAGCCCAGAACTAAATACATGCTGATGACATTATTATGGGATTGAGAGTAAGATTATATAGAAAATAAAATTATATTATTCTACTAGACACTTCAGGTACAAATACAGCTTGTATATACAGTCAACATAAAAAGGTTCTGACTTGCTTTAAGTCTGTTTCCTTTGGCTTTCAAAAAGGTTGTAAAAGGTGAGGTGTGGAGAGAGAAAGTGAGTGAGGAGGAGGTACTGTGAATTAGCATGACTTGAAAACATAGGAAGAAACACTCTTTCAATAATATTTCAAATCCATAGAAAAATTTAGATTGTATTTACTGCATTAAAAACAAACTAGCTTCTGATGGATAGGAGAGAAGTTACTGCTTTTTCCTGGACAGGTGTCTTCCTTTGTAAATTGACATAGCAATGTAAGAGTTTTCATACTAAGTAACCAGAAAGGTGGATGTCTGACTTTTCACCTGTTTACTCCATGTAGTTTAAATAAAGCTAAACCAAGCCATTTGGATATCTTCTCTACTACATCTAAAGTAATAGATATTCCTAATAATGATAGAATTAGTTGATATAACTAAGCCATTTTTGATGGTTGTTAACACAGCCTGTTCTCCTTAAGGTTGTCCCTCTGTTCTGGCAGACTTCCAAAACACATGGGTATTGTTTTGAACCAGAGCCAGAATTGCATGGACATTCTAGAATTTACTCATTTGCTTAATTTCAAGTGTTCATCCAAGAGCAATTCCCTGTAGTACTTCTAGATAAAGACTGAATAGTGAACAATAAAGTTTGGAGCAATTATGAAGCTGAAAGATACATGCATCAAATTTCTAGCTCTTATGATATGTAAAATTGACAGTTTGTCTTACTCACCTTTTCTTTTGATAAATTATCATTCTCCTTACTGTACTCTGCCTATGTCTCCCTGTCACTAATCTAGAATTCTGGAGCCCCACCAATCCTTGAATGTCTGTGGTCCCCTTTCTTATTTCTATATCAAACCTATTACAAAAATTTTACAATGATAAACAGCTGCTTAATTATGACATTTTAATGAAAATACTAACCTTATTTTTTTCCAAGCCAGAATTGACTGATATGTTTCTCTTCTACTGTAGATTAGTAATTGACAAAAGTGCTAGTGAAGGGGCCGGCACCTTAGCTCACTTGGTTAATCCCCATCTGCAATGCCAGCATCCCATATGGGCGCTGGGTTCTAATCCCAGTTGCTCCTCTTCCAGTCCAACTCTCTGCTATGGCCCGGAAAGGCAGTGGAGGATGGCCCAGGTGCTTGGGCCCCTGCACTCGCATGGGAGACCAGGAGGAAGCACCTGGCTCCTAGCTTTGGATTGGCACAGTAAGCCAGCTGTAGCGGCCATTTGTGGGGTGAACCAACGGAAGGAAGACCTTTCTCTCTGTCTCTCTCTCTCACTGTCTAACTCTGCCTGTCAAATAAAAAAAAATAGTACTGGTGAAACAGTGGTGGCAGGGGAATGCCTGAACTACCTGCTGTACTACCTCCGTGGCAATAACTGCAGGATATTGTTGCTTCAACTGAAATTAATGCTGAAATTTCATATTTTACCATACTTTGTGCTTTGATTGGTGGTGGTTTCACATATTAGCACTTATAATATTAATACAGTGTTAACAATGTTATCATTTCCTAATATACCATGGTTGTTTTAGTTAATATATTAATAGTAATAATGTAAATATTTTATATTTTATAAATGCTCATATATTAATTTTAATATATAAAGAAACTATAAATTAAAAATATATGCTAATATATATTATATTAGCATATATATAAGCACCCCAGGCATCCATTAAACCTATTGTGTTGGAAAATCACCCTCTCTATCCTTATAAAGTCATCTACTCTCTCAGCACTAAGACGTCTATTAGAAAGCCCTGCTGTTGTTGGCCTACCAGGCACACAGCCACTTGGCCACAAGCCTACAGGTTTCAGTGCCAGATTTTCATAGGATCTTCTCAAAGTTGCTTGGTAAAGTGTAGACTAACATTACCTACAATGTCTGCTTTCTTTTCCCTCACAGAAATATGTCATGAGAATAAACGTGATAATTTGGAAGAAGTACTTTGAGATCCTGGAAAAAAAATGCATTGAGCTTATCCAAGTTGTTGTAGTCCTCAGTATACTCATTTATTAAATACTACATTGAAGTTGACCTGAAGGTAAGGTCTGGAACTTTACTACTACTGTATTTGAACATAAGGCTTCTACAAAATTGTTTGCAATTTGCTTCCAGGCTAACAATACATGTTAGAATCTCTCATTTTATTGAATTTGAAGTTGTGGAATTGCTTCCCTTCCTAAGTGCATTTGCAATGTAAACAATTTGTTTTACAAATAAAGGGCATTTTTCATAGCTGACAAGTTGTAATTTCCAATAGAAATATAAGCTAAATTGATGAGTTCATTAGGAGGCATAGAGTAAGGTGATGCTCATTTATTTTCAAGGGATGAATATAACAGGAATGCCAAGTTTGTTTTTATTTTTATTGTTTTCCCTGTGAACAAAAGAATGAAGAAATCCCAAATTGTCTAAAAGGGAAAAAAATGGGTGCACAGAAGCTTGTGAATAAAAGATTTTAAATGGAGAAAAAAAGCATAACTTACTACATAAAGACTAATAATTTAAATGCAGTCTTTCCTTCTTTGTGCATGAACAGAAGGCAAAGCACTTTTGTTATGAGGAATTCTTCTGTTCTTGTCTTTTCAGATTACATCTCCTATTTTCCAATTGTACAAGTATAGAGAGAGACAGTAGTCTAGGTTACTCAACTCCAGACCGTAAGTGGATAGTCTAAAAAAAGCTGAAAGTCTGAGGCATTACTTTAGTCCGATGAAAGACCATTTTTTCCTATATTAATTATCTTTTATTTTTTACAGTTATTTGTAAATGAGAGAGGAGGGCTTTCTTCAAGAACAGGAATGTCCTTTTTTATTCCTGAACCAGAGCTTTCCAGAGGCAGACATCCTCTGTATGTACAAGTTAGGGACCTTATTTTATATTTGACAATTCTAGATTGATAAAAAATAGAATGTTTTCCACCATTCCTAAATTTTTTTTTAACCTGGGAAGAAATAGATTGAGTTCCAGCAAGTGCAACAGTATGTCCTTTATTTGAATACGAAAAGAATTGTAATCCACTAAAATAATGTGTTAGATCAAATGTATATAATAGAATAAAGCCATAATAAAGTTCTGCTGTCCTTATAAAAGCATATGTCACTGAAGTCAAATAATATTCCTTCAAATATTAGAAAATGCTATGCATTATCTTTATGACTAGCTATAAAGAGAATACCATTTTGACGTCTTTATTTTTAACAGCATTGTCAATATAATGTATTCATATTATTAGAGTTGGAAATGCTAATTCAAATCTATATTACCTTACGAGAAAATGTAAGAAGGATGCCAAAATCTGTTTTAAGAAAATGAAACTTAGACTAGAGACATTTGTAGCATATGTTTCCAAAGCGTTGGCCCAAAATGTAGAAAGAACATATATATTTTGTTAAAGAGATGAGTATGTTTAAATTGTGTGAGTAATTTATTATAATAAGCAAAGAAATTTACTTCCCTTTATGTTTAACACATTTGTTAGCAGGAAACTGCTCACCTAGGAACCATCAATACTCTTACACCACTTACACTGTCTTGCAGTATAAGGCTTTCCTATGTGGGGGTGTATATTTTACGTCTTCTAACTCACTGACTGATGGATGCTTATCGTGACATTTCCTGAAACTGAGCTGGGAGAGCCAAGAAGGGTAAGTTGAGGCTCCCTTCCTGTGTTCCTCCTTAGTGTTATGATTGTATTCTGCAGAGAAAGAATTTAAGGGTAATCTTTCTTAAAATTTCCTCTTACTATGAACTGTTACAAGTTGGGGACAGAGGGTTACCCTATTTGCTGATCTTTGGCCAAAATATACAATTTTTAAGATTTATTTTTGAAAACTCTCTAATTTCGTATATTATTTCTGCTTCTGTATACTGGATATATAGGTATTGAAACAGAAAAATACAAACAGGTGTGTATGTGAGTAAATCATTTTATACATTGAATATTTATAATTATATAGCAAATATTTTCAACTATAATTGAACTTTGATCCAAACACAGTAAAATTTTTTAAGTAAAACAAATATATTTCATGAAATCTTTTATTTGATATATACACTAATGCAGCCATTTATATACTAATGTAGCATTTTACCTAAAAGAAAAAAAAAAAAACCCTAAGGTGTGATCTTGAAATTTTTTTCTGTATAGATCAGTGCCTCTGGTGTGTGTAGGCAGTGGAACTAGCTAAGCCATCTCTCCCTCAACATGATATCCAGTGTTCTTGTAGATTAAAAGAAAAGTGAAAGGAGGGGTAAAATGCATAATATTCACCCTTGAGTATAACAAAATATTTACTTTGGTATTTATTGCTCTAAATTAATATAAGCAGAAAATAATGAATGATGAATTACTGAAGGAACGTAAAATGCAACTGTAAACAATGATACCTCTGAAGATGATGATGTACTAGGCAAGCCAGCATGGACATGTAAATATGAATTTGTAAAGAAATTTTCAGGAATAAAGAATATTAAGGAGCAGACAATATAAGAAAGAAATATGCTAAGAGATGATAGTGACAATGCTGGCTTGACTGTAATTATATGTTCATATTAGTAAATTACTGTTCATTCTGTCTTGGATAGAACAGGTTCAGTCAGATGATGGAGAGTATTGAAAACCAGATACAGAACGTTGTGCCTGATTGCAATGGTCAATAGGCACTATTGCAGATTATTAAGGAGAAAATAAAAGCAATGGGATTGAAAGAGTAAATCAGTGATAAGAAGAATAAAAGCTTTTGGGAATGAAGATTCTGGAAATACTACCAGATTCCATGCACTAAAAAGCTACTGCATGAGTTGGTAATAGGAGGAAATAATGGACATATTTCACGTCTTGATGGATTTTGTCACTGCAAGAAACACTGCATGCAGTGAAAGACAGAAAACTGATACTTTTTTTTTCACTTTTCTCTTAATTTGGTTAAAGTGAAAGACTTTTTAATGAGCTTATGGTAGAAATTAAAGGAGACTTTGAAGAGAACCTGGTATAATTGTTACAGAAAAATAGAATGTTTCCAGGGATGATGAGCATAGATGAATGTAAAATACTGATGAAAATAAAGAGAATTGAATAAATATGAGAAAATAGATGTAGAAACAGTGCTCTCTAGGAGTATATTAATTAGAAGTCCATGGTTATAATAATTACTGATTTTTAATGATAACTCAGAGCAATAGAGCATCTTGAATTGCTTTCTAAACATTCAGTGATTAAGTTGTGCTCAAAATAGGCTTAGTGCTCTTGTTAGCAGACACAAAGGATCCATTCTTGGGGTGCTCAAAAGTACTCAGCCTCAAGCGGGAGTGTCTCAGACAGAAGCTGTATTTACCTCTGACAAGAATAAAAGATGGTGGGAAGCTATAGTTCCTTGAAGAACCGCCTCCTTGAGAAGCAGTTTTCTAGGGCTTTAATAGCAAGTACTCAGGGAGATTCCAGGATGTAGCAGAGGGTCCCTCCTGCTTAAGGAAAATACTTCATCCTCCATATGTTTGAAACTCTGATTCAGATTAATTTCTCCCGGTGTTACTTGATTGACTAGTGGCCTGGCCCCCTTGACATACAGTATTGCAAGATAAACTTTCCTGCAGCATCCTCTAAAAAACAAGTTCAGTTCAGTCAACTGTCTCAGATTCTCTGCCTCTATTCTTGTGCTCCCTCTTGCCTAAGTCCTGTGCTCTGGATTTTAATATCAATGTATAATAATCCTATGAAAACAAGTAAATCATGTGTGCTTACACAAAAACTTTCTAGCAACCAGAAAATATGAAGTTAGAAAATCTTTTCTTTTCTAATGAGAATGATACTAAGTTATTCCTTACCTTTGCTCGGGCCAAATAACCATTAGAAATTATGGAACTTTCAATACAAATCTGAAGTATTTTTAAATTTTTTAATGAGAAAAAAATCCCAAATCTTTGAAATCGCAACACACTTATTTTATGCTACATACTTAGAGAAACATCTTATTCTTGTGTAAATACAAACAAACTTCAGGTTAAGAAATATTACTTGATGAATCTGAGAAGAAAATTTAGAATGCCATTGCCTTATATGGTTTCTCTGTTAAATTTTACCAAAATTTATACATAGAGATTTTATTACTAAATATAAATAATCAAATCAGATTTTAACAGAACATTAATGCTTTTCTAAAATCTAGTTTTTTATGGATAAAAATCAAATGTTCGTAAAATATAAACATATCTCTAAACAGTACAGAGACTTCTGTTTAATCAGGCAATCTTCATTAACATGTACAAATAAGATCCTGATTAATGAATTGCCAACATTCTAATTTTGCAGAAATTTTTCATGGTGTGTTTTTGATTCTTGTATGAAAACAACTAGAAAAAGAGAAGTTTTAGGAGAGGTGATAATGACCCTTTCAAGATAAGAATGATGAACATTCTTTACTTAATGAGTGCTTACTAAATGTCAGGCATCATGATAAAATCTATAGTATTTGATTTTTCCAGCATCTGTCTTGCTCATCTAATGTGAGAAAAATAACTTTGAAAATGTTTAATATCTTCCCTAAAATCACACAGTTAATAAAGTATCAGCATCAATTTTCAAATCCAGGGAGAAATTATTTCAATAGCCATGACCTTAGCCACTTTTTCATACTGTCTTTTGATATGTGGTTCAAAATGAGGAAATTGGTCAAAAAGGTTGGTGTGAGTGATCACTGGTTTGCAGCTTGGGAGAAAAACACAATAATCAAGAGTATAAAAACTGTATAGAATCATGAAATTTTAAACTTTTAATTTTAGAGGGAGAGAAACAGAGATAGCATTTTGTCCTGTAGTTCACTCCCCCAAAATCTACAGCAGCTATAAGCTAGGAACCCAAGCCAGGTCTTCCACACATGCATGGCAGGATTCCAATTAATTAATTGCCCCTTCTGCAGTTGGGAGCTGCAAATGGATATTGAATATAGACACTTCCTTATGGGATATGGGAATTTTAGGTGCTAAGACAAACACCCACCTCAAATAATGGAAATTTAAAGATAGCAATACAATTTTCAGATCATAGAGTCCAGATTCTCAACTGAGAAAACTAAGACTCAAAATAGGAAATTAGCGAGTGACAGTACAGATAAATCTAATCAAATAGGCATTTAATTAATCAGTTTTATAATATTTGCAGTAAAACCTTAATGTGTATATACATATATATTATATATAGTGTGTACATGCACACACATGTAGACAATCCCTCTTGACATTAGAGACATGATGGGGAGAGGAGATTATGATGAGAAGGCAATTCACTAAATTGTTCTCTACAACATTTCAAAGGGAAAAAAAACACCTGTTTGTCATAATCTGTCAAGAATTAATATTAAATGCAGAAGAACAACCCAGTGAACTCCTTCAATATATGAGGCCTGTATTACATATTTCTACATTTATTATCTCATTTAAAACTGACAAGTGTGTTTGGAACTGTTAAAGTACACAGTTAATATATGAGTATCAATATTAATTCTTGTTGGCAAGTATACTCATTTTAAAATTATCTACCAGTCCTACATTCACAGATAAAAATGTAATAATTATGTAATGATATCTATCAGTGTGGTGTGAATACTAATCATTTTCCCCTCTGGCTTATTTAAGATATAACGGAAAAATCGTATGCATTTAAAATGATATCTGTTATACTTGTGTACCTTGTGAAACATATACCATGATCAAACTAATTAACATATTCATCACCTCATTGTCATAGTTACATGTTGTATGTGTGTGTGTGTGTGTGTTGACAACACTTTCATATTTCCAAAAAATTCAGTAATACAATAAGAAATTATTGCCTGTAGGCATCATGCTCTTCATTAGATCCTCCGAGCTTATTCATAACTAAACTTGTGTGCACTTTGAACAGTATCTCTTCATCTCTCCCATCCGACAGTCCCTGGCTAACACTATTCTTCTCACTGTTCTGAAGAGTTTGACTTCTTTAGATTCCACGTATCAGTTAGATCATGGAGTTTTTGTCTTTCTTATCTAGTTTACTTTGTCTAGCATAATGTCGTCAGGGTTCTTCCAGCAGGATTCCCTTCTCTTTTATGGCTGAGTCTAACATTCCATATTGAGTGCTTGACTGTGTAATTTATCCATCCTTGTGTCATCAGCAGAGACTTAGGTTATTTCTCTGTCTTTGCTTTTGTGAATAATGCTGCAATGGACATAGGATATGTCTTCAACATGCTGATTTCATTCCCTTTGGAGATATACCCAGAAGTAAAGATGCTGGTATTGCGGTAGGTAGTTTTCTAATTTTCCGAGGAACCTCAATACTGTTTTGTTTAACGACTGTGCCAATTTACATTCCCACCAACAGTGCACAACAGCTTCTTTTTAACTATTCCTAACACTTGTTATTCTCTCTCTTATAATAAAAATCATCCTGGCAGATGTGAGATGGTTTGATTTAGACTTCTCTAATGTTAGTGATATTGAATACTTTTTTCACATGCTTCTTGGTCATTTATATCATCTTCTTAAAAATTTCTATTCAGGCCCTTTGGTTATTTTTTAGTTATATTATTTGGTGTCTTACAATGAGTTATTTGAATTCCTTATACATGTTGTATATTTAACCTACCTTTGGCACTTTAGGCCGGCACAAGAAAATACTTCAGAGTGGGAAGTTCGTAAACAACAATTTATTGCTTCCAGTTCTGGAGGTTGGAATGTATACAATAAGGCACTGGCAGATTCAGTGTAATGGATGGTGCGTCCTAGTTTGGCCTCACATGTTGGAGACAAAGGGTTTTCAAGTTCCTTCTAGCCACTTTTATAAAGACTCTAATGCCGTTCATCCCTCATGGCCTACTCAACTCTGACAATCCCCATGTCTTGAGGAATAATTTTCAACATATAATTTGGAAGGAGGTGGGGAACACACATTGAGATCATGGTAAATACCTTATCAGATGTGTCGATTTAATTATCTTATTCCATTCCATAGGTTATATCTTCATACTGTTGACTGTTTCCTTGAGAGTGCAGAAGCATTTTAGGTAGAATTTCAGACGACCGATGTTTTAGAAACAAAATTGCCTCTAGTTGAATATGCCTTGGTACATCCCAGCACTTAACTATGGAATATGATTATGTTTCTATAAAGTGAAAGCTTTTCTATCCTAGAGTATCTTATTGCAAGTGTTTTAAGTGCGATTCAAATATTATTTTGTTTACAGATGGTTTTTCTGATATCCAAAAATGAGATGATTTAAATAAGCACACACACACACACACACCAATATATAGCATCTATGATCCAGATCCAGTTTCTGGACCTCTGTTTCTGCACTATAATCCACTAAAGATATTGAAGATGTAGATTCCCGGCTGTACTCCAGACAAACTGAATCAGAATCTAAGGCTTGACCCAGATATACATTTTTAACAAATTCTTGGTGATTTCTGGGGCTGGTGCTGTGGTTCAGTAGGTTAATCCTCTACCCACGGCACCGGCATCCCATATGGGTGCTGGTTCTAGTCCCGGCTGCTCCTCTTCCAATCCAACTCTCTGCTATGGCCTGGGAAGGCAGTGGAAGATGGCCCAAGTCCTTGGGCCCCTGCACCCATGAGGGAGACCTGGAGGAAGCTCCTGGCTCCTGGCTTCAGATTAGAGCAGCTCCAGCTGTTGCGGCAACTTGGGGAGTGAACCAACAGAAGGAAAACCTTTCTCTCTGTCTCTCCCTCTCACTGTCTGTAACTCTGCCTCTCAAATTAATAAATAAAATCTTAAAAAAAAAACAAAGTTTTTGGTGATTTCAATACATGTTAATGCTGAGAAGCCTTAATCTGTATTCTCAGTCAAAAGCTGTTCCTTATTGCCACCAAAGGGTTAATTTAGCAACTATGAAAGCATTTTTCCTGTTTATTTTTTGCAGTATATTGTGGGAGATTCATAACTCATATGTACCAGGAAGAACCTTGTCTTGAGAGAAAAAATTCTCATTGTTGGAAGCAGTTATTTTCTTTTTCTGAAGAAAAAAAAAATATATATATATATATATATATATGTATATATATGTATGTATGTACATCCATATATATGTATGTACACTTACTTGTAAATGTATATGAAATAGGAAGAAAAAATTAACTACTATTGTCACCCTTATATAAATAACGTTTTTAAGAAGTTAAGTTGGGTATATGATCTAAGAAGAGATATCACATTTGTGTGCATTTTGTTCTTATTTTTGATTCTCCTATCTACACAACCCTTTACAGTGAATAATGGATGTCCTGTACTCCTTTGTAATACAGTCATTGAATTGCACTCATGGAAATCTTCTTTAAAGGTCATCTTGTCCTTCACTTGACCTCCAAACCTCATGCATTTGAAATTCTATTTTTAAAAGATTTCCACAATTGCAATGTTCTGAAGTCCCCTGAGAACCCATTTAGTGTTGAACAGTCTTTTCCATTATCAAAAGCGTCTTTCTTCCTTCCCCTGTTTTTCTATTAAAATTCATCATTCTCTGTTATGTTTTCAATGAAAATGGAAAATCCGTGGTCATCATCATCTGTGACATAACCCTTCATTGAAGACTGTTAATAAAGACCCTTTAACCAGTTCTTCTCTAGCCAAGTAACATAAGTCCTTTAAACATTCATTAGAATTTCCATTTTCTAATCCTTCAGTTATTTCTTTTCTTCAATCTTGAGCTCACTTCAACCTCAAGTTCTGGGATGTGAAACTAGACAGTAGGAGCTCACCTTGGCTGAATATAATAGTAGGATTACCTTGCTGTTCTTATTTACTCTACTCCTATTTATGCCTCCTGTAGAACTCTGAGAGGTACAGATAAGATGTAAATGGGTGTCCTGATGCTCATGGTCTTGAATAATTTCATAGCATTTTTCATAAAGATATGGATGTTATTCCCAGGAACCTGGCTAGTTTGTATCACAGGTAATTACTTTCAGCCTATCTATAGCATTCTAGGTTTCAATTAGATGAAATATTCTTCATTTTCACTGGGAAAGCCATTATTGCAAAAAGTTGTTTCAGCAGAACAAAACAGCACTGCATTTTAACAGAGAGAGAAAGGACCACTTTATATTCATCCTGTAAAAAGGCTAACATTCCTCACAGGTATGAAACACAGTAATACAGACTCTTTCTCCCCAAGTTAATGTACATGATTCAACATGCTATTTTTTTTCTTTTATATCCTGATCTGGTTTAGTTATCTTAATTGCTATAAAGAAAATCTACCTTGATAATGTATTTTCATTCACTAGTTACAGTGACTTTTTAAGATAGAACTTGATGGGTGGCATTTACGGATAAAATGCTGGGCCATGTTTGAGGGCCTGGGATTGATTCCTGGTTTCAGCCCCTAGATATTTGCTAATGCAGGCAGGGGGTGGCAGTGTTGATGTCTTAAGTAACTGAGTCCTTGCCACCATGTAGAAGTCCTGGAATCAGATTCATCCATCCAGGGGCCAATTTGGGTTTTTGGTGAGTGAATGATGGAAGTTCTTTATCTCTGTGTTTGTCTTTCTGTCCTCAATAATTTTTAAACAGATATTTTGAAAAATTAAAAGTTAGGTAAAATATGAACTTGTCAAAATCACAAGTGATATTTATACTTGTTTTATTGATATTATTGAACATACAGAGAATTTACTTCATTTTTTAAGATTGTATTTATTTACTTATTTGCGAGGTAGAGTTACAGACAAAGGGAGATACATAGAGAAGGGTCTTCCATCTGCTGGTTCATTCCCCAGATGGCCACAATAACTGGAGCTGAGCCAATCCAAAGCCAGGAACCAAGGGCCACTTCTGGGTCTCCCACATGGGTACAAGGGCTTGAACACTTGGGCCATCTTCTACTACTTTCCTAGTCCATAGTAGAGAGCTGTGTCAGAAGAGGAGCAGCCAGGACATGAACCGACACCCATATGGGATGCCGGCACCATAGGCAGAGGTGTAACACATTATGCCACAGCTCCAGCACCAAGAATTTAATTTTTTTGCTTATCTTTTATTGTCTTCTTCCATGTTAGAACAGACCAAAGAATATGAATATATGTGTGTATACATACATATATGAACACATGTATATGTATACATTATTCCATAAAAACCAGTTGATCATTTATATGTCAGTGCCTACAATTTATTAGTCATCAAAAGTTCTAAAACATATTAGAACATTCTGGCTTTTGATGTATTATCTATTTGAATAGATTTGTTTTTTTTTTAAATAGCATCTTCACTGTTACCTCAGTTTTTGGTAAATATTTATTTTATGTATTTGAAAGGGCAAAGAGAGAGAGTGAGAAAGAGAGAGAGAGAGGTCCTCCATTCACTGGTTCACCCTCCAAGTGATGGCAACAGTCAGGACTTGGCCAGGTGAATGCCTAGATACAGGAGCTTCTTCCAGTTCTCCCACACAGGTACAGGGCCCAAGCACTTGTGCCATCCTCAGCTGGTTTCCCAGGCACATCAGACACAGCAGCAGAGAGCCTGATAGGAAGTAGAGCAGCTGGGACTCTAACTGGTGCTCATCTGAGATGCCAGGTTCGAAGGCAGTAGCTTTACCTGCTATGCCACAACGCCAGCCCAAAGGCTTTCTGTTTTGCTTTCTCACACACTGGACTTCTGGGAAATCGCATATTTTGTTTTAACCTGTTTAACTCTATGTGCATTCTAGAGCCTCTTAGATGCATGTGAAGGCTCAAGGGCCTTTGCAGAAGGGTTACTGCACCAGCACTTCTATATCAACTCTTTCCTCAAGTCTTTCCCTACCTTCCTGAACATTCTTCCCACTATGGGAAGAAGCTTCTGCCTAAGCAGGCTTTGTGAAGGCATGTCTTCCTAAGTGGAATGCAGCTGCATTAAGCAGAAGGTTTGGGTTATTATTAGATATTGCTTTTAGGAAAACTCCTTATCATACTCCAAGGAAAGAGAACATGAGCAGAATCGGAAGTGGAGCAACCGGGACTCAAACCCTTAATTATATATTTGTAAAAACAGATGGAAAAAAAGATCCTTTTCAAAGATTGAAGATGTGGAAACAAATAGGACGGTTTGTGAGCATAAATCTGTGGGAATGTATTTAACATATATTAGACCATAAACTGTTAAAGGGCAGTAACTATACCTAATTACTTAAATTACTTTAATAATTAATTACTTCCCTCCAGATACTGAATTAGATGAAAGATATATGCTCAAAAATTATATTTTGCAAGTGCACCTTTATTTTCTGAAATAATGAAAATTATTTTTAAAAACCACTAAAACTGAAGTATAACTTTTTTCTATGAGTCACTTCATAGCAATACAAATATTAGGTCATCCCTACTATTTTCAATAAAGTGCATTTGGATCAACTCCAAAATTGTTTTGCACAGTTCATTTTTTTCTCTTCTGAAAAATCATTATTGTGGTGGCTTTTCATAATTAACAAGCAAAAATCATAAAATAATATTCTTAAGACATAAAAATTCAACAGTATGGGGTTGTTTTCTCTCATGAAGCATTCAGCAGATGGTAGGATCACTGTGATTCTTGGTGAGTGGGAAGTAAGAACAGTTCCACATTGTACCATGGACAAGTGTCAGCTGACAAGAACATTTTAGTGTAAATTTGATGGAACTTGATATTCCCCTTTCATAGTGAAGTGTTTGTACTTAAAGGATCCCCATTTTGAGACTCTATAATGATGCCTGATCCATATCAGAGGATGGGAATTCCCTGTAATATTTCATTAGGCTTGTCAACCAGATTTATTCATAAATGAGAATAAATGAGCATGTCAGCATAAGTTATTGTGGTAATTTGTGAAACTGTTAATGAGATATTTTCAGAGCTCATAAAAGAGAAGAGCTATGTCATTAAATTACTTCACAATAATTTTATTTTGATACAGTAAGTGAGCCAATATCTTATCAAAAATGACACCCTGATGCATCAGTGAACTGAAGATGAACAATTAAATGTTCCAATGAAAGGGGTTTGATATTATTTAGAAATTATGACTTATAAAAATATGAAGTTGTTCTTAATACGTTGGATACATTTTAAACTTTTTCAGAAGTAACTTATGCTTATCAGCAAGTAATTTAGTGATAAGTATGACCTGAAAATTGAAAGTACAATGCATCCAGACATGTCACAATGTAACAAGTGTATGGTATTCTTGAATATAAACCCAGATATCAGATGTATACTGAATGCTTGAGGGATAAACCAGTCTTAGAGAGACAGCACATCTTGACTACTAAGTCCAGTGGGTTTCAAGAAAAGAGAGAAAAAGGCAGGGATCCTGGAGAAAGATGAATATGTCAGTGCACCTTGATTTGTGAACGTTTAAAAATAACCTGCTATAAACACTGCAGCAGGAAAAGGAAGCTGGTGATGTCAGCAGATACTACAAAGCATTCTATCAACAGGAAAGAAACATGGGCTACTAGGATGGAAAATGTCTCTTCCTTCACGGAGAAGAGGCATCTGTGGCTTGATGGTTACTGATGTTGGAAGTCAATTGGGGAGACTGTTTCATTAAAAGTGTACCGTTAAGCCCTTTAGTACCATCTATGTGGTATCCATAGATTGAGTATAGTTTTTGTGATGCCTTGAAGAACAGTAACTGCAGATCATATCATAAAGGTTTGTACACCTCACTGGGAATACAGAAAAAGTTTACTGTCTGCACAGGGGCCTGAGAGTCAAAATAGGAAAACCTGTGCACAGGTGTGCTGTTGTGAAGCACCACTATAAGCCTAACTCGTAAATACTCTTTCCTTTTAACTCTGGCTTCATATTGTCTCCCTTAATGTGTCTGGGTTGATGGACACCTTCCTGAAATCTTTCACCTCTGGCATTTTTTTTTTGAGACAGGCAGAGTGGACAGTGAGAGAGAGAGAGACAGAGAGAAAGGTCTTCCTTTACCGTTGGTTCACCCTCCAATGGCCGCTGCAGCCAGAGCTCTCCAGCTGGCATACCATGCTGAACTGAAGCCAGGAGCCAGATGCCTCTCCTGGTCTCCCATGCAGGTGCAGGGCCCAAGGACTTGGGCCATCCTCCACTTTCTTCCCGGGCCACAGCAGAGAGCTGGACTGGAAGAGGGGCAACCGGGACAGAATCCAGTGACCCGACCCGGACTGGCGCCGCAGGTGGAGGATTAGCCTATTGAGCCATGGTGCCAGCCTCACCTCTGGCTTTTCTTTCACTAAGTAAAGGAATCATTATTGGCTCTATTCCTTAAAAGCCAAGTCAGATCCAGAAGACTTAAAGCAGACTGATCCTAAACTTATGCAACAGCCATAATCACATTGATTTAATGAGAGACGTTGCTGAGGTCTGGGTCTGCAGTAAGGACCTGGGGATGCTCTTAGAAGAGGCCCCCTGCCACATGGAGCCAACAATGTAGGTAAGACATAGGAGACACATGTAAAAAGGAAAGTGATGTAGAAGCAACTGAGCTAAACAGTGCCATATGTCTTTGAATGAGCACAGAAAGGTATATGAGAGTTTAGAGGGTTTATGGAAAGAAACACCTTCAGTTGGGGCATAACACAAAATTCAGTAATGATAACTGGTGCTTTATAGTGTACAAAAGTTTTATGCATGTTCTTTAACTAGTTTGTTTCAAGAACAATGAAAATAATTTTTATTTGTTTATTTTTGAAGCTATTAAATCACAAGCACAGTAGAGTTAAGAGACAAATTCAAGTCTTCTGTTTTGTTGTAACTTTTCTGAAAAACTTTATTACCAAAATCATGTAGGCAGTAAATAGTAAAGATCATGTAACCTGGCAATCAGATTCTGGCTTCTTTGTATTTTAGCTATGTGATCTCTGACACATTACTGTGTCTTTGTTGCATTTATAAATCATGAAAATATCATGCACTCATAAGGTTGTTTTAAGGATTAAACGAAACAGTGTTTACAGTGAGTGCAGACTAATATCTAGCATGTATTCTGCAATAATTCTCAACTGATGGGTCTTAGGGCTCCTTCACAAACGTAAAAATTACTACTCTGCACCCTAAAGAGTTTTTATAGGGGCCAAAGTGTGGCACAATGATTTAGTTGCCACTTGGTATGCCCAAATCTTGCATCTAACTGCCATGGTTCAAGGCCCATCTTTGGTTCCGATCCAATTTCCTGTACTGTATGACGTAGCCAGTGATAGTTCAAGCACTTGGGACACTACCACCCTTGTAAGAGACTTAAATGGAGTTCCAGGCCCCTGGCTTCAGCCTGCCTGTACCGTAGCTTTTGTGGGTATTCAGAGGATGAACCATTAGATGGAGATGGAAGGTAGGTCTCTCTCTCTTTCTCTTTCTCTCCTCTATCCCTCTCTCTTTCTCTCTCATTCTTTCAAATAATTAAATAGAACTTTTAAAAAAGGATTTTTGTGTATGTGGAATATAATTAACAATTTAAAAATGTTTGCCTATTAAATTACTTTAACAAACTGATTACAATGTTACATAAATGATATAGTTTTTAATAAAAAAATTTACCATACCAAAAAATTAGTTATAAAAGCAGAATTATTTCACGCTTTTGTAATTATCTTTAGAATTTGGCTTAATAAAACAGAGCTCACTGAGTGCATGGGAGCTGTTGATAATTTTTGAAGGAGTGTATGAGTAAAATCTGTTCTCCCACAGGTATAAAGTTGGAGAAGTGATGAATATTCTCAAAAGCTTTTCATGCAGTTGTAGATAATCATTGCTGATGCTATAACAAACTCTGACAAATTGTAGTTTCCTAAAAGCTAATTGTGGTGTGGAATCTGAAACTATGTTGATGAACATTTTGAAGTCTGTTGCATTAATATATTTATGTATCATGTATTTGGATGGATGTTTCACTGATACAAAATTTTATATAATCAGGCATGGTCATTTGAAAAATCTTGGTTAACTGAATATTGAATACTCTTCCAAGTGTTAACACATTTCATTGCTACCATTAATATAAAAAAAACTACATTGAAAGAATATGAGCTCAGAGGGACAGATGAAAATTCTGTTTCTTATTTTGGCTTGAAATCTTGAACATGATTATTGGTAACGAACAATGCCAGCTGTTTTTCTTGAAAAATAAGCTTACTTTGTTCATTTCTGAGAAAATTTCTGCCAAGTGCACATCTGAATGGTTGTAGCTTATTAATCATTATTTCTATGTAAAATAGAAATAGTTCAGTCAGCACTGAACTCACATAAATTGATAACTACATTTTCTCAAGATGATCATCATACTTCAGTTTGCAGCAGAGGTGTTTATGTAAAGTTTCCATTTTATTACAAGCAAGAATAAAAATTATATTCTTAAGGACTGTGATTTAATATTTTTTTCCTGTTTCCTGGACATCCTTATGTTAATTTGTTGTTTTTCCTTTCACTTTTTAACTATGAGAGTGTGGTGATGAATGCAGTGATTGACAAGAGAGTTGTGTGCCACTACCTTGATCTCTGCCCAGTTATTAGCTGTTTTTTAATATTTTATTTCACAGTAGTTTTAAATTTACCAAACAAAATGATGAGGTATTAATGCAAAGAGTTCGTGTATACCCCGTGCAGTTTTATTTACTATCGCTTTTACACCTTCAGTGCAAGTGTCAACACAGTGAAAATAGAAGAATGTATTATAGAAGCAGTTTGAATTTCAAGAACCTCAGTGAAAATGTCTTGTATTTCCAGGATCTTGGGCTACAGATTATACATTTTTCTCCATATGCTTTGTGGCCACTTGTGTGCCTTCTTTTGAGAAATGTCACTTCAGATCATTTCCCCTTTTTCATTCAGATCATTTGATTTTTGTTATTGAGGACTTTCTAAATAAATTTTCATTTTTTGAGGGAGAGAGAGAGAGAGAGAGAGAGAGAGACAGAGAGACTTCTGTCTACTGGTTTACACCCCAAAGGCTTGCAACAATTATAGCTGGGCCTGGCTAAAGCCAGGATCAAAGCCATTTGATCTCTCATGTGGGTAGAAGGGGCCAAAGTACTTGGGTCATCTCCCACGACTTTCCAGGCAGATTAGCAGGGTGTTGGATCAGGAGCAGTGCAGCCAGGACTCAGAAATGGGATACAGACGGTCAGGTTGTAACTTAATGTCTGTGCCAAATGTTGCCCTTGTTACTCAGGATTCTTACATATCTAGATGTTATTCTTGCTTCTGATGAGTAGATTGATTGCAAGTATTTCTTCCCATTCTATAGATTGTTTCCTTTGCTGTAGAAGCTTTTTGGTTTGATATAATTCCAGTTGTCATTAAATTTGTTCTTTTGTTGACAGTGGGTTTTTTTGTTTGTTTGTTTCATTGTGCAAAAAAAAAAAAAAAACATCTTCACCAATGTCAGACACCATTTCTCTATTTTCTTCCGGTCACTTTATGATTTGGCATTTTAACTTTAATTCTTTAATCCATTTCATTTTGATTTTTATTAACTGTTATAGTAGATGCCTTGTCTTACTCTTCTGCTTTTGTATATCCAGTTTTCTCAGCATTTTTAAAACAGACTGTCCTTGTCCATCCTGTTCTTTGTCAAAAATTGTTTGACTGGTAGTGGAGGGGCTTATCTCTTGGTTTCCATCTTATGTGGGTATTTTTATACAGGTGCCATGCTGTTTTGGTTACCATAACTTGTAGTATATTTTGAAGTCAGCTTTATTCTTTTTGCTTGAGATTATTTTGGCCACTCTGAAACTTTCGTATTCTGTACGAATTTTAGGGCTGTTCTTATCTATTTTAGTGAAGTATGCCATTGGTTTTTTTGTTTGTTTTTGTTTTTTAATTTATTTGACAGGCAGAGTTATAGACAGCGCGAGAGACAGAGAGAAAGATCTTCCTTCCGTTGGTTCGCTCCCCAAATGGCCACTACAGCCGACACACTGATCCGACGTTAGGAGGCAGGTGCCTCCTCTTAGTCTCCCATGCGGGTGCAGAGGAACTTGGGCCATCCTCCACTGTCCTCCCAGGCCACAGCAGAGAGCTGGACTGGAAGAGGAGCAACCCAGACTAGATCCCGGCACCCATATGGGATGCTGGCACTGTAGGCAGAGGATTAGCCAAGTGAGCCATGGTGCTGTCCCTGTCATTGATGTTTTGAAAGGAACTGCATTAAATGTGTATATCACTTTAAGTAGCATGGATATTTTGAAAATATTAGTTCTTCCAATCCAGGAATACCAGGTGTGTTTCCATTTATTTCTGCCATCTTTTCAATTTCACTCATCAATGTTTTATACTTTTCATTGACCCTCTTTGTTAAGCTTATTTTTAGATATCTTATTTCCTTCTTGATTATTGCAAATGAGATTAAATTCCTGATTTATTTTCAATATTATTTACTGTTGACATTAACACTTTGATATTTTACATTGGTTTTCATCCTGCAACTTTAATGAATTTGCTTTTCAGTCCTAATAGGTTTATGTTTCTGTTGGAGTCTATAGTATTTTTTGTATATATCATGATGTCATTTATAAAACAGAGACAGTTTGCCTTCCTTCTTTACTACTTGGTTATTTTTTCTTACTGTGGCTTAATTGCTCTATACAGGGTTTATAGTTCTATGCCAAATAGAAAATGGTGAAACTGGTCATCCTGGCTTGTTTCTAGTCTTATAGGAAAAAACTTTGATCATCTCCACATTCACTTATATTAGTTATGTGTTTGTCACATGGCATTTATTTTGTTTCCAAAAGAGAAGCATTATCTTTTCCTCATCATAATACATCTATTTTCAAATTATATTTAGCTAGGCAGGAACATTTATTGATTTTTTATACTAGGATGATCTTTAAAATTCAGAATTAACTTGTCTGCATTGCACTTTGAATTTTAAAGCAGAGCTTTTACTATGTAACATCTCATTGAATATTCTGAAGAATCTTGTGAAATTTGAGTTTTAACTCCATTTAGTTGTTCTTTCTACATGATCCTCAGACCATAAAGCTGAGAATTGAGAATAAAGAGTTTAATCTAGAATTTCTGATTTTTGCATAGCTTTGAATAAATATAGTGAACTTCATTTTATATTAAAATATACAATTTGTTATACTGCTGTACACAATGAAGTGTTAAAACCTTCACCAAAATATCCTTGTTAATCTGTCATGGTCAAATGATGTTGTAAAACTGCAGTAAAAATATTTGCAGCTCAGCCTCTGTTTGCCAGTAGAGGTTGCTCTTAGGTTAGTGATTACCTTGAGATTACATTATTTCAAGAATATTAAGCAACTGAATGAAAGCTACATTATGCTACAATTATGCAGAAGGTAGGTTTAAATTGAATAACAACTACTTGAGTGACTCTCATATGCTAATATTTACATTATCAAAAATTTTACTCTTTATAAAGATATCTCTGTAGAAGAGCAGAAATGGATGTTCTTGATATGAAAGTAGTTTGTGTTTTGCCAGCAGCTAAACATTGCTAATTATGAAAATAAAAAAAATTAAATTTATCAAGAAGGATCTATAAATTCATATATGTATTCTAATCATATTTTTTTTTTGTTTTCTAGAACAAAGTGAAAATCTGGGCACATAGATTTGAAGAAAGTAGGTAGTTACATATGCTTGAAAACGTGTCCTAATATGTTTGTAAGAAAATGATACTTCATATTAATAAGTAGAACACATAAATACAAGAAATGACAAAGCATAAACTATCTATAAAATGAACTTGGCCCATTTAAGAACCAATACAAAAAACAGTCGTAGAATTTGAATTCCCTTGTGGTAATCCAGAAATGTAAAATTAATTAAACCAAATATTCATTGAACTGGTACTTTAAAAGCTGATTTTATTTTAGAAGATTTGAAATGTCAGAGAACATTGTGAAATGGACCTTTTGTCCATATTGTTAGCAATATGATGCTTTGAAAAAAAAAAAAAACTCCTACTAAGATATGATTTTCTACAAATACACATTTGAAACAAAATTATCCAAGGTTCTAAACCATCTTGTCAGTAACAATAAATTATCCATAACAATGATATATATGGAAGGTCAGCCAAGTATTTCTGTTGAGGGCCAAATAGTAAATATTTTAAAATTTGCAGGCCATATTTCTACCATAATGACTGTGGCCCTGCCTTTAACGCAAAAGCAGCCATAAACTAGATGTAAAGGAAAAGCTCTACATTGATCCAATAAAAGCTTATTTACAGGGGCCTGCGTTGTGGTGTAGCCTGTAGGGACAGCATCCCATATGGGTGCGTGTTTGTGTTATGGCTGCTGAGCTTCTGATCTAGCTCCTTGCTAATGGTCTCAGAAAAAAGAGTGGAAGATGGCCCAAAGTGACCTGGAAGAAGTTCATGGATCCTGGCTTTGGCCTGGCTTGTCCTAGCCATTACAGCGATCTAAAGAGTGAATCAACGATGGAAGACCTCTCTCTCTCTCTCCTTTTCATTTTGTAACTCTACTTTTCAAATAAATAAATAAATATTTTTTAAAGAGTGACAATTAAAAGATTGGTTTTCTACAATAGGGGACAATGTAGGCATGAAAAACTGGTTTGCATGCTTTTGTAATTGAGTGCTCACACTCCACACAAGCGGACCCAAAGGAATATTCCCACTAGTCCTGTTTCTTTGGTAGGTCTAGGGAAGAGGGAGAGGGAAGGATGCTGATAGTATGACGATGCAATTCTTGCCAAGAGAAGTGTATACTGAGTATAATTTTATTTCTTATATCACCTCAAATATTTAAAATGTTTATTAATCCATTTATGTACTTATTTATTTATTAGAGAAGGCAAAAGAGAAAGGAGAGGGAGAGGGAGAGGAAAAGGGTGTGGGTGAAGGAGAAGGAGAGATTGATTTATCTTCCTTCTATTGATTCACTCCCCAAATGGCCGTAGCAGCCAGGGCTAGGCCAGGCTAAATCAAGGAGCCAGGAGCACAAACACTTGGGCCATCTTCCACTAATTTTGCAGGCACATTAGCAGGTAACTTAAGTATAAGTGGGGCAGTCAGGACTCAAATATGGAGCTACAATATTGGATGTTGGAGTTGGAAGCAGCAATTTAACTCACCGAGCCACAACACTGATCACATACGTCAATTGTTTCCTGCCTTACCTGACACATGAATACAGGACCAGCAATACAACAAGTGCTGGAAGCAGGGATGATTGGTAAACAAGAAGCCGTAACTATAGTTTTAAGCCTTGGAGTAGAATTTTAAAAGGTCTGATGTGGGTGGGATGAAATTAGAAAAGACAATAAAATATTTAAAATTTAGCTTTCTGATATGTATTCAAATTATTCATAAAGGATATGTGTATATTAAAGGATATGTAATTTTCATTTAGGAAGCTATCAGTCACACATGTTAACATAAGACATTTGAATAATGTACCTTGATTTAAGACTGTGTATACTTAAGTACTTGTGACTTGTGTTGGTTAAAAGGGAACATTAACTTTGGTCACATTCAAGTATTAACAGGAATATATACAGTTTCTGAATTGGTTGCAGTTATCAGTGATTGCATGTTATCCTTTTTCATGGTGAGGTAGAGTAACACAGGGCAAACTGTGGCCTACAGTTAAACTTTCTCTTTGAATGCATGAACAGATTTAACTGCATGCTCTAGGATTAAATATAATGTCTGAGGACAATACTCAATACTTAGGAAGCTCATCTTATAAAAGAAAAAATAATAGGCTCTTAGATTTGGCATCCAAATAACAATCACAACAGTTTAGCATTATTATCTCTTCAGTAAGTTTGCAAAGTATGTATATCCCAACAATATGCTTGGATGAGTTTTTCTAACCTATGTTATATGTGCAGTTTTTCTTTTCACTATTGTAAAGAAATTTTTTAAAACAAAAAATTGAAATAAAAGGAAGAAAGCAAGATAAGTAGATAAATGGACAGATTTATGATAGATAGGTAGAAGGAAGGAAGGAAGGAAGGAAAGACGGACACATTGGTTATTATTGTTTCCTTACTAAGCTTAGGGTTTCCCAGTTGAAAATTTATTGTAGAGTCTGGAGCAACAGAAATGTGATAAATATTTGTTGTTAAAAATGTGATTGACAATGTAAATCTTTACCCATCTTAGTATCTCTCTTTGTTGTTTGTTTTTGTTCTAGTACTAATGGTTGAACTCTGCAACTAACACACAATTAGACTTAGGTGTTTAAATTTTAACTGAAAAGTGATCCCAGTTAACTTTGAGAGAGGGAAAAAGAAAGGGAGGAGATGTACAATTTGAGACAAGCTCAATTGGACTTGCACCAAATGATGGAGTTAGAAACATGCCAGGGGATCCTAATACAACCCATCAAGATGGCATGTACCAATACCATCTCAGTGGCCCAAGTGATCAATTTTAGTTCGCAATTGATCACACTGATAGGTCTAAGAGTCAAAGGGAACACACAAACAAGACTAGTTTCTGCCAGTACAAACAGATAGGACCAGAAAGGGAGAGAATGATCCAACATGGGAAATAGAGTCACAGAAGACTCATAGAATGACAGATGTCCTAAATAACACTCTGGCCTTGGAATCAGCCCTTAAGGCATTCGGATCTGGCTCAAGAGCCCATGAGAGTATTTTAGGCATGGAAATACAAGACACTCTGGAAAAGGAAAAAAAAAGAAGACCTAAATGGAAGACCTCAGGGAGTGAGATCCCAGTGGAAGGAACGGGGCTACCAAAGAAGAAGGTACCTTTCTCCGAAGGGAGGAGAGGACCTCCACTTTGACTGTGACCCTGTCGGAATAGGATCGAAGTCGGCGAACCCTAAAGGCTTCCATAGCCTCAGCAACTCATGACTAGAGCCTAGGGAGATTCCTGACGCCATAAATAAGAGTGTCAAATTGTTAAATCAACACCAGGAGTCACTGTGTACTTATATCCCATGTGGGATCTGTCCTTAATATGTTATCTAAGGTGAAGTAACGCTGTAACTAGTGCTGAAACAGTATTTTTACACTTTGTGTTTCTGTGTAGATGCAAACTGATGAAATCTTTACTTAATACATACTGAACCAATCTTCTCTATATAAAGATAACCGAAAATGAAAAAAAAAAAACTCTGTTATGTTGGAAATTGCATCAAAAAATTAATCAATATCAAATATATATATATATATATATATATATATATATATCATGTAGGATCTCTGTCCTTAATGTGCTGCACAATGTGATTCAATCCTATAACGAGTACTCAAATAGTATATTTCACTTTGTGTTACTGTATGAGGGCAAATGGACGAATTCTCTACTTAACACATGCTAAATTGATTTCCTGTATACAAAGAGAATTGAAAATGAATCTGGATGTAAACGAAAGGGTGGAGGGAGTGGGCAAGGGGGGAGGGTTGCGGAGGGAGAGGGAAAGTATGAGGGGAAAGCCATTGCAATCCATAAGTTTTACCTTGGAAATTTATATTCTAAATAAAAGTTAAAAAAACAAAAAGAAAATACAGAATACTCGGACCGGCACCATAGCTCACTTGACTTATCCTCTGCCTGTGGCGCAGGAATCCCATATGGGCCCTGGATTCTAGTTCCTGTTGCTCCTCTTCCAGTCCAGCTCTCTGCAGTGGCCTGGGAAGGCAGTGGAGGATGGCCCAAGTGCTTGGGCCCTGCACCCGCATGGGAGACCAGGAGGAAACACCTGGCTCCTGGCTTTGGATCGGTGTAGCTCCAGCTGTCGCAGTCATTTGTGGGGTGAACCAATGGAAGGAAGACCTTTCTCTCTGTCTCTCCCTCTCACTGTCTGTAACTACACCTGTCAAATAAATAAAAAATCTTAAAAAAGAAAATACAAAATAGTGAATCTCCAAACCCTTATCGAGCATTTTTGGTACAATTTTGTTTTTGAGAGATGAACACGCTCATCTGCTTTTCACTCTCCAAATACTCACAATGGTCATGGCTGAAACCAAGAGTCAAGAAAGCAATCCAGGTCCTCAACATGGGTGGCAGAAATTCAATTACTTGAGTCCTCACTGTAGCCTCCTAGCATCTGCATTGGTGGAAGTTGGAGTCAGGAGTTGTAGACAAATATTGAACCCAGACACTCTGATGTTGAATGAACAATTTTGCCACTAGGCTAAATACCTGCTCTATTTTTTTTTCCTAATTTGTAAATAAACAATGAATAGTAAATAATACATAACATTTTTGTTTAAGTTTTATCAAATCCTTTCAACAATCTTGTTAGGTAGGTCCCAATATGATTCCTATTTTATGCAGCAGAACAGATTTATATAGAGAGTTGGTAATTTAGCCAAGATTAAATACAGACAATCTCTGTACAGGATCTGTCCTCTAAATCACTTCATTAATGTTGACTCATAAATATGACCTTGTTATGTCTGTCATTCAAAAAGTATCCTGGAAATTGTTGATTCTCTCTCTCTCTCTCTCTCTCTCACTCTCTCTCGCGCTCTCTCTCTCTCTGTTGCTCTCTTGCTCTCGCTCTGTGTGTGTGTGCATGTGTGTAAAAGGATGGTGTTTGAAGATCCTGGCCTGTACTGAGAGGGTTTCTCATGTTTTGATTTTTTTCCTTTAGCATACCTGAAGTACACAACACAGTTCATGCGCTGAGTAGTCACACCTGAGAAAATACTCCATTAGTGCATATTAGAGACTCAGCAGGTAAAGAATTGATATAGTTAAAAATCTCTCTCCCCATATCTCATTCTTTGCAACTGAAACATACACCCATTTTATTTTTCTTTTTCTACTTCAACAAAACTGCATTCTCTATATTCTATACCTTAAACTAGATCAATACACACATACACATACACACACACACACACAAACTATATTAACAGATATTTTAAGAAACAATGATATGGAACTATTTTATTTATTGCTCTGATGTTAACAATGCATCAGCTACATCATTCAGTGTTTCCATTTTGAGAGAAATGTTTCATTCCTAAAAACCAAAATATCTTCTGTCTCCCTCCAAAACTCCTGTTTATTTTTGTAGAAAATGTGAACAGTGCAACAGATCATATTCCATAATTTTCTTTGACAGCTATGCTATGATATATCAAGTTTATAATATTTAAGAGAAACTTCAAAATCTATTGACATGCACAAATCTAGTCTAGATTTCTTCTAGTCTGTATCTGCATTTTCTCTTAGTCTTAGTCTTTAGTGACTTAACTATAGGGTTTTTTAAAATAAGCTTTGGCATAGGCATTTGGTCTAGTATTTAAGGCACTAGATAAGAGGCTCACGTCCCTTATCTGAGAAGTTGTTTTCGAGTCCCAGTTCTGTTGATTCCAGCTTCCTGCTAATACAGAATTTGGAATGCAGCAATTGACAGTCGAAATAGTTGGTTTTCCTGTCAGCCACGTAAGAGATCTTACTTGAGTCCCCGAGTCCCTGTCCTGCCTTCTCTCTTTGAGCTGGCCACACTTTGACTGTTCCAGGCATTTGGGGAGTAAACTAGTGGATGGGAGCTTGATTGCTCTCTCTGTTTCAAATAATAATAATAATAGTAATGGTAATAATAATAAACAGATCAAGGGGCAGGTGTTTGGTACCGTGGTTAAGACACCACTTGGGACACCTGTATCTCATATGTATTTGTGTTCAAATCCTGCCTCTTCTGCTGATTTAGCTTCCTCATAGTATGCACCCTGGAAGGTAAGAGGTAATGACTCAAGTAGTTAACTCCTTGTTGCCAGAGTAGGAGACCTGGATTGAGTTCCTAGCTCAACCCCAGCTGCTGTAGATAGATAGTGAGAAATGAACAAATGGGTAGGAGCATTCTCTCTTTCACTCTGTCTCATATGAATTTAAAAATCTTTAAAAATCACCTGGCTTTTGGTTGCTGGAAACTAGTGAAAAAGATTTATCTTTAAAAGCTATTATGGGGTGCCGGTGCTGTGGCATAGTGGGTAAAGCCGCCACCTGCAGTGGCAGCATCCCATATGGGCTCTGGTTAAAGTCCCAGCTGGTCCACTTCCAATCCAGCTCTCTGCTATGTCTTGGGAAAGCAGTAAAATGTGGCCCGATGTTTGGGCCTCTGCACCTGCATGGGAGACCCTGAAGAAGCTCCGGGTATTGCAGCCAATTGGGGAGTGAACCAGTGGATGGAAGACCTTTCTCTCTCTCTCTCTCTCTCTCTCTCTCTCTCTCTCTCTCTCACTCTGCCTCTCCTTCTTTCTCTGTGTAACTCTGACTTTCAAATAAATAAATAAATCTTTAAAAAAAACTATTATGGGTGGGTAAATTGCTTTTATTATTTATTTTGGCATATTTTGTGCTAATGCCTCAAAATAAGGTCAGCCATCCATTCTTTGACTCAATGAAAGATGCACCATATTTATTTTAATAAAGACTATAATGCTTTAATGAAATTGTTTTTATTGTAAAAATCATAGAAGAATGTTTGAAAATTTTAGGGCACTCCAAATTACTTCAGTCATCCAAAAAAACATTTCAGTTATTTTCTGGCACTTTGCCATGTGTCTTTTAAGGGAAAAACTCTTAACTTAGAAATACAAGCTCAGAAAAACCAAAGAATGCATGATAGAACATAAGAGACAAGGCAGCTTACAAAAAGGACCTGAAGCTGTGAACTCATGGCTGCTTGGCAGAAGCTGTGAATCAATCATACAGCTTGCAGGAGACATTTCGGTCATATAAATATGAAAGGCATTGGCTTAGTTAATTTACATAAAATTTATATTTTCAATTGAATGTTGAACCATTCAGTCCATGTAGTTCTGCTCACAGCTACAATTACTTCTTCATTGATACTAATTTTTCCCTCACATTTCCACAGTTGTTTACCATCCCATAGGCAAAATCTTATTATAAACAGCACTAAATTGTGAGCTGTTAATTTTAATTGTAATAGTTTTATTTTAAACATTTTCTATATTATATGCAATTGATTTTCAACAGTAAAACTCAAGACTGAGTCTACATCCTCAAGTTTGTGACCTCATCCATTGACAAGGACAAAAGGAATGGTCCTGTGTCATCATTTAATCTGATGAGAAAATTATTTATACTTCCATTGGTGAGTTGATATTTACATAACCAGGATACAAGAAAATATAAGATCAAATTGTTAAAAGTTCTTATTTATTGTTGCTTTTATTCTATCCAGCTTTTGCTTCTCTAAACATTGCAGGTAATGTGAGACAGGCAAATTTCTTAGATTTTCAATGTTATTACATATTTTAGTACATTCTTAGATACTTAAATACTTAGAATGTGTACATTAAACTCAGAAATATGACCCATTTACATGCCACAATACTGTTGAGCTGACCATTTTGACAAACATCTTTCTGAAATGAATACACACTAAGTGTGTGATTCTGATGTAGCTTATACTCCTTTTATGATTCTGTGTCACCTCTCCGCCTCTTCTAATGAAAATATCTCCCATCTATTCCAAAAATATATTTTATGCCACCTGCTTTGAGTTTCAATGCTGTAATTATTTTCTAAATTGGCAGCACTGGCTATTTATCCTTATTCCTTTATTCCCAAAACCACATCTTCCTCTTTCTAAACCAATATTCTGCTCCAGCTCTCTATTTTTCTATAACTATTGTTCAATCTCTACCTTCCTTTTTAATCCTGAACATACCTCAGATATCTCCCAATAGGCCTCATATCTCCTCCAAAAGATTCAGAGTGCCTTTCCTTCTTCCTTTTTATCTTTTCTGCCTGCCCTTATGTTCAATTTTCAATGTCACTAACAGAAACCAGAAATAGATTTTTTTATGTAATACAGTATATGCTATACAATAGTACAAATTCTGAATCAAAAATAACTGAGGAAAGTTACTATTAGCATAAACATAGTTATCAATGAATGCATCTATATGCTTTCACTAAAAGTGTTTTTAAAACAAATCATATATTTAACACTGGAAGGATCAAGGAAGCTGAGATATAAGGCCTATGATGTTAGATATGTAAAAAGTGCTAAAGGCAGCGTATTTTTATTGTTTACAAGTAGAGAGTATATAAGCTTCAAGGAAAGTTTACCTCTCTCCCATTTAACTGCCTATATAATTATTGTACTCCTTCTTTCTGATTTTAAGGTTTTCAATTACTGTATCCTTAACTTCTTATAATTCTCAATCAGGATAGATTTTTATAGTGCATTAGCTATTCAGCTCTCTGAAGACTGTGTTATGCTTTCATGGAATTCATATTTCAATTTTGTTCTTATTCTCTCTTCTAGAATCCTAGAGGACAGAATATTCCAATGTTGTGCTATAGGAAAAGAATAGTAGTATGGATAGAAATGTGAATGCTGTGATGGGAGTCTTTTTCAAGTTCTAGAAGTAGGAAATTTACAAGTATGACGAGGTAGTCAATACTGATATCTAGAAAGATGATGAAGATGTATGACAATACCTCAGAGGTCACAAATAAATATACATTTAGCATCATCAGTAAATAGCCAGAAATGCAGAGAAAGCACAACCTTTTCTCTTAATTTTAAAAGAAACATCCACAATTTGGGAGTTAATGAGAGAATCTTTAGAATAAAGGGACAGAGGGGCAATAACAAGTCAGGAAAAAGAAACTCAAGAATATGCAATGTTAGATAAAAAAAAAGACCATATTCAAGAATGAAGAGATAGGGACTTTCACTGTGGCATAGCTGGTAAAGCTGCCATCTGCAATGCTTACATCCCATGTGGGTGCTGTTTTGAGTCCTGGCTGCTCCACTTCTGATCCAGCTCTCTGCTGTGGCCTGGGAAAGCAGTAGAAGATGGCCCAAGTCCTTGTGCTCCTGCACCCACATGGGAAGAGCCGGAAGAAGCTCCTGGCTGTTGGCTTCGGATAGGCACAGCTCTGGCCCTTGGGACCAATTGGGGAGTGAACCAGCAGAAGAGAGACTTCTCTCTCTCTCTGCCTCTTCTCTGTGTAACTCTGACTTTCAAATAAATAAATAAATCTTTAAAAAAAAAAAAGAATGAAGAGATAGCCAGTGGTCATACATTCTCCAGTAAGATTTATATGAACTGAAACCTAGAAGTGCATTTACAATTAGTCAATAGGAACTTAATTTGAGATTTAGAGTGTGGGTTCATATACTCATGGGTGACTAAGATAAACTGGAAAGATTAAGAAGAGGAAGAGGTTATAATAAAATAGAGAGTAGTTTGAAATACTAAATCAAAAATTTTGGAGGGGAAATCTTATATTTTTGCTTTTCAATGTTGAGTATCTCAGGACCTGCAACTTCAGTTTATTAATTTATTCCATTAACTCCCTTTCTTTTCTCATTTTTTTTTCTCTTCTGATACCTCAAGTTAAGTACCTGATTATGAAACCCAGCTCACCTTGCCTGTGTAATGGTAGCAATGGAGGCTGGAATTGTAAAATTGCAAATCTCTTATGATATAGCAAGTGTGTTCAAATGAAGCCGGAAAGCTGAAAAAGCACAATAAATGTCTACTATAACATTGTATGATCTTTTCTGGTTGTGCAGAATATAAAACCCATCTTGGGGCTGACATTGTGGCTTAAAGGGTTAAGATAACACCTGAGTTGCTGGCATCACATATTATGGACGCCAGTTTGAGACCTGGCTGTTTCACTTCTGGTCCAGTTCCCTGCTAATATGCCTGGGAAAGCAGCAGGGTATGGCCCAAGTCGTTACCCCTGCACCCAATTAGGAGACTTGGAAGAATCTCCTATCTCGTGGCTTTAGCTGGCCCAGCTCCAGATGTTGTGGCCATTTGAGGATTGAACCAGCAGATGGAAGGTCTTCTCTCTCTCTCTCTCTCTCTCTCTCTCTCTCTCTCTCTCTCTCCCCCTCTAACTCTGCCTCTCAAATAAATAAAAATAAATCCTAATTTAAAAAACCCTATTTTGAGGAATAGTGTACGACTGTAAGAAGACAACCCATCAGCAATTCAGGAGACTTTTGAGTGTTAGACTAATAAATTGATACTATTTGGCAAATGAGGGGCTGTCAAGGAGGGCACTGTGTTTAGAAGATTAAATTGACAATAGTACATGGAAGAGAAATAAGGATAGACTCAGTTAAACTAGTTAGGAAGTTTTGTGTTTTTTCCCGAACAGTAAAGACAAGCTATTACAGTAATTTCATCTTAAAGGTAGCAGGGTTGAAAACAGGCAGGGGAAAGTATGGCGATATATGGGTTTTCAAGAAATTAACAACTGATAGCAGGACAAACAAAAAAGACCCCAAAATTAAGATGACTTGACCCTTTAAATACATGAAAAGAGTAGATGGCAAGGTGATGAATTTGAGTTTTGATTTGATAAGATTTATTGTGAACATTAGGGTAGACAATGTTGAGGAAGAGAAAAATGTTAGGTAAAGAAGAATTTTAAAATCTAAATGCAGGGATTGAGATTCAGAAAAGAGATACTTCTTTTTCTAAGACTAAATAACAGAATAACAGATAGATGTAGGGAAAGTAATTTACTGAGTTTGGGAGAATTTTTACCTGAAGAACTGTATGCTAGTTGTTACTGAGTGTGCATGAACTATAATTTAAAAAGCATGAGAAAATTTTGATATTGCTTCTTGTAAATGTGCTAAAACATGAGAAAAATGAATAAATTAAATATTTTGCAAGGATAAGTGTTGTGGTACAGCAGTGAGGTTAAGGCACAGATGTAAACCACCACTTGGGGGACTGGTGCTGTGGCTTAGCAGGTAAAGCCAAGGCCTGCAGAGCCGGCATCCCATATGTGTGCTGATTCTAATCCCAGCTACTCAATTTCTCATCCAGCTCTCTTCCATGGCCTGGGAATGCAGTGGAAGCTGTCCAGTTCCTTGGGCCCCTGCACCTGCGTATGAGACCTGGAAGAAGCTCCTGGCCCCTGGCTTCAGATTGGCTCAGCTCCAGCCATTGCAGCCATCTGGGGAGTGAATCAGTGAATGGAAGACATTTCTCTCACTCTCACTCTCTCTCCCAATCCCCCCCCCCCCGACTCTGCCTCTCTGTAACTCTGCCTTTCAAATAAATTAGTAAGTCTTTAAACCGCCACTTGGAATGCCATATTAGAGGGCATCAGAGTGTTTGGGATCCAGTCCTACCTCCATTTATTGCTAACACACCTTAGAGAAACAGAAGGTGCAAATATTTGGGTGCCTGCCACATAAGTGGTAGACATGGATGGAATTCCTAGTTCCTGGCTTCGGCCTGGTCTTACCTTTGCTGATGTGGGCATTTGGGGAATGAACCAGTAGATGGAAGTGTTCTCTCTCTCTTTCTCCACCACCCTGCCTTGTGTCTTTCAAATAAATTATACAAATATTTAAATATTTTGAAATAATGAATTCCCAGTAAAAGATGAATATCCTGAGTATTTTAAGGGACTTTGTCTTCATGTATTAAATCTTTATTCAGCAATAATTTATGGCCCATCCTGGAAGCTCAAAGACAATAATTTTGGGGAAATCTGAGATTGGGATGATTGTAAAAGTCAGGTGAGTCCATCATAATTAAATATTAAAGATCTTTAAATAGGGTTGAGTGAGAGGAGTTCATTCTATGTGACCCTGAATGAAAGAAAAGGTGAACGTTTTATCATGGTGCAGAGAATTACCTGTTTTAAGATCTTGAAGATAGAGAGGTTCTGTGTGATGCCCACGTGGATGGAGATATATGAATTGTGGAGAATGTAAGAGATGTCATGGATAGAAGCTACTAAGCTAGGTCTTAGCAATAGGAAAAATGGGATCTCGGTCATGATGGGGAAAATGAGAAAAGGAGGCAAATTATCTAGGCGTTCGTTTTGTTTCAGCTGAAAGGCGTCACATTAAAGAAAAATTCCAGTGTTTAGCAGATGGTAAGGTTTGAAAAACCTCTAGAACTGAGATAGGTATTCTTTTTCCTACTGAACATCTATAGCATCTTTGATTGCCTTACAAAATCATCAATTTAAAAATTAGCTTTATCAAATTTCGAAAATCTCACCTGAGGCTGCCTTGGCAGGGCCAAACCCAACAATTCTGTGGGCCTTGTAGGTCCTGTGGGTTGGATGTCTCCCACTCCCGCTCTAGAAGGATCACAGCAACCTGACTTCAGTCTAAAGCTAAACTTCCAAAGCTGCAAGCACATCAATGCACAAGAACTAGTAGAGATGTAAGTAGAATGAAAAGACAAGGTGAAGGCTAAGGAATTCTTTTGCAGTATGGGAATCTTTTTCCCCTATTCCTTTCAGTTTCTCCCCCTCTGCTTTTGCATTATATCTCCTAAATGATATTAAAAGACAAAAGGAAGATAGGAAGAATAATTTTACATTCCATTTCCTCTTATTCTATGAATGTCTAAGTTTAACATCACACCGACTTGCAGCTATTCATTGAAAAGGATTTATACTTAAACGTATAATGTAAGCCATTTATATGCAATTACATCTTTATTCAGTCATTACAATTTTTTCTTTCAGAGGACTTCCCCAGGCTACCTGTCTCCTGTACTTATAAGTGTTAAATTCAGCAATGTAGAACTCATAGGTTCCACTTATAAGCTGTTTTCTCTACTCTTTTCTGAATTCCTCAACCACATACATCTGATATCTCCCACCCTTGAGCCCTGCTAGCACTTATCAATATTTTTTAAACTGAACAGACCCTTCATTTCTTTTTTTACCTTTTTAAAGATTTATTTTATTTATTTAAAGTCAGAATAACACAGAGAGACGAGAGGCAGAGATGAGAGAGAGAGAGAAAAAGAGGGAGAGAGAGAGAGAGGTCTTCCATCTGCTGGTTCACTCCCCAGATGGCTGCAATGGCCAGAGCTGTTCCAATTCGAAGCCAGGAGCCGGGAGTTTCCTCCGGGTCTCCCACACAGGTCCAGGGGCCCAAGCACTTGGGCCATCATCACTGCTTTCCCACACCATATCGGAGAGCTGGATCAGAAGAGGAGCAGCCGAGACTAGAACCGGTGCCCATATGGGATGCCGGCACTTGAGGCCAGGGCTTTAACCCACTGTGCCACAGCGCCGGCCCCAGACCATTCATTTCTTATATTGACTATACACTAGATTTGTATTTTCTTCTTCCTCACATGCTAAAATGTAAACTTACTTATATTTCTATTCTTGATGGTGCTTAGCATTGAATTTTATAGAAAACAAGCTCCCAGGTTTGCCTGAAAAGTTGCTAGAGTATTAATTATATTTTTAATTTGATTCTTGTTACCTTTTTTGACTATCCATTATATTGTCTTTCATATTATGCTGCGTATTCTGCAATATATTCATATGTCATCCATTTTTTAAATGTCTTTGGGAATTAGATTTTTACATAGCACGGAGATTTTTTTTTTTTAATATTTACTTATTTGTTTTGAAAGGCAGAGTTACAGAGAGGCAGAGAGAGAGAGAAAGAGAGAGAGATCTTCTATCTGCTGGTTCACTCCCCAGTTGGCTACAATGGCTAGAGCTGTGCCGTTCCGAAAACAAGAGCCAGGAGCTTCCTCCTCCGGGTCTCTCACGTGGGTGCAGGAGCCCAAGGAATTGGGTCATCTTGCATTGCTCTCCCAGACCACAGCAGAGAGCTAGATCGGAAGTGGAGCAGCCGGGACTGGAACCGGTGTCCAATGTAGGATGCTAGCACTGCAGGTGGCTTCAACCACTATGCACAGTGCTGGCCCCCAGTTTTGTTCTTGATGACAGTTTCATTAATAGTTGAATTTGTCTTCATTTTTCCCCATCTGCTTGTTATGGTATTTGTTAGAGAGAATTCTAGTAAATATGGTAGCAATCATGGTTTGCTTTTCAGAACTTGGAGTCAGTCTCCTAAATGATTTCAAAGACCTGCATTACTTTGCAGCAAATAGGAATGTTTTATAAATCACAAACATCTAAAAAGAACTCATAGATTGTTTGAAAAAGGGATTCTGTTCTTTGATGTCACATTAGATAAGCAATTATAATCAAATAAATTAATTAAAGGATTGATTACTCTTAAAGGTAAATATTGGCCCTATAATTAATTACTGGAAAATATTCAACAAAGAAACCCTTTTAACCAAAAAACTAAAAAGTTATTTATTTCATTGTAGTAGAATATTGACATAATTCCTACTTACAAATACTAAGTAAAATTTAATATTAATGGGCATTTGAAATTATTAAGTTGAAACATTTGGTATAATACCAATGTAAATATATGACATTGGACTAATTTTTATTTATATAATTTATTTATTTATATCTCTCATATCTAACCATCCTGGAGGGGCAATAGCAAAACATGAATGAAAATAATATCAGTGCAACCTCTTTTGATTGGGCTTGTCAACAAATTACAAAACTACAAATCTGAGATTGGTATTGGCATGTCTTTTTTTTTTTTTTCAAATAAGAATAACTCAGGGTCCCTGAATGAGGTATGTCATAATTTGGGTTCACAGGAAGCAGAAGCTGAGATAAAGTTAAGGAAGCAATATGTTTTTTAGGAAGTGCCCTTGTAAGCGAAATGGTGGAAGCGAGAGGAAGTAAGCATAATTAGATGTAAGAAATGGCCTAGCTTTGGTGCAGGCTAGCTGGTCAGCTTCAGAGGACTCCATAGGGAGATTCAGAGATAAATTGACCCATCAGAGTAGTCCTGGGTGGGGTTGAAATTGAAATGCATCAGCTTTGACATCCTTTATACTTTTATTTTGTCTTAGCAGATGTGTCTCCCAGGAAGGATGTGACCTTGGGAGAGGAGATTCTGCAACTCAAACAATCTCTGACCTAGTAAAAGCTGCAGACTTTCTGCCTGCAGTACTTCCTACAGTTGGGCCAATACGCCTCTTCTTGAAGGGCATCTGGACAGAGTATCTTTGGGAGCATCAAATGGTTGCTGGACCAAAATCACATACATACATTCAAAATAGTCATGTTTATCTCCAAAACCTATTTTCTTTTTTTTAAAGACTTTATCTATTTATTTGAGTGGTGGAGTTACAAACAGAGAGGGAGAGACAGAAAGATCTGTGATCTGCTGGTTCAAGGCCCAAATGGCTGCAACAGCTGGAGCTGGGTCAATCTGAGACCAGGAGCTTCTTCTTGGTCTCCCACATGTGTGCAGGGGACCAAGCACTGGGGCCATCTTCCACTACTCTCCCAGGACATTAGTAGAAATCTGTATCAGAAAAATGGCAGCTAGAACACTAACTGGTGCCCATATGGATGCTGGCACCACAGGTGGAGGCTTAGTTTATTATCAGCACCGACCCCAAAGCCCATTCTCTTGCCCACTATATTGTAATTCCTTCTCTCCTTCTTTGCAGGTTCTAAAACCCATTCACTCAGCTGAAAGCTGCTATCCCCAGGTTAGCTAGTGCACTGGTTGGCAGTATCATCGTTCACCTTTAATGTCCTCCACTGAGCACATCCTCAGGACTTTAGAAGGATAATCATTCCTAAATTTATGAAACCACTCTATTTTAAATTTCTGTACTTTCAGTTAAAGAATGCTTCTAGTTATATTCATTTGTTTATCCAATCAAGCATTCATTAACTACAATTTTCCAGCAATTTGCAAAACTAGAAGAGTAGAATGATCCTGAATCACATAGCTTTTCATTTCATTAGTTTTTTAATTTGATCATAGTACCCTTGTTTTTAGTCTCCTAGAAATAATCAGACCATTGATTTTGTGACTATCTACTTCTACTTTCCAAATTATTATTCTTTCTGGCATCCTATAGCATCTTCATACCAGGCACCTTCACTCGTTCTACCTTGTGTGAACTTTCCTTCACAATGTTTTTATTCCAAGATGGATAAGAGTCATTGTTTTTGCACAATTTTTTGACGATGAGGCATCAAAACCAAAATCATTAACCAAGGATTCTTCCCCATGCGGCTTAGGATATTCTCGTAAATGCAATGTTGTCAGATCCTAGTGCCCCTGGAATTGGATTTGCTGAGATTTTTCTGGCCTCTGACTTTGGGCTCATTTAGTCCTATATGTTGCACACATTTGGAGAGTGAACCAGTAAAAGATAGCTTCTGTCTCTCTCTCTGAAAATCTTTTAAATAAATAAACTAAAATTAATTAAAATGACACTTTTAAGATTTATGTTGAGAGGCAGGTGTTGTGGTGCAGCACATGCAGTTGCTGCTTGGGATACTCACATCTCATACTGGAGTGTTAGTTCGAGTCCAGCTACTTTGCATCTGATTCCACTTCCTGGTAATGTCCCCTGAGAGGTGGCAGATGATGGCTCAAGTGCTTTTGTCCCTGCCACCCCCATGAGAGAGCTAGATGGTGTTCTTAGCTCCAATTTTTGGCCTGACCTACTCCTGGCTGTTGTGGGAATCTCTGGGAGTGAACCAATGAGATTATCTCTCTTTCTCTCTCTCCCCCTCTCCTTTTCAAATAGATGAAAATAAAAAAATTTTAAAAATTTAAATGAGAAACTTTATTGTATAACCTATTAGAATACTTATTTCAAAATACCGATTTTCTTCGATCTGTAAATGGAAACAATAAATTGGAAATTGCCTGACAAATACAGAAACCAAACAAGTGGATTTAATCAAAAGTAAAAGAATGTGGAATGATACCAGATTCAGATAAGTAACTGACCATTCCCACAGCTGGGCTAGTTTTACTTGTGGAGTGAAACACTGCAAAGTCCACTGGATAGGAATATATATCCTCTGAAGTGTGCTAGGGTAAGCAGTGAGTACTTATTGCCACTGTTATAATTTTGTTACCCATTCTAGCACATCCCCACTATGCATAGTTGAGTAAATTCCTTTTCATCAGTCATGTATGTTTTAAACTATTTATTTTCATTGTTTGAAAGAGACAGAGATCTCTATTCACTGGTTTACTCCCCAAATGCCCAAAACTGCCATGACTGGGAAGGATCAGAACCAGGAGCATGGAACTCAATCCAAGATTCCCAATTTTCTGGCAGCACTTGAGACACTACCTGCTGCTTCTCTGGATGTGCATTGTCAGGAAGCTGGAATGGAAGTAGTTGGAACTGGAATCCAGGCACTTTTACATGGGTTGTGGGTGTCCCAAGCAGCATCCCAACTGCTACACCAAACACCCAGCTCCCTTATTTTTAATATGTTATTAAATGTATTTATTTCATAGTCTTTGAAAGGCCACCACAAAACACGCCAAACACTGGAGTAAAGGAAAAATTTACTGTTGGCTGACAAAGCTGCCTCTCTGTGCTCAAGAGAAACAGCAGCCTGCACTAGGAGAACAGGGCTTTATAGCTTATCAGAGATAAGGAAGTAAGGAGAGCAAATTCCATTGGGTGGAGCAAAAGCAATGCGTATGGTTAGGCTAATAGGTCACCTGATTTCTGGCAAACTAGGTTGGACTTAGGAAACTGAAATTTATCTCGGGGAAATCAAAACTTATTATACAAAATGATGACTGGGCTGGAGCCTAAGTTGGTGCCTGAGGTTTAAGATGGCACCTCAGATAAGATGACATCAGTTTCACTAACAGTGTTGGTGTGAGGATTAAATGAAAGATGCTACAAAAAACATGGATTATTGCCTTAAATGTAGTAAGTGCTCAATGGCTTTAGATTTATTTAATGTCTAATTCTCTTTCTTAAAGACATGTTTTCCCAATCTAGTTTAATCTTCTGTCAAGATAACATCAAACATCTTGACTTCATATCCATTTAATTTTTTAGGATGACTTATATAATTAGTTATTTTTAAAAGTTGTACTTTTGTATTTGAAAGACAAAGTGAGAGAGAGAGAGAGAGAGAGAGAGAGAGAGAGATCACTCATTCTCTTGTTTGCTGCCCAATGGCTACATATACTTCTAAATATTCCTTCACAAATTTTGAAATTATCTGATATAAACCATCTGTCATGGGTTCTGAAGCAGTGGCTTGTATTCATTATGGTTCAGAAGTCCTTCTAAGAGGCAAATTGATTATTAACATTCACTATTCACAGCCTGTTGTCTGACACTTCCTGCCTAGTGTTCGTCCTGTGGTTTCAAATGTTGCTCAAGTATTCTGAGAGACACTGTTAGCTCATGAGATTTCTGAGTTTAAAAAATCTCCTACAAGGTTTTAAATGAAATAATGAGTACAGCTAAGAATTTTGGGAAGCCCCTCGATGAAAACCCCTGTGAAAATGTCATAAATTGAGCCAAAATTGCTTCAACTGCATTGTAAAAAAGCTAGTTGACTAGCCTCATGCTTTAAATTGCTGAACATTCACTCAGATCAATAGTAGACAAGCTACTTCACTCAATAGCACAATGGTTTCATATTTAAAAATCTAAAATCTTAATTGAAGATGTAGAATAATGCAGACAATGCTAAAGACTAACGTCATCTGCATTAAATGTTGTAGATTATTTTATTTTGTTTATTGTAATACTTGTATTCATATTTTCCCATAAACAGACCATTTATTCTTCATATTAACATTGAATGACAAGAGTGAAACAACCACATTTTTTTGTAATATACCAGATTTAAAGTATTTTTATTTTAAACACTTTAAAATTCTTTACCATATTTCATACAGTCAACTACCCCACTGAAAGATGGGGTTCCTTTATAAGGAAAATGTTTCATGAATGTTGATAATTTTACTGTTAATTTCTTAAAGATTTATTTATTTATTTATCTATCTATCTATCTATCTATCTATTTATTTATTAAATCTATGACAGAGAGTGAATAGGAGACAGAGAGAGACCTTCCAACATTAGCCAGTATTGGGCCAGGCAGAAGCTAAAAACCCTATCTAGGTCACCCACATGCTTGGTAGGAATCCAATTACACTGTCCTCCCAGGTCCTTAGTAAAAAGTAGGATGGAAGTGGAGCAGCAGGGACTTGAATCAGCATTTCATATGGGGTTCCAGTGTGGCAATACACGGCCTAATTTGCTGTGCCACAAAGGCAGTCCACTGTTACTGGTGTCGGCTTGCCTGGATTGTTTTTTGCCAATGAGGTAACAAATTAGAATTCAGAGATGAAAGCAAGTATAATAAAGCAAAAGTTTCTTGATGTTCCAAGGGAGGAATGGGCCTGTGGAGAGCACATGGAATCTTTCTTTCTGGTTTGGGGAGTTTATCCCTGAAGTATGAGAGAGCTTGACTAGTGAGGTGGATTGGCATTTGGGAGTTGCATAGCTTTGGGTTGTCTGTATGTGTGGCTACAAACTAGACTTTGCTAGTTTGGCTGAGCTGTCATTTTCTAAGAATACTTTAACCACAAATTGAACTGCAAAGTGGACAGTCTTGGCTTGGTCCTGCTGGAGAGTAAGGCCCTTGAATTTGCTCCTGGAGGAGTTCTGTGGCCCCTCCCCAGTCCCTGATGTCTATTTATTTGCCTGACAACTCCATTGTCAAGTTTTTGTTAGTAATCTTAAATTTAAGGGTCTTGTTGAGTACACGCCCAAGGGTTACTTATCAGTAAAGAAAGATGAGAGTGTATAAAGGTGGTAATGATGATTATGACAATGTTTGCTTCAACATCCATATAGCTACCAAGATTGTATCACTTATTATGCTCCAGAAAATATGCTGAGCAATTAAGAAGTTCTGAAATTATTTGACAAGCAGTTAAATTAATTTTGTTGTCTACATTATCTTGATAAAATTGAAGAATAAAAAATTTACCTTACAAAGTGAAATTTAATCAGTAAACTACTTTATATTCAGATCCTTTGGACTCCCAAATCTGTGCTTTTAACATTGATGTTTCATTGTATGTACACAAAAGAACAGTTTTCCATGTTCATGTTAATTACAGACATTTCTACTGCAAATACTAACTGATAGAATAAAAACGGGAGAGAATGATCCAACATGGGAAGCAAGATACTCAGCAGACTCATAGAATGGCAGATGTCCTAAACAGCACTCTAGCCTCAGAATCAGCCCTTAAGGCATGCAGATCTGGCTGAAAAGACCAAGAGAGTATTTCAGGCATGGAAAGCCAAGACACTCTGGCAAAAAAAAAAAAAAAAAAAAAAAAGACCTTAATGAAAGATCTTTGTGAGTGAGATCCCAGTGGAAAGAACAGTCAAAGAAGGAGGTACCTTTCTCTGAAGGGAGGAGAGAACTTCCACTTTGACTATGACCTTGTCTAAATATGATCAGAGTCGGTGAACTCAAAAGGCTTCCATAGCCTTGGCAACTCATGATGAGAGCCTAGGGTGATTACTGATGCCATAAACAAGAGTGTCAATTTGTTAAGTGAACAACAGGTGTCACTGTGCACTTACTCCTCATGTAGGATCTCTGTCCTTAATGTGCTGCACATTGTGATTTAATGCTATAACTAGTACTCAAACAGTATTTTTCACTTTGTGTTTCTATGTGGGTGCAAACTGTTGAAATCTTTACTTAATATATACTAAATAAATACTAAATACTAATATATACTGATCTTCTGTAAAAAAAGAGAATTGAAAATGAATCTTGATGTGAATGGAAGGGGAGAGGGAGCGGAAGCGGGAAAGGGGAGGGTGGCAGGTGGGAGGGAAGTTATGGGGGGGGGGGAGCCATTGCAATCCATAAGCTGTACTTTGGAAATTTATATTCATTAAATAAAAGTTAAAAAAAAATAAATAAATAAAATTGAGATTAAAAGTATGTGTTCTATTAGCCAATTTCACATTATTGAAATGAGTATATCATACAGACATGTTTTCTAGAATTAAATATATTTTATCTCCCAGTGTGCGTCTCATTTCTTTCTTTCCTGTTGCTTAGGAGGACCAAAATATTAACTAGTGCTAAGTTATTTTAAATATTCTTATTTGTGCTTCTGAAATTGGAGAAGTAATTTTATAGTTGGCGTTTTATAGATGAACATGGACTTTTCGGGGGTTTGCTAGCACTGATGACCGCCTAGCTGCCTTTCAAATTGCGATGGCGCTCCGCTATGCCTTCAGCGCAGGCTCGCCCAAAGGCCCGCCACCTGGCTGCTGTGGCTGCTGAGGAAAGCTACCCGGGGCTCCATCAGGGCTGCAAGAGCTTTGCCAGGAAGCCCCCCAAAGGCCTCATAAAGGGATTTAATTATGCCTCCAAGTGAAAGCGTCACCCTCCTGCTCACTGTAGAGATGGCGATGTGAGTTCAGAAGTTTGCCCTCAAAGACATTTTGGTGATATGTGGAGTGCTTTCCCAGCAGCCAAATCCAGTATTTCTAAAGATTCTGCAACCCCAAATTCTATATCTTTAGCTCTCCAGCATCTGGTAGAAGCTTGCTTCCTATGTGCCCCTTACTTGTTAAACAAATGGCCACGAAGTGTAGGTTTTTATTAGAGTCTTCTTCCATTTCCAGAACCAACGCAGGTATAGTTGGAATGGGTGAAGAATTGAGTAAAAGTTGAAAGACCAGAAACTTAATATTTTGAATATTAATTTGTCACTGAGACGACATGTGATGTATGTCTGGGCTGACGGGCTTTCCTCTGAGCATCTCCTGAGGATTTTAAGCTATTTCCAACTTTTTGCCTGCTCTGAGAGGAAATGGTTTCCAAGGTGACGGTGACCAAGGAGAGCATCGGGAGGCTGTGCAGGGTATTTACAATGGCAAGGGCAGTGAGTGTCTCACTCTCCTCTGTTACACTCTGCTGGTAGCCCCAGGAACAACATAGTGGTAAGGAGAGCAGCAAGTAGAAGGGCGTTAAGCGGTTTAGTCCCTAGCACAGTCTCTGAAAGATCCCATTAATTTAAAAATCTGATGGATTTTATAAAAGAACTTTATCACCAAGATAAGTTGAATTTTTAAAAATCAGTATTATTTTAGTAGATGGATTAGAATTGTGGATTTTTTTGGCTACCACGTGATCAATATATCTAAAACATGGAATGATTAAATCAAGTAAATACCATATCCATCACCTCACTCACCCATATGTTTTGCTGAAACATTTGACATATGCTCTCTTAGCAGTTTTGGAATGTAAAATAGATTATTCACTATAGTAAGTTTACTGTGCAAAAAATCTTGAAATATTTTTTTCTGTTAACTGAAACTTTGCACCATTTGACCAACGTCTCCCATGCTTCCCCCAGCCTCTGGTCATCACATTCTATTCTCTCTTTCTATAAGTTTGACTTTTTCATATCCTTCAGATAAGTGAGATGTGGTTGATATTTGTCTCCCCCACCCCCTGGTTTAATGTTCTCCATAGTTCTCCACATTTTCCCAAATGACAGGATTTTCTTCTTTCTGAAATTTCTCTGTACATATTTATCATATTTTCATTATCCACTTATTCATTGAAGGCCATTTATGTTGGGTCTATGTCTTGGTTATTGTAAATAATGCTGCAATAAACATGAGAGTCCAAATATCTCTAAAGATTTATTTATTTATTTGACAGAGTTATACAAAGAGAGAAGGAGAGACAGCACGAGAGAGGTCTTCCATCTGCTGGTTTACTTCCCAGAGCTGGGCCAATCTGAAGCCAGGAGTCAGGAGCTTTTTCTGGGTCTACCACATGGGTGCAGGGGCCCAAGGACTTGGGCCATCTTTTAATACTTTCTCATGCCATAACAGAGAGATGGATAGGAAGTGCAGCAGCTGGGACTTGAACTGATGCCCAGATGAGATGTGGGCACTGCAGGCGATTGCTTTACCCACTATGCCAAAACACCGGCCCCAGGGATTCCAAATATATTTTGCTCATTGATCTCAGTTCCTTTGGATGTGTACCTAGTAGTGGGTTTCCTAGGTCAGATGGTAATTCCAGTTTCGGCTTTTTGAGGCATGATCATAACGGCATTATCAATTTACATTCTCACCAGCAATATAATAAGGGTTTTCTTTTTCTACATCCTCATCAACATTTCTTTTTTACCTTTTTTGTACAAGCCATGTTAATAGATGTGAGATGATATCTCACTCTAAATACACTCACTGTATTTTCCTGATGAATATTGATGTCAATAATTTTTTCATGAACCTTTAGCCATTCATTCATATGTCTTCTTTTAGGTAATGTCTGTTCAGGCATTCGCCCCTTTCCCCTTTCTAACTGGATTATTTATTACTATTTTGAATACAAACTGCTTTTCAGATGTAGAGTTTACAGATGTTTTCTCCAATTCTGTAGTACATATCTTCACTCTGTTAATTTGTTCTTTGTTGTACAGAGCTTTTTAGTTTGATACAATTTAATTTGTCTAATATTCTTTGTTACTTGTACTTTCAGGGTTGTTATGGAAAAATGATTGCCAAAACCAACACTTTGTAGATTTTCCCTGTTTTTTTTATAGTGATTTTAATTTTATGTCTTAAATTTAAGTCTTTCTTTCATTCATTCTTTTTCTAAAAGATTTGTTTATATTTTTTAGATCAGAGAGAGAAAGAGAGAGAGAGATCTTCCATCTGCTGGTTCACTCCCTAGATGGCTGCAATGGCCAGGACTGGGCCAGGCCAAAACCAGGAGTCAGAAGCTTCATCTGTGTGTCCTACGTGGGTAGCAGGGGCCCACATAGGTAGGTCGTGTTCCCCTGCTTTTCCCAGACCATTAACAGGGAGTTAGATTCAAACTGGAGCAACTGGGACACAAGCCAGTGTCCATATGGTGTGTTGCCATGGCAGGCGTTGACTTTGCTGGCTGTATAACAATTCTAGCCCTGACTGCATTCTTTCTTTGTAAAAATTTAAACTGACCAATAAAAAGGTTTATATACATCATCAAGTGGATAAATTTAGATAATTAATATATATTAATTAATGCACCCAGCATATTAACACAATTCATTTGCTTATTTTTGTGGTGAGGATATTTAAAATAGGGACTTGTGCTGTGGTGTAGCGGGTAAAACCACTACCTGCATATGGGTGCTGGTTCAAGTCCCAGCTGCTCCACTTCTGGTCCTGCTCTCTTCTATGGCCTGGTAAAGCACTAGAAGATGGCTCAAGACCTTGGGCCTCAGTACCCATGTGGGAAACTCGGGAGGAGCTCCTGGCTTGGGGCTTCAGATCAGCCCATCTCCGGCCACTTGAGGGAGAACCAGTGGATGAGAGACTCTCTCTCTCTCTCTCTCTCTCTCTCTTTCTGTCTCTCTCTGCCTCTGCTTCTCTGTAAATTGTATTTCAAATAAATAAAACTTTTTAAAAAAGAATATCTAAAATGCACTCTGAAACTGATTTTCAGGCATTATAGTCACCACACTATACAAATGATTTCTTGAACTCATTCCTCCCATATAATTCATCCCAAATAACTCTGAACCCTTTGACTTGACCAATATCACCCCAATTATTTACCTCCTTTATGGTTTTCACTGTCTTTCTAGTGATGAGGTGGAAAGCAGAGTTTCTGTCTCCTTACAATGAGGCCACCTCTGCTATTGTTCATTTTGTCATTGTGCTTGTTTATTATTTTGTTCACTTGTCTGCTTCCTGAAGTGTGTTGCTCATTATAAGTCCATCATATGTGGAGGGGACAGTGGTAAGTCCTAGTTCAGTGGTAATATAGCAATGCTTCATACTTCTGTTTAATGGAGTCACCTCGAAAATCTTCCATGTAAATGTTTAAGTAGTTAGAGCCACTAATCTCCCACTTTGATTGTGTGTGTGTATGTGTCTGGTGTGAGACAAGGATCCAATTTCATTCTTCCCCATGTGGATATCTAGTTATCTGGCACAACTTTTTTATTAAATATATTTTATTTATTCAAAAAGCAGATGGAGAGAGTGGAGATATTCCATCTGCTGGTTAATTGCCCAAATACCTATAGCAGCCAGGGCTGGGCAAGGCTGATTTCAGAAACCCAGAACTCAACGTGGATTTCCGATATGGGTAAGGTCCCGACTGCTTGAATCACTTTCTACTGCCTCCCAGGGTGGACATTAACAGGAAGCTGGAATTGGGAGCAGCGTCAAGATTGGAACAAAGATACTCCAATGTGGGATGCAGATGTTCCATGTGGCACAGTAACTGTTGCACCAAACTTCTTCTTTTTTTTTTATTTTTGACAGGCAGAGTGGACAGTGAGAGAGACAGAGAGAAAGGTCTTCCTTTTGCTGTTGGCTCACCCTCCAATGGCCGCTGCGGCCAGTGCACTGCGGCCAGCGCACCATGCTGATCCGATGGCAGGAGCCAGGTGCTTCTCCTGGTCTCCTATGGGGTGCAAGACCCAAGCACTTGGGCCATCCTCCACTGAACTCCCTGGCCACAGCAGAGAGCTGGCCTGGAAGAGGGGCAACCGGGACAGAATCCGGCGCCCCGACCGGGACTAGAACCCAGTATGCCGGCGCTGCAAGGCGGAGGATTAGCCTGTTGAGCCACGGTGTCGGCCGCACCAAACTTTTACCTTCTAGCACCACTTATTGAAGAGATTGTCCTTTCTTCATTGTATGTTCCTGACCATTGTTAAATTTCAATTGGCCTTGTGTGGTAGTTCTTTTTCTGGATTTCTATTCTGTTCTATTGGCTCATATGTCTGTTTATATGTTAGTACTATACTCTTAATTACAATAATTTATAACATTTGAAATCAGGGAGTATAATGCCTCCAGCTTTGTCTCATTACTCCAGCTTGTTTTTGACTAATCTTTTTTTTTTAATTTTTTTTCAACTCTATATAAAGTTTTTTATTTTTTTCCTGTTTGTCAGCAATAGCATTGGAATTTTATAGGGATTTCATAGAATCTATAGATTACTTGGGGTTGTATGTACATTTTAGAAATGTGAATTGTTTCACTCTAAAAACACAAGATACATTTCCATTTATTTAATTTTTTCTAAAACAACTTTCATCAACATTTTATAATTTTCAATATATGGGACAATTTTGATCATAAAATTTTTGAGAGCTATTTCATTAAGCCTTATTGTATATGTCAAAGTACACAATAATAACTTTTTCTGTGTAACTTAGCAGGTGCTAAACTGGTTTTATAAAATGATTTGATGCCCAGAAGAGAGAGGTCAAGACAATTCAGTAAAACCAGAATTGGACACTTGAGGAGCTGGGATACAGGTCCAGATATGACCTGACGCTTTGCGTAATCTCTTCATGACTCATTGTCCTTATTTATAAAATGAGCAGTGCAGTTCATGCGTTCTGTAGAACTTTTTATCTCCAGAATTCTGGGGCTTCACTCATCCAAGAAGAAAGGACAGCAGTGGTCAAAGGCATCAACTCTGGTGTCAGAACTTCTTGACTTAACCTGGCTACGCATTTATTAGCAGAATGAATTTAATCTTCCATGTACTTCAATTTTCTCATGCACACAATGTTGCCTCATAAATTTCTTCAGAGGGCTAAATGACCTAATGGATGGAAATCAGTATTCCTTGAACTTAATATTTGCCAATTTTTAGTTATTATTTTCATCTGAGTAAACCTATGAAAGTAACCTTGGTGCCTGTCAAAAGTAATCAACCTATTTGGTAGTAAAGTTGGAAATGCATTCCTTGATTTTCATTCCTCCCATTTGCACTAGGCAACAGTATTACTAAAATTTTTAAATATTTCCATACAAAGTAATTATTTCAGAAGTGATTATTTCTGTATAAAGTATTTAAAATGAAAATGTGGTCATCCCTATATATATAAAACTATTTACAAGCTTTCCTGCAAAATGTCTATGCACCTCTAACTCTGGCTAAAAATTATTGAGCTTCCCACATTCAAGGTTTTTGAAATATATTATTGAATATTTCTGCAATAGTAGCTATCATATCTACATTTATTAAAATGAGAATTAAAATGTGATATACACAATTCTGAACATGGTAACATATAGGGTAACTACAGACACTAGAAAACTAGATATTTTCTTGAGGGAGAACATTGTTCCATTTCTTTGTTCTATTTTTACAAATCCTGATGTCTAAGAGGTATTTATCTGTCGGCATGGTTAATGTAACATAATTGTTACTGGTAATTTGTCATATTTTTAATATTTGAAATACATACAGTATTTATTTTAAAGTATTTAAAGGCTGAAACCACTTGTTTAGTGAGAGCCCCGCATCACATGTTTTCATGTTTAATTTCAGAGCCACCTCAAGGAAGAGGATTCTTATTCTCTGGTTCAGATGAAGGAACACGGCTCAGAACCTCAGTAGCTGGGACATAGCAAATTCTATGTGCATTTAAGCGCTCAACACCAAATCAAATGTTCACCCAACTCTAGGCCATCCTCTCCTCCATTGTCTAAAATACTAGGGCTCTAGCGAATAAAATAGGCACATTAAGATAAATGTGAAAGAGTGTGGGTCTGGTTTTGAGGTGAAGATCATTTTTACTGTCTCCAGAGGTGCCTGAAATGTTCTCATATGGAGAATGATCGTTCACTGGATAAGGAATATATAAGTAGCTATGTCTGAAAATGATAAAGCTCCAGGCCATTGATGCCATTATCATTATCACTATTGTTATTTTAAATAGAGGTATTACCTCTATCTTAATTTTCCCACAGTTGACACAATAACAGTTGTTTAAGGTCACCAAGAATTTCTTTCATTACCAATCTACTTAGTTTTTCTATGGCATTTGACCATTCTTTACTTCCTCAAACTCTTCTCTCATGACTTCTCTTTTTTAAATTATATTTAACGTATAAGAATTTCATGTATGCAGATTTAGGAGCGTAGTGATACGTCTTGACTTGATGTCTTCTCATTTCGCATTCTTATCTTGCATACCCACTATCACCTCTTCTTGGTCTCTAGACCCCTATCTGTTGGAGCCTTAGTTGACAGTTTTCCCTGCTGTCATTTTTGTTATTGTAGTAACAGTGTCTGGTTCAGTGCTTTGTCCTTTTTTTAGTAGCTTTAGCTGATGGTCTTGGCCAGTGAGTAAAATGTGTACTTCCAGCAATAATTCTTTCAGTGCAGTTCTAGATTTCTAACTGACTGTATCTCTAGTTTTAAATTGTATGTGTGTGTGTATGTACGTATGTATTTAAGAGGAGGATAGAGAAAAGAGACAGACTGAAGAGACAGAGAGAGCTTCCACTTGCCGGTTCACTATCCAAATGCTTGCAATTAGCCAGGGTTGAATCAAGAGGAATTTGAGAGTTGGGAACTCAATTCAAGCCTCCCATGTAGATGGCAGGAACCCAAGTATTTAAGCCATCACTTACTGACTCCCAGGGTGTTCATTTGCTGGAATCAAAAGCTAGAGCCAGGTATCGAATTCAGATGCTCTGATATGTGATGTAGGAGTCTTAATCAGCATCTCAACTGCCACTCTAAATGCCCACACCTATCTTCATCTTTATATCCTCCAAGCCTCTGGAATTGAAAGCTAGCTTTCTCATCAATGGTAGGCATTCTCAATTTTTCTCTGTCATTCAATGACTAAATATAGGGTGTTTCTAAATATAATTATTTTAATGCTTACGTATGCAGTCTCGACCTGCGAGGCCCACGCACTTGCTGGAATGGTGGGGAAACAACGTTCCTCAGCAAGACAAGTTTCTGTGAATATGTCCGCTTTATTAAAGAGCAAGTGCACCTCTGGCCTCAGAATCAGCCCTGAAGGCATTCGGATCTGGCTGAAGAGCCCACGAGAGTATTGTATGCATAGAAAGCCAAAAACAAACAAACAAAACAACAAAAAATCACCTAAATGAAAGATATCTGTGAGTGAGATCCCAGTGGAAAGACGGGCCATCAAAGAAGGAGGTACCTCTCTCTGAAAGGAGGAGAGAACTTCCACTTTGACTATGGCCTTGTCTAAGTAAGATCGGAGTTGGCAAACTCAAAAGGCTTCCATAGCCTTGGCAACTCATGACAAGAGCCTAGAGTGATTACTGATGCCATAAACAAGAGTGTCAATTTGTTAAGTCAACAGCAGGAGTCACTGTGCACCTACTCCCCATGTAGGATCTGTGTCTTTAATGTGTTGTATTATGTAAATTGATGCTATAACTAGTACTCAAACAGTATTTTTTACTTTGTGTTTCTATGTGGGTGCAAACTGTTGAAATCTTTACTTAGTATATACTAAATTGATCTTCTGTATATAAAGGTAATTGAAAATGAATCTTGATGATGGAATGGGAGAGGGAGCGGGATATGGGAGGGTTGCAGGCGGGAGGGAAGTTATGGAGGGGGGGAGCCACTGTAATCCAAAAGCTGTACTTTGTAAATTTATATTAAATAAACGTTAAAAAAATAAAGAGCAAGTGCACCTTTTAAAGGGCAGGCAGGAGCGGTGTGACTAATTCAGGGCAACGTGAATTCTAAAGGATAGAACCGATACTGGCACTGCTATGCTTCTCCAATCAGCTTGAACGGCACATAGCTAAGACAGCTTTGCAGGTGGTCCTGATGGGTCTGGGCCACACCTGGAGCAGTTTATCTGATTGGTAATTACAGGGCCCTTTAATTCCCTTTAAGTGAGAGTGAGGGAAAGTGCCTGGGGCTCCCACCACCTGCCAGCAGTCAGATTGAGTGGTCCATCCAGGGAGATGTGGTGTGCCATGCTCTCTCAACCTCCTGGATGGGCAGGGCAGGTAGACTCCCCCCAGTACAGGACTAGCCACATAGGTAGATTTGAAACTTCCCCCTCATTGTATTTCCACTTCTAGCTTTCACTGCCTTGGTTGCGATTCTCATTGATCTGCCTTCTAGCCGACTCCTTATTTCCCAAGTCTTCAGGTCACCAGCCGCACCATTCATTAATCTGATTTCTTAAATCTTAACTAAATGTGATTTTCCACCGAATTCATCACAATATCTAAAGGGCCCACCGTCCCATTATTTAAATAATGGGACCTTGCCACAGGTGGGGAACATCAGCTCGTGGGCCCAATAAGGCCTGCAAAATCATTTGGTCTGACCCTGCCCTGGCAACCACAGGTGGGATTCAAAATTCAATAAGTCTGTAGCAGGTTCATTTTTAAGTTGATCACTTTATATGGCCCATGATTGATGTTATAAATATCTAAGTGCCCCTTGGCAGATAAAAGTTTCCTTACAGATGGATTGAGTTTGACACCTAACAAACCATTTCAGTTTTTCTGTGTAAGCAAAATTATTTATATCAGTGAAGCACAGAATCCCCACTTGTAAGTGGGCTGATAAAGAAATGTGAAAATTACAGAAAGCATTTGAAAAACACCTGCCACAATGCTGAGACCACAGGAGGTACTCAATAAAGTAAATTAAGTTCTGTTCTAATACATATTCCCCATTAACCCAGGAATCTCAGACTCAATAAATCAGAATTCCAGAATTTTCAAGTATGTCTACTTCTTTAATATCTGTTTGCTCATGCTCTTTCCTCTGCCCGGAATCTCTCTCTCTACCTGGATTACTAAGTAAATTCTTTCTAACCCATGGAGATCAGATATCACTTTTGTGGATCTTTGTGTGAGGTGTTTAGGCCTCATTTGTTTTGCTCTTATTATTCATTGTCACTTGGATAAGAAGGTACTTTGCCTCATCTCCTCATCACCTACTATTTTATATTCAGTAAGTATGTGTGACATGAATACAATATAATATTTCTACAGATGGGTACACTGTACTTTTTGTCTAAACTCAAATGTAATTTTTTTCTCCTAGCTGTTCTCAAATCTAATTTTTGCCTCTGTTTTTCTGAATTTTGAAGTATTTTTCCCCAAGCATTTCGCCACATTAATACATTTTAGAAAAAATATTGCACAAGGTTGCTTTCTAGCCCAGATGTGTTTTTTAGAACAATACAAATTCTTAAATTGCAACAAAAGGGTAGTTTAATTACTTGATAGAACTAATAATATCTGTCTTTAAGGTTAATATGAAATTTAAATGTAAAGAAAATATATAAAGTTCATATAACTGTATTTGAAATAGTGTAGATATTCAATAATTTCAAAACAATTCAAATTTTTGTCTACTTTACTTATGTGCACATATTGTTTTCAACTTTATAAGAAACTTTTTAAAATTCTAATAAACAACCAAAGGGTAAAAAGAGAAGATTTGAAGATGATGCATTAGTAAGGATAGTGATATAATATTGATCATCCGTAAAAATGAGTAATATGAAAGTTACCTGGAAAGAGCATTTTATAATCATTAAAGTAGCAATGTTTCAACAAAACATTAATTCTATTGGAGTTTTGGTGAATCTAGCTTACTAACTTATTAATATAGGCACTATAAAAATATACACAACACTTCCCTGACATGCAATATATGTGTAAGTAACAAGACACATAAAATTATCTATGACCTTTGGCTTGAATTGTGCCTATCATTCTTATTAAATGTTTCAATAAAATAGATAGCTATAAACATTAAGCTATTCATTGTATCATTATCCAGGATTGGAAGCATTTAATGGAAGCTGCCATAATGCCCAATATTAGAATGGTTTAATAAAGAATGTTGCTCTAATTCATATATAGAAGTACTATTTGATCTATAAAAATAAAACATTAATACTACATAGTCTAGCATTATTTGAACAAAATGAGACATACATATACTTACAGATTTTATAAGTGAAATATGAATTTAAAGTCTATAAATTTTCTCGTGGCCACATTACTAAAGTGAAAGAGAAGAGTCAGTAATGTATTTAACCAATAGATCAAGAATATTACTTCAATGACTAATCAATTATAAGAAATTAATGAATGATATTTTAACCTTTTATTTGTATTAAGCCATTGAAATATATTTTATACTTCCCACATCTCCAACCTCAATAGCCATGTATAAAAAGCTGCTATCATTTTGGAAAAGGTGGATCCCATGAAAACATTCATGAGAAACAGGAATATTCCTAGCAGCAATACATTAATAATACTTTAAATTTTAGAAGTGTGCATTTATGTTTTAGTGTGCAAAAAATGTAGAGATCATGACTCTATATTCAAGTTTAAGTATTTTCAGAAATGTTGCTTTTCTTCAATAATAAATTTGTACACCTTCTGACAAGTACCCCATTTGTATGTGTAGCAGCTCTGTGTGTATGACTCCATAAAAATGATGGTGTGCTTCATTTGTATTATATTCACATTTTGACTGTTTCTGTGGAATTAATAAGTCTTTTCAATTTGGAACTATTAAATATGCAAAATTACTAGAACATTTTTACAAAATATAATGACCTTTCTGGATTAAGTCAATCTGGCAGACTTCTAGTTTTCACACTTTAAATGTTCTATATTTTCTTGATCCAATGAGTAAATAAAATAAGAAAATGTATTCAGAACATTATCAGAAGAATATCTATAACATCCTTAAACACACTATACATTAAATGCATAATCGTTGAATGTATTTGACTTGAAACTTTTATCAATTGAAGTTAGATTTTTTTTTGGAACAATTTTATTTGTAGAATTTATTTTTTCTTCATTTGTTTCACCATGAGTCTTGATAGTTAATATAATACAGAAACACAGATAATGAAAGTAGAACTGTACAGAGTTCTGGAGGGAAAAAAGAATTTTTTCATATAACCATTTTTCACCTGAATATTTTTACATGAATGAATTGTATCAAGAACTGTGTTCTTCAAAGTTTTTCTAGTCCTGCTATTTGTTCAGCTATTTTACAATATTTACATAAACAGCAATATCAATTCTACTGTTTTTTATTTATATTTAACATGATTCTAATTTGTTTTTTTAAACCAATTTCAAGCTGTTTGTGGCCAGAGTTGTTGTTTACTTCTTAAAATGATGATTTACCTCAGAGGATGCTATGCCTAACAAGTATTCAAAATATGCTAGTCTTTTCATTTATAGACATGAAAATAAATATAAGTAGAATTTTTTTGAAAAAAATAAGTCACAGGAATTAGGCTTATATTTAATTTTTAGATAAGAATGACATAACAATTTTAGGTATTTTTAATATTAGTAACATCAAAATTTTTAATGATGAATCATTTTGCATATGATTAAAGAAGAAAAAAGGAAACTTGGAAATGATACACGGGTGTATTTGATATTGTTGATAGAATTTTCAAAAGTATTGCTTTTTTACTCTTTGAAACTCTGTGTGGAAGTTTCCCGTTTTATTATAGCAGCTGATTTTCAAATGAGATATGCTTTGGCCTAAATTTAACCATCCACTGGAGATATTTTATTGCCTTTCAACTGATCTGCTTCAATGACTCAGACCCTTTCTTTTCAGCCTTGGTTGCAGTACCATTTCCCTCTACTCGCCTTCTCTTCACCCACTGTATAAAGATATTATTCAAAAGAATGGCCACAAATCAGCGTAAATAAACTGTAGCAAATTTAGCGTGGAAATAAGAGGTTGCTAAAATTAGTAAACACTCCGTTTCCAGAAATCCAGCCTTCCTCTCTCAACCCTCCTGGCTATGAGTGTATAATCTGTCATCATCTATAGTGTCCTAAAGCCAGAATGTGATTACACATATTTTATAAATGAGAATTTCTGACAACCCACACCACTAGTTATTTCCTAGTGAAAACATAGTAGTATGATATGTATATAGCCATAACATATACTGTTATGCATCTAGCAATTAATTTCTTAATGACTCTAAATATTTAGAGTCTTTGTTTCTTATGACAAAATCTTCAGTTTTCTCAAGAGCTATCCTAATTTAGGCAGATATATAAATAGGATCATTTCATTATGCTTGTTTTTCAGTTGTCTTGGGAACAATGTAACCATACAAGAGATTTTTTTCTTATAGAAATAAAAAATCCATCATTTTGCAGATGCTTAAGCTATTTAGAAAGATCATGTTTAGAGGACAACATAAATTGGCTAGTAGACTAACAGTAATTTATACATATACTATGTGAGAGGAAGATACATGGATAGATAATACAGATGATGATGATGATCATGATAGATATGTAATTTTCAGGCAGATTAATTTAATTATCATACATCTACTGAATTTTTATTCAATTGTTTATCAAAACATATTTCAGGTTAGAATTACCAATCATTAGATATGTAGCAATAGCAGCAGCGTTTTGGAAGAATCCCTAGATTATATATGACAGGAAAATATCTATTCTAATGGAATTCTTAATATAAAGTTTGGCTTAATGCATGATCTGGATGACTTTGCAGGATTTCCTTGTATGGATCAGCATCAATAATGTTTCCACTCTCCTATCAGAAAATCAACAGTGTTATGACTCAATGTATCAGAAATTAATGGTCATTCTTAGAGACAATAATTAAGGGGTAGAAAATGTATTGCTATGAATGGTGTTTTTCATATTTTTAATTTCACGCAGTTATCTCCTTTGATAAAAAACATGGTTTTCATACCTGGTTTTGATCAGATCTAGTAGCTTTGTTCTATGATGTCCACAGAACTGTAATTTGTACCTCCTTACAGGATAATGTAACTTTCTGAGCTTGTCCACTGCTCAGAGTGACTGAAAACTTATAATTTTTTAAGCTATAAAATTTCAGAAGTGTATCTTCTAGGTTGTTCATTCCCTCCTATCAACTTTATGCTCCTGGTGACCTCCCAGTGTCATCACTCCCATATAATCGATATTGAATTCTCTCCAGCCATTATCCCTGTTTTTAGCTTCACATTCATAGGCCCATGTGAGTGTTTACCTTCTCAAATTGGGTCTCAAAACATAATTGACTTCACATTATCCTGTTATCCTCCTATTTTCCTTCCATGTCTCTCTCATATCAATGAATAGCTTCAAATCCACTCTACTCTTTAATCTAAATGAGAAATTACTATTTTTCCCTCACTGTTATCACCTTTTCCAACGGCAAGTTTTTTTTTTTTTTTTTTTTTCTGAAGCAGGTCTCATTTGCATTGCTACTAACCTAGTCTGAGACATGTTCACTCATCTGGGCTAATGCGCAATCTATTTAATGATTTGTCTGTTTCTTTCTTTGCTCCCTGATCAGCCATTCTCTACAAAGCAGCCAATGTGATATTTTAACGCTAATGACATCCTTCTGCTCAGATCCCTCCAATGGCTTACCATTGCACTTGGAATAAAATTCAAGCTCCATCCAAGTCTCTATCTGATATAGTCACTGCTTCTCTTTTCAATCTTATCACCTCTTTTCCCTGCTCACTGATTTTTTTCTAATCACAAGAGGGTAATCTAAGTTCCTGTAGTACACCAACCTTATTGCCACTTTTGAAGCTTTACATCTACTTTTCCCTTTGCTTTTAGCTCTCTGCCCCTGATATATACATACTCGATTTTCTTTTTACAGCTTCTCATAGAGAATTGCCTTGACATTCAATTGAAAGAACTACTTCAGTTTATCTCTCTCTCTCTTTCTCTCTCTCACTCTCTCTGCTTTTTTTTTTGTATAAAGTAGTCATCATCACCTGAATTTATATTATTTGCATATTGTTTATTCTATCCTCTAAAATATAAACTCTATTTTGAAAAGTCATTTTCTGCCTTTTGTATCACTCTATACCCAGCCCCTCTAATAGGAACAATGTACGGTGTTTATCTGGATGGATGGGTGCAGGGAAGGATACAGACAGACAGACACACACACAGATACACACATGCATAGTCTCTCACACACATAGATTATGTACATGTAATATTGAAGTGATAGACATCTAATTCACATTCCTCTCAAATTTGCCTTGAAAACATGCTGACTTGTAAGATTCTTAGATTCAAAAACTTCTCTGGGCAAGTATTTGGAAGATTCTATTAAAGATTTATGAATTTCATTTCTCTGTTAATTATTCTGTAAACTTTTTCAGTAAATATTTCTATTAAATGATAGTTAATCAAATGAAACTTATATTTACTTAGTCCTGGAAAACATTTTTTCCTTTTAACATATATTAAAACCTTTGGAAATCTTGTCTAAGTCAACATAATCTTGAACTTCGAAAAGAAATAGGATAACAAGAGGAAGCTATAGACCATTATCTTCTTTCAAAGTTGTTTGAAATAAAATCTCAATGAATAAGATCTGTATATTTGGTTTGAGTATTTGAGAGGAAATTAGAAATAACTAGATTTAGAGAAAAATATGCTAAAGAGGAAATTTGGTATGTAGCAGATATATAGCTACAATACAAGAAAGAATGAATACTTTCCAGTAGTTTCAGATTTTTGAAGAATAGTATTAGGAAAACATAAACAGAAAGTAATGCAGTCAGAAAAAATGTGTAATAATTATGTTACTTGCCTGTTAGGAACTCTATAAAACATATTTGAGAGAACACAAACATTGGGAAGTGCTGCAAAACAGGAGTTTCAAAGTTAAATCAAAGGGGAGATTAGGGAGATTAAATGGACAGTAATAAGCCCATGAAATTTATATTTGATGATGGCAAAGAGATAATTTTTTAAAGAAGCTTTTTGAAGAACCTAATTTTTAACTACTTAACTACTAACCTAATTTTTAACTAATTTCTAACTAAAATTTTGAAGCCAGCATCTTGGCACAAGCCATCACTGTGATACTAGCAACCCATATGAGCACCAATTTGAGTCTGACCTACACCGCTTCTAATCAAGCCTGCTAATGAACCTCAGAAAGCAGCAGCAGATGATCCAGCTTCTTGAGCAGCTGCACATATGTGGGAGACCTGAATGGAGTTCCATAATCCTGGCTTTGGTATGGCTCAGTCTATTACCACCATTGGGAGAGTTAACCAGCAGATAGAAGTTTCTCTCTTGCTCTCGCTCTCTTGTTCTCTCACTCTCTTGCTTCCTTGCAAATAAATGGAATAAATTTTTTTAAGATTTATTTTATTTATTTGAAAGACAGAGTTACAGAGAGATGTATAGACAGAGAGAGAGAGAGAGAGAGAGAGAGAGATCTTCCATCTGCTGGTTCACTCTCCAGATGGATGCATTGGCCAGAGCTGCGCCCATCCGAAGGCAGGAGCCAGGAGCTTCTTCTGGGTCTCCCACACAGGTGCAGGGGCCCAAGAACTTAGGCCATCTTCTGCTATCCCAGGCCATAGCAGAGAGCTAGATTGGAAGTGGAGCAACTGGGACTAGAACTGTTGCCCATATGGGATACTGGCACTTCAGACCAGGGTGTTAACCTGCTGTGCCACAGCACAGGCTCCAAAATAAATCTTTTAAAAAATAAAGCTACATAATATTTTACCAACAGGGTTATAATGTCTTACATTTTTAACATATATTTATATTTGCCTTGATTCTTACATGAAGAACAAGCAAGTATATTTTAGAAAAATGCTTGCCATAGAGAGAGTATTAAAACTTCCAAATGGAAAAAAAGTGTACAGCTTAACACCTAGGTATCTATGTTCATGTACCTATCCAGAGAATGGCTGTTATATTTTTTTAAACTTCATTCCTGGAAGCACTACAGATGTCAGATCAATTTAGAAAGCTGAAAGGCACCAATGGGAATGACATGGCAGCAGTAGAAACAGTATTTGGCCAAAGTGTCAGTCTATACCAAGGATGCCAAAAATCACAGTGACCTGGCGATGGTCAAAACTATTTTGTGTGTTCATTAGTGGTTTCTCAACTGAAAAACCATTGTTTATGTAGCAAAATGGAACTCAGAATTTAGGTAAGGTATTCTCTTGATTTAGTATCAGTAATAGCTGGTTGGGGATTCTATGAATCATAAATAGGATTCCTCAAACTATTTGACAAAAAGTCTTTAATAAGATATATGATAGCTCACTTAGAAATGGTAATGAGAGAATATAAATTTGGGGATATATTTGGCTACTGAATCTTCATATACAAAATGACATTCAGATTCTACTATTTATTCATTTATTTCTGATTCAAACAGACTGACCTGATTTTAATACCACAAAAGAAGTTTTCAGTTTGAAATGTTTATTCTGCACGATTAATAAGATAATTATTTGAAATCATTTCCTCTGTAAGTACAGTACTCCCATATCTCTACTCTTTTAGTCTACCTGCTGGTTTTGTGATCAATGTTTCTATTTAGAAAAAACCCTCATTTTAATATTTCTTAGACTATCAAACCAACCACAGTTGTCAAAGTGCCTGGAAATTCATCATTGGTGTTATGAAATTCAAAAAAGTTGGGGCTGACATTGTGGCATAGCAGGTTAAACCACTGCCTGTGACACTGGCATCCCATAGGGTACTGGTTTGAGTCCAGCTATTCAACTTCAGATCCAATTTCCTACGAATGCAACTGGGAAAGCAGTGGAAGATGGCCCAAATGCTTGGGCCCCTGCACCTATATGGGAGTTCCAGATAAATTTCCTGGCTCCTGACTTCAGCTTTTCTAGACCTGGGTGTTGTGGCCGTTTGGAGATTTCACTAGCAGACAAAAAATCTTCCGTTTTCTTCGTACCTCCTTCTCTCTCTGTAACTCTGCTTTTCACATAAAATAAATGAATCTTAAAATAAAACCCTAGAAATCCAAAAAAGTTGATATGTGTATCTGTAATCTCCTTGTGTGTGATTGTCCTAATAATTGTCTAATAATGAACAATGCTCAATGAACTACATCACATTTTAACGTGAGAAAAGCTGATATCTTGAATGTTTTGGAATTTTTCTTTTTTAAAATTTAATACCCATTTATTTATTTGAAAGGCAGAGAGATCACACTGAGAGAGAGAGAGAGAGAGAGAGAGAGAGAGAGAGCAAGCGAATGTCATTTCCAAATATTAGCAACAGCCCAAAATGATCCAACTTAAAGCCAGGAACTGTAAACTCAGCCTGAGTCTCTCGTATGGGTGGCATGAACCTAGCTATCTGAGCCATCACTGCTGCTCCCAGAGTGTGCATATCAGGAAGCTGGGATCCAAAACAGAGCTGAGACTTGAACGCAGGCACTCCTGTATGGGATGTGGGAATCCTAAGTGGCATCTTAAGTGCTATGTCAAACAGTCAAAGAATTTTCCCTTTTCATAATTTGTGAAGAAGAATTTCATACTTAAGATATTACATCAAATGCATTAACATATTTCTTTCTTAAAAATACCATTTTGGGATATTAATTTTATTTTGTAAAGCTCAAATGTAATTAAATAATCTCAATCTTATCTATATTTTTAGAAAGTTCATTAAATTTGATCTGTGTTTGTATCTTGCCTCTTCCTCATAAAATGTATCTTATCTAGTCACTCCTCCTTTTTTTTTCTTTTGACGAAATTTTCTTTTTGAATATCTTTTTATTTGAAGGTAGAAAGACAGACACATACATGCACATACACAGATGGGACAAGCGATATCTTGCATACACTTGTTCACTTCCCAAATGCCTTCATGAACTGGGGCTGGGCCATGCTGAAGCTGGAAGCCTGGACCTCCATCCAGGCCTCCCACATGGGTGACAGGGATGCAAGGACTTGAGCCATTACCTGCTGCATCCTAGGATGCACATCAGCATGATCTGAAATCCGAGGTGGAGCCAGAACGTGAATCAAGGCATAACAACATCACAAGTGAAGTCTTAACTGCTATGCTAAATGTTTACTCTTTACTCTCATATTTAGTTCTTGGATCAATTATGCGAGCCTAATAAATCTATCTATAAAATAGTGGTTTTAACAAGAAAGCAGAGAGTAATTATCATAACTTTCATTTTCATTATGTTTACCATCAAATTTAATGCAGCCACAAACTTCCACACTCACAAACATTCATATATATCTGAATCCCCTATTCATGAGCTTAGAAAGCAGAAATCAGAATTAATATACTACTGATTAGCAAATGTAATTTTGACATTTTTAAATCAATGGTTGTACCTGCCAAAATTCTCAAATGGTTATTTTGGACAAACAGAAGAAGATACAGAAAGTCTACTTGTAAAAATGCAAATGTTTAATTCAAACAAAATAAATTATTGGGTGCCTCTAGGCTATTTTATTACCAAGTTGTCATAGAAAAGACTTTGAGTAATCACAAATGAATTGATACTTTTATTGAAATTTAATCTCCCCATATTATGTCTTAAGTAATGCAGTTAGATAAACAACTTGACAAAGAAATTAAATTCACTAGAGCTATTATAATACTGACACCATGAATAATATTTTAAATATAAAAAGTAATTTTGATGTACAGCATATCTTATTCCATTTGTGATAATAAGATCCTAATATAAAACTAGATTATTAAATAATCTAGACATTTTCTAATTAATTACACAAGTGCAGGTGTTCTTGGCAGAATCAGTGATAAGCATTGCTGAGGGCAAACTTCCAAATCTATGGACTAAAATAAAGTGAAAAGTACACACATCTGGCAAACAAAGCTGTGCAAATCTTTTATTATTCTCACTGAGTTTAAATTTTGCAGTTTATTTTTTGTGAGATTTGAGTTGCTTTTGTGTCAACTTGTATATCCATGAGAAGCTCATAATGTAACAAAATATAAGTAAGTTTGAATGTATGGGTCATTTCATTTATTCCATCCAACCACTGAGCAAACAAAGATCTTTCTTCTGAATATCTGTTTTCAAAAGGCAAAATTAAATGAGACCTCTAGATGTCTGAATGCCCAGAATGAAAAGCAAACTTAAAAATAATACTTAAAATCTAGTACAGGAAGTGTTGCTCCACACATATATACATGCATACACCATACATAGCAAGGGACAAAGGAAAGTGCCATTTCAGCTTTTCAACATCAGAAACAAGGAAATCTTTAGAGAAGAAAAAATGACTAGGATTTGGTTTTGAAATTTAGCAAGAGAATTTCCAAATACTTAGGACAGAGTTTTTTACTCCAAGAGGGAGTAAAAATATCATGCGCAGAGGCAAAGAGTAAGATCATATGGTCCAAGTTCAGTGAATAAGTTATATGAACCAGTAAGTGACCACAGATTTTTACAAGATATAATTAAATGCTAAACTAAGCCAATGAAGTAAAGATTAAGAAGAAATTGTGCTGAAAAATGGGTAGTACTTGGTAATGTATTGCACATAATATCAGTATAGGGAAGAAGAATGAAGATTCCCAGAAGGCCCTATGAGTTTAGGTTTGGTAAAAATATTATATGATTATTTTATCCCTATCAGAAAACTTCTGAGTGTGAAAGGGAGTTCTAAAATAATAACAATTTTGTGAGGTTGGCATGTATTTCTTAACAAATTTGTTGGTTTTTATGCTGATGAATATATAAAAATCTTTAATTCAAAAACTTCAAAAAAATAAAACCATTTGAGCTGGCTTTATGGCACAGTGGGTTAAGCTACCATCTGCAGTGCCAGCATTCCTTATGGATGCTGATTCCAGTCCTGGCTTCTCCACTTCTAATCCAGGTCCCTGCTAACATGGCTGGGAAAGCAATGAAAGATGGCTTAATGCTTGGGCCTCTGAATCCATGTGGAAGACCCTGAAGAAGCTCCCCTGGCTCCTGGTTTCAGCCCTGCCCAAACCAAGCAATTGGGGTTGAACCAGTGGATGGAATATCTCTCTCTGTCTCTCCCTCTCTCTGTAACTTTGCCTTTTAAATAAAATAAATCAAATTTTTAAAAAATAAAATAAAATCATTGAGGCTAGCATTGTGGAACTGCTGGGTGGCTTAATATGGTGGCATCCCATATTGGAATGCTGATTCTAGTTCCAGCTACTCTTCTTTTGATCCTGCTTCCTGCTAATGATTTGGGAGAGGTTGACTCCAAAACTCTGTACCTGGTACCCAGATGGGAGACTATGGTGGAATTCCTGGCTCTTGACTTCAGTTTGGTGAAGCCCTGGCTGTTGGCATTTGGGAGTGAAACAATGAGTGAAGACACCACTCTCGTCTCTCTTTCTTTCACTTGAGCTTTCAAATATATCTTTAAAAAACAGAAAATAAAAATAAAGTCACTGCACAAATAAAAATGGGTACATACATATGTGTGTGTGTATATATATATATATATATCAAAGAAAAGTAAAACATTAAAAATTTACATAAGTAGAGGCCAGCTTCCTGATGCAGTAGGTTAATCCTCTGCCTGTAGCGCCAACATTCCTTATGGGCACTGGTTCTAGTCCTGGCTGCCTCTCTTCCAACCCAGCTCTCTGCTGTGGCCTGGGAAAGTAGTAGAAGATGGCCCAAGTGTTAGGCCCCTGCACGCGCATGGGAGATCAAGAAGAAGGACCTGGCTCCTGGCTTTGGATCAGCGCAGCTCCGGCATTGCGGCCATCTGGGGAGTGAACCTACGGAAGGAAGACCTCTCTCTCTATTTCTCCCTCTCACTGTCTGTAACTCTACCTCTCAAATAAATAAATACATCCTTAAAAAAGTTATGTAAGTGGAATGATGATTTTTGTAGCATACACTCACAGATTCACGTTTTACTTAGCCATAACTATCTCTAAAACCGTGCCACTGAAGAGTGCACTTTTTAAATGCATTCCAGTTCATTTATGAGCTTTTAAAAATTAAAATTACTGGCTTGTGTTTCTTCAAAATTACATTTTATTGTTAATAAATTTGAAATTTTTGACTGTTTCTACAGGTTAAAAACGTGTACACTGAACTTGTTCCTGCAAATGTTCTGAGTTCTATTTTGTTGTTGTTCATTACTCTAGTTTCTTTAGTCAGCTTGGGCTTCTCTAACAAAGCACCATAGACAGGATCACTTAGAAGCAATTGAAAGTTACTGCTCACACTTTTGGAAGCTGGGAATCCGAGATCGGGGTGTCAGCAGGCTGATGATGTTGTAGACAGCAAATTCATTGTACTGTCACATGGTGAGATGAATGCATAAGACTTCTCTGGGGTCCGGTTTAAAACGGCTATACTCATGAGGGCTCCAACTTCATGAATTAATCATTTCTCACAACGTACTCCACATGTTAACACTGCCATATGGCAGGGGGATAGGATTTTAGCCTATGAATTTGTGGGGAATACAAATATTCATCCACAACCATAGGGGAAATTTTTATTCTTTCCATTTACAACTTTATGTTTCAATAATATCAAAGTCTTGAAAATAATGGTGTTGTGTTTTTCTTTGCAATATTGTTAGATAAACAGCAAGAATGTTGAAAAAAAGCAACAGAAATTTAGAAAACCATTTCACAGCACCGTTCAATATCTTGCAATAACCTTGTTAGCAAGGTTGTTTGGCAAAGGCTAAGATATTTCTAGAATTGATGGACAGCCAAGTGAAGTGTGCAAAGTCTCATTGTTTTCAATTTTATTTAAGATATACAAATTTCATGTATTTTGCATGTACATATTTAGGAGCATAGTGATACATCCCACTCTGCCCTTCCTCCTGCCCATGGTCCCACTCTTCTTCTTCTTTCCTCTCTTATTCCCACTCTTTTTTTTTATTTTTTTTTATTTTTTTTTTAGCTTTTATTTAAAGAACATAAATTTCCAAGGTACAGCTTATGGATTCCAATGCCCCCCCCCCACAACTTCCCTCTCTCCCACTACCCTCCCCTCTCCCGCTCCCTCTCCCCTTCTGTTCACATCAAGATTTATTTTCAATTCTCTTTATACATAGAAGATCAGTTTAGAACATATTGTGTAAAGATTTTAACAGTTTGCCCTCACATAGAGGCGCAAACTGAAATTATTGTTGGAGTACTAGTTATAGTATTGATTCAGAATGTACAGTACATTAATGACAGAGATCCTACATGATTTTTTTTTAAAGAATTGATTAATTATCTATGCAATTTCCAATTTAACACCTAGATTTTTTAAACATTTGCAATTATCTTTATACATAGAAGATTGATTTAATATTATAGTACGTAAAGATTTCATCAGTTTGCTCCCACACAGAAACACAGAGTGAAAAAAATACTGTTTCATTACTAGTATTAGCATTATTTCACATTGGATAACACATTAAGGACAGATCCCTCATGAGAAGTAAGTACACAGTGACTCCTGAAGTTGATTTAACAATTTGACACTCTTGTTTATGGCGTCAGTAATCTTCCCAGGCTCTATTCATGAGTTGCCGAGGCTATAGAAGCGTTCAGGGTTCGCCGACTTCGATCTTAATCCGACAGGGTCATAGTCAAAGTGGAAGTTCTCTCCTCCCTTCAGAGAAAGGTACCTCCTTCTTTGATGGCCCCGTTCTTTCCACTGGGATCTCACTCGCAGAGATCTTTCATTTAGGTCTTCTTCTTTTTTTTTTTTTTTTTTTTTTTCAGAGTGTCTTAGCTTTCCATGCCCAAAATATTCTCATGGGCTCTTGAGCCAGATCCGAATGCCTTAAGGGCTGATTCTGAGGCCAGAGTGCTATTTAGGACATCTGCCATTCTATGAGTCTGCTGTGCATCTCGCTTCCCATGTTGGATCGTTCTCTCCCTTTTTCATTCTATCAGTTAGTATTAGCAGACACTAGTCTTGTTTGTGTGAACCCTTTTACTCTTAGACCTATCAGTGTGATCAATTGTGAGCTGAAATTGATCACCTGGACTAATGAGATGGCCTTGGTACATGCCACCTTGATGGTAATGTATTGGAATCCCCTGGCACACTTCTAACTCTATCATTTGGGGCAGTTCCGATTGAGCATGTCCCAAATTGTACATTTCCTCCCTCTCTTATTCCCACTCTTATATTTCACAGGGATCATTTTTCATTTAAAATTTAAGCACTTACGGCTAATTGTGTGTTAGTTGCCAGATTCAACACGTAGTACTAGAACAAATACAAACAACAAGGGGAGATACTAAAATGGGTAAAGATTTAGATTGTACATCAACAGTTCAGACAGGAGCTGATCATGTCTTATTTTCTCATAGTGTTCATTTCGTTTCAACAGGTTTCCTCTTTGGTGCTCAGTTAATCATCACCAATCAGGGAAAACAAATGATATTTGTCTCTTTGGGACTGGATTAATTCACACAGCATGATGTTTTCCAGATCCCTCCATTTTGTTGTGAATGATCGGATTTCATTGTTTTTGACTGCTGTATAGTATTCTGTAGAGTACATGTCCCATAATTTCCTAATCCAGTCTACTGTTGATGGGCATTTGAGTTGGTTCCAGGTCTTAGCTATTGTGAACTGAGCTGCAATAAACATTAGCGTGCAGACGGCTTTTTGGTTTTCCAATTTAATTTCCTTTGGGTAAATCCCAAGGAGTGGGATGGCTGGGTTGTATGGTAGGGTTATATTCATGTTTCTGAGGAGTCTCCAGACTGACTTCCATAGTGGTTTAACCAGTTTGCATTCCCACCAACAGTGGATTAGTGTCCCTTTTCCTCCGCATCCTCTCCAGCATCTATTGTTGGTAGATTTCTGAATGTGAGCCATTCTGACCGGGGTGAGGTGAAACCTCATTGTGGTCTTGATTTGCATTTCCCTGATTGCCAGTGATCTTGAGCATTTTTTCATGTGTCTGTTGGCTCTTAATTTTACAAAGCTCTATTTTCAGTTGACTTTGTACCAATAAGATTAATCCTACGCTATCCTCATTTAAATATGTTGTGAGTGTGTTTCGGTGTTTATGATAGCCATATTATGCAGCTTGGTATAGTAGGTTGATAAAATATTATAGATAGTTTGGATATTACTTTTTCGTGTATATAACCAATTGCAACTTTACTTCAATAAATGCATTTCTTAATTCTTTACCATGACTTTGTGACCCACAAGCATTTATATCTCCTCAAAAGTATGTCATTTTAATCTTCAAGGTTTATATTTTAATTATTTTATGATCATACAATAATCTACACGTTTCACCATGGAAGAATTAGCTGTATGAGGTTTTTCTAAGAGTCCATGAAGTAGATGAATTGTAATTGCTGTTGGGGTTAATCTAACTTGCTGTCTATTTAAAATAACTCTTGAGATTAATTTAAACCACACATCACTTTCCCATATGAAAAATTCCTCTTTGGAAAATTGGAGTGGGGCCAGTGCTGTGTTGTAGTTGGATAAACCTCCACCTGTGGCACAGGCATCCCATATGGGCACCAGTTTGTCTTGGCTGCTCCTCTTGTGATCCAACAGTCTGCTAATGGACTGGGAAAGCAGTAGAAGATGACCCAAGTGCTTAGGCCCTTGCCCTCACATGGTAGACATGGAAGAAGATCCTGACTCATGGCTTAGGATCAGCTAAGCCCTGGCCGTTGCAGCCATTTGGGTAGTGAAGCAATTGATGGAAGACCTTTCTCTCTGTCTCTCCCTTTCTCTGTAACTGTAAATCTCAAATAAATAAATATAAATAAAATTATCTAAATTGGAATTTATTCCAAAGGGTGATACGAAACCTGCTTTCTACAACATTTGAATTAAATCAAGATTTTCTGACATGGCCTTATTTTGAAAACAAGTGGTTGTTTAGCTACATTCTGTTGCTTGTTCCACAGGTTTATGAACTGGTTGTGGAATTATCACTATCGCCATACATACAGTTATTGAAAAATGTCAGCAAATATTTTCTGTAACTTATTTGTTCATTATCAGTCTTTAGTACTGGAAATTATATTAAATTTTCCTTTCTTGGATTTTATGTTTTTGGCTCATAGCTGCTAAAATTATTTTATTATAAAAGCAAAGTTCAAGTAATCAATAAAATAAATAATTGTACATATGTCAAATAACATATATATCAAAAACAACTCTTACTGGGAAGCATGTTGAGACTGCATGTATACTATGACCTGATTCTTTAGCCTTTATTTTCTATATTTATTTCATGTGCACACACCTGTATACTTATTTCATATAGCCCCCAACTACTTGTAGGTAGAGGCTTAGCTATTTCAAACTCACAGGTCTTGTATCAAGGCACCAGTGCCAAATATTTCTCCCACCATAACCTGAAAAAAGTAGCTAGCTGTCTGTGTTGCTTATATCTGAGAGCACACAGATTTGATCATGCATACACTATTATGAGTGGTTTCCTTATCTTAAAAGATAAGGAAAAGAGAGAAGTGTTAAACCCAGTCTCTCTCTCTTTTTCAGATTTATCAAGTGTTAAAATGAACATTTAATTTACTTGATTTCTTTTCATGTACAAGTAAATGACACCATTACAGAATATGAAAGCAAAAATGTGGAGGTGTATCAAATTTAAATTATTTGAAGGCAAGTATATACATATGGATATAATTTACTACTGTCTGAAATGAAAAAAAGCTTTAATTTTTTGAAAAATATGAATAGAATAATATTCAAGAACAACAAGGATAACCTGGTCCTTTTTTAATCTGACCAACAGGTTAAGTCACCCTAGATATATGGGTGACTGGTCCTTTAAATGATCTAGGAAAGGAATAGAAATGTTTGAGTTTGGTGATAAATTCAACTTGAGACTTATCAGGCTTTGAGGACTGTGGGACAACTAAGTGGCAAACCCCAGAAGATACTTGTAAATATTAGTTTGAAATGCAGAATAGTAAAATGCAGAATGCATATTTTCAGCATATGTATAATTGTTGAAATCATTTGAATTGAAATATCAGGAAAAATACTTTCAGCACTAATATTAGTTGAGCATTTCTATTGACAGATTTTCAGAACTGGACTGACAGTGTTTGCTTGGACAGAGAAAGGAAAATTATGTCACTACTCGAAATGGTTTAAGATGTAGTTTCTTATAATTGCTGTAACAAGTTACCACTGTGGCTTAAAACAACAAAAATGTGTTATCTCACAGTTTATACTAGGAGTTCAAAATATGTATTACTGGAAGACAAGGCCGATTCTTCCAGAGGCCCAAGGGGAGAATTTGATCCTTATCCTTTTTTTTTTTTTATTAAGATTATTTGAAAGTCAGAATTACAGAGAGAAAGAGAGACCAAGAGAGAGGGAGGTCTTCCAACTTCTGGTTCACCCCCCAATTGACTGCCAGAACTGCGCCGACCTGAAACCAGGAGCCAGGAGATTCTTCCAGGTCTCCCATGTGGGTGCAGGGGCCCAAGGACTTGAGCCATCTTCTACTGCTTTCCTAGGCAATAGTAGAGAGCTGGATCAGAACTGGAGCAGCCAGGACTCGAAACAGCTGCCAGCACTGCAGGCAGCGGCTTTACCCACTACGCCACAGTGCCGGCCCTCTCCATACCCTTTCAAAATTTGGAGGCTGCAAAAAGGGTTGGTTTATAGCTGTGTCACTCTCGTGGCTGCATCCATCATTGTGCTCTTTTATTCCTCTGTTGTCCAATCTCATCCTGTTTTCATTCTATAAGGATGCATGTGATTCCATTACGGCCCACCCTGTTGATTCAGGAGAACACCTCCAACTCTAGATCTTTATTTTAATCACACCCAAAAAGTTCTTTTGAGTTTCAGGATTTGGGGGTTAGTGGAGGTTTATTACGACTTTCATGTTTCTAAGCAAAATCAGTGTATTTTTTTTTATTAATTATTTATTTTTTTGACAGGCAGAGTGGACAGTGAGAGAGAGAGACAGAGAGAAAGGTCTTCCTTTGCCGTTGGTTCACCCTCCAATGGCTGCCTCGGACGGCGCGCTGCGGCCGGCGCATCGCGCTCATTTGATGGCAGGAGCCAGGTGATAGGTGCTTTTCCTGGTCTCCCATGGGGTGCAGGGCCCAAGCACCTGGGCCATACTCCACTGCACTCCGGGGCCACAGCAGAGGGCTGGCCTGGAAGAGGGGCAACCAGGACAGAATCCGGTGCCCCGACCGGGACTAGAACCTGGTGTGCCGGCGCCTCAAGGCGGAGGATTAGCTTGTTGAGCCACGGTGCCGGCCTAGTGTATGTTTTTTTTAATCTTACATTTATGATCACTCCTGAATTTCAGAGATATCTGAGAAATATGTACATGTTATTTTCTAATGTCTAAACTGTGCTATTCAGTGCAGTCACCACAATAAGGAGCAATTGAGCATTTGAAACCTGGCTAACGAGCATTGAAAAAAGCACTGTAAGTATAAAATGTGCATTGTATTTGGAAGCTGTGGTGTAAGGAAAGTAATGTAAAATATCTCATCTTTTTGATTGTAATTTTTTTTAAGTTCAGTTAGAGTAGACTGATGAGAGGATAGAAAATGAGAGAATGGAAATAATGACTTCTTTTTTTTTCCAAAGATTTTATTTTATTTATTGAAAGGCAGAGTTACAGAGAAAGAGAGAGACAGAGACCCAGATGGCTACAGTGGCCAGGTCTGGGCCAGGCCAAAGCAAGAAGCCAAGCGCTTCATCAGGGTCTCCCCAGGACATGGGTGCAGGGGTCCAAGGACTTGAGTGTCTTTTGTTGTTTTCCCAGGCACATTAGCAGGGAGATGGATCAGAAGTGGAGCAGCTAGGACTTGAATCATTGCCCATATGGAATGCCAGCACTGCAGATGGTGGCTTAGCCTGTTGCGCCACAGTGCTTGCTCAGAATATAAATCTAAGTGGTATTTTGCATGTATTTTAATAAATATATATTATTGAATTTAGCTTTACTAAAATTCACATTGTGTTTCTATCTGATATTACTAGTTGTAAATATGTGTGAATTTAAATGTCTTCACCTCACAGGGAAATTGCTTTCTTCTAGATAAATTATTAAAATTCTTGCAAGTAGTAGACCAAGTTAATTAAACAATCTGTGGCTATACCTCATTAAAATCCATGCTCATCCAAATTTTTATGGGGCTTTTCTCCATTTCATGGCAACATACCAGCAGGATCTCCTATGAAATCATTGAGCATCATTGAGCATCATTGAGCATCATGTATGCCTTCAGTTTGCGTAACTCCTAATTCTAGGCACCTGAGATCTAAAGCAACCCACAAAGAAGCACAGACACTCACTCTCTTAGTCGTAATGTGTCTTACAATCTGTTAGGGAGAGTGCCGAAATATTTGGTGACATTTTGAGATTCAGAGAGGAAATAAGGTAAATTAGAGGAGCTGCATTTTCTTTCAATAGAGGTCAAGAAGTGAAGAAAGATTGTGGTGTGGGGGGGGATTAGTGTTTGGCACCAGCAGTTAAGATGCACCCTGGGGCACCTACATCTCATATTGGGAGTGCCTGGGTGCAGAGGGACTAAAGAATTTATGGGAATCAGGTTGGAGATTTGAGAACAGAACTGTATTTAGGTAGGAGGGAAAAGTTGCTGATAAGGAGAGAAAACCTGGGAGGAGTTGAGCACTGAAAGCCTATTGAGAAGGAAAAGGAGAAAGGACATTATATTTGTCAAGGCTCAGCTGTATGCCAGGTGCCTTAGAGGCTTTTCAGATTCATATTCTAATATTCATTTTAGCCCACAAATAATTAAAGGTAAGGAAGACTGAACAATTTGCCCAAGGTTATACAACTATTAAGTCAGGCAAACTTAGGGTTCCATTTGCTGCTATTGGATATCCTTGCAGGGGTAAAGAAGGTCCAGACTGTGGGCTGTATCAGGCCTGCAAGATCGTTTGATTTGTTCCAGCCAAGGCAGCTGCATGTGTCATTCAATATTCAATAATCCATAGCAGGCTAATTTTTAGGTTGATAATTTTGTAAAGCCTAAAACGATGTCATAAATATCCAAATGCCCCTTTACAGAAAAAAATCCCCCACTACTAGTTGTGCTAAAGCTTTGAGGATGGAAAATTCAAAATTGGCTTGGATTAAGTTAAGAAAAGTTATGTCATTTTGATGATATAAGTCTGTGGGTGAACTAGGTTGGGACAGGGAAGAAACAGAATAAGGAAATGTTTGATTTTGAAAGAGTTTATGGTAATTATGGAAGCACTACCGTAGAAAAGTTCTCAAAATAAAGGGGATATTGGTAGGCCTTGTAACTGGTTAAGGTTTGAACTTGACTAATTCCCTAGCATTTCTAGTAAGCATAGGCATATAGATTTTAAATGCATAAAATATAAAGAAATATAAAAATAGGAATATACGAATACTTAAACTTACGCCTCTCTGAGATCTTTTGGAACTATAATTGGAAGATTTCAATTTTAGTTTTGGTGCATTTATCTCTAAAGTATTATGATATTTAGAGGTCTACTCCTGCACATTATTTTGTAATTCAGATACTATGATATTATCTTTGCTTTCAGAATTCTCAGTTCTCTACTTTTCAACTTAAGCTATTCTCTTTAGAAATCATTTCATCTTTATTTCACCCAGGATCTTCAAAGATTCAGCATTATTTATTTAAATATTAGTATCTCCCTAGCTATAGTGTATGTCTTCATTCATGGACTCTAAAGTAAATTATTTTATTGATGCCCTTCTCTGGCATAGGGCTAGCTTATAATGCCACAAATAGTAAGTCCATAAGGATTCAGATTGGATTACAAAATTAAGTAGAGACAGAGAAGCTGCTGATAGTAGGTTGGGGGTGGGAACTGGGAGAGTAGAATAAAATCCTATAGTCTAACAGGTTTGCTCACCTTAAATTTCAAAATCTAAATATAACTTCAATTTTTGCTGCTTTTTTACAAGCCTCCTTTCATTAAATTCTCTGAATTTACGTTAATTTCTAAACATTCTTCTTTCTTCTAGTTGTTAATCTTGCCTCTCATTTAATCAAAATCAAGACATTTGGCTCAGACTGTCATATTTTACTTCTCATTTCAATAGATAAGAGAACAGGCTCTATATACAGATCTTTTTCTCTTTCTCCAAAATCTAAGGAAAGAAAGAACTTCAAAATGATTATTCTAAGTAAGCTCAAACTTTTTGTTTTTTTTTTTAAAGATGTAATTGTTTATTGTCTTCAATTGTCTTTAATTTTTCCTTTTCTATTGACTCTTTTATATGCCTGAGGATAGTTAATTCTTTTTAAAGTCTTGGCAAATCAAAGGGGAAATAGTATATCAATTTTTTAATTGGCCTTTCTTGATTTATGTGATTGAATATTTAATTAATTAATTTTTTTTGACAGGCAGAGTGGACAGTGAGAGAGAGAGACAGAAAGAAAGGTCTTCCTTTTTTCCATTGGTTCACCCCCCAATGGCCACTGCGTCCAGTGTGCTGTGGCAGGCGTATGGCATGATCCGAAGCCAGGAGCCAGGAGCTTTTTCCAGGTCTCCCAAGTGCAGGGGCCCAAGGACTTGGGCCATCTTCTACGGCTTTCCCAGGCCATAGCAGAGAGCTGGATCAGAAGTGGAGCACCCAGGACTCGAACTGGTACCCATATGGGATGCCAGCACTGTAGGTGGTGGCTTTACCCGCTAAGCCACAGCACCAACCCCAGTCATATACTTTTTATTCAGCAATTTGGCTTTTGAAAATTCATATTCCTTTGTTTATTGACAAATTAGTACAAAACTTGCATTGTTTTTTAAAGATTCTTATGCATTAATATTAAGTATTGCTATTATAATATTTGTGACAAATATTTTTACCTTGTCTCTTAACAATGTCTAAGAAATGACAGATATTTAAAAATTTGAGTTTATGCATCACATTGGTCACCGCTTCTCTTTGTGTTACATTTAAATACTTCTATATCTATTTATATATTATATATTTCATATTTTATATATTTCATATTAAGATATACTGACACAGTTTATATTTCAGTTCTTATTTTACTACATTAAAATTTTTACTAATAAATTATTTTATCCTTTCTATCAATATTAACATAGTTTGAAAATCATCTGTGTAGTCTTTAAATCATATTTGATTCAGGTAGCTTAATTTGTATTCCATGTCATTAATATAGAAGTTACAATTTTTTCAAATTAGATCAAAGTTGACAATGTTATTGATTTGTTGTATTATATGAAAACCATAGTACAGATTAAAATAATGTCATTGTATCTTTAGTACACAGTATAATCCTTGACATATTATTAGTGTATATAATTCATATGTTTACAGAATTGGATTATGAAATTGACTTATCATAAGAAATCAATACCATGGTAATAATTTTATTCCTATAAGGTCATGCATGGTCTTTCTGAAACTATGCTTCTAACCAAGCCAGCACATTCAATTGTCCTCATTCCTTCCCTCTGTGTTATTTCTATCCAGCTTCAGATGATGTTGTCATAGTCACCCATCTGTTTCTTCTTCAGAATTCTACTGCCTGAAATAAAATTTTGTGTATTTATACAGTGAATCTTTTTTCTGAACACTTTAGATGACCACCCATTATCTAATACTCTGTCTGCCTGAGTTTTCCTATAAAACTGGTTTTATATGTTCTCAAATATGAAAGTCATTATTCCTCCCCCAAATCTCTACATTCTGAACCTCCTTATATTATCTGCAGTGAGGAGACTACAATAAATGCTTGGTTACTTGCTTGTTGACCATGTATTTTACGATAATCATTTGATTTTTAGTAGTAGCTCTAGCAAAAACCAGATATTACTCAGAGATTTTTTACTAGAAAATAATTCAACATTTGCTAAAGAATAGAACTCTGCAGCTGATACATAAACTGTTGGAAAATAGAAGACGTGCTTGGGTATTATTTTCTTTAATATTAAAATACAACTTTATATGTAGTAAGATGATCAAATTTTCTGAGATGATGTAGGTTGAGTTTAAAATTTAAACTTTTCTAAAGTAGAGGAGGCTATTTGGCTTAGTGGTTAAGATTTCTGGAATGCCTATATCTTATATTTGGGTGTGTCTGGGTTCAAGTAACATCTCCTCTTCTGACTCCATCTTCCTGTTAATGTGCACCCAAGGAAGCAGTAGATGATGGCTCAAGTACCTCCCTGCCACCTACATGAGAAATCTAGACTGAGTTTCTGTTTCGTGGCTTTGGCCTGGCCACTCTCGACATTCTAAGCATTTGGCTAGGGAGCTAGTAGAGGGGAGCTTATTGTCTGTCTCTCTCCCTCTCTTTGTCTCTACACCTCTCAAAAAGTAAAACAAAGAAATAAAAAAAGTCTTTCTGAGGCCAATAGAAAGTATGGGACAAGGGACAGACAGTCAAAATGCAAAGAAAAAATGAGTATAAAGATCTCCGTAGAGTAAAACTAATACACATCTGATGTGGTTCTCTCTCTCTCTCTCTCTGTATCTATCTATCTAGATATAGATATAGATGTAGATATAGATATGTGTGTGTTTTAAGAAATAAACATCGTAAGAAGAAACAGAGGCAGATATTGTTTTAAGGCTAATGCAAAGAGAAATAATGAGTCAGTAACTACAACTGTGTGGGTAACCCATAAAACAAGAATTATGGGAAGAGCTAAGAGTCTAAAATCTCACAGTTTTGCCTGAGGCCAACTCTATTCTTCATCTATGCACCAGGCAAAGAAAAACACTGTGGAAGTATATCCTATTTTGTAGAACCTCATGGGTTGACATTTTTGTGGACCATGGTTGTCTATAAATTTTGCACCTAGTGACAAGGAAGTTACAGATGAATAACTCTATCATATTTCTTGATGGTTCATTAAAATAATAATACCCAATATTTATTAAACTCTCACTGTATGCAGACACTGTGCTAAGTTCCTAAAACATGTTTTATCATACCAGAAACTTTATAAGAAAATACAAATGAAACACACATTACACATGAGGATACTGAAGTTTAAGGGACCTGATTGATACAAGTAAGCAGGTAGTTAATGAGTTGCAAAGAGCAGAAGGCTGACAACATCTAAGCCCTGTGCATCATTTAAATTCCATCACCTTCTATGTCAATTCAATGTGGTTGAAGGTTCATCACACCAAATCCCCATGATGCACCAGATACCATGACACATTCCTGGAGATGGCCAAATGCTGCTCTCAGCACCACCCCTTATCCTACAAAAGGACAATCCCAGCCTGGATGGTAAAAATTCTCTTTCACAAGGTTCTCCATACTCACAACTAAGAATGTATTATCCATTTGCCTTCCAATAAATCCTGCTTTTCTGATTTACTCTATCTATATCTACTGGTTGTACGTCTACACACAGGAAGACAAGAAACTTGACTACATGTAGCAAGAGATTTCCACAAACTCATGTGGGATTCCTATTCCCACACTACTGTATGTCACGCAAATAGAAATGGTAGAGCAGAAAGCTGAATGTAGGAATGTCATCACAGACATTAGGAAAAAAAGGCCCTTAATATCAAGTCACACAAGATACAGCTTTCAAAATTAGTAACATCAAAATTACTAGATATGGGGTAGGTGTTTGGTTCAGCAGGTAAGTTGTCTACAACCCTTATCAGAGTGCCTGGGATCAAGGACCAGCTTGGCTTCTGGCAACCCCAGGTGAAGTTTCAAGTAGTCAGGTCCTTGTCACCCACATGGGAAACTCAGATGGAGTTGAAGTCTCCTTGCGTCTACCTGCCCCCTCCATTTTTGTTGTAGGCATTTGGAGAATGAACCAGCAGATAGGAGTTCTCTGTTTGTCTTTCTCTCTGTTTCACTATCTGATATTTTTCCTTTCAGATAAATAAAAGTAAATCAATAATTAAAATTACTGAGTTTGTTAAGAATTTGTAGATACAATTATGTCAGCTTTCAGGATTTAATATTTCTTCCATAGATTTAATAATTATAATATACAAATATATTGCATATTTATTTGCATTAGTAAATAGTATACTAATAACAATTTATACTTATAATAATGACTCATCATGATAGTTTTTAAAAATGATAGAAGGCAGTGTAATTCACTGGATGAATTTAAATGACTTAAGGTTATATCCTCTAGTTGGATCTCATAAGTAAATCCTTAATCTGATGATCTTTCAGTGGCATTCTTTATTATAAGTACAGAAATTAATGAGCGATGTGAAATGAATGGCTTTCACATTGATAAATATTGATTTAAAACTGAGACGTTTGTCTCTTCATAGTTGTCTAAAAGGCAGTACTTGAGGACACCAAAATTTGAAGTGGTAGATATGTTTCTAGTTTTTTACATTCTTTTGAGGTTTCAAATGAGAGAGTACCAAAGAATAAATAATGTATTAAAGGTGAGATACGATTTTTTCAGGTGAGTTGTAACAGGACGACAGAGACAAGATAATTTATCAAGTAAGTGATTTTTACTTATTGCTCTGAAGGAAATGCATAAAAAGAAAGTAGGTAATGAGATGATAGTTGTGTTGGTTTATTTTTGTTTTACCATTTTTGACACGTCAGCTGGAAGTAACCTGTGTTTCCATTAACCTCTGCTCTCTTTGCTGCTGTGTCCAAACCTTCCAGATGGCCTCTGAACAAGGATCACTTTTGATCATTTGAGATTGGAGAAAAGAGCTTATTTTAGTCCCTCATGGGATATTGTTCAATTTGAAAAAGAAACTATAAGGAAACATTGCTTGATGACTTAAAATAGCTAGTGATTTATTTCAGCTACCACAGTAAAGGTAATGATTTGTCTAATTAATTAAAATTATAAAATATAATGATTATATTTATATTTATGTTATGCTTAAGAATACGTATCACATTAATAACATGATTTTTCATCTTATTTACTTGATAGCCATTATTCTTTCACTAATATTACAGATAATTGTACCTTTTTCTAAGCATGAAATATAAAACATATATACAGAGAAGGTACTGAGTAAGTGTTCCTAACCTGAAATATTATCTTGTCTTTTTTCCTATAAAATATTATAAATTAATCACATTGGTTGGATTAATTAATGTGAAGGAAGACATATTTAGACATTTGGTAGTTTCTACATTAAACCAGGACTGCAAAATATTAAGCACAATCACTTCACCAAGTTTGCGCAGTCATTTTCCCATTGAGATTCAAAGCAATGCCATCCATCCAATATGGTTAAGATTTTTGTTTTCATTTTATTGGAAAGACAGGGAGAAACAGATACAACCAGAGATCTTCCATCCACAGCCATGTGGTTCATTCCCACATGCCTGCAACAACTGGGGCTGGGACAAACTAAAGCCAAGGCTGGTATCTTGGTCTCCCGCATTGGAGTCAGAAACAGTTACATCCTCGGTCTATATTATGCTGACAAGTTGCTAACTTCTGCTGCTGAGGATGTTTTAAAGGAATATTCATTTTTCCTTCATCATGTACTGAAATAGTAAAGCATATAGTAAGTCTCTGCTACATATCAGGTACTGTTTGAGGAACTAGAGATATAGAAGAAATCTGTCAGGTAACTTTCAAACCAATGATAATAGGACTTGACTATATATATATATATACACACACACAAACACAAATATATATATATATATATATATATATTATCAGGGGGCTAACTTCTCTTCTGATAAACATTAATATAGGACACAAGAAAGGATAAAAAAAAGGTTGATAGCTTTATCTGTAGGGTCAGGAAAGACTTCAATAGCTTTTAGAATTAAGTGGCTAGGAAAAAATACTATGCCAATCTGATTCCTTATTTGTGACCTGTTTGCTCTGAAGTCTATAAGCTCTTATTATTTCCAGTATTCTGAATCACAATGATATGTTTGAGTATTTTGTAATCTCCCATTCTGAATACCGGTGAAATTCTTAGATTGTTTAGACTAGAATTACTTCTTTACCAATGTCCTTCACTTTCTTTTTTTTTTTAAAGAGACTTATTTATTTATTTGAGATGTAGAGTTACAGACAATGAGAGGTAGAGACAGAGAGAAAAGTCTTCCATTTGCTGGTTCATACCCCAAATGGCTACAATAGTCAGAGCCGGGCCTCAAGCCAGTGCCCATATGGGATGCTGGCATAGCAGGTGGTAGCTTTAACCTGCCACACCACAGTGCTGGTCCCTGTTCTTCACTCCATTTTCTGTTTCTTTTCTAGCTTTTCATTTAATAAGATCTTGGGTCTGCTGAGCCAATTCTCCAAGTCTCGCATCCTCCTTTTTAGGTTTTCTTTTATCTCATTTAATTTTACTGTAAGATATATAATACAATCAGAGTCTAAAAATACATGACACTTAATAATTAAATGAATATTCTTGTACAAATATTCTAGGATAAGAAAGAGACCATTACAAATAACTTTGATCCTTTTAATATTTTACTTAAGAATTATATTCTTTCTGTGTTAAAGAAATTTGTTTTATTCTTAGTTTGCCTTTTTTAATCCTTGAGTGGATTTTCTATTGGAAGGACATTTTTTTCTCCTTTGCCATGACGATATGGTTAGTTACTTCTCTAACATTAAAACAAGATTACATGTATGAGACAGATCTAACACAGTCTTTTTATAAGTTGTCTTCATTTCAGTAAATGTTTTCTATAGGATCTTTGCTTCAACAGTCATGGGTGAGATATTAGTAAATCTCCTTTTGCATGGTATGTTTAAGCTTGGGAACAAGTCAAGAATTCTCTCTTAGCCTATCCTTTGAGAATAATACAGTATTGAGTAGTCATCTTTCTGTTGTGTCAACTTAGTTAAGCTGGAACAACATTTCCTAGAATTCCCTTCCCTTTATGGTTCTGTGAAAGAGAGGGCCATGAGAGAAACAAGCATATGTGTGGATGTAAAGGGGAACATGAAATAACAGCATGATTCTCTGAGGTTGTTGCAGGGAACCAGATATCATGGCAATTTGCGTATTTCTGCCCACTTGCTCATCTTATTGGAACCTCAGCTCTTCTAGGTTCTGTAGTTGCATTTAGTGCTCCTTCAAATGCTCTGAATTCTGAGCCAGAGGCAGGTAGCTAAGGGCACTAGGGTCTGTAGAGATTGGTCCTAGGGAAAGACAGACACAGATTCTAAAACACCCTGTGCCTCTAGGTTTGTCTGGGAAGCTCCCAACTGATCTTTGTTCTCCTCAACTACATATATAGGAATTATTTCCCAATGGCCATCATGCTGATTTAGTGGCTTCAAGCCCAATACAAGATGCAGAAGTAACAGCTTTCCTAAGGCTTTTTGATCTTCTCCAACAGTTACATGTGGCCTAAATCCAGAGTTTGCTCCATGAAGCCAGTGTTTTACAAACACCTCCATACTCAGAAGGGTGTTCATATGCTGTGGTTGCCATTGAAAAGTTATTTTTTTAATAAAGATTTATTTTATTTATTTAAAAGACAGAGTTACAGAGAGAGGTGGAGACGAAAAGAGAGAGAGAAAGTTCTTCCATCCATTGGCCCATTCCCCAAATGACTGCAACGGCTGCAGCTGAGCTGATCCGAAGCCAGGAGCCAGGAGCTTCTTCTGGATTTTCCACGTGGGTGCAGGGGCCCAAGAAATTAGGCCATATTCCATTGCTTTTCCAGGCCATAGCAGAGAACTGGAGCAGAAGTGGAAAAGCGGGGACTCAACCAGTGCCCATATGGGATGTTGGCACTGCAGGCCAGGGCTTTAACTCCCTGCGCCACAGCGCCAGCCCCCATTGAAAAGTTCTTAAGTTTCTATCTTTGAATTTGTGCTGTGTAATAAAAATCTGATATGAAAGTTGAGTGCAAGACAGAGGCTTGGTCCTGCCTTCCTGGGAGGACTTTTTTGGATGTCCATTCCCTAGGCCTGCCCAACATTTGCTGCTCTGTTTTGGAACCTGGACAGATACATGCAATCTGTGCATCAACTCCTAAGGCTGTATTGGTGCCTGAAAGGCTCTGCACTCACCCTCACAGATTTCCATACTCTAGAGAGTATGAGATTAAGTAGTAATACAAACACCCTGGCAGGTAGAGAGTCTGGGGAAGAAGGAAAAGGCTTTGTTACTGTTTCTTTGAACAAGAAGTTTACATTTTTCTCTGTTCTAGACCCTCTAAATAACTTAGCTAGCCTGGTCTAATTCTTAAAACAAATCCCTTTTTCTTCTTACTCTTCATTGTTCTGATTCTCTGATTAAACCCTACTTAGTAGAATGAATGTTTCTTCAATGTCGATAGAATTTACTTGTCATACAATTTCACAATGTAGTCAATGTAGGAGGATAGTTATCTGATTACATTTTTAATGTTTATTCAGAATTTTAATATCTTCTCAAGAAAGAATTGATAAATGGTATTATCTAAGTATTTATTAACTTCATCTAACTGTTCAAATGTGTAGGTATAAACTTGATTTTGAAATTTTTGTAGCTGATTAACTTCTGTAGTATTTGTACTTTTGTCCTCTGCCTTTTCTGATTTTGCTTAAACTAATCTTCAAGAGATCAGTCTACTTCCTAGACTTTTCCATGAACCACCAATCATTACTGACCTTTCTATGGTGTTTCTTTATATTTAGTTGATTTCTGTTCTTCCATCTTTTATTTTGCATTCTTTAAATTTATTCTGCTACTGGTTTTCAATTTTTTATTTAAAAATTAAGTGACTGATTTTTTAAGATTTCGGTTGTACATCATTCTTTTCTGTTGTAATTTTTAATGCTTGCTTTTATGTTGCTGTGATACTAATGCAAAGAGGAGATTCAATGTAGCTTATAGATTCAATTCTAAGAATATAAGGATATTCCCTTCCTCCTTCCTCCTTCACTTTGATCTTTTTAGAAAACTAACAGTTAAGAATGTACGATTATATTTAAGTTTAAGTGCAAAATTCTTTTTTTTTTTTTTTTTTTTTTACAGGCAGAGTGGACAGTGAGAGAGAGAGACAGAGAGAAAGGTCTTCTTTTGCCGTTGGTTCACCCTCCAATGGCCGCCGCGGTTGGCGCACTGCGGCCGGCGCACCGCGCTCATCTGATGGCAGGATCCAGGAGCCAGGTGCTTTTCCTGGTCTCCCCATGGGGTGCAGGGCCCAAGCACCTGGGCCATCCTCCACTGCACTCCTGGGCCACAGCAGAGGGCTGGCCTGGAAGAGGGGCAACCAGGACAGAATCCGGTGCCCCGACCGGGACTAGAACCCGGTGTGCCGGCGCCGCAAGGCGGAGGATTAGCCTGTTGAGCCATGGCGCCGGCCCAGCAAAATTCTTATTGAAAGCATTGGAATAAAATTTGTGTAAAATAAAAACTATCTTCAGTATACACAAAGTTTAGCATGTTTTGACAAATATATACAGCCATATAACCACCATTCCAATCAAGATACACAATATTTCTATTACCCTAAACTGTTTCCTCATGCCTTTTTTCTGTAACATTTTCTCTAGAGCTAGGTAACCTTTGATCTGCTTTTCCATTATTATAGATTACTTTGACTACCATAAAATTTTATATAAGTGTAAAGATATAGAATATATTTTGGAGGAACAACTGCCAAAACTACTTATCATTTTAATGCATGTATAAACTTGAAAGTATACGAGTTGACATCCCACAGAGCAAAACTGCCTTAATGAACAGGGACAGCAGCCGAAAGCAACTATATTTACCTCTTTATTTCCTTGTGTGAATGATCCTTAACACATTCTACGTGACTCCTCAGTGTCCCCAAGGAAATCAGATTCACCGGTCTTTCTCAGTGACTATCCAGGAAATGGGTTTCCATCTTCTACTTCACCCTTCCCAATCCCCTAATAATTCCTTGCAAATCATTTTCCATAATAAACTATGTCCTGCAAACACTTATCTTCGGCTTTCCATTTTAGAGGAAACCACACAAAAAGAAAACAAGTATAGTCGTCAAAATGACTAGGTAGTTCTACATAAGCATATGAAAAGTTAGCAAAAATTCTCTAAAACAACTAATGAATGTTTCCTTAACAGCAGAAAACTAATACTTCCCATACAGAGTTTGAGGAAAGTACTATACATTTATGCAAAGAAAATCCACGTATGAAGATGTTAAAAAGGTTTGTGGAGAGGTCTGCGCTATGGAGTAGTGGGTAAAGCCGCTGCCTGCAGTGCCAGTCTCCCACATGGGCGCCAGTTCGAGTCCCAGCTGCTCCTCTTCCAATCCAGGTCTCTGCTATGGCCTGGGAAAGCAGTAGAAGATGGCCCAAGTCCTTGGGCCCCTGCACCCACGTGAGAGACCTGAAAGAAGCTTCTGGCTTGTAGCTTTGGATCGGTACAGCTCTGGCCATTGCGGCAATTTGGAGAGTGAACCAGTGGATGGAAGACCTCTCTCTCTCTGCCTCTCCTTCTCTCTCTGTGTAACTCTGAATTTCAATAAAATAAATATATCTTTAAAAAAAAAGTTTGTGGAGAATTCCAGTGTCCCTTAATTCCATTTCCATGGATTTTTGAAGTCTTTCAATTTTTTAACAAAAAATTAGCAGTAATATAAAAATAGTGCATATTTATGAGCTACCAAGTGAGTGTGTGGTATATATATATATATGTGTGTGTGTGTGTGTGTGTGTATGATGCATATATTATGCATATATTATATACATAGAGAGAGAACAAAATATCCACTCAGAATTAACATATCTGTCTTCCCAAACACTTAACAGTTCTTTTTTGTTTACTACATTTATTCATTTATTTGAAAGGCAGAATTACAGAAACAGAGAGAGAGAAAGAGAAAGATCTTCTATTTGCTGGTTCACTCCCCAAATGATCACAACAGCTAAGGCTGGGCCAGGCTGAAACTAGGAACAGGAGCATCTTCCAAGTATCCCATTTGTGTGGCGGACCCAAGCCTGGGGCCATCTTCTGTCTTCCCAGGTGCATAGGTAGGGTGCTGGGTTGGAAGCAGAGGACAGTCATATGGGATACTGGTATTTCAGTCAGTTGATTAGCCCACTGTGCCACGATGTGGGTCCCTGTTGAAAATTTCTTTATGAAAAATCTGAAATCCAATGTCATACTTCTTTTCTACATGATGCATATTATTTACCAATGCGTATTTTAGATTGTTAATTTTGTGACTAACATCATCTGTATCAACATGTCACAATGGTAGTATTACTGTCATCCCTTTTGAAATCTGCAGAAATATTGTAGTGGTTACAGATGTTGGGAGAGGGGTTGGTGTTCTTGTCACTTACCCAGTGGAGTCCAATAGTACTAAATATCCTCACATTTCCTAAGAGAATGTCCAGTAGTAACATACGTATCATATGTTGCATTACTGAAACTAGACCCTAACTTTCTTTTCCACACACAAAGCATTGTGTCAGTGTTTTATAATACACTGAATTTTTTAAGCATATACTTACCAGGAAGACTAAGTGAAGATAATGTGAACATCAGGGTGGCAGCCTGGACAGTCAGAAATAGCCTGCATCCAGATTTCACTCAGGGATGAGCAAACACACTGTGCAGTTGATCTCATGCGTATGCCAGGTTACATGGGCTAATACATTTCCTCATTGGTGAAGCCCTTTTCAGCTCTGTTATTTTCATTTTAAAAATTCTTGTCAGAAACAATCCAAAAGTTGTATATCAGGGTGTTTATTATCATTATCTTTGCTGTGCTGTATTGATATTTTTAGCATAAAAATCCTCATAATCATATTAGTAAACTTTATTAGTATTTTACTTATTTTAAATCAAAGCTCTTTAGTAAACTTTTTTTAATTATTTATTTGAATGGCAGAGTTAGAGCAAGAGAAATGGAGAGGTAGAGAGAGAAATCTTCCACCTCCTGGTTCACTCTCCAAATGACCACAATGGCTGGGGCTGGATCAGGAGGAAGCTAGGAGCCAAGAACTTCTTCCAGGTCTCCCAAGTGGGCCATCTTCCTCTGCTTTCCCAGGCACATTAGCAGGGAGCTGGATCAGAGGTAGAGCATATGGGACTCAAAATGGCATCCATGTGGGAATGCCAGCACTGCAGGTGTTGGCTTAACTCATTGTACCACAGTGCTGGCCTCTTTTGTCAATTAAATAAAACCCACTTGTGCTTTATTTTCCATTTTGATAATTATATACATCAATTCACCAGTTTCTAAAATGTATATTTAGTGTACTGAATTGGGCAAATGCTTTATATGCATTGAAATGATAACTTTCTTTTTAATGTACTTTTTGTGTTTTTCTAAGTATAAAGCCTGTGCATCTTAGTATTAAGTCTTATTGGGTCAGACTGACAAATTTTTAAACATATAACAATTTAACTGATAATTTTCTGTGCTATTTTTAAAATTTGTTTTAATCACAGATTATTTTATTTTCATACTTTATAGTATTTGGTAATGGATTCAGTTTACATTTCTCTGTACTATGGGAAACTGTAAGCAGCATCTGATTTGAAATTATTGAAAGAATCACATTCTTTTATTACTAAAAGGATTCTCCATGTCTCATTTTTCATTATCATATAGCTAACCTTTTAAAGATACATATTTTATATTAATATGTTTGAAAAGCAAAGTGTCAGAGTGAGAGGTAGAGACAGCTAGTTCATTCCCCAAATGGCCATAGCAGCAAGGTCTGAGCCAGGCTGAAACCAGGAGCCAGAAACTCCATTCTGATCTCCCACACCCAGGCAGGGGCCCAAGCACTTGGGCCATCTTCTGCTGCCTTTCCAGGCACATCAGCAGGATGCTGGATTGGCAGCAGAGCAGCCAGGACTGAAATCAGCACTCTAATATTAGAGGCTGGCACTGTAAGCAATGACTCAACCATCTGAGCCACAATGCCAGCCTCTTCTGAATATAATTCTCAATTTTATTTAAATTTATTGTAATTATAATGACCAAAGTTTTGTGTATTATCTTACTTTATGTCAAACACACTGTGCTTGAGATATTTATTAGTTGTGCTTTTTCTATGCTTTAAAATTTTTCTTTATTTATATACAAAATACATGTTTTATTATGTACCCTGGTTTTTACAGCATTCTTCTTCATTAGTATAATTTACATACATGTACCATGACTTGTTATTTGTATTTTAGATGATTTAATATGTTTCTCTTTTTTTGGCTCTGACATATACATTGTGATCAATATTATCATAAATATTTCATTGCTAGTTTTTCTGATTACTTCCTAAGGAAACAATCTTACAAAAAGTTCCTAGGTAGAATGTAATAAGCCCTTTTATGAGCAGGAAGCATTGCAAGACCCAGAGAGATGCCTGCACCCATGAATAGTGCTAAAACCTCTGTGTACTATACTTTGTCTTACATGTGCATACCTAGGATGCATTTTTATTTATAAATTAGTGAACATTAGAGAATAACTACCATTATTCTAAATTTTAGCTACCTCAACGTACAATTTGTTTTCTTTCCTCATTATTTTAAGAACTTTAACCTTTAACAAAAGAAAGAAAGAAAGAAAGAAAGAAAGAAAGAAAGAAAGAAAGAAAGAAAGAAAGAAAGAAAGAAAGGAAAGAGAGAGAGAGGGAGGGAGGAAGGAAGGAAGGAAGGAAGGAAGGAAGGAAGGAAGGAAGGAAGGAAGGAAAGAAGGAAGGAAGGAAGGAAGGAAGGAAAGAAGGAAGGAAGGAAGGAAGGAAGGAAGGAAGGAAGGAAGGAAGAGAGAGAGAGAGAGAGAGAGAGAGAGAGAGAGAGAGAGACTTTAGGGCTTTCTGTGGCATGCCTGAATTTCCAGTGTCACTGCATTGGACAGGCATCACTAAGTGAAAGGAGAGCTCTTGAATACAAGTGCTGCTTTAGGAACATTCAATCTGATAACCAAGTTGGCTACTGACTAGTGGCTAAGTAGCTGACACAGAGGAATGATTTACATCCTAGGCAAGATGGAATTGGGTGGCATGAGATATATTATGCTACAAAGAAGTGTGTACAATAAAAATTTATGAATTATTAATTTCTGGAATTTTCCACTCGATGTTATTTGACTGAAACATATCGTGGATAACTGAAAAACCAAGAAAATAAAATTATGGCTAAGGGAAGACACTGTACTTTATCTCTCTCTCCTCCCTCCCTGCCCCCCCAGTCTCTTTCTTGTTTTTTCCCTCTCTCCCTCTCTTTTCCATTTTCATTGTTATGCATATTCAAAATAATTGCCTATTAAAATCTTTGACTGATAGCCATCAGCATGATTTAGAAGTTCGATTTTAAGCATGGATATAGATTTAGGTAATTATTTTTCCAACTATCACACTTACTTAAAAGTGTAAGGGGGACAATGTAATGCTATACCCTTTTTATTGCATCTGGAAAACATTGAAAAAATGTAAAATAGTTTCATCTCAGAATTCTTGTAATGAAGAGAAAAATAGTAGATATTGAAATAGTCTATTTCCATGGAGAATTTGGAACTATCTACAAAAGAAATAATTTAAATAATTTAACTATAAGCCGTAAAGTTTGAACTATAGCTTTTCTATAAAATCATGTTTTCATTTCATTATATAAATAAGAGAAGGGGAGTTTATAGCTGTAAATTTGTAATCAGAAATGAGTATCAGTGGAGAGGAACAGTTAGGCTATTTTCTCTGCATTTCTTATTCTTTACATTTGTTCATTTTTATTTATTTGAGAGGGACAGAAGAATGAGAGGGAGGGAGAGAGAAGCACTTCCATTCACTGGTTCTCTTCCCAAATGCCTGCAAAACAAGGTTCCAAGAATCTCTGGGTGTCCCACATGGGTGTCAGGTGTGCAAATACCTGAGCAACCATCTGCTGGAACCCAGTGTATATATAATAAAAAAAAGTGGATTTGGGGGTATTTGATTCCAGGAACTCTGATATGGGTTGTGGGGATCCCAAGCAGTAGCTCAAACTGCTACACAACACCATCACTCCTCTTTCTGTATTTAATAACCTCTTGTCCGGTGACTTTCAGCTTCTTGTCAAATCTCTGAACTCTTCAAGAACACTCTTAAGGTAGAAACATACATTTCAACACAGTCTAGAATTACAAAACAGCTCTCTTGGCTTCCTCACACTTGCAGCTCTGAATGTTGGGTTGGAATGCTTACTAAAAATGAGGGAGTGGGGTTTTCTGTTATGAAAATCAATTGTTTCTATTTGTTTACACAAGAAAGATAGGGAGACAAGAACAACTGGTTTTGGAGTTAGAAATATGAGGTCTAGTTCTCTTCTTATAAATTTAGAGATTTTGGAAAGGAATGTTAATATTCTTAAACCTCAGGAACATTAAATTGATTGTGTATGTGTGCATGTGTGTGTATGTGTATATATATACATATATACATATATATGTATATATATATAACATGAGGTGCTTCAAAAGGTTTGAGGGAAAATTCTCATTGTCTTTTGATTTCATTTTTCTATGGATTTTTTGAGGCTCCCTCATATGTATAACAATTTACTTTCAAACTTTGTTTATTATTTAACATGTTTTCACTGATTAATTGGAGTCTGTGCATGTGTGTGCATGCACATGTATACCTGTATATGGTATATGTGTGCATGCAGGCACAATATAATAAATCTGGAAGCGTAAGCATTTACAGTAGTCATTGATTTTCTTTCTGAAGGAGACAAGCTTATTGGTGGAACTTGGATTCATATTTCAGACCCACTATCCATTAAGTACATGACCTTGAATAAGTTACACAGTTGCTCTTTTGTTTTATGCACCATGCATCTGCCACCCTATTTGGGCCAATTGAAGAAACTACTTGAGCAAAACTTGAAATTCATTCGTGGAGCAGATTCTTTATCTCTTCCAGACCTTTTATTATACCCTAGCTAACCATCTCATTATGCACACTGCTAAGGTCAGGGAGAGAATGTCAAATATCAAAGCCTCTCTTTGTCTTTCAAGGTCACTATAAGTAAGGAACATATACTTTACACCTGTATTAAACTGTTTATTTAAATTTCCTGTTTCTGTCTATTTGCTGTAACAAAAATAAGAAGTTTAAAAATGTGTAACAGCCTGTTTAGAATATGCATCCAATTATTTCTACAAATCATGGATGAACCAACCCCCAGGAGACATCTGTATTGAATCAAGGACTCCATCGAGCATCGAATATTTTTGTTTTCTTTCAGTAGTTTTTTTTGTCTACTTTTCCCTTCTTAACATTTACTTTGAGAAAATTACACTGAATTCACAATCAGGCTTATTCTACTCTCCTCAACACAATAGTGGGAATAAAATGAAATGTATAACCAGCATACTGGCAATCCACATTTACAGTAATGCTTATGAATGTGGTATCTAGATGCCTGACAGATGTTTGTCTATGTAATTATCTGGAATTATATTTTCCATTGCTTTTCTGTTAACATGAAGCCAAGAGCTGAAAATTTATCCCTGAGCACACTTTTCACTGAAAAGGTATGAGAAACTAGTAATGTCATTATTATTTCTACTGTAACTGCATTTGTCTGATTCTGATATTAGATGCCTGCCAGAATGCCTATCAACTGACATTCTATTTTCTTCAAAAGATGAATTCTTTATAAGCCTCTTCTACCAGCCTTACCCCTATTGAGTTCTCCCTCATTCCTTCAGTAAATCACATTTTATGTCTAACCCATATTACTTACTACTGAATTATGCTTATTATTTATGTGAATATGTTTTCACTGATCAGCTAATATGTTTTACTTTGAAAAAATATTTGGCTATGTAGAGTTGAGATGGAATACATTAGATTTTCCCATTAATACTAGCAAATTGTGTATATGTATTAGGATGTGAATTTTTGAGAAAACATTAAAATTGTAAATTAAAAATGCACATAAATTTGTGAGATACTCAGAAAGTATAATTTCTATACTATCAATGAATATTCTTTTCTTATTGAGTATCACAAATAAACCTTTAAATTATTATTATTTTTTTACCTAGATACCTTTTATTTAAGGAATGCAAACCTCATGCATTTTATGTATATAAATTTTGGAACATAGTGATTCTTCCCACTCTGCCCTCCCTCCCACCCACACCCTACCCTTCTTCCTACTCTCTCTCCTAGTCCCATTCTTATTTTTTTACTAAGATTTGTTTTTAATTAACTTTATACACATTAGTTTAACCTTACAATAAGTAAAGAGTTCAACAAATAGCATGAAAACAAAACAAAAACAAAAAAACTTTTCCTCAACAGTTGAGACATCGATTATTAAATTCCATAAATAGCCTACTGCAACAAAACAAAGCATGCATTTAAAAGAAATTTGTATAAATTTTCTTATTAAATTCAGATAGCATTTATTATATAAACAATGTAGAAATCTTAGCATACTGTTTGAAAAACTTATAACTTAAAAGTGACAAAATTTGATACTAGATGGTCCAGGTTAATTTTTTTAAAAGATTTTATTTATTTATTTGAAAGTCAGAGAGCTACACAGAGAGAAGAGAGGCAGAGAGAGAGGTCTTCCATCCGATGGTTCACTCCCCAATTGACCACAATGGCCAGAAATAAGCTGATATGAATCCAGGAGCCAGGAGCCCCCTCTGGTTTCCCACGCGGGTGCAGGGGCCCAAGGACTTAGGCCATTCTCCACTGCTATCCATAGCAACTGGGACTAGAACTAGCGCCCACAAGGGATGCTGTCGCCTCAGGCCAGGATGTCAACTGCTTTGCCACAGCACCAGCCCCGAGGTTAATTGTAATATATAAAAAAGATTATCTCATCTAAATGTTAAGTTAATTGTTACATTGTAAAGTCTATTTCCTCAGTACTTATTATATTTTAATCATGAATAATGAGAAAGTTAATATGGGTTTTATAATACTGATTTATTAGAAGATAATAAAATTGGAATCCCCTGGTATGTTTCTAACTACCATTTGGGGCTAGTCAGCTTGAACATGTCCCAAATTGTACATCTCGTTCCTCTCTTATTCCTACTCATATTTAACAGGGATCACTTTTCAGTGAAGTTTCAACACTTAAGAATAGCTGTGTATTAACTACAGAATTCAACCAATAGTATTACGTAGAACAAACAAAAAAATACTAGGAGGGATAAAGTATTAAGTTATTCATCCCATCAAGGTGCATGTACCAATGCCATCTCACTAGTCCAAGAGATTTCTGCTCACAATTGATCATAATGATATGACTAAGAGTCAAAGGGACCAATCACATAAACAAGACTAGTGTCTGCTAATTCTAACTGATAGAATCAAAAAGGGAGAGAACGATCCAACATGGGAAGCAGGATACAGGGCAGACTCTTAGAATGGCAGATGTCCTAAGCAGCGCTCTGGCCTCAGAATCAGCCCTTAAGGCATTTGGATACACCTGAAAAGCTCATGAGAGTATTTCAGGCATGGAAAGTCAGGACACTCTGTCAAAAAAAAAAAAAAAAATGACCTAAATGAAAGATCTCTGTGAGTGAGATCCCAGTAGAAAGAACAAATCATCTGTCGGCGCTGTGTCTCAACAGGTTAATCCTCCACCTAGCGGCGCCAGGTTCTAGTCCCAGTTGGGGTGCCAGATTCTGTCCCAGTTGCCCCTCTTCCAGGCCAGTTCTCTGCTATGGCCCGGGAGTGCAGTGGAGGATGGCCCAGGTCCTTGGGCCCTGCACCCCATGGAGACCAGGATAAGCACCTGGCTCCTGCCTTTGGATCAGCGCAGTGCGCTGGCCGTGGTGGCCATTGGAGGGTGAACCAACAGCAAAAGGAAGACCTTTCTCTCTGTCTCTCTCTCTCTTACTGTCCACTCTGCCTGTCAAAAATAAAATAAAAGAAAGAAAGAAAGAAAGAAAGAACAGATATCAAAGAAGGAGGTACCTTTCTCTGAAGGGAGGAGAAAACTTCCACTAGGGTGATTACTGATGCCATATATAAGAGTGTCAATTTGTTAAGTCAACAACAGGAGTCACTGTGCACTTAATCCTCATGTAGGATCTCTGTCCTTAATGTGCTATACATTGTGAATTAATACTATAACTAGTACTCCGACAATATTTTTCACTTTGTGTTGCTATGTGAGGGCAAACTGTTGAAATCTTTACATAATATATACTAAACTGACCTTCTGTATATAAAGAGAATTGAAAATGAATCTTGATGTGAATGGAAGGGGAGAGGGAGAGGGAAAGGGGAAGGTTGCAGGTGGGAGGAAAGTTATGGGGGGGGAAGCGATTGTAATCCGTAATCTATACTTTGGAAATTTATAATCATTAAATAAAATTTAAAAATTATAATAAATAAATAAAAAAGAAGATAATAAATTTTAGAGTGTCTTAATACATTAAAACAATTATGTTTAAAGTCAAGGCAAACATTGCCTTTGTTTATAAAAAATATTTATTTATTTATTTGAAAGACATGCAATGGGGAGGGAGAGACAGAGAGAAATCTTCCATCTGCAGGTTCTCTGTCCAAATGGTCCACAACAGCCAGGTCTTGGCGAGGTTCCAGCTAGGAGGCAAGACCTCCATCTGGGTCTCTCAAGTGTTGGGCAGGAGTCCAAGGAGTTGCGCCATCATCTGCTGCCTTTCAAGGTGCATTAGCAGGGAGCTGCATCAGGAGCAGAGCAGCCAGGATTTGAACCAGTGCTCCAGTATTGGATGCTGTCGTCACTGGTGACGGCTTAAACTGCACACCATGATGTCTGCCCCTGTAGTTTTTTTTTATGTTAAAATGTAAAGTGAATATTTTAAGGAGAGAAGTTTTATCTGATACATTTTATGCTCAGTGATATCAAAGTGTAACCTAAATATTTAGATCTACGATACCTATGCTTGTCTTTGAATAATGTTTATGGAGTTAGAAAATTGCTTTATAGATTATATCAGTCTATATCCTGTTGCTATAACTTAATACCTGATATTGGGTAATTTATAAAGAACAGAAGTTTAGTCAGCACATGATTCTAGAGGTTAAGATGTCCAAGAGCTTAGGGTTGGCATCTGTTTTGCATCTGGGGAGTGACTTCCTGCTGGTACATTTATGAGGTGGTGGAGGGCATTGCATGAGGAGCCAGAGCAAGCTTGCTGCAGGGATATCTTTTCACAAAGTCCCTAGTTGCATCATGTGGCCCTCACCCTTATGATTTTATCAAATCCTACTCACTTCTAAATGCCTCCTCTCCAAGCATCACTACTTTATGACTTTGAAGATTAAGTTTCCAATTTATGAAATATATTCATGGGGCCAGCGCTGTGGAGTAGCAAGTAAAGCTGCCACCTGCAGCGCGGGCATCACATATGGGTGATGGTTCAAGTCCCGGCTGCTCCATTTTTGATTCAGCTCTCTGCTGTGGCCTGGGAAAGCAGAAGACGGCCCAAGTCTTTGGGCCCCTGCTCCTGTGTGGGAGACCTGAAGGAAGCTCCTGGCTCTTGGCTGTGGCCATTGTAGCCAACTGGGGAGTGAATTAGCGGATGGAAGACCCCCCCTTCTCTCTCTGCTTCTCTGTGTAACTCTGACTTTCAAGTAAATAAATAAAATCTTTAAGCCATTGTAATCCATAAATTGTACCTTGGAAATTTATATTCTAAATAAAAGTTTAAAAATAAAAAAAATTATAGAGAAATAGAGTTGCTACAATTACTGGGGCCAAAAAGGATGGTTTGAGTTCTTTGTTGAAGTTTCCAAAGTGAACATATGATGTGTTTTAGTCTTCTTTTGGTAGTGTTACATTCCTCATGATATTAAAGTAATAAGTTATGTCCCCCAAAAAAAAATTTTAAAAAAGAAAAATATTCAAATCATGCCAAACTTGTAAAGGGACATTAATTGCATTAAGTAGTCTTCCTTCCCTTTAATAACACTTTTCTCTTTTATTGTTGTGTAATCCCTTTTAATTATTTCAGTTCAATTATTAATTTTAGATTATTTTGGTAATATGCTTTGTAGCCCATTTTTATTGTGTGATTAACTACCATAAAATCATCTTAATATTTTTGTAAAATAGTCTTTCAAAAATGATCTTTAGTTTCTCAGTTACTTTTTTTTTTTTTTTGACAGGCAGAGTGGACAGTGAGAGAAAGAGACAGAGAGAAAGGTCTTCCTTTTGCCGGTAGTTCACCTCCCAATGACCACTGCAGACGGCACACTGCGGCTGGCGCACTGCGCTGATCAGAAGCCAGGAGCCAGGTGCCTCTCCTGGTCTCCCATGCAGGTGCAGGGCCCAAGCACTTGGGCCATCCTCCACTGCACTCCCGGGCCATAGCAGAGAGCTGGACTGGAAGAGGAGCAACCAGGACAGAATCCGGCGTCCCGACTGGGACTAGAACCAGGGGTGCTGGCACTGCAGGTGGAGGATTAGCCTAGTGAGCCGCGGCACTGGCTAGTTTCTCAGTTACTTTTACCATTTATGACAAAGTACCCTCCTTTTCTCAAATGGATTTATGATGTAGGATATAATTTATTTTTCATGTGGTTCAGATCTTCCATGATCAGCTTTATGGAGTCAGAAATTCTCCTGTGGTAATTAAAAAAATGCAAGATTTTTTTAAACAAAATTTAATACAGTTGAATTGACAAGCTATGTAAAAGCAGCAAAACTGTATGTAATTATTAATGTATTTAGATAAATTTAGTTCTGTGACTATATAACTAAGACTGTGAATTCCTTACTGATGATATTTAACATAATGATTTTAAATTCAAATAAAGCAAAAGAACCACTATATAACATTTCTGAACTATGTAGATAGGTAAAGATATATATAGAGAGATTTTTAAAAGATTTCTCCTTCTTGTTGGACTGATATAATAGACCCTATGACTGTTCGGCTTATAAACTAAAGGGGTTGGATTCAGGAGACACGTTTTGAAAAATACTTTGAAATTTTCTATTCTCCAGCTCAGGAATTGACCCTCTAGGTAGCATTTCAGTGTGTATTTCATAGAAACTATAGTTAACTACACTGTACATATAGACTTGTTGTCTTTTTCCTTCTGCACTATGTGGTGAATCTCTCCCTGGTAGCAAGTAGTAAACTTTATTTCCTAAGAATATATAAAATGAATTGATGTTTTTATTTCTCTATAGCTAAATAGTTAAACTGTGTTCAAGTCTGGGATTTACTTTCCCTGATCACAATTAAACAATGCTAGTTTTATGGGAAATAAAAACAGTTTCTCTGCACAACTATTTCTTTTGGGTTCCATTTTCATTATTATTTTAAGCAACTATGGTAGAGAATAAATTTCAGAAACAAAATGTGTTCTAAGTTTATTACTCTGTCTTTATTACTGATTTACAGATACAGTATTTAAAATAGGTCAAATAAACATACAATATGAAAATAAACATTCCTTAATGCATTTAATTTTTACAATAATATACTTTTATGAAACAAATATCAAATATTAAATGTTAATACATATGAATGCTGTATGTAAATATTTGTGAATTAATGTCATCTTGAGATACAATTATCATTTTCTAAATTCATTTGTCACATCTTGTCATTCCACTTAAGTATGCTCAAAATTTTATAAATGGTACTATATTTAATATATTAATGAATGCAAGTTACATATGACCAAATCAGTTACAATGGTTAAAATAAATTTCCCTGGAAAAATGTTTACTGAAAGTGCTTAATTCTTTATGAACTTGGTTCCAAAATTACACCAAAATAATTAAAAAATATCAAATAACAATAAAAATTATATAAATACAACTGAAAAATCTGCTTAATTTATAATATAAAGTATTTTTATGATTTGTTCTAAATCTGTTGTCAAAAAGCTCCTGAGGTAATATAATTTTAAAATACATGTTTACACAAGATAGTTTCAAAAGTCAGTTTTTAAAAACTTAGATATCTTAATAAAACTTCTAATGTACCAAAGCTGTTTGAAAACAAATGCAATAATTTATCCAATTTCTCTCTGCAGGTTAAGTTATAAGAAATTTGTGAAGTGAATTCATAGATAATTCATTGAACTTCTTATCATAAGAAATATAATTCTTTTTTTTTTTTTTTTTTGACAGGCAGAGTGGACAGTGAGAGAGAGAGACAGAGAGAAAGGTCTTCCTTTTGCCGTTGGTTCACCCTCCAATGGCCGCCACGGTCGGCGCGCTGCGGCCGGCGCACCGCGCTTGTCCGATGGCAGGAGCCAGGAGCCAGGTGCTTTTCCTGGTCTCCCCATGGGGTGCAGGGCCCAAGCACCTGGGCCACCCTCCACTGCACTCCTGGGCCACAGCAGAGGGCTGGCCTGGAAGAGGGGCAACCGGGACAGAATCCAGCGCCCCGACCGGGACTAGAACCCGGTGTGCCGGCGCCGCAAGGCGGAGGATTAGCCTGTTGAGCCACGGCGCCGGCCCAAGAAATATAATTCTTATGTGAATTTTGCCCTATCCTATTTTTACCTCTTATTCTCTATCCCTGGGTTAATTGAAAGTTCAGACATAAGAAGAATGTAAGTGAATAGGCTGAGAGATGCTACAATTAAAAGACAACTCAGCAGGGGAGAAATGTACCTGAATTTAAAAGCATACACTGTCAGATAAAATATTCACATAATATATCTGATAAAGGACTGATAAAAATAATAAAATATATAGAGATGAAAATAAGCAAATGAAGAGATGCTCAGCATCATGTGATTAAGGGTTGAATGTAGTGAGATATCTGTCTTCCCTCTACCACCCAAATTAAATAAATAAATAATAACAAAACAAAACCAATTTCCACATTTCTTTCTTTCTTTTTTTTTTAAGTAAGTCGTGTTTAACTCATGTAAGCCTCTGTCTGCAGTGCCGGTTATCCCATATGGACGCCAGTTTGAGTCCCAGCTGCTCCGCTTCCAATTGGCTCTCTGATATGGCCTAGGAAAGTAGTAGAAGATGGTCCATGTGCTTGGGTCCCTGAACCCTCATGGGAGACCTGGAAGAAGGTCCAGCCGTTGCAAATATTTAGGGAGTGATTCGGTGGGTGGAAGACCTTTCCCTTTGTCTCTCCTTCTCTCTGTCTGTAACTCTACCTCTCAAATAAATAAATAAAATCTTAAAAACAAAACAAAACAAAACAAACAAACAAAAACCACCACACATTCTTTATGGAAATACAAACTGGCCAGGGAAAATCATGCCCCAGATCACCCTTTGATAGATATCAATATCTAGTTCAGTATTAATATTTTTGCTTTTAGTTGTGACACCTTACTGTTAACAAAAATGCCTTATGAAACACAATCACGCAGGTTCCTTGTGGGCCGTATATAGAAGTGAAAACACATTAGTGGTGAATAGACCCGAAGAAAGAACTTTGCTTTGTCTTTTTAGACAAACTGTGATGTTTCTCAAAGCATCTTGCAAAGACTAACTCAAATCAGCTACTCATTAAAAGGAATCTTTGGAGCCAGTGTGGTGTCATAGCAGGTAAAGCCACTACCTGTGTCACTGGCATCCCATATAAGCACAGGTTCGAGATCCTGCTGCTCCACTTCCAACTGGATCCCTGCTAATGTACCTGGGGATGCAGGGGAAAATGGCTCAAGTTCTTGGGCCCCTGGATGAAGCCCTTGGCTCCTGGCTTGGGACTGGTCGAGCTCCAGCAGTTGCAGCCATTGCAGGGGTAAACCAGCAGTTGGAAAATCTCTCCCTCTCTCTCTGTAAACTCCGTCTTTCAAATAAATAACTCTTAAAAAATCCTCAATGTTATCCCTAGACCTTTTAACAAACAATCTTCAGGATTTAGAAACCATAATCAGCAGCAGTTTAAGCCACAGCATAGGATGGGGCATCCCCCATGTGAGTGCAGGTTGCAGTTCTGCCACCTCTGCCTCTGATCCAGCTTTTGAAAATGCAAAATCCTGGGAAGCCGCAGATGATGGCTCAAGTGCTTCCAGCCATGTGAGAAACCTAAACAGAGTTCCTGACTCAGCCCTAACTGTTGTGAGCTTTTGGTTTGGGGAATAAATAGCAGATGCAAAATCTCTCTTTCTCATTCTCTCTCTCTCCATCATCTCTCCGTATATACATATACGGAAAATAAATATTTTGAAAGAATAATTTGCACGAAAAATATAAAAAATTAAAAGTTTTCTTTCATTGGAGAACTATTATCCTGTTTCAGAGTAAATCTATATTCCAAAGAAATCTTTACATTAATGTTAATAAATAAGTAGAATTAACAATGAATAATGTTACTGTTAATGGTAGCAAGTAATTTATCATATCAAATTGAATTTAAATCATATCTTTAATTTGACTTGAAATGATATTTGTAGGTTATTGGTAATATTTTAAGATTTGTCACAAATATTTTTGTGTCATTAAGAAATATTTTAAAAATATTCAACTAATACTTAAATAATTAAATAATTGAATTAAATAAATTCAAAATAAATTGAATAATTGAATTAAATATGTATTTGATGTGTTTGGTAGTAATTAGTTAATAGATAATTTATAATATTCAATTTTACTATTTAACAATATTGAATGTTATATAGTCCAAAACAATTCGGTATTTACTTATCTCTATATAAGATTTGTGCCAATGAATTTATTTTAGAGACAGTAGAGTTTATAAGGTATCATGGGTTGAGATGGCTTAGGGATCTTTTAGCCTCTAACTTCCATTTTTAATGATGAGAAAAGCAGGTATATCTATAGGACAACTTCATAGAAGTCAGATTTCTGGTTCAAATTGTAAATACCTTTGTAATTTTGATACATTGCCAAATTATACTATTTTGTTGTTTTTAATTTGTAGTTCTAACAAAATAAATGATAGCCTTTATTTCTCCTTAGCATTTATTTTTTCATAAAGGTTTTTTTTATTGTATCAACCAATTTTTATTTACAGATATAAATCTCCTGAAAAGATACATTGCTTCATTTAACCACTGGTTAAAAAAACTTATTAAATAGAAACAGAGCCTAAACATTATCACTTATATTTAAAGAGAGATATAGATCATTAAAAGTGTATGAACACAGAACACAAAATGTAGTTTTTACTTAAGCAGTTATATGAATGAGGGTATTTTTAAGTTTCTTCACTGTCAACTCCATTTTAACTATTGAAAAAATTTGTGTTTAAATTAACAGTGGTCAAAATGTAAAAATTCAAATTTCACCATGAAAATATGGAACAACAACAACAAAAGAACAGGAAATATCTTTATTACCAAACAGATTAACAAATTTGCAGACACTCAAATACTTTCTGAGGCTTATCAATACCCTTACATCAAAGATTGCATTCATTAGAGAGGTATCAATACATGTTCAGTGCTAAGACTATTTGTAGCACTTAAGGTATATACAAAGCAGCATTAAATTACTGTGGTTCACAGTTGTGAAACACAGATTTAAGCTTTATGCTACAACTTGCCAATTTAACATTAAAGCTAAAGCAGAGACATTTACTCATTTCATATTTTTTTCTTCTGAAACTCAGTAAGCAAGTTATAAGTTAAGCACATAGATAAATCCCATGTTTTTTTCCTTATAATAGTAAATTTTAAAATCCAAGTACTTTGTTTCATGGAAACTTTACCTAGCTCACAAATACAAAGGCTCACAAATACAGTAGAGTCATAAAGGTTCTTATTTGTAGATTCCATTAATTTAGTTATTTTAGTACAGATAAGTGCAGGACACTACTCCAAATTTTTGGACAACAAAAATTCAGTGTGTCACTAGCTGTATTTAAGTATGAGCACACCACACCCACAACCATGGCAAGTAAACGCCTTCACATATCCTCCATTGCTTCTTGGGGTTCCTTTCCGTGTCACAGGAGGTAGCCGAATGGTTAATGTCAGGTCTCAACCTATCTCTGAAAGTTCCTTTATTAAAAATTTTGAAATTTAACTAATGGAACATCTACAGTCTCAATAAGATTGCTGTATTTTTCTTTTTCTTTCCTAACTAGTTCAAATATAATGTGTAATGTTTTAAATCATTATAGACATGTTATTAAAATGATTAAAGGTATCTAAAATACCATTAATGGTAAAATATTAACCAAAAATGACACTGAGTATTTTTGAGACTATTTTTCCCTAACTAGAAAAGCTTTGGGATTCATAATGAACCCAGATATAATGACACTTTAACCCTGCTGTTTTACGGCATCAATAATATCAATAAATGCATGAAGCACAGAAAAGATGAGCAAGATTTCATAAGAAAAATCTGGTGAACTTGAATTTTGGAAGCCTCAAACACAAAAGGATTCACAGTGCTTATAAGCACTATCATTATTTTCATCCTTTAAGAAGTGCAAATCTTTATTTCATTTCTAATTTTATCCAAAATTAAAACCTAATTCATTTCATAAGTATCTTATCAATTTCCGTTTTCAAATATTCAAGTAATGCAAACCCAAGTATTTTCTTTGTAGCAACAACACACTTATGGACTGAGCTTCAAAGATAGGGGAAAATTCACTTAAATAACCAATACACTCTTCTGCCCAGAGGGATAAGACATAACACTGCAATCACACAAATTGTATGTAATAAGAGAAGGGAAAAAAAAATCCAATCAATGTCTTTTCCCTGCCATTTTTTCATAAATTTTCCTATTGTTTAATTTGCATTTCCTTTGTACTGGGAGATTTTCTGCCTCCACCTTCTTTCATAGTGATGTTCATGTTTCTACGTTTCTGTGCATAACACATTCTTAAGCATCATTTGTAAGGCTGGATGAGTGGTGACAAATTCTTTGAATTTCTGTTTGTTATGGAAGGTCTTTTTTTCACCTTCATTCATAAATGAGAGCTTTGCAGGGTACCGTATTCTGAGTTGACAGTCTTTTTTCTCTTAAGACTGGGAATATATCTCACCATTCTCTCCTAGCCTGTAGGGTTTCTAATGAGAAGTCAGCTATAATCTAATTAGAGATCCACTGAAAGTAATCTGGAGTTTCTCTTGTGTACATTTTAGAATCTTTATGTTTTACTATGCAGAGTTTGACTACAATGTGTTGTGTTGAGGATTTTTTTTTTCTGATAATGTCTAATAGGAATTCTATGTGCTTCTTATACTTGGAAATCCCTTTATTTCTGCACATTAAGGAAGTTTTCATAATTATTTTGCTAAATAGGACTTCTAATCCATTCTCTCTCTTTTTTTTTTTATTTTTGACAGGCAGAGTGGACAGTGAGAGAGAGAGACAGAGAGAAAGGTCTTCCTTTGCCGTTGGTTCACCCTCCAATGGCCGCCGTGGCCGGCGCGCTGCGGCTGGCGCACCGCACTCATCCGATGGCAGGAGCCAGGTGCCAGGTGCTTTTTCCTGGTCTCCCATGGGGTGCAGGGTCCAAGCACTTGGGCCATCCTCCACTGCACTCCTGGGCCACAGCAGAGGGCTGGCCTGGAAGAGGGGCAACCGGGACAGAATCCGGCGCCCCAACCGGGACTAGAATTCGGTGTGCCGGTGCCGCAAGGCGGAGGATTAGCCTGTTTAGCCATGGCGCCGGCCTAATCCATTCTCTCTTAACATGCCTTCAGGAACTACTAAGACCTTTATTTTGGGCTATTTGATAGTATCCCATGAATTTCCAACACTGTTTTTTGGTTTTCTAATTTCTTTTTTTTTTTTTTTTTTTTTTGGTTTGGCTATAAAATTTCCAGACATTTGTCTTCTAATTCACCATTTTAGATGTCATTGATAACATTTGTGTTTCATGGGAGGAAATGAAAATGTCAATATTAACAAGAGTACGGAAAATATTAATGAAAACCCTCATGGATGTTTTTGAGGACTGTAAGACTTCAGTGGATGACATAATCAAAGATTTGGTGAGAAAAGTGAGAACTAGAACTAGAAGCGGGTCTTGAAGATGTGACTTAGTTTCTGAAATCTCATGATACAACTTTAAATGATGAGCAGTTGCTTCTCTTGGATGGGCAAGGAATGGAGTTTCTAGAGTTGGAATCTATTCTTGGTGAAAATTCTTGAATATTGTTGGGATGACGGTAAAAGATGTAGAATATCTTAGAAACTTAGTTGATTAAAGCGGTAGCAGAACTTGAGATGATCTCCTCAACTTTGAAAAAATGTTCTACTGTGGGCAAAATGCGATCAAACTATTTGACATGTTAGAGAAATTTTTCATGAAAGGAAGTGTCCAAATGATAAACTTCACTGTCTTATTTTAAGAAATTGCCATGTCACCTTCAGCAATCTGTAATCACCAATGTCAATGCAAGACCCTTCAGGAAAAAAAAAAAAGATTTACTGAAAGCTCAGATAATTGATAACATTTTTTAGCAATAGAGTACTTTTAAATTGAAGTTTATACATTGTTTTCTTTTATACATAATACTAATGCATATTTATTAAAATACTGTATTGGTAATATAACTTTTATATATACTGGAAAGCCAAGAAGTTTGTGTGACTCACTTGATTGTGATATCGCTTTATTACAGAATGTGGAACCAAACTCTCAATATCTCTAAGGTATACCTATGCTATGTTGGGGAAATCTGTGTTTATGAAAGATTTGATATATAATGCCCCTTCATGATGTAAGTTAGGAAAAATAATTCTTTTAAACTTTCCTGAGTTGTTAGTTTGAAAAGATCCCTGTAAGAAAAGGCAGGTTAACATATCCATTATTGATACCTGAGGAATAAATATTTCTTAAAGAGATGACTTTGAATTTCAGTTTTAAAAACTGTTCAACAAAGAACACTAAGTTTGTACAAATTTGAAAACACAAAGGGAAAGGACTTTGAATATCTGGGGATGACAAACTGTGTAAAGGTAAATGAACAGCAGATGAAAGCTAGTTAACAAATCTTGTTTAATATAAATTCCTCTGGTGCCATCTCTAGGCTGGTATGTGTCTAAAGGCAGAACACATTTTATCTTTATAAATTCAGTTTTTACTTGTAAGCAAAATAGAGGGAGTGCAGAGCGCTTTCCTGCATGTACTTATTTATTGCTTTCAGATAAAAACAATCCTAAAATCAAAAAAGTATGTTTTGGGATAGCTTTTTCTGATCTCCCATAGTGAAAACATATTTGCAAGATGTTAGTATCTGTATTATTCTGGCCTCCTTGAATAAACATGGATTTTTTTTCCTGAAAAAGTTTTTTTTAACATTGGTGTTACTTTCTTGATGTATATCTAATAGAAATCAACAATAAAGTCATAAGTGCCTGAAGTTTCTTTTGGGGAATGTCTTTCTTTCTTTCTTTCTTTCTTTCTTTCTTTCTTTCTTTCTTTCTTTCTTTCTTTCTTTCTTTCTTTCTTTCCCTTTCTTTCTTTCTTTCTTTCTTTCTTTCTTTCTTTCTTTCTCTCTTTCTCTCTTTCTCTCTTTCTTGGTTTATTTATTTATTTGAAAGAGTTACAGAGAGAGAGTGGACAGGCAGAGTGGACAGAGGGAGACACAAAGAGAGAGATCTTCCATACAATGGTTCACTCCCCTGATGGTCCCCAAAGCCAGGACTGAGTCAGGCTGAAGCCAGAAGCCTCATCTGCATCTCTCACAGGGATAGCAGGAGCCCAAGTGCTTCGGTCATTTTTCTTTGCTTTCCCCAAGTGTTCAGGACACAGGTCAGAAGTCGAGCAACCAGGACTCAAAGCAACGTGGCAGGTGACCACTTTACCTACTATGCAACAATGCTATCCCTGGGAAAGATTTTCCACTACAATTTTAATTTCCTTCATTAGTACAGGAATCTCATATTTTCATTTTTTTTTCTTCCTGAAGTTTTCTTTAATTTTTAATTTATTTATTGTCACCTTATTTGAAAAAGAGAGAGAAAAAGAAAAAACAAGAGGAAAAGAGCTTCAGAGAGCTCCTACCTGCTGTTTCACTCCCAGACTTTCTGTGATTTTATCAACTTTATTAACTTAAAGGTGACATTTGACTTTTAAAATTTTTCTATTATTTATTTTATATTATACTGATTGTTGCTCTACTATTTTTTAAAGATATATTTATTTAAAAGGTAGTGTGATGGGGTAGTGAGGAAGAGACAGTGAGAGTGAGGGTGAATGTGAGAGAGAGAGAGAGACAGAAACAGAGACAGAGAGAGAAGAATGGATCTTCTGGCCACCACTTCACCCCCTAAATAGTATAAATGGCTAGATCTGCTTAGTGCTAAATCCAGGAGTCCAGAACTCTATCCGGGTATCTCAAATGGATAGCAGGGCCCCAAGCACTGAGGCCATCCTCTACTGCTTTCCCAGGCCACAGCAGAGAGCTGGATAGAAAAGGAGCAGCCAGGACTAGAACCGATGCCCATATGGGATGCTGGTGCCGCAGACAGAGGATTAACCCACTGCCCCACAGCACTGCACCCCTGCCTAAATCTTTAAATTTAGAAATATATTTAATAAAAACAGACATTTGAGTGTTGGTATTTATTTGGTCTAATAGCCAATGCCTTTTAATTAGGGATTTAGGCCAATTAAATTTAATGCAATTAATTGATAAGGAATAGTTTCAATTTACCATCTACTGTTTTCTGATTGTTTCACTTACATTTTGTTTCTTTGTGGTCACCATTGCTGAACTAATTGAACTAAGTGAATATCTTTTGGTATTCTCTTATATCTTTTCTATTGACTTTTGAGCTTTCAGGATTGTTGTATTTTACTGCAAATTATAAATACGCATCTGCAACTCATCATAATTGAAAGTATTTAACTTATAGTAAATAGAATTAAAATATAAGTTTGGGCTGGCGCTGTGGCATAGTTAGTTAATCCTCTGCCTGCCTGTATTTCATATAGGTGCCAGTTCGTCTCCAGGCTCTTCCTCTTCCAATCCAGCTCCCCAGTTCAGATAGGGAAAAGCAGTGCAAGATGGCCCAAGTGCTTAAAGACCTCTGCCATCCACTTGGGAGATCTGATGAAGCTCCAGGCTCCTGGCTTATGGCTTAGTCTGACCCAGCATAGCCTTGGCCTTTGCAGGCATCAGGATGTGAACTAGCACATGGAAGATCTCTGCATCTCTCCCTATCTCTCACCTTTTCTTGAACTTTCATTTTCAAATAAATAAATCTTAAAAACACAAAGTTAATTTTGGCACTAAAATTTTTGAAATCCATGAATAGATTTTTTAATAATGAGGTTTTTTTTTTGTTTTTTTTTTGTTTTTTTTTTAATAACGCTTTTATTTAAAGAATATAAATTTCCAAAATACAGCTTATAGATTACAATGGCTTCCCCCCCATAACTTCCCTCCCACCCGCAACCCTCCCCTTTCCCAATCCCTCTCCCCTTGCATTCACATCAAGATTCATTTTCAATTCTCTTTATATACAGAAGGTCAGTTTAGTATATATTAAGTAAAGGTTTCAACAGTTTGCCCTCACATAGCAACACAAAGTGAAAAATACTGTTGGAGTACCAGTTATAGTATTAATTCACAATGTATAGCACGTTAAGGACAGAGATCCTACATGATATATATATTTTTAAATTGATTAATTTTCTATGCAATTTCCAATTTAACACCAAGATTTTTTAATCATTTGCAATTATCTTTATATACAGAAGATCGATTCAGTATATACTATGTAAAGATTTCATCAGTTTGCACCCACACAGAAACACCAAGTGTAAAAATACTATTTCAGTACTAGTTATAGGATTACTTCACATTGGATAACACATTAAGGACAGATCCCTCATGAGACGTAAGTACAGAGTGACTCCTGAAGTTGATTTAACAATTAGACACTCTTGTTTATGGAGTCAGTAATCTCCCTAGGCTCTAGTCATGAGTTGCCGAGGCTATGGAAGTCTTTAGGGTTCGTGGACTTCGATCTTATTCCGACAGGGTCATATACAAAGTGGAAGTTCTCTCCTCCCTTCAGAGAAAGGTACCTCCTTCTTTGATGGCCCCGTTCTTTCCACTGGGATCTCACTCGCAGAGATCTTTCATTTAGGTCTTCTTTTTTTTTTGTTTTTCAGAGTGTCTTAGCTTTCCATGCCTAAAATACTCTCATGGGCTCTTGAGCCAGATCCGAATGCCTTAAGGGTTGATTCTTAGGCCAGAGTGCTATTTAGGACATCTGCCATTCTATGAGTCTGCTGTGTATCCCACTTCCCATGTTGGATCATTCTCTCCCTTTTTGATTCTATCAGTTAGTATTAGCAGACACTAGTCTTGTTTGTGTGATCCCTTTGACTCTTAGACCTATCAGTGTGATCAATTGTGAGCTGAAATTGATCACTTGGACTAGTGAGATGGCCTTGGTACATGCCACCTTGATGGGATTGTATTGGAATCCAGGGGATTCTAACTCCATCATTTGGGGCAGTTCCGATTGAGCATGTCCCAAATTGTACATCTCCTCCCTCTCTTATTCCCACTCTTATATTTAACAGAGATCACTTTTCAGTTAAATTTAAACGCCTAAGAATAACTGTGTGTTAATTACAGAGTTCAACCACTAGTACTAGGATAAAAAAAAAATACTACCATGGATAAAGTATTACATTGTACAACAACAGTCAGCACAAGAGCTGATCAAGTCACTGTTTCTCATAGTGTCCATTTCACTTCAACAGGTTTCCACTTTGGTGCTCAGTTAGTCATCGCCAATCAAGGGAAACAAATGATATTTGTCTCTTTGGGACTGGCTTAATTCACTCAGCATGATGTTTTCCAGATTCCTCCATTTTGTTGCAAATGACCGGATTTCATTGTTTTTGACTGCTGTATAGTATTCTATAGAGTACATGTCCCATAATTTCCTAATCTAGTCTACTGTTGATGGGCATTTGGGTTGGTTCCAAGTCTTAGCTATTGTGAATTAAGCTGCAATAAACATTACTGTGCAGACGGCTTTTTTGTTTGCCGATTTAATTTCCTTTGGGTAAATTCCAAGGAGTGGGATGGCTGGGTTGAATGGTAGGGTTATATTCAGGTTTCTGAGGAATCTCCAGACTGACTTCCATAGTGGCTTCACCAGTTTGCATTCCCACCAACAGTGGATTAGTGTCCCTTTTCCTCCGCATCCTCTCCAGCATCTATTGTTGGTGGATTTCTGAATGTGAGCCATTCTCACCGGGGTGAGGTGAAACCTCATTGTGGTTTTGATTTGCATTTCTCTGATTGCTAGTGATCTTGAACATTTTTTCATGTGTCTGTTGGCCATTTGGATTATCTCACTAGATGCAGAGAAAGCATTCGATAAAATTCAATACCCTTTCATGATGAAAACCCTAAGCAAACTGGGTATTAAAGGCACATTCCTCAATACAATCAAAACAATTTATGAAAAACCCATGGCCAATATCCTATTGAATGGGGAAAAGTTGGAAGCATTTCCACTGAGTTCTGGTACCAGACAAGGATGCCCACTCTCACCACTGCTATTCAATATAGTGCTGGAAGTCTTAGCCAGAGCTATTAGTTAAGAAAAAGAAATTAAAGGGATACAAATTGGGAAGGAAGAACTCAAACTATCCCTCATTGCAGACGACATGATTCTTTATTTAGGGGACCCATAGAACTCTACTAAGAGACTATTGGAACTCATAGAAGAGTTTGGCAAAGTAGCAGGATATAAAATCAATGCACAAAAATCAACAGCCTTTGTATATACAGGCAATGCCACAGCTGAGGAAGAACTGCTAAGATCAATCCCATTCACAATAGCTACAAAAACAATCAAATACCTTGGAATAAACTTAACCAAGGACATTAAATATCTCTATGATGAAAATTACAAAACCTTAAAGAAAGAAATAGAAGAGGATACCAAAAAATGGAGAAATCTTCCATGCTCATGGATTGGAAGAATCAATATCATCAAAATGTCCATTCTCCCAAAAGCAATTTACAGATTCAATGCAATACCAATCAAGATACCGAGGACATTCTTCTCAGATCTGGAAAAAATGATGCTGAAATTCATATGGAAGAACAGGAGACCTCGAATAGCTAAAGCAATCTTGTACAACAAAAACAAAGCCAGAGGCATCACAATACCAGATTTCAGGACATACTACAGGGCAGTAGTTATCAAAACAGCATGGTACTGGTACAGAAACAGATGGAAAGACCAATGGAACAGAATAGAAACACCAGAAATCAATCCAAACATCTACAGCCAACTTATATTTGATCAAAGATCCAAAACCAATCCCTGGAGTAAGGACAGTCTAGTCAATAAATGGTGCTGGGAAAACTGGATTTCCATGTGCAGAATCATGAAGCAAGATCCCTACCTTTCACCTTACACAAAAATTCATTCAACATGGATTAAAAATTTAAACCTATGACCCGACACCATCAAATTATTAGAGAGCATAGGAGAAACCCTGCAAGACATAGGTACTGGCAAAGACTTCTTGGAAAATACCCCAGAAGCACAGGCAGTCAAAGCCAAAATTAACTACTGGGATGGCATCAAATTGAAAAGTTTCTGTACTGCAAAAGAAACAGTCAGGAAAGTGAATAGGAAACCGACAGAATGGGAAAATATATTTGCCAACTATGCAACAGATAAAGGGTTGATAACCAGAATCTACAAAGAAATTAAGAAACTCCACAACATCAAAACAAACAACCCACTTAAGAGATGGGCCAAGGACCTCAATAGACATTTTTCAATAATGAGGTTTTTGAACAGCTACCATCATATGTAGGAATTTCAATTTTTTTTGCCCAAAACACAAAACTTGGGTTTTAATTCAGTTTTCCATGATATTCTTAAAGTGTCTTCATACTTTAGTAATTATATCCCTACATATATAGTATGACAGTCATGTAGCACTAACTTTTTTGTACTGCTGTGTATTTCCCTTGCCTTCCTGCTCCAGGCACATAAGTTATATGTCACTTAACATTAGGAATACATCTTGAGGAATGCATTGCTAGCCAATTTTGTCATTGTGTGAACATCATGAAGTATAATTAATACAACCTATTTGATATATGTCAATCACTCTTGAGCAACTTGGCAGATTATTCAACTATAAACATTTTTTAATAAATTGGACTATAAAATAACAAAAAGTATAATATAGTAAAAAATGTGAACATTGTCATCTTTTATTATTATCAAATATTATGTACTGTGTGAGTATTGTACTTATACATAACTGGCAGCTTGGTATGTTTCCTTATTCCAACATTTGAGTAATGCAATGTGATAGTCACAATATGACCATTGTGGTGTCTGCCACCTTTTAATCTTATGAGACTGCCATCATTTATGTGACCCATCTTGACGGAAACAGCTTTATGTGGTGCATGATCATTTCTGGTTTGGGCAAAAAGGACAACAGTCTATGAAGCCATTTGGGGCAAAATGTATTGAATAGGAACTGTGAGGCTAAGAATAGTAAAGTTAAGTAAAGGCTTTGGTTTTCCCCAGGAGGCCACTGCACAGGCAATAACTTTAAGCAACTATTGCAAATAACCTTCTCCTGAGCAACAAAACAATAAATGTTGTCAAAGAAAAACAGTGTGTTTTATAACCAAACTTTATTCTAGCTATAAGACATATTGAAGATAATGTTTGACTCAGATTTATTTATTGATTCTTGTTTTCAGAAGTAGGAAAGTGTCAAATGTACAATAAGGCAAAAAATAAGAAGCATGAAGTAACAGTCAAAAATATTCCACTGAGTAGATTATCACATATTAGTATTTCATTATATTTCCTTCTGATGTCTTTTTCTTTCTAAGAAACCAAACATTACATATATATGTAAACCCTACTCATCCCCATTCCATTTCCCTCTTTTGTCTCACTCATAAATGCTTTGTTTTTCTTTGGCATACACCTTTTTGGACAATAGTAAGAAATGAATCTTTTAAATCAAATAGATTATTATGACTTTTAGATTTAATTTGTTGATAGTTTGCTTCAAATATTTAGAATTTCATTATTTTAATGCATTTAATCTGTTAATTTCTAAAATGCACAGTAAACTATGTCACTATAATTTTAGAATGTAAATTTCTTCCACTTCTGTTCAATTTTTTCATGTTTAAGATGATTTTATTAATCATAGTGGATCATGGTAGTTTTATCATACTTTTCCTTTTTTCTATTGTATTATGACCTTCTTATTCTTAGATTCAGTATAGGGAAAAGTTTTAATGCATTATTATCTCTAACTTGTTTTTTAAAGAATTATTTATCTGTTTCAAAGTCAGAGTTACACAGATGGTGAAGAAGAGGCAGAGAGAGAGAGAGAGAGAGAGAGAGAGAGAGAGATCTTCTATCCACTGGTTCACTCCCCAATTGGCCACAACAGTCAGAGCAGCACCGATCAGAAACCAAGAGCCAGGAGTTTCTTCTGGGTCTCCTATGTGGGTGCAGGGGTCCAAGGACTTGGGCCATCTTCTTCTGTTTTCCCAGGCCATAGCAGAGAACTGGATTGGAAGTTGAGCAACCAGGACTCGAACTGGTGCCCATATGGGATGCCAGCACCACAGACAGCGGCTTTACCCACTACAATTTGTGCAGGCCCCTGGCACTAACTTTTAAAAGTCATATATTTAATATTTCTATATCACCGTTTGGATATATTTAAATGAGGATGGCTCTACAATCCTTTAGTATGATTGAAGATTCAATGAGTTAATAGACATAAAATGTTCAGTAAAGTACTTGTCATGTGATAAGCTCTAATATCTATTAAGGTGTCAGAGTGTTACTTTTCTACATCTCAGAGTTTAAGCAAACATCTCTAAGGGGAAGGATAGCAAGATAGGTGCAAATGGCTCCTCATTCCAAAATAAAAGGCCAACTCACCCACTCAGACATGTTACAGTTTATTTGGTTATTTCAGCTAGTTTTGATCTTTATTCCTCTTGATGTTAGAAAAGGAAGTTAGGTTGAAAGGCCTATTGAGAAGTTCTTTATAGAGAGTTATCAAAGTGACTTGGTAAATGCTCTTTGCCCTGCTCTGCTTTTCTAACCCTAGATAATCCTGAAACAGCAGTTAACAAGGGGAGAATAAATTAGATCAAGAAAATAAAGAGCAAAAAAAATCACTCCAAGTTTCCACATCAAAGATTATCTGACCTAAGATAGATTAGAGTTGATGGAGGAAGTTTTAATTGCTGTTAAGTTTTAAGATTTTAAATTGGACTGAACTTTTCACTAAGTGATAGAAAAACGGATGGGAAAATACTTGTTCAGGAGGCAGTAGGAAAAGTCTACAAAGATACACTCAAGGAGAGTAGTGCAAAGAGATGAGCTTGCTTTGCTTCACCTTTCACTGGGATCCATTCATCCATAAATCAACTGTTTTAGGAAGACTCACCTGGAGACCTTCTAAGAATCAAGATCCAACATTAAAGATGTGCCCCAGGCTCATCAATACCCCCCGACCAGAACATAGAAACATAAGCTGCTAGATAGAAATTACTGCTATGATACTATTTAAACCTACTGAGATATTTATCAGTAGCAAACAGGAATGGGGTTTACTTTATAGATCCTTTGATTTCATAGGGACATAAGGGGCAAATGCACTAGTATTCTAAGTGTGAGTCTATTGTCTTGTAATTTTGTCAAAAAACCTCATATCTGAAAGATGATGGTAGATTACCTTTAAAGACATCTGAAATACTTGCACACCTTGACATATTACTGCATTTCCCACCTACAGGCTATAATAGAGAAGAAGTAGAAGAGGTTTGCGTTTGATTTCTTTTCTTTTTCTTTTCTTTTTCTTTTTTATTTAGTAAATATAAATTTCCAAAGTACAGTTTATGGATTACAATGGCTTCACCCCCCATAACTTCCCTCCCACTCACACCCCTCCCATCTCCCGCTCCCTCTCCCATTCCATTCACATCAAGATTCATTATCAATTATCTTTATATACAGAAGATCGATTCAGTCTATACTAAGTAAAGAGTTCATCAGTTTGCACCCACACAGAAACACCAAGAGTAAAATACTGTTTCAGTAGTAGTTATAGCATTAATTCACATCGGACAACACATTAAGGACCAATCCCTCATGGGAAGTAAGTACACAGTGATTCCTGTTGTTGACTTAACATTTTGACACTCTTGTTTATGGCGTCAGTAATCTCCCTAGACTCTAGTCACGAGTTTCCAAGGCTATAGAAGCCTTTTGAGTTCGCCGACTTTGTTCTTATTTAGACAAGGTCATAGTCAAAGTGGAGGTTCTCTCCTCCCTTCAGAGAGAGGTACCTCCTTCTTTGATGGCCCTGTTCTTTCCATGGGGATCTCACTTGCAGAGATCCTTCATTTAGGTCTTTTTGTTTTTATTTCCAGAGTGTCTTGGGTTTCCATGCATAAAATACTCTCATTGGCTCTTCAGCCATATCTGAGTGCCTTAAAGGCTGAATCTGAGGCCAGAGTGCTATTTAGGACATCTGCCATTTCTGTGTAGAGTTCTCCATGTGCTGTGTTCTCTCTCTTCCTTGGGTACTTCCTGCCCTCACTTCTAGCTAGAGAGGAAAGCTCTGAAAGAGTCTGTTGGAAAGTTTTTGCACATTTTCCCTCACTTTGAGGGACTGAAAAGTCTCAAGCAAAGTAACATGAGCTAGCTGGAATCACAGCTCTGTGATTGTAGGCTAGCTAAGCCACATCCCTCCTAAATATATCTAAACAGTAAAAAATAGACAAAACCACGAGGAGAAAATAAATCTACAAGGTTTTCTGTTTATTGCAGGTTTTTTATCCTAAAGTGGACCCAAACTGGGAAATAAGTAAAATAAAACTGCATGAAGCTGGGAAGATTGTGATAGCAGATTGCCCCTTTATCCTAATGCCAGCAACTCAAACACTTTTATTGTTTCCTCATTCTTTTTCCTGAAACTTTCCTTATCTTATGTTTTAACAGTGGATTTGATCAAGATTTTTAATACCCTGTGTTTTAGGACATGGTGACACATGTGTAGAGGGAACCCAGAGCAGAGAATTGCATGTCATGCAATCTGAGTGTGTGCAGAGGAAAATCTAACAGACCTTACCATAGAAAATGGGGCAACACCAGAACTTAAATACATTGGAGACTTTTCATAAACGAGAGCTTCCTTAAATGCAGAAATCTAGAACTAAAAACCCATTTTATTTTCCTAGCCTGGTTATAAGCCCCGACATCCAGAACTTGCATTGCTGGGCATCTCTACACACCAGCTTCCCTAGCTACCTTATCCATAGGCTTTCCCTAGATCTCCTGGTCAAGGAAGCACATTTTATCCATATTTTCTGCTTCCTCACTGAAATCCCTTACTGAATAAAGTCCATCTTTTCTCAAGAGACTGACATCAGAGAGTGATTGATAGCAATGACACATCTACCCTGTTCTACAGCATTTCATTGAGGTTGGACTTTTTATCACCAAGAAACAGATCTTTTCCATATTGACTGACAGTGCACTGAGAATATTTTATGCCCTAAAATTCCTTAGAATTATGTGTTCTTCCTGGGTCTCTTGTAAGGGTAGGGAGAATGAGTCCAAATAGTAGTGTTTTAAGGATAGTGGTAAGAAGAAACAAATGTTTCCAGGTTGATTGCCAAAATTTTTTTAAAAGCTATATTATGAAATGTTAGTGAAATTCAGATCATATACAAACAAACAGTTGAAAGAAGAGACTGTCATGGTCGAGGGAAATTGTTTTTCTCTGTGTTGACATTTTCAGCCAGGTACTCAAGTCAGTTTTCTTGGGATACAGTGGGCCAAGGAGAGCTTTGTAAACACTGATTTCATATGTAAACTCCATTTGTTTTCTTAATGGTAAGCTTGCCCTATCCTAATAAATGAGGTTTTTTCTCAAACATGACACTGAGTCATGCTCTTAGGCACACAGACAATTTGACCCAATATGTCAGAGGGGGGAAGGAGAGCTTCTTATGGAACCTATTTAAATAACTATATTTCCAAGAGAAATAATGAGACTCAGGGAAAGTATGTATTTCTGAATTCTGAAGTGATAGGGAGAATATTTAAAAATGGTTCATTTCAGTTTATAAAATATAGCCTACTAAAATGAGAGTTAGAGATAAAGAGAAGCCGGATATTTTCATATACATGAAAAGGAGATAAATTAAACATAATCCTAACAATATCACAAACAATAAATTTCCTATCTTTATATTAATAATATATTAATCAGGCCAGCACCACGGCTCACTTGACTAATCCTCTGCCTGCGGCGCCGGCACACCGGGTTCTAGCCATGGTTGGGGCGCTGGATTCTGTCCCAGTTGCTCCTCTTCCAGTCCAGTTCTTTGTTGTGGCCCAGGAAGGCAGTGGAGGATGGCCCAAGTCCTTGGGTCCTGCACTCAGAAAGACAGGAAGAAGCACCTGGCTCCTGGCTTTGGTTCGGTGCAGCGCGTCGGCGGCCGTAGATGCCATTTGGGGACTGAACCAACGGAAAAGGAGAACCTTTCTGTCTGTCTCTCTCTCTGCCTGTCCAAATATAGACTCAAATTCCTTTCACTGAGTCTATATTATTACTTCTTTTGCTGCATCTTGGTTAGCAGTAGAATTTCATGGGGCATGCCTACTTCTAGACTGAGAAATGTGCATGAAAATCTGACTTAGTCTACCAGTATAATTTGAAAGTTGAAAAAGAAATATCAGCTTGAGACTTTATCTAAAATTATATTTCTGAACTACTGAAACATCAGTAGTCTAGAGCTGTGGGAACAGTACTTTCCATGAGGTGTTGAGACTGTTCTTCACTGAAGACATGAAATTCTTGTCTATAATTACAGCAAAGCCTTTTGGCCAGTATTAGAAAAGAGAAACCTATTTGATAATGAGACTGTTATAATAACTATATCAGAATGAAGAAGAAGAAATTTTCTATTGGGTTATACTCCATTATTATATAATAAGGGATTGATCAGTATTTCTCTTAAGAACAAGGATATTTTATGAACACTGAGTATATTAACTCCACAGGGCCCTCCTCAAAATAATACAATTTCTGGATATTAGCACGAATAACATTTTCCCCAACTTAACCTAAGGAAAGGTGATTGTCTCCATGATTTGAGAGTTCTTCCATGTGCCTCTTACGATAGTATTGAGGAACTTAAGAAATATAAAGTCTGACAAATTAGCAATCATTTCTAGAACACTCTCTTCTCTTGTGAATGATAGCATAAATTTTTGTGACTTTCCTGTGGTCCTCTCAGAAATCACAAAGAATTTTAGCTGTTAAAGATAGTATAGTTTTACTTCAATATAGCTTTAATTTAGGAAGGGATCTTAGGAAGGCAAACTCGAAAGAATTGTCGAAGCAGTCTTGGTCATTTAACAGGATAACAGGTGTTGAGAAACTAAAATTGTATACCTACTTAATCCAAAAGAGGAAGTCTTTTAAAATAAATAGAAGAAAAGAGCAGTATTGGAAATAACTCTTGTGTTTCAAAAAGGAGAGAGCTTTGTTCTTCATATTCTTGTTTTTTTGTTGTCGTTGTTTAACATAATCAATATACGATCAAGTTAACGCAGATCAGAGACTTAAAAGCTCATGCCTATCTGAGTAAATTACACAGATAATAGAGAATATTTTTTTTTTTTTACTACTTTGTGTTAACAGCTCTAAGACTAATTTATCTTTAGCAGAGAGACAGTCAAATGTAATATTTGGCACTGAGAAATCTAGGCTTTTTTTCTTGTCACTAAACCCATCAAAACAGCCATCTTTGACAAAATTTTAACACATTTCATTGCTTTTTTCAGCTCTTAATACACACTGGTATTTTAAACTGAGGCAAATAAAAATTCAGTTTTGGCAAGCTTTCTACAACTTTCTGCAGCTGTTCTACTTCTGTGTTTCTCCAATCTCTTTCACATTCTGGGCCCCAGACAACTTAAGACAAACCTATTCCCTTTTCATCTTTAGAAACAAAAACATACACCTTTACTTGGCATATGCATGCATGCAACACTGCCACCAATGTCCCCAAATGCTTGCGTGGATATGACTTTTTCAACGTTTTTTTATTTTTAAGAAATTTATTAATATATTAGGTTCTCAGGGTCATGGCAAATTCAAGATAATTACTGCAACAGAATTTTTATCAATTTTAATATTAATGTGATGTTCATACAAAGAGAACAGATTCAATGTAGTTCATAGATACAGTTCTAAGACGATACTCTTCCTTGCTTGCTTCCTCCCTTGCTCCATTCCCTCCTTCTTTGTTTCTTTTGAAGTGACTACCTTCTATTCCACACAGCAAACAAGGAAGCTGATCTCTGAGATCTGTCATAGATCAGTGTTTTAGCAGGCTAGCAAAGCTGACTTGCTGTGACCTATCAATTTACTTTGACACCACTTTAAAGATGCAAACATGAACTCTTTAAGTATCAGGACCCAAATATATAGTCATTTTATAGTTTGCAAAGATAAGAAAAAGTTATGTAAACTTAAAATCATTCTTTGTAATCATAGACTCAGATGAAGATTCATTTACTCAGTTTAATATTAATGCATAGTTTTAAGTTACCCAATAATTTTGAAAATTATCTTTAGGAAGAATATAAAATATAAGTCCTGTTATTAGAATCATAGTTATGATTCAGTTTAGTTGAATAAAAATTGAATAGTTTATAATCTTAGACATTATGTATAATAATATTAGCTTATTTAATCAGTACATTAATTTAAGAATTCACGGAATTCAATTTAAACAGTCTCTTCATCTAAACACGTATTTTAAAAATAAACATCAGTATATATCAATTGCCATACTGATAAATATTTAAGAAAAACATAGAGCTTTTATTTTATTATGTTTTTATTTTATTTTTTATTTTTAAATGCAAAACATTAAATACATTTGATTTATCCAAAGTTTTACTTTAGGTATATAAGCTTGTATTTTTTAAAGATTTTATTTATTTGAAACGCAGGGTTCTGGTGTGTGTGGGGGAAGAGAGAGAGAGAGAGAGAGAAAGAGAGAGAGAGAGAGATGTATCTTGCATCCACTGGGTCACTCCCCATATGCCACACCAGCCAGGGCTTAGCCAGGCTGAAGCCAGGAGCAAGAACTACTTCCAGATTTCACCCATGCTTGCAGGGATCCAAGCACTTAGGCCATGCCCCACTGCTTTTCCAGGCACATTAGCATGGAATTAGCTTGGAAGTCGAGCAGCTGGGACTTTAGCAGGCACCCACATGCGAGGCTGGCACTGTGGGTTGCAGCTTGTCCTACTAAGCCACAATGCTGGGCCTAAAATGATTGTAAGCTAGTGATCTAGAAAGAATTTGGTTTTTTATAAAATACATCTAGCTTCTTTAAGATATCACAAACTCATTTTCCTTGTTTTCTGTGAAATTTTGGAATCTAGGTGTAAAGGTATTTATACAGCAATCAGAACAAAGCCATTTTATTATAGAATTCCAAAAATCTAATTTGTAATGCCCTCTGGTGGTTGAAAAAAATGCCACCCAGGAAAGGTAAATGCTTTGAGATTATGACAAGTATATAGTTTTAGTTCTACAACTTCTATCAAAGATCAGAATGAAATCATAAATTCAAAGATGTGCCATATCAGATTTCAAAAAGCCACTTCCATTCCCACTGGTTAGAGAGTAATGAAGAGGTTTGAGTTCATCAGTATACAACAGAAATGTAAGACTAGCCAACCAGTTTGTCATCTCTTAATCACTGGAAAATAGGTCACCACCATCCATCTGATTGAGATCTTCAAATAGTTTAAATCATAAAACCAAATTCCCATTTACTGTAGCCATTGATGAAAAAAATTTATTAGCTATACACAAACTCGAAACAAAACACCAAGACAAGTCATTTAAAAAGCAAAACTAGATAGTTCTGAAATTTAAAGTTCTGAGCCTCACTCTGAAAGACAAGAAAATAAGTATCTGGTTTGAGCAGGCCCTGAGGTGTACTTTTCTGATTTCCTCAAGTGCATCCATTTAGACATCAAAGCAAATGACCTGTAAAAGTCTTAATGCTTTAAAAACATGATTTTTCACAATAACAAAATGTATGTTTTGTTATCAAATTGAAGAAAAGAGCTCCACAGTTACAATCATAAAATAGTATCAATGAAGGGCAAATGTTGCTTACATTGGTTTGATCAGTACACATTTGATATGTTTAGTGAAATGTTACACTATAGCTCATAAGTATTTATAATTATTGTTAAATATAAATTAAAACTAAACAAAATTAAAAATAAATAAAGACAAAAAATTGAACATTTAAAAAAATCTTGCTCATTCAAAATTAATAAACATACCTTGTATATTTTCATACAAATATAAAATGTGCCCAGAGTTTATTCAACTTTCCATATATGGGGCAAATTTTTTCACAAGAAAATTATTCTTTCCTGTTTATTTATTTTCCATTATTCATTTCCTTATTTTATGGATATAATATACTAAATATTCTCAAGAGCAGTAATTATAAATGTTTTATGTTATCTTTTGTATCCTGAAAGTTTTGTCTCTCTCTTTTATTCTTTTAAGATTTTATTTATTTCTTTGGCAGGTAGAGTTACAGACAGAGGGAGAGATAGACAGAGAGGTCCTTCGACCGCTGGTCCACTCCCCAGATGGCTGCAACAGCCAGAGCTGGGCCAATCTGAACCCAGTAGATGGGAGCTTTCTCTTGGTTTCCCGTGTGGATGCAGGGGCCCAGTAATTGGGCCATCCTCCACTGCTGTCCCAGGCAGAAAGCTGGATTGGAAGAGGGACAGCTGGGCAGCTGGGACACAAACCAGTGCCCATATGGGATACTAGTGCCACAGGTGGAGGCTTAGCCTACTAGCCTTAGCGCCAGCCCCTAATTTTTTTCTCTTAATGTCATCTATTTGCATTTATTAATTTATTCCTTGCACTAACTTTATTGAATCTGTCCTCCCTACCACACACAACTTATATACAGTGATCCTTAATTCTTCATTCACATTAATGAGTAAACATTATTTGTAATTGTATAAAGGATTAGTAATGGTCTTAAGTGTGGCATGAGGGGCTGTCTCTTTAATAGTTCTCACTTTAGCACGGAATCTCTGTGTGTTCTGTCTGAGTGAATCACGTAGTTCAATAATCAGAATATCCTGTAGAAGACATGGGCAACAAGTAAGAAATTAAGTTGCTATGACTCCCATCATATAAAAAATATAGGTTTGTGGTATAGTGTTCTCCGATATTGTAGGCTAGGAAAACATTCTTTTTCTATTTCTATCCCAGATTTATAGCTGAAGTCCTCTAACAAAAGAGAGATGAACTAAAGAAAATCATAGAAATCTATTTAATCTAGGTTTCAATGTGGTACAAGGGCCTTCATCAGGAAGTGAATAGGCCAAAAGAACTGTTACAGATAAATGCTTTTTAAAAATCATTTGCTGGGGCCAGCACTGTGGCTCAGGGGGTTGCTGCGCCAGCATCCAATAAGGGCACTGGTTTGAGTCCTGGCTGCTCCACTTCCTATCCAGCTCCCTGCTAATGTGCCTGAGAAAGCAGCTGAGGATGATCTAAGTGCTAGGGCCCCTGAATCCACATGGGACATCTGGAAGAAGCTCCTAGATGGTGGCTTTGGCCTAGCACAGCCCTGACTGTTGAAGCCATTTGGGGAGTGACCTAGTGAATGGAAGATCTCTCTCTCTGTCTCTCCTTCTCTCTGTATCTTTGCCTTTCAGATAAACAAATGAATCTTTTAAAAACTCATTTACTTACTTGAAAGTCTGAGTAATAGAGAGAGAGAAGGAAAGACAGACAGGGGTCTTCCATCCTCTGGCACATCCCACAGATAGTCTTAATGGCAGATCAGTCCTATGCCTGGCCATTCTGAACACTGGAGCTTCATCTGGGTCTCCCATGTTGGATGGCAGGGACCCAAACGCTTTGTCCATCTTCTGCTGATTTTCTAAGGCAATTTTAGGGGTCTTGATTGGAAGTGGAGCAGCCTACACAAGAACTGGCACCCCACACAAGAACTGGCACCCCAGTGGCATGCTGGCTTCAAAGGCAGTGGCTTTACCTCTTACACTACAATGATGGTCTCAAACCTAAATGCTTTTACAGAATATAAATATAGCATATGATATGATGTAGCATGTATCATCATGAAGAAATATAAGAGAACAAAGAGATATATAATATTATAAGGGAAAAGAAATAGCTTTTCTTTCCATCATTGCTTCATTGTTGAGGTCTCTAAAACTAACAGGTGATAAATAAGAAAATTCAAATTTATTTAAGAAAAAATAAGTCCTACATGATACATGAGACTTCATTAAAGATGAAAACCCAAAGAAATAATAAACTTGTATATTTTTATGCTTAAGTTTGATGCACAGTAAATATTGCTGGAGAAATATTGGGAGACAAAAGTATATGAACTGATGGTAATGAAATGGAGGCTTTACTATGGCTTAGCAAGGTTGTTTGTTCAGATTCTTCTTAGCATTCTTGAGTCGTCAGAGATAAGAACATTTATTTCCTCCACATTGAGGAGGATAACTCTTTTTGATTAGATGATTATTATTTTATTATTATTTATCTGAGAGGCATAGTTACAGAGAAAGGAGAGATGGAGAGATCTTCCATCTGCTAGTTCACTTCTCAAATGGCTGCAATAGCCAATACTGGGCCAGGCTGAAGCCAGAAGCCAGAAGCCAGTAACCTCCAGATCTCCCATCTAGGTGCAGGGGCCCAAGTATTTGGCTATGCCCAATGCGGGCCCCTGAGGAGGGTAGCTCTTAAATGTGAATCTTTATCACTTGCCTTAGAGAGAAAAGCAGAAGACTGTTTGAGATTGAGTTTTCCAGGTTTTATGAATGATTGTATTGCATAAGGAAAAGGAAGTTGAGAGGAACTTCTCTGATTCTGCTATTTTTGCAAATATCTAGTTGCCATATTTTGGCATAGTGTGTACAGAATCCCATCAACCTAATGGTTATAATCAGAGGAAACAGAAAGCCCTATTTTCTCAGATTCTTCTCTGTGACCCTCATATTTAGGATCAAGAATTTTCCTTTCCTTCCCTTATAGGGAGGGCACCTCTCACTTGGGGTCTTAGAACTTGTTTATCAGGAAGGCCAGAAAAATTTGTTCTAGGTTTTATGAACTCCTTCAAGGGAGAAGGCCAGGGAGAATGTCAGACCTTTCTGCTTCTATTTTTTTCTCAAATTTCTTCAGTTTAAAATATTTAATATGCTAATGTGCCACTTGTCCTGATTTAGAACATTAACCTAACCAAATTCACAAAACTAGAAATGTAACTGATATCAATACTTTAATTTTTAGTGCATTATAGACAATTTATTTTATTTTATTTTAATTTTTGACAGGCAGAGTGGACAGTGAGAGTGAGAGACAGAGAGAAAGGTCTTCCTTTGCCATTAGTTCACTTCCCAGTGGCCGCTCCAGCCAGCGCACTGCAGCCGGCACTGATCTGAAGCCGCCAGCCAGGTTCTTCTCCTGGTCTCCCATGCAGGTGCAGGGCCCAAGCACTTGGGCCATCCTCCACTGCCTTCCCAGGCCACAGCAGAGAGCTGGACTGGAAGAGGAGCAACCTGGACAGAATCCGGCACCCCGCCCGACCGGAACTAGAACCCAGGATGCCAGCGCCGCAGGCGGAGGATTAGCCTATTGAGCCAGGGTACCGGCCTGACAATTTATTTTCTGTGAAAATTTAAGAAATTTTTTGGATTTATTTTATTTATATGAAAGACAGAGTTACAGAGAGCTGTAACACGCTGCGCCACAGTGCTGGCCCGAAAATTTAAGAAATTTATTAGAAATTATTTCTTTCTAAAAATTTATTTATAGGGGCCATTACTACACAGCTTCCAGCTGTGGTGCCATCATTCTGTTTGGGTGTTGATCTGAGTCCCGGATGCTCCACTTCCAGTCCAGCTCCCTCCTAACGTGCCTGGGAAAGCAGCGGAAGATGACCCAAACTCTTGGGCCCCTGCATCCATGTGGGAGAGCCAGAAGGAGCTCCTGGATCCTGGCTTCAGATCAGCTCAGGTCTGGCCATTGTTTTGGAGCATGAACAGGTGAAGACCTTTCTCTCTGTCCCCCAGACCCGAATTCTGCTCTCAAATAAATAAATAATTAACTCTTTTAAAAAGTACTTAAGTATTTAATTATTTTATTGTGAAGCTAGAAGGACAGAGAAAGGTCTTCTACCACTGGTTCACTCCCCAAATGCACACAACAGTCTGAACTCAGCCAAGCAGAAATCAGGAAGTCTAAAACTCAGTGCTGCTCCTACCTGTGGGTGGCAGGGCCCCAAGAACTAGAAATGTCAAGGTTGCCTCCAGGGCAATGCCTTCCTGAATTAGCAGGAAGCTGGACTTGACAATGGATCTGAGAACTCCAACGTAGGATGTGGGCATTCTGGTTGTATCTTAACTGCTTTGCCAAGTGCCCTTTTCTGAAAAAAAGAAAGTTTACTTTGGTGAAAATTTTATCAGTGCCAGCTGTGTGGCATAGCAGACAAAGCCGCTGCCTGCATCCCATATGGCCACCGGTTCGAGTCCCGGCTGCTCCTCTTCCGATCCAGCTTTCTGCTATGGCCTAGGAGAGCAGTGGAGAATGGCCCAAGTGCTTGCACTGCACCCACTTTGGAGAGCCGGAGGAGGCTCCTGGCTCCTGGCTTCGTTCGGATCGGCCCAGCTCTGGCCATTGCAGCCAATTGGGGAGTCAACTAGCTGATGAAAGATATCTCTCTCTCTCCCTCTCTCTCTCTCTCTTTCTCTCTGCCTCTCCTTCTCTGTGTAACTCTTAGTTACACAGTAAAATAGATAAATTTTTTTAAAAAAGAGAAATTTAGCTTAACTGTTTCTGTTCATGTTCTATTATGAATAAAGCACTTGGATGATTATCTGGATCTGTCCCTAGCTATTACTTTTATTACTACTAATACTACTATTAGAATATGAAATCTATATTTTGAAAAAGTATGGGAAAGATTTTTTTTTTTGACAGGCAGAGTGGACAGTGAGAGAGAGAGACAGAGAGAAAGGTCTTCCTTTGCCGTTGGTTCACCCTCCAATGGCTGCCGTGGATGGCGCGCTGCGGCCGGCGCACCGTGCTCATCCGATGGCAGGAGCCAGGGGCTAGGTGCTTTTACCTGGTCTCCCATGGGGTGCAGGGCCCAAGCACTTGGGCCATCCTCCACTGCACTCCCGGGCCACAGCAGAGGGTTGGCCTGGAAGAGGGGCAACCGGGACAGAATCCGGCGCCCCAACCGGGACTAGAACCCGGTGTGCCGGCGCCGCAAGGCGGAGGATTAGCCTGTTGAGCCACGGCGCCGGCCGGGAAAGATTTTATAGTGAGTTACATTCATTATCGAATGATGCATATTTTCTGTGTGTAAAAAAGATAATTTCCTAGTCTGATACTTCTTCTGTAAACTAATAATTTCTTTAATTAAACTTTGCTAAAATTTATCATTGCTTTTTATGACCCTTACAATATATCTGCTAAAAGGTTATACAAGATAGGCTACCATAAGTAATGTAACCAGCATTCAAATATATTTGGATCAGATGAGTTCTATTGCTAGTATTGATAAAAATAGTCATAATCTGTTCTTATAAAGATACAATTGGAATGGTATGCTTCTGCTGGTTTTGTGTTAGGATCAAAGCATGGAAAACAATATCCCTACTAACATGTTACACCTCAATTTACACTTTCTGCTTTTCTTCAGAATTGGTTCACATAAAATTTTGTTCACACAAAACAGTTCCCAATTTCCTTATGATGGAATCATTGAAAGGAAAGGAGGAGGGACTGAGAAGGAAGGAGAAAGAACTGATGAAGAAGCTGGAGAGATACCATAAAAAATAACTCAAGGGCATCTGAAATTGAAATGATAAAGGATGCAAATATTTGATACCTAGATGTAATCTGAAGAAAATATACTTGTAAAGGAAAGGTGATTTTCTTGTTTTTATTCACCTTTGTCCAGATTTTCCTCTGTGGTTTACCTTGTCCTATATTTTAAAGGAAGGGTGCACGTTATTCCTCTCCCATTCACTCACTCTGGTGTCAATGGAACTTTTAGAAGCAGCATTTGTCCTCAATGACAGGCAATCTATTATCTTCTATCATCATTTTTAACAGATCATTTTGTAAATTTTCCTTAATTCATATTCTTTATATTTGGAGCTTTCTCCCCAGTTGGTTACTGAACAACGTTTCCTTGTTTCTCCTTTCTTTTTTAGTGTCTTCTTACTTGTTTCACTGACCTCTACTCAGAGAGACATTTTGTGTAATGTGTGTCACCAATACCTTGGATTGCACATGTCTCTCTCTCTTGTCAAGCCTTTCCAGTAAAGATGCCTCTTAAGTGAAAGAAATACCTTCTTCAGATTGCTTATGCCTTGCTTTTCAATCCACTTTCATGACTATTTGCAAATATTTTTAGAATGTCTCTTATGATAATATATAAAGACAGTTTTCTGAAAAAGGCAAAATTGACTGCTATGTCTGCTAACTCTCTTGAGACAGATTTCCTCATGTGCTATTTAGCATTGCTCTGAACTGTGTGCTGTATTGTAGGTATCCCACAAACTGGTAGTTTTGTGTGCAATGGCCAGGCATCTTGTTTTAAAGTCCAGAATGGGGAGCCAAGTGTTCACTGCTATTTAGGTTGGCTTTTAAAATATCTCCTATACGCTATTTATTTCTCTTGGAATCGTTGTGCTTTTTGTTCAATTACTCTTTATAATGCTTTTGGAGTAACTTTAAAAACATCTTCACAACTAAAACTGGATTCCTAATTAATCATTCTTTGACACCTTGAAATTTAACTCTGTATCTTTATTGGCATTCCCATATACATTTAGAATCTTAGAGATTTTTAATTCCCTAAGGTGACTGCATAAAGAAAATGTGATACACACGCACACACACACACACACACGATAGACTATTATTCAGCAATAAAAAAGGATCAAACCCTGATGTTTACAATTAAATAGATGGAACTGGAGATCATTACATTGAGTGAAATAAGTGAGAAACAAAGAAGCAAAAACCACATTTTCTCTCATATATGGAAGTTAATATACAGAGTATAAAGTGTGTAAATATCATATTATTTGGCATATAGATATGTTTTCACTCAATTATAGTCTCTACATAATAATATACACTTATTTCCCCACTTTGATTAATGTTGTGAATCCCTTATTCTGTGATATCAATACCCCTGTTTTCAAGCAGAATGATATGAATGTATATGTATATAACATGCATATACATAATTAATGAAGCAAAATGTTAAAAATGATTAAATCTAAAACAAAACAAAAAGAATGATAAAAACCCCGAACAACAGATAACATCCAATTCTGGAGTGGACACTTTACAATAGGACCTCTCAGTGTTTTCTTGTTGAGAAAATGGCATGAGTATTCCTTGGGGTAAAAGGGCATGAGTATTTTGGAAGAGAGTTTGATAGTTTCCTAAAAAACTAAGTATAGTGTTCCCATATAATCCAGCACCATTTAAATTGTTATTTAATTAAGCATGATGAAAAATATGTTCACACAAAAAATATACACAAATGCTTGTAATAAGTTCATGCATAACTGTGGCAAAGTGGATGCAATCAAGATGTTCATTAAACGGTAGGGACTAGATAAACTGTAGTACATCTGTACAATGGAATAGAATTCAACTGTGTAACAAAGTGAGAAGTCAAGCCACTGAAACATGTTGAAAAATCTTACATGAATATTACTTAATGAAAGAATTCAGTCTGAAAAGACTCTCTACTACAGGACGCCAATCATTGCAACATTCTAAGGAAGGTAAAACAACAGAGACAATAAAAAAAGATCAGTAGTTTATAAGAATTGTGGGTGAAGAGGGAATGAATGCCCTAGAAATATTCTGTTCATCACTTGTTCATCAAAAGTTATTGGTAGACACATGACATTAGCATTTGTCAAAACCCATATATCTATACAATTCAAGACCAAAATGTAAAAGTGAGCATTGTGGGTTAAGACAAGATTGGGACATCTGCATCCCATACTAGAATGCCTTGGATGGAGAACCACCTGTGCTTTTAATGCAACTTCCTGATAATTCATACCTTGGTTGACAGCAGATGATGGCTCAAATATTTGGGCCCCTACAATTAATATGGAAGACCTGGGTGCAATTCCTGGTCCTGGCTTTGTGGACATTTGGGGAGTGAACCAGCAGAAGGAAAACCTCCCTCCCTCTCTTTCTGTTCTGTTACTTTGACTTTAAAATAAATTAAAAATAAACTTTAAGAAATCCATTTTCATCTCTCTATGTCCTCACATGGAAGAATGGGCAAGGCAGTGCTCTGGAACCTCATTTATACAACCACGAATTGCATGAGTGCTTTACCCTCATGATTTGAGCACTCAGACCATAGCACAACTTATTAAAAATTTGTCTATAAAATAATTTCAAATAATTTAAGAAATGCTATTTTTTCAAGAGAAAATAAAAATAAGCAAAACTTTAGAATGTGTTGACAAGAATTTTTTTCTCTTTTAGTTTAGATCTGGTGTTTGGGAGTCTGAAAATAAACAGAAAGATATACAAGCGAAACTACAATGTTAATTTACTTGTCTATGTGGGAGCATATTTACATTAAATATATATTATATTTATATTATGCAATTTATATAAAGTATATATAATTAAAACATAATTAAATGAGTTGCAGGGCTTCCATGGGAGAGTAGAGGTGATTTGAATGGTAGATGTTAAAAAAAATATTTATTTTTTTTATTTGGTAGAAAGGATAAACTCCCATTCAGAGGTTCACTCCCCAAATCCCCAGAATATCAGGGGCTTGGCTGGTCCAGAGTCAGGACCTGGGAACCCAATCCAAGACTTTTCACATGGGTGTCAGGGATCCAATTTCCTTAGCCATATCTGCTGCCTCCCAAGATCTGCATTAGCAGGATGCTAGAACTGGTAACCACCAGGCAATCAAATCAATGCATTTTGATAAGGGATGTGGGAGTGTAAAAGGCATCTTAACTTGAGTCAGCCACTAGGTCAAATGTCTACTTCTCTATTAGTTTTTTTATGTTAATGAAAGAGGACAATCTGTCTTCTTGGAAGACCAGTTTCCTGGAAAATCCTTTTAGGGAGTTTAATGGCAGCTATATTTGGGAAAAGTTTTGCTTTAGGCCGACAAAAGAAGTTTCAATAAAACTTCTTTTACATATTTTGTAGTTCAAATGTCAGAGTAAAAGCCATAACCCCTATAAATTCTTAGTTGGAATAGATTCCTATAACAAAAAATAGATTAACATGAGAAAAAGAAACAAATTCATTAGCACACATAAGATATATATATATATATATATATATATATATATATATATGGATAGCTTTTGTCTTCCAAATCTCTCTTATATTTATGTGAATAGAGGAAGGGTGTAAGAGTCTCTGTATCCATTTCTTCTGAATTGCTTTCAACTCAACAAACCTTCATATTTTGGTCATCCATAGGGTTTCATTTAAAATAATTTTATATAAATTTTGTGTGCTTAACAAGGTCCTCATAAATGTTAGAACTAATACCTTAAAAATCTGCATGTTTTAAAATGCCATAGGACTCCAAAATGCCTTAAGCTGGCGGATAAAAATAGCAACTTAAATGTTATAAAGACCACATAGATAGGATTAAGTACTGAAGTGATCACATAGATAGGATCAAGTGAACAAGTGATCATATAAATAGGACTAAGTATATGGAAACAACAATAAACAGAATTAAATAGGATAGAAGGCTCTGACATGGGAAGCAGTCAATACAGCAGATTCATGGAAAGACAATCAGAATCAGCCCCTAAGGCATTCCAGTCATGCTGGGAAGCCCAGGAGGAGCACATCAGGCATGGAAAACCAACACACTCCAGTGAAAAACATCCTATACAAAGGACCTCTAGGTGTGAGACCCCAGAGGAAAGACAGGGTCACCAAAGAAAGATGTACTTTTCTCTGAAGGGAGGAGAAAAAGGCTTCCACAGTAAAGACAGATCATGTTAAGAGCCTTGGGCTATTACGGATGTAATTTTTAAGAGTGTCATTTGTTAAATACACAACAAGGATCACTGTGTACCAACTTCCCATGCAGGATTTCTGTACCCAAAGAGTTGTACCATAAAACTTAAGAGTAAAATTTGCTCAAGAATCTCTTCCTTTCAGTATATTAAAAGGAGGATATTATTATGTCTCATAAGTTATAGTTATGTCCAAGAGCTCACAAAATAAGCACCATCCTTGGGTTCTTCTTTAAAGATAATTAAGTTTTTAAAAGGAAAAAAGGAGCAGAAAGGAAGGGAAAAGAGGAAGGGGAAAAAGTGAAATCACCTTCAAGAAGCAATAATAGATCAGCCCTTGTATAGACAGTGGAGTAATACTTCTCTTAATTGTTCTTAGTCCACTTGTTCTTTTTTTCTTTTTCTTTATTTTTATTTCTCTTTCTTGGATAAAACAAAAAAGCTGGAAGGAGCAGGAAGAATGGGTAGGAGAGTGGGCATTTATGAGATATATACAAATTAAAAATAAATATTAAAATTCTGCATGTTTTTACATTTTAAGTCTGAGTATGAAATGTTTCCACAATTATTCAACTTTTTACAGAATTTACATCCTTGGCATAGTTCTTGTTTCTAAAATTAATTTTGTTTATATGAAAGGCGGAGGAGAGATTCAGAGTGAGGGAGAGGGAGAGTTTGAAAGACTGACAGAGAGAGGGAGGGTGAGAGGACTCTGCCATCCAATAGTTCTCTCCTCCAATGTTCACAACAGCCCCAGGAGGGACCAGGTAAAGCAAGGATCTAGGTACCTAAGTCAGGTCTCCCACATGGATGGTGGAACACAAGTGCCTGAGTCTTAAATAAACTTTCTCCCTGAGTGTACATTACAGGAAGTTGAAAGTGGAAGGAGAGTGGGCCTTGAGTCTAGGCATTTCAATATCACACTAAGATGTCCCAAGCAGCCTTTTAACCACTGTGTCAAATGCCCACCCTTATTTTTACATTTGATAAGTCCATCAAGATGTATTTAGTGAGACTTGTGTGACGAGTCAAGGAAATTGCTCCCTACTCTGAATATTTTAGTCTTTAAGTCAGCTGAAATAAACTGTCAATAGATCAACAGGAGAAAAAATTTTTACAAACATATTGATGTGTGCATATGTACATACATGAGAACTTCTAAAACATGAAACTCAAAAAGTATCAAAAAGTATGAGTTTCAATACCATTTTCATATGAGAAAGGGAAGTAGGGGACTTTCAGCAGTTTTAGAGGGGTATTAAATGATTCTTAAGGCAAATAGATGGGTCCAAAGAAAACACACAAAGTTCACAAAGTTCCTGTTGACTTCAGGTCAGACACTTTTGGTCTCTTCTGTGTTATTTTATTCATGTTATTTAATGAAGTTTCATAACCATTGCATTTTTTTCTGAGATCTAATTTTTGTGAGATAATGAAATTAGGAGAAAGCCTCTCTGTCTGTATTTCAGGGCAGAAAGAAGATCAAAGATGATTGAAACAGGACATGGCTGTAGGGGATGGAGAAGCTCAGAGTGGCCTTAATTCTTAGACAATAACTCCAGCTAAGCATAATCGAAGCACCTAGTTTGGAGTATTACCTTCTTTCTTTTTTTTTCATTTCTTGTTTTATTATATTTTCATCTATTTTAAGGACTACAAATTCAGAAGTACAACTTTAAGAATATAGTTATTCTTCCCACCATATCTGCCCTCCCACCCACACTCCTACCTCTCCTCCTCTTCCTCTCCCATTGCCAGTCCCATTCTCCATTAAGATTCATTTTCAATTAACTTTGTACACAAAAGAACAACTCCATACTAAGTAAAGGTTTCAACAATTTGCTCTCACACACACACACACACACACACACAGAGAGAGAGAGAACTGGTTTTACAGTTAACTCTCAATACAACTCATTGAGGACAGAGGTCCTGCATGGGGAGTTAGTGTGCAGTGACTCTTGATGGAGTATTACTTTCAAAGCCCCAACACCTGGATTATCAGATAAAATTCTAAATGAAAGTTTAAGTTATTTATATTTATTTTAAACATGCGTACATTTATACTATGATTTAAAATAACACTGAAAATAATTTTAAGTTGATTTTTACACTGATGTAAGTAATTTGAGGGGCTGGTGCTGTGGTGTAGTGGGTAAAGCCACTGTCTGCAGTGCCTACATCCCATATACGTGCCGGTTCGAGTCCCGATTACTCCTCTTTCATTCCAGCTCTCTGCTATGGCCTGGGAAAGCAGTAGAGGATGGCCCAAGTCTTTGGGCCCCTTCACCCACATGGGAGACCTGGAAGAATCTCTTGGCTCCTGGCTTTGGATTGGTTCAGCTCCAGCCGTTGTGGCCATCTGAGGAGTAAACCAGTGGATGGAAGACTCTCTCTCTGCCTCTCTGTAACTCTGCCTTTCAAGTAAATAAATAAATCTTTAAAAATAATTTGAGAAGTGTCTTTCAGAACCTTTTACAAAAATTAAGTATGAAATTGTCAACTGTTATGTTTCAACATGAGGAAAGATCTCTGCTAAATGCTTTTTTATTTTTTTCAGGCAGAGATTTAACCCACTGTATCACTTTGCTGTTCTCAAAGAACAGTTTATTTATTTATTTGACAGGTAGAGTTATAGACAGTGAGAGAGAGACAGAAAGGTCTTCCTTCCAATGGTTCACTCCCCAAATGGCCACTCTCTGCTGTGGCCCGGGAGGGCAGTGGAGGATGGCCCAAGTGCTTGGGCCCCTTCACTTGCATGGAAGACCTGGAGGAAGCACCTGGCTCCTGGCTTCGGATCGACACAGCACCGTCTGTAGGGGCCATTTGGGGAGTGAACCAAAGGAAGGAAGACCTTTCTCTCTGTCTCTCTCTCTATATCACTATCTAACTCTACCTGTCAAATTAAAAGAGAGAGAGAGAGAATTGTGTTTGCAAACCTGAAACTTCAGTTTGTAATTCTCATCTACCCAAATTAATATTTCAGTTCCCAGTGGTAGAACAGTGCTTGGCATAAAGTATATACATGCATGTTAAGTAGGAATGCAGATGAAGAAATGCTTGCTTAGCTAGAACTAATTTGTATGTATATTTATTCCACAGGCAAAGAAGAAAATATAAACTGATTTTTAAATGGCTAGAGATAATTTTTCTCTGAATTCTTTCACAATAATACTTGCCGGTTTATATGAAGAGTAATTATTAATATCTGTGTCCATTACCCAAAGTGTTCTGGTTTGAACAATAAAGTGCATGGTTCTTCTACTTACATTCCACAGAGGATACCTAAGTATATAGGAGGGAAAGTATATAGAAATGCCTGAATTGCCTCATTCTTTTCATATCTTTCTTGACGCCTTAATTAAATGACTTTAAATCCCTGAACTAAATAATTTTCTTATACGAATATAAGAGATCTTTACCTCCAAATATTACTTTGTTACATAAACCTGATGCCAAAATTTTCATATAATTGACTTACTTGAGTCAAGACACTGAATGTGCTACAAAACTCAGATGAGATGCTCTGATACGCAGTAATTTAAATATTGCCACACATTAATGTGTTATTGGGAAAGGACAATAGAAGCTCCTCATTTGGGACCTTCCAATACGTGCCTAGATAGCTCTTCTTTTAGCTGGTTCTGCTTTGTAAACTGTTGGCATAATATTACCATAATGCTAGGCAAAGATTTTTTTCTGAGTTCCACAGATTATTCAGTGAATTATTGGACCTGAGCAGGTAATAGGAACTTCAGATTGGTAACCAGCTGTTAAGAAGACTTGGTTGCCCAGGGATTCCCAAACTCAGATAGTGTCTAGTGTGAGGACACTTTTGGAAATCTATGCCTTTAACCTGTGAATTTTGGTTGAACATCAAATGTCTGGTGTCAGGAGTTATTGCAAAAATGTATTTCAAAATGAAGGATATAAGTCTATAAATTATTTCCTTTTTTTGTGCAGATTTCATTTGAGATGGTCTCATATATCTAATTTTGCTATTAAGTTCTGTTTTTAGATTATTATTGCAAAATTTTTTGCCCAGACCACTGATCAGAGATTATTTCAGCTATTACTTATTTTAGTTGTTTTATAATGTCAAATTTTACATTAATCCTATATTCTGTTTTTTTAAGATTTATTTATTTATTTGAAAATCAGAGTTACACAAGAGAAAGAGAGGCAGAGAGAGAGAGAGAGAGAGAGAGAGAGAGAGAGACAGAGAGAGGTCTTGATTCTTTTGTTCACTCATTATTTTGTGGTAATTATTTGGATTTATTTCTGAATTCTTTATTCAGCTCTATTGGTGCATGTGTCTATCTTTGTGCCATTTACCATGCTGTTTTGATGACTGTATCTTTGAAGTGTAGTTTGAAATTCAGTAGTGTGATGCCTCCTTTGTTCTTTTTTACTTGATTACTTTAACTATTTTGAGTATTTTGTGGTTTCACATGGATTTTAGGATTTTTTGGTTGTATTTCAGTGAATATGAGTGTGGTATTTTGATAGGAATTACACTGAATATGTATATCATTTTGAGTAGTATGGAAATTATAACAACATAAATTATTCTAATCCATGAACAAAAAGTGTCATTTAATTTATGTGTCCTACTCATTTTTAATCAATATTTTATTTTTCATTGTAGGGATTTGTGCATAACCAACAGAATGAAAAAAACTATTCACAAATGATATGCTTGAAAAAGCTTAATATCCACATATATAAAGGAACAAATGTAATAACAATGATAATAATAATCCAATTTAAAAATGGGCCAAAAATATACATAGGCCATTTGGGGGGTAAACCAACAGACAAGGAGGACCTTTCTCTCTGTCTGTCTCTCTCTCACTGTTTAACTATGCCTGTCAAAAACAAAACAAAAAAAGAAGTTATAAATAATCAATAGGTTTATTTAAAAAGGGTCACCAATCATCAGGGAAACACAAGTAAAAACACCATGAGGTATTACCTCACTCCACTTAGAATGACTATTACATAAAAAAAGCTACTAAAGCAAGAATATATGGAAAGAGGAAACCTTACAAATGAATTGTGGGGAGGTAAATTAGAAAACCCTACAGAGGTTCCACAAAAAATTAAAAATATAACTACAAGATGTGATCCATTCATTTCACTACTAGAATAAATTAAATCAGTATATTAAATATACGTACTCCAATGTTTATTGCCGGACTTGTCAAAAGATAGCAGATTCTAAATAATCAAACTAAAAATTCATTAATAAATGAATGCATAAAATCTGTGATATATATATATATATATGTGTGTGTGTGTGTGTGTGTCTATATACAGTGAAATACCCCTCAGTAATGAAAAAAGAATAGAATATTGTCATTTGCAACAACATGGATGGACCTGGAGATGGTTATGTTAAGTGAAATAAACCAGGCATACAGAAACAAATACTATAACATTTCATTACTATAAAAACTCATTATGAGTTCAGATTAGGTAGCAATATTATATTCTTAGTTTCCAAATTGCTAGAAGAAAGAATTTTGAATGTTATCATCATAAACCATAGATAAATGTCTGAGATGGCAGATAAGATGTCCCGATTAAATCATCATGCAGTGCAAATCTGTTTCAAAATATCATATTGCCTTTCATTGTTTCCCATAAATCAATACATTATGTATTAATTTAATATATATGTATTATATATGTACACAAATAAAATGTGGAAATTGCATTTAGTTTTAAACATTACCTAATTTCTTTTATTTATTTTAGAGTTGAGTGTCAGAGAGAGAGACCTGCAATGGCCTGGACTGGGACCAGCAAAAACTGTGAGCCTGGTATGTGCCATAGCCAAAAGCTGGAATTGCACCAATACTCAATCCATGCCTAAATATGAGACATAGGCATCTTAACCACTAGACCAAATGCTCATCTTATTAATCTTTTGACACTACATAAATATAAATATTTAGAGTTGCCTCATATACTTTACTTTTGCATTATGTTTAAATAATCAGAGGATATTTCAAGATTTTATAATTTTTGTCTTGATTTTTATCCCAAAAATTTGTCTTCCTTCATTTCATGAAAATATAGTTTTTCCTAACTAAAGATAAACTTATCTCATTGAAATACCAAAAATGTCAACATTGTTTTCTTTTTGTGACATGTACCAAGTGGGTGTTAATTATATATTCTCTTTGTGTATGTGTGAGTTTCTTAAGTGTATTCATACTTCAGTATCATATTTTTTCATCATTCCCTGTATAAATTTGACACTCAACAACTGGAAAATTCAAAATAAGAGCATCACAGATGCTTTTCCCCTTTCTGAGAGCTGGTGTTATGCAGTCTACGGTTGCATAATGGCCATTTTCTTTTTCTTTTTTTTATACTAGTCTTTTAAATTCACTGGACCAAAAAAAGTACAATTTATACCAGAAACATGTACTCTAAATAATTCATTTTTTTAAAGCTTTTATTTAAATAATATAAATTTCCCAAGTACAGCTTATGGATTGCAATGGCTTCCCCCCACATAACTTCCCTCCCACCCGCAACCCTCCCCTTTCCCACTCCCTCTCCCCTTGCTTCACATCAAGATTCATTTTCAATTCTCTTTATATACAGAAGATCAGTTTAGTATATATTACGTAAAGATTTCAACAGTTTGCCCTCACATAGCAACACAAAGTGAAAAATACCGTTGGAGTACTAGTTATAGTATTAATTCACAATGTGCAGCACATTAAGGACAGAGATCCTACTTGACATATTTTTTTAAAAAAAAATGATTAATTTTCTATGCAATTTCCAATTTAACACCAAGTTTTTTTTTTTCATTTTCAATTATCTTTACATACAGAAGATTGATTCAGTATATACTAAGTAAAGGTTTCATCAGTTTGCACCCACACAGAAACACAAAGTGTAAAATACTGTTTCAGTACTAGTTATAGCATTACTTCACATTGGACAACACATTAAGGACAGATCCCTCATGAAACGTAAGTACACAGTGACTCCTGATGTTGATTTAACAATTTGACAGTCTTGTTTATGGCGTCAGTAATCTCCCTAGGCTCTAGTCATGAGTTGCCGAGGCTATGGAAGCCTTTAGGGTTCGCCGACTTCAATCTTATTCTGACAGGGTCATAGTCAAAGTGGAAGTTCTCTCCTCCCTTCAGAGAAAGGTACCTCCTTCTTTGATGGTGTTGTTCTTTCTACTGGGATCTCACTCACAGAGATCTTTCATTCAGGTCTTTTTTTTTTTTCCCCAGAGTGTCTTGGCTTTCCACGCCTAAAATATTCTCATGTGCTCTTGAGCCAGATCTGAATGCTTTAAGGGCTGATTCTGAGGCCAGATTGCTATTTAGGACATCTGCCATTCTATGAGTCTGCTGTGTATCTCGCTTCCCATGATGGATCATTCTCTCCCTTTTTGATTCTATCAGTTAGTATTAGCAGACACTAGTCTTGTTTGTGTGATCTCTTTGACTCTTAGACCTATCAGTATGATCAACTGTGAACTGAAATTGATCACTTGGACTAGTGAGATGGCATTGGAACATGAAACCTTGATGGGATTGTATTGGGATCACCTGGCACGATTCTAACTCAATTATTTGGGGAAAGTGAATAGGCAAAAGACAGAATGGGAAAAAATATTTGCAAACTATGCAACAGATAAAAGGTGGATAACCAGAATCTACAAAGAAATCAAGAAACTGCACAACATCAAAACAAACAACCCACTTAAGAGATGGGCCAAGGACCTCAATAGACATTTTTCCAAAGAGGAAATCCAAATGGCCAACAGACACATGAAAAAATGTTCAAGATCACTAGCAATCAGCTAAATGCAAATCAAAACCACAATGAGGTTTCACCTCACCCCGGTTAGAATGGCTCACATGAAATGGACACTATGAGAAACAATGACTTGATCAGCTCTTGTGCTGACTGTTGTTGTACAATGTAATAGTTTATCCATTGTAGTATTTTTTTTTTTATCCTAGTACTAGTGGTTGAACTCTGTAATTAACACACAATTATTCTTAGGCGTTTAAATTTAACTGAAAAGTGATCCCTGTGAAATATAAGAGTGGGAATAAGAGAGGGAGGAGATGTACAATTTGGGACATGCTCAATCGGAACTGCCCCAAATGATGGAGTTAGAATTGTGCCAGGGAATTCCAATACAATCCCATCAAGGTGGCATGTACCAAGGCCATCTCACTAGTCCAAGTGATCAATTTCAGTTCACAATTGATCACACTGATAGGTCTAAGAGTCAAAGGGATCACACAAACAAGACTAGTGTCTGCTAATACTAACTGATAGAATGAAAAAGGGAGAGAATGATCCAACATGGGAAGTGGGATACACAGCAGACTCATAGAATGGCAGATGTCCTAAATAGCACTCTGGCCTCAGAATCAGCCCTTAAGGCATTCGGATCTGGCTCAAGAGTCCATGAGAATATTTTAGGCATGGAAAGCTAAGACACTCTGAAAAACAAAAAAAAAGAAGACCTAAATGAAAGATCTCTGTGAGTGAGATCCCAGTGGAACGAATGGGGCCATCAAAGAAGGAGGTACCTTTCTCTGAAGGGAGGAGAGAACTTCCACTTTGTCTATGACCCTGTTGGAATAAGATCGAAGTCGGCGAACCCTAAAGACTTCCATAGCCTCGGTAACTCATGACTAGAGCCTAGGGAGATTACTGACGCCATAAACAAGAGTGTCAAATTGTTAAATCAACTTCAGGAGTCACTGTGTACTTACGTCTCATGAGGGATCTGTCCTTAATGTGTTATCCAATGTGAAATAATGCTATTACTAGTACTGAAACAGTATTTTTACACTTTGTGTTTCTGTGTGGGTGCAAACTGATGAAATCTTTACATAGTATATACTGAATCGATCTTCTGTATATAAAGATAATTGCAAATGATTAAAAAATCTTGGTGTTAAATTGGAAATTGCATAGAAAATTAATCAATTTAAAAATATATATATCATGTAGGATCTCTGTCCTTAACGTGCTATACATTGTGAATTAATACTATAACTAGTACTCCAACAGTGTTTTTCACTTTGTGTTGCTATGTGAGGGCAAATTGTTGAAATTTTTACTGAATATATACTAAACTGACCTTCTGTATATAAAGAGAATTGAAAATGAATCTTGATGTGAATGGAAGGGGAGAAGGAGTTGGAAAGGGGAGGGTTGCGGGTGGGAGGGAAGTTATGGGGGGGAAGCCATTGTAATCTATATCTGTATTTTGGAAATTTATATTCTTTAAATAAAAGCGTTATTAAAAAAAAAGAAGTCTATCAACAATAGATGCTGTAGAGGATGTGGGTAAAAAGAGACACTAATCCACTGTTGGTGGGAATGCAAACTGGTTAAGCCACTATGGAAGTCAGTCTGGAGATTCCTCAGAAATCTGAATAAAACCCTACCATTCAACCCAGCCATCCCACTCCTTGGAATTTACCCAAAGGAAATTAAATTGGCAAACAAAAAAGCTGTCTGCCCATTAATGTTTATTGCAGCTCAATTCACAATAGCTAAGACCTGGAACCAACCCAAATGCCCATCAATAGTAGACTGGATAAAGAAGTTATGGGACATGTAGTCTATAGAATACTATACTTCACTCAGAAACAATGAAATCCGGTTATTTGCAACAAGATGGAGCAATCTGGAAAACATCATACTGAGTGAATTAAGCCAGTCCCAAAGGGTCAAATATCATATGTTCTCCCTGATCGTTGACAACTAACTGAGCACCAAAGGGGAAACCTGTTGAAGTGAAATGGACACTATGAGAAACAGTGACTTGATCAGCTCTTGTGCTGACTGTTGTTGTACAATGTAATACTTTATCCATTTTAGTATTTTTTTATTCTAGTACTAGTGGTTGAACTCTGTAATTAACACACAATTATTCTTAGGTGTTTAAATTTTAACTGAAAAGTGACCCTTGTGAAATATAAGAGTGGGAATAAGAGAGGGAGGAAATGTACAATTTGGGACATGCTCAACAATTCATTAATAAATGAATACATGACATGGGATATATACATATATTTTCACACACAAATAAATAATGCTCAGTAATAAAAAGTGGAATATTGTCATTTGCAACAACATGGATGGATGTGGAGATGGTTATGTTAAGATTCTGCAGAATTGGGATATTAACAGTTGCAACTTTACACTGCCTGTGTTGTTGCTGACTGACAACCTCACATGCATTCTGCTCTGTCTTTACCTGCCAAGTCCTAACGAGAAATAGCTGGTATTCACAAAATCCTCACTGGCTAAAATACTTCAAATTGTGTAACTTCCAAATTTTAAATTTGTTTTTGATGAACTCACCTAATATCTCCTGCTTTCCCCTAATAAGCTTAATATAATCTGAGTACATTCTGTCTTAAATTCACAACTAGTAAAACTATTCATCTTGAGCTTATCAATATTAGACATAAATTTTCCTTTTGATAATGACTTATTTAATCTATACAAATATTTCTTTTTAGTTACGATTAATGATTAACATCAACTTAATTCATGTTCTATTACTTTCCCTAAGTATTTCCCAATGGAAACAGCTTTGTGGCACAGTAGCATAAGGTGCTACTTGAGATGCCAGCATCCCATATCAGAATGTCGGTTCAAATCCTGGATGCTCTGCTTCTGATCCAGCTTCCTTCTCATGTATCTATCAGAGCAGCGAATGATGGGCCAAATACTTGGAACATGCCACGTATATGAGAGACCTGGATGGATTTCCTGGCACCTGGCTTCAATCCGGCCCAACCCTGGCTGTTGTTAATTGGGGAGTTAACCAGAAGATGAAAGATTCTCTCTCTCTCTCTCCCTCTCTCTCTCTCTCTCTCTCTCTTCTCTCTCAAATAAACAAATGAATAAATAAATAAATATTTTTTAAAAACTCCACCAAAGAACTAGGTTTTGCATACAAGCTTAAATTTCCATAAGCCTTACTAGGGCAGGAGCATTGTCTCTCTTTTCAAAGACAAATCAAAAGTGCCTAGAACAGTCCCAGAAAACAAAGTGGATATCCAATAAGTAAATACTAATTGAATGAATTTTTTTCCTATCGAGTAGACTGAAATGAAAATTTAACTTTTGATAATCACAAAATTTAAGACCCTGAATCTATAATTTGAATGTGAGGTTTCGATTAGTTATGTGAAAGTATTAAATATACATCAATTATGTGTTCACCACCTAAGAACTCTGTCTGGCAAACTTTTTTTTTATTATTCTGGAGTTGGAATGGTAATATTTGTGATCAACTAGAAACAGTGAAAATATTATGTTGTGGTATCAAGCAAGATAAGAACTGTTTTATTTGATGGTGTATCAAAAAGCCATACATAAAACAGGGACTATCCTCAAAGATATTCTAGTGCTGATGATTAGTCAGTAACCTTGTCTACCACCAATAACTTTTAGATTTAGTCTAAAACTTTACTTTGAACTAAAACTTTTATTAGCCAAAATGTGGTTCACAGCACTTATGCTCTTAAAAGCAGGTGTTAGTTTAAAAAAAATCCAGGTCCATTGTTGATAAAATTTAATTAAATAAAGTTAGACAACATTTTTTTGCTGCAAAACAGTTTAGATTATTTAATAAACCACTGGTCAGTATGACTTTGTAAAACTGGACTTACACTAATCAATATTTCCTTAATCTGTTTGAACCTGAAAAAAAATGTTTCTCCTCTACAGGGCATCTTGTGGGATTGCTATTCTATATATATCACACTTTGAGACATCCTGCACAGAATTTATCTTATATCTATCTAATTCTTCTGAACTGATAGTCTTAATTACTGGCTTCTATAATTCAGGGTTCTATTGTTTTGGTTGCTGCTATTATAAGGAAGTTAACTTGTAATTTCATCATTCCTGCTGTATTTTTCTAATTTTTTTGTGTGTATTCATTTATTTGAAAGGGTGAGGGAAAGAGAAAGAGATTGTGAGAGAGAGAAGCCTTGCTGGTTTATTTATCAAATGCCTGCAATAGCTAGGGCTAGGACAGCATGAAGCCAGGAATTAAGGCTGGGCCACAATGAAGTCAGAAGCCTGGAACTCATTCTGAATTTCCCATGAGGGTAACAGGGATCCATGTATTTGAACTACAACCTGCTCCTTCTCAGGGTATGCATGATCAGGAATGTAGAATCAGGTGTAGAGGTAGATCTTGAATCCAGACACTTCTGTATGGAATATGGACATTTTAACCAGCCTAACCACCATTTCATTACCTAGACCACCTCCACTGTGAAATTTTTTAAATAAAGTGAGAATTTGAAATGAAAAAGTCAACTTATTTAATACATATTCATTTATGAACTACTGCAAAACACTCTGTTAGCATAGAATACATATTAATCAGTGCCAAATTTCTTCAAATTCAGAAGTAGGCAGAATATTTCTTTTAATGACCTATGAGTCACAATTTAAAAATGCTATATCCTTCCTGCATTGATAATCTTATTTTTACACTTTTTATTTACTAGTAATACACATTTCATATTCAAGCCTTTATTTTTATTTATTTGAAATGCTGAGTGAGATTGGGAGAGACAGAGAGAGAGATTTTCCATCTGCTAGTTCACATCCCAAATGCCCTCAAGAGGTGTGACTGAGCCAGACCAAAGCAGTAGCTTGGAACTCCACCCAGGTCTCCTATGTATTTGGCAAAAACCCAAGTACATAGCTGAATATCTGATGCTTCCCACGTTCCCACGTGCATTAGCAGGCAGCTAGATCTGAGGCAGAGACAGGACTTGATCCCAGGCATACACAAACACTGTCTCTAACATGTCTTTAATAAATAGCTAGTGAGCTCAAGCTGTGTGCATTATATACTGACAACAAATTTATTGCAAAGATATGAAATAAAGAAAGGCAGACAAAGTTTGTAGGCAATGGTCATCTCATTGAAGGAGTTTGGTTAAGAAATGTTAGTCAAACAAAGGCATTATATAAAAAGAACATTTTTAAGGAAAATGAAAACAGGAAAGAAAGTGATTGCCCTGAGGGATGAGATGCAGTATGAAGTAACCATGATACCGCACAAAACAAGAGAGAGTAAAGACCAATTGACTTTAGTCTTGGATGATTCTACTTTGAGTCATATTGTTTTAAGGATATCAGACCATATTTTGTTTTGTGAAAATCCAAGCCCCCTCCTTGATTCCTCATAGGGTACTTGTTTACATGATCTCATATTTAAATGCTGATTAGTGACTTTCCAGTTTAGGGAATCATACACATAAATAGCAGAGGAGAAGTATTACTACATACTAGAACACAAATATTAGAAGTAATTTTATAAATAATTTTATATACATGAATGCATTTTAATGTATATGTATATAAAATATCCATAATATATGTTGTGAAATTAAGGTTTATAAATGCATAAATTGGGATGTGAAGACTGGACCAGAGGAGGTTGGAAGAAATCGTACCTTCTTGGGTTTCCCTCACAATTTACCCAAAGGCTGGAGACTATTTTTAAATCTGTTTCTCTAGCAGTAGAGCTTCAGTGGGAATTTTTTTCCTTGTGATTTACTAAGGGAGTGTGCTGAGGAGAAATCAGTAAGGATATGAGAAAAAGCAAGATAGGGAAGAAAAGGAGGTATACAAGATGTGATTCCAAGGACAAGATTTATCTTTCTGGTCTGGTAGGAGCCTTGGAGCATAAATGACAAAACAGTTTGCCCTAATATCAGGTCAAGAAGCAGGGCTTTTATATACCAACCACATCTCTGTTTATTGTTTACTCTAGGTTGCCAAGTAGAGGGAGAGAGGACATAGTGATACAACTGCTCATCACTTCCAGGAAAGTGAGTACAATGGTTAATTTCATGTGTCAGTGTGACTGAGCCATGGCATGCCCAGATAGTTGGTCAAACACCTGGTGTGTCTGTGAGAGTGTTTGTCATAAATTAACTTCTGAATTGCTAGTCTGATTTGATTGCATTCCCCTATGGGGTTGGGTCTCATCTAATCAGCTGAAGGGCTGAATAGAAGAAAAAATAATGACTCTTTCATTAATAAAAGGGAACCCATCCCATCTGATTGCTTTTGATCTGGGACATTATATTTTCTTTTGCATTCAGACTCAAATTGAAGCCCTGGCTGTTCTATATCATCAACTCTCTTGGTTCTACAGCCGTCAGACTCAGAGTGGAATCACACCATTAATTCTACTGGTAATATAGCTTGCTGACTGCAGGTTTCAGAACTTCACAGACTCCATATTAATACATATGTAATGTATCTCTCTCTCTCTCTCTCTCTCTCTCTCTGTCTATCTCTCTGTCTCATATGTTCTGTTTCTCCTATAAAATGAGAGATGGCTTTCATAGTCTGGTTGAAATCCTCTAGAAATATTAGCCAATGAGCTATATTAACAGAAACACCCTAGGAAAGCAGTAGAAACAGTCGCAGGGTATATGAGTATAATGCCAACAATATCTACTTGAGTATGCACCTTGCTTTATTTAGATAGTCCATATCGCGTTTGACTCTTCTACATACATTCTAGGAGACTACCAACAAACTAATTGCATATCCATGCATCTTTTCTCTCCCAACCCATGCTCCAGCCAGTCCTTGTGAAGGTTAAACTTCTAGATATGAAGTGACAAAAATTTTGATTCTCTCAATTCATTTTCAAGTAAATCTCATTTCCTATTGACTTCAAGCCATATTTAATTCAACATCCATTCTCAAATAATTTTCAAGATGCGAAAACCACTTTTTTTATGGGTTCCCTATCATTTAGTTTCAACAAACTCACCCCTTGAACTAAACTACTTCAATATTCACACTGGAGAATTAACAATTAAAAACACATATGTAATGTATTGGAGTGAAATGGACATTTTGAGATTCAGTGGTTGTTTACAACCCTTGTCTCTTCTGTTGAGGAACAGTGTTGCTTTTTTTCCTTCATACTATTTGTTAAACTATTTTACTTAGTATAGGGATAACCTAATGATCATTAAGTAAACTAAAGTAGATCTTTGTAAAAATTAAGAGTGGGAATAGGAGAGGGAGGAGGAAGAAGTGTCGAAGAATGGGCAAAAGGGAGGGTAGGGTGAAATGTATCACTGTATTTCTAAATCTGTATATATGAAATAGATGAAATTTATATAACAGATAAATAATAGAAAAAGAAGCACACATAAAAATGCTGTAGAATAATCCAAAAGATAATCAGTCTATCATTTGAAGCCAAAATAGATAATTCTAAGTAAAGTTTGGGTTTTTTTTGTGACCTATGTCTGAGAGTGCAAAGGCTTTCTTTGAAATGATACAAAACAAAAAAATACAGTCAAATTTTCAGGAGTGGTAGTTTCCTGGAGAGCATCCCACTCAATATAAGTATTCTTTACACAGTTAACTTCAGGAGAATATGCAGTAAGCTGAGGAATAGAAGATACATGTTAATATTTTTTTTTTACTTTGTGTTTTAAAGTTTTAACACCTTGATCAGCAATTATTTTTTGGAGTTTAGTGTAAAGTCATTTATATACAATACATTTTTAATGTTGAAATCTTATTACTCATGACTATAAATTCAACTCGGAAAATTCCTCACATGCAATTTTCCAGTAAATGTTTTATTACAAGGAACATATTCGATAGAGAACAAACTATTATGAACAACATATAGTCATGATTTTTAAAATAGTTTATTATTACAAATCGTTAAAGAAATTATTTATTTTTTATAAAGCTTTTATTTAAAGAATATAAATTTCCAAAATACAGCATATGGATTACAATGGCTCCCCCCCCCCCGATAACTTTCCTCCCACACGCAACCCTCCCCTTTCCCGCTCCCTCTCCCCTTGCATTCACATCAAGATTCAATTTCAATTCTCTTTATATACAGAAGATCAGTTTAGTATATATTATGTAAAGATTTCAACAGTTTGCCCTCACATAGAGACACAAAGTGAAAAATATTGTCGGAGTACTAGTTATAGTATTAATTCACAATGTATAGCACATTAAGGACAGAGATCCTACATGATATTTTTTTACAAAATATATTAATTTTCTATGCAATTTCCAATTTAACACCAAGTTTTTTTTTTAATTATCTTTAATTACAGAAGATCGATTCAGTATATACTAAGTAAAGATTTCATCAGTTTGCACCCACACAGTAACACAAAGTGTAAAATACTGTTTCAGTACTAGTTATAGCATTACTTCACATTGGACAACACATTAAGGACAGATCCCTCAATGGACATAAGTACACAGTGACTCCTGATGTTGATTTAACAATTAGACACTCTTGTTTATGGTGTCAGTAATCTCCCTAGGCTCTAGTCATGAGTAGCCGAGGCTATGGAAGCCTTTAGGGTTTGCCGACTTCAATCTTATTCTGACAGGGTCATAGACAAAGTGGAAGTTCTCTCCTCCCTTCAGAGAAAGGTACCTCCTTCTTTGATGGCCCATTCTTTCTACTGGGATCTTACTTACAGAGATCTTTCATTTAAGTCTTCTTTTTTTTTCTTGCCAGAAAGTCTTGGCTCTTCATGCCTAAAATACTCTCATGACTCTTGAGCCATATCCGAATGCTTTAAGGGCTGATTCAGAGGCCAGAGTGCTATTTAGGACATCTGCCATTCTATGAGTCTGCTGTGTATCTCGCTTCCCATGTTGGATCATTCTCTCCCTTTTTGATTCTATCAGTTAGTATTACTAGTCTTGTTTGTGTGATCCCTTTGACTCTTAGACCTATCAGTGTGATCAATTGTGAACTGAAATGGATCACTTGGACTAGTGAGATGGCCTTGGTACATGCCACCTTGATGGGATTGTATTGGAATCCCCTGGCATGATTCTAACTCCATCATTTGGGGCAGTTCCAATTGAGCATTTCCCAAATTGTACATCTCCTCCCTCTCTTATTCCCACTCTTATATTTCACAGGGATCACTTTTCCGTTAAAATTTAAACACCTAAGAATAATTGTTTGTTAATTACAGAGTTCAACCACTAGTACTAGAATAAAAAAATACTAAAATGGATAAAGTATTACATTGTTCGTTAAAAAAATTAATGATGATGGTGACAATAACAACAACCATATCACTGTTGGCATAGGAAAATATTTCATCTCCAAAGAACTCTATGACTCTATTTTTTTGACAGGTAGTTACAGACAGTGAGAAAGAGACAGAAAGGTCTTCCTTCCGTTGGTTCACTCCCCAAATGGCTGCCACGGCCGGAGCTATGCCGATCTGAAGCCAGGAGCCAGGTGCTTTCTCCTGGTCTCCCATGCAGGTGCAGGGGCCCAAGCACTTGGGCCATCCTCAACTGCCGTCTTGGGCCAGAGCAGAGAGCTTGACTGGAAGAGGAACAACTGGGACTAGAACCGGCACCAATATGGGATGCTGGCACCACAGGCGGAGGATTAACCAAATGAGCCGCGGCACCGGGCCCTATGACCCTATTTTATGACCTTTACATTTGAGGAAATTGTGGAATTTGAATTCAGTCACTATGGCTTGCAAAATTCTCTTCTGTAAAGCAAGCAAACTCCCAATACCTATACCCCTAACCAGTATTTAAAACAGTGTAATACACATTGAAACTATAATCATACACATTTGCCCAAACTTCCATGATCTGAATACTGTTTCATTACTCCTCTTGTTTTGTCTCTGAACATAAATCAGTAGGTGGTTATTAGGTGTAATCTACTGATCAAGTGGAAAATCATGTGCTTTAACACATCTCTTAAACAGTGTTTGAATAATTTAGCTTCCTATTTACTAAAAGTCTGGCATCCTTGATTCCTGGAATGAGCAAGTATACATGGGGTTGATTCTACAGTTAATGAAGGATTACAGAGGCCATAATAATCATTCTTAGGAGAAAGAACAGTGGCATAGAAGTTGGGGGCCTAGAGTTTAATTTCTGCTTTATAAGTAGCTATTTTGTTTTAGCCAAATCATTTAAATCTGAGAATCATTTTCCTTTGCTTTAAAAGTGAGTAAGCAGGAGATAGTGTTGTGGCATAATAGATTAAGCCTCCATCTGTGAGGCCAGCATCCCATATGGGTGCTGGTCCTGGCTTCTCCGATTCCTATCTGGCTCCCTGATAATGCACCTGGAAAAACACTGAGTATGGTCCAAGTGCTTCAGACCTCACCACCCATGTGGGAGACTCAGATAAATTTCCCGGCTCCTGGCTGTAGCCTGGCCTAGTCCTTGCTGTTGTGGCTAACTTGAAAATGAACCAGGGGACTTGGGGAGTGAACTAGTGGATAGAAGACCTCTTTGTGTCCCTTGTCCCCTGTAACTCAGCCTTTCAAGGGAATAAATCTTTAAGAAATAATAAAAAATGAAGAGTTTAGAATTTTGACTTAGATCAACTTGAAGATTCCCCCCAGGTCTATTCTAGCATTGTAGGCTTCTATGTTGCAGAATCTCATTAGTGGTGTTAGTTACAATTATGCCCCAATGAAATATAATAGGTTGTTAGTTTGTATATGATAGATCCTGTTGGATTTCATATTCCTCTTCTTAGTTTCCATTTTGGGACCCTCTTCTTCCTTCTCTAAAACCGTTGCTTTTACAAAATAAAGCACATGAAAGGGATGCAGGTAATTTGAACATTTTAAGATCATTCAGCAAGGTAAATTATAAAGACTAAAGATAGTAAGTTTAATGTCTACGTTTTGAAAACAGTTGTTAATACAGACAGTGTATCAGTTGTTCCCTGCCTGAACTGAAGAGACAGATAAGGTAGGTGATCATACTTTACCCAGGTAGAAAAGTTACAAAATGTGTCAAGAGAGAAGTAGGACTTTGGGAAAGATGTCCTTACTTGGCATTTTTTTTTTTTTTTTTTTTTTTGCTGCGGCCCTAGAACAGTTAGAAGGCTGGCTGAAACAATTGGAAAACACGAGTTAGAGGGAGCTAAAGGCGCTATCTGCAACAGCTGAAGCAAAATGAACTTTTCTGCCGAGAAAAGCAGCTTAGTTACAACCATCTGAGCTCAGACGTCAATCCATCCCCAAACAGGACAAGTGTGGGTGATATATGGAAAGGGTATTTTAAAATCTGCTTGAGCTTGCCAATCTGGAGATTCGCCCAGGAAAGAGATCCACAGAAAAATCACGATGGAAACAAGCAAATTTTATGAAATTTATGCAGATTTGGAAAGCTACAGAAGCTAATTGGAAAGAATCCCACTGAGAATCAGATAAAGATTTCATCATCAATAATTACTATGACAGATAGCTTTTCTAACTCATTCCTTTCTGTCTGTTGCAATGACTAAATAAGTATATGGGTTAGTTTTCTGCAATATCATGTTGAAAAAACAACTTTGCTCACATGTCCCCATACAAGTAATCTTAGTATTTGAATCTTACATACCTTTTTCAAAGATGGATATTCTGTCAAACAGAAGTATTAGAAACATTTCTTTCTGAATTCAGAAGCTTTTCATTTTGAATGCTCATATTCCTTTATAATTAAAGGATTTAAAAAATTGTAAGTTATACAAAATATTTAAGTGACACTAGATAATGATAATCTATATTTTCTTTGGTATAAACAGAATCTTTTTGTTCATAAAGTGATGTCAACATATTGAATGTAACATCTTGAATTACAGATAATATTAAAGCTTATTGGCAGTGTGTTAATGGCTTTTGCAGACACCAGCAGGATAATTATGATTTATTCCAAATTAGATTTTTTTAAGGAAAATGTATCACACAGGCAAGTTAAACCCTTTCCATTAAGATCGTAACAGCTTCAAAGGGAGACACTGGGGTGTTAAAGAGAAGCACATGATTCTTGGTGTCACTGGCAGAGAGCTATAGTTTTAGTGTGTTGAATCACTACAAGTGATGACATGATTTTACAGTAGCAACTTAATTTGAAAGAAAAAAGACATTCTGGTTAGGAGGTCTAGTTAAAACTTCTCAACAGAGTTATAAAAAATGAAAATATGCCCAAAAATTTCAGATAACTTATTTTTAATAGAAAAGAAATTCTATGGCACAGTGATTCCTTTATAGATTATAATATAGTCTTGGGTTAATGAAAATACTCCAGATGGGGTATAAGTAATTTTTTTATTTTTGTAAACTATTTAATATTAGCAGTTGTGATGTCATCCTTGAGATACTTATTTAAACTGCTTAATTCTAGTATCTCAAATGACAGTGTTGTTCAAGGACAGTTAGATGAAAAGACAAGATTAACTTATTTTTAACAATTAAGATGTTAAAATATAATTGAATCCAGATAAAGCAAAATAAGATCAAATTGCCTGCAACTCCAGCTTCCTACTGATGTCACATTGGGGGGCAGTGGATTTTAACTCAAGTACTTAGTTCCCCTTGTACCACCCACGCAGAAGACCTGGACTGATTTACCAGCTCATGGCTTCAGCTGACCTGGCCCCAGCTGTTGGGGGCCTTTGGGGAGTGAACCAGCAGTTGAAAGATCTTTGTCTCTCTGTCTCAGTCTCTGTCTCCTTGCCTTTCAAATAAGCAAAATGAAACAAATAAGAATCAATTGTTCTGTACTCTTTTGGAATATATTAGCATGGATGCATTCACTTTAAAAGATCAGCATTAACACTATCAGCCCAATTATCATAGATCACTGCTGATAAGCAGACAGCAATTATTGTATGCAGATTCTGAATGAAGCAGTTGTTTTAGATTACATTGTGAGGCAGCTTGGAAAAAAATTCTGATCAATTTTAAAGAGTCACGACATTCAAATTAAAAGTGATGTTAACGAAAAAAATAACTAGTAAAGTGCTAGTAATCAATCTCTTTAACTATCATTAGTCAAAATCCTTTACTACTTCTAAACTTAATGTAGTTTCTACTTTATTCTTTTTACAGTGAGTGATATAGGACATAACTTGCTTTTGATTAAATCCTAATTTACATATTTTCTAATTTGGAACAGATTTTTATAGAGCACATATTATTTAATATTGATAGCTCTCATTCAAACTAATTTAAATAATTATGTAATTAGTTGTTTAATGTCTGTCTTTCCGCAACTACTTTTCCAAAAAGAATAAACTCTGTAAAAACCAAGATGCTGTCTGCCTTGTGAACTGAAACCCCAGAACCTAGTATAAGACCTTATATGTTAGGGAGTCACTGTGTAAGGAGTTGTTCAAAAGTGGAGTGTATGCAGAAGCCAACAGCTAGTCACTGAAACAAAGGGATTGGAGCCAAGCTTCTGATCCCATTCTCAGGAATTAATTTGAAACTGTAAGTGACAGAATATAAGCATCAAATTCATGGACATATTTCTCAGTGACTTGAAACTTTGCTCTTGAATAAACTGCGTGTATAATGAGTAGCTTTATCGAATCATTTTGTTGTTCTTATGATGTGATTTCATAGTTTGCTATTTATGGAAATGCCTGCAAGTTACAGTTTATACTGCATTTCATGATCCTAGGGAGTTCATGGCTAGGGGCATTGATTCAGTTCTTACAGGGAATATTAGATCTTCCAAGAAAACCATTTTTCCACAGAATTTGTAACTTCAACTCTAGAGAAAAATGCCATCCTGTTGTAAAGGGAAACTACTGGATCCAACACCAGCAGCTCTCAGCCCTTCCTGTCTCAGACCCTGAGGCATCAGGTAACTGATTAGCTATTGCTACAGAACTATACTATTTTAAATAAGCCCCCTTACGGCTCTGAATGTAGATTGAATTAATACTAACCAAAGATGTACATTTTATGCCTTTCCATTCTAAAAGCAATTCCAGGAGATAAATGGTAGCATCCCTGTTTCAGAGATAAGAAAAGTGAGACAGTAGTAAATTTTATGTCTCTATTCACATGAATGATTATTCTGAAATGAAATGAAGATGACAATAGGTACAGTGTTATTCAGAGCATATTCTGAACAGTAAATATGAGAAAATCACTGTGACTACTGTGATCTATTAGCTAAATATGATGTATACAACACAGGGTATAATTATGATTTGATCCAGGTTGCAGAGCTCTACAATGGGGGAAACACGTCTTGAGTTGATATAAAATTACACACATATAAAACATATCAAAGGATACCAGCTATAGAAATATAAGAGTTGTTAAGAAATATTGAGGAGTCCGGAGCTGTGCTGTAGCAGGTTAAGCTGCCATCTGAAATGCTGGCAAACCATATGGGTGCGGGTTAGTGTCCTGGCTGCCCTATTTCTGATCTGGCTCCCTGCTAATGTGCCTGGAAAACAGTGAAGGATGGCCCAGAGGCTTGGGCCCCTGCACCCATGTGAAAAATATGAAACAAGTTCCTGGCTCCTGGCTTTGGCTTGTTCCCATCCCTAGCCACTACAGCCATTCAGAGAGTGTACCAGTGGATGGAACATCTTTCTCACTCTGTCGCTCCCCTTCTCTCTGTAATTCTGATCTTTATATAAAAGAAAAGATTTAATAAAAGAAATGAGACTTAATTTTTATAATACTGTGAGGTATTGATTATTAAAATGTCAGTTTTTTTTTTCAAAGTACAACCATGTCTTTCAGTGTATCAGCTAGCACAGCATGACTGGGACTCTGGGCAACTCAGAGACAGGGGTAAACATTCTCATTCTGCCTTGGAGATGGGGAGTAGCCAGGCGGACATTGTCCTTCTCAGAGCTTCATCTTGATGAGGTGGCTCATCAAGTAGGGACATACTTGTGGTCCAGCAATTTATTTAAAAAAGGGGGAGTTACAAAAAGAGAAAGAGAGACCTCTTCCATCCACTGGTTCATTTGCCAAATGGCTGCAAAGGCAGGGACTGGACCAGGCTGAAGCCTGGTGACTTAACCCACTGCACAATGCCAGTACCCTCCCCAAGCACTATTTTTACTTTTTTTAAAAATTTATTTTAACTTTTAAAGATTTATTTCTTTATTATTTGAAAGGCAGAGTTACAGAGAAGCAGAGGAAGAGAGAGAGAGGTCTTCAATCCGCTGGTTCACTCCCCAAATGGCTGTGATGGCTGGAGCTGGGCCAATAAGAAGACAGGAGCCAGGAGGTTCTTCCAGGTCTCCCAAGCAGGTAAAAGGGCCCAAGGACTTGAGCCATCCTCTACTGCTTTCCAAGGCCATAGTAGAGAGCTGGATCAGAAGCAGAGCAGCCGGGACTCAACCTGGTGCCCATAGGAGATGCCGCACTGTAGGTAGCAGCTTTACTGCTTATGCCACAGTGCTGGCCCCACCCCCAGCGCTTTTTAAAACATTTTTTTCTTGGGCTGGTATTGTGGTGTAGTGAGTAAAGCCAATGCCTGTGATGCCAGCACCCCATATGGGTTTTGGTTCATGTCCCAGCTATTCCACTTCAGATTCAGCTCCTTGCTAATATCCTGGGAAAAGCAGTGGAGGATGGCCCAAGTTTGTGAATGCCTGCCATCCATTAGGGGGACCGAGATGAAGCTCCTTGCTCCTGGCTTTGTCTGGCTCAGCATTGGACGTTTTGGCCATCTGGGTACAGAATAAGTAGGTAAGTCTTAAGAAGAAAATCAAAAAACAAAATCAAAATGTTTCCTCTCTGTTTAACGAAAGTAATGCCAAAGAATCTAAGATTGAGTTTGCCAGCTATCTTGGCCATACTAGATAGACATTTAACTAAGGTTCTCCCAGTGAAACTTACCTCTGCAATATTTCAATTCAACAAGAAATGAACAGAGGATGCAAGCTTTTTGCTGAATCCTGGCCAGGTGAATATGGCAGAATTTGACATAGCATAGAGTCTAAGAAGCAAATATGACCAAACTCTGGCTGGGGGTGGGATCCCATGCCTAACGTGTGCAATGCCTGGCATCTGGCCTGTGGACAGCTTAGAAAGCTTGGGTTTTATTTTTGACTACAACATTTCTAAACCATTATGTGGCCCTCTTGGCACTTCTGAGTTTCTAGTCTCTGATACATTATTATTCTGGTTCACCTCGTTTTTTTTTTTTTCTCCTGGTGATTAAAATAATTCCATCCCACACAGCAGGCTTGTGTTAGAATAATGACCCTTCAAAGCTGTTTCTGTGCTAATCGCTGGAGTCTGAATGCAGGAAGCTGCACAGCGAAAAAGGTGCTGCAAATGTGATTAAAATTACAGACCCTAAAATTGGGGAGTTATCCTGAATTATTCCAGGGTCCCAGTCTGTTCATATATGTTCTGAAAAGCAGAAAACTTCTGGTGAAGCCCGGAGGGTCTCTCAGACTTGTGATCAAAAGGCAGGATATATTTTCAGCCTGAGAAAGATTCAATCAGCTGTTGCTGGCTTTGAAGAGAGAGGAAGGGGTCCAAGAGCCAAGGAATGTGAGTGATCACTAGAGAGGGGTCACAGCGCTGACAACCAGCGAGGAGACAGCTGCCAGTTCTACCCACTGAAAGGAACTGAGTTCTGCCAGCAACTTAAGCAAGAGGAAACATGATCTCTGCAGCCACCATGGTTCTGACCCACAGATTTATAAATACTGCATCTGTAATGTTTAAAGCCACTAAATGTAGTTACCGGACACTAATTCGAGGCTAAATCAGATTCAGTGGTTCACAGAGAAGGGTCTGAGTGGGAATACTATCCAGAATTTGAAAAAAGTCAGGAAACATGAGCCTGTCCTGGAGAATAATAGGGCCAGGATGACAGGTTTACACTCAAAAAACACACAGTTTACAATCCTCTATTTTTCGCAGTCTAGGTTATAATGGCCTTATCACATGTGCATCTGGGGATCAAATGTAGTCAGTCAATTTGAAAATTCAGTTTTAGCTAATTTTCAACTAATATAAAATCAGTATAAAGGCCTATGAGGAACAGGACTTAGTTTGATGGAAAAAAAATGAGTAATCTAGAGCCTGTTTTTCAGTATGATCTGTGGGAGTTTATTTGGGTGCAGAATCTCAGACTCATCCTGACATCCACTAACTCAGAATCTGCATTTTCGCAGGAGTCCCAGGTGACTCATGTGTAGTTTAATGTTAAGAAGCACAGATTTAAACATAAGCAACAAACATTGGAAAGGTAGTCTAATTAAAATGTTAAATTACTTAAAGTTACCTCTATAGTAAAACTATTCTTAGGCATTCTCTATTTTATTTCATCATTTATAAAAAGAGGACAATATGCTAACTATGCCATCAAGTTCAGGGGGATATTTAATAATACATGATGTTATTAACTAGATAATGAATGCAAAGCTCTTTCTGTAAGGTTGCCAGCCAATAGCAAATCTTTATAAATATAAGTATGTTTAATATCATTTTTATTAATCCATTCTACACAAGTCTGCCTCTTCCTGATTATTCAACAACCTATTTCTTAATTTTATTTAAGTTATACAAGTTTAATATATTTCATACATACAGATTTAGGAACATAGGGATGCTTCCCCTCCTACTCTCCCTCCTGCTCACCCGAACCCTTCCTCCACTCCCTCTTGCATTCCCACTCTTAATCTTTACAAAGATCTATTCTCAGTGTACGTAATGATCATATAGTTAACCCTACTCTAAGTAAAAAGACTTCAACAAATAATATGAAGAGAAAAAAAAAAAAACACTGCTCTTCAACAGAAGAGAAAAGGGCAATAAACAATTACTGAATCTCAAAATGTCTGTTTCACACCAATACAACCACATCTACAACATGGGGACCTGGTACAACTAATTAACCATTTGAATAGCAACCACGTGGATCAGGAAAACCAACGATCTTTTGTTGCTGTTTGTCTGATTTAGAGGGAATAAGAAAAAAGGGATCTACTTTAACTCATTGCTATAAAAATTCCTCAAGTTTATATATTTATGCCAGTAAAAAATGACTTTAGTCAGGGCCTAGGAATCACTTATAAAATCTAAAAGCAGCAAAGACACAGATTTAGCTATGCACACTTTTATACCTCTACAGAAGTATTATATATGAAGTAGAAAATTTCAGGAAAATTTCAGGATCAGGATTGAAATATTGTTTATTTTTCTTATTCCTATATGGCATTTAGAAAGTCAGCTTATCCTCTGAAATTTAATTTCCTCACCTGCAAACCCATGCCTTACAAATTGTAGTTATAATGAATAGAAACACCATTTCCATGCAAGTATTAAATAAGGCTATTTTTAAGACATTTGAATGCATAAATAGGATAAGGTATGTACAAATGTTGTATCTTTAAATATGAATCAGCATATTTATCCTATATTTTCTTCACTCTTGTGGCACTGTTTTCCAAGGTCATTGTTTCCCTTCGTAGCTTGCATGTGGTGAAGATGCACAGTCACATGTGAGTGTGAGACAGGGAGAATCAACCACATGCTTCCACTGCAGCCTCAGACAAGAGTGGACTTGCAAGCAGAGGAAGACAAGTTTGATGAGTAATGGATAACTCTGATTAGAGAAACAGAGAGAAGGGTTCCCAGACATTTGATGGACTTTTCAAGAGCTTGAGCTACAGGCATTACAGTCAAAAGAGACTAAACACCAACATATATCCAGTAGATAACAGTAGATGACTTCTTTTTTTTATTTTATTTTTTTGAGACAGGCAGAGTGGACAGTGAGAGAGAGAGAGAGACAGAGAGAAAGGTCTTCCTTTTGCCATTGGTTCACCCTCCAATGGCCACCATGGCCAGCGCACCACGCTGATCCAATGGCAGCAGCCAAGTGCTTATCCTGGTCTCCCATAGGGTGCAGGGCCCAAGCACTTGGGCCACCCTCCACTGCACTCCTGGGCCACAGCAGAGAGCTGGCCTGGAAGAGGAGCAACCAGGACAGAATCCGGCGCCCCGACCGGGACTAGAACCTGGTTCTAGTTGAGCCGGTTCTATTGAGCCACGGCGCAGGCTTGGAGCCCTTCTTTTTAATACCCACACTCACCCATATTTTCATGCATGATCTTTTCTAATTTCATAGTCCTACCCTACCAGCTAATTATTCTAAAATTTATGTGTACCTGCTGGTGTTTCCTTGGAAGTATACACACTTCTCTACAGAACTGGTAAATCAATATCTTCAATCAAGTGTTTAATGAGCATCTTATCTTACTGTGTTCAAAATCTATCACATGACATTTGCTCTAAGTGAATCTACCCTCAGTCTTATGCATCTCAGTAAATAGCATCTCTATTCTTGTTAATCAACCCAATGCCATAAATCATAAATGCCACTCCTTTTTCTCACATTCTGTGTTTAATATATCAGAAGTTCTACCTTCATAATCTTGAAATTAGGATATTTCTGGTTTCAATATTTTCCAGTGGCTCACTCTCTCATAGAAAACAAAATTCTGAATAATAGATCAAGCCAGAAGTCAGGAACTACATCTGGGTTTCCAAAAAAAAAAAAAAAAAATGATAGGGTTCCAAGCACGTGGGCTGCTGTCTTCTGCTGCGTTCCTAGGCATATAGCACTGAACTCAAATATAAGTGGAGCAGCTGGGACTCCAACCAGCACTCATATGGGATACAGGTTGCAGGCAGTGTTTATCCTGCTGTGCCACAAGGCCTGCCCTTGAATACTCAATTTCTTCCTGTTGCACTTCCGCTTAGTCCAAATCCTTACTGCATCCTATGTAGTTATATATAATCTGATTCCTTCCTTTAACTTCATAGTCTGAGAAACTTTCTATAATTTGCCTGTCAGGATTTTTCTATCTTGAATGTTTTAAAGGTGCATTTATTTACTTGGAAGGAAGTTATAGAAATAAAGGGAAAGGCAGAGTGTGAGAGTGAGAGCGAGAGGGCGGGGAGATCTTCCATCCACTAATTCACATCCCAGATGGCCACAATGGCCAGGGCTGGATTAGGCTGAAGCCAGGAGCCATAAGGTTTATCTGGGTCTCCCACACCGATTCAGGGGCACAAGCTCTTAGACCATCTTCTGCGGCTTTACCAGGTGCATTGGCTGCAATGGAAGTGGGGCAGCTGAGACTTGAACCAGTGCCCATCTGGGATGCCAGTATCACAGGCAGAGGCTTTACCTACTATGCCACGGTGTCAGCCCCTTGACCTTGAATCTTTACTCTTATTCTTTCCCTTCCTTGCAGTATTAAACTGCTGACAATGCCACTAAGAGAACATAAGGCAAGTTCTTTGTCACCATTGAGCTTTCATCTGAACAGTACTTACTCAGGTAAACCTTCTCTGATTAATCCCAATAATTAGCCTCTCCTGTGTCAGTCATTTTATTCTATTGCTCTGTGTTTTGTTGTTGTTGTTTTATGATACTTATATTCTCTCCTAGTTTTCTGTTCTGTCCTCTAGAATGAAAGTCAGACATATCGCCACCATTTTCTTAAATCATAATATGGAACATAGAAGCAATCAGAAAATAGGCCCATTTTCCATTTTAATTCTAATAATTAAGGGGTTAAAAACTTGTTTGGGGGATTTTTTTTTTTCTTTTTGGAACATAGATATGGTCATCCACCTCCACCTCTTGCATTGTGCTCTTGTGTAATTCTTGAGTGCGGCTGATTTGCTGACTTGATTCTAATTAACTGAGTATGAAAAAAATGATGGGTTGTCATATTTGAGGTTAGGTGGCAGAAAGGCTTTGTTCTGATGTAGGTGTCCTCTCTTACTCTGTCAGTTGCTGGCTCAGGGGGACTCTGGATGCCAACTTATTAGGAGCTCTGAAAGCAAAGAGCTGATGTTTTTCACCAAGAGCCAGCAAGGACCTCAAGACTGTTAATAATGGATTGAATCCATGTGGAATTAAACATTCCTCAGATGAGTTGTGACACGATGGCAATGTTGGGCCACAGTTTCTTGAGAAGTGCTCAACCAGAACTACTAGGCTGAACAAGTATGTAGATTCTCAATCTAAAGAACTCTGATATAATAAAAGTATCTTGCTTGAATCCAGGATTTTTTTTAAAGATTTAATTATTTATTTAAAATAGTTACACAGAGAGGGAAGGAGAGGCTGGGTGGGGGGGAGATAGAGAGAGATCTTCTGTCCACAGGTTCACTTCCCTCCCTAAATGATCGCAATGGCCAGAGCTAAGCCAATCTGAAGCCAGTTGGGCCAATCTGAAGCCAGGAGCCAGGAGCTTCTTCCCATGTGGGTGCTGGGACTCAAGCACTTGGGCCATCTTCTACTGCTTTCCCAGGTCATAGCAGAGAGCTAGATCAGAAGTGGAGCAGCAGAGACTGGAACAGGTGCCCATTGGAGATGCCAGCACTACAGGCGGCGGATATTCCCTCTAAGCCACAGCGCTGGCCCCCTTCTTAATGTTTTGAGAAATCTATTACCCAATAAAGAACAACTACATGAGAAGCACCCTCAGAAGCGGAAATCGGTTAGGGTGGTTAATGGGGTATTTTCTATTAGACATATAATAAGAGAAGTAAATTTAAAAATATCTGATTCAGAAAGGGACGTGGGTTAGAAAATTGTTAAAAAAATTACCTATTTTACTTAATGCCAAGATTATTTCCCTTATATTCATTACATCTAATATGCCAAGGCACAAAAATATATGTATGTATCTTGCACATGAATGTGCACTTGCTTGATATTTTGGTTCTTTTTTCCTAGTCACTTATTTAGCTCTAAGTGTGAGAAAGCAACACAGAGCTTGGAAATTAATCATCAATCATAATAAAATAACTCTATAAGTCAAAAACCAAAAACCAAGCTACTTTCATTAAAGAGTGAACTTGCAAAAAATATTTATCAGTTAATCCAATAAAATAGTATTATTCTTTCATATAACATAAGAAGAAAGAAATGTGTCTATGTTACGGTTCTGATAACCATTCCAACTCATAAAGATACTATCACGGGATTGGGAGTAGTTGTAGTTGTTGATTTCTAGAGAAACAGATTTTTCAACAGGACTTCAAAGGTTTGCATAAAGCTGATTATTTATATAGGAAAATAGAGAGTTTAATTACACATTGCCAATGTTACTGCTTGGAAAATTAGCTGTATGAAAGTATTAATATGTATTTATTTCAAGCACATAAAATTAAAAAGTTGAAAGTTACATGATTTGTCAGTTCATTATGCTAGGAAGACTTAAAAAGAGAATTGGATTTTATGAAACACACTGAAGTTTCTATATATTCAACACATCTTTAAAACACTTCAAATATATGATGAGAAAAAAAAGATTTTAATTTTCTCTCTCCAAAATGCAATTTTATTCTTAGGCTGATTCAGCACAGTAGAAATAATTTTGACACTTGTAGTTTCTAGATGAAATTTAATATGAGAATAAAAGTCCTTGTGGGATATATGTTTGTAGATTTAAAAGTTTGTATTGAACAGTTTGAAAGTATGATATTACTTTTATAACCAAAAAAAAAGACAAACTGATTTGAGAAGACTGAATCAGCATAGTAGGAAACCTCTGTTCATATTACTGAGATAGAGTTGTTTATGTTGTTATTTTTATAGGGAAATAACACCAAATTATGTAGGACAAAAGACTTCACTGTCTAGAGTCAATGGCAATTAAAATTGGGGCATTGGTGAGATGGCACTGGTGATGGTATTACTGACGGAATTTTCACATTAGCATTTATTTGTGGACTCTCTTCTGGCAACTCCAGTCAAGGCAATTATAAGTGTCAAATATAATTGAATATTGTTTAAGTTAAAAATAAAGCTGTGGTAATTGTGCAGTTGTCTTGATTTTTAAAAATATTTGTATAACCTTTATTCTGAAACATATAACTTTGTTTCATGTGTTCTGTCATATCTTGACTAACATTCATGGTGTCTGTAGTAGATTTATTCAATTAAGGATTAAATCATAACTAGAACCATATAATAAATATGTCAACTCCATATTAATGATGAGAAAGTTTGTGATTAAGTATATGAATTTCAATCAATGTTTTTCTCTGTTGTGAATATTTTAATATGAACATATCAGATAAATTTGCATATCAATTGTAATAACATGAATTCACTACCATGAATTAGCTAATCATTGAAACATTAGAGCAAGAATATTTTAAAACTAAAAAAAAGTTGCATATGAAGAAATAGTCAATTTTATATATAGTCCAATCATTTTCTTAAGAATATGTACAAAATTGATGATGATTCCAACATTATATATTGTCACTATTAAGCTGTATTTTGAAGACATGAATATTATAATCTATCAGGAAATGAAATATATGTGTTAAGTATTAATAGGATTAAGTGTAAGCTTATATATATATATTGTTTTTCATAGTAGATACATTGTTTATCATTGTGTTTATTTTTTAAGGATCTATGAGTCATTTATCTGTTGATTTGATTTATGGCATTTATTGACTTGTTAATATTGAACCATCCTGCCATCTCTGGGATAAATCCCACTTGATCATGATGTACTACCTTTTTAATGTGGTGTTGGATTTAGTTTCCTAGTATTTTGTTGAGAAATTTTGCATCTATGTTCATCAAGTGTATTGGTCCCTAGTTCTCTTTATTGTTGTGTCTTTGTTCATGTTGGATAACAGATTGACGCTGGAATTGTAAAAAGAGGTTGGCAGAGTTCTATCCTCTTCAATACTTTAGAAAAGTTTGAAAATATTGAAAAATGTTTTTGCATAATTCAAAATTAAAGCTACTATGTCCTGGACTTTTGCTTGATGTGAGACTTTTAATTAGTGCTTCAATATCATTACTTCTTGTAGGTCTTTCTAGATTTTGTATATATTGTTGATTTAATTATGGTAGTTGATTGTACCCAGGAATTTATCTATTCTTTGAATTTTTCCATTTGTTAGTATACATACATTATAGCAGTTTCATATTATCCCTTGTATTTTAGTGGTGTCAGTTGTAATGTCTCCTTTTTTATCTCTAATTTTAATTATTTAATTTTTTTTCTTTTTTTATTTGCTAATCTGGCTAAAGCTTTGTCTATTTAGTTATTTTCTCAAAAACCAGATTTTTGTTTCATTGACCTTTAGCATTTTTCTTAGTTTCATTTTCTTTTATTTCTGCTTGGATCCTTATTATTTCTCACTTCCTGCTAATTTTGGTGTGGTTTGCTCTTGTTTTTCTAAATCTTTGAGATATATCATTACATGATTTATTTGGACCTTTTCATTAATGTAAGCATTCAATGCTGTAAACATCCCTCTTAATAGTGTTTTTTCTATATCCCACAAATTCTGATATATTGTGTTCATCTTCATTCAAGAAAGATTTTGATGTCCTTATTTCCCTTTAAATTTTTCCACTGACTCAGTGGTCATTCAGTAGCATGTTGTTTAGTTTCCATGTATATGTGTTCTGATGTTCTTCTTCTTGCTGACTTCTAGTTTTATTCATTTGTGGTCTAAGAGGATACATGATATGATTTAAAATTTTAAATTTACTAAACTTGATTTCTGACCTAATGTATGCTCTACTGTAGAGAATGTTCCAAGTCCTGATGACAGGAAGGTGTATTCTGTAGGTGATTGCTGAGGCATCCTGTAAATGTCTTTTAAGTCCATTTATTCAATAGTATGGTTTTGACTCCTATGAATCTGTTGATTTTCTGTCTGGATGATGGGTCCATTGATGACACTGGAGTGCTGAAATCTCCTACCGTGATTGTATTGGTATCTACCTCTCCCTTTATATATAATAGTGTTTTATGTATGATAGTGTGTGTGTGTGTATATATATATATATATATATATATATATATATATATTTATTTATTTATATGATGTTGTTTTGAGTTCACCTGTATGTATGATATATCTACTTGCTGAATTGATCCTGTCCTCCTTGTAGGTTTTTACAGTATTTTATTTTTTTAAGGTTTTATTATTTTTTTATTTGAAAGGCAGAAAAAGAAAGAAAGATAAGAACATCTACCATTTTGTTGATTGGCTACTGATTATATCTTCTCTGTTAATGAATTTGGTAATATTATGTGTTTTCATGTTAACTTCTAATGTAGGACTTCCTTCATAATTAATTTTAAGGCTGATCTGGTGGTGGTAAATTCTCTATTTTTTGTTTATCTGGGAAATATCTTATTTCTTCTCCACTTCTAAAGGAAATGATTAGCCATGTGTAATATATATTTTTAAAGATTTAATTATTTACTTGAAAGTCAGTTATACAGAGAGAGGAGAAGCAGAGAGAGAGAGTGAGAGAGAGAGAGGTCTTCCACCCACTGGTTCACTCCCAAGATGGCCACAATTGCTGGAGCCGGCCCCTAGCTATGTGAGAAGTTTTATTTGTTTGTATATTTGTGTTCCTTTTAAGACCTTGATTATACCATCCAGATTCCTTACAGCCTCTAGGGTTTCTGTTGAAAAGACTACTGCAAGGGGCCGGCGCTGTGGCACAGTGAATTAAAGCCCTGGCCTGAAGCGCCAGCATCCCAAATGGATGCCTGTTCTAGTCCCAGCTGCTCCTCTTCTGATACAGCTCTCTGCTATGGCCTGGCCCCAGCAGCCATTGGAGGGTGAACCAACAATAAAGGAAGGCCTTTCTCTCTGTCTTTCTCTCTCTCACTGTCCACTCTACCTGTAAAAAAAAAAAAAAAAAAAAGAAAGAAAGAAAGAAAGAAAGAAAGAAAACCTTACTGAAAGCAGTCAATAATATCCATTCCACAGTCTGAACATGTTGCCAACTGGAAATCTCTTTTGCCAAACAAACTAGTCCATCACCTTTAAGTCTAGCATCCCACACATTATATCTGAGTATGGACACAATAAAGACACATTCTTTGCCGTGCTGCAAGAGTGAACTTTTTTTTTTTAAAGAGGATGACAGAGCTGAGGTCTCTCTCTCTCTTTTGTTTTTGATAGGCAGAGTGGACAATGAGAGAAAGAGACAGAGAGAAAGGTCTTCCTTTTCTGTTGGTTCACCCCCAAAGTGGCCGCTACAGACAGCAAGCTGCGCCAATCCGAAGTCAGGAGCCAGGTGTTTCCTCTTGGTTCCCCACAAGTCCTTGGGCCATCCTGCACTGCACTCCCGGGTCATAGCAGAGAGCTAGACTGGAAGAGGAACAACTGGGACAGAATCCGATGCCCTGACCGGGACTAGAACCCAGGGTGCTGGTGCTGCAGGAGGAGGATTAGCTTAGTGAGCCATGGTGCAGCCCAAGAAGAGTGAACTTTAATCTAGTTCCCAGTAGAATTCTCATTTTCATCTGAAATCTGATCAGCATGGCCTTTTCTGTCCACATTTCTATTGGCATTAAGGTCTTCTGAGCCCTCACCAGAATCACCTCAAACTGAATTTATAATATTTCTAGTTTTCCCCAAGCCCGCTCCTCCAGGACCTTGAATATTTTCCAAGAACTCAGTTCCAAAGTCCCCTATATATCATCAGGTGGAATTACAATAATGAACCCATTCCTTTATATCACTTTTTCTTTTTTATTAGGTTTTTGTAAATGCACAAAATACCCGAGGGAACTTGTTTTGTAAAGAGAAACAGTTCACTTAGCTCATAGTTTTGGAGGTTAAAAGTCCAAGCGGTATGACTCAAGCTTGGCAGAAAATCCCAGAGCAGATGGCAGAATGTGAGGTGGAAGGAACACTTTGTAAGCCAGGAAGCAGAGTGGCTAGGACCAACTCAGGCTTTCATACCACTGTCTCTAAAGAATCACCTCCCATGGGCCTAACCCCAATGACTTAGCAATCGACCACCAGGCTTTACCTCCTAAATATCCTAATACCTACCAATAGCAGCTCTGTGAGAATCAAGCTTTCGATATGTGGGCCTTTGTGAGAACTCAAACTAATATGTAAAGGATGGCTAGACAGAAAGATAGGTAGACAAACAGACAAATGGTGGTTCACCAGTAAAACTGGCTTACATGATTATGCAGGTTAAAACCTCCCACAGCATGCTGTGTACAAGCAGGAGACTCTAGCATGCCTGCCTGTGTATGGCTCAGTGAAAGTCTTTTGTCCTAAGTACCTGGGGGACCACCACTCTGTCACAGAGTTTCCAAGTGCTAGTTAGCCTAGAGTTCTTACGTCTTCAAGGAAAGGAGACAATACCATAGCTCCAGCAGAGCAGAGATAGCAATTTGTCTTTTTTTTCAATTTGCATCTACTTAGACTCCTAGGCTGGTTAGTCGGTACCTACTCATATTGAATGATAGTCTTCCCCTCTTGGTACACTAAGTTTCACATGTCAATCTTCTTTGTAAACACCCTCTAAGATAAATCCAAAAATACTGCTTTACCAGTTCTTTAAGTATTGCTTAATCCAGACAAGTTGACATCTTCACTTTAATATTCATAATTGCTGCTATATTGCATTTGAAGAAGACTACTTGTTTTGTACATTTGAAAACATCTTACTGTAATTCCAGTTGGAAATGGAACACATTTAACATATTCTGAGGATATGACCTTTCTACAAAAATTGTGGAAAATAACATGCATTATCAGTTACTAAATTCTCTTAGTGAGAATGACTACTAAAATATTTTGTGTAAACTTAATTTGTAGGAAAAAACAGTATTATTATATATACTTCCCCATAAGTATTATGTTGTTTCACTTAAATTTAATAGTATGTGTGGCTATTTTAAGAATAACTATATTTTAAGTTGGTGCCAAGTAAAGGCATCTCACTTGGTTTATAAAATCTGAATTTTTGATCTTTTCAACTGTGACTCTTTGTAGTTTCATGTTTAGTCTATCCATTAGATATTAATAGGGTAAAATAAGTTTGAAATTATACAAGTTGAATTTTTACATTAGATTGTTAAAAATAAACTTTCTTTTCAACATACATACATATATACTTATATGTATGTACATATTACATTAAATTTTGTAAATAAAAAAGAACTGAAATATACCAGGGAAAAGGAGCTCTCCAGATGGCATTGTTCTTTTCCTGAAAGTACTACAGCTTAATCATTTCTGAGAGAATGGTGTCTCCTTTCCCTTTACAGACCTCTGGAGACAGAGGATCTCTAGATTTAACAATTCCTTTCTGGAGAGTGTTTATTCCTAATCTGAAATACACATGCTTCAGTTTTTAAATTTTTACAACTATTTTGGTACTACCCTCAGTAACGGTGAAGGACATTTCTCATCTTCTACTGATGGTGTTTTACATTTATGATAACAGTAAATTGAAACTCCGCTTTCCCATTTCTATGTCACAGCCTTTATTTCATTCCACTTTTAGATTTTTCTTTCTTTTTTTCTTTTTTTTTTTTTTGACAGGCAGAGTGGACAGTGAGAGAGAGAGACAGAGAGAAAGGTCTTCCTTTGCTGTTGGTTCACCCTCCAATGGCTGCCGCGCTGATCTGATGGCAGGAGCCAGGTGCTTATCCTGGTCTCCCATGGGGTGCAGGGCCCAAACACTTGGGCCATCCTGCACTGCATTCGCTGGCCACAGCAGAGAGCTGGCCTGGAAGAGGGGCAACCGGGACAGAATCCGGCGCCCCGACCGGGACTAGAACCCGGTGTGCCAGCACCGCAAGTCGGTGTATTAGCCTAGTGAGCCACGGCCCTGGCCACTTTTAGATTTTTCTAGCAAATTATTTTTGAACATTGTAATTTAAAGATGGAATGCATATTACATAAATTAATCCAAATCACTTCTGTATTAGCCTATTTATCTATTAACACCTCAGCTAGATCTACTACTCTCAAATTTGGGCAGAACATGTTTGGGATGGGATGGTTTACATTCCTTATTTATTTATTTGAGAGGTAGAGTTATATACAGAAAGAAGGAGAGACAGAGAGGAAGGTCTTCCCTCTGCTGATTCACTCCCCAAATGGCCTTAATGGCTGGAGTTGAGCTCATCTGAAGCTAGGAGCCAGGAGCTTCTTCCAGGTCTCCTACATGGGTGCAGGGACCCAAGCACTTGGGCCATCTTCCACTGCTTTCCCAGGACACAAACAGAGAGCTGGAAAGAAGAGGAGCAGCTTGGAAATGAAAAGACGTGCACTTGAGATTCTATCGCCACAGGTGGAGGTCTAGCCTACTGCAGCTACTTCTGCCCAACCCAACTCTAGCCATTGTGGCTATTTGGGGAGTGAACCAATGTTTGGAAGGTTTCTCTATCTCCATTTCTTTCTGGAACTCCGCCTTTCAAATAAATAAATGCATTTAAAAATGATTAGCCTTGTTACTTAGAAAAAATATTTTAAAAATCTACTACCAATAAATAGTTACCCTTTTCCTATTCTATTTTCATCACTGAATAAGATTCATCACTGACTAAGATAGAATCTTTCTTCTCAAAATGTTTTCTGTTGGGGCCAGACTCACTTGGTTAATCCTCACTTGGTTAACTCACTTGGTTAATCCTCCACCTGTGGCGCTGGCATTTCATATGGGTGCCGGGTTTTAGTCCCAGTTGCTCTCTGCTGTGGCCAGGGAAGGCAGTGGAGGATGGTCCAGGTGCTTGAGCCCCAGCATCCCATGGGGAGACCAGGAGGAAGCATCTGGCTCCTGGCTTCGGAACAGTGTAGCTCCAGCTTTAGCAGCCATTTGGGGGGTGAACCAATGGAAAGAAGACCTTTTCCTCTGTCTCTTTCACTAACTCTATCTGTCAAAAAAAAAAAAAGTTTTCTGTGCCAGAATTAGTAGTTAAACTTTAAAAACCTTTCTGTTTTCATCATATAGGATGTATATATGTGTATATACACAGACACACACACACACACATATATATATATATATATATACTCACATATATATATATATATATATACTCACACACACACACATATATATACATATATATATACTCAAACACATATACATACATATAAGATAGTGGTGGGTTCTACTCTAAGAATTTTGCAGATATTAATTTAATCATAAAACAACTACAAGAGGTATGTAGTGTTGTGATCTCCATTTTATTTATTTTTAAACTTTTATTTAGTAAATATAAATTTATGTACAGTTTATGTACAGTTGATGGATTACAATGGCTTCCCCCCCCATAACTTCCCTCCCACCCACACCCCTCCCATCTCCCGCTCCCTCTCCCATTCCATTCACATCAAGATTCATTTTCAATTATCTCTATATACAGAAGATCGATTTAGTATATAGTAAGTAAAGATTTCATCAGTTTGCACCCACACAGGACATAAAGTGTAAAATACTGTTTCAGTTTTAGTTATAGCATTACTTCACATTGGACAACACATTAAGGACAGAGATCCTACATGAGGAGTAAGTGCACAGTGACTCCTGTTGTTGACTTAACAAATTGACACTCTTGTTTATGGCGTCAGTAATCACCCAAGGCTCTAGTCATGAGTTGCCAATGCTATGGAATCCTTTTGAGTTTGCTAACTTCGATCTTATTCTGACGGGTTCATAGTCAAAGTGGAAGTTCTCTCCTCCCTTCAGAGAAAGGTACCTCCTTCTTTGATGGCTCTGTTCTTTCTACTGGGATCTCACTTACAGAGATCTTTCATTTAGGTCTTCTTTTTTTTTTTTCTTGCCAGAAAGTCTTAGTTTTCCATACCTAAAATACTTTCATGGTCTCTTCAGCCAGATCTGAATGCCTTAAGGGCTGATTCTGAGGCCAGAGTGCTGTTTAGCACATCTGCCATTCTATGAGTCTGCTATGTATCCCACTTCCTATGTTGGATCATTCTCTCCCCTTTTTATTCTATCAGTCAGTATTAGCAGACACTAATCTTGTTGGTGTGATCCCTTTGATTCTTAGACCTATCAGTGTGATCAATTGTGAACTGAAATTGATCAGTTGGACTAGTGAGATGGCATTGGAACATGCAACCTTGATGGGATTGTATTGGAATCCCCTGGCACATTTCTAACTCCACCATTTCGGGCAAGTCCGATTGAGTATGTCCCAAATTGTACATCTCCATTTTAATGCAAAGAAACTAGAGCACAGAGAATAAGAAAGAGCACAGAATGTAGTAAATTTGGCAATTCTACATAGAAATTCTGTGTTTTCACTTCTGTGTCCCCAGTTTAATATATACTTCCTGGTTTATATATTGTGAATATATAAAAGCAAATTTAGGTAAAATTAGCTTAGCTTGCTGAGGCAAGTTGTTAGCCTAGTGCATAATACACTGATGAAGATATTCACCTCCCACATAGGAGTACTCGCATTTCACACCATTTCCAGCTTCTGACCCCAATTTCCTGCTAATGCATACCCCGAGAGGCTTCAATGATGGGTCAATTATTTGGCTTCCTGTCACCCACATGGAGACCTTGGATTGAGTCCGTGGATCCCAGCTTCTGCCTGGACAATCCTTGGCCATTGCAGAAATTTGGGAGTGAAATGGTATCTGGAAATTCTAAGCCTCTCTCTCTATATATATATATCTCTCTCTCATAAGAAATTAAAATAATTTTTTAAATTAGATTGCTATCAGAATATCCAGTCCATATTTTCACAAGATCACTCTTAGATCATGGATAACTTTTTGTTGTTGTTTCTAAATACCTATTCTTTTATCTAAGTGTAACCTTCACTGGTAGTAGAACCTTTTTCTTTAAAACAGATTATAAGTAATGTAGTTTATAAAGTAGAGATGTCCGATAATAGAGAGGGACTGAATAAGCATTCTCAAGAGAATTTTGAATTAGTCAGTTTTTATTACTGTAATGAAATACTTGAGGCTGACTATATGTAAAGAAAATGTTATTGTGGATCATGGTTATGGAGATTCACAGTCCAAGACTGGGCAGGCTTTGAGTGATGGTCTTGTTGCTGGCAGAGTCCTGTGTGCCGTGACTGTTATGTGGCAATGACACAAGGAGGACGCCTGTCTGTCAGTCTTTGTCTGTAAGTTCTCTTTCCTTTTAAAGCTACCATTCTAATGATCTACTTCAATCTAATCACTTCTCAAAAACCTCACCTGTAAACACCATAACTGGATTAAGTTTCCACCTTCTTAGCATCATTTGGAACTCAGAAGAAATGATCAAACCATATCAGGTTGTTAAGGATTGACTTAGTAAAGTTAAAAAGCATAGTCTTTCAAATCAAACTGGCATAGTATACCTTTGGGCAAATCCACTCAGCTCTCAAAAGCAGCTTTCACAAATGACAAAGTAGTATTTATATAGAAGTAAAGCTAAAAATTTCAAAAAATACAGGTCAATAAATTGGTGGACCTCAGAATTTGAAACATGTCCCTGTGGGACTATCTAAAGAAAATTCAGAGATTATTCTCTTTACATCTTTGCTGCATATCTCTATTAATTCTGCTTTCTCTAAACAGATTTCCTTTGCATACCACCCTGAGAAAAAGTGCATACAGCTCCATTACAGAGATAAAATTTAAAAAAATCAATTAAATTAAAAAGATACTATTACATACCTGTTAGAATTGCAAACAAACCATTGGTAGTATAAAAGCTAAATCCCTGAGAATTTGAATTGCTAGTGAGGATGTTGAGTAGATGGAACCCTCATACATTTCTAGGGGTGATAGATAGAAGACATATAATATGGACAACATTTTGGCTATTGAATATTGAATTAAGTACTTATTTCACAACCTAAGATCCCATTCCTAGGTATTTGGCAAAGGAAAATGAAAAGAATATGTCCACAAAATGACTAATGCATTAGCATTCAAAGTAGGTTTTTGAAGCATGGCTCAAAGCAGGAACTAATGTAAATATCCATATGCATATGGATATGAATATACAAGCTGTGACAAATCCACACAGTGAAATGCTTCTCAGCAATAATACTGACCACTAGTATATGCTATGTAGTAAGGTAAGCAGTTTCCATATCCTACTCCCCAGAACCTGAAACATTGCCCTAGCATCTGAATAAGATTCCACAAATGTGATTTAATTAAGAAATTTGAGATAAAGACATTATCCTGGATTATTTAGATAGGTTTTTTATAGTCATGGAGATCCTTATAAGAGGGAGGCAGCAGACCAAAGACAGGCATAAAGTGTAAAGAAAGCCATGACCACAGAATCAGAGATTGACATGATGCATTCAGGAATCAGGGAATGCTGTTGTAACCTAGTCTCTACAGGCAGACAAGAATGAATTATCTGTTGGAACCTACACAAAGAACCATCCCTGCTGACACCTTGATTTTAACTCCTTGGAACTATTTTAGACTTCTGAACTCCAGAATTACAAGAGAATAAATCTATGCTGTCTTAGGCCCACAATGCATTGATTTCTTGCAACAACAGGATGTTAACACAGCAATACAGATGCATCTCGCATCCCATAAGGGTGCCGATTCTAGTCCCAGCTGCTCCACTTCCAGTCCAGCTCTCTGCTGTGGCCTGGGAAAGCAGTAGAAGATGCCCTGCACCCACATGGGAGACCAAGAAGAAGCTCCTGGCTCCTGGCTTCAGATCGGCACAGCTCTGGCTGTTGCGGCCATTTGGGGAGTTATCCAACGGAAGGAAGATCTTTCTCTCTGTCTCTCCCTCTCACTGTCTGTAACTTTAACTCTCAAATAAAATTTTTTGCTGGATAAAATTAAATTGTGCTGGATTTTGAACACATATATAACAAATCTATTCATACCAATAGGGAGAATCCACATGTTTTGTTGTTTTGATCAATGATGATTATCTCTGCCTTTTCCTTTTATTGCAAACCCAATTTCTTTATTTATGTACTATTTTTTCTCTCAGAAACTGACTATTGCATTCAACTATCTACCAAGAAAATGTCACCTATATTCAGCATTTAGGTTTCCTTTTTTTCCCATTTTCTTAGCCTTTAGTTCTTTAAACTTGTTTCTTCTCTCACCTTTTTCTTGCATTACCCTAGATTTTTTGTTTGTTTGTTTGCTTCTTGTTAAAAGAAAACTCATTGAGATTTAAAAAGATCTTAGTATTTTATGTTTTCTGAAAGCAAGAAACAGATTTTTACTTATAATATTTATTATAGGTATTGATACTGATTCTGTTTTCTGGATATTTTCTTGATGTTCAATCACCTTAACCTTTGGTAATAAACAAGGTAGCCTGCGACAACATACCACAACAGAAAAAAGTTGACTTGCTTGCAATGCAATGTGTCTTTTGAATACATTTATAGATTTCATAATCTTACATAGTATAAAAATTCCAATATTTAATAGTAAGAGAGATCTAGACCATGACAGTCATCTGAACATGTAGATATTTGCTAGACTTGGTTGGTTGGACGTTTTCCAGTAAAACACATGGAAAGCTATTTGGGATTACACATTAGATTAGTATTTAGCTGCTTATATTTTTTTCTTTTTTTTTTTTTATTGACAGGCAGAGTGGACAGTGAGAGAGAGGGAGACAGAGAGAAAGGTCTTCCTTTTGCCATTGGTTCACCCTCCAATGGCCACTGCGGTCGGCACACTGCACTGATCCAAAGCCAGGAGCCAGGTGCTTCTCCTGGTCTCCCATAGGGTGCAGGGCCCAAACACTTGGGCCATCCTCCACTGCACTCCTGGGCCACAGCAGAGAGCTGGCCTGGAAGAGGGGCAACTGGGACAGAATCTGGTGCCCCGACCAGAACTAGAACCCAGTGTGCCGGTGCCGCAAGGCAGAGGATTAGCCTATTGAGCCTCGGCGCCAGCCTATATTTCTACAAAGGAAATAATTTTATTTGTCCACATAATTATGAGAAAATCTGCACCTTCAAAGTAAAAGTGAAATTTTCACAATAAGTTCATGCTTACTGGATAAAAAGTATTATATAGAGTCATGAATACACATGTCTGGAAAATGTTCTCACTTGGAACTTATTGAAAAAAAATGTAAGCATGTCACTGCTAAAAACACACATATATTTAAACTTGAAAAACAAACAAATCAACCTTAGTGTCCTGAATTTTCTAACTTGCTTTAAGATGTTTTTTAAAAAAATGTGTGTATTACTAGTACTGAAACAGTATTTTTACACTTTGTGTTTCTGTGTGGGTGCAAACTGATGAAATCCTTACATAGTATATATTGAATCGATCTTCTTTATATAAAGATAATTGCAAATGAAAAAAAAAAATCTTGGTGTTAAACTGGAAATTGCATAGACAATTAATCAATTTTTAAAAAAAAAAATCATGTAGGATCTCTGTCCTTAATGTGCTGTACATTGTGAATTAATACTATAACTAGTACTCCAACAGTATTATCATTTTGTGTCTCTATGCGAGGGCAAACCGTTGAAATCTTTACGTAATACGTACTAAATTGATCTCCTGTGTATAAAAAGAATTGAAAATGAATCTTGATGTGAATGGAAGGGGAGAGGGAGCGGGAAAAGGGGAGGGTGGGGGGAGGGAGGGAAGTTGTGTGTGGGGGGAGCCATTGTGGTCCATGAGCTGTTCTTTGGAAATTTATATTCTTTAAATAAAAGCTTTATAAAAAAAAAAAAATAAATAAAAAAATGTGTGTATGCCTTAAAATCATCTGTATAGAAATTTATAAATATTTTTCACTAAATTATACTCGTTACAATAAATATATCTTCTCCTTTCATTTCATGATCTTTTTAATGAACCCTATATTTTGTAATATTAATATATTCACACACTTTTCAGAAAAAAATATATGTGCATATTTATATAATATCTACATATGAAGCAAATGCTGCAAGATGTCAAACTCGTTAAATCTATGTTTTCTCATTGAAAAAATAGAATTCAGGGCTGATGCTGTGGTGTTCTTGGTAAAGCCGCTGCCTGCAGTGCCAGCATCCCATATGGGCACTGGTTCGAGTCCCAGCTGCTCCACTTCTGATCCACCTCTCTGCTATGGCCTGGGAAAGCAGTAGAAGATGGCCCAAGTCCTTTGGGCCCCTGCACCTGCATAGAAGATCCAGAAGAAGCTCTTGGCTCCTGGTTTCGTATTGGCGCAGCTCTGGCCATTGTAGCCATCTGGGGAATAAAGCAACAGATGGAAGACTTCTCTCTCTCTCTCTCTCTGCCTAGCCTTCTCTCTCTGTGTAACTCCTTCAAATAAATAAATAAATCTTAAAAAAAAATAGAATTTCAGGGAGAATTCAAGAATAATTAGTAATTATGCATCCATAGTTTCTTATTTTTTGATTAAGCCATTGTAATCACAACATATTTAAAAATATTACTATATATCTTTCTTGCTTGAAATGTATATGTTAAACATCACTTTGATGTATCAAGTTTTTCTCATTACTTTTTATACTATTTTGCATTTATAATAAAGTTTTAAAATATATTTATAATATTTAAAGTATATTATATCTATAATAAAACTATATATTATTCTATAAACTCTTCAAATAAAGGGTGGTAAGCTAATATGCAGAGTGAATTTGCAATGAATAATCTAGTTTCAAACACAGATCTATGTAAAGTAATTAAATAAAACCTATTCCTTGCCCCTTCCAACGGTTCCTGGGTGTGCACAAAAATTAGAAAAATACAAGGTATCGAAGAATAATATTGGGATTAAAAGGAAGGAATTGTTTATACATCCTCAATATTCTTCCCAACTTTCAGGGTCTATTTTTATTTTTATTAATTGTAATATCTTCTGGGCGAATTTTGTATTTCTGAATTAATCTGTAGCTGTGATTGTGGGGAGTAATATAAGTGGGAAATTTAAATAGAGTTATTTTACTTCATTTCATAACATGTGTAGCATTTAAGAGGAGGATTTTAGCCAAGGACTTACTTGGAGAATTGGGCAGATCTGTGTCTCATTTATAGTGAATGCCCTATTGTAGACAGTCTTTATCTCCCTGTTCTGAAACACTGACACTCTTTTTGGGTTGGCATCCTGCTCCTCTTTCGATTTGTGTTTAGTTTCAGTAATTGCTCTCGTATCTTCTTGTAAAACAAATCTCATTTGATTACTAGACCAAATCAGCCTATTTGTGTACAGAACCCCAAAGGACCAGAATTTAATCCCGTGAGTACTTAACATTCTTGTGAGTCAGGAGCAAAGCTAAAGTAAATTGATGATCAGAGGCACCAAGGCCTGAATTTGTGGGTAGAGTTGACAGATACACTCTTTGTTCTATTAAAAGCTTGTAAACACACTGTTTTTGCCCAATAACCTCCAAGAAGGACTGAGTGAACACATTTCAAAATGCCAATCACAGCATTTTGAGCTATTAGCAAGAATGAGTTATGGTCTCTACTAATTCTTAAAGATTCTAAATTTAAATGACCGATACTCAGTAGGGGTTTCTACTGATTTTGCTAATTTTGAAACGAAAAGACAGCATGAATTGTCTCCATGGCTTGTTCTCACTTCACAGTCTAACTTATGTGGTTTGGACTCTTCCTGCCCTGTCCCCTAGATTATTTGGTTATTGTATGAAACAGTAAAGTTGTCTTATGTGATAATCCCCAAACGTAGTTTTTGTCCTTTTTTTTTTTTTTGATTTTCTGTAAGTTTGTTTTACTATTTATTCAATCTGCTTGAATGTTTGAATTGGTAATGAGTGAGGATTGCTGATGACCCAAGAGAAAGAGCATGGCAGAAGGTTGACATTTTGCGGCCGGCACCAGGGCTCACTAGGCTAATCCTACACCTGCGGCTCTGGTGTTCCGGGTTCTAGTCCCTGTTGGGGCTCCAGTTCTGTTCTGATTGCTCCTCTTGCAGTCCAGCTCTCTGCTGCGACCCAGGAGGGCAGTGGAGGATGGCCCAAGTGTTTGGGCCCTGCACCCGCATGGGAGAACAGGAGGAAGCACCTGGCTCCTGGCTTCGGATTGGCGCAGCACGTCAGCCGTAGCAGCCATTTTTGGGGTGAACCAACGGAAGGAAGACCTTTCTCACTGTCTAACTCTGCCTGTCCAAAAAAAAAAAAGTTGACATTTTGCCACTCACATCAAAGAACCCAATTAAGCACTAACCATAAAATCCTAACAGGCAATTGTAAGGAAGGATGTTAAGAGGTTCAAAGGAGACCAAGATGTGGAATTGACCAGTTAAATGATATTGAAAGAGGTACATCTGCAACCATTCCATGAATTTACAGCAAGCGGTTCTGGTATCATTTCATTTCACAACCAATTGGTTTGACCTAATGAGACCAATTTATTTTCTACTGGTTTTCATGATAATTTTGAGTTTTATTTATTTTTTTTTAAATCAGATTGGGGGTCAAAAATTATTTCTTTCCTTTTATTTTTAATACTATATACTATAAATTTGTTAATATTTATCAGGTTGTTACCTGTGTTAGCTCTTGATACTTCTTCTTCACAGTTAAATGAATTACAGCAACTCTCTGCAATTCTTTGCTCTTTTAAGCTTGATTTGCCATGGCATTGCAAGTTGGATGTGAAAACAGCTCATTGTCACTCACACTGTGGAAATCTGTGGTCTTTCCTTTTTTACCTTCTAGTAACTAATGTTTCATAACAGTGTTGACTGATTCTAAGTCACAGGAATATACTGGTTAACATTACTAGGCTGTATCCTTTTCCAGACAGCATGGGCAAAATCTGGGGTTTATGAGGTCCTGCTTCTGACTCCCAGAACTGAAGTTTATTCTGGAGTCTCCTGAATTGGACTTGGATTCTGTAATTGTCTGGTAGTTACATTTGTCATCTTTAAGCCACTCTTTAGCAGCTTGAGGCATCAGCTTATTTTTCTACTATAGTAATGACAAATAGCTAAGTTTCCAAATAATGTAGCAGAAGCTAAATTAAAGAGGAAAGTGTGGTTTCCAAAGCTGGGGCTCCCAGCTGCCCTCTCAGACCCCCTACCTTCTACATGTCTGGCTTTGCTTGGCAGTGCCATGGTTACCTCTGGAAGATGGGCCTTCTCTACTTTGACAGAAAGTGAGCACTGCTAACACCACATTCCAGTCTGTCCATTTTATAGCTTAGCAGGAAGCACAACAAAGCTGCTCCACACCAGAGTCTGAAAATCACCACCAGCAGAATCTTGTGGCTCCTAGACCATGTGCTTACCAGTGGGCTTTCTCACTGGATTTGAAATTCCTGGGTCATGTTTGTCTTTGTGATAACATGAAAGGACAGGGTCAATGTCAGGAAAGGGCAATAGTAAATCTTTCCAGACAAATTAAGACTCATAGACTTGCCTTTCCTTAGAACTTATTTTTCTTAGAACTTATTTTAAATTACATTAATGAGTGACCTATCCCATAGGGTTAGTCTTCTTCCAATTTCAACTTAAGTTGCTGAGTGGAATTTACCCATTCTTCCCTGGGAGGTAAATCAGCGATCAGAGGTCTGCATATTGAATGCTGCTGAGAAGATACTAGACTAGAAATCACAATACTTAGGCCCCAAAGCCAGGGCATAGGAAATTCATTGTGGGAACTGGGATCAAAGGGAAAATAAAGTTACTACCTTACAGGGTCAACCTGAAGATTAAATCAAGATTACCCCTTTAAGAATACTGTTTGTCATATAATAAGTTTACCTAAGTATTATCAATAATATAATGATGATGATGACAACTTTAAGATTCAATTTTTTGGCCGGCGCCGTGGCTCAACAGGCTAATCCTCCGCCTTGCGGCGCCGGCACACCGGGTTCTAGTCCCGGTCGGGGCGCCGGATTCTGTCCTGGTTGCCCCTCTTCCAGGCCAGCCCTCTGCTGTGGCCCAGGAGTGCAGTGGAGGATGGCCCAAGTGCTTGGGCCCTGCACCCCATGGGAGACCAGGATAAGCACCTAGCACCTGGCTCCTGCCATCGGATGAGCGCGGTGCGCCGGCTGCAGCGCACCATCCGTGGCAGCCATTGGAGGGTGAACCAACGGCAAAAGGAAGACCTTTCTCTCTGTCTCTCTCTCTCACTGTCCACTCTGCCTGTCAAAAAAAAAAAAAAAAGATTCAATTTTTTACCTAAAAAATCATGGATGTATGCTACATAAGAACTCATAATACATATTTAATATAGGTATTTAACCTAAATTTGTGAAACAGAATATGAGAAAATGGGCATATTTGAGGCACACAAAATCAGGGACACCTCACCTGCAGGTGGAACTCACTTCTCATCCTCAGTGGTTGGCTCCCAATGTGAATGTGGAGCTATTCCTATCAAGTTTATGCTACAGTTTGGATATTAGTTTAAATGTTCTCCAAAGGTCATATGGTTAGGACTTGATATCCATAAAGTTCATTTTTTTAAGATTTATTTATTTACTTGGAAGGCAGAGTTAGCAAGAGGCAGAGGCAGAGGCAGAGGTCTTCCATCTGCTGGCTCACTCTCCAGATGGCTACCACAGCAAGATCTGGGGCAATCCAAGCTAAGAGCCAGGAGCTTCTCCTGGGTCTCTCACATGGGTGAAGGGGCCCAAGGACTTGGGCCATTTTCCACTGCTTTTATAGGCCATAGCAGAGAGCTGGATCAGAAGGTCTTGAACCAGTGTCCATATGGGATTCTGGCCCTGCAAGAGGCAGCTTTACCTGCTATGCCACAGCACCAACCCCATAAAGTTCAATTTTAATGGTAATGGGGGAATAGAAACTTAATCCAACCATGGCATTTAGAGATGAAACCTTTGGGAAGTGATTGCATGGGGTTAGCGCATTAGGATGGAGCCCTTTGATCAAATTATGGTGTCTTGATAAGGAAAGACATGGAGAGACAAAGACTCACTTTCTGTGTCATGTTCCATTGTATCTCAAGATTCAGCCAGGAAGAATTGTATCACCAAAATCCACACCAATGGGGGCATCTGGTCTTGACTGTGGACCTCCAAAAACACACATTAAAATAAACCTCAGTTCACAAATGACTTGACCTAGGGTATTTTGCTATTGTAATGAAAGGCTGAATAATAGACACATTAGAATTATTGTTAAATATACAGCTATAAAATTTAAGCTTATTTACATGTTAAACTCCATACAAGTCAAACATAGCATGTTTTCCTAAACCAGTATCAAAGTCCCAGGGCCGGTGCTGTGGCTCAGTGGGTTAAAGCCCTGGGCCGAAGCACCAGCATCCCATATGGGCACCAATTCTAGTCCGGGCTGCTCCTCTTCTGATCCAGCTGTCTACTATGGCCTGGGATGGCAGTGGAGGTGGGCCCAGGTCCTTGGGCCACTAAACCCATGGGGGAGACCTGGGAAAAGCTCCTGGCTCCTTGCTTCGGATGAGCGCAGCTCCGGCCATTGTGGCCATCTGGGGAGTGAACTGGCAGATGGAAGACCTCTCTCTCTCTGCCTCTCCTCTCTCTGTGTAACTCTGACTTTCAAATAAATAAAATAAATCTTTATAAAAAACCAAAGTCCCTCTTAATTTTATATCACCATAGGGAAGATCCTGTCATCTGTTTGATTTTAAAGTAAATAACAAGATCTGAATTGTTTGATTCTAACCAGTAAGCAATTTTTATGGAAACCCTGGCCTAACATCTCAGAGACTAAAACTAATGTAAAGATAATATAAAGTTTAGATGATATATAACTCTACATTCATAATTTAGATAATTCTCACACTCTTATTTACTAGAATTCTAACTTAATTGTACTATTTTTGTTCTCAAATTTATTCCCATTTGCTTTTTCAAATGAGAAAACTCATTAAATCAGGAAAGATGTGCTAATTAAATTTTAAGAGAAATACTGTACAAGTATTTGCTTTTAAATTATGATACTATATTTTAAAATGTATTTTTCTAGTAATGGAGGTGAGCAAAAATTAGATTTAGAACAAAATCTGCAAGAAAAGAATGAAAAAAGATAGTTATGAAGCAGCAAGGAAGAAAGGGAATAAAAAGAAATTATTATTATAATTATATTACTATTATAAGTTATCTGTGAATTCATGGCCAAACATTTTTATATTTGGTCTTTAAGTTTCCATGATACATGTTATTTATGATAAAAAAAATCCTCACAAATATAATAAGATAGATTTTCCCTGGGGACAACAAATTCTGTGTGTTTTTTTTTCTTTTGCAAATCAAAAATATCATAATCAAATTATTTAACTACAAGCAGATGCCATTTCACAGTCAGTTGAATGGCTATCATTAAACATGTTGACATCAAATTTTGATGAGGATTTGGAATGTCTGTAACTATTAAGTTGATCAACTACTTTGTTTTTTGTATTTCTTTTTTAAAACTGATTATCTATATCTATATCTATATCTATAGACATATATATATATTTGGACAGGCAGAGTTAGACAGTGAGAGAGAGACAGAGAGAAAGGTCTTCCTTTTGCCATTGGTTCACCCCCCCAAATGGCCGCCAAGGCTGGCATGCTGCTGCCAGTGTGCTGCACCAATCCGAAGCCAGGAGCCAGGTGCTTCCTCCTGGTCTCCCATGCGGGTGCAGGGCCCAAACACTTGGGCCATCCTCCACTGCCTATCCGGGCCACAGCAGAGAGCTGGACTGAAAGAGGAGCAACCAGGACAGAACCGGCACCCCAACCGGGACTAGATATTTTTAAAATTTGTTTTCATTGTATTTGAAAGGGAGAGAGAGAGAGAGAAGGGGTGGGGGAGAGCGAGAAGAGATCTTCTATTCTCTAGTTCAATACTTGAATGCCCAGAAGAGTCAGTGTTGGGCCAGATGGAAGATGGAAGCCTGAAATTTCAATTCATGCCTCCCATCCAGGTGGCAGGAACCCACTTACTTGAGTCACGATCTGCTAACTCCTGGGAACTCCTGGGGCATGCCTTAGCAGGAATTCAAATGAGAAGCAGAACTTGAATTCAAAGCAGGCACTTTGTTAGGGGAAGTAGATACCTAAGTAGGATCTTAGCCACTCTAACACTCACCCCAGTTTTCTACTTCCTTTTTAAAGAATTCTCTCTCTCTCTCTCTCTCTCTCACTCTCTGTCATAAAAATTGAAACAAACTTAAATATTAGCTTGCTATCAGGGATATCCCAGTGCCTAACCCAGACTTAGATGGTGGATAACCTCAACCCACCAACTCCTACTTTTGAACATCATTGGTACTTGTGTCAAGTGTTTGGATCCTTGCCAACACATGAGAGACCTGCATTGCATTCTGGGATCGCACCTTTGATCCTGCCCTAACCTTAGCTATTGTGGGACTTGGGGAGTGAAGGAGTACATAAGAACTTTCTCAGTCTGTCTGCCTCTCTTTCTCTGTCTTTAAAAACTTGAAAAAATATTGGCCATGATGTTAAAATATTAACTTTATAGGTACAAATTTTTTATTATCTTAAAGTTGTTCTTTCTGTTAGAATCTAATAACTTACAGCAAAGGTACCAAGAAATGTTGCTAAGATCTTATTCTGATATATATGTAAGATATTGCTTAGGCCCCTACATCCTACATGTGAGAAAGGAGGATGGAGTTGCTGGCTCTGGCCTTCAGCTTGGCCCAGCCTTGGCAGTTGCTGCCATTTGGAGACTGATTTGCAAATGGAAGATTTCTCTCTCTTAACCTTGTGTGTGTGTGTGTGTGTGTGTGTGTGTGTGTCTTCTTCTCCCTCTCTCTGTAATTCTGCCTTTCAAGTAAATAAGTACATTTTAAAATATGATGTTGCTAATTTCCCGGGCTATATTTTTCTCTATTGCATTCACAAAAAAGCACTAATTTTGGTTTTAGTGAATAGTGCATTTTGATTCACATCCCCTGACTCCCCTCAGGAGGCTACCAAAAGCATTCACTATCCTACTAAATATCCAATTTCTTCAGCTATACTCCGAACTTCTCACATTTCTCAAATAACTCATGCCTACAATCTTTCCTTTTTTCCTTAACATCATCAGTATCTATCACCTAAATTATTTTCATAAGCACTCATTTATCTCCTGTCTTTAAATGCAACTTTCCTCAAACTCATATACCTGACCAGCTCCTACTATTTTTATTAGTTCCCTTCAAGTGAAAACTCCCTGAATCATCTTCTATGGTCACTGCTCTCATGTTCTCATTATCCTTTCCTTTTGAGTCTTCCTAAATCTTGTTTTCATCCCCTAATATTGCTCATGTCAGGGTTAACAGTGACCTTTCAGGCTCACTGTAATAGGTTCAATTACTAGATATCTTAATGGAATCCAAAATTGCTGACTCTAATTGATAGGCTTTATTTATCTATGACAGATTATATTTTCCAAAGATGACAGCCTCAATATATCCCACGTGTTCTTCTAATAAAGTGACACTGCGATACGGGGTCTAGGCTTCCTGCACTGAGTGCAGAATTCAGCCTCTTGACTTCTGTAGATTTCTGAAGTTGCATTGATCAATACTTGTGGTGAATTTAGTGTTTCCTGGCTTTTGAAGCTAATAAAAATTTGCAATTCCTTCTCGTGGGACACACAACTTCAGAGCCCTGAGCTCCTTGAATGTAAAAATTCCAGCTATCAAAAACCCTCATCCTGGCATGATTACAGGAAGACACTACCTAACAAAAGAGAAGGATACTCTAAGAAACACTAGCTGGCTGAGCTCAAAGTGGTTTGTTAGTTTTTACAGCACAGGTATCACAAAGTCAAATGATGAAGGAAGCTTTTGAATGATTTCAGCTTCTTGCCTTCAAGATGCTCCAGCTGATACTTTGAGCATCGTAGAATAGGTCCATGCTCAGGGTGCCATTTCAAAGCAATTCCAAGTTTTGGGGTGCTTTTATCACATAATCATAAAATTTGAGACATTTGCCTTTGCTGATATAATAAGAAGCATTTTGGATTTTATTTTTTTGACAGGCAGAGTAGACAGTGAGAGAGAGAGAGAGAGAGAGACGGAGAGAAATGTCTTCCTTTGCCATTGGTTCACTCTCCAATGGCCGCTGCAGCCAGCACACCACGCTGATCTGATGGCAGGAGCCAGGTGCCTCTCCTGGTCCTGGGGTGCAGGGTCCAAGGACCTGGGCCATCCTCCACTGCACTCCCGGGCCATAGCAGAGAGCTGGCCTGGAAGAGGAGCAACTGGGACAGAATCTGGCGCCCCGACTGGGACTAGAACCCAGCGTGCCAGCTCTGCTAGGCGGAGGATTAGCCTATTGAGCCATGGCGCCGGCCGCATTTTGGATTTTTCCCTGTCTTCATTGTTAGCTCTCATTCCCCTCCTTTGGCTCCTATTTCTGTGCCTAATATCCTAATGCTAGAATGTTCCGAGATCCTGAGCTGCCCATCATTTCTAGCTGTATTATATAAATCACTTTATCTCATTTACACATGCTATTGACATGCAAATGGCCTTCTTTACTCCACTACTTCTCACTTCTACCTCTGATGTCTCCTCTGGACTCTCTGGATTTGGATATACATATGTAATGACCCACCTAACATCTCTTAAATATTTAATAAGGAACTAAACTAACATATGAATATTTGAGCTCTTGGATTTCTTATTCCTGTAAAATAGTGCATGAAAACTATTCCTCCTCTTGTCATACTCAGCTCAGCAAATAAATTACAAATCACACAATTTTTAACATGGAAAATTTGTAATTTTTTTGATTCTTTCCTTTCTTTCAATGACTACACATAGTCTATTTTCATTAATTATACCTCCAGAACATATTTTATGGTTATCCATTTCTGCTTCTTCCTATGTAAATTAACATTACCTATTTCCTAAACTATAGCAATAAACCACTTAACAGTCTCCATATTTCAATCTTGCCACACATTTATCAGTCATCCACTTAATAGCCAGAGTGAACTGTTTCAACAAAAATCAAATCACATTATTACCTACCCCAAGGCCATTCAATATCTTCTCAGTTAGACACATTTTATTTTCCAAAGAGTTTCCCAAGTAGTAATCTGCTGCTTTGATGTAACTTGCTACATCTATCATTGAAAGGAGGGAGTCTGTGTTCTTGCTCTTTAAATATGGATAGACCAGTGGAGGTGACATTATAAGTAATAAAACAGATAAAAGCATGTCTGATGCTCTTGGAATGTTTGATTTTTGAACTGATTCCCCATGCCTGAATAAGCACATGTAGCCTGGGGGGAGGCTCATATGGTGAGGATTTGGGTCTTGCAACTCCTGCCAAGTTCAACAGCAAATATCCAATATTAATTTTCAAGTATTTTAAGTATTTCAAGTTTTGGCTTTCTAAACCAGACTACGCTTCCATAAAGTTCATTGGCTTTTTCTGTTCTAGCCAATAGTACTCAACTAAGATTCCTTTACAGTTTTTTAATAGATACTTGGAACAACAAATTGGTGGAAAACTGAATCAAGAAAAAATGTTATCTCAAAATTTTAAAATTTCAGCAGTCTCTGCCCATCAGAAAGACCTATGTTTGAACTCTGCCCAAGAATCTGTATTGTAGGTTTAGCATTTACCAATACTAGAAGATAACGGTATATCTTCAAATTTTGCTTTAATGAGTGTTAAAATTGTTACTTTTTTTGTTACCATTAAGTAGTGTTTTCTATTTAAAAAGTGCTGATTTTATTTTATTGTTTTGAAGATTTATTTATTTATTTATTTATTTGAGCTGTAAAGTTATAGATAAAGAGGGAAAGACAGAGAGAGAGGATTTCCATCTGCTGGTTCACTCCCCAAATGACCACAATGGTTAGAGCTGGGTTCCATCTAAACGCAGGAGCCAGGAGCTTCTTCAGGCTCTCCCCAATAGGTGCAAGGATCCAAGCACTTGGGCTATCTTTTACTACTTTCCCAGGCCATAGCAGAGAGCTAGATCAGATGAGGAACAGCCAGGACTTGAACTGGTGCCTATATGGGATGCAGGCACTGCAGGCTGAGGCTTAGCCAAGTATGCCACAACATCAATCCCTCGAAATATTTTTTTTGAAAGCTAATAAGTTAAAATTGCCACTTACATACACACACACACACACACATACAGATATACACACAAAATTCCCCAAAACATTCTCCTTTGTTTCTAATGTTTTATTTTTTCCAAGAAAAGAAAATCTTCACTGAGATACAGCTCATATATCACTTGCACTTGATCTACCTACAGTGTGTAGCCCGTTGGCTTTTTGTTTACTGATATAACTAATTTTTTTAAATTATGGTAAAATATAAAATTTGCTGCTTTAATCACTTCTAAGGATACAACTAAGTCACATTAACTGCCTTCACCGTGTTGTGTAACTCAGCATAAAATAGTTCTAAAACATTTCCTTACCCCCAGAAACTTTAACCAGAAAGCAATAACTCTCTACTTCTCCTTCCCCCAACCCTTGATAACCCATCATACATACTTGCTGTATATATGAAGTCGTATATTCTAGATGCTTCATAAGCCGAGTCCTATGATATTTGTTTTTCTGCCTTGTTGAATTTTTTGTAGAGGCATTTTTGACTCCTTTCTCATTTGTCTTTGTGTACATTCCATAGATATTAGCTTTGTGATTACTACTGCATTTTGAATTATATATTGAAGCTATAAAATTGATTTAAAATTGAGTATAACTTCAATCATATATAAAAGATATCTTTATATCTCTAGACTCTCTGTTCCTATGTTATTCACTATACAAATTACTTTTCTTAAAATTTTATTTGTTTATTTGAGAAGTAGAATTACAGACAGAGACTGGGAGAGACAGAGAGAAAGGTCTTCCATCCACTGGTTCACTATCCAGATAGCCACAATAGCCAGAGGTGGGCTAAACTGAAACCAGAATCCAGGAGCTTTTTTCTGGGCCTACCATGTAGGTGCAGGGGTGTTGGGCATTGCCTAAAATCTCCATTACAATATGGCACCTGTTGGATGTTTGAGGGGCATGCCTTTGGCTTCTGTGGTTAAGCTACATAAGGCAGGGATAGGTCCGCTTTGGTTTCAGACAAGTGGACAGTGCATGATCCCTATACTTTGCATAAGATGCCCCTGTGCGTGGTCAACCCATGCCTGCGTGACCTTTTCACTGATTGGCTCCCCTTCTGCGCATGTCTTTCGTAAGCTTTATAAGCCTGTACACTTCCTCAATAAACTAGTTCCTGCTTCCACAGCACTCATGGGTGGTGTGGTGTGTTCATCAACTGTCGACCTTACCTCTCCCATTCACCTTGTCAGGAAGTGCCTCTACTGCCTCTGCTGGTCAGGGGCCAGCCTCAAGCTTGAGATCCCAACACGGGGGCCTAAGCACTCAATCCATCTTCCACTGCTTTCCCAGGTCACAAGCAGAGAGCCGGATCAGAAGAGCAGTTGGGACATAAACTGGGGCTCCTATGGATTGTTGGTTCCTCCAGCAGAGGTTAAGCTTACTACGCCACAACACTGGCCCCCAAATTACTTTTATATTGTGTCTCTGTTAGCATAGATTCAGTTGCTTATTATGATTCTGTTTTTAAAATTCTATGCCAGATTTTAAGTTATTCATGCACCTACAATACAATGTTTTAGGATTTAACTATTTTCAATATATTTGACTTTACCATGGTATTTATATTTTCATATTGTTTTGTTGCTGTTTTTTGTCCTTTGTTTCAATTTGAAGGACACTCTTCAGTGTCCTTATATATATGGCACAAATGTGACTTGTATGGCAGCTCTGGTGGTATTGAACTCAGTTTTTGTTTCTCTGATGTCTGAATTTCTCATTCATTTTTTTAAAGATTTTTATTTATTTATTTGACAGGTAGAGTTACAGACAGTGAGAGAGAGAGACAGAGAGAAAGGTCTTCCTTCCGTTTGTTCACTCCCCAAATACGGCTGGAACTGCGCTGATCTGAAGTCAGGAGTCAGGATCTTCCTCCGGGTCTCCCATGCGGGTGCAGGGGCCCAAGAACTTGGGCCATCCTCCACTGTTATCCCAGGCCACAGGGCAGAGCTGGACTGGAAGAGGAGCAAACCAGGACTAGAACCCAGCACCCATATGGAATGCTGGCGCCACAGGCGGAGGACTAACTTAGTGCACCACGGCACTGGCTCCTCTCATTTTGAGAGTTTTATAGATACAATAATCTTGATTGGAAATTTTTTTCAGCACTTTGAATATAACATGCAGGACTTCCATTGAGAGATTCTTTCATCTTATAAGATTAAAGATTAAATGTTACAAAAATTTAGACTAGTTATAAATTTTTTCACATATTAGCAATATTTTTGGAATCCATTGAATACATCACATTGTACTGCATTCAACCAAGTCACATGCAAAATACAACCCAAATCAAACAATGTAATTAAATAGAAGATGTTTAACAACATCTGAAAAAATGAGATATCTTTCAAAATATTGATGTGGCAGAACCAATTTATCTTTTCATTATTGAAAAAAAAACATATAAGCTTTATATTGGCAAAGCTCATGCCACAATAGTATCAAAATTATTTGTCAGAATCACAAATCACATAACATATGAGTAGTAAGTTGATTGTGAAAGATGTAAAATTAGGTTTTATAGAAATGGCATGGTGCTGCAGTGTCCCTTTTCTATGACAGCTTGGCAAGTTCAGGAAAATAGCAATTTGTGATTTTGAATTATGCAACAATACCACATCAAAATAGGAAGTATAAAATATTGAATTCAAATTCCACACAGTCTTTATACAAAAACTGCCTTTTTCTCCACCCTGTTGTATGCACTCTGTGTATTCTTTAACTCTCCATGGCATTGGGCATATTTCATTTTATTTTTATTTTAATATTAATTAGCTTTTTAACAGATTTAATATGCTTTGTAGCTACAAGTCTAAGAACCTAATGATATTCCCTTTCTCCCTTTCTCTCCCCTCCCCACTCTCATGGAACTTCCTCTTTTCCTTCCTCTCTCTCCCCCACCTCTTTCTTCCTTCCTTCCTACCTACCTTTCTTCCTTCCTTTCTTTCTTTCATTCTTTCTTTTTCTTGTTTCTATGAAAACATATTTTAAACTTACATAAAATAAAAAAGCTTAACATTTCACAAAATACAAAGTTTAATAAATACAAAGGAAAGAAACCCTAGTGTAGTGGCAATATAAAACAATGATGATAAATAATAATTGAATGGAAAAATGACCATTTCATCCATATACAGTAAATTAAGATGTATTTTATCATTAACTAGCCTTTTACAATGAAATTTTAGTGACCAATTGAATCCAAGAGTCCTAAGACTCTTCTTCCATTGTTGTTTAAGACTGTAGAGGCAAGTCGTAAAGGTACTATTTAATTAGCTTTCTGATCTTCCTGCACATACTTGCTGATATGACCAGTTCCAGTAGACTTTCTGTCTACTGCTTTGATGGCACCCATATCAATTGTCTGTCTCATTTCATGAACAGAAAATGACTCAGAAGAGGAGAGTCAGAGGGACTCTCAACACACATGGGCTTGCCAAACACCATATCAATGATAGCAGCATCAACAGATTTTAAAAATTTAGAATCATCTTTCACCTTTTTACCAGAACAGCAATCAATCTTTCTCTTTAGCTCAGCAAATTTGCAAGCAATGTGAGCTGTGTGACACCCCAGTACAGGAGGATAGCCAGTGCTGACTTGGCCTGAACAATTCAGGAAAATCACCGGAGCAGGGAAGCCAACTGCTTCCACTGGTGGCTCATTTTTCCTGGTATCTTCAAGGTTGCCACGTTGGACATCTTTGATAGACACATTCTTGACATTGAAGCCCACGTTGACCCCAGAGAGAGCTTCACTCAAAGCCTCATGCTGCATTTCAGCAGACTTTACCTTAGTTGTAACATTGTCTGGAGTAAAGGTTTCAACCATGCCATGTTTGAGAACACCAGTCTACATTGGGGCCACTGGGACGGTATCAAAGCCACCAGTTTTGTCGACATTCTGAAGGAGCAGATATAAATCTTGTCAGTTGGATGAATTGGTGATAGGATGCAATCCAGGGCTTCAAGCCATTTGGTTCCACTGAAATTGTCATCTTTATGGGTGAATTTCCATACCTCAAACCAAGGGATATTAGCACTTGGCTCCAGTGTATTGCTCCCATTCCAACCAGAAATTGGCACAAATGTGACTGTCAGGATTGTAGCCAATTTTCTTAATGCAGGTGCTGACTCCCTTAGTGATTTTCTCATATCTCTTCTGGGTATATGGTGGCTCAGTGGAATCTCCATTTTGTAACACCCACAGTTAGTTGTTTCACATTCAATGTGTAAGCCAGAAGGGAATGCTCATGGGTCTGCCTATTCTTAGATATGTCAGCTTAAAATTCACTGGAACCGACAGAAACCATCAGGACAGCACAGTCAGCCTGAGATGTGCATATAATCATGAATTTGATAGAGTCTCTGTGTCCTAGGGCATCAATGGTAGTTACACAATGATCACTGGTCTCATATTTCCACAGGGAGGTGTTCATGGCCATAGCATACTCAAGCTCAGTTTATTGAAGACACAATTATATTTGAAGGAGCCCTTTCCCATCTCAGCAGCCGGCTTAAACTTCTTGGTGGTTCTTCTGTTGATCTCAGCATGTTTGTAGATCAGCTAGACAATAGTGATGGACTTGCCCAAACCCATGTGTTCAATGACAATTATATTGATATGAGTTTTCCTTTCCCATTTTGACTTTCATTTAGTAATGTTTTCATGACATGTCTTCTGGTAGCAAATCCATTGTGAAAAATGATAAGATGTCTTGACAGTTGGAACAGGCATAGGATTTTCTCCATCATGATTAAGCTCTGCTTTGATAGAAGAGTGATGAGCAAAGTAAATATTTATAATTTCTTTAGGTTATTTAGCTTGGGGATTGACTTTTCTTTACACAATAACAGATTATTACACAGATTTGGGTATCTGAAAATGGGCTATGGCTGTCAAAGCCCTAGAAAATCAGTACTGGCTTTGAGACAAACCATATAAAGAATGTCGAGGGGGCTTGACAAAATGTTACTAGAAGGCTATAGAACCATGAGGAAGCTACCTCTGATAGGTAAAAGGGAAACTTTAAATTGTAACTGCAATATGTTTTGTAGTGTGGAAATTTTGACAATGCTATTACCTGAAGTCATAGGGAAGATAAAAAATGCACTAAAGAACTTGATGATCAAAATGAACAAACGAACAATTTCTAGGCAAATGTATTGAAAGTGTCCATTGAATTTTATGATAAAGTATGAGGGAAAGATGAGATAAAAATATACTCTCAAATGTGAAATACTCAGGAGTTCCTGAGTTTAAAAAAAAGAATAATATTCATTCTTAATCTCTAGACTACAAAAAATCCTTAAATTAAGTACTGGCTTAAGTCAGAAGAACAATTGTACAGTAAAATCCACTGTTAAGAACTCAGAGAAATCTAAGATGATTTCTCATAGAACCTTTCAAGCAGACAAATACCCTTCTAAGGATCATGGTACTGTGAATTAGGTGTGCTCTCCAGTATACAATGAAGCTTACAAAAATTGGAGGAATGTTGTCCCACAGCAATCTAATAGTAAGGTCAAGTGAGAGGATAGTTAAACTTGAAAAAAATAGCTATTTTTTTCCTGATGGAATGAATTATATCTTCAACACAAAAAGCTCTCAAAAATATTTTTTAAAAAGTATCAGCTTCTGAGAAAAATGGAAAGAAACAGCATACAATAATAAAAGGCCCTAAAACCACAAACGTTAACAGTCAGGAAATAGGCTTAAGGTAGACTCAGAGGACAGAATAAGAGTTAGTCAGGGAGAACAATTTCCAGGAAGTAGAACTGAGGTCTAATTAAGATACTAGCAGCATGCGCCAATTTTTCACAGTGGATGTGTGCCTGTAGCCACCTTGTTCTTTCCTTCTATTCATCATTTTGAATGCAAGTATCTACAGCCCATTATCCAATGCCTGTCCCATCACTTTATTTTGAATGTTTGGAGAATTAAAAAATTGTCACTATAGATCAGGGAAGTCACAAAGAAGAAAGAGTGCTCAATGAGCAGTATTTGAGAAACTGCACAATTATCATTTATAGCTAAATTTGATTTAGATGATAAGACTAGGCATTGAGATGATGCAATTATAGAATGAGATTTTACTTCCTGGAGAAGTGAATGAGTATGTTCTGCATGATGAAGGGATACATACTCTTATTGACTTAGATTATAATTTCAGATGTCTATTAAGAATTCAGTGTTGTAGCTTAGTGGGTAAAACTGCTCCTTGTGATGCTGGCATTTCTTATGTGTGCCAGTGCCTGTCCCAACTACACCACTTCTGATCCAGCTCCCTGCTAATGGCCTGGGAAAATCAGCAGAAGATGACCCAAGTGCTTGAGACCCTGGCTCCTAGTTTTGACCTGGCCCATCCCTGGCCATTACAGCCATCTGGGGTGTAAACCGATGGATGGAGGATCTCTCTCTCTCTTTCAGTCTTTCTCTCTCTTTATGTGTGTGTTTATGTTATGTCTCCCTCTCTGTAATTGTGACTTTCAAATAAATGAATACATCTTTAAAAATATATGTTAAAGTCTTCTATTTCACCCTTTTTCTTAAAATATTTTGTTGATACCCTTCTCATCAAGAGGTATTCCTTTCCCTTGAATCTTGGCAGAAATGTTATTATTAATACCATAAAACTTTACAGAGTTGGTCATGACACATACTAAATATTCATACTTCATTCATGATAATTGCTCCAACAATTTTGCAACTGTGCTGTATATGCCCAGTAAACTTGTTTAGCAGAGAAACATGTGAAGAAGAATTAGGCTCATGGCCAACAGTCTGAGCTCCCACCTGATAGCCAGAATGAACATGACACTCATGTGAGTAAGCCATCTTGAAAATTCCTGCCCCCAACTTAACCATTTCAGCTGTGGCAACAGAGCTTCTTACAGATTTTTAGGTTGAGTAACATTAATATTTTTGCTTAAGTCATTAACTGTTGGAATGGATTATTATACAGAAATATTCAATTAATACAACCATTAATATAGAATAAAATCAAGCTTCTACATTGGCTATGTTCATGTCATATTCTAATATTTGCAGCTTTCTGTGATCTTCCTTGGGAATTTTTTAGATATATTCTATTGAGAGAGGTACATGAAATAATTATAGTTTGAGAAGCATGGAAAGAAAGTCACAGTCTTACACCAAGAAACAACATGTTGTGAGTCATTCATAAACCTGCTCTTAACAACATTTACTCTCCACTCCTGCATAAGAATTTCCTGGAAATAGTGGTTGCTAGACTCTAATTGCCTTTATTTCTTGCTCATGCTCTTACTTCTTTGATAAGAATGAGAGACTGAGATGTCAATAAATTTTGCATTTATGTCATATTCTATTAACATAATAATAGTGCAATTCCTCTTAAGCACAAACACAGCAACAGCAATCATTACCTAATTCTGATTCCTTACTGTAAACAAACCAACCCATGCATTTACTAACCAATTTCCAATGCATCTAAATAATAACACAAATTTAGCTTATCATAGTGCTTAACTCTCCCTGATGAGCAAAAAGATTATATTTACTTATGCTTCTCTTGCAGTTTCACAAGATGTCCCATTAATTTCCATACTGTTCCCTTAGGCTATTATGTGCAGTCAATCTCCCCACCACCTGCTTCCCACTATCAGCTCTTGGTCTTTTTCTTTAGAATTCTGCTTGAGTTGCTGCTTCTATTAGTGACAGCTCCTTTCATGGTCAAACTTCCTTCACTTTCCTTCTCTTTCAGAGTCTCACGGTATCTTGCATTGTTTTCCATCTATATTATTATCCTTATGCCATACTATATTTGTGAAATATATAAAAGATTGGTAGTATTTTCATTTTATAGGTGATGAAACTGGAGAATGGAAGATAAATGGTTTACCAGAGGCCATGATTTGTGAGCTTTGTAATGGCTCTGATTGGAAGAAAGCAGAGGTGAAATGTCAGAATAGAGAAGTTATTGAGAGCTGAGATGAGAGATAGAGATTATAGAAAGTGGGAGTTAAATGGTCCAGGACATAAAATGACCCAAGGAATAGTAAAAGAAAAGGAAGGAAAAATTTAATATTGATGACTCCTCTATCCTGGTCATTTCAAAGTACATTTAAAGTTGAAATCTCTATCACTTCATTGCATACAGACAGAAGAATACAAACACATACTGACCACATGAAACTCATACTGAAGCTTCGCAAATTCCCCCAAATCCTCAAAAAAAGTTAGAAAAAATACTATGAGCACACGTAGTTTTATATGATTATTGTCATTTATCCTTCCAAATACATTTCATAAATTCATTGTCTTCTATTATTATACCATTTTTCCATAACATTAAACTGTTCTGCTGGCATATTTGTTTTATTAAATATTAATTATACCTATTTAAGTTGCTTAAAATTATGGAATTGTTAGAATTTGTCTATCTGAGCCTGGTGAACTTTAACTGAAAAGTGATCCCTGTGAAATATAAGAGTGGGAATAAGAGAGGGAGGAGATGTACAATTTGGGACATGCTCAATCGGACCTGCCCCAAATGATGGAGTTAGAATCATGCCAGGGGATTCCAATACAATCCCATCAAGGTGGCATGTACCAAGGCCATCTCAATAGTCCAAGTGATCAATTTCAGCTCACAATTGATCACACTGATAGGTCTAAGAGTCAAAGGGATCACACAAACAAGACCAGTGTCTGCTAATACTAACTGATAGAATGAAAGAGGGAGAGAACAATCCATCATGGGAAGTGAGATACACAGCAGACTCATAGAATGGCAGATGTCCTAAATAGCACTCTGGCCTCAGAATTAGCCCTTAAAGCATTCAGATCTGGCTCAAGAGCCCATGAGAATATATTAGGCATGGAAAGCCAAGACACTCTGGAAAAAAAAAAAAAAGAAGACCTAAATGAAAGATCTCTGTGAGTGAGATCCCAGTGGAAAGAACGGGGCCATCAAAGAAGGAGGTACCTTTCTCTGAAGGGAGGAAAGAACCTCCACTTTGACTATGACCCTGTCGGAATAAGATTGAAGTCGGCGAACCCTAAAGGCTTCCATAGCCTCGGCTACTCATGACTAGAGCCTAGGGAGATTACTGACGCCATAAACAAGAGTGTCTAATTGTTAAATCAACATCAGGAGTCACTGTGTACTTATGTCTCATGAAGGATCTGTCCTTAATGTGTTGTCCAATGTGAAGTAATGCTATAACTAGTACTGAAACAGTATTTTTACACTTTGTGTGTTTGTGTGGGTGCAAACTGATGAAATCTTTACATAGTATATACTGAATCAATCTTCTGTATATAAAGGTAATTAAAAATGAAAAAAAAACTTGGTGTTAAATTGGAAATTGCATAGAAAATAAATCAGTTTAAAAATATATATCATGTAGGATCTCTGTTCTTAATGTGCTATACATTGTGAATTAATACTATAACTAGTACTCCAACAGTATTTTTCACTTTGTGTTGCTATGTGAGGGCAAACTGTTGAAATCTTTACTTAATATGTACTAAACTGATCTTCTGTAAATAAAGAGAATTGAAAATGAATCTTGATGTGAATGCAAGGGGAGAGGGAGCGGGAAAGGGGAGGGTTGCTGATGGGAGGGAAGTTATGGGGGGGGAAAGCCATTGTAATCCATAAACTGTATTTTGAAATTTATATTCTTTAAATAAAAGATTTATAAAAAAAATAAGTGTTGAAATAAGAGAGGGAGGAGATATACAGATCAGCACACTCTCCCTTGGACTTACCCGTAATGGTAAAGCTAAAAACTTGCCATGGGTAGTCAAATTCCATTAAGTTGGCATGTACCAAGGCTATCTTATTAAAGTGATCAGTTTAAGTTCATAAATGATCATAAAGATAGGATTAAGTGTCAAAATGACAGCATAAATAAGACCAAGTGTCTGCTAATAATAATTGATAGAATTAAAAAGGAGATAACTACCCAACATGAGAAGTGGGATACACAGCAGACTCATAGAATGACATATGCCCTAAACAGCACTCTGGACTCAGAATCAGCCTTTAAGGATTTCGGATCTGGCTGAAAAACCCATGAGAGTATTTCAGGCATGGAAAGTCAAGACGCTGTGGCAAAAAATGACCTAGATGAATGATCTCAGTGAGTGAGATCCCGATGGAAAGAACGGGACATCAAAGTAGGAGGTACCTTTCTCTGAAGGGAGGAGCAAACTTCTACTTTGCATATGGCCCTGTCTAAATACTGATGGAGTTTGTGAACTCAAGAGGCTTCCATAACCTTGGCAGCTCATGACAAGTGCCTCTGATGATCACTGATATCATAAATAAGAGTGTCAATTGTTAAATCAGCAATAGGAATCACTGTGCACTTGCTCCCCACGTAGGACCCCTGTCCTTAATGTGTTGTGCTATGCAAATTAATGTCAAAACTAGTCTTCAAACAGTACTTTATACTTTGTGTGTCTGTGTGGGTGCAAACTTGAAAACTTTACTTCACATAGAGGTGATCTTCTATAAATAAAGTAATTAAAAATGAATCTTAATGAAGAATGGGATGTGAGAAGGAGTAGGAAGTGGGATGGTTTGTGGGTGGGATGGTGGTTATGGGGGAGAAGAACTATTATAATCCAAAAGTTGTACTTATGAAATTTATATTAAATATAAGTTTCCTAATACTAACTGATAGAATGAAAAAGGGAGAGAATGATCCAACATAGGAAGCAGGATACACAGCAGACTCATAGAATGGCAGATGTCCTAAATAGCACTCTGGCCTCAGAATCAGCCCTTAAGGCATGCGGATCTGGCTGAAGAGCCCATGAGAATAGTTTAGGCATGGAAAGCCAAGACATTCTGGAAAAAACAGAAGACCTAAATGAAAGATCTCTGCAAGTGAGATCCCAGTGGAAAGAACGGGGCCATGAAAGAAGGAGGTACCTTTCTCTGAAGGGAGGAGAGAACTTCCACTTTGACTATGACCCTGTCGGAATAAGATCGAAGTCGGCGAACCCTAAAGGCTTCCATAGCCTCGGCAACTCATGACCAGAGCCTAGGGAGATTACTGACACCATAAACAAGAGTGTCAAATTGTTAAATCAACATCAGGAGTCACTGTGTACTTACGTCTCATGAGGGATCTGTCCTTAATGTGTTATCCAATGTGAAATAATGCTATTACTAGTACTGAAACAGTATTTTTACACTTGGTGTTTCTGAGTGGGTGCAAACTGGTGAAATCTTTACATAGTATATATTGAATCGATCTTCTTTATATAAAGATAATTGCAAATGATTAAAAATTCTTGGTGTTAAACTGGAAATTGCATAGACAATTAATCAATTTTTTAAAAAAAAAATCATGTAGGATCTCTGTCCTTAATGTGCTGTACATTGTGAATTAATACTATAACTAGCACTCCAACAGTATTATCATTTTGTGTCTCTATGCGAGGGCAAACCGTTGAAATCTTTACGTAATATGTACTAAATTGATCTTCTGTGTATAAAGAGAATTGAAAAGGAATCTTGATGTGGGCGGAGGGCGGGAGGGAGCGGGAGAGGGGAGGGTAGGGGGAGGGAGGGAGGTTGTGGGGGGGGGAGCCATTGTGATCCATAAGCTGTTCTTTGGAAATTTATATTCTTTAAATAAAAGCTTTATATATATAAAAAAAAACAAATCAAGTGACTATTGAAAATTAATTTCCCCTTGACTTCAAACATATTTTCATAATAAATAATGTTCTAAATTAAAAAAAATAATTTATGGTGTTCAAAAAAAAAGAATTTGTCTATCTGGAGAAAAATTACTTTCAATAAAATCATTTTCCCTGGTGTTATAACCTGATTGATAGGATTATCAATAATAGATTTAAGAATTTTGTTGGCACCAATTGCTCTAAATTTATCAGTTTCTCCTGATCTTTTCTATTAATTTCAAGGTTGGATACCTGTACATTCTTTTCTTTTTTCATGTTCATTGGGCCATTAGGAACAGCTACAGAATTTGTACATGATACAAATCCAAGAGATGTCCCCCACTTTCTGAATTGTACAAGCTGCAAATATGTATCTAATGACTCTGCATCAACTCCATATAGCAGATTCCCATTAAGGCCCTCAGCAAAGTACACTCTAATTATTGCAAAGAGAAAACAAATCTAAACCAAGAAGTAAACAGATGATTCATTCAATGGGTGTCTATAATGAGCTATGTTGTTATACATGTATTGGGAACTCAAAAATGAATAGTGATGAACAAGCTCCACTCTCATGGAGTTTACATTCTACTAATCTAAGACATCATGGAGTGGTTTTGAACAGGAGTAATACCATCTGATTTACCATTTAAAAGTCATTTTTAAATCCAGAAATGGCAAAATTCTTTCTGTAACATGGAGAATGATCCGAGTGGGTAAAAGTGTTAGCAATGAGTCACATTAGGAGGCTACAGACATTGTTCAAGTAAGACATGATGGAAGTTTCAATTGTTATGGAGGCTGATGTAATAGAAAGAGTAAAAATAAGAACATGTGCCTGAAAAAGCTCTGTTTACCTTTTCTCTGACAGCTGTATTTTAAGGAATTAAATAGGAACTATGTTTCAGATAAATAGAGATGGAATATGATTACAAGCTCCTGGGCTCCTGCTACCCACATGGGAGACATAGATTGATAAATGGTGATATCATTTTCTTTGATGGAGACCACTGGAATACAAGAATATTCAAGGACAGAAGATAATGAGAGGCCAGATACCATGTCTGGAGATGCTGAGTTTTGTGGAATTTTAAACAATTTATAATATATTTTATTTATGTGGTAGGGACCCAAGTACTTGAGACATCATCTGTTACTTCCTAGGTGCATAATAATGTACTAAAACGAAATTGGAAGCAGAGTGAAACTTGAACCCAGGTATCCCAATATGGAATGCATACATCTCAAGCTGCACCGAATGCTTGCTCCTTGACACGTTAAATTTGAGATGCTAATTGACATATAATTAGAGAATATTGTGGTTCGTATTGGGACAGTTGGCCAATCTGGAATTATGTTTCCCAACGTTCATTTCCCTAAAAGTGTTGCATCTCCCTTCTGGAACAATGTAGTGTACACATGAGGTCACATATATTATCTCTCTCCTTGCTGGTGTATTGCAGTAGGTAACTCTCAGAAACATCAAGGGTATAAAAAATTTTTAGTGCTAGAGGTATATTTTTACTGTTTGCATTATAATAGATTGATAGTGAAAATGAGAGATGGTATTAATATAGGAAGGGATTTCATCTATAATTATGGCAAAATCTTGGCTAGAAAGGATAACAAATACATTTGCACAGAGTTCCCATTGGTCTTGAAAACTGGCAAGTACTGGCAGTGTCTTTTAAGAGGCTACCGAGTATGATCTGCTAGTTTTTCTGGACCTGTTAAAAATAGCCCTAAGCCAGACACATGCCATCCATCAGAATTAAGTGGATCAGTCAGCACCTGCTTCCTGTTCCCTGTCTTCTGTTAGCCCATGTGCTTTCACAGATGCTGATGGATCCTTGGCCCTCGTTTCTAGGTGTAGTAGTGATCTCTGCCCAGAGAAAAGGTAATGATCCCTGGAACAAGATAGGCAAGTTGAACATGTATTTATCATTTCAGGATAGAGCTTTCATTGCTAATAATAGCCACCTTGCATTAAATCTTCTTTCAGTGACAACTCTTACAATGCACATTCCAGATCTTATTTCATCCTGAAAATAGTGAGACAAGACAAGATTTAGTGTTATTTCTATTTCATATTTTCATAAATTTAATTACAAATAAATTGAATACAATTCTCAATTAAATATCAGAACAATAAAAATTCACCTAAATGCCACTTGACTCTAATGCTTGATTTCACTTACTATATTAAATTGTTTCTGTGAGTTTGGGAAATATTTTTTTCTTGAAGATTTCTAGGGTTATGTGTCTGGTTGCTTTGAAATTGAACTCTGATGTGGCCCCTAGATTCTTTGAAATCTTGAAAGGAAGAGGAGAACTTGCAATGACCCTTGTGATGTTTCAAAGGAAACAGCTGGTTTCTATTTTGAAAGAGAGGTAATAGATATATCTTAAAAGTAGATTCTTTTGCTGTAGAAAAATAACTTGAATAAACTATATAACAAGGCAAATAAATAGTAGACGACAGTATCAGAAAAGCTATTTCAGAATCTTGATTATAAGCAACAAAAATGGTCTGTATAATAATGCAAAATGTGGCCACTGTTGTACACCTCAACAAACTGAAACCTTCTGGGCATTGCTGTTATTGTTGTTGTTAATAGGATGGGACTTGGCTGTTCTAGAAAATTCCAGATTCCTCTATGGAGAATTCTGAGGACTTGCTGATAGAAAATTAGGGACTAAATGCCAAAAAGCAAGGGAGCTCTTTTCTTGAGAGTTCTGTGATCCCCAAAGACTTGTCCATCTGATGATCTTGGTGGCAGAGATGAGGCAAAGAACTGCAGAGGAGCAACAACTGGGACAAAAAGACAAGGATGTGTGCCCACCAGGAAGATCAAGCCACTGTAAGCCTATGTGTGCTGAAAAAAAGCCAGAAGTCATAAAAAAGCAAAACAACCAAGAGCATTTTATGGAATAATATATTTTAGAATTTCCAAAAAACAAAGAATAAAGAATTTTACTGAACTATTCATAAAGTATTTAAGATGTTAGTAAAAAATAATTTAAAAACTCACAATAAAAATCAATATATCTTATACAAGAGATATTTAAATGTTAATAGAAAACATGCATTTAAAAATAGCTTATGCACTGATTTCAAATATTTTTGCAGCAAAACAAATTTAATTTTTAATTTCCTACTTCCACAAACTATTTAAAGGGCCTTCATAGAAATGCAAGGTAATAGAATACTAGAAGTTAAAAGCACAAATAGCCAAAATTAATTAACTCTTGAAAAGAAGATCATTTTATTATTTGAATTAAAGAAGATTTAAATTACAGGCATTTATGAAGAATCTCAGCGGCAGGTGTTTTGGTGCAGTAAGTTAGGCTGCCACTTGAGATGTCCACATCTTATACTCGAATGCCATGCTCCAGTCCCAGCTGCTTCATACTTCTTCTGATCCAGATTGCTGCTAATGTACATCCTGGGAGGTAGTGGATGACGGCCAAAGTACTTGGATTCCTGCCACCCATGTGAGAGACCTGGATGGATTTCCTGGCTCCTGTCCTTTGGCTTGGTCTAGCACTGGCTTTTGTGGGCATTTGGAGTGTGAACCAGTGGATGGATGATATCTCTATCTGCTTCCCCCTCTTTCTCTGTTATTCTGCCTTTCAAATCAACTAGTAAATCTTGAATAAAAACCGAATAAATCTCAGTATAAATCAATATGTCATTAAAATTATGCAATAACAAAAATATATAGTACCAAGTAAAATTTTAGACAGACAAATGCAATTTACATTTGTTTCAAGAAGCTGTCAAAACAAAAAATAGAGAACCAAGGTCAATATAGTTTCTTGTCATCTTGTTAAGCAAACTGTAACCAAGAAAAATTCCACTTCCTTTTCTTAACTGATACTGATAACAAAAATAAGCCAATCATTGCTTTAGGAAATATTTGCTCTTGGCAGATAAAACTGCTTTTTAAATAAAGCTGCTTTTTAATAAAGACTAATGGCTTGTTTAGCAGTACTTATTCCAAGACCCTGGATTCATGGTGCCCATTAATCTGAGACTCTTCCCTAAGCCCTGTGTAATGCCAGTCAGTTTTCCATCTGGCATGACTCACTTGAAAATCACCAATTTCAAACATTTAATGTAACAATTATTTCCCACTCTTTCTGACTTCTCTTTCCTGAGACTTAGAATTCCATCAAAAGTGTTATTCTTCTGTACCACATTAGGTCTGATAAACTTAGCTTTGCTTTATTACTATTTCTGGATGTATATTGGGATGTTAACAGTCAACAGAAGAGAAATGCATCAACCAACATTAAAAACAGTTATTTTAATGAAGGAGAAGGACACACTTTTTTCAAAGAATTATGCTAAGTAATCTTTGGAGAGACACCTTTCCTGAGATATGGAACTTAATTATTTCCCTTTCTCTGTCTTTACTCATAAAAGGTGGGTTAGAACTGCTGGTATTTCGCGAAATGTAGGGGTAGGGAGGAGTCACAAATTTTATAGTTGAGGAATCTTGTAAGCACTACTTTAACCAAATGATAATGGCTAATGACACCAGGTGTGCCATATGGACATCATTACCCCCTGATATGTTGTGATGAGAATAGCACTTTCCTCTGTGATATTGCTTCCAAAAACTTACAACTCTGTTCTAATGATGAGACAAACAAGACATATTCATATTTGGGAACATCAAACAGGAAACCTGTCCAGTATACATCAAAACTTTCAAAGTCATAGAAATCAGGAAAGACCAAGAAACTATTACATCTCAGAAGATACTAAAAATCAAACAACAGTATGCAATAGGGTAGCCTGGGTTGGAGCGTGACCCAGTAAGAAGACATTAAAGGAAAACTAGTTACATACAAGTAAGCCTGGCATTTAACCATAGTGACATCACAAAAGAAAAAATACATTGAAATTTGAAAAAAATAAAACTATTTGGCAATTAAAAAAGAACAATAAGTGAAATTCTGATTCAAAACCTAGAAAAAAGTAGTTTGTATTTTAAAAGTAGTAGACACAACCACAAATTCAAAGTTTATTTTAAAATTACTGTATCTGTAATTTTATTCTAAAAATTTGAAAATTTAAAGGTAATACAAAAAGTTTCTTAAAAATAGGTCATGAAAATAGTATCTCTAGGTTTAAATGAAAGGCCAACCATTAGAAAAGGGTAGATTATATTTCTACATAGGAACTATTAAGGCATTCAAATAAATAATTACTAAAAGTAGAGTTCAAAGCAGACACAATTTTTTTGATATTCAATATAAGAACATTAGGAGAAAAATATTCCCACTAATGAGAAAATAACCACAAAATATGAAGCAATATTTTAAGCATGGAATGCTTAATATTTTTGAAAACAAAAAGTGTTTATTGAAGAAGTAAATAAAACATGCAGGAATGTAAGAATACCATCTATATGTCAGGTGATTCTATACATCCAATGCAACTGTAGTCAAAATTTAGCATGGAATTGTCCAGCTCTTCCCCCTGGTTATCTGCAAATGTGACTATGTGAGGAAAACAATGAGAATGTTGGTAGAGAACTACAAAAAGTGGTGGAATTGCTTCCCCAGAGATTAAACAGTCCATGAAATGCATATAATTAGAATAATAAAGAGGAAGAGTACTGTATGTACATATGGATAAGATGTGTATGATGTGCATGTAGATGCTAGGGGTACCCTGGTAAACAAAATAATTTAACTTCCTGATCTATGAGATTTGAAGATTTAGAGTTCTGAAAGGATGAATTAAGATGGTCCTGACCAAGGTATGCTGGCAGACAAAGTAACTAGAGGCTGCAGGAGGGAACTCATAAAGAGTGAAGGTGGGATCATCTCAAGAACATCAAGGCTGTTTATTGGTCAGGATCAGTGGAACAGAACAAAGGAGAAAGCAGCTATGTATTGTGTATCCAGCTAATCTGATAATATTACATAGTCTCCAAAGAAATAGAATTAATAGGATGTATATATGAGAAGCAAGAACCTATTTTAAGAAACTGATTTCACAGTGGATGTTTGTCAAGTTCAAAATCTGTAGGGTAGGTCAGCAGACTCTTTAGGAAGAATTATCTCCTCATCTGGGAAGTTCACTTTCTTTCTTCTACTACAACATTCACCTGCTTGGATGAGGCCTACTTGTATTATGAGAGGTGATCTATTTTACTAGAACTTACTGATTTAAATGTTATTCTCATCAAAATATATCTTGACAGACACATCTAGAATAATGTTTGACCAAATATTTAGCTACTGTGACCAAGTCACATTGATACAGAAAATTATCAAAGATGAAATTATGTTTTAATGTCTGACTATGTGAATTTAAAATGGTCATGACTGTGCCTGTGGGACCAAGAGTATGAAGCAATAAAACTGCTCTTTGTATTTTGGCCTTAGAAACTCTTAATGCAACATGATGAGAGGGGACTAACACATTTCAAATTATTAAGGAAAAGTCTGGTTGGGGTAGTAACCAAACAAACAAATAAAATGCACACTAAATTCATTAACTAGTTCACAATTACTATACATAAAATATTAAAACACAATGTATTATTTTTTCTTTTTCTTTTTTTTTTTAAAGATTTATTTTATTTGAAAGACAGAGTTACAGAGAGAGGTAGAAATAGAGAGAGGTCTTCCATCCACTGGTTCACCCCCCAGATGGTGGCAAGGGCCTGAACTCTGCTGATTAGAAGCCAGGAGCCAGGAGCTTCCTCCAGGTTTCCCACGTGGGTGCAGGGGCCCAAGGAATTGGGCCATCTTCTATTGCTATCCCAGGGCATAGCAGATGGCTGGATCGGAAGAGGAGCAGCTGGGACTCAACCGGCACCCATAAGGGATACCGGAACTTCAGGCCAGGGTATTAACCTGCTGTGCCATAGCACTGGCCCCGACACAATGTATTATTAACATAATATTTTATTTTCTTAACTTGAAACACGCATTCTTATTAAACATATCATAATATGATGACGAATGCAATTATATCAGAAGTTAGTGGGAAGATGTTATTAAAGATAAATTTAGGGTGGGTGTACAGCGTGGTGGTCAGGACACTACTTGGGATGGCTGCATCATATATCAGAATGTGTGGTCAGATTTGTGACTCCACTCCCAATTTCAGTTGCTTGATTTGAAAGCATAAATTTATTTTGGCAAAAAAGTTTTAATGAAATATTTGAAGATTCCCTGTAAAATTATTTTATGTTATTTATGAGTTATAATACCACAATTAGTTGGTTAAAATTCAAGGAACATGGTAAATTATGGTTTGATTGTCATTATTTATTCATAATCTTTCAAATCATTGACAAAATGTTTAAATAACTTAGCAGAACAATGGACAAGAAAAAAAGCAATTCAAGGTAAAAACATAAGTAAAAATAATAACTGAAAAAAAAAGTTGAACTGTGTCAGTGATTAGGAAATGTGTTTGAAAGGAATACCATTCATAATTTCTCATTTGTGTAAATTTGTTTTTTTTTAAAGGCAATGTTTTAGTGAGATTGGTGGTGTTCTAAATATGCAGTTTTTAGAAAAGTAAATTGGAAGCAAATTGCTTTCTCCTACCAATATTTGAAACATGCAAACACTGTGGAAAAATTCTTAAAGAATTCAATCTTATAGAAATTCTCCCACTGAGGTGTTTAATATTTCATTATTAAGAAGAAAAAATGAAGACATCTTATATTTTATTAGTGAGAGAATTATTTAGTAAAGGAGGGTATATTTACAATGTGGAACACCTGGATGTAGTACAAATGTGATGCACTGATGTGCAGAGATCCATGCTATTTTGTTTGTTGAATGGTGGAGAGAAAACAGGAGTATCTACGCTCAGGTTTTATTTTGTAAAAGCACATACACTGTTATGTATTTTCCAGCATACACTTACATATACATATATACATATTGGTGCACATGCATAAACATACTTTCATTCATAGAAAAAGTCTTAATTGTGTTTATCAATGTGTTCACAGACTTTAAGTATGCTTCAGAGTTTAGGGGATAGGTAAAAAAAAAGTACCTTTTAACTTTTGCACTTCTATATTATTGAATATTTTCAAAGAATCTTTTTCATAAGACTATTTATTTTAAACTATAGGCCAGTGTTATTCAAAGTTGGATGTACTCTGTGCCCTCCTCCAATAAGGTTGGTTGTCCTTGATGTTATTAGATCATTTATCACACTATGAATGACTACTTTGTATAAAAATATTAGTGTTCTTAATACTACCCATAAAGCATAATTCAAAATGAAATTATTAATGGATATAGATCACCAAAATGATTAAATAAATTACCTAACAGGTGAAAAAATCAACAAACTAAGGTAACACTGGGGGAAATAAAGAAGAAAAATGAGTGACAAATTAGAAAGTTACCATCTGCTACAAAGAATTTTCAAAATAAAATGATACACTAAACATCAAAACATTTTAATTGAAATAACAACCAATGGGTACTGATGTAAATGTTTATCTATTTCATCATTATTTTACAAACAAAATAAAACATGATGATGCATATTTTAAAATAAAACAAATTAACTTCACACTCAAATTGCTTATTTTGTAATAACACAGCCTTCATTGATTTCTTCAAAGCATCTGGATTTCTTTATAGCTACTTAAGTGTATCATGAGTAGAGTAATTGTTATTTTGTTCAAAGAATTAAATTATCTGTTCTTCATTACTTATCAGAACCAATCACACTTAGTATGAAACCCTGTCATTTAAAAAGATTATGCACTCTGCTTGGTAATTTGTTTATTTCTTTTCAATTAATACCTTTGAATTGGCAAGAGAGATAAATGCCTGTTATGTTCATTTGATTCCTTCTAATGGTAATTATTGTTCAAAAAATCAGAACTCAAGTTTCTCCAAACACATTACACACATCCATGCTGATATAAGAAAACTAGTTTTTTTCCCATTACTAAAATATGTTACTTTGACACGTTTCTTCCAAGAAAAGTCAGCACACTCAAAATCTCAAAATCATAATAATGGAGCTTTTTGAAAATTCTGTACTTAAGACATAAAAATGAAACATTGGTTCCTAGAATGGTGATCATTTCTTTTTAAATGTTTAATGAGATGGCTAATTTATGCCACTGTCAAATGCTTTTAAACTTTACTACAAAACTTATTATTTTTGAAGAATGCAGATTTTGTTCAATTTTTCTAAATAATAAGCCATTTTTAAGTTAAAGTAAGAAACACATGAGATGTACCACTGTGCTAATGGCACTAGAATGCCGTTTTTAGAAGCTGGAGAAAGGTAACTTACTCAAAAATGTTTTGCTAGTGCATCTCCAATTACAAACAACAGTTCATGGATTCAGTGTGGTCCACTTCATATTTTGGTAAATACAGTTTTATGAGATCACAGTTATAACACATTCATTTATGTATTGTCTATGACCACATTTTAAATTCAATAGCGGAGGTAAGTCCTCAAAACTTAAAGTATTTATTATTCAGCCCTTAGCAGAAATAATGTTACTTCTTGAACTGAACTGTGTTCACCACTAAAGCCACATAGACTAAACAGTATTTACCATACTTGAAAAATGTAACTAAGCGCTTCAAAGGATGAAAAGTATTGTATTAGACCAGCAGTTATGGCTTTAATTTCTTTGATTATATACTTTTTTTTTTTTGACAGGCAGAGTGGACAGTGAGAGAGAGAGACAGAGAGAAAGGTCTTCCTTTGCCGTTGGTTCACCCTCCAATGGCTGCCGCGGCCGGCGCGCTGCGGCCGGCGCGCTGCGGCCAGCGCACCGCGCTCATCAGATGGCAGGAGCCAGGTGACAGGTGCTTTTCCTGGTCTCCCATGGGGTGCAGGGCCCAAGCACTTGGGCCATCCTCCACTGCACTCCTGGGCCACAGCAGAGGGCTGGCCTGGAAGAGGGGCAACCGGGACAGAATCCGGCGCCCCGACCGGGACTAGAACCCGGTGTGCCGGCGCCGCAAGGCGGAGGATTAGCCTGTTGAGCCACGGCGCTGGCCCGATTATATACTTTTTAAAATCTGAATAAACACATTCCTAGGTATATTCTCCTATACTTGTAACTTAAGTATTTCAAAAATAATATGAACATTAAACAGAGTTAATGATGATGTTATTTTGCACAGACTAAATCAGTACTTGGCACACACAGAATTGGCATTACTTGGTTTTACATACAGGCTCTTCTGAGTTTGGCGCATGGACCCCATAGCATTCTCTTTGATGACTCAGTTTTCCTTCTGATTTTCTCCACTCACATTAACCTGAATCCTCTACTGGAGCAGAAAATTCTGGAATCATTTGGATCTGACTTCTAAGCTCATATCATAAGGGAAGAAAGATCATATAGTTGATTTTTTTTTTTTTTTGACAGGCAGAGTGGACCGTGAGAGAGAGAGACAGAGAGAAAGGTCTTCCTTTTCCGTTGGTTCACCCCCCAATAGCCGCTGCAGCTGGCACACCACGATGATCCGAAGCCAGGAGCCAGGCGCTTCCTCCTTGTGTCCCGTGCGGGTACAGGACCCAAGAACTTGGGCCATCCTCCACTGCACTCCTGGGCCAGCGCAGAGAGCTGGACTGGAAGTAGAGCAATCTGGACAGAATCCAGAGCCCAGACTGGGACTAGAACCCGATGTGCTGGCGCTGCAGGTGGTGGATTAGCCTATTGAGCCACATCGCTGGCCCTACAGTTGATGTTCTAAAACTCTGCTGTTTTTATCATTTTGTCAGGAAAAGGACACTATCTCTTCTTGACACTAACTCATTATCAAAGTGATATGCAATGTGGACATGCAGACACTGGAAATCCATGAATTTTGATTACCATCAGGCTTATCTGACATGAGCTCTTAAATGTAGAGTAAAATGAAACTATTCTTACGGAGAACTTGTCAATTCCCTATACGCATTTGTACACTCCTGTGTAAAAAGAAGTGACTCACAGAAAAATTGGAAATATTTAAGGGAAAGGAAGTTCAGGTTAATGTTCATTAGTTCATTGGTTAATGCAGAGATAAACGATGTTGTATTATGTAATGCTGGAGTCACTTACAGAAGAGACTCCTACAACTTTAACAGAGTTAAAAATCAATCAAATCCAACTTCTAATAAACAATCTCACAGTTTTAATGAACTTGGAATCCCATTTTTTAAAAAAGTTTACACTTAGCATATTTTGATACTAACTGAACATTTTTGAGAGAATTAATTTGGATATAGTAATAGAAATATAATTTCATTTTCCAATTTGAATTTCTAAAAATTTAGGAAATTATGATTATTCTGAAAAAACTGCATCTCTGACTTGAATATGTTCCAGGAACCAACAGTCTTTTGCTATTTAAGCAACTGTTCTAGCACAGACTATGGAATATATTTGTGGTTAGGATGAGTGGAAATGATGACTTGGATTCAACTTTTAAAGCAGAAAATATAAGGAACAAATGAAGTAAATGAGATAAGAGAGCAGATGAATGATATAAATTAGAAAGGAAAATAAGTGTGGTGGACACATACTGTCCCCCTTACAACATACATCTTTAATCTTACATGCCACTGAGGTGGAGCAGTTTGGGGTTCATGGCAGATCGTGGAAAGGAGATGCTAATAGGCACAGTATGTGTCTGTGCACACACTGTCTTTCAAGCACTCAATAGTCATGTTAGTTCCCAGGGCAACTTTCACTATTGTAAAACTTAATAATTCTGTTATTTAGAACTTGCCTCCCCATGCCTTCTCTACAGAGACCTAAGAAGTTCTGTTTTAGGCATGATAAGGAATGGTTGAGCCTACCATTCCAATAACATTCTGTTACATGTTTAAAAGTACATGTTCTTGGGCCAGCGCCGTGGCTCAACAGGCTAATCCTCCGCCTTGCGGCAGCGGCACACCAGATTCTAGTCCAGGTCAGGGCGCCGGATTCTGTCCCGGTTGCCCCTCTTCCAGGCCAGCTCTCTGCTGTGGCCCAGGAGTGCAGTGGAGGATGGCCCAAGTGCTTGGGCCCTGCACCCCATGGGAGACCAGGAAAAGCACCTGTCACCTGGCTCCTGCCATCGGATGAGCGCTGTGCGCCGGCCGCAGCGCGCTGGCCGCGGCGGCCACTGGAGGGTGAACCAATGGCAAAGGAAGACCTTTCTCTCTGTCTCTCTCTCTCACTGTCCACTCTGCCTGTCAAAATAAATAAATAAATTAATTAATAAAAGTACATGTTCTTGTAATGTTTTCTTGAAACAAAAGGCCAACATGGTTGTAAGGAATAATGATAATGAGAAAGAAAAGCAGTCATAGTTTTTCAATAAAATATTTCTGATTATTTTATAAAAATATACTTTAGATTATTATGCCAACATATAATGCTCTGAAAAAATTGAATGATTTCAAAATTTTATGAATCTTATGTACAATGTACTCACAGAATTCCATATACAAAGAAATTCATGGCCGGCGCTGTGGCTCATTTGGTTAATCCTCCACCTGCAATGCCTGCATCCCATCTGGGCGCCAGATTCTAGTCCCAGCTGGTCCTCTTCCAGTCCAGCTTTCTGCTGTGGCCAGAGAGGACAGTGGAGTATGGCTCAAGTGCTTGGGCCCCTGCACCTGCATGGGAGACCAGGAGGAAGCACCTGGTTCCTGGCTTCAAATCAGTGCAGCGCCGGCCATGGCGGCCATTTGGGGAGTGAACCAATGGAAGGAAGACATTTCTCTCTCTCTCTCTCTCTCATTGTCTATAACTCTACCTGTCAAATAAATTAAAAAAAATAAAAAAAAGAAAATCATTATCACAAAGGCAATAATAATAGCTACATTCATGTTAAGAAATGATATATAAATCACATGGGACATGGTAACATCGTTGACATTCCTTCTTATACTTTTAAAAGACTGTGGCACATTGAAAAATAGATTCCCTTTAGTTCATGACTTGTTCAGTTGCAAATTCATGTAAACTACAGAACCAGTTTGGCACCTGCTGTGATCATGAGTCTACTGCTGTTTCTCTAATCAGAAAACATTCCTATTAGATAAACCATCTGGCTTGAAAAGCATCCCTTTTGCATTCAAAATGGTTTTGTTAGAATTCAGCCAAAGTATACTTTAAAAGGAAAGATGTGTCAGCAAGACCAGTCTGTTTACTAATGGAATAGTCCTCTATTAAAATATCATTTGTGAGATAAAAGCCATAAAATGAAAATATTACACAACAGGAATGTGTTCTAGTTACATGTGAAAATGTGGGTGGTGACAGCTTTTGTCTAAGGCCATACACTAAAATTTGTTCAAATTTATCCACTCATAGTCATCATCTGACCAGAGCCAACTGAATTTCATATTTTTCTGATTGCAGTCATTTCCATTGAAGTGCGATGCAGGGATGTCACTTTGTGACCATCACTATTGCCTGTGGGCACTAAGGTAGTAATTGATTTTCTACAGAGTTATATTTATTCTTGTGAATGTAGTCATTTTTATTTAGGTTCTTAATATTCAGAATATATATATATATTTATGTATATATAGGGAGAATCATTTATTCAAATATCAATATAATGTTATTTTAGGAATAATGCATAAGAACTCAAAATATCTAGGCTTAATATTTTCAATGAATTTGGGGACATATAGAGATAAATATTTAGTTTTTTTTTTCAGGTACTACAGAAAGACAAAAGAACCATGTTGACTCAGTTAATTAAAGCTTAATGATAAAGAAAAGAGTGCATCCTGAAAGAAATGTTGCTGTTGATCTTTTCAGTTATCACATTTGTCAAAATGTTATGGCATGAATACACTTGCTGAGATACTTTTGGTTGTATTTCAGGAAATATAGGCATAATTTTTAACTTCAATGTATTTGCCTCTAGCATTTACAGGAGCACTAGTGATGTATAGAACAACCGCACAACTGCCTAATCTTGAAAGAGAAACTGCAGGTTTTTGAGGTTCAATTGAAAACATAATAGAGGTTTACAAAATGGAAAATGAGAATGAAAAATGTAACATTTGAAGGTTTATCTGTTGGATATAATAACTTTAGAAGGATAGATAGAAATAAGAAAGAAACTTGGCGGGAACACAGAAAGGAGCAGAAATGTGGGTACAGGTAAAATCACCTTATTTATAGTTTGTAACGAGGTTTGGATAGATCAAACTTAAGGTACTGACAATTATGCAGTCTGTGTAAGGTGAGTCAAATAATTTAATAGTTGCCAATGTAAATCAATACTATCATTATTTTCCTTTGATTTATCCAGTTGGCTCATGTACTTCTTACTCATAGGTCATGCATTGTACTCTGGAGCACATAGGAACGTGCAATGTCTTGTAAATTGCAACATTTATATGGTGCTTTTTGAAGACTGAGTGTTTGAATGGGTACATAATAAATGCAGGTTGTATGAATGCTTTTTGTGATTAAAAACACCAATGTCATTATTTGTCTAAAAATTCAAAATCTTTTTGTTACTGATAATGACTGAAGTGAGTGAAATAAATTTGTTGAATTAATGTAAGGTATGGTTATTTTTTAAAAAAATAAATTACAAAGATAAAATGGAGGATGTTCAGCAATTCAAACAATTCTACTTTGTAATCACTTCCTCTTTCTTTGACATTAAATTCTCATCATTGAAATTATTCTTTGGGAAAGAACAATGGACATGGAATTCTTGTGTCTAAGAGGCTTACCAGGAACACACTATGTATTATTTGGAGCTTTTATGTTTTATGTGGACCTAGAAATAGATGCTGTATTATTTTTCAATCACACTGTTAGTAGGACATCTTCATCATATTTGGTAGCTAACAACTTTGAAAGCATAGAGGAGGATTTTGTTCTGAGAGAAAATGAAAAAGACAGTCGAATTTCAATTGGTAGGAAAAAAACTTTATCAACTTTCAGGACTTTGGAAGGAACACTATATATATTATAACCTAGAGAAAAGCAAGCTATTTCAACTAGGTCCTCCTGCATAGATGCATGTGTGTGTAGGCATGTGTGTTCATGACCTAATGTGTGTATGTATGTGTATATGTACATATGCTAGTATGTGTTATGTAAAAGTCTTATCATCTTTCAATAAGGCAGAAAAATAGAAAAGTAAAAACTGAAAGAATAAATTATTCAATTTTATTATAAGAATTTTCTATTAAAGAATTCTTCAAGATTAGATACTCAATACATTGCCAAGTAAAGAAAAACCTGTTTCTGAGAAAAATTTAGGTGAATAAAACAGATATGTATTGTTTCTTAATTATTTATATATGTCATGCACTGTAGCAAGTGTTTACATGTTCATATTTTGTTATGTAGTTGTTGCCGCATTTCTAAATGGTTTCTATAGCAGAGGAAACTGTCATACAGTGATCTGGCAACTTCTGCAGTTGAATAGAGCCTATGAATTCAAGCACCACACACCCCAGATGTAGTCTCACATTGATGTAAGGCAAGAAACAAAAGAGGAAACATATGATTCTGTTTTGTTGTTATTGTCACTGTTGTTATGGTTGACATTGTCCAGGTCTAGGTTACTACAAGAACAGAATACCAACAGAGTTGTGGTGAATAGCGAAGTGTCACTACCTCAAGGATGAGGACTCAGTTGGAAATCTCAGCAAACAGAAAAGTAGGCCTAGCTTATTGCTTTTAGTAAGAGCTATTAAAGCTCATATTTAGTCTATTTTTATTCTAGCATGGTGGTCAGAAGAATTCAATACTAGACTACTGATCAGGCCAAAAAGCAATGGGGAATATATAAAAGTTTTTACCAGTGACTAATTTAAAAATATATTTTAATCAGGGGTACGTATTTTGTTCTTTAGTATAGTCTTTATTATAACAGTCCTGATATTTCTGTTTGATTTTGAATCCTATATTGTCTGACTAGCTGGGTAACCTAGGATATAATATTAACCTTACTGTGACTTTTAAAAAATTATTCATGTATTTATTTATTTTTAGATTGGTGGGGAGAGAGATAAAGAGAGATAAAGAGAGCTGTCATCTGCTAATTCACTCTCCAAATGCTTTCAACAGCTGGGGTTGGGCCTGGGCATGGGGATATAGGAAAACTATCTCCCTATGTTGTAAACTCAACCGAAAAACTCAAGCCATGTCTCACACATAGATTGTAGGAACTCAATTACTTGAGCCATCTCTGTTACTTTTTAAAGTCTACATTGGAAGAAAGCTGGAATCAGGAGCTAGAGATGGGCACTGTCTCAGGAATTGGAATATGGAATGTGGAGCTTTAAGTATTAGGCAATACACCCACAGATGAGTCTCAATTTTTTCATTAAGGATTTGTTTGAGTATCACTGAGTTACAGTATTTAAACATTTGGAACAGTGTTCAACACAGTATGTATTAGCTGCTTTTATGATTTCTATGTAGACTCTGTTAAAATACTGGTTATTGAAAAGCACAGAGTTTTTATTGAGAAATGATGAAATTTCAGAGGGAGGTAGAAGAAAAGGATTTTCTTCGTCTAAACCTTCCTGGAATTATGAAAAACTCTTTTCCTCCTCTATCCCTTGTAGAACATAGAACATGCTTACTCTCATAATTTAAATTGAGATCTTGCTTGAAGGACTGTCTGGTGGATGGGAATAGGGCTGCAGCAGGAAAGGATTGAGAAACACTGATCTAAGTAGGGCTGGAGTACATTATCTTAACTACTTGGAGAACAACTTTCACTTTACTCACCTTTAGTGGCAAAGCTTTAAATCTTGCTGTAGAATATAATCCTATGCAATGAATACAGCATCAAGTCCGACTGCTCTAGATCTGAACAAGGAAGACATGGCTTGCCAAGCAAAATGCACTCCAGAAATTTGCCCCCGTGGAGAAACAGGAATATCCTGTATGTTCTTGGTGAACTTATTTATTTTTTCTCGATTCACTCATTTCTGTGCCCCTATCCCCAAAATACTAGAATGTAAACTCCATGAGAACAAGAATTTTATTTTGTGCAGTAATTAGAGTCTGGCACATGTTGTCATTCAACATATACTCACTGAAAAAGTAAATGAATGAAGTGGTAGGTGTTTATAATTTGAAACAAACATTATGTTGTATTGTATATTTTGTTGCTTCATTTATATAACCATTTATTGTCTGTCTCATTACATAGGAAATTTGTGGAAATTTTATTTTTTCAATTTTAATTAACAAAATTGGGCCTACGGTGGGTGTATTATCTACCGTGTGTTTATTTTTTTTTATTTTTCCAAGGTAGCTATTCACAGGAAAATAAGCTTTTAGAAAATTTTCTTTCTTTTACCAACAAATTCCTGAAAATAGTAGTTAATATACTCTTCAGTGTTCTTACCTTGTCAAGAATACAAATGTAATTTGATTTTCTCTCTTGATAATCTTTTTAAAAAATGTATTATTTCAAACACTTTTTGGCTGGGGCCAGCACTGCTATGTAGGAGGCTAAGCCTCTACCTGCAGGGCCAGCATTCCATATGGGCATCAGTTTGTGTCCCAGCTGCTTGTCTTCTAATTCAGCTCTCTGTCTGGCAAAGCACTGGAAGATGACCCACGTGCTTGGGTCCCTGCACCCACATGGGAGACCCAAGAGGAAGCTCCTGTCTTCAGATGATCTCAGCTCCTGCCGTTGTGGCCATTTAGGGAGTGAACAAGCAGATGGAAGTCCTTTCTCTCTGTTTTTTTCTCTCTGTATCTCAAATAAATAAATAAAACCTTTTAAAAATACTTTTTGGAATACTTTTTTATTTAAGGCATTTACTAATACATTAGATTCTTGGGGTCACAAGAAATGTATGATAATCACTAGAACATAATTATCAATCCTCATGTTAATGTGATATTAATGCAAAGAGAACAGATTCAAAGCAGTTTATAGATACAATTCTAATACTATAATTATACTCCCCTCTTCGTCTTTCTTTATTGTGGCCAGACGTATATAAGTTTATGAAAATGTGCTTGTGAAGGAAGATGATGAACTGAATGGAATTGGAATATTCTTTTATTCCTTCAATCAGAGTGTTCATCCATAGTTCCAGCAAAATGGCCACCTCTATTTAATAACTTTGGTGAAATTCTGGCCTACAGTTTTGTAGAATATAGCTCCCTAATATATCTGTCCATCACTAATTATTTCCAGATATTTACAGTTTGAAACTACCATCACAAGTTGATGATATTTATGAAAATCCTCAGGGACTACTTTTTAATCTACTTTTTAAAATTATAATTCATGTTTGTAGTAGCCTAGAGTCCCTGTGTTATTTTTTTCATGTTGTATAGTTTGATTTATATGTATTAGTTATATTTGTTATTTCTTTTATCCAATGCCTTAGGGTTTTTATCTAATATTAATTTTTGAAATCTATTTCTACTTTCATTTTAATTTGTGACTGTGTTATTCAGCTACATTTGCTCATGTGTGCCTAATTGTTCAGTGTCTAAAATATACAAAGGATCCTTTCTCCTTCTCTCTCTCGCTCTCTCTCTCTCTCCCTGCTTTTCTCTATTTCCCACATTCAATTCATCAACAAAACTTGCTAAGCTTATTTTTAAATCCATTCACTTTTCTTCTTCTACAAACCTATCACTAGTGTGACTGAAGAAATTACTAAAGGACTTCTTACTTCTCACTTAATTCTTCTACAGGATACGACTGGCCAGAAAAAAATCCCATTATACTACAGCTATGCTTTATACTATGAAATAGTGTGGTGTGGCATTTAGTATAAGCTCAGGGACTCACTGTGACCATGGGAGTCATAGCAACTGACTCTGCCAACTACTCTAACACTGGTTTTATTTCTGTCTTCCGACATGCCAAGATCATGTGCAACTGAAAACCTTTCAGTTCCCTCTGCTCTTCCCAGATCTGGCTAGTTGCCTTCTCAGCATTAAGTTTCAGATCATTTATCACTTCCTCAGGAAATAAATTTTTTTTATATATATAAAGCTTTTATTTAAAGAATATAAATTTCCAAAGAACAGCTTATGGATCACAATGGCTCCCCCCCCCCACAACTTCTCTCCCTCCCCCTACCCTCCCCTTTCCCGCTCCCTCTCCCCTTCTGTTCACATCAAGATTCATTTTCAATTCTCTTTATACACAGAAGATCAATTTAGTACATATTACGGAAATCCAATTTTTAACTGCTTTTATAAAATATTCCATGCTTATTCTCTGAAGCAACTTTTTTTTTACTTAAAATATATTTATTTATTTTAAAAGACAAAGACTCACACACACACACACACACACACACACTCAGAGAGAGAGAGAGAGAAAGAGAGAGACACAGAGAGAGGGCGCTCCCATCCTCTGGTTTATTTGCCAATTGCTCACAACAGCTGTGGCTGAATGAGACTGAAGCCAGGGTCCAAGAACTCAATCTGGTTGTTCCCAAGGGTGGTATGGATTCAATTACTTGAGCCATTGCAAGCTGCCTTTTTCAGAGTGTTCACTGGCAGGAAGCTGGAGTCAGGAGTGGGGTTAGAACTCAAACCAAGGAATGTGGGTGTCAAAAGCAGAAGCTCAACTGCTATGCCAAAAGCCTTACCCCATAACAGACAACTGTTTATTAATTTCAAATAACATTTGGATTTTTTTTTTAGATTTATTTATTTGAAAGACAGAGTTACAGAGAGAGGTAGAGACAGAGGGAGAGGTCTTCCATCTGCCAGTTCACTCCCCAGATGGCTGCAATGGCCAGAGCTGAGCCAATCCAAAGCTAGGAGCCAGAAGCTTCTTCTGGGTCTCCCACATGGGTGCAGGAGCCCAAGCACTTGGGCCATCTTCCACTGCTTTCCCAGGCCATAGTAGAGAGCTGGATTGAAAGAGGAGCAGCCAGGACTAGAACTGGTGCCCATATAGGATGCCAGCACTTCAGGCCATGGCTTTAACCAGCTGCATCACAGTGCCGGCCCCAATACTTGGAGTTTGTACATTCTCCCTGCATCCCACATGGTTAGGAGGATGTGCACTTCATCCTCATTGATCTAAGTCTGATGGTTTTCTCTCTTATTTTATCTAACTGAGAAGTTGTCAACCAATGCCAGAGCACTGCACGTAGAAATTCTAAAATTATTTTTCTGAGATTGAAAACCATTTTTTCCAAACCATGTATGGCATTTTAAATTCAGCTTGGAGTGATTAGGTATAGGAATGGGCATAGGTTACAATTTGGTAAATGAGATGTGAAAGAAAGATTGCTGATGGGATTCTGAAAATGCTCATTGCCTTATAAAAGGGGTGGGTCAAAGAATAAATGGCCTTTCAGAATAAGATGGGTGTTGTTTTGTTAGGCCATGAAGCTTGGCACTATTGTGGTTATCTTGTGCCCAGAACGATAAAAGCTTGACGATAAAAGCCAATATCCTAAGGTTGACAGAGAAAAAAAAAGACAAAAAGATGAGGTTTCAAAAGACCACAGCTAGTTAAGCCACTTGAGGGGCCCGTTTTTCATGTTGGAATGCCAGTTCAAGACCTGACGATTCTGCTTTGGATCCAGCTTCCTTTTACTGCACCAGGGAGGTAGTGAATTATGGTCGAAGTACATGGGTTATCACCACTCATGTGGGAGACTGGAATAGAATCTCTAGCTTTTGGGTTTGATCTACTCAACCCCAGCTGTTACAGGGGTTTTCAGAGTGGACAAGTGGAAGGAAGATTTTTCTTACTCTCTTTCTCTCCTCCTCTCCTCCTCTACCTTTCCCTTTCCCTCTTTCTCTCCATCCTTTCTCTATCACCCTACTTTTCAAATAAAAAAAAATCTTTGAAAAAATTCAAATAGCCTTGCTGAATTATGTGACAAAATAGTAACTTGAGTCTTCTTTATTTTTAAGATTTATTTATTTATTGTTTGAAAGAGTGAAAAAGGGAGAGGGAGAGAAGGAAAGGGGAGAGAGAGAGAGAGAGAGGGAGAGGGAGAGGGAGAGGGAGAGGGAGAGAGGGAGAGGGAGAGGGAGAGAGGGAGAGGGAGAGGGAGAGGGAGAGAGGGGGAGAGAGAGAGAGAGAGAGAGAGAGAGAGAGAGAGAGAGAGAGAGAGGAGAGAGGAATCTTGCATCCACTTTTTCACTCACCAAATGATTGCAAAGGCCAGGTCTGAACCACATCTGGGCCAGGCTGACTCCAGGAGCCCAGAACTCTACCCAGGTCTCCCATGGGCATGGCTGGTCCTCAAGGACTTGAACCATCATCAGCTACTTTGCCAAGCAAATTAACAGGGAGCTGGATGGAAATCAGAACAACCAGGACTGGAACCAGCACTCCAATATTGGAAAGTGGCATCACAAATGATGGCTTAGACTGCTGTGGCATGACATTGGCCCCATCTAGTCATCTTTTTACATATGATAGTAAATCCCACTTCTACTTAACCCATTTGAAATTGGGTATCCGGTCACTTCACACCACAGTGCTTAATTGACATGTTTTCTAGTCCATTAGCCTGTAGGTGGTGTTCATGTAAGCAATGCATTTCCTTGTTTCTGTATGTCTTTTCCTATTTCTTTCTAAAAAATGTATATTTTGTACTTAATTTTAATCATATGCCTGGAATGGTGTTAGGCAAACAGTAGTCAGTGAATACATATAAATATTTCATGAATGCATTTGGTCTATTCACTGTTTATCTAAAGGTGAACATTGTGATGCTCATTTACTATAATAGCTTTAGTTTACTAGCTCTTCCCATGGCCACTTTAGTATTCTCTATCAAAATGTCTCTAAAGTCATATCCTACTAAGTTATTTTCCATACCACTACTAGAAAAACAAAGATTTCACCTTCTTAAAATCTTTCCATAATGTTCTATTATCTACAAAGTCATGTTCAAACTCTTATATTGTAGACATCAGGCCCCTATTATTTAGCCAGCATACCCACCGTGTCCTGTACAGTAATCTTACCTAAGGTCCAACACCTCTTCTCAACCTTTCTTTCAAGATCTATCTCATGTTTTGCCTACTTTGGGAATCCTTGCCCTGCAGAACAGCTTTCCCTCAGCCCTCACTATCTCATTTTCCCCTCAATCACCCCCTCAGATTTTTTTTCATTGTTCTACTATTATCCCCTTTCATGTGTCTTTTATGTGAAAGTAAGATTGTCACCAGGAGTAGTTGGCTTGCTCCGATTTCTTTTTGCTGACAGAGTAAAACAAATTATAGTTCAGAAAGACAAAAGTAAAAATAACAAAATAAAAGTTTACTGAAGTATGTTCCCAGGGAGGAAGAGGCCAGAGGAAAGAGCATGTAGTGTCCTGCAGGGGTAGCAAAGCTAAGCACGTGAATGGGCCAGTCGAGAGAGCACATGGTAGCTTCTCTTCCTGATTTCAGACTTTCATCCCTAAAATTTGACTGGTGACGTAACCTTATACTCATGACTGACATTTAGGATTGGCATATGGGGTGTAAATACCTTTGGGCATTCTGTGCATGTGGCTACAGAATAGACTTTTCTAGTTTGGTTAAGCTCCTCTTTGATCAGTATACTTTCCCAAATTAAACCAGAAAGTAGGTGGTCTTGTGTGGGTCCTGATGGAGAGCAGGGACCTTGATTTCACCCGTGGAGGAAGGTCTATGGCACCTCCCCAATCACTCATATCTAATTATCTGCCTACAGGAGTATTCTCATCTTTAACTGAAGCTATGACCCCTATTTTGGCAGGATCATAGGGAACTTCTGATAAAAGCATAACCCAGATATCCTGAAGACATTTGATTGAGCTGGCAACTTTGCCTCTGGTTTCTGAGAAGATATGACATCGATGTTAATCTCTCCTATATTTCTCTCCACATTAACACTCAATGGGTTGATGACTAAGTCTACAGCTGACAATGGACATCAAAGGCAACAACAAAATAAATTTTTAAGAATTTGTTCCTGGTTTACAAAGATATAATGATATCTCTATTGCCTCTTTTCTTTTTGAAAATATTCTAAAATAATGAGAATTGTAATAAAGAAATAAGGGACTTGATCTTTGAAGAAACAAAACTACTTGTAAACCTAAAAAATACACAAAGGCAGCCTAAATCCAGTGACAACAATAATACAGTGCAAGAAAATGCTGAGAAAGGAATCTACAGCTGTATTGTTAGATAATGCTGGCGCAGAGAACTCTCTGATGTAAATGGCCATCTTAAGGGATAAAATATCACTAGAGATTGAATTTCCAGGATTGTAGGACAGCCAGGGAAAGCCTCTAGAGAACTTTTTGAACATCACAGAGAAGCCAGGAGAGGTGGCTAAGGAAGAAAGCACACAAACATTTAGGATGTAGAGAAAACAATCCTCCATAGAGGCCAGATAATGGAAGCCTCTGCTCTGTGAGCAGCCCTGCAGCTGCTGATTTCTTTCAGCTGAGAGAAAATGGACAAGCTAAATAATCTGTCTCCTTATATTTCTCTCTGCTTCTACATATGCACATGAGTTTGTTTAAATCATATGCATATGTAATTGTTAAAGAAAAGTTAAAACAGAAGAAATAGTCAAAATACGGATATGGATACTCTAAAGACAATTGCATAAAGCCACAAAGCCAAAAGTTATCCTGATTTTACTGAAATGTCAGTTCTAATCATAAATTAAAGATAAGACACAAGCTTTACATCTTGTCAGCATGATTCAGTGAAATTAAACCAATCATCTAGAGAAAAAAAAATCAGCTTAACTAGCTCTGCTTGCATTGAGAAGATTGTTAGGATAGTCATATGACAGCCAATCAAAAAAAGGACAAAATACTTCCTCTTTTATGATTTATAAACCGCTGTAACTGTTCTAAAGCAAATTTATTACCACTTGGTACATGGTCTCCTAGTTTGCAAACTGTTCTTTTACATGCGCAATAAATTAATATAATCTCTAAATTTGATATTCTTTAATATCTGTCACTGTACAAACAAATAAACCCAAAGTCTTGCATCATAAGAAATTTCTCCATGAATGAGAGAGCTATCCGGGTAAGATGTAAACGGTTCTGTTGCACTCTAAACATCTCCTAGCAGATATTATATGTAATAATTTAATATTTTTGCTTGTCATTTCTAAAAAGATTAAACAAATTAAATATTAGAATTAGAAAAAATATAAATAACAAAGAAGGAACACAAAGCAGGAAAATATCACTGTGGAAAAAACACAAATTTTAACCATACTATGCAGAAAATATTCCAATTTTGAACAGAAACTCAAAGCAGAGAGATAACAGAATGAGGAAGTCGTTGGAAAAATAAATAAAACAGGCACTGGCAGGTTTCAGGAGAGTAAAAGAGAAAACAGGTCATTCAGAGAACTAGGACACATAGAAAACATCAAATGAAGTAGACCCTCCTGGAATGGGGAGAAAAATGCAGATTGAGAAAGCGGAGTAATCAGGCAATAACTGGTATTAAAGGGATTAGAAAGAACAGGCCAACAAATAGGATACCCAGAGCATATTCAAAATATATAGTTTGTTCTCTTGAGTAAAAAACAAATATAATACAAACACTTCTAAAACTATTAAAATTTTATTTTATACATTACATTATTAGAAAATATTCAATGTTTAGATTGGATAAGCTGTCTAAAGTAAAACTGCTGTAACACTAATTATCCTTCCTAAATTTCAGAGTAAAATAATAATAATAATAACTCTTTGAGATTTTAGGGAAAAAGATGAAGATGTTTATGGTGGTTGCAGAAAGGAAAGCCTCTCAAACCCCCAGTACTGTTCAATGTCTCAAGCAAAGAAGAAACTGAAATGTTTATGCTCAGTGAAGATTTTATTCCTCATACACAAATTAAAACACACAGGAACACAGGGGATAGTGTTTTCATGAGTTCTCTGAAATAATTTCAAGGGGCAAGATGGCCAATATGATAGTAAATACAAACATTATAGCAAAAGATTGGCAATTATTATTTCTAATTGATGGTAGAAGCAAAGTTATATAATAGTGGAATTAATTCCCAAAACAATATAAATATCCTAAATTCTGTTAATATGTAGAAGAAATTTTCATTCACAGGGGCATCCAAGGTGACAGATAGAGAAAAGACACACTGATTTTGATTACAGGAAGATTTCAGAGGAATAGAGTAGTGATCATGTTCCCAGGGGACAGTCATAGAGAAGTTTTGAGTTGAAAGCTTACATAACAGAAAGAGACTCTGTGGAATAGCAAAAACAGTGTACAAACATGCAACAGCTGGCTGGATGCTACTAGTGACTTCATCCAACAGCTGGTGGGGAGATGCCCTTCTCTCAGAGCAAGATGAGAGGATTCTACAGCAGCCTCCATGCCACGGGTGATCTCTAAACCTTGCAGTCCCCAATGACTTTGAGTCTGGCCTGGAGAGCTGACAAAGGGTGAGGATGCCCATTTAGTTCTGAGAAGGGAGGTTCCATTCCCTCCCTCCCCTCTTCCCACTAAAGGACCAGACTCACTTGCTGTGGCGGAGCACTTTACCAACACCTGTCAGGCAGGCTGCTAGCTCCATGATGGGGACTCCTGCAAGGCAGAGAGCAGATCCCTTGCACTGTGTGACTACAGGAGCTCAGAATGCCTTGAGTGCTGGGGAGAAATCTTGTACAATGCTCAGGATAACACTATGGAGTTAATAGATCCGTTATATGATTAGCGTGCCTGAGTAGGTAGGATGCACTGCTACTGTGAACTGTCCCTAGGGAGTTTTTTCACTTTGGTGTGGAAAAGGCCTGAGGCTGTGAACAGGCCAGCCAGTGTGATCTCTGCCTCCACCCCCTACTGATGATAGAAGAGACCTATTTTGTGCAATTTGAGTGTCACTCTGCACTCAAGCCTGGTACACAAATGCTGGCAAGAGCGCCTTGGTCCCGCACAGCACATACCTTTAGGTATTCACTGAAAGTGCAGGCATTCCAATGAGGCATAGAAGAACAACTCAAGAACAAATATTTCAGAAGATATACTGAGAAATATTTTTCTAGATTTGCAAAAGTAACAGAAATACAAGAAACATGAGCAAAGAAGACAATATGACTCCCTAAAAGGAACAAAATACATTTGAAAATTATACTGGGATGACAAAAAGATTGACAAAATGCCTGAGAAGGAATTGAACAGAATGATTGTAAGATTTCTCAAAGACACAGAGAAGAAATTATATGAACAAAGGAAATTTATACATAACATGGATGACAAATTCTGCAAGAGGTAGTGATATTAAAGAAAAAAACTGAAATATTAGAAATTAAGAATTTAATGTATCAAATAAACAACAAAGTAGAAAGCATTAAAAACATACTTGATGAAAAGAAGAAAGCTATCAGAGCTAGAAGGCATATCTTTGGAAATACCTCAGTCTGAAAAAAAAGAAGAAAAAATTAGAGAAACTAAAACAGTGGGATCTATGAGGTACCACAAAATGATTAAATATACATATCTAAAGAGTTCTTGAAGAAAGGGAAAAACAGAATGACTTATAAAAATAATTCAGTGAAATAATAGTGGAAACTTTCCCTAATTTGAAGAAAATTATGGATATCCAAGTACAAAAAGTGCATAGAATCCCCAATGGAAATGGTCAGAAAAGGTTTCGCTATGATACATCAAAGTCAAATTTCCAAAAATAAAACATAAAGTAAAGAATGAAAGTGAAATAAATTTAAAGTACCTGGGGACAAATTTAACCAAGGTCATGAAAAATCTCTACAATGAAAGTCTGAAATATTAAGGAAAGACATGGAAGACAGAAAACTTGGAAAAAATCTACCATGTTTGTGGGTTGGATGAATTAATACCAACATGTCCAAACTATCCAAAAAATTTATAGATTCAGTGTAATTCAAATCAAAGTACCAAGGATATTCTTTTCAGATCTAGAAAAAAAAAAAAAACCCTGAAATTCACAAGTAAACATATAAGACTCCAAGTAGCAAGAGCTATTTAAGATTTTAAACAATAAAAACAAATCTGAAGGAATCTCAATATCAGATGTCAGGACATAGTACAAGGCAGTTATAATCTAAACGTCCCGGTACTGGCGAAAAATAGACACTTGGACCAGTGGAAAAGAACAGCGACCCAGAAATTAAACACATCTACAACTAACTAATCATTTACAAATGAGCTAAAATCAGTCCCAGGACGATGGATACTTTGTTCAACAAATGGTGTTGGGAACATTGGATCTCCACACGCAGAAGTATAAGATGCATATCTTACAGCTTATACAAAACTCAACTCACAGTGGATTAAGGACCTAAACTTAAAACTTGAAACCATCAAATTACAACAAGAAAAGATGGTGAAATACTGGGAGGCATTGGCATAGGGAAAGTCTTGTTAGATAGTAACCCAGACAACAAAGTTAAGTTGCAATCTGCAGAATAGGAGAAGATCTTTGAAGCAATCCATCTGATAAAAGGTTAGTATCCAGAATATGCAAGGTACTCAAGAAACTCAGGAACCGGAAAACAAAAAATCCAATTAATAAATGAGTATAGGACATGAATAGCCAGTTTTCAAAATATGAAATACTAATGACCAACAAACACAAGAGAAAGTGTTCAGGCTTACTAATCTTCAGGGAAATGCAAATCACAACCACAAATATATCAAAATAAATAGCTTTTAAATATACTAAAAAGGAGCTTATTTCAATAAAATCTCTGTAAGCATTGGCATATTGGCAGCACTGTTTTAGAAGCAATGTAACACAATAAACGTAAAGGGGAAAAGAGATCTTTGTCTGCTTTTGCATGATGGGTAGTGGGCACAGCTACACAAAGTTCTGTAGAGAAGGAAGGCACCTTCCATCAGGCACGTTTGTAGCACAATGTCAGTGTCCCATGGGGACATCAATGATCCCTAAACAGAGGTTGACTGGCTAATTTTGCTGGAAGAATTGGCAATGCAGCTCTATGCAGGCAGCAAAGAATTCAGTAGGTCTACAAATAGTAGTAAAACACTAAGAAAATGACCTCACCTCGATGCTGTCAGCATGTTTTTGAACATGGTTGACATTCCTCTGCAATTCTGCACCTCAACATCCCCTAAATCTGGAAAGACCTGACAGAAAACTGGAGGTTTTAAAAAGCAGTTTGCATGTAGTATTCATGCTTGTGCACCCCAAGGTAATATATCAGGAAACAGGATCACGGCACAGGTCGAGTACAGAAAGGAACAAATTACAAGTCTCTGATTGCTAATGAAAGATATGTGTATTCGATTTACCTAGGAGCTAACGCTTGGGGTCAAGCCTTCAGATAGTAATGAATTTTCATATAGTTAGTAAAACATGGCCACTGCAAGTAAACAAAGCACTGGATAAATTTAAGGCTAGTCGAATAGAAATACTCAAGACTGAATAATAAACAAGTGCTTCTAAATAACTCTCCTTCACTAAGAAAGGAATAGCTAGCAGTGAGAGTGACAGGAAACAGGTGGCATGTGAATATTTCATTAGTTCCCCTACTCCCGCCTGCTTAGTCAGCTTCATTTTACTTTCATCTTCTCTGTTCCAATCCAGCACAATACTCCTTGCTTTGGTCATCCTATTCTTCTGAGTCCTTGTTCAAAGTCATTTTACCATCATCGGTTGCCGGGAGTATGGCTGGCAGGATCCACCAGAGCCCTTCTTCCCAGTCCTGCTGCTCACTGGAGGACCAGGCCAAGCAGCTGCAGGGAACTTTTCAAAGCAGCCTGGCACCACAGGAAGCGATGTGTTGCTCTATCTGCTTCACCTTCCCTTTGTACCTCAAGTCTGAGTAATGTCAGAACTTAAAACAACCAGTGACCTCAGAGGATTAGTGTTCATTTCAAACATCAAACAACAAGCAACTTGAAATTAACTCCCAATCATGTACATGTTACATTATGGTAGAAGCATAACCTAAAAAGTTCAATTGAGTGATAATTTCAGCCTATAATTCATTTTCATTTTCTTAATTTCTTTAACATTTATTACCATTATTACCTTTAACATTTATTTCTTTAACATATAATTCCTTGAATTAAATATAGGGAAATACTCTAAATTTTTGTTATTTTCAGTGTTCAATGCATATATGTAACTGTATTTCGAGCCTCAGTTATTTGTGGAATTCTGAAAACACTTGGTATCAAGATTACGTTTTTATATCAAAGTATATTTTATTGAAACATGTTTTTATGCAGAAAGTAGAATAATGCTTTGTATTGATGCATTTTGTCCTAATCAAGGTGTGGTGTTAAATGCCCCCTCTGAATCATAGACACTTCCCAGTTGGGTGCATGTGCTTATGTAAAACACATTATCTTCTCTGTAGTTGGGTAAGCAGTGTCCCCTAGAGATCATGGAACCCAGGGCCACAGAATTTGGCCTTGTCTGTAAGAGAAGCATTTCTGCAGACATGATTAAATAAAATGAAATGATACAGTATTACAATGATCATTAAATTCTGTGACTGGTGCCTTTATAAGAAGGTCTAATAAAGCACATAGGATCCAAAATCATGGGATTACAGAGACAGAGACTAGAGTTCTCTATCTATGGGCCAGAGAAGATAAAGGGTGACTACAAACCACCAGAAGCTAGGAGAGTCATGAGATAATTTCTTCCTCAGAATCTATAGAGAAAAATGACACTGGGAAGAACTTGTTTTCAGAATTCCAGTTTATAGAACTGAGAGAAAAAAAATTACATTTCTTGAGCTAATCCAGTTTCATGGTATTTATTATAGCTTCTCCAGAAAGCGAACCTATTTTTATTCTGAAACAAATATCTAAAATTGTGAAAGTTGTTTCAGAATTGGGTAGTAGATTGATACAGTTGAAACAAAAAACATGATTGCATTGAAGAGGTTGATAAAGATTGAATGTCAAAAGAGATTTTAATGAAGTCTGAGATGTGAGTGAGGATGAGGGTAGGGAAAACTATCATTGTAGAAAATATATATATATCATCATAACAGAACTTTGGTAGAAATACGAATGTTAAATTTGATTCTAGTGTGTTGTCAGAAGGAAAAGAGAAGCCCGTTATTTGATACTGAATATAAGATGATTCCTGATTCTTGTTATGAGGTGGTAGAAAACTTATCTGATTTGTGTTTTAGGGCTAGGTGAAAGAACTTTAAAAGAAATGAATTTGAATATTTAGCTGAAAAGATCCCTAAGCAAAATGCGGGAGATGCATCCTGGCCTCTTCTTCCTGTTTAAAGTAAGATGCAAGAGAAGAAAGAGCAAAGGAACTCTAGAGAAAACAGAACCAGAACTTGATGTTTTGGAGTATTCTAAGTCTATCCACATTGCAAAATGTGCTAAGGCATACTTTTGAGACAATCCCAAGACTATGGCTAGACAAAGTTTTGTCTAAGAGATGAGGTGTATCACTCATGGGTCCAATTCACCACCTCCACCAGAAATAGAGAGAGATTTATTCAGCAGGCACCAGTGAAGAATTCCACCATGTGGTATTGTGGATTGCCTTGAAATGCACAGAAGATTCACATGTTTTCTGAACATTTATACCAGCATCAATACTGCCAGTCTGGATGGAAAGGAACAGAGATGGGAGCAAATGAAAGAAGAATTGCTTTGAGGGTGACACAGAGGAGTAGCCAGAGAAGTTTTTACAGGATCAAAGATACAGAAGTTATTCTGAGATCTTTAAACCCAGTGAAATTTGACCCACTGAGCTGTGAACTTGCTTTAGAACACTGAGCGCTTTATTCCTTTCATGTTTTCTCCTTCAAAATGAGAAATTTTAAAACATTTATTCATTTATTTACTTGAAAGACAGGGTGATGGGGGTGGTGGAGAAGAGACAGAGATCTTCCTTTCATTGGTTCATTCCCCAAATGGTAAGACACAAGCCAGAAACCACGAACATCATCAGGGTTCCCTACATGGATAGCAGGGGCCCATGTATCTGGGTCATCTACTGCCTTCCCAAGCACATTTGCAGGAAGCTGGATCAAAAGGGGAGCATGATATTGACACTTAGCTATAGGCTGCTGACTTTGCAAGAGACACTTTAACCTGTGCACCACAATGCTGGCCCCAGAATATCTTTTATAAGTCTATCCCACCTCCGTATTAAGAAAATAAACTTGTGTTCTAGTTTTATATAGTCACAAGAGTTGTATGCCAGGATGAATTGCGTTCAGAGTCTGATTTAGATCATTTGAATGATGAGATAAAAAAATTTCTGAGTTGATAATTTTTATCTAAAATTAATACTGGCATGAGAAACAAATTGTAGGAATTTTTAATTGGGGAGACTATTTTGTATGTGAGTCAAATCTAAATTTGTGTTGGATGGAAAGTGGGCTATATTTGATTTAGTACTGATTCACACTCAACTGGAACCCAGGAACATGACCTTATTTGGAAATAGGGTTTTTGCAGATATTATTTAAGGTAAGATGAGATCACACAGGATTGTGGTGAGGCCTCAATCTAATGAATGGTACCCTTGTAAGAATACCGCATGAAGATATACAAGGGTAAAAAAAAAAAAAAACATGGGTAGGTGGAGGCAAAGATTAGAGTAGAGTGATGCATCTATAAGCCAGTGAATGCCACAGATTGCCAAAAACCACCAGATGCTAGGAGAGAGGCATGAGAGAGTTATTCCTTCAGAGCCTCCAGAAGGAGTTGATGTCCCTGACACCTTGATTTTAGAGTCACAGTATCCAGAACCGGGGAAAAATAAACTCCTGTTGTTTTTAACCATCCTTTTTGTGGTACTCTGTTACAGCAGCCAAGGAAGTTAATATATCCCCTTAAATAAAACATGTGTGTAAGCACATTGATATTCAGTTTAATTTATATTGTAATGCTAACATTTTTGCTTCTTATAACTTACATTATTGAAAGCAACCAACATTTATTGGGCATTTACAACTTTCCAAGTGCTATGCATTAATAATACTCACAGCTGTTGTGGAGTTAGCATTATTATCCCCAGTAAACCGATTAGGATATTTTCATGATTATAAAAGGTGGGAGATTCCTACAGTTCTAAGTAGAAGCCCCAGTGTTTTAACTGATTTCTGTTTACCTCCACATTTCATAGCCTATCTATTACTTTATAATGAGTGAAAAAGAGATTAGTCTAACATATTGCAAAATTTTAAATCACAGTGAGCAATAGAAAGACCACTAACTCCTTATCAGTGTGTAATCTAGGTGCATTTAATTTCTTTTTCCAACCTTGCAAAATGTTGCCCAAAGTGTCATCAATCAGGATGAACTTTCCAATTCATTTAGAAGTACAAGCACACTCAAGTGTGCCATGTAGTCAATTCCCTTTTCAATGAACATTCTCTCTGACATCTTAAAGCCTTTATATTTAAGCAAGTCTAATGACAACACCATTACCTCAGGTATTGACCAAAACTTGCAAATAGATGAGCAATAAAGAGATTCTCCTAAAGATGCTATTATAAAGTGGGAGCAGTAAATAAAGGCAATACTATCCCTTTTAAGCTGGGCTTGCCCTTTACCCTATATTAGTTCATGTCTAAGAACCTTGAAGATAAGACGATTTATAACAAAGTGATTCCTACCATTTAAGGGGGTATCCATTATAGTGAGGGGTCCAGGAGTAGTGGTGCAGCAGTTCATTGAATGTATAACAAAAGTATTTGTTGTGAGAAAAGAAAGTGCATGTTTCTATAAAACGTAAAATTATCTACACTCTGGAATTCAGACCTACTGGATATGTCATGTGGATGTGTGTGTCAAAGGAATGGAGAGCTGAGGAGGGAAATTTCATTTTAAGGGATGAAGGAGATGTGAGAGTAGGCCCCTTCTATTAACAAAACTTATAATGTAAGATGACAAGTGTAATAGTTTGCCAGGAATCAATAAACTACCCCAGAATGAAGTATCACACACTGGGTGACTTATGCAACAGTTATTTTCTCAGAGTTCTGTAGGCTGGAAATCTGAGATCAAGGCCTTCTTATGATTTTCCCTCTGAAAATATCTGTGTTCAAATTTCTCCTTCTTGTAAGATCCTACTGGATTAGGGCCCATAATAGAGACCTTATTTTAACTTCATTGCCTCCTTAACAACTCTATCTCTAGGCACAATCACATCTCAGGTACTGGAGATTATAACTTCAGAATATAAATTTGAGTGTTGTGGGAGACACAATTCAGTCTATAGCAGGAAGAATGATACTAAGTAAAATATTGTGCCTATAAAAATTAGTCTCTGGCATTGATGTCCTTAAATTTGTATCTATTTCCTCTGGAGGACTCCAGGGATGGAGATTTTGAAGCATTATATCTCTGTGATAAACCACAACTGCAAAAGCAATGAAGAATTCTTCAGTTTGCATTGAACCTAGTGTCCACAGAGAATCCCCTGAGTTCAGAGTGTTAAAGAGTCTGAGGAAGTAATACATTTCTGCTGACAGTGAAGAGTTCCTCCCTATAACAATTACCAAACTCAGTTGATCAACACTCACTAAACCATGGGCTCAGTCCCACCATCCTGCATCTTGTCTCATGATTAATTCTCCAGTTTTCTTATGCCTTTCAAGAATTTGAACCATGTAACTTCACTGGAAATAACTAGGCATTTTATGGCCACCCTCAGTTTTGTAAAAATAGACTTCAAGCTAATTTCATGAAACACTCATGAGTCATCCTCTTTTTTCCATATTTTAATAAGATTTGAAATAATAGCATTGTTTTTGTTATTTTGATCTACTTCAAGTGCCAATTTGGCTCTCTGAGATGTTCATCTCACAAGGGATGGAAGTGCCTGGAAGAGGTGGAGATGGAGGAGGAGGAGAAGGAGGAGGAGGAGGAGGAGGCAGTGAAAATCCCTAGGGAAGGTGAAGGTGCCAGTGGCAGTGGCAAAGACTGGTAAAAGTACTTCCAATGCTTGGTGGAGACAGGTCAACCATGGGGTGCAGGGGTTAACTTAAAATGGCCCCCTGAACCTTTTTAACAGTGATCTTGGCAGTGTACCTCCCTATGGGAACTTGAATATGGAGATGAAAAAAGAAGGCACATCAGTTCATCAGCATATGTAATGCAGACTTTCAGGATATGTACATGATTTGAGTTTTTTTTTTTAAGATTTTATTTATTTATTTGGGAAATAGTGTTACAGACAGTAAGAGGGAGAGACAGAGAGAAAGGTCTTCCTTCCGCTGGTTCACTCCACAATAGGTCACAAAGGCTGGAGCTGTGCCAATCCGAAATATGAGCCAGGTGCTTCTTCCTGCTCTCCCATGCAGGTGCAGGGGCCCAAGGCCTTGGGCCACCTTCTGCTGCTTTCCCAGGCCACAGCAGAGAGCTGCATCGGAAGAGGAGCAGCTGGGACTAGAACCAGCACCTAATGGGATGCCGGTGCCACAGGCGGAGAATTAACCTACTGCGCCATGGCACAGGCCCCCGATTGGAGATGTTTTAAAAGGGACCTGGATTTCACTGACAGCAAAATGAGGTGACAATTTAGGTAAATGGCCATTGTAACTGGTGTGACCCAAGGGAACAACTTTGTATCATTTCTGTGAACATTCCTTCTGAACTTCTTTTCCAAGGAGAGCCATTTAGATCAGATTCTGCAACAATGATCATATCTGGGCCAGTGCAAGTACTTACATCCAAAAATTATGATACAATTTTAATTTAAGTCTAAAATTGTGTTGCCCAAACAAGCACTTAGATATATTTATTAATTTCTGATTTATAGTGCATTTTCACAACATGTGTAATTGAACTTCAAGCTGTATTAGGCAAGCATTAAGTTGTTCATATCTAATGTGTAAGGAAATTGGGGAGTCATTTTGCTCTTTCTCCTAAAACATATATTTCAATAGTACAATTATGAGCATTTACTAACTGCTCAATAAATATTTGATAACCATGCAATTCTCATGAGCAAAATAAACCTGTGAAAAATTTGTGTTCAAGTAAAAATCTAATTGTGATAAAACAGATATTTTATCTTTGTAGATATGACTTTATTCATATTCAGCTACACCAATAAGTAGAGATGTCTGTGTCTTTGTCTTGAAAATTCAGTAACAAAAGATATTCATTTTCCAAAACAACTAATGGAATCCTAATTGTCAATTAAAGATATGAGTTACCTTAGTATCACACCTAATTAAAACATATGATATTTTATTTTTTTCTATTAGTAGAATAAATAGAAAAAAATCAGTTAAGGGGAAAAAATCCATGCACTTAACAGATTTTAGATTCTATATGTAATGACTTTCTCTGCAGGTTTGCATTACAGTGATTTAACATTGGTAATCACATGACTTTAGCATGGAAGATAGCCTATGAGTCATGACTTGTCCTGCTGCAAATGAGAGAACTCTAACTCAAAGTTACTTAAAATAAACTTCACTGAGCAATCATGCCTAAATATAGGAACTCAAGCCGAATCAAGTCCTCTTTGTTTTCCTACTTATCTATTCTATTTTCTTTTGCATTGGCCTTATTTGTTGGCAGGCTTCCCACCTCAGAGCCTCCAAACATCTCCAGGGACTTACATTCTGTCAATTTAGCTGCCCAGGGGGAATGAGCCTAACTTTTCCATAGCTCCAGCAAAAATTTCATGTGTGACTGTAACTGATCATAACTAATTTTTGTGTCCATGCATGAGCAAATCACTGACACCCCAAATATAATGCTGCCCACTCTTGAACCACTGTGAGAGACTTGTCCGCATCTGAACACTTACACTATTACTAGATTAGAGATGATTTCCCCAAAGGACAATGACGTTCTGTTACCAGCATAAGTGGGATTGAATATTGGTCAGGCCGAAAGAACAAAACTTCATTCCAGCACTCCATGAATGCTGAAATTAAGTGACTTTTCACAGTGAAATTAAGTGACTGTAAACAAAGCCAAATTGGGCCTGAAATTCCTGTATCCTAGGCCAGAATTTTTCAATTGTACCTCACTGTCAGTTTTTATTATGGAGAGTAAATAAGATTGTGAGCTTAATTGTTCTTTGAGAAAGTGATAATGTGCTGAATAAATGGCTATTATACATGATCTCTAGGCAACAATCTTGAAAGTTCCAGATGTCCTGATTTAATTTGTACATTTGAAATTTATTCAATCTGGAGGAATGTATAATTTAAGTTATTTGGGAAATGTGCTGCAAGAGGACTTTTTATTCAATGGATCTTACTAATAACCACTTGGAAATGATAATAATCCTTTGGGCTAGGAAGTGAGATATTCTTTCTAATGTAAAGGCTGAGAAATGTTTGGACAATGTTTCTATTCCAATAGGGCTCCAGGGCTTTCCCAGAAGGCTCCTCATAGTGATTCTTTATTTGCTTCTCTCACTCAGCTCTTCTTATGCTGAGCACCACTAAATCTCACCAGAATCAACAACCTGGCTTGGGCACAAGTATTAATAGCTCTCTTACCAAACCAATGATATGCTTCTTTCAAGGGGAAAATTATTCCTTCCTTGTAGATTTCCCCAGAGGAATTATATCTCTTATCTCTTCTAAAATTATATTTTGTTCTTCTTATATCGGAAGACGCATTTATGGCCTATTAAATCCAAATTTAGAAACATTGACATCTTTAAAGCTAGCTCTTTCTTTGATAAAAGGAAAATCTAGATTTTTAGATTTCTGTAAAAATAAGGAGCGATTTTGTGTTGCCATCCCTTTAATATAGCAAAACAGAACATAAAATCACATTTTCATATTAAGATCGATTAAAACATTCTGGGGACTGGTGCTATAGTGTAGCAGGTAAAGCTGATGTCTGAAGCGCCAGCATCCTATATGGGTGCCAGTTCAAGACCCAGCCACTCCACTTCCGATCCAGCTCTCTACTATGGCTTGGGAAATCATAGAATGTGGTCCAAGTCCTTGGGCCCCTGCACACGTGTGAAGACCTGGAAAAGGCTCCTGGCTCCTGGCTTCGGATCAGTGCAGTTTGAGCTGTTGTGGCCAATTGGGGTCTGAACCAGTGGATGGAAGACCTCTCTCTCTCTCTCTCTCTCTCTCTCTCTCTCTTTCTCTCTCTCTCTCTGCCTCTCCTTCTGCTTCTGTGTAACTCTGACTTTCAAATAAATAAATGAATCTTTAGGAAAAAGCACTCTGTCACAATTACATGTTATACTTTTCGGAAAATATTAGGTATTTTCAATTATAAATTATAAATAATTTAGGACATTCTAAGGAAATGTTATGGTTTCATATAAATCTGCTACTTACAAAATACATACTCACTATTAATCTAAAATGGACATCTCTCTGAACCGTGAATGTTCTGGAAATTGTTTTTTCCAGTCTCTGCTAAGAAATCATCCTGGGCAGGCGCCGCGACTCACTTGGTTAATCCTCCACCTGTGGCGCTGGCATCCCATATGGGCACCAGGTTCTAGTCCTGGTGGCTCCTATTCCAGTCCAGCTTTCTGCTGTGGCCCGGGAAGGCAATGAAGGATGGCCCAAATGCTTGGGACTCTCCTGGCTTTGGGTCAGCACAGCGCTGGTGGTAGCGGCCATTTGGGGAGTGAACTAATTATCTATAACTCTACACATCAAATAAAAATAAATAAATAAAAGAAATCATCCAATAGCCACACCATATATTAGAAACAAACATTCACACTCCATATTAATTGAAAGTGGGAAGAACTAAAACTCAAAATGCTAGATGGATGGAAAAAAATGCCCATACTAGTGTCTATTCCTCAGAGAAGATGTACAATTGGATATAGATAAATGCCACCCCTGAAACTTCAATGATATATAAAAGAAATACTTTTCAAAAAGAAAGCAAAATATTTTGAAAATCTTTGTTTTATACCTTTGCAAAACAAATAGTGAAGAATATTATAATACCAAGTACTATAGCTTAATGAACTGTGATTAATTTAAAATTTACTATAAATGAGTGAAATTGTCATTTTTCCATTCAGTTATTGTAAATAGCTTTTGTCTATATTCTCATTAGGTTCTTTTTTTTAACTTGTTTTTTCATTTTTTTATTTTTATTTTTGACAAGCAGAGTTAGAAACAGAGAGAGAAACAGAGAAAGAGTTATAGACAGTGAAAGAGAGATGGAGAGAAAGTTCTTCCTTTCATTGGTTCACTCACCCAATGGCTGCCACAGCCAGCACTGTACCAATCCAAAGCCAGGAGCCAGGTGCTTCCTCCCAGTCTCCCATGCGGGTGCAGGTGTTACAGTTTTTATACAGTGACAACTAATCAAACACCAAAAAGGAAACCTGTTGAAGTGAAATGGACACTATTAGGAACAGTGACTTGATCAGCCCTTGTCATGACTGTTGATGAACAACTTAATACTTTATCCCTTTTAGCATTTTTTTGTTCTACTTAATACTATTGGCTGAACTCAGTAATTAATACACAACTATTCTTAAGTGTTTAAATTTAACTGAAAAGTGATCCCTGTTAAATATAAGAGTGGGAATAAGAGAGGGAGGAGATGTACGGTTTGGGACATGCTCAATTGGTCTTGCCCCAAACTGTAGAGTTAGAAACGTGCCAGGGGATTCCAATTCAATCCCATCAAGATGGCATGTACCAATGCCATTTCACTAGTCAAAGTGATCAGTTTCAGTTCATAACTGATCATAATGATAGGATTAAGTGACAACAGGATCACATAAACAAGACTAGTGTCTGCTAATACTAACTGATAGAATCAAAAAGGAGAGAATGATCCAACATGGGAAGCGGCATATAAAGCAAACTCATAGAATGGCAAATGTCTTAAACAGCACTCTGGCCTCAGAATCAGCCTTTAAGGCATTCAGATCTGGCTGAAGAGCTCATAGAGTGTTTTAGGCATGGAAAGCCAAGAAACTCTGGCAAAACAAAACAAAAAGAAAACCTAAATGAAAGATCTCTGCAAGTGAGATACCAGTGGAAAGAGGAAAGAACGGGCCATCAAAGAAGGAGGTATCTTTCTCTGAAGGGAGGAGAGAACTTCCACTTTGACTATGGCCTTGTCTTAGTAAGATTGGAGTTGGCGAACTCAAAAGGCTTCCACAGCCTTGGCAACTCATGACAAGAGCCTAGGGTGATTACTGACACCATAAAAAAAGAGTGTCAATTGTTAAGTCAACAACAGGAGTCACTGTGCACTTACTCTCCATGTAGGATCTCTGTCCTTAATGTATTGTACAATGTAAATTAATTCTATAACTAGTACTCAAACAGTACTTTATACTTTGTGTTTCTATGTGGGTGCAAACTGTTGAAATCTTTACATAATATATACTAAATTGATCTTCTGTATATAAAGATAATTGGAAATGGATCTTGATGTGAATGGAATGGGAGAGGTAACAAGAGATGGGAGGGTTGCGGGTGGTAGGGAAGTTATCGGGGGGGAGCCATTTTAATCAATAAGCTGTATTTTGGAAATTTGTATCCACTAAATAAAAGTTAAAAAAAAAGTTTTTATACAGTAAAGTATTAAACCTTTTATTGTAATGTAAATTTAAAATAGATAATTTCAAAACAAAAACAAAAAGTGAAGGAAGTAGACCCGGAGGGAAAGACAAGGAGAGAGGGAGAGTAAAAGGGAAAATAGTTCTGTTGTTAGAATTGTATCTACAGGGCCAGCGCCGTGGCTCACTAGGCTAATCTTCCGCCTTCAGCACCGGCATCCCGGGTTCTAGTCTGCTTGGGGTCCCAGATTCTGTCCTGGTTGCTCCTATTCCAGTCCAGCTCTCTTCTGTGGCCCGGGAAGGCAGTGGAGGATGGCCCAAGTGCTTGGGCCCTGCACCCACATGGGAAACCAGGAGGAAACACCTGACTCCTGCTTCAGATCGGTACCAGCCATAGTTGCCATTTGTGGGGTAAACCGACTGAAGGAAAGACCTTTCTCTCTGTCTTTCTCTCTCACTGTCTAACTCTGCCTGTCCAAAAAAAAAAAAAAAAAGAATTGTAGCTACAAATCATATCTTTTTTCATGAATTTTCAAGACAAAGATACAGCCATATTGGTGTATTTACTCATCCCATTTAGAATGTTATTATTAGGATAAAAGTTTTTAAAATGCTGTTTAAGGGTTACAGAAAGTGGAATTCTTATACAAGTTGAGTATTTGAATTAGTGCAGCCACTGTGGAAAATAGTATGGGGGCAGTAGGTTAATCCTCTGCCTGTGACACCAGCATCCCATATGGGCACCTGTTCTAGTCCTGGCTGCTCCACTTCCAATCCCACTCTCTGCTGTGGCCTGGGAAAGCAGTAGAATATGGCCCAAATCTTTGGGCCCCTGCACCCATGTGGGAGACCCAGATGAAGCTCCTGGCTCTTGGCTTCGTATTGGCCTACCTCCAACTGTTGTAGCCAATTGGGGAGTGAACCAATGGAAGAAAGCTCTCTCTCTGTCTCTCCTTCTCACTGTCTGTTATTCTACTTCTCAAATAAAATAAGTAAAATTTTTAAAAATAAAGAAAACAGTATGGACATTCTTTAAATACTAAAAAATAAATCTATCATTTGATACAGAAAACCCATTATTTGGTCCCAGGAAAATGAGATCACTTTGTCAAAGAGACATTTGCACTTTCATTTTTATTGTAACACTATTCACAAAAGCCAAAATATAAAGTCAACCAAAGTGTTCATCAACAGATGAATGAAGAAAAAGTAATACATAAACACAAAGAATCTATATTCAACCATGAAATCCTGGTTGGTTTTTTTTTTTTTTTTTTTTGCAGCAAAATGTGTGATACTAAAGAACATTGCAATGGGGCCGGTGCTGTGGCATAGTGGATTATCGCCCTGGCCTGAAGTGCCGGCATCCCCCATGGGAGAAGGTTCGAACTCGGCTGCTCCACTTCCTGTCCAGCTCTCTGCTATGACCCAAGAAAGCAGAAGATGGCCCAAGTCGTTGGGCCCCTGTACCCATGTTAAAGACCGGGAAGAAGCTCCTGGCTCTTGGCTTCAGATCGGCCCAGCTCCGACCGTTGCAGCCATCTGGGGAGTGAGCCATTGGATGGAAGACCTCTCTCTTTCTCTCTCTCTCTCTCTGCCTCTCCTCTCTCTTTGTAACTCTGACTTTCAAATAAATAAATAAATCTTTTTTTTTTACAAAAGAACATTGTGTTAAACAAAATCAGCCAGACACAGAAGGAAAAATCCTGAGTCCTTTCCTTATATATAGACACTAAGAAAAGTTCTCCTACTAATAGAATATTGTTTACTACAGTCTGGCAAGTTTGAAAAAAAAGAATGGTAGAGGGCATTGAGTAATGGGTAACAAAACATAGAATGAATAAGCACTGGTGTTCTACAGCACAGTGGGAAGACTACAGTTTACAACAGCCTATCGTGTTCAGTGTTACAAACAAAAGAGAGGAGCTTGTACTTCCTAACAAAAAGTATATGACAAGGAGAGGCAAACATTGATTCTCCTGACTTGATCCGTGTGCATTGTATGTGACAAGATTTCACACTGTGCCTCATACTGCGTAAGTACATACAATTATTGATTGTTAAATCAAAACACTATTTATTTATTTATTTATTTATTAATTTAAAAAGAAGGGAGGGAGGGAGGGGGGAGAGAGAGAGAGAGAGAGAGAGATCCAATAGTTTATTCCCCAAATGGCCACAACAGGCAAATCTGGGCAAATCAGAAGCCATGAACCAGGAACTCCACCTTGGTATCCCACATGAATGGCAGGAGCCCATTGAGACATCTTCTATTGCCTTCCCAAGCATTAGCAGCCATCTAGATTGGTAGCAGGTTATAACAAGCACTTTGATATGAAATCCCGGCATTGCAAGCAGTGGCTTAAGTGATCACAGCATCAGCCCTAAACAACAAGCCGAGAAATGGAAAGAATATTTGTAGCTAAGGAAATGCAAACTAAACTGATCTGATCATCACTCACTGAATATATGTACCAGATTATCACACTGTACTTCATAAATATGCTCTGTTTAAATGATATTTTTTAAATGAAGAAGAAATGAGCCACAGAGAAGAGAGCTTAACATTTTGATGTAAGACTTCATCTTTGGCCTCTTAACGTCAGGGAAAGCAGTAGCTAGCAGATTAAAATAATCTAAATTAAATTTCTACTTCTATCTACCACGTGATAGAGTTTATAAATTAAATCTTAACAAGCAATATGGGATTTGTAAACATGCTAGAAATTCCTATGACCATCAAGAATGACGATGTCTCAGGAGGAAAGACTGCTGCAGAAATAAGGGAGTTTTCATTACAAAAAATATATAAAATGAAAATAAAATTACTCTTAAAATGTAAACAGTAAGTTTGTGCATGATCAAGGACACAAGTCAGCAATTTTCAGTCTATACATAAGAAAATCAATATCTTTTCAGCAAAAAGAAACAATTTAGAGTCCTTCCAATATATAATAAAAATCCCCAACAAGTAATCAATACCGCTAGACATGTGAAGGAACAGGGAAATGCTATCTAAATCAACAGAATAAACAGTTAAAAAAAAACATGAAATGTAGGCAGGTATTTCACTTTTAAATATTTGTCTAATTATATATTAAAAGGCAGAATGACAGAGGAAGTAGAACAAACATAAAAAGACAGAGAGAGATGTGTTGTATCTGCTGGTTAATTCCCTAAATGGCTACAGCAGCCAGGTCTGGCACAGGTTAAAGCCAGTAGCCAGGAGCTACTTCTTGTTTTCCCACATGGGTGGTAGGGGCTCAAGAATTTGGGCCTTCCTCCACTACCTTCCCAAGTGTATTATCAGGACACTGGATATATGCAGTGGAGCACTTGGGACTTGAACTGAACCAACAAGCAAGTGGTGGTTTAACTTCCTGTAGCACAATGGCATCTCCCAAGTCTTTTTGAGTACAATTAAACACTTAGGAGAAAATTACACTAATAACAATTATTATATGTAAGCATATCAGCTTATCAGCTACTAAAGTCCACTTTGGAAAAGAACCACATAAAATTATACAACTAAAAATGCAGTTTTTTTATTTATTTGACAGGTAGATTTATAGACAGTGAGAGAGAGAGAGACAGAGAGAAAGGTTCACTCCCCAAATGGCCACTACAGCTGGCGCTGCAGCCAATCTGAAGCTGGGAGCCAGGTGCCTCTTCCTGGTCTCCCGTGCAGGTGCAGGGCCCAAGCATTTGGGCCATCCTCCACTGTCTTCCCGGGGCCACAGCAGAGAACTCGACTGGAAGAGGAGCAACTGAGACTAGAACCTGGCACCCATATGGGATGCCAGCATCACAGGCGAAGGATTAACCAAGTGAGCCATGGTGCCAGCCCCAAAAAATGCAGTTTCTGAAATTACAAATTTCATTCATGGGCTTAATAGTATATTGTATATTGGGGAGGAAATGCCCAGTGACATTGAGTACTAATAAAGGTATCACATATTAAGGAAAAAAACAGTTTTAGGATAGTATAAAATTAGGTATCATGTGTGTAACTGAAGTTATGAAAAGGAATAGCAAAGCAGTTAGCTTTGTTGTGTACTGGGTAAAGCCTCTACCTGTGATGCTGGCATCACATATGGGCACCGATTTCTGTCCCAGCTGCTCAACTTCCAATCCAGCTCCCTGCTAATGGCCTGAGAAAAGCAGTGGAAGATGCCTCAAGTGTTTGTACCCCTGCCAACCTCATGGGAGACCTGGATGAGACTCCTGGCTCCTGGCTTCAGCTTGGTCCAGAGCTGGTCACTGGCCATCCAGGATGTGAAACAGCAGACAGAAGGTATTCTCTCTCTCTCTCTCTCTCTCTCTCTCTCTCTCTCTCTCTCTCTCTCTGTCTCACTTTCAAATAAATAAATAAATCTTTTTAAAAATGTATACCAAAAATGATGGTACAGAAAAATAAATGAAAGCTGGAATATTTCCAAATATGTTGAAGACTTCATTATACATATTCAAGGAGATTGGTGAAGGGTAATCATGATAAGTACAATGAAAAAAGTATATAAAATCACATTATAATTAAACTACTAAGTATCAAAGCTTTTGGAAATTGTCCAAAAATGGTGCATCATGCATTGAATAAAAACAATCAGAAAAAGTATAGAATTCTTACAAAGAAATAATGAAAGTCAGAAGACAATGGAATCTCATTAATAAGATGAAATAAAAAATGTTTTAATGCTCAGCAAAAAAAAATTATATTAAAAATGAAGATTTAATAAAATTAAGTCTTTGGGTTGGGTATCTGGTGTAGCAGCTGAAATGCCCCCATCCCATACCATAACATCTATGTTAGAATCCTTGCACTGTTGGCCGGCACCGCAGCTCACTAGGCTAATCCTCTGCCTGCGGCACCGGCACCCTGGGATCTAGTCCTGGTCGTGGCGCTGGATTCTGTCCCCGTTGCTCCTCTTCCAGTCCAGCTCTCTGCTGTGGCCCGGGAAGGCAGTGGAGGATGCCCCAAGTCCTTGGACCCTACACCTGCATGGGAGACCAGGAGGAAGCACCTGGCTCCTGGCTTCAGATAGGCACAGTGCGCCTGCCGTAGCGGCCATTTGGGGAGTGAACCAATGGAAGGAAGACCTTTCTCTCTCTCTCTCTCACTGTCTAACTCTGCCTGTCAAAACAAATAAACAAACAAACAACTAAAAAACAAGAATCCTTGCTCTGCTCCCTATTAGAGTTTACTGTTAGTACACATTATGGTAGGCAACAGTGATGGTTGAAGTAGTTGTATCTCTACCACCAACAAAGACACCTAGATGGAGTTTCTGGTTTCAGCTTAGATGGCTCCTGGTTTCAGCTTGTCCAGAATGATACCTGTCAGGGGCATTTGAGGAGTGAAACGTCTGATGGTAGATATCTATCTGTATCTCTTGCTGTCTCTCTCTTTCAAATAAATAAAATGATCAAATAAAAATGTTTAAAAATATCTTCTTATAGTTCTTAGCAAAGAGATTTTTATACTAGTAGATGTGTATTACAGAAAATAAGCCAACAAGTGCTGTTTGAGCTGAAGGACAGCAACAATATGTGAAAACTCAGATATAAAGAAAAGAATAAAAATACTTTATAACAGAATGTGGACTTTTATCTTTATTTTTATTTATTAAATTTTATTATATCACAATTTATGGTTTAAGTCAGGAAAATGTGTAATGGCATAGTATTATATTACAATGCTTATTTCACATATTCAGAATATGTTGATCAAAAATTTGATATTTTCAATTAAATTGTGAAGTTGGGTATATTATAATTTGTGAGATTTTACTGAAGTCTACTTTGAGACAATAATTTGAGATTAATCTCTAAATACTTTCAAAATTAAAATGAAGACTTATAAAGTATCTGTGATAAAATCAGAGATTCAATTAAGCTTAAATAATTAGAAAAAGCAAATAATAATGCCTGGGCTTCTAGCTTTACTCTCAACCTGGGTATTTGTGCTATTCTCTCTAGCTTTCAAATAAAATACAAATTTAAAAAATAAATAAAGAGAATAATGAAAGCAAATGATGTACCAATTAATTTTATATATAGATATATAGATAGAGGGATTCAATCCTGCAACAAGTTGTAACAAATAGAATCTTACAATACATAGAAAAATATGATTAAAGTGCTACTTTTCAGAAACTTAAGGGAAGTTTGTGTAGAAAACATTCTAAGCATAACTTTTTTATAAATTTAATTTGTTAAACATGAAAAATTATACTTTTGTAGATACAGAAAAGTATTTTATGAAATTTACCATCCAATTCATGATAAAAGTTCTTAGTAATCCAGAAATAAGAGGATATTTTAAAAACCTAATAGAAACCACACATAATGAAAACACTACAAAATGATTTGAAAATATTTTTGCTACAAAATACATACAACTTTTTTTAAAACTTTTATTTAGTAGATATAAATTTCCAAAATACAGCTTATGGATTACAATGGCTTTCCCCCCACCCCGTAACTTCCCCCCCCCAAACAACTCCTGCTCCCTCTCCCATTTCATTCACATCAAGATTAATTTTCAATTATCTTTATATACAGAAGATCAATTTACTATATACTAAGTAAAGATTTCATCAGTTTGCCCCCACACAGAATACAAAGTGCAAAATACTGTTTGAACACTAGTCATAGCATTGATTCACATTGAACTACACATTAAGGACAGAGATCCTACACGAGGAGTAAGTACACAATGATCCTGTTGTTGACTTAACAAATTGACACACTTGTTTAAGGCATCAGCAATCTGCCAAAGCTTTAGTCATGAGTTCCCAAGGCCATGGGAGCCACCTTAGCTCACTGACTTTGATCTTATTTCGACAAGGCCATAGTCAAAGTGGAAGTTCTCTCGCCCCATCAGAGAAAGGTATCTCCTTCTTTGATGGCCCGTATTTTCTACTGGTATCTCACTTGCAGAGATCTTTCATTTAGGTCCTCTTTTCTTTTTTTCTTGCCAGAAAGTCTTGGCTTTCCATGCCTAAAATACTCTCTTGGGCTCTTGAGCCAGATCTGAATACCTTAAGGGCTGATTCTGAGGCCAGACTGCTATTTAGTACATCTGCCGTTCTATGAGTCTACTGTGTGTCCCGTATCCCTTGTTGGATCGTTCTCTCCCTTTTTTATTCTATAAGTTAGTATTAGCAGACACTAGTCTTGTTTATGTGATTCCATTGACTCTTAGACCTATTATGATCTATTGTGACCTGAAAATGATCACTTGGACTAGTGAGATGGCATTGGTACCTGCCACCGTGATGGGATTGTATTGGAATTCCCTGGCACATTTCTAACTCCACCACTTGGGGCAGGTCAGCTTGAGCATGTGCCAAACTGCACATCTGTTCCCTCTCTTATTCTCACTCTTATATTTAACAGAGATCACTTTTCAGTTAACTTTAAACACCTAAGAATAATTGTGTGTTAATTACAGAGTTCAACCAATAGTATTAACTCGAAAAAAAATACTAAAAGGGATGAAGTATTAAGTTGTTCATCAATAGTCAGGGCAAGGTCTGATCAAGTTACTATTTCTCATAGTGTCCATTTCACTTTACCAGGTTTCCTTTTTGATGCTCAGTTAGTTGTCCCTGATCAGGGAGGACATATGACATTTGTCCTTCTGGGACTGGCTTACTTCACTCAGCATGATGTTTTCCAGATTCCTCCATTTTGTTACAAATGACCAGATTTCATTTTTATTTTTACTGCTGTATAATATTCTATAGACTACATGTCCCATAATTTCTTTATCAGGTCTACTGTTGATAGGCATTTGGGTTGATTCCAGGTCTTAGCTATTGTGAATTGAGCAGCAATAAATATTAAGGTGCAGACAGCTTTTTTACTTGACAATTTAATTTCCTTTGGGTAAATTCCAAGGAGTGGGATGGCTGGGTTACATGGAAGGGCTATATTTAGGTTCTGAGGAATCTCCAGACTGACTTCCATAGTGGCTTTACCAGTTTGCATTCCCACCAACAGTGGGTTAGTGTCCCTTTTTTCCCACATCCTTGCCAGCATCTATTGTTGGTAGATTTATGAATGTGAGCCATTCTCACCGGGGTGAGGTGAAATCTCATTGTGATTTTGATTTGCATTTCCCTGAATGCTAGTGATCCTGAACATTTTTTCATGTGCCTGTTGGCCATTTGGATTTCCTCTTTTGAAAAATGTCTTTTGAAAAAAAAAAAAGAAAAATGTCTATTGAGGTCCTTGGCCCATCTCTTAAGTGGTTTTTTTGTGGTGGTGTTGTGGAGTTTCTTGATCTATTTGTAGATTCTGGTTATTAACCCTTTATCTGTTGCATAGTTTGCAAATATTGTTTCCCATTCTGCCGGTTGCCTCTTCACTTTCCTGACTATTTCTTTTGCAGTACAGAAACTTCTAAATTTGATGCAATCACAAATGTTAATTTTGGCTTTGACTTCCTGTGCTTCCGGGGTATTTTCCAAGAAGTCTTTGCCTGTGCCTACATCTTGCAGGGTTTCTCCAATGTTCTCTAGTAATTTGATGGTGTCAGGTCATAGATTTAGGTCTTTAATCCATATTGAGCGGATTTTTTGTAATGTGAAAGGTAAGGGTCTTTCTTCATTCTTCTGCACATGGAAATCCAATTTTCCCAACACAATTTATTGAATAAACTTTCCTTACTCCAGGGATTGTTTTTAGATCCTTGATCAAATATAAGTTGGCTGTAGATGTTTGGAATGATTTCTGGTGTTTCTATTGTATTGCATTGGTCTATCCATCTTTTCCTGTACCAGTATCATGCTGTTTTTTTATTACAATTGCCCTGTAGTATGCCCTGAAATCTGGTATTGTGATGCCTCTGGCTTTGTTTTTGTTGTACAAGATTCCTTTAACTATTTGAAGTCTCCTGTGTCTCCACATAAATTTCAGCATCAATTTTTCCAGATCTGAGAAGAATGTATTCGGTATTTTGATTGGTATTGCATTGAATCTATAAAATGCTTTTGGGAGAATGGACATTTTGATGATATTGATTCTACCAATCCATGGGCATGGAAGATTTTTCCATTTTGTGATATCCTCTTCTATTGATTTCTTTAAGATTTCATAATTCTCATTGTAGAGATCTTAAACGTCCTTGGTTAAGTTTATTCCAAGGTATTTGATTGTTTTTGTAGCTATTGTGAATGGGATTGATCTTAGAAGTTCTTCCTCAGCCATGGCATTTATATCCTGCTACTTTGTCAAACTCTTCTATGAGTTCCAATAGTCTCTTACTAGAGTTCTTTGGGTCCCCTAAGTAAAGAATCATATCATCTGCAAAGAGGGATAGTTTGAGTTCTTCCTTCCCAATTTGTATCCCTTTAATTTCTTTTTCTTGCTTAATAGCACTTGCTAAAACTTCCAGAACGATGTTGAATAGCAGTGGTGAGAGTGGGCATTGCTGTCCGGTACCAGATCTCAGTGAAAATGCTTCCAACTTTTCCCCATTCAAGAGGATGCTGGCCTTGGGTTTTTCATAAATTGCTTTGATTGTATTGAGAAATATTCCTTCTATACCCAGTTTGCTTAGGGTTTTAATCATGAAAGGGGTTATATTTTATCAAATGCTTTCTCTGCGTCTATTAAGATAATCATATGGTTTTTCTTCTTCAGTCTCTTAATGTGGTGTATCACTTTGAGTGATTTGTGAACATTGAACCATCCCTGCATGCCAGGGATAAATCCCACTTTGTCTGGGTGGATGATCTTTCTGGTGTGCTGAAGTGTTCTATTGGCCAGTATTTTATTAAGGATTTTTGCATCTAGGTTCATCAGGGATATTGCTCTGTACTTTTCTTTCAATGCTGTATCTTTCTCTGGCTTAGGAATTAAGGTGATGATGGCTTCATAGGAAGAATTTGGGAGGATTCCCTCTTTTTCACTTGTTCTGAATAGTTTGAGAAGAATTGGAGTTAGTTCTTCTTTAAATGTCTGGTAGAATTCAGCAGTGAATCCATCTGGTCCTGGGCTTTTCTTTGTTGGGAGGGCCTTTATTACTATTTCAATTTCTGTCTCAGTTATGGGTCTGTTTAAGTTTTCTATGTCTTCCTGGTACAGTTTAGGTAGGTTGTATGTGTCCAGGAATCTATCCATTTCTGATAGATTTCCCTGTTTGCTGGCATACATGTCCTTGTAGTAATTTCTGATGATTCTTTTTATTTCTGTGGTGTCTGTTGTTATGTTTCCTTTTTCGTCTCTGATTTTATTGATTTGAGTCTATTCTCTTCTTTTTTTAGTTAGTTGGGCCAATGGAGTGTCAATTTTGTTTATTTTTTCAAAAAATAAGCTCCTTGTTTGGCTGATTTTTTGTAATTTTTTTTAGATTCAATCCTCTTGATTTCTTCTCTGATTTTAATTATTTCTCTTCTCCTAGTAGCTTTGGGTCTGGTTTGCTGCTCATTTTCTAGATGTTTGAGATGAGCTGAAAGCTCATTTATTTGAGGCCTTTCCAATTTCTTGTTTAGGCACCTATTGATATAAACTTTCCTCTTAACACTGCTTTTGCTGTATCCCATAACTTTTGACATATTGTGCTGTTGTCTTCATTTACTTCTATAAAGTGTTTGATTTCTTCTATGACCCATTGTTCATTCAGGAGCATGTTGTTCAATCTCCATGTGTTTGCATATGCTCTAGGGATTCCTGTGTTGCTAATTTCCAACTTCATTCCAGTATGCTCTGAGAAGCTGCATCATATGATTCTAATTCTTTTGAATTTGCTGAGACTTACTTAATGGCCTAGTATGTAGTCAATCCTAGAGCAGGTTCCATGTACTGCTGAGAAGAATGTAAAATCTTTATTTGTAGGATGAACAGTTCTGTAGATATCTGTTAGATCCATTTGGGCAATTGTGTCATTTAAATCTATGGTTTCCTTGTTGATCTTGTGTCTGATTCATCTGTCTGTTTCTCAGTGTGGAGTATTAAAGTCCCCCAGTACTATTGTATTGGAATCTAAATCTCCTTTTAAGTCCCTTAACATATCTTTTAAATAACCCGGTGCCCTGTAATTAGGTGTGTATACATTGATAATCATTATATCTTCCTGTTGAATTGATCCCTTAACCACTATATAGGCATGGAAAGCCAAGAAACTCTGGCAAAACAAAACAAAACACAAAACCTAAATGAAAGATCTCTGTGAGTGAGATCCCAGTAGAAAAAACGGGCCATCAAAGAAGGAGGCATATTTCTCTGAAGGGAGGAGAGAACTTCCACTTTGACTATGGCCTTGTCTAAATAAAATTGGAGTTGGAGAACTCAAAAGGCCTCCATATCCTTGGCAACTCATGACAAGAGCCTAGGGTGATTGCTGACACCATATACAAGAGTGTCAATTGCTAAGTCAACAACAGGAGTCACTGTGCACTTTCTCCCCATGTAGGTTCTCTGTCCTTAAAGTGTTGTACAATGTAAATTAATTCTATAACTAGTACTCAAACAGTACTTTACACTTTGTGTTTCTGTGTGTGTGTAAACTGTTGAAATCTTTACATAATATATACTAAATTGATCTTCTGTTTATAAAGATAATTGAAAATTAATCTTGGTGTGAATGAAATGGGAGAGGGAGCGGGAGTTGGGAGGGTTGCGGGGGGAGGGACGTTATGGAGGGAAAAGCCACTGTAATCCAAAAGCTATACTTTCAAAATTTATATTATTAAATAAAAGTTAAAAAAAGTAAAAATGTACATATAGGAAATACAGCAGTATCTATAGTATGGAATAAGGATATAAACCTATATTAATATATACTTCAGAAATATACCTTGAAATATATATTCACTTGATAATCAATAAGACTTTCCATCAATGAGAAAGAATATTTAAAAATTATACTTACTGGGCAAATGGCATATCCATATGGATATAAAATAATCATAAGGACTACTTTGGACCCCTGGAATACAGTCCTGAGTGAAATGTAGATTTAAACGTGGCAGATCATGGCTTTCAGAGGACAATTTATGGGTATATATATATATATATAATATTTCATTAAGGAAAATTTAAATAGTATACTGAGTGCTATTAAGGAAAATTAGCCAATTGGTTTCCATTCAATATAGGACTATATGTTCATTAAAAAATGCTCTAATGGGTTATCCAATAGCCAATAATGAAATGAAATGAGTTGCGACTTCCATTTATCATCAAAGATCAACAAATCAAAACCACAATAACTTGTCAGACACAAGATGAGCTAATCAGAAAGGAAGGAAAAATAGTAAAGACAGATATTAAAGTTTGGCAAAATAATAAATCAAAGGGAAAATCTTTCTACACATTATTATAATCACGTTGGGGGGGAAAATGGCAGTTTCTACTCACGCTAAACTATGTTCGTCTTCTTGGGCTGCTATAACAATATTAATTAATCAATTTAGTATCAATAGAAATTTATTTCTCATAGTTCTGGCATTTGGAAAGTCTAAGATCAAAGAGCTGACATATCCAGGGTCTGGTGAGAGCCCGCTTTCCAGTTCATAGATGGTACCTTCTCCCCGTGACCTCACTTGAGAGCAGAGTCCTCACGACTTTCTTCTCCTCAGCACCATCTTCTGTCACAGAGAGGATTAAATTTTAATATAAGACTGTTAGTGGGATGCTATCATTCAGACCACTGCAATAAACAGGCAATTCCCCTGTAATTCCAATCCCCCTACAGTTGCGCAAGTGCACACCCACCAAAAGACATATACAGGGGCCCGTGCTGCGGTGTAGGGGGTAAAGCTGCTGTGGTGCCAGCATCTCATATAGGCCCCGGTTGGAGGCCTGGCTGCTTCACTTCCAATCTAGCTCTATGCTATGTCCTGGGAAAGCAGTAGAAGATGATCCAAGTCCTTGGGCCTTTGTACCCACGTGGGAGACCTGGAAGAAGTTCCTGGTTCCTGGCTTCGGATTGGTACAGCGCCATCTGTTGCAGCCATTTGTGGAGTGAACCAGAGGACAGAAGACTTCTTTATTTTTTTTTTTTTTCATTTTTTTGACAGGCAGAGTTAGACAGTGAGAGAGACAGAGAGAAAGGTCTTCCTTCCGTTGGTTCACCCCTCAAATGGCTGCTACGGCTGGTGCTCTGCGCAGATCCGAAGCCAGGTGCCAGGTGCTTCCTCCTGGTCTCCCATGCGGATGCAGGGCCCAAGCACTTGGGCCATCCTCCACTGCACTCCCATGCCACAGCAGAGAGCTGGACTGGAAGAGTAGCAACCGGGAGAGAATCCAGCACCCCAACCGGGACTAGAACCCCGGGGTGCCAGCGCCACAGGTGGATGATTTGCCTAGTGAGCCACGGCGCCGGCAAGTATAGAAGACTTCTCTCTCTGCCTCTGCCTCTCTGTAACTCTGCCTTTCAAATAAATAAATAAATCTTACCAAAAAAATGAAGCAGCCAAAACACAAACAAGTGCCCAATTAAAATAAAAAGACATGTACAGACACACATACATATGTATGTGAAAATAAGCTGATATGTACAAAAATTTCCACAACTGTAGTTTGCTAATAGTCTCCATTTATTAGCGTTAAATTTCATTGCAACTATACAACTCCTAAATTTTTATATATCCAAAACTGGAACATTACACAGCAATGAGAATGAATAAATTACAACTGCACACACACTCACACACACACCAATCCATTAATCACAAATGCAATACTGAGTGATAGAAATCAGACATGTGATTGCATTTATACAGTAATGGAAAAAGGCATTATGTGGTCACTGATTGTTAGCCATGTCTTGGGAGAGCTAGTGATAAGAGTGGCATGATAAGCACTTTGTGTTTTACAATGTTCTGTGATTCAAATTGTGCATTTTGTTTTGTGGAAGTCTTTGTAAGTGCTATGCTCTTATTTATAGATTTTTCTTCAAGTAAATTTTGCTTAAAATTGTCTGTGTAGCAAACATAATTCTCAACATGGATAACAGCTCTGAAATTCCTTAAGTAACAAAATCTGTTTACATACATATAACTCAGTTTTGTTCAAACTAATTTTACACCAAGACCCACAACTCAATTTTTATTTCGATATAACTCATTTTAGCATCTTACATATATAATTCTGTCTGAATTACAGTGGGAAATCAATTATATAATTGAGTTTTAAAATCTAAAACAATGGATTATAATTCTTAGTTTTTAAATGAGATTTTAAATCTGCCACATTTGTTTGCTATCCAGCTCATTATTTATTTATTTTTTTGAGATATTACCATATAAGCTATTAAAACACTCCAGGTTTCAGTGTGCTTTTTTAAAAAGTAGCAACAATGAAAACTATTCCTCAAAAGTTACAAAATGAATAGTAAAAGAGACATATCAGTGTAGTGTTTCCAATATATGATGAGTCAAATCATAAATAAGTAATGCAAAGATTTCCTCAAAAACAGTTTTGTTAATATAGACTAAGAATTCTAAGGTAAACATTACTATTGCTCTCAAAGCAATCTTTATAAAAATAATATTGAATCTCGTTTTCTCATGACATATTCATTATGAAAGAAGACATTGGTAATTGGACAAAACTGTAACACAATAACTCCCTTTAGCATTGTACATGCTTCAAGTGTTACTGACCTTAATTGCCTTTTTACCTGATACTCTTATGGGTATGCATTAAGATTTGATTTAAACACTATTAATAACTCTTGCTACTGGATACAGAATTTAAGTGTTCTACTTGATTTTCTAATGATCTTTCTTTAGCTGGCTTATACATTATTTATAGGAGTTATAAAGAAGAAGCCAATATAAATTCAGATTTTACACTAAGAAGATTCACATTAGATTCATATAGGAAAAATGAAGGATGAGTGGGCTTCAAAATATTCATAAAAATTCAGTTTAGAGGCTAGTACTATAACACTTCAGGTTAAGCTGCTGCCTACACTTGCATTCCTTACGGGTACCGGTTCTACTCCCGGCTGTTCCACTTCTAATCTGGCTCTCTGCTAAAGTGCCTGGGAAAGCAGCTGAAGATGGCCCAAGTCCTTGGTTCCCTGAGACTTGCATAGTAGACCCAGAAAAGATTCCTGGCTTCTGGCTTCGGCCTTGCCACCCTGGCAATTAAGGCCTTTTGAGAAATTAGTTAATGGATGGAAGATCTCTCTCTCTGTGTGTGTGTGTGTGTGTGTGTGTGTGTGTATCTCTGTCTGTCTCTCTCTCTCTCTTTGTCTCTCTTTCTCTTTGTAACTCTGTCTCTCAATTAAATAAATCTTTGAAGAAATGAAATTTAAAGGTAGCATGCCCCTTTCATGAGCTTTTCCAAGTCTCCTCTTATATAATAAATTGATCCAAATCTTTAAAGTTTAAATCAACAAACGTTTATTCTTTTATAGTTTCTGTAAGTCAAGTACCTGATTATTTAGTCAATAAACACTGGGTTAAGTACATTGCAAGGGGATTTCAAACTGGCAGCTGGGGCTGTGGTCTCACCTGAAAGATTCCTTGCGAGGAGGATCTTCCTCCAAGCTTACCCAAGTAGGTGTTGGAAGGACTTTATGTTTTCCATATTTCCTTTGGAGATACTGGGAACAACATCAAACCTTAGTCATTTCTTGAAGGTTGTCTAATATATGGTTATAGTACCTAAGTATCCTTCTGCATTTGCTTTTAATCATATTTACTCCATAGATTTGAGAACTAGTACCCATCTAAATTTTTATTTAATTTTTCTTTAGTGATGTTTTAGTGATGTTTATAAAATCAATAATTATTTTTCAGGCCGGCGCCGTGGCTCAACAGGCTAATCCTCCGCCTTGCGGCGCCGGCACACTGGGTTCTAGTCCCGGTCGGGGCGCCGGATTCTGTCCCGGTTGCCCCTCTTCCAGGCCAGCCCTCTGCTGCGGCCCGGGAGTGCAGTGGAGGATGGCCCAGGTGCTTGGGCCCTGCACCCCATGGGGAGACCAGGAAAAGCACCTGGCTCCTGGCTCCTGCCATTGGATGAGCGCGGTGCGCCGGCCGCAGCGCGCCGACCGCGGTGGCCATTGGAGGGTGAACCAACGGCAACGGAAGACCTTTCTCTCTGTATCTCTCTCTCTCACTGTCCACTCTGCCTGTCAAAAAAAAAATTAAATAAAAAAAAATTATTTTTCAGTTTATATGTTCATTATACACATATGTAAACCAATGTCAAACCATCATTCAAATAAGAGCTAGAAAAACTTGTTTGAAATTATCACAAGATAATTTATGAAGTGAGAAGAATTCTCCATAGAGAAAACAACAGTAACAGTGTTTTTTAATGGCATATTTAAGATTTTTTGGTGTTATGAAGACTGTATATGAAACCAATGGTGGAGACTTATAGATACAGATTTAGCAATTATTGTGTATGAAAAAGATTGTAATCAATTTATGCTTAAGAAGCCATTGGTATGTGTGTTAACTTTGTTGGATCACTTTAGTCTAACAACAAGCCTACAAGGTAAGTGTTTTGGGTGTCTGTTTTCTTAGCTGACAACATAGAGACACAAAAATAATTATTAATTGCCCAAGGCCATGTAGCTAGAAAATGTTGAAGCAAAACTTTACTAAGCAATCTGTCCCCAAAGTCCACACTATTCTTGAAGGAAAGTTACTTAGAAATGACAAGGAAGCATGGAAGAATAGTAACAAAATTATATCTTTGTCCAGAGATAAGAAAAGGACAGAAGAAAGAACATAGTTTCTCTTTAAGAAAGCCTCGATTTGGGGGGTGTGAGGTAAGGTTTAGCTTTAGGCAAACAGAGAGGAAGAATTCTGTGCAGAATTTCAGATTACTGGAGGATCTTTTAATTGAACAAGGGGTTTCAGAGAGCACTGTGGAAATGGATAAGAGGGAAACACAAGGTAGCATCTGATGAAGTATCAGTCATGTGAGATTCAAGAGGATGTGAAGTTCTGGGCTATGAACCGTCCTTGTAATGTCAGGCTGAATGAAAATCTGCTGACGCCTAGCAGGGTCCAGTACCTGCATGGGCTTCCCAGTGTAGCATTGGAAAACTGATACTGACTCTGGAATCTCAACCCTGTGGCCAAGGGGAAACACTTTTTTTGAATAAATCCCCAATAGCAATGCATGGTTGGTGCACTGCGTTTTTAGCTACGTGTTTATTTGCAAAACTTATTTTATTGTGTTTGCCTTTTAATCTTTGCCTTGTAAATTATATACAAACTCAAATAAGGGATACAGTTCATTCACATGCATCATTAATCAAAAGTTAAAAATAATTACATTTACTTCAGATTATTCCATGAAGTAACCATAGATGAAGATGCAAGTTTTGAAGTTCTCCAGCTTTAATTTTGATGTTGTTTGCTCTTTCTATTCTGAGTGGAGGCTATTATTTTTAAAACTGAGGTAAATTCAAACTATATGTTTATATATTAATGATATGAGTATAATATACTTAATGAATCATAAAGGTGTTCATTAAAATTTCTACATGTTCACATAATTTATTTCATATATACAAAAATTAATGAGATAAATGCTATAATAAGAAGATGATAAATAAAGAGAATGAACTTTAGAGAGAAAAATGCAAAATATTATTGAAAGGCATAAAAGAAGAGTTAAACAAATGACACAATGTTACTGTTCATAAATATTCACTCGGTATTGAAAATGTTGAATTTTTGTCCACTGAAATATGAAGATAATGCAATTACATTCAAACTACCAATAACTTTTTTGGGGGGAAGACAAATGTGAACAAATTGATTCTAAAATTTTTATGGGGTGCAAAAGTTCCTGAATTAGGCATTGTGACGCATCAGGTATGGCAACCACTTGGAATGCTCCCACCCCACACTGGAGTGCCTTGTTTGAGTCAGCTACTCTGAGTTATCAAACCAGCTACCTATCAACGTGCCTTGAAAGGCATGGATGGTCTCCCTAGGACTTGGGTTCCCATTATCCACAACAGAGTCCCAGATAAAGTTCCTGGATCTTGCCTTTGGCCTGGCCCAGCTGGAGAGTGAACCAGTAGACGGAAGATCCTCTCTCTCTTTGTTTCTCTGTCTCCTTCTCTCTCACATATATATACTCTCTCATGTATAAATTTATATTATATGCATATATTTCTGCCTATCAAATATTTTTGCCTTAAAATCTTTAAAAAATATGAAGCTTCAGGTCAGAATTATCATAAACAATTCTGTCTTTGAATTTCCTCTTTTGAAAAAAACCTATTCAAACAATGAATGCTGGTGAGAATGTGAGGAGAAAGGTACACTAATCCGCTGTTCATGGGGATGTACATTAGTACATTCATTGTGGAAAATTGTATGGAATTATCTCAGAAAGCTGAAAATAGATTTACCAGATGACACAGCAACCCTACTGTTGGGAATTCACCCAAGGGAAATTAAATCAGCACATGAAAGAGTTATCTGTACCCCTATGTTTATTACAGCTTAATTTACAATATATAAGCTATGGAATCTACCTAGATGTTTATCAACTAATGATTGGCTATCAACTGATAATTGTGTTTGTATAATGTGTGTGTACATATATATACATAATAGTTGTGATATTATATCAATGTAATGTGTATAAATTTTGTTTATATTTTCAAAAAAGTAGCTTCATTTCACTGATCTTTTGTATTATTTGTTGCTTACATTTTATTTATAGCATCTCTAATTATTTCTTTCCTCCTATTAATTTTGGGTTTGTTTCCTTGTATTTCTAGTCCCTTGAGATGCGAGATGCACTGATTAATTTGATTACTTTCCAGTTGCTTGATGTAGGCACTAATTGATATACGCTTCCCTGTTAACACTGCCTTTGCTTATATGATAACTTTTGATGTGTTGTATTGTCTTCAATCATGTCCAGGAATTTTTTTAGTTCCCTTTTGATTTCTTCTATGACCTAATATTTGTTCAAGAATGTGTTGTGCAGTCTACATGTGTTTACATATTTTCTGGAGATTCTTGAGTGGTTAATTTCCAACTTTTTTTCAATTGTGGTCAGAATTAATACTTCTTGTGATTTTTAGATTTTTTTTTTTTTGAATTTGCTGAGACTAGCTTTGTGGCCTAGCATAGGGTCTATCCCAGAGAAAGTTCTATGCATTGATCAAGGAATGTGTATTCTGCAACTGTGGTTTGAAAGGTTCTAAAGATATCAGTTAGGTCAATTTTGGTCTATAGTGTCAGTTAGCTCTATTGTTTGTTGATTTTCAATGTAGTGGACCATTCCATTGATGAAAGTTCAGTGTTGAGGTTCCATTACCCATTACTATTGCATTGTCCTCTATGTCTCCCTTTAGTACCATGAACATTTGTTTCAAATAGCCAGGCACCTTATAATAGGGTGCATATACATTTGTTATAGTCATCTCTTCTGTTGAATTGATCCCTTAATCATTAATGCCCTTCATTGTCGCTTTTAATAATTTTTGCAGTAAAGTCTACTTGGTCTGATTTTGTGATGGCTACACCTGCTCACTTTTCTTTTTGTTAGCATGGAATATTTTTTTCCATCCTTTTACTTTCAGTGCACATGTATCTTTGTTGGTGAAGTGTGTTTCTTGTAGGCGTCAATAATAAGGATCTAGTTTTTTTATGTTTTTAATCCATTAGGCCAGTATGTATCTTTTAATTGGAGAATTTAGGTGTGTTTTTTTTTTTTCAGACAGAATTAGACAGTGAGAGAGAGAGAGAGACAGAGAGGAAGGTCTTCCTTCTGTTGGTTCACTCCCTAATGGCCACTACAGCAGGCGTGCTGTGCAGATCCAAAGCCAGGAGCCAGGTGCTTCCTCCTGGTCTCCCATGAGGGTGCAGAGCCCAAGGACTTAGGGCATTCTCCACTGCCTTACCGGGCCTCAGCAGAGAGCTGGACTGGAAGAGGAGCAACCGGGACAGAATCCGGCACCCCAACCAGGACTAGAACCCAGGGTGCTGGCGCCGCAGGTGGAGAATTAGCCAAGTGAGCCACGGAACCAGCCGAGAATTTAGGTTATTTATATTCAAGGTTACTATAGATAAGTACCAACTTGGCCCTACAATTTTTCCAAATATATTCCTATTGTTTGCTTTGGATTTCCTTTGTAATTTTACTGGGGGATTTTCTGCTTTTACTTCCTTTCCTAATGATGACTATCTTTCTGTGTTTCTATGTATAGCACATTCTTAAGCATCTTTTATAAAGCTGGATGAGTGGTGACAAAATGTTTCAATTTCTATTTGTTATGGAAGACTTTTATTTCACTTTTATTCATAAATGTGAGTTTTCTAGGCTATAGTATACCAGGTTGACAGTTTTTTTTTTTTTTTTTTAAGACTTGGACTATGTTTCTCCATTGTCTCCTAGTCTGTAGAGTTTCTGATGAAAAGTCAGCTGTGAGTCTAATTGGTGATCCTCTGGCATATCTCTTATGATCATTTTAGAACCTTTTATTTCTGTTTTACTGTTGAAAGCTTGACTATAATGTGTTGTGGTGAAGATCTTATTTCTGTTTTACTGTTGAAAGCTTGAATACAATGTGTCTTGGTGAAGATCTTTTCTGGTCAAGTCTATTAGGAGTCTATGTGCCTCATGTACTTGGATATCCTTTCTTTTTCCAGATTAGGTATGTTTTCTTTAATTGTTTTACTGAATCGGCCTTCTAATCCATTATCTCTTTTCATATCTCAGGACTTCCTTAGACCTTCATGTTGAGTCATTTGATAGTATTCTATAAATCCCTATCACTGTTTTTAGTTTTTTCTAATTTCTTCTTCTTCTTCTTCTTCTTCTTCTTCTTCTTCTTCTTCTTCCTCTTCCTCCGCCTCCTCCTCCTCCTCCACCTCCTCCTCCTCCTCCTCCTCCTCTTCATCTTTGTCTATCTATTTCCAAATAATTGCCTTCTAGCTTGTATATTCTGTCTTCTGCCTCACTAATTCTGTTGTTAAGGCTTTCCATTATATTTTTCATTTGACATAATGAATTATTCATTTCTTATATTTCAGTTTGATTTCTCTTCAAAAACTCAATCTCATGCAAAAATTTTTCCTCCATGTCATGTGTGGATTACTTTAACTTCTGAATTTGCTTCTCACTGCTTCTGAGTAATCCTACAATAGTTGTTTTCAATTCCTTTTCAGGCATTTCCTCAATCTCCTCATCTTCACATTCTAATATTTAAATGCTGCTGTGTTCCTTTAGAGGGGTCACGCTGTCTTCCTTATTCTTTTTAATTGAAATTATGCATTTATTTTTGGCATTTGTGAAAATATTTTTTTTCCTCTAATGGCCTTTATCTTTGATCTATGCCTTGTGGCTTAGTGGAGTGTCTGCTCTTTAAGTGAATGTCTGGAAGTATGTGCTGGATATGGCTAGGGAGCTCTGATAAGTGCCCCAGGGTGGGGTGAATAACCAGGATGACACCAAAGTTGGCCATGATAGATCTCCTCTATTGTCAGCAGTGGACAGGGTATGGCCTTCTGTGTTGGTGTAATCACATGCTCACCTACTGTCTTCCAATATTATCGACACCTGGGATTAGCCCACAGTGGGTGGTACATTGACCCACACTGCCACATGAACTGCAAAAGGCATCTGTGCTGAAGTTCTCACTGTGAGCACGAATCCGTCTGCACTGACCTGTCCCAGGTAATCAGGGCTCTCTGGACACCTGGTGCTCTACACACTGTTGTGCTGAGACTCAGCTCCACACTTATAGTACAGTTGCAGAGTTCCCAGCATAACAACACATAAGGCTCCCATAGTCACAGGATGCAGAGGGTCCACTCCACCTCACTAGCCTGTCATCCACAGAGATAGCAGAGACAGTCCCAGAGCCAGCTCCTTGTGGGTGCTCTGCCTTGGCAGTTTGAGCCCTAGAGCTGGTGATAGGTTGAAAGGATGGTGGCATCTCACAGACCTATGTGGGTGCCCAGCTCCCTGTCAACACTCCCTGCCAGACTCAAAGTCACTGGGGAATGTGGATTTTTTCTTCTTGTAAAATCCCTATTGAGGAGAAAAGAAATGTGCTTTTCTTTTGCAGGAGTACATGGGGACCCTGCACACAATTAGGGCTCCAGGCTAGACTCAAAGACAGTGTGATCCACAATGCTCTCTCTCTCTCTCTGGCTGTATTATCAATGGCACGGGCTGTCACAGTCTACTCCCACCTTGCTCTCCAAAGCTGGTGTACCCTCCAGCTATGGCTGTGGTGGCTGTGTGTGGTGTTAATGCTTGTTGCTATATGTCTACATCTTCCATGCTGCACCATGGCATCCCTTTTCCTTATATAGAATTTCCACTGCAAACTTCTAACACTTCCCTGCGAATGCACTTCCTCAGCTTTTTTGCTGATATTTTCCCCTCTTCTTAAGCAGCATGTCTTTTCCATTTTCAGACATGTTGGAATCCCCTTAATATGTATTTTAAATGAGTGTGTACATTGTTATGAGATGATTATTATATTGAGCAGATGTTCAAACTGGCTTAAGTTTTCTTCCAACTCTAAACATGATATATTCTAATAAGATTTTATTTTGAAGATTATAAAAGTTAAGAAAAGCCTCTAAAATATCATTTCAAGTATTTTTACTTTTTTCTTCTGCTCCAAAGAAGCCTAAATCTTATATTTATAAACAATGACTGAATATTAGAGAATTTTGAAAGTATTAGTTTGCTAATCAAGACATCAGTTAAATGATTACATACTTGGCACAATGTCTTCTTTCATGAAACACAAACAAAAATGCTATAATTGCTTAATCTCTTGAATAAATAGACTCGAAGGTACTAGTCACCCATATAAAGCATTTATCTTGTGGCTCAACAGGTTAATTTGCCAATTTTTATGTCAGCATCCCATATCAGAGTGTCAGTTCCAATACTGGCTACTTTCCTTCTCATGCAGCTTCCTGCTAATGGAAGTGGAAAGTAGCAAAAGATTATGCCCCTGATACCTTTGTAAGTGACCAGAATGGAGCTCTTAGTTCCTATCTTTATCCTGTCCAAGACCTGGCTATTGAATCCCATAAGGAAGTAAACTAGCAGATGGAAGATCAATCTCTTTCTGTGCTTTTCTTTCTCTCTCTGTTGCTTTCGGCTTTACAAATAAATAAAGTCTAAAACCAAATCCTTTAATATTACTGTAAGTCATTCATAAGAAGAATGTTTTTGTGCTTTTTCATAGATGGTGTGGTACATATTAAAAGCAATATTAGACATTTTATGAATGTAAAATAATGATTCATATTTTTTGTTTTGACTTATCTATCTATCTATATGAAAGTCAGAGTAACAGGGAGAGATGGAAAGAGAGAGAGAGAGAGAGAGAGAGAGAGAGAGAGAGAGAGAGAGAGAGAACTTCTATCTTCCTGGGTCACTACACAGAAGGCTGCAGTGGCCAGGGCTAAGCTACGCCAAAGCCAGAAAGAAAGAGATTCAGTGGGATCACCCACATGGGTGGCAGGGGCACAAAGACTTGAGCCATCTTCCACTCCTTTTCTCAGGCTGTTAGTTGGGAACTGGAATGGAAGTGGAGCAGCTGGTACATGAAAGGCACTCCTGAGGGATGCTGGTGTTACTGGTGGCAGCTTTACCTGCTACGCCAAAACGCTGACACTGAGATACTGATATCTACAGAATTATTGTAAAATGATTATTTAAAAATGACAATATGAGAAGTATAGTAAAACAATACATGAATTATAGCTAAGAGTGCAGGAAAAATGATACTAAAAGATAATTTCTAAGGTTATTGAATTCCTTGAAAATACTCTTCTATGTTTAGAATATTTTTGGACTACATATAGAAATCATCTAACCAAAAAAAAAAAAAAATGTTACCTTAATTAGAAGTGGGAATAGACTATTTCCATTAAACCAGGTTGTTTCTTTGATTTGTTAGTCTGGTTGTGCAAATTTCTATCCAGTTAGACTACATATGAAATTGTGATTTCATATTTAAAGCAAATTTCTTATAAAAGTAGCAAAAGCTCTTCTGAAAAATTTCTCATTGAAGGACCATTGCTATGGCACAACAGGTTAAGCCTCCGGCTGCAGTGCCAGCATCCTATGTGGGCTCCAGCTGGTGTCCCAGCTGTTTTGCTTCTGATACAGCTCCTTGGTAAAGTGCCTTAGAATGCAGTGGAAGATGGTCCAAGTCCTTGGGTCCCTGAACTCACAGGGGAGACCCAGAAGAGAGCTCCTGGCTTTGGCTATTGTGGCCATTTGAGGAGTGGTTATTTAAAGAGTTTACCAGCTAATGAAATACCTCTCTCCCTCCCTCTATCTCTCTTTCTTTCTCTCTTTATCTCTGCCTTTCAAATAAATAAATAAATCTTTTAAAAATTTCTCATTGAGTTTTCTTTCTACAGGATCATATATGTCCTATCAAATACAGAGTCCATTATTTTCCTTCCAAGAAAATGAAACAGGAATAATAAATGAAAATAGGACAAAGATGGGGAGACTTGTCTTTTAGGTGACAAACTATTTCTTACTGAGAACTGCTTTGAACTCACTTAACTGTTTTACCTTTCTTTATATCATTTTCATCCACTCCATAAAGCATGAATTTCATTTTACAAATCATATTTTAAACCTCAATAAAATTGCATTGTGGATCCATAGTTATTCAAAAAAAATGGCTTTGTTTCCCTCAATGTTTCTAGTTTCTCCCAAAGTCACTATTACCTCCCATCCCCCAGACATATCAAGTTAGTCTCTCCTGATGTGGCACAAAGGGTAAGACCTCAAATGATTCTGATGGAAATGAAAAGGTGAAGATCACATCTACTAAAGCCACATATAGGAAAAATCTGGAATCAATCCCTTAGACAGTTAAAACCACATAGGAAACTATCCTTTTTTCCTCTAAAATTAATGTTTTTTTAATTTTGTATGATAAGTTATAGCTCCTAGCCACAGTAGAGTTTTGTGCTTAGTCATAAATTTGGAGTAAACAAAAGTAGAAACTTAAAAATCAGCTAAAAACAACAAAAAACTAGCAAAAATCTCTTGTAACAATAAATTCCAGGTAAGGAGACATTCTGATGGCTTATAAAATGTATGAGGTTTTACTAAGTAATATCAGGTAAAGGGCCTTGAATAGTATGGGAATTTTCCATTATGGATTTTTAATCTTATTATTCAGTGGCTACTCCAGCATATCTTGTTGCCTCTGAATTTGGGAGAAACAAATACTTTATGGAAATCCATGTAAAGAATGGCTAATGCTCTCTGGCAATTGATCAATGCACTTTACTTAGAAGATCTTTAGTCTCTTTGAAAATATGGCTTTGGAGAAGTTGAATTTAGATAACAGTTCCCCAAGTGTTATAGAACAAATAAAACAAATTAACTTGAGCTAAGTATTTGAGCAATAATTAATAAGTTGGAGAAGACCCCCGGACGTGAGATGTGCTCTATATTTTTAAATTATATGTCAGTATAGGCCGGCGCCACGGCTCACTAGGCTAATCCTCCGCCTTGCAGCGCCTGCACACAGAGTTCTAGTCCTGGTCCGGGCGCCAGATTCTGTCCCGGTTGCCCCTCTTCCAGGCCAGCTCTCTGCTGTGGCCCGGGAGTGCAGTGGAGGATGGCCCAAGTGCTTGGGCCCTGCATTCGCATGGGAGACCAGGAGAAGCACCTGGCTCCTGCCATCAGATCAGCGCAGTTTGCTGGTGGCAGCGCACCTGCCACAGGGGCCATTGGAGGGTGAACCAGTGGCAAAGGAAGACCTTTCTCTCTGTCTCTCTCTCTCACACTGCCCACTCTGCCTGTCAAAAAAAAAAAAAAAAAGCAAAAAAAAAAATTATGTGTCAGCATACAATTTTAATACATTTATTTGATACTTGTATAAATTACTTGACAATTCTGTGGCTTCCTGTCTTTAAATAAATATTAGGGCTTATAATGTCTTTGGAGGTTTTTTTTTTTTTTTTTGCTAGTCTCTGTTTCATAATCTGAGAAATAATTATTGGAGTCATTTGCGCTGTTACTCTAATTATGGCAATCCTATTCAACCTGACTCTTTTTATAGGAAAAGTTACTTTTGGTAACAATATTCTCATTGATTAAACAAGCAAATACAATTAATATTAATAAATAAATAAATAAATTTAAAGATTACACAAAGAATATAGAATCCATAAAAATTTTAGGATTAAGGGTTATGAAAGCAAAAATTATGGTCACAGAGTAAAAAAGATAGGTTTTAGAACATTCTTAACACTGTTCTTAAATTGTCCTTAGAAAACACACATTTTCCATTGCAAAGTTAAGGTCCTGGCTTATCTTTAAACATCTGAATGGTCAGATGAAATAGTAATTAGACAAGAGAAGAAAGTAGTTAAACTGAATAAAAGATGTACAGAAATTGGATAACAGAACTAAATTGTATGTTCAGTATATTTGAATATAATATTCTTACATGTAGAATCTAAATTATATAAGTCAATGAATTTCTTGAGAAAAATACCCCAAAGCTACAATACAAGAGTATCTTAATACACATGCAATGCCATGTGGAATTTTCTGTCTTGCAGAATTAGGGAGAGGAAAAGAAGGGCTCGCAATTAATGCATTGTCAGAAACAGAATGTCTTTTGTAATAAATGGTTTTAAATCAAGTGCCCTCAATGCATCTAGAAGTTGTAATGACATCCACTGTTGCCAATGAGAAGTATAGTTTTACTGAAAGAAAAGAAAGGAACTGAACAGGACAAATGATAAACTGTTCTCAGAATAGAGAAATTAATTCTTAAACAATGAGTGCATTATAAAACGATTCTACTTATTCAAGAACTGTTTAAAAGGCCATTTGATTTGTTTCCTATCCTTAAACATAGTCTTTGTGTATGTGCAGTTTTTAAATGTTACTATATTTTTCATGTTAGTAATTTAACACAAAGAGAACAGATTCAAGTAGTTCATAGGCACAATTCTAAGAATATATTTCCTTCCTCCTTCCCAGGCTTCCCCTACTTTCTTATCTCCCTCTCTCCTTCATTCTTCCTCCTTCCTTCCCTGCCTCCCCCTCTCCCTCCCTCCCTCCCTTCCTTCCTTCCTTCCTTCCTTCCTTCCTTCCTTCCTTCCTTCCTTCCTTCCTTTTCTTCTTTCTTTTTAGCTTATGAGATAACATGGTTTTAATTAATATTACAGTCAAGAGCTCAATGCTCCACTAAATAAAGAGATCAACATGTAAATAGTAAGAATCTAATTCAGCAGTAATACAGGAAATGGGTTTAACAATACTCAAATGAAAAGATGTTCATTTCACCCATATACAATAAACATTAAAGCAATCACAGATCATTAAAACTATAGTAATAAAACATTCTTAACAACTGATTTGACAAAGACATAAAACAAAGTTTGCCAAAAATATATTCATAGTATATTGATATGTACCAGGTTTTTCTTTGTTTGGTTTTTGTTATTTGATTTATTTCTCTTCTTTAATCTTAGTTCCCACATATAAGGGAGAACATGAAATATTTGTGTTTCTTTGGGCTATCTCACTCAGCCTGATGTCCTCAAGTTGCATCCATTTGTAAGCAAATTGTAAGAGTTTCATTCTATGTTATGGCTGAATAACATTCCATTGTGCATACTTATCACATTTTATTTATTTGTCATCTGATGATGGATATCTTGGTTGACTCCATATTTTAGCTATTCTAACCAGTAGTGCTATAAATGTGGTGGTGCAGGTATCACTTTGACACAACCTGTTCATATACTGGGTATATATCCAGTAGTGGGATTGAGGGATCATATTGCAAGTCTATTTCTACACTTTTTAAAAGATGTATTTATTTACTTATTTGAAAATCAGGATTGTAGAAGAAAGGGAGAGGGAGAGGGGGAGGGGGAGAGGGGGAGGCGGAGAGATATCTTCCATCCACTGGTTTACTTCTCAAATAGCCATAACAGTCAGGACTAGGCTAGGCCTAAGCCGAGAGCCAGCAGCTCCTGGGTGTAGGTACTCAAGAACTTGGGCCATCTTCTGCTGCTTTAGCAGCCAGTTTAGCTGTGAGCTGGATGGGAAGTGGAGCATCAGAGACTTAATCAGGTGTGTATATGGGATGCCGGAGCTTCAGGTAGCAGGTTAATCCACTGCATTACAGCACTGCCTCCCTATTTATACTTTTATAAGAAATGTCCATAATGTTATCCACAGTGGCTACACTAATTTACATTCCCACGAACAGTGTGTAAGTGTTCCCCTTACTCCACATCCTCACTAGAATTTGCTACTCTCTGTCTTTTGGATTTTAGGCATTCTTATGGCATTAGTTGATATCTCATTGCAGTTTTGATTTGCATTGCCCTGATAGCTAGTGATATTGAACATTTTTTCATATATTTGTTGACCATTTGTATTTATTATTTTGAAAACTGTCTAATAAGGTCCTTTGCCCATTTCTTAACTTTATTGTATTTTGTTGTTGTTGTTGTTGTTGAATTTTCGGCATAGCTGATATATACTGGATATTAATCATTTGTCAGATGATTGCTTTAATGTTCAGTGTGTATGGGTGAAATGAGCATCTTTCCATTTGAGTATTAATAAACTCATTGCCTATATTACTGCTGAACTAAAGTCTTTACTCACAAATGTTTTTCTCCATTATATTGGATGTCTCATTACTATATCAATTATTTCTTTTTTTTTTTTTTAATGTGGCAGATAGAGTTAGACAGAGAGAGAGAGAGATAGAGAGAGAAAGGTTTTCCTTCTGTTGGTTCACTCCCCAAATGGCTGCCATGGCTGCTGCTGCGCCTATCCGAATCCAGGAGCCAGGTGCTTCCTCCTGGTCTCCCATGTGGGTGCAGGGCCCAAGGACTTGAGCCACCCTCCCCTGCCTTCCAGGCCACAGCAGAGAGCTGGACTAGAAAAGGAGCAACCGGAAATAGAACCCGGTGCACATATGGGATGCGGGCGCCACAGGCAAAGGATTAACCTAGTGAGCCAAGGCGGCGCTGGCCCCTCAATTGTTTCTTTTGCTTTGTAGAAACTTCTGAATTTGTATAATTCCATTTGTTTAGTTTTGCTTTTGTTGTCTATGCTTTGAGGCTCTTCTCCAAGAATCTTGGAGTGTTTCCCCTATATTTCTTCCAGCAAATTATAGTCTCAGGACTTAACTTAGGTCTTTGATTAATCAAGTTAATTTTTGTGTTTGGTGAGAGGTATGGTTCTAATTTCATTCTTCTACTTATATTCACCCAAGTTTTTAAAAGAGATTTATTTATTTTATTTGAAAGGCAGAGTTACAGAGAGGTGGAGGCAGTAAGAGAGAGAGAGAGATAGAGAGAGAGAAATTTTCCATCTGCTGGCCACAACAGCTGGAGCTGAGTTGACTCATAGCCAGGAGCCAGAGCTTCTTAGAGGTCTCCCACATGGGGGCCAGGGCCAATGGACTTGAGCCATCTTTTACCACTTTTGCAGGACATAGCAGAGAGCTGGATCAGAAGTAGAACAGCTGGAACTTGAACCAGTGCCTGCATGTGATAATGGTGCCACAGGAAGCGGCTTTACCAGCTACGCCACAGTGCGGACCCCATCATGCAGTTTTTCTAGCACCATTTATAGAAGGGATTATCCTTTCTTCAATGTATGTTGTGGGTACTTTGGTCAAAAATATGTTAGTTGCTTGAATGTGTATTAATTTATGGGCTTTGTTTTCTGTTCCATTGATCTATTTGCTGCCATGCTTTTATAATTACTATAGCTTTGTTGAATGCTTCATAGTTAGGTATTACGAAACCTCCAGCTTGATTTATTTTTAAAGTTTTACTTATTTATTTGAAAATCAACGTTTCATAAAGAGAGAGGGAGAGAGAGAGAGAGAGAGAGAGAGAGAGAGAGAGAGATCTTCTATCTTCTGATTCACTCTCCAGATTGCTGCACTAGCCATTGTTGGGCCAGGATGAAGCCAGGGATTAGGACCTTTATCCGGGTTTCCCATGTGAGTCTCAGGGACACAGAACTTGGACCATGGTTCTGCATTTTCCTGGCCACTAGTAAGAAGCTGAGTTGGAAGTGGTGCAGCCAGGACTTAAATCTGGCCTCTTATGGGATGCAGGCCTCACAATTAGTGGTCTTATCTACCAGGTCCCAAAGCTCTCCCCATTTGGTTGATATTTTTAGTGTTTACTTGAATATTTTGAGTCTTTCATGATTTCAAATGAACTCTAGAATTGTTTTTCTATTTCTGTAAAGAATGTCATTGGTGTTTTTCATAGGTATTGCACTGAATATGTAAATTGCTTTAAGTAGTGTAGACATTTTTCATGATGTTGATTCTTCAACCCCATGTCAATGAGTATCTTTCAATATATTGTGTCCTTTATGATTTCTTTCAGAAATCTTTCAAATTTTCATTGTAGAACTCTCTCACTCCTTTGTTTAATTTATCCTTAAACATTTGATTATTTTTTGGTTATTGTGAATGGGATTTCTTAATTTCTCTTTCAGTGAGTTCATCAAACTTTAGATGAAAGTATATATTTATCATATATAGGACTATTTAGGTTTTCTATTTCTTCTTCAGTAAACTTTTATACCTGTGTGTTTTGAGCATATTTTGACCAATCTATGTCAATTTAAAACTAATACAAAACATAAGACAGAGTAAAATGGTAGATTTTTACCACAATTATCAGTAACTGAGTTCATTATAATGGCAATTTAATACAAACTTAAGCTGAATTCAAGCAAAAGAAAACCAAACAAAACTGCTGAAGGTTAAATATAAGGATATAGAAAAGTAAAAAAAAAAAAAAAGAATGAAAAACCAAAGTATTTTTTCTAAATTTTTGTTTATTTACATATGCAAAAGGAAAAGAAAGATAGGGAGACAGACAGAGAGCACTCATCTGCTGATTTATTTCTGAAATTTCTTTTTTTTCTTTTTTTACTTTTTTAATTTTTTTTTTTATTTTTGACAGGCAGAGTGGACAGTGAGAGAGAGAGACAGAGAGAAAGGTCTTACTTTGCCGTTGGTTCACCCTCCAATGGCCGCCACGGCCGGCACGCTGCGACCGGCGCACCGCGCTCATCTGATGGCAGGAGCCAGGTGCCAGGTGCTTTTCCTGGTCTCCCATGGGGTGCAGGGCCCAAGCACTTGGGCCATCCCCCACTGTACTCTGGGGCCACAGCAGAGAGCTGGCCTGGAAGAGCGGCAACCGGGACAGAATCTGGCGCCCCAAGTGGGACTAGAACCCGGTGTGCCGGCGCCGCAAGGCAGAGGATTAGCCTGTTGAGCCATGGCGCCGGCCTATTTCTGAAATTTCCACAGTGAGGTTGGGCTGAGTCCAAAGTTGAGAATCAGAAGCAATCCACATTTCCCATATGAGTAGAGGAATTCAATTGTTTGAGCCATCAGCACTGCCTGCCAGGGTATGTGTTAGCAAAAGCTTTACTTAGGAACTAGATCCTAGTATCAAATGGAGGAAGCTTAACCAGTGCCTGAACCACTAGCCCAAATGCCTGTCTAAACACAAACCTCCTTTCTTATATCTATTTTTTTATAAATTTTTTGCTTACCTGTTTTAAAGGTAGATTGACAATCACACATACAGAGAGCAGAGAGAGAGAGAGAGAGAGAGAGAGAGAGATCTTACCCAGTGCTTTGCTCCTCAAATAATTGCAGTAACTAGAGCTGTTCCAAAGCAGGAACAGAAGTAAGTGAGCCATCGTCCACTGCTGCCAGGGCTCATTAGCAGTGAGGTAGATCGGAGGTAGAATAGCCAGAACTTCAACCAGTGCTCTGATGTGGAATGTGGACCTCTTAAGCATTAGCTTAGACCAATGCATCTTACTTAGGTTGCCTACTTGCTTTCAGCATGACATAAGGAACCCTGTTTCTGAGTTTTTGCTTGACTGGAAAATTTGCATACTAGGAAAGAAAACAACCATTCAAGACTCACTGGTAGAAATAGATTGTTATATCATTATTCAGGCTTTAACTTCTTCTTCAGATTCCAATGAATATATTGCTGGAGATTTATTTTCATGTCTTTATAAATGGAGGCCATATTCACTTATGCTTGTCAAAATTTTAAGCAAAATAGGGGTAATGGCTTTGCATATAGTTAGGAATTGGGTTCTATTATTAGAAGACCAGAAAATTGAGATAGTTTGTAATACTTGTCTAATTAGTAGGAATTTTCTAGTAACATTGGATCCCAGAGATATAAAAATATTAAAGTAATGTGACTTAGAGTCCATATTTAAGTATCACAACATATTGATCAGATAAATTTTTTTTAGAATCCTGAATGATTTGGGGAAACAAATGTTCCTAAGGGAAACTTAAATGTATTTTTAATTATTGTATATTTTAAGAGGTTGGGAGCCTAAAAATCATTAAATTCACCACAAGAACATGCATTTCCTTAAAAGTCATAGAAACTTTGGTGGTGGGGTGGGAGTTGGGGGGGGGATTACTGCTTCAAAACATGCGTATGTTTCTTTGTCTCATGAACATGAAAGTATCTTATACCATTTCATAGATATGGCATGAAGCTAACAGAGAAAATATGAATTTACTTTATAGGATTGTAGAAGGCAATAAGTACTCTAATTTGTTGCTGGAAGGCAGAAATGAAGGAAGTTCATTTATGGTTTCTTTGCAAAACCTGATTCAGTGACCTTAAATCATTAGATACAATTAAACATTCAGCATCTTTTGGGGAATAATAGTCTAGAGGGTTTCTCTTAAGAATTTTCTTGAAATTAATTCCTCTGAAATATCTTTAGCAATATTTAATGACAAGAAAGTTACGTTATTCTCTTCTACCAAGATACGGTTTTAAATGGTATAAGTCAGCAATCTGATTAAACTCTTTAGCTAGAAAGTGAACTCAAAGGTTCCAAGAATCATCCAAATGCCAAGATTTAATCATTGGTGCCCATACTAATAAGATTGGGGAAGTAACTTGTGTAAACTCATTTAAATTATCAAGATGTCTAAATCCAAGGCAAAAGGGAAAAAAAGCCACTAAAATCAAGAGGAGAAACACTGACAGTAGTAAGAGTTTTTTTCATTCATCATATCCAGATCAATGTTTTGATCTGAAAAATATGAGTAGAGGTATAGAGGCTCTTTCTAGCTGTCTGCATCAGGTCCAACTTCTTTTTTTTTTTTTTTTTAAGATTTCTTTGTTTTAATGAAAAAAAAAAGAGAGAGAAAAGATAGAAAAAGAGAGAAAAAAAATCTTCTACCCACTTGTTTAGTCCCCAAATGCCCACAACAGCTGAGATTCAATCGGGCTGAATCCAGGTATCAAGAACTCCATCCTGAATTCCCATACAGATGGTGGAAACCCAACTACTTGGGCCACAATCTGGGGCCTCCAAGGGATATTGGCAGAAAACTGTATCAGAAGCTCACAATATCTGGCTCTTCAACCAGGCGGTCTGCTAAGGTATGTGTATGTCCCAAGCAGCAGTTTATCCCATTATATCACAATACTCATACCAGATTTAAATTTCTTAACAAGTCATTTTGTTATGCATTTTAATTTAAGAGGTGGATATATATCCTTAATTGGGGTACAGGATTCCAAATCTCAATTTTGTGAAATTTTACTGCACAGGTTAAAGTGAACAATGCCTCATAAGTTTTTTTCCAATAAAGTTCAAGAGCAGTCTTAAGTTGCAGGTATTTCTGGTAAGCTGGGTTTATGGACTAAAGATCATGTAGGAGTATATATTGTTTATTCTTGAGAAAGACACTAAGACATACTGATAATACATTTGTATTAAACTTTCCCCAAAGTGGTCTTTGACAGGCTTCTGAGTGAAACTAAGGAATGACGTTATTAGAAGGAGCTCATATGAGAATGGTTCATGAGTTCTGTTTTGGAGCAGAGACAATGGTTATGGGAGCTAAGGGCAAAACCTTTATCACAAATACTGAAATTCTTAAAATAGTTTTGTCACTATTAATTTTAATATACCATACATTCATCCTAATCTCTTTGAGAACTTTGGAAGTAAAGCTTCAAAGCAACAGACAGAACCTTCTCAGGTACCTTAATTTTTGTTCAAGAGGAATGGATACTGCTATCACTAGGCAGCTGAATTTGCTGTAGAGGGAAATGAAAGCCTAAAAGATTGTTTCCTACCAGAAGATCAGGTACTATGTGATAAGGACAAACTCAAGTTAACCAGAAAACTTGTAGAAAATAATAAGAATATGTTGACAAATCACTAAGACTCAGTTAAGTCCATACATAGAGTTTTGAAGGAAACTGAAGACATTGGCTTATCAAAATTCATCTTTAGAGATTTTTCATCACATGGGGTTCCTAGGTGGGACATGCACTGCAGATATACCCTGTAATATATTGAAATTTTCTAAAGATTATTGGAGATTACTAAATTTATTTTACATGATGAGTTAAAATTTTTTTTGAGAATGTCCATTTCAATGTTTTAAGACAGTCTATAAGGCTGCCTTGTTGTTTCCAGAGATGTTGAATGGACTAAATAGTTTCATCCCTTCTAATGTGGGATGTTTTTGTTTCTTTCCTTGCTTTCAGCAGTGCTGCTTGGAGAAGACATTGAAGCATAGCTGTTCAGCTGCCACTTGAGATGCCTGTACCCCATATCAGAATGCTTAGATTCAAGATCTGGCCCACACCCAATCCAGCTTCATGCTAGTGTACACTCTGAGAGGCAGAAGATGTTGGCACAATCACTGAGTTCCTACCACTGATGGGGGAGATCTAGATGGAATCTTAGGCTCTTGAGTTTGGCTTGATCAACAGCAGGTGTTGAGGGCATTTGGGGGAGTGCACCAGCAGATGGGAAGTCTCTCTCTCTTTCTTTTTCTCTTTTTCTTTCCTTTTTCCTTTCTCTTTCCCTTTTTCTTTCCCTCTCTTCCTCTTTTTCTCCCTCTCACACTCTCTCTCTCTTGCCTGTGTTTCAAGTAAATACATAAAAATAAATATTTACAGTTTTTTAAGAAAATACCATAGTTCTGACAAAAATATTAATTGGATACTTTGATATAAGAATTGTGCCGAGATATGGGTAGAAGTCTTTATAGAACTTAGTTAACACTACAGCTGCTACCACTGCCAATAAACAAGCAGGTAAGATTTTTCTCATGAGATTAAGCAAAAAGATCTAAACAATGTTTATCTACTGTCTTATTGACTTAGAATCCCTAGGTAAGTGCAAAAACAGGTTCTATGTGTGTGGGTAGTCAGGTATCCTTTATCCTTTATTTCTGCAATGTTAGCTGCCTCAGAGGAAGGCTAGGAAACAATTATGGTTGAGAACTGCAGGGAGTGAGGAAGTATAGACTTGTAATTGGGCCATGAATCTTGTACAAGCTGGTAACCACACCCATTTGACTTTTTGATTAGAAAGGCAGCAAGGAGGCTATTGATTATCATGTGCCCTAGCCAGTACCCATGCTGGCTACATACATTTCCTTTTGCAAATTCTTTTAGCTATACATTTAATATTTCCACACATTCTTTTCCTGAGTGTTTTAGTGAAAAAAATTACCATTTAATTAGATTAGATACTTCCTCCTAAAACCCTTCTCTGAACTACTGTGTCAATAGTAAAGCTATCCCCGACTTTATAGATCTTGAGTTGAGGACTTATAAAGAACATCAATTCTCTTGACATTATCCTATACAGTAACTTAATGTTCTCTAATTAATATACCCCAGCTTAGCTTACTATGAACATTTCTATATTAAAGAGAAGCACCATTTCTTCTGTTAGCATCACAAAAGACCAGTCTTTGGGATTTTCTTTAAGGCTATTTACTTCACTTCTATAAGGCAATTATGCTTTGACATAGTAATTTGTTTTCTTCTCTTGTGTTAAATAGATACATAAATCAAGGATCATCAACCTTCAAATATGTATAAGATGGATTTTTAAAGTTTGCTGAATCACAGATTTTCAAGGAGAGACTTAAAATATAAAGGGCCTTCAAAAATGTTTATGGAAAATACATGTTTTGAAAAAACTAGATGAATTTCAATTTTTTGCATCACAAATCAACTTCTATTTTAATTCTGTTTTCCACAATTTTTTTGAAGTGCCCTCATATACACATCTGCTTGAGACTAAATATTTCACGACTACTGAGTATGAATCCATGAGGAAATGAGAAGGGTCAACTATCTAATCAAATAATTCATAAAATGAATGACTTAAAGATTTACCTTATCATTTTTTAAATCACTATCAGAATTTATCCCAATTGTATACTTAAATTATATTTTTATTTATTAAAAATCAAGGTTATAAGATAGTTTCAAACACAAAACTACTTCAACATTTGCTCTAAGTTATGTAAGGAACAGATCTACAAGAAAACACTGAGAGCTAATTAAGTTAGGAATGTTGCAACAAATAGTGTTTGTGAAAGGGATAATATACTTTATGACTTTTAATTAAGTTCTGATGGTATGCCACATACCAAAATACATTCCAGATTTGTTAAAGATTAAATTTTTTGAAAAAATCACCATATAAAAAGCAATAAGATAATTTCTTGAACTGTGAGATGGTTAAAGTTCAGAATAGGGAAATAAAGAGGTTTTGGAACTGGAAGTTTTTTTCTAAACATAAATATTAATGAGAATAAAAATATAGAACTATAGTATATCTTCACAGACTTTAGTACACATTGGAAAAACTAATCAATAGAATCAAAAGCTAAAGATCAAAGGGTCAAGAAAATACAACAAAGAATTTACATCATGCACATAAGGATATAAATTATTTAATAATCAAAAATAACTTTAAAATGTGAACAAACCTATAAGAAGACAATTTAGTATATATAAAAAACAAATTCCATTCAATACAGGAAATAATTTTCAGCTCCACCAATAATATAGCATTTAATCATCACACTAGTAACTGGTGTCTAACATTTCACTACACTGGCAAGCTAACAAATTAACTTGTCATAACTGTAGTTTTACTCCAGTGGAAGAACTAGACCTCTAGGCAAGAGACAAAGTTTATTCATCATTGCAAAAAATATTAAGCAGAATAACATCTTGCTTCCATTCTCCAAGCCCTAATTTCCACAGAGCAACATGATGAGGGCCAGGTGGTACATGAAATTATGGTGAGGAAATGCTGCAGGAGAGGTCTCCTGTGTTTAGGACAGCCTGATCTTAGCAAACGGCTGCTGGCACACTTATCCATCCTCCCCTCTTGAGGTCATTATTACCTTATAATGTAAGCCAATGTCTTCTGGAAAAGAGCTTCCTCTATATTAATCTGCAATGTCTCATGGGAAAACCATCTTTAAATCAGTCTACAAGCCATCACTGATGTCATCTTCACTACACGGAAATGTAAATACATTTGCTGTAGGAGTCCCTGTCTTGAGCTTTTCAGAGTGCCCTGTAAAAACATTCTGGGAAAGATAGCTCTGGAGCCAGGGCCTGTAAAGTGTGGAGATGTTGAGGCAATAGAAATTTGTGGGGAATTGTCTAGCAGCAGCAAGAATGTGTGGATTAAATAACCGACATCCTTCTCAGCCATCTTATCACAAATAATTATGAATATATGTATGTGTGAGGGATGCAAAAACATACATATGCACTACTGGATAAAATTTACTCATATTTATTCTTCTCTCTCTCTCTCTCATATTTATTCCTCTCTCTCTCTCTCTCTCTCTCTCTCTCTCTGTCTCTTGAAAGGCAGAGTGACAGGGAGAGACAGAGAGAGAGAGAAAGAGATCGTCCATCCACTGGGTCACTCCCCAAATGGCCTCAATGCTCATCTTCTTTTGACTTTCGAGGTACTTTAACGTGGAGTTGGATTGGAAGTGGAGAAGCTGGGTCTCGAACTGGTGCACATATGGGATGCCAGAGTTGCAGGCAGGGGCTTGACCCACTATGCCACAACACTGGCCTCTCATAATTAATCTCATAATGTGATAGATAGGGAATTATTGCACATTTTATTAAAACATGAAATATTATTTATGTATTTTGCTCTCTGCTTTCATTTACAAAACAAAAGCTAATTAAATAGAATGATATTCAAACTGTTTAGTGCCAAAATTAATTCTTCTATTCATTATGATAAAATGAAATATTTATATATAAAAATAATGTTTAAATATATCTGAAATGTATACACAGTACAATTATTTGAAAGGTATTTTTATATAGAGAATGGTAATTTAGACACTGTTAAGCTAAAATATAATTATTGTCAAACTTGAAAAATTATATGAAGATATAGATTTGCATAATTATATATAGATATAAATAAGTAAAGATAGACTCATACACAGACACTTATATGAGGGGTTTCAATAGGATCATGGAAAATGTACATTATCTTTTAATTCCATTTTTCATATGCTTTTTGAAGTACTCTAGTATATTCAAAAGTGATGAGAAAGAAACTATTACATATTTTTTCAAATAATACCATGAATCATTTCTATTTTTCTTCATACTTGTTTTCTGTTTCAAAAGCTCATGTGTTTAATATGAATTTTACCTGAAACAATAAATTAAACTCCATTTTTTTCATTCTTGGTTATTTAAATGGCATCCACATCAGATCCTACTCATGTTTTCATGTACTAGAGTTAATAACACACGACTTCGTTGGATAATTGCAACATGTTACCATTTGGATATGGTTTGCTCATGTTCCCCAAACACTCATGTTGGGATCTTGGTCTTCAATGTGGCAATGTTGGAGCTGTTGTAGAACCATTAGAAGAGAGTCATCATGTTTGGTGTTGTGGCACAGTGGGTTAAGTGTTTGCCTGCCTCAGAAAGCAGAAGAGAATGGCCCAAGTGCTTGGGTTCCTCACAACCATGTGGGAGAGTTGGATGAAGTTTCTGGCTCATGGCTTCGGCATGGCTCAGTCCTGATGTTATGACAATTATGGGAGTGAACCAGTGGATGAAAGAGCCCTCTTTCTCACTCTCTCCCTCCCTCTCTCTCTCTCTCACTCTCTATCTCTCTCTCTCTCTTGCTCTGTGTGCCTCTCTCAGAGTGCCTCTGTGGGTATGTGTCATTGTGCCTTTCAAATAAATAACTAAATCTTAAGAAATGGAATCTCTTGGAAGGTCATTGGGAATTGCCTTCAGAAGGGGTTCAGGTACCACTTGTAGGACAACTGGGTTAGTTATTGTGAGAGCAAGTTGTTATAAAAAAGCTAGCTTGGTTCTTCCTGCCCTCTGGCTTGGGATCACTCCCTCTTACATGGTCTTTCACCATGCTGTCATCTACTGTTGGGCCCTCACCAGAGATGCAGAGGTACAACTCATGGGTCTCAGTCCCATTTATTTGAGAATTTCAGCCTTCTATACTCTGATCTAAGCAAGCTTCTATACTTTATGAGTTACTCTGCCTTGGGTATTTCATTACAGTGACAGAAAATGTACTAAAATGCTGGGTGATTTTATATCATGAGGTATAAGAAGTTTTGGAGGCCGGCGCTGTGGCTCAATAGGCTAATCCTCTGCCTGCGGCGCCAGCACCCCGGGTTCTAGTCGTGGTCGGGGCGCCGGATTCTGTCCCGGTCACTCCTCTGCTCTGGCCCGAGAGTGCAGTGGAGGATGGCCCAAGTCTTGGGCTCTGCACCCGCATGGGAGACAGGGAGAAGCACCTGGCTCCTGGCTTTGGATCAGCGTGTTGTGCCAGCCGCAGCGGCCATTGGGGTGTGAACCAAAGGAAAAAGGAAGACCTTCTTCTCTGTCTCTCTCTCTCTTACTGTCCACTCTGCCTGTCAAAAAAAAAAAAAAAAAAAGAAGAAGAAGAAGAAGTTTTGAAAACTAAGGTTATATACAAGGACACATTAAATCTAGTAATGGGATTTATAATAAAGTATATGATTCCATTTTTGTTGTTTGATTACTATCTTTCCTTCTTTCCAAACATGTGGCCAAGCTGATACAAACAAAACAAAACAACAAACACGCACTAGCCCCTTCCCTGGGTAATTACCAGGAAGTCCAAACCCCACAACCTCTTCCCCCACTCCCATATGTGCACAGGGACCCTTTGCCAAGCCACTCTTTCTGCTTAAGCCAAATGGTGTGATTTGCGTGCTTCTCCCCCTAACCTCAGAAAGCCTCCATGTGTGAGTCATAAATATTTCTATAGTCTTTCAAGGCATACATAGAATCATCAATCTGGACCTCTGAAATGGTTTTCGGTGGGGAGAAAACATCCCATTTTCCTTGAAGTGAAAACAAAATAATATGTTTCCGCATTTAAACACACACTCCTATATAGCAGGTCCTTTGAAAAATAGGTGTTGAGTGAATGAATCTATCAATTTCTCATGCCTCTGGCATTAAAAAAAGGCAGAGGTCATTTTGTTTTCTGTATGTAAGAAATGTTATCAGCAAAACAGCCTTGAGAATACAAGGGGAACAAAAATTTTTACTATTCAAGTTCAACTCAAAATGGTACATATTTCTGGAGAACATTAATGATTAAGTGAATTTCAAAAGTATATAGTTTGTCCAGCCCCTTCTTATTTGCACTCTTTCTTTATTAACCATACATTCATATCCAAAGAAGCTCTCTATCAAACGAGAAGAGCTTTGAGTATTTCTTCTTCTTGGGGAAACTTAAGTAATGATCAGAACTCACTGGAATTTTCCACACTGTATCAAATTAAACACAGGCAGTTATTTTCTGTAGGGGAGATTATTGGTGTTTACCAAGACCTACTACCCTCTTCTCTCACACAGCAATATAACCTAAAATTTGGAAAGACATATGTCTGCCCAGAATACAGACTACCGTTTCTTAGTAAACAATGTAACGGAGTGTGGTTATGTTACTAAACTCTAGCCAATGGGATATAAACAGAAACTACACTTGCTACTTTGTGAGCTTCTTCTTACTTCAGATTTGAGGATGACAAAAGTAGAAGTATTTATGGCCCAGTTCCTGCACCAGGAGCTCTGAATTTTTTGAGTAATGTGAACTTACTATTTATCACAGGGTTTTAAGTTGGGAAATATAATTGGCTAATATTGTCTGACCTTAGAATTTAGTAGGACCAAATGGTCTGTGTCAAAGTCAAAGATAGGGGGCAGGCATTGTGGCACATGTGGTTAAGCCTCCACTTGGGACCTTGCATACCATATCTGAGTGCCAATTTGAGTCCTTGCTGCTTGACTTCCAAAGCATTTTCTTGCTAATACACCTGGGAAAGCAGTAAAGAATGGCCTAAGTGTTTGCTTCCCTGCCACCCATGTGGGAGACCAGGATGAATTTGTTAGTTGGCTTTGTTCTAGCCCAGACCTAACTGTTCTAGCTATTAGGGAAGTGAATCAACAATGGAAAGGTCTGTATCTATCTCTATCTCCTCTCTCCCTCTTTGTTCTGTCAATCTGCCTTTCAAATCAGCCAATCAATAAATAAGTCAAGGATACACTGGGAAATAAATTAAGCTCTGTTCATGATCTAGCATTAATCATGTAATGGCAAATCTTTGAAAAGCATCTTTTATTAAAGACTGTTACTAGCATAAATAGGGAGCATGACAAAAACTAAAATATTTGGGAGGGGGGTGAATGATGTTCCTGAGAATAAATCTACTGTGCTTAAGAAAATCTTGATTTATGGAAAGTGACTCTGATCAGGGAGTAAAAGTAGTTTCTTTTTTAAAAAAACTTTTATTTAGTAAATATAAATTTCCAAAGTACAGCTTATGGATTAAAATGGCTTCCCCCCCATAACTTCCTTCCCACCCACAACCCTCCCATCTCCCACTCCCTCTCCCATTCCATTCACATCAAGATTCATTTTCAATTGTCTTTATATACAGAAGATCAATTTAGTATATATTAAGTAAAGATTTCAACAGTTTGTACCCACACAGACCATAAAGTGTAAAATACTGTTTGAGTACTAGTCATAGCATTAGTTCACATTGAACAACACATTAAGGACAGAGATCCTACACGAGGAGTAAGTGCACAGTGACCCCTGTTGTTGACTTAACAATTGACACTCGTGTTTATGGCGTCAGTAATCTCCCTAGGCTCTTGTCATGAGTTGCCAAGGCTATGGAAGCCTTTTGAGTTTGCCGACTTCGATCTTACTAAGACAAGGCCATAGTCAAAGTGGAAGTTCTCTCCTCCCTTCAGAGAAAGGCACCTCCTTCTTTGTTGGCCCATTCTTTCTACTGGGATCTCACTTGTGGAGATCTTTAATTTAGTTTTATTTATTTATTTATTTATTTATTTTCCAGAGTGTCTTGGCCTTCCATGCCTTAAATACTCTCATGGGCTCTTCAGCCAGATCTGAATGCCTTAAGGGCTGATTCTGAGGCCAGAGTAAAAGTAGTTTCTAGGAGAACCCAGTAACTGTACTTAAATTTACTTTGGATCTAATCAGTCTTGCAACATGTTCATGCCCTTGGACATGTGGAAAAAACACATGCAAGTATAAAGCAAGCAAGAGTCATGACTTAACTGCAAATGAAAAACTTCTAACAGCTAACGGTCTTATAATGCTCTTTAATCATGAATAGAAATATTTTTACCATTAACAAAACATAGGTGGTTTCAGTATTACTATAAGAAAGTATACAAATAGCATGATTCTTCAGCTGAAGGATACTGGAGAAAAGGGTAATTATTATTGGAGACATCCATGTTTGGCTCCAAAACAGTAAAGCTAATAGTAGAAGTAGTATCAGGGAGCCAGAGAGGGAAACCCAAATAAGGGAAAGCCTCTGTAAGGTCACAAGTTAGTGATCGGAATTCAGTGCATGGCAGAAATGTGGCCTAAGAAGAAAAGAGTGGAATGGCATACAATGCAAGTAATGCCATGGACTTACGGAACATGGCATGTGGTTTCAAGAAATCGTGGGATCACAGACAGAGGCTGAACGTCCAGGACTGCAAATCTTTCTTGGAGCTCAGGTGGTCTTGAGGAGCACAGTATGAGTAGCATAATTGTGAGTATGTCAGTGGTTGGGTGGAATTATGAAACGATTTCAAGATTCAAGGGCACATGCACAACTCTTAAAGACTTGCAGAGACACTACTAAAGGGAAGTTTGTCATTTGGCACCCTATAGTTACACAGGTGAAGCAATGGCATTACTAAGAATCAGTTACATCATTAATGGGATTCAGTTTGTACTCACAGACTAAGGAAGCTTCATACATGCAAGCTATAGAAAACTGTTAAATAATGATCAATTTAAGCTTTACTTTAAAATTTTATTAGTTTAAAAATGTAATGCAAACCAATCATGTAAATCTTGCTTATGGGAAAATGCAATAATTTCAAGGAAGTGGCAGGTCTCTAGAAATTATTATTTTAACTCTTGGATATAGGTATAGATAGTTTATAACATTTTCAATATGACAGAATACATAAAAATATAGTTGTACATTCCAACCCGTATTTTAACTGAAGCACAAAAATAACAATATATCCTTTAATATAATTCTAAAGAAAAATAATTACAAATTTACAAGCACGTATAATTAATCATTAATTCATGCCAGAAAGCAAATATTTTTAAAACATTTTTTCTGACTTTAAGGCAAAGTATAGTTGCTACCTTGCACAATAACATGGCACTTACATTATATGATTGAGTGAAACAGTATCTATGACTTCTTATGCACATTCCCATTGACAATTGTTGGTATTCTCATTCCTTGCTGAGCCACTGCTTGGAAAATCTCTTACATGAAATAAGTTCAGCTGGCTAACAAACCATTAACCAGCCTATCTTTCACTTTAAGGAATTAAAAAAAATAAATTGGAAAAACACTCATTAACTGAGCAATGTTTCCTTAATAAATCCATGTTTAGCTATTTGTTGGGTATGCAGTGCAGCATGGAAATTTCAGCCCGTTTGTTAGTGTCCCTTGTTCTCTTCAGAAAAGCAGTTTTATGTTTTCTTCACTTCTCTTAAATCTCTAATTCTATCAGGACTCTTGATGTCACTCTGGAGATGACTCTATCACCTACTCATTTAGAACTAAAATGGTCAGATGGGCTCTCCCCAAAGACTAAACTATCAAATCTGCAAAATTACCTGCAATTTAAGTCATTTACTCTTTTTTCTCCACTAAATTGCAATTAAAATAGAGCAACCGTTCCACCAGGCCACTGAAACTTGCTACTTCTGCTCCTAAGAGGCCACATTGTTGCTATTACCCATCTTCAACTTCTCTTTTTAATTCTCTGTTTTAATTCTTCTACAAATATTGAAACATCTCTGATGCTCACATTATTTTTGATCACACCTTTCAGCCAGTCTCTATCCCAACCCTCTCTACATTCCTTCAAAATGATTTTCTTTGGGTCGCTTCATCTTCACTTCCACTCATGAACAATTCAGTGTTATCTGTAGCCTCTGTTCTTACTCATTTCTCTTGAAGCTAGTAGCAGTATCACATATACCTTTATTTTTGAGAAATGCAGTAGACACTTATACATTTTATTCAATTGAATACCTGGGTATTTGTCATTGGTCCTTTCTTTCTTGAAGTACTGTTAAGAATTTCAGGTCAGGGTAGGGTTTGTCTCCACGGTAGGGCACACTTGGGATGCCTGTATTCCACAGCACACAATACCTGGGTTTGATTGCAGCCTCTGCTTCTGATCCAGCATCTTGGTAATGCACACCTTGGTAGGCAGCAGGTAATGGCACAGGTACCTGGGCCCCTGCCACGCATGTGGGAGATTTGGAATCATTTTCTTGCTCCCCTACCTGTGGAAGTGAGATAACAGATATAAGATCTCAGTCTGTCTTTCTGTGTCTCTAATTTTCATTTGAAAGAAAAAAATTTTAAAATGTAAAGAAGAGGCCTATGTCACCATACACTCTGAATTTCCCTTTTTTATATCTTGATATATTTTATCAGGTTTCTTTTTTATTTTAATATTTATTTTATTTATTTGGAAGGCAGAGTTACCAAGAGAAGGAGAGAGCGAGTGAGCAAGTGAGAGAAGTCTTCTACCTGCTTGTTCACTTCCAAATGGCTGCAACAGCTGGAGCTGGGCCAATCTGTAGCCAGGAGCTAGGAGCCAGGAGCCAGGAGCCAGGAGCTTCTTTAGGGTCTCCCACATGGATTCAGGGGCCCAAGCACTTGGTACAGCTTTCATTGCTTTCCCAGGCCATTAGCAAGTATCTGGATTGGAAGTGGAGCAGGTAAAACTCGAGCCAGCACCCATTCGGGATGGCATGCTGCAGGAGAAGGCTTAACCTAGTTTACTGCAGAATTGGCACCTAGAATCTTTTTCCTTATCTTTTATAGTTCAAGGTTTTGATAATCCTCTCATGTATTAGTCAATTCCCATTTATTCTGATGATTCTGTCATTTAGATAATTAATAATAAGCTTCAGTTTAATAAGTTTAATAAGTTTAATAAGTTTAATAAGCTTCAGACTCACATGTCCAACTGAACACTAAACACTGCAATTAGCTCAGAAACAGCATGATTGAAACTATCGTTTTCTCTTTCACTTTTTCTTTTGAATGTCCAGTCTCATAGAATCACATTATATCAGCACAGTTGGAAAATCCAAAAACGTGGCATCAGCCTTGTGTTCCTCTTACTCTCACTTCACATAATCAATTTGTCTCCAGTTGCTGTTTGTTATACTTTAAAAATATATTTTAAAATTTTCCACTTTTTCATAGCCTCTATCATGATCTCAGTTCTGAAAAGAAAACTTTTTCCAGGTCTTAGCTATTGTGCAACCCAAATACCCATCAACACTAGACTGGATAAAGAAATTATGGAACATGTACTCTATAGAATTCTATACAGCAGTCAAAAACAATGAAACCCAGTCATTTGCAACAAGATGGAGGAATCTGGAAAACATCATTCTGAGTGAATTAAGCCAGTCCCCCCAAAGGGACAAATATCATATGTTCTCCCTGATCGGCGACAACTAACTGAGCACCAAAGGGGAAACCTGTTGAAGTGAAATGGACACTATGAGAAACAGTGACTTGATCAGCTCTTGTGCTGACTGTTGTTGTACAATGTAATACTTTATCCATTTTAGTATTTTTTTATCCTAGTACTAGTGGTTGAACTCTGTAATTAACACACAATTATTCTTAGGCGTTTAAATTTAACTGAAAAGTGATCCCTGTGAAATATAAGAGTGGGAATAAGAGAGGGAGGAGATGTACAATTTGGGACATGCTCAATCGGAACTGCCCCAAATGATAGAGTTAGAATTGTGCCAGGGAATTCCAATACAATCCCATCAAGGTGGCATGTACCAAGGCCATCTCACTAGTCCAAGTGATCAATTTCAGTTCACAATTGATCACACTGATAGGTCTAAGAGTCAAAGGGATCACACAAACAAGACTAGTGTCTGCTAATACTAACTGATAGAATGAAAAAGGGCGAGAATGATCCAACATGGGAAGCGAGATACACAGCAGACTCATAGAATGACAGATGTCCTAAATAGCACTCTGGCCTCAGAATCAGCCCTTAAGGCATTCGGATCTGTCTCAAGAGCCCATGAGAATATTTTATGCATGGAAAGCCAAGACTTTCTGGCAAGAAAAAAATAAAAAGAAGACCTAAATGAAAGAACTCCGCTAGTGGGATCCCAGTGGAAAGAACGGGGCCATCAAAGAAGGAGGTACCTTTCTCTGAAGGGAGGAGAGAATTTCCTATTTGACTATGACCCTGTTGGAATAAGATCGAACTCAGCAAACCCTAAAGGCTTCCATAGCCTCGGCAACTCATGACTAGAGCCTAGGGAGATTACTGACGCCATAAACAAGAGTGTCAAATTGTTAAATCAACATCAGGAGTCACTGTGTAGTTACGTCTCATGAGGGATCTGTCCTTAATGTGTTGTCCAATGTGAAGTAATGCTATAACTAGTACTCAAACAGTATTTTTACACTTTTTGTTTCTGTGTGGATGCAAACCGATGAAATCTTTACTTAGTATATACTGAATCGATCTTCTGTATATAAAGATATTTGCAAATGATTAAAAAATCTTGGTGTTAAATTGGAAATTGCATAGAAAATTAATCAATTTTTATAACGCTTTTATTTAAAGAATATAAATTTCCAAAATACAGCTTATAGATTACAATGGCTTCCCCCCCATAACTTCCCCCCCACCCGCAACCCTCCCCTTTCCCACTCCCTCTCCCCTTGCCTCACATCCAGATTCATTTTCAATTCTCTTCATATACAGAAGATCAGTTTACTATATATTAAGTAAAGATTTCAACAGTTTGCCCTCACATAGCAACACAAAGTGAAAAATACTGTTGGAGTACTAGTTATAGTATTAATTCACAATGTATAGCACATTAAGGACAGAGATCCTACATGATATATTTTTTTAAAAAATTGATTAATTTTCTAGGCAATTTCCAATTTAACACAAGATTTTTTTTTATTTTTAATTATCTATATACAGAAGATTGATTCAGTATATACTAAGTAAAGATTTCATCAGTTTGCACCCACACAGAAACACAAAGTGTAAAATACTGTTTCAGTGCTAGTTATAGCATTACTTCACATTGGACAACACATTAAGGACAGATCCCTCATGAGACGTAAGTACACAGTGACTCCTGAAGTTGATTTAACAATTTGACACTCTTGTTTATGGCATCAGTAATCTCCCTAGGCTCTAGTCACGAGTTGCCAAGGCTGTGGAAGCCTTTAGGGTTCGCTGACTTCAATCTTATTCCGACAGGGTCATAGTCAAAGTGGAGGTTCTCTCCTCCCTTCAGAGAAAGGTACCTCCTTCTTTGATGGCCCCATTCGTTCCACTGGGATCTCACTCACAGAGATCTTTCATTTAGGTCTTCTTTTTTTTCCAGAGTGTCTTGGCTTTCCATGCCTAGAATATTCTCATGGGCTCTTGAGGCAGATCCGAATGCCTTAAGGGCTGATTCTGAGGCCAGAGTGCTATTTAGGACATCTGCCATTCTATGAGTCTGCTGTGTATCTCGCTTCCCATGTTGGAAAAAAATCATGTAGGATCTCTGTCCTTAATGTGCTGTACATTGTGAATTAATACTATAACTAGTACTCCAACAGTATTTTCACTTTGTGTCTCTATGTGAGGGCAAACTGTTGAAATCTTTACATAATATGTACTAAATTGATCTTCTGTGTATAAAGAGAATTGAAAATGAATCTTGATGTGAATGCAAGGGGAGAGGGAGCGGGAAAGGGGAGGGTAGAGGGTGGGAGGGAAATTATGGAGGGGGAAGCCATTGTAATCCATAAGCTGTACTTTGGAAATTTATATTCTTTAAATAAAAGCTTTATAAAAAACAAAGAAAACTTTTTCCTTTGATGAATTAAAAATTCTCTTAACTAATATTTCTCTCACTATATTGACTCTAATTATCCTAATACATTATATGCTAATATGTCATGTCACTCCTTACTTTGACACATCAATAACTTTTTAAAAAGTTTATTAATTTAATGTATTTGAAAGTCAGAGGCATAGATACCAAACCATCAGCTGGTTCACTCCAAAAATGCCTTTAATGACCAGGGCTGTGCCAGGTTCAAGCCAGATGACATGAACTTCATCCGAGTCACCCACATGCGTGATTGGTACCAAAGTACCTGATTCATCACCTGCTGCCTCTCAGTGCATATTATCAAGAAGCTGGATTGCAAGCAAACTCTTTCTCAAATACTCACATATGGGATGCTCTTTTCCAAAGTGGTGTCTGAACTGACTGAATGACAATACCAACCTCTATACTGCTATTAGAATTCCAAAACTCCTGCTGGTGCTGTGGCTCACTAGGCTAATCCTCCACCTTGCGGCACCAGCACACTGGGTCCTAGTCCCAGTCGGGGTGCCAGATTCTGTCCTGGTTGCCCCTCTTTCAGGCCAACTCTCTGCTGTGGCCAGGGAGTTCAGTGGAGGATGGCCCAAGTGCTTGGGCTCTGCAACCCATGGGAGACCAGGAGAAGCACCAGGCTCCTGCCATCAGATCAGCATGGTGCGCCGGCTACCACGTGTTGGCCGCAGCAGCCATTGGAGGGTGAACCAACAGAAAAGGAAGACCTTTCTCTCTGTCTGTCTCTCTGTCACTCTCCACTCTGCCTGTCAAAAAAATAAAAATAATAAAAAAAAGAATTCCAAAACTCTATGTGTCTACTGTATATAAATCTCATTAGATGCATTTATTAAGGAGAAATCACAACTCGTGGAAAAGTGTGGTACCAAAAACCATACTGAAAAATAAAATCTCAATATGTTGGGAGTACACAGAACCAGTAATATGATTTTTGTTGCTAACTTGATTTAGTCTTGTACGTGTATGTCACAAAATTAGAACTAGTATGGTACTGAGAGCATCAGAAAATCACTTCCCATGGTGAAAATCAATGCTATATGAGAGAAACACAGAAGAAACTGGAAGCCAAAACAATAACTACAATTGCGTCAGTGAAATCTAGTCTTCCTTAAGGATGAGTAAGAAATAATTTGTGGCCAACGCTGAGGCTCACTTGGCTAATCCTCTGCCTGCGGCACTGGCACCTTGGGTTTTAGACTCCATCGTCTCCGTTGGGCCGCCGGATTCTGTCCTGGTTGCTCCTCTTCCAGTTCAGCTCTCTGCTGTGTCCCAGGGGTGCAGTGGAGGATGAGGATGGCCCAAGTGCTTGGGCCCTGCACCCACAGGGAGGTGGCAGGAGGAAGCACCCGGCTCCTGGCTTTGGATCAGCACAGCGTGCTGGTGGCAGCGTGCTGGCTGTGGTGGCCATTTGGGGGGTGAACCAATGGAAAAAGGAAGACCTTTCTTTCTGTCTCTCTCTCACTGTCTAACTCTGTCTGTCAAAAAAAAAAAAGTAATAAATAATTTGCTTACTATATAGATTAGGATGATTCAGTGTCCCAGTAAACAAAAGCTAAATATACAAACTTTTGACAGAGATCTATTTAAAGGCGTTTGATTTTTCTGAAAACAAGAGAATAAACTCAGGTGCAAATTATAACCAGTGTTTTCCTGTTCATAGAGTTTGCTAAATAGTACAGTGTTTACCATACAGAAATCAGCACAAGGAACACAAAGTGACTACCTCTTTAAGTTTAAATTCCTAAAACAGGAGTTCCATTTTCCCCCCTACTAGAGTGGTCAAATTGATTTGATAAATGAAGAGAAAAAGGGAATACTATTTTGCCAGGCTAAGTTTTGTGAAGGAGGATATCACTCTCTATAGAAGGTCAAGCAAAGGAAACCTATGGCTGACCTTGGTACTCAAATCTGAGGGGAGGGAGTTTGAGGAAGAGTAGTCAGTATCTTTGTATGTAGTTCAACATATACCAAGAAAGGGTCCATAGTGACCTGTCTCTGATGATGTAGAAATAAAAGTGTCAGGGAGAGATGGATTGGCGGGTAGGTCAGGTTGAGAAGGTGCAAGATCTAGCCTACTTTAGTTCCCAAATCTCAAGAGAAAAATAAAAAGATCCATTCATGTTTATAGTCTCTTAAACATGGGAGAAAAGATTTATATGCAGAAACATATTAATGATCACATTTCAGATAAGAAATGGGTCCCAGATTTCTTAAACTGAAAACCCTTCAATCTCTTTCTACCTTAGTAAATGACAGCATTATCCATTTACTGGATAAGTCAGAGTATTGTGGTTATTCTTAACTTCTCTGTTTCATTTACACTCTTCTAGTCCATCAGAAAATTCTGGTAGTTTTATCTATAAATAGGTTATATTCCTGATTTTTTTTGTCTTTTCATCCACTAGTACAGTAGTGTTATGTCAAGCCATCCTAAACTCTCTCCATTGTGCATGGAACAGGATTAAAGATCAGTAAATATTGCTTCATTGAAATTTACATATGCATTTATTAATAGAAAGATTGTATAAGACACATAATAAGAATATAGTTTAAAAAGTGATACCTAATGCTTTCAAAACATTTTTCAGGAATATTATAACTGTCCATTATACTCTGTTAACAACTCTTTCCATTTCTGGTTGTAGAATTTCTGCTTACCTTTCATGGCTTACTTAAAATATCATCTTCCCTAGGAAAGTTTCCCTCAGGCTTCCAAAGAAATGCCCTATAGGCTGCTCTCTTAATCTCCATGTGTACCCTCCAGCTTATCTCTCTGTGGAGCTTAAATTAATTTTTGTCACATTATAGTTATTATTCTGATTATGTTTTTTCTCTATCAGATTATAAATTCCTTGAGGACATCTCCATTTAAATATTAAGAAGCAGTAGATTTTGCTATTGCTATATTTGTGTCTCTTCCTCCTGACCAGAGACTTAATGTGGTTATAATGTGACTTTTCTTAGAAAATAACCATAGCTCACACATATGCCACCTGGATGGCATGTACTATAGTTGATTTCCACATATAATTCTAATTAGAAACTATTTTATGTATATGAAAGAATAATTCAATGATGAGTAAACATTTCTGGTAATATAAAGCATAGGTAGTAACATGAATATTAACCCATGGAAGAATATAAAATGTAAAACCTAGGCTCAGATACTAATCTTGATAATAATTTATTACCTGTGCATGCTACAATTGGTTTGTTTAAAGAAAGCACATTATAAACACATTAACTCACTTCAGGTGTTTAATGTAACAATAACATATCCTGCTGTGTTTTATTACTTGGATGGAGTTGAGATTTGGTTTTCCTGCTGACTATTCAATCATATTTCCTAGACAATGGTAGTAACTTAGATCAAATTAGTCTTGTTTATCTATGGAGAATTTTGATCAATTCTATATGATCTCATGTCAGCTGCTTCTTTTTCCTTAATCACACTGCTTTTGAGAAAGAGTACAGATACCTAATATTTTCAAATATTGGATAAATTCAATTTACCACATTACAGAGCTATAATGCACAGTATTATGCTGATGATTATGTGAGGTTTCCAGTGTATAATCCAGTTCAGCAACATAATATTTGTCCAGCACTTGATATTTTAAGTAATATATTCATTATTCTATTTAATTATCAAGATAAAGAATATCATTAATAATACCAACTAGCTAAGGAGGTAGGACAGAAAGTAAAAATCACAATTTGTAATTTTAGACATTGACTCATAGAGATCAATAATCTGTTTTTAAGATTTTTTTGTGAAAAATCAACTTTTAAAATTTATTCATTACTTTTAAAGGCAGATTTATGGAGAGAGAGGGAGAAACAGAGAGATCTTCCATTTGCTGCTTTATTCCCCAGACACCAACAGTGGCTGGGCCTGGGCCAGGCCAAAGCCAGTAATGGAGCAGCTAGGACTCAAATACTGTCACATGGGATGCTTGTGTTATAGGAGGAGGCTTAACACACTACACCACAACTCTGGCCCTGAGATCAAGATTCTAACTAAAGTATTTCAACAACAAATTGTTTGCCTCTCACAAGGTAGACATAATGTTCAAAAATTACATTATATCCAATATCCTGGACTTCTTAGCATCTCAAACAATTTATTTTATTTTTTGCTTTAATTAAAAATTTTATTTATATAAGGAGAAAAAATTTAATGTATTTCATATATACTGATTCAAACACATAATGATACTTCCCATTTTATCCTATCTAGCTACCTACACTTGCACTCTCTTTCCTTCTTCCGTTCTTATTTTTTCTCTTGATACAATGACTTACTTTCAGTTGGTTTTACAACCATAAGCTTAACCTTCCACCTAATACATAATTCAAAAAGTAGTAAGTAGAAAAATTTCTGTTCCTCAAGAATATAGTCAAGGACAGTAAATAATATTCAAATCTCAAAATGTCAACTTTACTCATATACATTACATTTTTGTGCTCTGTATATTAATTGTCAGAGATGAGAAAAACATATGATATTTGTCTTTTTGGGACTTGTTTATTTCACTAAGCATAATGGCTTCCAGTTTCATCCATTTTATGGCAAAAGACATGATTTCATCCTTTTTCAGATAAGTAGTATTGTGTAGAGTATATGTACTGCATATTCTTTATCCAGTCATCGGTTGATGGACATCTGGCTTGATTCCATATCTCAGCTATTGTGAATTGAGCTGCCCTAAACATGGATGTCCAGGTAACTCTTTCATATCCTGATTTCATTTTATTTGGATAAAAATCCAGGAGTTGGATGAATAGATCATGTGGGAGATCTCTTTTCAGATTTCTGAGGAATCTCCATGCTGTCTTCCATAATAACTGTATGAGTTTATATTTCCAATTGCAGAGCTCTTTCACATCCTTGGATAAATTTATTCCAAGATATTTAAGTTTTTTATAACTATTGAGATTGGTATTGATCTTACAAGTTCCTTCTCAGTGCATAGCGTTGTCTGTATATAGAAAGGCTACTGTTTTTTTTTTTTTAAGATTTATTTTATTTATTTGAAAGGCAGTTACAGAGAGGCAGAGGAAAAGAGATCTTCTACCTACTGGTTCTCTCCTCAAATGGCTGCACCAGCCAAAGCTGGGCTGATCCAAAACTAGGAGCCAAGAGCTTCTTCCAGGTCTCCCATGCAGTCACAGGGGCCCAAGGACTTCGGCCATCTTCTGCTTTCCCAGGCCATGACACAGAGCTGGATCTGAAGTGAGCAGCAGGGACTTGAATATGGGATGTCAGCAGTGCAGGTGGCAGCTTTATCCACTGCTAATATCACAGGATGACACCTGCTTTTCTCCATAAATGGGTATGTGTGTATGTGCAGGGTCTGAGTCCACCCGTACAGGATGGACTGGGTCCGAGGAAAGGTGAGTGCGCCGCTCGCCCGTTCCCCAGCCTCCTGATCCCGGAGACAATCAGAAGCAGCGGGGAGCCAAGTCTAGCAAGGACTCGTTTATTCTGTGCGGAACAGAACCTTTTATAGCACAAAACTGCAGAGTCATTGGGGCAGGACTAAGGACCAACCAATCACTTAAATGATCACCTTACAGGGGGATTTCTATAGGACTAGCCATATGTCTATACACTTGTTACTGGTTTTGTTACCTCCCCTGATGTTGCGTAGCCAATCAGTTTTAGTGGTAAACAACTTTGGATTCCGCCCACCACCTTACTTCCTCTGGGCTCCATCTTTGAATTGCTTTGTGTAACTAATTTCCCCACATATTCCCCCTTTTTTGTTTTAACACGCGATCCCTGTCTCAGGTTGCTCCCAGCCGTCCTTGCCCTTACCCGTCATTGGTAACCCAGGCAGCTTGGTCATGAGCCCTGTCTTAGGTTGGTACAGGACGCTGGGTGCTTTACCCGTCTTGGGGTGTCACGTGACTTGTAATTATGGGAGCATGGTGAGCCTTCTCCACCGCCTGTCTTAGGTTGTTCCGGTCCATCCGGAATCTTACCCGTCATTGGCAATGTGGAGAGCACTGGGGGCACTTCCCCAGTTTAGGGGATTGTAGCCCTCTGTGGCTACCAGCCTCTGGTAATGAACCTCAACCTGTCTTGCCCTTGTTGCCTCTATGTGCTGTTGTATGAACTGTAAAAGCCTATTCATTATGTATGGGCCAATAGCAAGGATTAGAAGCAGGGCAAGAAGAGGGAGGAGGTAGGGCAAGAGTCCATTAAGGCCCGTCCAAAAGGGGCTTTCTTGGAGTTCTCTTAGTCTTTTTCCAGGTCCTCCCGAAGTGTTTTGATGATCACGTTTGGGTCATCACATCCCCCGTCACTGGGCTGGGCACTTCTTGTCAGGATCACAGCAAAGACTAGCGTCCGCATCATCACCTGCCTCTGGACCTCCATCCATTTCTGGAAGAGGAAAGAGAAGGGAATCTCCCTCAGGGGCAAACCGCTCCCTGGGTGGGTTATTACTTGCATCGGGCATAGGCCTGATATTTCTGGTCGGTATCCAAATAGGAGTCAACTCCCCTATGGGGAACACACAGCCAAATCCTCTTCCCAACTGAATCAGTGGGTCAGGCCCTCTCCAGAGTCTGGTGAGAGGGTCTCTCCATCTAACGAGCATCTGTGGTTTAGGGGTTAAATGTCCCCAATGTTTTTGGAACCTTGATTCCCTTGACCCTTTTGAAAAATTTAAAATATTGATAGTGAACAAAGCCATTTGTAATTGGATATGGGGGCTAATCCCCCCTTTTTGTTTTAACAGTTGTTCTTTTAGGCATTGATGATTTCGTTCTACAATTGCCTGGCCCTGAGGGTTGTAAGGTATTCCTGTGATATGTTTAATATGCCATCTACTAAAAAAGTCCGACATTGCTTTGCTAATAAAGCAAGGTCCATTATCCGTTTTAACCTGTGCTGGCAGGCCTAGAGTGGCGAAGCATTGAAGGAAATGTGATTGTGAATGTTTAGCCTTTTCTCCTGTATGTGCTGTGGCCCAACAAGCTCCTGAATAAGTATCAATAGAGACAAAAACATATTTAAGCTTACCAAAGGCTGAAAAATGGGTGACATCAGTTTGCCAGAGAGTGTTGGGTTTGAGGCCTCTAGGGTTTACTCCCTGTGTCTGTAATGGGGGCACCTTCAGGAAGGGTTGACACGTTTTGCAAGTGTGGACGATTTTTTTGAGGTCCCATACAGGGACTTGGGGGAACCTGTGTTGTAGGCCCCTCCAATTGATATGGGTTAAGTCATGTAGTTGAGTGGCTTCCTGTAAAGTTAATGCTTGTGGGCCGGTGGCTAGTTGATCAGCCCAATTATTCCCGAAAGACAGAAACCCAGGGAGCTTTGAGTGTCCCCTTAAGTGCTGGACATGAATGGGAGCCCCCCGTCCCTCTAATAAACCTTTGAGGGTAACCATAAGGGGGGAAATAGGGTTACCGTCCAGTCTAATATGTGCTTGGGGGACATGGGGCAGCAGGTTAACCATATACAGGCTATCAGAATATAAGTTAAAGGGCCCTTGAATGTCCTGAAGAACCATAATTACAGCAAGCATTTCTTTATATTGTGCTGACCCTTGGCAGGGTTGGAACCTCTGGTGGCTCGGGGTTTCCTGTTGACCCTCAAAGGCTGCATATGCAGAGCCTGCTTGACCCCCGTCGGTGAAAACATGAGTGGCATGGAGGATGGGTTTGGAAGAGAATAAAGAAGGCATTTTTAAGGGAAGTCACCATAGCATGACGGTCCATTTGGATGGCCCATAATGGCAATCGATGTGTCCCAAAAACCCCTCGAGGGAAAGGGCAAGACGGGCATTTGCCCTGGTAAGCCATTCAACATCTGACATCCGAAAGAGGAAAACAATGGAATGGGGGTCAGAGCCATAATGCCTCTGGGCCTGAGTTCTGCCCTTGATTATAGCATCAGCAAGCTGATCAGCCTGAGAGTACACCCGAGGTGTGCCCCCCAAGGGGGTGTGAATCCACTCCATTGGTTCCCCTTCCTAAGTCAGGACTGCAGAAATCAGGGTAATCCCTGCAAACAGCCACAGAGAGAAGGGCTTATTAGCAGAATACCTTTTTAAAGAAACTTTGTCTAAGGCTTCTTGAAACTGTAGAAATATCACCCGATGACTATCTGTAAGGGCAATATTATCTTGTGGCATTTTATTTTTTAACAATGTGAACAAGGGCACAAGACTATCCTTGGGGATGGGTACCCAGGGCAGTAGCCAATTAATTTCCCCTAAAAGACTTTGAAGTTGAGTTAGGGTCATGGAGGTTGGGATATCCAACAGAGGTTTAAGGGGACTGACTTGAGTTAGAGTTAAATGGGAACCAAGCACCTTAAAAGGAGGTACTCTCTGAATCTTACTAGGAGCCACTGTAAATCCTCCCTCCGTGAGTGTTGTAAGGACCTGGGTTAAAAGGCCCTCCAGGAGGGCAGGATCCTTGTGTCCAAGGATGATGTCATCCATATAGGTGTAGGCAAGGGAAACATCTGAACTTAATATGGGCTCCAAAAGTGTGGCCAGGTAGTGTTGGCACAGCGCTGGACTATTAGCCATCCCTTGTGGTAATACTGTCCACTCATACCGTTGATCGGGTCGAGAAAAATTAAGGGAGGGGACAGAAAAGGCAAATTTTTCACAGTCGTCCGGGTGTAATGGGATAGAAAAGAAACAATCCTTAATATCTATTACAGCTAGGGTATACTCTGAGGGTATGGTGGGGGTCCAGGGCATGCCTCTCAAGGGGGTGCCCACCAATTCCATCTTTTCATTTATTTTACGAAGGTCCTGAAGCATGCGCCAGGCCCCGGATGCCTTTTGGATAACAAACACTGGCGTGTTCCAGGGGCTCATGGAAGGACGTAAGTGTCCAAGGGTCATTTGTTCCTCCACCAGAAGGCGGAGCGCTGCGAGTTTAGGTTGAGTTAGTGGCCACTGCTCCACCCAGATGGGATTTCCCGGCCTCCACCTGATAGGTGGCACCCGGGGGGCAGTGGCCTTTAGGATTGGGGGTATACTCGAGTGGGTCCCTTGGGTTCCTTACGATTGACGAGAGAATCCTTTTGCTTGACCCCTTCCATGCCCCAGTCATGGCCCTGGGCCTCTCCTTCTCTGGAACACCCTCATAAAAGGTCCGGTGATCTGTGGTAACCACAGCATCCATTTGCCCTAGCATATCCTGTCCCAATAAATTCACTTTGAGGTTTTTTGCTACCAGGGGCCGTATTTTTCCCTGTTCTCCATCAGGACTGACCCATTTCATGAGGGCGACTGTTTCCTTAGATCGAGAATTGCCCCCCACTCCCAATATTGATGGCCCATCCGCCAGCTCCCAGGTGGGCAGCACCTCCTCTTCCCGGAGTACCGTCCTATCTGCCCCAGTGTCGATTAGGCAGTGAAACCTTTTTCCACCAATGACAACACTCATTTTGGGATGGAGCCCCTCCATAAGGGGGGCAATCCAGTGGGCTTGGATTGTTCTAGTACGGGTTACCCCCGGTTTCCCCTTGGATGGGGTTCCTCCTTGAGTTAACGGGGCTGGAGGATGCCCCTCCTCTAGTTTAAAGGCTTCCCTTCTATATAAAATTTGGACCTGCAATCCTTTTTCCAATGATATCCCTTCCTGCACCTAGGGCAGGGGGTATGGGGCAGCTTTGACCCTCCCAGTCTATTAGTCAAGGAGGCTTGAGGACACTCCCGTTTAAAATGCCCCTCTTGCCCACATTTGAAGCAGGCTCCCTTAGTGGCCTGTCCGAGTGTCTTGAAACTTTGGGTGGCCAGAGCCTGAGTAATAGCCTCTGTCATTGCCGATGTCTGGGTTGAGAGAGCCTGGGTCATGGCCGTCATCTGAGCCTGTAGGGTCATGGCTAGGGATTGATTTTGATGCTGCTGCGTACCTACATCCTGTGAGGCCACTACCCATCGACATTGAAGATTCCCTCAGGCCAGCACAGGCCGTCCTATGATCAGCATTCATTCCTTCCCAGACAAGCATCTTAACAAACTGATCCCGAAGGTCCCCAGCTGGCAACTTACGACGGAGACTGTATTCGACCCTAGCTACAAAATCTGGCAATGACTCTCCTGGCTTTTGTCGCACCCCCGCGATGGGAGATTCGGTGGGCCCCTCATCCAGCTTGTACGAAGCATTAAGTCCAGCCTGCCTCACTTGTTCACGGTACGGAGCAGGCAGCGCAGCTTGCTGGATCCCCGTAGAGAATCCTTCCCCTGTCCCAGCCAGCATAGCGTATGTAATAGGGATAGCTGGCTGGGCTGCTCCATTAGCTTCGGCTCTCACCCGGCACTCCTCCTTAAAGAAGGCGCACCACTTTATGAACTGTGAACTTGTGAGGACTGCTTTGGTCAAGTCCAACCAGTCCTTGGGGATGCATGGGTGGTAGGCTATGTCTTGTAGCAATGTTTGGGCCCAGGGAGAGTTTGGGCCGACCTCTGCTACTGCCTTGCGGAGTTCTTTGAAGTCCTTGGCCTCCCAAGGGTACCATTCCAAGGGCCTGTTAGCCCCCGGAGCTAAATTAACAGGGTAGGCCTGAGGCAGCAAGTTCCCAGGCCCAGAGTTCACTTCCCTACACTGCTTTATGTCCATAGGACAAGCCTTCGCATAGGTTACCTCCCCAAGCCCCTGTCTTTCCGTGGAGGGCTGGTCATTGGGATTTAGGTCCCTCTGTGGGGCCACATAGAATGACGCTCCCTCCTCGCTCCCAGGTGCATATGGTGGGGGCCTGGACTCCTCTGAAATGTAGCCTGGGGGAGGAAATTTTACCTTTGTCCTAACTTCCACTGTCTGTGTCTCCTCATCTTTCCTACTGTCGATATCATCCTCTGTCTCTTCTATATCCAAGACTGCCTTAAAAATAGAATTACCCATAATAAGGGTTTCACTCACCCTGAGAGACCGCTTAGCCTCGGCCGAACGTTCTGGACGTGTCCTTCGAGCCCCACATTGGGAGCCAGATGCAGGGTCTGAGTCCACCCATACAGGATGGACTGGGTCCGAGGAAAGGTGAGTGTGCCGCTTGCCCGTTCCCCAGCCTCCTGATCCTGGAGACAATCAGACACAGCGGGGAGCCAAGTCTAGCAAGGACTCGTTTATTCCGTGTGGAACAGAACCTTTTATAGCACAAAACTTCAGAGTCATTGGGGCAGGGCTAAGGACCAACCAATCACTTAAATGATCACCTTACAGGGGGATTTCTATAGGACTAGCCATATGTCTATACACTTGTTACTAGTTTTGTTACCTCCCCTGATGTTGCGTAGCCAATCAGTTTTAGTGGTAAACAACTTTGGATTCCGCCCACCACCTTACTTCCTCTGGGCTCCATCTTTGAATTGCTTTGTGTAACTAATTTCCCCACATGTATGTGTGTACATGTGTGTGTTATTCAGAGCTGTTGAAATGTGCCTTTGTGTTAGTTATCAATGTACCTTCCTCCTACCCCTGATAATCCTTCAGTGTGTTTACAATGGCTTTTAGGTTTTTGTTGAGGAAATCCAGATATGTGATGTTTCAGGCACACTACATCCCAGAAACATGGAATTTTACAGCCTCGCAATGAAAAACTTAAAAGAGTAACTGACCTGGAAGGGGTGTAGCCACATAGGTTCTGTGCCCTCTGGTCAGGACAATGTTTGAGATTGACTCACCAACCTCCAGAGCTGCCCTGATGATGAGGCCAGATTTACCTTTAGAGCACTGTACTTGCTAGTAGAAACTTAGTGAGTTCCTTTCATTTTGGTCCTACTTCCCTTTCCCACTTCTGGATTCGGCTGCCATTATTTACTAATGATGTCACTCTCACATGAGCCATCGCTTCTGAGGAAGCCAACTAAAAGGAAATGCGTGTGAAGTTGATGTGTCAGACCAAGCTGACAGAGCTCAGGTCAAAGGCGATTCACCTTCTAGTTGGTTCCTCTACCTGGCAACTGGCAATGATCCAGATAGTTACTGCCTGTGTTTTCTTGGGGCCTAGGGTGAGAATATGGGGAACAGAGCCAAAAGTAAAGCTATAAGGGACTTGTTACATGAGAAATACAAAGATACTTCTTTAAAAAATCTATTATGATATGGACATGAATTCTCGCCCAATTTGTATCAACTTACATATTACCAAGATAGACTAGGTTATGCCACGGTGATAAATTCCAAAACCCCAGTGGGAAAACTTTGTTTCTCCATTATACTTCTTCCCTCTGCCAGAGTCAGGAATTTTGTGATTATGCTCCTCCTGTTGCATCCACTCATCAGTTAAAATAGAATGTTACAAAAACCAGTGGCAGTCATGTATGAAATTTATTGAAAATGAAAAGCAAATGAGAGACAAATAAGAGGAAAGGTAACCGATTGGGACCAACACTCCTTACCAGAGTGCAGCCCCTAACAGCAGGTTACACAGCTTTTTATAGTATTCTGTCCACTGGGGCTCACGGTTTCGAACTGGACGCTTGGTATGCAGTGAACAATAAAGAGGAAAACCAGAATATGGTTGTAAGATAACAGTTAACAACAACAAACCCAATAACAGATCCAAGATATGGTTGTAGGATAGCAGTGAAGGACACATTTCGGTCAACTTAGTTCCTGGGAATTTGGGCCCACATAGTTTCACAAGATACACCCTTAGACATTAGCAAGCAAAGTTAGTATGTACAGAAGCAAGAGGTCTGCAATTAGCTTTTAGCCACACTCACTCCATTTTGATTCTGATTTTACACTCCACCTGCATGAGTCTATGCATAGGGAGACAGCAATAATGGGGAAATAAACCTTTCTCATTGGGGTTTTGGAATTTTTTACCACAGCATAACAGTATATCTTTATAATATACAAATTTATTAAAATATTATTTTCATGTATCTTATTTCATTATGAATTATTTTAATTGCAAGTAATTTAAAAAGTTACAGAGCGCCTTAAAAGTTAAGTTGGATTGTCTGTGGTTCAGGCAAGAAGGCAGACTAAGGTAAATATAAAAAATCTCCTGTTACAAAATGCCAAGAAATACTGATGCAAACAACTAAAAAGCAAATGGGGGCTGGTGTTGTGGCACAGAGGATTAAGCTACCACCTGCCACGCTGGCATACCATTTCAGACTGTTGGTTAAATTTCTTGCTGCTCTGCTTTCAGTCCAGTTCCTTGCTAGTGTGCCTGGGAAAGCAGCAGAAGATGCTCCCAGTACTTGGACCCTTGTCATCCATTTGGGAGCCACAGGTGAGATTTCAGCTCCTGGCTGCAGCCTGCTACAGCTCTGTCTGTTGCCATTTGGAAAGCGAACCAGTGAACCATTGGGTGGAATATCTCTGTCTTTCATTCTCTCTCCTTTTCTATAGCTGTCTTTCAAATACATAAAATAAATCTTAAAAATAGAAATAAGTGGATAGTGGAGTAGAAGGAGAATGTAAATATTAGAATATATTTATGAGTTTGGGGTAGTAACAGTTCCTTAAACAGGATCTGAAGCTATATATCATAAATTATAGTAATGAAAGTAATACATTAAAATTAGTCTTTGTATAATTAAAACACATAGCCAAAAGACAGCAAATTATAAATTGGTGTAAATATGTATCACCCATATATTGGATACAGATTTTGTAACAGTAGTACATACAATGCTCCAGTGATTAAATAAATAAAACCATAAAGAGCTAATTAGAGAAGAGACAAAGTATACACACATTGAAGCCTCAAAAACTCACATATTAAAGTCAATTGCATATGAACCAGTTCAGGAGTAATCAGGAAAATGAAAATTAATACCATAATAAAGTACAATTTTTATAACCATCAAAGAGAAAGAATGTAGTTAATCTCAATGATTTTAGTGTTAGTAAAATAAAGACTAACAACTTTGCTGGTGAGATCACAAATTAGTGTAACTTTTTGGAAAGCAATTTTGCAATATATAACACATTTGAAGTTGTATACATTTGATATCCAAATAATCCTAGAAAATAGAGTCTCTCATAGATGCACAGGAAAATTTATGACAACATATTTTCTAATATTGTATTTGAATAAACATCCAGCAAAAAAGAAAATATTACTTAGAAGAGCAATGCATAAATAAAGTGTGGCTTATTCATTTAGGAATATAATTACATAGAAAGTAAATTGTAAGTTAGATGATCCAGTATCAACAATTACATTCAGCATGAATGTAATTCATAAATGTAATGTTAAGACAGAAAAATAAATACCACATAGATATGTGTATAAACAAACCTTAGAAAACCCAGTAACACTAGCCGGCGCCGCAGCTCAATAGGCTAATCCTCTGCCTTGTTGCACCAGCACATCAGGTTCTAGTCCCAGTCCGGGCACCGGATTCTGTCCCTGTTGCCCCTCTTCCAGGCCAGCTCACTGCTATGGCCTGGGAGTGCAGTGGAGGATGGCCCAAGCGCTTGGGCCCTGCACCCCATGGGAGACCAGGAGAACCACCTGGCTCCTGGCTTTGGATCAGCACGGTGTGTCAGCCGCAGTGCGCCAGCCATGGCGGCCATTGGAGGGTGAACCAACGGTAAAGGAAGACCTTTCTCTTTGTCTCTCTCTCTCTCTCGTGCTGTCCACTCTGCCTGTCAAAAAAAAAAAAAGAAAGAAAGAAAGAAAAAGAAAACCCAGTAACACTATAATTGTAATGATTTGAGTTAAAAGAATAAAAATTAACTATAACTGTTATTTTCCAGTATCAGAACAGTGATTACCTCTGAGCTTGGAGATAGGGTGCATGAAGAACAATGGCAGGGAGTCTCTGAGATGGTGATAATGATTTGTGCTTTCTCATATTCACTCCATTTAAGTATAGATTAGACCTAATGCTAAGAATGAACTGAATATTGAGAAATAATAGGCTATCATTTTGGGCCTTCGTTTTATTTCTTCACTTGCTTTCTAGCTCTGAGGTAACAGTTGCAATGTTGTAAGCTGTCCAGTGCAGAGGAGACAACACAGTGAAGGCCGTAGGGTGCCTGCTGGCCAATAGTCAACCAGGAACTAATAGCTCTTTCTTTCTTTTTTAGATTTATTTATTTAAAAGGCAGAGTGATAGAGAGAAGACACAGAGAAGGAGAAAGAGAGAGAGAAAGAAATATTTTATCCACTGGTTCAATCCCCAAATGCCTGCTATAGCAAGAGTGGTCCATGCCCAATCCAGGAACCAGGAACTCTGTTCTGGCAATGGCAGAAGTATTTGATCATCTTCAATAACTTTGCTAGGTGAATTAGTAGGGAGCTGCATCAGAAGCTGAGCAGGGGTAGTGGTTTGTATAAGCCACAGCTTAACCCACTATACCACAATGCAGGCCCCAGACCTAATGTTCTTTTCCAACATTGTATAAAGAACCAAACCCTGCCAGTAAAAATACGAGTAGTCTTAGAAGATTTTTCCCCAGTCAAACCATCAGGTGAGACCAAGCCTTGGTTACACCTTGCTAGCAACTTTGTGAGAGACATTGAGGCACAGGTAACCACTCAAGATTCATAAGGTTTGTCTAGATTTGTGTTCCAAGAAATTGTAAAACAATGAATATCTTTTAAAAAATACATTATTTATTTGATAAGTGGAGTTAGAGAGAGAGAGAGAGAGAGAGAGAGAGAGAGAGAGAGAGAGAAGTTTTCTATAAGCTGGTTCACTCCCCAAATGGTTGCAACGGCTGGAGCTGCACCCATCTGAAGCCAGGAGCCAGGAGCTTCATCAGGGTCTCTCATGCAGGTGTAGAGGCCCACGTACTTGGGCCGTATTCAACTGCTTTCCCAGGCCATAACCGAGAGTTGTATCAGAAGTGGAGCAGCTGGGACTTGAACCAATGCCATCTGGGATGCCAGAACTGTAGGTGGTGACCCACTGTGTCACAGTGTCAGAACAATCTATTGTTTTAAACCACTATTTGGGGGATAATTTGTTAAGCAGCAATAGATAAGTAATTCAGAAAGGAAGGAAAAGTAACTGAAATTTTCAGGTAGCCTGGCAAAATCAGCAGTTTGCAAAAAGATTTGTTATTTCTCTTTTCTAGTTTAACTTTCCCATACTCTGTGCTTTTGTCTCATGCTGATGGCAAGATGCCCACTGAATGCTTTATAATCACCCATACTTGCACAGTGAAGTCCAGGAGCAATGTAACATTAAGCAAAAATATAAAATTTAAAATTTTCTTGTTATCATTTTTAACATAAGCAAAGAGATCAGAAATTAATTTTAGTAATATGTTGTATTTAACTTAATAGATTAAAAATCTTATGCAAAATTTGTATAAATTATTGAGACCTTTTATATTACTTTTCACGCTAAGCATATATGTATGTAAATACATGTTTTATAAAATATACAGTTGAGAAAATGGACTTATATTCTAAAGTTTTATTCTAAAACAAACATTTTCCAAGAGTAAAAATGTGATAAACTAAAACTAGAAATTCCAGCTCTCAGGTTGTCATAGCCACATTTCAGAACCCAAGTAGCTACCTGCGGCCAGTGGCTACCATGTTTGACAGCTTGATTCCGGAAGCTAGTTCTCCTGATATAGAAACTTTGTTTTCTTTCAACTATCAGCAATTTTCATTATTAGTATATTTAGGTATGTATTTTGAGTCATATATTCTGTTCTAAACTAATTACGTACAGAGATTGAGTGCCACATTAAGAAAGTGCATCTCAAATTTCTCTACATAAGTTTGAACAGGCGAGTGTTAAATTAAAAAAAAAAAAATTCACTGTGTTCCATTGTCAGGTTCAGAGATTCTGATGTACCTGGTTGGTGGCAAGTCCCAAACTGATTCCTCAGAAGCCTCAATATAGCCCTACCATACAACCCAGCCATCAACTCCTTGGAATTTACACAAGGAAATTAAATTGACAAGTAAAAAAGCAGTCTTCACCTCAGTGTTTATTGCAGCTCAATTCAAAATAGCTAAGACATGGAATCAACCTAAATGACCATCCACGGAAGACTGGATGAATAAATTTTGGGATATGTACTCTATGGAATACTATACAGCAGTAAAAAATGAATCTGGTCATTTTGCAACAAAATGGAAGAATCTGGAAAACGTCATGCTGAGTGAAATTAGCCAGTCCCAGAGGGAAAAATATCATATGTTCTCCCTGATCATTGACAACTAACTGAGCACCTAAAAGGAAAACTGTTGAAGTGAAATGGACATTATGAGAAGCAATGACTTGATCAGCCTTTGTCCTGACTGTTGACGAACAACTTAATGCTTTATCCCTTTTAGTATTTTTTTTTGTTCTACTTAAAACCATTGGATGAACTCTTTAATTAACACGTAATTATTCTTAGGTGTTTAAATTTAAATGAAAAGTGATCACTGTTAAATATGAGTGGGAATAAGAGAGGGAGGAGATGTGCAGTTCGGCACATGCTCACTCAGACTTACCCCTAAATGTAGAGTTAGAAACATACCAGGGGATTCCAATTCAATCCCAACTAGGTGGCATGTATTAATGCCATCTCACTAGTCAAAGTGCTCAAATTCAGTTAATAATTGATTGTAATGATAGGATTAAATGTCAAAGGGATCACATAAACAAGACTAGTGTCTGCTAATACTAACTGATAGAATAAAAAAGGGAGATAACGATCCAACATGGGAAGCAGGATACACAGCAGACTCATAGAATGACAGATGTCCTAAATAGCACTCTGGCCTCAGAATCAGCCCTTAAGGCATTCAGATCAGTTTCTCAGCATAGAAAGCCAAGATACTATGGCAAAAAAATAAATGACCTAAATTTAAGACCTCTGCGAGTGAGATCCCAGCAGAAAGAAAAGGCCATCAAAGAAGGAGTTACCTTTCTCTGAAAGGAGAGAACTTCCACTTTGACTATGACTTTATCTAAATAAGATTGGAGTTGGCGATATCAAGAGGTTTCCATAGCTTTAGAAGCTCATTACAAGAGCCTCGGGTGATTACTGATGTCATAAATAAAAATGTCAGTATTTAAATCAATAACAGGAGTCAATGGGCACCTACTCCCCATGTAAGATCTCTGTCCTTAATGTGTTGTACTATGTGAATTAATGGTAAAACAACTACTAAAACCATACTCTATGCTTTGTGTGTCTGTGTGGGTACAAACTGTTGAAATCTTTACTTAATATATACTAAATTGATCTTTTGTATATAAAGATAATTAAAAATCAATCTTGCTGAAGAATGGGATGGGAGGGGGAGCAGGAGATGGGATGGTTGCTGGTGGGAGGGTGGTTATGAGGGGAAAAAGCTTTTATAATCCAAAATTTTTACTTTGGAAACTTATATCTATTATATAAAAGTTCAAAAAAGAACTTAAAGAGAAAAAGAGATTAAAAATACAAATGTCTTGTTTTCTTGCTAATTTAACTGTGGTATTTGGGATGGATCCTGATTGTTGCACTTTTTTGTTTTCTTTTCTTCAAAAAAATATAAATGATCCTAATATAGAGTCAAGGAGGGAAATAACTAGCTAGCACCAAGGTCAGACCTTAAAGTTATATTTGAATAGATTGCTCTGACAACAAGTCTTTGTCGGAAGAAGAGATGATTACTAGATAACAACATAATTCAGAAAGGAGAAATAAATTCTGTGTGGATGATCCACCATCTCTTCTGTACTATCTGGGTTTTCAGACTTTTTATATTTATATTTAATCTGTGTTGCTATTATGGTGCTCACTCCCCTTTATCTGATGATATTCCACTCTCTTACTCTTGGATTTTGAATACTATTATAATGTGATGACTCCTGGCTCCAAACAGAATAATCCATAATGATTTCCTGTCTACATTTCAGATGATCACTTGAAAATAATCTTGATCTTTTTAATTTCTTTTAAGGATTTATTCATTTGAAAGTTAGAGTTACAAGAGAGAGGAAGACATACATGCAGATGCATTCACACACCCAGAGGGAGAGGGAGAGGGAGAGGGAGAGGGAGAGGGAGAGGGAGAGGGAGAGGGAGAGGGAGAGGGAGAGGGAGAGGGAGAGGGAGAGGGAGAATGAGAGGGAGAGAGAGATAAAGAGAGGGCAATGGCCAGGCTGGAGTGGCGCAGTGGTTAACGCCCTGGCCTGAAGTGCCAGCTTCCCATGTGGGCACCAGTTCTAGTCCCAGCTGCTGCTCTTCCCATCCAACTCTCTGCTATGGCCTGAGATAGCAGTAGAGGATGGTCCAAGTCCTTGGGCTCCTGCATTCGCATGGGAGACCTGGAGGAGGCACCTGGCTCCTGGCTTCAGATCGGCACAGCTCTGGTTGTTGTGGCTATCTGGGGAGTGAACCACCAGAAGGAAGACCTCTCTCTCTGTCTCTGCCTCTCTCTGCAGCTCTGTCTTTCAAATAAATAAAATGAATCTTTAAAAGAAAAGAGAGAGGGCAATGGCAGGGCTGGGCCAAATCCCAGCCAAAGGCCAAACCCAAGAGTAGGAGCTTCCTCTGAATCCCCCACATGGGTGAAGGAGCCCAAGCACTTGGGCCATCTTCTGCTGCATTCCCAGGGACACAGCAGGGAGCTGGATCAGAAGTGGAGCAGCCTAGATCCAAACTGATCCTCAAATGGGGTGCTGGTGTAGCAGGCATCAGTTTTACTGGCTATGACACAATATTGGCCCCGCCTTGATTTATTGGATTTTGACTGTCAGACTTGTTTTCTTCACATGAACTTTGGATATTCCATATTAATATAGAAAAATTTACTGCTTTTGTGCTATAGCAATTGTTGTATTTTGCAGGAGTACAATTTATAGTTATATTCAATATTATTGTTATAATTCTCATCTCAGAAAATTATTTCTTTGGTTTGTTTTCTAAATGCAGAAGTATGAGATTTAATCTTGACTTCACTAATGTAGTTTCCATGAGATTAAAGGCTAAACATAATTTGACAATGTTTGAAAATCTTTAAGATCTTCAAGTAGATATATACATATATATTATATATTTAAATTTTAAAAATATTTTTGAAAATTAGAGTTACAGAGAAAGAGGGAGAGACAGAGAGATAAATCTTCCATCCTCTGCTTTAATCCCCAAATGGCTGCAACCTCTAGGGCTGGGCCAGATTGAAGCCAGCATCCAGGAGCTTCTTCAGGGTCTCCCACATGGGTAGGAACTCAAGCTCTTTGGCCATCTTCCGCTGCTTTCTCAAGCACATTAGCAGGGAACGCAATTGGAAATGGAGCAACTAGGACTTCAGTTGGTGCCCATATGAGATGCTGGCATTACAGGTGGAGGATTTACTCACTATGCCACAATATTGGCCTGGTATATTTCGCTTTTAATATGGTTGAATTTAGGGTTTTGTGGGGTTTTCTTTTGAGTCCCTTGTTCATCTGGTAATAGCTAAGTATCACAGTTCTATGTCACAGATGGACCAATCACCAACTTCTGTACAATAGCCTCTGACAGGGTGAAATAATTCTCCAGGAATCTGTTATAAAAGATGCTTATCTATTATCTTAGAGGAACAAAGAGAAACACTACACCTAATTACATTAAAATCATTTGCCAACATGACCTATGTGAATTGTCCATAATTTGGAGCAGTTATTTATCAACTTATTAAGTTATTTGGAGGAACATTCTGTAAAACTACTTTTTTATTACTAATTAATTTCACTTCTGGGATCTTGCTGCAAAACTACCCCTGCCCCCAAACTACTTGAGGGAGTAGATATAGATCTCCCAAATCTGGATCTGTTCCCCCTACACTCAGAAAGCCAATCACTGACTTCACTGTGGAAAGCTGAATATAATACTCAGTTTAATACAAAAGCACCAGGGGCTGTTGGGGAATCAATATTCTGGGCCATTGTTTTCTGTCTTCCTAGGTACATTAGCAGAAAGCTGGATCAGAAGCATTCTCCAAGGTGGGGGGTCAGCTACATTAGCAAAACATAACTTACTGTGCCAAAATGCTGGTCCTGAAAGATGTACACTGTTAAAACAAGGCCTCATGACTATGCATTTGGTAATGTGTTATAATGTGAATTGTTATAGAGGAATCTTATGACAGTAGTGACAATGCATTCGAAGAAATAAAATCAACAAATCTTGTCAGTTAATTCTTAGAGAATGCTTAAGAGTAAAGAGAAGAAAACAATCAATAAGATTTCCTGCGGGCAGAGATGTGGCATAATGGGTGGGGCTTCTGCCTGCAATGCTGGGCATCCTAAATGGGTGCTAGTTTGGGTCCTGGCTGTTCCACTTCCTATTCAGCTTCCTACTGGTGCACCTGGGAGGGCAATTGACTAGGAACTTCTATTTAAAACTGAATAACCCAGTAAAACACACTTAAAATATTATCAGCAAACAAGAAAGTTTTATTTATCATCAGATCCAAAGAAATAAGAATGGAAGTAGGATAAAGTGATTAAGAAACATATCAATCTAAAAGTACTGATTTTATATGTTAAAATTTATATTAAAAAGATGTGCACGAGGCTAGAGGCTTCTGATATCTATTATACATATATGCATACACCCATAGCTTATTGGATCAAGTGTTGGCTTTGTGAGATTTGAGTAAAATGACTGGAGTTAAAAACCAGAATTGGGAGCACGTATTTGGCCTAGTGGTGAAAATTCTACCTGGGATGCCTGAGTTCTCTATTAGAGTGCTTGGTTCAAGTCCTGGCTCTGCTCTTGATTCCAGCTTCCTTTTAATGTGCACCATTGGGTCAGCAGTGATGACACAAGTAGTAGGGTCCCTGCCATCCAAGTAGGAGACATGGTCTGCATTCCTAGATCTGACATTAACCAGGTTCAGCACCAGCTGCTATAGGTATTGGGGGAGTGAACTAGTAGATGGGAGCTCTCTACCTGTCTCTATTTCATTCTCTTTTTCGCTGTCCCTCTTGCTGTCAAATAAATAAAGACCAATATAAAAAAGAGCAAGAATCTATGCACACACAAAAAAAAAATCTAACAGAATCTACAAAAAAGATACTGAAACTACTGATTGAGGTCTGTAAGATTAAAGAGAAAGCTTAAATTAATGGAAAGAAATGCTAGAGATTCAATAATTTTGTGTGACAAGCTATCCAAACTGATCCAAGCATTCTATATATTCCTGGATAAAATTCCAGCCAGCTTTTCTTAAAGAAGTTGCAGGCAGATTCTAAAGTTAATCTAGAAATGCAAAGCTCTTAAAATAACAAAAGCAACTCTTATTAAAAAGAGAACAATATTAGAAGATTAACAGTGCTTTGTTTTAGAATTTTGTTAAAACTACAATAATCAAAACAGTTGGTCGCAGCACTCAAATGCAAAACTAGATCAATAGAACAGATTGGAGTCTAGAAGTAGACTCATATACATATGTTGTTTTTGTGTATTTGGACTGCTATAACAAACTCCATAGGCAGTGTAAACAGAAGGAATTTATTTTTCGGAGTTCCACAATCCATTAAGTCCAAACCAAGACTCAGGCCTGTTTCTTGGTTCATAGACAGTTGTGTTCTCCATGGCAGAAGTGGACTTCTCTGTGTTTTCACTGGGTGCACTAATTCCAATCATAAAAGCTTGACTATTATAACTTAATCACATGCAATGATAATATCATATAATATTACATTGGTGAGTTGGTTTCAACATGTGAATTTGGGGAAGACATAATATTCATTTCTGTATCATGCTTAGATGACTAATGTCAACAGGTGTAAATCAAAAATTCTGTGAGGGAATTACAATATTTCCAAAATGCGATGCTGGAAAAATTGGATTTCCAAATGCAAAATATAAGCAAATCCGTATCTCACACTTAAAAATATTATTTAAAAATGATCACAGACCATAATATAATAATCAAAACAATGTAACTGAAAGAGCAAATATATGTGATCTTCACTTAGGAAAGGGTTTTTTGTAAATGAAATCATAAATGTAACCCATAAAGACAAAAATGGATAAATAAAACTTACAGGGTCTGGCATTGTGGTATCGCCAATAAAGATGCTGCCTGCAGTGCTTGCATCCCATATGGGTGACAGGTCAATTCCCTGCTACTCTAGTCCCAATTCAGCTCTCTACTATGGACTGGGAAAGAAATAGATGGTTCATGTACTCAGTCCCCTGCACCCACATGGGAGACCTGGAAGAAGCTCCTGTTTCCTGGCTTCGGATCAGCCCAGCTCTGGCCGTTGTGGTCACTTGGGGAGTGAACCAGTGGATAAAATACCCCTCCTCCCCCTCTCTCTGCATCTCTGTAACCCTACCTTTCAAATAAATGAATAAATTAAAAGACTTCCATAATGAAGAAATAATAAAAATATGCTCTTCTCCTCCCTCCCCAACAAGAAACATCTGGTTTTGAAGAACATTGTTAAGTAGATGAATATATAATTCATATAGAGGACATACTATTTTCCATATATTTATATGATAAAAGGCTAGCATTCATATTATAAATACTTTTTAAAAATCCTCAAAATGTACAATAACAAATTAAAAGTAGCCAAATATTTGAAAAAATATTACACCAAAAAAGGCACACAGAAAGCATGTGAGTACATGGAAAGATGCTGAACGTCCTTAATCACTAAGACCATGCAAATTATATGAGAATTATTTACTACTACTAACTTGACATATGGCTTATACTTGAAAAGTTGGCAATATCGACTGTTAGCAAGATGTAGACTGCTGAAACTTTTATACATGGTGGTGGGAACGTGAATGGTATAGCCACCTTTGAAGATCATTTGATATTTTCTTTAATTTTCCAACCTAGGCCCATCATATATTCCAGGCATTCCACCCCAGGGTTGTCGTCCTGGAGATGTGAAGGTTTGTATCAAGGGTCAGTATTGTGGCACAGCAGGTTAAGTCATTGACTGTGACACCAGCATCCCATATGTGTGCTGAATTGAGTCCCAGCAACTCCACTTCCAATCCAGCTCAGGCTAATGTGCCTGGGAAAGCATTGACAGGTAGCCCAAGCACTTGGGTCCCTGCCACCCACATCAGAAACCAGGTTGATGTTTCTGGTTCCTGGCTTCAGCCTGGCCCAGCCTCAGCCATTGTGGACATTGAGGAAATATACAGCAGATGGAAGGTTTCTCTCTGTCTGCTTCTCTTTCTCTCTGTAACTCTGCCTATAAATAAAATAAATAGAAGAAAACAAAGAGAGATTGTGTCTCTATAGAGATATGTGAATGTATATTTACATCAACTTTATTAGTCATATTCCCAAGTTGGGAAAATAAAAAGGTTAAGAGTAGAAAAATACATTTTAATATGTGGTATACTTATACAATAGAACACCGCTCAGCAATAAAATGATGCAATGTTAATAGATGTGGCAACAAAGTTGAATCTCAAAATAATCATGCTGAGTGAAAGATATATCTAAAGCGATATATATATGGTAAAATTCCACTTGTAAAATTCTAAGATAATACACAATGACAGAAGGCAGATAAGTGATTGACAAGGAATGTTGAAGGACTGATTTAGGGTAGTAGGCTGGATTATAAACACACATGAAGAAAAGTCTATAGATGAGGGATATATTCATTATTTCAATTATGATAATAATTTACAGATGTGTATATAAGCCAAAAAAAACTATCAAACTGCATTCTTCAGCTATGCACAGTTAACTGTATGTCAATTTTATCTCAATAAAGTTTTTAGAAATTAATATATATATAAAAATATAAATCACAAGTAGGTTTGTCTAGTTTGGTACAATTTAGAGTATAACTACATGTATCATGATTAAGAAAAGCTAATACGACAATTGGTGGGATTAGAAAAAGTGAACATGACATCATCATATAATGAAGCCAAATTTAATGTTAATTAAGAAAATCTACAATATAAAGACCTGTATTCTTCTTTAGGTCATTAAAATAAAGGATAGATGCAAATCATATGTGATTAATGTACATCACTTTGTAGGATAAATTCAAGTTTTTCTGATAGTATGTATTTAGACCATCTCCATAGCGTATAACAAAGAAGATACTGGCTAGCACTGTGGCGCAGTAGGTTAATCATCCACCTATGGTGCCAGCATCCCATATGGGCACTGATTCTAGTTCCGGATGCTTCTGTTCTGACCCAGCTCTCTGCTGATGGTCTGGGAAATCAGTAGAAGATAGCCTAAATGCTTGGGCACCTGTACCCACATGGGAGACCTGGAGGAAGTTCCTGTTTCCTGGCTTACCATCGGCCCAGGTCCGGCTGTTGAGGCCATTTGGGGAGTGAACCAAAAGATGGAAGACTTTTCTCTCTGCCTCTACTTTTCATTGTCTGTAACTAAACCTGTCAAATAAATAAATGAAATCTTTAGAAAAGAAAAGAAGATACTATAGATTATATTGCAAGTAATACCTCAAATACTGTACATTATCTATCTACCTATCTATTATCTATGTGTCATCAACCTATAGATGTATATATACAAATGAGTTCTCTTATAACATCCTGTAGTACAGCTTAAAGGCATACATTCTGTAAAGATCAGTCCACAATGAACTAAAGGATACAAAATATATATGGTTTACATCCACATTGAAATGTTGGTGGGATAAGATGCTTCAACGACTATATAACTTAACTATTTTTTCAGGCTATAGTTCTACTATATTATTATTTTCAATAAATCTTACAATAATAATTAGAGAGCATATAAAGCATGGTTATAAATGACCATACCAATTATCTCAACAAAGTACTTCTCAGATTTAAAATTAAAGCCTTATAAGTTTTGCAAGTTGCAAGATAAAGTTTTACAAAACATAGATATTGAAATAATTTACTATGGTTTGCTAGTGACAAGCCATCTAAATTACTACCTATTGTATTCCAACTCAGAATAAAAACTTTATTTATAATTTGCCATTATTAAATTATTTCTGGCTATTATTATGTCAATTTGTAATTGCTATTCTAAAATCACATTTCACATTTAGAAGACTATCTGTTTTCTGTGGTTGTAGTACCAATCTATTCTTCTAAACTTGCGATTTTAAATAAAAGATATGTACATTTATAAAATATTAATTTAAAAACCCACACTAGTATATTGTTTCTATAGATGTTGATTTAACAATGTTTATGTAAAATTTTGTTCCTGAATTTATATTATACTATGACAAACTTATATAAATTTAGGTTGTAAATGCCCACAGATCAATTAGTGGGAAAAATACTTCCAATTGTAAACTTGCAAATTGTAAAGTATGTTTGTTCTTAACTGATATATTTAGGAACACATCCAAACACACCCAAATGCCTTTAGAAAATGATTTAGAGTATAATCCCAATGTGTTATTGATAATCTTGCCTGACACCTCACAGATTTGCACATAAAATTCTGACTGGCCTGAATACTTCATTTTCTAGATAACTAACTAATTTATACTTTCATAGAAAGGAGATAGTATATCAACAAATCACATGACTGATGTAACTTTTTTTGTGAACTGATTTTTATATGAAAGGTGTTACTATAAGATGTTTGAAATGAGACATCATCTGTTCCTATTTATGAAGTACTCATATAGCAATTAACACAGAGGCACTCATAATTTGCTCTACTTCCAAAAGCTAGGATGAAGTTCGTTGGTGATAAGGTTACTATAACTGAGAGACACTGCTATGACTTACCAAAAGCCAGCCAGCTACAGGAATGAAGAGACTCAGGGTGACTGTCCCCAGAGAATTTCAACATAAGATTATCAAGATTGTACAATTTCCAAGGACCTCTACCTTTATGTTCTCTTTATGTTTAGACTTCTAAGGAAAGAAAATAGTGCTTACTCTGTCAATTTTGAGGTCCAAGTGGAGTCTTTACCATCTTCTGTATTTTTTTAAGATTTATTATTATTTATATATTTGAAAGCAGAATCAGAGAGATTGAGACAGAGAGAGAAGCAGAGAGAGAGAAAGAGAGAGAGAGAGAGAGAGAGAGAGAGAGAGAGAGAGAGAGAGAGAGAGAGAAATATCTTCCATTCACTTGCTCACTCTCCAAATGATCATAACAACCAAATCTGGGCCAGGCAGAAGTCAGGAGCCAGGAACTCCAAACTGGTCTCCCACATAAGTGACAGAGGCTCCAGTACTTGGGCCATCTTCCATGACATTCCCAGAAACATTTGCAATAATGCTGAAATGGAAGGAGAGTAGCTGGGACTGGATCTGGTAGTGCAATATGAGATGCCAGTGTCTCAAATGGTTACTTGACAATCCAGCCTCTCTTTTTAAATTTTGTTCTTGGCTTCTTAACCCTACAAATTCTTACTGGGTACATACAGTTTATGCAGTACTCCAAGAACTAGTATAAGATTATAAAACAGTGGGATATTTAAAACTTGATTAGTGTAAATTAGATAAATAGACAACTATTTAAAGGGAATTATCTTCGTCAATTTAATTTTGTTTTGAACTAAATACCTTAGATTAACTGAATCATTTAAACTTGGACAAACATATCTATATTTTGCTAGCTTTGTATGAAGTTTACCACATCGTTTTAATACTACACCAAATTTTCTACTCAACTTCAAGCCTCATTTTATTTAGGATGAAGGGATTTTAATTTATTAACCTAAATTAGATCAAGTTAGAAAGTTTATTTCCATTGATTAATTTGGTTTCAAACTCCTTAAAGGATTAATATAACAATGCTGAAGGAATTCATTACCATCACTGCTTGCACATAATGAGTTAATGTTCAAAGAGCAAATACCATTGTGTTGGGCTATGGTAACAATTAAGGCAAACCAAAATATATCTGTGCTCTGATACTCAGGGCTCATGGAGCATCTTCATGGTTCTTGGAGCATATATGCAACTAGCAAATTTTTGGCACCATGACTACCCTAATAAAGATGGATTCAAAGAAATAAAATAATGATGTCAACCCAATTTCTTATTCATCTAAATTTTCATATTTCCATCAGATTTGACAAGAAATAACAATGAAATTGACTCTTAAAATAACATTTTCTGGTAAGAATAAAAAGCAGAAGCAAAGACAGAGGACTACAAACAAATGATATTTTTCCACCAAAGAAAATAATTCAACCTATAAATTCATTAACTTAGCCATGTTACCTAGACTGGAGTAGTTACTTTGTTTCCTGACTTCCACAGAAAGAGTGACCATGAATATTTGTTCTAAATTATTTCTTTTACTGAAATATTTTTCTGCTGTTGAATGATTTTCAAATATTTAAGATATTCATTTTAAGACATGTAGTTCACTAATTGGTTTGTGCATGCATAATGTCTCATTACCTTAATTATGAATTGCTCACAGAAAAAATTCATATCTCCTATGATTTTGTAATTCCAGTCCCCATCTCTGTGATTGAAGCATAAATGTGTTCTAGTTTTTCTTAACTGCAGTTGTTTTCTTCAAAGTAATCTCCCTAAGGTTGAACTCTAATTCCATTACTTCCCTATCCTAGTTTAATGGAGATGAGCCATCATCCATTTTTTATGGCTGGTTAGAGGTCTGTGTATTCCCCCAGAATAAATTATAGTCAGAGATCAACATGAGATAAATCAGCCCAAGTCCACAGTTGCATTCCCTGACAAGTCTGTTCATCTGCTTGAAGTGACAGAGTAGAGAATTTGTCACTCAGGAAATGTGTGCAATTGGTACTTCTAGGAGCCTACAGAAATGACTTTACATTGTATGAACTTTAGTAAAGTAAGGAATCATCAGTCGCGTCCAGTTGTACTCTCCTCTACAGCAGCTTATTACATCAAGGATTCGATTTTTCCAACTTGTAACTACTTTCTCTGTGGTAGAATAGCAGAATTTGTGAGGTAGCATGAAGAATTATGCCAAAAAGTAGGAAAAGAGAGGTGATCACAGTTCACTGAGAACATACGTCTTTTTTGGGAGCCCCCGAAACACTTAATACTCTTAATTACCTAATAAATTGTTGTCAATTTTTAACTCACTTTAAAAGATGTATACATCTTTCACCAGATTTATTATTTCATGATGCAGTCATGTGAAAGAATTACCGTACCTGACATAGTTAGTCTCTGATATACCCCACTTCCACAGATGCTGCATCTACAAAATTAAGCAAAATATTTGGAGTATAGCCCATGTCATATTTAATTGTGACTTGAACATACTTTTGCAACCATCATTCTGAGAAAATTAAGCACCACTATTTTGCCAATTATATCAGAGAAGGTACATGGTTAGGGCCATTATGGAGGCAATAAGATAAGTGAATTTATTGTAAAGCATATCAGTGACTACAATATTAAGAAGATATTAATATCATGGAAACTCAGTGAAGAATTTCCATATTAATTTAATTTAAAATCAAAAAAGAAGAGAAATCTAACAGTGCCTACTTTTACTTTTCTTAGGAGAGTCTAACTCAAGATTTTTTGAAGCCAATAGAATTTACCAAATGTGATCCTGGCTGCTACACTTACTCTTGCAATTATACAATGCTCTTATGAAAAATTTGATAATGATGTTCCATCTGATGTGGTTTTTTTCATTTTTTATTGTGGTAAGAACATGAGATCTACTCTCAATGCTTTTTAAAAGTTTTATTTTTATTTATTTGAAAGTCAGAGTTACAGAGAGTAAAGGAGAGAAAGAGAGAGAAAGAGAGAGAAAGAGAGGTCTTCCACCTGCTGGTACATTTCCCAGATGGCCACAACAGTTGTGCCTAGGTCAGGCTGAAACCAGGGGCCAAGAGCTTCTTCCAGGTCTCTTACAAAGGTGCAGGGGCCCAAGCACTTGGGCCATCTTGTGCTGCTTTTCCAGTAACATTAGCAGGGAGATGGATTGGAAGCGAGCAGCTTGGAATTCCAGTGCCCAAATGGGATGCTGGCATCATAGGCGATGGCTTTACCTGCTACACCACAGCACTGGCCCCTCAACAATTTTTAAAATATTTATTTATCTATTTATTCTGAAGAGTTACAGAAAGAGGGCAACACACACACACACATACACATACACAGAATGAGAGTGAGAGTGAGAGTGAGAGAGTGAGAGTGAGAATGAGAGTAAGAGTAAGAGAGATCTTCCACCCCCTGGATCTCTAAACAGCCAGTCCAGGGGCCCCAAGACTTCTCAAATAAGTTCTTGTTAACTATTCGTCCCTTCACTTACCCAACAATCACTAGTTGGGGGGTCTGCAGCACCCAGGACGAAGTCCTAACCTCCCTGCAAACGCAATACCTTACCTTAGGGTCCCTGTTCGGGCGCCACCTGCCGGAGACCAGCTCCAGCCAGTCCAGGGGCCCCAAGGTGTGAGAGGTGTAGGCGCTTGAAGAAAATGAGAGACACTCACAGCAAGGCTGATGGCATGGCTCTATCTATTGAGCACCAGACTTTATTTTTATATTCTAAGTCACATAATGATTCTTTTTTTTACAATGAATTTTTCAAAGGCATATTCAGAGCATGGTTCATAATCACAGACAGGTGTGAGATAACAGGCGGCCCACACCAGCCAAGGCCTCGAGTCTACAGGTGTGAGATAACAGGCAGCCCACACCAGCCAAGGCCTCGAGTGTTGCTGAACTATGCAGAAACTGGCTGCAAGCTAGAATAGTACCTTCCTAATCTAATCTTTACTAGAAGCCCCAAGTTCAAAGCAGACCCTTTTTAAAATGTGTCCCCTCTTTGCAGTTCTTTCTGTAATTTTTAATTTCTTTATTGCACTTATTTAAAGATTCACTTAGCTCTATTCTACAGTTTTGACATCCTAACCATTGTAGTATTTGTAGCAATTAGTGAATTAAAGCTTTATTAACACCTATCTTTATTCTAGTGGGAAGTATATACCAGAGAGCCTGTTGCCTTTTAATTCTTCTTTAAAAATAGCTCAACCTTGCATAAGGCATTAACCCTTTCTTCTACACTAATACTCTGTTTGATTAAAATTCTACAAGACAATGGGCATTTTGGAGGTTATGAGACAAAGTGCTCTTCCGTAAAATTAGGAATACAGCAATCATTAGCAGGACCACCAGGAAGCTCCAGCTTGTAGTTCCCATCAAACCTAAAACCACCAAGAGGACCGCAGCTGTCCTTCTCATGCCTTGCTGAGACAGACCTTCTGCTGTGACTTTGTCAGCCAGCTGAAGTTGCCTTGGCCTCGTCACTGGACCAAGATGAAGTCAGACACTGGAAACACTACCTAGGTCTCCTATGTAAGTGGCAGGGGCCAAGTACTTGGGTCATCTTCTACTGCTTTCCCAGTTACATTAGCAGGGAACTGGATCAGAAGTGGTGCAATCGGGACTTGAACTGGTGCCTATATGGGGTGCTGGTGTCACAGACGGTGGCTCAGTCCATTGTACCACAATGCCAGTTCCTCTCAACAAATTTTTAAGTGAAAAATATGGTATTATTAAATATATGCAGAATGTTGTACAGAATATCTTTTTGAAGTGATCATCTTGCTTATCTGAAATGTAATACCTTTTGAACAGCAACTTCTCATTGCCATTTTCCCCTGAGGCCCTGGGCACCATGATTCTATTCTGTGTCTATACATTTGATTACTTTAGATATCCCATTAAGTTGAATCATGCAATATTTTTTCTTTCTGTGACAAATTATCCAATTAAAAATAGGAAAAATCTCAAGTAGTTTTCTTCAGAAGACATACATATGGTCAATAGATGTATGAAAAGAAGTTCAACATGATTAATAAACTTCATGAAGCTACAAATCAAAACAATGAAAAGATTCTGCCACACACCTTTAATATGGCCATTATTAAATAAAAGAAAAAGTAAGTGTTGGTGAGGATGTGAAGAAATTGGATCCCTTGTATATTGTTAGTTGGGATGTAAAAAGGTAAAATAATATAACCACTGTAGGACGACAATGGTGGATGTTTTAAAAGTTAAAACTGGAACAATCATTCACTCTAGTAATACTGTCTCTCTGGGTAGATAGCCAAAAGAATAGAAATCAGAATCATGAAGCGATATCTACACTGCTATGTCCATTAGCAGTGTAGCACTATACACAAGGCTGAGAAACAGCAACATGTTCATTGATGGGAGAATGGATGAGGTAAAAGTACTGAAACAAAACACGGTTCATGCTTCAAAGCAAAATAAATCTTGCCACTTGTGAAAATATAATATAGATGGCATCATACTAAAAGAAATATTCCAGCCACTGACACTGGTTTTAGTTCCTAATTTTTGAACCCTAACCAGTGGGTAATGATGGTTTTTCTGATGCTCCTTGCCAAATTCAGCTACAAAAATTTTGTCTATCTTGCAAGGCCATAAGGCTTAATGATTATGCTGACCATTCACCAAAGGACTGTCTCCATCCTTTTCATTAAGGTCTGGTTTCCTCTTTGGAAAACTACATCCCATGAATCTTTGATCCACAATCAGACATCCAGTCCCTGTTGGAGTAAATTTCAAAGCAGAGTTAAATTTCTTGCTGTTGTTCATCCAAAATCTCATTTCCTTCTTCATCTTCAAAAATATAGTGGCTTTATTTTCTCTGTGATCATTTCTAAAAGCAGTAAGGCAGGTTTAGGAGTTTCTCCAGGATGACTAATGAGATATCCCAGGTTATCTCTTCTGGCTTTGAATAATATAAAAACGAACTGTTTGCTGCCATGGTAGGATATCAAATGACTTCCACTAGAATGAATGAATCCTACATTTTAAGTCTCCCCATTTGTTCCTTATGAGCCTTTTTTGTGTACACAGGAAATATGTTCAAATATTTTTATTGAACAAATGCATAATGAATTGGAAAATACTTGATGATATCTGAAATATAGTTCAGAGCTGAACTATTCTTTAATCCTTGCTGCCCCCAGGGGCATGATGGGTATTACTACTTTGAAACAGCTTGCTTTTCACTTTAATTCAGAGTGCTGCCTAATCCCCCTTTGATTTTTTCTTCATTAGTTAACAGTAAACATGGTATTCATTATTTAGTCTTTGTATTTGATTCACTCTGATTTTATGAAGCTTCGTTCCATTTTCCGTGCTATTATTTATGATCATTTAGAAAACATTTCATGTATCCTAGGTTTCCTATGATAAGCATCCTTTCTATTTTGACTAATTCCTGGGATCATTTCTTTCTGGGATTCACTTCTTAGGCAGTTTTATTCCCAGATTTAGTCTCAACTTTGAAGTGTTTGAGCACAATAAGAAGAACTATATTTAGATCAGTATTATTAGTATCCAGCTTAGTGTTGACAGAAATATATTTAACTTTTTTGCTTTTGAAATAAATATTTTACCCATTCCATAAACAATTTAAAATTTAGTTTAAATTTTCCAATAACTAATTCAGACTAAAATAACAATTTGAGAGTTTTTCCTGGTCCAGAGAAATGTGAAACACTTGAAATCTGACAGATCCAGTGTGATGCAGTGCTAAGACACCACATAGCCTTGGCAGCATGCACATTCCCATTCAAAACAAAGCAGCTTCCACTAAGAAATGCCTTCCTGCATACTGAAATCAAACTGTACTGTTCCCAGGATTGCAGGCTCCACTTATTTCACCTGATTTCCATGGATATTTATCCTCAATCTCTACTTATTTTGCTGTAGTCTGCTTGGGCTGCAATACCAAAACAATATCATAGACTGATGGTCTATAATATTGAGAAATTTATTTCTTACATATGGTCAAGGTGCTGGCTCATTCAGGTTCTGGTAAGACTCTCCTTTCTGGCTTGTAGACTGCCACTTTCTCAATGTAACCTCACATTACAAAAAGAGACCTCTGATGTCTCTTCTTCTTTTATGGGAATACCACTGTTGTGGGATCAGGGCTCCACCTTTATGCTCTCATTTGACCTTAATCACCTCTTTAAAAGCCCTTTCACCGGTCAGTACAGAATCACAGGGGTTAGGACTTCCACATATGAATTTGGGATGGACACACAATTCAGTCCAAGCATTGGGTTACATCTCTCACACATTCCATACTCTACTAGTAAAACTCCAGTGAACTACAGTTTTTCAACAAGGTTTGCTTCCACATCTCTCATTTTATGTCACTAGATCATTCCTAGCCTTTTTTTTCCACTTAGATTTCTCTGGTTCTCCATCTTGCAATACCATACTTTCACCCTTCTGAATCCCGTGTTGCATTAGGTATGTCATCTAAGGGAACAAAAGTATTACCCAAGGGATTCTTCTATCTAATGAGACAAAATCAGATCATAAGACATGTGCTATGCCGTAATGGACTCCCCTTACCAAATATAAGGTTGGGAAGCTAAACTTTTTTTTTTCTTTTACTGAGGTTGGAGGTGATGATAGAAGAAATGTTCACAAAATGTATTTTTGTTTAAAAATGATGGAAGTGCTAAGTAGAACCAATTATTACAGCTATGGTTTGAAGCATGATTCCTAATTGACGGGGTCATAAGAGACATAGATGAGAGATAAGAGAGATAAGCTGAGAGATTACTAATACATAGAGAAAGCAGAAGACATCTCTCTCTCTCTATCGATATCTATATATATGCCATCGCTTCTAGGCCTTTTAGCTAAGATCGTTTATCTATATATATTATATATATGTGTATATATATATTATATATATATAATATATATATATATATATGCCATAAGCATATCTTCCCTCAGGGAGCAAAAATCTCTCCCAAGGCTTGCAATCACTGGAGCTTGGATAGACTGAAGTTAGGAAACAAGAACTCAATCTAGATCTCCCACATTTGTGGCACAGACCCAAATATTTGAACCATAACCTAGTGTTTCATGTTGTTTACTGCAGTAGCAAGTTGAAATTGGAACCCAGACTGAGCACTCAAATCTAGACACTCTGATATGGGATGTGGGCATCAAAATCAGGGTCTTAACTGCTAGTCCAAACATCGAACCCTACATAAAAATTCTGACAAAACTTCACATGCACATATTTCATTTTTTGCATGAAAACAAATTTACCTTTTAATTTGAATTTGCATCAACTTTTTGCAAAAATGTATTCTTGGAGCCCATTTTGTGGTACAGTCGGTAAGGCTGCCACAGGTAAAGTCCCAGTACTCCATTTCTGGTCCAACTCCCTGCTAATGTATCTGGTAAAAGTGATGGAGGATGGCCCAAGTGTTTGGGCTCTTGCCACCCACACAGGAGATCCAGATAAAACCTCTGGCTCCTGGTTTTGGTTTGGCCCAGCCCAGGGCCAATACAGCCATCTGGGCAGTGAACCAATATATAAAATTATGTTCCTTTCTGTCTCTCTCTCCTTCTGTCTCTGCAACAGTGACTTTCAAGTAAGTAAGTAAATCTTTGCAAAAAATGTATTCTCTATATATATCTATATGTATTTACAGATATATAGATACATAGATATAGATATTTATGTCTATGTATCTATATATAGATAAATAGATATTATCTATATAGAGATAAATAGATATTATCTATATAGAGATAGATATCTAAGTGTATAGTATCAATCTATATTTATATCTTTCCTTCTATATGTGTGTATATATACATATATATATGTATATATATATGGCTTTTAGCCAAGATGTGACAAGAACATAAATGTTTAGACTTTTATATTCTTTGTATATCTTGGCAATTGTGAATAGTTTTGAAATGAACGAGAGTGTAGATATTGCTTTTCAGATTGTGATTTAATTTCCTATGCATCTATACAAAAAGTGGTGTTGCAGAATCATGAGAAAATACTCTTTTTAATTTTTGAGGAAATTCCATTATATTTTCTGAATTGTATTTGCCAATTTACATTCCCACCAACAATGTGCAAGGGTTCTGTTTCTCTAGATCCTTACCATTGTTTATATTCTAATTTCCTAATATTAGTCATTGTTCAAGTTGTATGATACTTTCTCATGTGTATTGTACTTCCCTGATGTTTAGAAAAATTGAGTAGCCTATCCTATACCTGTCACTCATTAATTCATCTGCTTTTCAGAAATGTCCGCTCAGTTCTTTTCCCCATTTTATAATCAGATAACTACTTTTAAAAAGATTAATTTGTATGCGTTATTTAAATATATTGGATACTAACACTTCATATGGGATATGGCTTGCAAATGTTTTCTCCTATTCTGTATATTGTTTTCTCTCTCTGTTATCTTTGCCTTGCGGAATCTTTTATAGTTTTAGGGAAGCCTCTGCTTATTTTTGCTTTTGTTGTCTTTTAAGGCTATATCTAAAACTGCTTTTCCCAGACCAATGTCATCTAGATTTTTCGCTATGTTTTCTTTTAGCAATTTTAAGTTGACAAGTCTAGTGTTTATGTCTTTAATAAATTCTGAGTTCATTTTTGTGTATGGTATAAGGTAGAGGTCTAAATTCATTTTCTGCATGTGATATCTAGTTTTCCCAATACCATTTATTGAATAGACAATCTTTTATTAGCTTTGTGTCCTTGGCACCTTTATTGAAGATAAGTGGAGTACAGGTTTTATTTCTAGATGCTTTCTTCTGTTGTGTTGATCCATATACCAGTTTCTAATATCAATATCAAATTGTTGTTATGGTAGCTTGTAATGTATATTTAAATCATGAAGTGTGTTGCCTCCAGGTTTCTTCTACTGGCTCAAGATTACTTTGCCTATTTAGATCTTTCATTGTCCCATTAAAATTTTATGATTTTTTTTTTTACTGTCAAGTATGTCATTGGTTTATTCACAGAGATTTTATTGAATATGCAGTGAAGACATTTCAAGTATATTAATTCTTCCAACCCATGAACTTAGGATATCTTTCTTTTTACCTATTTATTTGTTTTATGTCATTAATATGTGCTGATATTGGATGTATTTGTAACAGCTGAGGTGTTTTTTAAAAATTTTATTTATTAGGGCTGGGGCTGTGGTGCAGTGAGTTAAACCCTGGCCTGAAGTATCAGCATCCCATATGGGCGCCAATTAGTCCTGGCTGCTCCTCTTCTGATCCAGCTCTCTGCTGTGGCCTGGGAGAGCAGTAGAAGATGGCCCAAGTCCTTGGGCTCCTGTATCCACGTGGAGACCCAGAAGAAGCTCCTGGCTCCTGGCTTCAGATCAGCGCAGCTCTGGCCATTGCGGCCATCTGAGGAGTGAACCAGTGGAAGGAAGACCTTTCTCTCTGTCTCTACCTCTCTCTGTAACTCTGTCTTTCAAATAAATAAAATAAATCTTAAAAAATTTATTTATGTATGTATTTGAGTGATAGCGAGAAGGATACATGCAAAGAAACACATAGAAAGACCTTCCATCTGCTGGTTCACTCCTCCAATGGCTGCCAACAGCTATTAACCAGGCAAAACCAGTATCGAAGAATTCCATCCTGGCCTCCTACAGGGGTGGCAGAGGTCCACATACTTGGACCATCTTCTGCTGCCGTTCCGAGTGCATTAGTAGGCAGAGAGATTAGAACAGAGCAGCTGGGGCTTGAACTGACTCTCATATATACGATGCCAGCACTTGTAAGTGGCAACTCAACCCACTATGTAACAATGCTCGTCCTTAATTTATATAAAATTTATTTTCTGTATGTTGACCTTCTAGAAAATATCTGCACTCCTGTCAAGCTCCATGGAAACCAGCATGGTCCAGTGCTTAAGGCCATTAATCTTGGAGAGTTTCAATCTTCACTCAGCCCAATTGTAATAGAATGCCAGGTGTGAGGCACAGAGCTTGTGCTTCCATAACCATAAATAATGATGGCATGGTAAATCCTAACAATTTAATTTTATGACATAAAGCTTCAAGTAAGGATTTGCACATTAACTCCCTGTAATGTTTGGGTAGATGCTGCTAATCCTAGCCACAAACACAGAGCTGCCAACTGCTGATCACACCTGTAAATGAATTGCTGGTTCTTTTATCACGTGGCTTAAGAAATACATAGATCAAATATTGGAGACTGACTCCTTGAGTCCAATATCTGGCTTTTCAGCTAACCTGAAATGTATCTCAGAGGTTGTTATAGTTGAATGGAAAGCTTAGATATGATTTGCTGATTCTGTATCTATTAGTTTTCACCATTAATGTGACTCCAGCAGGCCTGGAGTAACATGTCTTGTTTTCATGTTACATTTGCTTTCACAGCAAGGTCCATGTATACACTTCATGTTAAGAAATATATCATTAAAATTACTTACTGGATGATTCCAAGTCCCTCTTCTAATACATATCCCACCCAACTTAATTTGTCATGGAATAGGTACACTGTCATTCTTTATATTTTTATCTTATTTACATAAATTCATAAATTTTTAAAACTTTTGATGATCAATTATGGTATTTCTAGTTTTATTTTTTCTCTTACAGTTGGTGCTGCCTAAGGCTTTTATAATTCTTTTCTAAGTCTCATGGTGCACCTATATGGGCTTTTTGTTCTAGAATGCTTACTTGAGAATGGAATTTCTGCTTTGTAGAACCTACATTTCAAATACTTAATAGGACAATGCAAAATTTCCTTTCAAAAACTGAAACTAAGAATGAAAGAGAAACTTCATGGTTTGTCATGTTCACTACAAATTATCAAAGTATAAAATTATCTTTTTTTTTTTTGCTGATTATCAAGTAGAAGCCTTTTTTTTTTTAGTTTTATTTTCCTTTTCATTATTACCAATGAGATTTAGTACCTTTTAATTTATGGCACAACAGCATTTTTTCTTCTGTGAAAGACTTACTCAAGACTTCTGCCAGTTGTTGATCCCATGCTATGACTTTTCTATCTCAGACACTGTAATATTCTTATAAGTTTGATTTTGGTGTTTTTAAATAAAATTACTTGTCTCTCAATTTTTTCAATAAGTAGAATATAGTAATAATAAAAATTTCAATAACCTTGCTCCCTAATATATTTTTACATGGTGTTTGCAATGTTTAATCCACTGGTACTTATTGCCTAGTAGCAATGCCTATTTTTTAGTATTCAATCAAATGTTTCATGAGTTATGGGTGTTTCCAGTTTGATTCATGTGAGTATTATTTCTTGCCTTTGTGAATGCCATGTATTCTTCCTTCTAGTCTGATAAATGGATCTTTGTTATTTTCTTCACTTGCATGACCTGAATGAAGAAATTCCACTAATTACTCAAGGAAGACACTTGGTGTCTCCAGCTCTCTCTCTCTCCTTTCTCTCTAGGCTAAATGCCAGCCTCTAGATTTAGTTTTGATTTCTGTTTTCTTTCTCATTATTCACAAGTAGAAAAAAATTTAAGTAATTGTCTTCTCAGTTTCTCATTTATTGCCTCATATACTCTGTCTTAGTGCCTTCTTGAACTCCAAAGAGACATTCCTCTGAAAAATTCTATACAATGTCTTTATTCCATGCCTAATATTCCATCTTTTTCAATGCCTAATATTCATACAATGCCTTTAATATTTCCCTTCGCTTTATCTCTTTGGGTTACGTTGTGCATAATTGATTTTTCTCTATTTTCCTTGCAGTAATCCTCATTTAACTCATTTAATATGTTATTTGATCTATCTTTGTTTATTTAACATAATGATTTATAAAAACTCTATTTTGTTACTTGAAAATTCTGATTTTTAGAAAGATTTTATTTATTTGAACGAGTTACAGAAAGCAAGGTAGAGAAAGGAGGAGAATGAGAGAGAGAGGTCTTCAGTCTGCTGGCTCACTCTCCAGGTTGTCACAATGACCAGGGCTGAGTCAGGAGAAAGCCGAGAGCCAGGAGCTTAATCTGGGTCTCCCATTGGGGTGGAAGGGGCCCAAGCACTTGGGTCATCTTCTACTTATTTTCAAAGACCATTATCAGGGAGAAGGATTGCAAGCAGAGCAGCCAGGACACAAACAGGTGCTCATATGAGATGATGATGTCACAAGTGGCAAGTTTACCTACTACATCACAATACTGGCCCCCAGTGGCTCAATAGGCTAATCCTCTGCCTTGCGGCGCCGGCACACAGGGTTCTATTCCCGGTCAGGGCGCCAGATTCTGTCCCGGTTGCCCCTCTTCCAGGCCAGCTCTCTGCTGCGGCCAGGGAGTGCAGTGGAGGATGGCCCAAGTGCTTGGGCCCTGCACCCCATGGGAGACCAGGAGAAGCACCTGGCTCCTGCCTTCAGTTCAGCACGGTGCGCTGGCCGCAGCGTGTTGACCATGGCGGCCATTGGAGGGTGAACCAATGGCAAAAGGAAGACCTTTCTCTCTGTCTCTCTCTCTCACTGTCCACTCTGCCTGTCAAAAAAAAAAAAAAAAAGGTAAAAAAAAATGAAAATGTATGTGGTTACTGTATATTAATATTATGTTTCTGGAAAAATTTATATCTAATTTTGATATGATAATATAAAACTTTTTCTCCCCTATCTCTGCTAACTTTGGTGAACTAATGGAGCATTATTTCATGTAATGTTTGAAGAAGTGAATATGAACTGCCCATTTTTCCTAGAAATTTATGGCCATATTTTAAACAGAAAATTGAAGTACCATTTCTATAGAAATAATTTAGCTTTCTCTCAATAGTAAACTAGGTGACATTTTAAAGAAAAAAATTTATTGATGTTTTCAGAGCAGAGCATTAGTATGGATTTGGATGAATGCCCTACAATGATAATTTTGTGCTTGCAAACTCCCAGAGCATATCTTCTCTCATCAATTCAATGCGAAGTTCACAACAAATGTCTGTCTTTCAAAGTGGGGTTATTTTTCTTTTATCTGTGCACTCAGACTGTAACCCTGAGGACCCCAAATTTATGGAAAGTCTTATCTTTTTGTTGGGATCTTTTATGAAATTTCTAATATTAGGAAGATCTAGGTGGTGGAATATAGAGTCAGGTTTTACAGCAGCATGGCTTTAGCTCCAAAATGTCTTCTAGTTTTCCAGTACTTTGTTTCTAAAATCAAAGTACTTTAGGAATATATTGATTCAATTAAATTCCCAAAACACTGAGTAACTTCTGTCTAAGACATTGCTTTATCAGATGGTGATACCGCACAGACCGTATCTGTGCTGTGTGCATATATTTCTATGTTGCCCTTAATGATTGCTTGCTCATAGTTTATTTTTAGATTTTTGTCATTCAAACTAGATATAATCAGGCTTAAAGACACTTTTCCTTCTCAATGGCATTCTAAACAGAGTGCTTGTCCTCCTATAAAGATTCAGAGAGCTTATTGAGTGGGGAGAAATGTAATATTAGTTGTTCAGAATGTGAATTGTCCACCAAACAAGTCCCCTTAGATATCCCTTGTCAAGGCTTTAAATTTCCTGCATCTTCACACCAGCTTTGGTCCAATAGTTTTAGGATTTAAAAATCTCAGCATCTTTCCATGTAACTGGGTCCTTTTCTTTTTCTTCTCGAGGCAGATACAATTGTGCATTTTGTATGCTATCAATACAAGAATGTTTGCTACTTGTTTTCTCAGCAACTTAGGTCTGCCTTCTGATTTTGAGAAGTGAGTGGGACTCTGGGATTTCATTTAGTATCTTTCACTTTTAGCATAATTAATAGTAAAGATTTTAAATACTCAGAAAGAAAATGTGCAAAGCAATTTTTGTTGAAGATTGGAGGTTATAATTTTAGAAAACTTTGTCCAAATATTCATGAATATTTTTCAGTATGTCTTAAGAAAACTAGGAATATCTGCAATACATTTTTAAATAGATTTGTTTAAACATTTCAAATTAAATATATGTTCACTTCAATTTTGACTTAGAGGCTCTGTAAGCATAAAAACAGTATATTGGAGTCATCAGAAATTTCACAGTGGGGCCAGCCATTATGGGACAGTGGGTTAAACAGTGACAGGTGATATTGGCATCCCATATCAGAGTGCAGGTTCAAGTCCTCTCTGTTCCATTTCCAATCTATCCAGCTTTCTCCTAATGCATCTGGGAAAGCAGCAGAAGATGGTTCAAGTACTGAAACCCTGCTACCCATTTGAGAGACCAGGATGTGCAGTGGGAAACCAGTATGTAGTTCTTGGCTTCTGGCTTCAGAAGCCCCACCTGGCTTTTGCAGCAATTTGGAGAGTTAACCAGTAAGTGGAAGATTCTCTCTCTTTCTGTTGATGTGCATTCAAAATTAGAAACAAACGTGTATTCGAAAAGTGTATTATGAATAAAGCTATGAATAGATTTTAAAAAATTGCATCTCAATTTATTGTTTACTTCCTTTTTTCCATGAACTTGTTAAAGTGCACTAATATAATGAAAAAAGAAACTAATTCTAAAATGTGTGATCTTACAATATTTTATGATAAAAAAAAAAAGAGCTTCCTGGGGTCAGAGCTGATGTGTAGTAGGCTAAGCCTACACCTGCGGTACTGGCATCCCATATGGGCACTTATTGTAGCCAGGCTGCTCGTCTTCTGATCCAGCTTATTACTTATGGCCTAGGACTTCAGTTGAGGATGGCCCAAGTGCTTGGACCCCTGTACCCATGTGGGACACCTGGCTTCAGATCAGCTCAGCTCTGGTCATTGCAGCCATTTGGGGAGTGGACCAGCAGATAGAAGACCCTTCTCTCTGTCTCTCCCTCTCTCTGTAACTAAGGCTGTCAAATAAATAAATTTAAAAATAATAAATAGGGGCCAGCACTGTGGCGCAGCAGGTTAAAGCCCCAACCTGCAGTGCCAGCATCCTGTATGGGCACCAGTTTGAGTCCCGGCCATTCCACTTTTGACCCAGCTCTCTGGTATGGCCTGAAAAAGCAGTAGAAGATGGCCAACTCTTTGGGCCCCTGCATCAACATGGGAGACCTCGAAGAAGCTCCAGGCTCCTGGCTCCTGGCTCCTGGCTCAGCTCTGGCTATTGTAGTCATTTGAGAAGGGAACCAATGGAATGGAAGACCTCTCTTTCTCTCTCTCCTCTCTTTCTTTGGTTCTGTGTCTCTCAGTAACTCTGACTTTAAAATAAATAAGATAATTCTTAAAAAATAATAACAACAAAAATCTTAAATAATTTAAAAAATCTTAACTAAAATAACTTCTCAAGCTCTTTTCCAAGTTGTTTATATTCCACAGTTTTAAAGAGAAAAGATGGCTTGATACACTAATGAAGACTTTAAAATCACCAAATAAGACTCAATATAAACTGGGCAGGCATAAAGTTCTACGGTTTTCATTTAATTAGTCTTTCATTTTGACTTGAATAGCATAAATTCACATTCAAATGTGAATTAAATTTGAATTCTGTGAATAAACTAACCTCAGGAGTAAGAAATAATTTTTAACAAATAAGATTAAAAATGTAAACATCATTAAAAGCTAAAATACTATCCTGAGAAATTTGTAAAGAGCTTCTTACACTATTAATGAGAGTAACTAATATAAATTACTAACATGAACATTTTACCTTTTATGAGCAAGGTATTGAAGTAGTTTCTTCATAGCAGTTACCTACATTAATCCCTCCACAGACTCATGAGAAAAGCATAATTCTTATATAGCTCTATTTAGGCATAAGCATTTTTGTTTGAGACTTGTCGTCTTTCATACAGAGTCTTGCTTTGTTGAGTTAATAATAAGATAAGTCGCTAGTGATGTGGTAGCAAATGAGTCTCTCTCATGAATTTGTTAGAGGATAATAAGTTATCAATGCCATGAGTACCTCTGGGTTTTCATTTAACTAATCAGGGTACTGGAATCAAGAGTAATAACTATAACAAAAATGATTTATGAGATTATTTAATGTATTTGGAAGAACGGAAAGGAGACAGCAAACTACAGAAAAAATATCTTAATGGAGAAGAAGTGAACCATAGAGTAGGCAATTTGAATAAGATTTTGATGTGTAGTGTATAACATGAACCCTCATCCCACATTCTCTCAGTATTTCCAGTCAACTATGCAATTCTTGGTAATGGATTTTTAAGTTGAAACTATTTCATGGATAGAGTTAGTGAATTATTACTCTGAGCAACTCTGATCAATTAATTTTTCAACATCTTCAAAATACTCATATCATTTTAGGTGAGAAAACTTGTTCTTTAAGAGGTTTTATCATTTACTCAAATTTAATTAGTTCATGAATGATAAAGAGGAAATTTTAATGAAGGCCCTGTGAGTCCTGATATAACATTCTTAATTATTGGGTAGCACTATTATTTTGAGTTTTGTTGAGGACACATGTCCCCATCAAGACTGGTATATATCTTTTTTTTTTTAATGAGAAAACTGAAGCTTAAAGGGATTAAATAGGGCCTGATGTTGTGGCACGGCAGGTTAGGCCACCACTTGTGCCATCTATATCCCATGTTGGAGTTGGAGCCTCAATTAGAGAACCAGCTGCTCACTTCTGGTCCATTTCCCTGTTGATTTGCCTAAGAAAGCATTTGAGGATGGCTCAAGTTCTTGAACCCTATAACCTAGATGGGAGGACACAGTAGGTTAATCCTCTGCCTGCAGCGCCAGCATCCCATATGGGCACCAGTTCTAGTCCCGGTTGCCCTTCTTCCAGTTTAGCTCTCTGCTGTGGCCCAGGAGTGCAGGTGGTTACACGAATGCCAAAACAAAATAAGTGTAGGGAGTCGGAGATTGGCTGGTTTGCAGGTGGGGGGGTTGTCATGGGGGGAAAACTGCTATAATCAAAAGTTGTACTTTCAAAATTTATATTTGTTAAATACAAGTTTTCTAAAAAAAAGTAAATAGAGGAACATGAGAAACACAAACAAGGGAGACGAAATGACTACCCCAAAGGAACACAATGACACTTCATTATTAGAATGTGTAGACAGAGATTGATGAAATGAGTGAAAATGAATTTTAAAAAATTATAGATTACTCAAAAGCAATGAGAAGCAACTCAATAACTTAAAGAAATCCATGCATGAAATGTATGTAAAATTTTTCAGTAAGATAGAGATATTGAAGAGAAATCAAACTGAAATATTATAGATTAAAAATTGAATATGTCAGATTAAAAATACAATGAAAAGCTGTAACAACAGATTTGGTGAGGTAGAAGAATGAATATCCAAGTTAGAAGGCAAATCTTTGGAAATATCTCAGTCAGACCAAAGAAAATGAAGAAGAATAAATTAGAAAAATTAAAAACTGAGTCCTGATTTATGGAATAATTTCAAATGACTCAATATATGGGTCTTAAGAGTTCTTAAAGGTGTGGAAAGAGGGAATGGATTAGTAGGCTTATTCAGTGAAATAATCACAGAAAACTTCCCTAATTTTGAGAAAGAAAAAACATCCAAGTACAGGAAGCACATACAACTCCTAATATACAGAAAAGAGCTTCATCCTGACACATTATAGTCAAAATTTCAACAGTAAAACATAAAGTATATATTCTAAAATATGCAAGAGAGAAATGACAGGTTAACTTCAGAGGATCTTCAATTAGAATGGCAGCTGATATTTCATCAGAAACCTTGCAAGCTAGAAGATAATGAAGAGACATAGTCAAAAAAAAAAAAAAAAAAAAAAAAAAACCTTGTCACCTCAGAATACTAAACTGTGCAAAGCTATCATTTAAAACTGAAGGTGAAATTAAGACCTTCCACGACAAACAGGAATTGAAAGAAGTTGTCACCACCCATCCAGCCTTATACTGATGCTTAAGCATTTGCTCCACACAGAAACACAAAATGATAGTCATCACTGTGAAAGAATGTGATGCAGAAAATCTCCTAGTAAAACTGCAAAGGAAAGTAAAACAAACAATAGAAATCTTGGTGGAAAAAAATATAGGGTTAACTTGTTATTTATCAATAATAACCTGGAATATAAATGGTCTAAATTCACAATTAAAAGGTACATACTGGCTGAAAGGATTAAAAACAAGACCCATCTATTTGCTGTCTGCAAAAACATACCTCACACACAAAGATACACACAGACTAAAAGTAAAAGAAAGAAAAAGTTATCCTACACTACCAGAAAGCAAAAACAAGCAGGAGTAGCCACCCTTATATCAGAAAAATAGGCTTCAAAACAAAAATGTTAAAAGAGACAAAGAAGGGCATTACATAATTATAAAGAGATCAATCTGACAGGAAGATGTGACAGTAGTAAATGTATGCGCACCCAATGCCTGGTTGCCTGACTGCCTGGCTATTTAGAACAATGATAATCCAGTTAAGAAATGTGCAAAGGACTTGAATGGGCCTTTTTCAATGGATGAAATACAAATGGCAAACAGACACATAAAAAGTGCTTAGGATCATTAGCCATCAGGAAAGTGCAAATCAAAACCACAATGAATTTTTTTCACTTCACTCTGGTTAGAATGCCTATCTTACAATAAAAAAAAAATGCTGGTAAGAACGTGAGGAAAATCATACTCAAATCCACTGTTAGTGGGAATGTAAATTAGCACAACCATTTTGGAAAACAGTATGGAGATACCTCAGAAATCTTGAAGTAGATCTACCATTTAACTTAGTCATCCTACTCCTAGGAATTTAACTAAACAAAATGAAATCAGTATATGAAAGTGCTATCTGTTATCTCCAAGTTTATTGCAGCTCAATTCACAATAACTAAGATGTGGAAGCAACTCTGACATCTATCAAATGATGTGTGAATAAAGAAAATGTAGCATAAATATACTATGAAAAAACTACTTAGTCATAAAAAAGAATGAAATGTTGTCTTTTGGAACAAAATTGATGCAACAGAAAACCATTAGGCTTAGCTTAATTAGCCAATCCAAAAAAGAAAATGTATGTTTTCCCTTATTTGTGGTAACTAATAGACTACAAAAATTTATAAATAAGCAAAATTGAAATTTAGTGGTTCGATTAATGTTTACAGACCTTGTCGGAAATGCTGTATTTTCTTCTTCCTACTTGTTGAATTCTTTACTTAGAAGAGAGTTTAGTTTATGATTATAAAATAAACTGAAAGTATGTCATTGTAAAATACATATAGGGAAGTATCAGAATTTAATACATACATATCAATTACCAAAACCCCTAAATTTGCCACTTATATCATTTTTTTTTTTTTGACAGGCAGAGTGGACAATGAGAGAGAGAGACAGAGAGAAAGGTCTTCTTTTTGCCATTGGTTCACCCTCCAATGGCTGCCATGGTCAACACGCTGTGACTGGCAAACCACACTGATCCGAAGGCAGGAGCCAGGTACTTCTCCTGGTCTCCCATGGGGTACAGGGCCCAAGCACTTGAGCCATCCTCCACTGCACTCCCTGGCCACAGCAGAGAGATGGACTGGAAGAAGGGCAAGCGGGACAGAATCTGGCACCCTGACCGGGAATAGAACCCTGTTTGCAGGCGCCACAAGGCGGAGGATTAGCCTATTGAGCCGCGGCGTGGGCCATTTATCACATTCTTGATAAATATGCTTAATCTTTCTTTATGAGGTCACAATTTTGTTCTGGTTGATTTAGTCTAGATTAAAATATACCTTTAATAGTTCCTTTAATAAAAAAGTCTCACTTTGTTTTTATGTTTGGCTGCTCTAATGCTTTTAAAACCCCACCACTACCTTTCTTTGCCTTTTGCCTCATGCCTTGCCAAGCTGATATGAATTCCAACTACCTCCTTTGGTACCCATAACAATATTAAAACATGAAACCCATGTACCTGCTCCTAGGCCTATCCACCCATCCATAACTTTAGCCACCATAAAAACAAGCAATTCTCATGTCCCTGTTCTCTAAAGCCATTCTCTGACCAGCAATACAGCTAGTACTTGTGCTAGCCAGCCTCTCAGTGGGAGTAATAAAACCCTTCATATCTTATTTGTGTATGTGCAGGATCATCCAACTTAACAGCATAATTTTAGTAAGTGTCCATCTTGTTGCAACAGAGTAACACAACATTTCACAGAATATTTTTTAAAATGCAAGCATGAAAAGAATTTGCTGGAAAGATATGGCATGATCTATAAAAGACTTGAAAAGCAGGCTTAGCTACTGGGCAACTGCCCAGAGCATCTAGGTAGCGGGATAGAGAGCCAATGACATTCTTGGGGGATCTTCTGGTTACTACTGTTGGCACTAAAGCCACTGGGCACTTATCACTGTCTCCACTACTTGGCCATCCCAGTGATGACTGCCAAAACTGCATGAAAAATGACTGCATATACACATGCCATTTTGTAGCTAATTTTTCAGAATTTAAACCTGGAAGTGTAAGCTTTTCATTTTTAGAGTCAGAATAGCTGCTCTCTAGCCAACCACAAAGCAGAAAGAAAAGTTTAATTGACTTTTTCAGATGCAACATCTTCCACTAAGGCATGCACAGTTGAAGATAACTTGCAAGTAGAAAGCTTGCTCTGATTATGGATGACATAAAATTGCAAACACAACATCCCTCCTAAATAGTATTCTTCAACACAGTAACATTGTTCTTAAGAGATTCCCATTTTTCCCTTGGAATCCTTAGTGCAGTTTCAGGAGACTCTTCAATTAGAGTCCATCATACTTATAATTATTTCCATTTTATTTTTTGCAGACTGTTTCTCTTCTCTAACCCTAAAGCCACTTTCTTTCTGCTCTCCAGTGGAGATAGCACTCATCTTCATAGCCTCAATTATTATCTATGAGGATGGTAAGAAAAACAGTATGCTAGGCAAAAGAAGCTAGAAACAAAAGAGTTCAATCCTATGTTTCCATATATATTAAATTGCAGAACAGAGTAGCTAGTCTGTCACTATAGAAATTGGAAAGCAGGTTTCTGGAGAACAAGAAAGAGAGATTGACTAGAAAGCAACAGCAAAAAGAATACTTTGGTGTGATAAAATATTTTTCATCTTGTTTTCAATGGTGATCATAGCTTTAAATTACCAGAACTCAATAAAGTGAATATCTAAGATCAGGCATATTTTATGTTACTTTTAATTAGACATACACATACACATACACATATACAAACACGTGTACATATGGGAGTGTTTAAAACTAGAACTGACCACTGTAACACCATGTTGCCAAAATCTAAACATCCAACAAAAAGACTAAGATTAAAAAAGTAAATTGTGGTTTATACTTTCTATTTTAAGCTTGTTTTATTCCTTAGACTTTGAAACTATAAGAAAAAAACACTTAAAGGAACCATTTTGGATATTGAAATAAGCAAAGGCTTTTTGGATCAGATTGTAAAACACAGGACACAAGAGAAAATATAGTTAAGTGGGATTTCATGGAACTAAGTAGCTTCTGTATAGCACAGGAAAAAAATTAACAGAATGAGGAGACAACTTTAGCTGGGATGGAAGGGGATGGAAGATTGATCTCTCTTCCTCTGACTTTGTCACTCTTTTTTCAAATAAGTAAAATAAATCTTAAACAAAACAAAAATAAGTCAGGCAGAGACAGAAAAAAATTTATAATTAGATAGGAGTAACACATTCTGAGGTTGTCTTGCACAATATGGTGACTATAGATAATATTAATGTACTGTATATTTATGAATAAAAAGAAAAGAGCCTGTAAGGTAACATTTTGGATGTTTTCACCATTTAAAAATGTTAAATGTTTGAAAAGGTAGATATATTTTCCCTAATTGTTCCTTATGCAGTGCATACAAGCATCAAAACCTCACAAAGTGTCTCATAAATATGTACTACTTTAATGTGCCATTTAACTTTCCTAATAATAAAACAATTAGTGGGGGCTGGTGCTGTGGCATAACAGGTTGAGCCACTGCCTTTAGTGCTAGTACCCTATGTGGGAGTGATTAGAAGTACTGGGTGTCCCACCAGCTCCCTGCTGGTGCACCTGAGAAAGCAGCAGAGTATGGCTCAAGTGTTTGGGCACCTGCACCCACATGGAGATTGGAGGAGGCTCTTGGCTCATGGCTTCGGACTGGCGCAGCTCCAGCCCTTGAGATCATTTGGGGAATGGACTAGCTGATGGATGATCTCTCTTTCTCTCTCTTTTTGTCTCTCTCTCTCTCTCTCTGTCACTCTGTAATTCTACCTTTCAAATAAATAAATAAATCTTTAAAAATATAATTAATAGCTTTTAATGAAATTGGGGTCCAAGTCTATATAATAAGAATTCATGAATCTATTTAAAAATCTTGCATTCAGAATTCTTTGTAAAAAATTTAAAACACAACTCTAATGTGACAAGTGCTATATTAACTTGAAATTAATATACAGAAAAGAAATCATATGCCTTTCACACTATTAAACTTTAACCTCAATGTAATTGTTGATTTATACGTAAGACTTTTATACCAAGATAGGTTAGTTTATGCTGTGAGCACAAATAGTCCTTATTCTCAGTTACTAAGTACAATGAAGTTTATTTCTTGTTAGGTACACATATTTAAAATGGCTGATAGGGGATTTGGTCAGCAGAATCTTGTGGTGATGAGCCTTTCACTACGACCAAAAAAGAGAAAATGAGACTTTATAGCCTATGGCAATGAAGTCTCCAGTAAGAAAGTGAGGTACTTGCAAGGTCAGCTCTGTGGTGCAGTGGTTATCCCATTTCACAGCACTGGTCCAAATCCTGGCTGTTTCACTTCCAAACCAGCTTCCATCTAATGCACCTGTGAAGGTAAAGGAAGATGGTTCAAGGCTTTGTGTCCCTGCCAATCACGTGAGAGATTTAGATGGAATTCCTGGCTCATAGCTCTGGCCTGGCATAGTCTTTGATATTGTAGGCATTTGGAATGTGAACCAATGGATGGAAGGCATCTCCCTCTATTTCTATTTCCCACTCTCTCCGTCATTCTTCTTTTCAAATAAATAAAAACTAAACGAATGAAAGAAGGAAACCAAGGCAATTTGGTTCTACATACAGTTCATCAATCAGAATAAATTGCATGTGCGTATCATTTTAGAGAGTGTATCTTCTACATGGCTGGAAGGCCAGGGTGGTGATTTCAGATATTGGTGAACAATGGTAGTGATAATAGTTGGCTAGCCTTCCATTTACTAATTTTAGGAAATGAATAATTTATCAGTAATCTTTGAATTGCCTAAATGACTTTATACAATGCCTCCTCTGCTTGCACTAAAATATCAGCTGTTCATAATTACAGGACAAAAATTAAAAGAACAGATAAATGGAGTCTTCAGTGAATAATAAGCTTTCTTTGTGTTCATTATGTAGGTAAAGGTTAGCAGAGAAGCAAGATTTATTTCCATGCAAAGCCGAAGTACAGACTCACAATGGTATGCAGGCATGTTCAAGACAGAGCTACATAAAACACGCTTACGTCCACTCCTTCATTTTATCAAGAGTCATAAGTGGTAGAGAGTATTATTGGTGGTAGGGACTTTAGTCCCCTGACTCCACATTTCCTTGTTATGTTTTGGAAATGGCACAAATGGCATTCTTTCAGGTGTGTGACATGAGTAGGAGTGTGAGCCATAGTAATTTTATTATAATGACGTTGAATTTAGCTAAAGTCATTATGGGAATGCTGTTGGCAGCCTTGTTGACTATTTTTAGTCTGTACTAGTTTTAAGCAATCAATCTACAGAAGCAGTGGTTTTTCACTGCATGGGAGTGGCAGTAAGGTTTGATTTGTGGAGGCAAGGCTGCCACGCAGGGAAGGCTACAGGGAGAGACTGATAACCTCAGCTCATCCTTGTCACCTACATTCCTGCCTCAATTTGAAGATCCTCAGTGTTTCAAGTGCCCTAGTGATCACTGAAATCAAAATATATACACAGAAACTTGAAAAAGTCAAATTTGAAACTTCAGGGTCCCTTCTTACTTTCCTTAACTGCCCCTGATAAAAAATTAAGATAATACCTATTGTAAAACACAAAATTTAAATGAAATAAAAGAAAAAATCAAATTCATGATCCCAAGCAATTATAGTAGTTTCATTTTTCTCTTGTTTACTTGTCATCCATTATCTATTTGTAGACATACTTTTATATTCTATTAAATGCAAAGTAGATGTGGTTAGTGTTTTTTTTCTTTTGTTGAGCAATATATATAATAAATATTTTTCTATAAATTTTATTATATTCAAAGGGAACACTATGGCATTTGTGTTTATTTTAGAAACATAAGATCTATATTTCTCATTCTCTACACAATAAGGTTTACTAAACTTTGACCAGCAAGAAGCAAAGCCATAAATACTACTAAAAAAATCCTTTTAATAGTTTTACTGAGAACTATCTTTGAAGGAAATACTTAGTCCCTTATTTATTTCTGTCCTTATACAGAATTTAGAAATGATTTTCTAATTTTAAAAAACCATCCCAAGTATTAGGCTAGTAAGAATCTAAGTTCAGGAAGAGAAGTCCTACACTGAAATATCTCAAGAGATAAACAGCTAATCTATTTATCCAGTATATATTTTATTTGTTTCTTTGATTTGATAATAATTTTGCTTCATTGCATGTAGTAGAACTGGCAGAAAACAGAAATTCAGAATTCTGCACCAACAAAAATATTTGATACTTTTTTAAGCTTTTACAATTGCATATGTTTAAAAATTTCCAATAAGGCTGGCAATGTGGAGCAATGGTTTAAGTCTCTGTCTATGATGCTGGCATCCTATGTAAGTGTCAGTTTGAGTGCTGGCTGCTCCACTTGCAATCCAGCTTCCTACTAACATGCCTTGGAAAGCAAGGGAAAATGGCCAAGATACTTGGCCTACTCCTGCATCTACATGGGAGATTCAAATGTGGTTCCTTGCTCTTAGCTTCAGCCTGGCCCAGTCCTACACATAGTGGCCATTTGGTTATTGAATCAGTGGATAGAAGTTCATTCTCTCTCTCTTTTACTCTCTCTATCCCTTCTTTCCTGTAACTATACTTTTCAAATAATAAACAAACAAATAAATAAATCTTTAAAGTAGTTACAATGGTACAAAAGGAAGGAAAGAACAATTAAAAGCCATGCACGCCTTTCTTGGGCCTTCAGAATTTGACAGTCATTGCTCCATTTTCTTCAGAGGTTCACTGTGAATCAACATGGCTCTGAGGAGTACTGAGGGATGACTTACATTATTTCTCCTTCTCAATGCTGGAAATTCTCTTTGGATTTCAGTTTGTCTTAGCATAGACAAGTGCAAATCATATATTCCTTTATTGAGGTTTGTCCTATCAATCTAACAAAGTTCAATTCTCTAATATCTATTTTGTATACTCTGTAAGCATTATTTTGTGTCACTAGATCAGCTTTTTTTAAAAAAATAATATAATGATAACTCCAAAAGGAGTAATAATATTTGAGTGCTGATTTAAGCTTATGGGTAATGGGAAAAATCATATAAAAGTAATATGACTTCATTTTCTCTATAATTTAAGAAGTTTGTTGAATGAACAAAAGCCAAACTAAAGCAATTTATTCCCACAATATGTTTTCTGAGTATGAGGAAGAAACATATTTTGGAGGGTATTGTCAAAGCTGAAAGTATAATGGTCTACTCTTTAAAAAAAGGTTTAAGTCTTCACTTTATTTATTTGAAAGACAGAGAGACCAAGACAAAGAGAGACAGACAAAAGAGAACTCTCATCCACTAATTTACTCCCCAAATGGCCATAATACCCAAAAATGGGCTTGGTCAAAGTCCATAGCTGGGAACTCAATCCAAGTCTCTCAGGTGGCAGGAACCCAACTAACTGAGCCATCATCTGATGCCTCCCAGGGTACTCATTAAAAGGTAGCAGGAAGACTGCGTAGAGCCGGGAGTCAATCCTAGGCTGTACAATGTGAAATGTTTACCCCAGTTGGCATCTTGACCGCCAGCCAAATGCCACACTGCCCCAACTCCTTTAGTCTGCTTGTGCATCTAGTGGATAATTTGATTCTATATATAATTCTGGGTGAATGTTAATTTCCTTTGCTTTAATTTCTTTAGCTTCCAATGTAGCTGTAGAGAAGTTTCATGTCATTCTGTCCACAGTCTCTGAATATCAGTAACTGATTTTTTTAATGCTTCAAACCCCTTAAAAAACTCCTTAAAATCATTTGTTTACTTTCTGTACTGTAAAATTTCAGGGTGGTAAGAATTGATATTGTTCTTTCTCCATTTTCTTTGTTGGAGAAACAACGGTCCTGTACAATTAGAAACTCATCTCTTTCGGTTCTCGTGATATTATAGTTATGTCTCTTTAATTGTTAGTCATCTATTTTGATGTATCTATCTGGAATTTCTATTATTCATGGAACATATGAAAACAATGTTTCAATAATATTGTTCTTACTCTCCTAATTTTCAACTTTCATGCTCTACTTTTTAGAAAATTCGTCAACATTTTCTTTCACCCTTTTACTTAGTGTATCATATCATTAACTTCTTTGAGCTCTTTTTTGATATCTGTGTTACTTGATATATCATATTTTCTTACAGCTGTAATGTTTTATTTTATTGATAGAAAATTCTCATAGTTATTTTAAAGTTTTCATTAGCTCATAGACTCTGCTCCTTTAATATGTTTTTTATTATTTTTTTTGGATACCCGTTTCATTGCTTTCTTATGTATTACAGAAGTAACTGAAAAGTCTAATAATATCTGCATGTTCCTATCTGATACTGAGCACTAAATGATGAATGACTCAGTGTCTGTGCATTGGGATTGTTAACTGCGAACCTCATTATAGTGTATACTGGTTGTGCAATTTCACTTTGGAAACTTTATGTTAGATTTCATATTTTTAGGGTCATATTCCTCATAGAAACTTCTTCCAATCTTATGTCTGGAACTTATAAGCCATATATCAGTCTTTCTAGAATTCATTAGAAGAAGCAGAGATGACGGGGTGTTTCAACATTAAATATAACAACAAATTTTAATTATTCAGTCCCTTTTATATCTACACCTGGGACCACCAATGTGCTCAGTGTCTCCATTTTGCTCTCTTAAAGAATAAAACTCCAAACCTCTGATAATATAAAGGAAGAGAAACTACCTTGAAGTGCAGCATGTGTGAAGATCTTTAATAGAGGGCCTAAATACTGCCTAAATAAATCTTCCAACTGTTCTTACTTAGTTTATCTTCCTTTCACTCTCTCTCATCTCCCTCAGAAAAACCAGATGCTAAAAATCTCTGAACATTTGGGTTTCTGGAGTATAGGATATGTTATTTCATTGGCAATACCATCGCTAATGCCAAAGCAGCTCAAATATCTTTGTGGAGACTCATTTTTACTTAAAGGATGTAGGGCTGATATGCTGCAAGTTGCTTTGCAGGTTTTCATTTATAGTCCAGGAAAAGATATAATCACAAGTCATGCTGAACTATTCCATATACTACTACAAAGGCAATCACCCTGGACTTTATTTTAGTACTACAATTTCCGCTAAGGATGATCTTCAGCCTATTACCATAACACACGATGCATTGTGGTTGCTTGTTTCTAGACTGGGTCTATGTGGCATTGCAACGCCCTCTACATGTGATGACAAGTATTTCCCTTCTTGCATACTCATTTTTTCTTAAAAAAAAAAATTACCTGTTTTCCCTTGCTCAGGGTCATGGCTTTGAGAAAGGGAGCTCTGTGGTCTGCTTATGTGCTACAAATAGACAACTTTGTGTTTCAAGTCCTTCTAGTACATTCAATTGAAGTTGCTAGGGTGTAGGCCCACAGTTTTGGATGGGTAACACTAACACCATGACTTCAGAATTTACAAATTGACCTTTGGGATTTGGTTTCTTTGGGTGTGTTAATTCATTTGTCTTTTACATATTTGTTCTACAGCTCATAAAATTCTTTGGATGTTTCCTCTCCTCTCCTCTGTGCCTTGTTAAGTGTTTTGTAATTAACAAAAATGTTTAAATCTGATTACTGTCATTTCTGGGAAACGAATATACTTTCTTTTATCTTCCTTAGTTTGAAACCCTCAAAATCTTTGATAAACATGAGTGTTGTGTATTTTTGAAAATTTTAATAGTTTTTATAATTAATTTATAAAATGAAAATCATTTAAAAATAAAATGTTTATAAAGTGAGCTACCAGGACAAGTGGTAGAGAGACAGAAAAAACTTACTGTGAAGGCATACAAGTGTTCTCATTTTGACAGTAAGGATTATGTGATTTGGTTAGTAACTGCCATAGTAAGTTAAACTGAAATCCACAGGATCTATTTTGTGTTTTAATATAAATATTTACTTCTTTGGTTTAATTAGCCTTAAGTAAATAATATTAACTTTTGTAATAAAAATTAAGAAAAACTCAAAATATTTAAAAATTCTAAATTATGCAATAACTTTTAAAGAACAGAAATAGCTGGTGAAGTAATATAATCATGGTCACTTCTCTTTTCCACACATGGTTTGTGAGAAGCCCAGGAGAAAATGCTCTGAAATTAGCATAATCTGTTTTGCTTTTCCCTTGTCTCTCTTTTTCTTTATCCATCTGAACCTTTTCTCAGACATAAATTTTTGCCAAGTTAATAGGAGTGCAAGTAGAATTCAAGAAAAGAAGAAGGGACTGCATGGATTTAAAACTTCTTGACAAAACACAGCTGCTAATGTTGGAGGACATTTTATTGAAAATACAAATCCTCACAAATAGCACCTGGCATCGAATAGTTTTAAAGCTGACAAGACTGTATTGTGAGTATTCTAACTGAAAATTTAACAACTGCAGTAAATGTCAATTACATAAATGGTAAAATGATAGACTCTGGATTTATGTAGCACAAACTGAGCTCATGGTGGGAAAATAAGCATAAATTGTTATCTAGGAATTTTTGACTCTTTTTATGAAAGTTTTTGCAAAACACTTTGCTGTGAATGCAGCCACTATTTTCCATCGGAGAATAATTAATGGAGATGGAACTAGAAATCATAATGTGATGCTAATTAACTCAATAGTAAAATTGTGGGGCCAGTGTTGTGGCTCAGTGGGTTAAACCACGGACTGTAATGCTGGCATCCCACTTGATCTCTGGTTGCAGTCCTAGTTATTCCACTTCTGATCCAGCTCCCTATTAATGTGCCAGGGAAAGCAGTGGAAAATGGTTCAAGTGCCTGGGCCCCTGACACTAATGTGGAAGACCTAGACGTAGTTCCAGGTTCCTGATTTCGGCCTTGCCAAGCCCCAAGACAATGCTGCCATTTAGGTGGTGAAATATGTAATTCCTGTCTCTCAAAGACTTCCCATATTCTCCCAACTTTAGCAGTATTATCATGAAAAGAATTTATGTACTGCAAAAGTATCCCAAACCAGGGGAAAAGAAGAAGTTATGTATTGTAGCATCAGGGGTAACCTCACTCCTGCATCATTACTTAGCAAACACAATGACTACTTTCAGAACATCCTTAGATTGTTCAAACATAGTAATTAACACTAATAAGTACATGGAAACATCATTCATATTCAACTTTTAAAAGTACAAAAATAGTTTTAAAAATCTTTAGATATTATTTAGGTGATTGGTAATGAATTTTAGGATTTGAGCATTTACGTGATTCATTGCTACTTTAAAAGACTTAAAGCCTGAGGATGATGGAACTGCCTGAGAGAAAACTGAGAATTTCAGAAGAAATCGATATTTTAAGCTGAGGAAAGTGAATTGTTAATAAAACAATATTAATATGAATTGATTGAGCACTAATTATGTAACAGACAGGATTGTCAATTTTTTATGAGAATTAGCCCATTTACTTGTCAAAGCCATCATTTAGCATAGGTATTATTATTTTCTTCATATCTGAAATGAAACATATTTATGTTAGGCAATGGTTGGGTGTTAAGAGAGCTTGGATATCATGGTGGTCTTGGTTTTGGCTGAGGCACAGGGCTCAACTGTTTTTTTACTTTTGTTTTGCTTTTTGTTTTGTAAGAAGAGATGCCATGCCAAAGAAGCTTGAATTTGCCTTCCAGTTCTAAAAGTCTACTGTGATTTTAAACTTTTATTTCATATATTGGATGAAAATATGTCATCTAAGTTAGATATTTTCTGCTTTTTAATGGACTGTGCCTCAAGTTCTTTTTTTAAATTATTACTAAAAATTGGAATCATAGCACATTTCTTAGAGGACTGATCGGAAAAAGAAATGCACTATTATAATGAGTCAATTCAGATAAGGATTGAAAACAGTGCCTGGTCTGTAACACGCATTAAGGAAATTTGAGCTGATTATTTTTGACTGAATATCAGTGTCTAAAAATGTTGTATTCTGTGAATTTTTAAATATATTGCATATCTTCCTTTGCAATCTGCCCTTAGTGTTTTAACAGAACTAAAATATTTCAACTGCTATCAATAGTAATAAACTAAATCAACTACAAATTTTAATACAATCAACAGCTTAGCATCATGTATTATTCATTATTAACACTTAGTAATATCAGGACTGTTCAATTCTATTATTTCACCATACACTTAAAATATTATTTCTCCTAAATATCATTCATCTTCGGTTTTATACTCATTCTCAACATTACTTTGAGATAACAAATATAAAACATTCATACACATTTTATTTATAATCTGCATTTTTCTGATTTATAAACCTCTCCACCAACTGATCCTACAATATTATAATGTTGCTTTTATCCACTTCTATTTTTAGCCCCTGCTTTCCATAGACACTCACAGCTTAAAGTCTCACAGATATTCAATCCTGTCTAATTTTCAAAATCACTTACGACAAGATTAGAAAGCTCTATAGATTAATACCTAAGACTCTCATGTAACAAGACCACACACTACAAATAATTTATAACTCCTTACATAAGATGAAATCTGGTAGCCAATAGAATTTTCAAATCCCACTCTTCTCTAAATAATTTTAGGCTAAATCTTTGTTCATTTCTTATTGCCAGCATCTCACATCCACTCCTTATAGTTGGATTCCGACGCCAGATGATGGTAGAGATGCTGGTCAGGCATTTGGTCACCCATGCCCTTTTCAGCCTCTTAGCAAAGGAATTCTCAGCTGGTGGGCTGGCTGTTTTTGTTTCTTTGCTATCTTAGGGTCTCATCACCTTGATTTTCCTTATCCCCGTCATTGCAGTCCTCTCCAGGCTGTTTTTGGTGAGGAGGACCCCTGCGGAATTGAGGAATGTAAGGAAGATACACAGTATGTCTCACTGGTCTACCTTGTTCTGGGCCCTGGTTCCCAGCACCTCCTATCATAGCAGAGAAGCCTGGCAACACCATGGTCCATTCCCTTGGGGTCTCCATATATTCTAAGGTGTGAACCTTCGCCTGCGGTAGGGCTGGCATGGTTGGGCCTGGCCTTTAGGAGTGCTCCCTGATTCCTCATCTTTTCCCCGCTCTCTGGTAACTCTTCTGGTCATTGCATGGAGTGCTCCCTGATTCCTCATCTTTTCCCCGCTCTCTGGTAACTCTTCTGGTCATTGCATGGAGGACCACTACAACAGAGAGAGTCTGTGATGCTTAGGGCTGTGCCCTGGAGCTGTAACAGGGCCTTATAACATTTGCTGCCTCCACACCCTTTTTGTCTTCGACAACTTCCAAAACCACAGTCTCTGAGTCTCCTACACTGAGAAGGGCCTTCTAGGGTTTTTCTTCTTCATGCAGTCTGGTGGACAAATGTGTCATTTTTGGGTTCCATTCTTGTTGATAAAACCATATCCATTTCTTAGATTGAACGGTTGTGTTCCCAAAAACTCGTGGTGACGACTCCTTTGTCCCCACCTGCAGGCACCTTGACCTTTGTGCTGGGTTTGGTCTCCTTGCCACACTCTAACATTACTAAAACCCAGCAACATTGGACAGTAGCAGCATTCAGTTATTAACAATGAGTTTGTTCTCCACATTTCTCTCTCAAAATGGAATAGTTGTTGAAGTCTAGACATGAATAGACTGACCACTTGGGATAATACATTTGTCTTAACGGTAATATGTTATGTGAGATTCCCTGCTACTTTCTATCACATCTTAAGATGAAACATATGAGTTTTAGTTCCACAGGGAGATGTTCAAAATAATGTCAGAACAATCTAGTAGCTTGAAATTTATTCAGCCACTCCAAGAGCATTAGCTTCTCTAGTACATTCCATCAGCACTCATTTTATTTTTTTCTGTATCCATGTGGCCAGTGTTGCTGTGGATACTGGAAAGTACTTCCAAAATCAAATCTTACATATGATTTCCCAATTCTTTCAGATGTCTGTCTCTCTTACAGCTTATGCATAACTATAGTTATTATCAAGTTTACACTTAGTTATTTCATATTTTAACGTGCATTCCCTTTAAAATCTTCTTGTATTTTTACTACTTGTCAACATTATACTTACTTTCATTACTTCATTCTACCTCTATATATTCCTCTTACTCTAAAAAATGTCTTTTGAAATTTTCCTTTGTTTTTGCATCCATGATTATTAATTTAAGATCTCCTTTTCCTGAAAACCTACAACATCATGAAGTTCATACTAAAAAATCAATTTTGAGTTTTTTTTTAAATTATCATTTAGTACTTTGTACCATCTCATACATTAAGTTTTAACCATCCCAAAAGTAGATTATGTAATTCAACTTTTTTTTTAATTTATTTATTTATTCGCAAGTCAGAGTTACACAGAGAGAGGAGAGGCAGAGAGAGAGAGAGAGGTCTTCCATCTGATGGTTCACTCCCCAATTGGACACAATGGCTGGAACTGCGCAGATCTGAAGCCAGGTGCCAGGAGCTTCTTCCAGGTCTCCCATGCGGGTTCAGGGGCCCAAGGACTTGAGCCATCTTCCACTGCTTTCTCAGGCCACAGCAGAGAGCTGGATCGGAAGTGCAGCACCCAGACTGGAACCAGCACCCATATGGGATGCTGGTGTTTCAGGCCAGGGCATTAACACACTGAGCCAATGAGCTGGCCCCCATGTAATTCAACTTTAATAACTTGTTTTAGAAATGATTACTGACTTATCTTACAGTAAGTAGTAAATGAATAGATATTGTATAATTCATATACAATAATTAATATACATTTACTACTTACTATAAGATAATTCATACTAGCACAACAAAAGCTAAAGGAGGTAAAGTTATACATGAATAAAAAGTGGTAGAGTTAGAATTTAACATTGTTCATTTAAAAACTATCTCAACAAGTAAATCTCATGAAAGTAAATAGATTTTAATAATTAATTTTAGTTGCTTTTCTATCTTTTACAATTGTTTTCTTTCGGCCTTTTTCTGAGTATTGTTGGACTATATGAGGGTGTAAATTGGAAGATAGACTTTAGCCTATCTTTTTGAAAGGGGCTGGAAGGAAAAGACACAAAGCTCTCGCAGGAAGGACTGCAGCAGCCTTAGAAGCATGCCTTGCAAGCAGCCACACTTTACACGAAGTCCTCCAATAAGTTGGTGGATGATCCCAGCCTTCTTGCCTTGGGGACACCGCAGGAGAAGCTTCCTGACCTGACACCAAGAAGCCTACCCGTTTGATGACATTGGGGAATAAAACCTTGGGAGGAATTTAATACATTTCTTAGATGGGAAGCCCTTCATCCAAGAAGAAAAGTGAGTGGGAGGGAAAAAGTGGACCACAGACCCATAGAACTCCAGTCTGAATGTGTGTGTGTCCAGCCTGGCACACGCTCTCAGCCTCATCTGAAGAAATGCCCATGTGGCCTGTCAGATGTGCTTCCTTAGCAAATGTTGCTACTTTGCTTACTTATCTGCCTCACATCTGAAATTCTCTTCTTGTGGGAAGACAAGGACCTCTATTCCAGTCATCTCTGCTAACAAGGGTGCTTCAAAATTTTGCGAAAAAATGGAGTTGAAAGATAAGCTTATTTTGTTCAAAAACTTTGAAATCACATGTAGTTTTTTTTTATAATGTGAATTTTCCAACAGTGTTTTGAACAGCCCTAATATGCGTGAGTCTCAAATTTTTTGTGTCAACATAAACTTATCATTTATTCAGAGTTTTTTCATAAATTTTGAAATATTTTCACATGTTCTTTTTCAATAACTATTTTGGGGTACTTTGAATCACAAACTAATTTTTTTTTTTAGTAATACAGAAATAAAGAAGGCAAACTCATTACTAAGAAGATTAGCAGCCTATGAAATGATAAAATGAATAAATAGAAATGACATCTATGATATGTAACAATTCTATACAAGGCTGTTTTCATAAAGGAAGCTTTCACAAAAATGTGTGTGTGAATGATGTAAATCATTTTGCTTTTTGTGTTCGCTGGAAATGCATTAGAACCAATGCAATCTAACTCATATCCTCTTATATACTCCTTTTTTGGCTACAAAATATTTTCTGGGTTCTCATTAATCTGTTATTTTTCCTTTTACTGCTTTCCCAGGCCATATCAGAGAACTGAATTGGAAATGGAGCAGCCGGGTCTTGAACTTGCATCCATATGGGATGCCAGCCCTTCAGACCAGGGCGTTAATGACTGCGCCACAGTGCAGGGCCCCAATTGTTGATTTTCTAACCTTACTGAAAAGCTACAGGGCATAGGGAACAGTGATGATTTATGTCTTTAAACTTGTTTTCCTTTAATTTAAATTTACAAATGAACCCTTAGTCTAACTTGCATGTCCACTAAACTACACCACCATGGAAGACTCCCTGAAATAACAAGAGTTAATGTATTTGCATATTTATGCTGCAGTTAAATTCTCACTTAAGACTCAGGATTATACAAAGTACCAAATTTGATAGGGAAAGGTATTCTAATGTATAACATTTTGTGAATAAAATTAGAAATGGAAAAATTTTTAAACTGTAGGGAATATCCTTGAAAGTAATTTGCTTTTGTAAATTCATTGCAGGGTTGCAATGAACAAATCAGTTATGATCAGCACATTGATATTCTTATTCTCTGTAGGCTCATCTAGGAGTAGTTGACTCAGTACCTAGATTTCTATTATCTGATCTCAATTTTTGCATACCAGAGTGTACCATCTCAAAGTATGACTGTGAATTTATTTGATGCATTCCATTCCAAAATATGCTACTTTAGTATATCAATAATTTTAAGCTGAAGGTATTTGAAAAATAGAGGAGAGGGTAACTTTCTCTGAACTCTGTTATCCTTTTTTATTGACAAAAAGGAATTCAGTTGTCTAAAATCCTGCAGCTGTTTCATCAACCAGGAACAATCAACTCTTCCTAGAGGAGAGGAGAGTTTAAGTTGAGATATAGTCAAACTTTGTCAAACAGTGTGCTGTGTCCAAACTATTTCAAAAAGAACATACTCATTCTTCCTAAAATCATGTAGTTTCTCATAATTGACATGCATTTCTCTTCCTCCCTCTATTAAGATTCTATATAAACTTTCAAATTCACCAATAGTGTGGATATTTACTTTTCCCCCAATAATCTTCTTGTGTGTGACATTAACAGTTAACAAGCTTTTATGCCTTTTCTCCCTTTACTTTGCCTGTTAGCAGTTTGTTTCATAAACCAGCTATTAAATTTAAGAGAGTACAGACAGTTTTTTAAACATAGGAGCACAGAAAGAAAGCTCCATGCAGCGTCCCCATTAAATTTCATTTCTCACCGTAATGTACTCTATTAGGTGGATATAGCATTCACTGTAAAATGCTTTTCATTATTAATATCAGAAGTTTTGTTTTACTCCCATCGTCTTCAGATCAAACTGTTCTCTCTTGTATACTTATACTTGATATGATATCTATTAATGACTAAGATTCTGATTAGTTGATATCTGGCTGTCAACATTTTCATTTTCCTTTAATGAAACAAGCTTTATCTTGCAGAAAAATGTTTCCCGTGTGAAAGCTTACTCAAGCATATTTTGCATCTGTACATCAGTGGAGTCCCTGGTTTAGATTGAAAGCACAGATTTTTTTAAAAAAATGAAGTACAATTTTATGCCGTAAAGAAGTTGAATAGCTGGAGTATAATGGATTAGTAATGAGTCGTTAGTGGCTAAGGTGAGGGAAAATTGCTGTAAAGTAACAAACGGCTCTGCAGCACATGCAACATTCAGCAAGAACCAAATGTCAATGAGAATCCAGGTGCCAAATCTTCCTGTGAGTTTATAAACTATTGAGAAGAACACAAACAATTTCAATTTTATACCATTTAGTTGAGAATAAAATGGAATGCTTAAATCCCTAATTCTCATTAAATGTAATCCACTTAGGTAGTAGAGAGAATCATCTAAACACTTAAGAAAATTGTATATCATACTGATTTTTCAAGTCAGACTTTGGTCATATTCTAAAACAGATGCCTGCAAGGCCTTCGCTTTTTTTAAATGGTTATGCACAGACCCTGGGGTTCTCTTACAGGGCCATGTAAGTCTCATTCTGAGAGGTACTTGGTATGCTCAAGAGATATTTGTTAAAGCAGGAGTTTTTTCTGAACATCTTTACAAAGGGCATATCAGGTCTGTTCATTAGAAAGGATTGAGTTGTGGATCTGAAGCAGGCATTTGGAGGAGTCCTACAGAAGCAGGCTTCATTTTTACTTTTTTTTAAAGCTTTTATTTAAAGAATATAAATTTTCAAAGTACAGCTTATGGATTACAATGGCTCCCCCCTGCCCCATAACTTCCCTCCCACCCCCAACCCTCCCCTTTCCCGCTCCCTCTCCCCTTGCATTCACATCAAGATTCATTTTCAATTCTCTTTATACACAGAAGATCAGTTTAGTATATGTTACATAAAGATTTCAACAGTTTGCCCCCACATAGCAACACAAAGTGAAAAATACTGTTGGAGTGCTAGTTATAGTATTAAATCACAATGTACAGCACATTAAGAACAGAGATCCTACATAATATTTTTAAAAAAAATGATTAATTTTCTATGCAATTTCCAATTTAACACCAAGGTGTTTTTTTTTTTTTCATTTTCAATTATCTTTATATACAGAAGATTGATTCAGTATATACTAAGTAAGGATTTCATCAGTTTGCACCCACACAAACACACAAAGTGTAAAAATACTTTTTGAGTACTAGTTACAGCATTACTTCACATTGGATAACACCTTAAGGACAGATCCCTCATGAGACATAAGTACACAGTGACTCCTGTTGTTGATTTAACAATTTGACACTCTTGTTTATGGCATCAGTAATCTCCCTAGACTCTAGTCATGAGTTGCCGAGGCTATGGAAGCCTTTAGGGTTCGCCGACTTCAATCTTATTCGACAGGGTCATAGTCAAAGTGGAAGTTCTCTTCTCCCTTCAGAGAAAGGTACCTCCTTCTTTGATGGCCCCGTTCTTTCCACTGGGATCCCACTCGCAGAGAACTTTCATTTAGGTCTTCTTTTTTATTTTTTCTTTTTTTTTTCCCAGAGTGTCTTGGCTTTCCATGCCTAAAATATTCTCATGGGCTCTTGAGCCAGATCCGAATGCCTTAAGGGCTGATTCTGAGGCCAGAGTGCTATTTAGGACATCTGCCATTCTATGAGTCTGCTGTGTATTTCGCTTCCCATGTTGGATTGTTCTCTCCCTTTTTGGTTCTATCTGTTAGTATTAGCAGACACTAGTCTTGTTTGTGTGATCCCTTTGACTCTTAGAACTATCAGTGTGATCAATTGGGAACTGAAATTGATCACTTGGACTAGTGAGATGGACTTGGTACATGCCCCCTTGATGGGATTGTATTGGGATCCCTTTTAAAGATTTATTTATTTATCTGAAAGTTAGAATTACACAGAGAGAGGAGAAGGGACAGGGGAGAGGGATTTTCTATCCATTGGGCCACTCCCCGATTGGCCACAAGGTCCAGAGATGCGCTGATCCGAAGCCAGGAGCTTGCTCTGGGTCTCCTATGTGGGTGCAGGGGCCCAAAGACTTGGGCCACTTTTCACTGCTATCCCAGGCCATAGCAGAGAGCTGGATTGGAAGTGGAGCATCTGGGACTTGAAATGGCATCCATAAGGGATGCCAGCACTGCACACAGCAGCTTTACCTGTTATGCCACAGTGTTGGCCCCTTTTACTTCTCTGACATTGGATCCTTAAGCAGCTACTTTCTAGGAAGTACCTCAATATTTTAATCATCAATATTTGCTTATCATGATTTGCTGGATGAATACCAGTCTAACTGATTGTTATTTTCAGCATTTGTCTATTAGAAATTTTTTTAGTGCTTTTTTTCCCCTAGTGCCACATGATACTGTCACCAGATGTTCTCAAGGAGGCTAATTACTTCATTTTCAATCATTTTCCTGTTTTGTTCACAGACTAGATCAGGAAGTTTCAATCAAGTTATATAATTTAACTTATAGAACTAGCAAGTGGCAGGATAGGAATTCTACACGCACCATCTTTCTTTATTATTATTTTTCAGTACTTTTTAAAAAATTTATTTATTTAAAAGGCAGAAATACAGAGAGGAAAGGAGAGAGAGAGAGAGAGAGAGAATCTCCATCTGCTGCTTCACTCCCCAAATGCCCGCAAAGGCCAGGGATAGACCAGGTCAAAGCCAGGAGCCAGGGGCTTCTTCCAGGTCTCCCACATGGGCATAGGGGCCCATCTTATGCTGCTTTCCTAGGTGCATTAGCAGGCAGCTGAATAGGAAATGGAGCAGCTGAGATGTAAACAGGCCCAGATGGGATGTCTGCCCTGCAGGTGAAGGACTGACCTTTTACACAACAGCCCTGGCCGCTATACTCAGTACCTTTAAAACAACATCTTCTGGAAACTAAAAACTCCCATAAGGGAGTTTGGTGCAAGGACTCCATTTACAAGTGAAATCCTGGGAAAGAATGGAGAACTGTTCAGGTGTGGTGGTGGGGGGTGGGGGGAGAGAAAAGAATGTCTTTGTAAAGATCAAACTTGTAACATGTTGTTTTCTATTATTGATAAATAGAACTTTATATATTTATGTATTAAATATGCAGTTTCTGACGTGAATGGGCGTGAATCCTAAGTTCACTGGAGACTTCTGTGAAGTCAGCTCCAGAGCCAAACTGCAGGGTGAATCCCAACCTCAGCTGTTTCTAGGTGTGGGACACTGGGCAGGTCACTTAGTTTCTGTCATCTCAGTTCAATTGCTGTGAAAATTTTATGAGATGAATTATATGCAGAACTTGGAACAATGCTTTGCAAAAACATTACTAATAGATTTGGGGTATTTTTATAAAATATTTATTTATTTATTTGAAAAACAAAGAGGGAGAGAGAGAAAGAGAAGAGAGAGAGGGAGATTTTCTATGTTCTTCTTCACTCCCCAAGTGGCACCAACAGTCACTCTAGTCCAGACTGAAGACAGAAGCCAGGAACTCCATCTAGGTCTCCTACATGGCTGGTCCAAGCATGTACACCATAAGTTGCTGCTCTGCCAAGCATATCAGAAGACAGCGGAGTGACTACCCTCCAAACTCACAGTCCTATATGAGATGATGGCATCACATCTGGTGCTTAACTCACTGTGCCACAGTGCTGGCCCCAAATGTTCTTGCAAATGTGATTTTTATATAAGAAAATAGAAAGGGAGATTTTTTTTCCTTCTCTTTCTAGCCTTAATAGCGCTAGAGCTTTCTGCAGAATGGCTATTTGACAAATGTTGAATGAGTAACAATGAGTGATATCATAAAGTACTTTAGAAAAAACACCACTTGATTTTTCTCTTTCCTGCCTCTAGTGAGACTTCCCACTCATACTAAAAATCCACTAGGGCCAGCATGCCCTGTGTTTTTTTTTTCTTTTATATGTGGATAGGTGTGTGTTTCTCAAGTTCCTTACTTAGAAACCTGGAGTATAATGGATTTCAAGACTGTGAAAGATTATATATTATAATAATCCTCTAAATGATAAATTCTAAATTGGGTTTACTTTATAGAGGGGTACCTGTAAAGCACAGGAATCATAACAAGATGTAATCTAACATGTTGCAGTGTGTCACAGTGGAAAATGTAGTTAAATTATGGCATACAATAATCTGTAGTATTTGTTCTATGCTATGCAATTCAACAAAAGTGTAGGACACTGTGAAACATAAGACCTGAGATGAACCCTTGTGAGAATTGCTGAGACTTTAAGAAGATAACCTGAAGTTAACAGATTGGCTATTCTTATTTATTTGCCCATTTACATATTCATTGTTCTAGTTATCTACAAAGATTTAATGGAAGCTTGCAAAGTGCCAAACACACTGCTAGGTATGAGGATACAATAAAAAACGAAACCATGTGTTTAAGGAGCTTCCAGTCCTGTAAAGGCTGTGGAAAAGTAAATAACTGTTTAAAATAAAATAAGTATTATGACTGAGGTGGAGCAGAATGTAATAGATCACTAGGACAAGTTGAAACTGATGAAATGTGTTTGGTAAGAATTCACAGACAAGAACATGAAGGCTATAAATGTTTCTGGGCCTACAATGTACTTTATAGCTAGTGACATTAAGGCCATTGTAGGTAAACTGAAATGGAAGTTGGCAATGCATCTAGAATAGATTTTTAAAGAATGGTATTACTTGTTTAAGTTGAAGTAAAGAAACAAGGTCATCTGAAACTATAATTCATCATTTTTTCTTTCAGTTTGATGATTTGATGACATATTTTGACTACCCACCTGCCCAAGGAACCAAGGGCACCCTTTATTTTGGGCCATGAATAACAGAATCTCAGTGAGAAAGCTCAGGAATGTCATCTGGAAGGAGTTTGTCTTATTTATTGTATGGAGGAAAACCTGGCATTTGGTCCCCCAGTCTTGCTCTTCCTCCCTGTGTTTGATCACTCCCGGAGATGTTTCCTCACTTTCTGCTTCTTTTATGTCTAGAAAATCAAAATCATATTCCACATTTATTTCCCTTAGTGCTTCTTTACAGTTTCATAGACTATTTTGTACTGTTTTCTTTAAAGAGACCTTTGGAAAATTTTAATAGCATTACTGTGTTCACAGGAGTCCTTTCCTCTTATAAATGAAACATCTAGAACATATTCAACTGTACCTCATTAATGTAGTTTCTTTATTTTTGAACATTTTGAGGAAATAAGCAAAGGACCAGTCATGATTTATCTAGGAACAGAGTTGGATTTTTAACTCTCAGTAAGACTTTGATTACTTACATTTGTTGATATGTCTCTTTAGAATCTCTTTGTAACTAGCTGTTTTCTTTATCCCTACTGTTTTTTCATAATCTATTATAATTTTAAATTTCTTTTCATAATTACTTTGCTTCTTTATTTAAATAGCTATTTCTGATTATGATGGTGATGATTTTATTTTTTGATCATGAAATATTTTACAAAAGGGGTTTACAGTTAGCTCGGTTGATATTACCTTTATGGGCCTCTGTATGCTCTTTCGTCAAATGAGGAGACTTGATTAGATTAATTCTCATGCCTGCTTTTGCTCAACAACTGTGATTCTGTTGATATATGGTCCCACTGGTACAATTGGGGACATAAGAGGTAACAATTCCCTTGCAGACTATACGGCATCTTCTGAAAAAGTAGCAACAATCTAGATAATTCCTACATGAAATATCATCTTGATTGTTGTTCCTAGCTGTATTAAATGCTATGTGTGTATTTATAGCAGCAGAAGAAAAGCAGGAGAGGATGGGAAAGGCCAACTTGACCTTGTGAAGAGGAGCATAGCTATTGTTCTTCTCACATGAAGGAGAAAAATAAGAACCAATCAACACCACTTCTGAGAGTAATAGATATCGAGACAAGTAGAAAGGGACCGTTGGTAAAGAACAGGGCACTGTGAGCATCTCCTGCCGCTCTGTATTCTGCTCATAACATGAATATAGTCTCACAAATTACTCTCTAGAGCTGAAAATGTTTTTCTTGTAAAAGACATTCATCATCTATGATTCTGATTCTCTGTATTGAAATGATGGAATAAATTGTAGACCCTGCAATAATGCTGAATAAAAATTACATTTTTTGAGACTATAACCTTTTCTAAACAGTATAATAATTGAAATGTTATCTGCTACATGGCAATTGTGAAAATCTCACTTTCTTTTCAGTCCATACAAGATTTCAGCCTCTTTCATTGATGCAGTGGATAAGCTTAATTGCAGCAGTTTCATCTCTCTTCTCTTGAGGAGTCTAAGATACCTTAGCTCTTCAGATCCTTAGAAGTCATAAGCTATGAAGTTATCTGGTAATTAAAAAATCATCATTTTATGTTAGAAGATATAATGGCATATTACAAATATATACATACATATGCAGAACACATGCATACTAAAAACACATATATATCTGTAAAACATGCATATGAATGCATGTGTACACACCCGCATCCACACTGAAGAGTAATTTATATAATGTCTGATGCTGTTATAAGTGCTTCATTCTGTGGCTTAGTCAATATTGTTTTGCTGTAATAGAATACTACAGACTTGGTAACTTATAAACCACTGTTTGGCTCACCTTTCTGGAGACCAGCAGGTCCAAGTTCTAGGGACCACATTGGGTAGGGCCTTCTTGTAGCATCATGACACGGCAGAAGGCATCATGTGACACATTTGAGAAAGAAGGAGAGCAAATTGCTCATACTCTCAAGCCCTTGTTTAAATGGCACTAATCCATGAGGAATCCCTCATGATCTAAGTATCTTCCAATAGAAGGAAGTAGGTTGTGTAAGTGGAAGAAGGGGAAAGAGTTACATTATTCAAAACCTGGGATAAGGAGGAGGGATATAAAGTAAAGCAGTCCTGCAAAAGGGGTCTCACTATAAGCCATCTGAAGTTGAATTTATCTTCAAGATCTATCTATTAAGAATATAAGCAGGGGGTAGCTTATATTCTAGTGTGTTGTCATACAAGAATATTCAATACTTTACCTCCAATTAACTTGATCTCTCTTTAATATCCTACCTTGTCATCCTCTAGGGCCCAAGAAAAAGAATGGTGAATTTTGAAGGAAAACACTCAAATTAACAGGAGTACTCTGTTGTGAACCAATGTCTGTGTTATTCTGGTTCAAATGAGATCATTCATAGTTCTCCAGAGAATTACAGTAAGCATTCTGAGTTTCAAGTAATGCTATCGATGCTGTAACCTCACTTTGCAGCTAGTACACACAACTAAGGTACTTGATCCTGCCTTATCAAAAAACAGATGATATTGACAGAAACATTACTTTTTGGTACCTACATAACTCATGTGACATTGCGCTGTCTCAACTTTGCTTATCTCCTAAATATTCATGCTCTTCTCCTGTTCCTTTACTGTTGTTTATCCTCTTCTGTTGTCAATTTATGAAACACACCAAGCTCTTTAATGGTTCTGGGATTTCACCCATATTAACCCTAATTTCTAGGATGCCCCCTTTACTGTTCCTTGCCTAGCTAGGATAGTAGAATTTGATTGTGTCAATTTAAGGGTGAAACACATTTTCTAGAAATCTCTTCCCAGTATAGATGTAAATTAGCAGGTTACACAAAAGATGTTTGGCATCAGATTTGGAAGGCAGAAGAGGAGCATAACATGTTCTATTTTTATACTTTGATAGTTGGGAACTGTATGCAGGTGTGGTTGTTTTCACAGGCTTTTTGATATCTATTGGTTCAACTTTTTTTCTTTTTCTTTCTTTTTTTTTTTTTTTTTAAGCGAGAAAGTGCAGTTTAGCCTATGGATCCTGCAGACAATACCAGATCCTCTTTTGAATTCTTCGGTTTCTGATATAGGAGCATGTTAACTTTGTGACAGGGTTCCAGTTTATCTGGGAACTTGAATTGTTGGTAATTTGGAGATCGTGAGAAACTGAGGTACGTTCCAGTACATTCCTAGTCATCCTTGATTTTTTTAGCTCTTCTCACATAACTCTTTTCTTTCCAACTTCCTCTCTGCTAATTTAATCCTCTAAAACTGGATGCGATGATGGAAACCTCATAGAGAATGTTGATTCAGCTCCCACTATTGTGTGAGGTCAGTTCTGTAAAAAAAAAAGGGCTTCTGTGCCTTCAATCCTTTCGCAACTGGTAGATCTAGATGCTCTTTCCCTTTTAGGTTTCAAACTAAGTAGCTCTTCTCATGGGTATTCCCATAGTTTTGATGCACAGTAGATAGTCATCATATGTTTTTGTACACATAAATGAATGAAAAATAAAGTGGATGATATTTATTCTTTTTATAAAAGTAGCTCTTAAGGGCCCTAGAAACAAATGATTCGAAGAGACTGGGTGTGAATGAGCAAATAAGGGAACCTTGAAAGTGATAAAGATCTGAAATTAGACATAGTGAAAAATTAGTGTGAAGGAAATAGATGCAAACAAAAAATATTAGTAGGATGATTCACTTCCTGTATTGAGAAAAGAAGATGAAAAGGAAAGGAGAGGGGAGGGGACAGGAGGGGAGGGGAGGGGAGGGGAGAAAAAAAAGAAAAGAAAAAGGAGCATCAAGAATTGGGATTATCACACATGATCAGGAAGATGGTGATCCTTCAATAAGTTAAAAATGAGGAACAGGATGCAGGGAATAGGTACTGTGTAAAGCATTCAATCCAGATGGGAAATATCTGGATGAAAGTCAAGATTGCTGCCACATTAATTCAGGTCACCAGACAGAGGCACTATATGAACTCAAGAGAGTAGTTTAAGTTATTTAGGGAGCTTGTGAAAGTGAATTAAGAAGAGGTTTAAAGAAACCTTAACTCTTTTCAATGGGAAGAATGTGGGCAACAATACAAAAATTAAGAGATTGAAAGAATATTTCATTCTTTGAGGATAAAATGTGTTTGTTTCATATCCATAAAATGTACTAAAATTAAGAGCAGGCAGGAATACACACTTATTCCTCAATCATTTAACATCCTATATCTTCCTACATTTTTTGGCTCAGTTTTTCTACCTAAATGTTCCTTGTGATATTGAGAACTCCCTCCAATCAGTAAGTCCAAACTTTTGTGGAAAACACTTGTTTGAACAGAGCTTTTCATTGTCTTCATTCAACCACAGTTCTCAACTGGGAGGACTTCTGTTTCCCATGGTACATTTGACTACATTAGAAGGCATTTTTGGTTGGTTTTAAAATATGGAGGTTACAGATCAGAATGTTGCCAAACATCCTACAATGCACAAGACAGCGCTCTATCTCCCAACAAAAATAGTCCATTCTAAAATCTCAATAGTTCTGAAGTTGGAAATCACTGGTCTGGAGACACATTTTGAAAATGTTTTTTTATAGAGCATAATTTGTACAAGTTCTGTAGAATATTGATAGACTTTGTAACATTTATATATACATAAACAACTATTCAGTATAATTGGTTGCTAAAAATTAAATACATTTATTTACTTAAGTAGTCTTTAGAGTTTTGACAGTTTCAATGGACATTTTACACCTCTTAAATGGTATGCTACATGCCCTGATTCCCAAACTTAACTGGCATTGGAAACTACTGCTGATAAAAAACATTGAAGAACTAATGTTCTATAAGAAAACTTTGGAAACCATAATGTTGGTATTTAGGAATGAAATCATAGACTCTAAGGGGGACACTAATAGGATTATTGTCTCCTAAGTAATTTCACAACCAAATGAGTATATTGGCCTGTAATCTAATTTTAGGTCTAAGAGTCAATTAATCTAAGACTAAGAATCAATTGTGCAGCACTTGAACCTGAAGTCTACTTATTATCTGATAAGTAAACAAACAAAAAAGAAACTAGTTTAAACATGTGTTAAAATTCAAACACAATATCTATGCTACAACTTATGCAAAAAATCGAAATAAGTAATTTGTAACATAAAAATATAAACCAAAACAAAGAACTCAACCAAGTATAGCTATTTTTTTCAAAAGATATAAACTAACAATCATAGAATAAAATAGTTTAAGGTTATGTTTAAATACTATTAAAGACATATAGAATAAAAAATGCTTGAATGTATATGTCTAATATTTGCTTGGCATCTCTATAACATACGTGAAAAGCAATCACTGGCCTAAAGCACTGACCAGATTTCAGTGTATTTTGGGTTTACTTTGACATCAGTGGGAAACAAGCAGTATATCCAAATGCATTTTCATAGTGTCATGGCAGCATCATATTATCAAAGCAACTTTTTAAAAGCAAAATATCTTATTTGTCAAATCATGTTATCTTTCAGACTTGATTTTTACTCTGAATTATACAGAGAACAACTGACTCACAAAAGTATCAGTACACATGGATTTTTTATTTGTGCTAAGTTTATATTATTCTGAGGCTTTTTTGTCTTAAACTTTAAAGAACATAAAAAAATCTGTAAAGGATCCAGAGAGCACTGCACTGAGGGATGATAATACTAAATGGTCTGGAAAATAGGATATATAAAGAAGGCTAAAAAGACTGCTTAAAAAAGAGAATCCTGAGGAATGAGTTGCCGAAAATTTTATTTGAGCCAAAAACAGAACAAGTAAAAGATACACTTAAATTGGACCCAGACAATAGGTTAAACCTAAAGATAAATTGTATTGTTGTACATTTAATTCACTTCTGATCTTGGGGCTTTTAGAGCATTTATAAGGCAAAAACCTAAACTCAAAGCATATTGAATGATACTTGTAATACTTGGATAAAATGAAAATACATAGTTTATTTTGATCTCTATATGCTCTTCTGTGATTTTAATACATGTTTTATAAGTGTATATTGTAAAAAGTACTTAAATATAAAACATATAAGGCCATTGGAGGATGAAAATAGATGAATACATTTTGCTGGGCTGCATTTGTGTGTATTAGAAGAGAGTACCAGAGACAGCACTGTGATGCGTCAGGTTAAGCCACTATTCAGAGTGCTGACATCCTATATGGATGCCAATATGAGTCCCGGCCACTTCGCTTCTCTGCTATTGCACCCGGTAAGGCAGCAGAAGGTGGCTCAAGTTGATTGGGCCTCTGCATCCACAGGGTAGATCTGGAAGAAGCTGCTGGCTCCTGGCTTCAGCCTTGGCTGGCCCTGGTCGCTGTGGCCATTTCAGGAGTGAACCAGCACATGGAAAACCTCTCTCTCTCTCTCTCTCTCTCTCTCTCTCTCTCTCTCCCTCTCCCCCTCCTCTCTCTCTTTCCTTCTGTAACTCTGTATTTCATATAAATAAAATAAATCTTTATCAAGAAAGAGTACAGTTCATTGAAGAATTATTGAAGATCAATGATTGTATTTTAGATCTAAAACTTTTTTATACATATAAGAAGTGTACTTATCCTTTTGAAATACTAAAATTAAAATTCTTCTACTGATTTACTAGTTTACAATAGGATATGTACTTGTAAAGGCACATAAATTTTCATGTGGGGCATGATGACACATTCTTAATAGAGCTAGTTAGTCAAAAACTAAATCGTTTGTTTAATGAACATAAAGCTATAATAAAGTGAGTTTGTTTATTAGGCAAATAGGTTAGTTAACATTGTAGAAACGTGAACTTCTAAAATTATCTTTGGCTTAACAAAATTTTTCAATTGGAAATATGGGAAAATTATTTTAGTACTCAAATATTCAGCCTGAAAGTGACTCATATGACTTTTGCACAAGCGTATTCCCCAAGCTAGTCTTTTACATTGTCTAATTGGAAGACGGACACAAAAATAGTGACATGCATCAAATATGTGATGAATTGTAGATGAGTTTGCCCTGGTGGAATCATTTTTTTTCTTTTTTTTTTAAAGATTTATTTTATTTATTTGAAATCAGAGTTACAGAGTCACAGAGGCAAAGAGCGGTAGAGACAGAGAGTGAGAAGTCTTCCATTCGCTGATTCACTCCCCAATTGGCCACGACAGCCGGAATTGGGCTGATCCAAAGCCAGGAGACAGGAGCTTCTCCTGAGCCCCCTCTGCGGGTGCAGGGGCCCAAGGACCCAGGCCATCTTCTACTGCTTTCCCAGGCCATAGCAGAGAGCTGGATCAGAAATGAAGCAACTGGGACTTGAACCAGTGCCCATATGGGATGCTGGCACTGCAGGTGGGGCTTTACCCACTATGCCACAGGGCCAGCCCCATCAACACACTTTCATAAGTGATATCTAGCACACTTTAGGTGAATTTGGGGACTTCTATTAAAACATGTATTTGGGATGAGTGTTTGGCCTAGTGATTAAGACAGCCACATCCCATATTAGAGTAGTTGGGTTGGATACCCAGCTCCAGCTCCCAATTCCAGCTTCCTGCCACTGCAGATCTTGGGAGGGAGTGGTGATGGTTCGGGTATTTAGGTGCCTGACATCCATGTGGGAAACCTGAATTAAGCTCCTGGCTCTGAGCTTTGGCCTGTCCCAGGGTCAGCTGTTGTGGGTATTTGGGGAGTGAACCAGTGGATGGGTGTCAGCTCCTTCGGCCACAAAAGGAACGACGCTGCTCGCAGTTAATCGGTCTTCAGTAGACTTTTACTTAGAAAGAGTAGGAAAGAGAGTGGGGGACCGGGAGAAGGGGAGAGATGGCACGCACGTTCCTTAAGGGGGAAAGCTAGCATGCCCCCCTCCTTCTCCCGTGGTCTGCTTATATACAGAATTCAACCAATCACAGTCAATCAATCACAGTCCATGCACAGAGCTCTCCAATCCGCCACTTGATCATGCTCAGCTGTGGAGTCACGCAGCAGGCAGAGCATCAGCACCATCTTGTTGTTTTCCACGATCCTCAGCTAGATGGAAAGTTCAATCAGCTGCTACATCCGCATTACTGCTATAAGCCAAGCCCAGCATGGGGGGTCCCATGGCAGGCCTATCCATGGGTCCCCACAGATGGGAGTTCTCTGAAACACACACTCTCCCTCTCTCTCAAATAAATAAATAAAAATTTAAAAATATACGTGGGTTTGTTTGACACTGTGAAGAACCAAATGAAACAGCAAATCTAATTACTTGATACAATTAGGTTTAAGAACTGGAAACCTACCCCAAATCCTCAGGGTTTTGCCTATGGCAAAAACCCTTCCCTTTCAGAATGATGGGGAACACTTGCTTACAGCATTCTTCCTCGTCCGTCCCAATTGCTGAAGGCAGAATTCCATAGAGGTAGGGGCAGAGAGACAGAGAGAGAGAGAGAGAGAGAGACAGAGAGAGACAGGAGACAAAGAGATGTCTTCCATGCACTGGTTCACTCCCCAGATGGCCACAAAGGTGGGAGCTGCGCCAATCCAAAGCCAGGAGCCAAGAGATTTTCTCCAGGTCTCCCAAGCGGGTGCAGGGGCCAAAGGAATTGAGCCATCTTCTGCTGCTGCTATCCAAGGCCATAGCAGAGAGCTGGATTGGAAGTGGAGCAGCCAGGACTAGAACCAGCACCCATAAGGGATGCCAGCACTGCAGAGGACATCTTTACCGCTATGCCACAGAACTGGCCCTGAGGTAAGTTGGTTTTTTAAAAATAGTATAACTTAAAATAGATGTTTGCAACAGTTGCTAATATTATGTGAGATTGGTCAGTGATCTAAACAGCTGAAAGAGGGATGCTGATTCTCCCTCTTGCAAAAAATTCTGGAGTGAGCATTGCTTACATTTTACATTTCAATTTTGTTTTCTCTTATGTCTGACCATACCATTTTCAGTTGCTGTTATGGCCTGAGTAGGCTTTGTCTGCCCAAAATTCATGACAATGTTTAAACTCAGATGTCTTAATATTAATGGTTGATGGATTGAGTGGATACTTGATGTAATTATGGCATTTGAGAGGTTGGTGTCCTGGGAGGTCTTTAGAGGGCCTGTGTCCTCAGAGGGTGGTCCTCATGAGAGCATTGATTATTTTAGTTCTAGTGCTTCCAAGGTTTTTCTTTGCTTTCTAGGCTCACAAAAAAGGTCATTCCCCTCACCTGTCGTATTCAACCTCCATATGATACAGAATTATTGTGACGTCTGATTCTGAACTGTAACATCTAATGTATGAGCTGAATTAAACAATTTATTTCCCAAGAATCTCCTATCTGATATGTTATTTAAGGTAATAAAAAGTAGAACTCTCATCAGAATTGCTCATAACATTCAGAGAAAGTCTAGAAAGCTGTAAGCTGAATGCTATGAGCAGTTCTGATGAGGGTTCAGAAGACCAGAATGCAAATAGAACTGTGGATAATGAATGCCATGCTGGTAAGGATGTTTTGTTTGGAAATGAGTGTCTTATTGGAAATTGAATGACAGATCACCCTTGCCATACTGTGGACAAAAATCTGGCTGCATTGTGCCCCTATCCTGAGACTTTATGGAAGGCTGATGGTGGATTGGGCTGTTTATTAGAAGAAATTTCAAGATAGAAAAGTGTTCAGGCAGCAGCATGAGTGTTAAGATTGCTCTCAGAAAGTTTTAAAATGAGAAATGAGGGCAACAGTAGGCAGAACATAAACATTTTGAAAATTTGTAGTTTGGCTAACTAAGGAATGTAGGTCGTCCAGGACAGAGTCCTTTCAGCAAGGAGCTCCAGTTGAGGCTCCTGCTGGTGGCAAATCTGTGCATCTTCCATATAGTGCTTTTTTTCCCCAGGCATTCAAGAATTATGAAGTCATGTCAGCTTCCACCAAGATTTCAAAGGAAACATTTGGTGGCTAGGCAGAGCAGTACAGTGGGGCTGGAACCCTTGCATGGAATAATATGCAGTGAAGCTCTCAGATTATAGCTGCAGAGGAACCTCCAAAATAGTAGAGGGCTGGAAATGTGAACCATCTGCAGGAAACCACTATAAGTAGTAAGGCAGACAATCTTGGAAAGGACACAAGCATCAGCAGGCACATGGGCAAAGAAAAATGTATTCATGGAGGCATGGAGAACTCCACCAAGACTTCAAATGATGTTTGGGACAAAGTGGGGGCCAGATAGAACCCTTGCAAGGAATCCCAACCAGGGTAATGCCTCGTGAAACTGCAAAGAGTCCAACTGTGAAAAATGAAGAATGGGCTGCAACCAGCAAAGCTGTAGGGTGGGGCTTTCCAAGACTTTGGTAGCTCAGCACCCAACACAGTAGAACTCAATGTTTATCTTGTTGGTTTTGGTTTTGCTTTAACTTATTAATCCTTTCTGTTTCCTTGTCTCTCCAATTTTTCCTGCCTTGCTATTATATCTTTGAACTAAGTAACTTGTTTTGATTCTACAAGTTCATGGAGTTTGCCTTGGGTCTCAGATAAAACTATAGATATTTACTAAATTATAACATGTTTTATATTAATGTTGAATGGATTAAGACTTTGGGACTTTGGAGAATGGACTTGACAGCATATTGTATGTGAGAATGACATGAATTTTGGTTAAACAGGGACAGAATGCTTTGGGTTGAGTGGGAGTTGTTTCTGTAAAAATCATGAAGGTGTTTAACTTCTAATATCTTTATATAAGTATTTTTTAAAGATTTTATTTATTTATTTGGGAGGCTGAGTCTTAGACAGAAGGAGAGACATAGAGAAAGGTCTTCCATCCACTGGTTTACTCCCCAAATAACCTCAATGGCCAGAGCTAGGCAATCAGAAGCCAGGAGCCAAGAGCTTCCTCAGGGTCTCCCATGTGTGTGCATGAGCCCAAGTACCCGAGTCATCCTCCATTGCTTTCTTAGTCCACAAGCAGTGAGCTGGATCTGAAGAGGAGCAGCTGGGATAAGAACAGGTAACTACAAGGGATGCTTAGCTTACTATGTCACAGCACCGAGCCCTCTAATATCTTTAATTGCTACCCAGTTACTTTTTATTTAAGGTATACAAATTTCATGCCTTTCATAAATACAAATTTAGGAACATAGTGATCTTTCCACCCTACCCTCCCTCCTACCCAGATTCCCACCCTTCTTCCTCCTTCTGCTCCTATTTCCATTCTTATTTTTTATTAAGATATATTTTCAGTTTTAATGGTTGATAGATTAAAGGTGGAGACCTGATTTAAGTATGAATCTGAATAGTTCATTAAAATGTTTACATTTAGAAACAATGTGTATTAATGTAGACTGATTTGACTATATCTTCACAATAAGGGCACGCTGTCATTCTATTCATCAAATGTTGGTTTTACATTTGAAGGGGAAAGAGGAAAGGAGGTACAAACAGGCAAAGAATCAATCACAAAACCACTAATCCAATCAAATATAATTTATAATTTAATCTTGGAAGTGATATATGATCATTTCTGTTGCATGATATAGATAACAGTTTATTATAAAATGCATCTTCAAAGAAAATTTGTACTATGAAAAAAAACTGTGCATGTATTTCAAAACTTTTTGCACTAAAATAAGTTTATATTTTAATCTAATTTTCTGTGAACATTTCAAATTGCTTGGTATACTGTGTTCAAGTACTGTTATAAGTACAGTACTTGAATATATTTAACTATGATAGTCATGGAGCGTCATTGGGTGCTCTCCTAGACACTGACTAGCACATCTCCCTTATCCAACTTTCTTTTTCCCTAGGACACTAATCTTCTCATAATCCAAGCATGTACTTTCTTGTTAGCTGTCTCCTCTACTAGAGTATAGATGAGTTGGACTTAGGAATGTTGTTACTTTGTTTGCAACTAATGTCTAAGTCAATATCAGGCTTCCAGGAGGTACTCAATAAACATTTCTTGAGCTGTTGCATGAATGAAGGATAAGTGTATCAATATAGTAAGTTTCAGAGATTTTTGTTTGCTACAGGAAATTTTAATTGCTTTCAAGTTCATATTTTCACTATTTTTTATTATTTTAGTCAGCTATCTATATTTTAGTAAAAAGTTTTCTTCTATTGCATAAGTCTTTCAGTTCAGAAACCTTTGTTCTTTAAAGGGAAGAGGAAAAAAAATCAAGAAATCAATAGAATTCATGTCTACAAATAGAAAAATAAGACACAGTACTTATAATCGAAAGATATCCATACACACAATTTTGTTATTTATAAATTATTTATAAAAACTAATAATATGTTTGTTAGTTCTAACTCAAAAGCTACTTTGGAGAAAGTTGAAGAAAACTGCCTACATATTTGTTAGACCATGCATTTTCAGCCCAGGAGCAATTACACTTCTTTATATCACTAAGCACATTTTATTGTTGAAAAGAAATATTGGTGAAAATTATAATTGAAATGACAGTAAAAACTCTGAAAAGTCAGCATTATTAAAAATTGCTGAAAATTCAAAATCTAAGCAGGTAACTAAGCAGCTGGCTTAGGGGAAGAATAGAATAATGCGCTAAATAAAGAATGCACTGAGTATTCAGAATTTAATTCTTCAAAGAATAGACTGAAGTCATTGCAAATGTTTCTGAATATGTGAAGGTAAATTGACATTTCTTGGGAAGGAGGTTGTTGTGTTAATGTCTGATAAAGAGTGGATAAACTTCAGATGAACAGATTGGTCTTCATTAATTTTGTATCATGATTTTAAAATATTTCAAATACTATTATGTATATTACTTACTAATTTATTTTAATTAGAGGACGTTAATATGAATGATTTTGGATCTGTTGAATATTAGATTGAACTTTTTTTGCAAATTGGATCACTTTTTATGATTAAACAATCAAATAATATCACTTTTTTCCTTAAATTTTAGTTTCTTTAGTTTTTAATTAAATACATCTGAACAACTTACAATAACATGTAACTCACCTAAGACCTGTAAGAGTTTATGGTCAGTAAATAGTTGCTAACTAAGATGTAATCTGTCCTCTCTGTCCCCATCACTTCATTCTCTGTTATCTCTATCTTCTATGTATCCGGTAAGTTTTAGAAAAGATTTTTCAGCACTGATTCTACTTATCCTCAACAATTGGATATAATGAAGGCTTATAATTCAGTTGTTTGCTTCAAACCTTTTCAATATCCATTCTAGTGAAAAAAGCCAGATCATGCTGTCCCTGGCTGAAACAACATTGAATAGTTTCCACTTGTAATTTGAAATAAATGTACAGGTGAAAACCTTTAAGGAAAAACTATTGATGGACAACTCCTGCCAGTCTTTTCCTTTACCTGCATTTTTTTATAAGTCCCCAGACAATGTAAGTTCTTCCAAGTAAATTAAATGCATCCTATTCCTACTTTTTTGATTTTGCTTATCATTAAATTGTCTTTCATGCATGAATTCATGAAGTCAACAGCATATTATTGATCTCTAACACATGCCCCTATGCTCTAGCCTACAGATACAGATATTTTATGGTGTGCAAATGGACATCAAGGTAGTGGAACGGTAGAATTAAAATGCAAGTTTATTGTGGTGCTAAAAAATTGAAACCTTGTATTATTTTCATAATACATTTTTTCCATGTGTCTTTCGAATACTCCGTGTGTGTGTGTGTGTGTGTGTGTGTTTGTGTGCGTGGTATGTGTGTTCGTGCACTACTTGCTGATAAAGATTTCAGTGAAGGAAGTAGAGAGATATTTACTTGTTACGGACAAAAGGTGATTTTTTTTTTCTTTTGTGTGGAATGCGGGATTGTTAGTATATTAACTTGTTTGAAAAACAACTGATCCAGTTAAGAAATGGGCAAAGGACCTCCATAGAGAATTCTCAAGAGAAGAAATATAAATGGCCAACAAAAATACGAAACAGTGCTCACCAGCACTAGCAATCAGGGAAATGCAAAACAAAACTAGAATGAGATGTCATCTCACCCCTGTCAGAACGGTTATTATCCAAAGGCAGAGAGCAACAAATTCTGGAGAGGATGTGGAGAAATGGGAACTCGTACATATTGTTGGTGGGGATATAAATTAGTAAAGCTACTATGGAAAACAGTATGAAGGATTATTTAAAAAATCTAGAAATAGACTTACCATATGTTGCAATAATCACACTACTGGGTATATCCAAAAGACATGAACTGCCTAAAAGACATACCCGTTGCCCATGTTTATAGCAGCACTCTTCACAGTAACCAAAATATGGACTCAACCAATGTGTTCCTCATATGATGAGTGATAAAAATATGATATATAAATAATGGAATATTATTCTGCCATAAAATGGCAAGAAAATGGTTGGATCTGAAGGACACCATGTTAAGTGAAATCAGCCAAACCTGGATAGATAAATATCTTATGTTCTCCTTTATATGCGGAAGCTAAAATTGAAAAAAAAAAAAAAGGGAGAAAGAAATGTTGGAGTGTATCAGTTTTGCTGCTAAGTGTTTTGTCAAACTTTGTTTTAAATATTTGTCTAACAAATTGATAAGGATTATATACTGATACACTTTAAAAGATTTGTGACTATTTTAAAAGTTACATTGTATGAATGAAGTTGAATTTTTTTTGCTGTGTATTTTATCTTATATAGTACATGCTTATTTCCTGCTGGTCTAGATATTCTTTTTATTTGTTGAATTATTTATTTAGTGGAGTGAATAAGTCATTGACTACAATGTAAATTAAAATATGCTATCTCAAAAAGTGTAAAAAAAAATTAGAATGATCTCTTTAGAGAAAATTGGAAAGAAAAATCTAGAACCAAAAATTTAAATTGTTTAAAAAATAAAATGCTTGCAGCTGGCATTGTGGTGTGGTATGTTAAGCTGCTACCTAAAATACTGGTATCTGATATGGCTGCTGGCTCAGTTCCTGGCTACTCCACTTTCTAACCAGATTCCTACTAATATGTAGTAGAAGATAGCCCAAATGCTGGGCCCCCGCACCCACGTTGGAGACCTGGAAGAAACTCTTGGCTCCTGGCTTCTTCCTGACCCAACACAACCACTGCAAGCATTTGGGAACTGAACCAGCAGATGGAAAACCTCTCTCTCTCTCTCTCTCTCTCTCTAGCTCTGCTTAACAAATAAATAAAATAAATCTTAGAATATATGCAATAGGTTCTAGGGGATTGATATGGAAAGAAGAAATTTTGTTTTTGTGTATAGTAAAGCATTTCTCCCACATAAATATCAATCAACCTATCATTCAAAAATATTTATTGACAGTTGCTAAGCTCTTCCTATCTAGGAATAAGAAGTTCTTGTGTTCTGTTTCATAGTAGTGTGAAGATAGATAATTTAATGTATATTTATCTACTAAAAATTGTAAGACAGTATATTTGAATATTTCCACTATGGAGAAATGTTAAATGTTGAAATGATAAGTAAATATATATATATATATATATATATATATAAGCTAATGGGACATTCCATTATGTACATAGGTAACAAAACACCTCATAATATCCCATAAATATATACATTTCTTATGTTTGGTACATTTTTCAAATGAAAAATTTATTAAAATACATTTAAAGTAGGAGAGCAAGAAAGGGGAGAGAGGGAAAGAGAGTCCTATATATTAAGAGATGTAGGAAAGAGCGTCCAGTTGCGATGTATGAACATTACTTGTATAGGACTTCAAACAAAAAGCAAACCATAAAACATTTGAAAAGACTCAGGGCTGAATGACTGATATGTCCTGACTACTCTACTTCTGATCCAACTTCTTATTGTGCAGCTTGAGAGACCGCAGATAAGGGCTCAGTGATGGTGTGGTCCTATTATCCATTCAGGAGACCTTTATTGAGTTTCTGATGACTGGCTCAGCATGGCCCATCTCTGGCTCTTGCAGAACTTTAGGGAGTAAATCAGTGGATGTGTTATCTATTTCTCTGCCTTTCAAATCAAATGAAAGTAAATAAATATTTTAAAGAATATAACAAAATTTGTGAAGGGCTCTCTATTTTCAAGCCTCAGTTAATAACATTATCTAAGTTCATGTGGAACTTACAGGTCTTTTATACAAATTAACACAGCAACTACAAACATAAAAAATTACAATTAAAATAGGGAAAATTTGTGACAATGAGGTGCATAGTGCTGTGAGACTATGGAAAATGCAAATATTTGGAATCAGAAATATTTTATGTGAGGAAATTATGCTGTGATATGAAGAATATAAAATAAAAATTTAGATGAAGAGCAAGTTGAAACAATGAAAGACCATGAACAAAGCACAGCAGTGAAGGCTAAGTTTCATTTAAAGGAATTGAAAAAACATCAACATGGTAGAGCAAAGAAGATAGTAGTGGTAATAGACAATAACAGGTCTTATCAAAACTATTTTTTAAAGAAGTTGAAACATTTTAAAATAGGGATCTTGACCTAATTAGAGTTGCTCTGTAAACAAACTGCCTTGGTAGAAATGGTAAGAGTGGTTGCAGAGGAATGATTTAATACAATTGCATTACAATGATACAGATATGTGATTCTGGTAGCTTGCTTTAAAGAGTCTAGGAATTTTCAAAAGATAGCATCACCAAAATTGCTGACGGATATGGAAGATAAGAGAATAAGTACAAATAGTGACATCAGCATTCTATCTTGAGCATTTGGATGTATGCTAACACTAATTAGATTTAAGCACCACTAAAAGAGAGAATTTCAGGCTAAAATATTTTTATTTAGTAAATATAAATTTCCAAAGTACAGTTTATACATTACAATGGCTTTGCCCCCCATAATTTCCCTCCCACTAGCACCCCTCTCATCTCCCACTCCCTCTCCCATTCCATTCACATCAAGATTCATTTTCAATTATCTTTATATACAGAAGATCGATTCAGTATATATTAAGTAAGGATTTCATCAGTTTGCACCCACACAAACACACAAAGTGCAAAATACTGTTTCAGTACTAGCTATAGCATTACTTCACATTGAACAACACATTAAGGACAGATCCCACATGAGAAGTAAGTACACAGTGACTCCTATTGTTGACTTAACAATTTGACACTCTTGTTTATGGCGTCAGTAGTCTCCCTAGGCTCTAGCCATGAGTTGCCGAGGCTATGGAAGCCTTTTGAGTTCGCCAACTTCAACTTATTCCGACAGGGTCATAGTCAAGGTGGAAGTTCTCTCCTCCCTTCAGAGAAAGGTACCTCCTTCTTTGATGGCCCTGTTTTTTCCACTGGGATCTCATTCACAGAGATCTTTAGGTCTGCTTTTTTTTTTTTTCCCCCCAGAATGTCTTGGCTTTCCATGCCTGAAATACTCTCATGGGCTCTTCAGCCATATCTGAATGCCTCCAGGGCTGATTCTGAGGCCAGAGTGCTATTTAGGACATCTGCCATTCTATGAGTCTGCTGTGTATCCCGCTTCCCATGATGGATCGTTCTCTCCGTTTTTGATTCTATCAGATAGTATTAGCAGACACTAGTCTTGTTTGTGTGATCCCTTTGACTCTTAGACCTATTAGTGTGATCAATTGTGAACTGAAATTGATCACTTGGACTAGTGAGATGGCAATCTCCTGGCACGTTTCTAACTCCACCATTTGGGGCAAGTCTGATTGAGGATGTCCCAAATTGTACATCTCCTCCATCTCTTATTCCCACTCTTATATTTAACAGGGATCACTTTTCAGTTAAAATTTAAACACCTAAGAATAATTTTGTTAATTACAGAGTTCAACCAATAGTACTAGAACAAAAAAAATACTAAAATGGATAAAGTATTACATTGTATTTCAACAGTCAGGACAAAGGCTGATCAAGTCACTGTTTCTCATAGTGTCCATTTCACTTCAACAGGTGTATGTTATTATGTTATGACCAACATCTCAGACTTGTTATGGATATAAATGGTCTATAGCTATTATGGACACTGGCTTTGTGCCTGTTTCCAGCTTTTTATTAAAGCAAGCAACATAAATTTTTCAACAAATTTTTTCCACCTGATAAAATGAAGAAAAGCAACAATAGCTTTCTCATAGACTGATGAATTTTCAATTAATCAGTGTCAAAAATATGTAGCAAAGTACTAGAACATGATGAATTCTACATAAATGTTATTTTTGCTATGCAGAATGTACTTTTTGAAAAATATTTTTATTTATTTGAAAGGTAGAATTACAAAGAGGCAGAGAGAGAAAGAGAGAGAGAGAGAGGTATTCCAACTGCTGGTTTACTCCCCAGATGGCCACATGGCCAGAGCTGTGCAGATCTGAAGGCAGGAGACAGGAGCTTCTTCTGGATCTCTCATGCGGGTGCAGGGGCTCAAGGTTGGACCATCTTCTTCTGCTTTCCCAGGCCATAGCAGAGAGCTGGATTAGAACAAGAGCAGCCAGGACCAGAACCGCCACCCACATGGGATGCCAGCACTGTAGATGGAAGCCTTACCTGCTATGCCACAGCGCCAGCCCCTATAATATACTATTTATTGTATATAAAACTTTTCTACTCTTTTTTGTTGTTGTTGTTGTTTGACAGGCAGAGTGGACAGTGAGAGAGAGACAGAGAGAAAGGTCTTCTTTTTGCTGTTGGTTCACTCTCCAATGGCTGCCGCGGCCAGCACGCTGGGGCTAGCGCACGGTGCTGATCCGGCAGGAGCCAGGTGCTTCTCCTGGTCTCCCATGCGGGTGCAGGGCCCAAGGACTTGGGCCATCCTCCTCTGCACTCCTGGGCCACAGCAGAGAGCTGGCCTGGAAGAGGGACAACCGGGACAGAATCTGGCGCCCTGACTGGGACTAGAACCCAGTGTGCAGGCGCCACAGGAGGAGGATTAGCCTATTGAGCCACGGAACTGGCCAAACTTTTCTACTTTTAATAGTTAATGTAATATAGTACTAAAACCAATTTCAGTAGATATTTTCTTTCTTTTTTTGTGGAATACAAACATGATAGCACTGTACTGATAGTAACAATAGCAGTTTCCCAATTGGACTAAGTTCTAATGACTATAAATGACAAAATGATTTATTGAATGTATTTCCCTACATAGATATTATGATCTCACAAGTCTGATAATCATTTCTCCTTATTTTTATTCTAGTAATCATTACAAAATAGACACTACATGAAGCTTTTAGTAATAAAATATTCTGTAGGAGAAAAATGTGTCCTTAGTAATTTCTTCACATATTAATTGAGCATTCTATAAATAATAATTTTTTGAAGTTCCATATTGAAAATCTTACTACATTTAAACTATCTGCAAACATATCCCTTGTAATAATCATAAGGAGTCAGCAAACATGAAATTAATGTGAGGAAAACAAATGACTGGAGACTTCAGTCATTTGTCCAACAGCAGGTATCTAGTAAGCGGTGGGCACAGCATTCAAGTCCGGGTGTCTCATTTGGATTCAACATTCAACTTAATTGTCACTAGATTTTTCTTTATTTCTAGAATGATTTAAGTACTTTACACTGGAGGTAGGTGAAATTTAGACAAGAGGAAATTTATTTCATTTCACAAAAAATCTTTAGTCTCATTTGGGTATCAACAGGTGTTCTGCAGGGAAATAAATACTCTATGTTGAAAATATACAGTATACACTTCCATAGACTTTGTAGTGAGTACAGCAGAAATTATGGAGGTTACAAATTCTATTTTTAGAAGTGCACTTGTGACACATCAAATTCCCTAAGACTAGAAAGTGGTTGTCATAACACACTTATCAGAAAGACATTAAGTGATGACAAGTATAGGAACAGAAAATTGGTTAGCTTAACATAAATTATGAGAGAAACCATATTAGAAATCCAAGTATAGGAAGTAAGTACTTACGCAGACATGCTATATGCAAAATGAAAAATAAAAGTGCTTTGGTTATTTATTTTGTTTATAATTTTATTTATTTAGCAGACAGAGTTAGACAGTGAGAGAGAGAGAGAGAGAGAGAGAAAGGTCTTCCTTCAGTTGATTCACTCCCCAGATGGCCACTATTGCCTTCTCTGCGCCCCTCTGAAGCCAGGATCCAGATGCTTCTTCCTGTTCTCCCATGCAGGTGCAGGGCCCAAGCTCTTGGGCCATCCTCCACTGCCGTCCCCAGGCACAGCAGAGAGCTGGACTAGAAGAGGAGCAACCGGGACTAGAACCCAGCACCCACATGGGATGCCTGCACCACAGGCAGAGAATTAATCAAGTGAGCCAAGGCGCCAGCCCTTTGTTTATCATTTAGGACACTGTTTTCAATCACCTATGGAATGTAGATTAACATTTATATGCATACTAGTTTCTCACCTAAAATCATGTATTTGTGATTGCTAATACTGCAAATGTGCTAACAATCCAAATAAGAAATAAATAACTCTGCCTGTCAAAAATAAAAATAAAAATTTAAAAAATTTAAAAACAGATGTACCTGGGGAGGAAAGACAGGGGTGTGGAGGGGGGCATGGATGGAGACGGAGAGAAATACTCAAAAGAACAGACAGAGAAAGAGGCAGGGAGAGTGTGCACAATTTATTATAAGGAATTGGCTCCAAGATTATGGAGGCTGACTAGTCCCCCAATCTACATACAGCAAACTGCAGACCCAAGAGTGTTGATGCTGTAGTTCTGAAAACCAGCAGTCCGGAGACCCAAGAAAAGCCAGTATTTTAGTTTGAATCCAAAGGTAAGAAATGACCAATATTCCAGCTCTAGACTGTGAGTCATAAGCAATCTGCCCATACCTCAGATATAGTTTGCTTTTATTTTTAAATATAATCTTTTATCAAGATGTTTTTATTTATTTCAAACGCAAAATGATGAGAAAGACAAAGAAACAGGACAGGGAAAAGAGACAGAGAGATAGAAAGGATCTTCCAAATGCTGGTTCACTCTCCAAATGATACCAATAGAAGGGGCGGGACCAGGAGCCATGAACTCCCCTTGAACTCTCAGCAAAGGCTCAAGTGCTGAGGTCATCTCCTACTGTCATCCTAGGTGCATTAGCAGGACACTGCATTGGGAACAAAGTAGCTTGGGACTCCAAGGAGCACTTCAATATGGGATGTCATATTGTAAGCAGTGGCTTAACCCTGTGATCCACAATGCCCAGCCCTGTTCACCTTTTTTGTCCTAATCAGATCTTCAGCTTATTAGATGAGCTCCACTCAAGCTAAGGAGGACAATTTGCTGTAATGAGTCTACCTAATCAAGTGTCAATTTTATCCTTAAAATTTCTCATAGATACACCCAGAATGTTGTTGCAGCATTTTCTTGGCCTCTTGGTGACTCAGCCAACATGGCGCCTAGCTGCTACTACCAGGGAATGGGCCCCTGTATAAACTAAAGTAGAGTTGTACTAGTAGAACATAACTAGACATTGCTCAAAATATACTCCAATAATCCAACAAACCACAAAAATAAATTATTTTGTTTAGTCATTGAACTTGGAGTGTATAGTTACAGAGAAATCATTAACCTACACATCTAGGGGTTAGTGAGTAAAGCTGTCACTAGCAGTGCTGGTGTCTCCTATGGGCACTGGTTTGAGACCCAGTTGCTCCACTTCAGATCCAGATCCCTGCTAATGTGCTTGGGAAAGAAGTGAAGATGGCTCAAGTGTTTGGGCACCTGCACCCATGTGGGAGACCTAGAAGAAGCTTCTGGCTTCTGGCTTCTGGCTTCAGATCAGCCCAGCTCCAACCATTGCAGCCATTTGTAGAGGGAACCAGAGGATAAAAGACATTTCTCTCTCTCTCTCTCTCTCTCTCTCCCTCCCTCCCTCCTTCCATGTCTATCTCTCTTTCTTTCTCTGCCTTTGTCCCTCAAATAAATATATAAATCTGTAAAAAAATACATTCAGCATTTTTCAGATAACTAAACTGGCCAAACATACTATTAAGATAGCCAAGCAAAATCATACTAAGACATTCAATTCAAAGATCACCACTAAATAGAAGAAATAGGGCATTTAGTCTATTGGTTAGACAGTTGTTTGGGATGCCCACATCCCATTAGTAGAGAACCTGGGCTAAATTATGGTTCCACTCCTGATTCCAGCCTTTTCCTAATGTGTATCTTTGTATGCAACAAATGACAGCTCAAATGCTTGGACCCCTGAGACCCACATGGGAGATATGGATTGAGTTTCTGGCTCCTGACTTCAACCTGACACAATCTTGGCTATTTTGTACATTGGGTGTGAACAGCAAATAAAGAAATGCCTCTTACTTTCAAATAAATAAAATGAATATATCAAACTGTCTGATGGTCACAGCCAGGAGCTTCGTCTGGTTTCCCACATTGGTGATAGGGGCCCAAAGACTTGGTTCATCTTTTGTTGCTTTTCTCAGGCATTAGAAGGGAACTGGATTGCAAGTGAAGCTGTGAGCTCAAACAGTTGACCAGATGGGGTGCTGGCTTTGCAGACTGGTTGCTTTACCTGCTATGCCACAACGCCACCTCTGAAACTTCTAAGCTATAAATATTTTAATGCTATTTTCAATGTTTTACAATGTAGAGGAGGGGAGAAAGGATAAAACTTTCTGAAGTCTTTAATAACAAATCTATACAGAATTGAGGCTTATTTAAATAAAAAAGTGGTATTTTGCAACTGACACAATTATGAGTAAAAGACCTTGAAGGAAGTAAGCATTACAGTAAATGTTTAAATTTTTTTAATTTAAAAAAATTTCAATTTTAATGTATCAAACAATAAGGTAGATAGCTGCTATAAGAAAATGTGGAAGTAGCCAGGGCGTAGAAAACACAAAACTTTCCAAGTTGTCAAGGAGATTGTCATTAACTTAATGGCATTGCAGAGTTTTGAACCATGGAGGTAAGCAGGTGCATTCACTTGTGAAATATGTTTGATTATGATAATTTCACCAATTTTGCAATCAGAATCTTCTTTGTATCTAATCATGAATCAAAGAGAATATGTATACTTTGTTATGATTTTGAATCTGTAATAAGATCATGACATTTAGTTACATATAGATAGAACAGGTGATCATTTATATGATCATAGAAAAATAGAAACTTCCTATTCAAAGCATCATTTATTTATTAGTACCTAAAGTACATTTAATAAGACACACATATTATCCCTCAAATCCCTCACAGTCACTCCTCATATGGCTTACTAGAGGCAATACATTGCTTTAATTTACATTAAAGATCAAAAGATCATTTAAAAAAGCCTTCATACTGTTTATACCAACATCATTTTTTCAGCCAATTTTAGAAACACTTTTATGACATGACTCTTGCTTAATGTTCCAGGTTCAATTTCTTCTCATTTACCTCTTATAAACCTTGGTCATAAACAATAGAAAAGCTGCTTTTTGTTTTCTTATATTGGAAACTATTTTAGTTATTAGTTGTTTTGGATCAAAAATGATGAATATTTTTATCGTATGATTATGTTTGAAATACATACTGAGCATATTTTTGTCAGATATTATGCTATATATTAGAGACCAAAAGGTACTAAAATGTAATTGTATCTTGATTCCAATAGTTCTAGTCTACAACAAATATTAAATGTACATTTCTTGACTGTCTGTTATTGTCCACCAAATAGAAACTTTTAAAATGAATTTTAATGCAGATTTCATCATGGGACGATTAATTGTGAGTTAGTAGAGCTTTATTCTCAGACATAATTTATTTGATATGCCTCTACTGTATCAAAACATTTTATAACTTAATTCTATACCTATGTTAGAATTTTGTTCCCATGACCTTCGTCCATGGTGTCATGCCAATGAAGATGTCACATTACATGAATGAAAAGGATTTTGCAGATGAAATTAAAGTTCTTAATGAGGAATTTTGGTTTAAAATAGAAAAATTATCCTAGATTACATATGCACAGCTGCTCTTTGATTTATGATAGAGTGATGTCTCAATAGGCCATCAAATTTTGAAAATATTTTAAACTGAAAAGCATTTGAAAATTTATTTTCTTTTTAATTTTAGTTTTTTGTTCACGTATTTTAAATTTTTAGTTTTTAACAGATTTTATACTGTTTTCTGTTATAATTCTAAGAACATAAATGATATTTTCTCCCTCCCTTCCCTTCTCTCATTAACTCTACTGAATAAGAATCTTAAAAAGTAAAAAGGCAAAAGACACTAATTTAATGGGAATAAAGACAGTGGCTAAAAAGAATAATTGAATGGAAAAATGAACATTTCACTCTTACACAGTGAAGTTAATCATGATCATTAAAGCTGTAGTAGTATAATAATCTTAACCACTCTTTGACAAAGGTGTCAAAGTTTCACAAAATCTGTATTGCAGCCCATACTGACACACTCAGACATTTCTTTCTTTTTCTTTTGTTTGTTTTTTTAAATTTTAACTCCTACATTTAAGGGAGAACATGCAGCACTTGTCTTTCTGAATCTGGTTTATTTCATTCAACATGATGTCTTCTGGCTACATTCACTTTGCTGCAAATGATAGAATTTTATTCTTTCTTATAGCTGTGTAATATTGTAGTATGTATATGTATGAATATGTATATATATATATATGTATATCACAATTTCTTTATCCATTCATCTGATGATGGACACCTTGTTTGATTCCAAATTTTGGTTATTGTGAACAGTGCTGCTATGAATATGGTGGTGCAGATTGTCTCTTTGATACATTGTGTTCAAGTCTTTTGGCTATATACCCAGTAGTGGGATTGCTGGATCATTTGGGAAATCTATTTCTAGTTTTTAAGACATCTCCACAGTGTTTTCCACAGTGACTGCATTAATTTACACTCCCACCAGCAGTGTAAAACTGTTCCTCTTTCCCTACATTATCGCCAGCATTTGTTATTCTCTATGTTTTGGATTTTTTTTAAAAACTTTTATTTAGTAAATATAAATTTCCAAAGTACAGTTTATGGATTACAATGGCTCCCCCCCCATAACTTCCCTCCCTCTCACACCCCTCCCATTTCCCACTCCCTCTCCCATTCCATTAACATCAAGATTCATTTTCAATTATCTTTATATACAGAAGATCGATTTAGTATATATTAAGTAAAGATTTCATCAGTTTGCCCCCACACAGAAACACAAAGTGTAAAATACTGTTTCAGTACTAGTTATAGCATTACTTCACATTGGACAACACATTAAGAACAGATCCCACATGAGGAGTAAGTAAATGTTTTGGATTTTAGTCACACTAACAGGGGTGATGTGATAAGTCATGGCTAGTGATAGTGAGCATTTTCTCAGAATTTGTTGACAATTTGTATTTCTTCTTCTGAGAACTGTCTATCTCGCTCAATTCTCACCTAGATTGGTTGTTTTCTTATTGTTGAGTTTTTTTTTTAAGTTTTTAATATATTTAGGATATTAATCCTTTTAGGTTGGTGACTTAATTTTTTTTTTCATATTCTCTTGGATGTCTCTTCACTCCATTGATCATTTCATTTGCTGTGAGAAAGGCTTCTCTGTTTGATATAATCCAGTTTATTCAGTTTTGCTGTCATTGCCTGAGCTTTGGGGGTCTTATCCAAGAAGTCATCCCCTATACCAATGTCTTGAAGTGTTTCCCTATGTTTTCTTCCAGTAACTTCCAAGTCTCAGGTCATAAATTTAGACCTTTGATCCATCTTTAATTGATACTGTATATTTGGATAGGTACGGATCTGATTTCATTCTTCTATATTTATAAATCCAGTCTCACCAGCACCATTTGTTGAAGAGATTATCCCTATTTCACTTTATTACCTGAGCTTTTTTTTTTTTAACAGAATCAGTTGGCTATATGCATGTGGATTAATTTCCGGGCCCTATATTCTGTTCCATTTGTCTATGTATTGTTTTTTGGGCCAGTATCATGTTGTTTTAATTGGAATAGCTTTGAAATATGCTCTGAACTCAGGTTTAGTGATGCGTTTACCTTGATTTTTTTTTTTTAATCAGGATTGCTTTGGCTATTCTGGGTCTTTAGTGATTTCAAAAGGATTTTTGGTTTGCTTTTTCTAGTTCTGTAAGCGATGTCTTTGGCATTTTATAGGGATTACATTGAATATGTAAATTGCTTTAGTTAATATAGACATTTTAATGACATTCATTCTTCTAATGCATGAGCAAAGAACATTTTCCACTGTTTTGTGTCCTTGATGATTTCTGCTCAATGTTTGATCATATTCATTAAACAGATCTTTCACTGCTTTGGTTATATTTATTTGATTTTTTGGTGACCATTATGAATGGAATTTCTTTCTTCATTTATCTACCTGTGAGTTTGTTATTAGAATACAAAGAAAGCAACCTCTTTTTCTATGTTTATTTTGTAATCTGCAACTTTACTGAGTTTGTTTATCAGTTCTAACAGCTTTTTTGGGGAGTGTTTCCACTTACGACATTATGTCACCTGCAAACTTGGATAATTTGACTTCCTATTTTCTAATTTTGATGCCCTTTATTTCTTTATCCTTCCTAATTTCTCTAACTAAAACTTCCAATACTATATTGAATAGGAGTGGCAAAAGTGGATGTCTGTGTGTTGTTCCAGATCTAAGGGAACATGCTTTCAGCTTTTCCCTATTCAGTATGATATTGGTTGTTGGTTTGTCATACATAGCCTTTATAATTTTTAGGAATATCCCTTCCTTGAATACTTAATTTGTGGAGGGTTTTTTATCATGAAGCTGTGTTGAGTCTTATTAAATGATTCCTCTAAATTTATTGAGATGGCTATATGGTTATGTTCATTCTATAGATATGATTAATGAAGTTTATTGATTTGTGAATGTTGAACCACTGTTGCACATCTGGGATTATTCCCACTTGATTGTGTTACATGATATTTTTGATATGGTATTGAATTCAATTTGCTAGTATCCTTTTGAGAATCTACATTTGTTCGTGTTCATTAAGGATAAAGATTTGCATTATTTTTTCCATGTCATGTCTTTGGTTTTGATATCAAAGTAATACTAGCCTCATAAGAAGAGTTTTACTGAGTTATATCTTGTTCAATATGTTGGAATAGTTTGAAGTGTGTTGGAGTTAAGTCCTCTTTAAATGTTTTATAGAATTCAGTGGTAAAGCCATCAGATCCTGGGCTTTTCCTTGATGGAAGACCGCAACAATATGCCTTTTAGAAGACTTTTGTTGTTTTTATTATTGTTGAGTCTGCCTGGGTTCTTTGAGCTTCTTGTTTCTGGATGTCCATGTCTCTTGCAAGACCTGGGACATTTTCTGCTATTATTTCATTTAATGTGGTTGCAATGCCCTTTTCCTTTTCTTCTCCTTCAGGGATACCTATAATACAAATATTTGTTCTTCAGTGGCATCTCATATTTTATGCAAATTTTCTTCATTCTTTTTAATTCTTTTCTATCTATTTCTGTCTGATAGGGTTATTTCAAAATTTTTGTCCTCGAGGTCATAAATTCTTTTCTCTATTTGGTTTATTCTACTCTTTTTAAAATTTTTTTAAAGATTTTATTTATTTATTTGAGAGGTAGAATTACAGACAGTGGGAGGGAGAGACAGAGAGAAAGGTCTTCCTTCTGTTGGTTCACTCCCCAAATGGTCCCAACGGCCAGAGCTGAGCCAGGAACCAGGAGCTTCTTCCTGGTCTCCAATGCAGGTGCAGGGGCCATCTGTTACTGTTTTCCCAGGCCACAGCAGAGAGCTGGATTGAAAGAGGAGCAGCTGGGACTAGATCCAGCACCCACATGGAATGGTGGTGCCACAGGTGGAGGATTAACTTACTGCAACACGGCGCGGGCCCCAGGTCTATTCTACTCTTAAAGTTTGCAATCATATTTTTATTCTACTGATTTAAGATTTCATTGCCAAATTTCTGTTTGATTCTTCTTAATGAGACATATCTCTTTATTAATATTTTCATTCATGCCACTCACTGATCCTAATTTCTTTAATCTGTCTATATTCTCTTGCAGCTCATTGGGTTTTCTTTAAATCATTATTTTTAATTCTTTATTTGTCATTTCAAAGATTACCTTCAGTACAGGATCTAATTCTGGAGGATTATTGTTTTCTTCTGGAGGGGTCATGCTACTTTGTGTCTCTTATGTTCCTAGGTTGGCATTTGCCCATTTGTACTCATCCCTCCTTCTTTAAGGAGGAGGCTTTATTTTAAAAGATATTATGGTTTAGCTGGAATGCAGGAAATCAATTGGCTCGTTGATTTGGCCTTGCCTCTAGTTAAGCTCAGGCGTGTAGTCTCTGAGTGACTTATTTGGTCTTAATATCAGCTGTGTCTGTAAGTGACAAAGTGGACTAGTCTACTGCAGTTCATAATGATAGAAGTGTGGCTTTGAGATGAATGAGGGTTTCCTGGGGTGTGTTTACCTGGTCCACAGAGTGTTTGGTGTCAGTCTTCTTGATGAATGTGATAGCCAGGGCCTTGTTCTTGATGCTGAGGGAAACAAGGGTGACTGCCCCCTTTTTCTACTGGTAAGCCTGAATGATGTTAGGTCTTGTGGTACCAATTGTTGTGGCTCTAAGACTGATATGGATGGACTTCATTCAGGTCATGATAGGGGAATCCAACTAGTGCTGTGGCTTATGATGCCAACAGCCCAAGTCCTAGGACTGGGGAATATGAACTGAACCCTATTCCAGGTCTACAGAGTAACTACAAGGTATAGAGGAGATTTTATTCTGGAAGGTATGAGTCCAGAAAAGTGGAATTCAGGTAAATTCTTCTCTATATCCATTAGGTAGATTCCAGTGGCACAGAGAAATTTAGAACAAATTGTTACAGTCCTGATATTGCTGGGTATAATGGGGTCATTACCCAGATCTCCCAGGGTGAGAGCAAACACTTAGGGGCTGCTTCTGTTGTTAGTCCCTAGAAGCTAAGGTGAATGCCCTTTGCATATGTAGAATGCATGCACATAGTCCTGGAGCTAACATCCCAAAACTCCTACAGTTGTAGGCCACAGAGGAATCTGTTCTTTTGCCACATGTGTTGCCCTCACTCTGAATATGATGCTGGTATGAGTGGAACAGAAGCACACTGTGTGGCGTTTTGTTGCTGAGTATGGTGTTTTGTAGTAATCAACGAGAAAGAAGCAATGCAGTTTCCCTGTTCCAACCCGGGAAGTTGCTCAGACCCCAGTCAGCTCCCCAGGCTGACATAAAAGTCAGTGGGTGACTGTGGAAGTCCCTCTCAGCTAAAATTGTGAGTGCTGAGGCATGAAATTTCTGGCTACCTCTATGTGGTACAATGGCAGCCCACAGTCAGCAGCTGGTTGCATCTGTGGCTCTGTCTTCTGTACTGTTGTCCTATGGAGTCTGTTGTTTTTTCACTTTTTCATCATACAATTCCAACAGTTAGACCCCTGGAGACGTGGTTCTTCCTTTGTTCTTTTCATATTCTAGAGTATCTGAAGTTAGTGCGTTTACATGCTATTCAACTATTTTGTATCTCTCCTGAAAATGCGTTTAGCACAATGTCAACCTACCTGACACCATAATTTAGTGCACAATACCCTGAAGAGTATCCGTTGTGTATCTCATGATTGCATGATTGACTGAAAGCTGTGACAAACTTTTAATATCCAGCATGCCAAGGGAGCTTCATACTGAAAACTGTTAGCTGCAGAAAACGTCAACATTGAAAATTTGATGTTTGATTTCTACTGAAAATGTATCACTTTCACCATCAAGAATTTGAAAAATAGTAATTCAAAATTATTGGAAGTTAATGATCATCTGTGGTAAACTCATGAGACCTTAAAAACGGTAAAGACATTACAAACGGCATTGGAACCCAGCAGGTTAAGGTGTCGCTTGCAACACCAGCATCCATATCAGCACTGCTCATCCCAGATGCGTCCCAGCTGCTCCACTTCTGATCCAGCTCCCTGCTAATGTGTCTGGGAAAGCAGTGGAAGATGTTCCAAGTGCTTGGGCCTCTGCCACCCTCCCTGGAGACCCAGATGGAGCGCCAGGCTCCTGACTTCAGCCTGGCCCAGATCTGGTCATTGCAGCCAACAGGGGAACATGAACTAGCGATTGAAAATTTCTCTCTCTCTCTCTCTCTCTCTCTCTCTGTTTCTTTCCCTCCCTGTTTCTCCCTCCCTGACTCTGTATCTGTGTCTACCACAGCAATTCTTTCAAATAAAGAAGTAAAATACTATATTTAAAGCAGAAAAAGTAATTTAGAAAGAGGTAAAAGAAAAAAAAATGACAGGCAGAATTAGACAGTGAGAGAGAGAGAGAGAGAGAGAGAGAGAGAGAGAGACACGGAAAGGTCCTCCCTTTCAATTGGTTCACCCCCAAAACGGCCACCATGGCTAGCACTGCACCGATCTGAAGCCAGGAGCCAGGTGCTCCCCATCCCCCGGTCTCCCATGTTGGTGCAGGGCCCAAGCACCTGGGCCATCCTCCACTATACTCCCGGGGCACAGCAGAGAGCTGGACTGGAAGAGGGGCAAACCGGGACAGAATCCGGCGCCCCGACTGGGACTAGAACATGGGGTGCTGGTGCTGCAGGCGGAGGATTAGCCAAGTGAGGCATGGTGCCGGCCAAGAAAAAAAAAAATTTTTAAAATCTGAAGTATAAGGAGAGTTCCATCTGACATTGCTAGCTTGATAGGAAAGTCTGTGGAACATCTGAGAAGAAAAGGAATTCTAACAGTAACTAGTAAACTTGAAAAAAAAGACCTCAAGTTCTAGATTGAATTGCAGCCCTGTTGAAACTGATTTTGTAATTGTGGTAATTGTGAGACACTGGTCAGAGAATCTAGTCATGCTATGTCAAATTTATGACCTACTAAATCTGTGAGATAATAAATAGATTCTGTTTTAACCTGATGTTAGTGGTAACTTGTTTGTGGCAATAGTAAATTAACACACTGTCTAAATCATTGTTCTTTACTATTGTGGTTTTATATCTGAAACAATATATTAATAAATTCTAATCACATATGATTAAGATTTTATATTTGATATAGATTCAGTCAAGTTACTAACATCATACTTGTTTTTAAATAGAAGCATAATGAATATACGGACATTATGAAAAAATTTTCTTTATTTTTACAGAGATTTTGTTCTATAACAGAGAGCACTAGAGAGACATTCAGAATAGCTGACCTCAAGTTCAATATTGCCACATTCTATTTCTTACAACAAAAAGGCAGTCATACTTCTTGTACCTCTCAGAGGACTGTGAAATTCTAATGGGAAAGTGCATGTAACTGCATCTTTTTTTTGAAGACTTGTTTATTTATTTGAAAGACAGAGTTACAGAGAGAGGTAGAGACAGAGGGAGAGGTCTTCCATCTGCTGGTTCACTCCCCAATTGGCCACAATGATCAGAGCTGTGCCCATCCGAAGCCAGGAGCCAGGAGCTTCTTCCACATCTTCCACACAGGTGCAGGGTCCCAAGGACTTAGGCCATCTTCTACTTCTATCCCAGGCCATAGCAGAGAGCTCGATCAGAAGAGGAACAGCTGGGGCTAGAACCAATGCCCATATGGGATGTCAGTGCCTCAGGCCTTGCATTATTAAAATATCTTGCATTATTAAAATAATTATGTTTCATATTCAATCATAGATTTCTCAAAAAGGCAAATGGATCAATGGATAGATGATGGATTGACAGTTAAAGTAAATATGTTTATGCCTTTATAAAAAGAATTGTTTGCTGCACAAAGTTCAAAATGCATTTAAAGTTTATTTTTTGTACAAATGACATTACAGGGTTAATATCAATGCGAATGCTATCTCAAGTCATTTTAAACCACTGTGTAATTCATATGCTTCTTAAAATCAGAGTCTCTCAAGCAACAAATCAAAGTGACAAGGATCTATATGTCATATATGTGGTATTATTAATTAAGCAACATATCTGGGAGATGCTGAAATATAGTATGAGATTAACTCATAGTCATATATCGAATTTGCTAAGGCCTAGGTATTCACAAGTTTAAACTCACAAGGAAAAGATGAAAGCATTAAGAAACTCATTAGTAAAAATAATAGAGTAAACAAAACAGATACTGCCCTAGGCAGTACAATTATTAGTCAATAACTCCTTATTAACTGTCTATGTTATCACCACTTTATTTTTAGCACTTTGCTTCTCTTATCCTTTGATCTAGTAATTCTCCTTTTAAGTCCTGGATGTTGTTGTTATTTTCTGGCAAGCAAATGAACCTAGTGAAGACTTCACCCAATCAATCTACACTTTAGTATTTTCACAAAATCCTGTTAATTTTGAAATTCCTTATTTTAATTATAATAACAACAATGATAATGGCTAACACAGAGTGCTTATTCTTTGAAGTAGCATTCTAAATACTTCACCTTGTTGGTACGATTAATCCCTCTATAATGATTTCAAAAATTACATGAAAATTGTCATTCTCAATTTAATAAGGAAATTTAGAGAATTAGAAGATAGACTGAAAGGTTAAAGAGATGGTAAACTTGGAAAGCTGTGTTAACTGAGGTTCCTTTCCTCAAAGTTATCTGAACGACCACTACTTTTTTCATTTGTGTGTACATGTACACACATCTCAATATTCATACATATATATGTGTACATTTCATTTTTATTCATAAAATATTGAGTGGTAACTATATGGTGCACACATGCTAATGCTAAGGACTGAGAGTTGTGAGTTATGACCTTGATGGCTTTGTCTAGTAGAGACAATTCTAGGAACAATGTGGGAGCAAAAACTACAGGAAATGGACCATGACCAACAAATAGGTGCAAAAATTAGAAACAATATTGTCCGCACCTCAAAGTCACTACCTTATAATTGAGGCATGGAAAGAAAAAATTTGAGAAAACAGTACCATTATTGATACAGGCAGAAGTAAAACTTGGCACTTGTAAAATTCACTAATATTCCCTAAAAACAAAGAAGGCTGTGGCTACAACACCAAGGAAGGCTAAATGGGAATTTTCCTAGAACAAATAGTCCTCAGGAGCCTCTGTGATTATTCCTAATTACTCCCTGGTAGGCTTGTCAACTGCTGAGAGTATTACTACTTCGGCAGCAACAGAGGTCCTTGTCTCACTATAAGAATACAATTCAGAAGAGAGACATAGACTGGTAAGCAAGCCAGTGACATTTAATGAAGGAATCCACAAGACAAGGCAAAGGTGGACAGGTTGGCATAAAACCAGAGGCCCCACCTGCATGAGAATGGGTTTTTTACGGGCATGGAGCAAATTTCCTCCCGTTGTTATTTCTGCTTCCCTCTCCAGAATGTTACTGAGCTGGAAAACTTCCCATGTGTAAGCTATCTCCTATAGTGCTGTGTTACCAAGCATAAATGTTCCTGAGCACCAGATCTAAGACCTATTGTGCAATTTTATCAGTCAAGACCTTTGTTCTAAAAACACACTTTATCTTCTCATACTCATAGGTTAATGTCTGTCTTTCTGACTAATATTCCCACTTAAGGGAAATAACCCATAAATCTCATGTGAATAGCATGGGTAGTGGTCTGTCTTCTGTATCTTCTTCCTGCTGGCATAGAGGTATAGAGCAATTTAAGGATATTCTTCTCTTGCTGTCTATCCTCTGCTGTTTGAAGATGAACTGGGAAAAGATTGTCTTTTGTGGTATATAGGACTGGTCATATTGTCCAATGTTACAGGCTACAAGCCATACTCATGACCAGCTGGAGTTGTTTCCTGTTAGAAACAAAATGAATGAAGACGTTAAAGACACATAGTCAAGACAGAAGTACTAAGAGCATAGAATTTATAGGGCTAATAATGAGGCAATAGACAGGATTTTCACAAGCAGATGTTAGGCCCCAGACTCTAAACCTGTTTGGCCTGGCCTTGGAGTTATCTGTCTTTGTCCAGTAAATATTGCCTATGGTGTTGTACCTGTCTGGTCTGATAGACCCCAAAACAGAATTCTTCTTGGAACATGGCACAGATGCCACCTTGGGCAATGTTTAGAATGTCCAAGCCCTACCTCTGTGAGAGGGTGGGCTCACTATCTCTCTGTACCTAGGGATTCACAGTCTGAAAAATCCCACTAGTCCATGTCAAGAGCTGTCCTAAAGTTGTAGGAATAGAAATTTTATTACGAGCTGTATCTTCTCTGAGGCAGTCTCCCCCATGCCTCTGGCATGCAGATGAGCCCTAAGTTGTTAACTTTTGTCAGAGTAGTTGTACTGTTTCCTTAGACACCTGGCAGCCATGTTCTGTCAGGAAGCAAAGGATGCTATTTAGGTGCTCTTAGTTGGACTCTCAGGTAAAGAAACAGATGAGCAAATTGTCTACATAATGAGTTATCTACACATCCACCCCCAAGAGATAGATCCTTCAGATTCCCCACAAAGCCCTGTCCAAATGGATGGAGGGTGCCACTAAGTTCTTATGGCAGTGCTGTTCTTGGTAGCTGTTGCTTTAAGTCCTGTTTGCTAATCCATTTAAAATCAAATATAAATTAACACTTAAGCTTCATAATAATTGGCAGCCTTTATAGGCCCAGACATGGATATCTGAGGCCTACAGATCCATTTCTTCACATGGAGTACTGGAAAATTTCGGATGGGTTATGGTGATGGTGTGAATCTGATTTCCTCATATGAGGGCAAATTTACCGGGCTTCCTAACTTGCTTAGAATATCCTTCCCATAAGGGCCATGGGCCATTCATTCATTATCAAGAATTGGTAGGATAATATGGTCTGCTCCAAGACAATGTACCCTCATTGTACATGAACCTCCTGAGGGAAGACATCTCATTATCTCCCTTTATCTGCCTGGATGGGAAGGGGGGGGGGGAGTTGACCCAAATAGGAAGTTAAAAAGAGTGGATAATTTCTGAATCTTAAAAAAAAAAAAAATATGGTCCTACCTGCTATGTCAAGAGTTACCATAATCTTCATATCTTCAATAGCAGTAGTTGATTAGAGAGTCAGTTGGAGTGAAGGATTTCTTCAATTTATGACAAACAGCATCTGTTTTTCTAATTCAGGCGTCCTTCAAATCCCAGATCAGTCCTTTTTCCAGTAACTCACTTTTCACCAGAGTGGGCAAGTTTTTTGCAGTGCTGACTTTTGTTAAGACGGCTGCTTGCCCAATGGTCTGGCATCCTGAATTCATATACTGTTTTATTTGAGCATGGACAGCCCTTGCTAAGTTTCTCTTATGGCAGATCACCATATATAATAGCTATCAGCTTTGCCTCCCACCTATCCTTATGTTACACTTACTGCCCACTCTTTCTTTTTCTATTTGGTCTTTTTTTAATATTTATTTATTTATTTATTTGAAAGAGTTACACAGAGAGAGAAGAGAGGCAGAGAGAGGGAGAGAGGGCTGGCTCACTCCCCAGATGGCCACAGTGGCCAGAGCTGCACTAGTCGGAAACCAAGAGCCAGGAGCTTTTTCCGGGTCTCCCACATGGGTGCAAAGGGTCCAAAGGACTTGGGCCATCTTCTACGGATTTCTCAGACCATAGCAGAGAGTTGGAATGGAAGTAAGAGCAGCTGGGACTCTAACTGGCATCCGTATGGGAAGCTGGCACTGCAGGTTGCGGCTTTAACCACTACGCCACTGCATGGGCCCCTGTTTGGTCTTGATTAAGATAGACTGTGCAGGCAACCTTCTGGATGTCAGCCAAGGAGGTACATAGTCCCATCCATAATATTTGAAGCTTCCTTCTATTATCATTGGTGGTGCAAAGTAGAAATAATCCTTTAATACTATATGAGAGTGAGAATCTACATCTTTAAGACTCTCTACAAAGGTGTTGGATTTTTCTTGGACTGCAGTTACATGGTTACTAGTTTGTTGAAATTTATCGGCCATTTCTTGCCAGTGTACAAATCTCGATGGCAGATAAGCTAACATATGATCCCTACAACTTTGTCTGGCAGGAGTGTTACAGTCCCATTAGGGCTGTCCACTGCCAAGCTTCATTCAAAGTTATTTACCTTTATTTTATATATGCAGAACATTCACATAATCATGGCTGTATTCTGCCACTGTTTTTCTTTCCCTGTGGGATAAGATGGTGGCCATGGGATGATTATGTCCTTCCAGGCAGGGTCATAGTGATTACTTTATATGACATATCTAATATTTTTTGGATCATCAGTGATCCAAATTTTTCCTTTAATCTGGTTTAAATTCTGAATTGAAAAGGGGACTTGTATTTTGATGAACCCAGTTGGTCTCACTGCCTCATGGAGGGACAATTCCGATGATATCTATAGTCTATGGATTATGTTCCCAAGTAAGGCAGAGCCAGCCCCATATCAGGAAGGGGAGGATACAGAGGGATTTTGTTAGAATCCTGGGAATCTTTAGTTTTTGTGGGTGCATTTCACTGTGATGGCACGTATTTTGACTCTGATTTACACTGAGGTCTCAGTGGTTGTTTAAGTAAAGCTAATGTGGCAGTGTCCAGCTGGCAACCCTTATAGAGTTTATGATTTTCCCTCACTGCCGCAAAGGTGTATACATAAGGGAATTTTACCCATTTATTTTGTCTGTGACAGAGTAGATTTAGCTGTCAAATGGTATTACAATTTAGGCTCCCATTTTCTATGATTCTTGATCCTCTAATTTATATTATGTCCAGGGACTGTTACAGAAAATATGAGTCATCTCCTCTTTAAGGTCTGGGGAATCATACAGTGACCAACTTTGGAGAACGCATCCTAATGGCGAGTTTTTCAGGACAGTGGATCAGTTTCTCTCTGGAAGAGAATGGAAGAGAAATGAGGGTAATGGATCAGACACCCATGCTCATTTTCAAAGAAATAAAGGCATCTCTGATCTCCTAATGGAGCAAGAACCGGTCTAGCAATGGATCAGATATTTTCTGGGTTTATATAACCAACCAGTTCTTACCACGTAACCCCACCTTGGTCATCTCTAATCCTTTCCATGTGCCTTTCCTACTGCTTGTAATTCATACTGTGACCTGGAAAAGCCAAGTAAGGCCATGGAGAAGGGTTGGCCCTGTAACCCACTTCTAAGAGTAGTGATTCCCTTAAATACATAAGCAAAATTGTCAGTGAGGGGTAGTTTTAAAAGATTTTAAAATACCCCTAGATTTTTTCCCATTAAATTTACAATTATGCTTGATAATAACTCACTAGGAACATAAGATCTCTATATACGTTATATAATTTTAGAATACTTATATGATATCAATAATATAACAATATAAACAAAATTTGAAGTTTTATATCATTTTATGACCTGACAATGTTATTTGTCAGGTAATAATCCAAATTAGCATTTACCCAAGGGAAATGAAATAAATAAACAGCTCTCTGCACCTCAATGTTTATTGCAGCTCAATTCACAATATCTAAGATATGGAATCAACCTGAATGCCCATTAATTGAAGACTGGGTTAAGAAATTATGGGATATGTACACTAGGCAATATTACACAGCAGTAAAAAACCATGAAATCTGGTCATTTGCAACAAAATGAATCAAGCTGGAAAACTTCATGCTGAGTGAAATAACCCCGTCTCAAAGAGACAACACCATATGTTCTTTCTGATCTGTGAGAATTAATAGCGCACTCCTAAAATGAAAGCTATAGAAGTGAAATTGACAGTTTCAAAAACAATGACTTGAATAGCCCTTGTGTCATTTCAGGCATGGAAAAACCAAGACTCTATGGAAAAAAAAAAATCCTACACAAAGGATCTCTAGGAGACCTCAGTGGAAAGAAGAGGCCATCAAAGAAGGATGTACTTTTCTCTGAGGGGAGGAGAGAACTTCCACTTTGCTTATGGCCCTGTCGAAATACTGATGGAGTCTGTGGTCACAAAAGTCTTCCATAGCATTGGCAGCCCATGGCAAGGGCCTCGGGTGATCACTGACATCATAAATAAGAGTGCTAATTGTTACAGGAACAACAGAAGTCACTGTGCACTTACTCCCCATGTAGGACCTCCATCCTTAATGAGTTGTACTATGAGAATTAACTGCAAAACTTGTTCTCAAACTGTACTCTATATGTTGTGTATGTGGGGGGGTGCAAACTGTTGAAATACGTACTTAACAGAGAGTTGGTCCTCTGTATATAAAATTAAACTAAAAATGAACCATGATGAAAAAGGGGATGTGAGAGGGAGTAGGAGGTGGGATGGGAGTCGGGGTGGAAGGGTGGGTATGGGGGAAAGAACTGCTATATTTCAAAAGTTGTACCTATGAGAAATGCATTCATTAAATCAAAACTTTCAAAAGGAAACTAAAAAAAATTATCCAAATTAGCTTGCATGACTATTGTCTCTTCAGGATGAGAGACACATCTTTGGAAATTTCTGAGAGATCTTTTTCTGATATGACTGGAAATGTTTACTAATTTAATCCTTATAGGAGATTTGGTGGGAGCTATCAAAATTACAAGCAGCAAAGATGTGAAGGGAAAAGAACTATGCTAATACATGAATCTAACATACAAGCCTCAGTCCAAGATAGGTCAAGACCGGTCAAGTGGACAAAATAAGCACATAAGGACATAGTATTCCTAATAAACCTAACTAATGAGTTAGATCAGATAGGCATATACAGAAAGAACAATCGATAGAAGCAGATACAAATTTATACTTCCAAAGAAAAGAACATTTTCCTCAAGTACACATCAAATGTTCATAAAAATTGATCATATATTAGGTGATAAATAACCCCCAAAATGACATTTTGTTCTATAAAAAGTGATAAAATTATAGCTAGTACCCTGATTCTGCACATTAAATATAATTTAGGGAGTCAAAAATTCCACTAAGAAATTTTGAGACTTTTCTCAGTTTCAAAGAGTGATCTTGTTACAATCTTGTGTCTATTGAGCAAATAGGTAAGTATTATTTATGTTGTTTGTATTTCACTGTGATAAAATATGAATTAAAATAGTAAAAGGAAAATTCTATGATGTAGGATTTAAATTAGAGGTGTAAGTATAAACCCACTTGAAAATTGGCTTTAGGTGCAGTGTGGTGGTATAGTGGGTAAAGCTGCTGCCTGCAGCACTTCTGGGCACTGGTTTAAGTTCTGACTGCTCCACTTCCCATCCAGTTCTCTGATAACAGGCTGGGAAGGTAGTGGAAGATGGCTAAAGTATTTGAGTCCCTGCAACCCATATGGGAGTCATGGAAGAAGCTTCAGCCTCCTGGCTCTAGTCCTGGTCATTGTAACCACTTTGGGAGTGAACTAGCAGATGTTCTTGCTCTCTATCTCTCTCTCTCTCTCTCTCACACACACACACACACACACACTGATTTTCAAATAAATGAATCAATCAATAAATATTTTTTAAAAATATGTCAAGGAATAATTTAAATTTAAAATTTTAAAGTGTTAATTCAGTGATACAGTTTCAAATGGAAACCACTTTTGCATTTCTGGAAAAAAAATTCCATTTATTCTTGACATATTATTATTTTGATGTGGTACTAAATTTGGCTTACTAAAACTATGATTAGAATGTTTTTAACCAAGTTCATTAAAAGTACTGCCAGTGGTTACGTTTCTAGTAATATTTTGGTGTCATGGTGATGCTGGCATTGCGGAATGATTTCGAAAGGGTTTTTAGTTCTTATTTTCCTGGAAGCTTTTGTGTAAAATCAATAGGTGTTTTCCTTTAAAATATTTGATAGAATTTGCAATTAAAGCCTCATAGGCCTAGAGTTTTCTATCTTACAATGTTTGTAATCAAAAGTATATGTAAACTAATTTCCCTTATATATTTCTTCTTGAGTGATTTGAGTAGTTTCATCTTTCAAAGAATTTTCTATTTTTCTATATATTTGCATATAATTGTTCTAGTCTTCATTTATTATTCTTATAATGTCTGTGGAAGCTATAGCAATATCCCCTCACTGTCCTTGGTAATTTATGTCTGCTTCCTCTCTATCTCTGTCTCTGTCTCTGTCTCTCTCCCTCTAATTAGTTCCTCATTCATCAGTACTATGGGAGGTTTACCAATTACATTCATTAATTATATTGTTGTTTTCCAAGTGTCATGTTTTTTGAATTTTTGCCAATTTTCTACTCAGTTGGTTTATGTTATCTGTATTGTACCTTTTCTTCTTCTAGCCTTTGATTATAATTTCCATTTAATTTGCTTGTCTTATAAGGTGGAGACTTAAATTTTTAATTTTAGACTTTGCTTTTATCTAAAAGATGCCCTGAATTTTTCTTCAAGAATTAGTACTGTCATAAGTTTCTGCATGATTGTGTATTTCTTTCAATTTGAAAGAATTTCATAGTTTTCTCATGATTTATTCTGTGATACACAAATCAATTTCAGGACTTAAGGTTTTTAAAGATGTTTATGTTTATAATTTTTACCTTATTGTCATTGTAAACATCATTTTGATTTATTTAATCCTATTAAATTTATTTAGATTTAATTTATGCCCAGAGTGTGATATATATTATAATAAAATGGCTTGTGTTTTCCTGAAAAAATGTGTATTTTATTGTTGTTGAATGTTGCCAAAATGTTGATATTATGATATTTAAGCCTTCTATATAATTGTTTATTTTCTGTCCAGTTATTTTATCAATTACTAAAAAGAGTTACAAATTCAGTTATAATAGCAGCTTTTTATTATACTTTTTCATGTATTCATACCTCTCTTAGTACATATGTATGTATTTAAGGTTTTCATGATTTTTTTTTTTTTTTTTTTTTTGCTGAACTCAGTTCTTTATCATCCTGAAGTGTCACTCCACTTGTGAAGATTTCTTCCTTCTGATGTCTTGTTTTTCTGGTAATAATATGGATATACTGATCTTTTGAATAATTATCACTATATTTTTCATTTTAACTCTTTTTCTCATTATCATATTAGTGTTTATATCAAAAGAAAATTCTCATAGATATTTTATGTCATCATTTACTTTTTAAATTGATTTTTAAAATTTGTTTTCACTTTGTCTGTAAGGCAGAGGGGGGGAGAGCGAGAGTGAGAACAAGAGCTAGAGAGAGAGAGAGAGAGAAAGAGAGAGATCTTTTGTCTGTTCCCTCCCTAACAAACAACAACAGCCAGGGCTGGGCTGGGCCAGGCCAAAGCTAGGAGCCTACAACTCAGACTTGTTCTCACATATGAGTAGCAGGGAGCCAATTACTTGATCCATCATTTGCCACCTAACAGAGTGGGGCTTAGCAAGACATTAGTTTAGAAGCAAAGCTGGAACTTTCAAACATTCACACTCTGATATGGGATGAAGGAGTTCCACAGGGCATCTTAACCTCTGTTTCAAATAGCCACTCCTATTTTAACAATGCCTGCCTGTTCACAGAAGTAGATTGTTTCTATTAATGTAATTATTTATATATATTGATTTTTGAAAAAAAATATTTGTTTTATATAGTTGAAGGACAGAGGTACAGAGAGAGGTAGAGCCATAGAGGGAGAGAGAGGTCTTCCATCTGCTGGTTCACTCCCCAAATGACCACAACAGCCAGAGCTGAGCTGATCTGAAGCCAGGAGCCAGGAGCTTTCCAGGCCATAGCAGAGACCTGTATCGGAAGTGGAGCAGGCAGGACTTGAACCTGTGGCGCCCATCTGGGATGCCGATGCTGCAGGTCAGGGCTTTAACCTGCTGTGCCACAGCATCAGCCCCATATATGTTTAGACTTAAATACGCCCTATTACTATTTGGTTTTGTGTGTGTTTTTGCCTGTCTGTGTGTATGTGTGATCATTTCTTTGTTCATTTTTTTCTCCATATTTCTAACTATTTTTGGAGTGATATTTACTTTTTTGTAAATTTGGTTCTTCTTCAATATTGACCTGTTAGCTGTATATCTTTCTTATATTCACTAGCAGTTGCTCAGAGTTCAAGTATCACTATCTGCTTTTTATTCACATTATATCCATTTGTCAACTTCATTCTCTCTTCCATTTGTTCATTACCATTTTCATATTTCTCAAGTGTTTCCATTTTTTCATCAACTCCATTCCATCCAGGAACTTCAAATTTTCTTTCTTTTTTTTTTTTTTTAAGATTTATTTATTTATTTGAAAGGCAGAGTTACACACAGAGAGAAGGAGAGGCAGAAAAAGAAGGAGAGAGCGGTCTTCCATCTGCTGGTTCACTCCCCAGTGGGCAACCACCGGAGGTGCACCGATCCAAATTCAAGAGCCAGGAGCTGCCTCTGGGTCTCCCACGCAAATGCAGGGGCCCAAGGACTTGGGCCATCTTCTACGGCTTTCCAAGGCCATGGCAGAGAACTGGATTGGAAGTGTAACAGCCAGGACTCGAACCAGCATTCATATGGGATGCCAGTACTGCAAGTGGCAGCTTCACCCGCTACATCACAGTGCCAGCCCTAAGATTCAAATTTTCATATGCTATCTCTTACTGGTCGAAGAAGTTCCTTATCATTCTTATAAAGCAGTTCTGGTATAGACATTCAAATAGAATATGTGTAGTAAGTAATATCTTTGTTTGCCTTCATTATTAAGATTTTTTGGAATATACATTTCTGAGCTAAAAGTTATATTTTCCTTTTACTCTTTTTTCTGTTTGTATTCTAATTGAATATGTTCCAATGAGGCCTTTGTTATCACATTGATTTTTTCTCCTTATGTAAATATCTTTTATCTTTGTCTCCTCAACATTTTTTTCCCTTTTTTCAGTGGTTTTCAAAATATTGACCATATTTTACTTTGATGTGCTTTTCTTTGTTTACTCTTAGAAATTGTATTAGACATATTTGATAGCGCGTTCATAATTTTTATCAAATCAGTATATTCTTTGGTCATAATTTCTTCAAATATTTTTCTTCCTCTTTCCCTCTTTTATTTTCTCTTTATTTTCTTTAATTTATTATTGGCAATATAGTTTTTCTTAAGTTTTTTTTTATTTATTTAGGAGGTAGAACAACAGACAGAGAGGGAGAGACAGAGAAAGACATCTTCTATTTGTTGATGCACAGCCCAAGCTACTGGAACTCAGCTGATCCAAAGTCAAGAGCCAGGAGCTTTCTCTGGATCTCCCACTTGGATGCAGGGGCTCAAGTACTCAGGTGATTTTCCACTGCTTTCCCAGGATATAAGTAGAAAGGCTCAGCTGGGAGTCTAATCGGCACCCATATGGGATGCCAGCTCTGCAGGCAGAGGCTTAGCCAACTAAGCCTCAGTGCTGGCCCCAACAGCATAGTATTTATTTCAATTTTTTTCCTATTTCTTCTATTTTTGCCTCTTTGTCATATTTAATCCTCTGTGCATTGTACTCATAGTTTTTTTTATTATGCTACAAAGGCAGTCTCTCTCTTTGTATATATATGTATATGTGTATATATATTCTAGATACATATATATTGTATATATGTGTATATGTGCATGTGTGTATGAGAGTGTGTTTGGTTTTTTTTTTTTTTTGGTCATTTGAAGCATAGATGAGGCAGCTGCAAAATGTTCATATTCCATTTTTTCATGAATTTCTTTCCATGTAGTCATTTTTTTTATTTTTTTATTTTTATTTATTTATTTTTTTTGTGACAGGCAGAGTGGACAGTGAGAGAGAGAGAGACAGAGAGAAAGGTCTTCCTTTGCCGTTGGTTCACCCTCCAATGGCTGCCGCGGATGGCGCGCTGCGGCCGGCGCACCGCACTCATCCAATGGCAGGAGCCAGGTGCTAGGTGCTTTTCCCTGGTCCCCCATGGGGTGCAGGGCCCAAGCACTTGGGCCATCCTCCACTGCACTCCCGGGCCACAGCAGAGGGCTGGCCTGGAAGAGGGGCAACCGGGACAGAATCTGGCGCCCCAACCGGGACTAGAACCCGGTGTGCCAGCGCCGCAAGGTGGAGGATTAGCCTGTTGAGCCACGGCGCCGGCCTCCATGTAGTCATTTTAAGTTGCTTCTCAGAAGTCTCCCTGTTCTGTGTCATATCTACATCTCTTTCATTTGGGTACTTTTCTTGCTGGTTTTTGACCACTTTTCTTGCTTCATTGCATGTTCATAGAATTTTACTGGATCCTAATACTATGAACTGTATATTGTTATGCTTTGGATCTTATTTCTTTTAAGAGTTTTAAAATTTGCTCTGATGTGTAAGTTATTTTGCATCAATTTACTAGGAATTGTGAATGTTGTTCCAGAGAAGCCGTGAGCCCACAGTTTATTTGACTCCATGACAAAACTGATGCCCTTGTGTTGACTATCCCTGATGCCCTTGCACTTCTTGTGTTCCAGGATTTGTTCAGACTGGTATGACACCAACACCTCATGGAATTTTACCCATTTTATGTGCAGATCAATAATAAACTAAAGATTCAGAATGATCTCTCTATAGTTGTCTGAAGCCCTCGTCATCTCTGTGCTGTTCATTACTTCCCAGAATTCTTCCCACAAACTTCAGAACTTCTTCATCTCCCTCAACTCAGACCTCTGGCTCTTCAACATGGTGAGATTACATGTCTTCATTCATTGTTCTTTCTCTGTACTACAGCTGGAAGGTGCCTTCAAAAAGTAGCTTTGTTAATCATTAGTCTCATTTGTTTCCTTCTCTTGTCCTCAAAGCACTATGTGAAATCGATTTTTTAAATTTTGTTTCTGATTTTCTAGCTCCTTGATGAAGCAGGGCCATTCTCACTGAAGTATGTAATGGGCAGAGTTGAAAATATTCTTGAACTCATTTTAAAAATTTATTTTTTATATCTTTCCAAGGAATGGATCCAGGTATAATGACATATCACAGGCATCATAATGTCCAGCACCCAGATCTTTATTGAAAACATTATTAACCACTAGCGATGAACTAGTACTCCTTTGAGGAATGAGCTATAGCTCAAAATTAACCTGGAAATTCTTGTTATAGAAGAAAGCTTAACATTATTTAAAATTTGATGACTGTATAACAAAATAATAAAACCATCTTAACAGCTCATTTAGATAATATTTGGACAATTTGAGTATCAAAAATAAGGAGGGTTAAATTTATAATATATTGCCTTAATATATTGTATTGGAAAGAAAAATAATCCTTTAGACCATAATTACTGAGAAAATTGTGAAGTAAAGACAAAGTTCTCATTTATAGAAAAAAACACACATAAAATATAGAAGGAACCATCAAATTAGAATATTATCAATCTGCAAACACTCTATAATTGTAATCCCACTAGTAAGAAGTGTTGTTAATACATATTGCCTTATCTATCTATCTATCTATATCATTATGTGTATTGACTTCCTATTTACCTATTATTTTCCTTATTGACTTCATCTGTTTGAAGAACCTTCACTGATACAAATAGAGAAAAAAGATTGAGAAGAAATGAATAGAATTATATGACCAATTTACCTAAACTTTTTATACAATGAAAATATCCTTCAAAAGTGAAGACAAAACAATGCTTTCAGATAAATATATGCCAAGAGAATTGCTCATAAACTGATCAGGACTAAAAAAGGCAATACATGTGGAGAATCAGGGTGAAAAAATGAGACTAGACATAATCCTATTCTATTGTGTTTTATGTGAAGTGGTTTCACATTATTTCAAGCAAGATGAAAAGTTAGGAAAGCATATTGTAATTTCTTAAATAAGCACTATAAAATTAGTTGAATGTTAATGCAATCCTAAATAGGGAGAGTACTTGGAATGCTAAAGCTTTATATTATTTTAAAGGAAGGCAGTGAAGGAAGAACACTGAGACCACAAACAGAGATGAAAAATGAAAGACAACAAGAAGATCTAATTAATTTCAAACATATAACTAATTACATTAAGTATCAATGGACTTGTTTCAATTAAGAATCAGAGGCTCTCAAATTGGATAAGATGAATTCATCCATGTAAAGTCTAAGATGCATTTTAAGTGTGAAAACATTAAAAGTAAAATATGAGAAAAATTATATAAACATGGAACACAATAAATTAGATACAATTAGGTGTATATTACATAAAATAATATATTTGCACATGTATATAGATATCTGTAAGTGTACTATAAATCCTCATATATATGTGTATATGTTATATACATGCAAGTATATGCATATTATAAGATAAAATATATATCAAGACTGGGATATAGTTAGTTATAATCATTCTTTTAAAATATTTTTTTAAAAATATATTTATTTATTTGAAAGGCAGAGTTCTAGAAACAGAGGGGGAGAAACAGAGAGACCACTTCCATCCACTGGTTCAGTCCCCAAAGGGCTGCATTGGCCAGGCCAAAGCCAGAAGTCAAGAGTTTTATCCACATCTCCCACATCAGTACTGGGAGCCAAGTACTTGGGATACCTTGTTTCTCTTTCTTTTTCTTTTTTTTTTTTAGATGTATTTATTTGAAAGGCAAAGAAACAGAGAGGCAGAGGCAGACAGAGAGAGAGAGGTCTTCCATCTGCTTGTTCACTCCTCAATTGGCCACCAATGGCTGGAATTATGCCAACCTGAAGCCAGGAGCCAGGAGATTCTTCTGGGTCTCTTACATAGGTGTAGGAGCCCAAGGACTTGGGCCATCTTCCACTGCTTTCCCAGGCCATAGCAGAGAGCTGGATGGTAAATGGAGCAGCTGGGACTCAAACCAGTGCCCATATGGGATGCTGGCACTGCAGGCATCAGCTTTCCAGCTACACCACAGTGCCGCATGGACAATCTTTCACTGCTTTGTCAGGTGCACGAGAAGGGAGATGGATTGGAATTAGAGCAGCTAGGAACCAGTGCTTATATGAGATGCCAGGGTTGCAGGTGGAAGTTTATCCTACTACGCCACAATGCAGGCCCCCAGAAGCATTCTTATTGAATCAATTTCACAAGAGAATCGAAAAATGTCAAATTTGTGTATACCCAATGATGGCACGTTGACTGAACATGAAGCAATAACTTACAGAACCAAAGAAAGTTAAAAAAATATATAATTATTGAAGGAACATATTGTCTGATTTTATTTACATAAATTTCTAAAACATGAAATGCTAATCCATTCCAAGGAAATCTTAGTAGAAGTTGTGCTTCATAAAGGTTTAACTCTAAAGGGACAAATAATATTTTCTGAGGGTAATGAAAATATTTTTGTAGTTAATGAGATGCTGTTTTCATGAGTGTGCATATTTGTTAAATTCGCTTTACTATACATTTACTTTACGCCTTTTAAAAATGCATATAAGTTCTATCTCAACAATATCTCAAGTTACTGCCCTGTATTCTACAAAATATCTCCCTTTTTATTTTGAAAATTTCCAGCATCTCACCCAATTGAACTAATCAATAAATATCTAATAAAACAAACTATGTATAAGGATTTTAAAACTTTAACTATGATTAACTTTATTTTATGTGAATAATGGAAGTTGGTATAATACTGCCAACAGATTAAATTTAGCCCACTGGATGTTTTTGTATGGCCTACAAGCTGGGAATGGTGCTTACATTTAAATAATTAGGATAAAATCAAAAGAAGAAAAAAATTATGCATAGCAGGTGAAAAGCCATAACATTCCAATTCCAGAAATTCCACTAATGTTTTAGAACACAAGACAGCATCAAGACTTCAATCAAGCCCTGTGTATCAAAATTGTAAGGAGTAATTGTGATATCAAAATAATTCCTAATCATGATCTATGCAAATAATCACCTCTTTCATAAGATACAGAGTAACAGATGGAGGCCACATAACAGAATGAGTAAGATTATTCTAAATGATTATGTAGGCTATAGGAGTGGAAACAATTTGGAAAACTCTGAGATAAAGAGATAACTAGTTTCTGCCTACACAGCTTCAGCAGAAAGGAGAGATTTATAAATACTTTATAAATTAAAGAATTAACTACAGCATCACTAAACTGAAGTACCACCTACACCACTTACATAGTTTTCTATTAATAGTACTTGAAGCATTAGCTGCCAAGGCCCTGGAATAAATTACTATGGAATTAGAGCTTGCTGAGATGAGTTATTGCCTCTCATATGCACATTACTTGTAGCAAGAAAATGCCATATTTGGAGTCAATCTCTTAAAGAGTCCAAAAGCTGTGAACAGTTACAATGACATAAGAGCTTAGAGTTACAGCCTTATTAATGTTTTATAGGAACAGGGTGGAGAAGACAAAATGGCTGATGATTTAAACGAAGGCAAGGTGTTCTCTCATACTTTCTATCCCCTTCGGTCTGCACTTGTAAGCATACAAGGAGGATTTCCTCATTGTAAGAGAAGCTTCTCATTCTAGGGTGTCACTTATGAAGGAGAAAATCAATTTGATATTAATTATGTGAAAGATTATAATTAGAAAATGTTTAGGTCCACACACTTAATAAATTATAATACATCGCTGCCATGTAGAGTAAAAGGTTGAAGATCAGGATCATCTAGCTATAATTAATACAATTACTATCACTCTTACTGCCAAATAAAAAACACATTGAGGATTACATAATCAAAATGGAAATGTTGTTGCTTAAACAGACTATAAAGATGCTTCACAGTTCTTAAGAGCCTCACATGTCCAGGTCTTAAGTAAATAACGGACCCCTACATGGCTGTCATCAGGGCTTCTTTCTTAGTATCACTTTGACCTACTTCCTTGCTCAGTCTTATTGGTCAGTTCCTTTTCACAGGAGAAAAGGGCAGCCTTTACCTTTCAAGTTTACACTCTTTTATTACAAAAGAGTGACATGACAGGGATTCAACATATAGAATCCTTGCTAAGGAACTATGTGGCCTGATTTGTACCAGTTGTGCTCCATCCCCAGTTGACCACACAGGTCCTAAATTCCTGCCACTAGGTCCACAGGGGGACATTTCACAGGTCTGGTCTGAGAGGAACTCACAAGTCAAACTGAAAAATGTGCCAATTTATCAAAGTAACATTTGTCTAAAAAAACATTTCCTTCATCCATAAAACAGGACTGTTTGCCTTGTTTTCTATGGAATATTAAAAAATATACACACTGTGACTCTGTCCCTGACGCAGAACTTCTCAAACCCTTGTATTTTCTTGGCAATAAAGATGCTAGGGGAATATTTTGATGTAATGCTTAATCTCCTCCTGGGTTATTGTAATGAGAATCTTAGTGCCCCTTGAGATATGAGTATTAGGAGAACTGATTGTTAAATATGTGGTATTTGACCCAAATTCCTAACACAAAGATCCTAAATCCCATGGAATTTCTTGGGTGATGGGCATATTTGCTCTAATAGAGTGACTGTTGTTGGGCTTGTCAATTTACACTGCCCACCAGAAAGACTATCCATGATTTTAAAAATAGTCTTGCATTTTCTGGAGAAGACAGAGGAGCTACAAATAAAATTAATAATTGTCCATGCCCACATAATGAAAATCCAATACAAATTCCTGGATTATAAGGTTTGGACAATTTCTGGTTGGCAAAAATACCAGTGTGCCAGAAGAGTGGTGTACCCCAACTTTATAGGGTCATGCATATGTTACTCTGCATGGGCCCCTTCTAGACCTTGACTCATGTATCTCTTCTTCAGAATATTCATTTGTATCTCTTATTTTCTCATTTATTAATAGCCCAATAAAATGAGTAGGCATTTCTCTGAGCTACTTCTGTGAGCTATCCTAGAAAATTTATTAAGTCAGAATAAGTGGTTATGGAAACCTGTCTTGTCACTCAAAGGTACAGGCGATTGGTGCCTGAAGAGGGGGATGTCTTAAGTAACTGAGGCTTCAACCTGTGAAATCTGACACAATCTCCAAGTAGAAAGTGTTAGAATTGAATTATTGGATACCAAGTTTGTATGTACTGAAGACTGATGTCAATGATATGTGGTTCTTCCTGGGAAACATACACACTCCAGAAACTAGGAATAAAGCTAGATTAACATTCCAAGTCTCCCTAGTATATCAGGCATGGGTATGTGGCATAGATAGGCCAATAACATTCATTCACCAGGGACTGTTCTTCACAGTATAAAATTACCATGTACAATGACAGAGTATCCTCATTTGGATAGTGGATGCTGGCATCTCTGATGGTGATAACCGCTCGACCTCATGCCATGTTGGTGGAGGCGATGGTACCCTGGTCAGTATTCAGTCTACCACAGTGTGTCTTCCCTATCCAGGTTAGGAATACTAGTTCTTACATTAAACTGTTTCCACTCATTATAAAACTTGGATTTTTCATGCTTATTCTTATTATTTTTATACTCTTCCATTGGAACAATCTCAATCTCTCTCTCTCTTTCTCTCTCTCTATGTCTATAAATATATATATTAGATAGATAGATTAGATAGATGGAGAGAGAGACAGAGACAGATCTTCCATCCCCTGGTTTACTCCCCAAATGGCCATAACAAATGGGCTGGGCCAGGCTGAATCCAGGAGCCTGGAACTCCATCTGAGACTCTCACATGAGTGACAGGGGATCAAATACAGCCATCATTTGCTGTTTCCCAGGTACATTAGCATGGAGCCAGAGAGAAAGTGGACCAGCAACTCAAACCAGCACTCTAATATGGTATGCCAACACTGAACTACAACTATGTGCCTAGTCTCGCACATGGGATGTTGAAGCCAATATCGCTAGTGACAAGGGCAGCTGTAGGCTCCCCTCATCTCACTCTAAGAAGATGGCATCCCTTCCAGCCACTGGTTGCTGTGGGAGTTTCTATGGTGTCTCACTAGCTGCTGTGTGATTGTTCTGTCCACACTGCTTCATGGCATCTCTCTTCATTCTGTAGAATTTCCACCACAAACTTCTCTACAACTGTCTCCTGGGAATAAGTTTCTCACCTTTTCTTCTGTTATCTTCCCATGTTCAAAGTCAGCATGTCTTTTCCCTATTCAGTCATCTGGTACATTCAGATGAGATGAAACAGAGATCTCATTTATTAGGTTGCTCCCCAAATACCCACAACACTCAGAACTGCGCTAAGATAAAACTGGGAACTGGGAACTCAATCCAGGTCTCTCAAGTTGGTGACAGGACCCAACTACTTCTTCCATCCCCTGTTCCCTACCAGTATAAACACTTAGAAACTTACAGGAAGCCGGAATAGGGAACATGAGCCTAGAACTAAACACAGTCATTCTGATAAGGCATGCTGGCTTCTTAACCAGTCTCTCAGCTGCTAGGCCAAAATGCCCACTCCTTTTCAGGTTTCTCATTCCACAATGAATAGATATTTATTTAGAAACAAATAAATGTGAAATTTTAAAATATAAATTATTTGTAAACTTACTATTCCAAGATTGTTGGTGTACATTCTTCTAAAATTTGTTTTCATAAGTGCCCTTTTAAAAGTTGAAGAGACTAAGCCTAATAAATGGTAAGCATGTATTGCCTTTGTCATTTTATTGATCTGGCTAGAAACCCTGCTTTTCAAAAATAAAATTTATCATTTCCCACCTGAACATGTCACAACAAACATTGTTTTTATCCTCCAGATTTTTCATTGACCTATTCCATTGGTAGTTTATGTTTATTGATCTTCTCAGCCAGTTCAGTATTGTACATGTACTTTATAATATAATATTATTGGATTGTACTTTCTCAATAGCTTAGGGACTGTGATGTTTATCAAGTACTGCCTAATAGTCACCACTATCAATTGTGCCACAAAAATTATATAAAGGAAACAAACTTCTCTTAAGAAATATTAACTAGTTCATTTTTTCAAAGGATTAAGATAGGTCAATCTCTGTGTCCCAGTATTCTAAACACTTCAATAGGATTCAATATAATACTTGTAACACTTCATCTAGTTCATGGGATCTGCTCGATGTGTACAAGCATTACTTGCTATTAGTATATTATTATTACTTTACATATCTTAGTATACTGATAGAATAAAATTACAAAATTATGAAAAGAAGTTTCTCTGTTTTTCATAAATATTTTAGATTATTTATATTTTTAAGTCTGCTTTAATTTTTAGTGCAGCTGAATCTTCTGCTTCGACAAGTTCTGACATCCAAAGGTGATTTTGGAGTCTCAGTTACTAAGAATTTTGTTATTTAAATACCTAAGACAATGAGTTACACCTAATTTTGTGGATTCTTTTTAAAAGAAAACATTATCTTATCTCCGTACCAGGCTAGTGTCTCTAGTATCCAATTATGTGTGGTGAATTATTAAGGAAAGCAAAGGTTTTGTTTCTCAAATTACATAAAATAATTCATTATTTTCTTTTTAAATTAAAATTTCCCTTTTGTCATGTAGTAGTTTTACTAATCTGTTCTAGTTATTTGTAAAATCCTCAGATCTCAGCTATGTTTGCAATGTATCTTCAATCACAAGAACTAACAAAACATTAGGTTTGCTCTCCACCTCACTGAATGGAATTTCCCTTCCAATTCACTTTATGTGAGTCAACTGACATGTGGTAAGTACCAGCCTCACAGATGGATAAGTAATGGCAAACACACAACTGCTGAGTTGTGAAACACAGGTGCTTGGATAGGCTTTGCTTGCCTGCCAGCAATTTACAGAATGTTGGCAGATCCCCATAGTTGTTTAAAAAAAAAAAAAAAAACACAGGGAGGGCACATACTCATGCAGCTGGCAATCACATTTCTCCGCATTGAGTCTTATAGTTGAGCCAGACCCACTGCTATCATTTCCTCTTAATTCCTGAATCACTGTCAGATTCTGACCCATATTTGCAAATTGGAAGAAAGCCATTTTTGGTTAATTACAAACATATAAATTCAGTATGGAAATAATGTATTCCTTCATACAGTTTTAGCTACCAACAATGAATGAGAGCTGAGAAAATGTAAAGACAGCACTTTTCTATCTGTTATTAAATGTTTCTACAACAAAATAAAATACAATTTAAAAGAAATTTGCTTTAATTAAAGCCAAAAGACACATATTTTTTGCTATTAGTTTTCAACTCATACTATTGGTTGTTCAACTACCTTCATCTTTCCTCTTTCAAGATGTATCTAGAGTCAGTGATTATCGACACTATAGACCAAATAGACCAGATATCTACAGAACTTTTCATCATACACTTAAAGAATTTACATTCTTGGCTGGCACTGTGGCTCAATAGGCTAATCCTCCACCTTGCGGTGCCAGCACATCGGGTTCTAGTCCCAGTCCGGGCACCGGATTCTGTCCTGGTTACCCCTCTTCCAGGCCAGCTCTCTGCTGTGGCCTAGGAGTGCAGTGGAGGATGGCCCAAGTCCTTGGGCCCTGCACCTGCATGGGAGACCAGGATAAGCACCTGGCTCCTGGCTTCCGATCAGTGCGGTGCACCGGCCGCAATGTGCCAGGCCATAGTGGCCATTAGAGGGTGAACCAACGGCAAAAGGAAGACCTTTCTCTCTGTCTCTCTCTCTCTCTTACTGTCCACTCTGCCTGTAAAAAAAAAAAAGAATTTACATTCTTCTCAGCAGCGCATGGAACCTACTCTAGGATTGACCACATGCTAGGCCATAAAGCAAGCCTCAGCAAATTCAAAAGAATTAGAATCATACCATGCAGCCTATCAGACTACAGTGGAATGAAACTGGAAATTAGCAACTCAGGAATCCCTAGAGCATATGCAAACACATGGAAACTGAACAACATGCTACTGAATGAACAATGGGTCATAGAAGAAATCAACAGAGAAATCAAAAACTTTCTGGAAGTAAATGAGGATAACAACACAACATATCAGAACTTATGGGATACAGCAAAAGCAGTGCTAAGAGGAAAGTTTATAGTAATAGGTGCCTACATCAAGAAATTGGAAAGGCACCAAATAAATGAGCTTTCAATGCATCTCAAGGATCTAGAAAAACTGTAGCAAACCAGACCCAAAACTAGTAGGAGAAAAGAAATAATTAAAATCAGAGAAGAAACCAACAGAATAGAATAAAAAAATTTACAAAAGATCAGCCAAACGAAAAGCTGTTTTTTTGAAAAAATAAACAAAATTGACACCCCATTGGCCCAACTAACTGAAAAAAGAAAAGACCTAAATCAGAGATGAAAAAGGGAATGTGACTACAGACACCTCAGAAATAAAAAGAATCATCAGAAATTACTACAAAGCATTGTATGTCAGCAAACAGGTAGTTTATTTTGAAAAGATAAGTTCATGTATGCTTTTTAGGATTAGGAAGAGATGTTGTGCACCAGCATCCCATATGGGGACTGGTTCATGTCTAGACTGCGCTACTTCCAATCCAGTTCCCTGCTAACACACCTGAAGATGCAGCAGAGGATGGCCCAAGTTCTTGGGCCCCTTCACCCACATGGGAGACCGGGAAGAAGCTCCTGGCTCCTGGCGTCAGATCAGCTCAGCTCTGGCCATTGCAGCCATTTGGGGAGTAAACCAGAGGATGGAAGAGCTTTCTCTCTGTCTCTACCTCTCTCTCTCTTTCAAATAAAATAAAATAAACCTTTAAAAATTAAGAAATTAAAAAAGAAGAGATTGGAAAGATACTCTTCATTGAGAATTAGAGCTCTGATACTTTTTTCTAAGGAATATGGGGTTTATTTTAACATAAGCAATGTGAATTACTGGCATTCCCAGAGCAGAACACTTAAATGACACCCTCAACTAATGAATTGATTCCAATTCTTGAGCATCCCCATCTCATTTCAGTGTATTTCCATATGTTAAATTAATCAAACCTTATATCTTAGTCACTTTCAAGTGCTCATATTCTTCATACCTCATATTCAGCAAATTAAAATATTATAATGAATTCACCTCCAAAATATATTCCATTTTCTTATCTGAACCTTTCTTTTTTAAACCGCAATCATTCAAGCTGAAATAATTTCAAGTACTGACTGCTTCTGCAACCTCTGTATTGATCTCCCTGCTTTCACTGGGCCTATCTTTTCCTGCAATCAATTCGCCTCATGGCAGTCAAAGTGATCTTGTGAAACCTAAACCAGATCATCCCATCCCTATTTGTATCATTCTTCTAATAGTTTTTCACTGAACTTCAGAAAAAGTATAAATGTCTACTACTCTTATAATATCCTATGATTAAGTGTCATCTCCTGTGGCTCTCCTTATTCTTTCTATATTTCAACCTCCTTCTCAATGGTTATAAGTTGATTTTTGTCTTCAGATTTTTGTGCTTCCTAGAATGTTCTTCTTCAGATCTTTGCATGAAAAACTTATTCTTTCCATTTTCATCTCAAATTTAAGTCTTGTTGACTTGGGAGACCTTTTATGTTCTCTCAATCTAAGTCATCCTTCAGGCACACAGTATCACAGTGCTTTTCAAATGGAAATAAGTAACATGAGCCAGAATGTAAATCATAGCTGGAAGGCTGCCACAAAACACACCAAACACCAGAGTTAGAGGAAAGGTTTATTGTCAGGTGGGGAAAGCCTGACAGGCTTGGGGGAGAGGGCGGGAGAGTAAGAGAGCATAAGAGAGAGAGCATGTGTTCAGAAACAGCTCATGTTAAACCCTTGCTGGGGTGTGGGCAGGAAAGTAAGACCAGTGAATCCCATTAGGGTGAGATGGAGCTGATACCTGTGGTTGGGCCATGTAGTCAACTGGCTTCCAGCAATGGTAGTAGGAATGGGGAAAGCTAGAGCCTAGGTGCTCAGGGCATAGATCGCACCACAGATAAGACAGCACCATTTTACTAACACCCTCCCTTTTTTTTTTTTATAAAGCAAGAGTTGTATGGGATTACATCAGCCCCAAATGTCCAAGAGGGGTGAAGGGACAATGATCTGTCTTTAGAGCTACTTTCTGCTGACATGGGGCAACAAGTCACTATCTGCTGGCATGGGGTGATGTTTCAAGCTGCTGACTCCTGGGAGGGGAACCAAGTATATCCCTGTAGCAGCATTTGATTGACCACCTAGTTGGTGAAGTCTTTGGTTTGTTCCATTATCACCTCCTGTATACACTTAAACAGACAAGATAGTATAAAACACAGAGTGAGAATAGCAGCCAATGATCCTAAGAGTGGCATTAACCAAGTAATGAAAGGATTTCATAAAGGAAAGGAAATGAGGGAGGTCTCTGGGCTCCTATGAAGATTGTTTGATGGATGTGGTTTGAAGCTGATCCCAACCAAGCGTGGGGAAAAGGTCACTTGTTTGTTGCAGTTAGAGGGGTTTGTCTGCAGAGAAAATTCTGAACAATCATACAATGTTAAGTGGGGTAGAGGACCATCAATACATACAGGTTGGGAGGCTATGATTACAAAGGAATGAGGCTCCAAGCGGGCTAGATAGGGTCTAGAACAAAGGACAGAGTCATTATTGGAGGACCTAAGAAAGCTGCTGTCTAAGCCATGAATAGGTTTTATGTTTGAGAGGCAAATAGAAACTGACAGAGGGGGGGCTGATAATAATCAGGTGGGCTTTAAGGCCTTGTCAGTTATGAGGCCCAGACCTAGCTATCTCTTCACATGGGGTACATCATAAGGAAGGTATGAACCTCCTTGGGGAAGACATCCTGTTGACTTCTATTGCCTAGCTGGCCTGGAAGGAGAGCTGGCCAGGTAAAAGCATGTGATATCTCTAACAGGGAATTTACAATTCTGCCTGCAATGTTACTTACCCTGTCCCTTCCACAGTGGCGGTTATTTTAGAAGCTGGGCTGAGTGAAGGGCTTTTCAGCTTAGAGCCAGCAAGGTCTGTGGCTCTGACCTAAAGTCCTTCGAATCTAAGGAAGTTCTATTTCTAGTGACCCAACTCTTGGCTGGAAGAGCTGCCAGGGCTCTTCATAAGCTGACTTCTGCTGAAGCCCTGGCTTTCCACAATGATAGCCACTGCAATGGACTTGTCTGTCAGGTCTCCTTGATGGCAGATCACTGTACAGGGCAGCCTTAATTAGGCTGCCACCTTTCTGGTGCCTAGCTTTCTTTTCTTCCTGGTTTTTGTTAAAGCAGACCAGAGGATTTAAGTTAAAGGGGGTGCTCAAGTCCCATCTCTAATCTTTGATGGTCTAAATTAGAACTCTATAGTCACACGCATATTCTGACATTGGTTTTTCTGTGAGGTAGACAATTCCCATGAGGAAAGCTATGTCCTCACTTTAAAGCTTTCTCTCCCTTTGTTTGGTCTGAAAGGGAGGTTTTTCCGGTGTACTGTGCCCATGACAAAGTAAATCTAGCTGTGAAGTTAGAATTTAAGCTCTCATTTTGTCAATGCTCTTATTACAGAAAATGTTAGCCATCCCTTTTATAAGATCTAAAAATCAAACTGTACATCCCGGAGAGTACTTCAGTATAGAGTCAGTTTCCCATCTTAAAATAAAGAAATGAGGGAACAAGTCAGGCTTCCCAGATCACTTACTGACAACACCAATATAAAATAAAAACTTAGCAAGCAATGTCAACTGCTAAATAACAACTTACGCAAACATTTACTAGAAGGTCCAATGCCTTCTATAAATTTAAAAAAAAAATACATGTATTTGGAAACATTCCTTAAATATCTAACACAGCTTGTTTGACCAGCAAACTCAAGCACAAACATGAAAAAACATTTTTAGTTTCTTTCTACCAACAAATTTAAAACATCTTATACAAAGATCCAGGCCACATGAATCAAAATGTATCTTCAATTAATTTTAGCAGTTTAAATTTATTAATCTTTTATCTATAAGCTAATTAAAATCGAGTTCTTATTAAATTTTCCCAAGTAGACATACAATATGTATACAAATATAATGTACAAGATAGAAGAATAAAACAATTTCAGTAATAGCTTCTTAAAATCTTTTTTTTTTTTTTTTTGTAAATTAGCAATTGGTTCAAATTACTTTCTGCTCTTAGTAACCTTGATAAACCATACTTTCTCACAGTTGGAGCTTGTAGTACATTATTGGTTTCTTCTGTTTACAGAGCCCTTCCAAAGTACTGAATGCAATAGACGTGGCTGGGAAAATTCCTTTGAAACCTATATGAGGACAGCTAAACACAGAACCAATGTTTTAGTTTTATGAGCAGCAAGTCTGATATAAAAACTGTGGATGACAAAAGACTTTAAATAGCAACATTTATAATTATAAACTCATTAACTAACAAGAGGCACTTGCTTGCTCCACACAATATTTTCAAAAGCACCTGTAGGATTTTACAAAACATTTATCTAATTTAGGTCTCTAGGCCATTCTCATTAAGATAACCATCATGTCTAGTAACACAAGAGCTTTAAACTTTTTAATTTTCAGACATTTATGTCAATAGCATTTCTTATTATCATAATTTAAATTTAGCACCATTTCACATCTTGACAGTATCTGTAATAAAATCCAAATAGTTTGATCAATTGGTGTCTCTATAAGAAGACATATATCCTTTGTTTTTTTTAACATGGTAGCCATCAGCTACATGTGGCTTTTTAAAAAAATATTTATTTATTTTACTTGAAAGCCAGAGATACACAGAGAGAAGAAGAGGCAGAAAAAGAGTGGTCTTCCATCCTCTGTTCATTCCCCAGTTGGCCATAATGTCTGCGCCAATCTGAAGCCAGGAGACAAGAGCTTCTTCCAGGTCTCCCACTTGGGTGTGGGGCCCAAGGACTTGGGCCATCTTCTACTGTTTTCCCAGGCCACAGCAGAGAGCTGGATAGGATGTGGAGCAGCCGGGGTCAAACCAGTGGCCATATGGGATGCTTGCAGTGTAGGCGGCAGCTTTACCCGCTATGCCACAGTGCTGGCTCCAACATATATCCTTAGATATTTCTGGTGGCCCAACTGGAAATATCAAAGTCCAAAATTTTTGGCACTTTGATTTTTTGAATGCCTGTCAAGGATGACCAGAAAGCTTTAAATATCTGGTTGAAATAAGATCCCTTAATATCATGACATAATATAGACCAGATCTGATCATTGTTACAAGGTGATTATTCAAATGTTTTAGAATGAGTATATATTCAGACAAATAATAACTCCTTTAAAACCAGTTGTTTTTAAGCAATTAGAACCTAACAAGACATTAAGAGAATGTAATAGATTAATTTAACTCATTGTTTTAACAGAGGATCAGATTCTAATTCTATGTTAAATAGACTAATAGCTTTTGATTTCCATCTGCTGATTTCTCTAACTTACGTTTTGAAATAATCCTTTAGAAATCTCCAAATTAAGACAACATTTTCTAAATAAGATAATATCGAATTTCAACCTTAGTAACTTTCAAGCTGTGTTAACTATTTTCATATGGACAATTTATGAAAACATGTTAGCAAACTCAAGTAGTTTTTTCTAGAGAATATAAGGTGTTAAAAGTACCAAAGTTTACATTTAGACATGTTTATCTTATTTGCCTTTACCCAATTTACATTTAGTAATACCACCTGGGTGAATGAAGATGCTGGTATTATGCCATAACTCTATCTGAATTAAGGTAAAAATTGCATTCTTATGGAATTCTACTTCTTTCATAAAACTCTATAAATCAGTGACATTAAAACGGAGACTGCAACATCCACCTTAGGGGCTATAACAATCACAGATTGCCCATTGCTATATCATTGGTAACCTGCTAAAACAAATTGCAAAATAATTTTGGTAAGTTACAAAACAATATTTTTAAAAGCAGTGATCTTCTTAGATTTTAAGAGAGAAATTTCTTCAAACCCAATGTTACAGTTGCTTTTTACCCTAAAAGCACCTTAGTCTAATGATGCCCTGGTCAACAATCAGCCATTTGGGACTGCCTCTGAAACAAAATTTTAGGCAGCTGCCAGACAGGTCCCTAAGGTGACTGCGCACCAGGGGCTGATATGCCAGGGGCAAGAAGTCCATTGGAGATTATTCACCATTATCTTAGGTTTAATGGGGGAGAGCATCCATCAGAGTAGATGGTTGGGTGGAACGCAGGACTGGGAAGTTCCCATGGCCACCTGTGGAGTCAGACTGGTGAATAGTGGGTGTCCCTAAGGTGATGGCCATCTGACTAGGAGAGGATGGGAACAGGAAGTGGGGGTCATCACCCATGCACTCACTGGAGCCCAAGGCCTAGAGCTCAAGGAAGGCATGGAGTCTGTGGTAAGGCTTATAGCCTGGGGTAAGGCATAGAGTCCATGGTAAAGCATACCACCCACGGAAAGCAAAAGGCCTGTGGAAAGTTGTGGTCCCTGGTTCCAGGATTTCAAGACAAAGAAGAGTGAGTGGAACCACAACCTGTGGTAAAGTTCACCATGAGAGTGTTCCCTGTTCCATGTCTTACCACAGGATTTGAAAGGCTAATTGTGGTTGGAGATGACAGAGCATTCAGTGTCATGAAAGGAGGTCTGGGAGTATGCTTTGTGACTGGCAGAAATCCAGGACTCCAAAGCATCAGATTTCCAAAGAGAGCAGGATCAATGGGCAGCCTGGATCTGAGTCACAGCACCAATGTAAGGCTACCATAAAACACACCAAACACCAGAGTTAAAGGAAAGGTTTATTGTTGGAGAAGCCCAATGGGTTGGGGGGAGAGGGTGAGAGAGTAAGAAAGCATAAGAGAGAGAGCATGTGTTCAGGAACAGCTCCTTGCTAAACCCTTGCTGGAGGGTGGGCGGGGAACTAGGAGCAGTGAATCCTATTAGGGTAGGATGGAGTTGACACCTGTTTTGGGGCCATGTGCTCACCTAGCTTCCAGCAATGGTGGCAAGGTGGCCTTATTTTACTTACTGAGAATTCTTACTGTGTTACAAAAATGTCAACTGTAATATCTTAGATGTATCAGCTACAATTATTCAAAAACTTTAGAAGTCATTGTAGTACAAATTATACAGAGAGGTAGATTAATATGATCATGTAATAAAGAATCTACTTGAATGTGATTTTCACTTTTTGTCCTTTGTTACTCTCTCCTAATTCTCATCAATGGAAGAAAGAAGGGAATATATATGGGTAATATGGACATTAAAGTATTCCCTCTGGATGTGACTATGATGCCAATATTCTAGTTCTTCTTTTTCTTTATCTTAAGAGAGAAGTAAATGACACAGGTATTATGCAGATCCACATGTACATTTTATGTTCCAACACCCTAAGATACAGATACATTCAGATATTGACTGAAGCAAACTATAAGCAACCATTTTAAGATTCCATAATGGAAATTAAAGAGCATAATTGTATTTCCAGTTAAGAAGTCCTATTGGTTGTTTTTTTCTTTTATGTAAGAGAATTGACACCTTGGTTGTGATCCCAGAATTCTGCACTACAAAGCAAAGAAGAGCCATTTTTGGCCTGAAAATGTTAAGGGCAGGTGTTAGCAGTTAATGAAAAATTTCAATAGAGCTCTTGCCAAATGTGCAATTTTGAGTAGCTCTGCATTAGGGTCCTCCAGGATTAGTTAGCAACAAAATGCTGCTCCAAGAAGTTGAAGATATTAACATACTGGATGAAGTTATTTATCATTATCCATTACAATTATGAACAATACCTGCCCCCCCAAAAATATGGATTTACTTTTGTTGTAATTCCCCTCCATAGAATAATTAAACAACAGGTTTCTTTCTTTTTTAAAGTTAAATTTTATTATTTGTTTTGAGCAGGTAATATACAGAATACTGAGTAGAAAATGCACTCCAAGATAGAACAGCAGACATCACTCTCAGTCCCACATCTGCATCACAGCCTTTCATTTCCCTCCCTGGAGGCATTCACTGTTAGGAAAAGAGTTGCAGATCAATATATCCTCACATGGGGCACCATAAATGTTAGGAAAAGAGGCACAGAATAGAGAGGAGGCAGTGTATGAATTTACAGCCAGACCAACTTTATTCCGAGAAATCAATTCATAGAGATAGGTGACCAACAGCCAAGGTGATGGAACACCTTGCGGAAGGCCCTGACACCCAGGGGCCCAGCCTTTTTATATTTTAGGAGGGCTAGGAATGTGGGTAGGGATGGGGGGCAGCAGGCAGAAGAGAATTCCTGGAACTGGTCTTTCAAGTATTCAAGCAACTGGTCTTTCAGGTGGCTGGGGGCAGGGATGAAGCATGTGAGACTCAGTTGAGATTCAAGGGCAAGGAATAAAGTCAGAGTAAATATAATCTTTCTCTTCACCATTTATCTGTGTCTGGAGGGTTTGACTTGGAATCCCCAAAAATTTATGCCAAAATTTCTCAAGATTTTTATAATAACCCTCTGTTAGCCTAGGCATGTGGAAAAATAATTCATTTAAAAGGAATGGCTGTGTCCAAAGATAACCTACTTCTGAAATTCTTTTAATATAGATACAATGGATTATTTTTAGAATATCTTTTGGGGCTGGCACTGTGGCTCACTTGGTTAATCCTCCGCCTGCGGTGCCAGCATCCCATATGGGCACCTGGTTCTTGTCCTGATTGCTCTTCTTTCCAGTTCAGCTCTCTGCTGTGGCCCAAGAAGGCAGTGGAAGATGGCCCAAGTGCTTGGGCCCTGCACCTGCATGGGAGACCAGGAGGAAGCCCCTGGCTCCTGTCTTTGGGTCAGCGCAGTTCCAGCCATGGTGGCCATTTTGGGGGTGAACCAACGGAAGGAAGACCTCTCTCATACTGTCTAACTCTGTCAAATAAATTTAAAAATTTACTTATTAAAAGAAGAATATCTATTGATAATGATAATTATTTTCAAATAATTAAATACAATTTTTGTATTTATGAAATTTTAACAGTGAACCATGGAGAATAAGTTAAATAAGAAACCCTATATGGAAAACATAATTAAAGTAACAAAATTAAAGGAAAATAATGGTGGTAATAATAATAAAATATATTAGATATAGTAAGTGGAGGGAAAAGGAAACACTTGAGGGTAATTTTTCCACTTTAAGTTATTTTTGAAGAAAGGAATAAGCAAAAATTAAAGTAATGCTAAAGTGAGAGATTTTGGTAATCTTATCCATTTATAATTGGATTATAGTAGGAGAGAACAAGCAGATTGAACAAAAATAGCAGACATACATCTGTAAACTTTCACCAAGTGAAGATTTATCTGAATTTGCCTATTGGAAATAATCTTTGAAAACCAAGGCAAAATTATATTAGATAAATAATAATTAGATATGTTTTGGGAAATTTTCTTATTTGTGTTTATTCCTATGGCTGCTGTAACAAAATAACACAAAATTTATGATTAAATAATAGAAGTTTGTTCTATCTTAGTCCAGGAGAACAGGAGTTTCAAATAAGTTTCACTGGGTTAAAAGCATGGTGTTGACACAGCATCTTCTCTCCCTGGGCTCAAGGGAAGAATAAATCCTTTGCCTTTGTTGGTTTTAAAAGTGGCTACTGGAAAACTTGCCTTTTGATGGAACCATTCCAATCCCATTCTCTGTGGTCACAATGCATTCTCCTCATTGGGTCAAATTGCCCTTTTATTCATAGAAGGATATACATAATTGTATCTAGAAAATGTATCTAGATACATGTGATTGTATCTGGTACACATATGGCTACTAAAGTATTTGTTCTTCCTGTGAAGATATTTGATGTAATCCTCTTTTTTTTTTTCTTCTACAGCATAACATTCACAAGTTCCAGGGACTAGGAAGAAGATATTTTTGGGGAGACTACTACTCAAGGTACATGATAAATGTGTGTATGCAGCAATTATTGTAAGCATACAAACAAAATATATGAATTATGTGCATAAGAATAGCAATATTGTTACATTTAGGTTTTTATTCTGTTCAGAAGTCTATGGAGTGAAGGGGATATTTTAAAAATAAATTCATGGCAGACATTGTGGAGTAGTGGTTTAAGCTGTTGCCTGCAATGCTGTGTGCCATATCAGAACTCTAGTTTGAGTTCTTGCTGCTCTGCTTTTGATCCAACTCCTTGGTAATGCACCTAGGAAATAAGTGAAAGTGGCCTGAGTGCCTGGACCCCTGCAGCCCATGTCAGAGGCCCAAGTAAACTTCTGGCTCCTGGCTACGGCCAGTCCCAGACCTGGCTGTTAATGGTCATTTGGAGAGTGAATCAGGAATTGAAGATCTCTTTCTCTCTGTCTTTCCCTCTCTCTGTCACTCTGCCTTTCAAATAAATGAATATTAAAAATACATTCAATTAGTAGTGTATTTTTTTCTACCTGTGAAGGTAACCAAAAGGCTTTCTTAGCTATCAAAAGGTTTAGCTTACATTTTCTGGGCCGGCGCCGTGGCTCAACAGGCTAATCCTCCGCCTTGCGGCGCCGGCACACCGGGTTCTAGTCCTGGTCGGGGCACCGAATTCTGTCCTCGTTGCCCCTCTTCCAGGCCAGCCCTCTGCTGTGGCCCAGGAGTGCAGTGGAGGATGGCTCAAGTGCTTGGGCCCTGCACCCCATGGGAGACCAGGAGAAGCACCTAGCTCCTGGCTCCTGCCATTGGATGAGTGCGGTGCGCCGGCTGCAGCGCGCCATCCGTGGCAGCCATTGGAGGGTGGACCAACGGCAAAGGAAGACCTTTCTCTCTGTTTCTCTCTCTCACTGTCCACTCTGCCTGTCAAAAATAATAAAAAAAAAAATAAAAAAATAAAAAAAAAGGTTTAGCTTACATTTTCTGAAGAACTAAATGTCTGAATTAAAGATGAGAGTTGAGTTAAAGTATTAAACTTCATTGAGATGTTTCATAAAAGTCTAGCAAGGAGTACTGAAAGCTTAACAGAGGGCTTAGGCATGAAATTGAATGTGGACTCTTGAGTGTTGCCTCTGCTGAGTCCAGACTGACAATCGCTGGATAATCTCTGTCAGTCCTGCCTGTAGTTTATACACCACCTTTATGCTAAAATACAGTTTGTATCTCTAATAAAAATGACTGCTCTCATCTATATTTTCATTTAGCAAAGTATCCTCTCTTTCTTAGATATCTGATCAGCACATGAAATTTAGCAAGTAATGAACAAATCTTGTGTTTCTTTATTTAGATCTGCACCAAGAGTGTTCCATTTCTTAGAAGTAGATAACTCCATCCAGCATATCATTTAGTCAAAGAGTCTTAATATCCATTACCTACTTCTCTATTTATGGTAAATCTGTTAGCTGTTGTTTTCAAAATATCAGAAATATATCTATCATTCCACTGCTATTGCCTACCTCAGACTACTTGCCTAAAATAGTTAAGTAGCTTTCTGCAGTCTCATGTTTCCCCTCCTCATCACTCTATTTCAGTCTGCAGGGAGTCAAACTGATCTTTCTAAAATATTGTGTGATCATAATCATGTTAGTCATTTAATTGAAGTCCAATGATGGTTTCCAATTTGTCCATTTTTCTCCTCCTGGATCTCATCTCCCGTCTTCTCTTGTTTCCTATTATAGTCAAAGACCACCTTGCTGCTCCCTAATATTATAAATGCGAAGAAGGCTTGCCCAAAGTCTTCTCATTTGTGATATCCCTTGGAAACTTGCATGGTTTACTTTCTCAGTACATTTTGGTTGGGCTGACATATCTGTTAAATCACCAGACAACTCTGACCCTGTGTGAATTTCATTTCTTTATTTTTCTGTATTTTATTCATGGTGAAAATTTTATATAATGATATGATTACTTGTCTATTGTTTCATTGCGTATCCCATACTGCCAGAATATGAGCTCCATGAGAGCAGAATTGTTTTCTATTTTAAACACTGCTGTATCCCTAGTGTCTAAAATTATACATGAAAAAATAAGAAGTGCTAAATGGAAAAGGAAAAATTGTTCTAGTGTATCGTAAGACATATTTTGGAATATATATTTGTAGGTATATGTATATGTATATACAGTATATATGAATGTATTTTGTGAGGTAAAAATATTCACTAATATTTTTATGGACATACACAAAAAGTAGAGCATCTCAGTAAGATTATAATTTTTTTCTTTTTTCATGTTGTAAAAGATTTTTCGTAAGACACATAGTTTTAAATGTAGAACTATTAACAATATTGATAGCTAAATAAAGCAGAAAAAGTAGAAAATGTCTCGTGTGTTTGTGTGTGTATGTGTACAAGAACACACAAATATGTATTTCCTCAAATTGTTTTGAACATGGAGCACCAAAAGACCTATCCTCTTATCTGGTGTAAAGGGATCCTCCTCAATGGCACAATTGCTTGGGTCCTGCACCCACATGGGAAACCAGGAAGAAGCACCGGCTCCTGGTTCTGATCGGCCCAGCGCACTGGCCGTAGTGGCCATTTGGGGATGAAACAATGGAAGGATGACCTTCCTCTCTGTCTCTCTCACTAACTCTTCCTGTTAAAAAAATAAATAAAATAAAATAAAATAAAATAAAGCGATCCCCCTCAGCAATTGCCTCTGAGATCTGTATAGATGAAACAACTTAAATAGGAATATGTGGCAAAAGATTTCACCGATGACATTCTTTAGGTGGGATCTAAACTAGATGCACATTACTAAACAATTGACATTTTATGTATTAGATTGATAGTGATGTGATACATCAAATAACGGTCTTTAGGACTTTCTCATTCAAATTTGTTCTTTTGTGAGATAGTGACATATAAGAAAAGTTTGTGAGGGTAGTTAAAAAGAATCTTAGGAAAAACTGAAATATATCTCAGGCACTGGAAAATGCATGTCAAGTAGTGGAATTCCATACAGCAATGCCAACAAAAAATGAAGAAAGAGCATTGAGTCCTTAGGATTTGAGGTTTTGCTTGGCGACCTTCAATTCTCAGTTAGATAAATAAAAGGCTGCCTCCCTCACTGGCTGTAATATCACTGAACTAGGACTGAGGCAGGATACTCTCTTCCTGTCTTTGAAAGCTTCTGAAATCAGAAAAGAGAAATAAGGTTCTGATAGAATTTTCATTTAATATTTTGCACATGACTTCAAAGAGACAACTCCAAGGGAGATTATTAAAATTTTATTCTTCATGGTTATGTGAAAATGTTACTTTACTTACCAAAGAGAATATTATGCACACATTTGGTTTAATATCGAAATGCCACTGCAGATGTTAGCATCTGAGATTTTCACTCACTTATTACCTTACACAAAGTTAGTGACTGCAGAATTATCATATTATAATGGTGAAAACGAAGATAACACATTTCAACTGAAAGAAAAAAAATGTGGCAATGTTTTTGAGAGCAGTGGGAAAGGAAACATCTTCTATGATCAAGAATGTTAGTTGTGCCTAGGGCAAGAGACTAAAGGCACATTCATGCCAATGTTTGGAAAAACAGCTAAACAAAAATTCACACATCCTGAAACTCATATCCTACTTAGAACTCTCTTTAAGAAAAATAGAATAAAGTAACAATACCAAATAATATGTTGCCTTTGAAAGGATCCTTGCAGTGAGGACCCCTGATGTTTAAATTATATTAGCCTCTTAATAAATCTTTCTCTGAGAGAATGGTACTTACTTGGACTTCTCAAAGGAAATAAAGAGATAATAAGGGAAATTTGCATTATATATATGATCACCATACAGGTATAATCCCCTGTGAGTCTAATATCACGTCACAAGGATCCCCAATTATTCCTTTGCGTTAATGGGAAAAGAAAAAAGGTAAGAGGGAAAAAGTAGAGAAGAAAAGAAAATCTAGGAAATTCTTTCTATAAAAATAATTATTTCATTTGTTCAGACTCTTTCTGTCAGGAAACCAATATAATTGTGAAGATATAAATTTGATGTCAAAGGGAAAGAGAAACAAACAATGAAAACATCAAAAAGTACTAAAAAAGGAAACTGTTGACAGCTGGAGATTAACATGTGTTAAGATTATTATATTCCTGGGGCTTGAAAAATATTAGGAAAAATCACTAAAAATTAGGTATTCAACACTTATTATAACCTCAAGTTCTGCTACTACTTTCATTAGGTTATGAAGAGCCTCACAATTTTTTAAGGAAATCTGCTGATAAATATTTGTATTTCCTTGATATGATTGCAGAAGATTGGTGGAAATTGGATTGTGTGATGGGCACTTTCAGAAGTATTGGATTGCACTTAGTGTCAACATAAAAAATTGCATCTCACAACATTAAACAGGCTAGGCAGACTTTATTCAAGACCATCACAATGGAGAACAGAGAAAGAATTCAATTTTCTGGAGAAAAAAAGTGTTGGAGTGAGCTGGTGGGAAAGTAAGATGGCACACTATTGGGAGCATTAACCAATGGGGGCAATATTTCTGTGACTGGAAATATTTCCTTTTTTTTTTCCTTAGATGAGGCCATCCATGCCTGGTAGTTGATGCCTACCGAAATTAGGTAGGCTTCTATCTCCTCACTGGCATGGGGAGGCAGGTGCACTCTCTTGTTCCAACACTATGTTTCAAAATGATAGCTCCCAAGTCCTTGAGAAATGCCCCAGATTTTGGAAAGTAATATTTACAAGATGACACAAGAAGATCTACATGTGTTTTGAAAGGGCAGGCAAATATTGTACAAAAATAAGTTTGTAAAGAAATTGTTCAAAGAAAAGAGAATTCAAAATCTTATAGTTGGGGAAAAGTGTGTGTAAAGCATAATGAATGGAATACTAAGGCTATCTTTCTCAGTGCCAATAACTGATTTTCACAATCCAGATTGTCTTCAATAGACTAGTAAATTCAAGTTCTTTTGGTTTGTTTGTTTGTTTTAGTTTTTTCTTCTCCTGATTGATAAAATTGGGAATGGATATCCTGAATAGACAGGTGGATGGATACATAGGTAAGTAGATAGATATGCTAGGTAGACAGATCTCTTTAAATATTTATTGCAATTATTTTAGAATGTTTAACTTTCACTAATGCATGTTTACATTTTATTCTTTAGAGACATCTGTGAGAAGTTATTTTTTTTTCCTATTTCTTTTCTCTCAACCATTGATATAAAAACAATTAAAGGAGAATGGAAGGTCTCTTTTCAGGAAAACAAGGTAATACTATAATTGTCTCAAGCAAAAACCTTCTGCTAGTACTTCTAAGATGAAAAGCAATTGCTAGTACTGACTGGCTTAGTTTAATAATAATTAAGTAATTTATATTAACAATGTTGCTTTACAAACCTGGCAAAGGATTACTTGTACATTTGAGAGTTCATAGACAGCCAGCATTTTTACAGGATAAATATACTCAAAAATAGGAATTAAAATTATAATTCCTTATATTTAATATCTACATTATCACCACTAATTATAGTCTATTGATCTAATTTCCAATTAGCTCAATTAAAACGATGACCATATCTAATAATTACTGTTATACAAATAATCATGGAATATTATAAATGTACTTCACTAAATCTTATTTTCAAGCATACCTCTCCATAAAGCACATTTTTATTGTAAAATTTTAAAAAATGGTATCTTGATATAGCAATTTTCTCATGTAGATGTTTTAGGAAAAAAAAAAAAAAACATTGGCATTGGTCAGAAATTTATCCTTAACGATTGGTAATCTATGTTACAAACCATTTTACTGAAAAGTAACTAGTTTCTAAATATCAGAAGTAAATAGAGTTCTTTCTCATGTAAAATTGCAGATTTTATAATTGTTTGCTCATGGTTATTAAATCCATATGGATATTATCTCAACTCTTTATATTAACCATATTAACCATGGGTCATTGGTTTCCAAAATTTGTTACATTTTGGAACCTACTAGATACTATTAAGAAATATTAATATTTGGCTACTATTTTCATGTGATGATTTGATTACTATGTTGTATGTGGCATGTGTTTTGGAATTTTAATTACTTCCTAGTTATTTCCGTAATGTAACAAAGTTTGGGAACCACTAATCTAGAATGTATAAATTATTGTTTAGAGAAAAACTTGCATTTAAATTGTCAAGATGCCTAACACTTTTCATAGACATATAAATCAGAATGGATTTGGAAACGCAGAGTAGACTCTGCAGAGATTCCGATTTTTTTTTTTTCCAGGGGAGAACATGAAATCAGTCCCCTACTGCCACAAATTGGGGAAATCATAGGGGTCAGCACATCTGGAATGCAATGGATAAGCCTCACCCTGGGAAAATCAACCTAGTGTTCAGGTGCAGCTATCCTAATGTATTTGGCTGTAGGTGTAGCAAGCCACAGTTGTCCCTGGGGATTCTAACATGTAGTTAAGACTGAAGATTGATAATCACTGAATTAAATATCCCATGTATAGCTTGTGAAATTATCCATATACATATATGATTATCTCTATCTATGATCTATTTATATATATTTTTTTATCTCATCACTTCTTCTATACTGATACCCTGAGGTGACTAGATGGTCAATTTAGATGAATTCAGTTCCAGATGACTGAGATGGTGTCTCTCCTCCTTCCTCCTCCTTTGTTGCCCCTCATCCTCTTCCTCTTTCTTCTCATCCTCATTTCTACTCTTTTTTTGTTTCTCATGCTTCCTCCAGTTTCCCCAGAGATTTACAATGTGACTTTCTTCCCACATAGTACAACTGAGCTCTGCTATATATTGTCCCATTCATCTACTTAACAGGCACAAAACATAGTGACAGCATTGTGACAGTGGTTAACTGAGTTACAGGGATAATCTCACAATATCAAGGTATTGGTAGCTAAATGTCTTGGAAATTCAAGTTTGTTCATTTTTATGGTAATCATAAAGGGTTTAATTGAACTAAGGAAATGAGCAAAGTCTGGTGGAAGAAAACCAGTCTTCTTTGGGTAAGATGTACGTCTGTGTGTTGTACACTCATGACTATTTGTGTTGGAACTCACCTGTAAAATCATCAGACCACTGCTGCTGCCTATTATCTCAAAAATTGGTTACTCTAATGGTAGGATTTTGGAACAGGGACTAGAGAGATTTAGATTAACTTCATAAAAGCTAAGAGCTGATTGTTGACGAAAATTTCCCCTTGTCTCTCCCTCCCCCACACTTGTACAACAAATTGTCTGTATTAGATGTGTTCACTTCTGAATATACTATTAGATCTGTGATGTGACTCCATGGAGGTTTTATCATTTCTGTTGCTTTTATACCTGCAATACTTTCTTCGTATTTGGGTTAACATTTTTATTTACTCAACTTCTCACAATATAATTGATGTGATATTTCTCACTTCAATTAATTTGTAAATTGTGTTTTACAATTACACCAGAACTAGCCAATGACATCAAAACAGTTGCTGTTGTTTGTTCACTACATGTGTCTTCAATATAATATATATGTAATTTATATTTAGTATTATTTATAAGTATATAAATTTACATAATAATATATATGATGTTTATAAACTGTATCATATTAGCTTTTGTGCTTAATTTGAAGACCATCTATGGCCATCATGCACCCTTATTTTCTAGCACTAAAAATTTTTCACTTTTTTTCTTACCACAGTACCAGTTAGTGAATTCACTATAATCCCATGCTGGACCTCAATACAATCGTGTATATATAAATGTAGATAAATTTGCATTTATACACATATGTATCTCATTTTAAATCTGGTGATCTATGGTATATTCTTTCATAGACTGATTACTCCACCAGGATTGTATTGATAAATAACAATTAGTTTTTGGTTGTTGTTGTTATTGTTGTTATCTGAAGACAGAAAAACAGAGACGAACAGGGAGAGTCAGATAAAGAGATCTCCCATCCACTGCTTCATCCCAAAATATCTCCAATAACCAGGGCTGTGCCAGACCGAACAGGAGCCTAAAATTCCATCCAGGAGCCTGTTTAGCACTTGAGTAATAACCCCTTTACTGCTACCCTTTAGGGAACAACTCAGTGAATTTATTCACTATTATGTGTGTCCTTGACAGGTTTGGAAATGAGCAATGTAATTTTTCAAATTATAAAAATAATACAGTTTGTAGCAAAGAGTATAATCATTTCTCTTCTGGAGCTGAGAATTGTCTTTATTAAAACCCTAATATTTGGGGTTCCAGGAAATGTCACCCCAAGCCAGATGTAAAAACTTCTAACTTTAAAATTTTCCCCACTATCTATTTTTGAATCATAGGAAGGGTAATTCACATATAAACAATGTTTGTGAAGAGCTGGCAGATGGAGATGAGAAAGAGCAAGACTTAAAATGAATAGAATTTGAGAATCAAAAGCATACATATTTTAAAACATAGATTCCAGGAATATATTCCTTTATATCTGTCTCTTGGTAGCAATGTTTTCTTTCTATCATACGATATTTCCAAATGACTGAGTATCCAGTGTTTCAAGGTTTGGCTCATTTAAAAATGTTTGCTTATTTATTTTCATGTACTTCAATGGCAAAGAGAGTAATAGAGGAAGAGACAGAGAGAGATCATCAATTCTCTGGTTCACTCTCTAAATCACAAACAGCAGGAGCTGGGTGAGGTCAAAGACAGGAGTCAGGATTTCCACTTAGGTGGCAGGGACCCAAGCATATCAGACATCATCTGTTGTCTCCCAGGATGCATTAGCAGGAAGCTATTGGAAGCAAAGGAACCAGGACTCCAAACCATACTGTAATGTAGAACGTGGGCATTCCAAGCAATAGCATAATCCACTTTACTATAATACCTGTTCTTCAAGGTGTAACTAATTTTAAAAGGATATACTTCAAGTGTAGTAATGAAAATATATATGAGAACAAAAACCGAACACTGCTACTTTAGAGGAAATCAATCTTAAAGTTATTCAGGATAATTTGAAGCAGCACTTCAATTTCATGTGTGTATAATTAATTGTTGAACTTTATGTTGGAATTTTTTTTTTCTGGACAGGAAGAGTTAGAAAGGGAGAGAGAGAGACAGAGAGAAAGGTCTTCCTTCCGTTGGTTCGCCCTCCAAATACTCACTATGGCCGGTGCGCTGTGCAAATCCAAAGCCAGGAGCCAGATGTTTCCTCCTGGTCTCCCATGCGGGTGCAGGGGCCCAAGCACTTGGGCCATCCTCCGCTGCCTTCCAGGGCCACAGCAGAGAGCTAGACTGGAAGGAAGCAACTGGGACAGAATCCGGCGCCACAACCCGGACTAGAACCCGAGGTGCCGGTGCCGCAGGTGGAGGATTAGCCTACTGAGCCTTGGCGCCAGCCTATGTTGTGATTTTTAATTAAACATATTATAGTCATTTGGATTTTAAATGCTAGGTAAAATACAAAGTGAAAGATGTGAGGAATCAATATAATTCCAGAATTTTTGTTTCAACTGTATAAAAGCTTTCTTAGTATATGTGTAAGAGTGTTTTGCTTTGATCTACAGAAAAATGAATTTTTCACAAAGGGCAATTCTACTAATTAGAATCCTGCACAGCTTTCTTTTTTGCTAGTGTAGTCATTAAATTGATTTTTCCAGTCCATCATGTAATTGTTCCAACGATGGAATCCTGCTTTCCACTCTTGTTCTGCTTCATCAATATTTCCTGTAAAACATGGAACATAAAATGCATTAATCTAAATTTTAATCTCTGTTTATATTACTTGAAAAATAATTTTGATTACAGATGCCATTTTCTCCATGGCGAGTTTTTTTATTATTCATTATTTATTATCAGCTTCTTTTCTAGAAACCTTTTCATTTCATACTGTGTATTATGTGAAAATACAAATAACAAGTAAGTTGTAGAATGTATATGAAGCACAGAAATATATAAATAAAAATGTAAGTCTATATATTGTGTTATGTCAAATTACATTAGAAATATTGTCTTTAGTTTCCAAAAAAACACATGGATATTCATCATCTTGACTTTGCTTAGCACAAAAAACTCATTTAATGCATTTCATTTACCTCTGTAATTAAACAGCAAAGTATTATTTCTGATAAAAATGCTTATATATGAATATTTATTAATGCACAGGGATAATTTTGTAATTGTCATTCCATTTGGATTTTACATTCATTACAATATATTGTAATTCCAAACCATGGTTAGTCATTTGTCCAACCACCAACTAAGTGAAGTACTTTATTAATTGCTTTGTCCAATATAAAAATTACTGAGGCAATTTTCATTTTCAAATAGTTTGCAATATTCAGAAATAATGTGGAGCAGTGAATAAAAGAGATCTTTGTATTAAAGAATTTTAAAAGACTTATTCATTTGAAATAAATAAGAATGAAGTATTTAAATATTAGAAATTCTCCAATTATTATTTTAACCACATATTTATGGACTTGAGATAACTAGATCTGAAGAGGCTAGAAAATAGTTTAAGTTACTTAAATTTAAAATGATTTTTACACTTTCAGTTTATTTTACTATTAATGTTTTAGGATGCAGAGCCACAGTCATTAAACTGAAGACAAAATTTTAATTTTACATATCCCAAAAATAGGGACTAGCAATTTTTAAAAATATAAACATTTTAGTTAGAAATCTTTGAAATTAATTATAGCTTATAAGATATTAATTTGGAAAACACAATGTAGTGACTCATTTTAAACATATAAAAGTCAAAATATTTAAGGCAACTGTTAAACCATTCATATATTTTGAATATATTTAGGTTTGAAAAGTTCATAATGCATGGACATTGGACAAATATTTGAGAATTTATATAAAACGTTCCACTGTTATGTAAAAATAGTTTTAAAAGGTCAATGACTATAACCTTTTTGTGAATAACAGAACTCCTCTAAAGCATCACAAAGCAGCAAATGTAGAAGAAATATGCTAATCCCAAAGGATCCACTTTTATACTCAATATATGATAATTAAATGTTGCTTTAAATATTTTTGCACAAAATAAGGATTTGAAATTTCAGAAAGAGCAAAATTTTGGATATAACAAATATGTGTAATAATTTGCCATTTTGGGGCCGGCATTGTGGCATAGCATGTAAATTGATGTCTGCCTCACGGGCATCCCATTTAACACCTGTTCCAGTCTCGATGCTCCACTTCTGATCCAGCTTCTTGTTAATGTGCCTGGGAAAGCAGCAGAAGATGGCACATGGACTTGGACTCCTGCTACACAGGTGGCGACCTGGATGGAAGTTCAGGCTCCTGCCTTTGACCTGGTTATTGTGACCAACTGGGGAGTGAACCAGTAGAAGGAGGATCTTTCTCCATCTCTCTCTCTCTCTCTCTCTCTCTCTCTCTCTCTCTCTCTCTCGTGTGTGTGTGTGTGTGTGTGTGTGTAACTCTGCCTTTCAAATAAATAAACAAATCTGGTAAAAAAATTAATACATTTAAAATAATACAAAAAAAGTTAAAAATAAAATAACAAGGGCGAGTATATAACATTAATATAAATTTTTAAAAACTTGGCAATATGAACTGCAGCCACTGTAACAATCAAGGGCTAAAAGTAAATATTACTGATTGCTCACAAATAAGATGAAACTTCTTCAAAATTCATAAAACTTAAAATTCTACATTTTTTCCCTAAAGAGGATCACATTGAAACATAAGAAACCATAATAATATATTTAGTGACTTATATTATTACTACATCTTGTCTTGAATGAAAAAAATCATAATTTATTCTTAACTACTTTCACACTCAAAGAAAACAATACTTTCAGAATAGCTTTTCAAAGAATAAATAAAACATAAATAAGGTATAAAATATCAAAACAAATAAATTGAAAAGATGTCAGTATATTCCTGATACAAACACTCTGGCAAGCAAAAGCAACTCTTCAGATGAATGTACTACCTTAGGACAAAATTGTTGTTTATACCATATGATAGTCTTACAAATTCTAAAAGATGTATGCAGTGAAAGCTATCGCATTTATGAAACAATAACCAGAACATGTCAGTCTCTCATTTGAAGTTACTAGTTTTCCTTAAGATAAAATTCAAATTCCATAGCATTATGCATAACAGTCCATCCCTGCTCCATGCTTATCTGGCTTCTCTGTACTTTGTCTTCCTATTGAAATTCAGTGCAAATATCCTCTTGCCTTAGATGCTTTCCTTGGCCCTGTACCCTGAGTCTAGCCTCTCACTGTAGATGAGCAGGCCTTTTCATTCCCAGTTGTGCAGTTCCAGCTGCGAGCGCTGTTCCTAGTTGCAGGGTAGGCTTTGTAAGGCTTCTTAAACTACCTGATGAGAAACTAAAAACAGTAAAATGATCATATTTCTGATTATGCTTGGGATAACCTATCCTAAAAAAGTGTTCAGAAATGAGAGGTAATTGCCTAGGAAAGATAATTGACTTAAAACAACCATAAATGTGAATGACTAGCTGTTTAGGAATTATTTTCTTTTTCTCATTTTGTTACATTTTCTTGCATTAATATTAGGAAATTTTGTTTTTTTATTTTATAAATGATTTGTATATTTTTATTAGTTTGTAACTTTTTTTTTCTTTTTTTCTTTTTTTTGACAGGCAGCGTGGACAATGAGAGAGAGAGACAGAGAACCTGGTGTGCCGGCGCAGCAGGCAGAGGATTAGCCTATTGAGCCACAGTGCCGGCCCCCAGTCCATATCTTTTTAAAATGTTATTATCAGAGGTAGGATTTTTAATAAAAATTGATACTTGTTAAGACAATTGCTTCCATATCAGACTGCCTGATTCAATATTTGGTTGTGGCTGACTGATTTCCTGTTAATTCAGACCGAGATAGGCAGCCTTGAAGGGTTCCTATCACAGTGCCCAGATCCCAGCTTTGGCCCCAGCCAAGCCCTAGTCATTGTGGGCATTTGGTGAGTGAACCAATTAACAGGAGTTTGTTCTCTTTCTCTCTCTGTCTCTCTGAATCTGCCTCTGAAATAAATGCGTATACTAGATGGGAAGGCAGACGCTGACTAGAAGCAGGAAAAGGAGGCATCGCGCAGTGAAAACCGAGGAGGTCCCCAAAGCACAGAGCTCAGAACACACCACAGATACAAGCACTGAAGGTGTCACAGAAGTACGGGGGTCACCAGCTGGGGGCGGCTGCGAGGTTAAGTTTGGGGTGACAGCAAAGAACACAGGGAGATACCAGACAATGGACAGCATCTGCCATGGCACCAAAGCCACAGCCCTGACGCTGGCTGCTGCCACTTAACCCGAGGGTGGCCACCTGGCTTGGAATATCGCTCAGGGTGCAGGGCCAGGCCAGGCGCTCAACTGTGCCAGGAAAAAGAGGCAAGAAGAGGTGAGTACTGGGCACACAAGCGCCGACCTTGTGGCAGCGGCTGTGGTGGCACCCACATTCCCAGGCCAGGGAGCAGGTGCTACAGGCGGCCGAGCGGCAAGCTCAGGCAGCCCAGGGCTCCTTAACCTGGGTTCGTCTTAAAGGGTGAGGCTGAGAGAGAGAGAGCGATGCCCTGGACCTTGCCTGGGAGTGGTCACGTGCAGGTCCTCGGTTTGCTGGGGTGGCACCCTGGAGACAGCAGCTGGGCGACTTGCTCAGCTCCCCGCCTCATCGTGGTCCCAGCTGCTCCCGCCTTCCCAGCAGCCTTGCTCTGCGAGGAAGCACCCGGCCTCTCTATCGGGAACAGAGGCCGCAGGGCCAGCCTCAGTGCCATCTGCCTCTGCTCCCCTCACTTACACAGCAAAGGAACAATCACATATTGGCAGGAGGACACGAGGGATAAAGGGCAGGTGCACCTGGAGTCCACACCCGCTACAAGAAACAGATGGTGCCTCAGTCCAAGCCGCTGGTCAGCCCTATTTCCCGTGTGGAAGGGTCCCAGCTGCCCTCCAGGCTCAGGCTGAGGCTGGCAGGGACTGACGTGGGCCCAGCTCAGGAAATGCTGGGACCAGGAACACATGACGTCTGGTCCTTGTGGCTGAGGTTGCATGCTCTTCCCTGGTAGTAGTTTCTGTAATATTTTCCTTTATTTGTAGAGGCAGTCAGTGTGATGCAGCAGGTTATGGCATTGCTTGGTATCCTGCATCCTAGCTCAGATCCACTGGGATAAAGTCCCGCCTCTGTTTCTCATGAAGCTTCATATTTAAGCACCTTGGAGGCAGCAGATAATGGCTCAAGTAATGAGTCCCTGTCTTCTACGTGGAGACCCCAGTGCAGTTCCTGACTCCTGGCTTCTGACTGTCCTAGCCCTGGCTGATGCTCTCTTCTGGGGAGTGATTCAGTATATGGAAGATTGATTTCTCTCTCAAATCTTTCAAGTAAATAAAAATGAATAAATAAACGTTTAAAAAATTCATGAACACTTCAAGCCACATCATTTGAATAACACTAATTTTCAAAGCATTAAAAATTTAAAAATTAACATGAAAAATATCGGCTAAGTCATGACTTGTGTTCTTGATCTATGTAATCCTTCTACATTAATTATTTACAAAGCCTAAACACGCATTGATTTTATTTAAATGTAATATTTTTATTATTAATGATGCTTCATTGATGTTTCATCATTGTATGCACATAGGGTAAAATATAAAAAATCATATTTAACATGAAAACCTTTGTAGAGGTAAATTACTTGAAAACTATTGATAAAATATAAAATCTTGTTTTCCAGCCACATGGTAACTAGCCATACCAGAGCAAGGTATGGTTTTCCATAAAGTTCAGTGTTGCTCAAGCTAAAACGTTGTCCCACATTTTAGGAAGGAGTAGCAGCTGCCCCAAAACTTTCGAGTCCATGTGTTTATAGAACGTAAGTATTTGGAGAAATATTTTTGAAGCACATCTTCAAAAATTATTAGTATTGAAATTTTATTTATTGGCATATCAGTTACAATATGTCACAGTAGCTTGAACCAAAATAGCTCAGTGTGGTTTATCATAATTAAGTCATTTAAAATCATCTCTGCTATCTCCACTCATTTTTGCTCAAATTAAGTCCGTCTCATATAAGAACATTTTAAACAAAGCTTAAGAATATGTAGTTTATGATATGCTGAATGCTATCAGTTTGGGTCTCTTGGCAGATTAAACCCATTACCTCATTGCTATTCATTCTCAGAGGACACAGGGCAGCTTTGTTGCTCTGCCAATGGCTGCAGAAGCCCATCTCTGGGTATAGATTGTGCCATAGAACATTTGGTAATGCATATAACACTGGTATATGAGAAGCATCTCCCAAACAGATGGAGAAGATAATTGTAATTTTGGTGGTAATGTTTTGGAATTCAAAATCATATTAAAAAATCAAATAAAGCTCTGAGACTCTCACATTTGTTTGAAACTATCCCCCAATGTCTCCAAACAATTAACCAAAAGCATATATTGTGTTGTGATGTCCAGCACAGAACCTGAATGTGACAGGGTGCTGTGAGCAGACTGCCAAGCTATGAAGCAACTGGGCAGCATTATGTCTCATCATTGAAAGTCAACTATTTTACTTGAAAAATAAAAACAGAAAATAGACATTAGGAACTATTTCGGTTCTAAACAGCTGGGCATTTTAAAAATAGGTAGTGAATTGGATCTATGTGCCATTTTTTCACAGGGAAGATTAAAGGAAGATAAAACATGTTTATCACTCTAAAATATTTTCTTAATAATGGATATTGGAAGTATTTGATAATCTGAACTGATTTTACTAATGTTTCCTTACTTATAAGCAATAAATTCCTATGGATTTGTTAACTAAATTACAACCTGCTTATGAGTGTGGGATATGTAATATGTCTGTGCCCTTGATAAATATTTAGATTATGTGTTTTAATTTGTAAATTTTATAATTTTTTCCTTACTAGGAATCAGGGATTCTTACTAACAAGCCAATAAATTTGTTTTTACCTATAATATTTGAGTGTTTCATGTCATGATTGATTATATATATATATATATATATATATGTAGTCTAATGTACATTAAATTATATCTCTTTGAACTTCTTGGGAAATCAAGTCAGTTACTTCATTATTATTCACGCTCAGAGGACAAAAGGATGGCTCTGTTACTCTGACAATGAATCTATATTTAATATTAATATATAAATAATATTAATTTAACTACCAGTTAGTTGAACAAAGATAGGCTGAATAAGATTAGCATGACATTTTATTTTTCCTACTACATTTTATCTTTGGGAAAATTTATATTTAATTTTTCTTTTGTAATTTATTTTTTATTTGTTTATATAAAAAGAATAGATTTCATGTATCTCATATATAGAGCTTTAAGAACATAATGATTCTTCCCACACTTCCCTCCTCACTCATCCTTTTTTCCTTATTTTTCTCTTAATTTTTGTGATTACATACTCTTTTTTCAACTTTTATGTAATAAATATAAATTTCAAAGTACAACTTTTGAATTATAGCGGCTTTTCCACCCATAACCTCCCTCCCACTTGCAACCATCCCATCTCCCACTCCTTCTCCCATCCCATTCTTCATCAAGATTCATTTTCAATTATCTTATTATATACAGAAGATCAACTTAGTGTATACTAAGTAAAGATTTCAACAGTTTGCACCCACACAGAAACACAAAGTATAGAGTACTATTTGAATAGTAGTTTCACCGTTAATTTGCATAGTACAACACATTAAGGACAGAGATCCTATATGGGGAGTAGGTGCACAGTGACTATCTTTGTTGATTTAACAATTTACACTCTTGTTTATGGCATCAGTAATCACCTGAGGCTCTTGTCATGAGTTGCCAAGGCAATGAAAGCCTATTGTGTTCACTAACTCCGATCTTATTTAGACAAGGCCATAGTCAAAGTGGAAATTCTCTCCTCCCTTCAGAGAAATGGCTCGTTCTTTCCACTGGGATCTCACTCACAGAGATCTTTCATTAGTTTTTTTTTTGATTTTTTTTGTTTTGTTTTGTTTTGTTTTTTTTGCCACAGTGTCTTGGCTTTCCATGCCTGTGAAACTCTCATGAGCTTTTTAGCCAGGTCGGAACGCCTTAAGGGCTGACTCTGAGGCTAGAGTGCTGTTTAGTACATCTGCCTTTCTATGAGGCGATGACATACTTTTAATTTTCTTTATAATCACAAGCTTAATCATCCACTAAATAAAGAATTCAGTAAGGAAAAAGTAGAAATACTGCTGTTCCTCAGGAGTAGACAAGGGCTACAAACAATAACCAAACCACATACACATTGCATTTTTGTACTCTCTGTATTAATTGCTAAAGTGCTTCACATGCTCATATAGTAAGCACTCAAAAATATTGAAAAAATGTATTCATTGAGATCAAGTAACCAGATTGTCAAATATACATATATATATATATATATATATATATATATATATATTTATTAATAGTATCTCTGTGCCTCGGATGGTCTCCAGTTCCTCCTTCTACATAATCCATACCATATTAATTAAGCAAACAATAAAAAAACACACACCTGTCATTTCCAAGACTTTGGGGAAAAATAGTGTCCAGAATCGGCATTGTTGAGCACGTAGTTTAGTGTATATCCTTGGTGACTCTGTATTCAAGGTCAGATATTTTTGTTCAGTGCTTTTGAAGACTGGCCATCTTGTGCCATTGTTCTGGGTCCCATTTGGATTACTACATAATTAAATAGAGATATTACACTTCAATTGAAATATTTGTTAGAAAAGAATTTTTTTGACTTTTAGCAAGAATATTTCATCAGTCCTGAAAAATATAGCCTATATTTTCATGATATTAAACATAGGTGAACCAGTTTTAGCGTTTTTAAGATCTTCAAGCATGTATCAGTTAAGAATCCGAGGAGTTAAAATCTAAAGACAAGTTTATCACATCCATTTCTTTTTTTAAAGGTCTTATTTTTATTTAAAAGACAAAATGAGAAGGAAAGAGAATGATAGAAAGAACTCTTCCATCTGCAGGTTTACTCTCCTGATGACTACAATGGTTGAAGCTGCATCAGGCTGATGCCAGGAACTAGGAACCTCCTTCTGGTCTCCCTCATGCGTGTCAGGGGCCCAAGGTCTGTGCCACCTTGGGATACCTTCTCAAGTACTTAGTAGGGAGGTGGATTTGAAGCAAAGCAGCCAGGACTCTAACCAGAATTCTGACATGAGATGTTGATGTCACAAACAGCAGCGTAACCCATTGGGACACAATGCCAGCCACTATCATATGCAATTCTGTTTAACATAAAGGAAGAAAAATATTCTGTTTCAATGAAATATTTCATCATTCACATTTAAATATGTTCAAAAGTGTGGTGCTATTTTTGTTTCATTTTCTTCCTACATCCCAGTCCTAATCTTTTCACAGTGAACATTAAATTGTGTATACAAAATTATGTCTTGCAACTGTGTATTTCATTCTTTTGTTTTTATCAGGACTTCCTGGTTTGAGACTGATTACCCATCATTCCTAAACAACAACCTCATTACTCAGGAAACAATCTTAGGTCTCAATTTTAACTTTGTCTTATTCTCTCATATATCTGCTCACCTATTGAAAACTTTTTAATCATTACCCACAGACTTCAGGTAAAGTTAATGAACATAATGGAACTCACATTTTTAAGCTTCTTTTCAGATATTATTTTTGTAAACAAGCCAGTGGGAATTAGAAACAATTCCCTATTAATTCCTTCCTCTATTTCACTTCATGTCTTTTTGATAGCTAATATCTCTGTTTGGAATTGTATTCCCTAGCCTCAAGGTTCAAAGTCCATTGAGAATATTCATGTGGTTTTTGTTGATATATCTTGTATGTATAAGTGTGATTTTTTTTTTTGATGAATATCAGTTGACATTTTTTGATGCTTGCAGTTTTAGTTAATTTATACTTTTGTAGTACTGAGTTATTATTAACAAGATAGCATGAACAGAAATTCAAAGAATATATTTAAATGACTCTAAGTAGTTAGTCAATAGTGATTCTATAATTTCTTTGCATTTATCTTTGTTATTATTATGAGTTATAACATGATCTTGGTTCTATAAAAATAAATAATTGTGGTGAATTTATTTCCCCGAAGGGATTTATAACCATTATATTCATGAAAATAAAGGACAAATATCAATATCAATCTAAACAAAAGTGAACAACTTATTTGAAGAGGCAAAAATCACCATATACTTGAAAGAAAATTATTATGTAAAGGAATTACTGAATTACTGAGAGGAAATGCAGAACCGAAACCAAAGAAGGAAGTGGGAAAAACTAGGGAAAGGGAACAGAATTAACATACAGATAAAGGATAAATCTGCTTCTGAGGCAACTATCTATGAAAAAAAATTTTCTTGGATTCTAGCTTAAGGAAACAACACTATGGGAGTTATATATTTAGTTTTTTTTTTTTTAATTTTCACATTATCAGATGATACATCCTAGGAAAATGGTTCAGATTTTAGCTTGCAGGCACTTGTATTCTTGAAGAGTTTTTAACTAAATAGCTACAGCAATGTGATATTTTAGAAATATTGATATTAAGATAGTTTTTAGAATAATTAAGAAACATAAAACAGTCACAAGTACTTTGATCATGAATGGAAGATTAAAATGATAAGGCTAAATCATTTTATCTTATTCTCTTAGATTCATTTTACCTTTAACAGAATCATATAAGAAAATCCACAAGTGAGGTTTTAAGAAATTCAGCACATAGAGATTGGTCTTTGGAATGGATGTTTATATGTTAGTTAAGACACCCACAATCCAAATCAAAGCACTTGGATTCTATTCCTGGCTCTAACCTTGACTCCAGCTTTCTGCCAGTTCACATCCTGGGAGGTTTTAGGTGATAGCTCAAATATGTGAATCCTGCTATTCAGAAGGAGAACAGGAATTGAATTCTTGGCTTCAGACTTTGCCCTGGCCCAATCCTAGCCATTGCAGGCATGTGGAGAATGATTCTGAGGATGGGCACTCACTCTTTCTTTCTCTCTGTGAATCTCTCTGCCTCTCAAATAAATTTAAATAAATAAAAACTTCAGCACACAAGTTTATTTATCATTCAAAGAGCATCTGTAGAATATGAATACATACAACTCTGGCAATAGTGTTAGCATATATTTGACTTTTTCCTCCAAAAGCTTCAGAATCCAATAGAGTTTGGAAAGAGAAGCAGATATTCATCCAGCATGGTTACATGTAGGCAGATTTCGCCATCAAGAACTTAAACAGAATTAAAGCCATAAATTAATATTTCATCATAGAATCAGAAATACTCAACCATTAATTCAGGAGCTTTAGAGATAAATAGCTTTCTGATGGACTAGTTGATTTGTGTAGGGATTGATTTAAAGAATTATTAATAACCAGAGCTATTCAAGCTAAACCAATATTATAGCAGAATTGAAACCTCCTGCTTTAGGGAATTATTTGAAAGAGGTCAAGAAGAAAATTTCTCCAGATCACAGGTGGAACACTTGTCTTGGTAAATTATGTAGACTTTTTCCTTACTTTTAAACCTGTAGAAACTAGAATGACAGCTGCTGACTCCTGGATATTAAACCTGGAGGACCATTGGTCTGATTCGGTACAGCAATTCTTGTATTCCTAAAGTACCCACTTTCCTTTCCTTCTACTTTCACTCTAATTAATTTACAGCACCATGTTAACTGCACATCCATTTCTGGCTTCTGAAAAAGGTGACTTAAACAGAGCTGACTTGTACTTGAGTTCAAGAGCAAAGTGTTAATGGCATTGCCAATGTTCATTTAAAAAACTTTGTCCTATGAAATAACTCATGACATTCCAAATTGTAATCCAGAGATGATAAATTTCCTTTGATTATAGATGTAGGTAGGGTTTTCAAAAAATGATTGAAATAGCTATTGAGGTGATAGAACATTTTAGACTATAATTTGAAAAAATCTCCAAAGATTTCAAAACTTAGCAAGGCTATGATTCTCTGTATCAATTAAAAACTTTGTGAAATATAATTTACTTCCCAGATACACAATTCTGAAACACTATGTTATTCTAATCTCAGAATTATAAGTTTCTGCATCTTGACTTTCATATTTCTCATAAACACTTTCTGTTCTTGTCAAAAATAAGCTATAATACCTAAAGTTCTTCACAAAATAGAGAAATATATGTTCTATTTTTACAGTCAGGCTACTTTTCTACTTTAAAGAATACCAAAATGGAAAGATCATCCATATGGTTTTCCTTTTAGACAGGTTTGAAAGACAAAGCTTACTTAACCAAAAAGGCAGAGAATATCTTCCTAACATTTGTGTTACCAAAAATTACCTGCCTGTCATTGATATGGTCACACATTTGATAATCCATTTTGATTAAAACCAAGACAATAATTGACTCAAGATGTTCTATTATGAGTTAAGTATGTATTTAGTTTCTTGTATAAATTTTCTTGGGATTATAAAATTCTGATATTTCCTAGCCTGGTCCTAACACAGAAATTAAGATTAATCTTGATTGAGAATTCAGACAATTATTTCTATAGAAGCTATATAGTGATCTTCAAGTGAATATATTTCAGAGTGCATCAAAACATAGTATTGAAACCATTGATAGAAATTGAATGCCCTGCTGAATTATGTCATTATCATAAGAAGTCTGACAGGAGATTATTTATATTGGACAGTTTCTTAAATATGAAACATTCAGTTTCGTATTCCATGTCATGTCACACTTATATAAAATTCTATTCTAATTTAATGAGTAGAGGGACTACGAGACAATTTGATTTTAGAAAATAAATTTATTCATTGAATCAATATTTATCCAGTATGTACTATGTCAGATGTATTTGAACTACAGGAGATTCAACAGACAGAACAATTTTTTTGCTTTTTGTAGATTTTATTCTATGGGGAAGATAGACAATAAAGTGTTCAACAAAGAAATATATATTACATTAGACAGTAAGTGCTAGAGATAATAAAAAAAATGAGGGTGGGGGACAATAGAAGAATGAAAGTGAGCATCACTGTGTGTGTGGAGAGGTCATGGTGAGAGGGTAGATAATACATATTTCCATTGGCATTTGTCTCAAGTTCATGCACAGTAATGTAAACCCTTGAATCTGATACCATTGCTGGTAGTTCAGGCCAATGAGGTGACTCAGACTGGGAATGGTCACACTGATATTCTTAGGACAGCTACTAACCCCAAGTGAAATAGCATCATATGATTGGAAGGCTGGTATTTCGAATTGTGGTATCAATCTGCCTTCCTTCCAGGCACGAGGACAGCTAAAGACTGAATTAAAATATGTGAGCAACGATTAAATCCATCATGCCTACATAATAAAATTCCATTTATAACTCTGTACATAAAGACTATGCTATCTGCTTGGGTTGCAAGACCCCACCTAAGAACTGCCACAATTGATGCCTTACGGACAATGCATCCCTGAGGAAAGGGAATCAATGCATTTGGAACCTTTGAAGGCCAAGATCCTATTCCATGGCTGTCTCCTTGACTGGTTCTGATTTGGATGTTTTGCTGTAATAAAATTGTGATTGTAAATATAGAGCTTTCTTGATTTATGTGAATAATTCTAGTGAATTAGGAATCTTGATGGAGTCCAGTGGGAATCCATATTTCTAGTTTGCTAATCTGCAGTGAGGTAGCCATGGGGCCCCTGAACTTGAGACTGCTGTCAGAAATCTTGGTTTCACTTGCCAGTCTGGAGAACTATACACTTGAACCAGATTTTATCTAAGTGAATAAGGCTGATTTTTAATAATTGAGAGGAAAAGAACTTTGGGGTAAATATTTGAAGAATAGGGGTGACCCATGCAGTTGTATGAGAGAAGAGTATTTCAGCAGAAGGAATATAAAATAAAGGCCATGAGTTGCCATGTGCCTGTGGTTTTCCAAGGAAAGCAGATAGTACAGTGTGGTCCTTGTGGAATGGGCCATAGAGGGAGTATTATGAGATGAACTTGGAGGGGTAACAGGCCACCTTAGTTAGTGTCCTGTAGAGCTCTGAAAGGCTTTTGAACTAAGATCAAGATCTCCTTTAAATTATTTAGAAGATCATCTGGCTGCTGTGCTGGAAATAGGCTACAGAGGGATCAAAGTCAGAATCAGGGAGACCAGTGAGGAGGGAACTAGAATAATTAAGGTGAGAGATGATGGTTTATTGGACTAGGAAGATGGTAGTAAAAACTGAAAGGAGTGATCAAATCTTGCATATATTTTGAGCATAGAGACCTTATGTATGACTAATAGGTTAAATATGAAAAGGAAGAGCGCAGTCAACGATGACTCTAAGAATTATGGCCAAATGGAGTTGTCATTACTGAGCCAGGAAAGACAGCAAGAAGAGTATGCTCAGACGGAAATATCAACAGTTCAGACATTTAAACAAACATACTCACACGTCAATTTCACAGGTTAAATTTTAGAGACAAATGGTATTGGTAAAGAGCACCAGCATCCCTTGTGGACACCGGCTCTAATCCTAGTTGCTCTACTTCTTATCCAGCTCTCTGTTAATGCGGCCAGGAAAACAGTGCAGAATGGCCCAAGCCCTTGGACTCCTGCACCCAGATGGGAGATCAGAAAGAAGCTCTTGGCTCCTGGCTTCAGCCTGGCCCAGCCCTGGTCGTTGCAGCCATTTCTGGGGTGAACCAGCAGATGGAAGAGCTCTATCTCTATCTCTCTCTGTAACTCTTTCAAATAAATAAAATACATATTTTTTTAAAAAAAAAAACTTTATTGATGGAATCTCTGCATTCTATATGGACTCACAAACTCTTTAATGCAATGTTCTCCCTATAGATCTAAAAGTGTGATTCGATTTGCAAATTTCAATATAGGTATGACACTTAAAATGTATTAAATATATTAAATCATTTGAGGTAGGGCATCTGTTCCTTCCCAGGTGTTTGTTCTATTCTCATCCTATTATCTTACTTTTTTAGATGTTGTCCTTAATATTCCAGTTGAAGCAGGTATTCTTTTTCTCCTACTATAGTTTTATCTACTTTAAGTACAAGCCATTTTTTCCCTCTTTTCTCATTAGAATGTAAATAGATTGCTTTGTTGAAAACTGAAACTGTGCATAAATCATAGTGTAAGTTAAGGACTAGAATGAGCAAGAAGCATCATAGCTGATATTTTTAGGTAACTCTTTCTCCTTTGACTATAATAAATATTCATATTTAAAAAGCAACTCTAGGCCGGCCCTGAGGCACAGCTGTTTAACACCCTGGCCTGAAGCGCCAGTATCCCATATGGGCGCCAGTTCAAGATCCAGCCTTCTCCACTTCCAATCCAGCTCTCTGCTATGCCCTGGGAAAGCAGTGGAAGATGACCCAAGTCCTTGGGCCCCTGCAACCATGTGGGAGACCCAGAGGAAGCTCCTGATTCATGCTTTTGATTGGCTCAACTCTGGCAGTTGAGGCCAATTGGAGAGTGAACCATCAGATGGAAGACCTCTCTCTCTTTCTCTCTCTCTGACTTTCCTCTCTCTGTGTAACTCTTTCAAATAAATAAATAAAACACTAAAAAATAAATAAATAAAAAGTAACTCTACAGAAAAATTATATTTCAAAGATGAAAATTTCTTCATTTGAGGAAAATCAATATTCTCAGTTAACTAATGAGAAATTATACTTCAAGTAACTTTGACAGTTTTAACATTTGCCTCACATATACACTATTTTTGTGTGTTTATTATTCAAATCAAATAATTTGCAACATAGCACATAACCTGTATCTAAAAGATATACATTTTAAAAGTGAGATGATGATATTTAGTATCCCAAGGAAAAATTAGGAGCCAATTGAGCAAAGAGGAAATTTTAAAAAAGACATTCAAATACGATAATAAACAGCAATGGTGAGATCAAAGGAGAGATTCACAAGCTGCTTCTCTTATTTATTTGACATTTATAGAGAGAACAAACAAGTTTTCTCTTCATATTAAACCACTGTTAAACATGAGTTTATAATATGATCTGTTCAAGGAAAGTATAGAGACACAGATGAAATAGTGATACTGAATATGAAGAAAAATATATGAAGTGTGACTTTTCTCAAGATCATATTCTGAGTTTCATTTTACGTAAAAGAAACTGGCTAAATGTGGGTGTGAGATTCATTTCAAATAGTTTTTATTCTTTCTAGAGAACTGTTCTATGACTATATTTATTTATAAATTTGACCAAGTCCCATTATTTATTATATTTAATTAAGTATTCTATTTTTTCTTTTTTATTTTTAGTTTAATTAAATAATTTATATAAAGGGAAGATATTTCAATTGTTTCACATATACAGTTTTAAGAACGTAATACTTTCCACCATCCATCCCCCTTCCTTTCTTATACTTTCTGTTAATTTTTAATGACATACTTTCAAATTATTTCATTTTTAAATTTTATATCTAAAGGCTATAAATTCGTGTATTTCGTATATAAGGTTTTAAGAACATGATGGATCTTCCCAACCTACCCACTTTCCCTCCCTTGTTCCCACTCTTACACTTCGTTTCTTATTTTTCTTCAAATTTTTGCAAAGATTTACTTTCAATTCACTTTATGATCTCAAGCTTAATCCCCTACTAAATAATGAATTCAACACAGAGTAAATAGAAAAAAAAACCCTGTTTGTTAGAAGCATAGACAAGGCCTATAAACCATAATCAAATCTCAATTTCACTCATAAACATTACATTTTTTTACTCATATACATTACATTTTTTGTACTCTACATATTAATAACCACAATAATAGAAAACATGATATTTGTCTTTTTGGAATGGTTTATTTCATTAAGCATTTCAGTCTCCAACTGCGTCTATTTTGTTGAGAAAGACTTCTGCACAGTCTTTAAAATTGAATGAAGATGGCTTTCTTATACTAAATAAATTAATTATAAAATTGTCATAATTATATTCCCAACTAAAATGAGTTAATTGTCTGTAGAATTCCACTAAAGTAACTTGAAGTAATTCATGAACTTAATCATAATGGCTACATTTTATTTATTTATTTATTTATTTTATTATTTTTTGACAGGCAGAGTGGACAGTAAGAGAGAGAGACAGAGAGAAAGGTCTTCCTTTGCCGTTGGTTCACCCTGCACCGCGCTCATCCAATGGCAGGAGCCAGGTGCTAGGTGCTTCTCCTGGTCTCCCATGGGGTGCAGGGCCCAAGCACTTGGGCCATCCTCCACTGCACTCCTGGGCCACAGCAGAGGGCTGGCCTGGAAGAGGGGCAACCAGGACAGAATCCAGTGCCCCGACCGGGACTAGAACCCGGTGTGCCGGCGCCGCAAGGCGGAGGATTAGCCTGTTGAGCCACGGCGCCGGCCAATGGCTACATTTTAAAACACAACCATAATAACCTAGGATGACTGATTAGTTTTAACGTCATAATGAATTTTATAATTTTCTGTATGATTTTAAGATGATTCTATATAAAGACAAATGAAATAATTCAAATATTTTTTCTGCATAAATACACCTGTACACATACTATCTTAGTTTATCTGGACTACTGTAACAGAGAATCATAACTGAGTCACTTATAAAAATAGACATTTATTGTTCACACTTCTGGAGATGGAGAAGTTCAAGATCACTGACAGATGTTGTTGTGAGGGCCACTTCCTGTTTCACACTCAGTAGTCTTCTCCTGTGTCCTCACAAAGAGGAAAGGGAAGGAAGGGAGTTCTTTGAAGTCTCTGATTTAAGTACAGTAACCCCATTCTTGCATTCTGGAGGACTCTATCTTCATGACTTAATCACTTCCCAAAGGCCCCAGCTCCTAATAACATCACATTAGTAGTTAGGATTTCAGCATACTAGTTTTAGGGGAAAAAAGATTCTCAGTTCCTAGAACATGCAAAAAATATGTATGCATTTACCTGTGTGTATAGTCTACAATTTGAATATTAAGAATATAAAAAAAAAATTGAATGTATATCACTTACATAAAAACTTAATTTTGGGGGCCAGAATTGTGGGCTATCAGGTAAAGCTGTTGCCTGTGATGCCAGCATGCCATATGGGCACCAATTTGAGTCCCAGCTGCTGCACTTCTGGTCCAGTTCCCTGCTAATGAACTGGGAAATGTAGCAGAAGATGACCCAAGTGTTTGGTCTCCTGCACCTATGTGGGAGACTTCGAAGAAGCTCCTAGCTCCTGGCTTTCGCCTGGTCCAGAGCTGGCTGTTGCAGTCATCTGAGTGTTAAACAGCAGATAAAAGATAGCACTCTCTCTCCTTCTCTCTCTGTAACTCCAACTTTCAAAATTAAATAATTAATTAATTAAAGCTTAATTTTGTAGCATATCATATTTTGCAACTTAACATCACAGTGTCAAATAATAATTATATTAATTTTTTTGCTTCAAAGAGAATTAAATGTTATTTTTGCATGCTTAGCACTTATCATAAATCTAAGCACAAAAAATACTTGTCTAAACAAGAATGAGTGTACAGCTTCAAAACTTCGCTTATATTTTGAATAAGTTCAGTGTCTATTATAAAGTATAAAGTTGCACAATATTAGAAGAGTGAAATCCAGTTTATTCTCATGCATCAAGGTGAAGACAAAGTCCTCCTTTTTATCTTGTGTTTCTTTTGCTACTACCATTATTTTCTCTCATATTATGATCCTCTTCTTTGTGAATGCAACTAAAAAATAATTTAGGTGTTACCTTTTTCATATTTTATTAGATTAAAACTTAAGGGGGCAGCATTGTGGTACTGTGGCTTAAGTGGTTCTTACCAGCATACTATACAAGAGTGCCAGCTCAAGTCCAGGGTGCTGTGCTTCTGATCCAGTTCCCTGCTAACATGCTTGGTAAACATCAGATGATGGCCCAGGCATTTGAGACTCTTCAATCCATGTGTGATTAAAGAACAAAGTTCCAGGCTCCTGGGTTCAACCTGGCCCAGCCCAGGCCATTGGGGACATTTAGGGCATGAATCAGAAGATCTCTGTCACTGTCTCTTCCTCTATCTCTCTCTTGTCCCCTCTCATTGTCACTCTCTTTTTCAAGTAAGTTAATTACACTTTTAAAACAATTTGAAAACTTTTTTTTAAAAAATCTCATCGATGCTTCAAGTAATACAGCAATGCCCTCCATTATAATGTCCATAAGCCTGTTCCCAAACTTAAACTTAGATTGCCCAAAACCCACATTTGTTCTCCATCTTGATTCAGTATAGCTTGTTAGAAAGTCATTTCATTTATTTATTTACTTATTTAGTTAGAAATCTTCCAGCTGCAGAAGGAAGGAGCCAGGAATGCCATTCTTGTCCCCTCCACGAGTGGCGGTGGCTCAGTTTCTCAGGAGCAGGGAGTGAACAAGAAGTGAAATGCCTGAAACGCCAGCCAGCACTCTGACACACAGCAAGAGCAAGCTTGACCTGCTGAGCTTCAATGCTGACCGCTTGGAAGGTTTTTAATGATTGTGCTTTTTTAAAAAAACTTCTGGATGTAATAAAGTCAGAAGTATTATTTTAGTATAGCAATATGTAGTGTGAAATAATGCATATGTTTGTAGAAAATGGTATAACTGTAATATTTTTGGTTAAAACTATATCAATGCAAATACCTAAACCTAGTATACATATGTTACTTGCTTCCACTTATCTCCTGATATTTCTATTACAAACTAGAATCAGAGAAAAAATGATTAAAAAAAATTCCCGGGATTCATTAATGTGTTAAGTTTCTTCCTTCGTTAAACATTAAGATTTGTGTTTTTGTTTCTATTCTGGAATCTAAATATCCAGAGGGATGGGATTATAATAGCATACATTAGAAATTGGCAGTAATTCAGAAATTCACTATCAGTGACATATCGAATCAGCAATGCTGTAGTAAAAGCCCGCCATGGTCAAATCAGTTATTACATTTTTACTGTTTCATTATTCATGAAAAGTGAATTAGAATACATTCTCAATTTCACGGAGAAATAGGAATACTGACTTTCTGGGAAAGAGACAGGAAGAGGAGAGGAAGGGAGGGGAATGTCAAAGGATATGTATAACCTGTACAACCTTGTTACCAAATCTGACCTAAAGCCAAAGCACATCAATATGTTAAACTTTCCAGGAAAGAAAAAAAATAGAAAAGGAAGGTGTATTTTGCTCATTTCTGACAAAGAAGAGCAATTACATTCCAGTTTAAATACTTGGAAGGAGAGATATATTTAACTGCATATAATCTAATTTTAAGAATAATTAGCGCCGGCACCGGGGCTCACTAGGCTAATCCTCCACCTTGCGGGGCCAGCACACAGGATTCTAGTCCTGGTCAGGGCACTGGATTCTGTCCCGGTTGCTCCTCTTCCAGTCCAGCTCTCTGCTGTGGCCCGGGAGTGCAGTGGAGGATGGCCCAAGTGCTTGGGCCCTGCACCCCATGGGAGACCAGGAGAAGCACCTGGCTCCTGGCTTCGGATCAGCACGGTGCGCTGGCTGCAGCACGCCAGCCGGAGCGGCCATTGTGGGGTGAACCAATGGCAAAGGAAGACCTTTCTCTCTGTCTCTCTCTCTCTCTTACTGTCCACTCTGCCTGTCAAAAAAAAAAAAAAAAAAGAAGAATTAGCAGCTGTAGCAGCTGAGTGTGCTGAAACACGGATGAAGCTTCAGTGCTGTCAACAAGCAAAGGTCAATTATGATTTAATATGGATGTACATGTACCATGAAAGTGGGCAACCTCCAAGTAAGAAAGACACAACAGCGCTGAAGGATGGTAAGCAAATGTGCTCAAGCCCTCTCTGGTCCTGGTGTCAGGAATTTTATATTATTTATTCTAATTATTTGTGTAATTATTATTTTTAGTATCACTTAACAGAATGTATTGCAAAGGTTATCAGTGGGGTTCATTGAAGGTAATTATATATTATTAAACATCTATTTACTTATTTGAAAGTCAGAGTAACAGAGAGATGTAGTGATACAGAGACAGAGACCGAGATTTATTCAACTCAGTTACACTTATATAAAAGCATAAAGTACCTTCAAGACACACAAACATGTTTTTTTAATCAAAATAAAAAATTTCCAGCACATGTTCACCTTTGTTGAGATGTAACATTTTTTAATATGTGTCATAAATGTGTCCATGTTAAGGTACCTTTTTCTATATTCTGTGAGAACAGCTAAATTTTAATTAGTATTTAAAACATATTTGCCTACATAATTCACTCTCTTAAATATTTCACTGAAGTCACTGGATAGAGACATGAAAGCCATTGATTCCTAGTGTACAGTTCTCCTTATTAATTAAGTCACATTGCACATCTTCAATCGTTCATCAGCTGAAGGGCAAAGGGTTGCCAGACAAAAGATCTCTGAGCTCTTCAGTGTACCGTTTGTATGATGGATGAATAAAGCTTTCATGGTCTGGAAGTTTATTCTTTCTTCTTCCTCTGCATTACTTGGACAAAATAGTTTGCGTAATTAGCCGTAAAGTTAACGAGGAATACCAGGCCCTGGTTAGCCTCCTTCAGCTCTCCCGAAAAAGACCTGCATGGAATACTAGATTAATTTAAAGAGAAGTAGGACGTTTTCCTCCCTCCCTGCTTTCCTTCCTTCATTCCTGTTTCAATAGTTTTGATTGCATTCATCTGTCTTGCCCAATTTCTTAATGTAAAGATGCATTATATTTGTACCTTTTTCCTAATGAAAACAAAACAACTGTTACCATTTGATACTATTATACAATCCTGGAACTGCTACAGCATAATGGTCTGTAGAAAGTTCAAATGTCCTTTCTTATAATGTTAGAAATACATTCATTTTAATAATGAGACAATTTTACATAAACTATGGGCAAGAAAATATTCTAAACTTGAAATGAATTGGTTTCCCTTTGAGTCTTCCAAGTTCTGTCAATGTTGTTCTCACTCAGGTCTGTTTGCTTCACTTGGTGCTATAAAGTTGATGGCAGCAGTCCCAAAGTTACAGAAATGAGCTGGGAAATGCCGAGAAAAAGTCTTGGAAACTTAGTTTTTTATTAGCATGTACAAATCTTAAAATAGCTTGACTTGAATTATAAGGAATATTGGAATATTATTAGGTAGGACCTGGGAAACAAAAAACTCTAAGTATGTTATATAAAATCCTAATTATTGTATTTTTTCTTTTAATGGTTAGCTTGGGCATATCAACTAATTATTCTTGAATTCAAAGTTAATTTCTTTATATTTCTGTTCATGGCAAATCCTTATATTGGACTAATCACTGCCAAAAAAACTAACAAACAAACATATCTGTTGTCTTTACTCCTATAGCCTAGTACTGAAACATGGCTCAGTAAAATCTGTTTGGTAAAGTTTCACCACTAGAAGATTTGTTTGGGTATGCAAACCATTATATAAATCTGGATTTTTAACAAATCTTTAAAGTGATTTGAATTATACTGCCTACATCTATAAATCACAGCCTGCCTTTCTAAGTGAAAGAGCAAATTCATTTTAGTTTCTCTCCTAAACAAATGGCATGGATGCTGGCTAAGATATTTTGAGGTTATATGAGATCTGTTTCAGAGGAAGTTAAATACATAAAACACAATATTTTAATTTAAAATTTGTCTATTTTACTTCTTTGAAAGGCAGAGAGAGACAGACAGAGACAGAAGAAATCTCTTATTCATTGGTTTAGTCACTAAGTGGACTTAAAAACAAGGTCTGGGCCAGGGCAAAGTCATGAGCCAGGAATTCAATCTGGGCCCTCACATGGATGTCAAGAATGCAAGAGGTTTGGCCATAATCTATTGCCTCCTACAAAGCATATTAGGAGGAAGAAGAAATGCAGAATGGAACCAGGAATTGAACCTAGATACTCTGATATGACATGCAGGCATCTTAAGTGGTGGCTTAACTCTTACGCCCAGTGCTCACTCCTAGAACAATACATTCAGTTAATATTTACTGAAAATCTTTTTAGACACTGGTCTAAGTACGTGTTATATGGTAACAGTTAACCATCACAATAGTTCTTTGAAGGATGTGATGTCATTGTTCATATTTTATGGATGAAGAAGCTAAGGGAAAGAGTACAGCATGTCCAAGATGAAAGCACTAGAATGGCTGAGTGAGTCTTCAGACTCTGAAGGGTGCCTTAAAGTCCAGTGTCCATTTGCTCCTCAAGCAGGACCTCTGTCCTTAATGTGTTGTACTATGAGAATTAACAGTAAAACTAGTACTCAAACAGTACTTTATACTTTGTGTGTCTGTGTGGGTGCAATCTGTTAAAATCTTTACTTAGTATAGATTTGATCTTCTGTATATAAAGATAATTAAGAATGAATCTTAATGAAGAATGAGATGGGAGAGAGTAGGAGATGGGATGGTTTGTGGTAGGAGGATGGATATGGGGGTAAGAACTGCTATAGGCCAGCACCATGGCTCACTAGGCTAATCCTCCACCTGCGGCACTGGCACACTGGGTTCTAGTTCTAGTCTGGACACCAGATTCTGTCCTGGTTGCTCCTTCCAGTCCAGATCTCTGCTATGGCCCAGGAAGGCAGTGGAGGATGGCCCAAATGCTTGGGCCCTGTACCCCATGGGAGACCAGGGGAAGCCCCTGGCTCCTGGTTTCAGATCAGCGCAGTGCACCGGCCTCAGCACGCCGGCTGCAGCAGCCATTGGAGGGTGAACCAATGGAAAAGGAAGACCTTTCTCTTTGTCTCTCTCTCTCACTGTCCACTCCGCCTGTCAAAAAAAAAAAAAAACAAGCAAACAAACAAAAACAAAACAAAACAAAACAAAAGAACTGCTATAATCTAAAAGTTATGCCTATGAAATAATTTTTCTATTAAAAAAATCCCACAATACCAAAAGCAGAAACATGATATTTCAATGGTTTCAACTAAATACACCAATATGAACATTAAAATTATATTAATCTTTACCAATAAAAGTATTATTCTTATGTAGTTTCTAAAAAGAATCTTACAAAGTTACATTCAAATGACTTATGAAAACATTCCATTTTCAATGGAGGAATCTGAAATCTAATTTTCTGTATAACACCTGTGGCTATGGGTGACTACTTATGTCTTTACTTCTTTGCTATGTACATAAGCCATACTCAAATTATCTCTCAAAATATTTGATATACTTTTATAGATAAATCTTTTTCAAACTTTAAAACATACAGTATTTCTCTCTTCACTTGACATCTTTACAAAAATGCTGTCTAATTTTTAAAATGTATTCCCTTTATTTAGTGTTGTGTGATCTTTGCAATGACATAGATCTCATCTTGAACTTTTTTAAGACTTATTTATTTACTTGAAAGGGAGAAATTACAGAGAGGCAGAGGCAGAGAGAGAGAGAGAGAGAGAGAGAGAGAGAGAGAGATCTTCCATCTACTGGTTCACTCCCCAAATGGCTGCAACAACTGAAATTGGGCCAATCCAAAGCCAGGAGCCAGGAGCCTCCTCTGTGTCGCCCACAGGGATGCAAGGGTCCAAGCCCTTGGGCCATCTTCCACAGCTTTCCCAGGCCACAGCAGAGAGCCGGATCAGAAGAGGAGCAGCCGGAACCCAAACCAGAGCCCATATGGGGTGCCGGCACTGCAGGCTACTGCTTTACCTGTTAAGCCATAGCATCAGCCCCTCATCTTGAAGTTTTGAGATTACGTTGTGCCAGATATTATGTTTCTAGAAAATCCATTTGCTGTTTCAGTTGAACTTCCTTTTCAAAGCTTTTTCTCCTCCCAGTTCTGATAAATCATAAACTGAATTGAGGTTAACACGCTTAAGTATTGTATATATAATATTATATAAATATATCAATTAATACATTAATATATTATTAATATATACTATATATATCATCTAAATACAAAGGGAAGATTTATAAAACAAATGAAAATGAAAATTAAATTTCAAACATATCTGTATCCATTTAATTTTAATTGTGCGTGAGATTTCTAAATTCATGGAAATGTGAATTATCTTGTAATTCCATTTTTTCACTATTATACAAATAAGATATTGCTTCTTGGGATGCTAATGAGAAGCAGCTCAGTGTGACATGTTAAGGTACACAGAGAGCTATTACACTCTTGTAAGAACCTTAGTGTACCACAGATGTTTTAAGTCTCTTTTATTGCAGTACACATATGTGTAAAATAGAGCCAAAATCATTACTTAATGAACTTACCAAACTGAACAACTAAGCAAATTACATTTACTGGTATAATGATGATTACTAAAAAGTAATCTTTGGGGCCAATGCTTTAGTGCAGCAGGCAAAGCCCCCACCTGTGACACTGGCATCCCTTATGGATGCCAGTTCATATTCCAGCTGCTCATGTTCCCATCCAGCCCTCTACTCTGGCCTGGGAAGGCAGTAGAAGATGGCCAAAGCGCTTGGGACCTTGTGCCCACTTCAGGGACCCACAGAAAGCTCCTGGCTCCTGGCTTTGGATCGGCCCAGTTCTGGCCTTTGTGGCCATTTGAGGAGTGAACCAATGGATTGAAGACCTTTGTCTCTTCCTCTCTCTGTCTGTAATTCTACCTCTCAAATAAATAAATAAAATCTTAGACAAAAATAAAAGCAATCTTCAGGAGCCAGCATGGTGTGGCAGAGTCTGTAAAGCTGTTGCCTGTGATGCTGGCATCCCATATAGGCACTGGTTCGAGTCCCAGTTGTTTCACTTCTGATCCAGCTGCCTGGGGAAGCAACAGAAGCTGACCCAAGTCTTGGGTTCTTGCATCCACATGGGAGCCCCTGAGAAAGCCCCTGGTTGGTATGGCTCAGCTGTTGTGGATATTTTGGGGAGCTAACCAGTAGACAGAAGATGTCTATCTCTATCTCCCCCCTCAATTCTGCCTTTAGAATAAAATAAAAATAAATTTTAAAAACAATCTTCTTTCACTTTAATAATCTGAGGTATTTTGACTACTAAGTGGTAAAAATCTTTGACCCAAATGACATTAGATCTATGTTAACATTGAGGTGTTCATCAAAGCGTGATTGGTGTCTAACATAGAACACATCATATTATTTTACAAGAACACTTCTACTATTTAATTATTTTATCAATAATTGATACACTAAGAATTATCTTATCTATATTTCCACTTATTTAAAAATTTTTTGATATCCCACGTAAGCCTTCAGTTATTTCTCATTGAAGCACCCTATTTTACTAGTATGTAAACTGCAGAATTCTATAATTACATTTTTATTCTTAAATTATTTTAGTTAAGTATTTTCAATGTACTTTTCCTTATTTTCCTATTATTAAAGAAGTGTTGGGATTTCGCTATACAATAAATGTGATTTTTAAATAACATTGTCCAATTTCTCATTCAGTGTTTTATTCTCTCTAGAATATCTACAAAGGAAGATTTTAACTTCTGTTTGTTCACTCTTCATAAAGAGTGTGTTTGTCACATTGGAGACAAGGTCATTCCAATCTCTGACGTCTTTATTCAATACTAAATCTAGTTGGCAAAAAATCTGCATTCAGACTCCACTAGAATTCCAGGAATTGAAGCTTTGTAGAATTTTCTTGTCAAAGAAAAATATATCTTTGATAATACTAAAGTAAAAACTTTCTCTCTATAAATTTTACCCAAGTTTCTCTGTTTTATGCCTACCTAGAATATATCTAAGTTCTCTTTTATGTCATAACGGCTGTTGTACTTGAAACCAGATCTATTCATTCCCAGATCTATCCTACTCCCTTCCACCAGTCACCACTCTTCCTGTCATATAGATTGAAGATTTCCTCTTGTGATAAAATGAAGTTTCTTTAATCCAGAAGTATATCAAATGATGGCCAGTATTGTGTTGATGTTGTTGTTTTAATTCACAATAAAAGATTGAAGTGATTTTTTTTAAATAATTGAACTTTATTACCTACATGTGCCAGAAATTCATCTGTGAGCAATTGATATAATAGAAAACAGAAATATAAAAGTTTCTTGATGTCAGAAATAATTAATGAGTAGAGACAGACATAAATAAGCAAATTAATGAACATTATAAATACATACAATAAAGTTATCTTACTAAGAAAAGACAAATGGTAAAACTAAATATCTTTAATGAGCATGTAATTTGGAATTGGCTCCTGAGTCATACATAGCAAGAACTAGTGAGATGAACTGAGGAAGTTATTGAAAGCAGATATTCCTTCCTGCCCTTGGTTACAGCTTTCTGGCTTTTACATAGAATGAGAAATGTGAGAAGGATGAATGGACTGGACTTGGTAGCTCTCATAGATGCTAAATACAGATCTGGTAATTCCTTCCAGACTCTTCTGTTGTCAGTGACGAATGTGGTTTCTAAATGACTGTTAATTGCAGCTAAGTCAGTAACAGCATTTTGCTTCTTAGGTCCACGGCATATATGCCATAATAAAAACTGCAAGAATAATTATTTTACACAGAAAAATACTATTTATTAGCGTGTGTGTTTAAAGGCACTGCATCTTAGAAACTTTTTTATGAGGTTTATGCACAAAAATCTATTTAAGGGAATGTTGAAGAAGCAACAACATGTTTTCTGTTAAGTTGTATTCTGTTTTAGGATAGAGTAATATACATATTTTATGACCAGATAGGCTTTTAGCACTTTTAAGAATGTAGAAATATGAAACGTGGGATAAGTTCTGAACTATAAAATATAAAAATAAATAAATATACTTTTAATATTAGGAATGAAAAATGTCCTCTATCTTAGAAGTGGGTTAAAAGTTTATTTACTACATTGGAGAATTACAACTTTAGAAAGACTTTGTGGAGTATTCTTACCAACAATACAATAGTATGTTAATCTTATGTTTTGCTTTTTTTTTTGATGACAAAAGTCCCAAATTGTTATTTTAATTACCATAATTAGTAAAAAGATTTTTAAAATTAAGGAATTGAGGTTAAAAAAGTATTTATTAAAAAATTTGTTGGTAGAGCATCTTTGAATAATTTACCTAAGCTCTGTCATCATCAGTTGCTTCATTTGTGATATAGAAATATTAACATCTTTACATAGAGTGATCATAAAAATGCATGCAATACCAATGCAGGATGTTGGGAGCTACCAGTATAGCTTAATAAATAAAATATTTAGGGGCCGGCGCTGTGGCCCAGTGGGTTAAAGCCCCAGCCTGCAGTGCCGGCATCCCATATGGGTGCCTTTTCATGTCTTGGCTGCTCCTCTTCCGATCCAGCTCTCTGCTATGGCCTGGGGAAGCAGCAGAAGATGGCCCAAGTCCTTGGGCCACTGTATCCGCATGGGAGACCTGGAAGAAGGTCCTGGCTCCTGGATTCAGATCAGCTCAGCTCTGGCCCTTGCAGTCATTTGGGGAGTTAACCAGCAGAATGGAAGACTTCTCTCTCTGGCTCTACATCTCTCTGTAACTCTTTCAAATAAATAAAATAATTCTTTAAAAAATAAATAAAATATTTAGTCAGTGTAAATTATAATGGTGAAGAGGAAGGCAACAGAAAAGAAATGGCAATGGGGAAAGTAGGCACCAGCCTCCTCCAACCACCAAAGCCAACTTGCTGCTGCTTGCAGATTTGTCCAACATAGATTCATATCTGTATGTATCCACAGTAGGATATACTGCTTAATGAGTGCATTTTCACACTAAGCATGTGAGGGAATTTTCATCAGGGGAACAGAGACACACAGGGATGAAGTACCTTGGCAACTGTGAGATTAACATGGGCTTCAAAGTCAATTAATTTGCACCCTCCAATGCAAAACTCTTTCTGATACATCGCAATGTGTTGGAAGTCAAAGCAAAGCTTTTTCCATGGATGTGAAAGCACATCCAAGAAAGCCATATTTAAGTGTGTGTTTAGATTTTGTGCTTCTAATGTGAAATATTGCAATACTTTCAGGATTAAAAAGTAATTAAAATGCAATAGCATTACATCTTTTTAAAAATGTGTATGATTTAAAAAAATCCTCATCCAATTCTTTTTTTAGAAATAAAATCTTACTGACATTCATTTATCAGTATTTATATGTGTGATAATACATATACATATAATAATAATGTGTAATAATACCTATAATATAATAATAATACATATAATATCATACATACATATGTTTGATAATGAGAGTGCTAGCCACAAGACAGTTCTTTGTTGAAATATTTCTTTTTATGCTGTATTTCTTTTGTTACTACTGTTATTTTCATTTATGTTATGAAACGTTTTTGCATATATAGTCAATAAATATTAGAAATATTTTAGGTGTTTATTTGTTTATGCTGTTTTTATGTAAACAATAAGGCATTAACCTATGGCTATTTCTCTATTTCTAGTTTATTTTTAATGTATTTTTAAATGTTTACTTATTTGAGTGACAGAGTTACAAACAAGAGAGAGACAGAGAGAAAGAGGTTTTCTATCTGCTGGTTCACTCCCCAAATGGGCTCAACTGCTAGCACTAGGCCAATCCAAAGCCAGGAAGCAAGGGCTTCTTCCAAGCACTTGGATCATCTTCCATTGCTTTCCCAGACCATTAGCAGGGAGCTGTATTAGAAGTGGAGCAGCTGAGACTAAAACCGGTTCCCATTTGGGATACCAGTGCCACAGGCAGAGGTTTAGCCTGCTATGCCACAGTGCCATTCCCTCTAGTTTATTTTTTCAAGGTATATATTTGGGGGGATGGCGCTGTGGCTCACTTGATTAATCCTCCACCTGCAGCACAGGCATCCCATATGGGCACTGGGTTCTAGTCACTGCTGCCCCTCTTCCAGTCCAGCTCTCTGCTGTGGCCCAGGAGGGCAGTGGAGGATGGCCCAAGTGCTTGGGTCCTGCACCCGCATGGGAGACCAGGAGGAAGCACCTGGTTCTTGGCTTTGGATCATTTTGGGGGTGAACCAACAGAAGGAAGACCTTTCTCTCTGTCTCTCCCTCTTTCACTATCTAACTCTGCCTGTCAAAATTATATATATATATATATATATATATATATATATATATACATATTTTGAACTGCAGAGCAACACAGAGAGAGAAAGTGATAGACAAAGGAAGAAAGAGTGAACCATCTATTGGTTCACTCTCCAAATGGCCACAACAACTAGTATATTTCAGGCAGAAGCCAGGAAAATGGAACCCCATTTGGGTCACCCACATGGGTGCTAGGGGCCCTAGAACATTATCTGTCTTTCTCTGCCCTCCCAGATGCTCAATCAGGGAGCTGGATCAGAAGCACAACAGCAGGGACCTGAAAGAGAACTGTGCTATGGGATGCCAGAGTCACAGGCAGTGGCTCAACCTGCTTTGGCATAGCATAGTGTCCTATACTTTTCACTTCTAAGTAGTACACCACAACCTAACTTGGAATTATATTTTTGCTACAAATAGCCAGGTTCGCCCAATGGCAAACAACTGAGTTTCAGTCAATCACAGGCAGCAACTGATCAGAACATGCTCCAATAACATAGCTGTCTGTCTACTCAATGTCCTAGAGAGGCAGACACGTAGCCAGTTAGGTGGTTTCTCTACTTTGCTTCCATTTTTGAACTATGGTTCATTTTATTTCATTGCTCATATTGCTGGGTGGAGCTCTCTAGCTCTGCTCTGGTTTTAAGTGCTTCCTGATTCATGAATCATTCTTTGCTTAAATAAACTGTTAAATTTACCTTATCCAAAGTTTGTCTTTTAACACTGTAACTCAATGATTCACAGTGCAGTGAGAGATAGGAATATGAAAAAACTCAAGTGGTAAAGAGAATTCCATGTGACATGTTACCTGTCTTCTTTGTGGGACTTTTGAATTGTAGTCACCCTACCAATGAGACTAGCCATTTTTGAACTAGAAAAGAAACCTCATTGACTGAGAATAGGTTGGTAACTATGGAGACAGTGACATCTAAATTATCTTGAGATATATTTAGGATCGAGCTGATAGCATTTGCTGATGTGGAATGGAGAAAGGACTCAAAATTAGCAAAAGTTTGCATTTTCAGCAACTTGTAAAAGAAGGGAAAACTTACGGAAATATTAACAGAATTCATGAGCATATACATGATACTTAATGTCAACAAAATAGGTGAGATTAGTTAAGGAAAAGTACTTAGGGAAGGTATCTACAAACAACTTTGAGAACATTTAGAGGTGGAGAAGATGAGAAGAATCTCATCAATTAGCTATTTACTAACTTATTCAACAATTATTTATCAACTCTCTATTAGATGCTCAACAATGTTGTAGGTTCTGGAAATATACTTGCAGACAAAATAAACAAAAGCCTTATTCTTCTGAAGCTTATATTTTGGGTGGAAGTGGGAGAAATGAATAAAACCAATCAGTTAAATGATAGCTGCTAAGAGCACAAATAATAAATAAAGCCAACATTAACCATACAGATAGTTACAGGAAGTTTCTAACTCATTAAATTTTTAATGCTATACTACAGACACCACAACCTTGTTTTTGAAGCAATTAAAGATGCATTTTAACAAAAGAGGACAAATTTATAGTTAGTCAAAACAACATTGTCAGTCCTAACAGTGTTTACAAGAATAGGTCACTTCACCTGTTGCACAGACTATATTTAATGACTATATTTATGACTATTACAAGATACATTTATGACTATATTTATGACCATTATAATATGAAATAGACATGACAATGATTAGCAAAATATATTTTAAGTATCATTTATTATTTGGAAAAATGAAATAGAATATGTATATGTATATATATATATACATATACATATATATACACAGAGAAAGAGCGAGAGAATCAATTTTCCACATTCTGGCTTATTCTTTAAATAGCCACATAGCCTTGCTCTGGGCCAAGGTGAAGCTAGGAGCTCCCTCCTTGGTGAAAACTCTTACATGGGTGGCAGGTGCCCAAGTACTTGATTCATTTTCTGCTGTTAAACCAAGCACATTAGTAGGGAACTGAATCAGAAGCAGAATACCTGTGACAGGAACTGGAACTCCAATATGGGATGGTGGCATTAGAATCAATGGCTTAACCCACTGGGCCATGGTGCTGGCCCCAAGGTATATTTTTGAACATGATCCCAGCTTGTTTTTTTTTTTTTAAGGTTAAGTTACTGATAAAGTCATTGACAGAGTTTACTGATAAATTGGCTATGGGCAGTGATGAAAAGACTGGCAGTAACATTGATATTGATGATTTGGCCAGAAACAAATGGAAGAATGATCTTGTTTTTAATGCATATGGGAGAGTATACGAAGAAAATGATAAAATTAATTATAGATGAATAGTGTTCTAGGTACTTATTAAATATTTAAGTATACATATACACAAAGCCAAGCAGTACATGGAGATATAGAACTTTGGATGTCAGCAGTGTAAAGACCATAGTTAAAGCAGTGAAACTGAATGATAACATCCATGGAATAAATGGGTACCAAAGGAGAAGATGCGCAGCACTAGCACATTTGTAGATGAGGAGGAAGGAAAAAAGGAGACTAAAATGGCAGGCCAGGAAAAGTCAGACAAAACTTGGTGATTTCTGGGTTTCTGTCATTCAGCTGGGGAAGATGCTTTAACAACGCACTGAACACTGACAACAGGGTAACAAAGATGATTGACAGATGACCACAGTACTTGGCATTGTGGAAGTAATTGCTGACCTCCTGCAGAGCAGCCAGTGAGTTGTCTGGGATAAAGGGCTAGTTCAAATATAGAATAGAAGAGAAAGGAATGCAATTAGTAGAGGTAAATCATTGAGTGAGTTGTGCTGTCAAAGAGAATTGGACTATTAGACAAGGAGAGGGGCCTTTTTAAAAAACAATAGAAACGTTATTGGACATAAGTAAACCTACAGGAATGATTCAGTGGATATAAAAATTAATAATGGTAATTCAGAAACAAAAAAACAGTTTTAGGAGCTCAGTTCTTGCATAGTCACACGTGGGATTTACAGAATCTCACCTCCATGTTGAAATGGGAAATAAGAACATCATAGACACTCCAATAAGTATTTGTGCATGGGTTTGATAGATTGGTTGATTTGATTAGCTGATTGAAACTAGGTTTTGTTTTAATTTCTTGGTGTAAACAAAAAGTTTATAACTGGTAATGTAACTGGAGAAGGACATTTTTTAGCTTTGAGGGGAGAGTAGAATGTACATATTGTCTTTAGTAAAGGTGGAATCAGTTGATTAAGGGCGTTTGATGTGAGTCCACATTACCAACTCTTTTGAACTTAGTCTTATCCTCCTTAGCACATTGTACATGTATTTGTGTGTGTGTGTGTGTGTGTGTGTGTGTGTGTGTGTTTCCAGGCACAGTAAACTGTTAGGTAGTGATCATGTATTTAATTATAAAAAAAGATTGTGATTCTTGAAGATGAGAAAGATTGAAAGAGACCTAAACCTTGAATTAATTAAAAGTGTTCACTTGATTTATGATTGAGAAAAGGAAAGACGCTAAAAACTCCAATCAATGGGACTGGCATTGTGGCATAATGGTTTGAACATTAACGTGCAGTGTGGGCATCCCATATGGGCACCAGTTAGAGTCCTGGCTGTTCTTCAGATCCAGCTCCCTGCTTGATGGCCTGGGAAAGCAGTGGAAGATGACCCATGTACTTGGGCTCCTGCATCCATGTTGGAGATGCAGAAAAAGCTCTTGGCTTCAGATCAGCCCAGAGTCAGCCATTGCAGCCATTTGGGGAGTGAACCAGCAGATGAATGATCACTCTCTTTGTCTCTCCCTCTCTATACCTGTAACTCCGCCTCTCAAGTAAATAAATAAATCTTAAAAAATCCAATGAATAGTAGAATTCAGCAGGGTTTACACAGATGACTAATAAAAGAATGAAGAGTGAATTATGTAATCTGATAGAATCAGCTTCAAGAGAGTTTATTCTGAGAGGAGCAAGGAACAACTTTTTGAAAATGATGAAGAGCATTCAGATAGACATATAAATGATCCTATGTAAATGAGTACAGGAATAAAGACAACCATCACTTGAGAGGGCTCAAGGTGATATGAAAACTTCAGGATGGGCCAGACTTTTGTTAAAAGGAGTAAAATAAATGCTCAGAAGTTGAAACTGCAGTAAACTTTGATGCCAGAATGGGAATCCCAGGAAGAATAATTGAAAGGCTTGCAAGTTTGAAATATACAGAAATTTGATTAATACAGATTGCAGCACAGTTTACTACAAAAATACAAATATATTTTGAAAAGGGCATTTTTTTGTTTCTCAGTGGCATAAGATGTTTTATCACCTATTTTGAACATTTAACATAATGTTTGCATACTCCTAAGAATATAGACAAATGGAAAGATATTCCTGTCGTCATGTAATTCTGGATAATGTAAGATACAGCACACAGAGATGGCAGCAGTAACATAACTCACCAACTATAAAGGCATTGTTTCTTTTTTTAAATAAATGAGAGGCAGAGAGCAATAGAAACAAATAGAGAGGCAGAAAGCTCCTATATGCTGGTTTACTCTGCAGACTATTGCACTGGCCTTTGGCTGTGGCCTGGGATGCTGAAGCTGAGAGCCAGGAACTTAATTCAAGTCTTCCACCTCGTAACATATCTAACTGTCTGGTGCCTCTCAGGGTGTGTAAAAGCAGGAAATTGGAATCAGGAACAGAACAAGTACTTGAACTCTGTCACTTTAGTATGGAACATAGTTGTCTCAACTGACATAGTGACAGCTAGGCTGACTGCCCCAACAGTTGATGTTTGCATTTTTTTTTAACTCTATTTCCTTTATTTTTGAAAAAATTTACTTTAATCATCTACAGAAATACCGCAGTTTTATCCTCACTCTTCCTTATTTTCTTTTTTATTAATACACTTTTTTAAATGTATTTTATTTATTTGAGAGTCAAAATTACAGACAGTGAGAGGGCAAACAGAGAGAAAGGTCTTCCTTCCATTGGTCCATTCCCTAGTGGCCCCAAGGGGTGGAACTGAGCTATCTACAGCCAGAAGCCAGGAGCTTCTTTCAGGTCCCCCATGTGGGCCATCTTCTACTGCTTTTCGGACCATAATAGAGCTGGATCCAAACTGGAACAGCCAGGACTAGCACTGGTACCCACATGGGATGCCAGCACTGTAGGTGGAGGATTAACCTCTGCCTCTAAATACACATAATTTTAACACAATTAAAGGCTTTGGCTTAGGCTGATTTATAGTACTGTACAATGTCATTGATTTTACCTTTCTTTTTATATAGTTTCCACTTCTAGGTAAATAATCACTAATGCCTACGGGTCATATTCATGGCACCTCTCAAATCTGTCTTTTGCTTTGGGTTTTTATTCCTGTCTGCAACAATTTTTTTGCCTTGCTGGACCTAGCAGCATTCTTCAGAGTGTTCTCACTGTCATTTTTCTGGCTCCCTTCCAGACCATTCTCCACTCTGCATACAAAATGAACTTTTTAAAGTCAAATTTGAGAACACTATCCTATGACATTAAAAACAAAATTACCACATGGCTCTCACTGCATGTGTTCAAAACTAGCCTTGTTTACAAGTTTGTAATCTGATTTGTTAAATTCTCCAGAAGGTTTCGCCATAACTCCGAATGTCTCCCCAAGACGTCTTTTGTTTTCTCACACTCTTTCTACCACTTCGGGTCTTTGCACGTACTCTTCCATCTTCCCAGAGGACTTTTTGATCTTCTTGAGAAAGGTTTTTATAAGCTTCTAGGACTAGACTAAGATCCTCTTATGTATCATTGGCCATGGTATAGTTCTCATTGATTTCTAACATTCTGTCCTGTTCCAGCAGTGGGTAGAGACCTCTGTGTTGGTAACTGAATTTTACTTTGCACTATATTCATACTGAATCTACAGCATTTAACCAATGCTTGACTCATAATTGGTATTCCATAAATGTTTTTTAAATTAATATAATTATATATTAAATTAATATATTATAAAATATATACAAAATATTTGATTTTTATGATCATCATTTATGTTCATAAAGTTGGATAAGACAAAAAGAGACTAGAACCAGATGCCCAAATAATGGCAGAATTGCATCTTTATGATAATCATTATGTAGTTTATCTTAACTTGACTGAATTACTCAAAAATTGATGAAATATTGTTCTGATTGTTTTAATGACCAAATTGGGTTTTTTCAATGACCATATTGATGGATTATACAAGGTTCAGTTGTTGAATTAGAGGGAAAAATAGCATCATGACTCAGACTGTAATTTTATAGATACAAATATGAACACATTTGACATAATTGCATTATAAATAAATATAATATAATTGTACAGAAACAATTATAGATAATTATGCCATGTCTTTGGAGGATATATTAAATAAATAGGATCAAAATGTCAATTTTAAAAATGGTTATTATTTGCTATAATTTCCTTATGAAGTCATTAGTTTTTGATTGGAGTGGAAAAGGAAATCTCAGGAGTTTTTAATTTTCATGTATTTTTTAGCTAAGATTATAGAACAAAAGAAAAATATGTCATATGTTCCTCATATTAATTTATTAAGAATTGGCAGCATCTAGTTCTTTCTAAAGTTCAGAACAAAACTCTGCAGATTGAAGTAAATAATAGTTAAGTTATGTTTGTCTATCTTTTGGATATCGTAAAAGATTCATTTTTTTTCTGCAACCTTTCATGACATAGACCATTTTTAAAGGAAAGTGATATTTTCTAGAAACACACATCCCATCAATGTCTTTAGGAAATACGATTGAATTTTACCCTATTCAATAACACAATGGTATTTTAGTATCTTTGAGAGACTTATCATCATTTTATAATGATGATAAGTTTGGATAAGACAAAAAGAGGCTAGAACCAGATGCCCAAATAATGGCAGAATTGCATCTTTATGATAATCATTATGTAGTTATCAGCCTTTTACTACTATATGAATTCCTCTTATAAATTAAAATGGAGAAATTTATTAAATATTCTAATGTAAAATTATTTACTCAGGGGCTTTCAGTGAGGAACAGTGTTTTGTTTTGTTTTCTCTTATACTATTTGTTGATCTCTTTTACTTTGGGCAGGGTTAATTATGTGATCATTAAGTGCACTGAAAAAAGATCATTGTAAAAATTAAGAGTGGGAATCTAAGAGAGAGGAGGTGGAAATGTTGGAGCATGGGAGGGAGATTGGCATAAAGGAAATATATGAAACTTGTATAACTTAAATAAAATATATCAAAAATAGAGCTGAAACAAAAATTATTTACTCAATGAAATTTTTATGCTTCACATTTTGTTGAGTTGAATTTCTTTACAATAAACTGGTAACTTGGTTTCATCTTACCTATTCTAAATAATGTTAAGTATTTCAATGATGGCATTAAAAATAGTGCTAGTAGATATGACAGATATTCTTTATTAATACATATTCACTGATTGATGAGAAATAGATTTTGAAAATTTCCTTTAAGTTGCCACAAATACACAAATATCTAATCTTTGTGTTAGAGCAACATATATCATGGAACATGGTGAGAAATGTTACAAATGTAATTTTTATATGTTTAAATTGTAATATTCTGGTAAATACTGCCTCCTGAAAAAAATGCTCCAAAATCCACCATGTAATAAGACTTTCTTTAGGAAATATGTTTTTTTTTTTTTTATTTTAACTGAACATCATTTTGGCTTTTTGTAACAAACATAGTAAAAATTGCTTTCAGGGCTATGGTTATATTGTGATTATTAGATTTCTGTTATAACTTAAGAAGGCAGATTTGAATAGCAACTCCAAAATACCATTCATATCTGCAAAATAGGTATATACCCTAGAAAATTGTAGAATATAACCTAATATTTTGATAAGTTAAGAAAGTAAAATTTAAAAGAGAAAACTATTAATTGAATAGTGATATATTTTTAGTTATTTATTCCTTTAGACTCTATATATAACATTAAATGTAAATACTGAGAAAGTCAAAGAGTATTTTTACTTATAAAATGAAATGAGGAGTGGACATTGTGGCATAGCATGTCAAGCTGCCGCCTGCGACACTGGCATTCCATATGGGTGGAGATTTGAGTCCTGACTGCTCCACTTCTTTCTTTCTTTCTTTCTTTCTTTCTTTCTTTCTTTCTTTCTTTCTTTCTTTCTTTCTTTCTTTCTTTCTTTCTTTCTTTCTTTCTTTATTTTTGACAGGCAGAGTGGACAGTGAGAGAGAGAGACAGAGAGAAAGGTCTTCCTTTTGCCGTTGGTTCACCCTCCAATAGCTGCCACGGCCAGCACGCTGCGGCCAGAGCACCGCGCTGATCTGATGGCAGGAGCCAGGTGCTTCTCCTGGTCTTCCATGGGGTGCAAGGCCCAAGCACTTGGGCCATCCTCCACTGCACTCCCTGGCCACAGCAGAGAGCTGGCCTGGAAGAGAGGCAACCGGGACAGAAACCAGTGCCCTGACCTGGACTAGAACCCGGTATGCCAGCCCTGCAAGGTGGAGGATTAGCCTATTGAGCCACGGCGCCGGCTGCTCCACTTCTGATACAGCTCCCTGCTAATGTGCCTGGGAAAGCAGCGGGGGGTAGCCTATGTCCTTGGATCCCTGCATCTATGTGGGAGATCCAGAAGAAGCTCTTGGCTCCTAGCTGTGGTCTGCAAGATCTCTCTCTCTCTCTCTCTCTCTCAGTCTCCCCAGCCCACACCCTGTAAATGTGCTTATTAAATAAATAAAATAAACCTTAACAAAAAGAGATCTATATTACAGTAACTTTCAAGGAAAAGTACATAATATGATAATACATAAAAGCTCTTTATGAGAAGCATGATTATAATGATTAAATTTGCAATAGTAAAAGAAGTTGATGTTAGTCATGTCCAGTATAGCATTATCTTTAAATTTCTTTAATTATCAAATTCTAAAAAAGTGTTATCAATTTGAATTATGTTATAATTTATTTGAAAATGTCCCATTTCTCTAGCAAAAAAGAATTTACATATCTCAAGATTTAAACAATATGATTGTTAATTATTATTAAAATTACTATTCTTAGTCATGCCTATGCTGCATTTTGTGCAAATTTATTATTTGTTTATTTACTTATTTATTTTAAAGATGTTGTTTACATATTTGAAAGATCGTTACAGAAGAGAGAGATATGAGAAAAAGGTCTTCCATCCACTGATTCACTCCCCAAATGAATGCAATGGCCAGAGCTAGGCCTATCTGAAGCCAGAATCCAGGAGCTGGGTCTCCCATCTGGATGCAGGGACCCAAGCACTTGGGCCATCCTCCAGTGCCTTCCCAGGCCATAGCAGAGACCTGGATTTGAAGAGAAGTAGCAGGGACAGGAACCAGTGCTGCAGACAGAGGCTTATTAGGCTAAGTTCTGGCCCCTTGTCAGCTGATGTAAATGCATTCTCTTTTCACACCAAGCGCAGAAGAGTTATTTTAAAGACAAAAAAATAAGTAAGTGTTTGGCAGAGTCATTAAGCAGCCTCTTGGGGAAGTCATACCCCATATCAGAATGCCTGGTTTGAGTTCCAGCTACTAAGTGCTTGAATCTAGCTTCCTGCTAATGCACATCTTGGGAGGAAGCAGGTGATGACTCAACTGTTTGGATCCATGCCACATATGTGGCAGACTTGGATTGGATTCCATGCTCCTAATTTCTGCCTGGCTCAGTCCCAGCTGCTACAGGCATTAAGGGAGTAAACCAGTAGATGGAAGAGCTCTCTCTCTTCTTTTGAAATAAATGCAAACAAATAAGCAAGCAGTTTTACAAAAGTAAAATCCAGGCAAGGCTAAATATTTGCTTGCTGTATTTTTAATTAGATTTAGTTGTGTCATCCACTCTAGGATAAATGCCAAGGGCAGTGAAGATTCTTTGAGATCATCATTCTCGCATCACAGGCAATCCAAGCCTCACGTTCCCGTGTTTGAAATTAATGGTAAATTGTTGGAGTGCTTTGCTTAGCATTGTTTGAGGCTGTGCTATTATTCCATTTTTGTCTTTTAAATATATTTTCTCTTTAGTGTTCCATGAAATGAAGAACTCACGTGGTGCTCCCATTTCAGAGGACGCTCTGCTGCCGGATCAGCAGAGGGAAGGACTTTGTGGGGAACAGAATCATCTGGTGCAAGATTAATATATTACAACTCTGACAAAAATATGCAGCTGAGTGAAGAATCTTTTTCTTTCTCTTTCTGAGATAAATTGCCTGAAATTTATTGTTCAGAGTTAATAAAAAAGAAACTGTAGTGTCCACTTCATATTTACAATACAATAAACCTTTAATTTTTTAAATCATTCACTGAAGCAGGAGTAATGGTAATTTTAATAAGTAGAACAATAATACAGTCTTTGAATTGAAGCCATCTTATTCAAAGTGTAAGAGTCAAATTGCAGATGAAGCTAAAGATGAGGAACACAGACTTCTCCATTTAGCTTTTAACCTTGATAGATTAGTAAAAATAAAAATGATCCTGCACATACAGGTGGAGGTCTAAGAGGCTTTGCAACTAAATTTCCATTTAATATCAAAGGGCACCATTTTGAAGTAGAAGTGAAAATATGCATACATCTGCACTCAAATGTGCCTCACAGAGTTATACCTGAGAAATACATGGATATGGAATAAATGGAAAAATAAATGTGAAACAGGGCTTACAATAACATTCATCAATAACATTCTACCAATAACTTAATTTGTGAATTTACCAAAACCCACCAAATCAAATTGATAAACTAATCAATTTTCTTTGCTCTTCAAAAATATGTTTTTGGGCCGGCGCCGTGGCTCAACAGGCTAATCCTCCGCATGCGGCGCCGGCACACCGGGTTCTGGTCCCGGTCAGGGCACCGGATTCTGTCCCGGTTGCCCCTCTTCCAGGCCAGCCCTCTGCTGTGGCCCGGGAGTGCAGTGGAGGATGGCCTAGGTGCTTGGGCCCTGCACCCCATGGGGAGACCAGGAAAAGCACCTGGCTCCTGGCTCCTGCCATCGGATGAGCGCGGTGCGCCGGCCGCAGCGTGCCGACCGCGGTGGCCATTGGAGGGTGAACCAACGGCAAAAGGAAGACCTTTCTCTCTGTCTCTCTCTCTCTCTCACTGTCCACTCTGCCTGTAAAAAAAAAAAAATGTTTTTGATTTTTTGTTTCAGTATCAACATTTCTAACTTAAATGCATTAAATAAATAAAATTTAATATTATTTAAATGTGGTATTTTTCAGCATGGATAGACATAGTGTTACCATCCTAATGTGTGGAGTTCCAGCCTAATCACAGAAATGTGATGTAATGAACTCAATGGAGATTAAAAATAATATTAATCACTAAAAATCTAAATAGACAAGGTGTCTACGTGGTTTATTGGAAACAAATGGGCTTTGGGGCAGGTGTTGTGGCACAACAGGTTAAGCCACCACTTAGGAAGCCCACATCCTATTTCTGAGTTATTGCCTAGAGTTCCCCCCACCTCGAGTGCAGGGAATTGAGGCAGCAGGTGATGAGAGAGAGGCAGCAGGTGAGGATCCAAGAACTCGAGTTCCAACCCCTTATGTGGGAGACCTGTATAGTATTTCTGGATCCTGGCTCCAGCCTGGCTTGTCTGTGGCTTTTGCAATTATTTAGGGAAAGAACCAGCAGATAGAGGATCTCTCTCAAACAGTGTCTCCCTTTTTCTCTTTGTCACTCTGCCTCTGAAACAAATATGTCTTTAAAAACAAAAAAAAAAAAAAAAGAAAAAGAAAAAGAAAAAGGACTTTGAAGTGACCCAAGTACTCGGGACATCTTTTGTTGCTTGACCAAGGAGTAAAGGGGAGCATCCAGGACTTGAATCAGTGCTCCTATGAGATGCTGCGATAATGACAGTGATGTTCTGGAAAAGGAGCAAGCATTTGCTTGTAATTAGTAAAATTTATCTGATGCTGTTATTACTACTATCAATACTATAGTTTTAAGATTTTGAATCCAGACTATTTAGTAAGCACTTCCTTAAAAGCATTCTGAAGACACTATAGTCTATGTTAATTATTTATATGATACAAGAAAAACATACTCTTTAAGAGGCTAACAAATTATTTTCTAACAGACATTAAATAACACTTCCCTGAATGAACAACAATACATACAGCCATTGCATAACATGCTTTGTTGTCTGAGCATCAATATTTTCTTACAATTTATCCTAGTTTACACAAGAAAAGTTATCCCTCCCATTCCCAACACTTGTGTCAATGTTAATTTGTGTCCTCTCAGTTCTGTTGCAAAATTGTTTGCCTCCTACCTAATCCTTAGAAATCCATTTCTGGTTTGTCACTTATTTTAAAGAATAGAGGAGTAATTCTCTTAGAATACAAGATACATTACCAATGAATAGGTTCCAATACAGCCTTTTCTGTGGAACAAATACCAAAGGAATATTTCTGTGACTTTCTTTAATGTTTAGAGTATGTGAGTATTTGTTTTATCTATTTTCCATTTGCTTTTATCTCTTGATTTTTCCTTACTCGTGCTCATAATGTCCAAGTTACTGACAGCCTAAGTTCCAACCAATTAACTTCCATTGAATTTACAATTATTGTTTTCTAAAGATATATAAATAAAATTAGGTAGTTAGTTATGGTACTTGAGGAAGTCAAATTGGTCACCTTAATCACTATCCCAATTCCATCAGCAAATAAACATATAGCAATACCTCCCACAGAAAAGATAAAGCAACACCCTGTCCTGTTTTGTCCAACGTCCCTTGCTGTCCATCAGGATAAAACTCTTTGGAAATTTGCCTCTAATTGCAATCTGTGATTCCTTTCTTCTGTGCATTGCATCTCCTCTGATGTTTCAGTCCCCATCACTCCATCAAAACATCACAGATTTGCCATTAATAATGTCCACATTTCCAAACATACAATTATACACAGTTATATCTACAATTGACATAGGAATTCACTCCTTCCCAGAAGCACTTTCTTCAGTTGGTTTTTTCCTTCTAACTGGTTTGTTTGGGTGTTTCATTCTCATGTTTTCGTTCTCCGACTGCTCACCTGGAGTGCACAGACACCTGCTCCACCTACAATTTCCACATGTGATACGATTCTTTTTTCATGGCTTTAAAAATATCATCTTCATATGTTTGGATACCAAAAGCCTTTGCTTCTTTACTTTGGATAACTCAAGCCCTTACTTCTTCCTTCAATTCTAGACTTACATATTTGAACAGCAATTTCAATATTCTAAATGTCTTCTCTTCAAAAGAGAGATTTTAAACTCAAAACACCTTAATTACAAGGTCCCAAACACATCTTCCCAGAGTTGCTAGCTCAGAAAATGGCACCTTTGCTTTTCTGGTGGCTCAAATAAACAATCTCAGAGTATCCTGGTATCCACCATTCTCTCATATTCCACATTCAGTCTATCAGCAAATTCTGTCATAACTTCCTTCAAAGTCTATCCTGGATGTGACCGTTTTTTCTATTTATAGCTAACCTAAGACACCATTTCTCACTGCTATGGCTGTAATTGCCTCCTAGGCCTTCTGTCTGTTTCATCCTTTTGTACCTACCAGAGACCTCTTTACAAAATTTAAATTATACCACTCAACTGCCTGAGACCTTTCATAATTTAACATCTCATTTTGATCAGATTACAGATCCTACACTATATCCTGGACCCTTACTGCAATTTCACAATCCGCTTGATAATGCTTGATCCATATAAATTTTCAAAGGTATTTACTGAATTAATAAATTGAAGAATAAATATACGGATAATCATAAAATGGAGCCTCATCAAAAGTATTAACTTACGATCTGCAAAGCTCTACTAGAAAAGATAGATTCTTTTGGTATCCAAACATATGAAGATGATATTTTTAAAGAAGTTTAAGGGAATATATCTTCTTTATATTTCTAAAAACCTATCAAAAGAGCAAATGCATGACTGGCATTACAGTTCTTAAGCAAAATCTGAAATTATAGCTTGTGACTTCAATGAGTTGTTATTTTGCTTTTTAATGGTTTAAAAGAAAAATACATCTCCCAATTAATAACTTGATTTTAGTCATTAAACAAATATGACTTTGCTACCAGTTCTCAAAGACTGACATCCAAAAGTAATGTAATTTCTATAAAATTAGGCTCATTTATTTTTTGATAACTGAGATCTGTGGACTAGATAGTATTAACATTTCATTTATAATTACCAGATCATTCTGTCACATTAATATATAAATAATATATAAATATATATAAATATTTATATATATATATAAATAATATATAAATAATATAAAAAACTTGAGACAAAATAGGAACATGTACAAAACAAAGGAAGTGGAACAATGCATCTTAGAACTCTGATCTTGGCCGGCGCCGTGGCTCAACAGGCTAATCCTCCGCCTTGCGGCTCCGGCACATCGGGTTCTAGTCCGGGTCGGGGCGCCGGATTCTGTCCCGGTTGCCCCTCTTCCAGGCCAGCCCTCTGCTGTGGCCCGGGAGTGCAGTGGAGGATGGCCCAGGTGCTTGGGCCCTGCACCCTATGGGGAGACCAGGAAAAGCACCTGGCTCCTGGCTCCTGCCATTGGAGGAGCGCGGTGCACCGGCCGCAGCGCGCCATCCGCGGTGGCCATTGGAGGGTGAACCAACGGCAAAAGGAAGACCTTTCTGTCTGTCTCTCTCTCTCTCACTGTCCACTCTGCCTGTCAAAAATTAAAAAAAAAAAAAAAAAGAACTCTGATCTTGATTGTAACTGACTGTGAAAGAAAATTGGAGCAAGAATAACTTTTTGGAGCACATCAATCTGACCAAACATAATGTAATCATATGTGATTACAGAACAGTCAGAAACACATAGTACTTTATATAATGACATTAAAATTGACATTTGGTTACTGAATTTGTAGCTTTGAAATTTTTGAAGCTAGTCTCTTATCTCACTGATCTATTAAAGCATGGCATTTGGGTGTATATTTATCAAATGATGATTGATTTCTAAATGATCAATTGTGTTATTAATTTTAATATTAGACTGAACATAAGATGTACACTTGGATGGATTGCTCTAGTATCTACAAGTGCTGAAACACTTGAGAAAGTAGAAAACAAATCACATTATTTCTAAGAAAATGGATCAATGAATACATTTTCCAACTTTTAATAAATGAAGACACATTAAAGTGAGAGTACCCTAACTTCACTGTGACAGAACATTCTGAAATATTCGGTCAAGTGTGTTATTTCAAAGCTCTTTTCACAGATTTTCCCTTTAAGGAGCAGGTGTTATGTGCATCTCATTCCCTGTTATTAATGGTAAAATAGGGCTGCTCTCTGAAATGATTTTGCAAGTTATCTTATGAGCACTTTAATGTAATTCTTTTTCTGACCAGTTACAGTAATATATATGTTTTTATATACATCTATATTCTGTTAATGTTAAGATGTTACAAGAATGCTGCAGTGAGTACTTACTGTATTACTCCTTTCCTAGTAATTCCCCATCTAATTGTTAAGAGGGGAAAGGATTTGATGCAATAGAACATGGATGCTGTCATGATACTAATAAAATAAATCCCACAGGATTTGAGACCTGACCCTTTTGCAAAGTCATCACAATGTTCCAGTGGGTTAATTACAATCAGGTACCACAAATAATTATAGAATCAGAGGGTAAGGATTTTCTCTTCACTCTGGAAACCACATAAACTATTATGTGTCATAAAATCTAATTATAAGAATGATAATAATTGGACTAGATGGCCAGATGACAGTTTTTCACAAACTTGAACTTGTCTTTATATCCCAGGATGTCTAATTTTAGTCTCTTTTTCCCCGTTATCTCTGTAACATAACCAGACAGGTATCAGCATGCTAGTATGTTAAAATTACCAGTTTGCAATCAAATGAGTTTCATAAGCATTGTTAATAACTGCTTTTAGTAATTCATTATGAAGACAGCCTGGTGAATGTATAATACACGGAAATTAAAGTTAATAGACTTGAGTCATAGTTCATTTTTGTTCTGCCACATATTAGCCACATTTCACTTTTCTATGGACCACAATTTTCTCATTTGAAATATGTTCAATTGTATCATTACTTCAGCATTTTTTCCTATCTAATAATAGAAGTGATAAGCCTCATACCTTGTCAGTGTAATGTACCATTCATATTAAAATAATCTTTGACTGATATACTATTGGCATATTAAAGTCCTCTTATTTTTAGAAAGCCTATTATAATGAAGTTCTTTGTTAAGTTGAAAATAAAACAAAAATTAAATTCAAGTGTAATTTCTAAATGAATTTATTGGTGTAGATATTTGCACTAGTGCTATGTAATGAGTACCCACTCATGCTAAATTCATATATAGTGATTTAGGATAAATTAACACTGATTCTCCTTTCATAATTCTTTGGATTTTCCTCATTGTTTCTGTTGCCTTTGGGAAACACATAATACCAGGAGGAAAAAAAAGAAGAGCAACCATAAATTAGTACTTCAAGAAATATAACTATCTGGAAAAATATGTGGGGTTGAAGTACTGTTATTTCTATTACTTTGTTTCTTGGGTGTTTTATGAGTAAACAAGAATGAAACACATGCAGAAATGTTAACATTATTAAATTAAATTCACAGTGTACGCATTAGAAAGCACGTCACTGTGGGGCAGACTACCATTACTGTAATGCACAAGTATTATGAGCATGCCCCATTTGTCTCTGTGTGTGTGTGTGTGTGTTTCAAATCACAAGTAAAGTTTATGGCTTTATAAATATGTCAAATTATGATTTCTGATGATTATTATTTAGTACATGGAAACATGACTACTTTTTTATATTGTCAGTTAAAAATCTACACTAATAAAATATGATTTATCATTTTAATTAATTTTATTTAGTTCCCATTGAAATAGTCAAGAACTATGTATTTGTATATATATATATATATATATATATATGTATATATATATATATGCATTTTTCCAAATCAGTTGGCAGTGGAACTATAAAGTTAAGTGAAAGTAATTGTTATTTTATTTAATAAATTATTCCTCCTGTGCTAAAGTTCTTTAATGAGCAAGAGAATAAATAAATGCAATCTTATCAGAATAGCAGAAGTTATGTGATGATGCTTACAAATTATATGTTTAATTTTTACTTTTTAAATATTTATCCTGTATTTATTTATAAAGCAGAATTATAGAGAAAGACAGAGGTATCTTGCATCCACTGGTTCACTTTCCAAATGGCTACAACCACCAGGGATGGGGCAGGCTAATGCCAGGAGCCCAGAATTTCTTTCTAGTCTTCCAGGTGAGTGTAGGGACTCAAATAGTTGGAACATCTTCTGGTGGTTTCTCAGCTGAATCAGCAGGGATTTTGGATCAGAAATGGAAAAGTCTTGTCTTTAACCAGTGCCCATATCGGATGCCAGTGTTGCAGGCAGAGGCTTAACCTGCTAATCCACAATGCCAGCTCTGCAAGTTACTTTATTAAATAACTTTAGTTTCATATCAAAATAGGATAAAATATATCAGGGAACCTGAATTTAATCTTAGATAAGAATATATCAAAGCATGGGGTAGAGGTATTTATATTACCATTGTATAGATAAGATAGAACAGCAGTGAATTTTAAGTAACCCAGCTAAGTTTATACAGACAGAGTATTTGTAGAAAGATTACCACTGAGGACTTTAGGGGCGTGTCACAAATGATCCAGAAGACTCTGTAACTTCACTGTGAATGGCTCCCCACAGAGTTATACACTGAAGAAACTGAACATAGCACTCAAGGAGGGTATAGTGAACATCAGCTCTCTGTAAGAGTAGAAGGCAACTTGAAAGGTCCTGGGGTAATAATCTATGCTGTCTTTTTTTTTTTTTAATTTATTTATCTATTTGAAAGAGTTACACAAAGAGAGAAGGAGAGGCAGAGGGAGAGAGAGATTTTCTATCTGCTAGCTTACTCCCCAATTGGCCGCAACAGCTGGAGCTATGCCCATCTGAGCTAGGAGCCAGGAGCCTCCTCTGGGTCTCCCAGGTTGGTGCATGGGCACTAGGACCTGGGCCATTTTCTACTGCTTTCCCAGGCCACAGCAGAGAGCCAGATTGAAAGTGGAGCAGTCGGGACCTGAATTGGCGCCCACATGGAATGCTGACACTGCAGACAGCGGCTTAACCAGCTAGGCTATAGTGCTGGCCTCTTTACTGTCTGTTATCTTAGTTTATTTTCCTTTCTTAGTGTTCTACTCTCTGTTACAAATTCCATTCCATCAATTTATCTATTGCTAGAATAGTGCTGACAACATGACATTAAGTGGTTAATTTAATTCTTTGACCATCCAGTTACTGCTTGAATGCATAATTAGTGGTGGATATGTTACATTGCTATTCCAACTTAGAGTACAATAGTATAATGGGTGTAATGTACATTTATACCTGTGTGCTATTTAGATACAATTTCAAGCTTCTTTTACAGAAGGATGGAAGGAAGAGCAGAAGGAAATAAAGTGTGCATAGGTCATAATTTCAGCTAACAAAGATTTAAATAATATTCTCACTTCTATTTAGTAAAGATCACTAAATGTAGTCTGTAGAGACACCAAATTTAAATGTTTAGTTTTATCACAGAATAACTCCCTCATTGTTTTGACTTAAGAAATCAAAAGCTTTTCGTGTGTCTTTAAGAATAACTGAAAAAGAAGCTTTGTGTAACTGAACTAGATACAGGAGATACCTGTAAAGCACAGAACAGGGGAGAGAGTGTAAAGCGGTAACCTTCATCCATGACAGAGTGGCTAAATCCAGAATGGTCAGATCACTGGACAAAACACAGCAGGGAATTTCAGTAACCAGATAACAGGCACTGCAATCCTATGACAATTGAGAGAAGAACCCCGAGGTGAGTCCATGTTTACTGTGATTCCTTACTTGAAGTTAATTTATTGTCTCAGATCAGGAAACTTTACCCAAATTAAAGTAAATCACCTCCAGCAAAGTGAAGAGAGTTCTGTGGAATCTGAAGGACTTCAGCGAGTAGGGAGTTGGCAATGAGATGGGCTAGTGTTCTCCTCAGGAGATCCTGAAAACAATTGACTGAGGTTGGGCTGAGTACATACAGGGTGAGACTATGAGAAGCTGACCAGAGAGAAGATACCACAGGACTGACAGAAGAAAATAAAGGACAAGAAGGACTGGGAAACTTTGGAGGCTGAAGAAAGGAAGGTTACACTGTTGGGATAGCTCTGTTTACGTCACATCAATGTGTTTAGTAGTTGGCATTCAGTTGACTTGAAGAAATAGTTTGTACTTGAAGAATACCATAAGAACTAGACTATCCAAGCCTAACAAATTCTCAAACCAAATGGAGCAGACTTTTGACTTTAATTTCTGCCTATTTGGAAGATCTATAAAATATCTTGACCTTGCCATGCAGTCACTAACAAATCATATAATGAAGAAGATATACATGTGGTACAAAATCAAGTCTACTTACATCCCTTGGTTGAACTTCATCATAAAATAAAAATAAATGTTCTTTAGTGGAAACATGTATTCTTCCAAGTAAAATAAAATAATATGTAATATTTTCTCATATTTTACCCATAAAGTCTAATATAAATTTTAAAATTATTAAGGATATAGTGAAATAGGAAAACAGAAGATGAATCTGTGATAACTCAGATATTAGTTGAAAGAACAAATGTCTTAAATTAGATATTTTAAATATGTTCAAGAATTGAAAGAATAATATGTGTTCCTTTTTTAAAAAATATTTATTTATTTGAATGGCAAATTTATAGAGAGACAAATGGAGAGACAGAGAGAGAAAGCTTCCATCTGCTGTTTCACTCCCCAAATACTTGAAATGGCCAGAGCTGGGCTGATCCACAGCCAGGAGCCAAGAGCTTCTTCTGGGTCTCCCATATGGGTTCAGGGCCCCAAGTACCTGGTCCATCTTCCACTGCTTTCCCAGACCATAACAGAGAGCTGGATCAGAAATGGAGCAGCTGGGACTGTAACCAGCACTGCAGGTAGAGGTTTAACCAGCTAAGCCACAGCTGCCACAGCACCAGCCCTTAATATATTTTCTTTATTAATAAGAAAGTATACACTCTTGCCAGAGAAATAAAGCTACAACAGTTTTTCTTTAACTCTAAGAGATACATCCCAAGAACAACTGTTAATGCCTGCAACTATGGATAGTATTCAGACACACACACACACACACACACACACACACACAATTCTTTTGTTACTCCTACAATCCCAGCAGCATTGCCACATAGAACCACAGTTCATATGTCCTTTCATATTTTATGCTCTAACAACTCTTTTGACATCATTAATTGTACTCATTCGGGCCATTGTTAAGCTATCCAAAAAAAAAAAAAAAAAAAGAGGGTGAGGGTGTTGTGGCCTGAACATAAACCCTGGGAAACCATCACAATTGATTAGCCAACCAAGAGAGGTACCAAATGACTAATGGGTAGCTAGTGGATAGAATATGGATATTCTGAAAAAGGAATATTTGCTATCCTAGGAGCTGGAGAATTTATCACACAACTCAGAGGGCACATAATTTAAAATTCATTGTTAGATCCTAGCAAGAATTTTCCATTTAATATTTTTGTGCTGCTGTTGACTGTGGGTAACTAAACCTCAGGAAGTAGAACCATGCATAAGGGGGATGCAGTGATTGCACTTTGAAAAGATGTGTGGATACTAAATTCAAAACTAAAGTAGTGAAATGAAACAAAATTAGTTGGTGAGTTCCAACACAGATTTAAACAGGAGAAACAGGATTCAGCGAGCTCACACAGAAATCAATAAAGAATACCTAGTTGGAAAAACAGAAACAAAATTAAAGAAAAGAGGACACAATTTTAGTGACTGTCCAACAATATTTGATAGCCTGGATAATGTATAACTGGAATTCTAAAAGCAGATAAGAGTGAGAATAGGACAAAAAATACATGATGAAATACCTATCTAACATTTCTCAAATAAGACATAAAATTTAAACTTAACGAGAATCTCAAGTAACTTCAGGCCAATAATAAAAGCAACACAAATTAAAAAAAAAAAAAAAGAAATCATATCTTGAAAAACAAGAACTACTGAAAACTAAAGATAAAGAGAAAATTCTGAAAGCAGCCAGAGTAAAATTGCAAAGGACGTTGCATACACGTGATGAGAGCATGGATAAAGGCTCCTTTGAAACCTTAAGTGAACAGACAAGAAATACAAGATACACATCCTAATGCTGCTGAAAGAAGCTCAATCAACTACGAAATCTATTTTCTTTCAAAAACTTCAAATGAACCCAAATAAAGATTTTTCAAATAAAAGAAAGTAGAGAGAGATTGTAACTACTCAGTCTGTGCAATGGGAAATTCTAAAGGGTACTGTTTTGCATACCATATGATACCAAATTGGGAAATTAAAACCAATGAGAAAGAATAAGAAATATTATATGTAATACAATTTTTGTTTTATTTTATAAATTTCCTAAAATGTGATTATTTAGAGCAAATAGTGTTTGAAGAGGGGCTTTATTCTACATCACTTTGAACGTCTGAAACCAATACAAAAAACAAGAGGGAGGATATGTGAAACTATATTGCAAGTCTATTAGTTTTGTGAAGTAATGGTTATAAAATAGAAAATGGAAAGAGTGAAGAGGAAAGTGAGAAACATGAACGGTAAAGTCAGTACTGTCATTTGGGAAGCATGTAGATTTAATTAAATTTGGCCAAAACAGGCCTCTGTAATTTCAATTCCTACATAACGAACTGCAACCTGTCTTAGTTTGTAAACAAAGTGCAATCTGAGGTAAGAGAATATGCTTCAAAAATGTAGCTGAATCTCAGTCAAACATAGCAACAGATATCAATTCATTCAACCACTTCCATATAAGGTAACTGCTGTATTTCTCCATACCAGAGTGAAGCAAATGTGTGCTTTAACAAATCATAATGTTTCCATGCATTGCTTTCTTTTTCTCTCTATTTATACTGTCTGCGCTGCTGCATAGAACTCTCTAAACTTTTATGGTTTCAGGTTGCCTTCTGACTCATGACTCATTCTCCATTCAAATAAATTGTGATCCCTTTAATATTTTGAGAGTATTTTACACAGTTGTGAACTGTTCAAATAGTAATTCTGGGTGGGTTGTTATAAACACAAGAAGAAATCGCTATAACTGAGGAAATCACTACAAAATAAAAAAGCAAAAGAATACATCTACATACAGTTCTAGGAATTGTGGAGCAGCCCTTTAAGCTGTTGCTTGCAAGACAGGTACCGCACATCACAGGGTTGGTTTGAGTCCTGCATTATTCGCTTCCAGTATGCCAGGGTAGACAGAGGATGATGGTCCAAGTGCTTGGGCCCCTACCACCTATATGGTAGACCAAGATGAAGTTCCTGGCATAGGTCTGCCCTATACCTGGTTGTTGGCATTTGGGATGTACACCAGTATATAGAAGATTACCTCTCCCTCTCTCTTTGTCACTCTGCTTTTCAAATAGATGGACAGTTAGACAGATAGATATTTAAAAAAAAAAATAGGGCCAGCATTGTAGTGCACCAAGTTAAGCTGCTGCCTCTGACACCAGCATCCCAAATGTGAGTCAGTTTGAGTCCCTGACGCTCCACTTCTGATCCAGCTCTCTGCTAGTATGACTGTGAAAGCTGCAGAAAGTAGCCCAAGAGCTTGACTTCACCACTCTCGTGGAAGACCCTGATGGAGTTCTGGGCTTCTGGCTTCATCCTGGTCTAGCCTCGGCTATTGCTACCATTTGGGGAGCAAATGTTTGGAAGATCTCTCTTTCTGTCTCTCTCTGTCTGTCTCTAACTCTTCCTTTAAAATAAATAAAATCAATCTTTAAAAATATATAGATAAGTTGAAAATAGAGGGTGAAATAAAATATGTTATGCAGACATAAACATCTCAATATTAGCCAAAACTGATTTCTGAACAGAAAAAGACATTTCATAATAATAAAATGGTCAATTAAACACTAATATATAATGTATAACATATATAATATATATATATACTATATATAATATAGTATATGCAATCTTAAACAGACATAATCACTTAAACTTAAAGTATGGACAGGAAAATTAGTAAAAATAAGTATAAATAGATAAACCATAATTATAGGTGGAGATTTTTATAGTTCTCTGTATTTCATACAGGGATATAAAGACATTAGAATATTAGACTATCTGAATACGAATAAATTAATTTAAAGAATTTATTGTTGTAAATAACTGAAGAACACATATTCTTTTCAAGTGTGCATTAAATATTCATGCAGATAGATTATGTGCTGGGTCATAAAATAATTCCCAATGTATTTCAAAGGCAGAAACATTACAGAGTTTATCCTGCTAAAATAAGTTAGAATCCCACAACAAAAAAGAATTGCAGGGCCAGTTCTATGGCACAGTGGATTAAGTTGCGATCTGCAATGCTTACATTCCATGTAGGCGCTGGTTCGAGTCCTGGCTGTTCCACTTCTGTTCCAGCTCCTTGCTAATGCTCCTGAGAAAGCAGTGGGAGATGGACCAAATACTTGGGCCCCAACACCATGTGGGAGACCTGAAAGAAGCCCTAGCCATTTTAGCCATTTGGAGAGTGACCCAGTAGATGGAAGAACTTTATCATTGTCTCTGTTTCTCTCTCTCTAACTCTACCTTTCAAATAAATACATATTTAAAAAGAAAAAGGAATATTGATATAAACAGATAGCAAAAAAAAAGGAATTGCAAAAATCTTTCAAATATCAGAAATCAAATAACAAACTACTAAATAACCCATAAACAAACAACAAATTTGAAAAGTCAAAATTATTTTAAACTTAATATAATGAAAAATAATAATAATTTACAGAAAGAAGTTAAAGTAATGTTTAGCAGGAAATGTTATTTAGATGTCTGTATTAGAAAAGAAAAAGGCTGAAATGGTATTTATTTAGAAGATTAATAAGTTATCAAAAGAGCAGTAAAATAAATCTTAATTCACAGAAGGAAGAAAAATTTTTAAAAGATATGATACAAAGCAATAAAGTAGAAAAAGATGGAAAAAACTAGCAAAGTCAAATGATAATGATTTTTAAAAGGTTAATAAAATTTTAAAAAGTCAAGCAAAATCAACCTAGTGCAAAAAGGAGATAATTAAATGGCCAGTACTAAAAATGAAAATTAGATATCACTAACACCATAAAAATCAAAAATGAAAAATACTATTGAATAATTTTATTCAAATAAATTTAATTATTAATTGAAAAATGTATCATTGAAAAACATAACCACTGAAATTAAGTCTAGAGTAAATATAATATTTAGGTAGCTCTATAACTGGTGAGGTATAGGCTTTTTTTTTTTTTTTTCAGGCAGAGTGGACAGTGAGAGAGAGAGACAGAGAGAAAGGTCTTCCTTTGCCATTGGTTCACCCTCCAATGGCCGCTGCCGCATCGTGCTGATCCGAAGCGAGGAGCCAGGTGCTTCTCATGGTCTCCTATGTGGGTTCAGGGCCCAAGGACTTGGGACAGTCTACACTGCACTCCCAGGCCATAGCACAGAGCTGGCCTGGAAGAGGGGCAACCGGGACAGAATCCAGCGCCTGACCAGGGCTAGGACCCAGTGTGCCGGTGCTGCAGGTGGAGGATTAAAAAACCGGCCAGGTTTTATTTTTTAACAATGAAAACTCCAAATTCAAATGGTTTCACTAATAGAGTATATTAAATACTCAAGGATTCAATAATGCTAATGTGGGCATATTCAATAATTTGAAACAGAAACAATATTATTCTGATACTAAAACTTTAGAAAGTTATTCAAGGAAAGAAAATTATATAGCAATGTTCCCAATGAAAGAGAGGAACATTCATCAATAAATTATATTACTATTAACAAGTCAATCCAGAAATGTAGAAGAAGGATGGATTAATGCAAAGTGGCTTTAACCCTTAAATAAGAGATTGCTGCAATACTCAAAAAAAGGATTCAGTATGTTTCACCACATTAACGGAATTAATGAGAAAATAAACAACAATAGCCAAACAGTATGATTCTCTTTAAAAAAAAAAAAGCATTTGCCTTAATTTAGTAACCAAGTATAATGAAGTCTCAAGAAAATAGAGATAGAGGCCGGCACCTTGGCTTACTTGGCTAATCCTCCGCCTACAGTGCAGGCACACTGGGTTCAAGCCCCGGTTGGGGCACTGGATTCTGTCCTGGCTTGCTCCTCTTCCAGTCCAGTTCTCTGCTGTGGCCCGGGAGTGCAGTGGAGGATGGCCCAAGTACTTGGGCCCTGCACCCACATGGGAGACCAGGAGGAAGCACCTGGCTCCCGGCTTTGGATTGGCGCAGTGCGCCAGCCACAGTGCGCCAGCCATAGCGGCCATTTGGGGGGCGAACCAACAGAAACGAAGACCTATCTCTCTCTCTCTCACTGTCTAACTCTGCCTGTCCAAAAAAAAAAAAAAAAAAGAAAAAGAAAGAAAGAAATGGAAGGGAATGCTCTCAATTTGGTGAAGGGCATTTTGCAATTAATATAGACAATAGTAAAATAATAACCATTTTCCTAAAGTTTGAAACAAGATTACATACTATTTAATTTATAATTGTCCTAAAAACCTAGTGAATGGAGTAACAAAATGAATAAAAAGAAAAAAAATGTAAAAATTGAATTGGAAGAAGTCAGCTCTCTTCTACAGTTCACAGAACAATTTTCTCAAAAGTAGAATTCTTAATCAATTCACACAAATATAATTACTAAATTCAATTAGCAAAATTACATAGCTTAAGGTCAACATAAAGTCAGTATATTTCTATGTATTTCCAGAAATATGCAGTGGAAAATAAATTTGGAAATACAGAAAACACTTAGGAATAAATTTAGTGAGACAAATGCAAGAACTCTTCACATGAAACTTTGAAATATCAGTTGAAAAACAATAATGTTAAAATGATCCTTCTCTTCAAAAAGACAATGCTTTTAGGTCCTATCAGATATTGTGGAAACCAAGAAGCTGATTTTGAACTTTATTTGGAAAACATAGTATGAAATAGATTTAAACAAACACTTTAAATTCAACATACACAATGACCACTAAGCTCACAAGCTTTCAGAGAAAAGCAGAAAAGTGAAACCACAATGAAAAGTTGCTACAAAGAAAGCAGACAGTGCAATATTAAAAAGCAAACAAGCAAACAAGCAAAAAATCTAATTCCAAGTGCTGCTGAGGATGTGAAGCACTGGGGTTCCGGTACCTTGCTCCAGGGACTGTAACATCATCAACCAAGGAAAAGAGTTTCACAGTTTCTTAAAAAGATAAGCACATATTTATATTTACTCTAGAAACCCCTCTCCTGGTTTTTGCCCAGAAGAAAAAAAATCAACAAAAGTTTTCTATAAATATATTCTCAGAATCTTTATTCTTAGTATTCCCACGTAGAAAATAGTCTGTAGGTGAACTGATAAATTGTGGATTGATCTCCCAAGAAAAATACTTGTCAGGTATCCAGTAGTAAGCTACAAATGGAATACTGATTTAGACAGTTCAGGTAAACTGCAAATGGATAATACTGAGCAAAAGAAGTCAGATGAAAGATAATAGAGAATGTGACATCAATGATATGAAAATCTAGAAAAGGTTAAGCTAATCTCTAATGATCAGCATGAAATCAGTGGTTGACTGGAGGGTCAAGCAGAAAAAAGACTGTAAAGTGGCAGGGTGAGAGAATCTTGTGACAGGATGGAATTATTATTGTCATGATGGGATGATACTGTATTGGGCTGTGTCCACTGGTCCCAACCTGTTGAACTGTCTGCTTAGTTTGTGTTATACCCCCATGAAATTCCTAAGTATCACATAGATTTACTATATAAGAAATAAAAGTATTGATATTATATGAAGTGTGAACTTGAAAATTCATTCTCCTGAAAGATAACTAGAGCTCCATCTCCTATTCTGTACTTTCTTAACTTGCAATTTGGAGATTCTGGGGGAAGTAGAAATGAGGAAAGTTCTTCAACTTTGCATTAAAGACATTTTGGAAAGAATGTGAGACACTGCCTGTGCTTTACAGAATGTTTAATGCATCCCTGGCCCACACTCTGCTATCCCCATTACTCCCAGTTTTGACACTCAAATCAGGGTGCAGACATTGTTACATGTCCCCATGAGCTTGCAGTGGTAGAGAACTAAAAGGAAGAACCACAGCATTGGAATATCATGTCTGTGGTGAGACAGTCTGAATGGTTTTAAAACCTAACACCAACTTCATTTCTATTGGAATTCATTTAACCATTCTGTTTCAATGTTTATTTACGGATATATTTTGGGGGAAAATAATGTACACCAAGGGATTAACACGGTGTTTTCCATTAAGGCAATTCTCAACACATATCATGTATTATTTTTACTCTGGTCAACTATAGATACATAGACAGTAAAGAAAATTACTTATTAAAATAGTATTTTGTCCAACAGGCACATGAAAAAATGTTCAAGATCACTAGCAATCAGGGAAATGCAAATCAAAACCACAATGAGGTTTCACCTCACCCCGGATAGAATGGCTCACATTCAGAAAACTACCAACAATAGATGCTGGAGAGGATGTGGGGAAAAAGGGACACTAACCCACTGTTGGTGGGAATGCAAGCTGGTTAGGCCACTATGGAAGTCATCTGGAGATTCCTCAGAAACATGAATATAACCCTACCATACAACCCAGCCATCCCACTCCTTGGAATTTACCCAAAGGAAGTCAAATTGACAAACGAAAAAGCTGTCTGCACATTAATGTTTATTGCAGCTCAATTCACAATAGCTAAGACCTGGAACCAACCCAAATGCCCATCAACAGTAGACTGGATAAAGAAATTATGGGACATGTACTCTACAGAATACTATACAGCAGTTAAAAACAATGAAATCCAGTCATTTGCAACAAGATGGGGGAATCTGGAAAACATCATGCTGAGTGAACTAAGCCAGTCCCAAAAAGACAAATATCATTTGTTTTCCCTGATTGGCAACGACTAACTGAACACCAAAGGGGAAACCTGTTGAAGTGAAATGAACTCTATGAGAAACTATGACTGGATCAAATCTTGTCTGGACAGTTGATATACAATGTAAATCTTTTCCCATTTTAGTATTTCTTGACGTTATTTGTTATTGATCTAGTACTATTGGTTGAACTCTGCAATTAACACACAATTATTCCTAGATGTTTAAATTTCAACTGAAAAGTAATCCCTGTTAATTTAGGAGAGAGGGAAAAAGAAAGGGAGGATATGTACAATTTGGGCAAACTCAATCGGACCTGCCCCAAACGATGGAGTTAGAAATGTGCCAGGGGAACCTAATACAACCCCAGCAAGGTGGCATGTACCAAGCCATCTCACTGGCCCAAGTGATCAATTTCAGTTCACAATTGATCACACTGATAGGTCTAGGAGTCAAAGGGATCACACAAGCAAGACTAGTAACTGCTAATACTAACAGATAGAACTAAAAAAGGGAGAGACTGATCCAACATGGGAAGTAGGATACACAGCAGACTCATAGAATAGCAGATATCCTAATAAATCACTCTGGCCTCAGAATCAGCCCTAAGGCATCAGGATCTGGCTCAAGAACCCATGAGAGTATTTTTGGCATGGAAAGCCAAGACACTCTGGGAAAAAAAAAAAAAAAAAAAAGAGAAGAAGACATAAATGAAAGATCTCGGCGAGTAAGATCCCAACGGAAGGAACAGGGCCACCAGAGAAGGAGGTGCCTTTCTCCAAAGGGAGGAGAGAACCTCCACTTTGACAATGACCCTGTCAGAACAAGATCCAAGTCGGTGAACACTAAAGACTTCCATAGCCTCAGCAACTCATGACTGCAGCCTGGGGAGATTGCTGACGCCATAAACAAGAGTGGCAAATTGTTAAATCAACAACAGTAGTCACTGTGTACTTACGGCCCATGTATGATCTGTACTTAATGTGTTGTCCAAGGTGAAGTAATGCAATAACTAGGACTGAAACAGTATTTCTGCATTTTGTGTCTCTACGCGGATGCAAACTGACAAAATCTTTGCTTAATATATACTGAATCGATCTTCCGTATGGAAAGACAATTGGAAATGATAAAAAAAAATTGGAAGTTACATAAAAATCAATCAATTAAAAAAAAATAATATCATGTAGGATCTCTGTCCCTAACGTGCTGTACAACGAACTAGTACTCAAATAGTATGCTTCACTCTAGGATGCTATGTGAGGGCAAATGGTTTAAAATCTTTTCTTAACAGATGCTAAACTGAACTCCTGTATACAAAGAGAATTGAAAATGAATCTGAATGGGAATGAAAGGGGAGGGGAGTGGGGAAGGGGGAAGGGTGGGGGGGGGAGGTATGGGTGGGAAAGTCATTGCAATCCACAAGCTGTACCTTGGAAATTTATATTCTAAATAAGAAAAAAAATAAAAAAATAAAAAAAAAGATTATAAAAAAAAAGAAAAAAAATAGTATTTTGTTATGGCTATGCTATTTCATAAAGTTTACTTTGACCTTTTAGGCTTATAAGCTCTATTATATGAACTTGTCATTGTAAATAAAAGTCCAACTCTCATTTATTTACCACTGAAATATGCTAATCACAGAAGTATTTTAATAAGATTAAATAATTGGGGCCAGAGTGTCGCATAGTAGGCTACGCATCCACCTGTAGTGCCAGCATCCCATATAGACCCCTGTCAGTGTCCCAGCTGTTCCTCTTCCAATCCATCTCTTTGCTAATGGCCTAGGAAAGCAGTGGAAAATAGCTCAAATGCTTGGGCCCTGTACCCATGTGAGAGACCTGGAAGAAGCTCCTGGTTCCTGGCTTTAGATTGGTCTGGCTCTGGACATTGCAGCCATCTGGGGAGTGAACCAGCAGATGGAAGACCTTTCTCTCTGTCTCACTATCTCTCTGTCTTTAACTCTACTTCTCAAATGAATAAATAAAATATTTGAAAAGATCAAATAATTCATATTATTACAGTCATAGACTCTTTTTGACCTCCTGCTGTTTATGTGTTATAAAATAAGACACTTACCACCTCCTATATTCAGTATGCTCTATTGTGAGGTGAGAAAATATAAATTCCTCAATGATTTCAACATACAAAATATGAAATCAATTACAGTCATCGATAATTTATAGAAATACTTCTAATTAAATTATTTATATTATCAGGAGTTGTAAAAAAGAGTTAAATACATATTCAAGGTGTAACCTTTCAGGAGAGAGCAGAATGAGACAGATGTAATTCTAACAAAGATTTAAAAATATGATGACCCTTTTTAAGAGTGGAAATTTAGGGAGCTATTCAAAAATCAAAAAATTTTCATTGCTAATCTAATAATCTATATATCTTGGAAGAGTAACATTGCATTGATTATTCATACTAGTTTTTATCAGCTTTCATTCAAACACCAAGAAAATATATGCTAAGTATGATACATACCTGCCTATCTTTGTACTATAATGAATACACAACAAAATAAGTTTTTGTTTCAAGAAGCTAACATATTATAATTTTGGAGGAGCAGTTTGCAATAGAAGATTGGTTATTACAAATTACTAATAATGATTTCTGTGAGAATAAAAAGAGGTCTAAAATAACTGCAACTTCAGAAATTAAATCATTATTGAATGAGCTGTGTAAAATAAGGACTTAAAAAAGTAGTTTATTTTATTAAATAGAGCTATAGGTGTTCAAAACTGGGCACACAGCAAAAACAAAACTCTAAGGTGCAGTAAAGTTTGAAGTCTTTGGCATTCCTCTAATACCTAACTTACCAAGCAACAGGTGTAGGATAATGCAGATTGCAGCAAAATTGTAGAGTCCAATTAAATACTAACTGAACAATTTTAGCGATATACACAAGAGACAACTGGCATACAACTTTGATAAAATTGTAACATGCAACTCCTATTGTAGGAATATAGATACAGTAACATGAAATATAAGGAATTTTGAATGGAGGATGAAAAAGAAAACCACAAAGAAATTTCATTACCAGCATTCTTTTTATTGTAAAATAATGTATTCAGATTATATTAATATATCAATTTGTGATTGATATAAATTCTCCTTTTAAAATGAGATTCCCAAATAGTCATTTCTTCTTTTTTATTTTTAGTATTCTTATTGATACAAACAATTCCATCATCTAATATTCCTTTGAGGTTACAACTACAGTGGGAACATGAATATTATTTGCAATAAATATATAAGGGTCCCTCATAAAGCTCACTGAAATTTTTGATCTAGTCTGGGACTGGCACTGTGGCATAGTGGGCTAAGCCTCCATCTTCAGTGTTGTCATTCCATATGGATGCCAGTTCATGTCCTGGCTGCTCCTCTTCCTACTCAGCTCTCCTATTATGGCCTGGAAAGGCAGTGGAAGATGGTTTAACTGCTTGGGCCCTGAATTCATGTGGGATACCCAGAAGAAACTCCTGGTTCTGGGCTTCAGATCAGCTCAGCTTCGGGCATTCTGGCCATTTGGGGAGTTGTTCACACGGGTAAGCATGTGGTTGACTGGAAATTTCAGTTTGCTGCTACTGTCTAGTTTCACCAAGGAATATATTATCACATGTTGCCACCCAGAAAAAAAAAACAAAAATGCAAGATTCCAATTATATTTCTACTGAATGGTATTATAAACATGGAAAATTGAAAGCCAAATCATCATAAACTGGGATTGTCTGTATTTTATTCTGTGTCTTAAGGAAGTAATATCATAATATGTGTAGCATATCAGGGAAAACGTGCTTTTCAGTGAAGACTCTGACTATCTACTTACAGACATCAGATTCCTCAAATGGAGAACAGTTTAGCTAAACGTGAAGACCTTCCATACCACCTGTCAACCATAGACTACCTGACAGCTCTGAACTCAATAGAGAAAAACAATGATGAAATACTCAATTCTATGTGTTCTGTGTAATCTGAGGGCAACCCTACCTCGATTTTGCCCTTTGATTTTGTTGAACAGTTATAATTCTTTATGTATCTGATGCCACTATACCAACTTGAGCATACAAGATATATTCCTCCATTTTGCTAAATCTGTGAGCATTATAAAGTTTCAAGTTTAAAAATCAATGCAACAAGTAATTTCAGTACTTGAAACAAGTATCTATCTCCATACAAATTTTTGCCAACATAGTTAAAGGATTTCACGATATTTTTGGAGATAAAATCAGAAAATATTTTCCTTAAAATTTCTATGATGAATACTTTTAAGGGATCTGACATGAAGCAAAATTCACTGTATAATAAAGAGAAACTAATTTAGGTACACAAAGAATAAATAATTAAAACTTCTGTGTATTATTAATGAAGTCTGCATCAAAGACCAAGCAAAGATGCACAAAACAAAATAAACCAAACCAGAGAAAAAGAATGAATGAAAATCACACTTACCCATACTTTGCAAAATTTGCCCAGCGTTTCATAATGGATCTACTCAAAATTTCTTCAGCTTTTGTATAATTAACTCTTCTTTCAAGAGGTAAGCCAAAGACAAATTCAATTTCATAGCCATGCATCACTCCCATCCATTCTGGCCAAGGAAGTTTGGAGGATCGGTGTTCAAAATAGTAAAAATAGGCATTGTTTCCCATTTCTGAGCACTTCTTGGCAAACTCTAAAGCAGGGCATATAATGTTGTAATCCCCAACCACATCATCCAATGCTTCACGGTAATTCTCAGGCCTCTCGTCATCTAACCAGTCTGCATAGTGGAACAGGATCGATTCCTTTCCAAATTCACTCACTCTTGGAAAAAATATTTTTAAACCATCTTGAAATTCTTTTCTAGTTATGATACTATTATTATCTTTACTGAAACCAGGAGCACCATAGACAAGAAAGGCTGTCCCTTCATCTTTATTCACACCCACCAAGATCTGGGTTTTTTTTAGTTGTCCAAGCTGAAGTAGTGTGTCTGGCATGTCAGTGAGAAAGTCACCATCCACTGTTGGACCAAAGTTTACTGAGAGGAGACTATCAAAGGGAACAACAAATACTTCATTCAGAAGAATCTCCTGGGCATCTTTGTTTCGAAGGCATTTTATGATTTCAGTCTCATTCTCTGTAGAGCATCCAATAAACTTAGCTAATGTCAACGTTCTATTCCTAGCTTCATGAAGAGACATGACTGCCCAAGGGGCATTAGATGATCCACTCTGCAGAATGGCTCTGGTGAACAACGGGTGGCTTCTAGGAGAAAGTAAATGAAGGCTCACCGAAGCTGCTCCTGCACTTTCTCCAAAGAGAGTTATACTTTTAGGATTTCCACCAAAGGCTGCTATGTTTTTTTGAACCCACTGAAGGGCCAGCTGTTGATCAAATAAGCCCATGTTCCCAGGGGCTTCCGGATTTCCTGGCAAAGTTAAGAATCCTAAAGCACCCACCCTATAGTTCATTGAAACCACAATAACTCTTTCAACCCGAGTCAGAAACTTGCCATCATACACTTGCAAAGATGAGGTTCCAGTCTGAAAAGCACCACCATAGATCCATATCATTACAGTGGCATTTTTTGGCTTAGGTGTTGGAATCCACACATTCAGATATAAACAATCTTCACTGAGGTCAGTGTTTGGGTTCCACATTTCTGATCCATGGAAGCCTGGGAAACTTTGATCTATGTTCTGATAGCAGGAATTTGCATATTGTGTGGCATTCCAAATGTCAGACCATTTGGTCAGAGATTGTGGCTTTTTGAATCGAAGTCTACCTAGGGGTGGCTGTGCATAGGGAATGCCAAGAAAGGCTGTTACAGTGCCCCCAAGAACCGGCAAGTTTATCCCTCTGATTCTTCCATTCTTGGTTGTAATGATCACATCTTCAGTGTGTGACTTCCTGATAACCATGCAGAGTAAAAAAAACCAGAAAAGAAATCGGATGCATATGATTGTGTCCTTGTCCTGCATACTGACTTCTGAAAGAGAGATCAGTAGGAAGTTTTATCAGTATTATGCATATAGAATTACACTGTGTTGATGCTAATGCCCTGAAATATAGAAGCTTTTATGAATCCTATAAAATACGAAAACTATTCAAATAGTTTTCAGTTTGGAAGAGAAGTAAGTGCATTAGGAAGTAAAATTTATTTGATTTGGAGACTAGTCATTATCATTAATCTGCAAGGGAGTTTTAGTGTTTTAAAAAAGAAATTTGTCCCTAGCATATATAATACAAAGGGACTTTAAAAAGTTCAGGGAACATGGAATTAACGGTAACTAATTTAGTGCCGATAAAATTTTCGAAACCGTGTACAGTTTTTCACAATACACATGATCAGGGAGTTTTAGAAGTTTTGATATCCTAGGCTGGATACCATACACAGTCACAGCAAACCTGGCATTAAGTAGTTTTCTGCTTATATCAGGTAAAATTTCTACCTGTGCAGAGGAGGCAATGCAAGCTAGTGTGTTTTCTGAAATTTCATGACTGGCTGATTCTTAACAGAATTGTGAAATAACTGAACAAGTTGTAAGAAATTGTAAACTACGATGATCCTTTCCTGTGTCACAGTCCCTTCTGTGATACCTTTTTGCCAGTGATTTCTTCCCCTATACAATCCAGCCTATGGTCAGAAGAAAAATCGGACAACTTAGACCGTACAATGACAGAACTATAGTAATGAAATTGTCCTACGAATTGTGAAAACTAGCCAAGCTTGCCACCGCTGAAAAGCAGAAAAATTAGGGCTGGGATATGTATCAGGTGATTTGAAGTTTTTAAATCATGATAGGCCTCTCTGTCTACCATACAATTCCAATGATGAGAGCTGATGGCTGGTGTTACAATACGTAGAAGATAGACAACTTGTGGCTGGTATTACAATATGTGGGAGAAGATACTGATTTGGAAGGTATGGTACACTCAGTGATTGCATGTGGCACACAAATTAATTTGTTAACTGATTACAATATATAAAACAAATGAAACTAAACATGATAGTATAGTCAGAGTTGTATTTTGATGGTGAATCAAATAACTGAAGTCAGAGGATTGAAACAGAAAAAATTCCAGGACAATAAGAGAACCAAAGTAATTTTTGTGACCTACAAAATGATTAGTTTTGGCATTTTATTCAGTAATATTTATTTGATGCCATAAAGAGATTATTTGGGGAGATAAAATTTTATCAAAAATTTGTAGTGCAAATGTTAGTGTGTTTTAAATAATAGAAACATTTCAGATTCTGAAGCTCCACAAAGAAGCAAAGAAAAATGTAACACAAGTATTGTTTAAAGAGCTAACATATTTATACAACTGAAAGAAACTGATTTAAATAGTCAATTACAAACAGACTCTTGCCAGACAATAATAAAAAGGCTCATGAATGTCCAAGACATTTCCTTTATTATATTTTATGATGCTATAATTGTAAATGCGACCTACATGAACAAGAAGCTTAATCCTATGAGCACTGGAAATTTGTCCCTTTTGTTTTGTTCGTTTGTTGTTCATTTGTTATACAGTCTTAGAAGGCCAGACAATAAGGCATTCTCCTGTAACCCACAGCCTAGACCCATTTAAATCAACCTAATTTATCATTGAAAATGGGAGAACTACCAATGAATAAGCATTTTTAATCCCCAAAGCTAGCTTAATAAATCAATGCATGTTGTAAAGTATTTTATTCAAAGATCAATAATGAATATATCCATACTTACATCTATATCTAATTATATAAATATGCATATGTATATTCATGTGTTTTATATAAAATGCTATAATTTTTAACCAAGCCAGAAAACTATAATTTTAAAAAATTTACAGTTTGATAAAATGGATTGCGTCCTAAGATCCATAAGATATTATTAAAACGTATAAAATTTTAACATTTTATATAGTTATGGTGTTTATGTATCACTGTAGTCACAATAAATGTAATCCATTGTAATATAAATAACAAACTGATATACTGTAATGTAAAGCTTTTTGTAACTTTTTATTAGCTAGTGAAATTTTATATTTCTGATAGGAGTGTGAGGCACTGTTATTATCTTTTTTTTTTGCCTTATGATTTTTTTTCTGTTTTGAAAATTTTCATTGGAAACAAACGAACTACAAAATGGGTTTACTCTAGAGTATATTTCAAAATTGCAGAATCCCTGGTTTTACTCATTCCTCTAGCTTGGCTCAGTCAATGTTCTTCTAACACAAAGTACATCTGTTGTTTTTGTTCTGTTTCCTTGGTTTTGTTTAAAAGCTATTTGATCTTTAAAAATGAAACACCTGGTCCTAGTGAGTTCTGGTCTCATCATTTTCAAACTTTTGCTCTTTAAATAACTTGCTAATTTTATTTCAAAGTAAGTATACTTATTACCAAAATATATTTGCTTTGTGTATAATTTTCACTGTGATAATTTTCACTGTTCACGTTTTAAAATAACTGCTATTACATCTAAATGGTTGGAATATTATTCCTATTCACTTAGTTTGACTTACATAAATATTTCTTATCTTCAATTGTTTCATTTATATTTTGTGCTCACAAGATCCTGCTTTTATATAGAACTATTTTTATGAATCAGAATTCTTGCATTTTCAATATCTGTGAGTAGTTACATGTAAATAATGTAACTAGTAATTTTCAAAACAATTATTGTTTTGCATTTATTGCAAAATGACAATATAATTAGAAATCAAATCCTACTTGTAGGAGAGAATATATTCCAAATTGTTAAAGCTGTACTTTAATATAAAAATATGAATATGTTCACATCTTGGCATAGGCTAATATTTTTACATTTAGCCCCAGTCTGTTGTTTAATAAGCATCACTTTATCATGATTTGATCTTCTATATTCTAGCATGCTGCTCTGTATTTCTTCCATTGAAAATAGGTTTCAATTATTTTGTATTATTTTTTAAAGCTTTATTCATTTATTCACTCGACAGGCAGAGAGACAGGGAGTGGGGGTTACAGAGAGATCTTCCAGCTTCTGATTCAGTCCCCAAATGAGAACAGTAACCAAAGTCAGGAAGCTGGAACTCCACATAGGTCTGCCTTTTGAGTGCCAGGAAAACAACGACTCAGCCATGTTTTGTTGTTGTTGCCATCCCAGGCACATTAGCAAGAAGTGGAGTGACCAGCATTGAACCTTACTCTAATATAGGATGCTGGCATCACACATGGGAGCTTACTCACTGTACTACATCAGCCCAGGTTTAATTTTTTAATATTTGTATACTCTATATGTTTAAACAATAAAAAAGAAAGAAATTAAAGGATACTAAAAAGTTCTTAATAACCTATATCTCTAAATATTCAACAAGTATTAAAATATTCCATAGAACTTTACTGTTTTCCCTTTTATAAGTTGTGACCAACTGCGTATTTCACATTGAATAAGTGATTAAAGTTTGAGAGCACATAGAATATGTATCACAAAGTATGAGCACATTTTTACACCAAGTACAACTGAGTACCTGAATTTAGATCAATCAAATATTGAAATAAATAAATATGATATAGGAATTATTTACATACTTCTAATTTTTATTTTATATATTTGAACAGCATATATATGCATATATTAGATATTTCTAATATACATATATTTTGTGTTGTGTGTGTATTAGAGAGGGAGAGAGAGATCTTCCATCCACTGGTTTACTTCCCAAATACTTTCAATAGCTGTAGTTTGACCAGGCTGAAACCAGGAGCCAGGACTCAATCTGGATCTCTTATACAGCTGGCAGGAACCCAAATATTTGAGCCATCCTTCATCTATTGCATCCCAGGATGTGCATCAGCAGGAAGATGGAATTGGGAACACATCCAGGATTCAAACTCAGGGACTCAGGTGGATTTTGGGTGTCCTAAAAAGCAAACTGCATCTTAACCATTACAACCATTGCTTGTCCCTGAGATAGTGTTTATTAGTTGAAAGATGTGAATTTGTATGGAACTGAAAAAAAAATTAGAGATACTTGATAAAAAATGAGTGGTATAGTATTACAAGTTTATCAAATACGTTCACATATGAAAATATTTACTTTTTACTTGTTGAACTTATTTAGTGTAAGCCTTTGATGATAATGCAATTTAAAAAGTTGTTATCTCAAAAGTTAGCAATAAAGGAAAGAGAAAGGAAAAGGGAAGGAAGGAGGGAGGAAAAATAGTATAATTATAAATCTCACTAGTCCAAGTGATCAATTTCAGTCCACAATTGATCACACTGATAGGTCTAAGAGTCAAAGGGATCACACAAACAAGACTAGTGTCTGCTAATACTAACTGATAGAATCAAAAATAGAGAGAACATGGGAAGCGAGATACACAGCAGTCTCATAGAATGGCAGATGTCCTAAATAGCACTCTGGCCTCAGAATCAGCCCTTAAGTCATTCGGATCTGGCTGAAGAGCCCATGAGAATATTTTAGGCATGGAAAGCCAAGACACTCTGGGGAAAAAAAAAAAAAAAACTAAATGAAAGATTTCTGTGAGTGAGATCCCAGTGGAAAGAACAGGGCCATCAAAGAAGGAGGTACCTTTCTCAGAAGGGAGGAGAGAACTTCCACTTTGACTATGACCCTGTCAGAATAAGATCAAAGTCGGCGAACCCTAAAGGCTTCCATAGCCTCGGCAACTCATGACTAGAGCCTAGGGAGATTACTGACGCCATAAACAAGAGTGTCAAATTGTTAAATCAACATCAGGAGTCACTGTGTACTTACGTCTCATGAGGGATCTGTCCTTAATGTGTTGTCCAATGTGAAGTAATGCTATAACTAGTACTGAAACAGTATTTTTACACTTTGTGTTTCTGTGTGGGTGCAAACTGATGAAATCTTTACATAGTATATACTGAATCAATCTTCTGTATATAAAGATAATTGAAAATGATTAAAAAACCTTGGTGTTAAATTGGAAATTGCGTAGAAAACTAATCAATTCTTTAAAAAATATCATGTAGGATCTCTGTCCTAAATGTGCTGTACATTGTGAATTAATACTACACCTAGTACTCCAACAGTATTTTTCACTTTGTGTCCCTATGTGAGGGCAAACTGTTGAAATATTTACGTAATGTGTACTAAACTGATCTTCTGTATAGAAAGAGAATGGAAAATGAATCTTGATGTGAATGGAAGGGGAGAGGGAGCGGGAAAGGGGAGGGTTGTGGGTGGGAGGGAAGTTATGTTGGGGGAGCCATTGTAATCCATAAGCTGTACTTTGAAAATTTATATTCTTTAAATAAAAGCTTTTAAAAAAGAAATATATCTTCGAACTACATGGAAACTGTTCTTATTCTATTATTCTAACTGTTCTTATTCTATTAATATTATTTTAACATGAGAATTGTTGAAAATTGTGTTGTAATTATGCATTTGCTATGAACCTGATAATCTAATATAATAATAAATTCACTTTAAAAAGTACTAGTAATTTTTGAAAACTTCTGAACATTTAAAATACAACTTTCAAAATAAGAAAGATAATTTATAGTACTCTGTTTCATGTTTTAAATTCAAGTTTGAAAGAAGTTACAGAATTCTCATGCCAAATGCAAGAATACACAATGCGGCTCTATAACATATGGATATGATAAAATGATTGATAAAAAGACCTCTGTGTCTATCATCTATTTGTCATAATTGGATATTCATCACCTTTCCAAAGTTATGGCTCAACCAGAAACTTTAATTAAAGAATGATCAGATATTCACGGTAATTTCCCAAAGTTTAGAGTAATTCTTCTTTTAAAAAGTTATGTATGGACAAATATATATTTCTGTTTGAAAATAAAACTTCTTTAATTGGTGGGAAAATATCCACCTAGATATATTAATATAATTTAGAACAAGCACCACTAAAAAGTATTTGGTCAAATTAAAACAACTAAGTCTTTATACCAAACCTAAAAGGCTTGTTTTGTTGCAGACTAAGTGAAGTGGAAAATTGAGGAAGTCTGTTTATAAATAGAGTATACCACTATCTTTGATAAAAGACACTGTATTACGTAGAAGAAGTACTAGGAACTTCTTGTCCTCAATCAGAAAGACCACTCACAAACATTTCATTGTATGGTTAATATGAATACTTAATTACAACATTTATTGTGTATTTGAAAGTGGATCTGCTCTTAGGTTGTATGTACTCAAAATTTCTAACATCTGAGACAATCCATTGTTTTTACTAAGAAGTAGACATTGCCATGAAACCATCAAAACAAAGACTCAATATAATTTAAATATGTGTTACTAATTGATATCAATAAACCAATCAAAACAGAAACAAAATTTTCATGACATGATTTTTAGGATATTATTGGCTTCAATTTTGTATAAATGAAAAATAGAGTAGATTTCAAGATTTTTTTTAATAATAGGAGGAGGACATTGCAAACACCAATAACCAAACCAAACTTTGAATATCCTATCAAAAAATTCATATATAACACTGAGAAGTCTAAAGATTTTTTTCAGTTATAAAGCCATGTTTTAAAATCTCATGCTTATCCCCATAAAAGTAGTTTTTAAAGTAAATAATAATTGCATTTATTGTAATTATGAGATGCTCTATATTAAGGAAGACATTACACAGTCTAGGGATAGTGTAATTCAGTTTATCATGAGACATATTCATATAAATATATGACATAGCATAAAGTAAAATATACACACAACTAATAGAAATCGTAAACAATGAAATTATTTTTATAATTCAATTAATTTTAATGACATACATTTTATACTCTGAATGAGTAACCTCCTGGATATACTGTAACTGAAGACATCAAAATGTTAGAGATAAATTATAGGAATAGTTCATGAGATTATAGTATAAATAGAAAGTTTTAATTTGCTTAAATTTCTTTAAAGATAAAAATAATAGATATTTTGTTACAATTTAAATACACATATAAAGAGGACAGCAGCAAAGGGGGCATGTTTGTGAATCAAATTAAAAAATTAGTCTTCTCTTTACATAAATGATACTTAGATCTTTGATTTGTCAACTGACAGTGTTAAAGTTTCTGATGCCGAAATGTTGATTCAGAAAACTACTCTGTTAAACAAGACAATATGAGAACTATTAATTTAATGCCATTTTTTAAAAAGGAGGAAAGTAAGGCAAAGACTATTTTTGTTGATCTTTTAAGAACAGATGGAATAAAGAATGCATTTAAGGTAAAACTGCATAAAATGTAATTCCTTAGGGAGCCCACTAGAAACATCCATGACAGTGATGCTACAAGTCCTTTATACAGTGCTGACCAAATTCATTATTTCTTTAGCAGTAAAATGGACTGTGTCTGTGTTCCCTGAATAATAGATTCGATGCATGTGCCTGCTCGCTTCATCTGTCCCATTTACAAGCTTTACTAAACTGCTCTCCACAGAGCACTAAAGAGACGTAACAAACACGTGAAGAGATTGCTCTTCTCGCACAGAATGAGTTCCTCAGTAACTTGCATCTCTCTGTGAAGGTGTAAAATCAGAGCAACTTACCCGACTCTGCAGCAAAGATGATAAAGTTTCTAAGGACTGGAAATCATGTAACACTTCAGGGAAATGCAGGATGCAGCTGCTGCTCCAGCCTGTAAATTGGGCTGCACTGACATTACAATCAACTGTTACTGACAAAGCTCGCGAGAGTTGGCAGCAGCAACTTGATCGAGAGGCAGCCAATCTTTACTTTCTGACATCTGTTCAGAGGCTAATGGTATGAATGATTCATTTACAAAAATATTGCCAGATTCATGTTTTACAATTGCTGATACGCTTCTAAGAGTTAAGAGAAAAAGTCATACGGGATTTTTCTCTTTTTTTTTAAAGAGGATAAACGTAAGGAGAAGATGCATTTTTTAACATTATCAGAACTTATTAAATTTTTTTTAATAGAATGTACCTTTTCCCCCCATACTGACAATTTAAAGATGTCCATTTCCCCCCAAAAATGTTGTTATTGAAGACCTTCGCAGGTTCAATCTGTGTCAGTTGTGCAGTTGTAAAGATTAATAGGGAAGAAGATATGAAATAAGATAAATACAATGTAGTATAAGGTATGCAAATCAAGAGTGACGTGTTTACTAAATGTATGTCACTAACTTGTATCGCCTTCCAACTCCCACACCCCTACACTTGTTTTAACTTATACAAATTTGTGTTGGTATTTCTTATTTAGGGAACCCTGCAGGTGGACACCTGCGAGAAAAGCCGTAACTTTCTGCTCAAGAGAACAAAAATGCATTATATGATTTCCATAGAACTCTGAAGCACTTGTGAGCCAGCAGTCAGTGTGCTCTAGAGGATATATTTGTGTCTTTTTAGAAAAATTAAGAAAAAAATGAACAAGCTTTTACATTTTTAATATCTGATAAGTCATAACTTTTGCTTTTAAATCACTAATGGGCTCACTATGGAGTAATCAGAAGGTATGTATTTGTAGGTAATTCTGTTTTTTTTGTTTTTAGCCATTTTCAAATTTAAAACCAAACTGTGAAAACTGACATTTGTGGGGTTCTACCTTGACAATTTACATGGAAAATTTTGCTATTGGCAAAATAAATATATGAGTTAAATGTTGTTATCCACGTTTTCAAATGAGAAAACTATAGAAAAGTCAGAAACTTGTATATCCTGCTAGTAGTAGCTATTGAGTCAAAATTTTAACCTACATTTGTCTGATGTAATTATACATAGTCTGATTCAAGATAATAACTATTTTGTTCCTTTTAAAATTATCTTTTTTGTGAAAGTTGCTACCTAGGAAATATTGATGAGATATTACAATTCAGAATCAAAATGATTTATGGTGTACTTAAAATATATTTTATATATAACTTAGATACACAAACATTACAGAATGCATCACTCTACCTAAAATGAGGAAAATGAGCTTTAAAGGGCCTGCGGTGACAATTCTGCAATGGTTTATAAAGTGACGGCACTTTGGTTTAAAATGTAGTGATTCTGGTGGCCCACATGAAAACTCATGATTCAGTATAGATGGTTTTTTTGCATGCATACATCAAAATGATTCTCTCCAACATCTATCCACTGCATTGCTTTCTGTGCTTGCATGAGGACCTTGTTATAAAGACTTGCTACTGTTGAGTGATGTGTTTTGATGTTAATGAACTCAGCAGAGCTCCCCTCATGCTCCTAATACCCATTTACTACTATGTAAACCATTCCAAATATACCCATGTTTTGTTTTCATCTTTAAAATGAAGCATAACCAAATAATAACTTCACAAGCATAGTTTTATTTTTAACTCCTGTTTAAACTGGTTCACTAGCATCATCAACCAATACACAACCTGGCAATTCTACTTCTGCTCAGTGTTTGATTTCAGTAAACCACCTTCAGCTACTGTCCCTTTAATTCCTTTTCACTCACGCTTTCTCAGCTATGCCACATAGTTTATTGCATTATTTCTGTGTGTCCTTAAAGCATTTCTTCTTCCTGTCTTTCTTCAGAGTCTCTTCCTTTGTGGCTCAACAAACAGCAGCTGTTTTGCTTCTGAGGTGTCATCATTTTCTCACACACATCCAGCGAGAGGATGTCGCCTTCAGTGAGCTTGGTTCGGGGTCAGTGTGCAAGCACTACTCCATTGCCTCACAGCCTTGATGGTTAATGATCCTGCTGCTCAACGTTGAGTATGCCTTATAAGCGACACTGATGAATCACAAGGCACTTGACACCGCATTAACACTGCTCGGATTTTGCAACCATATATGCTCAAGTTTGGGCAGGGCAGCCATTGCAGTCTTGGCTCTGGGATCACTTTCAGTTAGCCAGTCATGGTGGCTTTTTGCTTTTACGGTTTCATTATAACTCAGTTCCCACCCAGCTGGCTGTTTTCTCAATAGCTGCACTCAAGGATAGTTGAGTCAATACACTGCATCAATCTTATTTAGAATTAGTCTTCCTTAGGCTTATTGATGCCACACAAGTGTCTTGATATTTTCTTTTATTAATACATTCATTTTATACAAGAACAATATATTCTCTGAAAAACTAGGAGTGATAAGGAAGATTATTTCACTATTTTACTTATCATCAATATGGAAAAGATCATTCTGTGTTCTGTTTATTATTTTAAAAAAATCTATGTACCTATACTTACACAGTTTATCAGCAATTAAATGGCTTTTAATAGCCTTTCTTGTTTTTCTTTAATGATACTAATTTTCCATTATTATTTTAATGACTGAAAAACTATTATATAGGTATGGTATAAACTAATTGCACTTTTTGTTACTTTTATAATGGTATAATGTCAAGCTATAGAAATTAGTTGTAAACACTTTGTGAAGCTCTGTAAATACAATAATTCACTTAAAAGTAATTATCACTTTAATGTAAGTGCTATCTTACCCCAGTTTCACAGTTGAAGAAATTTAGTTACAAAGTGGATAAGTAATTTTCCTTCCATCATATTACTTTTAATGTTTTCCAATATTCATGTTAACACCATCTACAATGCATATTTTACTATGGATATGCATATTTTGCTTGCTTGATTAATTTATTTTCCTTGGTATGTGCAAAGTTGATTTCCAACCTTCTGAAATCCTTTACAGGCTATTGAATAGAAATGTTTCCAACAATTCTGGCATAAATGGTACACATGTTAATCAAAATGAATCTAAACAATCCCTGAAGCTAAGGACTAGACCATCATCTTCAATTACATGTTATGCATTTGAAGGTGTATTTCTCAGCAGACTTTGGAAGCAGGCCCAGATGTGCCAGTTATAAAATTCTGTGAGGATCTGTGGCAGCTATGAGGAAAGTGACTCAGGCAGTGTCAACAATAAGGAACAGCACATAGGTCTTCTGAATTTAAGGGATAGGAAGTAATGGCAGCTGCTGGTTTTTATATGCAGATATACATGTAGTTCAAGTGAAGGAGATGTGGAAAGAGATTTATGGGCACCAACCTAGAACACTAGCTCCTAAAATGTAAATAGAAGGGCCAGTGCTATGGGCGCCGGTTCTAGTCCCTGCTGCTCTTCTTCTGATCCAGCTCTATGCTATGGCCTGGGAAAGCAGCAGAAGATGGCCCTAGTCCTTGGGCCCCTGCACCCGCGTGGGAGACCCAGAAGAATCTCCTGGCTCCTGGCTTCAGATCAGTGTAGTTCTGGCTGTTGTGGACAATTGGGAAGTGAATCATTGGATGGAAGACCTCTTTCTCTCTCGCTTGCTCTCTCTCTCTGTCTCTGACTCTCCTCTCTCTGTGTAACTCTGACTCTCAAGTAAAATAAATAAATCTTAAAAAAAATAAATAATATAAAATGTAAGTAGAAATCAACAACATGTCATTGTTCTTAAGGAACAATGTACCAACCAGATTTTCATAGAAGTGGTGGAGTCAGAAGAATCAGAATATGGAAGCAAACTCTGAAACTGGATCACAAAGAGTTTGAAAAGAGAAATCACTTTTTTTAAGGTAAGAAAAAAGAGAGGGAAAAGCTGCAAGCTCTTTTCTGATAATCTAATTTGTTAAAGTGACTTAAGCATACTCTTGCCAAGTACTTCAATGACCATGAGTTATGCTTTTGGAAAAATTATGCATTAACATGTCAATCAGAGTGCTGCTTTAAAAATCCAGATTCCAAGGCCACAATCCGTGGCTTGGACCTCAGCAGATCTTGGGGGTAGATTTTTAATTTGGCCTCATCCATGTACCTGATTGGGAGAAGTTTAGACACCACAGCAAAGAGACAAATTCCTGAAGCCTTCCTCCTAAGGAAATGGTTGTTCCACTGTGTGTACGTTTTATCTGTTTTCTTTCGTTTACTCATGTATAATTACATTTTTAAGCTAATTTAGAATGAGGCATAAAGATCCTTGAAGTTTCTTTCATATAGCCCATTTAAAATTTTTGTTTTTCCATAGGTGAAGTTGGGTGTGGTTCATTATTTTTGACAAATATATTATACTAATATAAGAAATTAAAATAGAGAACATTAGTTATAGGGTATATAGGAATTCTCTGTACTACTTCACAATTTTTTGTAGAATTAAGACTATTCTGAAATAATAATTTTTAAAAAATCTATTTATTTGAAAGTGAGTGCTATTTGAAAGGGAAAGAGGGAGAGAGAGAGGGAGAGAAAAAGAAGGAGAGAGAGAGACCTTCCATCTGATGGTGCACTCCCCAGATGGCTTCAACAGGCAGGGTTGGGTCAGATAGAAGCCAGGAGCCAGGAGATTCAGCCCGGTCTCCAACGTGGGTAGCAGTGGCCCAGTACTTAGGCCTTTTGTTGCTTTTCCCAGACTATTAGCAGGGAACTGGATGAGAAGTGGAGCAGCTAGGTCATGAACCAGTGCCCAAGGGGGATGTCAGTATTGCAAGAGGCAGACTAATTCACTATACCAAAATTCCAACCCCGTGAAATAAGAATTTTTTAAAAAAAATAAAAATAGTGGTATCAAATATATTTCTTCAAGTTATTTTTGTTAACAGCACATTTATCTTTTTTTTAAAGATTTATTTATTTGAATGTCAAAGTTACACAGAGAGAGGAGAGGCAGAGAGAGAGAGAGAGAGAGAGAGAGAGAGAGAGAGAGAGAGAGGTCTTCCATCTGCTGGTTCACTCCGCAATTGGCTGCAACGGCTGGAGCTGTGCTGATTTGAAGCAAAGCCAGGAGCCAAGAGTTTCTTCCAGGTCTCCCACATAGAGACCTACATGGGGGCCTAAGGACTTGGACCATTTTCTATTGCTTTCCCAGGCCACAGCAGAGAGCTGGATTGGAAGTGGAGCAGTCGGGTCTCCAATTGGCGCCCACATGGGATGCTGGTGCTTCAGGCCAGAGCGTTAAGCTGCTGTGCCACAGCACTGGCCCCAGCACATTTATCTTTTATATGGATGTATTATAGTTTATCTAATCTCCTGTTTTGGAAAGCCAATTTTTCCAACAAATAACTATATAAATGGGCATTATAATTGTAACATTTTTTGAATGTTTCTTATTTTTCATTGGGAAATCACATTAAAAAAAGAGTTGTCCAAAGGTATATAGAGATTTTGATTAGAAGTGTATCACCTTGGGCCAGCACTGTGGCCTAAAGTGTAAAGCCACCACCTGAGGTGCTAGAATACTCTATGGGTGCCTGTCTAGGTCCCGGCTGCTCCATCTCTGATCCAGCTCTTGGTTATGGCTTGGGAAAGCAGTAGAATATGGCCCAAGTCCTTGGGCCCCTGCACCAGTGTCAGAGACCTAGAGGAAGCTCCTGGCTCCCAGCTTCAGATAAGAGCAGCTCCAGCCCTTGTGACCATTTGAGGAATGAACCAGCAGTTGGAAGTGCTCTCTGTCTATCTTCCTCTGCCTCTATGTAACTGCCTTTCAAATAAATAAATTCATCTTTAAAACATGTATCACCAACTGCCTCTACAACATATTAGCAATTTACATTCTCACCAACAATCTAGGAAAATAAGAGCATCCTTTCCTCTCAAAATACAGTATTATGTAATTTTTCATTTTTCCATTTCATTTAAAATTATGACTACTTGTGTTTAATTCATTTGCATACCATTGTGATGAACCATTGTGTTAATTTTCTAAAATATAAATTGTTTTATGATGTAATTTCAAGTTTATATAAATCTTTCAAGTTAATGGCAAGAACATAAATTCTTACCTTGATTTATGACATGTTAATATTTGGGCCCTTTTTATTTATCATCTTTATACACACACATGCACACACACACAAACACTCATATACACACAATTATCGCTATTTTTCCACAAGAGATTGGTTTGGTTTCAGGACCCTTAAGAATACCAAAACCTGCAGATATTATAAAAATCTTTTAAATAAATAAGTTGACATATGAACATTCTCCCGCACATTGTAGGTCATGTTTAGATTACATATAATACAAAATGCAATGTGAATGTTATGTAGATAGCCTTCATACTGCATTGTATTATGCTGACAGGGAAAAATGTCTGTACCCATACTGTACAGATGCAGTTGTTTTATTTTTTGATCTGTGGTTGGTCAAATCAGCAGATGCAGCACCTGCAGACATGGAGGGATGGCTATTTTTATGTATCTATGTTTATCTGTATATTTATCTCCATACTTATGTATCTTTATGTGATATTATTTTATATCTTTATATGCACTTGGAAATTACTTGTCTGAATATTTCAGTGTTATTTGTAGTGTTATGTTCTATCCCTAGACCCTCTGTTAATATCTGTAGAAATCTACCTGCTATCCACTTGTAAATATAGTGAATCAATTTAACCATTAGTATGGTAATCATATAAAATTAAATAGCTCTGTTACTGAAGGAAATATTTAACATCGAGATGACAACACATAAATGTAAAGGAACATGATGTGGGAAACAAATATTTCGCAGACTTTGATGAAATATTGATTCAAGCAAGAATTGACAATTGATGTTAAAGATATTAGATGTGGTGTGTGCTTGATATGGACCTGGATATTTAATGTTGCTGCTAAACTATGCAGTTTACATTCAAATTTTCAAAACTCAAACCAAGAGTCGATTATGGTATTGTGAGCATTCCTTTTTTCCCTGTATTTTTATGTATTTGTTTTTATTTATTTGAAAGACAGACATCATGAGAGTCAGAGACAGTCAATTAGATGTAGATCCTCCACCTACTGGTTTACTCCTTGCTGCCTGCAAAATCCATAGCTGGGCCAGACTAAAATCAGGAGCTCAGAACTTAGTCAAGATAGCCCATGAAGGGGGCAGGGACTTCAGTACTTAAGCCATCACCTGCTACCTCTCAAGGTGCACATTCGCAAGAAGCCAGAATTGGGAGTGGAAATGGTACTCAATTCATGACCCCCAAACCAAGGTCCTGTGATATGTTATATGGTCATCCCAAATGCATCATAATTACTACATTACATGCCTGTCCTGAGGTGAAAATTCTAGAGTAAAAGTAGCAAGTTATAGAATGTTAGGATAAATATGATCTCCTTGTGGTACATACATACACCCACACACCCACCCACATACACAATTGGAAGTCTATGCATTAAGTGAGCATATCCAATATCTTCGAAATATTTCTTTCTGTTTTCAAATTTTTGTAATACAAAGGCACTGTTCCTGAAATTATTATGCATATGAATAGAAAGTTACATTTCAATGAAGGATAGTAAAACATTTCATTCAGCACTTCATGCTCAAGTGATCTCGCAACTGTGAGTGTTTTGGGTAGCCTGCCACAGGCTCTCAACTCTAGTTTCCTACCAATTCAGATCTTGGAAGCAGAAGGAATGGCTCAATTAATTGAGTTTCTGACATTCACATGGCAGACCCCAATTGTGCTCGCTGCTTCTAGCTTTAGCCCCTTCCCAACTCCTTTGAATCAGTGGATAGGAGCTCATGGTCTCTCTCTCTCTCTCTCTCTCTCTCTCTCTCTCTCTCTTTTTCCCCCTTCCTTCTTCTCTCCCTATCAAATAAAGAAAAAATATCTAGCAGGAGATTTTTTACCCAAAATTATGAGGCAGCTTTTTCTTTAATGATTTAAAGAATCAGGAAGAGACAAATTTGCCCAACTCACATTACAGAGGTGATAAAACCTTCACAGGAAAAATAACTTGAGGACAATGAAAAGAAGGACGACTCTGGAGCTCAAAAATTCTAAGATGGGGCAAGGCAAAAAAGTGAAAATAAAATACAAATTAAAGAAAAGACAGTGCTTTTAAGATCCACCATACAGACCATGAGTGCTGAAGAGATAGACCCAAAATAAACTCTTCTAGAAAGATATTTGCGGTGAGGTGTAACGCTCTCCTGAGAATCCTTAACTCTGTTAGTAGATGTTGACATTTTTCAATGATTCTGGAGCAGTCATGTGTTTCTGTTTTTTTTTTTTTTCCTCTCTCCTTTTATGTGTGTGTATGCATGTGTGTGTGAGAGGCATGTTTTGGAGAGACACAGGCTGCAGAAATATGCAGAGCAGGGCTTAAGGAAGGGGGGAAGGTCAGTTTTATTTATATTGAATAAAGTGGTGGTGCTGTTAGTGAGGTAGGGCATTGGGGTCCTTAGCATTCTTTCTCTATTACTAAAATTTGAAAATTTTCCTTATTTACACATAAAATGTGTAAGTAAAAATAAGTTTCTCCTAAAATAAGCTTGATCATCATAAGAGCACCATTTGGAGTTAAGCAATGGCTTCCAAACTAAGAGTAAAGAAAGTACTTTGCATGGTAGGGTCTCACCTTGAAGATCTCTACAATCTGGCTCTTTATGCAGACTTTTGGCCTCTAACCAATATTTATCTTCTATATCTTGTTTCTTTATCTGCTTTGCAATAATTCTGAATATTTGTCTATCTACTGTGCCTAAGAACTGTTATTTTATTCACTTCAGAATGATTTTTCAAATGCCAAAATTTCAATCTATGTTGTAGGGGGAGTAGAGAGATAGAGTCAAGATCCACAGTGCAAAAATTGTGAACTGTTGAAATTCACCTCTGTTTTGGAGCTCGATTAGCAAAGCACTGCCAAATAGCCTGACATTTAGCTAAGCATTGGATTGCTGGTGTGTTACAGCAGTTACTAAATATAATCAGTCCAATAATAATTAATCTTGCTGTCTTAGTACAATCTGTATCTTAACAATGTTTTTCAGTCTGTTCATATTTGGTGATTATAATCACAGCATGATTTGATCATGCAAGGGAGGTTTTTTCCAGAAGGTATTCCTAAATACAAAGACCTTAACTTTGCTAGCCATGAGAAAACATGATATCAGCCTGGCTCCAAGCAATGATTTCACATCTGACATCCTCCTTCAACCCATCAGAGGATACTTTATAACTTTGTCTCTATCATCACTCTCCTGAGTAACGTTATACTTTTGGCTCTGTTTAATTATCAACATGACACAAAGCATACCATTCACTATTACAAATTCCAAGAAACAGTTCTTGAAACGGCAACATTTCCGTAGGCCTTACAAAATATTCTTCTACAAATAGACATACATAACTGATTTTTTTTCACAGAAAATTACCAAAACCAGAGCAGTATGAGCATTTGTAAATCTACATTACTGGACACAGAAAACATGCTTTATTTTATTTATTTATTTATTTGACAGGCAGAGTGGACAGTGAGAGAGAGAGACAGAGAGAAAGGTCTTCCTTTGCTGTTGGTTCACCTGCCAATGGCCGCCATGGCCTTAGCACCGCGCTGATCTGATGGCAACAGCCAGGCACTTCCTCCTGGTCTCCCATGGGGTGCAGGGCCCAAGCACCTGGGCCATCCTCCACTGCACTCCCTGGCCACAGCAGAGAGCTGGCCTGGAAGAGGAGCACCCGGGACAGAATCTGGTGCCCCGCCAGGGACTAGAACCAGTGTGCTGGCGCCGCAAAGCAGAGGATTAGCCTATTGAGCCGTAGCACCAGCCACAGAAAACATTCTAAGAGATCTGTGATATGGAGGTTAATTTTATTTGTGAATTTTACTGATTTAAATGATGTGCCAATAGCTGGAAAAGCATTGTTTCTGGGTGAATCTGTGAAGATATTTCCAGAGGAGATTAGTGCTTGAATTAGACTAATTAAAGAAGACCTGCTCCAACCAGCATAGAGAGGCGCAATCTCATTCCTCCAGAAACTCCACCCCCACTCTGCACAGAGAGTAAAAGGGCAGAGGAAGAGCACATTTGTCTCTTCTTGAGCAGGGACATGCATCTTCTGCCTTTGGAGACTGAAGATCCTGGGATTGAATCATTCTCTGCCCAGTTCTGAAACCTTTGACCTTAGACTGAGAATTACAGTGCCAGTGAGATCCTCCATCAGGGGCCTTCACTCAATGAATTATACACCAGGTTTCCCTGGTTCCTCAGAAGGCAGTTGGTATATTACAGGACTTCTTAGCCTCCATAACTCTGTAAACCAATACCCACAATAAATTTCCTCTTATTTATTATATGCTATTAGCTCTGTTTTTGTGGAGAACCCTGAGTAATACAGGCATTTAAGAAAATATATAAAATTCAGACTTGCCCATTTCATTACATTTGGGAAAAAATCATATGAAATAGTGATGGAAATGCTCATCGAAATTATAATTTTGTCATATCTTACAGTGCTTTAGTTGCAGACAAAGGATCTTCAAAAAGTTTGTGAAAATCCATACAAGAATTCAAGCAATTATTTCACCACAATAATCTTAGTTTTTTATTTAATCTTTCAGTGAGATTTTGTTTTCTTTACTCAGTATCGTTTTGGTTATTTGAGATGTTCCATGGTTTCACACAAATTATAGTAGTGATTCATTTAGTCATATAAAAATGCTATTGGGCGGTTTGCTGCATTCTGGGTTTTTGTCTCCGAGAGCTGTGTTCCCAGAGCTCCCTCGCTGCCGTCCGTGGGGGGACTTTCCTCCCGACTCCTGCAGCCAGCGGCCGTTCTCGGCTCTTTCTCTCGAGGACCCAGGCGCCCTCCGAGGCAGAAGGCAGCCCTGCTGCTCCGTGGAGGAGTGGGATCCTCTCGGCCATGAAGCATGTGCTGAACCTCTACGGCCTAGGCGTAATGCTGGCCCTGCTCTCCATCTTCGCGAGAGTGATGGAGTCGCTGGAAAGCTTAGTGGAGAGCCTGTCTGCCGGGAACTGCTGGAACACCAGAGGCCAGCTAGCCAGCGCAGAACCTCCCAAGGGCCTTCCCGAGGGATGCGATAACACCCTGGTCCACGCCTGCTGTACTGGGAACACTGCCCTAATACAATGGCCAGCGGGCTGTCCCTTTGCTAGCCGGCAAGCTCAGTGCAGCCAACTGGGTGCTCCAGGCCCTGGAAAAGACCTGTTGAATGTGCAGGGGTGAGCAAGTCGCCTGTGGCTATGGGACGGGGTGGTCTACTTTTCTCCCATGGTCTGCTCTGTGCTTGGGAGTCCTTGGCAGTGGGCTGTGGACACCTGTGCTGCATCTCTAGCTGTTGGCAGATGGTCACCTTTCTGGCCACATTTCCAAAGCGTCTTCCGGAGGTTCCTTTCGACTTGTGGGTCTTTGGGGTCAGTTTATTTGGTGTTCAGCCTCTTCCACGAGAGTTCCTCTGGGTGTAGAGAACAGTCAGCGGGGAGGGGGAGCATGGAGCTCTCATTGTTCCTTATCCAGTTCCCTCCAGCGTCTTGTGCATGTGTGTGCACCTGCACACGTAGTGGGTGACAGAGCCCGCTGGGAACCTGAGCATTAATGGCCACCGTGTGGCTCAAATGAATTTTTCTAATGTAATAAAGGTGAATGAAAAAAATGTTATTGGTATTTTAATATAGGTAATTGCATTGAATCAATAAATCATTTTGGTTTGCACACACATTTGAACGAAATTGATTCTTCCAAACTATCAGCATGGTTATCTTGGCATTTCTTTATGTCCTCTTCCATTGCATTTATCATTGAATTTTGTTTTTCATTTTAGACAAGTTTCACCTCTTTGGTTAAATTTAGTATCAGGGTAATTTCTTCTAGTTCTTGTTGGTTTTTGTTTGTTATTGGTAGATATTAGAAATTTTTTTAAAGATTTTCTTTACTTATTTGAGAGATAAGAGTTACAGAGAATGAGAGGGAGACAGAGAGAAAGGTCTTCCATCTACTGGTTCACTCTCCAAATGGCTGCTACCCCTATAGCAGCAGATCTGAAGCCAGGAGCTAATTCAAAGTCTTCCACTCAGGTGCAGGGGCTCAAGAATCTGGGCCATCTTTCACTTTTTCCCAGGCCGTAGCAGAGAGCTGGATTGGAAGATGCAGCCAGGACTAGAACCAGCACCCATGGTTGGGGGGGGGGGGGAGGTGATGCCAGCCCAGCAGGATTAACCTGCTGAGCCACAGCAACAGCCTGGTAGTTATTAGAAATTGTGTTGCTTTCTTGATTTCTTTCTTTTTCTTTCTTTCTTTTTTTTTTTTTTGACAGGCAGAGTTAGAGAGAGAGAGAAATGTCTTTCTATCTGGTTCACCCCCCAAATGGCCGCTAAGGCCCCCACGCGCTGTGGCCAGTGCACCACCCTGATCCGAAGCCAGGAGCCAGGTTCTCCCATGCGGTCTCCCATGCAGGGGCAGGGCCCAAGCACTTGGGCCATCCTCCACTGCACTCCCAGGCCACAGTAGAGAGCTGGACTGGAAGAGGAGACTAGGATCTGGTGTGCCAGTGCGTCAGGCGAAGAATTAGCCTAGTGTGCCGCGGCGCTGGCCTCTTGATTTCTTTGGTCAATTTATTCATGAGTGGTCTCTAACAAAACTGCTGATTTTTATACATTGACTTTAAATCCTACAACTTGCTGAATTTGCTTATTAGCTCTAGAATTGTTCTGTGGTGTCTTTGGAGTTTTCTGCATATAACATTCCTGTCAGGTGCAAACATTGATAATATACTCTTCCTTTTTAGTTTGTATGCCCTTTATTTCTTTATATTTTCTTAGTGTCTTTATTTAAGTTTGAAGAACTCCTTTAGCATTCCTTTTAACACAGGTCTGGTGATGATAGAATCTTTCAGCTTTTTTTGGGAATGTTTTATCGCTCTATGATATCTGCAGAATACCTTTTGCAGATGCAGTGCTCTTGACCGATAATTTATTTTTTCTTTAGTACTGTGAAAGTCTCATTCCACTATCTCCTGGCCTGTAAGGATTCTGCTGAGTATTCTGCAGTTAGGCAAATTGAGATACCATTATATGTTATTTGATTCTTTTCTTTTGTAGTTTTGTGAACTCTCTTTATTTTTAACCTTAGAGAGCTCAACTATAATACACCTGGGGGTAACCTTGGTTGAATCTGACTGCAAATTTTTGCCATTCCTATGCCTGAACTGTTGTATCTTTCTGTAGAATTTGAAAGGTTTCTGTCATTATTTCTGAATATGCTTTCTACCCCTTTGAAATTCTCAGGTCTATCTTGAATCCTAGAAATTCAAATATGTGCTCTTTCAGGCTATCTCACTTTTCCTATAAGCTTTCTTCATTCCTCCTTAGTCTTTTTATCCTCTAATTATTTACTTTATTTTTTATTTAACTGTTTACTTTCATCTACTTAAAAGATAAAGTGACAGAGATGGAAAGAGGGAGGAAGAGGGAGAGGGAGAGAGAGAGAGAATGGAAGAGGGAGAGGGAGAGGGAGAGGGAGAGAGAATGGGAGAGGGAGAGGGCGAGGGAGTGGGAGAGGGCTAGGGAGAGGGAGAGAGAGAGAGACCTCTTTTATCACTGGTTCCCTTCTCAAAAGTCCACAATTGCGAGGGCTTCTCCAAGCTGAGGCCAGGAGCCTAGAACTCCATCTAGGTCTCCTACTTGGATGGCAAAGGTCCAAACATCTGAGCCATCATTTGTTGCATCCCAGGATACTTTAGCAGTAAGCTGGATCAGAAACAGTGTAGCGAAGACAGGAGCAGATACCCTGATACTGCATGAGAACTTTCTTTCTTTCTTTCTTTTTTTTTTTTTTATAAACCTTTTATTTAAAGAATATAAGTTTCCAAAGTACAGCTTATGGACTACAATGGCTCCCCCCCACACACTCGGCTGTGCCACAATACCACCTCCAATTTGTGTATTTTCAAATACACTTTGATCTCAATGATTCTTTCTTCTGTTTAACCTATTCTGCTATTGATGACTTCTAGCATCTTTTAGATTTGAATTAGTGAACTTCTTAATTAAATAATTTTTCTTTGTTTAATAACATTTATCACTATAAAATCTTACTGTTACTTAATCATTTCTCTGTGTTCTTTTGAATTTTGTTACATTTTCTTAAAGTAGCTATCTTGAAATCTTCAACCAGGAAGTTTCAATTCCTTAATGGTTGGTACTTTAGTTTGTTGGTTGTTTAGGTGAGATCAGGGCTCCTAGAAGTTATTGATGCTTGTTAATGTATACAATCATTTGTGCATTGAAAGATTACTTCAGGTAATCTGGCTTCATTTGTGACTGGCTTAAGTATTCTTTGAAAAAATTTTTATTTGTATAAGGTGAACAAATTTCACATATTTCATATATACAAATTTAGGAACACAGTGATACTTGCCACCCTACCCTCCCTTTTGTTGATTCTCCCACCCACTCTGCTGTATTTTTTTTATTTCTAGTTTTTAAAAGATTTATTTATTTACTTGAAAGTCACTGTTGCACACAGAGAGAAGCAGAGTCAGAGAGAGAGAAAGAGAGAGAGAGAGAGAGAGAGAGAGAGAGAGAGAGATGTCTTCCATCCAATGTTCACTCCACAGATGGCCACAACAGCCAGAGCTGAGCTGATCCTAAGCCAAGGGGCCAGAAGCTTCTTCTGAGTTTCCCACATGGGTGCAGGGGCCCAAGGATTTGGGCCAACTTCCACTGATTTCCCAGGCCATAACAAAGAGCTGGATTGCAAGTGGAGCAGCCTAGATGTGAACTGGCCCCTCTATGGGATGTTAGCACTGCAGGCAGCGGTTTTACCCACTATGCCATAGCACCGGCCCCCTATTTTTCTTATTCTTTATTTTAGTTTTTACAATGACATATTTTCATTTTATTTTATAATCATAAACTTAACCCTCCACTAAGTAGAGAATCTAAAAAGTAGTAAGAAGAAAAAAGATGAAAAACAAAAAACAAACAGAAAATCCTGTTCCTCAACAGTAGAGACAAGGGCTGTAAACAATAATAAAATCTCAAAATGTCAATTTTGCTCATATACATTATAGCTTTTGTACTCTGTTAGTTACCATAGATCAGGGAAATCATGATATTTGGGTTTTTTGGGGGGACTGGCTTATTTCACTAAGTATAATGCTTATAAGTTGAATTCATTTTGTTGCAAAATAAAGGATTTCACTATTTTTCATGGTTGATGAGTATTCCATAGTGTATATATACTACATTTTCTTTATTCAGTCATTGGTTTATGAATAGCTTGGTTGATTCCTAAGTAGTCTGTTTATCTGTTTCTATGCATGCTTTTGTTATTTCAGAAATTGGTAGCTTACAATGTCAATGTTTGCCCTAGTTTTTATTTTTGATATATTTTTACTGATTCATTCAATAAAATCTGTAGTTGGTATGCTGTCCAGTATGAAATTGAGAATTGCCTAAAAAGCTGTAGTCTGACCTCACGAGCCTCTTATTGGGCCTGTCATAAACTTAGACTTCTTGCCATGTGATCACAAATTCTGTAATGCTAGATCACATCCAGAATCCACAGCTCATCAGGACCTGTGCAGCCTGGGGAGGGGGTTAGAACGAAAGTTCACCCTGCTATATAGACTACTACTGAATTGGGCATTCTCTGATGTGCCCATCAGTTACTGGTGATGTTATAGGGGGTATAAGACTATTCCACCAGGACTGCAGAACTCTGTCAGGCCAGTGAAGAATGGTAATTGGCTCTGCACTGGCCTGAGGACAGGAGCTATTTGGATGTGCTGGATGCTGGGTTTTATCAGCCTGACAGTGAATCACAAAACATTCTGTGACCCCCTGCTGTCTGTTAATGTTTGTAAAATGGGTGATATAGGTAGTTCTCACTTACTCAGGCAGGTCACACCTGTGTCTTACCTCACCAGGTCCTGTGCAGTCCTGGGTTTGCATAACCAGCCAGCAAAATGCAAGTCTAGAAATTCTGTCAAACTCCCTGAATTAAAGGCAGAAATAATTAGAATGTGCTCAGTATTGAGCTTACCAGCACTGCACTGAGTCCTAAGACATGGTCCTGTGACCACTTGTTATCTATTTAAACTTAGAGAATGGTAATAAAGGCAGATCTCCAGCCTCCTAGTCTGGACCCATGCTGGTCAGACCCAGGTTTCACCATCATGTGTTCCTGCAAAGTCTTGGTGTATAAGCTAAGTCCACCCAAGGCCAGCAGTGACAAAAGCCAAAATGAATCTGCCTTGCCAGATTGCAGATGCCAGACACGTCTAGATACTCAGTCTGTGAGAACTTGTTGGAAAGGTAGAAGCATTTGGGCTTTTTCAGGTACTGGCTGTGGCTCAGGTAGGTCTGGCTCAGAGCTCCAAGGCATGCTTCTGAACTCACCCTCACAGCCTCTCCACAAATCCATTTCACTTTTGTCAGCAGATGGGGAAGAGGTAGCAGAGTGTATGGAGCGTAAACAACATTGACCAAAGTGACTCCATCTTGAAATATGAAATGGAATAGCTCTTGTTAGGACAAATGACATCACTGATGGACTTATCAATTGAACAGACACAGAGCCAGGACACAGAGCCAAGAGTGACCTAAGAGAGATATCACGTAACACAAAGACTCATTGATTTAAAAATAAGGAGACAATTTCACTCAAAATGACCTCTAAAAGAAGAGCAAGGACTTTGGCTTTGTGTACCAGACCCCTGCAGCAGTACAGTACCCACCTTTAACAACTGGTGTTTGTCACAAAGCACTCTTCCCAAATGACTGTGCAAGCCAGTTCAGAGAGACCACAACCACAATTAACTTGACATCTGCCTCCGTGGTGACTGGAGCATCCCAGACAATGGACTCTATTATTCTATTCTTTCCTCTCCTCCCTAGATGTGAGTGATATGCATTACTGATTAACTTTGCATATTTGCTATGATTGATTTGCTTGTATGCATTTGAAAACTACATCTGACACGTGTAAATGTTACCGGAGAAATGGCAGGGTTCTTGTCTTCATGCAAGAAAGAATTCAGGCATGAGACAGAGAGTAGTGGGAGATAAAATAGCAAATTTTATTAGGGAAGGGACATCCGTAAGGACGGATGGGCACCTCTCCAGACAGGACCTGAGAGTGTCCAATCGCTCAGACTGGGGCGGGGGGGGGGGGGAGTGAGGTTGCATGGTTGAGTAGAGAGATTACACCTGGGCAGGCAGGCGGACAGCTCAGCAGAGAGGCAGAGGGCTGAGTGCGAAGTCTGGTTGAGGCCAGGGGTTTTTAAGGAGATGGGTCTTTGTCTTCACACATCTCCTCCTGAAACAAAGAATTTTATGGCTGTAAATATTAAGAAGCTTCTATCTGAGTTTTCCCTTGAAGGTATCAGACAGGAGGAAGCCTAGCTAGCGCCATCCTGGGTTCAGAGGAAGGGTGAGCAGGACCCCCTAGAGAATGGGGATCCAGAGCAGGGTGTTTGAAATGCAGATACTGGGCTGAATATGGGAGATTGTGGAAGATTTGTCAGGCAGAAGGGGTGAGGACCTCCACCTGGCATTTTTTCAGGTAGAAGGGGGAAGGGCAGGATGCAAATGCCAGGCTGCCCCTGAAACATTATCGGGATGACTTTGAGATGTAGATGCATATGCTGGATATAGATGTCTTCTCTTTAGGCCTCTATGTCATACACACATAAGCTCATATCTAACTTCCTACCTAACATTCCCCCTCAAGAGGCAATACCCAAAATTCTTCTTTGGGATTATGGGTGGAGTTCCATTTTCTGTAACTTCTTCAAAGCTGGCATGTGGGTGTTGAGGAGGATTTGGGTATTTCCTCTTGCTATATGTCTTATGGTGTGCGACAATGGCCTTGGAAAGACTGTTCTGCTCGGTCCAGAGGGCTGATCAGGTCATCCAATGGAATGGGCTGGAAGCCTTGTCTGATGACCATTTGGAGTTTGACAGCTTTTAGTCTGTTAGAGACAAAACAAACAAGGGCATTAAAAACACACGGTCCAAAGAGAAGCAGCAAGATTACAGAAGTTATTGGTCCAAGGAGAGGAAATAACCAAGATTTCCATGACCAAATGTCAGGCCAGAAATCCCAGCCCTGTTTGGCCTGTTCCGGGAGTTATTTGGCTTTGTCCAGGAAAAGTACGAATTTAGGTTTTTACCTGTCCAGTCTGATTGACCCAGAGACAACATTCTTCCTGGAGCATGGCACAGATACCTCTCGGAGCAGTAGTCAGTATGTCCAATTTTTTTTTATAACCTTTTGTAACTTCCACACACCCTCTTCAACTTACTTGAAACATTCCATCATTTCCATTCCAGTCTAGAGTAAACTAGCCATCAGGATAAAGTCATTCTTACAAACCATGCCCTTTCCTTATTAAAAAAAAATAAAAAACAAAAAACAAAAAAAAACCTCTTTCCTTCTTAACCTTTCTTACCAAGCACACATTTCTTGTGACTTGTGACGTTTTCCATAGAGTCTGGTTGGCTCTCTCTACCTTACCGGAAGACTGATGTCTCTATACAGAGTGAAGGGCCAGGTTATTCCTAGGGCCTTACAAATCCCTGTGTAGTCTGGGAGATGAAGGAAGGCCCATTGTCGCTTTGTAAAGATGTTGGAAGACCAAAGCATGGAATAACTTCCTTCAGGAGAGTTTTGGTCACTTCCTGAGCTCTTTCAGTTCTGGTTGGGAAGGCTTCTACCCATCCAGTAAAGGTGGTAAAGGTGTCTATAAGTACAAGCAGGTACCTATAGCCTTGACAGAGTGGCATCTGTGTAAAATCTATTTGCCAGTCTTCCCCGGGGTAAGTTCCCTTTTGCTGTATAGACCCCTGGGAGATATTTTCTTCTGTCCTTACCTAGTTCTAGAGCTCTGGTTAAGGTGATCAGTTCTGCTAACTGAGCAGAAGTTCCTGGGGGCAGAACACAAGCTTTAATAACATGCCGTGCCGTGACTATTGCATACCCTGAGAAGCAGGTCCCATCTGACATAGCTGCTTCCGTCTGTGAACCAAACCTCATCTGTGTTAGTCAGGGAGCTGTCTTTTGGGTCCCTTCTGCTGGCATAGATCAAGTCTATAGTCTCAGTACAGGAGTGGAGGGGACCACTTTTCCCTGGAACTGGCATTAAAGTAGCTGGGTTTAGAGTACAACAATGCCTTATTTTTACCTGAGGGTTTTCTAGAAGGAGGGCCTGGTACTTTAGTATTCTACTGATATTTTAGTATTCTATCTGTAACCCAGTGAAAGCCCTTTTGCTCCAATAGAGAATTTATTTCATGTGAGGTATAAAGGGCGATATCTTGCCCCATTGTAATTCTAGATTCCTCCTCTGTCAGTAAGGTGGCTGCTGCTATCATCCTTAGGCAGTGAGGCCATTCTTGTGCAGCCATGTCTAAGGTTTTAGAAAAGTAGCCCACAGGTTTCTTAACAGGTCCCAGATCCTGAGTTAACCCTCCTAGGGTGACTCCTTGCCTCCCAGTGAAGTACAGCTGGGAGGGTCTCTCTGGGTTTGGCAGTCCTAGCACAGGGGCTTTAGTCATAGCATCCTTTAGCTCAACAAAGGCTGTGGTTTGCTCTTTCCCCCAAAGGAGGGGGCTCTGCTTTGGCTGCCTGTCAAGAGAGCCTGGTTTAGGAATTGTGCTATTTCCTTGTGTCTAAGAACCTGTAACCTGCTAGAGAAAAGCTGGGACTGCCTGAAGTTTGCAAAAGTAGGAATTTGCTACATGGCCTATATCCTCTCTGGGGCAGGTTTTCTCTCCCCAGGAGTGAGGATAAGGGTTACATAATTAACACTCTGATGAACTGGCAATGCTTTTTTCCCCTCCGGATATCTAGTAGCTAGTTTTGTTAGGAAGTTATGCCAATGTACAAGACTAGAGTCTAGGCTGGGAAAGGAGACAGACTAACAAATCATTTACATTTAACCATCTACATTTTGGATTATTGTGCCTCCCCCCCCCCCACCACCAAGAGATAGGCCCTTTAAGTCCTCAGTGAGGACCTGTCCAAATAGGTGCAGGACTATCTGAGTTAGCTGTTACTAAAAGCCCTGTTTTTAGGAACTGGCAGGGAGGGCTTTCTAAGCTTAATACTATTGGATAGACTTTGAAGGCCTGGCTGGGTGTGTGAGGCCCAGACCCCTCCATGCTGTGCTGGAAGAGAATTGCAAGAGATGCAAATCTGCTTTAAGGGAGGCACCCTGTTGACTTGCATTACATGGCTGGACTAGGAGGAGAGCTGAATAGGAGGCTGATAGAAATAGGCAACTTGTGTTTCACTGACCCTAGGCCATCCCCTCAATAGCAGTGGCTGGAGCTTGAAGCTGGGCAGAGCCAAAGGTTTTTTTGCTCGGGGCCATAGGGTCTGTGGTTGTGAACAGAGTCCTTCGACACCCAGGGCAGTTCCGTGTCCAGTGGCCTTGCTCTTGGCAGTGCTGACAGAAGGCCATTTCTGTCATGACAGCTGCTTGCCCAATGCCCTGGCTCCTTATATCGGAAACAGGTGCCGTTTGGGGTGCACTGGCCTTTCTGGGTTTCCTTGATGGCAGATCACCGTGCTAAACAGCCATTGATTGGCCTGTTGCCTATCCCTACATTGTTCCTGCTGCTAGCTTGCTCCTCATTCTCCTGGTCTCTAATAAAGTAGACATGGAGGCAGCCTCTATGACGTCAGTCAAGGGGGTGCTCAACCCAACCCTGATTTTTGAAGATTTCTTTAATACCATCAGGGTGAGCTAGAAAACTATGGTCATGGGCAAATTCTGACACTTAGTATTTTCCTGCAGGTTAAAACTGTGCCCATGATGAGAACTATGACCTTTTAGGTCAACTGTAGTGACCTGCTTGCATACTTTGAGGTCATCAGTGCAACTTCCTATCTATCCCTCAATCTGGTTTAAAAGGGGAGTTCTGCCCATTTATCGTGTACTCTTTTGGAACACTTTCTCCCTTTTGGCTAGACCTCCCATTTGATCCACATTTGAACTAGCAATACATTTGAACTAGCAATGCCTGGTTATTCAGCTTTAGCTGGATGGAGACTATGTCAGTCTCTCTTTAAAGGATCTGACTTCTGAGCCAGAAACTGGAGCAGCTAGAGAGAAACACGTTTATAACTGAAGTTTAGCATCATTTCACATCTTGGCACCACTTATAATCTGATTGGTTATTATCTCTGCAAGATGAGAGATATATCTTTTGACATCTCCAGGGGCCCTCTGGAGATACTAAATGTCCAGAGAATTTAGAACTTTGATTTTCAGAAAGTCTGTTAAAGGTGCCAAGAGAACTTAGAGTATCTGGTCAAAATAGATTTCCTTAACATAGGGCGATTTTAACACTTTTAGACCAGATTTAATTATAATTATATTTAACAATGCTTTCCATCAATCTGAACTTAACAGAGACAGTAGAGAACACAATAGATTACGTTGGCAGACATGAATTCTATGTCTCTTGTTGTCAAATAAACCAGAAATAAAAACCTTGAACATAAGAGTTCACATCATTCAGAACTATTTAACAGAATCAAAAAGAGTTTACACGACCTAACTTTAGAAATGGCACAATAACCAATTAAGCAGACACTGTTAAAAAGAGACGTTACAGTTTTTGCAAAAATAGATTAAGATTTACAATTGAGACCATTTACAGATATTTACTAACATTAGTACACTTTTTTTTTTTTTTAAATCCCATTGTTATAACAGAAGATCAGACTTCAACTTTAGGTCAGTGTAATTTTGACATTAATACTCAACTTAAAGAAAACTCTGTAAACAATTTTAAAATTGTAAACATTTTAAAACTTTTCATGACTTGCTCACACCTTTTGAAACTTTACACCCGTGGTTACTTTTACATAGTCTTGAATTGTCATGTATGGACAACCTATGAGAATACATGCTAACAAACTCAAACAGTCTCTCTTATCGAGCTTAAGATGTGAAAATTACACATAACACATTTTCCCATGTTTTACTTAGCATTGATGCCTAGATGACTTAAGACACTAAGTTATTAATGAATACTACACCATTATCTGAATTAAACGTCAAAATTATATATTTCCATGCTTTTAAGTAACATGAGGACAACACCTCCCAGACAGCAAACACAGATGCAGGCCTAAGAGGCTCAATTCAACTGAATTTTTTTGCAGTGGGCCTGAAACTGGCATTTAGTTCTCTCTCCTATGCAAGAAATGTCTCTCCACAACACCCTCCTTGCAGCCAGAGGAGGGATGATGCAGGGAACTCTTTCCTTTCTTCATCAATGTGACTTTTCTTATGATTATACCAAAAACAATGCACTGTGGTCTTTCATCTGGCTTCTGTAGCTCTCGTGAAGATGACTTGGTATGAGTACAGCTTTTCACATTGGTGTCTCTGTGAAAAAGTGAGCGCCAGAGAATTTTAATCAGCTACCATCTTAAGATTCTTAAATAAACCCAGAAATTGGAATGAGTATGCCTCTGCTGAAGGAATTCCAGCAGAATCTTGAGCCCAAAATGCAGGAACTAAGTATGTGAACCCTCATGGATCTACCATAAGAGGAAACAAGGTAAATTTGTGCTACAAGTCCTTAAGAGATTTAAATGTATATTTAGCATATTTTTGTGGCATCTAAAAGCTAAGAAATACTGTTAAAAACTAGTCCCTAGAGAAGAAAATCTTGGAGATTTCATTCTTGGCAGAGCAAACAAAAACCCAAAACTGTTCTGAAGGGACAGTGTCATAACCCAGGTCACGAGTCCTATGTAGAGAAAACTACATCCAAGAGAAACGGTTGCTAAAAATGAAATGGTACATTGGTTGAGAAGGTCAGTGACTGAAAACCATCAAAACAGAAACTCAGAATCTGAATTCCAAGGGAGAAATTGAGATGATTCGAAAACGTCAATATTAGAATATCAATACGTAATATGTAAAATAAATATTCCTAAAATTAGTGGAGAGACAATTGTAAAGAAATATATTCCTTAAAAGAAAAACTTAGTTTTATTAAAGACTCAAGCAAGTGTTCGTGAAAAAGAAAAGTGAAATTAAAATGAAATATCAAATAGTAGAGAAAACAATAATTTAATCACAAGAAATTTGTGGACTTTAAAGTACATACAAACATTTTTAAACCAGAAAGATAGCTGTTAATATATAAAACAAGAGGGGAAATGGGATATTTGAAAATAATTAAACATATTAAAGTCATAAATCAAAGTTATGAAATACATCCCAGAGGTGTTCTGGGAGAAAATAACCAAACAAGAGAAATCATCCAAAGAGAATTTTTTTCAATGTTTATGAATTATAGGGATTCTTATTTCAAAAATGTAAATATTCTAAGTCCACTATGAAAAACATAAATGGAATTATTCAAAAACAAAAAGTAGTTAGATGACAGTAGGCTGCTCATCAGAAAAATAATTCAAAATAATCATGTATTCAAACTACTTAGGTGGTGGTGGGCATTTAGATTAGCAGGGAAGACACCAGTTAAAATGCCCGTGTCCTGCCTTGGTATGCCTCGGCTTGACGCCTAGTTCCAACTCTTGACTTCAGCTTCCTGCTAAAGTGAAGGCAGCTGTGATGGCCCAGTGGTTCCTGTCACCAATATGGACCACCTGAGTTTCGTTCCTGACACTTGGCTTCATCCTCAGCACAGCCCTAGCTGTGGTAAGTATTTTAGAAGTAAGTCAGTGTGGAAGGTCTCTCCGTCTCTTTTTCTGGGTCTCTCTGCCTCTCAAATAAATAAGTAGAAATAAATCTACTTAGGATGACATCTCTATTGCCAGAAAGATTTTCATTTAAGATTGGAATCTTGAATTTTTTAATTGTTTTTTAAAAGATTTATTTATTTGTAAAGCCGAGAGAGAGAGAGAGAGAGAGAGAGAGAGAGAGAGAGAGAGAGAGAATATCTTTCATCCATTGTTTCATTCTCCAAGTGTCCATAATAGCTGAGGCTAGGCTCCTCTGGAGCCTGGAAAACCATCCAGATATCCCATGTTGGTGAAAGGTGTCCAGCTACTTAGATTATTGTCCACAGCCTGTCCAGGGGCACTGGCAAGAAGCTGAATCACAAACAAATGGAGGAGCCAGGTCTTAAACTGTCAGCTTAACCAACTACATCACAACACTCACCCTTCAATTGTGTTTCTTACATTTTGTTTCCAGTACAAAAACCTATTTTTAAGCCTGTAAATAGCTCACCAGAGACTTTTAAATCTATGATGCTGAAAGATAAAATACAGAGGAAAACAATTTGCTATTAAGAGATAGAAAACACAGAACTGACCAATCCTAAACTGATTGAGCAGTTCTTAGCTGATTCATTCATCAAAAGGAAAATAATACAACTTTTTAAATTGGGTAAATTTAAAAGTTGGGCCCAACACTGTGGCAAAGTAGGTTAAACTGCAGCCTTCAGTCCTGGCATCCCATGTGGGCGTCAGTTCCAATCCTGGCCGTTCCACTTCCAAGCCAGCTCCCTGCTAATATCCCTGGGAAAGCATCAGAGGATGGCCCAAATGCTTGGGTGTCTACACCAATGTGGGAGATCCAGAAGAAGCTCCTGGCTTCAGCTTGTCCCAGCCCTGGCCAGTGCAGCCATTTGGGGAGTGAACCAGCGGATGCAAGATATCTCTCTGTCTTCCTCTCTCTCTCTCTCTCTCTCTCTCTCTCTCTCTCTCTCTCTCTTTGTGTGTGTGTGTATGGGGGGCAGTGTTTGTGTCTCTCTCTAACTCTGCCTTTCAAATAAATAAATAAACCTTTAAAATTTAAAAAAGTTATGGTATATAAAGTTTCTGGGATCATCAATGATTTATTTCACTATTATCTCTTTTCTCAGATCAGGGTGTGGAAGAATAATAAAATTAAATGTGTTCAAAATTGCATAATCAGTAGAGGAAAGACATGAAATTTAAAATCTGTGCTCTGGATATATTTTTTGTTTTTCTTACATAGGTTTACTTTTTATACAAAATGGGATATATTTTGAATATACTTCCTGACAAGTTTGAAAATGGTAATATATTTGTGATATCACCACAACCAAGTATTAAACATTTTTATTCATCACTTCCAAAAATTTTCTGGTGTTTCTTGTGTTGTTTGCTTGTTTGCGGACACACAGCATGTGATCCCAACCTCTTAACATTTTATATGCACAATACTCTGTTAAGTATAGCTACTATGATGTACAGCTGTTCTCTAGAATTTACTCATCTGGTAGATAGAAACTTTGTAGCAGTTACATACATTGCTCTCAAGCTGTAGACAAACAACATTCAGTTGTCTACATTTATGAGTTTTGACAATTTTAGTCACCTCATATGTTATGATCTGACATGTCCCCCAAAATTCATAGTCCCCAAGGCAATAGTGTTGGGAGCTGGTATTATGTTGGAAGTAGGGCCATTTGGGAGTGATTTAGGACAGGAGGGCTCTGCCTCATGAAGAACTAATGCTACTATAAGAGCTCTGACAAAGTTTATCTCTTTTAATCCTCTACCTACTGCTATGTTTGAACATAACTTTCCTTCCCTCTGGAATACAAAGCTTTGATATAGCATCTTGGAAACAGAAAACAGCCCTCACCAAATTTGAGTGCCTTAGTCTTAGGCTACAAAGCTACCAGCACTATGAAAAGTAAATTTATGTTCATTATACATTACTTAGTCTGTGGTATTCTATTGTTGCCATGAAAATGGATTAAATTATGTAAGTAGAATGCTGCAGTATTTGTCCTGCTATAGATGCTTTGGTTCATTTTATTTTACATAATGTGGGACCATGTTTTCACAAATAGCAGAGTTTTGTTTTTTGAGGTTAAATGATGTTCACTGCATATTTATTTCACATTTTCTTTATTCATTCATGGGTTGATGGACATTTTGTTATATTTCATATCTTGGTTACTGTGAATAACAGAGTAGTGAACATGAGGAAGCAAATATCTTTCTAAGATCCTGATTATAGTTGTTTTGGATAAATACTCAGGGGTGGATACCTGGATCAAATAATACATTTTTTTTTTTTTTGACAAGCAGAGTTAGACAGTGAGAGAGAGAGATAGAGAGAAAGTCTTCCTTTTTGTTGGTTCACTCCCCAAATGGCAGATACAGCCGGTGCGCTACACCGATCCGAAGCCAGGAGTCAGTACTTCCTCCTGATCTCCCATGCGGGAGCCATCCTACACAGCCTTCTGGGGCCACAGCAGAGAGCTGGACTGAAAAAAGAGCAACTGGGACAGAATCTGGCACCCCAACTGGGACTAGAACTCAGGGTGCTGGTGCCGCAGGCGGAGGATTAGCCAAGTGAGCCGTGGCACTGGCCTCGAATAATATTTCTAATTTAAATTTTTTGAGGAACTTGTATACTGTTTTCAATGTTGGTTCAACCATTTTGCATTCCTACCAACAGTGTATAAGGGTTCCAACATTCTCTCCAACATTGTCTTTTGTGTTTTTGATAATAGCCATCCATATGAGCGTAAAGTGAATGTTCATGGTTATTTTAATCTGCATTTTCTTGATGATTGAAGATTCTGTGCCCCTTTTCATTTATCTAGTAACCTTTTTCTGTTTTCTTTGGAGAAATATATAGTCCTGTTCTTTGATTGTCTTTTATATTGCTAGTGAGATGTAGATTTTTTCCCAAACTGTTTCTTCTTTAGGAGAGAATGGTAATTACCTTTTTTTAACTTCTTTTTTTTTTAGATTTTATTTTTATTTTATTTGAAAGATTTACAGTAAGAGGTAGAGGCAGAAAGGGAGGTCTTCCATCCACTGGTTCACTCCCCAGATGGCCACAATGGCCAGAGCTGCACTGATCAGAAGCCAGGAGCCAGGAGCTTCTTCTGGGTTACCCACGTGGGTGCATAGGCCCTGCTTTCCCAGGCCATACCTAGAGAGACATTGTAACTATCCTATTTTTTTTTTAAGATTTTATTTATTTATTTGAAAGTCAGAATTACAAAGAGAGAAATGGAGAAGCAGAGAGAGAGGGAGAGAGAGAGGTCCTGTATCTACTGGTTTCTCCTCAGTTGGCCACAATGGCTGGGGCTGTGCTGATCTGAAGCCAGGAGCTTCCTCCAGGTCTCCCACATGGGTGACAGGCCCAAGCACTTGGGCCATCTCCCACTGCTTTCCCAGGTCACAGCAGAGAGCTGGATCAGAAAAGGAGCAGCCAGGACCAGAACCGGTGCCCATATGGGATGCCGGTGCTCCAGGCCAGGGCGTTAACCCCTTGCACCACAGATCCAGCCCCATAATTACCTTTCTAAAATGAAATCAATATTCATGAGGGAGTTATATTATATATTCCTTTTCTTCAAAGGAAGCTTATATAGTCTTTTTTTTTTTTTTTGACAGGCATAGTGGACAGTGAGAGAGAGAGACAGAGAGAAAGGTCTTCCTTTTGTCGTTGCTTCACCCTTCAATGGCCGCTGCAGCTGGTGTGCTGCAGCCAGCGCATTGCACTGATCACAAGCCAGGAGCCAGGTGCTTCTCCTGGTCTCCCATGAGGTGCAGGGCCCAAGGACTTGGGCCATCCTCCACTGCACTCCTGGGCCATAGCAGAGAGGTAGCCTGGAAGAGGGGCAACCGGGACAGAATCCAGTGCCCCGACGGGGACTAGAATCCGGTGTGCCGGGGCTGCAGGCAGAAGATTAGCCTAGTGAGCCACGGAGCCGGCTGCTTATATAGTCTTGGTACTGTAAAGCGATGTAAGATTCTTTTCAGAGGGAAGTTATTTTACATTTCACAGAATCTTGTTGAACAAATTGTTCTGAAAATAGGTTATTAATCCCAAAGCAAATAATAAGATATAAAAAGGTAAAATGAGTGAATCAAGAAAATTATGGAATCTAATTCAACAGGCATGGAGGACTATAAATTGACAATAAAACACAATGAATCATTATTAACATAGAATCATTTCATGTGATCAAAATATATACTTTTTTAAAAAAGATTTTATTTATTCATTTGAGAGGTAGAGTTACAGACAATGAGAGGGAGAGACAGAGAGGAAGGTCTTCCTTCCATTGGTTCACTCCCCAAATGGCTGCAATGGCTGGAGTTGCACCAATCTGAAACCAGGAGCCAGGAGCTTCTTCTGAGTTTCTCACATGGGTGCAGGGGCCCAAGGACTTGAGGCATCTTCTACTGCTTTCCCAGGCCACAGCAGAGAACTGGATTGGAAGTGGAGCAGCCGGGAATTGAACCGGAGCCCATATGGGATGCTGGCACCAGAGGTGGAAGATTAACTTACTGTGCCACCGCGCTGGCCCCAAATAAAAATAAATCTAAAAAAAAAAAAAAAAAAAAAAACCAAAAAACCAAAAAAACAAACCTTTGAATTACTTTTTTGAGAATTTATCAGATATAGCAGGAAAATATAAAAGGAATTATAATTAAATAGAACATGATATTTCCAAATATGTAGGTAGGACAACAAAATAAAGAAGACTCAAAAATCAAATACAACGAAGGGAAGGAAAGGAGATGTAGTCAGAAGAAAACACAATTGAAATGTAAAAGGGGGGAGAGGGAGAAGAATGTGTATCTATTTGAAACAAATGGATAACTAATAGTAAAGTGAACAATTTATAAATTATATCTACAAATATTAGCAATTTATTTATATGACAGAGTGACAGAGAGAAAGAAGGAAAAAGAGATATACTGTCTGCTGGTTCATTCCCCGACTATCCTCAACAGCCAGAGGTCAGGTTGAAACCAGGAGCCAGGAATTCCATGCAGGTATCCAAGTACTTTGTTCATCTTCTTCTGCCTCCCGGGTGCTGGAGCTGAAATTTGGATTAAGAAGTGACAATCACCTGGCTTCGGATTGGTGCAGCTCCAGCCGGTGTGGCCATCTGGGGTGTGAACCAGCGGATGGAAGACCTTTCTCTCTCTCTCTTTCTCTCTGTTTGCCTCTCCTTCTTTGTGTAATTCTGACTTTCAAGTAAATAAATAAATCTTTTTTTAAAAAAAAGTGAGAATCAGCAGCAGGAATTTCAACTAGTATGCTGATACAGGATGTATATATCCCAAGCAACAGCTCCATCCACTGCAGTACAATATGCATTTCTTTAAATTGGATTTTAAGAGAAAGTTGAATACTATTTGAAAGAAATAAGATTGAAGAAAAAATATGTAAATATTTTGAAAGTACGGAATGGAAAATTTTATTTCAGATAAATGCTAGCCAAAATTATCTTGCAATAATTATAACCTTATTGGAAAGTTGTATAACAAATATGTATATATAAAAGATTTTATTATTTATTTATTTGATAGGCAGAGTTACAGACAGAGAGAAAAATCTTCTATCTACTGGTTCATTTCCCAAATGGCCACAAGGGCCAGAGCTGGACTGATCTGAAGTCTGGAGCAAAGAGCTGCATCTGGGTCACCCAGGTGGTTGCAGAGGTCCAATCACCTACGTCATCTTCTACTGCTTTCCCAGTTGCATTACCAGGTAGCTGGATCAGAAGTGGAGCGGTATAGGACTGGGATTGGCACCTCCATCTTGATTTTTCTTGTTCAAGATCCCTTGGCAATTCTGGATCTTTAGTCATTCCATGTGAATTTTAGAATTTCTTCTAATTCAGTAAATATTATCATTGTTATTTTGATAGAGATTACATTGAATCTGAAGATTGCTTTAGTAGTACAGTCATTTTAATTATATTGATTCTTCTAACCCATGAGCAAGGACTATCTTTCCATTTTTTCTATTCTTGATGATTTCTTTCATCAGAGTTTGATAATTTTCATTGTAGAGATATTTAACTTCATTTAGTTAAACTTATTCCAAAATATATATTTTGTGCGTGTGTGTTTGTGTGTCTGTGTGTTGTGTCTGTTTCTGTGTGTGTGATTTTGTGAATGGAATTTATTTCTCGGTGTCTTTTTCTGTGAGTTCATCAAAAAGCTACCTTTTTTGTATGTTTATTTTATAACCTGCAACTTTACTGAAGTGGTTTATCAGTTCTAAAAGCTTTTAGGTGGAGTGTTTAGGTTTTTTTTTTTTTTATGTACAACATCATGTCATCTGCAGACATGGATAATTTAACCTCCTCTTTTTCAAAATTTGATGCCCTTTATTTTTTCTCCTCCTTATTTGCTCTTGCTAAATTGAATAAGACTGATGGAAGGATACATCTGTCTTGTTCCATATCTGAGGGGAAATGCTTTCAGGTTTTCCCCATTCAATACAGTATTGAATGTGGACTTGTGATATACAGTCTTCAATTTTGTGGCATTCAGTGGTAAGACCATCAGGTACCGGACTTTTCCATGACAGAAGACTTTTGATTATTGTTTCAATCTCATTGTTTCTTATGGATCAGTTTATGTAGTCTATATCTTCTTGAGATGTAAAGTATTTAACAGGGAATACTTTCCAGAATTGCAGACTTGGACTTTATTTTTCTGGGACACACCTGATACATTCTCGTTTTCTCTGCATAATAATAATAATAGTGTTGACTTTTACTAAAATAAGGTTAATGAAAAATTATATAGGCCCCAATAGGTGAAAATGGGTAAACGAGGATATATTATATAATATTTATAATTGATGAGAAACATATGTAAACTCAGAGTTTTCAGTAACGTCTTTTTATGTGATGAATATAGCTGTTAATGACTTGTAAATATTCAATTCAAGAAAAGAACAGTGTCTTTCCTTATGAGATCACTATATAAATATGATCTCCAAAATCTTATTAAAGTCATTACTTTTCATGATATTTACCTACATGAATTGCCAAGGCATTTCATCTTCTATTAGGATAAAGCAGCTCCTGGCCTCAGCCTAGCACAGGAAGGATTTATTGACTGTGTAGTCTGTGCTGCTACATAGTGATGAACATAAACCCTGCTTCTTGCCACTCAAGCTTCACCTTACGGTGTTGCAGCTGTGCTTAGCAACAGAATGCCAGATGGCACGAAATGTCAATTGATTACTACTCAAGAACAATGTCACCTATCAGAACGGCCTACAGACAAATTGACAAAGACAGTGCTATGTTTGGAAGCCTGAATGAGGAAGCCCTTTAAACAGATACATAGTTGAATTTTAAAAATGTATTTTGTTTAGAAAATTTTATCTAAGGCTGAGGGCAAAAATTAATTAATTATGCATACATATTTTTCTAGAATCTTTTCTTTAAGGCTTAGACTCCATTACTTGCCTACACATATAGCAAGATAAAACAACATGCTGAAACTCTGTGTCATATGCTATAGCAAATCCAAAATTAGAATCTGAATTCTGCTTATAAAACGCATCCTTATCCATTTTTGTATGATGATCAGTTACCATTATAAACTTGAGCCACAGTGGAAAGCCAGTGGAAAAACTGCCTGACAAATTCTGGAATTCACAAGCTGTCAGCATGAGTTATCTGTCCACAAAGAATGTCTTTTATGAGTAAGTCTTGTTTTTATAAGAGGCATTTATTATCATATTTGGCATCATTTTATGCAAGAAATCTTGAATTGTTTGCACTCAAACATCGGCTATATGCTATAGCTGACGGATGGAATGGGCGCCAATATTTGGAAAGCACACTCAGCTTAACTTTGGTAAATAAGTCTTTTTTTAAATATTCTGGGAAACTCATTGATTGTTGTAGATTTTTGTCAAATTTATTTTAAGCGATGCTGGTATGATAGAAAAAAATTCTATTTCAATAAGTTCCCTGCTTTTTTGCAGGCAAGAATTGCCTATAACTGTTGTTGCTGATAAAGAGTGTACATTTACTTAAGTGCAAATGTAATACTGCTTTGGACATAAAACTGATCTGCTTGTCTGAGCTGTTGCCACACTGCTTCACTCGCTGCTAGTCCCGGTCTGGGCGCCGGATTCTGTCCCGGTTGCCCCTCTTCCAGGCCAGCTCTCTGCTGTGGCCTGGGAGTGCAGTGGAGGATGGCCCAAGTGCTTGGGCCCTGCACCCCATGGCCACAGGGCCGGCCTTCTTGCTCACCTTAAACAAATTCTGAGCTCCCTGTGGCACTACCTTAGCCTCTTATTCTGCCTATCCAGTAAAGCTGCTATTTCTAGTCTTCAGTGATTAGCATGTGCCTTAGGTATAAAATCTTCTCTTTTGGCTTTCTCCTTGCTCTGCCTTGAATTTACTTTATCTTTTCCCCATTCCCTGTGAGGGGATTGGGGTGCTAACCAGAGAATTGCTCAAGATCCTAACATGCTTCCATTCTGTGTGTTTATATTCCTATCAAGACTCAAACATATTTCCTTTCTAAATTATAGTAAATCTGTTTATAAACTATGCCCTTTCTACACTTTGACAAAAAGCTATGCTCATACCTCTAAATTCTAAGTTGATGTTTGAAAGGAAGCTTCAAACTTTCAGAAAATACATTAACTCTCTATTATACTTATTCAGACAAAAACTAATGAGAAATTCATAATAGCAATAAATGATTTATTTGGGCTGTATTTGACAATGTGTGCTTGTATGTTAGAATCAGGTCATTGGGACTGAAATTCTATTGCTTTAATACACAAAATGTTTTCTCAACTCTATCATACCCAAGAAAAATATTGCTTTCAGGCAAAAGACACTTAAGGCTTCCATTTATTCCTATAGGTTGAAAATTGCATGCTGTTAAACTTGACTTTTCCATCACATGCCAGCCATCTCACTAAATTTGGCTGGATAAAATGTGGGGGCTGGTTGTTATTCTAAAATGTGAACACTAGAGGGCATATATTTTACCCTAGAACAGCAATCTTCAAAGTAATCATGCATCAGAAAAACTCAGAAGACATGAAAACAGATTTCTAGGCTTCATTCCCAGAGTCTCTAATTCAGTAGATGTAGGATGGACTCTGGGATTTACACGTCCTTCACGCATAACTTTGCCACTAACACAAGCAAAACTTTCTTTGAGCAGTTTTGCATCTTTGCCCAATTGTGAGTCACAATTTCATCTAGTTCAACAGTGATGCATGTGTCCTCATATTCAAAATAATGATGTGACCTGGTGTGATAATCTCCTGTTGCATGTCAAGACATTTCCACAGTGACTTACTGTCCACATTGCCAACTTTACATTTACTTTTTGGCCTAGAGGCTGAGTCTGGATTTTTTCTACAAATTTTCGACTTTTTCAACTATTTCTAGGCCATACGTATAGCCTAGAACTGTTGCTGTGGAAATCTGTGTTCTGTGCCTAAAAGTGTGCTCCATAGTTTAAAGGCTCAGAGTCCAAGAAAGGAGATTTAAAGGTATTTTTCTAGGTCATTCCTCCTTATGTTCTTTTCTTACTTTTCTCAAATAATCTGTTTCCTTGGTATATGTGTGTGTCTTTTTCTAAAATATCATATGCTTGGGTTCAAATAATTAGATTTTTATTCAGGGGATTGGTAATAACTCTATGGCTATAAATTGCCACAAATAATAGATCTGGATATAGATATAAAATTCAATCACTGAGGCTTTTTAGGTAAATATCACTTAAACTATGAATTCTTGGTGTTGTTAAAAGAGTTTCCAAGAGTAAGGCAAGTGAGTTTTGGAGGAATTATATTGGAACTTTTGAGAGGAGATCAAAAAATCACTTGTGTGGAATGGCTTACAGGCAAACTGCGGAAGATTACTGATAAGTCTTTGCCAGACAATGACAAGAAAAGCATAATCTAGAGGATGATTCAATCTAGCATTTTGAGGCATGTGCTCATACGGGAAATGATGTTGTTGAATGCTTGGTATTGATTCTTTGTTGCTCTGAGTGTGACGTGGCACATGCTGGCCAGGTTAATGATATGGTTTTTACTTCTCTATGCATGGTCTCCATACATCTCATCCCTCATGGTATGTTTCATTTTCTTATGTTAAACCACATTTCAGATCAGTTCAATTGTATCTTTTTTTTTTTTTTTTGACAGGCAGAGTTAGACAGTGGGAGAGAGAGAGACAGAGAGAAAGGTCTTCCTTCCATTGGTTCACCCTGCATATTCCTGCTATGTCCAGTGTGCTGCACTCATCTGAAGTCAGGAACCAGGTGCTTCCTCCTGGTCTCCCATGCAGGTGCAGGGATCCAAGCACTTGGGACATCCTCCACTGCCTTCCCTGCCCACAGTAGAGAGCTGGACTGGAAGAGGGGCAACTGGGACAGGGCAGGCACCCCAACTGGGACACAAACCCGGAGTGCCAGCGCCACAGGTGAAGGATTAGCCAAGTGAGCTGGCCACAACTGTATCTTTCTATGACCAAGTTATTTCTCCACCATTTCTTCAATTCTTGCTGTGTTATAAACTCCTGCTCACCTGTTTTAAAATCTTTTTAACTTCTATAATTATTTCATTTACTTAAAAAGACAAAATTTTTAAGCATCAAAACTTTTCATTGTGAAATAGATCTTTGAAAAAACTAATATAGCAGATTTTTCACTTTATTTTTGTATTCCTACTACAAAAACATAAAACTTCCTTGTGATAGTACATGTAGCCCAGGTACAGGATTGACTGGAAACAGGACTTAAGGAAGGTGGTCACCTTGACTCATTCCTCAAACTCAAGATTAAAAATATCTAAGGAACAATAATTGAGATGAAAATATAAAAAGTAATATTCAGGAAGCAACACTCTGTATCAGAAGTATGAGATAATAGTATAAGAGAATAACCCCCTTTTAGTACTTAGAAGAATATGACTTCAGAACATGTTTTTTTTTCTGAGACAGAAACTAAGTCTTTTCATCTAATTTAGCCTCATACTTAGCACCATGAGTTATATACTATAATTCTTAATGTATTTGCACGGAGTAGGTTAACAAAAGAAAACTGCATATACTGGTCCCTTTGAGTCTTTAAATTTATAGAGTATTCCAATAGTATCAGATATTGAGAATTCACTTAGTGGAGAGGTTTTCAGGATTTGGGGACTTTGAGCTGTTTTATAAACTTAAAAACCATTAAGAATTCCAAATAGATTTTTATGTGAATTATATTTATTAAATTTGCATTATTAGACCTTAAAATGGAGACATTTTGAAAATATTTATTAATTCAGTAATTAACACATAATAGGAGCAGGGGTTGGTATACAGATTAAGATGGTAATAGGGATGTTCACATCTCATGAGTGTCTAAGTTCAAGTTTATCTCTGCTCTCAATGCCAGTTTCCTGCTAATGTACATCCTAGGAGTCAGTACATGATGGCTCATGTGGTTGAGTTACTGCCACCAGTCTGTGAAAACCAGATTGATTTTCAGCTCCTGGCTTTAGCCTGGTCCAGCCCCTACTGTTGTGTATATTTGGGAAATAGAAACTAGAAACTGTCTGAATATCTTTATCTCTCTCTTTCTCTCCTCTCTCCACCCTCTCAGTTCTTCAAATAAATAATACAGTAAAAGTCATTATGTGAGAATATAAAAATGTGTAAAAAAGAGTATATTTTTCAGATTTCGAAAAAAATTTAGTCTGAAAATGGCATTGTCTTACATTCTTCAATGTTCTCTTTGATCTTTACCTTAATAGAAGTCAGCTGGGTATTCATATCTACTTCTGAATTCAATTTCTGGTGATTACTATGTGTTGTGTAACCTCTGGAAAACTACCATATCCACAGGAGATAGATGTGAAAGGCAAACAATCTCAATAGTATGAGAACATTTTGTGTTTATGGACCTCTGAAAGGCTCTCAGGGAAATCTAGAAATCCCTGGAACACATTTTGAAAACCATTGGCTTGATTATTCATTGATAAGTTTGTTTTCTGTTGACACCAACAAAAATAGCTCAAAATAAGAAAAATAAATAAAAGAAATATAAAAGACATAGGAGAAATGAAAAATACTGGGAAAAACTGCTCTTTCTCTTCATATACTTTTAATTTATATTTCCATCCTGAAACTTCATGTATATTTAAAAATTTTTAAAACAATATTGTTTGTAATTTATGGTATAGATTGATTAATGAAAAACATAGCTTCCTCATTTTTGGATTGAATATAGTGAGGGATTACTGTATTTTCTTAAGACAATGATGATTTTTGGGTCACATAAGAAGGATAATACTGTAGAATTTGTAACCCTTGTTTCAACACTGAATATCCCATTTAATCTCAATAAAAGTCCTTAGTAACAAAATTTTTATTAAGAAGACATCAAATTTATTGTATATACATCACATTTATACCCATTTAAAGCAATATTCAAATGTGCATAGGTAAACCATTCATAATTTAGCTTGAAATATGAAGCTAAAAAACAGGTGGCACATAATTGGGATGTAATTCATCAGAATTGGTTTATAGACTTAAAGCTCAATAAACACTGTCAGCATAATAAAAATGTAAATACATGAGAATTTCCTTTGTATAATATGGATATATAGTCTAAAGTAACATAAAGTATATAGCAATATTTGTTCATTTTCCAATGAGTTCTCTATTAATTCCATTGAATTTTTAGAATATTCATGGTGATATAGTACATACACACACACACACATAAAAGCGGGGACTATATATAAATAATTTTGATTTTAAATATTCTATAATCTATGTTTTTCTCCAAAAACAACTCAGAAAACTACAGAATTTGTGTTCAGAGTTGGAATTAAGAAATTCAAATATTAGAAATTCAGATATTTCAATATTAAAGAATGAAGAATTATACATTTATGAACTATGATTCTGACAGTTATTTGTGTTCGTGTCATGTCAAATGATTTATCTGCCTTCCTTGGGAGTCATCCCTCAACACCGCAAGTCACTAATTCCCTATTTATATTATCCTAAAGTCTCTTACAACTCAAGTTTCATTAGCTTTTTGCCTTTTAACAAAAACATTTTTTCCCAAATAGTCCTTTTATACCTTTTATTTTGTAAATTGTATTTCAAGGGGGATTGATATTATACCACAATTCATATATCTTGATATTGGCAATGTTTTTAACTTGATAAAATATTTTTTCTCCTAATAACCTAGAAAGCTCTGTAGTTGAAAATTAAAATTGTGTTGAGATCAGAAAGCTTTAATTACAAAAGGGATACAAATCAGAGCAGTCAAAGCAACAGTTGTATACTGTGAGCTCTGGGTTAGTCCCAGATGTCAATCTTCTTTTATGCTCTCTTCACAGGCTCAGAACATGCCATCATCGCAGGATTTCAAAACATTATTTTATGTACAAGGCATTTCCAACTAAGAAAGTTCTCCAACGTTTTGGTGTTAAGAGGTATTGAGATTTATTTATGTAGATCACTGACCAAGGTAAAACTCAGTTCCCAATCCTCTTTTTCAGAGGATGAGTTGATATCATGTGACTCATATACCAGTTCTCTACAGACATGGTTGGTCCTTTAGGACTGGCCAATGTCCATGCTAAAATGTCTTCTTATATTATGGAGAGACCAACATGATTCACCTCATTATTATATTTTTTGATTTGTTTCCATATTGTTATTATATATTTTATTTAAGTTATACAAGTTTCATATATTTATACCATTTTAAGAACTTTTCTCCTCTACCCTTCCTCCCACCTATGCTCCAATCCATCCTCCCACTCCCTAATTCCCACTCTTAATTTTTACAATGATCTATTTTAGTATACTTAATGATCATATAGTTAATGCTACCCCAAGTAAAAGAGTTCAACAAATAGTATGAAGAGAAAACAAGCAAAACAAACTACTGTTCTTCAGCGAAAGAGACAAGGGCTGTAAACCATCATTGATTCTCAAAATGTCTATTTCACTTCAATACATTATATTTTTTATAACACCATTTTTGCTTTTTTTAAAAAAAGATTGATTGATTTTATTTGACAAGCACAGTTCAGGGGTTGAAAAGGAGGACAAAATGAGACATCTTCCATTCACTGGTTCAGCTCCAAAATGGCTGCAGACCAATGTCAGGAGATTAATTTGGATCTCCCATGGGAGTGTGGGGGACCAAGTACTTGGGCAATTTAAGAACTTCAGTCCATGGTGCATTAGCTGGGAGCTGGATAAGAAGTGAAGTAGCCAGGACTCAAACCAGTGCCCAGAAAGGGATGTCAGAATCACAAGTGACAGCTTCACCATTATGGCACAGACCCAGCCCCTGTATAACACCTTAAGTTCAGGACATCTTGGGCTCTTTCAAAAAAAATGAATACACTTTTATTGATATGTTTCACCAAAATATTCTCTTATATATTTTTTACCTAAAAATTGAAACCATTAAATGTACATTTATTATGTAATACATCACTTTTAAACCAAAGCAACACCATTATGCAGCACTACTGAGCATTATTACATGAAACCTCACCAATAAATATCTTTTACAAGAGAAGTCTTTATCACTCTCTAAGTGTAGAAGTAGTACGTGATCATGAACATTTCATTATGGGCATCTGCACAAACTTTCCAAATTCATGCCATGATTCCTACATGTTGGATAATTTATCATCATGCCATCTGTTTAAAAATCATAGCTGCCAACATGGATGGATTATTAGGGAAATAAATTATCTTGTTCCTTATGTAAATGCTTTTAATGATATATGAACAAAAATCTGGGTTGAGCATTAGTTTGTAAAAGCAAAATAGCATTCTAAAGAAAGAATAACTGTCAAAAATAAATTTAATGACAAGCAAAGGAATAAATTGTATCTAAAATCACAACTAAGTATGAGTTTTAATCTTTTGAGCTTGTGAAATATTTAAAAAATAGTAGTGATGTTTTTAATGAAAATATTTATCTAGATTTTTCTCTGTCTAATTATTCATTCTGGTATTATACAGATGTAAATTTCCTTAGATTCACTATAATGTATATATATATATATATATATATATATTTACCTAATTTGCATGAGAAAATTTTTTAAGATTATTTGCAATTGCAAATATTGTCCTTTATCACTGACTGCATATTGTATTGTAAGTAATCATCAATGGAAAAAGGATGTAGGACATCCATGCTTTTCTATCTCAGAGGTCTTTGAGAAATGACTTCTAATTGTGATTCATAGAAAATTTGACTATAAAGGATTTTGAAATTTGTAATTCAACTCCTGCAGTTCATGAAAGGAAAATTATTTTTCTGAGTAGCCAAGAACTCATTTGACAGAACTTCTTTCCTTTTCCAGAGAAATAGAATCAGAATCTATAGAATGCGTGGAGTTGTGGAGAGAGAGAGAGAGAGAGAGAGAGAGAGAGAGAGAGAGAGAGAGAGAGAGAGAGAGGTCTTCCATCTGCTGGTTCACTCCCCAAATAGCCACAATGGCCAGAGCTGACCTGATCCAAAGCCAGGAACCAGGAGCCTCTTCTGGGTCTCCAGTGGGGTGCAAGGGCCCAAGGACTTGGGGCATCTTCTACCACTTTGCCAGGCCATAACAGGGAGTTGGATCAGGAGAGGAGCAGCTGAGACTAGAACCGGCACCCATATGTGATGCTGGCACTGCAGGCGGCAGCTTTACGTGCTATGCCACAGCACCAACCCCTAAAACCCAATGCTTATTAAATGTTAATTTAATCAAAAAATACCTTCGAAGAAAAATGTTCAGAATAGCTTTCTGCCAGATATGTGGACACCGGCATGGCTCAGTCAAGTCTACATGAAATAGTAACCATCACACTCATATTTGTGCTACATTGCCAATGTTCTCTTAATAAAACACAAGGAGCTCTTTGGGTCTTTGCATATTTCCTTCCAGAATATTTCTTACATACCACTCTTCTTTCAAGAAAGTGGTACAGAAGTGCTGTTACAGAGTAGAGTCCCCCATAATATCCATGGGAAATTGAAACCAGGACTTTCTGTGGATACCAATGCTCCAAAATACTACAGTGCCTAATATAAAATAACATCATTTTTGCATATAACCTACATACACTCCTGTACATGTTTTCATCTCTAGATTGTGTAAAATACCCACACAATGTAAAGGCAATGCATATAATTCCTGTTCTCCATTTCTTAAGAAATAATGACTAGAGAGTAAGAATGTACATATTCAAAGCAGATCATTTCCCACCTGTAATTTCAAACCATGGTTAGTTTCAACCTTTGGGATGTGGAACTTACAAATATGGAAGGTCAAATGTATGTTGCTAAAAATATAATAAGGATATGACGTCCCCATCAACTGAACAAAAAATGCTGATTTTGGGGCCGGTGCTGTGGCATAGTAGGCAAAGCTGTCGCCTGTTGTGCCAGCATCCCATATGGGCACCAGTTCGAGTCCCAACTGCTCCACTTCTGAAACAGCTATCTGCTATGGCCTGGGAAAGCAGTAGAAGATGGCCCTAGTCATTGGGCCCCTGCACCCACATGGGAGACCCAGAGGAAAATCGTGGCTCCTGGATTCAGATTGGCACAGCTCACCTTGTTGCGGCCAAATGGGGAGTGAACCAGCAGATGGAAGACCTCTCTCTTTCTCTGTCTCTCCTTCTCTCTCTATGTAACTCTGACTTTCAAATAAATGGATAAATCTAAAAAAAAGGTGATTTGAATTGTCTTCAATTCTATGATATTAGGTAGACACTACATAATAAGTATATTATAATCTAGTTTTTTATGTAGGTTATAAAATTTCATTAAGATCATAATTACATTTTATTGTTCAGATTAAAAATCATATAAGTTATTAGAATAAAAGTAATATTTTCACAAACACTACCAAAATAACCTTTTCAAATAGACTTGATGATGAAATATTATTTTAAAATTACATGTCACCCCTTACCACACCATTCTTTTGTTTTTCTCTGTTCTTATTCCTACTGGTCTTTCTAATATTTTCAACTCAGGCTCATTCTCTAAACACATCTTCACCATCATTTACTATTCTAATTATGTTCTGGAGGCTCCCTTCTATGTTCTTAGAATAACTTATATGTAATTCTGTCGTGCTAATCTTCCATAACATAGTCTTCAAGATTAAATGAAACAATTTTATTTTCTACTTCAAAATCTGAATACTTACTTTTCCATAACAAAGTTCAAATGCAATTATTTCTCTAACTCTGAAAGGAAATCTTTTAATTTTTCAGGACTATTTTCATTTCAATAAAGAATTCAGCTTTCTCTCATTAAACTTTTATTGTGTTTTCTACACCATTTTTATAACCCCATTTCATTACTAACATTTTAAAAGATTCCTTTATTGATTTGAATGGCACAATTATATATATATATATATATATGTATATATATAAATTTATGGCGAGAAAGAGAGGGAGAGAGAGAGAGAGGAGAGAGAGAAAGAGAGAGAGAGAGAGAGAGAGAGAGAGAGAGAATTTTCTATCTACTGGTTCATTTGCCAAATGGCTGCAATGGTTGGAACTGGCTAGGCAGATCTAGAAACCAGCAACTTCCTCTAGGTCTCTCCCATGGGTAGCAGGAGCCCAAGTCCTTGGACCATCATCTGCTGCCATTTCAGGCAGGGAATCGGATAGGAAATGGAGCAGCCAGGACTTGAACCAGTGCTCTTACTGGATGCTGGCATCACAGGCAGCAGCTTCAGCTGCGTACCACAGTGTCTGCTCCAGTACTAACTAGCCCTCATACTTCACTAAAGGTGGAGACGTCATGCTGCCTTCCTTCTTCCCAAAAGAAAGTTATTTTACTAAATATCTCTCACTAAAAGTGTGATAATAATACAATTGGACACATCTCTAAAGATATTTTATTAAAAATCCACTTTATATATTCAGATCAACTCATTGCTAGGGATACATGGAAAACCACATTGACTATAAACAGTGGCACTTGACGTTTAGGTACCTTTTTCTTTGAAAATCATAACAATCAATAAATTAATAATTAATAAATCAATAATTAATTAATAAAATATTAATACTTTATATGTTAGTAGAGTTGTACATTATAGTACAGACTTCCACATATTCTCTAAATTTATCCTCTTTCCTAAGTGTGTGAAATATAGTGCTTCTTATTTTCAACTTCATAAAAAGAAAAAAAAAACCTAATTGACCCAGTTTAGTTTTCAAATATGATAACCAAGGTTACAACATCTCTTAACTTAGGAACTGGCTGTTGTCCAATCCCAATATAATAAAAAAAAAGTGCCTGGGGGAGTAGCATACAAGGTTTTATCTGGTAAAACTCAGGGCTGCTTGTGTGTCTACTGATACGACAGCATGCTTTCAAGTTTTCGGGCAGGGGCAGGTCACCAGAGCTTAGTTTTTTGTTGCTGTATAATAAATTACAGAAAACTTAGAGGTTTACGATAGCGCACATTTGTTAATCCAAGGTTTTGTTAGTCAGGCATCTGGAATCAGCTTAGCCAACTTGTTTTCTTGGGATCTTAGAATGACATAGTAAAGGTCAGTTGGGACTATATTCACATCTGGATGTTATGACTGAGAAGTAATCCCTTTTCAAAGTAACTTGGCCTTTTCATAGACTTTATTTCTTTGCAGCTGTTGGACTGTTATCAGGTTCTGAGTAGCCAGAGGCTAAAGGTCATGTCACTTCTGAGAAGCTGCACCTGGTTCCTACAGCTGCTGTTGGCTTTCCCAGTATGTCTGCTTACTGCATCAAGCCAGAGAGAGATGTCTCAGGAGCAAGTTTGTGAGCAAGATGGAGTCTTACATAATATAGGTGTAGGAGTGACATCCCTTTACCTACCTTTGCCAGATTTTATTGATGAGAAACAAGTCATGTCTCATATCCAAACTCAAGGGGAAAGTATTATGCAAATCACAGCGGGGAATCACTGTGGGGAAGCTGGAGAGCCTCCGAGTTTGTCAGCTGTATTGGGTATAGACAGATTTTATCAGTCCCACATGAAAATAGCAGAAGTGGAAGTTCCTCACAAGTCTTAACATCAGTGGCAAATGACGACATTCAGACTTTAAAAATACATCTTTCTTGTTCCCAGACTTAAAATCTCAATATGATGAAAAGCATATATCTGGCTCTTATTCTTGGCTCTTGACATCTATTGAACAGCTTAGCAACATAAGCCAGTTCAGCCCTGGCTCCAATCCCTTTCCCTGCTTCATCCCTGGCCTCTGCTCAGTGTTTGTCTCTGTACCATGTTGGCAGATTGTGTGTTTCAGAGGTCTGTGTTCCACACCTGCTTCTGAAATTTAACAACTGCAGAGGCAAGGCATCGGGAATAGACCCACAAAACTCTAAGAAGAAAGAACCCCCCAGGCAATCAGAACGTGACTCAATAGAAAGCAAAGGAAATCCGACTGAAGAACAGAGAAAATGAAATGATAAAATAAAGGAAATGGGGACAAAATACTCTCATTTTTATGTTCTACATGTTATATCTGGATTTTTTAAAAAATTACTGACATAATTATAAACACAAATTGTAGGTGGCAGATTGCTCTCCTGAGGGCTGCATATTTTAAGGATGGGAAGTGCATTGTCATCTCTTTCATTTGTCTTAGAAAGGACATCAGAGCTTATACTGCATGGAGGGAGAACAAGTATATGATACTCATTTAGTGACTCAGAAGGAAAGACAATCCTTCCATCTATAGCCCAGGTCAATCATTAATGTGAAGGGCCAGAAATGAAGTATTGTCCTGCGGTGTGAAGCCAAGGATCAGAGCAACAGCTATCAGTAAGCACATGGGATAATGTTCTTGTTAAGTCCCTAGTAAGGCGGTTCTGTTCAAGGATGATCTGTGCAGCCTGATGAGCTGGCTGCATATGCCATAGGCAGAACAGATGGTGGCAAACAGAGTTCTGTGTCCTGCAGCAGCAGGAAACCTGGAATGCTCTTTGCTTTAGTCATCCTATGTGAGGATACTCATTCATTTATCAGATAGGGATAGCCTTGGTAAACAGAGTCAGAAATGTTAGCTCGCATGGAGTTTGAATCAAGGGAATTGGATTCAGACCTGATAAATATGAGGGTGTTTCAAAAAGTTCATGGAAGATGGTACTAAATGATAAGTTTCTATGGTGCAAAACAAGTTTGAAATCTGTGCATATAAGGGCTTTTCAAAAGTTCATGAAAATGCATATCATGGAAAATCTATGCATGGATTTCACTTGTTTTGCCCATGAATAAACTTTTCATTCCATTTTTCACTACATTTTTGATGTTTCTTTGTCTGTACATGATATAGTGGTAGGTGATAAATTCCTTGGAAAAGATGAGTAGATTCATATGTGATGGGTTAATTATTAGTCCTTACTGAGAGGGTAACATTAAAAAAATATTGGAGTGAAGCAGTATGTATACAGATAGATAAAAGACAGAGGTGTGTCTGCTGGTTTTAAAGATAGTAAGAAAGCAAGTGTGCCTGGTGTGGACTGGACAAAGGGGTGGACAGTCATAGATGAGGACAAAAAGGTATTGTCCTGATTAGCATGAAGAGCCATTGGAGTACCTAGAAATTTAATCAGTAATACGCTACACCTACAAGCAAATCTGTGTGCTCTTGTGACTGATTTCTGTCCCTACTCTTTCTCCTCTGAGAATAGCGATTCTATCATACTTACATATAAGTATGGTGACTTTGTATTTGCCCTTAATTCTAACAGAAGGTAACTAATTGAGGTTTTTTTTTTTTTTTTAAAACAAAGTCTAGGAAATAGCATGTGAGGAACAACAAATACCCTTTTACCTAACAGTACTGAGGGATTTATTTTATAATTTACTTTTCCTGTTGGATGCTTTTGTTAGTGTAGAGACATTCAAAGCATTGATGTCAGTCTGCAAAAACTCTTTTTTTAAAAGATTTATTTATTTGAAAAGCAAAGCTACAGAAAGAGAAGGGAATACAAAGGAAAAGATGTCTTCTAGCTTCTGGTTCACTCCCCAGATGGGTACAACAAACAGATATGGACCAGAATGAAGTCAGGAGACAGGAACTCCATAGAGCTCTCCCACATGGGTGGCAGGGACTTGAGACATAATCTACTACCTTCTCAGGAGCAGTAGGAAGAAACTGGATGGGAAGCACAACAGCCAGGACTAGACGTGATGCTCTAATACAGGATGCTGTGTTGCAACTGGTGGCTTAATTTCCTGTGTCACAACCCTGCCCCCTGTATAAGACTTCTGATATATTTGCTGATCACCTGCATCCAATCACAGAGATCTCTGTTGCATTAAGTCCAGGAATGAGGCCAGAGATGCCTATGGATCCTATACTGATTTCACAAATTTTTACTATATGTCTTTTAATTGATTGTTAAATAGAAAATGTTTTATGTCCACACTTCCCAATTTAATGTTTACTAAAACTTCTTACATTTGTTGACACAGGGATAAGCAATTACCTATTTGTTGAGCAAAAGCTTTTGATGCATATATATGTTTTTTCATTTAGCAGAACTAGCACTGGGAACGTTGCATCTTCTTCCATATCCATCTCAGATCAGTGGAAGACAAAGAGTAGAATGAGCCCTTTATATCCACAGATGTACACCCTCTTCCAGGTGAGCTGTGTCACGCTTGAACTGGAGGTCAGAAGATCAAACTCCGATTTGCTTCTCACTTCAAGGGATCACACAGGTAGCTTTGCAAAACTGCCACTTTTGACAAATTCTCAATTTGCTAGGAATATTGGTGGTGGTGAGAAATGTTTATTGAATTTCTTTGAACCCTAGATATACTTTCATGCACATCAAACAGTGGTCTCAATACAATAAATCTGAAAATATGTTAATTAAAAGAAGGAGATAAAATGCTAAATTTCTCTTTTTCAGTTTTGTGCTGGAATTTCCTCTGTGAATCCCACTAATGTAATGAATATATTTTACAACTAGATGACAAAGGTGCCATGCACTCTACACTTTGGTTTTAACCTCTTTTGAATGAGCTAGAAGAGGTTAGCACTTATTTGTATCTCTGTCAATAATAACAATCAAAAACCCAGTGTAAAACTTCATCTTAAAATGCAAATTAAAAAATTAGAAACATAGGTAATTCTTTTCTTTGAAGAAAATTTATATACCTTTCATTTACGCATTATTTTAATTGTAAGATCAATCAGTTTTGTCCATTGTATATACCATGAAAACATCACCCAATTAAAATAGAGAATATTTCCATTACCTGAGGCAGTTTCAGGTAAAGTTTATAGAATATGATTTTCAAAGGCATAAGGTAGAGAAGTAAGTAGAAGAATATCCATTTTAGAAGAACTTCAGGATATCCAGGATTAGATTTATAGTTCTAAAGCATCCATCCTTACAAATCACATGCAAACGTAGGAGTGTATATCCTGCCTCTGTGTCTAGCATGTTACTTATGAGAATGTGCTACTTAAGTGATATTCTAGGAGTTGAAAAATAGGAAATGAAAGCCTTGGGCATTTAATTAAATATCTCCAGAAGCAGTATGACAATAATTTTGGATTTTCAATACATATCTATTGTTGAAATCTACCATACGTATCTTTTTACCCATTGCTGATTTAAAAGCAAACATTTTTTCTTGGGACTTACTAAGTTTAGTGCTTCAGTTTGCTTTTGTTCTGTTGGTGGACCAAACTGTTGGGTATATACAAGTTAGCTAAGTGAACAGGGTATCTCTTCAAATTTTCAGTTCTCTTCTATGACATAGCAATCTGCAATATTTACAAAAATGCAAAAGGCCTTAGAAGAATAGCTATAATATTTTTGTCTTAACAAACAAAACAATCTACAAACAAAACAAAATCTAAAACATAAAAGCTAATGTAATTTTAAAGAAAACCTTGTAAAAATTTAAATGAAAATTTAAATAGTATATTATCAAAATAGAAAATTACAATTGAGAGAAGTGTCTCATAAGTATCTCTAATACAGAGTTTTACACTATGTCTATTCTGTGATGGTGATGATGATGATAATGATGATGATGATAACAAAATTTCATAGCTCTTCCCTTTACCAACATGTGGGCTAAATATTTTGTATTTGTAATTAATTGTATCTTTTCCACAAGTCTATGGAATAGGAATCTTACTATGATTGGCTAGTAATTGAGTAAATTTGGAATTAGCTACATTAAATAACTAATGCTCAAGTTATCTCTAATGAAAAATTGACAGACATGTGTTTTAAATGCAAGCAGTATTAATACAATGTTTCTCCAGTGATGAGCTGTGAGGAATTTACATTACTATCAGTGGAAAATGTAGGCTTTGATTCTCATACTGACCCTTTTGTGTATCTATCCAATGCTAATGATTAAAATTGAAAAAATTTGCAGCAATTCTTAAAACACTTCCAATACATATGATTTCCTAACAGCCAAGCATATTTGCAAATGCAATGGAGGCATAAAAAGAATTATTTCTCCCATATAATCAGTCTTGGGAATGAGATAGCAATAATTTCTGTTACTTTCGTTGCCTGTGAAAAGTGCTTAAATATTATGGTATCAGAAAGAATGACTTGCTTTTTCTAGATATTAAATTATTTTAATGAGTTATAATGCAGTGATTATAAGCCATTGGCATCTCCCTGCACACAAATGAGGAATAAAATGAATTCCTGCCAGTAATAATGATTGCCCAAAGCAGTGCTAAAAAAGGAGAGGGAAAAGGAGTAAAGGAAACTGCTAGGGAGGAGTTTAAGAACAAGGTCTTAACCTCCAGTTTAGATGAGGATCTGTGATATCATTTTTGTCAACACAACTATTGATAATTTAATTAACATGCTGCTTTGAAACTTTGTTCAAAAACTCTAGAATATGCATATGTTATTGAGCTACTCACAAAAATATTTATGAATCAAACATCATATACATAAAATAGAAACACAAATAAATGTTTCAGAAATTAACCAAGAAGACAGTCCACTTTATAATTTTTCACTAAAAGCATATTAAAAATACTTGAAATTTCATGGAAGGAAAATTATAGTTATGTTTAGTTAATATTTACAAGAAAAATGGGCTTTTAATATATTGTGTGTGATGACGTAGCATATTGTTTAAATGAATACATAATTTACAGAATATGGTTAAATTATTCTAGAGATCATTTTACATTATATTACTAAACACTTTGATTCTGAATAATCTATGAACAATTCTAACTTAGACTGACAGATGTCCCTAAATTAAGATGTCAGATATTTGAGTTACTCAGTCTGAATAAAACCAAAATGCCAAATGTTGTCACAGAGTGTAAAGGGAACTATCATATCAATTAGGATAAAATCAGCAATAATCCATATGTTAAAAATCAAAATTGTGAACACTGACTCATTACTTAGGAATTTTAGTTGTAGGTGTTCATGACTATATCATTTATATATTAACTGTTTCCTTTTCCTTGGTCTATAAAATGTAATGATATAACTGTTTTGTCACCAAATTTCAATCATTTTTGAATAAAGAAAAGCACAAAGACTTATTGCAAATTGATGCCTTGTATACTTTTTTCCATAACCATGGCTCCACTCTCCACAGGTGTGCAAGATTGTCGTAATGCAATGTTCAAAACAGTCAGTTTCTTTGTAACTTTAATTCAGGACACCATCACTTGAAATCATGTCTATACAGCAAGCTCTCTTTGTATCTTTTATCAGCTCTACGAACTATAAACTCTTTGAAGGTAGAGGCATGTTGTTCTTCTTTGTTTCCACAGTTCTAAATTAGAAACTTAGCAGTGGTAGATTCTCAGGTAAAAAAATTGTAACTTCCAAATTTTGCTTTTCCCACAAATGATCTGAGAGGTTATGGAAACAGGTAGTTCATTTTCAGGATGCATACCCTGGATGTGTCAGAACCTATGTGTTTAAAGTTTTATCTCCAAAGTAGGCTATTTGTGGTAATAATAAAAAATTTGCTTCAACAATAGAGAAAGTTAAAAATAATTTTATCATATGGATAGGATTTTCATTATAATTTTTCATGTTTCTCTTCTCCAATAGGTTAAAGGAAGTAAAAATACTTACTCCTGCTCCGCTGCATGCATAGTGCTGAAGAAGCAGTGGAGGAAAATAGGAGCTTGGTCCTTGTGGCACTTGCAGACCTTATTGAACATCTCAGGACGAAAGCAACCAGGCTGCAACCATAAGTTCCCTGGTGAGGAAGGGAAAATTAGGATTTAGGACAGAGGGCATAATAGATGTTGTCAGGAACACAGATACTGCTGTGTGCACCCTGCCAAAGTAGTATTAGCCTAGATTTCAGAGTACATTATTTGAAAGTGTGTTTCTAACAGAGCATTGCAACGCATTTTAATTTGAGTCAGTTCTGTTTCTGAACATTTTCACACAGACTAACAGTTTTTAAAATTTTCTTAAGGCTCTTTTAGTGGAGAATATGAGAAGAGTACAAGTCTTCATGTTGGGAGCTGTGTGGGATGAGAGAAGACAGGAGGCTGTTTACAAATGTTCTGACATCTCTCCTGACCATCCTTCTCTATGACTTCAGTCATGTGACCAGGATACATTCAGCAAATCGAGGGAAGACCCCTATCAATAAATCTACAAAAATGAAGGATAAAGTACCAAAATGAACTAAGGAAATAAACTATCCAAATATTTTTCAGTGCCATTAATTTAGCTTTACTATTTCTTTAACCAAATCTAAATAGGTCTAAAATGTTATGTATTAGTGATCTAAAATGGTACTTCTATCTTATGAAAATAATCAATGAAATTGTTCTATAGCTACAATTCTAATGCTCTATAATACAGTGGGGTCACTAAGGTCACAACAAACTGTTATATATTTAATGAAAAATACTAGGAGAAGCCAAAAGGCTCCAAACAGAAACTTATGACCAAAGAAGAAAACATAAATTATCCTGTCTTGTCAAAAACAATGAAACCCGGTCATTTGCAACAGTGTTGGAGGAATATGGAAAACATCATGCTGAGAGAACTAAGCCAGTCCCAAAAGGACAAATATCATATGTTCTCCCTGATCGGCAACAATTAACTGAGCACCAAAGGGGAAACCTGTTGAAGTGAAATGGACACTATGAGAAACAGTGACTTGATCAGCCCTTGTCCTGACTGTTGATGTACAATGTAATACTTTATCCCTTTTAGTATTTTTTTTGCTCTAGTACTATTGGTTGAACTCTGTAATTAACACACAATTATACTTAGGTGTTTAAATTTTAACTGAAAAGTGATCCCTGTTAGGAATTTGGAAAACATTATGCTGGTGGAATAAGCCAGTCCCAAGGGACAAATATCATATGTTCTCCCTGATCAGTGACAACTAACCAAGCACCAAAAAGGAAACCTATTAAAGTGAAATGAACACTATGCCCTGACTGTTGATGAACAACATAATATGTTATCCCTTTTAGTATTTTTTGTTTGTTTGTTCTACTTAATACTTTTGGTTGAATACTGTAATCAATACACAGTTATTCTTAAGTGTTGAAACTTAACTGAAAAGTGATCCCTGTTAAGTATACAAGTGGGAATAAGAGAGGGAAGAGATGTGCAATTTGGGACATGCTCAAGCTGATTTGCCATAAATGGTAGAGTTAGTAACATACCAGGGGATTCCAATTCAATTTCATCAAGGTGGGTTGTATCAATGACATCTCACTAGTCCAAGTGATCAATTTCTGTTCACAATTGATCATAATGATAGGACTAACAGCCAAAGGGATCACATAAACAAGACTAGCATCTGCAAATACTAACTGATAGAATAAAAAAAGGGAGAGAATGATCCAACATGGGAAGCAAGACACACAGTAGACTCATAGAATGACGGATGTCCTAAACAGCACTCTGGCCTCAGAATCAGCCCTTAAGGCATTCGGATCTGGCTGAAAAGCCCATGAGAGTATTTCAGGAGTGGAAAGCCAAGACACTCTGGCAAAAAACAAAACAAAACAAAACAAAAATGACCTAAATGAAAGATCTCTGCGAGTGAGATCCCAGTGGAAAGAACAGGTCATCAAAGAAGGAGATACATTTCTCTGAAGGGAAGAGAGAACTTCCACTTTGACTACAACCTTGTCTAAATATGATCAGAGTCGGTGAACTCAAAAGGATTCCATAGCCTTAGCAACTCATGACAAGAGCCTAGGGTGATTACTGATGCCATAAACAAGAGAGTCAATTTGTTAAGTCAACAACAGGAGTCACTGAGCACTTACTCCTCATGTAGGATCTCTGTCCTTAATGTGTTGTCCAATGTGATTTAATGCTATAACTAGTACTCAAACAGTATTTTTCACTTTGTGTTGCTATGTGGGTGCAAACTATTGAAATCTTTACTTAATATATGCTAAACTGATCTTCTGTATATAAAGAGCATTGAAAATGAATCTTGATGTGAATGGAGCGGGAGAGGGAGCGGGAAAGGAGAGGGTTGCGGGTGGGAGGGAAGTTATGGGGTGAAAAGCCGTTATAATCCATAAGCTGTACTTTGGAAATTTATATTCATTAAATAAAAGTTAAAAAAATTATCCTGTCTTAATTGGTGTACATTTATTGAAATATCATACTGACTTTAAATATTAAGTTATAGAAGAATGTTACATACAACCAGTTTACTAAAAATAATACAGAGTATGACATCTGGGAGTTTCTAGTGCTGGCCCTTGGGGCCAGGTTTCATTTCATCTGTACTGGGAGTTTCCTGTGCTAGCTATTACATATTTCTCTCTGCATACAAACAAGAGAGTCATACCATGGGGTTTTTAAATGCAATTATAACTGTTAAAGCTTCCTAAAATTTAAAATTATTAAATACTCTTAATTAAAATTTACTTACTAGGTTCTGCATGTCCCATTTAATACTTTCAACACCTTAATATTTTCTATTATGAAATGAATTGACCTCATACATTCCCTTTCCCTTTGATAGTGCATGTTGAAGTCCGACTGGAGTCTCTCTTCCTGTCCCTTGTATTTCTCACGTAACTTACTTTTGGCTCAGCAGAAACCTCATTATTGTTGATATTAATTGAAAGAATTCAAATAGTTGAGAAACTGGAGACAAGGGCAGCAGAGAAAGAAAATAATGCATGAATAGGATATTATCATGATCTGAAATAATCCTCAGTTTTCAAAGTATCGGATTCTTGTCTATAGCTGTTGTCTATATTTTGAAGAACAGTGATTTTTTCTATGTACTACTTGTTGAATTCTTTATTTAGTGGAGAGGAAAGCCTGTGACTATAGAATAAATTGCAAGTGTGTCAACCGGGGGCTGGCATTGTGGTTTGTCGGTAAAGCCACTGCCTGTGATGCTGTCATCTCATATTGGGGCCAGTTTCAGTCCTGGTTGCTCCACTTCCAACTCACCTTGCTGCTAATGGCCTCAGAAGAGCAGTGGAATATGGCCCAAGGTACTTGGGCTCCTGCACCCTTGTAGGAGACCTGGATGAAGCTCCTGGCTTCTGGATTCAGTCTGGCCAGTGCTGGCAGTTACGACCATGAGGAGGGTACCACTGGATGCATGATTACTCTCTCTGTGTATGTGTGTGTTTGTGTGTGCATGCGTGCACGTATCTCTTTGTATATAGCTCTGCCTTTCACATAATTAAAAATAAATGTTTTAAAACAACAAAAACGATAAAGTATGTCATTGTGATAATTAAAAGACAAACAAGAAAAGAAGGAATGAGAGTGGTTGTGAGGAAGGGAGGGTAAGGAAGGAACTATCATTATGCTCTTAAAACTCTATAAATCTGCCGGCTCACTAGGCTAATCCTCCACCTGTTGGTGGGCACCCCGGTCGGGGCACCAGATTCTGTCCTGGCTGCTCCTCTTCCAGTCCAGCTCTCTGCTGTGGCCCACGAAGGCAGTGGAGGATGGCCCAAGTGCTTGGGCCCTGCACCCGCATGGGAGACCAGGAGGAAGAACCTGGCTCCTGGCTTCAGATCAGCACAGCACGCTGGCCTTACCGGCCATTTGGTGAGTGAACCAACGAAAGGAAGACCTTTCTCTCTGTCTCTCTCTCTCTCTCACTGTCTAACTCTACCTGTCAAAAAAAAAATAACTCTACAAATGAAATACATGAAATTTATTTCCTTTTTAGAAACAAAAAGAGAAAAGCCAAGAAAAGTATAAAGTGGTTAACAATAAAATTAAATTGAATACAATTTTCTCTTAGCATAGGTAGAAATTTAGGATCAACTACATAGAACATTAGGAATCCCAATTCTTTAAATCTTTAATTAACAGTTGGATTTTATTAGACACAAAGACACTATGACTCTAATAGTGAATGATATTGTTCTACCAACACAGGTTTTGTCATGCTTTGGACTATTTTAAATTATTTTCATGGTACATGTCCTCATTCACCTAATCTTTCCCTAATAAGCACCAAATATTCTGGAATGAAGAAAGTGTGCTGAAGTTTCTTATACATACAATGAAAAAGAACAATTTAAAATTAGATGATGCAATCTGACCACAAATATATATCTGCTTCCCCTATGATTGGTGTATTTTCATAAATCTTGATTTTCAAGACAACAATCACCTTCTGTAGAAAATTGTAGACTTTAAATATACTAAATCAAAGCATATAATACAAATAATGTGAAATCATCCTAAGAGGGAATGTGATGTCAAGCTCTTGCAGATCAGATAGTTTCCTGGATAAAGAATGGTGTAGAAAGTAGCTACCAAAGGAATAATAGCAAATTAATGAACCATTCACATATTGTGTATTCTAACAGCAGTAAACCTTACACACATACTCATCTAATTTAATAATATAATAAATAAAATGATTAAAATATATGATAATGTATTTATGAAACCTACATAGGAGCACACAAGTGATTATTATATACCTATACTATATTCCAAAATATGCTCTCTATGCAGTATGCACTAGAAGGCAACATGGGTGAAAGTAAAAGGTAGCAGCATATACCTTTAGGCTAGAAAGTAAAGGAATGTGAAACGCAGCTATATTTATGTTAATATCTGAAAGGTGGCCAAAGATAACTCAAGGAGATTCCGGAGTACTTCCTATAAGTAGAACAGCAAGTGCAAAATCCCTGAAGTGAAACAGATTCAACTTTTAGAAAAATGGAAAGCAGATCAGAGTGGTTGTAACCTAGTGAATAACGGTGAGACTACTGGAGGTAATTCTGTGATTTTTCTTTTGTGAAAGCTGCCTGGGATTATCGGCTGTCTTCTGTGTTGGTTTCATTTCCAGATAGCAAACATTAGCAGTACAGCCTTTAGAGCTGAGGAGTCCACATCTATGCCTTGTCTTTATAACCCAGTGAAGTCTTTCCCATTAGAGTCCAAGGGAATTTCATCCTACAAGTTCTGGGGGACAAAAGTAGTTAATGTCTCCCTTGTTTCTTCTGTTATCCCATCATCTTAATACAAGCTCTCAGCAATTCTTGTCAGAGACACCTTCAAAATATTTCTAGCATCTGATGACTTTTGCTACATCCTTCACTTGGATTATTACAATATCTTTCAAAGTGATCTCTCTACCTTATAAATGCATTGCATCTATTTTTGACACTACAGTCACGTCTATGATCTCATCTCTATCTCATTTCTCTTTGCTCACAGAGTTCAAGTCATATGTACATGATACAATGGTTACTGAGTTTTTCAATGCTTTAAGTGGATATGTCTCATGAAATTATTTAAAGAATTATAGGACTAGGGCAGGTGTTATATGATTAGACAACTTAGAGGTTAAGGCACTGGCTAAGATGCCTGCATCCCACAAAGGAGTAACTGGATTCACTTTCCAGGGCTATCTCTTAATTCCAGCTTCCTGCTAATAGAGACTGAGAGGCAAAACTGATAGATCAAGCAGTTGGCTAATGCCAACCACATGGGAGACCTAGGCTGAGTTCACAACTTTTAACACTGACTGACTCAGCCATTGTGAATACTCAAAAGGCGGATTTCTTTTTTTTCTTTCTGTCTCTGTCCCTTCATGTCTCTTTCCGTCTCATAAATAAATAAATTTATTTTAAATGAATGATATAGGGGCCTGTGCTTGGCACAGGTAGTTAGTATGCTGCCTGTAATGCCAGGGGTGCACATTTAGTCCAGAGGTTAAAACTTCACTCAAGATGCTTGTATCCCATGTTCGAGTGCCTGAGCTTGAGCCCTAGCTCCACTTTCAATTCTAGTTTCCTGCTAATGTCTATCCTGGGAGGTAGCACAAGAAGGTGCAAGTTCCCTGCTTCTCACATGGGAAGTCTGAATTGAGCTCTGAGGTCCAGGCTTTGATTGGATTCAACCCCAGCTATTACAGGCATTTGGTGAGTGAACTAGTGGATGGAACATCTTTCTCTGTTGCTCTGTCTTTAAATAAATAGCTGATACATAAAAATATATGAATTTTAGGTGGAAAGCTGCAAAAACAGCACTCCTCAAGGAAAGCTGCATTGGAGGCTACATCTACCAATGGACTTGGACATTTTATGTGATTCTGTATGTTCATGAAATGAGCAAACAGTGGGATGAAACTCTTAACAATCCATTTATTTATTTTTGAGATAACATTTTTAAATTTATTCTATAGTCAAAGGCTTAATTCTGCTAAATAAAGAATTCAAAAAGGGACGGGTATTGTGGTGTCGCAAGTTAAGCCACTGTCTGCAATACTAGTATCTTATGTGAGTGCCAGTTCGAGTCCCAAGTGCTCCACTTCCAATCCAGATCCCTGCTAATGCACCTGGGGAAGTAACAGAAGATGGCCCAAGTGCTTGGGCCCTGCACCCACATGGGAGACTCAGAAGAAGCTCCTGGCTCCTTGCTTCAGCCTGGCCCAGCTCTGACCAGTGGAGCCATCTGAGGAGTGAACCTGTTGATGGAAGATTCTCTCTCCCTCATTCTTTCTCTCTCTCTCTGAACTCTAACTTCCTCTTTCTTTCTCTGAAACTTCCAAATAAAAGAAATAAATTAAAAAATACAATATAATATAATAAAGAATTCAACAAGTAAGACCATAGGTCAATAGGAATATAGGTAAGGCAAAGGCTATGAATAATAACCAAATATAAAGATGTCAATTTCACTCACATACAATATCTTCCAGAAGATTCACAGATGATTAAAACTATAGTAGTACGTAATTCCTATTTTTAGGATTTATAAAGCATAGTTACAGAGAGAGAGAGGGAGGGAGAGAGAGAGATCCTCTATCCTCTGGTTCACTCCCTAATAGCCAAAAAGCTGGTACTGGGCCAGGCAGAAGCCAGAAACATGAAATTACATCCCATTCTATCAAGTAGGTGGCAGGGACTCAAGCACTTTAGACATTTTCTGCTTCTTTTTCAGGCACATTAGCAGAGAGCTTGATCAGATGTGGAGCGGCCTGGAGTTGATCTAAGGACCATAAGGGTTGCTAGTGTAACAGGGGTAGCTTAACCCACTGAGCACAATACCAGTCCCCAAACTGTGGTTTTATATCATCAACAATCTTTTTGACAAAGATCTAACACAAAGCTTGACAAAACTATATTTGCAGCAGCATTGTTACACAAAAACATTTCTTCACTTTATTGTTGTCATTGTTTTTCTTTTAATTTTAGCTCCCATACATAAGCCAGCACATGAGGTATTTGTCTTTCTGTTTGGCTTACTTCATCAACACATTGTCCTCCACCTGTAATCATTTGGAAGAAAATGAAACAATTTCATTCTTTTTTTTGTACCTGAATAATATTCTAATGTGTATGTATGTATGTATGTATGTATACATGTGTGTGTATGCATACACATGTCTTTTACCCATTCATATGATTATGGACATGTTGTTTGATTATATATTTTGGCTGTTGTGAATAGTGCTGCTATAAACATGGTGGTTCAGGTATCATTTTGATAACAATGTGTTCATGTCTTTGGGTTATACATAGTGGGGTATCTGGGTCAATTGCAATTCTGTTTCTAGTTTTTAAAGAAATCTTGCTGTTTCCCACAGTGGCTACGCTGACTTACATTACCACCAAGAATATATAAGAGTTGCCCTTTCTCCAGATCCTTACCACCATTGTTACTCTCTGTCTTTTCATAATAGACACTCTTTCTGGGATGAAGTCAGTAACAATATGGTTTTAGAAGGAATTACTTAATCCAATGTGATTTTCTGTAATGTATATTCAGACTCATTCTTGGTCTCTATCTTTCTTTTCTGTAATGCTATTTTTATTCTTACTACTTCAGTAAGGAAGCTAGAAGGAAGCTCATAAGGGACCAAACATATTTAAACGTTAATAAATCTCTGTATACAGTAATAACACTATTTCACATTCTGCACTACTTACTTGAAATAGACATTTTGGCAATTTTTGTCTCATCTGAATGATTTTAAATCTGATGAAATATCTCTGGCTTCCTTTTACTAAAGCGTGATATATCTCATATTTTTATGACTGAAAAAAGAATATATGTTTGACAGTTTACCTAAACTGCTTTTAGAAAGAATCTTCTGCCAAGAAACAATTGAACCACATGTATATTACTAAATATGCATTTATGTACAGATCTCTGGGCTCTGTAAAAATAATGGCTTACCTGATAAATAACACTGGAAATGTGTTATCATTTAAATATATAGAAAGGATATATTTCTAGTCTCAAGTGCTTGATGTAAATCCAAGTTTCTTTTCAAGGCAAAAATGCAATTTAGATGACAACAATCGCTTCTCAGCCTTTTAGTTAAGATCAAGTGTAGATGACAAAATCTTAGCTTCATTATACTTGAATTTAAAATATGTCTAAAATAAGTTAGACTTTTTTTCATTCTGTTTCATAAAAATACAAATGTTAGGTTATCCTTCAATGTGCTTCTCTTCATTAATAAAACATATGCTGTAAAATGGAAAGTTATAAATTTGAATGACATATGCATTGTCATTAATAAGTAAAATTCATTTATTTGTGTGATTGAAATAATTAAGCCACGGGACATTAGAGAACATAAGATGAGCATAGAAATATAGACCAAAAGTCATTGATATCACCATTTATCAGCATTAGCCTGTTACATGATCTCCTAATGCCTCAATACATTGTCATTAATTTAAACTAAACATGACCATGGGACTAAATAGTAACTTGATAACTACAGATTCACGTATTCTACAATGAAGTGCATATGTTTTAATAATATGCATAGTTTTAAATTAAAAGTCTTGATTAGTGATTTTAATAGGGAAATTAGAATACAAATATTTTTTCAATTTAAAAAAGTGTATATGTTTATATATATATATATATATATATATATACACTAAAGATTTATTTGTTTATTTGAAGGTCAGATTTACACAGAAAGAGAAGGAGAAGTAGAGAGAGAGAGAGAGGTCTTCCATCAGCTGGTTCACTCCCCAGTTGGCCACAATGGTCAGATCTGATTGATTAAATCCAGGAGCCAGGAGCCAGCTCCAGGTATAACCAACCGGGTTCAGGGGCCCAAGGGCTTGCTAATATTCTATTGCTTCCCATATGGGATGTCAGCACTGAAGGCAGCGGCTTTACCTGCTCCATCACAGCGCCAGCTCCATACACGCACTCACACACACACACACACACACACACACATTAGATAGATAGATACACACAATCATATGTATATGTATATATATATATATATCTAATACAGTGAATGTACCTAATAACTAAGTTTGCAATATCAATCTACCTTAAATTGAGGATGTAGAAGATTTATTTTGTCATTTTCTTGTTTGTTAAGAGAGGATATAGTAATACTTCATTATCGCATACACAAAACAAACAAGACTTAAGGATTCTGGGCTCCATTTTTTGTAATGGTGGCTTAAATACAGTACAATATTTGTAGATATTAAATTTCTCATAGTCACTTTTGCAGAAGCAAAACGTAAGTACAATGAAAAAAAGTTAAGCTTGCTCCAGACCAAGCCAACCAAGTAAAACTGTCGACTAGGCTATGATCCATAAAAGAAGTTGAATCCAAATGGAAATGTGGGCTACTATTGGATCATTTTAATTATTTTCCTCAAGTAACTGAGTTGAAGATGAAATGATGAGGACAGGCAATTGGAGCAGAACTGAAAGAAAAACAGAAATGTCAGTGCACCGCCAGGGGCATTCATGAAAACCACAAGGGATTAAGGCGAGGTATTTATAAACAGATGCCATGATGAAGTGGAAGTTATGGAGTGAAGAGCTGATCTACAGAGTGAACATTGAAGAGTTAACAGAAGTCACAGGTAGAGTCTAGGCAGAGTGACAAAGAACAAACTGAATTTTAGTTATGAAGTTTAGCATTTCCCTCTGTTTTGGAGCTGTTTGAAGAACATACACAAATCCATGAAACCATTTTAACTCAAGGTGTGTGGCCTTGTCATATCCTAGCCCTGGAAACCATGAACGTGGCCATACCATGCTGGGGCTGATTCTCCTGTCCTTTCCATTTCCACAGACATCTTTGCAATAAAGTACTCATCATATTATGAGATGAGGCTACCCTTCATGTTAGCGTTCCGAGGTTACTGTAATAAATTGCTACACACTTAATGGCTTCAACTAACATATACCTTATATTTATGAAGCATATCAGTCCGAACATGGATTTTGCAGGGCTGAAATCAAGTTGTTGCCCAAGTTGCATCTCTTCTGTCAGGAAGGTGCAGGGAGAACATCCATTCACTTGCCTTTTCCAGCTTCTAGTTTTCCTTTTTCATCCTCTGGCTCTGTCTTTTGATAAGGCCCTGGGGATTACATTAGGCCCATCTTCATCACTCAGTCCAATATCCTTATTTCAAGACAATGATATCTGCCAAGTTCTTTCTGCCATGGAAGGTAAAATATTCACAAATTTCAAGCATTAGGAGGTACAGATCCTCGTATGGTCATTATTCTGCCTACTACACCTTACTCTTCAAGAATCCTGCTGGATAAAATTATTAGCTAGAGAAAATGCATTTATTTAACCTGCAAAAGAAATTGTTACAGCAGACAAGCAAGTCTTGTAGAATTTGGAAGATTAAGTAAGGATTTTTACTATCTGAGAAAAGAATGGGTCCAACTTCACATTACATGTAAAGAAGAAAAGAGCACAACCAAATATGTGGAAGAAGAAGTAGGTTCGAAGGAGAGACATTTTGCTTGCATGGTGGCAGCAGAATATGCACATTAGAGATGAAATAGATAATCAAGGAGAAGTTATTTTTGGAAAAAATATAGTGAAACCATTATGAAAACATTTTCATTTTAGTTTATAATATTTGATTTTCTGACAGGATTATAGTGATAGAATGCAGTGAATAAAGGATTAGAGGTAAACTTTTAGATAGCTATTACAATATGTAGTCATGAATTTCCAAGAAAGTACCAAACTAATGGGATAAATAAAGAGGAATATAAAAATACTGAATTTTCCTTCAAATATTAAGAAGATGTTTCATTTGTGACTGCAGATGTAAACAGTGAAAATGTGTTCATCTTCACATATCATGTAAGTTAGAACTTAACTTTACAAGAGTGTTATACTGTTGTAACAAATAGGTAAGATAAAGGAAATACAGAATCCTGTTTGATTTGAAGACCTCTTTTGGACTAATTTTTATATAATTAATGAAAAAGTAGCAGGTTCATATCCCCCAAAGACATGTAACTCAGAAGCAACTAAAGAGCAGACTTATTTTAATATTTATTTAATAATTGAAAGGCAGGGTTACCGCGATAGGGGGAAAGACGCAGATAAAGATTGAGAGAGGAGAGATGGGTGTGTGTCGGGGGGAGAGGGAGAGAGAGAGTGCTTCTATCTGCTGGTTCACTCCTCAAATGGCAAAAGCTGGGAATCTGGAACTCAACTCAGGTCTCCCAGATAGGTGACAGGGGCCCAAGCTCTTGTGCCATCCTCTGTGGCTTTTCCAGATGCATCAGTGGGGAGCTGGATAGGACATGGAACAGCCAGGACTGGAAAAGTTGCTCACAAGGAATGGTAGCATCACCAACAGTGGCTTATCCTGCTGCATCACAACACCATTCCCCAAACAGACTATTTGAAAACAAAATATATTGTGAATCCCACTGTCTTTGAAATGAGACAATAGAGGATAAAATACTCAGTGTGAGAAATAATAGGAAATAATTAAATAAAAATTTGTTATGTGACAGATACTATTTGCCAATTAATACCTGTAACAAGTCTACATTGTAATGTGAGAATACTAAAGTGCAGAGCAGTTAAATGTTTGTAGTTTCAGATATATAAAGAGATTGTTGGAATGGTGAGGATCAAACATGGTATTTATAGTCTTACTATCAGTTGCTGAAATTTTGTATTAAACATCGTTGCTGAGAAAAACAATTCTTGGATTAGGGCAAGATGGCGGAATAGGAAGGGAGCACACCGATAGTCCGGGGAGAGACAGTTTAATAAAAGTGGAGATACTGCAGGTTCAAGGAAGAGTAGGGGAAGAAACAGCAGAGGAAACTCTTCCAGAACTAGTGATTCACAGTGGACCTTTGAGGAGAGCGTGGGAGCCCGCAGTTCGTGACACCAGCGGCAGACTCAACGCACCAGCGCTGGAACGCCAGGTGAGCCGATCCTCAATAGCCCGAGACACCAGTAGGGAAGCGGAAAGAGGAGACTAGAGCGAACAAGGCTTGAAACCCTGTGGGGAAAAGTTCACCAGGCTAACTAGAAGAGAGAGAGAAAGAAAAAAGTGACCGACACGGACACAGGTTTCTCTCTCTCTGCCCACCTCTCAAAGGTGAGCAAGACAAAGAGCAGGCGCCATTTTGGACATACGTCATAAGCAGGGCGACCTCAGGTCTGCACCGGCCCTGAGCCTAGTAGAAAAACCTGACTCTGGGCGTGGGGGTGAAATAACAGGAGATTAGAACCTAATGAATGTGTGGTGCTAATGAACTGAGACTGTGAAAAAAGAGACTGTGTGGGAGAGAACTCACGGAATTCACCACATGAGTACTCTCCAGAGATGCTACAGTTCGGTAGCCTTGGTAGCTCAGTGGTGAGACTGCAGGAGAATTTGAACCCACACTGAAGGCTGCAGAGATTCCCTCTGAAGTCCTTGGGAAAGAGCTTCCGATCTCTGGCTCCTGTGGGTATATCATTTGCCTGCTAACCACCCCCAATTCCATTCAGTTGTGTGGAATTACTTCCCTTTTGAATCAAAAATAAAGAAAGAAACAGAGAGAGATTTACCACACCTTACCTGGGAGTGTCTCCTTTGACACACCCTCAACCCTGAGGAACCAAACAGAGCTAGCAGGCCACACCCATCTCAAGCCTCTAAGGCTCCATTGAAAGCAGACAGTCCACTTAATCTAGAGTCATAGTATAACAAGAAAAAAACACCACAGTGAAGAAGCCAATATGCCAAACAACAAACGCAAAAACGAAGGTAACAAGAACAAGGAAGACACTATGACACCCCCAAATGAAAAAGACACCCCAATTCAAGATTACGAAGATGATGAGATAGAAGAAATGCAAGAAGCAGATCTCAAAACATTGATAAGAACACTAAGAAGTACTCAAAAACAAATTCTTGAACTACAGAAATCCTTAAAGGACAAGGTAGAAAATCTCTCTCATGCAAATGAAATATTAAGGAGAAATCAAGCTGAAATGAAACAACTAGTAGAACATGAAACTGTGATAGTGACGAGAAATCATAATGAAGTGAAGAATTCAATAGATCAAATGAAAAACACATTAGAGAGCCTTACAAACAGAATGGGTGAGGCAGAAGAGAGAATATCAGACTTAGAATACAGAGCACAGGAAAATATACAGTCAAACCAAAGACAAGAAGAGGAAATTAGAAATCTAAAAAATATTGTTGGGAATCTACAGGATACTATTAAAAAACCCAACATTCCAGTTCTAGGAGTTCCTGAAGGCATGGAGAGGGAGAAAGGATTAGAAGGCCTTTTTAGTGAGATAATAGCAGAAAATTTCCCAGTTTTGGAGAAGGACAGAGACATCCTAGTACAGGAAGCTCATAGAACCCCCAATAAACATGACCAAAAGAGATCCTCATCACGACACATTATAATTAAACTCACCACAGTGAAACAGAAAGAAAATATCCTAAAATGTGCAAGAGAGAAACATCAGATTACTCTCAGAGGACCTCCAATTAGACTCACGGCAGACTTCTCATCAGAAACCCTACAAGCTAGAAGGGAATGGCGAGACATAGCCCAGGTACTAAGAGAGAAAAACTGCCAGTCCAGAATATTATATCCTGCAAAGCTCTCATTTGTGAATGAAGGTGAAATAAAGACCTTTCACTGCAAACAGAAATTGAAAGAATTTGTTGCCACTCGTCCAGCCCTGCAAAAGATGCTTAAAGATGTGTTACACACAGAAACACAGAAACACGGCCATCAACATGAAAGAAGGTAAACGAAGGCAACCTCACAGCAAAAGATCACAGGGAATTCAAAGCATACATTTGGATAAAGAAAATATGGGACATGTACTCTATAGAATACTATACAGCAGTCAAAAACAATGAAATCCGGTCATTTGCAACAAGATGGAGGAATCTGGAAAACATCATTCTGAGTGAATTAAGCCAGTCCCAAAAGGACAAATATCATATGTTCTCCCTGATCGGCAACAACTAATTGAGCACCAAAGGGGAAACCTGTTGAAGTGAAATGGACACTATGAGAAACAGTGACTTGATCAGCTCTTGTGCTGACTGTTGTTGTACAATGTAATACTTTATCCATTTTAGTTTTTATTTTTATTCTAGTACTATTGGTTGAACTCTGTAATTAACAAACAATTATTCTTAGGTGTTTAAATTTTCACTGAAAATTGATCCCTGTGAAATATAACAGTGGGAATAAGAGAGGGAGGAGATGTACAATTTGGGACATGCTCAATCGGAACTGCCCCAAATGATGGAGTTAGAATTGTGCCAGGGGATTCCAATACAATCCCATCAAAGTGGCATGTACCAAGGCCACCTCACTAGTCCAAGTGATCAATTTCAGTTCACAATTGATCACACTGATAGGTCTAAGAGTCAAAGGGATCACACAAACAAGACTAGTGTCTGCTAATACTAACTGATAGAATCAAAAAGCGAGAGAATGATCCAACATGGGAAGCGAGATACACAGCAGACTCATAGAATGGCAGATGTCCTAAATAGCACTCTGGCCTCAGAATCAGCCCTTTAGGCATTCAGATCTGGCTCAAGAGCCCATGAGAATATTTTAGGCATTGAAAGCCAAGACACTGTGGCAAAAAAAAAGAAGACCTAAATGAAAGATCTCTGTGAGTGAGATCCCAGTGGAACGAATGGGGCCATCAAAGAAGGAGGTACCTTTCTCTGAAGGGAGGAGAGAACCTCCACTTTGACTATGACCCTGTCGGAATAAGATTGAAGTCAGCAAACCCTAAAGGTTTCCATAGCCTTGGAGACTCATGACTAGACGCTAGGGAGATTCCTGACGCCATAAACAAGAGTGTCAAATTGTTAAATCAACTTCAGGAGTCACTGTGTACTTACGTCTCATGTGGGATCTGTCCTTAATGTGTTGTCCAATGTGAAGTAATGCTGTAACTAGTACTGAAACAGTATTTTTACACTTTGTGTTTCTGTATGGGTGCAAGCTGATGAAATCTTTACTTGGTGTGTGCTGAGTCGATCTTCTGTATATAAATATAGTTGAAAATGAAAGAAAATCTTGGTGTTGGATTGGAGATTGCATAGAAAATTAATCAGTTTGAGGAAAATATATCGTGTAGGGTCTCTGTCCTTGGTGTGCTGTACATTGTGAATTAATGCTATGACTGGTGCTCCAACAGTATTTTTCACTTTGTGTTGCTATGTGAGGGCAAACTTTGAAGTCTTTGCTTGATGTATGCTGGACTGATCTTCTGTGTGTGGAGAGAGTTGAGAATGGATCTTGATGTGAATGCAGGGGGAGAGGGAGTGGGAGAGGGGAGGGTTGTGGGTGGGAGGGAGGTTATGGGGGGGAAGCCATTGTAATCTATAGGCTGTATTTTGGAAATTTATATTCTTTAAATAAAAGCATTATAAAAAAAAAAAAACATCGTTGCTCTCTAACGTCCATTCCAGAACCAATAGAACCAATATTCCATAAATATTTGTGTAGCTGGAATGAGAACATGATTTCTACTTATCTCTTTTGTAATAAAATTGTGATCAAAGGATGTTCTATTATCTTTTTAAAAAAAGGCATAGTTCAAAAACAAGTACAGGCAAACACAAACCATGTAATAAAGCCCGATTCTTAGATACTGTCTAAATAGTGTCAGTGGTTAGGTTTATGCTTGTCTTTCACATTTTATTTTGTCTAATTCATTATGGAGTATATTCTAGATGAGAATAGTCAGGCCTTATGGCATCCAAGCAGTCAGAGAATGTAACAGAAGATAATGATTCTCTGTACCCCAATTAAAGGGGAAAAAGAAAAAGAAAAAAGAAAAAAAAACAACAGTAAAAGCAACAAACAGAAGTAAAGGAGTATATCAACACATTTTTTTGTCAGTGTCCATGGTTCTCAAACCTATTGTACAATTGAATCATGTAAAGTACTTTTTTTTTTTTTTGACAGGCAGAGTGGATAGTGAGAGAGAGAGACAGAGAGAAAGGTCTTCCTTTTCCGTTGGTTCACCCCCCAATGGCCGCTGCAGCTGGCACACCACGCTGATCCAAAGCCAGGAGCCAGGTGCTTCTCCTGGTCTCCCATGCGGGTGCAGGGCCCAAGGACTTGGGCCATCCTCCACTACACTCCAGTACCTGGACCTCCCTACCTTGAAATGTTGATTCAGTTGGTCTGTCATGAGAATAAATGATCTATGTCTTGGCTGGCATGACAAAAAATAAAACGCTGATGCCATGTTCTTAAAAACATAAGCACAGTTTATTGTTTTTAAAAAGGCTGTAGCTACCAATACCATCTGGATAAAGAGTCTTTCAATTCCTGGAATGCATATTTTCAAGATTTTCCATGGTTGTAATGGATAAAAATATTTCTAGATTATAAATTTCCAAATGGCTAATGCAGAAAACATTGTTGTTGACTGGTAAAAGTCAGAGGCTGAAGAAGGGAACACTATGGGAATTTTTGCTTTTTCCCTCATGCTTTACAATCGTAGAAGGGCAATATGTAGGCTGTGTTTTCTACACGGCCTTATATTTATATTCCTTCCATTCTTCCAGGATGTTGTTATTCATTCTGCTAAAATTGTCTCAGGTAGACAAAGGAAACACCCAAAAGGCAGTAACTCTTCTTGTACTGCTTAATTCAAAGGAATGTCCGCATGATTTTGGTTTACAATTTAAGGATTAACATTATTATTGCTGAAAAATCACTTCAAACACAACTTTAGATAAATACTTTGTATTTGTAGTTTTTGTGTGAATCTCCCCACAGACTCAGCATTTCTATATCTTCAGTTATATTTAGAAATTAACTAGATCTTTGGTTACACACTTAGATGGTGATGTGTGACCAAGAGAATTGTGTTCCAATTTCAGAATGATCACAATCTCTTCCTCAGAAAATAAAAAAGAATGGTGATTTCTCAAAAAGAAAGACTTACACGTGGACAATAAATATTTTTACTGGCCATGCCTGATAAATGAGTTTATTTTGTAAGGTTAATAGAGATACATCTATATTTACTTGGTTTTAACTCTTTTCTCTAAAATAGGAATTTAAAACTAATATTTTTAAAGTACAGTTTTTAGGCCGGCGCCGCGGCTCAATATACTAATCTTCTGCCTTGCAGCACCGGCACACCGGGTTCTAGTCCCGGTTGGGGCACCGGATTCTGTCCCAGTTGCCCCTCTTCCAGGCCAGCTCTCTGCTGTGGCCCAGGAGTACAGTGGAGGATGGCCCGAGTGCTTGGGCCCTGAACCCCATGGGAGACCAGGAGAAGCACCTGGCTCCTGCCACCGGATCGGCCACGGTGGCCATTGGAGGGTGAATCAATCGCAAAGGAAGACCTTTCTCTCTGTCTCTGTCTCTCTCTCACTGTCCATTCTGCCTGTCAAAAAATTTTTGAAAAAATTAAAAAATAAAATAAAATAAAGTACAGTTTTTATGGGTACATGAGGTTAAGTATCTCAAGGATGAAATCGAGGAGGAATTGTGGGAAAAAAATTGACACATTAGTAAATAATTTTCCTGCTCTCTTGCCCTTCCGTTAAACCATCATAGAGAAAGCATCTTTAGATGAAACTGGTCCTCAACTGTACTCTGGCTATTGAGTCTTTCTCATAGATGAGCAGACTGCCACTCTATTCTCCACTGCTCTTTGGCAACTTTTCATTAATAACAGTACTTAGGCTCACATATGCCTCTCTTAATCATTATTTCATTCTTAAACTAGTTATAGCTTTACCTGATTCATCCTTTTCTGTAGTTGATCTTTTTATAAAACCTACAATGTGTATTCACTTGTTTTTTTAATGTTTTCCTCTTATTATTCTGTGAAGGTATGGTTCAATCTAACAGCTATCTTTACACCTCTTTACACATCTTTACACATGTTCTGAAAATTTTCTCTATCATAATATAAAAGATCTTGGGCTATAAATGACAATCCACACTGATTGGTTTAAGAGACCCTATGATAGGCTAATCCTCTGCCTTGCGGCACCGGCACACCGGGTTCTAGTCCCGGTTGGGGCGCGGGATTCTGTCCCAGTTGCCCCTCTTCCAGGCCAGCTCTCTGCTGTGGCCCAGGAGTGCAGTGGAGGATAGCCCAAGTGCTTGGGCCCTGCACCCCATGGGAGACCAGGAAAAGCACCTGTCACCTGGCTCCTGCCATCAGATGAGCGCAGTGTGCTGGCCGCAGCGCACCGGCCGCGGCGGCCATTGGAGATTGAACCAATGGCAAAGGAAGACCTTTCTCTCTGTCTCTCTCTCTCACTGTCCACTCTGCCTGTCAAAAATAAAGAAAAAATAATAAAAATAAAAAATAAAAAAATAAGAGACCCTATGATAAAGAAACCTCCAACTCTTCACATTTAATACAGAGTCAGTCTACATTAGGGCATTATCAAGAAGGATGCCCCTATTATGATTTGTATGGAATTTGTAGAGTAAATAGTTTTATGTCAAACACTAAGTCCCATTTACACAAAAATCCATTTTAAAATAGATAGTGTCTATTCTTCTGTCTCTTTATACTGTTGGAAGCATTGTGTCCCCTTTCCTACTCTCTTGTATAAAGAACTCAGAAGTTTTGTTCCCAACTTTCCACTCCTAAGTATTCATTAGACCTCTATCTCCAGCTAATTTTTACATGCAGGTAAAATAAGCTCAGTCATGTTTCTCCTAAATCCACACTTGTTTCATTTCTTAAAACTGTTCTCAGTCATATAGATGGCAATCCTATTAACTATAACAATTTAAATTCAATAAATTTAATTATTTCCAGTAAATAAATCACTATTCTGAAAGGAATGGATAATTGCATATATTAAATCATACCTTTCTCTGAAGGGAGGAGAGAACTTCCACTTTGACTATGACCCTGTCGGAATAAGATCAAAGTCAGCGAACCCTAAAGGCTTCCATAGCCTCGGCAACTCATGACCAGAGCCTAGGGAGATTACTGACGCCATAAACAAGAGTGTCAAATTGTTAAATCAACATCAGGAGTCACTGTGTACTTACGTCTCATGTGAGATCTGTCCTTAATGTGTTATCCAATGTGAAATAATGCTATTACTAGTACTGAAACAGTATTTTTACACTTTGTGTTTCTGTGTGGGTGCAAACTGATGAAATCTTTACATAGTATATATTGAATCGATCTTCTTTATATAAAGATAATTGCAAATGATTAAAAAATCTTGGTGTTAAACTGGAAATTGCATAGACAATTAATCCATTTTTTAAAAAAAAAAATCATGTAGGATCTCTGTCCTTAATGTGCTGTACATTGTGAATTAATACTATAACTAGCACTCCAACAGTATTATCATTTTGTGTCTCTATGCGAGGGCAAACCGTTGAAATCTTTACGTAATATGTACTAAATTGATCTTCTGTGTATAAAGAGAATTGAAAATGAATCTTGATGTGAACAGAAGGGGAGAGGGAGCGGGAAAGGGGAGGGTAGGGGGAGGGAGAGAAGTTGTGTGGGGGGGAGCCATTGTGATCCATAAGCTGTTCTTTGGAAATTTATAATCTTTAAATAAAAGCTTTATATAAAAAAAAATCATAAAAATTAAGTTAAGATACAAAATTATTCCTTTTCAGTATTGTACCTTCAAGTTTTCCTCCATTGATACTTTCCCAATCACACTTACACGTCCCTGAAATGCTACCACCTGAAGGGGGAAAGGCAAGCAAGCAAATATTTTAACCTACACCCATACACACACAACCCATCCATAGTCTCAATGAACATCTTTAAATCACTAATTCTCCAACTTTACCTCCTGTCTGCTTGTGAACAATTCATATACCTTATACTCAGAATGTCCAAAACCTTAAACTCTGAATGTCCAAAATTAGACATAATTTTTTACCACAAATTTGCCCTTCTCCAAGTTTTCTCTGCCTCATTAAATAACCTCTAATTAATTTTTGCAAAGACCTTTGTTTTTTTCTTCTTTCTTGCATTACTTTTAATAATCACCATCCAGTTGATTCAACCATTCCAGTGTCTCTTAAAATCTACACCACTTTCTAAGCATACTTTCATTATCATAGGTCTCTACAGCTCTTTCCTGACTATGTGATATTTTCCTGTATCCATTCTCCCTGTTCTAGCACATTGCTTTTGGATAAAAATCCAGCATTCCAGTTCTGCTTAAATTTTTTTCAGTGAATTCCAATTGCTCTTATGATATTATCTTAAGAATTTAATACAAATAAAAAGGGTCTTCAAATAAAGTTTGAATTTATTTCCTAGACCCATTTCTCCTCACTCTCAAGCTAAGTATTTTGGACTTCTAACAATAACAACAAAAACCTCCATTTACACGTTGGTCTAGTACTTTGCATTAGATGTAAGTGAATAATGTATGATTTCACCTCAATAATGTTTACTTTTCCATATAATCTGATCACATTGGCATTTTAGGGGAAAGTATTCTTTAACTCCATTGACTAGTGTATAATTCCCTGCTATGTGATCTTTTATCCCAATTCTCTATGTACATCACATATGTAAGTACTTAGTCTACAGAATCTACTCCCTTACGATATCTAATTATTTTTTTCTTTTTATCTGACAGGTAGTGTTATAGACAGTGGAAGAGAGACAGAGAGAAAGGTCTTCCTTTCCTTGGTTCACTCCCCAAATAGCCACTACAGCTGGCGTTGTGCTTATCCGAAGCCAGGAGCCAGGTCCTTCCTCCTGGTCTCCCATGAGGTACAGGGGCACAAGCACTTGGGTCATCCTCCACTGCCTTCCCAGGCCACAGCAGAGAGCTGGACTGGAAGAGGGGCAACCAGTACCCATATGGGATCTCTGTCAAATTAAAAAAAAAAAAAAACTCAATGTCATATAATTTAATTAATTCAAGAAATCACATATTGAAGAATATCTGTCCTGAACACTAGAGTACAATTGAGTATAGTAAGACAAACTAATTACGTATCTTGGGGCCGGCGCCATGGCTCACTTCGTTAATATTCTGCCTGAAGCTCTGGCATCCAATAGTTCCTGTTGCTCCTCTTCCAGTCCAGCCCCCTGCTGTGGCCTAGGAGGGCAGTGGAGAATCGCCCAAGTGCTTGGGCCCTGCACTCGCACGGGAATCTAGGAGAAAGCACTTGGCTCCTGGATTCAGATTGGCACAGCAGCAGCCGTAGCAGCCCTTTGGGGGGGGGGTGAACCAACGGAAAAAGGATGACCTTTCCCTCTTTCTCTCTTTCTCTCTCACTGTCATTAACTCTACCTGTAAAATTTTTTAAAAAAGAAAATTATAAGATCTTGAGTAATTTTATCTTTCACAGGTGCAGTTGTATCAAGATACACCTCTTCTTTTATCAAGAATGATTTTACATTGTTATGTACAAGTTCAGTGTTGACAAAGTTCTTCTTGAAATAATGCACTATCAAGAAATCAAATTCGCAAAACATGCATAGAGTGAATTAGAACTCTCTAAAAATCTTTCCAGAATTTTACCTTGAATATGGAAATGATGGAAGAATGAAATAGCAAAGTATAAAACATAATGACAATGACCAAATAGCAGGGAAACATTCAAATAAGTGAAATGGAACCAAAATGCAAAAATCCTTAACAAATGAAAAGATGTGTTACAGGAATAGATTATCAGCAGATGCAAAGAAGTACTTCCACTGTTTTCCCAGATGCATTAGTAGGGAGCTGTATCGGAAGTGGAATAGCCTGACTCAAACCAGCACCTAGATGGGATGCCAGCATTGCAGGCAGCAGCTTAACACTTTATTCCACAACATTGGCCTCAGTGGTTGATTTTCTTATAGCTGAATTTTAAGATTGCAACTTGGTTTATGTTTAGAATTGAGGCGACCTTAAAAAGGTGAACAAATTACTGTGGGAAAACAAGTATATGTGGTACTACTCCATTTTCAGTTTATCAAAATCTAATTATATATATATATATATATATATATATATATATATATATATATATATATTTACTGACCTTGGAGAAATAGAGAGTAGCAAGTCTAATGATATATAAATTCAGAATTCATTGGATATTCAAATTTCATTCAAAAGCCATTGACATTACATTGTGAATAAGTAAGGTAATTCTAAAGAAATTCAAGTGATAGCATGCTATTAATAAAGCATGATCGTATTTACCAAACAACCTAAAATTATTAGGAATAAGATTATGTTCACTCAGTCCTTCAAGAAGCAGATCCTGAGATGTTGTCATATGCCTCACAGATTTATTGAGAGAAAATTCTTGTAAAATTTAGAGAGCAGAGGAAGCCAACACAAATAGGGATAGATGTTACATTGTGATGTAAACACAGCACCCATGAAATGGGAAGAGGAAAAGGATAAGTAGGGTAAGAAAAGACACAGACACCATTACAACTTTGAGAAAGTTTAAGCCAAAAGGTACTCAGGGTCAAAGTTATAAATATAATTGGGTTCTTCAATGGCTTATTGCACTGGGCTAGGGGAGGTTAGTTTAAAAAAAGTGGAGAGAGTGAAATTTCAGGGAAAAGTTAGGGAGAAAACTGAGGTGGAAATTCTATGGAAAGACGACTGATGCTGTGGATCTGCTTGTAGGATATAACTGCACAACATGAGCATGGACACAACAGAGGACCCCAGAACTGAGAACCTAAAGCCAGCTTTGGGCAGTGAGGGTAGACTGGACTTGCAGCAGCCTTTGCCACGTTGATATAGTTGTGGGGAGGACCTAGCATGAGTCATGCCTGGATCCCAGTCAGGGACAGGGTTTCTGCCAACTTAGATTAAAAAAGGGGTATGTTTCTCTTTCCCAATCCCAACAACCAGCAACAATCTGAGAGAAGATGGGTGCCATTTTGGACATTCATAACAGCTGCACCACTCGTGTCTGCATGCCCAGTAACCAGCTGAGAGGAGACGCCTGAGTCTGGCTGGGAGGATGGAAAGGGAGGATTGGGCATCCATGTAGAACCATGAAGTGTCCCCAGGCTCCCAACACATCACAGGCTCTGGGGCTCAAACTGCCAAAGTGAAGCACCCACTGGTTCAAAGAGCTTCTCTGCCTCTCTGTGGACAGGAGCAGAGCAGATCTTTGGCACACCATAACTGTGGAAGCCATGTGTGCTGAGATTGTGGAAACACTGTGACTGACAGAGAGGGTACAGGGTATAGATGGGTCTCTGGGAAAACACTGTGAGCTGCTCCACATACTCAGACATCTCTGATCCCCTGGGGTGGGTCATTGCAATGGGGTATGTGCTCACACTGAGGACTGCAAGAGTTCTTTTTGTGATTCTTAAAGCAGTGCACATGACTATGTTGCACCCACGGTGGGCTAAATCCCTCCCATCTGATAACAAAAAAAAGAGGGGATCTACCATGCCCAAGTTGAGATCTACCATGCCCAAGTGCTCCACCATGGAGCACTGCCCAGAGATGCCTGGCCATACCCTGCATTGACCTTTGGGTATTCACTGGAAGAGCAGACACTTCTCTAAGCCACAGAGGCAGAGTCCAAAGATAAACATCATCCGAGGAAAAAAACCATGTATCTCGCAAATGCCTAAACATAAACGTAGAAATTCAAGAACCAGGTAAAAGGAAGACAACATGACCACCCAAAGCAACTCAACAACACTACAAAATGAGAATGCAAAGTTGAAGAGAATGAGGAAATGCCTGAAATGGCATTCAAAAGATTAGTCATATGATTACTCAAAGCAATCAAAGCAAATCTGCAACCTACAGAAAGTCATACATGACATGAATGAAAAAAAAAATTTCCATGGAATTGAGAATTTAAAGAGAAATCAAAATGAAATATTTGAAAAGAACAATTCAATAGATCGAATAAAAAATGTTGTAGAAACCCTTACTTACAGATTTGGTGAGGCAGAAAAAAGAATATCCAAGTTAGAAGAAAAATCTTGAAAATTTTCAGTTAGACCAATAAAAAGGAGAAATTTGAAAAATTAAGAATGGTTTTGGAGATTTATGGGATACTATCAAGTGATCTAGCATACAGATCTTAGGAATTTCTGAAGGTGTGAAAAGAGAGGATGGATTAGAAGGCTTGTTCAGTGAAATAATTAAAAAACCTCCCCAATTTGGAGAAAGGGATATCCAAGTACATAAGGCCCATAGAACTTTAAAAAGATATGACCAGAAAAGATCTTCACAATGAAACACTGTAGTCACAATTTCGAAAGTAAAAATAATGAAAAGATTCTGAAATGTGTACAAAAGGAATGCCAGATTATCTTCAGAGGATCCCCAACTAGACACACAGCTCACTTCTCATCAGAAACCTTACTGCCTAGGAGAGAATGGTGAGACATAGTCCAAGTCTTAAGAGAAAAAAAAAAAGCTGTCAACCCAGAATATTGTTCCCTGTAAAGCTCTCATTTTTGAATGAAGGTGAAACAAAGACTTTCCAAAACAAACAGAAATTGAAAGAATTTGTCATCATTCGTGTGGAAACATAAGAGACCAAAATATCTAAATCAATCTTATACAACAAAATCAAAACCTGGGGTATCAAAATACCAAATTTCAGGACAAACTATGGGGTAGTTTTAATTAAAACAGCCCGAAAAGTAAGTATAGACCAATGGAGCAGAATGGAAATAAATCTACACATCTAAAACCAATTTATCTCTGACAAAGGAGCTAAATTCAATCCCCCGGGCAAGGATAGTGTCTTCAAATAATGACAGTGGAAAAACTGTATTGCTGCACGCAGAAATTTTAAACTAGACTACTACATTACACCTTATACAAAAACCCACACAAAATGAATCAAAGACCTAAATCTGTGATCTAATATCATCAAATTACTAGAGAACACTGGGGAAAGCTTGGAAGACATTGGCATAGTCAAAGACTTCTTGGAAAAGGCTCCCAAAGCACAGGCAATCAAAGCCAAAACTGGCAAATGTGATTACATGAAACTAAGAGGCTTCTGCAATGACAAACAAATATTTACCAAAGTGAATCGGCAACTAACTGAATGAGAGGAAATATTGCAAACTATGCATTTGATAAAGGATGAATACCCAGAAACTATAAAGAGCTCAAGAAAATTCAACAACAACAAAATGGATAGTCCATTTAAGAAATGGGGAGAGGACTTGAACAGGAACTTTTAATAGTGGAAATGCAAATGGCATAACAGACAGATGAAAAAAATATTCAGGATCACTAACCATCAGGGACACGCAAATCAAACCCACAATGTGGTTTCACCTCACTCCAGTCGGACAGACTTTCAAATAGAAATCAGCACACTACAAATGTTGACAAGGATGTTAGGAGAAAGATACCTTACTGCAGTGTTGGTGAGAATGTAAACTTGTTCAGCCACTGTGGAAGACAGTTTGGAGATTTCTTGGAAATTTGAATATAGACCTAGCATATGATTCAGCCATGCAACTACTGGGAATTTATCTAAATGAAAAGAAATAAGCATGTGAAAGAGTGATCTCTACCCCCATGATTATTGCAGATCAGTTCACAATAGCTAAGATATGGAGCCAACCCAGAAGCTCACCAACTGTAGAATGAATAAAGAAATTATGGTATATAAATAATAAGAATGCTACCCAGTGTTAAAAATGAAATCTTGTCATTTGCAACAAAATGAACACAACTGGAAACAATTGTACCCAGTCCCCCAAAAGACAAATATCATATATTCTCCCTGATCAGTGGTAATGAATACAGTACCTAAAAGGTAACCTACAGAAGTGAAATTGATACTTTGAGACGTGATGGTTTTGAATAGACTGTGTCTCAACTATTGAGGTACAGGGTATTTTACTTTTTTCCCCCTTTATAATATTTTTTTGAATTCTTTACTTAGTGTAGGGTTAATCTTATGAGTATAAACTTAACTGAAAATAGAACTTTGTAAAAAGTAGGAAGGGGAATAGGGGAGGGAGGAGGAAGAAGGGTGGGAGTGTGGATGGAAAGAATGTTAGGGTGGAAAGAATCACTGTGTTCCTAATTTTGTTTATATGAAATGTATGAAGTTGGTATGCTTAAGTAAAGCATTCCTAAATAAAAATAAATATAAACAGTATTATTTAATATGTAATTGGTCATACACCCTTTTGAATAACTAATAAATTTATATTTTTTGTAAAAAAATGAGCATATTATTCATGACATATTGTTATAAATTTAATTGCATTGAAATTTATTTTCATCACATAGCAAAATTAAAAAGAAATCCTGACAGAATTGTATCATCTTCAGTTTTGTTTTTCATCAAAAATGAGAATTTCACTTCAGAAAGGTAAATAAAAAATTCTCAAAATCAAAAGTCAACTCCATATCTATTCACAAGTGAATTTCAATAGGAAACAGCTGTAGTTTTGTTTACATAAGAAATTCATGTTTCAAGCAGTTTTTTTTTCATTATAACTCACAAGTGATCTTTTATATTTAGTTGCCTTTGATTTTTCATTTTTAGGATAAGTGACGAAATCTCTCCTTTAGTGTTACTCACAGTAGCAATCAATATGAGAGCTCCTAGCCTTTCATTTGCCTCACAACCACAGCCTTACGGCAAGAATGACTTGAATTCACAACATTTTTTTGTGTTAAAATGTATATTACTCTTTTTCTTCAGGTTAATAAGATAATATTTGATTCAGCTTGAATTATTAATTATATGTTGGCAAAATGAATCTGATTTAGATTTTAAGGCTAGCTCAAAAGAGAATAATTCAATGAAGTCATTAACAACTACCAGTTCTGTAAATTTTAGTTTGCCTTAAAGGAAACATGTTTTATGAACTTTGACTCCAATCTAGAAAATCAATTCTTCCAGCACAGAGAAATTTGTGTAGCTACCTGCCTCTAACCCACAGTCCTGGTGTCATTTTGGACTACAGAAACGCATTTTTTATTATCATCTATTATTGTCCTAGCTGGTGCTGAATTGAAGTTTCAACCTATTTTTAAGGCTAAAAATATAACCTAAGTCTTTATTAAATACATTCTCGTCAAATAGTTCTAAGACAGAATTTCTTCTATCTGTAATAACAACCAACCATTGAATTTCAATCCTATTCTTGGGAAAACCTTCAGTAACTCATGTACTTTACAGTGTGTTTATATTTCTTGAACAAATCTATTATAAATTGCCAATCTAAAATATTTGTTCCAATCATATTGATAATATTTATAATATTATGGAAGTGTATGTATATCTTTCCAATTAACCAAAGTAAAGTAAAAACTAGTTGAACATATAAAAGGAATTTTCGGATTATTGAATCAAAAGATTATTTAAGTATCCAAAATAGAAAAAGGACACAAATGAAGCTGTTCTTGAGTCACTATTGGGAATAGGGACATTAAACCTAAAAGTGCTCTTTCCATTCTTATTTTTGATTCCCACAGTGTGTTGGTTCACATTTTATTGTTTCATATTCCAGGAAACATGAATATTAACACCTCCCAGTTTTTGAGTATTATACATTGAGAAAGAATTGACCTGAAATCTCAGCGTCCAGACACATTAATGCAGCTGGGTTCAAATTAATTTATTTCTGGTCAACGTGTACAGAATATGTAACAATTTTGAAGTTCACAATATGACAATATGTTTAGGATATTGTACTAATAGGATTAGGGGAAATTGGGAAGAAATTTTAAATTTGATGTCATACCAATAACTTCTGGGAAACGAATTTGATACTACTGGTTGCCATGCACAAAGGATAAAACACAGTGTGCGTACTTTGTTCCTAACGTGAACCAAGCTTCTCAATTGTCTGGGGCCAAATATTTTTATTCTACTAACTATATTGCTAGATGTGCACATGCACACATGCACAAACTCACACAATCACACAATGTGGATAAAAACTTTAAAAGAAGCTTAAAAGTTAAAAAATGGGAACTGGGCAGCTATAAAAACATCATTAATTAGTTTTATCCAGGTTATAAATAATGGAAAAGGGTATATTTTAAATTAACACTAATAAATAAATAAAATAATAAAGAAGCAGAAATTATTCTTTAGTAAGAGGCATAATGAATCAAAGGACCTTTTGTGTTGTCTGAAATTTGAATTGCAGCAATTATCAAACATTTGAGAGCTGAAAGAATAACATAAAAAACTGTTCCTCATCTATTAAATAGTTTTAAGGATTATCAAAATATATGCAATCTTATTTCATCTATGCACTTTTTAATCTCCACAATATATATTTTTAAAGTAAATAGAATAAGATGAATTTGCTCAAAATGGTATATAAATATATACTAAAATTTTTAAAAATTCAACTTGTTTATTTGTATTCAATTTAACAATAAGTCAAAGTTGCCAAATTTTTCTTTTAAATTATTTATTTCTGAATTGGTATGTATTATCATACTCTGAATTTTCATTTTTGTGGTGTTTTAGTTAAAACCACAGACTTGATCAGATTAAGGTTCATTTTTTTCCAAGAATATTTTATAGGTGATACATTGTATTTTTCATTTGAATACATCAGAAAACACGGGATAGTTCTGTGTACTTTTCTTGTGGTATTATAACTAGTGAGGGACTGGCATTGGGCATAGTAGGTTATGCCTCTGCCTGCAGCATAGGCATCACATATGGATGCTGGTTCAAGTCCCAGCTGCTCCACTTCTCACTCATCTCCTGGCAGATGGCTTTGGAAAGCAGTGGACTTCCCAAGTGAATGGACACCTGTATCCAAGTTGGAACTTGGAAGAAGGTCCTGGCTCCTGGCTTCACATTGGTACAGCTCCGGCTGTTGTGGTCATTTAGGGAGTGAACCAGTAGATGGGAGACCTCTCTTTTTGTCTCTCCCTCTATCTATCTATAACTTTGCCCCACAAATAAGTAACTCAATCTTTAAAACTGATCAGTTAGTTCATGTGTTACCTGTGTATTCATCTACTATTCTATTACTTGTCAGTCTTTCACTTTAGAGACATAAATATTGATTATGACTGTTAACTAGACCTATTTTTCCTAACTCATTAAAAAATGAATATTTCTAATTTCAGCATTTACTTTCTAATCAAAAGTTAGACATCTCACTGAGATAAGGGATATACAAGGAGAATAATATTAATGTTTGATTCTATTTTCTACTCTGAATATTTAGAATAACAAAGATTTTTAATACCCTCAAATTTGTTCTTAATTTGTGTGGTTTATTTTTTTTTAATATATAATGCTTCTCAGCTAACAATAGTGTCACATCCTGCTACACCCAACAAAACTTGAAAATATTTTGAACTTAAAATGCATTTAATACAGCTAATGTTAGTTCAGCAACAGTAAACACTATAGACCATGAGGAGTTACCATTGTGATCAAGTGGCTGCCTGGGAGCTTCAACTGGCTGCCAGAGAATGTTGTCAAACAACTCCCCGAGAAGAGGTCAATTTCAAAAATTAAGGTACACTTTCTACTGAATATCTATCATTTTTGCACCATTGTAAAATCAAAATATGTAAATTTTAACATAAGTAGGGGGGCCATCTGTATTACTGTAAACATATGTGTTACAACACTCTTGATGTGGCTTGTTCCATTCTTCCTCATTTGCTGTCCACATTGTCTATTTAAAAAATGATTATTTATTTGAAAAGCAAAGCTCACACACACACACACACACACACACACATAGAGAAAGAGAGGAAGAGAGAGAAGGAGGGAGGGAGAGAGAGGAGCTTCCATCCATTGGTTCACTCCCCAAAGGGCTGCAAAGGACAAAACCAGGTGCTTGGAACTCCATCTGTTTCCCATGTGGTTCAGGGGCCCAAATACTTGAGCCTTCTTTTGCTGCTTTCTCAGGGGCATTAGCAGGGAGCTGGATAGAAGGCAAAGCTTCTGGCTAATCAAACCTGCACTTTTATGCCATCCCTGCGTTACAGCTCATAGTTTACCTAGCTGTACCACAAAACTGGCCCCCAAATTGTTTATTTCTTTGTAAAAAAAACCCTTTCCCTTAGCAATCTGTGTGATTGTGACATTTATTTTAGCCCTTGACAGCATTCTTGCTTTCCAGAATTACAAAGTGCCTTACATCATTTCATCTAATAAATGCTGGCTACAGCTGTGGGGCTACGTCATTACTATTTACTCCTTGTACAATTTATTTGGTGCAGGATTAAGATTACAAAGTAAACTGAAAGCATGCCATTGCAAAAATTAAAAGAATAACAAGAAAGGAAGGAGGAGGAGGGAGAGAGGGGGTGAGGGAGGGTAAATTCGGAAGTATTATTATGCTCTTAAAACTGTACATATGAAATGAAAAAGAAATTATTGCAAAAATTAATGGAAAAAAAGAAAGAGGGGTTTGAGGGAAAAGGAAGAGAGGTAAATATGGTTATATTCTTAGAATTGTATCTGTGATATTCATGAAATATTTTCTGTTTATATTAATAAAATAAAAAAAAACAGAAAAAAGAGCTATGGTTTATACTAGAAATTGCTATCTCAATACCACAATCTGCATAATTGGTGGTACTCATTTCTATTAGGTTAATAATTCACAGGCACTATTGGTATATATGTAAATATTTAAATGTGTGAAAATATATTCACCCTGCGATTTTTCCAGTTATAGCTGCTGTCTTTTACATTGGTAGTTTGTTTCTTAATGAAAACAAAATATAACTTATTTCAATTATTCAAAGCAAAATTTATTTCACAAATCAAAGCCACTATTATTATAATTAACTATAGAAATAATTTAACATGGCTGTACTATTTCTATATAGTAACTGTGTTATATAATGGATATACTGCAAAACATTTTGCTATAGTCACTTAAAATCATTTTTTATTTGTGTTACTTTCCGATGAACTGAATAAAATTGCATTAATTTGTTTCACATTTACTTTATATATATATTTAGAAAATTCATTTGATGTTAATATTTCATTGCAGTTACATAAATACATAATATCTTCAAAGTCATATTTATAAATTTTTTGTTTTTTTAAACTGTTATTTAATGAATATAAATTTCCAAAGTACAGCTTATGGATTACAATGGCTTCCCCCCCATAACTTCCCTCCCACGCACAACCCTCCCCTTTCCTGCTCCTTCTCCCCTTCCATTCACATCGAGATTCATTTTCATTTCTCTTATATACAAAAGATCAGTTTAGTATATATTAAGTAAAGATTTCAACAGTTTGCACCCACATAGAAACACAAAGTGAAAAATACTGTTTGAGTACTAATTATAGCATTAAATCATAATGTACAGCACATTAAGGACAGAGATCCTACATGAGGAGTAAGTGCACAGTGACTCCTGTTGTTGGCTTAACAATTTGACACTTGTTTATGGCATCAGTAATCTCCCTAGGCTCCAGTTATGAGTTGCCAAGGCTATGGAAGCCTTTTGAGTTCACCGACTCTTATCATATTTAGACAAACAGAGAATGTTAGTTTCTATTGTCATGCCTTCTTTTTTTCATCCTATCTCCAACCATTTTCATGAATAAAGCTTTTTAATTTTCTTAGTTTTTCAATTTTTGCCAAATACGTATCTAATTATTTGTTTCATTTTTTGAAGACATTAACTTTTATGCTATAGCACTTCATCTCAATTTTCTCTTTGCATATAATTAAAAACCTATCCTGAAATTTTATACTATGAAACCTACACTATTATAAGAAAATGAATCAAAACATATCATTCTATCTCTGTTAAACGTAGTCTTACCTGAACTATCTATCTATCTATCTATCTATCTATCCATCATCCATCCATCCATACATACATCCATCATGTATCTAGTGGAGTGTTCTCAAAATCCTCAGCTGATTAAACTTTAAACTTGATTTTCTATATGAGAAGGTGACTGATTCATATAAAATTATATAGCTATTATAAAAAGGGGCAGCAGTGTTTTGTTGTAGAGGGTGAAGCCACTTCCTGTGACACCAGCATCTCATAGGGGTACCTGTTCCTGTCCTGACTGCTCCACTGTTGATTCAGCTTCCTGCTAATGGCCTGGGAAGGGCAACAGAAGATGGCTCAAGTGTCTCGCCCCCTCCACTCATGTAGGAGAAGCAAATGAAGCTCCTGGCTCCTGACTTTGGTCTCACCCAATGCTGGCCACTGCAGCTACCTGAGGAGAGAACCAGCAGATGGAAGATCTCTCTCTCTCTCTCTTGCTCTCACTCTTTCACTCTTGCTCTTGCTCTCTCTCCATCCTACCTTCCCTCTCTATAACTCTGACTTTTAAAATAAATCTTTTTAAAGACAATAAATACAAAGAATAGTGTTAATTCTAATACTTAAATGAATGGAAATATACATTGTTTAATGGGTAGGAAAATTCATCATACTAAAGATCTCAATTTCTCTAAATTGACATATATGTTATTTTTTTTCCTTTTTTTCTTTTTTCTTTTTGATAGGTAGAGTTAGTGAGAGAGACAGAGAGAAAGGTGTTCCTTTCCATTGGTTCACCCCCAAAATGGCTGCTACAGCCAGTGTGCTGAGCCTATTTCAAGGCTCACACAGTGCTGAAAGTTTCTCAGGAAATTTTGTTGAAACTACTTTACTTCAAGTGACTTAACATCATAACCTTCTGGAACAATAAATTACATGTCTGGCAAAGAGGTGCATAACAAAATTTAAAGAGAATATCTTAGGAATTCAATATTCATAGGGAAAAATAGAAGGTTCATTATGGACCTGGAGAATCTAAGATCAAATACAAGCTAATGGATGTACACATTCTTTGAAAAACTTTAATGAGGCCCTAAGTTTCCAATTCAAAATGATCTACACACTAATAATCTACAGGTTAAATGCAATCTTTTAATTTTTATAGAAGTGGACATACCAATTTTATTATAAAAATGGAAGGAGCCCAAAATAATTTGAGAAAGAAAAAAAAAAAAACTTGGAAGATGTGTGTTCTCTTATTTCTCAACTTATGACATAAAAGATTTTACTGGCAGGCAGTTAAAAACATTTTGTTCTATCCACCCCATGTTCCTAGAGAAAATCATTTTGGAAACTACTTTACTAATTCTTCTAATTCTTCTTCTTCTTCTTCTTCTTCTTCTTCTTCTTCTTCTTCTTCTTCTTCTTCTTCTTCTTCTTCTTCTTCTTCTTCTTCTTTTTTTGACAGACAGAGTAGACAGTGAGTGAGACAGAGAGAAAGGTCTTCTTTTTGCCGTTGGTTCACCCCCCAATGGCCGCTGCAGCGGCTGCGCTGTGGTCGGCGCACTGCGCTGATCTGAAGCCAGGAGCCAGGTGCTTCTCCTGGTCTCCCATGCAGGTGCAGGGCCCAAGGACTTGAGCCATCCTCCACTGCACTCCGGGGCCACAGCAGAGAGCTGGCCTGGAAGAGGAGCGACCAGGACAGAATTGGGTGCCCAGACTGGGACTAGAATCCCTGGTGTGCTGGCATCGCAGGTGGAGGATTAGCCTATTGAGCCACTGCACCATCCAAATTTAGTGATTCTTGACCTCTATTATCTCTAAAGGTGATGACTTTAAGGTTATATTAAAGCAACTGCCCCTTTTGAATCCAGCTTATTTTTGTCAAAATATGTATTGAAAATTCCTGGTGTAGAAAACTCAACATATGCTGTAACATAGGAAGTACATCCAACTGCCTACACTCTTTTACAGAAGATACTTTAAAGATCCTACTCCCTTGTTAGTGAGGTTGTCATGTTCCTCTACACTGAGACACGATTTAATGTGTAATTTATAAAGATTAATAAAGAATGGTGCAAATTATGTGGCATTTAACATATGGCAGCCATTTTAATCCAAGAAGTTACTTAAGTGTTATAGTCAGCATCTCACCTGTGAAACTTTGCCATAAACAAAAAGGGTGTGCTATGAAAGCTGCTTTAAAAAAAGAATAAAACACCTTCCATGAATTTAAAATAATGGAGGAAAACAGTTATACATTTATATTTTTGGAACAGCAAATTAACTATAAATATTTTAATGTTTCATTACTCTTCTGTGGTCATGCTAAAGTATGAAAAATATTCCTAGACTACAATTTACTACATTATAAAAAAATCTAAAAATATGAATTACAGATATAATCTTTAGACCATATTTGTAATCACGTGTAATGTGTCTATATTTCTTGGAATTATTTGGACTGAAATTTTTTCACCCATTTTGGTTTTATATTTTGTGTTTAATTTCAATTTTGGTCATTGTTTGGAAAAGATGGTTGTCTGTTTAGGTAGGAAGTATTGTTTTTCCATAAAATGATGTTAACTGCGGGCTTGTGACGTGGCTCATTTGGTTAATCCTCCCCTGTAGAGCCGGCATCCCATATGGGCGCTGGGTTCTAGTCCCAGTTATTCCTCTTCCAGTCTAGCTTTTTGCTTGGGCCCCTGCACCCACATGGGGGACCAGGAGGAAGGACCTGGTTTCTGGCTTTGGATCAGTGCAGTGCCAGCCATAGTGGCCATTTGGGGAGTGAACCAACGGAAGGAAGACCTTTCTATCTGTCTCTCTCTCATTGTCTATAACTCTACCTGTCAAATAAAAAAAAATTTAAAAAATGATGTTAACTATATTAAAATACCACTATACTTGTTTTATACCATTTGTGTACATGAGGTGATATTAATGCTGAATTGTAAAATTCAGGAATTAAAATGTGTCCCTTTTTAAAGAAAAGGCCTAAGACAAATTCAGAGTAACCTAGATACTGTAGTATTGACATTAAGTATATGTACAGAGATCAATGGAACAGCATAGGTAACATAGAAAATAGGTTAAACATCTATGATCAACAATTTTCAATACGGCTGTGAAGACAGTTCAGTATGGAAAGAATATCATTAATAAATGTTACTGTGACAAATTGATATCATAAGTAATAAAAAGGATTTGTACTAAACCTCAAATTATATTGAAAATTACCTCAAATCAATAAAGAAGACCTAGAGGTAAATCTTCACCTTGAATCAGAAAATGGCTCTTAAATATGACACCAAGAGCATAAGCAACAAATGATAAACACATCATCAAAATTAAAACTTCAATACATCAAAGAACACAAGTAATAATGTGAAAAACCATGGAATGGGAGAAAATATTTACAAATTATCTATATGAGAAGGCTCTGGTATACAAAAAACATATTGTTAAGACTCAGTGGGTAAATTGACAATTAAACATCCTTTAATAGATAGTTCTTTAAAGAAAATACATAGTGAGAAACACCATAAAATTATGTTCAATGTCATCAATTATCAATGAAAATGCAAATCAAAACCACAATATTATTACATAACAACAAGGACAGATATAAAAATATTGTTAAATAATAATAAGTGTTAGGTTCTGGAAAAAAATAGAACCCTCATACATTGCATGTGGGAATGTAAAATATCTTGATCTTAGCCAAAAGGCCGAGAAGTGATGTTATTGTAAAAATAGTTCGGTAAGTTTTCAAGAAGTCAAATATTTATCAAATGATCCATCAAATCTTCAACTATCCGTATTCTGTAGAAAATTGAAAACATACCTACAAAGAAAAATGTGTACATGAATTATTCAGGGTAACCATAAGTAGAAATAACCAAAATGTCTGGGTTAAGTCGATACACAAAATGTATGATACCCATACAATGCAATATAATTGAGTGACAGAAATAAATGAAGCCCTAATAAATGCTGAAACATGAAGAAAACATGGCAGTATTATGCTAACTATAAAAAAACTAGCATAAAAATAAAACATATTGCATCATTTATTCAAGAAAAATGTACAGTATAGACTAACACCGGTCAGAAAGAGATGTGGTTGGCATGGTCTTGGAAGGTATGGATAAAACGAAGTGATAGTCAGTGGGCAGAGCATTTATCTTAAGAAGATGAAAATCTGGCATAAGATAGTAAGAATAATCACATAATCTTGTAAACATTTTTAAAAGGATAAATTGTGCCCTTTTAAAGAGAGAATTTTATTATTTCTGGATATTATATTTATGTATATAAAGAATTATTTGTGTGCATTTCACTCAAGTCCCATTGTTTTGGAATGCCTGAGTTTAATTCCTGGCTCCAGCTCTTGGATTCAGTTTCCTCCTGAGGCAGACCCTGGGGGACAACAATAATGGCTCCTGTGACTGACTTCCTGACATGTGGGAGACATGGATTATGTTCCAAGTCCAGGTTCATGGAGTTCTGCTGGTTTGTCTGCTTTTCTGTATGTCTCTATGTTTCTGTTTTTTGAACAAATTAACTTAAGAAAGGAATTCAAATCAGGACATTTAAACTGGAATAAAATTCAGACATCATCTGACAAGTGGTTTCCAAACAGACTCATTTTTGAGATCATATTTAGGGGTCACCCTATGATACTCATTTTCTGGATATTCTTATTTGATTGGTCTGAGTTAAGAGGTGAAATAGCAGGAGCATCTAGAATCAGAAGCTAAGATTTTTGGCTCTTTTATCTTATCCTAATACTGTCCTGTTCACCATTATATTCATCTTTAAACTAATTATTTTACCCATTTGATCCTTCTACTTCTTGTATATTGAGTGGAGACTCAGCCATAAAAGGAGGATTGCCTTTTTTAACTCCATGTTGGTATCTCATATCTTCAGTTTCCTCTCACTTCCTTGCAGAATCCCATCTTCATTTTCCCTTTACTCTGGGAAAAGAGGAAAGTAGGATTTGTGTTATATATTTGGAGCTCATTTGAGAAATAGAAAGAAAATGGATCCACAATTATGTTCTGACATGATAGCTGTAGGTATATTGTTATTGTTGTATTATTCCTGTCTCTCTCTGCTTTCCTCTACCTGTGCTTTAAAGTTTTATTCAGCTTTATATTTTTCAGCTCCACTTGAGATTGTGCCTACTTTTCCTGAGAAGAAGGCATGAGACAAAGTAGAGGTGATTTTTAGTGACCTTACTCAGCATATGTTATTAATGTCTAAGTGAAAAGACTTGTAAGTAAAATGACTGTGCTATAAGAGGGGACATCAAAAGATTTGAGCAAACTCTGTATTATGAAAAAAAGCTATGCATAGATTCCAGTTTTGTGTCCAAATAAGCTTATGTGTTAAGTCCATTTTAATGATTCTTAAGTACATTCGTATGTCTACACAAAAAGAGAAATAAAAGCGAATGTCTGGTGGAGTTGCTAAAATGATTCCACTTTGACTTCTCTGCCTGTGAGAACTTCACTGGAGCTGGTACCTAAAGAATCTGCCAGAGGACAGTCTCACATTTTTTACAGAATGAATGAAATGAGTATGACGACATTTTTAATTGTGGTGATTAATTTAATTACGTGAGTTAATAATTGAAAAGCACTTAAAACTGTTTCTAACTCCCTGTGTTTTAGGAGTTTTAACCATTATTATCATCAGCTTTCCCGGAGGAGCCGCAATGTGGATTTATCCAGCAGTGTGGTAGCAAAGACACCTCTTCCATCTGACCTGGGACCATAAAGTTTACTTCCCTGTGTAGGATGTATCGGTGATTCTAGGAAATGGGAATGCGATTCTGAAATTGAAAAGAAGGGACAGAAGAAGCAATGCAAGCAAATAGAATATTCAAAATACCTAGCACCAAGTATTCCTGACTGTCTCCTGCCAACATATGCTTGCATGCAATTGCCCTCAGATATCATCTTGGAAGAAAAGCAGGGAGCTACAAATACTAGGGTTCTTAAAATATTTAACAAAATATATATTATGATAAACATTAATTGCAAATTTATTTTGCCCTAAATTAATCTTAACTCTTAATTTATTTTACACAAACTTTTTAAAGCATTCTCTTATCAAGGCTGTTTCAGTGACAGTAATTTTAAACCTAACAGTAAGAATAATTTAAGCAAAAGGGAATACTTGTCACTGTGGGTGGGTTGTAAATTAGTGGGGCCACTGTGGAAAACAGTGTGGAGAATTCTTAGAAAACTAGAAATAGACTTGCCATAAGATCCAGCAATCCCACTACTGGTATACACCCAAAAGATATGAATACATTGTATCAACAAGATGCCTGCATCACAATGTTTACTGAAGCACTGTTCAAAATAGCCAAAAGATGAATCGGCCAACGTGTCCTTCATCAGATGAACGGGTAAAGAAAATGTGGTGTACATACACAACAGAATATTATTCAGCTATAGAATTCTACTACTTGCAACCAAATGGATGTAACTGGAGAACATCATGTTGATGGAAATCAATCAGATACAGAAAGAAAAATACCACACTTTCTCTTTCAAATATGGGAGTTAAAATTTAAAAAGAAAAGAAGAAAAGAAACACCTGTGTGTGTCAGTATTGTTGCAAGTATACTTTGTCAATTTTGTTTTCTAGCTTTATCAAACCAATACTTAAGAATTTTATGTTGCTATAGTTGAATGATCTGTGATTTTTTTGAAAAAAATGCATGGTATATGGGTATATTGATTATTGTATATAGTCCTTGCTAATATTCCTGCTAAACTTTTTTGCCTTTCACTTGTAAACTTTTTATTTGGTGGAGCATTAACCTCTTGATTGAAATGTAAATTAAAAATATGTTATCTAAAAAACTAAAAAAAATAGAAAGGGACTAGAAGGAAGGGCTGGAGGAGGGCAGGGAAGGGAACATTGTTATATTATTAGAATTGTATTTATAAAATACTGAATTTGTTAATAACTAAAAATAAGTTAAAATAATTGCTTAAAGGGTAAAAGACAATGAAGAAATTTCCTGCAATTTTCTATTTACTGTGATGCTATATTTGTTGCCTTCTTCTGAGTATTCATGATTCATTCTTTCTGCAATTGTCCTCCATAGGAATTAATTTTTTTCTTAATCTAAACAGGTGATTTAATTGGTAAACCTAGTTTACACAATCCTGACAAATCAGCACATCTCTTTCTTCCAGAATAAACTTTAGCTGTAGGCATGTGACAGATCTAAGTCACCCCCCAAATGGCTGCTACAGCTGGCACTGATCTGAAGCCAGGAGCCGGGTGCCTCCTCCTGGTCTCCCATCTGGGTGCAAGGCCCAAGGACCTGGGCCATCCTCCACTACTCCCAGGCCACAGCAGAGAGCTGGACTGGAAAAGGAGCAACCGGGACTAGAATGCACGGTGCCGGCACCACAGGCAGAGTATTAGCCTAGTGAGCCATGGCGCTGACCAACAACATAAATTAATTAGTACCTATTTGAGATTGTTCCAAAAAAATTACAGTGATATATGTCTAATGAATGTTTCCCAGTAGTATTTTACAGAAGCAAAGTCACTAAAACCTTTGTTATGAGGAAGCAAGTAAATGATTCACAGAGTTGCACAGATACTTATAGCTCTTTTCTCTACGCTCAAATATTGTATGCTTACCTGGAAGATAGGGATGGGAGAAGCTTTCTCCTCAATGAATGTGTGCCACCTGTAGAGACATTCCTAGGGAATAAGAAGAGCAATTAGCTTAACAGAAATGTTGGGGCCAATGGTCACCAAAGTTGGATTATGCGTATTCTCCTTTCTGTATTTTATAATTGAAAAATTAATTTAACATCCTTTTAGTGGGAAGTCATATATCAGTATAGTTTGGGAATTAACTTCAAGCAACATTTAAGCATACCCATATCATTTTCCATTAGGATTTTTGGTTTTTTTGAAACTTACTGTAGTTCTCTGTGCAATGGTAGAGACAGTTTATTTTACATGAGCAAGTGTTTTAATAATAGAATATACATAATACTTTGTAAGGTGGTGTGGAATAATCAAAATCACTTTTATAACACAGAGCCATTATATCATGATGAAAACCTTGGGGGAGTTTTAAAGCTATAATCAGCTATATTTTTTTTAGTAAATAAACTTGATTAATTGGCCAACATTATTTTTTAATTTCATTGTCAAAATGAGATATATAGTGTTTTAATAGGCAGATATTAAGAAATAAACAGATACTCTATAGGATAAAGATTAATTTAACTACCTTTCAACACAGCGTGTACTATGGCCAAATATTTTTGAAATTAGATGCCCAGAAGTGTTCTCATTACTATGCTATTAAACTAATAAAACTGGCATAATATATATCTCTAGTACATCTGTACCTTGTGAACATAAATTCATCTTTTCCTAATTGCTTAAAATTCTTTCAAATGAAGTGTTTCTATATGATTTGCACCTATATGATTAAACTATAGAAATGCAAATCTTTTATTGGTTTAGATGCACAGTTAATGGGCACAGAATAACACAAAAATCATATTCTCACGGCCGGCGCCGTGGCTCAACAGGCTAATCCTCCGCCTTGCGGCGCAGGCACACCGGGTCCTAGTCCCGGTCGGGGCGCCGGATTCTGTCCCGGTTGCCCCTCTTCCAGGCCAGCCCTCTGCTGTGGCCCAGGAGTGCAGTGGAGGATGGCCCAAGTGCTTGGGACCTGCACCCCATGGGAGACTAGGATAAGCACCTAGCACCTGGCTCCTGCCATCGGATGAGCGCGGTGCGCCGGCTGCAGCGCGCTGTCCGAGGCAGCCATTGGAGGGTGAACCAACGGCAAAGGAAGACCTTTCTCTCTGTCTCTCTCTCTCACTGTCCACTCTGCCAGTGAAAAATAAAAAAAAAAATCATATTCTCACTAAATTCTTTTCAAAGTTTGATTGAAGACAAAATTGGGAAAACATTTTGTTATAAAAACAATAGGGGCCAGTGCTATGGCATAATGAGCAAAGCTGCTACCTGCAGCACCAGCGTTTTATTTGGGCTTCAGTCTCAGTCCTGTGGGGTCTACATACAATCTAGCTGCCTGCTAATGTGCCTGGGAAAATACTGGAGGACAGCCGAAGTCCTTGGGCCCGTGTACCCACAGGAGAAATCCAGATGAAGCCTGTGGATTCTGGCTTCAGCCTGGCCCAGCCCTAACTATTGCTGCCATTTGGGGAATGAATCAACGATGGAAAACCTCTCTCTGTCTCTCTGTCTCTCTCTCTAATGCTGACTTTCAAATAAATAAATAAATATTTTTAAAAAAGAACAACAAATAGTTACCATGATTGTTGCTTTTACACGTGAACTTGAATCAGTTAAGGGATGTGATAGTAGTTGATATTATTTCTAGAAATTTCTGAGAGGGCATTTTCAGAGTAGATTGACATGTGAGTCAGATTAGCAGTGAGTACGAAACATCTGCCCACAGTGTAGACAGGCAGCAACCAAAGGGCTGGGGTTCTAGTTAGAAAAACAGAAGGAACAGGATTTCTTCCTTCCTTCCCTGCTAGCTGTGGGATTCCCTTGGATTTCAAAGTTTCAGGCTCTCTGCCCTTTGAATTTCAGGATTTCCATCTGAGGATGCCTGGCTTCCAGGCCTGCAGTTCAGACAGTTGTTCTATTGATTTCCCAATTTCTCATGCTTTCAGAGTTGGAGTGAGTCACATTACAGGCATCCAAAGGTCTCCAGATTGCAAATGACCCACTGTGGAACTTAGTTTTCAAAGCTGCAATGGTCAATGTTCCTAAAATCCCTTCTTTCTCCCTTTCTCATGCCCCACCTCCCTCCTCTCTCTGGTTCTGTCTCTCTGCAGAACAAATACAGTCAACCTTGTTATAATTGTAAGTTTATAAGCAGTTATATTTTATTAGTTATGACAATGAGTATAAAATTAAATGAAAATAGGATTAGAATTTTAACTCCAGGTGCATTAATATGCTAAATCAAGCACATTAGGCAACATTGGTTTTATTAAAAATTAACAGTTTATCTGGGAAAAAGTGTGCTAATATGAGTAATCTCATAAATATTTATTTTTTATTCTTTGTAAAACTTAATTTTTGTTGTTTAAAATGGATATAGTTTAATAGAGTAGTACATGGATGTAATTTTGAAATACATGCAAACACAATCCATTTATTAGTATATATATTCAAATGTTTAGCTGATAGAAATGCATGCCAAGAAGCTTTTGGGGACACATGCTAGCAAGCGTTCTCTCTTATGCTTACAAGAGGTACAAAAACCTTTAAAGCAACAAGAACAGTCAGCTCCCAGGGAAACATTTTTGGAACAAGATAGAATGACAAAAACTGAAGCAAGCATTCCCCAGACACACGGAGATGCCAACTTCACATTTTTCTGCGTTTCTGCTCATCCTCTTCCCTCCGCATGTGCAAATATTTATATCTTAAAAAATTCCACATCACACATTTTCAACTAATATTTGATGAAATGAACAGTTCTAATCAAGAAAATGTGACTTCAGAGCAGGTGCATACAGAGACGACTTCATTTTGCTTCTGTGTTTCTAATGCTTATGCTACACTCTTGTCAATATTCTTTGCTGAAATGTCAAAAACCATGTTAAACAATAAAAGTCAGTGGTATTATGCTTCTTTATTTCTTTCATAGATTTTTATGCTTCATATTGACCATAATTTTGGCAGCTAATTTGATCTGATAGCTATAAATGTAGATACAATCATAGTTTGCTACTTATAATTTTCTTAGGGAACTAGAGAGTGTTTTTAAATATTGCATTTATATATATTAAAATCAATTAGTCTTTTATTATATGATCATAAAGTTGATCTCCCATGGCTCTATTCACTTTATTTGTTGAATATAACTAGACAATTCTTGCATTCTCACTAGCAACAAAATTACTTGGAGGTGATGTATCATTACTCTTAATGTAAATATAAATATATATAAATATAAATATAGACCTTTATGATCACTATTAATAAGACATTTTCATGTATTTATTCTATATTCATAACTTCTCTGTTTATATTCGTCATGTTGTAGTACATTTTGAATAGCAAATGCATCTTTTTCTTTCATTTGTTAAACTTTGAAAATGGAATAATTTTACATAGTATATTTAAGTTGGACAGACTTTTTGAAAATACGCTAATTTTATTTAGGTGTTATTGAACATAATGCATTTCTTATATCTTCTTAAGTTAATTTTGTAAGCTCATATATTCCAAGGAAATGAGCATTTTACCTAAATACAGACATTTGCATAATTGTATGAAAGAAGAAGTCTGAATTATTGTCTCTCTGCATTTTTCAATGTTAGTCCATTAACAGCTTCATTGATACAGAAATTCATTCTTCATTGATACTATACAATTCTCCAACTTAGTATGTACAACTAATTTTTTTTTTTTATATTCACACTGTTGTGCCTCCAGCAGCAATGTGATCTGGTATATTCTCCTCACTCAAAAAGAAAGCCTAATACAAATTAGCAGTCTCTCTCATTCCTCCACCTACCCCAATGGTAATAAACTGCTATTCTACTTGTTGTTTGTATAATCCTGTCCATTCTGAATACCTCATAGACAGGAAGTAATACAATTTGTTATATTTTTTGTCTGAATTGATGCATTTAGTGTAATGTTTTCAACAATTATCTTTGTTGTAGTGTGCACCATTTTCTCATTTCTATTTATGATTTAATAATATTTTATGTGGATATAACAATTTATAGATATTTAAATTACTTCTCCTTTCTGGTTATTATTAATAACATACAATGAATATTCATATACTCTTTGTGTAGATGTATGTTTTTATTTCTTTTTTATATATCTGAATGATATTGTTGCATCAAATGTAAATTTTAAGACTATAATGATGCTATTAGTATACAAATACAAGATAAATATATTTCAGGTTCTATTTATTTGAAAGTGCTATGATAGAATGATGCATTTCTTTCCCTTTTTTATTATCTGAGAAAGTAGTACCTTTATTCTAATAATTATTTCTCAAAAGTACATTCATGGCCTGTGCCACGGCTCATTAGATTAATCCTCCACCTGCAGCACCAGCACTTCGGGTTCTAGTCCCTGTCGGGATGCTGGATTCTGTCCCTGTTGCCCCTCTTCCAGGCCAGCTCTCTGCTGTGGCCCCGAAGTGCAGTGGAGGATGGCCCAAGTGCTTGGGCCCTGCACCCAGATGGGAGACCAGAAGCACTTGGCTCCTGGCTTCGGATCAGTGCAGCGTGCTGGCCGCAGCGGCCATTGGAGGGTGAACCAAGGGCAAAGGAAGACCTTTCCATCTCTCTCTCTCTCTCACTGTCCACTCTGCCTGTAAAAAAAAACAAACAAACAAACAAAAAAAAAACATTAATTTGGTTACTTTATTCCTATTTCTATTTTTTATTCTTAAAATGAAATTCTTGTCTTTGTCAGAGACTATGCTACTATTTGAGGAGTTAGTAGATATTAATTTATATCTCATGGAGACATGTTCTACTTGTCTCTAGGAGACTCTATTGATTTATTGTCAAATGAGGTATTGATTTTTTTTCATTGATGCTAGTTTCAAAGAAATGCCATGCAAGATATCCATTTGAATCACACATAGAATTAAGAGTTGAACTATGCAGAATTGAAAAGATTTCTGCATGGAAAAATTAGCAATGGTAATCAAAATTTATTGCATTATCTGTGTGTGCACCACGATACAAAGATTTTATACTTTCCATCAAGGCAACGGATATATAGTAGAATGCTATAATTTTACCTTTTAATTGCTTTCAAATCAGTATTTATTAGACTCTATTATCGAGTCATTAGAATGTGTGTTTATATATGTATGCATTTTTATCTGCCTTTCCATAAACAGACATTCATGTAAAATATATGTATGTATGGGTATTATCACACGTCTGAATAATCTCTTGAACTTAAAAGATTCAAAGAAAAGCAAATTATTTTTGCTTCCTCCCTCTATGGGTTTCTTTAAGTTGATAGCAATTTTATTAGATGTTATTAGAATACAGAATATGTTATTAAATATCATACTGAATCTTCAGTATTTGCTTTTCTGTAGGGTCCTCTGTTGCCAACATTATTCTTATTGCTCCATAATATCACCAGTTCACTTCCCTCCACCAGTTCTCTGTGATGAATCAACAATGGTGATCTTCCAAAGTCTATAGTAATATTTAAATTCTGTAGCTTGGAGGACTTGATCATCTTCATTCTCTTCTGAAAGATTAGTTAGATTCCTTGCTTGATCATGAGGATTTCTGGGATGATTGCATTCATTTTAAGCAAGCTCTCTTTATTTTCTTCAGGATTATAATCAGCATCAACAATAGCTGTATTTACTTTTTTTTCTTTTCTCTACAACAGAATAATCTAAAATAAGGCATAAAATTATGTCTATTTTATTTGTCTAGTAGAACTCATAACATCCTGAAATCATAAAATAAATATTTCTGGTTTAAAAAGCTATAATAAAAGGTCAATTGAAATAACTGTTGATTTCCTGGGAATTGATAGGAAGATTAACAAAAGAAACATAAAAGCAAGCAAACAATCAAAGTTAATAAAATTTACTCTGTTCCTTCCAAAATAATTTATTCTTATGTTCTGAAATATGCAAGTTTCTCCAAAAATATGAAGTATAACTTTGTTCATTTGAATGGATTTACGATGCTTACGAAAACCCATAAAGTTTAATTTTAAAAGTAAACAAAGGATAAGAAAACTCCCTTCACTTGATAGTGACTCTGAGGAATATATAAGATTTCTCGATAAAATAATTTTTTTTTGTTTTCTTTTTTGCCTTTGTTATTTTTTTATTTTTTTTATTTTTTAAAACGCTTTTATTTAAAGAATATAAATTTCCAAAGTACAGCTTATAGATTGCAATGGCTTCCCCCCATAACTTCCCTCCCACCCACAACCCTCCCTTTTCCCACTCCCTCTCCCCTTGCTTCACATCAAGATTCATTTTCAATTCTCTTTATATACAGAAGATCAGTTTAGCATATATTAAGTAAAGATTTCAACAGTTTGCACCCACATAGAAACACAAAGTGAAAAATACTGTTGGAGTACTAGTGATAGTATTAATTCACAATGTATAGCACATTAAGGACATAGATCCTACATGATATATTTTTTTAAATTGATTAATTTTCTATGCAATTTCCAATTTAAAACCAAGATTTTTTTTTCATTTTTAATTATCTATATACAGAAGATTGATTCAATATATATTAAGTAAAGATTTCATCAGTTTGTACCCACACAGAAACACAAAGTGTAAAATACTGTTTCAGTACTAGTTATAGCATTACTGCACATTGGACAACACATTAAGGATAGATCCCACATGAGACGTAAGTACACAGTGACTCCTGAAGTTGATTTAACAATTTGACACTCTTGTTTATGGCGTCAGTAATCTCCCTAGGCACTAGTCATGAGTTGCCGAGGCTATGGAAGCCTTTAGGGTTCGCCGACTTCAATCTTATTCCGACAGGGTCATAGTCAAAGTGGAGGTTCTCTCCTCCCTTCAGAGAAAGGTACCTCCTTCTTTGATGGCCCATTCGTTCCACTGGGATCTCACTCACAGAGATCTTTCATTTAGGTCTTCTTTTTTTTCCAGAGTGTCTTGGCTTTCCATGCCTAGAATATTCTCATGGGCTCTTGAGCCAGATCTGAAAGCCTTAAGGGCTGATTCTGAGGCCAGAGTGCTATTTAGGACATCTGCCATTCTATGAGTCTGCTGTGTATCTCGCTCCCCATGTTGGATCATTCTCGCTCTTTTTGATTCTATCAGTTAGTATTAGCAGACACTAGTCTTGTTTGTGTCACCACAGTGAAACAGAAAGAAAAGTTCCTAAAATGTGCAAGAAAGAAACGTCAGCTTACTCTCAGAGGATCTCCAATTAGACTCACAGCAGGCTTCTCATCAGAAACCCTACAAGCTAGAAGGGAATGGCGAGACATAGCCCAGGTACTAAGAGAGAAAAACTGCCAGCCCAGAATATTATATCCTGCAAAGCTCTCATTTGTGAATGAAGGTAAAATAAAGACCTTTCATTGCAAACAGAAATTGAAAGAATTTGTTGCCACTCGTCCAGCCCTGCAAAAGATGCTTAAAGATGTGTTACACACAGAAACACAGAAACACGGCCATCAACATGAAAGAAGGTAAACGAAGGGAACCTCACAGCAAAAGATCACAGGGAATTCAAAGCACACATTTGGATAAAGAAATTATGGGACATGTACTCTATAGAATACTATACAGCAGTCAAAAACAATGAAATCCGGTCATTTGCAACAAGATGGAGGAATCTGGAAAACATCATTCTGAGTGAATTAAGACAATCCCAAAGGGACAAATATCATATGTTCTCCCTGATTGGTTACAACTAATTGAGCACCAAAGGGGAAACCTGTTGAAGTGAAATGGACACTATGAGAAACAGTGACTTGATCAGCTCTTGTGCTGACTGTTGTTGTACAATGTAATACTTTATCCATTTTAGTATTTTTTTTTATTCTAGTACTATTGGTTGAACCCTGTAATTAACAAACAATTATTCTTAGCTGTTTAAATTTTAACTGAAAAGTGATCCCTGTGAAATATAAGAGTGGGGATAAGAGAGGGAGGAGATGTACAATTTGGGACATGCTCAATCAGTCGTGCCCCAAATGATGGAGTTAGAAACGTGCCAGGGAATTCCAATACAATCCCATCAAGGTGGCATGTACCAAGGCCATCTCACTAGTCCAAGGATCAATTTCAGTTCACAATTGATCACACTGATAGGTCTAAGAGTCAAAGGGATAAAATAATTTTAAACGCATAGTAGAGAGAATAGAGAAATGTGAGAATATAAGAACATAAAAAGTTCCTAAGTAAACTGACACTGTTCAAAATGTTTCTGGATCTTTCAGAGTCGTTCACAGGGGCCTGGCACATATTTTAAAGTTTCTTTGACATGGAGAATGTTTATCTTTTGAAAGTTAAATCAGTTTTTGAGAACTTAATAACCAATTTTGAGTTAAGTTTGCTGACTGAGGGAATGATTGAGTTAGAATATAATAGTTTAATAAAAGAAAACAATTTAACTAAATAATAAGTCTAAACTGCATATTCAGCTTATAAAACTTTAAATTAAGTCCTAAAAATTATTCCAAAGATATTCAGAAAATAGAAATAATAATGGTGTAATTTTATGGCCTCATGAATGTGACTTATTTATAGGACATACTATTGTTCTTTAAATGTAAAATTTCCAGTGGTTCTATGTGAAAATAAACTCCTCTGTTAGTGTTAACTCAGTTGATGTTTTGAACTAGCTTGTCAATTTACTTAAAACATTTAAGTGTATCATTTTTAAGCACTAATATATCTTGAGTATATTTATCCTAATACATTAATAAATACATTTTCTCTCCATGAGAAGAGAAACAAAAGTTTTTATGAGATAGTTTGGTGACAGTTGTAAGTGTATGAACAATGCAAACTATTAAGACATACAGTATTTCCTTTTCCTTAAAGTATTTACTGGCATGTTACAATTACACATAAATTTTTATTTAGTTATTTGACAGGTAGAGTTACAGACAGTGAGAGAGAGAGACAGAAAGAAAGGTCTTCCTTCCGTCGGTTCACCCTCCAAATGCCTGCAACGGCCGGAACTGCACTGATACTGCTCCGAATCCAGGAGCCAGGTGCTTCTTTCTGGTCTACCATGCGGGTGCAGGAGCCCAAGCACCTGGGCCATCCTCCACTGCACTCCTGGGCCACAACAGAGAGCTGGACTGGAAGCGGAGCAACCGAAATTAGAACCAATGCCCATATGGGATGCCGGTGCTGCAGATGGAGGATTAACCTAGTGTGTAATGGTGCCAGCCCCTACCATGGCATATAAGTATGTGTATCATACATATAAAGAATATATGATCTGATAAGGTGGTACATGTATATAATATGTAATGATAAAATCAGGGTATTAGGATTTCCATCTCCTTAAATCTTTATCAGTTCTTTGTATTCAAACTTCAAAATATTATCTTCTGTTTGCCGACTTCGATCTTATTCCGACAGGGTCATAGTCAAAGTGGAAGTTCTCTCCTCCCTTCAGAGAAAGGTTCCTCCTTCTTTGGTGGCCCTGTTCTTTCCACTGGGATCTCACTCCCAGAGATCTTTGTTTTGGTCTTCTTTTTTTTCCCAGAGTGTCTTGGCTTTCCATGCCTAAAATCCTCTCATGGTCTTTTCAGCCAGATCTGAATGCCTTAAGTGCTGATTCTGAGGCCAGAGTGCTGTTTAGGACATCTGCCATTCTATGAGTCTGCTGTGTTTCCCAATTCCCACGTTGGATCATTCTCTCCCTTTTTTATTCTATCAGTTAGTATTAGCAGACACTAGTCTTGTTTATGTGATCCCTTTGGCTCTTAGTCCTATCATTATGATCAATTGTGAACAGAAATTGATCCCTTGGACTAGTGAGATGGCATTGATACATGCCACCTTGATGGAGTTGTATTGGGACCGCCTGGCACGTTTCTAACTCCATCATTTGGGGCAAGTCCGATTGAGCATGCCCCCAATTGTACATATCCTCCCTGTCGTTTTCCCTCTTATGATTAACAGAGATCACTTTTCTGTTAAAATTTAATCATAATTGAACCCTGAAGGCTTCCATAGCCGCGGCAACTCATGACTAGACCTAGGGAGATTACTGACGCCATAAACAAGAGTGTCAAGTTGTTAAATCAACAACAGGAGTCACTGTGTACTTGCGTCTCATGTGGGATCTTCCCTTAATGTGTTGTCCAATGTGCCAATGTGAAGTAATGCTGTAACTAGTACTGAAACAGTATTTTTACACCATGTGTTTCTGTGTGGATTCAAACTGATGAAGTCTTTACTGAGTATATACTGAATCGATCTTCTGTATATAAAGATAATTGAAAATGAAAAAAAAAACGTGGTTTTAAATTGGAAATTGCATAGAAAATTAATCAATTTTTAAAAAAAAATCATGTAGGATCTCTGTCCTTAATGTGCTGTACATTGTGAATTAATACTACACCTAGTACTCCAACAGTATTTTTCACTTTGTGTTTCTATGTGGGTGCAAACTGTTGAAATCTTTACTTAATATATAGTAAACTGATCTTCTGTATATAAAGAGAATTGAAAATGAGTCTTGATGTGAATGAAAGGGGAGAGGGAGCAGATAAAGGGGGAGGGTTATGGGTGGTAGGGAAGTTATGGGGGGGGAATCATTGTAATCCATAAGATGTACCTTGGAGATTTATATTCTAAATAAAAGTTAAAAAATATGTAAATATAATAAAATGACCCAAAGGAAACATAATTGAGGTTCAAAAAATATTATCTTCTACATCTCTAAAATGTCTAACAAATCATGTGAATTATATTTACCCCATTGTACTTTAGAAAATAACAGTCTATTTCTCCTATGTCACTGTATTTTGATGCCCTTTATCCAATCTTTCTCTAATGCCCACTCTCATCTTTCATAACTTGTAGTGGCTATTTTTTTTTACTTTCTAAATATATGTACTAAACTTTTTTTGACTGCAAAAATAAGCACAATCTCATGGTATTTATCTTTTTAGACTTGTCTTATTTAACTTACTATACTCAATGCTCATCCATATTGCCTCTTAATTATTGCATTCCATCCTTTTTATGACTCAACAATATTCCACTGTGTAAATTTACCACATTTTATATATCCATTCATGCACTGGTGGGAACTTTGGTTGACAGAATATCTTATGTATTGTAAAGAGTGTTACATTAAACAAGCGGTACAGGCTTCATTACTGCATTGATTTCAATTGGTTTGGACATACACCTTGTAGCAGAATTGCTGATTTTCATGGTCATTCCTGTTTTAGCTTTTGTGTTCCTGTAATGATTATACCAACTGTAACGGTTATACATTTCCACCAACAATGTCTAAGAGTTCCACTTTCACTGTGCATTCACAAATGTTTTGCTTTTGTAATTTTTATTATAGTCATTCCAACTACAGTGAGATAATACCTCATTAGGGTATTGATTTGCATTTCTATGATTAGTGATGTTGACTACTTTTTTTATATAGTCCTTGGAAATATTTTATCATATTTTTTTCTACTTAGCTGGTTTTTTGAGTCAGATGAATATTTCATGATTATTTTATCTAAATATTCAGGTTCTTTTTTCTTTTTTTAAAATTTTTTTGACAGGCAGAGTGGACAGTGAGGGAGAGAGAGAAAGAGAGAGAGAGAGAAAGAGAGAGAGACAGAAAGGTCTTTCTTTTCCATTGGTTCACTCTCCAATGGCCACTGAGGCCGGCGTGCTGTGGCCGGGGCACCGCGCTGATCCAAAACCAGTAGCCAGGTGCTTCTCCTGGTCTCCTAGGCAGGTGCAGGGCCCAAGGACTTGGGCCATCCTCCACTGCACTCCAGCTGCACTCCAGCAGAGAGCTGGACTGGAAGAGGAGCAACCGGGACAGAATCTGGTGCCCTGACTGGGACTAGAACCTGGTGTGCCCTAGTGAGCCAAGGTGCCGGCCCAGTTTCTCTTTTTACATTGTGATTATTTTTTGCAACAAGAGTCATCTTGTTATGAAAAAAAATTGATGATTTCTTTTCTTTTATTCCCTGTGTTTTAGGTTGTTATGTGAAAAAAAAAAAAATCATTGTTTATACTGACATCTTGAAGTTTTTTCTCTAGTAGCTTCTTTTTTTTTTTTTTTACAGGCAGAGTGGACAGTGAGAGAGAGAGACAGAGAGAAAGGTCTTCCTTTTGCCGTTGGTTCACCCTCCAATGGCCGCCGCGGTCGGCGCACTGCGGCCGGCGCACCGCGCTCGTCCGATGGCAGGAGCCAGGAGCCAGGTGCTTTTCCTGGTCTCCCTATGGGGTGCAGGGCCCAAGCACCTGGGCCATCTTCCACTGCACTCCTGGGCCACAGCAGAGGGCTGGCCTGGAAGAGGGGCAACCGGGACAGAATCCGGTGCCCCGACCGGGACTAGAACCCGGTGTGCTGGCGCCGCAAGGCGGAGGATTAGCCTGTTGAGCCACGGCGCCGGCTCTCTAGTAGTTTCATAATTTTCCATTTTATAATAGATACTTCATCAATTCTGAATTTATTTTTGTACCCAATGAAAGACAGAGGTCTGATTTCGTTCTTCTGTATATAGATACAGTGTTTCTTACTATGATTTATGCAAGAGTACTCTTCTCATAATGTCAGTCTTGGCATCTGTGTCAAAAAAAAAAACAATTGCTAATGTGCATTGTTATTTGCCAGTAGCAAACTTTTTTTTACTATTTTTTTATTTTATTTTCAGTATAGCTGCATAGTATATTTTAAGTCCAGTATTGTGATACCTCCAGCTTTGTTATTTTTGTTCTTTTTTTATATTGGGGATATTTTGTTGTTTCACACTAATTTTAACATTTTCTTTTGCTTGTTCTTACTGAAAAATGTCACTAGAATTTTGGTAGTGATTTTATTGAACCCCTAAATCACATTGGTAGTATGGACATTTTAACAGCATCAGTTCTTTGAATCCATGAACACAGACTATTCTTGAACTTATTTATGTTATCATCAATTTCTTTCATTAATATTTCATAGTTTCCTGTGTACAGATCTTTCACTTTCTTGATAGTATATTTTATTTTATAGCTATTGTAATGGGATTTCTTTCTTTATGATTTCAAATACTTTTTGATGGTGTATAGAAATGCTACTCAGGCCCGGCACTGTGACATAGCTGGTAAAGTCTCCGCCTGCAGTTCTGGCATCCCATATAGGTGCCGGTTGGAGACCCAGATACTCCACTTCCAATCCAGCTCTCTGCTCTGGTCTGAGAAAGCAGTGGAAGATGACTAAAGTCATTGGGGCTCTGCACCTGCATGTGAGACTGCAGGGAAGCTCCTGGCTTCTAGTTTTGGATCAGCATAGCCCTGGGCCATTATGGCCATCTGGGGGTGAACCAGTGGATGGAAGATTCTCTCTCTCTCTCTCTCTATCTCTCTCTGTCTCCCTATCCTCTCTCTCTCTATCCTCTCTCTCTCTTTCTCTCTAACTCTGCCTCTCTATAAACCTACCTTTCAAACAAATAAATAAATCTTAAAAAAAAGAAAAAAAGAGATACTACTGATTTTCCTTTGGGCAAAACAACTAAGAAAATGTGAATAGAACAGCAGTGACTGAGAAAACTGAATCAGTAATGAGTGCCCCATTAATGAAAAGCCCAAAACTTTTTGACTTCACTGCTTAAATCTACCAAACATTTTAATAAGAATCAATACCAACCCTTTACAAATTATTCAAAAATTATAGAAGCAGGAATTCCTCACAACATATGCTAAGAAACCCACATCATGCTGATGTCAGGTATACCATGATGTAGGTATAGAATGAAAATAAACCGACAGACCAATATCTTTGACGACCATAGATGCAAAAGTCTTCAAAAACACTAACAAAACTATTTAAAGAACACATTACAAAGATCATTGAACATGGTGAGGTGAGGATCATGCCAGGATGTAATGATAGTTCAACAAACAAAAATTATGAAATGCAATATATCACAATAACCAAAGGAATGACAAAAGTATGATTATCTCAACAGATTCAAAAAACAAAAAATTTGATAACAGATAAACATTACTTCACGTAAATATCTCAACAGAACAGGTACATAAGGAACATGTTTTAAAATAATAAAGAACGTATGTGGGCCAGCACCATGGCTCACTAGGCTAATCCTCCACCTTTGGCGTCAGCACACCAGGTTCTAGTCCCAGTTGGGGCACCAGATTCTGTCCCGGTTGCCCCTCTTCCAGGCCAGTTCTCTGCTGTGGCCCGGGAGTGTAGTGGAGGATGGCCCAAGTCCTTGGGCCCTGCACCTGCCTAGGAGACCAGGAGAAGCACCTGGCTCCTGGCTTCAGAGCAGCGCCGCAGTGCACCTGCTGCAGCGGCCATTAGGGGGTGAACCAAGGGCAAAGGAAGACATTTCTGTCTGTCTCTCTCTCTCTCTCTCTCTCACTGTCCACTTTGCTTGTCAAAAAAAAATACAAAAAATAAATAAAGAAATAATTTTAGATTAAATAAGTGATTAAAAATATTCAAATAAGGAACAGGAGAGCCCATGGTACATTAGAAAGTGAATACATAGAAAAAATGAAATTTCATAAATAGTTTTATATTTTATCACGTTTTCTGAATAAATTAAGTACCATGCAGAGAAAAATTTCCTGGAGTCCTCTTTATGAATTATTATTTCTTTGCAATGTTTTTTAATATAGCTATTTTCCATATTGTCTTTCTGCTTTTTTATTTCCTGTCATATATATTCTGCTCTTTTTAGTTTATACAAGTCTCTGTCTCTTAGCACTTTTATCACAAAATAGATAAAACAGGGAACACAATTAATTTAGGAAATTCTGTTTACAGATCTAGTAAAGGGTGTAGTAGCAATTAAACTAATGGCTTGTCCCTTGCCCTCCCACGGGATCAGTAGCTAATAGGCCTAATTAGTCATTATAACGAAATGCTTTATTCGGAGTTGTAAGTGCAGAGACAAGAGAGAGCCTCTGGAGAGCCTGTGGCAATAGAATTCCCCTTTTAATATATTTTTTAAATTTTTTTTTTAAAGAGTAAGGGTATCATTATCAAGCAGTTTAAATAACATGGGTAAAATGAAACAAAACAAAACAAAATTCTCTCTTTTTAACACCCCCCTAAAAAATATCCAAATAGAAAACCTTAGTCATTATACATTGGCATTAAGAGTACTTTCAACTACATAAAAATGGCTGTAAAATGTCTATATTGTGATTCATCAACTCACTGACCAACAAATATGGGTTTTAACTGCTCTTACAGGATTCAAAACTTCCCGACTATCTGTACCATGTTACAGCAGTTAAGTTTCCAATGGGCTTTCCTTCCAAATACAGATGGTCTGTAATTAAAAGCAAGCCAGCCTCGTTCCAGCTGCAAACTCTTCATTTCAATGAGTCTCCTCCTACTAGTTCCCTCATTTTACCCATCAGTGTGTGAGAACACACACATTTTCTGTATTACAGAAAAGAGTGAACACTTTAGTTTTTGCTTTTACAAAAACTTAAGTGAATATATTACTGACTATATGACCTAAATGGTTTCCACAGTTTAAACTTTAAAAAGATTTCTTCTTTAATATAGGGGTTCCATAATCTTTTTGATTACTCTTTGCTTTCTCCTATGGCCCATTGTTCATTCAGTAGCCTGTTGTTCAGTTTACATATGTTTACATATATTCTAGAGATTTTTGAGTTGTTGATTTCTAGCTTTACAGCATTGTGTTCAAAGAAGGTTCATGGAATGATTTCAATTTCAATTTTTTTTAATTTGCTGAGACTTGCTTTGTGGCATAGACTATGCATCAGTTCAGCCAGCTTTTTGGTGTAGTTTGTAGGCTTTTCCACATTTAATATCATCTCATCAGCCAACATGGATATTTTGATTTATTTCTTTCCAGTTTTGATGCCCTTTAGATATTTTTCCTAACTAATTGCTCTTCCCAAAACCTCCTTTATGATACTGAATAAGAGTGATTAAAGTGGACATTCTTGTCTAGTTTGAGACATGAGGGGAAATGCTTTCAGCTTTTCCTCATTTAGTATGAAATTGATTGTTTGTCTGTCATATAAAGCTTTTATAATTTAGAAGTGTGTTTTGTCCATACTTAATTTTTGAGGGTTTTTATCATGAAGGGATTTTGAAACTCATTGACTATTTTCTCTGCATTTATTGAGATGCCCACATGGTTTTTGTTCTTCATTCTGTTGATGTAATCGTTGACATTTATTGATTTGAGTATGTTGACAAACCCTTGCATCTTCAGGGTAAATTCACTTGATCATAATTTACAACCTTTTTGATATGGTTTTTGATTCAGTTTTCTGGTATTTTTGAGAATTTTTGCATATATGTTTATCAGGAATATTGGTCTGTAGATTTCTTTATATTTTGTGTCTTTTTTGGTTTTGGTATCAGACTGATGCTTGTTTCATAAAACCATTTGGCAGAGTTCCATCCTGTACAATGTTTATTGAATAATTGAAAAGTATTAAGGCTGGCGTGACGGCTCACTAGGCTAACCCTCTGTCTGCAGCACCTGCATGCTGGGTTCTAGTCCCAGTTGGGGTGCTGGATCCTGTCCCGGTTGCCCCTCTTCCAGGCCAGCTCTCTGCTGTGGCCCCGGGGGTGCAGTGGACGATGGCCCAAATGGCTCCTGGCTTCGGATCAGCGCGCTGGCCATAGCGGCCACTGTGGGTGAGCCAGTGGAAAAGGAAGACGTTTCTCTCTGTCTCTCTCACTGTCCACTCTGCGTGTCAAAAGTAAAATAAAATAAAAATAGAAAACAAAAGTATTGGATAACTCCAATTCCTTTCTATATGTTTTGCAGAATTCAGTAGTAAAGTCATCAGTCCCTGAACTTTCCCTGGATGAAAGAAGTTTAATTACTGTATCAACCTCTTTTCTATGATGTATTTAGATCGTCTATATTTTCTGAATTTATTATTGCTAGCTTATGTATGTCCAAGAATTCTAGAATTATTTGGTTATTTAACTGTATCTCAATTTCATGTAGATGTTCTTAATTCTTTTTAATTCTTTTGCTTTTATTTTTGTCTGATTCAGCTATTTCAGAATTCTGTCATACAGGTCAAGAATTATTTCCTTTGGTCTATTTTGACATTAAAACTGTCAATCACGTTTTTTTTTTTTTCACTGATCTAAGATTTCACCTCGCAATTTTGTTTTTTAAGATCATTTATTTAATTGAAAGGTAGAATTCAGAAATAAAGAAGGAAATACAGACACACACACACACGGGGGGGGGTTTCCATCTTCTGGAGTCTAGGGGCCAGAGGCGGGTGCACATGGGGCATCTTCTATTTTCTCAGGTGCGTTAGCAAAGAACTGGATTGGAAATGGAGCAGCCGGGACTTGAACTGGCACCCACATGGGAATGCTGGGTTTGCAGAACCCAACTTACCACACTGTGCCACAATTCTAGCACCCATTCAAAATTTCCATTTGATTCCTCTTAGTGATTTTTATCTCCTGAGTTAGTTTTTCATTTTAATTCATCTCACTCATTCATTTTCTCGTTTCTTTATTACCTGTCTGAATTATCTTGCATCACATTCAGTTTTCTTACAATCATTATTCTGGCATTTCATAGATTTCCCTCATCAGATCTAATTCTGGAGTCCTATTGTGTTTTTGGAGGCATCATGCTATGTTGCATTTTTGTATTCCCTATTTTGACATCTGCACATGGATTAAAACAAATGATACAAAGAGTATGCTTCTGGGCTCATCTAGAACCAAAGCCAATTCAGTAAGCCAAGTGATACTCTGTATTCAATCCAAACCATGCACTCTTTTCCAATAAACCTACTCCATAAAAAAGAGACTATTAGAGAAGAAGTTCATTTAATAGTTTACCGTTGACCAAATACTGGTCAATTTAGAAATCAAAAGAATTAAACAGCGATAGATTAGAATACACCCAGTATATGAAAAGTATACACTGCTAATTTTATTAATAAGACAAAACATATTGGACCCTTTTAGAATATGCAAAAGAAATCAACTAATTTGAAAATTTGTGAATATAGGGAAATTACATGCATTTTGGGGCAGGCGCTGTGTCCTAGTGGGTGAGGCCTGCCGGCATCCCCTATGGGCGCCAGTTCAAGTCATAGCTGTTCCACTTCCCATCCAGCTCTCTGCTATGGCCAGGGAAAGCAGCAAAGGATCACCTGAGTCCTCGGGCCCCTGCACCTGCATGGGAGACCTGAAAAAAGCTACTGGCTCCTGCCTTCATATCAGCATAGCTCCAGCCTTTTCGGCAAACTGGGGAGGGAGCCAGTAGATAGAGGACTCTCTCTTTCTGCCTCTCCTTCTCTCTCTGTGTAACTCTGACTTTCAAATAAATAAATTAATCTTACAAAAAATGCATTTTACTTTTCTTTCATGAACTGTTCATTGAGGTAACAAAATTATTGATTGAAGAATTAAAATTTGTTTATAGAGGTATTCTGAACAATAAATGAAGAAAATTATAAAATTAAGAATGAAAAGGCAACTTTTCAAAAATGCTAATTGAGGGGGCCAGCACTATGGCATAGTCTGCAGTGCCAGCATCCCATATGGCTGCAGCTTCAAGACTCAGCAGTTCCACTTCTGATCCAGCTCTCTGCTATGGACTGGGAAAGCAGTAGAAGATAGCCCAAGTGCTGGGATCCTGCACCCATGTGGGAGACCATGAAGAAGCTCCTGGCTCCTGGTTGTGCATCAACCCAGTTCTAACCATTGCAGCCATTTGAGGAGTGATTGAGTGGATGAAAAGACCTCTCTCTCTGCCTCTGCCTCTCCCTCTCTGTAAGTCTGCCTTTCAAATAAATAAATAAATCTTTTTAAAGAAATGCTGATTGATTGATTTGAAAGGCAGGGCAACCAACAGTAAAGGAGAGACAGAGAAAAAAGATCTTTCACCTGGTGATCTATCCCCTAAACGGTGGCAACAACCAGGTCTGAGCCAGGATGAATTCAGGAACCAGAAGCATCACTTGTGTTTCCCACATGGGTGACAGGAGAACAAGAATGTGTACCATCTTCCACTGTCTTCCCAGGCTCATTAGCAAGAAGCTGGATTGGATGCCAATTAGCTAGGACTCAAACTGGCATTTCAACATGGGATGCCAATGTTGCATGTAGTGGTTTGTGTGTCCCTGAAAAGATATGTTAAAACAAAGAAACAAAAAAAGATTGTTGAGAAGCATTGAAACAGAGAATATATAATTCTGTAAATTTTGAGTGGTAGACTCCTAATTGAGGGTTCTATAAGGTTTGCAAAATCATTGGGTCTTATATTGGCAAGGCAACCACGTGTGGTACTTGAAGCTCAGTATATTTATTGCAGGCTAATTTTAAAATAATTTTACTACATAGCTTGTGGATGATGTTATAAATATCTACTAGCCCTTGTCAGAAAAAATGTTCCCCACCCATTCCATAAAGAGAGGATATTGTGAGAATTTAGAAGTCACCAGGGCCCTTGGGTATCTTTTTATTGGATGATGTGAACCAGAACAAAGGACACACTATTCAAGGCAGCTAATGACAGTGAGCTAGGAGTCGTGGGTCTCTCAGGCTTCCCTCAATTATGGGACTATAAAATCTAAAGGAAATTTGTTGTATTCATGGTGAGCTTCTTCTCTTAACCCTTGATGAAGAAACAAACCCAAGAAATTTTGGAGAAGCCAGAGGTAATTCAAAGTTGGCCATTCTCCCTTTAATTCTTGCAACCAGAGAAGTCATATGCCATTACACTGGAAAATTCATCACACCTGTTGAGACAGTGTGGATATCCTTATAATATATATTCTCCACTTTACTCTTAGGTGTTAGAAATGTTCTGTCATATTACTTTGTTATCCAGGAAACTCAAAAATAGCTTCTGATGTAACAAATTTACAAAGCATTATCAGTGCCAAATACCCTTTATTTGGGAAAAATCCTTTAAAGAACACCAGGGGGCCGGCACTGTGCTGCAGTGGGTTGACACCCTGGCCTGAGCGCTGGCATCCCATATGGGTGCAGATTCTGGTCCTGGCTGCTCTACTTCCTATCCAGTTCTCTGCTGTAGCCTGGTGAAGCAAAGATGGTCCAAGTCCTTGGGCCCCTGCACCCACGTGGGAGACTCAGAAGAAGTTCCTGGCTCCTGGCTTCGGATCAGTGCAGTTCCGGATATTGCGGCCATCTGGGGAGTGAACCACCGCATGGAAGACTTCACTCTCTCTCTCCCTCTCTCAGCCTCTCCTCTCTGTAACTCTGACTCTCAACTAAATAAATAAATCTTAAAAAAAAAAAAAAAGAACACAAGGTGATTAGTCTCTTTATTTTCTCTGCAAATTTGTTGAAATTCATAAGGACTGATTAATTTGCTAACTAGGAAAAAAAAGTGTACAGGAGTAAGCATCTGGTGTAGTGGTTAAGACCCTGCTTGGAAAGCTCATATCCCTTATTGCTGTACTGGGTTCCAGTCCCAGCAATTCTCTCAGTTATAACTTCTCACTAATGAACTACCTAGGAGGTAGTAAGTGATGGCCCAAGTAGCTGAGTCCCTGCCACTCACATAAGTTATCCAGATTGAATCTGTAGCCCTTAGCTTTGACCTGTGCTAGTCCTGGATTTTGTGACAATTTGGGGAGTGAAACAGCAGATGAGCATTCTCTCTACTCCCCATGTCAACTCTCTCTATTCCTCCTGTCAATCAGTCTCTCTCCTTAACTCTCATTCTCTCTTTCAGGCTTTCAATAAAATGTAACTAAAAATATAACTAAATAAAAAATGTACCTAAAAATTAAAAAAAATATATAGAATATTAATGTGCCTTTTGGAAATGAATAAAATTTTATTAAGATTAAAATAATTTTAATTTTTTATTTTTTATTTTTTTTACCTTTTATTTAATGAATATAAATTTCCAAAGTACAGTTTATGGATTACAATGGCTTTCCCCCCCATACTTCCCTACCACCCGCAATCCTCCCCTTTCCTGCTCCCTCTCCCCTTCCAATCACATCAAGATTCATTTTCAATTCTCTTTATATACAGAAGATCAGTTTAGCATATATTAAGTAAAGATTTCAACAGTTTGCACCCACACAGAGACACAAACTGAAAAATACTGTTTGAGTACTAGTTATAGCATTAAAACACATTGAACAACACATTAAGGACAGAGCTCCTACATGAGGAGTAAGTGCACAGTGACTCCTGTTGTTGACTTACAAAATTGACACTCTTGTTTATGATGTCAGTAATCACGCTAGGCTCTTGTCATGAGTTGCCAAGGCTATGGAAGCCTTTTGATTTTATTGACTCTGATCTTATTTAGACAAGGTCATAGTCAAAGTGGAAGTTCTCTCCTCCCTTCAGAGAAAGGTATCTCCTTCTTTGATGGCCCTGTTCTTTCCACTGGGATCTCACTCCCAGAGATCTTTCATTTAGGTTATTTTTTTTATTTTTTATTTTTTTTTTTGCCAGAGTGCCTGGCCTTTCCATGTCTAAAATACTCTCATGGGCTCTTCAGCTGGATCCAAATGCCTGAAGGGCTGATTCTGAGGCCAGAGTGCTGTTTAGGACACCTGCCATTCTATGAGTCTGCTGTGTATCCCACTTCCCATGTTGGATCATTCTCTCCCTTTTTTATTCTATCAGTTAGTATTAGCAGACACTAGTCTTGTTTATGTGATCCCTTTGTCTCTTAGTCCTATCATTATGATCAATTGTGAACTGAAATTGATCCCTTGGACTAGTGAGATGGCCTTGGTACATGCCACCTTGATGGGATTGAATTGGAATCCCCTGGTAAGTTTCTAACTTTACCATTTGGGGCAAGTCTGATTGAGCATGTCCCAAACTGTACATCTCTTCCCTCTCTTATTCCCACTCTTATATTTAACAGGGATCACTTTTCATTTAAGTTTCAACACTTAAGAATAACTGTGTATTAATTACAGAATTCAGCTTATAGTATTAAGTAGAACGAACAAAAAAAATACGAAAAGGGCTAATGTTAAGTTGTTCATCAACAGTCCGGGTAAGGGCTGATCAAGTCACCGTTTCTCATAGTGTTCATTTCACTTTAATGGGTTTCCTTTTTGGTGCTCGGTTAGTTGTCACCGATCAGGGAGAACATGTTATTTGTCCATTTTAAAACCTTGACATTTTTAAATCTATTTATTGTCATTTCCACTCATTACCACTATTATAGCCTGTACCAATTACAATAAATTATTTATACATATTATTGTAAATATTAATAATTAAAAGAGAAAACTTGAACAAAATGATATTAAGTAAGTTTTGGTGTTTGGTGTTTCGACAACTGTGCATTTTGTATAGTAGAAAGCACTGTGATTTTATTGAAGTATATTTCATTTTTCAACACAAATTTAACCCTTATAATTGATCATCAGCCAATGATCTCAAATAAAAGCAACTGTTGTTTTAAAAAGATGTTAAGTTTATTGTCACAACACATATGTTTTTGATAGAAAATTAATTTTAAATCAAATTTTTATAGGGAAATAGTAAAAGAACTTTCTTATACTTTTCTTTATGAGGGATGGTTTTGTCCATAATGGAGCATTTTGCAAAAAAAAATCTTTTTTACTACTTTGGTATTTTTTCAAAACAAATTGCTTTCAAATATATGAAAGACTTTAAGGAGGTTTCCGAATAATGATAGTGCCAGTAGAAATTAAGTAAGCCTGATAGCTTGCATTTTTTTTATTGCGAAAACATTTTATGACTCAACAAACTTGCAATGTTTTCCTAATTTTTGCTAAAAAAGGGAAGTAAAATAAGAGTTTATTGTGGCAATACTTCATACTGGCCTACTTCTGTAAATTGTTTTTAAGCTCCAGGGTATAAAGAAGAACATTCATGTTTTTAAATTGGATAAAAAGCAGTTTTTATCCTGTAACTGTTATAGCATAAATTATCAAATAGAGACTACTGGATATCTCTAAATGTGTTGATGCTCAGTAAAATATAGGCACTTTTTTGTTCTGTTGTATCTGATATAACCTTAGATTTTATTGATTAGTTTAGAGATATAATACAAGTTATTAAATGTTTTAGTCTCTAATAACAAGACTTTCAATACATGTGATGCAAACCCAATGAGGTATTTATAGTCTATCTTTTTTTGTAGGATGGAATATAGTGTCACTCTTTATTTCTGGATTAAAAAAAAAGACAGACAAAAAATTTTATAAAGCAAATAAAAATTTAGCAATCACAAATATTTATATTGAGGAAAAGTAGAAATATAAATGGCTTTTAAAAACATTGAAATAATTCTGAGAACCATCAAAGCTAAACACCTTGAAGATACTCTTACATGATTATATGAAGACAAATTAATGATTGGTTTCTTCTCTACTTTGGGAATGCTGTTGTTTTGATTAGAATCTACTTTTTATAAAAATACTTTTAATTGGCCAAACATCTATAGCGTTCCTCTCCCTATTGCTTGATATGAATTACATTTTTTTGTTTTATATTGAAAGTAACAGTTGTAGTTTTTGTTTTTTTGTAGATGTTGACTTTAATATGAGGGGACTAGGACTAAGATTAGATTGTTTTTAAATCCATGTCTTGGGGCCAGCACTCTGGCACAGTGGATAAAGTCACCACTGCAGTGCTGGCATTACATATGGGCACTGATTCAAGTCCTGGTTGCTCCTCTTCCAATCCAGCCCTTGGCTGTGGCCTGGGAAAGCAGTAGAAAATGGCCTAAGTCCTTGGGCCCCTATACCCACGTAAGAGACCCAGATGAGGCTCCTGGCTTCGGTTCAGCACAGCTCCAGCCTTGCAACCACTTGGGGAGTGAACCAGCAGATGGAAGACCTCTCTCTCTTTCTGCCTCTCCTTCTCTGTGTAACTCTGACTTTCAAATAAATAACTAAATATATAAAGAAAAATCCTTGTCTCCAAAATCCTTATGGTAAAATTACAATAGCTAAAAATGATGTTCTGCTTTTTAGATGGGAAAATTAAACTGAAACACCATGAATAATCAAAGGTTCTTCACACTGTGTTAAATATAATAAATCAATATTGGGCTTTTTTAAGTTCCGATGGATGTTTTGCTCAGTTACACTTACACAAAGTCAGTTACATTCTATTCTATGCACCATGTCTAATTATAAGTGTAAAATTATCGCTTCTCAGCCTGTTGGCTAAGATCAAGTATAATATTTGTTCTTATCAATTTAATAAGTGTAAAATTAGTCCTACAAATGTTAGCCTTATTTATGTTACTTTACAAAGTCCACATTACTAACATTACTTCTAATCTATTCTCTAAACTGACTTAGCACATCACTGACAGCCATGAGAATAGCATTGTTATCAGCTAATTAAAAACAACTTTAAAATCAGAGAAAACTGCTTTACTCTAACAGCTTTGTTTCTATTATTCAATATTGTTAGGATATTTGGGGATTTTAGACCAATATATGAACATTGGTGGGATTTCCATTTGTGTGTTTATGCGTCCTTCAATATTTTTTCTATAGTGCTCCGTAATTGTGATGTAGAGTTCTTTACCATCCTTGATTAAATTTATCTCAAGGCATTTAATTTGATTCATAACTATTTTGAATGGGATTTCTTTTATAAGTCCTCTCCCTTAAGACTATAAAAATACTATTGACTTTGCTGTGATGATTTTGTATTATACAACTTTGTTAAATTAATTTATTGCTTCTAATAGTCTCTTGATAGAGTCTTTCAATTCTCTTATATATAGAATTATTTCATCTGCAAGCAATGATAGTTTGACTTCCTGATTTCCTACTTGTATGTTTTTTATTGCTTTGCTTTAATCACAGTTAAACGTGAAAATGTAGAAAAAAGCACACATTTCTCTTCATCATTGGACATTGTAAATGTAATTGCTCAGATGAATAATATCTTTTTCTAGTGGAATTCCCAAACATTTTGCAGTGTCTATAGTCATTTCTTTGTCACATATTGTCTGTCAAATAAAGAATGTCTGTACAGCTTGTCAAAGCTCAAATATAAATATACATATATATTTAATGTATTCAGAGACCCAGATGACACTTTTATCACACTGTACTGTATCTTTGCCTTTTAAAAATATTTATTTATTTGTTTGTTTGAACATCAGAGTGATAGAATTGGTAGGGGAGGCAGCTGCAGGGGAAAAGAGAGAGAGAAATCTATCCACTGGTTAACTTCCCAAATTCTCTCAGCAGCTGGAACTGGGCAAGGTTAAAACTAGGAGCTTGGAAATCCTCCAGGTGTCCCATGTACATAGCAGGGATCGCTCTCTCTGCCTCTGCTTCTCTCTCAGTAGCTCTGCCTTTCAAATAAATAAATAAATAAATCTTTAAACGAAGGTTTATACATGTGTATGAAGTGAATTTTATTTCAACTATGTTATTAATATTGATATTAATTTCTAAAGGATAAATGAATAATTTTTATTTTTCACAGGCGACAATCATGTTACTGGCTGATTGTGAATCAGTCATCATACTTTTATCTTCTTCATATTGCAAGAGTTAACCATTTCTATGATGCTTCTTCTGAATAATCAGCTCTCATTAATCTCTGTCACTTCTATACTACTGTAAACATCATTTCTGTCTGATAATAAAATTTTTAAAATTTTCTTCACTGTCACTAGACAGATATAAACAAAGTGCATGAAGCTTTGTAAACATACTCCCCCTCTCCCCTTGGGAATGACATGAGGATGTTGCATTTCAGGTAGCAAATTCAATTGAATTAATAGAGTATTGACAGATATGAAGAAGGTGAAGTGTTTTAAAAATTAAATTAGTTATTGGGCCCTGGGTCATTAGGTTTTTCAATGGAAGTTATTAACACCAGTGGTAGTCATAGTATTTTTTTAAACTTTTATTTAATAAATATGTATTTCCAAAGTACAACTTTTGGATTATAGCAGCTTTTTCCCCCCAAAACTACCCTCCCACCCACAACTATCCCATCTCTCGCTCCCTCTCCCATCACATTCACATCAATACAATTTCAATTATTTTTATATACATAAGATCCATTCAGTATATACTAAGTAAAGATTTCAGTAGTTTGCATCCACACAGAAACATAGAGAATAAAGTACTGTTTGAGTATGAGTTATACCGTTAATTCACATAGTACAACACATTAAGAACAGAGATTCTACATGGGGAGTAAGTGCACAGTGACTCCTGTTGTTGGTTGAACAATTAACACTCTATTTTATGATGTCAGTAATCACCCGAGGCTCTTGTCATGAACTGCCAAGGCTATGGAAGCCTCTTGAGTTTACCAACTCCGCTCTTATTTAGACAAGGCCATAGTGAAAGGGGAAGTTCCTCCTTTCAGAGAAAGGTACCTCTTTCTTTGATAGCCCATTCTTTCTGCTGGGCTCAGCCCTTGCCCTGACTGTTGATGAACAACTTAATACTTTATCCCTTTTAGATTTTTTTCTGTTTGTTCTACTTAATACTATTGGCTGAATTCTGTAATTAATACACAGTTATTCTTAAGTGTTGAAACTTAAATGAAAAGTGATCCCTGTTAAATATAAGAGTGGGAATAAGAGAGGGAAGAGATGTACAGTTTGGGACATGCTCAATCAGACTTGCCCCAAATGGTAAAGTTAGAAACTTACCAGGGGATTCCAATTCAATCCCATCAAGGTGGCTAGTATCAATGCCATCTCACTAGTCCAAGGGATCAATTTCTGTTCACAATTGATCATAATGATAGGACTAAGAGACAAAGGGATCACATAAACAAGACTAGTGTCTGCTAATACTAACTGATAGAATAAAAAAGGGAGAGAATGATCCAACATGGGAAGTGGGATACACAGCAGACTCATAGAATGGCAGATGTCCTAAACAGCACTCTGGCCTCAGAATCAGCCCTTCAGGCATTTGGATCCAGCTGAAGAGCCCATGAGAGTATTTTAGACATGGAAAGGCCAGGCACTCTGGCAAAAAAAAAAAAAATAACCTAAATGAAAGATCTCTGGGAGTGAGATCCCAGTGGAAAGAACAGGGCCATCAAAGAAGGAGATACCTTTCTCTGAAGGGAGGAGAGAACTTCCACTTTGACTATGACCTTGTCTAAATAAGAGCCAAGGCTATGGAAGCCTTTTGATTTTATTGACTCTGATCTTATTTAGACAAGGTCATAGTCAAAGTGGAAGTTCTCTCCTCCCTTCAGAGAAAGGTATCTCCTTCTTTGATGGCCCTGTTCTTTCTACTGGGATCTCACTCCCAGAGATCTTTCATTTAGGTGTTTGGTTATTTTTATTTTTTTTTTGCCAGAGGGCCTGGCCTTTCCATGTCTAAAATACTCTCATGGGCTCTTCAGCCAGATCCAAATGCCTTAAGGGCTGAATCTGAGGCCAGAGTGCTGTTTAGGACATCTGCCATTCTATGAGTCTGCTGTGTATCCCACTTCCCATGTTGGATCATTCTCTCTCTTTTTGATTCTATCAGTTAGTATTAGCAGACACTAGTCTTGTTTATGTGATCCCTTTGTCTCTTAGTCCTATCATTATGGTCAAGTATGAACTGAAATTGGTCCCTTGGACTAGTAAGATGGCATTGATACTAGCCACCTTGATGGCATTGAATTGGAATCCCTTGGCACATTTCTAACTCTACCATTTGGGGCAAGTCTGATTGAGCATGTCCCAAATTGGACAATCCCTCCCTCTCTTATTCCCACTCTTATTTTTAACAGAGATCACTTTTCACTTAAATTTAAACACCTAAAAATAATTGCGTGTTAATTACAGAGTTCAACCATTATTATTAAGTAGAACAAAAAAAAATATTAAAAGGGATAAAGATTTAAGTTCATCAACAGTCAGGACAAGGGCTGACCAAGTCACTGTTTCTCATAATGTCCATTTCACTTCAACAGGTTTCCTTTTTGGTGCTCAGTTAGTTGTCACGGATCAGGGAGAACATATGATATTTGTACCTTTTGGACTTGCTTATTTCACTCAGCATGATGCTTTCCCGATTCCTCCATTTTGTTGCAAATGACTGAATTTCATTTTTTTTTAATTCTTAATCTTATTAGTTTCATAAAGGAGGTATTAATGTATAACAGATGAGACCCACAAGAAGCTTTCAATATGGGCTGAGTGAGAGGAAATGAGACTACCTTGGAGTTTTTACTGTGGTTTAAAAATGATGTGCAGATGAGGCTTCTAACTGGTGTTAAAGGAAAAACAACAACAACAACAACAACAACAACAACAACAAACCCTGGGCTACCTTTTCAGTTTTCTCAAGATTTGAGAATGTGGAAGGATGAAGCTTAAAAACTGCCAGTAACCTCAAATAACAGAGTTAGGTTTTTGTTACATAGGTCATGATATGGAAATATGGCTTTATGGCCCCTTGCTTTCATGTGACTCAGAAGAATCCCTGGAGCTCTGTTTAAAATGGTACAATGACTCGGTTTTTGATGTTTACTTAAAAGTGTATTTCTTCAAAACTATTTTTGTCTACATTATTCTATTTGAAATTCACCTACTTAATAACACTTTCTATTATACCACATAATATCGTTTATTCTTATGTATATCTCTGTCTATATAGAATCTATGGCATATGTGGTCCCTTTGATAAGGCTGATTTGGATGTCAGCCTGAACCTTCTGCACAGACCTTGTTCCATCTTTGGGTATCACTTAAAATTAGTAGATTAGTAGCTGCTTTTGTCTTTTTTTATTAATAAGATTACAAAAGTGCACCTGCTCAGTTAACAGCTGTATAGTATATTCCTGATACTGCATTAACCTTCTTTAAAGAACATGTTACCTCAAACATAGCATTACTGTTAATATTATTACTTAGTTGAGCTGAAGCAATCAACCATTATTCACTACAATCTATGTGTGTGAAGAACAGGAGCAATTAAGAAGCATCAGTTTGGCATCCTTTGTAATTATGGAAGAATCAATCTCTTCTGTTGTCCCTACATGTAGTACATATATTTAATATATTGATCAAAATAGACAGTTTCATGGACTTCTTCTTGCCCTGCTTCACTGAAATGCCTCTTAAATTATAGGCTGATAAACTTATGTATGTGTTATGCCAACAATTAATGTACCCTTTTCTTTTATATATTAAAGGGCCAGAAATATGACATGACTGTGAGTAGACTGCAGACCAGAGTGAGCCAAGCTCTATATATTACCAGGTTCCTTTACATCATCAGTTTAATTAAGAGTCATGATAAAATTTAGTGACCCTTGGTATCAAGATCACTTTTGACTATGTATTCACGATAGCTAAAAATTATGTATATTCCATGCCCTCGTTAAAGTCAACTAGGTAAATGACCATAAGTCACACTGAGAAATAATTTATTAACTGGTTTATAATTCTCATAGTATTCTAATGATTCCTTTATCACTGATCCTCAGTCTCCATTTTAGTTAATGGGCTTAGCTGTGAGAATTGGCTCAATTAGAAACTGGCCAATGGATGTTGACATTACAATCTCCTAATCATTTATTCCTGGTTGATTTTGGTTATATAGATTGAGCAAACCATCGTTAGCTATCTGTTTATCATGCTGCTAATAACAGTTTCTGTATTTATCATCATAGCTCTCCATAATTTATCAAGGATTCTTTGCTACATAACCAGTGAATTATTGCAATTAACTGTAATGCAATAGTCACCTAATCTCTATTAGTTTTGGTGTCTATATTGCATTATTTCAGGAAGTTCACTTCTATAATAATATACCTTGATATCAACTATGGTCTACATACAATTCTCCTCACTGAAATTAACAATTTTGATATACAAATCTACAGAGCCCTTCTTATGAGTTTGCTAAATAAAATGACCTTGATGTCTTCCTGTAGAACACTGGTGTATGCTGTACATAGTATATCCATTCTAATATAGCCATATTTTATTAATTTCGGTCCATCATATTCTTCACTTTGTGTAGGCAATCTCTTTACAATCTTCCAAGTGCCAGGTTTGCACTATATTAGCATCCTCTCCTAGTAGCCTTGTCAGTAAATAAAAATCTATTTCATAGGAGAATGTTCTTACATAAATAAACTCTCATTTATCCAGTTTTGTGCTACTTTTTCCTTTATCCTAAACACTCAAGATCTAACTCTATATAATTTCTGACAGCTGATGCTGGGACATGTGGGTTATACTCTAACATTATTGTATAAACTGCTGTTACTTCAATAATTATTTCAGCATAGCGCTTCCTTTGCTGAATTTCTTCCCATTGGTGAATATTATTGTTATATTGACTATGGCTTTACCCAAGCTGCTATTGTTAGGCATATATTCAATTCCATGGTCTTTATGCTATGACACCAGCAATAGGTATAAGTATGCATTCAGATTAGTGGACAAAGTTCTCTAATTCGCCCTCCAAGGAGGATGTGCTCAGGGAAGAGACATCTTATTTGTCAGCAGGATTGCACTATCCACCAAAGGATGTTATTGTGCTTGAGTACATGGAGTCCTGAAATCCCTCAAAATATCGGAGAGGTCCTTAAATGCAAGCATTCTATGTCCAGATCTACTCAAAATCCATGGGGTGTTTGTAAATCAACATTTGTCTAAATAGTTCTAGTCCAGTTGGTGAAACCTTGGTTTACCTATGAATCCATTGACATAGAAACAGTTTCAGGAAACATTAGTCTTCTTGAAATATCAATGATGTTTGAAATCTTCAATATTATGCCCGTAGTTCAAGGATATATCAATGCCTGAAATACTGTGTGGTCATTCAATTTGAATATACGGCAGAAGCATTGATTGTGGTGAGATGTGAATGATTACAGATTCATTCTGAACTGGAGTGTGGCAAATCTAGCACTTCATCAGATTGTCACCTTGTGGTAGTGCTTGGTTAAAATGGACCATTGCATTATCCCATCACACATGCCACTAAAGTCCTAAAGAAGAAAGGGAAGAGTGGGTTGTTTACCACTCTTCTTCCAAAGGCATTCAGAATTTGGTTATGCTCTCAGCTCCCCAATATACTGATTATCTGGCTGACCTACATTACCCACTCTGCCTGATCTTGCTCAAGGGCAATGAATTTGCAGGGCTATGTGTACACACATCCTACCTACGGGTACCCACAACATGTGTCTATGATTGTAGAGACCTTCCATGTCAACAGTATCAATGGCAAACTTGACAAATCCCATGATCACACCTACTGAATCTGTCACTCTGCCCAGTGAATGAGAGGTTTCCTCTGATCTGTAACTGCCTGCAAGAGTCTTTCTAAGGAATAAATTATCATATTAAGGAGCTTTCTAGTAGTAATATGAAGTCTAGTGATAGACTCTATCATGTAGGACAGCTGCTTGAATGTCTACCATCCCTTAAGTTTATGTTCCAAGAGCAAAATTACAAACAAAAAATATCAAATAACTCTGGTTGTGGATAAACATTGTCAGTGACAGCACTGTCATGTTAGTGGTACCTAGTCTCTCCATTGCTCTGTCATTTCCAAGCAACATATTCAATATACTGCTTCCCTTCTGGTACACTTAGGATCCTGGGGTCGTTAGTTAGTCTCGTTATCCAGTCAATAATGGTATCTTGTGTAGTTATTACTGCAGTATCCTATTAAAGCATTTTCCATGCTACTGAGTGATGGATGATAAGGAACATGGATACTGAAAATTATTGGGTATTCTTTGCAGTGAAGGTAATTATCTAACATATTTGAATGATGATGGGATGTCCTAACATCTTGCATAAGTCTTTGTTGTGACTGAATGGTAGTTCCTGCATCCACACAGTAATTGGAGATCATTAGAAGCCATGGTAAAGGGCAACAACAAATGGAATCTATTTGTCAGTCTCGTATTGGGGCCAAACCATGGTAGTTGTGACTCAGTTCTCCTCATTTCACATTGTTATGCCATTTCACACAGATTTCACATGGAACCATTTAACCATTGGTCTCTGCCTCACATATGGGTGTGTGTGGAGACATATCAGCTACAATTCCATGCCCATGTTGCATGTTAATTCAACAGGCTACAATGATTATCAACCTGGTGCAAGATGAGTTAGCATAATTGTAACAGTTGTTGTTTTGTAGGTGCCTTTATTATGTCCATCTATATGAGTGAAAAATTTTTGTCTTATTCACAATGGCCTTTTTCTAGAAAAGAGTTTATTTCAACACAAGGGTATCTTTTTAAGTCAATCAGTTTCCTACAATTGCCTTGACTATATGAGATCATTGACCATGAAGATATAGCATAGTAAGGAATTATGCATAGCTGGTACAGCCAACTGTGTGACCATCAGCACTGCTCATTGAAGTGTTTTGCCTAATGTTCTGTAGTAAAAAAGCAGCTACCTTAGGGGTGTGTAAAAGCCACATACCAATGGACACTGACAATTTTAGTTAGCTTGATCAATCAATAAACAACACCATATGAGAATATCTTTTCCCAGCATGATTCTCAACAAGGGATTGGATAACTGCAGCCAGAGATGGTCCTTCTAGGATGTGAGCTATCTGTTAATGCAAGTGTATAAGCTCTGGGACCCACATGTGTTGAAGGGAATTTGTTACATTTGTCTTATGTTATTGATTAGGTTAGTATTAACTCAGTTTTATATAGGAAGATTGAGTCTTATTAACAACACAAATTTATGGGTAATATCTGTTTTTTTCTCCATTTGAGTAACAGGCCAGGATGTTTACTTAAAGGTGGAGGAGAAAGTTGAGGCCCAGAGACTCACTGTGTATAGAATACAGGTGTCAGTGTTTTCTGCCATAGATTTCCTCTGATATGAGTGCATTTTCCTGAGGCATGCAATTGTAAAGGATAAAGGGACTTTATAGACCCTATAGGCAAGACTTTACTAACTGAGCATTTCATGTCTTCCAGGGAATGCGTGTGTTTTGGGTCTCCCTCAAACATGGAGTTCTCCGTGTGACCTTACCAGGGTTGTCTCTCTATAGATTCTGGATATTAGTCCTTTATCAGTTGCATAGTTTGCAAATGTTCTCTCTCATTATGTCAGTTGCATCTTCTCTTTCCCCAAGGTTCTCTAGTAATTGATGTCATCAGGTAGTAGATTTAGGTCCTTGGTCCTTCAGATATTCCTACCAAGTTTCTGGAGAAATGTCTATAGCACCCTTCTAAAGACACGATCAAATCATCTGGACTGAAAGACGTTTGGAGGTAGGGATTCCTACATCTGGACATTCTGTTTACATTCTAAAAATAATGAAATTCTATTTTTATTTCAGTTTACATTTCTCTTTACTTACTTAGTTTTATATCCTTATTCCAATACTATAGATACTATTGTATTACCTGTATGCACTTTTATATGTAAGTTGTGGTATATGATGAATTATTCCATTACCTAATTAATCTTCTATAATGTTGATTGTCTTTTGTAGTTGAGATATTTGTATATCTATATTAATTTTAGAAACAGCTTGGGTTGGGCACCATGGCTCATTTGGTTAATCCTCCGCCTACGGTGCCAGCATCGTTCTAATCCTGGCTGCTCCTCTTCCAGTCCAGCTCTCTGCTGCGGCCTGGAAAGGCAGTGGGGAATGGCCCAAGCACTTGGAACCCTGCACCACGTGGGAGAATGGGAGGAAGCTTCTAGTTCATGGCTTCGGATTGGCGCAGCTCCAGTCATAGCGGCCATTTGGGGGGTGAACCAATGGAAGGAAGACCTTTATCTCTCTCTCTCTCTCTCATTCTCTCTCTCTCTCTCTCTCTCTCTCTCTCTCTCTCTTTCTATAACTCTACCTGTCAAATAAATAGAAAGAAAGAAACAGCTTGTAAATTTCAAGGAAAGAAACATCTGTTGAGAACCTGATTGAGATTGAATTTAATGTATAGATCAACTTGGAGGAGTTTATATATTAACACTTTTGAGTCACACAATTAATGAACATTTTATCACAACCTCACCAGCATTTCTTGTTTGTTGATCATGTATGAGAGCCATTCTAACTGGGATGATGTGAATCCTCATTGTGATTCTGATTTACATTGGTGGCTAGTAATCCTGAGCAGTTTTTGTGTGTCTTTTGTGCATTTGAATTTCCTCTCTTGAAAAATGCCTGTTCAAGTCCTTTGCCATTTCTTACTGAGGATGTGGGTAAAATGGTACCCTAATCCACTATTGGTGGGATTGTAAACTGGTACAGCCTTTGTGGAAGACAGTTGGAAATACCTCAGAAATCTGAAGATAGATTTACCATATTACCCAGCAATCCCACTCCTAAGAATTTACCAATCAACATGAAATCAACATATTAAAGAAGTATCTGTTCCCCCAAGTTTATTGCAACTCAATTCACAATAGCTAAGTTATGGAATCAACCCAGATGTCCAATAACTGATGACTGCATAAAGAAATTATGGTTTATATATAAATAATATAAATATAAATATTATGGAATGCTACTCAGTGGTAAAAATAAATGAAATTTGTATTTTACAACAGAATGGATGCAACTGGAAATCATTTAACTTAGTGAAATAAGCCAGTCCCGGGGGCCGCCACTGTGGCATAGTGGGTAAAACCACTGCCTGCAGTGCCCACATCCCATATGGGCACCGGTTCAAGTCCCAGCTGCTTCACTTCTGATCCAGCTCTCTGCTATGGCCTGGGAAAGAAGAAAATGGCCCAAGTGCTTGGGCCCTTGCACTCACATGGGATGACCTGTTGGAAACTCCTGGCTCCTGGATTCAAATTGGCACAGCTCCGGCCATTGTGGCCAAATGGGGAGTGAACCAGCAGAACCTTTATCTCTCTCTGCATCTCCTCCTCTCTGTGTGTAACTCTGACTTTCAAATAAATGAATAAATCTTTAAAATAGAGAAATAAGCCAGTCCCAAAAAAGACAGATAGTATATGTTTTCCCTGATCTGTGGTAATTAATAGAATATTACTAGAGTATTTAAAATATAATGTATTGTAGTAAAATTGGCATTCTGAGATCTGATAATTGTTTACAGCCCTTGTCTCTACTGTTGAGGAACTGTGTCTTTTTCCTCACAAAATATTTTTGGAATTCTTCACTTAGTGTAGAGTTAATCTTGTGAATATAAAGCAAACTAAAAATAGATTTTTGTAAAAATTAAGAGTGGGAATAGGAAAAGGAAGAAGAAGGGTAGTAGCATTGGTGGGAGAGAGGGCAGGGTGGGAAGTTTCAATGTATTCCAAAATTTGTTTGTCAAATACATGAAATTTGTATACCTGAAATAAAATTTTTAAAATTTAAAAAAGAAAAAAGGAAAAAGAATTATTGTTACTCAAATATACAGAAATTCTTAATATTTTCATTAGATAAATAATTTCTAAATCTTTCAACAATTGCTTTAATTTAGAAAGATCACCAGATTATAGGTATATGATCTTCAAACTCCTAGCAACGAAATGTTTAAAGAATCAGGTTTTTCATATGCCTAATTCTAGGGAATTGTCTGTTCTTGGTATCCCAGTTATTAATAGCCCAAAGTATGTCTAATTTATCCTAAACTGTCTTGACAATCCTCAGGAAGCAGAAGTCACCCCCTCTCCCCTCAGTGAGCCATGCCAGGTGAGAAGTTCTTACTTCCATCGTGTCTTTGGTTATCTCAGTCACGTGTTTACTACAGCAAATTTGTTTTAATAGATGATCAGGCTGTGCTGAATGAGACATTTTCACTCTGCCTGTGTCCAAATTTAAAAGTAATATCCAGGTATTTAAGAACTCCCAAAATCTGGTATACTCACCTTGAATAGGTCATAACAGTCAATAACACTGGGATGCGAGAAGACAGAAAGAATTTATAAAATAAATAAAAAAGATTATGGGAAGTATCAATTTCCAAATTTCCCTAGGGAATAACAGTAAGGAAATTCATAAATTGAATTTGATATTGATTGGTGCATGAGTAATTTATATGCATGTTTCTGAATGTCCTACACTGCTTGTGTTCCTTTTTTGGTCAGCAATAGAATGACTATCATGTTCTTTTGGAAATTTCGATGACAACCTAACTGTTGCCAGTCTGGGTCTATGTGCACATGGCTGTTACATTGTTTTCTGAGGGTGTGGAGTCATTGTAAGAAAACAAGAGCAACAAAACAACAAACCTCCTAAGATAGGGCTTAACACTAAAATGTTATGTATAATGCAGACAAATGAGTCATGATTCTTAAGATCATTCTGAATATAAGAGAGTGTGGGGTCACAGATGGGGCAGCGCTGTGGTTCAGTAGCACCAGCATCCCATGTAGGCGCTGATTCTAGTCCCAGTTGCTCCTCGTCCATTCCAGCTCTCTGCTTTGACTGGGAAAGCAGTAGAAGATGGCCCAGACACTTGGGCCCCTGACCCTTGTAGGAAACCTGGAGGAAGCTCCTGGTTCCTGGCTTTGGATCGCCACAGCTCCGGCCTCAGCAGCCATTTGGGGAGTGAACCAGCTGATGGAATTCCTTTCTCTCTGTCTATCTCTCAGTGTCTGTAACTCTTTCTCTCAAATAAATAAAATATTGAAAAAAAAAAAGAGAGGCAGGTTGGGCAGACTAAATAGATAATAAAGCAACAAATATCAAGTCACAGAGTAAGCTCTGAAGTTGGAAAGGGTAGTTTTGCTGAATTTCTCTGAGTATAATTAGTAGTATATTGTGGTCCATATGTTTCTGCCCCCCAATCTCCAACTGTTTCGGTGAAACCATAACAGTCAAGGCAATGGTTTGAGAAAGCAGGATCTTCAGAATTTAATTAGATTTAGATGAAGTCAAGAGTGAGGATGAATATGGGGATACAGATAACTCTTCCATATGCTGATACCTTGGTTTGCGTAAATTCCCAGGAGTGGGATTGCTGCATAAGATTCTTGGTCTATACTCAAATATCTGAGTTATTTCCACATTATCTTTCACAGTGGCTGCACCAGTCTACATTCTCATCAACAATGGGTTAGGGTACCTTTTTCCCTATATCCTCATTGCCGTTTGTTGTTTGTTGAATTCTGTATAAGAGACATTCTAACTGGGATAAAGTGAATCCTAATTGTGATTTTCACTTACATTTCATTGGTGGCTAGTGATCCTGAGATATTTGTCATCAGTCTGTTGGCCATTTAAATTTCTTCTCTTGAAAAATGCCTGTTCAAGCCCTGTATCATTTCTTACCTTGGTTGTTTGTTTTGTTGTTGTTGACTTTCTTGAACTGTTTACATAAACTGTGGATATTAACCCTTTATCATTTCAATAGTTTGCAAATATTTTCTCCCATTGTTTCAGTTGCCTTTTCACTTTGCTGAGTGTTTCTTTTGTGGTACAGAATCTTTTCAATTGGATGTTATCATATTTGTCAATTTTGGCTTTGTTTACTTGTGTTTCTGGAGTCTTTTCCATGAAGTTGTTGCCTATGCCAATTTCTTGCAGAGTTTCCCCAATGTTCTCCAGTAACTGGATGGTCTTGAGTCATAGATTTAGGCATTGATCCATTTTGAGTGGATTTTTGTGTAAGGTGTAAGGTAGGAGTATTGTTTAATACTCTTGCATTTGGAGAACCAGTTTCCCCAACACATTTATTGAAGAGACTGTCCTGACTCCAGGGCTTGATTTTAGTTCCTTTGTCAAACATAAGTTGGTTGTAGATGCATGGCTTGATTTCTGGAGTTTCTATTCTGTTCCATTGTTCTATAACTGTTTTTGTGCTGGTTCCAAGAATTTTTTTATTATAGCTGCCTGGTATTATGTCTTGAAATCTGGTAATGTTATGCCTCCGGCTTTGTTTTTTATTTTATGAGATTTCTTTAGCTATTACAGTTCAATTAAAAATGGCTAAGGTATGTAATCAACCCAGATGTGTATCAACTAAGATTGCATAAAGAAATTATGGTATATATACAGTATGTAATATTACTCAGATAAAAAAAAAAGAACTGAAATCCTGTCTTTTGCAATACAATGGATGCAACTGGAAACTATCAGCTTAATGAAATAAGCCAATCCCAAAAAGACAGACATCATATGTTTGCCCTGATTTGGGATAAATTATAGAGTACCTAAAATTTAATGTATTGGGATGAAATAGACAGTTGATTGTTTATAGCCTTTGTCTTTGCTGTTCAGGCACAGTGGTTTGTTTTTCTTCATATTATTTGTTGAGCTCTTTATGAATGGGAGGGTTAACCATACAATTATTCAGTAATCTGAAAATAGATCATTGTAAAAATAAATAGTGGGAGCAGGAGAGGGAAGAGGAACAAGTATTGGACTGTGAGAGGGAGGGAGCATAGGGTGGGAAGTATCACTATTTTCCTAAATCTGTATAAATGAAATACATGAAAACTGCATAATTTAACTACATTTTAAAAAAAATGAGTGAGGATGGAAATCCCAGGAATGGGTTAATATCATTATAACAAGAGAAAAATATAGGAGCACAATCTCCCCTGAATGTGAAGGCAGTGGTCTGAAACCAAGGGGTGTGCCTCCACCAGACTCCGGATATGCCTGTACCTTGATCTTGGGCTTTCAGTCTCCAGAACTGTGTGAAATAGACATTTGTTGTTTATGCCACTCTGCGATATTTCTCTACCTGAAATGACTAAGACATGAGCTAGGCATTTATATTCCTGCATTGCCTTGTTTAGGAAAGTGGTGGTGCAATGCAATTTCTTTTAACTGGGAATGACCAGAGAATGTTCCCTGATAGCTCTCAGCAAGCAGCACTCCTTACTGCTAGAGGATGAACTATACTATATGGCTCAACACCATAGCATCCAGTATTTTAAAATCAGGTTTTTATGAACTTCTATACCATCTTTGGGTGCCCTTTTTGGGTATTTTTTCAGGAAAATTAAAAGTAAAATGTGACCTTTAGCAGCTTCACTTAATGCAAATATTGTTGATCAATAAAAAGTGAAACCATCAATATCCAGTCAATAAAGAACTTCAAAAAAATTGAAATATTCTTTTCCAAAGTAATACATGTTCATTAAACCACTTCTTATACTCGAACTAATAAGTCAATATTTCACCATTTAAAAAAGAATGTAACCCTGAGGAAGTTTTCAGGTTTATATATGATCATTTCACTCATATGGCCGAAGCATTTCACTTACTTTTCATTGATAATAGAACAAAATACATTTCTTTCTTGTGGCACTCAAGGCACTTTATAGTATAATTCCAGATTTTATCTCTCCACATTTACCTATTCATAGATTTCGCACATATAAACCAATTGTCACTTAAGTCAAGATCTTCAGATTTCCACAATTTTTTTATTATTTTTCTTTCACTTTGTATGCTTCCTGAGTGGTTTCTATATTCTGTTTTCTGATTCTATAGCTTTTAAAATAATTCAGGGATCAGGTCATATTACATATTTGTCATTTTTAGGATTTTGTTTTCTTGATTTTTTTTTAAATTGCACAAACATTTTACTTCACTTTATATTTAAATTTAAATGTAATTGACTGGTAAATAGTAGCTAACTTTATTTGAGAATAAAAAAAGTATTGTTACTATTTTTAATATCAAATACTACCAATATTTTATATCTTTGCATATATAAAGGAATTTATGCATTCAATATAATACTGAATAGTCCTTTTCTATAGGGATATATTAATTTTATTAAAATATTTGACACTTGCTTGTATTTGATACTGCACTATGAATTTCCCATATTTCCTAGGTATACATTTTTCGGAAATAAACATATTTCTTTAAAAAATAACATGCCGTCTTCCATCCTTTCCTAATTTTAGATTTAGAAGAATTACCATGCAAAGAAATATCACAGGACAGAACATATGTGTTTTTATGTTAAACAAAATATATTCAAATTCTATTTCAACCACTTTGGGCCAGGTGAACAGTGAAATTTCTATGAATTTCTCCTTAAGATCAGCTAATGGTTTTGACAATAAAATGCTTATAGTGTTAGATGAATTTAAGGACACTCAGCAACATCATTTGTTGCAAAAGTCCTCTCCCAATTACTTGAAAATAATCATTTTAAGCAGTGCATAACTTTGAAATAGTGCCTGAATCTAATAATAAAATCTTATTTTTATAATCTTCTATAAAAATCTTTCATATAACAATACTTTTGATTAAGAAACCCACGTGTTAATAATCAGTTATCATCCCAAAAATGAGTTGTTAAGAAACTTTCCAAAAGATAACACAGTTTGCAGAACACAGACCTAAATAACTCAATTTCAAACCCAATCTGTGCGTTATCAATGTCAGTGCACACTTTCCAGTACAGGCATTTCTTCTACAGCGGTCATTGCCAACATCCTCTTTCATGGCTGCTGACTAATCACAACACCAGTAAGAACTGAAATTTCATCACAATAATTTCCAGCTATAATCCTAGTTCAGTTTGTGAGAACCACACAAAATAATATTATTATTTGTTTGCAGTGAATGAAATATTTCAAGAACTATCTTGTTCTTTTTTTAAAAAAAAGATTTATTTATTTAGTTTGAAAATCAGAGTTACACACACACATAGAGAGAGAGAGAGAGAGAGTGAGAGAGAGAGAGAGAGAGAGTTCTTCCATCCATCTGCTGGTTCACTCTCCCCAATTGGCTGCAATGGCCAGAGCAGTACAGATCTGAAGATAGGAGCTAGGAGCTTCCTCCAGGTCTTCCTATGTGGGTGCAAGGGACCAAAAACTTAGGACGTCGTCTACTGCTTTCCCAGGCCATAACAGAGAGCTGGAGTGGAAGTGTTGCTGCAGGGGTTCGAACCAGTGCCCACATGGGATGCCAGCACTGCAGGAGGTGATTTTACCTGCTACACCACAGTGCTACACTCCCTTTTCCTTTTATATTACCCCACAATTTGGTAGAAGTCCTTGTTTGAATAACTATCCAAAATGAATTTTATTCACTGAAACTATTCAGATTCTCAGCATACATACTGCTGATGACTACAACATAAGTCAATGCTCTCCTTGGTGAGGTTCTCATCATCATTCATATCAAATGTACTTTTCTATTTCAGATGTGAATATATTGTTATGAAAGTGCAGATGGAAAGCTTACTTTCATAAAAATGATCTGTATTAAGTTTAAATTAGATAATATTAAAAATACTGTGCCTTTTCACTATTGGAATCATCATGCCCAAAAATGTGTTAAAAATTGGATAGAAGCTTATATTTTCATTATCAGTTGTCCCTGTAGGAGCAAGGAATGGTTTTAAATGGATAATACTGTTCTTTTTTCTTTGCTCTCACCATATGTATGTATGTAATATGTATGTGATGTATTATATCACAAATCAAAGCAGTTCAAAATCTGCTACAGAACATGCTGTTGAGGAAAGAAAGAAGACACAGACTACAAAAATTTGCCTTCTGGACAAGGACTTCAATATGGGAAAGTTCATTTTGAGTGGAGTTCATCATGCTCCATAAACAGTAGGTTTTGTGTGAAATTGTGTTAAAATAAAATGTATCTGTGATGAGTCATTATGCACAACTTCAGAATTTAACTCAGCAAACCTAATCATAATTGATGTCATTGCTTTATTTTCCAAAAAAGAAAAAAATGTATTTATTTATTTTTACTTGGAATCCATAGAGGCATTTCATCCAATGAATCATTTTCCAAATCCCTGCAATGGTCAGAACAGGAGCAAGCTGAACCCAAAAGCTGTGAAGTCAACCTGAGTCTCTGACATGGATGACGGGAAGTCAACTACTTAACCAATCAACTTTGGCCTCCAAGAGTGTACATTAACAGGAAGTTGAAAGAAGACACAGACCCTAGACTTCAATCCAAACCTTTGATGTGAGATATGCTAATCTCAAGCAGCTGAACTATCTTCTGATCATACCACAACTTTTATCTTTGAAAATAAATCATGTTGTTACTGGAATAACTTCTTTCCAATGAGTAGTTATAAATTTTGATAGTCTCAGTCTGTAATTTAAAAAAAAAATCCCCCAGAAACATTTTATTTAAGGTATACAAACTTCATGTATATCATAAATACAAATTTAGAAACACAGTGATTCTTCCCACCCCATACTCCCTCTCACTAACACTCCCACCCTTCTTCCTCCTCCTTATCTTATTCCAATTCTTATTTTTCACTAAGACGTATTTTCAATTAACTTTATACACATAAGATTAACCTTACACTAAGTACAGAGTTAAAAATATAGTCTGAAAAAGAAAAAAAAATGTTCTCAACAGTCGGCACAAGGACAGCTCAAAGTCATCCCATTTCAAAGTGTCAATTTACCTTCTATAGATTACATTTTAGGTATTCTATTAGTTACTAGAGATCAGGGAGAACACAGTATTTGTCTTCTGGGGACTGGCTCATTTCACTAAATGTAATGGTTTCCAAATGTTGAACCATCTCTGCAAACCAGTATAGTATTTAAATATTAAAAAAATTGCTGCTCATTAAAAGCTAGCAAGGGCAACACTAAGAGCCAGTGTGACATATGTAAATGATGTTATGGAACAGTACATGATAGCTTTTTTTTTTTTTTTGACAGGCAGAGTTGGACAGTGAGAGAGAGAGAGAGAGAGAGAGAGAAAGGTCTTCCTTCCATTGGTTCACCCCCGAAATGGCCTCTGGGGCCAGCGCGCAGTGCCAATCTGAAGCCAGAAGCCAGTTTCTTCCTACTGGTCTCCCATGCTTGTCAGGGCCCAAGCACTTGGGCCATCCTCTACTGCCTTTCCAGGCCACAGCAGAGAGCTGGATTGGAAGAGGAGCACCCGGGACAGAATCCGCCATCCCAACCGGGACTAGAACCCAGGGTGTTGGTGCTGCAGGCAGAGGATTAGCCTAGTGAGCTGCAATTCCGGCCTCATCATAGCTTTTCAAATAAATTCTTAATTAAGGGCAGATATGAACTTATAGCAGAGCAAATCTCACTGTCTCTTAGTGAGGCAGGAATACTTCTGGAAGTAATTAGGTCCAGGTATATGAAGAAAAAATGAGAAGTAGTAATTGCCTAAATACTAAAGATAGAGTTCTTTAAGTGGTGACAGTTAAGTACTCAAGGGAGAGGTATATGTGGATGGTAAATTATTTTAGTTTCCTTAAATTTATGGTGCCTAGTCTTCATCAAGTTCCTACTCTCACTTGTCAGTTTATTAGCTAATTTAGCAACTATAAATCAAAGTTGTTTCAGCTGCTGTACATACTTAGCTTCCCAAATTCTCTTTGAAATCAGCTTGATCATATTGCTGTTTCCTTCAGAAACAAGTTTACAAATCCCCATGTACATTTCACTTAAAAACGTTCCTGTTCTTTTATTTCTGAACACTCTGAAATATCAAAATAAAAAGGATCAGAGTAACCTAAAACGTTTGGTTTCCCTCAAAGAAAATGATAAACTTTATTATGTAGTTGTGTTAATTTAACCTATAATAGTCACATACAGTACATGAACAAATGTTATATTAATAAACACTAGATAGAGAAGAATGTCAACTGCTAACTTTGAATATATCTCTCAGGAATACTAAAAAAAAAAACCAAGAGAAAAAAAACAAGAAAAAAATATTGTTGTCTTAGATGCTCTGGAAAATGATATCAACTGTTTTGACCCAGTAGTTACTTTTTTTTTTAAAGATTTATTTATTTGAAAGAGTAACACACAGAGAGGAGAGGCAGAGAGAGAGAGAGAGTTTCTTCCATCTGCTGGTTCACTCTCTAACAAAGGCCAGAGCTGCACTGATCCAAAGCCAGGAGCCAGGAGCCTCCTCTGGGTCTTCCACGTGGGTGCAGGGGTCCAAGGACTTGGGCTATCTTCTACTGCTTTCCAAGGCCACAGCAGAAAGCTGGATTGGAAGAGGAGCAGCTGGGACTTGAACCGGCACCCATATAGGATGTGGGTGCTTCAAGCCAGGACATTAACCCACTGCTCCACAGCACTAGCCCCTACCTAGCAGTTACTTTTAAACACTTCACTCTGCAATTATAGAGTACATATTATTTTGAAACTCTCATAGCATATTCACTATAGTGGATAATATGCTGAGTCATAAAACAAACAAAAAAACTCTCAATGCATTTAAAATGATTTAAATCATGCAGAGCATGATCTCAGACTAGAGGATACTGAGTTGAATTATGACTATTACAATATCTCAATCTATTAACAAAACATAAATTTACACACATAGACACATACAAGAGAGTAGTTCAAAGATTTCATGGGAAATTACATTAAAAGATAAGTTCATTTTGGTGTGAAAATTTAGAATTTCATATGTATGAGGGATCTTTAAAAAGTTCATGAAAAATGCATACTGTGAGAAAGTTATTCATGCTTGCTAACAGCTGCTACTTCATATCCAGAAGTAGAAATCTGAAACATTTTCCTTTTAAAAACTATTTATTTACTTATTCATTTGAAAGACAGTTGCCAAGAGAGAGGGACAGACAGAGGGTAAGATCTTTCATTCATTGGTTCATCCCCAAATGTGCGCAATGACTAGGGCTGGGCCAGGCCAAAGCTAAGAGCCAGGAGTTATATTTGAGTTCCTCATCTAGGTGGCAGGTGTCCAAGCACTTGGATCATCCTGTGCTGCTTTCTCAGGCCATCAGTAAGGAGTTAAATCAGAAGCGATGCAGCTGTACAGGAACTGGTGTCCATATGAGATACCAATGTTGCAGGCTGTGACTTTACCAGTATGCCACAACAGAGATGCCTAGCTTACCTTTGATATCTAGAAATAGAAATCCTTGTAAGGCACCAGCATCTTTAGGAAAGATAAGCTGAACTAAATAAGGTCTTACTCAGTTATCTCAAATTGTAGCACAATTGAGAAATATTGCAGGTATCCAATAGTACTAGGCTTCTTGATCATCATAACTCTGACTCTGGATTGGTATTATATTATCCTGGAAGATAGATTATTTCTTCATAATGATGCCCAGTAATGATATTATCTTTTAATTTATTTCAGCATTTCATGTTAAAGTCTAGACAGATGTTTCAATTGAGACTAATAGGAATATGTGATTTTCTAATCCTATTTCTGTGATTAACTATAAAAAAATAAACATTAAATTAGAAAGTAACTGAATCCAACTTCCAGGAAAGAAGACAAAAAACTAACAAAAATTCCTAATAAAACTGTATCTTCAAATAAATGTTGCTGAAATCTTTATCTGCATTACTGTAATGATTTATCTATTTTAGGTAGCTATCATGGTAATTTCAAACATCCTTTGGCAAAATACATACTTGTATATTTGTGATAATTAAATTATCATGAAAATATGTTTTGAGTTTGTTATTAACTTAGTTACAAATCTAATAAACACACACATCAGGGGGTCCATAGGAACGTTATTACAGAAAACTCAACAATCACCCTAATTCACCAGTTATTATTGCACAAAAAATACATTCAGTTCTTAAAATATGAATCTTTCTCAACCTCTAATCAAAGTATAATTAGCTGTCTTGAGAAACTAAGCTTTTGTTATAATAGTAAAGACAAATTTTCTGAGCTTTTATTCTGAATCATTTTTGTGCTTCTTGAAGATGATGTCACAATTTGAGGAAGGTGACCTGTTTGTAGGTGCCATGTACTCTTCATCTTAGTACATATGTTTCCCCTTTATACTTTTGAGCAAATAGCCACTCCAGTGTATTTTTCTCAGACCTTATTACCATTGAAATTTCAGAAGTACATCAAAAGTTCCCTTTTTCCATATGTCCCGTCTTGACTTACTAGTTATTTTTATTATTATTATTTTCCTATTTCAGTGACCATTTTAAAAGTGTCTGTATTTGAAAGACGGGGGTGGGAGAACTTTCATTATTCCCCAAATGCCCTCAACAATCACGGATGGACCAGGTGGAAACCAGGAGTAACTCCCTCCAGGTATCCCCCACTGGTGTAATCCATGGTATCCACTTTCACATTTACATCTCAGCATCTTTTGTTAAATATGAGTTTATCAAGACAAACTGCAGCTGAAGACAACTGTTAAGCAAAAAAATCTTAACTTTAATTGTGTAACTTCTGACTGCACAATTTGACTCAGGATATATATATATATATATATATATACACATAACAGAATTGTTTGATTTTTCAATTTATTTATTAGAGAGCAGGAGTGAAAAGGAGAGAGGTGAGAGGGTGGTGTGAGAGAGAGAAATAGTGAAATTCAGTCTCTAGTTCTCCTCCTAAGTACCTTTAGTGGCCTGGGTTGGGTCAGGATGAAGCCAAAGCCAAGAAAACCATCAAGGTATTCCATGTGAGTAACAGAAACCTAAATACTTGAGCCATCACTGGCTCCTCAGGGGATCTACATTAGCAGGAAGTTGGAATCAAGAACTAGAGCCAGAAACGGAACCTGGGCATTCCAGTGTGGGGCACAGGCATCCTAACTGGTGTCTCAGTAACTAAGCCAAATGCCCATCCCTGCAAATTTGTGTTCATATTCTAAACAAATTACATTTCCAATAGATGTATCTTCTTTAGAATATGAACAGAATTCATTTTGAGTTACATTTACTGATTAGTATCTCAATATACTTATAGATTGTCAATTCAAATACTTAAAAAGTACCCATATTTTCTGCTTCACATTACCAATTGCAAAAATCTAACTACAAAATTGGATTTCTCTTTCACTATTTTCACCAAAAGGAAATGCAGCCAGATATACTCTGCAGAGACTAAAACATCGAGGACTCTTAACACAATCCACTTGCTGTCACACATGTCAAGTGCATTTACTCAGATTTCACTGCTGCTGTCAGAATCCCAATATTTCTTAAAGAATGAAATGCAGTGAAAGCGGTCATTAACTTGTGCAACACTGAAAATGGAGCATGGAGAGGAAAGTGAATGGGCTGTGCCACTCCGGATAACGACGGAAGCTAACACCTGGTCTTGAGGCACAGACTATCAAGGATATTATTATTTCATTGTAAATTCTAAATCTCCCTTTCTTACATGATAGATTAGGTTTTTGTAGCAAATGATAAATCAGGGTTACCTCAATGAAATTCAAGATTTTGGATTACATTAATTCTTTTTTTTAAAGATTTATTTTATTTATTGGAAATATAGAGTTCCAGGAGAGGTAGAACCAGAAAGAGAGAGAGAGAGAGAGAGAGAGAGAGAGAGAGAGAGAGAGAGTAAATACAATGTTTGAATTTTAAAGAAATTTTGTTGGGATATTTGAATTTTTATAGCAATTAATAGAAGAGAAAGAGGGATGTTATATAAAATTTTAAATAATTTCAAGTTATTTGTCATAACTATGAAATGTTGATTCTTTATCTTATACAAAATAAAACCAATTATTGCAAAAATGAAATCTATTTTGTGTAATATCATATATTTTAGGTAATCCTGGATTTCAAACATTGTAGTCCAAATGAAGTCCGAAGTAAATGAAATTCAGATTCATTGATCATCTGGAGGACTCAAAGAGACGTGGATGTGAAAACAATTACAAAGGAGCCAGTGCTATGGCATAGCAGATGAAGCCTCCATCTGTAGTGCCCGCATGCCACATGGGCTCTGGTATGAGACCAGACTGCTCTACTTCCAAACCAGCTCTCTGCAGTGGCCTGGGAAAGCAGTGGAAGATGGCCCAAATCCTTGGGCCCCTGCACCCACGTGGGAGACCTGGAAGAAGCTTCTGGGTCCTGGCTTGGGATCAGCTCAGCTCTGGCCTTTGCAGATATTTGGGGATGAACCAACAGATAGAAGACCTCTCTCTCTCTGGATCTACCTCTTTGTAACTCTCCCTTTCAAATAAATAAATAAATCTTAAAAAGAATGAAATGAAATAAAGATAGTTTGATAGGGAGCTATGAAAACAATTATCCATTAACATGAATGACAGCTTTTTATTATTTTTTGAATAGTAAAAAGAGATTAATTTTCCCTTTAGAGTAACTAATACATATAAGTATAGTAATATATAACTTGAAATAATACCTAATAATTGACAAAGTGTGTGTACATTAAGATAGACATAAGATAACCAATTTATCATATTTCAACAGTTGTCTATTACCAAAATAAACACAAATATATACTTGTTAATAATGCTTACAAATATATGTTTTATGCACTGGTTTTTATTGGATTATTATTTTGGTTCATTGTTGGGGAGGGGAACCCCTGGAATTATAGAACTATTAGTTAAGAAGTGTTAACATGCCTTACAAAATTTACTTTCATTGAAACCACTCAAAATATAGTTATCATAACTGAAATAAATTATCTGTTATATGGATTCAGGAAAGTGATATTTGATTTCCCTTCCATATGACAACTCAGTTGCTGAGATAGTAATACTTTTTTTTTTCCTTTTTTAATAAAAATTCATATTGAAAATAATATATATGATTACATGATTCAAGTCACTTAGAATACTTATGTTTATCCTGTTTGTTTATAAAACTGGGACAATATTTAATAAAATATATAATAAATATTTACATATGTACATATATTTTTATATTACCAGTGATTATGTCTTTGCTGACATTTGAGCTATAGTTAAATTGGACATCATGTCAAATGTTTGGTTTCTCATTTCAAACTGAGAGCCAGTTTATTGTCTTTTCTAAGACAGAATAGATGCTAAAACACATTTAAGCCTAGTTGTGTCAATGGCCATTTCTCTTTGTGTGATACTTAATTTTATTATATTGGAGCTTCTCTAAAGAAAATGTAAGTTGGGAGATGTTGTTTCAGGGATATATGCTTTAGAAGGACATATCAAATACAGAAGGGTGTACGAAGTAGTTTGGAACTGATAGAGACCAGTTTCAATTGTGTTTGAAAAACAAGGAAGATATAGGGTTGATATGAATATGTATAAATAAATTTTGCTTTAATTTTTATCAGTTAATCTGAGAATGAACCACTAGAAAAGCAATAGCAAATATACTTTGATTTCTATTAACTCATTTGAGTGAAATAAGTAAAAATTAAGTCTGATAGAGAAAAATCTAGAATCTGAGAATCCTTCAGTCAGATGCTCTTTCTTGTTTTGTGATTCTTAGATACAATTTCAAGAGTCATTTTAGGTAGTAGCCCTGACTGAACACATTTTCTTGGTCTAAAAGTGTTGTGTAGAAGCTCAGATGTTCCTTTAGCTCTCAGATTTTAAAAACAATATATAGACACTAATAACAGAGAAAGGAATGTCTACAAATCTTGTATTTATTTAAAACTGTTGACAGGCTGGAAATCTATAGAATTTATAAAGATCTATTTGATCTAATGATGGAATTAGTACTGGCTGGTGTCTAAACAAATAGGTCAAGTATATAAAAGATATTGAATCTCTTGCTAAATTGAATTGGATAAAATTCATTCTGGATAAAATTTCTTGTGACCTTTGTGCTGAACCCTAAATTTTCTGGACTAGAAATTCACTGCCCATATTGTTCATTATATTTTTTCACTCAATATTTATGCTTCGACTAGGCACCCATTCAAATGGTCGACTAAGTATAACGTGCTTCCTGTGGATCTGAATAGACAAAGAGCCATAATTTTCTACTAAGTCGGACATCAGTAAACTATGCAATAGGATTAAAAACCTCAACATATATTTTGAGAAGAATCATATTGTCACAGAAATATATTATGCCCCAAATTTCCAGCTTGAGAGGTGGGTTATTGACTTACACATCTTCTACTTACCTATTAAAAAAAGAACTGTTTTTTTTTTTTATTTTTTAAATATTTATTTGAATGTCAGAGTTACAGAGAGAGAGGGAGGGAGAGAGAGAGAGAGGGAGAGAGAGAGAGGGAGAGGTCTTTCATCTGCTGGTTCACTCCCCAATTGGCTGTTTTGGCCAGAGCTGTGCCAATCTGAACCCAGGAGCCAAGAGCTTCTTCCAGGTCTCCCATGCCATTGCAGGGACCCAAGCACTTGGGCCATCTTCTACAGCTTTCCCAGCCATAGCAGAGAGCTGGATCAGAAGAAGAGCAGTTGAGACTAGAACCGGCGCCCATATGCGATGCTGGTGTTTCAGGCCAGGGTGTTAACCTGCTGCGCCACAATACTGGCCCCATAGAAGAAATTTTTATCATCACTGTTCTCCATTCTCATTACATTCAATGTTCAGCAAATATTTACAGAGTGCACCAGTGTTCATGATGCCTTGGTTTTCTTTCATTTCTAGTTAGGACTACAAAATGTTTTATTTTTATATTTTATATATATATATAAAGCTTATATTTAAAGAATATAAATTTCCAAAGTACAGCTTATGGATTACAATGGCTCCCCCCCCACAACTACCCTCCCACCCGCTACCCTCCCCTTTCCTGCTCCCTCTCCCCTTGCATTCACATCAAGATTCATTTTCAATTCTCTTTATACACAGAAGATCAGTTTAGCATATATTGAGTAAAGATTTCAACAGTTTGCCCTCATATAGAGACACAAAGTGAAAATACTGTTGGAGTACTAGTAATAGTATTAATTCACAATGTACAGCACATTAAGTCAGAGATCCTACATGATTTTTAAAGAATTGATTAATTATCTATGCAATTTCCAATTTAACACCAAGATTTTTTTAATCATTTTCAATTATCTTTATATACAGAAGATCGATTCAGTATATACTAAATAAAGATTTCATCAGTTTGCACCTACACAGAAACACAAGGTGTAAAAATACTGTTTCAGTACTAGTTATAGCATTACTGCACATTGGACAACACATTAAGGACAGATCCCTCATGAGACGTAAGTACACAGTGACTCCTGATGTTGATTTAACAATTCGACACTCTTGTTTATGGCGTCAGTAATCTCCCTAGGCTCTAGTCATGCGTTGCCGAGGCTATGGAAGCCTTTAGGGTTCGCCGACTTTGATCTTATTCCGACAGGGTCATAGTCAAAGTGGAAGTTCTCTCCTCTCTTCAGAGAAAGGTACCTGCTTCTTTGATGGCCCCGTTCTTTCCACTGGGATCTCACTCGCAGAGATCTTTCATTTAGGTCTTTTTTTTTTTTTTCAGAGTGTCTTAGCTTTCCATGCCTAAAATATTCTCATGGACTCTTCAGCAAGATCCAAATGCCTTAAGGGCTGATTCTGAGGCTAGAGTGCTATTTAGGACATCTGCCATTCTATGAGTCTACTGTGTATCCCGCTTCCCATGTTGGATCATTCTCTCCCTTTTTCATTCTATCAGTTAGTATTCGCAGACACTAGTCTTGTTTGTGTGATCCCTTTGACTCTTAGACCTATCAGTGTGATCAATTGTGAACTGAAATAGATCACTTGGACTAGTGAGATGGCCTTGGTACATGCCACCTTTAATCCCCTGGCATGATTCTAACTCTATCATTTGGGGCAGGTCCGATTGAGCATGTCCCAGATTGTACATCTCTTCCCTCTCTTATTCCCAATCTTATATTTCACAATGATCACTTTTCAGTAAAAATTTAAACACCTAAGAATAATTGTGTGTTAATTACAGAGTTCAACAACTAGTACTAGGATAAAAATAATACTAAAATGGATAAAGTATTACATTGTACAACAACAGTCAGCACAAGAGCTGATCAAGTCACTGTTTCTCATAGTGTCCATTTCACTTCAACAGGTTTCCCCTTTGGTGCTCAGTTAGTTGTCGCCGATCAGGGAAAACATATGATATTTGTCCCTTTGGGACTGGCTTAATTCACTCAGAATGATGTTTTCCAGATTCCTCCATCTTGTTGCAAATGACTGGATTTCATTGTTTTTGACTGCTGTATAGAATTCTATAGAGTACATGTCCCACAATTTCTTTATCCAGTCTACTGTTGATGGGCATTTGGGTTGGTTCAAGGTCTTAGCTATTGTGAATTGAGCTGCAATAAACATTAATGTGCAGACAGCTTTTTTGTTTGCCAATTTAATTTCCTTTGGGTAAATTCCAAGGAGCAGGATGGCTGGGTGGAATGGTAGGGTTATAGGACATACTACAGGGCAGTAGTTATCAAAAGAGCATGGTACTGGTACAGAAACAGATGGATCGACCAATGGAACAGAATAGAAACACCAGAAATCAATCCAAACATCTACAGCCAACTTATATTTGATCAAGGATCCCAAACCAATTCCTGGAGTAAGGACAGTCTATTCAATAAATGGTGCTGGGAAAACTGGATTTCCATATTCAGAATCATGAAGCAAGATCCCTACCTTTCACCTTACTCAAAAATTCATTCAACATGTATTAAAGACTTAAATCTACAACCCAACACCATCAAATTATTAGGGAGCATTGGTGAAACCCTGCAAGACATAGGTACTGGCAAAGACTTCTTGGAAAATACCCCAGAAACACAGGCACTCAAAGCCACAATTAACTACTGGGATTGCATCAAATTGAGAGGTTTCTGTACTGCAAAAGAAATAGTCAGGAAAGTGAATAGGAAACCGACAGAATGGGAAAATATATTTGCAAACTATGCAACAGATAAAGGGTTGATAACCAGAATCTACAAAGAAATTAAACTCCACAACATCAAAACAAACAACCAACTGAAGAGATGGGCCAAGGACCATATAGACATTTTTCCAAAGAGGAAATCCAAAAGGCCAACAGACACATGAAAAAATGTTCAAGATCACTAGCAATCAGGGAAATGCAAATCAAAACCACAATGAGGTTTCACCTCACCCCGGTTAGAATGGCTCACATTCAGAAATCCACCAACAATAGATGCTGGAGAGGTTGTGGGGAAAAAGGGACACTAACCCACTGTTGGTGGGAATGCAAACTGGTGAAGCCACTATGGAAGTCAGTCTGCAGATTCCTCAGAAAATGTTTTAAAGTTTCTTTGAAATCACTTATAGCCATGAAGCTAGCCCTAGTCAATTAAAGATGAAAAATATGAAAAATGTCATTTCTATTCAGAGGTCTAGAAGCCCTAACCTTTGTTTTTGTTTCTAGCCCCCCGAATTATTTATTCTTGATTTCAGGAAAAATAAAAAGTCTTCAATGGGTACAGCCAATATCACCAAATAAAGCAGAGTACACATTACAAATAGTAGGACCTGTTGTATAAGTGAATAATAAACTGGCTTTATTAAATCACCAAAATATGGGCATTCATGTAAGGCAGTACAACAACTGGAAGCAATACTCTGGATCTGGCCTGCTCAGTACTTCAGTGGAGCACAAAAGCAGTTAGAGTCCTCCTCTAATGGAGCTTACATTTTAGAGGATTCCAGTATTTGTGGTGAATATATTGGGAACAAATAAGTAGTTGGTAAAGATTAACTATGATGAACAGAAGAAAATAATGATGATGATTGGTAGAACAATGTCAAAATTCCATGATCTAATCATGGAATCCTGTAAATATTTTAACTTACACTTCAAAAGAGACATTATAGATGTGAATAGATCAAGGATCTCAAGATTGGAGATCATTCTGCATAACTAGCAGAATTTAATTTAATCACAAGAATACTCATAAGAATGCAGATGGGTCCTAGCCATTTTAGAGAGCAAAGTTCGGAGTGATGTAAATGTAATAGTCAAAGATATGGACAGTCTCTAGAAGGCAGGAAAGTCAATATCATTGATTCATTTCCAGAGAAATGCAGTCTTGTATTCTTGTTTTAGAGTTCTGATCTTCACAACTATGTGATAAAATATCTACATTATTTTAATCCACCTTGTTTGTGACAAGTTGTAACAGTTAGAAAACTGAATACCTAAAAAGAAAACACTGCAACACCACATAACTTTACCAAACAATTTCTCACCTCCCCAAGGAAAGATTGTGTCATGGCATAACTTAGTGGTAAATGGATAAAATGATTGGAATTTTTTTGTCAACAAAATAACAGTTCACCTGCAACTCAGCTACAATATGCTGATCCATACTCAGATATATATTCTTTGGAAGATCATCAAGCTTAGTCTAGTTTGTCTTGTTAGTACTTTGTCACTGCCATTTACACCTTGAATTTATTCTGTTTCATCTAGCATCATCCTGAACTTTTACACAATGCTGTTTTCCCAACTCTTCAGTTTCATTGCTGCTTCCAGACATAATTTTAGTAGCTCAATACACAATAGCTAAGATATGGAAACAACTCAGATGCCTATTAACTGATCACTAGAAAAGAAATTGTGGTATAGGTACACTATGGAATACTCAACAACCATAAAAAAGAATGAAATAGTGTCTTTCACTACAAAATGTATGCTATTAGAGACCATCATGCTAGGGAAATATACCAATCCCAGAAAGACACATATCATAAGCTTTCCCTGATTTGTGGTAATTAATATACAGAGTATAAAAATGTAATATGTTTGAATGACATTGACATTTTGAGTTGTGGTTATTGCTTAAAATCCTCGTCTATACTCTCAAAGAACAGCGATTTTTCTACTTAGTTCTTCTTGAATTCTTTATTTAGTGGAGGGTTAGCTTGTGACTATAAAGTAAATTAAAAGTATACTATTGCAAATATTAAGAGAAAAATAAGAAAGGAGGGGGAAGAAGAGTGGTAGTGAGGAAGGGTAGTGAGGGAAATATCAGTATGTTCTTAAAATCACATATATGAAATAAATGAAATATGTTCCATTATATAAATAAAATATTTAAAACAGAACATCCTCCCTCCCCAAAATAGAAAACTTTAAAGAGTTTCACTTTTGAATATAAGGCCAAACATAACTAATATGGTTATAGATTACTCACTTCCCTATACTTCAGTGGCCTATTTCACTATCAATGACAGTGTAAACTGTCATTGACATGGGAACTTTATGAAAAATTAGGCTTTGTCTTTGTTGATAAAAATTTTAGGTCCAAATATATTGCCTTCTTAAATGAAATTGAGTGTTTTCTTGGATTTTCTATAAAAAAGAATCATAGAAAAAAGAAGACCTAAATGCAAGATCTCTGCGAGTGAGATCCCAGTGGAAAGAACAGGACCATCAAAGAAGGAGGTAGCTTTCTCTGAAGGGAGGAGAGAACTTCCACTTTGACTATCACCCTGTTGGAATAAGGTCGAAGTCGGCGAACCCTAAAGGCTTCCATAGTCTCGGCAACTCATGACTAGAGCCTAGGGAGATTACTGACGCCATAAACAAGAGTATCAAATTGTTAAATCAACATCAGGAATCACTGTGTACTTACGTCTCATGTGGGATCTGTCCTTAATGTGTTGTCCAATGTGCAGTAATGCTATAACTAGTACTGAAACAGTATTTTTACACCGTGTGTTTCTGTGTAGGTGCAAACTGATGAAATCTTTATTTAGTATATACTGAATCGATCTTCTGTATATAAAGATATTTGCAAATGATTAAAAAAATCTTGGTGTTAAATTGGAAATTGCATAGATAATTAATCAATTCTTTAAAAAAATCATGTAGGATCTCTGACTTAATGTGCTGTACATTGTGAATTAATACTATTACTAGTACTGAAGAAATAAAAATTCTAAAATCTGCCCCTTTAATATTAAAAACTGCTTCACTTGCTTTCCTTTCACTCCTTTTGTTATGCTGTCTCCTATTCACCGTTCACTCCTTTTGTTATGCTTTCTCTAAACAAAGAACTTTAGCGGGACCCTACCCTGTTCTTTCCCTACCCTGTTTTGCTTAGTTAATGGCTCCTATCTGTTTTGCGTCACAAAAGAGTCAAAACACAGACCTGTAACTTTCTTTGTGTAAGCCTTGTGATGTAAACTCCCACCACTTCCCTAAACTACTCTCATGACCTAAGTGACCCTCCCCTTATCACTTGTTATGTGCCTGGTACTAGATGCACTCGTAAAACAACTGTCTTGACATGTACTGATTGTCAGCTCTGTAATGTATAAAAACCCCGACCATTTACTCTTCAGGGCCGCCTGTTCTTGGACGAGCGGGGGCCCCAGCATGCTGGTTTAATAAACTACCCCTTTGCACTATTGCATGAGAGTGGTTTCTTGGAGACAGTCTTTTGGGCAGCCCTTCTCGGACTCTAACATTTGGAGGTCCCACCGAGATCTGAGGCTGCCCTCCGGCGTCTCCAACAGACATCTCTTGGGGTAAGTAAAAGGCGCCTTGGGGGTTGTTCTGTGTTTGTATGTGTGTGTATGTTTGTTTAGATTCTGCTTTTGTGTTGAGGTTCGGTAAGGTTTCAGTTACGGTTTTCGGTTCAGGGCTGGCATCGTAGTCACTGGGGCTGGCAGACGTGCCTGGAAGGCCACAGGCTACTCCCTGGGGGACGCCCCAGGAGGACCGGGAGACTGAGGACGCTCAGCAAAACTCCCATCAGGGAATTCCCGTAATTGGGAATTCAAGTGTGGTGCCAGCATCGGTATTTGTCTTTGTCTTTGTCTTTTTCTTTCGGAATAAGTTCAGATCTCTTTGGAACTCCAACATGGGATGTGCAGAGGGCCGCTGACAGGGGGTCTTGGAAGACATTCTAATTACTCCATCTGTAGGGGACAAGGCTCCCCACATCTGTAGGGACAAAGTGGGTCGCTTCCGCAGTGCAGCAGAGGCTGAGTTCCATTTTTGTCTTTTTTGTTTTGTTCAGTGTCTTTTTGTGAGTCTCTTTGGTGTTTGTTTTTGGCTGTTTGTATTTACCTTTCTAAAACAATGGGACCCGTCTTGCAGCTGCTGGAACGGCTCTGTTTCAGAGGCGGTACCAGGTATCTGACTGTTGACTGGGTGCAGTCTGGGAGCCGGCAGCAGGAACTGTTACTCACTGTCAGGGTGGATGGTGGCTTCTTCCCGACAGGCACTTTTTATCCCAGACTACCTGGCCTACTCCCTGCTTCATCAGCTTCATGGAGACACTCACACGGGGAAAACCGCGTAGCAGCTCTGGTCAACTGGTATTATATGACTGTGCTCCCCATGCTTGACAGAAATGTAACTCGGAGATGCTAAACTTGTACCTACAGCAATGCCAAACAGGGGTCCTCACAGCCACCAGGAATATGAAGAACAGGACGAAGCCTGTTTGGAGGCCCAGAGAAAGACCTTGCTAAGTTAATACCCAGCAGAGGCTAAGGATACCTGTTGTTACTGTTTGCAGGACTCAGGCTGGGTGGAGTCCTTCCACACCAGATCAGAAAAAGCCTAAAAAGGCACCAGGGTTTTGCTGATCAAAATTTCATCCAGGTATGGGGTGCCTACCACTATTAAAAAATTAAGACTAAAATTTAATGTGTTACCTTGTTTAAAATTATTGTCTTAATTTAGAGATTCTTAACAGGTTATTCCAAAATGTAAATCAAAAAAATTAACAAATAAAAAACATCACAAGTGTAAAAATATGTACTTAATAAGAAAGGTTAAAAAGAAAAGAGTTTTTTAAATAAGAAAAGATCATGGTTTGTAAGAATAACTTCATCCTGATGGCTAGTTTACTCTAGACTAGAATGAGGAAGAAAGTTTTAAGTAAGTTACAGAAGGTGTGAGGAAGTCACAAAATGTTATTAAAATTTTTTTTGGTTTACAAAACTATTAGTCTATTTTTCTTTGGCATGGAGTCAATTCGATCCTCTGTTAAAACAATGAGTTGGAGTAATCTATTATGTTCTCTTAATGTCTCTGTTAAATTCTAGTTTTTTAAAAAACAGCTAAGTTGTTTGTTAAGAGGTATGGGTTATTTAAATGTGTTTATTTTCGGGCATTTAAATAATCACCTTGTAGCAATGATAAAGTTTGGTCTATATTATGTCATCATGTTAAAAAATATTATTTCAGCCAGATGTTTTGGGTTTTGAGCCTCCTTAACATCCTTAACAGTCATTCCAAAAAAATTAAAATTTCAAACATTTAAACTTCAACAATTTACAAATTGGCCCTTAAAAATTGTCGAAGAACATATGTCACTCGTCTTGTAAAGACACCAACTAATTGGGCTATTTGGATTATATTAAGAGTACTGTCAAAATGTAAAATAATAATAAGTTTTAATATAAAATAATATTACTATAAATGTCTAACTACACATAATGGTTATCTTAAAAAAAAAAGGGGGTGGGGCTAAAGGCATAAAAGTGTTAAATACTTTATAAAATCCTACACCTACTTTCAAAATACTGTGTAAAGTAAACAAGTGCCTCTTGTTGAGTTTATAATAAGTTTAAACATGGCTATTTAAAGTCTTTTGTCATCCCCAGTTTTGTATAGGTTGTGATGGACTTTTTCCAGCCATGTCTATTGTATTCAGTGTTTTAAAATGGCTCTGTAGGCAGATAAAGCCAATAATGTATTACAGGTACCAACTAAAAAAGTATGGTTAACTAAGGTAAAAACAAAAAAAAAATAATTTAAATCAATTGGTAATTTACAAAAAAAGTTAAAAATTTTAAAGACTAATACTAAAACTGCTTTATTGTTCCATCTTGTGGGTTACGTTATATGTTATACAGATTATATGTCTATATAAAAAGTTTAGTAAAAACTTTATTTTAATTGGCTTATGGATAAAAATTATTCATAAATCTAAGCTGCCAAAATTAATCAACGATACATTTTAATTCATGTGACCTAAATCTCTATATCAGATGTTTTAAATCTGTTAGTTAAAAAAAAAAAAGTAAAATCATTTTTATGCGTTTGTGTTTGCTAGTTACACTAGCTATACCATGTTAGATATTTAAAAAATGTCTCCAAATACATGTATTCTTAAAATTTGTAAAAGGTATTAAACCTTCTGGTAAATGTTTCCCTAAGTTGTTATCTAATGGTTAAAATCACTTTTCATTTGATATTGCTATTGTCAGCAAACAGTCTGGGACTTACTCCCTCATTTCTCTATTCTCTTTAAGATAAAAAAAAAAAAAATAACTGTTCTAAAAAACTCTGTAAATGTATAGTTTAATTTTTAGGTCTTATAAAAAATAACTAACATTTTCTGTAATAATAGTGAGAGAACACCTACGCGGCCAGGTTTTGCTATGCCCTGTTGTCCATTGTGGTATTGCTGGAAAATGTCATCATTGTTTTGACGTGACCTACAGTGTAATCTCATTAGCTTGTTGGGCAACTGGTGGTGGTAATGGGCAATACTGGGTGTCCTTGGCTTTGTATGTGTATTGTATTGGACGTTAAGCTAGGTAATCCAGTGGCTACATTGGGTTGATTGAACCGCACCACTGCCTGTTCCTGGCCCCTGCTGTCCTGCACTCCCCCTTTCCTCCACCTGGCCAGATGTGACCCCACCCTGACCCAGGTCCAGGAATATAACAGGGAAGTCTAAAGCTTAAAATAACAACCAGCCCCTACCCTGGAGTTGGCAGCATGTGTCTTATCAAAAGTGTACATGATAATAAAAGCTCTGTGGGAGTTGGGCTTGGGGCTTGGGGGGGGGCTTCCTCTCCTGGGGGCACTGGCCCCCCCCCCAGGTTCCAACGACTCTACTAATTGGCTTCAACTCTGGTCCCTGGTGGTGTAATTTTCGGGGGACCACGGACTACAGACATAACAATAGTATAGCCAAAAAAAAAAACTTAAATTATAATTTCACAACTAAGCTTACTTTGCCATGGGCACAGTAAACAGGCAAAACCTTTCAGACCAAACATAAAACAAAGTTTAAAAACTATCAATACGTGCCTGTGACTGTAAACTAGTTTAGGCTACAAAAATTAAAAACTAAAATTAAACACCCCCTTGACTTACATCCTCTGGTCTGCTTTAACAAAAAACAAACAAACAAACAAACAAACAAAAAAAAACTAGGCCTCAAAAACTATGTAAAGACAGGTGGCAGGCCTATTAAAGGCTGCTCCGTACAGTGATCGGCCATTAAGGAGACCCAACAGGCCAGTCCACTGCATTGGTTTTCGACGTAAAAATTCAGAACTTCTACAGAGGTCAGCTTATAAAGAGCCATAACAACTTGCCAACCAAGAGCTGGATCACCAGAAAAGGACCTGCCCTGGAATCGAAGGACTTCAGGTCAGAGCCACAGACCTTGTTGGCTCTAAGCTGAAAAACTCGGCCCGGCTTCCGAGGTAACCACCGCTGCAGAGGGGACGGCAAAGTAGGGTCACCACTGCAGGCAGAACTGTACATTTCCTGTTAGGGATGCCGCCTGCCTTTACCTGGCCAACTCCCTCCCAGACCAGCTAGGTGATGAAAGTCAACAGGGTGCCTTCCCAAGGAGGGTCACACCTCTCTTGGGATGTACCCCATGTAAAAAATAAATAGGTCTAGGCCTCATAGTAACCAAGGCCTTAAAGCCTCTTCTGTCAGTTTCTATTTGGCTTAGACAGCATCTTTCTGTCCTTTGTTATAGACCCTGACTAAAAGACAAGGGTCAACACTGTCCTGCTATCTCAATACTAGCCTCTAGACAAACAGGCCACTAAAGTGGGCAGAAGGGGACCATGATTGGTCCCCATAGTTACTAGAAGAAGGGGGGAATGAAGAAATAAAAATTCTAAAATCTGCCCCTTTAATATTAAAAACTGCTTCACTTGCTTTCCTTTCACTCCTTTTGTTATGCTGTCTCCTATTCACCGTTCACTCCTTTTGTTATGCTTTCTCTAAACAAAGAACTTTAGCGGGACCCTACCCTGTTCTTTCCCTACCCTGTTTTGCTTAGTTAATGGCTCCTATCTGTTTTGCGTCACAAAAGAGTCAAAACACAGACCTGTAACTTTCTTTGTGTAAGCCTTGTGATGTAAACTCCCACCACTTCCCTAAACTACTCTCATGACCTAAGTGACCCTCCCCTTATCACTTGTTATGTGCCTGGTACTAGATGCACTCGTAAAACAACTGTCTTGACATGTACTGATTGTCAGCTCTGTAATGTATAAAAACCCCGACCATTTACTCTTCAGGGCCGCCTGTTCTTGGACGAGCGGGGGCCCCAGCATGCTGGTTTAATAAACTACCCCTTTGCACTATTGCATGAGAGTGGTTTCTTGGAGACAGTCTTTTGGGCAGCCCTTCTCGGACTCTAACAGTACTCCAACAGTATTTTCACTTTGTGTCTCTATGTGAGGGCAAACTGTTGAAATCTTTACTCAATATATACTAAACTGATCTTCTATGTATAAAGAGAATTGAAAATGAATCTTGATGTGAATGCAAGGGGAGAGGGAGCAGGAAAGGGGAGGGTAGTGGGTGGGAGGGAAGTTATGGTGGGGTGGAAGCCATTGTAATCCATAAGCTGTACTTTGGAAATTTATATTCTTTAAATAAAAAACTTTCTTTAAAAAAAAGATTCATAGACTGGTTTCAAAAAGAGAAAAGTAGTTCTTATATTTCTGGGCACTGGATGCCTGAGATCAGGATGCAAGCTGGTTAGGATTTTAGTGAAATTTATATTGTGAGTTACAGATAGCTGACCTTTCATTGTATACAAACAGTATAAAGAATCCAAGCTCTCTCTCTCTCTCTCTCTCTCTCTCTCTCTCTTTAAAGGGGTGCTAATCTAGTTGAAATGTTTCCACACTCCTGCTTTATTTAACTTCCAATAATGATTCCCCAAGTACCACTGAATTGGGGATTATATTTCAATACACAGATTATACAAAATTGAGAAGATACTTGTGCCTATATCTTGCAGGGTTTCTCCAATATCCTCTAATAATTTGATGATGTCAGGTCATAGATTTAGATCTTTAATCCATGTTGAGTGAATTTTTGTGTATGGTGTAAGGTAGAGGACTTGCTTCATGCTTCTGCATGTGGAAATCCAGTTTTCCCAGCACCATTTGTTGAAGAGATTGTCCTTGCTCCAGGAACTGGATTTAGATTTTTGAACAAAAATAAGTTGGCTGTCTGGTGTTTGTATTCTGTTCCATTGGTCTGTCCATCTGTTTCTGTACCAGTACCATGCTGTTTTGATTATAACAGCCCTGTAGCATGACTTGAAATCTGGTATTGTGAAGCCTCAGGCTTTGTTTTTGTTGTATAAGATTGCTTTAGCTATTGAGGTCTCATGCGCCTCCATATGAATTTCAGCATCATTTTTTTCCAGATCTGAGAAGAATGTCTTTGGTATTTTGATTGGTGTCACATTGAATCTATAAATTGCTTTTGGGGGAATGGGCATTTTGATGATATTGATTCTTCCAATCCATGAGCATGGAAGATTTTTCCATTTTTTGGTATCCTCTTCTATTTCTTTCTTTAAGGTTTTGTAATTCTCATCGTGGAGAAATTTGACGTCCTTGGTTAAGTTTATTCCAAGGTATTTGTTTTTGTAGCTATTGTGAATGGAACTGATCCTAGAAGTTCTTCCTCAGTCGTAGCATTGCCTGTGTATACAAAGGCTGTTGATTTTTGTGCATTGATTTTATATCCTGCTACTTTGTCAAACTCTTCTATGAGTTCCAATAGTCTCTTAGTAGAGTTCTTTTGGTTCCCCTAAATAAAGAATCATATCATCTGCAAAGAGGGATAGTTTGACTTCTTCCTTCCCAATTTGTATCTCTTTAATTCCTTTTTTTTTTTTTTTTTTGCCTAATGGCTGTGGCTAAAATTTTCAGGAATATATTGAATAGAAATAGAATAGAAATAGTGAGAGCGGACATTCCTGTCTGGTACCAGATCTCAGTGGAAATGCTTGCGACGTTTCCCCCATTCAATAGGATGCTGGCCGTGGGGTTTTCATAAATTGCTTTGATTGTATTGAGGACTGTTCCTTCTATACACAATTTGCTTATGGTGAAAGGGTGCTGTATTTTATCAAATGCTTTCTCTGCATCTATTGAGATAATCACATGGTTTTTCTTCTGCAGTTTCTGAATATAGTGTATCACATTGATTCATTTGTGAATGTTGCAAAATCAGGGATAAATCTTAGTTAGGTTACATTCTATTTTTGTTTCTGATGTGTTGTCAAATTTTATTGGCCAGAATTTTATTGAGGATTTTGCATCTATGTTCATCAGGGGAATTGTTCTATATTCATTTTCTCTGCTTCATCTTTGTCATATTTAGGAATTAAGGTGATGGTGGTATCATAGAAAGAATTTGTGAGGATTCCCTCTCTTTCAATTATTCTGAATGATTTAGGAAGAATTGGAGAGAGTTCTCCTTTAAATGTCTGATAGAATTCAGTAGTGAATCCATCCAATCCTGGGCTTTTCTTTGCTGGGAGGGCCTTTTTTACTGATTCAATTTCAAAGATTTCTTCAAAAAGACTCCAGGCATAGTCAGTCAAAGCCAAAATTAACATTTGGGATTTCATAAAATTGAGAAATGTCTGTAATGCAAAAGAAACAGTCAGGAAAGTGAAGAGGCAAGAGACAGAATGGGAAAAATATTTGCAAATTATGCAACTGATAAAGGTTTAATAACCAGAATCCACAAAGAGATCAAGAAACTCCACAATAACAAAACAAACAACCCACTTAAGAGATGGGCCAAGGACCTCAACTGACATTTTTCAAAAGAAGAAATCCAAAAGGCCAACAGACACATAAAAATATTCAGGATCACTAGCAATCAGGGAAATGCAAATCAAAACTACAATGAGGTTTCACCTCACCCCAGTTAGAATGGCTTACTTACAGAAATCAAATCAAATAACAATAGATGCTGGTGAGGATGTGGGGAAAAAGGGTCACTTATCCACTGCTGGTGGGAATGCAAACTGATAAAGCCATTATGGAAGTCAGTTTAGTAATTGCTCAGAAACCTGGATATAGACTACCACATGATACAGCAATCCCTCTCCTTGGAATTTACCCAAAGGAAATTAAATTGGCAAAAAAAAAAAAAAAAAAAAAAAAGCTGTCTGCACCTCAGTGTTTATTGCAGCTCAATTCACAATAGCTAAGACATGGAATCAACCTAATTGCCAATCAACAGTAGCCTGGATAAAGGAATTATGGGATATGTACTCTACAGAATACTATACGGTAATAAAAAAATGAAATCTGGTCATTTGCAACAAAATCGAGGAATCTGGAAAACATCACGCTGAGTGAAATAAGCCAGTCCAAAAGGAACAAATATCTTGTGTTCTCCCTGATCTGTGACAACTAACTGAGCACCTAAAAGGAAACCTGTAGAAGTAAAATGAATACTATGAGAAACAATGACTTGATCAGCCCTTGTCCTGTCAAGGAACAACTTACTATTTTCTTCCTTTTAGTATTTTTTATTCTGCTTAATACCATTGATTGAACTCTTTAATAAATACACAATTATTCTAAGGCATTTAGGTTTACTGAGAAATGATCCCTGTTAAATATAAGAGTGGGAATAAAAGAGGGAGGAGATATACAGTTCGGCACATGCTCACTCAAACTTACCCCTAAGAGTAGAGCTAGAAACGTGCCAGGGGATTCCAATTCAATCCCATCAAGGTGGTATATACCAAATCCATCTTGCTAGTCAAAGTGATCAATTTACGTTCATAATTGATCATAATGATAGGATTGAGTGTCAAAGGGATCACATAAGCAAGACTATTGTTTGATAGAATTAAAAAGGAGAGAACGTCTAGCATAGGAAGCGGGGTGCACAACAGACTCAGAATGGCAGATGACTTGGACAGCACTCTGGTGTCAGAATCAGCTTGAAGGCATTGGATCCAGCTAAAAAGCACAAGAGAATTTCACAGGCATGGAAAGCCAGGATACTGTAGCACAAAAAATGACCTGAATGAATGATCTCTGTGGGTGAGATCCCAGTGGAAAGAAGTGGCCATCAAAGAAGGAGATTCCTTTCTCTGAAGGGAGGAGAGAACTTTCAAATTGACTATGGCCTTGTCTAAATAAGATTCGAGTTTGTGAACTCAAGAGGCTTCCATGGCCTTGGCAGCTCATAACAGGAGCCTCGGGTGGTTACTGACATCATAAATAAGAGTGTCAACAATGGGAGTCACTGTGCACCTACTCTCCATGTAGGACCTCTGTCCTTAATGTGTTGTACTATGCAAATTAACGATAAAACTACTTCTCAAGCAGTACTTTATACTTTGTGTGTCTGTGTTGTACAAACCCTTGAAATCTTTACTTAGTATATACTAAGTTGATCTTCTATGTATAATGATAATTGAAAATGAATCTTGTTGAAGAATTGGTTGACAGAAGGTGTGGGAGATGGGATGGTTGCTGGAGGGAGGGAGGTTATGGGTGGGGGGGAAGACACTATAATCCAAAAGTTGTACTTTGGAAATTTATTTTTATTAAATAAATTTGAAAAAATATTGGGAGGGCACAAGCATTGAGCCTTAACAGATTAAAAAATGTCACAAAATAGAAAATCACCTAGGTTAATGGAGAGTTTTCCAAATATGGGCGACACTCAGTTACTGCTCCACTAGTCAGGAACAAAGTTTACACCAAATACACATTTTCATTGCCTTAAAACAACAATACATATTGTAATGTGCATTGAGTCACAAGAATCCTTGATAAGTTTGGTATTTAAATTCTGTCTTTATCTCTGCATATATTTTTGATAATATTATTTGAGGTTGGGGCTACACATACACCAAGATTGACAGCAATCACAGTTTGCCATGAAAATATTTATGGCTTGTTTTGAAGATATTGTGGTGTGCTATGGTTTTGTTTTTAAATTGACTCATCTTACAAGAAATGGAATGTTTAGACCCTAAAGAGTGAATATCTGAATAATAAAAAAGTGAAATCTTGTAACTTGCACCATCTGAAGAAAGATTCAGATTATAAATATGTAAATATAATTCAACAACCACAGCATTCTGAGCCGCACCAGATGTGCTTTCAAAAGGCTGTTTGGGATCCTTCTTTTATGCTTTTCCCTGTTTATTTTCTGCTGCCTAAAATATCAGGGAAAGGGCAAGTGATTACCTTGCATAGTTTTCGTCTACACATGAAATATTCATGAGTTCTGTTCTTATTGAAAGTTTACATTTGCTCAGCTGGTTTAACATCTTCTGGGGTCTTAGCCTTGGTTGCTTCATTAGGCCTCCAGGAAAACAGTTCTACACAGAAAATAGGAACTCAATTTAAATAATACATATGTCTCTTAAAAGCACTTTAAGGGAAAAGTATTTTTCTTTCTTAGTAACATTCTCATGGAAGTGAATCTAAAAATTTTGAATGAAAGCTGTCATCCTCTCACAGAAAAATACTTTCTTATTTCTATTATCACATTTAGGATTGTTTTCTCTTTGCTCTATAACTGTAAATTGCATAGAACATTGTTTTTTCACTCTTTGTCATGTTCATTTATATCTAAGAAAACATCTTTTGATTATTTCACACCTTGATTTTAGTTCCAGGTGTTAATATAAATCTGTTATGTTTAAATTTCATAGCAAGAGTGCTATATATATATATTCATGTATAATATAATGCAATATGTTAAAAATATCCATATTGCAGTATGTTCAAAAGTAATATATCTTAAATAATATATCATATTATATGCAAAATATTACTTATTATGTGTTTATATTGAAAACAAAATATATTAAAATTTTCCTTTTATAAAAAGTCATTTGTTTTAATTCTAATTATAAATAATTTCATACTAAACTCTTTGCCTTGCAAATTAAATGTTTGTACATTTATTCAAGAAACTAAAAGAGGATTCTGTTCGCATTTTTTGTAAATAACAGCATAGAAAATAATTTAGGTAGACAGTAGGTAAGCTTACTACTGCAACTACTTAGTTTTATTATAGTTTAAAAGTGGCTATAGAAAATATGTAAATAAATGGGTCTGGCTGAGCTTGGGTATAAAGTTATACATGTGAAAACATTTCATCTGTGGAATATAGTTTGCTACCCCACCATTTCAAATTATGTATACATATATGAAATGTATATTTAAATATGTCAATTATATTCTAATAAATTATTAATAGCAACATAAATAGACATCTATTTTTTAAAAGTACATTGATGTTATGGAGAAAAACATATATAATATAATATATATTTATAATATAATAAAATATATCAGCTTCTGATGTGATATCCCTAATAGACAAGACTGAAAACTATACCATTCATATAAATATGAATCACCCATTTATCATAGAAAACTTTTCTGTAGGTATATCAGAGTGTAGGCCAATAACTTCACTCTTTGCTTTAGAAATTGCTCTAAATCAGCACATATACATAGATAAACACTTCCTCTCACCTGAGCAAATATCTCTCTTATCAGAAAAATAGATTGCTAGCCAGCTTACGAGTCAAATGTTAGTTTACTTATAAATATGCCCTTAAATAATTTCACCTAGCTTTATTCCCCAAATGTAAATCTTAAATATACATTTTACTAATCCCATTCTGTTTGCTGCATAGGAGAACCTGCATTAAACCTTCTGAATTTAGAATCTACAACTCCATAAATTTCATTTCCTGACTAGTTCTTCCTGAGATACTACTAAGATTATTTTAAATGCCCTCTTTTACTGCAACAGAGCTAATAAATTCAAGTACTTTTGGGCAGCGAGTTTTTGATGGTGTTTTGTGGCATTAAGAGTTAATATTATTCTATTAAAAAATAAGAAATCACCATTTAAATCCCATGTCCAACTAGTAAACTTACCTTGACTGTCTATGAAGGATCCTCTAAAATTTGAAAGATAGAAAGTAGGAGTTTTCTAGTGTCTTTCAACCTTTCTTTTTAACCTAAGACTAATACAGATAATATATGACACTCCCTGTTTCACTCTCCCTCTCTCATATTTATGAGGAATGTTTAAACATTTCATGTGAAATGTCTAGCATGAAAAACCGTGTATATGTTTCAGAATATTTTGCACCAAAATAAAGCTTCCTTTAATTCTATTTTCCATGAAATTTTTATAGTACCCTAATAGGTGTATGCATGTGTGTGTGTGTTTGTGTGTATTTTTTTTTTTTAATTGGACAGGTATAGTTATAGACTGAGAGAGAGAGAAAGAGACAGAGGGAAAGGTCTTCCTTCCATTGGTTCATTCCCCAAATAGCCAACACAGTTGGCGCTGCACGGATCCAAAGCCAGGAGCCAGGTGCTTCTTCCTGGTCTCCCATATGGATGCAGGGACCCAAGCACTTGGGCCATCCTCCACTGTCCTCCTGGGCCACAGCAGAGAGCTGGACTGGATGAAGAGCAACTGGGACTAGAACCTGACACCTATACGGGATGCTGGCACTGCAGACAGAGGATTAACCAAGTGAGCCATGGCAGCAGCCCCGTGTATTTGTAATAGTAGGTTGTAAGAATTTCACATTAAAATAAAAACATAACTGAGGTAAATAGCAATCTGATTTTCAAGCTATTAATTTTTTTACAAATATTAGAAATATGATATAGCACATTTTGGGACAATAAATAGGTGCTGCATAAATGTGATTTCAATAAATATTTTTGTCAATAGAATATATTTTTTAAAGTAAGGTGCTTTCTTTTTTAAAATTTTAGGGTGAACAATTTAATATATACAAATTTAGGAGCATAGTAATACTTACCACTCTTCCCTCTCTTTTCATTCTCATTCTTTTAATTTTTACAATGATCTACTTTGTTTATTTTATATTCATGATTAATCTTGCATTAAGTAAAGAATTCAACAAATAGTAAGAAGCAAAAGAAAACACATTTCCACAACAGCAGAGGCAAGGACTGTAAGCAATCTTCAAATCATCAAATCTCAAAATGTCAATTTTGCTCATAAACATTATTTGTGTACTCTGTTAGTTATCACAGGTTAAATGTGATGATGTATGTGTTGGGGAAAAGATAAGAACCAGCTGCTCCACTTCCAATCCAACTTCTGCCAACATATCTGTGAAAGCAGTGGAGGATGACCCAAGTGCTTGGGTCCTGCCACTCAGTTAGGAGACCCACATGGAGTTCCAGATTCCTTGCTTCATCTTAGAGATAAATAAATAAATCTTTTCTTAACAAGAACTGTTTGTAGAGCTGACATGATGATCTTGAACACCTCTCATGAACAGCTTCAGCATATTTCCTTCTTATTTCCCTCTAGGACTTTTGGCCAGGTCTGTCTATATTCTGAATGATGGTTCATGTCAGATACATGTCAAGCTCCTCTCAGATCCATGTCAAGCTCCTCTTGCCTCCTGCATCAAGCTATTCTTTTGACAGATGTGATGTGACTCAACTTGGAGCATACATAGCCACTAAATGTAAATAGAGTAATGTACTACAGGACAAACATTTGCCTGAATAGGAAGTGGAATCCCAGAGTTGTTGCTTTCCCTACTCTCTCCAAATGGATTATCTGAAAAACAATTGTAGCTAAGGTCTGTGGTTACATTGTTCGGTTTGAAAATATATCTTAATGTTAATATCCTTCCCCCCTACCTACATCGTGTTTTTATTTTTATTATAATGCATAAAAATAAACATTTGTTTCAAGTCTTTGATTTCTGGGGAACCTATGATAAGATATAGACATTATTTTCTTCCCTCATTATATGTGAAAAAGCAATATAGCAATACATTTCATATATGTTTTATTTAAAAATAAACACAATTTCACACATATTAATTGAAATTATACCTAACAACATAAAGTATTTCATATTTGTGCAACATATGCAACAATTATTCGTTAAATCTTTACATATAATTATGCACAGTGTTCTTCCTCTGCCTCTTTTCAGATGTTTATCCTTTTTAACATTTGCGCTTCATAATAGGTTCAAAGTTAACACTAAAAAACTTGGGTGACTGGAGACCAACACTGTGGCACAGCAGTTATAGCCACCCCCTGCATCCTATATAGTCATTGGTTTGAGTCCTGGTTGCTCCATTTCCCTTCCAGCTCCTGGATAATGTGCCTGGGAAAGCAGTAGAGGATGATGCAGGTGTTTGAGGTCCTGTACTCATCTGGAAGAAGCTTCTGGTTCCTGGCTCCATGCTTAGGCCTTGCCTGGCAAGGTTGCAGCCATTTGGGGTGTGAACCAACACATAGAAGCATTCTCTCTGTGTGTAACTCTGCCTTTCAAATAAATAAATAAATAAATAAATAAATAAATAAACCTTTTTAAAAAACTGATGGATTAAATGATGTTTTGGGAGGTCATTTTTAGCAAATTTTGAAATATATGCTGTAACTTGTGGACATATTCCATATCTGCAAGGTATTTAATGTTTGGAAGTAGGAAGTAGTACTATTTTTTGGAAAGTAAATCCTTCTCTATTGAAATATCACAGAGATGAAAGAAATTCCTTACATATATAGTAAAAGGATGCATTTAAATGATAAGTTCTGCCTCAATAATAAGTACTGTGATCATATATCATATGTTTTATATATATATATCATAGTACTATTATCATATATCATGTTTTCTATTTCAAAAAGCTCATGGGTAATGGAATTAATAAGTTATTTTGACACAATTTTGCCACAGTACACACTTTCCATAATCTTTTAAGAAAATATTTGAAAGGCAATGTGACAGATAGACAGAGAGAGACACAGAAATGAAATCTTCCATCTGCTGCTTCACTTACAATGGTAGAGCTTCATGCAGGATTCCATACATGGCAGGAAATAGCTCAAGTAATTGCACCATCCTCTTCTATTTTCTGAGGCACAAAAGTATCCAAACCAGAGTGAATAAATTCAAACTGGCACTTCCACTGAACCACAGGATAAACCACTTCTTGTATATGGCCACAATGCAGATTAAATTTTTTTTCAGTTTATTTTTCAAAATTTTATTTAAGGTATATAAATTTACTGTATTTCATGTATATAAGTTTAAGAACATAGTGATACTTCCTGTGCTCTACCCTTGCTCTTGCCCAAGAATACGTACTTCCTCCTCCTTCCTCTCCTAGTCTCCATCTTAAATTTTAGAATTACTGCTTTCTTTTTTTTTAAGATTATATTTAGTTCATTTGAGAGGAAGAGTTACAGACAGTTAGAGGGAGAGACAGAGAGAAGGTGTTCCATCCACTGGTTCACTCCCCAGATGGCTGCAACAGCCGGAGCTGCACTGATCTGAAGCCAGGAGCTAGGAGCCAGGAGCCAGGAGCTTCTTCTTTCAGATTTCCCACTTAAGTGCAGGGGCCCAAGGACATGGACCATCTTTGACTGCTTTCCCAGGCAATAGCAGAGAGCTGGATTGGAAGTAGAGCAGCAGACTAGAACCAGTGGCCATATGGAATGCTAGCGTTGCAGACAAAGGATTAACCTACTGAGCCAGGGTACCAGCCCCAGAATGATCTACTTTAAGTTTACATTATATTCATAAGATTAAGCCTACATAAAGTAAAGAGTTCAACAAATAATATGAAGAAAAAAACATTGCTCCTCAACAATAGAGACAAGGGCTGTAACAACCATCAAGTCTCAAAATGTCAATGGCACAGCTATGCATTACTATCTTTTTGTACTCTGTTATCAGAGGTCAATAAAAACATACAGAATTTGTCTTTTTAGGATGGGTTATTTCACTAAGTAAAATGGTTTCCAGTTGCATCCACTGTGTTGCAAAAGACAGGATTTCATTCTTTTTTTATGACTGAGTAGTATTCTGTAATGTATACATATCATAATTTCTTTATCCAGTCTTCAGTTGTTGGACATGTGATGATTCTATATCTTAGATATTGTTATTTGAGCTGCAATAAACATGGGGTACAGATAACTCATTCATATGCTTATTTTTTGATTGGACAAATTCTCAAAATTAGGATTGCTGAGTGATGTGGTATATTAATTTTCAACTTTTTAAAGTATCTGCATACTGTCTTCCACAATGGCTGTACTAGTTTACATTCCCAACAAGGAGGGTTAGGGTACATTTTCCCCACATCCTCAACGGCCTTTGTTGTGTTTTGATTTCTGTATGAGAGCCTTTCTATCTGGTAGAGGTGAGACATCATTGATGTTTTGATTTGCATTTCCCTGATGGCTAGTGATTCTGAGCAATTTTCATGTGTCTACTGGCCATTTGTATTTCCTCTCTTGAAAAATGCCTGTGAAAGTCCTTTGCACATTTCTAAACTGAATTGGTTGCTTTGTTGTTGTTGAATTTCTTGAGCTCCTTATGAATTCCAGGTATTATTCCTTTATTAGGGGGCTGATGCTCTGGCGTAGTGAATGAGGCTGCTGCCTGCAGTGCCAGCATCCCAAATGGGTGCCGGTCTGAGTCCCAGGTGCTCCACTTCTGATAGAGCTCTCTGCTATAATCTGGGAAAGTTGTGGAAGATGGCTCCTGCACCCATGTGGGAGACCCAGAAGAACCTCCTGGCTCCTGGTTTCAGATTGGTGCAGCTCTGCCACTGTGGCGAACTGGAGAGTGAACCAGAGGATGAAGATGTCCCTTTCTTTCTGCCTCTCCTTCCCTCTCTGTGTAACTCTTCCAAGTAAATAAATAATTTTTAAAAAATATCCTTTATCAGTTTCATATTTGCAGATATTTTCTCCTGTTCTATTGGTTGCCTCTTCATTTTGCTAAGTCTGTTGTTTGCAGTGCAGAAGACTCTTAGCTTGATATAAGCCTATTTGTCAACCTTGGCTTTGAGTACTTATGTCTCTTGGGTCTTTTCCAAGAAATTGTTGCCAATGCCAATGTTTGCAGAGTTTCTTCAATGTTTTCCTCTAATAATTAGTTGGTATCTGGTCATAGATTTGTATCCTTGACCCATTTGCCTTTATTTTTTTTTATAAGGGTTGAAATAGCAGTCTTGTTTCATACTTCCAAATGTGGAAATCAAGTTTTCCCAGCACCATTTGTTGAAGACTCTGTCCTTTCTCCAGGAATTGATTTTAGTTCCTTTGATCCATGGCTTGACTCTCCTTTCTGTAGAATTTCTACTACAGAATTCACTCTAACTCTCTCCTGGGAATGCATTACCTCCACTTTTTGTTAGTTTTTCCCCCTAGCCTAAAACAGCACGTCCTTTCCATATTCTGCCACCATGGAGTCACAGATTGATTTTCTTTGCATTCTCCTACCAATAATAAATTGGATAATATTTCCCTTAAATAAAGAAATTCTATTTCACATTTGCTTGAGCACCTCAAATATAGATAAAATTATGTCTTTGTTTCAGTAATTTATTTCACAATATTTACTAAGTAACTATTTTTTTTTTTGACAGGCAGAGTGGACAGTGAGAGAGAAAGAGAGACAGAGAGAAAGGTCTTCCTTTTTCCTTTGGTTCACCCCCAAATGGCCGCCGCAGCCAGCCCGCTGTGGCCAGCGCACCGCGCTGATCTGAAGCCGGGAGCCAGGTGCTTCTCCTGGTCTCCCATGTGGGTGCAGGGCCCAAGGACTTGGGCCATCCTCCACTGCACTCCCGAGCCACAGCAGAGAGCTGGACTGAAAGAGGAGCAACTGAACAGAATCTAGTGCCCTGACCGGGACTAGAACCCGGGGTGCCTGTGCCACAGGCAAAGGATTAGCCTATGGAGCTGTGGCGCCGGCCTTACTGAGTAACTATTTACATACATTATTCTACATCCTGAAGATCCAACTTTGTTTAAAAATCACAGAAATCTTGGCTCTGTAGCAGGCAGTTTTCTAGTATTGGAGGTAGTCTACACAAATAATCAGTTTTCACATATTCAACTATAGAGAAGTACCTCAAAAAGTTCATTAAAAGTGGAAATAGAAGCTAAATTGATTCTGGTGCAAATTTTCTTTGAAATTCATGTGTAGTTTTCTCATAATATGCACTTTTCACAAACTTTTTGGAGTCTCTGAGTATTAGACATTAATTGGATCTGGAAGAAAACAGAGTAGGCTGAGGAATTAGAACAGTGGGCAGGGGAGAGTAATCATGAAGATCCCCAGGAAATACATATTTCAGGATCAACTGCTGCAAAAGTACTAACATATAAATTACTGTGTTCTGTTCATGGGAGAGCAAAGATGACATTGTGACTCAAGTGAAATAATAATGAGAAATGAATTTGGAAAAAAGTAGTAAAGTAGGTGGTTGGAAAAGAAGATCAAATCACCATTTTAAAGAAATTTATAGTACCCTTTTAAGTTAATTTTTAAAGCTTAGGGATGGTACATCTGAGTTAATTCTGGTAAGTTGTTCTGACTATGTGGTTGAGAACAGACTATATTTGAGATTGTAATAATTCAAATGAGAGGTGATTATAGTTCAAATCAGTTGGGAAAGGTGGTGAAGATGATATCTGATAGGATTCCTTATATATATTTTTAAGGTAAAGACTATCTTATTGATTTGATATGACATGAGTCATAGAATGAGCATAAGGGATTGGACCAGACATAAAGTGTAAACAGGAGTTGTTACAAACAGAGTAAAAGTAAGGTGGAACATATTTGGTGAACATGCCCCGAAATTTAATTTAGTACATGTTCACTTTAATATATATTAATTATATATATAAGTATATATTAATATATATTTTTCAATAGAAAATTATATAAATATACTTTTTCCAAAGAAATATAGCTCATGGATGTAGTACATATCTACATGTATAAAAAATTTTCATGCATAGTTATGCATAATGTCAGAACAAAATTGTGACATGGTAATTAATTAATTTATTTATTTTTATTTTTTTTTTTTGACAGGCAGAGTGGACAGTGAGAGAGAGAGACAGAGAGAAAGGTCTTCCTTTGCCGTTGGTTCACCCTCCAATGGCTGCCGCAGTCAGCGCGCTGCGGCTGGCGCACCACGCTCATCCAATGGCAGGTGCCAGGTGCTTTTTCCTGGTCTCCCATGGGGTGCAGGGCCCAAGCACTTGGGCCATCCTCCACTGCACTCCTGGGCCACAGCAGAGGGCTGGCCTGGAAGAGGGGCAACAGGGACAGAATCCGGTGCCCCGACCGGGACTAGAACCCGGTGTGCCAGCGCCGCAAGGCGGAGGATTAGCCTGTTGAGCCACGGCGCCGGCTAATTAATTTATTTTTATCTGAATTCTCAAGCTTTTGATCTGACTATTACACACTCTGCTAACAACCATTCAATTCTTATATGCTCACACATTGATTTGCTAAAATATATTTTTTTAACATTGCATTTGATTATTAGGTATTTCCCAGGAAGATCTTGCAACAACACAAAACCACACATTTTATATATATATATATTTTTTACTTCTACACACATACTTTTCAAGGAGTACTAAAATCTTAAATAATGAGCTTTCCCATTTGAATATTATTCCCATAGCACTTAGAGAAAAAGTATGTATATTTTCTGGAGAATAATAGATGCTTAAAACAAATGTGTATTTTATGAAGCAGTGAAACTACTTATGAAACAAGAAATTATTTTGACATTCAAATTCTGAATTGTCTTCTAGTCAAAATCAGGAATAAACTGTTGACAGGAATTTCCATTTAAGTTACAGAAAATGAGAGGATTTTATTTTTTACTTGTAATTTTAACATGGATTAGAAATAATACATTGAGTGCTCAGTTTTACACTTTTTTCCAAAATTCTGTTAGTAAAATTCTTAGATTTCATTTTTATTTGACAATTCCTGAATATCTATGAATTCACTACACATGTTTCATGGTTAAAATGACTTAAATATCTTCTGTAAATAACAGTGAGAAAAACTGTTGAATAACTTCATTTCAATTGTCCCCCTACATATTTGTTTATCACACTAAATAATTTCATACAGATGTGTATGAATAGATACATGTATGCTTAAAAGTTTGCTATTTTTCACATAACGAAGCCAGACTACATATTTATGAATGTAGCTTGCTCGAGTTCACATCTAAACATTTATAGTTCATTGGTGTTGTCATATCATAAATCATCACCCTGAAAGATATAATATCTGTCAAGTTGCATTCACAGCAGATGCTCCTCTAATAATACAAAGATATAGAATAATGTAACTCTTTTATAGAACATGTAATCTATTAAATTAAAATAGTAAGAATAATAAGAATAAGAATGGCAAAGATCACAGAAAATTACCTTATTTTCTGGTACCTATTATTCAGAAGAGGAAAATTGAATAATTGTACCTCATAATTTTTCTGATACACTTGACTCTAGAAAATAGACTATTCTTCATTTTGTGTAAAATGATATAATATGTTTTTACTAATAATATTTATCACAAGTAATGTTTAAAAATCAATGTATCTTTCCAAATTTATTATTAATTTTATCTCAAATGTTAGTTCATAATGAAATTGAAAAGCAAGTTGTTAAATATTAAAATATAGATAACTGAAATAATTCAGAACATGAAATTAATACTTAAGATTTAGAAATTAATGATCTTAGTTTGGAAATTTTTTCTTTTTATACAAAGTAAAATTCATACTTTTGTAATATGATAATTATTTTAAAATGCTGACTGAAAACTAATTTAGACAAAAAAAGCAATACAAATCATAGTTAATTTAGCTTATAATGCCTTCCTCTCCATTCTGGTTCAATAATAATAAAATTCATTTACAAAAATGGCTCATAAAACTTTATAATAGAAAAATTAAATAACTTTTTTATTTTTTTATTTTTTTTTTTATTTTTGACAGGCAGAGTGGACAGTGAGAGAGAGAAAGACAAAGGTCTTCCTTTGCCATTGGTTCACCCTCGAATGGCCGCTGCGGTCGGCACACTGCGGCCAGCGCACCGCGCTCATCCGATGGCAGGAGCCAGGTGCCAGGTGCTTTTCCTGGTCTCCCATGGGGTGCAGGGCCCAAGCACTTGGGCCATCCTCCACTGCACTCCCGGGCCACAGCAGAGAGCTAGCCTGGAAGAGGGGCAACCGGGACAGAATCCGGCGCCCCAACTGGGACTAGAACCCGGTGTGCCTGTGCCGCAAGACAGAGGATTAGCCTGTTGAGCCACAGCGCCGGCCTAAATAACTTTTTTCAATAAGAGATTTTTAAAATGTAATGAACCTTATAGGAAGCTATATATTCGAAGTATTTAGGAAAAACTTTATATTAATATTTATTCTTACTAAATATAAGAAATGCATTCATCTATTTGTGCCTCATATTAAAATCATTATTTTATTGAATATCTTGAAAAATTTGGAGGAAAATAATGTGATTATTATTGAAAAATATTTTCATACTTATTTATTTACATTAAGGGAACAAATTCCATATATTTCATATATGCACTTTCTAGCACATGATAATATTGTTTCCAAAACTCTACTTACTATTTTAAAATTGTTATTGTAATACTCCTTAAGTTTACTATGTAGTAAAAGCATATTCCTTCATTGAAAAAGAATTCAAGATGTATTAAGTATAGAGACCACTTTTCTGGGCCCAGTGTTGTGGAAGAATGGGTTTAGCCTCTCCCTACAATGCTGGCATCACATATGAACACTGCTTCAAGACCGAGTGATCTGTTTCCTAATCTGCTAATTCACCTGGGAAAGCAGCAGAAGATGGCCCAGGTGCTCGGCCTCCTGCACTAACATAAGACACAAATGAAGCTCCCAGCTCGTGGCTTAAGCGTCTCCCAGATGGCCATTTGGGAAGTGATCCAGCCGATAGAAGTCCTCGTTCACTCAATTTCTGTAACTCTGCCTTTCAAATAAATAAGTCTTAAAACAGGAAAGAAATAAAGACCGCTGTTTCATAGTAGCATAGTCAAGACATATAGATAAATAATAATCAAATGTCAAAATGAAGATTTCACTCATATACAATGTATTTTTTGAGCTCTCTGTATTAGCTGCCTCAAATTAGAAAAAATATAATATTTGTCTTTTGGGGGTTGGCACCCATTTGTTACAAAAAACAGGATTTGATTATTTTTCATGGCTAAGAAGGTTACTTTTGTATGTATAAATACCATATTTTCCTTATCCAGTAATCAACTGATGGACAGCAGTCGATGGGCACAATAGCTAGGATAAGAAATATTATAGCAATTCTGTTGCTATAAACAGAAAACTATTTATGTGCTGATTTCATTACCTTTGTGTAAATCACCAGGAGTAGGATGACTGGGTCATGGAGTAGATCAATTTTCAGATTTTAAAGCAATCTCCATACTGTTTTTTCATAATGGTTGTACTAGTTTACATTCTAACCAGTAGTGTATTAGGGTACCATTTTCACCACATCCTCGCCAGCATTTCTCATTTTTTGACTTTTGGATAGTAGCCATTTTTTTTTTTTTGATAGACAGTTAGGCAATGAGAGAGAGAGAAAGTGAGAAAGGTCTTCCTTTCCTTTGGTTCACCCCCCAAATGGCTGATACAGCCGGCATGCTGTGCTGATTGGAAGCCAAGAGCCAGGTGCTTCCTCCTGGTCTCCCATGGGGTGCAGGGCCCAAGCACTTGGGCCATCCTCCGCTGCCTTCCCGGGCCACAGCAGAGAGCTGAACTGGAAGAGGAGCAGCCAGGACAGAATCTGGCACCCCAATTAGGACCATAACCCGGGGTGCCGGCACCACAGGCGGAGGATTAGCCAAGTGAGCCACAGCAGCGGCCAAGGATAGTAGCCATTCTAATAAGGGTGAGGTGAAATCACATTGTGGTTTTTATTTGCATTTCCCTGATAAGCAGTGATTCTGAGCATTTTATATGTGTCTGTTGACCATATGCATTTCATCCATTGAAAGACTGTTTATTTTGGCATTGCTGTGTTTTTTGAGCTCCTTAAATGCTTTTGTTTTTAATCCTTTATCAGAGAAAAATTTTGCAAATATTTTCTCTCATTATATCAGTTACCTCTTAACTCTATTGTTTCCTTTGATGTGCAGAACCTTCTTAACTTGAGGAAGTCCCATTTATCTATTTTTCCTTTAATTGTGCCTCAGGGGTCTTTTAATATATTAATGTCTAGCAGTATTTCCCCTATAATTTCTTCTTGTAAATTGATTACTTTATGTATTACATTTAGATTCTTGACCCTCTATATGATGATTTTTTATAGGATATAATGTGGGGACCTTGTTTCATACTTCTGGATGCAGAGATTCAATTTTCCCAAAACCATTTGCATAAGAGAGTGTCCATTTTCTAGGGAGTGATTTAGCTTGTTTCTCAAAGATTAGTTAGTTATATATGCAATTCCTGGGTTTCTTATCTATTTTAATGATCCACATGTCTATTTTAGTGCCACTACAATACTGTTTTGATCATAGCTGCCCTGAAATATGTTGTGAAATTTGGTAATGTGATGTCTCTGGCTTTGTTTTGTATTGCTTTAGATATCTTTCAATATTTGAGGTCACTTTTGTTTCCATATGAGTTTTAAGATTGTTGGTTCTATAACCAAGAAGGATGTCATTGGTGTTTTGATTGGGAACACACTGAATCTGTATATTATTTTGAATAGTATGTACATTTCATTGCTATTAATTATCCCAAACCATAAACATTGAAGATTTCTTCCATGTGTTTTGTGTATGTGTGTGTGTGTGTGTTTCCTTCCTTAATGCTTTTTAAATCTCATTATATAGATATTTCTGGTTCTTTGTTAAATTTATCAAAAGAAATTTACATTTTGTAGCTATTGTAAATGGAACTGATATTATAAGTTCTTTTTCAGTCATAAAAATGTTTCTGTACAGACATGCTATTGATTTTGTGCATCATTTTAATATCCTGCAAGTTTGCCAAACTCTCAAGTGAGTTCCAATATTCTTTCAATGGAATTCCTAGTTCCACCATGTATAAGATCATGTCATCACAAAAATTGTAAAAGAGAGCAAGAAAAGCATTATTTAACGATTGAGGAATCACTTCAATGGGAAGATATGACAAGAGCAAATATAGGCACTGATTTCTAGGGCACCATGCTATTTATAAGTAATGCTAATAAATCTAAAATGAGACATGTACTCTAATGCAATAATAATGAGTGGGGGCAAGAGCTATGGCATAATAGATAAAGCCACAACCTGCAGTGATGGCTTTCTATATTGGTGCTGGTTCAAGACCCAGCTGCTTCACTTCAGACTCAGCTCTCTGCTATGACCGGGAAAGCAGTAGAAGATGGCCCAAGTCCTTGAACCCCTCCACCCACCTGTGAAGACCCAGAAGAATCTCCTGGCTCTTGGCTTAGGATTGGTGCAACTACAGCCATTGAGGCCAATTGTGAAGTGAATCAGCAGATGGACGACCTCTCTCTCTTTCTGTATCTCTTCCTCTCTCTGTGTAACTCTGACTTTCCAATAAATAAATAAATCTTTAAAAAAAATGGGTGACTTCAACCCTTGACTTTCATCAGTTCATGGAACTTTCCCTAGGATAGACCATATACTAGCCCACAGCATATACACCAAATTAAAAAAAATTGAAATAATACAATGTATATTTCCTAACCACAGTGGAATGAAGGTAGAAATTAGCAAGAGAAAAACTCTAGAAAATACGGAAACACATGGAGGCTGAATACTCCCGAATGAATGGTGGGACACAGAAGAAATAAAAAGAGAAATAAAAACAAATTATGGGAACAAATGAAGAGGACAATACATCATATCAAAACTTATTTGAACACAGCAAAATCATAGCAATCTCTCCCTCTCTTTCTCTCAAGTCTGCCTTTCAAATAAATATATTAATTTTTTTTTGATAGGCAGAATTAGACAGTGAGAGAGAGACAGAGAGAAAGGTCTTCTTTTTTCATTGGTTAACCCTCTAAATGGCCACGCTGCACCGATCCGAAGCCAGGAGCCAGGTGCTTCTACTGGTCTCCCATGGGGTACAGGGCCCAAGCACTTGGGCCATCCTCCACTGCACTCCCGGGCCATAGCAGAGAGCTGGCCTGGAAGAGGGGCAACCGGGACAGAATCCAGTGCCTCGACTGGGACTAGAACCCCAGATACCAGCAACACTAAATTATCTAACAATGCATCTCAAGGACTAGAAAATAAAGAACAAACCCAACAAAACAAAATAACTAAAATCAATTGGAAGAGATTCATGACAAAATTTAGGTAAGAAAAATGTGGAAATAAAAAATGATACCGATAATCAGTGAAATGTAGAGCAGATTTTAGGGAAAAAACTAGCCATGATAGAAAAAAATTTGGACCAACTAGCCAGGAATAAAACAAAAGTAAGAATGCCCAGATTAGGCTGGTACCATGGCTCACTAGGCTAATCCTCTGCCTTGCGGCGCCAGCACACCGGGTTCTAGTCCCGGTCGAGGCACTGGATTCTGTCCCGGTTGCCCCTCTTCCAGGCCAGCTCTCTGCTGTGGCCCGGGAGTGCAGTGGAGGATGGCCCAAGTGCTTGAGCCCTGCACCCCATGGGAGACCAGGAGAAGCACCTGGCTCCTGCCATCAGATCAGCGTGGTGTGCAGTCCGCGGCAGCCATTGCAGGGTGAACCAACGGCAAAAAGGAAGACCTTTCTCTCTGTCTCTCTCTCTCACTCTCCACTGTCAAAAAAAAAAAAAAAAAAAAGAATACCCAGATTAGTAAAATCAGAGGTGAAAAATGAGATGTTGCAACTGTTACCACATATATAAATAGAAACATCACATTCTGAAAAATTGAAGAATAAATGCCATATAAACACACAGAAAATATTTGATAAAATAGGACATCCTTTCTTGAGAAAAACCTTGAGCAAATTGGGTATAGAAGGAACCTTCTTCAATATAATCAACGCAATTAATAACAAACTCACAATAGTATCATTTTGAATCCAGAAAAGCTGGAAGCATTTTCATGTGCTCTAGAATCAGAAAGTGATGCTCACTCTCACCATTACTATTCACCATAGTTCTGGAAAATTTAGCCAGAGTCGTTAACAGAAAAAAGTAAATGAAAGGTATACAAATTGGAAAGGAGGAAGTTAAACTATGCCTGTTTGCAGATGAACTGAAATATAATTAAAATATACACTCACATATATTATGAAAATTTCAAAGATGACATTGTAGATGAGAAACAATATTGAAAAATTTGTTTTTTTCTATTTTGATTCCTACATCCACATATAAAATTTAATAGATAATTTAATAGATAATAAATTAATAGATAACTTAATAGATAGTTAATCAGTTAAATTAAATAACAGAAGAGATTACAAAGGAAATGATACTACATTTATTAATAATTGCAAATTTGTAATTTTGTCTCTTGAGGTTTTAACAATTATTGAAAAAAGTCACCTTAATAAAAACCATTTTATTTTTATAATATATGCAAATTCTTGGACACAACCATGCATATGCCTATGTGATGAAAGGATAAAATTTTTCAAATACAATCACATAGGATATAGGGGCTGCCATTGTGGCATAGAAGGCTAAGCATCCACCTGCAATGCCAGCTTCCTACATGATGCCAGTTTATATCCTGGCTGCCCCACTTCTTTCCATCTCCTTGCTATTACATTAGCAAACAGTGAAAGATGGTCAAAGTGCTTGAGATGGGAGTATACTATTTGAGATCTAATTGCTAAACATATTCTAATGCCATTGAAAAATGAAATACTATGAATATCAAGCATAAATTAGTGAGTAGTTGTATTAGGTACATTATAATAAAGATATTCTGAAAAGAATGACAATGAGAATATCTTAAAGTATTATGAAAACAAAAACATTATTAACCTAAAGACTAACAATTGACTTCTCACTAAGATAGAAGTAAATGAGAGTTCAGCAAAATCTTCTCATTATCTAAAGAAAAATATTAAAATTGTATATCAAGTAAATGAAAATAGTTTATGAATGTGGTGATGTCACTGATGTGACTTACCGAAATGATAATATTCAGGCAATTGGAAACTGAGTCCATAGAAACTCATTAGGTAGGTAAATTGTTTAAAAAAGAACGATATAAATGATATTTTACCATTTGCATTAAAATTGTTGCAGCTGGAGGACATCTTGAGAGAATTAAGACAGACACAGAAAGACACATACTACATGTTCTCCCTTGCTGATAGGCACTTAATCCAAGAGAGCGTTCATCTCCTTGGTTAAATTTATTCCAAGGTATTTAAAAATTTTTGTAGGTATTGTGAATGTTATTGATGTAGGCATTAGTTTCTATAAACTTCGCTGTTAACACTAGTTTCTTTATCTCATATGTTTGACATATTATATTGACATCGTCATTTGTTTCCAGGATTTTTATTTCCGTTTTGATATCTTCTATGACACACAGTTCATTATTCTTCATGTTGTTCAGTCTCCATATGTTTTCATATTTTCTGGAGATTCTTGTGTATTAATGTCCAACTTCATTCAGTGTGGTCAGAAAAGATAAAGGGTTTGATTTCAATTTAAAAAAATGATTAAACTTTCTTTATGGGCTAACATTTGGTCTTGCAAATCTACATCTATGGGTCACGAAAGCACTTAAAATGTTATGTATTTCCACCATGCCATTTGAGAGAGAGCAAATCACTTTCATAAAATTCCTGAGTGTGTGTTTCTACTCTTTAATTGGTGACAGAGGCAGGGAATTCAGATATCTATTAAAGGTTCTGCCTCAATTTTAGGAAAGACTATTAAGAAAATTTATACACTGAGTTTCCTTTTACTATCTTCTTTGGTTTAAATCTGCCTTTGTATTAAAAGAAAGCTAGTTAAATTATCTGTTATAAAATAGTTCACACACACAGAAAATTCCCTTACTTTGAGTATTCATATTTCAGGCAGAAGTTGAGAAGTAGAATATAGTAGACTTCAGTTTTTCATATCCAAGTCATCATTCTCTATTCATGTAATTGTAGAAAGAGTACCTTGATTTCTCTTCTGTAGGTATTTTCGTTTTAAGCAGCTGAAATATCATCAATATCATCATCATGTTAGTGGTCAACTCATATCTCTTGAAAAAAATTTTAATTTGTCTAATACTACTAAACACATTTTAAATTTAAATATAAACCGATTTCATTAATTTTATTAAATGCCAAATTTTAAAATTGGGGAATTTTATTATAGTTTATTTATTAATTTGTAAATTATTAATTCAAATATAACACATGTGAAATAATTTCCTAATTATTTTAATAAAGGAAACTAGATTAGATAATTATTCTGTACTTCTCCAAACATAAAATCTGAAAGATACAAAGTGAGTTCAAATGAAATAAATTCAAATGAGCCATTTGGAGAAAAATCTAGAGTAACTAAACGTGAAAAAGGACAAAGAGTCAGTAGGCAATTATAATGCACTTCAGAGCAGTTTATTAAACAATACAGAGCCCTATATTTGCTTAGAGATGGGTAAGTTTGACAGAGAAAAAATGCTACACTTAGGATATATCTATAGTTCTATCACAATAGATATCATATGATATCTTCTAATTTAAAGTTCAAGTAATAGTGATAGAAGAGAAAAGAATCAGGCATAAAAATTAGATGGACTATGACTTAGCATAGGGAATTTACTCAAACTCTGAAGAGTCTTCATGTGCTTCTTATGCTTTTAGGCACAATCTCATTCCACTTAGATTCCCAACATCAGTCAGAGGATTCTGTAATTGCTGATTCCAGAAATAATACAAAAATCTCCTTGCACCAAGCATTAAATCACAATAGAACTATGTTGCATGCAATTTATTCTAACTAACCTAATTGTTTTAACGTTTTAAGGGAATATTGGACACAGTAGCTTTTAATGTGTGGTCTTTGAACTAGAAGCACTAATATTACCTGGGAACTTATTAGAGATACAAATTCTTGGTCCTTGTGCCAGATTAATTAACTACAAACTTACGTTTTGGGTTACTATCCTGGAAGCTGTGTGTGTATTTTTAAATGAATTATTTTTGAACTGACAAGTGATAATTTTGTATATTCATGTAGCACAGTATGATATTTTCATCTATGTATGCATTGTAGAAAGATACAGTAAAGTTAATTAGCATAGATATCACTTCACCAACATCATTATTTTTGAGGTAAACATGGTGAAAATCTATTCTTAATAACAATTTTAAAATACGCAAAAATATTTTTATTGCAATGCAATAGATCACTAAAATTTATTCCTGCAATCTAAGGGAAACACGTATCCTATGATCAACAACTCTGCTTTCCCTGTCCTTCCTCCACCCTGCACCCCAGACTCTACCAACCCTCTTTGTGCGCTCTGTTCTTTGAGATTGACACTTTAAGTTTCTAAATGCGAGATCTTATACTATTTGTCTCCCTGTGCTCAAACTGTGTGTTAAATACCTCTCTACATGATTCTGAAATCACTGAAGTTTGAGAACTCTTTGCTCTAGTATGATGGGTAGACTCACCTGACAATGCTTCTCAAATGACCTGGACAGATTTGCACTTTTGCTGATTTTAATCTAGGGGGGAATATAACAAAAATTTATTTTCACTATACATTTCCTACAGCATTGTACACCATATGGTTACACTGTAATAAGTTACTGATTTAATGTTCTGTCCATTCCACATTGTCTTTTTCTTTTTTATTGTCTTTTTCTTTATTGTCATAGGCTTCCATATTTTGTATTTATTTGCAATTATTAAATGTTTTCACTCTGTCCATACATTTTTAGAATTTAATGATGCTCTTCTGAAGAATGTGCTGTCTGTCAGGTACAGTTCTTCATCTCACTCCTCTTACTCAACTCTTGTTCTTCAAATTGTCTGACTTTGTCTCTGAAACCAATGAGGTCATCACAACAGTTCAACTTTTTTTTTCCTGAAACATTTTTCCTGCGCCCATATGAGGCTTTGATTTTTTAGCTTCTTGTTCTATACACAAGATTGGAAAACCTGGCTGTAGAATGTCATTTCATAGTCCTGGCTGCTGATTCCTGGTCTCTCCAGTCTTTGCTTCATCAGAGCATTTTGGCCTTTAAAAAGAATTTTTAATTTTTATCTACTTTTTAAATTATTCCAAGGATGAGAGTTGGATTTATGCAAGTAACTTTCCAATCAGAGGCAAATTATAATCTGAATTTTTACATATAAACATTATTTATAAGTTTATATTTTCTTTTTTATTTTCTGTACTATATTTTTAGACATGGGAAATGTATCATCTTTAACCTATTTGTATTTTAAAATTTCTTATTCTCCACTCCCTCCCTTAGAAGATAGTAATACAAAGATGTAAGTTCAGTAATGCCCTTTAATATTGTAACATGAATAATTACCTTAGGAATGCTAAAGAATACAAGAAACCGGTTTAATATCTACTGCTTCTTTTCTAGATACATGATTTTGTGTTAGTTATTTGTTTTAACAAGTATTAAAAGGCCCCGCCCAAAACATTACTAATATTATTTATCTTTATAATCTCTCTAAAAGTTTTTGCAAAACATTTAATATTTTTTAAAAAGTAGTTGTGCCTTCTGGTTTCTGATTTTTGTCTCTCAGAAATAACACTTTTATTAAAATTGTAAATAAGAGAACTGAATACAATATTCTCAAACTTGATAACCTATAAATGTTTGCATATTCATCCCTCTTGAGTTATTTAGTATGTGGCAAGGAACCTCTCTTCCCATATTAATTGGGATCCAGTACCAAAAGACAGGTGACAAGAGAAAAGCAAATTTATTAATGCCTACACAGCATATCACATGGGGAAAACCACACTGAATACTGAATCAAGTAAATCATAGCAGTGGCTTAAATCTCTGTCTTATATAGAACCATCAACAAAACTATAAAAAGATCTTTTTTAAAAATCTTTGAACAGAAAACTGGGGAAGTAAATGCATGGAAGCTAGCTAAATGAGTAAGGTTTGTTTGCAAATTCTTCTGGTGCTACTTTTGGAACAATGAGCCAAGTTGTCTCCAGGAAAGGCGAATTTAAATACTGCCTTTGAGCCAAAAAAAGTCACTCCTCTATTTGCTGTTTCTCACTTTTCTTTATCTCAAAAATATTCTTTACATCAAAAGGTATCCCAGGGATTATACATTATGGTTCCTTCAATCATAACACAATAGATCTTGAAACTGCTTCTGTTAGGTTGGTTTCAAACTTAATATTTCATGATGTAGAAATATTTAAACAGTGCTGATTATCACTCTCCCATCTTGGTTTGAATAGAGGGACATCAACACAAAGTTGTACAAAAACATAAGCAAGACTACTTTGAACTGAAATTTCTATTAGGGAGCAGTGGAAATCCTACTAAATCTCTAAAGAAACAAAATGTGTGATTACTTTTTCTTCTTCCATTAAAATGAATTATATATTCATTTATTGGAAAGGTACAACATTGGGGGAAAGGGAAACAGTTTCTATTAGCTTTTTAACATTTTCCTCAAGTTTAAAGCATTGATCTACAAACATTGTTAGATGAAAAGACTAGAAGTGTTACTGGATCTGTAAATGTCATGTAGTCCAACATCTTACTATGTGATGGGATTCTTCCTCTAATACTTTTGAAAGATGATGCCCTGTCAATGTTAAGCAACTCACTCTACATTTTAACTGCTCAATGTCATTCATCAGGCCCAGTAGTTCCTACTGTCATTTTTGGGAAATGAACCAGTGGATGGAAGATCTCTCTACCTGTGCTCTTTCAAATAAACAAACACAGAATTTTTAATGAAAATTTATGTGAACTACCATATTGCTGATTAAAGGTAAAGAAATTATGTATTTATTTCTAATGATGCAAGAAATATTTGTAAAAAATCATTTTCCTGTCTTTATTAATTTTCTAAGTTAAATATTAATAAGACAAAATTTCCTTTTGTGATTAAAGAGTATATTAACAAACATAAAGTAATCATACTGATTAGTGGATCAATGAAAACTTTACTTTTGACAAAAAATAAGACCATATTAATTTTCTATAAATCATACATAGCATGAAAAGAAAAGGAATAAACAGTTCCAGGATTAAAATTATAAAAGAGATTTTTATTTTAATTGATCTAATTATGTATATAAGGATACTTCAAACAGTCCATGGAGAGATGACATTAAAGGATTAGTTTATTTTGAGACCAATGCACTTTTTACAAAGTAATAGTTTTTTGTGAAGTATTTGAAGACTTTGTATGCATGGGTTTCAAATATTTTTGCACCTAAATAAATTTTTCTTTTAATTCCATTTTGATAAAGTTTTAGAGCACCCTGTGTGTATGTCCCTGTGTGTGTATGTATATTTTCAAAGGACATTAATTATAAATAGATTATCATTACTCATAAGGTAGTTTGAGAAGTCTTCTGATTATGATTTTGTAACTAATAAAATTCACTTTTATTTCAGTATTCCAGGAATACAGAAGGAATTGTATAAAACTTCAACTGGTAATAAAAATAACAAAAATGTTAGGAACTATATGAATAAAATGTAGAAGTTTATTTTGTTATTAAATAACTTTCACAATGTGGGCATTGTACAATATTCCAAGTTCTTATTCACAATCTTGGATTGCAAGAATTTAAAGTAGTACAAATGTCCAGTATTTCCAATTTCATTATTTAAATACAAGTTACACTAGGGGTGTATTGGTGTAGGGAGGGGAAGAGGAAAGAGAGAAAAAGAAAGCGAGAGAACTTGATATGAAAGTATAACACTTGTACAAGGTTACTTTATCTATTTGAGGTCTCCTGTGCCTCCATATGAATTTCAGCACCATTTTTTCCAGATCTGAGAAGAATGTCTTCGGTATTTTGATTTGTATCACATTGAATCTATAAATTACTTTTGGGAGAATGGGCATTTTGATGATATTGATTCTTCCAATCCATGAGCATGGAAGATTTTTCCATTTTTTGGTATCCTCTTCTATTTCTTTCTTTAAGGTTTTGTAATTTTCATCGTAGAGATCTTTAACGTCCTTGGTTAAGTTTATTCCAAGGTATTTGATTGTTTTTGTAGCTATTGTGAATGGAATTGATCTTAGAAGTTCTTTCTCAATCATGGCATTGCCTGTGTCTATAAAGGCTGTTGATTTTTGTGCATTGATTTTATATCCTGCTACTTTGTCAAACTCTTCTATGAGTTCCAATAGTCTCTTAGTAGAGTTCTTTGGGTCCCCAAAATAAAGAATCATATGATCTGCAAAGAGGGATAGTTTGAGTTCTTCCTTCCCAATTTGTATCCCTTTAATTTCTTTTTCTTGCCTAATAGCTCTGGCTATAACTTCCAGTAGTACATTGAATAGCAGGGGTGAGAGTGGGCATCTCTGTCTGGTACCCGATCTCAGTGGAAATGCTTCCAATTTTCCCCATTCAATAGAATGCTGGCTGTGGGTTTCTCATAAATTGCTCTGATTGTTTTGAGGAATATTCCTTCTGTACTCAATTTGCTTAGAGTTTTCATCATGAAAGGTGTTGTATTTTATCAAATGCTGGAGGTGTCACAATACCAGATTTCAAGACATAATACAGGGCATTTATAATCAAACCAGCATGATCATGGTACAGAAACAGATGGATAGACCAATGGAACAGAATAGAAACACCAGAAATCAATCCAAACATCTACAACCAACTTATATTTGATCAAGGATCTAAAACCAATTTCTGGAGCAAGGACAGTCTATTCAACAAGTGGTGCTGGGAAAACAGGATTTCCACGTGCACAAGTATACAGCAAGACCTCTACCTTACACCTTACACAAAAATCCACTCAACATGGATTAAAGATCTAAATCTACAGCCCAACACCATCAAATTATTAGAGAACATTGAAGAAACCCTGCAAGATATAGGCACAGGCACATATTTTTGGAAATGAACTCAGAGGCACAGGCAGTCAAAGCCAAAATTAACAATTGGGGTTTCATTAAATTGAGAAGTTTCTGTAATGCAAAAGAAACAATAAGGAAATTAAAGAGGTAAGCAATAGAATGGGAAACTATTTGCAAAATACACAACTGATAAAGGCTTAATAACCAGAATCCACAAAGAGATCAAGAAACTCCTTAACAACAAAACAAGCAACCCACTTAACAGATGGGCCAAAGATCTAAATAGACATTTTTCCAAAGAGGAAATCCAAATGGCCAATAGACACATGAAAAAAATGTCCAGGATCACTAGCAATCAGGGAAATGCAAATCAAAACTACAATGTGGGTTCACATCACATTCCAGGTGATTCCAATTCAATCTCATCATGGTGGCATGTATTAAAGCCATCTTGCTGGTCAAAGAGATCAGTTTCAGTTCATAATTGATCATAATGATATGATTGAGTGTCAAAGGGATCACATAAACAAGACTAGTGTCTGCTAATACTATCTGATAGAATTACAAAGGAGAGAACAATCCAATGTATGGAGCGGGCTACACAGAAGACTCATAGAATGGCAGATGTCCTAAACAGCACTCTGGCCTCAGAATCAGCCCTTAAGGCATTCAGATATGGCTCAAGAGCCCATGAGAGTATTTTAAGCATGGGAAGCCAAGACACTCTGGCAAAAAAAAAAAAATGACCTAAGTGAAAAATATCTATGAGTCTCTCCCAGTAGAAAGAACTGACCATCAAAGAAGGAGGTACCTTTCTCTGAAGGGAGGAGAGAACTTTCACTTTGACTATGGCCTTGTCTAAATAAGATCTGAGTTGACAACTCAAGAGGCTTCAATAGCCTTGGCAGCTCGTGACAAGAGCTTCGGGTGATTACTGACGTCATCAATAAGAATGTCAATTTGTTAAATCAACAACATGAGTCACCTTGTACCTACCCTCTGGGTCGGACCTCTGCCCTTAATGTGTTGTACTATGCAAATTAATGGTAAATCTACTGCTCAAACAGTACTTTATACTTTGTGTGTGTGGGCGCAACTTGTTGAAATCTTTAGTCAGTGTATACTAAGTTGATCTTCTATAAATAAAGATAATTGAAAATGAATCTTAATGAAAAATGGGATGGGAGAGGGAGTGGGAGATGGGATGGTTGCGAGTGAGAGGGATGTTATGGGGTAAAGCAGCTATAATCCAAAAGTTATACTTTGGAAATTTATATTTATTAAATAAAAGTTGAAAAAAAGACAGTGTAAAAGAAGAATAGGCATAACTCTCTGAACAAACAATTTAAAAGATGGGGCTTTCTTTGAATTAAGCAACATGCAGATATATTGACAGAAAAAAAATGTTCAAAAGAATAAAAAATGCCATGTGAGGTAATAAGCAAGTGAGTTAATTTACAGATCAGTACATTAAATGGGTTTGTTTATTTTGTCTGTTTTGGAATCAGTGCTGGGAAAATAGAGTTGCAAATATATAATAATGTACAGTAGAACCACTGAGGCATGGGTCTGGCACAGCAGATTAAACCACCACTTAGGACACCCACACCCCGTATGGAAGTGCTGATTCCACTCACAGATACTCTGTTTCTCTTCCGGCTTCCTACCAATGAATCCTGGGAGGCATCAGACGACAATTCGAGTATTTGGGTTCCTGCCATCCATATGGGATACCTGGATGGAGGTCTGAGCTTCTGGTTTCTGCCTGGTCCTGCCCTGGCTTTTGCAAGCATTTGGCATTTGGTGGTGAACCAGTGGATGAAAGGTTTCTCTCTCTCTCTCTCTGTCTCACTACTTTTCAAGTAGATGAACAATGGAAAACATTAAAAATGAATTACTACATCCTTTTATACAAAGGAAATGCAAATAGACTAAGAAAGCAACTCATCAATTTTTTTAAAGATTTATTTATTTACTTGAAAGTCAGAGTTACACAGAGAGAGAAGGAGAGGCAGAAAGGGAGAAGAGAGAGAGAGAGAGAGAGAGAGAGAGAGAGAGGTCTTCAGCTGGTTAACTCCCAAATTGCCCACAAAGTCTGGAGCTGAGCCGATCCATAGCCAGGTTCCAGGAGCTCCTTCCAGGTCTCCCATGAGGGTGCAGGGTACCAAGGACTTGGGACATCTCTCTACTGCTTTCCCAGGCCATAGCAGAGAACTGGATTGGAAGTGGAGCAGCCAGGACTGGAACCTGCCCCCATATAGGATGCCAGCACTGCAGTCTGCAGCTTTACACACTATGCCACAGCGCTGGCCCCAGTAACTAATCAATTTTAGGATAAAATCGTTTTTTATTACAGTGTAGGAAGAATATATTAAATGAGACACTAAAATCATAAATTTGACTATAGAAAAATACTTCTGACCATCAAATAATATCATGTTGAGAATGAAAAGCAGGCCACAAAATAAAGACTGTATTTGCAGGAAATTAACAGTAAAGTAATACATTAGTAAAACAAAAATAGGTAGAATACACATGCCACCCCACAAAGGGAAAATAATATAGGAGCAATATAATACCTCAATGAAGATATCCAAAGGCCCAAGAAAGATCTAGAAATATATTAGTCCTAAACAGAACACCATGACAAAAACACAATGTCTCTATAAATCGGTAAAAATCATTTAATTATGAAAATTCTAAGCACAGAAAGTGGGGGGCAAAAGCACTCACACTTTGGGTACAATTGATCCAAGTAATTTTGAAAGCTAATTGATGTTTTTTATGTAAAGTTACAAATTCAAAAACTCCACAGATCAGTAATTCCACACTTAAGTACACAACTTTGAGATATCCTTGTACATATGTCTAAGGAGTGCTGACTGAGGAGGCCATAGATACACTATGGATTACTGATGACATCCGACACAGACTGTAAATAAGCAGTAACTGTATTCAAATTGATAAATAGAATATGGGAAAGTATGGAAAGAAATAAAGTACCACAATAAAAGGAAACACAGCTATAGGAAATTTGTATGAAATAAGCAACATTTAATGAAAATAAATACAATATGATTAATTCCATATAAAACTTGAAAATAAATTAGACATATGTGATCTATAATATACACTTGTGTAACTAGAAGTATGGTATTGTGTCCTGTGAGATCAACAGAAGAGTTCCTCTGGGAAATGCAGGGCTACACATTCAGGAAAATACACCTGTGTGGATTTCAGCAGGGATGGCAGTCACTTCATTGAAGTGAGGATGGTATACACTGCAGCTTGCTTCTCATTGGCCGAGAGCTAGATTGGAAGAGGAGCAGCTGGGACTCTTACCAGTGCCCATATGGGATGCTAGCAGTGCAAGTGGCGACTTTACGCACTATGCCACAGTGCCGTCCCCGAGAATAATTCTTAAAAGTTTTTGTTCTTGCCTTCTGTGAATAAAATTGAAATATGATTACAGGACAGTCTCAGAACTGTTTTAATAATTAAGAAAGTTTCTTGCAAGAATATTTTTGCATCATCCTCAGTAGTCAAATATTCTATATTTCATATGAAGTCTAAAGTTGTATATCAATGGCAGAAGTTTAAATTTATAAATAGTATGGAATCTGACAATAATTTTTAGTTGCTGAAAATTTTATTTACATGTGCATATTTAATATCATAATTGTAAAAATAGATAAAACTGAATGAAATGAGCAGTACCTTAAACTAGTTGTCCTTTAAAAATTATCCTTTCAGAAACGTCTAAATAGCCATTTTTTATCATCACATTAAAAACTATTACTTGATATATAAAACTAAAAATTAAAAAGTTTAAAAGTATATTAAGAGTACTTTCTCCCACATGGTTGTTGATTTGAGTTCTGGCTGCTCTACATCCCATGTAGGTCCCTGCTAATGCACCTGGAAAAGCATTAGAGAATGGCCCAACTCCCTGGACCCCAACACCCATGTAGGAGACCCAGATGAAGCTCTTGGCTCCTGGCCTAGCCTAGTTAATGCAGCTATCTGGGAAGTGACCCAACAGATGGAAGATTTCTCTTTCTGTCTTTCTCTCTATATCTCTATAACTGTGTCTTCCAAATAAATAGTTTTTTAAAAGAGTACTTTAAAAAGTGTAAATAAATTTGGTATTGTATATTTAGGTATTATTGGTTTGATGAATGCATGTCTTTTGTCATTATATGACAGTTATTGTCATTTTGAAATTCTATAGTTTTAAATATTTCAAGAATTAATGCAACCATTCTTTTTATTTCCTTTTAGTTAGTTTTTATGATGTCTGTTTTTATTTGAAAGTCAAAGACAAAAAAGTGAGAAGGGGGCAGACAAAGAGATACAGAAAATGATCCTCCATCAGGTGGTTCACTCCCCCCAAAACCGCAATAACCCCAACTGGGCCAGACTTAAGCCAAGAGCCTGTAGCTTATTCTGAATCTTCCATGTTTGTGATAGGTACCAAAGCATTTGAGCCATCACCCTCTTCCACACAAGGCACATACTAGCAGTAAACTGGAACTGGAAGCTGAGCAGGGAGTTGTTTCCAAGTATCCCTATCCTGTTTCTTTGGGCCAGGCAACCATTTTAAATCACAACTCTTTTGTTATTTCATGTATACATATAATAGAATTGGTTCTTTAGTTTTTAGAAAACGAGACATCACTTTTAAAAAGGTAGCTCTGCCTGTCCAAATGTCATGTAATATCTATCACACTTCAGTTTTATTCCTGAAGTGTTGTTTACTCTGTTTTTCCTTGTGTTTCGGTACCTTAATCGAATTTCTTTACATTTCTCTTTTCTCCTAATTTGGGGTTCTTCTATAAACTTCTTTCATTTTGTGGCCACCCATTTTTTTCTGAATGTAAAAGCACAATATTAAACATAATTTCCCATCGATTACATTATTCCATTTTGCCTGTCAAAAACTTTTAGTATACATTGACTGAGAAAATAAGTTAAACATAATTTTATTTCTCATTTCTTTTAGCAAGACCTCCATGTTTTACTAATATTTTTATATTTCATATCCTTTGGTTGACATGGCATGTTCCCTCATCCCATGTTTCCTGTGACTTGATTCATTATTTACCATTATTTCATATTCCTGCTTTCCATCATTACCTCTTGCATGTGATAATATCTAGGTAAGATTCACTGCTCCCCAGAGTCCCCTGGACTTCAGCTTTCTCTCTCTTAAAGTACTAGGCTCTAAGTAATGTTGAGTTACAACCCTTTATCACAAACCTTCCTCATGGGTATACTCCTTGAAATCTTGTATTGCCTCCCAAAAGTTTATCTTACCATGGCAGAAAATGTACTTTGGCTGCATATAGATTTGTTCATTGCAATTATTTTTTCAACTAAATCTTAGAATTTTTCTTGAAAATGCTACATCAAAATCATCCAGGGAGATTGTAAACATTTTTAAGCACTAATCATCTAGAGATTCTCATACATTTCTCAGAGGTTGAACCTGAGAATTTTTAAGTGCTCGGATGATTCATGTGTAAATATAGTTTTAAAAGCCACTGGCCTTGGCCAGCACCACAGCTCAATAGGCTAATCCTTCACCTGTGGCGCTGGCATCACAGCTTCTAGTCCCGGTCAGGTGTCGGATTCTGTCCTGGTTGCCCCTCTTCCATTCCAGCTCTCTGCTTTGGCCCGGGAGTGCAGTGGAGGATGGCCCAAATCCTTGGGCCCTGCACCTGCATGGGAGACCAGGAGGAAGAACCTGGCTCCTGGCTATGGATCAGCACGGTATGCCGCCTGCAGCAGCCATTGGGGGTGAACCAACGGAAAAAGGAAGACCTTTCTCTCTGTCTCTCTCTCTCTCTGTCCACTCTGCCTGTCCAAAAAAAAAAAAAAAGCCACTGGCTTAAAATAAACGTATATATCTACTTTTTTAGTCTTTGTTTCCATGTTACCTATTTTGTGAATGTAATATACCTTTTCTATTTTTGTAAACTTTTTTGACTCAGCATTCCTGGAGGTTCTTCTCTTGATCTTGTCTATATTTTGGATGTAGCTCCCTTGCTCTAGGCACTTAGTGCTCTGACTCTGTGCAGTTATAGCTTTCATTCTCCTGTTCATAACAGTTTGGCTACTCTACTTGTATAAAATACTGTGCAGTTACTTTAAACTGGCAATTGTCTGTTGGTTTCATCATGCCCAGTGGATTATAAAATCTTCCTATGGAATTGGCTTTATAATTACTTCATCTTTGCATAGTGGTTGATAGAAGAATGTTTATACACTTTTATTTCACATTTACAAATTTATTTCTTACATTATGCAAACACATAAAGAACTTTTCATGTGGCTCAGCTGATTTTATTTACAAACTCCTCCAGTATATAAATACTTGACTGAAACATTCTACTCCAGTATAATTTACTAATGGGTACCATTAATTTTAATGCCAAAATAGGACTGAGTGTAAGCTTGCTGACTTGGAAAAGGATTACAATCAATTTTTCATGTCTAATAAATTTGATTAAGCTGGTGCCTTATTCAAAATAGGTTATATAAAGAGGCAAGTCACTTCAACTATTCTAAATTGTCTTAAATACTCTGCTTATTATATTGAACTTATCATATCTGAGTGTCCAAATCCCTCAAGTGTCATTTGCTTTGCATCCTAAAAGAAAAATATTCCAAGAATTTCAGTGTTCTAAAATTACATAATTTTTAGCCTGCAAAAATTCGGATTATATCAATTTAGTGTTGCTAATATGAATGTTATTACAGGATACTGCATAATTATGGACATTCAAATGCATCAAAACTTCTGCAATTAATTTCAGTGGTCTACATTTGCTGATACTATATCCCCAATTTTTAAATTGTAATTAGTATTTCTAAATGTTTTTATTAAATGTATTATATAAAAATATAAATGCACAGTACATAATAATATCTTAGAGTACTGAAAGTAGGAGGTCTAAAACCCATTTACTCACCTGACATCAAGGGTGCAGCAGAGCTACACTCTTTTCAGATGCTCCAGTGAGATAGCATTCTTGGCTGGTGGTTGAATCACTCCAGGCTCTTCTCTGTGGTTACCTTCCCTGCTTCTCTTGTGTGAGTCGAGCCTTCATTTCTCTGTATAAAGATATGTATGATTGCGTTTAGCACTCATCTAGATAACCCAGGTTAATCTCTCTATCCCAAGAATATAAAATTAATCATACCTGGAAAGTCTTTTTTTTTTTTTTTTTTGCTCTGCAAGTGTAAGGTACAACTCAAGATGGATCAAAGACCTCAATTTAAGACCTGAAACTTTGAAGTTGCTGGAAGAAAACGTAGAGGAAACTACAGACAGGAGACAACTTCTGGACAAGACCCCTAAAATAGAGACAACAAAAGTAAAACTGAAGATATGAAATTATGTCACACTCAGAGGCTTTTGCACAACAAAAAAAAATGATCAAAAGGCTGAGGAGACATCCACCAGAATCAGGAAAAAAAATTTGCAAGCCACCTGACAAAGAACTAATATCCAGAATATATCAGCAACTTAAAACAAAGAAACAAACAAAAAACTCAACAGCAACCAAAAACAACCAACCCAGTTGAGAAATGGATAAAGGACTTCAATAGATCTCAAAAGAATAAATACAAATGACCAACAAATATATGAAAAATGTTCAACATCACTAACCTTCAGGGAAATGAATTCAAAACCACAATGAGAAAACACTTCACTCCTGTCAGAATGGCTACAAATCCAAAGCATGGAGAGTGACAAATCCTGGTGAGGATGTGGACTAAGGGGAATACTTACACCCTGCTGGTGGGAATGTAGATCAGTGCAGTCACTGTGGAAAACAGTATGGAGATTTCTTTAAAAAAAAAAATGCACTTGTTATATAAGCTGGCAAGCTCACTACTGATTTTATACCCAAAAGAGTCAAACACACTGTATCAAGAGATACCTGCACCCCCATATTTTAGTGGAACTGTTCACATAGCCAAAATCTGGAACCAACCAACATGTCCATCATCAAACAAATGGATACAGAAAATATATATACACAATGGAATGTTATTCCTGTATAAAAAAAGAACAAAAATCTACCATTTTGAACAAAATAGACATATTTGGAGGACATCACGTTGGGTGAAATAAGCCGGACCCAGAAAGATTAATTCTGCATGTTCTCCCTTATATGTGGGAGCTAATTTAAAAAAAAAAAAAAAGAAAGAAAAGAGAAAAAAATGTATGTATCAGTATTGATACAAACATAGTTTTATTTAAAAAAGATTTAAGCAATTTTTGAAGAAAAAATTTTGTCAAAGTAATGGTTATAAATGTTATACTACTATAGTTTTAATGATCTCTGAATATTTTAAAATTTACTGCATATGGGTGAAATGATCATTTTTCCATTCAGCTATTGTTTATAGCCTTTGTCTGAATTCCTATTAAACTATGGTCTTTTTGCTTTTTACTAGAAAAACTTCATATTTGGTTAAGTATAAGCCTTTTCCATGTAAGTAAATATAAAATATGTTCTCTCGAAAACTAAAAAAAAAAAAAAAAAAAAAAGGGAGGGAGAGTGGAGAAGGGAGGGTGGAGGGAAGGGAATATCAGGACATCCTTACAACTGCATCTACATGCCACATTGAATATGTTACTAATTAAAAATTAAAATAAAACAATTTAAAATTACATTCTTAATTAGGATATCAAGATATGTAAACATGTCATATATAAAAATGCTACAATTAAACATGTTTTTGTGGTGACATGAATTAAACAGGTGTTTAAAAATGAAACTAACCCCACTTATAAAGCTGTTTTACTGAAATACCTATAATTGAATATATATGTAGACAATGGCCTAGCTGAAGAAGATTATCCTTTTGAGTTATTTGCTGGAATGATAATCAGAGATTTATATTTATGCTGGCAAGTTGCTTAGTTACTAGCTGAGGCTGAGCATTCATCTCTTTGCTTACAAAATAAAAATGATAGTTTTTGCTGAAACTACTGTCTTCTGGGAGGTTATTCCTGCAGCTGCTGTATGAACATAAGACATGTTAATGAAATATTAAGAAATTCATATTTATCGACCTCCAAGGGTTTGCTAATCACTTAGACTGGTTATGATGAAGACTGAAGTGAGTTAGAAGAGTTTTCAAATTATTTACTTACTGGAAATAAATGCTGATTGACTTAGGTACCACATTACCACTTATGATGGTAGTCTTTGTTAGTGAGTGGCTTTGTTCCACATGTTGTTCCAGGAACCTGCTCTCTGGTTGTTCCACTCTCCACTAAGGTGCTGGCTTTGTATACCGGCTGTATTCATTTGTCTGTACAAGGGAAGAAGAGAAAGAGCCTGGTAGAAGGCATGAACTATTTTAATACTCAAAAGCAAGGTGGCAGTCGTTACATTCTTCATGGTGTTAACAAGGCCTTAGGATATGACTGTCATAGCCCCATGGCCATACCAAACTATAAAAGTTGTTGGACAGTGTCTTCCCTGGAGCAACTACATGTCAAAATGGTCTTACTAGAGAAGATAATAAATTCAATTTTATCTTCTAAAGCCCCCAAATCATATGGTAAAATATACAGTATCATTGAACAGTGTGGATGGAAATTAACTGATAATTGAATAAGGAATTTGAAAGTGATTGACAGGTTTAAAGTCAAAAGTTAATCAAAAATATTGTATTAGAGCAAGGCAAAAATTAAATCAACATTTTAATTAGTTTATTAACATATTATTATCATTGTTTCTATAGGACTTCAGGCCATAAAATTCAATAAATTTTCCCCCTGGGCTTGGGAATAGCAAAGACTGATAAGCAAAATATCTACGATGAACAAAACTAATCTTAAATAGAGGATATAATTTCATCATAGTCAGAAGCTAAAACAGAAACTCGAAACATTTTGTCTTTTTAATTCAATTCTGCTTTATTTTTTGAAGTGAGTTCTGATGAGTTGTCTGAGGGTTTGGACAGAATTTTAGAGAAATATTAGGAGTTCAGTTACAGTAAAGTGAGTTCTTCCAGGCCAGCATTTGTGTCACAGTGACTAAAAAAATGTTGACTTTATAATATTACTTAAGTAGATTCACTGAAGATACATGGATACAGAAAAAATCAAAGAGGAATTCCCCAAGCATCTGTTTAGACAACAAAATTACATCAATACAAACCAATTTCTTTTAAAACTTTTTCATACTTCCAGAACATAATTCATTATTATCCTGAGTAATTGCATGAAGTTTTACAACCTGGCTAATTCCTTTGATAATTCAGTAACCTTCAAGAAACTTACAGTGTTCAGAATATAAACATTTCTTTTTGGAGATGGTCCACAGTGGATAGCCTCTTTGCTATCTTTTCCAAAATTATTTTAAATTGTTTCATACAAAAAAAACTTACTAGTAAGGGTTGAATATCTAAATACTGACCTGCATAAACATATAAACATACTTTGTGTCATGTATTCCTCAAAACAATCTTATGATCTAGACATTGTTGTACCAATATTGCTAAGAGGAAACTGATTCAGGAAGATTATTAATTGATATAACCAGATAGCCTTGTAATGTGCAGGGATGTGACTGACACCAGGTCAGTTTGGTTCAGAACTTACACAGTATTATTTTGTAACTATTTGATCAAGTCATATTTACACAGCAAATATTTGTTAATCTCATCATATATTTAAAGTGTCCTATGAATATTTATCTGGATATGTGCCTTGGCAGCTAATATATAAAGAACTTGTTAGTTCTTTTGTTTTCTTTTTTTTAAAGAATTATTTTATTCATTTGAAAGAGTTACAGAAAGAGGTAGAGCCAGATAGAGATCTTCCATTCCACTGGTTCACTCCCCAAAAGACCACCACAGACAGAGCTGAGCTGACTGTAGCCAGGCACCAGGAACTTCATCTGGGTCTCCCATGTGGGTGAAGATGGCCAAGGACTTGGGCCATCTTCTACTGCTTTCCCAGGCCAAAGCAGAGAGCAATATCTGAAGAGGTGCAGCTGGGACTAGAACCGGCTTGTGTATGGGATGCCAGCACTGTATGCTAGGGATTTAACTGGCTGCAATACAGCGCTGGCCCCCCTTGTTAGTTCTTTATTTATTTACATATTGATCATTCCTAATGCAGGTTTCTGCATGCACAATAAATGTCCATTAATTTAAAATATTTAACCCCACTAAATATGCTTAGTTGACATTATTCTCCAGCTTTCATGCTATTAATAATTTACCTTTATAAAATTAATGATTGAGCAGTTTTTAAATATCCAGTATTAAAAACACAGTTCTTTTCTGTTTCTTAGTGGGATTAAATAGAAATTTCAGAGCCATAATGACTTCCATTTTAGTCACCTTATATGTATCATGTCTTTCATATTTAAATTGTTATTTAATTATAATTATAGGCTGTCTTCTTTTTTATAGTGGTTATTTATTCAGTGCCTTTTTTATGATCAATCATTTAAATAGTAAGTCACTGTGTATATTTTTTAAAAGGTTTACTTACTTGAAATACAAAATGAGAGGCAAAGAGAGCGAGAGAGAAGAAGAAGAGGGAGGAAAAGGATGAAGGGAGGAGGAGGAGGAGAAGGAAAAAGGGGGGTGGAGGGAAACAGAGATACGGAGAGGTCTTCCATCTGCTGGTTCACTCCTCAAATGGCTTCAATTTTTGGGATTGGGCCAGGCTGAAGCCAGCAACCCAGAACTCCATTTGGATCTCACATGTGGGTGGAAGGGACCCAAATGTGTGGTCCATTGTCCATTGTTTTTCAGCTGCATTAGAAGGGAGCTGGATGGGAAGATTAGCTTGAACTCAAACCAGTACTCCAACATGAGATGCTGGCATCACACAGCTTAATTCTCTGCACCATGACACTGGCTCTCAATGTAGATTTTCTTTCAAAAATTTATTTTTATTTATTTGAAAGGCAGAGTTACAGAATGAGAGTGTAAAAGACAGAGATCTGCCATCTATTGGTTCACTCTCCAATTGTCCCCAACAGATGTCCAGGGATGGACTAGGAGCCAGGAGCTTCTTCCAGGTCTTACATGTGGGTGCAGGAACCCAAGGACTTGAGCCATCTACCACTGCTTTCCAAAGCACATTAGCAGAGCTGGACCAGAAGTGGAGAATCATGGACTCGAACTGGTGCCCATATGAGATGCCAGCATTGCACGTGGTGTATTTACTCATTATGCCACAACACTGGCCCATTGTGAGGATACATTTAATTAAAAAATATAATGTTTATTTAATTTAATTTTTAGAAATGGAAATTCATGTTGATTTAAACTAAAAAAAAAAATCAGGAGACAGAGAAAACAATCAAATTTCTCAAAAGATTAGTTTTCCAGAGCATGATAATTAGTTGCCTCTAAATAATTCCTTACCAAAAAAAGTAACCTAATATGAATTATTTTTCTTTTTTCTTTAATTTTTTTAAATCTTTATTTTAATTTTATTTGAAAGACAAGTACACAGAGAAGAGAGAAAGACAGACAGACAGACATAGACAGAAAGACAGAAAGCTCTTTCATCTGCTGATTCACCTCCACCCCACTACCAACCCCTCAGATAACCAAAATTCCAGGGTAGTGCCAGGCCAATTCTAAGAGACCAGAATTCATTTTGAATCTCCCACATGAATGACAGGGACCCAAGTACTTGGAACCATCATCTCCTGCCCCAAGTATTTGGACCATCATCTCCTACCCAAATACTTGGACCATCATCATTGGCGAGAAACTGAATTGGAGGTAGAGAAGCCAGGACACATTATTGGATACAAGTATCCCACTCTGCCAAAAGCTTGCCCTCAATGCTTTTTCTGTACTTCTGATTCTTTGTCCCCACCTTACAAAGAAAGTAATTTTGAATGTGCTGTACATTGTGAATTAATACTATAACTAGTACTCCAACAGTATTTTCACTTTGTGTCTCTATGTGAGGGCAAACTGTTGAAATCTTTACGTAATATGTACTAAACTGATCTTCTGTATATAAAGAGAATTGAAAATGAATCTTGATGTGAATGCAAGGGGAGAGGGAGCGGGAAAGGGGAGGGTAGTAGGTGGGAGGGTAGTTATGGGGGGGGGGAAGCCATTGTAATCCATAAGCTGTTCTTTGGAAATTTATATTCTTTAAATAAAAGCTTTATTAAAAAAAAATAAAACCTTTTATTTAAGGATTAATGAACACAACAAGGGACCACAGTCTAAAAATTTTTGAATGTCCTATATCTCAAAAATTTGCATTTAGAACTTAAGTGTGAATTGATGTGATATTAAAAATTATGATAATGAGAGATTATTTGTGTTTTTAAGCAGTATTCCATTTTTTTCAGAATTAAATGATTACATATATTTGAATCTAAAAAAGGTTCAGGCCAGTGCCGCGGCTCACTAGGCTAATCCTCCACCTTGCGGTGCCAGCACACCGGGTTCTAGTCCTGGTCAGGGCGCCAGATTCTGTCCCGGTTGCCCCTCTTCCAGGCCAGCTCTCTGCTGTGGCCTGGGAGTGCAGTGGAGGATGGCCCAAGTGCTTGGGCCCTGCACCCCATGGGAGACCAGGATAAGCACCTGGCTCCTGGCTTCGGATCAGTGCAATGCGCCGGCTGCAGCGTGCAGACCGTGGCAAACATTGGAGGGTGAACCAATGGCAAAGGGAAGACCTATCTCTCTGTCTCTCTCTCTGTCCACTCTGCCTGTCAAAAAATTAAAAAAAGGTTCAAATTACTAGAAATAAAAAATTAAATATGAAGATGAAATGAAATTGATTTGATTAGGCGATATATGTCCAATTTAATTTTGCAAAAATTCTCCATCTTCAATTTTTTATCTCACTATATTATAATAATTCTACAAATGAGGCAGAGTTAATATCAATTTGCATTGCAAGCTACTTCATTTTTTTCAGGTTAAATATGTCAATCATGAACATTATTAAAACATTGGGCCAGTGCTGTGTCATAGTGGGTAAAATTAATGCCTTCAGTGCTAGCATGCCATATGGGCCCCGGTTAGAGTTCCAATTGCTCCTCTTCCAAGCCAGCTCTCTGCTATGGCCTGAAAAAACTGTGGAAGATAGCCCAAGACCTTGGGCCCCTGCACCCTTGTGTAAGACCTGGAAGAATATATTTTCCATGCATACACATCTGATTTCTTATTACTTCAATGATCTGAATGTTTTTCTACCATCAACACAAACTTAAATTGCTTTAGTTCCTTCTTTTGAAAATAATTTCACACCAACTATCAAATTAAACATGCCAGTACCCAGAGAGACAAACTGAATGTAGACTTGGCATTGCAGGAGTCTATGGGAAACTGACTACTTATGGAACATTTGCCATATCAATTTTTTATTAGATTTATTCACATACATGTGACATGGTGCAGTGACAAAAGGTATAAGATATAGAAATTTTTAGATCTGTGACTTTGGAGAACATGTCTTATTCTCAGAACCATATTCATAAAATATGTCCTCAAAATACACATTTAGGAAATAAGTAATTGTCGTTACCTACATTGTCTAGCTAACATTTTTTATTTTCTGTACATAAAAGTATGATATTACATAGACACATAATTAAATATTTGCCCATTTTGCTACACTATATCAATGTTTTCCTTATTCCAGACTAAATCTAACAAGCCCATAAAAAGCCAGGGGAACACAGACACACCTCCCACATTACTTATGCATGATTTTCTTTGAGACACTTGTTCCAACTCCAGTCCCAAATATCATCTGAGGAAGCAGATGTTGACTGAGAGTATAACATCAGTTCTGCTGATAGCCCTGATTAACTTTCTGATAACACAAAAACATAATTGAACCAATTCAGGAGAGGAAGAGGTTTGAGGACATTGACGCCTTTCCAGGAATTTTAAAGAACTTCTATTACACTCAATTGTGTGAGTTTTTCCTGACATCTTAAGGGCCTGTGAAGAGCTGAACTGATGTGCTAAACCTCCTCTAACTTTTGAGTCTAGAATAGTGAGGTAAACCAACAAGCAGAGAAAAAGTTTTACATATTTCCCCTGCACATTGGACATCTTAGAGACTCACTTCCCTCCCACCAACATACCATAAGACTTCAGTTAATAATAATGTATCAATACTGGCTCATCAGGTATAAAAATATAGCAATTCAAGATGCATTAATAGGGAAGAATAGGCCTGAGGAGAGAGAGAGAGGGTATAAGAGAGTTCATTATACATTTTATGTAGACAAATATACTAAAAATAAAGTATACTAATTAAAATACTAACCAAGAAATACGATAAAAATGAAATATGTTAGATATTTTACAACATGGGTCTACTTTTTTTCATCCAAAACAGCGTTTAAGTTGGGTTAAAATCTTTTACTGACAATATACTGTGCTTTTAAAAATTCAAAATGTGATGTATATCTTCCTATAATAAATCTTTTAATTTAAAATCAGAAACCTTTTAGAAAAAATATAATACTTTAAAAATCTTCTAGGATCTCAAATTTCAAAGCTTGAAATTTTAATGTTACCTTTACTGTCTTCAAAAGCACCATTGCTTTCCATCTCAGTCCTTCTGCAAACTCTCTTCATTTCATTTTCTTCTCTCTCTTTTACTTTTTTTCTCATAACCTTTCTCTTTCCTTCAATCAGTATTTTGTGATAACTCATTCTGGACAGTTTGTTAATAAACCACATTTCTACTTCTCTGGAGAATAGTTCTCCAGAACTATTCAAATGTATCTCATTCTACTCTATTTTGATACATGAGTATGTCTTTTTTACATTACAATTCATAAAACACATTTTCTGCATGTTGTAAGTACTCTGTCCTGATGGTGTCATAAGAATTTTCAGTTCCCAAAGAATCCTCTGTGCTCCACCTATTCATCCCTGTCTTAACAACTGTGAACATTTTCGCTGTCTTCATACTTTACCTTTTTGAGACCATCATGAAGTTGAAATGGTACAGTTTTGTAGCCTTTGAAGATTGGCTGTTTCAACTAAGTAATATGCATTTTAAATTGTTCCATATCTTTCCACAGCTTAATCATTACTTTTCAGTTCTGAATAATATTTCATTACCTAGACATATCACAGTGTTGCTGCTTCCAAATTCAGGCATTTATGAATAAAGTTATTGTATACATCCTAGTGGAGGTTTTATGAAACCATGCTAACCCTTGGGTAGATACTAAGGAGCTCAACTGCTATATCATGTGATGGGAGTATGTTTAGTTTTGTAGGAAGATTCAAAGCTGTCTTCCAAGATGGTTAGATCATTTTGGACTCCCACAACATCAGAAATTATTTTCCTGGCATTATCAGGGATGTTGGCTGAAAATTTGCCTTCCTGTTTGCATACAATAATAAAAAGCCTACCTAATATGCCATTTCAGAAATCTACTAGGACTGAAAAACTTTAACACTTAATAAAAGTTGGTTTCCATTGAGTTTTGTGTAAGTCAACTCACAAGATACAATTTGTTGGATAAATTATTAATTATTGCACAATAATATATAAAACTATCAAATAAGTTACATAGAGAATAAACAATTATCGATTAGTGCTTAGTCTAGTGTCTAGAAAATATTAAGTCATTGTAAGTTGTACCAGTAGTAATGTTAATATGATTAGCACTGATATAAGCCGAAGTAAAGATTCTTGGCATTTGGACTATGCAAAATTCAGTCTTTGGCAACTCAGGTAGAGAAAGAGAGAGAGAATTTGTTGGGATTTTCCATTTTGAAGTGTTTCACTCTGATTTTTGAGGACTTGTTAGCTCCCTGTGGTGTTCCCATGAAAAGTTAAGCTATTCCATAAGATGGCTATTCTACACACTTGATTCTATCCACAAAGAGATTTTCCTTCATTCTGCTGCTACTTTTGCAAGCAGTCCTTCCTATTGTTCCTCCAAGATGCTTATCATCAATAATAATAATGATGATGATAATAGGGTAACACACTCTATCCTCCAGATTTTTGTTTTATTATTAATTTCTGAAGAAACAAGATGAAGACTCATTTTGCAAGAATTATGAGACTGAATATCGTCTAGTGAAGAATACTTGTGTGTGTGGGTGTACAACAAATTCTTAAGATACAGAAATTAATAATTTAATGCAAAATATATGGGAACAAAATACAGTAATTTTGAAGAGAAACAACATGAATTGTTTAATATTAAAATAATAAGGAGGTAACATGCTTTTATATAGCTAAAGAAAGTACATATAAAATATTATTAAAGTCATTGCATGATGAAAGGAGAGAAAAGACAATTATGACATCTAAAGCTCAGGAAAATATGAATATAGGGCTGGAGTTTTAAAATTTCATGATGAGATGCATCATGTGAGTTTATGATTCGTAGCAGTAGTGACTTACTGGATATTGTTCATAGCATCAGAATCAAGCAATATCAAAATTAGAGTGGAAAACAAAATTTGTAAGTGAAAGTATTAATACTTTCTAGAATTTTTTTCTTGTTTACTAAAAGAAAGACAGATTGAAAATGAATTGGATGACAAGCAAAATACCCCTGGAATAGATGACATTGGTATTGACATAATAAATGGCCAAGGAGAAGACTGTCAAAACAATTCAGGGTATGTATTGAGATGAAGAAATTGTCAGGAAGAAGTGATGATGCAACAATTCTGCCACAAAGAGAGCACAAAATTAACTCTTGATTGACTCGTGTATAATATTTTAACATGAATTCTTAGTCTTAAAGATTTATTTCCAATTCAAGCCTAGCATATGTGCTTAGATGCTTTCCTTGGGGAAGAATAAACAAAAGTATGGTGTGTTCAATAGTAGTCCTTTGAAAGTTAGTTTTATTACATTTATTTATTTGTTTAAAAGGCAGAGTTAAAAACAAGGAGAGAGAGAGAGAGAGAGAGAGAGAGAGAGGTCCTGTCTGTCACCTCACTTTCTAAATGGCTGCACTGAAATGGTCAGGACCAGGCCAAAGCCAGGAGCCAGAAACACCATCTAGATCTTCAACGTGGGAGACAGAGCCATCTTCCACTGCTTTCCAAGGCAAATTGGCAGGGAGCTGAATCAGAAGTGGAGCAGCCATGGAATCAGAAGTGAGACTCAAACCAGCATCTATATAAAATTCCTGTCTTGCAGGCGGCATCTTAGTTCAAAGTGTTTCAACACTGGCCTCTGAAAGTGGGTGTTCAAGCCTTCCAATAATACCTATACTGTACCTTACCTTTCCTTTTTTGATATGGTAATAATTTATAATATTTGAGGTCCACTATGAAATGCATATAGAGTGACAGTCAGTATACATTCTTTTTTAATTTTTTAAATTTATTTGACAGATAGAGTTATACAGTCAGAGAGACAGAGAGAAAGGTCTTCCTTCTATTGGTTCACCCCCGAAATGGCCGCCACGGCCGGAGCATCACCCAGATGCTTCTTCCTAGTCTCCAATGCAGGTGCAGAAGCCCAAGCACTTGGGCCTTCCTTCACTACCTTCCTGGGCCACAGCAGAGAGCTGGACTGGAAGAGGAGCAACCAAGACTAGAACCTGGTGCCTATATGGGATGCTGGCACCGCAGGTGGAAGATTAACCAAGAAGCCATGGCACCGGCCCCAGTATATGTTCTTTTAAAAATATTTTACTATTTTTGAGATAACATTTTTAAACTTACAATTAATTTTTAAAATTTTTAACTTGTATATAATAAATATAAATTTCCAAAGCACAGTTTATGGATTACAATGGCTTCCCCCCCACAAACTCCCACCCAACCCCAGTCTCCCATCTCCCACTCCCTCTCCCATTCCATTAACATCAAGATTCATTTCCAATTATCTTTATATACAGAAGATCAATTTAGTATAGATTAAGTAAATATTTCAACAGTTTGCACCCAAACTGAAACACAAAGTGTAAAATACAGTTTGAGTACTAGATATAGCGTTAATTCACATAGTACAACACATTAAGGACAGAGATCCTACATGAGGAGTAAGTGCTCAATGACTCCTGTTGTTCACTTAGCAAATTGACACACTTGTTTAGGGTGTCAGTAATCACCCTATGCTCTTGTCATGAGTTGCCAATGCTATGGAAGCCTTTTGAGTTTGCTGCCTCTGCAGTTATTTAGATAAGGTCATAGTCAAAGTGGAAGTTCTCTCCTCCCTTCAAAGAAAATTACCTCCTTCTTTGATGGCCCATTCTTTCCCCTGGGATCTCACTCGCAGAGATCTTTCATTTAGGTCACTTTTTTCTTTTTTTCCCAGAATGTCTTGGCTTCCCATGCTTAAAATGCTCTCATGGGCTCTTGAGCCACATCCAAATGCCTTAAGGGCTGATTCTGAGGCCAGAGTGCTATTTAGGACATCTGCCATTCTATGAATACGCTGTGTATCCCGCTTCCCATGTTGGATCATTCTCACCTTAATTCTTTTTTTTTTTTTTTGGTGATTCTTGCCATGGTACCCACAATCCCACAAACATTCTCACCCTCTTCCTCCTTCTTCTACTATTCTCATAGAAATTTTTTGCTAACATATTTTTATTTGAATATTTATTTTTTGTTGTTTTTTTAAACTTTTATTTAACGAATATAAATTTCCAAAGTACAGCTTAAGGATTGCAATGGCTTCCCCACCATAACTTTCCTCACACCTGTAACCCTCCCCTTTCCCGCACCCTCTCCACTTCCATTCACATCAAGATTCATTTTCATTTCTCTTTATATACAGAAGATCAGTTTAGTACATATTACGTAAAGATTTCAACAGTTTGCCCTCACATAGAGACACAAAGTGAAAAATACTGTTGGAGTACTAGTTATAGCATTAAATCACAATGTACAGCACATTAAGGACAGAGATCCTACACAATATTTTATTTAAAAAATTGATTAATTATCTACGCAATTTCCAGTTTAACACTAAGTTTTTTAACCATTTTCAATTATCTTTATATACAGAAGATCGATTCAGTATATACTAAGTTTGCACCCACAAGAAAGTACTGTTTCAGTACTAGTTATAGCATTACTTCACATTGGACAACACATTAAGGACAGATCCCACATGAGACATAAGTACACAGTGACTCCTGTTGTTGACTTAACAATTTGACACTCTTGTTTATGGCGTCTGTAATCTCCCTAGGCTCTAGTCATGAATTGCCAAGTCTATGGAAGCCTTTATAGTTCGCCGACTTCAATCTTATTCCGACAGGGTCATAGTCAAAGTGGAAGTTCTCTCCTCCCTTCTGAGAAAGGTACCTCCTTCTTTTATGGCCCCGTTCTTTCCACTGGGATCTCACTCGCAGAGATCTTTCATTTAGGTCTTCTTCTCTTTTTTTTTTTTTTCCCCAGAGTGTCTTGGCTTTCCTTGCCTAAAATACTCTCATGGGCTCTTAAGCCAGATGTAAATGCCTTAAGGGTTGATTCTGAGGCCAGAGTGCTATTTAGGACATCTGCCATTCTATGAGTCTGCTGTGTCTCCTGCTTCCCATGTTGGATCGTTCTCTCCCCTTTTGAATCTATCAGTTAATATTAGCAGACACTAGTCTTGTTTATGGGATCCCTTTGACTCTTAGACCTATCATTGTGATCAATTTTCAACTGAAATAGATCACTTGGACTAGTGAGATGGCATTGGTATATGCCACCTTGATGGGATTGTATTGGAATCCCCTGGCATGTTTCTAACTCCATCATTTGGGGCAAGTCCGATTGAGCATGTCCCAAATTGTACATCTCCTCCCTCTCTTTTTCCCAGTCTTATATTTCACAACGATCACTTTTTAGTTAAAGTTTAAACACCTAAGAATAATTGTGTGTTAATTACAGAGTTCAACCACTAGTACTAGAATAAAAAAATACTAAAAGGGATAAAGTATTACATTATAGATCAACAGGACAAGAGCTGATCAAGGACAAGGATGTACATTGTACATCAATAGTCAGGACAAGAGCTGATCGTCATGCTGAGTGATTTAAGCCAGTCCCAAAGAGACAAATGTCATTTGTTTTCCCTGATCGGCGACAACTAACTGAGTACCAAAGGGGAAACCTGTTGGAAGTGAAATGGACACTATGAGAAACAGTGACTTGATCAACTCTTGTCTCCTTCTTAATTCTATCAGATAGTATTAGTAGACACTAGTCTTGTTTATGTGATCTCTTTGACTCTTAGACCTATCATTATGATCAATTGTGAACTGAAATTGATCACTTGGACTAGTGAGATGGCAATGGTATGTGCCACCTTGATGGGATTGAATTGGAATCCCCTGGCACGTTTCTAACTCTACTGTTTGGGGCAGGTCAGATTAAGCATATCCCAAATTGTGCATCTCCTCCCTCTCTTATTCCGACTCTTAAATTTAACAGATATCACTTTTCAGTTAAACACCTAAGAATAATTGTGTGTTAATTACAGAGTTCAAACAATAGTATTAAGTAGGACAAAAAAATACTAAGAGGGATAAAGTATCAACTTATACATCAACAGTCAGGACAAGGGCTGATCAAGTCACTTTCTCATAGTGTCCATTTCACTTCAACAGGTGTCCTTTTTGGTGCTCGGTTAGTTGTCACTGATCAGGGAGAACATATGATATTTGTCCCTTTGGGACTTGCTTATTTCACTCAGCATGATGTTTTCCAGATTCCTAAATTTTGTTGTATCTGAAAGTCAGTGTAACACAGAGAGAGAAGGAAAGGCAGAGAAAGAGGGAGAGAGAGAGAGGTTTCTATCTTTTGGTTCACTCTCCAGTGGGCCACAATGGCCAGAGCTATGCTGATTCGAAGCCAAGAACCAGGAGTTTCTTCCAGGTATCCAATGTAGGTACAGGTGCCCATGGACTCGGGCCATCTTCTACTGCTTTCCCAGGCCATAGCAGAGAGCTGTATTGCAAGTGCAGCAGCCAAGACTCAAACCAGTGCCTATATGGGATGCTGGCGCTGCAGGCAGCGGCTTTACCTGCGATGCTAGAGTGCTGGCCCCTGGAACATCATTTAAACTTTCTCAATTTTGTATTTTAATAAAAAATGAAAATTTCATTATGCTTACTTGAACTCAAATATAAAACTACAATTATATAGATAAATATATATTTACATATGTATTCAAATATAGCTATTCATGTGAATCTAAAATAAAACAATTTGTATCAGATAATTCTTGAATTATCTGAATTCAGAAATGAATATTTATTATCTTGAATTCAAAAATGGTACAATAGTTTGATGGGCATTTTTGACATCAATGTATCATGCTTTATTGATTATATACACATATTAATGTAAATTAGAATTTAATCTTTTTCTATAGGATATAAATAATTATTAAATAAATGTTAGAATAAAGGAAATATACTTTTCTATTTATCTTACTAAATTAGAAGAAGGCCTACAAATAGGTATTGCATCTACTTCTGTTGCAAATGTGTTTTGCATCCCGAGTCATAATCCTGAAGGACTTAGAGAACAACCCATCATGTTTTCATTAAAATGTAAGATATGATATTTTATTTAAAATCGCTTCATGATCTATCACTAGTATTTCACCAAAATGAGGAATATTTTAAAATGTATTCCATTTATTTATTATTTATCAGTTGATTGATTTATTCACATTGTTAAGCTAGAGAAGGATATGGTAAGTTCTTTTTTTTATTTATATCATAGCTTTATATGTTATCAATCATGTATGAGTGAGATTATAATTCTTTTTAATATGAGCTAAACATATAAATTGTACTTCAATAAAATTAAAAAATAACAATATTCCATGATTTACAGTAAATCTACTTTGGTAGGAGCATTGCTTATGACACAGAAAGAAAGAAAGAAATGAAATATATCCTTATGAGTATTTAGCCTAACAAAATGAAACCAAAATATCCAACCTACTTTTTATAATCAAGTTCAGTTAGAAGGAAAACTTAGTTCAGTTTTTTGTTTTATCGTTTTAAAAAGAACTACTGCTTTATTTTCCTTCTCACTGAACTTTTTTTTTTAAAGATTTTATTTATTCGTTTAGGTGGTAGAACCACAGAGAAAGAGAGAGAGAGAGAGAAAGGCCCTCCATCTGCTGGTTCACTCAGCAGTTGGCTACAATGACTGGAGCTGGGCTGATCTGAAGCCAGAAGTCTGGAGTTTCTTTCAGGTCTTCCACATGGGTGCAGGAGCCAAGCAGTTGGGTCAACCTCCACTGCCCTACCAGGCCACAGCAGAGAACTGGATAGGAAGAGGAAAAGTTGAGACTAGAACTGTCACCCATATAAGATGCTGATGCCACAGGCAGAGGCTTAGCCCATCACAACACAGTGGAAGCCCTGAATTTTTTTTTTATTCAACCCAGTGTACATTAAACACATATTGTTCTTAGCTAGTTGCCATGACACTTTGCATCTATTTTAAAAGCTCAATATTTTAGCTTCTTTTGATAAATTAGAACATTGTCTTTAGAACACAGCTTTTGGAACAGTGATAATAAGATAGAATTAAAGTAAAGCTGTTGGGGGCTGGCGCCATGGCACAATAGGTTAATCCTCCACCTGCAGTGTTAGCATCCCATATGGGTGCTGGTTCTAGTCCCACCTGCTCCACTTCCAATCCAGCTCTCTGCTCTGGCCTGGGAGAGCAGTAGAAGGTGGCCAAGTCCTTGGGCCCCACATGAGAGACCTGGAAGAACCGCTTGGCTCCTGGCTTCGGATTGGCACAGTTCCTGCCGTTGTGGCCATTTGGAGAGTGAATCAACAGAAGGAAGACCTTTCTCTCTGTCTCTCTCTCTCACTGTCTGTAATTCTACCTCTCAAAAAAATCTTTTAAAAAAATAAAGTAAAGCTGTTGTATATATGCTGTATATTATTATGAGCATTTAAAATGACTTTTCCTATTATAATAAATAGCTTATTTCTCATAGGAACACCTAATAGTTAAGCATCATAACTCAAAAAATAAACAGAATAAGTTCAATTTTCTAAATAACATATGATCATTGCTCTTTATTTTTCTTTTGTGTGTTGGTATAATAATTCACACATATTAGATTGTTACATAATGTAGTTATACCAAAAAGTCAAAATACATGCTAATCTATAAAATCCTTATTTTTTTAATTTTAAATAAGGTTAAATTTTCTGTAGAAAAAAATAATCTAAGGAAAATAAAGGCATGTGTAAAAATTTTACAAACATGCACTAAAATACAATGTTTATGATCACATTTACATAAAATATAGATATAGTAGTATATCTGATACATATTTTGAAGTCTAGTCCTGCAGTAAGTCTGCTACTTGTTATGAAGTCTATTCATTATGTACTATATGATATGATTTCAAAAGGAAAAAAAATGATTAAAAATCACATAACTGAATAAAGAATATTTACCTGATTTTTCTTTCCTTTGCCACCTAAAGTATTGCTTAAGAAACTGTATGATCAGCACTACTAAGATAATTTTTAGGAACATCTTAGAAGCATTTTTTAACAGATTTATTTCTTATTTAAAGCAGAGATACAGAGAGAGGAGAGACAGAATTCTTCTAGCCACTGGTTTACTCCCCAGATAACCACAACAGCCAGGGCTGGATCAGGCTGAGGCCTTGAGACAGGAAATCCATCTGGGTTTCCCACGTGGGTAGCAGGGTCCCAAGAACTTATGGCATCCTGTGCTGTTTTCCCAGGTGCATTATTGCATTAACAGGTTTGGTACTGGAGCAGCCAGGACTTGAACCAGCACCCATGTGGAATGCTAGCATTGAAGGCAGTAACTTAACCTGCTGTGCCACAATGCTGACCCTGAGAAAGTATTTACAAAATAACAGCTTTGTGTTAGATATTTGACCTATAGTTAAGATGTCAGTTAAGATGTCTGTATTCCATAATGCTGTACCTAATTTTGACACCCACCTCCAACTCCAAACTCCAGCTTCCTGCCAGTACACACACTGGGAAGCAGCAGACAACGACTCAAGCAGTTGAGTTCCTGTCAACCACAGGAAAGACCTAGAATGAGTTCTTGGTTCCCAATCCTGTTCATTGAGCTTATCTGGTGCATGGTCCAGTTGATGGGCACACTTTCTCTCTCTTTATCTTGCTGTGTTACTTTCTTTGACTCTCAATTAAAATTATTTAAAAATAAAATAGAGTTGTTGTTGTTGTTGTTTGTTTATTTATTTATTTATTTATTTTGCCTGAGGTCTGCAGGTGGTACCAGTTCTATATCCTGGGATACAAATTAGGTATTTACACTTAAATATTTATTTCACAGTAGAAAATAAATGTCACACAGAATTAATGAAGCAAACTACTCAGAATACAAAGGCATGATGCTTTCAACTAAGGATAGATATATGCTGAAAGTTCAGATATTTTTAAAAATTTCAACTAGGGGGCTGGCGCCATGGCACAGTATGTTAATCCTCCACCTGTGGTGCTGGCATCCTATATGAGTGCCAGTTCTAGTCCTGGCTGCTCCTCTTTCAGTCCAGCTCTCTGCTGTGGCCTGGAAAGCAGTAGAAGATGGCCCAAGTCCTTGGACCCCTGCACCCACATGGGAGACTAGGAAGAAGCACCTGACTCTTGGCTTCGGATTGATGCAGCTGCAGCCATTGTGGCTATTTGGAGAGTGATCCAACGGGAGGAAGACCTTTCTCTCTCTCTCCATCTCACTGTCTGTAAATCTACCTCTTAAATAAATAAATAAAATCTTAAAATATTTAATTAGGATGTTTCATTAATTTCTCTTTATCAGTGCTAGGAAAATATTGTAGTTCTTGTTAAATTCCATCATTTATTTTGTGCTAGCTGTTTTTTTTTTTTTGAGGACAGTTCATAATTCAAGTGATTTTTGAAATTAAAAATATTAATTAACAATTCTGATTATAGCCAATCTCATGCAAATTGATTTTGGCTCACCTTGTTTCCCAATTGAAATGAAAGAAGATATGTTTACATAAGTTAATTGATTAAAGTAAAATTCTCACTTTGTTAATACAAACAAGAGTCAAAAAGATGAACTGGGATCTGAAAACTTTTCTAGGATAATATTCTTAAAATATTAAATACACTTAGTGATAGTTGATATTTTTCACATTATTATCTCCTTTTTAACTGTACTAAAGCATTAGGCTATAGTTTTTCTCAAGAATTAGTATTATCTTTTATGCAATGCTTTTTTAAAGATACATTGATTTGAACAGCAGAGAGGGAGGGAGAGAGGGACGGAGAGAGAGAGAGAGAGAGAGAGAGAGATCATCTATCTGCTGGTTCACTCCCCAAATGGCTGCAATGGCCGGGGCTGGGATAGGCTAAAACCAGGGGTCTGGAAATTAATCTGCCACATGTGAGGCAGGGTCCCAAGCACTTGGGCCATGTTCCCTGCTTTCCCAAGCACATTAGTAGGGAAACAGATGAGAAGAAGAGCAGGTAGAACTCCAGCATGTGCCTTATGTGAGCTGGCATGTCAGGCAGAGGCTTTACCTGTTATTCCACAATGCATGCCCAGCAACATTTTTATTAGTTTCCTACATCTAAGAGTTTGGATTGACAGAAAAAAAACCTCACTAATAAATCAACAATATTTTTAAAAATGATGATTTTTTTTCTAAACAATAAATGCCACAGTGGGATTGCCAATAATTTTACCACATTTCTTCATGATAAATATTTATGTATAAGAATACTATTTATTATCTGTTCCCACTGAGAAGTAAGTAATCTAATTCTTTTCTGTTTTAGACTAAATTTATTTATCAAACACCATACCATGCTTTGTGTTAAGCCTTAGTTTAATTGTTTAATCAAATATTAACACATTTTCCAACCCCATGAGGAATATATTGCTGTAATTATGATATGTGTGTGTGTGTGTATGTGTATAGCCTTTGAAATATAACTTTACTTCTGCCTGTGTTTCCAGATAGGTTAAGCCTACAGCCTCCACCTGCAAGGCCTGAGTCCCATATGTGCGCCAGTTCATATCCCAGCTGCTCCACTTCTGATCAAGCTCACTGATAATATAATAGCCTGGGCAAAGCAACAGAAGATGGTCCAAGTATTCGGGCCTCTACCACCCACGTAGGAGAAGTTACTGCCTCCTGGCTTCAGCCTGCCCACGCCCAACTTTGCAGCCCTTTGGGGAGTGAACCAGCAGATGGAAAATTGCTATTTCTCTGTCTCTCCCTCTTTCTGTGCATCATTTTCAAAAAAGTCATAAATCTTAAAAGTTCTTCCATGGCCTGTGCCTTTGGTATTCTATCTAAAAAGTCTTTACTGCTTCTAAAATCATTGAGATTTCTCTTATGTTATTTCCTAGCAGTTTTATAGTTTTACATTTTACCCTTAGGTCTGTGGTAAATTTTGAGTTTATTTTTTTTTTGAAAAGTTCAATTCTTTGCGTTTTTGTTTTGTTTTGTTTTGTTTGTTTTTCATATGCATGTTAAGTTGTTCTGACTTGATTTGTTGAAATCATGATCTTAAAGCCTTTAAATTGCCTTCATTCCTTTATCAAAGGCAGTTGACTAGTTCTACCTAGGGTGTACCTGTGGACTTTCTATTCTATTCTATCTATTTATTTGTCTACTATTTTATCAACACCACACTCTCTCAGAAGCCTTAACTTTAGAGTAAATTGTCAAATTAGGTAATATGTGTCTTCCTCCTATATCTGTTCCTTTAATATGAAGTTGCTTTTGAGTATTTTGCATCTCTTCATAAAATTTAAAATCAGATTGTGAATATCCACAATCTACTGATTTTGAGATTATGATTGCATATGTTCAATATATGAATTGACATTTGTAACTGGCATCTTGACAATATTAAGTGATCCTATCCATAAACATTGATTATTTCCCTATTTATTTAGTTATTTGATATCTTTCAACATAATTTTGATGTTTGCTTCATTTAAGTCTTATTTATAATTTGTTAATTTTATACCCAAGTATTTAATTCTGGAAAGTACTAGTGTAAATTGCATTTTAGTTTAATTAAAATTACAATTGCTCACTTTTTTATAAAATACCTTGTTTTTATAAAATAGTATAAAGATACATTAATTAAAATATGCTGTAATATGAAGTAGACATGGAGTATGAAGCAATCAAAGACCTGAAAAAGAAACAATTGAAATTATCCTATGTCAAAATCTTTGCTGCATATATTGATGGGGGGTTGGATTACTCAAAAAATATTGTGCACTATGTAATGAACATGTAGAGTAAGCATAGTAAGTTTTTTCATGACCATAATCCTTACTTAAGTGCCTATTCCACATCACTGGTTTTTTTTAAATCTAAACAGTCAGAAATGGGAATTCAGGAAGATATTTCTAAATCCCAAATCCAAAACTAAAAAAGAAAAATAAATAAAGAGATTTCAAGTTTATTTCGTATATTTTTTAAAAAATTATTTGACAGGTAGAGTTATAGACAGAGAGAGAGAAAGGTCTTCATTCTGTTAGCTCACTCTCAAAATGGCCGCTACGACTGGAAGAGTAGCAACCGGGACTAGAACCTGGTGCGCACATGAGATGCCTGTGAGCCACAGCTCCAGCCCCCTCAAGTTTATTTTGTACAAAGAAGAATTAGAATATGAAGAATAATAAAAAACATGCCACATAAATGTTAAGAAACATTGAATCTATCAAACAGCATTTTTTTTTTTTTTGGACAGGCAGAGTTAGACAGTAAGAGAGAGACAGAGAGAAAGGTCTTCCTTCCCTTGGTTCAACCTCCAAATGGCTGCTATGGCCGGAGCTGCGCCAATCTGAAGCCAGGAGCCAGGTGCTTCCTCCTGGTCTCCCATGTGGGTGCAGGGGCCCAAGCATCTGGGCCACCCTCCACTGCCTTCCCGGGCCACAGCAGAGAGCTGGACTGGAAGAGGAGCAACTGGGACTAGAACCTGGTACACATATGGGATGCTGGTGCCACAGGCAGAGGATTAACCAAGTGACCCACAGCGCCGGCCCTCAAAACATCATTCTTACAAGTTATATTTTGGGTATACATACAAAGTCATATACCAATAAGGAAAAATTTTGAAAATAAATAGGCAAAAGCCAATTAAAGCTGTTCCTGAGCAACACAAAATTGAAAAGTTCTCTCAAAACTAGAAAAGTAGAAAATGCTCATTTTCACTTATAATAATTATACCTATTAATGTCATGTTTATACATCATGCATCTTTTAAAATTTATTGATATAGAGAATTGAAATCTCATTATCTTGCTTAAACTCTAGCTATGCTATTGAATTGTTAGACTAACAATAATGATCAGTAGCAGCTTGTTTAGCTATGCAGAACTTCAAGTCCTGCTACACTCTTCCTGAATAATAATTGACATTTTAATTTCAATGTGAATAATATGCACAATAACGTTAGATAAACATTGAAGCATGCAATGGCAAAATGGATAGTCTTGGCCTTTTTGTAAGAAGAGTAATTTTCATAGCTTTTATATCATATGAATACGTGACAATATCAATCAAAAAATTTAAATGTGCCTGCCTATTGGTTCAGGTTTTTACTGCCAGTTAATATTTACAGATGAATTCACAGATTGTGTGAAATGTGTGTTTTTATACATTAGTCATAATTTTGGAGATATAGACCAAAGACATAAATGTGAATATATGCATATTGGTATAGGAGAATTGTTTCAAGCACATAGGAAAATTAGAAGTCGTATGTCAGGTTACCTGTCATGTTGACACCCTGGACTCCAGTAGCGTGGCTCAGTTAAAGTCTGAATACTGCAGAACCAAAGCAGAAAGCCTGTTATGTACCTCCCTTTCCATGGCCAAAGCCCCAAGATCCCGAAGCCACTATTATATATCTCAGAAGCCAAATGCTAGACAACCTAGAGTTTTGATGTTCACAAGTGAGGGAGGAAGGTTTTCACAGTTCTAGGAAAGAAACAGAGGTCAACTTTCCTATGCTTTTTGTGCTTTTTTCTAGTCCCCAGTGAATGGATGGTGCCTAACCATAATGAGTGCAAATCATTCTCAGTCCGGCTGTTCACTTACCCACATTCTCTGCAAACACTCTCACAGACACACCCAGGAATGAGACTTTACCAGCTCGTGGTATTTTTTAAGCAATTCAAGTTGACACTGAAAATTAATGTAGATAAAAAACACACACATAAAGGTATACAAACATATGTGTGAGAGGGTATATATATATATATATATATATGGTAATTTGTAGACTATACTATATATAGTGTATAATGTATAGAAATTACTGTATTTTAAAATAGAATACATAAGAACCCACACTGTAGCAAAGTGGGTTAAGCTGTCACCTGCAGCACCGACCTCCCATATGGGCTCTGGTCCAAGTTCTGGCTGCTCCATTTCTGATCCAGCTTCCTGCTAATATGCCTGGGAAAGCAACAAAGAATGGCCCAAGTGCTTGGGCCTCTGCAAACATGTAGGAGACGTGGAAGAGTCTTCTGGCTCCTGGCTTCAGCCTGGCCCAGCTCCAGGAGTTATGACAGTTTACGGTGAGACCATGAGATGGAAGATCTCTCTTTTTCTCTCTCCCTGTAACTCTGCCTTTCAAATAAATAAAATAAATCTTTAAAACAATTAAACAATAAAACAGCATATATATATAGAGAGAGAGAGAGACAGAGAGAGACAGAGAGAGACAGAGAGAGACAGAGAGAGAGAGAAGATAGTCTACCATGTATTGTAGCTTTTAATAGAATAAGATTAAAAATATGGAAATATGTCATAGATATATTTCTATTTAAATATTTCATGTATCTATTTGAAAGGTAGAATTGCAGCCTGAGAGAGAGAGGGAAATCTTCCATCTGATGGTTCACTCTGCAAATGGCCACAATAGCCTGATCTGTGTACATCTGAAGCCAGGAGCAAGGAGCTTCTTCTGGGTCTCCCAAAAGGGTGCAGGTGCTGAACCACCTGCCAATGCTTTCCCAGGCCATAGAGGGCTGATCAGAAGAGGAGCTGCTGGGACATGAACCTCTGTCCATATGGGATGCCCATGCCACAAGCAGATGCTTAGCCTACTGAACCACAGCATTGGTCCTATAGATATATTTTGAGATAAGTACACAAAGAGAAAAACTTATTTAATATAAGAACAAAATGATCACTGATGTGCATGTACATATAGATGATGGATGAAACAGATAATAGAATATTGTATCGCAAATGCATTGGCCTTCTCCAGATGAGTACTCATGAAACTCATGAGTGTTTGCCCATAGGGAAGAGAACAAGATACATAGTGGACATCAGGGGAGGAATATAACTTCTACTGTTTATCCTAGTGAAACTTTTGAATGCTTGAATATTAAGCTTTTAGCCATTTGACATAAAAATTAAACAGATTTTTTTTTGTTTAGGAGGTTAGTATTAAGAGTATTTATACATAATATAGGTTCACTAAAATTATTCATCTCAGGGAATGGTTTAAATTTCCAAAGAATGTGAAATGGATCTTTAAATCAGTTTCATTTAAAATAATGAGATTCATGCCCCCATCTGATTTCAAATTTCAAGCCATTTTATTTACAACTTACGCTTCTGCATTTACTATTATTTCTGTGACAGTTATCTGCAGGGGACTTTGTTGGTTTTGTATTCCTGATTCTTATAGCTACTTGCAAGACTAACACCTGTGCATTTTACTCAAGCCTTCTCTTGCTGCCCAGTTTCTTGGAGGTCCTGGATAATTTGCCTGTAAAATCATATAAACGTTGGTTTTGTTTTATATTTATTGGAAAAACAGCACTTCATTATAAATACATTTCTTTTTCTTTGTAATTTTAAGGCTATGTTTTGCTAAATTACATTAAATAAAGTTAATATTAATTTCATGCCATTATTATTATATTATACCCAACAGGTAGTTTCATATAGAATATGATTAAATAGTAGATGAAAATGTGGGAGACATTTTTTAGCCAAGGGACACTTGGATATTAACAACATTATTTGCAGGTGTCAGAAAATTATCAACTTAAAAATTATTCTTTTATAGATTTATTGGATTTTGAGTTTCATTAGTAATTGTTCTAGCTGTGCCAGACCAAATGATTTATGGCCTGTGGGCTGGACATTTTTTAACCCCTAGAAGATGGAAGACCATATTGAGAACCAGGGGGATTTGAATTTCAAATCACTGAGCTTTCATTCACTATCAATCTTCATCTCTTATTTTAAAGATTTATTTATTTATTTGAATGGCAGAGTTAGTGAGGGGACTGGGGAGTGGGGAAAAGAGACAGAGAGAGAGAGCAAGAGAGAGAGTGAGAGAGAGAGAGAAAGAGACAGACTCTTCCATCTTCTGGTTCACTCCCTAAATGCCCACAAAGGCAGAAGCTGAGCCAATCCAAAGCCAGGAACTTCCTCTGGATCTCCCATGCAGGTGCAGGGACCCATGCCATCTTCTGTTGCTTTTCCAGGCACATTAGCAAGCAGCTGGATCAGAGGTGGAGAAGAACAAACTCAAACCAGCCCCCATATGGGATGCTGGCACTGCATAGACTTAACCTCCTGTGCCACAGAGCCAGCCCCACCTTATTTATATTTAACTGCTGTTTTTTAGATTTCTAGGATCTTATCACTCAATTCAACAATTAGTTGTGAATATCATTTAAATGTCATTTTTTTTACATTATTGAAAAATAGGTACCTAATTTCACATATTTTCGGTGGTGGTAAAAATTACCCAATGGAATATGGAAGGAATTGGAGAGCTTTATTTTTCTCCAAGTTCTGATGTTTGGATGCACAAGAATGAATTTAAACTTCTTGGAGCTGAAGTTTCTAACATCTAATAGCTATAGTTATAGATGAATATGCATATTTTGATTATTTGACAACTGTTCAGACTGCATGGTCTAGTCCAGTGACTCTGGAATATGGGGGAGACACACCAAGATTTCTCAAAACTTTCAAAAGATTTGTAAAGTCAAATGATTTCAATAACCTTTCTCAGTTGTTTGCATTTCATTCTTATTTTCTCACAAGCTATAAGTAGTGTTCTCTAGGGATGGTATGATGTATATGATTGCAGTGGGTGGAATACAGAGGCAGTTATGAGGATCTCACTGTAATTTATGGACTCATACATGAAAACTCCCAGAAATATAAAACAAAGTAATATTTTGAATTTTAGTTCATAGTTATTTTTCATAAACTATTTTATTAGTATTAGCATGTCTTATATTTTTTAATTAGGAAAGACACTTAAATACATGCTATGATTTCTAACATAATATCAATAGATAGCCCACATAAAGCAATTGAGCTCTTTGCTGTCTTCAATCACATTCTAAGAGTCTGAATACATTTAAAAATGAATCTTAAGTAGAAACTTTATCTTCAAAAGTCAAGATAGATGATAAAAGAATAAAAATGTAAGGTTAATCACAATAAGAGCCATTAAGAGAAAAGTTGAAAGATACTTCACACAATTTTTAGGCACCACAAAAAGGAGCAAGCAGAGATGGATTGATGAGGCAGCCCATGTGAACTGTGTCACCACCCCATTGTCATGATGGGTGTTATTTCAGGATCAAATGGCTCTCTGTCTTCACATACTACCACATTAACAAAAATGATTATCATCGCAGAGGCCATGGAATGTTATTGTCAAGTCCCCACTTAGACAATTGATTTTCTGTTGCAAAGAAAGTTGTTTCATTGTATGAAATATTAATTTACTTTACAAAAATTATATTAATTTTTTCAAAGAGTGTTTTGCATTTATTTACCATATGCTTCTCAATATGGTAGATGTATTATATTTTTTCAAAGTTCTCATTTGTAGTTATTACATAAATATCATATATAATCAGTGAAAGTAAACTTGATTATATTTTGATAGTTTAATTTTTGAAAACTTGATATTTAAAAAATATTACCAATGACACTTTTTTAGGAATTAGAGCATTCTCATTTGGAACTAGAAATTTCTATTGTGACTTACTTTGTGCATTAATACAATTAAATGTTACTATGAACAAAATTATCTTAAAGTAAAAATTTTAATTACATGTTATGTCTTGAAAATTCCAAATACTATCTTGAAAATCAATATTCAGTGATGAATGAAACTTATATTGAATGACACTATTCAAAAAGATTTTTTTATCTCATGAATGAAAGTAATAAGCTTACAAATTATAAAATAAGCAGTACAGATTAAAAAGGCCTCCTAATGGTTTTTCTGTTTCTGAAGTTTTTTTAAAAGTTTTTTAAAAATAAAAATTTAAGAATGTTTATTTAGCTATGGATCTTTGCTAATAAAAATGGAAGAAGTATGATTAATTATATTATTAAGAACAATTATCTGATTTTAAAAATCAAATGCAAGCAAGTACTACTGACTTTCTAACTGATATTCAAGTATTCATTTATACAAATATCTTTCAATGTGTTTTTCTGTGATTATATACTGAATATATACTCGTATGAAGTTGTAAACTGCAAGTTATTCATAACCTATCACATCAACTTTATCAGTGTGGACAGTGTAATGTGACCAGTTAATTCATGGGGCATTTACTTCTTTAAGTGTAAATCAAGTTTTCTCAGCTCAAAATTCAATCTGAGAATAAGAAATTAAAGATTCACTATACAGTTATTAACTATAGTTGATTTAGTTGACCAGCACTGTGGCTTAGAGAGTAAAGCCATTGCCTAGAGTGCTGGCATCCTATATAGGCGCCGGTTCAAGACCCACCTGCTCCACTTCCTATCCAGCTCTCTGCTCTGGCCTGAGAAAGCAATAGAAAGTGGCTCAAGTCTTTGAGGCCTTGCTCTGCGTAGGAGACCTGGAAGAAGCTCCTGGCACCTGGCTGCAGATTAGTGCAGCTCTGGCCATTGGGGCCAATCGTGGAGGGAACCAGCAGATGGAAGACTTCTCTTTCTCCCTTTCTGTGTAACTTTGACTTTCAAATAAATAAATAGATCTTTAAAAAAAAAACAAGCTATAGTTGACTTAGTTAATTTTTTTATAAGAAAATCCACCAGAAGCAATGGAATTCTTTCCAGTATTAATTGACTTCACAGTTCTTGTAAGAAATGCAAATGAGTTCTTAGCAATTTCTATTTAACAAAATCATGCTTAAAAATTCTTCAGGTTCATATGCCTCAATATACCATTATAATTATTGATTCTTTTTTTTATGGATTGAAGGTAACAAGGGGATAGGGTTAACACAATAGTAACTGCAGATTTAAGTAATGTATACACATTTGTCATGAAAATATGTTCTGCTAAAATAGAGTAAAAATTGGAAATTCAAATTAGATGGGTCTTACAATGAGCAGAATAAATAGAGTATAAGAGACACGGCATGGCAGAGGGATGGTGGGGAGGAAGAGTTAGGGAGGAGAGGAGGACGTGTAACCATCTAAAGGTCTGTGACTGTTAGCTCACATAGCTGCCTTTTGGCAATGCAGGCCCAATACTGTCATGACACATACAACTTTTCTCCAGAAAGATGGAAAAGCTGAATCCTTATATGAAATATCTTAACTTTTTTGATATTTCATCAAAAAGAATAACATTTTAGAGTGAACTACTGAGTGCTTCAGCAAATATGCCTCTTTCTGCACCTGGAAGTGACATCTAGTTTAATGAAATTTTTGCCATTGAGTAAATGTAAGTCAACAGTAAATTGCTTATAGGGAACAATATCAGGAATAAAACACTGCAAACTGTATCTGACTTTCATATGTTCATAGTTATATAACTTCCTCTTACAAACAACAAAAAACCTAATTGCAGACTTCTTTTTTTATGTTCATTTATTTGAAAAGCAGAATGAGAGAAACAGAGAGAGAGAGAGAGAGAGAGAGAAAGAGAGGAGCTTGGAACTACAAAAGAGTCTTCCATGTGGGTGGTAGAGGTCCATGTACATGAGCCTTGGGAAGCATTCACAGGGAGCTGGACTGGAAACGGGCAGCTGGAACTCTAACTGGTGTTACAATGTGCAATTCCCAGACCACTTGATAACATCATTTACTGCTATTAGAGTGACCTATTAGTGCTAATAGGAGTGACCCCACTCCTATTCTATTCTATTCTATTCTATTCTATTCTATTCTCTCTCTCTCTCTCTCTCTCTCTCTATATATATATATATATATATATATATTCTGAAAAAAAGAAAACATATATATATATATATATATATATATATTCTGTTCATATGGAAGCAGTAAAATAAGAGATGGTAAAGAAGTGCTAATTTAAAAAAAATATTTATTCACTTATTTGAAAATCAGAGTTACAGAAAGGGAAAGATCTTCTGTCTGCTGGTTCACTCCCCATTCTGTCACAACAGTTGGGGCTCCGGAGGCAGGAGCTCTGCCGAGCCTCCATCATGAGTGCAGGGGCCTAAACAGTTGGGCCACTTTCTGCTGCTCTTCTCAGGCCATACGCAGGGAGCTGGATCAGAACTGGTATAGCCAGGATGTGAACCAGTGCCATAAGGTATGCTGATGTCACAGGCAGCAGTTGACCTACTAAGCCAGAACACTGACCCCTAGTTTTTTATTTTTATCTGTAGACTAATGTTGCTATTAATATTTATTTACTTTTTGTTTATTTATTAGGCAGTGGGGAGAAAGATAGTGAGAGAGAGAAAAAGGAAGAGAGAGAAAGAGGTTGAGAGAGAGATCCTCTACCTGCCAGTTCACTCCACAGTTGTTCAGCTAAGGCTAATCCAGGGCAAAACAGGAGCCTGGAATCAATTCAGCTCTCCACCAGGGGTGGTAGGGACTCAGGGACTCAGCTACCTGAGCCATCAGCTGCTACCCACTAGGAAGCACGTTAACTGGAAGCTATTGCCAAGCTGTAGTGCAGGGCAGTTGAAAACAATGGACAATCACACAAATATGAGGCGGGTTCTCCAACTTGTTTGTAGAAAAATAAAAATTTAAATATATGTGTGTGTATATATATATATGTTGCAGTATTTTTAAAAAATAGACACTACAATTCTTATATTTTACATAATTTTGGCTGTACCCTTATTTTCCAACTATTTCCATTCTTGTGCACCAGAATGAAGAATGCTTGTGCCAATAATTATATCTTCTAAATCACAGGATTTCCTTCTATTGTAGTCACCAGTTAGTTCTTCAATATTAATGCAAATTATTGACCATGTTTTGGATGTTAATGAAATTTTTAATTTTAAAACAAGTTTATATTTTCATAAAAATAGCATGAATAGAATTAGAATTCCTCTAGGTAACAGGAAGCAGGAAATAGATATTTGACAGTGAATTTAGAACCTTCTACCCAAACAATTTAATTTTGTGTCATTTTTGACACTTTTTCCATATAGCCCATGTGACTCAGGGAAGCTTACTGCATTAGTGACTCTGGGTACATTCTAATTAGTCCCAAGAAACCACTGGAAAATGCTTTCTGGTGGCTTTCACTGGTCAAATAGATGGCATGTGATCTAAACTATCCCAATCAGGCTAAACTAAATAATTTATAATCCACTTCTGAGGTACTCACGTAATTCTCACTTCCTCCTTTCTGTCCACCCAATACTCTATCTTCAAATCCTTCAGTCTTTATTCTAACACATGAAATCCAGGGCACAAGTTCTACCAATTACTATTGGCAGCTATCTTGTGTCTAGGAGGATAATTAGTATGCGAATAAATCAGCATACATATTACATATCACAGATACGGAGACAACCTGGATTCTTATTCACATTCCTGGGCTGCACTGGTGCTTACTTTACTTATGACTCACTGTCAAGTATGGTAACGAATGTCCTGTTTGTTTAAACCAAAACATAAAAATAGCATACAATATTATAAAATATTGCTAGTCTGTTTCCATGTCTATACAAAAATTAACATATTTAAAATTCCACAAAATGTTATTTTTTTCTATAAGAAAAAATTAGAATGGTGATAGAAATAACAATAATTAATATGTGCTGAAATAGAAGAAACATAAATGGCTACATCTGTAAATGCCGTAATTTATGCATTGTACTTTTTCAAAAAGTGATGTTCACTCTGCCTAAGAGATTACCAAAGAGAAAATTGCTGTAATTTGTATGCTGTAGACTGCAGCAGAACCTTGCTGACTCAGTGGCTGACTAACAAGTAGACTAATTTAGGTTTAATATCTCTTCTGTTCATTTATTAGTGTTGTGAAAAAGCACTACAAAGGTCAAAAGTCGGGTGTAAAGAGGGAGAAATAATATTATGTTGATAATCTACTGAACTGGAGAACTCTGAATATTGTAGAAGCAAGTTTACTCACGTAAATACATTCTTTAAAAAGCTGGTAATACATTCTGAGTTTAACTTACATAGCAATCTAAATGGTTAGATTCATGTACAATTAAGTAAATAAACTGAGTGAATAGCAAATAAAAAAGAATTACACCATTCAGCACACATTTATTCAAAATTTAATTACTTGTAACTACAGAGCTTATATTTCAATAGTGCATATGCAGATACTAAAAACCTTTTTGTTAACAGATTAATTTAATTGTCAAATTATCAACTTTCCTAAAAGACTGTATAATGATACATAGAAGAATGCAATTATATTTATTAAACTTATAGAAAATTATTAAATTATTTAAAATTTATTTCTTGAAAAATAGGCATGTTGGGAACTTTTAAGTAAAATGTCACAGCCATATTTAAATTTAGCAACCTGATAAAAGGAATTGCTTCTAAGGCTTTTCAGTGTAAAAATGGACAGCAGGAGACTTGTTTACATCTTTGGAAGGTGAAATTCTGAGTAATGACAACAGCTTACCACAGGTGACTCAAGTCAGCTCACAATGCTTTTGTCATAGAGACAGAAAGGTACCAGGACATCCATGATTAAGAATAACATCGTGTGCATGGGTTTGAAAATCAGCAATACTTATCTGTTGATCGTGGGATCAGTGATTCCGAGACAAGGTGACTACTGAGACTACATGTGTTGTCAGACTAATTGGATAAACTGGCAGTGACATAGCAAATGGGAGTGCAACAGAGCAGCTTTAAAATGTCAACACTTATACAAGTGAGGCTTTTGGCTTTAAAAAAAGAAGTTTTATCAATAAGTAAAAGGCATAAAATTAGATAAATGATGCACTAACCAATACTGTAAAAGAAATGAGCCTGTATACAAGTTATGAGATAGGGTTTGCATCATTTGATATTGCTAAGAGGATTTCCTCTTCACTCAAACAAGCAAATATTTTCCCCAAGGTTTAGAATGAAGATAATAATATTGAAAATTATTACAATTTTAAATCACAAAAAGGCCAGCAGGCTCCTGTTCGTGTGTTCTTGACACCTATGCAAAGCACCATCAGTTCCAAATGTCTTCAAATATACTATGACATGAACAGTGTGCTAATATTTACACAGGTTTTGAATATGGAGAAAACAAACTGTAACAGCAATAATCATGAAGGAGTAATCACTAGAGCTAAGTGGAATCCAAATAATAACCAACCTGGGGCCAGGGCGGTGGCGCAGCGGGTTAAAACCCTGGCCTGAAGCACTGGCATCCCATATGGGTGCCAGTTCTAGTCCTAGCTGTTCTTCCTCTGATCCAGCTCTCTGCAATGGCCTGGGAAAACAGTAGAAGTTGGCCCAAGTCCTTGGGCCCCTGCACCCACGTGGGAGACCCAGAGGAAGCTCCTGGCTCCTGGCTTCGGATTGGCACAACTCCGGCTGTTGTGGACATCTGGGGAGTGAACCTGTGGATGGAAGACCTCTCTGTCTTTACCTCTCTCTGTAACCCTTTCAGAAAATAAAATAAATCTTTAAAAAATAAAATAAAATAATAAACATCCTAACAGGTGTGAGGCTATATGCTGCGATTTTCATCTCCTTGACAATTATCAACTTTGAGTATCTTGTCACATATCATCCATTCTCATGTCATCTTTTAGTAAGCGTCATTTCAACTCCTCAGTCCATTTCTAATTGGGTTGTTTATTGGCACAGGGTTGCAGGAGTTGTTTACACGTATTCGATATTAATCTCCTATTAGATACATGGCTGAAAATATTTTCTCCATTTCTTATTTTGTTTTTTTTTTTTTTCATTGTTGGTTTTTTGGTGTGCAGAAGCCATTACATCTGATTTTTCTCTTTCTGCTTTTGTTACCTATGATTTTGGTGTCATATTCAAGGAATCATTGTCCAGATCAATGCCATCAAAATTTCTGCTATATTTTCTTCCAGTTATATTGATATGGACCTTAGGATCTTGAATCTATTTTGAGTTGATTTTGTGGACTCTGTATTATAAGGACTATTTCATTCTTTTCCACAAGGAGGTCTAGTTGTCCTTGGACCTTTAGCTGAGAGAATATTCTTACTGTTTTCTAGGCACCCTAGTTGAAGGTCAGTTCACTATATGTACATAGATTATTTCATAAATAAAAGCTATGAAGTCTTGGTGAGAATGTGAACAAACTGGAATACTTATGCAGTGTTGGTGGAGATGTAAATGATGCAGAGCTATGGAACAAAGTATGAGGTTATCTCAGTGTTTCAAAATAGAATAGCCAATTACACTTCTTGGTGTATTTCACTTCTCCCTATTCTATGTTTGTTGTAACATTATTCACCATAGACAAGATGCAGAGACAACCTAAGTATCTTTCAACAAATAATTGATAAAGAAATGTGATAAATGTACACCGTGGACTACTATTTAGTCTTGAAAAATGAGTCCTAGGCAAAAATATGGATGACTGTGGAACATCTTATTCTAAGAGAAATTAGTCACAAGACAAATGTTACATAATTCCACTTATATTACTTCTACAATACACAAACTCATAGACATAGGCCATAATGAAGGAGAAATGGGAAATTGTAGTTTAACAGGTATAAAATTTCAGTTACACAAAGGCGATAAGTTCTAGAACTTTGCTATGCAGCAGTGTACATGTAGTTAACATTACTGTAATAGGGGCTGGTGCTGTGGTGCAGTGGGTTAATGCCCTTGCCTGAAGCACCAGCATCCCATACGGGCACCGGTTCGAGACCCAGCTGCTCCACTTTTGACCCTGCTCCCTGCTATGGCCTGGGAAAGCAGTAGAAGATGGCCCAGGTCCTTAGGCCCCACCCTTGCATGGGAGACCTGGAAGAAGCTCATGGATCCTGGCTTTGGATCGGTGCAGCTTCAGCCATTGCAGCCAATTGGGGAGCAAACCATCAGATGGAAGACCTCTCTCTCTGCCCTTCCTCTTCTGTGTAACTCTGACTTTCAAATAAATAAATAAATCTTAAAAAAACAATACTGTAATAGACATTTAAAAATTCAGTAAGAAAGTGGACCCAAATTGTTTTTACACTAGAAAAAATTTATTATTTTGCTAATTTATATAAACAAAAGATACAGAATTGTAGAGCAAACTAAGCTTGTCTCAGTTTTCTCTATTTGAGGCATAACTTTAAGAACATCTCAATAGTTTCAATACCATGCCATGCTAGGTAGTGTATCCTATAATTTTTGCTTGAGGATGAACTCACTAATGAAATATGGAGTCATTTGCTTCTTCTTAATTTTAAACGGATATTTCACCATTATTTTGTGCTAAGTGTCCCATTTGCAAGGATGCTAGGTAGGAATATTGGGAAAGCACATGACTCTGAGAGTATGAATTTTCTTCTGCCATTTGAGTCAGTGAACATTGTGTACCAGATCTTGGTAATACAGAGAACATTAATAGCAAATTTAGTAGTAGTTGTTTTCTGAACAAGATGCAAATTAAAAATAAAAGAGAGCTGAAACGTCAATTGATTAAGAATTTATCAAAATGCTTATTTAAGTGATTATTTGATTAATGAAATATTTTAAGTAGGTTATACATTTAAGAAACTGTTTTTACTAAATACAAATATCCCCATCATACTAGTTAATACCAGCACTAATGGTTTAACAACATTGAATATTAAAAAACTAATTCCCCTCTACAATAAACACTTTTTATTCCATATGATTAATAATTATCAGGTATGTGTTTTGGTCAAAATATTGCTAATACTGGATTAATTTGCAATTTACAAATTCAATATATAGAAGTAAATATCTATTCTTTGATTCATCTAACCATTTATTCTGCTTTTACCCTGTGGAATAAAAACAGAAGTTTTCTTTCATGTGACAGCCCGTCAAACTCATCTACACTTTGATATTGGGATCAATGATTCTCAGACAACTTGAACAGCAAGACTGTATATGTTGTCAAATAATCTGAGAAATAGTTATGCATGTATTGAATACTAATGAACTTCAGCAGTGTAAGAATATTAAAGTGTGATAATGCCCTGTTCCCCTTGTCAAATATTCTCTCCCCTGAACTACACAATTCTAGTTGCAATAACCTTTATTTTTGTGACACGGTTTGCAACTGCTCCATTTCATCTTGCTCTGATTCCAGTATTGAGTTTAAATTTTTAACAATCATAATGAAGTGTGCTACCCAGATACATAGTTATGATATCTTAAAAAATAATGATTTCAATTGACCCCTTTGGGAGAATGAAAGTTATTGCCTTAAAAGAAAACTAAGATAATAATATATTGAATAGCAGTGGTGAGAGTGGGCATCCCTGTATGTACCAGATCTCAGTGGAAATGCTTCCTGCTATTCCCCATTCAATAGGATGTTGGCCGTGGGTTTTTCATAAATTGCTTTGATTGTATTGAGGAATGTTCCTTCCATACCCAGTTTGCTTAGAGTTTTCATCATGAAAGTGTGTTGTATTTTATCAAGTGCTTTCTCTGCATCTATTGAGATAATCATATGGTTTTTCTTCGGCAGTCTGTTAATGTGGTGTATCACGTTGATTGTTTGTGCACATTGAACCATCCCTGCATACCCTGGATAAATCTCACTCAGTCTGGTTGGATGACCTTTCTGATGTGTTGTTGCATTCTATTGGCCAGAATTTTATTGAGGATTTTTGCATCTATGTTCATCAGGGATATTGGTCTGTAATTCTCTTTCAATGCTGCATCTTTTTCTGCTTAGGAATTAAGGTGATGCTGGCTTCATAAAAAGAATTTCGGAGGATTCCCTCTTTTTTGATTGTTCTGAATAGTTTGAGAAGAATTGGAGTTAGTTCTTCTTTAAATGTCTGGTAGAATTCAGCATTGAATCCATCTGGTCCTGGGCTTTTCTTTGTTGGGAGGGCCTTTATTACTGTTTCAATTTCTGTCTCAGTTATGGATCTGTTTAGATTTTCTATGTCTTCCTGGTTCAATTTAGGTAGGTTGCATGTGCCCAGGATCTATCCATTTCTGATAGGTTTCCCTGTTTGCTGGCATACAAGTTCTTGTAGTAACTTCTGATGATTCTTTTTATTTCTGTGGTGTCTGTGTTACGTTTCCTTTTTCATCTCTGATTTATTGATTTGGGTCTTTTCTTTTTTTAGTTAGTTGGGCCAATGGGGTGTCAATTTTGTTTATTTTTTCAAAAAAACCAGCTCCTCATTTGGGTGATTTCTGTAATTTTTTTATTCAATCCTGTTGATTTCTTCTCTGATTTAAATTATTTCTCTCCTCTACTAGATTTGGGTCTGGTTTGCTGCAGATTGTCAAGATCGTTGAGATGCATTGAAAGCGCATCTATTTGGTGCCTTTCCAATGTCTTGATGTAGGCACCTATTGATATAAACTTTCCTCTTAACACTGCTTTTGCTGTATCCCATAAGTTTTGGTACGTTGTGCTGTTATCCTCATTTACTTCCAAAAATTTTTTGATTTCTCTTTTAATTTCTTCTATGACTCATTGTTCGTTCGGGAGCATGTGGTTCAATCTCCATGTGTTTGCATATGCTCTAGGGATTTCTTTGGTTTGACTATATACTTTCCTGTGGTTTGTCTTCTAAGTCTGATATTCTCTCTTCTGCTTCACCAATTCTGTTTGTAAGGCTCTCTAATGTGTTTGTCATTTGATCTATTGAATTCTTCATTTCATTATGATTTCTCGTCACTATCACAGTTTCTTGTTCTACTAGTTGTTTCATTTCATTTTGATTCCTCCTTAATATTTCATTTTCACAAGAGATTTTCTATCTTGTCCATTAAGGATTTTTGTAGTTCAAGAATTTGTTTTTGAGAGCTTCTTAACGTTCATCAATTTTTTGAGATCCGCTTCTTGCATTTCTTCTATCTCATCATCTTCATAATCTTGAATTGGGGTGTCTTTTTCATTTTGGGGCATCATAGTGTCCTCCTTGTTCTTGTTACCTCGGTTTTTGCATTTTGTTGTTTGGCATATTGGAGATATTCTTTGGTTTTTTTTATGTGTTTTTTTGTTGTTGTTGTTATAGTATAACTCTTGATTAAGTCGACTGTCTGCTTTTGATGGAGGCTTAGAGGCTTGAGATGGGTGTGGCCTGAGAGCTCTGTTTGGTTCCTCAGGGTTGAGGGTGTCTCAAAGGTGACACTCCCAGGTTAGGCATGGTAAATTTCTCTCTTTCTTTCTTTCTTTCTTTCTTTCTTTCTTTCTTTCTTTCTTTCTTTCTTTCTTTCTTTTTATTTATTTTTTATTCAAAAGGGAAGTAATTCCGCACAGCTGAATGGAATTGGAGGTAGTTAGCAGGCTAATGATTTACCCACAGGAACCAGAGATCGGAAGCTCTTTCCCAAGGACCGCACAGGGAATCTGTGCTGCCCTAAGTGTGGGCTCAAATTCTCCTGCAGTTTCCCACTGGGTTGCCAAGGTTACCGAATTGTAGCATCTCTGGAGAGTACTCATGTGAATTACGTGAGTTCTCTCCCCCACTGTCTCTTTTTCCACAATCTCAGTTCATTAGCACCACACATTCATTAGGTTCTAATCTCCTGTTTTTTCACCCTCCTCCCAAGCGTCAGGTTTTTCTGCTAGGCTCAGGGCCGGTGCAGACCTAAGGTTGCCCTGCTTATGAAGTATGTCCAAAATGGCCCCTACTGTTTGTCTTGCTCACCTTTGAGAGGTGGGCGGAGAGAGAGAAACTCGTGTCCATATTGCTCACTTTTTTTTTCTCTCTCTCTTCTAGTTAGGCTGGTGAACTTTTCCCCATGTGGTTTCAAGCTTCGTTCCCTCTAGTCTCCTCTTTCTGCTTGCCTGTCGGTGGGTGTCTCGGGCTATTGAGGTTCGGCTCACCTCGCGTTCTATTGCTAGTGTGTTGAGTCTGCTGCTGGTGTCCCGAACTTGGGCTCCCACGCTCTCCATTCAGGTCCACTGTGAATCACTAGTTCCAGAAGAGTTTCCTCTGCTGTTTCTTCCCCTACTCTTCCTTGAACCTGCAATATCTCCACTTTTATTAAACTGTCTCTCCCCGGACTATCAGTGTGCTCCCTTCCTATTCCCCCATCTTGCTGCTCTCCCTATTATTCATTTCTAGCTATTTTCTTCATGGATACTGTTACTAATGTTATATTTAATTAATTCACTCATATCATTACCTCAATTTTTTTCTAAATTTATTTATGTATTTGAAAAGCAAAATGACAGACACAAACATACACACACACACACACACACACACACAAATATCTTCCATCCACTAGTTCACACCCCAAATGCCCATAACAACCAGGGCTGGATGAGGACAAATACAGGAGCCAGGAATTCCTTCTAGGCTTCCTGAAGTGGGTGGTGGGAACTCAAGTTTTTGAGCTGCTTCACATTGCATTAACAGGGAGCTTGACTGGAAGCAGAAAAATCAGCACAGCAACTGGCACTCTTATCTGGGATGTTGGCATCCCAAGTGGTGGGGTGGCTTAACCTCTGTGCAATAGTCTTCCCTTACCAACTCAATTCAATTAACAAAATTTAACTGTCTTTTGTATTACTATCTAAGTTAAATGAATGCTCAGTAGCAGAGGACTGTCTGGTACTTCATCATCATCTTATGTCTAGCTTGACCTCATCATGATAATCAACTCTTCAATAATTCACCACATAGTTATCATCGACTTATTATCATCAACATATTATGAACTTTTATTAATAATTCTCGTTATGATAATATTGCAAACCATCTGGTGATATACTGAACAAAGATGAAATTAAACAATTGTTTTCCTGAAATCTGAAATGCACCCTTGAAAGAAAAGTAATCTACTCTAAAGTAGAAAGAATTGCAATAAGGGGAAGAATATTCAAGACCTCTTGGGGCATAAGAAAAACAATTTGTTAGCGTAAGTTGCTATCTTCAAATCTGTCTCTGGACTTAACTATGATTTAGTGTAGTCTTTTGAACCATAAGCAAGGTAGCCCTATTAACATTTAACTGATCTGTTTCCTTGATTTTTTCCCCAAAAAATCATCTGTTTATTTTTTTTCTGCTTCTCTAATTCCTTGAGTATACTTAAAGATTGTGCTCCATTATTTGTCTTCCATGATGTCTCTCTACTAAAACTATATATTTTGGACCGATTTCAACCACAAAATTATGCCCTATTTCTTGGTCCTCTTCAGTTCTTCTCATGCTTACTTCTGAAGAACTCTATCCTTACATAATTATAACTGTGTTTGGTATATATATAAATACTTATTTTAATACTAAACTGGCCCTCTCTAACTGTGAGTTCAGCGTCCACTGATTGAATCATCACAAAAGGAAATATTTTTTAAAAATTGCATCTGTATTGAACACAAATTTTTTCTGATGATTACCTAAACAATATGTGATAACTTTTACTGAGCGTTTACTTTATAATCTGGAGATGCTACAAAGTTTATGACAAAGATATATGTATGTTACACACAAATATTACAAAACTTTATATGTGGTATTTCAAAAACTGAATTTTCTGTTTTCAAGGGGTGCTAGAACCAATGTCCCATGGGTAATGAGGAATGATGATATTTTGAAAATATACTTAAATGCTAAGTCAAAGACAATTCAGCTGGAAATACATCAGAATTTTTATACTTTAGGCAGTAATTGGTGTAATTGTCTTTTTGCTCAAGTGATTTTCATGGTTAATATGATACCATCCTTAAGAAATTTTAGCATCTCTCCAATCCACCCAAGAAAATACATCTATTTCAATATCATTTAACAGTTTTGAGATACTTTGGCTATATCAAATTTGAGGTACTAATGACTTTAATCTGTGAATTCCTCTGGAGTCAGTTCCTCCCATCTGACCTCCTTCTGCATATCTCCACAGAATAACCTATCGTATGCAATATATTTTCAACTAGTATTTTCCAAATAAAGACAAACAGAACATATATTAACTACAAATAAATCCACACCTACCACAATGTGCAAATTGCTGGAAAAACAGTTGAAAAAAATCAAAACAACCCAGATAAAAAAGATAACATAAATGAACAAGAAAAAGAGCAACAGCTTTCTTACCAGAGACATTGAAACCCAGAAGCAAATGGACAGCTTTTGTAAAATGCTGAAAGAAAAAAAGAAAATCTGTCTATGTTGAATACTATAACCAGTGAACAAAAAAGCTAAATTCAAAAATTAAAATGAAGGGCCCACATTGTAGTATGGGGGTAAAGACACTATCGGCAAAATTGTCATCCCTAAAAAGGTTTAGTTTTGGCTGCTCCACTTTCAATCCTCTGGACATGCTACTCCAGATGTTACAAACCTTAGAAACAGACTATCCAAACATGCTTTTCCTGTTAATCAACCTATACCCATGGCACCGTGTGCGTTTACAGGCACCAACAATTCACTGTTTGGAATAGTGATCAAATCCTCAACAGAAAAAGATAGGATCCATGTAGGACACCATGGGGGATCAGTACAGTTGGGAGTAATAAGGGCAGTAGTTAAGGTTCTACTTCTTAGCCAGGATGGGCCAGTAAATATATTTTCAGACAGCAAATACTCAGTACAGGTAGCAAAGATGATCCCTTTTGCAGTCTTTAACCCAACCAATAAGCCAATTGACCAGATGTTCACAACACTTAAGGAGCTGAGAACAGAAAACACCCATGATATATCTCACACTTAAGATCACATACTGGGTTACCTGGCTTTATTTTCCAAGGCAACAAAAGGTTGATTGTCTTATCCCCTGCAACACGGCTTCCATTGGACACTTAGAATAAGCCTGTATTCTACACTAAAAATTTCATATGTTGGCAAGCAACATAAAATTGCTTTTCCTGGAGCTAATAATGAGCTGATGCAAATACCTACTACACTTTTGCAAAAATTGTTCCCCCCTCACCCTGTTAGGCCCACTGCAACAAGCAGGAGTGAACCTGCGAGGCCTTGCTCCTAATAAGCTCTGTCAAGTGGAAGTCACCCACATAAACTTCTTTGGTAAACTTAAGTTTGTCCATGTGGTGGTAGATACTTATTCAAAGGCTGTATTTGCAACAGCCCAATCCAGAGAAAAGGCTAGTAATGTGATAAAGGCAGTTGAGTCAGCCTTGCTGGTCCTTGGTGTCCCCTGGACAATAAAGACTGAATACGGGCCAGCATATATATCACAGGAATTTAATTCCTTCCTGAAACCCTGGAACATACAGTCTGCCACAGGTATCCCATACAACCCACAGGGACAGCAAATCATTGAAAGAACTCAAAGGACAATTAAAGATCTCTTACAAAGACAGACAAATAATCATATGCCCCCAGACCCACAGCTTGCTTTGACTGAGGTCCTTTTCACTATCAATGTTCTTACTTGTGATTCCCAAGGGATAAGCCCAGCTTATAAACACTGAGAATCCTTTCCATCACAGGCCTCAGCCCCTAAAGTTAGGTGGAAAGACTCCATGACATAAGAATGGAAGGGACCACACCCTCTGCTAACCAAGGGTCAAGAATATGCTTGTGTCTTTCCAGAGAATGTGGGACAGCCCATTTGGGTACCAGCCAGAAACATCAAGCCTGCAACTGACAGTCAACCAGCACCAGCTGAACAAGACTGAGAACCCGCTTTGTTAGCAGATGCACCTGCCCTATCATCCTACCCTGAGAAACTGCCCATAGCCACATCCATACTGTTTTATACCCCATTAGCTCTGGTCAGCCACTCAAATGGCCCACAGCCTGCGTGTAGTCATGCCATTCCTGATTACCATTGTTCCTCATTCCTACCCTGATCTGAGCAAGCACTCCTGTGGTCTCCTATTTTGAGCGCTGGTTAGTCAATGATGGGTAAGATCCCCTGGGGGACAACCTAAAACAGCACAGCTGCATTTGGAGACCACATGGAAACAAGGTCAACAATGCTATGGCCAAAAATCATGTCTCCCATTGCTCAGAAATAAATGAAAAGGGGGAAATGTGGTGGAATGTGAAGGCCATGCCAAGATAGCTGCTGGCAATGGAAACTGCCTGGCAACAGGTTGTGATTGGATGGCTTCAGAAACCACATTACAACAGAGCCTGCCTGACAATAGGCTTTGATTGGATGGCTTCAGAAACCACATGGCAATGGAGCCTGCCTGGCAACAGGCTGTGATTGGTTAGGGCATAGACTATCCTTTGACCGGATTGGCTGCCTTGGCTATATAAGCTGCTGTACCAACTGAAATAAAGTAGTCTACAGGCTTCTCACCTCTGGCTCACTTTCACCTAACTCCCGGGTCTGTGTGGTGACTCCATGCCTCTTGCCTCCACTATGCTCCTCCTCTCAGAAAGAATCCACCTCAATATAGTCCAACTCCTTGTTAATACTCACAGGAAAGCAGCTGAAGATTCCCCAATTCCTTGAGTCCCTGATTCACAAGAGAGACCCAGAAAAAAAGTTCCTGGCTCCTGGCTTTGACCTGGCCCAGGCCCAGGTCCAGCCCAGTCTCAGCCCAATCCAGACCATTGCAGACACTGGGGAGTGAACAAGTGTATGAAAAATCACTTTGTATCTCCCCCTCTCTGTGGCTCTGCCTTTCAAATAATAATTTTAAAAAGTAAAAATTAAAATAAAATAATATGAAAAATACTTTTTGAGATCAATGGAATTTGGATATACAACACAAATTACAAGAATGATTTATGGATATATTAATATAAGATTAAGTAGACTTTAAGACAAAAATATGCTGAATTATAAAGGAGATCATAATCAGTCTTATAAAATGATTATTTATCAAAAAGACATAAAACTCCAAATGTGTATGGGTTTAATAATAAAGTTTCAAAATACACAAAACAAAAATGGACAAAGCTAAAAGGGCAGAGAAATATTGCAGGTACTTTATAGCCAGAAGTTATAAATTTTATCTTTTGAATAATCACTAAATATAGGTATTTCAACACTATCAACCCTCTTAACGTATTCGGCATTGAAGAGTTTTCCAGCCACTGTTTAATGTACACATTCTTTTCATGTTCACATGGAACATTCATGAATATACATCATATACTCGGGCATTGAAAAATTCTCAACATTTTAAAGTAATTGAAGTCAGATAGAATATGTTTTTAGACCCCAATGAATTAAAAATTAGTAAATAGTAGCAGTAAGTTGTCTAGAAAAATCCCCAAATAATTTATGTTAAGCATCAGCCCTCTAATTAACTCATTCATCAAAGAAGGAAGTACAGAGAAAATTATGAAATATTCAGAAATGAAAGTTTATGAAAATAAAATGAATTTAATTTTGTGGGAGCTTATAAAGAAGTACTTATTTCTTAATATGCTTAGATTAAAAAACAAGCATCAATGACCTTCCAAAGGCAAAACCTCTCTGTAACAGATGGCCTCAACATTCACTTTTATTTGACTGGGGCTTATCTATTGTTTGATGATGTATCACTGATACTTAACAGAATATATTTATGTACGTCATCTGATGAAGGAAAACTGATGCTAGTTTACTTCAAAGAGGACTATAACAGGCAGACATAAAAACACAAATGGTTTCTTAATAATGACTGGTTTTGAGAGTGATACTGTGGTGATGTATAGCTGGAAAGGTACAATGGTGGCTGCATTTTTGCTGAGGTCTTTGCAGTCCACAACGTCATTTGCCGTGGCCAGGCAGGGCCCTGAAAGCTGGAAACAGTATTGCATAGAGTCTCTTACTACATCTAATTTTAAGTGTGAAAGACTATATTACCCTGCCAGGGCTGCTGCAAGACAGAACCAAAGGGGGTTCTTTAAATAACAGAAACTCATTGCTTCATAGTTCTGAAGGCAGAGTCCAGACTGGCAGAGGTGGTTGCATCTAAATATTGTGAGGAGGACTATATCCCAAGATTCTCCCCTTGCCTCTTTTCAGTTAATGATAATCTTAGGTATTCCCTTGGTTTTCAGAAGCATCATACCTTAGTCTTCACTTGATGTTCTCCCTATGGTCAAATTCCAGGCTTTCAAAATACCAGCCATATTAGATTAAGCCCTATCCTAATGATTTCATTTTAACTCGATTAACAATAGAAAGATCCCATCTCCACACATGATTACATTCTGAGTTCCTGGGATTGAGGACTTCAATATAGGAGTCTGAAGTGGAAGCATAGTTCACCCAATAACAAGAACTATTATGTTTTCTTCAGGAATAAGACACATAAAACTGTACAACCCGCGAAGGCTTTGTGAACTTACACAACTTGGTGTCTTCTTTCCTAGAAGCCAAAACCAGAGTAATATGTGTAGCCAAATAATGTCCATTAGAGTCCTTATTTAATTTTATAGCTTAGCAAAATAATAATAATGACAAAGACAAATTTAAGGCATTGTTTGTTCAGATTATGTAGGTAACGCAAGGATATTGGGAATACCACCAGAGGAGGAAAAGCATAGATCTGTTTCCTGACCTGTTTCTTATCTCTAACTCATTTGTACAGTTGGTTCTCTGCAGATTAGAAATTGGATTGTCTAATGTTTGGTCCATGGAACAGCCAAGTTCCTTCTGGGTTTTTTCATCCAACCATCTGTTGTTCTCTGAGTCCTTGTCTCTCTGAGCATTGATGGTTCATTTGATCTTATTAATCTCCCAACTGTCAGCCATAAAGCACATGCATTCTCCTAGGAACTTTCTGAGTTCCAAACTGTCTAGCCTTTCATTGCTACTTACTATCTGATTTCTTTTTTGGAAACAAATCCTCCTTTCTCTCAATGACCTGCATGTTCCGGGGACATTGGTTGTTGAAAAACTCCATCCCTTGTCTTTCAAATTGACAATTGTGTGAGTTTTAGTAACACAGACATTGCCTTATCTGACATTGCCTTATCATCCTCAGTGTCTGCATCCAACTCTAGCTGAGTCTTTGATGGTCCCCAGTGAGCACACTCTGAGATTGACTCACATACTCTGGATGTAGCAGCCATCATACCCGAGCTATCTTCTACAGGGTTTGATATAGATATCTCAACAGTTCTGAAAGGCTCTGAGCTGGGGCCTGTGTAATAAAATAAAATCAACTTAAGCTATATTTTTCTATATCTCTGACTTTAAAAGACAGCTTATTTCTCATATCTTCCTTTATTTCTATTTATTTCTGGAGTTTTCCAATTAATGCTTTTGGATTGCAGTTAATTACGGGCAACTGAAATTGTAGAAAGAAAAACCACAGATAAACAAGACTACTAATGCACTAGTCAGTGTTTTTGAGGGTACTATTATGCTTCCTAAACTCAGTTAACTTTTATTTTTAACAGGCACAGTTAGACAGTGAGAGAGACAGAGAGAAAGGTCTTCCTTCCATTGGTTCAACCCCCAGATAGCCACTACGACCGCACTGCACCAATCTGAAGCCAGAAGCTTTCTCTAGGTCTCCCATGTGGGTGCAGGGCCCAAGCACTTGGGCCATCCTCCATTGCCTTCCCAAGCCACAGCAGAGAGCTGGACTGGAAGAGGAACAACCGGGACAGAACCGTCGCCCCAACAGGGCCTAGAACCCGGGGAGCCGGTGCTGAAGGTTGAGGATTAGCCTAGTGAGCCGTGGCACCGGCCCAAACTCAGTTAACTTACCACTTGAAGTATGCCTCAGTGTCCTTTTTTTACATAGCTAAAACGTAAGTTAAACCAATTTTTTGAGATGTAGTGATAGCAGCAGTGATTTTTAAAAGTTTATGTTACTTTTGTTAACTTCTTTAGTAATTTTAAAGATATTTATTTTAACAATTTATTAATAATAATTATACATATTTATGAACCACCGTGCAACATTTCATGTATGTACTGATCAAATCAAAGTAATTAACATTTCTCTTTTCTTGATATTATTTATCATTTATGCCTTATAGAATATTTCACCTCTTCCTCATAAAATATTTAATAGGTTATTATGACCTATAGCCCCTTAAGTATGCTGAAAGTTATTCTTTCAATCTAATTCTGATTTAGTATTTATTGTCTAAAATTTATCCCCCCTTCACCTTGAGTAGCTACTATTCTGTGTTTAGATTCCCCTTTTTTAACTTTAATGTGTGAAATAGAACATCCATTATTGTTTGTGTCTGACTTATTTCACTTAACGTGATGCCCTCCAGTTTATTCCCTTTTGCTTCAAGTGAAAGAATCCCACTCTTCTCTATGGTATAATACTATTCTATGTTCTGTATATACCTTATTTTCTTTATCCATTAGTCTTACAGTGAGCATTTTAGTTGATTCTAAATCTTTACTATCATTAATAGTGTTGCAACAAACATGGTAGAGCTGGTAACACTGATACAATTATACCTTGTGTTTTGGATATACATTTAATACTTTTGAAAAATTGTCATGCATTACACCAAATTTCAAAGCATTTTTATGTTGAGAACCAAAACAATTCCCTGGAAAAGATGCTAGACTTAGAGGAAATCTGAATAATATTAAAGCTCTAAATTAAACATAACATATTGTCATTGGCTTATCTGCCTCTTCCTTTAATTACAGATATTTACATACTAATGACTATAAAACAGTCTGAAGCTCTGCGCTAGCAGTGACTTCTTAAAAGTTTTTCTTTTCCTTAAATGAATTGTTGCTTTCTATACAATTTAAGTTTTGTGTTTTTAAACATCTTTATTGTATCTAAAAATAATATAATACTGGATTTCCATTCAGTTCTAACTGATGGTTCGTAATGCAATACCTGCTCCTATTCACACTCATCTACATTCATATTCATTCTATCTCACCTGCTAATATATTTACGTTTCAGCATACTCTGTATTTCCCTCCAGCTTCGTAGATCATCCATGCTACTTCTTTGGCTATTGTGGTACGTAACATTTCTTCAGAGCAGTCAAGCTTCTCCCCAGGTGAGGCTTCTTTATTCCCCCTGGGAAAGCTTGAATATATTTTTCTTGTTCAGTGACTGATGTTTTATTATGCCCCTGTGCACAGCTCTAGCCCTGACTCAGAATTTTAGTTACTTTCTTGAATTACATTTGGAAAATATGATCAGAATTCAATAAAATAAGTCTTTAGAATAAATTCAATATTTCTACCTCAGATACCATAATACATATTTAGCAGAATTTTGATGTTCATATCACTAAAATGTAGGGGATTTTTCATTCATGTATAACTTACCACTCTAAAATCCACTTACAAATAAATTTTATGTACAGTTTTATAAATAATTCTATGTTTGTTTAATGTTATTGTGTTTTCAGTGTATATCTATAGCTGACCTCTTATTCATTTCTATGTAATTATCTTTGTCTTGGTTATTCAAATCACCCAATAGATTATAAAAGCACTTACACAAAATAATATGACTTTAAATTAGCAAGTGAAAGCATCCTCCAGTTACTTTTATAAAATGAATTTAATTGAAGGAGTGTTTATTCTGCTTACCAATTTCATGTGCACATCCCCTCGCTACATATTGTCAGTTGTTGTTATTGTTCCCCTGCATTCTTTTCCAATCACAAGTTGGAGGCTGTGGGATGTGAACCCAAAAGACAAACAATTGTACATCCTAAAGTTCATGAAAAAATGAATTAAATGACATTACACATTTCCATAAACTTTTTGAAGAAGTCTTGTGTTTTTTTCATGGTTTCCACAAGTGGGGATAATAATTCAATTTTCAGTGTTGAGCAAGCCAGTTTTAAACAAACGCCATTATTTTCAATTACATCATGTAATACAAAAAGTAGGAAAAAAAAAAAGCATATTCAGTAGCCATGAATTATGAAATCTTGATAACTGAGAGTATCATGCCAATGTATGAATCATATCTGACGTGTTATGAATGTTTAATTAATTAAACTAACCTAAAAATTCTACCCTCTGGGGCAAGTGTTGGGCCTATCAGTTAACACTTTTTTGGGACACCAACAACCCAAATACTGTGCCTGTATTTGAGTCCCAACTCTGCCCCAATTCCACCTTCCTCTTAATGAGTGTGCTGGGAGGCAGCAGGTGATTGCTCAATGGGTTGGTTGCCTAGTAGCTATGCAGGAGACCTGGATTGTGCTCACAGTTCCTGGCATTTGTCTTCTGCCTGTAACATCACAGGCATTTGGTGAGTTAACCAGTGGATGGGAGCTGTCTCGCTTGCTCTCTCCCACTCTCAAATAAAAAAAAATGTATTTTTTTTTCAAATTTGTCTTCACAGAGATCTTCCTACATAATTTATCTTCCCAAAATTAACCTCTATAGTTAAGAATTGCAAGGAAACTTTTTAAATAATATTCAGTTGAGCTTTTGATCTAAACATTGATTTTTCTCCTCCAGATTGCATTAAAAATATTGCCAGGAAGTGGGTTATCAGGATTACACAAAATTATTCTTGGCTGCAGTTATAACAGATTCCAGCATTATCCATTCACAATAAGGTGCAAAAATAATTCTTCATATGTCTGCATCCTGAATGTCTTTCTTGGCCATTCAAGATAGATTGTCACCAGAAATAAAATCTTTTATTCAAAATGACAGGAAGCAGAACTAGACAAAAAAGAGGAAAGTAAGGGTAAAAGTGAACACTTCAGCCTCATGTTTAAAGATGGGTAGAGGCACACTATTTTTCTCTTCTCAGATAATTATGGAGAAGACTTTGCAGGCCAGTGTTGTGGCATAGCAGGTAAGGCTGCCACCTACAGTGCTATCATCCCATATGGCTGCTGGTTCCTGACTTGGGTGCTCCATTTCTAATCCAGCTTTCTGCTATTGCCTGGGAAAACAATGGAAAATGGCCCAAGTCCTTGGGCCCTTGCACCTACCTGGGAGACCAGGAAAAATCTCTTGGCTCCTGGCTTCGGATTGGCGCAGCTCTGGCCATTGCGGCCAATTGGAGAATGAACCAGTGGATGGAAGACCTCTCTCTCTCTCTCTCTCTCTCCCTCTCCCCCCCCCCTCTCTCTGCCTCTCCTTCTATCTCTGTGTAACACTTTCAAATAAATAAATCTTTAAAAAAGACTTTCAAACACTGAGTGTATGATTAATGAATAATAATAGTAAACTAAAATTATTAGGTTTTGAAACTCTCTGTCTTAAAATTTCCATAGTTTTGGATCATAGTTACAACTGGTGAAACAAAAGCTGTGGGTTGGCATTGTAACACAGAGGGAAAATCTTTTCACCAACTGCAATGCTGGCATCTCCTGTAGGTTCCAGTTTGAGCCCTACTCTACTTCTTATCTAGCTCCCTGCTAATGCCCTTGGGAAAGCAGTAAAGGGTGGCTCAAGTTCTTGGACCCTGCACTCATATGGGAGACCTGAACGAAACTCCTGGCTCCTGGTTTTGGCTTGGTCCTGCATTGGCACTTGTGGACATATGGGGAGTGAACCAATGGATGGGAAATTCTCTGTCTCGCTCTTTCATTCTCTGTAGCTTTGCATTTCAAATAAATTAACTAAAAATCATTTTAAATATTCTAAGAAAGGTTTTCCATTCATATCTTCAAATCCCACACTATTCTTTGTTGTGGGAGAGTATAAGATACTCTGAATTGTTCACTAGAATTTAGTGGTGGAACAGGGAACATCTCAACTTGGGGATCATCTTTCTTAGGACCAATAGAATAAGTAGAAATACAGAATCTTTAGCTCCACCCATGGCTTACAGAATAAGAAACTTATTTATTTATTTTTTTGACAGGCAGAGTTAGACAGTGAGAGAGAGAGAGAGAGAGAGCGAGCGAGACAGAGAAAGGTCTTCCTTTCCGTTGGTTCACCCCCAAAATGGCTGCTACGACCAGAGCTGCACTGATCCGAAGCCAGAAGCCAGCTGCTTCTCCTAGTCTCCCATGTGGGTGCAGGCCCCAAGCACTTGGGCCATTCTCCACCGCCTTCCTGGGCCACAGCAGAGAGCTGGACTGGAAGAGGAGCAACCAGGACAGAATCCGGCACCCCAACCAGGACTAGAACCTGGGGTACTGGCACCGCAGGCAAAAGATTAGCCTAGTGATCCACGGTGCCAGCAAGAAACTGTATTTTAACTAGATCCTGAAGTGATATATGCCCACAGTGAAGTTTGGGAACTCCTGTAAACCAAGTTCCATATGAACCACAATCACATCTGAATAGCAAATTCTCTGAGAAGCTGAACATCAATTTATTTGCTAGTTTTCATGAATATTTGGCAAAATGAGATCAAAGAAAGATCTAGCATCAAAAAGAGTTAATGAATTTCATTTTACAATTGGATTTGAAATATCTGTTCATCCATACCTGCGGCACTAAATTCAAAACTGCATTTCATGGGTTACTAGCTTTCGTTTTCATCTATAGGGAGAATGAACAATTTTGGTGGATTTTATCACAGATAGAATAAAAGTGTAATGAAGTGCTATACAATGGGTTATTATTTCTTTACCTATTCATACTGGGGTTTTAAAATTTTGAAGTCTGTTTCTGAAACCTGGTAAGTCTCTTAGAGCTGTATGAATGTAAAGCAATAGTAACAATTAGCTGCAGACTTGGATAATAACTTTTATTAAAAGGAAAAGAAAAGAAGAAGGAAACATTTGCAGAGTATTGTGTGTCCGTGTGTGTTTGCAGATTTTAAAAGATATAGTTTACTACTTGAATGATATAAGAACATTCTTTGTGCTAATTTAAATTCATCATCTTTTTTATCTTTTATTAAATCTAAATTGTGTTACGAATTGAGTTAAAATACCTTATCACTATTCATTGAGATAATTAAAATGCATCATATAATCTGTTCACTAGAAATGTAGGAGACATAATTATGATGACAGTAGCTTACTCACTATCACCAATTTGAAAATCCACTAATTATGCATTTTATTTCTCAGTCACTAACAAATATTAACCTTAGGTTCTGAGTGATCCCTAAATATATGTATCAACAGCAAGAATTTTTTCAATATTTTTCATGTATTATGAGCCTAAATTTTATAAATCTTTAAAATATATTTACCTTAAATATATTGCGAAAATGGTCAACAGGCACTTAAATATCATATAGACATGAGTTGATCATATAGGTTTACTAAATGGAGATTTTCTATGTTTGTGATTAAAAACAATGGCTTCATTGCATCTGTAAATTGTATCCAAGCATTTGGGGTTCATGTCATTACATGCACAGCACCCTTCCTTCCTACCTTCCAACCTTTTTCTTGCCCTCCTTCATCACTCTTTCCTGCTTTCTTAGACACAAACTCAAGCAGATATAATTTATATACTGAAAAAAATGGTGCTAGATTATAGTTAGAATAATGCCCAGGCACGAGAACGCATCATGTGCTAATGTATTTCTCTTGAGTGTGGGCATAAGAAAAGTATATTAAATTATGTTTGTGTTTAGAAAACATATTTTGTTGCTTTTATGCATAGATTCTAGGTAACTAGCACATTGATTATAGAAGAAAAATACTTTATCATTACAAATACACAATTTGTATTCATGTGCAAACATTATATATCACAAAAATAATTAAGTACTCCAAGAAGTACAACAGGCTTTTCTTGCTTACCACACTAAATTTAGTATTTCTTAGAAAAATTTACTCTTACTTTCATAGCAACAAGAAAAAAAACATTTTTCTTCTAAATTTCATTCTCTATTTAACTGTGGTCTGAATGATTTCTCTTCAAACATTTTCAGATAAATATTTCTATTCTTTAGGTGCAAGTCTAAAAAGAAAAATAAAGTATTTAACATTTTCAATGCAAGTAATTTTTTAATAATGAGAATATTTTGTCATTTTTTTGTATAGCTAACCTATCATTCAGGAATGTTGAAATAAGAAACTCAAAAGAGATTTGAAGGAAGGAGAAGCAGTAAAAAGAAGAAATAGATGAGTAGAATGAAAAAACATGTCCAGAAGGAATGAATGAAGAAAATAAACTTGCTACATCAAATGCCTTATGGGGTAGCATTAATACACTATAGAATGTGTGGCTTGCAGACCAGCCACATCACCTCTGGCAGCCTGTTAGTAATAGAGAATTATGGTCATCGTTCCCAAGTAGAAATTCCTGAAGCAAATCATTGAAGGACTCCAGAATCTGAATATTCATAAGTTTTCCAGATATTTCACTTATAATGTTAAATTATTTCCTGGAAGCATTATTTTTATGATATTATTATGACTATACTGCTTTATTTATTTTTTTAATTGGGTCACTATCTGTGAATAAAATGCTGCCACATTTTGTATGCTGGTTTCGTAACTACAGTTACTGAACACATTGATTAGTACTAAGGGTTACCTTTTGAATCTTTAGATTTTTTTTGCATATATGATCATGTCTATCACAAATAGAGAAAATTTTACTTCTTTCATCCTGATTTTAATGCTTTTCTTTCTTTTTCTTTTCTAATACTCTTACTGGTACTTCCAGTGCTATAGTGAATAGAAGTGGTATGATGAACACCCTTGTCTTCTTCAATATCTTAATGGAAAGCTTTCAGTTTTCTTTATTAAAATGTTAGCTTTGAGTTTTGGGGCTGGTGCTGTGGTGTAGAGGGTAAAGCTGCCGTCTGCAGTGCCGCCCATATGGGCATTGGCTCGGGTTCCCATCTACTCTACTTCTGACTCAGCTCTCTGCTATGGCCTGGAAAGCAGTGGAAGACAAGTTCTTGGGCCCCTGCACCCACATGGGAGACCCGTAAGAAGCTCCTGGCTCCTGGCATCAGATCAGCACAGCTCCAGCTGTTGTAGCCAATTGGGCAGTGAACCAGCAGATGGAAGACCTCTCTCTCTCTTCTCTCTTTCTGCCTCCCTTTCTCTCTCTCTGTAACTCTTACTTTCTAATAGATAAATACATCTTTAAAAAAATAAAATGTTGGCTTTGGGTTTAACCCAAAGATTTTTATTATGTAGAATAACACTAATTGTATGCCAAATTATTGAGAGCTTTTAATCCAACAAGAATGTTGGACTAAAGGGAACAAATAGATGAAAAACAACTCAAAGTTATAGATTAGAAGAGTTAATATTGTTAAAAGGTCATGAAAGCAACATATTAAAGTGTTATCTGTTTGCAGCAGCTCAATTCACAATAGCTAAGATATGGAATCAACCCAGATGTCCATCAACTAATGAACTGAGTGTGATACACACACACACACACATAAGTATATGTATACACACAAAAACATATGTACACATATATATATGTATATATATATATATACACATATATATAAAAACAATGGGATGCTATACAGTCAAAAAACAATAAACCCCTTCTTTCCAAACAAAATGAATACAGTTGGAGATAATTATTCTTAGTGGAAGAAGCCAGTACCAAAACAACAAATATATGTTTTCTCTGAGCTGTGGTACCTAACACATATACTAAAAAATTTATGTATATTAATGAAATTGATGTTTTGAGACTTGATTATTGTTTCTAGTCCTTCAGTGAAATCTCTGAATATTGAAAACAGTACAACCTAATTTAATTTAGTTGAAACTTTTATTGATGTTGGGTATAAAATGAGGCATAATCTTGACCTGTTTAGAATCTAGTAAAATGGATCTTTTTGACCAAAAGAAATATCTGTTAATACAATTTCCATGAACTATTTAAAGCATCTTCATAAATAAAATGTGTTCAACATTGCTAATTAGATAAATACAAATGAAACTACTATGAGAGAATATTTTACACTCATTAAAAATGCCTATTATCAAAAAGCCAAAAGATAACAAGTACTGATGAAGTTATAGGAATTGTTGTAGAAGGTTGGTGGCAATGTATATTGGTACAGTCATTATAGAAAATGCTATGCAAGTTTGCAAAGACATGAAAATAAAACAATCATAAGACCACAATTCTTCTTCTGGGTAAATAGTGTATGTAATACCATTATTTCTTTATCTAGTCAACAGCTGATGGACATATGGGTTGATTCCATAACTTAGCTATTGTGATTTAAACTGCAATAAGCATAGGAGTACAGATAACTCTCTCATATGCCTATTTCACTTCATCTGGGTAAACGAAGATTCAGATAAGAAGTGCATTTCTGGGCAGAGCCACGATGGCAGAATAGTGAGGGCGCGCACCAATAGACCGGGAAAAGTAGTTTAATAAAAGTGGAATTACTGTAGCCTCATGAAAAGACTCAGGAAAAAACTGCAGAGGAAACTCTTCCGGATCTAGTGGATGTGACACAGAGGACCTACGGGGAGAGCAAGGTCATCCACTGTGTGGAAGCCCTGCAGCAGAGCCTGTGCACCAGCGAAGGAAGGGGAGGTGAGGCAAAAACCTCTCCATAACCTGAGACATTGGCAGGGAAAGGCAGAATGAGGCCTGAGGCCCCACTGGGGAAAGTTCATCAGGCTGACTGGACGAGAGAAAAAAACAAAGAAATAAGGGGAACCAGAATGGACACTAGCCTCTCTCTCCACTCACCTTACAAAGCCGAGCAAGACCAAGATCAGGCACCATTTTACATATGCAAAATGGTGCCTGCCATTAGCCAAGCAGAAAAACCTGACTCAGGTGGGGAGAAATAACAGGTTAGGATCTAGTGAAAGTGTGTGGAGCTAACGAACTGAGACTGTGAAAATCTGAGGAGGGGCAAGAGAACTCACCGAGTACACAAACTCGGTAACCTTGGCAACCTTGTGAGAGACTGAAGAGAAATCTGAGACCACACTGAGGGCTGCATCAACTCTGTGTGGTCCCAGGGGTAGATCAGATGAATACCCACAGAGGACAGATTTCATACATCAACTACCCTCAATTCCACTCAGCTGTGGAAAAAAAAAGAGAGAGAGAGAGGGAGAGAGGGAGAGAGAGCAAGCATGTGAACCAGAGAACAAACTGAATGAGTCACCTTTGGCACACCCTTAACCCTGAAGAACCAAACAGAGCTATCTGGCACACTCATCACAGCCTCTAAGGATCCATTAAAAGCAGATAGTCCACTTAATCTAGAGTCATAGGATTATGAGAACAAGCACCGCAGCAAAGGAACCAAACAATATCTCCAATATGCCAAATAAATGTATAAACTGAGGTAACAAGAGCAAGGAAAACACTATGTTACCCCCAAATGAAAAAGACACCCCAAGTCAAGATTATGAAGATGATGAGATAGAAGAAATGCAAGAGGCAGATCTCAAAAAATTGATAAGAACATTAAGAAGTTCTCAAAAACAAAATTCTTGAACTACAGAAATCCTTAATGGACAAGATAGAAAATCACTCTCACGAAAATGAAATATTAAGGAGGAATCAAAATGAAATGAAACAACTAGTAGAACATAAAACTTTTATAGTGATGAGAAACCGAAAAGAAATGAAGAATTCCATAGATCAAATGACAAACACATTAGAGAGCTTTAAAAGCAGAAGGGAGACTATTGGACTTAGAAGACAGAGAACAGGAAAGGAAACACTCAAACCAAAGAAAAGAAGAGGAAATTAGAAATCTAAAAAATATTGTTGGGAATCTACAGGATACTATTTAAAAACCCAACATTCGGTTCTAGGAGTTCCTGAGGGCATGGAGAGGGAGAAAGAATTAGAATGCCTTTTCAGTGAGATACCAGCAGAAATTCCCCAGGTTTGGAGAAGGACAGAGACATCCTAGTACAGGAAGCTCATAGAAGCCCTAGTAAACATGAGCAAAAGAGATCCTCACCATGACACGTTGTAATTAAACTCACCACAGTGAAACATAAAGAAAAGATCTTAAAATGTTCAAGAAAGAAACGTCAGATTACTCTCAGAGTATCTCCAACTAAACTCACAGCAGACTTCTCATTAGAAACCCTACAAGCTAGGAGGGAATGGTGAGATATAGCCCACGTACTAAGAGAGAAAAATTGCCAGCCCAGAATATTATATCCTGCAAAGCTCTCATTTGTGAATAAAGGTAAAATAAAGACCTTTCACAGCAAACAGAAATTGAAAGAATTTGTTGCCACTCATCCAGCCCTGCAAAAGATGCTTAAAGATGTGTTACACAAGGAAACACAGAAACACAGTTATCAATATGAAAGAAGGTAAATGAAGGAAACCTCACAGCAAAAGATCACAGGGAATTCAAAGCATATATTAGAAAATATCTTTGGCAAATTGCAGGGCAAACTTACTACCTAACAATAGTCACATTGAACATCAATGGCCTGAACTGTCCAGTTAAAGGACACCAATTGGCTGATTGGGTTAAGGAACAAAACCCATCTATTTGCTGCTTACAAGAAACACATCTTTCTAACAATGACACATATAGACTGAAAGTGAAAGGCTGGAAAAAGATATACGATGCCAACAGAAATGCAAAAAGAGCGGGCATAGCCATCTTAATATCGGATAACATAAACTTTAACACAAAAACTGTTAGGAGAGACAAAGAAGGGCACTATATAAAGATTAAGGGATCCATTCAACAGGAAGATATAACGATTATCAAGTATATACACCTAATTACAGGGCACCAGTTTATTTAAGATTTGTTAAGGGACTTAAAGGGAGGCCCCTTTAAGATCCCATACAATAGTACTGGGGGAATTCAACACTCCAGTCTCAGAAATAGACAAACCAACAGGACAGAAGATCAACATGGAGACAATAGATTTAAACCACATGATAGGCCAAATGGATCTAACAGATATTTACAGATCTTTTCATCCTACACAGAAAGCATTTACATTCTTCTCAGCAGTACATGGAACCTTCTCTAGGATTGACCACATACTAGGCCATAAAGCAAGTCTCAGCAAATTCAAAAGAGTTAGAATCATACCATGCAGCTTCTCAGACTGTAAAGGAATGAAGTTGGAAATTAGCAAATCAGGAATCCCTAGAGCATATGCAAACACATGGAGATTGAACCACATGCTCCTGAACGAACAATGAGTCATAGAAGAAATTAAAAGAGAAATCAAAAAAATTTTGGAAGTAAATGAGGATAACAGCACAATGTACCAAAACTTATGGGATATAGCAAAAGCAGTGTTAAGAGGAAAGTTTATATCAATAGGTGCCTACATCAAGACATTGGAAAGGCACCAAATAGATGCGCTTTCAATGCATCTCAACGATCTTGACAATCTGCAGCAAATCAGACCCAAATCTAGTACAGGAGAGAAATAATTTAAATCAGAGAAGAAATCAACAGGATTGAATAAAAAAATTACAGAAATCACCCAAATGAGGAGCTGGTTTTTTTGAAAAAATAAACAAAATTGACACCCCATTGGCCCAACTAACTAAAAAAAGAAAAGACCCAAATCAATAAATCAGAGATGAAAAAGGAAACGTAACAACAGACACCACAGAAATAAAAAGAATCATCAGAAATTACTACAAGAACTTGTATGCCAGCAAACAGGGAAACCTATCAGAAATGGATAGATCCTGGGCACATGCAACCTACCTAAATTGAACCAGGAAGACATAGAAAATCTAAACAGATCCATAACTGAGACAGAAATTGAAACAGTAATAAAGGCCCTCCCAACAAAGAAAAGCCCAGGACCAGATGGATTCAATGCTGAATTCTACCAGACATTTAAAGAAGAACTAACTCCAATTCTTCTCAAACTATTCAGAACAATCAAAAAAGAGGGAATCCTCCGAAATTCTTTTTATGAAGCCAGCATCACCTTAATTCCTAAGCAGAAAAAGATGCAGCATTGAAAGAGAATTACAGACCAATATCCCTGATGGACATAGATGCAAAAATCCTCAATAAAATTCTGGCCAATAGAATGCAACAACACATCAGAAAGGTATTCCAACCAGACTGAGTGAGATTTATCCAGGGTATGCAGGGATGGTTCAATGTGCACAAACAATCAACGTGATACACCACATTAACAGACTGCCGAAGAAAAACCATATGATTATCTCAATAGATGCAGAGAAAGCATTTGATAAAATACAACACCCTTTCATGATGAAAACTCTAAGCAAACTGGGTATGGAAGGAACATTCCTCAATACAATCAAAGCAATTTATGAAAAAACCCACGGCCAACATCCTATTAAATGGGGTAAAGCTGGAAGCATTTCCACTGAGAGCTGGTACCAGACAGAGATGCCCACTCTCACCACTGCTATTCAATATAGTTCTGGAAGTTTTACCCAGAGCTATTAGGCAAGAAAAAGAAATTAAAGGGATACAAGTTGGGAAGGAAGAACTCAAACTATCCCTCTTTGCAGATGATATGATTCTTTATTTAGGGGACCCAAAGAACTCTACTAAGAGACTCCTGGAACTCATAGAAGAGTTTGGCAAAGTAGCAGGATATAAAATCAATGCACAAATATCAACAGCCTTTGTAGACACAGGCAATGCCATGGCTGAGGAAAAAGTTCTAAGATCAATCCCATTCACAATAGCTACAAAAACAATCAAATACCTTGGAATAAACTTAACCAAGGACGTTAAAGATCTCTATGATGAAAATTACAAAACCTTAAAGAAAGAAATAGAAGAGGATACCAAAAAATGGAAAAATCTTCCATGCTCATGGATTGGAAGAAGCAATATCATCAAAATGTCCATTCTCCCAAAAGCAATTTATACATTCAGTGCAATACCAATCAAGATACTGAAGACCTTCTTCTCAGATCTGAAAAATTGATGCTGAAATTCATATGGAGACACAGGAGACCTCGAATAGCTAAAGCAATCTTGTACAACAAAAACAAAGCCTGAGGCATCACAATAACAGATTTCAGGACATACTACAGGGCAGTTGTTATCAAAACAGAATGGTACTGGTAAAGAAACAGATGGATAGACCAATGGAACAGAATAGAAACACCAGAAATCAATCCAAACATCTACAACCAACTCATATTTGATCAAGGATCTAAAATCATTTCCTGGAGCAAGGACAGTCTATTCAATAAATGGTGCTGGGAAACCTGGATTTCCACATGTAGAATCATGAATCAAGACCCCTACCTTTCACCTTATACAAAAATGCACTCAACATGCATTAAAGACTTAAATTAATGACTCGACACAATCAAATTATTAGAGAGCATTGGAGAAACACTGAAAGATATAGGTACTGGCAAAGACTTCTTGGAAAATACCCCAGAAGCACAGGCACTCAAAGCCCAAATTAACATTTGGGGTTGCATCAAATTGAGAAGTTTCTGTACTGCAAAAGAAACAGGAAAGTGCAAGAAGCAACTGACAGAATGGGAAAAATATCTGCAAACTATTCAACCGATAAAGGGTTGATAACCAGAATCTAAAAAGAAATCAAGAAATGCCACAACATCAAAACACACAACCCACTGAAGAGATGGGCCAAGGACCTCAATAGACATTTTTCCAAAGAGGAAATCCAAATGGTCAACAGAGACATGAAAAAATGTTCAAGATCACTAGCAATCAGGGAAATGAAAATCAAAACCACTGAGGTTTCCCCTCACCCCGGTCAGAATGGCTCACATTCGGAAATCTACCAAGAATAGATGCTGGAGAGGATGTGGGGAGAAAGGGACACTAACCCACTGTTGGTGGGAATGCAAACTGGTTAAGCCACTATGGAAGTCAGTCTGGAGAGTCCTCAGAACACTGAGTATAATCCTACCATTCAAGCCAGCCATCCCACTCCTTGGAATTTACCCAAAGGAAATTAAATTGGCAAACAAAAAAGCTGTCTGCAAATTAATGTTTATTGCAGCTCAATTCACAATAGCTAAGACCTGGAACCAACACAAATGCCTATCAACAGTAGACTGGATATAGAAATTATGGGGCATGTACTCTATAGAATACTACACAACAGTGACTTGATCAGCTCTTGTCCTGACTGTTGATGTACAATGTAATACTTTATCCTTTTTAGTAGATTTTTGTTCTAGTACTAGTGGTTGAACTCTGTAATTAACACACAATTATTCTTAGGTGTTTAAACTTTAACTGAGAAATGATCCCTGTGAAATATAAGAGTGGGAAAAAGAGAGGGAGGAGATGTACAATTTGGGACATGCTCAATCTGTCGTGCCCCAAATGATGGAGTTAGAAACGTGCCAGGGAATTCCAATACAATCCCATCAAGGTGGCATCTCAGTAGTCCAAGTGATCATCTTCAGTTCACATTTGATCACACTGATAGGTCTAAGAGGCAAAGGGATCACACAAACAAGACTAGCATCTGCTAATACTAACTGATAGAATCAAAAAGGAAGAGAACAATCCAACATGGGAAGTAGTAGACACAGCAGACTCATAGAATGGCAGATGTCCTAAATAGTACTCTGGCCTCAGAATCAGCCCTTAAGGCATTCAGATCTGGCTCAAGAGCTCATGAGAGTATTTTAGGCATGGAGAGCCAAGACACTCTTGAAAAAAAAAAGAAGAAGACCTAAATGAAAGATCTCTGCGAGTGAGATCCCAGTGGAAAGAATGGGGCCATCAAAGAAGGAGGTACCTTTCTCTGAAGGGAGCAGAGAACTACCACTTTGACTATAACCTTGTCGGAATAAGGTCGAAGTCGGCGAACCCTAAAGGCTTCCATAGCCTCGGCAGCTCATGACTAGAGCCTAGGTAGATTACTGATGCCATAAACAAGAGTGTCGAATTGTTAAGTCAACAACAGGAGTCACTGTGTACTTACGTCTCATGTGGGATCTGTCCTTAATGTGTTGTCCAATGTGAAGTAATGCTATAACTAGTACTGAATCAGTATTTTTACACTTTGTGTTTCTGTGTGGGTGCAAACTGATGAAATCTTTACTTAGTATATACTGAATCGATCTTCTGTATATAAAGATAATTGAAAAAAAAAAAACCTTGGAGTTAAATTGGAAATTGCATAGAAAATTAATCAATTTTGAAAAATTATCATGTAGGATCTCTATCCTTAATGTGCTGCACATTGTGGTTTTATGCTATAACTAGTACTCCAACAGTATTTTTCACTTTGTGTTGCTATGTGGGGGCAAACTGTTGAAATCTTTACTTAATATATACTAAACTGATCATCTGTATATAAAGAGAATTGAAAATTAATCTTGATGTGAATGGAAGGGGAGAGGGAGCAAGAAAGGGGAGGGTTGCAGGTGTGAGGGAAGTTATGGGGGAGAGCCATTGTAATCTTTAAGCTGTACTTTGGAAATTTATATTCATTAAATAAAAGTTAAAAAAAAAAAAAAAAGAAGTGCATCCCCAACGTATGACTTAACTGCCATCTTGTAAAGCAGGAAAGAGTACTCAGTCTGTACTCCTGAATCCTGGAAACTGAGAAAACAAATGGAAATATTTTTAGATAAACATTTGAGAACAATTTGTTAGTCAGAAGTAGAAAACTAACGCATACTCCAATCATCCATGTTTTCTTTAGATGTCTCTTATTTAAAAAAGTTAAAGACAGTTATAGACCCTAAATGCTAATGTCATATTTGCACTACCAATAAAGAGAGAGAAGTCTTTTAAAAATGTGCTGGGGAGAAATGAGCTTCTTAAAAAGATCATCCTTTATAAAATGATGCTTAGTGTGAAAATTCTCTCAATGGTGATTTCTAACTTTGAGAATTGACATGATACATAATTGTCTTAAAGTTAACATATATCAATTTATCTTTCAAAAGAGGGTATGTGTTATTAAATACAGCTGTAACTGGCATTGTGTCTATAATGTACCGAAGTTGATTGACTCAAGATGATAGAATACTTTCATAGTGGATCAGGTCTAGGACCAATATTTTCAGAGAGATTATACAGACCTATTCTTCCAGCAATTTCCTACCTTGGCCCAATCATAGTAGTGGTTTATTACTCATTTAGAATTAACGCTTCTGATGTATGACATTGCTTACAGGAAAATTGCACTTTAGGCGAAGTGAAGAAGAAAAACACCTTTTATTGCAAAGGCAGGTAAGTAACAAAACTATAAAATATAAACAGCTATGTTTTGTACTATTATTTTATGATAAACATTGTTATGCTACTAATTCTGTTAATATGGCCCCAGCCAAGTAATATTTTATGATCAACTGAGAACTGACATATCATACAATTGTGGTTTTTCACAAGATTAAAGATCAACTGTGTTCAATTTCAAAGCTTAAACTTGATTATTGATTAGGAAATTGTATGTTGAAGAAATTTGCTCTACGGTGTAGAAAGAGACCAGAAAAAAGTTGTCATCTTCTGACTGTAGAGAAGCTCCCAGCTTCATCTAGTCAAGCAGTCCATCTGCATGTCAACATTCAAAAAGTCCTTTACCAGCATTACAAATAACTGTTATTCTAAAAATAATACTTGCATATGCACAAGCCCAATTTTTAAGTTTTACATTACGATTCACAGAATCTACATCTGCTTTTAATTTTCAGATTTATTTATGATTTTATTTGAAAAGTGGTTAGGCAATATTCATATTAAGGCTTTTTCCCCTCAATTTTTGTAACAGTTGCTCCTGTCCCTAGTGAAACATTTGAAGTGAGTTTTTTCCCATTTTTATTCTGATTATAAAAACAGAAAAAACTGGCTGGCGCCTCAGCTCACTAGTCTAATCCTCTGTCTGCGGTGCTGGCACCCCAGGTTCTAGTCCCGGTTGGGTCGTCGGTACTGTCCTGGTTGCTCCTCTTCCAGTCCAGCTCTCTGCTGTGGCCCAGGAAGGCAGTGAAGGATGGCTCAAGTGCTTGGGCCCTGCACCCCATGGGAGACCAGGAGGAAGCACCTGGCTCCTGGCTTCGGATCGGCAAGCGGCCATTTGGGGGATGAACCAACGGAAAAGGAAGACCTTGCTCTGTGGCTCTCTCTCTGTCTAACTCTGCCTGTCAAAAGAAAAAAAAAAAAACAAACAGAAAAAAAACTATAAATACCATAGTGACTACAAAAACATTAAAGGTAGTTTATGTTCATTAATATTATGGATGCTGGTTATAAGGAAAACAATCAATTTCAATAAATGGAAAAGTTGTAATTTAAAGCAAGATTTCTATATGATTTCTCTTAATTTAAGTGGTTCAGTGCAACTTCAAAAGGAAATAGTTAAAAGAATATTAATTAAGAATTATTCAAGACATGTGCTGTAGAAATAAATTTAATTTATCCTTTTTATTAAAAGTGTAACTTATCTTAGAGATCGCAAATCAAACAGCAGACCAAAGTGAGTATTTCAATTTATTTTGAAAATACTTCTATTAATATATTGAAATGAAGAGCTCTAATTAAAATGAGTTCTTCCTTTAAATATTGTTTATTTATTTTTATTTGCTTGAAAGGTTGAGAAAAATAACAGAAAGAGAGAGAGAGAGGGAGAGACAATGTTATACACTCTGGTTCTGCCTTCCACTGGGCACATTATCAGGAAGCCAGATTATCAGTGCAGGTATGACTTGGTCCCTGGTACTCAGGTGTAGCATGCAGTCATTGCTGCTAGTGGTTTAACTCACTATGCCATAGCCTCTGTCTCTCAAATTATTTCCTGACTAGAAAGTAAATATTGTCAAATTTTGTCAAGAGAAACTTGCATTACATTGACTAAACAAGTTATTATGGACTCATAATGATGAATGTTGATTTCCTTCTGCGTAATGACTGCTCACATAATGTGCTTTGGAATTACTGCATCGACTGCCATTTTAATTTTTAAAAAATGCCAGATTTCTAAGGTAGTGAGTTGTTATCCTTATATACCAAAAAGGTAAAAACATGATAAAATTTATATGTAAAATAAATCATTGGGGTTGGCTGTTGTGTAACTGGAAAAGCCACTGCCTGCAGTTCCATCTATTGGTTCACACCTCAAATGGCAGAAATGGCCAGAGCTGGGCATCCCATATGGTTCTACTCCCAGCTGCTCCACTTCTGATCCAGCTCTCTGGTACAGCCTTGGAAGGCAAGATGGAGAATGGGCCAGGTCCTTGGGCCCCTGAGCTGCCATGCAGGGCAGCCAGAGGAAGCTCCAGGCTCCTGGCTTAGGAGCTGCCCAGCTCTGGCCTTTGGGGCCATTTGGGGAGTGAACCAGCAGATGAAGACTTGTTTCTCTGCCTCTGCCTCTCTGTAACTCTACCTTTCAAATAAATAAAACTTTAAATCGATAAAAAAAAATCACTACTTGGAATTACAATTTTTTTTTTTTTGACAGGCAGAGTGGACAGTGAGAGAGAGACAGAGAGAAAGGTCTTCCTTTGCCATTGGTTCACCCCCCAGTGAACCCAGCACCGCGCTGTTCCGAAGCCAGGAACCAGGTGCTTCTCCTGGTCTCCCATGTGTGTGCAGGGCCCAAGTACTGGGGCCATCCTCCACTGCACTACCGGGGCCACAGCAAAGAGCTGGACTGGAAGAGGGGCAACCGGGACAGAATCTGGCGCTCTGACCGGGACTAGAACCCGGGGTGCCGGCGCCGCAGGCAGAAGATTAGCCTATTGAGCAGCAAAATTACAATTTAAAAAAACATGAGAAGGAATTCATATACATTTTTCGTTTTCTCTCTCTCTCTCTCTTTTTTTTTTCTTTTGGTGCCCTTATTCAACTTAATACGTTAACCTGTAACTGTTACAAATGTGGCAGAAGATAATAGATTCTTAAATAAAAGACAAAGAATATTATTACGTACAGTGCAGCAGCAGCTATAGCCATCATGAGAATATTTCTGTTAGTAATATTTGTCCCCACATCTAACAGGGACAACATGAAGGAGTTCAGGTAAATGTCCATATTCAGTGTCTTTGATTCAGAACTGAGGGATCCAAACCTGGAGAAACTACCCCTCTCATATAAAGCAGTTGATCAATCTGTTCTGTGTCTTATATTGTAACAATCGTACAAGTTTGCTAGAAACGACACTGTGAAATGGTGGTGGTAAAAATCTGTGAGGGACTTGTATTCTTGGCATACTCAGTAAGACATAGTGGAACAAAAGAATCCTAAAGAGAATTTCTATTACTCTTTCACTAAAAACTTTCCACCCTCCCAAATAATAAATACAGTTAATGTTTAACTTGATTGATAGCTGCAGCATTCTTTGGAAAAACATTTAGAGTTCTAGTGATAAATGATTACATGTTCTTAAATGAAATCCTGGAGCATTTGGAACAGTTGTTAGAATGTCACTTAAGATGCCCACTGCCATATCGAAGTGCCTGATTTGAGTCCAGGCTGTGAATCTGACTTGACTTCTGCTAATGCACACCCTTAGAGGCAGCAAATGATGCTCAAATACTTTGATCTCTGCTACACATGTGGGAAAGCCAGACTGAATTCCAGGCTCCTAGCATCAGCCTGACCCAGCCCTGGTTGTTGCAATCATTTGCAAAGTGAAGCATTGGATGCAAGATCTCTCTGTGGGTCTATTTCTTTCTTTCTTTAGATATCTCAATACACAAAATCCCAATTTTGTTAAGAAAGAAACTTTTAAATTGATATAGTATGATTTCATACAATTGCAAGGTTTGCTGATAACATAAAAAAAGTTATTAGTATAAAAATGGAGCAACTATGCAATTCTCTTTTAATTTCTCAAGAAATTGAACTGCCTCCTGGATGAATTTAAGAGAAAATATGTAATCAAATATCATGCTTTTGACATCTATTTATATAATTCCTGCATGCTGGATGATTACAAAAGGTTATTATACTTGCTACATAAATTGTATTATAAGTAACAAAATTGCATTAACTTTGTGTCTGGATAAAATTTTAAAAGTATTCAGAGAGGCAATATGTGTTCTGAAAATAAATTTTGACTTTAATTTTTTTTTTACTTTTTTTCAATAGCAGGTAAAGCATGTGAAATTAAGCTATCTGTTTTCTGTTTTAATTATGAAGAAGATGAAGCTCAAATAATTTAAGTGCCTTAATTTCTAGAGTTGAATAGTAGCTTGAATTAGCAACATCACTAGAAGTGAACCTTTGAAGGGCTTAAAAGAATGATAAATCACATTATTTTCTCTCACTGGATTGGAATAATTAAGTATAAAAAACTAGATAATTGGCAACTTGTTGCTACTCTATTATTTACAATATAAAGTAGCATATTAACATCTATAGATTCCTCTGATTGAATGGTAACTGTCAATTTAATGTTTATATATATTTCACCATGATTTGTTAACTCTTTGGGAGTAAAAAACCTTGAATTCCAATTACTCCATGAAATATTACTTGATATTTTCTTTCTTTATATCTCCTCTCTTTTGCTTGTTTAAACCATTTTAATTCCACGGGTTTTAATTCCTTGTCATGCTGACTTGGGCTAATCTTACAAAGAAGCTTCCTAGAGCCAAGTCTCCAGTCATTCATTGTATAAATAAATAAATAACAAATATATAGAAATAATTTTTATTAATGATAGGTAAGGCAATGAGGGAATATTTGGAAATTGACAGGAGAGTAGAAGTTCCCAAAATCTATGATGCTGAAAGTAGTTCTAAGATTCACTTCTATTTTTTATGAGGGCTTTCCTGAACACATTATTTAAATTACTTCAATCGTTTACTTGAACATCTCGCTCTCTATTTCTTCAATCATTTAACACCCTCAAGTACACAATGTGACTTACTCATTTGCTTCATTATGTGTATGTTACATAGTTTATTCTCCTCACTAAATGGAGATTCTGTGAAGGCAGGGGTTTTTTATTGTTTTGTTTACAGTTGCTTCCTATTTTACCTTAATTCAAAAGTAAAAGTCAGTTAAATTTTCTAAAATGTGACCTAGCAAGGCAAAATAAAGAATATAGGAACATCAAAAAATCTGTTCTTATTTGAGAAGAAGGAATGAAAGAAAGATAAACATAGCTCAGATACAAAAGTGATTTATTATATTTTAAAGAGGTATCAGAACTGCATGCATTTATTTTAGAAATCAAATAATGCTGATATTTAAAGAAATCAGGCCATTATATGACATAGGTTCAGTGTATGAAAATTGAAACAGATGATATTTACATTGGTTAACAGGCTAATTAAAGGGTGTTAATAATCACAGTGCATGAAATTGATTAACAACATAATACTTCATTTTTTTATGTAGAAAGGAACAGAACGTTTTATTCAAAGATCAAAGAGAGTGAAGTTTATTTTTTTAGACATGTTTAAAAATCCCTTTTGTGGCTAGTTGCTTTTTCTTTTTATATGAATATGTATGTTTTAAGCAGAAGGAAAGAGAAATTTGAATTTCTTTAAAATTGTGCTAAATTAAGAATTTGAAAACCTACAAATGGCCAATCTAAATTATTTTATAGCCACAGGAATGAACACATACAAATGAAAGTGATTGCCTATTTGTTGAAATAAATTTTTCAATATGCTTCCCTTTTAAAGTCTATCTGAACACCATGATGTTAAAAGGAAGTCATGATAACTTGCTTTGCATTGTTCTGCTTCAAATTGGCTTGAAAAGAATGAAAAACATGAACTTGTCAGTATCCTTATCCTGGAATCTTCATTTATCTTGTTATTTTTCAGTGACAAAAAACGATATTCTAAATCTCCTCTCTCCACTTCCTAGTCTATGTTTTGATCTTGCTTACTCCTTCAGGCAGACATTTTAGACTATTGGAAAGGTACAAAATACTTGAAGGAGCTATGACCTTTTGTTCATTCATTCAGTTCACACAGGAACCAAGACAAATGGCTACACATTTCTCTGAACATTTTTTTGATTTGGAGAAAGGGTATAAATGGAAATATTTTAACTCAATTTTTAACGTTAAATAAATTTATAAAAGGTGGCCATGACATATCCTATATGGTCAATAAAAATTCACTCTGTTCCACTTCTATTCTCAATTCTACAAACACCAATTCTCTCTTAATAAATAACCCCTCTTTTTAAACTTTTCTACTGGATCCAATGTAATCTAGGTTTTATGATTTATTATTCTCTAAGAATCATTTTTATTTTAATAGCTCTAAATAAATATACTAAAGCAAACTAAAAAGATGAACATTCATGGAATACAAGTATTAGCTGGTGACTTGGAGATGGATCAATAGTGCTTAAAAAATGCTCCTCTTCCAGTCCAGCTCTCTGTTGTGGCATGCGAGTGCAGTGGAGGATGGCCCAGGTCCTTGGACCCTGCACCCGCATAGGAGACTAAGAGGAAGCACTTGGCTCCTGGATGCAGATAGGCCCAGCGCCCCAGCCATAGCGGACACTTGTGGGGTGAACCAACGGAAAGGAAGACCTTTCTGTCTATCTCTCTCTCTCACTGTCTAACTCTGCCTGTCAAAAAATAGAAAAAAATTATAGTCAATTTTATTCTGCTTATGCTTCTGATAATGGTATCTATTGCATGTTTTTTTACCTGTTTTTAATTTATTTTGACTTATTCATTGAGTTACTTTTTGGAGAGATGAGATTGAATTTCTCTTTCAAAGGAGAGTTAGGTTGAAAGATGAGGTAAATCTACATGGTAGAATCTACTTGGTGGAATGCATTGCATAAATGTTAACTAAGATTGCACTACATGTGCGATGTACTTCTAGTCACAGAGAAATGACTGAAAGGGTGAAAAAAAAAAGACACATTTCCCATAGGAAACATTTATAATAAGGACAAAATTGAAAAGAAATGTGAGTCATACCTAGATCTATATCTTAAAAATGTCAGTTTAGCGGTACAGTTGGTTAAGTCACTGCTTGCCATGCTGGTATCCCATATGAATGCCATTTTGAGTCCTGGGTGCTCCATTTCTAATTCAGTACCCTGCTAACATGCCTGAGACAGCAATGGAAGATGGCTTCCTGACACCCACATAGGAGAAGCTAATGGAGCTTTAGCCTTAGGGCTTTCCTCTTTCCAGTCTAGCTATAATAGCCTTTTGGGGAGTTAATCATCAAATGTAAAATCTCTCTCTCTGGGGGCTGGTGCTGTGGCAAAGCAAATTAAACTGCTGACTGCAGTGCCAGCATCACATATGGACACCAGTTCCTGTCAGTCCTGGCTGCTGTACTGTGATCCAGCTCCCTACTAACGCATTTGAAGAAACAGTGAAAGATGGCTCAACTCCCTGGGGAACCCTGACCCACGCTTTAGAACCAGATGAAATCAGCCTGACCCAGCCTTGACTGATGTGCTCATTTGTGGAGTGAACCAACAGATGGAAGACCTCTCTCTCACTCACTTTCTCTGTCCATCTCTCTCTCCCTTTATAACTCTGATTTTCAAATAAATAAATGAATTGTAAATTAAAAAAATTCTGTCTGCCCCTCTCTGTAATTCTGTCTTTCAAATAAATAAACTACATCTTTAAAAAGTACATATCATTTGGAGATTGAGTCTTCATCTTACAAATGATAAAATGGAAACAGAGCATTTAAAATAGATAATTTAAATTTTATTCTGACTATGCAAAGTAAATATAGGCTACCTATACCAGATGCCAATGAAGCAGATAAAAGAATTCATGTAAAATGTTTAGCTAACTGCTAAAACCAGAAATAGGCTATAAGAGTATAAAATTTCATTAGGAGCAAATACCACTTTGGTTTATGCCCATTCGTAAGCTCTTTACAAACTGCTCTAGGCACACACAAGAAAGATGAGGGCCAAAGCAGGAGACTGGAGAACCTTTCCTCTGTGGTCCAGGCAGGTCTCAGGGTGAAGTGCAACTGCTGTCAACAAGTGCTGGTAGCCCCAGTCCTCTCCTCTGCACTCTCCATGTGTTTCAGGACTTCACCATACTGGAAATGAGGCAAAACTCATTACAGTTGTGACACTGGTATAGATCATTGCTGTCAGATAAAGCCATGGATTATTAAATACCACCTGTTTATTACTGAGGAAGATGGTATCACTGAGAAAATCTCAATTCCAAGACAAAAGAACAGATCACCTTCCTATTACTGAGCCTGAGCAAGAACAACAGAACAGTATATCTAACAAAAGGGTAGCAAGAACAAAAAATAATAGAATTCTAATCTTCTCCAGAATAATGCACAGATTCAATGCATTTCCAATCACATCCCAGCAGTGATACTTTACAGCACAGAGTAGACTCTAGCCGGGCATGGTGGCACGTGCCTGTAGTCCCAGCTACGAGGGAGGCTGAGGCCAGAGCATCGCTTGAGTCCAGGGCTATTGTGTGCTATGCTGATTGGGTGTCCGCACTAAGTTCAGCATCAATATGGTGACCTCCAGGGAGAGTAGACTTTAACAATCATATGGATAGACAAAGGGACTAAAATAGCAAAAATAATTTTGGTAAAAACAAAGGAGGATCACTCAAATGCTTCAATTCAAAGATTTATAATAAATTATAATGATCAAGGAATTGCATTAAGAGAAGACACAAAGATAATGAGGCATAAATAATGGTGAGAATTGAACTAAATTTCTACTGTTGGTATTTTATCCCAACATACGTATGTTGGAAACTCAATCCCCAATACAACAATGTGACTGTTGGCATCCTAAGGAGAGATGTTTAGGACATGAGGGCTCCATCTTCATTTAAGCTTTTGATTATAAACCCTTATAATGGTGGAAGAATCATGTTAATCACAAATTCAAAAATAATCAATCAAGTAAAGAAAAAAGCACATAGGATGTTAATTAGTTTATCTTGTCCTCTTGTGGATCACACTTTGTGGGATGACACCGAAAGAAGCTCCTAGTCATGTGACAGTGCCTTGACATTGGAATTCCTTTCCACCAAAACTGTGAGAAAGAAATGTATTTTCCTTATGCGTTACCCAGTCTCTGGTATTCTGTAGCAGCAAAAAAAAAAAAAAAAAACAGATTAAGACAGAGCATCTGATTTTCAATAAATTGCAATTGATATTCAGTGAGTATTCAAATGAAATTCAATGTAGAAAAGATAGTGTTTTCAATAAGTTGTGCTAAATAAGTTGAATGTGCTTATCAACAAGGAATTGAATTTCATGTATCTTACCACGAACAAAAATAACTCAATATATCATTGATCATAATATAAAATGTAATACTATAAAATAGTAGAGATAAAATGTAGAAGAAAACCTTTAACAACTAAGTGAATCAAAGCTTTCATAGGTTCAATTGAAAGTAAATTCCAACAAATTAAAACTTGGCAAATTAGAATTCTCTGGAATTAAGTTTCTATTAATAAATATACTGCTAACATGAGCCACAAATCCAAAAATAAATTTATTCCAAATTAAATATTTTATGCCGAATTTTATCCTTAATGAAAAAAATCAAAGTTCAAATATGACAGCAAACTCACTAAAAAATAAAATCATCGAATAGATACTTTATCAAAGAAGTCATAAAGGTTCAAATTAAAACCATTAAGAGGGCCTGGGGCTGTGGCATAGTGGGTAAAATCACCAACTGCCATGCCAACGTCCCATATGGGAGCTAGTTGGAGTTCCAGTTGCTGCACTTCCCATCCAACTCTCTGCTATGGCCTGGGAAAACAGAGGAAAATGGCACAAGTGCTTGGGTCCCTGAACCCACATGGGAGACCTGGGAGCAGCTCCTGGCTCGTGGCTTTGGATTGGTGCATCTCCAACTGTTGCAGCCATCTGGATATTGAACCAGCAGATGGGAAACCTTTCTGTATGCCTCTGCCTCTCTGTAACTCTGCTTTTCAAATACATAAATTCTTAAAAAATAAGTTAGGTGTTAACATTGCAAAATTATTTGAAATAGTAAATATATAAAGGGGAATACTACTGACAATATTAGTATTGTACTGAAAATATTATGCAGAGCAACTGTGTATCACAGTACAACCACTTTGTAAAACTTTGGAAGTTTCTCATTATGCTAAAAATAAACTTATTGTATAATTTAAAAATCACACTTAAAAGTTTACCAAAGTGAAATGAAAACATAAAAAATACATTAAGCAACCAAATATAGCATCTTTGTTTTAAAGATCTATTTTATTTATTTGAAAGACAGAATTAGTTACAGAGAGAGGTATAGACAGAGAGAGAGGTCTTCCCTCCGTTGGTTCACTCCCCAGATGGCCGCAATGGCGGGAGCTGCGCTGATCCGAAGCCAGGATCCAGGAGCTAGTTCCGGGTCTCCAACACGGGTGTAGGGCCCAAGGTCCTGAGCCACCTTCTACTGTTATCCCAGGCCATGGCAGAGAGCTGGATTGGAAGAGGAGCAGCTGGTACTAGAACCTGTGCCCATATGGGATGCCAGAGCTTCAGGCCAGGGCTTTAGCCCGATGCACCACAGTGCCGGCCCCCAAATATAGTGTCTTTATTTACAAAGTCCCAAACTAAAAACAACCAAATTATCCTTTGACTGTTGAGTGGGTAAGCAAAATATTGCATATATACAATGAAATGCATGAAGTACTAATGCTTGCAATGACATCAGTTAGTGTCAAATGCACAAAAAATGAAAGCAGCCATGCTTAAAAGGCTATACGCTATGTGATTCCATTTACATGGTATTCTGGCACAGAATAAGGTCAGAAAACACTTCAGTGTTCACCAGTATCCTTGCATTTGTATGCTTCTATATAAATTATTTTCAGGCATATTTCTTCTGATCTCTATCTAATTGATAACCTTAAGAGATATATGGAGACTTCAAAATGTTTCCTAAACTTAATCAATCCAGATCACCCTTTGATCCAAATTCTTTGAGGGTCACTTTTCTAATTCATAGATGAGAATCTCAGTGGCTACATTGGTACTACAGGAACTTGCATCCCAGGCATAGTAAAACAAGTTGGGACAAAACATTTGATCTAACTGAAGAACTCTTATCTTGGAACTAATTTCATACCCTGTTTAAAGTTGTCACTTTTTTAATAACATGATAATAATGAGGTTTACAGTCTAGTGATAACCTTTGGCATAAGTGAAGTGCAATGCTAAGCTCACAGGTATACAGTGAAGTTAATTTCCTCGAGTGTTTATAATTGATAAAGTAGGGGTCAGTGACAAACAGTAAAATAAAGCATATACATTACTTTTTCTATAATAATATTTTAGTGGATGGAATTTAATCTATAGTTATTTTGTTATTTGTATTCAATTAACCTCTTAAAGTCTAATATATTTAGATATAAAATATATTGCATCTTGCAGTTTTTAATAGATAGTTGTTTTTTGTGATCTTGGCTACCTTAAAAGGATTATTAAGAGGCCGACGCCGTGGCATACTGGGTTAAGCCACCACCTTCAGAGCTTGCATCCCAAATGGGCGCCAGCTCAAGTCCCAGCTGCTCCACTTCCCATTCAGCTCTCTGCTATGGCATGGGAGAGCAGTAGAAGATGACCCAAGTCCTTGGGCTCCTGAACTCTCCTGGAAAGACCCAGAGGAAGCTCCAGTTGTTGTGGCCATCTTAGGAGTGAACCAGTGGGTGAAAGACCTCTCTTTCTGCCTCTCCTTCTCTCTCTATGTAACTGACTTACAAATAAATAAATCTTTAAAATAAAAGGATTATTTAGCCTCATATTGTATGAGTTTACATATTATTCTAAAGAGTTATATGGGCCGGCGCCGTGGCTGAATAGGCTAATCGTCCGCCTTGCGGCACCAGCACCAGCGCACCGGGTTCTAGTCCTGGTCGGGGCTCCGGATTCTGTCCAGGTTGCCCCTCTTCCAGGCCAGCTCTCTGCTGTGGCCAGGGAGTGCAGTGGAGGATGGCCCAAGTGCTTGGGCCCTGCACCCCATGGGAGACCAGGAGAAGCACCTGGCTTCTGCCATCGGATCAGCATGGTGCGCCAGCTGCAGTGCGCCAGCTGTGGCGGTCATTAGAGGGTGAACCAACGGCAAAAAGAAGACCTTTCTCTCTGTCTCTCTCTCTCTCTCACTGTCCACCTTGCCTGTCAAAAAAAAAATAGTTATATGCAATATAAACAGTGAGAAAGATAAAACAGCAAACAATTATTCTAATGTTTCCATATACATTATTTTATTTAAAAGCAACAAAATAATGGATAAAATAATACGAAAAAGTTGATGATTATCTTTTTACCCACTTCTGAATTTATTTCCATCCCAGTTTTGTTTTTAGAATCATAAAATGCGTTTAAGTCTCAAATTTGTCACAGAATTAATGTTAAGGCTAAAACTTAGTACAGAATTTTGTCCTTTCTAGATTAAACATTTATAAATTTATAAGCTATTGCACAGAGTATCTACAATTTTCAGAAATAATGTTTGTTGGCATATATGCACGTGTGTCACACAATCTCAGCTTTTATTTTATAAAGGAAAGGAAAGAATTTTGTTTGTACTTAGAGATTGAATTCCTAGTGACTAGGCCAAGTATTCCATTGTGAATAAATCTGGACTCCAGTCATTGATGTTTTCACATAAAAGGCAAAGTACAAAACAAAAATTAACTCACCTTATCAGAGCATTGATCACAAAAGATGCAAAGATCAAAGAAGAAACAAACAAAAAAACCTACACAGATTTTCTAGCACTTTAAATTTTCAATTAAAATTTCCTAAATCTTGGAGCTGATGCTGTGACCTGGCAGGTAAAACCATGGCCTGAGACACCAGCATCCTATAATGGTGCTGGTTTGAGTCTCGGTTGCTCCGCTTCCAATCTAACACCCTTCTAATGAGCCTGAGAAAACAGCGGAAGGTGGCCCAAGTACTTGGACCTCTCTCACACATGGGAGACCTGGAAAAAGCTTCTGGCTCCCAACATCAGACTGGCCCAGCTCAGGCCATTGTGGCCATTTGGGTAGTGAAAAAGCAGATGAAAGATCTCTCTCTCTCTCTCTCTCTCTCTCTCTCTCTTTCTTTCTCTCTTTTTCTCTCTTTCTCCACATAATAAACTGTAATTCAAATAAATAAATGAATATTTTAAAATTTTTAATCATTAAATTGTTGCATGTTTTATTTAATGTAATGCTATTAAGCATTTTAAAAGAATATTACATGTCAATACATAAAGAAACAAACTTCCCTAGACGGATAAATTTATCTTGTTCTATCAATGAACCACAGGTAAGAAGACACTCTCCACACAAATCTTCCTATAACAAAGTTCTCATAACTACTCAGTTCTCAATACAGAGGTTGTCACTTAATATAATACTTATCTGGGGTAACATAGTCATCACATAATCACAAGTATTATAAATGATTCAATAGAATGATAATTTAACATCTCCCCCAAAATTCTGAACAGGTAAGAAACATTGAGAAGATCTTGATAAAACAAGAGAGGAGATTTCATTCAAACGGTTTTAATTTGTTTTGAATGATGCATTGAATTTTTATGTATTTGAGGAAAAACTGTTTACTAGAGTCAAAATGTGCTTACTAATTCATGCAAAATTGTCTGCATTTCATGGAAGTTCAACTTTCCATTTGTGTTGTATTTGCTGTAGTCACCAAGATAAAAAAAGATGAACACAATGCTGATGTAATTACAATTATGAGCCATAAGACTTTGCACACTGATGAAAAACGAAACCTTTCCTTCTACCCAGATCATTAACAATGCTGCAACAATAACAATTTTCACCCTCATGACCACAAGAAATATCATTCATTCTTTCTTTTGCATTCTCTAAGTTATCTGTCATTTATTGGTCAGCAGTAATTTACATGAAAAGCAAATGAAAGGTTTTTTTTTTTTTGACATGGTCATTAATTTTAATGCAACAGATTCTAAAATACTGAAAGCTGCTTTAGTTTAAATGTAAGATGAGAAAGCAATCCAAGCACAAAATCAATATATAGACACTGCTGATTTGTCAAAATATTTGGCAATTTGTAAAAATCTATTTAAAGCTATTTGCTAATAAAATGTGAATTTTCTGCTATAAGCAAATTAAAACCAAACATACTCCTTTTTTGATTAAAAAAAGAGAATATTGGGACTCTTATGGTTGCAGGTAATAAAATAGTCATACTCAAGCACCAAATAGTACAATCCAGATTATTAGCTGAGTTTCCCAAAGTCTTGTTTAGTTTATTATATACTTTCTAGTATTTTTCAGTTTCAGAACACAATTAATTAGCTAGCTTCCACATTAGCTTTGACATGACATATTTAGTTTATTTTGTTCCAGTATGTACTTTCTTTAAGAGCAGCAGTATTGTATAGAAGACATTATTAAGTGTAACTGTGAAGAAAGATCTGTCATACTGCTAAAATTATGCATACATGGAAACTGTTTGCCTTTTAATTTGTTGTAACATTGTTATTAAATGAATTTATGTATCTGTCCCATGCAGAAGCTTAAAAGAAGACTGGATGAGTTTGTTGGGGAACTGGAATGTATCTTCCTTAATGCTGCTTTTAATATAATAGAGAAGAATTAAATAAACATAATAAATTTTATAAATAAACTGATCTTATGTTTATATTAAGATAATTTAATATTTTTCTCATTGATGTTTTAAAATATGTAAATTGAAATCTGATAAAAATGATGAATGATGTAATGTTCCTAAATTTCTGTTTATATTTTCTGGGACAATTATAAATATTTAAATAGTCAACAATAGAATTGGATCAGGAGGCATGCAGATATTTATTTATGTCTGGTGTGTAACAGAGTAATTACAAAATAAACGTCTGTAACTATGCCTTTCAAATAAATAAATAAATCTTAAAAAAAGAATGAACTTGTGGATGGGAGATTTCTCTTTCACTCTGTGCGTGTGTGTGTGTGGTTGTGTGTGTTTTTCTGACTTTTTTTTAAAGGTTTATGTATTTATTTGAAAGGCAGAGATACAGAAAGAGAGAGACAGAGACAGAGAGAGAGAAAATCTTCCATCCATTGGTTCATTCTCCAAATGGCTGCAACTGCCGGACTGGACCAGGCCAAAGCCAGTAACCAGGAGCTTCTTTTGTGTCTCCCATGTGGGTTGCAGTGACCCAAGTGCTTGGACCATCAGCTACTTCTTTTCCAGGTGCATTCATTAGCAGGGAGCTGGATTAGAAGTGGAAAAGCCAGGACTCCAACCAGCGCCCATATGGAATGCCAGCATTGTAGATAGAGGCTTAACATTCTATGCCACAGCACTGACCCCATTTCTCTGACTTTCAAGTATTTTTTTTTTTTTGACAGGCAGAGTGGACAGTGAGAGAGAGAGATAGAGACAGAGAGAAAGGTCTTCCTTTGCCTTTGGTTCACCCTCCAATGGCCGCCTCTGCCAGCGCACTGCGGCCTGCGCATCGCACTGATCCGAAGCCAGGAGCCAGGTGCTTCTCCTGGTCTCCCATGGGGTGCAGGGCCCAAGCACTTGGGCCATCCTCCACTGCACTTCCGGGCCACAGCAGAGAGCTGGCCTGGAAGAGGTGCAACTGGGACAGAATCCAGCACCCGGAGCGGGACTAGAACCCGGTGTGCCGGCGCCGCAAGGCGGAGGATTAGCCTAGTGTGCTGCAGCACCGGCTTCAAGTACGTTTTCAAACATTTATAAAGTTACCCTCAGTAAAATTAAATGGAAAAGGAATTCTTTAAAAACTAGACTGAAATTGAAAGTTCTCAATAGAATACACACAAATGACCAAGTTACATGAAAAATACCTGACATCTCTAAAATTTAGAGAAGTGCAAATCAAAGCCAGGAGATATTACTTCATTCTGATTAGAGTGAGTATGACAAAAAGATAAAATAAAACAAAGACTGGTGAAGATTTTTGGAAAGAAAATGCTAGAATGCTATTAATGGGAAGTAAATTAGTATATAGTTGTTGTGGAAGACAATATTGAAGCTATTCACATAAATAAAAATAGACCTGTCACATATGTTCCAGGAATCTGGAAGGGAAATGACATCATTCTGTTGAAAAATATCTGTTCTCCTGTGTGTACAGAACCACAATTCACAATAGTCCGAAGATAAAAATATAAATGTCCATTAACTGATGAATGGATTGAAAAATACTATATATAGGAATGAATATTATTTAGCTATAAAATACATGAAATTCTGTCATTTTCAAGAACATGAATGGAAGTAAAACTGTTATGTTAAGTAGAATAAGACAGGCACAGGAAAAAATACTTACACTGCATGATCTTATTCATATGTATATTGGGAAAATTTTGATTTTTAAGTATTTGGGAGAAAAATAATAGTGATGAAAGGCTGAAGAAAAAGGAAAGAAAAAGACCAGTCAACACTTAGACAAGATAAGAAAGTCCTGGTGCTCAGTTGCACAATAGTGAAACAGCAGATAATGATAACAGACTGTATATTATTTTAAAAAAAATTATAGAAAAAAGATATCAAATGCTCTTACTATAAAAATGATAAAAATTTGAAATGGTGAGATGATAGATATGCTGATTGGAATGTCACACAAGTTATAAATGTATAGAAACACCACATGGTATTCCATAAATTGTACAATTTTTTATCTGCCAAGTTAAGAAGAGAGAGAAAAAGAATCTACAAACATAATCTTCTTTTCTTTGCTAAGAAAAGGTACAAAGACAGTATTTTGACAGGTAAAACAGAAGAAATGAGCAAATTGTCATTTGAAAGAATGTGAGCATTTGAAAATGCTATAAAATCTATGATAAATAAACCAATATTCATAAATAAATTACAAAATAGAGAGGAGCATGACATAAGCCAGCAAAATGGATTTTCCTCCTTCAAAGAAGTTCTCCTCTGTTTAAATGTCACTCGTTGGAACAACTCTGCTCATAGAATTTCAACTTCTGTGAAATTGTGCAAATTTTATTTAAAAAATACACACAATTTGCAATTGCAATCAAATACATGAAGAAACAAGGTGATTGGTCTAGAAGCAACTATGTAAACAGGCAACAAAGGAACTGTCTTTATGGATAATAACTGCTAGCTTGGGTCTCTTAAATTCTTGACCAATCAACAAATGACCTGAATAGCACAACAAAATATTCAGAGATAAGAAATAACACCGAGAAAGAAGTGCTTTATAAAATACTAATTAGTGACAAGAATACAATGTTTTCCAAAGACTCTAATGTAGAACTCTAATGTAGAACAGTTTATGAACTCCTCAACACCAATTATGGTTCAAGGAATCTGACCAAATCTATATTGATTCACTCACCTTCTTTCTTTTTAAATTAAAAATTTAAAAAAAGAGCCAAAACAACAGTGATTCTCCCCAGAACAAAAGATAAGTAAACAAAACATAAGAAGCAGATGGATTAAAAGTCAGATGTCAATAAACACAGATGCCTGAGAATGAATGGGCCCAACAGCGAGGCTATACTAAACATGCAAATTGATGGTGGATGCTAAATCATAGAATTATGCTACCAATGGCCACTCAATGGAACATTATTAAGGAGATACACAACTCTACACACTATCTGGGATTCTGTAAGCTATGTTGTTTTCATCAAAAGGGGCACCCCACTTACAATTGGTTTTGCTCCAGTTTTGCCTTTGCTAATTAACAACTTATGTTTCAGAACTCAGCTTCTTGGAGTAACTGACCATGAAGGGGACATAGACATTGTCAATGACTGAGCCTGCTCCAGCTCACAAAGCAAATTTGCTAGATAGGATAGGCAGAGACCTCCAGAGCCTGGGTAGGCAGGGGCTGCACTATGACCCTCATAAGCGGGAAGAAGTTACAGAAGAGATGATTCGATGTTCATCAACTTCCCTTAGGATTAAGGGATGGAGTCTCGGAAGGGGGAATGAAGTAGGCAGGCATACAGGTTAAAATCGATTAGGTTTGTGAGCTGGAAGACCACGCCTTCGCCATGCCCCTGTGTGATCTCACGCCCTACCTGATACCTTCACCACGTCCCTGTGTGACCTCATCCCCCTACCTGGCCACACCTGGGTGCCCAACAGACAATCAGGTTAATAACCACACCTCTTTGGAAGTGGGTTAAAAGCCTGGGACACAGTGTGTCCTGACCCTTCTCTTCCCTGGACTCTTGCCAGGAGAGGCTTGCTGTAGCCCTGCACCTCCAGGGTGCATGGTCACGTGCCCTAGGCTTCCTGGCCTAGATACTCCTCCATGTGGCTGGTTCCTGGTGATTGGTATGAACCCAGATTTATATCTCTGTCTTAATAAATCTCTCATTCTCCTATGCATCATTCTCACTAAATAAAAGTTTAAAATGTATCTTGCTGCCTTGTTTATCTGTGCTGGTACTTAGAATTCTTCTCTAAGTATTAGGCAAGAACCCTCTTGGGCTTATTAATGTTGAGGATTTCTTTTCTTTTCTTCTTCTTCTTTTTTTTTTTTTTTTTTTTGGATAGGCAGAGTTAGGCAGTGTGAGAGAGAGAGAGAGACAGAAAGATCTTCCTTATTCCGTTGGTTTACCCCCAAATGGCCGCTATGGCCAGTGCGCTGCACTGATCTGAAGCCAGGAGCCAGGTGCTTCCTCCTGGCCTCACATGTGGATGCCAGCCCCAAACACTTGAGCCATCATCCACTGCCCTCCCAGGCCACAGCAGAGAGCTGGACAGGAAGAGGAGCAACTGGAACAGAATCCTGCACCCCTGGGACTAGAACCCCGGGGTGCCGGCGCCGCAGGCAGAGGATAGCCTAGTGAGCCATGGCGCCAGCCAATATTGAGGATTAATAATAAGCATACGGTGAAATCGTATGGCACCCCAAATTCTGGTAGCATATATGGCACCCCGGATAGCACTTCTGGGGAACTTTATAAGGCCATGTTTTTGTATGAATTTTAGGGGGTCATGTCTGATTTCAAAAGCACAGCACTCAACACTGGTCTGCAACCTGATGACCCCATCACTTCATCCATTACCTGCTCTCTCCTTACGTGTGCATTAGCAGGCAGTTAGAATCAGGAGCAGAGCTAGAACCTAGACTCAGGCACTCCAGTATAGGATGTGGGCACCCTAAGTGAGGTCTTAATTGCTGTGCTGAACTCCCACGCAATGAGAGTTTTTATAAAAGTTTCTGGTGTATGATTTATATGCTTAAACTTGTGCTTTTAATTTTCTTTTTCTTTTCTATGCCCTGTAAATCAACAAATCTCTACATGTCTTAAAATTCAGATTGCCTAGGATGTTCTGAAAACAGACTTCTATTCTTCATTACCATGAAAATCCTTGTGTTAGTGGCAGATTTCCCTGGAGAACTTTGGTTAATTGACCTTTTAAAATTTCAGGCTCAATAATGCTTACTTCAAAAATTAAATTGTCTTCAATTGTAGAACTAGAAGAGACCTTAAAGTTCATCTAATTTGTGTTTTTCCTTTCATAGATGAGTTTAATTTACTTTTCTGAGGTCACATGGCTAATAAATGTAAAGTAAGAAGCAGAATTCAGGTCTTATGATTCCCAGAACGGGCTCTGTTCTGTTCAGTTCTCTTTAAAATTTCCAAGCTATACTTGTATGTGCATGCAAGCGCATCTGGGCAAGTTGTTTTCAGAAATTAATCAACTCCAATGCAAATCAATTTTTTTTATAATCCTATAACTTCTCTCTATCCCAATATTTTCACCCTTAGCAGTTGGAAGGAATGCATTAAAACATAAATTTGGTCTTAGCATTCCTAGACTCAAAACCCATCCACATATTTCACTGTTTTTAAGATGAAATCTAGCTCTAGTCCTGTCTTCAATACCCTGCTCATCAGGATCTTGAACCATTCTTCATCCTTGTCTGCTAACGCTGTCACCCTCCCTCATAGCTTCTGAAGATCACTGGCCTTCTTTCCTTCATTAAAGGCTCTAGGCCTTCTTTGACCTCTCTGCTTAAAATTATCTTCCCATCCCATCCCATCTCATCATGTGTTACCTATTTCCTTCCCTCCATCCCTCCTTCCATCCTTCCATTATTCCTTCCTTCACTTATTAATTTATCCAGAACTTGTCGACTCTGTACTGTGCTGGGTCAAGGCACTAGGGGATACCTTGGCAAGTGAAATTTCAGACATCATCATTATAGCCTTGATCCTCCACGTGAATGCTGCTGTGTTTCCTCCTCCTAGTAGTTTTCTAAGTGGAAAAACTGTAATGTTGACTGCAAGAAACGGTCAAGTATTATAATATGTATTTTTGATATATTTACATCAAATATTGTTTAATTTGTAGAAGCAGAATTGCACTTAATGTTCAGCTTTGTATTCTTTTGTCCATTTTACAAACTTTAAAAGTCAGTTTAGCAAGTTATTATTTCTTCATATAACATTAAACAAATGTTGCTTAAGACTAGCACTATTTTTCATTTCTTGCTTTTTGAAATTTACTGTCTTCTGGTATTTAACATCATTAGCCACATAATAATATGACTTTTTTGTAGAAATAAATGCGTATTCATTTTTGTTTTCCATATTTTAAAAATGACTCATATGACAATAACAAAGAGATAAGAGGGACATAGCAGAATTAAAATATATTTCAGGCAATTATTCTGGTTATCTAATGAACATGGTGAATCTAGATTGTGGTTTATTAGATGTCCAGTATTTTGCATCATTAATAGTATACATAGATAGGTATATTCAGCTTCACTTCAAGTAGTACAAGAGATTCTTATACAAATGAAGTGTTTTGAAGGGACAAACTCAATTTTCACATCCATTAGCATTTGTGACCTCCTTGTTTAATGAATTTCAGTATGCTTCAATATTTACAGGTACAAGGGGAGAACAGAGTTCCTGTCTACATCCTTACTGTAGGGTGACTGAAAGCAGGTTGCAGTGCAGAAGACTTTGTTTATTAGCAGATGTGAAGAAAATCCACTTGTTCATTTGATGAAATTGTTAGGTTTGTATTAAGACCCTGCAGAAAATCTCTCTGTCACTCTCTAACTCTCCCTCTCTTTTCATATATATATATATATATATATATATATATATACTTATATATATATATATACAAACATATATGTGTATACAATATATACACTTAACTGTAGGAAAGGCCAGCAAACTGGAAACTCAGGAAGTATTTCCTTCTTTTACAAGAAAACATAGGAGTATGAAAATATTGTTTGCAGACTTTAAGCTTCATTAATTCAGAGAAAATTATATTTGTGCTGATGCATTAGAGGTATTTAACTGGGGCAGCAGAAGTTTCATTCTGGATAGAAAATCCTGAAGAATTATTTAGTACCTTAAAGTTATGACTCTGAAATACTTCTAATCAACACCACATACTTCACAAGTAAGAGTCTCATTTTGACTTTCACTGTCCTATTGATGGATGGCTGATTTGTGTTTGCTATCTCTGGTGCGTGGCATAGAGAAGCACTTTTAGTTGGATTCTTCATCATGAGAGCAGCAGACTGTTCAGGGCATAGGTTAAACTAATACCTATTTATATTACACTTCCTTAACTGAAGTGTTTTAAAATAAATGAGGAAATGCTTTAACTTGGCTATTTCTCCACTGGGGTAAAAATATAATTATACAGCAAAACCAGCAGAATCTCTTTAATTTCAAATCCACATGTACTTACAAAATAGCAAAATATATTTCTACTTCTTTTCCATTATTTTACCAGCTTCCTTCTCATAAAACATTTAAAGAGAGGCATCTTATATTTACTATGTAATATTTTGTCAGGCTAAAGTTTGACGTATCAAACTTTTCAAGCTCCTTGTTGATATCTGTACCAAACCAGAAATACTACATTAGTGATTGGATAGATCACTGTTAAGTCACTTTCTCCCTCTAGTACATTGTGCAGCTCTACATTGCTAACATAGGCAGGGAGATAGCATGAACAAAGAGTGCTGAGATTTGAGGACATTCTTGATTTCCTGCCTGGCCTGCCACAACTCAGCCCTGGCCAATCTCCATAATAGCACCAGCTGACCTGAGAAGCAGCACTTGATGAACAACACAACAGCCAAGGCTAGGCTATGTTGAAAATCTCAGCTATGCACATGGCAGCATGGTCTGCACCATCCCAAACACCATGCTGTGCATTGCACAAATTACCCTGCCAAGCACTCCCCTCTTCTTCTATGTAGCAGAAACTGTAACTTTCACAATGATGAAACTTAACACCCAGCTCCTGCTAGGTATCCAAAATATGGTGATACGCATCATCATTACATGACCTTCAAGTCATTATGATGTCATTATAAGAAAGATACCATGGCCAACGCTCCCACTCCAATCATGCACTTGAAGGCATATACTTCTCAGATTTCCATAAAAGGGCAGGGAAGTGGGATATACTCAAGCCCTACCCCAGACATCACATGGTATGCTTCAATATGTTTAAAAGGACAAAAAGGACAGCCAGAAACCTGGCTGATGGAATTACATTTTCTCTTGAGGTTGCTTATTAATACCCCTTAAATGTGTACTTTTGCTTTAAGGAAATATGCTTTTCTGCATATTTTATATGTATCTCTTTCTTGAATAATTTCTTGCACTGAGAGACAAAATCCTGGTCCAAGCCCAGTTAGGGAGACCTACAAAAATTGTCATCAATATTTATAATTATTATTAATATTCAAAGGAACTTTAGAGGAAAATGCTTTTTTTTCCATTACAACTTCATAGGCAAATGTCCATAAAATATATATGTGAGGGATTTCCAAAGTCTGAACACTTTTACCATGACTAAAACCAAAAGCAAATTTAATTTTAACTGAATTTAGGAACACTAGGATATGCATATTCATGTTTCTAGGTCGATGTCACAAGTAACACTGATTCTGTAAGAGTTAACTGCCTCACAAACGGGAAGCAAAAGGAGAGTCTGTGGTGGGACTTCTCTAAAAGCATTAGTAATTCATCTAGTACTGGGTATGCTGGTAGTACAGCTAATATAATATCCTTTTTACTACTACCTTCCTTTCCTCACTTGCAAATACACCAAAATGAATGGATTTTTCAAAGTTTTAATGCATTGCAGATGTGAACTATTGTAATTCTAAGTGCCTTATATAAATCTTATTGTTTGCTTGAAGTATCTGAAAACCGCATATTTTAGTATTCCCATGATTTTCCACAAAGAGTACTTCCTTCTGCAATAAAAATCTACAAAATTTATTCTAGATCATCCTTGTAGAAAAAGCGTTCGACATTTTCTTTAATGGCTCTAAAAAAAGACATCATTGATGTGCAATGAGGCAAGAAATAAACAATACTCATTGAAATTAGTCAATCATCGTGTCACAAATGGATAACAGGATTTTTATTTTGAGCCAATTTATTAATCAAATTACTCAATTAGTAAATTCTTTAGGAAGATGTGAAACTATTTTTGGAAGAACTGTAGACATATTTAAGGAAAATTCACTTTAAAGGTATTTTAAAAAGATATTTTGTCCTTTCTAAGCTTACAAATATAGCTTTTGTTAGAAACTTCTTTGTTCCTTAAACTGCCAGCAAGATATTTTAAGAAAATTTAATAAAAAATACTATTATTGGAGCAGGTGTTTAGTGTAATAGTTAAGACACCTGCATTCCGCCTCAGAGAAACTGTACCTGATTCCAGGCTCCAGTTCCTGACTCCAGCTTCCCACCAGTGCAGACTCTGAGAGGGAATAATGATGCAATTCTTGTCCTGTCCTCTTCACAGCAGACTTGATTGCACTCCAGGCCCCCAGCTTTGGACTTGGCTCAGTCCTCTTCATTTTAGACATCTGCAGAGTGAAAAGAGGATAAGCACATTTTCTGTCTCACTGCTTCACAATTACATAATTTTTAAAAAGAAATGTTTTTCCTAGAGTACAAATAAGACCTCTTATTATCATTGTCGTTCTTTCCTAAGAGCACAACCTAGCCACAAGACATTAAGATGGTTTTTAAGGGGATAATGATTTGGTCTAGAAGCTAATTTGCCGGTCATGTCACATGCGTCTCAAATCAGACTTCTATCTCTGGCTTCTGGGTCTAGCTTCCTGCTAATGCAGAAATGGGGCTACAGGAGTGATGGCTTCAGTTACTGGGCTCCTGCCTCTCATGTTATTTATATAGGAGCACTCTGTCTGTCTGTCTCTCTCTCTCTGTGTGTGTGTGTGTGTGTGTGTGTGTTGTGTGTGTGTGTGTGTGTGTGTGTGTCTGCCTATCAAACAAATATTTTTAAATTCAAAAATAAAATTCAAGGGGCCGGCACCATGGCTCACTTGGTTAATCCATCACCTGCAGCGTCAGCATCCCATGTGGGCACCGGGTTCTAGTCTCGGTTGCTCCTCTTCCAGTTCAGCTCTCTGCTGTGGCCCAAGAGGGCAGTGGAGGATGGCCTAGGTGCTTGGGCCCTGCACCTGCATGGGAGACCAGGAAGAAGAACCTGTCTCCTGGTTTCAAATTGGTGCAGCACTCGCCGTGGTGGCCATCTGTCTCTGTCTCTCTCTCTCACTGTGTATAACTCTACTTGTCAAATAAATAAAAAAATAAATAAAATAAAATTCAAAAACTAAAATGTTTTGTGGATCTTTTAGGTTGCTATAAAAAACATGAACAATACTGATTTTACCTAAAACAATATTTTATCTTTTCTGTAGAAAATTAGGCCTTCAAAGAGATAATACAAACACAATGTCACAGATTATGTGTACAGTGTAATTTACCTGGAAGAGATATTACGCTGGACAAAATTAGGCAATACAGATTCTTACTCCAAGCCCACATTGTTAGATGCATGGGTTTTCACATGTAAGATAAATGTGCATGTGCTTGTGTAGTTGTGATTTGTTGTTAAGAAAAAAGATTTCAAGCAGAGGATTTGCATTTATTGAGCTCATATCATCTTCAAAGTACTTTAATAGATGTTTTACATATATTATCTCCTTTAAGACTCAAGAAAAAAAAGGAAGTGGTGTTGACTATAATTTTCTGAAAAAAATTGCACAAAAAATTTAGACTAATGAAATAGAATTATTTATTCATTTTCAGTTATTAACAAGGCTATATTTGAAAAATGTTACGCTATAGAAAAGATTGTTAGGAAATGGCGTTTCTTCTAATAGGTTACAGAAATTTAAATTGCTCTAGTTTTTTAAGGAGATTTGCTAGTGATATCTGCTTACTTTAAAAATGTACATTTTCTTTTTTAAAGATGTATTTATATTTGAAAGTCAGAGTTACACAGAGAGAGAAGGAGAGGCAGAGAGATAGAGAGAGCGGTGCTTCATCCACCGGCTCACTCCCCAATTGGCCACAAAGGAAAAGAGCTGAGCCAATCTGAAGCCAGGAACCAGGAACTCCTCTGGCTCTCCTACGTGGGTGCAGGGACCCAAGGACTTGAACCATCCTCCACTGCCTTCCCAGCCGGAGTGGAGAACTGAATCAGTAGTAAAGCAGCTGGGTGTGGAACTGGAGCCCAAATGGGATGCTGGCTCTACAGATGGCAGCTCAACCAGCTAAGCCATAGCACTGGCCCCCCAAAATGTACAATTTAAAGGTATGTGTACTTAAAAGGTACAGTGAATGAGGATGGGGGGGAGGGAAAGAAGGAGGAAAGCAGAGAAAGAGAGAGAGAGAGAGAGAGAGAGAAATACCTTCCACCCATTGGTGCTACCCAAATGCCCACAACAGCCAGGGTTGAGCCAGGAGCCAGTAGCTCCATTCAGTCTTTTATATGGGTGGCAGAAACCCAAATATGAGGTCTTTAATTTCCTGCCTCCAAGATGTGGAAAGCTGGGTTGGAGGCAGCGGGGGGACTTGGTAATACAGGGACTCCAATATAGGATGCAGATATCTTAACCTGCTTACCGTAATGCCAGTCCCTTAATATACATGTTAATATTTATTCTCTTAGAGTAAGTCCTAAAGAAATAAGGAGAACACAGACAAAAGTAGGATATTGGATTCTAGTAAAATAGGCACAATTGCCAACAGACTTGTTGTATAACAAGGAAAATAATTTTAAAATTTATACTCTTAACACGAGTACCAATATATTGTTATTATCTATAGAAAGCATTACTTTTGAGGCCGGCGCCATGGCTCACTTGCTTAATCCTCCGCCTGCGGCGCTGGCATCCCATATAGACACCAGGTTCAAGTCCTGGTTGCTCCTATTCCAGTCTGGCTCTCTGGCCTGGGAAGGCAATGGAGGATAGCCTAAGTGCTTGGGCCCCTGCACCCGCATGAGAGACCAGGAGGAAGCACCTGGCTCCTGGCTTCGGATCAGTGTAGCTCCAGCCGTTGCGGCCACTTGTGGGGTAAACCAACGGAAAAGGAAGACCTTTCTCTCTGTCTCTATTAAAGTATATTTCCATTTTTTAAGATTTATATATTTATTTGAAAGCCAGAGTTACACAGAGAGATGAAAGGCAGAGGGGGAGGAGGAGGAGGAGGAGGAGGAGAGAGAGAGAGAGAGAGAGAGAGAGAGAGAGAGAGAGGGAGAGTGAGAGAGAGAGAGGTCTTCCATCCTCTGGTTCACTCCCAAGTTGGCTGCAACGGCAGGAGCTATGCCGATCTGAAGCCAGGAGCCAGGAGATTCTTCTGGGTATCCCATGCAGGTGCAGGTGCCTAAGGACTCAAGTCATCTTGTACTGCTTTCCCAGTCCATAGCAGAGAGCTGGATCGGAAGTGGAACAGCTGGGTCTCGAACCTGCTGTGCCACAGCACCAGCCCCTAAAGTATTTTTTCTATAAAGTTCCATACTATCAATTTTCTGTGCTATGATACAAAATTATATTAAGCTGTCTTAATATAAATATATAATATTCATATCATAAAATATATTTATTATATATATTAATTTGTAAATATATTGAATTTTACAAATGGAGGAAAGTAAGAAATTGAACAAAAATGTTTGCTTATTCCTCCTTTCTACTACTCCTTAAAAAATTGTTACACATGTATATTTCTTAGATAATCATATGCAATATTATTCATAGGAAGGGAAATTTAAGTGAAATAGAAAAATGATAATTGTACTTTGCATTCCCTAAGAATTAAAGCCCGAAAGAAGATATGATTTGAATGACAGAGGAAACCTTGGTGAAGTTTCCAAACTGGCTCCCAATTTGGAGGTTTTGCTTGTGAGGACCAGGATAGGAACTACAGTACATTGTAGTTAAAATGTCAGGAAAACCTGGAGAAAATGAAGATCAAAGATCCTTCAGACAAAAACAGCTACCATAAATCAACAGTTTTCATATTTCTCAGGTTTTACATTAATTAAAAATGAATTTTTATCAGCCAAAATAAGACTTAACTAAAATGAAAAAAGAAAATTAAAATTACAACTATTAGGGTCTTAACTCATAATCTTCTGAACAACTCATAAATTATATTTTATAGAAACTTGAAAAAAGTGAATACAAAAATGGTGCATGAAGTATAATCATAAAATAATGAAATAAACAAATTAAAGGGGCATAGAAAATTTAATTATTTGGAATAAAGGTATCAGATTACCAAAAATTAAATTAAGAGCAGATGGAAAAAGTAAAAGATACCACATTTCTTGGGTTTTTAAGTTAATTTTAATTGCATTAGAGTTTTCATTTTTTGTTTTTTTAACATATGCTAAATATGAACTTTTTTATACTTATTTATTTATGTGGATGGCAGAGTTACAGAGATGTAGAGACAGAGAATGAGAGATCACACATTCACTGGTTCACTCCACAAATGGTCAGAACAGTCTGCACTGTGTCAGGCCATTTCCAGGAGCCAGGAGCTTCTAGTCTCTCATGTGGGTCCAGGGACCCAAGTACCTGGGCCAGTTTATGCTGCTTTTCATGTGCATTAGCAGGGAGCTAGATTAGAAGTAGAGCAACCAGTACACGAACTGGCTTCTACATGGGATGCTAGCCTTGTAGTCAGCAGCTTAACTTGCTATACCATAATGCAATCCCCAAATATGTGCTCCTTAAGAGGACACATCTAGTGCACTGTTTTCAAACTAGTAAATGAAAGAGATATGAGAATAAATTGACCAGTGTAGTAAATTCCAATGATGGAAATTTATGTGTGTGTAACAACAAATTGTGTGATAGAAAAAAATAACAGAGTAATTCTTAGCATTTTACTTAATCATAATAAATAAAGATGATTAACATATTAATAGATAAGCTAGTATAGTATTGGCAAGGAAACAACTTTTAATCATATGATATATTTTTCAAAGATTTACTTATTTTATTTGAGAGTTAGAGTTACAGACAGTGAGAAGGAGAGACAGAGAGAAAGGACTTGGGCCATTTTCTACTGCCGTCATAGGCCACAGCAGCGAGCCAGACTGGAAGTGGAGCAGCCGGGACTAGAACCGGCACCCATACTGCACCTATAATTAGGCGATGGCCCCTAATTATAGGGTATTTTGAAGATACACATCTAAATTAAAATTATAAAGGGAGATTGAAAATGAAAGGATGGATAAATTTCTAACCAAAAAAGTGTATATAGAGATATTCAATGTTAACCAAATAACAAAATAATTGTACATACAAAATAAATATTGATTACCAATGTTGATATAATAACAAAACTTACATGATTATGATGCTCAGAGGGCATGTTTTAAAACCAACAATGACAATCATTTAACATTGATCAATCAAAAATTTTTAATTCCATACCTGTAATTTCTTATCTTTATGAATAAAGCAAGAGGGCTATAATAAGCACAAGACCATAGACTATAAAAAGAAAAAATATAAACTAACCATGTGGAATTTGTTATTTGTGTGAATATATAAATCAAACAAAAAATTATTTATAAGAAAGATCAAGAAGGACATTGCCTATCAAAATTTATGGATTATAAATGGAATAAATTAAAAAATGTCAATAGCATACTATTCACAGATCAATATTTATTAGACTATATATTAGACTATATATTTGTAATAGACTATATTCACTAATAGATTAATCATTAATAATTAATTTAGTAATATCAATGATAATTATTATATATTAATTCTATATTAGACTATATATTTTTTCTAAAATAATTAAAGGTCTAAATTTTTTTTTAAAATTTGATAAACTCATTCCTAAAGATACTTTTCAAAAAATAAAAAGTATTCATCTAGATTTTACTACATTTTATGTTTAACATTATTGTAATCAACAGGAACTTATCACTTATGCAAAGATTTATGTACTGACAATGTTATGAAATTAATCTCCTTCATCACAATCAAATATTGCTAAGTCAATAACAATGCACCTGAACATGAGAAAAAGAAAAGAAGTTAAACAAATAATTTATCAATCTTGTGAGTTTTGGTTAAGAGTAATGAAATTGGGTGTTCCCAAGATGGTGGAATAGCTGCAGGATTGTCTGATTTACATGGGGCAATCTGTATAGTGAAATTGATACTTTGAGAAGCAATGACTGAACAGCCCTTCTCTTGACTGTTGAGGAACAGTTTTTGTTTTTTTTTTTTTTCATACTGTTTGTTGAACTCTTTACTTACCATAGAGATAATCATGTGTGCATAAAATTAAATGAAAGTAGCTCTTAGTAAAAAGAGTGGGAATAAGAGAGTAAGGACTAAGAGGTGTGGGGTGTGGGGGGGAGGGCACGCATGGTGGGAAGAATCATCATGTTCAAAAAGTTGTAATTAGGTTGTGTATGACGTTTATAATTGTGAAGCTGTATAGTTATGCACGCATTCCTACAGACTTACTTCTCAGGGTACATTTTAAAAATTTTTCAAGGGACCCCAAATTGCTTTAAGTTGAGTGGTAAAAATAGTATTTTATTTTTATTTTATTTATTTATTTATTTTTTGACAGGCAGAGTGGACAGTGAGAGAGAGAGAGAGACAGAGAGAAAGGTCTTCCTTTGCCATTGGTTCACCCTCCAATGGCTGCCGCAGACGGCGTGCTGCGGCCGGTGCACCGTGCTCATCCAATGGCAGGAGCCAGGTGCTAGGTGCTTTTTCCTGGTCTCCCATGGGGTGCAGGGCCCAAGCACTTGGGCCATCCTCCACTGCACTCCTCTGCCACAGCAGAGGGCTGGCCTGGAAGAGGGGCAACCAGGACAGAATCCGGCGCCCCGACCAGGACTAGAACCCGGTGTGCTGGCGCCGCAAGGCAGAGGATTAGCCTGTTGAGCCACAGCGCAGGCCAAAAATAGCATTTTAAGTGTTAAAGGGAGCGTATGAATAGGATTGTGTTAAAATGATAAGATAGATATGATTAAGTGATAAAGTGATCCTATAAATAAGATTAAGTGTTTGGTAATAATAATAGAATTAAAAAGGATTGACTACTCCAATACAAGAAGCAGTGTCTACAGCAGGCTCATAGACTGACAAAGCTTTAAGTAGCACTCTGACCTCAGAATCACCCTGAAGGCATTCTGGTCTGGCTGAAAAGCCCACCAGAGCATTTCAGACATGGAAAGCCAAGACATTTTGGCAAAAAATATCCTACGTGAAGGACCTTTGTGAGTGAGACCCCAGAGGAAAGAAGTGGTCATCAAAAAAAGATATACTTTTATTTCAAGGGAGGAGAAACTTTCCAACTTGCTTATTGTCTTGTCTAAATACTATTGGAGCTTCTAGATTCAAAAGGCTTCCATAGCATAGACAGCTCATGTCAAGAGCCTTGGGTGATCACTGGCATCACACATAAGAGTGTTGTTAAATTAACAACATGACTCGCTGTGCACTAACTTCCCATGCAGGACCTCTGTCCCCAAAGTGTTGCATTATGAGAGTTAGTAATAAATTTTTTCTCAAAGATTTACTTCGCTTTAGTGTGTTATGTAAAGGATATTACTTTGTCTCATAAGCTATAAGTTATGTCTAAGTGCTCACAAAAGATGTTTCATTTTTTAGGTCTTTCTTCAAAGTTAATTTTCATAAAAATAAGAATGATTGAAAATAAATTAATTAAACCTCAGAAAGGTTTACTTTCATTGAATTGAAAAAAAAAGAGTAATGAAAATATTTATTTGGAAAGGTTCTATAGAGCATCATTCCAACAAGATGCTTAACATCTTACATTTATATGTAATTATATGTTTGCATCTTAAAGACAGAGAGATGTCTACAGAGCAAATTGTGACTCCCTGGAGAAAGGAGTTACGTTTCTTCCCCAGTTACTTTCTCGGAGATCAAATTGAATGTGGTCCTCTAGAACCTAATGAGGAGTGGGAACCACTGAATTGAATCTTTCTTGCTCCCTGAAATTGGGATATTTCCAATCTATGGGTAAGATGCTGCTTGGGATGACCAAATTTCATATGGTTGTTAGTGGGAGAATCTGAGTCCACAGCTGCTTTGGATCCAGTGTCCTGTTAGTGTGCATCCTCAGAAGAAGCAGGTGGTGACTCAAGTACTTGGGTCTTTGCCACACATATGGGAGAGCCAGATGGAACTCCTGGCTTCAGCCTAGTCCAACTCTAGCATTTGGGAAGTCATTCAGCAAATGAAATATCTCTCTATGACTGTCTCCGTTTTTCTCAATGACATTTTCACATTAAAAAGCAAAACAAATTAAACAAACAAATATGAGTAGAATTGAAGGAGAGTTGAGATAACTATAAGTGACCTAAATAGCAGATTGAAGAAATAAATGAAACATCAAAAGAAATTAACCTTTTGGGGGTTTTTCTCATTTTAATTTTTTTTACATTAGAATACAAGATGTTATATCTGAATTTTCATTATGATAAAATTACCAAGTATTTAAAGTGTCGCATACATATTAGGTTTTAATTCAAACACTAATATTAAAATGACTTAAAAATATTTCCTACCTACATGGAGTGATTTGATAACAATAGCAGAAATAGAGTAACAACTATCATGGGCATAACCAAAGATGTTTTGCTCTGCAAGGGAAGCTATTCTAGTTAAATCTCACTGGATCCTGTTAACGTAACACCCAGTAGGTTAAGTATAATTAAATTTAAAGAATTATATTTTTAAACTACTTAAGAATTTAGCGGGGCTGGAGCTGTTGCACAGCAGGTTAAAGCCCTGGCTTGAAGTGCCAGGATCCCAAATGGGCACCCTTTCTAGTCCTGGCTGTTTTCTTCCAATCCATATCTCTGCTATGGCCTGGGAACGCAATAAAATATGGCCCAAGTCCTTGGGCCTCTGCACCCATGTGGGAGACCCGGAAAAAGCTCCTGGCTCCTGGCTTCAGAACGGCACAGCTTCGGCGTTCTGGCCATCTGGGAAGTGAACCATCGAATGGAAGACCTCTCTCTGTCTCTACCTCACTGTAACTGTCTTTCAAATAAATAAAATAAATTTTTAATTTAGCTTCTGGTTTTTCTGTGTTTTTGTAATAAAATAATTAAGACCATATTGTAGTTACTATATTCTTGATTGAAAGAATATAACATATATTATATATATAATATCTTGATAGGATATTGATGGGCAGATTTGAATTTTTTTGTTGAAATTAACAAGTCAAACATTTCTCTTAGTTATTTAAATACGATTGTGAATTTTTTTAACAAATCAACACTGGTTAGCTTAATAATTTTCAGAATTATATGACAGTATTTTTAAAATAGCAATCTGTACAAACTATGATGAATATCTTTGTGAGAACAAGCTAAGTTTGATAAAATAAGACTGCCTACAACTTAGTGATCTAAGAAATTCATATTTCTTAAATACTTTCTTTACTTCCTGGATATTCTTAGCTAAGTTTTAACCCTAAAAGTCAAATCAGTGTTTTTTGTTTGTTTGTTTGTTTGTTTTTCTTTACAGGCAGAGTGGACAGTGAGAGAGAGAGAGAGAGAGAGAGAGAGAGAAAGGTCTTCCTTTTGCCATTGGTTCACCCTCCAATGGCTGCTGTAGCCAGCGCGCTGTGCTTATCCAATGGCAGGAGCCAGGTGCTTCTCCTGGTCTCCCATGGGGTGCAGGGCCCAAGCACTTGGGCCATCCTCCACTGCACTCCCTGGCCACAGCAGAGAGCTGGCCTGGAAGAGGGGCAATCGGGACAGAATCTGGCACTCTGATTGGGACTAGAACCTAGTGTGCTGGCTCTGCAAGGCGGAGGATTAGCCTAGTGAGCTGCAGCGCCAGCCAAATCCGTGGGTTTTTAATTTTTTCAGTTATTCTCTATGTACCGGCTATGCTTGCTCAATGTGTGTAAAAATGGATAAAAGCTAGCTCTGAGAGAAGAAATGTAAATTTTAATTTAAAAAATATGTATATAGTCCTTTATCACAGACTTATTCCATAAAATATCTTCACATAATTCTCATTCTCTTACTAAATAAAATTTGAAAAAAAAAGGTTTTTTTTTTTTTGTAATACCAGGGACCTTTCACAAGTTAATTAAAAATGCATATTATGAAGACGGTATGAATGGATTTCATGATATTTGCACATAAATGAACTTTGTTAATTCCATCTTTCTATGAATATTTTGAATTTCCTAATATCTTGAAGTAATTTTAATGGGGGCAACATGGGCTTTATAATAATGGAATCATACTGCATATTAAGGAGCAAAGAATTTTTTTTTTTAAGCTGCTACTGAACAATTGAAATGCAACAGGTGTGGCTGAGGAACAAAAAGTTGCAAGCTATGTAGGCATGATTTAAATTTAAATAGTGGGGGGGGGGCATTGCCATGGCTCTCTTGGCTAATCATCCACCTTGCAGCGCCAGCACACCTGGTTCTAGTCCCAGTTGGGGCGCCAGATTCTGTCCCAGTTGCACCTCTTCCAGTCCAGCTCTCTGCTGTGGCCCGGGAGTGCAGTGGAGGATGGTCCAAGTGCTTGGGCCCTGCACCCCATGGGAGACCAGGAGAAGCACCTGGCTCCTGGCTTCAGATTAGTCTGGTCTGCCAGCCACAGCGTGCCGACTGCGGCAGCCATTGGTGGTTGAACCAATGGCAGAAAGGAAGACTTTCTCTCTGTTTCTCTCTCTCATTGTCCACTCTGCCTGTCAAAAATTAAAAAAAAATAAATAAATAGCTGGGGCTAGTGCTATGATGTAGTGGGTTAATGCCTTGACCTGAAGCTCTGGCATCCATATGGATGCAGGCTATAAAGCCCAGCTGCTCCTCTTCTATTCAAGCTCTCTACTATGGCCTGGGAAAGCAGTACAAAATGGCCCAAGTCCTTGGGCCCCTGTACCCACGTGGGAGGCCTGGAAGAAGCTCCTGGTTCCTGGCTTTAGATAGGCACAGCTTTGGTCATGGCAGCCATCTGGGGAGTGAACCAGTGGATGGAAGACCTCTCTCTCTCTCTCTCTCTGCCTCTTCTCTCTCTGTGTAACTCTGACTTTCAAATAAATAAATAAATTTTTAAAAATAAATTGAAATAGCTACACACAACTAGTGGCTACCATATTGAACAACACAATCTTATTTAAATTTTTACATTAAAAACACTTAACATGCATGCATGGTAAATTTAGTGGAGCACAGTGAAGTCTTTCCACATGTATACCCAGTGGCATTACATTTTAGATGCTTAAGCCAATATTAAAAACTGCAAATTGTTTGGTTCGGAGTTATGGCATTGTAGGTAAAGCTGCTGACTGCAACACCAAGATTCCATTTGAGTGGCAGTTCATGACGGGGCTTCTCCACTTCCTATCCGGCTCCCTGCTAACGGCCCAGAAAAGCAATGCAAGATGGCTCAAGTGTTCAGGCCCTACACATCCATATGCAAGACCCAAGGAGTTCCTGGCTCCTGGCTTCAGCCTGCCACAATCCTGGTTGTTGCAGCCTCTGGGGAGTGAACCAGCAGATGGAAGATATCCATTTCTCTCCCTTGTATCTCATGCATCATATACAAAATAAAATTTTACTTATATATTTTGTATTTTAGAATTTTATTAAAAATTCTGATTATCACTATATCATTATCCTTTTCTGTATCTTTGAGAACATTTCCTAATATTTGTAAATATTATTTATTTTCAATTTACTCCAACATTGTATTTACCTAAAAGATGGAGAACTTTACAGTCTTTCAATTTCTGTTTGGTAATAGCCGACTCATTTAGTCATCAGTTTTTTCAAAATTCTAGGGCTTTCATAATCTGAAATGAAAACTTTATGAAAAGAAACAAAAGTGAAGGGTTTCAGTGTCCAAAAAAATTGCTTTGAAAACTTCCTCCAACCAATGTTTTTTCTTATAATATTTTAAGAAATGCCCTAATGAATTTTACTCAGTCATTAATAACAACTTTAAAAATATTAAAATAGTTATCTCAGTGTTTCAGTAGACTGATCATTACTGAAGATGCATGCATTTCCATAAAGCGTAATTTATTAAAATAGGTTTAAAACATATTTCATATTTCTCTGTGTTGTATCATTTACATATGCTTTATTTTCAGACTTCAGATAATGATAATATTTGAAAATGAGCACTTTTAATGGAGATTATTTCTAAGTAATAGTATAATAAACCCATTTTAAATGAAATATTTCTCAATGTTTAATGTTTTAAAATTTCTTTAATGAGGAGAATGAATGGATAAAAATGTCACTATAAATTGTGCCCAGAAATAATTTTTGAAAACACTAATATTCATTTATTAAACTATAAAATGAGTCCTCTTAATTTTAGTGATAATTTCTTATAAAGTCTGTTAATTTTACTATCAAAATAACATTTAATTATTACATTTTAAATTCTATCATGTTGTATTTGATTATTGACATATTATTAATATAGTTATAGATGATCACATTACATATAACTCAATGTTATATACGACACATTATACATGTAATATATGTATGTAAATACATATATTTATAAATTATTGGGAAAATTGGTTATATAAAATAGTAAATTTTTTCTTCATAATTGAACTGGCATAAAATTTTTACAACTACAACTTTATTTTTTGATTTCATATTTATTTTATTGTTAAATTTCTGTAATTTGAATATTATCAGGATTCCACAATATTCACCTAGATTCAAAGTATTCTCACCACTACTCATTGTTTTTTTTCGAGGTGTGGATGGGGAAGTGATTCCCCACACACCGTTTTTGTCTAAAGATTTATTTATTATTTATTTGAGAGAAAGAGTTAGAGAGAGAGAGAGAGAAACAGAGGGAGAGACAAAGAGAGAGACATAGAGAGAGACATCTTCCATCTGCAGGTTCCTCCCTAAATGGCTATAAGAGTGGGGGCTGGGCCAGGCCAAAGCCAGAAGCCTGAAATTTTATCAAGTTTTCCCAAATGAGTGCAGGGACACAAGGACTTAGGTCTTCTTCCACTGCTTTCCCACACACATTACCAGTGAGCTGCATCAGAAGTGGAGCAGCCAGAAATTAACCAGCACCCACATGTGATCTCATTTTTGCAGGCAGCAGCTTTACCTTCTATGCCACAAAGCTGGCCCCCAGTTACTCAGCTTCATATCCAGCTTCCTACTTATGTGCCAGGAAAGGCAACATAAAACAGCCTAAGTCCTTGAGCCTCTGTTACCCATGTAGGAAACCACTATGAAGTTCTTGTTTCCTGGCTTCTGCTTGGCTCAGACCTGGCTGTTGCAGCCATTTGGGGAGTGAATCTCTAAACGGAAGATAGCTCTCCCTCTCCCTTTCTCTCTCTCTTAATCACTCTCTCATCTACTCAGAATCTCAAAAAAACAAATAATCTTTATCAAAAAAAAAAAAAACAATTACCTTTGTCTACACCTTCACTACTACTTTTATCAATTTAACTTTTGATACTATTCATCATAACTGGAGTGAGATAAGCTAATTCTGTGTTTTTCCTATCCATTTCTGAGATGATTGGTGATGTGCAGCATATTGTTATACACCTGTAGTTCATTTCCTTGTTTTTTTTTTTTGGGGGGGGGAGTGAGGAGAAATGTCTCTTCAGTTTCTCCAGATTTAAATTCAGTTTATTTTTTAATATTGTGTTACAGGACTTCTTTTTAAAAATATTAATCCTTATTCAGATACATATATTGTAAATATTTCAACTTATTCTTTAGGTTGGCTTTTCATTCTGTTCAGTTTCCTTTGCTATGAAGACTTTTTTTGAACCTGTATATATTCCACTGTATTTGCATTATTGCCACTGTTTTTGTTGTCATATACAAGCAATCATTGCCTAGATCCATCAAAAAACTTTAATCATAAATTTCTTCTAGGATTTTTAGAGTTTGACATATGAAGACTGTCTTTAATTTTTTTGAAAAATTTTATTTATTTGAAAGAGCTACAGAGAGAGGTAGAGACACACAGAATGAGGTCTTCCATCTGCTGATTTTTTTTATAGAAAGCTTTTATTTAATAAATATAAATTTCATAAGTACAACTTTTGGATTATAGTGGTTCTTCCCCCCATACCCACCTTCTTACCCCTAAAAATCCCACCTCCTACTCCCTCTCTCCCATCCCACTCTTCATTAAGATTCAATTTTCATTATCTTTATATACAGAAGATCAACTCTGTTGATTAACTCCCCAAATAACCACAATGGCTGGAGCTGAGCTGATCTAAAGTCAGGAGCCAGGAGATTCCTCTGAGTCTCCCACATGGGTGCAGGGGCACAAGGACTTGGGCCATCCTCCATTGCTTTCTCAGGCACATTATCAGGGAGCTGAATCAAAGTACAGCAGCTGAGACTGAAACTGCACCCATTTGGGATGCCTTTATTGTAGGCCGGGGCTTTAACCCACAGTGCCACAGTGCTGGCCCCAAGTCTTTACTGTTTTAAGTTTAATTCAGATATAATCTCAGATCAAGTTACCCTCTTAATCCTCTCTGGTCAGCCTTTGGTGAGGGTCTTCTCATTGTGTCATGGCAATGCCATCACATTATGTGAGTGCTTGAAAGAGAGATAACAGGATAAAATATAAAAGATGAAGCAGTGGAACATTGTGAGAAAACTAAACTCACTTCATAACCCACACCTGTGGCCAATCCATTCCTGCTGGAGCAAGAACTCAATTCCACAGCAAATGAATAAATTTCTCCTAATGAACTCACCATATCTTAAATGAACCACCTCTCAACACTTCCACATTGAAGATAGAGAGACTCAACATGAATTTTGATGGAAACAAAACATATTCAACTATAGCACTGTGTGTGTCTGTGTGTGTGTGTATGAAACAGAGAGAGAGAGAGAGAATGAGAAGGAGAGTGTGTTTTTGGAATTTCCTATTTTCTTTCAATGGACTGTGTGTTTTTATTCTTGTATTTATTCAGCTAACTGTATAACATAACTGAAAATTAGTAGTTATGACTCCTCCATATTTATTCTTCTTATTCAGTATTAGTTTACTGACACCGTTGTTCTATGCAATTTTTTTTTGATTTTTCTATCTGTGAAAATATTGGAATATTTATAGGTTTTGTGTCAAATTAGTTTATCACTATATGTAACAAGGACATTTTGGGAACATTAAATTTTCTGAGCCATGAACAAAGATACCTTTCTATTTACTTGTGTCTTTGTTTCATCAATGTTTTATAGGTTTTAGTGTATAAAAAGTATTTTACCTTCTTGATTTTTTTTCTAAATATTTTTTTTCCATTTGAAACTATTGTAAATGGGATTATTTTCTTAATATCTTTTGCAAATAGTCCATCGTCAGTGTATAGAAACCCAACTGACTTATGTAGGCTGATTTTGGATTCTGCAATTCTACTGAATGTATTTATCAGTTTCAGTAGTTTTTAGGTGGACTCTTTTTAGACAATTTTTATGGTATAAAATCATTTCATCTATGAATAGAGACAGTTTAGCTCATCCCATTCCAAATTGACTGTCTATGCTTTATTTTTCTTGATTAATAACTCCAATTGAGACTTTCAGTTATATGCTGAATTGAAGTAAGAAGAGCAAGTGATCCTTGCTCATGATTTTTCAGGAAAGTTTTTCAGTATTATTTCTGAATATGCTAGTTTATCTATTGTTACTTTCATTTAAATACCCAAGAGGAGCGTCTTTGGTGGAGGAAAAGGCTCACTTCACCCTACAGTTAGAAGGTTCACAGTCTGGGCCCTATTGATCTGGCATCTAGTGGAGGCTGACCATGGCAGTGCAGGTGCCAAAGAGAAACCACCACAAGGATAGCTACAAAACAGGGAGCAACTCTAGGCTGAATTTGGGTGAAAGAACCTGTCCTGTCATGAGAGCCTTCTTCTGTGGGCTGAAGACCTCTCACCAGGATCACCTGTCAGACAACATAATTAAAGCAGCTCTCCACCGTTAATCCATTAACTGTTAGGATAAAGACTTCTGAGTTTAAACAGCTCCATTAGTTGGGAGCCCATTCCTTTTCAATTTATAATCTCTGGCTTTCCAAAACTCATGTTTCTCTCACATGCAACATACACTCATTCCATTAAATCTTAACTGTGTCCAATATTATGTGAAAGTCCATAGGCTAAATACTTTTCCAAGAGTCAAGACTTGCCGGTGCTGTTGACATAGTGGGTTAGGCCTCTACATACAGAACCAACATCCCATATGAGTGCCAGTTCTAGTCCCCACTACTCCTTTTCCTATCCAGCATCTCTGCTGATGGCCTGGGAAAGCAGTGGAAGATAGTCTGGGTGCTTATGTCCCTGCTCCCACGTGGGAGACCTAGATGAAGCTCCTGGCTCTTGGCTTCAGAAGGGCCCAGCTCCAGCCTTTGCAGCCATTTAGGGAGTGAACCAGTGGGTGGAAGACCTATGTGTCTATGTCTCGCCCTCTGTTGTAATTCTACCTCTCATATAAATAAATAAAATCGTAAGTAAAAAAGACTCAAGGCAATTTCACTGAACTGTAAAACACCCTCCCCATCCCCATACAATCAAAAACTAAGTTACTTCCCAGATAAAATGTCAGGTCAAAGGCCTGATGGTGTAGCAGAGTAAGTAAATCCACCACCAGAGATAGTGATCCTGGCATACCAAGTTCATTTCCCAGCTGTTCCATTTCCAATCCTTTTCTCTGCTGGTGGTCTGGTAAAAGAGTGGAAGATGGCCAAAGTCCTCAGATCCCTGCACCCATGTGGGAAACCTGAAAGAATCTCCTGGCCCTGGCTTCATTGTGGCTCAGCCCTGTTCATTGTAGTCATATGGGGAGTGACTCAGAGGATGGATGATTATCTCTCCCTCTCTCTCTTCCTCTCCCTTTCAAATAAATAAATAAATCTTAAAAGCAAAAAGTCATGTCAAACACAGGGTACATATTTCCTTTACAGACAGGGAAGACAGGAAATATAAACAATTAATAGGGCCTAAATAAGGCCAAAACTAGCAGGGAAAATATTGTCTTAAAGTTCCATATGTGTGTGGCGTCCTCAGTGCATTATTTTGACAGTTGGGTTCCCATCAGCTTAGGCAGCCCTACTCCTACAATTTTGCTGCTCACAGTCCTTTTTATGTTCTTGTAGGCTGAGGTCTCACCTTCATAGCTTCAGTAGGCGTTGTCTTCACGAGGACTCTCTGCAGCCCTTCTGATCCCATATTTCTGCTTGGCATTGCCTTGGTGGAGGTTCCTTATGGTGGCTTTGCTCCTGGAACCAGTCACTTTCATTGTTTCTTTCTTCCTTCTTTGCTGTCTTCCTGTGATTTGTTGATTTTCTCTAGTGGGCCTTGATTCCTGTCTATTTTTATTGTGAAACTAGTAGATGTTTGAGCTTTGTAGTTACAGAGAGACTTACATAAATATCATACAGATATAGTAGTGTATTTAAGCTGATGACAGATTTATTTCAATTATATTGAAAAATTTTAATTTTTCTGATATACCTGTATAATGTTTTTGATGAACACTCTGCATCTTTTTTTAATATTCTGTATCTAACTATTTTAATGATGGTTCTTTTAAGTATCTAATAATCTTTATAATAGAGTAATAAATAATTTACAATGTTATACTGTACATATTTTGACCATATAATTATATTTACTCATGAGTTTTATACTTTCATATGCTTTCATTATTATTAATGGCAGCTTATAACTTCTGCTTAAAAATCCTCTAACATTTATCTTAAGATGATACAGTAGTGATGAACTTCCTCAGTGTTTTTTTTTTTTTTAATTGGGAAAGTTTTTGCTGCTCCAACATTTCTGACAGGCAGCTATTCCAGTTAAAGTATTTGGAGTTGGCAGTTTTGCTTTTATTTCCGCTTGTTGAATGCTTCTTGCCTTAGAGTTAATGAAGGATTCGTTCAGGATCCCTAACCCTGAGAAACACAATTTTTAAAATACCAGATACATATAATTGTGTATACTTTAACTTGTTTCTACATCATTTATAATAGCTAACACAATGTACAAAGTTACTGAACTACATTGTGCTGGGAATAACGTCAACAGCCTGTCTATAAATGTTCAATTCAGATGGATTTTTTCATCTGCTATGTTTAATCCATGATTGCTCAAATCCAAGAATGTAGAGCTCACAAATACAAAAGGATATCTGTATGTTATATCACCCTCTCTTGACTTGCAGGATTTCTGCTATGAAACCTCAATTGTGTCCTCTCATATATGAAGAGTATCTCTTCTTATTTCTTTCTAATTTTAACCTCTGATTTTTGACAAACTAATTATAATGTGTCTCTGTCAAGTTTTTTTTGTTATTTGTTTTTGATCCCTTGGACTTTGTAGGAATTTTATATTATTTCTTTTTTTTAACTTTATTAATTGAAGGGTAAGTGCCAGAGGTGGGGATAAACAGAGAGAAAGAAAGGTATTTTTGTCCATGGATAATTGTTAAAATTGATGTTTCTGCCGAAGTGTAATGGTAACAATTTCTATTCTTCCATCTTTCTCCCATCACAAATTTAATCTATTGCTTTAATACTTAATATATACAATCATTATTTATAATCTTCAATTACAGTGTATTTAGTTATGGCTAACAAAAAAAAAAAATTAAAAGGAAAGGCAGCCATTGTGCACAGTTGCCTAAGCTGCCACCTGCAATGTCAGCATTCCATATCAGAGTACTAATTCAAGCCCAGACTTCTCACACTATCCACCTCCCTGATGATGGGATGGAAAAGCAGCATAAGATGGCTTAAATACTTGGCCTGTGCCATTTACACTGGAGACACGTCTATGGATCTGGATCATGTCTTCAGCCTGGCCCATGGCTGGCCATTTTGGTCATTTAGGGAGTGAACTTGTACATGGAAGATCTCTTCTGTCTGTCTCTCTCCCTTGTCTGTCACTCTACCTTTCTAATAATAAAGTCTTTAAAACTTAAGAAATTATAATATACAGAGAGTATCTATAAAGTAAAACATGAAGAGAAAAATAATGAAGACATTTTCTCAAAATGATTTTGCTCTCCTGCTCATACTGAGAATATGCTCTTTCTAGAAAGGGGTCTATATTCTTAAAGGTGACCTAACTTAAGTGTCATTCTGGTATTCAATTTTCCTTAGCACATTATTTTCTGTTCTATTGGACAAAAATCATCATACTTGAAGTATTGAATTAAAAAAATGCTATTTTCTCCCTCTCGTAAAATAGCTATGGCACGAGCATGTGAAGTACTCCTGTTAGCTCGTAATGATGAAAATTAATATAGAACTTAAGCTTTATTAATCATGTTAATGCTGCTTCTCTTAGCATATCATTCTAGTATTTTTTGTGTAATTAAGCAGGACATTAAAAGCATTTTCATAATGTTTAATGTAAAAAATATCTCTTCATTATACTGGTAATATTGGATTAACTATCCAGCTTGAGCCCAGAATTCTGATTTTCTCACCTAGTCCTCAATATTCTTATTACATATTATTTACCTCATTTTGTTCAATGTGTGATACTCATTCTCAGTTCAAAATGAGTATTTCAGCTATTATCTATTCTGAAATATGTTTATCTTTTTATTTTTGTATCTATCTTCATACTCAGCCATCATCTTCCAATAATGTTTCTCTCTATTGATTTTTCAAAACTCCTCTAGATGACATTATTCTCTTGTTCCCTGAGTTTTGTGACATTTATTTGACTTCAGATATTCCTATATAAAATAATGGGAAAATCATCTGAATTTTTTTAAAAACACAAAAATGAAGCCCTGTGTTTAATCAGAAAATGAAGTTTCCAGTGCTTGAAAGACTAGACCATGCACAAAAGTTTTGATTATGTACCTGTGGCATGAATGGCATTCAAATTTTAGAGAGATATAGAAATATATTATTTTTGATTATGAATACAGATTGTGCTTAGGTTTTTTTTTTCTAATTTTGAAGGTATCATTGCCATTAGTAATTTCTCCTAATTCCCATGCTATGACATTTTTAAAAAAATTTTGGCTTCCAAAAGGATTCAACAAATCATCATGAAGTTGCCTTTATCTTAAATAGAAAGAAGGAAACCTTGATTTTGAATTATAGAAAATAATTTTACCCTTAACTGACCAAACCTCATCATGTATTTTTATTTCCAAGTTCTTCTCCTAGAAATTGAATAATTGAAGCACTACTCTCTATAATATATGATAGGCTTGAAAGAAATGACTACAACCTCACAGCAGTTAGGGAAAAAAATCTATAAATGAATCCATGACAGCTTCCTAAGCCAAATATAGCTGTGTGTCTTTAAAATTTTCAGTGCAGATTAAAATTTGTCATTTGAGTGCATCACTCAATTTAACATATAGAAGAATGTTCTCTTGTGAATGATGCCGTATAATGATATAATAAATGGAAAAATGTAATGATAAATGTCTTGGACCGAAGCAATCATCTTTTGAAATTAATTTTTCCTTAATAAATGAAATAGGACTTATTTACAATAGTAACTGGGGCCGGCGCTTTGGCTCACTTGATTAATCCTCTGCCTGAGGTGCCGGCATCCCATATGGGTTCCGGGTTCTAGTCTCAGTTGCTCCTCCTCCAGTCCAGCTCTCTGCTGTGGCCTGGGATGACCCAAGTGTTTGGGCCCCTGCACTCGCATGGGAGACCAGGAGGAAGCACCTGGCTCCTGGCTTCGGATTGGCGCAGTGCCGGCCATTGCGGCCATTTGGGGAGTGAACCAACGAAAGGAAGACCTTTCTCTCAGTCTCTCTCTCTCATTGTCTGTAACTCTATCTGTCAAATAAAAAAATAGTATCTGAATATTGTTCAGTAATAACTAGCTAAAAAATGTTGCCTCATCTAAAATTTGGAGATTATGGTTCTTCTGATAAAAAGTGGAAGGTGGCTTCTATGCAAATAAGTCAATAATGATTTGTATTGAAATGAAATTGATATTACACTGATATAAATACATGTAAATATGCTTCAAAAATACAGATAAATTTCATCATGGATATATAACAAGACTAACCCCAAGTTAATTTCATTTTTGAATATCTTTAAAATGTTAAAATGGGGGCCAGGACTGTGGCATAGTAGGTTAAGCCTTTGCCTGTAGTGCCAGCATCCTAGTTCATGTCCCAGCTGCTCCTTCTCCCATTCCACTCTGTTAATGCACCTGGAAATCAGAAGAAGATGGCACATGTGCTTGGGCCTCTGCATACACATAGTAGGCCTGAAAGCAGCTCCTATCTCCTAGCTTCTGATCGGCCCATTTCCAGCCATTATGGTCATTTGGGGAGTGAACCAGTGGATGGAAGACCTTTCTTGCTGTCTCTCTCTCTCTGTTAATAACTTTGCCTTTCAAATAAATAAATGGGTCTTAAAAATGTATATGATATTGATTCAAAAAAGACATAGAAATATATAATTGAAGATAATTTTATTTTGGTGTGAGATTTTTTGAAATCCAAGCACAATTTTCTATTGAAAAGTTCATGTAATATACAAACATACACACACACATAACTTCAAACAAATATACACACAAGTATTTACATATATTCTCTTTTGTAAGTAAAATATTTTGATGGCTTATAAACACTGACAATTTATATTGCTTCTGTTGAACTTATGCATCTGTAAAATAAGTTACTCCTAGGGTACGCAATACTGTATTTCTGGAGATTTGAAATTCAGTCCATTGGTTAAAAGACCACTTGGGAGAGCCACATCCAATATTAAGTGCCTTGATTTGAATATATATCTATTTAATTGAAAGATCTACATAGAGAGTGGAGACACACACACACAGACACGCACAGAGAGAGTGAGTGAGAGAGAGAGAGAGAGAGAGAGAGAGAGAGGTCTTCCATTCGATGGTTCACTTCCCAATTGGCTGCAAGGGACAGAGCTGCACCAAACTGAAGCCAGGGGCCAGGAGCTTCCTCCGGGTCTCCCACGTGGGTGCAGCTGCCCAAGGACTTGGGTCATCTTCTACTGCTTTCCCAGGCCATAGCAGAGAGCTGGATCGGAAGAGGAGCAGCCGGGACTATAACTGGCACCCATATGGGATGCTGGCGCTTTCAGGCCAGGGCGTTAACCCGCTGCCCCACAGCATCAGCCCCAAGTGCCTTGATTTGAGACCCTGCTCCTTTTTGGATCTAGCTTCTGCAGTGTGTCTCCAAATAATGGCTCAACTAGTCGAGTCCCTGTAAAGCACATGGAAGACTCAGATGGATTCCTGGCTTCTGCCTGGTGTAACACCAGCTATTGGGAGCATTTGAAGTAGGACTCTGTGGATAGAAGATCACTCTCTGTCTGTCTCTCTCTCTGTTTCAAATAAAATGAAAAATAATTTTAAACAAATAACACTATTTTTCCTTTTTATCAAGTTGTGTATCTTCTGATCTTTTTTGGTGTGTGTAGAAGCTTAGTCATTGAACAACAGATTACAAAATCTTTAAGACTCAGTATCTTTTTTTTTTATATCAGCTATTCAAGGAATATTTACTAAATTTTCAAAAAGTAAATAAATTTTACTGTCCAAAGATATTTGATAGAGATTTGAAGATGATTCTCTTGTGTGAAGAAGGATTATTCTTTTTTCTTTTTTCACAGTTACAAAACTCCTTTCCTCCATAGTTAACTTTATCTCCATAGGAATTTTTATTGTAGTTCTCTCTCTGCATTGCTTATCAATTTCTTTCTCACCCTTCCACATTTCCAATTTCACTATCCAGAAATTTGCGATCTCTGCCTGCACTGACACTACAGTACCGAATACAAATACAGACTGAATACAAATGCTCAATATCAGGATCTAAAGGTGAATTTTCCTGGAATATGAAAATTAGAGACTCTAATGGCTACTTTGTTTCCATATATTTTAGGGAACTAAAAATCTTGCTTTACATCTCTTGATGTAGATAATGGGATGTCCTTTTCTACTGAAAAATGGCCTATGCTGTATGAAATCAAATTTTATTACTATTATATACTTTACCTCTGATAACTGGAAAAGAACCTCAGAGCAACTGATACTGAACTAGGTTCTCTTTTACTGTTGGAAGCCATATTATGCATTACTCATTTATGTTGACTACTAATTCATTTCAAGGTGTACACTGCTGACTCAGTGAACTATAAATGAATATAAGCTGATGATAATAAAGGTGTTGCTTCTATTGGGTTTGCATATAATGCAAAATTTTAAAAATGTGAGATATTAGGGACTAGGGCTGTGGTGCAGCAGGTTAACACCCTGGCCTGAGGCGCTGGCGTCCCAAGATCCGGCTGCTCCATTTCTGATCCAGTTCTCTGCTATGGCCTGGGAAAGCAGTGGAAGATGGCCCAAGTGCTTGGGCTCTGTGCTCACATAGGAGACCCAGAGGAAGCTCCTGGCTCCTGGCTTTGGATCGTCTCAGCTCCGGCAGATGGAAGACCTCACTCTCTCTCTGTGCCTCTCCTCTCTCTGTGTAACTCTGACTTTCAAATAAGTAAATAAATATTTTTTAAAAAGAAAATGTGAGATATTACAAAAAACCTATACTAGATAAAAAAATTTGTGTGTGTGTCTGTGTATGTGTGTGTGTTTGATGTCATGAGATGAACTTCTATTCAGTAATTTCCAATTAATAGTAATATCTTGTGGGTTGTGTAATGTAGAAGTCTTATCTTGAAGAAGGGAGAAATGATATAAAATATTGAATGTATTGCCTATTTATAATTCTGAGAAAAAATTAAATTGCCTTACATCCCAGAGGAATTTGTAGTAAAGAGTCTCTTATAAATGAGATAAAATTATAAGAAAATGTTGATGAAGAGGTATTAGAAAACTTCAGGAGTTTGTGACACCAAGGATGCAGCTGGCAACTCTTTAGAACATTGCAATAAACTCACATTATCTCTGCTTGATGACAATTGTTCATATATTTCACAGCTGTTTGGATTGCCAGAGCAGCTGTTACCTACAAAATATTATTTGAAGAGGTAAGTTTCTTGTACAAAATCCAATGATAGTCCTGCAGAGTGAGCTATAGAGGAAGGATAATGCAGTTATGTAAGTAAAACTGATACTAAGTTAAATCTGAAGGATCAATTGAAGAAACATAGACAATTTATGAAAATTTATGTTTTGATTTCTCAACGTTTTCTCTTTCAGATTACTGAAATGGTTCTGTAATCTTTTTCTCTGTGAAAAGAGAACAAATTGGGCAGATTTATAAATAATTATAATTGGTAGTCTTAAATAGATAACTTTCCCTTTTATAATTTGTCTTCATAACACTCAAAATTTATTATTATCTTATTTTTAAAAGTTGTGAAAGAAGTAGAATAACTTTGGACAATTAACTTTATCTGACACTTTAGTTAACTTTAGTTAACCTTAGGAAAGTTTTACTTATTTATTTGAAATTCAAAGCGAGAAAGAGAGAATGAGAGACAAATTTTCTATCTTCTACTTCACTTCAGTGTGCATAGTAGAGAGATAGATAAAGGTTAGGACAAAATCCAGGGGTGGAGTTGGGCATGGGAGTTGGCTGGCCAAAACCAGGAGTCAGGAACCTCATCTAGGTTTCCTACATGGCTGTCAAAAAATCGAGTGACCAAGAGTCAGGAACTACGTCTGGGTTTCTTACATGGGTGTAAAGAATTCGAGTGTGTGGACCATCATTGTTCCTGCCAGGGACATTAGCAGCAAACTGGATAGCCAAAAGAATAGCTAGGAACTGAACCAAGCACTCCAATGTAAGATAGAGGTGTACAGAGTGTTTACTTAACCTACTACACTACAACTCCTAAACTCTTAGTGATGTCCTAAACCTTTACTACTAAAAAGATATTCAAAATTTGCTAAAAATTTTGCATATAGAATTCTATATAATGTGGAATCTTGTGTGTAAGAAACTGTAAAATGCTGACAAAAATTTTCTTTTCAGTATTTATAATCTGCAATATATTGATATTTCTTGAAAAATGTTAATGAACTTCAAAACATTATCTCAAGTATCTACATCATCACTATTTCAAGAGAACTTTGTTGTTTTGTTAATCCTATGTGTATCAGATCTATTCTTTTTCACAGGCAGAGTGGACAGTGAGAGAGAGACAGAGAGAAAGGTTTTCCTTTACCGTTGGTTCACCCTCCAATGGCTGCCGTGGCTGGCACACTGCCACTGGCACACTGCGCTGATCTGATGGCAGGAGCCAGGTGCTTCTCCTGGTCTCCCATGGGGTGCAGGGCCCAAGCACTTGGGCCATCCTCCACTGCACTCCCTGGCCACAGCAGAGAGCTGGCCTGGAAGAGGGGCAACCAGGACAGAATCTGGCACCCCGACCGGGACTAGAACCCAGGGTGCTGGCGCCACAAGGCGGAGGATTAGCCTAGTGAGCCGCCGCGCCAGCCGATCAGATCTATTTACTTAAAACTTTCTTTCATTTTATTGTTGATGTTAGAAAGATGAACACATCCCATATGGATAAATAACGCTCCAGGTTCTGACTCCAACAAACTGCTCTGATAGATACTGTGAGGCATAGGCTCTCAAGAACTTAGGGTGCTCTCACCCATGTGGGAGACCTGGATTGAGAATCTGGCCCCTGAATTTGGCCTGACCAAATCATAGCTATTGCAGGTAATTGGGGAGTGAATCAGAGATTCAAAAACTTCTCTCTCTCTCTCGCTCTCTCTCTCACTGTCTCTCTCTCTCCCCTAAATAATGAAAGTAAATTAAAAAAATTAAAAACTTTAAATAAATTTAAACAAGGACATGAAATATTTCCACAATGGAAATTATAAACATTAAGGAAAGAAATAGAACAAGAAACCAAAAATGGGAAAATTGTCCATGTTCCTGTTTTTTAAGACTTAATACATCCATACTACCCAAAGTAATTTATGGATTCAATGTGGTCACACTCAAAATACAAAACACATCCTCCTCAGTATAGAAAAAGTGATTCTAAAACTCTTATAGAAATGGAAGAGACTCCTAAGAGCTAAAGACATCTTAAATAACAACAACAACAACAACAACAACAAAAAAAAAAAAAAACAAAGCATCACATTACAAGAATATAGTTTCTCTTCAGATTACATCTTCCATTCTTTCCCTCTTCTTTCCAGAAGGCATACTTTGAAAGGGTGTGTGTTTGGGGATAGGATGGTGACTATACTATACTTGTACACTATTGTTTTCTACTAATATATTTTTCTTTTACTGTTTCAGTAGCAAAAATTGCAAGTCTGCATAATATTTCCCTAAAAAGCAAATATAACAATATTAGAATAGCTGATTCAGTATGTTAGAACGTATTATTGCTGGTGTTATTACTACCATGATATGTTATTATTATCAAACTTTTTAAAAAAGATTTATTTGTTTTGAAAGAATTGCAGAAAAGAGGAAAAGACAGACAGAGACAGAAGGAGAGAGAGAATCATCCACTCCCTGGTTCCCTCCTCAGATGGCTGCAATTGCCAGGGCTGGACCAGGCTGAACTCAGAGGCAGGAGGTTCATCTGGATCTCCCATGTGTATGCAGGGGCTCAAACACTGGAATCATCTTCTGCTGCTTTTCACAGGCTATTAGAAGGGGTCTGGATCAGAGCTGGGACATGAACAGGCCCCTATAAAGGATGCTGGTGTTGAAGGTAGCCTTACAATTATCCCTAGCAATGGCCCCCTGAGGAAATTTTTGAAGAGTTTATTTCTCACCATCCCTGTTGGTCTATGAATGTCTAAAATTAAAAAAAAAATTGTCAACGAACTGTAAAAATCCATCAATTTTGACACAGCAAAAAAACTTGTGGAAGTATACATCATTTTCCAGAATCATATTGCTATCATTTAGCTAATTCTTTCTGTAGCTAGCAACTTTCTTCTCTCAATTCCCTCTGGAAAAAAAGCCATGATCTGTTTGCACACATCCATGGCATATTACCTTTCCAAGCACTGAAAAAACAAAAAGTAAATCATAAAGTCTTCATCTGTTACTTTCTCGGCTTTTTTTTATGTTTGTCTTGTAATTTGAACTATTTTTTTTCAAAGTTAGAGGAGAAAGAGGGAGAGAGAGAGAAAGAGAAAGAGAGAGATCTTTCATCTAATACACTTCCTAAATGTCGTCAACAGCCACACTGAAACTGGAAGCCAGGAAATCTATCTATGACTTCCATGTGAATGGCAGGTACCCAAGTCTTTGGACCATTATCTACTGACTGGCAGGAACTTCAGCAGGTTAACCAGATCAGAAGCACAGGCAAGATTCAACACCAGACACTCCAATATGGCAAGCAGGTGTTATACCAAGCTTAACATACTGTACCACAAGTCATGTTTAATTTTAATTAGGTACTCGAACAAAAATAAGCATTATTTACAATAGCCATTTTATGATACTCAAAGATGTGTTTAATAAGCAAATATATATTAATGGGATTGTATATATACAATAACTATTAAACATTGAAGGAAGTAGATTGTAAAAATAATAGTATTGTAGCTTCCAAAATTTGAATAAAGTAAAATGTTGACACCACATACAGAAAATATATACAAATATCTCCAGAGCACTTTATAGGAAGACTCTACACCCTAAAACCACTTAAAAACAGTAACCATGATTCTCTAGAAAATAAATTGTTGAGGTTAAAGAATAAGATTTATCTGCATATACACATGCAGTGCTAGGTATCATTCAAGTAAACCTCCAATTCTCACATCTGTATGTATTGACTATTTGTAGCCAATTCTATCTTATTTCTTCCTGTTTCTTTGCTTCTTTCCTAGAGTTAGAATTCACACAACAATTTGTATATTTATTTGCTAAATAACTGATGTGCTACTTGTCTCAATGCTTTTGTTCACTAAAATCACATGGCTCTATGGGAAGACAGGTGTGTAATATAAAATATTTGACTACCCTTAATTTGGATAGCAAAAAATCTGCACAGCAACCCAAAGGAAATATAAAAAAAACTCTTAAATCTTTATGGAAGAATTTATTTATTTGAAAGGCAGAATGACAGAGGGACAGAGATCTTCCATCTGCTGTTTCATTCCCCAAATGCTTACAACAGGCAGGCCTGGACCAGACATAAGCCAAGATTCTGGGACTCCATCTGGAACTTCTGCAGTTTCTGTAGGTGGCAGTGGCCCAATTTCCTGGGCTATCATTGGCTGCCTTTCCATGAGAATTAGCAGGAAGCTAGATCAGAAGCATAACAGACAGAATGCAGGGCAGCTGATACTAGAACCAGCCCTGTGATATGGGATGCAGACATCTCAAGCATTACCTTAATGTGCTGCACCACAAGGATGGTCCCATTTTATTTACTTTTAAAGATCTCATTATCATTTACATGCCTTTTAGAGATCTTAAACTCAATCATCATCAGTAGACTTCATGTAAGGAAGAAGGAAAAGGTTGAAGGTATTAACAATTAGTGCTGTGTTCCCCACTTCTATTTCTTGTGTGAAGTCTAATTATAAAATCCTTCCGGGCCGGCGCCGCAGCTCAATAGGCTAATCCTCCGCCTGCGGCACCGGCACCCCGGGTTCTAGTCCCGGTCAGGGCGCCTGATTTTGTCTTGGTTGCTCCTCTTCCAGGCCAGCTCTCTGCTGTGGCCCGGATAGGCAGTGGAGGAAGGCCTAATCTTGGGCCCTGCACCTGCATGGGAGACGATCAGGAGAAGCACCTGGCTCCTGCCTTCGGATCAGCACAGTGCACCGGCTGCAGTGCGCTGGCAGAGGCGGCCATTGGAGGGTGAACCAATGGCAAAGGAAGACCTTTCTCTCTGTCTCTCTCTCACTGTCCACTCTGCCTGTCAAAAAAAAAAAAAAAATCCTTCCACATCGCCATTATTCTTGGCCAGTCCTTGATATCTTGGCAAATAAGTTAAAAAGAGGTAGCCCAAAGAATGCCTTGAGTTTCAGCTGTACTCTTATTTGCTGCAACATGTCTCTCAGTAATTACTATATATCCTAATACTTGGAGGATTTCTGTTCTTGGATTTTAAATTAAATTAAAAGCTATTGGTAATTCCAATAGATGCAGAACAAGGGCATGCTAATTGAAACAATCATGTTAGTACATCTAAAAACACAGCTGTGATTAGTGTCGACACCTAACAAATTTATGATAATTCAATTATTCTCTGAGATTCATTTGACTTTTGTACACATGAGGAGGCAAATTAAATAGAAACATGATAGGAAGAATCACTCAAGCAGAATTTAGGTTTTTAATGTTTGCACTAACATCTGCAATTTTTTTGGTATATACTAATGCCTTTGATTATTATTTTAGTGGGTGTGTGAAGGTAGTTCTACTTGGCTCTGGCTATGATAGGAACCTTAACTAATTTTGTGAGATGTCTTTTAATCACCGTAATGCATTTAATCACCGCTTCACTTCTATAATCTCGCAAAACCCTTTCTGAGATCTACTGAGACCAAGACTACTTCTCACCTGAAATTCATTAATCCCCTGCTAACTGAAAAACAACTGTAGCCTTCTGTTTCCCCCAGAAAACAGCAAATAGTGCCAGTTCAGAGACACAAATTACAGACGTTTGCCTCTTTGAGTAACGAGATGCTGTGATACATGGCCAACACTCCCTTTTGGGGATGTCAGAATAAAAAGAAGAGTTAGAGTACACACGTAGTGTTTTCTTTGTGGAGTTTATTTAGTTTATTTTCTAAGTAACATGACCTAGCCATTAAAGGTAGCTCTCTCAGAACTGGTAGAATACTAGTGACACTTAAATTGATCAGGCTCCTAATAGGCATATAGGATACACTCCTAGGTGATAGTTGAAGAGAATTTCACATAGGGACTACAAAAAAAAGTACTGAAAACTTATAGTAGAGCTATAATAATAAAGCAATTTTGGACTAGCTGTAGTGGGAAGTCATTATTATCTATAAGAGCAGAGAACCAAAGGCAAAGAGTTATCTGACTAGTAACCAGAAGATCTGGTCAAATGTAAAATAAACTAACCGCATATATTCTAGAACTGGAAGAGTTGAAATGGGACGCTCATCTCTCTCCTCCTCCCCTTCACTTCCCTGTTGGTGCCCTCTTCTGGTTAACTTCACCAGAAACACAGAAGGCAAGGGAACTCAGGAAAACTTGTCCTGAGAATTAAGCCTCCTAGGGCACCAAGCAAAGTACAGAATGCCATATATTGAATACAGTTGATCTGGAGGAACAAAGTAAATGTACACCATAAAAGTAAATGCATTATCTGTAAACGATTCTTATTTTCAGTATGAAATGGGGAATTCAGTGAAATAGAAGAAATGGTTTATAATTCACACAACCCTTAATGATAAGCCCAAAGCGAGAAAATGATTTTCCAAACATAAGGAAACATATACATTTTTTCTTTATTGAGACTGCATAATGTAATATGGTAATGATTCTGTTAATAAGAGTAATGATAAATAATATATGCTATCAAGAATAAAAATCATGAAGTTTTATACATAGCTAATTGGTAATATAACTTAAATTAATTCCAATGAAAATTCTATAAGATTGCTACTGACTATAGATAATGTTTATATTTCATTGCATATAAGTTATATTATTTTTAGGAAACATGCTTTTTCAAGCACCCTCACAACTAAAGGAAGAAAAAATGTAGGCACTCCATCCTTTCCATTTCTTTTTCTCTATGCAGTGTAGTGCTGTAATGACTTTAATGTAAGATATCTCCTGTCTTTCCTGTACTTATCTTTTTTCTTACTGTATCTCAATTATCCATTTCTATTCTATATGTTTTAACAAGTATTATTCAGTCCATTTAGAAAACAATTCAAGCTGTTCTTTCAGATATTAATGACTTCTCAAAATGTAAAATGTAGAATGTCATTGAATCTGACTAGATCATCTGCCATGCAAAATCTTATAAAATAGACTTAACTGTAATTTAATAGAGACATGGATTCACATCTTCTCCTAGAGCTGCTGTCTGGAAGTGATTAGGAAGAAAGAGGCATGAAGTAAAGATCAAAGTCCTGGGATATATGATGATTCATGACATGATTCAAAAGTGAAAAGAAACTTAAAAATAGCTCCCTTTCCTTCTAAAAATAAGTGTTACCATATTTTTATTGATACTATTTGACCTTCTCCATATGACAACATCACTATCTAAACTTAGAAATAGCATTCCCACAGGTGAAACAAGGGAAATCTACAAAATATCTTCCACTGTGTTTGGTTGAATTATCCCAATTGCAAGATTATTTTTGAAATTATGGCTCTTTTAAATCAGTAAATAGTTATCTGAATTCATTAGGTTGGAAAAATGGAGCCCAGTGGATGCATTTGCTAAGCTTGTAAATTTCGATGTACCTTAAATCAACATTCATGCAACACTTTGAATTTTAGTTATGGGATCACTTTCCAAGCACACATTTGATTCATTTTTATTCATTCATTCATTCTCTCTCCTTCCCACCCCTCCCTTGCTCTCTCTTTTTCTCATCCATGGAGTGCCCCTGGCTTTTCCACTAGAATTGTTTATATATCCATGTAGTTTCTTGTTAGTACAAATCTGTGGCTTCAGTTCGTTTTCTACTTCATTCATTTTTGAAAGGAAATTATGTAATATTCTAAAATTATATAAATATAATGCACTTGTCTCTGCATAGTATTTAATGTGAGAGTCTTTACATCTCTCCTTGAAATGTGAATATTAAAAAATCTGATAATACACATCCCTATTCTTTTTCTACAAAACTATTTTATTTATTTGAAAGGCAGAGTTACACAGAGAAGGAGAGGCAGAGAGAGAGAGAGAGTACTTCCATTTCGCTGGTTCACTCCACAAATGACTGCAACAGCCAGAGCTGAGCTGATCCGAAGCTAGGAGTCAGGAGCCTCCTCCAGGTCTCCAGGACTTGAGCCATCTTCCGCTTCTTTCCCAGGCCACAGCAGAGAGCTGGATCGGAAGAGGAGCAGCCAAGACTCAAACTGGCAACCAAATGGGATGCCGGCACTGCAGGCTGGGGCTTTAACCCACTGAGCCACTGCACTGGCCCCACATCCCTATTCTTTATTCTAGCCTACATTCACAAAAATATTTACCACCTCTGCAAGATATTTTTGACATCTCTGCAAAAAGTCAAACAGATTGCTTTTGTGGTTCCCATCATGTCTTTCAGAGAGCAATAAAGGGAAGAGAGATTGGGGACAACTGACTCCATATTTTAAGATTATGAGTAAGAAGTTACACACTTTGTTTTGTAGTTTGTACTTTTATTTTGTTTTATTTTGTTCTTTTGTTTTGTTTGTTTTTTTGGCCATAGGATACCTTCAAGGAAGTCTAGAATGTGCTGTCACCAAGTTTATGTTTTGGCAACATAAGCTGCCAAAAATCAGAAAAGAGAGGGATGAAGGGTGAATCACTATTTGGGAACTCTGAGCAATCCTCCGTACAATGTGCACATACTAACAGCAAGTCACTGGTAAACTTGGAAGTGAATGGAAAGAAGCCTAGGCACAGCCTCACATGATAATTTATTTTACAGCTTACTGAATCCATCATATCACTTGGTACAACTCTAAACTCTCAAACTTTTATGAACAGGTCTACTTTAATGAAGAGTTCAATAAAGCAGCAAACTATATATTTCATGCCAATTAGTTCATTCTTTTAATATATTTATTTTAATTCACTGCTCTATTATGTCTGTGTATAACAGACATAAAAAATTTAAGAAAGGAAATATTTCTAATATGTTTTATAAGACTTCAATTTAGAACTTGTACAACAAGTGGATTTTATTTTAGGTACAATCCACAGAATTATTAAGCATAAAATATTAAAATAATAATTTCTAAGTTTTTTGTCACCAGTTAAAAAGCTCAGAACCAAAATATTATGTATTTAATACTAGGAAGACTCTAGTAAATTGAATGTCTTTAGTTGTAACTTTTTAAACTATATATTGATAATTTGTGTGATGATTCATTGAGACAGGGCACAATGTCTTGGATATAAAATGCTCCAGGATCATCTTCAGGATACATTTTTTTCTTTCTTTTCATGATTCTGTTCACTTTTCCCCCAGAAACCTTTTGTTTAAGGTGTACTCTAAAGTCATTGTGATTCTTCTCACCCTAACCTGCTTCCCGGCCCACATATTTCTTCCTCCTCCCTCTCCTATTCTCATTCTTATTTTTTTACTAAGATCTATTTTCAACTAACTTTATACAAATATGATTTACTCTATACAAAGTAAAGAGTTCAAGAATACAATTTCTATTTTTTTAAAGATTTTTATTTATTTATTTGAGTGGTAGAGTTAGAGACATTGAAAGAGAGAGATGGAGAGAAAGAAATGTCTTCCATCCACTTTTCATTCCCCAAATAGCCACAACTGCCAGAGCTGCACCAATCCAGAGCCAGCAGCCAGGAGCTTCTTCTGGGTCTCCCACACTGGTGCAGGGGCCCAAGGACTTGGGACATCTTCTTTTGCCTTCCCAGGCTATAACAAAGAGCTGGATCAGAAGAGGAGCATCCAGGACTTGAACCAGCGCCCGTATGGGATGCCAGTGCTGCAGGCAGGGGCTTTAGCCCACTATGCCACAGTGTCGGCCCCAAGAATACAAGTTCTGAGAGATAGCATTGTTCACATGATATTCTGAGATTGATAGCATTGTGAAAAGAAGTTTTCTTTTCTTTCTTTCTTTTTTTTTTTTTAAATTTATTGGAAAGACAGAGTTACAGAGAGAGGTATAGACAGTCAGAGAGAGAGAGAGAGGGCTATTCCATCCGCTGATTCACTCCCCAGAAGAGTGTGCTAGGGCCAGAGATGAGCCCATCAGAATTAAGAAGCCAGGAGCTTCTCCCGGGTCTTACATGGGAGCAGGAGCCCAAGGACTTGATCCATCTTCTAATGCTTTCCTGGGTCATAGCAGAGAGCTGGATTGGAAGAGGATCAGCCAGGACTAGAACTGGCGCCCATATTGGATGTTAATGCTTCAGGCTGGGGCTTTGACCCACTGCACCACAGTGCCGGCCCCCATTAATAGGTTTTTTTTAAAACATATATTAGCATGGGTAAATTGTGTTTGAATCTAACTAGATCCAGTTTAAGATTGGCTCTTAGAAAATGGGTATGGTCTTCTTCTGCATCTCTTGCAAAACAGAAAATATAGTGAAATTGGTTATGCTCTAGGTATGTCAGATAAATACGTGCTCCCACTTTTTAGTATAAGCTTATTGGGACAATGGGAACAAATTGACCTTGAGTCATGAAAAGACAGGGCATAGACAAGAGAACCACAGGTAAGAAGTCCAGTTTTCTTTCTTTCACTTAGTAATTATTTAGCCTTGAAAACCACTTCATATCTTCAAGCTAATAAACCCATTGAGTGCTTTGGACAAGATTATCTCCAAGTGCCACGGCATTGCTATTATAGTATGATTTTAACTGTGTGCCTCGGTGATCAATTCCAAAATTATTTGATAGCTCCATTGTATCTACACTCTCTTTAGAATGTTTCATTGTATATCTTACTGTATGAGCCAGAGAAAACTATTCTTTCCAACAGTTAATTTTACAAACAAGAGATACATGTAGATGTGTTTTCTTCGTATGGAAAAAGAAATTTTTCAATAAGAAAATACGGGTATATATTTTATATGTAGAATGAGATAATCCTATAATGTAGCAAATATTTTCTGCTCAATTGCATACTCTTTAAAGAATTTTCACATATTTCATTTTTTTTTTTTTTAATTTCTGAGGCAGAGAAGAGACAGAGATAGTAACTGGATCAATCATTCAATTTTCACAGGGACATCTGGCCCAGGGATGGGCCAGACTGAAATTGAGAACCAGAAACTTCGAAACCCCTTTAAGTCACTTTCATGGGTGGCAGAGACCTAACTACTGGAATCCTCACAAGGGGCTTCCCAAGATTGTATATTTAAGAAAAGCTGAAATCTTTTTTTTTTTTTTTTGACAGGCAGAGTGGACAGTGAGAGAGAGACAGAGAGAAAGGTCTTCCTTTGCCGTTGGTTCACCCTCCAATGGCTGCCGCGGTCGGCGCGCTGCGGCCGGCGCACCGCAGCTCATCCTATGGCAGGAGCCAGGTGCTAGGTGCTTTTCCTGGTCTCCCATGGGGTGCAGGGCCCAAGCACTTGGGCCATCCTCCACTGCACTCCCGGGCCACAGCAGAGGGCTGGCCTGGAAGAGGGGCAACCGGGACAGAATCCGGCGCCCCGACCGGGACTAGAACCCGGTGTGCCGGCGCCGCAAGGCGGAGGATTAGCCTGTTGAGCCACGGCGCCAGCCTGAAAAGCTGAAATCTTGAGTGGATCCACAACTTGAACCCAGGCATTTCAACTGGGATGCAGGTGTCTCAAGCAGCATCTTAAACATTATGCCAAATGTTTAACCCAGCAACTTTAATGTTTTGATATCCTCATCAACTTATTTATGGGCCTAATTAATGTTTAATTTACTGACACCTTCTTCTTTTTGTCTATTCTCTCTTAAACACACACACACACACACACACACACACACATATATGTATATATTACAATGCTGTAGACCTTTATTTTAATAAAAGAAGAAGAAAGAGTGTCCAAGATACTTAGCTTGTATAAATGACATCCTTTTGTTACTTAAAAATTTTTGTTCAAAAACAGAAATCAGTTAATCATGGAGCATTACATATAGATTTATTTGTTAAGTTTTCATTACTTTCAAGTACATTTTTTTTTAATCATTGACTCCTCAGCTAGGGGCTCAGTTTCTTGTATGTCTTAAACTTAGGAGAGCAAAACAAAGCAATTGTATCCTAATAACTGACATCTACATATATGCGATTATATGAGATTATCCCATGTTATCCTTGAACTTTGCTTGCTTAATTCACCTGAGTTTCTCTCCCAGTCTTTGTTCCTAATGTATCTAATCTTGTGATACTTAAAACACATCTTTTTTTAACCTTAAAATATTGTATAAAGCTACATCAAACAAAGACATTATTGAATGCTAATATTGTATTTATTAAAGCAAGGGCAGTTTAAAGGACTAATTGCTATGCCAGAATTTCCTTATTTTTTTCTTTTGAAACTTAATATGGCAAAACAATCTGTGAGAAATGTGAGAGAAGCTCCCTAATGGTTCTGAAATTAAGACTTTACTATTTTTAAAATGATGCATATCAGTTTATCAGATATTCAAACTAAATTATCTCCGATTATATTTTGTAAGGAGTCTTGAATCATAAATATTGAGATTTGTTGAAAAGAGAGACAGGTTATATTTTCAGAGTTCAAGTTTTAAGCACCTATTTTATCCTCATTAGTTTCCAATGCACTAAATTAAAATCAGGAAAAGTATATTTCCTAAAACACACAGGTTTCTGGGCTGATTGCACACAGCAAACAGTCGCTGTATACAGGCTTCTGTTTGGGAAAAGAGTGCACTCAACAAGCTGATGTCTTTCTTCAAATGAGGAGAAGTCCAGGAAAAATCTAGCAGCTTAGAGCTGTCAACATGGATCACAGAATATCCAGGGGAATGAGTCTGGACAATCATTAGAAGGAATCTAAGACTGAGTCACAACCTTAAGGTCAGTCCACCCTCCAGTCCTAGAAAAAATTCTTTACAGAAGTTTTTTAAGTAGCAACTACAAGATTCTGATAGGCTTTTCAGATTTTCTGGGAAAAAATTCTAAGTGAGAATTCAGTGAGACAAACCATAGTATCTATCAGTTCTTCTATCTTTAGTACCCACTTATTTTTCTAAGATTTATTTATGTAGTTATCTAATTACTAATTTATTTATTTGGCAGTAAGGGTGAGAGAGAGCAAGAGAGTGAGCAAGGGAGAATATTTTGCCCACAACATCTGGGTCTGGGCCAGAGGAAAGCTGGGAGCCAGGAACTCCATCCTGATGTCCCATGTGGGTGGCCAAGGACCAAGCACATGCACTCCCTTCTGCTGCCTTCCCAGGTGCTTCAGCAGGAAGCTGCATTGCAAGCTGTGCAGCCAGCACTGCATCTAGCACTCGGATTGGGATGATACAAATTCTCATGCCTGAGAGGAGATAGCCACTTTCCAATATGCCATTTTCAGAGCATGACTGTTAAATATATTTGTTTACCATGAAAATGAGACAAAGGATTTTCAAGGGATGTCCAAAATATAGACTGGAAGAAAGTGGATTCCTCTCTGCCTTACCTAACCATTATGTAACACCCACTATATCACCTTGTGACTGCAGATTTGTTTGGAAAATTTCAGATATAGATTCTAGTGCCATTTGTGGTTTGACTCAAATCTTTTTGAATTGTTTTTTAAAAATTTGTTTGAAAATCAGAATAACAGACAGAGAGGGAGAGACGGGAGGTCTTTCATCTGCTGTTTCACCCCTCAAGTGGCTGCAACAGCCAGGGCTAAGCCAGTATGAAGCCAGGAGACAGGAGCTTCATCTGGGTCTATCACATATGTGCAGGTGCCCAAGCACTTGTGCCGTCTTCCATTGCTTTTCCCAGACCATTAGCATGGAACTGAATCAGAGGTGGAGCAGCTGGGACATGAACAAGCAGCCATATGGGATGCTGGCATTGCAGACAGAGGCTAAACCCACTACTCCGCATCACCTGCCCCAATCTTCTTGAACTTTGCATTGTCAACTGATATATAATACAGTGAAGGGAAAAATGAATACAATTGAATTTTAGGTTTTCTAAATATTAAGGTAGGTACCAATTTGTGAAACTAAAATGGCATTCAAATTAAAACTAATGCTTCTAATAAGGAATTCACTGCACAACAGGGTGGAGTGTTTACTAATCAAGCAATAAACATGTAAGGGGTATTGAGGGTTTTTAAGAGAAAGTAGAGGGGCATGGGAGAGGAAAAATTTCTACAGAAGGAAGTCCAACACATTGACTGTTGGATGAAATAGTAATATAACTATTTTCTCATTTGACATTTTGTCATAATTTGATGATAATTTTGTTTTTGTCCACAAATGTGTGTTTTGAGTATCAAGCTTTTTCTAATATTTCCATTTGCTAGACCTAAAATTGTTAACTGCAAGTTTTGAATTTTCTCTTCTATCTCAAAAGTATTAGTACTTATTATTGAAAATTATGTGGATACTTATTAAGTAGGGTAATTCAGTAAGCCTTTTAATGTTGTGTCTAGCTATCTAACAATTAAGTTTTCTAGAAGATAATATCATAGTTGGAAAGTTAGTATAGCTCTAAAAAGTAATGACCAGAAAAACAAAACCTGTATTCCAAAAAATGATATGAGAAATTTCCAATATATTACAACATTTATCATATAACTTGATTTGTTTAAAATTCAATTATTTGAAAGGCACAGAGAGGTCTTCCATTTGCTGATTCACTAACCATATGACTGTAACTGCAAAGTTGGGCTAGGCTGAAGCCAGGAACTCCATCTGGGTATCTTTTGAGGATTCGCAGGAACTGAAGCACTTGAGCTATCATTCTGATTCCCATGCACATCAACAAGGAGCTAGATCAAAAGCAGAGTAGCTTAGACTTAATGTGCATTTCTCTGCGATGTAGATGTTACAAGCAGAACATGACTGGCCATGCCACATGCCCACCCAACATTTTTGTTTTTAAAATTTTGCTGGAAGACATACAAAAATATTATGGAGCACTTTGGGTGCACACGTTCTACTTTACCATTAACACACCAAGCAACTACAAATGAAATAAAATTCTCTGAAACCAAATGTATGGTATAGGTAATAGTTGATGTTAGGGCTTGAATAAAAATAATTTGAAATTCTTGCTTATTTTAAATTATATGTGTTAAAGCCATTGTGACTTTTTAATGGAGCATCCAATGCTATACATATAAATTATTTGAGATTGTAGGATTTTATTAAAATATTCTTCATGATTGTATAACCTAGGCTAAGCAAAGTTTCCTGCACCACTGAATGGACATTGCCCACAACATTCAACTTTCAAGGTCAACCAAACAGAAAAAAAGGAGGGCTGTTATGACGTCTTTGACATTTGTACACACTTATTTTATACATATATTTATAAAGTAAGTAATATGTATAAAATCAAAAAGGATTAAATTTTGAAACAAAATTATGAAAAATAAGAAAAATAGTAAAAAGAAAAATTACCTCAAGTATAAATTTTATTATATGCCAATAAGCCACAAGGTATTATTAGGAATAGAAATAAAGAATAGAATCTGATGGATATTTAATATTATCAACTACACCATGCCCACATGATTTTAAGCACAGTGTCCTCAGTAACAGTCTTCTGTTTTACCTGGTTGACAGCGCCATTTTGGGTTCTCAGTTTATGCAGCTTTCATGCATTCAATGAATAAGGTATTATTTAATTCAATGTTTCTCAATTAAATTTTATTTTAATTGAACTTTGATCACTTCAGCTATTCCTTAATGCCTCATAGTATGTAGTCTGAATATTTCTTTTTTCTTTGCTTGTTGAAACATAGATCTCCAAAATAGTCATATCCTTTTTCAGAGAAGCAGTTTGTAACATTTTCTGAGGGTGCTCTGCTGCATTTTAATGGTGCCACCTTAGTAGATGGGGCACCTCTGGCCACACATGGTCTCCTGGAATACAGATCCATTTCTGTTTGATGAGTGGTACACAGTAGAATGTGGATGTCAAAACGAGTGTCTCCTCCCTGAAGTGCTTGTCTCCACCACTCTTGTCAGAGGACACATGCTCAGGGTCTGCTGCCTGCGAGAGTTTCCCAGTCTTCAGTCTAAAATGCCTTTGTGTTCTGGAAATGTGAAGCAAATTGATCAGCTTTGACAAGTGGTGGAAATAAAAGTCTGATTGCTGCAGATGTCCAGAGAACAAGACACAAGCAACCTCTCAAGGAGATTACTTCTAAATTGGAGTTTACCACTTGACTGGAAGATAGAGCAATAAAAGTCAAGGCAAGTTTTATTTGTTTGATTTGCCATAAGACATATCACAGCATGTTTTAGAGGGGACTAAAGTAATGAGGAGAAATGATTCATTAGAACAAAGAGATAACTCCAAGAGCAAAGTGTCCGAGGCTATCAGGGAGTCAACATCACATCCAATTTGCAGGGGTCAGAGTAAGAACTGTGTAAGTCAGGTGTATTTGTTGTAAAGAGAATTGACAAGACACAAAATATTTGTTCAAATGCAGTTTTGTTTATAATCTTTGGTGGTTGTTCTTGACTCTATTTTGGTGTCTGGCAGTTGTTGGAATTGTGCTCAAATTGCCATATATCATTTAAGGATACTTCATCAGATGGAAAAATTGATGAGGCTGACTACTTTCTGCAGGGATGTGAGTGGAGTGTCTTGGCCAGTGATTTCATTGAATTGGGTGCTGGCTATGAGCATGCAGGACATCTGTCCCTCCTCCATCCCCCTACAGTATGAAAGGGAGAGGGACACCACTTTGGCATGTCCATTCTCATTCTGAGCTACCTTTCCAATGTACTCAGTTTCAGTTTGAGAGGCATAATTTGTATTTCCCCAAGATAGAGAAAGGGGGAGAAGAATCCTGACACGCTTGACCTTCCTTCAATGAATTCATTTCAGGCTCTGCTTTTATCACTCTCACCCTGCTGCTGAGCATTCCAACTTTACTTAACTGTGGTTTAAGAATTGACAGTTACCTGGGATTCCTTTATCTTGAGAACTTCTTGGTTTAATTGTTGACATTTAATTTCTTAAATTTATTTACATTATGTTGAACTCTTTTTTGAATGTTTACTTTTTCTGATCTACTTAAAAGCAGAGCCAAGGTGAAAGCAAGAAAGCCAGAGAGAAGACAGCAGAGAGAGAGAGAGAGAGAGAGAGAGAGAGAGAGAGAGAGAGAGAGTTATCTTTCATCCACTGCTTCACTCCCCAAATGCCTACAACTGCCAGAGTTTGGGCAAGCTGAAGAGCTGAAGTCAGGAGCTTAAAACTCCATTCTGTTCCCTAAAATGGGTGACAGCTTCCAATCACTTGAACCACCGTTTTCTGTCTCCTGGAATTATTAGCAGGAAGCTGGATCGGAAGTAGAGCATCTGTGACTAGAACAGAACTCCGGAGATGCAGGTGTCCCAAGCAGCAACTAGCCCACTATGCCACTATGCCCCCCACGCAGGATTTTGAATGTATACATTGGTTATAAATTTGGGCAGGCATTTTGGTTATAAAGTTGAAGAGGTTGATTTTTAACTTTCAAAAACTTAGCTGTTCAGTTCCTGCTCTCCTCCCTATACGCACACATTTTCACTTTGTCCTCCTGAAGATATTTTATAAGTAGTTGTCTTTTGTAGAATGGTCACTTTATACCCTGTGAGTTTATTCACTCTTTCTTATTGTTGTTTATTTAATATTTGCCTACTCCCTCTCTATATCTCTGATATTGGAGCTTAATATAAGAAAGTTGGTTTTTACCTAAACAGTAAGGTGTAATATGAAAATACCTTTAATATTTGTATGCAATTTGAAGCTAAAACAAAAACTGCTATCTGAGTTTTAACTCTATAAATGTATGTACACTTTGAAAACTCAGTTGAGTCTTTGTATATTTCCTCTTTCTTGTATGTAAAATAATTTGGAAGAAAGCCTTTTTGATGTAATTCCTACCATTCCTCTCCAAGAAATGCTAAAAATGGTAACTGTCCCTAGATTCAGTAGAAGTTTAGCCTTTGTAAACTGCCAAATCAGGCCCTGTTTGTGGAATTGGACAGCTATATAATGTCACACTGCAAATTTCACAACATTTGATCACAGGGAAAAATTCCATTTGAAGATCTGAAGATACAGGTGAAATTTAGTCTAGTGAAAGGAAATTTCACTGATTTGAATGTGTATAAGCTTTTAAAACCATATTTTTTCCTTTGAAAAGTGTCAAATATCATAAATAGTTAAGTCTTAAATTTTACATAGCAAAGCATGTGGTTTTTCTAATATTTTGATGTAATGATTGACATAATTCATAGTCCCAATAACAATTTTAAAAATCCCTTGCAGTCAGAAATTAACTACTTAAAATTACATTTTTTATATGTAAGATTTTGTATGTTGGAATAACACCAAGAAAATGGGTGTATTTTGAAGTTAAAATTAACACTTCAGGGAATGTCCCTTTTTTTGGAATGAACTCTGAGAAATCAATTTTTCCTTTGGCAGTACTGGATGTAATTATATTGTTTTTTTAATTAATTACTAGATGCAGCTTTTTCTGCCAAATAGTAGTCTAGACATTAGTACTCAGAAGTAATAAGTAAGGCACTGCCTTAGCACTTTAGTTTATTTTAGTCTATTTAAAGGAAGCTAAGCATGAAAGAAATTTTCAAAATAATATGCCACATGAATTGTTATACAGGAACAGTAAAACATTCTTAAATATCAGATAAATCTGAATTCAAATGCTTAGTCTAGCATTTACAAATAAAATAACTATATTGATTCAATAATGCCACCTTTAAAATGAGAAATTATCTTATTTTGTACTTAAAAATAGTAAGTTTTCAGTAAGTTGTATTTACTTTTTCAATATTAGCTTAGCTATAATTGTTATAAGCAGTGTGTAAAGGGATGACAGAAATGGTTTTCCCATAGACAGCTTAAAATGTTGATATTTCTCTAGAATTAAAAAAAAATAAAACTTTTAAGTTAGTTTCCAACTTTTTTGGTATTAAAATATCAATAAAATCATAGTATCAATATCAATGACATGATAGAACATGCCTAAAATAGCAGGTACAGTATTCAAGCAATCAATCATCAAAAAAATCACTTAGAAGTGTACATTTGAAGTACACTTACATAATTTGATGAGGATTGAAATGAACATGAAGCAAGTCTGGTTGCCTCATGTTGTAAACAAAATGAATTCTTTCTTTCCATATCAATACCTTTATTTCTACTAATAATCTGACTCAAGCAACACTGGGACAGTTTTGATCTCCACATTTAATATAACCTGAGACAGTGATTGATGGCGTGTTATTTTACGAATGCTTTAATTCATATTGAAGTCTTACAACTATGCTCCTTTGATTTACCGCTGTATTTTTTTTTAAAGTTCTGAGTTCTGGCTGGCACTGTGGCTCAATAGGCTAATCCTCCGCCTGTGGCGCCGGCACAGTGGGTTCTAGTCCTGGTCTAGGCGCCAGATTCTGTCCCAGTCACTCCTCTTCCTGTCCCAGCTCTCTGCTGTGGCCCGGGAGTGCAGTGGAGGATGGCCCAGGTCCTTGGGACCTATACCTGCATGGGAGACCAGGAGAAGTACCTGGCTCCTGGCTTTGGATCAGCATGGTGCACTGGCCGCAGTGCGCCGCCGGAGCGGCCATTGGAGGGTGAACCAATGGCAAAGGAAGACCTTTCTCTCTCTCTCTCTCTCTCTCACTGTCCACTCTGCCTTTAAAAAAAAAAAAAGTTCTGAGCTCTATGTTAAATTTGAAACTGAACTTGTTTAACTTATGAATGAATTGTGAAGATCAGTACATGGACAGAGAAATTTAATGTTGTAATAATTGAATGAAAAGAGTTTTATTATGTCATTTCAGCAAAAGGCGCAAGTATCTACATTCTTTGAAGCAAACAGCACTACTACCTTCCTTAGATTAGGCAGTACCGATCACACACCTCACTGCCAGAGGGAAGCAATTCCTGCCATTCCTACTTCAGCAACCAGATACTGATACTGAACAAACTCTGCGTGTTCTGGAAATATGCCATGTGCCACACTGAGCCTTTCAGCAAGAAGAGACAGTAGAGGCATTCATGATTTAGATTGGAACAACAATGCTACCAGAAAAATAAGTCATTTTTTCTCTGAGCTTAAATTTTCATGAAGAAAATATTTTTCCTAAAAAAATTATTGGTGCCTGTGTTGTGACACATAGCAAGTCAAGCTGCCATTTGTGATGCTAGCTTCCCACGTGGGTGTCAGTTCTAGTCCCGGCTCCTCCACTTCCAATCCAGCTCCCTGCTAATTTGCCTGGAAAAGCAGCAGAAGATGGCCCAAGTGATTGTGTCCCTCAACCAATGTGGGAGACCTGGAAGAAATTCCTGGCTCCTGGCTTTAGATAAGCCTAGCTCTGGCCATTGCAGCAATTTACAGAGTGACCCAGTGGATGGAGCATCTCTCTCTGTCTTTGTAACTCTGCCTTTAAACAAATAAATTTTGGAAGAATATCTTTTTTTTTTTAAGATTCATTTTATTTATTTGAAAGACAGAGTTACAAAGAGAGGTAGAAATAGATGTCTTCCATCTGCTGATTCGCTCCTCAGATGACTGCAATGGCCAGAGCTGCACCGATCCGAAGCCAGGATTCAGGAGCCTCCTCCAGGTCTCCCACGTGACTGAAGAGGCACAAGGACTTGGGCCATCTTCCACTGTTTTTCCAGGCCATAGCAGAGAGCTGGATCATAAGAGGAGCAGCGGGGACTAGAACTGGCTCTCTTATGGATGCTAGCACTGCAGGCCAGGACTTTAACCAGCTGCACCATAGTGTCGGCCCCTAGAAGAATTTATTTTGCAGAATTTGACATAGTCAGTGCATTTTAGTATTTCAAGTCCATACTGTTCTTCTTAAAGGATGTTATAAATAGACTTGTAGAATGGTATTTCAAAAAGTTAATGTTAAATGAATCTGATTGTAAGTTTATTTGGGTGCAAAAATGATTTGAAACCCATGTGTAATATTTGCATAACACTAGTTTGCATGAGCTGGAAGACACAACCTATAGAAAGATTTCACAATTTTTTGCATTCAGGGAAGCATTTTTTAATTCTATTTTCCATGAAATCCTTGAAGTACTCATTTTTTTTTAAAGTCACAGATTTTAAACTGTAAGACATGATATTAATGAGAATAGACTCAATTTTACCCGTATGGGATGCTGGCACTGTAGATGGCAGCTTAACTCATAGGGCCATGGTACTGGCCCTAGCCCCTAAGAACTTTCAATTATTTCTTGTAACCTCTGGATTGGAAGGTGACAAATATCAAACATGTAATATATGGGAGAAAATTTGACATTTTGACCTTCGATGATTGTTAACAGCCATTGAGCCATTGTCTCTACTGTTGAGGTAGTTTTTTTTTTTTTTTTCCTTCATAGTATTTGTTGAACTCTTGGACTAATGAGATGGCCTTGGTACATGCCACCTTGATGGGATTATATTGGAATCCCCTGGCACAATTCTAACTCCATCATTTGGGGCAGTTCCGATTGAGCATGTCCCAAATTGTACATCTCCTCCCTCTCTTGTTCCCACTCTTATATTTCCCAGGGATCACTTTTCAGTTAAAATTTAAACACCTAAGGCTAATTGTGTGTTAGTTGCCAAATTCAACCCATAGTACTAGAACGAATACAAACAACAAAGGGAGATACTAAAATGGGTAAAGATTTACATTGTACATCAACAGTTCAATCTCAGCTCACAATTGATCACACTGATAGGTCTAAGAGTCAAAGGGATCACACAAACAAGACTAGTGTCTGCTAATACTAACTGATAGAATGAAAAAGGGAGAGAATGATCCAACATGGGAAGCGAGATACACAGTAGACTCAGAATGGCAGATGCCCTAAATAGCACTCTGGCCTCAGAATCAGCCCTTAAGGCATTCGGATCTGGCTCAAGAGCCCATGAGAATATTTTAGGCATGGAAAGCTAAGACACTCTGAAAAACAAACAAAAAAAAGAAGACCTAAATGGAAGATCTCTGCTAGTGAGATCCCAGTGGAAAGAACGGGGCCATCAAAGAAGGAGGTAGCTTTCTTTGAAGGGAGGAGAGAACTTCCACTTTGACTATGACCCTGTCGGAATAAGATCGAAGTCGGCGAACCCTAAAGGCTTCCATAGCTTCCGCAACTCATGACTAGAGCCTAGGGAGATTACTGACGCCATAAACAAGAGTGTCAAATTGTTAAATCAACATCAGGAGTCACTGTGTACTTACATCTCATGAGGGATCTGTCCTTAATATGTTATCCAATGTGAAATAATGCTATTACTAGTACTGAAACAGTATTTTTACACTTTGTGTTTCTGTGTGGGTGCAAACTGATGAAATCTTTACATAGTATATATTAAATCGATCTTCTGTATATAAAGATAATTGCAAATGATTAAAAAATCTTGGTGTTAAATTGGAAATTGCATAGATAATTAATCAATTCTTTAAAAAAAATCATGTAGGATCTCTGTCTTTAATGTGCTGTACATTGTGAATTAATACTATAACTAGTACTCCAACAGTATTTTCATTTTGTGTCTCTATGTGAGGGCAAACTGTTGAAATCTTTACGTAATATGTACTAAACTGATCTTCTGTGTATAAAGAGAATTGAAAATGAATCTTGATGTGAACAGAAAGGGAGAGGGAGCGGGAGAGGGGAGGGTAGCAGGAGGGAGGGAAGTTGTGTGGGGGGGAGCCATTGTAATCCTTAAGCTGTACTTCGGAAATTTATATTTTTTAAATAAAAGCTTTATATAAATGCAAAAACAAAAAGTATTTGTTGAACTCTTTACTTGGTATATGGGTAATCTAATGAGTATAAACTAAAATGCATGTAGATCATTGTGGAGGGAGCTGGCACTGTGGCTTGTCAGGTAAAACCTCCACCTGCACTACCAACATCCCCTATGGGCTCCCAGCTGCTCCACTTTTGATCCTGCTCTCTGCTATGGCCTGAGATAGCAGTAGAAGATGGCCCAAGTCCTTGGGCCCCTGAACCCGTGTGGGAGACCAGAAGAAGCTCTTGTCTCCTGGCTTCTAATCAGCAAAGCTCTGGCCACTGCGGCCAGTTGGGGAGTGAACCAGTGGATAGAAGATCTCTTTCTCTCTCTCTCTCCTCTCTCTCTCTGTCTGTCTCTCTGCCTCTGCTTCTCTGTAACTCTTTCAAAATAAATGAGTAATTATTTTAAAAAAAGGAAGTAGATCATTGTAAAAATTGAGAGGGAATAGGAGAGGTAGGACGAGAAAAGGTGGGAACATAGGAGAGAGGGAGGGTAGGCTGGGAATTATCACTATGTAACTAAATCTCTATACTTGAAATACATGAGACTTGTATATCTTACCTAAAATTTTTAAAAAATGAAAAATTGAAGGTGGCAAATATAACAGATGCTAATAAATTCTTCAAAATTGAAAATCTCCTTTAATAGTTTTCAGAATATTTTGTTTTCAAAAATTGTGCTTAGTATGTAATAGTTTCACATATTATAGGGATACTTTGCAATAGTTACACACGTACACACAGCCTAAATTAATCACATCAGGAAACTAGCTTTTCAATTACCTTATCTTTTCCTTGTGTTTGGAAGATACCAGCTCTTCTTTCCAAATCTTCATACAGAATATAACACATTACTGTAAAATATAGTGACCATACTTTGCTATGGGCAATAGAACTTACTAATTTTATCTGACTCATTTAGTATGTGTTATCCAGCCTCCCTTAAATCTGTTCCTACCATCCTGCCTTGCATGTAGTAATCAATTTTCTAAGTTCAGATCCATCTGTTTTTTAACTTCTTCATATGACAGAGCACATGCAATACATCCCTTTCTTATTTTATCTATCATATTAATCTCTAATTCTACTTATTTTGCTGCAAATGCCAGAAATTCTTTTTTATAAATGAAAAGTCTCCTATTGTAATTATTCTTCCACCCATAAATTTACACCTACAAGGCGTCTGGAATTCATCCAATTGTGAATAGTGTTTCAATGAACATTTATATGCAGATATCTCCTTCATATTATGATTTCATTTACTTTGGTTTTATACACTGGGGAGTCCTAGATGACCTTTGATGATGTCTCTGAGGTTTTTATTATGAAAACAAATATATATATATATATATATATATATATATATACATATGTATATCAACATAGCTCAGAAAATGAGTTATTTTTAAGTTAGAATAACCTGGGGGCCTTTGCTGTGATGTAGTGGGTAAAGCTGCCACTTGCTGTGTTGGCATCCCATATGGGTGCCAGTTCAAGTCCTAGCTGCTCCACTTCCTATCTGGCTCTCCGTTATGGCCTGGGAAAGCAATAGAAGATGGCCTAAATGGGAGACAGGTTAGAAGCTCCTGGATCTTGGCTTCAGGTAGGCTCAACTCCAGCTGTGTGAGGCCATTTGTGAAGGGAACCAGAATATGGAAGACTTCTCTCTTTCTCTCTCTGACTCTGCCTCTCTGTAACTCTTTGCATTTTGAATAAATAAATAAATCTTTTAAAAGATAACCTAAATACCCATAGTTAATTATATATTTTATTTAAATTTTAAGGGCAATTATTACTCAAAAACAATTGAGAAGGCTCATATGATTCCATTGGGCATATGTATGCAGAGCCTTTACAATGGTAAAGAATGTAATACAGCAAGAGATAAAGTGCAGACAAGAGTTAGAGAAGTAGTATTAGAGGTGCCTTGTCTTTCAGTCATCAAAACACATGCAAAATACACTGGCTCAGGAAATCCACAGCCCTGTAGAAAAAAAAGGAATCTTGGGGCCCCATTGTGAGCACCATTAAAAGGCATGAATGTATGTATTTTCTATGTGCTGTATTCAGAACCTGACTCAGCTTGACTTCTGATCTTTCCCAGCCTTTAGTATAGAATTGTATTAATCATTAGCCATTCATTGCATAGACATTTGGCCAAGTTCTGCACCATAATTTCAGGTTTTTCCCACAAATAGGCTAAGAATTGCAGTAGACTAAACTGGTATTAACCCTATTTTTCCTAAACAGGGGATCTAATGTATGAATCATTTTATAGAACAAAGGCATGAACTGGATTTAGAAAATACTAGAATAAAACAAAGCTTGATTAAAAAAGACAAAAACACAGCAATTAGGGAAGAGTAAATTTTGGATAGTTATGAGGTGGTGATAATATGTTAGCTATTAGAAAAGTCAGTCTGAACATTCTATCCTGACTAGGCTGAACAGGGATACCAAACAGCAAGAGTTTAAGATTATTGCAAAATCTGTATGTAACACCGGTGGGTGGAGAGCTCTCTGGAAATATACAACAGATCCTCATCAAAATGTCTTAGTTATCCCTGATCTACATGAGTTTCCTTATCAAAATTTACCAAATGCAGCAGAACAGGGAGATGAGCAGTGAGAGTGTTTTGAAATTTTGAGATGCACAGATTTAGAGCCCAACGTGCAAATGCAGCACCTTTTCAGACATTACCTATTCGTTATATGCCATTGTTATAATTGAACATAACTCTAATAGAGCTCAGAGCACCAGTCAAATTAGTAAGAACAGTTGATTCCAACAGCTAGCTAAATTTATGAGAATTTTTGACATATTGAAAAATCTGGAAGAGGATGGCACTGTGGTGTAGAGGATGAGGCTGCTGCCAGCAGGGCATCCCATGTGGGTGCCAGTTCTAGTCCCAGCTGTTCCACTTTGGATCTGGCTCTCTGCTGTGGCCTGGGAAAGCAGTGGAAGACAACCCAAGTCCTTGGGCTCTTGAACCTGTGTGGGAAACCAGGAAGAAGCTCCTTCTGTGGCTCTTGGCTTCAGATAGGTACAGCTCCAGCCATTGTGGCCATTTGGGGGGGTGAGCCAGTGAATGGAAGACCTCTCTCTCTCTCTCTGCCTCTGTCTCTCTGTGGCTCTGCCTTTCAAATAAATAAATAAATATTTTTTAAAAAATTCTGGAATTGCTGTCAAAATAATTATTTCCTAGTCAACCAAAATACCTTCATTTTGTAACCAATATAGGATATGAAATTTAGCAAAGCAAGTTCTCATGTAAATCTCTCAAGTACAAGGTGCAACAAAGAAACATACTTTAATACAAAACTATCACTTTGAGTAATTTTTTAAACCAAAAAGTTATTTGGAAAGGATTCAGAAGAGGTTTTACTGCATATTTCAAATTGTTTATTTTCATATCATATAGCTAATTGATAACACTGAGAAATGCTGTTGCATGCAACCTCACTTTCTTATCCTATAAAACCCTAGAATATGGGCAGGAGGCAAAAGTGAATGCAATTCAATACAGAGTTGACATTGAACAAACGTCAATCAATTGTTCCAGAATTAATTTGTATTTATAACTAGATATTTCTGAACTATATGTGTATCAAACTAAGTTTTAAATCGAAAAAAACTGAAGATTTGAATTAACTAATATTAAATTAAAAGTCCTACTCTAAGAAAAGATTCTTCATACTTGGTTAATTCTGAGTTAATTAGATAAAGGAAAAGCAGTTTACCTTTCTCAAAAAAACTATTGTTCTTTATTTTAAAAAAACCTTTGAAAGAGTAAATCTGACTCGCAGCATATGTGTGGTACATATGTCATCAAAATGTTCATAGATCATTTTTGTTGACTGTACTTGCATTTGTACTCCAACTACTGATCGCTTTCAATAGTTATTTGCCTTTCTTCTGGAAAACCATCTGGAAAGTCTCCTCTTGTCTTTGGTGTTGGATTATAAACAAACATCCTCCTGAAATACTTGTGATCCACAGACAATCTCTAAGAAAACACAAGTTTATCATTATTGTAGGAGAGCAAAAACCATGGCTTACTCTACAGCACCATGTTTTGTAACCATCCACATTTGGGGGAATAATTGACTATCAGAATCACAGGAATATTTTGGCGCAGATGAAAATTGTACAATCATATGGTATATCAAGCAGGCCAAAATATGTAATAAACTCATGATATGCTAATATTATATTACCTGCTTTTTCTTCCAAATGGAAATGATGCTTTGGTTGTCATTCCATATACACTAATTTCTGTTTTTCCTATATGGTATGTTAACTTTCTGCTCTTTTACAGGGCTTTTAATAGATCAATAACTAGATGACTATCCTTTTTCTCTCTATAAATATTAGTCTTGTGCCTTGACTTTTGTCTTCATTTGATAAATATATGAAAGAATATAGAAACAAAAAGGCAAAGATTTAATGACATAATGATTATAATTATTTCTTTATTTTACCTGCAACATAAATATATATGCCAATTTATATATATGTTATATTTATATATATATATATTATATAAAACTACGATATAGATGCGTATGTAGAGATACATAGGAACAACAATAAGATTATAGTGAATCCCAAGAAAGTTTAGACACATAGAAAGTAATATCACTTTATTAGTAGTTTCTTAGTAGTTGTAGTAGTTTGACTTAAACAGACTCTGCAAAATGAAGTTATAATGTACAAGCTCTCTAAAAGGTCTTTTCCTTTCCGAGGAATATCTTATTGTCACTTGCTTTGCTGCTAGCAGAGATCCCAAAGGCTGTAAATTCAACAGAAAATATTTATGAAATTTGCAAGAGGAAGTAGGCTCTGATTTGTTTCTTCTTTGCATGAGTTGCAGAGAGTGTAGGTAAGAGGGAACAAGAGAAGGAAAGACAAATTTATGAAAGTGAAATGGAGAGAGAAGCAGAGTTAAAATGAGAGTGTGAGAAAGACAGGATGTCAGAATGAAACCAAGAGTGTTCAGGGAAGAATTAAAGAAAAAAGGAGCCTGGAGGTATGAGTATCAGAAAAGCTGAGAGAATAAGAAGTATTGAATTAGAGAGGAAGAAATAATGGATGAGAGAGAGAAAAAAAGAGGAAGAGAGGAGGTGAGATTAAGAAGGTGATAGAATGAGAGTAGGAGAGGATATGTGAAGGAAATAGGAATGAACAAAAAGGAATGTGTAAAAGTGTTGAGTGAAGCCGGCGCCACGGCTCACTTGCCTAATCCTCCGCCTGCAGCGCCAGCACCCGGGGTTCTAGCCCCGGTTGGGGCACCGGTCCTGTCCTGGTTGCTCCTCTTCCAGTTCAGCTCGCTGCTGTGTCCCGAGAAGGCAGTGGAGGATGGCCCAAGTGCTTGGGCCCTGCATCCACATAGGAGACCAGGAGGAAACACCTGGCTCTTGGCTTTGGATCTGCACAGTGTGCCCGCCGTAGCGGCCATTTGGGGGGTGAACCAACGGAAGGAAGACCTTTTTGTCTCTCACACTGTCTAACTCTGCCTGTCAAAAAAAAAAAATGTTGAGTGAATGAGTAATATCAGTAAGGAGTGGATGAAAGAAAAGAATTGAGAGGCTATGAATATGAGGTTGTGAATGAGAGAGCAAGTGAAAAAGGAGAGTTTGAGAAGAAAATACATTAGGTTATGTGACTGAAAGATAAGTGAGAGAAAGGAAAATGTCAGAGTATGAGACAAGAAAAAATCTGCATACTCTCATGAAGATAAGTAATGTCTAGTCAATTTAGAAATACATTAATTAAAGGAAGCGCGATGAATTAGGAACCACAAGCAGTAAAAAATGTAGCATTACCTGTGTATGCAAGTGTGTGTGTATGACATGGTGCTAATTGTTATGGGTAGCTTGAATTAGAAGACCAAAGCCAGGGATACTACATAATACTAATCTCTGGACTGGGGATTGGGACCAAGATCCGCTTATTTCCAGTAAACCAAATGTGTTTGCTTCTATCATCTGCCACTTCCTGCATAACTCTTTGAAAACCAATGTTCACAAATAAACACTGTCTATACAAATACAGTTTCTAACATTAGAATAACACATGTGTTGTTTTGAACTTGTCCACCTATTTTCTCTTCATTCTTTCCTTCTATGCTGACTTTCTTCATAGCAGCTTATAATTGGGATAGGTGGAATTCATCTTATCAGAATCTGAGCCAGTATCTTGGAACAGCAATAGGAGGATGTATGATATAAAAGCATAATCAAATGGTTGAATTTCTAGTCATAAATATAATAATGATACACCAAAAAGTTTGTGGCAAAATAGAAGTCAAAGTTTATTTTTTTAAAGATTTATTTTTATTTATTTGAAAGACAGAGTTACAGAGAGAGGTTCACTCCCCAGATGGTCGCAATGGCCGGAGCTACACCAATCTAAAGCCAGGAACCAGGAGCTTCTTCTAGGTCTCCCATGGGGGTAAAGGGGTCCAAGGACTTGGGCCATCTTCTACCGCTTTCCAAGGCCATAGCAGAGAGCTGGATTGGAAGAGGAGCAGCCGGGACTAGAACTGGCACCCATATGAGATGCCGATGCTTCAGGCCAAGGCTTTAACGCTCTATGCCACAGCGCCGGCCACCAAAGTTTATTTTTGTATGAAAAGTTTTGAAATCCATGACTACTTTTTTCATGCATTTCCAGGACCTCTACAGAAACTTGGAAGGTTATGATCAATCTTATTTTGGAGATTACACTGCACCATTGTATCAAACATATTAAAATGGCTCAATTTCCACTTTAATTCTTTATGTTTTTGTTACTAATATTTGAATACCTTTAAAGTGATTGTAAGATAAATTACTTATAAAATGCAATTATATTCTTGACTCTGAATTTTTTACAAACACACTTGTGAAATATATGCTAAGAAATCATTGACTATGTTCACATTAAAGCAACAATTGTTTTGTTGATTTATTTAAATATTTTCAACTAAAGAATTTTTTCTTTGTTAGTCAAGTGTTTTCATAGTGCCTTGAAAATCTTATAGAAGTCATATGCCTATGTGGGAAATGTCAATAACAAATATATAAAATGGCCTTGTTTACATTCTTTGCTATGAAAAATTCACCTCTAGGAATACATTAAACAAGTCAAGAAAAGTGATTTTAACAGGAGTAGGTATTATAGCATAGCAGTGTAAGCCCCTGCCTGCAATGCCAGTATGCCATATGGGCCTCTATTGGATTCCTGGAGGTTCCACGTCCTATCTAGTTCCCTGTTAATGTGCCTGAGGAAGTAGTGAATGATCACCCAAGTGCCTGTGCCCCTTTCACCCACATGGGAGACTCTCATGGACTTTGGCCTGTCCTAACCTTGCTTGTTATGGCCGTTTTGGGAGTGAACCAACAGATGGAAGGTCTCTCTGTGTCTCTCTGCCTCTCTCTGTAACTCCTTCTTTCAAATAAATAAACAAACAAATATTTTAGAAGGCTCTTAACCATTATAATATACTAGGGCACAATATTTATTGTTAATAATAGCAGAATCATGTTTTAAAGAAAGTAGAGTGGGGCCAGCACCGTGGTTCCCATGGTTAATCCTCTGCCTGCAGCATTGGCATCTCACATGGGCGCCGGGTTCTAGGCTCGGTTGCTCTTCTTCCATTCCAGCTCTCTGCTGTGGCCCAGGAGGGCAGAGGAGGATGGCCCAAGTGCTTGGGCCCCTGCACCCACATTGGAGACTAGGAAGAAGTACCTGGCTCCTGGCTTTGGATAGGCGTGGCACTGGCCATGGTGGCCATTTGGGAAGTGAACGAACGGATAGAAGACCTTTCTTTCTGTCTCTACCTCTCACTGTCTATGACTCTGTCAAATAAAAAAAAAAAATTTAAATGACTTCTTTAAAAAAAATTAGAGTGATTCATGATGAAATATCAAGTAGTAAGTGAAAGTAATTATATTATTTTATTCCCTTAGAAATAATGAAAAATAAATATGCTAATGATTTAAAACACAGTTTATAAAATAGTACAAAAGATTAATGTTGTGTGGTAACATATTTTGTGATTTTCATTATCACTTTTTATCCTTACTTTCTTTTTTTTTTTTTTTTAAAGAAAAAGAGTTAAACAGAGAGGAGACACAGAGAGAAAGAGAGAGGTCATCTATCCGATGGCTGTGCCTATCTGAAGCCAGGAACAGAAGTTTCTTCCAGGTCTCCCATGCAGGTGCAGGGTCCCAAGGACGTGGGCCATCCTCTCCTGCTTTCCCAGGCCATAGCAGAGAGTTGGATTGGAAGTGGAGCAGCCGGGATACGAGCAGCTGCCCATTTGGGATGCCGGTGCTTCAGGCCAGTGTGTTAACCTACTGCGCCACAGTTCAGCCCCTATCCTTACTTTCTACTTTTACAATGAATGTGCTACTTGCTAATAAAATAAATTTTTAATTAAAATAAAAAACAATCAGGTGTAAAAAATAAGTAAAAATAAATAAGCAAACCAGTAAATACAAACATATTGGGTTTAATTTGCATATTTTACTAATAGTGTCACAATACTGTGTTTTATTTGCCATAGGACATAATTAAAATAATGTTCTATTAGCAATTTATGTAATAATTAATTATTTTTCTTTTTAAATTTGAAATAAGCATATTTCAAAATGGCTGTTTATTGATTGCTTACTCCAACTTATTTCTTTTTTTAAATATTTTATTTATTTGAAAGGTAGAGTTACAGACAGTGAGAGAGAGAGACAGAAAAAAAGGTCCTCCATCCGTTGGTTCACTCCCCAAATAGCCAAAACGGTCAGAGCTATGCCGATCCGAAGCCAGGAGCCAGGTGTTTCTTCCTGGTCTCCCACTTCGGTGCAGGGGCCCAAGGACTTGGGCCATCTTTTACTGCTCTCCCAAGCCATAGCAGAGAGTTGGATTGGAAGAGGAGCAATGGGACTGGAACTCGTGCCCATATGGGATGCCAGCAACGCAGGCGGAGGATTAACCTACTGCACCAAGTTGCCGGCCCCACTCCTACTTATTTGATAACTTTCCCTGTTCAGTCCTAGTCTCCTAAATTATGTATTTATTATTAGCTTGTGCATTGTTTTTCCTCATTGAAAAGTCCAAACTTTCTTTTAGGAATATAAAACAAATGAGATTCTATAATGAACTATGGAGAATCTCTTATTTAGTGCTTTCTTCTTCAGTGATTTGTGAAGGCTGAAGGAATAGTGTATTTCTTAGGGATAGAGCCTTTCATCTCTGACATTGTTTACATTGATAACACAAGGTAGTAATAAAAAGCAGACTAAAATTTAATAAGGTTATTATCTACTGACAATGCCCTCCTGAGTGGGTACTCATAATTGAACCTCCCCATCTCATCCTGTCAGTATATTGCTGTACCTGTTTAAATAGGCATGGATTTCAAAATTCATGAGTAAAAGTGTTCAATATTCATTGTGTTAGGAAAATAAGCTTGTAGACTCTCTTGGGAAGGTAAATTGAATACCTCTATAGAAATAATTAACTGAGGACCTATTTATTTATTTTATAGAATCTTCTGATTTTATTTTAGATAATTTTGTTCCTATGTTTATAGTAATATCATATTAATTTTATTTCATTTTAGAATATTTTTATAATTTAATAATAAAATTTTGCCTTATTTATTTCATATGTACATATCATATATATACACATACTCTTTTAATAAAAAAAAGGCATATTATTATCTAGATGGCATAATTCAGTGAAATCAATGATTATAACTATTTATATAGTTACATAGTTATAATTATTTATATAGTAAATAATATTATATCCAAATATTAATTATATTATCTGTAAAATATTAATTTCCATATAACAGAGAATATATGTGGTAGTTGTACTTTTGTGTCACTTACATCTAGTTCCAACCATTGTGTTGTGAAAATAAGGATTTTATTCATTATTATGGCTATATGATACGCCATTGTACATATATATATATCTCAATTTCTTTATCCAGTAATTGACTGATGCACATCTAGTTTGATTCCATATCTTTGTTATTGTGAACTGGACAGGAATAAACACGAGAGTGTAGGTATCTCCCTCATATTCTAATTTCATTTTCTCTGGGTATATTACCAGATATGGAATATTTGTGTCTCATATTAGCTCCATTTTTTGTTTTTTTTTTTTGAGGAATCTCTATACTATTTTCCATAATTGTTGTACTAATTCTTATTTTCACTGTTTTAGGATACAGTTTTCTGTACGTTGCCAGAAATTGCTGTTTTTGACTCTTGGATTCTAACCATTCTAACTAAAGTGAGAGAACATCTCAGTGTGGTTTTTATTTACATTTCCTGGTGGCTAGTGATCCTGAGTGTTTTATCATGTGTCTATTAACATTTGTATTTCTTCTTTTAGAAAATGTCTATTCATATTCTTTGCCCATTTTTAACCAATTTTTTTTTGTTTAATTGTTGTATTTCTTGAGCTTCTAAATATTGATCTTTTATCAGATGCATAGCTTGTAAATATTTACTCCCTTTTGGCCGGTTGTCACTTCACTTTATAAATTATTTTCTTTGCTATATAAAAATTTCTTCATTTGATATAATCTCATTTTTCTATTTTTGATTTTATTGTTCATGCTTTGGGCATATATCAAAAAAGACATTACCTATACCAGTGTCTTGTAGTGTTCCCTCTATGCTTTCCTGTAGTAGTTCAATAGGTTCAGACTTTCATTTAAATCTTTGATTCCTCTTGAATTGACTTTTGTAAAGGGTGGAATGTAGGGGTCTTATTTCCAAATCTACATGTGGAAATACAATTTTTCCAACATTATCTTTTGAAGATATTGCCCTTTCTCCAGCAAGTGTTTCTAGCTTAGTCAGCAGGGATAAGTTGGTTGTAAATGCATGTATTTATTTCTGAGGTTTGTATTCTGTTCCATCAGTATCAATCTTTACGCCAGTACCGCACTGTTGTGATTAGAATGGTCCTGTAGTAGGTGTTAAAATGTGGAACTGTGATCTCTCTGGCTTTGTTTTCATTTCTAAAGCTGCTTTGCCTATTCAGGGTCTTTTATGTTTTGATATGAATTTTAGGACTTTTTCTTAGTTCTGTGAAGAATGTCATTGATATTTTCATGGAAGTTTCATTAACCTACAAAATTATAGATTACTACGTGATTACCTTGATAAATATTCTGGGGCTGGCACTATTGTGTGGAAGGTAAAAGCTGCCTTTTACCTTCACTTCTGGGGGATGGCTTTCTCCTTTAAATGTGCCTTTGAATATTTCTTATATGTTACTCTAGCTTTAGTTACAGTTGTACTTTGTAATATAATCTCCCTATACCTTTGTTTGCTATAGTTGATGGTAACCACAGCAGGGACCTGGGATGTTCCTGTGACTCTTTTTGGTCACTGAGATATATAAACAGACTGGTTCCTAGATGTCTAATGAGGGAGGGAGAGGAGTGAGGAGTTTCTCATGTGTTGGGACCACTCCCTGCTTGTGCTGTGGATGCAGCTGGCACACAGACTCCCAGTTAATATGCAACTCAAGAGCTAGATATGTGAGATATGTTCTTGCTCTATAAGCACATGGTATCTTGGACTCTTAACCATTGCCTCACTCAAGAGCTCCGATAAGCACAAATGCTGAGTAGAGGAGGCAGCTCCCACAGATGCTATATGAGAGGGTTGCTGGATCCAGAAGAGTAACTTTGGCTCTGTGACATCAGAGCAAACAGTCCTGGGCCACTCCTCATGGGTTGTTTGTTGGATTGGGTGGGATTTAGGATTCTTAGGACTGAGCATAAGTGAGCAACAGCACCTGAAACCTATCAGCCTCTGTGAGAGGGTGTGAAGCCCTGAGCCCGCCAGGGGCCTGGATATAACATATGGACTCTGCACCAAAGAACCTAGAAAGCAGGGGCAATGTACTGTTTCAGGAGGACCCTGAGAGTTCACTTCAAAGTCTCAGGGAGCAAACTGCTGCTAGGGTAGGCGGGGCACTGAAGGCTGTCATTCCTCTCATATTCATTGATTACCTCTTTATGAGTTTGCTCACCTACAAGTATGACAGCCATGAACATTTTCTCAAAGAAATGTGAGGTGGGTTAACTTATATAAGCTATTCTAAAAGTTCTATTCCATGCCACAATTGTAAATGAAGATAGTGTCATAAGAAATGTTGTATTTTAAGCCTTGGTTACAATGGCTGATTTCATAAATAAGAGAGGATGGAAAGTGGTTGTTAACCCAAGTTTTATTCATGGATCTAGAATGTACTTTTTATTGAATTTGCATGGGTATGCACAAGGAATTGCTGACATGCATTAATTCAAACAAAATAATGAATCCATGGAAAAGTAGAACTATTAAATTTCCTAAAATATATCCCATATATACATGTGATAGCTTCTCCTTTCTGGTAATAATTTCTTCCTTTTCTAAAACAGATAAAATATAGCAACCAAAAGCATTAACTTTTTTGATGATATTCTCATTGTCTTTAGAGTTCATACTTCCCTGAGGCACCAAAAGTTCTTTGCTTAGAAAAGATTTCCTTTCCCTTTCTGTTAGATAAATGTAAATAGTAATTGTGGTATGGACTTAATTAATCAGAATAGGTGACTGGAAACACATTAGAGCAAGATTTACAATTCAAGTGGTTTGAATACTAATAAAGACAACAATAAACGGTTTCTTAGGTAGGACAAAAGTAAAATTGGCAAGTTAACTGCAATGGTTTCCTAACTGAAAGTAATAACCAAATATTAAAAAAAGACCCTTTGCTATACACTCAAATTTAATGAAAATGTTAATGGGTGAATAAAACCCTGAGTGAAGTCTTCCTTGCCCTTGGCCTTGTGGCATGATAAGCATTTACAATTTATAATTTATAATGCTTAATGTTTTGACTATCATACCAAATCTCCTTTATTTTTAGATTGGAATTGAAATTCACAAGCATGCTGTTCATACATATCAATATAAAGACAGACATGGTAGGTGTGTGCTTGAGAAAAAAAATTAAAAAGCCTGTTGCTTGCTTCAAGCACATATACACCTGGTGTCCTAATTTTTGAGTTCCTTTTTTAAAGCAGTCACTCTAGAGTTTAACAGTAATAAGATTACACACAGGACAGAAAATATATAGTGAGGTCTATCTGGTATGCTGATGTAAATATCATTCTATTTTCAAAATAATAGATAAAACCACTCAATAGTTATTATTTGTGTACAGACAAAATATATCAAAGGACATATTTTTAAAGTTTAATGAATATATTAACTGGTGATTGTTGTACAAAAACAAGTAAGAGTAAAGTTATAAAACTACCAAAGTATTTGATGAGGTGGTCATTGTGTTGTAGTGGGTAAAGTCACTGGAACATTCACATTCTATATCATAGTGGGATGGATCTTGTCCTTCACCATTTGCTACCAATCCAGCTTCCTGCTAACCCATTATAGGTGCTTGAGCCCTGCCACCCCCTTGGCAGTAGGTGACTTGAAGTTCTAGGCTCCTGATTTGGCCAGACCCAGACCTGGCAGCTGTGGGCATTAGGGGAGTATACCAGTGAATGAAAGATCAGTCTCTCTCAATCTGTTTCTCTCTCTCTCTCTCTCTCTCTCTCTCTCTCTCTCAGAGCAAGGGAATTTCTGACCACCATTAACTTTTATATATATAAAATATATATAATATATATAAATATATATATAATATATATAAATATATTATATATATATATTACTTTGAGCATACATATCATTTCATTTTTCTAGTAGATATGGCCACAGCATGTTTTTAACTCTCAGGAATTCCAGGAATTAACCTAAATGATTGGTCCATATGGCAGATTCTTAGTAGATCCTTAGAGTCTCTACTTAGGGAAAATTTATAGTGGTGATTCTTAAGGAGTCTGGAGATATTCCACATACTGTTGGTAATTTTACTTGGAAAGGGTATTATAATTATCTAAGTGCTCAGAAAAAGAGAATTTATCTGTGATATTGTATCAGGAACCGCTGATTTTGTACTCCAAAGGCATTTCTAATTATCCTCTCTCTTACTACCTTCCTTTGTATTTCCCAGAGAGCCATATACTTACTGTCCCAATCTCCCTTGCAGCTAGTTGCAGCTAAATTACACATTTTTAGCACGTAGTAAATAAGCAGATATGTTTTGTGATGGAAATGCTTGGGGGAGAGCTTCTACTTTTAGGATTAAAACAAAGGCCATATCTAATATATCCTTTCTTTCTTTTCCAGCTTGAGGACAAAAACCATCCTGCAACATCACTGAATTTTTTTAAGATAACCTAAGAAATAGTAGTGATACAACTGAGCTGCTAAAACAACAATACCATTTTATATCTTTAGACCTATGTTTCTGTTCCTTGCAGTTCAATTATTTCTTAGCTGATTAGGGAATTTATAATTCAATTAACACCAAGCAAAGATAGCACTGACATGTTCGTGGGTTGAAATGATTGGTAAATTTGACTTTGAAAATATTAGAAGTCTACTATATAGTATCAGCAGAGATGTCTTTTTAAAAGAGGTGTTCATTGCTTCCTAAACTTTTATGTTTATTAAACTCACCTGGGGAGCTTGGTAGCATGAACATTCCAATTCTGTAGTCTAAGTGTGTCGCCTGATATTTTTGAATTCTCATATTCTTTTGCTTAATTGGCAATGCTTTTGGTCTACACAAAATACTGTGGACAACAGGTTCTATGGCTCTCATTTTTCTGCATTGAAATTTCTGTTAGTAACACAGAAAAAGGTACTATTTTTAAATATGATTTGTCTTCACCAAAAAAAAAAAATCATTTGAGGATTGTTCTCCCAGTGTTGAGCTGCACTGAGGATTTAAGAGGTAATTAGATGGCTAAGAGATATTAGTGTGTTTCTCACATGAGTAAGTTTCCATTCTTGCAAACATGGTTGGTTACTGTGAGGGTCAACTGTTATAGGTAAAATCTCCTCCTGTCCCCTCCCTCTACAGCACATACTTTTCTACACTTTCCCACCTACTCTTCTGTTTTCATTAGGAGCCCTCATTCTGCTCCTAGACTTCCAGAACTGTGAGAACAATAAACCTTATTTCTATATAAAATGATCTAGTCTCATGCATTGTTATTTAGTCATAGAATTCAAACTAAGACATCTCTCACAGAGGCCATATACTCTTTAGTTCATTACTGTGTCTTCATTATTGGTGATCTTTTCTTAAAGGTAATGACTGCTGAATAAACAGTTGTTTAAGTAATAAATATCTCTGTCCAACTGGGTGATAAATGCTAAAATAAGATGCTGACTTGGTGGTATTAAATATCTGAGTATGATCAGTGTACGGTGTTGTGGGAGCTGAATAAATGGAAGCTTTGCATGTGAAAATGTCTTTGTAGACACTTAGGGACAATAAACTGAGGACCATTGGAATCAAGAGGGAACTATTTGTATGTATTGGTATCACTGTGTGTGTGTGTCTCCCCTTATCACACTCTGTCTGTATCTCTGCCTTTCAAATTACTAAAATGGATCTTTAAAAAATTCCTCTTAAAATGTCATGACACATCCTAAAAAATTTTCTGTTAATTATAGTATTTTACAGAGTTACTTGAGTATCACAAGATGACAGTGCATTTAAAGTTCATTATCTTCTTATACTATTCCATATCATTTGTTTTATGCTTCATTTATTGCACAATTTTTTTTAACAGAATGACATATTCATTTACTAGGGCTGCTAAGACAAGAAACATAGACTAAGTTACTTTCACAAGAGAAATTTATTTTATCACAATTCTAGATCCTAGAAGTTTGAGATAAGTTTTCAGCATTTTCAGTTTTTGTCCTAAGACTTCTCTCCTTCAATTCTGGGTGCTATGTTTTCCTTCTGTCCTCTTGAAGTCTTTACTTGGTATGTCCTGTATCCTTATCTCCTCTTTGTTTAATATGGAAATCAGTTTTATTTCGTTAGACTCCATCTTCCAATGACTTCATTTTAACTGATTATCCCTATTTTTAAATTTCCCATCTCCAAATAGTCACCTTCTATTCTAGCAGTTAGATCTTCAAAGCATGAATTTAGAGGAGACACAATTTATCCCATAACACATAACAAATGATTTTAAATTATTGTCAAATATTGTGTAAACTAAAAAGCTGCAAAGGTATTTAAGAATCAGCCAGTGAATAAGGAATTCCTTTTCCTAAACAGGATAAATAGAACATATAAAATCCATGTCTAATATGTTTCTTTGATATAAGTGTATTTTTATTTTTCTGGTGTCGTAAGAGAGTACATTGTCATTGTTAATCAGTAAATAAATGTCTTTGCCCCCAAATAAACAAACACAAAGCAAACACAGAGACCTAATTAATTAATGTGACTCTTCAAGTGTAAATTTCCAGTATATCTGTATTGGTACAATTCCTTATCGTGCTCATCTCAGGTCATTACCTTCTGTTCTTGACGTGGAGGAAGCAATTCTATATTGTGAATTTCCATCTCCCTTTCTTTTTAAAAATTTTTTTAAAACATTTTTTTTATTTATTTGAGAGGCAAAGTTACAGAAGAGAGGAGAAGAATGTGTGTGTGTGTGTGTGTGTGTGTGTGTGTGTGTGTGAAAGAGAGAGAGAGAGAGAGAGAGAGCGCATAAAAGAGATCTTCTATTTGCTGGTTCATTCCCCAAATGGCCCCAACATCCAAGGCTGGGCCAGGCCACAGCCAGTAGCTTGGAGTTTATTCAAGGTCTCCCCATGGGCACAGGGGCCGACGGACTTCAGTCATCTACCAATGCTTTCCCAAAAGCATTAGCCAGGACCTGGATCAAAATTGGAGCAAGAGCAGTCATGTATTGAACTGACACCCATAAAGGATACCAGCAACACAGGAAGAGGTTTAACCTACACTGCTACAATGTTGACCCCTCCATTTTACTTTTATTAATCTAAATCTGGATACTGGTTATGCTGCTAAAGCCAATGCAAACATGATAGTTGAATTTAAGAATAGCAGCGTGTGATTCGAAAAGGCTAACTTCTTTAAAAGATTTTATCATGTTTACTTTGCACTTCATTGTGTGTGCACAATTCTGACAATGTTTAAAGCATAGCATAGGGAATAGTTTCCATCAGGAAAGAGTAAAGAAATGAAATTGATTGACAGACCATGGTGGGAGAATTTAGCATTTTTCAAATATAGTATTTGTACAGTTATACATGTATTTTCAAGTCCCTACTGGCATTCAGAGAATCTAGTGGGTTTAAAATGAAAGAGAGGGAGAGAGAGAGGTAGATGAGCCAGGTGGAAGAGACCCAGAAGAAGCTCCTGGCTCCTCGCTTCAGATCAGCTCAGCTCTGGCCATTGTGGCCATTTGGGTAGTAAATCAGCAGATGGAAGACCTTTCCGACTCTCCCACTCTCTATCTGTAACTCTGCCTCTCAAAGAAATAAATCTTAATGTGCTGTACATTGTGAATTAATACTATAACTAGTACTCCAACAGTATTATCATTTTGTGCCTCTGTGTGAGGGCAAACCGTTGAAATCTTTACGTAATATGTACTAAATTGATCTTCTGTGTATAAAGAGATTTGAAAATGAATCTTGATGTGAACAGAAGGGGAGAGGGAGCGGGAAAGGGGAGTGTAGGGGAGGGAGAGAAGTTGTGGCGGGGGGGAGCCATTGTAATCCATAAGCTGTACTTTGGAAATTTATATTCTTTAAATAAAAGCTTTATATAAAAAAAAAGAAAAAGAAATAAATCTTAGAAACGAAAACAAAAAAGATCAGGCATTGTGGTACAATAGGTTAAGTAGCTGCTTGCCAACCAGATATCTTACATCATAACTCTAATTTCAATCCTGGCTACTCTGCTTCCTGTCTAGCTTGCTGCTTATGTGCCTGGAGAAGTAGAGGGTGACAGTTCAAGTACTTGGCCCGTCTGCGATTCATGTAGGAGACCAGAATGGACTTACTTGCTAGTGGCTTCACCCTTGGCTCAAACCTGGCTGTTGTGGCCAATGGGAGAGTGAACAAGCAGATGGATTCATTCTCTCTCTCTTCCCCCACCCCACTTTCCAACTCTACATCCCTCTCTTTGTTGCTGTGTCAAATACTTAAAAAAATACTTTTAAATTTACAATGACTAAATCACAAACAAAAAAATCAGTCATTAAAAATAAATCCTGGTTTTCATGGTAATGAATACTTTTATTATATTTTATTAAAGTAACTCATGATTGTATTCTTAAATACTTTCAATATACTTTTCTCAAAATACCAAATGGGCTTAAATTATCCTAAAAATATCTTTTTCTATTTTTAAATTTTTATTCATAAAAAAGTAGTTGAAAAGCAGAGTAATAGATGAAGGTGTGAGAAATAGTGACTCTGCTATGGCCTGGGAAAGCAGTAGAAGATGGCTCAAGCCCTCAGAACCCTGCACCTGTGTGGGAGACCTGGACAAAGCTCCTGGCTCCTTGCTCCGGATCAGCGCAGCTCTGCCTGTTGTGGTCATTTAGGGAGTGAACCATCCGATGGAAGACTCTCTCTTTCTCTCTCTCTCTCTGCCTCTCCACTCTCTGTGTGACTCTGACTTTCAAATAAATAAAACAAAAGAAAGAGCAAAAGAGAGATATCTTTTTTGGTAGTTTTTTTTTAGAAATCTTTTATTCAAGAAATGTAGGCCGGCGCCGTGGCTCAACAGGCTAATCCTCCGCCTTGTGGTGCTGGCACACCAGGTTCTAGTCCCTGTCGGGGCGCTGGATTCTATCCCGGTTGCCCCTCTTCCAGGCCAGTTCTCTGCTGTGGCCAGGGAGTGCAGTGGAGGATGGCCCAAGTGCTTGGGACCTGCACCCCATGGGAGACCAGGAGAAGCACCTGGCTCCTGCCATCGGATCAGCGTGCCAGCCGCGGCGGCCATTGGAGGGTGAACCAATGGCAAAGGAAGACCTTTCTCTCTTTCTCTCTCTCTCACTGTCCACTCTGCCTGTCAAAAAAATAAAAATAAATAAATGAATGTAAATTCCATAGGTACAGTGTTGGAATCTAGCTGTTCTTCTCATACCCGCCCTCTCACCCCCACTACCATCCCACCTCCTACTCCCACTCCCATCCCATTCTTCACTAAGACTCATTTTAATTATCTTTATATACAGATCAACTCTATACTAAGTAAAGATTTCACCAGTTTGCACCCATATAGACATACAAAGTACAGTCCTGTTTGAAGACACGTTTACCATTAATTCTCATAGTGCAACTTATTAAGGACAGAAAGGTATCTTTCACCCACTAGGTAAGTGTGTTTTGTAGACATCTTCTTTTCCTATGTTTATAACCAATAAGGGAGTGCACAAGAAAACAAAAGTGAACAGAATCATTGCAGATCTCTGAGCACTTCTTTGTGTCCAGTCAAAGCATTGGTAAAGACACTTTCTCAGCCTTTTCCTACAATCCTATCTATTTCTTTTTGTGTGAAGCTCTGGAGGACTCCCCAAACATGGCTGCCCAGCAGAAGCTGTCCACAAAGATGGCCTCCCAGCAGAAGTGCTTGCAGTTCATGGTATAAACTACTTGCTACTGCCAACCATCTTCTAGCCCTTCACACAGCTGTGGGGACAGCAAGCAGCAGGGAACACAGCAGCAACAGCAGGTGGTTCATATATGTAAGGGAACGTCTCAATAATTTTGTTTTTGTTGTTGATATTCATAGAACGACACACTCTTGCATACTATCCCAGAGACTACCAATCAGAACTTAATTATCTGTGTCCGATGGGTAGACAGTTGGTATTTACACAGTAATTTGTAATTTTGATGTTAGCAATACTGCTACTCTGAACTTCTTTGTATATATTTCCTTGGACAGGATGTTTCTCTAATGTAGGAATTAAGTAGAATTATTGTGTAACTAGAAATGCATATTTTAAATTGAAACTTATGCATAGTATCTCTGTTTTATCATTGCCATGATACTGACATTGTACGTCTAGTAAATACAGAGGAGTGGACATTTGGCACAGTGGTTAAGTCACCACTTGTGACATCTAAATCCCAGAGAGAAGTGTCTGGTTCAAATCCCATTTCTCTGATTCTAATCCAGTTTCCTGTTAATCCACAAAGGGAAAACACTAAATGGTGGTTCAAGGAATTTGGGTTCTTACCACCCACGTGGAAGACACAGACTGATCTGTGAACTCTTGCTATTAGCCTCTCCTATCCTTGGCTATTGCAGACATGTGAAGTATAAACCAGTGAATGGGAAATTTGTGTGTGTGTGTGTGTGTTTCTGTTTTTCTGACTGTGTCTCTCTTTCATGTCTACCTTAAAAGTAAATAAATTAGATAAATAAATAAATACTTAAAAGGAGAACTTGTGCAGTTAAGTATGCTGTTATTTTTGCAGTGCTTATTTTCAATGAATCATCTTTCTATATCATGTATTAAATATTGAGTCTATATCCACACAAACGCATATTTGAATTTATCATCTCATTCAATTCACCACTGTTAATCATACTTCTTGTGATCCCACCTCTACAATATCTTCATCTGCAAAAGATAAAATGAGGAAAAAAGAAAAATTGAAACCTTGCTGTCTTTATTATAAATGTATATATTTATAATTTAATGAAATTCCCACCAGAATACAGTAATATTTTGGATGATAAGATAAATTAAGGTGAGCCATGGGACTGAAACAGCTCAGTTGGGAAAGCATTAGACTGAAGGTGAGCCATGTGTTTAAGCAAATGTTGAAGGGTTATCAACATCAGCTGTTTATGGGTTCATTCATTCAGCATTTAGTATATGCCATTCACTGTTCAGTGGTTTATTTTTTTAACCATTCAAAAATTTTAGAATTTTTAAATGGGGAAGAATTTATCATAGTAATACTGGGACTTAAAATCATACAGAAAATTCTGGTCGGTAAAGATTTTGTCGTTATTTTTAATACTTTTTTACTTTCTGACTTTTCATTATACCTTTTGTGTGATTGAGATGATGAAAATTCCTGGAGTCCTTTTCTCCATCTGAAGTACCTTTCGTGCCCTATTCACTGGAAATGATCTGCCAGCAACATAGATAAAGAGATACATCTTTAATCTTCCAAGCTGTCTCCTTGTACAGGATCAGGAGAATGATATTTCTTTTAACAGTTGTCAGCATGCTTGACATCTGTCACAAAGGCTTAGGCTCTATTTTTATTTTTGCTATTGAAATCATCCTTCGACACCTGCCCCTTTGATACTTTAGACTGATGCAGTAAGAACTGAGTGCTATTCAGAGAACTCAACATATTTCTTTTCTTTTTTGTTTGGTTCAAAAATAAGCTTAAAAATAAAACTTTTCAGAAGGATAGATATGTAGAAATTTTTAAATTGAACATAATACATCATTATGCTATGAAGCATGTTTTCTTGATAAATATATTTTCTTGACTTTAACATATTCTATTTTCCCCCAAAAATCCTAAACAATATATTCAAAATTATCTTCTATGTTTTCAGAAAAAGACATTTACAGCATTAAGTATAAAATGAAAAGGCATATATTGTTGAATTCAATCAACTGACAAGTGATATAGTAATCTTATATATAGTAAAAAATAATTATTGGTTTATGAACACTTTAGGCTTATGGAACTTTGTAGTGTTTGAAAAACAGTCAAGGTTTAACATCAAATAATAGGAGAGTATATAAATAGTCTAGAATTTAAAAATATGATAGTACTATCATTGAATGTTACCTTCATCTTCTAGTCAAAAAATATGAAAATAATGTCCCTCTAGTAAAGGATTCATTATGTATGGTTATTATTTTATTCCAAAAGTAAATAACAAATAATATGTGGGGAGTGCAATAGTTGAAATTTGGTTTATTACTTCAAATTCACATTATGGCTCAATCTTCTTTTGTAATAATGCTGAAGTCATGTGGTCGATTAGAGGCATCTGGGGTTTTCAGGGCTCTGCCCTCATGAGTAGATTTAGTGGATTAGGGTTTTTTTCAAGAAACTAGATTGGTACTCTTGACACAGTATTGGGTTCTTAAGACTGTTTAGTTATTGTGAGAGCAGGTGACTAATGAGTTCATCTTCCTCCGTTCAAACACTTGCTTCCTCTATCACCCTTTGATCTCTCTCTCTGTCTCTCTCTCTCTCTTTCTCATGTATTCTGACTGTGTTATTCTAGCCATCATGAGGCCCTCACCAGAAGCCAATGGCCATACCAAGCCTTGTATCCCCAGAATTATGAGTTAAATAAATCTCCTTTCTTTAGAACACACCGCATCGCTTGTGTTTTGTTATGACAACACAAAGTGGACCCAGCCAATGGAGTGGTATCAGTGAAAAATATGTATTATGCAGTTGCAATCTCTTGTCCCCCATGGAAAAGTCCCTTCATCACACACACACACACACCAGAAAACTCATTGTTAGAAATGGCTTTCTTACAACTTGAAGACAGCCAAATATTACCAGCTACCTACTGAAGCAGTAGACTTGAAATATTACAATTTTCCTAATATATGATTCTGATGACTGGGTTTGAAGGGATCTGAACAGACTTTACTCACAAAATACTGTGTACATCTTTAATATTATGTATGTTCATAATGTCTATATGGGGACTATCTAAATCGCTAGTGCGGAGTGCTAAATTTGTTTTTCAACCTGGAACTAAATCCAGAAGTGATTTGCTTAGAAAACAATGAATGGTGAATTAATAACCCACACATTACAGGAGCAAAAAAGTAGGATAAATATGTATACAAAAACTACCAAGACTTAGAAGGGAATCGTTGGTGGAATACTTGGAGAAATTAGGACAACCCAAACATTCCCCTATATGAAGAATTCAGAAAGCCATATCTATACCCATAGAAATATACATGGTGAGAAAACTATATGAGAATACCATGTTTTCACTAATACCTAATCTAAGTGTCTATTAATGAATGGATATACAAAATATGATAAATATCACAGTGGAACAATATTTACTTATACCGACTGTGGGGGGCTCCAATCGAAAAGGAAACAAAGTTGCTAAGCCTTTGCTTGACAAGGCCGCTAAGACTTTGCTCGAGTTTGCCGCACTTCTGCATCTCAGTGACTCAGCGTTTCCAGCAATCCACGATGGCCCCCAGGGGAGGTACCTAGCCTGACAGGAGAATTCTGTACTCATGAACAGTAAGAGTCCTGGGCTGTGATTGGCCCTTGAGGGCGTGCCCGGCTCGTGTCCTGCCTTACCTTTTAGCTGGTTGGCTCAATCCCCTTGTGCCCTGGGCAGTCCCCTTTCTGTATCTATAAAAGCTTTCCTGGGCATTGACTGATCTCCCAGCTCTGCTGTGGTTCCTTTGCTGCCAACAATCATCCCGCTTGGCCCCCGAGCTCCACAGGCTGGCCCTGAGGAGCTCTGTTGGACCTGCTGCCCGGTGACAAGCAGCAAACGACAAAGAAAACGACAAAGAAAGTTCTGACACATGGTGCAATATAAATTAACCTAAAAAATACAATGCCAACTGAAATAATTCAAAAACAAAAGGACAAATTTTGTATGATTCCACTAAAATTGTACTCATAAAACTGGTAAATTATAGAAACAGAAAGGGGTTGCCAGGGTTTGGAAGGAAAGAAACATTGAGAGTTATTGATACTTACAGAGATTTATTTGGAGTGATTACCTATTATAATTATGGTCATATAATATCATAAATGTAATTATATCATTGAATAATTATATGCCTCAAATGGTTAAAATAAAAATGTGCATATTATATATGTTGTATCACAATAAAAATGTTTTAAAATACAAAATAAGCTATGATTATCTTTTAGAATTTTTTTTAACTTTTGATAAAATAGAATTGATGTGTCTGTGTTAGTGGAGAGTACTGTACTAGTTTATTACTGTGTAACAAATTAGTGAGAAATTTATGGCTTCTCTCCAAATTATTTATAAATCTATTTTCATTTGATTCTTTATTAGAATATCACACATTGCAGTCAAAATATTGCTGCCTCATCTGAAGCTCAAATGGGGCAGGATCCACTTTAAAGCTTTCATTTTAATAGGCTGAATTTCATTTATTCAAGTCCTGTTGCACTGAGGACCTGAGTTCCTAGTTCCTAGCAAATTACTAAGCCATACTCTATTCAAGTAAAGCAAACACCTAGAAGATGAGGTCAATGTAAACCATTTTAATGATTTATAGGACTTCCACAAGTTCTGTGAATTTTAATACATATATAGATTTTTTTTGATAGGCAGAATTAGACAGTGAGATAGAGAGTGAAAGACAGAGAGAAAGGTCTTCCTTCCATTGGTTCACCCCCCAAATGGCTGTCATGGCCAGCACGCTGCACTGATCCGAAGCCAGAAGCCAGATGCTTTCTCCTGGTCTCCCATGCGAGTGCAGGACCCAAGCACTTGGGCCATCCTCCACTGCTTTCCTGGGCCGCAGCAGAGAGCTGGACTGGAATAGGAGCAACTGGGACAGAATCTGGTGCCCCAGCCGGAACTAGAACCCGGGATACTGGTGCCACAGGTGGAGGATTAGCCAAATGAGCTGCGGTGCCGGCCCATATATAGATTTGTTTAACCATGTCAACATGGAAGATAATGAATAGTCCCGATGTTCCTGAAAACATTTCTCTGACTCCACTTTATAGCCATAGCCATCCCTACACTGAACCCTGGCCAACCACTGGCCTCTTGCCCATTGTTAAAGTTTTATCTTTTAAAACTGTCAAAATATATTTAGAATCACACACCTTATGATGTTTTGAAACCTGCTTCTTACAATCACCTATGTCTTTGAAAGTCATGGATGTATCAAGTTTGTTTTCTCTTCCTATTGATTAGTATTCCACTGCATGAGTGTGACATGCTTTGTTAATCCCTTCATTTTCATATGTGTTCATCCCTTTCACATTTGGATAGTTTGCTTTATTACTATTATGGATACATGTGTTATGAAATTTTTGTAAAGCTTTCTTTAAGAATATGCATTTTCATTTTTTAGACCAACTGAGGAGATTACAGAAAAAATGTTATGAGGTTATAAGAAGTTGTTGAAACATTTTCCAGATTGCATATGCTGTTTTGTATTCCTATAACCACATAGAGGAGATAAACTAGTTCCTGATCTCAATTGCACTTAATATAGTAAGAATTTTGCTATCTCTTTTATTCTATTTTTCATAATCTACTCTAGCAGGTATGGAATGGTGTCATATTACATTTATAATTGTATTGCTCTAATGACTAGCAATTCTCTGTTTTTTGTATGTGTGTTTCCTTTTTGTCCTTTATTCTTTTTCTGGTGAAATCTATATTCAAGTTCTTTGTCTAGTTTTTAATTGATTTGCTATTTTTCTTAGGATTGTATTTTAAGAGTTCTTTTTTTGCCTACTACAATGTGACAGAAAATTTTTACATGGTTTAGATTCTTGCAAAATTTTAAGATAAATCTTACAACCCAGTGTGATCTACTTTGAATATTGTATGTGTAAACAAGCTTGAAATTATTTTGAAATCATATTGCATTCTAATAAAAATTATAGGTGCCATGATTCAATGAAATACCTAATTAAAAAAAAAAAAAGGCAACAGAATGCCTATTATTTCTTAGATTATGTACTTCTCTACCCAATCGAGTTTGGACTTGTTCATGTCTTACTTTATTCTCATGTTAATGCAATAAACAAGGGAACTTCAAAAACTGGTCAAAAATAGAATTAAGAGAAAAATGAGCATTTCCTGATGAACTTTTAAAGGCGCTTGCATTTCCCCAACATTTGATATTTTGATTTGGCCACCTGAGTTGTTTTGGTCAACAATGTTAACTTATGTAGTATGAACACAAACTTGAACTCTGCTTACACATTTGGACTAAATGTTTTGTGTTCTAGTACACAAGCCAAAAGTACATGTTTCATCCAAGGAGGATGGAAAACTGGAAGAGTGGAGCTGAACTCAACTTTCTGACTGGGGACAAAGTGTATCCTAAATCATTCAAGTGTCTGGCTATCTAATCAACTGGCAAAGTGAGGCATTACTATAAATGGTTATATGCTACCAAATTTGTAGTTGATTTCTAATGTTGTATTGCTGAGGATTTTTTTTTAATAATTTATTTATTTATTTGAAAGGCAGAGATACAAAGGAAGAGGCAGAGAGAGAGAGAGAAAAAGTCTTCCATCTGCTGGTTCACTCCCCCAAATGACCACACGGCCGGAGCTGTGCCAATCTGAACCCAGGAGCCAGGAGCTTCTGCCTGGTCTCCCACGTGGGTGCAGGAGCCCAAGGGCTTGGACCATCTTCTACTGCTTTCCCAGGCCATAGAAGAGAGTGGGATTGGAAGTGAAGCATCTGGGACACAAACTGACACACATATGGGATGCCAGCGCTGTATGGAACAGCTTCACCTGCTATGCCACAGCATCAGCCTCATTGAGTATTTGAGGGTACAGAAAATGTATATTTTTAAAAGTCATCATGGATTCAAAACTTTTTTACTCATATTTTAATTTCATTTTCCACAAAGTTTTTTGAGTATTGTCATATATGAATACACAATCAGAAGTGTACAAGAGCAACAGATACATGAATGTGTTTGTGTGTGTGTGTTGTGTGTTGTCTTGGCAACGGCAGTGCACAAATCATGTTAAAATTTCAAACAACAAGCACTGTTTAGAATGTGATATAAACTTCCTTCCACAAATATATCCTGAGCAGAAAGTTAACATATTTGAAATTAGGCAAAATATGTTGCTTTTTATATAAAAATCAGCCTTATGTATTAAGCTCAGAGAAAATACATACAGGTTTAACATGGCATATTGCCATCTAAGTCATTTGGAAGTATTGTAGAAAATAGCACTGTGCTTATCTGTGTAAAACAACTTTACATTTTCGAGCACATTTAGCATTCTTTTGTTGCTCATTTCTGAAAAATAAGTATTTAAAGCCATTCTAACAACAAAACAAAATACTCACAATATTTACAAAGTATCTGCTTTTTTGTCTGATTTGAGGCTCCCGCTTCAATACATTTTTCAGGCTCCTATATGTCCTATTGGCATCTCATATAGATTTTACAACTGTTGCAAGTAGTGTGTTTTCTCTTTTGTTTGTTTTTTGACTTACTTGGAGATCAGTATTTGCCCTTCAGTATTGCTTTGACTTTGTTTCATAAAAGTTGTGAGAACATTTGTCTTTCAGCCTTGCTCTCCAAGCAATGTGGAGAGCAGCTCTTCCCCTCTAAATGTTCTGGCAGCTGCTACCTCTCATATATTGTCTGAATGTCTATTTGTACCCACTCTTCTCAACATGCCTTTCATACATTAAAGGTTATCCGTTATGTGATGGTATGTGGAGGTGGAGCCTTTGGGTGGAATTAGGTTACAAGGGAGCAACCTTAATGAATAAGAAGAGTGTAGCTAAGCAAAACACCAGAGAGCTTTCTCTCTCCTTCCATTGTTTGAAACATGGCATCCAGTGGCACATTGGTCTTTGACTTTCCTGCCTTCAGAACTGTGAGAGGTATTTTTATTTTTGTTAAGCACACTCATTTTAGGATATTTTTGTTATTACAATTGCTCAAAATGACTGAGACACCTTCCTTCTGCCATAGTGGCTCTCCTGCACAGATCTCAGCTTTGCTAATTTTCTTTCTATGGGAGTTTGGGACATACATGGGTATCTTCCTGGCTAGAGATAGAAATAAGGCAGGTTCCTTATACCTTGCTATTAAGAATTCAAATTACTACAGCCCTTATGAAGAAAAATATGGAGATTCCACAAAAATCTGAAACTGGATTTGCCAAATGATCCAGGTATGCCATATCTGAGTATTTATTTAAGGGAAATGAAATCAGAATAACAAAGAGACACCTGTGGTCCCATGTTCATTACTATACCACTCATAATAGCCAAAATACGAAATCAAGTTGGATGCCCATCACCAAATAAAGGGATGCCAAAAAGGGGGAGGGGGTTTTGCACAATAGAGTTGTATTCAGTCACGAAAGAAATGAAATTCTGATATCCACACCAAAACGGAAGGAGCTGGATGAAATTATGTAAACGAAATAAGGCAGAGACAAAAAGACTGACACTGCATCTTCTGTCTCACATGTGGAAGTTACAACTGTAGTTCTGAAGTTATACTAGTATTTATGACTTTAAGCAAGGTGGGAGTAATGTGCTTGGATAATGGGTAACAAAACACAATTGAAGAGAAGTAACAACTTTAAATGTTCCATAGCACAGTAAGATGGCTGTAGCTCACTGAATGTATTTTATATTTTACAAAGAACTGGAAGAGAGGGACTGCCAGGATCCAAACACACAAGAAAGGGTAAGGAAATAGAAAAATTTGTTCCCACATTTTACTAGTTTAAGCTGCGAATAAGTGTTGAAATACTGCCCTATATCCCATAAAATGTTCAAGTATTATACGTTAATCATATTTTTAAATAAAACAACTTTAAAAAGAAAGAATTCTAGGATGCCCTAAAGGACTGACTCATGTCTGTTCACAGCCAATGTACCCTATGGCAGTGAGTCCTCTACTTCAATTGTGCAATATTTCTGGGATTCCATCTTGTCCACATGCTTCCTTCCAGAGATATGAACTGAAGCGCAGGATAAAATGTGCCCTTCCTTAATTTAGTAATTTCAGAAATCTATTTACAGATACCTTTCTGGTTCTAGGAAATCATGCCTAATCATTTCTGAGGACTAGGGAATCTATAAGGAAGATTTCTTTTACCTTAATTTTACGTATGGATTCATCTTGTCAGAGATAATACCATTTATAGTAGTCCCTGTTATCCAAAGGGGATATATTCAAAGTCTCCCAATGGACACTTGAAACCTTGGATAGGACAGAATCCCACATGTACTATGTCTTTTTCAATACATATCTACTTACAATATAGTTTGTGTCCAAAACACAGTAAGAAATTCATCATAACCAACAGTAACTAGAACAATTATAAAAGCACACTGTAATAAAGCCATGTGAATGAGGTGTGTCTTTCTAAATTATCTTGTATTGTGCTGCATTTATTAACTGGAGATGACTACAGGAAATTAATGTTTCATTCTCTTTCCACCGAGCTATATTTTGGTACTTTCTCTTTATATAACGCCAATCACCTTGGAGAATGTCTTCCTCAAGTATACTCAAAAATTAATTTATAATATCTTAGGAAGCTATATTTATTATATTAAATTTAAAATATGAAGTATGCTATATGGTCTGCTTATTTTAATATCCTGGGATTTTTAATATTATGCATCAAAATTCTCCAAGATTTTTTACCATTCTAACAGGAAAGCATTAAAAGAAAAATATTGCAGGTCTGGGATCTAAAGGGGGACTGCTGTGCATTCAAGGAGGTAATATAACTCTTTGGGGATGTGAGTAGTTTTGAGTAGTTATTCAGACTTTCACAGGCACTATTTTGTATTGTCTACAAAATTGAATGAGTCCTTTGCATTCAAATTTGTACAAGTAATTCTTACGTCTACCATTACAGTTAGCCTCAAATTTCCAATTATAATGTGATCTTAAATAGATTGAATAAATAAGAATTTAGGTAAAGGATTAAAAGCCCTTCAGTATTTTTGACCTATTGTTAAAAAAAAGAAAAAAGTACCCAAAGAATTACACTATATAAATGAACAATGAGCAGTAAAATATTCTCTAGTATCTCCATATTTATTAATAGTTTATTGATAAATGTATATTCTATACTTAAATGAATTTGCTTATCATTTAACTTTAGAATGATCATTTTTAACAAACAAAATAGGCCGGCACTGCGGCTCACTAGGGTAATCCTCCGCCTGTGGCACTGGCACCCTAGGTTCCAGTCCCAGTTGGGGCGCCGGATTCTGTCCCGGGTGCTCCTCTTCCAGTCCAGCTCTCTGCTGTGGCCCGGGAGTGCAGTGGAGGATGGCCCAAGTGCTTGCACCCTACATCTGCATGGGAGACCAGGAGGAAGCACCTGGCTCTTGGCTTCGGATTGGCGCAACGCGCCAACCATAGTGGCCACTTGGGGGATGAATCAACCGCAAAAGGAAGACCTTTCTCTTTGTCTCTCTCTCTCTCACTGTCTAACTCTGCCTATCAAAAAAAATTTAAAAAATAAACAAACAAAACATATTTAACATTCAGCATACTCATTATCTATCTAAGTAATACGTATAAGATTCAATAAAAAGATACTATCTTTAAAGCAACCAACTTTTTCTACTTCCCAGTTCCATGTAAAAATTGATATTTTAATTAATAAAATTTGTATAATCAAAACATTTTTATATTTTTATTTCTGGGTCATTTTCTACCCATTGATAGCATATATCCAAGTATATTTATTGTTTTGCTATTAAACTCATGTATAATTTATCCATATCAAAATCTTAAAATATCCATCCCTTCCATTACCACAAACCATCATTACTCAGGCACTTTTATCAACTGATGTGGAATTGTTGGCCTCACTCCTCTTCTTTTCATTCTTCTGTCGCTTCCCTCTTCCAGGCATGTAACATGTGCCATTTGTCTAATTACAGATGTCCAGATGCCTCTGTTGTGAGACAATTCTCTGTCAGTATCTTACCTTACAATTCACCCCATATTATGAGTATAGGTAATGGCAGTATGTGTTCCACACCATACTTCCAAGGGTTTTTGTGCAGCAAGCATTATTAGAGTAAATAGATTGTCTGTTCTTCCAGACCAAAGAATAAGTTTGTTTATGGTCCAAATGTTTTCCCTGATCTGTGGTAACTAATAGAGTATATAGAATGTAATGTATTGGAGTGAAATTGACATTTTGAGTTATAATAATTGTTTACAGCTCTTGTCCCTCCTGTTGAGGAACAGTGTTTTGTTTAGTTTTGCTTTTTAGTTAATACTATTTGCTGAACTCTCTACTTATTGTAGGGTTAATCTTATGAATATAAATTAAACTGAAAATAGGTCTTCATAAAAATTATGAGTGGGAGGCCAGCACCGCAGCTCAATAGCTAATCCTCCGCCTGCAGCACCAGCACACCAGGTTCTAGTCCCAGTCAGGGTGCTAGATTCTGTCCTGGCTGGTTCTCTTCCAGTCCAGCTCTCTGCTGTGGCCCAGGAGTGCAGTGGAGGATGGCCCAACTCCTTCAGCCCTGCACCTGCATGGGAGACCAGGAGAAGCACCTGGCTCCTGGCTTCGGATTAGCGTGGTGCGCTGGCCGCAGCTCGTGGCCCTCAGTGGCTATTGGGGGTTGAACCAACAGTAAAGGAAGACCTTTCTCTCTGTATCTCTCTCTCACTGTCCACTCTGCCTGTAAAAAAAAAATACGAGTGGGAATAGGAGAAAGAGAAGGAAGGAGAATGAGAGCATGGACAGGAGGGAAGGTGGAATGGAATGAATCACCATGTTCCTAAATCTGTATATATGAAATGGACACAATTTATATATCTTAAATAAAATTTAAAAAAAAAGAGAAGGAAGATCTGGGGAAAATCAAGTATATTTATCAGTTTCTATAAATATTAGTTCATGAAACTTTTCTATGATCTTTTCCCCTTTCCTTGTTAGATACTAAATGCATTTGCTTCTACTCTAGCCTAATATTTAATTTATATATTTCTGAAGTGAATTTTTCCCAAAATATCTTTTATTTAAGGAATACAAAACTTCATGTATTTCACAAGTACGACTTTATGAGTATAGTGATTCTCACCACACCCACTCTCCCAGTCACACTTCCACCCTCCTCCTCCCTCTCCCATTCCCAGTCCCATTCTCCACTAGGATCCATTTTCAGTTAGCTTTATACACAGAAAACCAATTCTATACTACGTAAAGAGTTCAACAATTTGCACACACACACACACACACACACACACACAAAACTTGCTCAACAGTCAAGACAACGGCTGTTCAAAATCATTGCATCTTGAAGTTAATTTCAATTCTTTTTTTAAGAATCTTAAATACCTTTAAAGAAGTACCCAAGAATGATACATCTATTGGGAGCCCTTAGAAATTATTATAATACAACTCTTTGAGGACAGAGATCCTGCATGGGAAGTTGGTGCACAGTGATGCCTATTGTTAATTTAACAATTAACATTCTTATGTATGATGTTAGTGATCACCCGAGGCTCTTGGTATGAGCTGCCTAGGCTTTTTAATCCACAAACTCCATCATTATTTAGATAAGGCCATAGCTAAGTGGAATATTTCTCCTCTCTTCTGAGAAAAGACATCCCTCTTTGATGATCACTTCTTTGCACGAGGTTCTCACCCACTGAGATCTTTCATGTAGTATACTTTTTGTCACAGTGTCTTGGCTTTCAATGTTTGAAATGTTCTCATGGTCTGGCTGATTTTGAGGTCAGAGCACTACTTAAACTGTCATTCTATGAGTGGGGTTTTTAATCACTTTTTTAATCAGTCCTTTTTAATCCTGTTATTATTGTCAGACACTCAGGCATACCCATATGATCACTTTAAAACTTAAGATGCTATTTCTACCACTAATTTAAAGGGAATTGGGGTTCCATGGTAAGTTTTTAAGCTGTACTCTTAGAAGTAAGTCCATAGGAATGTATGTAGAACTATACAGCTTTACAGTTATAAACTTCATACACTTCATAATTACAACTTTAGGAACAGGGTGATTATTCCCACTATGCCCACCCCTCTTTCTCCTTCCTCTCTTATTCCCACTCTTATATTTTTACTAGGATCTATTTTAAATTCACTTTGTACACATAAGTTTAACTATGTTAAATAAAGAGTTCAGCAAATATTTTGAAAAAAATCCACTCCTCAACAGACAAGAAAAGAAATGTTCAAGTCATTGTCAATTTAGGTTGGTGCCGTGGCTCAAAAGGTTAATCCTCCGCCTCTGGTGCCAGCACACCACGGCTTCTAGACCCGGTTGGGACACCAGATTCTATCCCGGTTGCCCCTTTTCTAGTCCAGCTCTCTGCTGTGGCCCAGGAAAGCAGTGGAGGATGGCCCAAGTGCTTGGGCCCTGCACCAGCATGGGAGACCAGGAGAAGCACCTGGCTCCTGACTTTGGATCAGCGCGGTGTGCTGGCCGCAGCACACTGGCCGCAGTGGCCATTGGAGTGTGAACCAATGGTAAAGGAAAACCTTTCTCTCTGCCTCTCTCTTTCACTGTCCACTCTGCCTGTCAAAAAAGAAAGTGTCAATTTAACTTCTACAGATTGCCTTTTAGGTGCCCTATTATTTATCACAGGTCAGGGAGAAGATATGATATTTGTCCCTTTGGGACTGGCTTAATTTGCTAAGTATGATGTTTTCCAGATTCATCCATTTTGCTGCAAATGATACTATTTCATTTTTTACTGCAGTGTAGTATTCCATGGTGTACATATCCCATAATTTCTTTGTCCAGTCTTCAGTTGATGAGCATTTAGCTTTATTACATGTCTTAGCTATTGTGAATTGAGCTGCAATAAACATGGGATACAGATAAATCTTTCATAGGCTGATCTCATCTCCTTTGGGTAAATTCCCATGAATGGGATGGCTGGATCATATTGTAGGTCTATATTCACATATCTGAGGTATCTTCATAGTGTCTTTCATAGTGGTTTTACCAGTTTACATTCCCATCAACAGTGGATTGGGGTGCCTTTTTCCACACATCCTTCCTGCATTTTTTTTTGTTGATTTTTGTATTAAAGCCATTCTAATGGGGGTGAAGTGAAACCTCATTGTGGTTTTGATTAGCATTTCCTGACCTTTCGTGATCCAGAGCATTTTTTTCATGTGTCTGTTGGTCATTTGGATTTCCTGTTTTGAAAAATGTCTGTTTATGTCCTTTGCCCATTTCTTAACTGGGTAGTTTGTTTTGTTGTTGTTGAATTTCTTGATCTCTTTATATATTCAGAGGTCAATTTTAACATCAACCATGTCTCATTATAAAACATGACTATTGCAATTTTTACATTTTAAAACCATATATTTATAATTAATATGTGTTTGAACTAAATCTAGTTAGCCCTTTTTAAATTTCCAGATTCTTACATTATCTTATACATAAATGCATTGAGAGGACAAAAATTCCTCTTTGGAGCTATTGTCCTCCTATGAAATTAATGACTATTTATTTGACCAAATTGTAATAACTTGTCATGAAGATGGAATGTAAATGTGTCTTTGAGATCCTAATTTCAGATTTTTTGGGGGGGCATTCAAGGGTTGTTTACTTCATCTTCTTTTTTTTATAAAGCCTTTATTTAAAGGGTATAAATTTATATAAATTTCCAAAGTACAGCTTACGTATTACAATGGATCCCCCCCATAACGTCCCTCCCACTGCAACCCTCCCTTTCCTTCTCCCTCTCCCCTTCCATTCACATCAAGATTCATTTTCCATTCTCTTTATATGCAGAAGATCAGTTTAGTACATATTACATAAAGATTTCAACAGTTTGCTCTCACATAGAGACACAAAGTGAAAAACACTGTTGGAGTACTGGTTATAGTATTAATTCACAATGTACAGCACATTAAGGACAGAAATCCTACATGATATCTTTTTAAAAAAACTGATAATTATCTATGCAATTTCCAATTTAACACCAAGATTTTTTAATCATTTGCAATTATCTTTATATACAGAAGAACAAAAAAGTATATACTAAGTAAAGATTTCATCAGTTTGCACCCACACAGAAAAACAAAGTGTAAAAATACTGTTTCAGTACTAGTTATAGCGTTACTTCACATTGGACAACACGTTAAGGACAGATCCCTCATGAGACATAAGTACACAGTGACTCCTGATGTTGATTTAACAATTTGACACTCTTGTTTATGGCGTCAGTAATCTCCCTAGGTTCTAGTCATGCGTTGCCAAGGCTATGGAAGCCTTTAGGGTTTTCTGACTTCGATCTTATTCCTACAGGTTCATAGTCAAAGTGGAAGTTCTCTCCTCCCTTCAGAGAAAGGTACCTCCTTCTTTGATGGCCCCGTTCTTTACACTGGAATCTCACTCACAGAGATCTTTCATTTAGGTCTTCTGCTTTTTCCAGAGTGTCTTGGCTTTCCATGCCTAAAATATTCTCATGGGCTCTTGAGCCAGATCTGAATGCCTGAAGGGCTGATTCTGAGGCCAGAGTGCTGTTTAGGACATCTGCCCTTCTATGAGTCCGCTGTGTATCTCGCTTCCCATGTTGGATCATTCTCTCCCTTTTTGATTCTATCAGTTAGTATTAGCAGACACTAGTCTTGTTTGTGTGATCCCTTTGACTCTTAGACCTATCAGTGTGATCAATTGTGAACTGAAATTGATCACTTGGACTAGTGAGATGGCCTTGCTACATGTAACCTTGATGGGATTGTATTGGGATTGTTTTTTTTTTTTTCAGTTTTCAGTAGACTTTTACTTAGAAAGAGTGGGAAAAAAGAGTAGGGGACAGGGAGAAGGGGGAAAGATGGCACACGCGTTCCTTAAGGGGGAAAGATGGCGTGCCTTTTTTTTTTTCATTAAATCTAATTCATTGGGATAATGCAGTTTATTATTTTAGTATTAACAAGAACTATTTTCTCAGCTAGAGGAAGATGAAACGACCTAAAGTGAAAACGTCCAGAAATGGCACGAACAGAAATGTCCACCTCTGCAAACTTCCAATGAGAACCCAGGCATATACAGTGTACGTAAGGCTAACCCAATTACTGCAGCCATTCCCCAGCTGTGCAGAAGTAACAAGAGCCGGAGTAATGGGACATACAGCAGAGGCCAGATGAGGCACTCGTAAGCACTGGTGATGCAGATCATCATGGGCCCCAGAATGTCTGGGACGATCCAGAATCCTTGAATTGGAGCTGGCTGCTTGCATGGCAATGGCTTCGTACAAAGAATGTGTTCTACAAAACACTTCTGTTCTGTAGCAAGTTCCTGTAAGCTATCCTTATCTTCTTCGTCTGATCCAAGAAATTTGTGATTCTAACTCCATCATTTGGGGCAAGTCCGATTGAGCATGTCCCAGATTGTACATCTCCTTCCTCTCTTATTCCCACTCTTATATTTCACAGGGATCACTTTTCAGTTAAAATTTAAACACCTAAGAATAATTGTGTGTTAATTACAGAGTTCAACCACTAGTACTAGAATAATAAAAATACTAAAAGGGATAAAGTATTACATTGTACATCAACAGTCAGGACAGAGAGAAAAAGAGGCAGAGAGTCTTCCATCTGCTGGTTCATTCCCCAATTGGCCAAAACTGCTGGAGCTGAGCTGATCTGAAGACAGGAGCCAGGAGCTTCTTCTGGGTCTCCCACGCAGGTGCAGGGGCCCAAGAACTTGGTCCATCTTCTACTGCTTTCCCAGGGCACAGCAGACAGCTGGATCAGAAGTGGAGCAGCTGGGATTTGAACTGGTGCCCATACGGGAAGCCGGCACTGCAGCCCGTGGCTCTACCTGCTACACCACAACACTAACGCCACTTTTTATATCTTTAAAGCATATATTTTTTTCTAAAAAAATTGTTTTTATTTTTACCTTCCTATTTTTAGTAACATTTAACATGATATTTATCTCTAAGCTTTTAACACTTCCTTAAAACTTTGTATTAGTTATTAAAATCATCATAGCAAAAAAATATGAACAGCTAGTCTTCTGAATGTGTGTGTGCATGTACATGTATGTATTATCTAAATCTTTGATAATAAGTTACATAAAAGGTAGTTCTTGGATACATTATTTTTATATATGTAACACATTAATGTACAAGCAGTTATTCATGATTTTAAAATGCAACTTGCCACAGTGACAAATTTAAAATGCTTCATTCTGAAAGCCTGTTTTAAAGTAGTGTCTGATGTGAAAAAGCGCAATCTTGCAATATTTTAAGTATTTTGGCCTTTTCCAGTTCTTAAAATAGCCTTTAGAATTCTTTGTGACTTTTAAGAACTTACCCAGATGATCTTTTTGTTGAAAAATTCTTCTACCAAAAGGTCAAGAAAACTATGGAGATCACTTAAGGAGTTACCTAGGTTATGTGCTTAACCTTAACGACTGTTACTAAGAAAGTGATCTAGTTAAGATGATGAATATTCCTCAATTGATAGGAATAATTGAGACTTTTTCAGAGTTATTTGAATATTCCCTCTGTTTTAAAAGAATAATATATTTTTCAATGAAATCAGGGTTTAAAAAGTTCAAAATGAATTTTTTTTCATTTAATCATAGGTTTCTTCAATTCATTCATTGTGTCAAACTTTAAAAGAAATTAAATCTAGTTATCAAATATTTAGAATTGTGACCTGCAAATTATTTTAAACATTACTGAGAAGTTCCAGAGTGTGATCCCAGTGATTTTCATGGTAAGGTGACAAGTGCAAATGTTCCAACATTAATCAGTTTTATGGAAACTAGCTCCATGCTCCACTTCTCTGTCTCTCTCCAAGAAATGCACTGTAAGTTCAGCTGTGCATGTCCATTGCTGGGACATTAGAAAATCTGTGCTAACTCTTTTTTTAGCTGTATACAGAGTAGTCACCCAATTTTCTCTGAGAGCTGTCATCCATATAACCCCCTTCCCTTTTTTTGTCTTCTTTTTGTCTATTCTTATGGAATTGTAGAACTCCAATTATTAGTTATTTATGCTATCTTTTAGTCACAGCTGGAATTGTTTTTGCATAAACAGTTACAGGAGAACACAACAAGCAATTTTTGTTCAGACTCTGTGTTGGCATATGCTACTACACTAATCCTTTTGGGTATGTGTCATAATTTTTATCTATCTGCAACAAACATTTTTTCATACTATGTTTTGAAATTAATGAAGCCTATGACTATTTTTTTAACAATTGCAATCCCTGAGCCTACTTTAAAATGTTAGGTTATAAGAATTGCTGAAAATGGTTTCCTGATTCATTAAATAATCTATGCTTTACTTTTTGGTCAGAAAATGGTTTTCAGATTTCGTTAAGACCCCACTTTCTGAGGGCAATGTCACCTAGGTAGCGCTGTGAAGACTTTCGCCCAGGATGGCTCCCTCCTGGGAGTCTCTCCTCTTTGTCCTTGAGTCCCCTCTTCCTACAAACATCTGGAATGTGATATCATGTGGTCATGTGAGAGCAGGCCCTGGGATGGAGGTTACCACTGAGGAGCTCTGGCCACTATCAAGATGACCTAAGTACTCATAACTGACTTTCAGAAACTTCTACACCAGCAAACACTGTAGGAACAGGAGTCTAGATGTCAGCCAAAGTCTGCAGCTTAAGCATCCACACACTAATGCCTCAGAATGACTCCACAGCTGAAGGACTTCGAAGTAAAATATCTTCTTAGACAAACTCAGTGTTTTGGCTTCAATATGGAGACATTTTCTCTAGCTGTGAATTTACTGGACACATTTTTATCTAAAATGAAGGTACAGATCAAGCACCTTGAATGTGTTGGTCTGAAGTGTTTTTATTTGGCTGTAAAATAAATAGAGGAAATGAATGTTTCATTGGCACCTGACTTGATCTGAATAAGTCAGTATAGGTTCACGGTTTTTGACTTGATGAGAATGGAAAAGATTGTATTGGAGAAAGTATGTTGGAAAGTCAAAGCTACTACTGCATTTCAGTTTCTGCAGCTCAGTTAACCACTCATTCAAGATAACTTGTTATTTGAAAGGAGAAATAGCCCTTAATTTTGAAAGACTGGAAGCTCAATTTAGGGATGGTATGTCACTGCAGGATCATATTCTCCAGAGCAAAGTCTCCTGTGTTGGCTTTGTCTATCATTTTATTGAAGATCCAAGCACAGAAGTATGTAGAGTTAACAGAAGGAATAGAATGTCTTCAGAAACATTCCAAGATAAATGACAGAGATTTGACCATCTGGCAAGACCTTGTATACAAGTGTTTAACTGAGTATTCATCAAACAACTGTTCAAAGTTAAATGTTCAGAAGTTGAAACGGATTGTTTCTGCACAGCAACTGAAGCATGTTACTACAGAATAACTCACTTTTCAATAATTCCTGAAATGGCTCCTCTCCTTAATTCATGAATTTGGATCATTGTAATTCTCCATATAGAGAAAATTTTCCAGGACTATAATTTTCTTACAAATGAGGAATTAAAATATCAGTTATCTTCAAAGTAAACAAATAGAGTTGTAATAGTAAAGGGGAAATGACTTCTCTGATCTGGTCAGCTAATATTTGAAAATATTTACTGTAATCAGTACCCCAAAGATAAAGAAAAATCCAACTTCTCATAAGTATGTTACTAATTTCATTAATCAGCATAAGAAAGCATCTTCCTCAACAACCCAAGTTTTAAAAGTAGTAGTAATACCATATTTTCTTATTGCACATTATCTTTCTCTATGTAGCCTGAAGCTCTGACTCATTTGAAGACATACTAGCTGAATATCAAACTTTTGCATTAAACGTTTGGATCATATGTGGACTAATTTGAGAATGTTAGCTTATAAGTAAGATCAACATGAAGTTGGATAGTGTATTTTATTGAAAGCAAGATACAGCAGATCATTGTTGACACTGGGTGTCTAGAAACTGCAAGGGTGTCTCAACACTGTAGTTACTATCATATTTGGAATTCTGGAAAAGTAGTTACATGCATAAAAGTAAACTTGAGGTCACTGTATATCCATTCTTGCCATTTAAATTGCTTAAATAGTAGTAGTGGTTTATCTTTTTCCACTCAAAATTAAATTAGTGTTTAACATAAAAAAGATTCTCTTTTCCTGCAGCTCTTTAAATAGTTGATGTTCTATTTACTTATTTTTTGTATTTTGAGTGTTACCATTGATTTTGCTATATTAAATTCTTATGTTCTATGGACTATTAGATGATAGAATTGATCAATGCTCTTCTTGTCTTAGACTGTTTACTCTCCCTCTTATCACTGCATGATTCATTACTAATTTTAATTCATTCTCTCCCCATAGGCCACAAATTCTTAGTACACATGTACAGATGTCTGTATATGCCTCCTCTTAGATACCTTGCAAAGAATTCAAAATCCAAAAGACCAGTTATTTTTTGATGATATTTCAATCAAATCTACCCATCAACCTTTTTAGTAATTAAACAAGAGTTCTGTTCATTTATTTTTAGAACTGGAAAAATATTCCATGTGAAACATCAATCTTTGGTCCTTACAATTTTACCTTTAATTCATCCATTTACTTCTATTCCTACTTACTTCAAATTAAAATGTGCTTTGATCCCTGCAGCCAGTGTTAGAGACCGGGATGGATTTCCTGACTCCTGGTTTCAGCCTCATGGAGACCTGATTATTGTGGCCATTTGGGGAGTGAACCAACAGACGGTAGATATCTGTCTCTCCCTCTGTTTATTTCTCTGCCATTCAAATAATTAAATTTTAAAAACTGATCATGATAGCAATTACATGCTAATTGTAGCCAAATTGACTAATTGTCGTTTGTCTCAGTCCCAGGGATAAAGAATTGTGTAAAGTTTTTTTATGCGATTCATTATCCATACATGATCCAATCAATTAAGGTAAGCTGAACATACACATTTTGGATTCTTCTAAAATCTTCTATAAGTAAGGCCGGCGCCGCAGCTCAATAGGCTAATCCTCCGCCTTGTGGCACCAGCACACGGGGTTCTAGTCCTGGTTGGGGCACCAGATTCTGTCCCGGTTGCCCCTCTTCCAGGCCAGCTCTCTGCTGTGGCCCAGGAGTGCAGTGGAGGATGGCCCAAGTCCTTGGGCCCTGCACCCACTGGGAGACCAGGAGGAAGCACCTGGCTCCTGCCTTCGATCAGTGCAGCACGCAGGCCGCAGTGGCCATTGGAGGGTGAACAACGGCAAAGGAAGACCTTTCTCTCTGTCTCTCTCTCTCTCACTGTCCATTCTGCCTGTCAAAAAAAATCTTCTATAAATAGATAACTCTAAATCAAATAAATGTTTGACATTAACATTTTAATATTATTTAAAACATTTTAGAAATATGAACATTGAACTTGAGTGTATAAGCAGATGAAACACATAAAGAAATCACCACATGGAACAGGCAAGAGATGATTGACATGACATCTCTCTTTTCAGAAGAGCCTGTTCTTGCAGAAGTGTCCAAGAAAAGCTGTAATGTAGAGATACAGAAACCACAGGAGAAAAGTAAGATAGCTGACCAGGTGCCTGGTTCAAAATCTACATAGGAGCAATGTTTTTGAGACCCTGTACTTTTCTAACTGTGCTCTTCCTTTAGAGAAAATCTCCAAGGAAATAGCAAACTACTTCAGTGTATCATCAATTTTATTGTGAATACTCCAACCTAAGGCTCTCTTTGTTTTTGCATTTGGAGTATTCCAGTTTGCTCTTTGCTCACCTACCCTAAGACCTGTAAATGAAAGCAGATAGTGAAAATGTGCTTTAAATTATTATTGAAATTTTCCATAGTTCTTTGCTCAAATGTAATTAGGGGTGGAATCTAGACTTTTTTTAGTTTTTTAAATTTTATTTAATGAACATAAATTTCCAAAGTACAGTTTATAGATTACAATAGTTTCCCCCCCCATAACTTCCCTCCCACCCACAACATTCCCCTCTCCAACTCCCTCCTCCCTTCCATTCACATCAAGATTAATTTTCAATTATCTTTATATACAGAAAACCAATTTAGCATATATTAAGTAAAGATTTCAACAGTTTGCACCCACACAGAAACACAAATTGTAAAATACTATTTGAGTACTAGTTATAGCATTAATTCACATTGTACAACACATTAAGAATAGAGATCATACATGAGGAGTATGAGCACAGTGACTCCTGTTGTTGATTTAACAAATTGACACTCTTGTTTATGGCATCAGTAATCACCCTAGGCTCTTGTCATGAGTTGCCAAGGCTATGGAGGCCTTTTGAGTTCACCAACTCTGATCTTATTTAGACAAGGTCATAGTCAAAATGGAAGTTCTCTCCTCCCTTCAGAGAAAGGTACCTCCTTCTTTGATGGCCCCATTCTTTTCACTGGGATCTCACTCACAGAGATCTTTCATATAGGTTTTTTTTTTTTTTTTTTTTTTTCCAGAGTGTCTTGGCTCTCCATGCCTAAAATACTCAAATACTCTCATGGGCTCTTCAGCAGATCCAAGTGCCTTCAGGGCTGATTCTGAGGCCAGTGTGCTGTTTAGGACATCACCATTCTATGAGTCCGCTGTATATCTCGCTTCCCATGTTGGATCGTTCTCTCCCTTTTTTATTCTACCAGTTAGTATTAGCAGACACTAGTCTTGTTTGTGTGATCCCTTTGACTCTTTGTCCTATCATTATGATCAATTGTGAACAGAAATTGATCACTTTGACTAGTGAGATGGCATTGGTACATGCCACCTTGATGGGATTGAATTGGAATCCCCGGCACGTTTCTATCTCCACCATTTGGGGCAAGTCCAATTGAGCATGTCTCAAATTGTACCTCTCCTCCCTCTCTTATTCCCACTCTTATATTTAACAGAGATCACTTTTCAGTTAAATTTAAACACCTAAGAATAATTGTGTATTAATTACAGAGTTCAACCAATAGTTTTAAGTTGAACATAAAAAATACTAAAAGGGTAAAGTATTAAGTTCTTTTTTTTTTGTTTGTTATATAGTTATGTTTTATTTGAATCTAGACTCTTAAAACAGCAAACCAAACTCCTGCTTGCAACTGTTTGAATCAGTCTGTTCTCTCAGATGTGTGGAGATTTTTTGTTTGTTTGTTTAGTTTTATTTATGTTATACAAGTTTCATATATTTCATATATGCAGATTCAGGAAAATAGTGATACTTCCCTCCCTCCTGCCCATGCTCCAACCCTTTTTCTTTTTCTCTTCCATTGCCACTCTTAATTTTTGCAAAGATCTGTTGTTTTAGTTTTAAATATAAATGCCCAAGCCAGCACAGACACATAAAAGATATAAAACTAAAGAGGAAATAGCAAAATGAAGACTGAAAATCACTGAAGAAAATATTTGTAAAACAGTTAGTGTCTTTGAGAGAACTCCAAAGCATTCATAGAAAAAATCGAATTGAAATACATTTATTTTTTGCAAATTTTTAAATTCATGTATGATTTATTTTTATGATACATATTTTTGTGAATTTTTTCCTATTTTTAAAATATTATTCATTTATTTGAAAGGCAGAGTTACAGGGCAAGTCATAGAGAGACAGAGAGAGAGAGAGAGAGAGAGAGAGAGAGATCTTCCATCTGCTGGTTTACTCCCCAGTTGGCTGCAACAGCTGTGTCTGGGGAGGTGGATGCCAGAGTCAGGAACTCGAGGTCTCCCACAGGGGTGGCAGGCATCATTCACAGATTTCCTAGGCACATTAGCAAGGAGCTAAATTGGAAGTTAATAGTTTGTGAACTTTTTTAAGAACTCTGATATGCTTTTAAGAGATCTACTAACAAAATAAGGATACTCTGAATAAGATATTTATAGAATGAAATTGGAATTGAGATAAGTAACATTTCTAAATAAGCAATAGCAAGAATGCTTGGTAGGTTAACTTCAAGACTAGTATATAATAAACAAAACTAATACATTTAATAGAGAAGAGAAAAATAAATGTCCCAGTGTCACCTACCTAATGTTTCATCAAAGGAAATCAGAGCATGGAGAGGAAAGTTATTAATAATACAACAAAAATCAAAAGATATGAGTAAATAAATATTTTAAAATTCGAACAATCCATTGCAATTATTAACAAGAATACAAATATCTGTGATATTGTATAACACCAAGGATAAAATAGACAAACCCAAAATTTTTTAAAAAATCAGAAATCAAATTAATCAAGACACAACAAAGGAAAATATACTACAAAATAATGAAAACCATTTTGACATCACTCTTCTCATAAACAGATTATTTTTAAATCTAGAATTCTAAAACATAAGTTTGCTAACAAGCGTGAACTCACACCTACACACATACACACCCACTCAAACATACATTGTGTTGTGTTGCTTTCACATGATTTCAAACTCTAAGTGATATAGGATTTGTTGTGTTAAGAACATGTAGTGGCCTGCGCAGTGGCTCAATATGCTAATCCTCTGCCTGTGGCACCGGCACATGGGCTTCTAGTCCCAGTCGGGGCGCCGGATTCTGTCCTGGTTGCCCCTCTTCCAGGCCAGCTCTCTGCTGTGGACAGGGAATGCAGTGGAGGATGGCCCAAGTGCTTGGGCCCTGCACCCCATGGGAGACCAGGAGAAGCACCTGGCATCTGGCTCCTGCGATCGGATGAGCGCGGTGCGCCGGCCACAGCGCGCTGGCCGATGCGGCCTTTGGAGGGTGAACCAATGGCAAAGGAAGACCTTTCTCTCTGTCTCTCTCTCACTGTCCACTCTGCCTGTCAAAAAAAAAAAAAAGAACATGTAGTAAAATATTCCTCCCCATGATAAAGCTATATCACATCATAGAATTACATGTTATTTACATCAACTATTGGACATACATGTATACATAAAACATACATACATACATCAAAACATACATAAAATCAAATTTTTACAGGCAACAACAAGACCTTAAGCTGCAGCAATCAGCTCTCTATCAGTCACTTCTCCAAAGACTGAGTGTTCAGTTTGCAGCAGTGCTGTTTTCTACCAGCCTTGGAGTTATTATTCAAACCATTTACTCAAGAAATTTGATTCTACTATCTAGAGTCAAGGGACCTTGCATAAAGTCTGAGATGTTTGTCACGTTAGTTAGTACAGAAACATATGCCTCAATATCTGATAAGACTTTACATTCATAAGTGTCTGATTTAGTTCCAACTGAACAAGTGGAATTTAACCATTGGACTTTGTAAATGAATATGGAACTCACTATCTATAAGTTCATTTTGTTAATCTATAATGCATTTCTTATTTCTTCCTGTTATTTTTCTCCTGTTTCTGAACCATGGTAAAGAAAGCAATCACTTTGCAAGAAATAAACCATGTGGGGCCAGCACTGTGACATATCAGATAAAGGTGCCACCTGTAGTGTCAGCATCCCATATGGGTGCCAGCTTGAGTCCTGGCTGCTCCACTTCCAATCTAGTGCTCTGCTGTGACCTGGGAAGGTAGTGGAGGATGACCCAGATCCTTGGTCCCCTGCACCCATGAGGAAGACCCAAAAGAAGCTCCTGGCTCCTAGCTTCTGATAGGTGCAGCTCTGCCATTGCAGCCAGTTGGAGAATGAACCAAATGTAAAGCCTCTCTCTCTCTCTCTCTGTCTCTCTCTCTCATTTCCTCTGCTGTCTGTAACTCTACCTTTCAAATAAATAAATCAATATTTCAAAAAAATAAGCCATGTGATTCATAAAAATCACATTTAGAGCATCTTCTTATTTTAACCATACAAAAACATATATACATAAAATGCATGTATACACTTACATATACATATATATGTGTATATATATATATATATAGTACATATGAGTATATGAATATGTGGATATCTTCTACCTCTCCTTCTCTGAATGACTTAGAAATGAACAAATGGAAGAAACAGCCACAAAAAATGAAATATGAGATTTGGAAAGCAGTATACTAATACTGAATTATCATTTAGAAAAATACAATGCTGCAAATAAATTTTCAAGCAAGCCATTTTAATATCTGATTCACATTTAAGCAGAAAGAAGTGTCCATAAGAAAGAACACCTTGTCAAGAATATGAATTTTATTCTTCAGAGAATACAAGGTGATGATATGGACAATTTGAAGATATAAACAAGTATATCTTATAGAAACAGTAATAAATTAAGTAACAAAACTTTAGGGAAAACAAAAGGCAGAGTGCAGACAGGGCCGGCGCCATGGCACACTAGGTTAATCCTCTGCCTGCAGAGCCAGCATCCCATATGGGTGCTGATTCTAGTCTCGGCTGCTCCTCTTCTAGTCCAGCTCTTTGCTTTAGCCTGGGAAGGCAGTGGAGGATGGCCCATGTGCTTGGGTGCCTGCACCCATATGGGAAACCAGGAGGAGGCACCTGGCTCCTGGCTTTGGATTGGTGTAGCTCCGACCGTTGCAGCCACTTGGGGAGTGAACCAAGGGAAGGAAGACCTTTCTCTCTGTCTGTCACTCTCACTGTCTGTAGCTCTATCCGTCAAATAAATAAATAAAAATCTTAAGAAAAGTGCAAAAAAAAAAAAAAGTGCAGACATTTGGACTAGCAGTTAAGTCTGTAGGGATACCTGCATTCCATATCAGAGTGCCAGACTTAGAGACCTTTTTGTGCTCCCAATAACCAGTTCCTGCACTTTCTGGAAAACAGTGGTAATGACTCAAGTAGTTGAGTACCTGCCATGTATGTGGATAACTGGCTTGAGCTCCTGGTACGAAGCTGTTCTCCCCTTTCCCTGGGTCCATGGAACACAACTGGGAAGTAAAGCAATAGATTTGAGCTCTCTGTATGTCTCCTTCCCTGTCTGTTTCTCTCTGCCTGCCTCTCAAATAAATAAATAATAAATAAAAATTGTACAAAGAATTATAGTCAAATATTCAAAAATTTAAAATGTGGTATACTTTTGCATAATTGATATAATATAAAATAGCCCAATCCATATACCATGGAACATCCTGTTTTGATTTTAACAAGAGTAATGACTTGGGGCTCAGAGCAATATTTACATGTTAATCATATATTAATGTTCATTTTTCTTCGCCTGTAGGGGAAAATTAGAATTTAATTATGACAATTGTACAGGTACTTAATGACATAGTAGCAACAGGCACTTAAAAGACAAAATTACTTATGCCTATGAAATAATTTTGGTTAAAATATGAAAATCACAGGCCCAGCGCTGTTGTGCAGCAGATTAACATCCTGGCCTGAAGCGCCAGCTTCCCATATTGGTGCTGGTTCGAGACTCGGCTGATCTACTCCCCATCCAGCTCTCTGCTCTGGCCTGGGAAAGCAGTAGAAGATGGCTCAAGTCCTTGAGCCCCTCCCTGCACCCACATGGGAGACCCTGAAGAGGCTCTTGGCTCCTGGCTTCCGTTTGGAGAAGCTCCAGCTGTTGTGGCCATCTGGGGAGTGAACCAGCAGATGGAAGACCGCTCTCTTTCCCTGCATCTCCTTCTCTCTCTGTATAACGCTGAATTTCAAATAAATAAATAAACCTTTAAAAAAAGAAGTTGCTTCTACATATATACAGATGTTCATAATCTTAGTGGTTTTCATTTTTTTTAAAGATTTATTTATTTATTTGAATCAGAAGTGTAGCAGTCAGAACTTGAACCAGTGCCAAATGGGATGCTGGCACTGCAGGTGGCAGCTTTACCCACTATGCCACAATGCAGGCCACATAGAAGTAAAATCACAAAGCTAGAGAATGTGCTTATTGCTAGCTGTAGGTACAAGGTTCCATGCCTTTTAGAAGAGGCCTTAGATGAAAATAACACCTGGTCCCATCAAGTATTTTCAGAAGCTCTTATTTACTTCCACCTGGCCCTCCTGACTGTTCTATAGATCCTGAGCTTGTCTGCTGAAATGTCAGACAAATAACGTAAAACAAACACAACATGTTCAGAAAGCTGAGACTGACATTAATCAAAAGTAAGTTTCACACGTGACTGTCTTCATGGTAGGACAAATCTGGAGACCTGAATGCATATATTGTTAATATAATCAGTGATAGTTATAATAATGTTCACTGGATTTGTATATTGTAACTGGGAAATAGAAGTGGGAAGAAAAGTACAGGATGTTTAAAATCACATAACATTGATGTGGAAGTCAAGAGTGTCAAAATCTAAAACAGTATGATACAGAAATTCAGAGTTAAAATAATAGGACAGTGCAACTCTGAACACATGGAGAGACAAATGCTGGGAGTAGTGAAATTTACCTAAGATGTAAATCTTACATCTGCATATTTTTATTGTTGTACTCATATAGTGTATCTACAGCTATCAAAATCAAGAAAGATATTCATACATTATTTGAACTAATGTAAGGAGTTTCATGAGCAACAGAAGGTTAAATTTAGAAATGGAGTGGTTGATGTCTATTCTAAGTCCTTCTGTGTAGATGTTTCTTATCATGTTTTGTTACTTATTTCAATAATACTGTTTAACAGAACTCAAAAAATCAGTGGTATAAAAACAGTAAGCATTTATTTGTTAGCCTAAGAGTTTAGCTAGTGACTTTCAGGCTATGGGGCCATTTATTTGTAGGGGTTACATGTATCTCATTTGGGAGGTAAATTGCAGAGTAAGCCATACATGAACAATGATCATATGGAGATGATAGAAGGTCACAATAAACATGTCAGTAATATAAGCACACTCACAACTCCACAAGCATCAGCCCAGGAACCTTTCATTGGTCCAAACAAGACAAGTGGCCTATCTCACTTCAAGGGGCAAGAAGGACACTTTTGTATGTGTCCTTGATTATGGTGTGCAAATTTGGGAGGTGGGGAGAAGAATTGTATTCAACATTTAATTAATTATGTATTTTTATGTTATGTTGATGCAAAATAACCCTAAAATTTTAAAGATATATAAGAAATGCACCATCTTTTGTCATTTCTTTGACCTTTCAAATATCCTATTTTCATTTGAGTAAAAATGTCTAGAATAATTAATTTACCCTAAAACACCATTCATAAGGCAGTATTTACATATGTAATCTCATTTTGGAAGAGAGCTGTATTCATTAATCATAACACACTTTTCTTTAGTCTTGATATAGTTTATATGCTTTCTGTCAGCATGTATTCTCTTTCATTCTATCTGAAGAGTTACTCACACATGTGTTTGGCTAGCTAATTCTTAATTTTTGAGTATATCTTGGCTTCAGTTTAGTGATTGTGTTTGAGTTATTTTCTATGCTTTCCATCAGAAGCAGTAAACCATCATGAAATTATCTGAGTAATATTTTTCTTCGATAATAAGATTTTGCATGCAACAATAATTTAATTTTTGGAGATAATTGCAGAATCGTTACAATTAAGTATATTACCCGGTATATGCTTATAAAATTATCAGTCTATTAGGAGTTTCAGTGCATAAAATGTACTCATTTCTAACTGGGAAATTCCCATGAAAAAGTGGAAGATTTTAAAAATTTTCTTGCAGATGCTTAATTTATCTTGGCAGCACAACCTATAAGCATTGTTTGACCTTTGTTATATTGGTTGTAATTAATGTTTACAGTTCTGTTGGCAGAACATTTGTTTATTTATTTACTTATTTTAAGATTTAGAGGCAGAGGCAGAGAGAATTCTTCCATCCACAGGTTCACTCCCAAAAGTCCTCAAGTACCAGAACTGAGCGGGTACAAATCCAGGAGCCAAGAGCTTCTTCCAGGCCTCCCACATGGGTGCAGGGGCCCAGGCACTTGGGTCATCTTCTACTGCTTTCCCAGGCCATAACAGAGAGGTGGATTGGAAGTGGAGATCACGGGTCTCAAAGTGGCGCCCATATGGGATGCCTGCACTGCAGGTGATGGCTTTACCTGCTGCGCCACAGTGCCGGCCTCCAGAACATTTATCAAATTATTTATTGACTATACTCACTTTGTAAACGAGTTTATAAAACTTGCTGACTATTAACTGACTTTAAAATACATTAATAGACATAAATAAAGTGCTAATAATATAATATTGATGTACCGAAGAAGAACTATATTGAACAATACTGTCAGCTATACATGCAATGTATCTATTTAAAACTATTATTTCTCCAAACTAAATGCCAAGATATATTTGCACAGTTTTTATCTTATATAAATTAACACAAAAAGCTTAAACAAATTGAACTGCTCCTATCCATTTCTCCTCTCATTCTTCATAGCATTCTGGAATTTCAATCATCCATACCAAAAATTATCTACATCTTTGTTTTAATAATTATAAGACTAATCCCAGACATGAATTATTTCCATTTATTTTGTAAAAGAAAACAATACATTTTTGAGTATCTGTTATATATGAGCTTTGTTGAAAATTTAAAAATTGGTAATAAGCAAATAGATACATTTCCTACCTATATATCATACTTATTTTAAGGGGGAAAGGCAGAGCTAATACACATGTGTGCATGCATGCACACATTATAATACTAGTCATCAATAAAAACAATGAGAAAAGTAATATTTTTATAGTTTGATTTTGATAGAGACATTTGGGAATGCTTCTCTGAGAAGAAAGGACAACATATGAGTGAAGTCAGGGAGGAAGCTATGTGAATAACCTGGGTAAAACCTATCAGTAGAAATGTAGAACTCGCATTTGATAGGGGCTAATATTTTGGTGCAATGGATTGAGCTATGGTTTTGAATGGCAATATCACTTTTCTGAGTGCGGGCTCAAGTTCTGGCTGCTCAGTTTCTACTCCTGCTTCCTACTAATGCTCCTGAGAAGGCAGCAGAAAATGACCCAAGTATTCAGGTCTCTGTTCCCCAGGTGACGAAGCTGGATGGAGTTCTTTGCTCCTAGCTTCTGCCCAGAGCTGGCAGAGACATGGCTGTTCCAGCCATTTGGGAAATGAACAAGCAGATGGAAGACCCCTCTGTTTCTCTCTATCTCTTTATCTCTATCTCTCTACCTTTGAAATAAATAACAAAACCACACATAGAGAAACTGAAGAATCAAGCTTGGTAAATTGAACTGAGATACTCATTACAATAAATTATTAGATTTTGAATTAAAATGACCAAAGGCATTATTTTATATCAGAGTGTTACTGGATAAACACTCGTTTCTATCTTTTATTGGATTTTAAATAACTCAAAGCCCTTGAAGAGCTGTTCACTAAATTATAAAGCATCATCATTATGATCATCTCCTATCTCACTTGGTAAACAATAGAATGATTTCTTAAAGTTGCTTGACATTTTTAACTACTAAATGAAACTTCAGAAAATAAACTCTACCCGATAAAAGACTTAACTACCTAAATACTAGGTAATGTGATTGTGTACATATGAAAACTTTGTCCTTCAAAGTCCAAACAAACCAGAATTCTTATTATGACTGTGATTATCCTCTAACACTTCCTCACCAACTCTACAACTATTCACTGTCCATCCACCAACATCGTGTGTTTTCATGAAGATGGCTTGATATGTGTTCACTGATCCATCACTCACTTATATTGATTTTTATTTTTGTGTGAGAGACAAACTATACGACTGATCAATTCAATGCATTTAAATGTTACTTTCATTGTCGGAAAGACTTTCTTGTGACATGCAGAGAAGGAAACATTAGTGTCTCATACATACAGTTGGGATTTATGAACATAAAGAACCCACTTGTAACACAGAAATTATATTAGGATTTTACCACTTTTAAAGTATGAATGCGGCCGGCACCATGGCTCAGTAGGCTAATCCTCCGCCTAGCAGCGCCAGCACACCTGGTTCTAGTCCCAGTCAGGGTGCCAGATTCTGTCCTGGTTGCCCCTCTTCCAGGCCAGCTCTCTGCTGTGTCCCGGAAGTGCAGTACAGGATGGCCCAAGTGCTTGGGCCCTGCACCCCATGGGAGACCAGGAGAAGCACCTGGCACCTGGCTCCTGCCATCGGATGAGCGTGGTGCACCGGCCGCAGCGCGCCGGCCTCAGTGGCCATTGGAGGGTGAACCAACGGCAAAGGAAGACCTTTCTCTGTCTCTCTCTCTCACTGTCCACTCTGCCTGTCAATAAATAAATAAATAAAATAAAGTATGAATGAATCCAGAATAGACAACTAATGAAAAATATCATTAAATAGGAAACTAAGCATATAGTAGTAGTATTTTAAAAGATAATTAAGATTAAAAATCCATAAAGTGTTTCTTTTATTTGTTTAAAGATTTATTTATTTATTTAAAAGTAGGAGTTACACAGACAGGGAAAAGCAGAGAAAGAGAAAGAGATATTCCACTTTGACTATGAACTTGTCCAAATAAGATCGGAGTCAGTGAACTCAAACAACTTCCATAGTATTGGAAACTCCTGACAAGAGCCTAGAGTGATTACCGACACCAGAAACAAGAGTGCCAATTTGTTAATTCAACAACAAGAGTCACTGTGCACTTACTCCCCATGTAAGATCTCTGTCCTTAATGTGTTGTACAATGTGAATTAATGCTATAACTAGTACTAAAACAGTACTTTACACTTTATGTTTCTTGTGGGTGCAAACTGTTGAAATTTTTACTTAATATATACTTGATTGATCTATATATAAAGATAATTGAAAATTAATCTTGGTGTGAATGGAAGGGAAGAGGGAGAGGGAGAGGAGAATGTTGTGGGTGGGAGGGAAGTTATGGGGGTGGGAGCCACTGTAATCCAAAAGCTGTACTTTGGAAATTTATATTTGTTAAATAAAAATTTTTTTAAAAAATGTATATAGATACAGGGCTGGTGCAATGGCTCACTTGGTTAATCCTCTGCCTGTGGTGCTGGCACCCAGAGTTCTAGTCCTGTTTGGGGCTCCGGGTACTAGTCCCGGTTGTTCCTCTTCCAGTCCAGCTCTCTGCTGTGGCCCGGGAGGGCAGTGGAGGATGACCCAAATGCTTGAGTCCCTTCACCTGTATGGGAGACCGGGAGGAATCACCCAGGTCTTGGCTTCAGACCAGCGCAGTGCTGGCCATGGTAGCCTTTAGGGGACTGAACCAATGGAAGGAAGGCCTTTCTCTCTGTCTCTCTCTCATTGTCTTTAACTCTCTGTCTCTCTCTCTCTGTCTAGCTTTGCCTGCCCCCCCAAAATATATATATATATATATATATATATAGACACAAAAATCCTCAACAAATACTCTGTAATCAAATCCAAGAACACATCAGAAAGATCTATCTCTGGTAAGCAGGGATGGTTTAACATGCAAATCAATAAATATATTACATTACATTAACAAATTGAAGCATAAAAATGTTATGATTATTTCAATAGATGCAGATAAAGAATTTGATAAAATATAAAATCCTTTCATGATGAAAACCTTAAGCAAATTGGATATAGAAGGAACATTCCTCAACACAATCAAGGCAATCTATGACAAACCCACAGCCAGCATCTTATAATGAGGAAATGTTGGAAACATTACCCCTAAGAATGGAACTAGACAACAATGCCCACTTTCACCATTAGTAGTCAATATAATCCTGGAAGTTTTATACAGAGTCATTAGGCAACAAACAGAAAGCAAAGGTATTCAGTTTGGAAGAGTAAGTCAAACTATCCCTATTTAGAGATGACTTGATTCTGTATATAGAAGATCCAAAAGACTCCACTAAGAGACTATTAGAACTCATGAAAGAGCTTGGTAAAGTGGCAGGATACAAAATTAACCCCAAAAAATAAAGAACTTTTGTATAAGAACTTTTAAGATCAATCCAATCCATAAATGATGCAAAAAATAATGAAATATTTTGGAATAAATTTTACAAAGTAGGTGAAAAATCTATATGATGAAAACAACAAAACATTAAAGAAAGAATTAGAAGACAACAAAAGGTGGAAAAATCTTCCATGTTCATTGGTTGGAAGAATTAGTATCATCAAAATATCCACAGTACTAAAAGCAATTTGCAGGTTCACTGCAATCCCAATCAAAATACCAATGACATTCTTCTCATGTCTAGAAAAAACAATGCCAAAATTAATATGGAAACACAAGAATCCTGGAATAGCTAAAGCAATCTTATATAGCAAAACAAAGACAGAGGCATCACAGTTCCAGCTTTCAAGACATACTACAAAGCAATTATAGTCAAAACAGCATGGTGTTACAGATGTAGGCAGGCAGATAGACTAACATTGATTGGATATGTAACCTGAAGACCATGCCCCACACCATGCCCCTACCTGACTTCACCTTGACGCCCACCTGCCAATCAGACTATGTAACCATTACCATTTGGGAGTAACTGTAAGGTCTGGAAGATGGTGGACCCTTCCCTTATTCTCCTTGTTACCTTTGTTGTCCCTTCAGGACGCCTGTTCTCTGCTCTCTTGCCTTCACACTTGCTCCACTTGGCTTGCTCCTGGCACAATTGATCACACTGATAGGTCTAAGAGTCAAAGGGATCACACAAATAAGACTAGTGTCTGCTAATACTAACTGATAGAATCAAAAAGGGAGAGAACGATCCAACATGGGAAGCTGGATACACAGGAGACTCATAGAAGAGAAGTCCTAAACAGCACTCTGGCCTCAGAATCAGCCCTTAAAGCATTCGGATCTGGCTGAAGAGCCTATGAGAGTATTTTAGGCATGGAGAGCCAAGACACTCTGGCAAAAAACAAAAATGAAAACAAAAACAAAAACCTAAATGAAAGATCTACATGAGTGAGATCCCAGTAGAAAGAACAGCCATCAGCTGGCGCCATGGCTCAACAGGCTAATCCTCCGCCTTGTGGCACCGGCACACCGGGTTCTAGTCCCAGTTGGGGCGCCGGATTCTGTCTCGGTTGCCCCTCTTCCAGGCCAGCTCTCTGCTGTGGCCCGGGAGTGCAGTGGAGGATGGCCCAGGTGCTTGGGCCCTGCACCCCATGGGAGACCAGGAAAAGCACCTGGCACCTGGCTCCTGCCATCGGATGAGCGTGGTGCACTGGCCGCAGTGCACCGGCCACAGTGGCCATTGGAGGGTGAACCAACGGCAAAGGAAGACCTTTCTCTCTGTCTTTCTCTCACTGTCCACTCTGCCTGTCAAAAAAAAAAAAAAAAAAAGAACAGCCGTCAAAGAAGGAGGTATCTTTCTCTGAAGGGAGGAGAGAACTTCCACTTTGACTATGACATTGTCTAAATATGATCAGAGTCCATGAACTCAAGAGGCTTCCATAGCCTTGGCAACTCATGACTAGAGCCTAGGGAGATTTTTGACGCCATAAACAAAGTGTCAGATTGTTAAGTCAACAGGAGTCACTGTGTACTTACTCCTCATGTGGGATCTCTGTCCATAATGTGTTGTCCAATGTAAATTAATGCTATAACATATTCAAACAGTATTTTATACTTTATGTTCTGTGTGGTTGCAAACTGATGAAATCTTTACTTAATATATACTAAATCGATCTTCTGTATGTAAAGATAATTGAAAATGAATCAATGTGAATGGGATGGGATAGGGAGTGGGTGTTGGGAGGGTTGAGGGTGGGAGGGAAGTTATGGGGGGTAAAAAGCCATTGTAATCCATAAGCTGTACTTTGGAAGTTTATATTTGCAAAATAAAAGTTGAAAAAAGTTTAAAAAATAAAAAAGAAAATATTTGCAAACTACAAAACTGATAAAGGATTAATACAAGAAATGTATAAAGAACTCAGGAAATTCCACAACAACAAAGATAAACAATCTAGTTAATATGTGGACAAAGGACTTGAACAGGCATTTTTCAAAAGAGGAAATTCAAATGGCCAACAGACACATGAAAAAGTGGTCAGGGGACCAGCGCTGTGGCATGGTGGGTAAAGCTGCAGCCTGCAGTACCAGCATCCCATCTGCACCAGTTCGAGAGCTGGCTGTTCTACTTCCAATCCAGCTCTCTGCTATGGCCTTGGAAAGCAGTAGAAGATTGCCCAGGTCCTTAGGCCCTTGCACCTGCAATGCAGACCAGGAAGAACCTCCTGGCTCTTGGCTTTGAAGCAGCACAGCTCCAGTAGTTGCAGCCAATTGAGGAGTGAACCTGCAGAAAGAAGAGCTCACTTCCTCTCTCTCTCTCTCTCTCCCCTTCTCTCAGTGTGTAATTCTGATTTACAAATAAATAAATAAATCTTTAAAAAAATTAAATTTGGTCAGGATCACTATCCATCAGGAAAATGCAAATCAATACCACAACAAGGCTTCACCTTACCCAGGTTACAATTGCTCTCATATGGAAATCAACAAACAATAAATGCTGATGAGGATGCAAGGAAAAAGGCACCTTAATCTGTTGGTGGAAATATAAACTAGTGCCATCACTATGGAAGACACTATGGAGATAACTCAGAAAGCTAAAAAAAAGATATATCATATGACCCAGCCATCACAATCCTGGAAATTATTCAAACAAAATGAAATCAGCAGATATAAGTGTCATCTGTATCCTCATGTTCATTGAAGCTCAATTCACAGCAGCTAAGCTATGGAATCAATCCACTTGTCCATCAATTGATGACTGGATAAATAAAACGTGGCATGTTTACACTAGCGAATACAACTCAGCAGGAAATAAAATCCTGTCTTTTGCAACAAAACGGGTGCAACTAGAAACATTATACCTAGTAAAATTATCCCATTCCAATAAGACAAATATCATATGTTTTCTCTGATCTGTGGTAAAAATATATATCTAAAAAGAAATGTATGGGGCAAAATTGACATTTTGAGATTCAATGATTTGTTACAACCCTTGTCTCTACTGTTGTAGAACAATGTTTTTTATTTACTCCCCCTATTTGTTGAACTATTTACTTACTGTGTACTTAATCTTATGTGCATAAAAATTGTAAACAAATCTTTATAAAAATTAATAGTGAGAATAAGAGAGAGAATAAAAGATGGGACTGCAGGTGAGAAGGAGGGTAAGGGGGGAAGAATTACTATGTTCCTAAATTTGTATATGTGAAATGCATAAAGTTTGTGTACCTTAAGTAAAATTAAAAAATAATAAAATGAACACAAATATTTATATTCATTTCTGGAATGATTAAATAAGAAAACTACATATTACTGGAATCTCAAAAAAAAGCAAACAAGCATCTAGCAAAAAATCTTAGACAGTAAAGTTACCATTGCACTGTCGATGCAAAAAACCATTAACTGTCAACTTTCAGAATAAATTTCTCAACTGGCATTATAAATATCCCTAATTATGGTTACAGAAATTGAAATAAATGATAACAACATTAGCAGGAAACCACCATACAGAATATAGAAGTTGGGAGAGAAAAAAATGGCAGTATTATGTAAAGGAAACTAAAGAAACTAAAATCTCTATCTTTTAATATAGAGACTTAGAAAAAGCATCTATAGTTTATGAAATAGTAATGAGCAAACCCATATTTTAAAAGAGTAAAAAACAGAGATATGAAGTAATAATGCTCATAATTCAACTATATCATGAAGGGTGGTATCTGTAAAGGAGATGAGAGCAAGTGAAGTTTTTTTTAATCATATCAGCAAATCAAAATTTTAACCTGTAAAAATTAGGACAGGGTAGTACATTGCATACAAGAAGAATAAAGTCTTCTATTGCTCAAAGCACTATCCTTGTACTACATTGCTAAAATTCAAACAAATTTTAAAAATGCATTATAAAGTTTTAACAAGATGTAACAGAGCTGAGCTAAATAAATTTTACGCACTTAGCTTCCTTGCATACAGTTTTCATTATTAAAATTGTAAACTAATATTATCATGTTAATACAAAGTTTGAGTAAACTGAACTAATGAAAAGGTATTTAAATATTTGTCAACTTTGTTAAGACCAAATGATTGGCTTTTATATGAAACTCCAACTCCTTTAATATACCTTTCCATTAAGAAACTTTAGCATTGAATTTGAAAAAAAAGTCACCAAGTATTTATATATGATGGGAAAAACTAGCATGGATGCTGAGTTGAATAAAATATTTCACATCAAGAAAAATTATATTGTAAGTGAATCAACATTTGAATTTGTCAAATATATTTTAAAATGCAGTTTTAGTTCCTTATTTTCTTGCAGTCTATGTCAAAACAAGTATCTACCTATTATTAAATTCAGTTTGTTTTGAAAATTATAGCATTTGCTACATTTTAAAATCAAACTACTCAGTTTTTAGAAAACAAAGCATTTTCTCAGCCTTCAGAAACAATTACTTTTCATGAGGTGACAGAGGTTTTGATTGAGTCTGTCAGAAAAACAAGTAAAGTTCTCCTTCTGTAATAAATGAGATATTCAGGTTCTAATTTCCATAAAAATAGATTTTAGAAAATAACAATTCTGGGATTTATTGGATTTTTCAGCAAAGCATTGTAATTATCTCATACATCAACTATAACTAGTGCTTATTATAAGTGCCAGTTGTAATCATTTGCTGATTTTGTTGATGTTCAAAGAATACTGAAGATATATTTGCACTTTACATTAAACTGATGAGTTCAGAACCCTAATTTTTCTCTTAAAATCTTGATAAATATTATATAGTGAATATAATGATTCTCCATCAGAATTTGCATAATAGCATGAAAGCTCAATTGATTATTGTCCTTTTGATCCTAAGAAATCATTAAGTACCTACCTCTAGGGATGTGAAATTCAGAAGAATTACTTTTTTGTTTTCTTCAATTTAATGATTTTTTTTTTGGCTGTGTAGTTGAGCTGAAGCTTTCAATTGTAAGAAAGCTTGGATCCTGATAGAAAGTAAGATTATTGTTAGTATCCAATAAAGATTTAAATGAATAAAGGAATTAACAAAAATGTGGCCAAATAAAAGTTCCATGCCTCCTTCATTCAATTCTAAGAACTCAGAAAAAACTTTTAAGCCAGTATACACAGACGAAAATTCTGGTGTTATGAGCTCTTTCCCAGTGACATGTAAAGTTATGAATTTGTGAAGAAGAAAACAAAAAGTATGTGCTATCCATCTTATCTTCAATTAGTATAGCAACATATTGGCAAGATTTTTCAAAATTTTATTAATTGTTCATATATATATATATATACACTATGCTGATAATGATTAATAAAAAGTATATTGTTAAATATCATTGCAAAAACCAGGAGAGTTGTACGACTTATAGGTTAGTGACATAAACTAGAGTTATACTTTCTTTGTTTATTAAATTTATTAATTCTTTTTTTTGACAGGCAGAGTGGACAGTGAGAGAGAGAGACAGAGAGAAAGGTCTTTCTTTGCCGTTGGTTCACTCTCCAATGGCCACCGCAGCCGGTGTGCTGTGGCCAGCACACCATGCTGATCGGAAGGCAGGAGCCAGGTGCTTCTCCTGGTCTTCCATGGGGTGCAGGGCCCAAGCACTTGGGCCATCCTCCACTGCACTCCCAGGCCACAGCAGAGAGCTGGCCTGCGACTGGGACAGAATCTGGCACCCTGACCGGGACTAGAACCCGGTGTGCTGGCACCGCAGGTGGAGGATTAGCCTATTGAGCCACAGTGCCAGCCTTATTAATTCATTTATTTTCCAAAGAAATCTTTATTTAAGGAATTCAAACTTCATGCATTTTATGTGTACAGCTTTAGGAATATAGTGATTCTTCCCACAGTGCCTGCCCCCCCCCAACCACACTCCCACAGCTCTTCTTCCTCCCTCTCCAATTCTCAGTCTTATTTTATATTATGAACTATTTTAAATTAACTTTATACATGAAAGATTAAGTCAATAGTAAGTAATGAGTTAAAAAATTTCTATGACAAAAGAAAGAATAATAAGACAAACTTTCTCAATAGTCAAGACAAGGACTTTTTAATGTCATTGCATCTCACAGTTAATTTCACTTCTTTATTTTTTGTTTTGAGAAACTTAATTAACTTTAAAGAAGCACACAAGAATGACACATCTTTTGCAAGCACTTAGACATAATGGTAGCTTATGAGACATAAGAATATCCTCCTCTTAAAACATTAAAAGAGAGTAATTCTTTGGGAATAGTTGTGTCTTTAATTAAAGAAACACCTAAGAAAACAAGCAATGGAGTTGGACATATTGGCAAATCTAAAACTTACGAGACATAAGAATATCCTTCACTTAATATGCTAAAATAGAATAAATCTTTGAAAACAATTTTTACTGCTAACTCTCCTAATACAACTCCTTGATGGCAAAGATCTTGCATGGGAAGTTAGTGTACAGTGATGCCTTTTGTTAATTTAACAGCTTACACTCTTATATATGATGTCAGTGATCACCTGAGGCTCTTGACATGAGCTTCCTAGGCTATGGAAGCCTTTTGAATCCACAAAGTCTGTCAGTATTTAGACAAGGCCATAAGCAAAGGGGAAGTTTTCCCTCCCTTCAGAGAAAAGTACATCCTTCTTTGATGACCACTTTTTTCCACTGCAGTCTCACCCATGGAAGTCCTTCATATTTTGCCGCTGTGTCTTGGCACTCCATCCCGGAAATGCTCTCATGGGCAATTCAGCCAGACCATAATGACTTAGGGGCTGATTCTGCAGATAGATTGCTACTTGTAGTGATTGTCAATCTATGAGTCCGCTGTATAGACTATTTCCCATGTTGGAAAATTTCTCCTTTTAAATTCTGTCTGTTATTATTATTACCAAATGCTTAATCCTATTTATATGATCACTTTAACACTTAAATTTATATATATGGTCATTTTAATGCTTAATCCTATACACATGATCACTTTAACACTTTAAAGTGCTTTTTTTAACCTCCAGCTTGAGAGGATTTGGGGTCCCATGGCAGGTTTTTAGACTAAAGCATTAGAAGGTAAGTCCATAGGAATGTATGCAGAACTCTACAGCTTTACAGTTACAAACTTCATACATTTCCTAATTATAATTTCATGAACATGGTGATTATTCCTACCCTGACCAGGCTGTAATCCATACTTCCACTCCTCTTTTTCCTCCTCCCCTTATTACCACTCTTATTTTTAGAAGAATATATTTTCAATTATTTATGCATATATGACTAACTTTATGTTAAGTAAAGTGTTGAGCAAATAGTTACCAAAAAAAAGAAAAAAAAAAACTATTCCTCAATTGTCAAGACAAGGGCTATTCAGAGTCATTGCTTCTCAGAGTGTCAATTTCACTTCCACAGATTGCCTTTACGGTGCTCTATTAGTTATCATAGGTCAGGGAGAATATATGGTATTTGTCACTTTGGGATTAGCTTATTTCACTAAGTATGATGTTTTCCAGTTTCATCCATTCTGTTGAAAATAAAAGGATTTCATTTTTTTTTACCATTGTGTAGTGTTCCATGGTGTACATATGCCATAATTTCTTTATTCAATCTTTAGTTGACAGGCATTTAGGTTCATTCCTTGTCTTACATATTGCAAATTGATCTACAATAAACATGGAAGTACAGATAACTTTTTCATATGCTGATTTCATTTCTCTTGAGTAAATTTCCAAGAGTGGATGGCTGTGACATATGTTAAGTCTGTATTTGGATTTCTGAGATATCTCCATACTGTCTTCCTTAGTGTCTTTAACAGTTTTCATTCCAACCCAGAGTAGATTAGGGTATGTTTTCTGCCATATCCTCACCAGCATTTGTTGTTTTTTTGACTTCTGTAAGAAAGTCATTCTAACAGACTTGGGGTGAAATCTCATTGTGGTTTTGATTTAGATTTCCCTGACAGCTAGTGATCTTAAGCATTTTTTCATGTGTCTCTTAGAATCCTCTTTTGAATAGTATCTGTTTAAATCCTTTGCCCATTTCTTAACTGGGTAGTTTGTTTTGTTGTTGCTGAGTTTCTTGATCTTTTTATATATTCTGGTTATTCACCCATTATCAGTTGTGTAGTATCCAAATATTTTCTGCAATTCTGTTGATTGCCTCTCACTTTGCTCATTTTTTTCTTTTGCAGTGCAGAAGCTTCTCAATTTGACAGAATCTCAATTTTCAATTTTGGATTTGATTGCCTGTGCCTCTGGGATACTTTCTAAGAACTCTGTTCCTATGAAAATATCTTTTAGAGTATCCTCAATGTTCTCTAACAATTTGATGACATCATATCATAGATTTAAGTATTTATTCCATTTTGAGTGGATTTTTATGTAAGGGGTAAGGTAGGGGTCTTGCTTATACTTCTGCATGTGGAGTTCCAGTATAGCACCATTTTTCAGAGATTGCTCTTGCTCCAGGAATTGATTTTAGCTCCTTTGTAAAAAATAAGTTGGTTGTAGATGCTTGGATTGATTTCTGATATTTCTATTCAGTTCCATTGGTCTATCAATCTGTTTTTGCCTAGCACCAGGCTGTTTGGATTATAACTGCCCTATAGTATGTCTTGAAATCTGATATTTGGATGCCTCCAGCTTTGTTTTTGTTGTATAAGATTTCTTTAGTTTTTTGGGTCTCCTGTATTTCCATATGAATTTTTCACTTCTTATACATCTGAGAAGATTGTCTATGCTATTTTGATTGGTATCACATTGAATCTGTAAATTGCTTTTGGTAGAATAGTCATTTTGATGGTATTCTTTCTTTAAATCAAAGAACATAGAAGATATTTCCATTTTTAAAAAATCTTCTATTTCTTTCTTTAATGTTTTGTAATTCTCATTGTAGAGAATTTTGACATAATTGGTTAAATTTAGTCCAAGTTGTTTGATTTTTTTGTATCTTTTGTTAATGGGATTGATCTTAGAAGTTCTTGCTCTGCTATAGCATTGTCTGTTTATACAAAGGCTGCTGATATTTTTGTGTTGATTTTATATCTTGCTACTTTACAAAACTCTTCTATGAGTTACAATAGTCTCTTAGTGGAGTCTATTGAATCCCTTACATATGGAATCATGACATCTTCAAAAAGGGATAGTTTGACTTCTTCCTTCCTGATTTGTATCCATTTGGTTTTTTGTTTGTTTGGTTGTTTGTTAGTTTCCCTAACGGGGTTAGTCTAAAACTTCCAGAACTATATTGAATAGTAATGGTGAGAGTTGGCATCCTTTTCTGGTTACAGATATCAGTGAGAATGCTTCAAACTTATCCTCATTCAATAGGATGCTGGCCGTGGGTTTTTCGTAGATTGCCTTGATTGTGTTGAGGAATGTTCCTTCTATACCCAATTTACTTAAAGTTTTCATCATGAAAGGGTGCTGTATTTTATCAAATGCTTTCTCTGCATCTACTGAGATAATCAGATGTCTTTTGTTCTTCAATTTGTTAATGTGATGTATCACATTGATTATTTGTGAATGTTGAACCATCCCTGCAAACCAGGGATAAATCCCACTTGATCTGGGAAGATGATCTTTATGATGTGTTGTTGGATTCTATTGGCTAGTATTTTGTTGAGTATTTTTGCATCAATGTTCATCAGGGATATTGGTCTATAGATATCTTTCTCTGGTGCATATTTTCCAGGTTTGAGTATTAAGGTTATGCAGGCTTCATAGAAGGAGTTTTACAGGATTCTCTCCTTTTCAACAGTTTTTAACAGATTTAAAAGAATTGGAATTAGTTCTTTAAATAGTTCATAGAATTCAACAGTGAAGTTCTCCAGTCCTGTTGTTTTCTTTGTTGGGAGGATCTTTATTACTGATTTAATTTCTGTCTTGGTGATTGATCTGGTTAGGTTTTCTATATCTTCATGACTTAATTTTGATATATTGTATTTTTCCAAGAAATCTATCCATTTTTTTACTAGATTTCCTAGTTTATTGGCGCACAGCTCTTTGTAATAATTTCTGATGACTCTGTTTCTGTGCTGTTATATTTCCTTTTTCATCTCTGATTTTATTTATTTGGGTCTTTTTTTTTTTTTTTGGTTAGTTGCACCAATGGTTTATCAATTTGGTTGATTTTTTTCAAAAAAACCAGCCTTTCATTTCACTGCTCTTCTGCCTCATTTGTTTCAAATTTGTTTATTTCTTCTCTAACTATAATATTTTTTCATACCTGTTTTGGGTTTAGTTTGTTGTTAATGATCTAGGTCTTTGGGATGCATTTATAGCTCATTTATTTGCACCTTTCCAGTTTAATCATGTAGGCACTGATTGCTATGAACTTCTCTCTTAACACTGCTTTCGCTGTATCCCATAGGATTTGATATGATTTATTGTTATCTTCATTTGTTTCCAGAAACTTTTCAATTTATCTTTAGATTATTTTCTATGATTCTCTGTTTATTCAGGAGCATGCTGTTCTGTCTTCATGTGTTTACATATATTCTAGAGATTCCTGATTTGTTGATTTCTAGCTTAATTCCATTGTGGTCTGAGAAGGTATATGGAATGATTTCAATTTGTTGGAGTTTCCTGAGACTTGCTTTGTGGTCTAGCATATGGTCTATCCTAGGGAATGTTCCATATACTGATGAGAAAAATTAGTATTCTGCCACTGTGGGATGAAATGTTCTGTATATATCTGTTAGGTTCAACTGGTCTATCGTATCAATCAATTTGGTTATTTCCTGTTGATTTTCTGTCTGGTTGATCTGTCCACTGATGAAAGTAGAGTTTAAAGTCCCTCATTACTATTGCATTGCAGTATATGTCTCCCTTTAGGTCTATTAATATTTTTAAGTAGCCACATGCCCTATAATTGGGTGCATTTACATTTATTATAGTCACATCTTCCTGTTGGATTCATCCCTTAATTGTTACATAGTGCCCTTCTTTGTCTGTTTTAATAGTTGTTATGTTAAAGTCTATTTTGTCTGACATTAGGGTGACAACATTAGCTCATTTTTGGTTTCTGTTAGAATGGAATATCTTTTTCCATCCTTTTACTTTCAGTCCGTGTATATCTTTGTTGGTGATATGTGTTTCTTGTAAACAGCAAACAGATGGGTCTTTTTCAATCAATTCAGCAGTCTGTATCTTTTTACTTGGAGAATTGAGGCCATTTACATTCAAGGTGACTATTGATAAGTAACTACCTGGCCCTGACATTTTCCCATAAATATTCTTACTGATTACTTTGGATTTCTTTTTTATTTCTATTGGTGGTTTTTCTGCCTTCTCATTCTTTCTTAATGATTGATGGCTGTCTTTCTGTGTTTCTGTTTGTAGAACATCCTTATGAATCTTCTCTAAGGCTGGACAAATTTGAAAAATTATTCCAGTATCTATTTGTTATAGAAGATTTTTATTTCTCCTTCATCCATAAAAACAAGCTTTATGGGGTACAATACTCTGGGTTGACAGGTTTTTTTTCCTAATTAAATAGATTTATTCCTCTTCTTTGTTATGTAAAGAATTAGAAGTTTTTTTATGAATGCAGACTCAGGCATAGGCATTTGGTCTAGAAGTTAAGATATAGGTTAGGATGCTCATGGGCCAAATCATTGTACCTGGCTTCAATACTGACCCAGCTCCACTTCCAATTCCAGTTTCCCATAAATGTGAACTTTAGGAGGTAACAGGTGATAGCTTGGGTAGTTGTTTGCCTGTCACCCATGTGGATGACCAGGATTGGGTTGCTGGCTCCCAACTTCAGATCGACCCTGCCTTGGCCATTGCAGGCATATGCAGAGTGAGCTGGGAGCTCTCTCTCTCTCACTCAAATTAAATAATATGTATATATTAACTCTCTTCTCCCTTCAACTGGTTGAATGAAGTTCAACAGCAAAAAAGTTCTTACAGAAAGTTGAGCACCATACAGGAATTTATCAAACAGGACATACTACAGGGTAGTAGTTATCAAACAAAACATTTGTAATACCTAAGCTTACAAATGGAGCACAACTTAGAAATATTTAACAACTTAGAAATTCTAAAACTTTTTGATCAAGCAGTTCACCTGTAGGATATCCTGCTGATCATTGATTTTATTTTTTTAGCTTCAATTTAATAAATATAAATTTCCAAAATACAAGTTTGAATCACAGCAGCTTTCCCCCCATAACCTCCCTCCCACCTGCAGCCATCCCAATTCCCACTCCCTCTCCCATCCCATCCTTTATCAAGATTCATTTTCAATCATCTTTATACACAGAAGATCAACTTATTATATACTAAGTAAAGATTTCAACAGACTGTACACCCACACAGACACACAAAGCACAGAGTACTTTTTGAGTAGTAGTTTCACCATTAATTCGCATAGTACAACACATTAAGGACAGAGATCCTACATGGGGAGTAGGTGCACAGTGACTCCTGCTGTTGATTTAACAATTGACACTATTAGTTATGACTTCAGTAACCACCCGAGGCTTTTGTCATGAGCTGCCAAGGCTATAGAAGCCTCTTGAGTTCACAAACCCTGATCTTATTTAGACAAGGCCGTAGTTTAAGTGGAAGTTCTCTCCTCCCTTCAGAGAAAGGTACACCATCTTTGATGGCCCATTCTTTCCACTGGGATCTGACTCACAGAGATCTTTCATTTAGGTCATTAACTTTTTTTTTTTTTTCCAGAGTGCCTTGGCTTTCCACGCCTGAAATACTGAGGCCAGAGTGCTGATCATGGCATTTGCCATTCTATGAGTCTGCTATTTATCCCACCTCCCATGTAGGATCAGTCTCTCCTTTTTAATTCTATCAATTATTATTTGCAGACACTTCTCTTAATTATGTAATCCCTTTGACATTTAACCCATCTTTTTGATCAATTATGAACTGAAACTGATCACTTTAAGAAGTAAGATGGCATTGATAAATGCCACCTTGATGGGATTGAATTAGAATCCCCTGGGACATTTTTTTTTTTTAAGACTTGGACTATATCTCACCAATTCCCTTCTGGCCTGTAAGTTTTCTGATAAGTCAGCTTTGAGTCTAATTGGTGACTCTTTCAAAGTGATCTGGCATTTCTCTCATGTCCATTTTAGAATCATTTCTGTATGTTTTACAGTGGAAAGTTTGACTAAAATGTGTCATATTGAGGATATTTTCTGGACATGTGTGTTAGGAATTCTATGTGCTTCTCTACTTGAACATCCCTTTCTTTCTCCAAAATTTTCATCAATTATTTTCTAAATAGGCTTTCTATTCCCTTCTTTCTTTCCACTTCTTCAGGAACTCCTAAAACTCATAAGTTGAATTATTTGATAGTATCTCATAGATCTCCATCAGTGTTTTTAAGTTTTTCTTTTTTTCTTTTTTTTTGGTCTTACTGTAAGATTTGTCTTCTAGTTCAGATATTCTTTCTTCTGCCTCATCAAATCTGCTGTTCAGACTTCCCACTGTGTTTTTTATATGATTCATTAATTTTTTTTTTTTGTCAGACAGAGTGGACAGTGAGAGAGAGATATAGAGAGAAAGGTCTTCCATTTTCCCATTGGTTCACCCTCCAATGGCCGCCGCGGCTGGTGTGCTGCGGCCTGCGCACCATGCTGATCCGAAGGCAGGAGCAGGTGCTCATCTGGTCTCCCATGGGATGCAGGGCCCAAGCACTTGGGCCATCCTCCACTGCACTCCCGGGCCACAGCAGAGAGCTGGCCTGGAGGATGGGCAACTAGGACAGAATCCGGTGCCCCGATCAGGACTAGAACCCGGTATGCTGGCACCTATTGAGCCGCGGCACTGGCTGATCCATTAAATTCTTCATTTCAAAAATTTCATTTTGATTTCTCTTTATATTCTCAATTTCTTGGCAAAATGTTTTCCTTTATGTTGTGTCTGGTTTTCTTTATTACTTTCCTTCTGATTTTTTTTCAAGTGACCCTATGTGGTGGAATGAGAAGGCCATGCCAAGATGGCCACTGGCAACCGAAACTGACTAATACACTATGCTTGTATGGCTTGTGAAACTGCCTGGCAACAGGCTGTGATTGGTTAGGGTATAGACTACCCCTTGACTAGATTGGCTGCCTTGGATATTTAAGCTGCTGTACCAACTGAAGTAAAGGAGTCTGTGGGCTGCTCACCTCTGGTCTGCTTTCACCCAACTTTCGGGGTCTGTGTAGTGACTCCGCGCCTCTTGCCCCCACTACACTCCCCCTCTTAGAACAAATTCACATCAACATCTGGCACCCGACATGACTGAGAGAGAGACAGCGTGTCAGACTCTGAGAGGTCCCCCCTTGATTTCAGCAAGTATGCCCCTCAGTGTTTGTATGCTGTTCAGTTCCATGAGGGGGAGCACAGAAACCTCTCCTACGCCCCTTTCCTTGTCCTTGTCCTCATTCTAAGTGACCCCAGGTTAGGCACACATCGCCCAGAAGCATAACACCACTTCTCGGCTCTTCCTTTTACTTTTGGTTTGCCCAGCAAAATCACACAAGGGACTGATCATCCCAGAATTTGGAACCAAATCATCTTCCCTCACTCAAGGGAGGGGATGCTCTGGAGACACTGTATGGGCATATGGCATTGTCCTAATGAATCAAGGAAGTCCCCCACTAAGCACAGAACATACATCCAATATGATACACCACTGTCTGTTCATCTAATGTAGGGAACCCCCTGCATAATGCCATCAGCCACTGAGGTACTAGGAATTTGTTTTGTTATGGCAGAAGTGCTGTGCGTCTTTCCTTTGGCTAGAGTTGGGATGGTGTGCTGCTCTTAAACACTCTCAGAAGCACACACATATTACCAAACATAATGAATCTGTGAGTGATAAGAGCCTGTTACTCCAAATCTCTGCCTCACATGCAACAGTTGATGACTTAGGGAGAGAGAGCTCTGACAGTGAAAATGACATAACAGCAGACAACGTAATACCAAATACCCGTGGGATGAACTTAGATGACCTCAAGTTAATAATCCATGTGAGGTCATCCCATCCACACCCAGTGAGGATCCTCACATTTGTGACAGTCCCCAGGCACCCCAGGCTCTCAGGGCAGCTGCTAGATCCCATCCTACCCGTATGTTTGCCATTAATGTAAGAGCAGACACAGAATTCAGGCCCTAGAATTTAACGCTCATAAATGACCTTACTATGCTAAAAAATGCTTCTCAAGAGTCCCTAGAATTTAACGCTCATAAATGACCTTACTATGCTAAAAAATGCTTCTCAAGAGTCAGGCCCTGACTCTCCCTACTTCGAACAGGTGCTCACACAATGGGCAGCGAACCTTCAAACTCATTTTGACTGGTTTACACTGCTCAAAGTATGTTTGTCAAGATCACAGTTCCTTCAGTTGAAAGCCCCCTATGAGGAAGAGGCTGAAATCATGATAAGGAATAATGCTGCCTATGGAATTGCAGTAAATTTTGATATGGTTACAAGCCATGGCACCTATATATACCCTCATGAACAGGCCCGCATTGGAGTAGTTGCCTCTTGTGTGATCAGGTCAGAGATCCTAATTATAGCCATCTCTTTAGAAACTTAGTTCAAGGCCCAGGCGAATGGTTCCCCGATTTCCTTGCCAGAGTCTTGGAGGTAGTAGAGAAAAGATTACCGCTTGGCCCTGATCAAGGCAATCTGGTCAAAGAATTAGCTTGGGAAGGTGCTACCAAAGAGGCAAAAGCTGCAATTGCCCCAGTCGGTAATGAAGACAATTCTAAATGGATAGTAGCTACAAAGGAGGTAAACTCTGCTGATACACCCATACAAGCCCTAACTTCAGCCATTAACAAACTGAACAGAAGGAAGTCTAATCCCCATTCAACGGGAAAAAAAAAAAAAAAAACAGGAAACATCTGGTTAGAGCAGTAGCCAATATTACAACCCAAACTTGGCATCCTTGGTACAGGAACAGTTGGAAAACAGACACATAGTGCCCTCCACTAGCTCTCATGACATACCCATTTTTGTGATACCACAGAAACAGGGAAAATATAGGCTACTACAGGATTTGAGAGCCATCAACTTTACAGGCTGGTATTTCCCATCCAGTGATCATTCCTAGTAGATACCATATAGTTACTACTGATATCAAAGATTGTTTCTTTTCCATTCCCATTGCAGAGGAGGATAAGACCTACTTCACCCTTACAGTATGGGAGCCCAATTTACATCTCCCCACAAAACGATTTCAGTGGACACTACTCCCAAAAGCCCTGTCTTTTGCAAAAGATACATTTCTCATGTGACCAGAACACTTAAAGATTAGTGCTTGGTCATACATTATGTGGATGATATCTTACTTGCTCACGAGAATGCGGCAACTCTGAAAGTCTAAGTGAGACAGTAAGAAATTTGTGATTCCTGGGTTTGTCTATTGCCTCAGAAAAGGTACAACATTTTCCTCCCTTTCAATTCTTGGGTTATCAAATCTCCTCCTATATATCTCCAACTCTCCAATGGGCCCAAACCTAAAAGTCTCCAATGGGCCCAAACCTAAAAGTCAAACATAAATACTCACTTAATGAACTTCAGCAACTTTGCAGCCAAATCAATTGGCTGAAGCCCTTCCTTCCCCTAAACCTGCAGAGCTTAGACCGCTATTCAATTTACTGACTAAGAAAAACACCTCTTCTTCAAAAATCACATTGGCACCAGCAGCCAAATCCACTATAGAAAAAATCAACACCCAGTTTTCAACTTTAAAAACCTTTAGATATGACCCTCAGGTTCCTCTATTTGCCATAACCATATCTACCCTCAAGGCTCCCTTAGGAGTTATTTGGCAACAACACGGACCACATTTTTGGGTGGATATAGCCTGGAGTGAGTGTCATAAAATAGTTAACAAAGTAGATTCCGTACTTAAAATAAGATATTATGCCAATAAGATATTTAACACAGAGCCACATAGAGGTCCTACCCCTATCACAATTAGAACTGTCCACATTGATGCAGAATAGCACGCTCTTTTAAACTTTAATGACAAATTTCTCAGGATAAGTTGACAATCAACTGCCAGTAGACAGGCTACTCCAGATGTTACAAACCTTGGAAATAGACTACTCAACACATGCTTTCCCTGCTAATCAACCTATACTCATGGAACTGTGTGTGTTTATGGATGCCAACAAGTCACTGTTTGGAATAGTGATCAATTCTTCAACAGAAACAGATAAGATCCATGTAGAACCCCACAGGTGATCAGTACAGTTGGGAGAAATAAGGACAATAGTCAATGTTCTACTCCTTAGCCAGGATGGGCCAGTAAATATATTTTCAGACAGCAAATACTCAGTACAGGTAGCAAAGATGATCCCTTTTGCAGTCTTTAACCCGACCAATAAACCAATTGACCAGATGTTCACAACACTTAAAGAGCTAATTGAGAACAGAAAACACCCATGGTATATCTCACACGTAAGATCACATACTGGGATACCTGGCTTTATTTTTCAAGACAACAAAATGTTGATCGCCTTATCTCTTGCAACACAGCTTCCATTGGACATCTAGAACAAGCCCATACTCTACACCAAAAATTTCATATGTCAGTAAGTAACATAAAACTGATTTTCCAGGAACTAACAATGAGCCAATGCAAACACTTAGTGCACTCTAGCAAGAATTGTGCACCCCTCACCCCGTTAGGCCCACTGCAACAAGCAGGAGTGAACCAGTGAGGCCTTGTTCCCAATAAGCTCCGGCAAGAAGACATCACCCACATTAACTCCTTTGGTAAGCTTCAGTTTTTCCGTGTGGTGGTAGATACTTATTCAAAGGCTGTATTTGCAACAGCCCAATCCAGAGAAAAGGCTAGTAATGTGATAAAGGCAGTTAAGTCAGCCATGCTGCTCCTTGGTGTCCCCTGGACCATAAAGACTGAATACAGGCCAGCATATACATCACAGGAATTTAATTCCTTCCTGAAATCTTGGAACATACAGTCTGCCACAGGTATCCCATACAACCCACAGGGACAGGCAATCACTGAAAGAACTCGTAGGATGATTAAAGATCTCTTACAAAGACATACAAACAATCATATGCCCCCAGACCCACAACTTGCTTTGACTGAGGTCCTTTTCTGTATCCATGCTCTTGCTTTTGATTCCCAAGGGATCAGCTTATAAATGCTGGGAATCCTTTCCATCACAGACCTCAGCCCCCATGGTTAGGTGGAAAGACCCTCTGACAGGAGAATGGAAGGGACCACAACCTCTGCTAACCAAGGGTCAAGGATATGCTTGTATCTTTCCAGAGAATGTGGGACAGCCCATTTGGGTACCAGCCAGAAACAGCAAGCCTGCAACTTGACAGTCAACCAGAACCAGCTGAACAAGACTGAGAGCCTGCCTTGTTAGCAGACACACCTGCCCTATCATCCTACCCTGAGAAACTTCCCACAGCCACATCCACTACTCTTATACCCCACTAGCTCTGGTCAGCCACTCAAATGGCCCACAGCCTCCATGTAGTCATGCCATTCCTGATTCCCATTGTTCCTCATTCCTATCCCCATCTGAGCAAGCACTCCTGTGGTCTCCTGTTTTGAGCATTGGTAGTCAACTGTGGGTAAGATCCCCTGGGAGACAACCTAAGACAGGCACAGCCACATACAGAGACCATATGGAAATGGGGTCAACAATAGTATGGCCAAGAATTATGCCTCCCATTGCTCAAAAATAAATGAAAAGGGGGAAATGTGGTGAAATGAGAAGGCCATGCCAAGATGGCCACTGGCAACCAAAACTGACTGGCACAATGCTGTGATTGCTTAGGGCACAGACTGCCCATTGACCAGATTGGCTGCCTTAGATATTTAAGCTGCTGTACCAACTGAAATAAATGAGTCTGCAGGCTGCTCACCTCTGGACTGCTTTCACCCAACTCCCGGGGTCTGTGTGGTGATTCTGCACTTCTTGCCCCCACCACACTCCTCCACACAGAACGAATCTAAAGCAACAATCCTATGATGTATTTTCTAAATCCATTTCTGTCATTTCCTACTTGTCTTCATATGCACATTCTAATATTGAAATGTTGTTGTGTTCATCTGGGTCAGGGATGTCATGGTGACTCCCTTATTCTTATTTCTTGAATTTTGACTCTTACTTTTCAGTATTTGTGGAGTTGATTTTAATTTTTTCTTCTGTAGGATTTTATCTTTGGGGTTATGCTTCTGTGACTTCATGGAATGTTTGTCCTTCCAGTGACTACCAGGAAGCGTGTGGTGGGTGTCGTCTGGGGACTTTGCTTAATACTCTAGGATGTGGCTAGTTTCCAAGGTAACACCCACATTGGACATGATAGAACTCCAAAGCCAGCTACGCCCTACACCTTTTCATGTAGCTACAAAGAACCCAAGGTCTTAGCATATAGGGTTCCCACAGATGCTGAGCCCAGAGGGCTCTGTTGGTGCTGGCACTCCTCTGTATCTTGTAGTTACCCAGCCACCTTCTTGCTGAGCCTTGAGGCAGTGGGTGCTGTGGGCCATTCCCTCTCTTGGTAGCTCCGGATCTCGCACACACACACACATACACACATACTCTAGAATCTCTGGTCTAACACCTACCCTTTGCTGCTGGTAGAGCTGAGTTCAGGTGTCCCATCCCAATGCTCCTGAAAGCTTCTGTGTTGTAACACTGATTTAAAATGATGCCAGCCCCCTCTCTCATCTGGGTCTTGAGTTTTATTTTGGAGAGATTGGTTTGAATCAGCTGTCCCCTTCCACTTCCACTAGGATCCCAGGTGACCACCAGCAACCACCAGCTCTCCGGGCTCCAGTCTTGACCTACACCACACTCTCTGGCTCTACCCCACAGATTGGTGCAGTTTGACCTCCCCCTGCATTCTCAGTAGTGCTGCTGGCTCAGGCTGTCCATGGCTGCAGTTCTCTGGGTGAGCCTTAGCACTCATCATGCAGTTTCAAGCCATTTCTCCTTCTCCGTGGAGTTTCTTGAGGTGGTTTTCTCTCCTCTTTTCCATGGAGCCTGTACCTCCTATCCTATTCTACGTACTTTTTCTTCCTAGCCCTGTGTAGTGTGCTGCTCCTTTATCTGCCATTAAGCAATGTTATTAGGAGATTTAACAAATTGTCAAAGTAAAAGTATTGCTGATGTATACTGTTCTTATTATCTCCTTTTTTGTAGATTTACAACAAATAGTAAGTGATTTTAATGATCTGAAATAACTTGTAATGGAAAATTTTGCATTTGAATATCAATAATTTAAAAAATGAAATTAAAGTTTATTTACTTTTGAAATTATATCATTGAAACCTCTTATTAACACTACTTAAAATCAATTTCTCTTTGAGTTAATTGTAGCCAAGAGGAAACTTAATATAGAGAAGGCAAAAACTTATGGATCTTCATTTGCTCTGTCATGAAGATCTGGTTTTAATTTAAATGTGAAATATAGCAGCATAACACGTAGCTAAAGTTAGAACCAATATAAACCATTTATTACTCAATAATTATTGAGTAATAATAATTATGATTGCAGCAGCTTGATTTTCACATCTTGGTGAATGACCACATTAAATTTTAACTTTTCAAGGCTTCCTAAGTCCTACATCTACTTTATTCAAGATGATGTGCGATCAAGTATATACAGAGATTTGTAATATAACTACATAATTCTCATTATAATTTAGTGACTAGTGACCAGAGTACTAGTGTCACATTTTTTTTTAAAGATTTATTTATTTATTTGAGAGGTAGAGTTACAGGCAGTGACAGGGAGAGACAGAGAGATAGAGGTCTTCCTTCCACTGGTTCAGTCCCCAAATGGCCGCAATGTCTGGAGCTGCATAAATCCGAAGCCAGGAGCCAGGAGTTTCTATTCAGTCTCCCATGTAGGTGCAGGGGCCCAAGGACTTGGGCCATCTTCCACTGCTTTCCCAGGCATAGCAGAGAGCTGGAATGGAAGAGGAGAAGCTGAGAACCCGGCACCCATATGGGATGCGGGCACCGCAGTAGAAGAATTAACCCCCTGTGCCACAGTACCATCCTCATAATTTTAAAATTGTTTTATATTACCTTTAAAGATTCTATTAATAGTAACAATTCTCAATCTTGGATAATAATAATCAGATCAGTAATTTCTTTCTAATTTCATCTTCTTCTCACCTCTCCATTAACCCCAAACTATACAAAACAGCAACATACACATTTTATTACCTGATGGGACCTTGTATTTAACATTTCAACTTACATATAAAATAGGCAAATTATAGGGTTCAGGCTGCACAGTGGTTTAGCAGGTAAAGCCACCACTTCCATCCTGGCATCTGATATGGGTGCCAGTTCATGTCCAGGCTGCTTCACTTCCAAATCAGCTCCCTGCTAATGACCTGGGAAAAGCAGCAGGAGCTGATTTAAGTGCTTGAGCCCCTACTAACCTTGTGGGAAACCTGGATGAAGCTTCTAGCTCCTGGCTCTGGCTTGGCCTAACCCTGGGCCACTGTGGCCATCTGGAGAGTAAAGCAGCATATAGAAGATCTCTCTTTGTCTCTCCCTCTCTGTTATAACTCTATAAAATGAATAAAAAAAACTTGTAAAAAATAAAATAAAATGGAAGATATATATTTACAATTTCAAGTTCAGTGTATATATTTTTCTAATTCACCTGGTTATGCAGTGTGATTGTACTACACTGTATATTGATATTATAACTTAGGTCAATTAAACTATGGTTTGACTAGCTTTCTGGGACATGGATAACATAAACATGTTTAATCTATTTTAATTATATATTAATTTGTATTCACTAAGAAAATACTTGGTGGGAAATGCAATAGTTTTAGAAAAACTAGTCAGATTTTGATTTTTCCTTAGATATTAAAAGCAGTTTAATATTTTGTTATTCTGGATTTAGATTCCTATAAAGCATGAAAATATACTTCAGTAGATTTTTTAGAGCACATGAGCTTAAAGATAGAGAATATACTTTTGGATGTTAAATCCTTTTAAAAACACATTACATGCCTACCCTTTCCACAAGCTTTCATAGGTTATTGAACAGAAGACAGACACTCAAAACCTGATATATGAATTAATGAGAGAATTTTATAGAGACTATATTCTTTTCAAAACATAAAATTTCAGTGATAATATACAGGTGCCTTTGGGTGTGTGATTGATTGTTTTTTTGAAACATATCATAACCCCTTGTTGAAGAAGTAGAGTTAAAAGCTAAAGTCTAGACATGAGGTCATCTTTCTTCATTATCACTTTCTATGAAAAAAAAAGTGTTGTCTTGCTCATTAAAACACAGATAGATACATGTTGATACAGACTTCCACTGAAAACTTATCTATTCTTATTTGAATTTATCACAATTCTGGAATCCCAGTGATCTAGACAATCACAACTGTTATCTTTTCAAATAATATTCAATCTTCTCCACTATGACCTCTAAAATTCTATTTAATTGTTATTGGTTAAAAAAATGTTAGTGGTACTTCTCACAGCTTTGGAAACCTGTTTATGTTGTCTTCCCTCCAGGACCAACACTGATAATTTCTTTTTTGTCTCCTCACTAAGTATGCTTGTATTCTGAATGGTTCTGAAATCAACTGGGACTTTTGTTTGCAGTAACCATAAAACACACAATCCACTACTAGAATATGGAGGGGGGAGGGTATAATCTCACAGGTACTTGACCACATAAGATGCGTATTTTCCAAATCGTCTTGTCATTTGCTTCATTTTCCATTTTTTCTATTTTCTGTGTTCACAAAAAAGTTGTTCTTCAGACTTTCAACTCTCAATATATCTCATCCTTTCTACATCTTTTATTGATTGTTTAAAATTTTTTAATTATTTGGAAGTCAAAGATACAAAGAAAAATGGACAGGGAGAGAGAAAGAGAGAGAGAGAGAGAGAGAGAGAGAGAGAGAGAGAGAGAGAGAGAGAGAGAGAGAATCTTGCATCCACTGGTACTGGCTCACTCCTCAGATGAATGTAATGGCCAGGGCTGGGCCAGGAAGAATTCTGAATCCAAGAGATTCTTCCAAGTCCCCCATGTAGGTGGCAGGGGTGCAAGTACATGGGCCATCTTCAGCTGTTTTTCCCAAGCCAGTAGCAGAGAGTTGGATCAAAATTGGAGCAGCTGTGACAAGAACCAGTTTCCGTATGAGACGCTGGCATCACAAGCAGCAGTTTTACCCTTCAAACCACACTGCTGGCATTTTTCTACATCTATTCATTTTTTATCTTTTGACTTAATTCCCTGACATAGAGACATGGATAAATGATGGCAATTAGCAACAGCTCTGTATCATCCCATATTGAACCCAACTATTGTATGAGCAAAATCAGCACATGATCAATGTAGTCAGGTATTGGGTGACTGTCCAAAATCTAGTAGCTCACATTCACAAATACATTAATGGTTATTAAAATTGCCTGGAATTGAACTTAGTATTAGGATTCTTCAAAGAAATCTGTAACAAAATTAACAAAATTAGACAGCATGTGCTATGTGAAATAAGCAGGTGCAGAAAGACAAATACCACATGTTTTCTCCCATATGGGAAACTTGAAAAACCTCTTTCTATATCCACAAAGAACAGTTATATTACATACATCCATACACGGAGACAATAAATGTATAGAGCAAAATTGTGGATGCAGTGTTATTTGATACATAGATATTTATAAATGTTCTCTTCACTGAATTATAACCCTTTTGTAATAATGCATTCTTTCTTTGCCACTAGAAAAGTTCAAGACATAGAAAACCTAAACAGACAAATATCCAAGATGGAAATTAAATCAGTAATAAAGATCCTCCCAACAAAGAAAATCCAGGATCATATGCCTTCTCTGCTGAATTCTACCAGACATTTGAAGAAAAACTAACTCCAATTCTTCTCAAGCTATTGAAAACAATTGAAAGTGAGGGAATTCTCCCAAACTCCTTCTGTGATGCCAGCATCATCTTAACTGAAGCCAGCATCACCTTAATTCCTAAACCTGAAAAAGATATGGAAGAGAAAGAGAACTGCAGACCAATTTGATGAAAATAGATGTAAAATACTCAACAAACTAGCCAATAAAAATCCAACAACACATCAGGAAGATCATTCACCCTGACCAAGTGGCATTTATCCTTGTTATGCAGGGATGGTTTAATGTTCACTAATCAATCAATGTGATACATCACATTAACAAACTGAAGAACAAATGCCATATTTTTGTCTCAATAGTTGCAGAGAAAGCATTTGATTAAATTCAACATCCTTTATGATGAAAGCTTTAAGCAAACTGGGTATAAGAAGGAACTTTCCTCAACACAATCAATGCAATTTATGACAAACCCATGGCCAGTATCCTCTTGAATGGGGAAAAATTGGAACAGTCCTACTAAGATCCACAACCAGACAGAAATGCCCACTCTCACAATTACTATTTAGCATAGTCTTTAGAGTTTTAGTTATTGAATATGGAATTAAAGATAATTTTATTTTGGTGCAATATTTTTGAAATCCATTCATATAAAAATTCTTGAAAGTTAGTGAAAGTCATAGATTTGAATAAAATAATACAATGAGATGATTTAATTTGGGAAATGAAAGTTATTTAAGTCTTTAAAGATAAAAGAGAAATTTAAAACAGAGCATTTATAATGTCCTGCTAGACATGGTTGAGTTTTAACCCAAGTATCTTTCAAGATTCAAGATTGTACTTCAGTATAATTAATATCCACATGCATTTTAACCCAAAATTTCTCCATATGCTGAATTCCAAAAAGCTATTTTCTAGCAAAATGCATATGTATTTGCCAGTTGAATATGGCACTTTTACTCTTCAAAGGGGTAAGTTTTTATAATGTATTTAAGAATATAGTCTTTTTCAGAAAATTTTCTGACTAAAAAATTTAGACATGAAATAGTATATGTGAATATCTTTATTTTTAGAACTTTTTCAGCATTTCAAAAACCATTTCTCCCATAAAGTAGAAAATACAAACGAGTTAGTTCTACAGAAATTTGAACAAGTTTTCTTTCTTCTAAGATATTTAATGTTTAATATTATTCAATTTCATATTTTCACTCACCATCTCATTTTCCAAAGAATGGCATACATATTAGAGGTGTATTAGATGGAAGAGAGTGTCTGATCCAAGGCCATTCCATTGTCATCATCACCATGGTCATTGAAAATATCTTCATTTTCCATATCACTTTACTCTCTTTGTCCTCTTCTCAATCATTTTTCAATATTCTTAAATTATTTAAATGCTGCCTCAGCTGTTTATATGACAAATGATGTTCTGGTGATCCTCTTTGCTTAGCAGCCTTCTGGAGATGCTTGTCATTTTGAAACCTTCCATTAGGGGAAAAAATAAGTTAAGCAAAATAAACGAATTGATGTTGAACCCTTTCATTTATATACAGATTCTAAAGCATGCACTTTCTTTTGAACTGGTACAAATTTGAACTTGGAACCTTTTTAAGGACCAGTGACAAACAAATGATTCTTCTATTACTAACCTTTCAGGATCAGCTTCACCTGCTTATCTAATGTTTGTATAATACAGAGGGTGAGTACTAGAGCCTCCAAACTATTCTTACCAGCTTAGATCATAAATTCAAGTTCCTGTTTTGTGATACATGTGAAAATGAATTGAGAAAATATTTTATTTTAGGTACGCTCAGAACAGGATCCAAAAACAAATCAACAAATTGCAAATTTGTGTGATATATAAATAGACACATTTATGATAAAGTAGTATTTGGGAGAATAGGTCAATACTTGCTACAATCTATTTTCAATATTACCTTATATTTGAAAATTTTCATTAAACTTTGAAGAATTTAGTAATCCATGTTGTTGGCCAGCGCCAGGGCTCAAAAGGCTAGTCCTCCACCTGCGGTGCTGGCACCCGGGTTCTAGTCCTGGTCGGGGTGCTGGATTCTGTCCTGGTTGCTCCACTTCCAGTCCAGCTCTTTGCTGTGGCAGAGGAGTGCAGTGGAGGATGGCCCAAGTGCTTGGGCCCTGCACCCCATGGGAGACCAGGGGAAGCAACTGCCTCCTCAATTCAGATTAGTGCGCTGCCCCGGCCACAGTGCGGTGGCACAGCGGCCATTGTAGGGATGAACCAACCGAAAAGGAAGACCTTTCTCTCTGTCTCTCTCTCTCACTGTCCACTCTGCCTATCAAAAAGAAAATAATAATCTGTTTTGTTTTTATGAGTTTCAAGTTCATTTTGGCATGTTAACTATGGATCTTTGATGTATGATATCTGAGAATGTATTATCTTACTGAAGCAATGGATATTCTTGACTTAATAAGCGAAATTCATATTATAATTAGAAAATGTATAAATGTAACAGGGTGCAAATTTAGTTGATATTATAAAATTATTTTGTGATATATATGATTATTTATAAATGAGAATTAAAAATATACTATATCTGATTTATATTAAGCAAACTCATGAACAGTTTGGAGACTCATTTACTTTGTGTGTTTGCATTTTTTGACCAAGATCTATATCATAAAAATGTTTTTATATTTTGAGATTCATTTCAGTAGACAATATTTCTTTATTACACAGAGTTATATAGCTTGAACACCATAAAATTGATTTAGAGACATATGGATTTTTTTGCCAACAGATTATTTACAAATAGCATTCATAGATAATAATGAAAAAAGATAAAAGAAAAAGATATTATCATAGCTTGTAGTTGACCACAATTTATTTCTTGAGAGTTAAATCCTAAGAAATGTAACTCAGTGAAATAATGCATATAGATTGAACATTTTTACAACATAATGCCATACTACTCTCTGAAAGATTATATATAAATATAATATAAATATATTTATATAAATATACATGTATAAACATAAGTGTATATATATATACGTGTATATATATACATGTTCCAAAATGTATTACGATTGTCTGTTTCAGGATGTTTCTTCAACAATTTAAATTATGTACTTGACACTACATCAAATTTGGGTCTCCTGTGTGTGTGTGTGTGTGTGTGTGCGCGCGCGCGTTGGGGAGGCAGGGGTCCAAGCACTTAGGGTTATGTTCCACTGTTTTCCCAGGTGCCTTAGCAAAGAGTTGGATCAGAAGTGGAGCAATTGAGATTCTAACTGATACTCATATGGGATGCTGGTGTTGCAGGCAGCAGCACAGCATGCTGAACCACATCACTGGATTAAAATATACTTTCTCAATTCATTGTTTGCTTTTAATTCTATTTATGTTATAAAATAATTTATTAATTTATAACCAAACTAATTTGTCAACTTTACATTTATATATTCAAGTAATTACAGTCAGTCAGGCCTCTTGATCCATTGATTTAATAAATGTTAAATTGAATTATCTAGTTTTTAATAGTTTCATTTATGTTTATTTTAGTATATATTTTTAAATTACACTTGTGATATCGACCTTTCATCCACATATCCATCTATTGTCTATCTAGCTACCATTTATATGTCTGTCAGCTTATTTATATTTGAAATAGTTATTTGATTATAATAATTCCTTATGTCCTGGATCCATTTTGGAATAATATTTCCTCACATGTTTTGTAAAACCCGTCATGGGGCCAGTGCTGTGGTGTAGCAAGTAAAGCCATTGCCTCTCTGTAATTCTACCTTTCAAGTAAATAAATAAATCTTAAAAAAAAATCTTAGTCATATATTAAAAACTCAGGTTTGCTTCATGTACGTCTTGGAAGTCATAATTGACATGTAAAGATTGGGAAATACATATAATATCTTTTCTGATCTTAATTCAATAATAATTTGGTATTAGCATTTTTGGAAATTAAAGACGGATATACTAATCTGATTGTCCACGACTTATTTACATATATAAGTGAGTATTCAAAAACTGAAACTTTCTATTATCAATAACAATTTGGAAGTTAAGTACTATTTTCTGGAAAGAGGACTGCTCCTTTCTGTTATGCTGTTACTCTTTCAACTTCCTAAAAGGTCAAAATGATTTGATGATTCAGATTTTATTTCTTCCTTACACAAGTCATATATTTTATATTGACATGCACTATTCAATGGCATTTTCTTTTTATTTTTTAATTTTTTTATATTTTTAATAAAGCTTTTATTTAAAGAACATAAATTTCCAAAGTACAGCTTATAGATTACAGTGGCTTCCCCACCCCATAACTTCCCTCGCACCCGCAACCCTCCCCTTTCCCGCTCCCTCTCTGCTTGCATTCACATCAAGATTCATTTTCAATTCTCTTTATACACAGAAGATCAGTTTAGTACGTATTACGTAAAGATTTCAACAGTTTGCCCTCACAAAGAGACACAAGTGAAAATACCATTGGAGTACTAGTTATAGTATTAATTCACAATGTACAGCATATTAAGGACAGAGATCCTACATGATTTTTTTTTAAAGAATTGATTAATTATCTATGCAATTTCCAATTTAACACCAAGATTTTTTAATCATTTGCAATTATCTTTATATACAGAAGATCGATTCAGTATATACTATGTAAAGATTTCATCAGTTTGCACCCACACAGAAACACAAAGTGTAAAAATACTGTTTCAGTACTAGTTATAGCATTACTTCACATTGGATAACACATTAAGGACAGATCCCACATGAGACGTAAGTACACAGTGACTCCTGGTGTTGATTTAACAATTTGACACTCTTGTTTATGGTGTCAGTAATCTCCCTAGGTTCTAGTCGTGAGTTGCCGAGGCTATGGAAGCCTTTAGGGTTTGCCTCCTTCGATCTTATTTCACACCTGACTATCAGTGCATTGTTAAGACATGGCACAGAGGATAAAGAAAAGATAGAAACAAAAGTGCATGCTTGCTTTTCTAGGTTCCTTCCTGGATTGCATACATCGATTTCAATCATATTTTATTGGTCAAAACTAATAAGATGGGATAAGCAATATTAAAGCTCAGATGTTCAAACTTAGCATATATGCTGAAATATTACAAACATAATTAAATATTAAGTAAGTGCTGTAACAATTCAATGAGCACTTAAAAGGAGAGATTGTACACCACCAACAGGAAGAACAGATCTTTGCTGGAACAAAAACTATGCCACATAGAAGCTAAATATTTGAATGAAAGAAAGTAGAATTAAATAGTCTAGACAAGAACAAAACCAAGTAAAAGATGAAAAATATATTCTAAAAATAAATTAAATTAAATTATTAAATGCTGAATCCAGATGGTCTTCCTTGTGAGTTGTCTTTATGTAATCTAGACAAATGTCTGATTTTTTATCTTTACGTATATTTTCCATTTCTCTAAACAATTCCACCATATTATGTGTAAATCTACAAACTGTTAAATTATGTAAAAGTATAAAATTAGGCAAGTTTATCAAGAAAAGGAAAAATTATTAAAAATCCTCATCAAAATGCTAGTACATTTAATTCAGCAGTATGCTAAAAGATTACAACTTCACCGAGAGCAACATGATTAAAAAATGAATACCTTGATAAAGGTAGATTAATCAATTAATGCAAGTGTCACTTTATTATAGTAAAATTTAATATTAATAGAGATTATTCCTTATTTCTAAGAATTTAACCTATCCACTATCAAAAATAAGTGTTGCATATCACCCTGTGCAAATGGAGAGCTAAACTGCAGTTAATCATCCTTCCCAGGAGACTGAGAGTAAGCAGATTTTGCACTTAAATAATTTTTTCCACATTGTCACAAAAAGTTAATTTATTTAATAAAGTTTAATTTGAAAATGGCAAAGAGGGATTTTTATTCCAAATTGTTTCAATATCCAAATTAAAGAAACATAATTGTATCCAATCTTATTTCATGTACGTGTTCTAAATAAATGGATCAATTCAACATATTGCATTAAATTCAGCAGTTTTCATAAATTCCATTAACAGATATCTAAGAATGAAATTCAGTAGTAAAATATGCAATAATAGTTTTCAAATACAACAATAGTCTTCAAATCTACCAATAATTTTCAAATACAAATAGTTTTCTACAAATACCTAAGGGAAAAAAGAACTTTACAAAAGAATATGAAAGAAAGAGGTAATGATAGTTAATTCCCACTAGGTTTACACAGTCCAGTCCTAAGAACTTGAACTTTCTTCTGTCCTCTACCACATTTGATAGGTGTGCCAGCCTGTCAAATGCATTAGAGAAGACATTAAGAACTTAATATAACCTCCTGTCCCTAAATAAGATGACATAATATTGTAAATGCATTAGTTTCTTATAAAACTCCATGGAAAATTAAAATTCATGCCATTTAAACTATAATGAAAAAAAAACTCAAGCATCCCCAAATTATTCTGATATCATCTGGGAGAATAAATGATTTGTAACAAAATAAAAAATTTAATTGCAAAATAATTGAATGGAACTGACCTATCCGATATGAAAATATATTGTAATCTACAATAAATTAAAGCAGTGTTTTACGGACGCAAGGTATTATATAACATACTAAAGAACAAAGTAAAGAGCAAGAGATTGACTTTGCTAATTTTATCAGTACCTGTGTGTTACTAAGCTTTTGATGTTTCTTAACCTGCTAGACTGGAAACAAGTAATGAGGTCCCTTCTATAACTGCAGTTAATAAATACGTTTGTAAAATATTTTATGTATTAAACATCTTATAATTTCTCTATTTTTAAGGAAGTGATTTTTCTGTTATCTTTTGTGTTTATCATCTTAAAATATTTTCATTGGAAGTGGGTGTGATACTGGTATCCTATATAGAAGCTCTGGCTCTTTTTTTTTTTTTAATTAATTAGTTTATTTGAAAGTCAGATAAAAAGAGAGAGAGAGAGAGAAAGAGGGAGGTCTTCCATCCATTGGTTCGCTCCCCAGTTGGCTTCAATGGCTGGAGCTGAGCCTATCCAAAGCCAGGAGCCAGGAGATTCCTCCGGGTCTTCCCAATGGTTTGTGCCATCTTTTACTGCTTTCTCAGGCCACAGCAGAGAATTAGATTAGAAGTGGAATGGCTCGGACTCGAACCAGCACCCTTATGGTCTGCTAGCACTGCAGGCAGCAGCTTTACCCACTACACCATAATGCCAGCCCCCAATCAGCCCATTTTTTTTTTAATAATATTATTGGTGGTTCTGTAATAATATGAGAGGAAAGGAATTTAGCATTGCATTTCAACTTTTACTCTTTGTTAAAGCTAATTTGGAGGAACTGGTTCTGTAGTAACAGAATATTAGCTCCTATATAACTGATTTAAATAAATATTTAAAGGTTTATAACAATAAACATATGCTTTTCTTAAATATTATTCAATCAAGTTTTCATTCATTTCATTGAAGATATTAATTTTATCATTAGATCTAATGAATGATCTATAGTATTATGTTTGACTAAAACATTGAAGAATTTGGTTTTAAATTAGTTCTCTAAACAAGTAAATATCATTGATTTATAGAAAATAAAATTTTAGGGGAACATTTAAATTCTGAATTTTATTTTTACAATAAAATTAATGTTCATTTTCTCTGGGTATTTCAAATGGATTTATTTCTTTTTTATATTTATTTATTTATTTATTTATTTATTGACAGGCAGAGTTAGACAGTAGAGAGATTCAGTGAGAGAGACAGAGAGAGAGAGAAAGGTCTTCCTTCCGTTGGTTCACCCCTCAAATGGCCACTACAGCTGGCACGCTGCGCTGATCCAGATCCGAAGCCAGAAGCCAGGTGCTTCCTCCTGGTCTCTCATGTGGGTGCAGGGCCCAAGCATTTGGGCCATCCTCCACTGCCTTCCCGGCCCACAGCAGAGAGCTGGACAGGAAGAGGAGCAACCCGTCAGAAACTGGTGCCCAACTGGGACTAGAACCCGGTGTGCCAGTGCTGCAGGCAGAGGATTAGCCAAGTGAGCCACGGCGCTGGCCGGATTTTTTTCTATACATACAATATAACACACAAAAAACAATTGTAATAATTTGTGGTATTTCTTTAGGGAAAATTAATAATGTGTTTCAAACATAAAGCTTGTATTTCCTAATATTTTTGCTCCATTATAATAGCTTTAAATATTTTAAAATCACAATTAATGCTTCATATCAGGAGATGTTGTATTTCTGTGTGATATATACATGTTTATCATATTATTTAATAAAATATTTACTACAAATTTTCTTTCCATTCATTGATAGTGCAGACATTTTTATTTATGTTTGTTATATTATTTGCACTATGATTTCTTTGTACAGAATGTTTTGTTTTTGGTTATTACATTTCTCTTCATATATGTATTTTGTTGTCTTTGTTCCTAAAATGTCTTTGTTTTTTCTGGGTGCTTTTATTGTTACTGTATGATTATCTTTTTTTTTTTTTTTAATTTGACAGAGTTAGACAGTGAGAGAGACAGACAGAAAGGTCTTCCTTGGTTTACCCCCCAAATGGTCGCTACGGCCGGAGCTATGCCGATCTGAAGCCAGGAGCCAGGTGCTTCCTCTTGGTCTCCCACTTGGGTTCAGGGGCTCAAGCACTTGGGCCATCCTCCACTGCCTTCCTGGGCCACAGCAGAGAGCTGGACTGGAAGAGGAACAACCGGGACTAGGACCCGGTGCCCATATAGGATGCTGATGAAACAGGTGGAGGATTATCCAAGTGAGCCACATCGCCAGCCCCCAGATTATCTTTTATAAGGATATTTTGTGATCCCTTTGCCATTTTATTAGCTATGTTTCTAAATGTTGCTCTGCCAGCTTGAAAAGGTTTAGTTTGAATTCTATCCATTGATAATGAAGCTATCAATGAGTTTAGTTTCTAATTCCTTCTTGTCTTTTTTAAAAATATATTCCTTCTATATTATTACATACCATCACCTTTGAACCATCATTTTCATTCCATCTTCATAATAATATGTTTTAAGTAAACAATTAAATACCCTAAAAGCTCAGATACTTTAAAAATCTTCCATTTTCATCTATTGGTTGTTTTTTTTTTTCTTTTTTTTTTCTTTTTTTTTTACAGGCAGAGTGGACAGTGAGAGAGAGAGACAGAGAGAAAGGTCTTCCTTTGCCATTGGTTCACCCTCCAATGGCTGCCGCGGCCGGCGCACCGCGCTCCTCCGATGGCAGGAGCCAGGAGCCAGGTGCTTTTCCTGGTCTCCCCATGGGGTGCAGGGCCCAAGCACCTGGGCCATCCTCCACTGCACTCCTGGGCCACAGCAGAGGGCTGGCCTGGAAGAGGGGCAACCGGGACAGAATCCGGTGCCCCGACCGGGACTAGAACCCGGTGTGCCGGCGCCGCAAGGTGGAGATATTGGTTGGTTATTTTAATATAATATTTCACAAATATAAATAATAATTATGCTATTCCATAATTATTAAATATTTAAAATTAACCCATATACTTGTAAGATACCTTATTTGATACAGAATTCTTGCCTCACACATTACTCTTTGGAGGTTTCCGAAAAGATACTCTATTGCTGTAGGATTTTTTAATTGCTTTTAACTTGTGCACACTCTTAATCAGGACATTTTAAGTCTAGGATCTTAAAGGTTTAGTTTTTATATTGGAATATTCTCAAAGTTGAATATTTTAAGTCAAAAACTCCACAAACATTATCCATTTTAAAATAAGGAGTCACTCATTTTCTTTTAATCTTGGAAGCTTTTATCAACTGTGGTTAACACATTAATTATAGTACATTTTTCACTTTCATTTTAAAATAACACAACATAATTGATAATCGGCCTAATTAACCAATAAGATAAAAAAGAGGGGAGAGATACAAATAAATAAAATCAGAGATGAAAACACAGATGTTACTTACAACTCATACCAGGGAAATAAAAATAATCACAAGCAATTATTACGAACAACTTTATGCCTAAAAACTGAAAAATCTAGAAGAAATGGACAGATTTCTGGACACATGTTAATACATCAAAATACAGTCACAAAGACACTGAAAGCCTGAATAGACCAATAGCAAAACCTGAGATTGAATCAGTAATAAAAAAGCATCCCAGAAAATAAATGTCCAGGACCAGATGGCATCACTATTGAATTTAATCAAACTTTTAAAGAATAATTAGTCCCATTTCTTCCTAAAGTTTTCAAAACAATTTAAATGAAGTAATTCTCTCAGGCTCTCTATGAGGCCAGTGTCACCTTGATTCACAAGCCATGAAAGCATGTAACCAAAAGCAACAGAGAGAGAGAGAGTGAGAGAGAGGGAAAGAGAGACAGAGAATGAGAGAAAGAGGGGGAAAGAGAGAGAGGGTAAGGGAGGGAGAGAGAGAAAGAGAGAGAGAGAGAGATTGATTGATTGATTGATTGATTTACTATGGGCTAATATCCCTGATAGTGGTTGATATAAAAATCTTCAGCAAGCCGGCGCCGTGGCTCAACAGGCTAATCCTCCACCTTGCGGCGCCAGCACACTGGGTTCTAGTCCCGGTCCGGGCACCAGATTCTGTCCCGGTTGCCCCTCTTCCAGGCCAGCCCTCTGCTGTGGCCCAGGAGTGCAGTGGAGGATGGCCCAGGTGCTTGGGCCCTGCACCCCATGGGAGACCAGGAAAAAGCACCTAGCACCTGGCTCCTGCCATCGGATGAGCGCGCTGCGCCGGCCGCGGCAGCCATTGGAGGGTGAACCAATGGCAAAGGAAGACCTTTCTCTCTGTCTCTCTCTCTCACTGTCCACTCTGCCTGTCAAAAAAAAAAAAAAAAATCTTCAGCAAAATACTAGCTAGTCAGATCCAACAACATTTCAAAAGATCATTCATTCTGAAGAAGTGGGGTTTATTCCAAGGATGCAAAGATGGTTCAACATATACAAATATAAAAAATATAATATGTAACATGAAAAAATTTTAAAATTAAAAAATTATACCTGAGAGGTCTGTCAATACTCATTTCACATACATCTTTGTCTTGAACTGTCTCCATATGATTATTTAACCTTATGATTTTAGGCATTTGATTTAATCTCTAAATTTTGTTTAATTAAGAATATGTCATTTAGAGGTGGTATTATGGTTTTGGTTTTACTTTCTTGGTAGAATTTTGGGGAATATGCATCTTTTATATTTTTTTCTTTTTAGTTATGATTTCTACTTTCCTTTTATAAGAATGTTTTCTTAAAGACATTCATAGTCTTTGCTAATTTGGAGGAAACCATATTTTCAAAATCTAATAATAACATTTCTTTTAAAGAGATAAAAGTGATGATTTGGAGTGACTTCCATATTTCTTCATTCATGGCTGGCTTTTTTGTTGGTACAGTGTACCATTTTTTAATACAGTTGGGATTTCTTTTCATGTTATGATAGTATTGCAGTATGATCCACAGTTTCCATCTCATAATTATCTTTATCTATTTGTAACCAAGTCTCAAAGAGATATGTTGGCCTTTCAAATTGCTCCTTTCTCTGCCAAATTTCTGATTTCTCAAGGCTACTACATGTAGACATATGCCTACTCGGTTATACAGTGCTGGGATGAAAATTATTCATTCTAGGTATTAGTTCTTCATTTGCTTTTCTAAAGTTGTTAAATTCATTATATATTAGTGGTGATGTATTCTACTTCAAACCTTGTCTCTTATCCTGTATATATTCTTTTATTCCTCTTTTTCCACAATGGAATATTTAAAAAAATGTTTGAAAACAGATTTCTGCATGACCATTAAAATATCATGTTCTGCCTAGTATTTCATTCCTAGAAGTTCTGGGAAGTCTTTAAATGTGTGTCTGTGGAGGAGGAGGGTCTGGGAGAACATAGTAAAATATTGGATAATGGAGTGAGTAGTTATAAATATGAAAATGAGAAAAAAGTTTCCAGTTGTAACTGTGACGTCTCTGTCAGTGGGAGATAAAAACTTGTAGCTCAGGGTTTCACATACGCCTTCTTTTGTATTTTCCTTGGAAGGCTCAGATTTTGAACATATGGTTTGCCAAAGGAGAAATTTATATTAATGAAATAACTGTAAACATAGAGTATATCAGGTACTTCTTCAAAATTAATTCGGCAACATATTTTGAATCATTATTGTGTGATATTCACTGGGTCAGTAGAGATAAAAAGAATTATCCCCGTTTACAAAGAAGCATCATGAAACAAATGCAACCACTGAGTAGACTTTTCAATCAGATTCTTTAATTCAAACCCTGAATCTACCACTTATGAGCTGTTTCAAGCTAAGAAATTTACTTAATATGAGCCTGAGTTTCCTTGCTGGTAAAATGGGAATAACGCTATTTCATGAATACAATTATAGAGAATTATTCATGATTTATTTTGTAGAGAAATTTAAATACTTGTCATAGTAAAATGAGGAATCCTCAAAAATTGTTATTATTGCTTAAAGGGTTTCATGCTGTTCTATGTGTACTTCCCGTGGACCTCAATATATGTTCAGGGGATCTACAAAATCAAGGTGTTCAATACAACATAAAGTATCATATACGTTGTCAATGTAGTAATATTTTCAAATACTGTTATAAAATACTAATAAGCAAAATTATTGCATTTGTCCAAGTAAATTACATGTTAATACTTGTCTTTATATTCTCTCTAATGGACACAACTTCCAAAAAAATAAGGTTACCTTAAAAATGTCCTCAATGAATTTATCAATATTGCTTCATCATCATCACACATATGCATTTTTTTTTAAATAGGAAATGTACGCAAAGTGCTTCTGCTGCGTACCTCTATGTGATGGCTGATTTAACAAACCAAACAAGCTGTAAATGTGTTCTAATGGAAAAAATTATTTCAAAACGTGACCATCAAAGTCTATTATTCAGAATTGAGTATTTGACAAGTATCTTCTTAAAAATAAACACAGTTTGTCAGTTCAAGGGAAAAGAAAATCGGCAGTGCTTTTTGCCAATGACAAAATTGGAGCTCTTAAGTAAAAAAATTAAAATTTTGGAAAACATGTTTCTAACACCTTGAGCTTCACAGATGTATGGTATTTAAAGATTCTTCTTTAATTGTGAAATTGCTAGGGATATCAGTGCATGATATTTCTGAGATCATAAAATAAATATTTCAGCATTTGAAAGATTGCTATAACAAAAAGTGTTTTATTTTCTTTTTAAAATGATATTTATTTGTTTGTTTGAAAGGCAGTTACAGAGAGAGAGGGAGAGAGAGAGAGCTTCCATCTGCTGGTTCAATCCTTAAATGGCCTCACTGGCTGGGGCTGTGCCGTGCCAAACTAAGAGCTTGGAACTCCATCCAAGTATCCCACATACAAGGGCCCAAGCTCTTGAACCATATTCTGTAGCTTTCCTAGGTGCATTAGCAGGGAGATGGATTAGTAATGAAGTAACCAGGAATCAATACAGAGCCTGTATGGGATTTTGATGTAGTAGGAAGTGTTTTAGCATGCTACATTATGATGTTGGCCCCAGAAAAATAGCATTTTCAGAATAACTGATGATTGGTGCCACAAAATCATATATTAAATGGTTATTCCAAAGCAGGATGAATCAATGGAATTTAATATGGCAAAAATCAGAAAAAGTCACTGATAGTTCAAAATCCACATTGTAACTAGATTTTAATAAATTAGCAATAATTGTTTTGATATAGTATCAAAGAGAATACCTACTCATCTAAAAACGACATTTAAATACTTCCACTTCTAATTACATAATCTGAATGAAACTGAATATTCTCCATGTATGTCAACAACAAATGCAGATAGTACCCAGGTTGAATAACCTGGGAACAAACATTGACAATATAGCTGTCTACTATTAAGCCACACATGAAAATATTGCAAATAAGTAAAATAAGACTACTATTGTCAGAAATGCTTTTTATCAGAACTCTAATTTTAAAAATGTGTAACAAAATTCAATAGATTTATTATTTATTTCAATAGTAATTTATAAATATTTTTGAAGTTTTAATATTATTGGTAGTACAGGAATTTCAATAGAGCTATTGAAGTGTTAGAACTAGATAACACTGGCATATGCCAGACATCTGCCTGGAATTTAGAAATATTGTGAGGCAAGTGTTAGATGATATACAGAAATCTGAGATGGCAGCAAGTTTTGTTCACAAACAATAAAGGTTACTATGTAGGTCATGTTTCTCTCAACTTCTGGGCAATCTGGAGTGCTAGCTAGTGTCATATGCAAATTGATGACAGTGAATGAAGTGCAGATTCAAGACTTGCTAGAATGCATTGCAAGAGGTAGAAAAGTTATAGGAAGGATAAATAAGGAGTGGTATGTTAGAGAGAAACAAAATATTTTAAGGCAAGATGTTTTCACTTATATCTGTAGCACCTAAGTGCATATGTGAGAATGCATATGATATTTAGTTTAAGAGAGGAAAGGATAGAATCTTCCCGAAAAACCTTTAAATGTAATTCTGTTACTTAAGAGAGAAACTCATTCAACTATGAAAGGTGATATTATTTATCACATATATTTCATTTACCACTTTTCTTCACTGTAAAACTTATTTGAGTCATTAGAATTAGTGAAGCAAGTCAAGGACAACTGTATTGAACACATTTCACAAACAATCCATTAGATTGACAAGAGAAGATGGTTTCTATTATCCCGTAAGATCACTTTGGTATTTCTTTAGTGCTTTGCTAATGAAAAATGGAAAATGCAGCAAATTTCTTAGCTCCTAAAAAAGAAAACCTAGCACATATGATCAATTGATTTTGAAAAAGATATGAGCACTTCACCCTTTGTTCATGTGTGAATTTCCGTTTGTTACTTTCCTGCACTACTCCTATATATTCAGCATGTAGAGACATCACAAAATTAAACAATTAACATTAAACTAACTATCACTGTAATTACAAACTTAATTTTGCATATTTGGCAATACTTCTAAAAATTAGGAGTTATGAATTTTAGAAGACTGATAGAAGAGAATAGGTTCAGGCAAATTTCATCAACTGTGCAATAGTGTTACCTGCTGAACTTTTCTAGAAAATCTATGCAGGAATTTTATATAAAAGAGTTAACACAAGGCTTATATGTAAAAACAATACAATACATTTCCTTATTATCAAACTACAATGGTAAACATGCTCTTACAGCAGCATCTTTCAAAACAAGATTATGGCTAAAATATAACACCAGCGAATATCAAAGGAAAAATTATGTGGGGCTTCAAGATGATGTATCTGAAGTACATGAGGCTTGATTTTTTCCTGACTAGAAACCTTACCTATAATATTTATAACAATAATTCATTACAAAACTTTTATTCAATCACTTATGACTGCAATTGAAGTGATGAGATTTTGTACATGGATTGACATTTGGACACTTTGAGCTTGGATTCTGTAATTTGTTTTCTGCCATATTTCATATTTTCTCAGAATTATAAATTTAAGGAAAACCAAAATAGAAAGGGGGGATTGAGAGAGGGAGGGAGGAAGGGAAGTATAGTTATCATCTTCAAATTGTACCTATGAAATAAAAAATGTGTTCTCTTTATATAATAAAAATATAAAAAAAGATTACACACAGAAACACATATGTGTATATGCATGTGTATATATATGTATAAATGTATATATACCTTAATAATTAAATATATGGAATTCATGTTGGCATACTTTAATGGAAAATAAGGGGCCTGATTGTCTAAACCTATCCCCGCAAAACCCTAGTTAGAAGAACAATGATTTTAAAGCTTTTTTCTTGAAAAATATTACATCTTCTTTGATTTTATGATAATAACTAATAAATAACATTTAAAAAAATTTGGTAACATAAAACTTATCCAAAGTAGTTTCTAACTGAGCATTATCCAAGGAAATTATATATGGTTTACTTAGTTTTACTGAAAAACCACTATCTTAGGGATATCCATTCTAAGTAATGGGTCTATTGAAAAACACACTAAAATGAATCTGAAATTCCAAAACTGATATAACTCATTGCAAAACATTCTATAAGTCTATTACATTTTAAAAGAATTTGTAAAAATTATGATTTTCAATGAGTGGCACTTAACTTGAAAATTTCTGAAGGTATTTCAAAAGCAAAACTAAATATTTTCTAAGTAATTGAAGCTAGAAAAATGGCACTTGTTATTTCATTTTTGGAATAAGTATTATGCAAATTAGCAAATAGTTATATGCACATAATTGTACATTAATAACTAACAATTACATAAAGGAAGGGAATTCTATCTCTAAATAGCACAGCCACATATCTATAAATTTATAATAAAGTTGTCTATTAATATTTGATTATTAGAAGTTGATAAACTGGAAAAAAAACTCATATGTGGGGCGAGGGTATGTGGGACCAATTTTTAAGCCAGAATAACATTTTTCAGGCCATATCTAGGTTGTTAGTTTATGAGACATTAACAGGTATAATTCAAGCAAAATATGGGTCATGTAAACATTAGAAGAAAAAAGGAAGGGCCAGTGCTGTGGCATAGAGGGTAAAGCTGCCGCCTGCAGTGCCGGCATCCCACATGGGTGCTGGTTGGAGTCCTGGCTGCTCCACTTATGATCCCGCTCCCTGCTAAAGGAGCCTGGGAAAGCATTGGAAGATGGCCCAGGCAACCATGTGGGAGACCTGGAAGAAGTTCCTGGCTCTTGGCTTTGGATTAGCCCAGCTCCTGCTTTTGTGGCCATTTGGGAAGTGAAGCAGCAGATGGAAGACCTTTCTGTCTGTTCCTCTGTCTCTCTTTAATTCTACCTTTTAAGTAAGTGATAAACTTAGAAAAAAAGAAAGCATACTTCAGGTGATATTATTTTCTCACTTAAAATGTGATCAAGCCACAAAATCAACAACAGCTAAATACATAAAATTCCTTAAACATTTACCTTCTTGTAAATGCCTATAATCTATTTTACCACAAGTTGAATTATATGCAATTAACCTTACTCCTTTACCCTTAGTATAATATTTTGAATTTTTGGTCTATATATCATTTTCTATTTTATTATAATTTACTAGGATGTGTTAAAACAATCTTTCATTAATTTTTACAAATATTGACCTTGAAATAATTGTTGTTGCAAGGATGGCATATAGAAGTTCAATGTAAATATCAGTCTATCTAATACATGTAACTTCTAATATAACAATTTAACTATTGTACAATCTCAAAACCAGGAAATTGGCACTGGGACATGTGAGTGGGCACAACTCTGTGATGTTTTACACACATAAATTTACAAAACCACCACCATAGTTAGGATAAAAAACAAACAACTTGCATCACACTCTCCCTCATCATCTTACAGCAAGTGTTTTCTGGCTCTAAATCTCTACCTAGAATGTTAGAACCTTTTGATGTTGGCTTTATTCACTCAGCAGAACATCCCTGAGAACTCTGAAAGCTGTTGTGTGTATGGAAAAACCTGTTACTTTTTACTGTTGCTTGTAGTTGGAATTTTTTTTCTAGTTTTCATTCTAGTCTGCTGATATCTATATTTTAATTCATTGGTCAACAGTCTCTTATTCTTTTTTGGATTTCTGTTTGTTCCTTCTGATTACTTATATTTGTTTTTTTATCTTGCTTTCCTGTGGGTTATTTGACATTTAAAAATTTTGAGTTACCTTTATTTTGGTTTTAGTGTATCTGTTTTATAGAATTTTGATGATTGCAGTTGGTAATACATTATTCATAATGTAACTGTAAGTGGTCTAGTTATTAGCATTTTATCAGTTTGATTGAAGTGTAGAAACTTTATTTGTACTTCCCTATTTATAATAAAATTTTAAATATTTCCTTCTCATAATTTATAAACACATTAGGCAATATGCAATTTGTCCTTCACAAGTAAAATATGACCTAGAAAATATAAGAAGACAAGGAAGTTGGTTGTGCTAGTCTGTTTTTCTTCTTTCCAATTTTGTCCTTTCTCCTTTCAGAAGTTTCCTTCTTTTCATCATTTTTTCTACTTACACAATTTCTTTGGGCTATTTTATGATTTGGTTAATCACAACAAATTCTCTTCATGCATTTCATGTGGGGATGTTTTTTCTTCATTGCAGAGGATATTTCCACTTGTAATAAGATATGCCATTGAAAATTCTGATCATTCAGCACTGGGAAAGTGTTTCACTCTTGCTGACAGTCCTTGTTCCTGCTAAAATTTCCTAGAATCTATGTCTCTCTTGCTGCTTTTAAAATATCTTTTTCTGTCTTGCATTTTCATGAATTTCTTTAGAACAGGCCTTGTTGTGGATTTCTTCAGTGTATCCTGTTCCTGGGCTCAATCAGTTTGAATCTGCAAGCTATTGTCTTTCAGGAATTTATTTTCTTGGTATCTATTTTATATAGGTACCACCTTTTCCCTCATTTTTAGTACCACAATTACATAAACGCTAGATCTTTTGTGTTAGTCCCATTTTCCTCTGCAAATATTTTTTACTCCTGTTTTCTTAGTGTTCTTATTGGGCACTTCGGATTGTGTGTTGTTCATGTCCAACGATTTTTTACTTCACCCCCAAGCATTTGTTAAACACAATCAATTTTAGAAATTCAGATATTCTATTTTTCTGTTCCACATGTCCATTTCTATTCTCTTTGTTTCATGTTTCGTATGCGCATTTGCCCATTGAAGCATCTGTTTTATCTTATTGTTGGCCTCTGTGGATCATCTTTTGTCATTCAGGTTCACTGTGCCATTTATAATGTGTGATTTTCATCTGAATGATGAATATAGTGGGTATTATACTGTAAGACAGTATCTTATTAAAAATTCCTTTTTATAAATCTCCACTTTACATTATATTGGCAAATAATGGGGTTAGAATCTCATTACAAAATACAATTTCCTTACTTCAACTCTTTTTATTAAGATTTATTTTATTTAATTGAAAGGCAGAGTTAGAAGGACACAGAGAGAGAGAGAGAGAGAGAGAGAGAGAGAGAGAGAGAATTCTCTATCACTGGTTCACTCCTCAAATAGCCACAATGGCCATGGCTGGGCCACACAGAATCCAGGATCCATGAGCTTCTTCTGGATCTCCCACACGGGTGGAGAGGCCCAAAGATTTGGGCCATCTTTGGCTGCTTTCCCAAACGCACTATCAGGAAGCTACATTGGAAGTAGAGCAGCCAGGACTTGAACTAGCGTCCATATTGGATGCTGGTATTACAGGCAGTGGCTTAACTCACTGAGCCACAACGTTCACTTCACTTTGACTCTTTAATTACGGTGAGCTTCCCAACTTGACTTCCACAATTACCATCATTGCTGGGGAGAGTGGAAGAGCCATTTTACTGCTTTTCATTTTATTCTACTGACACGGTACAGGTCAGCATTGCTACTCCTGGGCTGTGGTGACAATTCTGTCATTCTCTTTTACCACTTCCAACACCACCTGTAAGGACTGGCAGTGGTCAAGTGGCTGGTGAGAGTGGATCTCTTGCCACAAGGAGAAAATGTTTAGCCCATTAAAATTGTTCTATAGTGGATGTTCAGGCTTTCTACTTAGACTTTTCTGGTGTTTGTGGGACCATAGATATTTCTGTGATGCTTGGGTGGAGAAAAAAAAGTTATTATTTAGTAATTTGGTGACTTGTCATGTTTGTTACCCCTTTGTCTTGCCTGGAGTTCACAGCCATGCTTATTAGAAAGTTTAAGGTAGAGAAGAAGTCACTGTTTTACATTCTAATTAGGATATATGTAAGAGTTACGGCATTTGCAAAGCATGTGAATTCCTTTTGCAATCCAAGAAACTGAAATTGATCTTTGATTATATTTCAACAGATGTACATACTCCTGCCTTCAAGTAAAAATTAAATTGTTATATATCAATCCCCTTCATATATCAATTTCAAGCTTCAACTTTTTATTTTATTCATTCAAAATAATTTTGTTCATAGCTAAGCATGATTGTCACTTGTTTTTAAGCTAATAGGATCACTTCTACATACCATTCTGTAGTTGGCCTATTAAAGCTAATATATTTTGTTTTAGACCTTTTCAATCCATTTCAGGAGTACACACATTCTAGTATAATAATATTCTTGATGAAGCATGTGAAACCTATTGCTTTCTTAAATGAAACTTTTCTTCATTTACTTTTTGTATGTTCAACATTCCTTTGACACACATCCATAGCTAAATAGAAAATTAGGGTATACTAGTTTTGTGTTTTTCCCCTATTCCTCATTTTCTGGGCAAGACATGTTTATTTGTGCAAGTTTTTAGCTTCCGTAATATCATCACATGTCCATAATAGATCCATATACAATATTCTGAAAGGACTATGACACTGAACTTATTCCAAATGCCATTCCTCATTGTACAATCTCAAATTGTAGCATAAGTGAAACAGTTTGCATTTACCACCTGTCATACTTTCAGAAATCAAAATAGAAGTGCAGATTCTAGATAATGAGCATAAACTTTAACCAAAGAAGTTAATGAATTCACAGACCATTTTGTTCAGCTGCAGCTTTCCATACACCTGTTACTTCTTTGTTCCTTTAAATAAAAACTATATTTGCTGATACTCAGAACAGATGTTATGTTTGAGAAACTATGATATAAAATTATATTTTTAGGATTATTAAAAATGAAAGGACCTAGGGATCCTTATCTGTTTTTGATTTAATTATATTATATTCTCCATAGAGGATTCAGTAGCACAATTCATAGAGCTATACCATATTGATCTTTAGAGGGTAGCTAAATTTATGATAAAAATTATGACATATCTGGAAATTAATTATAAATTAATATACCTATTGGTACTAATTTTGTCATTCTAAGTAGAACTACAATTAGAAAAACTTGTAATAACAACAGTAAACCATGACGTTGGTAAGAGAAAAAAAAAGTTTGTCAATTTTTTCCATGAAAAACATGTATAAAATGTACGAATCCATTGGGAAAATATTTTACTGTACTCACTGTGTTAGTAACATTGTAAGGATTTTCCAAATAATGCAGTAGGGCATCTTTATGATAATTCTGAGGTAGATACCATTTGATAATTGTACTATAGAGAAAATTGAGTCCGGCGCCCTGGCTCAACAGGCTAATCCTCCACCTTGCGGCGCCGGCACACCAGGTTCTAGTCCCGGTCAGGTGCCGGATTCTGTCCCAGTTGACCCTCTTCCAGGCCAGCTCTCTGCTGGGGCCCAGGAGGGCAGTGGAGGATGGACCAAGTGCTTGGGCCCTGCACCCCATGGGGAGACCAGGAGAAGCACCAGGCTCCTGCCTTCTGATCAAGATCAACGCGGTGTGCCGGCCGCATCACACCAGCCACAGCGGCCACTGGAGTGTGAACCAACGGCAAAAGGAAGACCTTTCTCTCTGTGTCTCTCTCTCTCACTGTCCACTCTGCCTGTCAAAAAAAAAAAAAAGAAAGAAAATTGAGTTATGTTTGTGGTTTTTTTCTTTTTCTTTTTTTTTTATAAAGCTTTCATTTAAAGAATATAAATTTCCAAAGTACAGCTTATGGATTACAATGGCTTCCCCCCCATAACTTCCCTCCCACCCGCAACCCTCCCCTTTCCCATTCCCTCCCCCCTTACATTCACATCAAGATTCATTTTCAATTCTCTCTATACACAGAAGATCAGTTTAGTACATATTACGTAAAGATTTCAACAGTTTGCCTTCACATAGAGACACAAGTGAAAATAGTGTTGGAGTACTAGTTATAGTATCAATTCACAATGTACAGCACATTAAGGACAGAGATCCTACATGATTTTTTTTAAAGAATTGATTAATTATCTATGCAATTTCCAATTTAACACCAAGATTTTTTAATCATTTGCAATTATCTTTATATACAGAAGAATGATTAAGTATATACTAAGTAAAGATTTCATCAGTTTGCACCCACACAGAAACACAAAGTATAAAGTGCTGTTTGATTACTAGTTATAGCATTACTTCACATTGGATAACACATTAAGGACAGATCCCTCATGAGACGTAAGTACACAGTGACTCCTGATGTTGATTTAACAATTTGACACTCTTGTTTATGGTGTCAGTAATCTCCCTAGGCTCTTGTCATGAGTTTCCAAGGCTATGGAAGCATTTAGGGTTCACCGATTTCAATCTTATTCCGACAGGTTCATAGTCAAAGTGGAAGTTCTCTCCTCCCTTCAGAGAAAGGTACCTCCTTCTCTGATGGCCCCATTCTTTCCACTGGGATCTCACTAGCAGAGAACTTTCAATTAGGTCATCTTTTTTTTTTTTTCCATAGAGTGTCTTGGCTTTCCATGCCTAAAATATTTTCATGGGCTCTTGAGCCAGATCCAAATGCCTTAAGGGCTGATTCTGAGGCCAGAGTGCTATTTAGGACATCTGCCATTCTATGAGTTCGCTGTGTATCTTGCTTCCCGTGTTGGATCATTCTCTCCCTTTTTCATTCTATCAGTTAGTATTAGCAGACACTAGTCTTGTTTGTGTGATCCCTTTGACTCTTAGACCTATCACTTAGACCTATTATGAACTGAAATTGATCACTTTGACTAATGAAATGGCATTGGTACATGCCACCTTGATGGGATTGTATTGGAATCCTCTGGCACGATTCTAACTCCATCATTTGGGGCAAGTCTGATTGAGCATGTCCCAAATTGTACATCTCTTCCCTCTCTTATTCCCACTCTTATATTTCACAGGGATCACTTTTCAGTTAAAATTTAATCAACTATGGATAATTGTGTGTTAATTAGAGTTCAACCAATAGGACTAGGATAAAAAAATACTAAAATGGATAAAGTATTACATTGTACAAAACAGTCAGGAATATGATATTTGTCCCTTTGGGACTGGCTTAATTCACTCAGCATGATGTTTTCCAGATTCCTCCATCTTGTTGCAAATGACTGGATTTCATTGTTTTTGACTGCTGTATAGAATTCTATAGAGTACATGTCCCATAATTTCTTTATCCAGTCTACTGTTGATGGGCATTTGGGTTGGTTCCATGTCTTAGCTATTGTGAATTGAGCTGCAATAAACATTAATGTGCAGACCGCAACTTTGTTTGCCAAATTAATTCCCTTTGTGTAAATTCCAAGGAGTGGGATGGCTGGGTTAAATGGTAGGGTTATATTCAGGTTTCTGATGAATCTCCAGATTGACTTCCATAGTGGCTTCACCAGCTTGCATTCCCACCAACAGTGGATTAGTGTCCCTTTTTCCCCACATCCTCTCCAGCATCTATTGTTGGTAGATTTCTGAATGTGAGCCATTCTAACTGGGGTGAGTTAAACCTCATTGTGGTTTTGATTTGCATTTCCCTGATTGCTAGTGATCACGAACATTTTTTCATGTGTCTGTTGGCCATTTGGATTTCCTCTTTGGAGAAATGTCTATTGAGATCCTTGGCCCATCTCTTAAGTGGGTTGTTTGTTTTGATGTTGTGGAGTTTCTTGATTTCTTTGTAGATTCTGGTTATCAACCCTTTATCTGTTGAATAGTTTGCAAATATATTTTCCCATTCTGTCGGTTTCCTATTCACTTTCCTGACTGTTTCTTTTGAAGTACAGAAACTTCTCAATTTGATTCCATCCCAGTAGTTAATTTTGGCTTTGACTGCCTGTGCTTCTGGGGTATTTTCCAAGAAGTCTTTGCCAGTACCTATGTCTTGCAGGGTTTCACCAATGCTCTCTAATAATTTGATGGTGTTGGGTCGTAGATTTAAGTCTTTAATCCATGTTGAGTGGATTTTTGAGTAAGGTGAAATGTAGGGATCTTGCTTCATGATTCTGAAAGCACATACATTTCCAGCATACTGGATGATCATTAACAAGGACGAGTAATTACGTTTCATGCTCAATCTGAGAAAGCTCTCAACAATTTAGGATTTTCCAGTTTAATTGGGTCTTACCACAATTATGATAGGCTATAAACCTGCCTAAAATTCCACTGTCAATTTCAGTTTACACTAACAATATTGTACAATTTATTAGAAGTAGAGAAACATCAAAGAAAATCTTCAGTGGAAAAAAAATCAAAGCAGCTGGCATGTGACATGAAATTGAAAAACAAAATAGTAGGGAATAGAAGAACAATATCTTTAACCATAGTTTGATAAGAAGTGGAATTGTGATCTGAACTTTCAACCATATATATATATATGTAATGTATATTTATATATATATATATACACATATATATATTTACTTTGTGTATTACTCAGGAATGTTAACTTGCATGTAACAGCAACCTGATAAGGTCTTAAGTAGAAGCCTAATTTTCCTAATTCTAGAAGCTGCCTGGAGGTGGAAAGTTAAATACTTGATAGTTCTCTCTCCTGTTTGTCACAAGATGTCTTTTTCATCTCCACACATCCAATCTTTATTTCAGAGATCAGACAGGAAGAAAAGAATAAAAGCATATATGTGCACTGGCCGTAATTGTCTCTTTTTATCAGAAAAACAAAATAAAAACGACATCTTCAAAATTTGTGCTTTCATTGCATTCACAAGATCCTGTCATGTTTAAGTATTTAGGCACACTACTTTCCAAAATTGAAGAACTGAACTTTGACCAGGCTACTATTGATGTCTACTCCATTCATTAATAGTATGCTCAGAAATGTTTTATTATTTAATTAATAATCAAAGATCATGGTACTCTAAGGAAAAGTTTGATAGACAGAGTTTTAAATGACCCAGAGAGCTATGACATTATAGTAAATCTCAGGGTAACTATATAGATACTCGAGAAAAATTCTTCACCTCCTTTTCCATCTCCTTCATTTGAGAGCTATCATTGTTTTCTTTTCCTTTTTTTTTAAGGTTTATTTATTTATTTGAAAGTCGGAGTTAGAGAGTGAGAGAGAGACCTTCCATTTGCTGGTTCACTCCTCAGATGGCAGCAATGGCCAGGCCAGGCCAGGCTAAATCAAGAAATGCCTTTGGGTTTCCCCCATGGGTTGCAGGGGCACAAGCTCTTGGGCCATCGAATGTTGCCTTTCTGAGGCCATCAGCAGGGAGCTGGATGGGAAGTGGAACAGCTGGTACAAGGAACTGACAGCCATGTGGGATACCAGCATTGCAGGGGCAGGCAACATTATGCACTATGAAACAACACCAGCCCCAGAGCTATCATTTGAACCACTGAGAAATAACAAACTTCCCACATACAATGCACCAGAATGTGTGACTCTCATCTGTCTGCAGCAGTGTGAATGGCAAGATGAAGGACAAGTGGTGCTTATTCTATTTTGTATAGGTGATAGGCATCTAAATAATAATTCAGAATATGTACTGAACATGTATTTCAAAACAGGCAATCCCATATTATTCAATGTGAGATGATGACTGACCATTTTTATACTACGGAAACTCTAGTGCAACTCAATCATTTGGGAGAAATATCAGTTTAATGTAGTGTACACACTGTTTCATGGCAAAAGGATATTTTAGAGACTGTCAGTTATTATTGCTTTTCTTTATTTCAATTTAGTGCTAAGAGGAAAGAAAATGACAGTTCGTTTTACTGCACACTATATAACTTGTAAAGGTTAATTTAAAATTTTGAACGAAGGAAAAAAAATCCTTGCGAAAGGTAACATACTTGGTCTTTAGATGTGTAGATAGTCCTGCAATACTTTCCCTGGATGGGGGAGTAGGGTGTGTGGAGACAGTTCCCTTACTCCCATCTAGATGCAATATCATGGACTATTTTAATTGTTTCCTCTAATTGTTCACTGATTTTCATTTCGTTAAAGACAGACACACACAAGTCAATAAAAATATGTTCACCTGACTTGTAAAACATTGCGGCATTTGAAAAAAGAATTATTTATTTCACTAAATTACATACGTTAAATATATTCAATTTGCTCTGTTCATTATGACTTATAGAACAGATGAATATAGCAATTGCGAGTCAGGGCTTCGGCTTTCCAGTTGTGGTCTGTTGGTTCACTGAGAAGGGGAAAAGTAAAGAAGGAAATGGGAAAACCTGGGTGAAAATCATAATTGGAGTGATGCACATTTTCATGCCACTGAGAAGATCGTTATTCCATAAATGTTTACAAAGCACGTTTACAACAGCTTTACTGTTTATGAGATCTAGTCTTTATGGCCATTTTTTCTGTCAAAAATATTCACTAATAATTAATTTCATAGAATTACTATGTATGAGCTTATAATAAATCGGAAAGGACAGATTAACTCACAGTGGCACATCACAGGCTGGAGAAAGATGGCATTTTAGAATTCAGGTTTCAGAGGCTGGCAGTGAGACAGAATAGAGTCTGTTAGATTGTGTTTGTGCACACAGCTTTCACATTTCTTCTAAGTGGATTTGCCTCTGTGGCATCTTCAAAAGTGAATACTTTAAGTTTTCTTTTACACATGTGTAGTTACATTCAAGAGTGTAATCTCATCATCAGGCCACAATTAATTTTGAACCAAATTAGTCAAAGAACAAACAGACATATATTCACATAGTAGGGTTCCTCAAGAAATGGAATGGAAAATAAAATACATATGAAACAACTGTGCAAGAATATCAAAACAATTTTTACATAAAAATAAACATCACAAAATCATCTTGCCTATTGAATCATATTAATGCTGGAGTACTAGGTTTACTACAAGGGACTCTGAATCTCTGTAGGAATGACTATGCTTTAGAAGACAGTTAGTAGATTTGTTCCTAATGTGTTAGAACTGTTACTGGATTTTTAAAACTTTATATACTTATTTGAAAGGCAGAGAGGAAGGGGAGGGGTGGGGAGAACTCTTCCATCCTCTGCTTCACTCAACAAATGCCTGCAACAGCCAGGGTTGGGTGAAACCGAAGCCAGTAGCCCAGAATTTCATCAAGATTTCCCACAAGGATGACCAGATTCCATGTACTTGTGCTATTAGGAGCTGGCTCCAAGTCCATTTGTAGGAGGTGGATGGGAAGTAGAGAAACTGGACTTGGAACTGGCACTTGGCTATGAAACATGGCATCTCCAGCAACATCTTAAATCACTGTCACAAGGCCCACTATCTCACTGTTTTGTAATATTGTACATGTGAAGCTTAATCATGTGGTCATGATTCTGAATAGTATGATTTCTATATGTCTTCAGACAATATAAACATGAATTTCTAGAAATAAATTGAATGATTCTGTTTCTTGCAAACTGGAAGAATACACAAAATTACACTAAGATACGGCCGGCGCTGTGGCTCAACAGGCTAATCCTCCGCCTTGCGGCGCCAGCACACGGGTTCTAATCCCGGTCGGGACACCGGGTTCTAGTCCCGGTCGGGGCACCGGATTCTGTCCCGGTTGCCCCTCGTCCAGGCCAGCCCTCTGCTGTGGCCCAGGAGTGCAGTAGAGGATGGCCCAGGTGCTTGGGCCCTGTACCCCATGGGGAGACCAGGAAAAGCACCTGGCTCCTGGCTCCTGCCATCGGACGAGCGCGGTGCGCCGGCCGCAGCGCGCCGACCGCAGCGGCCATTGGAGGGTGAACCAACGGCAAAGGAAGACCTTTCTCTCTGTCTCTCTCTCTCACTGTCCACTCTGCCTGTAAAAAAAAAAAAATTACACTAAGATACATTATTGAAACAAATTTCCATTATTTAGTGACTTGGCAGGATTTCAGGGCAAGTTTAGGTGAAGGCAGATGATGCACAATTCTGTGCTTACAGTTGTGAGTAGTGGGGAATTTATCAGCATATTTTTAGAATACCTGTGTACCAGAAGAGGTGTCCAAGGTTCGACATCTCAGTTTGATAGCAATGCACAGTGTATACACCTATAAGTACATTAATGCAGAGTATTCACACACTCTATGTTGTTAACTTTCCTCAGAGCATAAAGAATAGAAAGGGTCTATTTTAAAATATCATGTGGGGATACTGATCCTTCTAACAATATTCACAGATGAAAGAATCTCTGGATTTGCTGTTTATTAACAAAAATGCAGGTTTACACAACATATTTTGTATAGGGAGGAGACTTTGGGATTTTAAAATGTAAGTTATAATTCCATTGTCTGTCCACTGAATTATGAGCCTGGGAATTATTATTATTGCTATTGTTATTCACCCAGAAGGTGAGTGTATGCTCTCTTTGGTGTGTTAATGAGGTACTGGTTTTCTTACAACTGTAGAGCAACTGAAATGTCATTCTGAGAATTCCTTTTCAAGTAAATTGCATATTTCTATGTTTGTCAGAAAACATTCCTATATGCAGATAATGTTATTGACACTAAATAAAAACATGAGAGTATTATAATTTCTTAAATTATTCTTGGACTTCGAAAACATAAATATATTGTGACATTTTAAGTGGCTATAATATAGGTGGAAAGACATACATTTTAAGAAATGGATGTGGAGCGCTTTGATTATGTTTAAAAATAGTAAAATTTGTGGCTGTTAGATACAATAAAACATGCTCATAGTCTTTTATTTGACTAATACAGTAGCAGAGACACTCACAGTTGATTTTTAAATAATCTAGTAAAATTCTATAATATTTATCTTTGCATCACCAGAGTATATCCCTGAACTACAAGTATTATATTGCTTTCATTTGGATCCCCTTTGTTTTTTGTTGAATCTTATGCTTATACTCATGATAATTATAATATTGAAGGGTGTTATTATTATTTGTGGAGGTTTTACTATGTATAAGGCAGGATGTCAAGTATTTCATATACGTGATTTGACTTTATGCTCAAATCAATCCAATGTAGAAAGCAGATAAATTTGTTAGGCTCTGGAATTAACATAATTGTTCTATTTTCTACTCTATCAAAAATGCGCTTTGTGACTTTATAGTCTACTTGTCTATATATTATGTATCTCATCATCAAAATTCATATTAGTATAAGTAAATATAGAGTATTATAAAGATTAATTGAACTTGACCCAAGATAAGCAGTTAATAAATTATAGTTGCTGTGATTACTATAATAAGCCCCAGTTTTATATTTGAAAAAAAAACTAAGGCTTAAAGACATAAAACACTTTGTCAATATCACATACCTTTTAAGTGTACGTGATTTGTATGTAAATATTCCTGATGTCAAAATCATTTCTTTAAATATTAAATTATGTTAAATATTCTCAATATTTTAACCCATTATCCATTTAGAATTGAATCCTAAATGTAATCAGGTTGACTATTTTATCTCTATGTGATTGAAGATGGGGATAAAATCCTTTAAGCTAGGTAAAGCAAATATCAACTAAAATTGTATGTACATAAATTTTAAAACTATGAGCTTTATATTGAGAAATGCCCCTTTCATGTGCATTAGAATATTGGCATAAGGACACAATCTTCTGAACAGATGAATGGTTTTTGGCATGGAGGAAGCATGAAAACTGATATGCTTGGGGCGATGAGCAATGGTACTAATGATTATTTACAGAACACTATAGCTATATTCAAAGTTATATATTGCTATATTACTTATCAAGTGACGACATGACATAATTATCTTTGATGTAGAATAATAGCATTGATCCTCAGAGATGGTAAGTAACTTACACAAATCATAAGTGGAAAAATAAATTAATAGCAAACACAAAAAAATACTTGTTTAGTTGAAGTTAGAAATATGTAGATCTATTGCAGTAAAATTTGAATGTCTTTTAACCTGATATTAGATATAGTTTTAATTTCTTATTTATTTGAGAAACAGAAAGAGAAACTAAGAAGGAAAAAGAGACATGGATCTTTCATTGCTGTGCTTGCTCTTCAAATACCTACACTGAATGGAGCTGGGCCAGGGGAAGCTAGAATCTGGAAACTCACTCGAGGTATCCTGCAAGGGTCACAGGGATCAGATCCTTGAACCATCATCTTCCATTCTCCTGTCTGTGCAGTAGCAGGCAGCTGGAATCCTGAGTAGAACCATGCTTCAGACTCAGGAACTCATATGGGATGTGCATGTTCCAACCGGCATCTTAGCCATTAATCCAAATGCCTGGCCCACTGGGGATACTTTTAAATAAATATCCCAACTACAATGTTCAATGGGTTTGGCTGACACCAGGACTAGCACAAAACTAGATATAGATTTGCTTTTTTCCTTGTCATATGATGACCCAGTTCTTTAATTTACTATTCTTTTCACTTATCTTAGTGTGTTTATCTTTATATACTTATTACACTTCAGAATTTGGTTGACTTGACCTATTTTGGTTAATAAATGACTAAAAACAAAATAAAAACTATTGACACAGAATCAGCTAAAACCTAAACTAGGTGGGCATATTTGGGCTGAAGAAACTCCAGATATGAAGCATGATAAAATCACAGGATTTTGGGGTAACAGTATTGTGGCAACCCCTCACTGGAGTAATCATTCCACAGAAAAGTAAGAGTCAACTAAGTCCCTTGAAAGCTTGTCTGGAAGCCAATCCCACTTGATCTGGTTAGAGGATGAAATAAAGCAAGCATAGGATTACAGGAGAAAATTGTTGTGGTATAAATGCATCCGTGCCCTGTTTGGAGACCATAACCATCTTATCCTGAGGACAAAAGCTGTTGTTGAAAGGAATGGGAATGTGAGAGAAAGGGTTTTAGATTTGACAGGAGGTCATTGAAGTCATAAAGATCTTTCAATGTCTCTAAAATAGAAATAAACATATCCTGAACATAGGATTGTCCTGAAGACAAACTGTCCTAGTATGAAAGCACTTCAAAAGTTCATGGAAAATGAAGTTCAAAGATAAATTTACTTTGGTGAGCATCATGGCACAGTAGGTTGCATTGCTGCTGGGGATACCCACATCTCCATACATGCGACTTTCATTTTGGGTATAAGCTACTCTGGCTTCCGATCCAGCTTCCTATCCCTTGGGGACAGCAGGCAATGGCTCAAATAATTGAGTCCTTGCCATCCACAGAGGAGATCCAAATAGAATCCCTGTCTTGAGTTTGGCCTTGCCCAGCCCCAGCTGTTCTGGGCATTGTGGGAATGAATCAGTGGATAGAAGATCAATCTATCTCTTTCTTTCCTTCTTTATGTCACTTGGCCTCTCAAGTGAATAAATAAATGTTGAAAAATAAATTGCTGTGGAAAATCCATGAATTTTTTCATAATACACATTTACGCAATTTTTAGAGACTCCTTGTATATAATAAAAATGAAATTTCATTTTGTTGTCTCTCAACCCCACTACACGCAGACACAAAGTAGCCTCCCATTTATGTGTTAAGCTGGCTCTATCAAGTCTCCCCTCAAGGAATACATAAATAATAATCAGCAGAACCACAATTTCTAAACATCCTTGTCTCTTGTGATCTGCAGCTTTTAGCATTATCTCTTTGCAGAGCTGAAATTCTTGACAGGTTCTGTGTGTGTGCTTTGGGACCAAGAGACACCAAATTAAAATGTAAATCTCCTTTTCTGTAAAACTTGCAATTTCTTCAGGCAATAAGCAAGCTAATGGCATGCTGACTTTGTCCAATATGGTTCAATTTATTGTGTCGCCCACAGATAGTCTTTACCTTGAGGCCACTGGGATCCATTCCCACAAATAGAATGCAAGAACTGAAGCCTGGGAGGATGAGACAGAAGACAACTGGGAGCCTTATTTTCTTCTCTATTTCTCCTCTTGAAATCAGCTTCAAGAGAATGGATGCAGAATTCAGCAATATGGCAATAATAAATTCAGAATCCTCTTTGTAGCTGTAATTTGGAGTGGGGATGGTCTGTATTATCAATTTTATCAAAAGATAGCTAGGAAGTTACCTAACACTCTTTATATCTTAAAATATAAAGATTGTAGAATGTTTGGGGGTGGTTGGTGACAATTTAACTTTAAAACCTTGAAGTTCTTTTGAAAACGGCTTTTAATTTTTTCATTCCAAGTTTATAGATGTATATGTCATATTAATATTCTATACCTTTTGTCAAGTTTTGTTTACTTATTTAGATGCTTTAAAAATTTACATTTAATGCAATTTTAGCATTCACATGCCTCAACAAAACCATGCAAACTGACTTGGGTTTTACCCTAGTACTGAAATTTTCGTATTTCTTTTGTAGTAAGCCAATATCTTCTATATAATTCTTTTACATATACTGTTTATAATAATTAAATGTTACTTTGATATATATGAGAAATACAATAAAGGCTGACATTATGATCTACTTCATATAACTTCACAATCTAGTGTATCACTGTTCATTTGAGTTATAATATAAGACACGTAGGTCATTTTAAACTTCATAGAAGTAATATTTAAAAATTAAAATAAACTGGTTAAATTCATTTAATTGTACATTACACTAAAATATGTTTCAATATGTTTCTGTATTAACATTTACTATTGAAATACTATATTTTATCATTTTATAACTAGCATTAGAAATCTAGTATGAGTTTTAACAATTAGATCTCAATTTAGGCCATTCATATTTTAAGTGCTCAAAAGCCAGATGTGGGGCCGGTGCTGTGGCATAGTGGGTAAAGCTGCTGTCTGCAGTGCTGGCATCCCACATGGCCGCTGGTTCAAGTCCCGGCTGCTCCACTTCTAATCCAACTCTCTACTATGCCCTAGGAAAGCAATAGAAGATGGCCCAAGTCCTTGGGCTCCTGCACCCATGTGGGAGATCTGGAGGAAGCTGCTGGCTCCTGGCTTTGGATTAGCGCAGCTCCGGTTATTGCAGCCAATTGGGGAGAAAACTAGTGGCTGGAAAACCTCTCTCTCTCTCTCTCTCTCTCTCTCTCTTTCTCTCTCTCTCTCTCTCTCTCTTTCTCTCTTCCTCCCTTCCTTTCCCTCTCTCTCTCTCTCTCTACCTCTCTCTGTGAAACTATTTCAAGTAAGTAAATAAATCTTTTTTTTTTTAAAGCCAAATGTTTCAAGAGGCTACTGCAATAGTAAAGGTTTAAAGGGCCAAAAATACATAGGTAAATGGTACAAAATATACCTGTTCTGTACGTTATTTAAAAAGTGCTCAATTGTATATTGTGGGAAGATTTTAAGACAGATTCAAGGTAGAGAGAAACTTTGATGGAATAAAAATATCTATTACAAATACTCCACAGTATTTTTTCTTATATATAGACGAATAAGAGAGAAGGTTAATCATGAAATGGAATCAGCTGGCAGGTTTTCTAAATTCTCTTTTGCAACAGCAGATGCAGAAATACTCAGTCAATAATTTGGGATAAACATAGAGTTTAGGAATCCTGTCTGCTACCTTAGCTTTCCAGAAACTTAACTTTGCAGTAAAACAAAAATACTCATGGTGACTATAAAATGGAGAAAAATTGTTTGACAAAATTTTATTTGAAGCAGCTGATACTGGTCTCACAAGTGCTTGGAAGTAACATCTGATGAGGATATAGCCAACACTTCACAGCTATGGCTTCAATTTTTGTAAAAGCAAAAATCTTCGAATAGAAAATTGGTGAAATTGTTTAGTAGGTATCCTTCTAAGTGGAAGGGCATACCACATAGGGTAAAATGTCAATGTACTCCTGCAACTATATGTGTTAAACATTAGCTCTTAACAAATTCTCCATTAAATTATTATTGATTTTGAAGCTTCTTATACTTCTTCTTTAGTAGATTTCTGTTATTTTCATTCCCACAAGGCTGCAAATATCACTGTGAATAATTATAACTTTTACTTAATCAATTGTTTTTTAATATTTTATTTATTTGAAAGACACAATTACAGAGAAACCTAAAGACATAAACATAAAGATTAGCTACAGAGAAACATAAAGAGATGAATTCCACCCATTGGTTCACTCCCCAGATGGCAACAACAGCTGGAGCTGAGCCTATCTGAAGCCAGGAGCAGGAGCTTCCTCTGAGTCTCCCATGTGGATGCAGGGGCCAAAGGACTTGGACCATCCTCTGCTGCCTTCCCAGACACATTAGCAGGGTGCTGCATAGGAAGTGGAGCATCCAGGACCTAGAAAAGTGCCTATATGGGATGCCAGCACTGCAGGCTGGGGCTTTAACCTGCTGTGACACACTGTAGCCTCCTAATTTACTTTTAAAGGTGAACAGATTTCATGAATGTCATATATACAGACTTAGGATCATGGTGATACTTCCCACCCTATAGTCCTCCCTCCCATGCTGCCACCTTTTCTCTTCCTTCCTTTCTTATTCTTTCTTTTAATTTTTACAAAGTTCTATTTTCAATGTATTTTATTCTCATAAGATCAACCTTACACAATGTAAAGAATTCAACAAATAGTAAGGAAATAACACTGTTCATCAATAGTAAAGACACTTGTGCAGCCTTACAAATGATGCCTAAGAAAAGTAGAAAGATAGTTATCATTATGAAGGGTTGTAAAGACATAAAATATCCTAGGAAAAGTCCAAAGGAAATCCAAAGCAATCAATAGGAATATTTATGTAAAAAATGGCAGGACCAAGTCATTACTTATGAGTAGTCACCTTCAATGTAAATGGCCTCAACTTTCCAGTTAAAAGATACAGACTAGCTGAATGAATTAAAAAAAAAAAAACAAGAGCCATCTATTTGCTAGCTACAGGAAACACACCTCATCAAAAGATACATGAAGACTGAAAGTGAATGGATAGAAAAAGTTAATCAAAGCTAACAGAAAGCAAAATGAGTAGTTATGGTCAACTTAATATCAGACACAGTAGACTTTAACACAAAAACTGTTAAAGTGACCAAGAAGGGCATTATGTAATGATTAACAGATCAATTCAATAGGAAGATGTGACTATAATTAATGTATATGCACCCTAATGCCAAGGCATTTGGCTATTTTAAACGAAGTTAATGGATCTAAACGGAGGCATAGACTGCAATACAACAGTTACTGGGCACTTTAATACCCCAGTTTCACCCACGACAGATCATCTGAACAGAAAAACAACAAAGAAAAAACAGTGCTAATTTATACTACGAGCCAAATGAACTTTATTTATATCTATACAACATTTCATCCCACAGCTATAGAATACACATTCATTTCATCAATGAACAGAACTTTCTCCAAGATATACTATATGCTAGGCCATAGATCGAGTCTCAGCAAAGTCCATAATATTGAAATCCTACTATGTATCTTTTCGGACCATAGTGGAATGAAGCTGGAAATAAACAAATTAAGAATCCCTAGAAAGTATGAAAACACATGTAGTCTGAACAACACACTCCTGAATGAACAGTGTATTATAGAAGTTATCAAAAGGAAAATTTAAAAAAAATTGCTATGGATGATTCCTAGAAAAATTTCTAGATGATAGCACTATATATTAAGACTTATGGGATACAGCAAATATTAAGAGGGACCTTTATAGCAATTAGCACCTACATAAAGAAATGGGAAAGATAACAAATAAATGAGCTCTGGATGAATCTCAAGGACCTAGAAAAACAACCACAAACCAAACCTAAACTTAGCAGGAGGAAAATATTTAAAATAAGAAATAAATAAAAAATATTAAAGTTGCCCAATTAACCAAGAAAAAAGACCTGAATCGATAAACGCAGAAATGAAAAAGGAGATGTAACAAAAGATACTACAGAAATAGTCATTAGGAATCACTACAGTTATATGCCAAAAGATTGGAAAATCTAGAAGAAATAGATAGATTCCTAGACACAAGCAATCTCCCACATTGAACCTAAGCGACTTTAACAACAAAGTGGTAGAATATAAAATCAACACACTGAAATTAATATCCTTTGTATACAAAAAACAATGCCATGGCTGAAAAAGAATTTCTAAAATCAATACCATTCACAGTGGCTACAAAACTTTATATATCTTGGAATAAATTCAATCAAGGAGGTAAAAGATCTCAATCTTGAAAATTATAAAACATTAAAAAAAGAAACAGAATAAGACACAAAAATGGAAAAATCTTCCATATTCATGGATTGATATAATTAACATCATCACAATGTTACCTTGCTGAAAGCGATATACATATTTCATGCAATTCCAATCAAAATTTCAACATTCTTTAATCCTCCGCCTGCAATGCAGGCACACCAGGTTCTAGTCCCGGTTGGGGCACTGGGTTCAGTCCCAGTTGCTCCTCTTCAAGTTCAGCTCTCTGCTGTGGCCCTGGAGGGCAGAGGAGGATGGCCCAAGTGCTTGGGCGCCTGCACCTGCGTGGGAGACCAGGAAAAGCACCTGGCTCCTGGCTTCAGACGGCACAGCGCGCCAACCATAGCGGCCATTTAGGGGGTGAACCAACGAAAGGAAGACCTTTCTTTCTGTCTCTCTCTCTCTCACTGTTTATCTCTCCCTGTCAAAAAAAATTTTTTTCAACATTCTTCTAAAATCTAGAAAAATTGATGCTGAAATTCATATGGAAACAAAAGAAACCCTGAGTAGTTGAAGAAGTCTTAAAACAACAACAAAAATGCTGGAAACATCACAATACCATATTTCAAGACATACTTCAGGGATATTATAATCAAAATAGCCTGGTAGTGGCACAAAAATAGACAAGTAGACCAATGGAACAGAATAGAAACACCAGAAGTTAATCCAAGCATATATATCCAGATAATCTTCGATAAATGAACGAAAAGGACAATCTCTTCAACAAATGGTGCTGTGATAATTGGATCTCTATGTGCAGAAGAGTGAAACACAACCCATGCCTTATACCTTATAAAAATCAAATAAAAATGAATCAAGGACCTAAATCTATGACCTGATAACATCAAATTCCCGGAAGAAAATCAGTGAGGAAATAGACAGTGACTTCTTAAAAAAGATTCTAGATGCACATGCAATCAAAGCAAAAATATATAAATTGGATTGCATCACGTTAAGAAGCTTCAGAACTGCAAATTGAGACACTTGGCAAAAAGAAGATACAACCAATAGCATGGACATAAAAATTTGCAAATTTTGAAACTGATAAAGGATTAATATCCAGAAAAGGAGCTCAAGATCTCAACAACAAACTAACAATCCATTAAGAAGTGGGCAAAGGACTTGAACATGCACTTTTCAAAGACACAAATAAAAAATGCTTATGATTGCTAACCCTCAGGGAAATGCAAATCAAATCCACAATGAGGTTTCAACTCATCTCAATTAGATGGTTCTCATACATAAGTTAAAAAACAATAAATGCTAGCAAGGACATAAGGAAAAGGATTCTCTATTCCAATATATGCAGAAATGCAAACTAATAGAGCCATTGTGAAAGACAGTATAGATACAACTCAGAAACCTAGAAAGAGACCTATAGTATGACCCAACAATCCCATTTCTGCGAATTTACCCAAAGAAAATGAAATCAACAAATGAAAGAGTTATCTGTACCTCTAGAAAGAGATAGAGAGAAAGGTTCTCCATCCATTGTTTCACTCCCCAAATAACCACAGCTGACAGGAGTTTCATCTGGAACTACAGTGTGGGTGGCAGCAGCCAAATTGCTTGGACCATCTTGAAGTGATTCCCTAGGTGCAATACCAGGTAGGTGGATTGAAAGCGAAGCAGCTGGGACTCAAACTGGTGCCCATGTGGGATGCCAGCATCACCCATCGTGCCACCATGCCATCAGGGATGGTTTGAGAATTAAATTGAACAGAATTGATTTTTACCCTGAATTTCAAGTGTATATTACATTTCTCTATCATTATTTTTGTGTTTCTTTTTTTTTGTGCCCATGACATCTGCTCTCAAAATATCATAGCATAATCTAGCCTCATATAACTTCAAAGCCTCATATAACTTACTTTCTTGTTTCATGAACTCCTTCATGCACTTCAGAAAGAACATCACAGTGTTAGAAATAATTCCATTACCTTTTCTTTATCACCCATTGTGTCCATCAAGTTAGTACATATGTTATTATTATATTCCTTGGTTTGTGATTAATTTTCTTTCTAAATTTTTATTTATTTTCATGATATAAAATATGTACTCTCTAAATGATTGAAATTAATGTATCAAATTTCGAAAGACTTTTCTTTTTTAGTCAACAAGCCCCTAAAACTGTGCTATGTTTAACTTATGAATCTTTTGTTCTCTTTCCTATTTGACCAAGGAAAAGAAATAAGTGTGTGTACTTCATACTTATGTTTTACTGCTTGATGGAGACAGTCAGTTCTTTATCTATTCTGCTTATCTGTTTTTCTCTTTTTAATACATTTTCCTCATATTGAAATCCCCTACCCTGGAAAACTATAATTAGATGCTCAAGTATATTGATCCTTATCTTTCTATCACTTCCTTTACATAGTATATTAGTGTTTTTCATCTTTCACAAACAAGAGTGAATTAATTAATTGGATGATATGTTCATTTAATACAATGATTCCCAGTTGAAAGTCAGTGCATCAGAACACACTGTAGTGACGATAGAGTCCTTTTCAGTCATTCTAGGACATCAGTCCTTACCTGTTTCTGTTTTCTTGTTGTCTTCGGAATGAAACACTACAGCTTCTATTAGCCATGTGCCCTTTCCTTCAATTCACTGCTAGGACGAGCACATTTCTTGTATTCATACCTGTGGATACTGGTGTAGGTATAAAGCAAAGTTGAATTTTGGTGGACTTTCTTTGACCTTGACCTAGTTTGTCTGTGGAAAAATGAGAAAGCTTTAACACATAACCGAATAATTATTTCCAAGCGTGCATATCTATGGAATGTTATCAGGATGTCAACTTAAGCACAGAAAAAGGATGTGGAAAGAGGCACTTTTGTTGAAGTAGGGCACAGGTGCTGAGGTTCAAATAAAAGATTATAGCCCGCTTTCCAGAATCATAGGAAAATCTAGTCCCAGGGAAATTAAAAGCTAGGAAAACTATCAGTTCATTCCAACAGTCATTTGATATAGAGTATGTCTGCCAGCAGACTTTCATTGTCTCACCCACTAGACTTGAATTTAAGGCATGTTCACTAGTTATTTGATAGCAAGCTATAAAAAGGAAGAACCACACCTGACCTAAAGAGTCTGATGAATCTGTAATTTATAAGACAAGAATTTAGGCCCAAGAAAGGTCCTGGGAAAGAAAATTGTTGACAAACTATCCACAACAAATGTTATGCTAAATACAAGACTTGCATTATCTCCTTTAAATCCAAACACATACATAAGCATGTGTAGCATAATATTATATCAATTTTAGCATAATATAAATTAAAATTAAATAATAAAACTTTAACACCATGGGGAAGCCATGCAAATAAATATATTGTTTCACAGAGACAAAAACAGATTTATTAAAGATAATCTTTTAAGCATAGTATTGTTAGTCAATTATTCTTATCACAGTTGCACATATTTACTGTCTTTAAGGGGTTCAAGTTCAGTGAAAGGGATAGATTAAAGAAGCAAAATTAAAAATACAACTTAAAAAGGGGCAACATTCTGAGGATCTCAGGATAGCAAATAATGAAATATGATAGTGCAGTTAGGAAAGGGTTCCAGTAGGAAGTGACTTGCTGCAAGATCCTTTGTGGATACATAGAGCTATTTTATGTATGTACTGTGTTCATAACATTTCTTTTACAAATTAAAAGAAAAATGATTACTATTTCTGGGATGCTAAGGGGGAGTTGGAAAAGCATCATGTGACTCGACTCTGATATCGTAAAGCTGAATCACAGATAACTCAAGAGGCTCTGTCATAGGGCAAGACTCGCTAATGCTAAAACTAAAGACAGTGTTTTCAGCCCTAGAGTGGGGAAATAGCTTGCTTGGAATTCATTCATAATTTGGCACAGATTTTCACAAGAATTTATAACCATTTGCTCAAAAAGATAACTAAATTTCCAAAAGTTTATGTTACTGATATGGTTCACTTTTTACATTTTATAAAAGGATAGTTAAGAATCACTCAAAGGAGTAAATTTTTAATATTAAGTCTGAATCAAAACATATCAGTGAAGATAAAATACTTTTGACAATGAAAACTGTCTTCATGAAATTGATGTTTTAGGTCTCTCACCAGTGTATGAGAGTACATTCAAAGATTCTTTAAAAGGTCTTTAGCAACAACATATCAGGAAAAAAACTATTTGCGAATTAAGAAAATTTTTGCAACAAAATAAGTTTATCTTTTAATTCCATTTTACAGAATTTTTAAATTACATTTGTGTGTGTGCAAATATTATTTATCACAACAAAAACAGAATTTTGATTGACATAATCTGGCAGACAATTTTAGCATTCCCAAAAATATTTGCATTCTTCTTTCTCTTGGAAAAAAGAAAGTTTGTACACTTCTTTGTCTCTTCAGCTTATCATAGATATTAGAATTTATTTGACAAAAGATTTGTGAAAAGAACCATGGTATCTTCAACAAGAAACATGGCAAAACTGGAACATGATTCATTGTGATCTCTTCTCCTACTACTTTAAATGGGAAATCAGTGATTCATGATAAAGATAAGATAGTGAAGCTTTGCTTAACATGTACCCTTAAGTGAATGAAGTAGAACTGGACCCAAATTGACATACTTTACATGTGTAATAAGAATGATACTCACATATTTACAATTTTAAGCTATCTAAATTTGGAATTGCTGGAGTCTACAACCAAAATTAAACTCTACTGGGCAATTCTCATGGGTTCCTCTTCTACACTTAGTTACCTTCATTTTTCTTTTTTATTAGAAAGACAAGGTACATATTTTAAAACATGAAATGGGAATAAACTTCCAAAAATTGTGCCTGAGATAAATAACCTGACAAATTTTTACACAGAAGACAATTACTATTGAGTTAAAATAAATTTAGGGAAAAGTACCATTCTTTTAATGTGAAATATATTCATTAGTTTCCACAACTCAATAATTTTTTCTGCTTTCTTTATATACAATATAACTTGGAATCACTTTGTATTTTTTAATATATTAAGAATATTTTAGCCTATTGGAGTCAGTAACAGGCTGAATTATGTCATTCATGAAAAAATAGATTAGATTTCTGACCCCAGGCATCTTTGCACGTGACCTTATTTAGACTTTGGGTCTTTGCAGAGGTGATCAAGTTAAGGTGAGAACATTATAGTGGGTCCTAAGTCAATATGAGTGGGGTTTTCATTAAAAGAAAAAAATTGGACACAGAGAGGGAAAGGAATATAAAAACAAAAGTATAACCCCATATATTGACAAAGGGATGCTTGAAATTACCAGATATTATGAGAAAGGCACAGAATGGATTCTTCCTTAAAGCAATCAAAATAAATTAACTCTGCTGATACCTTGACTTCAGACTCCTAGCCTTCAGTCTTTGTGACAATAGATTTCTATTTTTTAAGACATCTAATTTGTGGTATTTTTAAAGGCAGGTCTAGGAAATTAATACAGGCTCACAGTTAAAACTCTCAATCTTCCTGTCATCAAAGTTTTAAACATTTCTTAAGTTTGCATTAGCTTTTATTTTATCTTACTATTTATTAGCAATTATATAAGAATTAGGAAACAGGAGAAGTATTAATCATTTACTGAAATTTGCTTTGAAAATTAGCATTTAATGCGGTGTGCAAATTATAATATAACTTGTGTTAAATTACTGTGTTTAAAAATCCTGTTACCATTTGAGAATTATGCTAGACCAGGGAACTAATAAAACTTGTAAAATAACACTGAATAAGGCTGTGAGTCAGCACAGATCCCTTGTGAGTAATGTCACTGGATGACTTCACATAGGAAAAAATTTTAAAAGCTTGAACTGTACAAATAACTGATTTTCAATGATGCTATATATCTTTTCTATGCACGATTAACTGCTTGCATTATTTACAGCACTGAGTTTGTGATGGAAACATAGGTTAGGAGTCATGAATCTGTGCCTCAGTTGACAAGGCAGCCTATACATCACTAAGTCTCCTCATTCTTGTTCAACTTTCCTGTGAAACAATAGTGTCAGCCCCAAATTATTTTTGATCTTGAATCTATTGATGAACTGCAAAGGTTAACATTTAGGTGTGATTTATGCTGTCATCAAGAGTTTGGTTTTAGGAACCAAGTGATCTGTGCAAAGTATATTCCTAAATACATATCAGATTCTGCTTTAACGCTCTGCTATGACATGCTATGTTCCCTTTCTTTCTCCTGAAGCAGATTTCTTAGGAAAAGAGTGCTGATAAAAATCAGCTTCTCAGATCCTGATGACTTTGTGAACAGAGCACCTGTTTTTCCCTCTTTTGTAGTTTCCTTCAGCTGGAATTTCAAATCTTTGAAGAACTGAATTTGAACAATATGATCTGTACTGTATTACTTGTAGGCAAGTATTACAGATCAGGCACCACTCGTGGTATTTCTTGATAGTTCTGAAAAGCTTGCAGTCTCCACTAGGTAGGGATTCCTGAGACACTGAAAGCTCTGCTTTCCCACATCTCTAGGCTCTATTTGAAGGCTAGAATATCAGTTCTCTTTAGCTTATCTCATTTAGGCAGACAGGTTTCAGGGACAGCAGGTTATCAAGAGACGTGTAGGCATAGATGAATTCAAATATGAAAAGCAAGGATAAACCCACTGGGTCGGGATGGCAGAATATCAAAAGTTGTGTATTAAGTTGGAATTTCTATTGGTTTATCTGAAATTTAAATGAGTAAATATCAGCATGCCTGGGGCTGCTGACAGCAGGAGTCTGAAATGCCATTGCTGCCTTCCAGTATTAGGTATGACCTAACAGCTCATGGGATTGATTAATCGATTAGTCAGAATATCTCACCAACAGATGAAATAAATAAGAACTTTGACTTCAATTTTTTTTCTATTTTCTAATTTTGAATAAAAAAATGAGCATCATTTCCACTTAACTAAAGGCTTAATTTGCTCTTATTTATAATATCATCTGATGAAATTTTAGATCTAAAATCATCTCTGCATTTATTCATATTTTGTACATTTGAAAATGCACAGGTAAATACAGTTTAGTAATTATAAACATTGAAATATGATATTTCTTTATCATATGGTATAATGAGTAGGGATAAACAAATATTTACCTACTAAATATGTAAGTAGTTAAATGTCATTTATAAAGATGATTTGAAAATTTATTGTTTCAATTCACCTGGGAAATATTGTATTTAAAGTTTTTTAATGTTAAGAGTCTTTTCATGGTATAGAGTCTTATCAGCTAAGACTTTCGAATATTTCAATAATGTAAAAGTGAATATATATTCTTAGACATTAAGTTCTGATCTTTGCAAGTTAATTCTATGGACAAATAAGTGATAAGCTATTTTAATTGAAAAGGTTTATAATGTTTTAGTTATAAATTTTATGACAAGTTCTAAGAGAGAGAATATATCCTGAGTTTATCCTTTATGGCATATAGTTTACTGTACATAGATCCTCCTGTATAGAATGATAACTCTTCTCTATCTAAAATGAGGGAATGTATTTTTTGATTTCTTAGAGAATAATCAAATTTCTATCATCCTATAGATAGTATCAAGTAATATCTATAATATATAAAAACATAATATTATTTGATACACATCCATAATATATTATTATTGTTGTTTGCTGTTATAAAATATTTCAAAAAATTTTATTTCAATTTCATTTCCTGTTAAACAGTCTCCCTCATGTTTTCCTAAAAGAGCAGCATTATACTTATGTCAAACACATTGGTAGTATGAGATGCCAGAATGCACCTCCTACCTCCTAGATAGAATGGATGCACTTCTGTAATCCCTCACTGCCTACGCTTTCTCCTTATTCAAAAATCTTGAATTAGGGAACATGAATTTTTTTGTTGTATATATACGTAACCATAAGCATAAGAGTAAGATAAATTTAACTCTGCTCTTTGAAGTATTATGTTCAAAATTCATTTAAGTTTTTAAAGGAAAATGATTCCTTAAATTATACACATTTCAAAACAGCAATGAAATTAGCATTTACATTTACTAAATTTAAAATATATTATTAGAGTTAAATATACAAATATAAATATGATAACATTTCTTTGCTTTTATTTGAAAGAGGGTCTGGTTCATAAAATTAAAGACTATTGATGGTCATCAAATGTTGTGTGAAACATTAAATCCTGAGGTAGCATGAAGCTTGATTTTTCTGTGCTTTTGAAAAGAGTGGTCTGTGGAGGACATAACTACTATATTCCATCTGGGATGAAATTTACATAATACTTGCCGAGGAAGAAAGAGAAGGATTGATTAACTTCCTACGCCTTAATATCTGCATTCAAACATCAAGTGATGAACCTGGAAACTCTGATGAACAACAAATTCAGCAATTAAAAAGAGAGTAACTATAAAATCTTGAAATAGAATGATGTTCCCTGTACCTCCTTCAGTCAATCACCACATGTAATATTGATAACCTTCCAATGGTAACAGCTACCTACTTCATTTTTTAAAAATTTTTCTCTTTTGGCCAACTATAACTCAAAACCATAGGGGCCGGTGCTGTGGTGCAGCGGGTTAATGCCTTGGCCTGAAGCACTGGCATCCCATTTGGAGACCAGTTCTAGTCTCGGCTGCTCCTCTTCCAATCCAGCTCTCTGCTATGGCCTGGGAAAGCAGTAGAAGACGGCCTAAGTACTTGGGCCCCTGTACCCACATGGGAGACCCAGAAGAAGTTCCTGGCTCCTGGCTTTGGATCGGCACAGAGCTGGCCATTGCAGCCAGTTGGTGAGTGAACCAGCAGATGGAAGACCTCCCTCTCTCTCTCTCTCTCTCTCTCTCTGCCTCTCCTCTGTGTAACTCTGAATTTCAAATAAATAAATAAATCTTAAAAAAACTTATAAGGAAGAATATTTACTTATATCATTGTAGTGCAGTAAGTGAATAATTGTAGTGCAGTAAGTGAATAGAGTGAGAGTGACTTTCCACAAAACCAATCAGAAAGAAAAAACAAATAAATAAAATATAATAAATTAAATTGTGCTCTTTTAGTAGTCACATGAAGTTAGAAACGTTAATTGTATATTTTTATTTTAAAATGAATTGTTAGATGAATAGCAAAATTATACAGAGTGTTGGAATGAAACAATTCAAATACTCTCTTTATATTTAATAATAATATCACCAAGGTTTTATTGTCATATATTTAAAAGCATTATATATGAATGTGTTTTCTTATTGATACTTTAGAATTGGCAATATAGCTGAGATTTCCCTGTGATTGCTCATTCAGGAAGCATATTTAATTTTTGTTAGGAACCAGAACTCTAAAACCCTACCCAGGTCACCCATGTGGATGGCAGTAACCCATGTACTTGAGCTATTACTACTGCCTCCCACAATCTATTGGTGAGAAGCTGGAGCAAGGAGACAGAGCCTGCCTTAGAAGCTAGGTATCCCAATGTCAGAGACAATCATCTTAACTGCTAGGCTAAATGGGAATGCCCAAGGAAAGTATTTTAAGAACATATTTCCACTTTCTATGACAGATGTACAAGTCATACTTGTTTAATTAAAGTTTAAGGGGAAGCCATTAGGTACAGAGAGATCCAAGTACTTACATGCACCCAAACACTATCTTTATTTTTTAATGTTCTAATTTTCTCTGGATTGGCTTCATTATTGGGCAGAATCTATTCACATGTACAGAATATTAATTGGCTGAGAATGGTTAAAAGCTTTCATTCCAACAAAAAGCACATTAAAATGTATCTTTTCCCATTGTACCTATCAATGAGTGATGATTAATTTTATGACTTGGATAAGGGATAAACAGATGACTGGGAAATAATGATTTCCGGGTCTGTAAGTATGCTGCTGAAAATATTAGCATTCATTTTAGTAGGTAGAGAATATCTACACTCACCGAGGTCAGCAGCCATCATCTCCATTGAGCTAGGGTAGGATAGAACAGTGGTAGAAGGATGAATTTCATTTCCCTTCCTTGAGCTGGAACATGTATTTTCGTCAGACCTCGAGGGATATTCCGGACTCTCTGGTTTTCAGACTCTGTGTTACACCTTTGAGTTTCCTGGTTCTTCATGGTGCACACAGTATAGTGTGTGCCTTCCCGGCATCTATAATTTAGTGAAGTATTTCTCATAATGAATCTCCTTGTATGTCTATCATCTATCTATCTATCTATCTATCTATCTATCTATCTATCTATATAGTTACATTTCACTTATCATCTATCATATTTTAATCCACTTATCATCTATTTGCCTATGAAATTTCTGTATCTATCATTTATCCTTCTAAACATGAAATGACATCAGAAATTTATGGAATATTGATTTAAAAGATAACTTATTTTAGTGTATTTTTAATTCATGCATCAGATTAACATTATGTACATTTTCCAAGAACTTTTATAAGATCCCTTGTATATCTCCTGTGTTCTGTTTCTTCAAAGGAACATGCTGAATATCACAATGCAAAACTGTTTAGCCTAACCTAAATCATATCCCAGTTTCTGTAGAGGTAAGTTTGATTCTGGAAATCAAGCATCAAAATGGATTCTTAAAGTGAAGAAAGAGCTAATATTTCTTGAGGTAGGTGGGATTGATTGTGGTAAGATGTCTATTTTTATGACAAAAATTATAGTATCTCAGAATATGACCTTATTTAGAAATAAAATAATTGCAGATATATTTAGTCAATATGAGATGAAGAGGGTATATACTAATCCAGTGACTTCTTTCTCTATGAAAAACATAGAACATTTGGGCATAGAGACATGCTCACATCACACGGAGTTACACTCAGAGTTTGACAAGACACTTCTATCAGCCAAGTGAAAGAATGTCAAAAATCATTACCAAATTAGCAGAGGCTAAGAGATTTACAACAGTTAAACTTCCTTGGCCCTCAAAAGGAAATGACATTGCTAAGTCAATCATGGACTTCTAGATTTCAGAACTGTCAGATAATAAATTTCTGTTGTTTAAGCCACACAGAGTGCAGTACTTTGTTTTGGTCACCTTGGGCACAAATAGAGAAATTGCAACCAACACTTGTCCACTACAGTAGTTATTCTAAATAAGTATTTGGGGTATAAGCAGGGCTCAAAATAATATGGCAAAAGCACAATTATGCAATTTTTAGATTTTATTTCCTATGACAAAAAAATGAGACACTGAAGGTTTGAATTTCTCTATCTGAGTAGTAGTCTACACCCAATGATCCTGTTGGCAGTAGATTTTATGCCTGATGGTGGTTCCCCCAGATTTTATTAGTATTTTTCATGATAAAATCAGTGTACAATGAATATCTGTTGATTTATCATTGCAGAATTTTCAGTGAACATCTACTAAAAGTAGTGTTAGTAGAATATGCTTGCTATTGGATCAATTACTGTCATATATAAAAGTAAAGAAATAGAACTTCACTTTGAGAACTGTATTAAATGTGAATTACCACTGTAAAATTCTCTACAAACATCATGCCTTAAAATTATATAAATGTATTGTTTGGTCACCACATTTCTTTGTCCTATTTCTTCCTCCACTTCAAAACAATCATGTTGCATCTATCATTTTTCTTTCTTATTTTTTAAACACTAAAAATATATTTTTTTAGAGAGAGGAAGAGAGAGAGAGAGAGAGAGAATAAGAGAAATCTTACATCCAATGATTCTTTTCCCAGATGTCTCCATAGCTAGCACTGGGCTAGGGTGAAACAAGGAGCCCAGAACACCATATGAATCCCTCTCATGAGTGACAGCAACTCAGGTATTTGATTTATCATCCTCTGTTTTCTAAGAAGCATTAAGAAGGAGCTGAGTTAGAAGCAGAGTAGCCAGGGCTGGAATCAGCACTCAGATACTGGATATGGGCATCTCAAAAGGTGGCTTGCCTGCGCTGTCACAGTGCCTGCTTCTATTCACCTTCCCATAATCATATCTCCTCTAATTTTACTTTTGCTTTCTCTTCCACTTTTAACCACCCTTGTGAAAATATTGAGGTCAACTATATAATCTTTGATAATTTACTTATTTTATTTTCAGCTTGTTAGCAACTTTAATACCATATGCAAGCTGAATTCCCTTTGTCATGTAGCATGGCAAATTTTATTACAGGTCCAAGAATTTAAAAGCTATAGATCTTTGGGTAACCATTATTCTACTTACCAAAAGAAACTCAATTGTTACTTCCATTGGAAGGGGAGAGGGAAAAGAAAGCCAAGAGGAATTTACTTAAGGATTCTAATGGGCTGATATATAATTTTTTTCTTAACTGTTTTAATATATGCTGAACTGTGACATTATGTTATTGCTGTGTCCTAATTTTTTTCTTCTCCCTTTGGGAGTTGTTAGTAGAATAAGATCAATCATACTTGTGTATTATTTCTTAATTCAAGTGCAAGGATTTCTCAGTTTGTTAGATTTTTATAAATATTAAGTTATTAATATGTTACTTTCAAATCACTAAAATATCCTGAATTCTAAAGTGTTAATTCTAATTAAATGCTACACTAATATAAAGCTTATTGATGGGTCACACTCAGAAATATGAATTTTAATGTTTAATGTTTAAAATGTTTTTTTAATGTTTAAAATCTATGCAAAATTGACAAAATTAACAAAAATATTTTCCTAATCTAAAATAGCACTAGATTATGCAGTTAATTAAAAGAGAGAAGACAGAATTAAAATACAATACAATCCACAAATATAGAAAGGTAGAAAAATAAACCTTTGACTTATTTTTCCTCCAGCTATTTTTTTAGCAACTCAGAAAAGCTATAACCATAAAACGTCCAATGGACAGTAAGACACAGTGTTATAGTTCTTCTGCCCTCAAAGATGAAGTTATAATGAGAAATCACACTTTTAGGACTTTACAGAATCAGGGTGACCTGAAGTATAAGACTACATAATTCCTAAACCTTCCAGTTAGAAGGCTTTTCTAAAAATGTCTAATCCATGAAAGGTGAGTAGTCAGGGTTTTCTATAAATAAAAGCATTTCTATCAATGAGTTCAAAACAAATCCAAGATTCTAAGCTGTTAGAAAAGTTGAATTTTGGTAGAAAATTTTAATAAAGATTATAAACCTTACTTGAGACTGCTTACACTTCAATCTTGTGGGGATATATGTTACATCTTACTTTAACAATTTATCTGTAAGCGAAAATATATCTAATGTATTTAAGGCATTTTAGGCTATTTTCACACTCTATACAATTTTTTTAATTCTATAATCTGAAGTCTGAGCCAAAATAGATCGATGTATTCAGGTTAAATGTGAAAATCATTAACACAACATTTTACTTACTCTCTGATCAAAAATTTTACAAAACATTTGTAAATCATACAACTTCCAAGGTTTTCACACTTTGTAATACCAAAAATTTAAGACTCAACAGAGTGTCCTGAACGGTAGTTATGGCACATGAGTAATTAGGATAGCAGGAGAGATTACCTTTATAAGAGGTTCTGGGGCTTCTTAAGGTCATGTGGATATATTACATTTTCTCTGTGATTCTTTTTAAAAATTCATTTAATGTTACAGAGCAAAGAGGGAGAGACAGAAATAGAAAGGCCTTGCAACTGTTGATTCACTCCTCAGATGGCCACAGAGACAGGAGCTGGGCTGTGCTGAGACCAAAAGTCAGGAGCCAAAAGCCAAGAGATTCTTCTGGGTCTCCCACATGAGTACAGGGGCCCAATCACTAGGGTCATCCTCTGCTGCTTTCCAGGTACACTAGCAGGGAGCTGGATCAGAAGTGGAACAGCCAGAATGGAATCATCACACATTTGGGATGCTGGTACTGCCCGGGGTAGCTTAACCCAATATCCTGCAATGCCGGTCCAGGATAGGTTTTCTTTTAGAGCAGAAGCTTAATAACTGCTGGAAAATTACAGTGATATGGACAACTCTGTTTGATGAACTTTGTCTCAGAGTCTCTATATAGAATTAAAATATAAAGTTATGATAGAGGATAGGAACAAAAGCCAAGGAGCAGTGTAATAATTATTCAGTCTCATCTCTACTAGTTCCTATTGTCATAAAAGTTCAACCAAACAATTTAACTATTATAACTGGATCTATGACAACTAACCGAGCACCAGAAAGGAAACCTGTTGAAGTGAAATGGACACTATGAGAAACAATGACTTGATCAGCCCTTGTCCTGACTGTCAAGGAACAACTTTCTATTTTATTCCTTTTTGTATTTTTTTGTTCTACTTAATACTATTGGTTGAACTCTTTAATTAACATACAATTATGCCTAGGTGTTAAAATTTAACTGAAAAGTGATCCCTGTTAAATATAAGAGTGGGAATAAGAGAGGGAGGAGATGTACAGTTTGGCAATGCTCAATTGGACTTGCCCAAATGGTAGAGTTAGAAACGTGACTGGGGATTCCAATTCAATCCCATCAAGGTGACATGTACCAATGCCATCTCACTAGTCAAAGTGATCAGTTTCAGTTCATAATTGATCATAATGATAGGACTGAGAGTCAAAGGGATCACATAAACAAGACTAGTGTCTGCTAATACTAACTGGTAGAATTAAAAAGGGGACAATGATCCAACATTGGAAGCAGGATACATAGCACTCTCATAGAATGGCAGAGAGCCTAAACAGCACTCTGGCCTCAGAATCAGCCCTTTAAGGCATTTGGATCTGGCTAAAAAGCCCATGAGAGTATTTTAGGCATGGAAAACCAAGACACTCTGGAAAAAAATACAAAACAAACAAACAAAAACACCTATATGAAAGATCTCTGTGAGTGAGATCCCAGCAGAAAGAACAGGCCATCAAAGAAGGAGGTACCATTCTCTGAAGGGAGGAGAGAACTTCCACTTTGACTATGGCCTTGCCTAAAGAAGATTGGAGTTGGTGAACTTAGAAGGCTTCCATAGCCTTGGCAACTCATGACAAGAACCTAGGATGATTACTGACACCGTAAACAAGAGTGTCAATTTGTTAAGTCAACAACAAGAGTCACTGTGCACTTATTCCCCATGTAGGATCTCTGTCCTTAATGTGTTGTTAAATGTGAATTAATGGTATAACTAGTAATCAAACAGTACTTTACACTTTGTGTTTCTGTGTGGGTGCAAACTCTTGAAATCTTTACTTAATATATACTAAATTGATTCTATATATAAAGAGAATTGAAAATGAATCTTGATGTGAATGAGATGGAAGAGGGAGCAGGAGTTGGGAAGGTTGCAGGTCGGAGGGAAGGTATTGAGGGGGAAAAGCCACTGTAATCCAAAAGCTGTACATTGGAAATTTATATTTATTAAATAAAAGTTTGAAAAAGGGAAAAAATGATTCAAAAACTGAAAGAATAATTTAAGAATAATTTAATTTTGCTGGATTTTTCTAAGGAAGCACAAACAGAGTGATCTATACATTTGTGGCCTGGAAATAAAATGCATATACAATACATATCATGATCCACATACATTTAATGCATACTTACTTCTTGTATCTAGGAAAAATAAAAATGCCATATTCTAGTCTTTTATAATCTACTAATTTCAAGCAACTTCTTAAAGATTTAACTGTGTGAGAGATCTCAGAATATTTATTAAAATAAATGAAATAAAATCAGAAGAATCATACACTAACTTATAAAATGTTTGTAAAATGCTATGAGATCTGCATTAAATTCCAAAGCATCTAAGGCTGGTTCTGAGATTTACTTCTCATAAAAGTGACTTCACTCCAAGGGGCTCCTTGTTCTTTAGTGTATGCTTTAGAGTATTGCCTTAATACAACACTACTTATCAAATAGTGTTCTATTTAATTATTTATTTATTATGTCCTAAGCAATAGGTTCAACATATGAGGAAGAAAGATGAAAACATAATCATACAGTTAAGGATTCACACTCATAATGGGGAAGGGAAGATACATAAGTCATTCCAATGTATTTTAATGAATATGTAAAATGTATGATTGAATTTAGCAGAGGAACTCATTTTATTTGAGGTCCACACAAACTTAAAGATTTGAGGCTGTTAATAGTCCATAGTTGTATCTTGTTGAAAGGATGTAAAAAGCAGAAGAATCCAGGGAAGAAAAGGAGGGAGGCAGGCGCTGTGGCATAGAGGATAAAGCTGCACCTGCAGCAATGACATCCACTATGGGCGCCAGTTAGTGTCCTGTCTGCTCTACTTCTGATCTATTCTCTGCTATGGTGGGGGAAAACAGTAGAAGATGGTCCAAGTCTTTGGGCCTCTGCCATCTCCATGGGAGACCTGGAAGAGGCTTCTGGCTCCTGGCTTTGTATCAGTGTAGCTTGGCCATTTTGTCATTGCGGCCATCTGGGAAGTGAATCAATGGATAGAAGGCCTCTCTCTTTCTCTCTCTCTGCCTCTGCCTTTCTATAATTCTGCTTTTCAAATAAGTAAATGAAAATATTAAAAAAGAAAAGGAGAAGGAGGAGAAGAAAAATACATTTATCATAGTTGAATGAAGTGGAGAAACAAATCACATAGGTAATTTGAGTAAAAGAAATAGAAATAATTGTTAACTGTCAATATGGCTAAAGAGGAAAAACAGAAATTGAATATGGAAAGAAAAGGCAAACAAAGAAAGCAACTACTACCCCTAGGACTGCCCTCTGTGCTTAGAGGATCAGAAAATAAATATTCTAAATGAAGACCAGATGCTTATATAATGATTTTACTGGTTAATTTGAAGAGCTTGAAGTAAAGACGATGATGCCTAAAGGATTTTTTTAGAGTACTCTAGTAGCCTAATTAACAGATCATTACCGAAGGGAAGCTCATATGACATTTTCTGACATTTAATTATGTTTAAGGTATGGAACAATGCAACATGATGTGTTGACAATTAAAACATAGATTTGAAAAGGTTGCATGCTACAGTGTAATTCACTGTATTGTCCGAAAAATCAGTTTAATAAAAAAAGCTTCCCTCTTAAAATGTCCAGTGCTAGCAATTAAAATGAAAATAAAAATAATAAAATATATTCAAATTACTTATGTGACAAACATATTGATCTACATGAGCAATTGGAAGACTCTCAAATCTGTCTTAAATATAGTACACTCTTGACACAACTTTGTGTACTGGTTGATGGGGAATAGCTCACTAGTTTTGGGATTGTGGCTAATTAAAACAGGCATAAAGAAAACTCAACTGCTCTTGAGTTGTCTAGAGTTCCCAATTTCTGATTCATTTCATTGGTAGAAATGTTTATACCGCATAGCGTTTTAGCCTTTTGCCAGCAACAAACAGCCTTGAAGGCCAACCAAGACAGTGAAAATCAGGATTTTTTTTTTAATTTTCATGTTTTTTTAATTTTTTATAATGCTTTTATTTAAATAATATAAATTTCCAAAATACAGCTTATAGATTACAATGGCTTCCCCCCCCCATAACTTCCCTCCCACCTGCAACCCTCACCTTTCCCACTCCCTCTCCCCTTGCATTCACATCAAGGTTCATTTTCAATTCTCTTTATAAACAGAGGATCAGTTTAGTATATATTAAGTAAAGATTTCAACAGTTTGCTCTACATAGCAACACAAAGTGAAAAATACTGTTGGAGTACTAGTTATAGTATTAATTCACAATGTATAGCACATTAAGGACACAAATCCTACATGATATATTTTTTTAAATTGATTAATTTTTGATGCAATTTCCAATTTAACACCAAGGTTTTTTAATAATTTTCAAATATCTTTATATACAGAAGCTCGATTCAGTATATACTAAGTAAAGATTTCATCAGTTTGCACCCACACAGAAACACAAGGTGTAAAAATACTGTTTCAGTACTAGTTATAGCATTACTTCACATTGGACAACACATTAAGGACAGATCCCACATGAGACGTAAGTACACAGTGACTCCTGAAGTTGATTTAACAATTTGACACTCTTGTTTATGGCATCAGGAATCTCCCTAGGCTCTAGTCATGAGTTGCCGAGGCTATGGAAGCCTTTAGGATTTGCTGACTTCGATCTTATTCCGACAGGGTCATAGTCAAAGTGGAGGTTCTCTCCTCCCTTCAGAGAAAGGTACCTCCTTCTTTGATGGCCCCATTCATTCCACTGGGATCTCACTCGCAGAGATCTTTCATTTAGGTCTTCTTTTTTTTTGCCACAGTGTCTTGGCTTTCCATGCTTAAAATATTCTCATGGGCTCTTGAGCCAGATCTGAATGCCTTAAAGGCTGATTCTGAGGCCAGAGCGCTATTTAGGACATCTGCCATTCTATGAGTCTGCTGTGTATCCCACTTCCCATGTTGGATCATTCTCTCGCTTTTTGATTCTGTCAGTTGGTATTAGCAGACACTAGTCTTGTTTGTGTGATCCCTTTGACAATTGATCACACTGATAGATCTAAGAAAATCAGGATTCTTAAATACATCTCACAGTTTGAACATCTGTTAAAAGCCTTTTCAGAGAAAATCATATTTAATTTTGACCTATTTTTGATAATTTAAAAATTTAAGTTATTTTCCCCATTGGCTCAACTCAAGGGGATTACATAGACTGCAAATGATAGGGGAAAGTATAATAATTTTATTGTAAAAATTTCATTATGTATATATACCACAGTTTCTTTATACAGTCATCAGTTTATTTCCTGTCTTACCTATAATTCAATTGAAAGTATGTTATTGTAAAAACTAAAAGTAAAATAAGAAAGGAAGGATAGAAGAAGGTGGGAACGAGGGAGGGAAGAAGAAGAGTGGGGTGGAAAGTATTATGCTCTTAAAACTCTATATATAGAATACATGAAATCTTTTCCCTTCATATTAAAATATGTTTAAGTCAATATTTCATTTCCTATTGTTTCACCTTTTCACGATTTCTGGATAATAGTCTAAGGTGTGTGTCAATTGAAAAAGGAACAAATAAACTTTACCAACATAGTTGCTTATCTGTGTTAGATAAAATTAAGGTGAATACTGAAGTCTATTTAAATGGAATTAAGATTGGAATTAAAAAGCGAAGAGATATTTTTGAATATACAATTTCATTAAACAAGAATGTGATTAATGCGAAAGGTACAAGACAAGAATGAATGGGGAGATGTTTAAGAATCAATGTGCAAAAGGCTGAATACAGAATTATCTGAGATATCACATAAGCTTTACTGAAATAAACATATGACCTGATGTTTAGGGGAGGACATATAACTCCCTTTGTCCAAACTTTCACAATCTCATGGCTTTGGGTAACTATATAAGAAAGGACTTCACGGATATCTTGTGACTTGATTGTTGATTTTAGCCCTTGTTTATACCCCTATGGAACTGTGGTCTTTATACGTTTTACTTGCCAAATGTTATGGTTAGTGCAACATTAAGCTTTTGATTACAGAATGGACTCAAATTAAGTATTTACAAAAATTAAACAAAAAAAAAAGGAAAAGGGGAATTGAAGGGGGTAGACTGGGAGGGAGGGCATTGTGGTTATCTTTCTTATAATTAATTGTATCTATGAAATACATTGTCTGTTCTCTTTACATTAATATTATTTTTAAAATAAGGAACTTCAAAAAAAATAATGGAGGGATTGGTGCTGTGGCCTAATGGGTATAGATGCCACCTGCAATGCAGCATCCTATATGCATGTTGATTCATGTCCCAGCTGCTTCACTTCCAATCTAGCTCCCTGCTAGTAGCCTGGGAAACCAGCAGTGCTTGGGCCCCTACACCCACATGGGGACCTGGATGGAATTCTTGGGTCCTGGCTTCAGCTTGTACCTGCTCCTGGTTGTTTTGATCATTTGGGGAGTGAACAAGGAGAGGGAAGATCTCTCTCTCTCTCTCTCTCTCTCTCTCTCTCTCTGTGTGTGTGTGTGTGTGTCTCTCTCTTTCTCTTTATCATCTCTCTCTCTATATCTATCTATATCTTTCTGTCTCTCTCTATAACTCTGACTTGCAAGTAAATAAATAGATTTTTATTTGCTTGATTGTCTTGAATTTGGGACATTACTCTTCTTCACAGGAACTTACACCTGGTTCTCAGGCCTTTGTACTCTGATTTGGATTTAAACTTAATAGTCTGCAAATCATGAGACTTTCAGGTTCCATAACAGCATGAGTCAAATCCTTATTTCATTATTTACACAGAGAGACACACATGTATGACCATTTTGTCATGTGTGTATATATATATGTGTGTGTGTGCATATATGTGTGTGTACTCATGTATTGGTTTTGTCTTTTTAATTGGGAGAATCTAGAATAGTGCATTATAAAATTTAAATTTTAAATTATGTTTTGGAGCTTATCTAGACAAATGAATTTTGAAACATTTTATATATTTGACTTGGAGCTTTATTGATTTGCATTGTATCATTCTGGGTAAAATTCAATATTATCTCAGTTATGTTTAGTTGCTACCTAGATGTCTATTGTGCAAATCCTCTCTTCCCCACTATTAAATAAAAGTAATGTCAATTATATTCTGCCACTTCAAACTGACTGATTTATCACGTCAAGACACAACTATCTTGCATCGCACTTTGGGGAATGGCACAGCTTGACAGTAACAAATTACAAATTACAAATTACCCAACAATTATCATTGCAAGATACAGAGAAATATGTCTTCCACTCTCTTTAAATTTATCACTTATAAATATACTCATGATTGCAGAGAAAATATAATATAAAAATATGTCTTTTCTTTAAATGATAAAAATTATATCTATTATGAATGTTTCTAATTTTAGATGGTCCTGGAAATTATCTTACACAGTATTCCATTAACCAAATTAAACTTGAATTTAGTTATATTTCATAATAAGACACATGCTACTACTTGTATTTAATAGTTAAAAATACAAAAGTAAACCCAAATATTTAACTTTTAAAAATCACTGAAGGATTCCATCATTTTACTATAGTAAGTTAACTTTATTAATTTGAAAATATAGTCATATAAATTTAAAATACATTTTCAAATGATTTGCTCAATCTACTTAGTGTGATTTCCAGTTGATTAAAAAAAACAACTAGTAATTGTTGATTAGCTTTGAAAAATATAAGAATTGTTTTTATTTAATGCATCAAGTCTAAGACTATTATTCTACTAACAAGGTATAGAATATTTTAATGGAAGTATTTACTTTTTATTTTGTGAAATTTCCTCATTACCTTTCAGACAGCTCCATGATTATTTAGACACTGCCTAAAAATGCATATAAAGCTGTTGTTAAGGCAACAATACTAGTTGAGGTAAATCTTTCAGAATGTCCTCAGTTGTACAAAGATTATACAGCTCTCCCTCTGAATCTGCATGCTCCACTTCCATGGATTCACCTAAACTTGGAATAAAAGTAATCAAAATGTAGCTGTCTGTATTGAACATGTACATATTTATTTATTTATTTTAAAAGCAGAGTTGCAAAGAGGCAGAGACAGAGAGAGAGAGAGAGAGAGAGAGAGAGAGAGAAAGAGAGGTTTTCCATTGCTGATTCATTATCCAGATGGTCACAATGGCCCCAACATGTACATATTATGTTTTGTCATTGTTCCCTAAAAAAAATAACAACTATTAACATACTATCTACATCGCATTAGATGCTGTAAGTAATCTAGACATGATTTAAAGTCCATTAGTCCATGGAGGGATCCGATATGGCTGAGAAAAGAAGGCTTGCACTTGCTTCTGCCACAGCAAAAGTAAGAACACCAAAAGAAGGACTAAGTTTTCTAGAAATTGAATGAGGGGACACTTCAGTAAAGAAGCAATATGAACTAAACCAGCACAGAGACTCTGGAATCCAGTAGAGGAGTGGGACAAAGCACAGCAGAGTTTGCTGAACTTGCCCCAAAGTGGAGACACCATCTTGCTGGGAAAAGATAATCAGAAACCTCCAGCCTTTACTAAAGCCCAACAGCCCTTTCCACAGGAGAATCTCGAAGTCCTCACCCACTTCAAATCCAGTCGATAAAGCAGACTGGGGTCTCAGAAACTGCTAGGAGAAAAGGAATCCTCAATACCTTCCTCTGCCCCCTAAAGCCTTGGAAGACTGCTGTGATGTTACAGAGGCTGGTGAACTCATTTCTCTCTGGAACACAGCAGGTAGCATCACTGCCACCAAAGCCCCCAGAGCCAGAGCCAGAGTGTTTCACAGGACAGAGAGCAGACCCTTCAACACCCTGCTGCAGTGAAATTGCTGCGCAAAAGCCCCAGAGCCACATTCACTTGCTTTGTGTCATTTAGGGAAGTTATCCTCTGCTTCTTGGGACTCTGACCAGCAGAAGTCAGTATAGAAGCCCAGAGGACCAGATCCCAGGAAGTCTTCTGCATTTCTTCAACAGGGTACTGAATGACCAGTGCTGAACCTCAGCGTCATCTTTGCATGCTCCATGAGAGCTTTGAGCAACATCTTCTATGTCCTGCAGATCTCAGACGGGAGCTACTGATACTACATACATGGAATAACTCACATTATTCTGTGGGACCTGGAAATTCCTGTCTGATTTTTTTTTATTTCAGTCTGTCAATCCATAATCCCAAGCACAACTAGCATTTACCCCATGATACGTAGATTAGGACATCACTTCATGCTGCAATTCTGGGACTAAAAATCGGTTCTCCAAGTCTCAGGTACACATGCTTTCCCCTGTGAGGCCTGGGAAGTTCCTATCTGCATTATTCTGCCCTATTCTAGCACTTGTTAGTGCTCAATCCCCAGTATAATGTACTATCACTGTTTGGAAACTTGGCAAATCACCCACAAGTCCTACAGCTGTGTAACTGTTCTAGAAGTCTCAGGGATACACGTGTTCATGCATGGGACTTGGGGAAGTTCTATCTGTGTCCCAATGCTCCAGGCTTGCCAAGTGTGATCTGAGGGAGAACCCACCCACATCACAAACTTCCAGGCCATAGTTATCTATGTCAAAAGCCTCAGGACCTTTTATACTTGCCTTGCAGAACAAAGGTACAGCCCCCCAAACCCCACATGAGATCCCACAGCTTTAGGAACATGTTGAAGCCAGCACAATCCCTAGTGTGACTGACACCCAACATTGTAGAAACTGGAGACTCGCTGGAAGTTCATGCATCTCTTCTAAGTCATGCTACTACCTCCATGAACTGCTGTTGATTAGAAAATGATAGCATCCATTGACATGGCTGATTTTGTTTCAGTTTAATAAAATTCTCATGGGTTATACTTCTAGTTAAACTAAAACTAAAACAAAAGCAATTATCCTACTAAAACTCACATGTCAAATTAAAAAAAAAATTTCAAACAATCTTTTACACCAGATGTGCAGACATTTAGCAAGGAAAGAAACATGAAGAGGCAAATAATGCATGATATCAATGAGAAATTAAATAAAGATATAGAAATCATTAATCTACCTTTCTCTGAAGGGAGGAGAGAACCTCCACTTTGACTATGACCCTGTCAGAATAGAGATTGAAGTCAGTGAACCCTAAAGGCTTCCATAGCCTCGGCAACTCATGACTAGAGCCTAGGGAGATTACTGAGGCCATAAACAAGAGTGTCAAATTGTTAAATCAACTTCAGGAGTCACTGTGTACTTACGTCTCATGTGGGATCTGTCTTTAATGTGTTGTCCAATGTGAATTAATGCTATAATTAGCACTGAAACAGTATTTTACACTTTGTGTTTCTGTGTGGGTGCAAACTGATGAAATCTTTACTTAGTATATACTGAATCAATCTTCTGTATGTAAAGATAATTAAAAATGAAAAAAAAAATCTCGGTGTTAAATTGGAAATTGCATAGAAAATTAATCAATTTAAAAAAATATATCATGCAGGATCTCTGTTCTTAATGTGCTATACATTGTGAATTAATACTATAACTAGTACTCCAACAGTATTTTTCACTTTGTGTTGCTATGTGAGGGCAAACTGTTGAAATCTTTAGTTAATATATACTAAACTGATCTTCTGTATATAAAGAGAATTGAAAATGAATCTTGATGTGAAGCATGGGGAGAGGGAGTGGGAAAGGGGAGTGTTGCGGATGGGAGGGAAGTTATAGAGGGGGAAGCCATTGTAATCTATAAGCTGTATTTTGGAAATTTATATTCTTTAAATAAAAGCGTTATAAAAAATTAGAAAAATACAAATTACTAATATGAGGATGCATCTTATGGATTTAGAAAATAAGCACAAACTAGTCCAAAATTAACAGGAGTTTAAAAAAATCAGAAATTAAATACAATTGAAATTAACAAAAATATAAAAGATTGACTAATAATCAAAAATAAAAGATAGACCTTTAGTGAGACTAACAAAGCAAAACAAACGTCAAATAATTAACTTTAGAGATGAGATGAAATAGGAGACATTACAAATATCATCACAGAAATACAAAGGATCATAAGAAACTATTCTAAAAACCTATATGCTAACAAATGGAATAACCTTGAAGAAATGGATAAATTCTCAGATACATACAACCTACCAAGATTAAATCAAGAAGATTGGTAAGATTTAAGCAGTATAAAGCAAGCAAAAAGATTGGAACAAAAATCAAATTCTCCCATCTAAGAAAAGTCTAGAATCTGATGGCTTTACAGATTAATACTATAAAACATTTAAAGCCAAAGTAACTCCATTACTTCTCAAACTATTGCAAAATATTTAAAAGAATGGAATACTGCAAAAACTCTTTTCACTGGTCCAATACCATTTTGATACCTAAAGTAAGCAAAGACACAGCATATAAAGAAAGTTACAAACCAGTATCATTGATGAAAATGTATGCAAATATTCTCAAAAAAAGTATTAGCAAATCGAATTCAACACTACACCAAAAAGAACATATATGATGATCAAGCAGAATTAATTCCAGGAATGCAGTCTTTAACATTCACAAATCAAAAAATATCATAAATCGTACCAAGAGAATGAAGAACACAAACTACATGACCATCTCAATAGATGCAGATGAACTATTTGAAATTCAAATTCACCCGTGATAAAAATTCTCAAAAATTATGTATTGAAGGAACACACCTGAAAATTTTACACACTAAATGCTAAACTCATAGCTAATAATATGCTGAGTGGCAGAAAATTAAAAGTGTTTCCCCTCAGATCTGGAACAAGCACGAAGTCCACTATCAACTCTCTTATTAAACTACCATTGCAAGTATTAGCAATAGCTATTAGGGAGGTAAAAGAAATAAAATCATTCAAAATGGAAATTAGAAAATCAAAATATTCATGTTTGTAGATGACATGGTTTTGTGAACAAGAAAGCCTAAATACTCAATCTGTTAAAACTGGTAAACAGGTTACAGCATCAACACATGAAAGCAACAGGTTTCAACATCAACACATGAAAAAGTAGAATTTATATACTATATAATTATTCCGCTGAATGAGAAATCAAGAAATAAATTCCATTGATAATAGCTACAAGATTTTAAATATTTAGTAATAAATTTAACCACAGAATTGAAATAATTTTATAGTGAAATATATAAAATACAGAAGAATGAAATCATCAATGGCACAAACCATGGAAACATGTCTGTTGTTCAAAGATTGGAAGAATTCTTTTTCTAAAGACATCAATATAACCTAAAGCAATCTATAGATTCAATTCAATTCTCAACAAAATAATAATCATTTTCTTTCAGAAGTAGGAAAAATAAATCTAAAAGTTATACAGAACCAATAAGGCCTATAATACCAAGGTGACACTGAGGGGAAAAAAAAGCTAGTGTCATCACAGTACCTTATTTCAAAGCATACTATAAACAATAGTAGTTAAAACATCTTGGTTCTGCATAGAAGTCACCATACAAACCAATGGTTTAGAATAGAGAGCTTAGCAATTAATCCATGTACACACAGTCAACTGATTTTTTACAAAGATGTCAAGAACATGCATTTGATGGTTGTTTACAGCCCTTTTCTCTTCCTTGAGGAACAGTGTTTTTTCCTTCATATTATTTGTTGAACTCTTTTACTTACTGAGGGATAACTTCATGATAATTAAACTGAAAACAGATCTGTGTAAAAATTAAGACTGGGAATCGGAACGGGATGAGGAAGTAGCTTGGAGTGTTAGTGGTGGTGAGGGGAGAGGATAGGGTGGGAAGTAGCACTATGTTCCTAAATCTGTATATATGAAATACATAAAATTGTATAACTTACATAAAATTTTAAAAAATTTAAAAAAGAACATATGTTAATAAAATATAATTTCATTCAAAAAAGTTCTGACAAAACTGGATATATATATATATATATATATATATATGAAAATGGAATTAGATTCCTATTTCTCACCATATAGAAAAATCAAGGTGGATTGAAGACCTAAATGTAAGCTCTGAAACTATGAAATTATTAGAAGAAATCTTAGGTGGAACACTTCAAGACATTAATGTTGGGAGTGATTTCTTGGCTACGACTCCAAAAGTGCAGGCACGAAAATGAAAACTAGACAAATGTGATTTTATCAAACTCAGAAACTTCTACAAAGCAAAGGAAACCATCAATTTTGTAAACAAACATCTGGCAGAATAGGAGAGGAAATATGTGCAGGCTACCTATCCAACAAAGGATTAATATCAGAATGAACACACAATTCAAAAAATCAACAACAACCAAAAAAATCAATCTAATTAACAAATAGGAAAATAATAAAATTTCTCAAAGAAGATATCTCTCAAAAGAAGAAATACTACTGACCAGCAAGTCTATGAGAAAATATTCATTATCACTATCAATCAGGGAAAGCAAATCGAAACCAAATTGTGATATCACCTCACAACTTTCAGAATGGCCATCAGAAAACAGAGAGTATCAAATGCTGTCACAATGTGGAGGAAAATGAACATCAAGGCACTGGTAGCAGAAATGCAAATTAGTGCAGCCGTAGTGGAAGACAGTATAGAGTTCTTAGAGTAGCAGATGTAGAACTACCTATGATCCATGAATCCCACTGCTGGGTTTATATTCCAACATCATTAAACCAAAGTGTCACAAGGATACCTGCTCCATCATGTTCATCAAAGCACTATTCATAATGGCCAAAATGTGGAATACACAAAATTATCTATAATCAGATGAATGGAAAAACAATGTATAGTATATATACATAATGGAATACTATTAAGTCTTTAAAAAGAATTAAGTTCCATTATTTAGGGGCCAACAACGTGGCGTAGCTGGTAAAGCTGCCATTTGCAGTGCCGACATCCCTTATGGGTGCTGGTTCAAATCCTGATGCTCCAATTCTGATCCAGCTCTCTGCTATGGCCTGGGAAAAACTAGAAGATGGCTCAAATCCTCGGGCCCCTGCATCCACATGGGAGACCAGGAAGAAGCTCCTGGCTCCTGGCTTTGGGTAGGCACAGCTCCAGCCATTGTGGCTGGCTGGGGAGTGAGCCAGCGGATGAATGATCTTTCTCTCTCTCTCTACCTCTGTCTCTCTGTAACTCTTCCTTTCAAATAAATAAGCAAATCTTTAAAATAAATAAATTCCATGATTTGCAGAAAAATGTATGAAAAATAAAGAATCATATGTTAAATAAAGTAAGAAAGACAAATACTGCATATCTTACCTCATATCTGCGAATTAAAAACAAAGAAAAAGCAATGCTCAATTGGAACACAGAATGATGAATACTAGAATTAGGGAGGCTGAGTAGGAATTAAGAGTTTGGGTAATGAGTACCAAATCACAGTCAGATTAACGAAATAAGTTCCAAAGTTAACAATAACCTAGTATTTGTATGAACAAATAGAAGAAACTTTAAGCTTCCAATCATTGCATTTCGTCAAAAAAGGAAAATAACTGATTACCTTGTTTTGATTACTGTACAATGCATAAAAGTATTGATATATTACACTGTAGCTCATAAATATGTAAATACTTTATTAACTACATTTTTAAAGTAACACATAGGCTACATATAAATATCAATCTGTATAAATTTTATATAAGGAGGTTGAACCTCTGAGGATTTTAGTATTTACAAGAGTTATTTTTGTAACTTATTTTTCTTAAAGATGATCATAATGAGAGACAAGTTCCTACAATAAGTTCTGATTCAGATATATATATATATATGTGTGTGTGTGTGTGTGTGTGTGTGGGCATACATATATGATATATACATATATTTATAAAGGAAGAACAGGATTTAGATATATTGGTACATTATATGTATGGCTATGTAAAGAAAAACATCTGTGGTGAAATACAGAATACGTATGTATGCTTTGATGTTCATAGCTTTGGAATTTTTTTCTTTTATCTCATTATATAATGTTGCACATTACATCATACCACTCATATAATTGAAGTCATCATCATGTCACCAATTGTAAAGATACTACACAAATCAAATTTGTAAACTAAATCAAAATGGATATTATCTTGATAGAAAGATAAGCATTGTTAAAGGATCTTCATAATCAACTTCAAAATGCATAACTGTTACTCTGTCTTCAAGAAAGTAGAATCTATTCAATGTTCTTTGAAATACCTGTCAGCTGTTCTAAATGATGCTTATCTAAAATATGTGACAAAATCCCCATTGACAATTAGACCCACAGCATACACAATTTACAGAAATTGTTCTGACAGAAAATAGTTTTATACAAGCATTTTTAAAGCTTTATTTAAGGTGTACATCTTTCATGTACTTCATATATGCAGATCAGGAGCATACTTTCCACTCTACCCTCACTCCCACACACGCCCTCATGCTTCTTCCTGATCCTATTGAAATTGGAGAAGACCCCCCAAAATTTACACTGAAATGTGGCCCTTTAAAGTTCCCTAGAAATGCTATCCAGGGTGCCACATGTGCTACTGGAATTTGGGGTGCCTTATGATTTCACCACGGGCTTATTACTAAATCCCTGATATTAATAAGCCCAAGATGGTTCTTGCTTAATATTCAGAGAAGAATTCTAAATATCAGCACAGATAAATGAGGCAGCATGCTATGTTTTAAGCTTTTATTTAGTGAGAACGATGCATAGGAGAGTGAGAGCTTTATTTAAGAGAGGGAGGTGAATAGGGGTTCATATCAAGCACCAGGAACCAGCCACATGGATGAGCATCTAGGCCAGGAAGCCTGGAGCACATGGCCCAAAGGCCATGTGCCCTGGGGGCACAGGGCTACAACAAGCCCCCTCCTAGCAAGAGGCCAGGGAAGAAGAGCCGGCCAGGCCACACTGTGTCCAGGCTTTTAACCCACTTCCAAAGGGGAGTTGTTAATTAACTTGATTGGCTGGTGGGCACTCAGGTGTGGCCAAGTAGGGGAGATGAGGCCACACAGGGGTGTAGCAGAGGCATCAGGCATCAGCTTATTTCCCAGCAATAAGCTCCGCCTTTTGGGCTAACGTATTGTGTGGCAGTGTTTGGGCTTATAATGTCTGAGTAAGATCCACTAGGCATAGCTTGCCTTTCTAACTCCATCCTTCAGATAGCAGCTGCCATCAGTAAATCATTCAGCATCTGGATTTTCCAGGGGCTCATCTTGTAGGTCTGGCCTACTAGAGTACACCTGCCTAATTCACTATTCTCATTCTTATTTTTTGCAAAGATCTATCCTGGTTAACCTTATATTCATTAGATTAACCCTACACTAAGTAAAGAGTTCAACAACTATTATGAAAGTGAAAAAAAGCAAACAAAGAAACAAGCAAAACGCTGTTCTTCAATAGTCAACACAAAGGCTATTAAAAATCTTTGTATCTCAAAGTGTCAATTTCACTCCTATAGATTACCTTTTAGGTACTATATTAATTACCACAGATCAGGGAAAACATATGGCATTTGTCTTATTGGGACAGGTTTATTTCACTAAGTATAATGGTTTCCAGTTGCATCCATTTTATTGCAAATGATAGGATTATTTTTTATTGCTGTGTAGTATTATACAATGTATATATACCATAATTTCTTTTATTCAGTCTTCAGTTTATGTATATCTGAGTTGATTCTATATCTTAGCTATTGTTAGTTGAGCTGCAATAAACCTGGGGATACAGATCACTCTTTCCTATGCTAATTTCTTTTTGTTTGGGTAAATTCCCAGGATTGATTGGCTGGGTGATATTGTACCTCAATAGTTAGATTTCTGAGGTATCTCCATACTGTCTTCAAGGTGGTTGCACCAGTTTACATTCCCACCAACAATGGATTAGAATATTTCTTTGTCTCATTCTTACAGCATACTGTTTGAATTTATATTGCTCACTCTCATCAGTACCAGGTTCCACAGGTACATGTGAATAAACTAACTCTTGCTTGGTGAAAAAAGGATTTGAGTGCATTCTCCCTAAGCTAACACATCATACCTCTAATTCTGTGATACAAGATTATGTATTTTGCAATAGTATTCCCTCCTCCCACCTGTTATATGCTATTGTGAACAGTTGGGCTAAAAGGCAGTTAGGTCAGGTCCTTGTTGGAATGAGAAAAAGGAGAGTCCCTTCAAAGGTGGGCAAAATGCTTTTCCTCAGAAGCTGCCGTTCATAAGACAAAAATACCAATTCCACTCTTCTGGGCTTCTAGTTTTATCTTGAGAATAGTCAGAGGAAATTATTTTCCTCACCCTTCTGATGGCTTTTTTGTTTTATCATGAAAAGGCTAGAAAGAATTATAATTTGAGCTCTCTTATGGATTTTGTCCCTGGCCTCTGATTGTTCCCTGTTATTCTGCTCCCCTGAATTGTTCTTAAAAGATGCACATAGGTAAATTGCTCTGGGATTTTCTCTCTTGGAGGCCCTGCCCATCACCCCATTGTCCTGCCTCCACCAATGCTGTAGCAGAAAGTTTCAGACTTAAATAAGTCTTGCTTTTCTCACTGTCCTGTCCATGCAGAAAATCTTCTATATGAAACAAGAACTGAGGTCGCATTCATTGTCTTTATCCATAAAACTATTTATTAATAAGTTGTCCCAAACAGAAAGGGAGTAGTCAAAAATCCTGACCAATGTATGTTACCTTGATTACTTTTCAACTTTACAAATATGATACATAGCACATTTGCTAAGATAGCTAATGCCAGTTTAAATTAAATGTCAACAAAATTTATGCTTATGACATTCCACAAATGGCCATTAACAGGTTAGTTGTTGTTATAAAGTTAATTACTAAAATAATAAAAATAAGGAGTAGGAGGATAAGGAGGAGAAGTGGAAGTCAGAAACATTTAAGAAAATAATCTGATGATGATATTAATGTATAAAAATAGCATAAAATTTGTCCTCATTATATAAGTGATAAAAATTAGAAAATATGTATTACAGTCACAAAAGCTTAAATACAGGTTGCTAAAATAGCATTGTTCATTGCTTCATATTTTTTTAACTCATTCAAAAGTAGTTCTTTTGAAATGCATTTTTCTTATGTAAGAAAGATTTCTTATCTATGTCCATTTACATGTGAAAAATAAATGTGATGATTTCCCAAAGTAAAATTCTTGTCTGACATTTCTTACTAGATTTATTCTACATTATGTTCATAGTTGAATGATGAATAATTGTTAAGATGATGGTAAAATTCAGTCAACAAAGGTAAAAGTACTCCTTTCATTCTGCATTTTCAAAGATAGTTGTACCTGGGAATATGCATTTTAAAATTAGAAGAAAGGCATTATATAAAGTTTCTCCAACATTATTTGTGAAAAGAAAACTCTTTATGAAATGTTTCCCCTTCTCTTTGAACACTCCTTCACAACTGCTCATTTACTGTTTTTCCAGTGTCTCTTCTGAACTTTGGGGTCGAAACATAAGGTAGTATTCAATGACCTTGTTCATTAAATATATTCTTATTTTGTACAAATTACCAATTCATGCATGGAAAACATTAATGAATCAGTGAGTTCCTGCAGCCAAGAGTTTATATTCTAGTGGAAGACAAAGCAGCCAAGATGACAATTAGACACAATGATGTGAGCTTTATTATAGCTTGAACAAAGGGCTATAGGAACATGTAGGAAAAGTGTGCTGTCTGCAAAGTCTTCCCCAAGAAGAGACTTATAAATTAACTTCTAAAGATTGGCAATGGTTAGCTATGCACTGATGAAGGTGCAGGGGATGAGGAATAAACAATCCCTGGCTAGGAGAAAAGCATGGAGGAGCCACAAAATGAGCTTGTTTGCCAACGAGAAGCAGTAAGTCTCACATGCAGTGTTCAGCAGGAACGTGCTATGAAACTATTGTAAGACTCCATTTCAAGCATAAGCCTGATTACAGAGAGTGCAAAGAATCAAATACAGTCTTTGGTAATTTATAGAAGGGCTGTCAGGAACCAGCGAAATTTTTCAAATAGAGAGTGACATGAAAATGTTTACAGTTAATAAAATTAATCCAGAAGATTGTTTGGAATATGGGTTGTTAGATCAAGTCTAAAGATAAGGAACCAAGGGATAAAGAGGAACTTGCAATGGAACCAAGAAAGTTCTTCATTGCTTACATTCTATTCTATATTTTGAAATGTATTATACAGCTATGAGATCACAATGTGTAGGCAGGAGGCATGTTTCTTTTCCACTAATTATAGCCAATTTTAAGATATTTACAAAGGGAATATTTCACTATTTTGAAATGCCTTTATGTCATTAGGATAATTTTAATAAAGAGGTGACATGTGAAGAAACATGATACATATAAATGTAATACAACATGTGATTTCATGTGAAGCCATGAACTTGTAAGTAAATATATAATTGAAATATTATTTTAACTGTCAGAATTAACACTAGAAAACATTCTCCCCATAGAAAACTTTAAATTACTTGTTTCTATAGTAATCCTGTTAAGTATTCCTTTGTAAATAGGAATATATTTGTTTACAGAAAGGTTACAGTAAATGAATTTGGTGTTTGTTATTTTTATTTAACACTCAGAAATGTAAAATAGACTTCTAAAACTTTTTAGAAATAATAGTATAATTTCATCATATGCAAGTTACATATATGTATATATACTGTCAATAAAACTATTGAATAAATAAGATTTTGTATACAATAAATACAAAATAACTCATTTAACTGCTTTGCTACTGACATATTTCAAATTTTTGGTTTTTAGAAGCCATCTTCAACTACCCAGATTGTTTACCCAGGCTAGAAGTGTCTGTTTCTCTATAGATTGTCTGATACTTAGAATTACCAAGCATGTTGGGATGGACATTTGATATTATGCTTTAAATGCCATTTCAGACCTTGAATCCCATATTGCAGTGCATGGGTTAGAGTCCTGTCTGATCCTGTTCCCAACTTCCTGCTAATGCTCATTCTGAGAGGCAGCTCAAGCAGTTTACTCCTCTCTGCTCACGTGGGAGACCTGGGAATGAGTACTCAGTTCCTGTCTTTGACCTGGCTCAATCCTGGCTGTTACTGGTATTTGGGAAGTGAGCCAGTAGGTGGAAGATTTCTCTGACAGTGTGTCTGTTTCTTTCTCTCTGCTTTCCAAATAGACAAGTACAATCAATCTTGCGCTTGCCATCATGATGGGTGGAAATCTCTTATTGTTCAACATGCGGTGTCTGATTACGGAAGTGGATACAGCATCTTCAGGGACTCCTGTGATTATTCTTTACCCAGTAATGCTCAGCTGAGGGGAATAACTTAGCACTGAAACCAGTCTGTAGCTGCCCAAGCTATGTGATGTTAATGTGAAGAAGGCTTTTGTTGCTGGAAGAGGAAAAGCAGGCTTCCAACTCATATGGAAGCACCAAAATAGCTAATAAAGACAGCGATTTGTTAAGATTCTTTGGCTTGATCTGTGAAATTGCTTATATCTATCATACTGATTTTTGCATTGTTAAATATATTATCCTTTGCTATATGAACTGGAATTAAATTTTATAGTTTCTTCCCACTATTTTTATTTTGGCCAGTGGCACTTTTTCACTATATAAAAGCACAGAATTTTTGAGTAAAAATGAATATCATCTTTGACTTCTTAAATATTATGGCAATTTATTTATATAAAGAGAATAAATTTCATGCATTTCATATCTAGTTTAAGAGCATAATGAGGGTCCGGTGCTGTGGCATAGCAGGTAAAGCCATCTGTTCAGTGCCAGCATCCCGTATGGGCTCCAGTTTGTGTCCTGGCTACTCCTCTTCCAAGCCAGTTCTGTGCTATGACCTGAGAAGACAGAGGAAGATGGTGCAAGTGCTTAGGTCTCTGCACCTGTGCTGGAGACTCGGAAAAAGCTCCTAGCTCCTGGCAACTGATGGGCGCAGCTCTGGCATTTGTGGCCATCTGGGAAGTAAATCAGAGGGTGGAAGACTTTCTCTCTCTCTCTGATCTGCCTCTCTGTAACTCTGCCTTTCAAATAAATAAATAAATCTTAAAAAAAAAAAAGCATAATGATACTTTCAGACCTACACCTCTGTGACATTAACAAACACATTTCATTTTGTAAAAGTTAGGTCTCATTTAGCCATATTTTATTTTGTAAATTTACAGTAACATTTTAATGTCAAAATATTGATCCTTCTGTTCTACATATTTGTGTGGGAGTTGGAAACTATTTTATCTCTAAATGATTAATCATTCCTACAGCATAAAATTATTACTTCCTAAATATATATTTACTTATGTAATTAGTTATTTCATGTGCAGAACAACAGAGAGAGAAGAAACACACACACACACACACACACAGGTCACTCTTCCATTTACTGCTTTATTTCCCAACTGCATAAAGCATCCAGGGCTGGGCCAGGCTGAAGCCAGGAGCCAAGAACCCCATGTTGGTCTCCCACATGGGTGGCAGGGGCTCAAGTATTTGTGTCATTTTCTGATGCTTTCCCAGGCACATCAGCAGGAAGTTGGATCCCAATATGCAATGCCAGCCTTGCAAATGTTGGCTTAGCCTGCTCTGTCACAACACAGGCCCCTTAAACACCAGGTTTTTAAAAATTTTTATTAATATGTAGAGAAAATATTTCATGGATTTCATGTATAAAATTCTAAGAAGATAATAATACTTACTTCCTCACTCAACCCTACCCCAACCCTTAAATTAAATGAAAAATTAAAAAAAAAAAAAGAAAGGGTAATAATGAGGGAGGGAGGGATGGTAGCAAGTATAATTATACTTTTTTTGTATAATTATACTCTTAAAACTGTATATATGAAATACAAAAAAAGTCATTGCAAAAATTAAAGAAAATATGAGCAAGCGCCATGGCTCAACAGGCTAATCCTCCGCATTGCAGCACTGGCACACCGGGTTCTAGTCCTGGTCGGGGTGCCAGATTCTGTCCCCGTTGCCCCTCTTCCAGGCCAGCTCTCTGCTGTGGCCCTGGAGTGCAGTGGAGGATGGCCCAAGTGCTTGGGCCCTGCACCCCATGGGAGATGGGGAGAAGCACCTGGCTCCTGGCTTTGGATCAGCGCGGTGCACCGGCCGCAGCGCGCCGGCCACGGCAGCCATTGGAGGGTGAACCAACAGCAAAAAGAAGACCTTTCTCTCTGTCTCTCTCTCTCACTGTCCACTCTGCCTGTCAAAAAATATATAAAAAAAAAGAAAATATGAAAGGAAATATCAGTATAATTATAACCTACTCTAGTTATTTACATTCACTGAACTGCTTTTGCTATTCCAAATTCATAATATAATTTAAAGTATTGTAAAATGTATGCTATTAGATTTGTTTTTCAAATTGATTGTCTGATCTTAACATTTTGCTTTCTTACATTAGATATATCTAATTTTAATTGGGCAATATTTAATTTCCTGACTTGAAAAAATAATTTTTACATGAATAGAAATAAGAAAATACTACTATTGAAAGCATAAAAATTTTCTTGTAAATTATATGAGGAAAAACAGGAGCCAAGATGTTAGATATAGATTTTACTTATAGAAGTGTCTGAGGAATATGAAATAATACTGCTCACCAGAGATGCCTTATAGAAGCTTTGCTCTTTCCACAGTTCTGATCTTGCTTAACAGTCATTTCTGTTGACTAAATCTCACCTACCTTTAAAGGTTCTACAAGATCGTCTTGATGTTTACAACAAATACAGTGATCTAGTGACATTTGACTGGGCTGTTAAAGTCAATCTTATTTTTTCTCCTTTTAGTTTGATCAATTGTGGCAGAATCATTTTACAACTCTGTATCCTATAGAGCTGTCAGCAAGTACATATGCAATGATCACCCTCTGATTTTATCTTATCTGCAAATTATGCTGTATCCAATCCTTCACAATTCCCTGGCAGCCATCTCACTGTCACTGGAAAGGGTTAGCAAATGATAAGGTATAACATACTACATGCTGAAAAGGGTACCAAGTAAGTTCAAGACAGAAACTAGTAAGCAATTAGGTGAAAAAGTTGTATATAGGCAAGTGTTGTTTTTGTAATAACTGACTTCTAGCTTTCATATTGCACCCAGATAATAACTCAGCTATAGGAATGACAAGAATGGATAGTACTGTTACTACACCATATTCCTCATTTTCGTACAAACATGTCATCTACTAAGGGATAGTAAAATACTTGATTTGATGATTTAATTATACTAAATAGATTTTTTGGAAAGATGAGAAAAATCAAAGATTTGTTTCATTTATTTGACAGAATGACACACACACAAACAGAAGGGAGAGAGAGAGAGAGAGAGAGAGAGAGAGAGAGAGAGAGAGAGAGTGAGAGAGAATCTTCCTTCTTCTGGTTTACACCCAGAAAGGCCTCAGTTGCTAGGGCTGGTGCAGTCAAAGCCAGGAGCCACTCCATCAGGATCTTTCATGTGGGTAGCAGGAATCCCAATAATTAGGCCAGCTTCTACTGTCTGCCCAGAAGCATTAGCAACTCACTGGATTAGAAACACAGTAGCCAGGGCTGATACAAGTGCTCAGATACCGGATGCTGATGTTGCAAGTGGCGGCTTAACCTGCTGTGCCACAACACTAGCCCTAGGGGGAAAATATTAAACAAGGATTATTCCAGGGACGGACTCATCATTCTCCCCTTTCTCAAACTTCAAATCAAATCTTTCTAATTCCTATTTCCGGATTCATGTTCTGTTTGCCACTAATTCCTGAAAACCTTTCACAGGACTCTGTGGAACTCACAATAATGAGTTAAGTCCTCCCACATATCTTTAGGTATCTCTTTGCCTTTTACTAAAAGATTGCAATCCCATCAGTTTTTGATGATGGCAAGAGCAACAGCAACCTGTAGAAATTCCTTTGATCTATGGTCAGATCTCCGTGGTACAATATTCTTCTATTTGCATACATTAACTCTCCAGCTATCACTTGATTCTTTTCCTTTTACACTGGTTCAGTAATTGAAGCTACCTTCAACACATTTAAATTTGTCTATCACTATGGCTTTCCTCAAACTCACAGTCATCTTTACTAGATTCCACATCATTTCCCCAATTTCTTGTTATAGTGACCTATGTTTTATTTTTAAAATGCATCCAGAACAGTCTGCTACAAACTTAAAATGTTGTGATAGTGTACATATGCACTTATAACTTAAAATTCACAAAGTTGTACATTAAAAAGATTCATTCAGATACATAACTGAATATATGCATATAAATGCACAAGGGTATTTTAAAATGTTTGCAAAAATGTAATTAGAAGATATTTAGGAGTGGACATTTAAGATAATACTTGAAATGACAATATTCCATACCAGAGTGTTGGGTTTGAGTCCCCACCCTGCTCCTAATGACAATTTCCTGCTAATACTCACCCCAGGAGGCAGCAGGTGATGGCTCAAGTGATTGAATCCCTGCTATAGTTTCCAGCTTCTGGTTCAGCCTGGCTCAGTCACTGATGTAGTAATTTAGGAACTGAACCAGTTTGATGGAAAATACCTGTGTGTATGTGTGTGTGTGTGTCTCAGCCTGACAAATAAATTTAACTAATTAATTAATTAATTTAAAACTTTTCCATAACACACAATTTCCACAAACTTTTTGAAGCCCCCCCCACACACACATAAACACCTCTATAGTTAGGTAGATAATTTATAAGCTCACACCCCCACACAGGATAAGTCAAGTTTATCTGTGTTAAAAAAACAGGACTTGGTGGTTAAAAATATTTCTCACAATATGTCTCTTTATTTTTAAGCTTTAAAATTTATTCAGAGAGTGAGAGAAATACACAGGAACCTGAGAGCTTTATTAAGGAAGAGGGATCAGTAAGATTAAGTGGGAAGCTCTGTACTGAAATCTCAGGAAGGAGTCTAGAGGCCAGAGGCACAGGTAAGAGCAGGTGGCAGGCCCAGCTCCCTCCCCACCCTCTTATCTACTTCCAAAATGGGAGAGGTCATGTAGCCTGATAGTTAACAATAACAAATTGCATTTTTTTAAATAACCAGAAAAAGACTTTTGAATGTCTGTCTTTTTTATGAGCTAAGAGTCCCACATGCTGCCCATCTCCATTATCCTCAGCCCAATCCTAACTCTGTGGCTACATCCCTTACTAGTCTCTAACTTTACAAATATATGGATTTCACTGGCCTCCTTATTATACCTATACCATGTCAGGAATCTTCCTACGTTAGGACACTACAATTGCATTTTTTTATTTTTTGGAACATTCTTTCCCCAGGTATTACAATGGCTAATTTTCTTTCCTCTTTGTCTTTACACAACTCCTAAATAAAATCTTTCCTGGCATCCTGTAAGAGCAAAACATTCCCCTCTTTCTCCATTACTGAGTTTCATGTCTCTTTTTTTCTTACATGTCATGACTCTTTGCAACATTTATCATCTATTTACCTACTAGTAAGTAGGTAAAAAAGTCTACTTACTTTATTGTTCATAGCTTGTCCCTATTATGATGACTTCAGATGTTCTGTTTTATTTACAGATACATTGCAGAGTACAGAATACACACATTTTGGTCAGCTCTCCGTGCTACACATTCAATAACTTACTTTGTAAATACATAAATAGAAAATGACTTATTATTTCAAATCATTAAAAGACAGCTTATTCTGTCTGAATCTAGTGGGACTTTCTATGAAGAGCACACTCTACATAAAATTAACTCTAGATTCACATACAAAATATTTGTATTTCAAAATCTAGGGAACTGGAAATTCACACAAGTTAGAATTAATTAAAGCTGAAATATACATTTGGTCTAAGTAAGGCTTAATAAACTAATATAATTCTTCATTGTTAGCAAAACAGTGAAGTCAGATTAGTAGAAAGTGGACAAACCTTTTGGTTTTCTAATGAAAATTTTATATGAATACACATAAATAAACAAAACAAAAAGTCATAAAACATATAAAGAATATAAGAATTCACCAAAAGGTATAAAAATTTGGAATAAATCTTCTCATTTTAAGGAAAGTCATGATTTTTGATTCCTGCGTTTTACTAATTTGATGACTGGGAAGTAGTCATCATCTGGCCAAAAGACTAATTTAATCACTTGGAGCTGAATGTCCCCATGGTGACAGCTATTTCGATATTGGCACATTTATAGTTCTGTGCTCATAATTAATCTTATGCAGACCATTTTTACATAATGTGAATCTATTTCTTGCTTCTAGTAATTGCATATCTAATTTACTGTGAAAAGAAGAAGCCAATATTGCATCTGGTAAAGTAACTAAAAAGCAAAGCTGAAAACACTATCATCTAATGATTTTTATCACTTGGCTTTACTTTGTTAACTTTTGGAACTTTGCAACCACAGTCATTTTAGCGAAAACTTGAATTGCAGCTGTATTTTGGATGAGGAATTATGCTTTGACATTAAAGAATTTTTTATTTTATATTTCACACATTTCTTATTGATACTTAAGTAAAGAAAACAAGTCAATAACTACTACTGATAGAAATCATCATGTTTATGTGTTTGTTTAAATAATACTGTTTTTTATTTATTTATTTTGAGCTAAAGCCCCAGGGACAAATATGGAATGGTGAAAAGATTTTGAGCAGGAGTTGTAAAATATTGTAGAAGATGTGCTTACTTCATTACAGCTATTTTCTCCTTTATTTGTGTGCTACAACAATTTGTAAAAATTATCTTTAGCATAATGCTGACTTCTCTGCATATCAGCAAAAGACTCAATAAGGTTTGTTCAGTGAATATAAAAGATCACAGGCAAAGCCATACATACTCTTAGACAGGTGACATGCAGTTCATGCTAATAAAAATATCTTATATTGTAAACTACCTTAACATTTTAGAATGTTTTATGTCAATTTTCTTATCTGGCTTTCTTAACTTTGATGCTTTATCGAGTAGTAGAATAAAGAAATAGGCCAGCGCCATGGCTCACTAGGCTAATCCTCCACCTGAAGCGCCGGCATCCCTGGTTCTAGTCCGGGTCGGGGCGCCGAATTCTGTCCGGTTGCCCCTCTTCCAGGCCAGCTCTCTGCTGTGGCCCTGGAGTGCAGTGGAGGATGGCCCAAGTGCTTGGGCCCTGTACCCCGATGGGAGACCAGGAGAAGCACCTGGCTCCTGCCATCAGATCTTTGCGGTGCGCCAGCCGCAGTACACTGGTGGCGGTGGCCATTGGAGGGTGAACCAACAGCAAAAGGAAGACCTCTCTCTCTGTCTCTCTCTCTCACTGTCCAGTCTGCCTGTCAAAAAAAAAAAAAGAAAGAAAGAAAGAAAGAAAGAAAGAAAGAAAGAAAGAAAGAAAGAATATATTCAGTCTTCTAAAAAATTGCCCTGCCAATAGACTAAGTAATTTGATATTATAAGCTTTCAAAAACTTTATGGAAAATAGATATTGCAAAAAAAACTATGCAATGATATAAATATGTTTGCACTAAAGTAATGTTTTGTTTCCACTTCCATAAACATTTGTTATGATTGTATATATTAGATTTTGTGAATGAGTATGGTTGGCATTATTGTCTCAATCTCAAAATTGAGACAAAATCAGGACATTTTTTACATTATATTTTTAGGGGAGAAAAACAATATTATTTTTTGTTCTTCCTTTCCCTAGAGAATCTCTAATCTGAAAATTAGTTTTTATATTTCTGTTCTTTCTCTGCCACCCTAGCCCCTGATGAAACACCTCTTCTAAAATTTATTTATGAGATATTAAGATAAATAGCAGTGAGGCCATTAAGATATTGTTAAGACTCTTCTCTCATAAATGGATTACAACATTCATGTGGCTAGTGGATTAATCGATTATCTGGAGACTGAGTTACCTATAAAAGATATTTGCTAAGGTGTTTTTTGCACACCCTGGCTTTCAAGATGTCATACCCTATGCCACTTGACTCTGCCAATAAGAAACCTATCACCAGATGTGGTCCTTCAATCCCTCAATCTTGGACTACAACTGTGAAGCAAAATAAGACTTCTTTTTATAACTTATCAAGCCTGTGTTAATCACAAAGCAACACTGACTGGAAAATATCCCTCCAAATTTAAGTTTTTTTAAAAATATTTTGAAATATATGAAACAACAGATTTCATATATTTATGCCCATAATGATATGCCCCACACTCCTTCGCTATTCAGTACTTCCTTTTTTTCATTTAATCTTTAATAACATACATCACAGGCTTGATCCTACATTAAACAATGAATTCAACAAGCAAAAATAGAAATACCACTATTATGCAGGAATAAAGACAAGGGTATAAACAATAAGCAAAGGCCAGCCATCAATTTAAGTAATATACATTACATTTTGTGTACTCTATATGTTAGTACAATTCAAAGAAACTATATTTGTCTTCTTCCTCTGGCTTATTATACCAAACATAATGATATCTAATATATGAAATACATAATATTTTTCCATTTATGTAAATTTATTTCAAAAGAAAACAAAGTTTCCTTTATTTATAACAAAAATAATTTCCTCACAAAAAACATGCTGTATCTTAAGCAGTTGTTCAGTTTTGACAATGCATTTCTCAATGTAAACCCATAATTTCTCAATATAAACTCATGGAAAGTTTTATTTGAGCATAGTATCTAAAATAAATAATGCATTAATCCATTTCTATAAAAGTTAAAATAATACCTAATTAATTCATTTACTAATATTAAGATATAAATTGTAGTTAGAGTTTGAATTTTAGTTTAATGTTCTAATTATATATACCATCAGTATTATAAAGAGATTGCAAACACTTTTTGTGGGTTCCTAAGTTAATTTTATGGCTATATACTAATATATTTTATAATTATAAATTTATAAAAGAATTTCAGACTCTTTTAAGCACTTAGTTCTATTCATTATGTGATACTCATAAATTTAAACAACAATTTTATTATGAAGTAATAAAACACAGTATTCAGTTTCATCAAGCATTGGTTTTTGATTTTAGAAATCCACTGAACAATTTATTTACCAAATTTAACTGGGCTGACACATAGGAAGGAAACTAGCCTATTTAAAATAAATATATTTTACAATAATTATAAATTATGTGTTCCTTCTTAAAAGTAAATCTGTAGAGGGATTCTAGGATGTCTAAAAAGGGAATGAGTATGTAAAAAATGTGGGACATTTACTCAGAGAGAATTAGAGAAAAATTAAGTGGAAATTCTATGGGATACTGTAGTTCTGTGTGAAAGGTGCAGATGTGCGGTATGAACATGGACACAACATAACTCCAACAGTTGAGGGGTGGAACATGGAGCAGTTTGGAGACAGAAGTGAGACCATACAGTAACAATCCATAATGATGTAGCCAAAGGGACAGAATGGCATGAGCCTGGGCTGGAGCCCCAGTGGATTATGGTTTCCCATGGACCCTGTGAAAGTAATAGGGGCATGTTTCTCTCACCCCATTCCTCCTACAATGGCATCTGCTACCGTTTTGGGCTTTTGTGGAGGCTGTGGGAGCCTTTGTGAGTATGCACAGCAACTGGCTGAGAAAGGACACTATCTTCTTGGCAGTACTGGTGGCATTTGTTGAGGGAGGTCACCATTATGTCAGTGACCCTTGTGTGTGATCCAGAGATTCTAGCAGAGGGAGAACTTTGCAGTCCCCACTGACTTTGGGCCTGACTGAGATGATTAACTGGGGAATGGGCAATCACGCAGGGCTGTAAGGCACCACACAGGCTTGGGGCTCAAGCTACCTAGCTAGAGCTGGTTCAAGGAATATCTGCCTCTCTTTGGACCAGGCAGGGTGGCAGGGCAGGGCATAATCTCTTCACCCAGAATATTAGCATTTTCAGGTGTAGCTGGGTCTCAGGGTAATCACTGGGTGAGGCTCCACATTCTAGGAGCTCCTTGGTTGTCTGCGGTGGATCCTTGAAGTGGGAACCTTGCTCAGAGTGAATTCTGTGTAGATCATTTGTGTTGGTGAGAAGTTGAGGGAGATGAGTTTTGAATCCACTGGGGGCTAAAACCCAGGCACTGCTCACCTTAGAGAAAAGGAGGTGAGGTTATGATCACACCAACAGAGGTGAGAAATCCCCTCATTCTGTTAACAACAGGAGAGTTACCATGCCCAACTTGGGGGTTATCCTGGATACTAACTCCACCTTGGAGCACTAAGCAGAGCTCCCTGGCTACATCCACCACAGGCCTCTTTGTATTCACTGAAATTACAGACATTCAACTAAGCCACAGATTCATAGTTCAAAAATAAAAACTATCAGAGGATAAAAACCAATAATTAACTCCACAAATACTTAAAAATAAATGAAGGAATTCAAGAAATAAGAATAAGGAAGACATCATAACCCCCTGCCAAAAGGAACACAACAATATTTCAATATTAGAATGTCAAGATGAAGAGATTGATGAAATGTCAGAAATGGAATTCAAAAGAGTAATTGGAATACTCAAAAGCAATCAGAAGCAAATCCACAAACTACAGAAAGCCATATATAACATGAATGAAAAATTGTCCATGAAATTGAGATCTTTTAAGAAAAATCAAAATGAAATTTTAGAAATGAAGGATTCAATAGATTTTTAAAAAATCAGCAGAAACTCTACAAGCTAGGAGAGAATGGTAGTCATAGTTCAAGGCTTCAGAAAAAAAAATACTGTCAACTCAGAACACTGTACTCTGTAAAGCTCTCATTTACAAATGAAGGTGAAATAAATGCCTCCCATAAAAGCAGAAATTGAATTTTTCACATCTGATCCAGCCCTACAAAAAATGCTTAAGGATGAGATAGACAAAGAAAAGGAGAAATATAGTTGTCAATATAAAGAGTTGTGAAGGCATACAACCTAGAGAAAAAGTACAGAAGAAATCCAAATTAAACAATAGGAATATTTATGGATAAATGGCAGGACCAACTTGTTACTTATCAATGGTCACTTTGAATGTAAATGGCCTCAACTCTAGAGTTAAAAATAAAAACTGGCAGAATAGATTAAAATACAAGATCCAGCTACAAAGATACATGCAGAATAAAAGTGAAAGAATGCAAAAAGATATTCCATGGTATACGAAAGCATAAAAGGGCAAGTGTAGCCACCCTAATAACAGAAAAAAAAAAAAACTTTAACACAAAAACTGTTAAAGGAGTCAAAGAAGGGCACTATGTAATGATTAAAGTATGAATTCAACAGGAACACGGGACTATCATAAGTGTATTTGCAAACAATCACAGGGTGCCTGGCTATCTAAAGGAAAAGTTAATGGATGTAAAGGGAGACATAGACCCAAATACAATAGTAATAGGACTTCAACACACCATTATCATTAATGGATAGATCAACTAGACAGAAAATCAGCAAAGAATCAAGAGCAATGTTTGAAACTGTGGACCAAATGGACCTAACTGATCTTTCATCCACAGTTGCACAATACACATTCTTCTCACCAATGCATGGAACATTCTTTAGGATAGACCATATACTAGGCCATCAATCAGGTATCTGTGAATTCAAAAAAATCTATATCATATCATGCATCTCCTCTGACCACAATGGAATGAAGCCAAAAATAAACCAGTCATGAATCTCTAGATTATGTGCAAACACATGAAGGATAGACAACACACTCCTGCTTAATACTGGGTCACAGAATAAATCAAAAGGGAATACAAAAATTTCTGGACAGGTGGCTCCAAGATGGCAGAATAGGGAGGGAGCTCACTGATAATCCAGGAAAAGATAGTTTAATAGAAGTGGAGATAGTGCAGGCTCAGGGAAGAGTTAAGGAAAAAATGGCAGAGGGGCAGAGGAAGCACTTTGGGAATTAGAAGGACGTGGTGGATCCATGTGGAAGGCATGGGTGCCCACAGCTCAGGAGCCCAGCTACCAAGAGTCTCCTCTGCACCAGAACTGGAAAGAGAGGTGAAGTGAAACCGCAATAGCCCTAGAAACTGACAGAAAAGAGGCAGGAAGAGCCTAGAGGGAACGAGGCTTGAAGCCCCATGGGGGAAACTACACCAGCCTAACTAGAAGAGAGAAAAAACTAAAAGGGGCAACATGGACACAATTCTTTCTCTCCACTCACCTTACAAAGGCATGCAAGACAATAGAGCAGGCAGCATTTTGGACATACATAACAGCTGTGCCAGCTCCGGGCTGTGCCCGCCCTCAGCCAAACAGAACAACCTGACTCTAGTTGGGAGTAATAACAGGAGACTAGGACCTAGTGAATGTGTGGAGCTTATGAACCAGGACTGTGAAAAAAAAAAAAAAACTGATGGTGTGTGGGAGAACATGGTGTGACTGACTTTGAGTAGTCTCGATGGGAGCAGCCACAATCTCAGGTGGCAATGGCTACCCGGTGAGAGACATAGCCGGGGAATCTGAGCTTACACTGAGGACTGCACAGATCATTTGTGTGGTCCTTGGGACAGAGCAGACAAATACTATACCCACTGGGGCTAGAGCTCAGGCACTGATTGCCATCTCAGAGAAGAGCTCAGCTAAGCAGAATTATTTCCCTTCTGAATAATAATAATAATAAAAGACAGAGAGAGATTTACCACGCCAAACCTGGGTGTGTCACCTTTGGCACACCCTTAACACTGAAGAAGTGAACAAAGCTCTCTGGCCACACCCACAACAATCCTCTAGATATTCACCAAAAGCAGACAGTCCACTTAGTCTAGAGTCATAGCATAATGAGAAAATCCACCACAGTGGAAAAAAAAAAAAAAAGAAGAAACCAAAGAATATCTCCACAATGTCAAACAACAAATGCAAAAAACAAGGAAATGAGAAAAAGGAAAATATAATGATGCTCCCAAAAGAACATGACACTCCAATACAATATATTGAAGATGATGAGATTGAAGAAATACAAGAAACAAAACTCAAAAAATTTATGAGACAAACACTTAGATGTTATCAAAAACAAATGCATGAACTATTGAAATTCATGCAGGAGAAGACAGAAAATCTCTCTCATGAAAATGAAATCCTACAGAGGAATCAAAATGAAATGAGGAATTTATTATAACATGAAAATGAGATATTAAAGAGAAATCAAAATGAAATGAAGAATTCAATAGAACAAATAAAAAACACATTTGAGAGCCTTAAAAATAGAATCAGTGAGGCAGAAGAGAGAATATTAGCCTTAGAAACAGAGCACAGGAAAATATACAGTCAAACCAAAGAAAAGAAGAGGAAATTAGAAATCTAAATAATATTGTTGGAATCTACAGTATACTATTAAAAAACCCAATATTCAGGTTCTAGGAGTTCCTGAAGGTACGGACAGAGAGAAAGGATTAGAAGGCCATTTTAGTGAGATATTAACAAAAACTTGCAGGGTTTGGAGAAAGAAATGACATCCAGGTACAAGAAGCACATAGAACTCCAAATAAACATGACCAAAAGAGAACCTCACCACTACACATTGTAATCACACTCAACACAGTGAAACATAAAGAAAAGATTCTAAAATGTGCAAGAGAAAACATCAGATTTCTCTCAGAGGATCTCCAATTAGACTCATAGCAGACTTCTCATCAGAAACCCTACAGGTTAGAAGGGAATGGTGAGATGTAGCCCAGGTACTAAGAGAAGAAAAACTGCCTGCCCAGAATATTATATCTTGCAAAGCTCTCATTTGTGAATGAAGGTGAAATAAAGACCTTTCATAGCAAAGAGAATTTGAAAGAATTTGTCACCACTCGTTCAGCCCTGCAAAAGATGCTTAAAGTTGTGTTACACAAAGAAACACAGAAACATGGCCATCAATACGAAAGAAGGTAAAGGAAGTAATTCTCCCAGTAAAAGATCACAGGAAGTTCAAAGCATATATTAGAAATATCTTTGGGAAATGGCAGGGTAAAGTCACTACCTATAGTCACATTGAATGTAAAAGTCCTCAACTCTCCAGTTAAAAGACACAGACTGGCTGAATAGGTTAAGGAACAAAACCCATCTATTTGCTGCTTATAAGAAACACATCTTTCCAACAAAGATGCATGCAGACTGAAAGTGAAAGGTTAGAAAAAAGATATTCCATGCCAACAGAAACCAAAAAAGCACTGGCATAGCCATCTTAATATCAGACAAAATAAACTTTAACACAAAAACAATTAAAAGAGACAAAGTGGGGCACTATATAATGATTAAAAGATCAATTCAACAAGATGATGTAACTATTATACATGTATATGTACCTAATTAAATGGCACTGGGTTATTTAAAAGATATGTTAAGGGACTTAAAGGGAGACTTAGACTCCAATAAAGTAGCATTGGGGGACTTCAATACTCCACTTTCAACAACAAACAGATCAACAAGATAGAAGTTCAACAAGGAAACAGCAGATTTAATCAACACAACAGACCAAATGGATCTAACAGATATCTACAGAACTTTTCATCCTACACTTGAAGAATACACATTCTTCTCAGCAGTACATGGAACCTACTACAAGATTGACCAAATACTAGCCCATAAAGCAAGTCTCAGGAAATTCAAAAAATCGAAATCACACCATGCATCTTCTCAGACCACAGCAGAAAGAAGCTGGAAATTAACAACTCAGAAATCCCTACAGCATATGCAAACACATGGAGACTGAAAACATGCTCCTGAATGAACACTGGGTCATAGAAGAACTCAAAAGAAAAATAAAAAACTTTTTGGAAGTAAATGAAGATAACAACACAACATATCAAAAACCATTTCAGAAATTGAATCAGTAATAAAAGCACTTCCAACAAAGAAAAGCCCATAAACGGATGGATTCATTGCTGAAGTCTATCAGACATTTAAAGAACCAACTCCAATTCTTCTCAAACTATTAAGAACAATTGAAAGAAAGGTAATCCTCACTAATTCTTTATATTAAACCACCATCACCTTAACTTTTAAACTTGAAAAAAGATGTAGCAGAGAACGAGAATTAGTCAGAAATCTCCCTTAGTCAATTTCTCTGTGAACATAGATGCAAAAACATCAGTAAAATATTGGCCAATAGAATGCAAAAACACATCAGAAAGATCATCCACACAGACCAAGTGGGATTTATCCCTGGTATGCAAAGATGGTTCAATGTTTGCAAATCAATCAATGTGATACACCACATAAGAAACTGTAAAAAAATCCTAGGATTGGCCGGCACCGTGGCTCAACAGGCTAATCCTCCACCTTGCGGCGCCGGCACACCAGGTTCTAGTCCCAGTTGGGGCGCCGGATTCTGTCCCGGTTACCCCTCTTCCAGGCCAGCTCTCTGCTGTGGCCCAGGAGTGCAGTGGAGGATGGCCCAGGTGCTTGGGCCCTGCACCCCAGGGGAGACCAGGAAAAGCACCTGGCACCTGGCTCCTGCCATCAGATGAGCACAGTGCGCTGGCCGCAGCGCGCTGGCCACGGCGGCAATTGGAGGGTGAACCAACGGCAAAGGAAGACCTTTCTCTCTGTCTCTCTCTCTCACTGTCCACTCTGCCTGTCAAAAAAAAAAAAAGAAAAAAGAAAAAAACCTGGGATTATGCCAATAGATGCAGAGAAAGCAATTGATAAAATACAACACCCTTTCATGATGAAAACTCTAAGTAAATTGGGTATATAAGGAACATTCCTCAATATAATCAAAGCAATTTATGAAAAATCCACAGCCAGCATCCTTTGAATGGTGAAAATTTGGAATCATTTCCTCTTTGATCTGGTACCAGTCAAGGATGCCAACCATCACCACTGCTATTCAATATAGTACTGGAAATTTTAGCCAGAGCTATTATGCAAGATAAAAAAAATGAAAGGGATACAAAGTGGGAATGAAGAAGTCAAACTATCCCACTGTGCAGAGGATATGATTCTTTATTTAGGAGATCCAAAGAACTCTAAGAGACTATTGGAACTCATACAAAAAGCTGACTTGCCCTAAATGGTAGAGTTAGAAATGTGCCAGGGGTTTCCAATTCAATCCTATCAAGGTGACATATACCAATGCCATTTCATTAGTCAAAGTGATCAATTTCAGTTAACAATTGATCATAGTGATAGGTCTAAGAGTCAAAGGGATGACATAAACAAGACTAGTGTCTGCTAATACTAACTGATAGAATCAAAAAGGGAGAGAACGATCCAACATGGGAAGCAGGAGACACAGCAACTCATAGAATGACAGATGTCCTAAAGAGCACTCTCACCTCAGAATCAGCCCTTAAGGCACTCTGGAAAAAAAAGAGGACCTAAATGAAGGATCTCTGGGAATGAGATCCCAGTGGAAAGAATGGGCTATCATAGAAGGAGGTACCTTTCTCTGAAAGGAGGAGAGAACTTCCACTTTGACTATGACCCTGTCAGAATAAGATCGAAGTCAGCGAACTCAAAAGGCTTCCATAGCCTTAGAAATTCATGTCTAAAGCCTAAGGAGATTTCTGACGCCATAAACAAGAGTGTCAATTTGTTACGTCAACAATAGGAGTCACTGTGCACTTATTCCTCATGTAGGATCTCTGTCCTTAATGTGTTGTCCAATGTGAAGTAATGCTATAGTTAGTACTGAAACAGTATTTTACACTTTATGTTCTATGTGGGTGCAAACTGATGAAATCTTTACTTAATATGTACTAAATTGTTCTTCTGTATATAAAGATAATTGAAAATGAATCTTGATGTGAATGGAATGAGAGAGGGAGCAGGAGTTGGGAGGGTTGTGGGCAGGAGGGAAGTTATTAGGGTGAAAAGCCCTTGTAGTCCATAAGCTGTACGTTGGAAATTTATATTTGCTAAATAAAAGTTATAAAAAGAAAAGTTGAGCAAAGTAGCAGGATATAAAATTAATGCACAAAAATCAACAGCCTTTGTATACACAGGCAATGTGACAGCTGAGAAAGAACTTCTAAGATCAATCCCATTCACAATAGCTACAAAAACAATCGAATACCTTGGAATAAACTTAACCAAGGATGTCAAAGATCTCTACAATGAGAATTGCAAAATCTTAAAGAAAGAAGTAGAAGAGTATACCAAAAAATGGAAAAAGCTTCCATGCTCGTAGATTGGAAAAATCAATATCATCAAAATGTACATTCTCCTAAAGCAATTTATAGATTCAATGTAATACCAATCAAAATACCAAAGACATTCTTCTCAGATCAGGAAAAAAATGTTCAGAAATTTACATGGAGGGACAAGAGTCCTCGAATAGCTAAAGCAATCTTGTACAACAAAAACAAAGCCGGAGGCATCACAATACCAGATTTCAGGACATACTACAGGGCAGTTGTTATCAAAACAGCATGGTACTGGTACAGAAACAGATGGATAGACCAATGGAACAGAATAGAAATACCAGAAATCAATCCAAACATCTACAGCCAACTTACATTTGATCAAGGAAAGAAATAATTGGACCAAGGAGAGTCTATTCAATAAATGGTGCTGGGAAAACTGGATTTCCACATCCAGAAGCATGAAGCCAGACCACTGCTTTACACCTTACTCAAAAATCCACTCAACATGGATTAAGGACGTGAATCTACAAACTGATTTCACCAAAATATTAGAGAACATTGGAGAAACCCTGCAAGATATAGGCACACTCAATGACTTACTGGAAAAGACCCCAGAGGCACAGTAAGTCAAAGTCAAAATTGACAATTGGGATTGCATCACATTAATAAGTTTCTATACTGCAAAATAAACAGTCAGGAAAGTGAAGAGGCAAATGACAGAATGGGAAAAATATTTGCAAATTATACAATTGATAAAAGGTTAATAACCAGAATCTACAAAGAGATCAAGAAACTACAATTAACAAAACAAACAACCCACTTTAGAGATGGGCTTGAATATAAATAGACATTTTTCAAAAGAGGAAATCCAAATGGCCAACAGACACATGAAAAAATGTTCAGGATCACCAGCAATCAGGGAAATGCAAATCAAAACCACGATGAGGTTTCACCTCACCACAGTTAGAATGGCCTACAAACAGAAATCTACTAACAACAGATGTCGGTTAGGATGTGAGGTAAAAGGGACACTAATCCACTGTTGTTGGGAATGCAAACTGGTAAAGCCATTATGTAAGACAGTTTAGAGATTGCTCAGAAACCTGAATATAACCCTACCTTACAACCCAGCCATCCCACTCCTTGGAATTTACCCAAAGGAAATTATAATGTCAAATAAAAGAACTGTCTGTACCTCAATGTTTATTGCAGCTCAATTCACAATAGATAAGACCTGGAATCAAACTAAATGCCTATCAACAGTAGACTGGATAAAGAAATTATGGGATATACATCAGTAAAAGAAAAAAAATCTTTCATTTGTAACAAAATGGAAGAATCTGGAAAACATCATGCTGAGTGAAATAAGCCAGTCTCAAAGGGACAATTATCATATGTTCTCCCTTTTCAATGACAGCTAACTGAGCACCTAAAAGGAAACCTGTTGAAATGAAATAGACACTATTAGAAACAATGACTTGATCATCCCTTGTCCTGACTGTCAAGGAACAACTTGCTATTTTATTCCTTTTAGTATTTTTTGTTCTACTTAATACTATTGGTTGACCTATTTAATTAACACATAATTATTCTTAACCTTTTAAAATTAACTGAAAAGTGGAATAAGAGAAGAGAAGGATGTACAGTTTGGCACTTTCTCACTCGGACTTACCTCCAATGGTAGAGCTAAAAACAAGAAGATTCCAATTCAATCCCATCAAGGTGGCATGTACCAATGCCATCTTACTTGTTAAAGGGATCAGCTTAAATTCATAATTGATCAAAGAGATGGATTTAATGTCAAAGTGATTACATAATTAAGAGAAGTGTCTGCAAATAATAATTGATAGAATTAAAAAGGAGAGAATGATCCAACATGGGAAGCAGGATACACAGCAGACTCATAGAATGGCAAATGCCATGAGCAGCATTCTGGCCTCAGAATCAGCCCTTAAGGCATTTGGATCTGGCTGAAATCCCATGAGAGTTTTGCAGGCATGGAAAGCCAAGAAATTGTGGCAAAAATGACCTAAATGAAAGATTTCTGTGAGTGAGTTCCCAGCAGAAAGAATGGGCCTTTTTCTGAAGGGAGCAGAGCACTTCCCCTTTGACTATGGCCTTGTCTAAATAAGATCAGAGTTGGTGAACTCAAGATGCTTCCACAGCCTTGGCAGCTCATGACAAGAGCCTCAGGTGATTACTGATGTCATAAATAAGAGTGTCAATTGTTAAATCAATAATGGGAGTCACTGTGCACTTACTCCCTATGTAGGATCTCTGTCCTTAATGTGTTGTACTATGCAAATTAAGAGTAAAACTACTACTCAAACAGTACTCTATACTTTGTGTGTCTGTTTGGGTGCAGTCTGTTGCAATCTCTAATTAGTACATACTAAGTTTATCTTCTTTATATAAAGATAATTGAAAATGAATCTTGATGAAGAATGGGATGGGAGAGGGAGTGGGAGATGGGATGGTTGTGGGTGGGAGGGAGGTTATAGGGGGAAATGCCACTATAATCCAAAAGTTGTTCTTTGGAAATTTATATTTATTAAATATAAGTTGAAAAACATAAAAAAATTTCTGGAAATGAATGCAGATGCCAGTACATCATATTAAAATGTATGGGATATAGCAAAAGCAATCTTAAGTGGGAAGTTTATTTCAATTGGTAGCAACGTGAAAAAATGGAAAGATACCAAATAGATGAGCTATCTTAAGGATCTAGAAAAACAACAACAAATCATACTATAAATTAGTTAGTAGAAAAAATAATTAATATTAGAGAAAAAATAAACATAATTGTAATGAAAAGAACAACATAAAAGATCAGTGAAATGAAAAGCTGTTTTTTTTAAATTATATTGATATACCCCTGACACAAATAACCAAAAAAAAAAAAATGAGAGAGAGGACCCAAATCAACAAAATCAAAGATTAAAAAGGAAATTTAACAACAGACCCCACAGAAATAAAAAGAATCACCAGAAATTACTACAAATAACTGCATACCACAAAAATGGAAACCTAGAAGAAATGGATAGATTCCTGGACATATACATTCTACCAAAGTGAGTCATGAAGATATAGAAAACCTGAACAGACCAATATCCCAAATGGAAATTAAATCAGTAATAAAGACTCTCCCAACAAAGAAAAGTCCAGGACTGGAAGTCTTCATTCTTGGATTCTACCAGACATTAAATTATAATTAAACCTGATTCCTTTCAAGCATTTTAAAATAATTGAAAGGGAGGGAATCTTCCCAAACTCCTTCTATGAAGCCTGCATCACCCTAATTGCTAAACCAGAAAAATATCAACAGGAAAAGAGAACTATATACCAATGTCCACAATGAGCATAGATGCAAAAATCCTCAACAAAATAGCTAATAGAATCTAACAACGTATCAGAAAGATCATTCACAAGAACCAAGTGGGATTTCTCCCTGCTATGCAGGGATGGTTCAACATTCACAAATCAATAAATGTGATCATGACATTAACAAACTGAAGAATGAAAATCATATAGTATCTGGATAAAAGCAGAGAAAGTATAAACTATAAAGTATAAACTATAGCATACTTTCATGATGAAAACCTTAGGCAAGTTAGTTATAGAATGAAAATTCCTCCATACAGTTAAGGCAAGTGATGAAAAATCCAAGGCCATCATCCTTTTGAATGGTGCAAAGATGGAAGCATTCTCCCTAAGATCCAGAACCAGACTCTCACAATTGCCCAATCTCACAATTTCTATTTAATCCAGTCCTAAAGTTTTATCCAGAGCATTTGGCAAGAAAGAAACATCAAAGGAATACAATTGGTAAACAGAAAGTCAAACTATCACTATTTGCAGATGAAATGATTCTATATATACAGGATCAAAAACTCTACCTAGAGACTTTTGGAACTCATACAAAGATTTGTAATATGGGAGAATATACAATCAACACACAAAAATCAATAGCGTTTGTATAAACACAAATGATGCCAGAGCTGAGAAAGAACGATTAAGATCAATCCCATTCACAATAGCTACAAAAAATAAATACTTTGGGCTAAATTTAACCAAGGATGTCAAAGATCTCTACAATGAAAATTACAGAATATTAAAGAGGTAGAAGAAAACACAAAAAATGAAAAAAATCTTTCATGTTCACGAACTGGAAGAATCAATGTCATCAAAATCTCCATACTATCAAAAGTAATTTACAGACACAATGTGATCATAAAAAAAAGCCAATGATATTCTCAGATTTAGAAAAAAAAATGATGCGAAAATTGATATGGAAATACAGAAAACCCTGAATAGCTAAAGCAATCTTATATAATAAAAATAAATCCAGAGACATCATAATATCAGATTTCAGGACATACTATGGGGCAGTTAATCAAAACAGCCTGGTATTCACCCAAAAACATACTTGTAGACCAATGCAAAAGAATAGAAACTCCAGAAATCCACCCATGTGTGTACAACCAGCTTATTTTTGACAAAGTAACTAAAAGTCAATGCCTGGAGCAAGAAAATCTCTTCAACAAATGATGCTCTGAAAACTGGATCTCTGTGTGCAGAAGTATGAAACTAAACCCTACCTTACTCCTTAAATAAAAATCCACTGAAAATGGACCAAAGACCTAAATCTATGATCCAATAACATCAAATTACTAGAGAACACTGGGTAAACTCTTTTAGATGTTGACATAGGCAAATACTTCTTGGAAAAGACCTCTAAATCATAGGAAAGCAAAACCAAAACTCAAAAATGGAATTGCATCAATATGAGAAGCTAGTGAATTGCAAAAGAAACACTCAGCAAAGTCAAGTGTCGATTGACAGAATGGGAGAAAATATTTGCAAACTATATAATGAGTAAGGGTTAACATCCAGACTCTATAAGGAGCATAAGAAATTCAACAACAACAAAACAAACAATCCAGTTAAGAAATGGGAAAATGACTTGAATAGGCATTTTTCAAGAAAGAAAATTCAGAGAACAGCACTGTGGCTTAGGAGGTTAAGCTTCCAACTGCAGTGCCAGCATCCCCTTTGGGCATCAGTTTGAGTCCCGGCTGCTCTATTTCAGATTCAGCTCATTGCTACTGGATTTGGAGAACAGTGGAAGATTTCCAAGTCCTTAGTTCCTTCACTCACATGGGAGACCAAGAAAAAGATCCTGGCTCCCTGCTCCAGCTCCAACCATTGTGAACAAGTGGATGGAAAATCTCTCTCTTTCTTTCCTTCTCTCTCTGTAACTCTGCCCCTCAAATAAATAAATAAATTTTTTAAAGGGAGAGTTAATTCAAATGGCCAGCAGACAAATGAAAAAATGCTCAGAATCACTAGCCATCAGGGAAACATGAATCTAAATCACAATGAGGTTTCACCTCACCCAATTATTATACAGAAATCAAAAAACAACAAGTGCTAACTAGAATACGGGGCAAAGGTACCCTAATCTACTGTTGGTTGGAATGTAAACTGGTGCAGTCACTGTAAAAGACATTAGGGAGATACCTCAAATCTGAATACAGAGCTACCATATAATCTAGCTCCTGGGAATTTACCCAAACCAAAATAAATCAATATATTAATGAGTTATCTGTAACCCCATGTTCATTGCAGCTCAATTCATAATAGTTGAAATACGGAAATGACCCAGATGTCCATCAATTGTTGACTGGATAAAAAATATGGTATATATACACTATGGAGTACTAGACAACCATAAAAAATAAGAATGAAATCTTGTGTTTTGCAATAACATGGACATGACTGGTAACCATTAAACTTAGTGAGATAAGCCAGTCTCAAAAAGACAGATACCATATCTTTTCACTGATCTGAGGTAACTAACAGAGTCTAAAATGTAATGTATTGGAGTAAAATGAACATTCTGAGATTAGATGATTCTTTACAGACCTGTTTCCTCTGTTGAGGAACAGTGTTGTGGTTTTTCGTATTATTAGTTGAGCTCTTTTACTTAGTGTAGGTTTAACCTTGTAATCATTAAATAAACTAAAATAGATATTTGTAAAAATTAGGAGTGAGAATGGGAGGTGGAGGAAGAAGAAGAGTTTGAGCATGGTCAAAAGAAAGATAGCGTGTAAAGCTTCAGTATGTTCCTAAATCTGTATACATGAAATACAAGAAAATTTTATTTCTTCAATGAAATTTTTAAAAAATGTAAAAAAGTAAATATGTAAAATAAGTTCCTTGGTCATCGTTTAAGTGCCATTTTTGAAATTTATGGTATTTATAAAAACTTATAATGTCCTCTTCTGATCTAAAGCTTAGTCAAACATTTGGACAAGAACTTTAAATTGTCTGTGTTCATGCATGTGACTTCATGATTTCAGCCTTATTCCTTATGCCACATTAGAGTGACTAATGTTTCACAATTGTCCCCTTAGTAGGAAAGATGTGTAACTCTCTCCTGTTGTTTTTCATTAGTTGCTCTTGGTTCCTCATTTATTCAGCCATCCTTCCTAATTTTAAGGTATAGCTTTCTGCTTCTGCACCAACATAGACCTTTCCATTTGTCACTTGGTTAAATTCCAGTTCTCCTGAAGTCTCATGTTGGCTAGCATGAATTTCAAATTCAGTTAGCAGATTTTCTTTCTCAGTGTTCAACTCCAATCTGTGGCACATTGTTTTATTTAATATACCTGTCAACATAGGATGCTCAGTGATAAATCACTGGTACATTTCTAGTCTATGCACTGTCATATCATATTCCAATTGGTTGGCTTCAAAATACAGCACACTATGTTTATGTTTATTTCTTAGGTGTGTGTGATAAACTTTCTGAGTGATTCTTTCCTGCTCATGTACCAGCATAGGTCCACTAAAATAATTTGAACTACTGCATTTTGATGATTTTATTATCACATTAATTTTCGTGGCTTATATCAATTAGGAACTAGTGCTCATTCCACTTTATCACTATGAGTTTGACCTTTGGTGAAAGCATTGTTTTGTTTGTTTATTTGTTTCTTACTTATGGCAATAAATAACTTTAGAACAAGCTGACAATGAATTCACTGGGGACCAAAGTCAGGCATAGTTGCAGACTGTTTGCAGGTAAGTACATTTACACACTAGTGAGTTAATTTTTTATTTTAATTTAAATATTTACATTTCAATGTGTCTATTTTAAGATTTGTTTTTTTTTATTTGAAAGTCGGAGTAGCACAGAGAGAGGAGAAGTTGGGGGGGGGTCTTCCATCCGATTGTTCACTCCCCAGTTGGCCACAATGGCTGGAGCTGCATCAATCGGAAGCCAGGAGTCGGAAGCTTCTTCTGAGTATCCCACATGGGTGCAGGGGCCCAAGGACTTGGGCCATCTTCTACTGTTTTGTCAGGCCATAGCAGAGAGCTGGTTGGGAAGCGGAGTAGCTGGGTCTCGAAACGGCAGCCTTATGGTATACTGGCGCTTCAGGCCAGGGCATTAACCTGCTGCACTACAGCGCTGAACCCTCAATGTGTCTTTACAATCCATGTATTTACTACTCATAATGCATAGGGTTCCTTGACATATAAGACATATACAACATGTCAAATTTTAAACCTGCACATTATCTCCTAACAGTATGACAATGATTTCACAATTTTAAGATCTATAATGTTGAATTATTTTATAAATGAATTATTTATTACTTTTTTTAAAAAGTGACTGCCAAATGAAATTTAATGCACTACAAATATCAAGATAAATCCATGAGATTATGTGAAAGGATATGGCAATAACTATTGTCTTTTTAAAAAAAGATTTTTATTTTACTTATTTTATTTTATTTATTATTTGATTTTGGCTGGAACTGCGCCGATCTGAAGCCAGGAGCCAGGAGCTTCTTCTGGGTCTGCCACTCGGGTGCAGGGGCCCAAAGACTTGGGCCATCTTCTACTTCTTTTTCATGCCATAGCAGAGAGCTGGATAGGAAGAGGAGCAGCTGAGTATTGAACTGGCACCCATATGGGATGCCAGCACTTCAGGCCATGGCGATAACCCACTGCACCACAGTGTCGGCCTCAACTATTGTCATTAAGGTGCACAATAATGTTGACTCTGTTCTATGCTCACAATAAGAGTTAACATTTTAATTGCTAGTTCGTATCAAAATACATACATTCTTGGAAATAGTCTTTTGCTCATTCCCCAATCAAATACAATTATTTTTCTTAGTAATGCTATAAATTCATTGAAACAACATTCAGATTTTTTAACTTTTATTTAGTAAATATAAATTTCCAAAGTACAGTATATGGATTACAATGGCTTCCCCCCCATATCATCCCTCCCATTCTCACTCCTCCCATTTCCCAATCCCTCTCCCATTCCATTCACATCAAGATTCATTTTCGATTATGTTTATATACAGAAGATTGACTTAGTATATATTAAGTAAAGATTTCATCAGTTTGCACCCACACAGAAACACAAAGAGTAAAATATTGTTTCAGTACTAGTTATAGCATTAATTCACATTGGACAACGCATTAAAGACAGATCCCATATGAGGAGTAAGTACACAGTGACTCCTGTTGTTGACTTATCAAATTGACACTCTTGTTTATGGCATCAGTAATCTCCCTATGCTCTAGTCACAAGTTGCCAAGGCTATGGAAGCCTTTTGAGTTCACCGACTTCGATCTTATGCCAACAGGGTCATAGTCAAAGTGGAAGGTCTCTCCTCCCTTTAGAGAAAGGTACCTCCTTCTTTGATGGCCCCGTTCTCTCCACTGGGATCTCACTCTCAGGTCTTCTTCTTTTTTTTTTTTTTTCCAGAGTGTCTTGGCTCTCCATGCCTATAATACTCTCATGGGCTCTTCAGCCAGATCCAAGTGCCATCAGGGCTGATTCTGAGGCCAGAGTGCTATTTAGGACTTCTGCCATTCTATGAGTCTGCTGTGTATCTCACTTCCCATGTTTGATCATTCTCTCCCTTTTTGATTCTATCAATTAGTATTAGCAGACACTATTCTTGTTTGTGTGATCCCTTTGACTCTTAGACCTATCAGTATGATCAATTATGAACTGAAATTGATCACTTTGACTAATGAAATGGCATTGGTATATGTCACCTAGATGGGATTGTATTGGAATCCCCTGGCATGTTTCTAAGTCCACCATTTGGGGCAAGTCCCATTGAGCATGTCCCAAATTGTACATCTCCTCCCTCTCTTATTCCCACTCTTATATTTAACAGGGATCACTTTTCAGTTAAAATTTAAACACCTAAGAATAATTGTGTGTTAATTACAGAGTTCAACCAATAGAACTAGAACAAAAAAAAAAATACTAATGGATAAAGCATTACATTGTACATCAACTGTCAGGACAAGGGCTGATCAAGTCACTGTTTCTCATAGTATCCATTTCACTTCAACAGGTTTCCCCTTTGGAGCTCAGTTAGTTGTCACCGATCAGGGAGAACATATGATATTTGTCCCTTTAGGACTGGCTTAATTCACTCAGCATGATGTTTTCCAGATTCCTCCATCTTGTTGCAAATGACCGGATTTCATTGTTTTTGACTGCTGTATGGTATTCTGTAGAGTACATGTCCCATAATTTCTTTATCCTGTCGACTGTTGATGGGCATTTGGGTTGGTTCCAGGTCTTAGCTATTGTGAATTGAGCTGCAATAAACATTAATGTGCAGACAGCTTTTTTGTTTGCCAATTTAATTTCCTTTGGGTAAATTCCAAGGAGTGGGATGGCTGGGTTGTAAGGTAGGGTTATATTCAGGTTTCTGAGGAATCTCCAGACTGACTTCCATAGTGGCTTCACCAGTTTGCATTCCCACCAACAGTGGGTTAGTGTTCCATTCTCCCCACATCCTCTCCATCATCTATTGTTGGTAGATTTCTAAATGTGAGCCATTCTAACCGGGGTGAGTTAAACCTCATTGTGGTTTTGATTTGCATTTCCCTGATTGCTAGTGATCACGAACATTTTTTCATGTGTCTGTTGGCCATTTGGATTTCCTCTTTGGAGAAATGTCTATTGAGGTCCTAAGCCCATCTTTTAGGTGGGTTGTTTGTTTTGATGTTGTGGAGTTTCTTAATTTCTTTGTAGATTCTGGTTATTAACCCTTTATCTGTTGCATAGTTTGCAAATATTTTTTCCCATTCTGTTGGTTGCCTTTTCATTTGCCTGACTGTTTCTTTTGAAGTACAGAAACTTTTCAATTTGATGCAATCCCAGTAGTTAATTTTGGCTTTGATTGCCTGTGTTCTAGGGTCTTTTCCAAGAAATCTTTTCCTCTGTACATGCATTGCAGAATTTTCCCAATGCTCACTATTATTTTATGGTATTGGTTCATAAATTTATATCTTTTATCCAATTTGAGTGCATGCATTTTTGTAAGATGTAAGATAGGAGTCTAGTCTCGTACTTCTGCAGGTAGAGATCCAGATTCCCCAGCATCATTTGTTGAAGACTGTCCTTTTTCCCAAGGATTGCTTTTATTGTGCATATACACTATGGTATACTACTCAACTGTAAACAAACAAAAAAATGTAATCCTGTCTTTTGTAACAAGATGTATGCAACTAGAATCCAATATAATTATTGAAATAAACTGGTTCCAGAAAGACAGCTATGTTTTCCCTGACCCAAAGTAAATATTAGGGTACCTAAAATGTAATGTTTAGGAGTGAAATGGACATTTTGAGAGTTGATGATTGTTTACAGCCCTTGTCTTTTCTTTTGAGGAACTATTCGTTGAATTCTTTTAATTAATGTATGGTTGACTATATGATTATAAGTAAGTGAAAATAAATCTTTGTAAAAATTAAGAGTGGGAATGTAAGAGGGAGGAGGAAGCAGAATTGGAGCTTGTGTGGTAGGGAGGAGGAAGCGGGGTGGGATGCAGGCACAGTGGGGAGAATAACATGTTTCTAAAGTTGTAATTATAAAGTATATGAAGTTTGTAAATTTAAAGCTGTATAGTTCTTCGTACATTCCTATGGACTTACTTCTAAGAGTATAATTAAAAAAAACTTCCAATGGGACCCCAAACCCATTTAGACTAGGTGGTAAAAATATCATCTTAAGTGTTACAGTGATCATATGGATAGGGTTGAGTGACTGGTAATAATAATAGATAGAATTATAAAGGAATGAATGTTCCTAATGGGAAGCAGTCCACACAGCAGACTCATAGAATGACAATTGCTTTAAATAGTACTCTGACCTCAGAATCAGTTCTGAAGGCATTCTGGTCTGGCCAAAAAGCCCATGAGAGCATTTCTGGCATGGAAAGCCAAAATACTGTAGCAAAAAAATGACCTACATGAAGGAGCTCAGTGTGTGAGACCACAGTGGAAAGAAGTAGTCATCAAAGAAGGATGTACTTTTATCTGAAGGGAGGAGAAAACTTCCACATTCCTTATGGTTTTTTTCTAAATACTGACAGAGTTTCTGGATTCAAAAGGCTTCCATAGCCTAGGCAAGTCTTGCCAGGATCTCTGGGTAATCACTGACATCATGCATAAGAGTGTTGTTAAATTAACAGCAAGAGTCATTGTACACTAACTTCCCATGCAAGACCTCTGTCCTCAAAATGTTGTATTGTAATTATGCCTAAGTGCTCCCAAAAGATGTATCATTCTTGGTTGCACCTTTAAAATAAATTAAGTTTCTAAAAAATAAGGGTGGGGTGAAATTGACTACAAGATGCAATGATTTTGAACAGCCCTTGTCTCGACTGTTGAGGAACAGTTTTGTGTTGTTTTGTTGTTTTTTTTGTGTAAATTGTCGAACTCTTTACTTAGTATAGAGTTTGTCTTCTGCATTTTAGTGGAGAATGAGACTGGGGATAGGAGAGGAGGAGGAGAAGGTCCAGGGGAGTGAGTGGGAGTGTGGGTATGCTGGGAAGAATCACTGTGTTCCTAGAATTATTCTTGTGACATGCATGAAGTTTGTGTTCCTTAAGTAAAATGTTTCTTTGGGGGGGGAGATAAAGTATAATAAGCATTAAAAAATGAATAATAAACTGGATGCTTACATGTAAAAAAAAAAAAACCACAAATCTCTGAATTCAAAGTATCCTTTACTATTTCTCTCCACTAAAAGTTAATTTTGTATTCACTTGTTGAAATGCCTCCATTACTCCCTTTAATGAACAGATTAACTGATCCTTCAATGTGACAAAGTAAGTGAGACAATCCAAGCTTTCAACAAGGTGACCAACAGAGAAATAGCCATTTTTGTGGATAGCTAAACAAAAACAGCAGAAAAAAGGAACAAAATAAACACACTCTGAAATGACCTTGTTTCTGTGACATAAAATCAGTCTAAAATGTCTTTTAAGCATTTAAAATCAAGTAGACAAATATGAAAACATGTTTTTTAAAACTTGGTTTTGGTGTTTAATGATGATTTTTGGATTAAATGAAATTTATCTGGATGACTGATTTTAAGAAGAAGGATTAAAACTTGGTTTTACCAGAAAAGAAGCACCAGGATAGGGAACATTATGTTTACTTTTTCCTATGACATTGTGTTTTACCAGAAGTGAGTCACAGAAAAACACCACACACTGAGAATTTGGAATGAGTCCTTTGTTAATCAGCAGATAAGAGCAGGCTAACGCCTCCGGATCTCTTTGCCCTGAGCAGAGGCAACTGAAGATCTTTCAAAGCTGAAAACCACCATCTCATCTGGGGGAGAAGAAATGGGAACAAGACACAGTGGAGTAGCATTTGGTCATCTTTGATTTCGCCTGGCTTGTTGGCATAAATACAGCAGGGTTCACTTAACACCACAGAGAGACCTCTTGAGAAAGAATCAGTAGGTTGGGTCCCCATCTATTTTGTAGGACAACCTCCCCAAGACCCTACCTGGCTATGCAACAGATCAGTGGAAAATTAGAAGTGGCTAATGTCGCCATATAAGAAATACCTAGCTCACCCCAAACAAAGGCTGCTGTGCCGAGGGCAGCAGTGCCTGCCACACTGAGCCCAACTAGCACCAGGACAGGGCAGCATGATGTTGGCGATAGTTAAGGCTAGGGGGATCAAATGGTGTCCCTCGGGTCCACTGTAAGCATAGACCTGAAGAAGGACATGCACATTAAACAAAGAGTGGAGCATTTGTTGGCAGCCTAAATTGGGGGTGATAAGATCTAGCTCTCTCCATGGTGGCTCTAGCCCCTGCTGCTAGTTCTGGTTTGAAGATTTGTGACAAGCTGAAAGATATGGCCAAAACCATAGGTTTGCACACACAAAAAAACAGGCTGTCACAGTGTGGAGAGGTGGGGAGAGGTTAAACCAATCTCAGAGCAAGAGTCTCCCTGTCACAGTTACAGCCTGAATGCACAAAACATTCTGCTAAAGCCTCAGGGTTTCACAGACACTTAGCCTAACCAGACGGCCCCGATCCCCCCTTCCTTTAATTCACACACTAATACTACTAGAACCCAGGTGTCAATCTCATCTTGGCTACTTCCAGATGATAGGAAGTGATTCTCTTAGAGACCTGTTACGGTGTGGAGTGTTGAAGGTGATGGTCATGGCCATCCAGGTTGCTTTGGTAGGAAATAACCTCCATTTCAGGTTTCATCTGAAGTATCACGGCATCTTGATAATTATTTTTTGAGGGGTCTGTAATCACAACCAGGATCTCACCATGGTGCATATCTTAGGGAACCGTGGCTAAGACAGGGCACCAACAGGAGGTAGCTTCTGGAGGGGGCTACAGTGCCAGCTTGTAGAAATTGCTTCCATCTGGAGCTGGTGCTGTGGCATATTGGGTAAAGCCATCACCTGCAGTGCCAGCATCCCATATGGGTGCCAGTTCCAGTCCTGGCTGCTCCTCTTCTGATCCAATTCTCTGCTATGGCCTGGGAAAGCAGTAGAAGATGGTTCAAGTCCTTGGGCCCTTGCACCCATGTGGGAGAGCCAGAAGAAGCTCCTGCCTCTTGGCTTTGGATTGGCTTAGCTCTGGTTGTATGGCCAATTGGGGAGTGAACCAGCGCATGGAAGACCTCTTTCTCCCTGCCTCTCCCCCTCTCTCTGTGTAACTCTGACTTTCAAATAAAGAAATAAATCTTTAATTAAAAAAAGAAAAAAAAATTGCTTCCATCCAAGGTTTCATATGCATGGCCATCTAGAATTCCATTGCTTTAAGTCTGGAGAAAACGAATCTAATATGCAGATTGTATATGCAGGATCTAAAACAAAGGACAGAGTCATTATCACAGGACCTATGAAAGGCGCTGTCCAAACCAGGAAGTAGTTTTCCCATTAAGAGGCAAACAGAAACTGACTTAGGTACTAGAAGAGGCATCGCAAGGGAGATGAGAACCTCCTTAGGGAGAGCAACCTGTTGACTTCCATTAACTGGCTGGCCTGGGGAGAGCTGGCCTGGATAGACGGTAGGTAGCACCTCTCAAAGAAATTTTACAGTTGTGACTTCAGTGTTACTGACCCTGGGCCATCCTCTCAGCAGAGGTGGTTAGTTTAGAAAGGGGCAGAGTGAACAGCTTTTCACCTTAGTGCAAACAAGGTCTCCGGCTCTGGCCTAGGAGTCCTTGAACTCCAGGGCAGTTCTGCTTCCAGCGACACATCTCTTGGATGGCAGAGCTGACAGGGCTTTTCAGAGGCTGACTTATGTCATGATTTCTGTCTGTCCGAAGACCTGGCTTTCCACATCAAAAACCAATGCCATTTGGGGTGGACTGACCTTACTGTATCTTCCTGATGGCAGATCACTGTGTAAAGTTGTTATTGATTGGCCTGCCAGCTATCATCACATTGCTCCTGTTGCCTATCTCACTCCTCTTCTTCCTGGTCTCTGTTAAAGTAGACCACCGAGGAAGCCTTTGGGATGTCAGCCAAGGGGTGCTCAATCCCATCTCTAACTTGAGTGGCCTGAGCCAGAAATCTGTGGTCACAAGCATGTTCTGACAATGTTCTTTCTGTGAGATAACATGATGTACATGAGGAAAGCTATGTCTTATTAGGTTAGATCAAACATCTTACCTAATCTGTATAAATAAACTGATAGAGACCACCTTATCTAACCTGTCTATAAATTTTGAAGTAATTAGTAAGATTTCTTTTTTTTTTTTGGTCTGAAAAGGGGTTTTTTCCTGTTTACTGTGTCCATGGCAAAATAAATCAACCTGCAAAACCCGATCCTATTGTAAGCTTGCATTTTGGCTATGTTGTTTGGTCTTCTATATGTGGCCAGGCACTCTTACAGAAAAAATGCTATCCAGCCCTTTCATAGGGTCTTAAATATTAAACTGCACATTCCGATGGAGGGTCCTACAGAATAGAATCATTTCTCCGTCTGGAAGAGAAATGAGGGAATCAGTCATGCTTCCCAGATTGCTTACAGTCAGTAACTTAATATCAAATGAAAACTTAGCAAATGATTTTAACTTTCAACAGCTTAAAAGCATTTATCAAAAGGTACAGTGGGTTTTATCAATTTTAATTATATATATAATTAAAAATCTTTCTTAAATATCTAACACAAGTGTTATTTGTTTGACCAGCAAACCCAAGCAAAACATCATTGACTTAAAAAAATATTTTGTTGGCCGGTGCCACGGCTCAATAGGCTAATCTAATCTTCTGCCTAGTGGTGTCGGCACACAGGGTTCTAGTCCCGGTCGCCCCTCTACCAGGCCAGCTCTCTGCTATGGCACGGGAGTGCAGTGGAAGATGGCCCAAGTGCTTGGGCCCTGCACCCCATGGGAGACCAGGAGAAGCACCTGGCTCCTGCCTTTGAATCAGCGTGGTGCTCTGGCTGCAGAGCAGCGGCCACGGCTGCCATTGGAGGGTGAACCAATGGCAAAGGAAGACCTTTCTCCCTGTCTCTCTCCCTCTCTCACTGTCCACTCTGCTTGTAAAAAAAATAAATAATATTTTTTTCTACCAACAGTTTAAAACATCTGATATAGAAGTTTATTTAGGTCATGTGACCCAACATTGTATTTTAGGTTAATTTAGCAGTTTAAATTTATGAGCAATTTTTTATATATAAACCAAGTAGAACAGTACTCAATAATTTTATCTACATAGACATACAACATGTATGCACATATAACACATCACATATATTAAAGGACAGAATAAGAAAGCAGTTTCAGTAATAGATTATTCAAATCTTCATATTTTTTTTAAAATTTACCATCAATTGATTATGATTACTTTCTGCTCCTAGTAACCCAAATTAACCACACTTTTTTTTTTTAATTGTAACCTGTTACACTCTGCTTTTATCAGTCTGCAAAGCCATCCCAAAGTACTGAATACAATAGAAGTCAGGGAAAAAGAAGTTCTTTGGAACCTAAAAGAGGAGACATTTAAACTAAAAACCAACAATGTTTTAATTTGCATGAGCAGTAATCTGATTTTTAGTGTTTAAGGAGAATACAATACTGTGAATCACAAAAGACTTTAAATAACTATGCTTAAAATTATAAACTCATTAACCAACAAGAAGATAAGAAAAAGTAAACAGTAAAAAGGTACTTGTAAGATTTTATAAAACATGTATCCCTTTTAGGCATCTGATCCTTTTTCATTGAGATGATCATCATGACTGATAGCATGAGAAAATTATTAGAAATTAGTAACTTTTGGATATTTGCATCAGTAGCGTCTGACATTTTCATGACTTAATATTTAGTACTACTTTACATCTTGAGAGTACTTTTTTTTTTTTTTTTTTTTTTTTTTTACAGGCAGAGTGGACAGTGAGAGAGAGAGACAGAGAGAAAGGTCTTCCTTTGCCGTTGGTTCACCCTCCAATGGCCGCCGCTGATGGCGCGCTGCGGCCGGCGCACCGCGCTCGTCCGATGGCAGGAGCCAGGAGCCAGGTGCTTTTCCTGGTCTCCCCATGGGGTGCAGGGCCCAAGCACCTGGGCCATCCTCCACTGCACTCCCGGGCCACAGCAGAGGGCTGGCCTGGAAGAGGGGCAACCGGGACAGAATCCGGTGCCCCGACCGGGACTAGAACCCGGTGTGCCGGCGCCGCAAGGCGGAGGATTAGCCTGTTGAGCCACGGCGCCGGCCGAAAGTACCTTTTATGTAATCCAAAAATCCTAATTAGTTCATGTTTGGAAGTTTGATTTTTTAAATGCCTGTCAAAGGTGCCAAGAAGGCTCAAAATATCTGGTAGAAATAGGATCCCATAACATCATGACATAATATAGACCAGATTTGAACATTGATCCAAGTGATCCCTCAAATGCTTTAGAATGAGAATATATTTAAACAAACCATAACTCCTTTAATAATAATAAAAACTCAGCTTCTTTTTAAACAATCAGAACTTAAAGAGAAATAGAAAACATAAAGAATAATTCAATAGGGTACAAACTTGATGTCTATTTGGTTTTTCACTAAAAGGGAACTAAAATCTCAAAATATGAGTCAGCACATGGAATCATCTTATAACTTTGGACAATTTTAAGAAATAGGGAAGAAAAGAGAGCTTCCTGGAGATGGCTAGAAAACTAACAAAGAGCCACCAATTAAACAAAAAATTAGTTAAAGGAGATGCTACAGTTTTTAAACAGATTTCAAAATTAGGGCTGTTTCCAAATATTTCTGCTGAGCTCCCTGATACACATTTTGAAATAACCCTTTAAAAAATATCCAAATCAAGATGGTATTTTTAAAATAATATAATATCAAATTTCAATCTTACTTTTAAACAGTGTTGAATTTCTTTTATATATGCAGTTTACGAAAATATGTGTTAATGAACCAAGATAATTTTTCCGTAAGATACAAGGTGCTTTGGGTACCAAAATTTGCATTTAGACATATTTATCTCATTTACCTTCCCCCAATTAACATTTAGCAATTACAACTAGATGACTTAAGTTGCTGATATTATATCATACCTTCATTCGAATTAAGGTAAAAATTATATTTACATGGAATTGTACTCATTTTTCTAAAACTTTTGTTGGAAATAGTTACATAAACCAAAGATTGCAAATCCACATTAGGGGAGTATAGCAAGAACTGATAACCCATTACTATTTTTCATCTGGAACTGTTAAACCAAGTCACAAAACAAAGTTGGCAAATTACAAAGCAATTTTTAAGGAGTGAGAAGCTTTTTCAATATTGGAGGTAGGCCAGTCAACTTCACAGATTTCAGTTTACCTGGAGTCAGGCAGACCTCACAGTCATCTGAAAAATCCAGAGAGAAATTCTTGGACACACACTAAAGAGGTATTGGCTTAGACTGAGCAGAGCCCATGTAAATGAAGGGGCAGGTGCCAGCACCATGTTGCATCCCATATGGGCGCCGGTTCGAGTCCGGCTGCTCCACTTCCAGTCGAGCTCTCTGATATGGCCTGGGAAAGCAGTGGAGGATGGCCCAAGTGCTTGGGCCCTGCACCCATGTGGGAGACCAGGGGGAGGTGCCTGGCTCCTTGCTTCAGATCAGCGCAGCTTCAGTCATTGCAGCCATTTGGGGAGTGAACCAACAGAAGGAAGACCTTTCTCTCTGTCTCTACCTCTCGCTGTCTGAAACTCTAACTCTCAAATAAAATAAATAAAATCTTTAAAAAAAATGGAAGGGGCCGAGAGACTCCAGAGACAAGGGAAAAAAGGAATCAGATAGGCAGGACAAGGAAAAGAATTTACCTCCTGTGATTATGGATGAGACAGAACATCAGAAAGAGGCCACAAAACAGGAACAGAGTAAACCAAAACAGAGTCTTCTTGACCAGAGTCCCAGTTACTCTGAGAAGAAAGAGAAAGGAATCCTCATCAGGAATGACACTCTCCTTGTCCAGAGTTGGTGCACACAGGAAGAACAGAGCTTTCCTTCCAGGATGACAAGGTCTGAACAGGCCTGATTCAGTGGAGAAGACAGCAGTCACTCCCAACCCCTCAGATGCCGGTGAAAAGCCTGTGGGGCCCGGGAAGTTCTCAGGGGTGCCTCTCATATAACAATTCACCCAGCCAGGGAGACCTGGAGTGAGGCTGCATCTCCAGAGGCTATCTCACTGGGGCCTCCAAATGCTGTACCCCAATCGAGTTATAGAGAAATGCCACACACTGAGAATTTTGAATGAGTCCTTTAGTAGCTGGTGACCCAGAGCAGGCTCATGTCTCCAGATTTCTCAACCCCAAGAAGAGGCAAGGATCGGTCATTCAAGGCTAAAAACCACCATCATGTTTAGGGAAAGCAAAATGGGAACAAGGTACATAAAAGTAGCATTTGGCCATTATTGTTTAAAAAAAACAATTGCAGCTGCTATTCAGAAGACTTACAAGTGCTGAATGTACTGACAAACAGGATATGTGTGGAGGCTTCCTGGAGCCACAGTCTGGGGTTCTAAAAGTCTCCGAGTTGGTCACATGGGGTCAGGGGTGTGTATGTTAAAATAGAGCCACTGGGCAATATGGAGTCACTTCAGTTTCTCTTGCCACTTCAATTCCAAATTTCCAGTACAGCAGCAAAACAGGCATTTATACTGTTGTTGAATAAATGACTCAGTTTAGAAGGAAAAGAAAAGTCTTAGCATATGCTATTAATATGATTTTCCATTTATTCAGAAATTTTTTCCAAACATTTTAAAACATTTTAATTACTTATTTTCATTTTATTTTAGAGGCATGGGACAGAAAGAGAAACAGATAGAAATCATCCATGTGCTGGTTCACTCCCCAAATGTCTACAACAACCAGGCTGAGTCATTTGGAAGGCAAGCATCTAGAATTCAATGCAGGTATGTTGCAAAGATCCTTGAATTTGATTTATCATCTACTACCTCATGGTGTGTACATTATCACGCAGTTCCATTGGAATTGGAGTAGCCAGGTCTCAAACCAGGGACCCGAGTATGATATGTGGGTATCGCAGGCAGCATCCTAAGTATGTCTTGAGTCTCTGCCCACTGCTTTCTAGCATCTTTTAATCAAACCAAATGGAGGTGGGCATGGGACTCCCAAAGCAGTGTCCATGATTATAGACTCAATCTAATGGCATAAAAATGGTTTAAAATTTCTGCTGAACGTGGCACAGAGTTCATGCTTACTTCTCACATTTGCCCATGCTAGTCATGACTGTGACTAATGAGTGTCAAGGACCCCATTGGTTTTGGTATACATGACTCAGGTTCACCATGCTCTAGCTTGTACTAGAGGCCAATTCCATGCTCAGGAGAATATTGTAAAGTAGTTTTGTTCATAAAAGGGGGAAAAAAGCACTTATGAGGAAGTTTCTAAAAATGGATATTTATCAAAAATATCCTTGAAAACACAGCTCCAATTGAATCCTAAGACAAGATGCTTTTACATCACCTCTAAAGAAAAAGAATTATATATCATAGTATAATTATGATTATCACTTGTTTTGTGAATTAAAGGAAACAGTGGGCCATCTGAATATGAGGTACTACATATAAAAATAGAGAAACTGAAGAGAAAAAGAAAATTGGAGCTGTATACCAACAATGACATAAATAACAGATCTTCAATTCCAAAAGCTTTTCATTTTCCATGAATATTTGTAAAGCTATATTGGCCCATGTTTCCATAATATGATAACAGAAAAAATGATATTTCTTCTAGAGGAAAACTGATATGTATCATCTCAGCATTACACACAGCTGGTCCTGTCAGCTTGCATTATTACTAAATAAGTGGTGCTCACAGCAAATCATGTCTCTAAAAAATGTGCTTATAGTTGTGTGTGGAGCCACATGATAAAAACAGAATGTCAACTTGAAAGCTTTCATATGAAATACATTATCATATGAATTGTGGAGTACATCCAGGGGTCTTGAAGCAAAAAATGCTATTCATCTATGCTGAAATTTAAAACATAGTAAAGCAAGCAAACAGTTAATGAATAAGAAAGTCTATTCACAAGAAAGATAATATCATCTTCAAATTAGCACTAGTGATGCTATTTATGTTAGCTTGTATGCTAGATATAAAAGCTTCATTTGCCATGAGACTTGCCAAGGTTACAAAACAAAATTGGGAGGGATAAAGAATAGATTGATTTAAATGTTATGTACAGCAATGCTTTATATATATATATAAGGTTATGAGAGGCTATTGACATTATAAAAAGTAAAGTTTAAGCACATCAACAAATTATTAATTACATCAGCTAAAGTATTCCTAACCTGTATTTTGTAAATGAATGAAATATCTATTTTAACTGAGATGGCTTTCCTAGTAGTTCAAAATGGGGAGATTATATAAAGTTATAGTGACAAGAGAGCCATGCTAATACATTTCTTCAAGTCAATGACTCTATCTTGTTTGACTTCATTTCTCTATGAGGTGAGTCAGTGGCTAAGAAGATGATAAGTAAATGTTAAAATGAACTGAATCTTACTGAACATAATCATTGGAGTCAGGGAGTCACTTCAATTCCTTGAGCCATCATTTACATGCTGGCTTGTCATGGAAAAAGTTTAATGTATTAGACTTTTCATTTTCTTTAAAAGAAGAGTAATTTTCCCTAATCTGTCACATTGCTATAGAGATTAATGAGGCTATGTAAATGTTGAATATATGTGGCACACAGGAATGTGTGGTCACTACGCAGTTAATGACAGCTGTTTTCAGAAAAGTCAGTGTTTGTAGGATATCTCCATTCCTAAGCAATACTCCATAAACCTAAGCTAAAATTGGATCTGCTCAGGAGACTGCTTTGCCTGCCTCTTCTTTCCATTCACTTTCAGTGCAGCCATTTTACTTATGCTAATTCTTACCATGTATACATTTTAAAATAGCATATATAGGTTAAATGTTTCTGCCTTTTAATTAGTGTGGTCTAGTAATATGTGAGCTTCTTAAGATAGAAAACATGTCCCATGTCTTTGAATCTGCAGTGATGGATACAGCTCTATTATACAGCAGGTACAACCATTTGATTAATTTGTTAAGACATCGACATAGTCTTTTCTTATATTTCTCTTTTATATGTTAGGAATAAATCACTATTTAACAAAAAGTTATTTGGGTACATTTGTGCCAAAATAGTATTGAAAGAAAATGTGTTACCCTGACACAAAGTGCTACTCATTTCACTTCGATAATGAAATTGTGAATATGATCTAAAGTAATTTTTAACAACAATAAAGCTCTTATAAAATCCACTAAAATAATATCGTACTTATAGAAAGACATCTTCGAGCATTACTAAATATGAAATTTTCTTACTCATTTACTTAGAGTTAGAATAGCCCCATGTCTATTAAATAGCAAATCCAAGAAAAGGGAAAATTAAGCTATGTCCTGAGTAAGTGGAATGGTAATCCATCTGTTACAAGGGACCAGTAAATTTTGGTGACTCTTATTCTGGAGTATTAGAAGTAAGAAACACATTAAGAAATACATCTTGAGGTCAAAGAGAATAAATTTTTATTTACTTTGTGAATCAAAATCCTCATTAATCTAATGTTTCAAAAGGTCATATGAGCTTTTTATAAAATTAAGTTAAGAAGGAATTTAGAAAAGTTATGTGTAATAGATATAGGGCTGACTATTAGAAGAAACTTTAAAATCAATGGGAAAGGGTGTATTCCTCAGCTTTGGAATTTTTCATTTTAGAGAGACTTTTTAATGATGTCCCCACACACAAAAAAGACCTTTCCGGTTTAGTTTCAAATGATTTTAGATTCATTTCCACCTAATGACATTTCTTATATATTTATGATAAAGACATTTGAATGTACTTACTTTGTTTTGATATTTTAGAAGAAAGATAATCATATAACTTATATTCCTGGAGTAAATTTGCTAGATTTTGGAAATGATCTCATATTATCAAGGTTTCAAATACAGAATTGTAGTTCAAAATAGAAGAAAGGATGGAGAGAAAGGAAGGGACCGTGAAGGAAGGAAGAAAGGAAAAATAAAAGGGAATACCTTTAGACTATTGAAAGTACTTTTGTATAGACTATGAAAAGTGATATTACATTAGAACTCTTCAATCTCTAAGGCAGATTTCAGGGAAATTTCACATCAATTTGGCTGGAAACCTCAAGAAGTTTGATTCAAATCTGAGTGGCCTAGAGTATAGTCATTGAAAGAATTATTGCATTGGCCTGAAGTTCTCCAGCTCTTACTTAACATGGTTTCCAGGTAAGTACATGCTGTTTTGCAAGAGCTCTGTGGAAGTGTATTCTCAAATTTTTACAACTTATACCACAAATAGTGAGTTTATGCTAAAGTTTTATTTAATTCATTAAGTGAGGAACTAGTGTAATAGCAGGACATGACAAAAAAATTTAAAACTATATATACGGAATTAACTGGAGAAAAGTGCCAAGATATTATTACTAGGTTATTTATAAAATGATTACTGTACTATAGGCTAGGTAGACAATAACCATTGGGGTAATTTTATCTGGAGGGAAGGAAAAACAATGATAACACCTTAAACTTTCTGTGAAACTAACCCGTAACTATACAAGGCTTTAAAAAAGCAGAATCCCAATTTATTTGGAAGTTATTCTAACAAAATTAAAGTCCTCAAGATGGCAATTAAAGAGATTAATTAGGACATTATCCAGCATGAGATTAAAAAGTCTCACAATCAACTTTTAATTCATTTAAAAATTTCACATTATTTTTTATGCATACCAGCTAATGAGGATGAAATAGCTTATGGCATACGTCTAAATTGTTAGAATCAAGGATGAGATGGGGAAGGTATGGCTAGAAAATATAAAACTTCTCCATAATTTGGAAGACAGTGAAATTCCATGTTGATGTTGGTTATTGGAAAAACAGATGTTTGGGAAAAAGAGATACACACACACACACACACACACACACACAAATCACTTTTCACTTTGAACACTTTGATAGCTATTAAGTAATATTTTAAGTCAGGAGCACATTCAATTTCTGATAAGAGTAAAAGTTTCTACAGTACTAAAAATTATGGAAATTTTCAGTTAATATATAGGAATATCACTAAATGCTCATAGGAAAGCTAGTGAAGACTTATAATTCTTTTTTGAAAATAGATAAAGACATAGCCAGACAAATCTATTGATGTGATGATGTTTCTGAATGTGTATTCATGTAATAAGCAGGCCCTACTTGCCCATTTATTATATCTTGAGACAAATAACAGTAGACCTTTGCAGACAGAAGAGCAATTTTATCTAAGTTAGGATCTCACAAGTTATTTATTATCATTAATGTCTGCTTTTGCCTCTTAAACTAGCTCTCAATTTTTTTTATATCTAAAGCAAGCAAGAAAGTTGAAGATTATCTATTAATTTATGCTTTGAAAACTGTTTTTATGGACACATTCCTTCTTCCTTCTTTTGTATTGCTGCTTTTATTTTCCAGAAAATTACTTCTTAATGAAAGCTCTGCATTTACTCATATAAACTGAAGTGTGCCTGTTGCTACCACTGCAGAATTGTTTAGACTCTCAGAAGAAGAATGTGTGTCTCGTACTTTGGGGCCTTGAGACAGGTTAGCAGTCTACTTCTAATACACTATTTCAAATTCATGTTATTTTGCAGCAACTTCTATTCATTTTCTGACTTTATAATAAATAGTTTTTCTATTAACTATGGATTTCCAGTTAGGCAGTAAGAGTCTTACAGACTCCTTCAGTATGAAAGATAGTCTATACAGCATATCATTCTTTAGTAAAACCATTAAATAAGGATTTAAATAATTATGCATCACTATATTTTTAATAAAAATAAACCACGTCACATTAATCCACTGAATTTTTAGTAAGGTTAAGAGACTGAAAACTAAATGGGGACAAGGATATACCTATTTTGCTCATCAGTGAAAACCTGTTAGTTAGCAACATTCCTGTCAGTATGAAATAGACTTCTCTGAGTATTAAATTTGTAGGCATGAGTGAACACATTATTGAAAGAATGAATAGCAGCCAGTTAAGAATTGATTTTTCAATGTTCAGATGATGATTTAAAAAAAAAATGCTCTCTTAAGGAAATTCAATATGCTTAAAAAGTACATGGAGAAATGATTTAAAACTTAAAAGACTTTACAAATTATGGAGGTAATATTTAAAAATAAAACAAATTCTTCTGTTCAAAGGTAGCTATATAAAATTTAAAATGGGGGCGGAGCCAAGATGGCGGAATAGTGAGGACGCGCACTAGCAGTCCGCAAAAAGATAGTTTAATAAAAACAGAGTTACTGTAGCCTCAGGAAAAATCTCACGGAAAAAAATGCAGTGGAAATTCTTCCGGACCCAGTGAATGAGACGCAGAGGACCTAGGGGAAAGTAAGTTTGCAAACGGCAAATCGTGCCATAGTGGCATGGGAGCTGCCGGGAGGGACGGGAACCTGACGGAACACAGTCGCCATTGGAATTGAGCGCTTAAACGGGAGCCAATACAGGTATCCCGAGACACTGGCGGGGGGGAAGCAGACCCCACGGGGGATACAGCACAGTTGAGGCGAGCCCGCACAGACACTAGCCTCTTTCGTCGCCCACCCTGCTAATTCGAGCTAGACTGAACGCAGTGGGACAGCGCGCGCCCGCCGGCTGCAACGGAAGCCGGGTGGAACACAGTTGCCATTGGAACTGAGCGCTTGAACGGGTGCCGATACAGGGATCCCGAGACACTGGCGGGGGGAAGCAGATCCCACGGGGGAAACAGCACAATTGAGGCGAGCCTGCACGGACACTAGCCTCTCTCGTCACCCACCCTGCTAATTCGAGCTAGATTAAATGCAGTGGCACAGCGCACGCCCGCAGGCTGCGACAGGAGCCAGGCGGAACACAATCACCACAGGATCTGCGCGCTTGAACGGGAGCCGATACAGGGATCCCGAGACACTGCCGGGAGGAAGCAGACCCCCACGGGGGAAACAGCACAGTTGAGGCGAGCCCGCACGGACACTAGCCCCTCTTGCCGCCCACCTTGCGAAGTCGAATTTGATTAAACGCAGTGGGACAAGGCGCGCCCGCCCGCCCATCACTGAGGCAGACGGAACCAAAAACCCGAGGCTGTAGAAACCTGAAGGGGAGCCAAAAACTGAGAACACACCGCGCACACAAACTCCGTTACCTTGACAACCCAGAGAAAGAGTGTGGGGAAAAAAAAATGCCAAACAAAAACAGATTCCGAGGGAGCAAGATCAAGGAAGACGCTATGATGACCCCAAACGGAAGACACCCCAAGTCAGGATTATGAAGATAATGAGACAGAAGAAATGCAAGAAGCAGATCTCAAAAAATTGATAAGAACATTAAGAAGTTCTCAAAAACAAATTCTTGAACTACAGAAATCTTTAATGGATAAGATAGAAAATCTCTCTCGCGAGAATGAAGTACTACGGAGAAATCAAAATGAAATGAAACAACTAGTAGAACAAGAAGCTACGATAGTGACAAAAAATCTTAATGAATTGAAGAATTCAATAGATCAAGTGACAAGAAATCTTGAGGGCCTTAAAACCAGAATGGGTGAAGCAGAAGAGAGAATATCGGACCTAGAAGACAGAGAACAGGAGAGGAAACAGTCAAACCAAAGACAAGAAGAGGAAATTAGGAAACTAAAAGATATCGTCGGGAATTTACAGGATACTATTAAAAAACCCAACATTCGGGTTCTAGGTGTTCCTGAAGGTATGGAGAGGGAGAAAGGATTAGAAGGCCTTTTTAGGGAGATACTAGCAGAAAATTTTCCAGGCTTGGAGAAAGACAGAGAAATCCTAATCCAGGAAGCTCATAGAACCCCTAATAAACATGATCAAAAGAGATCCTCTGCACAACATATTGTAATTAAACTCACCACAGTGAAGCAAAAAGAAAAGATCCTAAAATGTGCAAGAGAGAAACGTCAGATTACTCTCAGAGGATCTCCAATTAGACTCACAGCTGACTTCTCAACAGAAACCCTACAAGCTAGAAGGGAATGGCAAGACATAGCCCAGGTACTTAGAGAAAAAAACTGCCAGCCCAGAATATTATACCCTGCAAAGCTCTCATTTGTGAATGAAGGTGAAATAAAGACCTTTCATAACAAACAAAAATTGAAAGAATTTGTTGCCACTCGTCCAGCCCTGCAAAAGATACTTAAAGATGTGTTACACACAGAAACACAGAAACACGACCATCAACATGAAAGAAGGTAAACGAAGGGAACCTCACGGCAAAAGATCACAGGGAATTCAAAGCATACATTAGAAAATATCTGGCAAATGGCAGGGCAAACTTACCACTTATCAATAGTCACATTGAACGTTAAAGGTCTAAACTGTCCTGTTAAAAGACAGAGATTGGCTGATTGGGTTAAGGAACAAAAACCATCTATTTGCTGCCTACAAGAAACACATCTTTCCAACGAAGATCCATACAGACTGAAAATAAAAGGATGGAACAAGATATACCACGCCAACAGAAATGAAAAAAGAGCGGGTGTAACCATCTTAATATCTGACTACATAAACTTTAACACAAAAACTGTTAAGAGAGACAAAGAGAGGCACTATATAATGATTAAGGGATCAATACTACAGGAAGATATAACAATTCTCAATGTATATGCACCTAATTACAGGCCACAGGTTTATTTAAAAAATTTGTTAAGAAACTTAAAGGGAGACTTAGACCCCAACACAATAGTACTGGGGGACTTCAATACTTCACTCACAGATATTGACAGATCGACAGGACAGAAGATCAACAAGGAGACAGTAGATTTAAACAACACTATAGCCCAAATGGATCTAACAGATATCTACAGAACTCTTCATCCTACACGTAAAGCATTCACATTCTTCTCAGCAGTACATGGAACCTACTCTAGGATTGATCACATATTAGGCCATAAAGCAAGTCTCAGCAAATTCAAAAGAATTAGAATCATACCATGCAACTTCTCAGACCATGAGGGAGTGAAGTTGGAAATTAGCAACTCAGGAATCTCTAGAGCATATGCAAACACATGGAGATTGAACAACATGCTCCTGAATGAACAGTGGGTCACTGAAGAAATCAAAAGAGAAATCAAAAATTTTCTGGAAGTAAATGAGGATAACAGCACAACATACCAAAACTTATGGGATACAGCAAAAGCAGTGTTAAGAGGAAAGTTTATATCAATAGGTGCCTACATCAAGAAACTGGAAAGGCACCAAATAGATGAGCTTTCAATGCATCTCAAGGATCTAGAAAATTTGCAGCAAACTAGACCCAAATCTAGTAGAAAAAGAGAAATAATCAAAATCAGAGAAGAAATCAACAGGATTGAATCAAAAAAACCATTACAAAAAATCAGCCAAACGAGGAGCTGGTTTTTTGAAAAAATAAACAAGATTGACACCCCATTGGCCCAACTAACTAAAAAAAGAAGAGAAAAGACCCAAATCAGTAAAATCAGAGATGAAAAAGGAAATATAACAACAGACACCACAGAAATCAAAAGAATCATCAGAAATTACTACAAGGACTTGTATGCCAGCAAACAGGGAAACCTATCAGAAATGGATAGATTCCTGGACACATGCAACCTACCTAAATTGAACCAGGAAGACATAGAAAACCTAAACAGACCCATAAGTGAGTCAGAAATTGAATCAGTAATAAAGGCCCTCCCAACAAAGAAAAGCCCAGGACCAGATGGATTCACTGCTGAATTCTACCAGACATTTAAAGAAGAACTAACCCCAATTCTTCTCAAACTATTCAGAACAATCGAAAAAGAGGGAATTCTCCCAAATTCCTTCTATGAAGCCAGCATCACCTTAATTCCTAAGCCAGAAAAAGATGCAGCATTGAAAGAGAATTACAGACCAATATCCCTGATGGACATAGATGCAAAAATCCTCAATAAAATTCTGGCCAATAGAATGCAACAACACATCAGAAAGGTATTCCAACCAGACTGAGTGAGATTTATCCAGGGTATGCAGGGATGGTTCAATGTGCACAAACAATCAACGTGATACACCACATTAACAGACTGCCGAAGAAAAACCATATGATTATCTCAATAGATGCAGAGAAAGCATTTGATAAAATACAACACCCTTTCATGATGAAAACTCTAAGCAAACTGGGTATGGAAGGAACATTCCTCAATACAATCAAAGCAATTTATGAAAAAACCCACGGCCAACATCCTATTAAATGGGGTAAAGCTGGAAGCATTTCCACTGAGAGCTGGTACCAGACAGAGATGCCCACTCTCACCACTGCTATTCAATATAGTTCTGGAAGTTTTACCCAGAGCTATTAGGCAAGAAAAAGAAATTAAAGGGATACAAGTTGGGAAGGAAGAACTCAAACTATCCCTCTTTGCAGATGATATGATTCTTTATTTAGGGGACCCAAAGAACTCTACTAAGAGACTCCTGGAACTCATAGAAGAGTTTGGCAAAGTAGCAGGATATAAAATCAATGCACAAATATCAACAGCCTTTGTAGACACAGGCAATGCCATGGCTGAGGAAAAAGTTCTAAGATCAATCCCATTCACAATAGCTACAAAAACAATCAAATACCTTGGAATAAACTTAACCAAGGACGTTAAAGATCTCTATGATGAAAATTACAAAACCTTAAAGAAAGAAATAGAAGAGGATACCAAAAAATGGAAAAATCTTCCATGCTCATGGATTGGAAGAAGCAATATCATCAAAATGTCCATTCTCCCAAAAGCAATTTATACATTCAGTGCAATACCAATCAAGATACTGAAGACCTTCTTCTCAGATCTGAAAAATTGATGCTGAAATTCATATGGAGACACAGGAGACCTCGAATAGCTAAAGCAATCTTGTACAACAAAAACAAAGCCTGAGGCATCACAATAACAGATTTCAGGACATACTACAGGGCAGTTGTTATCAAAACAGAATGGTACTGGTAAAGAAACAGATGGATAGACCAATGGAACAGAATAGAAACACCAGAAATCAATCCAAACATCTACAACCAACTCATATTTGATCAAGGATCTAAAATCATTTCCTGGAGCAAGGACAGTCTATTCAATAAATGGTGCTGGGAAACCTGGATTTCCACATGTAGAATCATGAATCAAGACCCCTACCTTTCACCTTATACAAAAATGCACTCAACATGCATTAAAGACTTAAATTAATGACTCGACACAATCAAATTATTAGAGAGCATTGGAGAAACACTGAAAGATATAGGTACTGGCAAAGACTTCTTGGAAAATACCCCAGAAGCACAGGCACTCAAAGCCCAAATTAACATTTGGGGTTGCATCAAATTGAGAAGTTTCTGTACTGCAAAAGAAACAGGAAAGTGCAAGAAGCAACTGACAGAATGGGAAAAATATCTGCAAACTATTCAACCGATAAAGGGTTGATAACCAGAATCTAAAAAGAAATCAAGAAATGCCACAACATCAAAACACACAACCCACTGAAGAGATGGGCCAAGGACCTCAATAGACATTTTTCCAAAGAGGAAATCCAAATGGTCAACAGAGACATGAAAAAATGTTCAAGATCACTAGCAATCAGGGAAATGAAAATCAAAACCACTGAGGTTTCCCCTCACCCCGGTCAGAATGGCTCACATTCGGAAATCTACCAAGAATAGATGCTGGAGAGGATGTGGGGAGAAAGGGACACTAACCCACTGTTGGTGGGAATGCAAACTGGTTAAGCCACTATGGAAGTCAGTCTGGAGAGTCCTCAGAACACTGAGTATAATCCTACCATTCAAGCCAGCCATCCCACTCCTTGGAATTTACCCAAAGGAAATTAAATTGGCAAACAAAAAAGCTGTCTGCAAATTAATGTTTATTGCAGCTCAATTCACAATAGCTAAGACCTGGAACCAACACAAATGCCTATCAACAGTAGACTGGATATAGAAATTATGGGGCATGTACTCTATAGAATACTACACAACAGTGACTTGATCAGCTCTTGTCCTGACTGTTGATGTACAATGTAATACTTTATCCTTTTTAGTAGATTTTTGTTCTAGTACTAGTGGTTGAACTCTGTAATTAACACACAATTATTCTTAGGTGTTTAAACTTTAACTGAGAAATGATCCCTGTGAAATATAAGAGTGGGAAAAAGAGAGGGAGGAGATGTACAATTTGGGACATGCTCAATCTGTCGTGCCCCAAATGATGGAGTTAGAAACGTGCCAGGGAATTCCAATACAATCCCATCAAGGTGGCATCTCAGTAGTCCAAGTGATCATCTTCAGTTCACATTTGATCACACTGATAGGTCTAAGAGGCAAAGGGATCACACAAACAAGACTAGCATCTGCTAATACTAACTGATAGAATCAAAAAGGAAGAGAACAATCCAACATGGGAAGTAGTAGACACAGCAGACTCATAGAATGGCAGATGTCCTAAATAGTACTCTGGCCTCAGAATCAGCCCTTAAGGCATTCAGATCTGGCTCAAGAGCTCATGAGAGTATTTTAGGCATGGAGAGCCAAGACACTCTTGAAAAAAAAAAGAAGAAGACCTAAATGAAAGATCTCTGCGAGTGAGATCCCAGTGGAAAGAATGGGGCCATCAAAGAAGGAGGTACCTTTCTCTGAAGGGAGCAGAGAACTACCACTTTGACTATAACCTTGTCGGAATAAGGTCGAAGTCGGCGAACCCTAAAGGCTTCCATAGCCTCGGCAGCTCATGACTAGAGCCTAGGTAGATTACTGATGCCATAAACAAGAGTGTCGAATTGTTAAGTCAACAACAGGAGTCACTGTGTACTTACGTCTCATGTGGGATCTGTCCTTAATGTGTTGTCCAATGTGAAGTAATGCTATAACTAGTACTGAATCAGTATTTTTACACTTTGTGTTTCTGTGTGGGTGCAAACTGATGAAATCTTTACTTAGTATATACTGAATCGATCTTCTGTATATAAAGATAATTGAAAAAAAAAAAACCTTGGAGTTAAATTGGAAATTGCATAGAAAATTAATCAATTTTGAAAAATTATCATGTAGGATCTCTATCCTTAATGTGCTGCACATTGTGGTTTTATGCTATAACTAGTACTCCAACAGTATTTTTCACTTTGTGTTGCTATGTGGGGGCAAACTGTTGAAATCTTTACTTAATATATACTAAACTGATCATCTGTATATAAAGAGAATTGAAAATTAATCTTGATGTGAATGGAAGGGGAGAGGGAGCAAGAAAGGGGAGGGTTGCAGGTGTGAGGGAAGTTATGGGGGAGAGCCATTGTAATCTTTAAGCTGTACTTTGGAAATTTATATTCATTAAATAAAAGTTAAAAAAAAAAAAAAAAGAAGTGCATCCCCAACGTATGACTTAACTGCCATCTTGTAAAGCAGGAAAGAGTACTCAGTCTGTACTCCTGAATCCTGGAAACTGAGAAAACAAATGGAAATATTTTTAGATAAACATTTGAGAACAATTTGTTAGTCAGAAGTAGAAAACTAACGCATACTCCAATCATCCATGTTGGATGGATTCAATGCTGAATTCTACCAGACATTTAAAGAAGAACTAACTCCAATTCTTCTCAAACTATTCAGAACAATCAAAAAAGAGGGAATCCTCCGAAATTCTTTTTATGAAGCCAGCATCACCTTAATTCCTAAGCAGAAAAAGATGCAGCACTGAAAGAGAATTACAGACCAATATCCCTCATGAACATAGACGCAAAAATCCTCAACAAAATTCTGGCCAATAGACTGCAACAACACATCAGAAAGATCATCCACCCAGACCAAGTGGGATTCATCCCTGGTATGCAGGGATGGTTCAATATTCGCAAAACAATCAACGTGATACACCACATTAACAGACTGCAGAAGAAAAACCATATGATTATCTCACTAGACGCAGAGAAAGCATTCGATAAAATTCAACACCCTTTCATGATGAAAACCCTAAGCAAACTGGGTATAGAAGGCACATTCCTCAATACAATCAAAGCAATTTATGAAAAACCCACGGCCAATATCCTATTGAATGGGGAAAAGTTGGAAGCATTTCCACTGAGATCTGGTACCAGACAGGGATGCCCACTCTCACCACTGCTATTCAATATAGTGCTGGAAGTCTTAGCCAGAGCTATTAGACAAGAAAAAGAAATTAAAGGGATACAAGTTGGGAAGGAAGAACTCAAACTATCCCTCTTTGCAAACGACATGATTCTTTATTTAGGGGACCCAAAGAACTCTACTAAGAGACTATTGGAACTCATAGAAGAGTTTGGCAAAACCTTAAAGAAAGAAATAGAAGAGGATACCAAAAAATGGAGAAATCTCCCATGCTCATGGATTGGAAGAATCAATATCATCAAAATGTCCATTCTCCCAAAAGCAATTTACAGATTCAACGCAATACCAATCAAGATACCGAGGACATTCTTCTCAGATCTGGAAAAAATGATGCTGAAATTCATATGGAGACACAGGAGACCTCGAATAGCTAAAGCAATCTTGTACAACAAAAACAAAGCCGGAGGCATCACAATACCAGATTTCAGGACATACTACAGGGCAGTTGTTACCAAAACAGCATGGTACTGGTACAGAAACAGATGGATAGACCAATGAAACAGAATAGAAACTCCAGAAATCAATCCAAACACCTACAGCCAACTTATATTTGATCAACGATCCAAAACCAGTCCCTGGAGTAAGGTCAGTCTGTTTAATAAATGGTGCTGGGAAAACTGGATTTCCACGTGCAGAACCATGAAGCAAGACCCCTACCTTTCACCTTACACAAAAATTAATTCAACATGGATTAAAAATTTAAACCTACGACCCGACACCATCAAATTACTAGAGAGCATAGGAGAAACCCTGCAAGACATAGGTACTGGCAAAGACTTCTTGGAAAAGACCCCAGAAGCACAGGCACTGAAAACCAAAATTAACTACTGGGATTGCATCAAATTGAAAAGTTTCTGTACTGCAAAAGAAACAGTCAGGAAAGTGAATAGGAAACCGACAGAATGGGAAAATATATTTGCAAACTATGCAACAGATAAAGGGTTGATAACCAGAATCTACAAAGAAATTAAGAAACTCCACAACATCAAAACAAACAACCCACTTAAGAGATGGGCCAAGGACCTCAATAGACATTTTTCAAAAGAGGAAATCCAAATGGCCAACAGACACATGAAAAAATGTTCGTGATCCCTAGCAATCAGGGAAATGCAAATCAAAACCACAATGAGGTTTCACCTCACCCCGGCGAGAATGGCTCACATTCAGAAATCCACCAACAATAGATGCTGGAGAGGATGTGGGGAAAAAGGGACACTAATCCACTGTTGGTGGGAATGCAAACTGGTGAAGCCACTATGGAAGTCAGTCTGGAGATTCCTCAGAAACCTGAATATAACCCTACCATTCAACCCAGCCATCCCACTCCTTGGAATTTACCCAAAGGAAATTAAATGGGTAAACAAAAAAGCCGTCTGCACAGTAATGTTTATTGCGGCTCAATTCACAATAGCTAAGACTTGGAACCAACCCAAATGCCCATCAACAGTAGACTGGATTAGGAAATTATGGGACATGTACTCTACAGAATACTATACAGCAGTCAAAAACAATGAAATCCGGTCACTTGCAACAAAATGGAAGAATCTGGAAAACATCATGCTGAGTGAATTAAGTCAGTCCCAAAGAGACAAATATCATTTGTTTCCCTTGATTGGCGATGACTAACTGAGCACCAAAGGGGAAACCTGTAGAAGTGAAATGGACACTATGAGAAACAGTGACTCGATCAGCTCTTGTGCTGACTGTTGTTGTACAATGTAATACTTTATCCATGGTAGTATTTTTTTTTTTTATCCTAGTACTAGTGGTTGAACTCTGTAATTAACACACAATTATTCTTAGGTGTTTAAATTTTAACTGAAAAGTGATCTCTGTGAAATATAAGAGTGGGAATAAGAGAGGGAGGAGATGTAAAATTTGGGACATGCTCAATCGGAACGGCCCCAAATGATGGAGTTAGAATTGTGCCAGGGGATTCCAATACAATCCCATCAAGGTGGCATGTACCAAGGCCATCTCATTAGTCCAAGTGATCAATTTCAGTTCAGAATTGATCACACTGATAGGTCTAAGAGTCAAAGGGATCGCACAAGCAAGACTAGTGTCTGCTAATACTAACTGATAGAATGAAAAAGGGAGAGAATGATCCAACATGGGAAGCAGGATACACAGCAGACTCATAGAATGGCAGATGTCCTAAATAGCACTCTGGCCTCAGAATCAGCCCTTAAGGCATTCGGATCTGGCTGAAGAGCCCATGAGAATAGTTTAGGCATGGAAAGCTAAGACACTCTGAAAAAAAAAAAAAAAAAAGAAGACCTAAATGAAAGATCTCTGCGAGTGAGATCCCAGTGGAAAGAACGGGGCCATCAAAGAAGGAGGTACCTTTCTCTGAAGGGAGGAGAGAACTTCCACTTTGACTATGACCCTGTCGGAATAAGATCAAAGTCGGCGAACCCTAAAGGCTTCCATAGCCTCGGCAACTCATGACCAGAGCCTAGGGAGATTCCTGACGCCATAAACAAGAGTGTCAAATTGTTAAATCAACATCAGGAGTCACTGTGTACTTACGTCTCATGAGGGATCTGTCCTTAATGTGTTATCCAATGTGAAATAATGCTATTACTAGTACTGAAACAGTATTTTTACACTTTGTGTTTCTGAGTGGGTGCAAACTGATGAAATCTTTACATAGTATATATTGAATCGATCTTCTTTATATAAAGATAATTGCAAATGATTAAAAAATCTTGGTGTTAAACTGGAAATTGCATAGACAATTAATCAATTTTTAAAAAAAAAAAATCATGTAGGATCTCTGTCCTTAATGTGCTGTACATTGTGAATTAATACTATAACTAGTACTCCAACAGTATTATCATTTTGTGTCTCTATGCGAGGGCAAACCGTTGAAATCTTTACGTAATATGTACTAAATTGATCTTCTGTGTATAAAGAGAATTGAAAATGAATCTTGATGTGAACAGAAGGGGAGAGGGAGCGGGAAAGGGGAGGGTAGGGGGAGGGAGAGAAGTTGTGGGGGGGGAGCCATTGTAATCCATAAGCTGTTCTTTGGAAATTTATATTCTTTAAATAAAAGCTTTATATAAAAAAAATAAATAAAATTTAAAATGGGTTAGAAGTCATCAATGATAGGATGGATGAAACAGAAGAAAGATCAGTAAACTGGAAGTCAAACTATTTGAAAACACACAGTAGAAGGAGAAAAGGGCAAGAATTAAAATGAAAAAAAAAAAACCATGAGAACTTTGGGGTAGCATAAAAAGAGCCAATAACTCTGATATTGGGCTTGAAGAAGGACCTTAGTATACCAACTGTAAAATGCATGTTCGGCTGGCGCTGTGGCTCACTAGGCTAACCCTCTGCCTGCGGCTCCAGCACCCCGGGTTCTAGTCCTGGTTGGGGCATCGGTCCTGTCCTGGTTGCTCCTCTTCCAGTCCAGCTCTCTGCTGTGGCCCAGGAGTGCAGTGGAGGATGGCCCAAGTGCTTGAGCCCTGCACCCGCATGGGAGACCAGAAGAAGCACCTGGTTCCTGGCTTCGGATGGCCGCAGCGCGCTGGCCACAGTAGCCATTGCGGGGTGAACCAACAGAAAAGGAAGACCTTTCTGTCTCTCTCTCTCTCACTGTCCACTCTGCCTGTCAAAAAAAAATTCATGTTCAAAGAGATAATAAAACTTCACCAACGTAGAGAAAGATAAGACTGTACAGATACAGGAAGGACAAATATCATCAGTCAGATTAAATTCAACAAAATGTACAACAAGACATATAATAGTCATATATTCCATGGTTAAAGGAAAAGGAGAAGATTCTCAAAGCTACAAGGGGGAAAAATAACAAAAAAAAGAGATCTCAATTCAATCTGACTTCAAATTTCTCATCAGAAACCTTCCAGGTCAGGTGGCAGTATAATTAGACTTTCATAGTACTGAAGGGAAAAGTAATTGCTGATGAAGAACACCGTATGCAGCAAAGCAATCCTTCAGGTATGTGGGAGAGAGAAAAAATATTGCCAGATAAACCAAAACTAAGAAAGTTTATTACCATCAGATATGTCTTAGTAGAAATGTAAAAGGAGAACTTTAGACTGAAAGAAACATTATTAACTAAGAAGAAAATACAGAAGATAGAATACTCACTGGTATGAATAACTATATTGACAGATTCTGAATGTTCTAATATCGTAAACATGATGCATAAATCATGAAATTCAAAACAATAAAAATGATAACATTGAAATATTGATACAGGCAATATAGAAAGAGGTAAAATAGGACATCAAAATTCAAAATGTGTGGTAGAGTGGAGCACAACTATAGAGTCCTTTATTACTATTTTTTTTAGTTTTAGACAGGCAGAGTAGACAGTGAGAGAGAGAGGGAGAGAAAGGTCTTCCTTTGCCGTTGGTTCACCCCCCAATGGCTGCCACGAACAGCGCACCACGCTGATCCGAAGCCAGGAGCCAGGTGCTTCCTCCTGGTCTCCCATGGGGTGCAGGGCCCAAGCACTTGGGCCATCCTCCACTGCACTCCCTGGCCAGAGCAGAGAGCTGGCCTGGAAGAGGGGCACCCGGGACAGAATCCGGCACCCTGATTGGGACTAGAACCTGGTGTGCTGGTGTCGCAAGGTGGAGGATTAGCCTATTGAGCCGCGACGCCGGCTCCCTTTATTACTATTTCTTATCATTTTATATTTCTTTGTTTCTTTTTCTACTCTTCCAGGTCTCCCATGCGGGTACAGGAATCTAAGCACTTGGGCCATCATCTACTGCTTTTCCAGGCCAGAGCAGAGAGCTGGGACATGAATTGGTGCCCATAAGAGATGCCAGTGCTGCAGGCAGAAGTTTAGCCTACTATGCCACAGTGCTGGTTCCCATAAATCAAATGTTAAGAGATATGAAAAAGGGAGAGAATGATCCAACATGGGAAGCGAGATACACAGCAGACTCATAGAATGGCAGATGTCCTAAATAGCACTCTGGCCTCAGAATCAGCCCTTAAGGCATTTGGATCTAGCTCAAGAGCCCATGAGAATATTTTAGGCATGGAAAGCTAAGACACTCTGAAAAACAAAAACAAAACAAAACAAAACAAAAAAGACCTAAATGAAAGATCTCTGCGAGTGAGATCCCAGTGGAAAGAACGGGGCCATCAAAGAAGGAGGTACCTTTCACTGAAGGGAGGAGAGAACTTCCACTTTGACTATGACCCTGTTGGCATAAGATCGAAGTCGGTGAACTCAAAAGGCTTCCATAACCTTGGCAACTTGTGACTAGAGCCTAGGGAGATTACTGACGCCATAAACAAGAGTGTCAAATTGTTAAATCAACTTCAGGAGTCACTGTGTACCTACGTCTCATGAGGGATCTGTCCTTAATGTGTTATCCAATGTGAAATAATGCTATTACTAGTACTGAAACAGTATTTTTACACTTTGTGTTTCTGTGTGGGTGCAAACTGATGAAATCTTTACATAGTATATATTAAATCGATCTTCTATGTATAAAGATAATAGCAAATGATTAAAAAACTTGGTGTTAAACTGGAAATTGCATAGATAATTAATCAATTCTTTGAAAAAAAATCATGTAGGATCTCTGTCTTTAATGTGCTGTACATTGTGAATTAATACTATAACTAGTACTCCAACAGTATTTACAGTTTGTGTCTCTATGTGAGGGCAAACTGCTGAAATCTTTACGTAATATGTACTAAACTGATCTTCTGTGTATAAAGAGAATTGAAAATGAATCTTGATGTGAACAGAAGGGGAGAGGGAGCGGGAGAGGGGAGGGTAGCGGGAGGGAGGGAAGTTATGTGGGGGGGAGCCATTGTAATCCATAAGCTGTACTTCGGAAATTTATATTTTTTAAATAAAAGCTTTATAAAAAAAAGAGATATAAAGAGAAAGATTGATTCTGATAGAGTAAATATGTTTGTTAACAATATAATAATATCTATAATTATAATATTTATTATGTATTACATTACTATTTTTATCTTTCTATTTATTATTATTTATTATAATTATTATATTATGTATGCATATATATATATATATATATATATATATATAAAGCCAAAGCTAGCATCACATTGAATAGGGAAAGCTGAAATCTGTAAGATGTGGAGCAAGACAAAGGTGCCCATATTGATTATCTTCATCCAGCATAGTTCCCAAAGTTCCAATCAGCATATCTAGGGAAGAGAAAGATACAGTGAACATCCAAATTGAAAAAGGGGAGTCAAATTTTAACTATTTGGTTATATTATGATCTTACATACTGAAACTCCAATGACTCCAGCAAAAAAATGTTAATAGAAATGCTAACATATCCAACAATGTCAGTGCACAAAATCAGTAGCACTGTTACAGACAATTAATGAGTTATTTGGAAAAAGAAGTCAAGACAAAAAAGTCTCTTCCCAATAGCTACAGACAAATAAAATACCTAAGAATAAAGTTAAGCAAAGTAGTGAAAGAAGTTTACCATTTAAACTAGAAATCAGTGAGGAAAGGAATTGAAGAGGACACAAAGAAAACATTCCATGGTCACGATTGTAATAATTTATATTCATTTATGGATGCAATGCAATGCAATACTTATGAAACTTTCAACAATATTATTCACATAACAAGAAAAAATACTGCCATTTTTGTAGAACCAAAAAAGGTTCTGAATAGCCAAATAGATCTTGTTAAAAAAAAATGTGGCAGCAGGAAAAGTTACATTCTCTTCTCTTACTTTAAAATATACTACATTTAAGACATCCGTACCCCATATCTGAGTGCCTGGGTTTGAGTCTGGCTTGCCTCCTAATTCCAGTTTCCTGTTAATGTGTGTCTTGGAAGGCAGAAGGAAATGGCTCAAATGGTTAGGTCCCTGTCACCCATGTGAAAGAACTGGAAAGAGTTCCTGGATGTTGAATTTTGGCTGGCCAAGCCCTAACTTTCGCAAAAATTTTGGGAACTAGCATTTGGTAAATCAATCTCTCTATTTCTCTCTCTCTCTCTCTCTCTCTCTCTCTCTCTCTCTTTCTCTCTTTCTGTCTCCCTTCCTCCCTCTCTTTTTCACTCTTTCCCTCTCTTTCTCTCCCTCTCATACTTTCTCTTTCTCTCTCCCTCTCTATGTGTGTGTGCCTTTTAGATAAAATAAATATAGTAAAATACAATACAAAGCTACAGTAAGTGCAGCTTAGGCATAAAAAGAGATACATAAACCAACAGAACTGAATAGAGACCCTATAAGTTAACTTATATATACCTATAGTCAACTGATCTTTGACAAAGGTGCTAAGAACACACACTGGAACAAAAGAGACAGCCTTTTCAATAAGTGGTGCTATGAAGAGTGCACATACTCATTCAGAATAACGAAAATAGAAATCCACCTCTCACCATTTACAAGTATCACCATAAAAGGGGTTTAAGTACTCAGCATAGCACATGAAAATTTGAAATTACTATATGAATACACAGATAAAATGTTTTGGCAGTATTGGTATGTGCAAGAATTTTTTCAAGACATTTATTTCTTTGAGAGGCAGAGTTACTGAGAGAGGGTGAGTAAGAGAGAGAGGTCTTCCATCTGTTTGTTCACAAATGGTCACAATGGCAAGAGCTGAGGTAATCCAGAGCCAGGAGGCTTTTCCATGTCTCCCACGTGGGTGCAGGGGCCCAAGCACTTGGGCAATTTTTTACTGCTTTCCCAGGCCATAGAAAGAGCTGGATTAATGGAGGCCGGTGCAGTGGCGCAGCTGGTGAAAGCCGTGGCCTGAAGCGCCAGCATTTCATATGGGCGCTGGTTTTAGTCCTGGCTGCTCCACTTCTGATCCAGCTCTCTGCTATGGCTTGGGAAAGCAGTGGAAGATGGCCCACGTCCTTGGGCCGCTGCACCCTTGTGGTAGAACTGGAAGAAGCTCCTGGTTCCTGGCTTCAGATCGGCCCAACTCTGGCCATTGCAGCCACCTGGGGAGTGAACCAGTGGGTGGAAGACCTCTCTCTGTATCTCTGCCTCTTTCTGTAACTCTTTCAAATAAATAAAATAAATCTTAAAAAAAAAAAGAGCTGAATTGGAAGAGGAGCAGGTGGGACTGGAACTTGTGCCCATATGGGATGCTGGTGCTACAGGTAGAGGCTTAGCCTACCATACCACAGTGCCAGTACCATGTGCTAGAATTTTTTTTAATCAGACCCCCAAAGCTCAGAAAACAGATGCAAATTAGACCATATTTCATCAAGCTAAAGGGCTTTTGCACAACAAGGAACATAACAGAGTGTGATATAACAATATAGATAAGGTAATATTTGCAATTTATATATCTAGCAGTAACAAAAATGTGCAAGGAACTCAAGCAATGTAACAGCAAAAAGTAAAAAGAAATAATAATTCAGATAAAAGTAAATTCTATATCTAAGGATATTTTTCTCAAATGAAGAAATACAAATGGTCAATGGGTTCATGGAACAATGCTCAGTGTCACTAATCATCAGATAAGTTTCAATAAAAACTGAAGCTGAGATATCAACTCACTCTATGAGATTGACTGTTACCAGAAAGACCAAAGATAAGTGTGATGAGGATAAGGAGTAAAAGGAAATTTAAACAATGTGTAAGATTAAATTGCTTTCTCTTTGGTGTTTTAGAGTAGAAGTCATAGATTCTAAGTAGCAAACTAAACTTTTAATTACAGAAAATGTAAAATAAAAACAATATAACTTACTGGCAGGCTGAGAACCAATTTAGTAGTTGGCATTTTGTAGACAGTAAACTAAATGTGTATTATCTGAAATTCTTCCAGATAGTAGATATAGATATTATTGTAAAACTGTAGGAAAATTCTACCAAAGACATTACTCTCTTTAATTACTTCAAAACATGAGTCATCAGGCTATTTTAAAAATAAAACTTATGAAAACATGACACAAGCTGAAATGACTCTTCTTTTCTTTTACATATATATATATATGTGTGTGTGTGTGTTATTTAAACATGAAATTCATTGTATTTGAAGGGCTTTAACATTATTTTAATAAAATCATTCAAATTTAATCATAGAAGATAATTAAAACACTTTAAGAGTGAATAATTGGTATTAAAATAAATACACATTATGTAGAATGCTATCTTTTAAAATATTTAAAATATCTTTTAAAATATAAAAATATACTGGGTTCATAATATAGATTAAATTGAAGACACTTGAAAATTTTTTCTATATTCTGAAATATAAGTTGCATTATATTTGTAGCTGAAATAAATTTTCCATGCCTTTGTTTTATCAGCCTCATCAGATAAATAATTATATGTCATCTCTGGTTCTGTTTCTTTAACTTACCAGTTAACCACACTACTGGTTAACATTACTTGGAATTCTTTTCTGGAATATATATTTGTATTAGTATGGATTTTGTTCTACAAAAGACCAGACTTAATTAGCACACACACCATATTTCTGAGTTTCTAGGAATCTTGATTCTACTTTATGTTTCAATATTCAAGGTAACACTGCTCAGGCTCCTGTGATAGTAACTTCTGTTTACATCTAATTATGCATATAATATATACATATATATCTTATTTATCTTATATATATAGAAGTTTTACAATATTTTGTCTGTAATATTCTATACTTGGAGATTAAATAGAATTAATGATGTACGTTGTATATACTTCAAGCTTGAATCTATGGATAATATGTTGAAGATAATTTAGCCATAAAATATACATTTTGTTAGCTTTCTTGATGTTAAAAATAATTGTCCATTTTGGGGTCTTTGCCTCTCTATTGAGATTCATGCTGTCAAAACTCAAGACAAATGAGATATTTGTACATACATAATAATTATTATTGATCACAGAATGCCAGGCAGATGCAAAATTATTTTGGAAAGTAATCTTTACATAAAAGTTAAAAATATCATTTATAATATACCAGTAGCTACCATTATAAAAGATATCTGCCTTTGTTTAGGCCCTAAACTAATGATGCACTTAGGAAGTAAAACAATAAAAGCAAATGGGCCGGCGCCGTGGCTCAACAGGCTAATCCTCCGCCTTGCAGCGCCGGCACACCGGGTTCTAGTCCCTGTCGGGGCACCGGATTCTGTCCCGGTTGCCCCTCTTCCAGGCCAGCCCTCTGCTGTGGCCCGGGAGTGCAGTGGAGGATGGCCCAGGTGCTTGGACCCTGCACCCCATGGGAGACCAGGAAAAAGCTCCTAGCACCTGGCTCCTGCCATCGGATGAGCGCAGTGCACCGGCCGCAGCGCGCTGTCCGTGGCAGCCATTGGAGGGTGAACCAACGGCAAAGGAAGACCTTTCTCTCTGTCTCTCTCTCTCACTGTCCACTCTGCCTGTCAAAAAATAAATAAATAAATAAATAAAAGCAAATGAAATTAACCAACAAATATAAAAAATGCAAGTAGATGTTAAAGAAAACATTCTTAAGCTCACAGCTGAAGTGGACATGTGATTCAATGTTGCTCAATACGACAAAAGCTGGAGTATAATAAGGGTTTTAAGAAATTTCTGTTTTTCTGATAAAAAAACAGACATGACTCTATCATTTACCACTTCCCCTGCATCATATCTTAAGCACTTATCTAATGTTAAGAGATGAAAAAAAAAGATTTTGTGATCAGGGAGGAAAAAAAATAATTTTAAAGGAATCACGAAGATATTGCTATTAACATCAAGGCACTGAACCAAGTTCAATAAATATGCTCCCATATAAATAATATTCCTAACTGATAAAAACGTTGGCTAGAATTACTTAGAAACAGAGACAAAGTGGACAAACCTTGAAAACACATGTGTATATATTTGGGTATCTTCTGTTTTGAATCTTTGTTTAAATAAATTATATATAAGCATCTGTTACATAACATAAATTCAATATTCTATGGTGTAGAGTAGACTTTAACGGTGAAGCAGGCTCAGTTGTCTCACAACTCTGTTTAAATAGCAACAATATCACTTTCTAGCCATACGATCTTAGATAAATTAGATAATCACAGAAGCCTCAGGTTCATAAGTACTTACTAGCTGTATTTATCTTTTAATTCTGGGCCAAATTAAAAGTAGAGCACACATAAGATGTTAGCACAGTGTTTAGCATAGTTGGAGCTCAGTATTTTTTGATGTATAGTGTGCTTTTAGTTAGAGATACAAGATATTCTATGGACTAATAAGATTGAATAAACTAAAAAATAAAAAGAATTTCTTTCTATCAAATCGCATTGCTTTTTAAAATCAAAATTTATGTGATTTTGTAAGCATTTATTTAGTTCTTACGAAGTATCTGGCACTCTATCCATTATAAAAACACAAAGATAATTAGAACGTAATTCTTTCCAGAGCTCTGGAGTAGCAGAAAACATGAATAGCAAAAGGAAGCATGCTGAATGTTGAAAAGTAGTTATGAACAAGGCATGGAAGGAGTAAAAGATAACTGCATTTAGTTCTCCTACATATACTAGGGAAGACCCATCAGATGCCTATACTCGGTACTATAGGAAATTTAATACGAAGAAGAGAGAAAATGACATTTTGGGAATATGAAAAAAACATCTATATAGGCAGAGAAACATCCAACACAGAAGCATGTTGTAGAAAATAAAACCATTTATGCATAGCTGTAACATAGGTTTTTGGGTATAGTAGCAAGGATAAAATAGAATATGTTTCTGGAGTCAGATTTTGAAAGTCTTTGTATAGCTCTTGAAGCTTGTATTTCAAATCAGTTTAAAGAGTGCTTTTCAAATTATGTTCCATAGAATCTAATTATTCCACAGAAGTCTCTCACGGCCTCTAGACTGCCTGAGAATAAGGACAAACAGGTGCAGTTTCAGAATTCATTCCTCAGTTGAACCAATTACTCTTTTGTTTTTTTCCTGTAAAGCACACGTATGTGCTTGCACACACAGATAGTCTATTCAAGAATAATTGCTTGTGGAAACAAGAAATGCTGTAAGAAGACTTGATCAACAAGAAATTGTCATGCTTTTGTATTTTCCTAAGCACAAGTTTATTCTGGCAAAGATATAAGGGATGTTCCTCTGAAGCATGATGATGATCACCTTGAGAAGTTAGACAACACTGGCCTAAGCCAAAGCTCTGGTAATAGGAGTGAAGACGAATTGGCAGTTGTCATAGGTTTAAAAGATAGAATCAATAGTTAGAGGGCTTCAACAGAAAGTCATCAAAATTTTTCTTCCACTCTTCCTCAAAAGAGTTTCAAGAAACTTTGATCTGGTCTCATAGGTTCTTACTCTGATTTATGTTCATTTTTGAATCAAACGTTAAACTTACAAAGAGGATAGTCTGGAGCAAGGCGAATACAGCCACCAATCCTAAGGCCTGCATCCCTTACCTGAGCTACTCATAAGTGCTGACTGCTCTGCCTGCAATCTGCTCCATTACAGCGCAGAGGCTGGAAAGCAAGCAGGTGAGGGCTAAGTAACCCGGCTCTTCCCATCCATGTGGGAAACCTGAATAGAGTGCCTGGCTCCTGCCTTTCACCTTTCCAGACCCTGCTGTTGAGGACATCTGGTGAATAAACTGGTAGATGAAGGATCTCTGTTTCTGTTCCCTTTTTTCTGTCACTCTACATTTTCGATGAACGAATGAATGAATGAATAAATAAATACACATTTTAAGAATAAATAACATGAATAGTCTCTTCGGTATGTGTAACAAATCAACATTTTAAAAGAAATTGCTCATTACCATAAAACACTTTCAGTAAAATCTAAGTTCCATAGCAAATTGATTCTGTTATTCAATTAAAATGCATTTTAAAAAGTGTTTGACAGTGGTAAATTTTACCCACTACTTATGTTCCTTGAATCTATCTTAGTTAAAATATCACATATTTTATAGGCTTTTACTATCAAACTATCAGACTTTCCACTCTATCAGATTTATAAAAATTCTAAAATCCACATTTAAATAAAAGTATTAGAATTAACAGTTATTTGGTGGTCATGTTAGGCATAGTTTTAGATTTTATAAAATTATACAAAAGTTCTCAAGAATAAGTGGCAATATATTCTGAATGTAAACATTTATGAATATTCGCAATGACACAAAATTAGCACTTGCATATTTATCTAGAAAGCCAATTTCTCTTTAAACTTATCCTAACTACATACTATTTGCTTATAAGAACTAACAGCACATTGTGGCTCTGATGCAGGCAAATTATGTAACTTTTAACCAAGCATTGCACTATTTATTTAAGTTTTGGAGCACTTAGTTATAAAATAGATTTTATTTTCATTCATATGAGGGGCCATACATGCAATATATTTTAATCACTTAACATTTAAACAAATTAAACCATAAATTTTAATTAAAAATAGATAAACTAATTAGCAGCTTAATATACATTTTAAATAAGATAAATATATCTTTCAAGTAAAAATAATTTAAAATTGTGTCAAATGCACTTTTTACATCTTCTGTGATTCTAAGGAGATTCAACCTTCAAGGTTGACTAGTTATTTATTTACTGTTAACCCTTCATTTACAGATGACTTTTGAGGAACAGATGTAAGTAACTCCCCCCTCTGAGTGGGCCAGTAGGAAAAAACAGAAGGTTTAAAATATTGCTCGGTCAAAGTTTCCAGATGGTTGTCTTTGAGGGAAATTCAGTGCCTGAGTGGAAAAAAAAAAAAAAAAAACAGGAAAATTGTCTGTTAGTGAGCAGGCAACTGTTAAACCTAGAGGCAGATGTGCATAATTGATATGAGAGTAAAAGATGTAATAGCTATAGAAACTTAGGAGCTAACTGTGCATACTCTTTGAATGATTATTTTTATGTGGCCATTGTGCTCTAAAGATCATAAAATTATGTAATGTAACTGAATAATGTTATTTGTACAGAATTAATTGAATTTTCAATAGTTGCATATATTTTTATGAATTCCTGTGTTATTTAATAAATTTAATCTGAACAAGAAAAAATGCCTACTGGTGAAATTGATTTAATAAGCATGAATGTATCCTATGGTGAAAGGCAGGTGCATGTCATACAAAACGTAAAACTGATAATATAGCAAAGAATGTTCAATATGCACTGAAAATTGTGAATGTAGGCCACCTTCCTAGCATACCTCTCATTCTATCAGATATGCTTCATGTCCAACTATTCTTCCAATCCCCGGTAATGACCTGGGAAAAGCAGCAGAAGGCCCAAGTGCTCAGGCCCCTGCCACCCATGTGAGAGACTTGAATGAAGTTCCTAGCTCCTGGCTTTAGACTGGTCCATCCCTGGTGGCTGCAACCATCTGGGGAGTGAGCCAGCAGATGGTAGCTTTTCTCTCTCTCTCTCTGTCTGTCTGTCTCTCTCTTTCTCGTTCTCTTTTTTTCTTTGTCTCTCTCTCCATCCCTCCCTCCCTCCCTCCATCCCTCACCACTCCCTCTAATAACTCTGACTTTTAAAATTAAAATATTTAAAAGTTTGTAAATACAAGTTCAAAATACAATTGGTAGGATTTTATAGGTGGTGTTCAGCTACAGGGGCAAACATCATAGAATAACTATTGACAGCACTGGTATGCAATGTGTATTCTGTGTTAATACATTTTATACTTATTCACAATGTTCAATTTTTGGATTCAGTCTGAAATTATTCTAGTCTGACATTCTTGTTTTAAAGACATTGTAGCAACATTTCAGCAAAATTATGTATTTACAATTTATACTTATAAATTTAATTTTGTATTCCTCAATATCTGTATTTCCAAAACAACTGAACTAAATATATTTCAAATATATATAAAAGTTTACTGCACTTTTCCCATCCCTGATTAACGTTGATTCCCAGTCTTGTGTGCATTTAGACACAAATATTTCTTTCATTTTATTTTTTATATTTGTTTCACTTCTACGACACAATGCAATGAAACATTTGAATTTTGGTAAATATAAAAATAATTTACCTTACATGGTATTAGAATTAAATGAGATGTTACACCATGAAATATTTCCTATGAAATTTGAATTCACTGTAAACGGAAGACTTGTTTGATTGATGGTTACACTTCTACTGGAGTGATTTTTCATAGCCTTTTCTTTCAGCTTCACCTATACCTTACATCTCCTTTTCTCTTCCCTCTCCTTCTCCTTCTTCTTCCTCCTCTTGGAACTGATCTTTGATATGGAGAAGATGATTTGAAATTTATCTTACCAAATTAAAAGCTTATGGATATAAACTAAATATTGAATTTTGCCAACAACTATTCTTTACAAAGTGATGCTTTAAAAATTTATTTTTATTTCAAAAATAAGTGGATATATGGAAATTATGAGCACTAGCTTTGGAATAAAAAATTATTGATTGTATTTTAGCTCTTCCAAGAACTTTTGTATATCATTAAATTAATTATTTCAATTTTTAGTCTAATTTCTTCATCTATACATTATAGGAAATAGTAGTCCCATTAATCATTAGTGTGAGAATTAAATGTTTGGATAATTATGATGACTGATTGAAATACTATGATGATTCATTTAGTAAAATGTCACACAAAATATTAAAGAATGTCTCCATATTAAAAAGATATAAATTAAAACTGCAAAAAATGAATGGTACTAAGGTTAACAAGCATCAAACTAACAGGCTGTCAGTAAAGACGAAACACTTATTTACATTACAAATGTTATTGGTTAAATATAATTTACTATTATAGTGGCTATTTATTTTTTAAGAGTGCGTCCCAAAACTTTTGGATAATCTGTGAATATTCAATGATGAATGACACAATTTTATCTTATAGAGAATGTTCATTTCATATAAAAATAATCATTAACCAAATCAAAAAATCAAATATACATTATGAAAAAAAAAAAACCTGGATCTAAATCAATGCACAAAAATCACTTTTATTATAGATAGCTCAATACCCTTGATTCACTGAAAATAATATTTGCATGGAGTGCAGTTTGCCATGAAACCACTGACTCTGTTTATTAGCAATGATTTCTTTTTTTTTCATATACAAAGTATACATAAATTTTCCCAGGAAATTGGATTTTACATGATTACATATGATGGATTTTGAAAACTAAATAACTATAAATTATGGGCAGGAGGTTATGAGAGGTATGAAGGAAATTTCTCATACCTTTACCAACCAACCTTGTTCAATACTGTAATATTAATCTTAATAAAAGGAAAATATAAAATGAGACCCCCATATAAACCTATTTTCTTTTGTTTTTAGTGTCTGTTGGCTAAAGCTCAGCTGTCTATGTACAATGCCTTTCAGAAAAAATAATTATGAAAGAAAATAGTATTTCCCATGTATTATAATTTTAATTATATTATCACATATTTATTTTAAAAATTATGTGCTATGCTACGGTAAGACAAAAATGAAATTGATAAGAAAAAAAACTAGAAGATAGACAATGGTTAATATCATGTTGACCACATAACTGAGTAGAGATGGGCTTTGTTATAACTCTGATTGATAAATATACAAACAAAACAATTTATAAAAGAAATGAAATGTATGCTATAGATATACATCAAAATTGAATTTTGGAATGAAAAAAATATAGTAACTGAAATAATTCAATAGTCATATTAAAAATGATGGATATATTAAGAAAGAGTGTTAGCACTCTTTTTTAAAGATTTATTTTATGTACTTGAAAGGCAGAGTTACACAGAGAGGAAGGGCAGAGAGATAGAGAGAGAGAGAATCTTCCATCAGCTCAAATGGTTGCATTGGCCAGGGCTGTACCAGTCGGAAGCCAGGAGCCAGGAGCATCTTCTTAGTCTTTCACATGACTGGTAAAAGCCCAAGCACTTGGGTTATTTTCTAGTACCTTCCCAGGTACACCAACAGGGAGCTAAATCAGAAGTGGAGTGGCTGGGACCTGAACAGGCACCCATATGGAATGCCAGTGTCACAGCAGGCAACTTTTCCCACTATGTCACAATGCCAGCCCCAGCCCCAGGATTAGTATTTCTAAAGATAAATCCTTGTAAAATACCTAAATTGAAAATAATGGAAGAAAACTATAAGGAAAAACAAGAATTTCATTATGAGTTATGAAATAATTTTTCACAGGCATTCTCTTGGAGGTGGAAGAAGCACTATTAGAAGAATCACTCATCAGAAAATTTCCGAATCTCTAGATGATATCAATCAAAAAATCAAATAACTATAAATACTAATTTTTATAATAATTAAAAATCCTTGAACATTGTGAGCAGTTGAACCCCAGAGGATGGAAAGAAAATGTTTAAAGTAACAACCACAAAAGTAAACAAACTTCTTTAAAGGTTTAGTAATATGTCTGACAACTGATTTCACAACAGAAACAATGAGGGGCAAATGGCATTGGAATGATATCTAACTGAAACATAACCACTCAGACTCAACAGAGTGATATGTAATCTTTGTGTTTTTTTATATTGAGCTTACTTATTAAGTCTGATTTTTAATTATGTATTTTTGTGTAAAACATCTTTCCTGATGATCAACATAGGATGTAAGACCAATTTGCGGTTCTCTCCTTTCATATCTTTTCCTTAGTCTACATAGAAGTGATGAATGAGAATACCATTGCCCTAATAAGGTTCATTGGAAATATGTGTTCTCCTAAATCCCCCAATCCTCCATTAGCTCAAGTTTGACTTTACAGCTGGAGAGAAACCAAAGTCTGTCTTCAAGTCTCCAAGAAAAACCTGGTTCTCTTGTTAAAATCTAATGGAAGTGGAGACTGGAAGTTGAACCAAATGCTCAATTTATGTTCTAGAAATTCCATGACACTTACATTTAGAGTAAATCTACTCTGCCTGTTCTCTATGACAAAGCCTAGATGATAGAACATATTTTTATAATGCTGTTTACTGGATATTTTAGTACCATTGTTGAGAATGTATGCTAGAGGAAAATAAAGATCCCCTATCAAAGTTGACAACACACCTGGTAATTCACGAACTGTAGTGAAAATAATCAAGATTAATGAACATGAGTGTTTTCACGGCTTCTGATGCAACTCACAGTCTACAGCTTCTGAACTGATAGAGGTGAATACTGGAAGATAAAACTGTGAAAATGTAGAAGTTATCCTATGATATTTAAAGAAATATGTCATTTTCATAACATAAGAAATCATTTTCTTTGCTTATCCATAAGAAATAACTCCTTATCCATTAACATTTGATCATGAGATTTCAGCAACTCAGTCACATTTTCAGGCTTCACTTTGGATTCGTGTTCCCTTCCATTTCACCCCATCTGCAGTTACTTCCTTCACTGAAGCCATTAATGTGTCAAAATCATACATGAGGGTTGGATCAACTCCTTCCAAACTAATTTTAATGTTGATATTTCAACCTAATCCTATGAATCACAAATGTCATTGAGAATCTTTGCAAAAGATTATAAATTTTCTTTGCCTAGATCAATCACAGAAATATTCTTTATGGCAACCATGCCTTTGTAAAATATATTGTATAGACAATAAAGTATACAAGTTCTTAGTGAAACCTTATTGAAAGGAAAACAAAATATTAGTAATATTTCATAAATTTTGTTGATGAAGCAATGGCATGTTTTGAGAGGATTGATTCCAGTTTTGAAAGAAGTTCTTTTAATAAGATGCTATCAAACATAATCACATGCTGGGGAGAAATCTTTTGGAAAGGAAGAGAGAATAAATGCAGGGAGCTTCATGGTGTTCCTATGTTAAGGAACACATACACTCTGTCCTCTGGCAATCACCATTCTGATCTGTCCGCAGACATTAACATCAAGGCAAGACCCTCCATAGCAAACAGATTATGGCTCACTAAGACTAAGATGAGTGTTGACATTTTAGCAATACAAGATATTTTAGTTAACGCACATACTTTTTTAGACGTGATGCTACTGTATACTTAATAAAGTATAAGGTGTAAACATAACTTGATATACATAGGAAATCCCTTCCACAAAACTTACTGGCTTGATTTATTGATATATTCCCTTTATTTTGATATGGAACTGAGCCCATGATATCTTTGATGAATGCTTGTATATAATTTTAAAGTTACATTTGGAAGATAGAATTTAAGACAGAATTTACATTTTAGAATATAACAATGGAGTGGGTAGCTAGGGGAGACTATAGCAGTATGAATAATATCCTATATTTTGATATTGTTAAGAATTACAAAGACATATTTATTTTTATAAATATATCAATCTATGAACTAACATTTATATTTTACATTATATATGTTTATTCAACTTAATGATAACCAATTAAAATTTTGTGATCTGTAATGTACTTTCTTAATTTTCGCACCTGTATATATTGAATGATACATTAATAGAAGCATTACTGAATCTTCAAATCAAATTGGCATGGAAATGTCATGTGTTTGCCTTTATTTGAGAAAAATAATCAAATCCTTGGTGTGTAGAATCAATTACTTGGTACAATTTTGTTAGCAGGAGAATTGCTTTGAAATTGACCTGGTTGTATTATAAAGACTTCTGTGTAATGGTGGCAATTAGGAGCTTTCATCTTAGTAGCAATAGAGTATTGAACATTATCAAAGTCCTTCAGCCAAAGGCTACTCAGGAACTCCTATAATTTCATATATTGGGTTTACCACTAATGGCAGTGAAAGAATACACTCACAGTAAGGAACCATGGGGTATCTCATGAAGATGTCTTAGAAAAAAACTGCCATAGAATTGGGGATATGGCTCAGCAAATTTGGGGAAATTGCTCTCAAATGGTCAATTTTGAAAAATGGGAGTTCTTTTATGACTGATTACCAAACTAAACCTTATCCAATGGGAAGAGCAGCTAGAGCAAGAATAAAATTCTGATTATACAAGAAAAAGCATTCACTCAGAAAGAAACTACTGTTTTCACTGAATCATGGTTTCTTTGTTTTTTTTTTTTTTATTTTACAGATAGACAATGAGAGAGAGAGAGAGAGACAGAGAGAAAGGTCTTGCTTCCATTGGTTCATCCCCCAAATAGCCACTACAGCCAGTGTGCTGTGCCGATCCAAAGCCAGGAGCCAGGTGCTTCCTCCTGGTCTCCCATGTGGGTGCAGGGGCTCAAGCACTTGAGCCATCCTCCACTGCCTTCCCAGGCCACAGCAAAGAGCTGGACTGGAAGAGGAGCAACCGGGACTAGAAGCCAGCGCTCTTATGGGATGCTGGCGCCATAGGCAAAGGATTATCCAAGTGAGCCATGGTGCCAGCAAATCATGGTTTCACATTAACTTGTAATATTATTTATATCCAACAGGAGCCTATCATAATATAAGCTTAACATCCTTACAGAACAGCATTGAGATACAGCTGTGAGTGTTAGATCAATTTGTAATAATAATTAACATTGAGTTTTAGCTGTGTGGTCTGATAAGTTCTCTGACATCAGAGGTTCTTACTTCTTTCTCAGCATCATTCAAATACCATAGCGATTCCATATTTTCAAGAGACATTTTTACCTACCTGATACGTTAATAGCAATAATAATCTCACCTGATCAGCAACATGAAGAAGGGAAGGAGTTCAGGAAGAGTTCAATCATGGAAAAATCCATTAATACATCAAGTTATAAGAATTAGCATGGGCCAGTGCCACAGCTCAACAGGCTAATCCTCCGCCTTGTGGTACTGGCACACCGGGTTCTAGTCCCGGTTGGGGCACCGGATTCTGTCCCAGGTGCCCCTCTTCCAGGCCACCTCTCTGCTGTGGCCAGGGAGTGCAGTGGAGGATGGCCCAAGTGCTTGGGCCCTGCACCCCTTGGGAGACCAGGAGAAGCACCTGGCTCCTGCCATCAGATCAGCGTGATGCGCCGGCCGCAGCACGCCGGCCGCAGCGTGCTGGCTGCAACAGCCATTGGAGGGTGAACCAATGGCAAAGGAAGACCTTTCTCTCTGTCTCTCTCTCTCACTGTCCACTCTGCCTGTCAAAAAATAAAAAAATAAAAATAAAAAAAAATAATTAGCATGATATTTATACACATTTAACCACAGATACATAATAATGGCATCTGTACTCTGTATCTGATAACAATGTGACTATTTTGCTTGCAATAAAAAATGTAAATGAATTATACGGTACCCTTCAACAGAAAGTCATAATGGATGTGCAGAGTGGGCACAAAAGCAGTGGACAGGAAAGGGGGAGAGATTCTCAAAATAGGGCTGCTGATCTAGATCAATGGACTTTGAGAATCAAAACTCTCTGCCTTTGTTTTGGTGTATTCTAACAAAGTAGAACAAATCAAATTCAAAAGGCTATTTGGATTTAGACAAATGAGTACAGTAATAATTTTTAGTCATTATTTTTCTTTTAGTGCAATAACAACATAAAACATCTCAACTAATTAGTCGTTTCATAGCACAGAAATACCACCAATGTGGAAAAATGGAAAATTCTGTCATGAAGCAATTCAACAGGAGCAGTTAATATTGCTGCCACATTTCTTTAGGATTAAAATATCATCAATATTTCAGCCCTTTTTAATGTCAGGATCTGCCCTGTCATATCCACTAAGTGGATACATAGCACAAGACTCTTCACCCAGCTGTATGAATCCTTTTTAGTTTACTTATCATGCCAAAAGTCCACTGATCAGTGAGACAAGGAGTGTATTGAAATATGTATTGAAATAGAAGATTGCAATATATATATATATATATTTTTTTTTTAGAGAGACAGAGAGAATGGTCTTCCTTTGCCATTGGTTCACTCTCCAATGGCCTCCGCGGCCGGAGCACCACACTGATCCGAAGGCAGGAGCCAAGTGCTTCTCCTGGTCTCCCATGGGGTTCAGGGCCCAAGCACTTGGGCCATTCTCCACTGCAGTCCCTGGCCACAGCAGAGAGCTGGCCAAGAAGAGGGGCAACCGGGACAGAATCCGGTGCCCCGACCGGGACTTGAACCCAGTGTGCCAGCACCACAAGGCGGAGGATTAGCCTATTGAGCCTTGGCTCCAGCTGCCATACATCTTAACTGTAGGTGAATAAAATTGATTTTAGCCTTAGGTCATTAATTGTGGCCTTGGTGACAAAGTAATGGAGGCCTATGTAGGAAAATGTCAATACCACACTGAAAAAAGATTGATATATTCAAATCCCTTGTCTTCACAAATGCTAACTTGAGGATCCTTCTGTATATAAGAAAGGGCTATTAGCATTATCATCATAGGGATCAACCCTGTTAGAGAAAGTTTGCTGACAAGAAAGACTGCACATAATGCAAATGTTTTATGTTCCATAACTTTCTAACATCTCTCTATTTTTTGGATGTATATATAAACACCATGATTGGAGTAAATAAAAACAGTGAGTAAGTCATTTATAAATGCATTATGTTTGTTTTATGTTGAAAAAGATTAATTGTAGTGAAGAAATATTATATACTAAATAAAACCACATAAAAGACTGAAATAGCAATGTGTACGGTTTGGATAGTGTCCCGAAGACAAATGCATCCACCTGGAACCTCAGAATATCACTCTGCTTTGAACAAAGGCTTCTTTATGCAGTTGAGTAAGGGTCTTGAATGAGCTATGCTTGAATTATTCAGGGCTCTGAGTAAAATAAGTGTTCTTACAAGAGGCAAAAAGAAGAAAAATAGGGGAATCATGCATATAAAAACAGCCAGATATTAGAGTTATGTTAAACACTGGCCATGAAGCACCAACAGCCTTCAGAGCATGGAAAGGCCAGGGAAGATACTTTCCTTGAAGTATCTTCCCAGGTTAGAGGCTGTATTTCCCAGGTTAGAGGCTGTTCTAAAGAATTATGAGATTTTCATTTGTCTTTGTAAACTTTTTTGTTTTTTTATATGTGGTGATTATTGAAGCAACTAAAGGAAAACCACTTTTTCTAAAACTATTTGTGTACCAATACAATCTTTTTTGTTTGTTTGTTTGTTTGTTTTATTTTTTTCTAATGCTTTTATTTAAAGAATATACAGAAGATCAGTTTACTATATATTAAGTAAAGATTTCAACAGTTTGCCCTCACATAGCAACACAAAGTGAAAAATACTGTTGGAGTACTAGTTATAGTATTAATTCACAATGTATAGCACATTAAGGACACAAATCCTACATGATATATTTTTTTAAAATTGATTAATTTTCTATGCAATTTCCAATTTAACACCAAGATTTTTTTTTCATTTTTAATTATCTATATACAGAAGATTGATTCAGTATATACTAAGTAAAGAGTTCATCAGTTTGCACCCACACAGAAACACAAAGTGTAAAATACTGTTTCAGTGCTAGTTATAGCATTACTTCACACTGGACAACACATTAAGGACAGATCCCACATGAGACGTAAGTACACAGTGACTCCTGAAGTTGATTTAACAATTTGACACTCTTGTTTATGGCCTCATAATCTCCCTAGGGTCTAGTCATGAGTTGCTGAGGCTATGGAAGCCTTTAGGGTTGGCCGACGTCAATCTTATTCCAACAGGGTCATAGTCAAAGTGGAGGTTCTCTCCTCCCTTCAGAGAAAGGTACCTCCTTCTCTGATGACCCCGTTCTTTCCACTGGGATCTCACTCACAGAGATCTGTCATTTAGGTCTTCTTTTTTTTCCAGAGTGTCTTGGCTTTCCATGCCTAGAATATTCTCATGGGCTCTTGAGCCAGATCTGAATGCCTTAAGGGCTGATTCTGAGGCCAGAGTGCTGTTTAGGACATCTGCCATTCTATGAGTCTGCTGTGTATCCCGCTTCCCATGTTGAATCATTCTCTCCCTTTTTCATTCTATCAGTTAGTATTAGCAGACACTAGTCTTGTTTTTGTGATCCCTTTGACTCTTAGACCTATCAGTGTGATCAATTGTGAACTGAAATTGATCACTTGGACTAGTGAGATGGCCTTGGTACATGCCACCTCGATGGGATTGTATTGGAATTCCCTGGCATGATTCTAACTCCATCATTTGGGGCAGTTCCGATTGAGCATGTCCCAAATTGTACATCTCCTCCCTCTCTTATTCCCACTCTTATATTTCACAGGGATCACTTTTCAGTTAAAATTTAAACACCTAAGAATAATAGTTTGTTAATTACAGAGTTCAACCAATAGTACTAGAATAAAAAAAATACTAAAATGGATAAAGTATTACATTGTGCAACAACAGTCAGCACAAGAGCTGATCAAGTTACTGTTTCTCATAGTGTCCATTTCACTTCAATAGGTTTCCCCTTTGAAGCTCAGTTAGTTGTCACTGATCAGGGAGAACATATCATATTTTTCCCTTTGGGACTGGCTTAATTCACTCAGAATGATGTTTTCCAGAGTCCTCCATCTTGTTGCAAGTGACCGGATTTCATTGTTTTTGACTGCTGTATAGTATTCTATAGAGTACATGTCCCATAATTTCTTTATCCAAATGTATGCTTTGAATTCCCTGTGATCTTTTGCTGTGAGGTTCCCTTCATTTACCTTCTTTCATGTTGATGGCCGTGTTTCTGTGTTTCTGTGTGTAACACATCTTTAAGCATCTTTTGCAGGGCTGGACGAGTGGCAACAAATTCTTTCAATTTCTGTTTGCAATGAAAGGTCTTTATTTTACCTTCATTCACAAATGAGAGCTTTGCAGGATATAATATTCTGGGCTGGCAGTTTTTCTCTCTTAGTACCTGGGCTATGTCTCGCCATTCCCTTCTAGCTTGTAGGGTTTCTGATGAGAAGTCTGCTGTGAGTCTAATTGGAGAGCCTCTGAGAGTAATCTGACGTTTCTCTCTTGCACATTTTAGGATCTTTTCTTTCTATTTCACTGTGGTGAGTTTAATTACAATGTGTCGTGGTGAGGATCTCTTTTGGTCATGTTTCCTAGGGGTTCTATGAGCTTCCTGTACTAGGATGTCTCTCTCCTTCTCCAAAACTGGGAAATTTTCTGCTATTATCTCACTAAAAAAGGCATTCTAATCCTTTCTCCCTCTCCATGCCTTCAGGAACTCCTAGAACTCGAATGTTGGGTTTTTTAATAGTATCCTGTATATTCCCAGCAATATTTCTTAGATTTCTAATTTTCTCTTCTTTTCTTTGGTTTGACTGTATAGTTTCCTGTGCTCTGTCTTTTAAGTCCGATATTCTCTCTTCTGCCTCACCCAATCTGTTTGTTAGGCTCTCTAATGTGTTTTTCATTTGATCTATTGAATTCTTCACTTCATTATGATTTCTCGTCACTATCATAGTTTCATGTTCTACTAGTTGTTTCATTTCAGCTTGATTCCTCCTTAATATTTCATTTTCACGAGAGAGATTTTCTACCTTGTCCATTAAGGATTTCTGTAGTTCAAGAATTTGTTTTTGAGTACTTCTTAGTGTTCTTATCAATTTTTTGAGATCTGCTTCTTGCATTTCTTCTATCTCATCATCTTCGTAATCTTGAATTGGGGTGTCTTTTTCATTTGGGGATGCCATAGTGTCTTCCTTGTTCTTATTAACTCGGTTTTTGCGTTTGTTGTTTGGCATATTGGTTTCTTCACTGTGGTGTTTTTTTCTTGTTATACTATGACTCTAGATTAAGTGGACTGTCTGCTTTTGATGGAGCCTTAGAGGCTTGAGATGGGTGTGGCCTGAGAGCTCTGTTTGGTTCCTCAGGGTTGAGGGTGTGTCAAAGGAGACACTCCCAGGATAGGCGTGGTAAATCTCTCTCTGTTACTTTTTTTTTTTTTTTTGGTTGAAAAGGGAAGTAATTCCACACAGCTGAATGGAATTGGGGGTGGTTAGCAGGCAAATGATATACCCACAGTTGCCAGAGATCAGAAGCTCTTTCCCAAGGACCAGAGAGGGAATCTTTGTGGCCCTTAGTGTGGGCTCAGATTCTCCTATAGTCTCCCACTGGGCTGCCAAGACTACTGAACTGTAGCGTCTCTGGAGAGTACTCACATGAATTCGTGATTTCCGTGAGTTCTCTCCCCCACCGTCTCTTTTTTCACAGTCTCAGTTCATTAGCACCACACATTCATTAGGTTCTAATCTCCTGTTATTTCACCCCTCCCACCCAGAGTCAGGTTTTTCTGCTAGGCTCGGGGCCGGTGCCGACCCGAGGTCGCCCTGCTTATGATGTATTCCAAAATGTTTCTTTCTCTTCCGTGTTTCAAATATTTAATTATTCTACTCGGCACATGGTTGCCCATTTAAAATGCTAATTAAATAATGAATGAATGGGATTATCTTCTAAAATACACTCTTGAACAATTTATGACTTTAAACATTTTGAATATATAAATGTTTTAAACATATTAAAATTTATATGTCCAGTTTAAGACAACCAATGACTTTACTCTTTAATATATTATTCATATAAATATTGTGCATAGCCTATTGACCGTTAGATCCTAATTTTTGTCCTGTATGTCTTTTCTGTTGTCATTTTATGAGAAGACTTTAGTTTTATCTCATTAATAGCAGATACTCACATAACATTTGGAAATCCAAAATGGATGAGAAACTCTTAATCTTCAATAACACAGAGAGTTATAGGATGGAAAGCAATTTCTTTCACTTCTGGGTACTATTTTGTGAACTACCTGTTTCAATGTTGAAGAAGAAAACTGAGTTAATTGGTAGTTGCTGAAATTCTTATATTTTGTGATGTTTATAATTCTAGCTGTGGCTCTTTGCTTACTTTTCTCAGATACTCCAACACAGTGAAGATACAGAAAACAAATGCAATTCTCATACTTTGCTGAATTATATGGAAAACCGTGATACTGATTAAATGCTTATCTTTGCATTCTTCATACTTGCATCTGTGCAGCTGAAATTGGTTGAAGACAAACTACAACCATATTACTTGATCTATTACAAATCAAGAATCTTGAACATCCCATATGCCAATAATTTTGCCCCAATACCACAGTATGTTTTCTGATTCTGCTCTTTCACATCACTAAGTAATGATTTTCTTTTCTTCTAAAACCAAGAACAACTGGTTGTCTTCATCTCTTCTCATGGAGAAAACTGAAGCACAGGAAAACCTTGTTTCCTGCCAGTGTGTATATTGTGTTACCAGCAACTGTGTTCCTACCTCATCTATTACCAAAGCCCATATAGACTCAGTCATTTCCCTTATGTAACTCACTTATTCAATGATATTACTCCAGAGATTCTTCCCTCTGTTCTTTACATTATTTGTTTTTTTCTATTGATACCATATATTAGCATATAAACAGAAATATTATACACTTTTAGAGAAGTTTTCTCTGTTATAACATATGTTTGATACAGTCAGATATCGTTTTAACTCTAAAAAAAAGCAGTAGCAATAAAAATTAGCTAAAATAGTCCCTTAAAATGACTGCTTAGCCCCTGCTGTTTTAATACACCTTTCTAAAGTTTTTTCTTAAATCCATCTACATCAAACATGTGTGTCCCATATCTAATGACTATTACTCTTATTCAGTAAATTATGACTCTCTTATTGCTATATATGATGGTCAATTCTCAACCCTTCTTTACTTGACTAACTGAGCATTTAAAAAATTGATCAGTACTCTTCCTCAGTCTCTCTCTCCTCTCCATTTCTTTCTCTAATATCTATCTGTATATGTGTGTGTGCACACACTACAAACTTGCACACTTCTTTCTTTGGTTTATGTTGCCTTCTAAGAAACTAAACTTTTGGTTCTTTTCTTTCATGATTTATCTGAGTATCCTCTGCTTAGTCTCCTTTGCTGGTTTATTTTTCCTGTATCTATCAAATCCAGAAAAATCCAGAAAGGAATCTTTATAACCCTTATTTAACATCTCACTCCATTAGTGATTTCTGTTGACTTTCTGATTTCTATTTCTAGCTAACACATGTTATCCATCTTCATACTTATTTACTCAAATAAAACAATCATTGTGAAATATAATAGAGATCCCAATGTTAATATTTTCCAAAATTGAATACAAGCAGGCTTATATATATTTGACTTCACATAAAATCCAAATCCTTTTAATCTGCCATAAACCTCAACCCCTGACTTTATTTACAACACCCACAGCTAATTTTCTGTTCTTTGTGCTCAGTATACCTAAGTCTTAGAGCATTTAAACAACTCTTCCTTCTACCTGGAATGTCCTTTACACAATGTTCTCTTGACGATTCCCTTGGTTTCTTCAAGATTTGTTCAAATTTTAATATTCATGCCATCTTGTCTTATTCTAATTTCTGATAGCACAACACATCTTTAATTAATATATGATATATTTTAATTTTTGATCACATGTAATATCCAAGGTTCTCATGAGACAAGAGACCAATTATAGTGAAGGAAAGGTAAAGAGCAGAGGGGAGAAAGATATGATGAGAGTTTGGTTTCATGAGGTGATGGAGACTGAGACGTCCATGCTCTGCTATGTGAAAAGTTTTGAAACAGAAAAGCCAATTGTGCTGGTCATAAAAGATTAGAGAGCCAAGGGTTCAATGGCGTAAGTTTCCATCTGAATTTAAAGGGCCAAGAACTGGAATAGTAATGCCTCAGGGTAGGAGAAGACAGATGTCTGCTTGCCTAGAGTGAACACATTTATTGTTGCTCCACATTTCTGTCCTACTCAGGACTTGAATGAATTGAATGATGCCCACCATGTTGGTAAAGATTAACTTCTTCACTCATAGAAACAACTCAAATGCTAACTTCTTCCAGAAAAACCATGCCAGACACATTCAGAAATAAGTTTCTACCATCTTATATCTTAGTACATTCATATTTGAGTACAGTCAAGTTTATGCAAAAAATTGTCATCACATCATGCTTACTTATTTTTGTTGGTTCACCTGATAAATGTAGACTTTGAATGTATAGGGTTTTTTTCTGTTAAGTATGCCAATGAACAGAAAACAAACAAATATGCAAAATTAGCACCTGTCACAGTATAACTACTCACTAAAAATTTTGAATAAGTAAAGCAAATAAATTATTTTTCCTAATCTCCACGAAAGGCTCAGACTAAAGTTTCCTAAATACTAAATGCAGTACTTTCTGTATACTAGCCTCTTAAGTGCCTATGGTACATATATGAATGTTGCTTTCACCTCTCAGTTTATGATACAGTATTAATATTTATAAAATTAAAAAGTCTAGTTCAAGTGAAAATGCTAAGCAGAGGTAATAGAGTTACAGAAACTCATTTAGGAATTGAACCAAAAGATTTCCTTGCTAACGCTGTAGATTTAGACTTCAGGTAAAATGTGTTGTCATTGGTGATAAATTGATTAAAATTGGTAGCATTTAGCAAATGTTTTACAATATCTGTCCCTAGATGGGAACTATTTTGGATTCAATAGATGCAAGATGAATAATATTAGGTTACTGTTTTCAACATTTTGCCAAAGTTTTAGCTGTTATCCTAAGTGTGTATAAAATATGGTATTGAGAGTATTTACTCAATTTATCTTAAAATTGTATATTCTACACAATCATGCATAACATATTTTCAACAAGACCTGTAATGTTAAACTTAGTTATAGAAGAAACATAAACAAGATATTATCTTTCAAGAACTGTATGTTATTTCTATATAATTTGTTTGATTAAATAACATATTTAAAAAGTACATTGCTGTCTAGCAATGAAGAATTTGAACCTTCTGTATTGGTATTCAAAGAGTTGAATTTAGCCTGATGAAGAGATCTACCAAATATGTCTACTCCAGGATAACAAGCCATTTAAGACACTATCCTGCCATTTATGCAATGCATGACAGCCACACATGAATTTCCCACTTTGTCCTGTAAGGTTAATAAGTTAGGGATACTGTGACTGTGGCAATTGTTTTCTACAATTTTTGAGATCAAATCAAGTAGAAGTGTGTCAGTTCCTTACAAAATTTAAAATACAGTTGGGTTAATGTTTTATTTGAGTCTTTTTAATTTTTTTTAATTTGTAGATATATTATAATGAATTATATGTGTGCAATCCCCAGTATATATCAGTTACTCAATAAATGCCATACAACTAATAAAGTAGACAACTTATAATTATAAAGCAAGGTCATTATGCCATTTTACTATATTTAGATCTAAAATGTTGACAACTTGAAGAAAAATTAGTATATAAATGTCTTTATAAAATAAAAAGAAGTATCTCAGGATCTGAAGAGAGTTCCTTGTTGAATATTAATTCCATTGCTGCTGCTTCCAATCTTGTATCAAATTCAGAGGTCTTTCAGGGGACATATTGTCTTAACACCAAGGTGTACAGGGCCTAGTGGGTAATAGAAATGCACAAATGGGCAATAATACGGGGATGTCAGTGTGGGGACAATGGTGAACTTGATATCTCTCCTACCTCACCTTTATAAAGAGAACTGCTGATCTTCAGCTACAGCTATCGCTACCTCCATCATTTGGGGCAGTTCCGATTGAGCATGTCCCAAATTGTACATCTCCTCCCTCTCTTATTCCCACTCTTATATTTCACAGGGATCACTTTTCAGTTAAAATTTAAACACCTAAGAATAATAGTTTGTTAATTACAGAGTTCAACCAATAGTACTAGAATAAAAAAAATACTAAAATGGATAAAGTATTACATTGTGCAACAACAGTCAGCACAAGAGCTGATCAAGTTACTGTTTCTCATAGTGTCCATTTCACTTCAATAGGTTTCCCCTTTGAAGCTCAGTTAGTTGTCACTGATCAGGGAGAACATATCATATTTTTCCCTTTGGGACTGGCTTAATTCACTCAGAATGATGTTTTCCAGAGTCCTCCATCTTGTTGCAAGTGACCGGATTTCATTGTTTTTGACTGCTGTATAGTATTCTATAGAGTACATGTCCCATAATTTCTTTATCCAAATGTATGCTTTGAATTCCCTGTGATCTTTTGCTGTGAGGTTCCCTTCATTTACCTTCTTTCATGTTGATGGCCGTGTTTCTGTGTTTCTGTGTGTAACACATCTTTAAGCATCTTTTGCAGGGCTGGACGAGTGGCAACAAATTCTTTCAATTTCTGTTTGCAATGAAAGGTCTTTATTTTACCTTCATTCACAAATGAGAGCTTTGCAGGATATAATATTCTGGGCTGGCAGTTTTTCTCTCTTAGTACCTGGGCTATGTCTCGCCATTCCCTTCTAGCTTGTAGGGTTTCTGATGAGAAGTCTGCTGTGAGTCTAATTGGAGAGCCTCTGAGAGTAATCTGACGTTTCTCTCTTGCACATTTTAGGATCTTTTCTTTCTATTTCACTGTGGTGAGTTTAATTACAATGTGTCGTGGTGAGGATCTCTTTTGGTCATGTTTCCTAGGGGTTCTATGAGCTTCCTGTACTAGGATGTCTCTCTCCTTCTCCAAAACTGGGAAATTTTCTGCTATTATCTCACTAAAAAAGGCATTCTAATCCTTTCTCCCTCTCCATGCCTTCAGGAACTCCTAGAACTCGAATGTTGGGTTTTTTAATAGTATCCTGTATATTCCCAGCAATATTTCTTAGATTTCTAATTTTCTCTTCTTTTCTTTGGTTTGACTGTATAGTTTCCTGTGCTCTGTCTTTTAAGTCCGATATTCTCTCTTCTGCCTCACCCAATCTGTTTGTTAGGCTCTCTAATGTGTTTTTCATTTGATCTATTGAATTCTTCACTTCATTATGATTTCTCGTCACTATCATAGTTTCATGTTCTACTAGTTGTTTCATTTCAGCTTGATTCCTCCTTAATATTTCATTTTCACGAGAGAGATTTTCTACCTTGTCCATTAAGGATTTCTGTAGTTCAAGAATTTGTTTTTGAGTACTTCTTAGTGTTCTTATCAATTTTTTGAGATCTGCTTCTTGCATTTCTTCTATCTCATCATCTTCGTAATCTTGAATTGGGGTGTCTTTTTCATTTGGGGATGCCATAGTGTCTTCCTTGTTCTTATTAACTCGGTTTTTGCGTTTGTTGTTTGGCATATTGGTTTCTTCACTGTGGTGTTTTTTTCTTGTTATACTATGACTCTAGATTAAGTGGACTGTCTGCTTTTGATGGAGCCTTAGAGGCTTGAGATGGGTGTGGCCTGAGAGCTCTGTTTGGTTCCTCAGGGTTGAGGGTGTGTCAAAGGAGACACTCCCAGGATAGGCGTGGTAAATCTCTCTCTGTTACTTTTTTTTTTTTTTTTTTGGTTGAAAAGGGAAGTAATTCCACACAGCTGAATGGAATTGGGGGTGGTTAGCAGGCAAATGATATACCCACAGTTGCCAGAGATCAGAAGCTCTTTCCCAAGGACCAGAGAGGGAATCTTTGTGGCCCTTAGTGTGGGCTCAGATTCTCCTATAGTCTCCCACTGGGCTGCCAAGACTACTGAACTGTAGCGTCTCTGGAGAGTACTCACATGAATTCGTGATTTCCGTGAGTTCTCTCCCCCACCGTCTCTTTTTTCACAGTCTCAGTTCATTAGCACCACACATTCATTAGGTTCTAATCTCCTGTTATTTCACCCCTCCCACCCAGAGTCAGGTTTTTCTGCTAGGCTCGGGGCCGGTGCCGACCCGAGGTCGCCCTGCTTATGATGTATTCCAAAATGTTTCTTTCTCTTCCGTGTTTCAAATATTTAATTATTCTACTCGGCACATGGTTGCCCATTTAAAATGCTAATTAAATAATGAATGAATGGGATTATCTTCTAAAATACACTCTTGAACAATTTATGACTTTAAACATTTTGAATATATAAATGTTTTAAACATATTAAAATTTATATGTCCAGTTTAAGACAACCAATGACTTTACTCTTTAATATATTATTCATATAAATATTGTGCATAGCCTATTGACCGTTAGATCCTAATTTTTGTCCTGTATGTCTTTTCTGTTGTCATTTTATGAGAAGACTTTAGTTTTATCTCATTAATAGCAGATACTCACATAACATTTGGAAATCCAAAATGGATGAGAAACTCTTAATCTTCAATAACACAGAGAGTTATAGGATGGAAAGCAATTTCTTTCACTTCTGGGTACTATTTTGTGAACTACCTGTTTCAATGTTGAAGAAGAAAACTGAGTTAATTGGTAGTTGCTGAAATTCTTATATTTTGTGATGTTTATAATTCTAGCTGTGGCTCTTTGCTTACTTTTCTCAGATACTCCAACACAGTGAAGATACAGAAAACAAATGCAATTCTCATACTTTGCTGAATTATATGGAAAACCGTGATACTGATTAAATGCTTATCTTTGCATTCTTCATACTTGCATCTGTGCAGCTGAAATTGGTTGAAGACAAACTACAACCATATTACTTGATCTATTACAAATCAAGAATCTTGAACATCCCATATGCCAATAATTTTGCCCCAATACCACAGTATGTTTTCTGATTCTGCTCTTTCACATCACTAAGTAATGATTTTCTTTTCTTCTAAAACCAAGAACAACTGGTTGTCTTCATCTCTTCTCATGGAGAAAACTGAAGCACAGGAAAACCTTGTTTCCTGCCAGTGTGTATATTGTGTTACCAGCAACTGTGTTCCTACCTCATCTATTACCAAAGCCCATATAGACTCAGTCATTTCCCTTATGTAACTCACTTATTCAATGATATTACTCCAGAGATTCTTCCCTCTGTTCTTTACATTATTTGTTTTTTTCTATTGATACCATATATTAGCATATAAACAGAAATATTATACACTTTTAGAGAAGTTTTCTCTGTTATAACATATGTTTGATACAGTCAGATATCGTTTTAACTCTAAAAAAAAGCAGTAGCAATAAAAATTAGCTAAAATAGTCCCTTAAAATGACTGCTTAGCCCCTGCTGTTTTAATACACCTTTCTAAAGTTTTTTCTTAAATCCATCTACATCAAACATGTGTGTCCCATATCTAATGACTATTACTCTTATTCAGTAAATTATGACTCTCTTATTGCTATATATGATGGTCAATTCTCAACCCTTCTTTACTTGACTAACTGAGCATTTAAAAAATTGATCAGTACTCTTCCTCAGTCTCTCTCTCCTCTCCATTTCTTTCTCTAATATCTATCTGTATATGTGTGTGTGCACACACTACAAACTTGCACACTTCTTTCTTTGGTTTATGTTGCCTTCTAAGAAACTAAACTTTTGGTTCTTTTCTTTCATGATTTATCTGAGTATCCTCTGCTTAGTCTCCTTTGCTGGTTTATTTTTCCTGTATCTATCAAATCCAGAAAAATCCAGAAAGGAATCTTTATAACCCTTATTTAACATCTCACTCCATTAGTGATTTCTGTTGACTTTCTGATTTCTATTTCTAGCTAACACATGTTATCCATCTTCATACTTATTTACTCAAATAAAACAATCATTGTGAAATATAATAGAGATCCCAATGTTAATATTTTCCAAAATTGAATACAAGCAGGCTTATATATATTTGACTTCACATAAAATCCAAATCCTTTTAATCTGCCATAAACCTCAACCCCTGACTTTATTTACAACACCCACAGCTAATTTTCTGTTCTTTGTGCTCAGTATACCTAAGTCTTAGAGCATTTAAACAACTCTTCCTTCTACCTGGAATGTCCTTTACACAATGTTCTCTTGACGATTCCCTTGGTTTCTTCAAGATTTGTTCAAATTTTAATATTCATGCCATCTTGTCTTATTCTAATTTCTGATAGCACAACACATCTTTAATTAATATATGATATATTTTAATTTTTGATCACATGTAATATCCAAGGTTCTCATGAGACAAGAGACCAATTATAGTGAAGGAAAGGTAAAGAGCAGAGGGGAGAAAGATATGATGAGAGTTTGGTTTCATGAGGTGATGGAGACTGAGACGTCCATGCTCTGCTATGTGAAAAGTTTTGAAACAGAAAAGCCAATTGTGCTGGTCATAAAAGATTAGAGAGCCAAGGGTTCAATGGCGTAAGTTTCCATCTGAATTTAAAGGGCCAAGAACTGGAATAGTAATGCCTCAGGGTAGGAGAAGACAGATGTCTGCTTGCCTAGAGTGAACACATTTATTGTTGCTCCACATTTCTGTCCTACTCAGGACTTGAATGAATTGAATGATGCCCACCATGTTGGTAAAGATTAACTTCTTCACTCATAGAAACAACTCAAATGCTAACTTCTTCCAGAAAAACCATGCCAGACACATTCAGAAATAAGTTTCTACCATCTTATATCTTAGTACATTCATATTTGAGTACAGTCAAGTTTATGCAAAAAATTGTCATCACATCATGCTTACTTATTTTTGTTGGTTCACCTGATAAATGTAGACTTTGAATGTATAGGGTTTTTTTCTGTTAAGTATGCCAATGAACAGAAAACAAACAAATATGCAAAATTAGCACCTGTCACAGTATAACTACTCACTAAAAATTTTGAATAAGTAAAGCAAATAAATTATTTTTCCTAATCTCCACGAAAGGCTCAGACTAAAGTTTCCTAAATACTAAATGCAGTACTTTCTGTATACTAGCCTCTTAAGTGCCTATGGTACATATATGAATGTTGCTTTCACCTCTCAGTTTATGATACAGTATTAATATTTATAAAATTAAAAAGTCTAGTTCAAGTGAAAATGCTAAGCAGAGGTAATAGAGTTACAGAAACTCATTTAGGAATTGAACCAAAAGATTTCCTTGCTAACGCTGTAGATTTAGACTTCAGGTAAAATGTGTTGTCATTGGTGATAAATTGATTAAAATTGGTAGCATTTAGCAAATGTTTTACAATATCTGTCCCTAGATGGGAACTATTTTGGATTCAATAGATGCAAGATGAATAATATTAGGTTACTGTTTTCAACATTTTGCCAAAGTTTTAGCTGTTATCCTAAGTGTGTATAAAATATGGTATTGAGAGTATTTACTCAATTTATCTTAAAATTGTATATTCTACACAATCATGCATAACATATTTTCAACAAGACCTGTAATGTTAAACTTAGTTATAGAAGAAACATAAACAAGATATTATCTTTCAAGAACTGTATGTTATTTCTATATAATTTGTTTGATTAAATAACATATTTAAAAAGTACATTGCTGTCTAGCAATGAAGAATTTGAACCTTCTGTATTGGTATTCAAAGAGTTGAATTTAGCCTGATGAAGAGATCTACCAAATATGTCTACTCCAGGATAACAAGCCATTTAAGACACTATCCTGCCATTTATGCAATGCATGACAGCCACACATGAATTTCCCACTTTGTCCTGTAAGGTTAATAAGTTAGGGATACTGTGACTGTGGCAATTGTTTTCTACAATTTTTGAGATCAAATCAAGTAGAAGTGTGTCAGTTCCTTACAAAATTTAAAATACAGTTGGGTTAATGTTTTATTTGAGTCTTTTTAATTTTTTTTAATTTGTAGATATATTATAATGAATTATATGTGTGCAATCCCCAGTATATATCAGTTACTCAATAAATGCCATACAACTAATAAAGTAGACAACTTATAATTATAAAGCAAGGTCATTATGCCATTTTACTATATTTAGATCTAAAATGTTGACAACTTGAAGAAAAATTAGTATATAAATGTCTTTATAAAATAAAAAGAAGTATCTCAGGATCTGAAGAGAGTTCCTTGTTGAATATTAATTCCATTGCTGCTGCTTCCAATCTTGTATCAAATTCAGAGGTCTTTCAGGGGACATATTGTCTTAACACCAAGGTGTACAGGGCCTAGTGGGTAATAGAAATGCACAAATGGGCAATAATACGGGGATGTCAGTGTGGGGACAATGGTGAACTTGATATCTCTCCTACCTCACCTTTATAAAGAGAACTGCTGATCTTCAGCTACAGCTATCGCTACCTACTGGAGATATCATTTAAATGTTGCCACATTTTTATATTTTTGCAAAGAAAAATTCAGAAATCAAATGTTTAATTGTAATTTTTCTATGGTTGAAACTTGACAATTTTTTAGAATAAATTTAGTCAAATATATGACCAACAGGCTATGAGGATATACTTTGGCTTGTAGAAATGGCCTGGAATATAGAGGCATTAGTAAATGCCTGCTGAGTTAATTGCTACCTGTTTGATAGATCTGTCTCTTCTGGTAGCAGTAACATAAGAAGAACAAGCAAAAGTAGCGTCTTTCCATTTATTTTCAAGATCGTCACCACCACATCCATATCATGAATAATACAACTTTGAGAAGGTCTAACAGACTTTATTTCGCATATATTGTTTAATTTGATGTTGGCAACAACTCATAATATTGAACTCACTTTAATTCATGATTGTACAGATAAAAAAAACATGATTGGGTTTCACGATCATAGAATTGCTATCACTCAGGAACACAACAGGAAAAGCTAGACTAAGGCTTGCACCTCTTCTCCTAGGTACACATCCTTTAGGGATTCAAACATGTGAATAGATCTAAAGTTATAATAAACAAAGTACTGTGGTTGATAAATTCATTTACTAAAAGGGTAACATTTGAGAGTAAACTGCAGGGTGAATAAATTGGAATTGTATTAGACATGTGAAAGGGATCTCTGAATACTATATATATATATATATATATATATATATATATAGGACAGGCAGAGTTAGACAGTGAGAGAGAGAGAGAGAGAAAGGTCTTCTTTTTTCTGTTGGTTCACCCCCAAGTGGCCGCTATGGCCAGTGCGTTGCAGCCAGCTCTCTGGGCTGATCCGAAGCCAGGAGCCAGGCGCTTTCTCCTGGTCTTCCATGAATGTGCAGGGCACAATGACCTGGGCCATCCTCCACTGCACTCCTGGGCCACAGCAGAGAGCTGGACTGGAAGAGGAGCAACCAGGACAGAATCCAGCCCCCCAACTGGGACTAGAACCCAGGATGACGGTGCTGTTGGCAGAGGATTAGCTTAGTGAGACACAGTGCCGGCCTGAATACAATATGTTGAAATCTGCTTGCTAGTGAAGAGATGAAGTCAGTGTAGAGTAAATTCTGTGCTCATTACCATATACCCAGTTCACATCCTTACAGAACATATAAAGATAATAATAATATAACTGCTAGGAAATTAATCTCATGTGGATTATTTTTCTTTTTTTTTTTTTTAGTTTTTTTTTTTGACAAATAGACAGTGAGAGAGAGAGAGAGACAGAGAGAAAGGTCCTCCTTCTGTTGGTTCACCTCCCAAATGGCTGCTACGGCCAGAGCTATGCCGATCCATAGCCAGGAGCCAGGTGCCTCCTCTTTGTCTCCCATGTAAGTGCAGGGGCCCAAGCACTTGGGCCATCCCCCACTGCCCAGGCCACATCAGAGAGCTGGACTAGAAGAGAAGCAACCGGGACTAGAACCTGGTGCCCATATAGGATGCCAGTGCCGCAGGCGGAGGATTAACCAAGTGAGCCATGGTGCTGGCCCCATCATGTGTATTATTTTTCGCATATCTACTTACATCGTTCAAATTCTGAAATAAATGATAAATCCATGGCCACCCTCTCCTACTACTTTAAAAAGAATGGCAATAAAAGAGCAAGCTAGTGACCTAGAATATATGCATTTATTCTCCAGGTAGACCATAGTAATGGAAATCAATATTAATTTCCTGGAAATATTTTGCTGATATTGGGGTTTCATATGTCAACACTCTGGATTCTGAGAAATGGATTATTAAAACACATATCTGATGAGGGTAGGGAGTATTGTGGTGTGGCAGTTAAGCCAACAGATGGAATGCTAACATCCTATAACAGTGCCTGGGATTGAGCCCCACCTCTGTCTCTGATCCAGTTTTCCACACATACAGACCCCAAGAGGTAGCAGATTACAACTGAAGTACATAGGTGCTCTGCTACTCATGTAGGAGACTCGAATGGAGTTGCTGGATTCTGGCTCTGGCTTCTTCCAGTTGAAGCTGTTGTTTACATTTAGGGAGTGAATCAGAGGATGAAGAACTCTCTGTCTCTTCATCTGTTGCTCTTCCCCTCAAATTAAGAAAAGTAAATAAATAAATAAATATATTTTCAAAACAACATATTTATCATTGTACGTGTTTGTGAGATATGCATATTTGTCACATCGTGTTTTATTTGTTTAAACATATTGTTTTACATTTTAAACTATTGCTATTGAGGCTGGCGCTCTGGCAAAGCAGGCTAAGCCTCTGTGTTCCTGCTGCTCCTCTTCTGATTCAGCTCTCTCCTATGGCCTGGGAAAGCAGCAGAGAAGATGGGTCAAATCCTTGGCCCCCTACACTTGTGTGGGAGACCCAGAAGAAGCTCCTGGCTTTCCTAGCTTTGGATCAGTGCTTTGGATCCTAGCTTTCGGTCACTGCTGCCATATGCAGAGTGAAGCAGCAGATAGACCATTCAATCTCTCTCTCTCTCTGTAACCCTAACTCCCAAAAAATAAATGAATCTTTAAAAATACTGTTATAAATATAGAATTTTAATATTTAAAATTCTATTGCATAGTACTCAAAAATACTAAGTTTAGAATAGATGTGTTGTTAAGATTCAGATTTAAAATAGGAGGAGCAAAATTATCATCATAAAATTTTGAATTAATTTTACTTTTAGTATGTAGCAAAAATGTCTTAACTCCTTTAGAGATATTCTTATTACATTATTTCAAATAGTTTTCTTTTAAAATTAAGGAGAATCTTATATTTTTATAATTTCTAAGTAATAAATATGCAATATTTTTCTTGTATATTTATATAGTTTTTAAAAATGTTTTAGTATTTAAAATCTACCTCTGTCAGTCAGTTACTAATCTAAATTACTTTGATTTCTGAAAAATTTTCTATTCTAGCTGCTTCATGTGGTTAGAAAAGGGCTTTGTAAACTGAAAATGGTAGATACCTTTGTAACAGGACTCTGTCTACCAAATGAAGGATGAATTATCAGAAAACTAAAAGGCAAATGCCCATTCATGTCCATGAAATTAAAAAAAAAAATCACCACTCTTTAATGGCCGCAGCCTATCTCTCTAATATTCTTTGCTAGATATGTTTTGATCACAATTGTTCTTCAGTAGCTCTAGGAAACTATGTTAGATCCATTGCAGGATTATTCCCTCTTTGGAGTGGTATACTTCCTCCACTTCTCTCTCTCTTACACATGATTGAGATCTTCTCGCCCTCCCTTAACCGCTCAGATATGGTCTCCTCAATTTCTACCACATGGCTCTATGAACTACAATATAAAATCATCTTGATTGTTGATTGTACTCAAGTGCATTGTTGATTTCTCATTTACAATATTTGTTTCCTGGGAATAAACTTTGGTTGTTTGATTCATTTAACTAGTAAAAAATCACTATAGAATGAAGAATTCTGGATATTTTGAACACATTGTATGCCTTTGAGTGGCTACAACTGAGTGATGTCAGGGTTGATTCAGACCAAAGGTGGGAGCCAGGAACTGAATCCAGGTATGTCAGGGACACAACTATTTAAATAATTGCCTGCAACCTCTTAGGGTCTATATTATCAGGAAACCAAAATTGGGAAAAGAGCTGGAACTTGAACCCAGGCACTCTGATACGGAACACGGACATCTAAACCAATGTCTTAACTACTAGGACTAAAGTACATCCCATTTTTAAAGCATAAAATAAAATCATTAGTGACATGAACTGTTTGTTAATCAATAATATTTATTTATTTATTTTTTTATATATATAAAGCTTTTATTTAAAGAATATAAATTTCGAAAGAACAGCTTATGGATCACAATGGCTCCCCCCCCCCACAACTTCTCTCCCTCCCCCTACCCTCCCCTTTCCCGCTCCCTCTCCCCTTCTGTTCACATCAAGATTCATTTTCAATTCTCTTTATACACAGAAGATCAATTTAGTACATATTACGTAAAGATTTCAACGGTTTGCCCTCGCATAGAGACACAAAATGATAATACTGTTGGAGTGCTAGTTATAGTATTAATTCACAATGTACAGCACATTAAAGACAGAGATCCTACATGATTTTTTTTTAAAAAAATTGATTAATTGTCTATGCAATTTCCAGTTTAACACCAAGATTTTTTAATCATTTGCAATTATCTTTATATAAAGAAGATCGATTCAATATATACTATGTAAGGATTTCATCAGTTTGCACCCACTCAGAAACACAAAGTGTAAAAATACTGTTTCAGTACTAGTAATAGCATTATTTCACATTGGATAACACATTAAGGACAGATCCCTCATGAGACGTAAGTACACAGTGACTCCTGATGTTGATTTAACAATTTGACACTCTTGTTTATGGCATCAGTAATCTCCCTAGGCTCTGGTCATGAGTTGCCGAGGCTATGGAAGCCTTTAGGGTTCGCCGACTTCGATCTTATTCCGACAGGGTCATAGTCAAAATGGAAGTTCTCTCCTCCCTTCAGAGAAAGGTACCTCCTTCTTTGATGGCCCTGTTCTTTCCACTGGGATCTCACTTGCAGAGATCTTTCATTTAGGTCCACTTTTACTTTGTCAGAGTGTCTTGGCTTTCCAGGCCTAAAATACTCTCATGGGCTCTTGAGCCAGATCCGAATGCCTTAAGGGCTGATTCTGAGGCCAGAGTGCTATTTAGGACATCTGCCATTCTATGAGTCTGCTGTGTATCTTGCTTCCCATGTTGGATTGTTCTCTCCCTTTTTGATTCTATCAGTTAGTATTAGCAGACACTAGTCTTGTTTTTGTGATCCATTTGACTCTTAGACTTATCAGTGTGATCAATTGTGAACTGAAATTGATCACTTGGACTAGTGAGATGACTGTTGATGTACAATGTAATACTTTATCCCTTTTAGTATTTTTATTATCCTAGTACTAGTGGTTGAACTCTGTAATTAACACACAATTATTCTTAGGTGTTTAAATTTTAACTGAAAAGTGATCTCTGTGAAATATAAGAGTGGGAATAAGAGAGGGAGGAGATGTAAAATTTGGGACATGCTCAATCGGAACAGCCCCAAATGATGGAGTTAGAATTGTGCCAGGGGATTCCAATATAATCCCATCAAGGTGGCATGTACCAAGGCCATCTCATTAGTCCAAGTGATCAATTTCAGCTCACAATTGATCACACTGATAGGTCTAAGAGTCAAAGGGATCGCGCAAGCAAGACTAGTGTCTGCTAATACTAACTGATAGAATCAAAAAGGTAGAGAATGATCCAACATGGGAAGCAGGATACACAGCAGACTCATAGAATGGCAGATGCCCTAAATAGCACTCTGGCCTCAGAATCAGCCCTTAAGGCATTCAGATCTGGCTGAAGAGCCCATGAGAATATTCTAGGCATGGAATGCCAAGACACTCTGGAAAAAAAAGAAGACCTAAATGACAGATCTCTGTGAGTGAGATCCCAGTGGAAAGAACGGGGCCATCAAAGAAGGAGGTACCTTTCTCTGAAGGGAGGAGAGAACTTCCACTTTGACTATGACCCTGTCGGAATAAGATCGAATAATATTTATTTTTAAAGGTAAGTCTTTCCCTGTCTTTATTTTTCACTATGCCACTATTGCAACACTAAGGGATATTCTCTATACCATATTTTTGTGTATGCGTGTTTGTCTATAACATTTCCAAGAGCAAAGCAAGGATGGAATGTTTTATATATATATAATATGCATATATAATATGCATATTATATATATTGTGAACAGTCCTGATACAATTTTCTGAAATAAGGGAGCTTATATTTCATGGGGGAAATAGTTAACTGAAACAAACATGAAAATACCTAAAGTATATGATAAATTATGTAGTATAACAAAAAATAGAGTCAAGAACACGATTTTGTCAGAGGACATTACATGAATAGGGGGCTCTCTGTAGACCTCACTGAAAAATTGAAATCTGAGCAAAGACTTGAGGCCAGTGATGGAGTGACCAATGTCAATAGCTGAAACCAAGGCAATCCAGACAGTGTAGGACAAAGGGTCCTGGATTCTTAGCATATGTGAGAAAAAGCAAGGGGGAAAGAAAGATTTCAAATAAGTGAACAAAATGCAGAGATTGTATTGTAGAAGGTACCAAGGGCCAATTTGAGTAAAGCCTTGTCAGAGAGTAATAAACCAATGATAAGTGAATCAATACATACAGTATAATTATCTTGGATCAGATGGGCTTATAATAAGTATACCATTGGTAGCAGAATTAGAGAGAAGTGGCTCAAATAACCTTTTACAGTAATGATTATCAAGGTAGATGATGTTTTGCCTTCTTCCTCTGAAGGACATTTGGTAATGTCACAAGCTATATATGACCATCAGGAGATGAGGATGGGGAGAAAAAGGATGGGTATCCTGGAATGGAATGTGTAGAAGCAGGACAGGAATGTTGCTAAACATCCTTAAATACAGCACATCCTTTCTGGCAAGAAGGAATGATCTAGTCACAGTGGCCACAGTGCCGAGTTTAAGCAACTGTCCTTTAGATAATCAAAGTCCAATTGCATGATATGTGCTTAGTGTATCAATATTATTTGCAAATATATTTTTTTTATAATTTTTATTTATTATTTGAGAGTTAAAGTTACAGACTGAGAGGTAGAGACAGAGAGAAAGGTCTTCCATCTGCTGGTTCACTCCCCAGTTGGCCACAATGGCCAGAGCTGTGCCTAGAGCCAGGAGCTTTCTCTAGTCTCCCATATGGGTGCAGGGGCCCAAGGACCTGGGCCATCCTCCACTGCTTTCCCAGGCCATAGCAGAAAGCTGGATTGGAAGAAGAGCAGCTGGGACTAGAACTAGCGCCCATGTGGGATGCTGGCACCTCAGAGGGAGGATTAACCCTTTGTGTCACAGTGCCGGCCCCATATAGTTTACATTATTTCAAAATTTGGATAAAGAGTTAAAAAATTATCAAGATGAACATAGGCAAAAAGCAAAAGGAAAAAACAAAAGCAGATTCAAGTATTATACTAAAAATAAAAGTCTGTGAAGAACATTCAAGAGAAAAATAAAATCATTCCATGCCAGAGAATTGTTTCACAGTTTTGCTGCTCCAGGGCATGTCTATTCAAGAGTTGAGACCAAGCAAAAATTTTTAAAAATTTTTTAAAGAGATGAAGGTGGAATTTAAAAGTAGATAATATTTTTACTGAGGAAAAAACTAATATCAAGATCTGCCTTAGCAGACATACATGTACTGTTACAGATTAAGAAAGAGATTTTGTTCAGATCAATATAAAAAATGGACCATTCAAAATAAACATTACTGTTATTATGATTCTTCCATAATTGAATATAGCTGAAGGGCATTCATAGATTTTTATTTGTCACTGCAAAACCTGGAATTTGTCTTTATGCCATATCCATTCTTCAGAATCACTAGTAGTTCATAAAAGTCATATTAGACTATGGTAAATCATAGGAAAACTTGCTATTCCAACATTTGAGAAAAATAATATTTTCTATCAGTTTTCCTTTGGTCTTTTCTCTAACATTGCATGCTGGTTTATTTTGTAACTAGCATCACCAGTTTCTCCGCAGAGTTTTGTTTATCCTGAGTTTCTCCAAAGAAAGCATATACCTAGGTATAAAATTACTAAAATTAAAACAAACTGTTATATATGTGGTTAGAAGAGTGCTATGAGCTAACAATGGTTTATAGACCCATAAATGATACTGTGACAGTTTGTCGTCACTTGCCTTTTCGATAATGGCCATGTGTAAATTACCGACCTTACAAATAAATGCTATATTTATGATTCTACCTAAAATGTTTCCTCTGAGGAAAAAACAGAGTGTTGTTCATGGAAGAAAAATAACATGATGGAAATGTCAGGTCTCAGAGCGGTAATTGAGCTTTCTCTGCAGCCTAACTGCCACATGACCTTGAGCAATGCCTGGTTTCTCTGGCCCTTAATTTATCCATTTCCAAGGAGCATAGCACCACTAGATGAAACTCATAAGATTGCTATGAAGATACTCTAACAAAAATGCACTTCTCAAAATTGCTGCATAAATTCTAAATAGTGTAAAATATGCCTCACTTCTGATATATTTATAGGAGATCTACAAGTGGGTTTTCCTTTAATGATGAAGCTCTCATTCTGCTTCAGTAACAGTTTTAAATGTCACAGAGGAAAGCTTCTTCTTAAGTGAATACAGGGGACATTTAAGCATTTTCTATAATTCACAGATATATTTTCATACAAATGTGAATTACTACAAGTGATGTTCATAATAAATAATATTAATATTTGCACATCACATCAGATTCAAATTGATTAAGTTAGGTTTATTGAATTTCCACTTCCAATACGTTCAAAACTTCAAGTAAATGAAGTAAAATTATAATAAAGTAAAATTATATATAAATATTTGAAAAAAGCAGTTTGTATGTATAAATATTAATGTTTATTATTTTTACTTCTATAATTAAAAGGAAAATATTGTAACCCTAAAGAAGTTAATCATGTAAAGCTTGTGATTTTATATCATCATTATATATGTACATAAATTCCTTGTATTTCTATACTCCTAAAAGGCTTTGAAATAAAAGAGACCCAGGCAGGAGTTTTTCTAGTGATTTTTCAAATGCAGTGCCCATTTACACTATATTTGAAATCCAAAATAACAGTAATAATGGTACTAAAGCAGTTTACTGGATCTTCTCTTATTCATTAGATCTGAGTCTTCAAATTTTATAAATCTGTTCTTCAGTGATTCTGTTTTGCAGCCAGTGCAGCCATATATAATATATATATATTATGTATATATATGTATATTATGTATATATATAATAAAAGACATATTATATATATATATATATAATAAAAGACAAAACTGAGTCCCAGAAAGATGGAGCAATATAGCAACAATGAATGGCTAATTGGCAAAGACCACTTTAGAAGTCAAATCTCCTCCGAATCATTGTTATAGCATTCTGTTCTGCCAAACAAACGTACTTTTAGACTGAAATTTATAAAACTTTAAACTGTATAAATGAATTAGAATTTCATCTTTTTCAGTTCTAAACACATGTAGACATTTTGTCCTTCATCTTTTAGCCTTTGTATCCCCTCAATAAATGTACTGCACATTACTTTCATCTAAGTTTAGGTAAGGTTGATGTCTTAAAACTCTGTTTAATAAAAAAAGACTTCATTTTTTAAGGAGTTTTACAAGACCTGAAGGCCAGAGTGGTTGGTGAGGGGTGACATGATTTCTGTAGACTAAGAGAGGTCAAAGTGGTCAAATCAGAAAAATAACCTAGCTTTCACTGAGCTACCAATCTCATAGAAAAGGGCCTATAAGAACACTGTGATATAAGACATATCTTAAGGAAGAGATGCTGTTGTGGCACAGTGGTTTAAGGTACCGCTGGGGCCGACAACATCTGTATCAGATTCTGGAGATGAATTCCCACCTCCTCTTCTGTTGCAGCTTCCTGTAAATGCACATTCTAGGAAGTAGCATATAATGGCCCAACTGCTTTCATTTCCTGCCACCCACGTGAGAGACTCAATGGAGTTCCCGACTTGGCTTCAGCTTGGTTGTACTCCGGTTTTTGTTGTCATTTGATGAATGAACCAACAGATTCTCATTCTCTCTCTCTCTCTCTCTCTCTCTCTCTCTCTCTCTCTCTCCAATTTCTACATATAAATAAATAAATAAATACGTAAACTAAAACAAAAAAAGAAATTGTAGGGGCTGCAATAATGACAGGAAAATTGGCGAGGATGAAAATCAATGCCTCACACTTCCATTGTCAGAAGCAGTGATCAGAAATCAGAGATACATATCTAATATTTGGGGAACATTTTCGTTTTTTCCCACACTGGGTCCACTGAGATGAGTACAAGTTGCTTCAGGAACACATGCACATCTGTCTCAGCAAGTATTTTTATAATCAAGTTGATTAATCTTTCCTTGAACTGATGACTCTGAAGTCTTTAGGAAAATATGTCACCAAGATCCTCTGGAGTGGGAAGATCATTAAAAAGAGACTGTTAGTTCAAAGTGTAAATTATTTTTAGTTAATTTAAATTAAAATATTTATTTATTTCATTGATTTGAAAGGCAGGGAACAAAATTGAAAGACAGAAACAAAGAAGCAAACACACAGAACGAGAGCTCCCAAACACTAGTTCACTTTCCAAATGACCTCAATAGCCAGGTTTTGTTCAGTCCAAAACAGATCTCCTACATGAGTGATAGGGTCTCAGGTACTTTAGCCGTTGCCAGCAACATCACAGGTTGCAACACAGCAGGAAACTGGAACAGGGACCACAGCTTGATTTGAACCCGGTACTTTGCTATGACATCCCAAGAAGCATTTTAACTGCTAGGCCAACCATCTGCCCTTAACATTTGTATTATTCTATACAACGTGTCTAGGATTTCTAACTGAGCCATTGAGGGATCAAAGAAAGAGCATATACAAAGCTGAATGCTACACTTTTTATTTCAAAGACAAACTTCAACATATGCCACCCAACCTGGCTTCTTAGAATGCTCCTTTTCTTGGTGGATTTTTGTAGTCAAACATACGCACATACAAATACTAAAAAAAAATTCTTTCATAACTACTTCATCTCATATTCCATGTGCAACATATCCTTAAGTCTTGGTTTATCCATTTATGGAGCTCTTTTTCAAAAGAATATTTGTTGAGTTAAAAAGGCATAGTTACAGAAGAAGGGCAGTAGGGAGAGAGAGTGGGAGAGAGAGAGAAAGAGAATTTTCCATCTACCAGTTTGCTTTTGATATGTCCACAATAGTTAGAACCGGGCCAGGTCATGACCAGGATCCAGGAACTCTATCAAGGTCTCCTGCGTGGGTGGCAGGAAGAGAAAGAAGTAGACAAGGATACAGTTATTGAGGAGGAGCTGAGGTTTGCTACCACTGCCAGCTGGGCCTTGCCTATGCTGCCACCTACACCCACGGCCTTCTGTTTATCACTCAAACTCAATCCTTCTATTCATCAACCAAATATTCCCCTTTCTTTTCAAATCCTAAATTATTCTTTGTGCACTGACAAGCTCCTCCAATTCCATGTTGCAGAATGCCACAACTTCCTTGGTTTTGCCACTTAGAAATGTTGCCAGCAAAAACTATCCAGTGTGGCTGCAAGCTGCATTTCTGCAATGAGCTAATTTACTTCATTAGAATATCACTCTAATAAAACTAGCATGGCTGACACGTCTATACCCCCCCCAAATGGCAAGGGTGATACCCAATCCCTGCCCATACCATACCTCCTTTGAATTTTTAATTAATCCCCCTCAGAAACTGCCCCCTGTGCATCCAGATTATATATAAAGGAAGGAACCTCAAATCTTGTTGAATGCAGCCCTTTCTTGAGCTTTCCCACACTCATTCCTATGTGTATATTTTCCCTTTGCATGCAAATAAAGCTGCTTTGCTGATTTTTATCTATATCTCATTTTTAAATTACTTCTTTCAGTGGAGAAAGAACGGAGACAGAGGCACCAAATAGCATAATTACTTTGATTCTCATCTGCTGGCTCTCAGGCATATCAGCAGTAAGTTGATTCTGAAGCATGGCACAGCCAGGACTCAAAACTAGCACTCTGATAGTGCATGTGCGCATCCGAAGCTGCAACTTCAACTGCTGTGCTAAAATATTCTTCCTATAGGGGATTGTTAATTTTTTAAAAAATATTTACTTATTTGGAAGGTACAACAACAGAGAGGAAGGGTGAGAGTGAGAGAGAGAGAGAGGGAGGTAGAGAGAGAGAAAGGCAGAGAGACAGAGAGATCTTCTAAACACTGTTTCATTCCCAAAATGTCTGCAACATGCAGCTGTGAGCCAGGCTGAAGCCAAATACCTGGAATTTCATCCTTGTTTCTCATATAAGTGACAGGAACCCAAGTACTTGAACCATTTTTTGCTGCATTTCAAGGAAACTGAAGCAGAACAGTTGAGATCTAAGCATCTTTCTGATATGAGATGTGGGTATTGCAAGTATCAGTTTAACCCTGTGCCCTAGTGTTAGACCAGGAGCTCTTAAACTTATACCAAACTTACTGAAATATCAATATATGTGGTCTCAATTACCATACTTGTCTCCTACATGATATCTATGAAGTCAGAAAATATGTACTGGAAAGAGATATAGAAAAGCTACTTATAGTGAGTTTTTCTTTCAGTATTGTAGAGAATCCAACTAAGCAGAAGCTATGAATACCCAAAGATTGTTTGAGGATAGCAAGGTGACTAGTGAAGATATTTTGAGTCATGTAGTCAAAGTAATAACATACAATGTTGATTAATGCACTTTCAATATCTCAATACATATATCTAATACACATTCATACACACACATACACACACACACACACATCTCTTCAATGATTTTTGCTGTGGTTTGAATAGAGTATGGCTCCTAACTCATACAGATATATCCCTAATTTCACAAATTAGTGGTACTAAGAAAGTGGAAATTTAATCATGCTATGGTTTTGATGAAGTTGGCCTTGTGGAAGGTCCTTAGGTCACTGGGGCCATGCCCTCAGAAGGTACTGCTCAGGAAATGATTGGATGGGTCTCTGATTTCTGACTTGCTGTGTGACTGTCTGCACATAGTACACCACTGTCATTTTCTGTGCACATTAGGTAGCCAAAGAACTGGGGACTACCCGAATTTCCAGAATAGTAAGGAAAATTAATATTTTCCGTTTATTTTGCCCTAGCCATGAAAAGCTTGTTAATACCACTTTGTCTTGGTGTTGGGATAAAGAAACAAACTTTAGTATTCCCTACATGATACTTTGTGGTCTCTTGGACAAGTACCACTATCCTCAGTTTGTTTCCTCCCAGTGCTTGATTTTGTTATTTTTTTTTTCCCGAGACACAAACTTGTTTGTGTTCTGGTGACTCTATATAGAATGCTTTCTCTCTGAGAGCATCACTTCTACTCCTTATCAGACCTTAGCTAACAGTTTTCAAATGCCTTCAGTTACTTGTTCTCATGTTCTTTACTATCTTGTATTTTAACATTTAATAATGGAAGCTTATTTGAAAGATTTCATAACTAATGTATATCTCCTTAAACATTCTGAAAACTCAGTGACACGAAGGTATTATTTATTGTTTGCCTGGTACTTAATACATAGTAAGTGCTTAATAAACAATTGTTCAAACAAAAATAACAAATAAATTATCTTTGATTTCATTATAATTCATTGTAATATATTTCACAGTTGTATTATGGTTATACTGAAAGATTTTATAAAATTCTCATATATTTAGAAAAATATATTTGTTTTAAACTCATCAATCTGTAAGAAAACATATTTGCTGCCACTTGAGGGTCTTATTTCTGCTTCATTCTGAGACGTATTGATCCCAAAAATCTCATTTCTTATATCTACCCTGAAAGAAATAAATACAACCTAAGACCAAAAAGTCAGTAAAAAGATTAAATCATGGGTGAAGTATATTTTATATGATTCTAAAAACTTTTTAAGGATTATGAGATTAACCTTCACCTGAAAACTCAAAGCTGCAATTTAGAAAACAGCATTTTCCAAAGACTTGCCCACTAATCAAACACCTTGTGTGTTTTTTTTTTTTTTTTGGAGGGGGGAGATAGTTGGAGTATTCAGAATTTTATATTCCATTATACACACTTTGGAACTTAAAATTAACCTCCACAGTTAAAAATATGTATTTATATGTTCATTAAATAATGTATTTATGAAACAAAGAAAAAGAGAAACAGAGTGAATTATCATTTTGTGTTTCAGTCCCTAAGTGCTGGCAGTAGCCAGGTCTGGGCCAAGCTGAAGCTGAGAGCTGGGAACTCATTACAGGTTTCCCACGGGTCATCAGCTCTTGTCTTCCAGAATGCTTGTTAGCAGTAAACTGGAATTGGGAGCAGAGTTAGAACACAAACTCAGGCATACTGATAGGATATGAGAGACCTGGGATCTTAATTGCTAAGACAAACACCCACTCTTACCTCAAATAATTTGATAATAGAATTTAAATATGATTTCCATTTTTATAAAGCATCTCTATAATAATACAATATAAAACAAATATAATGTGTACACAAATGTCATGGGTATTTTTAAAATGAGGTACCACATTTCATGAGCTCACATAACCAAGGCTGAAGTAGATGCACCTGTTAGAGCTGACATTTAAATCAGTTCTATGATTACAAGTAACATTTGTATGTATCACAATTCTATCAAATAAAATTACAATATGCTGAATGTTAGCCAACTATCAGAGCAAGGTGTTTCTAGTAAATATGACATGTTAATAACTGCTATTCCAGTCGTATTATCTGTAACTTTCTTCAGTCTGGGTTCTTATCAAATTTTGTAAATGTTTGATTATATCATTATCACAACACTGTAGATTTTAGGGATGAATTTTACACAATATAGATTAAATTTAATTTAACTCAACTTATTTATTTTATGCATAAGCAACCTACAATTGAAAATAACTGGACATTTCCCACTGCCACACCCATAATTGTTGGCCTGGCAGAAGTTAGTTAGATTCTTCCCTAACATGATTTCTAGAATATACAAATCTTTAATTGTGAATCTATGATAATGTTATAACAGAACAGATCTCAACTCTATCTGTAAATTGACTTCCTGTCTAAAGTTTACTTACTTGTATGATTTTTGTATTTGAGAGGATGAGAGAGAGAGAGAGAGAGAGAGAGAGAGAGAGAGAGAGATCCTCTATCCACTGGTTTGCTGCCCATATGCCTGTACCAGCCAGGGCTGGACCAGGCAGAAGTCATGAGCTGGGAACTCCACCACAGTATCCCATATTGGTAGCAGGGACCCAAACTTGAGCCATCATTTGCTGTTTACCAAGGTGCACATTAGTAGAACGATGAATCAGAAGTGGAGGTGGCATTCAAATCTAGGCAATCTGACATGCGAATGTCCTAAGCAGAGGGTTGCCCACACTTAGGGAGGACCTAATAACAAGTTAAATTTGGATCAAAGAATGAAAAACACTGGTGTGATACTGGCATCAAGACTTGAGAAAAATCCAACCTTATGTGTAGCATGGATTAGAAATAAGAAATTTAAAATGATCAACTTGCCAAATGCCTTGAGCATATAAACTGAACTTTTCTCAATAAATTCCTTTGGATTCTGTGGCTCTTCCTTATTCCATTCATAAATGTCACTTTCTATTGCTCTTCAATTGAGTATTTGTGTCATATGTGTGTTATGTGTGCTTCATCTTAATCACTTCTGTGTGAAGGAGGAAACCATTTACCTTTCTTGCATTTCATGGGTATAAAGAATAGACAGCTGTCTGCTTTGGCCATTGTTATGAGTGACTATGAGAAGTATGCATGTCTTTGGGTCATCAGAAAATGAAATTTAAAATTATTGAAATTTACTATCTTGTCATTTTGTATCTATACCATTGAATCTATGTACCTCTCTATAAATTAGAGAAGAGTATATCATTCAAATGTGTTTACTGAATTTCCCTTTTTCCACCATATTCTACAGGTAGCAATTAATTTGTAGTCACCAGTTTAAAATTTGAATTAAAAGCTACAAACACTTTTATGCATCATTTGGGCTCTATCAGTGAAATTTAACTTTCTTCTTATTTTATCATTTCTCAAGGTAAAATAACTATCCAAAAGGGGTTTTATGGAAACTACCCCTTGGTGCATATATCAATTAATGTCAAGATTTTATGTTTGAAATCTAAATATATTTATTGTCTGAAAAAATACAAAATATAAGCAATAAATCAATTTTGCTTTGTCTATTCATTTCACAGTTTTATAAATTTCCTTGAATAGAAAAGAAAATATTTTAAATAATTTTAAATTTCATTATTTACCAATTAAAGTACTGAAAACTTGCAAACGTGTTCTAGTTCAATTATATATGACTTGGTAATATTGAAATAAAGCAGTTGTCTTTCCTAGTTTGCATTTATCATCCAGGTTTAAGTTTTTATAAAATTTTTTCTCAATATACAAATTATAATATAATTAAAGATTTAACATTAAAATGCTTATAAAGTATTTGGAATAAATTTAATTTATAATCTAATTTATTTTCATCATTAATATATAAAAATCAAGACTCAGTAGGTTGAAAATATTGATAACATATCAAAATTGTCTCTAGTTGCCATAGCTTTCTGTTTTCTAACCTTTCTTTGGCAAGAGTGTCATTGTGGCATGCCAGTTAGCATAAATGACTTACAACTCCCTGGACCCTGTGTTTAATAGTCAGGACCCTGTGCTTCAAGTTGTCATACAGCATTATCATGTTTCAGAAAGACAGTCTCCTATCCAAAGGATATTACCTCCTTGAAGTGTAAATTCTTCTGATATTTGTCTTTTGGTGTCAGCATCAAAATTTGTGATCTTTTACCACTAATTTGATCCTTTATGGAGCTGTAAACAGATGATAACAAAGCCAAAATTTGCTTTGATTGATAGATTATTTTTTGTGAATTTGTGATGCAGGTAATGACTTCAGGGATTGCTCTTGTCTTATACAATTTAAGATCAAACCAAAACCATTACTCTTCCAGAATTTAAATAGAAGCAATTTATTTTTTCAGCTTTCTATGGCATTCAGCAGTTTTCAAGTTTAATTTTCAGAGTATTTATTCTCCAAATATATATACAGATATATAAAATTTGTGTCTATTAAACCTTTTTTCTAAAAGATATACAATAGATTCTCACATGAAGATGCATATAAGCCTTCATTAAATAATAGTTTAGGAAACTATTAAAATTTTAGACACTTAAGAATTACATGTATTCATGAATTGATGTAATATTAGTAAAATTGAAAACTTTCTGATCTCCTTAATTATTATCCAATAATATCAATGGCCTTAAAGCTCTGACATAGCAAGTCAACGCAGCTAAACTCTTGTATACATATTATAATCACAAAATTATCTTAATAACAGAGAGAAAACAAATTATATATTAAACAACAAGGAGCAATGTAGCAAATTGTGAAATATCAATGGAGTATAGTATTTGTATGCCAATATTTACCTTTTTATAAAATAAAGTTAGTTATTTCATTTTTATAGTACTGTTAAAGAGTGAGCTTATGCTTCAACAGCCTAAATTATTCAGGCAAGGGGAAGCTCTCCTAGGTAGAAATTTTTCAAACACTCAATTTATCATGTGATATTAAAAATGAATGAAGAATAAGAAATACATGAAATCCAATGACCTATATAATTATCATCTCTTCCCCAACATCAGCATGCTCTATAGTATTTAAAGTAAAGTCATATAAATCACTCAGTTATCTGTGAATCATAACTAATGACAGGACTAAATGCATACTCTTCATTCGGTAAATGTTTGGATCATCTAATACACGAAAACACTCTGCTATAAATCAGGTATACAGAAGTCAGTTCTATGCTCCCATGATACCTTATTTATAGAAAATACAAGGAACAAGCAGACACACTAGGATAGGATACTGACAATTTATGAAGGCTTCTTACATAAAGTCAACAATTCTAAAATACTCAGATAGCTAATATGTAGTTATGAATCTAAAGCTATTGTTACAGTCACTGAAAACATTTTTGTATGTCAGGGATTTGAATGAAAGTATTTTGCATAGAAGGGTTGTGGTATCATGGAGTTAATCTTAAATAAATCCAATGAGAAAGAGTTATTTTTTAAGCTCTGTAAAACAATGCATGCAACAATCTCATCAAATGAAACTCAAGAATTCAGTTTCACATTAATATTTCCTTGTGATTTTTTTGAGATCTTTGTAATTACTCTCATAGATGTTTTGTAGTGGCCACATGAAGTATTTTAGGAACCTGTAGACCTATGAAAACAAGTGTGTTGATGTGCAGATGTATATGTGTTGTTATAAAAAGTTATCTTGAAAGAATAGCTATAAAGAGAACAATGAAATATTCTAAATTATCACAAATAATAAAAATTTTTTCTTGTAAGCATCTAAATGTAGCTAATATATCTTACCAGAGTGCATTGCATTAGAATATTTGTCTTCATAAACTCTAAATATTTGACTCTCTCACAAAACAAAAAAAAAAAAAACAAAAACAAAACAACAGCAACAAAAAAGGAGATAGAGCAGTTGTTGATGTGTTAAATTTATCAAATAAATCCAATTGCAATGCAAATTTTTATTCCACTATGGTATATATACTGTATAATTTAGACATATGTTTAACAAGGTTTGCTCATTAAAATTCACCATAAGTGAACTGTCAAATTAAGATTGCTCTAAGCACAAAAACTAACAAAGTCAAACTGAAGTAACTAACAGTAAACCAATTATGACATCTTAATGAGTGAAAAGATTAAAAATAATAAAAGGAAGGCTAGGCTCGTGTATGACATGCATGGTAAAATAATAACTTTAACTTGATCTTCCAAATGTTTTAAATATATATATATATATATATAATATATTTTATGTGAAGAAACAAAATGTGGGTGTTTTTTATTGCCTTTTTTGTTCTGTATGACAGGGAACACATGCCTTCTCTACATGTTTGATTGGCACTTTTCCTGGCATTGTTAGAAGGAACAGAGAAAAGAGGATCATTCCATTACCTCTAAGACTCTTTGCTTCATCCAGCAGGAAGAAGAGAGTTAGATGACTAACCATTTGTGAGAAGAAAATAAGGATTCTACCCTTGGTTGTCCCATCTTTTGTATCCGCCTGCCTGCAAAATGTGTATCTGCTATGGGCTGATGGCAGTCCACAGTTTACCAATGCCTGTGACGTGGTAAGGCTTTCATCTGAGGCAATCATAAGGAGGGACATTCCATCGTTTGTGTTTTTCATTTTACTAGTAATTAAGATGCATTTTTAATCTGGCTCCAAAAGAAGTGTTTCCAAACTTGTACACTGAAGAAGAATCTATCTGTTGTGCTTCTTTAAACATAATACTGACAAAATATGATACCAATTCTATCCATTATATCTGTTCTTTTTAATCCAAATAATATGAAACAACTCTTAATTTTCACCTCCCATGAGTCTGTGGATGTGAACATTAACCCACCTTACACTGTTTCACATATGAGCATTTTGTCTGTTTTCTTGTCTTATCTTGTTTTTGTTACTCTTGTTGTTCAAGATGGAATAGTGAATGTGGTATTTATTACTACATCTGTGCACAAGTGGATGTACTCATTACTTTTTATATATACTGATTTTTACCTACCCATCCATAGTTGTTCCCCAGAGAGCTACAACAAATCTTGTAATAACTGCACATACTGAAACAATCAGATAATATTCATTAAATTCAGCATCCATGAGATCTCCTAAGCTGTAACCTTCCTTCTCCAATGTGACCTCCTAGTTTTCTAGGACTCTTTATGACTCTGGGATATTCATCTCTGATGATTCTTAATTAGGAATTATTTGATTTCATTTGTTTCCCATAAATGATGATTTCTTGGCAAATTTTTCAATGTTGTACACTGTAAATTTGTAGCGTATCTTATTTCAAACTGTGTGAGCATTCTGCACTTTCATTTGCTAAATATGGAAAGTCTATAGGGCCAGTGTTGTGGCACAGCAAATTAAGCTACCACCTGGGATGCCAGTATCCCATCTGATCACTTGTTCAAGTCTCAGCTGTTCCATTTCTGATTTAGCTCTCTTCTGAGATAGCAGAAGATGGTCCAATTACTTGGGCTCATGACTCCCATCCAAGCTTCTGCTTGGATAAATTTCCAGGCCCCTTGCTTTGGCCTGGCTCTGGCAGGCATTTGGGTCTAGTGGATGAAGAATCTCTACATTAGTGTAGGCCTCATTGTCTCTCATTAATTTCTCTGGATAATAAGATGGTTATTTTTACTTGGAAAAAGGTATGGGGAGAGTGACAAGACTTATGAGAACTAATCAAAATGTTCTTTACGATGGAAGAAAGTGATCCCAGACAATAATACAAATCCACATTTAACAAAAAGAATAATGCTAAAGGCAATTGTGTAATTAAAAAGAGAGTATATATAAAGTAGTATTTGCTGTTATATCTTCTTGAAACTGCATGCATATTGCTTGGACAATAGCATATAAAGATATCACATATTTACCTATAATCACAAAAAGGAGAGGGATGAGGGAAAATTGTGAACATTGCTTTATTTTGAAAAGTGTTAAGATTAGTATGTAAATACAAGCTTAAATACCATGGGTTGTCTCAGCACTTATACACAAACTTTTAGAAAGTAGATGTCAGACAATGAACGTGCATTTGGAACACCACACTGGAGGGAGAGAGATTTTTTACTCTTTGTCCAAAAATCTGCATTACAGTTACTGTATCTGTACACTTTCCAAAACCCAGAAGATTGCAATCATGGAGAACGCAGAACTCTAGGTGTACATAAAAGGGGGCATCAAAAGGTTTCCCAAAATAGTATTTACTAGAGATAATTATACTTAGTGAAATAAGCAAGACTTCAAAATACAAACATCATACATTTTTTCTGATATCTGGTAGTTAAAATAGACTATAAAAAAAAAGGTATAAGAATGAAATAGACATATTATGAATTGTTTGTTGTTATAGCCCTTGCCTATACTCCTGTGAAATAGTGGTCTTTCTACTTCTTGTTGAACATTATGGTTAATCGTACATTAAGCTTGTGATTAAAAAGTAAATTGGGGCCAGCGCCGTGGCTCAACAGGCTAATCCTCCGCCTTTAGGCGCCGGCACACCGGGTTCTAGTCCCGGTTGGGGCGCTGGATTCTGGCCCGGTTGCCCCTCTTCCAGGCCAGCTCTCTGCTGTGGCCTGGGAGTGCAGTGGAGGATGGCCCAAGTGCTTGGGCCCTGCACCCCATGGGAGACCAGGAAAAGCACCTGGCACCTGGCTCCTGCCATCAGATGAGCGCGGTGCGCAGGCTGCAGCGCGCCGACCACGGCGGCCATTGGAGGGTGAACCAGTGGCAAAAGGAAGACCTTTCTCTCTGTCTCTCTCTCTCTCACTGTCCACTCTGCCTGTCAAAAATAAAAAAAAAAAAGTAAATTGAAGCTATGTCATTGCAGAAATTAAAGAAAAACAAAGAAAGGCAGAAAGTTAGTGAGTGGAGGGAGGGAGGAAGGTGGGAATTATGGTTATTTTCTTAAAATTGTATTTATAAAATATATGAAATTTGTTCACTTTATATTAATAAAAATTTTAAAAGCCTAAAAAAGAAAATCAAAAAACTATCCACAGAACTCTGTATGTATCTTTTAATTTCAATTTTTATGAACTTGTTAACCACCTTCATACACTATGTTATATATATATATAAAGCTATAGTAAAGAGTAATTTATAAAATAGTCATCTTAACAGATTAATAAAAGCAATAAATGGAATAATTATCACAATATATGGCAATAAAATTTATGTAAGCATAATCTCTTACACTCTCCAGATACCTTTTTGTACTGTCATGATTTCATGTAAACAACACCAGTTTTGCTTTCTTTTTTCCATATTATAATTGTTAGAATCACTATTCTTGCATTTTGGGATATATATTAAAATTATGACGATTATTTAAATATGAACCCTACAATGGATTGATGGATTGATACAAGGATAATTGCCTAAAAGATTTAATAGTGATTCAAAAGGAAATTAATGTCAGTAGCTAGATTACTAAAGATCCATTTTTATATAAACATACAAGAATTGGCAAAATCGTTATGGTTGGCAATTTAGAAAACAGACTATTTCTAACAAAAACTTCAGCTCTCTGGGAAGGTTTTGGAAAGAAATGAAAAATAGTATTTGTTGACATTTATTTTCTGCTTTTACTCAAGTAGTAAACAAGGAAGATGAGTTCTGGACAGGGAAAAATTGACAGTTTTCAGGCAGAAATGTAAGAGAACAAAACCCGGAGATGTGTGGCCTTGCCAACTTGGGAAACCCAGCTGCTTCTAAGACTCCAACAGAGTAATTAAAATAAAAGGAAAATATTTGAATAATAAATTTCTGTTAAGAATCCTATTAAATAAGGCCACTTTGCTTATTACAATAATTCAAATCAAAGGTCTTTCCTTCTCACCCAAACCTATAATTTTAGATAGCTTCATGTTGAAAGAGAATGAATAGAAATGAAGAGGTTAAGAAATAAGGCAGACTTGAGATCTATTAACCTAAAAAAATGGAATTTTGGAACACAGAAATTTTCAAAAGCAATAGATTATGTTCCTACTGTAAGTGTGGAAACTTTCCCCAAAGACAATAAAAGTCTAATATAAGCAGATTTCATTTATTTAAATATTAAACCATCCCTTTGTTTCCACCCAAAAATCGACAACAGGATATAAGCAGTTGAATTGCCAAGGGTGATGATGATCAATAAAGGACTTCACAAAGACAGGTGAACAAGCCCACTAGGGTAGAAACATGCAAATATTCACACACAAACACATACGCAAAGCATTAACAAGAGTTAGTGAGACTGTTTCTCCCAGCAAAGAACTTCTGCCCCACACATCAATAATGAAAGGAACTTTCACAATCTATTCAGCAGAAATCCATGATCACACACAGTCATGGTTGTGTGTGATTTCCAGACTCAACTCTTCAGAAATGGAATGGTTGTTACTGTAATTTTCTTCTTTTTCAGCAGTGTATACTGGATGCGTAGGGAAAATTCTTCTTGTTCTCAGTACATAGTTTGGTGATTCATGAGTGGTCATATAGAGTAATCTTATGTGGATGACTGTTCAACTGCTGGCTATTTGGGGATTTGACTTGTATGTAATAAATATCTTTACTTATTCTCCTTCTTTGGGGCACATCATTCTCTATAGTTTTGGAAATACTGACAAATTACTGGCTTTTCCTATTGGCAGAAGTTCTGTGAGTTCCATGTTCTGCTCCCCTGCTATGGTGATTGTAGAAGTTCATTCCAGGTTTGCATTTCCCTCTGTCTCCCACAATGATCACACTAATTAAAGTCCTTTCCTTAAATATATTGTGAATCTGTTATGTTGATATAGAAATTTAGCTGATATTAAATTACTGAAACATTGTCATGGCTTATTAGTGACCAGCAACGTGACTATGATAATTGATTCTGAGTCTTTTGAAAATGTGTAATTGTCACATTTTTAGGAAATATGATTATCATATGGCCAAGCAGGCAAGCCAAACAACAAACAGAATAGATGATTGTCTAGCTCTTCTGGTTGCAGGTAAGACTGAAGTTTCAGCTTATCTGTACTTAATGTATGGCTCTATGACATCATTTTAGTCATTGAAATATTAGTAAAAACTATGTATACCACTAGATTATTGTCTAAGACTTCCCAGGTTTGATCATCATATGATTTGTTTTTCTAGTAATTAGCTCTAAACAAAGCAGTTCAATGAATTATCAAGCCATGTATTGAAACTAGAGAAATCAAAGATGGATTAATTTTGAGTCTTCATTCTTACCTTGGGGAACAGCCTCTGCCAATTGGAAGACCTATTTTGAATCTTAGTAAGGTTTAATGTTGTTTGCAAAGTTAAATTTTGAAATAGCTAATCTTGCCTTACCTCCTCACTCTCCCTGTTCTGCAACTCATAGATATACTAGAAAACATAAAGTATTAATTGGTATGATACATTTTAAAGATGTTGTTAAGATGTGCTTAAATTGATAAAATATTAGCTTATATGGGAAATCAATACATTTGAAGACAGGCAATTCATACCCTTAACTAATAATGCAAAGTTAAAGTGGCCACCTAAAAAGTTTTTTTTTTCCTTTTCAAAACAAAGAGATTGAGGTAAAATACAATTATTCATAAGATTTAGGAGCAATAAATATCAAATCAGGGAAACAACAAATATTTCTTTGCTCTAATATAATTATATAAAACAACTATGATCTGATTACATAGATGAACACTGTTAAAAACTATAGAACTACTGAAGGTCTCAAAATTAATAAATTCTGTAATATAAACTATATTCTCATAGCCCACTTACTTTTTTCTCATTTGGGGCAAGAACCAATAAATATATATAAAATGAATACCAATATAGGAAATTGTTTTAAATTAAAAAATTAGGCTTCATTTATTTATTATGGGCCCTGAAGTTGAAAGGAGTCACAATCTAAATTTTAAAAAATATAGCATATTCGGGCCCGGCACTGTGATGTAGTGGGCTAAGCCTTTGCCTTTGATGCGTGCATCCCATGTGGGTGCTGATTATCTAGTCCTAGCTGCTCCTCTTCCAATCCAGCTCTCTGCTATGGCCTGGAAAAGCAGTAAAAGATGGCACAAGTCCTTGGGCTCCTGCATTTGCATGGGAGACCCAGAAGAAGCTCATGACTCCTGGCTTTGGATTGGCCCAGCTCCTGCCATTACAGCCATTTGGGGAGCGAACTAGCATATGTCTCTCATATTTCTCTCTGTCTCTCCCTCTCTGTGTCTGTAACTCTACCTCCCCATTAACTATATATTTATATATATATGTGTGTGTGTGTGTGTGTGTGTGTGTCTGTATAATATTCTTCCTCAGTATGTTAGTAGTAGTGTCCATAATAGAGGATTATTTATTTGTGTGATTATAATATTTCCTGTCATTATTAAAATATTTACTTTACAATGAGGAGGGCCAGTCAAAGTTTGTTATGAATAGTGTTGAACTTTAAAAATTATAAGACCCAATAATATGAAGTACAAATATATGTGCCATAATATTAAATTTCGGTGATGTTTATTTTTGTCAATAGTAGCATCTATTTGTTCACAAGAATTGAACTAGAAAGAAAATATATGACTGATCATTCCTATTAAATGTCCTGGGGTTTGGATATTTATACCATAGTCTATGAAATGTGACAGAGAATCAATTCTACCTTCTTTGAGAATGAAGCACAAAGATCTGTATATATCTATTTAAACAAGTCAAGGTGATAACTGTAACACAGACTGCCAATTTTTATGTGGAGGTGGAGAAAGACAAACATAAGAAATATCTGCAAAAGCCATTAATGTCTAAACAGAATACTTTAAAAAACAGATGTATCATTATCTTGTTTGAATTCTCCAAATGAATTTCTTTTAAACTTGACTCCTATCAACATCAAAAACAGCAGTCTTATTATCTGTATGTAAGCAAACTGCTGATAGGTTTTAGCATTTACAATGCTTTTATAAAAAGTGTCAACTAAAATATATAGTATCCTCTGACCACATTTGCCATCCATTGTCTCTCATTAAAATCATAGCAAAATACTACATAGTCAGCAACTTCCATTCAAACTAAAGTTTAGAGAGCAATGCACATGTGCATACAGGGGTAGGAAATGGGAGTTGACTATCTATAACTGAAGAAAAAGAGCTATAGATACAACATCTTTTAAAAGACAGACTGAAATTATGTAGGAAGCACATTCAGAATTTTGAAAGTTATTTCATTCCTACTATTATGGACTAAAGACCAAAAATGGTTCGAGCTCTATAGAAACAGTTTATTGATTCAAAAATGAGATCAAATTGTAAAATCAAATGCAATTTTACTTTTAAGCATTTATTTTTCTGGATGTGAATAAAAGAAACACAGGCACTCAAACTCTCAAAACAACTAATATCAACTCAAAAGTTTTTGTCTTACTTATCTTTAGGTAATTTTTTCAGGAAGGGAATAGATTGCTCTGTAAATCTGATACATGGAAAAAGTGAACAACCACCACCATAAGTAGAGAGGGAATGTGGGAGATTAGGATCACATACATGTGTGTGTGTGCCTCTCTGTGTGTATGTGCAAGTATGTATTCATTGAGATAAATATATATGAATAAATATTTATGTCCTTTTAAGATATATATATATATATATATATATATATATATATATATACATACTTTACCAGGGAGCTAGATTGGAAACAGAGTATACAGGATTCTAAGCAGTGGTCACATGTGATGCCAGCATTGTAGATTACAGATTAATCCAGTGCACCACACTATTAGCCCTTACAGTTAAATGTTAAATATCTCCCTGAAAAAAATAAAAAGGGCCTGCTCTTAGGGAAATGTAAGATTAGGTCATTCCAACAAGTCCTCTTATTGATATCAGTTAGAAGAGGTAATCAAAATATTCAAAATGATTTTTTGAGAGCTTTGAGAAAGTGATAAGGCCATGTAGGACTGGAAGATGAAGACAAAAAGAGAAGATCAACCCCCACACCCTTCCTCCCAAACAGTTCTGGAGTAATTAGGAAACTGATATGCTGACCAGCTATTTTGACAATCTCTGTTGTAGGCTATTTTCTCAGCGTGAGACTACCATATAGAAATCTACGAATCAACATACTTAGAAAGGAAGAAGTAAGGAAGATAATACAAAGGAAAAAAATTGACTGTAATGTAGTCCTTCCTAAGATCTTACTTAACTGCATGAAAATTTCTTGGCTCTATGGTCGTTGTTCTGAGAGAGGGTACAGTGTAAAACTTCCTACTCTGGGCCGACGCCACGGCTCAATAGGCTAATCCTCTGCCTTGCGGTGCCAGCACACCGGGTTCTAGTCCTGATCAGGGTGCCCGATTCTGTCCCGGTTGCCCCTCTTCCAGGCCAGCTCTCTGCTGTGTCCCGGGAGTGCAGTGGAGGATGGCCCAGGTCCTTGGGCCCTGCACCCCATGGGAGACCAGGAGAAGCACCTGGCTCCTACCATTGGATCAGCATGGTGCACCAGCCACAGCGCGCCAGCCGCGGTGGCCACTGGAGGGTGAACCAACTGCAAAAGGAAGACCTTTCTCTCTGTCTCTCTCTCTCTCTCTCTCTCACTGTCCACTCTGCCTGTCAAAAAAAAAAAAAGAAGAAAAAAAACTTCCTACTCTGGATGACCAGTTGTTGATACAAGCTGCCCTGGAAGATGACATGACCCAAATAATAGAATAGAGTTGTCTTTCCACAGCCCTCCAGGAATTGCATGCTGTTCACCACAATTTCATTTCCAACTGCTCATATCTTCTTATGTAGATCAATTCTAGTAGATTCTCTCTCTGTCTCTGGGGAAATTTTAGAGGACAAATTATATTGAAAGTTCTGCATCTCCTGGGGCAAGACGAAACACTAGGCCAAAGCTGTAGCTCTTCCCTTCCTGCCTTTATGTCCCATTAAAGATTATTTATACAGTTGCATGTCACTCTAGCAGAAAAATCATAAAAAACTTCCAAAATTGATGAATGACTTACAGCCAGAGTTTCAAAAAGCATAAGAAATTCACATCAAATAATAATTTTTAAAAATGACAAAAGTTAAAAAATGTTTAAAAAACTGAACAGAAAAAAAAACCTAAACAATAACTACTGCAAATCTACAAATCTCAAAAAATCATAGTAGCAACTAATGAAGTAAGAATAGTTTTAAAGAAACAACAATAATGAAAGTTGAAATATTATCAAAAAAGTATACAATGTACTAAAATATTTGCCAGCTAAGATTCTTTTTATAGTGAAAATATTTAAAATGAAGACATTCTCAGGACAACAAAAAAAGAAGAATATGACACAGTAAGAGAATAGCAATATATACATAAATATGCATATAATTTGTTTTTACTTTTAATAATAATAGCTTTTATACTGAAATACGTTTGAATTAACATAAGCATTGTAATGTTAATACAGTTGCTAACTATATTCTTTATTCAGTACCTCCTAATGTTGGTACAAATTGTTCCTTGGGGCCTGCCACTGTGGCGCAGCAGCTAAAGTTGCTACTTGCAGTGCTGGCATCCCATATGGGCACTGGTTCTAGTTCAGGCTGCTCTACTCCAGATCCAGCTCTTTGCTGTGGCTTGGGAAAGCAATAGAAGAATGCCCAAATCCTTGAGCCCTTGTACCAGAAGGGAGACCTGGAAAAAGTTCCTGGCTCCTGGCTTCAGATCAGTACAATTCTAGCCATTGTGGCCAATTGAGGAGGAAACCAGTGGAAGGAAGACCTCTCTGTCTCTCTTTCTCTCTGCCTCTCCTCTCTGTAACTCTGACTTTCAAATAAATAAATAAATCTTTAAAAAACCATTCACTAGATTTCAAAATATGTACAAATTTTGCTATTTTTTCCTATTTCATTCCAAGATACTATACGTTAATTAATGGTCAAGTCTCCTGAGTTTTCTCAAATTATTCATAATTTATTTTTTTTTCTTAACCCTGACATGCTGAGTAGTTTTGATCACAAGATTTTTAAAAAGTCCCTTAATGCAAATTAACTGGATGTTTTTTCATGAGTAGACTTGTTTATGGATTTTTGAGAAGAGTATCATGGAGGTGTAGAACTCTATTCACAAACTAAAACAAGGAAAATATGATATTAACATGACTTGTAACTGGTAGTGTTAACCTTTCTCATTTGATTAAAGCAGGGATCTTCAGGATTTTCCCAATAAAGTAACTTTTTTCCCCTTCTGTTGTATTCATTGAATTGAGCAACTAAGTCTAAATCATGTTCTTTTTTAAAGTGTATTTATTGTTAAACATGTACTTATTTATTTGAAAAGCAGAGTGACAGAGGGGAGAGAGAGAGAGAGAGAAAGAGAGAGAGAGAGATGATCTTCGATGTGTTCATTGGGTCACTACCCTAATGACCACAAAAGCTAGATGTGCAATGAAGGGAGGAGCCAGCAACTCAACTCAGGTGGCAGAAACCCAAGTGTTTTATCTGTCATCTGCTGCCTCACACAGTGTACATTACCAGGAAGGTAGCTCACAAGCGGAGGTGAGACTCAAATCAGGTGCTTGGATATGGGATGTGGGTGTCACAAACAGAACTTTAAGCTGCTGCATCACAGTAGTCATCTCATTGACCACAGACTTACAAGAAAGTAACGTGTCTCTGCGTCCTGAGGAATTAAATATCAACGAATTTCTGGAGGTATATTAAAATTATCACAGTGATTAGCAGGTATGATGTGGGCAAAATTGGACATTATGAAACATTCTGTTTCTCACTGAATATTACTTGTCAGTCTGTTTGTCAGTGAACTAACTATTGCAGAAGTCATTAATGTGGTAGTCTAGCAGTGACTTCTCGCCTTCTCTTGTTCTTTTTGATGTACATTTATAAACATTCTCTAAGAATGTTTTTTGTTTTTTTCTCCTCTATTTTTTAAGGAAAAGTTTATTTGTAGCATATAATGGGTTGAAATGTAGGCACCCTAAAAACTTTGTCACATTGGACTCCCAGGAATTGAGGTCTGTGACATGAATTTGAAGAAGTACTTTGCAGGGCAGCGCTGTGCACAGTGGGTTAAAGCCCTGGCCTACAGCATCAGCATCCCATATAGGCGTTGGTTCAAGACCTGGTTGCTCCACTTTGGATTCAGCTGTCTGCTCTGGCCTGGTAAACAGTTGAAGATGGCCCAAGTCCTTGGGCCCCTGCACCCACATGGGAGACCCGGAAGAAGCTCCTGGCTCCTGGCTTCAGACCTGTGCAGATCTAGCCTTTGCAGCCATCGGGAGAGTGAACCAGTGGATGGAAGACCTCTCTCTGTGGTCTCTACCTCTTTCTGTAACTCTTTCAAATAAATAAATCTTTAAAAAAAAAAAGAAAGAGTGAGAGAGTTGGCTTGGAAGAGGAGCAGCCGGGCCTGGAATTGGTATTCATATGGGATGCCAGTGCTACAGGTGTAGGCTTAGCCTACCATACCACAGTGCCAGTACCATGTGCTAGAATTTTTTTAATCAGACCCCCAGAGCTCAGGAAACAGATGCAAAATAGACCATATTTCATCAAGCTAAAGGGGTTTTGCACAACAAGGAACATAACAGAGAAATGCAGAGGGACATAGAAGGGGAGAAACAGAAATAGCTCTTCCAGGTGCTTTATTTCCCAAATTACTGCAACAGCCTGGACTGACCTAGGCCAAGGCGAGGAGATAGGACTCCATCCTGGTCTTCCACGTGGGTGGCAGGGGCCCAAGTACTTGGGCCATCATCTGTTGCCTTCTCAGGTGCTTTAGCAGGACTCTGGATCAGAAACTGAGCAACCAGTACTGGAAACAACACTCAAATATATTTTGGCAGCATTTCAAGCAATGGATTAACCCACAGTGTCACAATACCAGCCCCAGGAGTTTCCAGTTTTTATGTGAGTAATTGTATGTGTATATGTCTTTGTGTGTGATGTATTGTTCTCTGAAATTTAGTATATATATAGATTCATGTAACTCTTACCATAATTAGGATACGAACCTGTTTTATTACTTCAAATAATGTTCTATAGTATGCGTTAACAGCCATGAGCTCCCAACACTAACTCATCTCTATAATTTTGCTTTCAATAATTATCTGTAAACTGGACCATACAGTATAACTACATTTTTAAATATTTATTTTATTTATTTGAAAGGCACAGTTACACACACACACACAGAGAGATAGTTACAGGGAGAGAGAGAGAGAGAGAGATCTTCCATCCGTTGGTTCAGTCTCCAAATGGTTATGATGGCGAGTTTGGCCAGGCTGAAGCAGGAAGCAGGAGCCCAGAGTTTCTTCCAAGTCTTCCACATGGATATAGGGACTCAAGGACTGCTGCTTCCGCCGGCATCATTAGCAGGGAGCTCCATCAGAAGTGGAGCAGCCAGGACTTGAACAGGCACCCATACAGGTTGTCAGAATTGCAGACAGCAGTCTAACCTGTTCCATCACAAGTCCAACCCCGGTATGTTACATTTTGTGCTTGTTTTTATTATGAATAATTTTCTTGAGATTCATAAAAACTGGGATTGAGTAGTATCCCATGAAATGAATGTACCACATTTTATTTACCTGTTCACCCAGTGAAGGACTTTTGAATCATTGACAGGTGGGGGTCTTTTAAAAATAAACATCCTAATGATAATGGTCACATAGAGGTTTTTGGGTCGCCACAAAAATTTGTTTTTCAAATAAATATCAAATATATAATTGCTGGCTCAAGTGTTAAGTACTGGCTTAACTTCATAGAATCTATCTATTTTTTGAGCTTCTACACCATTTCACATGCTACCTAGCACAGCATTAGCCATCCAGTTGCACAATGTATTTCTCAGGGTTCTTTGTCTGACAGATTATGTGAAATTGCCATTATTTCTTTCTTAAATTCTTATCAATATTATAAAATATTCTATGTCTAATTTATGTTGATTATTTATCTTATAGACAAATTTATTAAAATAGTTATACAGTTTAATGAATTTTATTATAGCTAAATATGAATTAATAAAATTTCTTTTAAAATATCTGATAGAATTCAACACATTAACATTTGACCTAGGAAGTCTACTTTGCGGAAAGTTTTTAATTACCATTCCAACACAAAAACACAACAGAATATTTTTTAAAGATGTATTTTATTTATTTGAAAATGAAAGTTACAGAGAGGGAGAGAGAGATCTTCCATCTGTTGATTCACTCCCCCAATGATAACAATGGCAAGGAATGGGCCAGACCAAAGAAAGGTGCCAGGAGCTTCTTCCAGGTTCCCCATGTGGGCACAGGGAAGAAGAACAGAATAATTGTTCTCTGCTTTCCAGCGAGTGTTGGTAGGGAGCTGCATCGGAAGTGGAGAAGCGGGGATATGAACCGGTGCCCACATGGGATGCTAGAGCCCTAGGCAGCAGCTTTACTTGCCATGCGACAATCGCAGGCTATGACCAGAGACTGTTGAGGCATAATTTCAATTTACTTTATATTCATAGGATCAAAACATGTCTAACCATGTTTAACAAGTAAAAAGTACAAAGACCACTTTGTGTCTTCTGTAATATACACAAGAGCAATCAATAATATCATGTCACTTTCATTTTTTATTATATTAACTACCACATATCAGAGAAAAAATCATATTTGGCTTTTGGAACTGGCTTATTTCATTAAGCATAAAAGTCTCCAGTTAAATTCATTTTGTTATTGTACTAATTTAAATTCCCACCAACAGTGGACTAGGGTACCTTTTTCCCCACATTCTCTCCAGCATTTGCTGTTTGTTGATTTCTGTATGAGAGCCTTTTTCATTGGAGTGAGGTGAAATCTCATTGTGTTTTTTTATTTTTTTTCATTTCCTTGATGGCTAGTGATCCTGAACATGTTTCCATGTGTCTGTTAGCCATTTGAATTTAATCATTTGAAAATGTCTGCTTAAGTCCTTTGCCCATTTCTTAACTGGATTGTTTGTTATGTTGTTGTGAAGTTTCTTGCGCTCTCTCTTGATTCTTAATATTAATCTTATATCAGTCGCAGAGTTTGCAGTTATTTTCTTCCATTCTGGCAACTGCCTCTTCTATGTAAAGTGTTTCTTTTGCAGTGCAGAAGCTTTCTATTTTGATAAAATCCCATTGTCTATTTTGGCTTTGATTGCCTGTGCTTCTGAGTCTTTCCCAAGACATCTTTGCTTATGCCAATGTCTTGAATTATTTTCTCACTTTTCTCCTCTAGAAATTTGATTTTGTCAGGTCATAGACTTAGATTCTTTATCCATTTTGATCATTCCACAGGTGAAGTTGTACAAAAAGTGTTGTTCAAGACAGCTATACCCTTATTTATCTTCCAGTTTTATCAGTTATGGAGAACCAAATGTTAACATCTTCTGCTATATTTATTTTACCTATTTTTCTCTTTCGAATTATTTTTCCTCAATATTTTGAAATTCTGTTACTATGTATTCATAGCCACACAATTATATACAATATATACTATACATTTACAATTAAAATTGTTCAAGTTCTTAAATAGTGCTTGCTTTTGTGATTTTCAGAATGCCCTTTCCATCTCTGTTAATTCAATAGTTTGAAGCCTATGTTTTCAGAAAATAAAAGGTATCTATCTATCTATCTATTGGTTACTATATTTTCATTACAGCACATGCTTTTTATTCTTTCATTTTTAATTTGTCTGTTTTTAAAGCTCACATCTTCTCAACACTGATAATATATTTGAATGTAGCCATTAGTATTATGTGATTGAGTCACATCCACTTGATTGTCTCTAATAGACATTTGGCTTTAATTCTTAGTTATATTCCTGTGTAGATAAGATGAATTTCTTTCCTTGCCTTCTTTAAAAGTTTTTCTTTGATATCTCAGTAGCTAACATATGCTACTACTAAGTATTTTGTTTGGATTAGTTTTTTTTTTAACTGTATCTGTCACTCTAGTTCAAAACATTTCTTCCCATGAATATTCTTCAATAATTTCAAAAGATCAGAATAATTTCAAATTACTTTTTAATATTTATTCCATCTTCTTTTCTTTTTTTTATAGGATTCTCAATACACCTGTGTTAGAATACTACATATTGATTTATCACAATTGGTGCTGTATTCTGTTTGCTGTGGTGGTTTTGTTTTTCACTCTTGTTTCTCATTTTCTTTTAGTTGGAGTAATTTTTATTCACATATATTCAGGCTCATTATCATTGTTTTTATTTTGACAGGCAGAGTAGACAGTGAGAGAGAGAGGCAGAGAGAAAGGTCTTCCTTTACCATTGGTTCACCCTCAATGTCTGCCGCTGCTGGGGCACCGCGCTGATCTGAAGGCGGGAGCCAGGTGCTTCTCCTGGTCTCCCGTGCAGGTGCAGGGCCCAAGCACTTGGGCAATCCTCCACTGCAGTCCCTGGCCACAGCAGAGAGCTGTCCTGGAAGAGGGGCAACCGGGACAGAATCCGGTGCCCCGACTGGGACTAGAACCCCAAGGTGCAGGCACCGCAGGCTGAGGATTAGCCTATTGAGCCACAGCGCCGGCCATCATTATTTTTTTTTTTAGCTGCTGTATCTACAGATTAACTCTTCAAACACATTCCACAGCACTTTATTAAGAAGTATAGCATTTATATTGGGTTATTTCCTATATTTTTTTAACTTTAGTCTGAAAATATGTAATCATTTTGCATGTTTTATACTTTCTCCATTTTGGCCTTTAATGTATTACTTACAATTATTTTAATTTCCTTCTATGATTCTGATTAAACAATTAAAAAATAAAGAGAGGCAGGGAAAACTATCAGTATTTGCAGCCATGAAGCTAAATGGTATATACATATGAAAAAGAAAGAGAGGGGAGTGAGGGAGAATTCAAGGTAAAACATAATTTAAAAAAATCAAATGGCTTTTATAAATATTTTCATTAAGATTATCTTCAAAGAGTGATAAATATTTAAGAAGTGCAGTGTGGGAAGTGGGGATGGGGCCTTCTGCATTACAAAATAAAGCCCTGGATATCCCCGTTTCTCACTGTGAACCTGTAGGGTCCTGAGCTGTCACTGTTGCTACCCTGAAGTCGCTTCTGTTGTTCATGTCCTTTATCTGAGTGTGAAAGGCAGATCTTCCATCCTTGTAACCGTAACACTGAACAGTCTCAGCAAATGTTAATAGTGGATAAATGACAAGGGTAATGCAATTTACAATGTTACAAATGATATGATAGGGATGGGCATTTGGTCCCCCCTGTAGGCTATTGGCCATCTGTAAAAAACTAATCTTTGGTGTCCTGTCCCTTCAGAGAATAAAAATGATTTGAAGGAAAAAAAAAGATTATCCTCAATTTTTGTAATACTATCAGTATCAGATAATGTTTTTCTAATTAATGTTCTTCTTCAATATGCTCATTTACTCTCTGAAGTTTGTCTTACCAGAATCCTCTCTAAAAATTTAATCTTCAGTAATTATTATCATCTTTTAATTACCACACAATTTCTTTTATTTACAGCAGCAGATGATTTTAAGAAAAATGATACTTAACTAACTCCCAAATTTCAAAAGCTATATGTATCAGAGAAGGATAATAGTATTCCAACCTCTGAATATTTATCAAGATTTTGAAAGATATACAACCTTTTATTAATTTGTATATCCACAAATGTGTGCAAGATTTCAATTTTTTCCAATCACATGGACAACTTTTAATTTTTTCCCTATAAGGCTTTGTATCTACTCAGCACATGTTTGAAATCTGAAGGCTGAAACAAAGCTAGTATTCATGTTTTCGAATCATCAAGCTTCCCAATCTTTATATATGTAAACATTTTTAAGCAAAATTAGAAGGTTTATTTCAGATGCTGAAATAGAAAAGCCACATATTTTATTGCTGTCAGCAACTGTTGTGTCAATTTCATTTACTAGGAAGAGCAGTCATCTCTGCCAAGAAAAGCTTTTGAAATGTCAGAGTCTAAATGATTACTCCAGGCATGTAATTTACATGTCAAAAAGCTATTCTACCTAGTACCATCAGCAACTATTACACACACTACTGAGAAAAATCACTATGCTTTTCTGATGTATAGATTGATAAGGAAATGCCAGTTACATCTGAGATAAATGATAGTTCTCTAAATCTTGATGTTTGGAGGTCATCATTTCTAAATGTATCTCTCCTACTTTGTTCCCAATGAGGAATGCTTAACTAATGCTTACATGCACATATGTAATATATAATGTTACATATAGATATATTCCCATACCAGTGTTCCAACATCCAGCTGGCTTATATGAACATGCCTCAAATAGTTTGTGGATAAATAGATTTTTGCAAATTTTTTAATATTAAGCATATACTTTTTTTTACAGGCAGAGTTCCACAGTGAGAGAGAGACAGAGAGAATGGTATTCTTTTCATTGGTTCACCCTTCAAATGGCCACTACTGCCGGCACGCTGCGCAGATCTGAAGCCAGGAGCCAGGTGTTTTCTCCTGGTCTCCCATGTGGGTTCAGGGCCCAAGCACTTGGGCCATCCTCCACTGCCTTCCTGGGACACAGCAGAGAGCTGGACTGGAAGAGGAGCAAACAGGACAGAATCCAGAGCCCCGACATGGACTAGAACCTGCGGTGCCAGCCCTGCAGGCGGAGGATTAGCCAAGTGAGCCGTGGCACCGGCCAAGCATATACTTTTTTAGCATATACATTTTCTGTCGTGAACATTTGAAGAGCCGTATGTCTGTAAATGTGTATGTATTTCTGTTTTTCTGTGTGTGGTATGATATACTGTGAATTTCTCTTCTTTAAATTATAAAACTCAAGTACAACTCCTGATCTTCTACATTGTTGTTAGTGGTTCAACCCAGAAACTAAACCTCTCTGATTATAATCTGGATAATTTACTAAATTGCTTGTAATATATCCCTCAGTTCTTTTCTTTACATTGAATGAATAAATGTTCCCAGCTAATAAAATAATAATACCTTTACTCAAAACGTTTTATTTTCTACTAGTAGTTTGTGATATCTGATAACATTGTAGGCACAGTTTATAGATATGAAAGTTAAAAAGGCAACTCTTATTAAAAAGAGAGTTACATATAACATAAAGTTAAGTATGTTCAATATTTTCATTTAGTATTTTTAAAAAGTCATAATATTATATATAAGTATTTGAATCATTATGATTTATATAATAAATATTTACATATAAAAAGGCATGTAATAAAATTTCCAGTAAAGTTATTTAAATTTAGTTTCATATGGTACATACTAGGTTTTTCTCTTTTAAGGAAATTGTATGTGTCTATTTTTACTGAGAACCAATTTTTCTTTTTCTTGGTAAAGATCAAAGTCAGGTAATTTTAAATAAATGATAATGTATTAATAGTGTTCTCCCTGTGTTATTTAGTCTGAAAGTTACTTGTACACGTGAAACTTGTATGCTCATTCTACCACATATTTCATTAATAGCATTTCATTCTAACTCTTTCACATGATCATCAGGGAGTCTGCTTCTGCTATTTTTATTCTGGTAATTGTAGAATCTGGAATGAAAAAGGGATAATTACTATTAATAAGAGAAATTGAGGCAAAATCATAATTAACAAGCATATAGAGATTGAACAAAATGTTGCAGATGCTATTGATCATTAACACTCTGACCCTGAATCAATTAGCAAATAGTCATTTCTTTTTTTTTCTTTTAATTTATTTGACAGGTAGAGTTATAGAACAGAGAGAGAGAAAGAGAGAAAGGTCTTCCTTCCCTTGGTTCACTCCCCAAATGGCCACAACGGCCAGTGCTGTGCCGATCCAAAGCCAGGAGCCAGGTACTTCTTCCTGGCAGGGGCCCAAACACCTGGGCCATTCTCCACTGCCCTCCTGGGCCACAGCAGAGAGCTGGACTGAAAGAGGAGCAACTGGGTCAGAATACAGCACCCATAAGGGATTCTGGCTCCACAGGTGGAGGATTAACCAAGTGAGCCACGGCGCTGGTCCAGCAAATAGTTATTTCATGAGTGTTGTCTATATTTTATTTTACTATTTCTTTTTTTTATTTTACTATTTCTTATCACATAGTATAAAATATTTTGTTTTATGATAAGAAAATTACAGGAAGTTCCAGCTATTTTTCAAAGCAAAACTGTACTTAAAAATTTAAAGATGCAACTAAGAATTTATGACTATTCTTTTACAGTTACGGGGGGAGAGGGAAAGTAAGGGGGGAAGCCATTGTAATCCATAAGTTGTACCTTGGAAATTTATAATCTAAATAAAAGTTAAAAAAATTTTGATCTTTTTTTAGTTGATTTCTGTATAATGTCAAATGTAAGTGGTGGTGAAGTTTTATGTAGACTTACAGTTTCCCCAGTACCATTTAAGAAGAGAAAAGGGGAAAACCTTAAAGAATTTTCTCTGAGATCTGGAAACATACAAGGATATCTACCCTTAATGCTATTAGGCAATATAGTTCTGGAAGCTTTAGACAGATAGAGTAGGTAAGAGAAAGAAATCAATGGCACAGAAATATAAAAGGAATAACACAAATTAACTCTGTTTGCAGATGACAAGTTTCTGTATGTATACAAAAATCTGAAAACTCCAAAAAGAGAAACTATTAGAGCTCACAAATTCAGTAAAAACCAATACACAAAGATCATTAATGTTTTTTAAAGCATCTATTTCAGAAACTGGCATAGAAAGCAAGACATGGGGCTGGTTCTGTGGCATAGCAGGTAAAGCCACCACCTGCAGTGCCAGCGTCCCATATGGATTCTGGTTCGAGTCCCGGCTGCTCCACTCCAATCTAGCTAACTGCTAAGGCCTGGTAAAGTAGTAGAAGACGGGTCAAGTCCTTGGGCTCTGTACCCACGTGGGAGACTCCGAAGGAGTGCCTGGCTTTTGGCTTTGGATTAGCGCAGCTCTGGCCTTTGCAGCTATCTGGGGAGTGTACCAGCATATGAAAGTCCTCTCTCTCTCTCTCTCTCTCTCTCTCTCTGTCTCTCTCTCTGCCTTTCTGTAACTTTGCCTTAAAATAAAATAAAATAAAATAAAATAAAATAAAATAAGAAAGATACCCCCCCACACACACACACATACATACACACAGAGAAAAAGAGAGAACAAGAGAGAGAGAGAGAGAGAGAGAGAGAGAGAGAGGACAAGGAGAGGGAGCCTGTAATATCCCTTCTTACCCCTCCCCTTTTGCTTACAATGAAGCCCAACATCTAGAGCCTGAAATTCAACCTGTCTCCTATGTGGGTAACAGCATCTCATTTCCTTGAACTATCAACACTGTCTTCCAGAGTGTGTATTAAAGAAAGCTGAAATAAGGAGCTAAATGCGGGCACTGAATCCACATGCTCCAATGAGAGACATAACTGCTCTAACCAGTGTCTTAACTGCTAGCTCAAAGGCTTAATCCTCAACAGTGTTTTTATGCACCCATGTAATCACTGAGAAATCATAACAGCAATCACATTGGTAATAGCTACAAAAATAAAAAACCCAAACTTGGAATCAATTATCAATTTTTTTAAACTTTTATTTAGTAAATACAATTTTCCAAAGTACAGTTTATGGACTACAATGGCTCCCCCCCCCCATAACTTCCCTCCTACCCACACCCCTGCCATTTCCCGCTCCCTCTCCCATTCCATTCACATCAAGATTCATTTTCAATTATCTTTATATACAGAAGATAGATTTAGTATATATTAAGTAAAGATTTCATCAGTTTGCACCATGCAGAACATAAAGTGTAAAATACTGTTTGAGTACTAGTTATAGCATTAATTCATATTGTACAACACATTAAGGACAGAAATCCCACATGAGGAGTAAGTAAACAGTGATTCCTGTTGTTGATTTAACAATTTAACCCTCTTGTTTATGGTGTCAGAAATCTCCCTAGCCTCTAGTCATGAGTTTCAAGGCTATGGAAGCCTCTTGAGTTCACTGACTTCAATCTTATTTAGACAAGGTCATAGTCAAAGTGGAAGTTCTCTCCTCCCTTCAGAGAAAGGTACCTCCTTCTTTGATGGCCTGTTCTTTCTACTGGGATCTCACTCTCAGAGATCTTTCATTTAGGTTACTTATTTTTTTTTTTTTTTGCCAGAATGTCTTGGCTTTCCATGCCTAAAATACTCTCATGGGCTCTTCAGCCAGATCCGAGTGCCTTAAGGGCTAATTCTGAGGCCAGAGTGCTGTTTAGGACATCTGCCATTCTATGAGTCTGCTGTGTATCCCACTTCCCATGTTGGATCGTTCTCTCTCTTTTTAATTATTTCAGTTAGTATCCGCAGACACTAGTCTTTTTTGTGTGAACCCTTTGACTCTTAGACCTATCAGTGTGATCAATTGTGAGCTGAAATTGATCACTTGGACTAGTGAGTTGGCATTGGTACATGCCACCTTGATGGGATTGTATTGGAATCCCCTGACACATTTCTAACTCCACCTTTTGAGACAAGTCCAATTGAGCATATCCCAAATTGTTTTTAAAAGATTTATTTATTTATTTTGAAAGAGTTACAGAGAGGGAGAAACAAAGAGATATTCCTTCCACTGGTTTACTCCCCAGATGGTGGCAATGCCTATCGCTGGGCTAGGCCAATGCTAGGAGTCAGGAGCTTCATCTGGGTCTTCCACTTGGGTGGCAGGAGCCCAAATATTTGGGCCACTTTCCAATGCTTTACCCAGGCCAATAGTAGAATGCTGAATTGAAAGTAGAGCAACCAGAGCCCAAACCGGCACCTATAAGGGATGCTGATATCACTGGTGACAGATTTAGCCACTATGCCACAGAGCCAGTGTAAAAAGATCAGAGGCTGCCACCGCAGTTCACTAGGCTAATCCTCCACCTTGTGGCGCCGGCACACCGGGTTCTAGTCCTGGTCAGGGCACCGGATTCTGTCCCAGTTGCCCCTCCTGCCTTTGGATCAACGCAGTGTGCTGGCCGCTGCGCGCTGGCTATGGCGGCCATTGGAGGGTGAACCAATGGCAAAGGAAGACCTTTCTCTCAGTTTCTCTCTCTCACAGTCCACTCTGCCTGTCAAAAAAAAAAAAAAAATCAGATAATCTATTGTTGACCTGAAGTTTTCTAGGAAAATAAAAATAAATACACATGTATTCAAAAATATTACAGGTTCTGGAAAATTGTTTTTTGCACTATTATTATTAAAGTACAATAGAAAAATATATGACTTTCAAAAATTATACTGCATGAAAATGAATAAGAATAACTGGTGTAGCTAACTTATTGAGAGCTTAGTAAAGGACAAGATATTTATTTGCATTACTAAACATTTGGTACAACAATATTATCAGACAACACTACAATTTTCTTAATTATAATGAAGATATTATGATTCACTGACTTGGATAGAGACATGGTCATCTGCATTATTTTAAGGTTTACAGGTAATATTGACACAAATAAAATTTTAGATGTTATCAAAACATGTTTTGTGCTGAAATTATAAACTATTGTCAAAAACTGTATTGTGAGAACTTTATGTGAATTCTTTCTATATTCATGAAGCATTACTGATTTCTTGTACCACAAGTTCATTGAATAAACTCAAATTGCAAACATTGCCTAATACATTTTATATTTTAAGCTGATGAATATATTTCCAGTATTTCCAAAATATACTTAATTACTTTTAGAGCACAAAGTTCTTTAATCAGGAAACTCCAAGAATCACCTTGCTTCCAGTAGACTGATTATTTTTCTTAATTATTTGAGCAACGTTTCAAACACTAGACCCATTTTGGTATCATATATGATACTTGATATACCTCTTCTTTCCAGTTAATATGTAAAAAGTACAACTTTCCCTCTACACTAAAAAGTGAATCAAAGTATCAATGAAATAGGTAAATACCAACTTATAGAAAAAGTTGAGTAGCTAATGAAATTATAATCAACAACCCAATAGATAAATATATCTATTAAAACATGCAATTAAAATTTATTCTACCAGATTCTGATAATTCAAAAAAATGTAAATCTTACCCTTTGACCTAAAATTTAACAGTCTACTGTCTCCTATTCCCAGAACATGCACTATTTAAACTTCTTAAATGTGCAGTGTTTTCACCTGCTTCTGCCTTTGATTCTTACTGTGACCTTGACCTCACAACTAAAATAAGTCATAGGGGAGGAAAATATAGCATATTCTGCTATAGTTTTCTAATCTGGTATATTTCTCACTCTCCCCTCTAGACTTCTCTCTTCCTCTCTCCCTTTCTCATTCTGACACATGGCAAACTAAAAGGTAATCTTGAAGGATGCTTCAGTAGCTTCATGACAGCATTTTAAGACAAATTTTAAGCAGGTAAGTGAAAAGCAATAACAAAGTGTTTACATTTAAATAACAGAAAAATTAGATGAACAGAGTCCATATATGACACCTTGATGGGAACTAAAGATACCCATTTTCACTTGAATTGTTAAAGGCAATAAGAATAATAAAAATCACATTTACATAGAATTCTCCAATTATAATTAGAATAGTCTATGATGTTTTCATTCAATATAATAACAGCAGCTATTAAGATTCAAACAATTTTGAGCATCATTTTAGTTTTTTCAAATATTACCACACTTCAATTAAGTTATAAATGGTACATATGTTAGAGATAATTCTATAATGGAAAATTTTCAATATCTATTTTCAATATTTTTTATTCATTTATCACTATTTTAAAAAGTGTTATGAGGGTAAATAATATTATCTCCCCTAAAGGAAACTTAAAGAACATCTTATCAGAAACTCTCAATGTAGTAATTAAATGACTTAAAATCATTACAAAAATAGTGACCTTCAACGATAATTGACACTCTTAAGGAAGTTGTTCTGACACATCATTGTGGAATTTACCTTTAAGCATGTAACCTTTTTCTCCCGCTAATTCTCTTACATTGGGAATAGTAATAAAATACATCCATTCTGTTTCCTGGACAACCACAACTGCATTTAAGAGCTATTTTGATTTGATTTTTGCTATATAGAAAATGTACTTGAAGAGACATCCTAAAGTTCAAATTTCAGAGACAGAATATATAGTTAGTCTTACTTTGTTCAGATACGTACTGATTTAGACTATAGCTGCTAGACTAAATCTAATGGATATGAGATAATATAATGGATATGAGATAAAACTAATAAAAGTATATGAGATAATATAATGGATATGAGATAATATAGTGGATATGAGATAAATCTAATAAATGGATATGAGATAAATCTAATGGATATGAGATGGTAAGGTGACATTTTCATTCTGTGTTATACAGTCTTCTAATGGTTCACCAGTCTCAGTCCATTCAATTACTGTGTCAGACCTGTGAAATGGATGAATTTTTGATGGCTACATTACCAGATGTAAATGTTAAATGTTCACTCTCTCTTCATGAATAAAGTACATACTTTCCTGAAAAGACTCAATATATTCTGAGCATACTCTTATAAATGGATTCTGAATATTGTCGATATCATATCAATAAGTAGAAATTCTTAGAAAAATTCAAAATTCATAAGATTAAGTAATTACATCATAGTGTACTTATTTTGAAGATCATCAGTATGGAAGATATGAATTGTGGAGAAACTTATTGTTTCAGCCCCAAGTACAACAACAATTTGCATTTGAATAGACTTGCCTCAACCTCTGGGTGAGACCATTTAGAAGTCATTTTCTGGCTTTAGATCATACAGTTAATTATGATTGAATGGTAAGGAATACATTTTGTTTATGTATTTTGAATGGTTGATTTTTATGTATTAGAAAATTAGAGATTTTAGGAAATCAGTTTCTGAAAGGATACATGTCAAAAACAATGTTTGCAAATAGAGAAAATAGGGTTTGGCTCAGGTCATGGCAGTGATAGTTCAAAGGAGAAGTTGATCGTTCAATGATCAGTGTGTCTTTTCCAAAGCCTCTTTTAAATGCACTTGGTGAGGATCAGGTAATATTCTCTTCTGTCTGTAGACTTGTAATGGCTTAAAAATGACTGACTAGCTATTAATCTTCCTCATAATCTACTCCAGTGCTTTGCTCACACATGAGATTCTGACCAGCAGTCTTAGCAGCTGGTAAGCCATTGGTGACTTCAAATGTTATATCAAAGCCATAATTGATGAATCTCTAGTTGACTGTGTTTTTCCCTATTCTGTATGCAGCAATATGAGCAGATAAAATTAGCCTGAACTGATAAGAAATGTGGTGGTGAGAGTGTCTTAGTTGACACTATTACTCGAGCAGAAGGAAAACCATTATAATAATAAAACTTAAGTCGGGCATTTCATCTTAACTAAATTGTGCTTCCCACAAAACCCCAACAGATTGAAGAGAAATTTGACTCATTTAGAATGCAGCAGAAAATAATGACAGGCATTTGGTGCAGCAGTTAAGTCACCACTTAGGATCTCCGCATTCTATATTGTATTGTCTGGATTCAAGTTCCAGTACCACTACAGAGCTCCAACTTCTGGCTAGGGTCCACTATGGAAAGCAGCATGTAATGGCTCTAATGAGAGACCCAGATTGAAGTCATGGCTACATGTTTGGCCAGGGAATTTCTGATTGTTGCAGTATTTTCGGAGTATCCCCTCTTTGTCTGCCTCATTACTTTTGAAATAAAGTATAAAAATAATAATGATACAGCAGAACAGAGAAAAATTTTCCAAAACTCAAATCTAAAGTACTAACTCTATATTATAGGCATTACTCCTAAATTCATTTTAGGCATATTTTAAAAACACATATATATTTATTTATTTTAAAGTCAGAGAGAGAGAGAAAGAGAGAAAAATCTTCCATCCACTGGTTTACATGCCATCCAGGACTAGAATATCCTGAACCACAATCTTCATCTCAGTCTTCCATGTAGGTGGTAGGACCCCAAACACTCGGGAGGCACATTATTAATAAGACAAAATTAAATCTACACTAATGAATATTTACTGTTGATATTTAGTAAAAAAAAAAAAAACTATGTTAATTTGCAATATATTCATTTGATCATTAGCTGTGCTTAAAAGATTTTTGTGGCCGGCACCGCAGCTCAATAGGCTAATCCTCTGCCTAGCGGCGCTGGCACAGAGTTCTAGTCCTGGTCGGGGCGCTCTGTCCCGGTGCCCCTCTTCCAGGCCAGCTCTCTGCTGTGGCCAGGGAGTGCAGTGGAGGATGGCCCAAGTGCTTGGGTCCTGCACCCACATGGGAGACCAGGAGAAGCCCCTGGCTCCTGCCTTTGGATCAGTGCAGTGCACCGGCTGCAGCACGCCAGCCGTGGCGGCCATTGGAGGGTGAACCAATGGCAAAGGAATACCTTTCTCTCTGTCTCTCTCTTTTACTGTCCACTCTGCCTGTCAAAAAAAAATTTTTTTGTGATTATTTTTAAAATGATTCAATAATTGATTTTCTTTCTGTTACTAGGTATTTAAATACAATGACTATTTAACTTTTAATAATAAGGTGATTAGTCAACTACATATTTATGTGTAAAATGTCATTTGAATATGCATATAGCTGTTGTTTTAATTAATCCATAAATTTCTTTTTCCTGTTAGGGTTCATACACACCTAACCTGACTTATGAAAAATATAAGCAGTATTCCATGTTTTAGAAAATTGTTATTTCGACAATTTAGGATAATTATTTCTTCCTACTTTTATCTAATTTTGTCTCAATGTCCAGATATAGTATTAAGCTAAGTTGAACAAAATTTACAAAATGAACCTATTTATGATGTTGAGTGAAGAAGTAAATAAGATCGGACATGGAGTAGTATCTTGAACTACCTATCTAAACGTTCTGCTTGCTTGAGTGAAAGAGTTGTCATTTCTGGCATGATCCTTAAGTTATTAGCAAGTTCCTTAAGTTATGGACCCTCAGTTTCATTCTTGATAGAGTGAGTGCAAGAAACAATGACCTAAAACTCTTCAAGCTTGATGATAGTCTTGTAGAGGAAAATTAACATTTTGACAGAAAATATACAGCTTATGATTTTTTTTTATGATTTAGAGTTTCATTTCTTTTTTTTCCCTAAAAAATGTGTGTAGCTGACTCCGTACCTAATTGCCACCTTTTAGATGATTCTTTAAAAATAATATCTGCAAAAATTAAACAGTAGTAATTAATGTGAAAGAGTCCATTAACAAAATTTCCAACTGTTACTATTTTCTAACTCTGTGACATGCATAATTAGCTGAGACAGAGGTAGGGGGCAGAGAATTTTAAAAAGAGAGAGACTCTTTTGAACTATTAAAGGACACTGATAAAACACATTCTTAAAAAATGGTATATCATGCTCTATTGGACCTATTAGCAATACCAAAATGAAAAAGGAATCACTGAACGATACAGTTTAAAGCTTTCCATCGCTTGTCTTCCAGTTTGATTTTAGTGTATTACATAAAATTTAATCATAAATAATTAGAGTCTCTTCACTCTTCCCAGAACTTTCCTCTCTTTCTCTCCTCCTCCCCTCTTCTCCCCTTCTCTCCCTTCCTCCCCTCTCCTCCCCTTCCCTCCGCTCCTCCCCTCCCCTTCAGTCCCCAATGCTTCCCCCTCTCCTCCACATAAACAGTCTCTTTCCCACACAATCCCACAAGGTCAACATGAAAACTGTTATAATATCTATTTCTATCCTTAATAACAAATTTAAAGTTTAAGTAAGTAACCATATCAATAAATTGCTTTCATTTACTTCCTCTGTATTTAAGGTATTTAAAAATATTAGAATCATCTAAGCAACTATGTCTACATTTTCAGAGTGAAGCTATGTAGGATTCCACTATAAAATATTTCAATATTTTGAGCATGCTTTAAAAAATCTAATTCCTAGAAAAATGTGTTTATGTGTACTCTGAGGAGTACACAATTTAAAGCTTACATGTACATTCAGTGTCCTAAAAGAAAACTTCCTCAACGAAATGTTTTTCAGTGGTGCAACGTTCAACATGGAATAGAAACACATAACTGTTCTGCAATTCTTATGAGAAAATTAACCAATAAATTTGTGGGCTCCTCCCGCGAGGCTCACAACGCTGTGGGCATGGGTGGGGCAATGGCTCTCTTTGGCAAGAAGCACTGGAGATAAGTTTCAGTGAACATGTCCGCTTTATGAATGACAATGCACACTTTTTTTTATTTTTATATATTTTTATATAATGTTTTTATTTAAAGAATATAAATTTCCAAAATATAGCTTATAGATTACAATGGCTTCCCCCCCATAACTTCCCTCCCACCCGCAACCCTCCCCTTTCCCACTCCCTCTCCCCTTGCTTCGCATCAAGATTCATTTTCAACTCTCTTTATATACAGATCAGTTTACTGTATATTAAGTAAAAATTTCAACAGTTTGCCCTCACATAGCAACACAAAGTGAAAAATACTGTTGGAGTACTAGTTATAGTATTAATTCACAATGTATAGCACATTAAGGACAGAGATCCTACATGATATATTTTTTAAATTGATTAATTTTCTATGCAATTTCCAATTTAACACCAAGATTTTTTTTTTCATTTTTAATTATCTGTATACAGAAGCTCGATTCAGTATATACTAAGTAAAGATTTCATCAGTTTGCACCCACACAGAAACACAAAGTGTAAAATACTGTTTCAGTGCTAGTTATAGCATTGCTTCACATTGGACAACACATTAAGGACAGATCCCACATGAGACGTAAGTACACAGTGACTCCTGAAGTTGATTTAACAATTTGACACTCTTGTTTATGGCCTCAGTAATCTCCCTAGGCTCTAGTCATGAGTTGCCCAGGCTATGGAAGCCTTTAGGGTTCGCTGACTTCAATCTTATTCCGACAGGGTCATAGTCAAAGTGGAGGTTCTCTCCTCCCTTCAGAGAAAGGTACCTCCTTCTTTGATGGCCCCATTCGTTCCACTGGGATCTCACTCACAGAGATCTGTCATTTAGGTCTTCTTTTTTTTCCAGAGTGTCTTGGCTTTCCATGCCTAGAATATTCTCATGGGCTCTTGAGCCAGATCTGAATGCCTTAAGGGCTGATTCTGAGGCCAGAGTGCTATTTAGGACATCTGCCATTCTATGAGTCTGCTGTGTATCTCCCTTCCCATGTTGGATCATTCTCTCCCTTTTTGATTCTATCAGTTAGTATTAGCAGACACTAGTCTTGTTTGTGTCATCCCTTTGACTCTTAGACCTATCAGTGTGATCAATTGTGAACTGAAATTGATCACTTGGACTAGTGAGCTGGCCTTGGTACATGCCACCTTGATGGGATTGTATTGGAATTCCCTGGCACATTTCTAACTCCATCATTTGGGGCACGACTGATTGAGCATGTCCCAAATTGTACATCTCCTCCCTCTCTTATTCCCACTCTTATATTTCATAGGGATCACTTTTCAGTTAAAATTTAAACACCTAAGAATAATTGTTTGTTAATTACAGAGTTCAACCTATAGTACTAGAATAAAAAAAAATAGTAAAATGGATAAAGTATTACATTGTACAACAACAGTCAGCACAAGAGCTGATCAAGTCACTGTTTCTCATAGTGTCCATTTCACTTCAATAGGTTTCACCTTTGGTGCTCAATTAATTGTCACCGATCAGGGAGAACATACAATGCACACTTTTTAAAGAGCAGGCAGACGGGGCATAACTAATTCAGGGCAATGCTAATTCTAGAGGACAGAACCTATACTGGAGCCACTATACTTCTCCAATCAGCCTGAAGGTCATGTAGGATAGTAGCTTTCCTGATGGGCCTGGGCCACACCCAGGAGCAGTTTACCTGACTGGCAGAAGGTGGGGCAGGGGAAAATGTGCCCTGGGGTCCCACTGCCTGACAGCAGTCAGGCTAACAGGATCATCCACATCTCCCCCCTCTGTTTTAGAGTGAACTATCAGTAATCTCAGGCACCAAATGTGACCCTGCTTTGCATGGCAGGCAGCAAGCCACAACCCACAATAAGCTTCAGGTTAAATTGAAGAGTGCTTAGCACAGGGATTAAGGGCAGGGAGGAAAAAGAATGGCAAAGGGAAAAAAAGGGCTGGGCCCACCGTGTTCTAATCAGCATGTGAGCACACAGGTGTCATCAGGTAGGGGCATGAGGTCACATGTGGTCTTCCAGCTCATAAACCTAATCCTCAATACCTGCCTACATCATTCCCCCTTCAGAGACTCCATTACCTTAGTCCTAAGGAATATTGAAGTGTGTAGAATCATCACATCTTGGGGGCCAGCTCCGTGGCACAATAGGTTAATGCCCTTGCCTGCAGCGCTGCTCCACTTCCAATCCAGCTCTCTACTATGGCCTGGGAAAGCAGTTCAAGATGGCTTATTTCCTTGGGCCCCTGCACCCACATGGGAGACCAGGAAGGAGCTCCTGGCTCCTGGCTTCGGATCAGCGCACTCCGGGGAGTGAACCACCGGAAGGAAGACCTGTCTCTCCCTCTCACTGTCTGTAACTCTACCTTTCAAATAAATAAATAAATAAATAAATAAATAAATAAATAAATAAATCTTTAAAAAAAAAAAGAATCATCACATCTTCTATAGCTGTTTCCTGATTATGAGGGCATAGTGCAGGCCTTGCCTGCCCTGGGTCTCTATGTCTCTGTCTATCCCTGTTTCATCTAACAAATTCACTTTGTGAGCTGGAGCAGTCTCAATCACCACCAATGTCTATGTCCCCTGCATGATCAGTTACTCCCAGAAGTTGTTGAGTTCTGAAACATGTAAGTTAGTTAATTAGTATGAGCAAAACTGGAACAAGACCAATTGGAAGTGGAGTGCCCCTTTAGGATGAAAAGAACACATTTTACAGACTACCAGATAGTGAGTGGTGATAGATTTTAAACCCATTTAGCTTGAGCAGAGAATTATAATAGAAGAAGACATTAGCAACCACTAGAGTGGATGCCACAGCGTCACCATTACTGTGGGAACCCACCAGGCTTGTGGGCAGGCTGCTGCCAGAGCCATGGGCCAGGATGGACCTCTCTGTGTGTCCCAGCCCCCGTGTGCACCCAGGTGGGGAGAGGGTCCAGGGCTTCAGACCCCACCTCCAATGCCTCAGTCTCCTCCCCTGGCCCAGGCATGCACTGTGGCTACCCGCAGGGCCAGAATAGCGTGCACTCTGTGATCCGGGTACTGTGCAGTGACTGGGCCCCCGGGGCAGTCCACTTTTCCCATTGGAGTTCCCTTCCCCCCCTGTGGTTCTGGCAGCGTGCGCAGATAAGAGACAGGGTGGGAGGTAGGAAGATAAGCAAATTTAGAGAATGCGGGCAGACATTTCTCATCACGTTCACATGGGGAGCTCAGGACCATGTCAGAGGTCCCTAGAATGAGAGGGAGGCACCCTCTTCATGCAGCACAGAGGATTGGGGCTGGTGCACAGTGGGGTCCCTGGGACCAACTGAACGGATGTCCCCTCTTAACCTAGCAGAGAGGGCTTGGGGCCCGTGCCCTTGCTCACTTGTGTGTTCAGCCCCCATGTTGGGCACCAGTTGCAGGCTCATCCCATGAGACTGGAGTGCAGTCTGTATGGGTGGGGCAACAGCGCTCTTTGGCAGGCATCACTGGAGGTAAGAAGCATTGGAGATAAGTTTCGGTGAACATGTCCGCTTTATTAACGACCATGCACACTTTTTAAAGGACAGGCAGACGGGGCATAACTAATTCAGGGCAATGCTAATTCTAGAGGACAGAACCTATACTGGAGCCACTATACTTCTCCAATCAGCCTGAAGGTCATGTAGCATAGTAGCTTTCCTGATGGGCCTGGGCCACACCCAGGAGCAGTTTACCTGACTGGCAGAAGGTGGAGGTGGTTGTAAAATGTGCCCTGGGGTCCCACTGCCTGACAGCAGTCAGGCTAACTGAATGGGCTAGGTAGGAAGTCTTAACAGATCACCCACAAAAATTAATCTCCAAATTTCATTATCACTTTGAGAGTTTCCTGACTTTTGATCTTTTTATAAACTGGCAGAGTCTGGTGCAAGTTGGTTACACTGGCCTTTGCTATTTGCAGAGGCAAAAGAAAGCTGGTGCGACAAAGGGAGTGTAAACAGAAAAATTTCCCAGGAAGTTGCTTTAAAAAGTCTTTCTTCAAGTTCACATCACAATTCCTACAGGATAAAATATTCCGTTTAAAGATTACAGAACACAAGATATATGAAATGTCTGAAAAGAAAGGATAAAATATAATTTCACTGCATCAGAGTAAAATAACATTTAATAAGATAAATACCACCACTTGATTTACTGTCTTTCTTATCTTGTATGTTGTAAATAAAATATAATTTGTTTTGATTTTGTTCTCTATTTTTTGATTGCTAGATTTGTTTTAAAATGTTTTTTACCTTGGGAGCTTCTTTCCGATATTTCAATTTCAAAAATTAATTGAATGCACATATTGAGAAACACCAATTTTTTTTGACAGAGTGAGAGGAGCAGCATTACAGATTAGCTCACAGAAATCACAATTTTGTTGTTAGATTCAGACTTTGAAAGTAGTTTCCACAAAATTTTAAGGAATGATGTAGATATAATACAGGTGTGAATAAAAGAGATAGAAAATATGCACATTCAGCTGAGACTCTTATTTAAGGTTAAAATCTTGAGGAACCAATATTGTTTTTATTTATTTATTTATTTATTAATTTATTTGACAGAGTTATATAGTGAGAGAGAGACAAAGAGAAAGGTCTTCCTTCTGTTGGTTCACTCCCCAAATGGCCGCTACGGCCAGAGCTGCGCTGATCTGAAGCCAGGAGCCAGGTGCTTCCTCCTGGTCTCCCATGTGGGTGCAGGGCCCCAAGCACTTGGTCCATCCTCCACTGCCTTCCCGGGCCACAGCAGAAAGCTGGACTGGAAGAGGAGCAACTGGGACTAGAAACCACACCCATAGGAGATGCTGGCACCCCAAGTGGAGGATTAACCAAGTAAGTCACAGCGCTGGCCCAAGGACCCAATATTTTTGAATATTCTTAAATATATGTAATAGACTTATACTGTGATTTTTATCCCATACTTTAAGAACTATGTTATCTGGGGAAGAGACCGATGGGCTTTTCTTTATAGAAAAAGAATGAAAAAAAGGTTTTCATTTGTCCATTATTTTACTTAAATTGAATCTAATTAGCTACCTAAGCACTTATCTAACATTGTTATGAACAACATGAACATAAAGAACTTTGTCACCTTATTCTGTCTCTCTTTAGGGAGAAAAATTTTTATGTTCTGACCTTTTTTATTATGAGCTTTTTAAACAGAATATTTAAGAAAAACAATTCAAAAAATATTGCTGTAAAATTCCTATTTTGTTAACTTTTAATTAAGTAACAAATACATTGACATCTTAACTAAGTTTCTAAGGAAAAATGGTGACTCACAAAAGGCTGATGGATAGCATGCAAACATGGTTAATTATTTTACTTATTAAATTTCATTGTCTACTAGATATGTAAAGTTCTTAATTCTTTTATGAGAACAAGGATCCTTTATCTGAGTCAATTTTTCAGCTTGTGGAAAGCTGATTTTCTTATTATTTAATTATCTATATCAAATATTCTTTGTCATTATAGCTGTAGGCTGATTAATAAAAATAAATTTGTGTTTTCTATTTTCATGCCAAGTCAGTATTTTTCATCTAGCAATTATTTGAAAGCTAATTAAAGAAATACTTACCAAGACCTGTTCTATTTAGAAGTCAAACATTGTCTCTAAAATTCCTAATGGCCTACTCCCTATTGCCATAGGAAGGCACTTTTAAAAATAAAATGGATCCATGTTACTTGGATCAGCAACCCTGAATTAATTTTGACCCCTAATTCATCTAATATTGGAAATGAGATCCAGTTTTATAAGAGCAGAGAAAACATGGAACAACACATCTGCTGATGAACTGAAAACTCTAGAATCTCATTGAACCTTTCCGAAACCTCATCCTTACAGCCATTGCCCTAAGCTAGAAGTAACAAATACTTGCTACTAAGATTGGTAAAGAAAAACTCATGCTAGTGCTCCTAATTCATTACTTGGGATATCATGAATTCTCAATAATTTTTACACAAACATATACATAAAAATGGTTTTGTTTAAAAAAAAAAGCATGGAACTCTTTGGAAGTATAGGAAAGTTGGAGCAGATAATTTTGGGAGAAATATAAGTTAATGTCCAGAGAGTAAGTTTGAAGGGGGAAAATGGGAAAGAGAGAAAGCAAAACATGTTTTAATGTTAATACTGTTGTATCCTGTGAAGACAATGCATCTCTATTTATGAACATATATGTAGATGCTATATACTACTCTAATATTGTAGATATGTAGCACAGTAGAAAATGTATTGACAGTCATATTTTAAAATAATCTGTATTAAAGTATAATTTATATGAAAAAAGATTCACCAATTTTAATTACATAGATAGATGAGTTCTGACAAGGATAATCTATAATGTATCACCACCACAGTAGTGACAGAGATCATTTCTATCACCAAAAATATTCTTGGTGTTTCTTTTAAATCAGGCTTCACCCTATCTCCTAACCAAGAGTGGAGGAGAAGGGAGGTGGTTAGCAAACAATGATAATATCTATCTCGCAATAATTTTATTTTATCTAGAACATTAATATAAATTATAATTTAATATTAATATAAATAAATATATTATATTAATATTAATATATATTATATATTAATATATAATATTAATATAAATAATACTTATAAATGTTGTCTTCATTTAATCAAAGCATTACATAATACATCTATCTTTCTTCACTTTATGATCTTTGTTATAATCCCATGTACGTGATACTAATATCTCTACCATGCTTTAAAAAAAGAGTGTGCATGGCAATATATATAATATCTACATATAAAATGAGGATTGGAAAACCTTTAACATTTTTAATTCTATGTGTAGTCAATCAGCTCTCCTTTGTACTTTTCTGTAGTTTTTGAAATATTTAAAAAATAAATCATATGAATCATTATATGTGGTGGTTTTATTTTTTACATGTGTTTGTCCTTCAACACTTAGTATAATGTTTTTCCACCCATCTATTGCTGCAAATAACTATAATTCTCAGGCCCACATTGCAGCTCAGTAGATAAAGTAGCCACCTGCAATGCTGGCATCCCATATGTACCCTAGTTTTAGTCTTCGATGCTCCACTTTTTTTTTTTTTTAAAGATTTATTTTATTTATTTGAAAGACAGAGAGACAGAGTTACAGAGAGAGGTAGAGACGGAGAGAGAGGTCCTCCATCCACTGGTTTACTCCCCAGATGACAGCAACGGCCGGAGCTGCACTGATCTGAAGCCAGGAGCCAGGAGCTTCCTCCAGGTTTCCCACGTGGGTGCAGGGGTCCAAGGACTTGGGCCATCTTCCACTGCTATCCCAGGCTATAGCAGAGAGCCGGATCAGAAGAGGAGCAGCCAAGACTAGAACCGGCACCCACATGGGATGATGGCACTTCAGGCCAGGGCGTTAACCTGCTAAGCCACAGCACTGGCCCAGTGCTCCACTTCTGATCCAGTTCCCTGCTAATACTCCCAAGAAAGCATTAGAAGAGACAGTCCAAGCACTTGGGTGCTTTCCACACATGTGGCACAGTCCTGAATGGATTTCCAGACTCCTGTTTTGTGCTTGGCACAATCTAGGCCATTATGGCTATTTATCTCTCTCTTTCTCTCTCTCTCTGTCCTTCCCTCTCTCCTTAACCCAAGTTTTTGAATAAATAAATAAATAAATCTTAAAAATAATCTATTTACTTTTCTGGACACAAAAAATACCAAGAATGAATTTTGAAGAAATAGAAAATCTGAACAGATCAATAATGATCATTGGCACTGAATAAGAATTTCTCTATCAAGGAAAAGCTCATGACTTGATGACTTAACTCATGAATTCTATCAAACATTTAGTGAAGAAATAGTATCAATTCTTCTTAAATTATTTTGAAAGATGCAAGAGGAAGTAATTCTGACAAATTCATTCTATGTGTAAACATTACACTGAGACCAGAACCAGGCAGATAAGCAACACAAATCTAAACCTACAGGCCAATTTTCTTTGACATAAATAGGTTGAAAAATTCTCATGAAAATACTAGCAAACTGTGTCCAAAAGCATTTTCAAACTATGAATCACAATGACCAAGAAAGATTCATCAAATTTATACAAAGATGCTTCAAAATATGAAAGTCAATGAATGTGATTGTAATTATTGTGCTTAATTTATATCCCTTGTATTGCAATATACATTTTAGAATCAATATATAAGGCAAGTTCTTTTAGAATTGTAATTAGAATTGCTTCTTTGGATGACAATGGAGACTATTGGTATTTTTCTGTTTTAATACTTTGAAAAATTAACCAATTTATCCATTTTGTTTAGAATTGCCATCTGATAATTTAATCAAATTTAGATTCTTATATTAGACTGAAGAAAAAAGTATTTAACAATACCAATCTTTTGTTTCCTGTGAGAAATAAAGAATGAAATAGAAAAAAAAAGGACAAATAAGTTTGATTTGAGCATCTTGTTCAATATTTTAAATGATTTATAACTATGCCTTATAACAAAATATTTTTGCAATTGTATCTAATTCCTGTTCTAGCAAATATTGTTTTGAAAGGATATTTAAAAGCAGTGATGCAATACTGTAATCATAGCTGTAGCCTGTGAGAGCTGGGAATACTGATAGGAATTATTTTTGCTGATAGAATATATGCATTTACTGAATATTAATTAAAAGGTAATGTGTTAAACTGAATTACATGAAATAATGTTATGTGCATTATATCCATACTTCTATATGTTACACTACATTTATTAGTTCTGAATGTCTGTGCTCGCTTCTGCAGCATACATAGTACTGAATGTCTAGGTTATAAGACTGTAGAAGGGAATTTCAGAATGTTCATGGGAAAAATAAAATTAAAAGTCAAGTTTATTATGGTTCACAAATTTTTGAAAATGTATATACTGATAAATTTTCCTTTAGAAGTACATTACATAAATTCTTAACTCATTTAGTAACTCACTAATTTGCTGCCATGTAGAATGAGTATAATTATAAATTAAAGCTTGTGCTTAATTGGCATTACATAAGCAAACTAACAAATATATTTACATTGATATTTTAATTATATATCCACTTATGCTGGTACAAGGTAAACATAGCTTTTCACTTCTCTCTTGTTTCTCATTACAGTTCTATGGTCCTGCTCCTCCTCTCACCAGTGAGAAAACAAGTTCTCCAGAAGCTTAAATTCAAATATCACTATATGTCTAATAGCTGTTGTGATAATAAGTCACCAATGTCATTATCTGCGTGAGGTCACAAATGATAGCTGCACAGTGGCTTTTTCAACTACTCCTTTTGTGTGGTAGATGGACTTTAATCCTAGGAACATCACTGTGTTTTGTGATGATGTGGATTTGGAGATCCCTGGTATGACAGACTCACTTGAATTTTAGGATTGTCAAAAGCATTCTTTTTCAAAGAATTGGGTGTCAATGGATCGTAAAACTCTGGCTGCAAAATTTATAGGGAAGCAACAATAGTGCTAGGAGCCGTTTAAAATACTTTTCTCATATGTTATTTAATTGAATGCTTATAATAATCATGCAAGAGTAGATACTATTACCTACATAGTGAAAGTAAGTGAGGCATAGATATTGAATTAATATAGTTGAGGGTTTTACACCAAAGTAAGCTGGAACTCCATCAATATCCCCGGCTCCAAAATCTATGTTGACTTTACTATAATTTCAGTCCCTATGAAAAATTATTAGGTAGTTAGAATAAAGGCAGCTGGGTCTTGGAAATATTCTTGACATTTAAAAGCAGTTTTTATATTATATATGCAAAAGAAACATAAAAAATGAAAACAGTATCCATTATACCAAAATATAAAGAGAATGAGTTCACCCAATTAAAAAATTAAATTTATAGTATATAAACAAGAATTTATTTATTATATATCTATCATTTTTAAAAGATTAACTCATTATAATAAAATGCTATGAGATAAACCATTTTATATTATCCACATTTTGTTGATAATAAAACTGAAAACTAGGGGCCGGTGCTGTGGCACAGTGAGTTAATGCCCTGGCCTGAAGTGCAGGCATCCCATGTGGATGCCGGTTCAAGATCTGGCTGTTTCACTTCCAATCCAGCTCTCTGCTGTGGCCTGGGAAAGCAGTGAAAGATGGCTCAAGTCCTTGAGCCTCTGCACTCACGTGGGAGACCCAGAAGAAGCTCCTGACTCCTGGCTTGGGATCTGCGCAGCTCTGGCTATTGAGAACAGTTGAGGAGTGAACCAGCAGATGGAGGATCTCTCTCTCTCTCTGCCTCTTCTCTCTGTGTAACTTTCAGGTAAGTAAATAAATCTTAAAAAAAAAAAAAAAAAAAAACCTGAAAACTGGTAAGAAATATTGAGTTATCCAGGATCACTCAGATATAAGGACATTTCAAAAAGCTCTTGAAAATGTGGAATTAAAAGATGTTTATATCAGTATAGAAGTTGAAATACATGTCGATTTTTTTCATGAAGATTTGATGGCATTTTATACATAATTTTAACAATTTCTACATCAAAAACGACTTGTCTTTCAATTTCATTACCATACATGTTTTGAATTACTTCCCTGTAAGTGGGTAAATAAATTGAACCAGGAATTTTGACTCTGGAATTTAATTTTTTAACTACCATATGTGCTGACTCTTAATGGAGAGGTAACAAACAGTTATTTATTTACAAAAAGATGAAGTCAGTTAAGAGCGTTTGCAAAAGGAGGTAAGACTGATAATCTAGAATTATTTTGTTAAATAAAATATGTATTTAATTTAATTTATTTATTTGAAATTCAGAATGACAGAGAAAGAGAGAGAGGGATACCTTCTATGTGCTTATTCACTCTCCAGATGTCCACAACAGTTGATGTTGGGACAGGTTGAAGCCAGGAAGCTGAATTGGAAGTGGGAGCATTTAGGGAATGGCACACGGCACGGTGACTGAAGCTGGTGATTGCTATGCTGGCGTCCCATATCAAATGCCACTTCCAATCCAACTCCCTGATAGTGAGTCTGGGAATAGAGTGGAAGATGGCTCAAGTTCTTAGGGCACTGTCACCCACCTGAGAATTCCTGGCCCTTAGCTTCTGCCTGGCCCAGCCCTGTCAATTTTGGTCTTTTGGGGAATGAACCAGGTGGTGAAAGATCTTTCCCTCTTTCTGTGTTGCTTTGCTTCCAATAAATAAATGGCTAAATCTCATTCTCAGGCAGAGAGGACATTCCAAATGGTGGATTAACTGGTTGTGCCTAATGCCTGCCTGGGATCTTGAACTCTTCTACATCTGGAATACATGTTTTTCTTTCTTGCAAATGTACACATTCATCCAGGTATTTGTCTATTTTTATGCAAACAAAAATGAAGATCACAAAGTAGTTCAAGATATAATAATATTAGTAGTTTAAAGAATAACGTCTCTTTGAGTATAGATCAGCAAAGTAGGAGAAGTGATAAATTTGGTAGAAATGAGTGCAGTAGGAAGCATTTAGGTTGAAGAGAAATAATTTATGGACAAAAGAAAGCAACAAAAACAAAGTTTTGGAGTGAAATGAGTGTTTAAGGAATAAAGAAGAGACCACATAGGACTAGACTGCGTGATTCACTTTGAATCGGTGGTGGATTTTTAAGAAGCTCCAGTCAGCAAAGTGTTTAGGCCATACTGGATTATAAAACATAAAAAAGAAGGAAAGCTTGCAGAATCATTCCTATAATTTTGACAAAATTCACTTTGCACCAAAGGGACATTAAATTGAAAGAGAAAACTAATTAATAATTGTATTGATAGTTTTTAGTGATTAGTATGTAATAAGCCGTAAGCCAGGTAGTTTGTGTGTACTGTTGTCTAATTATATTTTCTCAACTCTTTCATACAGGTGACACTTTAGTAAAGCATTTTTAGCTGTGAAAAAGAAATAAGGCTCAGAAGAAACAAAATAAAGATGCACCAAGAACACTGACAAAATCCACCGGGCAAATGCTACTATATTTACTATCTAAGATTGAAATATTAAACCTCCAAAAGTTAAAAGATTGCAAACGTTTCAATACCTAATAACTAAAATCCAAGAATAAAAAAAAAACTTCCTGATGATGATCAAAGTTCAAAGTTCTTCTCATTTGTCTTTTTCTTTTCCTGTTTACAATGAAATTAGTTTGAGCACATGTGTATGTCTTTCATGTTAAGAACATATTCTCCTGTATCAGCATACAAATATATTTTAATCATTAAATAAAATTAATTTTTGTATCTTTTTGTATCTTCAGAGATGACAGTATTATACTTTTATCATTCAATTCATATATGTAGTAAATTATTTTAGTCCATTTTATTATCACTTCCTTCACAGCACCTGCAGTGTCCTACATTGTATCATATGTAAAATAAACATATTGACGTTCATATTTCTCACCTAAAATATTCTCTGCCTTAAAGAAGCATCGTCCTGATGATACATCTTTATAATTTCCTAACACTGAAGCCGAGTGTTCCACATGTTAGTTATTTAGCAAATAAATGAGTAAATGAATAGATGATTCTTGAAATGCAGCATAGATTGCATCAGCGTTTGAAAGCCAGAGAAAAATTTCAATTTCAGTAATATTTAAGAGGTTAAAATACACATACAAGAGATCAAAGTTGCAAAGCTATGATGAAAAGGTTCACTTCATTGCATGTATTTTGCCCATTATACCAATAGTAAATTTTGAAGACATATGTGAATCAGTACATTTTTGAACATCACTGTTTTAAACTGCATTTTGGGATCCCTGCATTCTACACAGGAGTACCTGCTTTCACTCCTGATCCAGTTTCATGCAAATGTGCCTGTTGGGTAGCAACAGATAACAGCTAATGTCTTTAGGGCCCCATCATCCACAAGGGAGACTAGCATTGTTCTCTGGACTCCTGGCTTCAACCTGAACAGGTTCAGCTGTAACAAGCATTTTCTGAATGAACCCATAGATGTAAGATCATCTCTGCTCTGTCTCCTTGCCTTTCAAATGAAAACTGAAAATAAATGCAAATTTTTAGAAGATATATATTAAGCCCTCCACCCCAAAGTAATTTTATTCAAAAATATGTAACAGTGGTCAAATATTCATGCTGGTAATCGAGCAATATTTAAATTATGCACATTCATCCTGTTATTACCATTACATTTTGTGCTTACTTTTACAAATATAATTTTTATTAGCTCAGAATAATTTAGAAAAAAGAATTTGAATTTCTCAATGTTGTCATTCATTAATCACTTTTAAATTTAAAGCTTTTATTTAATGAATGCAAATTTCATAGATACAGCTTTAGGAATATAGTGCTTCTTCCCCCATACCCACCCTCCCACCACCACTCCCGTCCCACCTCCAATTCCCTCTCCCATCTCATTCTTTATTAAGATTCACTTTAATTAATGTTATATACAGAAGGCCTACTCTAAAAATCTGTGTAATATGTCTAAGTCATTTGGCATAGAGAGAGATAAATAAGTTTAAGTCAATATAGAAATGTTTCTCTAACAAAAAGAAAATATAAAAACACTTCATGACTTTTCGCTCATGGGAAGCTTAGGAATACAAAACAATATCAACATAATATTATTTTTCTGGTATAGAATAATGCATTTATTCTAACATTTGTATTTACAAAGAATTTTAATTAACGCAGAAAATGTAAATAAAATGTAATATTAGAAATGTTTATTGTCAACTTAGTAAAATTATTAATATTTAATAGGTACAAAGAGTTTCAAAGGGTTTAATAATATCAAATTGATATAATAGTATATGTAAGGAATGGATAAAGACCAGCATAATCTCTCTGATTAAAATAAAATTATCTATATGAATAATGTGCACATCAGAAGCAAAAAATGAGGAGAGAGTGATCAATGTTAAGTACTTTCAGTTTAAATCATTAAACAGATATTATCACAAACAGTTGTTTACATGTCTCATATAAAATCAGATACAAAGTTAATGTAATAAAGAAAATAATATAATTTTATTATTTTTCCCTTAGGATAAGTGATTCCATTGTCATTATTTCTGTAACAGAACTTGCTTTCATATTGACAAAGTACATTTTAAAGAAATAGGAAACAAAATGCAGAACCTCAAGTTCACTGTAGTAACTCCTTTGTCTATATATTTAAAAGAATCATTTTACAAAGATAGTTTGACATTCTGAAACCTAATTAGAATTTAAAATGGAGTATTTATATCTTGCTAATATATTCCAGAATTTAGAAACAAATAAATACAAGAAAGGTCATTGACATACTAAAAACTATATTGAATATATACATGAAAAAAGCACTGTTTTATGAGGGAAATTTTGGAATGCGCAGCTTATGTGTCACAACCAAAAGCTTATGAACATACTCACAAAGATTCCATTTTGTCATTATAGATTACTTCTTTGTCAAGCAATTGCTATATACCTAAAGAAGCACTCAGATATACATAACTTTATGTAAATATGTGAATGTAAGTGTATGAATTTATATATGTATAGGAAGGTGGAAGTATATATGTGTACATTTGAAATTGTTTCTAGATGTGCGGCATGACAATATCCCCATTTTTCAGAAGCTGAGCACAAATATCCTAAACAGGTAAAGGATATGTTAAACATAATCAGATCTATTAACAAAATGTCCAAACATATGATAGCTTTCAGCCCACTGAGCTCTTTGTTCAGTAGCTTTCATGTGTTCTCCATTCAGAGAAATTTTGTGAAAATAGCACACAATCACTCTATAAATGTAATGATATAACATGAATCAGATCTAGGAAAAATGACTCAATTGACAGTATTTTTAATTCTAATTAAAGCCAATCAAATTGGACATATTATTCTTAGTTTTTTTTTTTTTTTTATCAACTCCAAGACCAGAGGAATATCAAATCAAAAAGTGAATTGGGGCCCCACTACATTTTTTCTAAGCCCAGGATTAGACATGGTTTTATGTTTCCTAGATGCCGTTCAATAATAGCTTAAATTATGCAACTATTTCTTAAGATTCTGGGTTAGTATCTGTAAAAAATTAACTTGGAAATAAGCTAGCAACTAATATTCAATCAGTGCTTACAATTGTGCTATGAATAGTGCTTATATAACAAGCCCCTTATTAAATAGCTATAACATAGGGATTGAAAAGAAACTTTAAATTCCTAATTCCTGGCACCAAACTTTTGATCATTTTCTTTACACAATCCTGGCTGTTTTAGATTATATTAAGATGTCCTTCACACAATCTCAGGAGAGCAAATTATAACAATATCTAATGTAATTTAGTAAAGTATTAGCTTTGTTTTTTGATGACATTTCAATTTAATGTAAAAATAATTCAAAGTGTTTTCCTTTATGCCTATTTTAAATATATGAAAATTACAAAGATTAACTTTTTAATCACTGAAACAGTGAAAGTAATATTTTGAAATAGTCAATCAATTCCTTCTTTTTCTGATATTTGTATTACCATACCTCTGATTCCAAGATAATAAAATAAAAACTCTGGTGGTGTATTGGTTTCTAACTTTTAGAATTAATTTATAAAAGAATTGTAGTTGATTCAATTTATCAAATTGCAAATTAAGACATAAGTGCTTGACATGGGTAGCATGTTTTAATAATTTCTTAAATTCACACAGTTTAGCAATCTACAAATTTATTTCAAAAATTAAAATAGTATGTGATTTATCTATGATAAATTCATATCAATGAAGCCAAAAGGCGACTATATACACACATACACACACATGTCTAATATTGAGATATCAGAATTACAAAGGCTTAAAATGTGTCTTTAAGATTATTGCAACATAATTTATTAGTTAAAAAAGAGCAGCTTTAAATTTGTTTTCTCATTAAATCTACGCAAAATCTTAGAAAATATAAGGGGTGAGGTAAATTGTTAAGACCAAAAGCTTGTACATGGCAGAACTGAAACAAGAGTTCAAGAATTCACCTTCGTTCTCCATTGCACGTGAATTCCGTCTCTCTCTTCCCAGTCCTACGAGAATAATCAAATATCTGAATCTCCCTAAATTTTTTTGAAAAAAGATATCATGTCTGTTTTTTAAAAATATATGCATTTTTCATAATCCATGCTGCAATATTTTCCGGAGATTTATGTTAATGTGTTTATTAATATAGTTGTGATGTTAAATTTGTGACAACATATTATAATATTAATTGCAAAATGTAATAATTGTCATTCTGTTAGACATCTTACAAAGTTCAATATTAATCAGATGACATAATACTAGCACCAAAATTATTATTAAAATAAAGTAGTTTTGTTTCAAATATCAGTCTGCTAGAAATGTGAAGTTTAATATCAGGCGCAGCATTTTCAAATCTATTACATATAGATATATTTTGAGTTCCTAGAGTGTCATGCTATAAAATATCAGTGTCTAGAAAACCCTGCAGAGTAAATTTGAAAGAAATAATATTTAAGCTGCCTAACTGGGATGGGATCATCAAGAAGCGTGAATTAATCCATTATGACTCTTAATTGGAACCTGAGTTGGAATTTTCCAATGTGTTGAACTTTGCTTGTGTTCTGCAATCATGACATGCTGTCAGACTAAGGCTGGGGAAGAAAGGCACTGAGTTACAACAAATAATGGACATAAATAGTGTCACCTTGTTATTCTCAAAAACTTATTCAGGAGTAAGAAATATTTAAAGAATGTGGTTTAGAAATGACTACAGATTACACTCAGAATGGCACAGTCTTGTTCCAGAACCAAGAACATCCCACAAACATATCTCACTGCAGCCTGAAATGCACAAAGAATCTTCAAATACCATAGATACTTCTTGCACACAAAACTACACTTGCTATAGCACCCTCACAAAATTAGTAGCCTTCTGCATTATTTAGCAAGTACGCCACAGGAGATTCGCTTCAGTACTGCACACACTCATATTCTCTGAAAATTTCAAAATTAACGTCTGAAAAAGTTGAAGTTTTGAGATAAATTTTACTGTACTTGTTTTCTACAGTATATCTCACCATGTGCAAGATCAGTGAACATTTTGATCATTTTCTAATGATAAAACAATTTGGAATGTTTATCTTCCAACTTCTGGTATAAATGTTTCTTTCTAGACTATCTGGAGTATTTTGTCATCCCTTGATCAGGAAATCTTATTATATCCTGAAGATAATGCACCAGTAATAATTCTCTCAAATGTCAGAACAAGAAACCATTTATTTGGACTATGTAATAACAAAAAACAGGGGATTCAATCTTTCTCTGTAGTGAGATTAAATATATATATATATATATATATATATGGTTGTAATAGTCTGATATTTTCTCTTGAAGAAATTGAAAAAGAAGCTATTAGTTAGATCAACATGTGCATATTAAACGCTCTGAGTATGTTCTAGAAAAAATAGCATATCCATTAAAGAAAGGCAAAGTGGACGTATAGAATCTTTTAAAGTTAGTTCATCTTTTTTTGGTTATTCATGTGGATTTTTCAGATATTCTGATAAAATAAAAGGGGATATGATGGGCACTAAGTCACCACATCAGTCCCTAGAATTTCAGTTATTCTGCTAGGCACTAGGTATACCTGTGTCAACTATACACTCAGAGATATGAGAAATAGCTGCAGGCTGGATCTGTAAACTCAGGTTCCCATTGAAATGGTTTTGAATGGATATCATGTCTATGAGTGTTACTATAAAAGCCTGTGCTGTGGAAGGAACGTGAAATGCATTTTTGGTCCTTTGACGTTTGTATCTCTCCAGATTCTATCCAACATTCCTAGTAAGATATATAGCTATAATTAAAAATTCCCATAGATCTTTTGAAAGAATTGTTACTGCATATGTTTGTTATAACATTACAGATTCCTCCCACACAATTCTTTTCGAAAGTCTTCATGGTTTTTATTATTATTCTTTCTCTAAACACCTTTAACATACACAGCAGATTTCCTGGTTTTTAGTGTCATTTCATTCATTGTGAAGCAAGCGGTCAATAGCCTTGTCATCAGATGGAAATTTTTTTAGATCACTCAGAACTATTGCATCCCAAATCTGTTATTTATCAAAAGCTTAGATACACTGTGCATACATTGAAGTTGTGATACTCCATTTCAGCACGTCTACACTGGCCATTTTGTACTTGTCACTGATATTTTAAGTTTTAGCAATTTTGTTTACAAATCGAGTTATGAATTTGATTGAGGACAAGGACCTTGAAAACTTACCTGCTTTAAAAAAAATACATCAGAAGTTACTGCATTAGGGAATGAAGCTATTAACCCTCAGCAATATGCTATTAATGCAGCAAAGCCATCATGGCAGAACTTAGTACATAAATTATGAATTCATTCACTTATCTTCCTTGCATCAGTATTATTTTACAACATTTTACAGAAATCAGCACTTTCTGATGTCTATATTTTTAAGGATTCTAAACTGTACCAACTTAGCCCATAAGATGTTCTGCTAACATAAGATATTATCATTTTAAGCAGAGAAATATATTATTAGTCTTTCTCTAACAGTACTTTAATTAAAATATCCTTGGCTCAGAGAATAATGACATTTTGGATCAAAAACCGACTCATAAGTAATGTAAAATTGTAGTCTTTTTCTATGGTAAATTTGATAGAGTTTCTTGCATCCCTGGGGTTTCATTAAACTATATTACTTGTTTTGTTTGCTTAACTTATAAGACAATTTTTAGCAACATTCAAGCACAATTTTGAAATAAACTCAAGCATTTTTGGAGACTCATTTTTGTGAAAGGAGATTCTTTGTCATCACTTTCAAAATGATGTAATTTAAAAAAAAGTTTGTATTTTGTTAGGTAAATAAAATTACAGAATGAAATGACACTGACATAATTTATATCACACCTAGGAAGACAAAATAAATTTGAATATGTCTAAATCTAGAGACAAATATATAGCTACACTTATAATAAAAAGATAAATATAAATAGCTATAGACAGACATAGATATCAAGAGGCGGGTATTAATTTTAATGTCTCTACATCATGAAATGTTTCATTTGAAAACACCATTAAGTTTGCTCATTTTATTCATAAGGACCCTGGGACTCAAAGGCATGAAGCTATTGCCTGCAACCACATTCTGCTGGACTCAGAGAAGAGTCTGAAATAGATATCTTAACTCCTATGACAATGTTCTTATTTTAATTTCCTTTATAATTAGTGGTTTTCATTATGACCTTTCATATTTCAGGGTTAACATACATTTTTAAAGTTTGAAAAAGGCAAATATGTGCTGCTGATAAAACATGTGCTCATCTTGATGTCAAATAATTCAATACATTTGCAGTGTTCTTCATTTGTAACAGCCTGGTGGGAATCATTCTGCTTTACTCTTCAAAGCAATAGGTGTCTCAATTGTATGTGAAATGCTTTACTGCATTAATATAAAGGTATAATCAATAAGTGGTGGGTTCATTCAGTATATTCAAGACTTTGCAAAATGAAAGGTCATGCTTGTAAGAATACAACAGCAAAAGTAACACAACATGATTTTAATGATTTGACAGTAATTAGAGTATTACTTTTACTTAAGTGCTCTATTTAACTTGATTACTACCTAAAATTAAATTTAATATTGAACTCTTCTTGATTTAAATATCTTATTAGTAACCCAATTCCTAATTGAAATGCAAGATCAGTATTTAACTTTAAAGATCTGCAAACCGGAGTCCATCTTTGGAAATGTGTTAGTTCAATGAGTAAACACCTTCCAGGGAATAATATTATAATATACAGCTAAAGAGGAACATAGTATAAGTTTTTCAACACATATTTATTGTGTATCTGAGCAGAGTTCTGAATAGATTACAGAGGTGGTAGGGGAATAATACAAAGACCTATACATTAAAAATAAGCAATGATAAATATAACAAAATAAATAATTCAATATAATTGTTGTAGCATGCCATTTCTCTGAGCATTATAATCCTGAGATAATGCAAAGTGAGTCAAATGGAAATTGCTTGCTGAAGATCATATACATATATTAATATTCATGATTTGAATTCAGGTTTATTGGCAAGAAAACTATGCTGAATTTATGCCAATTTCCAGTATAATTGGTTCTTGCTCCCAAAAGGCTTATTATCTAGTGATGTATACAAAAACACACAAGTAGCAATAAGATGAGGCAAATTTTAATGAAAATAATAGTGTACACAAAACCTTAAGAGGGCTCTACGGAGGAAGTATTTAAATAGGATTTTGGCAGATGGGCAGTGATTCCCAGAAAGAGTAATGTTTGACCCTAGACTTGGCTGATTAGACCTTAATTAATTAATTTATTCATTTGAAAAGCATTATGATGGAGAAGGAGAGATAGAGACACAGACAGAGTCAGAGAGAGAGGAGACAGAGGAAGAGAAATTATCATTCTGCTTGTTCACTCCTCAGATGGCTGCAACAGTCAAACGGTCAAGTCTGGACTAGACCAGAATCAAAAGCCTGGAACTCTAATTTGGGTCTTACACATTGGTGGCAAGGGCCCAAATATGTTGGCCATTATTCCACTGCTTTCCAAGAAGCCTTAATAGGAAAATGTATCAAAAGTAAAGCAGCCAGTACTCAAAGTAGCATTCTGATATTGGATGGCTGTGTTGCAAAGGACAGTTAACTAAATGTGACACACTCCTGGTCTCACTTGTGAAATTTTGATGGACAAAATGATAAATGGGAAAGGTAGAGACCAATATATACAGGTTAAAAATAACCAGTTTGTTATCAATGAAGTGCAAAATACAGAGTAGCATAAATGAAACCTTGGCTAGAGATAACATTACATAAAGTTATATGAAGAAATTCTATGAAATTCCTATATTGCCATGCTAAAATATCTTGTCTTTTCCAAAGATATTAATAAAATAAAAAATCTGATCAGTCAATTTGGAAGTCTCCTAAGGTGAAATGGCAAGGAGAAATCTAAAATCTGGGTTTCATTTAGGAAGATTTGTGATCAAACACATCCCTCCCCTTTTCCATCTATCTAATGAGTAAGTGTGCATCCAGAATGAGTCTGTAAGTTGGTAGGTAATTATTTATGTTACAAATATATACTTGAATATCACTGGATAGCCCAAGTTTGTTTCTTATGTTACTTTACTTAATTCTGGGGATGGAAGACAGGAGAAAAGAAATCTATGTGTTTTATCAGCATTTTGGAAATACAGAAATGTAACAGAAAAATTAAGATGCCTGCTTAGGGTCCTGTAAGTAATAAAAAAAGCTATCTGGGGATTCCTGACTCTTTTAATCATTGGCAAAGTTTAGCAAGTTTTAAATAACAAAGGTAAAAGGTGAGATTTTAGGCTTCATTTGTAAAGGACAATATTTAACTGTTAGAAATACATTGAAATTACTGTGTAGATTGATACTTTATACATGTTTATTCATTTTCATTTAATATCATACTAATATTTAATCTAGAAAACATTTATTGAGCAGATGCTTTTGTGAACCAGTCACTGATGAAGAGTGTAGTGTTACCCAGACTGAAATCTAAAGCTTAGTAGAAAAGACAGAAATTAATTTAATGATCACTAATAATAGTGATTTTTGTTCTCCTTTACGTAGACTTAAAAATTAAAATTATTTTCTTCAATTTGTGCCCTTTATTAATTGATATTGTAATAACATTAAATTATATAAGCTATTAAAAACTTTGTCATAAGTGTGAGTACAGTTATTCTTACTATCCTTTTTAGATTCAGTCTGGTGGCAAGACTTCTGGAAATGAACTTCAAAAATGTTGAAATCAAAGTTTTACTGGGAAGTGAAGACGGCTTATGATAGCACAAGAAGAGGATGAAGGATTTATAACAGCTTTCCCATATAGCCTCACAAAAGAAAATCAAGGAGATTGTTCTGTCAGACGGAATAGATGGGGTTCAATCACAATAAAGCTATAAAAATATCTCTGGTCACATCTAGAACAAAATGACATCCAACAACATAGGATCTCAAAACTTCTTAAGTGCATGCATATATACAAAATAGAAAATCTCTAACAATTACAAAACACAAGCACTGGTGAACAAATTGACAAAACATGGAGGAATATATCTCGTTAATATGATGTGAAGATGGAAAAAAAAAAAAAACCTCAGGTAGACTATAACTTATCTCACATGCAAACATTATTTCATGAAGAAACAGAGAAATTATTAAAATATGTTGGATTTTTCTATCATCCACCACCTCTTGACCAGAAATTTGGGACATGCTCAGAGGAGAGGAAATCTCACTTATGTTGTTGACTTAATTTGAGATGATCCTTATATCAAAGCTAAAATACCAATGTTCTCCACACTCACAGTATATTGCAAAAGTAGGGTAGTTGTAAAATCACAAACAAATTAATAAGGACTTACTAGTGATAAAATTGTGCTAATGGAGAAATCAAGCCAAGGACAAAGTAAAGGGAAATTACATATTTTATATACTAACAGAGCTTTAAAAGCTTGAAATCCAGGTTTAAAATTAGTAAAAAGAGACAAGTAGTAAAGAAAAGTGATGAAACTCATAAATAAAGGAATCATATAAGAAACTGAACATTTCTTGCGTTTATCTCTAGCTAAAGAATTGAAGCACAAATTGACAAATCTTTCTAGGACACTGAAAGTTTACAACCCATTCTCAGACAATCTTTGCAGTCTTTTAATAAATTAGAAAAAAAGGACTAATATAAAAATGAATGAAAATAATACTAAATACCAAAATAAAAGAAACAAGGAAGAATGTTCTGGAAATGACAAATCAAATGAAATCTACACTGATAATAGTAAATAGCAGAAACAACTCAGTAAACACTAGCAATGTTCTAAAAGAAGACAAAGAAACAAAACATTACCATAAACCAAAACAATTTATCCTTTGTTGAAGAAATTCAGAAAACATCTACTAGTATGGGGAAGAAAGAACAAAAAATTTAAAGATAATGGGAGCCAAAACACTAACATTATTCATAATGAAAAACAAGAATCCACCATGTGTATCATGAAGAGGAAAACTGGCGATATTATACAGAAACTAAATTAATTTTGTAGTGTAAAAAATTATAGAGGCTAATCTAACAACAGCATCAGTGACAAATGTGCAGACAAATTATGAAATTTATTACAAGCAAGACTTTTGCCTATTAGAACAAATCAACCAAATATATAGGAACTCAGTTATAAGCCAAAGTTACTCAATAGTAAAAGGAATACCTAAGTGCGTTCCATATTTCCTTGTGAAAACCATAGAACCTGGACTTCAAAAAAACACATATTTAGGGTTTACTAGTAAAAAGGTTCAATGAAGCTATATAAATAAGATACCATAACACAATAATTATGCAAATAAATTAAAGGGAAACCAAACTGATAAAAACAGAAGTAAAAGTAAGAATTTGCAAAATATACAGAATCTTATAGAAAATTACAAAGAAATCTTCAGGAACTTATTAAACAGATTTAGTAAATTTTTATTACATGGGGTCACTTTATAATAATTTATTTATTTCATATATGCTACCAGTGAGGAATTTTACACCATTTTTAAAAAAATCCATCCAAAATAGCATAAAAAGAAAATATTTATAAATAGATTTAGTAAAGATGCAGAAGACCTATACACTAGACACTATAAAACAATGCTGAGAACAACTAAAGAAGACCTACCTTGAACAGTGGAATGCTATACTATGATCATGATTAGGAACACTCAACATTGTTAACATGATATCTTGGAGAGCGAGCTGTGAGATTAATGTATCTCCACAAAAATTCCAGCATCCTTCTAATAGTACGTGAATAGCTAATTATAAAATTGGCAGGGGACACATATTTTGCCCAGCAGTTAAGAGGCCAGTGGTGATACATTCCATGTGAGAATGCCTGTTTTGAGTTCTGGCAGCGCTGCCAATTCCAGCTTCTTGCTAATGTTGACTGTGGAAGGTGGCCGGTAATCGATTCCTTGATACACACCACGGGAGGCTCAGATTGGGTTCCAGAGTCCTGGTCTTTGTTTGGTCCAGCCCTGATCATTGTGGGTACTTGGGGGAGTGAACTGGTAGAGATAACTCTTTCTCTTCCTCTGTCTCTGTATCTCTTGCACTATCTTCATGTCTGCCAAGTAAATAAATGAGTAAAAAAATTTAATAAATAAAACTGGCAGGATTTCATTCTGGCTTGTGGTTGGATACAATTCCATTTTGTATAGACAATATGTCATCTTTATATATTCACCTATTAATCCACACAGGTTAACCCTGCATTTAGAACAAGAGAAAGACTACTAATAAAACTAAAGCAAGTCTCAGCAAATTAAAAAAAAAATTGAAATCATATAATACATCTTCTCTGACCACAATGGAATGAAACCAGAAATCAAGTCAAGAATCTCAAGATCATATGCAAACACATGGAGAATGAGCAACATGCTTCTGATTGAATAGTGGGTCACTGAAGGTATCCAAAGAGAAATCAAAACAATTCTGGAAATGAATGAAGTGACAATACAACATATCCAAACTTACAGAGAAAGCAAATGCAGTGTTAAGAGGAAAGGTTATAGCAGTTACTGCCTACATCAAGAAATTGGAAAGGCATCAAATAAATGAGCTATAAATACCTCTCAAGGACCTAGAAAAACAACAGAAAACAAAACCCAAAATTAGTAGGAGAAAAATAAATAATTAATATCAGAGAAGAAATAAACAAAATTGAAACTTCCCCTAAAAAATTAGAAAAGATCAGTGAAATGAAGAGCTACCTTTTTGAAAAACAAAAATAAAAAACAAAAAAATTGACATATTCTTGGCCCAACTAACAGAAAAAGAAAAAAAAAAAAAGAGGGAGAAGACACAGATCAACAAAATTAGAGGTTAACAGGAAAGTAACAACAGTTACCACAGAAATAAAATGAATCATCAGAAATTATTACAGAGTTTTATGCCAATAAATCAGGAAACCTAGAAGAAATGGGTAGATTCCTAGACATATACAACATACCTAAATTGAGTCACAAAGACATAGACAACATAAACAGCCCAATATCCAAAGCAGAGATTTAGTCAGTAACAAAGACCTTCATAACAAAGAAAAGCCCAGGACAGGGGACTTCACTGCTGAATTCTACATTTGAAAAGAACTAAGGGCTAGAGCTGTGGCAAGGTGGGTAAAAGTAGCCGCCTGTAGGACTGACATCCCATATGGGTGCCAGTACGGTTCCTGGCTGCTCCACTTTGATCCAGCTCACTGCTATGGCCTAGGAAAGCAGTGGAAGATGGCCCAAGTCCTTGGCCCCTGCACTCAAGTGGGAGACCCAAAAGAAGTTTCTGGCTCCTGGCTTTGGATCAGCCCAGCTGCAGCTGTTGAGGTCAGTTGGACAGTGAACCAGCAGAGGAAAGACCTCTCTCTCCCTCTTCCTCTGGCTCACTATAACTGTGCTTTTCAAATAAATAAATAAATATTTTTAAAAAATAAAGAAAAACGAACTCTGCTTCCTCTCAAGCTATCCAAAACTTCTTCTATGAAGCCACAATCACCTTAACTCCTAAACCTGAAAAGGGTACAGCAGAGAAAGAGACCTACAGACTTACTTCCCTGATGAAGACAGACACAAAATTTTCAATAAAATATTAGCTAATCAAATCCAATACATCAGAAAGATCATTCACCTAAACCAAGTGGGATTTATTCCTGGAATTCAGGGATGGTTCCACATTCACAAATCAATTAATGTGATACATCACATTAACAAACCCAAGAACAAAAAACATGGTTATCATATTAGATGCAGAGAAAGCATTTGATAAAGTCTAACACTCTTTCATGATAAAAACTTTAAGAAAATTGTGTGTGAAAGGAACATTCCTCATACAATCAAGACAATATATGACAAATCCATAGCCATCATCCTATTGAATGACAAAAAGTTGGAAGCATTCCCATTAAGATCTGGAATCAGACAGGGATGACCACTCTCCCCATTGCTATTTAATATAGTCCTGGAAGATTCAGCCAGAGCCATTAGACAAGAGAAAGACAAGAAAAAGTAATCAAAGGGATTCAAATTGGGAAGGAGGAAATCAAACTATCCCTTTTTCAGATGACATAATTATATATATTGCTATACTAAATATATAATATATATATATATATTTTATATATATATTTATATATATATAGCAAAGGACTCCACTAAGAGACTGTGGGAACTCACAGAAAAGTTTGGATATAAAATCAACACACAGAAATCCATAGGCTTTGTATACACAGACAATGCCATGGCTGAGAAATAACAACTAGGATCAACCCCACTCACAGTAGCTGCAAAAAAAAATTAAATACTTTGGATTTAATTTAACCAAGGACATCAAAGATCTCTATGATCAGAATTACAAAACATTAAGGAAATAGAAGAAGACAGAAAAAATGAAAAATTATTTCTTGTTCATGCATTGGAAGAATCAATATGATCAAAATGTCCATACTACCAAAAGTAATTTAAATGTTCAATGTGAAACCATTCAAATACCAAGGAAATTATTCTCACATACAAAAAAAATGATACTGAAATTCGTGTGGAACACAAGAGACCCTGAATAGTTAAAACAATCTTCCACAGCAAAAACAAATCAGAGGTGTCACAATACCAGATTTCAAGACATATTACAGGGCACTTATTATCGAAACAGACATTGACACAAAAACTGATAATGGAAGAGAACAGAAATTCCAGAAACCAACCCATGCATCTTTAACTAACTTATCTTTGACAAAGGAGCTAAAATCAATCTCTGGAACAGTGACAATCTCTTCAGCAACTGGTACTGGGAAAACTGGATCTCCATATGCACAAGTAAGAAGCAAGACCCCTACCTTATGCCTTACACAAAAATCCACTCAAAGTGGATCAAAAACCTAAATCTATGACTTTATACCATCAAATTATTAGAAAATATTGTGAAACCCTGCAAGACATTGGAATAGGCAAAGAGTTCTTGCAAAAGACCCCAGAGGCACAGGCCACCAAGCCAAAATTAACAGACAGGATTTCATCAAATTGAGAAACTTCTGCCCTGTAAAAAAAAAACACTCAGCAAAGTGGAAGAGGAAACTGACTGAACGGGAAAAATTATTTACAAACTGTGCTATATATATATGTAAATATATATCAATTATATATAATATATAAACATTATATATGGTATATAAATGTATATAAAAATATAATATATATATATAGAAAATATAAAGAACTAAGAAACTCAACAACAACCAAACAGCCCAGTTAGGAAATGGGCAAAGGACTTAAACAGGAATTTTTCAAAAGAGGAAATCCAAATGACCAACAGACACATGAAAAAATGCCCAGGATCACTAGCCAAAGGGGAAATGCAAATCAAAACCACAGTGAGGGCCGGCGCAGTGGCTCAACAGGCTAATCCTCTGCCTTGTGGAGCCGGCACACTGGGTTCTATTCCCGGTTGGGGCGCCGGATTCTGTCCCGGTTGCCCCTCTTCCAGGCCAGCTCTCTGCTGTGGCCCGGGAGTGCAGTGGATGATGGCCCAAGTGCTTGGGCCCTGCACCCCATGGGAGACCAGGAGAAGCATCTGGCTCCTGCAGTGCTCCGGCCTCGGCGGCCATTGGAGAGTGAACCAACAGCAAAAGGAGGTTTCACTTCTCCTGTTAGAATGACTTTCATACAGAAATTAAAAACAAATACTGGTAAGGATCATAGAGATCTTTGATGTCCTTGGTTAAATTAAATCCAAAGTATTTAATTTTTTTTTGCAGCTACTGTGAGTGGTTTATTGTTTATGGTTATATAAACTGGCACAACTACTATGGAAAACAGTATGGAGATGCCTCAGAAATCTGAATATATACCTGCCATATGACCCAGCCATCCCACCCTTGGGAATTTACCCAAGGGAAATGAAATTAGAAAATTAAGTGTCATCTGTACCCCCATGTTTATTGCAGATCAATTCACAACGTCTAAGATACGGAATCAACCCAAATGTCCATCTATTGAACACTGGAAAGACATTACTGGATAAATTACAAGAGATTAAAATAATCCCGTCATTTGCAACAAAATGGATCAAACTGGAAACCAATATACTTAGTGAGATAAACCAGTCCCAAAAGGACAAAAATGGATTTTCCCTGATCTGTGGTAACTAATAGAACACCTAAAAGGTAATCTATATAAGTGAAAGTGATATTTTCAGATGCCATGACATTGAACAACCCTTGCCTCGACTGTTGAAGATCAATTTTTTTCATACTACTTGTTGAACTCTTTTCTTAGCATAGAGTTAATATGTATAAAGTTAATTGAAAATAGATCTTAGTAAAAATAAGAATGGAACTAGGAGAGAGAGGAGGAAGAAGAGTGGGAGAGTGACTGAGAGGGTTGGTAGGGTGCAAAGAATCACTATGTTCCTAAAGTTGTATTTATGAAATGCATGAAATTTTTATATCTTAAATAAAATATTCTGGGTAAAAAATAGTTATTTGATAGCACTCACTATGATAAATTTCTAGCAGGTAAAGAAGAAGAAAAAATACATTTTCAAATCAGGAATAAAAGTGCAAGGAGAGAGTCAATAGTTGATACATCACAGGAATTGAAATGATGGAAAAAAAGTTGTATGCCCAGGCTGCTCAGGACTCAGAGATTGGCAGAGGAGCAGTGAGGATTGTCTGAGAACACAGAGCCTGTGAAGAGTTCCTAGAACAGGCATGAAACAAATTTCAGAAAGTTGGAGAGACACAAATTGGCCAAATAATGAGAAGCCATACAACCTTATCCACACTAACCTCAGCCACAAAGAGATACCTGAAAAACAAAGGAAGAAATTTTCAGGGGAAGTGTACATTAGTAAAAGCATTGTGGAAGACACTAAGGAGATTCTTCAGAAATCTGAAAATATACCATATAATCCAGCCTTCTCACTCCTGGGAATTCATCCAAAAAAAAACAAAATTAGCATATGAAAGAGCTACCTCTACCTCCATTTTTATTGCAGCTCAATTCCCTAAAGCTAAGATAGGGACTCAACCCAGATGTCCATCAACTGATGACCTGATCAAGAAATTGTATAGATATAGATATGGAAGATAAGATATAGTGTGGAATACCACTAGCTATTGATAAAGAGTGAAATCCTGCCTTACCAAATGGATGTAACTGGAAACCACTATGCTTAGTGAAATAAGCCAGACCCCAAAAGGCAAATATCATATGCTTTCCCTGATCTGTGGTGCCTAATAGAGTACAAAAAATGTAATGTATATGGGAGAAATTGACATTTTTAGATTTGATGATTGTTTATAGCCCTTGTCTCTACTGCTGAGAAGCAGTGTTTTTATTTTTGTTTTTGTTTTTCTTCTTACTACTTTGAATTCTGTACTTACTGCAGGGTTCCACTTATGATTACAAAATAAACTTAAATAATGTCATTGTTAAAATAAAGAATGAGAAAGGAAGGAGGAAGGGTGGTGGGAGCATGAGTTAGAGAGAATTTGGAGTGGGAAGCATCAATGTGCTCCTAAATCTGAATAAATACATGAAATCCTTTACCTTACCTACATAAAAAATAAAATTAAAAAAAAAAATCTTTCTAAGTGATGGTACAGTACAGAGACCCCAGAGGACAACAAGGAATGGGGACAGGGGGGTGGATGCAGCCAGCTATGCCACACCACCAACCAATCCTGCATCCATGCCCCTGGTTTCCAGCTCGGAAATGCCAACATCCCAGAAAAAGATAGGAAGATGTAGCCACACACCCTACAGAGTATTACAAGACAAAATTAGCAACATTGTGATGAAAAAGGGTAGCAGAGACCAGCACATTGCAGTAATCAAAGTTAAAATCACCATCAGGAAACCATGTTGACATCATGCATACCTTGATAGATGTGATGAAAAGGACATATTTATTCTGTAATATTATTCGCAATCCTTTTAACTTATGTTTAATCATAAGGATCATTTTACAAATATAGTATAAAGGGTATTCTACAAAATACATGACCACTTCTTTTTATCAGGGTCAACAGCTTCAAACACATAGTTTAAATTATTGTCACAGATCAAAGGAGACTAAGGATATATGAAATCTCAAGGCAAAGTGCTATCTTGGACTTGATCCTAGAAAAAGAAAAGGATGTTAGAGGGCAAAGTGATGAACCCTGAATAGTATGCAGTTCAGATAATAGTATTGTATCACTATCACTATCTCAGTCATGATTAATATTCTGTAGCTTTATGTAATTCTAATATAAGGGAAGCTGGATAAGGCATTTAGAACTATCTTTGTAATTCTTATGTATAACTACAAACATTACAAACTAAAAAGTTTAGAAAGATCACAATTCAATCTTTAAATCTTTTATCAACTGTCATCAACTGCTAATCTAGTCTTTATTGGTGGCACTTTAACAAATATTTATCTCAGAAATCAATTATGCACCTTAAGTGGTTGGCCAGGCAAGGTAGAAAATGTTTTTTTTTTATTTTTTTAATTTTTTTTTTTTTATTTTTGACAGGCAGAGTGGACAGTGAGAGAGAGAGACAGAGAGAAAGGTCTTCCTTTGCCGTTGGTTCACCCTCCAATGGCTGCTGAGGTCGGCGTGCTGCGGCCGGCGCACCGCGCTCATCCAGTGGCAGGAGCCAGGTGCCAGGTGCTTTTCCTGGTCTCCCATGGGGTGCAGGGCCCAAGCACTTGGGCCATCCTCCACTGCACTCCCGGGCCACAGCAGAGAGGTGGCCTGGAAGAGGGGCAACCGGGACAGAATCTGGTGCCCTGACCGGGACTAGAACCCGGTGTGCCGGCGCCGCAAGGTGGAGGATTAGCCTGTTGAGCCACGGTAGAAAATGTTAAAAAGGAATTGAGGTCTGATGCTTTCCACTTCTATGATTGTAACACACAACTTTGAGAAACAGATGATGCTTCAAGGACTTGGACAGAAGTCTAGTGGGGAAATACTTTTCCCTGAGGAAGACATTTTCCTTTATAGGTAGCAATGGATTGTTTTATTGGCTGGAAAAACATGATAAAAGGGACTTAGGTTAATTATCAACATAGCCTGTGCAGATCAAGGAGATTGTTTTCATTAAAAAAGAAAATTGGAACAGGCTTTCCACCCAGTGGTTGTGACACAGTTTAAGACACCCACAGACCATTTCAGAGTACAGAGGTCAATTCCCATCCTCACCTCCTGATTCCAGGTTCCTGTCAATGCAGATCCTGGGAGGTAGTAGGAAATTTGGAACCTGATGGTGTGTAGCCTTTGAAGCCATTGTGAATATTCTAGGTTGTAATCCAGTTATCAATAGCAAGTAGAGAACTGTAGAGGAGGAGCAACACTACCTAAACCTAAGTGCCTTCTGTTGGTTTGATTTCAAACTGTAAATTCCCCTCTACATTTAAATCTGTTCAGTTTCACATCTTCTTCAACTCCATTACTAGATATTTAGCAAATACATCACAGAAACTTTATTGGTAGGTCTGGAGAAAAATATGTTATTTACAATAAATGATAAAATATTTTGTCTTTGCCAATATGATTACCCTGGCTTCAGATCAGCCCAGCTCTGGCATTGCTACTATTTGGGGAGTGAACCAGCAGATGGATGACCTCTCTCTCTCTCTCTCTCTCTCTCTCTCTCTCCCCCTCTCAGTAATTCTACCTCTCAAATAAATAAATAAAATCTTTTTTTAAAGGTAGTTAAGCCATGCTGTTGACTAATTCTTGCATTTACCTCAATTTAGAAAATGGTGCAAGAGAGAGAAATTGTGGATTACAATACTTTGTAAACCACTTAAAAGTTCTAATTTAATTTCCTTTTTTATTTAAACTCAAGTACTCCATCAATATTTTATTTTGAATGTTGTTTGCATTAAAATTACATCCTTCAGAGAATGCACTCTTAAAAAATTCTTGCTTTCTCAATAGAATCGATCGCCTCTTGCTTTATTGACAAAAATATTATCAGGCAGGAACTCTCTCAGCTTTCCAGTTTCATCACTGAATACACCTTTTGAAACCAAAATAAAAGTTTTTTAAAAAGCCTCATTTATCTCCTCATTAAATTGAGCTTCTTCAATGAGTACATTCATGAAGAAATTATAATGTTTCTCAGAAGGAACATAAGATTTTAAAGTTGACTCCTAAAACTGTTGACAAAGATTATCGTTTCATGACATGAACAAGTGAAGAACTTCAGGAAAATCTCAGAAAAAGGCCTGGCCAGAACCATAGAGCAATATCTCGATTATTCATGGAAGCTGATCAGGATGCTTCCCAAAGGACTTTGTTTTTGTTGAAGGAGTAATTTAGAGCATTGCTGGGAAGACCACACCATGATCTGTCTTTCACAAGCTCACAGCAGCCTTATTCCAAGGAGAAGCCTCCAATACTGGAGTGAGAAAGTTTCTTTCAGTTTCAGAGAAATGCTAAGGTAAATTTTAAGTAGGTATTTATTGTAGCAAAAGAGAAGACACGCAGCCCACCCGCACATCACATGATTACGGTTGCAGATTCAGACTCATGCATAAAATATGGCATGACATGCACTTGGTTTATCACATAGTTTGGCAAATACGATAGGGTATTTAATAATTGTATAATATAAATTTACTTTCTAATAGAAATATAAAGTGAGTGTATTTAAATAAATCTTGATTTATTTGTTCATGTATTCATCTAGAGCAAGGATTGCAAAAGTTGTCTCTAAAATTCATGCTTTTATTTTTGCAGTCCATGTGAAGTTTGTCCCAACAACTCATCTCTGTCACATGGGTACAAAGGCAAACCAGGATAATGTGCAAACAAATAGATGTGACTACATTCCAATTATAATTTATTTAAGGAAAGGGCTGTGAATTAGATCTTGCAAGTAGGTATAATAGCATATTTGTCTTCAAGAGCATTGTTTATTAAACATTTTTTAAGAAAAAATAACTTTATATTTTAAGGTATATTTTAAAATTATAAAGAAAAATGGTAAGTTTTAAAAGCATATTTTCAATGTTGCATAATTTCCCCATAGCATAATTAATTTGACTTCATGCTATGGTTAAATATGGTTATAAAAGTTAATAATTAATAGAGTATATAACATTTATATTTCATTGAGATATGAGAGTCTATGAAAACAATGAATTTATGCAATGAAATAATTCATGTTTATCCTGTTTGATTTCATAACAGAGTGACAGCTCTATGATCATTTTTTTTTAAGATTTATTTTATTTATTTGAAAGCATTACAAAGAGGCAGAGACAGAGAGAGTTCTTCCATTTGATGGCTCACTCCCCATATGGCTGCAATGGCTGGAACTGTGCCAATCCCCAGGTCATAGTGGAGAGCTGGATCGGAAGTGGAACAGCTGGGACTCGAACCAACGCCCATATAGGTTGCTGGCACTGCAGGCAGTGGCTTCACCTGCTACACCACAGCGCCAGCCCCTAAGATCTCATGGAGGGGCCAGAACCGTGGCTCACTACGCTAATCTTCCACCTGCGGTGCCGGCACCACGGGTTCTAATCCCAGTTGGGGCTCTGGGTACTAGTCCCAGTTGCTCCTCTTCCAGTCCAGCTTTCTGCTGTGGCTTGGGAGGGCAGTGGAGGATGGCCCAGGTGTTTGGGTACCTGCACCTGCCTGGGAGACTGAGAGGAAGTACCAGGCTCCTGGCTTCGGATCGCTGCAGCACCAGCAGTGGCAGCCATTAGGGTGGTGAACCAAGGGAAGGAAGACCTTTCTCTCTGTCTCCCTCTCACTGCCTGTAACTCTGTCTCTTTCTCTCACCATCTAAATTTGCCTGGCAAAAAATAAAAATAAAAAAATAAAAAAAGATCTTATGGAGGGAAATAAGTTCGTGAAACCATGAACAAAGAAATAGAAACACAATTAACAACAACAAACTAATTTATATGGGATGAGGTTTGTAATGATCTTTGGTTTTTGAAAATATATATTTTTTTATTTGATAGGAAGAGTAACAGAGAGCTAGAGAGTGGCAGAGAGAGGGAGATACTCTCCATCTTTGGAGATCACTCTCCAATGCGCTGCAACAGCCAGCAAGGGACCAGGTCAGTCAGGAACTAGGAACTCCATCAGGTTATGGAGACTCACGTACTTCAGGCACGATGCTCTGCCTTCCAGGGTGCATCAGCAGGGTATGGGATTGGAAGCAGAATAGCGGGAATCCAATGTGTACTCTGATAAACTGGTGCCCCAGTGCCAGAACAATCATATTTTGTCACTGTTTTGTCCTCACTTCTTTCTTCTTACTCCCTTCTCAGTGTAAACATCTAAAACTGTCCTCTATATAATTTTAAGGTCAAAATCATACCAATCTTTTCTTCAATTTCCTATATTCAGATCTTAGAAATGGTGGTAAATGATGACTCATTAGGAGTTGCACAGCAGGGTCACTTATTAAGGCAGATAACTTCAGGCAAAATGTGACTATGGTTGGCAAACAAAAATAAGTATATTTCTCTCTAACATTCAGTTGTTCTCTTTGCCTAGGTTTGTACTGGTTAAACATTAAAGATACTTCATATTGATCTGAAGTCCTTAATTTGTTTTTCAATTGATGTTTTTATTTAAGCTTGTGTATATGTATGTGTGTGTGCATGCATGCATGTGTCTATATAAGGTAAGTATTAAACCTATGTATCCAGGTTGTTTCCAGTAGTAAACAAATCTACACATTAAATAGAAACATGATTTGGAAAAGCAATGCATCGTTTGAACTGTGCAGATAAATAAAATAACATTTAAATTTGGAAACATTGACTGTCATCCAATAGAAATATTAAGAGTGGAAAAGCTGTATTAATATGGTAAATGAATTTCTGTATTCTGATGGATTCTCCTCTTTGATAAACCTCTAACCAGGTTCCCGTGAACCTTCTTAATTAGGCCTTAACTTTGGTCTATAAAGTCTTGAACACACACTAACACACCTTCTAGCACTTAAGGTCACATACCTAAAATCACATCAATGTGCCTTCCTCAGAAAACCCTAGGCTGCCCAAAATATTTACTTCTTGTTTGTCCCAGTCAAAACCACAGGACAAAATACTAATTTTAATAACTTATGGTAGAATACACAGCTAGTCTAACTGTATTTATGTCGAGTAACATTTTTTTTTTAATTTTCTTTACCTCTTTCTCTTTTCTCTTGAACCTCAAAGTGCAGGGTCCTTACTCGTCATCTCTTAAAAAGCCCATCCACTTTTGTAGGGATTGAAATTCATTTTAGTTCATATTAAACTCTTTTCCCTAATGAAATAATTATTACTAAATACAACATTACCATTTAAAAAAAATGGAACTTTCTTTTCCTTTCAATATTTGTTTCTCCCACTTACGGAAGAAATTTTTTTTTTTTATTTCGTATCAGATATTTTAGTGGAGCTCCTATATATTTTTAATGGATTTATTTTATTTATTTGAAAGACAGAGTTATAGAGAGAGGTAGAGAGAGGTCTTACATTCCGCTTGTTCACTCCTCAAATGACTGTAAAGGCCAGAGCTGAGCTGACCAAAGCCAAGAACCAGGAGCTTCTTCCAGGTCTCCCACAAGGGCACAGAGACCCAAGGAGTTGGGCCATCTTCTACTGTTTTCCCAGGCCATAGCAGAAAGCTAGATTGGAATCAGAGTAGCCAGGACTTGAACCGGTGTCTACATGGGATGCTGGAGTTGCATGCTGGGGCTTTAACCCACTGTACCATAGTGCTGGCCCCATAGAGCTCCCCTTTCTTTTGTCTTCCTATTTGTTCATAGCCTGTTCTTCATATTATCCTTTTTTCCCTTTCTTTTCCTCCTTCCCATTCCATTGTTTCCTTTTTTTTTCTTGATCACTTACTCCTCATTCTTTAATTAATTAACTTCACTATAGCATCATGATCCAATGACAACTTCCCTTTCACCATCCCACTAATGCAATTCTGTTTTTTTGTTTGTTTGTTTGTTTTTTGTTTTTTTTAGGAATTCTCTTGTTCTAGTGTTATTCTTAGAAAAGTACCTTTCAACAAAGTTCCTGGTGAGTAAAATCTTCTGCTACTATTGTTCTAGAAGCTGGGAAAAGAAAGGACACTTTGAGTTATTTACAGTCCCAGGTACCTCTGGGTACATTTATCAGAAAATAAATAGCCTATGTGGAGTGAGAGGGGCAGTGAATCACTCTGCATTGTGGAGTTAGACTGAACACTTTGAATTTCAGTGACTCCTCTAGTAAATTTGCCTTGGGCCTTTCTGTTTATCTACATATGTTAGTGCCACTTTCATGTCACTTAATGCCTTCAACTTTGGACTCTTTCCAGGGCTATGAAAATTAAATATTTGGATTCTCCATTTGTGTGTAATTATCAGCCTTCTACATTTGCTTAACACAGTTACTATAACCACAGTAGTTTCCAGTTTTGTTTAGGTACTTCTGCATTGTCTCCTTTATTCTATGGATGTGAGGTTTTGCTTTTTAAACATAAATTTCTTTACTGAGCTTGTAATGTAGTTTGGCGTAAAAGGGAACCAAATGAATGGAAGTGATCATCCATTTTTTCTACTAATATCTTACTTTTCTTTCATTGTGGGATTAGATAAAAGTAAATATTTCTATTTAAATATTTTACATATTTATACAGTCAATTTTTAAAAGGAAACATCTATCTTGCACTGTTTTCAAATTTATTTTCTGAAGAGGAGATCATTTTTGCTTGTTTTAATTTTATGTATTTACTTTCATGCCACTTAACATCATCCTTTCATTTCCACTTCCTGGTATCATATATGTAATATATGTGTAACTTTGCATAATATAAACACATATGTGTACATAAACACACATACAACACATACATAAATAGTATAAGCATTATCAAATGGCATTTTAATAATGTTAATACAAATTTTACTGTTTCTTGCTTATTTTTACTATATATTCTTATATTTCCTTTAGAGTTGTGTTTACATTTGTGAGATGTATATGTATTTTGGGTTTATACCATTTTAATCCTGTAAGTGCTACTTGTCCAGTCCACATTTTTTTAATCCCGTCCATAGATTGGAGTTATCTCCAATTTTTAATTTCCAAATTTTTCCTGTGTGTCTATCACTACTTGAAACATTATCTTTCACCAACACTTTAAATTTCTAAATTGCATGAGTCCCCAATTTTTTTTTTCCTCTTGGCGTCTACTAAAATCCATCCCTCTGAACTAGCAACTACACTATACTAGACCTTCTAACCACCACATTTTTTATATCCTGATTCCAAGGTCCTAATCCTTTTCCTTGTTTCTTATTTAAGTTCCCTTGGTTTTTATATTCTGTCTATTTCATTCTTGGTTCACAGCTCACACCAGTACAGTGTCTCAGAATGAGAAAACTTGAATATTTGTTCCCTTCAAGACCTTCATTTTCTGAAATGGATTTTATTCTACTTTTACGCTGGAAATATGGTTGGGATAGGAATAAATTCCATTTATCCATAAGGAAAATTCCTACCTTCAGCTTTGGGATGCATTGCTCCATTTCTTTCTTGCCGTCAGTACTGCTTGTGAATCATTTGAAGTTTTGATCCTTTTTTGATTTCCACAAGGTAAAGCTGGTTATCTCTTCTGCTGGCGCTCAGTGTTCTCTGCAAAGGCAAGCACACTTACTGCAAGATCCTGTACCCACCCGCTGCCCGCCCACACTGTGCCTGATGTGCCCTAGTTTTTTTGGACCAAAGCTTTGATTCCTCTGCTGGGAAGAGAAGTTGAATGACATCTGAAAAGAAAAATGAGAAATGAGAAATCGTCCTTTCAAAACATAAATGAAAAAATAATCTTTTCATGTGTATCTTCTGTGTACCTTCCCCTTCCAGAATATCTGTGGCTCTCTCTTTCTGATTCTCTTGGGGATTGTGAAACTGCAGGTAGAGTGTCTCCCTCCCTGTCAGCTTAGGTCTCAGGGCTCCCAATCCTTCCTTCCCATAGCAGGTATTTTGCTGCTTATCAGTTCTTGAGAATTTCACGACTTCTCTATTCTTCACATTCTTATGGCTATACGGTTAAAGTAAAAATCAAATCCAGCAAACCAAACCAAATAAAGAGATGGAAAAAAACATGCAAAACAAAAATAACAATAGTAGACTACAACAACAAAAGAGGGAGACAAAACAAGTGTCCTTTAATATACCATTGTTTTCTATTCTGAGAAAAATTGACATTTTGATCGTTGATTATTGTTTACAGCCCTTGACTCTACTTTTGAAGAACAGTGGGTTTTTTTCTCCTTATTATGTGGTGAATTCTTTACTTGATGGAGGGTTAATCTTATGATATAAAAGAAACTGAACATATGTCATTGTGAAATTTAAAATAAGCAATAAGAAAGGAAAATGAAGTAAGGCTGGAATTGTAGGTAGATGGAAGAGTAGGGTGGGAAGTCTCATTATGCTCCTAAATCTGTATATAGTCAATATATGAAATTTGTTCACCTTCTTTAAGTATAAAATTCTATAAATATTTTTAAAATAATTGATACAGTCAAGTCAGCCTGTTAACAAGATGTGTTTTGACCATCACCATTTTGTTAATTTTTCCTGGTATAAGTTATTTCTAACAGTCAGGCTATTTAGTTCAAGTACATTTCTTCTCTGATACCACTTCTGTTTTGTGCATTTTTTCCCTAGAGGGATTGAGATGTCATGTGGATATTGTATCTTCTTTAGTAAATTGAAAAAAAAATTGAGAGAAAAAAATTTAGCACTAAGTAGTTTTTACCATTATATCTTAATCAATTATTCTGACTAGATTTCCCTATAAGATGTTGAAATGCTTAACAGTGTTGAGTATGAGGTTAACTATGCCTAAAATCTCTTATTCCCCATGTAACACATTGGCCCAGAGCACTAAACTTCATGAATCATGAGACTACATTCATTTTTGATGGAATATGAAAAATATGCTGGAGCTAAATTTTTACTGTTTTAGGAATAGAGAAATATTAACCATTATTTTGGCATCACAACAGAGGATTTGAACAAACTGGTAATTTACTTTTCAAAGTATGGATCTAGGATTTTAGAATGACTCTTCCTGTTTTTGTGTATGCTGGATGCTCACATATTTTACCTGTATGTTTCTTCAATATCTCATCAGTGTTTGGTTTCATTTGTGCTTTGCTGAATCAGTTCTGATTAGATTCTTCTGAGAACATGTAATTTTTTTCTGTTTCTCTCTCTCAAACACACACACACATACACACACACACAAACACACACACACACACACACACAGAGAGAGAGAATGGGTGTGGACTGAAAGAGAGAGAGAGAGAATGAGTATGGGACTGGAGTATCCCCAGCAAAGTTAAATGTTTCAGTATTGAGTGTGAACACTGAAAACTGAAGCAGAATCTCTATTTTTCAGTCAAAAGTGCAGAGCTCCTTCCCTTGGAAGGATCATGTCTTTTAAGGGCTACAGTTGATTAGATGAGTCACACCCACCTTATGAGGGTCATCTCCTTGACTCAATATTAAATTGTTCTCAGTATTTCTCAGTATCTTAAACATAGGGGAGTGTAATACATATTGTGTGCATATTGGGCTTTGATTATTCATTTTATATATGAGCCATTTGGAAATGCAATGTTCATTCTGCACTGCAATTTGAAGTGTGTGTAATGTAGCTTATGTAAATGTGATCAAGAAGTTGGTTAGCTTTAGCAGTCTGCATCTTACAATCTTTAATTATGGTTTTGGTGAAATTGTCAGTGATTTATTAGTACCAACGTATACAGTTGTTTTAAGCTTTGCTCATGTCATCAGAAAGTGGTATCCCAGCATGCTTTGTACCAGAGCAGAGGACAAAGGACATTAGCGTCTTTTCTCTGGTAATGAAGAGACTGTTTTCAATGCAGTGCTGCCATATCTGGATATCATCTATAGTTTGTTTTTAATTTTGGTTTTCAAGTTGGAAGTAAAGTCGTGGATAAAATGTTGCTTTGATAAAAAAATTAATATCTTCTTTTTTTTTTTTTTTTTTTTTTTTTACAGGCAGAGTGGACAGTGAGAGAGAGAGACAGAGAGAAAGGTCTTCCTTTGCCGTTGGTTCACCCTCCAATGGCCGCCGCGGTCGGCGCACCGCGCTTGTCCGATGGCAGGAGCCAGGAGCCAGGTGCTTTTCCTGGTCTCCCCATGGGGTGCAGGGCCCAAGCACCTGGGCCATCCTCCACTGCACTCCCGGGCCACAGCAGAGGGCTGGCCTGGAAGACGGGCAACCGGGACAGAATCCGGTGCCCCGACCGGGACTAGAACCCGGTGTGCCGGCGCCGCAAGGCGGAGGATTAGCCTGTTGAGCCACGGCGCCGGCCAAAATTAATATCTTCTAAAAATGCTTTCCCAGACACATCTCGAGTAGTATTTATGAACTTTAGCACTTCATCTAAAATTAACCATCACATTGCTTCATTAGGGAAAATCAATATGTATTTTCAAATACAAATATGAATATAGTCTCTAAAACACATATTATTTATGTGGAAAGCTGCTGGAGAGTTTAAGCATTGTAAAAATGATCCCTAAAATTACTATCAAATTATAGTAAGCTAATCAAACAAATTTTTAAAACTCTCAGAATTAATTAAAAGAGTATCTATCTTTAACCCAAATTTCAAAAACTTTACCGAATAAATTGAATTTAAAATTTTAAATGCTTAGAATGAATGATTCAGTTAGGGACTTATCCTGATTGTTTAACATTTTTGATTGTCCAGGAATCTGGAATGAGGTGTTGGGCTTTATTTTCCTTATGATCAGGAACTCTTATGTTAATAAGACTGAGTCTGTGTATGATAATTTTTTTATAACTACAGCACAGAGGGGAGACATTTTATGTTACAAAGTTTTTTTAAAACAGTTTCTTCCATTTGTCCCTTCTCTTTGTTTAGCCATTCTGTAATATTTCATCAAATATGAAGTCCACTTCACTGCTGACATTTTATTTCATCAACAACAAATCATAACATACAAAGACAGTTAGTAGTGTTACCTGAGGTAGCTGATGTATCACTGAATAAAAAAAAATCATAAATGAGTGGTGATTGTGGCACAGCGGGTTAAGCTTCTGCTTGGGATGTCCACTTCCCATGCTGGAGTGCGAGTTGGTGTCCCTGCTGCTCCACTTCTAATAAAGCTTCCTGTGAATCTATCCTATGTGTCAGTAGATAATGGTTTGATTCTGAGGTCCCCATCATCAACATGGGAAATCTGAATGGAGTTGCTGGATCACGGCTTTAGCATGGTGTAGGCCCAGCTGCTATGGGCACATGGAAGATCTCTGTTTCTCTATTTTCCTTTGAAATACATAATAAATAAGTAGAAACAATCTTTGAAAGCAGTATAATAATAAAAGTAAATTCAGAATCATGTGGTTTCTCAACCACATCCTTATGGTTTGAAAAACCTTTACATTCTTTACATATAATAAGCTGGAACTGCTTTCTTCCTGGATAGAAATTGTAGACGTTACATGGACTAGTCTCAGATTAAACATGGTAAAGTCAGATTGGAGCAAAGTGGTAGGTTTAAGAAAATAGATCATCCGCTTGCTTCTTATCTAGTTCATTATATTTTTGTGGTGTAGACATTGTTCTAGTTCATTTTAATTAGAGATTATTCAAGACCATAAGTTGGGTTGAATGATGTTTCCTTTTCAATCATTATGTAAACTAATGGAAGTGTGTAGGAGAATGTACATTACACAATATTGTAACCAGGAATTTTCCTCTTGATTTTCCATTTAAAATAAATAAATGCATATATTTCAAATTCTCTAAAAATTTTTTGACTTCTTCCAACAATTTTAAACTTTAATCAACACAAGCCTAACTTTCATGGACTATAATTAAGGTAAGTTAACTCATTACAAATATTTGTACTTCCTGTTTAAGAACAATAGTGAAAATATGCAATGACCTCATCCCCTTTCTTTCTGCATCTCTGTTCAGCTGGAGTGGATTTCTGTCTCTCATAATGGGTTTAAGTATTTGACTTCCATTAGCCAATGTAAGTGAGAAGTTTCTGAAGAAGAATAAAAAGTGACACAAATAGCAATTACTACATCCCTGAAATCCAAAATAGAAATACATATGGGACACAATAGAGCTATAAGGAAAAACAAGCAGGGATGTAGCTATCCCATAGGCCTGTAGTATAGTAATAATATTAGTTGTAAATCACTGATATTGTGAATTGTGACGCTGAACAATGAATAATAAAAATTTTTCAATATCTTGAAATATATCACGTTTAGTGGTTTATACTTCTAAGAATTATTTTGCCAAGAATTTGCTTGAGAACGGAACTTTCAAGGCTCTTGGTTTTTTGCATAAATTCACTGAACATTCAGGAAGATAAAAATAAATTGATAAAGAAACCACAGTTATTAAAGAGAGTTCATTTGTGAATTTGAGTTTTTGAGAGAAACAAAGCATGAAATGTTGTTAGAATTTAATATTTGCTACTTTTGATTCATGCTGCATTTTGTAAATTTGACATCATATTTCAAACTTAATGATAAGTGCTCATTTTAATTCTCAAAATAAAATTTTACTAAGTAGATATGTTTAATGATGATACAGCAATCAAAGTAGTGATTAAGCTTGCAAAAGCTTTTCTATTTTAGGTTATTTACACAAAGCAATCACGCTACACTTTTTCAAAACAATAACAATTTATGTACTAGCATGTTCTGCTGCAAAACATATTTGTTGGAAACCAGGTTTGAAAGGAATGTAATTCATTTTGATGTTATTTTTAAAATTATACATATTATTAAATTGAAAAACATACATTTATACACATGCATTAAATTATACACATGATGTTGAAATTATATATAAAAGAATAGGAATATTAAAAGAAATATGCAATTTCTTGACTAGTTATCCCATTGTCAATGTCCATCCTGAATCACTTTCTTGTTTGTTTATACTTAATTTCTGAAAACTATGCCTGCAGAGTTATGATTGTATAATCCCATAAGTTTAAACTACATGCAAACTATTTAAAACTTACAAATATATAAATAGATGTATTTACATAAAATATGATATTTTGTATTATAGAAAAATAATCATATTTCAAATTAGACCACTATGTTAAAGAAATTGTTCTCTAGCTTCTTAAACACAAAGTTGCTCTTTATTGTAAATAATTTGATGCTAACATTTTTAGAACATTTTAACATAAAAAGCATTTATGTGTCTGAAAAAAATTTCACGGGTTAAGTTGAAGAAAACATAGTTAGAGGTATAGTGTACATAAATGTACCCAAGATTATTTTGACCCGTAATATTAAATATCATTTAAGCAGTTACTTCTATATTTTATCAAGGTAAGATACAATGGATTTGAAGAGACACAATTATTTTTATGCTTTTACATACATTTATTAAGAAAAATAAATACCCAAGATGGGATGAACTAACAGGGCATATCCACATAATTTTGATTCCACAATTCAACGATTAAACAAGAAATTAAACTACAGAATAGCATAGAAAAATTAATATATCTAGCTGATCAGCAACAAAGAAACTCAGAAGTCTGATCTTTGATACTTGAGGGAGGGAGTAAAACTTTCTTTGACAATTTAAAACACCAGACATTACATAGTAAGTTTTGCATTCTGAATTCACACTAGTACTGTGAATTTTCACATGATTGATGCAATGTAGATTTCTGGACAGCCAAGAATCTTGAGAATTGATGGACTGATTGAGGAAAATATATAAAAATACATTTACTTAATAGTTGAAACAAAATATATGGATGCATTCCTGTATATATTTCATTATATATAGCATATTAGATAGCTTTAAACTGATTTTGTTGTACTGAATTTTCAAAGAATAATATTTTTATTTACTATGCAACTAGTATTTAGAAATATTTCAAATCTTTCTAATCATGGTAAAATGCACATAACAAAGTATATTATTTTAATAATTCTATTTGTAAAATTCAACTACGTTATACATTCTAGGTGTTTTGCATCCAGTACCATTATTCATCTCCACAACATGCACAGTTTTCTTTATAATTTTAAATATTTAGATTCACTCTTTCCACTTTGAAAAAATTAATTGTATTTGGGGGAGGGAGCTTATTATGATGCAGTGGGTTAAGCCACATCTTGGGCTTCCCACATCAAATATCAGATGCCAGTTTGATTCCTGGCAATTCCATTTTGATCCATCTTCCAGTCAATGCCCCTGGGAAGGCAGTAGATGATGGCTCAAGTGCTTCAGTTACTGCCACCAATGTTGGAGACTCAAATGTACTTCTGTGTTTCTGGCTACAGTCTGATTCAACCCCAACTGTTGCAAGTATTATGGTATGGGGGTATTTGGGTCAGTGGGCCCTGGATGGTAGATTGCTCTTTCTCACTTGTTTGCTTTCTCACTCTCTTGCTTTCACTCTGTTCTTCAAGTAGATGAAAATAAATATTTAAAAAATGAATCTTAGCTTATTTTTTAATGGAAAAAAACATTTCATTTAAGGAATTCAAATTTAATAAGTATAACTTTAGAAATATAGTTATTCTTCCCATCATATCTGCCCTCCCACCCACATTCCTATGCCTCCTCCTCCCGCACCTTTGCCTTTCACAGTCTCATTCCCTGTTAAGATTCATTTTTCTTTCTTTTTTTATTTTTATTTTTGACAGTCAGAGTGGACAATGAGAGAGACAGAGAGAAAGGTCTTCCTTTTTGCTGTTTGTTCACCCTCCAATGGCCACCGCGTCCGGCGCACCACGCTGATCCGAAGGCAGGAGTCAGGCACCTCTCCTGGTCTCCCTTGTGCTGCAGGGCCCAAGCACTTGGGCCATCCTCCACTGCACTCTTCCACTGCATTCCCGGGCCATAGCAGATAGCTGGCCTGGAAGAGGGGCAACCAGGATAGAATCCGGCGCCCTGACCGGGACTAGAGCCCAGTGTGCCAGCGCCGCTAGGCAGAGGATTCGCCTAATGAGCCACGGCACCAGCCAAGATTAATTTTCAATTAACTTTGCACACAGAATATCAACTCCATACTAAGTAAAAATTTCAACAATTTGCACACACATACACACAAAACTATTTGAAAGCAAGCTTTACAGTTAACTCTAATAACTCATTGAGGACAGAGGTCCTGCATGGAAAGTTAGTGCACAATGACTCTTGTTAATTTAACAATTAACATTCTTATGTATAACATCAGTGACCATCTGAGGCTCTTGACATGAGGTGCCTAGGCTATGGAAGCCTTTGGAATCCACAATTTCCTTCAGTATTAAGACAAGTTCATAAGCAAAGTTGAAGTTCTCACCTCCTTTCAGAGAAAAGTACACTCATCTTTGATGGCCACTTCTTCCCACTGAAGTTTCACTCATAGAGATCCTTCATGTAAAAGATTTTTTGCCACAGTATCTTAGCTTTCCATGCTTGAAATGCTCTCATGGACTTTTCATCCAGATTGGGATAACTTAAGGTATGATTCTGAGGTCAGAGTGCTACTCAAAGAGATTGTAATTCTATGAGTCTGCTGTGTGGACTGCTTCCCATGTTGGAACATTCTCTCCTTTTTAAATCTATTATTATTACCAGACATTTGATCCTGTTTATATGATTATTATAACACTTAATCCTATCTATAAGTTCACTTTAACACTTAATATGATCACTTAGCTTTAACACTTAATATGATCACTTTAACACTTAATATGATCACTTATAGCTTAATGTATAACCAAAAACAATATTTGTCTCAAAATTCAGATTGATATGTATTATTTTCTATAGACTAAATACACTATTTTTCAAAACTTCATTCTGTGATACATGAACAAAATTTAGAAAATTAATGATTTCAGGATATCTTATAAACCAGTAAATATACACTTTAAAAATTTATTAATAACCTAAGATCTCATGAGATAACTCTTGGATTTTCCTCTAGGAAATGAGAAACGTCAGCTTCATAGCTTTGCTATTTGCATTCAACTTGTCAGTCCATTTCAATAAGCCAAATTATAATCCTACCTAGTATTTGTAATTGAAAAGACCTCTCTGTCTTTAACCTACATTTGTCTTTGGCAGTAGTGTCAGAACCCTAAATATACATCTAAGAGCTATCAACAACAGTAAATACTAACCTGTGTCTCCACAATCTCACAGTTCTGCTTCAGTTTGAGCCTTCAGCTTGCCAAGACTTTGTTCCTGCACTAGCTCTTCTATCACTACAGAGCTCCAGAATCCCGGATCAGTTTTGGCCTCCCACAATGGCATTTTCACAAGGTTTTATATTATTCTTCTGACCCCATCTCCCAATATGACTCTTCCATTGTTCTTTTAGAAATTCTGGTATTTCTTCACCACATCTCTCATGTGATTTCCCTTTGCCTCTTTGTTTTTAAAATGTGATTCTCTTTTTGAAAGCACTGCTTTTCCAATAGATTTGTCAGATTGCAGCCATTTTCTCTTATATCGTGCCTTGTATGCTAGAGGTTATATAAAATATAATAGATATTTCTATTGTTCATCATCACCAGTGTTGGTCTGTTGTCTCTCCTTTCCTTTTCCAAATATGAAGTTATTAAAGCACATCAGGCTACAGAATTAATTAATGTTCCATTTTATATTCATATATGGAGAATTCTGACTGTAATATTACAAATCTGAGTGCTTGACTAGTGTTTACCTTTTTATTTCACTTCTTGCTAATTGAGGTCATCCATATGTGATTCTTTAATATTGTTTTCATTTTGTTTTTTGACTCAGTCTTTGCTCTAGTGAACTTATACGTTGACATATGTTGCTAATACACTATCCAAGTCATACCATATGTATTACCAATTTTAATAATGTTAATTCTCTATACTCCTAATGCAACTATTTTAATTCCTTGAAGAGTACCTGTTATCTGGCCACATCACCCCCTTTAGTATCCCAATTTCAACACATTATCAATTGTACCTAGTCCCACAAGCATTTCTGATACCAAATTGGGAAGCTCTAATACAGAGGCCAATTATTCATAGTTATTGTGTTCTGGTTTTTTTGTCATGGTGGTTATGACTGGTTGTTACTTATGCTCTGCTAGTTACTATACAACTGAAATATCATCACTCACTAAAAGGCTATTTTTTTCTCCTTATCTTACAATGACTTGTCCCCTTCTCAGCATATAAATATATATTATGTCATTTTTATTTCTTCCTTTTATAAATGCTATATCACTTCTATCTCATTCCTTATCATATCTTAGAAAACTTTGCTTTCCACTTCTGTATTTTTGCAGTTGAGTGGGGCATATAAAATTAGCTAGTAGGCCTCCATTTAAATCATGGACACTGACTTAATTTGCAACATTAAATTGCCTTCTCACAAATCTAAGATAATTTCTCTAGTTCATTCATTCTAACTCCATTGCTCTCATTCATACACTACCTGACATTTTACTTTCAGTTTCTGTGAAAAACTGAAGGAGTGAGAAGGCCTCTTGGGTGAATTTTCACCATTCTATCAACACACCTACCTGCATCTACATCATATTTCATATAAATCAGATTTTACCACCAACGCTCTTAGCAATGACAGATTTTTCCATTTCTATTTCTACTTCCTTTTTTTTAAAATTTGCTTTGACAGGCAGAGTAGGCAGTGAGAGAGAGAGACAGAGAGAAATGTCTTCCTTTTCCGTTGGTTCACCCCCCAATGGCCACTGCGGCTGGCGCACTGCGGCTGGCGCACTGTGGCTGATCCGAAGCCAGGAGCCAGGTGCTTCTCCTGGTCTCCCATGTGGGTGCAGGGCCCAAGCACTTGGGCCATCCTCCACTGCACTCCTGGGCCATAGCAGAGATGAACTGGAAGAGGAGCAACCGGGACAGAATCTGGCGCCCTGACCTGGACTAGAACCCACCTATTGAGCCGCAGCGCTGGCCTATTTCTACTTCTACATGTACCCTTGCAATGAACCTAACCTCAGTCAACCTTTATTTTAACCCTAAATGTGATCTAAATTTATTGTGGCCCTATTCATTATCTTTCACCCAAAGAGTACTTCAAATCAATGATTTCCCCTTCTCTTGCATTAGCTACATTCTGTTTGTACAATATTATACCCAATAGCATGCAAGGATATGTAGCTCTTCATATGTTTTTGTTTAAAGATTTATCTATTTATTTGAAAGGCAGAGATGGAGATAGAGAGAGGTCTTCCGTTCACTGGTTCACTTCCCAGATGGCTACAAAGTCCATAAATGAGCTAATCGAAAGCCAGGAACCTGGAGCTTCTTCCAGGTCTCCCATGTGGGTGTGGGGTTCCAAGGACTTGGGCCATCTTCCACTGCTTTCCCAGGACATATCAAAGAGCTGGATCAGAAGCGGAGCAGCCAGGACTCAAATGGGCATCCGTATGGGATGCCACACTGCAGGCTGCATCTTTACCAGCTATGTCACAGCACTGAACCGGCCTTTTATATCTTAATTCAAACGCTCTTACTCCCATTTCAAGCTTCACAACCATTACATTTCTCTGCTTCTCTATACAGCGAAGCTCCAAAACATTCTTTCGTGCTTGATTTCTGTTATAACTCACATTTTCTTTTTTAAATCACTCCAAATATGCATTAATTCTACTGAGCCAGCACATGATCTCAACATTGTTAAATCCAATTAAAAACAATCAGCTGTAATTGAACTTGAAGGGTCAGTAGTATTTGAAACAGCAATCCCTCCTTCCATCTCAAAACTTTTCTCCACCTTGGATGTTTTACATCCTTATCAGCCCTCTCCTGTCTCTCTAATGAGTTTTTCCTATTCTTATTGCTGGCGTGATCCAAATTTAGCTTCAGAATTTCATCATTTCTTTTTTTGAAACAAAAATGTATTTATCTGAAAGAGTTGCAGAGGGAGAAGCAGAGACAGATAAATAAAGAGCTCTTCAATCTACTGGCACCCGCAACCCCTGTATACCAAATAGCCACAAAAGACAAGACTGGGCCAGGCTGAAGCCAATAACCAGGAGTTCCATCTGGGTCTTCAATATGGGTGGAAGTGGCTCATGTACTTGGGCTATCATGCACTGCTTTATCAGGCATCCTTCCAATTCAGGGAGCTTGGACTTGAGCAGGTGCATATATGGATGACAGTGTTGCAGGTAGCAGCTTGACACACTGAGCCTCAATGCTGGCCTCTGAGTGGTAACATTAACATGAACAAAGTAAGAGAAAGGGTGAACTGGTACAACTATTGGCAAGAGGTCCAATTCATAATGATGTAATAATCATAAACCTACTGCATTGAAAAAGAACAGTAAAATATGTGAAGCTAATAATTTGAATTACAAAAGTAAATGTGTATATTTACACTCCTGCGACAACCTTTTCATATATAGAGTGTACTTCCATGTTTCCTTCACCTTGGACTTACCATGTGCCTTGCTGCGGTTAATGCAAACATAGCAAAAGTGACAGATTGTCAGTATGGAACCTAGACCCCAAGGTTCTCACACCACTCTTCCTCCTCCAATCTCCCAAATTTATCCCTCCATCTCCTTCTCCAGCTACATTTTCTTCTACACCTTCCCTGCATGCTTCCTAGGTAATCTCTTCTATTTTCATCAGTTTAAGATTATATATATTTAAACTGAAAATATTCCCAACTAAGATCTTGCACCCACACTCGTAACAAGTGCATTGTTAGCATTTCTACATTTTCATCACGTTTAGCTTCATGTGTTTACGCCATCTTGCCTTTCTGCACACAATGCCTATCTTTCATAACCTTCTTTCATTTTAGTAAACCCCAATTTCAGACAGATAGCTACTTAAGCTATTTTTAAAGGTATTTTTAACATCACTATTTCTCTCATTGCATACATTAACATTCACATTATACCTAGCATTCTTTGATCTCTTCTAAAAGCAATCTGGTTCAAGATGATTAAAATAACCTCATAGTTGGTTTCTTGTTCCTGTCCTTGTCCTTCTACAAGCGTAGGAAAAGAAAAGCTGGCCATTTCATTCCATTTCTCGATGCACTTCAATGATTTCTTTATCTCTTAGGGTTAAAGAAAAAATCCCATGAGTACCTAAAGATTTTATCCTTTGTAGTTCCCTAGCACTTACTACTGTCAGCTCAAATGTAAACCTTCCTGTGGCTCACTCTGCTCCAGCCTCCTTGCTGTTTGAGAAATTCACCACCAATTGACCCAAATGGCCTGTTTTCTCTATCTGGAATATTCTTCACCTTGAAGTGTGTATATTTAATCCTTCTACATCTTTTTATTAGTCATTTTCTGTGAATGTCCATTGAATAATCATTGATTCACCTTTTCCTAGTTTGTTCTAATGCAAAGCACTTATTAAAAGATACATGCTTATTTTGCACCCACCTCCCAACAAGAATATCCAGTTAGGATATAGATAGATGTTAATGTATTCCCAAAATATATAATAATGACTGGAATGTGCCAAGTGAGTAATATAATGTTTATTGAATCAATCAGTGTGAAAATAAATTAGTACTACTCATTTGACACCTTCCTTCTTAATTGGAAACTACTTTTTTGGACACAAATGGCACTTCCTAAAATTTATTTACGTTATATTGTGCATTTGTTTATTTTATGCTCATCTATTGTATGAGAAACTTCTAGAATTCAATTGAAGCAGAATTTTTAATATTTTTTGGATTTAAAGCACTCAATTTAATAGAAGAAAAAGACAAAGAAGAAAAGGTAGAATGAATAAGAAAATGAATAATAAGTTAAACTCAGTATTAGAAATTGTATGTAGAGTTTGTTTTCTCATTAACCTCTGGGAAATCTAAATAAGTGCCAACACTGAGCAGAATTCATTTTTCCTTTGCTTGTTGTTCTTATAGAACTTCATTGGTGAATTTGTTTTACCTTTGTATCTTTTGTCTCAATTCAGCATATTTTTCTGTATGCTAAAGTTTTTCTCCATAGTACTTTAGTGCCTCATGCTGACCAACACTACGCTATACAGGTCTCCAAGATGTCCTGCCCCTCATCGCAGTCTATCTAATCTAGCTATTTCACCAGGCAAGCCATAATTTTCAGAGAGGTATTGAATTCAGAGTTATTAAAATGGAGCACCATGGTGCCTAATTCAATTAGGAAGAAAACACATGATGAAAAAGAAAGTGCCACATACAGAACTTGGTTTCTAAACAACACATGTAACCAGATCTCCTTTAAGAAATAATGAAGCCTATGACTGGAGTAGGGAAAATTATAAGAATTGCCTGGAGAATTTTGTAGTGCTACTTAGCCAATTTGAATATTCATCTATTACTATAGGTTTCCTATGCCTTTAGGCTAAGATAAGTTTGATAATTTTTCAGTTTTTCCCTGATTTTATCAATTTCTTATGAAAGTTGACCAGGTCAAGTCAAAGTTAACAGGTGGTATTGACATCCTGGTTTTTCCAAATCTTCACTTGACCAATAAATTAACTATATACAGTGTTTATTTTATATATTGTCATAGGCAATATTTGTAGCATTGAACCCCCTTCCATTTTCTCATATATGCAAATTACACTAAATGTTCTATCATAGTTTGGTATGGATTGTATCCTTTCTCAACTATCATAATCATGGTTTCTGTTCATTTGTTTTTTAACCATCTTTCCCTTAGGTCCCAAATCAACACAAAACGTTTGTTCTAAGTAACAATCCATTCATAAGACAGGAGAGATTACATAATTTCAGTGCTTTAAAACCTAAGATTTATTTCTCTTGTGTGTCAATGGGGGCTCTTTATTTTTAGAGCTAGGAAACTTGCACCCACAACAGACAAAAGGTTAAAATAATTTTTCAGTCTTGCAACTAATTTTCTTGGTTATTTCAATTCAAAGCTGCTTTTCTGATTAAGTCACAAACACCAAAGTTTAGGGAAAAAAGAAGGCGAAGCTTCAGTGTGTGCCCAAAAAGGGGGAATCCAATGTCAGTGAGAAAACTAGTGACTGGATAGAATATCTTCTTTTAATGAAGTTTAGAATTTTTTATTTTGCTAGTGTTCTGTGGAAAACCCTGAGAAGTGCTTAGTTAGTCAGTACACTAATGACTAAGCAATTGCATTCTAACTGCTATGAACATTGCTCAAATGAATTATTTCAGTTGATGGTGTGAATAGTTACCAAAAAAATATGCTCCAACTGGCACCATCAGTTTCTATTTAACATTGTTCATAAATGTTTTTACTGCTAAGATTTTTGAATCTCATTATTACAAATCAAGCTATTCTCCCAAATTCTTCAAACTGTCTGAATTATGCTAAGTAGTTTTCTGAAGCTTTTAAAGGTTAATGAAGAAGCTTATTGTACCATATCTTATACTATTTATTTAAAAATGTACTTTGATGAAAATATAAAGTTAAGCATATTCAGCTGGCTAAGGGCCAATAGTTGAATAAAGAGGATGTACATTTTTATTATCAGGAATTGCGATCTTTATAAGCTAACCTTCTATGGCAATGCTTGTCTTTATTTTATTTCATTATGAGGCCATCTCATATGTATTGAGCATTTAGCAAATATAAAGTATTTTACATTTGTTAGAAATTATTTATGTATATATGTGTGTGTGTGTGTGTGTGTGTGTGTGTGTGTGTTTGTATATGTATGTATAACTTTCTCATGGACCTAATAAGGAGAATGTAATGTTTAATGATTAGCATAAAGTCAATCAATTCATGTATATCTTATCATTATAGCAACACATATAAAATACTGAATGATAAAGATATCATATCTTTACAAATCTATTAATTTATTATTTTGAAAAGCAGGATTACAGAAGGAGAGTGAGAGACGGAGAGTTCTTCCATCTGCTGTTTACTCTCCAAATGGCCTCATTGGCCAGCACTGTGCCAGGCCAAGGCCTGGAGCCAGGAGCTACTTCTGGAATTCCCACTTAGATGGTAGAGGTCCAACCACTTGCTACATCTTTGCTGCTTTCCCATGCCATTAGCAGTGAGTTGGATTAGAAGCATAGAAGCCAGGAGTTGAACCAGTGCCCTTATGGGATGCTGGCATCCCAAATGGTAGCTTAACCAGCTTAGCCACAACAGCCCCATCCTTCATATTTTATACCCTTATTTTGTTTTGACATTCCTTTATGCAATGATAATTAATTTTTTATAATTTTCAGAATAAATAAGCATCCCATTTTTGCTCATAACTTTCTGTTAAAACTTGAATATTTTATTTTATTTTATTATTAGTGAGACAGAGACACAAACAGAGAAACACAGAAATAGGAATAGATAAGCAAAGAACTGCCATCTGCTGATTTACTCTGTAAATACCTGCAAAGGCTGATGAAAAGAGCTGAAACCAGGAATGAGGAACTCAATCCAGGTCTCCCAGGTGGGTGGCAAAGCCAATTATTTGATTTATAACTACTGCCTCCCAGGGTGCACTTAAGCAGGAAGCTAGAGTTAGAAGCTAGAGCCATGTAATAAACTCAGATACTAAACTCTGGAGTGCAGGCATCCTCATTAATGTCTTAGACAGTGAGCTAAATACCTACCCCTTTAATACTTTTAATGACATGAAAATAGTTGCAATGTATTATTATGTGAAAACAGTTTAGAAAATAGTAAATCTGTATGCATTATTTTACTTATTTTCACTACAAATGCAAATATATTCATGGAATGATATTAAATTATGAATATAGTGATATTAAATTGAGTCAATATAAATTGTTTATAACTTGGGTGACATGATTAGTGATTTTACTTTTGTATTTGCATTCAATGTTCTTTGGTATGAATATATCATTTGTACTTGGGATAAGGTAAGACATGCCATTATTTTCAATATTGAAGAAAATAAAAATGCTTCATTAACATAGCTGGAAAATTCCAACTACTAATGTCCTAATCTGGAAATAAAAAGTATTTTCTCAAAAAAATTCCTTTTCTATGCTATTATTATACTTTGTAGATATTCCAGATTATCAATTATCCTATTATATAATATTTCATATATTTGTATGACCTTTGAGTCAAGGATCGTGATATATAATTTTTTTAAGATTTATTTATTTATTTGAAAGGCAGAGTTACAGAGAGACAGAGAGACAAAGAGAGAGAAAGTCTTCCATCTGCTGCTACTTCACTCCCCAAATGGCTGCAATGGCTTGAGCTAGGCCAATCCAAAGCTGGAAGCCAGGAGGTCCTTCTGGGTCTCCCACGTGAGTGAAGAGGCCCAAGCGCTTGGGCCATCTTCCACTGCTTTCCCAGGTCACAGCACAGAGCTGATCTGGAAGTGGAGTAATATGGACTCAAGCAGGAGCCCATATGGGATGACAACACTGCAGGTGGTTGCTTTACCCATTGAGTCACAGTGCTGGCCCCCACATATTCTTTTTATATATCCAAAATCTAGTACAGTAGGTATACTTTCAAAGTTATAGATAATTTAATTATGAACTAAAGCTGAATTAAACAACTACAAAATAGAGGAATGAAAAATAATCTATTGTAACCAGAGGAAATATTGCAGTCTGACAAGAGGAACCAGGACGTAAGAGATGAATGTGGCCTTTAAAAATCATTCTACTGCAGTGTATGTCAGATTTTGTCTTTCTTCTCACCTGAAACTTTAATTTCTCCACTTATCTTTTCATGTTTTTATATCTCCTTAATATTCCTAAATTTTGTGGAAAATAATTAAGCTGTATTATAGGACTTTTAATAGGTAATATGAAAGCTTTGTAAGGAATGGCTTTTTCTCCCTCCTTTTTTTTAAATTTAGAAGAGTAGGAGCCAGTGTAGTGGAACAGCAGGTTAACATAACTCCATGAAGATGAATGCTATATTAATTATAGATTGGATAATTCAAAAGTTTAAAAATGATGATTTTAATTAATGTATACCAAATAAAATCCAAACAGGCTAATTTTTATACATTTGATAACTGATTCTAAAACCCTTATGGAAATCAAAATATCCTAGATTATCCAAAACAATATGCAGAAAAAACGTTATAAAACTTAGACTCCTGATTTTGCACTTATAACATGGTAAAAGGGTAGAAAAGAAAGACCAACATAAATCAGAAAGGGAATATAGAAGTAGAGTAAAGTTGTCAAAGTCATCTTGAGAACAAACATGAGTTTTCAACAAATATGGACATATATATAGAAATCACAAACTTTGACTGTCTATCACACCAGGAACAAAATGTTAACTTGAAATGGTTAAAGATCTAAAACTAAACTCTAACATTACAAAATTCAAGATGAAAATATGAGTACTTTATTTTCAAATTTATGTTAAGCACAGATTATTAAATGGGAAATAAAATTTTCTAATCAGAAGACTAAAACTTAATAAATTGATCATCCTTGAAATTTAAATGTCCTCTACCTACAGTAAATGGTTTATACAGTAAAAAGGAAAGCCAAAGCAGTAGAAAATAATTGCTATATTTATATCTGACAAAGAACTTTTTGATTAATATAAGGAATTGTTAGATTTAACCACTTCCACATCTAAGCCAAAATATTTAGGCGCTTCACATAAAATGATGATAGATGCTTAAGATAATTGATTATTGGAAAAATGAGAATTCATGCCTTCAAAATAACATACTTAAAATACTCAATAAAAAGTGTACAGCATTCTTGCTTTTCCAAGTTAGAAAGAACAAAACTATTCATCCATAGCTGAAATAAATAAATCAGGATATGCTTAAAAATAACTAGAAAAGGGCTTGTTTTATGGGGAACAATATATTTGAATCTCAAAAATAGAAACCAGATACAATGAAATATCCATGATTTTCCATTTCATCTCACATATACAGCACTGTCAATAGCGTTCACATCTTAACAAGACTGCAAACCTTTCAGAATCAGGAATAGGCATAAAATGCTTGGTATGTTGGATGAAGGAAAAATGTGGAGACAGTTAAATTTATGTAACCATCCTGCTGCTGAGCACAATGTCACCTTAGATTTAGTATCCACTGAGGTTTTTGTTGAACCAGTCTTCATTATGACAGCTAACACATGCTATATTTCCCAACTCCAGTCATCATCTTCAGTTACAAATCTGTGCTCTCCATTCCACAATAAGCAAAAGGGTTCTATTTCCGCATGTTCATTTATTTAACTTCATTATCAGTACAAATGCAGATTTATTATTTTTCAATTTGATGTTAAATTGTTCAAGATGTGGCTTTTGGCATGTTTTGCAAGCTGGTACACATTTTCTTGTGATAACTTTCCACACACACACACATACACACATACACACATGCATACATTTATGTAGATAGCTCACTTCTTCATTTCCTGGAGCAAATATTCCACACTGCCACAAACCTGAAATATAGAGAAAGAAAAATTTATCACTGATTTATTTCAAATAGCAGTACGTGCAAGGCATCCTCATATTGCCTGAACCTGGGCTGATTGCCCTAGCTTTGTTGAGTTGTCATGGGTATCTAAGAAGAAAACGACAAATTGATAAGCACGTGAGCCTTAACAATTATTGAGTCATAAAGAACTGATTATATTCATCTGTGATCTTCTAGAGTGAGTAGTTATTAACCAAAATTTTCCAAAATCAGTCTAACTGAAAATAATTCAAAAAAGAAATACTGATGTGTGGAGAATGTACTTAAAAATCTAATTATAGTCTCATCCAGGTATCCTCTACTTAGTTCTTTCAGCACTTCTGTAATTCTATAAATTGTGAAAAACCAATGCTCTATTAGACATATATATGTTCAATACACAAATATGTGTGTTGCTGCTGATCATTGCCATTTAGCTACTTATATGCTCCAGCTTCTCTAGTCAGAGATAAAACAATGAAAAGTGAAAGAAAATAGTATGAAGTTATCCTATTCAGTATCAGAGGTGTAGAGAATTTCATGTTCTCAGCAAACAATGTTTTTTTTTTTTTTTTTTTTTTTTGACAGGCAGAGTGGACAGTGAGAGAGAGAGAGACAGAGAGAAAGGTCTTCCTTTTGCCGTTGGTTCACCCTCCAATGGCCGCCGCGGTCGGCGCGCTGCGGCCGGCGCACCGCGCTTGTCCGATGGCAGGAGCCAGGAGCCAGGTGCTTTTCCTGGTCTCCCCATGGGGTGCAGGGCCCAAGCACCTGGGCCATCCTCCACTGCACTCCTGGGCCACAGCAGAGGGCTGGCCTGGAAGAGGGGCAACCGGGACAGAATCCGGCGCCCCGACCGGGACTAGAACCCGGTGTGCCGGCGCCGCAAGGCGGAGGATTAGCCTGTTGAGCCACGGCGCCGGCCAGCAAACAATGTTAATGATACATATAACAAGTCATTCAAATAATAATCACATAGATACAGACATATATTGAAAAAGAATCCATGTCTTAAATGAGAATATATAAGACTCTTGCTGAAATTTATTATTAATAAGAAATGAATTGTAACTAAATGGGAAATAAAGATTTTTTGAGTCATTGGTAAGAATATTGCAAAGTTCAGTTTTTGACCATCCACAAATTTTAGCCTTAGGAATATATTTTCTGAAAAGTAATGGACTCAGCATGATTTTTCATGATCAGATTATCAATCTTCTAATAAATTTAAAAGACTGTAATGAGAATGGTGTTCTTTAATTAAATGGTACTATTAGCAAATCTCACCCTAACCAACCTCTTAATTTTTATCCAAAAGCAACAGAATACAACACGCTGTCATTAAAGTGGAGAGATGAATGCCAATGAAAGAATCTGCCTCTGTTGGGACTCATTTTTACCACCTAATTTCAAAATGTTTAAATACGGAAATAAAACATTTATATGTTATACTAGGTTTGGCTATCATAATTAATGTGAGCTGTACACTTTGATAATGAGCAATTGAAGATAAATCTCTATTATGGGAATGAAGAAAATTTTGTTCATGGAAAATTATGAAAATTTCTGAACAAATTTTGAACAAAAGTGCACACAAATATTGAAAATAAAAGAATGCAAATAAGACACATTGTGTCAATATTAAGAAAAATTGCTGATGTGGTTACACTAGCATGCCAAAATATTTAAATCAGCATTCTTTTTGTTTAATAGCATGAACAATTTGTAGGCCTATGCTTCTGTAATCCAATGTATGGTTTGGATGGGATGTCATTTTTCCTGATGACCTGGACACAACGCATACAAATATCTTGTGCATTCTCTGCTACACTCCTTTCTCCGGTGTCTGTGCCCCAGTTTTTGTTTCATGCAGCTCTTCTCCCTGGACATGCTGACTCACTGGCAACTTAATAATAACTAACAAGAGACTTGGAATTGTACACCAAAGATACATCCCTGAATAACACTGAATCAGTTGTTCCCCAAAATCAAATTCCTAAAAAAGGAGAGAAGTCTTTTACAAATAGTTTAGGTCTACTTTAAGCAGCTTCTTAAGTATTTCATTGGAAAACAAATTAATTTTCCTTTGGCTTTTTAGAATCCAGAGTTTATGGCACATTATCGGCATCCTAGTAGAAGGAAAAAAAGTTATCAGTTTCAAGAGCTGATGTCAAGCCTGTCTCAATGAATTCAACATGTATTTATTGAGCATATTGAACTAAATCCTTGTAACAGTGCGAAATTCAATGTCTACATGGTGCATATACAAATATCTCTCTCCCTCTTTCTCTCTCTCTCAGGGTCTTTGACAGATTTTTGTGCTTATAAGTGAGCAATTTGACAGTGACAGATCACGGTGATAGATGGAAACAGATTTACTGCATCAAATTCAGGTGATTTTTAAACTTCTAGTACCTTCAAAGAGCTTGCCCACTTGCACATCAACCAGAAGTTTGGTACATAACGAAAGGGACTGTAATTTCTGTTCTTCAAATTCATGTTCTATATAGAGAGGCTACATTAATAAGTAATGGAGCTGGTCACCAAGGCATAAATTCTTGACTCTGGGTTCTTTCAGAGTCAAGGTCAGATATCCAGACAGCTTATTTCATAAGTGCACATAATTATTGAAGTTAAAGAAGAAACTTTTTTTTAATGTAAAGTGAACAAATGCTTTAAAATAGTGACATCAAGCAAGATCAACCAGTCCAAAAATTGTTTTTCCAGTTGACAACAACATTTATTATCTGTGTTGTGGGATTCTGTAGCTTCTTTAGCCACTCTCTAACTTATTCATTCAAATCACTTAGCAATGCAACTGCCCTCTTAGATTATCAGTCTGTTAGGTCGAATACTATCTCTGATGCACCCTGTGATATTTAGCAAAGTTATTAATACACAATAATATCTTAATAGGTAGACCTGTAGCATTTTTCTAACAATTAAAACTTAACCAAACTGCTTAAATTAGAGGAAAAAAGCAAAACATGAAATAAACACAGTACAGCTAACATCTGGGATAAATTATATATACAAAAATACAAAAGAATAAGACTATGGTTGTTAAATTAAGCAAATTATCATCTAATATTTGCCTTCTATAATACATAAAGTCTTGCTTAATAGTTACATCTGTATACATTATAAATTATTTCAAAGTCCCTGAATGAAGAGTGGATAGATACATTGACCTTACATTATTTAAAAAATATGAAATTTTACTGGACAAAGTTAAATACTCCATGGAACATTCCCAGATTATTAATTATAGGCTTAGTATAATAGGTACTTTTTAATCATAATATTCCAAATAGTATATATGTATATTTTTTTGACAGAGAGAGGTCTTCCTTCCATTGGTTCACCCACAAAACGCCCGCTACTGCCTACATGCTGCACCGATCCGAAGCCAGGAGCCAGGTGCTTCTTCCTTGTCTCCCATGCAGGTACAGGACCCAAGCCCTTGGACCATCCTCCTCTTCCCTCCCGGGCCACAGCAGAGAGCTGGACAGGAAGAGGAGCAACCAGGATAGAATCTGGCTCTCCAACCGGGACTAGAACCTGGGTGCTGGCACCGCAGGCATAGGATTAGCCAAGTGAGCCGCAGCGCCAGCCCCAAATAATATATTTTAAACAATTATTTTACATATACACATGCTATGCTATTTTATGAGAGCTGTAGTAATATGTGTAATGAGAATATTTGCATGAAAGTCTTAGAGCTGGCTGTATCATCCCTGATTAATGCAACTTAGATTATCAATTTTATTTTTAAAATCACAAAATTTGGAAAAAGTATGGGATATATGAAAGTTCTCATGAAACCTTATATTATCATTTGAAATGGAACATGTTAAGATGTTTTTCCTTGTGCTCAAATTTCTCAATGATTGTTGTTAGGCGGAAAAAGTGGGTTCTGTTCTCTCTGTCTTTAGAATTTTCATTTTACACAGGATCTAGTACCCCCTAATTTTTAGACTAGAACTACATTCATGCACCATTGTTGATATTATACCCACTAACAACCAGAAAGCTTAATAAAATGAATATATGGATTGGCACGTTAAGCTTCATTCAGTAAGATGAGCAGCAAAGTAAAACATCACAAATAAGGTAACACTGATAATTGTTGCACAGCGATATAAAACTCCCATGCTTAACAAGAGCTGCCACATCCCTTTGATGTGATTTGATTTTGCTTTGCATTGCCTTGTTTTTTGCAGAGGCTACAACATTACTTTAGCACCTTCTCCTGGATCCAATTTTCCCCAGGACTGACTTCTGTTATTCATTTGTATATCCCAAACAGCAAGTAAGCAATCATATTTTCACTAAGAGTAATAATTCTGAACCCTCATACAAACAACAGAAAATACTGGAAATATACTAATTTACAAAAATTAAAGTTGCAAAAAGCTTCATCATAAAAGGATAGTTATCACCAAAAATATCTTTGATTTATATAAAAAAGAACAAGGTGTTTAAATTATAAGAAAAGGCATATACTAACCAGAATTAAATTAGCTTTATAATCTGCAAACTGCTTTAATCTTTCATAGGAGGAGAGAGTAATGATCATATATTATAGGTAGTTAAAATATTCTAAAAACTGTTATTTGAATTAGAGGTGCACTTGAGAACATGAAATAGTCTCATGACCCATCACTTCCATTATGGTTGGAATAATAGTCCTGGATAGTTATATGGCATAATAAGAATCTTTTAAGTTAACAAATTCAAAGATGTGCTTTTTATCATCAAGATCACTAACTAGCAATTATTAAGCATCATGTGGGAGCTTTTTTCTGATAGATATTGACCCTGTAAAGAACAAAATTTGAACACAGAACATTTTTCCCATAAGATAGACACTGTGGTACGGTGTTGTGGCAGAGCAGTTTAAACTGCCATCGGCAAAATGGGTATCCCATATAGGCGCCAGTTAGTGTCCCGTCTGATCTTCCAATTCAGCTCCTTCCTAATATTCCTGGGAAGCAGTGGCAGACGACTCAAGTAATTGGGACCCTGCAGCACAGTTGGGAGACCTAGCTGAAGCTCCTGTTTCCTGGCTTACCCTTGGTCTAGCCTCGTCCATTTCAGCCATTTGGAGGAGTGAACCAGTGGGTAGAACATTCTTTCTCTCTCTCTCTCTCATGCCTTTCAAGTAAATAAATAAATAAATCATTTTTAAAAAAACATAAACATTGTAGTTAGTCCTGTAAAACAGAGTGATTTGGTCTCATACATTTGCTTTTTCCAAAAACAAAGAAAGTAATAATTTTTAGTCATTATGTATTTAGAAGATGCATAACCTCAGACAGTCCTATAAAGAAATAGCAAATAAAATATAACTGAGGCAGGGAAGAATAGGAATTACACATGTTTAAGGTAAATATATTCAAGAAAAACAATCAGCAAGGTTTTTATACAGTGATTTAGCTACCTACAGAATGTTAAAATGAAGACAGATCACATCAGATTCAGATCTTATCTGATCCAAACCACAGCATCTGGACACTTCCATCAAGCCATGGCCATGCCACTGATCACAAAATAGCTAAAATAAAGTTTAAAAGTTCTACCTAGTTGAGCTTTTTTCAGGATGCAAAGTAATGGAAGAGTCAGATAGAGTCAGAGATACCTGAAGGTATGTGCCCTGCCACTGATAGTATGAAAGCAATGCCTTGCCATATGGTTAGGCTCCTGGCTACAGCCTGGCCCAGCCTTGGTTATTGTGGAAATCTGGAGTTAACCAGCAGATAGGAGAGCTCTCTGTTATCTCTCTGTCTCTCTTTCTCTCTTACATTCAAATAAAGTTAAAAAAAAAAACAAATCCAACCTAGCAAGAGAATAAAAACTTCCACTTAAGATGGGTCTGAATACAGCCAACATCTCCACTAAGAATTACAGTTGCAAGTATGAAAAAGCGAGAGTTCTCAACCCTTACATTGCCATTTACAATTAATTGACACATGGCCAATTTAAATACCTGCCATTTGCTAAGGTCCTCAAGACATTATGTATTTGCTAATTTGAAAGACTCCCTAAATAACACATCAGAGACAAAAGAGCAAAGAAAATTAGAGTTTATCATTGAAAATCAAAAATAAATAGATTTACATGTAGCTATATCACATTGAATTTCTGTTGACGCAATTCCTAGAATTTCATCCTGCCTCTGGTATTTTTACATTGTTTTCATTGAATTTTCTTATTATGTCCTGAAAGTTTGACCTAGGGTATCATGGCGCTCCAATGCAATGGCAGTTGTTGGATGCTGCCGTGGCCAAGGCAATCACCAAATGCAAGATAAGTGTGATTTCTGTAGTGAATAATAGAATTAAAGCAAGAATGAAAACACTCACATTTCTGCAGCCCTATGGCACTGGCCAGATAATTATGGTATTCCTAGAAATTAAATAGGCAATAAATCTACCAAATTCTTACATGATCTATGATAATCAAGTCCAGCAAATCTTAAAAGAAACATACATAGCCCCTCAATCAATTCCCATATTCGAGTCAGTTTATAGACCCAGACCCTTTGAAGGAAAGATCCCTACCTCGTCTGTTTGTGCTGCCAAAACAGCTGCTGTGCAAGCTGCTTCGCTTCTCAGCACAGTCTCAGCTCTACCATCAAAGGACTGGGAATTTGTAAACAACAGAAATTTATTTCTCATGTTCTGAAGGCTAAGAAGTCCAACATCAATGTGCAGCCAGGATTGATGTCTTGGGAGAACTTCTCTGCCTGCACTGCTGTCCCTTGTTGCTATATCCTCTGGAAATAAGGGGCTCTGTGTCCTTGTGTGGTGAAATCACTCCCTTCTATTCTGCGGCATTTTATAAGGATGTTAATTCCATCCATGACAACATGTCCTCATGACTTACTAATTTCCCAAAGGCAGCACTGCCTAGAACTGTTGCATTGGCTGTTAAATTTCAACCTGAACTTTAAAGAAACACCATATTTCAAGCATGGCAAAAAGGTATCTGATATTTTTTTAGGAAGGATCCCAGGATACTAACCAAAAATGTACAGGTAATAGTTCTCCTGTTTTTCCCTAAGGAATTCATGACTGTTTAACAGTGTAGATGTACATAATGGAAAAGAAAATCATCAGATTTTTCATGGAATAGTAGAAACTGGTTCAACTAGTACTAAACCTGGGACCAGTCTCACTGTGGTCCATCAGGCAGACTAGTCTCATGAAATTCAGGTATCACTAAAGTTTGGCTCAGGGGGCCGATGATATGCACAAAGTGTTGAGACATGTTTCCCTGTTAGCCAGTTCGAGACTGCACTTCTTCAGATCCAGCTCCCTGCCCATGCACCTACAAAAGCAGCAAAAGATGGCCCAAATACTTGGGCCCTGCACCCATGTGGGAAATCTGGATGGAGTTCCTGGCTCCTGGCTTCAGTATGGTCTAGCCCTGGCTATTGTGAAAATGGTGTGAGTCAACCATCAGATGGAAAATCTCTTTCTATCTCTCCTTCTCTTTTCCTCTCTCTTGTCACTCTTTCAAATAAATATAATCTTCCTTTAAAAAAGTATTAGCTCTACATCTGGTAGTGAGTCCATTGGTTCTGCAAATCCATCTCTTGATAATTTTCTGAGGTTTTTACAAAGATTTTTGTTTATTTGAAATTCAGATGTACAGACAGTGAGAGGCAGAGACAGAGATGGAAGTCTTCCTTCCACTGATTCAGTCCCCAAATGGTCTCAGTGGCAGGAGTGGGGCCAAGCTAAAACCAGAAGCCAGGAGCTTCTCCTGGGTCTCCCATGTGGGAACAGGGGCCCAAGCACTTAGGTCATCTTATACTGCTTTCCCAGACCATTAGAGGGAGCTGCATTGAAAGAGATGCTGGTAGAGCCAGCGCCAAGGCTCACTTGGTTAATCCTGTGCCTGAGGCCCCGGTATTCCATATGGGTGCTGGGGTCTAGTCTCTGTTGCTCCTCTTCCAATCCAGCTCTCTGCTGTGGCCCGGGAAGGTAGTGGAGGATAGCCCAAATGCTTGGGCCCCAGGACCCACATGGCATATCAGAAGGAAGCACCTGGCTCCTGGCTTCGGATCGGTGTAGCTCCAGCCATAGTGACCACTTGGGTGGTGAACCAACGAAAGGAAGACCTTTCTCTCTGTCTCTCTCTGTCACTGTCTAAAACTGTCAAATAAATACAATAAATAAATAAAAAGAAAGAGATGCTGGCACCACAGGCAAATAATTAACCTACTGTATCACAGTGCTAACCCAAATTTTCTGAGTTTTATAATGCATAATTGTATTATACCTACTTAGCAGCTTGCAGAATCCCTACATTGAATCCATGGCATGTGAAGCAAGATATTGTTGGAAAAAAACAGGTGTAAGTCAATAAAACTGTCTCTATCTAGAATGAGTAGATGGGCAGGTGATGAGAGATTAGAGTTGGCAACAGGACTTGAAAGATGGAAGGATGGCGATTAACACCAAATCACAATTCAACTTAGCTATTTGACCTAATCAGAAGACACTTAGTTCCTTAGAGAATGACAGTGATTATTAACCAGGAGTTGACTTCAGCTACATCTGCTTTACCAGATGTAATTTTATTGAATGAGTAAATTAGAACATTTTCTAGTCTCTAATATGCAGCTATTGGTTAATTACATGCCTATTTTCCCATATTTGTTCATATGGACCAGCAGATCAAGTTTTCTTTCAGCTGAAAAGGCCAATACTTTAATTTTATTACACTGCTTCAGAGAGATGCCAGCTCTTTATTTGTATGATACGATTTAGTTCACAGTTTATCCTTTCTTTTCACAAAATATCACACTGGTTCATGGAAAGCATAAACAAGAAGTAGTAATTACTTTGGGCTTATTGTTAAGATCTTTGTGTGTCAGAAGGTGGGAGATAGAAGTTGAAGGAATCCAGTAATATGGGACATGTCAAGCTAAGGTAAAGGACAATTTGTTGCATGTAAGAGACACAACACGGGATTGACCTATTTGGATTACAGATAACGTATTCCTCTGAGTATGTAACTCTGGCCCACTTGCTAGAAATCCAAAAGGTACATCCTGAGAATCTCTTCCACAGGTTCAGGCTGTTCTGGAAGCTGTTATGCTCTTTGTATCACATAATCAACAAATCCATAGTGCTTGAAGTCGGTGGCAGATAGGAATGTTGTGTGTTGTCTTTCTCCTTTGGGAGAATTGTAGCACGAGTCTTTAAGATTATGGAATAAGGCTTTGCCATTTTTTTATAGATAACCACTCCTTTGTGAGAAACAATTCTTGGCTTGCTTTTGTCTTGTAGTAGAAATTAAGTGCTTAAATATGGACCACCAAGTAACTAACTGACATGAGTTGGCCATCATAAATCAGCTGTTATCTGTCCCATGAAACCACACATTTGGGCATGAAAAGGCATATAAGAGGATACTTCAAAATGGGATTCAAAGATAAGTTAATTTTTGTACAATTTTAAAAAACCCATAGTTTTTCCACAAAGTTTTGAAGACCCTCTAGTACTATGGTTTCTTCTACAAAGGACCTGAATATACTGGAACTTTAGCACCCACAGGTGACATAAAACTAATCTCCTATGGATACAAAGATGACTGTCTGAAGAGCATTCAGTAATTCATAAGCATGCATATTATGGAAACTGTACAAGGACTTACATTTGTTATCAAAATAATCTTACATTTAATCTCATTTCTCCAGAAACGTTTTCTAGGTTTTCTGATACTAACTGGGCCAAGCAGGCTCTGAAGACACAAGCACGTTGCAGGAAGAAGTGGCCCAAGTGCCCACGGTGCTTGTTCTTAATACACTGACTTCTGTCTTCACGTGTGCACCTTTGACTTCTCAGGGTTGGGCTTGGGGCTTCTCAAGTCAGTTGGCAGAGGAAGAGAGACCCAGGTCAGGTTTACAGATCATTCTCTTGAAACTGGGAAAGCACAGAATGGCCTTAGCTTATGTCTAAGGTATTCCTGGAGAACAGTTCCCATTGGACAGCGCTTTGAGCAGTGTATGACTGATCAGTTTCTTGGAGGAAGAAGGGTCAGAATTTTGACTTGTACTGATTACCAGGCTGTGACAAATGTTTGAATTGATGGTCAAGCACTTTGAGGGAATATAATTGAAAATGATACCAAGGAAATTGGAAGAAAAATAGGAGTTTAGACTTCTCTGGATATAAAAGTAAAATGTAGTTTTGTAAAATGTATACAAATGAAAAGGGCATCTTATGATGACTATTTTGAGCCCTTGTCTATCTTATTGTGGAAATGTGGTCCTACATTTTAGTTGTTGAATATTATAGTTAATGGTGGATTAAGCCTGTAAATATATAGTGGATTGAAAGTATGTTTTTGCAAATAGTAAAGAAAAAAGAAGGAAGAAGGGGGAATTGAGGGAGGAAGAGTGAGAGGGAAAGAAGTATGTTTATGTTCTTAGAACTATCTCTTTGAAGTATATAAAATCCGTTCTATCTATATGAATAAAATTTTTAAAAAAGAAAAAACTACGTGTGAGTGATCACCCATAGGCCACCTCAGCAGACTAGATTTTTTTTTTGTAAAGATTTATTTATCAATTTGAAAGGGAGAGTTAGAGAGACAGGAAGAAACAGATTCCTTTCATGTGCTGGTTCACTCCTCAAATGGCTGCAACAGCCAAGGCTAGGCCAGGCCAAAACCACGCCAAAGCCACACCTAAGCCAAGAGCCAGGAGCTTCATCTGGGGGTGTCAAGGGCCGTAGTATTGAGCCATCCTCAGTACTTGGGCCATCTTCCACTCCTTTCCCAGCTGCATTAGCAGAGAACTGGAATTGAAAGTGGGGCAGCCAGCACTTGGAATATGAAAATGGTGCCCATGTAAGATGCCATCGTCTCAGGCAGCAATTTAACCTGCTACACCGTGACTGGACCCTTGCTAACACATTTATATTTGCACATGGAATAGTTGTATAATTGTTGCTTGATATCCAGTGGAAGAATAGATCACTCAAGGATCTTACCTCCTTTTCTGAGAAAAGAATAAGTTTGTTTTCAGTGTACACAGGGCACCTGTACCATGTGAATTGTTACACTGTGTTTCTATAATAAATATGATTTAGGATATGAGTATAGGGACAGACATTTGGCACAGTGGTTAAGATGCCACTGAGAAAGCTCACATTCCACACAAGAATGCCTAAGTTTCAGTCCTAGCTCTGCTTCAGATTCCAACTTCCTGTTACTACACACCCTGGGAAACCCTAGGAAATGGCTTAAATATTTGATTTGTGCTGCCCAGGTAGGAGACTTGGAATGAATTGTGGTCTGGTTTCAGCCTGGGTACATGTGAGGTAAACAAGCAAGCGGCCTATCTCCCTCTATCTCTGTCTCTGCATCTATGCCTCTCTCCCCACCAGCCTCTCCCCCTTTCAAACATATTTTTGTTTTCAAATAATTTTTTTTACATGTGTTAATTTGACTGGGTCATTGAGTGGCCAATGAAAAGTTCTTCCCCAATGTGTCTGTGCATGTGTTTCTTGATACAATTAGCATTTGAATTCATGGACTTGGTGATGTAGATTACCTTTCCATGTGTGGACTGGCAGCATCAAATTCATTTAGGGCCTGAACAGAAAAAAAGTCTGAGAAATAAGAAATTTGCCTACTTTTTCTGTCATGGGATGGCGCATCTAATCTCATTTCCTCCCCTTAGACTGGAATTCACAATATTAACAGCCCCATTCCTCAGACATTAGGACTTGAACTTAATTTTCAGAGCCTCCATTCTGCAGATTGCAGATTTTGGAACTTCTAAGCTTCCAACATATTGTAAGCCAGTTCATAATTTCTTTTTATGGATTTCTGCATCCATAGATAGAACTATAGATACATAAATAGAAGAATAGATAGATAAGCTCCTATTGAATCTATTTCTCTAAGGAACTCTATTACACCGTAAAACAAAATGCTGTATATTTGTTACTTAGGAAAATAAAAATTTATCTTTAGTCCTGAAGGTGCCATGTCTAAAATCAGTCTGACTAGACTAAAGCCAAAAAAGCAGTAGTTTCCTAGCTTTTCAAGGTTTTAAAAGCACTATAAGTTCTCACACTCTAATTAATGGCTGTCCATGTTAACTGGCCAGAGGTAGTTCACTCCAACTCTGCTTCCACTCCATTCTCCTCTCTTCACATTCACCTTTTCTGCCACCCCCATAAGAATTCTGTGATTATATTAGGCACACATGCAAAGTGTGAACCTTGCTGACTCAAAATATTTCATCCAATCACATGCACAAAATCTTTTGTACTAGGTAAAGGAATATTTTCATAAGTTCCAAGGAAGAGACTTAGACATATTTGGGATGTCATTATCTTGTCTACCCTGATAGCATGTGTGAAACTATTTCTAAAAACTGTGCAATGAACACAAATCTTGTTTTATTATCTTCATGTCAAATGAACAAGGAATCACAAGTAAACCACAGACTTTGAAGGATATTTTTAATTATTTTCTTTTTTTTTTCTGACAGGTAGAGTTAGACCATGAGAGAGAGAGAGACAGAGAGAAAGGCCTTCCTTTTTCTGTTGGTTCATCCCCTAAATGGCCGCCATGGCTGGCACGCTGTGGCCAGCGCGCTGGGCCTGTCTGAAGCCAGGAGCCAGGTGCTTCCTCCTGGTCTCCCATATGGATGAAGAGACCAAGCACTTGGGCCATCCTCCTTTGCCTTCCCGGGCCATAGCAGAGAGCTGGACTGGAAGAGGAGCAACCGGGACAGAATCTGGCGCCCCAACCGGGACTAGAACCCCGGGTGCCAGTGCCGCAGGCAGAGGATTAGCCAAGTGAGCCGTGGCGCCAGCCTATTTTCTTTAATTTGATATTATGTGTACTTTTATTTTAATTACCTCATAGAAATCCTAATACCATGTGTAACAAGTACGAGGTTCCTAGTCTACAGGTGAAGAAGTAGGTACCATATGTTCTTGTCTAATTAGAGACGGATTTAAGACTAAAATCCTAATAACCAAAACCTGATCATGTGTGTTTTCTACTATGATGTAATCTTGTCTTATAAGGGAAAATGAACCAGTAAATAAATAAAATTACTTTATAAAAAAAAAATCTAACACTAACAGCACATGTCAGAAAACATATTGTTCTCGATATCCACAGGAGTATCCACTGTAGCTGACAAATAGTAGATTTTTAATTAAGGTATAAGGGGTAATAACAGACTAAGATTTCAGATTATTCATATGAGATTTTTATTTGTAATTCCCCTTATATATTTGGTTTCTTTAATATTTATATGTAATGATTGATATTACTTGAAAATTTAATTTTAAAATATTAACATTTACTCATGTATAGCTCATTTTGCTTTCCTGATTGGATATGTCCCTTTACATTTATTTCCTGCTGATAGCAAAATACAAAAGTCATCTAAGTCAGTATAAAACAAGGAAAAAAGATAGAAATATTCCATCAGAATACCTCACATCTAGCTGAGATTCTGTTAACATCAGCCGTCCTCTTCCCAGAGTGTTTTGAAGGCTGGTGCCTTCAAAGGTTCTATATATTCACTTTGTGTAACTGGCTTGTGTTGAAAACAAGATCAATGCAAATCTTAGAGCTCATATCACAGAACAAAGTGTTCTGTGAACCAATTTATCTATTTTCTAGTTTTCACTGCAGGCAGCAAAGTGCTATTTGAGGGTATGCTACATGTTTCCTCTATGGATTCTCTTCAATCTATAGCATATTGTATGGCTTCATTTCCAATTGTTCTCCTGTTCTGAATGCCTTTGACGCCTTTGCTTGTCATAGCATAGGGTACTCATTGTCCTATCTCTGATCAGAAGATACAGGAAACTTCTTTTCACCAATGGGTTTTGATTGGTTATGTTGTTGTCAGAAGCCCCAAATGTGTTTGCTTGTTTTGATTGGTACTTTTACTCTAGTCATTCTAAAAGAGAATTGTATTGGGTAGAATCTAAATTAGGAAGATGAAAGATACACAAACAGATTTTTTGACCAACACACAGGATGGGCCCAAGCTAAACCTATCCCCCTTTTGAAGCTGAGCTAACATTCCAACTCGTCTGAGGTTGTCTCAGACTCTTCTGACACACAGAAGTGTGAGCATGAGAATAAATACTTGTGGTGATCCACTGAATTCTGGGTAAAAGGGTGTTCTCTTCAGCAATTAATAATGCACCTTTCCAAACTAACTGAAAATTCTCTCATATTGGCTAGTTAATGCCTGACCCCATTCTCGTCTTTCCTACAGCCTATGACTAGCTTCTTTTATAATAAAGGTATTTCTCATTTCCCTTAAATATACTTTCTTAAAATGCAGAGAGGTAACTTGAATGCTAACTACATTTAAAGATTTATTTACATTTTTAACTTTTCATAAAATACTGAAAATTACCCAAGTAATGAATTAATTTTTAGACTATAACAGAACAGTAAGAAATATCTTTTTTTTTAAAGATTTATTTATTTATTTGAAAGTCAGAGTTACACAGAGAGAGGAGAGGCAAAGAGAGAGAGAGAGAGAGAGAGAGAGAGAGGTCTTCCATCTGCTGGTTCACTCTCCAGTTGGCCACAAGGGCTGGAGCTGTGCCAATCCGCAGCCAGGAGCCAGGAGTTTCTTCCAGGTCTCCCACGTGAGTGCAGGGGCCCAAGGACTTTGACCATCTTCTACCAGTCTCTCAGGCCATGACAGAGAGCTGGATTGGAAGTGGAACAATCAGGTCTTGAACTGGTGCCGATATGGGATGCTGGCGCTTCAGGCCAGGGTGTTAATCCACTGAGCCACAGCACCAGCCCAGTAAAAAATATCTTGCCACTTATTTTATCCTCTGGCTATTAGTCATAAAATAAAGCATACAGTTTTGATACAGACTATCTAGTTCCCTGAATTCTTTGAGTTGTCCAAGTTTTATCTTTCTGTCACATGAAGTAAGCAAACTAAAAACAAAAAAAACATGAACTCAGTATAAATATTCTGATCCACTTCACCTTTTCTTAGTTCTTTTTCAGAGTATACATTGTTTAGACAGAAATAATTTTGAAATATCTAATTTTGTCATAAATTTTGTACATTTTGACAATCATTGGTTACTCTAAAATTTCCACTAAGTTTTCTATAAAATGAATTCAGAGATGACAACTGTTTATTGTTCTTCTACAAAGAGTTTTTTGATTGCTAGCACTGATGCAAGCTGTCAAACTCATGTGTAAACTCCATGGCTGCATTTATTTTTACTATAAAAATAATTTAAGCTCCCCCCAAAATATAACTATTAATTTACTCCAGTAACTTTAAAGGCCCATGTCTAATATCTATCAAATTCTAGTTTTGTGGCCATGAGTCTTTAACTATCTGATTCAGAGTCACTAATTCTCTGAAATTCTGTGTTAGGCACCCATAAAATAATTTATTCTCGTGGTAGGTTCAAAGTGCTTTTAGAAGACTTTGGGGAAAGAACATTTCTAATGTTTTATTTTTCATGTATGAATTTCACACAAAATCTCAGTGAAATGATTGGATTATCAACAGGTAAACACCCTCCCACTGATCAAGCAAGAGAAGTAAAAAAAAAAAAAAAGCACATAGTACAGATGGTAGTTAATTGATTTCCAATTGAAAATGCAATGCTCTTTATCATGCTGCAGCAGCTCTGGTGAAAATGGTGGATATCCCTAATTGATGCTTAATTTAGCATCAGGAAACCTAAAAGAATGCATTGTATAGAAATTTTGGTTTTATAAAAAATTAGTTTTTAAGCAATGGATTTCGGTTTCATGAAGCAGCTTTACATTTTTAATAACTGAACTTTTAGAGCAAATGTGGTACTGGTGTTTTTTCTTTATTTTGATGATTTTACTATCAATGTAGACTATATTCCACCATTAGAAATATATGATTGACCTCGTCCTAGATGCCCTATGAAAATCAATGGAATCTTGATGCAGGAAATGGAACAACTGTGCAGTAAATGTTGTGATTCAATTGTTTATCACTCAAGTTTATTTTTTGCAGATACCAATAAGACCACGCTGCAATTGTGTAGCCTTTTCTATATTCTACAGTGCTTGGCTTTCAAATAGGGATAAAAATGCTTGTCCTGTCTTCTCAGAGCTGAAGCTGTGATTACCTGACATAAAAAGAAATAAAACTTCTTTCTAAGTAAAGAGTTCTGTATGTGACATGGGATTATTATTGCTATCACGTCTGAGGAGAATTTTAGTAAAACTTGGATTTCAGTTCTGCTTCTATTACTTTTAATATGTGTAAAGCTCAATAATTTCCTACTTTCACACTAAGCCTCAGGTTTTTTGTGTATAAAATTTATGTAATTACATACTGACTTATAAGGAGTATATGTGTATATCCATGCATGCTTGAAAATTATATGATTTATATGTGGAAAATGAGGAATTTATTTTTGAGCAACTGTATGATAACCACGTAGAAATTTTAACAACATAAAAAACATTATTAAAGTTAACCATGGATAGAGTTGCATGTGGTACATTTTGACAATCAATAATAAGGGCCTACATTATATTCCAGAAACACGAAGGGAAAGAATTATAAAGTTAAAGAGAATCAGCTTTCACTTTGCCTCCATGCATGGCATTTCTGTTCATACAAGTCCTTCGGTGACTGTATTCTAGTGGATCCGTAACTCCTGTATTGCGCATCATAGATAACAATTGTTTAAGAAAAGGAAAGAAAACCCTGAAATTTCTAGAGACTACTCTTGAGGCCTTGTATAATATTCTTCCACTATTCAAGCATCAGCCAACCCACTCCATCCCAGGGGAAAGACTGCAACACAGGCTTTAGGACTGTAAACTGTCTGAGCTCTCATAACTACAGGTAAAGGTGGGGTGCAGTAAGGGAATTGGGAATATGCATAGTTATGCCCCTTTCTGAGGTTTCTTTCAACATAACTGGAGTGATCAGAGGCAATGAAACTTTGATTTCCTTTTTGGGAGACCTCTTTTGCTTTGTGTATTTCTTTCCATATGATGGAGTAGAAATACAGTAATAGAGGATACCTTTTCCCATGGATGATGATCTTTAGTTTCTGTTTCCTTAATTCAAATTAATGCATTTTTTACTTCCAGACTTTCAAAACTTCCAAGCAGAATAGATTTTGGAATGCTCCTTTGAGAAGAAAAGCCCTTTCATTTTTTTTGTGTTACATCTATATACATATATGTGTATATATATATATATATTTTCTCTCTCCACACACACATAAACATAGGCCATATTTTAGATGATTTTGATGACTACCTCTTCATTTATCTGAGGTTCAAAATGCTGTTCTAGAATTGATGAGCAAAACTCATGGTTTTTGTGGGGTGGGGGAGTTGTTGAAGAGTTAAACTGATGTGGAGGATATGAGTTAACTATTACAGCCTCTACTTACTTATCTAAGAACTCAACCTTGAAACATCGTTACATTTTTAAAAGATTTTTATTTATTTATTTGGCAAACAAAGTTACAGAAAGATAGCCACTGGTTCACTCCCCAAATGGCCTCAGTAGTCGGAGCTGAGCCTATCCGAAGTCAGTAGCCAGGAGCTCCTTCCAGGTCTCCCACCTGGGTGCAAGGTCTCAAGTACTTGGGTCATCTTCTACTCCTTCCCAGGATCACTATGGATCACAAGAGGAGTATCTGGGAAATGAATCAGCTCAAACATGGCATTCCAGCACCAGAAATGGAAGCTTAGCCTACTATGCCACAGAGCCAGCCCCATTATATATTTATTTGATAGTATTTATTTGCCTGTTGAAAAGCAAAGCCCAACCTCTCCCCCCATTAAACTGCAAGCAACATGAGGCAGGGAGTATTACTTTTATTTTTCTTTCTGATCAAAAGATTACTGATAAAAGGCAGGTGCATAGTAAATTACATGTAAAATAAGTTTAAACAAAACCATACAGACTTGCATTTCATTTTTTTTTTTTTTTAAAAGCACACATACACACATTTTCTGATTTTGGCCTACCCAAACTTGTGCTCCTGCTAGTCATACTGGAGCTCCACAATAGGGTTAAGACAATACTAAATTATTGCTTTTTGTTTTGTTTTGTTTTATTTTATTTCTCTCAGGCTTCTCACAACATAGCTGGCCAAGGATAACTGGGCAAAAGGTCGATAATACCACCTGGGTATTTACTGTCTAATAGCATATCATTCTTGACCATAAAGGAAATTGATTTCATTTTATAAATCAGAAAACAGAAAAATAATAACATAACAGTGAAGTATGAGAAATGTAATATAAATATAATATTTCTAATTTCAAGTGATTTTACTAGGCAAATTTATATTTTCATAGTTAACTTAAGTTCACAATTATTGTTATTGTGATTGTGCCATAATATTAGGAGCATTGTCTCCCATCATATGTTATATATTCAGTATGAATACTAAAGTTAACACAGTGTACCAGATTAGTAATTATATTAAACGATTGGCCATGTTAAAGAAGGTAGTGAGTTTACTGTGGAAAACTCATAGCTGTTAGAGGTTAGAGAGGCATAAAAAGCTTAATTAATTTTTAATGAAATTCTATAATCAAATCATATTTTTAAAATGATGAAGGTAAACTCACTGAATAATAAGAGATTAATAGAAATAGTAAAAAGGTGCTTTCTTCATAGCTACATTATCCTAGATGTTTAGAACTGAGGAGTCACATTTCTAGAAGAAATGTAGAGAAAGGAGGAAGGTGTGGCCATTGTATTACTCCTGATATTTTCCCTAGCAATGAGTTCAGTATGATTTAGTTTGCTACATGGACTGGATCAGAAGACAAAGGTTAGGAGAAAGAGAACTACATCTTTTTAAAAATGTCCTCAATTTCAAGGATCAATAACATTTTTGTTAGAAGTGTTTTTGTGTTTCTGTATTCATATATATATACATGTATTGATATATATGCATCATTTATATATACGACACATTGATATACTTAATAATGTTATACTGTATAATATATATATGTATATATATATATACATTTATTTCCCAAAATGACTCTTCCAGTTGTAAAATTCTGAGTTAGCTTTTGACAGAATAAAAATAGTTTTATTTAGATATTTCTTTATACCAGTTTTTTAAAAATTTTGAGATGGCAATTTTTACTTTTCCTCTTTTTTTGAAAACATTATATCAATATCACAAAGTGATTGATTTAAGGCAATGATCATAACATGGAGAAAGAAGGGAATATTGTCATCTAAATAGTATGACAGAAATGAGTAATATCTATAACTACACACTAAATTATATTTGCACATATTTGTGTTCTATATTAACTTTCACAAATAACAGAAAATATGTAATGTTTGTCTTTTTGAGACTGACTTATTTCATTTCTTATAATAATCTCCAGTTTCATCTATTTTGTTGCAAATGTCAGATTCTCATTCTTTTATGACTGAGAAATAGTCCATTATGTATACATATCACATTTTCTTTATCAAATCATCAATTAATTGGCATCTAGATTGAATCCATGCATTTGTTATTGTAAATTGAGCTGCTATGAACATGGGAGGTGGGGCCAACATTGTAGTGTAGTGGCTAAAGACACCCCCCTACACACACAATGGCTAGCATCCCATATGGTCATGGTTTTGAGTGCCTCTGGATATAGTCAGTAGGGAGAGGTGATTTCGGAGCCATTGGTATGCTTGAGGTCCTACCTTTTCCCTGTGCCTAGGTGAAGTAGCTGATTCACAACTCACAACGAGCACACAGTGCCAGTGCACTTCACCCACCCAGATGTGTGCACAGACAAAACACTAACTCATTCCATACTGTGGCTTCCATCTCTACTAGGAGAGCCATCCTCATTGTGTAGGGAAACTCCATAGTCAAATAGTGGGTTGCCAAGGAATTTAGTTACACCTGTAATGATTTCAGGTGGTTGGGAGAAGGGTCTTATGAGCTATCCCAACTGCCTTGCCCCCTCTGGCTGCCACAGAACATAGCAGATTGTGGGCCTGGGCTCTAGGGCCATAGCTACCCTGCTAAACCCCTCTGGACCTATAGAGCTAGAAGGCAGGAATCTCTCATGAATCCTCTAGATGTAGCTGTTTTGTAGCATCTTGGTGCAGGGGGAAGAAAACACTAGATTTGTTTACATGGCCATCTTAAATCTCAGGAAAATATTTTTCTTTAGCAGACAGCAGAAGATGAACCAAGTACTTGGGTCTGTGTCTCCCCTGTGGGACGTCAAGGTAAAGATCCTAGCTCCTAGCTTCATTCTGGCCCAGACTTGGCTGTTTCAGCCACTGGAGGAGTGAACAGGCAAATAAGAAAATTCTTTCTTCTCTCTCTCTTTTCTCTCTTTAACTCTTTCAAATACACAAAAATAGTAAAATTTCTTTAATATATTATTTTAGTGTGTTGAATATTACTTGATAAATTAAAAGGGAAATGAGAATTAAAAGAGAATTTCCAGAAAACTTCTCTAAAAAAATAATTTCAAAACCAATAAACATTAAGTCTCCTCTGAGCTTTGTGATTATAGCTTAAAATGATAGTTCATATACTTAATTCAAAATTATAAAGAATGCCCCATAGATGTTCTTAAAATATCAATATCAAAGAGAATGCAGATGGATGTTATAATAATAATTACTAGAGGAACTTATCATTTTAAAATGTTGCTGGTATATGTTCAGTTCTTACTTTTATTTAAACCTGTACAAAATTGAAAGTAAGTGCTAAACCTGGTCTTCAAAATCATATAAATGTTCTGGTCAGTAGCTCAACTACTGAAATTCAGTGAGAGTCTTGAAAACTAATTAAACATTTGACAAAGAAACATTCCCCTATGAATGCTTCATTTTTCTGTGAAATTCATTTGGAATTTTCATGATCAAATTTGGAAAAACAAAACACTTGCTTTTATGGGCTTAAGCATGTTTAATACTGATGAGTGCAGTATTCCAATGGGACCCAGGCAAACAGAACAAATGAAATAAACTTAATACAGAACACTCTACTACAGAGGCATTTCCTTCCTGCAATCATTCTATTATTCTTGCTGTAATTTCTATAGTTCAAGATTTTATTTACATACATATGTATATTTGCAAAGTAAAACTATATTTATTTAGCCATATTAAAAATAGAAAGATTATATATGACTTTAAGTAATTATCTTAATATTGTAATAACTTCTTCTCATGCACGAATAAAAATGGTATCCAACATTAATTTTATTTTTTAATGACTATGGTGAAAACTAGGGCAATAGTTATCCCTTAATTCAAAATATAATACTTTATAAAATAACTAAATCTCACAGTATATTGAAGTATGTGTATGGGGAGGGCATTTGACCTTGTGTTTAGGAGATTGCCTGGAATGCTGGCACCCTATGTTGGAGTGCCTGGGTTTAAACCTCTGCTTCACTCCCAAGGTATCAGGTGATGACTGAAACAAAATTGTGCCCCTATCACCCATGTGGAGACCCCAATTGCTGCCCACAAGCTTTATCCTTGTCTTAACCCTGGCTTGCTGATGCAGGCATTTGGGGAGTAAATCAGAAGATGAGATTGATCTCTCTCATGTCACTCAAATAAATAAAATAAATTAGTAAAAAAATAAAGTATTCCTAAGTGAGCGTTGAAAAGGGGAGAATTATACATTCACTATGTTGTTTAATTTATGTATACACCACAGATTCCATTTGTCTCATAGAGCAAAATAAGCAACCATATGAAAACTTAAAAGCTAATATAATTTTGAGGTTCAGGCAATAAAGCAGGTGTATGTGAAATATGAGAGACAGCGAGAGAAAGAGATAATATACATTTCTATAATTGAAATCCATCAGACTGCTCTTTGTTGTTTTCATTTTATAACCACTCCCTCTTGTAGTTTTCCTGTAAGCTATTAAACACAAGTAAGAAAGAGATGTTTGAAGAAATTCCTAATTCTTCTACCATCCTGTATAACATTGTAAATGAGCACCTGAAGACATCTACCAATCTTTTGGAAACTGTTCTATCATAATTGAGTATTTGGATGGATTTTACCTGTTCATTGGTAAAATACCTATTATCCTTTCACACCTTAAATTTCATGTTTTTTTAGAGCCATGTAGCATAACCCAGCTGTACAGTTATTCTAGTAGCTCAGCAGAGAACTAAGACTAGCAAAGCAAATATGGAATAGGATAAAGGGGATCAGAGATGTCTAAATCTTTAGAAAATTCAAACCCAGTAGTCTCTTTCAAGGCAAATACATATTTTATACCAGAATTTTATCTTCCCACATTCAAAATACACATTGTATTTGTTCCTTCAAATTGAGTACCACTACAATAATGTCACTGTTTCTGTCATTTAATTACAGCTCTAACCTCTACCTTCTTTCTACCACTCCTGCCTGTACTCTGTTATACACAGAACAGTAAGGTGAAAATACAGTGGGTCACATGAAGCCCCAAATAAAATAACAGACTTCAAAATAAGAAAGAAGATGAACTCCCTATTGTGGGTCCTGTGATCTGGACCCTAGAAAACAATGAAGTAGTATTCAGCAATATAAAAGGAATAAACAATTTTTAGATACAACAAAATTGATAGGTTTTGGAAATCTGCTGAGTGACAAAGCCTACTATTAAAAGTTATATACATTATGATTGTACTTTTAGGACGAATTATTTATTCGGCAGGCAAAGTGACAGAACAGAGATCTTAGATCTTGTAGTTCACTTCCCAGCTGGTTGCAACAGCCAGGGTTGGGTCAGACTGAAACCAGGAACCAGGAACTCCATTTTGGTTTCCCACATGGGTGGCAAGGGGCCCAATTGTCTTCTACTCCCTTCTCACCAAATTAGCAGGAAGCTGGGTCAGAAATTGAACAGATGGAACTCAAACACTTAACCCACTGCAGCAAAGCCACAGCCTCTATGATTCTGCTTATATAATATTTTGGAAACCCAAAATGGCAGTGATGAAAGATTTTCAGTATTTTCTTGATGTGAGAATTAGCAAGATGTAAGGGGGCAGTGGAAGTAGTTCTAGAGGTGATGGATTTATTCTATGTCTTCATTGTGGTAATTATAAAAAACTACAAGTGCAAAAAGCTTTTATATTTTGTATTTGATAATCTAAAAATTAGTAAAATAATAAATGTTTCTAGTTTTTCAATTGACCAAATATAATTTTGAATTCTTGCAGAAGTTATTCTGAGGCTGGCCCTATGGCTTAGCAGTTAAGGTCTCCACCTGCATTGCTGGTATCTCATATGGTGCCCGTTCGAATCCGGGTTTCTCCACTTCTGATCCAGCTCTCTGGTATGGCCTGGAGAAGCAATAGAAGAAGGCACAAGTCCTTAGGCCCCTGCACCCACATGGGAGACATGGAGGAACCTCCTGGCTCCTGGCTTCAGACTGGCTTAGCTCAGGTCATTGCAGCCAATTGGGGAGTGAGCCAGAGGATGGAAGACCACCCCGCAGCACACCTTTCCTCTCTCTGTGTAACTCTGATTTTCAAATAAATAAATAAATCTTTAAAAAGGTAAGAAGTTATTCAACATTTCTTGTCAGAGTTATTCATAAATGAAACAAAAACAATTTTAATATGTTTAAGACAATTTTATGGCCGGTGCCACGGCTCACTTGGCTAATCCTCCACCTGTGGCACTGGCACCCCAGGTTCTAGTCCCAGTTGGGGCCCCGGATTCTGTCCTGGTTATTCCTCTTCCAGTCCAGCTCTCTGCTGTGGCCCAAGAAGGCAGTGGAGGATGGCCCAATTTCTTGGGCCCTGCACCTGCATGGAAGACCAGGAGGAAGCACCTGGCTCATGGCTTCGAATCGGTGCAGGGCGCTGGCCACAACGCGCCGGCCGTGGTGGCCGTTTGTGGGGTGAACCAACGGAAGGAAGACCTTTGTCTCTGTCTTTCTCTCTCACTATCTAACTCTACCTGTCAAAAAAATCTTTCATTTTGTTTATATCTACCTATTTCTTCAGAAATATGAAATGTCTCTTACCTTATCCTTTTTCCTCTTTGTTAAGTCTTGTTTATTCAGCAAGAGAGATGCACTGCTTATATTTTTAGGAGAAATTAAATTGATTATTCATTTCTCTTAGCACAATATATACAGTACCTTGTTTTTTTAGACATCTAATTTGACTGCAATATTCATAGCTTTGTATAACAAGATAGATGTCTTGCAAATTATATATATATATATATAATTCAAGTTACTATGATTGTTAAATCTCTTTTTAATAAAAATATAATTATAAAAGCCAAAAATATCATAATATTTCACTGTAAAGGTAATGTTCTCAAAAACAGAATGGATTTTCCTAAGATTTAAGAGGTAATATTAAATCATAGTTTTCCAAATTCAAGTATAATAAAATAATCAGCTTGTTTTTATAGTGGCAGTATAGACATAATGCCTACTTTTTTTTTCAACTAATAGTTCATGTTTTTATTGAAACACCATTGTGCACAGTGACTCCTGTTGTTGATTTAGCAATTAAGACCTTTATTTTTTATGTCAGTGACCACTTAAGCCTCTTGGCATGAGCTGCCAATACTACCCCATCATTATTTAGACAGGGACATATGTAAAGTGGAAGTTCTCTCCTCCCTTCAGAGAAAAGTGCATCCTTCTTTGATGGCCCCTTCTTTCCACTGGGGTCTGACTCACAGAGATCTTTCATGCAGAACAGTTTTTGCCACAGTGTCTTGGCTTTCCATGCCTGAAATGCTCTTGTGGGATTTTCAGCCAGATTTGAATGCCTTAGGGAATGATTCTGAGGTCAGAGTGCTGTTCAGGGCGTTTGTCATTCTGAGTGTGCTGTGTGGACTGATTCCCATGTTGGAACTTTCTCTACTTTGTAATTTTATCTATTGTTAGTACCAGACATTTGGTCTTATTTATGTGATACCTTTGACTTTTGGTCCTATCTATATGATCAATTTCACACTTAATATGATCACTTTATCACATAAGATGGGACTAGTGCCACCACGTTTAATGGGATTTGTAGTCCATGAATACATGGACTTTCTAAACAAAAAATCCTCAGATGTCACACATCTGAATTTAGATAGATACCTGACATGTTTATTCAGTCTTCTTGCTATCACAAGGAACCAAGTGCCTTTTACAGATTTAATATGAAGGGTGTAGAATAACTCTCCAGTGAAGGGTGATTATTATATTTATTTCATGAGTATGAGAGTCTCATAACTCAGGGACATCACAAAGTGCCTACAGAGTTTGTGAGTTATTAAGTTCTGCAAAGGGAAAAAAGAAGATAATCACTTTTTAGTGGTGAAATATTCAATTTACTTTATGAGAAAAACTTTTTTATTCATTACCAGTTCAAAAAAGGAAGAGAATTAATAAAGAGCCCCAGGGAATTTCTGTCCATCTATCCATCACTCTGGGACCTATGAGACTGTACCCTTGATTGTTGCAGTGATAGTGACTCAAACAATAGCAGAGAAGAATAACAATTCCTTTATTCAAATTTGTACATATTTCTTAAGATTTAAATACAAAACTTCTGCTTACTGCCTTACTCACTAAGTTATTTTCAGAGAATAGAAAAAAAAACTGTACAGACTATTATGGCCTTAATGTAAAAAAGTGAAATAATTTCTAAAATATGCTTTCTTTGAAATTGAAGTTAATAAAATACATAAAAATATACAAGTGCAAAATATACAAGTGCAGAGGTACTTTTTCAGTAGGTAAATGACATACATAACATCTAAAGTTGTACCATTTTATGATTGGGTTGCATAGCTATGCACAAAGTCAACTGAAGAATTTCTAAGATACAAATGACAAATCTCAAAATGTAAAATTGTGGAATAGTGATACCTTAGCTTAAATAAAATCAATCATGCTTAAGAAAACTTTTATTGTATATTTCAATTTTCAAGTACTTACGATTCCTTTTTTATTTCACATAATAGCCTGAAAATTTAAGCATATTTTAATGTGAAATTCATTTTAACAAGGTTACTTTATATTCATCAAATGAAATTCTGAAGTGGTAAGTTCAGTCAAATAATTGAGCAGGATGAAACAATCTTGTATTTCCAGCATATTAAAAGATGTACCTGTGTGAAAAGATTTGTGTGCATGTGCTCAACAATTACAATTGTAACCATAGATAGGAAAGCACAACACTAGATCTTTTTTTAAGATTGATTTTATTTACAGAAAGAGAGAGGAGGAGAGACAGAGAAAGAAGTTTTTATCCACTGGTTTGCTCCCCAAATGGCCCCAATGGCCAAGGCTGGGTAAGTCTGAAGCCAGCAGCTTCATTTGGGTTTCCCTTGTGTGTGTCAGGGGCCCCAAGCACTTGGGCTATCTTTTTCTGCTTTCCCAGATGCATCAGAAGGGAGTCGGATTGGAAGTGGAGCAGCCAGAAATAGAACCGGCACCAAATGGGATGCTGCCATGACAGAAGATGGCTTAAACTGCTATACCACAGTGCCAGCCTTGAAACCAGATATTTCTACATGATCTATGGATTCTATGTCATTTGTATCATCTTGTGGTGACTGTTCCTCACCACCGCTGGAGAATTAGGCAGGCTGCCCACAGCTTGCCTTGACCGAGGAGGGGAAAGTGTGCCACCCGCCACTCAGCCTTCCCCAAACCCAGGGAACAATCAGGCACGGTGTGGAGCCCAGTCAAAGCAGGGTCTCATTTATTTCATGCGTAACAGAACCTTTTATAGCACAAAACTGCAGAGTCATTGTTGCAGGGCTAAGGACCAAACAATCACTTAAAACATCACTTTACGGGGGGATTTTTATAGGACTAGCCATATGTCTATACATTTGTTAGTAGTTTTGTTACCTTCCCTGATGTTGCGTAGCCAATTAGCTTTTGAGTTCTGCTCATCTTACTTCCTCTGGGCACCATCTTCTTTGCCCCTCCTTGGCACCACCCAGTCCGGGGGCCAGAGCCGCCACCACCGTGCACCCCACGGGGTCGCTGTCCATCATGGCGGTGGCTAGGGGACACATGTGCACACACCAGGTCCCTCCCTGTGCTACCATCCCGGGACACCAGCTGGCTCCTCTGGCCCTGGCTCAGGTTAGTTCGAGGGCTTGCCTCTGAGTGGATCCGTTTCATGCAGCTCGGGCAGTGGCACCCGGGGACAGCTGCGAATGCGGAGCCCCATGGCCTGGCCGCTCCATGGCTGTGCTCATGCCCCACATCATCTCTTCCCAAATAAGCACTAACTTGTTGTAAAGATCACTAATTTATTTTTTATTCATTGTTCATTTATTTTCATTCATTTTTTAACATTTATTTAGTAAATATAAATATCTAAAGCACAGTTTATGGATTACAATGGCTTTTTCCTCGCCATGACTTCCCTCCCACCCGCATCCCTCCCATCTCCTGCTCCCTCTCCCATCCAATTCACATCAAGATTCATTTTCAATTCTCTTTATATAGAGAAGATTGATTTAGTATATATTAAGTAAAGATTTCATCAGTTTGCACCCACACATAATATAAAGTGTAAAATACTGTTTGAGTACTAGTTATAGCATTAATTCGCATTGAACAACACATTAAGGACAGAGATCCCTACATGAGGAGTAAGTGCACAGTGACTCCTGTTGTTGACTTAACAAATTGGCACTCTTGTTTATGGCATCAGTAATCTCCCTAGGCTCTTATCATGAGTTGACAAGGCCATGGAAGCCTTAGAGTTTGCTGACTTCAATCTTATTTAGACAAGGTCATAGTCAAAGTGGAAGTTCTCTCCTCCCTTCACCTTCAGAGAAAGGTACCTTCTTCTTTGATGGCCTGTTCTTCCTACTGGGATCTCACTTGCAGAGATCTTTCATTTAGGTCATTTTTTTTTCCATGGCTTTCCATGCCTGAAATACTCTCATGGTCTTTTCAGCCAGATCCGACTGCCTTAAGGGCTGATTCTGAGGCCAGAGTGCTGATTAGGACATCTGCCATTCTATGAATCTGCAGTGTATCCCGCTTTCTATGTTGGATCATTCTCTCCCTTTCTTATTCTGTCAGTTAGTATTAGCAGACACCAGTCTTGTTTATGTGACCCCTTTGACTCTTAGACCTATCAGTATGATCAATTGTGAACTGAAATTGATCACTTGGACTAGTGAGCTGGCCTTGGTACATGCTACCTTGATGGGATTGTATTGGAATCCCCTGACACATTTCTAACTCTACCACTTGGGGCAAGTCAGCTTGAGCATGTGCCGAACTGTACATCTCCTCCCTCTCTTATTCCCGCTCTTTTTTTTTTTTTTTCCACAGGCAGAGTGGACAGTGAGAGAGAGAGACAGAGAGAAAGGTCTTCCTTTTTTACCATTGGTTCACCCTCCAATGGCCATCACGGCCAGAGTGCTGCGGCCGGCGCACCTCGCTGATCCGATGGCAGGAGCCAGGTGCTTATCCTGGTCTTCCATGGGGTGCAGAGATCACTTTTCAGTTAAATACCTAAGAATAATTATGTGTTAATTACAGAATTCAACCAATAGTATTAAGTAGAACAAAAAAAATACTAAAAGGGGTATAGTATTAAATTGTACATCAACAGTCGGGACAAGGGCTGATCAAGTCACTGTTTCTTACAGTGTCCATTTCACTTCAACAGGTTTCCTTTTTGGTACTCGGTTAGTTGTCACTGATCAGGGAGAACATATGATATTTGTCCCTTTGGGACTGGCTTAATACACTCAGCATGATGTTTTCCAGATTCCCCTATTTTGTTGCAAATGACCGGGTTTCATTTTTTTTTTACTGCTGTATGGTATTCTATAGAGTACATGTCCCATAATTTCTTTATGCAGTCTATTGTTGATGGGCATTTGGGTTGGTTCCAGGTCTTAGCTATTGTGAATTGAGCTGCAATAAACATTAATGTGCAGACAGCTCTTTTATTTGCCAATTTAATTTCCTTTGGGTAAATTCCAAGGAGTGGGATGGCTGGGTTGAATGGTAGGGTTATATTCAGGTGTCTGAGGAATCTCCAGACTGATTTGCATAATGGTTTAACCCGTGTGCATTCCCACCAACAGTGGTTAGTGTCCCTTTTTTCCCCACATCCTTGCCAGCATCTATTGTTAGTAGATTTCTGTATGTGAGCCATTCTAACCCGGGAGAGGTGAAACCTCATTGTGGTTTTGATTTGCATTTCCCTGATTGCTAGTGATCTTGAACATTTTTTCATGTGTCTGTTGGCCATTTGGATTTCCTCTTTGGAAAAATGTCTATTGAGATCCTTGGCCCATCTCTTCAGTGGGTTGTTTGTTTTGATGTTGTGGAGTTTCTTGACCTCTTTGTAGATTCTGGTTACTATTCCTTTATTGGTTGCATAGTTTGCAAATATTTTTTCCCATTCTGTCGGTTGCCTCTTCACTTTCCTGACTGTTTCTTTCGCAGTAGAGAAACTTCTCAATTTGATGCAATCCCAAATGTTAATTTTGTCTTTGAAGGCTGTGTTTCTGGGGTCTTTTCCAAGAAGTCTTTGCCAGTGCCTATACCTTGCAGGGTTTCTCCAATGTTCTCTAATAATTTGATGGTGTTGGGTTGTAGATTTATTTATTTATATTCTTTTATTTCTTTTTTTTTTAAAAAAAACAGAACAATATAATTTTAATTCATATTGTGTTAATGGCTAAAGAACAGAGGTAAAATAAACCAAACAGGAAGAGAAAGTATCATATATGGGTAATATGCATGGATAATGTTATACAGGAGCTTTTGACTTTAATAACTTTATTTTTTATATATATATATATAAAGCTTTTATTTAAAGAATATAAATTTCCAAAGTACAGCTTATGGATTGCAGTGGCTCCCCCCCCCACAACTTCTCTCCCTCCCCCTACCCTCCCCTTTCCCGCTCCCTCTCCCCTTCTGTTCACATCAAGATTCATTTTCAAAACTCTTTATACACAGAAGATCAATTTAGTACATATTACGTAAAGATTTCAACGGTTTGCCCTCACGCAGAGACACAAAATGATAATACTGTTGGAGTACTAGTTATAGTATATTCTTTTATTTCTTAGAAAGATGTTTATTTTGCTGAGAAAAAATTCCCTCAGAAGTTGTTGCCTAAAATGAGTTTTACTCCTTAATATTTCAATATCTCTAATTGCATTTCATTAAATATTTGAAGATAAATATAAATTCCTCAAATGTTTCTTTATCTTAGTAAAATGTGAAAAGACCAGTGAAAAGACACGAAGTCATCCTTTTCTTATTTCACTTACTTGCATTTCCTCACTCTTCTGCTTATTTTTCTTCTCATTTAGTTCAGTTTTACTTTCCATAGTATTTTAAACTGAAGTTTCTGCATGGTGTGACCATGCAATAGATTTGATATCTGAAAGCAAAATGTCAAATTGCAATAGATTGTCAAAATAAATTGGAGAGAAATTGTTTCAGGATCCTTGAAATCTGTTAAATATCTTTCCAGATTTGGAGAATAATAAAAACTCGAGAGTAGAGTAGGGACGATTTTGAACACTTTAGTTTTTTGAGAGCAGAGGGATTGTTTTAGAGTTTGCATTCTATGGACACATGTTTGTGAGAACAAAGGTCATCCAATTTCAGGCCTTTCTTGGTTAACCCCAAGCCTCATTCTGCAAAAGAAATCTACATAGCCAAGAAACAAGTAATCATTATCTCAGAAAGAAGGAACAGTCAGAAGAGGTGTTTCATGTAGGGGCTCTCTGTCTCAAAAAACAATCCCAGAATATGTTTTTAAAAAAATAGAAAAGAATTAAAAAAAAAAACTAGTTTAAGTATCTGCCATCCTGGATAACCTTACCAGATTTTGAGTGAATTACTTCAAACAAAAATTTTTTTTTGTTATTTTTCAGCCTTTCCTACTCATATTTTGCCACAAAGTGAGGAACCCATAAACCTCATACATTTTTATCTTGACAATATTTTAGTACATTAGTTGAATAGCTAGTTTATAATTTTACATTATTTTCCCATATGAAGATATGATATATTTCATGACCTTTCCCATTCATGAGTTTGCTTTATTATTTTGTTGATTTACATTATAAATGGTTCTAAACTTTCTGAACACTAAAACTTACACTCATGCCACAAATTTTTTAGAGTCCTATCTGTTTGCTAAATATTTATAATTCATTTATAAATTTTCTTTTAAATATTTATTTTTATTTATTTGAAAGGCAGTTACAGAAAGAGAGAAATAGAGAGAGAAAGATCTTCCATCCACTGGTTCACTCCTCAAATGGGTGCAATAGCCAGGGCTGTGACAGACAAAAACAAGGAGCTAGGAGCCAGGTACCTCCTCCAGGTCTCCTACTTGGGTACTCAGGCACAAGCACTTGTGCCATCTTCCTCTGGTTTTCCATGTGCATTAGCAGGGAGCTGGATGTGAATTGGAGCAGCCTGGACTTGAACCTGTGTCAATAGGGGATCCCAGTGTTGCAGCGCCTGCCCTCATTTTTAAATTCTTTTATTTATTTATTTTTTTTGACAGGCAGAGTGGACAGTGAGAGAGAGAGAGAGACAGAGAGAAAGGTCATCCTTTTCCATTGGTTCACCCCCCAATGGCTGCTGTGGCCGGCACACCGCATTGATCTGAAGCAAGGAGCCAGGTGCTTCTCATGGTCTCCCATGTGGAAGAGGTGATACTCCAGCATCTTTCCCTTAATAACAGAGGAAAAATGATGCACAGCAATGCATATATCATCTGTTCTTTCACTAAGCTGTTAGAGGGAGTGGTAGACACAATTTGGAAGATTAGTTTCTGGTAGCCTTTTCTCACAATGTGCTTAGTTTAAAAGTGTATTTTTAAGATAAGGGGCCGGCGCTGTGGCTCAACAGGCTAATCCTCCGCCTAGCGGTGCTGGCACACTGGGTTCTAGTCCCGGTCAGGGCGCCGGATTCTGTCCCAGACGCCCCTCTTCCAGGCCAGCTCTCTGCTATGGCCCAGGAGTGCAGTGGAGGATGGCCCAAGTGCTTGGGCCCTGCACCCCATGGGAGACCAGGAGGAGCACCTGGCTCCTGTCATTGGATCAGTGTGGTGCGCTGGCCTCAGTGCGCCAGCCGCGGCAGCCATTGGAGGGTGAACCAACGGTAAAGGAAGACCTTTCTCTCTTTCTCTCTCTCTCACTGTCCACTCTGCTTGTCAAAAATAAAAAAAAACAAAAAAATAAAAAAAAGATAAGGGCCACTCAAAATTCTCCTTATTTTAGTTCATCAGATTAAGTTATGGCATTTTGAAAAATCAGAATAGAGGAAATTTTCTCTTTGTTTGGTGGAATAGCTCATTTTTCTTCAAACAATCTTTGAAGAGGCATAGCTGCAAATTGTGTGAATGGCATTCATTCCTCTATGTGAAGTGACTCCAAGCTACTTACGCCTAAAGACATCTTCTTTCAGAGAAGTAAGTTACAGTTCAAATCTTGGCTCTCCTATTATTTTTTTCTAAGATTTGATTTATTTATTTGAGAGGTAGAGCTATAGACAGAGAGAGAGACAGAGAAAGGTCTTCCATCAGCTGGTTCACTTCCAAATGGCTGCAACAGCGAGAGCTGAGCAAATCCCACGCCAGAAGCCAGGAGTCTCTTCCATGTCTCCCATGTGGGGACAGGGGCCCAAGGAATTGGGCCATCTTCTACTGCTTTCCCAGGCCAGAGAAAAAGAGTTGGATTGAAAGAGGAGCAGCTGGAACATGAATAAGCACCCATATGGGTTGCCACGCCACAGGCCTAGCCTATTATGGCAAAGCACCAGCCCGGCTTTCCATTCTTTAATTTGCCTCCACCAAGACTAGTCTTCAGAAAAGCACTTTCCCAGTGACCATGTCTCCAGACTGGCTTAATAAGTCTGAAAATAAGCAAGGAAACTTGGATAATTTTTCAATCTGATTTATTACAGTCCAACTGAATAATAAGTGTAGCAATCCAGCTTAACAATATGTGTGAAAGTAATATTCAGACTGCTGAATTATTTTCCTGTCTTATATATATATATATATATATATCAAATCACAATTTTAAAAAATGGAGTTATAAAATATTCTTTAGTTTTAGAATGCATATAATTTTTCAAATTAATATTGAATCATTACTCTGATAATTTTGAGTTGCTGGTATTATCAGAATAAGAACATTCTTCGTCTTTTTTTCAGGAAGCCCTATTCAATTTTGCTTAAAATATTAAAAATATAGAAAAGGAATTACATAGTAATGGCTGTAAAATATATTCTAGTTTTATGCATCTCAAAATATAAGATCACATAATTGTTTCATATTTATCCTTGATATACATAGTGCAAGTAAATGTGGAAGTCCTTTTTTAAATATTACTTCTTATGAGTTACTAAGAAAATAGCATTTGGGGCCAACTCTGTGGCACAGAAGGTTAAAGCCCTGGCCTGCAGAAGCATTCCATATAGGCACCTGTTCCAGCCCTGGCTCCTCCACTCCAATCCAGCTCCCTGATAATATGCTTGGGAAAGCAGAGGCGGAGGGCCTAAGTTCATGGGTTCCTGCACCCACGTAGGACACCCAGAAGAAGCATTGGGCTCGATGGGCTCAGTTCCAGCCATTGTGGCCATTTGTGGAGTGAACAGATAGAAGACTTCCCTTTTTCTCTGTGTCTCTACCTCTCTGTAACTCTGTCTTTCAAACAAATAAAATTTTAAAAAAGAAAATGCATTAATATTCAAATCATTTTTATACATTTTCAGATTGTTTTCCAGAGTTTTTAGGCAGCAGTAAAAAGAAAAACCTCCTAGGAATAATCACATTATATTACAGATGACTTCTCAGTGATTATTGTGACAGGACTATGGAGAATAAATTGAAGAAGGTAAGGATAATGTCTATAGTGAAAGTAATAGATTTTAATTTCAATAATTGAAAGGAAAAATGATAATAACCTTGTCTAAATTAGTGGCAATTCTAAAGGAAAAAAGTTGAGGAAAAGATCAGTGGTCTTTGATTTAATTCTTATGTCTTCTTATGGAAAAGCATCAGACATCTATGTCTTTAAACAATAATGGCTATCCCATTTTTGAGGTAAGGGGTAACATGCCTGAAATGCAGTGCACACAGAATGAAAATTATTTTTTAACACCTATGAAGAAATGGAGGAGCGATGTAAAGGAAAATGATTGAATTGCTGCTCAATCTTTTGATTGGAGAACCAAATCCGAGTGTAAGATTTAAAATAACTAAATAAATGAAAGGGATCTGACAAACATGATTTCTTCTAACCCCAAGGACCACAAAAGTATTTTCCTTATACATTATCAACTCAACCAGTAAGGAAGAGGTATTTTGAATAGGAAACTTTCAAGGAGAAAATAATATGCCAAAGCAGCACACAACTTCATTCAGGTGTTTATAGCCAAAATTAAGAACATCTCCAAACAGGGAAAGGGCCATTGTCGTAAATACCTTTAAATATTTTTCTGCCCAAATCCAAAAATAATCTGTAACTAAAATTCAGATAGGGTACTTGATAGACCTTCAAGGCTAAAATTGCACAGAAATACTCAGTGACTTCCTCTTTAGACTTAGATAATTTTACAGTTAAATTTAGCAGTGATATATTCCAATTATTTTAAGAAAGCAGCTAGGCATTACCTAGTTATTGCATTATATGACATTTTGTAATATAGCACAAAATGTGTTATATCACATTTTCTATAACATATCAGTTCTTTAAAAATACAAGTCAAGTAAGTGCTTAATAATTGTAACTTCTTGGAATTTAAAAATCATATTTCCTGCGGAATAAAGAAAAATGAACTGTGTTGTGTTCTCTATCATACTATTTCAGGTTTGCAAAAAAGCAAGTGTTTGACCCCAAAACTCCTCAAATCCAAAGTATTCTATTTCTCTTGGTAACATATGCCTAAAATGTAATCATGTTGCCTAGAAAATAATTACAAATAAATCATATAAAAAATCAATGTTATAGAAAAAATTTAAATGATGGTATGGTGAATTTCTGGAAAATGTAGCAGAGAATGGCCCAAATGTTTTGGCCCATTCCACCCTCATGGGATGAGAGTGAAGCCTCTGGGTCATGACTTTGCCTAGCCCAACCATGGACATTATGTTATTTGAGGATTGAACAAGCAGATGGATGATTCTCTCTCTCTCTCTCTCTCTCTCTCTCTCTCTCTCTCTCTCTGTAATTCTATCTATGTCTATCCCTCTCTAGGTAACTCTGACTTTCAAGTAAATAATAAATATATTTCTTAAAACAAAAGGGGCTGATGCTGTGGCTTAGTAAAACCACGGCCTGCAGTGCTGGCATCCCATATAGGTGCTGGTTAGAATTCCAGCTGCTCCACTTCTGACGCAGGTTTCTGCTATGGCCTGGGAAAGCAGAAGAAGATGGCCCAACTGTTCTGGGCCCTTTATTCCCATGTGGAAGACCCAGAGGAAGCTCTTGGCTCCTGGCTTTGGATCGGTGCTGCTCTGGACATTGCACCCCTTAGAAAGTGAGCCATCAGATGGAAGTTTCTCTCTCTCTCTCTTTGACTCTGCCTTTCTGCAATAAACAAATCTTTAGAAACAAAACAAGAATAGAAGATGGGGCTGGCCTTGAGGCAAAGCAGGTAATGCCGCTGCCTGCAATGCCAGAACCTCCTGTGGGCGCTACTTTGTGTTAGAGCTGATCTTCTTCTGACCCTCTTCTCTTCTAATGGCCCAGGAAAAGCAGCAGAAGATGATCCAAGTCCTTGGGCACCTGCATCCACAGGGGAGGCCCAGATGAAGCTCCTGGCTCCTGACTTCAGCCTGGCCCAGTGCAGGCCATTGTAGCCATCTGGGGACTGAACCAGCAGACGGAGGATATTTTTTTGTGTCTTCCTCTGTCTTTGTAACTGTTTAAAATAAACTAATCTTTAAAAAACTGTTAAGGAAATTCAGAACTCTGAATATTTGAATGTTTTAGTGATGAAGATACACACCTGGTAGAATATTTTCCAGTTAACTGAACATTCTCTGAAACTAGTAATAATAATAATTCAAGTACATTAATAACTAAAAAAAAGTCAGGTAAAGTAAAAGTACCAAAAACAAAGGAATCCAGAGTCAAACAAGCCAAACATAAAAAAAAAAATCAGTGAAAATCTTTGTGTGAAGAAACACTGGAAATCAGAACATTTTTTCTTATGAATAATCTATATAAATTTTAGAAACACATAATTTTGAAGATTCTTCATATTAGAAGCAGGCAAAAGAAGCTATGTTATTCCATTAATATTTATGATAAGCTATTTGGTTTCTAATACTGATGTTTATCATTTCAACATTAGACAACAGTCAAATTTACCAGGTAAGATTCTCCTTTGCAAGAACAATAATTTTTAAGTTTAGATTCACAAGCAGTCCATCTTCACTTTGCATGTGCTATTGATGTGCAGTACTTGCGTTCAGAGGAGAAGGTATGCCTGTTAATTAAAATGTCAGCAATTGTTTTTGATGCAATGGCATTTCTCTCTTTTTCTACTTCGTTTCTGACTTTTAACACTTCTTGCCTATAAAAAGATGGCATTTCAGGGGCTATTCATATTGACATTTCATTAGCTCTTAGATTTAGACAATGTTTCACAGATAATTTAAGTTCTACTCTGATCTACATTCCCTTAGCTTGGAGCCTAATAGTAGTTATGTTCTGTAACTCAGCTCTTGAAATTTCCTCTTCTGTCCTTTGCAGAACCAGCTGTTCTCACTTACCTAGGCTATCATCTTGACACTGGTGACCACAGTTCTAAATCTTTGATATTCTCCCAATTTTTCAGCTGCATCAGGCCATTGCATTAGAAGCTACACAACTATCAATTAGAACTCAGTAGGTCAGAAGCAAGAATTATTGCTTTCTTCATAAAATACTTCTGTTTCCTATTTGAGTTTCTCTTGGTTGCATCCTCATTCTTCCAACACATAAGTTGAATATACAAATTCACTTTTTACTCATCATTTTCCTTTGGATTTTATATGTATTCAACTTCTGGAACATATATCTTACGTCTCTTCTTTCTCCACCTTCACTCCTCTGATTCTACTCTGAATTGTAACTCTGCATAGTAAGATTTAGGAAAGGGGTTCTTCAATGATACATCATTCTCCAGGATTGTATCCTTTCAAAAGATTCTGCTGGCATTACTAGAATAATCTGCCTAAATTGCTTATTATGCTATATTACTGTGTTCTCCAAAATTTGCGAAGACTATTTCCCCACTGTCAAATTCAAACAACCTTACATCATCTGAATTATTCCTTTTCTATTTTCCTATACTCTCACTTATTTTCTGTTTCCAAACTAGAATTTTATTTTATTTTTTTGCATTGGACTTGAATTAATTCCTATTTTCTTCTATCCAAATCCTAGTAATTCTCTTTTTTTTTATTTGACAGATAGAGTTAGTGAGAGAGAGAGAGACAGAGAGAAAGGTCCTCCTTTTTCCATTGGTTCACCCCCTAAATGGCCACTACAGACAGTGCACTGTGGCGTTCCAAAGCCAGGAGCCAGCTGCTTTTTCCTGGTCTCCCATGCAGGTGCAGGGTCCCAAGCACTTGGACCATCTTCCACTGCCTTCCCAGGCCACAGCAGAGAGCTGGACTGGAAGAGGAGCAACTGGGACTAATACCTGGCATCCATATTGGATGCTGGTGCGGCAGTTGGAGGATTAACCAAGTGAACCACAGCACCAGCCCCCTCCTAGTAATTCATTAATAGCTTTCTCTTACTATCTCCCCTTGAGACTTGCATCTCTGATATCCTAAATTCTGGTAAGGGACACATTTGTTGACTTTCAGGTTGCTTTTAATGTGCAAAACTCATAGAATAATTTACACATTAATTTGTATCACTTATCAATGTGTTGACTGGCTTGTTCCAGAGGAGTCCACGAATGTCCATCTAATGCCCTCTGATTTATGTAACCCAGTTGACTCCATTGGAACTGAGAAATTAGAATTGTTAATGTTGCTTTCACTTTGCACTTTTGTTTTTATTGAAATCCCATGGCAAATTCCAAGTAGGTGTCGAAATAATTTAAAATATTGGTAGTTACATGATATTTTCTCTGACTCAGATATTGTTTAACAAAATTCACAAGCACAATTAAAACCAATGATATTTGCAAAAATATTGTTTCTATTTTGAAGACAGGATTCAGTAGCTGATCTAAGATGATATAGCCAAAATGTCAGTGCTGATATTTTATGACAATCAGTCTATAATTAGAACCTGTGTTCATAATCACCATATTATACTCAATAGTGAGAGCTTGTCGAGGCTGGTGCTGTGGTCTATCAGGTGAAGCCGCCACACACAATGCCAGCATCCCACAAGGGTGCCTGTTTGAGACACAGCTGCTCCCCTTCTGATCCAGATCTCTATGGTCCTGGAAAGCACAGTGGAAGATGGCCCAAATCTTTGGGCCTATGCATTTGTGTGGGAGACCCGGAAGAAGGAAGCTCCTGGATCCTGGCTTTGTATCAGCCCAGTGACCACTTGGGGAGTGAACCAGAGGATGAAATATTTATCTCTCTGCCTCTGCCTCTGTAACTTTACCTTCCAAATAAATAAATCTTTTTTAAAAAGTTTGTCAGAAATGAACATATGCATGTTTTTAAATATTCAAGAAAATTTTTATAGCATAACATTTGAGCTTGGTGCTTAACATACTCTGATTATTATGTCTCACTAATGATTTTATTTTAAGACCAAAAAGCCAGATGATGATAATCCATTAAAATAAACTAGTATGGCTATGAAGCTAAACAATTAAGCACACTTCTGAAAAAAGGAGTTAATGAAAGCTGAATGGGAATTTAGAGCAAGACTGCAGGGAATATGAGCATTTGTGAAGCACTTTTTTTTTTCTTTTCACTTTTTCTTATGGTCAATTTTGTTTCTCCTTCAAGTTTGTTGCTAAACTTACTATCTATCCTTAAATATTTCTTCATGCAAAGCCCTCAGTTTTATTTTAACTGAAGAAGATGTATTATTAATTTATTTGTTCATTTTTACCAACATAAAAATTAAGAGTGCGCATTAAGCAAAAATTTAGAATTCAGATAATCAGTGAGCAAATGTTTCACCTAAAATGTGAGTGATGGCAGGGTTTCCTAATTGAATATTAAGTTCAAAGTAGGAAGTGTTACCTTTTGGCAAAATGAAACACATCAATATGCAAAGGTCAGAAATACGTCTTTCTACTGGATAAAGACATTATGGGATATGTACTCTATAGAATACTATACAGCAGAAAAAGAATGAAATCCAGTCATTTGCAATAAAATGGAGGAATCTGGAAAACATCATGCTGAGTGAAATAAGCCAGTCCCAAAGGGACAAATATATGCTCTCCCTGATATGTGACAACTAACTGAGCACTAAAAAGGAAACCTGTTGAAGTGAAATGGACACTATGAGAAACAAAGACTTGATCAGCCCTTGTTCTGACTGTCGAGGAACAACTTACTATTTTATTTCTTTTAGTATTTTTTTGTTCTACTTAATACCATTGTTTGAACTCTTTAACACAAAATTATTCTTAGGTGTTTAAATTTAACTAAAGAGTGATCCCTGTTAAATATAAGAGTGGGAATAAGAGAGGGAGGAGATGTACAGCTCGGCACATGCTCACATGGACTTACTCCTAATTGTGGAGCTAGAAACATGCCAGGAGATTCCAATTCAATCCCATCAAGTTGACATGTACCAATGCCATCTCACTAGTCCAAGTGATCAGTATCAGTTCATAATTGATCATAATGATAGGATTAAGTGTCAAAGGAGTCACATAAAAAAGACTAGTGTCTGCTAATACTAACTGATAGAATTAAAAAGTAGAGAATGATCCAACACAGGAAGCAGGATACCCAGCAAACTCATAGAATGGCAGATGTCCTAAACAGCACTCTGGACTCAGAATCATCCCTTAAAGCATTTGGGTCTGGATTAAAAGCTCATGAGAGTATTTCAGGCATGGAAAGCCAAGACACTGGCAAAAAAATGTTCTAAATGAAAGATCTCTATGAGTGAGATCCCAGCAGAAAGAACGGGCCATCAAAGAAGGAGGTACCTTTTTCTGAAGGGAGGAGAGAACTTCTCCTTTGACTATGGCCTTGTCTAAAGAAGATTGGAGTTGGCAAACTCAAAAGGCTTCCATAGCCTTGGCAACTCATGACAAGAGCCTAGGGTGATTACTGACGTCATAAATAAGAGTGTCAATTGTTAAATCAACAAAGGCAGTCACTGTGCCCTTGTTCCCCATGTAGGATCTCTATCCTTAATGTTTTGTATTATGCAAGTTAATGAAAAACTACTACTCAAACAGTACATTTTACTTTGTGTATCTGTATGGGTGCAAACTGCTGAAATTTTTAGTTAGTATATACAAAGTTGATCTTCTGTATATAAAGAATATTGAAAATGAATCATGATGAAGAATGGGATGGAAGAGGGATTGGGAGATAGGATGCTTGTGGATGGGAGGAATATTACGGGGGGAAGAGCTGCTATAATTCAAAAGTTGTACTTTCAAAATTTATATTTATTAAATAAAGTTTTAAAAAGAAGAAAAAAAAGAAATGTCTTTCTGTAGGTTGCAGTTGTGAGTGAAGGCAGAAATACATGAGCGTGAAGACAGAATGAATAAAGGATTTTGAGAATTTCTCTTAAGAGAGTGGTACTCAATCCTAAATATGATGTGAGGCTGCCAGTGGATTTTACTGATCCAGCTAAATTTTCTACAGTGATTAATCCAGGTTTATAATAAAAAAGTATGTCAAATTAGGTAAATAGGAACATAACAGGATTAAAAGGGAGGATCTTACAGAAATATATGTTAACTGATGGTGATTGGTGCAGTATCTTTGTATTTAGAATGAAGAACAATAATAATCCAGAGAATGACAGAGTACTGTAAAGCCTAATGATGGATTGGATGTTTCAATAACAGATAGATATTCTGATTCAGTAACTGAGTGTGATGGCACCACATCTCAACACACTGAATGGACAACAGGGTTAGAGATTTTCACTTTCTTAAAAAAAAAAGTGAAATTAACTGCAAGATGTAATGGCTTTGAACAGCCCTTGTCTTGACTGTTGAGGAACATTTTTGTGTGTGTGCACAAATTGTTGACCTTTTTATTTAGTATAGAGTTGGTCTTCTGTGTATAAAATTAATCAAAAATGGATTTTAGTGGAGAATGGGATTGGGAATGGGATAGAGAGGGGGAGAAGGGATGGGAGTGTGTGTGGAAGGGCAGGTATGGTGAAAAGAATCACTATATTCCTAAAGTTGTATTTATGAATGTATGAAGTTTCTTTGGAAAAAAAGAAATTTTGACTTTCAAATGTTTGTGGAGATGCCTAATATATGATATGTCGGTAAGGAATGGAAAGACTGGATGGAGCTATACATTTCTGAATACTTTTTATGATAATGCAAGTAAATACGATTACATAAGTGTATTTAAGTAAAAAACAAGATTAAAACCCTGATAAAATCTGTTTTAAAACAGAAGGCAATGAACAGGTGCTTTCTAAAATGGATGAAATGGAGCTGTCACAGTAAGAATGAAAATCAAAAATCAGGAGGAATTAGAATCAAGAAAAATTTTTTGATGATAAATCATATTTCCCTCAAGAGAAATGCAAGCATATTCTGTTGAAATAATTGTAAGAGATAGCAAAACATTGACAGAATCAACAGCAATTTGGGACTTCCTCATTTCCATCACTGTCCCAGTTCATACTGGTAGCATTTTTTTTTTTTTAGATTTATTTTGTTCATTTGAAAGGCAGAGTTAGAGAGAGAGAGAGAGAGAGAGAGAGAGAGAGAGAGAGAGAGAGAGTTCCAACTGATGGTTCATTACCCAGATGGCTGCAATGGTTTTAATCTTGTTTTTTACTTAAATACACTTATGTAATCGTATTTACTTGCATTATCATAAAAAGTATTCAGAAATGTATAGCTCCATCCAGTCTTTCCATTCCTTCCCGCAGATCCGAATTCTCATTTGAGGATGCTGCAGACGGCTTTGTAGCCGATCCCAAGCCAGGAACCAGGAGCTTCTTCTGGGTCTCCCATGCAGATGCAGGGGCCCAAAGACTTGGGCCATCTTCCACTGCTTTCACAGGCCATAGCAGAGAGCTGGATCAAATTGGAGCAGCCAGAAATCAAAGTGGTGCCCATCTGGGATGCCGGCACTGCAGGTAGTGAATTTACCCGCTATACCACAGTACTGGCCCTAGTGGTAGCATTCTTTAGTTATCTTATAATAAGTCTTGGATATGACAGCATAGTTTTACAAAAAATGGGCACAACACCCTGATACAAGGATTTTAAGTTAGCTTTCAATTATGGTACATGACAAATTTTACTGCCTTACATCACTCTTTCTACTTTCTAATCATGCTTCCAAAATAATGCAATCACAATTTCTTGGTTTAATGTGTGCTGTTTGTTCTTTGTAAGTATTATATATTGTGTCTGTATAAATAATTCCTCACTGTCAATTCAGGTGTACCATGATTAAGTCCCCTTTTTTATTGAAATTTCTGTTTCTGTAGTCATTAATAATTCTTTTTTATTTGCTTAGTTTTCTTTAAACCCACAAATGTATTATCCATCACAGTCTAATGACATTACAAAATCCACTCTTATGTTTAATTGCTTTCATCTGAAGCTATTTTGGAAGTTTCTTCGACTTGCTGTATTCTGAAATACTGGGTCTTTGTGTGTTTTGTTACAATTTGGAAAATGTTTCACAGGCCCACTCTTTGTTCTATTTTTTGTGCCTTTATGAGCTTTTATTCTGGAAATTTGCTATATTGCTTAAATTTTATTTTATAATGTATTTACTGATTTCCTTTTATAGCAATTAAATAATTTATAGTAATTTTATATTTATAAATTTATAGCAAATTTTAGCAATTTAATAGTATACTGAAAATACTGTGCATGTTTGCATCTCACTGTTTTCTGTGATGTCTCTCTCCTAACTTTATAACCTGCTGCCCCTGTATCTCTATTCTTCATGAAATGAATTCCAATATGGGATGCAGGTATTGCAAGCAGCAGCTAAATCCTCAACGCTAAAACACTGGTCCTACCAACATTTCTTACTCATATGCTACCAGGTTTTTGTCAACCTATTGCTCAAGAGAATTTAATGTTAAATGCTTCAAGTTTACTTTCCTCATTTCTTTGCTCAAATGTTTATTTCCTTTTATGAGAGAGAAAGGGGAGAGAGAGAGAGAGAGAGAGAGAGAGAGAGAGAGAGAGAGAGAGACTGATTTTGCATCAACTGATTCATTCCTTAATCCCCAAAACAGGCTGAAGCTGGCAGCCCAGAACTATTTCCAAGTTTCTTATAGGAGTGACAAGTACTCCAGTACTTGAGTCATCACTGTTGCCTCCCTGATGGCAGAGAGGCAGGACTTGAACCTGATCACTCCAATGTGGGATGCAGACGTCCAGGGTGGTGTCTTAACTGCTGCACCAAACACCCTCCCTCCTGCTGCATTTCTACAAGTACATTTACTGTCTGTTCACTTACTTTCAGTCTTCATCCACAGTGATGTAGGCTTGGCTTACAATCATCTCCAAGTTTCATCAAAGTTTCTACTTATGTTTCTTGTTCTCTCAGTTTGAGATGACTGATAAAGAAAGGTGGAGTGTATCTTCTCCAAATATAGGGGTTTGTATTTGTTGTAAATGTACTGAAAATTTTTTGTTAGACTTTGTCATGAATCCCGTATGATGTTGTATTAATCTATCTATACCTGTTTTTTAAAAAAACAGTATATATATATATATACACATATATATATATAAGAAATGTATATATGAAATAAATATATGTATATGAAGTGAATATAGCAATGTTAAATATAGCAATGTTAAAAATTGATAAACTGGGGATTACACTGTAGGACAATGGATTTTTCTAATGCCCGTGAAGCTGGCATTCCACACTGGAGTACTTGTTCAGGTCCAGAGTGCTCTGATCCAGCTTTGTGCTAATACATCTAGGGAGAAGTAGATGGTGCGAGAGAGTGCTTGTGCCCCTGCCACCTATGGGGGAGACCTGGAGTGACCTTGCCTGGCCCAGCCCTGGTTCTTGTGTGCACTTGGGGATTGAACTGGAGAATACAAGATTCTCTCTCTCTCTTCCTCTCTCTCTTTCTCTCTTTCTCCTTCCCTCTCTGTCTCTTTCTCTTCCTCCTCTTCCTCCTCCTCCTGCTCCTCCTCCTTCTTCCTCTCCCTCTGATGCTCTTTCAAATAAATAAAAACACATTTTAAAAATCATTAAAACCATGTGTACTCATTAAAATAATAAGTTGATGAAAAACTCCTTAAAAAGTAGAGAATGGTAGAGTATATAAGATTGATGGTATTGGGAAAAAGAAACAAGAATAATGTTAAGAATTCAGGCCAAGGTCAGCACCTTGGCTCACTTCGCTAATCCTCTGCCTGTGGCGCCGGCACCCTGGGTTCTAGTCCCCGTTGGAGTGCCGGATTCTGTCCCGGTTGCTCCTCTTCCAGTCCAGCTCTCTGCTGTGGCCCAGGAAGGCAGTGGAGGATGATGGCCCAATTTCTTGGGCCCTGCACCCGCATGGGAGACCAGGAGGAAGCACCTGGCTCCTTGCTTTGGATCGCCACAGCGCGCCAGCCATAGCGGGTGAACCAACAGAAAGGAAGACATTTCTCTCTGTCTCTCTCTCTCACTGTCTAAATCTGCCTGTAAAAAAAAATTTTTTTTAAAAAGAATTCAGGTCAAAAGAAAAAAAAAAAGAAATAAAAGGGCAAGTTCTTCAAGATAATTTCTTTGCATTTGATTTTGAATTTAGTATTGTAAAGCATGGAGAATTCTGGATGACATTTCACAAAGATTTCTCTGGTCCTTGAAATGTGAAAGAAAAAACAAAAGTCCGTGTGCATTTATCAATTTTATCCATTTAAAATGATTGTTGGTTTTGGCCCTTTGTTTATACTGTGGAACTTTGATCTTCCTACTTTGCCTTGGGTTGGAGCTACAATATTCACTTTTATTTGCATTTCTGGCCTAACCATCCTCCTGGAGATTTCAGATTTGTCGTTCCCACTATCCCATGAGCCATTTACTTAAATAAATCTTTTTCTTAATATCCACCCTCTCTAGAGAAAGCTGACTAACAGAGACAATAGTAGACCTGAAACATACTTGACTGTGGTGGGAAATGTCCAGGTCTCCAGAAAAATCAGTTGATGTGCTATTTCAGATCCCAATAGTTCTGGTAAAAGTTGGTAGAGTTACGGAATTGTCCCTGATGTATGTATAGATAACGAGAGCCTATGAGCAGCCCAGAGTGACAAAGACATATAAAATGTCAGCTTGTGAGCAGACAAGTCCAGATGGCTCTGACTTCTTCTCTATCAATCACCTGATAACAAGAGCTTTCAGGAGTGGAAGTATGTTAATGTCAAGTTTGGTTGGTAAGGATGGAAGTGGGCAGGGCCAGGGAGATATGTGTGTGTATGTGACCAAAGTGGAGACAAAAATAAATTTTTCCTTACCAACACTCTCTATACGTGTGAGTGCATATATCTCTTTCATGTGCTGATTTCATTTCCTTTGGGTATTTTCCCAGGAGTAGGATAGCAAGGTCATATGGTAAATCTAATTATCCCTGTTAGAAGATGACATGATCCTTTATATAGGGGAACAAAAACACTCCACTAGGAGATTATTAGAACTCATAAGAGCATTCATCAAATTTCCCAGACATAAAATCAATACACACACAGAAACACCAACAATGCCATATCTGAGAAAGAACTTATGAGATCAGTCCCATTCACAGTAGCTACAAAAAATGAAATACTTTTGGATAAGTTTAACCAAGGATGTGAAAGTTCTCTACAATGAAAATTACAAAACATTAATGAAAGAAATAGAGGAAAACACACATAAACAAATGGACAAAGCTTCCATGTTCATGGATGTGAAAAATTAATACAATCAAAATGTCTATACTACCAAAGAAGTTTACAGATTCTATGTGATTCTATTCAAAATTTTGAGGAGATTCTTCACAGAACTAGATAAAAAGCAGTCTAAAATTTATATGGGAACACAGATAGCAAAGCTATAAGCACCATATTACCAAATGACATTTGTAATTTTGTAAACAAACTTTACTTGCCAGGATTTCTTTTTTCCCTACCTTTTATCCAAAATATTTTATAGTTTAATTCATTTGTTCAATAAAATAATTATTTCCAAATATTTTCCTGAAATATAGCTGAATGGCATATATTTTGAAATTCCAGATAGACAAGTATGTTGCAATGTGAGAAAAAGTGGAAAAACTGACTATTAGATTTTAGAAGGAAGATAAATTTATATTTTCAAAGAGAATGTGAAGTACTTAGACCTGAAATTAAGAATGCTAACCTGATAACCATTTAGTAGATAGGAGTAGAGAGAATAAGGTGATGGCCTGAGCCAATGAGGAATTAAAGAAGCAGTCCTAGCAACAGACGAAAAATATCTGTAATGGAAGCAGATGATAAGGAGCTCATGTAGATTTTGACCTCCTAGTTCCTCCTCATGGAAAGCAATTCTGAAGCTGGTGTTGTGGTGCAGCGTGTTAAGACACCATTTGCAACACCAGAATCCTAGGTCCAAGTGCCAGTTCAAATCCAGCTGCTCCACTTCTGAATCAGCTTCCTGCTAACGGGCCTGGGAAAGCAGTGGACAATAGCCCAAGTACTTGGTCCCATTCCCCTATATGAGAGTTAAGAATGGAGTTCTTAGCTGCTGGATTTGTCTTGATCCAGACCTGGGTATTGTGGTCACTTAGGGAGTGAAGCAGCAGATGGATTTCTCTCCCCAGATGCTTCCATCTTTATATCTCCCTCTCAAATAAATGTATTTTTAAATAGGGACAAAGAAAGGAAAGAAAAGAAGCAAGGAAGGAGGCAAGAAGGCAGAAAATCAGGAAGGAAGGGAGGGAAGGACGGAGGGAGGGTGGGAGAGAGGGAGGAAAGCAATTCAGTGTTGAGAGAACCAGGCTATTCTTATAGCTGAGTTTACTAAGCCAAATTGTAAAATTGATAGTATGTGAGAGGTTTTTTTTTTTTGTTTATTTTTTTTTAGTTTTATTTTCCATAGCACTACCCATCATGCCTCATCACATAGTGATAAGAACCCTATTTCTCCTCCCTATTAAATTCTGATCTCAGGGCTGGTGCTGTGGTATAGTAGGCTAAGACTCCGCCTGCAGCACCAGCATCCCATAAGATCACCAGTTCATTTCCCAGCTGCTCCTCTTCCAATCCAGCTCTCTGCATATGGCCTGGGAAAGCAGTAGAAGATGGCCCAAGTGCTTGGGCCCCTGCACCTATGTGGGAGATCCAGAAGAAGCTCCTGGCTCCTGATTTCAGATTGGCTTAGCTCCAGCCATTGCAGCCACTTGAGAGTGAACCAGCAGGTGGAAGACCTCTCTCTGTGTCTCTCTGTTTGTCTGTAACTCTGACTCTCAAATAAAACAAATAAAATCTTAAAAAAATACTACTCTTAGAAAGTATGTGATAAATGCAATTGATAAAGAATGGATAAGTAGTAAAGAACATTTATTGGATCATACTTGCCAATGCTATGTGCAATTCAGGAAGGATTACTCATGAATTGTACATGATTAGAAGGATCTGAAGAATCATCTGACACGCATATAAAGTGATATGAACATTTGAGGATGTAGGAAGTCCCTAATATTTCACCTTAAAATATAAGTACATAGGTGAAGGCCTATTTTAGCTGTGTGTGATATATATCGTAATGATAAAGAAAATGGAAAACCAGAAATAGGGGTTATTACTTAACCTACATTCTGAAAAACTTGATTCACTTTTTAGATCTAATAATCAGCACAATGATTCCTTAATCCTTCCCTGCGTTGAAATTCTGTGTTAGATCCTTAAAACCTTTTAAAATTTATGAATTAGGGGCTATAGATCAAGTATTAGAGATTTACATTGCAAAATAAAAAATATATCAATATCAAGGGCACAAATGTACATTGTAAATTAAAATGGAAAAATTCAGTAGTTTACATAATAAGAACAGCAGATTAGTGAAACTGCTTCTAAAGGTAGGGATTTTTTTTTTTTTTAACTTTTATTTAGGATATAAATTTCCAAGGTATGATTTATGGATTACAATGGGTTTCCCCCCATATTTTCCCTCTCTCCCCACAACCCTCCCCCCTTGCCCGCCCCCTCCACCCTTTTGTTCACATCCAGATTCGTTTTCAATTCTTTTTGTATACATGTGATCAATTTAGTATGTGTTAAGTTATGAATTCGTCCCTTTGCCCTCATATAGTAACACAAAGTGAAATATAGTCTTTGAGTTCTCATTTTAGCATTGAGTCACTTTGTATAGCACATTAAAGACAGAGATCCTACATGAGATATATATATATATATATATATTTGAGACTGATAAATTTTTTTTTGATGCAGTTTCCAATGTAACACTGAGTTTTTTTTTTTTTTCTCCCTTTTCGATTATCTTTATATAGAGTAGGTCGGTTCAGTATGTATTAAGTAGGAATTTTCATCAGTTTGCATCTAAACAGAAACACAAAGTGTAAAAATACTGTTTCGGCACTAGTTACAGTGTTACCTCACATTAGATAACATGTTAAGGACAGATCCCACATGGGATATAGGTACACAGTGACTCCTGGTGTTGATTTAACAATTTGACACTCTTATTTATGGCGTCAGGAATCTCCCTAGGCTCTAGTCATGAGTTGCTGAGGCCATGGAAGCCTTTAGGGTTCGCCGATTTTGCTTCTATTCCGACAGGGTCACAGTCAAAGTGGAGGATCTTACATATGGAGGCATTCGTAGTTTAATCTGTGTTTACATAAAGTTTTACAGCATGTAGATGCCATTTTACGTATGTTATTTTGTATCCTATTGGTATAGGATGAGTCAAGGAGATAGATTAGGTTCATGAACTGGAGATCACACCTTCTCCACTCCTATATAATGTCACCCGTATCCACCTACCTGTCAATCAGACTATATAACCACTGCCCTTTTGGGAGTGAACAAGAAGACTGTGGAGGAGGGGAGGCTCTCTCTGTCTCTCTTGCTCACATCCCCACCTGTGCTTCCTGGCTTGCTCCCTCTTCCCTGGTGGACCCCGGGGAACCACTGGCCCACCTTCCCTTAATAAAGCCCACATGCTCTGTGTTCTCATTTTGTAAATAAACTAAGCTTTTCCATACTACATACTGTGTTTGAGCCTGTGCTTAGATTTCTTCTCTGAGTAAAAAGAAAGGGCCTGAGTTACTCATTTTTAGGCTAACCTAGCCCACAGCACTGTTGTAAAATAGAGTATCACTTGCTCTTTATTTTCAGGACATTTATGACGGTTTTAAATATATTACATTTTATTCTATTTATGAACTTATAGCTTTTTAACTGTCATCTGCTTCTCTAACTACAATATGAATTCCACAAAAGGGGCCCTTATTTCACATTGTATCCCCTGAGCCTTGGACAAAGTACGGCACTTATTTGGACTTATTGAAGGGATACCACAAAACTGGAAAACTGTAATACACATTTAAATACCTTAATTATTGGAATCTCATGAATTCTGAAATTTATTATAACAAGTACATGATAAGTTAGTTAATTTATAGTGGAGCATTTATTTTAATTCATCTTTTAAAAATATGAAATCTACAAGTATAACATATTCATTAAAAGCTGCAAGTACTAGAAGCAAAAGAAATGACACCTGCTGGGTTCAGACAGCTAATTTAAATTCATAAATGAAACTAGGATGAATTTAGTTAATGTAAAGCAAGCATGGTTATGTCAGTAAGGATACGAAGATCACATTCTTCCAGCTGTTGGCAGCTACCTGCTGTGTGTACAAAAAGAATAATGTAAGAATCTCTGAGACTCAAAATCTCTTTTATTTTAAGAATTGGATTAAAATTTGTATTTTCCCAATTTTCCCAATTCCTCTGGGATTCAGTGTTCAACTATGTAGTAAAAGCACAGAAAAGGAAATATATACTTTTAATGGAATTTTACATACTAAAATGAGTTGAAAGGGGTTTATTTAAATAGTCATAAACAAAATACAACAAAGGTTGTGAGACATTAAATTTAGTGGATAAAATTAATATATGAGGAAAAATAAACATTGGTATTCAATAGCAATTCTTTACTTGTAGCTGAACTTGGATTTTGCACGTTCAGTCACCTTTTTCTTTAACCTAATTATGGAAATGACAGAGTATTGTATGTAATTCATATTTATCAACTGTGACACAAAAAAGTTATCTAATAAAAGGCATAATGACACTTTGACTAAAAATTTAGTATATTTTTTATTTATTGACAGAGGAACTCATTTCACTGGAGTAATTTGTTGAATTGAGTGCTAGATCAATAGTGATTTCTCTACTTTCACATATGGCCCATATTTTCCTTGAAAATTATGTAAACAAATAATGCTAAGTAAAAAGTTTCTCAAATGAGTTTTTTCTTCTCTTTTAATCTCCCACCTTTCCTTTTCTATTTCATCTTGTTCCAATAAAATAACAGTGTTAACTTTTAGATTAGTAAGCTTTTCAGTAACTACAGGTTTTTAAAGATAATATAGATATAATTTTTATAATATTTATGATATAGTCTGAGCAAAGTCATTTTTATTAACTTTTATATATTTAAAGATAGTCTGAGACAGACAGACAGATTCAAAGAGAAATTTTCCATCTGCTTTTTCACTCCTCAACTGCCTACAACATTTGGGATTATCATCTGATTAATCCTTTCCCATGTGTTTTTAAACAAACTATCTTGGATGTGGAGAAAAATGTTACCAAATACATTGTTGCTGAGAAAAAAAATTGATACAATCATTATGGAAGACAGTATGGAGATTCCTCAGAAATCAGACTTATCTACCATATAATCCAGCCATCCCACTCCTGGGAATGCACCTAAAAATGCGATCAGCATTACCTGTACCCTCCTGTTTATAGTAGTTCAAATCACAACAGCTAAGATACGTAATAAACCTAGATACACATCAACAGATGACTAAACAAAAAAAAATGTCATTTATATACACAATGAACTACTAATAAACTGTAAAAAAGAATGAGATCTTGTCTTTTGAAACAAAATGGATGCTGCCAGAGAACACTAAGCTAAGTGAAATAAGCCAGACTCACAAATATAAATGTCACATGCTTTCTCTGGTTTGTGATAGCTAATATATAGAGTACCAAAAATTTAATGTATATGAGTAGAATTGACATTCTGTGATTTGATTATTGTGTGTAGCTCTTGCCTATATGCCTGCTAAACAGTAATCTTTCTAGGTTTTTTTTGAACCCTTTATTTAGTGGTGCATTAAGCCTATGACTATAAAGTTAGTTTAAAATGTTATCAGACAATTTAAAAAAGAAAGAAAAAAGGAAGGAGGGAGGGAGGGATACATCATTATACAGTTATCTATGAACCACATGAAATCAATTATCTTTATAATAATAGAAATATATTATTAATCAAGAATAAACAATCATGTACAAAAATAAAATTGACCACCTAATGTTATTATAAATATAATAAATATTGTAAGATAATTCCTATATAACTTATACACAGTTTCTCCTAGTGATAACATTTTACATTACCATAATATAATTCTCAAAACTAAGAAACTATTAACTGAACTCCAGACTCTATTTGAATTTCAATAGTGTCTCCTTTAATGTATTCTTTGAGCTAGAGCAGTCCATGCAGAGTATCACACAGCTGTAAGTCATTATGCATCTCCTTTGTCTATGACAATTTCTGTATTTCCTTATTTTTCAAGACCCTGAACAATGTTGAAGAAACATGTCATATTTGTTCATGTATGGCTTAACTAAAGATTCATACATGCAGATGTATCAGATCTTCACTTTTTTCTTTTTTGGATAGATTACCATTACACTATGTAGATATATTCATGCCATTATATAAAAACATGGTACATATATAAGTACAGTGTTGTCCAATTCATGATGAATCTCTGGATAGTTTGTACTTATTTGACATTTTGAGTAATGCTGCAACAAACATTGGTATGCAAGCATCTGCTGAATTAACTGTTTTCAATATTTGGGGATTATACTTAGTAGAAAAAATATTTGATAATATTCTAATTATATGTTTAGGATTATCAACAGTTTTCAAACTCTTTACAATAATGGCTTCATGATTTTCCATTCCCATTCCAATTTTCACGTTCTTTTTTTATGAATGCAAATTTTATTTTAATCTTTTTCAAATTTTTTTATTTAGTAAATATAAATTTCCAAAGTATAGTTTATGGATTACAATGGCTCCCCCCCCCATAATTTCCTTCCCACTCGCACCCCTTCCATCTCCCACTCCCTCTCCCATTCCATTCACATCAAGATTCATTTTCAATTCTCTTTATATACAGAAGATCGATTTAGTATATATTAAGTAAAGATTTCATCAGTTTGCACCCACACAGACACACAAAGTGTAAAATATTGTTTCAGTACTAGTTATAGCATTACTTCACATTGAACAACACATTAAGGGCAGATCCCACATGAGATATAAGTACACAGTGACTCCTGTTGTTAACTTAACAAATTGACACTCTTGTTTATGGCGTCAGTAATCTCCCTAGGCTCTAGTCATGAGTTGTCAAGGCTATGGAAGCCTTTTGAGTTCGCCGACTTCAATCTTATTTAGACAGGGTCATAGTCAAAGTGAAAGTTCTCTCCTCCCTTCAGAGAAAGGTACCTCCTTCTTTGATGGCCCCGTTCTTTCCACTGGGATCTCACTCGCAGAGATCTTTCATTTAGGTCTTCTTTTTTTTTTTTTTTCAGAGTGTCTTGGCTTTCCATGCCTAAAATACTCTCATGTGCTCTTGAGCCAGATCCGACTGCCTTAAGGGCTGATTCTGAGGCCAGAGTGCTATTTATGACATCTGCCATTCTAAGAGTCTGCTGTGTAGCTGTGTATCTCACTTCCCATGATGGATCCTTCTCTCCCTTTTTGATTCTATCAGTTAGCATTAGCAGATACTAGTCTTCTTTGTGCGATCCCTTTGACTCTTAGACCTATCAGTGTGATCAATTGTGAACTGAAATTGATCACTTGGACTAGTGAGATGGCATTGGTATATGTCACCTTGATGGGATTGTATTGGAATCCCCTGGTACAATGTAATACTTTATCCATTTTAGTATTTTTTTTTTGTTCTAGTACTATTGGTTGAACTCTGTAGTTAACACACATTTATTCTTAGGTGTTTAAATTTTAACTGAAAAGTGATCCCTGTTAAATGTAAGAGTGGGAATAAGAGAGGGAGGAGATGTACAATTTGGGACATGCTCAATTGAACTTGCCCCAAATGATGGAGTTAGAAATTTTTGCGTTCTTGGCCGGCACTGTGGCTCAACAGGCTAATCCTCCACCTTGAGGCGCTGGCACACTGGGTTCTAGTCCCGGTCGGGGCACTGGATTCTGTCCCTCTTCCAGGCCAGCTCTCTGCTGTGGCCAGGGAGTGCAGTGCAGGATGGTCCAAGTGCTTGGGCCCTGCACCCCATGGGAGACCAGGAGGAAGCACCTGGCTCCTGGCTTCGGATCAGCGTGGTGCGCCGGCCGCAGCAGCCATTGGGAGGTTTTGCTTAGTAATCAGTGGCCACTCACCAACCAGCTAACCCCACCCCCATCCTTAGCTGTGTGCCTAAGTCTAACCAACCTAGGATGTTTTCTCTTACCTACATCAATATGGCAGCATTTATGCTCTCAAAGTACAAATCTTTCTCTTAATTTCACAGGACATTACCAAATACAATGATTTTATACTGTTTTAAAAGTTAAAACTAAGAGAAGCACAATATTTGATCTCTGTCACTTAAAGAAGCAAAAGGAGGGATGGCTATTGAATTTTTAAAAACGACAAACAGGTAAATGGAAAAATTACAATAAATTATATAATTTAATCTATGTTAATTACTATATAATTAAATGGTAATGTAAATTATTATATAATATACAACCTAATAGTATAGTAATTTATTAGATAAATTATATAATAAAGTAAGTAATAAATACTGAGCAAATGTATAGGAGGAAGTAGGTAACAAATATTTTGTATTTATACACTCTCCTGAATATTTATACTCTTTAATAATTTATATGTTTTATTTATTTGAGAGGCACAGAGAAAGAGAGAAAAAAATGTCCTACCTGCAGATTTACTCCTCAAATACCTGCAGCAGAGGAGTGAGGAACTCCATCCAGTCTCCTACATGGGTATCTGATACCCAAGTAGTTGGCTATAACCTGAGCCATATCTGCTGCCTCCTGGGGTGTGCATTAGGATTAAACTGGAATCAGGACAGAGTCAGAAATCAAAAACCAGACACTTTGATATAGGATGGGAATGTCCCAATTAGCATGTTAACTACTATGTCGAACAGCCACCCTTCATAAGTTTAATTCCTTGCCAAGTTTAAGTCTTCCTTCTCTCCCTGAATTCCAGGGAGTTATAATCATCAAATAAAATTATTCCCAGTGACCAGGCAGTCTCATTTTTAACAACATTCAATAAACTATAAAAAGAGTTTTAAATATATTGGGTTATTATTTAATTATAAAAATAACAATGTATATATGAAATAGGATTTATACCCCCCCACACACACAGGCACACATGCATAGAATATAATAGAAATAATAAATTTAGTTAATTACAAATTTAACGTTAAATAGTGATTTCAAAAAAAAGAGGAAAGTACATATTTGGAAAATAAAACTATGTTCCATCCCTGTTGTGGGTTTAATTCTAATGTTCCCAACTTAAAGCCTTGCTTAAATATTTACTTATCCTTCTCTTTTACCCTCATCTATATGCATTGAGGTTATGCTCATCTGTCAGGGATTAACTGTTACATTACTCATCAGAATAGAACAAAGTGAAATCCTCCATGACAGCATTTATAAATCCCTGTATATGTGTAATTATTATTCATTATAATTTGAACTTTGGCTATTTGTGTAGGGATTATTTTCCACTCATCTTGTTAGTGACTATTAGCTAATTGGAGTCATAAAAACTCACTATATATACACACATATATACATATATTTTACATACATATATACATTTATATTCTTACATATGTATATTTATATATACATATATACATATGTACAAATACACACATACATATATGGACTGATAGATATGTAGATAGGGCTAGTATCAAGAAGTCAGGTTATCCCTAGTCAGAGCTAATTTGAGAAAATCTGATCAGATTTTAATTGAACGAAACAAGAAGGAATAAGCTTGAGTGCCTACACAGCAGTGCAAGCACTGCGGTTCACAAAAACAAAGAATCTGAAGTCTTCAAACATAAAATACGTGATTTGATGGCCACACAATGCATATATTTATTGAAATATCAAACTGAATTCCATTAATATTTATAAATATTACATATTAAATAAAATGTTTATGTGTTTAAGGAGATGGAAATTCTAATTACCTTGATTTGATCATTACACATTTTATACAGGTGTGTAAAATCATACTAATCCTCAAAAATAGATATTTAAGATAATAAATAAGATACGTAAAGTAAGTAAAGTAGTCAAATTAAGTGAAACCTTAGCTATCATGATGTATTTTAACTTTTTAGAAAAATAGAATGATTTTAGTTCCAAAAATACTTGTATTACACCTCTGGTTCACTATCTTGGCAGTTCTGCAATATGGTCAAGACCTTGCCCTTGAGCTGCGGTGTTCCCTTATTTTTATAAAAGAAGTAATATTTTATAATAATTTTATAATAGAAATAGTATTATATAACAGTTGATCTGAGCTTAGAAATTACAACTGTGGGGTCAGTGTCATAGCACAGCAGGTCAAGCCACCCCACCTGCCATGCCAGCATCCTGTATGGGTGTCTGTTCAAGTCCTGGCTGCTCTACTTCCAATCCAGCTCCCTGCTAATGGGCTGGGAAAGCAGCAGAAGCCACCCATGTGGGGGACCCAAAGAAGTTCCTGGCTCCTGGCTTTGGCTGGCCCAGCCATGGCCTTTGTGGCCATTTGGGGAGCGAAAAATTTATGGGAGATCTCTCTCTCTTACTCCCTACTTTTCTGTAACTCTGCCTTTCAAATAAATAAAATGACTTAAACAAAATAAAGAACTTATAACAATGAATCTCTGTCTCTCATAGTGGATATGCAGAAATTTGAAGCTATTAATAAAAGTGACAGTCAAAATTATCAATCATCTAAGGGTTGGCTACGATAAAGAATCCATAAATCTATTATGTAAGATTAAGAAAATGATTAATTTTATTAGGATATGTATACATGCCATTTACAAATTGTACAATCATGAACGTAAATAAAGACTCTCAAATATTGTACTACACTACTTATCAGGTATTATATTATCTCTGCCCAGAAAAATATACAAACAAAAGACAAGTACAATACCATCAAGTACTTTGTGGCTGTCTACAAAGTACAGATTTTAAAATATATAATCATAAAGGCCAGACATTGTGGTGTCACAGGTTAAGTTGCTGCATAGAATCGGCATAGCCCATATCGGAGGGGCCATTCAAAAGTCCAGCTATTCTATTTCAAATCCAGCTTCTTGATAAGGGAAATCCAGCTTCTTGATAAGGCAAAAAGTTTTTAAGGTTGCTCTCATTCTTTCTATCTCTAACTCAATAATCATTCTTCCTTTCAAATAAATAAAACATTAAAATATAACCATATATAATCAAAACAAATGAAAATAGGTACAAATTAACTTATTGCTCTTAATTCAGTTAAATTACTTGTGTTTGAAATATGCTAATGTTGCTTTGTGTAATTCAGAATACAATTATATAAATACCTCAAATAACAGAGACATAAATACATGAGTATATTAATTTCAGCTCTATTTTATTTGACGAAAATATTGTATATCTGTGCAGACAGTGAGAGAGAGAGAGATAGAGAGATAGGGAATAAGGATTTGTATTATGTAAATATAAACGGTTTAAATGGTGAAGTAAAATAAAACAAAAATACAATGTTAGAGAATTCACTAAAAAAATATTGCTAGGAAATTGTACAGAATGTTGATGCAAAACTGCTTTTGTCTTGCCCTGAAACTTTAAGTTTTGTGGGTGTTTTATTAAATTTCCCCATAGTTATACTTATCAAAGTGTAGTGTACACTTGCATTTTAAAAATTTATTGTGATTCTTAGAACTCATTTCTAAAACAGTCTTTTCTATGAACTCCTTTTGTGCTGTCAGAAAGGAGTTAGCATTCATGCTCTTACATTCAATTATTCAGAAGCATAAATCTTTTCAAATGCAAGTGGGTCCTAAAAATAGTCACTGGCCAGTAAGGATTAATCAGCACCTGCTCATGTTATCAGTTATTTATATACCATTTTCCCCACTGAGCATCCCTACTGCCGTAATGACCTGACTGCAAGCAGTGCAGGATGCTGAGGCAAAGCTCACAAGCTGGTTTTATTGCTGTAGACACATTGAACAACAGAAGAGCCCATCAGCATAGGAACATTAGGATGTTGGAAGTGCATTGCAATCATTTCCAATAGGAAATCACTGTACAGTGTGAATATATATCAAATCTTGTGTCTTTTATCCCTTCAAAAAAGTCTATAATACCCAATAAGTTATACTTTAACAGCAATGATAAATCTTTTCTTCTGACCTAATGAAAATGATATCTGATTTGATAGTTAAGTTCAATCATCACCACTACTCACAAATGGCTTAATAGTTATCCTCTTCAACTTAGCACAACAAAGTATTGGGCATATTGGATTAGCTTGTATTGACTAAGAATAGTAACCTTCATATCCACGCTATAGAATGGTATTTTATTTTGGGGCCTGGGTCCCTGATGTTTCATGGAGAACCCTTCTTCATAAACCATAGTAATTGAATTTGTGTTAGCTATAAGTCATTGATTTAGACAACTATTTATATGTAATTCAACTGTCCTTGAAAAACCAAATGGACTGTGTGTGTATGTGAGGGGGAGGGGAAAGATTCATTTTAAAAGCCAAAATAAATGTGGAATAATTGTTTCTAGTTTATACCAATTATAACTACTATAGCTTCTATTATTTCATATTATGATATCTTATACAAGATATATGTCTAATGCCATGCCATATTAGTTGGTTGACAGAATACAGTTATCATAAATATGTATTATTACAAGCACTTATTTTTATATAGAATTTTATTTGTTTGCAACATAAAACTCTGATGAAAATCCTGAAAGTTTCACTGTCACAACCTCATTATACAGAATGCTACCAAAATAAAATTTTAGAGATTTTTTTAAATCAAATAAAATACTCATTTTGTTTAATTCTGTCTATGACATAAACAGGAATAAAATGCTTTTAAATATTTGACAAAGCAATTACAAAGCAAATAAATAAAAAAGTAAATTATAAAATGTCACCATTATTCATTTTTGGGTGATTGTGAACACATCTATGTATTTAATACTTAAAAGTTACCATTATTTATAGGTATATCTTATAATAATCTCAAAGTTGTCAATATGAAGCAATCAAAATTGATTTACCAATACAAGTGTGAATAGTGTACTGCTCCTATCTTAATTAATTAATATTAGATTCAAGAAATAACTGACATAAATAAAGCATAGGGTCTGTCTTTGTGACAGTTTGTATTCACTGCCTGTGAAGCTAGCATTCCATGTCAGAAGGCCGGTTCATGTCCCGACTGCTTGAGTTCCAGTTCAGTTTGCTGCTAATATTCTTGGGAAGGCAGTACGTAATGGCCCATGCATTTTGGGTCCCTACCACTAAATTGAGAGACTGGAATGGAGGTCCTACCTCCCGTCTTTGGCCTGATTCAAACCTTACTGTCGTGGCCATCTGGGGAGAATTGGCAGATAGAGGATCTCCACCCTTTCTCTCTCTCTCTCACACTCTCTCTCTCTCCCCCCCCCATCCCTACTCACAATTTCTCTCACTCCTCTCACTCTGTCTCTTCCTCTGCTTGTTATGCTCTGCCTTACAAATAAGTAAGTATAAGTGTTTACAATAAATTCATGAATATAACATGTGAATGATTATTTTATGAATAAGGAATGTAGTAAAAATAATCAAATTGAGCCCAAATCCGATAGACTGAATATGACATAAACTTTTAAATCTGCTCTGGCATGAATTGAGTGCCAGGTCATCTAGCATCATTTGGGAGTTACAGAATGTGATTATTATTGTATTTTTGCTGAGTTAATAGTACATCATGAAGGGTTATTGGGAAACATTAAGGAAAATACCAAAAATGAATACATTTAAATGCCCTATGAATTTGTTGAACTGTTTAGACTGTGATTTCACTTCTCAATTTTTACATATATCCTGAAAAAACACCTTTTGTCTTAATGACTTTTCGTCACTTTGGATGGAATCTGGAGTAGTTTCTGTGCCTGGCCCTAATCATGCTTTAATACAAAAGCCAAAATTTCCACAAGTTGAAATGGAATTAAATCCTTCACGTTCCCATTTCAAAGTAATGAAGTAAGATTCCTGCTTCTCCTAAATACCTGGGGCAATTCTTGTTGGGATATTGTTTCTGGATGTGTTTAATTTTCTTTTTTTTTCTTTTTTATTTTTTTATTTATTTATTTTTTTTGACAGGCAGAGTGGACAGTGAGAGAGAGAGACAGAGAGAAAGGTCTTCCTTTTGCCATTGGTTCACCCTCCAATGGCTGCCGCGGCCGGCACGCTGCGGCTGGCGCACCGCACTCATCCGATGGCAGGAGCCAGGTGCTAGGTGCTTTTTCCTGGTCTCCCATGGGGTGCAGGGCCCAAGCACTTGGGCCATCCTCCACTGCACTCCCGGGCCACAGCAGAGGGCTGGCCTGGAAGAGGGGCAACAGGGACAGAATCCAGCGCCCCGACCGGGACTAGAACCCGGTGTGCCGGCGCCACAAGGCGGAGGATTAGCCTGATGAGCCACAGCACCGGCCTTGGATGTGTTTAATTATCTATCATGTTTTTAGTATTCATATTCATGTCTTTTCTCCCATTCAAGAGTAAAAACTTCTTAAACAAAGGCATTTTTTTCCCTTGTGTTGATAACACTTATTAGTACTTGGTATACAGATTTTTAGATCAGTCTATAGAATAAATCAAAGAAAGTTAATACCTGGACAATATTTTACCCAATAGATGTTTCAGCTCATGCTAAATAATTACATCAGACAAAAATATTAAAAAGCAATCATTCTAAATAAATAGTAAAGTGCCAAATTAATAGTAAAGTGGTAATATAGAGGCAAGCATACGACTTAGTGGTGAAGATGCCTGTCATGACGCCTGCATCCAATATCAGCATACCACATTTTTAGTTTCCATTCTAGTTTCTCACTCTCATTTCTTCACTAATGCAGGCCCAGGGTGGCAGCAGGGACAGTAGTGAAGGCCCAAAGAATTGGGTTCTTGCCTACAACACTGGAGATCTGGAATGAGTTCCTGCCTCCTGACTTCAGCTTGGCCAAAGCCAGGCTGTTGGCTGTGTGATCCAGCAGATGGGAAGCCTTTCTACTCATCTTTCTGTGTTTATCTATTGGTCTATGTAAAAAAAAAAAGAGTGCTAATATGTTAATATTTTTAAATGGTACATCTTATAAAATAATATGTGAACATCCAGTGTATATAATTTATTATTTTATATCATATAAAATTTGTGAAATATTTTGTAGCTGATACTCTAGAATAATGCATTCCAAAGCCAAGAACAGCAAAAGGAAAAAGAAAAATATTGCTCTCAAAAAGTTTTTAAGGTTGCTTTAGGCCTGCATAAGCTGTGTTACATATTACATGATGAAGGTTTTTAATTTTTTTTTTTAGATTCATTTATTTATTTTAAAAGCAGAGTTACAGAGAGGCAGAAGCAGAGAAAGAGAGAGAAGTCTTCCATTCACTGGTTCACTCCCTAAATGGTCACAAAGGCTGGAGTTAAGCCGATCTGAAGCCAGGAGCCAGGAGGTTCCTCTGGGTCTTCCCATGTGAGCACAGGGGCACAAGGACTTGGGCCATCTTCTACTGCTGTCCCAGGCCATAGCAGAGAGCTGGATCAGAAGAGGCGCATCGGGGACTTGAACCGGTGCCCATATGGGATGCTGGCACTGCAGGCAGCTGCTTGACCAACTGTGCCACAGTGCCGTCCCCTATGATGCAGGTTTATGTATATCTGATATCTTTTAAAATGCAAAATGTACTTAGGAATATAGTACTAACAGAAAAAAACACGCTGGAACAAACAAAATCAAACAGAAATATCTTACTAAGATGTGTCATAGCAAGAATTTTCTCTGAAAATTATTTACTTCAAGAAATCGTCTTGCTCAAAATGGTATGATTTTTATTTAGTTTTATCCTATCTGGTTGTATTAACATGGATAAGAAATGAATACCAATAAAAATCCACTAGCCTCAGGTGTTACTAAAATAAAACAGTACATCTTAGGTGCTAATGCATAGCTAATCTTATCAATTAGAAAATACATTGTTATTGCTTTATAAATTATATTTACTTTACCACAGCACCACCACTTATACTTTTTGTATATTGTTTCTAGTCAAAACAGTGCTTCAGATACTCCAGTAAACCAACTGCTCTAGGATTTTGCATTTTCTGTTTATTTGAATAATTTTAATTTATTTTATCAATTAAATCTGGCAACCAAAATCTTAACAAAAGTAACAACATTTCAAATGTTAATTTAAAAAAAATCTATGCAGATCCTCTCTGGGGAGAGAACAAACATTTTCAGAGGTAGTTTCTGAGAGGCCTGGGGAAAGCTAATATAGAACTTATTTGAATTTATTTTCCCTTAGGAATCAAGAAACATGGTGAATTATTTGTTCTAGTATCATTCTATTTTGTGAAACCTATCTGCTATGAAGGTAAGTATTAGGAATGTCTTCTGCAGAGGATACAAGAAGAATGTTTCAATATATCACATAATTAGATTTTTCAGTTAAATTATTTAAATATTAAAGCATGCTTTGTTTCTTCATGGAACTCTAATAGAATTTAACTGATTTAGAAGCCATTCCAAATGACTTAAATTTTAAAAGCATTTGGAAATACTACCTCAGGTAATAGAACTATACAAGATATATATAAAAATGATGGCATAATTTAGGGCACAGATAAGGCACAGCTGACAGGTGAGTCATGGATGCACAGTCCAGCAAATGTATAGTTGAAAGGTCAATGAACAAAATTAATTAAAATTTACAGTATGATATTGATTTTAATATCCATTATTGAATATAGTACAATAACATATGGACAGCGGCTGAATACATTTTGTTACCAGAATTTTATACCATATTGACCACAAATTTTGACACTTCTATTTCAACAACCTTAGTTGATCTACAAGAATATACCTAGGATAGTTTATAAATGCAAAAACTATCAGTTAGTAGTTGGTTAAATAGCAGAATAGATGATTAAAAAGAGCTGTTTATTCTTCCTAGCAAAGTAAAGTGCACTATTATGTGCAAAACAGTAATGATAAAAATTAACAAAACAGTCACGTAATTTGTAGAAATATAAAAATGAAGATTATTCCTATGGAAACATTAATACATATTCATTTTTCCATCCATATTTAGTGAATGAAAGGCACAGACAATGGAATGTAATTCAATAAAAATTGAAATACACAAATAACACACATAACAATATAAGTATATAAATTGTCCAAACAGTTCAATAAATTGAATCAATACAAAGATACAATTCTATACTTCTTAATAAATATCCATATTACATATAAACACAAATAAATTAAAAATTAAAGCATAAAACATGGGGCCGGTGCTGTGCCGCAGTTGGTTAAGGTCCAGGCCCACAGTGCCGGCATCCCATGTGGGTACCAATTCTAGTCCGGCTGCTCCTTTTCCAATCCAGCTCCCTGCTGTGGCCTGGGAAGGCAGTGGAAGGTGGCTCAAGTCTTTGGGCCCCTACACTGCGTGGGAACCTGGAGTAAGCTCCTGGCTCCTGGCTCCTGGCTAAAGATCAGCTCAGCTCTGGCCATTGTGGTCATATGCGGAGTCAACCAGCAGAATGGAAGACCTCTCTCTATGGCTCTACCTCTCCCTGTAACTCTGTCTTTCAAAGAAATAAAATAATTCTTTTAAATAAAAGAATAAAAGAACATGATAAACCATGTTCATGCTAATTGAAAAATTGAGTGATTATATTATTATTCATCAAGTTTAAAAATAAAAATATAAGTAAGGGTTATTTTATAATTATACACTGTTCAAATTTTCAAAAAGACCTCATAATTTTCATCATTCATCTATTCAATTTTTCTGTAAAACACAGAACAAATCACCTGCTTTTCTATTTCAAGAGGAAATAAACAATTCCACCTGTATAGTTTCAATAATTAATTTAAATACATGTCTTTTAATAATCAATAGAACAATCAAAAATTCAGTAAGAATGTACAAAAATTCACCAAAATTCTCAACCTTATTGGCTTCATTGACATTTACAGAAAGTTGTATTCAAGCACACAAGCATGCACATTGCTTTCAAAGTACAATGGTGTTTACCCAGTAGACCATTTTCTAGATCAAAGAATTTCTCATACATTTAAAATATATGTCATAAAATGTATGTTCTCTAACCATAATAGAATTAAATTATAACTACTTTTAGAAATAGACATGGAAATGGCCAAACTTTTGTAAACTAAATGAAACATTTGTTTCCTGTGGGTAAAATTAAAAAGCAAGTAAGTTAGAAGAAATATCTCAAAGCAATATCCTCAGCTATTCATTTCAGAAAGAAGAAAAATAAGGGGGTATAACATTTAGTATTCACAAAGAAAGAAAAACAAACAAAATATCAGAGTACAAAAATATGAAGCTTAAGATGAAACAAAAACCAAGATTGTGAGAGTTCTATCCAGACTGATCTGTAGAATGAATAAGATCTCATATTACCAACATCGAAAGTGAGGGAGGTGATGTCACTGCTGTTTATAGGTATTATAAGATAATATGCTAGGAACAGCTGTATGTCAATAAATGCTAAAAAAAAAAAAAAAGAAACTGTGAAATGTGAAATTTCTTGAAAGCCAGAATGATCAGTTGTTGCCAAAAGAACAAACTGAAGAACTCCACATAAAAGAGTCTGAATATGTGCTTAGAAATCTTTACATGGGGTGTACATTTGGCCTAGTGGTTCAGATGCCCACAGTCCACATTGAAGAATTTGAGTTCATTGCACGGTTCCAGCTCCTGGCCCAGGTTATCACAAACACAGAACCTAGGAGGCTGTGGTGATGACTCAAGTAGTTGGTTTTCTGCCACCCAGGTGGGAGACCTAGGAAGTGCACCTGTCACCCAGCTTTAGCCCTGGCACAGTCCTGCCTGCTGCATATATTTATGGAGTAAGCTAAAAGTTGGAAGGATCTCTCGCTCCCTCCTTTTCTCTTTAGTTAATAAATTTATCAATTTAAAAATGTTTTCATGAAAGAAACTTGAGGGCTGAATAGCATTATTAGTGAATTCTATGAAACATTTAGTGATAAATTAAACTAAGCCAAACATACCCTTATAGAAAAATGAAGGAAGGAGGGGCCAGCTCCGTGGCGAGATGGGATACATTCCGAAAACTGATTTTTGTAAAGTTCTTATTTCCCTGATGACAGACTGAGGAAAAATACCACTAGAAAATACAATTACAAACAAATGACCCTCTTGATAGTAGATACAGAAGTTCTTTCCCAAAATTTAACAATTAAACCTTATAAAATATCTTTTGAAAATTAGAAATTCAAGTTTCTGATAAAACATGTAAGGAGTTTAAAAGTCTTCTCTTCAGTGGCTCACTTGGCTAATCCTCCACCCGCGGTGCTGGCATCCCATATGGTTGCCGGTTCTAGTCCCGGTTGCTCCTCTTCCAGTCCAGCTCTCTAGGAGTGCAGTGGAGGATGGCCCAAGTGCTTGGGCCCTGCACCTGCATGGGAGACCAGGAGAAGCACTTGACTCTTGGTTTCGAATCGGCATAGTTTCGGCCGTGGTGGCCATTTGGGGGGTGAACCAACAGAAGGAAGACCTTTCTCTCTGTTTGTCTCTCTCTCACTGTTTATAACTCTATCTAAAAAAAAAAAAAAAAAAAAAAAAAAGGCCTCTCTTCTTCACAAGAAAATGCAAAACACTCTGAAATCTAGCAACTCATCTTAGATTCATCAGATAACTGAAATTGTAAAGAAAACATTGCACTGTCAACTAAGGGATACAAGGAATTTCAAAAGGTTCTTGGAAAATGTGGTTTTTTTTCTTATGCCATTTTTTCAAATTCCTGCATATGAAGCATCTTCAAAATGTTCATAGAAATGAATATTATTAAAATGTTATACACATATTTCAAACACTTATGCACCAAAATGAAATTAACTTTGCATTTCATTTCCCACAAAATTTTTGAAATTCCTTTGAAAGTGTGTACTTGAACTACAGATCACTAGTAACTGACAATGAGAAGCAAACTCTGGGGAACAGAATTTGGAGGCTGCAACGAGTCCCATCCAGTGCTGGTTGGAATACTCCTTGTGTAACTGACTGATTTCTGGAAGTTTAGTGTGGACTAACTTGATGGGTTAAAAAAGGAAAATAAAAATAAACTGGGGCCTAGTCTTCAGGACAGCAGGGTAAAAGGGAACATTTATAAATTTTACCTACAGGAGCGCTACTGCTTTCTCACTGGGAAGATCAAAGCACATCCTTTCTTGCTTCAGGCAGCTGAAGGGAAAACATCATCGTTTTAATTTATGCCCAACACACATTATTTCTCTTTTTAAAAAGACTGTGCTTAAATGAAAATGTTTTTCCACAGCCTAATTGATCAGGAGGAAGAGGAATATTTAACGCTGGCCTTTCCAAGCCCTTGGTGTGGGAGAAGGAACTAGCCAACTCCAGTTCCAGCTTGCTTTTGGTGTAGGCAAAGGTTTACACACAATTACTTAATTTCTTCCCCCATGCCCTCCCAGATTTAACTAAGGAATGAGAAAAAAAGATAAAAGCTCAGAAGCACTTGTGAGGGTTATAATCTAGGGACACAGGTGCACTAAAAGACTTGACTTAATCATAGAAGACTCTGCTGGAACTACGGCTCACTAGGCTAATCCTCCGCCTGTGGCACCAGCACACCGGGTTTTAGTCCTGATCAGGGAGCTGGATTCTGTCCTGGTTGCCCCTTTTCCAGGCCAGCTCTCTGCTGTGGCCAGGGAGTGCAGTGGAGGATGGCCCAAGTGCTTGGGCCCTGCATCCGCATGGGAGACCAGGAGAAGCACCTGGCTCCTGGCTTCGGATCAGCGTGGTGCGCCGGCCGCAGCAGCCATTGGGAGGTGAACCAACGGAAAAGGAAGAACTTTCTCTCTGTCTCTATCTCACTGTCCACTCTGCCTGTCAAAAAAAAAAATCATAGAAGACTCTCTTCCCATTGACCCTTTACCACTGCATAAATCAGGTACTCACTTTATTACTTTGATTAAGGTTGAATGGATGTCAAGGCTAACATTCTGTTTAAGAAAGAATCTCCAGGAAAACAGAAAGAAGATATACGCTAGCCGAAATTGTAACATATTTAACCTACAGCTGTAGCAAAAATCACATACAGTCCAAAAGTCACATAAATATAAAACTTATTATTACAGGTAAAGACATCACACAAAATTTACAGGACAATATCCCTTAGAAATGGACATACAAAATTACTCACTAAAACTCTAGCAAACTGTATAAAATACTACATCAATAATAAAGTTGAATAAAATGCAAAATTGTGGTAATATCTAAAAACAACTAATATCATAGATCACGTAAGTAGAATAAAGTACAAATAGATTTTTCAGTAGATGCAGAAAGAACATTTGATGCAGCTCAACATTATTTTAAAAGACAGCACTCAGAATATAAATAGGACCTTCAATATGATAACAGGCATTTATGAAACATCTGTCATTATTACCTTACTTAAATGTGCAAAAATATTAGCCCCCCCCCAGCTCTCCTAAAATCTGGAAAAATACAATGAAGTCTACTCTGTTTCTATTTAACATTACACTGTATGCAGTACACTAATTAGATAATAAAATTATAAAACTTAAAATTGCATTAAAGGTAGAAGCAAAATTATTTATCTAAATAGATGGCATAATGTTATAGTCAAATATTATAAAGATGTAATTATTTCATTAAAATACTAGAAAATTAATGAAAGGAATTTACAGATTACAAAGTCCAGATACATAAATAAATTATTTTTATTCAAAAACATTGAGCAAACTGAAACTGAAATTAAGAAAAGTATCCATTTATCATAGCTTGAACACAAATTTTCAGAATAAATTTGTTTAAAAAGTCAAAATATATATTTTAAAAACTAAAATATCATTGAAAAATGTTAAATATCTAATTAAAAATAAAAAAAAAACTATGCCCTTTGATCACAAAAATCAATATTGTTGAATTGGCAATTCACCCAAAAATTTAACACAAGTGATATATAAATTTAATACAATCCTTACCTGAATCCTACCAAGTCAATGAATATGCAGACAAACAATTCAGTTATAAAATGCTCAAGGGATTCAAATATTGCAAACCACTTGAAAGCAGTTTTACAACAATTACAAAAGCTAAACTGAGAGTTATCGGATAACTCAAAATTTCATTATTGGGTATAAATATAATTCAGAAAAAGAATAAATGTATGTAGGTACATCAGTTTGTACATGGATATTCATAGCAGCATTATTTGTAATAGCCAAAGGGTAGAAACATTCCAAATTTCTATCAGATGTTGAATGAATAAACAATTTGAGATATATCCATCACTTCTCGGCTTTTTGGCTAAGTGTGTGGAGATATATGCATATTTTGCAATACTATTTGTCAATAAAAGGAAATTGGACTTAGCCCAAACAGTAGACTTAGAAACGTGCCAGGGGATTCCAATTCAATCCCAGCAAGGTGGCATGTACAATGCCATCTCACTAGTCAAAGTGATCAGTTTCAGTTCATAATTGATCATAATGATAGGATTAAGAGTCAAAGGGATCACATGAACAAGACTAGTGTCTGCTAATACTATCTGATAGAATTAAAAAGGAGAGAACAATCCACCATGGGAAGCGGGATACAGAGCAGACTCATACAACTCATGGAAGGGCAGATGTCCTAAACAGCACTCTGGCCTCAGAATCAGCTCTGAAGGCATTTGGATCTGGCTAAAAAGCCCATGAGAGTATTTTGGCATGGAAAGCCAAGACACTCTGGCAAAAAACAAACAAACAAACAAAAAAACCCTAAATGAATGACCTCTGTGAATGAGATCCCAGTGGAAAGAACGGGCCATCAATGGAGGTACCATTATCTGAAGGGAGGAGAGAACTTCCCCTTTGACTATGACCTTGTCTAAATAAGATTGGAGTTGGCGAACTCAAAAGGCTTCCATAGCCTTGGCAACTCATGACAAGAGCCTAGGGTGATTAATGATGCCATAAACAAGAGTGTCAGTTGTTAAATCAACAACAGGAGTCACTGTGCACTTACTCCTCATGTAGGATCTCTGTCCTTAATGTGTTGTACTTTGTGAATTAATGTTATAACTAGTACTCAAACAGTACTTTACACTTTGTGTTTCTGTGTGGGTGCAAACTGCTGAAATCTTTAGTTGGTATATACAAAGTTGATCTTCTGTATATAAAGATAATTGAAAATGAATCTTGATGTGAATGAGATGGGAAAGGGAGCAGGAGATATGAGGGTTGCGGGGGGCGGGGGGTAGGATATGGAGGGAAAAAAAACCACTGTAGTCCAAAAGCTGTTCTTTGGAAATAAAAGGAAATGGAAAAGTGATGAAAGTTACAACACGGATGAGCCTTAAAAACATTACACTAATAGAAAGAAGTCAGTGAAATGGTATTACAGATTGTATGATTACATTGATGTGGAATGTGTAGAATTTTCAAATCCATAATAGCATAAAGTATGCTTTCTTGGAGCTGGAGAAAAGATTAGTAGATGAGGAGTAATGGCTTAAGAATACAGGGTTATTTCTTTTCTTTTAGTTCTTAAAATTCTTCTAAAATAGAAAGTGATGATAGCTACAAAATTTTTAAAATATACACTCAAAATGACTGAGCTGTGTATTATGTGAATGTTTCAATTAAGATGTTTAAAAAAGGCAATTTAACACATCAGCAAGAAAAGGCATGTGATTATCCCATGAAATTTTGAAAGTGCATTTGAGAACTTCCAGCATCCACTCTTGACAAAAAATTATCAGAAAAGTAGAAAGAAAAGATAACTCAAAGAGACAAATGGTTTCAATGAAGAATCTATAGTTAATACTGTACTTAATGAGACATGATTGCATGCTTTATAACTTATGAGGAACAAAGAAAAGATACCATGCCCTCTTTTTTTATTTAACATGATATTGGAAGTTTTACTCAGGATACATACGCAAAAAAAAAAAAAAGAAAAGAAAAAAGATTCATATTTAAAATGAAAAATCGAAACCTTTATTAACAAATCACATAAAAAACTTAAACAAAATCCTCCTGGAATCTTCAGAAAAGCCACTAAAAATAATAAGTAAGTTAAGTAAGCTTACAGAATACAAGATAAATATATAAAAATCATTATAATTCTCTATATTGACCATAAAAATGGAATTTGAGACTCATATATTGCCATTTACAATAGCACTGCTCAATATGAAAAAACTAGAGATAAATATAATTGCATATGATATTTTATACTAAATATTACTCATACAATGAATTGGTAACAAAAGTTACAGGTCCTAGTTTAATAGATATGTCATTGAACATATTGGTAAGTATTGCTCAGACATCAATTCTGACTTAATATTGGTCAGACATCAATTCTCTCCTAATTAATTCTCTTCTATTTGACAAAATTCCACTCAAAATATTTGCATGCTTTCTTATACAAATCCTCAAGTTGTTACTACAATTTACATAGACATTGAAAAACCTGACAATAGCCAAAACAACATTGAAACTTGATAAAATCAGAGGAATTAGAAATGTGACTTCAACAATTATTATGAAGATGCATTAATTGTGATGGTACAATTATTGGCACCAACTAGAAAGATCTAAAGGAAAAAAAAATAAACTCCAAAAGTGAATGAAAGTTTCTTTGTCCAATCGTATTTAATGATGCAAAAATAATTCAGAAGATAATTTGAATTCAATGTAATTTCAGTACTATAAGGATTCAACAGGGGCCTGTGCTGTGGCACGGCAGGTTAAGCCTCAGCCTGCAGGGCAGGCATCCCAAATGGGCATTGGTTTGAGTCCTGGCTGCTCCCTGCTGATAGGCTGGGAAAGAAGCAGAGGATGAACCAATTACCTGGGCCCCTGCACCCACATGGGAGATCCAGAAAAAGCTCCTGGCTCCTGGCTTCGGGCTGACACAGCCCTAGCTGTTGAGGGTCATTTGAACAAGTGGATGGAAGATATCTCTCCCTCTCATTCTCTCGCTCTTTCTCTCTCTGTATCTCTCCCCTTGCTCTCTAACTCTACCTTTCAAATAAATAAATATATCCTTAAAAGAAGTTTGCAATACACATTTGCAAACAAGAAAGAGTATGAATGTAAAGTTTGAATCATATTTTAAAAGAAAGAGATGTAAGATTATAACCTATAACTATAGAACTTTCAAGATAAAAAGAGAAAATATATGTTGAGTGAGTGAAATTTCTTACACATGAGACTAACAAAATGATCGTGGTAGAAAAATTCTGAAAACAATCCATAAATTGAATTTCTTCAGCTAAAGATGCATTAAATTAAAGTGATTTTAAGAGGAAGAAAAAGGAGATTCCCAAAATGAATAGAGAGGGTCTGCATTAACCTCAGATAGGAGACAGTTCCAGTGCAATGAAGGAAGAGCTGTATTTCCAAAACATTATTTTAGGGAAAGATTTTGTAAAGAATGGATGGCAATCACAGATATCATGAATACTGAAAACTATCAGAGAAAAACAGTCAAAGATTATTACTGCTGCCATTGCTCCTAACCCAGCACTCTGACAGAAGGAAACCATCTTATTAAGAAAAAGATTCTGTATTTAAGTCATGAGGATTGAAGAGATTGGATGAAGGCGCACTTCAACAAAGAAGTGATGAGAATTGTAAATGGCACAGAGATTGCGGGATACACAAGGCATGTTGCCACCACCATTGTCACAACCACTGCCTGATGCCTCTGCCTCTGCCTGCCGCTCTCATCCATGCTCCCTGGCTGGAGAATGCCATCTTGCTGAAAACTTGCCATGTGTGTATTGTATAAAATAAAACATTAGAACTAAAGAGACTGAAAAACTTCAGTAGGAAGTGATGAGAACTGCAAACAGCACAGAGATTCTGAAGGCTAGTGAAGAGACAGGAGAAAAGCACACCACTGTTGCCACAGCCCAGGACTCCCTCCCAGCTCCCCAGTTGGGGGATGCTATCTTGCCAAGAAAAGGCAAACAGAAAGTGCCATGGCCCCTCGCATTGCTGCAGGCTGATGTCCTTAACTAATTCCATAGTCCTCACTGACTTTAAATCAAGTCTAAAGGGCTTAATGTGGACAGAGTGACTACTTTGCGACAAAGAAGGAACCCACTTCCCCCTCCACCTCCAAAGTTCAAGACCTGAGGTGCTGCAGAGAAGGTGATCAGCTCCACTTATCATAGAAAAAAGCAAGCAACTGATTTGCTGCCAGAGGTTCCCAGAGCCAGCAAGGGCCATTGTCACAGCAGAGAGCAGACCCATGTGAAGCCTACAGCCATGTGAGTTATCGGCACAATTGCAGGTGGAGTCTGAAACCCCAGCATCATTCACAATATTCATGGTTATCTGTAAGAACAAGGTACAACCCCCTCTGTGTCCCATAACACCATAAATATAGCTATAGTCATCAGGAAACTTTTGCTTATTGCACTTATTCTAATCAAAGTCATATCAACAACTCAACTGACTAACCTTCATTCTAACGAAACAAAAACAGTATTTTCTCATGATTCTTACTCCACACACAAACCCATAAAATGTAGCCATTACATTGGATGCACAGACATCAACAGAGGGACACAGGAGACACAAAGAAGCAAACAAACATGACACCTCCAAAAGAACCCAGTTTTTTTTTTTCCAAAAATAGATCCTGATCTGAAAGTAACACATGAAATTTTTGAAAAAGAATTCAAACAATGATCCTAAGGAAATCCAATGAGATGTAAGAGAACATAGATGAAAAGCTTAAACAAGTAAGTAGAACAATAGATGGAGTCAGGAATTCAACACTGCACTGTCATCAATGGAAAAAACATTGTGACAGAAAATCAACAAAGATGCATCATACCATTGAACAACTTGTCACAACAGACATTTATAGAACATTCACCACACCTACAGGATAAACATTCTTCTAATCAGCATATGGAACAATTTCTAGGATAGGACATAAAGTAGGCCACAAATCAAGTCTCAGGAAGTTTCAAAAAGTTCAAAATTACACAATGTATTTTCTCAGACCAAAAATGAATAATACTAGAAAGCAACAAATATAATAGAAAAATTTAAAATGTATTGAAATAAAACATGCCACTGAAAGACCAATGGATCACTGAAGAAAAGAAAAAGGAAATCAAAAACTTTCTTGAGCTGAAATAAAATGGACATACGACACATAAAAGTCTATGGGATATAGCAAAAGCAGTAATAAGAGAGATGTTTATGTTCAGAGTTGTGGTGCAGATGTTTAAGCTGCTGTATTTGATGCCAGAATCCTATATAAGAACTGGTTCAAATCTTCACTGCTCCAATTCCGTTCCAACTCCCTGCTAATATGCATGGAAAAGCAGGGGAAGATGGCTTGGACCCTTGCACCCCTGTGGAGACCTGGATGGATTTCTAGGCTCTATGCTTCAGCCTGACTCCACCCAGACTGTTGTCATCATCTTGAGAAAAAAAAATAAAAGAACCAGCAGAGAGAAGATTCTCTCTCCCTCTCCTTCTCTCTCTCTCAACTCTCTCTCTTTCTCTCATTCTCTACCTGCACTTCCAGATAAATAAATAAATATTTAATCTTTAATTAAAAGACAGATGTTTACCACAATAAACATTTTAAAAATGAATTTCTAAAATAAAAGATATAATGAAACATTACAAGAGTGTTGGAAGACAAGAACGATCTAAACCCAAAAACAGTAAAGGTAAGAAATCAGAAAACTGAAAACAAAAATAAATGAAATTTATTTTTGGAAAAAATGCAAAAAACCAACAAAATGCAAAGATTTGGGGGCAGGAGATAAACAAAATAGGCAAACCTTTGGCCAGACTAACAAAGCGGAAAAAGGATAAAACTCAAAAAATATCTTTTAAAAAAGATGCAGAAAATTTAAATAGTATCATAACAAGCAGGAACAATGAAGAAGTAACTAAAGATCACTCACTGAGGAAAATTCCAGGACATGATAGCTTCACTGTGGAATTCTGCAAAATACTTAAGGAGGAATCAACTCCAATACTTTTCAAACTATTACAGGATTTGTAAAGGCTTTAACTACGTCAATTTTTTTTATGAGGCTACCATCATTCTGATAACTAAAACAGGTAGACAACAACAATAAAAACTACAAACAGATACCCTTGGTGAACATAAATTCAAACATTTTTAGCCAAATATTAGCAAACCAAACCCAGCAATACATCAAAAAGATCATAAACCACAATTGAAAGTTATACATCCCAAAGATGCAAAGATGTTTCAACATTAAAAGTCAATAGACATCATAATTCACATCAAAAGAATAAATAACAAAATCATATGATAATCTCAATACATGCAGATAAAGAACTGGTAAGATTCAACATTCCTTCATGAAACACCCTCAACAAATTAGATATAAAAGAATCATACTTCAAAATTTATAAAGGCTATACTTGATAAACCAATAGCCAATATCAGGTCAAGAGCAAGAAAATTGATGTCCATTCCTACCACTCCAATTGAATATAGTAATGGAAGCATTAGCAAGAGCAATCAGAGTAGGAAGGATAAAATAAAGAAAGGGCATTGAAAGTGAAAGGGAATAAGTCAAAATTCTCATGTATGCAGATGACATGATGTTACTCATGGAAAATACTAAATACTCCACACACACACACATACATACACACACACACCTGTAAGAAGTGATAAATCAACCTTGTAAAGTCACAGGATAAAAATAAACATAAATAGTATCATTTTCATACACCAACAATGATCTCACTGAAACCGAAATAAGAAACAAAATCCCATTCACAAAAGCTACAAAAAATTTTTCAAAAATTGGAGAGTAAATTTAACTAAATAAATGAAAGACCTCTACTATGAAAAGTATAAGACATCGATGATACAAATCAAGGACAGAAAAAAAAGAATGATATTTCTTGCTTCTAAATTGGAAGAATTAATATCATTAAAATATCTATAAAACCTAAAACAACATGCAGATTCAATGCAGCAACTATCAAAATACAAAAACATTCACTACAGAATTATGTTAAAAAAAATCCTAAAAAGCATATGGACTCAGAAATGACTCTGATTGGCAAGCATTTAGCTTTGTGGTTAAAAGGACCATTGCTCACATCACAACAACAAGATTGAATTCCTAGCTATGTTCCTAGCTCCAGTTTCCTGTTAATGAAGACCCTGAGGTGCAATTGTGATGATTCAAGTAATAAGGGCCCTGCCACTGACTTGGGAGAACTGGATTGTGTTCTAGGTTCCTAGTTATTGTCCAGCTAAGCCTAAGCTGTTACATGCGAACCAGTGGCTGGGAGATTCATTCATTTCTCTCTCTCTCTCTCTTTCATAAAAATGACTGAAATGCCAAAGGTGGTAGGAAATATCAAATTATGTAATGACTTGGCAAAATGGTTTGACGATTTCATAAAAAGTTAATCACTTACCTTTTTTTTTTTTTTGAGAAAAGTTTGTCAGGTAGGGGAAGCCTGATGGGCTGAGGGGAGAGGAAGAAAGAGTAGAGAGAGAGGGAGCATATGTATGGGAAGCAGGTCCTGTTATACCTTTGCCTAGGGGCAGGGAAGTAGGAGCATCAAATCCCATTAGGGTGGGGGCAGAGCTGACACCTGTGATTGGACCATCTGGTCACCTGGCTTTAGCAATGGTGGCAGGGGCTGGAGCCTAGGAGAATATCCAGGGTATAGATTGTGCCATAGACAAGACTGCATCATGTTACTAGCATTCCCCCCTTCTGTTTTTATAAAGCAGATGTTGTATGGGATGACATCAGCCCCCAAAGTCTGAGAAGGGTGGAGGGATGATGATCAGTTCTTTAGACCTACTTCCTATTGACATGGGTGTGACTGGCATGGGGTGATGACTCAAGTCATGATGTCCTGGATGGGGAGCTGAGTATATCCCTTAGCAGCATTTGATTGACTGCCTGGTTGGTGAAGCCTTTGGATCATTCCATTATCACCTCCTGTAAACACTTAATCAGACACAGTAGATATAAGATGGGTATAGCGGCTTTCTGCACTCCCAGCATCCCATATGGGCACTGTCTCTAGTCCTGGCTGCTCTTCTGATCCAGCTCTCTGCTAAGGCCTTAGAAAGTAGTAGAAGATGACTCAAGTCCTTGGGCCCCTGCACTCACATGGGAGACCAGGAAGAAACTCCTGGGTCCTGGCTTTGGTATTTTTGTTTGTTTGTTTGTTTGTTTTTTGACAGGCAGAGTGGACAGTGAGAGAGAAAGACAGAGAGAAAGGTATTCCTTGTGGTTGGTTCACCCTGCAATGGCTGCTGCGGCTGGTGCACTGTGCTAATCCGAAGGCAGGAGGCAGGTGCTTCTCCTGGTCTCCCATGGGGTGCAGGGCCCTAGCACTTGGGCCATCCTCCACTGCACTCCCTGGCCACAGCAGAGAGCTGGCCTGGAAGAGGGGCAACCAGGACAGAATCCAGTGCCCTGACCGGGACTAGAACCTGGTGTGCCGGCGCTACAAGGCGGAGGATTAGCTTATTGAGCTGCAGCGCTGGCCCTGGCTTTGGATTGGTACAGCTCTGGCTATTGCAGCCATCTAGGGAGTGAACCAGAGGATGGAAGACCTCCCTCTCTCTCTCTCTGCCTCTGTCTTTTTGTAATTCTGCCTTTCAAATAAATAAACAAATCTTAAAAAAAGACAGGGTAAGACTAGTAGCCAATGGTCCTAAGAGTATCATTAACCAAGTAATGAGAGGATTTCACAGAGGAGACGAAATGGACTCTGATGAATACTGTTTGATGGATGTGGATTTGCTTGGCCTGATCGGTGAACATAATAACAACATAATAACAACATGGTATCAGCTGAGGTCTCAGTGGACCTAGTGACTTCCTCTTGTAACTGTTGCAGTTGTTTTGGAGCCAGTTGTTTGAGAAAACATTTTGGCCCAAAGCTGTCCTTGAGATCACTACTGAGAAGAGAGAAGCTTCGAAGCTGATCCCAACCAAGCTGGGAGAAAGGCCACTCATCTGTTGTGGGTAGAGGGGTTTGTATGTAGAAAAATCCTTAACAATCATACAACGGTAAGTTGGGGAGAGGACCATCAATACACATGGGTCAGGAGTAGAGCAATTGATATAAAAGTGGAGGCTATGATTACACAAGAATGAGGCCTCAAGTGGGCTAGACAGGGTCTAGAACAAAGGACAAAGTCATTATTAAATGACCTAAGAAGGGTGCTGTTTAAACCATGATACATTTTCCAAATGAGAGGCAAATAGAAATTGACAGAAGGGGCTGGATAATAATCAGGTGGACTTTAAGGCCTTGCCAATTATGATGCCCATATTTATCCATCTCTTCACATAGAGTACATTCTAAGGGATATGTGATAGTCCTTGGGGAAGGAACTCTGTTGACTTTCATTTCCTAATTGGCCTGGGAGGAGTGATGGCCAGGAAAAAGATGGTGGCATCTCTAACAGGAAATTTACGGTCTTTCTGTAATGTTACTGGTCTTACTTGACCATCTCTTCAGCAGCGGTGGCTGCTTTGGAAGCTGGGCCAAGTGAAGGGCTTTTCAGCTTAGAGCCAACAAGATCTGTGGCTCTGACCTGAAGTCCTTTGACTCCAGGGTAGTTCAATTTTCAGTGACCCAACTCTTTGCTGACAGAGCTGCCAGGGCTCTTCATAAGTTGACTTCTGCTGAAGCCCTGGCTCTCCACATCAAAAACCAATGTAGTAGACTGGCCTGTTTGGTCTCCTTGGTGGCAGATCATTGTACAGGGCAGCCATTAATTGGCCGGCTGACTACCTTTACATTGCTTCTGATGCCTAGATTTCTCTTCCTCCTGGTTTTTTGTTAAAGCTGACCAGAGGAAACCTTTAAGAGGATGCAAGTCAAGACAGTTCTCAAGTCCCATATTTAATCTTTGTTGGCCTAAACTAGAAGTCTACAGTCACAGGCATGTTCTGATAGTGGCATTTCTGTGAGGTAGATGATGCCAATGAGGAAGGCTGCTGGCATCCCATATAGGCACTGGTTCTAGTCCCAGCTGCTCCTCTTCCAATCCAGCTCTGTGCTGTGGCCTGGGAGAGCAGTAGAGGATGACCTAAGTCCTTGGGCCCCTGCACCCACATGAGAGACCAGGAGGAGGCTCCTGGCTCCTGGCTTTGGATCGGCGCAGCTCTGGCCATTGCAGCCATTTGGGGAGTGGACCAGTGGAGGGAAGACCTTTCTCTCTGTCTTTCCCTCTAACTGTCTGTACCTCTACCTCTCAAATAAATAAATAAATTCTTTAAAAGAACATTAAACATGATGACCATCTTATATATAAAATTTGAAGTCATTAGTAAAACTTTCCTTTGATTGGGTTTGAAAGGGGAGGTTTTGCCTGTTTACTGTGCCAATTGCCAAGTAAATCTAGCTGTGAAATCATAATTTAAGCTCTCACTTTGGCTATGTAGTTAATATAGAAAAATGTTAGCCATTACTTTTATAAGATCTAAAGATCAAACTGTAAATCCTGGAGAGTCCTTTGGCATAGAGTCAGTTTCCCATCTTGAATAGAATAGAGAAGTGAGGGAACAAGTCAGGCTTCCCAGATCTTTAACCGACAATAACAATATCAAATGAAAGCTTAGCAATCAATTTAAAGACTTATGAAAAATTTACCAGGAGGTCTAGCACTTTCTATAAATTGTAAGAAAAGAATACATGTTAGGTAGGAAGTATGTATGTGGAAACATCTGCTAAATGTCTAACATGATGTAACTTGTTTGACCAGCAAACTCAAGCACAAACATGCCAATGGCTTTACCAGTTTTAGTTTATTTTTCAAAAAGATTTATTTATTTACTTGAAAGGCAGAATTATACACAGAGTTGAGGCAGAGAGAGAGAGAGGTCATCCATCCACTGGTTCATTCCCCAATTGGCCTCAATGCCCGGAGTTGTTCCTATCCAAAGCTAGGAGCCAGGAGCTTCTTCTGCATCTTCCCACATGGGTGCAGGGGCCCAAGGACTTGGGCCATCTTCTACTGCCCTCCCTGGCCATTGCAGAGAGTGTGATCAGAAGTAGAGCAGTGGGGACTTGAACCGGTGCCCATATGGGATGCTGGCACTGCAGGTGGAGGCTTTACCAGCTATGCCACAGTGCTGGTCCCAGTTTTAGTTTCTTTCTACCAACAAATTTAAAACATCTGATACAGAGATTCAGGTCACACAAACCAAAATGTGTCTTTGATTAATTTAACAGTTTAAATAGCAATATTTTATCTATAATCCAATTAAAACAGAGTTGTTAAATTTCCCCATGTAGACATACAACATGCATACACGTATAACATAACATACAAAATAGAACAATAAAGCAGTTTCAGTAATAGCTTCTTAAAATCTTTAACTGTTTTTTTTTTTAAATTACCATTGTTTCAAATTAGCTTCTGTTCTTAGTAACCTCAATTAACCATACTTTCTCTCAGCTGGAACCTGCAGTATACTATTGGCTTCATCTGTATACAGAGCCATCCCAAAGTACTGAATACAATAAAAGTCGTTGGAAAAAATTCATCAGAACTTATAGGAGGACATGACTAAACTCAGAATGAACAATGTTTTAGTGTTAGGAGCAGCAAATCTGATTTTTAGTGTTTGGAGGAGAACACAAACTTTGGATGAAAAATGACTTTAAAAAGCCATGTTTTAAAATTATAAACTCATTAGCCAAAAAGAAGAGGCACTTGCTTATTCCATGTCATATTTTTGAAAGCACCTGTAGGATTTTATAAAACATCCCTTTTAGGCTTCTGGGCCTTTCTCATTAAAATAACTGCTATGTCTGGTAACACAAGATCATTAAACTTTTTAATGTTTGGGCGTTTGTATCAGTAGCATTTTACATTATCATAACTTACAATTTGGCACCACTTCACATCTTGATAGTACCTGTGATATAATCCAAATAGCCTGGGAGGGGCGGTGCTATGGCACACTAGGTTAATCCTCCACCTGTGGCACTGGCATCCCATATGGGCACCAGTTCTAGTTCTGGTTGCTCCTCTTCCAGTCCAGCTCTCTGCTGTGGCCTGGGAAAGCAGTGGAGGATGGACCAAGTGCTTGGGGCCCCGCACCTGCATGGGAGACCGGGAGGAAGCACCTGGCTCCTGGCTTCGGATCAGCACAGCTCCGGCCATTGCGGCCACTTGGGGAGTGAACCAATGGAAGGAAAACCTTTCTCTTTGTCTCTCTCTCTCTCTCACTGTCTGTAACTCTGCCTGTCAAATAAATAAAACAAAATATTTAAAACAAAACAAAATAAAACAAAAAACCAAATAGCCTGATTAGTTGATATATCTACAAGATGAGAGACATATGCTTTGATATTTCCAGGGGCCCTGCTGAAATACCAAAGTCCAAGGAATTTGAAACTTTGAGGTTTTTTTCTTTTGAATGCCTGTCAAGGATGCCAAGGATGTTTAAAATGTCTAATAGAAATAGGATTCCTTAACATCATGGCATAATATAGACCAAATTTAATTATTGATGCAAAGTGATTACTTAAATGCTTTAATATGAGTATAGATTAAAAAAAAACTCAATAAAAAAAAAAAACCTCAGTTGTATTTAAACAATTAGAACTTAACAGAAACATTAAAAGAACACAATAGTTTACTTCAACAGAACACAAAATCTGTCTTTGTTCCAAAAATTGAATAAAAATCCTTAAATTTAAGAGCTGGTGCATAGAATCATATCCCATAATTTGGAATGGTTTTTACAGAACTAGGGAATAGAGAGCAGCTTACAAGAGCTGGCTAGAAACCCAACAGAGAGTCACCAATTAAACAAAACTATTAAAAGAAAATGCTGCAGGTTTTAAATAGATTTTTAAGATGATTTCAAAATATTATTAATATATCATTTCTTTAACAGGGAATCAGATTCTAGTTCTAGGTCAAATAGACTAAAGGCTTTTGCTTTCCATCTGCTGATTTCCTTGATTTCCATTTTGAAATCACCTTTTTGAATTCTCCGAATGAAGACAACATTTTCTAAATAAGACAACACATCAAATTTCAATCTTAGTTACTTGCAAGCAGCCTTGAACTATTTTCATATGGACAATTTATGAAAACATGTTAGCAAACTCAAGTGGTTTTTCCATAGAATATAAGGTGCTAAGAGTGAAATCACCTTTTTGAATTCTCCGAATGAAGACAACATTTTCTAAATAAGACAACACATCAAATTTCAATCTTAGTTACTTGCAAGCAGCCTTGAACTATTTTCATATGGACAATTTATGAAAACATGTTAGCAAACTCAAGTGGTTTTTCCATAGAATATAAGGTGCTAAGAGTACCAAAGTTTGTATTTAGACACATGTATCTCATTTGCCTTACTCAATTTACATTTAGCAATTACACCTGGATGACTGAAAATGCTGCTATCATACCATACCTTTACCTGAACTACGGTCAAAACTGCATTCATATGGTATCCTACTGCTTTAATAAAACTCTAGCTATAAATCAGTGACATTAAACTAGAGACTGCAAAATCCACCTTAGGGACTATAACGAGTACTGATTACTCATTACTATATCATCAGAAACCTGCTAAAACAAATTATAAAACAAGTTCAGTAAGTTACTAAGCAATATTTTTAAAGGCAGTGATCTTTGTAGATACAAAAGAGAGAAACTCTTTTAAACCGAATGTCCAGTTACAGCTGAACCAAATTCTCATTTACAAGATTGTTATTTACCAAAGACAGCTTTTTAGATTCTAATTGATTTTGAGTCTACTTTTCTTTTTACACAAAGAATACCTTAGGCCAATGATGCCCTAGTCAAGGGTCAGCTACTTGGGACTGCCTCAAACAAAATGTTCAGGCAGCTGCTGGACAGGTCCCAGTGGTGCTGATGAGCCAGCGACAAGATGTCTACTGGAAATTGTTTACCATTATGTTAGGTTTAATGTGAAAGGACATCTAACAGAGTAGGTGGGAATCCCTGCAGTGAATTTTAAGGAGGAGAATCTAAAAGGTGATAGAGTAAGGGGCAATTAGGGAAAAGAAGGTATGTCTGGAAATAATAATTAACCCAGTGAGCTGGCTGGTTTTAAGGGTCAATAGCCTTGATCATTATTTCACATAGGTTGGGAGAGATATATCTAGGAAATGCTCACTAATGGGAACAGGAAATCAAGTTCATAAGAATTGAGGAGACCTGGTGAGGTCAGCTTCATATTCACTTACAAGGCAGGGACTAAACTCATCAAAAGACCTGATTATCCTGTCTGGCTTGTTCATGATAAAACAAAAGAACCATCAGAAGGGTGGCATAGGTGCCTTGAGAGCTCAGGAGGATGTTATTCTTATGGTGGAATTAGAACAGGAGGGAGAGGGGCAAAGACCAGTTGGAAAACAAGGGGAGCCAGAAGGTGATGGCATAGAGACAGCCTGTTCCCAAACTTACCTTTGCTTCTCAGGGAGGAAGGTGTTAGGATCAAGATGAGACAAGGGCTGGCTCTGAGAAAAGGTTGCAATTCCCTGGCAGGAGGTGGAGGTATAGTGAATGAGACAGTGAGAGCTGGAGCAGTGAACATAGATAAAAGGGGTTTTGGATTTTTACCAAGAGCTTTGGTTGTTAAGAGAGCTTGAGCCAGAGGAGCTTTAGAGCTCAGAGAGGAGAAAGCTTAGACATAGGAAATCTTCCACTTTTCCAAATGCTCACAGATAGAGATCTTGAACTGGTTGTTGAGATAAGAGACCACCAAGAGGAGGATCAGATGAAACATAGGAATAAGAAGTTGCCATAGTGACCAGCAGAGTCAGATTTGTAGATATCCAATGTCCAAGAAATCACAGCCATCCAATGGGAGGATATTGGAACAGACGGCAGAGGTCATTATCCATGTACCTACTGGAGCCCAGGGATTAGCCCATAGAGGGCAAACAGGGGATGAGTCATCACACCCACTGTTGCCTGGACACAGAGTCCAGAAAGGCAAGAAGCCATAGGCGTTGTGTTATCTGGTACCAGGACTTCTGGGTGAAGTTGAGTAGAACCACAATCCATAGAGAGTCACATTGAGAGGATCCTCAGCCCACCCTGACTTACCTCAGGAATCTGAAAGGCCAGGGTGTGGATGGAGATCACGGAGCATTCGATGGCATGGAAGGAGGTCCAGGTGTGTGTTTTGTGGCTGGCAGAATTCCAGGATCCCAAAGCAGCTCAGATCCCCAAAGGGAGAACAAATGATGGGAAAGATTGAATCCAAGTCATGGCACCGAAGTAATGCCACCACAAAACACACCACACACCGGATTTCGAGCAAAGGTTTATTGTCAGGTGGGGGAAGCCCGATGAGCTGGGGAGAGAAGGTGAGAAGAGTAAGAGAGAAAGGGAGATTGAGAGTGAAAGATCAAGAGAGAATCATTCATCTTTTATAATTCCTAACCATGCCATTTCTAGTTATGTACCTATAAAAAAAAAAAGCCAGTTCTGAACTAGTGTTTATAGAAATTTCTGTTTCCTTTGTAGCCACAAACCAGATACAACCCAAGTGGCCATTAAAATGTGAACAGATAAACAAATTATGTAAACCTGACAAATTAGCACAATTTGACGATATCAAGAAATGGACCATTGTTACATGAGTATAGGTGTTTCTCAAAATTATTATGGAAGAATCTAAATTGAAATTACTACATATTATAGGATTCCATTTGTACAAAATCCTAATAAATGAAGCCGATCTCATGGCAGAAAGCTGACTACTGCTTATATGAGGCCAAGGGTAAGGAAGGCTGGGGAGGAAAGATTAAAATAAGGTCTGCAGAAACTTGGGTTGATAGATATATTTATTATTAGCTATGTCACAACATCAAAATTTGCACTTTATTTTGTCTCAACAAACTGGCTACAATGAAAATGTTGCTTATTCCTGAAGAAACAAGTCTGAAGTGATTATTTAGATCAAATCCATTTCTAAGGGTCGATTAGGCTATTTGGTACAATGAGGTATAAAAATGGGACATTCAAACTTAGAGAACTGGGAAACTCTTGAATAGCAAATTATGATAAGATACAAAAATGACAGAAATGTTGTATAAAAATATGCACAATTTAGCACAAATTATATTCCCAAGAAATCCTTAGGTTATGCATTGTAGTTTTCATATAAACTTAGTGTATGACATAATATTTGAACATAGCAAGGGAATTAAGAATTCTGCAAATTCAGATAAGAAACTAGCAATTTCAGAAGCAAATAGCATTAAATATTCAAATTCAATAATTTCATTTTTCATATAATTAAAATACAATTCATATTAAAGGTTGTTTGAGTCTAGAACAAAGTAACTTTTTATCAAAAGCATAGAGTGTAAACAGAATTATTGAAGGAAAGGAAAATAGAAAAATATCAATATTCTCAATTCCTTAAAGATGAAGGATGAAGGACTCCCATCCAAGTACTAACCAGGCCCGACCCTGCTTAGCTTCTGAGATCAGACGAGATCGGGCGCGTTGGAAGGGGAGAGGGAGCGGGAGAGGGGAGGGTTGCGGGTGGGAGGGAATTTATTGGGGGGGAAGCCATTGTAATCCATAACTGTACTTTGGAAATTTATATTCATTAAGTAAAAGTTAAAAAATATAAATAAATAAAATAAAACATATATTATCAAATCAAAACTAAAGAATTAGAAACATGAAAGAAAAATATGGCATTAATACAAAATGGAATACTACAAAAAAAAGAGAAAGACTTTTCATCAGAAGTTAAAATTAAAATACCAACAATAAAAGACCATGTGATAAATGGTTGAAAAGATACTTTAATGAATCTATGTCTGTATGTCATTTTTGATGAAATAACACAACGATGCAGGTCTAGATATCCAAGTAACCTATGTCACATGCCATGTATTTTGATTTAAAAACGTATTTCTCTAGCCAAGTCAATGAATGAAACATTGTCAAATATGCTGGTACTATTTTTAAAGAAATGGTCTGAGTTGTCTGTAATAATTGATTTTATGGGCCATGGAATCCAGAGCTGCCTGGGAGCATCTTTAGTGTCAGTTAGAGGGCTTCTAATTGAAAATGTAGAGAATAAAAATAAGATTAAAGTTAAAAGGTGGAGTGGAAATTGGATATTTACAATATTTATTGAATTTTGTTGTCTCTTGGACCTTTAAACCCCTTGCCCTTACTGCATTAATTATTAAATTTTATTTTAGCTTGAGTTTGAGAAATTTTTTCTCTTTTGAAAATAAACATCCTCACTACTACTAATATTGTTTGTGAAAAATGAAGAACTAATTTTTTTTTTTTTATTTTTGACAGGCAGAGTGGACAGTGAGAGAGAGAGACAGAGAGAAAGGTATTCCTTGTGGTTGGCTCACCCTCCAATGGCCACCGCGGCCAGCACACTGCGCTGATCCGATGGCAGGAGCCAAGTGCTTCTCCTGGTCTCCCATGGGGTGCAGGGCCCAAGCACTTGGGCCATCCTCCACTGCACTCCTGGGCCACAGCAGAGAGCTGGCCTGGAAGATGGGCAACCGGACAGAATCTGGTGCCCCGACCAGGACTAGAACCCAATGTGCTGGCATCCCAAGGTGGAGGATTAGCCTGTTGAGCCACGGCGCTGGCCAAAGAAGAACTAAAATTGTTTAGTGAATCTACCGTTACTGAAGTAATGATGAACAAATAATTCACCCTAATACATACCACAATTCCTCAGTTAATTGAAACTTGTTGAAAATTTTTTGTAATTGGATCTATTAGAGATTGTAAAAAGTGAAGAAAATCTCTGCCTTTGAATTTGATAAATTCTGATTACAATGGTCTTCAAGTAAAGAATAAGATATGTATGCTTTTTTATTAATTAATTTTATTTGAAAGCCATAAAGGCTGAGATAAAGAAGGCGGAGCCAGAGAAAGAGGCTTAGACATCCCATTCACTGGTTCACTTACCAAAGGCTTGTCACAGCCAGGCCTTACCTAAGATGTAGCTTGACAATTCCCAGAAAGTCCCCCACTCACTCTCACAGAGAGAGTGGTGGTTAGACAAAGAGAAAACAAGTGCACATACAGTCACTATGGAGTTTATTTAAGCTGACCCGACATTTCAAACCTGACACTTCATTACCCACTCTTTTTAGTAAGGACTCAAAGCATTGACTTGCCTTCGCCTTCCAAAGGGTTATAATGAGTCCCAACATACATGAGTTTAACAGAGGCTATATGCTGCTTGATAAGGTCTATCAACCAGTTAAGGATACAAGGACTGAAAATCAGCCTGAGAAGGAGCAGATGTCACATTGGGAAAAGAGGTACAAGCAGGTCTCAGAGCAATTCTCTCAGTTGCAACTTACAGCATGCATGCACAAAATATTTTCCTAGTCAGAGGGGCCCACAGACACTTAGCCTACTGGATAAACTCAGCACCCCCTCTTTTAATGCATACTCTACTACTGTAGGGACTCAGGGTGTCGATCTCATCCAGGCTGCTTCCTGCGTACAAAGGATTGTTTTTCATGGGGCTGCTTAGGGTGTGGAAGTTCGAGATTGGTGGTCATGGCCATCCGGGTTGCATTGGTAGGAGGTAGCCTCCACTCAAGGTTTCATCTGAAGTACTATCTGCATCTTGATAGACCCTTTTTTCTATTTCATCTGCACCCATTGCAACCAGGATCTCTTCATATCCTATTCTAGGGACGTGTGGTCAAGCCAGGGTTCCAGCAATAAGTGGCTTCTCACGTGTCTGCAGTGCCATCTTGGAGAAAATGCTTCCATCCAAGGTTTCCTGTGCATGGCCATCTAGAATTTTTTTGCTTCAAGAATGAAAATATTGAATCTAACAAGCACATTAAATGCACAGGGTCTAAAACAAAGGACAGAGTTATTGCTAGAAGATCTGTGAAAGATACTGTCCAAACCATGAGAACATTTTCCCACTGAGAGGCAAACAGAAACTGAAAGGAGCAATTTGATAACAATCAGGTGGGTGTTAAGGCCTGGCCAGGTACATATGAAGTCCAGACCTATCTATCCACTGGGGTACTGGAAGAGATCATAAGGGAGCTGCAGATCTCCTTAGGGAAGATACTTTGTTGACTTCCATTACCTGGCTGGCCTGGGAACAGAGGTGGCCTGAATAGGAAGTTCATATAGCATAGGCAGGATCTCTAAAAGCAAATTTGCAGCTCTGACTACAGTGTTGTTGACCCTAGGCTGCCCCACTGATGGCAGAGGTTACTTTGGATGCAGTGCAAAGCGAAAGGCTTTTCAAGCTAGAGCCAACAAGTTATACAGTTCTGAACTGGGAGTCCTTCGAACCCAGAGAAGTTCCATTTCCGGTGACCCAGTTATTGGCTGGCAGAGCTGATAGAGCTCTTCAGAGGCCAAAGCTCTGAGGGATTTCCACATTGAAAACCAATGCCATTTGGAGTGGACTGGCCTGTTGGGTCAGATCATTGTGTAAAGCAATTAGCTGGCCTGCCACCTTTTGTTACATTGCTCCTGATGCCTTGTTCACACTGCTTCTTCCTGGTCTCTGTTAAAGTGGAAGACAGAGGAGAAATTTACAAGAATGTTTATTTTATTTATTTTTTAAAAATCTGGCCCCTAACACTATTATTATTTAAATTATAAATATTTCAGTTATTTTGCTCTTGCAGTTTTTTAGCTCAGTGTATCAAAATACATCTAATTTTAGTTCATTATAATGGCATTGATTTTCATTGTGATTCTGCAGTTTGGAAAGCTCTTGAGAGGGAATGCTGGTATCTGTTGCCATTTGGGCAGTGGGGAAGACATTTGATAGAACCATATGGACGTTAACTCATGTATAGGTCTGGGCTTAATTGAGGAAGATCCAAACAGCAGGACCTCCTCCAGCATTTTTTTTCTATCTCTGTGGGGTCTTCCCTCATTTCCTTCTAACATAGAATCTTTATGGAAGTAGTTTCTAATATGTTGCCTCACATGTCCTGAGACAAAAGCAATACCAATTTTAGAACTTAGAAGTAGTGTAAACATCACCTTTACTTCATTTTACTCTATTAATAGGAACTGTTTTAAAGACTCTCAGAGGTTCAAGGGAGGGGAAATGTACTATAGCTCTTGATAGCTGGTAGAAAGCAACTTCAAGATCATGAAGGATGAAAGGATGTAGCACGAACATACACTTCCGGCCATTTTCAGAAAATATAAGGTACCACAAGTTGACCAAGGACTATAAGCTTTCACTAGAAAATCTTCGTAGAAATTCCCAGTCACAAAAGTTTTGAGCTTCTCTCCTCTCAGAACATATCAATGCATTCCCATTAACACATGATCTTATCATTGCCTAAATCATATAACAGTATTTTGCATTTGTTCATCTCTGCAGATAAACACTATATTGCTTGAAGATAAGAAGCCTATCACATTTGTTCATATGTGTATGCATGACTTGAAGATAAGAAGCCTATCACATTTGCTCATATGTGTATGTATGACAAATACATATAAATGAATATATAATATATTGCATATATTATACAGAGTTCATGTATTATATATAATTTATTAATAAATAGGTATCTTATATATGTTGCAGGTATGCAGTAAATGAACCTTGAAATAAATTGACTATAAATGAACTGTAGTGCTACTCACATGATTGGTATTATTTTGCTTCCTAAGGGTCAAAGTGTAAATATGTTAGTAAAGTTATTCAGTTACTGTGGAATTTAATAGGAAGAAGCAGTAAAAGTTGGCAGGGTCAACTTTCACTTCAATTCAGATCTGATAGCCATGAAGAGGATAAAGAATGGGAAAAAAATGTAGCTAGGAAGTTCTTCAGACAATAGCCATGGTATCTCTAGTGTGTCTTCTTTGCTTATACATTACTTGTGAACATTCCACAGAGGACATAGCATCAGCTCTTCGGTAGATTCAGAAGGTATGGAAGCTGGATTTGTCATCTAATTGTAGTTCTCAGAGTGATTTATTACTGGATGGAGATCTGAGGACCACATTGAAAACTTATTTCTCTCTTTTCTTAAAAAAAAAAAACTGACAGATAAAAGTTGTGCATATCATGTAATGTTTTGATACATGCACATATTGCATAAGGTACAATCAGGGTAAACATATCTATATTCTCAAACATTTGTCAGTTATTATAGGGAAAACTTTTTTTTTCCTTTTTTACTGGTAAAAGGGGAACAAATTTAAATATTTCATATATAAAATTTTAAAAACATAATATTTTTCACCATACCTTCCTTCCTTCCCTTGCTCTCACACTTGGTCCTTATTTTCTGATTTTTCTTTTAATTTTTAAAATGATATACTATCAATTTTCTTGATAATCGCAAGGTTAAGTTTCTACTAAATAAAGAATTCAACATATAGTAAGTGGAAAAATGACTGTTCAACACGTAGTAAGTGTAAAAATGAGTGTTCTTCAAGAATATAGACAGGGCTATAAGCAATAATCAAATCTCAAAAAGTCAACTTTGATCATATACATTATGTTGTTTTTGTACTCTGTGTGTTAAGTTACCCCAAATCAAGGAAAACATTTGTCTTTTAGAGACTGGCTTATTTCACTAAGCATAATGGTCTCCAGTTGCATCCAGTTTGTTGCAAAAAACAGGACTCAGGATTCCATTTTTTTTTTCTGTGAAGTCATATTTCATTGTGTAGTTATACCATCATTTCTTTATCCAGTCATCAGTTGATGGACATCTGGGCTGATTCGATGTCTTAGCTAATGTGAACTGAGTTGCAGTAAACATGGGCATACAGGTAACTCTTCAATATGCTGATTTCATTACCTTTGGATAAATTTCCAGGAGTGGAATCATACGATAGCCATAGGGTCATAGGTAGATCGACTTTCGGATTCCTGAGGAATCTCTAGACCATATTCATTAATAGTTAACATTCATATCTACAGTGTATTATGTACCTTTTATCCCACATTTCATCAGCATATTTTTCTGATTATAGCTATTCTAACTGAGGTGAGATGAAACTTCATGTAGTTTTTATTTGTGTTTCTCTGATGGCTAGTGATCCTGAGCATTTTTCATGTACCTGTTGGCCATTTCTATTTCATCTGTTGAGTGTCTGTTCATATCCTTAGCCCATTTCTTACTTGAATCGCTTGTTTTGTTATTGAGTTTCTTGAGCTCCTTATATTTTCTGGGTGTTAATCATTTATCAGATGTATAGTTTGTAAATATCTTCTCCCATTCTGTTAGATGCCTCTTTACTTTGTTGATGTTTCCTTTGCTGTACAGAAACTTATTGGCTTTATGTAATCATTTTTTAAAAATGTTTGCCTATATTGTTTGTGCTACTAGGATCCTATCCAAGAAATCTTTGCCTATGCCAATAGCTTTCAGTGTTTCTTCTATATATTCCTCTAGTTATTTGATGGTTTCAAGCCTAAGATTTAGATCCCTCTTACAGTGTGAGTTGATTTTTGTATAGGTTGTTAGGTAGGGGTCTTGTTGCATGCAGAGATTCAACTTTCCCAACACTATTTGTTGAAGACACTGTCCTTTCTCCAGTGAATGATTTTAACTCATTTTTCAAAGACTACTTGGATGTAGATGTGTGGATTAATTTCTGTATTCTCTAATCTGTTCCATTGGCCAACATCTATTATTGTGCAACTACCATGCTGTTTTGATTTTAACTGTCTGTTAATATGCCTTGAAATCAGGTATAGTGAGCCCCAGCTTTATTTTTATTGCTTAGGATTGCTTTAGTTTTCCAGGGACTCTTATGATTTCATATGCATGTTAGGGTCATTTTTTCCAGATGTGAGAAGAAAGTCTTATATTTTGATTGGGATCACATGGAATCTGAAATTTGTTCTGAGTTATATAGACATATTGATATTAATTATCTCAGTAAATGAACATGGAAGATTTCTCAATTTGTTTGTGTGTTCTTTTATTTCTTAATGTTTTATAAATTTTATTATAGAGCTCTTTCACATCCTTTGTTTGATTTTAGATTTATTCTAAGGTATTTAAGTTTTGGGAAGACATTGTGAGTGAACTGATATTACAAGTTCTTTCTCAGCTATGACATTGTTTTTACAAAATACTATTGATTTCTGAGTGTTGATTTTATAGCTTGCAACTTTGCCAAACTGTTATATGACCCCTAAAATTTTTTCTGGACTATTTTGGTTCTCAAATGTATAGGATCATGTCATTAGCAAACAGGGATAATTTGACTTTCTCCTTTCTCCTTTGTAACCCTTTGATATATTTTTCTTGTCCAATGGCTCTTACCAACATTTCTAGAACTATTTTGAAAAGAAATGGTGAGAGTGGTCATCCTTATCTGTTTCCTGGATCATAGTGGTAAAGCTGGAAGCTGACTGCAGTTTTGTCATATATTGCCTTGATTGTACTGAGGTATGTTTCTTATAAACCCAATTTGTGTAAGATTTTTATCATGAAAGAATATTGTATTTTATCAAATGCTTTATCTGTATCTATTGAAATATTCATTTTTTTAAATTCTGCAGTTTGGTAATGTGATGTATCACATTTATTGATATACATATGTTGAACCATCCTGGTATCCCAGCATTCACTTGGTCTGAGTGAATGATTTTTCTGATGTGTTGTTGGATTATATATAGATAGAGAATATATATATATATATATATATATATATATATATAAAACTAAAAGCCCACTGGATGTTCATCTATTACCAGCTCTTCCATACCTCCACTGACACCTGTGGGCCTTGATAGCACTTCAGGTTTGCAGGTTTAAATATCAGTTATGGTCCAATAGCCAACAGTCCTCATATATCTGAGTGCTTACATTCACTTAGTGTAGAAGTGAATGAGTAAATGTCCATAGGCCTGTTTGGGGAAGGATTACAGGGTAATTGAATACTTGTTTAAGTAAATGGGCTCAAGACCTGAATATTGGCTCGTGTCTGAGAACTAAGCATGAGATCATAGGTATTTATGGGGGAAACCAGCATTGGATTCCTAATCTCCCATTTGTACTTCTGATTATAGAATTGAACACTATCTTTATTTACTATGTATTTTACTCCTAGCAACTCTATGTTCTGTTAACTAACTTGTCAACTTCTTTATCAATAAAGTTCCCTTACTGCTTCTCTGCCCAAGTTGGAAACAACAGCACTTTGTGACTTCCTGACTTCAGATGGTTTATCAATAGAACTTGGCCTCTGTTACTTTGGGGTTTCATAATTTTTTTTACAATCAACAATCCAGTTTTGTGGCTACTTTTTCAACCATCGATCTAGAGTACAGAAGTGAGCCTCCTTTTACTGATACCAGTATATATCCCTTTCATGAGTACAGTTATTACATATTGGACAAAAGATGAGTCCTCTGGGCCTTCGAATGGAGCAATTTCTTTTTATAGGTCCTCTGATCTGACATTCTATAATCATGTTACACAACCTGCTCCCAAGCCTTTCTATTCCTTCTTTACCATCTGCCACTGTAACTCAGGCAATTTTTTGCTCAGCATTAGCTATGACTATTTGTGAGATTATTTTATTCTGCAGCTTTATTGAGCAAATAAAAATTTAGGAATGGGATTTTGAAGTAAATATATCTGTAGTCCCTTACCAAATTAAAAACAAAAAAAGTAGATCTTGATTTATTTATTTATTTATTTATTTTGTTTGGAAAGCAGAGTTATAGAGAGAGAGGGAAAGATATCATCCAGCCACTGGTTCACTCCCCAGATGGCTGCAGCAGTTAGGGCTGAGTCAGAACAAAGCCAGGATCTAAGAGCTTCTTCCAGGTCTCCCACGTTGGTGCAGGGGCCCAGATCATTGTTCCATCTTCAGCTGCTTTCCCAGGCATATAAGCAGGTTTGTAAATGTAGCAGCTGGGACTCGAACTGCCACCCATATGGAATTCCAGCATTGCAGTCAGCATTGTTATCCGCTGTACCACAGTGCCATCCAAAAACAGTAGCTCTTTAAAGGACAAATGGTCTGTATCTATAGGAAGTGTGGGTTCAGAGATCCGAGATACATTAGTGGCCAATGGAACCCATTATCATGTCTTCATGCCGTCCGTCCTGTCTTAGGTTAAAAAATAAATAAATAAATAATTAAAACAAACCTTACCTTGGCTGGGAATTTAGATCTCAGTTGGACATCTCAATGGTTAGCAAATAGGTTATATTACAATAAAAGGTAATTACTTTTGTGAAAGTCCTCTAAGCTTAAATAATTAACATTATTTACACTAAAAATTTCATGATTGCAAAAAATTTTCATACCACTTTGTAAAATCCAAACAAAAATCAGTAATCTCCCTAGGCTCTAGTCATGAGTTGCCGAGGCTATGGAAGCCTTTAGGGTTCGTCGACTTCGATCTTGACGCCATAAACAAGAGTGTCAAATTGTTAAATCAACATCAGGAGTCACTGTGTACTTACTTCTCATGAGGGATCTGTCCTTAATGTGTTGTCCAATGTGAAGTAATGCTGTAACTAGTACTGAACCACTATTTTTACACTTTGTGTTTCTGTGTGGGTGCAAACTGATGAAATCTTTACATAGTATATACTTAATCGATCTTCTGTATATAAAGATAATTGAAAATGATTAAAAAATCTTGGTGTTAAATTGGAAATTGCATAGATAATTAATCAATTTTTTTAAAAAAAATTATGTAGCATCTCTGTCCTTAATGTGCTGTACATTGTGAATTAATACTATAACTAGTACTCCAACATTATTTTCACTTTGTGTCTCTATGTGAGGGCAAACTGTTGAAATCTTTACGTAATATGTGCTAAACTGATCTTCTGTGTATAAAGAGAATTGAAAATGAATCTTGATATGAATGCAAGGGGAGAGGGAGTGGGAAGGGGGAGGGTGGCTTGTGGGAGGGAAGTTGGGGGGGGGCATTGTAATCCATAAGCTGTACTTTGGAAATTTATATTCTTTAAATAAAAGCTTTATATATATAAAAATATCCAAACAAAAATCAAAATTGATTAGCACTGGTGAATTTACATTTATGGATTATGTGATAAAAATTAATATTTTTCCCACTCCCTACAAAATGCCATAATGTTCCTAGGAATAGTTTTAATCTGTATATTGACTTTTGATTTGAAGGAAAGGAGAATTTCCACTGTAAGTTTATTTGTTCAAAAGTGTTTCTAACACAAGTTAATGAATTTAGTGAAATAAATGATGACATTATTTTGGTATTTTTAATAGTAATTTGCTTTCATCTGGAAATGACACAAGTTTAATTTATTGGAAAGAATTACATGAACTATTGAATTATTGATTAGTAGATACTAGAAAAATTTTTAGAGTTCAAATTGAATACAAACTCGTAATTGCATATCAATGTTTTTTGGAAATTAGTTTCCACAGTGTTCTTTGGCCATAAAAAAAGAGTTTCAATTATTTAAAGAAGTGCCTATTGGCTTATTCTTTAATTAGATGTAGTATTAATTGAAAAATTACAAAACTTACTAATGCAATTTGATGATATGTCTTTAGAATAAAAAGAAAGTTGTACTATAATTAGGAGAGATAATTATATTCTTATATGGATCATGACATGCTAACCAAATTATACACATAATTCAATTTTATAGATTTTATAGATTACAAAACTGAATATTTCTCAAGTGCTGTAAAAATAAAAAAAATAAATGAAGCAAACATACAAACTTGGATGATTTTGGCCCTGTTAATCCTCCATTCCACATTGAGCCTTCTATTTAATTATCTAATTTCATAACACTGTTGATTGATTATTGACAGAGGAAAACCATATCTTATTCATTATTGCACATTTTTGTCTCCACAAGCATTGCCTTATGTAAAGACTAATATTTGTCTAGTATAAAATTTGTTAAGCCATAAGATATTAAGTATTTACAAAGTGAATAATATAATTTTTTTTGACAGGCAGAGAGGACAGTGAGAGAGAGAGACAGAGAGAAAGGTCTTCCTTTTCCATTGGTTCATCCTCCAATGGCCGCTGCAACTGGCACACCAAGCTGATCTGAAGCCAGGAGCCAGGTGCTTCTCCTGGCCTCCCAGGTGGGTGCAGGGCCCAAGAAATTGGGCCATCCTCCACTGCCTTCCCGGGTCACAGCAGAGAGCTGGACTGGAAGAGGAGTAACCAGGACAGAATCTGGCGCTCTGACCAGGTCTAGAACCCAGTGTGCCAGCGCTGCAGGCAGAGGATTAGCCTATTGAGCCTATTCAGCCATTTCATTGTCTATGTATACAAAACCTATTAATTTTTGTTAGTTAATTTTATACCCTGCCACTTTGCCAAAATTTCTTAAGATTTCTAGTAGCCTGTTAGTGGAGTCTTTTGGTTACCCTATATATAGAATCATGTTATCTGCAAATAGGAACAATTTGTCTTACTACTTCCCAATTTGTATCCCTTTGATTTTTTTTATGTTGTCTAATGGCTCTGGCTAAAAAAATTCAGGACAATGTTGAATAACAATGGTGAATATGGGCATCCGTACCTGCATCTGAATCTTAGCGGAAATGCTCTCAACTTTTTCCAATTCAATAAGATACTGAACATGGGTTTGTAATATATTGCCTTGGTTGTACTGAGAAGTGTTACTTCCATATTCAATTTGCTTAAGGTTGTTTATCATGAAAGAATGTTGTATTTTATCAATGCTTTCTCTGCCTCTATTAAGATAATCAGATAGTTTTTATTCTCCAATTTGTTAATGTGATGTATCACTTTTTTTGATTTGCAAATGTTTAACCAACCATGCATACCAGGGATAAATCTCAGTTTGTCCAGGTGAATGATCTGTCTGATGTGTTGTTTGATTCAATTGGCTAGAATTTTGTTGAGTTTTTTTACATATATGTTCATCAGTGATATTGGTCATTTCAGAGTCTAATGATTTTAGTCTTCTCCATCTTTTCTTTGGTTTATGGGGCCAATGGTGTATACATTTTATTTTTTCTAAAACCAACACTTTAGTTCACTGACCTTTTGCATATTTTTGTTTTTGTTACAATTTGTTTATTTCTAGTCTAAAGTTATTTCTTTCCTCCTATTTATTTTGGCTTGTTTTGTTGTGATTCTAGGTTCTTGAGATGTGTTGATAGCTCATTTATTTGATACCATTCCAATTTCTTGACATAGGCACTAACTGCTATAAAATTCCCTCTTACCACTATCTTTGCTGTATCCCATCAGTTTTGGTTGCTGTGTTGTCAACTTCATTCGTTTTGAGGAATTTCTTTATTTCCTTTTGACTTCTATGACTTACTGTTCATTTCAGAGTTGTTGAATCTCCATGTGTTTGCATTTCTTTTTGAAATTGTTGAGTTGTTAATTTCCAACTTCATGCCATTGTGGTGAGAAAATATTCATTTCAAGATTGCAATTTTTTTAATTTCCTGAGACTTGCTTTACAGTGTAGCATATAATGTATCCTATAGAAAGTTCCATATACTAATCAAAATAATTATATTCTGCAGATGTGTAATGAAAGGTTCTTTAAATATCAGTTAAGGTCATTTGATCCAACAGTGTGGATTTGTTCTGTTGATTCTTTGTTGATTTTCTGTTTAGTTGATGTGTCCATTGTGAATGTAGGGTGTTGAAGTCTTCCATTACTATTGTATTTGAGCCTGTGTCTCCCTTTAGATCCATTAACAATTTTTTTAAATATCCAGACACCCTATAATTGGTCCATATACCTTTTTTATAGTCATATGTTCCTGTCAAATTGACCCCTTAATCATTAAATAATGCCATCTTTTTTCTCTTTTAACAGCTTTTGTGTTAAAATATACTTTGTCTGATATTATGAAGGCTATATCTGCAAGTGTTCTGTTTCTGTTAGCACATAATATCTTTTTCCATCCTTTACTTTCAGTCTTCAAGTATTCTTGTTGGTGAGGTATGTTTCTTATAGGTAGCAAATAGTTGGTCCTGTTTTTTAATCCATTCAGCAAGGCTTTGTATTTTAATGGGAGCATTTAGTCCACTTACATTCAAGGTTACTATTGATAAGTAATGATTCGGCCTGCCATTGTTCCATATATATTTCTATTGTTTGCTCTGGCTTTCCCTTGCTTTTTTTTTTTTTTTACTGGTAGATTTTCAGTCTTCAAATTTTTTCATAATGATGACTATCTTCTGTGTTTCTGTGTGTAACACATTGTGAAGAATCATTTGTAAGTCTGGACAAGTAGTGACACATTCTTCAAATATGTTTTGGTTATGGAAAGTCTTCATTTCCCCTCATTCATTAGTGGGAGTTTTACAGGGTACATTATCCTAGACTGACAGTATTTCTTTTTCTTTCAAGACTTGGACTATGTGTCTCCATTCTCACCTAGCCTGTAGAGTTTGTGATGAGAAATAAGCTGTGGATCTAATTTGAAATTCTCTAAAAGAAATCTGGAATTTCTCCCAGGCACATTTTAGAGTTCTTTTTTGTTTTATTATTTATTTTACTGTTGAAAATTTGACCACAGTGTGTTGTGGTGAAGATCTTTTCTGGTCATGTCTATTAGGACTTTTAATTGCCTTGCATGCTTGGGCGTCCTTTCTTTCTCCAAATTGAGGAAATATTCTATAATTATTTCACTGGATATGCCTTCTAATCTATTTTCTCTTTCCATACCTCAGGAGCTCCTAAGACCTGCATGTTGGGTCATTTGATAGTATTCCATTAATCTTAATTTTTTAAATTTTTCTATTTTTTTCTAATTTTTGGGGGGTCTGACTGAGATAATTCCAAAGACTTGTCTTCTAGCTCAGATACTCTTTGTTGTGCCTCACTAGGTCTATTGTTAAGGATTTCCACTGTATTTTTTATTTGAAATTTTCAATTCTTCATTTCTATAATTTCAATTTTATTTCTCCTCAAAATCTCAATATAATTGGAAAAATTTTCCTCCATGTCCACGTATAAATTTTTTTTAACTCACAAACCGGCTTCTCATTGCTTCAAAATAAGCTTAAAATCATTCTTTTGAAATCAGTTTCAGGCATTTCATCAATCTCTTCATATTCATATTCTAATGTTAAAGTTTTGTTTCTTTGGGAGAGTCGTGTTCCTTCCTAATTCTTGTTTCTCAAGTTTCTGTATTTATATAAGTTTCTGTGGAAATATTTGCTGGTTTTTTCCTCTGATGGATTTTGTCTTTGAACTATGCCTCTGAGACCTAGACTATCAGCTCTTTAAGTGAATGGCCAGATGCTTGCTTTGTGTGTGGCCAGGGAGTTCTGGTCAGTGCTCCAGGTTGGGGCAAATATCCAGGGTGACACCCCAATTTGGGCATGGTAGAGCTCCTCTGTTGTCAGCATAATCCCACCCTCATCTCCTGTCTTCCAAGGTGATGTATGCCTGTGTTTAGCCCAAAGTGGATGCAACACTCACCTGTGCTGCTGCATGGACTTCACAAAGGATCTGTACAGTCCCCATTGTGAGTATGAAACCCTCAGCAATGATCCACCCCAAGGAATGAGACAGCTCTGAGCCTCTGACTTCAGACACAGTGAATTCCCAGAGACCCAGCTACATCCCATGATGTATTGTGCAGTCACAAGATTCCCACAGTCATAGCGTGGAAAACTCGCATAGTCAGTTGGTGCAAAGGAGCCACTCCTTCTTGCTAGCCTGTCCTGTCTACAGAGAGGCACAGATATTTCCAGAGCCTGTGCATTCTCTGTCTTAGTAGTTTGAATGAAACACCCTTTGAAATGTTCAGAGGCTGATACAATCTGACTGTCCTATGTGTGTGCACAGGCCCCTGTCAACCCTTCCAGCTAGACTCAAAATCAATGGAGAACACAGATTTTTTTTTTCCTTTGGAAAAATCTCCTGATCTGTATCACAGACAAAACTGCATTGTAAAGATTTCTGCTTTTTATGTGTTGAATTTTCAGTATTCTTTAACCATGCATGAATAAAAGGGTCGCAAATACCAGTTTTTCCTTGTCCCAGCTTCTCTTGCACTTAGTAATAATATAAAGACTAAGCTTTGGCTACTATAATGTGGAGAGAAGGGATGACAGCCTATTACTGGCATATTCTGACAACTTGTACTCATCATCTCATACTCCAATTTCTCTGCATAGTTCTCCTTTCTCAAAGTAATGAGTACCAACCCTCAGTCACAAACAACTGGAAGTCACTGAGCAAAAAATAAGCTGATAGTATAGTAAATTCTTAAAATTTGGAGTTATCTGTTACAAAACTTATGTTACACCAGCTGGGAAAAAACATAAATTATCTTTATTTGAATCTACACTCAATTTTTCATGGTATCAACTGGCATTAATCCAGTAATAATTGTTCTAAAAGTAATGATGCCTTATTTGCATATGGCCTTATCTAAAAATAGATCGAAGGGAAAAATGGATGATGATAGATATTCATACAAACATGGCTAAAGTTGTAGATGTAGCCAAATTTTTAATGTCCTTACATTTGAATAAATGTGTTATAATAGCAGATCCCAAGAAACAAAGCAAAATTTACTGAATATCTGTTAGATGAGGAGATGATATGCTCTCTGGAATGCTGAGTATATATAACACTGACTGTTCAATTTTGTTCTAAAAAGCCACTTATGTGTGAAACAAGGCTTAGAAACATTGAATTGTGAATGTAAACACTGGAATTGGAATTGTATAAAAGTCTTAATTATATTATTATTACATTCCAAAAATAAAAATGTGAAGGATATATAATACTAATTTATCATTATTTTGTGGAATTTAAAATGTGATCTTTTGCCTTTATTTTTAAAACTTCCCTTTCTTTTCCCTTATTTTCCCATTCTAGCATAAAAGAGCTATAGAAATTTTATTTTTTGTAATGTTTATAAAATGTCTTTCCTTTGAATATCTTGCTGCTTTCTGAAAAGTTGTGACTGTTCTCCATTGCTAGTTGTCATCATTCAGCTGATAAGGTGTTTCAGCATCATTTAGCTTGGTAAGCATTTGGGTTTTCTCCTTTCCTTTTTAGAATTGCATAGAATATGGAATTTGTGAAGCAGGTTTTGTAGAATGATTTATTTCATGGAAATTTCAATATGGTTTACTCATGTTTCATTTGCATCTCGTATAAGGGCCTTAGAATATTCATTTGATATATCTGTCAGGATATATAGTGATGGTCTAAATTTTTTCAATTTGTATGTACACAAATCATTTATTCTACCCACACAATAGTAGATTAGAAGAAATTGTATAAAGACAATATTGGTATTCAATTTTAATATATGATTACAGTTTAAAAATTTTAGACAGTGTTTTATATTTATAGTAATTGCATTCAAGTGAAAGGAGATTAATAAATATTTATTTGACAGTAATCTGAAATTCAGATGGATGCCCAAAGGACTTTGATTACAGAGTCTATCCTTATCTTTCTACTCCACCCTTTCCCCATTATCATTTTTAAATATTAGGTCACTCAATAAGTAAGTTATATGTTTGCAAGTTTGACACCAATCCATACTAATGACTACAACTGCATATTGGAATTCACTTGAACTGATGTTTCTTTGGTGTTGACATTATTGTGCAAGGCTTACAGGACTGGTTACTGAATTTTCAAGTAGGTCATCTTTCATTTGCATCTGTTTCAGATCCTCTGTCATTATTAGAAAACAAAGACAGAAGAACAGGCTCAGCAAACTGAACAAACTAATTAAAAAGCAAACGTGGAGATGGTTTTGCATTCATGTGAAATTATCAAATTCCTTTAAAAAGTGTATTTTAATGACACATTTTTCCAGATTAACAAATTATCCTTGATTTTATTTTGTTTTATTATTTGAAGAAGGCTTTGACAATATCATTTTCATGAAGGATTGAATTTATTTACCTTTAAACATAACCAGAAATTACCTCAATTTCCATGAGATGACAACGAATTCAAAAATTGAGAAATGCTAATTTACAGATATGTATTCTGAGAAAATTATGCATTTTGATTAACTTAAACTTAGAATCAATCTATGCATAAAATGACCAGAAACTAAATTAAAAATTTTATTCAATAAATTAATTCAGGAAATATTTATTTATTAAACATTCAGCTTCATGTTATGTCCTTCCATTTTATAGGTAACATATTTTATTACAGAAAATACTTTTGGATCACCTACATTTCTGTTCTGTTCTCTTGAGTTGATTTTATTTTTTATAAGGATCACAAATATTTATATTGCTTCTTTTTAAACTATGGTTTGCATCTATCATTTACTTTCAAATTTCATTTCGCCTTTTATTAACCTCTTTTACCCATTCTATTCTCTAGTTCATTTACTGTGCTTAGCATGGTGTGCATTCTATTCTTTTACCCCCTGCATTAGACTTTATTTCTAATGCAGCATTGTTTAATTTTTGTATTTTTTGTTAGTTCTCAGTTTCTGAAATTTCTATTTTGCAGCAATTTCTGAGCTATTCTGTTTCTATTTTGATTCTTTTGGAACTACACTATTTTATTAAATTATTTTTTCCTTAAAATGTCACATGTTTTCTGTGATGTCACTCTATGTCATCATAAAATTTGATTAAATTTAATTTTTTCTTAGAGTAACTTTAAATAAATCAGTTTTATTGCCTATATATGCATAATAATTTTTGGTGAAGGTAAATGTTAAGCAAAAGAATTTCCAAAGTTTCACAAATTCAGTGCTTCTTCAAAATATGTAAAACTCAATACATGGTCTTTCTGTATAGGCATCTTAAATCGATTAACTGTATCTTCATTCAGAATGTTTTTCCACTTATTCATTCCTATGTTCTCTCTCTCTCTTTTTTTTTGGGGGGGGGGCAGGCAGAGTGGACAGTGAGAGAGAGAGAGACAAAGAGAAAGGGGTCTACCTTTTCCGTTGATTCACCCCCCAATGGCCCCTGCGGCTGGAACACCATGCTGATCCGAAGCCAGGAGCCAGGTGTTTCTCCTGGTCTCCCATGCGGGTGCAGGGCCTAAGCACTTGGGCCATCCTCCACTGCACTCCCGGGCCACAGCAGAGAGCTGGACTGGAAGAGGAGCAACCGTCCAGAATCTGGCTCCCCAACCAGGACTAAGAAATAGAGAAAGAAGGATTCTCCAACTGCTTATCCCCTCCAGAAATAACCTGTGTTAGCACAGGCTTAAGCCGGGAGTCAGGAACTCAATCCAGATCTCCCACATGAATAGCAGGATCCCATGTCTTGGATCATCATCCACTGCTTCCCAGGCACATTTGTGAAAAGCTGAATTGAAATAGCTTAGATTTGAACCAGACATCACAGTATTGGATACAGGCACCCCAAGCATCAGGTTAACCCACTGCTCTACAATGCCTACCACATCTCTACACTTTCTAATGCCTTCTTTCTACCCATTCCACCTTTTGCCTTAAACTCATCTTTCTTTTTTCTTTAAGATTTACTTATTTATTTGAAAGGCAGAGTCAGAGGAAGACAAAGAGAGAGACAGAGACGAGAAATCTTCCATCTGCTAAATGATCTTCCACTCCCCAATTGGCCACAGCAGCCAGAGCTGGGCCAATCCAAAGCCATGAGACAGAAGCTCCTTCTGGGTCTCCAACGTGGGTGGAGGAGCCCAAACAGTTGGGTCATCTTCTGCTGCTTTCTCAGGACACCAGCAAGGATTTTGATCAGAAGTGGATCAGCAAGGATACAAACATATGTCTGTATAGGATGCCATACCTGCTTTGCCACAAAGCTGGCCCCTTAACCTCCTCTTTCTTACATCTAGGTTCTCTACTTGAATAAATTTGAGTTACATGTAAAGTGGATTTTTGTCTTTGTGAACAGAAGTATTTAGTGGCTATTTCTGAGATTCATACGACCTCTGACCTATTTGATCACTTGAATCTACAAGCATTTTTTTTTTCAAGATTTATTTATTTATTTGAAAGTCAGAGTTACACAGAGAGAGAATGAGAGAGAGAGAGAGAGAGAGAGAGAGAGAGAGAGATCCTCCATCAGATGATTCACTCTTCAATTGGCCGTAATGGCCAGAGCTGTGCCAATCTGAAGCCAGGAGCCAGGAGCCTCCTCCAGGACTCCCAGGCAGGTGCAGGGGGCCCAGGCAGTTGGGCCATCTTCTACTGCCTTCCCAGGCCATAACAGAGAGCTGGATGGGAAGTGGAGCAGCCCGGTCCCCAACAAGAGCCCATATGGGATGCTGGTGCTTCAGGCCAGGGCGTGAACCCATTGCACCACAGCACTGGCCCCAGCATTTGTTTTTATTTTGGACTTACCTGTACATTGAGAGACTCTGAGTTCCCTTAATACTTAAAGTCATTTTAAAGCTTATTTCCCTGTGGAATCCATTATGGTGAGTCCTCCTCTATTGGATTTGAGTATTTGTTAGACAATTAATTATTTCCACAGATCTTAACACTTGGAAAAGTTCTTTGTACCATCTCATGCAAAAAGCTGGTGATGCTGCTCAGGTTCTGCTTTTGGGGATGGTCTGGACAAATTCACCACTAGATACAGGCAGTGTTTTGTACTGAGTAATTATATAATAAAGACATTTGCACATAAATTCTTCTATATTCTCTGTACATTGGAAAACAAGGTAATCTGCTGAGATTGATGGCAGGAGTTATGTGTTTCAGGATAGAAGAAAAAGTTTATTCAGTCCTAGTGGAGTTGAGGAATGTTAGAGAAGTATTGATTTCCTTGAAGTGCTATGACCTCTTAATGGTCGTTTCTCATGATTATGGTGGGAAACAATATGTCTTGGTATGATTTTTTCTAATAATTCAGTTGTTTCAGTTTCTCGCTAGAGAGAATATCCAGAATCAGATTAATTCCATAGTGTGACACATTCCAACCAGAATTGATAAAATTTAGGCCAGCAAAGGTGTTTGGTAAATTAGCAATCTAAACTGGATAATGAAGAAGTTAAATATAAGGTATAATTTAAGTAATGTTAGTGGTATAGAAAAAAGTAGAGAGATGGATAGAATATATTGACAAGTTTGAAAAAAGGTCATATGGATTGAGTAAACCAAGAAACTCCAGGGTCATTTCAGAGTGGGAAGTGCCACAGATTGATTTTGAAATTGAATTACTGTCATGTGCTGACAGAGTTTAAGATGTGAGTGTGAAAGTCGCTGATTCAACTGGAGAAAAGAAGAAAGTCAATGGCAATGAGTAGGATAAGTACCAGATTAGACAGAGAGATTGATGTGATACTTAGCTGGTCATAGGTGCTGCCCTGTAAAAAAATAGTGTTAAGTCACATGTCAACATTTGATGAACTATTGTTAGTGGACACAAATGAGCAGAAATGGCAAGAATATGAAGACAGCATATCAGGGACTCATAAAAATTTTGGGATTAACAGTGATGTATGAGTATGCATAAAATAGAGGATTTAAAAGAGACACCCCAAATCTTCAAATATTGACATGCTCAGATGTGACAAAACGGCCACCACTGAAGTGATGTTCGCAGCGGAGAGCCACCCGAGGGAAAAATGAGGGCAGAGAAAAGCTTTCCATTCAAGAAACTGGGAACTTTTACAATCAAGCTGCAAAATTCTTAGAGCACAGTAGAAGGGTTAGGGATATAGACAGGAATGGTTCAGAAAAAGTAAGAGTGGCAGGAATGTAGGTGGCCAGGAACACACACACAACTTGAACTATAGGGAATAATGATATATGATAAGGATGATTTAGTCTCAGTGGCAAGGGGAGACTTGCCAAGTGGTCATACATTTCAATAATGCATCTTAAAATAAACTGAACACTCCACTAATGTAGAAACTATGTAAGCATGGCTAGTTAAATCATCTGAGTTTCAGTTTCTTCGTCTAAAAAAGTGATAACAATATATATCGCATATAATCCCCTGAAAGTTTACTATTCCTAATACTATTACTTAGTACATTAAATATGCATACTACCTACTAACTATATGGTTGGTGCTCTTTCATTTCATATTCATTTTTTTTTTTTTGGACAGCAAGAGTGGACAGTGAGAGAGACAGAGAGAAAGGTCTTCCTTTTTGCTGTTGGTTCACCCTCCAATGGCTGCCACGGACGGCGCACCATGCTGATCCGAAGGCCGGAGCCAGGTGCTTCTCCTGGTCTCCCATGGGGTGCAGGGCCCAAGCACTTGGGCCATCCTCCACTGCACTCCTGGGCCACAGCAGAGAGCTGGCCTGGAAGAGTGGCAACCGGGACAGAACCTGGCGCCCCGACTGGGACTGGAACCCAGTGTGCCGGCACCGTAAGGCGGAGGATTAGCCTAGTGACCCGCGGCACTGGCCATTTCATATTCAATTTTAAGACCTAACTAAAGTTATATGGAAATATTGGGATCTTTATGTGAAAAGGCAAGATGCTTTATTTTTATGCAAGTCTTTATTTTCAAAATTGTACTTTTCAGGGATTACAGTTCCTGTTAATTATGTATTAATAAGGAGAATTCTATGCTGTTCCCTGAAAGACAGAACAAGATGGAATTACTGGGTCTTTAGTGCAAAATGATCATCAAAATATATACCCAGAGGTTTGATAATTTAGCTGTTCAAGGAATTCAACAATTGCAATGTCAACACACTTATAAAAGTTAATTTTTAGGTCATGATACAGTCAACAACAGAAGAAAATTTTTACTGACTCCACTAATAAATATTAAACACTGTAATTGTGGGACTGCATATGAAAAAAAATAACAAATATGTTTTCTAATTCAAATTTATTAACCCCGTTGGCAGCCTAGTTAGGGCTTTTCCAAGTAGGAATGTTAATATAAAATGTATAAGCTTTCATACTGAAAACCACTCAAGGCCCTGTTGCAACACCAACATTAATTTTTAACAATGCATTGGCAGAATTCTCCACTACTGGGAGATGGGCAGCAATTGATTCACAAATATTTTTGCAACCTTGGCATATGGACTGCAGTTTTATAATGCAAACAGAACATGGATACATGTATTCCTTCACATCATTGTGCATGCTAACATCATTGGTTCCATTAAACTGATTACATGGCTCCGAAACAAGGGCAAGACGAGTTAGAGGACACTGGGGAATAGTTGTCACCATGAAAAATTAACCTCGATTGTACAGTAACTCAATTATCATGCTGGAAGGCCAGTGCACATAATATAAAACCTTTAGCTGAAGGTATTCTATACTCCATAGCACAAATCCCCTCCTGAAATATACATCTTTCTCTAATGTTCATTTAAGCATTTTTCCCCCCTGAAAAAAAAAATGTATTTTGGAGGATATATTTCAGACATACACTCTTCAATGCTGAACAGATTTAAGAAATATGATTAATAATCCGTTGACATATAACTGTTGATTTTCAACTTATTTTACATTTTAGGTATGTTTTTTACAAAAATAATTTACACTGACACTTTTAATTTATAGTCTTGTGTTTACTGCTGTTAGGTTGCAGGAAACCTTCTGCATTTGTGTTGGTCCTTAACACACAAGCACAAGCACACACACTGCCAAACTTTTGAAATCTAAATACACTTTCACAGAGAATGTCTGTTAGATGATGTACCCGTTTAGAGTAAAACTCTTACTGACATTGATTTTGAAATCTTACATACGCTAAAATTATCTACAGTGTGCAGAATTTACAGCAACTAAGATTATACACTAGAAGTTCAGGAAACCAAAGATTGGAACCCTATTTTGATAAGAACTGTGTGATCCTAAACAGTTTTCTGTTTGCTTGTTTTTGATTGGTCGAGATCTCAGTACCCAGATTGTCAAATGAGAGATTGTGATGTCCTGGGTAAGATTCCCATGACTGACCTAAGGCCTGGGACATGTTCCTCTTTATTCAGAAGTTGTTCTTTGTAAAGCGCATAACCACATCACTTCTCATGACAGCTTCATCTTATTGCAGACAAAGGGCTGCAAAATAAAAAAAAAAAAAAAACTCCTTTAAAAAAATAAAAATCAAAACATCTGGGCTTGTCTACTCCACCAAGGGGAAAACATCAAAACACAGAAATTAAATTTATTTGGAATTCAGGTTTTTTTTTTTTTTTAAGATTTATTTATTTATTTGAAAGTCAGAGTTACACAGAGGAAGGAGAGACACTGAGGCGAGGTCTTCCATCTGATGGTTCACTCCCCAATTGGCCGCAATGGCTGGAACTGTGCTGGTCCGGAGCCAGGAGCTCCTTCCGGGTCTCCCACACGGGCACAGGGCCCCAGTGTCTTGGGCCATCTTCTATTGCTTTCCCAGGCCATACAGTTATACACACAGAGAGAAGTCTTTCACCCACTGGTTCACTCCCCAATTTGCCACAATGGCCAGAGCTGAACCTATCTGAAGCCAGCAGCCAGGAGCTTCTTCCGGGTCTCCCACACAGGTGCAGGGGCCCAAGGACTTGCGTTATCTTCTACCATTTTTCCAGGCCATAGCAGAGAGCTGGATCATAAGAGGAGCAGCCGGAACTAGAACCAGCGCCCATATGGGATGCTGGAACTTTAGGCCAGGGCATTAACCCACTGAGCCACAGCGTTGGCTCAATGTTGTTTTTATCTGGATAAAATCTAATGCATTGAAAACTATTCCTGAATGAACTTGAAAAAATTATCTCATGGGTAATCTAAAAATTGCTTTAAATATAATTTCTAAGTTTTTAATATTAGAGATTCTCAAAATATTTCAAACTAAAATACATTTAGTGGATAACAGGAAAGAAAAATCTATATTCTTTACCAGATTCTGACATACAGAGTACTTATTTTTAAAATGAGTTAACTTTATTATAAAAGATGAAGAGTCCTTTGCCAATATTTCCTCTTCTAGCATTAACATATAAATGAACTAACAAAATGGTTGTTGAAGTTTGTCACAGCAATTTTCAACATATTTTAACCACAAATTATTTCTTTATGTTTTGCTTAATTTTTATTGTGTATCCCAAAACTTAATTTGGCTGGAGGCTTAATGGAAATATGAAAGTAAATACTATTTTTACGCAAAATAAAATGTGACTTTGAATGTTGTTTTCTTTCTTTCAATATTTGAACGATCAGAGAACAGAGTGATTTTAAGTAATATGGAAATCTTGGCAAAGGTCCTACCTAATAATTCTGTCTAAGGGATTCAATTGCCTGAAGTATTATGGAGTTACCTTTAGGAAATAAAGAAGTCATTTTACAATGGAAAGAAATTTAAATCTGTGTAAAAGGAATATCTCAGATTATTGTTATTTATTCAACACTAATTAGAAAATTAATAATTAAAAAAGTACAAATGAGGTGCCGTGCCTTGGCACAGTATGTTAATCCTCCGCCTGTAGTGCCAGCGTCCCATGTGGGCGCTGGTTCTAGTCCCGGCTGCCCCTCCAGCTCTCTGCTATAGCCTGGGAAAGCAGTAGAAGATGGTCCAAGTCCTTGGGCCCCTGTACCCGCATGGGAGACCAGAAGAAGCTCCTGGCTCCTGGCTTAAGGATTGTTGCACCCCCGGCCATGCGGCCAATTGGGGAGTGAACCAAAGGAAGGAAGACCTTTCTCTCTGTCTTTCCCTCTCACAGTCTGTAACTCTGCCTCTCAAATAAATAAATAAAATCTTTAAAAAAAAGTACTAATGAAACAAATTCAACAAAAAATGATAAAACCTTTGCAATTATTAAAGTATATGTACACACATATAAAAATGGCTGAATATATATAAAATACACATGTTAAGATGGCTTTGACAGATAAAAGGCTGCTATGAACACTTTGGCTTCCCTCTCATTGAGATGTTGCATCTACTTTTCGTCCCTTGAATACATCTGAGCTGGATTTGGAATTATTTTTTTTTCATAGAATATGGGAAAATTTTAAATATATTTAATATATATGTCAATTTCCCATCATATATTTAAGATACTGTTTTTATTCCATTCATTAGAAAATTTACTCAGGTGGAAGCTATCATTTAAGTTGTCTATTGCCTTGACCAGCATGTTGGAAGTGAGTTAAACTAGCCAAGGAGATAGTCTACATAGAAGGTGTGAGAGTCAGGAAGACTGGGGTGGGGATGGAGAGAGAAATTGAGCAAGAGATAGATACAGAGCCCAAGGCAGCCCTCAGTGTTTTTATACTTCATGAGAGGTGCAGCCTCCAGGTCACTCTGGAACCAGCCACTATATGATTGCAGCAGTATCAGGGATACCCAGGTAGAATCAGCCTGTTAGACAGCATGGTAACATACAGAATCATGAGACATGATAAATTATTGGTTTAAGTTACTAAGTTTTAGTATGGGCTATTATGCGAAGTTAGATAAGTGGAACAGTGGTAACAACGTGGTTTTAAATTTTATCTTATTTGTTGAACCAGTTCTTCATGAGTTCTCATAAATACAGTATGATGCTTCTTTATAACAAAATATTACTTAAAATATCTCTTTAGTTAAAGTTTTCAAGCTTAATAGTTGATAGTTTCAGTATGATATGGTCTCATTCAAGTGGAACTGTCAAGCTCAGTCTGTGTCATTTTGAAGACTGACAGCTGGTTTCATCATAGCACATGCAACTCAAGGTTCAGCTGATACAGTCTCTATTGACCATGAGCTATGCATTATAAAGGTTACTATTTACATGTCATTGATTTTAAAAAGTTCATGTCTAATCTTGCATTTAATATTAATCAGTGGCTAAGAGAGTGATTTAAAAGGCAATAAGTTTTACAAATAAGCAAAAGTAAAATCTAACCTTTTATCAGGCATTCATCTAAGTATATTAAACATATTTATAACAGTAATATTTTAACATATGTACCAATATCCTATCCATTTTATAGAACAGAAAATAGAGACCTAGAGGAAAAAAAACAATTGTGCAATATCTCATGGTATGCAGATAGCGACCTTAAAATGACCCTGCAGATTCTGTAGTTTGTCTGATTTCAGATGCTGCTTTAGTCGAATTCATTTATTTCTAAAACGGGAGAAATTGTAACAATCTATTTCACAAGAATTATGTGAGAAAAAAGGCTTGAAAGAATTTAAATTTGGGTTGCATTTTTCTTCTCTCCTATTGTTGGAAGGATTGAATAAAGAAAACACTTTGAACAGCATCAGGTGATAAACAACTGACAAAGGTTTAAGATAATGTCTAAAATCCTTCAAAAGATACAGAATTGTCCAGCTGAGAAATGTAAAAGTTCTTCAATGTCCCTAGTAATTTTTTTTTTTTTTTTGACAGGCAGAATGGACGGAGAGAGACCTAGAGAAAGGCCTTCCTTTTTGCTATTGGTTCACCCTCCAATGGCCACCGCGGCCAGCGCACCTCACTGATCCGAAGGCAGGAGCCAGGTGCTTCTCCTGGTCTCCCATGGGGTGCAGGGCCCAAGCACTTGGGCCATCCTCACTGCACTCCCGGGCCACAGCAGAGAGCTGGCCTAGAAGAGGGGCACCGGGACAGAATCCGGCGCCCTGACCGGGACTAGAACCCGGTGTGCCGGCACCGCAAGGCGGAGGATTAGCCTGTTGAGCCATGGTGCCGGCCCCTAGTAATTTTTAAAAACAATATAATCAAATGGCAAAAATATATGACAACAGAAATAACTGGGCTTCTGGTGAACTAGCTGTTACCTATATATCCTTAGAAAAGTATTTTTTTAAACCGATTCCCTCAATAGTATAAAAATCATATCTACCTTTCATATCCAAAAGTTGATAATCAGCAAGTAAAGAAAATATGAATAAGAAAATATGATGAATTCTTATAATACATATGTGTAATAGTATAGCACCCTAAATATAAATAAAATAAAATATAATTTAGTATATATTATAGGCTGTTGAAGACATTTATGATGTAAAACAGCAGATGACGGGTATCTTTTTGTCTCTCTTCCTCTTTCTCTGTCACTTTCCCTTTAAGTAAATAAATAAATAGTTAAAATAATTTTTATAATCCATAAATAACTAGATAAATAAATTGTTAAAAATTTTTTATAATCAATAGTTTTAATTTATAATTTAGTTTTAAGAACAATATGGGGGGTGGGGCTGGTGCCATGGCTCACTTGGTTAATCCTCTGCCATGGCCCGGGAGTGCAGTGGAGGATGGCCCAGTGCTTGGGACCCTGCACCTGCCTGGGAGACCAGGAAGAAGCACCTGGCTCTTGGCTTTGGATTGGTGCAGCGCCAACCATGGTGGCCATTTGAGGGGTGAACCAATGGAAGGAAGACTTTTCTCTCTGCCTCTCTCTCTCACTGTCTATCTCTGCCTGTCCAAAAAAAAAAAAGAACAATATAGGGGCTAGCGATGTGGCGATGTGGCATAATGGCTAAAGCCACCGACTGGGGAACCCATAAGGGCACCTGTTCAAGTCCTGGCTGCTCCACTTCCAATCCAGCTCTCTACTATAACCTGGAAAAGCAGTAGTAGGGGCCCAAGGTCTTCCACATGGGAGACCCAGAAGAAGCTCCTGGCTCCTGGCTTGGGATCAGCCCAGCTCCAGCCATTGCGGCCATTTGGGGAGTTAACCAGTGGATGGAAAATTCTCTCTCTCTCTCTCTCTCTGCCTCCTTCTCTCTCTGTGTAACTCTATGAAATAAATAAATAAACCTTTAAAAAAAAAACTATATAGGCATTAATAAGAGTTCCAGCCAAAGTCAACAAAACACAAAATGTAAAATACAACTTTTACATACATCCTTCACAAACTGCTCTGTTTGGTTTTAATTAAAGATTGTTTAAAAGGATTTAACAGGAAAGAGAATCTAAATATGCAAAGGAAATAGAAAAATAGTTATAAGATGAATTCTGTTTAAATAATTTAAAGTGTTGATTCTCAGATGACCAGAATTTTGTTCTAAGCAATACATTATTCCAAAAATTATTTATTATTTTCTTAAGATCCTACCTCAAATTTTTACATTTATACAGAAATAGAATTTACATCATTTTTACAAAAGCATTTATTGAATCCCAATATTTTTGAGTTTCAAAACTGAGTGTCAAGATATTGTAACACAGCAGTGAGTACAAATATGTACACACTGTCTGTTATAGAAGCCAGAATGTGGTACTTCAGAGGTAAGACAATGCTGAAAAATTAAAAAAAGAATAAAACTAAAAAAATAAAAACAAGTATAGAAAGAGCTTCATTCTTCCATGAAAAAAGTCTTCTGGATATGTCTTTCAGTTGGACTAGAAGGGTAGATTGCAATTTATTTTTAGGTTGAGATGAAAATTTAGTATCTAGGGTAGTGAAGAGCATGAGCTAAGGCCTAGTGGAGAGAAAACTATTGCTCTCAGAATTCAAAGAAGTCCATTGAGGCCAAAGCAAAGAGTAAGAATGCAGTGAATGTGAGAGTGGATAGAAATAGTAAGTAGAGCAGAAGTGCTGATGACAATGCCAAAATGGCATAGATGTTCAAGCTAATCAACTTGTTAAAGCTCTTGTTTGATATGGGAAAGTGCAGTTAATTGAAGCCAATGAACAGCTCATTAATCCTCATACAAAGTCCTGAGTGGAGGCCTCTAAGCAGGAAAGAGGAGTCACACTGAGTAATTTCTGTTTCATAACTGCAAGCAACTAAACATTTCAGTGTCTGACAACAAATATATTAACGTAACTGTTTGCTAAGCATACAAAGTTTATATGACACCTTTAAACGAAGAAAATCTCATTGTACATCTTGGAATAGACACAGAAATAATGGATGGAAGTAGAAAATGTAGTTACATATTGTTTTCTCTGTTGCGTTATGAGTAAATGAGATATAAAATAATATTCTTATACCCAATGGAATACTTTTATTCAATAATATTCACCAGAGCAGGTTACTTTTCAGAAACAATAAAATACTAATAAATATTATAATCAATCATAAATGCATCAGGATTGTAAGTGCCTGAATACTTCCAAATACAGAACAGTTTAATGAGTTAAATGGATGTATAACATGATTACTCAAGGGAAACTAAATGAAATCTGTGTATACTTACATATATGCATGACAGCAATCTATATCTGATCTATTGTTAAAACTGGAATAGAAAGGAAAATACTGCACATCAACTTATGAATGGATTGGTTTATTGGGGAAGGTGAGAATTTATAAAATCATGTTATTTATCTTGTCATGTCAAATTACATTCTGTGCCAATGGTGGAAAAATCTTCAGGAATAGTATTTTGTGATTATTCTTGTTTTTTTTTTTTTTTTTTTGGTCTCATTATTTCTTTGCTTTCTTTGTGCTAGCAGGCAGATAGAGAATGCCAGTGAAATCACTGGTGTGGATGCTTTTTCATAACTACAAGGCATGGTTCATTACAGATAGGTTATTACAACAGCAGAACACAAGTACCTTCCAAAAGGCTTAGTTAATTACATTTTCAAACTGCTCAAGTTATGTCATCACAATAGAATTGCAAAAGCCAAATGGTGGTTAGAAATGGATGCTTGGACCAAAGGCAGAGAGACATTTAAAACAGCCATAATAAAAGAAATGTTCCCATCCAAATCATGAGAAGGTACCTTTTAAATCTAGGACTTGGGGTGGGAACTTTGCTTGAATAGTTAAAGAGCTCTGGGGACTACAGGAAAAGCATAAAGGATCTAAAACAAATGGGTGAAGATGGAAATTTATGAAGATGAGAGTTAGTGATGGACTATTGAATTTCAACATAGCAGCAACCGGGAGCCCTTGCTCTAAATTTCTGGCATAAGAGAAGCTTGTAAATACAAAATTCCTTCCAAGGGGGTCATCACTGAGGTTTTGTGGATTAGACACTATCATCAGTAAGATGGAGATTTCTGCCTGAACAATTTGAACAAAGAAAACAATAGGATTTATCACTATTTCCCATTATCCTTCACAACTCCTATTTCACAACGAATTATAAAGATGAATTAATAAAATTAATCACATCAACTACATTTGATTTACCCTGTATTGAGGGCCACACATTTGGAAAATATTGTCTTATGTAATTATAAAAAGAAACCTGCTAGCAGGATATTATTATACATTTTATAGATGAAAACAGAAAGACAGAAGTAGTTGAGAAGTGTACCCTAAATCAAAATTTTACCATGTTAAAATTGCAAGAGAAAAAGGAGCCTGTCTCTAAAACCAAGTTCCTTTCCTTCTCAAACATCTTAGACTGATTATTTTTGAGTGAATGAATAGATGCATAAATGGATAGATGTTCTGAGAGCTAGATTTTTATCTAGCATCCCTGACATCACATACATACACATATGCTATGTTAAAATTCAGTACTTAACCAGTGCCATACAAAGCAGGACAAAACTATCTAGTGGAAGAATTATAGATCTTTCCAGCTATATCCACACTGTGACATTTAAGTGCTTGATTATTTTTAACTTTTTATTTATTTATTTATTTGACAGATAGACAGTGAGAGAGAGAAACAGAGAGAAAGGTCTTCCTTCCATATTATTTGTAACTTTTAGAGTCAAACTCTGGACAGACAAGTAGCCCATTTGACAAATGCTTTCCTTGTCAGAATGTAAACACAAAACACACCTTTAGGCAGCTTCCAAGGAAAAGGTTGTCTTTTTTTTTTTTTTAAATCATTTGCTGCGAAAATTCTTACCATCTTGTCTCTTATGGTCCACATTTCCAAGTTTGTTCCATCAGAAATAGACATCAATGTCTTCTCTCTTTATTGTGGGAATAAAGTAATTTATATATTTAGTTCACTTATAATTTTTGCAAAAAATGTAATTCTTGTTTTACATTTAATGTAAATTGATTTTATATTCCTTTTAACTGAGAAGTAATATAATAAATTCTTTGCAGTTCAGAATATTATACATATTTATCTCTATAATCACCCAAATCAGTTAGCAGTATCATCATCCAATCCCTTTTATAAACAATCCTTCCTAACACTGCTATCCAAGGCCATGATTACAGGGAGACTAGTGGCACTCAAGCCAAAGTTGTTCAAGTTATGCCACAATTGAGTCTAACAGGACCAAATTCACATCTAAAATGAACTTAGTGAAGCTCCTAGAGATTGTGGGATCTGCTTCAGGAAGAAGTGAGACTTGATGACACTAACTGATCTTACTATAAGAATGACGGTGGAACACTACCTAGGACAAACAAATTTATTAAGGGATCAAAGAGAGAAATGTAGGCTGGCGCCGCAGCTCAATAGACTAATCCTCTACCTTTCAGCGGCGCCTGCACCCCGGGTTCTAGTCCCAATCGGGGCTCCAGATTCTATCCCGGTTGCCCCTCTTCCAGGCCAGCCCTCTGCTATGGCCCGGGAGTGCAGTGGAGGATGGCCCAGGAGAAGCACCTGGCTCCTGCCTTCAGATCAGCACTGTGCACCAGCCGTGGTGGCCCTTGGAGGGTGAAACAATGGCAAAAGGAAGACCTTTATCTCTGTTTCTCTCTCTCTCACTATCTACTCTGCCTGTCAAAAAAAAAAAAAAAAAAGAGAGAGAGAGAGAGAGAGAGAGAAACAAAGGAAGAGGAGGAGGGGAGGGGACGGGTAAAGGGAGTGGAGGGGAGAGGGAGGGGGCGGGGGAGGAGGAGGAGGAGAAGGAGAAAGGAAGAGTGGAGAAGGCATCACAAGCAAGTCACTGGTTTTAGTTCATTCCTGAGAGTTATATATCCTAAGCCCTTTCTATTTTTTCCTTATCTACACTTTTAACTAAATTACTCTTATATGCTCCTACAGCTCCAATAAAAAAGCAGAATTTAACATGAGAAAAAAAAATTGAAACAGGAATAGAGAATTATCTAGTTGTTAATGTTGCGTTTTCAAACAAACATCCAGCAAGATTGTGAAAGACAGATGAATTGAAGTTTCAAGCCAAACTTTCTTTGATTGGAGTAAAAGCCAATTAAATTAAAGTTAAAAACAAAGCTAAGAAACACAAGTGAACATCAGGCCGATAAAAGGATGATTTAATCATTACATCCAAGTGCTCCTCCTCTCCCCTTCATATGAGCATATTCATGAGGTTCCAGTATCAAACGCATGACATGTGGCTGAGACAGATACTAGACACAGATGCTCACTGACACAGAGTGGTTAGGGGAATACAAAGCACAAAAGGGGAGATGGAAATACTCTAGAATTTGAAGCCTCTGGCACTTAAAGCCAGAACAATGTTAAAGAGTTACTCGTGGTGTAACAAATGTCTTTAAGCTAAAAGCCCATTCACCCTAGTTTCTATTATCCAATAGGAATGTTCTTCAGAAACTTCATGCGAAATGAATATTGTGAAAATCAGCGCATGGATTTCAAATTTTCTACATCAAAATAACCTTGTCTTTTGATTCCCTTTTTCCTTGAACACTTTGAGATTCCCTTGAACAACCTCATTCACTGGCATAAACAATTACAAGATATGCCAAAAGGCAAACAATCAAAACAAAATGAAATTTAGTCATGAGACTCAGGAATCATAACAACTAGACTCAGTCATCACAAAGATTTCAGAATTATCAGAGAATTTTAAATAGCTATACTACAAATTAGATAGCAAGCAAAAACATGTCTATGCTTCCAAGCCAGCTCCTTGTTAATGCTCCTGCTAAGCTTCCACCTGTGTGGCACTGGCATCCCATATGGATGCTGGTTCCTGTCCCAGCTGCTCCTCTTCTGATCTAGCTCTCTGCTTATGGCCTGGAAGGCCACTAGAAAATGGCCCAAGTGCTTAGGGCCCTGCCATCCCCATGGGAGACCTAGATGAAGCTCCTGGCTCCTGGCTTCAGCTTGGCCTATCCCCAGCCTTTGCCATCATTTGAGGAGTGAACCAGCAAATTGAAAATCTCTCTCTCTTTCTCTTTCTAATTCTGCCTTTCAAATAAAATAAGTACATTTTAAGAAGAAAATTATTAAATTATTTAATTGATATGATAAAAGAGGAGGAAAAAATGGAATCACACACATTCATAATTATAAATTAATTATGTGCAGACGCCTAGATATTAAAGAAAATTTGGGAGTTGTCTTTCTGTGTTTGGCTTATGTTACTTAGCATACTGATCTTTAACCCCATCTATTTTGCTGCAAATTTTAGGATCTCATTAATGAGTGATGGCTGATTAATATGCCATAGATAGGTAGACTATATTCTAATTATTCCTCCATTACGGGCATTTACTTAGTATTTAAAACAGTATTATTCCATATCAGAAAACCTGGCTTTGATATCCTGCTCTAGATAGATCCCGGTTTCCTGCTAATACAAACTCTGGGAGGCTGTGGGGTGATTCAAGTAATTGGAATGAATATTCAAGTAATTGGAATTCAAGTAATTGGACATGAATTGAGTTTACTGCTCCTGCCTTTGATCTCGACCAGTCTCTGCTCTTCTAGGCATTTGGTCAAGGAAAGCAACTTCTCTATCTCTATCTCTATCTGTCCCTCTCTATCTCTCCACATCCTAGAGAGAGAGAGAAAGAGAGGAAGGCAGGCATGCAGAGGTAACAGTCATAACAATGTAATCTAGTTGATAACAAAGCCAAGAGAAACCTAAGGAAACATATTGCCTTTATAAATGCAATGTTATCCTAGGTGAGATCTTAGAACAGATAAACGTAAAAGATTAAAACTAAGAAGTATGAATAAAGCATGAAATTTAGTGATGTCATATGAATGAATATCAATCAGTTCTCTTATTATAACAAATGGACAACATGAAAGTAAGATGCTAAGGATAGGAGAAATGGCACAAGGAGTAAATGACAATGCCTTCTAATATCAGAAAATGTTTTCATAAAATGCAAAATTATTCTACTCTGTTAATCATCCCTATACTGGCCCATTCACTGTCCCTTGTTCCTGCTCAAAATATTCCTCCATTGGGGCCAGCGCTGTGGTGCAGCAGGTTAAAGTCCTGTCCTGAAGCGCCGGCATCCCATATGGGCGCCGGTTCTAGCTCTGGCTACTCCTCTTCTGATCCAGCTCTCTGCTATGGCCTGGGAAAGCAGTAGAAGATGGCCCAAGTCCTTGGGCCTCTGCACCCATGTGAGAAACCCGGAGAAAGCTCCTGGCTCCCGGCTTCAGATCGGTGCAGAGCTGGTCTTTGCAGCCAGTTGGGGAGTGAACCATCAGATGGAAGACCTCTCTCTGTGACTCTACCTCTCACTGTAACTCCTTCTTTCAAATCAATAAAACAAATCTTTAAAAAAAATTCCTCCATCAAAGAGTTTTGATTTGTTGATCCTTCTTGATAGAAAAGTAATTACTTAAAAAATTGACAAATATTATTGCATTAGATATATTTCTTCTTCATGTGATATAAAATAGACCTCACCAATATTCTCCATCATTTATCCTCCTATATTTCTTCTCAAAGTGTCTTCTTTAACCTATTCCATATGTCTTCATGTATATGCATATGAGTGTATTTATACTTGTTTTTCCCTAAGTATGTAATTCATGAAAGAATATTTTTTTTCTTTTGGAGGAACTTCCTTGACTATAAAGAAGGCATGTCATAATGCTTTAATTATTTACTTGATAAGTGAGTTGATTTGATTTTAGTGGATAATACCAATTTCCCAATGATGAAAATGGTGGTAGGTATAGCTTGAAAATATTAATCAACATGTATATTAAGAGTAACATAAGTTAGGGCCAGTGCTGTGGCGTAGCGGGTAAAGCTGCTGCCTCAAGTGCCGCATCCCATATGGGCACCGGTTTGAGTCCCAGCTGCTCCAATTCATACCCAGCTCTGTACTATGGCCTGGGAAAGCAGTAGATGATGGCCCAGGTCCTTGAGCCCCTGCACCCATGGGGGAAACCTGGAAGAAGCTCCTGGTTCCTGGCTTCAGATCTGTGCAGCTCTGGCCATTCTGGCCACTGGAGAGTGAACCAGCAGATGGAAGACCTCTCTCTCTCCCTCTATTTCTCTATCTCTGCCTCTCCTTCTGTCTCTATGCAACTCTGACTTTCTAATAAATAAAGACAATTTTTTAAAAAGAGTAACATAAGTAAAGATATGAACTAAATATTAGTACTCCAAAGTAACAATTTAAAATGTATAAAAATAGCTGAAATCTTAAAAAACAAGTCAACTAATTAAAGTGTGTAGTATTAAAACTTGTATATTGAGATGGACTTTGAAAATAAACAATGCTTAATGCTATTTTTATCTCGTATCTCACACTGCTCTATTATTAAGCTTTTTTCAACTCTGTCATGGCAGGCAGCTTACTGATACATAAAGCACTCACAATGCAAAGAAAAAAAAAGGATTATATATTTCCTTCTGCAATACACACAGCATCTTCAAAATGGATTTTTCTGATATTTAAAGAGATTTCTGACAGAAATGCAAGCACTGACATTCATATTATATTATCATTTCAGACTTTGCTGTGATTTATATTGACTTTAATCCAACCTTATTTTGATCTATGTTTAAAGTGTTAGAAATGAAATCCAATGTTTTTCTCAGATATAAAATTTATTGACCACCTTCAAACTCACTCTAAGTTATTTGTTGGTCCTAAATACTGCCAGCCATGATCTTTTTGAGTTGTTATGATATGTGCCTGAGAACATTTTTGCAGAATAACATGAAGTGGAAGTTTACTTTAAAGTAAGAGCATGAGAATTAATACAAGGAAAGTTATATATCTATGTTCTATACTTAACACCTGTATTATTATGGTTAATACATTCACTTATTGTCAAGAGTTACAATTCCACAATTCCAATTAGTTACCCAAACCTTACTGATTTCAGGATTTTGATAGAATTCAAGTCCTATTTGAAACATCATTATAGGGGCTGGTGCAGTGCTTTAGTGGGAAGCTGTGGCACTGACATCTCATATGGCCTCTGTTCTAGTCCTGGCTGCTCTACTTCTGGTCCAGCTCCCTGCTAATGTGCCTGAGAAAGCAGCAGATGGTGCTTTAAGTGCTTGGGCCCTTGCACCTACATGGGAGACCAGAAGAAGCTCCTGGCTCCTGGTTTCAGCCTGGCCCAGCCCTGATCATTGTGGCCATTTGGAGGGTGACCAACAAATGAAAGATTCTCTGTCTCTCTCTCTCTGTCTCTCTCTCTCTCTTTCTCTCTGTCTCTCTCTTTCTGTAACTCTGCCTTAAAAAAAGTTAGAAAAAAGATATTGTTATATTACAAATATGTTTTCAAATTTTTGTATATTATTGTGTTTTCACTTCTTAAAACAATTCTTTCCAGGGGGAAAAGGCTTCTTTCTGGGGCTAGACAATTCTTCATGATAGCTGAAAGTCCAGCCAGGAGCATATGTTTATGCTAATCCAGAGCATCCCTTCTTTCTCTGGCCCTGGTCAGGTTCCAGGCATCAAGTAACTGCTGGAATTACCCAAATGAGGCATCTAAACTATTCTCCTTCTCTGCTTTGCCTTTCCTGTAGAAACCCCAGTAAATGCATTGAGCTAAACTTTCTCCTTGTTCCTGTCTTCAGTTCCATTAGCAGCCGCTGTCTTTGCTGTATGATTCTGTGAGGGAATTCTGCACCGTCTTCTCTAGGGGATCTGTCACTATTAGATTTATCCTCTTCTATTTCAGTCCCTTTCTGTGAATAACCCCATTTAAAAAAACCACAGCAACATTAATTCTACACGTAGCATAGTAAATCTTTCTTTAATATTATTGATTAGAAATTTGTATTATTGAATACAAATATCATATAACTCTTAATACAACATAAAACTGGGGTCTAGCACTGTGGAGCAGTGGGTTAACACCCTGGCCTGAAGTGCTAGCATCCATATGGGCACCGATTCTAGTCCCGGCTGCTCCCCTTCTGATCCGGTTCTCTGCTATGACCTGGGAAAGCAAAAGAAGACCTAAATGAAAGACCTCTGCGAGAGAGATCCCAGTGGAAAGATTGGGGCCTTCAAAGAAGGAGGTACCTTTCTCTGAAGGGAGGAGAGAACCTCCACTTTGACTATGACCCTGTCGGAATAAGATCAAAGTCTGCGAACACTAAAGGCTTCCATAGCTTTGGCAGCTCATGACTAGAGCCTAGGGAGATTACTGACGCCATAAACAAGAGTGTCAAATTGTTAAATCAACATCAGGAGTCACTGTGTACTTACGTCTCATGTGGGATCTGTCCTTAATGCGTTGTCCAATGTGAAGTAATGCTATAACTAGTACTGAAACAGTATTTTTACACTTTGTGTTTCTCTGGGTGCAAACTGATGAAATCTTTACTTAGTATATACTTAATCGATCTTCTGTATATAAAGATAATTGAAAATGATTTAAAAATCTTGGTGTTAAATTGGAAATTGCATAGAAAATTAATCAATTTTTTTTAAAAAAAAATCATGTAGGATCTCTGTCCTTAATGTGCTGTACATTGTGATTTAATGCTATAACTAGTACTCCAACAGTATTTCTCACTTTGTGTTGCTATGTAGGGGCAAACTGTTGAAATCTTTACTTAATATATACTAAACTGATCTTCTGTGTATAAAGAGAATTGAAAATGAATCTTGTGAATGCTAGGGGAGAGGGAGCGGGAAAGGGGAGGGTTACGGGTGGGAGGGAAGTTATGGGGGGGGGAAGCCATTGTAATCCATAAGCTGTACTTTGGAAATTTATATTCATTAAATAAAAGTTTAAAAAAAAAAAAAAAAAGACGGTCCAAGACTTTGGGCCCCTGCACCCAAATGGGATACCCGGAAGAAACCTCTGGCTCCTGGCTTCGGATCTGCTCAGCTCTGGCCATTGTGGCAAATCGGGGAGTGAACCAGCGGGTGGAAGACCTCTCTCTCTCTCTCTCTCTCTCTCTGCCTCTCCTTCTCTCTCTGTGTAACTCTGACTTTCAAATAAATAAGTAAATCTTTAAAAATGATATCAAACTATTATTTTTCATATAACTGCCATATATTATATCTCAATTCAGGAAATATTTGGACATATAGTATGTAGAAAGAATGTTTGGAGTGCTATTTAGAGGAACACTGAGTACCAGATAAAACAAATAAATACTTTCCTTGGTACTCAGTATTCTGACAAACCTTATAAACATGAAGTCTTTGAAATATACTTCTTTACACTTTTATAAGATTTAATAGGTATGTATCATAAAATAGCTGGATTACAAGGACATTAATTACTCTTACTTTGATTTTTGGCTTAGTCATAAAACTGACTTTTAAGGAGAAGTAATTACATTCTCAGAATAGCAAATTATCTTAAGTGAATATTCTTGATTTCTCTTTGGAGAATCTTACCCTTTCAAAATAACATTCAAAATTAAAATGCATAAGATTCTCTTGTCTGACCTTCAGTGGTTACACATTTCTTTAGTGTCCACTAAATAAAACAATAATAATAATAATTCTGTGTCTCCAACTCCTTAAACTCTTGGAGTCCAATAGTTCATAATTTTACTTTTCTCCATTTAGTTCTGGAAATATTCAATAAATACATGTTCTATAAAAATTTCCTCGTTTCCTACTTAGCCTAGTCATCTATACATTACAAGGTTGTATTGTTAATCACATTTTGCCAATTTATAATTGTCTTCCTGAGATGATATATTTTTAATCCCACTTCATAAAAGCAGTAATATTATTTGGCAGGAATATTTAACAGAATATTACCAAACATTTTGAAATACTTAGAAAGTTATTATGACTGAGGATTTAAGATAAAGAAAAAAATAAGCTAGATTTTTTTTTAACGAGCCATTGATTCATGTTGTCACTAGCTCAGTCCATAATCTTGATTTTGCCTTAAAATCAGGAAATATCTGATTAGGAATTTCTTTCCAATAATCATCAATCCCTTCCAAGAATGCAACTTAAAGTATAACATGCCTTCACAACAGAATTTGAGTCTCAAAAATAAATACTGGTCAATTTATCCCTAGTCAATTTCAAACATTTGCAACAATAGCCAGCATAAATAATGAATATCTGATATCAAAACTTGATATCAGATATCCACTATCTGATAGTTGAACAAAATACCAGAAACTACATATTTTATGACTTCATATTTTAGAATGTCTTGCTAATCCATATTTAATTAGAAACATATAGCCATTCAGCAGATTTTGTTTATATTACTGAAAATTTAGGTATGAAGGTATTGTGGTTATTATTCTTTTTTTTTTAAAGCTTTTATTTAAAGAATATAAATTTCCAAAGTACAGCTTATGGATTACAATGGCTCCCCCCCCCATACCTTCCCTCCCACCTGCTACCCTCCCCTTTCCCGCTCCCTCTCCCTTTGCATTCACATCAAGATTCATTTTCAATTCTCTTTACACACAGAAGATCAGTTTAGTACATATTATGTAAAGATTTCAACAGTTTGCCCTCACATAGAGACACAAAGTGAGAAATACTGTTGGAGTATTAGTTATAGTATTAATTCACAATGTACCGCACATTAAGGACAGAGATCCTACATTTAAAAAAAAAATGATTAATTTTCTATGCAATTTCCAATTTAACACCAAGATTTTTAAATCATTTTCAATTATCTTTATATACAGAAGATCGATTAAGTATATACTAAGTAAAGATTTCATCAGTTTGCACCCACACAGAAACACAAAGTGTAAAAATACTGTTTCAGTACTAGTTATAGCATTACTTCACATTGGACAACACATTAAGGACAGATCCCACATGAGACGTAAGTACACAGTGACTCCTGATGTTGATTTAACAATTTGACACTCTTGTTTATGGCGTCAGTAATCTCCCTAGGCTCTAGTCATGAGTTGCCATGGCTATGGAAGCCTTTAGTGTTCGCAGACTTTGATCTTATTCCGACAGGATCATAGTCAAAGTGGAAGTTCTCTCCTCCCTTCAGAGAAAGGTACCTTCTTCTTTGAAGGCCCCAATCTTTCCACTGGGATCTCTCTCGCAGAGGTCTTTCATTTAGGTCTTCTTTTTTTTTTTTTTTTTTTTTCCAGAGTGTCTTGGCTTTCCATGCCTAAAATATTCTCATGTGCTCTTGAGCCAGATCCGAATGCCTTAAGGGCATTTTAACTGAAAAGAGATCCCTGTTAAATATAAGAGTGGGAATAAGAGAGGGAGGAGATGTACAATTTGGGACATGCTCAATCGGATCTGCCCTAAATGATGGAGTTAGAATCGTGCCAGGGGATTCCAATACAATCCCATCAAGGTGGCAAGTACCAAGGCCATCTCACTAGTCCAAGTGATCAATTTCAGTTCACAATTGATCACACTGATAGGTCTAAGAGTCAAAGGGATCACACAAACAAGACTAGAGTCTGCTAATACTGATAGAATCAAAAAGGGAGAGAATGATTCAACATGGGAAGCGAGATACACAGCAGACTCATAGAGTGGCACATGTCCTAGATAACACTCTGGCCTCAGAATTAGCCCTTTAAGGCATTCGGATTTGGCTCAAGAGCCCATGAGAATATTATTCTTTATTAAAATATCATTACAGTTTCTTTGTAATTGGTACCCAGAAAAGTCATACACTGTCATTTAGTCTTATCTGCGAATTTTCATTAATGTGAAATCATTCAGATCTTAGTTTTAGAAAAATGAGGGGCTCTGCTGCGGCTCAGTGGGTTAAGTCATGGCCTGTAGCATCAGCAACCCATATGGGTGCAGATTCAAGTCCCAGCTGCTCCACTTCAGATGCAGCTCCCTGATGATGCATTTGGGATAAGCAGCAGAGGATGGTCCAAGGCCCTGTGCCTCTGCACCCAGGTGGGAGACCTGGAAGAAGCTCCTGGCATCTGTATTCTGCCTGACTTAGCCTTGGCCACTGTGGCCATTTTTAGAGTGAACCAGCAGACAGAAGATCTCTCGGTTTCTCTCTCTCTCTCTCTCTCTCTCTCTCTCTCTCTCTCTCTCTCTGTCTCTTTCTCTCTCTCTGTATGTTTGTATGTGCATGTGTGTGTGTCACTGCCTTTCAAATAAATTCTTAAAAAAATTTAAAAAAGAAAATGTAATGAATGATTATTTTAATTCAATAAGGGGCCCCTTTTTTTCCCCTAATGAAATTATTTGTTGAAAAATCAAATGTTATTACTACAGAATTTCCGCAGACAAGATTCATTCTTGACATTGAATAGTAATGTTGCATATACTTTTTCTTACCTATAAAATGTGTGATAGTCAAATATTGAACTAGCCCTGCATACCTGTAGTAAATTCAATTTAATCTTGATGTATAGCTTTTTAAAAATTGACCTGATTGCTTAACATAATTTTGAAGAGTTTTTCACCTGTGTTCATGAGAGATACTGGTTTGTAGCTGATTCTATTTCAAACTGATAATGGTATCAGTTCCAGACTATCATGAAAAATAGCCCCATATTTATAATAAACATCAAAACCTTATTTATTCATTTTGTTTTGTAGCTAAACCTTGTTTTATCATCTTCTTTTGTAGATAAATGCACTCAGGGAATTGAGTTGTGACTATTAAGATGAAAGCTCACTTAGATTTCAAACAACGATTTTCCTTTGGTGATGAAGTACAAACATGTGATTCCTTTAGACCACTGTTCTTCCCACTTTCACATTGTTCTGCACTAAATATATAAATGCATTGAAGTGAAAGTCATTTGGGGACTTTAAGGGAATGTTTGGGGATTATGAGGGAACGGCCTAAATAATTGTAGATATTAGCACCGTTATGTCTGATATACTGATAGTGTGCCCCAAACTTGATGGATTCCAAATTTTTCATTGTGTTCACAAAATAAAGTTTGATTCTTAAAGCTACTGTTAGTTGATTTACCTGTTTAATTGTAGCTTGAAGCATTTCTAATAATGCAGTTTTCCCAAAACATTAATCCCTTTATTTTGAGGAACTAATGCTTTTGAGTTTTGTCTGAGGCTGTTATGTGTTTTACAATAGAAGTCCAAGAGATAATAACTTTATAGCTGGTATTATTTTAATACTGCTTGCTGTTATTCAGGAAGTATTTATAGAATCCTTATAGTGAGAATCCATAGTGCCAGCACAGCACTTCAGACATGGTGTGAAGAAGCAGACAGTCTTAACACTAATATTTGTAGTGTAATTTTTAGCACATTTGAAATGGCACTCTCAGATTTATTTTGTCTTTTACTTTATTTAAAGCCAACTCACAGTCATGCTTTAAAATGAAAGTTATTCCAGTTTTAACAGATTAGAACATATCTGGAAGCAAATCTACCAAATAGTAGTTCCAAGTACCAGGTATATCCACTATTGTAAGTTCTGTCATTTCAACAAACAAAACAAACTCCCTGCTTATGTGAAACTTACACTTTGTGGAAAGAGACAAAAAAAAAGCACAAATAAATCAACAGAAAATTTTCAAGTGTTAAATAAGGAAAACATTAAGGCAAAGTAAAATTTTATGACTTTTAAGGTGGAGTTATATTAATTAGGGTAATACCACATCAAATTAAATTATAGGCGTGATTTAGAATTGTCTTTTAGGTTTCAAAACAAGGACACATATTTTGAAAAGAAGAATTTCATTTTAATAAGTCTAGTCAAACTAGTTGCTCACAGGTGTAATACTTTGTATTGTAGAGTATAAGTTCATGTGCTGTATTTTATTGTTGCAGTTGTCAGAAAGTTTTATATTATTGGTGGTCACTTACAACTCAGCACTAAGGAATTAGGAAGCCTGAATACTAGTTACTGTCCTATTCTAATGAGGTGCCTCTCCTTGGAAAATCATTCTGTTAAGTGTTAGGAGTTTAGTTTCTCAGGAGTCCTTTTTTTCATATCTGCAAAACTAAACAATCAAACAACATGAACACACATTTAGGAAAAAAACTACTGATACAATTTATCATATAAATATCAATACACATTTATGAATTTCCATATATTGAGGAATAATTTACCATCTTTAATTTTGAAGGATGGATTTACTTAGATGTCTATTCAGATAATCTGTGCAAAAATATCACAAATTGGGGGCTGATGCTGTGGCGGAGCAGGTAAAACATCTGCCTGCAGGGCTGGAAACCAAGATGGTTGCAGGTTTGAGTCCTGACTGCTCTACTTCTGATCGAACTCTCTGCTAAAGCTCCTGGGAAGCAGCAGAAAGATGGTCAAGTTCTTAGGCCCTGCACCCATGTGAGAGACCTGGAAGAATCTCCTGGCTCCTGGCTTCAGGTTGACCTCACTCTGGCTGTTGCAGCCATCTCCGGCATGAACCAGGAAATGGAAGATCTCTCTCTCTGTAAAACTCTGCCTTTCAAATAAACATATAAATCTTCTTTAAAAAATCACAAATTGGAATATAGAAAATATTTATAAACCAATTTTAATGCAAAAACACTTTTTAATTCATGATTCATGCATTGCAAGTGTACAATTCAATGATTTCGAGAAAAGTTGTTAAGCTGTGCAGAGCATCGAATACTTTTATAACATTTCCATCAAAAGTATAAAATCTCTTATGTCTACTGATTATGAACTTCTACCCCATACATTATCTTCTTCTCACCTTCTTAGGCAACCATGGTCTATTAACTATCTCTATAGATTCATTTTATGGACTTGCAGATAAATAAAATAATGCAATATTTTGTTTCATTCATCTCTTTCACTCAGAATACTGATTTTGAGGTTTCTCCATGATGTAGTTTGCCTCCTTTTATTGTTTAATACTGTTTCATTGCATGTATCCACAATTAATTCAATACACTCAACAGTTGAGTCTGTTTCTAATTTGCAACACTTATCAATAAAACTGCTAAGAGTATTTGTATGAAGTTCCTTGTGCATCTGTAGATTTTCCATTTTCTTGAACTGCTAACTCAGAATGGGTGGCTGGGTCATATAGCAAATATATGTCCAAATTTTGCACAAAACTATAATGTTGTTTTCCCCTCAAAATGGGGAACCAATGTATGAGAGATATCGTTACTCAAATTAATTTGATACTTTGTGTCTTCTATTATAACCATTCTAATGGAGTGAAATGGTAATGCATTCATTTAATTTTTCCCAAGGAAGCAAGAATGCTTCCTCTCACCATTTTCATTCAACACTAAACTAGAAATCATAACTAAAAAAGTACTTTAGCAGAAATAAATAAAGTTGAATAATTAAAATAAATAGATTTACTCTTTTTTTAACTTTTATTTAGAATATAAATTTCCAAGGTACAACTTATGGATTACAATGGCTTCCCTCCCCATACCTTCCCTCCCACCCCTGCAACCCTCCCCCCTTACCCACTCCCTTTCCCCTTTCATTCGCATCCAGATTCATTTTCAATTCTCTTTGTATACAGGAGATCAGTTTAGTATGAGTTAAGTAAAGATTTCAACCATTTGCCCTCACATAGCAACACAAAGTGAAATATACTATTTGAGTACTCGTTATAACATTGAATCACAATGTACAGCACATTAAGGACAGAGTTCCTACATGAATTTTTTTTTAAAAAAATGATTAATTTTTATGCAATTTCCAATTTAACACCGAGTTGTTTTTTTTTTTTCATTTTCGATTATAGCCTCAGCAACTCATAACTAGAGCCTAGGGAAATTTACTCTTTTTAGGTAAAAATGATGACACATTGTCTCCTAACAATTTTCAGAAAATACATCTACAACACAGCCTCTAGATCTACCCAGTGAATTTCGCAGTGTCAAAGGATGAAACATAAATATAAATCATCAGTTTTATTCTCATGCACTAGTAAAAATGGATTAAGAATTGCATTGATCAAGTCATTGTTTCTCATAGTGTCCATTTCACTTCAACAGGTTTCCTTTTAGGTGCACAGTTAGTTGTCACTGATCAGGGAGAACATATGATATTTGTCCCTTTGGGACTGGCTTAATTCACTCAAAATGATGTTTTCCAGATTCCTCCATCCTGTTGCAAATGACTGGATTTCGTTTTTTTTTTTTACTGCTGTGTAGTATTCTATAGAGTACATATCCCATAAATTCTTCATCCAGTCTATTGTTGATGGGCATTTAGGTTGATTCCATGTCTTAGCTACTGTGAATTGAGCTGCAATAAACATTAATGTGCAGACAGCTCTTTTATTTGCCAATTTAATTTCCTTTGGGTAAATTCCAAGGAGTGGGATGGCTGGGTTGTATGGTAGGGTTATATTCAGGTTTCTGAGGAATCTCCAGACTGAATTCCATTGTAGCTTTATCAGTTTGCATTCCCACCAACAGTGGGTTAGTGTCCCTTTTTCCCCATATCCTCGCCAGCATCTATTATTGGTAGATTTCTGTATGTGAGCCATTCTAACCAGGGTGAGGTGAAACCTCATTGTGGTTTTGATGTGCATTTCCCTGATTGCTAGTGATCCTGAACATTTTTTCATGTGCCTGTTGGCCATTTGATTTCCTCTTTGGAAAAATGTCTATTGAGGACCTTGACCCATCTTTTAAGTGGATTGTATGTTTGTTATTGTGGAGTTACTTGATCTCTTTGTAGATTCTGGTTATTATTCCTTTATTGGTTGCATAGTTTGCAAATATATTTTCCCATTCTGTCAGCTGCCACTTCACTTTCCTGTTTCTTTGCAGTCCAGAAACAACTTACTGCTTTATTCCTTTTAGTATTTTTTTGTTCTACTTAATAACTTTGGTAAAACTCTTTAAATGACACACAATTATTCTTAGGTGTTTAAATTTAACTGAAAAGTGATCTTTGTTAAATATAAGAGTGGGAATCAGAGAGGGAAGAGATGTACACTTCAACACAAGCTCAATAGGACTTACCTCTAATGATAGAACTAGAAATGTGCCAGGGGATCCCAATTCAATCCCATCAAGGTGGCATGTACCAATGCCATCTTACTAGTCAAAATGATCAGTTTCAGTTCATAATTGATCATAATAATAGGGTTAAGAGTCAAAGGGATCAAATAAACAAGACTAGTGTCTGATAATACTAATATTATAGAATTAAATATGATACAATTAAACAGGAAAGAACGATTCAACATGGGAGGTGGGATACAGAGAAAACTCATAGAATGGCAGATGTCCTAAACAGCACTCTGGCCTCAGAATCAGCTCTGAAGGCATTCGGATCTGGCTAAAAAGCCCATGAGAGTATTTCAGGCATGGGAAGCCAAGACACTCTGGGGAAAAAAAAAAAAAAACAACTAAATGAAAGAACTCTGTGAGTGAGATCCCAGCGGAAAGAGCAGGTCATCAAGGAAGGAGGTATCTTTCTCTGAAGGGAGGAGAGAACTTCCACTTTGACTATGGCCTTGTCTTAATAATATCAGAGTTTATGTACTCAAGAGGCTTCCATAGCCTTGGCAGCTCATGACAAGGGCCTCGGGTGATTAATGACGTCATAAACAAGAGTGTCAATTGTTAAATCAACAACAAGAGTCACTGTGCACTTACTCCCCATGTAGGATCTCTGTCCTTAATGTGTTGTACTATGTGAATTAACGGTATAACTAGTATTCAAACAGTACTTTACACTTTGTATTTCTGTGTTTGTGCAAACTGTTGAAATCTTTACTTGGTATATACTAAATTGATCTTCTGTGTATAAAGATAATTGAAAATAAATTTTGATGAAGAATGGGATGAGAGAGGGAGTGGGAGATTGAGTGGTTGCTGGTGGGAGGGTGGTTATGGTGGGAAAAGCTGCCATAATCCAAAAGTTGTACTTTGGAAATTTGTATTTGTTAAATAAAAGTTAAAAAAATAGAATTGCATTGAAAAATTTCAATTTGACAAATTTCAAAATAGATATAAATAAAAAATATTGTAAGACATGAATAGAAAAATTTTAAATGTTGAAATTTAAATATTTTAATGAATATTTAGAAAAACAGTTTATATATTACTATAATGGAAGAATCAATGGTATTGAAATTCTTTCTAATCAATTTATAAATTTACTAATGGCCTAACCTAATTTTAATATGATTCATTATAAATAAATAGCGATTCTAAAATTTAAATGGAATTCCAAATGAAGAATTATTTGCCAATCTAAGTTCTTGACTGCTTATGACAATTGGCTTTGGAAGCAAAGAATGAAAGTGTCACAACTACAGTGAAGCATTGTAAGTGCTTCCACTTTAAAAAATTAAAGAGAATAGTAATACTATACTCCATATTGGAACACAGATGGATTCAAGATATAAATGTCAGTGAAAAATGAGAGACGGTAATATAATAATAGTTTTCAGAGAAGAACTTCTTAAAATAAGTCACAAATACAAATAATAAAAGGATTGAAATATTTAATTTTATTGTAATTCTAAATGTTACTGCAGACAAAATCACAAGTAATACCGTATTTACAGCTAACTAAAGTATTTATATATATGTAAAGTAGACAAAGAATTTTAACCCACAGAACAAGACTTTGAGCAGAAGCCTTACACCTGTGTAACCAGACACAAAGTTTTTTTTTTTTTTTTTTTTTTTTTTTTTTTTTTTTTCAGATCCAGGGTAAATAGATGTTTTCTACTGAGGAAATAGGTAACTTCATTCAACCTGAGAATCTGGCTGCCAGGAAGTCAGGACCACAGACAGAACACCTGAGCACATGCAAATATGAAAGTGAAGGTTCCCTAATTTTCATGATGGAATGATCGGAGCCGTCCTCGTCCAGCAAGAAACCGAAACCGACCACTGCGAACAGGGTTCTTTATTGCTCGGCAAGCGGAGATCCTGCCTCGATCTCAATCGGGATACAATGCCGGAACTTTCGGGTTACAAGAGCTTATATTCGCAATACACGTCACGAATCGGGTGATCGGCCAGAAGCGCCGGGATAGGGCAGTTGTACAGCAGAGCGGGAAACCCCCAAGGCGAGGAAGAACCCGGAAGCAGGAAATGGGCGCCATGTTTGGGGCACGGTTCCTCCGGTCTGGCCCCCGACATCTCCCTCCTTTTGTTTTACACAAATCACACCCCTGACGGCCCTGGTTTATAAGGGCCGGGAGAGAGAGTACTGGACAGAGAGCAGAGGTGCATACCCAGTGTGCTTATGATCCGCCAATTACGAAACCTCTAGGGTCTGGCCACAACCTTCGATGTCTCGTTGGGGACTCGGTTTCCCTTTTCCTGGGACAGGCTGGGAATTTTGCCTGTATGCATATGCATATACTCTCCCAGGGCCCCCGGAACCCCCGGGTGGATCCCTGCTGCAGTACCCTTGGTCTCGCATGTCTCAGTTTTGTTTCCCGGTCAGGGGTGGGTGTCATAGTCCAATTAGGGAGAGGGGAACATAGCAGACGACAGAGGAAGGTGGACATACAACGGAGTTGAGATCGATAAGAGGGGCACGAATTCTAATCGAAGGTATGGACTCGGTCATAAGTCAGTCGGGCAAGCATGGCGTATGTGTCCGGGTCGCGATGGTGGAGAGCAGCATATGCGGCCGTCTCGGGGGAGTCATCATCCGTGGACAGTGGAGTTGTATCTTGTGACGGTGGGTCTGCTTTTCTGACCAATCTTTCCGGCACCCAAAGAGGTTCTCTTCCAGGGTCCTGTGGGAAAACACAAACCGCACCTCGGTTCCAGCATAATACCGGATCCGGGCCGTACCACTTTCCTGTGAGAACATCTTTCCAGCGGACATAACCTCGCGAAGATGGTTCCTTTAACATGTGTCTTTCAGCTGGGGACACAGATTGATCTGTTAAATTTAAAAAATTTATAGTAAATAGCGCAAGAGAAAGGCGCATGCGAGGGGTCTTGCCCGAGGCAATTCCCTCCTTTTGTTTTAAAAGAAAGGCCTTGAGGGTTCGGTGGGCCCTTTCAATTATAGCCTGGCCCTGAGGGTTGTAGGGGATTCCTGTTTTATGTTGAACCTGCATGCGAGTACAAAATTGTTGAAATGACTTACTCGTATATGCGGGTCCGTTGTCTGTTTTTAAGATTTTGGGTTTTCCCCAGGCTGCCCAGGCAGCGAGGCAGTGGTTAATAACATGGGGGACACGTTCGCCAGCCTCCAAAGAGGCGAAGATTACTTGGGAGCAAGTGTCAGTTGACACGTGGACATATTTTAAGGTTCCAAATTCGGGTATGTGGGTAACATCCATTTGCCAGATATGTCCTGGTAATAATCCCCGGGGATTAATTCCCACTGAGGTTACAGGGCTCAAGGTGGGACAAGTGGTGCAACGGCGAACAATGTCACGAGCAATGGCGCGGGGAAGGCCGAATTTAGCGGCGAGGGTTTTTGCATTTACATGAAACTCCGAGTGGAACTGGGTGGCTTGTTGTTCAGGGGAGGCAATATGAAACACCCAAACTGGGCGTGTCGCTTGATCGGCTGTGGCGTTGCCCAAGGTCATGGGTCCCGGTAGGGACGAATGGGCTCTGATGTGGGCAATATAAAAGGGAGTGGAGCGATCCCAAATCGACTGTCGGAGAGTGAGGAAAACTTTTGCCACAGTTGAGGAAGGATTGATTAGTCCTGTGGCTTCAAGGATAGATACAGAGTTGACCACATAATGTGAATCTGAAACAATATTAACTGACCCAGGGAAATCGGAGAGGACTTGGTTAACTATAAGGAGTTCGGTTACTTGAGGGGAGTTAGTTGTGAACTGAAACATCTTTGGCGTGGCTCCTGAGACAACATATGCGCCGACCCCTGTCTTTGAGCCATCAGTATACACCACAGGGGCCCCCGGCAAAGGCTTTGGGGAGGTAGATTTTGGGAAAATGACTGGGTGAGACTGAATGAAGGTTAGTAAAGGGTCAGAGGGTGTTCTATTGGTAATGGCTGCGGAGGTGGTGCAGGCCAAAACCGCCCAGGGGTCAGTGCAAGCAATTAGTGTGCGCACTTGTTCCATGGAGTAAGGGACAATGATGGTTGATGGTTCACGCCCAAAGTGTTGAATAGCTCTGTGAATGGCTAGGAGAGTTACTTCCGCCACCATAGTGGGGTAATAATTAAGGGACTTAGTGGACGACACTGAGGGGTGTACCCAGAGAAGGGGTCCACCTTGCCAAAGGACTGCGGTAGGTTGGTTAAGAGTGGTGAGGATCCAGAGGGTAAGATCTCCCATGGGGTCCCAACGCTTTAGGGCGGCTTTACTGAGTGCGTCATTGACGGCTGATAATGCCTGTTTGGCCTCCAAGGTAAGAATTCGGGGGGAAGTGAGATCTGGATCTCCCTTAAGTACATTAAAGAGAGGTTGTAATGTAGCATTAGGAATATGGAGGTAAGGCCTGATCCAGTTGATGTCCCCTAGAAGTTTTTGCATATCATTTAGAGTGGAAATATTATTAGTTTTTATTTGTAGTTTTAGGGGTTTGATCTGGGTGGGACTGATTATGGCTCCAAGATATGTGACTACAGAAGACAGTTGGACTTTATCAGGAGCGATATGTAATCCCGCCCCTTTTAGAACCTGTTGGAGTTTGTTGTATGAGGCCAGAAGTTTTTCCATAGTGGGAGCTGTACATAACAAGTCATCCATATAATGTAGGTATTTACAATCGGGGAACTGGCTTTTAAGGGGTTCCAATACCTGAGCTACATAAATTTGACACATGGTGGGGCTGTTTGTCATTCCTTGGGGTAAGACCGTCCACTCCCAACGTTTGTCTGGTTGTTCCTGGTTTGGGGTAGGGACGGTGAAGGCGAAACGTGGGGTATCCTTTTTGCACAGTGGAATAGAGAAGAAGCAATCTTTAAGGTCTATAGCAATCACAGGCCATTTGCTGGGGAGTGCCGAGAGGAGCGGAAGGCCACGTTGTACAGGACCCATAGGTTGCATTTGCGCGTTTATTGCTCTAAGATCATGTAAGAGTCTCCATTTGCCTGATTTTTTGCGGATAGCAAAAATAGGTGTATTCCACGGAGAGGTGGACGGTATTAAATGGCCAGCATTAATCTGTTCAGAAATGAGAGTGTTTACTGCCTCCAATTTTTCCTGAGAAAGGGGCCACTGTGGGATCCAGACGGGTACGTCTGTTAGCCAAGAAATGGGTAAAGGGCTTATTGGTTTGGGAGGCAGTACAGTGGCCCCTAAGAAAAACCCAGACCGGTTTTATTTGTCTTTTGTTTGGGCTTTATGGGGGAAGGCCGACCCTGGAGTTGAACACCAAGTCCTTTGCCAGGGACATAACCCATCTTTTGTAGCATAGATTGTACCGTAGGGGAAGTGGTGATTAGGGCAACATCCATTTCGGTTAAGACATCTCTCCCCCAAAGGGAAATAGGAAGAGGCAAAACAAAGGGAGAAAATTGTCCTGCGTGACCCTCGTTGTCCTGCCAGTGTAATAAGGCTGCACTTATTTTTGGGAAGCTAGCAAAGCCAAGTCCTTGTAAAGTTTGTTCTGTAATGTTTGTGGGCCACGTACTAGGCCAGTCCTTTTCTGCTATAATTGATTTATCGGCTCCCGTGTCCAGGAGGCCTTTGATGTTTTTGCCGTTAATTTGTAACACAAGAGTGGGGCGTTCGTGTAGAAGCATATGTAGGCCAGTAAAATTAACGCCAGAGGACCCGAAGTTACCGGTGCCGCGGACACAATTTTTTGCTGAAGTTAAGGAGTGAAGGCTTGGTAACAGTAGTAATTGTGCGATACGGTCCCCAGAATTGATTAGCACAGGCCCCTGAGGGGCCTGAACCATAATTTTTATTTTACCCTTAAAATCAGAATCAACCACCCCAGGGATTACTACTAGCCCTCGAAGGGCGACAGAGGACCGGCCTAATAGCAGCCCGACCGAGTTTGGCGGTAAAGGGCCGGAACAGTCACTTTCCACCAGTTGAACCCCCATCTCCGGTGTTAAGAGGAGAGAGGAGGTTGTGCAGAGATCCAGGCCTGCGGATCCATGGGTGGCGCGGCCTGAGGGTGTACTGGGTATAGCGTTGATATGGGGGGTGGTACTTGGGAGTAAATTCCCTTTTGGGGGCCCCTCGCCAAAGCGGGGAGCCCCCTCTGGCCGTTTTTTGGTCCCTGAGAACTACCGGTAAGTGGGTTGCCGTCGATATCAAAAGCGGAGCGGCATTCCTCTGCCTTATGAGGGCCCTTGCGACATCTGCGGCAAGGCTCTACACTCGAGGGCTGCGCTGTGGGATACCCGTGGCTGAGGGTGGGACAGTCACGTTTTCTATGGCCTGGTTGGTGACATTGGAAACAAAGCCCTGAGGAAATGGGGGGTCGGGTCTGTTTATGTTTTTGGTTATTATCTTTTGTTTTTTGGGGGTTTAAAGTAGTGGCCAGCATTGCGGCAAGGCCCGCATTAGTAAGTGGCCCGCCGGCATCCCTACAGTACTTTAGCCACGAATCTAGGGATTTATGTCTATATTGTCGAAGGATATTTTTGCATTCCTTATTGGCCTGTTCAAAAATAATCTGTTTGACCAGCGGCTGAACATCCACCTCAGGAGGAAAAATACGTGATGCAGCCTCAAGTACTCGAGCTACAAAGTCGGCAAAGGTTTCAGCTGGGCCCTGGATGATTTTAGTGAGATGACTGGCCGAATCACCTGGATTGGAGGCCTGTCTCCATGCCCGCTGGGCACAATTGGAAATTTGCCTGTATACTTGGCGGGGAAATTGGGTTTGGTCAGCCTGATAAGGCCCCCGCCCTAAAAGCATATCGGCATTCCACGTAGGGTGGCCGTCCTCCACATTATCATCTGCCTGGTCGTGACAACATTCTGTATTCATAGACTGCCACATAAGGAAACCACCCGGACTTAAACAAGCCCGAGCCAACTGTATCCAGTCGCTGGGCGTTAGGAGCGACTGGCCGACCGACTCAAGGAGGGACAGTGTGAACGGGGCCGTGGGACCATAATCATGGACCGCGGCCTTAAGCTGTTTTAGTATTGTCATGTCCAATGGTTCATGCCGTGCCTCTCGGGTACCTAGGGCCAAGACAGGAAAAGCTTGGGTGGAAGTGGGGACACCGGTCCGTAACTGTTTCCAGGCTTGTTGATAAAACTGTCTACCTGTAGAAGGTGGGACGTTTGGTGGCCATGGCGGCACAGGCGTTTGATTGGACCTTACTATAGTAGTACCAGTACCACCAGAGGGCGCTACGTCCTCAGCCTGACGAACAGGTATGAAGCCAGCAGGGGGAGCTGTAGGCATTAAGGAGCGCGTGCTAACGGCCTTAAGTTTCTCTCGTAGCTGTGCATATGAAGGGGGAGGGGAACCAAAAGCATAGTTTTCCTCTCCTTCTGATTCAGAGGAGGCGGAGTCACACTCAGAGCCCGAGGCTGACAAGGAAGTCTGGCACCCCGTGTCCCTTAAATATATAAGGTCCCGGGCACTATCAGAGCTCTGAGAGCGGACCTCCTCAAGGATATCACGAACCGCCGTGAGGGATGAGCGATCCGTCCCCACCGATCCCTCCTCTTGAAGACACGCCCGCATGAGTTCCCATAAGGGGATAACAATAGGATCAGGGTCAGGCTCCCGGGGGTCTTCAGCCATTCGCCGAAGATCCTTCCCTAGCTTTTCCCACGAGCCAAGAGTTATCTGACCTGTGTGGGCGAACCACGGTGCAAAAAGATCAACGCACCCAAGGAACCTAACGAGTACAGACTTAGAAACTTTAATCCCTTTACTACGCAGTAATGTTTTTAACGGGGCAACAAATGTCGAGTGGCTGGATGAGTTACCCATCTTAAGTTTGAAGCGGGAAAACACGTCCGCCGCTACGGGTGCGTCCACCCTCTGGCTGCGAGATCTACCTCACTCGCAGGGCCCGACCGGTAAGACCTACCTCGCTCACCGTTCACTTACCGGGCAAAGCAGAAAGTTCCCCGTACGGGCCACCAGCTGATCGGAGCCGTCCTCGTCCAGCAAGAAACCGAAACCGACCACTGCGAACAGGGTTCTTTATTGCTCGGCAAGCGGAGATCCTGCCTCGATCTCAATCGGGATACAATGCCGGAACTTTCGGGTTACAAGAGCTTATATTCGCAATACACGTCACGAATCGGGTGATCGGCCAGAAGCGCCGGGATAGGGCAGTTGTACAGCAGAGCGGGAAACCCCCAAGGCGAGGAAGAACCCGGAAGCAGGAAATGGGCGCCATGTTTGGGGCACGGTTCCTCCGGTCTGGCCCCCGACAATGGAATGTCCTCCTAAGGAGCTTAAGCCTTATTACCAAACCATGTGATCTATGAGTCAGCATGTTGCTAAGCTGTATCTGCAAAAGCATGTGTGCATCCCTATATGTGATGACAAATACTTTCCCTCTTGCATATTCATTGCTCCTAAGGTAAAATATAACCATTTCCTTTTACTCAGGGAATCATGACTTTGGAAATAATTATCCATGGCCTCCAATTGTGGATCTCTTCTTTGTGAGTAAAACCATACAACATAGTTGTAAAACTAATTTATTGTCAGCAAATAAAGAGCTTACATGGATTCATTCTCAAAGTTGCAGTTTCCCTGAGCAAAGGGTTATGGTATAGAACAGATGTTATTGTGCAGGTCAGACCACCACTGGGAATGTCAGTGCCCCATATCAGAGTGCAGGTTTAGCTCCAGGCTACCACACTTCTAATACATCTCTCTATTAACGTGCGTGGAAGAGAGCAGCTGATGGTTCAAGTGCTGGAGTCCCTGCCACTTATCTGGAAGACCAGGATTGAGTCCCTCTCTCTCTGTCATCACGTTTTCAAATAAATACTTTCTTAATTCAATGCAAGAGTAAGGAACTGTATCTTTTCTCTTACAGGAAATAGATGTGCACAAGGGGAGATAATTGTTATTATATGTAGGAGTGGACATAGACTTATGCAGGAACAATTTAGAAACAGGCTAACAGTGGGATGAGTGGTGTGATACAGTGGATGAAACCATCACTGAGGATACCCACATCCCATAGCAGGGAGCCTAGGAGCAAGTCCAGTTTCTGCATCTAGTCTAGTTTCCTGATAATAAGCCTCGGATAAAGCAGATGATAGCACAAGGACTTGGTTTCCTGCCATGGTCTTTTTTTTTTTAAGGCAGAGTTAGAGAGAAAGAGACAGAGAGAAAGGTCTTCATTTTTCTGTTGGTTCACCCCTCAAGTGGCCACTACGGTGGGCGCATTGCGGCCGGCGCACTACGCCGATCTGAAGCCAGAAGGCAGGTGCTTCCTCCTGGTCGGCCATGTGGGTGCACGGCCCAAGGACCTGGACCATTTTCCACGGCACTCCCGGGCCACAGCTGGACTGGAAGAGGAGCAACCAGGACAGAATCCGACACCCCAACCTGGACTAGAACCCGGGGTGCCGGCGCCGCAGGGGGAGGATTAGCTTAGTGAGCCGTGGCGCCAGCCCCTGCCATGGTCTTGATAGACTCAGATGAAGTTCCTTTCTACTGTCTTTGATCTGTCCCACCGTAGCTGTTGCGGGCATTTACGAGAGAACCAGCTGATGGAATCTCTCTCTCTCGCTCTCGCTCTCGCTCTTCCTCTACCTCTCTCTTGCTCTGTCTCTGTCACAGTGCATTTCAAATAAATTTTAAAAATTGGAAAAAAAGAAAGTAAAATGCTGACAAATCACATATTACAGTTATAAAGGTTAAATTCCTTCTAGGGCTGAAATTTTAGCATTAATTAGGGAAAGGTTCACTCTTAGATAGTTTTCCAGGCTGTGGAGGTGATAGGTTTTATCTAGAATCTCAGGTTGGTGGAAGGTACTTGTTTCCCTTTTCTGGGCCTGTAAAATAGCTTTGATAAATTATTATTCTTTTGCCTGGTTAACCTGTGTTAAGAATTCTTATCAAACTCTTGGTATATGGGTTACATAATTAATATTGAGAGTATAAAATTAGTGAACTCAATAAAGAAATAGAAAATAAGGTATACGCCAGAAATTCACAGAAAAAGAAACCCAATGTATAATAGTAAAAACCTTGAAGTTCAAAGTCATTAGTAACTAGAAAAATGCAAATTCCATTTTAAAACAGTGATTTTTCTCATATAACTATTAGTGTAGAAATAAGAATTATTTTGTGCATATTTAGCAACTGGAATGGTGCTTGGAACATAGGTTTCCATGAATTTTCAATAAATACAGGCTAATGTTAAATTGCGTAGCATGTAGTGAACTGTTCATAAAAGCCTGGTGTAGCCAATCTTAAGATAATTCTGTAAATACTTAAAGATACTGTAACCAATAAATCCAGGGCAGGTCACACATATGTCCTTGAGGAGCCATGTTGTGTTGAGGAGTCACGGATAATCCACAAATGCATTACAAATATAGTTAAAAGAGCCAAAACTCTGGGGCCAACATTGTGGCAGAGCTAGAGCAGGCATCCCAAATGGGAGTTGGTTCAAATCCCAGCTGTTCCACTACTGAAACAGCACCCTGTTAATATGCCTGGGAGAGCAGAGGAAGATGGGACTTGGGCCCCTGCACCCACATGGGAGACACAAAATAAGCTCCTGGCTCCCGGCTTCAGTCTGACCCAGATCTGGCCATTGTAGCCATTTGGGAGGTGAACCAATAGAAAGATCTTTTTTTCTCTGTCTCTCCTTCTCTCTGTAACTGTGCCTTTCAAATAAATAAATGATTCTTTAAAAAAAAAACTACAACACATTTTGTTATTCTTCTATTTTTCTTCGATTTTTAATCATTGTGAAAAAACCTGCCTAACAATTTGACATTTTGACAAAACTATTATTTGTATTTATTGATTTTCTTGATCTTGTAAATTTTTTTGCTCTTTTTATAAGATTTATTTATTAATCTTATTTGAAAGCAGAGTTAGAAAGAGAGCGAATCTTCCATTCACTGATTCACTCCCCTAATGGCCATCATGGACTGGCCTGGCCCAGCTCCAAAGGCAGGGGCCTGGAATCCCTTCCTGGTCTCCCACATAGGTGCAGGCACCCAAGCACCTGGACCTTCTCCTCCCACTTTCAAAGGAACTTTAGCAGGAAGCTGAATAGAAAGTGAGGCAGACAGGACAGGAACTGGTACCCATGTATGATGCAGGCGTTGCAGGCTTAGGCTTCACTTGCTAATCCACAATGCTCATCCAGTTTCTCCTTATTCTTCTTAACATAACTTTCTCCTTATTCTTCTTAATAGTTACTGTTAGTAAAATGGCGCAGTCTTATCTGTGGCGCCATCTACAACCCGGATACCATCCCAGACTCTAGCCTCTGCTGCTATGGCTGGAAGCTATGGCTGGAACCCCCATGGCCCAACCACCAGTGTCAGCTCCACCCCCATCGCTGCTCCTATTTCTCTGCCCGCCTCCTGGGCGCTGCTCCTATTTCTCTGCCCGCCTCCTGGGCAGAGGTTTAACAGGACCTGTTTCTGAACACATGGCTGTCTCTCTCTCTCTTGATCTCTTTCTCTCTCTGTCTCTTGATCTCTCTCTTATGCGCTCCTTCTCTCTTTTCCTTGTTCGCCCCTCCCCTCAGGTCTGCCAGGTTTCCCCACCAACACCCCCTTTCCCTTACTGCGCTGTTTGGTGTGTTTCATGGCAGTCTTAGGGTTACAGTCTTTCCCTTCTTTCTTCATACCTCTCCTGCTACATCTCTTTACTTTCACCCCTCCAGCTTGCTTCTCTTCGTATAAATTGTCATGTTCTTTCTTCAGGAGATGTAAATCTCTCCAGGTTGGCCAAAGTGATTAAATGACCCTACTGACGTTACTGAAAAGCAGGAAAGGTGTACTACCAGAGTCTTGGGACAGCTAATCAAGAGAGTTTCTCTGTCAAAGTGCAAGTAATAACCACAATGTGTTGATAAAACCTTTCCAGGACATTGAACCCACTGTTACTTAAACAAATACGTATTTCACAGTAGATAAATTATGTACTTGGATTACACTGGTAAGCTCTGTTCCTAGAACTAGATTAATTAAAAAGAAGTTGCCAAGCACATAAGGTATTAGCATAAGCATTTCTCAAGATAAACAGAGAATAAATACCTCACAAACTCCAAATGATATAAAGGTTATTGTTTTGTGTTTGTATATATTTAAACCACCTAGCATCTGATGCAATGTAATATACTTTCAATGTAGCTCAGAGGAAGAAATTATTTGCCAGAATTTTCATAGTGGTAGTGAATAAATTTAATTTTTAAAACAATGTAAAAAGATGAATTATAATTCTGAATTTCTCCATAACAGTGGGAGATCAATTATCATTAAATTAGAAAATGAGCAGTGTTATAACTCAAGGAAATCACTTTTACCAAACAAAGAAAAAGAATCACCTATATATGAATATACCTATGATAGATTCAGACAGAAAATTAGATCCATTTATTGGCAACATAATTTTTTAAGTTCATTTTATTTACTTGAAAGAGTTACAGAGAGAGGTAGAGACAGAGAGGTAGAGATAGAGAGGGAAAGACAGAGAGAGAGATCTTCCATCTGCTGTTTCACTCCCTAAATGGCCTCAATGGCCAGAGCTGAGCTGATCCAAGCCAGGAATTGCTTCCAGGTCTCCCTTGTGGATGCAGAGGCACAAGCCATTGGGTCATCTTCTGCTGCTTTCCCAGGTACATTAGCAGGGAGCTGGATCAGAAATGGATCAGCCAGAACCCAAACCAGCACCGATATTGGATCCTAATGCTATTGGCCAGGGCTTTAACCTGCTGCATCACGGCACTGGCCTATGTACAAGTTAATGTTAAACACATGATCTTTAATGTCACAAATTTCTTAATATGATTGACTTTACTCACTTTATGTTAGTTTATGGGAACAAGCAGAAACTAACTAGAGGGGCCAACGCTGTGGCGAGGCAGGTAAAGCCACTGCCCATAAGGCTCCGGTTCAAGTTCTGGCTGCTCTACTTCCAAATCAGTTCTCTGCTTTGGCCTGGGAAAGCAATAGAAGATGAGCCAAGCCTTTGGACCCTTCCACCTGTGTGGGAGACTCTGAAAAACCTTCTGGCTCCGGGCATTGCGGCTATCTGGAGAGTGAACCCGTGGATGTAAGACCTCTCTCTCTCTCTTCCCTCCTCTCTCCATGTAACTCTGATTTTCAAATAAGTAAATATCTTTAAAAAAAGAAATTTATTATATCAATTATTTCATTTATAGATAAGTTTGCGTCATTATTTAAACTAGAGTACTGGGATTTTGTTATAATGATTTTCTTTTAAAAATAAATCAATGATTTCTCTTCCAAAATCTTTCAGTTAGGTCATGCCATAAAACTCATAATAATAATACAGTTTTGAAAATTTATTATGTGATGAGTGTGGTGTGGCTACAAGGCTCACAGTGAGGCTATCTGATGCCCCTTTGAAATAGAGCTATATTCCATTAGAACCTAGGCTGCTTATGTAAGATTCCTCCTTACCTGGCAGTAAATGAATGTAGATCGTAGAAAAGTGTCAACACATTAAAGGAAATGCAGAGCAAATGCAAGGTCTCTAATCAATCAAATTCCAGCAGATACCAGCGCCATGGCTTCTTTGGTTAATCCTCCACCTGCAGCATCGGCATCCCTTGTGGGCGCTGGGTTCTAGTCCCGGATGTTCCTCTTCTAGTCCAGCTCTCTACTGTGGCCTGGGAGGGCAGTGGAGGATGGCTCAGGTGCTTGGGCCCCTGCACCCACATAGAAAAGCACCTGGCTCCTGGCTTCTGGCTTTAGCTCCAGCAGTAGTGGCCATTTGGGGAGTGAACCAACAGAAGGATTACCTTTCTCTCTGTCTCTCTTTCTCACTGTATATGACTCTACCTGTCAAATTAAAAAGAAAAAAAAAAAGGAGGTGTGCAGGTGCCATGGCTCACTTGGTTAATCCTCCGCCAGCGGCGCCAGCATCCCATGTGGGCAGCAGGTTCTGGTCCTGGTTGCTCCTCTTCCAGTCCAGCTCTCTGCTGTGGCCCTGGAGGGCAGTGGAGGATGGCCCAGGTGCTTGGGCCCCTGCACCTGCATGGGAGACCAGTAGGAGGAACCTGGCTCCCAGCTTCGGATCGGCATAGCTCCGGCCATTGTGGCCATTTTTGGAGTAAACCAACGGAGGGAGGGCCTTTCTCTCTGTCTTTCTCTCACTGTCTATAACTCTACCTGTCAAATAAATAAATAAAAATCTTTAAAAAAATTTAAGTTCCAGCTGAATGCCAGGAATGAGAAATGACCGAGGCCTAATTTAAAAATTAAGGTTATGTTTCAGTGCTGTTAATAGTGAAGAATGATAAAAGAAGCAAGAACATCTAACACGATGGCTACATATAAAGCTAGCCAGAATAATAACATCAACTTAGATAGTGTACAAGATAATTTTGGGTTGGTATGGTATAAAAAGTTGGTTATACAGTGAACACATCACTGATATTTTACTGAATCTTGATGTGCATGTGGTACACAGTCGAGGACAGTGAAAAATATGTGCATAGGCCTAACAGCCTAATACCATACTGCGTATTCTGGGAGTGGAGGCATATTTTTTTTAAGATTATTTGTTTACTTATTTGAGAGGTAGAGCTATAGACAGAGACAGAGAGAAAGGTCTTCCATTTGCTGGTTCACTGCCTAAATGGTTGCAGAGGCCAGAGCTGAGCTCTGAACCTGAGCTGATCCAAAACCAGGAGCCAGGATCTTCTTTTGGGTCTCCCACACAGGTGCAGGGGCCCAAGCTCTTGGGCCATCTCCCACTGTTTTCCCAGGACATAAGCAGGGAGATGGAGCTGGAGAAGAGCAAGTGGGATACAAACTTGCTCACAAAAGTGATGCCAGCCCCACAGGTGGAGGCTCAGTCCCACTAGGCCACAGCATTGGCCCCTGGAGGCAGTTTAATATGTGAGCAAAAACAAAGGGGCCTTGAATGCAAAGGTAAGAGGAATTAATTATAATGAATATTTATTTCATTTTTAGAACTTTAAAGTGTAGTTTCTAGTTAACAGAGTGTATTGAACGATATTAAGCTTTGGCTTAACCTGAACCCTGTCTTTGCGTCTTTTGAGGTTTGATTGGGTAGATGGAAGAGCTCTTTCTCTTCCTCTGTGTCATTCTGCCTTTCAAATAAATGAATCTTTAGAACAGGAGTAGGCTGCTAAAATTAAAATGTGTAAAACACAAGTGAAACATTAATATTGAAATAATTCACATGTTAATGAGAATTTCTCAGGCAAAAATGCCAGACTAAAGTAGACCTCACATAAATTAGAAACTATGAGATTTAAATTTTAGGTATTGATTATTACTAGGAAACATTGAAATAGAAAGAGAAAATTGGGAGAGCATCCAATAGACACTGCTAAAGAGTAGGTATTGAGAATTTCACTTTTTTAGCATCTGAAATTGTCCATGAGCATCAAGTATTTATTTAATATTGGATTTTTTTTTTATTTGACAAGTTGAGTTATAGACAGTGAGAGAGAGAGAGACAGAAAGGTCTTCCTTCCATTGGTTCACCCCCCAAATGGCCTCTATGGCCGGCACTGTACCAATCCGAAGCCAGGAGCCAGGTGCTTCCTCTTGGTCTCCTATGTGGGTGCAGGGACCCAAGCACCTGGGCCATCCTCCACTGCCCTCCCAGGACACAGCAGAGAGCTGGACTGGAAGGGGAGAAACCAGGACCAGAACTCAGCGCCCACATGGGATGCCGGCACCGCTGGTAGAGGATTAAGCAAGTGAGCCACAGCTTGGCCCCTGATATTGGGTTTTGACAGTAACTAAATAGACAAATCATCCTGTATATAGTTTGCATTCTATAGTAGGAATTGCTTAAGTGAGACCTGAGTAAAGTTATCCAAATTAAGGATCAGAGGATTTCAGGGAGGTGGTAAATGATGAGTATACAAAGAACAAAATTGAAAATGACTAAGTACATAAAAATGAATTTCAGGAATAGACTTTATGCTATTAGATTGTGGGAAAGAAAATTAAATATACTGTAAACTTTTGTATAACATCTGAGCCTCTTTCTTTATCTATCTTGTAACAGAATTCCAGACAAAACGTGAGAAAGAGAACCAAACACAACGCCCTAAGATTTCTTAAAAACATATTGCTTTATATGTCATTTTATTCTATTTTACGGATATTTTTCTTATATACAATCTCATTTGATCTTATTTCATAACTAAGTAAATGTACACCACCTTTTCCGTATGTTTTAAGTGAATAAACTGAGTTTCCAGATGCCCCAGGGAATTGATTAAGAACATTATTCTGATGTTTAATGTCTGAAAATTACATCAGAGCAAAAAGGTCATAAACATTACCAAGATACTCTCCCAATTTATTTGAGTTTAGAGGAAAAACGAAAGTAAGCAAAAATTATATTAGTATTCAGCTTATGAATGTCTCTAGTACACACTCCTATTAGTTTAATGACTTAAAACAAGCATTTAAAGCAGTACACAAAAGAATATGCAGTAAAGTAGACTATGTAGGAGTTATAGATGAGTTTGGGCATGGAAGATGAATCACCCATATCACGTATAAAATTTCTGCTGAGCTTTTGAAATATTCTGTACAATTAGTTTATTAGAGGCATTGCAAAGTTATTGTGTGCCTTGTTTTTGCATGAACATTTATTTTCATGTGCATCAAGTTATAATATTTAAAGAAGTATGTTTTGTATATAAATTTTATGAAAAAGTTTTAAGTATTAGAACAAGCTAGAGAATAGCTCATAATTTTTCAAATATTTTCTCCTGCTAATTTAGGAGCATGTGACTGAGAGACTAGAATTATGTTTAGATTTTCCCTTTCTGAATGCATTTGTATCTCTTCATTATCGCATAACCTTGACTAAGATGTAAAATAATCTCTGAGATTGGTTTTATCCTTAATTTTGAGAATGTAATGTCTGACTTCTCTATCTCACCAGGCTACAGTGAAAGCCAGATGAATCAATGGGTATATCATTAACTGGAACACACATCATACCCTAGGATGATCAGAATCCGAGCATCATGGTGAAGAATGCATCTTGAAGAACCCAACTACAGTTTATATACTGATTTTGCCACTTTCTAGCTGTAGGGTTTTGGACAAGTGCATTAGCCTTCCTAGGCTTTCTACAAAATTCTCTGTGTAAATTCCTATCAGTTCTGTACTTATATGGAAGGGAATTTTAGGAAATTATATACTTAATGCTTTCAGAACAGTGCTTATTGTAGAATAAGCCATATTCAAATGTTTTATTATCACAATGATGATGTGGAGGAAGAGAACATGCCACAAACTAGGATTCAGTAGTGAAGAATTTCCAATCACTTCTTTCAGTTCCCTGACAACCTGCAAAGAAATAGAGGTTCAAAATTATAATGCTTAAACTTTATTATTAAAAGGTTTTTGAAACCTTGTACAACCTGCATATTAAGTTAGAAATTTCTCAAGTGACTTGACTGGGGAGCCCACATAGAGGCTTTCCTTTGACAATGCACTCCCCATCCCTGGGACTTTATCCACCTTCAAGGCAAGCCCAGAATCTGCCTAAAGCAAATTTTCTGCTGCATTCTACAAAACAAACTTGTTGGGGCTGGCACCAGGGCTCACTTGGTTAATCCTCCACCTGTGGCGCCAGCATCCCCTATGGGCACCGGGCTGTAGTCCCGGTTGCTCCTCTTCCAGTTCAGCTCTCTGCTGTGGCCTGGGAGGGCAGTGGAGGATGGTCTAAGTGCTTGGGTCCTGCACCCGCATGGGAGACCAGGAAGAAGCACCTGGATCCTGGCTTCTGATGGGCACAGCTCCAGCCATAGCGGCCATTTGGGGAGTGAACCAACGGAAGGAAGAACCTTTCTCTCCGTCTCTCTCTTTCACTGTCTATAACTCTACCTGTCAAATAAATTAAAAAAAAATTAAAATGTAAAAAAAAATCGCCAGCCTTAGGTCTGTTACAGGTTTAGAGATTTCTTTAAAAATAATTATTTACCTGAAAGGCAGAGATTGGAGGCAGTGGAGGTGGAAGAGAGGAGAGATCTTCCATTGATTGGTTCACTCTCCAAATAAACCAACCAGGTCTGACCCAGGCCAAATTCAGGGGCCACAAACTCCAACCAGGTCTCCCACATGGCTGCCTGAGACCAAACTACTCCGCTGTCATTGTGCTGCCTTCGCAGGTACATTAGCAAGAAGCTACATTGCACTAAGAAACCAAATTCAAACCAAGCAGTGTGATGTGGGATGTGAGCATCCCCAGATGCATTTTAAGCAGCTGTATCTCAACATTCACACCTCTAGTGGTGTTTTATGTATAATTCCACAACTGAGAGTATAATTTTTTTGACTAAAGATATGCTCAAGTGTATCTATGAATTAAAGATTTGGCTCTTGAAATCATGAGCACTAACATATATTATTTAAAAATATTCACAAAACAAATAAAAAAGAGAAATTCAGTTAGACTAATTCAGGTCTGATGAGAACTTCATTTTTTTTTCGTTATTAATGGGTTGACCCAACACCCTGATTTTCTGGGATAATTCCATATTATTTCTCTTGAGGCAGATTTTTTATTAAACACCTTTTCACTCTCAAAACTGTGTTAGTTTGTGTGTAACACAGATGCCCCTAATTTATAATTTGCATGCAACTTTTAAATGAATCACATTAAGGTATATTTATTTTGTATATTAAGTATATTATGTTAAGTATATTATTATTTTGTATATTAAGTATATTAAGTATATTTATTTTGAGGTGATGTATTTTAGATAAACATGGAATTTAATGAAATTGGGCTCAATAAAGGGAAGCAATTTATTTCATTAAACTAAGGTGAATGAAAATTTGAGATTGTTGAAACTATACAATAGATGAGGAATAAATAATTTCATAATGATTATAATTAGATACTTGGCCTGGTAATCGTAATTCAGCAAGATCTGAATCTCATATAGGTCATAAGGCATTGTTTTATTCCTAGCTCATATTTGTACTGTAGTTTCTATTTCTTATTTTTATAATTTGGAAAAATTCACTAATCTCTTGCAATGTCAATTTTATATCTGTAAAACACATAAAAATAACAGAAGGCACCTCAAAAAAATTGTTCTGGTGATCGAATGACATCATGCAAGTGCTTAGCAGACAGAATAACATGCAGGTTTTCAGAAATTACTAGCTATTGTGGCTAATGATCATCAGCACAATTATCTTGTAAACTACTAATTTGAATACACAAATTCTTGTTTATTATGACTAGAGCATAGCTAAAAGAGGTACCATAAAATTATGTAAAATAAAACTATTTTTATAAAATAATTTTTCTGAAAGAAATTAGTAACGTCACAAAAATAAATTCTAAAATTAAATACTAAGAATCGTCACTAAATACAAATTCCCAAAGCAATCAAATTCTCAAAGACCATATTAAATGCTTATATTTTATTAAATGCAATAGAAACAACATTAGTATTTAGCACACTGTGCTGTAAGAGGAGTAAAGTGTAGATTATAGTACTGTAATGAAGTGTAAAGAAAAAGCTGTGTCTTTGTGTATGCAGCACTCACAAGCTGAGTCCCCAAAAATACTTCAGATACTCAATTTCATCAATGAAAATTGACCTATGCAACAAACTCAAAGCTATGTAGTAATCCAGTGGCATATGTTCCCAAGGCATTTGCATAAATTCTCAGACATTTGCCAAGCACTGTAATTTAATCAAATCGGATCACTTAATCCCTGAACCAGTATTCTTTCTATAGACCAACATCTTTTCCACACACACACAAAAAAATGACAATTTTACATCTCTCCAACAGAGAAAGTAAACATAAGGGTGAGGCTACTTCTATGCTTAAAATGTGGCTTAATTATTATATTGTAGACAAAAACCATGTCCATTGTTTTGCTCTGCCAAATATTTAGAATACAATTGTCTATCTCTGCAAAATCTGAACAGAATTGATGACTTCAGAATTGTTACAAAATTTCAAAAAATGTAACCTACATATGATGACTGTTTTCACATGCTAGTGTTTTTCTCTTCCATTAAACACCAAGAGGATTCCATTATACATTAAAAATGACTTCAGGGGACTGGAGATATGGCATAGTGGGTAAAGCCACTGCATGCAATTAACCTTAAAAATGATGATTTCATAATCAAGGAATTGAAGTTAATATTTTGACAAGGACTATTAGAAGCAATTGAGGGACAGATATTTAACCTAGTAGTTAGATGCCCACATTCCACAGTGGGGTATCCAAGTTGAATTTCAAGTTCTGGCTCCTGACTTCAGTTTCCTGCTAATGCAGACCGAGGTGATGGCTTAGTAATTGGGTTCCTGGCACTCCTTTTGGAGACCTGGATTGAGTTCCTGGCTTTTGGTTTTGGCCCCATCCCAGACTCTGCCACTGTGAGCATTTTGAGTGTGAATCAGCAGATGGGAACTTTCTATTTATTTTTTATTCTCTCTTTCCCTGTCTGCCTCTCCAATAAATAATCATCAATTTTGTATCTTTTTTATTATTCAAAATAGTTACTTTTTGAGACAAAAACACAAAAAAACTACCTATTGAGAAAGCTAATTCACTTATCCTTATCCCATTCAGCTGTATACATTGTTCTATTGTCAAAAACAATGTTAATAATCACAATAGCCCAAGTTATGATCATTGTTTCCATTATAAACTAAGAGCCTTATAATATACCTTTCAAGGGCTTTATTAATTTACTTGTGTCCTTAGTTTAATACAAATATGTGAATATAATTTTTCATCTCTCCATATCTATCAATCAATTCCCCATTAAGGCATATTCTGAAAACTGTATACCAGGAATACATATATTTATAAAATTTCTGACACAGAATGGGTAGGACTCTGTTAAGTAGCTTTCAAATTTCTTTCTGTTTGATTTTCAGATATGATAAGGCAGAGAGAGGGAGTCCGCATTAGTTCCCACAATTGTCCAGAGTAGTGGGGGAGGGGAGCCATATTGGAAGATGGGAACTCAATACGGTTCTCCCAAGAGGGAGACAGGACCTGAACTACGATGGCGTCACTGCTACCTCTGGGCCCTCATCAGCAGAAAGCTGGAACCAAGAGTCAGGCAACGACCTTGGGTACTTTGGTGTGAGACTTGGGCTTCTTAACTGTTGAGTTAAATACTCTGTCCTCAAATTTATTTTGGCATTTTATTTCCATGTGTTTCTGTGGTGAACAAATTAGAAAAGAATAGGCGGTTCTGCCAACATGGAAAAATAAGAGAAAGGAAAGGATAGTAAAATTAAAGTACTGTTTTTGTATCACATTTTTCTATGGGTCCAAAGATTTGTGGGACGTAGAATCCAGAGTACACTCAGCATTTACAACATATGAAATAGCAAAATATTTAGTATATTTTGGCCTCAATTTGGATGAAGGAGATTATCTAAAATCCTTTGTGCTCTCTCTATTATTATTCTCCATATTATCTAATAATTTTATTCTTATTAATGTATTTAATAATATTAGTCTTTTTCTTAATTAGCCAATAGATTCTACCATCCACTTCTAAAAAAAGTATTACAAAATGCACAGAATATTTGTGATATAATATGTGAAGTGTTTTACATTTACAGTACTTTTGTTTCATCTCATTTTGCTTATTTTCTCTTTGAGACTGCAGAAAAATAAAATACCAATGGACCTGAACACATGTAAAGTTGCAAATGACTATCAGTAATCATTTTGATTTGAAGATATACTCAAAATCTTTAGTTTTAAATTATTTAGATTTGTGGACAATTATGGAGAAAGAATCTAGAGAATAAAATACTGGTTTATTTTTTGCTTCAAAATTACAGTTTTAGGATTATGTATTGAGACTTTGTATAAAGGATTAGCTAACTCAGCTATGTACTTTACGGCTATTCTAAATAGAGGATAAACAAATTCATTTTGCTGTCTAACCTGTGACCACATTGTTTGCTGTTCATGCCACATGATTTTGAGAACAATAATGTTAACTGAACAGGATGTTGCAGCAATGAAAATAACCTTCAATTTTCTAAGCAAGTTAATGCTTATGAGTTTGTTATTTCTGTGGATTGAATGTCTGTGTCCCCTCAAATTCACTCATTGGAAGGTGGGCATTGTACTTAGTAGTTAAAATGTCAGATCAAGATGACTGCCTTCCACATTTGAATGTGTGGGTTCCGTACCTGCTTCTGTCTCTTGACTGATTCAAATTTCTGCTAATTCAGATTCTGGATGGGAAAAATGATGGTTCACATGGTGATGGCTCATGCAATTGGGTTTTTGCCAATAAGAAAGGAGAGGAGGACTGAGTTTTTAGCAGCAAGCTCTGGGCTTGGCTTAGTCTAAGTATTGTGGAGATTCAGAGTACAAATCATACGATGGGTGTGCACTCTCCCTCTCTCTCTCTTACTCTCTTTCTCTCTAGCTTTCTAAGTGTCTCCCTCTTAATCTCTCTGCCTCTCAAGTAAATAAAATTTAAATTAATATATTGAAAACATAACCCCAAGTGTGATGAGGTTATTGACTCATAAGGACTGAGTCATCATGGATGGGATTTGTGCCCTTCTAAGGACACGAAAGAGCCGGCTTCCTATATGTGCTCTTTCTCCACCGGGTGATTATACATTGAGAAGCTGAGCATCAGCTCATCAGAAAGTGAGCTGTGATCCAGACCTCAGACTCTTAAGACTTGATTTTGGGTTTTTTGTACTCCAGAACTGTAGAAAATAACTTTATATCATTTCAGCCATCCATATTATGTTATGGCAACCAAGTTGACAAATTGTTTTAAATTCATCTAATATTTAACTTCAATACACCAACCTATTTTTCTTTCATTGATTTGATCATCACAATCCAATAAATACTACCTTACTATTAATATTCTTCTGTACCTTACTTGTTTTGACTTTACTCCTTCTTTTAAGTTTCCTAAAATAGAACCCATCCAAGGAATATGAAAAACATTTCTTCTGCATTAATTCTTTTTAATATTTTCCCAGTTAAGATCATTCAACATCTAGAAATGTCAGATTTTATGAATTTTATATTGTGAATAATTATTTCAAATTATATGGAAATACAAATTGTCCATTCATTTTATACATTTAACATTTCTATTTATGCAAATATATATATTTAATTTATTTTGTTTATTTAAAAGGCAGAATTAGATAGTGAGAGAGGCATAGGCAGAGAGGGAGATCTTCCATCCTCTGGTTCACTCTCAAAATGGTTACAAAAGCCAAGGTTGGATCAAGCCGAAGCCAGGAACCTCATCTGGGTCTCCCATGTGAGTATAGGGGCCCAAGGACTTGGGCCATCTTCTATTGCTTTCCCAGGCACATTATCAGGGACCTGGATCAGAAGTGGAGTGCCAGGACTCAAACTAGCACTGATATGAGATGCCGGGATCATAGACAGCAGTTTTACCCACTACACTACAACAACAAACCTTATTAGTATATTTTTCCATCTTGAAAATAGATTATGCTTTGCAGTAGTAAATTATATGACTAAACTCTTAAATTTACCCAATGGATGCTGCACTTTATAATAAAAGGCTAAATAGTACTTGAATATTCTGAATTCTCCACTGGTATATACATATATATATATATATAAAACTTTTCAAATATTATTTTTATACCTTATACAGACGTAAATATATATATATATATATACAGATATATATTAAAAATACATCTATAAAACACAAAATCATAAAAAGGAACCAAAATCAATTTTATGAAATTATGAAATTCAGATCATTATTTATTTACTTATTTATTTGAGAAGCAGAGTGACAGAGAGAGGTAGAGGGAGATACAGAGAGCAAGAATGCTTCTCTCTGTTGTTCGCTCCTAAATGGTCACAACAAGTAAGGTTGGTTCAGGACAAAGTGAGGAGCCAGGAACTCCATGTCAGTCTCCCACATTGGTGACAGAGACCCAAGTAGTTGAGCCATCTCCCACTGCCTTCTCAGGAAGGTTAATAAAAAGTTGATTCAGAAGCTGAGCATACAAAACTCAAAGTGGGATAACATTATGGGATGCTGGCATGTCAAGTGATAACCTGAATTGCTGTGCCACAATGATACTCCTGTTTTTAATTTCCCACACTACCACAACCCTAGAATGCACAGAGTTTTGATTTTTGGCCAATTTTCCGAACTCAAAATCAAGACATTTGGAAGTTATCTTTTAGCCTGGCATTTAAACTGACCATATTTCATACTAATATGTTGGTTTTGATTTCCAGGTGACTCCTAACTCTGACTTCTGCTTAATGCAATAGACTCTGAGAGGCAACAGTGATTGCTCAAAGAACTGTGTTCCTGCCTGACCCCTAGTTTCAACTCCTGCCCAGCCACAGTTGTTGTGAACATTGGGTAATGAATCATTCTCTCTCTCACTCCTGTGTCTCTCACCTCACACACACACATTTCTTAATTTTAAATATCCTATTCAACAAAACATCTATCAAAGAAGCAGCATATGAAAGTTATTTGCATCTCGTATTTATTGCAGTTCAATTCACTATAACTAAGATATAGAGTCAACCCAGATGTCTATCAGATGATGGCTGGATAAGGAAAATATTTGTATATAACCTAGAAAATACTACTACTTAGCCTTAAAAAAGAACAAATTTTTTCTTGCAACAAAATAGATGCAACTGGAAGCCATTATGCCTAGTGAAATAAACCAATCCCAAAAGGCAAATATCATATGTTTTCTCTGGTTAATACAGAATGAAAAAATGCATAAAAATAAAACAAACATCTTATGATTTAATTATCGTTTTTTACCCTTGCCTGTACTCCTGTGGAAAAGCATTATTTTCACTTTTTGTATATTATGGTTGGTGATGCTTAAGCCAGTGATTATAAACTAAATTGAACTTAAGTTTTTATAAAAAACAAAGAAAAATAATGAAGGAAGGAGGGAAACTGTGGGAAGGAGAGAGGGAGAGAAGGAAGTATGGTTATCTTCTAGGAACTGTAAATATGAAACACATGAAATCTATTCTCTTTGTATTGATAAACATTTTTAAAAATAAATAAAAAACAAACTAAAATATTTAAAAAGTAAGAATCCAAAAGTCTTTAGCTGAAAATCATGGAGAAGGCATTGGAGAAGGTGAAATGTGTGTTCATTCACATTTTTTTAAACTTGATTTAAGGTATAAAAATTTCATGTATTTCATGTATACAAATTCAAGAACATAGTCATACTTTCCACCCTAAAATTCCAGAATGTATGAAAATTTCCACCCTACTCTGCAACTGCAGGATGAAAAATTTTGTAGGCATCAGTTAGGTCCATTTGGTCCATAGTTTTGATTAGCTCTGTTGTTTCTTTGTTGATTTTCTGTCTAGTTGATCTGTCCATTGAGTTAAGTGGGGTGTGAAATCCCTCACTGCTATTGTATTGGAGTCTATATCTCCATTTAGATCCAGTAGCATTGGGTGCATATATATTTATTGTAGTCACATCTTCCTGTTGAACTGACCGTTAATCATTACATACTATACTTCTTTGTCTCTTTTAACAGTTTTTGTGTTAAAGTCTATTTTGTCTGATATTACAATGGCTACACCTGCTTGTTTCTGTTTTCTGTTAGCATTGAATAGCTTTTTCCATACTTTGACTTTCAGTCTGCATTTATCTTTGTTGGTGAGGTATATTCCTCATAAGCAGCAAACAGATGGCTTGCTTGTTAATCCACTCACCAGTCTGTATCTTTTAAGTGGAGAGTTTAGGCCATTTACATTCAAGGTGACTATCGAATAAATAATGACTTGTCCCTGCCATTTACGCATCGATATTCCTATTGTTTATTTTGGGTTTCTTTTGTACTTTTACTGGAAATTTTCTTCCTTCACATTATTTCATAATGACGACTTTGTTTCTATGTATAGCACATCCTTAAGCATCCTTTGTAAGGCTAGATGAGTGGTGACAAATTCTTCCAATTTCTGTTTTCAACGGAAGATCTTTATTTCCCCTTCATTCATAAATGGGATCTTTGCAGTACAGGTACAATATTCTATGTTGACAGTTTTTTTTTTTTCTTAAGATTTGGACTATGTCCCTCCATTCTCTCCTAGCCTATTGAGGTTCTGATGAGAATTCAACTGAGTCTAATTGGAGATTTTCTGATAGTAATCTGGCATTTCTGTCAGCACAATTTGGAATCTTTTTTTTTTATGTTTTACTGTGGAAAGTGTCACTTCATTGTGTCATGGTAGAAATCTTTTCTGGTCATCTCTATAAGGAGTCCTATATTCTTCCTGTACTTGAGCATCCCTTTGTTTCTCCAAGTTAGGGAATTTTTCCATAATTTCTTCACTAAATAGGCCTTATAATCCATTTTTTCTTTCCATGCTTTTAGGAACTCCTAAAACCTGTATGTTTGCTAGTATCCCAAAAATCCCCAAAGTTGTTTTTAACTTGTCTAATTTCATCTTCTTTTTTGGACAAATTGGATAATTTCTGAAGATTTGTCTTTTAGTTCAGATATTCATTTGTCTGCTCACCAACTCTGTTGTTACACTTGATCTTAGTCAAAAGGCCAAGAAGTGATCACCAACTCTGTTGTTAAGGCTTTCCCCTGCATTTATTATTTGACCTATTGAATTCTTCATGCTAATATTTCATTTTGATTTCTCTTTAAAATCTCAGTTTCAGGGGAAATATGAATTTCTTTAATTTGTGGATTGGCTTTTCATTGATTCTGAGTAATCAGATGATTAATCTTTTGAATTCAATTTCAGGCATTTAATAAATATCTTCATGTCCACATTCTAATACTGAAGTGTTGTTGTGTTCCTTTGAGGGGGTCTTGTTGTTGTTGTTATTCTTGTTTCATGGATTTCTGTGTTTATTTTTAGTCATTTGTGGAGACACCTTTATTCTATTCTTTTTTTGTTATATAGTTATTTTTTATTTAATAAATGTGAATTTACAAAGTGCAACTTTTGTATTGTTGTGGCTCCCCCCCCAACCTCCCTCCCTCCCGCGGCCCTCCACTCTCCCACTCCCTCTCCCATCCTGCCCTTTATCGAGTTTCATTTTCAATTACCTTCATATACTGAAGATTAACTTAGTATATACTAAGCAAGCATTTCAACAGGCTGCACTCACACAACCGTACAAGGTATAGGGTATTGTTCGACTAGTAGTGTTGTTTTTAAGTTTCATAGTAAAACACATTAAGGACAGAGATCCTACTTGGGGAGCATGTACCCAGGGACTCCCGTTGTTGATTTAACAAATGGCACTCTTATTTATGATGTCAGCAATCACCCGAGACTCTTGCTATGAGCTGTCTAGGCTATGGAAACCCCTTGAGTTTAGTCAAGGCCGTCTCACAGTGGAGGTTCCTTCCTCCTTTCAGAGAAAGGTGCCTCTCTCCTTGATGGCCTGTTCCTTCTGCTGGGGTCTTGTTCACCAGGATCTTTCATTTAGATTGTTTTTTTCTTTTTTTCTATTCTTTACTCTGATGGCTTTTATGAACTATACTTCTGTGTCTTAGTGTAATGTCTGTTTTCAGTGAACACTTATGAGGTATTTGCTGGGTGTGACAAGGGAGCTCTGGTCAGTGTTCTAGGGTAGGGTAAGTATACAGGGTGACACCCAAGTTGGGCATGATAAATCTCCTCTTATTAACAGAAGAGGGGGTATGGTCATCTCTGTTGGCATAAACACACCCTTATCTACTCTCTTCCAAGGTGATCAATGCTCAGATGTTAACTCCTGAGTGGGTGTAGCATGCATGTATGCCTCTGCATGAAGTGCCAAAGGATCTGTATAGTCCAAAGTATCAGCACAGATCCCACTGTAAAGACATACCCTAGGCAATCATGAGCTCTGAACATACAGTGATGCCACATGCAGTGATTGCTCAGAGATCCAGCTATCCTGGGCCCTTTCCTACAGCCATAATATTCCCACAGTCTCAACACTCAGGGCTGCCACAGTCATGGGGTGCAGAGGATCCACTCTATCCAGCTAGCCTGTCCTGTGCACAGAAAGGCTGAGATGTTCCCAGAGACAGCTGCCTGTGTGCACTACACCAGGGTATGATATGATGAGAGGCTGAGTGTGGTGGTGCCCATCCCTCTGTCAATCCTCCCAGCCAGACTCTAAGTTAGTAGGGAGTGGGGATTTTTCCCTCTGGTAAATTCTCTGGATCAATAGCACACATGCACAATACCTCTGAGCACTGAAGTTTTTCCTTCAACTCTCCCCTAAGAAGGCACTTTCTCTAATTTTTAGTTTAGTTTTTCTTTGTTTTTACTATTTTTGCCTAGTCTAGAGCAGACTGCCTTGTTGCTATTCCACCATCTTGGAATATCCATTCTCATTTTAGAAAGTGCTATTAATTCTCATTGGAATATTGATGAGAATAGAATGAGATGAATCCAGACAACCAGGTAACTGACAATTGCATTTATACAGGAAAAATATGGATCGTGCAAATTAGTGAGGACACTTGGAATGTAAAGAATGGGTATACAATGTTTAAAGTGGTGACATTGACCATACTTGCTGAATATTTTTCATTTGGAGATATAATGTAAGTTGAAGAATAAAATACACCAATTTTCTAGATTTCTGACTTGAGTAACTGAATAAACTACAGATTTTTAAAATAAATCAGCCAGTGAATCTATTTTTTTTTAAATCTGCACTTACTCCCCTGTTATTAATTCACAGCTATTTATTACCACTTGCTGAAAATAGGTCTATTCCTCTAGAGACACAAATGAAACCTATTCTGTAGGTACTTACATATTATTTGAAAAAATATTTTATTCTTGAAACTCAAAACCATGTTGTATTAGTCATTTAGGCTGCAATACAAAATAGCACAGACTTGGTCACTTAAACAATAGATATTCATTTGTTTTCAAAAGTTTGTAGCAGACTGAGAAAAAGATAGTGGGAGGTTTGATTTCTCCTGAGACTTATCTCCTTGGCTTGCAGAGGGTCTGATTCGCACTGTTTTCACATGGCCTCTCCTCTCTCTCCTCTGTGTGTACCCATCATTGGCATTTCTTCCTCTTCCTATAAGAACACCAGCACAATTGTGTTAGGCCTCCACTCTTTTGACTTCATTTAACCATAATCATCTGTTTACAGGTGAAATCTTCAAATAGTCAGAATAGGGGTTAGTGCTTCATCATATAAATTCCAGGGGAATTTAAGTAAGTACATAATTATAACAACAACAAAAAATGATAATTGCATAAAACTTTTGTGAAGCATAGGATTATTCCATGCTACTATCAATTTTACTCAGTTAAGATTCAAATTAGGTGTTCTATATGTCAAAACTGATTCTAAACATTCATATGTTAACACTTATCTAAAATGACATCTGTTTTTCATCTCTGAAATATTTTCACATAGATAAGTTATACATTTAATACTTGGAATGCAGATTTATTACTATAAATTTGTAATGCAAAAAGGTAGGAAGAAACTTAGGAAAGCAGGCAGGCACAGGAGTATAACAGAACATGGTGCTGCCATCAAACAGTTTTGCTCCTGTTCCATTGAAAGCACCATTGAGTCTGCATTGTTGAAATCACTAACAGAATAATGAAAACTGAATACATTACAGAAAATAATTAAATTCCTACAAGTAAACTTGATGTTCTGACTCCAAATGTATCATAAATAAATTAAGGCAGGTAATATGCAATAAAATCGATTAGAGTTAGAATATGAATTGATATAGATATATTTCTAGTCAGATCCCAAAAGTATTCCTATACATGGTTTCTGCCAAATAATCATTCCTATGAATACACCTATTAAATGAATTTCTAAATGTCTTTCTATTCTTTTCTTTATGTCTTTCCCTTTTATTCTTAAAAAAATCTGTTTTTATTCTATTTTTATTTTTATCCATATTAAGCAAAGGCTTTATTCAGCAATACTTTTTAGTCTAACTCCAATTTTGAACCTTTACATAAATCCAGAAGTTATATAAACTAAAATAGTTATAAGCACATTTGAAGTTGAAGTGATGAGAAAATGCACAAAAGTACTAGAGGGTATCATTGTGGCATACTCACTGCTTAGATCTGCATCCTGTATCAGTGTGCTTGAGTCCAGTCTACTTAACTTCTAATCCATCTTCCTGTTAATGTGCCTTGGAGGGCAGTGGACGATGGTCTAAGTTCTTGGGTTCCTGCCACCTGCAAGGGAAACGGATGGTGTTCTGAGTTTCTGGTTTTAGCATGGCCTAGCCCTGCCTGTTCTGGGCATTTTGGAAGTGAACCAGCATATCAAAATCTCTCTTATCTTTTTTCTCTCTATTTCTTCTCTCTTTGTCACTCTGCATTTCAACTTAATAAATAAATCTTCAAAAAGAAGAAGAAATATGACTAAATATTCCACGGAATAATCATTCAGATTAGTCTTTATTGAACAAAACCACTAAAAAAGAAATGCACAGGAATGGATTATCTTAGGGCTCATACCCAGCATAATTAATTTTATTTTTAATTAAAAAATGTATTATACTCCAAATGCTGTTTAAGATGTATTTATTTATTGGAAAAGCGGAGTAACAGTGAGATATAAGCAGAGAGGGAGAGAAATCTTTCAATAGACAACTCATTTCTCAAAGGACCAGAGCAGCCATTCTAGGGTTGGTTCAAGCCAAAGACAGGAAACTATAACTCCCTCAAGTTTTCCAGGAAAACTACCCAAATTCTTAAGCTATCATCAACTGCTTTCCCAGACACAAGTAGAGCAGCCAGGTCTTCAACTGGCACTTTGTTCAGAATGTTATTGACACAGTGATTTAACACTATGCCACAATGCCACCCCCCACTCCAAATTCTGACTACTAATAACACAAAAATTCTAAATGTAACTAAATGACTAAATGTAACAATGACAGGTGCCATTAAAATATTTGCAAGACAATGTTTTATTTTTAATATTGTTCAAATTTCAAGAACCAAATTCTCACGGCAATGTTTCTATAAACAATATAGGAACTGAAAACTTCCTACTGTTTGATGAAATCATAATGTTGTAGTACACTGCATTACTCACATATATGTGTTGATAACAGTGTGAGCAAACATGGTTCACTATTAGTTGTATAACGTGCATCACATACAATTGTGGACAATACATAATAAATTGTTTCCTCACTGCTTTATGTGTTTGCTATAGGATACTATTATTTTACTGTAAAATGTATAATAAATTTAAAGTTTATAAATTTATTTAAAAAATTTTCCTATAAAAGAGCATGCTATGTTATGCCAGCTGTAGCCTGTTTCTTCTATTCATGGTGTCTCTGGATCTCATCTCTCTTGTGATTGATTTGATCCTGTGCTATTTTTTCAACATGATTTCGGGAGCAATAATCTATACCAGATGTATACTTACCATGTAACTCAGGTGTGTAGTGAGGTACATAGAACAACAAAATCACCTAATGGCATATATCTCAGAAACTGATCCCTTGTTAAGTAATGAATGACTAATCTTTTGTAATTTGCAGATGTTCATCATCATGATAAATACTGCTTGTTAATTTGATAAATAACAATTAGACCAAAAATGTCATTTATTTAATCAATATTTCAACATGTGTACTAAACTTAAAAGACATTTTGTAAGAATTACATTTTAGATTTTTGATAACATTGTTTTAAATCTTCCCTCCTATTTAAAATACAAATTTATTTAAAGCGTAAAAAAGGGAAATTATTTCTAAATAAAGCAACTCTACTAAAGTTAAGTGACATATTCTACAATGCATTATAGCACATGGATTTTCATAAAGGTTTATTTTATGAATTATAATAAAATTGTGAAACTGCTTGGAGAGTTGAACGAAAAACTCTAAATCAAATATTTCATTTTAACAACAGGCAAATAAAAGTTTGCCACCATTGTCAATTTTCATCAGCTTTGGATATTTCATGGAAAGCCTCTTATCTTCAGAGATAAAAATAAAATCATTGAAAATTGTACTGTTGAATTTTTAAAACGTAGCTACTAATTTTCAAGAAAATGAGATGTAAGACATTGTGTGAAAAGATAATCCTTTAAAGCTTGAAATACAATTTCATAGAAGAAAGGGGAAAACTGCAGAAGGAAGATATGAAACAAGTTAATGGGATTTTTTTTTTAAATATAATACGTTGACTGGGAGGAAGCACCTGGCTCCTGGCTTCGGATCTGCATAGCTCTGGCCATAGCAGCCATTTGGGGGGTGAACCACCTGAAGGAAGACCTATCTCTCTGTCTCTCTCTCTCACTGTCTAACTCTATCTGTCAAATAAAAAATATATAATATATTGACATATAATAAATATCAATTTATATTTATAATGTTTCTATTTTATGATTTATATTTAAGTAGCTTTAAGCCCATTGAGTATAGATGTGATAGGATGATGAAATCTTTTGTTCATTGTTTTTGCCATGTGATTCTCCCACTGAATACATAATGGGAGAAAATCCCAACATCTGTCAAGATGTCAAGATGTCATCTACCTTTGATGTCAATGTATTACAACATTAGTGTAATGTAGAAAAAAGGAAATACCAAATACTGCTTGGAAAATTATGGAAAGAATACAAATTTTCTATTCATAAGAACTCAAGAATTTGAAATCAATATTTTTTTTTGGTTTTTAAAATTAATTCATATATTTGTTTATTTGAGAGAGAGGCCTGAAATTCACCAGTTCACTCTAAATTCCTGCAATGGCTTGGACTGGGCCGTGACAGTAGCTGGAATCTGAGAATTCAGTGGAGATCCCCCAATGGAAGGCAAGAACTCAACTACTTGAACTATTATCTGGTGCCTCCCAGGATACACATTAACATGAAGCTGGAATAGGGAACATAACCAAGACTAGTATCTGGGCACTCACTTAGGACTGTTCTCCCTCTTTTAACAATCTAATAAGAGACACAAAAAATGAAAGAGATACATAGAGAGATCTTCTGTTCTTTGGTTCACTCCCACAAGCTCAGGTACAGAAAGTCTCACGTGAGTGGCAGCAGCAATTAAAGCTCTCACCTATAGCCTTCAAGAAGAACATTATACACACTATTCAGTGCTTCTAAATGGAGTCAATGAAGGATATATAAATGAAAATAATATTATATGTCACAGTATTTAGCAAATTTCTGTTTTGCCTGATAATATTACTCCTATATAACTTTGTTTAGTTAGATAAATCTGAAAAAAAATTTCCTTGGTTATTTCACATCTTTAAGTATACAGTGTGGATGCCTTATACTAACATTAAAATTCCCTAGCTTTTGGAGCTTGGGTTATGGTGTAATAGATTAAGTCTTTGCCTGCAGTGCAGGCATCCCATGTGAGCACCAGTTTGAGTCCTGGCAGTACCTTTTCCTATCTAGCTCCCTACTAACGGCTTGCGAAAGCAGTGGATGTTGGCCCACCTTGGTACATTGGCCCCTGTACCAAATGGGAGCCCCAGATTAAGATCCTTGCTCCTGGCCAGGTCATTCTGAGAGTAAACCAGTGGATGCGAGACCTCTCTGTTTTCCCTTTCTATATTAGTAAATATGTCTCTCTAACAAATAAATAATTCTTAAAATAAAAGTTCCTAGCTTTTAAAGTCCAATGTTCCTAGCTTTAAATATCCAATATTTTCCCGTATTAAAATTGTGCATGGTATATATTAGACATACTGTAAATACTTGATCAGTAGCTAAATGTCAATTTACATTATTTTAATTGTACTATTTTTATAATATCACAATTATTCATTCTAAATTATTTTTAAAGTTTAATATTATATAAATCAAGTTTTTCAGGGGTATCTGAAACTATTCTGTTTATGGAAGCAATGCATGCTGACTTTAAAACATTACAGTTTGCTAAAAATACATAGGGATATTTCCTGACCCAAATATAACCAGTACTAATAATTTTTTACATTTTACTTTTAAGTTAAACCATGTAGCTTTTAACATTTTATATGCATTTATTCCATTTCCCTTTTCTGATAACAAAACACAAGAAAGAATATGTGATCTAATTTTTCTTTATGTAGTGCTCTTTAGTGACTGGTACACAATTCTCTCATTTCTCAATTATGTTCCAGCCTTTATTTTCGATCTTATTTTCCAGTGTTCTTTCCATATATGTAAAACACCATGTATATTAAAGCTTATTCTTAAGCCACCTTCTAATATTCCCTACGCAGTATTTCTAAACCAAGATCAATGGCATACTGTTGTGTTTCTAGTATATATCTGTAAAGAGTTGTAATTGTAGATACAATAAGAAATTTCAGAAAATTCCACAGTGTAAAGTAAAAGAAAATTGTTATTGAAGGAGATTGCCCCTGTTGTGTGTTGTTGTGAAATGGGAGATGAGGATCACTGTTCTCTAGCACCATGCTTCTATTATTTTAAACAACTTCAACATTCAAAATAAAGCACATTTATTCAGCCCTCACTCAAGACCAGGTGATATGCCAGCATTTGACAGACATAATGTAATTTACTCCCTCAAAATACCACAATAATGGTAGATTATTATCTCGGTATCTTTGAAAGGAGTCTGAAGCTCAAAGGAGTTTAATAATTTTTAGAGGTCACAGAGCTTGTAAAAACAGGGCCATGATTTTGAAAAGATTCTTTTAACTGAGAAGCATAGTCCTTCATGTCTAGTCTATAAAACTGAGCTTTCCATTCAAAGAGTGTAGCCATATATTAGTCTAACTACATATTTCATACTGCTATAAAAATGTTTCCCTTCTTTCAAAACATTTAAAAAATTAATGTGAAAAATGTGAGTGAATTTAGAAAAGAACAGGCAAGATTATCAATAGTACAGAAGTTAGATCCAGCGAGTAATGAGAAAGGAAATCAATAGCTAAGAGAACATGGGAACTAAAACTTAAAAATGTGGTATGCTTCCTAATGGATGATTTCATTGCTCTCCTTACACTTATGGGACTGAGATTTTAATGAGGATTGCTCATATTTACATTTACATATTAAAAAGGGGTCAAACAAGATGAATTATTATTTAGAGAAAGAGAAGAGTCTGGCACCATGGCGCAATAGATTAATCCACCACCTGCGGTGCCAGCAACCCATATGTGTGCCAGTTTTAATCCCGGCTGCTCTTCTTCCAATCCGGCTCTCTCCTATGGCCCGGGGAAGGCCAACTGGGATGGCCCAATTGTTTTGGCCCCTGCACCCATGTGGTATACTGGGAAGAAGTGCCTGGCTCCTGGCTTCGGATCAGCGCAGCTCCAGCCATTGCAGCCACTTGGGGGGTGAACCAACAGAAGGAAGTCCTTTCTCTCTGTCTCGCTCTATCACTGTCTGTAACTCTACCTCTCAAATAAATAAATACAATATTTTAAAAAAAGAAAGGGAAAAAATACTGAATAAGACACTTATAACAGTCGTGACATTGAGAATTAAAATAGTGAAATAGACAACTGATAATGTGGTATTTTATCTATTTCAGAAAAAAGAAATATTGAACCATCCAAGAATCTTTTTTTTTTTTTTTTGGTCAGGTAGAGTTAGACAGTGAGAGAGAGAGACAGAGAGAAAGGTCTTCCTTCCGTTGGTTCACCCTCCAATGGCCACTAGGGCCGGCATGCTATGGCGTTCTGAAGCCAGGATCCAGGTGCTTCCTCCTGGTCTCCCATGTGGGGGCAGGGCCTAAGCACCTGGGCCATCCTCCACTGCCTTCCTGGGCTACAGCAGTGAGCTGGACTGGAAGAGGAGCAACTGGGACAGAATCCAGCACCCCAACCAGGACTGGAACCCAGTGTGCCAGCACTTCAGGCAGAGGATTAGCCTAGTGAGCAGCGGCACTGGCCAAGAAATATTTGATAAGAAGAACAATGAATGCTTCAAAGATACTGCATCATAATTGTCAGATCTTGTAAACTTGTTAGGACACTTTGAAAAAATGCCATTGAGAGATTCCAAGATCGAAATTTGGGAATAGTATATTGCTCTAGGCTAGGGATAAATAGATTTAAAAAAAGTGTAGGAAGTGCAGTCTCAGGGGAGAATTGGAGATAAGACAGCATTAGAAATCTTACAAGAGAAAGAGGAATGCCATTGACCTGTATGGAGGGTGCAGACATGCAGGGCAAACATGGACACAACACACAACTGCATAAGCAAGAGCCAGAGCAGGCAGCAGCTTGGAGTCAGAGGTGAGATTGGACTGCATTAACCCATAGTGATATAGTTGAAGGGAGAGCATGGCATGAGTCCATATCTGAGCCCTGGGGGCCAGCAATTGCTAGTGTTTGCTGATGAACCTGGTGGAAGTAGATCTCACCCCAACTTCCTGACAGCAGCACCTTCTGCCTGGCTGAGAGAGGGTGGGAGCCATTTTGGGTTTGGGCAGGAGCTGCAGAAGCCTTTATGCAAGTGCACAGCAACTGGCTGAGACAGGACTCCATCTTCTCAGCAGTAGGGGTGGCCATAGCAGGAGACATCAATATTCGGCCAGGGGCTCTTGGTAGGCATGTGATCCAGAGATTCTGGTGGAGGGAAAACTCTGCAGTCACCAACGACTTTGAGCCTGGCTGGGAGGTGGCTGGGCACCCACATAAAACTGTGAGGTGCCCACAGCCTCCCAGAATCAAGACACTTAGGAGGAGCTGCCTCGAGGAACGTCTGTTTCTCTGTTGACTGCGCAGGGTGGCAGGGCAGAGTAAAACCTGTGCTCCCAGCAACTTTGGGAGCCTTGTGTGCTAAGATCATGGGGATTCAGTGGTTACATGAGATGCTACAAGATGTAGCTGAGACTCTGGGCAATCACTGGGTGTGGCTCAATAAGCTTGATGCTCCTTGGTTGCTTGAGCAAGTCATTGCAGTGGGAACCATGCTCACAGCAAGGACTGCACAGATCATCTGTACAGTTTATATGGTGGCATGGATAAATGTTGAACACACTGTGGCTAATCAACGGGCATTGCTCAGCTTCGAGGAAAATAGATGAGCAGGTAATTGCAAAAGAGGTCACCATTCCCTCTCTTCTGTTAACAGGAGATCCACCGAGCACAACTTGAGTGTTACCCTGGAGCACTGACTGTATCTCCCTGGCCACAGAAACTACATACTTCTTGGTATTTACAGAAAGTGCAGACATTTCACTAAGCCACAGAGGCATAGCTCAAAGATAGATGCAATCAGAGGAAACAGAAAACTACAATTAACTGCACAAATGCCTAGAAATAAACACAGAAATTCAAGAAACAAGAATAAGGAATATACCGTGGCTCCCTCAAAAAAAGAATCACAGGATCAGTAAATCATGGACTAAAGAAAATCAAACATGACATGAATGAAAATTTTTCCCATGAAACGGAGATTTTAAAGATAAACCAAAATATTAGAAGTTAAGAATTAATGGTATATTACTGCTATAATTAGTATTCAAACAGTATTTTACGCTATGTGTTTCTGTGTGAGTGCAAACTGTTGAAATCTTTACTTAATATATACTAAATTGATCTTTTGTATATAAATATAATTGAAAATGAATCTTGATGTGAATGGAATGGGAGAAGAAGAGGGAGATGGGAGGGGTGCGGGTGGGAGGGAAGCTATGGGGGAGAAAAAAGCCACTGTAATCCAAAAGCTTTACTTTGGAAATTTATATTTATTAAATAAAAATTAAAAAAAGAAGTTAAGAATTCAATAGATCAAATTAAAAATGCAGCAGAAAGCCTTAACAGCAGACTTTGTGAGGCAGAAGAAACAATTTCTGTGCTAGAAGACAAATCTTTGGAAAACTTTCAATCAGACAAAAAAAAAAAAAAACAATAGAAGGAGTTAGAAAACTTAAAAAAAAAGTTGGAAATTTATGGGATACTATCAAATAACTCAACATATGGGTCATGGGAGTTTAGGAAAGTATGGAAAGAGAGAATGGACTAGAAGAACTTTTTAGTGAAATAATTACAGAAAATTTCCCAAATTTGGAGACATAAAGGAACATCCAAGTGCAGGAAGCACATAGAACTCGTAACAGACATGACCAGAAAAGTTCTTCACCAGTGCACATTGTAGTCAACTTTCCACAGTGAAATATAAAGAAAAGATTCTAAAATGTGCACTAGAGAAATACGGGTTCACTGTTAAAGTATCTCCAATTAGACTCACAGCTGAATTCTCATCAGAAACCCTAGAGGCTAGAAGAGAATGGCAAAGTTTACTACTAATCTTAAGAGAAAAAAAAAACTTTCAACCCAGAATTCCGTACCCTACAAAGCTCTCATTTATGAGTAAGGTTAAATTAAGACCTTCCATTACAAACAGAAGTTGAAGAATTTGTCACCACTCATCTGCCCTTGCAAAGGATGCTTAAGGCTGTGCTACACACAGAAACACAGAAAGATAACCAACATTATGAATGAATGTGAAGGCAGAAAATCTTCCAGTAAAAGTACAAAAGAAATCCAAAGTAAAAAATAGGAATCTTTATGGAAAAATGGAAGGGCCAAGTTAATACTTATTAATAGTCACCTTGAACATAAATGGCCTATATTCTACAGTTTAAAGATACAGACTGGCTTAATGGATTAAATAACAAGACCCAGGGGCCAGCGCTCTGGCTCAGTGGGTTAAAGCCCTGGACTGAAGCACTGGCATCCCATAAGGACACAGGTTCTAGTCCAGGCTGCTCCTCTTCTGATCCAGCTCTCTTCTGTGGTCTGGAAAAGCAGAAGAAGATGGCCCAGGTCCTTGGACCCCTGCACCCATGTGGGAGACCCAGAGGAAGCTCCTGGCACCTGGCTTTGGATCGGCTCAACTCCGGCTGTTGCAGCCATCTGGGGAGTGGATGGAAGACTTCTCTCTCTGCCTCTACCTCTCTCTGTAACTGTGTTTTTCAAATAAATGAAATGAATCTTAAAAAAAAAGAAGACCCATATACTTCCAGCCTATAAGATACACATCTCACCAACAAAGATACATGCAGATTCAAAGTGAAAAGATGAAAAAAGATATTCCATGCTAATGGATAGCAAAAAATAGATGGTGTAGACATTCTAATATCATACAACATAGACTTTAAAGCAAAAACTGTTAAAAGAGATTAATATGGGCACTATGCGGTGATCATGGAATCAATACAACAGGAATATATGACTATAATAAATTTATACACACGCAATTACAGGGCACTTGGCTATTTAAAACAAATATTAATGGATCTAAAGGAGATACAGACTCCAATACATTAGCAATGTGGGACTTCAACAACCGGTTTTTGTCAATGGACATATGAAACAGACAGAAAATCAACAAAGTAACAACAGAGCTAATGTACAATGAGGTCCAAATATACCTGATATCTACAGAACTTTTCAATCTGCAGTTGCAGAATAGACATTCTCCTTCTCTATTTTAGGCCATAAAGCAAGTCTCAGCAAATAGAAAAACTGAAATCATACCAAGCATGTTTTTTTATTTTAAAGATTTTTTTGATAGGGATCACTTTTTCAGTTAAATATAAGAGTGGCAATAAGAGAGGTAGAAGATGTACAGTTCACACATGCTCAATCGGACTTACCCCTAATGGTAGAGTAAGAAATGTGCCAAGGGATTCCAATTTAATCCCATGAAGGTGGCCTGTACCAATGCCATCTCACTAGTCAAATTGATAAGTTTCAGTTCATAATTGATCATAATGACAGGAATAAGTGTCATAGGGATCACATGAACAAGACTAGTGTCTGCTAATTCTAACTGATATAATTAAAAAGGAGAGAACAATCCAACATGGGAAGCAGGATACACAGCAGACTCATAGAATGGCAGATGTCCTAAACAGCACTCTGGTCTCAGAATCAGCCCCGAAGGCATTTGGATCTGGCTAAAAAGCCCATGAGAGTATTTCAGGCGTGGAAAGCCAAGACACTCTGGCAAAATAAAAAAAAAAAAAAAAACCTAAATGAAAGATCTCTGTGAGTGAGATCCCAGAAGAAAGAATGGCCCATCAAAGAAGACAGTACCTTTCTCTGAAGGAAGGAGAAAACTTCCACTTTGACTATGGCCTTATCTAAATAAGATCAGAGTTGGTGAACTCAAGAGGTTTCCATAGCCTTGGCAAGTCATGACAAGAGCCTCGGGTGATTAATGACAAAATAAATAAGAGTGTCAATTGTTAAATTAACAACAGGAGTCACTGTGCACTTACTCCTCATGTAGGATCTCTGTTCTTAATGTATTGTACTATGTGAATTAACAGTATAACTAGTACTCAAACGGTACTTTATACTTTGTGTGTCTTTGTGCGTACAAATTGTTGAAATCTTCACTTAGTATATACTAAGTTGATTTTCTATATATAAAGATAATTAAAAATGAATCTTGATATGAATGAGATGGGCAAGGGAGTGGGAGATGGGATGGTTGCAGGTGGGAGGGAGGTTATTGGGGGGGGAAGCTGCTACAATCCAAAAGTTGTACTTCGGAAATTTATATTTATTAAATGAAAGATTTTTTAAATTTATTTATTTGAAAGGTAGAGTTACAGACAATGAGAGGGAGAGACAGAAAGAAAGGTCTTTCTTCCATTGGTTTACTCCACAATTGTCCGCAACATCTGGAGCTACACCAATCCAAAGTTAGGAACCAGGAGTTTCTTCCTGTTCTCCCATGTGGGTGCAAGGGCCCAAGCACTTGGGTCATCTTCCACTGCTTTCCCAGGCCACAGTGGAAAGCTGGATTGAAAGAGGAGTGGCCAAGACTAGAACTGGTGCCCATATGGGATGCTGGCGCCACAGGTGGAGGATTAACCTACTGGGCCACAGTGCCAGCCCCATTATGCATCTTCTTTGACCAGAATGGAACGAAGCAGGAAATCAACAACTCAAAAATCTATGGATCATATGCAAACACATGGTGACTGAATCACATGTTCCTGAATGAACAGTGGGTAATAGAAGAAATCAAAAAATTTCTGGAAACGAATAAAGACAACCATACATAAAATCAAAATTTATGGAACACAGCATTAGTGTTGTTAAGAGGGAAGTTTATAGTTATCAGTGCCTACATGAAGAAATTGGAGAGGTAACAAATAATGATAACTAATTTACTTGAGTTATCAATGCACCCCAAGGACCTAGAAAAACAACAAACTAAATGCCAAATAAGTAGGAAGAAAGAAATAACTAAAATTAGAAAGAAATAAATGAATGAAACAAAAAAATACTAAATAGCAGTGAAATTAAGAGCTGTTTTTTTTAAACTTTATTTAGTAAATATAAATTTCCAAAGTACAGTTTGTGGATTACAATGGCTTCCCCCCCCCCATAACTTCCCTCCCACCTGCAACCCTCCCATCTCCTGCTCCCTCTCCCATTCCATTCACATCAAGATTCATTTTCAAGAAAAAAAAAATAAAATTAATACGCTATTGGACAACTAAACTGAAAAGAGGGAAAAGATCCAAATCAATAAAATTAGAGATGACAAAGGAAACATAATAGATATCACAAAAATTAAAAAAAAAAAAAAGCAGGGTTCACAATAACGAATTGTATGCATACACATTGGGAAACCTAGAAGAAATGAATAAATTCCTAGACACATACATTCTACCAAAATTGAGTCATGAAGACAGAGAAAAACTAAAGAGACTAATAACCATGAGAGAGATAAATTAATAATAAAGACTCTCCCAACAAAGAAAAACACAGGACTGAATGGCTTCACTGCTAAATTCTACCATACATTTAAAGTAGAACTAATTCTAATCCTTCTCAAGCTATTCAAAACAATTTAATGGAAGGGATTCTTCCCCAACTTCTTCTTTGAAGCCTGGACAACCTTAACTACTAATCCAGGAAAAGATAAACAGAGAAACAGAATGTACACCAATATCTCTGATGAATGTAGACACAAAAATCCTCAACAAAACGCTAGCTGATGGAATCCAACAATACATCAGAAAAATCATTCACTTGGACTAAGTGGGATTTATCCTTGGTACGTAGGGATGTTTCAATGTTTGCAAATCAATAAATATAATACATCACGTTAACACACTGAAGAAAAAATAATTATCAGAATAGATGCAGAGAAAGCATTAGACAAATACAACATTCTTTCTCAATGAAAACCTTGACCAAATTTGGTATAGATGGAACATTCTTCAACACAGTGAAGGCAATTCATGACAAATTCATGGCCAGCATCTTAATGAACAGGGAAAAGCTGGAGACATTCTCCCTAAGATCCAGAACCAGACAGGGATTCCCACTGTCACCATTGCTATTAATTATACTCATGGAAGTTTTAGCCAGAGCCATTAGACAAGAAAGAGAAATCAAAGGGATGCAAATTGGAAAAGATAAAGTCAAACTATCCCTATTTACAAATGACATGATTTTGTATATAGGGGATACAAAAGACTCCACTGAGAGACTACTGGAACTAATGATAGAGGTTGTAAAGTGGCAGAATATAAAATCAACACACAAAAAACAATAGCCTTTGTACACACAGACAATGCCACAGCTGAGAAAGAACGTTTAAGATCTATGTTCATGGATTGAAGAATTAATATCATTAAAATGTCCACACTGCTGAAAGCAATTTAAGGATTCAAGGCAGTCCCAATCAAAATACCAAGGACATTCTTCTCAGATCTAGAAAAAGTGATACAAAAATTCATATGGAAACAGAGGAGACCGTGAATAGCTAAAGCAATCTTTTACAACAAAAACAAAGCTTTAGGTATCACAATACCTGATCTCAAGACATACTACAGGACAGTTATAATCCAAACAACCTGGAGCTGGCACAAAAAAAGATGTGTACTACAACAGAACAGAATAGAAACTCCAAAAATCAATCCACACATCTACAGCCAACTTGTCTTGACTAACGAGTGAAAATCAATCCCTGTACCAAGGACAGTACTTTCCCTTTCTATAACCTGTTTGAGAGTAGGCAGGTAATATCTGTGTGAATTGCAGTGAAATACCAATGCCAATTCATCCTTAATATTGTATAATCTGAGGTCACAACATTTGGATCCATCTGTTTTCCCTTTTTATATCATAATTTTTAGGGGATTTTCATATCTCACAATTCTAGAGTAACAAGTTCTGTTTTCTGATAACTCAAAATAAAAACCTTAACTAAACACAACACAGCAAGGAAAATATTATGAGTTTCAGTAATCACAATTTTCCTAATCAATATTTGATGGTTTAATTTCAGTTTTCTGTGTTTCTTGCTGTGATATTAAAATATAGATGCTTTTAGTAATTTTAATATATAAAATTATAGAATAATATCTCAAAAAATAAAATATAATACAAATTAAGGCATTTTAAAATTATAACAAGTTTATCTTAGTTGTAACAAGGAAATTCACCTTCATTTGCTTTCTAAAAGTGTGTTTCTAGACATATTTACTTTACACTCTTCAATAACACATAGTATTTAATACAAATGCTAGAATTTTTCCAACACAATAAGCTCATTCCTTAAAGATCTATGACAAGAAAGTGACATGTCTTCTATCTCACAATCACCCAGTTCTTAAGATACGGTTTAGGTTTGCTCTATTGCATTACACAAAGGAAAAATGCAAGTACTTAGCACTACATTTGTGGCATGTAGAAGAATCGTATTATAAGAAGTATATAAGAAAACTCAGATAGCACCTACTCATGTAAATTTTTGGCAAAGTTAATTAATTTAAAGACATTAAATAAAATTGGTTCATAGGCAATGATAGAAATGGATATGGAAAGAATAAATCTTCAGTCAAGAAAAATCCTACTATATTCTGAGTATTTCTCATATATTACATTTATGTAATATAAAATTAAGATATATTAATCTTGGAACCATTTATTACTCAAAAAACAGCATGGAAGTGGAATTCATTCAGGTGATGCCCTGAAGCCAAGAGATAGAACTATAGATAGATGAGTTCACTGAAAACTGAAACCAGGGAGAGTACAGAGTCTCAGGTTTTTCCTGCATTTATGTTGCATGGTTTTTAGTATAATTTGCTCTCAGAGAAGACAGACCATTATTTTCCTCATTATAAAATCTGAAGCCTCATGAATTTTCATTTTATAATTTGAAATCTTAGGAAAGAGGCTAACTTAATGATCTTTGTTCTAAAAATAGAAAAATCTTTTAGTAGGGAGGGACTCAAATGTTTAGCTTAATTTATACTCATTTCTAAAACTATCACATTGTTAAAAGTAGATGACAAAATAACAGTGTTATAAGGAAACTGGTGGATAGAGTGTGAAGAAATGCAATTTCAAGATCACACAAGAGCTAATCAGGTTTTATAATAATAAAAACAGTAGATAAGCCCTATTACTAATTGCTCCTATTAAAGTATGTTTTGACTGAGAAGCAGTGGCAAATGCAAGGTTTAGAAAAGGTAATTATAAAAACCATATTGCCCCATCCAAAGGAATCTAAGTATAGTTAATGGTTAAAACACTAATTGCAAAATATGACTCGCAAAGTAGAGTACGAATACAAATAAATATGCAGTTAAATCTACAGTAGAAATCAGAGATAAAGAAAGATGGTTGTACATTTTATACACACAGAAAAACCAGCCATTGGTTTTGAAAAATATTTCTATTGGTAAATAATCCATGAAAGAATAAAAAGACCAGGGTGAGAGATGTCATATTGTAAGGGATCATTATGTCATAACAAGGAGTTTGACACAAAACTATAAAATGGATGGGATCCATGGTTTAATTAGTATATATGCTATTTTGATCCCAGTCAGAGATAGGCATTATGCTTGTTCATGTGTTGCATGTCCACTATAATTTTAAAATACTTTTATCCACTTCCAAGCTGTTCTTTGGAAATTTATATTCTTTAAATAAAAGCTTTATATAAAAAAAAATATTTTTATCTCTATTTGCAGTCCTGTGGGCAACAGCTTAACCCACACTCTCAGTAGTTGATTTCAAACCAGATATAACTGATGTTACAAGGAGAGGGAGCTCCCCAATCTTTATAAACTTAGGATCCATGAAATATAATTTTCACTAAATGCATTCAATTCTGAGAGGTTTGAGATGCCCACAAACCTGCTAAGAGCCAAAATTAATTTCCTTGCTGTCTTTGACGGGTTATACTATTCAAAATGCCTCAAATATTTTTTGGATTACATTAAGTACATGTGCTTCCTTATGCTTAGCTTTATAGCATAACTCTCATATTTCTACCCGCTCTGTTTTCATATCCTTATATTAACGTTATGCTCTCCTCCTGCCATCCCCTTTCTAGATTACTCTTGGAAACTATTTTATAGGGGGCCAGTGCCCTGGTGTAGTGGGTTAAGCCTCCACCTGAGTGCCAGCATCCCATATGGTTACTGTTTCATGTCCTGGCTGCTCCTCTTTTGATTCTGCTCTGTGCTGGTGGCCTGGGGGGACCCGGGGAGGATCCTGACTCCTGGTATCAGATCAGCCCAAGTGTGTCCTTTGTGAACATTTGGGGAGTGAACCAGATTGGCAGACCTCTCTCTCTGGGGCTCTGCCTCTCAAATAAATAGATGAATCAAAAAGGAAGGCGAGGCAAGGTGAGGCAAGGCAGGGCAGGGCAGGGCGGAGCGGGGAGAGAAGGGAAGGGAAAAGAAGGGAAGGGAAGGAAAGGGAAGGGAAGGGAAGGAAAGGGAAGGGAAGGGAAGGGAAGGGAAGGGAAGGGAAGGGAAGGGAAGGGAAGGGAAGGGAAGGGAAGGGAAGGGAAGGGAAGGGAAGGGAAGGGAAGGGAAGGGAAAAAGAAGAAAACTTATTTTCTAACCAGCCACATTCCATATTCTATGTGCGTCACTGAAGAATATTGTTATTCCCTGATATTCACTGAAATATAGCTTAAGTCTATGACTTTTCCACTAGAACCTTCTCCCTAATATTTTTAGATTTCACATATCTCAAAGTTAGCAGCTCTCAAAGGCATCCTTACTCCTTAAAAACCATTGAACTTCTCCTCATTTAGAGAAGTTCATTTTTTCAGAAGCATGTCCTTGGCCTGCACACCTCTTCATTCCTCCTATTGCTTTGCCTTTTTGAAATAATTCAAAAATAAACAACAGTGACAGAAGAGTAAAAACAAAGCAAAAAAAAAATTCTTATTTCAGTTGCCACACCATGCAAAATTGCCTTGACTTGAAAATTATCTCATCATTCCTAACATTTTAGTGTATAATTTCTAAAACAAAAAATAAAACAAAAACACTATTCTCTAATGTGACTATGATTTAAACAAATAAAAAATTTAAAAATTGCCATTGACACTATCTATCTGAGTTATTCACAGACTCCATTTATGATTTATCTTCAGTCAAAAGTGATTCAACCAAAGATCAGACATTGCATTTGGTGCCATGACTCTTTAAGTCTACATCAATCAGAAGTTCCAGAGATTTTTTTTCTTTGATGAATATAAAACTTTAAAGATTACAGTCCAATTATTTTGTAAAATGCCCCTCAGCTGGAGTTTGCCTAATGTTTCCTCATTATTAGATTCTAGTGAAGCATATTTAGCAGAAATTGTATCTTGTCACATGGTCCATGGTTCTCCTTTGTCCGCTGTTTCTACTTTTCTAATTTTCTTATTACTTCAAATGTTGACTTTGATCACCTGATTAAAGTAGCATTCTCCAAACATTTCCACTTTAAAATTACTGATTTTTTCTTTGTAATTAATACATATTACATGGAAAGGTAAGTTTGAAACTCAGCATATGTCCCATCCATCATCAAGCCTTCACTGAGGGGGTTTTTCTCATCTGTTATCTTTACCTGACAGAGTAAGCCATCTCCTCATGGGAGATTTTTAATTCAATCACATCTCCTAAATTTATTGGTAGGCTTTACAATGTGAAAAAATAGTTATTATGTATTTATTCATTTATTTATGTCAATATTGACTTGTAGTTTTCTATTTTATTTGATGCAGTCTAGTATTTACATTACCTCATAAAAGTTGATTCAGATTGTCTCAGCCACTGAAACATCTTTAACACTGTTTTCTGTTATAATTTTCCACACTTCTGAAAACCCTTAATTCTTTATAAAAACTGAAATAAATAAATAAACATCTGGGTTTAATAATATTAAGTGGCAATTAGATTCTTTTTTTTAAATGTCCACAAATTTAATCCAGTAACACAAAGGATAATACATCATAGGCATATTGTGTTGGTTCTCAGAATTAAAGATTGGTTTATCATTTTTGATTTATTATTTTTTAACTTTTATTTAATAAATATAAATTTCTTAAGTACAACTTTTGGATATAGCAGCTTCCCTCCCCATAACCTACCTCCCACCCAAAACATCCCATCTCCCACTTCCTCTCCGATCCTATTCTTCATCAAAATTCGTTTTCAATTATCTTTGCATACAGAAGATCAACTTAGTATTTACTAAGTAAAGATTTCAACAGTTTGCACCCACAAAGACACACAAAGTACAGAGTACTGTTTTAGTGGTAGTTTTACCATTAATTCACATAGTACAACACATTAAGGACAGAGATCCTACATGAGGAGTAAGTGCACAGTGAATCCTGCTATTGATTTAACAATTGACACTCTTATTTATGACGTCAGTAATCACCCAAGGCTCTTGTTATGAGTTGCCAAGGCTATGGAAGCCTTTTGAGTTCACCAACTCCGATCTTATTTAGACAATGTCATATTCAGAGTGGAAGTTCTCTCCTTCCTTCAGAGAAAGGTACTGCCTTCTTTGATGGGCCATTCTTTCTTCTGGGATCTCACTCACAGAGATCTTTCATTTAGGTTTTTTTTTTTTTTTTTTTTTTTTTTTGCTAGAGTGTCTTGGCTTTCCCTGCCTAAAATACTGTCATGGGCTTTTCAGCCAGATCTGAATGCCTTTAGGTCTGATTCTGAGACCAGAGTGCTGTTTAGGATATTTGCCATTCTATGAGTCTGCTGTGCTGTGTATCCCACTTCCCAAGTTGGATTGGTCTTTCCTTTTTAGGCATTTAGGCAATTAGATTCTTTTTTTTTTTTTTTTTTAAGTGGCAGGTAAAATAGCAAGGTTTATTAGAGAAGGGACATCCGTAAGAACGCATGGGCACCTCTCCAGACAGGACCTGAGAGATAGTGCGCAGTTGCTCGGACTGGGGTGGGGGGTGAGGTTACATGTTGAGTGGAGAGATTACACCTGGCCAGACCAGGCAGGCGACTCAGCAGAGAGGCAGAGGGCTGAGCACACAGTCTGGTTGAGGCTGGGGGTTTTTAAGGAGATGGGTCTTGCTTCCCCACCTCTGCTCCTCTTGGAACAAAGGGCTTTTTGGATGTAAATAGAAAAATTTCTCTCTTGTAGGTCTGAAACAAAGGACTTTATGGATGCAAATGTTATCAGACAGGAGGAAGGGTGGGCAGGACCCCCCAGAGAATTGTGATCTGGAGCAGGGTATTTGAAATGTTTTACATAGGGAGCTTTTCAAAAGCTAAAAAAAATTTAAATGCAATGAAAAAAATATTCTTAGGTTTAAAATTTTGAGAAATATGAGGTCTTTGGAACAAAGCAAAGTAGTTATGTAGCTTGGAAGGGGAAGTTATAAAGAATGTTTAGTGTTTCCCAACGCATTTGTAAAATCAATGTGTATACACAATAAAGTGCAATGAAATCACATAAGCAAGATATTATAAAGAAAGGTGAATGCTTAAAAACAATCAAGAAATAGATAGGACATACATCTTCAAAGTAAACAGGTAACTGTATATGTATTTCATACACAGAGAAATGGCCTAGAAAAGTATTTTCGTGGTGTCTATGTTGGACTGCAAGGACTCTATATTTTTTTAAAGATTATTTATTGATTTGACAGATAGTGTTATAGCCAGTGAGAGACAGAGACAGAGAGAAAGGTTTTTCCAACAGGTGGCTCACCCCTCCCAATGGCTGCAATGACTGGAGCTATGCCGATTTGAAGCCAGGAAACAGGAACTTCTTCCTGGTCTCCGACGTGGGTGCAGGGGCCCAAGCTCTTGGGCCATCCTTCATTGCCTTCCCAGGCCACAGCAGAGATCTGGACTGGAAGAGGAGCAACCGGGGTTAGAACCCGGTGACTATATGGGATGCCGGTGCCACAGGCAGAGGATTAACCTAGTGTATCACGGAGCCAGCCCCAGGACTCTTATTTTTTAAACTGATGAAAGAATCCCTTCTTTATGTTGTTAATTATTTTTGAACCTCTTGTAGATAAAGCTCTGTTTCTGGATGTAAAATGTCATTAAAATAGATCTCACTAAAATAGCTATTTGATGTTGCTGTTTTAAAATTATCCTACATAAGTGAAATCAGAGCCCTGCAAAGAATAAAAATATAATAAATGAGTAGATTGTGTAGGCAATCACTTTTAAATAGAAAATGCATAAAATCAGCAATAATAAAACTGTTTCAGAAGATAATTAAGTTAATGATGCACCAATAAAGAAGTGCTTCCTGGTGCCCATTTATTATAAAAATTTGTATTGTGAATCATTTATAGCTAGATCTCTTATACAGTTGTCACTTCACATATTTCATTGTATGTTTTGCATGAACAAAATACTTTGAAAAAAATAAGCTGATTCTCACATGGTCCAATAATTGAATGGAATTCCACAACACTATTGACCAGGAACAAAAATAAAAAAAATCTTTTGCATTATTTTCTTGTAAGAAAAAAAAAATCTTTGAATATCTAGGAAGCAAAAAAAAATAGATTATCAAATTCTCATTTAATTTTCATTTGTTGAGAGCTAATTGCATCAATCAAATATTTTTCCTTTTCCTTGGAGTGTAAAGATTTTCACTGAAGCATCTGTGTTGGTTTCAGCAGGGTAAGCCATCACCTGCGCCAGCATCTCATATCAGAGTGCCAATCTAAGACCTGGCTGCTCTACTTCTGCTCCAACTTCCTGCTAATTTGACTGAGAAGTAAATGGAAGATGTAATTTCCTTGCCTTTCAACCGGCTTTGCTATTTTTTGATATGTTTATCAAGAGTTTTCCTTCAATTTCCAAATATATTGAACATGATTTCTTGAAGTATTTTTTCTGTCCCATTTAGTCTCTGTTCCTCTGGAACTCCAAATATAGAGCAGAAGAATTGATATTAACACAGTTCTGAAGTTTTGCGTTTGTTTTCTTCTCTGAACTTCAGTTTGCACATTGTTACTGCTATGTCTTCAAATTCATTGCTCATTTCTTCCATAATATCTAACTGTGATTTATTGTCATTTAATAAATTATTCATCATTAGAACTTCTGTTTTCCACTTTTGAATATTTCCTTTGTTTATTTACATTCATACTTCTTTTAAATATTTTGGTGTGTTACACATAAATTAGATGTTTTTCTATCCCTGACTAATAATTCCCTCATCTCTGACATTTCTCTAATTCAGTTGATGTATTTTCTACTAACTATAGGTCATCATTTTCCTTCTTAGTAAAATAAGCAAATTTTAATGCATGTTAGATATTACAATTGTCACATGATTAGGATTAGAATTAGTTATTTTTTGTCTTGTTATAAACTTTGAAAAAATATTTCTAAAAATGGGATTTATCTACCTTGGACTCTGTATGTCTGCTCAATACACTTTGATATATTGATTTTGTCAAATGAGTCAATAGACTTTTCAACAAATAACATTATTGTTGGTTAAATTAATCTTGTTTCCAATCAGAAATACCGTGTTTTAGTGAAAAAACTGAATGGCATTTCTCATTGTAATGCATTTATTTGTAGCTTACTCTCACCTCCCCTGAAAATATGCTCTTCTTTATGAAATATTTTAAGTTAATTATTAGATTATTATAAGTTCCCAAATTATGAGTTTTGATCTGATTTAAGTATAAAAGTTATAAACTGATTAATTAAATTTTGAACTTAAAGAATAGAACTTGAAAGATAAAAATAAGATATATATAGTACATGCATACAAAAATTATTTTTCTGGAAATTATTACAATATTAAGAAATATCAAATACTCATGAAGTTCTTAGTCATGGAAAGTCTATTTTTCAAGGCCCTAAGAGTCAACATATATTAAATATTTTTATATCTTATGATATACTAACATCTGGATTTATATAATTGATTTACTACATTCTGATGTGGCATTTATTGCAATAATATTTGCTATGTATCTTTTCAAAAGATTTACACTACTAGTGTTTGTGTTAGTTTTTCATAATATTGTAAAATAAGTTAATGACTTTGATATACTCAGCTGTGTAGTCTTACTATCACACAACAGAATGCTTTGAACACAGCAAGACATCATTTAACATGTTTAATTAAAACGTGGCTCAAATATCTGATATAAAACAGAAAACAGAATGTTTCTTAGCTTCCAAATGTCTTTAAAGTTTGATCTTGATCTTCAAAACAGATATGCAATGTATAAATTGTAACCAAGAATCAAACGGAAATGCTAAAAACTTAATTCAATAGCATCTTAAAAAATTTGTGCATCATATCTAAATCAGACTTATTTCTGAAATGCAAGAATGGTTCAATACGAATGAATCAATGAATATGATGGGTCACTTTAAGAAAATGAAGGCTAAATGTCACATGATTATTTCAAAAGATTCAAGGACAGCATCTGGTAAATTTCCATACCATTTCAAGAAAAAATAATCAATTAATTATAAGAGCAAACAAAGCTCACAGCTACTATCATAGTGGTGAAACACTTAGAGATTTACCTCTTAGATTTAAAACAAGATAGGAATGCCTGGTTCTCACCAATTTTGGTCATGAATACATGAATAGGAAGTCCTAGCAAGAACGCTTATGCAAGAACAAGAAATAAAAGTTGGGATGGTATACCTAGTAAGGCCACCACCTGCAGTGTCACCATCCCATATGGATGTTGGTTCATGTCCTAGCTATTCCACTTCTGATCCGGCTCCCTGCTAATGGCCTGGGAAAGTAATGAAAGATGGCCCAAAAGTTTGGCCCCCTGCCACATACAGAGGAGACCAGGATAAATCTCCTGGCTCCTGTCTTTGCTGAGTCCATCTCTGGCCATTGAGGGCATCTGGGAAGTGAACCAGCAGATGCATGATCTGTCTGTCTCTCCCTCTCTGTTCTGATGTTCAAAATCAATCAATCAATCTTAAAGAATAAAAGTCACTTGTATCAGAAGGAAAGAAGTAAAATTACGTTTACAGATGACATTAAATGTAGAAAACCCTGAAAACAACCTCACCCCCCCAAAAAAAATCTGTCAGAATTTTTGTTTAGAAATAATTTTTTTAGAATTTAGAACTTTGTTAGAAATAAATTTGTTAGAATTTCGTGTAGAAATAATTGTGTGCATTGTTGAATTCACTCAAGTTGAAAGATATAAAATCAACATATAAAACAATTAGTATTTCTATTTACATACAAAACAACTACTAAAAAAAGAACAAGAAAATAATCCATTTTATAATAGATACCAAATAAAAAAAAAAAAGAGAAAGAACCGAGGAATAAATCTAACCAAGGAGATGAAAACTATAAACTATTGATGACAGAAATTGAAGACATAACTATTTGAAAAGATTTCCTGTGTCCACAATTTTGTAGGATTAATATTATCAAAATATTCATAACAATCTTAATATATCTTAATATTCAATCTAATCCTTATCAAAATCCTAATTGACTTCTTCACAAAAATAGAAAAAAAGTCCTAAATTCATAAGAAACCATTAAAACCAAACTTAATCAAAAGAATCTTGAGGAAAAAGAACAATGCTGAAAGCGCAATATTTCCTGTGTTTATTTTATGGGGGCCTGTGCTGTGGCTTAGTAGGCTAAGCCTCTGCCTGTGGCACTGGCTTCCCATATGGGACCTGGTTCAAGTCCTAGCTGTTCCTCTCCTTTTTTTTTTTTTTTTTTTTTTTGACAAGCAGAGTGGACAGTGAGAGAGAGAGAGACATGGAGAAAGGTCTTCCTTTTTGCCATTGGTTCACCCTCCAATGGCCGCCGCGGCAGGCATGCTGCGGCTGGCGCACCACGCTGATCTGAAGCCAGAAGCCAGGTGCTTCTCCTGGTCTCCCTTGGCGTGCAGGGCCCAAGGACTTGGGCCATCCTCCACTGCACTCCCGGGCCATAGGAGAGGGCTGGCCTGGAAGAGGGGCAACCGGGACAGAATCTGGCGCCCCTACTGGGACTAGAACCCAGTGTGCTGGTGCCGCTAGGCGAAGGATTAGCCTGTTGAGCCGCAAAGCTGGCCTGCTCCTCTTCTAATCCAGCTCTCTGCTTATAGCCTGGGAAAGCAGTAGGAGATGGCCCAAGTGGTTGGCCCTCTGCACCCATGTGGGAGATCTGGAAGAAGCTCCTGGCTCCTGGCTTTGGATCAGCCCAGCTTCTGCCATTGCAACCATTTGGGGAGTGAACCAGCAGGTATAAGACTTTTAAGTCTTTCTCTGTCTGCAACTCTGCCCCCAGGTAAGTAAATAAAACATAAAGTTCTCTACAACGTTCACATGTTATACACAGATTGATTCCAATTGATGTGCATAATAAGAGGCCTTGGAGGGATCCAGAGAGCTTCCATGTCTGCTGCATCTGGAGGCAGAGTGTATCACATATGTCAATGTGTCCATCAACCAGAAAGCTCCTTGAATTTTGAGCAGTGTTTTTATAGGTCAAGCACATAGGCACACTTGCCTAAATAATCTGCTATGTGGGTGGACTTGATCTCTTCTCCCTGAAGCTTTCACAAATAATTCTTCCAACCCTTTAATTACATGTGTGGTGTTTCTGTGGTGGCCTTCTGCTATCCTAAGTCCTCTTGATAGCATAAGTTACATAGGAATATAATGAGCTATTTCATTTGTACAAACTATCAGGGACCACTATATGTAAAAAAGAACTTTCAATGATGGAGTTCTAAGAATTTAGAGTTTTCTTCCTGCTAACCAAGGATAAGGGTCAGTGACATTCACTGCTATACGACATGTTTATACAAGGGATATAAGGATGATTAAATATTAGAAAGTGTTTTAATAGATTCTATTAAACAAATAAGTCTAAGGAAAACATTCATAAATTATATTTATAAATTTATATGCTGACAAGAAGTTTGATCAAATTCAATATCTATTTCTTCTTAAAATTCTCAAAAAAGAGAAACACATGAAATATTTATGCTTGTATCTATTTATTGATCTGTGTATGTATATAAATACATAAGCATACACATGTATCTCTGTGTTTCCAAAAAACTTACTTGTAAGTGTAATCTGATTCCTATAGAACTTCACATGGAGATAGACAAACTGCTTTTACATTTAATATAAAAACTATTTTGAGGTGAAGTTTTGTGGTGTCTCACATTTCTGCAGGTTTTGTGCATAAGTTGTTGATTGTCCTTTGTTCCAGATGATACTTTCAGGGATGTTTGTATAGTAAATAAACTTATAAAGTACAGATTATGTATCCAGAGCACCAGAGTAAAGCCGGCTTATACAATAAAGATAATGCCTCCCCTTGGAGCAAATGACAGACTAATTCTAAATAAACCAAAACAAAAGTCAGCATTCCTCTCCCGTAACACATAGCACTGTACAGGAAAGCATCCCTCTGGGCCCATTCACCTCACCCCTTGGGAAGCTAGAAGCAATCGGAACAGCACAAATATGCTGATGCTCATGCTGTTAGCTGTGCTGTAAATAATAAAGTCTTTTGTCTCTAACCCAGGAATCTAGGGTTTTATACCAGAGCCAATGCAACTACCAGGATAATTGTTAGTTTGGATGTAAACAAAACATGCATCCTTCTTAGTCCTTGACTATTAATATACAAGAAACATAGAAGAATATTTAAAAGTAAAGTATGTATAGGCTTTCAAATATTAAAATACCAAAAACCTTCTTTAATTAAAATAATATGGCACTAGTGTAAGACAGCACAGACTAAAGACATACAATAGAAAATCTGTAAAGAGATCTAATAAGACACAAAAATCTACATATGTAAAAATATAATGCAATTCATTAGAATAGGAGCAGATATTTAGTACAGAAGACTACACATGGACATCCACTTCCCATATCAGAGTGTCTTGCACTCAACTCCCTGCTTTACTCCTAGTTGTAGCTTCTTGTGAGTATGCACTCTGGGAGGCTGCAGATGATGGGTTACCTGTCTGGGTTCCTGCCACTCACTTGAGATGCAGATTGACTTCCTGGCTTTGGCTTGCTCCAGCCCAAACTCTTGTGGCCATTGAGTAACTGAATCAATGAAGGAGAAACTCTGTGGGTCTTTCTCTGATTCCCTGCCTTTCTAAATAACTGCATAAATTTAAAACATTAAAACAAAAGTAATCATTTTAATTGAAGATGTTGGGAGAATGAAAAAGTCATGGTTAGTGGGTAGAGAGGGATATGACAAGATCTGTTCTTTGTGCACAAAATTCAGCTTTTTTTTGGGCCATAAACCTAAATGGAAAAATTTAACTACACAAATAGTAAAATAAAATTATTGGTGAATAAGCCATCAATAAAACATGATTACTAAAAATCTACATGCAATAAAAGTTCAATAGCATTTAAGATATAATTAATCATTTCACAATATGTATGTATATCAAAACATCATTTAAGTGTATAAAATTTTGCCTGTCAAGTATGACTCAAAACTAAGGGAGAAAGGATAAAACATCTGATTTGAAAATATACAGTGAAAAACCTCTATGTATAAAAAGTACTACCAACTAATAAAAAATTGAAAAAAACTCAAAGATGTTGGCAACATGTTTTTCAGATGAAGTATAAGAATACAAAATCATGAAAGTACAGTTGAGGGGGCCGGCACAGTGGCGCAGCAAGTTAATGCCCTGGCCTGAAGCACTGCCATCCTATATAGGTCCCGGTTCTAGTCCTGGCTGCTCCACTTCTAGTCCAGCTCTCTGCTGTGGCCTAGGAAAGCAGTAGAAGATGGCCCAAGTCCTTGGGCCCCTGCACCCATGTGGGAGACCCAGAAGAAGCTCCTGGCTCCTGGCTTTGGATTGACACAACTCTGGATGTTGCAGCCATCTGGGGAGTGAACCAGCAGATGGAAGACCTCTTTCTCTCTCTCTGCCTCTCCTCTGTATATGTAACTGTGACTTTCAAATAAAAATAAATAAATCTTAAAAAAACTAATGTAAATGCAAAGAAAATGGGTCACATTGATATTGGGGACCAAATCACACGGCTTGGTAGCACTGGTCTTTATAAGTCCTCCTTATACTAAAGTGAAAAAAAATTCATTAAATTTAAAGTTTGATAAGAAACCAATGCCATTTTAATGCCACTTTTTTATTTTTTGCTACTCCCATTCCTTTCTGTTTTTAGTATATGAGTTTAACAAAAAATAAAAATTTATTATCCCAACTAACTAATACAGCTAAATAATTAAGCAATCTATCAATCAACATATTTAGGTGATGAGGAGGGTCTCAGAAAGGTTTTTGTGGACACCCCCTACTATATATAACAAGTTTAAAGAAAATGAAGTTTTATTCTGGCCTGCGCCGTGGCTCAACAGGCTAATCCTCCGCCTTGCTGCGCCGGCACACTGGGTTCTAGTCCTGGTCGGGGCGCCGGATTCTGTCCCCGTTGCCCCTCTTCCAGGCCAGCTCTCTGCTGTGGCCCAGGAGTGCAGTGGAGGATGGCCCAAGTGCTTGGGCCCTGCACCCCATGGGAGGCCAGGAAAAAGCACCTAGCACCTGGCTCCTGCCATCGGATGAGCACAGTGCGCCGGCCGCAGCGCGCCGTCCGTGGCAGCCATTGGAGGGTGAACCAACGGCAAAGGAAGACCTTTTTCTCTGTCTCTCTCTCTCTCTCACTGTCCACTCTGCCTGTCAAAAAAAAAAAAAAAAAAAGAAAGAAAATGAAGTCTTATTCTAAAAAATAGAAGATCAGACATACAAAGAAACATTAAAACTGAATGTTTAAGGAGCTGTCATAGAACTAAGTCAAGGTAATGTGGGACTCCCAGAAAGTTCTAATTGTCCCAGAGAAACGTAAAAGACTATTTTAAAAGATAGAACATTTCTAATGTCTTTAAAATGCTAGTTTTCGGGTAGCTGGCATATCATGCAGCAGTTGATGTAACTACTTGGGATGCCTGCATCCCATATCAGAATTCCTGACACAAGTCCCAGCTACTCTGCTTTCAATCCGCTACCTGCTAATGTGCAGCTCTCGAGGCAGCTGATGGTGGCTCAGCTACTTGGATTTCTCTACTCATGTCGATGACCCAGATGGAGTTGCAGATTTCTGGCTGCAGCCTGAGCCAGCCCTGACTGCTGTAGGCGTTTGGGGAGTTAACCAGCAGATGGAAGATTTATCTCTCTTTGTCTTCCAAATAAAAGATAAAAATAAATATTTTTTTAAATAAAAAGCTATTTTTTTCTCAAATTAGATGGAAAAGTGCATGGAATATTATCAGGAGGAAATGAATGGATGGATGAGGATACTGAAATTATAAACTAAAAAGCTAGCGAATTAAGAAGCACTCACATGACCATATTTAGACCAGTACAAGAGACTTAGACAGAAAAAGGGCAAGAATTAAGAAAATCAAGGGGTTGGTGCAGTGGCGCAGTAGGTTAATCCTCTGCCTGTGACTCCGGCATCCCATATGGGTGCTGGTTCTAGTCCCGGCTGCTCCTCTTCCAATCCAGCTCTCGGCTGAGGCCTGGGAAAGCAATAGCAGATGGCCCAATTCCTTGCATGTGAGTCCCAGAAGTTCCTGACTCCTGGCTTCGGATGGGCGCCGCTCCAGCTGCTGCGGACATCTGGGGAGTGAACCAATGGAAGGAAGACCTTTCTCTCTGTTTCTACCTCTCACTCTCTGTAACTCTACCTCTCAAATAAATAAATAAATAAAAATTTAAAAAAAGAAAATTAAGATTGTAGGCATGAATAGATCTCAGAAGGCTGCTAGGCCCTGCTAAATAACGTGGACCTTACCTAGGAAGATATTTTAAGATATTAAAAGGTTTGAGGCCAAGAAACAACATGAGCCTTCCTTGACACTTTCATTTTTTTTTTTTCCCCAGGAGAGAGAAAGAGAGTTTGCTGTACTTGATAAGCTGCGGGTTCAGGAGTCCTGGATCTCTTCTCTCCTGAACATGCTTTGAACTGTACCAGAGGTCAACGTCATCCTCACCATCGGACGATTCGACCACCACAATTACTGGATTATCTCAGCATTGGGTGTGACTCAGAGGGCTGCAACCTAGTCTCCAGGGGACAAATAATATGTTTCCTAGCTTTCCAATTCTCTGTCTTTCCCCAGGATGTCCTTCAAGTCCCATTCATGGGCTTCTGTCATTCATGGGCTTCTGCCATTAACCTAGTAGTGGTTTCTACCCTCAAGTCAGTGAGAAAGGCTCCTTTCACAGTTTCTGCAGCTGCTCAGACACCTTTTTTTTTTATTACATAAAGGGCATTTAATTGCCTTTTGTAATGGGTGAGCCATCACTTTGGCCCATTCCTGAGTGTGGGGGCATAGGGCTGGTGCTGCATCTAGGCAAACAAGAGTACCACATATTCATGACCAGCTACCCCTGAATCCTGCCCCATGGAATGGTACTAAAATCTATACTGGTATAAAACAAATCCTGCTGACTGTAACAAGTGCAATGCAGGCGCTCAGCTCCAGGGAGATCCAGGCCAGATTCAGGCAGGCCCCAAAACAACTGCAGCGCCCATCTTATATTCATAATTCTTTATTCTTGCTCTGACATGTGAGCACACACAGAGGATCTGCACTCAGCTATGGATTCAGCAACTTACATGTGCATATAGATAAAAGTGGCAGGTGGACAAAGAGTTACATAGCAGAAGTTTATCTATTTCTGGACTTGCTGACTTGAAGAAATGTATCAATTCTGGGCCTGGGGATAGTGACCACATTGAGGGAGCCTGATGAACTTTATTTTTTCCAATCGAGAGCCTATACGATATGGTGGTTCAGCTTGATCTCCCTGTGACACCTTAGTGAAATCTGTTATGTTTTCTGCTTTGTTAAGTAATGATCAACAAAGCCGTCTTAAAAGAATTAATACATGTTCTTTTTTTAAAGATTTTATTTGTTTATTTGAGAGGTAGAGTTACAGACAGTGAGAGGGAGAGACAGAGAGAAAGGTCTTCCATCCAATGGTTCACTCCCCAAACGGCCGCAATGTCTGGAGCTGCGCCGATCTGAAGCCAGGAGCCAGGTGACTCTTCCCGGACTCCCACATGGGTGCAGGGGCCCAAAGACCTGAGCCATCCTCTACTGCTTTCCCAGGCTACAGCAGAGAGCTTGATTGGAAGAGGGGCAGCCAGGACTAGAACCAGCACCCATATGGGATGCCGGCACTATAGGCAGAGGATTAACCTACTGCGCCACGGCGCTGGCCCCAATAAATGTTCTTAAATATAGATTTCTGACTGCTTTAAGATTAATAAAATTATTGCTGGTTTGTATTAAAACGTTTCATCTTCCAGTCCAGCTCTCTGCTATGGCTGGGAAAGCAGTAGAGGATTCCCTGGCAACGATAGGGAGGCAAAGCCTAACTGCAGGAGAAATAGTATATGAAACAGAGATCTTGATCAGAGAAAAATAAAAAAACTAAATATCAGGATGGAGTCCCTGATGTTAACTAGAAATACAATTAGATTAAAGATGTTATTAGGGAAAGGTTCTTACGCATGATTTCCTGATAGTAAATGTCACTGATAATAACTGTTACAAAGATTTTGCTAAAGTCACATCCTCTATAAAGAGGTATACACACTTTAAAGAGCAGGTGCCAACTAATATGATACTTGCTATTCTCACACGTAATGCTAAAATATCGCCACCAAAGGCAAGTCAATGCATCTAAAAATAGCAACTACCTGTGACATTCCCAATAATTGTAGATACACACTTTTGCCTACATTTACTGGTGAAAAATATTTTTCTAAAACTAAACAAATAAGATTTCAATATATAAATTTTATTTTCTCTTGCCCATAGTGATTCTACTTGTATGTCTCCTTGCCCTTACACTTGCTTCCTTTTAAACAAGTTAATTCATTTTAACTCCTCCAGAATACAACAATTCCCTCAATATCAAATTCCTCACCACTTTCCTTCCATCTATTAGGAATATCTCTAAGACCCCACTCAGCAGGAAGCTGTTAGAGAAGACAGATTTTGCCTCTATCCATAATAATATGCATGAAATAACAAGAAGCAACTCTGTTGGAAGATAAAGGATGCCCCCTCTGTTCAATGAAAAACAAAAATGCACGTGGGACCTGTGATGTGACATAGTGAGTCCTATTTGTGTGCCGGTTTGAGACCCAGCTGCTCTGCTTCTGATTCAGCTCTCTGCTATTGCCTGGGAAAACATCAGAAGAATACCCAAGTCCTTGGGTCCCAGGACCCATGCAGGAGACCTAGAAAAAGCTCCTGGCTTCTGGCTTCAGATTGGCCCAGCTCCAGCTGCTGTGGCCACTTGTGGGGTGAGCCAGCGATGGAAGATCTCTCTCTCTCTCTCTCTGCCTCTGCCTCTCTGTAACTATTTAAAATAAATTAATTAATTAAAACAAAAATTAAAATGTACATTCACTTAATTTTTTTATCTTTTTTTTCCCCCTGATATCTCTTTTACAGGAACTCTGCAAACCTGGTTATCTTGGAAACTTGCTCAGAATAAAGCGTTCTACTTTGCACATATCCCAACACTAAGAATATATGCCCTGGCTTGTGCAGAATTTCCTCCACGGCTTGTACATGCAGCAAGAATAAGATTATGTTGTTAAATTGAGTTCATACCACCATAAAAACTAAAGTATATACTACAGCCTCTCTGCCCCTTCACAGTGGCTTCCCAAAGCATAGCCCTTCTTCTGTGAGCCAAAATTTAGTTTTGCCAATAAACTGCTGCTAAACAATCTTGGCTGCCCTACATACTTTGACCCATCAAATATCTATCAGATTTATTTATTAGTTTGGAAAACAGAGTGATAGTGAGATAATGAGAGCTAGAGAAAGAGAGAGAGAGACAGAGACAGAGAGAGAGAGAGAATCAACCATATGCTGGTTTTCTCCCCAACTGGTCACAGTAGCCAGATTTGGGCTTAGTGGCAGTCGGGAGCCTGCATCTCCATGCTGATCTCCCACAGGGGTAACAGGGACCCAAATACTCGGGTCAGTTGCCGCTGCTTTCTCAGGCATGTAATCTGGAAGTTGAATTGGAAGAGGAGCAACCAATGCTCCTCTATGGGATGATATGGGATGCCAGCATGGCAGACAGTGGCTTAATTCACTGAAGCAAAGTGTAGGCCCCAGGAATATTTGGTTTCACAGGATAAAAATGAATATGATCCTATAACGGCATGTGAACCTTCCTATAACTCTCACCAGTAGCAAGAGCTGCTTGTACACTTCCTGTACATGTGCTACATTTTCACACAGAAATTGTTTCTCTCAAGCCAATTAAGTTCTGGTAAATGAATGTCTTAAAAATTGGCCTACACAAAGCTGGAAAGTCTGCAGGCAAATGACTATTTTGCTGTTCCTGAAGGTCTTCTTTGTACTTGGAGGTACCAACATATTGGGTGCAATTACCTTTGGTCTTCAGTGGTTTAGTACACATCTATTTGCGCCCATCTTCTTACTATTATAAGTATATGACAAAAACAGACTACCGTTGACAAAATGAGTGTCATAACACTACCTGTAGCTTTTACCTGGAAATAAGAAGCTATATCCCTAACACTAATGGATTTAGGGATCAATTATATTAAATCTTTATAATTTTCATACATCATCATCAAGAATCCTGAGGATAAGAATGTGTACTGCATACTCATAAAAGAGGGATTTTTCCCAAGTGGTCAGTGGGTCAATGTAAGATAAGGGGAATCACATGGGTAATACTAAGGTTCATCATAAAATTGCTATTTTCGGTGCGTATTTCTGAGCCCTCCCTGGAAACCCCGAATCAAAAGCTTTGGTGCTATGATTCCTCCTGTTTGGAGTGCTCTCTAGGTGATTGCTGTGTGTATCATAATTTGACAATGTTGGTAAACACAAGGGTTAAATCTGCTTGGTGTGTCACCAGGTAATCAGTCTCAAGTGGGAGTTGCGCAAAGAAAGTTTTATTTGCTGTGACAACCAAGGGATTCAGTGGGAAGGTAGAGCTCCCTAAAGAAATTGCCTTTTGGAAAAACAGTTTGCTAGGGCTTTTTAAAGCCTGGGTTAAGGGAGTGTCCAGAATGCAGCATATTTGAAGCAGCTGGACTCTTCTTGCTCAAGCAACATAAATCTTTATTTATTTTATGCTTAAAACCTTGGTTCATACAAGTGTTCTGTAGCTTTCCTTGATTGTGATGGGCTGACCCTCTCTGATTGCAATGTTGTAAGATAAGCTTTTCTGGAACATCTTCAAACAAACATACAAACAAATCTGAAACAAGTCAACTGTTTGAGTCTGCCTTTATTCATTTCTGTTCATCTTCTCAGATAAATCCTACACTCTTGCTGACAAGAGCACTAGTGCAAAGACTAATTTTATTTCAGTTCTTCCTTTATTATTAAAGAGAAAGAAACATAGCACTCAGAAGCAAATCAGCTATGGAGTAATCATACTTGCTTAGGATATAGACAGGTAGAAATCTTCATGGAACAAGTGACCCTATGCTAAGTTTTGGGGGAGTGTAATCAGGGCAAAGAATTAATTGCAGAGAAAAGTTTTGTAGAAATATGGAAATGTTCACATAATGATAAATATAACAAATTGACTATAGTGTAGGGTGAGAAATACAAAGGGAGGAAACATAAATAAAAGATAGTTTGATATGATGATATGTTCGAGTCTGAATGACAGTTGTGTTAGTTTCCTATTGCTGCTTTAACAAATCAGCATAAATTTGATGGCTTAAAACAATACATATTCATTATTTTGGGTTGGGTGTTGTGATGCAGCAGGTTAAGCTGGGGCTTTGGACAACCACATTCCATATCAGTTTCAAGTCTCAGCACCTCTGCTTCCAATCCAGCTTCCTGTTAATGCACCTGGAAGGCAACAGATAATAATTTGAGTACTCAGATTCCTGCTAGCCACATGGGAGACCCAAATGCAATCCTGGGATTCTGGCTTTGGCCTGGCTCAGCCCTGGCTGTTGTAGGCATTTGGGTAAAGGACAACATAATGGAAGATCTTTTTCTTTGTTTCTCCCCCTTTCTCTGTCAATCTACTTTTCAAATAAATAAGTGAATCTTTTTTTAAAAAAAATCACTAATTTACATTTCTGGAGGTCAGAAGTTCTATTTAGGTCTTACTGTGTTAAAATCATAGTGTCAGAAGAATGGCATTCCTGTCAGGTTTTTTGAGAGAGAATTCCTTTTCTAGCCTTTTCCAACTTCAAGAACTTCCTACATTCATAGGCTTCTGGCACCCTCTCAATAACTACGTCATTCTGATCTTTGTTTCTGCTGTCGCATCTCCTTTACTCGAACTTAGACTTTTTTGCCTCTCTCTTCTTCATTTTAGGACACTTATGATTATGTTGGGCCCATGAAATAAACAATTATCCCTATATCAGGACCCTCAGTCACATTTGCAAAGTCACTTTGGCCACATAAATCCACATATTCATAGGTTCTGGAGATTAAATTGGGCGCATCTTTGATGATTTGGGAATATTCTTCCTACTACATCACATTTTGAATTATGAGATTTTTGGTAGACGCTGAGACCCTAAAATTTTCTTCAAAAAAATCATTTATCAGAGCATTGGGTTTGCATTATTTAATCTTAAAAATGAGAAGAAAAGAAAGAAAACATCACTTTGGTTCATGTTTAACTTAGAATGTAGTTTGTGCAGATTCTAGATAACATATTTTTCTTGATAAAAATTTACACATTATTCAGAGACTCCTGTTTGTCAAATATCTGTATTTTGTGGGTCAGTTATAGTAGAAACTGAGATATTAAAAAGAAAATAAAAACTTCAATATAGGCTTTTTGTGAATTTTAGAATGTCATTTAAAGGTTCCTTTGATGAAATAGTGTTAAGTATAAGTAGGGTACTGTATGCCCATATAAATTATGATTGGGGCCAGTTTAATTTTTTCTGGGGTTACATATGAATGAGAAAATGGGTGTTAGCATTTTTATGAGGTCACAAAATGTCAGTTGTTGAATAATGACTATGAATAAATATCCTATCCACAGAAGTTTAATCTTCCTCATGGTCTACTTTGACAGAGTCTCTTTAGTAACAGATAGGTACTTATTACCTATTACCCCATCTCAGGACTCACTTTAAAAGCAGTTTAGCAGTTAATAGGCAACTAATATTTTCATCAGTTTTTATTAAAAGTGAATTATCTCCTTGCTGCCTCCTTAGGATGAATCCCCAGATACAATTTAAGCAACTGTATAATAAGTGAAATATACACCCACATTTTTAGAAGACCTGTTCATGTACCAATGCTGAATATCAGCTATGACTTCTGGAGTTTCAAAGTTATTTGATAGGCTGGGTAGAACAAGAACCTTGGATGTTCAAAACAACATCACATATTCAATGTATTATAAATCAAATAATAATGGCTCTCAAAAACTCTTTCTTCCCTCAGTGTCTTTGTATTTAGTGGTTTTATCATCCTTTGAATTTCACTACATATAAATCATTAGTAATTTCCAACGTTGTTCTTTCCTCAATAGCTACATCAGCAGATAACCACTTGTTATCTTTGAAGTCATATTTGTGATTCCACACTGTGTTACCTCCTCTCTCTTATTCAGAAACGTTGAGCTACTCTCCTCAAAATACTGTAGAGTTTTGCAAGGAGAACTCTTAGAGAGACAACAAATGCCTTCCACTGAGAGTTGAATATGTTCTCTACATTTCATGTGCTGGAACCTTAATTGGCAATTACAGCAGCAGTGTTGTGAGGTGGGACTTTTAATGAGGAATTGTGTTATGAGAGCTCTGCCATAATGAAGGAATTAATGTTATAACAGAAGTAGATACAGATGGAATGATAAGTTTAGTTGCCCATCCCTTTCTTGCTGTCTGCCATATGTGCAATATATTTTCCCCCTTTCACCACAGAATGACATGGAAAGGAGACCCTTACAGAGTTGTGTACTTCTTTTTAATTGAACTTCCCCCTCTTCAGATCCTTGATCCAAATGTACTTATAAGGTTTATAAATTACTTTTTTGGAAGACTTGGATATTGATCCTTATTAAAACTTTAAATTGTACCCCAATTTAAAACAAGATAGATCAATGAATCAAGCTTCAGTGCTTTGCTTCAAACTATAGATTTTATGGGAAATGAGATTTCCAAAATTCCTTTTATAATGTTATAAATTTTGGCTGGCATTATGTTTTTTTTTAAAGATTTGTTTATTTATTTGAAAGACAGAGTTACACAGAGAGAGGAGATGCAGAGAGAGTTCTTCTATCTGCTGGTTCACTTCCCAATTGGCTGCAATGGCTGGGGCTGCACCAATCTGAGCCAGGAGCCAGGAGCTTCCTCCAGGTCTCCCATGTGAGTGCAGGGGCTCAATGACTTAGGCCAACCTCCACTGAAGAGAGCTGGATAGGAAGTGGAACATCTGGGACTCGAACCGGCACCCATATGGGATGCTGGCACTGAAGGCAGCAGCTTTACCTACTACGCCACAGAGCCTGCTCCTTTTTTAGGTATTCTTTTTTTTTTTTGACAGACAGAGTTAGACAGTGAGAGAGAGAGAGAGAGAGAGACAGAGAGGAAGGTTACTTTTTCCATTGGTTTACCCCCCCCACCGCCCGCCAAATGCCTGCTACGCTGGTGCTATGCCGATCCAAAGCTGGGAGCCAGGTGCTTCCTCCGGGTCTCCCATGCGGGTTCAGGGCTGAAGCACTTGGGCCATCCTCCACTGCCTTCCTGGGCCACAGTAGAGAGCTGGATTGGAAGAAAAGCAACCGGTACAGAACCCGGCACCCCAACCAGGGCTAGAAACCTGGGTGCAGGCACTACAGGTGGAAGATTAGCCAAGTAAGTTGTGGCGCCAGCCGGCATTGTGGTTTAGTAGATTTAAGTGCTACCTGCAAAGCTGGCATCACAAATGTGCAGCAGTTCAAATTCTGACTGCTCCATTTCCAATTCAGTTTCCAGCAAATGCACCTGGGGAAGCAGTGGAGGATGGCTTAAGAGATTAGATCCCTGTATCTATTTGGGATACCTGGATGAAGCTCCTGGCTCCTGGCTTTGGTCTAGATTAGCATAGGCCATTTTGGTCATTTTGGGGAGTGAATCAGAGGATGGAAGACCTTTCTCTCTGTCTCACTTTCTGTTTCGGTAACTGTCTTTCAAATAAATAAAATAAATCTTTTTAAAAATAATGTTATAAAGTAACAAAACATTAACCATTATTCTTGTATAAAAAAGAATATTGTCAAACCTTTGATGTATAAACATCACTAAGGTATAATGTATTAAAATGAGTTAATAATAAATTTTTAGTAGAGTTCTTTGGATCCCCTAAATAAAGAATCATAACAGCTGCAAAGAGGGATAGTTTGACTTCTTCTTTCCCAATTTGTATCCCTTTCATTTCTTTTTCTTGCCTAATGGTTCTGGCTAATACTTCCAGTTATTTGAATTACTATTGAATAGCAATGGTGAGACTGGGCACCCCTGTCTGATACAAGATCTCAGTGGAAATGCTTCCAAATTTTCCCCATTCAATAGGATGTTGGCCATGGGTTTTTCATAAATTGCTTTGATTGTATTGAGGAATATTCCTTCTATACCCAATTTGCTCAGAGTTTTCATCATGAAAGGGTGTGGTGTTTTATCAAATGCTTTCTCTGCAACTATTGAGATAATCATATAGTTTTTCTTCTGCAGTTTGTTAATGTGGTGTATCACGTTGATTGTTTTGCAAACATTGAACCATCCCTGCATACCAGGGATAAAAGCCACTTGGTCTGGGTGGATGTTCTTTCTGATGTGTTGTGGCATTCCATTGGCCAGAATTTTATTGAGGATTTTTGCATCTATGTTCATCAGGGATATTGGTCTGTAATTCTCTTTCAATGCTGCATCTTTTTCAGGTTTAGGAATTAAGGAGATGCTGGCTTCATAAAAAGAATATGGCAGGATTCCCTCAGTTTCAATTGTTCTGAATAATATGAGAAGAATTGGAGTTAGTTCTTCTTTAAATGTTTGGTAGAATTCAGCAGTGAGTCCATCCGGTCCTGGGCTTTTCTTTGTTGGGAGGGCCTTTATTACTGATTCAATTTGTGACTTGGGTCTATTTAGGTTTTCAATGTCTTCATGGTTCAATTTAGGTAGGTTGAATGTGTCCAGGAATCTATCTGTTTCTGATAGGTTTCCCTGTTTGCTGGCATACAAGTCCTTGTAGTAGTTTCTGATGATTCTTTTTATTTCTGTGGTGTCTATTGTTACGTTTCCTTTTTCACTCTGATTTTATTGATTTGGGTCTTTTCTTTTTTTCGTTAGTTGAGCCAATGCGGTGTCAATTTTGTTTATTTTTTCAGAAAACCAGCTCTTTGTCTGATCTTTTGTAATTTTTTTGATTCAATTCTGTTGATTTATTCTCTGATTTTAATTATTTCTCTTCTCCTACTAGTTTTGGGTCTGGTTTTCTGCAGTTCTTCTAGATCTTTGAGATGCATTGAAAACACATCTATTTTGTGCCTTTCCAGTTTCTTGATGTAGGCACCTATTGCTATAAACTTTCCTCTTAAGACTGCTTTTGCTGTATCCCATAAGTTTTGATATGTTGTGTTGCTATCTTCATTTGCTTCCAGAAAGTTTTTGATTTCTCTTTTGATTTCTTCTATGACCCAGTGTTCATTCAGAAGCATGTTGTTAGTCTCCATGTATTTACATATGCTCTAGGGATTCCTGAGTTGGTAATTTCCAGCTTCATTCCACTGTGATCTGAGAAGAAGCATTGTATGATTTTGATTCTTTTGAATTTGCTGAAACTTGCTTTATAGCCTAGTATGTGGTCAATCCTAGAGAAGGTTCCATGTACTGCTGAGAAGAATGTGTATTCTTCAAGTGTAGGATGAAAAGTTCTATAGATATCGGTTAGATCCATTTGGTCTATAGTGTCAATTTAATCTGCTGTTTCCTTATTGATCTTCTGTCTTGTTGATCTGTCTATTTCTGAGAGTGGAGTATTGTAGACCCCTAGTACTATTGTATTGGAGTCTAAGCCTCCCCTTAAGCTCCTTAACATATCTTTTAAATAACCCAGTACCCTGTAATTAGGTACATATACATGTATAATAGTTACATCTTCTGGTTGAATTGATCCCTTAATCATTATATTGTGCCCCCTTTGTCTCTCTTAATAGATTTTGTGTTAAAGTTTATTTTGTCTGATATTAACATGGCTATACCAGCTCTTTTTGGTTTCTGTTGACATATCTTATTCCAAACTTTCACTTTCAGTCTTGATGAATCTTTGTTGGAAAAATGTGTTTCTTGTAAGCAGCAAATAGATGGGTTCTGCTTTTTTAATCCATTCAGCCAGTCTATGTCTTTTAACTGGAGAAATGAGACCTTTTACATTCGATGTGACAATATGTAGTGACTTTGCCTTGCCATTTTTCCAAAGATATTTCTAATATATGCTTTGACCTTCCTGTGATCTTTTACTGAGTTTCTTTTCCTTTACCTTCTTCTGTATTGATGATCATGTTTCTGTGTTTCTGTGTGTAACACATCTTTACACATCTTTTGCAGGGATGGACAAGTGGTGAAAAATTCTTTCAATTTCTGTTTGCTGTGAAAGGTCTTTATTTCACCTTTATTCACAAATGAGAGCTTTGCAGGATATAATATTTCGGATTGACATTTTTTTTCTCTTGGTACTTGGGCTATATCTTGCCATTCCCTCCTAGCCTGTAGGGTTTCTGATGAGAAGTCTGCTGTGTTTAGGGGATCCAAAGAACTCTACTAAGAGACTATTGAAACTCATAGAAGAGTTTGGCAAAGTAGCAGGATATAAAATCATTGCACAAAATAAAGAGCCTTTGTATACGCAGGCAATGCCATGCTTGAGAAGGAATTTCTAAGATCAATCTCATTCACAATAGCTACAAAAATAATCAAATTCCTTAAAATAAACTTAACTAAGGATGTCAAAGATCTCTATGATGAGAATTACAAAACCTTAAAGAAAAAAATAGAAGAGGATACCAAAAAATGGAAAAATCTTCCATGCTCATGATATGGAAGAATCAATATCAGCAAAGTGTCCATTCTCCTAAAAGTAATGTATAGATTCAATGCTATACCAATCAGAATACCAAAGGCATTCTTCTCAGATCTGGAAAAAATGATGCTAAATTCATATGGAGGCACAAGAGAACTCGAATAGATAAAGCAATAATATACAACAAGAAAAAAAGCCAGAGTCATCAAAATATCAGATTTCAGGACATACCACAGGGCAGTTATATTCAAAACAACATGGTACTGGTACAGAAATAGATGGATAGACCAATAGAACAGAACAGAAACACCAGAAATCAATCCAAACATCTACAGCCAACTTATATTTGATCAAATATCTAAAATCAATTCCTGGAGCAAGGACAATCTATTCAACAAATGGTGCTGGGAAAACTGGATTTCCACCTGCAGAAGCATGAAGCAAGACCCCTACCTTACACCTTACACAAAAATCCTCTCCACATGGATTAAAGACTTAAATCTACAACCTGACACCATCAAATTATTACAGAACATTGGAGAAACCCTGCAAAATATAAGCACTGATAAAGATTTCTTGGAAAACACCCTAGAGGCACAGGCAATCAATGCCAAAATTAACATTTGGCATTACATCAAATTGAGAAGTTTCCGTACAGCAAAAGAAACAGGAAAGTGAAGAGGCAACAGACAGAATGGGAAAAAAATATTTGAAAACTAATCAACATATAAAGGATTAATAACCAGAATCTACAAAGAGATCAAGAAACTCCACAACAACAAAACAAACAACCCACTTAAGAGATGGGCCAAGGACATAAATAGACATTTTTCAAGAGGAAATCCAAACAGCCAGAGACACACGAAAAATTGTTCACGATCACTAGCTATCAAGGAAAGGCAAATCAAAACCACAATGAGGTTTCACCTCACCCCAGTTAGAATGGCTTACATACAGAAATCAACTAACAGATGCTGTGAGGATGTGGAGAAAAGGCACACTAATCCACTTTTGGATTCGGAGCTGGCTAAAAAGCCTGAGAGACTATTTCAGGCATGGAAAGCCAAGACACTCTGGCAAAAAAAAAAATGACCTAAAGGAAAGATCACTGTGAATGAGATACCAGCAGAAAATATGGGCCATCAGAGAAGGTGGTATCTTTCTCTGAAGGGAGCAGAGAACTTCTACTTTGACTATGACCTTGTCTAAATAAGATCAGAGTTGGCGAACTCAGGAAGCTTCCATAGCCTTGGAAGCTCATGACAAGAGTCTCGGGTGATTACTGATGTCATAAACAAGAGTGTCAATTGTTACATTAACAATCAGAGTCACTGTGCACCTACTCTCTATGTATGATCTCTGTCCTTAATGTGTTGTACTATGGGAATTAACGGTAAAATTACTACTCAAACACAACTCTGTACTTTGTGTGTCTTTGTGGGTGCAGACTGTTGAAATCTTTACTTAGTATATACTAAGTTGATCTTCTGTATATAAAGATAATTGAAAATGAATCTTGATGAAGAATGAGGTGGGAGAGGCAGTAGGGGATGGGATGGTTACGGGTGGAAGGGAGGTTATGGGGGGAAAAGGCGCTATAATCCAAACGTTGTACTTTGGAAAATAATATTTATTAAATAAAAGTTGAAAAATAAGTAAATAGATAAATAAAATTAATTTATAAAATTGTATTCTTCTTTTACCCTAATTATCCTATTATTTTCTTTCTTTCATTTTCAGATACTAGAAATAAAATCTGCCTCCTATTTCTTACAAGCAATTCGTTCTCTTTCCCTTAAAATATGGAGGTATCCAACTTGGGATTCATAATAATCCTTACTTAAGTCATCCAGGAAAAGAAAAAAGTGGCCTAGAATTTGATCCGTTGATGTTATCATTAGTGTTTTTGCTTCTTGTCAATGTGCAAACCCTTCTGAAGTTTTTTCTCATGTCCTCTTTTTTTTAAAATATATATTTTATTTATTTCTCACTATTGGGTTCACAGACTGACAACAACCTCTTGGGTTATTTAGTTCATTATTAACAACCTAATTACTTGCTTTTCCTGTGTCTCTTCAAATAAATCTATTGTGTTACATAAGAATTTGGCAGTGCTCTGTCTGGGGTGATACAGCATAATGGTGTTTCCTTCAAGGACCTACAAGTCCCTACTTATTTGTGGCAATCATTACTTGGTTTCTTTTTCAAACCCTCTCTCTCTTCCTTTGTCCCATATAGGTTTAGCAAAGGCAAGCAGGTATAGTTAAGTACAATAAGTTGCAGACTTACAGTGTCTCTACATTCTATGAACCCTTTCCAAAATCCAATTTCCAATCCTAGGTTTTTGAACAGATACTGTGAGATTTTTTTTCCTGTAGGTAGAAATGCCACTTTTTTTAAATGACCAAATTAATGGCAAGGGAACAGTAGTTTATCTCATCTGTATGTAATGAGTTATTCCACCCTTTCTAAGAGATGGTTCTCAATGTTTTCATTATGAATCCTCTATTCCCTTTATTCAAAAATTTGCTACAGGTATCAAAACTCTTCATGTAAATGACAGATTAAGGGAAGATACCTCATTACAAGAGCCTCCAAAGTTCCCTTTTACTAGGACTGAGGAAGGACACAAGTACCAAATATCTTGGACATCTGTAAATAGAATTCAGATATGTCTCCATTTTTCCTACATGACAGGATTATTGCCCTATTATATTTCTATCAATAGAAGTGCGAAGTTATTCTTGCTCTATTTTTTTTCCAACTTATTACCAGGGAAATGATGGCAACAGGACGTGGAGAGTGAAGTAGAGTTTTAATTTTTGCTCTGAGTAAAATACTGCTTTTAAATCAGCCTCTGCCCACACCTACTGTAAATGACACAACACCTCCTTCCCATGCTCTCACCTTAATTCTTCATATTTTGAATATAAAATAGCATACGTTCAGCCATCCTCTGTTGACTTTTCAGAAAGCCAACTCTCACAATTCTGGAGTTCTTATTTGCCAAATGCTTCGTTACAAAATGTTTATGTATTCAGAGATATCTATTCATCATCAAATAAAGATGGAAAGTATCCATATGCAATACGCTCTTGTAGAGACTTACAGTGCACATTAGACATATAAATTCTCTAAAAATCAGAAATCTACTTAAATTTAACAAGTTTTCTCAAAGTTATTTGACCCAAGAAGTTTTTTGTTTTGCTTTCTGAATAACATAGCACACAGTTAGGCTTTTTTGAAATAAAAAAAAAAAAGTTCTATTAATAACTTCAGAAGGGATATATGAGGAAAGAACAGCTTTGAGTACTTAATGGAATAATTAAGATGAGGAACTGAGATAATCCACACATGTAACTATTTTGTTCTTTGCATTTCATGTTACTTTCATCCTGCTACAGTTCAGAGAATGTCAACATAATCAGTAAATCCACATTGGTTGCCACAGTCTCCTCAATGGCACACTTTTTGCTTTCTGAAGCATAGATCAGGGCTAGGACAAATATGAACAAATGGAGTTTTATAAATTCATTTTTAATACATAGCATCTAGTTCACTTCAGAATTCTTGTTATCCATATGTATACTGTATGCATATCTATATGCAAACAGAATACAAAAACTAATTCAAAGTACTATATGATTTTATGAATTACTTCTTTTATAATAGGAATTTAATCCTATTTATCCCATACAGTACAGCCATAGTTGGTCATAAAAATATAAAATTTTATTAAATAAACAAAATATGAAAAATACAAAATACATGAATGAGAGATTAAAATTTCTAGGACAAAAGAACATGTGGTTTGTGATTCTTAATATAATACTTTAAATGCTTTCTAAACTTTCTTAACCAATATAGTAAAATTATTCTTACTGAATTTCTAGCAATTGACCTGTGCCCTTTAAACTGTATGCTTTTTGTCATGTTAAATGTCAACATTACCAGGTCACTTCTTTGCTGATATCTATTAGATGCATCTCTTTTAGGAACAATCTAGTACAATGAAATCCTACTCTCATCTCATTTCACCTCTAACCCATAAAGACTGTGTTTTGGGAGCTCTGCTATGAAGCTAACACCTTCTATTTCCTTGGAGTTTTTTTTTTTTTTTCCTGATCAAATTCTAAGCTTCATTTAAGGTGGCAGAGAAAGACTCAGTTATTAGCATTTCAATTTTAATTCTCAATAGGATTTCTATTTTTAAAATAGTCTTTTTTTTGGACAGGCAGAGTGGATAGTGAGAGAGAGAGACAGAGAGAAAGGTCTTCCTTTGCCGTTGGTTCACCCTCCAATGGCCACCACAGCCAGCGTGCTGCAGCCAGCGCACTGCGCTGATCCGATGGCAGGAACCAGGTGCTTCTCCTGGTCTCCCATGTGGGTGCAGGGCCCACTGCATCCTCCACTGCACTCCCGGGCCATAGCAGAGAGCTGGGCTGGAAGAGGGGCAACCAGAACAGAATCCGGTGCCCTGACTGGGACTAGAACCCAGTATGCCGGCGCCGCTAGGCAGAGGATTAGCCTATTGAGCCGCGGCGCCGGCTAAAATAGTCTTAGAAAGAAATGAAATTGTGGATACTTTTTTGGGGAGGTAGTATGATTATGTTCCATTAATTTTCTTTTTCTTTAATATTTTTATTTATTTATTTATTTATTTATTTTTTGATAGGCAGAATGGACAGTGAGAGAGAGAGACAGAGAGAAAGGTCTTCCTTTGCAGTTGGTTCACCCTCCAATGGCCACTGAGGCCAGCGCGCTGTGGCCGGCACTCCACGCTGATCCGAAGCCAGGAGCCATGTGCTTTTCCTGGTCTCCCATGCAGGTGCAGGGCCCAAGCACTTGGGCCATCCTCCACTGCACTCCAGGGCCACAGCAGAGAGCTGGCCTGTAAGAGGGGCAACCGGGACAGAATCTGGCACCCCGACTGGGACTAGAACCCGGTGTGCCGGTGCTGCAAGGGGAGGACTAGCCTATTGAGCCACGGCGCCGGCCATGTTCCATTAATTTTCATTGTTCAATCCTGTTTTTTCAGACTTATGACACATCATTGAGTAGTTTGGCTAGTTATGCTGTAACCAACATGCAATTCAAGGGCTGTATTCTTAAAGACCAATGACAGAGTGGCCATTGATTTAAGTGGTTATTAAAGGATATACTGCCCGTAATGTTCAGTGCCTTGCAAAGGTATACTTTGACAGTTATTCTTCATGTCACGACAAGTTTTGCAATTTTCCTTCTTTCTGCAAAATTAAATTCACTTCAATTCAGCAGGTACACAATAAAGTCATCTTAAGCATCATCACATAGTAGTCCTCTAGGGGCCAGTATAGCAGAAACAACTCTTTCATTGCTTCTAAAGAATATCAGATTATGAAACATAATAAGATGGAAGTGTAATAATTGTAACCTTATAGTTTGTGTTCTTAACAGATGTATAAACTGCATACAAGATCTCAGAATTGTAAAAACCAGTGCTACTTTTCCTCAAAAGTAGTTCTCTAGAACAGATCACAATAGATCAGGGACTTGAAAAACATGATACCTCATTTATACCTTCTGGCTACATATATTTTGCATAGTGTAGACCTGCCATTACATCACTCTTGATGTCAGAAATGGATGGTATTTGGTAGAGATTGTAGACAATGTTTTAGAAGAATAATCCCAGACAATGAAAGAAAACTCATGAGGAGTACAAGTGCAAGCAACATATGAGACCACTGGTAGGGATAATTTTCTCCCTAAATGTTTAAAATAAAAATCCATTTTTCTTATTTTGTACTTTAAGATGAAATGGTATCATTTCACAGCTTTAAAGACCAAAGTTTGGTTTTCTAAATTATCAAAATGATCATTATTAGAATCTGAAGTCAGCCGGTGCCGCTGCTCACTAGCCTAATCCTCTGCCTGCAGTGTTGGCACACCGGGTGCTAGTCTTGGTTGGAGTACCAGATTCTGTCCTGGTTGCTCCTCTTCCAGTCCAGTTCTCTGCTGTGGCCCGGAAAGGCAGTGGAGGATCCCCAAGTCCTTGGGCTCTGCACCCGCATGGGAGACCAGGAGGAAGCACCTGGCTCCTCCTCAGTGCAGTGCACCGGCCATATCGGGCACTTGTGGGGTGAACCAACAGAAAAAGGAAGACCTTTCTCTCTCTCTCTCTCTCTCTCTCTCTCTCTCTCTCTCTCTCTGTCTAACTCTGCCTGTCCAAAAAAAAAAAGTTTTTATTTGAATGAATAATGATTCCATTTTATGTTAAGGTATCTTTCATAAGTACATCTAAACATTTTTGGAAACGTTTTAGTCTAAAAATATTGCTGATTAATTGGCAAAATGATTATGTATTACAAAATTTAAATTAAAAGAAAATGGATATTTCTGATTATGTTTAATTTGCAATTGCATATTGTATTGTTCTTAAATGCATGCTGATTTATTATTCTTAGCATCTTTTTTTGTTTTTTTTTCAAAAAAGAAGCAGAGTGACAGAAAGAGAGTGGGGAATGTCTTCCATCTGCTGGTTCATTCCCCAAATGTCCATAACAGCTAGTGCAGGGCCAGAACTAAGCCAGGAGCCAGGAGTTTCTTCCAGGTCTCCCACATGGGTACAGGGGCCCAAGGTCTTGGGCTCTCCTCTGATGCTTTCCCAGATTATTAGAAGGCAGCTGGATCACAAGTGGAGCATCCAGGGCTGGCACCAGTGGCCATATGGGATGCTGGCATTGCAATTGGCAGCTTTATCTGCTAAGCCACAGCTCGAACTCCAATTCTTAGTATCTTTACATACGCTCTTCCATCTTTGGAAAACTGTTGGCATCAATCCAACAGTTAAAGCCTTCTCTATTATTAGGATTTTTTACATTATTTTTTTCACTTTTTGCAAAAGGTAGACAGAAAGAGAGAGACAGACACAGAGAGACTCTCTATCCATTGATTCACTCTGCAAATGCCCACAACAGAGACAGGACTGGGTTAGTGAAGCCAGGAGTAGGGGATTTAATCTGTTCTCCCACTGAGAGAGATGGCAGGAGCACAAGTATTTGAGACATCACATGCTGCCCCCGAGGTTACACATTAGCAGGAAGCTGGACTAGGAAGCAGAGCTGGGACCATAACTTGGGCACTTGATATGAAATGAAGGCATCCCAAGCAAAATCTTTTTTTTCTAAAGATTTTATTTATTTATTTGAATGGTAGAATTACAGACAGTGAGAAGGAGAGACAGAGAGAAAGGTCTTCCTTCTGCTGGTTCACTCCCCAAATGTGCAGATCTGAAGCCAGGAGCCAGGTGCTTCTTCCTGGTCTCCCATGCAGGTGCAGGGGCCCAAGCACTTGGGCCATCTTCTACTGCTTTTTCAGGCCACAGCAGAGAGTTGGATTGGAAGAGGAGCAGCTAGGACTAGAACTGGCTCCTATATGAGATGTCTGTGCTGCAGGCGGAGGATTAACCTACTGTGACACCTAGCCAGCCCCTAAAGCAACATCTTAATTACTGCATGCTCTAACACAGATGCATACTCTAACCATTCTGTATCTTACAGGTTCCAATTTAATGTAACTTCATTGGTAAATCAAGCACTTGAGTTTCCATTTGAACTCTGTTATACTTCCATACTCTTTTTTCCAAATCTTGTTCACATTTTATACTTCTCTATTTTCATTTTGTATTGTGATTTTCTTTCTTTTTTTTTTTTTTTGACAGGCAGAGTGGACAGTGAGAGAGAGAGAGACAGAAAGAAAGGTCTTCCTTTTCCATTGGTTCACCCCTCAGTGGCCACTGCAGCCAGCGCGCTGTGGCCAGCGCACCGCGCTGATCCGAAGCCAGGAGCCAGGTGCTTCTCCTGGTCTCCCATGTGGGTGCAGGGCCCAAGGACTTGAGCTGTACCGGAAGAGGGGCAACTGGGACAGAATCCGGTGCGCCTACCAGAACTAGAACCTGGTGTGCTGGCGCCGAAGGTGGAGGACTAGCCTATTGAGCCGCGGCGCTGGCCAGTGATTTTCTTAAATATCTACCTAGCCTTATTTATTTGTGTTTCTTTTCTTATCAACTGGAACAATATTACATTACATGTGCTACAAAGAAAAGTGCTAACAAGAAGAGTCTAATTTGAAATATACTCAAAGCTACTTCTAACCTGTATAGTAACGTAGATCTTTTGTACTGGAAGAAATAAATGTGTCCCCACATTTCCTCTTCTCAATATTCAAGACCTTGTATCAGTCTATTTTCTATTTGTTCTCTGCTTAAGTATTCATTCATTTCAACACTGAGGGTGCATAAACAAGAAGCCGTGTGTTGTATTTTAGCAAGAGGATGGAGATGAGGTGGTATAGAGCATGGAGAATAAAAGCCAAATTTTAGAAGTAGCAATCAAGGATTATTTATATTAAGAGCTTCTTTGACTCAGTGATCAGTCTTTTTGATACCAGTCTCTTGACTGTGTTTATCTTTATGACAATATATTACTTTATCCCATGTTTACATTCTTCATTTATTGGATCAGACTTATTTTCTTGTTCCAATTTCATGCTACAAATAATCCTATTGATTCCAATTTGGTTCTAATTTCTCTTCCCCAAAATAAAGATCATATGCTATTCTAACAAACTGAACCCTGTTCATTTAACAGTTAAACATCTGGGGCTGGCCTTGTAGTTGCAGCGGGTTAAGCCACCACCTGCAATGCTGAGATCCTATATAAACATGTTTGAGTCCTGGCTGCTCCTCTTCTAATCCAGCTCTTTGCTAATGCACCTGCAGAGATAGCAGAAGATGGGTGAGTGTGGAGGAGTAAGACCCTCAGGGGACTGTATTAGCATGGAAAATCTATGTGAACAACTGTTCACCTATGAAAGCTACCTTTACAAGAGCTAAGGAAGTCAGGAGAGATCACTGTATCTTGTTTTAGCAGAATGGTATGAAAAGATGCTTCAAAGAATGCAGGAAGGGAAAAGGTGAATATGCCTTCACAATGCCTAACTCCAAGCAGCACAGTATTGAGAGAAACACCTCCAACTGTGAGGAGAAAGAAAGAATTAAGCATAGGCATTAATACCAGGCCAAGAACTTGTTCTGCCACAGTAAACCCTCTGGCATTTGGAGTCCCAGAGCTCCCCATAGCCAGTGCCCTTGGAGAGAGCCTGTCAATCTGCACTAACCAGATGTTTCTCATGCCTGTCCCTCAATCTCAGACAGCACAGTGCAGAAAAAGAGAATATCTTCTGGGGAGTAAGACATGGAAACAATCATAGAACTTGACCTTGGAAATTGGTTCTAGGCCCATCACAGTGAGCCAGGACTTGAACTCAGGCACTCCAACATGAGTTGCATGCAGGTGTCCCAGCCAAGCATCTTAGCTGCTAGGCCAATTTCCTGCCCCTCAATAGTATTATAAAAAAATAACAGATGATATATATATATATATATATAATATATAAGTATAACTATATATATATAACTACTATATATATATATATATATATATATATATATATAACTACTATTCAGCCATGAAAATAAAATATGATTCTAGGTGTGAGTTCCCTCTCTCTCAGTTACTCTCAGATTTTTATTTTTTTAAGATTTATTTACTTATTATTTGAAAAGCAGAGTTAAAGAGAGGCAGAGGCAGAGAGAGAGATAGGTCCTCCACCTGTTGGTTCACTTCCCAGATGGCCACAGTAGCTGGAGCTGGGCTGATCCGCATCCAGGAGCCAGGAGCTTTTTCCAGCTCTCCCATGTGGATGCAGAGGGCAACTTGGGTCATCTTCTACTAATTCCCAAGCCATAGCAGAAAACTCTCAAGGTTTTTAAAAACAAAACATTTTTAAGTGAAATTTGATATTTTTGGCAACACTAATGGAAATAGAACACATTTCTATCAAGTGAGATAAGCCAGGCAAATACTACACCATCTCACCCCTATATGAAATCCAATCCCTATATGAAATCCAACCCCTATATGAAATCCAAAACACTTGATCTCATAGAAGCTAAAATTAGAAAATGGTTACCAGAGACTGGGGATAATAGGGCAGTGGAAGAGAGATTGAGAGATACTGGTCCACAGGTACTATTAGAGTTAGATTGTAGGCATGAGTTCTGGTATTAAATCACATATAGATAGTGACAATGTGCCATATTTTTCAAAATAGTTAGAAGCAAAGTTATTGCATGTTCATCAGAAAGTAATGGTGAATGTTTGAGAACTAATGTTTACACTAATTTGAATATTATAAAAATGCACATGTCTTAAAACATTACATGGTAGCTCTTAATATGAACAACTTTATATGTGCATTACAAATGAATAAATTAATGAACAATTTAAAACAAAGTGAAATACACATAATTCTTCCTTTCAGAGTATGTGTGTGTTGGAAACATGTTATTCCTCTTCTTACACCTCGAGAAAATGATGGGTATTTATAGGTGCTGTAGTAAGACAATAATGTAACTGACCTTATTGGACTTTCAGCCCTCATTGCATAGGGGTCTGTGTATTAGGTTTTATCCAGCTCTACTCTTACCCAGCAACAATTCCAAATTGACACTAAGCAGGAAACAGAAAAGGAGGGACTTTGGAGAAAAAACAAACTTAGCTTCACCTTAGTATTCCTGTGTTTATCACCTCAGTTTTTTATTTGTTCATTCTTGTAGTCACTAATTAATGATTTGATGAAATGAGTCAGTGCTAGTGAAAGAGATACAAAGAAAAATAAGGCAGCATCACTTGGCAATGAGGCTGCAATCCAGTAGAATAAGGAACTAAACTGGGTTATAGGGCATGCTAGTAGCATGTCAGTCATACAATAAGGACACAAAAGGGAGTGGCCAACTTTATCAGGTTTAAGGTGATGGTAAATGAATAAATTCAGTAGCCCCAACCTGGAACACAATCTGTAAACTTGGAGCTGTAACTATTAAACTTAAGGGAACTCATTGTAAAATATATCATGGTTTGCTCAGTGTTGTGCTACTATCCTTACTGTTCTCCAGAGGTGCTCTACAATTCTTATTCTGCAGTTGTAAACATGGAAAAATAGTTTCCTTTTCTTTGCTTGTAATTTCTCTTAGGTATGATGTAATTTTCAAAATGAACTTTACTTAAACAGTATGGAGATACCTCAGAAATCTGGAAATATATTTACCATATGACCCAGCAATCCCACTCTTGGGAATTTACTCAAACAAAATAAAATCGGAATATGAAAGAATTGTCTGTACCTCCATGTTCATTTCAGCTCAATTCACAATAGCTAAGATTTGGAATCAACCAAGATGTCCACCAACTGGATAAAGAAATTATGGTATATATATACACTATGGAATATTACTCAGCAATTAAAAAGTTAAATCCTGTCTTTTGCAACAAAATGGATACAATTGGAAACCATAAAATTTAAGGAAGTAAGCCAGTCTCATAAAAGACAGAAACCGTTTTCCCTGATCTGTGGTGACTAATAGAGAACCTAAAATATAATATATTACAGTGAACTAGACATTTTGAAATTCAGTGATTGTTGGGGCCGGTGCCGTGGCTCATTTGGTTAATCCACTGCCTGCGGCACCAGCATCCCATATGGGTGCCAGGCTCTAGTCCTGGTTGCTTCCTCTTCCAGTCCAGCTCTCTTGCACATTCCTTCAGTAGCTAAGCATGCTGTACCTTATCATTTTGCACTTTCTCTTGTCTTTTGTGTATGCCCTGGTATAACTTTTGCTCTTGGCAGGATTATCTGCAATGTCACTATTAACTCTTCTTATCTACTCTGTTTGTAGACCATAGCAAATTCTAAAATAACATATTTATGTATTTGTTTAATTTTAGCCCACACCAGAATTCAGACTGCCAAGGAAAAGGCAGTATTTTTTGTTTGTTTACCATCAGGTACCCAGTAATCATCATGGTATCAGGTACACAGTATAGATAAAATAAATAGCTGTTGAGTGAAGTTATATGTTAATGATACTAATATAATTCAATTTGATCTATCTCTCTCTGGCTTGTCTTACTAAATACAGTTCATGCTTCTTTCTATAACAAATGCTTCTGTTTTATAAACTGTTTCACCTTTCTAGGCAGATCATATCAGATGGCTTCAAGTAGACACTCATGATTTCACCTGTAAGAGTATTAATTTCTTGGGAAACCTTTGTTCAGTGCCTGCTTCCTAGGCATGGACATCTGACCATGTCTTCTGGGGTCAGTTTTGCTTTATTGCTGCTCCGATTTGACATCCCAGGCTTTCCTAATCTATGACTAACTCAAGGCAGGACAATCCATCAAGTGGAACCAAGAAGAAAAGTTGCATTATTATACAGAGTTCTACTCCTTTTCCCCTTTCAGTCTCTTACCTTTAAGGACTTCTAGATTTTGAGGTTTGCCCCTAATCTTTTGAATGTCACACAAAGACTGACATTTCTGTTTGTGTTCTACCTTCCAGAAGACAGGCATTTGGCATATCAGTCACCTCCATAATTGCCAATATATTTTCAAGACTAATTTTCAAATCCACCTAATTCTCAAGCATTCTAAATAACTTTTTTCTTAAATAGATAATTTAAGGCTGATTTTAAAATAAAACAAATACATTCTCATTTTAGATAAAGACACGCTAAGGAGTCATCTTTTTTGCCATGTCCTTGCCTTTGAGTATGATTCCTGTTGAGGAAAAGCATGCATCAAAAGGAGCTGACTTGTTAGAAAGGCTGGCAAATACAGATGATTAATAAAATCTGGCTGAGTTAGAAATAAACCCTCAGACACACAGATTCCTTTAAAAGGAGCTGCCAGTTCACCTAGAGTGGAAATCATTTCTCTGTGCACCATTGTATGCACTTTAAATTTCCAATAAAAAGTTATCTACTAAAATTATGGAGGACTTTTTGTGATGCAGCTAGTAAAATCGCTGCCCACAATGCCAGCATACCTTATGGGTACCAGTTCGTGTCCAGAGTGTTCCTCTTTGAATCCAGCTCTCTGGGAAAACAGCATAAGACAGCTCAAGTGTTTGGGCCCTTGTAACCTGCGTGGGGAGATCTGAATGAAACTCCTCACTCCTAGCTTCAGCCTGGCCTGGCCCTGGAACATGAGGCCATTTGGAGAGTGAACCAGTGGATGGAAGATCTCTCTCTCATTCTTTCCCTCTCTTTCTGTAACTCTTTCAAATAAATAAATAAATCTTAATTTTTTATTTACTACATAGAAATTGTTATTTAAGCATACAATTTAGGAATTTGATCACTACTATCATTCATAATATCTTTGAGTTTTTTCCCGTCTGCAATACATTAATAACTCGTACTGCATCTTAGATATTATCCCTAAAATCTAAGAATATTCTTAAATTAGAAAATCAAGTGATACAAAATCACAATGCTTTCCTTTTTAACCAGTTAATGGTTATAAAACCTATAAACACTGTATGAAGGTGACTATCATGGACATCTAGGCATTGCATAATGTTTTTCTTCCCTTAAAATTTTTGAAATTTTTCAGTGAAGAAAAGATTGGAGAAATGATTGAAAAGAAGTGTCTTGACTATAGGCTAAGAAAGTAGAAAGACTTTTGATCAAATTTTATGTTGCTCAGACTGATATGATTTGATACATTTACTTTTTTTTTTTTGACAGAGTTACAGTGAGAGGGGGAGACAGAGAGAAAGGTCTTCCTTCCTTTGGTTCACTCCCCAAATAGCTGCTATGGCCAGTGCTGTGCCGATCCAAAGCCAGGAGCCAGGTGCTTCTTCCTGGTCTCCCACGTGGGTGCAGGGATCCAAACACTTGGGCCATCCTCCACTGCCCTCCTGGTCCACAGCAGAGAGCTGGACTGGAAGAGGAGCAACCGGGACTAGAACCCGGCGCCCATATGGAATGCCGGTGCCGCAGGCAGAGGATTAACCAAGTGAGCCACGGCGCAGGTCCCAATGCATTTTCTTTTTAACATGTGCTTTATTGTTTTGTATTTTTCTCATTTAACTAGAGAAGTACTTTTGAAATAGAATATTCATGTATTTATATTTATATATATGAATATATATTAAAGTCAAGAAAAATGGAGAAAAATTTACACAAATCTTTATGTTTTTAAAGATTTATTTATCTGAAAGTCAGAGTTACACATAGAGAAGAGAGGTAGAGAGAGAGAGAAAGAGAGGTCTTTCATCCAACAGTTCACCCCCCAATTGGCCGCAACAGCTGGAGCTGTGCCAATCCAAAGCCAGGAGCCAGGAGCCTCCTCCAGGTCTCCCACGGGGGTGCAGGGGTCCAAGGACTCAGGCCTTCCTCTACTGTTTTCCCAGGCCATAGCAGAGAGCTGGATCGGAAGTGGAGCAGCCAGGTCTCACACCGTCGCCCACATGGGATGCTGCCACTTCAGGCCAGGGCGTTAACCTGATCGCCAGCCCCAAGACAAATCTTTAAAAATGAAGGTCTTTGGAGTACTTACCACTATTTTTCTAAGATAAAAACTGGTATTTTATCTACATCTGAACAACAGCTGTAGCTATTAAAGAATGTCTTTTCAACCACTCTCCAGCTAACATGTTGAAGCATTTAGGCATTTATATAAGAAAAAGCACACATCAGCACAAGTGGGGACTGTTTGGTTTTTCACTCATTTTGCTTAAGTCTCTGTCATTTGTCTTCTAGCGCCTGCGTCAAAGCAGAAATATAATGAACAGATTTTAATGCTCAAGTATGCCACAGGCAATAAGCAACAATAAGCATATTTAAAAGTGAAAAAATGCAATCAACTGACTTTATAGATTATCTCTTAACCCTCCCAATTTTCACTGAATTTTTAAATAGAGACAGTCATTTGAGGCATTGGTTTCCTGCTAAGAGAATGCATAATGCTATGTGTTGGCAAATACAGTGAATAAGTCTGAGACACTGGTCTTCTTTATTTTCTGTAGAGATTACAGATTATTTTCAACAGTTTTATAAATAAATTAATTAAATGCTTTAATTTTCTTGAGCATTTACTTAATGATCACCCATGAATTTAGATGCATTTAGGTGCAATCATACATTTAATTATATCTAGATATGTGTGCAGTAAACAGTAAAATTAACTACATTTTATAAGACAAATTGAATATTGGTGAGATTAACTTTAACATCTTCCAGTTTCCTGGATTATAAATTCTCAGTTAATCATATAGTAATTAGGAATTAAATATGTGCTATTAATTTATTCATATTTCATATGATTTTTCTGTACTCTTCTCCTTAGTGGTATATTTTGTTTTAGCAAATACTTATTAAGTACCTATTATGTGTTAGTATATTGTAGAAGATTATAATACAGTACTTAGAGAGGTATTCAGAGGTAGGCATTTGACCTAGCTGTTAAGGTGCCAGTTGGAACACCCAGATCCCATTTCTAAGTGTCTGGGCTTAGGAACTGTTTGCACTCCTAATTTCAGCTTCCTACTAATGCACACCCTGGGAGCCAACAGATAATGGCTCAACTACTTGCACACACACTGTCACTCACATGGGAGACTTTGATAGAGTTCCAGGTTTCTCTCTCTCTCTCTTTCTCTCTCTCTTTCTCCTTCAAATTAAGTAAATAAATAAATATAAAAATGGGAGGCAAAGTTTGTCATATTTGATGTCTTCTTTGCTCCAATTAACTATTCATCATTTAATTTAGAATCAAATACATCGCAGGGATAATTTTTCTTAACAATTTATCTATTTATTTGAGAAACAGAGTTACAGAGAGAGAGAGAGAGAGAGAGAGAGAAAGAGAGGTCTTGCATCAACTGGTTCACTCCCCAAAAGGCCACAATGGCTGGAGCTGAGCCAATTCAAAGCCAGGAGCCAGGAACTTCTTCCCAATCTGGATGGAGGGCTCAAGAACTTGGCCCATCTTCCACTACTTTCCTAGCCATTAATAGAGAGCTATATCAGAGGTGGAGCAGCTGGGACAGTAACCTGTGCCCACACAGGATGCCGGAGCCACAGGCAGAGGCTTAACCTACTATGCCATAGCACATCTTCCAGTGATAAATTAACCCAATTATAACATTTTAATTTAGTTCATATTCTACTTTCCATCCTTATTAAATTCTGCGTTTGACAAGCAAGATGGATTTATGTATATGTCTCTATTCCAGATCTCCTTGTCCTTGGCATTGCAAGTCTTCTACATTTTAACCTATCAATAAGAAATTCACCACTCCTCATGATTTGATCTATATCCTAAATTCATCTTATCTTTCTTTTCAACATAGTTGGCCAGTCAGTATTGTGCATTTGGGATATTTTTCCTTGCCATGGTATTTTAAGACCACCACATATACCAGATCAATACATTCATGAACCAAGCTCTGAATTCTTTCTCCATTAATTTACCATAAGGGAGCTGCCACATAGCATAAATATAATCTTTCTTGGAGATTAACTACACAGATAGACAGGAGGTGCAGCAGTGATGGTTGGCATGAATGTTCCAAGTCACCTGCACATGATGTTTTCTTATGATCTCTGGTGCTGTGTAGTTAATATTCAGCATATATTACTTTTATGGTGCAATGTGCAATCGTTTTTCAGATGCTAAATTTGCATGACCAGTTGGTCTGTTGAATGCTCATGATAAGCAGAACAGGGCACATGTTCTCCTGATACACAATGGTTTGGCTGTCTACCTTTACCATGGAGAATAATAGTAGCTTTTAAAAACAGTGTAATTCTCTGATATACATGATATTATTTTACTCCAGGACTAGAGTGGGCTTTGTTTCAATTAGATATCACAACATACTCCAATTCAATGGATTCTTACTTTAATACTGGTGTCAAAACCCCCAAATTCCCGTGATTTATTTTCCACCCTTCAATGGCTATGTGTCCACAAAAGCCATTAATGTACTACCCACTTATTTTTCATCTGGAATTTCTAACTTAATGCCATTGATTTAGTGGTCCAGTCTGATGGTCTCTACAAACGTTCCTTACTTCTTTGGATTAGATTACAAAAGGAAGAAGGATCATTATTTCAGCCCATAAGACAGGCTATAATGATATAGCACCAGTCTTTCCGATTGAATTCATTTGTTGCTTATAAAATTGAATGCAAGTTGTTTCTCTGCTTTTGGATAGTGCTTATATGAACATATTCATCATATCAATGGCTCAATGTCCTGTATGTGAGATTATGTTTATCTGCTCTACCAATTACCCATCATCTGGCACAGAGGCTACAACCAGTGCTACTATTTGAATGAGATTACCAGAGTCCATTATCATCCTCAACTTCAGTGATTTTTATTGGTAGCTGATGAATTATCTGAAGCTAAAATGAGGGAATTCCACCTGTATTCCTTAGCTTAGAAATTTAGGATTAGCTTTATTTCCACCATTCCACTCATAACATGTTACTTTTATATGTACTACCTTACATAATGAGAGGATGGTTTTAAAGTTGTTCACTTGGCTTGCAAACAATGGTATAGTTCACCCTGCAGAGGACAAATAGCAAATGTGGTAATCAGGCAAGTATAACCTGTGATAGTTCCAGCTACACATTCAGCAACTGGGGAAATGACTAGTGGGCCCACTGAGATCTGCAGGTAGGTCAAATTGTATTTACTACCTAGCCTACATATGCAGCCACTCTAACTGTGAAATCACAATGACATGCTGAATTTCTAGGTATCAATGTTACCTCATTCTGCTGTCCCATATTCAAAATATTTTGTTACATCTGCTTTGTTAGTGCATAATTATCCAAGTACAATGATCATAGGTCTTTGTGGAGAAGAGCTGTGGAATCATCATTGTTGTGCATACTTGCTAAAGAGTTGTTGGTTCCTCCCATTTGAGTCCTGGATTCTCCTTCTGTTAATGTGTTTGGAAGTCAAACACTTGCTGTATTTTTAACTGTCTACCCTGATTATCCACTTCTGACTGACTGGTAGATTGATTTCATATTTTGTTTTTTATTTATTTTAGAATACGTGTAGTAACCTTATTGGCTGTTTATCTATCCTGTCTTCTGGAAGACTGTATTATGTTAACAAACTATAACTCAGCAAATTAGATTCCTGTGGCTGCCACTGTGATGTTACTTCTTATAATTGAGTCTGACTTACTTTTGATGGTTAAATGTCATTACATAATCTCTCTCTCTCTCTCCTCTCTCTCTTTCTCTCTCTCTCTCTCTCTCTCTCTCTTTCTCTCTGTCCCCCACTCCTTTTTTTCAGTAAGTCATGACCCTTAGTTTTTTCTTTTAGAGAGCCCAGTTTTTTTACTTGCAGTGTTTTTAACATCAATCAAGCCCCAAAAGAACTCTGTGAGCTTACTAGGAGGTTACTACTTCCTTATCAACACACTCCTTTTGGACTTAGGAAATAGTGCATTCTTTAAGCCCCTGCAGCATGGTCTTTTCATGGGATTTCTGACCTTATCCAGTATATCATTATGAGAAAATTATTGCTTTCAGCCTTTTAATTCCTTCTTCCCCCATCTGCCACAATAACTTTGGCATTTCTATCTCTGTGAGGAGATTTTCTTTCCACTGTTGCTGTAAAAAATAACTACAAGCATAGAGGCTTAAAACAACACAAATTCATTATCTAACAGTTCTGGAGTTCAGAAGTCAGGAAGGGCCTCACCAGATTTCAACCAAGGTGTTGGCAAGGCTGTGTTCTTTCTGGAGGCTAGAGCAGAGTATCTGTTTTTTGCTTTTCCAACTACAAGAGTCTGCTTGCACTTCCTGGCTCAACTCCCTCTTCCTCCATCATCAAATCCAGCAGCAAGATTGTCCAACTTCTCTCAACCCATCTGTCTGGTTGTCTCCTCCTCTACTTTAAGGTCTCTTGCGATTACATTGTGCCTACCAGTAAAATTTGAAGTGTATTCCTGATTAATTAACCCTCAGCTAATTTGCAATCATAATAACTTCTGAAAGCTTAATTCCCCTTTTCTATACAGTCTAACATATTACATACAGTCTTAGGGAATTAGAACAAATTTGATGGCTATTATTCTGCCCATTACCGTAAGTATGGGTCATCACTTTTCTGTACATCTGATGGCCATAGCTTCTGCATCATCTCCCAGAGTTTCTGTAAGGGTGTTAAATCCTATAATCATCTTTACAAGTCAGTCGTTCTTTCAGTTAAGCCTTATGCCTGGTTCTCAGTTTCTTCTACCCTCCCACTGTAGTGGATTAGAGCCTTTTCATACAATAATAAGGAGACCTCTTGCCTTTCACTTTCACAGTGAACATTAGTTTCTAATTAATCATTATCAGTCTTGGGTTATCCTTCCCAAAAGTAGTCTGCCTTAGCAATTCTACTGTGCTTAATCTTATCATCTCCTCTATAATCTCCAAAGTCTGAAAAATTGCAAGTTTTGAGCATTCCCACCAATTACATCATTTCTGTTCATCACAGGTAAACGTTTTAACAACTGCATTTCTGCTACCTTGGGCCAAGAGCTCTCTATGCTCCCCAACACAGGTCTGGAATCCAAGCTAAGTGCCTACTGACTGAAAACAGTCCTGTTCTAACATTCCCAGGTTCAGGTTCCACAAGAAGCAGAGTCTAAAATAAGGTTGAGTACACAGAAGGAACATTAAAGAATACTTTTGGATTAATTCCTCTGGGAAGGAGAAGGAAAAAAAAATGCATGGCTAGAGAGATCAACTGAATAATCCCAAAGGAAACTGTAAAAATCTGTATGAGGAGTTCTATAAATAACATGGAAAAACAGGCCTGTAAGTCCAATGGTGCCCTTCACCTGTAGCAATGCCTGAAGAATGCTGCTAGGGATGCATGGAGTGATAAATCCCTCCTTCCTATGAGAATCTGTGAGCATCCTAGAACCCACAGCATCTCTCTCTCCAAAACTAACCCCAACTCCCCCCACTGTATTTTATTTCCATAATTAAAAAACATGTAACATTACAACAAACCACCTCATAGCAAGGAGATAGAGATACTGCACATGAGAACATAAAAATATACAAACATGTTTGAAATTGCAATGAAAATGAAATGTAGGTAGAGTATAGGAAGTAATATCTTCAAAGTTGTTTACCATGATTATATTGAAGGTAGAAAATTAAAATTATAGTAAAATTATTATCTCACACTAAACAGTTTCACAATTTTTCTCTATTTTCAACTACAGCATGTTCAGAAATTTTAAAGAATCAATTTAGTTATTAATTAAAGAAAATAGTAGGCCACCTATTTGTGTGAATGTCCCAATCTCAGGTATTAGAGATTCAAAAGGGAGGCAAGCATTTGGAACAGCGGTTAAGACACGACTTGCAGGGCCGACGCCATGGCTCACTTGGTTAATCCTCTCCCTGCAGCGCAGGTATCCCATATGGGCGCCGGTTCTAGTCCCAGTTGCTCCTCTTCCAGTACAGCTCTCTGCTGTGGCCCAGGGAGGGTAGTGGAAAATGGTCCAAGTCCTTGGGACCCTGCATCCTCATGGGGGACCAGGAAGAAGTTCCTGGCCCCTGGCTTCAGATTAGCGCAGCTGGATTGGCACAGCTCTTGCTATATCGGCCAACTGGGGAGTGAACCAACGGAAGGAAGACCTTTTTCTCCATGTCTCTCTTTCACTGTCTATAACTCTACCTGTCAAAAAAAACCTTGGAACTCCCATATCCAATACTGATCCAGATTCCAATGAATATAAACCTCAGGAGAGAGCAAATGATGGCTTACCTGGGAAACCTGGATTGAGGTCCAGGATCTTGGCTTCTGTCTGGCCCTGCCCTGAAGGTTCCAGGCATTTGGAGAGTGAATCAATGATCTTTGTCTCTGTCTCTCTACCTTTCAAATGGTGAAAAATTAATAAATAAAAATGTAAGTGTGAAAATCACAAAAAAGCATATGTTAAAAGGAAAATTTCATGGTGCAATTTACTCTCCATGTGGAAGAACACTAAATAATAAAATAATTCTAAAAAGCAAAAATGCTACTGTTTTAGATTACAATTGATAGTACAATTGTGAATAAAGTGATGACATAACTTGATAAGTATAATTAAATAAGAATTGTACAATATTAATTATTTTATTTTTAGTGAATTGAAATTTGCCTGGGATCCAATGCCAATTCAATCTATATTCCTTCATATTTCCATTATTCCATTTATGATCTCCTTCTGCAACCCCCACTTTTACAACCTATAAACAGTTGTAATGTAACACATGGTTTACGTTAGCTCTTAGATTTTAGAATATCTAATCTGAATTAACAGCTCTTGCTATTTTTCTAAGATATAATAAATTTCTGGTATAGGCACTAAATAACTGCCATCTTTCTAAAATTCATTTTTATTCTATTTTCAATATTAGTGGAAATCATTGATATACAGTTATTATTCAAAGGAGTGCAAACAATAGTAATTGCTAACTAAATGAAGTAGAAATGAACAACATTTTAATATATATGGTGGTTTTGTGGAGAGTTTTGGTGTATGTGTTTTCCATTTTGGCTTTGTTTGCTGTTTTTTAATGGCCACTCCGAAGTGATTTTTATGATGCCCCATATAACTTGCCCTTTCTGTTGTGGCTTTGCTGTAATCCTATCATTACTATGTAGTAAAACAAAAGGAATCTTTCCGTGTAGCCAACGGGAGTCATCTTTAAATCAATGGATGACATAAATCCCAAGATAGGGGCAGCAATGTTGATGTTCACTGCTTTCACCCTCAAACATTTTCAGAAAAAAGTGAAGATCTGTAACAATACCTAGAATCTACTAAGCAAAATATCATACAAACAAAAGCAAAATATTAATGATACAATTTCTTGGGTGTTTTGAGAATGTGTTAGGAATTCTCACAGATGAGGTAAAGACTTATCAATATTTCCATAACTTAAGTTTTAATGACAGAAATTGTGTTTAAACAAGACATGAAAATAGGTTTGATATGTTTTCATTTTTTCTATCAATAAAAACGGGGTATTTGCTCTTTGTGAAAATCCTACTTAATGGACTTTCTTTAACATTTTAGAAACATTTAATTATTGTTACATATTTCAGCACTTAAGGTAGTCTGTTATTACTTAACAGTTTTAAACTTACTACTTAGCATATAATCATTTAAAGTTTAAATGAAAATAAATTTACTAAAATATTTTGTTATGAAATAAATATATTAGCCTTTGTGTGCTCATTGCCTCAATAATTTTAGACAAATCTTCCTCTGATGCAATTGTTTTATTATGCAATTGAAATATATATTTAATATAAGGATTAATAGTAATCTACTATAAAATAAAATATTTAAATTTATATGTATATTTATCATATTTTAGTGTCATTTGGGGGGAAATAGGAAGATAACATAAATAAGATATGCTTTTTTTTTTATAGGGGAGTCCCCTTGTATATACAAGTCATGGCCTAGATAACAGCTATTTGGTGAACTACAGAAGGCAGGTACACTCATGAAGGAGCAGAAAATTCCTGTCACCCAGTAAATACCTACTCATTGTAATGTCGCTGCACAGTCATTTGCCTGTGTGTGGTGCTTATGGTGTGAACAAATCTCTGCTATCAGTCTTATTAAAGTGCAGCATTACAGCAATGTATTATTACATATGATATCTGATAATGAAAGTAATTGATTATAGTACTCATTTACGTTTTGATACCATAGTTTCTATTGTTATTTTAGAATGTACTCCTGCTTATAACAAAGTTTACTGTCAGTAATAGGCTATGTTAAGCAGAGGCAGTCTGACAACATCTCTACCCTATCTCTTGATTGCATCCAGAAGTCGTGTGGAATGATTGACTTGTACCAACCACGTCTGTGTAAATATGTTCTGTGATGTTCACACAAGGGTGAGATTATTCAGTGCATTTCTGACAATGTGTTGCTGCCATTAAGCAAACAGTGACTGTGGATAGAAAAAAATATTTTAAAAATGCCGATATGTGGGCCCATGCTCATTTTTAAATGAATACTAGCAGTCTATATAAATTGTTCCAAATATAGGAAATGTTTTCAAATTCAGATAAAAATTAGAGTTACAAAGAAATGTTGTCTTTCTACTTCATACAGAAATTAATATACAATTGCTATGCATGCTGTGCCATGCCGAATTTTTATTTTTGCATTTTTTGAAATCTTTTTCTTTCTTTCTTTCTTCCTTCCTCCCTTCCTCCCTCCCTCCCTCCCTTCCTTCCTTCCTTTGAAACGCAGAGTCACAAACCTAGAAAGGGAAGGAGAGAGAGAGAGAGAGAGAGAGAACGATCTTCCTTCCACTGGTTCATTCCCTAAGCAGCTGCAAAAGCAAAGGCTACACCAGGCTGAAACCAAAATCCTGAAATTCCAGCCGCATCTTCCATGTGGGTGGCAAGGCAAGGGCCTAAGTATTCAGACCATCATCCACTGCTTTCCCAGGTGCAGTAGCATGGAGCAGGTGTTGACATGGGATGCCTGCAGTGCAGGTGGTGGCCTAACTCACTGTGCCTCAATACCAGACTGCATGGTGCACTCTTATCTCTTCCTAGAGAAGCTCCCATGTCACAATGTATTTTTTCTTATTTTTAAAAATTATTTCAGTATTCTCATTTTATTTTAAAGCCAGATATGCCCAACAGAGAGATTTTCTAATTTCTGATTCACTCACAAAAGCCTGTTAACACCCAGGGATGAGCCAGATTGAATACTGGAGCTGTGGAGTTAATATGGGTCTTCTATGGGCACTGTGGTGTAGCGGGGTAAAACCATTGTCAGCAGTGCTGGCATCTCGTATGTGTGCCAGTTCGAGTCCCGGCTGCTCCACTTCTGATCCAGCTCTCTGCTATGGCCTGGGAAAGCAAGAGAATATGGCTCAAGTGCTTGAGCCCCTGAGCCTGCATAGGAAACCCTGAAGAATGTCTGGCCTCTGGCTTCAGATCGGTGCAGCTCTGGCCATCGCAGCCAGTTGGGAAATGAACAAGCAAATGGAAGACCTCTCTCTCTCTCTCTCTCTCTCTCTTTCTCTATACTTCTCCTTCTCTCTCTGTGTAATTCTGACTTTCAAATAAATAAATCTTTTTAAAAAATAAAATAATATGAGTCTTCCATGTGGGTGGCAGAAACCCAAGTATTTGAGCCATCACTGGCTAACTCCTAGGGTGTCTCCCAGGGTGTACATTACCAGAAACCTAAAATGGAAAACTGAGCCAAATTCCAATCCAAGATACTCCAATATGAGTTAAGGGCATCCCAGTGGCAACTTCAGCACTGCCTCGAATGCTCACCCTCTTTTACTTTTTGAAACATGGTTCTTCCATTAACATGTAACATTATTTTATAATATAATTTATATAATCGCAAGAATCTTTATGTAAGAATTTCTAAAAAAGTGTCATCAGTTGTACTTTATAAAAAGTAACTAATATAAAGGTACTATTGTATTTGCTTTGATAAACGTAAAAAGGAAACTGTGACTTTGGATCCAATTTTTAAAGATTTACTCATTTGAAAGTTAGAGTTGCAGAGAGAGAGAGAGGAGAGAGAGAAAGAGAGAGAGAGAGAAAGAGAGAGAGAGAGAGAGATCTTCCATCCAGTGGTTTATTCCCAGATGGCTGCAGCAGTTGTGGCTGTGCCAGGCTGAAGGCAAGAGCCAGGAGCTTCATCCAGGTTTCCCACGTAGGTTGTAGGGGCCCAGGTACGTGGGCCATCTTCTACTGCTTTCCCAGGCCACTTAGCAGGGAGCTAGATGGGAAAAGGGGAAGCTGGGTCTAGAACTAGTGCCCATAAGGGATACTGGCATTACAGGTGGCAGTTTTACCTGCTATATCACAACACCTGCTCTCTAGGCCCAAATTTATTAAAAGTTTTTCCACATACACTTTATGTCAATAAACCCAAACATATCCACGTGTGAGTAAGCTTTGTTGAAGGTTTTCATTAAGTAATATGGTAATATTCAAATTAAGCCAAATGTTAATTTGACATCTATTTTTAAAATAGGTCCTCTCATTTGCTAGCTGTGTTAGATAGCTTTGGGTGCTATACCAAAACACTATCGATGAGGTTGAGGTTGATATGGTTAAGGTTCAAAGATATTTATTTCTCATGGTTCTGAAGCATCAAGTTGCCCTCAGAGTCAGTTGCTGGCGACTGCTTCTTCCAGTTTTGCGGATGGCTTCCTGACTCAGAGGGGTGAAGCAGAGCGGCTTCTGGCCTCTTTTCCTTCTGCTGCCATCCTGGGGGCTTAGACCTCCATCCAAATTTTATCAAGTTCTCAAAGTCCCAGATCTAAATGCCATCACGTTGGATTTTGTGGGTTCAATATATAAATTTTGAAGGGAAGCCAACATTGCAGATGTAAGAGTAAGCAATTACTAAAATTGACAGTTTTGACTTTTTTGTTAAGCAAAGATATATTCTCATAGTTGTAAAGGTTGTAAGGAATTAACTTGAAAATGCTTATTAAAACTTTAGTTATATCCCTGGCCGGCGCTGCAGCTCAATAGGCTAATCCTCCATCTTGTGGTGCCAACACACTGGGTTCTAGTCCCGGTCGGGGCACCGGATTCTGTCCTGGTTGCCCCTCTTCCAGGCCAGCTCTCTGCTGTGGCCCAGGAGTGCAGTGGAGGATGGCCCAAGTGGTTGGGCCCTGCACCCCATGGGACACCAGGAGAAGCACCTGGCTCCTGCCATCGGATCAGCGCGGTGCTCTGGCCCCAGCATGCCGGCCATGCCGGCCATTTGAGGGTGAACCATAAGGGAGAGCTTTCTCTCTGTCTCTCTCTCACTGTCCATTCTGCCTGTCAAGAAAAACAAGAAAAACAACAACAACAACAACAACAAAAACTTTAGTTATATCCCTAATTATTTACAAGGAGAGATCATTCCATCCTGAGGTAGTCTGTTCAATGTTGCAAGCAGAAAAGAGATGGAAGGAAGATCAAATGAGTCACTCCATCACATAGTAAAGTTGTCCTTCTTTATGCAGGTTAGGCAAACACTGTGGACTTCAGTTTGTTTCTATCTAGAGCAAGTATAAAATGCCTTCTTCCTTCCCTCCAACTTTGTGGAGAAGCAAATAAAATTTAGAGAGTTAAATAACTTCATTTTCAAAAGCAAAATATCCAATTTTTATTTAAATCATCATTATTTCTTTTGATCTAAACTGGTAGCTAAGAAGATTGGGGCTGGCACTGTGGCTCAGAAGATTAAGCTGCTGCTTGGAGAGCCGGCAGCCTGTATGGATGCCGGTCTGAGTCCTGGCTCCTTCACTTCTGATCCAGGTCCCTGCTAATGCACCTGGGGAAGCAGTGCAAGATGGTCCAAGTGCTACTGCCCATGTGAGAGACACGAATAAAGTCCATGGATCCTGACTTCAGTCTGGCCCAGTCCTGAAAGATGTGATCATCAGGGGAGTAAATCAGTGGATGGCAAATCTCTCTCTGTCTCTCCCTCTCTTTCTGCAACTTCACCTTTCAAATAAATAAAGAAATCATTTTTTAGAAAATTAACTTTCAGATATGCATATGTTTTTATCAGCTGTTATTTATTATTATTATTGAACAATAATATTTGCTATGTATATTTGTACAAATACCAGGATGAATTATAATTTTAATTCAAAAAAAAACTTCACTTCAACATCAAGGTTTTTTTTTTTTTTTTTTGACAGGCAGAGTGGACAGTGAGAGAGAGAGAGACAGAGAGAAAGGTCTTCCTTTGCCCTTGGTTCACCCTCCAATGGCCGCCAAGGACGGCGCGCTGCAGCCGGCGCACGGCGCTCATCCGATGGCAGGAGCCAGGTGCCAGGTGCTTTTCCTGGTCTCCCATGGGGTGCAGGGCCCAAGCACCTGGGCCATCCTCCGCTGCACTCCAGGGCCACAGCAGAGGGCTGGCCTGGAAGAGGGGCAACCAGGACAGAATCCAGCACCCCGACCGGGACTAGAACCCTGTGTGCCGGCGCCGCAAGGCGGAGGATTAGCCTATTGAGCCACGGCACCGGCTAACATCAAGTTTTTTAAATCTGCAGGCATGAGTTAGAATTTCTTTACATCAGACAAAATACAAATTGAACACTAGTGAATTTAAGAAATTATTGAAGCATGAAAATAAAGCTGCTTTTAAAAATGATTCATATATGTCTTTTATAATCTACACGAGAAATCAATTTCATTATACTTGAAAAAAATCCCATGGAAAAGGCCTTACGGTAAAAAAGACTGGACTATAACATAACCTTATACACCACGCTGTTTTGTAAATTTCAGCATAGAAACCTCTGAATGTGACAGATTGTCTTTCAAAAGACAAGAGTAGACAACCACCCCTCAATATAAGTCTTTTTATAAATAAACTCACAGTTAATCTCTTTGGGCTAATATGGCTGAACATAGTTTTGTTTTGCAAGGACTATTTTACCTAATAAAATGGATAGATTTGGGGCTTTGTTTTACATCTTTTTAAGCCATTTAAGCAGCTCTGCTTGCTAACATGGAAAGGTGGGTAGGAAGCAGACAGGTATTTTTGCTCTCAGAGGCAATTTGGAGAAAGAAAGAAAGGTCACATCCCATCTTTGATTGCCTTTGTTCTACAAAAGAATGCAGGTTTTTTGAGTGTCTGTACCCCACAATTTAATTGAAAGCCAGGCAATTATTTTAGGAAAAATAATTTCCATTGGAAGTGTTCTGTGTTTCAAAGCAAAACAGGAGACTTGCACCGGACCCTCTTGGCTCTGACTTCAGCTGTGTCAGCTGAGAGGATTCTAATTCTGAATATAAAAATCTGATTCATCCCGAGTTTGACACGTGCTGCTTCAAAGAACTGAAGGAACCCCTAAGCCTCATTCAGAGTCCCAGTCTGGCAGCAATTTCATTTTTGTCTTCTAAGTTGTTTTCCTCGCACCATTCTGCTAAACTGAAACCATACAATGATACTGAAAAGAGCTACACAGTGGCAGCAGATGTGTTGCACATAAATATACAGAATCACACAGAGATCCCTGGGGAACATAAACTGCTGTTTTCCAAAAAAGAAGTCAATTACATAAGATTCAATGCATAAAACCAAAGTAAATTTCACACAGATTTTTGCCAATCATTATAGAAAAAAATCTTTACCTTTTAAGTAATAACTACCAAAATCTCTAAAATTTACAGAAAATGAATATCAAAAGTGGATTATTCCTATACAACATGAAAATTATCAACAGGAACTGTTTTTTATGTTACTAATTTTCCATTTCCCACACTTTGTTAAGCCATTTGATTTCATATTTATATAGAATTTGAAAATTATTTAAATATTTCATTGTATTGAGTGCTGTTAGCTTACCCTCATTTTTATTCTGTGTACAGGTCAAGTCCCTTAATTTCATTCATCCAGCATTACTTGGTAAAACTAGGGTTAGGGCCAATGTTCCACACACAGTCTTTCTTTATCCACTATTTTTAAAATAGTTCCTTTACATTTTCTGAATTTATACCTTTAAAATTTTCAACGATAAATTGTGTTCACTGAAATAGATCTGTCAAATTATTCTCAGTTTATTGTGAATACGAGTCAATATTTTAAATTTATTTTATTTCCCCCAAGAATGTTTGTGCTTTGAAATTAATGCAATATCACCTAACAAGAAGAGTTATACCTCAATTAACGAAATGTTCATCTTTCCCGTGTACAAAGTGGAAGATGTCTCTCATGAGGTAGAAGAAAGTCATTTTTAAAAAATAAAACTCATTTTTCCCCAGCATCTGCCCTTTTTGTACATTTTTGATGTAAACCTTGGTACAACAAATATTACTAATAAGTAACTAACGAAATAAACTAATCTTATTAATAAATAATGAGACTTGGCCTTCAAATAAAGTTAGGTTTAATAATATGGAAAATAGTTTAATCCCAGATTCTCTATTTCTTAATGAATATAGATAAATGCATACATGGTGTTTCTACATATGTACATATGTAGGTACTTCAAAAGTTTGTGAAAAGTCGAATGTTGAGTTTAACTATGTATTGAAACCCATGTATGCTTTTTAGGAACGTTTTGGATGCCTTTCTTATGCATGGATTTCAAGATTATTTTGTAGCATAAATAAACTCATTTAATTCCATTTTTCCAAAAACATATTGATATATTAGTAAATATATATGTATGAATCTGTATTAATTTATATAAAATGTATACATACTCACATACACTAATCAATTCATAACTGTTGAGGACAAGAATTTTGCTATATCCCCTATCCCTAAAATTGTGCAAGAAAATATAGGATGTCTTTAAGTTAATCATTGATGAAAAAAAGGAAAAAAATCAGTTCATCAACCTTAATTTTTTTCCCTGAATTCATGTGGGAAAAATATTTCTGTGGCAATTAACTATTGAATTCTCACTTCAAGAAAGTTTTCTAATTTTGATAAAATTCTGGTTTCTATTAAATCCTAACATAAGTATTAAAAAAATCAACCATTAGGTAAGCAAGAAATATTTCAAAAATTATTATTTACCTGTATAACACTGAAGTTGCCAGGACTGGCAAACTATTCCTCCTGGATTCACCATGCTTTCATACAGGCCATCAAAAACACGTCACCAGTGAGAAGCTTGGAGGTCAACATGCAATGCAAGGAGAATATGCAAGCGGCAGAGTTCCAGCATAAGAATAACTAGCTATGTATAATTCAACATGAATTATAGCTTTGATTTGCATAATTCATGTGATCAAAGTAAATAAAACTGATAAGTATGTAAGTGAAAAAACAGAGTTGAAATTAACAATTTTACTAAAATCAATAAACAATGTTAGGAACTTGGTAATATTGGAATTCTGAAGCCAGCACTTTATTGACATAAGTGTTAGATGTAAAATTTTGAAAACTATGTGCTACATATTCTTGGATTTCTCTCATATACAATCATATATTTTTCTCAAGTTTGTGTTTTCTTATTTCTACTTCATTTTTCTCTACATTTCACTTAGTTTGACCTTATTTATTTTTAGGTTCTTAATATGGGACTAAATTTCATGTTATGATTTGCACACCATTTGACTATTTTGTGTCACAAAATTCTTCCTGACTGGGTTTTAGTAGCCTTTATCTCATTCAACAGAGCAAAACAAAATCAAAGAACACAAGAATATATAACACTAAATTAGGGAAAATATCATCTGCTCAATGATTCAGGTAATGAAAGAAGGGAGGAGAAGTATAGGACCAATTTATGTACTTGGAAATTAGTAGCTGAGGATTAAAACATGAGTCTTTGCGAATTGGTTTTGAGCAGCTGAATTACCCCTTGATGTTATAGTAATGCTAGTAAAGCAGAACAAACACTTTGAGCAAAGGGGGCACTTCCCTTTTTCTTTCCTCTATATCAATTGCAAAGAAGAATTCCACACATGAAACGTCGAATTACTATATAGCTTTACTGACATATCACCATAATAACAGCAATAGCACCCCAAGAAGAAGATTCTCAGGAAAATAATGGACAAAAATGTGAATGACTGTGATCACTTAAACCTATACAGTGGAGCTGGCATGGTGGCATAGCAGGTAAAGCTACCACTGCAATGCCAGATTCCGATATGGATGTCAGTTCATATCCCAGCTGCTCCACTGCCAATCCAGCTCCCTGCTAATAGCCTTGGAAAAGGAATGGAAAATGGCCTAGTTATCTGAGTTCCTGACACCAACGTGGAAGACCTGGATTAAACTCCTGGCTCCTAGTTTCAGTCTGGGCTGGCCACAGTTGTTGCAGCTATATGGGAAAGGAAGCAGCAGATGGAAGATCTCTCTCTGTGTGCCACTGTCTTTCTCTCAGTGCCTCTGTAACTCTGACTTTCAAATAAAAAAATTTAAGTACATGTATATATATGTAAGATCTTTAGAAATCAGCTCATGTTTACTAAAAGCATAATATGAAACACTTTCCATATTTAAATTTTATCTCATAAAAATCTACTTCCTGGGAAAATGCTGCATGTATCATACTTCCTTAAATTCATTAAATTACATAGATAGAAATGAAAATGTGAATTATATTGACTTAACTTAATAACAGACACTCAAACTATCATTATTCTCTTCCTATGGTTTCTTATTATGGCACATATTCTGATTGACCAAAAAAGGTTACAGCATCTATAGCTATGATAAAAGATGTGATGATGAATATATACCTATTATGAAACAATACAGTTTTTAGTAAAATATCTATTAGTTTCAGAGCTCTTGAGTCTTCTTTTTAGTGTAAATATGAAGAGATCAGTTATGTCTATGTTATAACATTGCCTCCAAATAAGTAAATACTAGAATTCATTTTACTATTTAATTCTAGAAATTGAAAAGAAATTTTAGCAATATTTAATATACAGGTCATCCCTGTAACTTTCACTTGGTGTTTCTGCTGTCTGCCATGTCATGTGGGTTGTGTACAGTTATAAGAAATATGATTGTAGTTCTAGACAACAGAGATTTGATAGCAGTACCTTCAAGTTTCAGTTCCACACCCATATTATAACTTACTGAAGGCTCTCTGTACCTGATTGAGTGAGTTTGGGAACTATATCATTAAGTCTTATTAAAACTTGCACAAAACAGGCAACTGTGGTTTCTTTGAAGAAATCACAATTGGAAATACAAGCATAAATGAACAAAGATAATCATGTTACACTAGTAATTCCCTAGGTACAAATGACTCAGGTGCGCAATATGGTTAAAGAAATAATAATGTATTTATATCTAATATTAACTCAGTCACAAAATTACATAACCTCATGGAAACTGATTAAATATGGATTTATGACTAGTAGTTTTCACAAAGAATGTAATCTTACATTCATATTGTGTTTTTAAATACCAGTAAATGGTATTTAAAATTTGCATATCCAAAAGCCATTTTAAAATTTTTGATTGGTAGGCATTGTGTTCCTGGAGATTAAGCAGCAGCTTAAGATACCTGTTTCCTATGTCAGAGATGGTGCAAATCCACCATGCTTCTAGTTCATCTTACTGTGTGAAAGAAATAAAAATCAGTTTCCACAATTTACACAGATCTTCATAGTTCTTACCACTGGCTTCCTTTCCAGATAGGGAGTAAACGTCATCAAAATGTCCAACTATGGAACAGTACAAATTTTTAACAAAACATGAGGATTTACATTTACGTTTTCCTTTATCCTCATCTTTGGGCCATCAGAAACCTCAGAGAACTACACAATTTCTTTAGTTGCTGTTTTAAAAAAGATTGTTTATTGCTGTAAATATCATTTGGTGATCATTATAGAATATTTAGGCATTTTCAGATTTTTTCTAGTACGAAAGCAAAATGCCAACTCCTGGTAGATTTCTCTTTCCATGATGACTATGCTCATCATCTAACAGCAGGTTTAGTATATGGGATACAAAACAACAGCTGATTATAGTTGAGGTTTGCATGTTCTTTTCCTATGAAAATCTGGGTAAGAGTTACACATGGATTATCAGGATCTTTTATAGTCTATTTTCCTTATGACTGAAATCATTTTAAGAATTTTATCTGTGAGGAGTACTATTGCTATTTGATTTCTTTTAATTATTTTGTTTGTTTATTTAGGTTTGGGGTTACAGTGGTACTTGTGATACAGATTAATATTTACAATGAGAGTGACTCGCAGTTTTAAATGACATAAAATAAAGAAATTTGACTTCACATTAAGAATTTTATTATGTTGAATAGCTGAAATAAATTCAGTAAACAAAGCAATTATTTCACTAGAATTATAATATTTTAGATTCAGGTAGACTCAAAAGACTAGGTTATCGAATAAGAATTGATTATTTACTCATGAATTCAAAGTTAAAATGTTTGTTAGAACTATTTTTTCTTAAATATTATCATGAAGAATTTACATTAAGAATAGTAAAATAATGCCATCTACTTGTTACTTTAGAAAATGACTTCCTGAGATTTTCCCTTGAAAGTTGTAATAGATAAGGAGATGTGCAATTAGCATAACTATTATATGAAAAAGTAGTATGGTAATATAATACATAAAACTATTTGTAATTTTAGTGTTTCTTTTCTTCTGATTATTTCATGAGTACATCATCCCCAGTATTTGTAAACATTTTTGAAAATCTGTAATAATACTGTTCATCTTCTGACAATGAACTTGCCCTTCAGTTTATGAAATGTTCTTCCACGTATTTGAGTTCATTGCTTATGGATTTCACCAAATTAAATCTTTCCCTTCAGTATGAGACACAAATGTTTTTATGGGCTGTTCCTTTGGGCATTACTGGCAAAAAAATTCAAGTAAAAATCTTTTAAATAAAATGTTAATATTTAAAATACCTTCAAGATAAATGTAAATGTATTTTAGTTAAATTACAAAATTTATTTTTATTCTTTCATCTACCCATTAAAGAATTTAGCAATAAAAATATCTTTCAAAAGTGAAAAACAATATATGACTTTGGTTTGCTTCTCCTCTTTAAGTAAATACAAATCTATTTCATAAGAAAATATGTTGAGGACTTGGGTAGCATAATTTCCACTATCTATTCTGTTTGTTTCCTACATTTTAGATATTAGATTTATTTTCTATGCCCCAAACCACACTATTGCTTAAAATTTAGACTTTCATTGTACTTTACATAACTTTTAATATTCTAATTCATTCTCTATACATATATAACTTTTAATATTCTAATTCATTCTCTATACATATATAACTTTTAATATTCTAATTCATTCTCTATACATATATAGATATGTACAGAGAGAGAGAAAGAGAGAGAGAGAGCATGGAGCTTCTGAAGGATTGGATATAGAGAAAAGACAAATAAAAACAAAAAGTAAAAATGATAAATTAAAAAAATTCTTTTGTAAAAATAAACATGTTACCTGGAAATAAAAAAAAATGCAGCCCTCTTTAATCTTGTTTGGAGTTGTAACTGGAATAGAAGGACAGGAACACAGCCTTCTGCCTGTCTGTCTGTCCCTCTCTCTCAAAGTCGGCTAACCCCCAAATCTCTCTCCTCCTCTTATTTTTTATCGATTTATTTATTTGAAAAGTGGAGTGACAAAGACAGAAGAGATGGAGAAAGAGATCTTCCATCAAATGTTTCACTCCCAGAACACCTGCAAACGCCAGAGGTAAGACAGAATAAAACCAAGGGCTAGGAATTATATTGAGGTCTTGCAAGGGGGTGTCAGAGGCCCAAGCTAAAAGGCCATCATTTACGGCTTTCCAGGCACATTATTGGAAGCTAGATCAGAAGCAGAGACTAGAGCTTGAACCAGGAAGTTTGATATGGGATTCACAGCTGAGGTTTAACCTGCTACAACACAATGCCTGCACTCAATAGCAGCATTGTTAGAAACACATGTGGCTACAATCTGTAGATACATAAAACAAGACTATCACTCAAATTCTAAAAAAGAAAAAAAAAAACCCTTTACTACTAAGTACTATTCTAAGTGCAGTGCTTTCTTGTGGTTATTTCACTTAAGTCTGAATTTGTGAAGTAGAGAATATTATCCTCATATTGCATTTAGAGATGCTAAGCCTCAGGAAGATTCAACAATTCGTAATTTCTCACACTGGAATTCTAACCAGATAATTTTAAAACCAGCAATACATAAGAGACAAGAAGGTAATTTGAAATCTAACTGAAAGGCAGAGACAGAAAAAAACAGTCTTCTATCCTCTGGTTCACCCACCAAATTGCCACAGTGGCCAGGTTTGGGCCAGGCAAAAGCCAGGAGCTAGGAACTCCATCCTGGTCTCCCACTGATACCACATGGGTCATCCTCTGCTGCCTTCCCAGGAGCATTTATAGGAAGCTGGATAGAAAATAGAATAGCAGAGAAGGGAACCAATGCTCCAATTGGCCTGCTGGTATCACAGGTGGTGCCTTAACCTCTTTGCCACAATAGCAACTCCTGAAGTTTGCAATCAAGAATAAAAGGCAAAAACATCTAATTACTTCATACAAAATACTAGGTCTAAAAGCATTATACAAAGTACATTGGCCTAAATTCTACAATAAGCAGATAGATTTCAAATTGTTGAGACTGACTCTTCCAAAAGAAACTCCAAAGGCAAATGGAATTTGGTCACAAAGAGTCCAGGGTGCATATCATTTATTTCTGTGGTCCTCCAAAATGCTACCGGGCATGAGTCTTCAGCATGACCTTGGTATAACCTCCAGAACTATCAAAGGATGCAATCCTCATTTGATACTTAAAATAAGAACACAAAATTAATTGTATTAATTTATGTAATTGGAGCTTTGCTGGTCAGACACAAACTCTTCCAACATGAAAACAGACAGGACACACAGTCAATTCTATGTAGAATCCTTTGAGACCATGGAACCCAAGAATTGGTACAGTTTTGCAGGTGAGTGACTTGACATTATTTGTATAGAATGAGACTGCTGTTGAGTAGATGGCATTCATAGATAATTGGTTTTTAATTGCTTGACTTTTAGAATTGAGGAGCCCTCATTGATTGGTTGGCATGCAAAAGTGTGCTCACTGAAGTGAGTTATTGTAACTTATCGATTGCATTAAAAATGGTTCCAGTGACTTTGTGTTATAAAAATAGAATTTCCACTTGCTGATTAGGCGTGTTAAAACTGTGGTGGCTCTGTCACCACCACTATAGAGCAATCCATCTTTTCCTAGGATGTGGTGATTTTTACTGTATTGTAGTATATATTGTTGTTATTATCACTAATCTAATTGCTTCATGAGATATACTATTACCAGATGTTTTGAAATATGAAATGCATACTCTTCTGAAACGGATGCCAGCTGGTTTGACAGATTTCATCTAAATCGAGACTTTTATTTATCTATGCTAGGTTGGCTTCTGAGAGCACATTTGTATTTTTACATTATGTCATGAGTGTGTACTTACAACAGTGCTTAATTACTCTCAAGAATGTTGTATAAATATAATTAAGTTAATAAAGTTTTCTAAGCAGCTTTTACAGATATTATGAATTCTTGTCCTGCTATGTAATAGTTGGAAGTACAAAATCTCCCTGGATTGATAAATTTATCTAGTTTCCTACTGGAAAATTTTGTTTTCCCAATGTTTCTAAAGAATTAAAAAGTATTTTTTGGGTAAAGCTCATTAATTCAAACTACAGATACTGTGGGTAAAAGCTAGCGAAACCAAAGCAATACATAAATAAAAGATGCTTCCATTTAAATTAGCAAGGTAAACAAGATTAATTAAGTAGTACTTGATTTAAGTTGACATTAAGGACATTTCAAAGATATATTTCCATGTAAGTCATTAATTTAGCACTAATAATTTTTACTTTTGGCAATTAAATCTACTTGGCAGACTTCATTAGCCTGGTTAGAATTATTCTTCATGGTAATAAACCACATTAACAATATAGTACAGCCTTTTAAAAATGCAAATTGGTCTTCATCCAGGTAGTCTAAATTAGCAGTTTTAATGAACATGTTCTAAGAAGTGATTCATAAAAGTTAATCTAGAATCGGGTATCAAAAGGTCTCAGCTCTAATCTCAACAGTGGTACTAACTAGCTGCATGATTTTCCATGGACCAATTGTTCTTTTTAGGCCTTTGAATTTTAACCAGTACTACAACTGATATTTGAAAATAAAATAGATCTTGTATCCTTAGTGAATATATAATTGTAATATTTATCAAAAACTTGATGTCTACAAAAAACTTTAATATTTAGCTGATTTACAATGAGAAAGAGATTTATAACATTTCACAAAATATTCCTATGCCCATTTCCTCTGACAGAATGAAAAGATTAATTTAAAATTTCTAGAATAAGAGACATAAGACATCTGACATTTGATGACATTATTTAATATATAGAATATGCTTATTGTAACACCAGACTCTGGTACTTAATTATTTGTGACTTTGATATGCAGAATAGAATCCAAATTCCATGGAAAATGGGTCTATGATATTACTTAAACTTACATTTCACTCCCCTTTCTCTCTTGTACTGTGTTCCTGATAAATAAGTGACACATGATGGCTCAATTTGTAACTATTCACATGCTTGCTTTAGTTATATAGTTTTTTTCTCCTATAAAAAATTCTTAATTTTCCAAGTGTAACCTATACTTCTCATGAAGTTCTAATCTTTCTCTAAATCAAAGTAACAGCACTTCTCTATTTCAGACTGGTACTAGAATTATTTATAGATATCTCATATAATTTTGATAAAGATATGGATATTAATAAGTAAATAGCATTATTTGTGTTTGACTTATATGTTTAAATTTCCTGATTATATTAGAGAGAGTTACAGTCGACTTATTTTAAAGACGGAGTATTTTCACATAATAATCAATTTTAGTGAAACTAATCTAGGAATATATGTTAATTATCTGCTTCTATTTCTCAACCAAATATCTTTTATATAAATACAGCTTGCGGAATCCGCTGAGAGTAAGTGGCTATAAACATAATTACATTTGCTAATGGCAGGCAAATAACAAGTGATTCTGGAGAGGAAGATATGAAGTTCTAATTATTAATCAGAATGATATTTTGTAGAGAATAGTCAAAAGATGATCATTAATTTAAATTTCAAATAACATAGATTTATTGATCAAGTACAGGGGCAAGTTTCTACTTGAGATAATGAAAAAAGTTTAATTTAATGAATTCTTATGTGAATATATCACATTTGTTAAGGGTACATTTTTTTCTCAGATAAAAACTACATTTAATCATTCCACACTAGGCTTGCAAAAGTTCTGGAAGCTGATTAAATTGTAATGGTGCAATATATCTCAAAGTACTGTAACACCAAAATGAGCAGGAGTAATGGCTAATATTTTATGGCTGTGCTCTTATTTTCTGGTGACTTTTTTGATTCAATCTTTAAGTTTTTTGTTTTATTTTGGCTTGTTTTTATATCACACACACACATGCACACAAACAAATGGACACATATGAGAGAGGCAAAGAAACACAGAGAACGTGCTCCAATCTGCTTATTTGTTCCCCAAATATCGCCCTCGATGATCACGATTGTCCTGGGGCCAAAGCTGGTAGTGAGGAACACAACACAGGCCTACCACTTAGGTGGCAGGAACCCAATTCCTTGAGATATCACCACTGCCTTCTTCAATCTTCATTGGCAGGAAGCCAGCATCAGGAACTGGAAATGGGTATTGAATTCCAACATGTCAATGTGGGACAATGCCTGCTCCAAAATTTAAGTTCCTTTTTAAAAAATATTTATTTATTTATTTGAAAAGAGGAATTTCAGAGTGGCAGGGGCACAGAGAGAGAGAGAGAAAGAGAGAGAGGTTTTCCATCCGCTGGTTTACTTCCCAAAAGGCGGCAATGGTGGAGTTGGGCCAATCCAAAGTTCTTGTTGGTAAATTCTGCAATAATAGAAGCATTATTTTAGTGATTCTTATAAAAACAAAACAAAAAAGAACAGCAGTTGGTGCGATGTCAAACCACTGTTTAGGATACCTGACTCCCACGTTGATGTGCCTGACTCAGATTCTACCTCCATTTCCAATCATATATGTGCTTGGGAGGCAGCAGATGATGACCCAAATCCTTGGGTCCTTAAAGAACTGGATGGAGTTCCTGGCTGTCAGCTTCAGCCTGGTTCAGCCATAGATATTGTAGAAAATATGGGAGTTACCCAGTGGATGGAAGATCTCTCTCTCTCCCCCCCTCTATATATAATTATATACACACACACACACACACACATATATATATATATATGTTTCACTCTGTCCCTTGTTCCTCCCTCTTTCCATTGCTCTGCCTTTCAAATAAATTAATAAATAGATATATACAAATTTTAAAAGAATAATTTCTTTTAAAAAGGTTCTTCTTTCTGATAAACATCCAAGCATAGTAAATTGTAACTCCTCCCATGTATTAGGGATATTAGGTATAAATTCAATGTTAAAGAACAATATGAAATGTTAAAAACTCAAACAGAGATGAATAAAATGCATTTCCCCAGGCCCTGCTGTCACTGTAAAGTGATTCAGTAATCCTGGATTGAGGCTCAGGAATGTGCATCATGACGATTTTAATATTGGGTTAGAAAAACAAGGATATATTTCCCTAAAGAAAATTTACAGTTTGCCCCATAGTTGAAAAGACTCATGTTTCTGGGTTTAGACTCTTTAACTGTAAAACAAGATTTAAGATTCTTATCCTCAGAATAGATACACAGATTACTATAAGAACCTGTAAAACAGACAGAACGCTCCTCACTCCTCAGTGTAGCAATACATTTTGGACTGTAGTCAATTATAATCACCCACACTAACTCTCAGAGTTAAAGTTCCAAGTCAACTAAGAAGACTGCATTTTCTTGAAGATTTTAGGTAAAGTCCTAGCACCAGTCAGAGCGCAGGAAGAACAAATCATATTATAACATCTTGCAAGGTCAATGTGATTAACTGAGCAGTTTTGAGCATTCATTGACCTGGTGGGCCATTTTTTCCTGAAAGGGTAGCTATCTAATCCCATAAGCTGAGTAGTTGATATATAGACAGGGTAGAGACATTGCTGGTTGCTTATTATAAGTACACAAAATAGGCATTTCTAATCAGAGAACATGGTTCACAGCAATCCAATTCATCTGGAAGTTCTCTCGCTAAATCTCCTGTATTCCCTGAAACTGATGAAGATGATATATCATGACCAAGCTATGTTATGATGAATTTATGATTTCTCTGTAAATTTACAGTGAAACTCTGTCATATGTAGGTTTTGTTCATCCCCTTGTTCTCCATGGAACAGAATTGTTGTACAATACCATCACATCTAGGAAGAGGAGCCTGATCCGCACTTACTCTCATTCACTGAGATGTATAACCCTCTAGGTTTACCTGTGCTTATCTGATCCCCTCAGTGCAGCTAATATCAGCTTAGGCAGAAACAATCTCCTTTCAGTTGCACTTTGATAAACTTATCTCCACGTGGCCTCTGGCATGCAGGGTCTCCTCCTCACAGCCGTAAGCATGGGGCAAATGACATTACAACCTGAGCCCCTCCACAAGTCACAGGACTTGGTTTTCCCCACTTAACACTGTGGTGTGTAGGTTGAGCAGAGATTGCTTTTTTTGTCTGCGCTCAAGACATCTTACTTAGCCATTGCTTCTGGAAGTCCAAGGAATCATTCTGAAGTTGTATTCAGCTGCAGTGAGTTTTCCTCCAAAGTCAAGGGCATCTGTCTCAGCCTCCTTTCAGACACCACCATCGGAAAGTTGGTGATTTAAAGGAAGGATCTTCACCTAGGCTCTGAAACACGAACTTTGTCTATATATTTATCTGTTATTTATTTCAATCTGTTTGTCTCTGCTTTTCACTCTTTCTTTACAACATTTCATGATGGCCTATGTTAAAACCTGTTAGCCTAAACTCCCTGAAACTGGACCCAAATAGATAATGTAACGGCTAATGGAAAGCTGTTGCTAGGGATAGTCCCATAACTGGGCATTCCAAACTGCTGAGACAACGCACTGTATATTTCAAGGAGCCTTTCTGCACATCCCTTCCCATCTTATCAGGGTCCACGTGGCATTCTGCACTTCTACCAACAAGCCACTTAAGAAGGGACTCTGCCTGCTGCTCAAGCAAAATGAAGCCTGGCTTTCAAACCTCCTGCCCTCTGGCTGGGTGGCCTCGACCCCCATCCTCTTTACTCCCTTTCCATTCTGTCCCCTAAAATAAAGTCCTATCTGTTTTAACTGGCTTCCTGACTTCTTCAAACCCTAAAATCCTAAATCCTAAAGAGCGATGGTATGTAAAATTTCCAGGAAATAAGCTTTTATGATGACCTGTATTTGGCTATCTGTGCCTGCTAATTTTATCAGGATCTTGCCTTAGGAATGGGAAAACCTTTTCTATAAAGTATTGTCTCTCTATTTCCTTGGCTTGTTGGGAGCTGAATAGCTAAATTTCAATTTCTTTATTCTTGTAAATCAATCCTCTCCTCGACTACCTGCCTCCTCCATCAGATAAAACTTCAAATTGCCTCAGTTCCTGCTCAATCCTAAGTATCTGAAAGCTCAGAACCTGGAACATGTCCAGATTAAATGTCCCTTTACCCTTCCTAATGATGCAGCTCTTTGCAATATTTTCTACTTATTATTTCACCAGAAGTTAAAAACAGGTAGAAAATAATATCAAAATAGAAATATAATAAAGCCAATAATGCTAAAATATTAATACATGGATTATCCATTATGTGCTAAGTATTTTAAGTGACTTATATGAATTAACAATGAAAATTCACTACAACAACTTTATGAGATAGGCATTGTCAATATTACCATCTTAAAGACAATGAAATTAAAGTAAAATGTTTAGATAAATTGCTTGAGACACATATTAGCTAAGAAATAAAATTACCAGAACTAAACCTGTAGTCAGAGACTGTGATTTAACTTTTTAGGTTTTACATGTCCTAAATTTCCAGCTCTGCATTATATGTGTATACACACACACACATATATATATGAGTTTCTATTGCAAACTAATGTACTAACTGTGTGACCTTGGACATGTTGCTAGTTATCCTTTGCTTCAGTATACTTATCTATTAATTGGTAATAAATAATACACTTTCCATGGACTTTTTCATAGGACATATAATTATTCAGTTATAACAGAAGGAAAAAGACAGTAGCATGGACAAAGTCACAAATTAGTTACAGTGGTAGGAGAACATTTTTTTTTCTTTTAAACATTTTATTGAAATACAGTATTCTTACCAAGAAATGCATGTGAGTATACAGATAAGTGAGTCAGATCCTCCGGTCGCACACAGAACCAACACCAACATTAGGAGCAAAGCATCCCTGCTGCCCCCAGCGTCCTCACTATTCCCGCCCCCACGTCTTGTTTGTTTTCTAACGAGGGAAAGTATGTCACGGACAGAACATGTCTCACTGAAGCAACAGTTATTATAAGCGCCAGAAAGTATGACAGTCACACCATTTTTACACTGTCCCTAACAATTTCCACAAATAAAAGAAAACACACGACATTTGTCTTTCTGGGCCTGGCTTAGCTCACTTGGCAAAATGATCTCCGGTTGCACCCACTACGCTGCAAATGTCAGGAGTTCATTCCTTTCCCGGTTAGTAGTTTTCCGTCATGTACACGGCCACCTTCCTTTTGTCCAGTCAGCAAACTGAATAGTGAAGATGATCAAGCACTAAATTTCTCAACTACTATTTGTACAGAGCTGACTGGTGCTTTTTTTAAGATTTATTTATTCATTTGAAAGTCAGAGTTACACAGAGAGAGGAGAAAGTAACATAGTGACAGGCAGAGAGAGAAAGAGAGAGAGAGAGAGAGAGAGATCTTCCATCTGCTGGTTCACTCCCCAGTTGGCTGCAATGGCTGGAGCTGTGCTGATCTGAAACCATGAGCCAGGAACTTCTTCCAGGTTTCCCACATGGGTGCAGGGGCCCAAGAACTTGGGCCGTCTTCTACTCCTTTCCCAGGCTACAGCAGAGAGCTGGATAGGAAGTGGAACAGCCAGGACTCGAACAGTTGCCCACATGGGATGCCGACACTGTAGGTGGCAGCTTTGCTACTATGTTACACCGCAGGCCCCTGACTGGTATTTTTAAGGGAGAGTGAAAGTACAATCTGTAAGAGAGTGAACAGAGACTTGGTGGAGTCATGGAATTAAAAAATGATCATGGATTTTATTCAGTGTAAATGTGACAGACCAGCTATGTGTGCTTGCTTACAATTATCGAAGTTTGAACTCCAATCTTGTTCAGAGATGGGAGACAGAGGCTGTGCCCTTTCTGGATATTACTTTCAAGGGAATGGCTTCCACATCCTTTAGAAAGACATTCCTAGTTCCAACAGAACATATACATCTCAAGAAGACGAAGGATTAACAATAACAAACCTTTTTTTTTTTCTTTTTTTTTGGTAAAAGTTCTGAGAGTCCAGGGACTTATTGTGAGGTATTGGGTAAAGCAATTGGTAAATTATTTTAAAAGACCTAAACTTTTGCAGGAACTCCAAAGAGGGCTAGGTTATCCCAGGGATGTGGTCTTAGGCCACTAGAAAATTTGATAAATCTCTTAATTTATGCTTATGGAAAGGAAGTAAGGAGCAAAATCCTTTGTTCTGAAACTCTACAGTTCTTATAATTTGAAGTTGAGGATTAGTGAAGAAGAGGACTCAGAGGAACCTAACTAGAATTTAATTGAAGAGGGAAAATCTGCCCCATTCATAGACTTATAGTTGGACTTAAGTAAGGTAGGAGAATATTTCAAAAAGGTCATGAAGAATACATATTAGGAAAAAACTCTTTCAAATAAAATTTGCACTAAAATAAATATCTTAATTCCATTTTTCTTTCTATGAACTTTTTAATGTACTCTTATTTTTATCCCAGTGCTGAATTCATGCTAAGCTACTAAAATTAGTTATGAAATAGAGGTAAAAAATAAATTATAGTAAAAGGATACTGTACTTCTGTTATAATTTTAGATGTTTTATTAAAGAAAAACATTCAATAATGTTGTTAAAGCAAAGTAAGGCAGATTTTTTTCAGGATTGTTGCAATAAATAAAGGGTCTTGCAGTGTAGAAAGACTGCCCTCAACTCAAAATACAGCACTGAAGCTGGAATTTATAGCTAAGAGACAAGCTGGGGTCAATGATATGAAATTATCAACAGGAAACCTTAGGTAAGAGGGTTTATGAAAGAAGACAGAACAGGATGATCAACCTACATCTGAAGTGCGGTAAAGGATAAGGAACCAGATTGGCTATTAAGTGTGATAATATTTGAATGGGGAGCTCTTGTTAAACATAGGAAAATTATTACCAAAATATTTTCTACAAGGAATGGCACTGATTGGACTAGAATAAATTTCAGTAACCTAAAATTTGACCAAAGACTGTTTAATAGTGTTAAATGTGTTATGTCATTTTATTAAAAGAGTTGCATAGTTCTGATTATATAGTTGTTATGTATGTTTTCTGAGTGGACTTTGTTGTTTGTTTTAAATTTGTGGTTTAGTAAAAACCATGTCTTCACATCTTGTTTTGAAAATGAAATAAGCATATCTTTTGCAGACAGTTGAAGATTTATAGCAGTTGTGTGATATTAAATAATTAAATCCCCTAGGTTTATGTTGCCATATCTATGAAACTGTTCCATGTACATGGAACATAATAACTAAAACTCAGATTTACTTTGAAAATCTTCTTCAACAAGAAACTTAAAACTCCAACACAATCTCAGAACATGTTGGTGCTCAGTAGGACAGTTTGTACTTACTGATATGAATATACATTCATATTCTTATAAATATACATGTACACACATGTGGATATATACATTTAAGAAGTAAAAATAATGTGTGTTGGGGAGGGTAAGAAGAGGACAATACTCTTTAATCTCAATGGGAATGGATTTGTTAGGTAGGAAGTCAGTTATGAGCTTATGTGTGTGTGACATAAAGGCCTAAAGAGAAGACATCTATGTCCAGCATATGCATCTGCATCTCAAAGTCATCCTGACAATGTTTCAGGGGCAGCCTGGCCTTCGCATCCTGCCCTTCCCCCTTCTACCTGATAACCCATGTAACCTCAGTCCTTCCCCAACCCCCCCCCCAGTCTCTCAGGCTCTGTCTGGAGAGGTGCCCATCTGTCCTTACGGATGTCCCTTCCATAATAAACCTTGCTATTTCACCTCCCACTACTCTCTGTCTCACGCCTGAATTCTTTCTTGCACAAAGACAAGAACCCTGCAATTTCTCCGGTAAAAGATTCTTTAAAATTCTGAGGAAAACCATGGAATGCCCCTCAAGAAAAAGATTCCAACACTTTACACTCCAAATTTCACCTATGTTTAAGACAGTCATTCACATAAACTCATTATGACCCTTTGTTGAACAAATCTGCCATTCTAGAAGATTGTTTCAAATCTGTGTGATTTTCAGGAGGACATAGTATCTGGGGAAGACTTACGCAGCTTCTGTTTCATTTTGCTGTCTCTCTTTTTAGTCAAACTTGGGAATAATAAACTATCGGTCCATGATGGCTAGCGAGATTTATCAGAAAAATATAATTTATGTCTATGACCCCATAACTTGTTTTCTCAAGAAACTGGCCTATATCTAAAAGAAAAGACTCCTCTGAGATACAAAGTGGTTTTCTGACAAGAACTCCAGCTTTAGTTCTGCCTGAGGACACAGCAATTAAGTGATGGTCTATATGTTGACACTTGTTTTGAATTCATATTTGGCTTGTTGATTAGATTATTTTCTCCTAAGTTTGGATGCCTCTGAAAGGAATCTGAGACACCTGAGGGTAGTAGCACCTGAGGGTGCTACTGTGACAGCCACTATCTCACTGATTCTATGTAAAGATAGACTGAAGTCTGAGAAATACACTATTAAGGTGGCTAAAGAGTGCACCGTCAAACATATCTATGACAAAGACTCAGGAATATTGAGGAATGTTGCTTGCAAAAACAGTATATTTTTAATCATTATAATTATTCATTTTTGATTTATGTTTGGTTGAAATGTTATGAGTTTTTTTACTGAATTTACCTTTTGAAAGTTTTTCCTATTTTTCAAAACATTTACATGAAAATTGACTAGCATACACAGAATTTTGAAGATATGCTTTTACTGATGAATTAGAATAGAACTTAGATGTTAGACTAATGGGTTTGAATTTTTAGCAGTTTCTCCAAAAAGGGAGTATTTCTACAATAGTTAATCTTGGCACACTGCCATGAATAAAGATGCTTCTCTCCTAAAGCTATTGTTTGGGAAGCAAGAAGGGCATGAGAAATATTTTAAGGATTCACTGAAGCTCAGTTTCAAACAACATAACTACTTGGGACCTGCTGGGAAGCAACCTCTCAGACAAACTAGCCTGGCAGGTGTCTTTGAGGAGCCAAATAGTTGTTTCCAAGTGTTACCTTCAGGAAGAATACAAGGCTAAGAAGTAGAATATCAAACAATAACAGACCCTGGCAAGAAACCAGTGGTCACTCTTTATGATACATAATTGTTGCTTCCACACAGAGTAATATTACATATGAAATACTTCAAAAGGTTCATGGGAAAATGAAATTAAAAGGTAAATTAATTTTTGGTCCAAAAATATTTCGAATCTTAAGCATAGCTTTTAAATGCTATACATTTGTCAAAAAGATTTTGAAGATTTCTAGGATGTGTGGATTTCAATTTTTTACAACAAAATAAACTTAAATTTCAATGTTTCCATACACTTTCTGAATACCCTAACACATATATAAATACCACATTTATATAAAGAGTATCCATCTGCATTTTATAATATAGAAAGGCTAGTAGGATAGGAAAGACATCCTTTCAGGAATTAGAACATAAAGCACTATAGTCTTAGAGAGATGTGATTAGAATTTTTACTCCACATAAAAGCTCCTATTTCAAGCGAATTTAAATTACATATGTGTAAGCAATGCTTCTTTTTCTCCAGAAGGAATATATTATAAAGATGAGAATTTTTCTCCAGAACGCTATCATGAGGTAGCTGGACTTGGACCTACCACTGCAATCTTATGGAGGTCAGTTGTTAATCTTGATAGATTTTTGTAACAGAAGATCATGTGAGCAAGCTCTGAATATCAGACAAGACAGACTTGAATACAAAAACTTTTCAAAGAGACAAAGAAGGGCATTATGTAATGATTAAAGGATCGATTTAACAGGAAAACGTGACTATAGTAAATGTGTATGCATCCAATGCTAAGGCTATTTAAACAAATGTTAATACATCTAAAAGGAGACATAGTCTGCAATACAACGTCACTCTATGAAAAACGGGCAGACCAACTAACTAATAGAGTAACGAGCATGTAATATATAGCAGTGAAAATGACATTTTGAGATTTGATGATCTTTTACAACCCTCGTCTGTACTGTTGAAGAATAGTTTTTTTTCTTCATACTATTTGTTGAATTCTTTACCTAGTATAGAACTAATCTTATGAGTATAAAGTAAACTGAAAATAGATCTTTGTAAAAATTAAGAGTGGGAATAGAATAGGGAGGAGGAAAAAGAGTGGGAACATGGACAGGAGGGAGGGTCAGGGAGAAAGTACCACTATGTTCCTGAATCTGTATATAGGAAATACATGAAATTGTGTACATTAAATAAAATCTAAGAAAAACTTTCTGAATTCCATAAAAAGACAAAAAATCAATTAATAGCCACCTAATCTACACTATTGACCAAATAGATCTTGTTGGTATCTATAGAAAGTACGTCATTGTAAAAACTAAAAGAAAGAAAGGAAGGAGGTGTCACGGTGAGAGTATGAGTAGGAGGGAGTGCTGGGAGGGAAGTATCACTATCTCCTAAGTCTATATATAAGAAGAATATGTGATTTGTTCACCTAATATAAATAAAAATTCTAAATGCATTAAAGTCATTAAAATCTTTAAAAATCAGTGGCCTCTAAGTGCTTGAGTAACTGGATAAATAATAAAACTTAAATTGTAAAAAAAGCGAATGGAAAGATGTTTGCTATAACTTTATAGGACTTACAAATGATGCTAAGTTTGAAACTTCAATTCAGACATGATGATGGAAGATATGAAATTGCACATCCAGATTAATGCAGTCATATTAATTACAAAAGAAAAGCATCATTGCAGAAATCAATTCTGAAATCTCCCCGAAATATAAGAGTTTAGGAAAAAAATGAGAGTTGAGAAGAAAGGGGAAAGTTTTATGTGAATATTTCTTTTTTTTTTTTTTTTTTTGTGACAGGCAGAGTGGACAGTGAGAGAGAAAGACAGAGAGAAAGGTCTTCCCTTGCCATTGGTTCACCCTCCAATGGCTGCCGCGGTCAGCGCGCTGTGGCCGGCACACTGCGCTCATCCGATGGCAGGAGCCAGGTGCTAGTTGCTTTTTCCTGGTCTCCCATGGGGTGCAGGGCCCAAGCACTTGGGCCATCCTCCACTGCACTCCCAGGCCACAGCAGAGGGCTGGCCTGGAAGAGGGGCAACTGGGACGGAATCCGGCGCCCCGACCGGGACTAGAACCCAGTGTGCCGGCGCCGCAAGGCAGAGGATTAGCCTGTTGAGCCACGGCGCCGGCCTGAATATTTCTTTAAAGAGAGTTGGAGGGCTCTGAGAAGACCAGACCCTCATTGTCCCCATCTCATAACAGATCCAAAAAGGGGTAGATGATGGACAAATTTTACCTCTTTCCTCAGAACATGTTTTTTCATGTGATTATTCAGGGAATTGGAAATGTCCCTGTATCAAGAGAGTAAATATGCTATTGCCCAATTTTCTTCCTAATCTGTAAACATGACAGAACAGAAATAAATATGTCAGGAAATGAGAGTACTTTTAAAATAATTGGGGCAAAAATTATCATGAATTTTCTCTGAGCCAGACATGTACCAGTGAGAGAAAGACTTGATTTGGATTTGCTCAGTATGTGACCTGAGAAAATGACTAGCAGAAGGCAAGGAGATTCCTACAGCAAAATGTGCTGCGTGGGGTAAAAAGAAGACAGGCAACAGTCAACACAGGACCCTGAAAGGCTGACTGAAGTGAAATGTACATTGCCATTCACAAGAATCAGAGCTAAAGAGTTGAGGTTGTCACCCCAGAAGCAGCTCTAATAACTCATGAATTTTCACCATCTCTAGCCTGAGTAATCAGGAAGTCAACACAGTCAGACCAGATCCCATCTCACCACCTCTGCCTACCATGTGTAATCTTGCACTTCAACCCCACCTCTTTAATGCCAACCATGGTCATAAATGAATTAAACAGAGAAACTTGTCTGCTTGAGGGAAAACCAGAATAAATTTAAACATGGAAGAATTTTTGGCTTAACATTCAAAGTTAAAGATTTGTTTATTTATATGAAAGGCAGAGTTACCAAAAGACAGAGAGGTCTTCCATCCACAGGTACACTCCCCAGACGGCCACAACAGGCAAAGCTGTGCTGATCTGAAGCCAAGAGCCAGATTATTCCAGATCTCCGACACGGATGCAGGGCCCCAAGAACTCTACTGCTTTCCCAGACCATAGCAGAGAACCGAACTGGAAATGGAGCAGCCGGGTCTCAACCTGGCACCCATATGGGATTCTGGCAATGTTGGCGCTGGCCCTTTCCACTGCACCACAGGGCCAGCCCCAACACTCTCAATTTAGAAACCAAGGAGCATTCTGTGACACTTAGAGATCCAAATGGCACTATTACACAAAGAAGTATAGGTAGGTCATGTGATCCTTCTTACATTTACATCAACAGCAGAACATGTGCACACACTATTAAAAATTAGCCCTTTTCAACTGTAATCGTTTTCAAAGTACAATTGTTTTCCATGTATAATAATAATTATGGGGTGCTGTTTTATGATATATGACTTAGTTGCTTTAATTTTCATGTGTTATAGAATTTATTAAAGACTACTGCCACAATTATGACTTTCCATTTCAATTTTATATTTTAGTGCAATGTAGTAGAAGAATATTTTTTCTAGAAATTAAGATACCATGACAACAAGTCAGAAATGACACCTCTCCACTATGAGTAAGTCATTCTGTCACACTTTCATCATTTCCAGAGGAAATTGAATTATATAACATCTGTAATTGTTCTATAATGTGATTTTTACTTATGAATAAATTTCCTAAATATAACATCAATTTATTGTTGACATTAAATCAGGCAATTGCTCATTAATCTATTTAGTAAGCTAAGAATTAACTTAAGTTCCTATTTGTTCATTTCCATGTCAAAAAACTATTATATTTTCTTTGATTCTTTAGAATGCTATTGTCCCATAAAAAATGGTGCTAAAGTTAATATGTATGGAATCCCCATCAGTTGTCATATTTTGAGAATAGATATACAACGAACTCTTCAAGGAGATAAGAACTTTAATAGAATCACTTAAAATGGATGCCACAAATTTTTTTTTAAATGAATCAATATACCCTGAAAGATTAGGTTATTTCACATCAAGTTAACAACCATGGCAGATCAAAATGCTGTTTAATTCACTACATAATGCTTTATCTTATAAATAGAAATATAACTCATAGTGATCTTTTTTCCCTGGGAATAATAGAAAATTATCTTCATGCAAGAAAAGATTCTATGCTTGAGGCTTAATTACGTGAGCAGACAGAAATGAGATTAAGTTTTCCACAATTATTTCTAGGCTATAGATAATTAACTACTAGCATAATTAGAACTCAAGTCCAGAAATGGTGTTGCCTCTCATTTTTTGCAGATAAGATTCAACATATTGGCTAAACTCAATTATTTGATGGTGGTTATATATGTTGATATATTTATATAATCAAAATCAATAAAGAATTTAATTAATTGGATTTTAACATGAAATCTATTAACAAAAGTGTCCCTTTCACATACAGAATCTTTTTCTGGGGTAAAATGGCAGCATTTTCTACATATCTCAGACAACAAGAAGTGGTTTTTACTTCCAGAAAAGAAGGAGTCCCATTTCTCTTTGTTTTATTTTCTCTTTCTTAACTAAGAAACTTGTTATACTTGTGAAGTAACTTGGTGCTATGGGGTAGGAATGAGATAGCTCAAAATTATTCCTACAACTTATAGAATATTGACATTATTTCAAATCTTCACAGATGTAATTCGAACATTATGGCCTCCATTTTTGTCTAGTGAGAAGTTAGCTTTCAATCATACCGTTGTTCACTCATAATTAATAAATCATTGTTCTGACTGCTGTCAATACTTTTTCTCTCATACTTGGGCTTTCAGCAATTTGAGAATGAATTGTATTGAGGGTATTTTCTTATAAATTATATCACTTGAGGTTCATTTAATCTCCCGAATGTAAAATTGAATGGTTTGCAATAAACTTTTATAATTTTTGGCCACTGTTTTTTCAAATATTTTTGTTTGCTCATCTCTCTAATAATTTCTTTTGAGAATACACTTATTCCTACATTGAACCACTGGAAAAATCTCTGAAATTGCTTGTGATTTTTAATATTATTATTATTACCATCTTCATTCTTTAGAGTAGATGATTTCTATTAACCTATTATCAAATGTAGTATTTATTTTTGCCATCTGTTTCATTCATCAAAGAAACATTCATTTCCCTTATTATACATTTCAGGGAAATGGACATCTTGTAATTTGATTTTTTTAGTCCTTGTTTATGCTCCTGTGGTACTGTGGTCTTTGTACTTTTTACTTATTGAATATTATGGTTAGTGGTGCATTAATCTTTGATTATAGAGTGGGCTGAAATTATGTTTTTGCAAAAATTAAAAGAAAAGAAAGAAAGAAAAGAGGGGGGTTGAGCAAGGAAGATAATAGAGGAAAGTGTGATTATCTTCTGACAATTGTCCCTATAACTATGAAATTTGTTCTTTTTACATTATAAAATCTCTTTATATTAATACGAATTTTAAAAGATACTTTTTTTATATTCTCTTTTCACTCATTACATTCCTACATCTCTTTAATAGGTAGAATGTATTTTCCTTTAATTATTTGAATATATTTATAGTAGCTGATTTAAATTCCTAACTAGGGATAGACAGTTTAGCACAGTGGTTCACAAGCATCCATCCTGTGTCCCTCATCAGACTAATTGGATTTGGTACCCAGATCCTTACTCCTACTTCCTGTGGTGCAGACCCTAGAAGGCATGAGTGATGCATTAAAAATTTGTGTTCCAGCCAACCACATGGGAGACCTGGATTACATTCCTGATTCATGGCTCCAGGCTTCTGACCTGGCTCCAGGGTCCTAAAGTGTATCTGGGGAGTGAACTAGCAAATAGGAACTCTCTCTCACTGTCTTGCTCTCTTGCTCGCTCTCTCTCCCTCTCTCCCTCACCCATCAATCCCTCTCTCTCTATTTCTATTTCTGCCTCTCCTTAAATTAATGAGAATTTAAATATGTAAATATTAAATAAATGAGTGAAAAGAAAACCTTAACTAAATTCATAAGAGTAACATCTTAGAATCATCTGGTATCAGAAAATTTTTCTCCCTATGTTACTATGTTTACTTTTTCCATTTTATCTAGAAACTTGGCTATACACTGAACTTTGTAGAAAATACACCTTGATAACTTTAAAATACGTTATAATCTTATACATTGTATTTTGGTTTTGTTCTAAAATATAAATTACTTGCCTGGATTCAAACTGCAAGCTACATGTTCACCTTTACTGTGAGTTTTCTTCTCATTTCTTCCAGATTCCTAATGTTGATTCCTATCTTGGCACCCATGTCTGTGCTGTGTGTCCACATAGATCAATTGAGCAGATTGTACTAAAAGTTCTGGCTTCATCTTAGCTGTGGTTGTGTTACTTCTGCTGTTGCCTCTAAATCACTAGCTTTTCTTCCTTCTATGTGTTCTATACTCCACACATCAAGATAATGTTGCTTTAGCTTTCTGCTCTCAGAGCTGTTTATGAATTCACAAGTGCACAATCAACAAAGGCCAAACTTGCAAAGTTTACACCTGAGTTTCTTTCATTCTTGGGCAGATTGCTCTCTCTTTTTTGCTTTTTTATAAGGAGGAAACCCTTGTTGTATCCCCTACACAGCCATGTGATTTGGAAGGTTTACATCCAATATTCAGTTGTTCTATGGCTTCTTGTAATCAGGGCTTTCTGTCTTAATTCCCAGCTATTTTCACAATCCTATACTCTGCTTTCTAACATGCTATGGTTCTGTACTGTACTATACTATTGGGTGTAAACTGTTATCTGTTGTAAATTTTCACCTTTTTCTCTAGTAGTCTTTCAAACTTTACTTCTGACTTCAGTGTTTTCTTGGATGTTATGTAGTCACTTCAAATAGTTATATATTTTGTTCAAAATTTCATTTTAAGTGGAGTGTTTGTCAAATCATGTTTTTGATCAGTGCATGGATCACCTTCTACTGCTTTCCCAGGCCACAGCAGAGAGCTGGACTGGAAGAGGAGCAGCAGGGACTAGCACTGATCCTCATGTGGAATGACTTAGGTGGAGGTTTAGCCCACTATACCATAGCATGAGCCCCAAACATTGAGATTTTTAATGCCTCCAATGTTTTGCTTTTTCTAGACTATCATAAATTTGGAATCATACAGAATATAGCAATTTCAGATTTGTTTCTTTAACTTGGTAATATGTATTTAAATTTCTTCCATGCCTTTTTGCAATTTGATAATTCATGACTTTAGTTCTGAATAATTTTTGCATTGCCAGGTATAGTAGTTTTTATCTATTCACTTACTAAATGAATAAATTTACTTCCAAATTGAATACAGTTGCTATAACCATAAAGGCTCAGATTATTTGTATGGATGTGGTTTCAACTCCTGTGGATAAATACCAAGGGGTTCTATTGTTAAATTATATGGAAAAGTATGTTTTATTTTAGATGAAATTGCCAGGCTGTCTTCCAAAGTTGCATTCCCATAAGCCAGGCTGAGAGTTTCTGTCCACCACATCTTCACCAGATTCGGTGCTATTAGTGATCTGGATTTCAGCCATTCTAGTAGTTGTATATAGTCATCTAACTCTTTTAAACTCACACATCTTTTATGGTTAATAGGTAAATGCCTGGTGATAGCATGTACTAAAAATGACCTGGAGCATCTGGAATTTTTTGACAGCTTATATATAAAATATGTCACAACCATTTTGGAAAAATGTTTACCACTTTCTGATAAAGTTAGATATATAGCTCTTCTACAGTGCAGTAGTTCCCTAAGTAGTTATTTAGTGAAATAAAAAGATATCTTCACATGCAAAAAACCCACATGTATGTAAAGGCTTCCTTTTAATATTTTCCTCTATCAGGACACCACTAATAACAAAAATAAAAATACATTACCAATATGCTACAAAATACATGTATATGACATTGAAAAAAAAAAAAGCAAAAGAGTGGAGTCTAATGGGGACTACATTTTACTATGGAGATAAGAAATATTCTAAAATCACAGTATGGTGATTTTTGAACAACCATATACACACATGTAAAAAGTCTTGAAATTCAACATTGATATATTGCCGGCACCGCAGCTTACTTGGCTAATCCTTCGCCTGAGGCACTGGCACCCTGAGTTCTAGTCCCGGTTGGGGTGCCGGATTCTGTCCTGGTTGCTCCTCTTCCAGTCCAGCTCTCTGCTGTGGCCCGGGAAGGCAGTGGAGGATGGCCCAGGTCCTTGGGCCCTGCACCCGCTTGGGAGACCTGGAGGAAGCACCTGGCTCCTGGCTTCAGATCGACACAGAGCGCCAGCCATGGCGGCCATTCCGGGGAAGAACCAACAGAAGGAAGACCTTTCTCTCTCTCTCTCTCTCTCTCTCTCTCTAACTCTGCCTGTCAAAAAAAATGTATACAACTGGTTATATTAATAAAGCTGTTGAATAAAGATACTATATATATATTATTTTACCTATATCATATTTATTATACATATTCATATTTATTTTAAATATTTTATATCATTTATGACCTATTGCACTTGGTATGGATATTTCAGGATATATAAATTTTTCATCACTTATAAAATCAACTGTGTAACAATCTAATTATGGAAAAAAATGAAGAACTTAAGATTTATAAAATTCTTTGTTGTTGATTCTCTATTTGTTATATTAGCCTATGTATAATTTCTACATAAAAATTATACAAAATACATGAATGTGTGGAGGAATTTTTCTTCTGTATCCAATTTGCTTGGCTAAGACTTTTCATCATGAAAGGATGTTGTATTTTATCAAATGTTTTCTCTGCATCTATTGAGATAATCATACGGTTTTTGTTTTATAGTCTGTTAATGTGACATATCACATTGATTGATTTACAAATGTTGTACCATCCCTGCACATCAGGGATAAATCCCACTTGGTCTGGATGAAAATCTTTCTGATGAATTGTTGGATTCTATTGACTAGGATTTATATGAGGATTTGTGCATCTGTGTTCATCAGGGAAATTGGTCCCTAGTTCTCTTTTTCTATTGTATCTTTTCCAAGTTTAGGAATTAAGGTGATGCTGGCTTCAGAGGATTCCCTCCCTTTCAATTGTTTTGAATAGCTTGAGAAGAATGGGAGTTAGGTTTTTTTTAAATGTCTGGTAGAAATCAGCAGTGAAGTCATACAGTCCAGAACTGGATCCTTTCAACCCACTGACGAGATGGGCCAAGTACTTCAATGGACATTTTTCAAAAGAGGAAATCCAAATGGCCAACAGGCACATGAAAAAATGGTCAGAATCACCAGCTGTCAGGGAAGTGCAAATCATAACCACAATGAGCTTTTACCTCACCCCAATTAGAATAGTTTTCATATAGAAATTAATAAACAGAAAACGCTGGTGAGGATGTGGAGGAAAGGAACCCTAATCCACTGTTGATGGGATTATAAACTGTTCCAGCTGAAGTAGGCAGGCATACAGGTTAAAATTGGTCAGATTTGTGAACTGAAAGTCCACGCTTCTGTGTGGCCTCATTCCCCTACCTGGCCACACCGGGGTGGGGTGCCCACCAGCCAATCAGGTTAATTAACTACTCCCCTTTGGACTGGGTTAAAAGCCTAGGGCACAGTGTGCTCTGCCTGCTTTTTTGGCCCTGCTCTTCTCTGGCCTCTTGCCAGGACAGGGCTTGCTGTAGCCCTGCGGCCCAGGGTGCGTGGCCTTCGGGTCATGTGCTCTAGTCTTCCTGGCCTAGATGCTCATCCACATGGCTGGTTTCTGGTGTTTGGTATGAACCCGCATTCACTTCTCTCCCCTAAATAAAGCTCTCACTCTCTTATGCACCTTTCTTACTAAATAAAAGCTTAAAACGTACCATGATGCCTCGTTTATCTGTGCCGGTATTTAGAATTCTTCTCTAAATATTAGGCAAGAACCCTCTTGGGCTTATTAATATTGGGGATTTAGTAATAAGCCCGTGTTGAAATCATAAGGCACCCCAAGTTCCAGTAGCGCATGTGGCACCCCGGATAGCATTTCTAGGGAACTTTAAGGGGCCACACTTCAGAGTAAATTTTAGGGGGTCTTTTCCAATTTCACAGCTACTGTGGAAGACAGCATGGAGATACCTTATAACTTTGAAAATAGACCTACCACATGACCCAGCCATCCCACTCCTGGTTATTTACCCAAAGGAAATGAAATCAGCATATGAAAGAGTCATCTGTACCCCCAACATTTAATGCAGCTTAATTCACAATAGCTAAGATATGGAATCAACCCAAATGTCTGTCCACTGAAAATTGGGTAAAACAATGATAAAAAAATGAAATCCTGTAATTTGCAACAAAAGAGATGAAAATGGAAACAATTATATTTACTGATATAATCTGGTCCCAAAAGTACAAATACCATATGTACTCCTTGATCTGTGGTAATTAATGGGGCACCTAAAAGGTAATCTATAGGAATGAAAATGGCACTTTGAGATTCAATGACTTTGGACACGCTGTGTCTCAACTATTGAGGAACAGTTTTTCTTTTTTTGCATACTATTTGTTGAACTCTTTATTTAGTATAGAGTTAATCTTATGTGTATAAAATTAACTGAAAATATATCATAGTAAAAATAAGAGAGGGTGGAGAAAGAAGGGTGGGAGTGTAGCTGGGAAGGCAGGTAGAGTGGGAAGAACACCCATGTTCTTGAACTTGTATTTATGAAATGCATGAAATTTTTATACCTTAAATAATAGTTTCTGGGGAAAAATATACAAAAGACTGTGATTTTTCTTTATATTGCATTGCATTTCTCCATTAGATGAGCAGATATTGTTCAACCAAATTGTGAAGTAAGCATGTAACCTATTTTATTTATGTCCAAATATCAAATAACTGGGGAAAGCAAATGTATTTCATTGTTTCTTACCTTATGCACAATATCCTTCCCAAATTCTATGGTTGTGTCCATGCTTTCTGATATGTCTATCTATAGTTTGCACCATAAATCATTTTTTCCTCTCATTTCTCTGTTTAACAGTAATGTATTGTGTAAGGAAGGGAATACACTTTGAAAACTGTGTTATAAGTTTATTTTGTCATTGTGCAAACATCATTAATATGTTTTACACAATGCCAAATGACTACAAAACCACTAGGTGACATCCTTATGGGACCACCGTTGTACATGCAGTCCACAGCTCTCTGAAATATCATTATTCAGTGAATGACTATACTTCTCTAGTCAGGTAACCCTAATAGCCATTACAAGCAAGGTATATGCTTGTATATGTGTTTCATTTTTAATAAGCTAGTGTTCCACATTTGAAAATATTTCATAAATATGATCTCTATTAAAAGAAAAATATTAGATAAATTTAATGCAGTTCAAATGAGAGCAAAACAAAATTCATGAATGGGGAAGAACCCTGAACTAATATAGATTCAGAGAAGTCTACTCCACAATGTGGGCAGAAAATGTGTAGAAACACAGATGAGATACAGGTGCCATTCTCTTGGTCACAGCTTAGTGTACGCCTTATGTGCTCATGATATGCCCAGTGGGCAGCCTGTGATTAACTTAAGCTCAGCTTCTATGAATGGCCAAGATGCAGCCCTCGATCACCAAAATACACTCTTAATCTAGTCTTTCTGATTGTTTGCATGATGATTTAGATTGTAGTTTACTATGTTGGGAATCAAAGGCCAGCTTTAATTTATTATCTCTCACAAATAAAATTTTACTAATATTGTCTTACAATATATTGATTTATTTTTTAAGTTTTTACCTCTGGTAACAATTAAGCTTCATCACTCTGTCTATTCTCGCGGGCCACCAATGGCAGAATTTTGATTTCTTACCAAGTTTTCCTTCTTGGAGGTAAATAAGTTGTAGAATCTCTTCACTCATGGTTAAGTCACACATGTCTCTACATCAAACTACATCACATCAAGACATTGGTTTGCCTTTTAGAGTTCCAAATACCATTGACAGTAAACTAAACACTCATTTCAGTTTCTGGAATGCACAATGCTATGCTTTTGAATGTGGCATCTAGTGGCTACTCCTGCCTTCATTACTGACATCAGGCTGCAGAATTCATCAAGCGCCATAGTAGCTAGCTTGAAAAAATTCAAATTCAATCAAATGAAATATGGCATATTTCAGTCTTCATATAACATCAGCGGTGAGCTGTGATAAAGAATGTCACATCAGTTTTGGTGTTTTACACTGACTAGTTTTATACTTCACATCTCCCTTTTGATCTTCGCTCCAATATCAGTGCAAACTGATAAGAAAGTCTGTGTGATCCTTTCTTTGGTACTAATGAGAAATGGAAATTACATGTGCAAACTTGCACCCACCCATACCCCTGCTCACCTAAAAAAAAGCAAAACAAATCTCCTTTTCTTTGTTTCTTCCACTCTCTCTGAACATATTTTGTAACTGTTGTGCTCTTCCCAGAAAGTCTCATTATGTGAGGCATAAACTGTTTAAAGTCCTCTTAATATGTGTGTGGCAACCAAACCAGATATGGAATCAGGGGCACATCCTAACTCTGCAGGTGACCATATTTATGCTATTATGAAAAGTTCCTATATGTTGAGAAAGAATATTGTATCTCAGTAGGAAAGGAAAATAAAGGTGTTTATTACATTTATAGTGCCAAATCTAGAGTCATTCTATTTTTTGCAAACATCCCAATGCACTTGTACTTGAGTTCAATTAACTTTACTAATTAGTTTCCACTTTGCAATTAAGAACACTCAGGCAATGTAATAGAAAAGTGGTAAGGAGAAGTATACTTCTGCAAGGGTAAAGATAAGGTAGAAAATCATACTGTAGTACTGATGTTTACATTTCTTGAAAAAATGTGTCATACGTGTTATATGTTGCCACTCTAATGTTGTGAAATGAAACAAATCACATTTAAATTCAACACATAAGACAATATATATTTATTGTCTACAGACAAATGTCTATAATGAGTCAGAAGGAAGGTTGAATGGTAGATAATATGTAATGTTTCCAGCTGGGATGAGCTGACTCTCCCACACACATCCCTTATCATGCAACAGTTTTGCTTGGGCTTGCCCAAACAGCAGTCTTAAGAGAAGTTGCTACCACATAATTCTTCCTGAGGTCTAGGTTCACAATTATTACATAAAAATTTTGGTTTTTTTGTGTTTGTGTGTGTGTATGTGTTGTTATTAATACAAAGTATACAACCACTTCACAACTTAAGAGTGGAGAAATATAGTTTACTTTTTTAAAATCTGTCATTGTTTTTGAGAGACAGAGTCAAATGGAGACAGATAGAGATTTCCTACCGGCTGCTTCACTCCTCAAATGCCTGCAATGCCTATAGCCAGGTGGTCTGAAGTGGGATGACAGGAATCAAATGCAGTTCTGTTACATGTGTGGCAGGGAACCAAGCACACAAGCCATCACCCTCTGCCAGCTAAAGTGTCCATTACTGAATGCATGGATTAGAAATGTAGTCTCTGGGAATTGAACCAGGTAATGTGATATGGAATGAAGGTATACTAAATGGTGAGTTACCACAGTGTCAGACGCCCAACCCTACTTCTTGATGAACGCATGTAAAGATTCACACCACAAAACTGTGTATACATAAAAGTAAGGACTTTGAGTCAAATTTTTGCTAAATCTTCCATGTTTATATTGCATGTAAACTAACAGAGAATATTGTACATTGAAATGTAATCCCCCATGCCCTGTCCTCAAAAACTTGGAAATAGCAGTGCCTTCTTAAATTTGAAACAAAGGAAATGAGTATATACCTATTGATAGTCTCCTTTAGTATATAATATGACCTGCATATGAGAATAAGTCTTAACATTAACTAATTTATTGATTACATAAACCAAATAAAAATTTTTCATTGAAATATAATTTGAGAGAGAAAAAAAGGACACAAATGTGTGGCAATAAATTAACATGACATTCTGAGAAGGGGCAATATTGGCCCGCTTATTTAAACTGTCTACTGCTTGAAGGAAGCATATGCAGTAGCTTTTGAGTGCCATAGTTTGCACTGCTTGCCAATTTTTGTCATGTTCTGGCATCATAGTTCATAAGTATTGCCAGATGGCCAAGCAAATATGGTACAGCATTACTCTCAGCATGTTTCCTGGTGGGTTTCCAGCCAATATCTTCTTCCCCAGTTGCCACAATGTTGTTCTGCTCAGGTATTCTGACATTACTCTCTGGGAATTCATCTATTTCCCCAGTGGTTTTTAAATTATTAGAGTGTAATAATGACTCAAAATGATCAATTAACATGCTATTTTCCAACTTAGTACATTGTCACAAGCTGTTTCCTTTTCTTGGGATGCCTTAATGTCTCTTTCCTACCTGAATAACTATGACTTGCATTTTAAAATTAAACACAAGAATCATTATCAACGAGACAAATCCTATAGCTATGTTTGTAAGTTACAACTTATACCCCGATCACATACTCCCATAACTCCCTATGTTTACTTCTGTTGCACTGCCTATTTTTGCTGGTTTACTAAATATTTCCAGTACTATTACATAAACTTCTTGTAGAAGAGACCTCATCGCAAACACAGAACATATATTTATGTAATAGGCATATCACTTTTTAATAAAATATTTTAATTGTTCAATTTTTATGATTATCTAAATGATTTCTCAAAATTTGCTATTGATGACTACAGGGTTTTTTTGTTAGATTATTTTTATTTATTTATTTGGAATTCAAAGTTACAGAGACAGGGAGACACACATGCACACAGAAAGAGAGGGATAGAGAGAGAGAGAGAGAGAGAGAGACCTTACATCCACTGGTTCATTCCCCAAATAGCCACAATGGCCAGGGTTGGGACAGACTGAAATCAGGAGCCAAGAGCTCTCCAACATGGGTGTAGGGACGATGTTCTGCTGCTTTCCCAGGTACATTATTAGGAAGCTGGATCAGAAATGGAGCAGCCAGGTTTCAAGATGGCACTGATATGGGATGTTTGTATTGCTGGCAGAAGCTTTACCTTTCACACAGCTCCAAGCCTTGGGACCACAGATTTTTAATGGCTTCACCACACTGATCTTCAGGACTTTTTTTTTTTTTTTTGTATAATAAAAGATGCCTAGTAACTTACTAAGTCTAGAACATAAAAATTTAGAATCAATTATATAAATAAATGAAGATAATTCAAATCAATCACCATTTAATGTAATTTTCCATTAAAGTTACCATGTATCTTCTTGATGATGTTTGGCTAATCTGGATTTCAAAATAAGAAGATAGTGAACTAAAACTGCAGAACATTACAAAAAAGTCAACCTCCGCTTTGAATATTATGGTATTTTCTATATTCAAAATTTGGGTCAAACATGGTTTATATTTGGTGGCTTCTTTTATTCAAGCAATAAATAGATTTTTATTTATTGTGAATTTGAGAGCAAGAGAGAGAAAGAAAGGCAGAGAGACAGAGAGAGCTTCCATCCTCTGGTTCACTCCTCAAATGGTCACAATGACCAAAACTTGACCTGACCTATCGCCAGGAGCAATTAATTCAATCTAGGACCTCCTCCCAAATGGGTTATAGGAACCCAGTTACTTGAGTCCCCATTGATGCCTCCCATTGTCTGCACTCGTGCAGAGCTGGAGTCAAAAGTCAAAGCCAGGAATCAAACCCAGGCACTCCAATTTGGTACACAGATGTCTTAAATGCTAGGCTAAATATCCACTCCCTTGATATTGTTTTAATGCAAAACTCTCTCCCTCTTCTCTAAAAATATATTTTTATGAACATATATATATATTCCCCTCTACACATGTATATATGTGTACATATACATAGCTTTCTTTTGTGTAAATGTGTGTGTTTCAGTGTACATATATGTATTTAAACAAAGACAGGGGAAATAGATTAAAAATGAATGTACATTTAACCAGTGTACATGAGTTCTTCTTCAAATATCCTAATGCATTTAGTTTGGTATAAATTCTATAAATACAAATTTATTTTTATAAGTGACTTTTAAGCCATATTTTATCTATATACATTATTATACAGAATAATTTAATTATTACATATGCACATAATTTATCATTATGAAAGTCTCAGTATACCTATGGATGATTTAATGTTGGATCTCTAAATGTAGTTTTTAGTATAATACATTTTTAATTATGATTAGCAAAAAATAATTATATGTTTTATTGATTCTCTCCTTTTTCTCCCTCTCTTACCTTTCCTTCTTTCTTCCTTCCACCCCTTTGTCAGTGATGATTCATGATTTCAAATGTCCTTTGGAAAAATTTTTTGAAAAGTAGACACACCATATTAAAATTTCAATATTTTATTTAAGTATATTAGATATGAAGTAAAATATATGGACTTACATGTACAACTTGGGAATAGACATATTGCTTAGTAATTAATACGCCTGCGTCCCACTTAACAGTCTTTGAGTTCAGTTCTCAGATCTGGCAGCTGATTCCAGCTCTTCACTAATTCAAGGCCCTGGAAAATAGCAGCGATGGTTGAAGCAGTTGTGTCTCACCTCCTATGTGGGAAGCTTGGATTATGTTCCCAGCTCCCAGCTTTGGTCTCAGCCTAGGCTTGGCCATTGCAGGAATTTGGGGAGTAAATCAGCAGATGAGAGCTCTCTCCCCCTCCATTTCACTGTCATTCAATTAAATAAAGATAACCATAGTTTGATAAATTTTGACAAATGTGCCCATGAAGTCTTAACAATAATCAAGATAGCAAAGTTTTAAACACTTCCAAAAATGTCCTTGTGGTGCTTTGCCTTTCAACAGTAATCTAAAGTGGAACTTTACATTACCTACAGTGTATGGCTGGATTCTTTCTCTCAGTGTAATTATTTTAAGATTTATCCATGTTGTGATATTTAACCACGTTGCATTATTTTTATGTTACTCTCTATGTGAGACATTTTCTTTATCTATTTATCTGCTACTGGACATGTTTTATTTCCAATTTTTGGCTATTACTAACAATGCTGGTATAAACCCTTTTAGGGCTTGGGTAAACAAGTCTATTTTTTCTTGGATAAACAACTGGGAAGTGCCATAAGGTATGTGATAAGGTATGTTTTATTTTTTTAAGAAACTAGTATATTATTTTCCAAAGTGATGAGATGACCGTATATTCTCATTACAAATGTATGAACATTACAGTTTCTCCATGTACCTATCAACACTTGGTGAGGTGAATTTTTTTTTTTTAATTTCAATAATTCCAACAATGGTGTACAAAGTATTCACTGTGATTTTAATTTGCATGTTCATCAAAACTAATGATATAAAGCATAATTATGTGCTTGTTTGCCATTAGTTTATATTTTTATTTAGTTACCTGTTAAGATATTATCCCCCATTTTTGTGAGACCTTTTTTTGTTTTCTGTTGCATTCTTATAATTAAGTTTAGAGAATCTATTTATGTTAAGAATATGTATTTTTAATAGATACAAATATACCTTGTAAATTCTTTCTACCTATCTGATTTAGCTTTATCATTCTGTAGCAATGTCTTACAACATAAAGGACTTTTATTCATTGAATTAAACTCATCAACTGCACATGATTGACATACATGGAACACAGAATATTCATCATGATATCCTTCTCAAATCCTGAGATCCTCACCACTCCATTTTCTTTTTCACCATAATGTAATGATTGGTTTTGCAATTATCTCTAGGGATTTACTTGCATTTAGAGAGGAGTAACAACCCAAATGAACACCAATTTGAGACCCAGATGCTCTACTTCCGATCCAGTTCTCTGCTGTGCCCAAGGAAACTAGTGAAAGATGGCCTAAGTGCTGGGGCGCCTGCACCAGTGTGGGAGACCCGGAAGAGGTTCCTAACTTCTGACTCCTGGCTTCGTACAGGTCCAGATCCAGCTGTTGTGGCCATATGGGGAGTGAATTAGTGGATGGAAGGTATGTCTCTCTCTTTCTGCCTCTGTCACTGCCTCTTTAACTATGCCTTTCAAATAAATAAATGGATCTCAAAAAAAAAAAAATGGCTGACAGCATCACTTTATTTAATAAACAGCTTGGCAAGTTAAAACAGAACAAAGAAAACACAAATAGGACATTATCTCCTGGAACAGGAAATCAGAAATATATTTCTTCTGAATATAAATTAATGAATGGACAGATTTATTTCTTTCAGCACCTTAAAATATTGCAACACCATCTTGCATTGGTCCTCATGAGCAATATGCTATTTTTGCTTTGTGAAGAGTAGGTATTTTACTTAATACAGCTTTAAAATTTTAAAATTTATACTATTTTAAAGATTTAATTATCTTGTACCTTGGTAGAGTTTTATACATGTCTCTTGCTTTGAGGTTTGTTAGATTCTTTGGATCTAAGGGAATGTATTTTTTATCTTATGGAAATTTTTCAATCATTATTTCTTCCTTCTTTTAATAGAGATTTATTTATTTATTTGAAGGCACACTTTTAAGGAGGCAGAGGCAGCGAAAGAGAGAGAAGGAGAGAGAGAGAGGTCTTCCCTCCGCTGGTTCACTCCAGATGGCCGCAAAGGCTGGAGCTGTGCCAATCAGAAGCCAGGAGCCAAGAACTTCTTCTGGTTCTCCCACGTGGACACAGGGGGTCCAATCACTTGGGACATCTGCTGCTGCTTTCCCAGGCCATAGCAGAGAGCTGGATCAGAAGTGGACAGCTGGGATTTGAACCAGCACCCAGATGGGATGCTGGCACTACACACTGTGGCCTTACCCGCTCCCACAGCACCTGCCCCCTATCATTATTTCTTGAATTGTTTATTACTTTTTGTTTCTCATATACCTCAGAGACTGAAACTGGATGCATATTGGGTCTAATACATTATGTTTTAATTTTTAAAATCATTTTGGATAGATGCTCTTGCAATATTTTTTTTTTTAAATCACTAGTCTTCTGATCTGATGGAATGATTTCATTCCATCTCAAACCACAATCAGTGTATTTTTCATCTCAGATAATATTGATTTCATCTGTAAAAGTTTGATTTAGCACTTCTCTCTGTCTTATATAACTCTAACTTCTTAACATGTAAACCTTAGAAATAATTACTGTATTAGTAGGCCCATGTCTATAATCTTTAATATTTGTGTCAATTTTGTATTGCATTTCTGAGTCAATTTAAACTGATTGGTTTTGTCTCCATTGTAGGCCATAGTTTCCCACATATTTAGACACCTGGTAATTATTTTATTAAATACCAAACACTGTGATTTTATGTTCTTGAAATGTGTCTGAAAAAAGTTCTTACCTGGAAACATTTGAAACTTTTTGATTCTTATCTGTAAGGTTTATTGGATTAGATGAGAGACATCTTTATTTTAAAGCTAACTATTTTCTATTACTGCTGCAAAATTCTTCTCTGTATTCTATCCAGTGCCATATATATTATGTGGCTTTCCAATTTAGCCATTGGGAACACATTGCTGACAGGCTCATGTAAGCGTAGCCAATGTTTCCTTTAATGCCTTCAGAGTTTTTTTTTTTTTCAATTTTTTTTTTGTATGTGTGTTTTCTTGTACTTCCATCACTATTTCATTGAATACTAAAATTGGATATTCCGCAGCTCTTTGGAGTTTCCTCTCAGTGTCTCTTTCTTTACTTTTCCCTCTCTTTCCAGCTGTCTTTTTTTCCAATCCTATGAAATCTTGGTATTTTGCACACCTCAGATTTCCACCTCCACATCCTTATTCCAAGAGGTCTATCAGTATTGATCTAGGTTCTTCTTCCAAGTACAACAGCCTAAAACTCGCTAAAAGAAGTAAGCTAGGTTAACAAACAAAGAAAACCATAATTGTTTTCCATTTGTAGATTGGTAATATTTTTAAGTTGATATACAGATTCTTTTAAAACTTTTCATGTTTTTTGTGTGCCTTTTTTCCAAGGTGATGATTGTTTCAGATGAAAATATTAAAACTAGTTTCTTCCTAGAAGTTGGGATGGTAGAAAGAAAAGATAGAGAAACTAACATTAAGAAAAATGGATGAATATTGATTACTTTCCAAGAAGAAGGATTAACTTGAGATTTATGATCATCAATTTAAAATGAGAAGCCGGCGCTGTGGCTCAACAGGCTAATCCTCCACCTTGCGGCGCCGGCACACCGGGTTCTAGTCCCGGTCAGGGCGCCGGATTCTGTCCCAGTTGCCCCTCTTCCAGGCCAGCGCTCTGCTGTGGCCCGGGAGTGCAGTGGAGGATGGCCCAAGTGCTTGGGCCCTGCACCCCATGGGAGACCAGGAAAAAGCACCTTGCACCTGGCTCCTGCCATCGGATGAGTGTGGTGCGCCGGCCGCAGCGCGCCATCCGCAGCGGCCATTGGAGGGTGAACCAACGGCAAAGGAAGACCTTTCTCTCTGTCTCTCTTTCTCACTGTCCACTCTGCCTGTCAAAAAAAAAATAAAATAAAAATAAAATAAAATAAAATGAGAGTCCTTCAGTGTGCTTAGATATTTTTATCCAAGTTTAGTTGTGCAAACCCTGTTCTAAAATAAGCAAGATAGAATCTATAAAGTTATAGTTGTATTGAGAATAGGGAGAAGCAAAAGACATACCCAAGGGCCAAGAATATAATAAGGAAGTTATTAATTATTAATCACATAATTTATCATTGCTAATGAGAAGATCTAGAAAATCAGACATTTGATATAGAGTAAAAATATGGTAGAATTAATGGATTGTATTAATAACTTGGTGCAGCCAAAGTGTATCAAAGCTGAAGCATTAAAGCAAAAGACAGAAGGCAATGGTTCAAGAGTAGAACATCTTTAAAGCAGAGTAGAGGACAAAATGGCAGTGGAGAGTTAAGATAGAACTGCATTTGCTAAAATAACAGTGAAAAAAGGGAATTGGAAAGAAATAAGAATGGATGCTGTGAGACTTGGAGGATAAGTGAAACTCTGAGGGTCAATAATTAACTGATACAGTAGGAGTTGATTTGGGGTATAGTTAGGAAGCAGGGTCAGGAAATGCCTAAAGCTGGCAAAAGAATTGATGATGATATTGACACCTCTAGTTTCCTTCTCAGCTTCCATTTCACACCTAGGGACAGACAGAGAAGTACTTGAAAGACAACTACTGCTGGATAGGCAGTGTCCTCAAGAGGAGCTCGGTTTGCTTTGCAAGAAGAAAGTAAAAGAAGTGGTTGGAGAATCAGCTGAAAATCTAGAGTTTCACTGATAATGAATCGTAAATCCCAGATGGCACAGTAGAGAAGATCCAAGAATTGGAAAAAGCTGAAAGGACATAGAATAAAATATGTGAAGGGTGTCTCTAAATGATTGAGGTATCATATTGATCTTGTGGCAAACAAACCCCAATAGGAAAATGATAGGCACAGCAGAGGGCCATGTAGTTTTGAAGCACAGCCACTCTATTCAACAAGGAAATATACTCTTTTTGAGAAATAGCTGCTTACTTGCTGCTGGGCCCAGGTGGAGATTACGTACTTGACCACTGGATACCAATTAACAATGTTACTTGACCAACTTGATGGACTTTGCATGTTGGTCCTTAGTAATTCACTGAGGTATAAATGAGGACAGAATCCAGAACAAATCTGGATAATACTAACCACATCAGTAAATAACCTCTAAAAGTTTTTACTGGAAGAAGGCAATTTATAACATATACAACACTGCCTACTCTGTAGAATTCTGTTAACCTTCTCCTCAACTACTCTCACCCATACTTAATGAGCATATGGAAGAAAAAAAAAAGAAAAAGATCTGGAAGGAAAGATGGGGGTCACGCCTCACTGACTGCTTAATCAAGCTACTATCCTTCCTGGGTGCCCCAAATTTCAGCAGCAATGGTGTAGCATGTGTTATCAACTTAGAACTACAATCTAAGTGTTTAGCAAGTAAGAAAGAGTCTTCCCACTGTGGAGAGTGCCATAAAGTTTCCCTGCAAAAATAATTGAAAATGTAAGTTGTGTTTGCATTTTGTGATATTTTAGCCCTCTTTATTTGTGTTTTATAATGGTACAGATATTGGTCACAGTGGAATAGTCTTCCATGGAAATTGTACCCCAAAACTTCTTCCAATTTATCACATTTAAATATGAATTTTTTCTACTTCACAATTTAACTCAGATTACTTGACTATCCACTATGTCTTGCCCTATAAGCAAACTCAGAAATACATCTTTTCTCCATCCTTATGTCAGCATAGTCTTAAGCAAGTGTCCCAAGAAACAAGTGCTCCTAACAGCAGATAGGAAAAATAAATTGGACCATATTGTACCATATCCTACTAGCCAAAATGTACACCTGTAATCCAAGCAATACTACAAAAGACTATGGGTAGTTAATCTTTCTGTATGCTGAGTGATAAAAATGTTAAAAAAAATCAACTGATTAATATAGTGTTGTGTATGCTACAAGCCATCTTTCCTTCCACAAAATAGAGACTAACCTATCATGTTTTTAAATTGCATTGACTTTGTTTTCTTTAAATAATTACAATGTATAACAATATTAGTAACAGTAAATTTTACAACTCATCACAGAAATAGCAGGATATAAGATAGAGTAGAATAGATCTATAGGCATAGTGGATATCAGTTAGTGATACTATTCATTTGAAGCTACAGTAATCCATAAGGCCTTGAAAAATGTCCTTTAAGGATGATTAAATTCAGCCAGCGCCACGGCTCACTTGGCTAATCCTCTGCCTGCGGCGCTGGCATCCCAGGTTCTAGTCCAGGTTGGGGAGCTGGATTCTGTCCTGGTTGCTCCTCTTCCAGTCCAGCTTTCTGATGTGGCCCAGGAAGGCAGTGGAGGGCCCTTCAGAGGCCTCCAGTGCTTGGGCCCTGCATCCACATGGGAGACCAGGTGGAAGCACCTGACTCCTGGCTTCAGATTGGTGCAGCACCAGTCATAGTGGCCATTTGGAGGGTGAACCAATGGAAGGAAGACCTTTCTTTCTCTCTCTCTCTCTCTCTCTCTCTCTCTCACTGTCTAACTCTGCCTGTCCAAAAAAAAAAAAAAAGATTAAATTCATTACCAGGTCTGATATATAATTAAATTATTTTCTTATCTGAAGATAACTATTAAGCTTTGGAAAGGATAGTTTTTGAAAGAGAAATATGTGGGTATTGTTCAGGTAAATTTTATATTAGTTTGGATTCAGCAACCTCTCAATACATTTTCTACCTTTGGGAAATTCCTTCCCAAGCAAGCTTTGGTGGAATAAAGAGTCTGACTCCTAGTACCTAATCTCCCAAAACTATATATCATATTTTTTTTGCTCTGTGGTATAGTACTGGCAAATCATTTCAGAACTTTTTAAATTTAGAGATCATTATAGCTTATATCTAATTCACTGTGATGAGACAAGCAAGAAATAATAATGCTTATTTTCAAATATTTCTCCAAATCAAGCTAAGGATTTTATATATGTATATCATGAATTGCTAAGGAATAGAAAACTTCTAGGATATAATATCCATACATTGGAATTCTTAAGCAATTAATAATTGATGGTATGGCAGTTGATTTCTGGCCTAATATGTAGTAAACTTGGAAGTCATCACTGTCATCCTCACAAGAAAAAAATGAATAAACTTAAAATCATAGCTCTGAGATCCATGAGGAAAATGAATTCGCAGAGAAAAGTACTGACCCTGACTTTTGGAGAGTGTGGCTGGTAGGTCCAGTTAATCACAGCCTAATAGAGCAGCGGCCTGGGAACAGAAGCCTCAGTGGGCATCAACCCTCACACCTGGAAACCAAAATTTTAATGAAGAAATTTTTTATTGTTCAATATAGACAAATTTAAGAGTTAAAACATCCGGGTACCCAGTTTTCAGAGGGTTTCCATACACTTGGGAGTTTCCCTTCAGGAACTCTGCCAGGTTCTCACAGTGAATGATCGTGGACAAATTACTTCATGCTCTTTTCAGGGGGAAAGGAAAGCAGTCATTCTCAAATACACCCAGAGTATTCAGTTCCTTTTTACAAGACTAACCAACTAGAATTTGGTCGGATACTAAACAAACAGCAGAAGGAAAATGTCCTATCACATTAAGTTATCACATAAGTCCTATTACATGAAGTTATCATATAACAGGAAATTTGCAAAAAACCTCCTCAGTGGTGTATGGGAGGTCCCACCCCATGGGTGTAGACCTAGACATGAAATTGCAGATTTACTCCTTGGCACTACATTAAATTATAGCTACTAAAATAATCAGTGAGCTCAAAGAATTGTCAACAGTAACTTCCAAACCTGAAATGCAAATATATATGTGTATATATGTGGGGGGGTGATGGAATTCTTAAGAACCTTATGATAATTCTAGAGGGCCCAGCATATATGAAATGGAAATACTAGAAGAAAGGGAGAAAAGAGTACAGAAATATTTGAAGTGAGTGTTGTAGCACTGTAGGATAAGCCAGTGCTTGGGATGTGTACATCCCGTATCAATTTCCAGCTGCTCCACTTTCAATCCAACTCCAAACTAATGTGCCTGGAAAAGCAGAAGAAGACATGCCGAGTACTTGGGCCCCTGCAACATTGTGGGGGACCCTGATGAAGCTCCTGGCTCCTGGTTTCAGCCTGGCCTAGCCTAGTTGTTGTGGTCATTTGGGGAGTGAACTGGTGGATGGAATATTTCTCTCTCTGCCTCTGCTTCTCCTCTCTGTAATGCTGCCTTTCAAATAAGTAAATAATTCTTTAAAATAAAACTTAATAAGTAATATTAGGAATAACACAATACCATCGAAAATCATAATGAAATGTATCAATTTCTTGAAAGAAACAACCTGTTGAAACTCATACAAGGAAAAACAGACCATCTAAATAGACAAATATCGATTTTTAAAAAACTGAGGCCTACGCCGCGGCTCACTGGGCTTATCCTTCGCCTGCGTCACCGGTATCCTGGGTTCTAATCCCAGTTGGAGTGCCACTTCTGTCCCTGTTGCTCATCTTCCAGTCCAGTTCTCTGCTGTGGCCCGGGAAGGCAGTGGAGGATGACCCAGGTCCTTGGGCCCTGCACCCGCATGGGAGACCTGGAGGAAGCACCTGGCTCCTGGCTGGCTGTAGTGGCCATTTTGGGGGTGAACCAACAGAAGGATAACCTCTCTCTCTGTATCTCTCTCTCACTGTCTAACCCTGCCTGTCCAAAAAAAAAAAAAAAAAAAAAAAAAAGCTGAATCAGCAAGTAATAACCTTAAAATCAAAAACTCCCAGATTTCACTGATGAATTCTAGAATATACTTATAGAAGAAATTGGACTTGTTCTCTACAATTGCTTCCAAAAGATAGAGGCAGTAGGAAACATCTCAATTCAGTTAGAATTTTTCTGGTTTTTATCAAAACCAGATAAAGACATTATAAGAAAGGAAAACCATAAACCAATATCTCTCATAAACACAGACACAGAACTCCTCATCAAAATATTAGAAAATCAAATATGACATTATACAAGAAGTACCCCACAGTATTACTAAATGTGGTTTATTCCAAATTTCGCAAGTCTGATTCAGCATTAAATATTATATTAATTCTGTAAACCCCAAATTATTTGGAAGTGCTATTGTTTTTAATAATAATGCTTTAAATTTTAAAAATATGAAATATTAATATGTACTACCATATGAATCAATCTTGAAAATTTATTTTAAGTGTAGGTAGCCGGTCACAAATGATCAAATACTGCTTGACTCCATTAAATGAAATGTCTGTTAGAGTCAGATACATAGCAACTTTAAATATAGAGTAGTTGTAGTAATGATTATACTATTTTGGGAGATGGGATTGATGAAATTATTCCAATACTAGTTAATAGTGGTGTTTGCACAGTTCTCTCAGTATGGAAATTCACCGTAGTGCCCCGTTTAAAAGATATATTTTATTGCTTATGTCAATATGGCTGTCATGTAAGTTGAAGGAAGCGAGGAAGGAAGGAAGAGACAGGGAGGAAGGGAGGGAGGGAGGGAGGCAAGGTAAAAATAAAGAAAAGGAAGTGGAGGAAGAGAGGAAGGGAAGAAATAAGGAGGAGGCAGAAGGGACAGATGGAAGAAGGAAAATGAGAAGAAAGACTCTTTCATTTTCATATTATGTTGCTCTTCATGTATCAGCAAGGGATTAGTTATTTTAATTTTGTTTATATACTCCCCAATTTAAAGTTTAATTGTAAGCCAACCATTTCAAACAATGTAATTGTTACATTTACACAGTTGAATATGTACACAACCTGTATTAATTCTCACTACCAAAAATCCTCATACTTGGCACAAGCATAATTGCATATACCTCCTGTTATGTGCATCTTTAAATAGTTCTTTCAAATATATAATATATCAAAATAAGAAATAGCTAAATTACCATTACATGACACTTAGTAGTAAAACTTGTTCTCAAGATCATTTCCGTTTAGAGTATTAAATGGAAGACATTATTAAGTCTCGTAAGTTATTGTTACGTCTAAGAGCTCACAAAAGATGTATCATCCTTAGGCTCTTCTTTAAAAACAATTATGTTTCCAAAAGAAAAGAAGGGGGAGGAAGGAAGGGAAAAGAGGAAGGAAAAAAAAAAGTGAAATCACCTTAAAGAGGCAACAAAATAGAACAGCCTTTGTCTAGAGTGTTGAACAGTTCTCTTAGGTTTTTAATTCCATTGTTTCTTTTTTCTTTCTTTTACTCTCTCTTACTAACAGAAGGAGGATGAAGGGGGGAAGTGGGTGGCAGAAGGGGTATGGTGGGATGAATTACTATGTTCCTGATGTTGTACTTAAGAGATACATACATACATACATACATACAAAATTGGCTGGCGCCATGGCTCAATAGGCTAATCCTCTGCCTGTGGTGTCAGCACACAGGGTTCTAGCCCGGGTTGGAGCGCCAGATTCTGTGCAGGTCGCTCCTCTTCCTATCCAGCTCTCTGCTGTGGCCCAGGAGTGCAGTGGAGGGTGGCATAAGTCCTTGGGCCCTGCACCCGCATGAGAGACCAGGAGAAGCACCTGCCTCCTGGCTTTGGATCAGCACGGACCATGGGCCTCAGTGCGTGGCCACTGGAGGGAGTGAACCAACGGCAAAGGAAGACCTTTCTCTCTGTCTCTCTCTCACACTGTCTACTCTGCCTGTCAAAAAAAAAAAAAAAAAGAGAGTGAGATACATACAAATAAAATAAATATATAAATAAATAGGTGGATTTGCAGAGGAGCAAAATAAATCTTATGTGGAATGCAAGGAATCACTGTTAATTGACAATATTTGTCTTCATTAAAAATTTTCAGTATACAAACAGGTTAAAATAGGTTCATAAGAAAAACTGCATTTATTTTGAACTTTGGTTTTCAGTGTAGTGATCTCCCGAACACTGCCCCGTTATTATGAAATTTTCCTTCACATATATAGATAATCATATATAATTATTTTTAGAAATAGTTATGAGTAATTTTAAAGTGTTTAAAAACAAAAAACAATCAATTGTATATTATCAACTTAATATATTTGTATGAGGGGAAAAGCATTTATCAAGGTTTGAGTGTAAAAAATAGCTTGGATGTTTTAGTGTTTACAATTAAGCTTTATATTTTTGCTTGGTATTCAAAATTGCATCTTTTTCTCTTGATAGCTGAATTCAACATAGTTCACAATCTCATTTACATTGAAGGCAAGGGGAGAAAAAAGACTTCAAACCTGGTAAATTAAGGTCACTTTCAGTCAATCCAAGATTTAGGGTGAGATAAATTCATGCTTCTTCATTGCCACTTGTGTTCTTTCACTGGGAAGAAGAGAGCTATTAATCATATTGTCATCAGGGGCATTGTCTCTGGGCTTGTATAAATATAACTTCTCATGACTAGTCTGCAATACCAGACTTATCACCTCTCTATCCACTGTGATGTACCCAGCCTGTGATTTGTCATTGATTCACAGTGGTCATTCAGAGAAACTCAGATTCTACTTGCCCATCAATTGTTTCCATCTTTTTTCTTTTATTTTAAATCTAGATTCTGCCTTTAGGTGTTGACTGCATTGCTTGCTTTACATTTCTGTGTTGCATACTCTAATTTGCTTGCATAAATGCATTGTTTGATTTTTCTCAGTGTTAGTGATATGTATCTGTGTTTTGGGGTATGGTATACATAGGATAAGATTGCTGACTTGCTGGCTGTATAGCATTTCATCTTCCTCCTGCATATTTCCCCCTTAGTAGTTTGTTTTGCTTTGTTTTCCTTCTCATAAAATATTAGCCACATTTTGGGTCTTGATGTTTAAAAGGAGGCTCTTGAAAATGAAAATAACAAAAACAAAACTTTCTTTTTCTCTCAACCAAATGATTTTAAGCATAATTGATTCAATTAAGTACTTAACTTAGCAAAAGTGAAATTGAAACTCAAGCTGATCCTGCTCCCTGAAGCAAAGACTGAAATTGATTCAATTGGAAGAGAGTTATGGAACAACTAGGACAACTAAAAATAGTGGGAACTAAAACACAGCAGTTGGGATTCTAAGATCAAATATTCCAACAAAGACAAATATTGAAGGTGAGGCATATAGTGTTGGGGGAGAACATGGGTATTTAATTTTAACATAAGCTTATTATAACATTGGTGAACTCAATACTGTACATCAATTTGCTTCACTCATTTTACTGTTCAATGGCATTACAGTGAATTATCTGGCATCAGAAGAGTATTTTAGAATCTGTTCTTTTGTACTTTCTAATTGTGTGATACTATGCAAAATAATTATTCATTCTAAGCCTTAGTATCTTCATCCATGTAATGGAAACTTATCAGAATTTGTAGAATTGTTGTATAAAATGAAGCAATCTGTATAAATACAGATGTAAGACTATTAGTATATTAGTTGGCTATCGTTACTATTACTGTTAGTACAAATATACTGGAAATGAAAAGATCACTCTATAATTTCCAATATGTTGATGTCTTTAATACATGAATTTTGTGAAAATTTGTTTAATAAGATTTCTATTAATTTTCTGGTCATGTTTCCTATCATTTTACTTTTACAGCATTTCCAGGGATCTTAACAAAGTGAAGAATATTAATTGAACAGAACAGATCACAATGTACTAAGGCCTGCACAGAATTAAAGAAGGACATAATGTCTGTCCCTTGTTTTTTTCATTTGCAAAAGCAACGTGAGAACAGCATTTATCAACATTCCTGTTTTGGTTGAAATAAATATATTGCTTAGAGAAGTGGGGAAACGATCTTCTTTTTTCACTTTAAAGCATTATTTCTCTCTAAAAAATTTTTGAGCTTTTTGACTAACCAGCTATACAAATTAAAACTATTTCTAACTTCTAAAAAAATTAGAAACAAGGGTGATTTACTGAAAATTTTAGTAATCAGTAAAATAAACCAAAGAATGAAATGTAACTTTTCTAGGTGGTAAAGTGTTGTAACTCAAGATAAATAATTAAATATTTCATAAAACACCTTTTAAACATTTTCTATATTTTGTATTTTAAATATATGTTCCATTTACTTTGTGTTCCATTTATTTTTTTCTTGATTGAAAAAACAGTAACTCAATACAGTAGATTATATGAGGATTTTTTAATGTAGAATAATTCAAGAAGAGAAATTTCCCACTCTGTATAATTCATAGTTTTCAGTGAAAAATAAAATTGTGAGAAGGAAATTAGAAAAATAAATGTTTAGAACTGACATATACTCTCAAAGTACTATTAAGACTTTGTAGTTTTGTTTTTAGTTGAATACATATAGCACTTCAATTTTATTAATATATATTCTACTGCTTTTAAAAAATCTTTTAAAAGCTTCTCTTTTAGCATATGGTTATATATTGCTTATTTTATATTAGGAATTTTTCATTAACATTATTTACTATTTCTACCGTATTTCTTTTTTTTATTTTAAATTTTTATTACTATAAAAGAACAGATTTTATGCATTCCATGGAAACAGTTCCAAGCAACAACCGTACATTCCTCACTCCCCTGTTCCCCTCAATTCCCCTGCCTCCCTTCTTCTGTTTTTGCAAAGACAGTAAATCTGTTTATTTGTTTATTTTTAAAGATTTATTTTATTTATTTGAAAGAGTTACAGAGAGAGGTAAAGACAGAGAGAGAGGTTTTCTATGCACTGGTTCACTCCCCAGATGGCTGCAAAGGCCAGAGCTGTGCCAATCCAAAGCCAGGAGCCAGGAGCTTCCTCCAGGTCTCCCACGTGGGTGCAGGGGCCCAAGGACTTGGAGCATCTCCTACTGCTTTCCCAGGCCACAGCAGAGAGCTGGATCCGAAGAAGAGCAGCGGGACTTGAACTGGCGCCCATATGGGATGCTGGCCCTGCAGGCCAGGGCTTTAACCTGCTGCACCACAGCACTGGCTTTACAAAGACATAATTTTAATATGCTCTGTATTCACTATGAAGATGTACAAGTTTCAATCTACTGTATTTCTAACTCTATCTTTGCATTTGGTTTACAAGAAATCCATGTTCCTATTGTCAGGTCTAAAACTCTACCAAAACTTCTTCTAGTAAGTTTGATGAACATCAGATACTTTGTTGGTTATTATGAAATCCATATGATACTACATTTTATGCCTGCCTTTTAATGCATATTCTCAGCTACCTCACAGAGCCTACTGCAAATCATGTCAAACACATCAGTAGATGATGCTAACATACCCAAAAAGGCAAACTGTTGTCCCTGTTTTTGTTTCTTCTTCCACAGTGCCAACACTCTGTTATTATACCAGCCCATTTTTCAAAGCACTGCTACATCCATTGAGTGTCTGAGCTTAGACTATTTTCTGCTATCAAATCTTACCATTAGTAGCAGAAAACATATTTTTCTAGGCTTGCTAGCAGCTAGGAAGAACAGTGTAACTATCTTTTAATTAAAGGGATGTTAAAAATAATAAATACTTATTAGAGAAAATGTCTTGAAAATATGCATCATGTCTTTATTTATTTGCTTTTACCTTCATACTCCCAGAAGTGTGCTCAACTATTCTATAATATAACAGCACGAACAATCTATTACCTAATAGATAGTAGTGCAGAAGGACAGAGTAAGACCGAGTTTTAGGATGATCTAATCTACAAAAAAAAAGAAAAGAAAAAGAATGTCTTACACTGAAGTCCCTATAATATCAGACATCTGTGCCATAGTTCTCTAAGCTGCAGGTAAAGTGGCTGAACTGGTATCTTATATCACGTTTACTTCTCAGGTTTCCACTGCCCTTGGCTTCTGAATGACCATAGTTCAACCAGTTTTGTAGGCCCTTGTGGACACTCTCGCTAGATCACCTTGTGAACATCACTACGCCTGCATGGACTATGACCCAGTTTCCTGGGTGCCACTCTTAATTTTTACCTGCTTGCCTATGAATTTTCCCAGTGGCTGCCATTCAGGTGTTTTCATGCTTGCCCTATAATTCTCATTTCTGAAGCTTCCCAGTGGTTAAATGAAAAGATTGCTAATCTTTGTTTTATTGAATTTTATTTTTTTTATTTAATGTGTAACATTGTGGTTTATCAGTAAGGGGGCATTTTGCTTACTGGATTCTATTAGGAATTTAGAACTAAATAGTTATTTCAGCTTTTGTTCACAACCTTCCTTTCCTTAGATATCAAACACTGATCCTAAGAAGCAGAAATGAATGCAAGGAAATCATTGTATAGTCAGATTACCTTTTCTTCCTAGCACCTGATATCTTATGATTGAGTCCAATTTTCCATAGAATGAGTTGTCTTCCAGGGATTATAATGAATTTTATTGACACCAACACAACAGTCAGATAGGAACAGAACTATCTTAATATGGTTTCCATCTAAGTACAGGTTTAGGTTCAAACAAAGATTCCTACCAAATAAGTAGCTCTACTACTAAGAACTTTAATATCTTTAAACAATTAGGGCTAGAAATGCTAAACCCTTCAGTGCTCACCAAAATGACTGCTACTCTAGAGTTCAGGTAAGCCACATGACAGTCCTACTAGCTGATAAATACTTCATTCAAATCTTGCACTGAAGAATAAAGAAAAAGATGGCTGGTCAAATTGGTAGCCATTGGGCTCATAGCTACTGTATATCTTGTGTTCCATAAGTTGCAACTCCAATGAGGAAAATGATAGCATGGCAGGTTTCCTTGTGTTAGCACCAACTTCAGCTCCTCATTTCAGACTCCTAAATGTCTGCTATATTTTTCTTCCCTATGACTCTGTATTTGCATGTAGTGTCCATTACTTTTTTCAGAAAAGGGTCAGATACTAATTATTGCATATACTTGTGGTGGCATTACAAAATATTTTAAAGTTTATTATTTATTTTTACTTATTTGAAAGACAAAGAAAGAGATAGAGATAGTGATAGAGATAGAGAGATTTGTTTCCCCAAATACCTGCAAAAGCTAGGACTGGAGCCGATGGAAACTAGAGCCCAGAGCTCCATTCCTGAGCCATGATCACCAGGGAGTTGGATCAGAAATAGGCAGGACTGAATCACGGGCACTCTAATATGGGATTCCAGTAATGTTCTTTTTTTTTTTTTTTTTGGCTACACAAATAACTCACTTTTGGACACCTTTTAGGTAGCAGATCTGCTCTGTGCATCAGGGCACCTTGATTGCACATAAAATCTTGTTACACATTAGGGTAAATACACACCTCTCCTGTGACAGCCGAAAGCCTCCACCTAGTTTTTGTCTCGTAAATATTATGAACACCAGTGAAACTGCATACTTTGATTTGAAGCCATTATCATCTGTCAGTTCCAGTTTACAGAGAAAAAGGACACAACTAAATCTCTAAGTGATGAATTTCTTATTTCCATAGTGTTATTAAACATCACAAATTTAGCAGGATTTCTGAGCCAAACAACACTATACCAAACTCTACAGCATTTATGCATAATGGAACAGAATGCAGAGACCAATAATTGATGCACCCAAAAGAACGAACACATTTGGAAGCAAAACCATACCAAATAGAATGTCCACACAAGAAACTCTGACATAATGTTCATAGCAGCATTATTCCTAAGAATCAAAAAAAAAAATAGAGCAGATTCCAAGATTGCAAAATAGGAAAGGATATACTGTGCTGGACTAGGAATAAATAGTAAATAGAAAAAAAAAAGTGTAGGAAGTGCACTCCCAGGGGAGAATTAGAAAACTACAATGGAAATTCAATGAAGGAAGAAGAATGCCATGGGCCTGTGTGGTGGAAGGTGCAGACATGCAGCATGACATACACACAACAAAGAATTATAGCAGCTGAGAGAGGAGATGTCAGCTTGGAGATGGAGGTGAGATCAGACTGCAGCAACCTGTGGTGGTATAGCCAGACAGGGTGTGGTGTGAGTCTGGCCTGGAGCCCCTAGGGGCTAGAGGGTATATTAGTACCCAGAAGAAATGAAAGGGACATGTTCTTCTCATTCCATCTTCCTTACAACTACCCCTAGCACCTGGCTGAGAGAGGGAAGGTGCCATTTTGGGCATAAGTGGCAGTGCGAAAACCCTTGTGCACATGCATAGCAATTGAATGGGACAGGATGCCGTCTTCTTAGCAGTGCTGGTGGCAGTGGTGGGGAGTGGGCAACAGTCAGCCAGTGGCCTTCTGTACACATGGGATCCAGAGATTCTGGCAGAGGGAAAAATCTTCATTCCTCACTGACTTTGAGCCTGGCTGGGAGTGTTGACAGGCAGCTGGACACCCACAAAAGACTGTGATGCACCCCTAGACTCCAAACCTACCATATGTTCCAGGACTCAAGCTACCTAGCCTAGCCTGCAGAATGTCTACCTCTCTGTTTACAAGACAGGCTGGTGGGGTAGTGCAGACTCTTTAAAAATGTGACTGTGAAAGCCTAGTATGTTGAGACTGTGGGGACCCTGTGGTTGCATGAGAGAGTGCAGAGCGTAGCTAGGTCTCTGGGCATCACTGTGTGTGGCTCCACAGGCTCTGAGCTCCCTGGATGCCTTGGTGGGTCATTGAGGAGTATCTGCATTCAGAGTAAGGACTATGCAGATCATTTGTGAAGTTCAAATGGCAGTATGAGTGGGTGTTGCACCCACTGAGGGGCTCAGACCCAGGAAGTGATCAATCATTCTGGAAAAGATGAGGAGAGGGTGTGATCTCACAACAAAGGTGATCATTCCCCGTTTCTGTTAACAAGAGACCTACCTCTCCCTAGTTGGTTGTTATCCTGATACTCTCCCACCCTGGAGCACTGACCAGAGCTCCCTGGGCAAACCCAGGACACACTTCTTGGTATTCTCTAAAATGCAGACGTTGCACTAGGCCATATAGGCGTAGTTCAAAGACAGAAGGCATCAGAGGAAAAAACCAACAAGTACTTCCACAAATATCTAAAATTAAATGCAATAAATAAAGAAAGAATAACAAAGACAACATGACACCCCCCAAAGGAACATAACAAAATTACAATATTAGAATGTGAAGATAAAAATTGATGAAATGCTTGAAGTGGAATTCAAACGATTAGCCATAGGATTACTCAAAAGCAATCAGAAAGAAGTTCATGAATTAAATAAATCCATAACTGACATGAATGAAAATATTTTTCCATGAAATTGAGATTTTAAAGATAAATCAAAATGAAATATAAATGAAAATTCAATGGATCAAATAAAAATGTGGCGGAAAGATTTAACAACTGCCATGGTAAGGCAGAAGGAAGAATATCCAAGCTAGAAAGACAAATCTTTGGAAATTTTTCAGTCAGCCTCCCCAGAAAAGAAGAAATTTTTAAAAATTATTACACTGATAAGAACAGATAATACACTTGATTTTAGCTAAAAGGCTAAAATAAAAAAAATAAATCAAACAGTGTTGGAGATCTATGGGATAATATCAAATGACCCAAAATATGTGTCTTAGGAGTTCCTGAAGGTTTTGAAAAAAAAAAGTTGATTAGAGGTCTGTTTAGTTACAGAAAACATCTGGAATTTGAGAATGAAAAGGATATTCAAACAAAGGAAGCACATAGAGTGTCTAATGGACATCAAAAGAAAAAGTCTTCACCATGACACATTGTAGTCAAACTTTCAACAGTAAAAACATAAAGGAAAGATTCTAAAATGTACTCAAGAGAAATGCCAGTTTATTTTAAAAGGATCTCCAATTAGACTCACAGCTCACAAAAATCCTACAGGCTAGGAGAGAATAGAGAGAGATAGTCCAAGTAATAAGAGGGGAAAAACAAAAAAGCTGTCAACCCAGAATACTGTACCCTGCAAAACTCTCATTTATGAATGAAGGTGAAATGAATTCCTTCCATAACAAACAGAAATTGAAAGAATTTTTTGCCACTCATACAGCCTTACAAAAGATGATTAAGGATATGCTACACAAAGAGACACAGAAACATAGTCATCATTATGAAAAAACGTGAAGGCAGACAATGTCCCAGTAACAGTATAAAAGAAATCCAAAGTAAAAAAAAAATAGGAATATCTATGGAAAAACAACAGGCCAAGTCGTTACATCAATACTCACCTGGAATGTAAATGAACTAAACTCTCCAACTGAAATTTATAGACTGTGGGCTGATGCTGTGACATAGTGGGTATATCCGTTGCCTAAAGTGCCGGCATCCCATATGGCCTCTGATTCAAGTATTGTCTGCTCCACTTTTGATCCAGCTCCCTGAGAAAGCAGCAGAGAATGGCCCAAGTCCTTTGGAACTTGAACCTCTATAGGAGACTCAGAGGAAGCTCCTGGCACCTTGTCTTCTAACTAGCACAGCTCCGGTATTGTGGCCATTTGGAGAGCAAACCAGTGGATGGAAGACCTCTCTCTCTCTCTCTCTGTCTCTTTCTCTCTCTTTCTCTCTCTTTCTCTCTCTGGCTCTTGCTCTCACTCTGCTCTTCTCTCTTTAACTCTGCCTTTCAAATAAATAAATTAATATTTAAAAGCTAGATACAGATTGGCTGAATGGATTGAAACTTAAGACCTGTATATTTGCTGCTATAAGAAACACTTCTCACCAACAAAGATACAAACAAACTCAAAGTGAAAGAATAGAAAAAGATATTCCATGCTTAAGGGAAGCAAAAAGGGCAGGTGTTACCACCCTAATATCAGACAAAATAGACTTGAACATAAAAACTGTTAAAAGAGACAAAGAAAGGCATTGTGTAGTGATTAATGGATCAATTCAACAGCACGTTGTGACTATAATAAATGTTTATACACCCAATTACAGGGTGCCTGGCTATTTTAAAGAAATAATAATGAATCTAAAGGGTGACAAAAACTCCCATATAGTAGAACAGGGGACGTCAACCCCCCACCAGACAGAAAATCAACAAAGAAAAAAAAGCTAATGAACACTATGGACCAAAGGGGCATAACTGACAGCTACAGAACGTTTCATCCTACCATTGCAGAATATAAATTTTTCTCATCAGTCCATGGAACATTCTCTAGGATAGGCCATATGCCATGCCTTAAAGTATGTCTCAGGAAATTAAAAAAAATTGAAAACATATGATGTATCTTCTCTGAACAAAGTAGGAATGAAACTGGAAATCAACAACTCAAAAATCTCTAGATCATATGCAAACACTTGGAGATTGAACAACATGCTCCTAAGTAAACACCAGATCACAGAAAAAATTAAAAGAGAAGTAAAATATTTCTGATAATGAATGAACATGACAATACATCATATCAAAACTTATGGGATACAGCAAAGCAGTGTAAAGAGGGAAGTTTATAGCAATTGGTGTCTACCTGAAGAAACCGGAAAGGTACCAAATGTGCTATCAATGCATCTCAAGTACCTAGAATATCAACAATAAATCAAATCCAAAACTAGTAGTAAGAAATAAATAATTAAAATTAGAAAAGAAATAAACAAAATTGAAACCAAATAAATAGCCCAAGATCGGAGAGCTTCACTGCTGAATTCTACCAGACATTTAAAGAACTAATTTCAATTCTTCTCAAGCTATTCAAAACATGTTCATTGCAGCTCAATTCACAAAAGCTAACAAATGAAATCTACATAGATGTCCATCAAATGAAGTCATGATAAAGAAATTATGGTATACATACATCATGAAGTACTACTCAGCTGTAAAAAAAAAGTGAAATACTGTCTTTGGCAACAAAACATTAGGCATAACACAGTTGTCAGTCAGCTGATGAATGCATAATAAAATCTGATGAATCCATACAAGAGGGCATCAGCTAATGAAAGAATAAATGAAATACTAATACATGTAACATTAAGGTTGAATAATTTATAACAATATATAAAAGAAGTCAGTCAAATTCCCTACATATTGTATGATTCCATTATTTGAAGTGCCCGTAACAGAAAAATCTATGGTGAAAAAAGTAAGTTGGCAGCTGTCTAAAATCAAGAGGATGGTGGAGCTTGAGGGTACTCAAAAAGGAAAGAAGGACTTCTCTCAGGAAAATTAATAGAAAAATCAAACATTCTTAAAATTCATTTTGGTAAGAAATGCTCAATTTGTTCAATGTATTGTAAGTCAGTTAATTGTGCACTTCAAATTGATGAAGCATATCATATGAAAAACAGTGAAGCGGTATTGATGAATTTTCAGGGTTTTACTTCTGTCCACTATTTTGATGTAAGCCAGAAATACTTAATATAGCTACATAGGTATAAAGATATAGCCATGTTTTTATGCTACCTTATTTTTAATTATATGCACCTTCATTCAGAAAGCCCGGCAGAAAATATTATAGCAAAGGCAAATAATTGTCAACGTAGCCAGTCAAGACCGTAGTTTGGGACATGGAATTAGGAAAGTGAAATTAATTGAGTGGAGCTGGCACTGTGGCATAGTGGCCTAAGCTTCTGGCTGCAGCACTAGAATTCCTTATAGATGCCAGTTCGAGGACTGACTGCTCCTTTTCCAATACAGCTTTCTGCTATGGTTTGGAAAAACAGTAGAAGATGGAGCAAATGCTTGGGCCCCCACATCCCTGTGGGAGACCCGGAAGAAGCTCTTGGCTCCTGGCTTTGTTTGGTGCAGCTTTGACCATTGCAACCTTTTACAGGGTGAACCAAAGGATAAAAGACCTCTCTCTCTCTCTCTCACTGTTTCTCTGCCTCTAACTTTGCCTTAAATTTAATATATATATATATATATGTATGTATATATATATATATTAAAAAAGAAATAAATTGAGCATCTTGATACATAATATCTATTATTATTAATATCATTATAATGGGCTGGTACCCCAGCTCACTTGGCTAATCCTCCACCTGCGGCACCAGTACCCTGGGTTCTAGTCCTGGTAGGGGCACCAGATTCTGTCCCAATTGCTGCTCTTCCAGTCTAGGTCTCTGCTGTAGCCCAGGGAAGCAGTGGAGGATGGCCCAAGTGCTTGGGTTCTGCACTCGCATGGGAGACCAGGAGGAAGCACCTGGCTCCTGGCTTCGGATCGGCGCAGCGCTGGCCGCAGCAGTCACTGGGGGGTGAACCAACGGAAGGAAGACCTTTCTCTCTGTCTCTCATTCACTGTCTAACTCTGCCTGTCAAATATATATATATATATATATATATATATATATATATATATATATAAAGTTATTACTACTTTTGCAAACTAAATGTTGGAATGCAGTTTTTAATGTTTTTAAACAATAAAGGAACAAATCAAACTAAGAATTTGAACTTTAGAAATATATGGTTAAAAAACTGGTTAAATCACTATAAGTTAGAATAAAGGCTAACATTTACTGCCAATGTAATACAAAACTGAACACAACAGCAAATACATGTTATTCTAAAGACAACAAACATTATTTAAAATAAAGAAAATGGAAAAAGAAGAGTAGGTGAAGAGATAAGAGGAGTAAGCAGCAGTAATGATAAAATATTGGTGATTAGTAATTGGGAATAGTCTTAATTACCTGAAATCTTTAAGGAAGAATCAAATTATATTTTAAAGTGATATTATTGAGGAAAATGTTAAGTCGATACAATTCATTGATTTCTGGAATGTATTATAATTTTTTAAGATTTATTTTACTTATTTGAAAGGTAGAGTTACTGAGAGGGTTAGAGAGAGAGAGAGAGATTGAGAGATGGAGGGGGGATTAAGAGAGGGAGAAAGAAAGAGAGGAGGTATCGAAAGAACTTCCATCTGCTGGTTCACTCCCCAAATGATTTCAGTGACCAGGGCTGTGACAGGTGGAAGCCAAGAGCCAGGAGCTTCATCCAGGTCTCCCACATGGGTACAGAGGCCCAAGGACTTGAGCCATTTTTTGACTGATTTCCTAGGAGCATTACCAGAAAGCAGGATCAGAAGTGGACCAGCTGGAACTCAAAACATCACTCACATAGGATTCTGACCTTGTAGGTAGCAGTTAAACCTGTTATATTACAACATAGGCCCAATTCTGTAATTTTTTAAAACAAATTAGTACATCCATGTAAACACGCATATATATGTGTGTGTGTGTGTGTGTATGTATGTGTGTATATATATGTGTGTGTATATATATGTGTGTATATATATATATATATATATATATATGTAGGAATCTTTCATTACCTTGAATCATTGCCTTGTTTCTCCTGTTCATCAGGGATCTCTCTCAATAATGATTAAAATTATCTTAATTAAATCGAATAATTGCATCTTGAAATGAGATTAAATAATTCAGTCTTTGTGTGTGACTTCTTTCACTAAAACTTGGGATACATCCATATTATTAGGTCCATCAGTTCATTACTTTTTATTAATGGATATTGTTTCCTTCCACTGCATGAGTATGTCACAGCCTGTTTGCTAATTCACTTAGTGCTAAACATTTGGATTGTTTCCAGTTTAGAGCTGTTTCATATGAAGCTGTTATATAACAACTGTGTGCATGTCTTTGTGTAGACACACACTTTATTTGCCCTGTTTTAATCCGTAGGAGTAGAATTTTGCCACTCTGATTACTAATATAAAATCCATGGCATGAATTTCCTATTGAGATGCATTTCAAATGACATAAATCTAGACCTTAATATTATTGGATGACTGAAGTGAAAAACACTCTAGAGTTAGGCTGTTTCTCATTATCAGCTAGTAACAGTTTGGCCATCTCCAGATATCTGCAATGATGGAAGAGACCAGAAAGTCGAGTCTTGTTAGATTTAGGTATAAAGATGAATTTTTTATAAAGACAAGATAACTACTGCCATTGTATAAAAGAAATGTGATTATATTCTTATTTCAAGAGGGATTTTAATGGTTCTGGTGGTTATAGCAAATAAATTTCTAAATTAATATTCAAACAGTGATAATGAGAAAACCGAAGTTTAGAATGCAGAAAGACTAAATGGAGCCCAGGAAAATTCTCTGACACAAGCACTGACAGAGACAATATACTTCAGTTATGCTTTGGAGCACACTTTAAATCTAATTTTAACATATAATATGAATAAATTCTCACTATTCTCAATGCCTTGCACCTGCTAAGGCCGAGTCGATAACAGATGGTTGTATGTTTTTCTAATAACCATCACAGAATTCAACAACACTAATTGGATTTTTTTTTCCTAATCAGTGACCCTGCATTTGTGTAGGCTTCACTGGCTTTCTAAATGTCTCCAACCTTTTGTACTTAGATGTTTAAAATGAGTGGGCTAATAATTTGACAATTTTGTCACTAATTTTGGTTTTCTTGTATTTGTATGTCCAGATGCTGATAAACTCTTGCCTATTATGCTATTGAGAGTAATATGAGTTTTAATATAATCAAACAAGAATTTCTTTGAAAAAAAAGGCTTTCATCCAAATAATCTAAAGAATTCTCATCATTCATCAATAATTAAACAACAATACAATTAAAAAGCAGGCAAAAAGTCTTAACAAACACCTAAGGAAGATACAGAGATGGTAAACAGCATAGGAAAAGACTTTCCATGTGATATGTTGTCAATGAAGTGGGGATTAAAACTGCATCAGGGTCTTCTTTGTAGCAGGTTAAGCTGCTGTTTGTGACACCAGCATCCCATACTGGAGCACTGGTTCCTACCCAGCTTTTTGCTAATGTGCCTAGGAAGGCAGCTAATGATGGCCCAACTGAGCACCTTCCAACCATGTGGGAGACCCAGATGCAATTCTGGGATCTGGCCTTCTGCCTGGAGCTGCCCCAACCATTGCGGTAATTTGTGGATTTAACCAGTGGATTGAACATTCTATCTCTTTCTAGCTCTCTCTCCTCTTATTCTGTCTCCTATCTTTCAAATAAATAAATTAATTAAAAAAAAACAGTATTGACACACACATTGAAATGTTCAAAATCCAAAAACCCTGGGAGCATGAAAGACCAGTGAGGATTCGTAGCAACAGGAATTCTCTTCTTTTGCTGATTGAAATCCAAAATGGTACAGCTACACTGGAAGGGACTTTGGTATTTTCTATAAAACTAAACATTTTCTTACCATGTATGCTAAGAGTTCTACTACTTCTTACTGACCCAATGGGACAGAAAATGTGTACTCAGAAATAACACAGTGAATGTTTACAGCACCTTTATTCATAATTGCCCAAACATGGAAGCAACTGAGCTGCCCTTTAGAACTTTAATACATAAACAAACTATGTTACACATTGATGATAAAATGCTACCCAATACTAACAAGTAATGAACTATATAGCCAGAGCCAGATCCATGTAAAAAGACATGAAGGAAAAAAAATGTAGGTTACCTGATTGAAGCAACTGGATAAAAACTACATACTGTCTGATTTAAGTTATATGACCTTCTGGGAAAGGCAAAATTACAGAGACAGAGTAGCCAGGAGTAAGAGGAAAAAGAATGAAGAAACAGAGTAGAGTATTTTCAGTGCACTAAACTTGTGTTCCTATATTGATTGATACGTGCCAACATGCATTTGCCCAAACCCACTGAATGTCTACACCAAGAGTGCTTTATAACATAAACTATGACATTAGGGTAATTGTGATTTGTCAGTGTAGGCTCATCAATTGTAATGAGTGTACTACTCTGATGGAGAACGGTGAGAGTAAGAAAAATTCCTACATGTGGAAGTAGTAAAATTTGAGAAACTTATATTTTCAACTTTTTGTTAATCTGAAACTTCTTTAAAAAATAAAATGGACTAAAATCAGCTTCTAAATGAAAATGTGTATTTTTAAAATGTATTATTTTTAAGTTAGATTGCAACAAGATGATGGATTTTCTTTGCTGCAGTGAGGGGTATATTTTAATAATAGGATGAGATGATAAAAAAGATTTTGCTCATAGGGTTATATAATTTAGTTCTGGAAGAGCAAAGCACATATTAAACATTCATTTATTTCAATTATTCCAATACCTGAAAGGAATCTAACACTGAAAGAACTGGAAAATGTAGCTTCAGCAAAGTCCCTGAGGTTAGGTGATAGAAGTCATACAGATAAAATAAAATCACACACACAGTAGTTATTATAAGGACTAGGTCTAGTCATTTGTCAAGTTATCTGATTAGTTCTATATTGGGGCTTGTTAACTCAGTGCCTAAACATTAAAGAATTTCTAAGTAGCTGTCAGCTTTGTTTCAGTGGCCTTAAAGGGTGTGATAGAATCGTTTTAATAAAAAAAATCACAAATCACAAGAAAGGTCAACTGGAACCACATTTTAAAACAACACTCACTCCTGAACTGATTCCCAAGATACATCTACCCAGGTAGAAATTATTGCTAATCCCTATGATACTTATTTCTTTAATTTGATCATCTACATATTAACCATTCATTAGTTTACGAAAAGAAGAATTTAATTGGTGTAAGATTTAGTCTAAATTGGAAAAAAATTCACAAATATTTTAGAATGTAATTTCTTACAATCCTAAGTTAAATACAGCTGCAAATAAAAAATCATGTTGGAAAATATAAGATAAATTGAAAAGCTATGAATTGAGGATGAGCAAAAACATTATAGATATTAATAGATTAATAGAAATATCAGAGGATGAAAACCAGATTAGTAACAAAGACAATTATAGTGAGTGAAAAAATTAAAGGATCTAAAAAGATTATACTTGATATACAAAATAAAAACTTATAAACTAGAAACAATAGTTATCCCTACAAAAGAAACATAGAAATTAAATAAAATATATTTAAATATGATTTTTAAATTTCTTGAAATATTTTGAAAGGGCCCAGATATTTTACATGAAATGAATATAGGATGATGCACATTAAGGCATTTAGTTATTGTATTTTAAATAGCTAAATTTTAGCCATCCGGAAAGAAGGAAACCAGTAATCTACAATGAGATGGAGGGAGGAACAGAGAGAGAGAGACAAAGAAAAAAAGAAGGAGGAGGACAAGAAGGTCGGTTAGGAGGAGGACATCTCAAGATGTCAATTTCATTCATGTTCATTACTTTGTGTTGTCTATATTAGTTACCACAGTCAGACAAGACATATTTTTCTTTTTGGGACTGCTGATTTCGAAAATCATAGTGGTCTCCAATTGTATCCATTTTGTTGTGAAGGGCAAGATTTTAATCCTTTATCAGATGAATATTTGCAGATATGTTGTTCATTTTTAATGGCAGTAGAAACATTAGAAAATGTGTAAGAATTGAGAGTTCTTGAAAAATATTAACCGACTGTGAAATTACACACAGAATCAATCAAAATACAACCCAATATTTTCCTACAGCTAGAATAATATCAGACCCTACATAAAACCCACTCTCTCCTTAATCTATTCCCCCTGGTACCTGAATACAGTAAGGACACTCCTTACTTGCCATGAGTCATCGCTGAGAGCTAGGTGCAATAAACTCACCATGAATGAGTATGACGAATATGGAGAGTTTGGTTGAAATATGTGAAACCATGAGGGGAAAATATCAAATTGAGGAAGTGGAGAAGGAGGAAACCAGATGTAACAATTTTTAAACACAAGTTAAAAAAAAGGTTGTCTTGAAACTATACTCAGAAATGCTGTAATTTAGCCTGTAAATCTTTGACTGAAGGATTATTTAACTCACTTGAAAATTGTACAAATCATCTTACTGAAGAGGACTTTTAATTATTTTTTCTACAATTTTGGAGATTAAAAAATTTCTTCTTCCTTTCCCACATGCTACCTTATACTTGAGGAAGTATTTTATGCAGAAAAGCAGGTGATTGACATATTCCAAAACGCTAATTTTGACTATGTACAGGATATCTATAGCTACAGGTCATCAGAGAAATGTGGGTTGCTAAATAATTTCTTGCTCAGAAATGTTTCTATAAGAGGCAAATTACAAATAAAGGGGACAATATAGATTGCACTGATGTAGTAATAAAGTCAGAACAAAGAATAAGTCAGGATCAAGATGGTCACATTTGAGTTTGGCACCAGACTAGAAGGAGCAATGTTAGCACTTGGCTTCAATAATATAGAATGAAAATTGATATATCATATATGTGGTATAAGTAAGTAAGAGAGCGGAAAAGGGAAAGTAATATTAAAAAGAAGAAAATAAATTATAAGATGACAGAAATCCAGGAATTTTTGAGCATTTTACAAACATTATATCACATAATTGACCTTTAGAATAAAAACAACATATCAGATGGTCCATCTGCAAAAACTGTAATGAATTTAAAAACTAAAATCTAAGTATATCTAAGTATTATGGGAAATAGAAACATAATTTTACAGGAATAAAGGATCCTGTATAATGTGGTTTCTTAAGGGGAAAAAAAGCAATGTATGAGAACTGGCAGAGGTGACTTTTTACAGTTATCTGTCGTAGAGAATTTCTAGCTGTTCTGTTGGTATAACTAGAGATGTTGAGGAGTGCTTTATTTAAAAAAATGACTATTTCTTAATGTGGTAGTTATCTAGGGAGTCTTTTACTAATTGGAGTTTATAGCTGAAAGTTTAAACCTCTGACTAAACTTTGTTTACTTTATTCGAGGTTAAAATTCATTTAGCAGTTAATGTGCCAATATATGCATATGGTTTCATATTCAAAGGAAACATGAGGTATGAAAATATAAATATGCTGGTTGCTGTTAATTTAATTAAACCTCCTTAATGATAAATATTAAGCATGCAATGGGCTGATGCCTTTTCTGAAGACAGCAGCGGGTTGTCCCAAGTAGAAAATTATGTGATTAAATGTTAAGGATCTAACTCATTAACATTTTCTCATTGAGATTACACTCACTTCATAGACATAACAAATAATGATCACTAATTTTCAATGAATACATGATTTCTAGGCTTAAATATTCTAACATTTATTTAAAAATCAATTTTTGTCATATAAACTTATCTAAGGTATTTTCTTCTTTACCTCTTTTGTACATTTTCCACAGGAAAACATTTTATAATGGGAGATATTCTAAGCTTTTATGACTGAAGAAAAATTAAAATGATAAATTTACCACAATCAGTAAATATGTCTCTTTTTATTTACTTATTTTATATCCAGAATTCTTATAGTACTCCAAAGCAATATCTAACTATGTTGAAAATATGAATTGTTTTATTTTTATTTAACAACTTAGAACCATATTTTATATATGTCTTTGTTTTAGTTTTTATTAAGATATGATTGACAATATATATATATATATATATATATATATATATATATTTGTGATGTGAGACATTAGGTTTTGATATGGACTTTCACTGTGGCATGATTAAACCAGGCTGATTAGCATGTGCATATTCTAACATACTTATTTCTTTGAGGTGAGAACATGTAAGATCTCTCCAAACAGGTTTCAAGTATACATTATTGTTAACTATAGTAATATTCACCGTAAGACAACAGATCTCCAGAAGGTATTCTTATCTAAGTGAAACTCTATTTCCTTTTGAAATTGGAAAAGACCCCTAAAATTTACCCTGAAATGTGGTCCCTTAAAGTTCCCTAGAAATGCTATCTGGGGTGCCACATGTGCTACCGGAATTTAGGGTGCCTTACGATTTCACCACAGGCTTATTACTAAATCCCCACTATTAATAAGCCCAAGAGGGTTCTTGCCTAATATTTAGAGAAGAATTCTAAATACCAGCACAGATAAATGAAGCAGCATGGTACATTTTAAGCTTTTATTTAGTAAGAAAGATGCATAGGAGAGTGAGAGCTTTATTTAGGAGAGAGAAGTGAATAGGGGTTCATACTAAGCACCAGGAACCAGCCACGTGGATGAACATCCAAGCCAGGAAGCCTAGAGCACATGGCCCAAAGGCCATGTGCCCTGGAGGAGCAGGGCTACAGCAAGCCCTGTCCTGGCAAGGGGCCAGGGAAGAAGAGCAGGGCCAGGCACACTGTGCCCTAGGCTTTTAACCCACTCCAAAGGAGAGTGGTTAATTAACCTGATTGGCTGGTGGGCACTCAGGTGTGGCCAGGTAGGGGAATGAGGCCACACAGGGGTGTGGCAAAGGCATCAGGCAGGAGCATGAGGTCACACAGGGGCGTGGTCTTCTAGTTCACAAATCCAATCAACTTCAACCTGTATGCCTGCCTACTTCACTTTGACCAACATATCTCAACCCTCTCATTCATGTAGTATTGGCCTTTTTGCATCTTTTTTTTTTTTTTTTACTTAACATATTGTTCTTCTACACTGATTTCTATTGTATTGAACAACAGACAGAATTTTTTTTTTTTCCTTTTAAAGGCTGAGCAGTATTTGTCCACCCATATAACAGACCTTCTTTATCCATTCATCCACTGATGAGCCTTTAGTTGATCCCAAATCTTGGCTATTTTGAATAATGGTGAAACGAGCATGGAGTTCAGGTAGGTCTGTGACAGACTCATTTCATTTCCCTGGGATATGTACCCAGAAGTGAGATTGCAGCACCATAAAGCCATTCAATAAAATTTGTATTATATTATTATGATACATAGATTGATGTTTCAGAAGAAAATATTATTTTCATGTCTTATTCACTTCATTTTTTAAAATTGAATTAAATAATAGATACACATATTAAAAATTATCAAACAACACTAAAGGGAATAAAAGGATATTCTCCAAAGCTGGCATTATGGCATACCCTGGCATCCCATATGAGCACTTGTTCGAGCCCCAGATGCTCCACTTCCCATCTAGCTCTCTGTTAATGTGTCTGGAAAGTATTGGGAGATGGCCAAAGTACTTGGGCCCCTGCTACCCACTTGGAAGACCCAGGTGAAGTTCCAACTCTCCTGGCTTCTGCCTGGCCCAGTCCCACCCATTGCAGCCATTTACAGAGTGAATAGCAGATAAAACAACTTTCTCTCTCTTTTCCTTTTTCTATGTAGCTCTCCCTTTCAAATAAACAAAAATTTTTAAAAAGTTATTCTTGATTTGAACTGTGCTTCTCAGGCTGCTAGCCTGCATTTACCAATATTGTTGGTTGTTTGAATCCATGATGTAGAAATACTCTATACATACTCTTTAATTTCATTCCATCTTGGAAATTATTCTGTTAAAACCTGAAAGTCCACCTCATTTTGAAAGGCTAAATAATATGTCATTGTACAAACACTATTTATATTCCTATATAAATTAAATTCCTATAAATTAAATGTAATAAAATATTTACTAAATTTCTATAAATTGAATTTAGATAAATTAAATTCATATAAACAACTTTAATAGCTTGAATTAATTTTAACATCTTCATTGTAAGTTCCATGGAATATACATGATCCATTTGAGAAAAACTTTAATTGATTTTTTTTGTATTTACTGCAAAAGACATTTAGTTCCTCCCAGTAAATCATTTAATTCTTCTGTCAACAATCACACATAACCTACATAACTGGTCTGAGAAGTTAAGTTGTTCTAACAAACAAAAAAGAGAGATTAATGCCATTTAATAATGTATGTTTGAAAAAGAAAAAGATTCTAAAACCAGCAGCATTCCTGAGAAAGACGGACCCAAATGCATCCCTTACCATGTAGTGAGCTATTTTTTTTTAAATAAAGCTTTTATTTAAAGAATATAAATTTCTAAGGTACAGCTTATGGATTACAATGACTTCCCCCCCCCATAACTTCCCTCCCACCCGCTACCCTCCACTTGCCCGCTCCCTCTCCCCTTCTGTTCACATCAAGATTCATTTTCAATTCTCTTTATACACAGAAGAACAGTTTAGTACATATTACGTAAAGATTTCAACAGTTTGCCCTCACATAGAGACACAAAGTGAAAATACTGTTGGAGTACTAGTTATAGTATTAATTCACAATGTACAGCACATTAAGGACAGAAATCCTACATGATATTTTTTTTAAAAAATTGATTAATTATCTATGCAATTTCCAATTTAACACCAAGATTTTTTAATCATTTTCAATTATCTTTATATACAGAAGATCGATTCAGTATATACTATGTAAAGATTTCATCAGTTTGCACCCACACAGAAACACAAAGTGTAAAAATACTGTTTCAGTACTAGTTATAGCACTACTTCACATTGGACAACACATTAAGGACAGATCCCTCATGAGACGTAAGTACACAGTGACTCCTGATGTTGATTTAACAATTTGACACTCTTGTTCATGGCGTCAGTAATCTCCCTAGGCTCTAGTCATGAGTTTCCAAGGCTATAGTGAGCTATTTTTAAAGCCAGAAAGACAGGACTAAACATTAAGAGACTGATTGGCCGGCGCCGTGGCTCACTAGGCTAATCCTCCGCCTGCAGTGCTGGCACCCCAGGTTCTAGTTCCAGTTGGGGAGCCGGATTCTGTCCAAGTTGCTCCTCTTCCAGTCCAGCTCTCTGGACTGTGGCCTGGGAAGGCAGTGGAGGATGGCCCAAGTGCTTGGGCCCTGCACCTGCATGGGAGACCAGGAGAAGCACCTGGCTCCTGGCTTCGGATCGGTGCAGCGCTGGCCGGCCATAGTGGCCGTTTTGGGGGGTGAACCAATGGAAGGAAGACCTTTCTCTCTGTCTCTCTCTCTCTCTCTCTCTCTCACTGTCTAACTCTGCCTGTCCAAAAAAAAAAAAAAAAGAAAGAGATTGATTAATGTAGTTGTGCATTTGCCTCATTTGGGAAAAATTTGGAGCCTTCAGCATGGGCTGGTATTGGGGTAACCTGCTTTGATTGGCTAAGGCTACTGCTTAGCAGCAGTACTTTTAAATTAGCTCAGAATTTGTTTACACATCAAGCTAGGGTGTAGTTCAGTAAGGATAGAGCTCCTGGGCCAACACATACTGCAGGTGTGGAAGCTGATTTAGACCAATGTATTCAGGTTCAGCAGTTGAAATCACTGAACTGCAATCTGGTGACTTCCCAAAATGTATAGTCTAAGAATTTAGGAAAATGTTGAGTTAAGCAAATTAAATTCATGTTTCTAGGTCTGTCTTCACTAATATTTCCACACTCAAAAAAGAGGGTTGGGAGGGGAATAATTGCTTTTGTCAGGGTTCTATGGTTGTTGTACAACGAATACCATTCTTCTTCATTATACATAATGGCTATCTTGGTCAGGAAGGCTTACTTCTCACATAGACCCTTGGTAGAGACTGAGGTTTTTTTTTTTTTTTTCAGTAAGTTACAAATATTTGATACAAATATGTAAATGTTGAAATTTCTTTTTCAGTGATATCTTCAGAGCATAAATAATTTCAATATAAATTTACCAAAAAAGTGAGAACACAAATAAAAACAATAACCCAGATTCACCTAATATTATCTCTACTGCCCCAGCACCAACAAACTAATATGTAACTTGACATTTTATTAAGGAGAAAACAATCACATTTTGCAAAATCCAAACATCCAAAGTCAAATGTGTGTTTTATCTATGCAAGAGCTTTAGGGTCTCATGTATAGATGAAATAGAAATCAGAGTTCTGCAAAGATAAACAAACTGAGATTAACAGCAATTTTTACAAACCAATATACACCTTCATTTTATTGTGCCTGCAAGTTTAAATATTTGAATTATATTTTATCACAAAGAATTAATAAATTTGTTGCGGGAGTTTGTTACAAAGGTTAAGGCACCAGATCTCAGTGGAAATGCTTCCAACTTTTCCCCATTCAATAGGATGCTGGCAGTGGGTTCATCATAAATTGCTTTGATTGTATTGAGGAATATTTGCTTAGAGTTTTCATCATGAAAGGGTGTTGTATTTTATCAAATGCTTTTTCTGCATCTATTGAGATAATCATATGGTTTTTCTTCTGCAGTCTGTTAATGTGGTGTAGCACATTGATTGATTTTCAGACACTGAACCATCCTTGCATACCAGGGATAGATTGCACTTGGCTTGGGTGGGTGATCTTTCTGAAGTGTTGTTGCATTCTATTGGCCAGAATTTTATTGAGGATTTTTGCGTCCATGTTTATCAGAGATATTGGTCTCTAATTTTCTTTCAATGCTGCACCTTTTTTCTGGCTTAGGGATTAAGGTGATGCTGACTTCATAGAAAGAATTTGGGGGGATTCCCTCTTTTTTGATTGTTCTGAATAGTTTGAGAAGAATGGTGTTAGTTCTTTAAATGTTTGGTAGAATTCAGCAGTGAATCCATCTGGTCCTGGGCTTTTCATTGTTGGAAGGGCCTTTACTACTCTTTCAATTTCTATCACGGTAATGGGTCTGTTTAGGTTTTCTATGTCTTCATGGTTCAATTTAGGTAGGTTGCATGTGTTCGGGAATCTATCCATTTCTGATAGATTTCCCTGTTTGCTGGCATACAATTCTTTGTAGTAATTTCTGATGATTTTTTGATTTCTGTGATGTCTGCTGTTGCATTCCCTTTTTCATCTCTGATTTTTTTAGTTAGTTGGGCCAATGGTATGTCAATTTTGTTTATTTTTTTTTAAAAAAACAGCTCTTTGTTTGGCTGATCTTTTGTAATTTTTTTTTAATTCAATTCTGTTGAGTTATTCTCTGATTTTAATTATTTCTCTTCTCCTACTAGATTTGGATCTGGTTTGCTGCAATTTTTCTAGATCCTTGAGATGCATTGAAAGCTCATTTATCTGGTGCCTTTCCAATTTCTTGATGTAGGCACCTATTGCTACAAACTTTCCTCTTAACACTGCTTTTGCTGTATCCCATAAGTTTTGATATGTTGTGTAATTATCCTCATTTACTTCCAGAAAATTTTTGATTTCTCTTTTGATTTCTTGTATGACCCATTGTTCATTCAGGAGCATGTTGTTCAGTCTCCATGTATTTGCATATGCTCTCGGGATTCTTGAGTTGCTAATTTCCAGATTCATTCCACTGTGGAAGCTGCATGCTATGCTAATTTCCAGATTCATTCCACTGAGAAGCTGCATGCTATGATTCCAATTCTTTTGAATTTGCTGAAACTTGCTTTATAGGCTAGTATGTGGTCAATCCTAGAGAAGGTTCCATGTACTGCTGAGAAGAATGTAAATGCTTTATCTGTAGGATGAAAAGTTCTGTAGATATCTGTTAGGTCCATTTGGTCTATAGTGTCAATTAAGTCTGCTGTTTCCTTGTTGATCTTCTGTCCAGTTGATCTATTTCTGAAAGTGGAGTATTGAATTCCCCCAATGCTATTGTATTGGATTCTAAGTCTCCCTTTAAGTCCCTTAACATATATTTTAAATAAACTGGTACCCTGTAATTAGGTGCATATACATTTATAATAGTTACATCTTCCTGTTGAATTGATCTCTTAATCATTATATAGTGCCCCTCTTTGTCTCTCTTACCAGCTTTTGTGTTATAGTTTATTTTGTCTGATAGTAAGATGCCTATGTCAGCTCCTTTTTGGTTTCTGTAGGCATAGAATATCTTTTTACAACCTTCACTTTCAGTCTGCATGCATCTTTGTTGGAAAGATGTGTTTCTTTTAATCAGCAAATAGATGGGTTTTGTTTTTTAATGCATTCAGCCAGTCTGTGCCTTTTAACTGAAATCCGGTCATTTGCAAAAAAAATGGAGGAATCTGGAAAACATCATGCTGAGTGAATTAAGCCAGTCCCAAAGGGACAAATATCATATGTTCTCCATGATTGGTGACAACCAACCAAGCACCAAAAAGGAAATCAGTTGAAGTGAAATGGACACTATGAGAAACAATGACATGATCAGCCCTTGACCTGACTGTTGAGGAACAACTTAGCACTTTATCCCTTTTAGTATTTTTTTTGTTCTACTTAATACTATTGCATGAAATCTTTAATTAACACACAATTATTCTTAGGCGTTTAAATTTAACTGAAAAGTGATCCCTGTTAAATATAAGAGTGGGAATAAGAGAGGGAGTAGATGTATAGTTCGGCACATGCTCAATCTGACTTGCCCCAAATGGTAGAGTTAGAAACGTGCCAAGGGATTCCAATTCAATCCCATCAAAGTGACATGTACAAATGCCATCTCACTAGTCAAAGTGATCAGTTTCAGTTCACAATTGATCATATTGATAGGAGTAAGAGTCAAAGGGATCACATAAACAAGACTAGTGTCTGATAATACTAACTGATAGAATAAAAAAAGGAGAGAACCATCCAACATGGGAAGTGGGATACACAGCAGACTCATAGAACAGCAGGTGTCCTAAACAGCACTCTGGCCTCAGAATCAGCCCTTAAGGCAATCGGATCCAGATGAAAAGCCGGTGAGAGTATTTTGGGCATGAAAAGGCAAGACACTGTTGAAAACAAAAGACCTAAATAAACAATCTCTGTGAGTGAGATCACAGCGAAAAGAACAGGCCATCAAAGGAGGTACTTTTCTCTGGAAGGAGGAGAGAACTTCCACTTTGATTATGACTTTGTCTAAATAAGATCGGAGTTTGTGAACTCAACAGACTTCCATAGCCTTGGCAACTCATGACCAGAGCCTCGGGTGATTACTGATGCCATAAATAAGAGTGTCAATTCCTAAACCAACAATGGGAGTCACTCTGCACTTACTCCCCATGTACGATCCCTGTCCTTAATGTGTTGTACTATGTGAATTAACAGTATAACTAGTACTCAAACAGTACTTCATATTTTGTGTTTCTGTGTGGGTGCAAACTGTTGAAATCTTTACTTTGTATATACTAAATTGATCTTCTGTATGTAAAGATAATTGAAAATGAATCGTGATGTGAATGGGATGGGAGAGGGAGCGGGAGATGGGATGGTTGCCGGTGGGAGGGAGGTTATGAGGGGGAAAAACCACTGTAATCCAAAAGCTGTACTTTGAAAATTTATATTTATTAAATAAACGTTAAAAACACAGCTTAAGGCACCACTTGGGATGCTTGTATCCCAGATCAGAGTTTATAGTTTCAAGTCCCAGCTCCTCTTATAATTCTAGCTTCTTGTTAATGTGCACCCTGGGAGGCAGCAGGTGATGGTTCAAGTACGTGGGTATCTGCCACTCATATGTGAGATGCAGACTGAATTTTTACCTCCTGACTTCAATATGGTCCAGCCTGGGCTGTTGCAGGGATTTCAAATGTGAACCAGCTAATAACAGGTCTGTGCCTGTCTCTGACAGTATCTCTGCTTTTCAAACAAGATGATAATTTAAAAATTAAAGAGTAGTAGCAAATCATAAAGTTCATGTATTTTATGGAATGCCACTACTCTGAATTTCACAGATCATAATGTATCATAACTTATCTTAAGATAGCGTAATTTGATAGAATTAAAGAAGAACCACTACTCTGATGACAATCCTTTTATATGACTTGTTTTTGTCTGCACTCTGGAGTACTCTGTTGTTTACATGTTATGTTTTCTCATTTTTTCTATTTTTCTCAGTTCTGTAAGATACATGTTACTATTCTAACTAATATAAATATGTATTAGCTGACACTTAGCATGTCAGGTTTCAGTTTCCTGAAGATTGTCGTCCTCCATAATTTCAACTCGCTCCTATAAATGAAATCTAAGGTTATAAGAGAAGCCCAAGTTCTTGGAATGATACATTTTTACTTCCATAGGAAAATTTATTGTCTTCTACTTAATTTTAAGCTTTTCCTACAGCTTTGTTCATAACAAGCCCCTTAACCACTTGGAGTGCTCAGTCAATTTAATACGCAATTTATGTTTTCTTTCTGTTACAGAAACTTGCAAATGAATAATATGACAATGAACTACTTTGACGTTCAGCTAACAAAGCTGTTACTTTTAAGTTTCCAACACTGTAATATATTTTGCATAGACTACGTATTTTTGCATGGTATTTCAGTTTTGTTTCATTAGAGTTGATACATAAGAAATATATGCCTATATGAATTTTCACAAAAGGATACCCATTTATGAATTGTCTATATTATTTAAAGTAGATTTCTTATGATACATAAGAAATATATGCCCATATGAATTTTCACAAAAGGATATCCATTTATGAATACATCTTCCATCCTTAAGATACATGGGATTTCAAATTATTCATGAAAGTCTTAAAGACTGAATACAAATAATTTCTCTTTTAAAATTAAATCTCATTGAAGAGAACAGATGGATATTTGCATATTATTTTAATAAAATTAGATTTTGTGTTCTTATGACATTATACTTTCAGTAGAAAATCTGAGACAAAGGGAAATGCGCATAATTTATCATAATAAAATATATTGAGTATAATTTTTTTAAAAATTGCTATAAATACCCAATGATTCAACATCTTCTATTTGACAGTAGCATAATAATAGTGCTTAAAAATTAGCATCCCACAGAATGAGCTGCTAATATTGGGGATATGTATAATACAAAATGAACATGAATAGCATTTGAATTGCAATACATTTATATGTATGATATCCATTTCAATTTTCCATCCAAAAAGACAAATATAAAAAGTTGAGCTTTGCTTAAGTGTTAAAATACAAATTAATAACAATAAAACTCAAAACCTTTATAATGATTATAGAGAATAAAATGAAAGCAAAATGTCCTGTAGCTGTTGAGTACTAAAAGAAAAAAAAAATAAAATAAAGCTAGCAACCTACTCTTCTTAACTTCCATTCCAGAAGGAACTCAATTCAACTTTTTGTCATGCCCAAAAAATTACCATGATCAAGTTACTGTTTGTTAGAAATGAAAAGATATATCTAAATAAATAGACAAAAAAGATTACTTGAAATACTTACATTAAGAAACAATGGATGAGTGTCTTTCATAGCAATTAAGTCGCTGGTTTGGATGTTCACATCCCATAACAGGGTGAATTGGTTTAATTCCCAGCTCTGATTTGAATTACAGCTTCCTGCTAATGCACACAATGGCGAGAGCTGAAACAGGGAGAGGGGAAGGTAGTGGTGATAGTTCAAATAACTGGGTCCTTGCCATGCATGAGGAAGATCTGGATTGAATTCCTGGTTCCTGGGTTTGGCCTGGCTCAGCTCTGGCCATTGCAGGCATTTGGGAAGAGAAGAATATAATGGGATCTCTGGGAGTCTCTCTCTCTCTCTCCCTTTAGAGAGATAGACAAATAGGTAGATAGATAGATAGATAGATAGATAGATAGATAGATAATAGATTGATGATAGATAGATGATAGATAGATATGGATTGTCTCTATTTCTGATTTCTCAAATTATTATTTTTAAAAAGGCACAAAAAAAAACTATTATTAGTATTAAAGTGTCTCACCTGGGGCTGCACTGTGGTATAGTGGGTAAAGCCTACACCTACAGTCCTGGCGTCCCATATGAGACTCGGCTGCTCCACATCTAATTCAGCTCCCTGCTATGGCCCGGGAAAACAGTAGAAGATGGCCCAAGTCCTTGGGCCCCTGCACCTGTGTGGGAGACCCAGAAGAAGCTCCTGGCTCCTGGCTTCGGATCGGCTCATCTCTGGCTGTTGTGGTCAACTGGAGAGTAAACCAGTGGATGGAAGACCTCTCTCTACCTTTCCTTCTCTCTGTGTAACAATGACTTTCAAGTAAAATATAAATCTTTAAAAAATTGTGTCCAATTTAAAAATATGGAAAAAAACAATGAAAATTGTCAATAAGACTTTATAAATATAAGAACAAAAATGAAGCCAGTCCAAATGCATAAATATAATTTGCAATTTCTCTCTGTCTTCAGAAGCATTTACAATGGAATCCCAATGATCCAGGACTGAAATTTACTGTACCACTATCATATGAAACTGCTTATCTAAGTGCTTAGTTTCCACAGAAAGGATATATTTTTTGACAACTTGATCTTTCTCTTCCACAGTAATATTCCGTAGATTTCTGCACAGAGGGGATCAGTTGTTGTCAGATACAGAAAATCGTCCATTACATTCAAGTTCTTAAAACTATGCTCAAAGAGCTGTTTTTATTTTTTCATAATAATTTCTTATTTATGAATTGATTCCTTCTTCATTTTTATATAATATAGTACATTGATTTATTTCACTTTCATTAGGAAAATCTGACTATTGTATTTGACAGGCCTACATTTTTCTATTTTCTAATTCATTGGTTTTCAAAATTATTAAATAACAACCTGACTGTGCAGTAATTTATTCAATAGTATGGTCAAAATTCTGAGTGTTTACTATCACTCAAACACTGTCTTAAATTTTACTAGGCAGATAGTCTCATCTTGTCAACTTCATGGTATGTGAAGCTTAAAGAAAATTACCAGGCCACATGGAAAGAATATAGTATAGGTTTCATAGGTAGAATTTGATCATCAGACAAAAGCTAGACTCTAGATATTCCAAAGATCAATGTCTATGCCATGATGTTATTTTGAAGCTAACTAGCATGAATCTTTTGATTTAAAGATTGAGAAAACTAGCCTCTCCAAAATGGCATGCCGCAATAAGATATATCAACATCATTTATTCTTTTTTAAAAGATTTATTTATTTATTTGAAAGTCAGAGTTACACAGAGAGATGAGAGGCAGAGACAGAGAGAGGTCTTCCATCTGCTGATTCACTCCGCAATCGGCCACAATGGCCGTAGCTGCACCAATCCAAAGCCAGGATCCAGGAACTTCTTCTGGGCCTCCCACGAAGTTGGAGTGGCCCAAGGATTTGGGCCATCTTTCACGGCTTACCCAGGCAATAGCAGAGAGCTGGATCAGAAGTTGAGCAGCTGGGACTTGAACCAGCGTCTAAATGGGATGACAGCACTTAAAGCCAGAGCTTTAACCCAGTGCGCCACAGCACCAGTCCCTCCATCCATTTTAATTCCAAAGCCAGCCAGCATAAAAATGTGTAGATGATTGTTTCATACCCTTATTCTTTTAAGAATTATTTCATTCCTTTATTATCTTACAAATTGTTCAACCACATTTGCCAGAAAAATAGAATCAATGTCATTATTATATTATCGTGGACTTTAGAGATCGTAGAGGTTACTGACTTATTAAAATTGAACTTAAAAATCCAAACTCAGCCTCAACTGTTTTTACCCCTTGTTTGTGATATTTCCCCAGAGCTGGTCAGAAAAGTAAAAAGATTAGCAATATAGAAACTGTCAATATTTTCTTACTTTTTCAACTAAACTTTTGAGAGAGCAATAGGGGTCGGAGAGTGATACAGAGAGTGAGAGATGGGAGAGAAAGAGAAATTTTATAAGAGAAAAAGTCCACCATATAAAAATTGAGTAAAATTAGTTCTTAGACTGAAAATTTTTGTTCTCATTTATTGAAATTATTTGGCAAGTATATAAAATATTAACCTAGAACTAAGATTCAAAACTATCATAAAAATAGATATTCATGAACAAGTAAAATCGCCAGTTCCCTTTAGCCTGTTTCCACACCTCCATCTCTCAATCCTGTGTTTCACATACTCACCCAACCCATATAGATAAACATTCTCCCTTGTTTCTGGTTTAAACTCCATTTTCAGTTTCATACAAGAAGGTAATTGTATTCTTGTTTCTGTTTCTTCCTGCATACATGTTAGTGCACAATTAACTTTTTTAAAAGATTTTATTTATTTATTTATTTATTAATTTATTTAAGAGCAGAGATACAGAGGAAAAAAAGAGAGGTCTTCGATCTGCTCGTTCACTCCCCAAATGGTTGTAATTCCCAGAGCAGGAGCCAGGAACTTCTGGGTCTCCCACGTGGGTGCACAGTCCCAAGCACTTGGGCTGTTTTCCACTACTTTCCCAGGCCATAGCAAAGAGCTGGATTGGAAGTGGAGCAGCTGGGACTTGAATCAGCACCCATATGGAATGCTTGTACTGCAGGCAGAGGCTTAACCTACTAAGCCACAGCGCCGACCCCTGCACAATTAACTTTTTCAGTTTGTTTTTATGTCTTAGAAATATTAGCAATATATAATCAGAAAAACATATTTGTGTCCATTAATGAGAGTGTTTCTCTTTATTTTTCATAATGTACTATTGGATGGACAATCAACTCTAGCTTATTTTACACCTCCATGTATGGAAACATCTTGTTTCCAATTTTTTTTTTTTTTTGACAGGCAGAGTGGACAGTGAGAGAGAGAGATAGACAGAGAGAAAGGTCTTCCTTTTTCCATTGGTTCACCCCCCAGTGGCTGCTGTGGCCGGCGTGCTGAGGCCGGCACACTGCACTGATCTGAAGCCAGGAGCCAGGTGTTTCTCCTGGTCTCCCATGCGAGTGCAGAGCCCAAGCACTTGGGCTATCCTCCACTGCACTCCCGGGCCATAGCAGAGAGCTAGACTGGAAGAGGAGCAACCAGGACAGAATTCGGCGCCCCAACTGGGACTAGAACCCGGTGTGCCGGCACCGCAGGCAGATTAGCCTAGTGAGCTGCGACACCGGCTGTTTCCAATTTTTATATCTACAATTATTGCTACAATATATTTGTCAGAGTATGTTCCACTCTGTTGACAAGGCTCAATCCTCATGGTAAATTCCTAAACAGAGAATTGATGGATCAATAGGGAGTTTTGTTACATATTTTAAAGTCACTTCCAAGATGTCTTCAAGTGCCCACTTTCACTACAAGGGTATGACAATGCTTGTTTCTCCACAGTGTGGTGAAATAATGTATTGCTATTTTTTTTAATTTTCACATATTGGACATCTCACAAATCTAATAGATGACAAATGTTGTCTCATTTCGGTTTAGGATTTTTATGGTTTCTAGCTCTCTGGTGAGAGTTCACACCTGTTCATGCACATGCTGTCCAACTTTTCCTTTAGAGACTCTCAAGCTATTAATCATGTTTATTTCACACTGACTGTTGATAATTCTAAAAGCTCCGTTCATCTTTGAGTCTGGCTCTTCTGGCCCATTTCTAGTCGTGAGAATAGTAAAGACTGTGGTAGCAAGTACCTAAGTTGTGGGGCCAGCATTTGGCAGCAGGCAGCTTAAGATGCCTGCATCTCCTGTGGAGTATCTGGTTGGAGTCCCAGCTCTGCTTCTGATTCCAGTTTCCTGCTAATGTGTGCACCTCAGGAATGCAGTGCATGGCGGTGCAAGCACTTGGGTCCTTGACACCCATGAGGAAAATCCAGATGGAAAGCTTGAATCCCGGTTCTGACCTTGCGCAGCCTTAGCTGTTGGCGGGCATTTGGGGAGCAAGCCATCAAGTGAAAGTTCTCCCTTTGTCTGTCTCTTTGTATTTTTCTCTCTGACTTCCTCTCAAATAAATATATTAAATATTTTTAAAAATAAAATTTCTACATAATATCCATGTAGGATTGCTTCCCGAATATCCTGTGGGTGCCAAATCTACAGATGTTCAAGTCCCTTAGATAAAATAGTGTCATATTTGCTTGTAATCCACATACATATTCCTGTATATGTTAAATCATCTCCAGATTACTTGTAATGCCTAATACAATGTAAATGCTATGGAAATAGCATTATGCTATATTATTTAAAGAATGATAATGAGAAATATTTTATATGCTCAATTCTGATGCAGTTTTAAAAATATATTTGGTTCATGATTGGTTGAATCAAGAAATATAGGAATCAGAGACATAGAGAAACAAGTGTATTTGTAAGGAAATGTGCACTCTTTTTTGATAGTGAATATTTGGAAGAAGTTAACCTAGTGTGGTCAGGTACTGAACTAGTTTTAGAATTTTGTTTTTGTAGCGCACAAAGAGCTCCAAATTCCTCTAACACTTTGGATTTAGGTAAGGGTTTCATTACTGGAGCATCTTTTCCCTCAGTTTTCCTGTATTCCACTCAAAGACTTGCCCACCTAGCAAAAACCTCATAGAAGTTCTCTTGGAAATGCTTGCCCTATCCCCAGGGACAGGCTGATGTTCAGTGGAACCCAGTGGTGCAGAGGGAGGGGTGAGTTGAAAGGCATTTCTTGTCCTTAGCTTAGCCTTTATATATAGGCACTATGTTGTAAGTATCAGAGCTGAAGATTTTACAGCAATCTTGCTCCTGCCAGAAATGGTGAGAATTTTCAGTGATCTGGGTCCTGGCACAGTTTTCTGTCCCTTCATTGAAGAATGCTTATGTTCATTTTTGCTTTTGTTTTCTTGTTTCCTTTTTCTTTCATTTGGTTGCTTAAAAACATGGAGATTTTTGGCTTTCGAGAGCAGGAGACACACTCCGCTCCTTGGCATGCAACAAGAGGGAGATTTTTTTCTGTTTCTTACTCTGGCTCCAGGAATTCTTATGTGAGTATTAAGGAAAATATCTCAGGAAGAGCCCAACAGTGACTATGAGCTCCCTCTGCATCTGCCATTTCCCAGGGCTCTCCACTGGACTAAGTCTCACCCAGATTTAGGAAATTATTCAACATTTTAATTGAAATGTTCTTACCCCTTGGTGGTGTCCAAGTCTTCTGCTCTGGGCTCTGAGTTAGATAACTGAGTCCTCTGTATCCCTCCCCTCTTTGGTGGTACCAGTCTTAAGATTTCAGGCCAGCCAGCGACCTTACAATCTGAACTCTCAGCTCTATCATGAATTTAAGAAAAACCATGATTTTGAGTTTTATAAAGCATTTTCCTATCTTAACCTATTCATTTTTGCATCTGCCAATGAGAAATCAGAATTCTGGGGAATTCTCAGAAATGTCCAAATTATAAAAGTCATAAGTTTTGTAACAACTTATTCATTATTTTTGCAATCAAATTTTGAATAAAAAATAAGTGATGCAGAATTAAATAGTAGAAAATTAGCAGAGATAAATGCCTACATAACTGAAAATGACATTGTAATAATCAAATAGTTGTTAATAAAAATATAATATTTGGATCTATTAATAAGATTAAAAAGATTGTGCAGAATCAGATGACATAATTGCTGTTAGGACTATTTTTAAATCAGGAACTTGGGAAAAACACTCATAGTGTTTGTATCAAACTTGCCCTATGGACATATTTGTTTATACCCATTTTATTTGCAAGAGTGATTCACCATCAGCAGCAGACAGGGTTATTTTTAAAAACTCTGATTATTATAAGATATTTTTTATAACCAGGAAATATCATTTAAATGCCATGATATATAAAAGGCAAGTTTTTAATTCCTAATTTCTAAATTGATATTTTCTTTGCAATTCATATGAGCAAAATCATAAGATGTATTTAAAAAAAGTCTGGAGAATGAGACAGGACAGCAGCTTAGTGACAGAAAACAAATTAAACTGGCACAATAGGACTAGCAGCTTTGTCCTTTTGAGGACTTCCAATCGCTGTCATCCAGGAATTCACAGTTTAATTAAAATCAAGTTGTCAGAAACCTTTTTCTGAATCAAGTAGGTTAGTAAATTAATAACTAAATGTGTTTCACAGTTATTATCAAAATAAATACACTGTGAATTCTACCTTTTTATTTAGTAATTAGTGCATTTTCACTTAGTAGTATTTTATGCAGAATTTTCTATTTGATTTCATATATATAGTGTCCTGTTATATATTCAAATTCATTAAAATTTAAAATCTCTTTGTATTACACACTCAATTTTTTTTGTAAATTTAACACTATTCTGAAACAAAATGTCTAAAATGTAAAAAAAAATATATAAGCATTAAGGGGTATGATTGTAAGTTATGACATCTCTACATTATCTTAGCAATTTTTGTGAATATGCAAGTATTTTAAAATAAAGCATCTTTAGAAATACAGTGTTTATTCTGAAAATAAGAAAACCTTAAAACTTTTAGGAAAGAAAAAACAGTAATATCATGAAAATATGACTGCTGTTAAAATTTTAAAACATTTTAGTAGCCCTTTAGTTGTTAATTCATGTAGTTGAATATACATTGTTTATCATAATGAAAACAAATCATTTTAGTTACTGCTTCTTATGTACAGAATAATAAATATTTTCATAAGAGAAAAAACTTTTAATTTTCATACAAATCTTTAATAGTAATTTAGTAGCCAGCTTCAAATATTTCTATTTGGTTTCTGCAGTCTGTTTACGAATTTTTTTTTGTTATTTTTACAAAGACTTGACTACATTTTAGCAAAGAAGACATTTGTAGAATAGTTCTAATAAAATAAAACAAATAGTTTAATACACTACTCAAGAGATAAACAATGATAATGTCACCTAAATATCTATAATATTTGTAGTAACACACCAACAAGAAGCCCAATTTCCTGCTCAAATTCTACTATGCCAGCTCTCTGCTGTGTCTCGGGAGTACAGTGGAGGATGGCCCAAGTGCTTGGGCCCTGCACACACATGGGAGACCAGGAGAAGCACCTGGCTCTTGGCTTCGAATCAGCGTGGTGCGCCGCCCACAGTGGGCCAGATGCAGCGGCCATTGGAGGGTAAACCAACAGTAAAAGAAGACCTTTCTCTCTGTCTTTCTCAGTATCCACTCTGCCTGTTCAAAAAAAAAAAAAATCTACTATGATTTCTGCACTCTATTGAGTATTATGGATAGCAGCAACCTGAAACTCAAAAGATAAGAAAATTGTTGTTGCTACTGAGAAGTTTTCTAGTTAACTGTATAACAAGAGGAAACAAAATAATAAGAAATATAATTAAATGGGAATTATTTATTACCATCTATAAAGTGCAGTATTAATTCTGACTACTTATCATTAACTGCAGGGTCTGAGTCCACCCGTACAGGATGGACTGGGTCCGAGGAAAGGTGAGTGCGCCGCTCGCCCGTTCCCCAGCCTCCCGATCCCGGAGACAATCAGACGCAGCGGGGAGCCAAGTCTAGCAAGGACTCATTTATTCCATGCGAAACCGAACCTTTTATAGCACAAAACTGCAGAGTCATTGGGGCAGGGCTAAGAACCAACCAATCACTTAAACGGTCACCTTACAGGGAGATTTCTATAGGACTAGCCATATATCTATACACTTGTTACTAGTTTTGTTACCTCCCCTGATGTTGCGTAGCCAATCAGTTTTAGTGGTAAACAACTTTGGATTCCGCCCACCACCTTACTTCCTCTGGGTGCCATCTTTGAATTGCTTTGTGTAACTAATTTCCCCACATATTCCCCCTTTTTTGTTTAAACACGCGATCCCTGTCTTAGGTTGCCCCCAGCCATCCTTGCCCTTACCCGTCATTGGTAACCCAGGCAGCTTGGCCATGAGCCCTGTCTTAGGTTGGTACAGGACGCTGGGTGCTTTACCCGTCTTGGGGTGTCACGTGACTTGTAATTATGGGAGCATGGTGAGCCTTCTCCACCGCCTGTCTTAGGTTGTTCCGGTCCATCCGGAATCTTACCCGTCATTGGCAATGTGGAGAACACTGGGGGCGCTTCCCCAGTTTAGGGGATTGTAGCCCTCTGTGGCTACCAGCCTCTGGTAATGAACCTCAACCTGTCTTACCCTTGTTGCCTCTATGCGCTGTTGTGTGAACTGTAAAAGCCTATTCATTATGTATGGGCCAATAGCAAGGATTAGAAGCAGGGCAAGAAGAGGGAGGAGGTAGGGCAAGAGTCCATTAAGGCCCGTCCAAAAGGGGCTTTCTTGGAGTTCTCTTAGTCTTTTTCCAGGTCCTCCCGAAGTGTTTTGATGGTCACATTTGGGTCATCGCATCCCCCGTCACTGGGCTGGGCACTTCTTGTCAGGATCACAGCGAAGAGTAGCGTCCGCATCATCACCTGCCTCTGGACCTCCATCCATTTCTGGAAGAGGAAAGAGAAGGGAATCTCCCTCAGGGGCAAACCGCTCCCTGGGTGGGTTACTTGCATTGGGTATAGGCCTGATGTTTCTGGCCGGTATCCAAATCGGAGTCAACTCCCCTATGGGGAACACACAGCCAAATCCTCTTCCCAACTGAATCAGTGGGTCAGGCCCTCTCCAGAGTCTGGTGAGAGGGTCTCTCCATCTAACGAGCATCTGTGGTTTAGGGGTTAAATGTCCCCAATGTTTTTGGAACTTTGATTCCCTTGACCCTTTTGAAAAATTTAAAATATTGATAGTGAACAAAGCCATTTGTAACTGGATATGGGGGCTAATTCCCCCTTTTTGTTTTAACAGTTGTTCTTTTAGGCATTGATGATTTCGTTCTACAATTGCCTGGCCCTGAGGGTTGTAAGGTATTCCTGTGATATGTTTAATATGCCATCTACTAAAAAAGTCCGACATTGCTTTGCTAATAAAGCAAGGTCCATTATCCGTTTTAACCTATGCTGGCAGGCCTAGAGTGGCGAAGCATTGAAGGAAATGTGATTGTGAATGTTTAGCCTTTTCTCCTGTATATGCTGTGGCCCAACAAGCTCCTGAATAAGTATCAATAGAGACAAAAACATATTTAAGCTTACCAAAGGCTGAAAAATGGGTGACATCAGTTTGCCAGAGAGTGTTGGGTTTGAGGCCTCTAGGGTTTACTCCCTGTGTCTGTAATGGGGGCACCTTCAGGAAGGGTTGACACGTTTTGCAAGTGTGGACGATTTTTTTGAGGTCCCATATAGGGACTTGGGGGAACCTGTGTTGTAGGCCCCTCCAATTGATATGGGTTAAGTCATGTAGTTGAGTGGCTTCCTGTAAAGTTAATGCTTGTGGGCCGGTGGCTAGTTGATCAGCCCAATTATTCCCGAAAGACAGAAACCCAGGGAGCTTTGAGTGTCCCCTTAAGTGCTGGACATGAATGGGAGCCCCCCGTCCCTCTAATAAACCTTTGAGGGTAACCATAAGGGGGGAAATAGGGTTACCGTCCAGTCTAATATGTGCTTGGGGGACATGGGGCAGCAGGTTAACCATATACAGGCTATCAGAATATAAGTTAAAGGGCCCTTGAATGTCCTGAAGAGCCATAATTACAGCAAGCATTTCTTTATATTGTGCTGACCCTTGGCAGGGTTGGAACCTTTGGCGGCTCGGGGTTTCCTGTTGACCCTCAAAGGCTGCATATGCAGAGCCTGCTTGACCCCCATCGGTGAAAACATGAGTGGCATGGAGGATGGGTTTGGACGAGAATAAAGAAGGCATTTTTAAGGGAAGTCGCCATAGCATGACGGTCCATTTGGATGGCCCATAATGGCAATCGATGTGTCCCAAAAACCCCTCGAGGGAAAGGGCAAGACGGGCATTTGCCCTGGTAAGCCATTCAATATCTGACATTCGAAAGGGGAAAACAATGGAATGGGGGTCAGAGCCATAATGCCTCTGGGCCTGAGTTCTGCCCTTGATTATAACATCAGCAAGCTGATCAGCCTGAGAGTACACCCGAGGTGTGCTCCCCAAGGAGGTGTGAATCCACTCCATTGGTTCCCCTTCCTGAGTCAGGACTGCAGAAATCAGGGTAATCCCTGCAAACAGCCACAGAGAGAAGGGCTTATTAGCAGAATACCTTTTTAAAGAAACTTTGTCTAGGGCTTCTTGAAACTGTAGAAATATCACCCGATGACTATCTGTAAGGGAAATATTATCTTGTGGCATTTTATTTTTTAACAATGTGAACAAGGGCACAAGACTATCCTTGGGGATGGGTACCCAGGGCAGTAGCCAATTAATTTCCCCTAAAAGACTTTGAAGTTGAGTTAGGGTCATGGAGGTTGGGATATCCAACAGAGGTTTAAGGGGACTGACTTGAGTTAGAGTTAAATGGGAACCAAGCACCTTAAAAGGAGGTACTCTCTGAATCTTACTAGGAGCCACTGTAAATCCTCCCTCCGTGAGTGTTGTAAGGACCTGGGTTAAAAGGCCCTCTAGAAGGGCAGGATCCTTGTGTCCAAGGATGATGTCATCCATATAGGCGTAGGCAAGGGAAACATCTGAACTTAATATGGGCTCCAAAAGTGTGGCCAGGTAGTGTTGGCAGAACGCTGGACTATTAGCCATCCCTTGTGGTAATACTGTCCACTCATACCGTTGATCGGGTCGAGAAAAATTAAGGGAGGGGACAGAAAAGGCAAATTTTTCACAGTCGTCCGGGTGTAATGGGATAGAAAAGAAACAATCCTTAATATCTATTACAGCCAGGGTATACTCTGAGGGTATGGCGGGGGTCCAGGGCATGCCTCTCAAGGGGGTGCCCACCAATTCCATCCTTTCATTTATTTTACGAAGGTCCTGAAGCATGCGCCAGGCCCCGGACGCCTTTTGGATAACAAACACTGGCGTGTTCCAGGGGCTCATGGAAGGACGTAAGTGTCCAAGGGTCATTTGTTCCTCCACCAGAAGGCGGAGCGCTGCAAGTTTAGGTTGAGTTAGTGGCCACTGCTCCACCCAGACGGGATTTCCCGGCCTCCACCTGATAGGTGGCACCCGGGGGGCAGTGGCCTTTAGGATTGGGGGTATACTCGAGTGGGTCCCTTGGGTTCCTTACGATTGATGAGACAATCCTTTTGCTTGACCCCTTCCATGCCCCAGTCATGGCCCTGGGCCTCTCCTTCCTCTGGAACACCCTCATAAAAGGTCCGGTGATCTGTGGTAACCACAGCATCCATTTGCCCTAGCATATCCTGTCCCAATAAATTCACTTTGAGGTTTTTTGCTACCAGGGGCCGTATTTTTCCCTGTTCTCCATCAGGACTGACCCATTTCATGAGGGCGACTGTTTCCTTAGATTGAGAATTGCCCCCCACTCCCAATATTGATGGCCCATCTGCCAGCTCCCAGGTGGGCGGCACCTCCTCTTCCCGGAGTACCGTCCTATCTGCCCCAGTGTCGATTAGGCAGTGAAACCTTTTTCCACCAATGACAACACTCATTTTGGGACGGAGCCCCTCCATAAGGGGGGCAGTCCAGTGGGCTTGGATTGTTCTAGTACGGGTTACCCCCGATTTCCCCTTGGATGGGGTTCCTCCTTGAGTTAACGGGGCTGGAGGATGCCCCTCCTCTAGTTTAAAGGCTTCCGTTCTATATCAAATTTGGACCTGCAATCCTTTTTCCAATGATATCCCTTCCTGCACCTAGGGCAGGGGGTATGGGGCAGCTTTAACCCTCCCAGTCTATTAGTCAAGGAGGCTTGAGGACACTCCCGTTTAAAATGCCCCTCTTGCCCACATTTGAAGCAGGCTCCCTTAGTGGCCTGCCCGAGTGACTTGAAACTTTGGGTGGCCAGAGCCTGAGTAATAGCCTCTGTCATTGCCGATGTCTGGGTTGAGAGAGCCTGGGTCATGGCCGTCGTCTGAGCCTGTAGGGTCATGGCTAGGGATTGATTTTGATGCTGCTGCATACCTACATCCTGCGAGGCCACTACCCATCGACTTATCGAAGATTCCCTCAGGCCAGCACAGGCCGTCCTATGATCAGCATTCATTCCTTCCCAGACAAGCATCTTAACAAACTGATCCCGAAGGTCCCCAGCTGGCAACTTATGACGGAGACTGTGTTCACCCTAGCTACAAAATCTGGCAATGACTCTCCTGGCTTTTGTCGCACCCCCGCGATGGGAGATTCGGTGGGCCCCTCATCCAGCTTGTACCAAGCATTAAGTCCAGCCTGCCTCACTTGTTCACGGTACGGAGCAGGCAGTGCAGCTTGCTGGATACCCGTAGAGAATCCTTCCCCCGTCCCAGCCAGCATAGCGTATGTAATAGGGATAGCTGGCTGGGCTGCTCGGTTAGCTTCGGCTCTCACCCGGCACTCCTCCTTAAAGAAGGCGCACCACTTTATGAACTGTGAACTTGTGAGGACTGCTTTGGTCAAGTCCAACCAGTCCTTGGGGACGCATGGGTGGTAGGCTATGTCTTGTAGCAATGTTTGGGCCCAGGGAGAGTTTGGGCCGTCCTCTGCTACTGCCTTGCGGAGTTCTTTGAGGTCCTTGGCCTCCCAAGGGTACCATTCCAAGGGCCTGTTAGCCCCCGGGGCTAAATTAACAGGGTAGGCCTGAGGCAGCAAGTTCCCAGGCCCAGAGTTCACTTCCCTACACTGCTTTATGTCCATAGGACAAGCCTTCGCATAGGTTACCTCCCCAAGCCCCTGTCTTCCTGTGGAGGGCTGGTCATTGGGATTTAGGTCCCTCTGTGGGGCCACATAGAATGACGCTCCCTCCTCGCTCCCAGGTGCGTATGGTGGGGGCCTGGACTCCTCTGAAATGTAGCCTGGGGGAGGAAATTTTACCTTTGTCCTAACTTCCACTGTCTGTGTCTCCTCATCTTTCCTACTGTCGATATCATCCTCTGTCTCTTCTATATCCAAGACTGCCTTAAAAATAGAATTACCCATAATAAGGGTTTCACTCACCCTGAGAGACCGCTTAGCCTCGGCCGAACGTTCTGGACGTGTCCTTCGGGCCCCACGTTGGGCGCCAGATGCAGGGTCTGAGTCCACCCGTACAGGATGGACTGGGTCCGAGGAAAGGTGAGTGCGCCGCTCGCCCGTTCCCCAGCCTCCCGATCCCGGAGACAATCAGACGCAGCGGGGAGCCAAGTCTAGCAAGGACTCATTTATTCCATGCAAAACCGAACCTTTTATAGCACAAAACTGCAGAGTCATTGGGGCAGGGCTAAGAACCAACCAATCACTTAAACGGTCACCTTACAGGGAGATTTCTATAGGACTAGCCATATGTCTATACACTTGTTACTAGTTTTGTTACCTCCCCTGATGTTGCGTAGCCAATCAGTTTTAGTGGTAAACAACTTTGGATTCCGCCCACCACCTTACTTCCTCTGGGTGCCATCTTTGAATTGCTTTGTGTAACTAATTTCCCCACAATTAACTGGTAAAATAATAAAACTATGAGTTAAATTCACTCTTTGCAATGCAATAAGTAAAAAGAAAACTTTACAGAGATAAAAACCTTCCTAGACTTGTCAATGTTATAGAAAGAGAAAGAGAGAGAGAGAGAAATAGGAAAAAGGAACATGGTTGGAGAACATCACCACCATTCACAGTAGACATTCCAGGTAGTTTCCAAACTAAAATCTTTCCATGGAGAACGGACAGTCTCATCAATAAATTGTGTCTGGAAAATTGGCTCTCTAAACGCAGAAATATGAAACAATACCCATACCTTATACCCCATACAGAAATCAACACTCAATGGATCAAGGACCTACACTTAGACCTAAAATCAAATTGCTAGAGGAAAACTTAGGAGGAACACTGCAAGGCACTGGTCAAGGCAAAGACTTCTTGGATTCCAAAAACAGGTGATCAAAGCAAAAATAGACAAACGGGATTATATCAAGCTAAGAGACTTCTGCACAGCAAAGGAAACACTTAACAGTGAAGAGGCAAATGGGAGAGAATATTTGCAATCTATACATCTGATAAGGGATTAATATCCAGGATGTATAAGGAGCTCAAGAAATTCAGCAACAGCAAAGCATGCAATACAGTTAAAATGGGCTGAGGATATGAACAGGCATTTTCCAAAGGATGAAACACAAATGTAGACATTTGAAAAGGTGATCAGGGTCACTATCCAAAGGAGAAATTTAATAAAACCAGAACAAAGTTTCACCTCTCCCCAGTTAGAATAGATATCACCCCAAATTTAAAAAAATAACAAATGCTGGCAAGGATGTGAGGTTAAAAGTACCCTAGCTTTCTATTGGTGGGAATGCAAACTAGTACAACCATTATGGAAGACAGTATGGAGACTCCTCAGAAATCTGGAAATAGTACTAACCCATGACCCAGCCATCCCATTCCTGGAAATTTATTCAAGGAAATGAAATCAGCATATGAAATTGTTAATCTGTACCCACATGTTTATAACAGCTCAATTCATATTAACTAAGATATAAAATCAACCCAGATGTCACTCACCTGATGATTGGATAAATAAAATTATATATATAATTATATATAACATATATAATTATATATAATATAGCATATATAATTATATATGCAATGAGATACAACTCATCCATAAAAATAGATGAAATCCTATCTTTCACAACAAAATGAATGCAATTGGAGACCACTCTGCTTAATGAAATAAGCCAATTCTGAAAAGACAAGCATGTATTTCTCTGACTTGTAGTAACTAATCCAGACAGTACAAAAATAGTAATGTATATAGATGAAGTTGACTTATTGAGATTTGATTATTGCTTATAATCCTTCCACATTCTGAAGGAACAGTGATTTTTTTCAAATTAGTACTTATTGAGTGCTTTATTTAGAACAGAATTAAGGTTGTAATTATAAAATAATTGAAAGTATCTCATCACAAAAACTAAAAGAAAAATAAAAAAAGAAGGAGGAGGGAAGATGGTAGTGAGGGAGAGAGGATAGGAAGTAGTATTATGTTCTTAGGACTATATTTTAAATTTATGAAATCAGTTCCTTTTAAGTAAATAAATAAATAAATAATTAGAAATAGTTTACAAGATAACATGAAAACTATGCCTGATTTGTCTTTAGGAGGTTTATAATACAGTAGGAAAGATAAATATTTATATATTCATAAATTATTATTTTTAAAGTATGAAGTGTTGTTTAAACTAAAATATTATTTCCAAAAGCATGATTTCATCAGCAAAAAAGGATTAACATTTGAGATAGGCCAACTAATTCATGATAAAGAGACTAGGAACAGAAAATGTGAAAAGAATAGTCTATTCAATTACTGGTGTTGAAAAACCTGGATATCTATAAACAGAAAAATGAAATTATCTCTTATGACATAAAAATCAACTCAAAACGCATTAAAGATTTAAAAGTAAGTCATATAGCAATGAAATTCCAAGAGAACAGATAGGGGGAAGTTTCCATGACATTGATTTGGGAAAAGATGCTTTTGGATAGAATCTCAAAGCATATGAATGAAAAGCAAAAATAGAAAAATGGGATTACATTAAGCCAAAGTGTTTCAGGAAAACCAGTGAAACAATCAATGTAATAAAGAGAAAACTTACTGAATGGGAGAAAATACTAAAAACTGTAAATCTGAAAGAGGTTTATATCCAAAATACATATATGTGAGTCTTCAAAAATTTCATAGAAATTCATATTATGAAAATATTTTGTATTGATTTCAACAAAGTTAGCAACAAGCTTATTTTTAATTTAATTTTTCAGAAACTTGCTGAAGTACACTCATATGAGGAGTTCAAACTACTCAATAAAATAAAACAAATAACCCAGTTTACAAATGGGCAAAGATTTGAAGACATTTCTGAAAACTATACATGCAAATGACCAAAAAATATGGAATTCTCAATATTGTTAATCGTCATGGAAATGCAAATCAAACTCACAGTGAGATACCACCACTCTCCTTTTAGAATGGCTGTATAATAATAAATAAAAGGTAAGTGTTAAATAGCATTTAGAGGAAAATCAATTCTTACACACTATTGGTGGGAATGTAAATTAGTACAGGCACTATGGACAACGGTACATAGATGCTTAAAGAATAAGAAACAGGACTACCACTTGGTACAGCTATGCCACTGCAGGGTGTATATCCAAAAGAAAGGAAATCTGTATATTGGGAAAATATCTACATTCTCATGTTTATTGCAGCACTACTCATAAATAGCCCACATCTAGAATCAAATTTTCTGTCAACAGATATATTAAGAAAATGTGATATAAATACACAGCAGAATCAAGTCAGTCATCAAAATAACAGAATTCTGCCATTGCAGCAAGGATGAAGCTAGAGGACGTTATGTTAAGCGAAATAAGCCAGGCACAGAAAGGTAAATATTGCATGATCTCATCATTAATGTAGATTCTTAAAAAGCTGCTCTCACAGATAAAATGAAAAGAATAGTGATTACCAGAAGCTGAGGTGCTTAAGCAGGATGGAGGATTGGGTAAGTATTGGTTAAAGCATACATAATCAGTTACAGGAATATGTTTTATTATTGTATAGCATCTTGACCAAAGCTATTGGTGATACAGAGATTCTCTCTTATCCACAGTTTTGTTTTCTGTGGTTTTAGTTATCCATGGTCAACCATGATCTGAGAATATATCTAATGCATATTTTGAGAAATAAAGTTTATATATATATATATACATATATATATATACATACATATGTGTGTTATATATTTAATGTGTGTGTGTGTGTAATTAGAAATGCATGTATTACTTGAAAGGAAAACAGATTGACGGAGATGGAGATAGATGAGAGAGATCTTCAATCTGTTGGTTCACTTCCCAAACAGAACAGCCAGGACTATGTCAGGTCAAAGCCAGAGACTTGGAACTCCTATGGGTCTCACATGGACAGCAGGAAAACTAATACCTGAATTATCAGCTACTTCCCCCAGGGGCAAACATTAGCAGGAAACTGGAATTGAAAACAGAACCTAGACTAAAAAACAGTCACTCCAACATGGTCTGTGGGCTTTCCAAATGGTGTTGTCACCTGTGCCAAATAACCAATCCACAATAGTTTTTAATTTTCTAACTCAGATGAGTAGTGGGATAAATTCTCATGCCATCCTTCTCCATCCCACCCACAGTGTGAATTATCCCTTTGTTCAGCACACACATGCTTTGTATAATGCCTCACTATTGCTTAGTAGCTACCTCCAGTTTGGGAATGTTTATGCTCAAGTAAGAAAGTTAGTAATAGCCTACCATTACATCTCAATGCCTACAGCATTCACTACACTATCTTCCCATGCAGACATCACATTATGTAGCCTCATTAAAAAGGAGGAAAGAAAATAGTACAATAAGGTATTTTGAGAGAGACAGAGAGCATGTTCACATGACTTTCGTTATTTTACCATTGTTCTACCTCATTTTTAGTTATTGTTGATAATTTCTTCCTGTGCCTAATTTACAAATTAAACTTTATTATAATATATATGTAGGCATAGGAAAGCACATAGTGTATGCAGGATGTGGTATTATTTGCAATTTCAGACATCCAGACTTGAACTATATTTCCTGGAGATAATAGAAAGCTGCTGCACATTGTATTCTTGAAAGTGCTAAAAAAAGTAAATGCTAACATTTCTCACTACAAAAATGGTAACTATGAGAAAACACATTTGCTAATCTGTTAAATGAAACCTACCACAAGATATATATACTTCAAAGGATCATATTGTACACAATAAGAGCACACAATTTTATAAGTAAAATTTTTTGATTTTACAAAGAATAGCAAAATAATAGTTAAGAGAAAATTTTCAATGCATAAAATAAATTTTGATAAACGACATCAAGGTAGATAACCCCAAGACACATGAAGTAGTTCAAACAGTTGGTGGAAAATGACAGTAAAAGATGGTTATTTTTGGAAGGATATGGTGCTGAAGGAGACTCGGTTGGCCTTGGATAGCCAGTGTCCTGCCGTCCCTGCCGGTGGCCTGTGCTGTGTATAGGGACCAGGGTCCAGTGCAGAGAGTCCTTTGTCGTGGGAAACGGGGCACAACCAGAAACAGATCTGCCCTCTTGCCCAGCACTCAATGCACTTTCGTGGAGAAACTTGCACTAAACAATTCGTAGACAACCTGCTTCTGGGTCAGGGTTTCATGCATAGCAGAGCAGCTCCCTCCATGTGACCTACTGAAAGTCCACCCTACACACACACACACACACACATGCACACACAAAGATGTTTATTTTAATGGAAAAATTTAAAAGTCTGTGCACAGAGTTCTCATAAAAGTCCATGGAAATGTGTATTATAAAATCTGCATGTATTTCAGAGAATTTTTGTACCAAAATAAGCCTTTTAATTTCATTTCTATACACTTCTAAAAAGTTGTTTTAATTTGAAAAGCAAGGAGACAGACAAAAGAGACACTCAGAGACAGACAGACCATACATAGAGATAGAGGGAGAAAGAGCTCCTATGCCCTGACTGACACCTCAGATGCTACAGTAACCAGAACTGGTTCACAATGAAGCTTGGGGCCAGGAAATCAACTCGGGTCTCCTCTGCGGGAGGCGGGCTCCAAAGTAATTTAACTCTCACCCACTGTCTCCAAGGGTGTGCATTAGCATGAAGGCAGAAATAATAGGAATCTGGACTCAAGAGTGGAGCTAAGGTTTAAACTCAGCCACTTTTATGTGGGATGCAGACCTCCCAGCTGATGTCTAAACCAAAGCCAAATGATCACTGCATTTTCATAAACTTTTGGAAGTACTCTTATATTTAACGAATTGTGAGAAATTTTGTAGTGGCTGAGAATTTATGAGTGAGGCTAGAAATAATAATTTATGTCAGAAAAGTAAAGGACTATACACAGTAAAGACCTTTTTGCTTGATATCTGTTTTGTTTTGTTTCATTTTTAAAGATTTTTAAAGATTTATTTGAAAGGCAGAGTTACAGTGAGAGAGAAGCAAAGACAGAGAAAGAGACATTCCATCTATTGGTTCACTCCCCAAGTGGCCACAATAGCTGGAACTTGGGCAATACAATGCCAGGAGCCAGAAGTTTCCTGTGGGTCTCCCAAGTGAGTGCAAGGGCCCAAACCCTTGGGATATCTTCTGCTGTTTTTCCAGGCACATTAACAAGCAACTGGATCAGAAGTGGTGCAGCTAGGACGCGAATGACACCCATATTGGATGCCATTACCGCAGGCGATGGCTTTACCCACTCTCTGCGCCACAGTACCAGCCCCACAGTATAGATCTTGAAATACAAGAGTAACATAATTACATACGTAATTTAGATAAAAATATTTGGTGTTGGGGCGGGTGCTATGGCATCGTGGGTAAAGCCACCCTTGTAGTGACAGCAACTCATATGGGTGCTAATTAGAGTCCCAGCTGACCCACTTCCGATCCATTTCCCTGCTAACACCTGGGAAGGCAGTGGATGATTGTCCAGAACCGTGGGCCCCTGCACCCACAGGGGAGAGAAGTTCCAGGCACCTCGCTTCAGATTGGCTCAGATTCAGCTGTTTTGGCCATCTGAGGAGTGAACCAGCCTGTGGAAGACCTCTCTCTCTCTTTGCCTCTGCCTCTTTGTAACTCTGCCTTTCAAATAAATAAATAATTCTAAAAAAAAATATTTGGTATTAAAACAAAAAGCAGAGTAAGGTGTGAGTGCTTGGTGCAATGGTTAATTTGCCACTTTGGACATCCATAATCCTTTGCTGGAGTGCCTAGGTTTAAACCCCAGTTCTAGTCTCCATTACAGCTCCTTGCTAATGTGTATTTTGGAGAGGCAACAGGTGCTGATCTAAGTACTTGGGTCCCTGACACTCTTGGTTGGGAAATCTGGATTAAGTTCTTGGCCCCTGGTTTTCACCTCACCCAACATTAGATGTTGTGGACATTTCAGGAATGAAACAGCAGTAGGGATTCATTTGCTCGCTCTCTCTCTCTCTATCTCTCTCTCCCCCTCCCTCCAAATAAATAAATATATTTAATAAATAAAAAGGAAGGAAAGGACATTGAAGTGAAAATTAAAATTTAGTGACAGCCTAGTAGGCTAGATTGTAAGAAGTAAGAGCAAGGGCCAATGCTGTGGCGCAGCGGGTTAAAGCCCTGGCCTGAAGCACCAGCATCCCATATGGGCACCGGTTCTAGTCCCAGCTGTTCCTCTTCTGGTCCAACTCTCTGCTATGGCATGGGAAAGCATTAGAAGATGGCCCAAGTCCTTGGGCCCCTGCATCTGCATGGGAGACCCAGAAGAAGCTTCGGATTTGCACAGCACCAGCTGTTTTGGCCATCTGGGTAGTGAACAATTGGATGGAAGATCTCTCTCTCCCTGTCTCTACCTCTCTCTGTAACTCTGTCTTTCAAGTAAATAAAATAAATCTTAAAAAAAAGAAGTAAGAGCAATGAGAAAAGGTGAAATGTCTGAAAGAAACACAGAATCCTTAGGTGTCTGTTTAAGAAACAAGATGTAGTACAATTGAGATGGTAGGCTAAATATATGACAACTCTTTGAAGGTAGGAGATGCAATTCTAAAACACAACTGTAAGGTTATAATAATTTTACCATACTAAATACTGGGAGGAGGGAGAAAGGAAAAATATGATAGAGTATTTGCAAGTAAGGAGTGAAAGGAAGAAGATAATAATAAGAAAAGTCAATAAATATTTGCGAGGCTACTTGGCTTTACTCATTGTAGTTTTCACTAACACCAGTGAATGCTTTATTATCCTGCCTCCCCAAGGGACCCATACTGTTGCTTTGAAAACGACACAATAACAATAAGCATGATGTATGTTTAAAATGGAAAAATCAATGAAGTTTTCATGCAATAATTCCTATGCTGAAGTAGAAAAGTTTAAACATTTTAGCTGATATTTGAACAAATCTGCATGGAAGTTTCAAATTTTGTAACTCTTGGATTTTGCAGCCATTAAACCATCATTTACATAAAGTCTAATTATAACGATTTCTAGAGCTCTTGATAATGCAGTGACAGCACATATATTTGTATGGGAAAAGTACTAGTTTGGTTTATAGTCTATATTAATTGAAAATAATTAAAAGAAAGGAAACTATATACATTTTAGTAGCAATTATATCTTGGAAATTTATAGACCAAATTCTGCCTCAGCTTATTTATACACACTCATTAAAGCATTAGTGTATTAACTGTGTCATGTAGATGAAGTTGAATGAAAACTAATGAAGCACACAAGAACCACCAGCCCAAATGAGATAAAATATTTCTTGCTTCCATGTTGCTGACAAGCAAAAGCAAATCGCTTAATGCCTTGGAAATCCCTCTCCATCGAAAAATCAATTTTCCATAGCTTCTGATAACATATTTTATGCAATCAAACTAAAATGATTAAATTTGTTTCATAATATAATTTCTTGACTTTCATAGTCAGCAGAATATTCAACTTCTAATGCATGGAGAAATAGAATCTGAGGTACCTGAATTCTAAAAAGCACTTCTATGAATTTCATTGAGCAATGAAAATTATTTTTCTTCTCATTAAATCTCCTCATTCTAATTCTAAGTTCTTTGACTTGTCACAAAAAATGTAAGTATCTGAGAAGTGGCCTTAAACAAAATATGCAGTTGTGTTATTTCAGTGCGTGGAAAGTAGGCTTTGATCCCACTCTGGGTATCAGGAATGCATAAAAATTATGCCAGATCATCTACTTAGTTCTAGGAAATGCAGAAGTTCAATGGAATGAAGGAGGAATGAATTAATTCATCTCCAAACTCTGATTTTATTCCTGATACTTATATTCTTTAATAGTCAGTGAAAGAAATGTCACTCGATTTCAATACGGATTGTGTAATCTGTTCAATCCCACTGTTGCCATGTTCTGTATGTCTCCCTCTTCTGAAGCAATTTAATGAAAAGGTTACAAACTAGAAGTCCTAGGGGAGTTTCCAGTCCTTCTCAGCACCACATTTAGTCATGCCAACTTTGAAGTACATTTGAAGAGGTTGAACAACAACCAGATAACCACAACTTACAGGGGGTTTATGTGCCAACAAACCTTCTGTAAGTTGAAAATACTATAAGTCAAAAATGCATTTAATGCATCCAATCTACCCAACACCATCACTTAGCAACACATCTTAGAGTATTTGTTGTTTGTTGTCATGACCACATGGATTGCAGGGAGCTAGGGAATGTGACTGCCATACAGCATCACAATCGAGAATTGTACTACATATCACTAGTTTGAGAAAACATGAGAATTTATGAATATACTAAATGTGTATTGCTTTATTACCATTGTACGTTAAAAAATAATCTTAAATCAAGCTATCATATGTCAGCGACCACATTTGGAAGCAGGTACAGATCATATAGCCTATCACTTCCTCTCAAGACTCAAAAAATGTTGTTAAAGATCGCAAGAGTTCCTCTTCGACTCAGAAGCTTCTCTTTAGCATGGTACACTGTTTCCTAAAACATTAATTCACGTGCTGAACAGTATTCAGAATCTGAAGAACACTTCACATTTTCTTCCTTCTGTTCTCAAAAGAAAATGTATGTGCACCCAGATGCTGTGAAAGTCTGTGGTTTCTGAATCTGCTACCATCAACTACTGATTTTGATAATCTGTAGTGAACGGCAGATTTGAGCACTTAAGTAGTAGAAAAGGCAAGTTAACTCCTCAACCCCTTCCTCTCAAGATGAATAAAGTTGATTCTGGCAGAAAGTACAATGGTTTTCTGGAGGCACTGCCTTCTATTTTTAAATTTTGTATAATAACTATATGGTATACCTTTAATAATTGGACACAATAGTTATATATTTTACATAAGAATTTTGTGAAGGCATATTTTTCAAGCTAGAGATGAAGTGATTATTTTACTTAAGAATTGGGGGTCCAGCACTGTGGCGTGGCAGGTAAAGCCACCGCCTGCAGTGCCAGGATCCCATATAATTCCTGGATCGAGTCCCAGCTGCTCAACTTCCGATCCAGCTCTCTGCTATGGCCTGGGAAAGCAGTAGAAGGTGGCCCTAGTCCTTGGGCCCCTGCACCCATGTAGAGAGACCTGAAAGAAACTCCTGACTCCTGGCTTCAGATCAGCGCAGCTCCGGCCATTGTGGCCAATTGGGGGAGTGAACCAGCAGATGGAAGACCTCTCTCTCTCTCTCTCTCTCTCTCTCTCCCCCTCTCTCTCTCTCTGGCTCTCCTTCTCTCTGTATGTAACTCTTACTTTCAAATAAATAAGTAAATCATTAAAAAAAAAAGAATTGTTCACATGCATTCATAATTTGAATAACATGGCTATGGGCCTCCGTTGTCACTTCCTTGAGTGCTCTTTATTATGTCAGATTCAGTGTCAGTTCTCAACCCTTTCCTGCTTCACAAGTTAGTCGCATTTAACATGACTAATCTTCTACTCTTTCTTCCCTCAAATACTGGCCTTGTTGGATACCAGGGCAGCCTTCCCTTGTGTTTTCACTCACTGGCCTGCTGTGCTCAATCTCCTTGTTTTGTGAAGGCTCAGTCCCTAAGTCATTTCAACTTGAGGTTTTAGCTGTAAATATCAAACACTTGCTGATGATGTTCTCATTTATAGCTGGAGCTCTAATGCCTCCCTTCAACTTTAGACACTTATCTCTCATCTTCCCTGCTATGTGTAATAGACATCACATGTCTAAAATGCTTAAGAATACACTCTTTTTTTCCATCTCCTAAATCTGTTCCTTCTAGTCTTTCCCATTTCAACAAATGACAACTTCATTCTAATCCAATTTCAAGGTCCATAACCTTGAACTCTCTAGCTCTTACACTTGACATCCATAGAAACAACTATGAAATGTATCTACAATCCAGATACATCTCAGTGTCCCTGCCATTAATTCTAGCACAGGTACAAACATACCTCATCTGAAGCAGCTTCCTAATTAGTGTCCCAGAATTCATCTCTGTCTGTCTGTGATTTATTTTTTGAAACCATAGTAATGTACATTACCTTGAAATGAAAACTTAATCATGTCACTCCATTAAAATTATATGGTATCTTTTGTGCATTTTGTGATGAACAAATTTTCCATACCAAACAATAAGATTCTGTCATCAGTTTTTCCTACACTGTTGTCATGTTTCTGATTTTTATTTTCTTAAAATTATTTAAAAGTTAATGATATTTATGCTAATATCCCTAAGGAATTTTATGCCAGAAAACTTCAAAAAGACTGTGGAAAATGAATTAAAAGATAAATTTATTTTAAAAATAAGAAAAATATTTAGTCATAAATTTCTCACAATATGCATTTTTCATGAAATTTGAGGACTTGTTGCATTTATGGATTTCAAAATTAGCACAAAAATAAATATCTTTAATTCCATTTTCTATGAATTTTTAAAGTGTTGTCATATTGGAAAGTTATTTTAAATATGTTATGAAGTATTTGATGTATATATGGATAATAATGAAAGATATCTGCTATATATGCTAATTTTATGAATTGGAAAACTGTTGACTCTACTACATTTACCTATATAAATTTTTAGCATATTATATCTTAACTTGTGTGTTAACATTTTTTTTGATTCAGCTATATCATATGTGTTGTAATAATTATCAGTAGACACTTTGTTGGGGCCTGTGTGGTGGCATAGCTCGTAAAGCTACCTCCTGCAGTGCTGGCATCCCATATGGGTGCTGGTTTGAGTCCTGGCTGCTCCACTTTCTATCCAGCCTTCCACTGAGGCCTGAGAAAGCAGTGGAAGATGGTCCAAGTGGAAGATGGTCCACTGCATCTACATGTGAGACCCAGAGGAAGCTTCTGGCCCCTGGCTTTGGATAGATACAGCTCCAATTATTGTGGCCAATTGGGAGTGAACCAGCAGATGGAAGACTTCTCTCTCTCTGTCTCTCATTCTCTCTCTGTGCAACTGTAACTTTCAAATAAGTAAATAAATCTTTAAAAATATTTTTTATTTTCATAGAGACTTGTAAAATTGCTTTCACACTGTGTACTCTTCTGAGACTTGTTGCTTTTACTCTGGCCTCATTCTAAGGTCCATTATGTTGCTTCATGTAAACCTAGTTTGCACATTTTTACCTCAATTTATCTGTTTTCTGGTCATTTAATATTTATTTTTTCAAGATCTTTCAATTGTGAACAATGCTGAGAAGAAAACTTGTGTACCTATAACCAAACACACATTAGTAACGGCTTTTTTAGGGTTCATGTCTAAGAAAAGATTTGTGGGTTATATAGTCTATAAATGTTCAAGCTCAAGTACTGAGCCCACTTCTCTCTCAGCAGCATCGGATAGGTTCCCTATCATACTAATTATCACTATTCTTACACAACTTGTCCATGTCAATATTCCCTGTAAAACAAATCAACATCCCACAAATGGCTTCCCATTTCCATTCACAGAAATAGCCATTAACAGAGGTGTGAAGTCCTAGCTGATCTATTCTTGCAAGGTCACTGGATTCATCTCTTAAGCCTCTGTCTTTGCTTCCTCTGGTCCAGCCACAGAACATATTGCCATGCCTTGAACCCAGCAAGTGTTCCCTGTACTATCTCATATGTGGCTCTAAATGGCTCCCTGGACAGCAAAGCTTCCACCTAGCATCACTACTGACCTCTCCTTTTATTTTGTACCATTTAGCACCATGTCACATGTGATATTATTTTGTCGATTTTTTGTATGTGTCCATCACATGATGGTACAGATATTAACTCCCTCCTTCATTGCTGTATGATAAATAAATAGATATCCACATGGCATATGACAACTTCTCAGTAACAACTTGACAAATGAATGGTGATATTTACCAAAAACATTATTTTTGGTAGACTAATTGTTGAATGCTTTGTGCTAAAACTGGAACCATGACCTTTGTCATATAAAATGTATTCATTAATAAACATGAAATCTTTTCTAATAATCTCTGATTTTTCTAACTTATTTGTTATAAAAATATTTACATTTAAAAGTTACCATGTAAACATTCAAAAATATGTACAATTTAACATTAATAAAATTACATTTGAGCACTTTCCCAACTTATTTTTATTTAAGAGCATAAGATTGATGTACCTAAAGACAATGAAATAACATTCATACAGTAATCACCATTTATACTACCTAATATCAGTTATATTGTTTAACGTATAAAATTATATTGTTCAAATTATAACTGAATTAAGTCCCTACAAAATACATTCCAATTATTATGCAAATTGCTGTCAAAAATAAAACTGTTTCCAAGTAAGTACAGTATTTTCAAGTAAATTTAATATATATTTTTGTTTGAATTACCTAGCATATATATTTAAGAAGGATCCTGATAGAGTTAACACACACACACACACACACACACACATAAACAAAACCATATAATTTGTAGTTCAAGCAATTGAATCAAGCTTTTCTTATCTCTTTGAGTCTTTCACCTTTACTTATTTTTTTAAGCTTTAAAACTTTTAGTTGGGGCTGGTGCCATGGCTCATTTGGTTAATCCTCAACCTGCAGCTCCAGCATCCCATGTGGGCACCGGGTTCTAGTCCTGGCTGCTCCTCTTCCAATCCAGCTCTCTGATGTGGCCCAGGAAGGCAGTGGAGGATGGCCTAAGTGCTTGGGCACCTGCACCCGCGTGGGAGACCAGGAGGAAGCACCTGGCTCCTGGCTTTGGATCCGCGTAGCTGTGGCTGTAGCGGCCATTTGTGGGGTGATCCAACAGAAGGAAGTCCTTTCTCTCTCTCTCTCTCTTTCTCTCTCTCTCTCTCACTGTCTAACTCTGCCAAATAAATAATAATTTAAAAAAACTTTTTGTTAAAAAGGATTTTGTGATAATACATGCTCACCTAAGTTCCTAGTTCCTTGTGATAAAAATGGGAGAATCAAGTATTTCAAAAGTTTTACTTAATAGAAGTAGCTATGAAATATTAGCTGGTTTTATTTCCCATTGTTTTGGTTATCTATTCAATATTCTTTTATATATTAAATCCACAAATTTTGAACACCTACCATTTTACTTTTCAGCAAAATGAATAAATATACTTTTAGCTTAAGTGGCTTTACCTACTTTCTTTTGGCAAAGAATATTTTGATTGCAGTGTTTTTTTTCCCTTTTCCTTATATATAACCTTCATGTCATAAATGAGTTTTTTCAAGGCTTTGTGTATGAGTTCAGCACGGTCAAAATGCAGAAGAAATGAATCCACGGGCCTGTATGTCTATAGAAACAAGTGTTCAGGTGACAGAAAACTAGAAGGCATATATTTAGACTGATTCAGGGGGACTGAATTAAGAAAAGCATGGTTACAATTAGCAGTCCTTTGTTAAAGGATACTTGAATTTGTATCTGCGGGGATTTGCTTTGATGGTGCAGTGTATTCTATAATGCCTTTTGCACTCAGGAAAAGAGGAGCTCCTTCCTATAAATAATGACTCTCCTTTTTCATCTCATTTGATTTAAAATGTGTAAAGGATTTGGCATCCTGTAGTTTTTCAATGTGTATAGACAGAATGGACAAATGGCATTTCAACTCAGATTCCAAAAACAAAAACTATACCACAGAACAAAACAGATAAATGAAGAATCGTGTTTCAAAATATAATAATAAGAGTACAGAATAAGAAATGAAATATCTCTCAGGGATTTTTGAGGTTCTGTGTAACTAACTCAATGTAAATTATTACAAGTAAATAGGTTGTTTTAATCAGAATGTGAAGCAGCTTTTACATGATGTTCTCCAAACATAATCTTAGTTGACTTGGGGAAAAAAAATGTTGGCATAAATACTGTGCTTTGCTTTTGCCTAAGGAAAATTTGGAATGAAATCCAGGTCTTATAACGTACATAGTTTAGTAAGGGATGATTAATTCAAATTGGAGTGTGAATCCAGCGGAACTTAAAACACTATGGGAACTGGCATTGTAGTGCAGTGCGTTAAACTTCTGAGGGCAATGCTGGCATCCACATGAGGCGTAGCAGCTCATTTCTGATCAAGCTCTCTAATCACGTGCTGGGGAAGCAGTGGAACATGGGCCTGATACCTTGGGCTCCTTTGAGAAACCCACATGGAGTTCCAGCCTCCTGGCTTTTGGCCTAGCCCAGCCCCAGGCCTTTGCAGCCAATTGGGAAATTTGGGAAATGAAGTAGAGAAGGGACATTCTCAGCCTCTCTCTTTCTCTTTTTCTCTCTCTTTGTCTCTTTCTCTCTCTCTCTCCCTTTCTCTCTGTAACTCTGCATTTTTAATAAAAAAAGAATCTTTAATAAAAAAATTATGTGGCAATCACAAGGATAAATTAATTCAAATGATTCAAATATAAATTTTCATTCAGACAAGAACGTACTATTTACAATTTTTTTTAAAAAACAAATAACTTGAGTGGGAGCTAAGAAGCCTTTGAAAATGATAGTAGAAGAGGTAAATTTCAAAAATTGACAAATAATAGTTTAACTTTGGGTCACAAAATTCAGGGCTGTAAAAGGAATTGAAAGGATGTAGAGTAAAGAGTACTACAGCAACCAAATGAGCGATGACAGATGAAGCCCAGGCCCACCAGGTGACTTTTCCTCTCCAAGATTCTATCTGCAGTGGCCCATGACCATCCCTCCCATTACAGGAAACTGTTCTTTTCCTTATAAATATTTTCCTTAAGAAATACATGGAAAGAATTGTTTAGCATAATCCAAATATCAAATAATATTGAAACCTATAGTTTACGCTAATATACAAAAAAGGATAATTGGTTTTCTTTTCTTATTTCTCATTCTCTAGCTCCAAATTTATTTACATACAAAAGGGGAAAAATAACAGCATAGGGGGAAATCACAAGGGTGTGATGATCCCTGGATCACTTTTTTAGTGTTTTTTTATCTTATTTATTTTTATTTTTTAAAAGATTTATTTATTTAACTGGAAGAAAGAGTTAGGGGGTTGTGGAGGGAGGAGATGGGAGAGAGAGAGATCTATCTTTTCTGATTTTCAAGGCCTATTAGCAGGGAGTTGGATCAAAAGTAGAGCAGTTAGGATTTGAATCCATGCCCATATGGAATGCCCGCATTGCAGGCAGTGGCTTACCCACTGTGCAACAATACTGACACTTACGTTTTTCTTTATAGAAAAATATGCAGTACATTAGCCTTATCTGCAGTCACCTTACCATGCAAAGAACCGCAGAACTGCTAAATCCTCTCTGGCTATAACCTAGTAAGGATCAATCAACATTTTCCCATATCTCCCTCTCATTTTCTGATAACCACAATTATAGGTTTAATTCTATGAGGTCATCTATTTTTTAGACTCTACATACAAGTGAGATCATAAGTGATGATTGCCTTTTTGTGCTTGCCTTATTTTGCTTAACATAATGACACCAACTTCCAACCAATTGTTGTAAATGACAATATCTGATCCTTTTTTAGGAAAAAGTTTTTTTTTTTAATTTATTTGAGAGGCAGAGTTATAGAGAGAGTAAGAGACAGAGATAGAGAGAGACAGAAAGGGAGATCTTCCATCTGCTGATTCACTCCCTAAATGGCTGCAATGGCTGGATCTGGGCTGATCTGAAGCCAGGAGCCAGAAGCTTCTTCCAGGTCTCCCACATGGGTGCAGGGTCCCAAACACTTAAGCTATCTTCTATTGCTTTCCCAGGGTGTAAGCAGAGAGCTGGATAGGAAGAAGAGCAGCTGGGACACAAACTTGCACCCATATGGGATGCCAGTGCTGCAGGCAGAGACAACTTACTTTGCCAGAGCACAGATCTCCGTCTCATCCTTTTTAAGACTGAGTAATATCCACTCTGTGTATTTATCACATTTTCTTTATCCATCCATCAGTGGATAGACACTTAAGTTGTTTCCATTGTTTGGTTATTGTGAATATTATTGCATATGGTAATAAAGATGTCCGTTAGACAAATGGATTATTTTTCCCTTGATTATATAACCAGGCATGGGATTTCTGGATCATAGGGTAGTTCTGTTTTGTTTTTTTAGGAACCTCCATAATGTTTTCCACAATGGCTGTACTAACTTATGTTCCCACCAACAGTGTGTTAGGGTTGCCTTTGTTCCACAGCCTAGTCATAATTTATTAGCTTTTACCTCTTAGATAAATGACCACTTTTTACTAAACTGAGTTAACATTTCATTGTGTGTTTGGAATTGCATTTCTCTACAGATTAGAGACGTTGAGCACTTTTTTTCATGTACATACTGAGCATTTATATGTCTTCCTCTAGTAAGTATCCATTTAGAATACTACCATTTTTAAATTGGGTTATTTGGGTTTTTTATTATTATTGGAGTTGTTTGAGTTTCTTATGTGCTCTAGATATTAACCCTTTAACTTAAGTACCTCTTACAAATATCTTTTTCCAGGATTGGTGTTGTTGCATAATTGGTGGGGCCACCAGCTGCTATGTTGTCATCCTATATGGCCACCAGTTCATTAAGACTGAATGAACTACTCCATTTCCAGTTCAGCTTCCTGCTGCTGGCCTGGAAAGAGCAGCAGAGGATAACCTGGCCCCTGCTACCTATGTGGGAGGCCTGCAGGAAGCTGCTGGTTCCTGGATTCAACTTGGCCTAGCCCTGGCCATTGTAGCCATCTAGGGTATGGACCAGTAGATGAGGATCTCTGTCTGTCTTTCCCCTCTCTCTGTAACTCTGATTTTCAAATAAATAAAATAAATATTAAAAAAACACAAATGTCTTCTTCCACTCTGTAAGTTGCATCTTACTGTATATATGTTCTGTATATAAGATCATGTCCTCTGCAAACAGTGACATTCTGACTTCCTTCTTTCCAATTGTAATGCCCTTTTTTTCTTTCTCTTCTCTAATTGCCAGAGCAATTAGAGAACTCTGACAATTAAGGACTTCCAATACTATGTTGAATAAAAGAGAAGAGAGTAGGAACCCTTGCCTCATTCCTGCTCTTAGAAACAAAGCCTTCAGGATTCCCCCATTCCATATGATGCCCACTGTTAGCTTTCAAACTATGCCTTTTATTATGTTGAGGCAAGTTCCTTCTATATCTCAATTGTTCAGAGATTTTTATCTAAGGGACACTGAATTTCATGTATTGCTTTTTGAGAGCATATGGTTTTGTACTTCATTCAATTTATGCAGTGCATCAAAGTTATTGATTTGCATTTGTTGAACCATGCTAGCATCCCGGGGAGGAATCCTACTTTATCATGGTGAAAGATCTTTCTAACGTGCTGTAAAATTCAATTTACTAGCATTTGTTAAAGAGTTTTGCATTACTCTTCATCAAGGGTATTGGACTGTAACATTCATTTTTTGCTCTGTCTTTGGTTTTGTTATCAAGGCAACAGAGACACCAAAGAAAGAGTTTGAAAGAATTTCCTTGTTTTCTGCTATCTGAAACAATTTAAGGAGGTTTGGTGTTAATTCTTTAAATGTTTGCTAGAATTCGGCAGCAAAGACATCTCACCCTGGCCTTTTCTTTGCCTGGAAATGTTTTATTACTGATTCAATCACGTTGCTCATTTTTGATGGGTTTAGATATTTTATTTTTCATGACTTAATAAGTTATGTGTATGCATGGTTTTTTCATTTCTTCTAGGTTACTGAATTTGTTGCCATAGAGTATTTTGTAGTAATCACAATTCTATTTATGTGGTTTTTATTCATGTTTCTATTAATATTTGCTTTATATATTTTCTCCTACTTGGTTAAGCCCTTTATCATTATATAATGGCCTCCCTACTGCTTTTTACTGTTTTTTAAAATTCATTTAATCTGATAGAAGTATGGCTACTCTTTCTTTTCTTCATATTTCATTTCCTTGAAGTCTTTTTCTTTCCATTCACTTGCAATATAAGTATGTCCTTATAAGTGAACTGAGTTTCTTGTAAACAACATTCTTCCAATTCTTCCCATTCTTCCAATTCTATCGGTTACTATAAGTGTTTTAATTCATAATTTAGTTCATTGACATCAAGGTACTATAGATAATGTCTTACTGTTCCCATTTTGATACTATCTTTTCACTTTTAGTTAGTTCATTTCTTTCTTTCTCGCTTTGTGATTAAGTGATTTCCCCTAATGGTGTACTTTGATTCTTGTAATTTTTGGTAAGTCCATATAGGTTTTAGCTTTAGGCTATCATGAGTCTTACAGAAACTAATTTTGACTATAATAAGCTATATTTAAATAATAACAACTTAACTCATTATAAAAATAGGGAAACAAATAAAAAGTGAAGAAACAAGAAATCCTAATAAAATAACCAGCATTTTTGTTCTGTTCTCCTTGATATTTTAAATATTGAACTTTATTTTTTAAATCTTTCTGCATTGTATGTCTCTTAACATTAACATAGTAATTACAATTTTGTATTCATAGTAAAAATATAATTGGTTTATCCACCATGATTACAGTATTACAGCATGAACTAGTATAGTTACTCTTAACAGTGAATTTTTTGTCTTATATTTTCTTCTAACCTGTCAATGTCTACTTTTTCAGTCTGAAGAATTCCCTTCATCATTTCTTGTAAAACAGACGTGGTGGTGATAATTTCTACTGGCTTGCCTTTGCCTGGAGATGTCTTTCTCTCTCCTTTATATATTAGGGATAATTTTGCTAGATACAGTATCCTTGGGTAGTAATTTTTTCTTCAATACTGTAAAATTTTTACTGCATACCCTACCTACTTGTAAGGTTCCTAACCAAAAAAAAAAAAAAAATCTATGTTCAGTTGAATTGGGACCCCTTCATGTGTAATTTGCTTCTTTTCTCTTGTAGTTTTCATGATTCTTCTTATTTTTCAACATAGGAGAGCTTGATTATAAAATGCCCTCAGGTAGACTTTTTGGGCTAAATCTGACTGATGACCTTTGACCTTCTGGTACCTATGTAAGTTTATCTTTCTCTAGATTTGGGAAGTTTTCTGTCATTATCCCTTTGATGCTTTCTAAAATTTGGCATTTCCAAACCCCTTTTGAAGTCCTGTAATTCAGTTATTTTCTCTTTTCATGATATTCCAGTTTCCATAAGCTTCCTTTATCCCTCGTAATTCTTTTTTACAACTGTTTTTTCAAATAGATTATTTTTGAGCTCACTGATTCTTCTGTTTAATATAGTCTACTGAAGATTTTTATCACATTTTTATTTCATTTAGTGTAGGTTTCAGTTGAAGAATTTCAATTTGATTTTATTTAATTACTCCCCTGTCTCTATCAAAATTCTATTAGATTACTGAATTTTTCCATGTTCCATTAGGATTCACTAAGTTTCCTTAAAACAGCTATTTTGACACCTTTTTCCCTTGAGCATTTGAAAATTTCAACTCTTTGATGGTTAATAACTGGCACCTTATTTTGCTCTTCCAGAGTTCCCTGGATGCTCTGATGCTTGGTGGTTTATGATGCCATCTGTGCACTGAAGAATCGATTTTAGTTATCAGGTTTCAGTTGTAATTGTCTTGCTATAAATTCTATTCAATCTGTTATTTTCTCTGAGCTTATGGTTACTTTTATTATTTAAAAAATGGGGAGTATGCTCATTTTAGGTTTTCTCCAGGTCCACTATAAATATGTTTTTCCTGATTCAATCCTACTATACATTCCAAATCTTCAATTGATGTGAAGAAAAAAAAAAAACTGGGGCACAAATGTATAATCCTAGATTATATTTGGAGCTCAGAGACACCAGCACAACCTGAATAGATCCCAGGCTCATCCTGATGTGGTCTGTGTGCTGCTGGGATTGATTTACTTCCTAATTATGCACCTATCAGCCACTGATGATGACGGCTGAGGTGTCAGACTGCTCAGCTGGGACCACAGATTTCTGGTTAGCATGAAAGCAAGTCCAGGGATTTTGTCTGTAGGCACTGCCCTTGGGAAAGGTACCATTTGGATCTGCTCAGGGATGGATTTGATTAGACTGACACTGATTCCCAAAACAGTCCTGTGATTCCTTGCTGTCTGCCCAGAGTTGAAGGAGTGGTGATAAAGTCAGGCCTTCAACTGGATCTCACAATCGTCAGACTCCATGAAATCTTTGGAATGTATGCCAGCCCACAAAAGACTAATGGTGATTCACATGGAACCAAATCTGTCTCACTGGGACTCAAGTCTCCACCTCGTATTGAGCCAAGTCCTGAGACTGTGCACAGCACTTGCCCAGGGGTGAAAATCATCAGGATAGGCTCTGCATTGGGCTTTACCAGTCTAGCATGTGTACCAAGGGAGTTCTGGGGCTCTTTGCTGTCTGCAGAAGGCTAGAGGAGGGTGAGAAAGGCTGCCCACTGATTGACCAAATTCATTGTTCCCGACAATGACTTTGGAAAAACCGCAAGAGGCTAATAGTGACACATGTCATGAGTTTGATTCACAAGAGTGGAGATCTCTGCCTGACACTGGCAATTCTAGAGTTACAGCCAGTGATCACTACTGGGGATAGAATACTTTGGGCTTTATTACATGTTGGGTCCTCATGCTATAGGCCCAGCTCTGAGTTCACACACATGATTCTGAGCTTTCTTTTCTGTCCTTATGAATGGCTGGAATTTCGCCATTTGCTGATAACTGGGAGACAAGTGGCAGATGCCACCTGAATGTGGATGCTTCTAATCTTCAAGCCACATATAGGGGGTTTGGGACAGGGGCTAGGTGTTTCAGTCTGACTGAATTCCTTCATAATGATTCCAGCACCAAGATTTGGTTCACTCTCTCTCTCCCAAGTGAGAAGTTGTCTCTCCATGCCATACTCCTTGGAGCTGGGAGAGAAATGAGGCAGGCAATTCTTTCCTTCCTGCTTTGTTTAATGTGATTTTTCTTATGAGTATAACAAGACAAGGCACTGTGGTCTCTCAACTGGCCTCTGTAGCTCTTGTGCAGGTAGCTTGGTGTGTACAGAGGTGTTCAAGTTGGTATTCCTGTGGAGAGGGTCAGAGCATTTTACTCAGTCACATTCTTGGTCCTTGCATTTGGGATTGTTTTTTATTTTAAATATCTGCCTATAAGGATACAATATTCAAATAGTATAACATTATACTATTTGAAACTGAAGAAAGAATGTTCTTTTTTCCCCTCTGCTAAAATATATGTGTTGATACTGATAAAACACTGTATTAAACATGGACACTTTAAGGGAAAATTCATCACAGTGACAACAAATGCTACAAATCAACTGTCTCGCAAATACACTCAACAAAAGGTAACTTATAAGAGAAAATGTAACTGTTTTAGCCACCTGCTAAGCTTTCAGCACAAGTTGTTTATACATGACAGTTATTAGAAAATCATCCCTTTTTGGATATAGTGAGGAAATTTGTACTTCTGTTGCCATTTTTCTAAATTAAATGAATAATTCCAACTTCAGAGTTTAATAGAACTGTGACAATCTTCATTCCTTTAACAAAATATTATTGTGTCTTACAAAGAAATGCATTTCTATTTTAAGTATTTATATTTCCTATTAGAAAAAATTGTGTGTATGATTTACTAAACCAAATAATATAAGATTATTTACCATTTTAAATATAATTCATGTGTGAAAAATGCATATATTTTTCCAGATACAAACTTAATTAAAATTTGAAAACCACAAATAAAAGTGATAGAGGAAAACATTCCATGCAAAAAGTATAACAATATGTATTTTTATGCTAGAATGTTTATTGCATGTAATCACTGATTTTTTTATTTGTTTGTTTGTTTTATTTATTTGACAGGTAGAGTTATAAACAGTGAGAGAGAGAGACAGAGAGAATGGTCTTCCTTCCATTGGTTCACCCCCCAAATGACCATTATGGCCAGAACTGTGCTGCTCCAAAGCCAGGAGCCAGGTTCTTCTTCCTGGTCTCCAATGAAGGTACAGGTGCCCAAGCACTTGGGCCATTCTCCACTGCCCTTCCAGGCCACAGCAAAGAGCTGGACTGGAAGAGGACAGCCAGGACTGGAACCCAGAGCCCATAAGGGAGGTAGGTGCCCCAGGCGGAGAATTAACCAAATGACCCAAGGCGCCAGCCCCCTTCACTGTTTTTAGAGTAAGATTTCATTGTAATTAGCCAACAATACAATTTGAGAGTACTAATTACAGAGTTCAACCAATAGTACTACAACAAAACAAAGAAAAAACACTAAAATGGATAAAGTATTACATTGTACAGCAACAGTCAGCACAAGAGCTGATCAAGTCACTGTTTCTCATAGTGTCCATTTCACTTCAACAGGTTTCCCCTTGGGTGCTCAGTTAGTTGTCACCAATCATGGAGAACATATGATATTTGTCCCTTTGGGACTAGCTTAATTCACTCAGCATAATGTTTTTCAGATTCCTCCATCTTGTTGCAAATGACCGGATTTCATTGTTTTTGACTGCTGTATAGTATTCTATAGAGTACCTGTCCCATAATTTCTTTACCCAGTCTACTGTTGATGGGCATTTGGGTTGGTTCCAGGTCCTAGCTATTGTGAATTGAGCTGCAATAAACATTAGTGTGCAGACAGCTTTTTTGTTTGCCAGTTTAATTTCCTTTGGGTAAATTCCAAGGAGTGGGATGGCTGGGTTGTATGGTAGGGTTATATTCAGGTTTCTGAGGAATCTCCAGACTGATTTCCATAGTGGCTCACCAGTTTGCATTCCCACCAACAGTGTGTTAGTGTCCCTTTTTCCCCACATCCTCTCCAGCATCTATTGTTGGTAGATTTCTGAACGTGAGCCATTCTAACCTGGGTGAGGTGAAATCTCATTGAGGTTTTCATTTGCATTTCCCTGATTGCTAGTGATCTTGAACATTTTTTCATGTGTCTGTTGGCCATTTGGATTTCCTCTTTGGAAAAATGTCTATTGAGGTCCTTGGCCCATCTCTTAAGTGGGTTGTTTGTTTTGATGTTGTGGAGTTTCTTGATTTCTTTGTAGATTCTGGTTATCAACCCTTTATCTGTTGCATTGTTTGCAAATATTTTTTCCCATTCTGTTGCCTCTTCACTCTCCTGACTGTTTCTTTTGCAGTACAAAAACTTCTCAATTTAATGCAATCCCAATAGTTAAATTTGGCTTTCACTGCCTGCGCCTCCAGGGTCTTTTCTAGGAAGTCTTTGCTGATACCTATATCTTGCAGAGTTTGTCCAATGCTCTCTATTCTTAGGTGTTTAAATTTTAACCAAAAATTGATCGCTGTTAAATGTAACAGTAGGAATAAGAGAGAGAGGAGATGTACAATTTCGGACATGCTCAATCGGACTTGCCCAAATGGTGCAGTTAGAAATGTGCCAGTGAATTCCAATAGAATCCCATCAAGGTGGCATGTACCAAGGCCATCTCACTAATCCAAGTGATCAATTTCAGTTCACAATTGATCACACTGATAGGTCTAAGAGACATAGGAATCACATAAACAAGACTAGTGTCCGCTAATACTAACTGATAGAATCAAAAAGGGAGAGAATGATCCAGCATGGGAAGCGGGAGACACAGCAGACTCATAGACTGGCAGATATCCTAAATAGCACTCTGGCCTCAGAATCAGCCTTTAAGGCATTCGGATCTGGCTCAAGAGTCCATGAGAGTATTTTAGGCTTGGAAAGCCAAGACACTCTGGAAAAAAAAAAAAAAAAGACCTAAATGAAAGATCTCTGTGAGATCCCAGTGGAAAGAATGGGGCCATCAAAGAAGGAGGTACCTTTCTCTGAAGGGAGGAGAGAACTTCCACTTTGACTATGACCCTGTCAGAATAAGATCAAAGTCAGCGAACCCTAAAGGCTTCCATAGCCTCAGCAACTCATGACTAGAGCCTAGGGAGATTACTGACACCATAAACAAGGGTGTCAAATTGTTAAATCAACATCAGGAGTCACTGTGTACTTACGTCTCATGTGGGATCTGTCCTTAATGTGTTGTCCAATGTGAAGTAATGCTATAACTAGTACTGAAACAGTATTTTACATTTTGTGTTTCTGTGTGGGTGCAAACTGATGAACTCTTTACCTAATATATACTAAATCGATCTTCTGTATATAAAGAGATTTGAAAATGAATCTTGATGTGAATGGAATGGGCGAGGGAGTGGGAGATGGGAGAGGTGTGAGTGGGAGGGAGCCATTGTAATCCATAAACTGTACTTTGGAAATTTATATTTCCTAAAGAAAAAAAGAAAAAAATAACAAAAGAAAAAAAAAACAATTTGAGAGTACTTTTAAAAGTTCAGGGAAAATAGCATTAAAAGGTAAGTTTATTTTGAGAAAAATTGTTGAAACTCATGCACACAAAATTTCATGAAAAGCTTATCTGGAACAAAACTGAGGCAAGAAATATGTATTTACAAAAAACCTTACACCAAAATCAAAGTTCCCATTTTCTGTAATTTGTTGAAGTTGTATTTTACTTTTAAAATTACATTATTTTCTCTGGATAAAGAATAACCTTACCAAAACTGTGAAAAGAAATTTTAAAAATGAGTTGCCTGTGAGATAAAAATAACTAAGAAATAATTTTTAAGATGATCACTTTATAATCAATTATTTTAATTGATAATACAAAATGTGGCATACCCAGACTAAAAATAAAGTTTGGGCATTTGATGCAAAATAAAGAAGAAATGCTTGAAAGTTATTTGAAAAATATGTCAGCAATACTTGGTTGAATGCAGATAGCAATAGAATATTTGAAGAACATAATAAAGGAAAATCATCAGAAGTTGAAATGTCATTTGCATTGAAATTAAAGGACGAGCAAGATGAAAGGAAACCCAGCTATGATATTTTATTCCACAGTTTTTATATTTATTGACTTTAAATAGCATTTGAAATTAAAATAAAAAGATTCTGACCCATCATGAATTTTGTGTCTTTGTTACGAGACTCTCCTGAAACAAGCTTCACAGAATATAAAATGAAACACTAACAATTTATTTGAACATTCTGCATTTCTCTGTTGACTCAACAATATTTTATTAAACGGAACTATTATCTTCTGCTGCCCTTTCCCTGGCCCTCAAGTTAAACTTAATTTGTTTTAGACTTTGAAATGAAAGGAATGCAAATAAAAAGATGTTGGAACATGAGGCTGAGTATAGTGCATCCCTGTTTGGTTTCAATCCCTTCTCTATAAACCTCTGCCTAATATCCCAGCCTAGAGATTTGTCACTCCTCTGAACTCCAAAGGCACCTCACATTTTTATGCATTATTCATTCAGTAATTTAGTACTTATCATGTGATGTGTTAATAACAAAATCATGTAAATTCATACAATTATTTTACCATGAACTCAGCTGTGCCTTGTCCACAGACCAGGGAGGGTAGATAGGGTAAGTATTATTTTCTGTACTGTGAATTAGAGAAAATGGAAATATATATGCTTGCTCAAAGTCAATTGGTTTTATAAGAAGCAGGCATGTTTAAAATCCATGTTTATTTTCCTGTGTGTGAAACAAAATGTATTATTTAATTCCAGATGCATGTTGAATTTCAGAAGTTTCAAAATGAAATTGTTTAAATCCACAATCTGCTTACTAAGTTAACTTGTTTTGATTAATTATAACAATAGGTCTCAAACTAGATTTTTGGCATCCTTCAAGTGCTGAAGGTCTTAGTTATCTATGGTTTAGAAGGGGGGTGTTGTAGTTAGCTTCAATTTCTGTTGTGTAAATATGTTTCTCTCTAGGCTCTTGTCTTAATAAGAAGCTTGACTGAGAGGCCAAATATAGGTGCAGGAATCCAGTTACGAGCTTTGTTTTTTGAGAGACTGAAAGAAAGCAGTTATGGAGCTGTCCATCAGAAGGAGGGCACTCTGGATATCATAATAAACACAGCATAGATTTTCTGTATGCAGTTATTTAATGCCTATGTGTATCACAGACTTTGTGGTCCTGCAGTAATGTTTTTATAAAACCTAGATTTCAGTAGTATGGTTTGTGTAACTGTTGCACAGACAAAAATGATCCCGATAGTTGAACACTATTCTCTGTTGGAAAGTTATTTCTTAATGATTAAATCATCAGCACAAAAGAAGATATTAGATTATATTTCAATAAATGGAGCTTCCTGCTATGATAGCCTGAGGCATCCATATCTATTACAGGATTATACTTGAAAAAATACGTGAATGCTCATATCCTTGAGAATGATCGCTACTTCTGTAAAGCAGAGTGCATTGGAGAAATATTCTTAGAAAGAAATACTGAATGGGAACATTTCACGTGAGTATGAAGACTAGTAAATTTACAGAAATTTGCATTCCTATGTGCTTAAAGAACTGGGAGAACTAAAGTAATGCTGTGTGTAAGCATTTCTATGATAATGGAATGTGCTGTAACGGTACTATTCAATAGGAGCCACTAGTCACATATAATAATTGCTCATTTGAAATATATCTAGTGTAATTCAATAACTGAACTTTTAACTTTATCTAATTCTCTTATTCCAAAGTTAAATATTAAGAGCTACAGTTAGTTATTGCCTATCCTCCTAGACCTATTGGAATGTTCATATCAACAAAATTAGTGTCAATTTATCATATCTATCTTACAAAGCTGTTGTGATAATAGCATAATATAATACATGACATATTGTCAGTACTTTGGGACTATTTAGGAAAATTATCTAAGGTTAATTTCTCAGTATGCCATGGAATACAGAAATATCAACCTAGAATATTATCTTGACAGACTATGTCAATTTTTAGTTAAGATGAATTATTATCAATTGATCTCTGATGGTTTTTGAATCTGTATTTTGACAATTTAAATGATGAATAAAATTTGCCTCTTTATTTTTTATCTGAAAATAAGTTTTTTTACAATTATGTGCACTTTAGTATTTTACTCTTTGAAACTAATAATTTATCTCAGTTCAAACTAACGTGATTAAGTTTTTTTTTTTTTCTTTTAAGATGCATGTATTTATTTGAAAGTTAGAGAGAGAGGGTAAGAGACAGAGACAGAAAGAGAAAGCCTCTATTTGCTGGCTCATTCCAGCAATAATGGCTGGAGCTGGGCCAGTCAGAAGACAGGAGCCAGGAGCTTCTTTGATGTTTCCTGCATAGGAGCAGGGGTCCAAGTACTCGACCACCATTTTGCCACGCACATTAGCAGGGAGCTGGATCAGAAGTGGTGCAGCAGGGACTGGAACTGGTGCCCATGTGAGAGGCAGCTGCTTAACCTGCAATACCATCTCCATGGTTTTTTTTTTTTAAAATGTTTAAATCTCTTTTTCTGTTTTTTTTTTTCTTTCTTTTACAATTGATTTACCTTTAATGCTGCATTTGTTATTATTGCTATAATATAGGAATCTTTGGAAAATAGCCAGGATTAAAGAGTAAAGCAGAAGAAATTACTCATAACACAGCAAAATACCATAAAAAGCATAAAAAAAAAACTAAAAGAGAGAAAATCTGATATTCAATATGTCCAACAGAAGCCTTAAACACTAGCTGAGAACAAAATTAAATTACTGAAGGGCACACTCCAAATTTCCCAGAAGTAAAAATGGAAAAATGTCAGTGAAAGGTAAGAGGGAAGAGAGGGAGGGAGGGAGGGGGAGAGGGAGGGAGGGAAGAGGAGAGGGCAGGAAAGGGCAAGCAAGTGAATGAAGAAAGTTGTTCACCAAGAAACTATTAGGAAAATGACCAAGCTAACTCCCATAGCAAATTATTATTATTATTATTATTATTATTATTATTATTATTATTTGACAGGCAGAGTGAGACAGTGAGAAAGAGAGACAGAGAGAAAGGTCTTCCTTTTTCTGTTGGTTCAACCCCCAATGGCCACCACACCTGGTGCGCTGTGGCAGGCGCACTGTGCCCAGTGGAAGCCAGGAGCCAGGTGCTTCTCCTGGTCTCCCATGCGGGCGCAGGGCCCAAGGACCTGGGCCATCCTCCACTGCACTCCTGGGCCACAGCAGAGAGCTGGACTGGAATGGGAGCAACCCAGACAGAATCTGGCGCCCCAACCGGCACTAGAACCTGGAGTGCTGGTGCCACAGGCAGAGGATCAGCCTAGTGAGCTGCGTGCCGGACTCCCATAACAAATTATTACATTGAGGAGGTGGTGATATGTATATGTAATCAAGTCAGATTGTGGATAACATAGAACCCCATCTTTTTTGATTCAAGTCCAAAATAGGGAACCATCCTGTGGAAGTGAGCATTATCCAGTGGGAACTGCATTAATTTCAGGTAGATGCAGAATGGAGTTAAACTGTAAGCCCTCCAGCTTGTGTCTATAATTAGAGAATTTGTCAAAGTAGAAAAATGCTGGTGCCGGCACTGTGGCTCAGCGGGTTAAAGCCCTGGCCTTAAGTACAGTCATCCCAAATGGGCACCGGTTCTAGTCCCAAATACTCCTCTTCTGATCCAGCTCTCTGCTGTGGCCTGGGAAAGCAGTAGAAGATGGCCCAAGTGCTTGGGACCCTGTACCCATGTGGGAGACCCGGAAGATACTCCTGGCTTGGATTGGTGCAGCTCTGGCCATTGCAGCCATCTGGGGAGTGAACCAGCAGATGGAAGACCTCTCTCTCTGTCTCTACCTCTAAAAAAAAAAGAAAAAGAAAGAAAGAAAGAAAAAAAGAAAAATGTCCCACACATTTGTTGTCACATTGAGATATTCTGCCAATATAGTGAAGAAAAACGTTTGTTTTCCCTTCTTAGTAATAGGAATCAAAATAGTAGAAAAAAATGTTGGCATAAAGATGGCCCAAGTGCTTGGGCCTCTGCACCCATGTGGGATACCTGGAAGAAGCTCCTGGTTCCTGGTTAGATTGGCCCAGCTCTGGTCATTGAGGCTATTTGGGGAGTGAACCAGGTGACCTTTCTCTCTGTCTTTCTCTCTTTCTTGCTGTCTGTAATTCTACCTCTCAAATAAATAAATAAATTCTTTTAAAAAGTAATTAAAACCTTAATTAGGCCTAAAATGGAAGTAATTAGATAATTTATCACTGACAGTATCATTATACATGGATAATTTTATAGAAATTATATCAAAGTTTTCAATCATATTGTTACTATTTAAATTATTCTACTACATTAAAGAATTGTAATTCTCTCAAATTAATTATAGGAAATGATAATAACCCTGCTACCAAGATCCATACAAAAAGTATAAATAAAATTCTTATCTGCAGTTATAGTTATTCATGAATGTACATGCTTAGACTCTAAATGAAATATTAGTTAATCAAATACAGCCATAATTCAACAGATAAGTGTATCTTGAGTAAACAGAGTTTAACCCAGAAGTGAAAAATTAAGTCAATATTGGGATACTAATAATGGTTTTCAAAAAATACAAAAACCAAATTATCAGCTTCATAGATGATGCAAGAGATATGGAATAATTCACCACCAATTCCCAATTTAATAAAAGATATCTAAGCAACCTAGAAATAAAATGGCACTTTCTTAATTTGAACAAAAGCATCTATTAAAAACTAGCATGCATCATCCTTAGCAGGGAGACCCTAGACAGCTCTATTAAAGTATCCTAATTGCTGGCTTCACTAGAGGTTTATTAAAGAACATTCTATCTAGTGTGTAACCATTAAAGTCTTGTCCCATGAATTAGTTATCAGTAGCTTCTTGCCATTCACATTTAAATCACTTTTGCATTTGTTGACTAATGGGATGACATCACAGTGAATTTTACACATATCCTTGCAATCTGCTTGGATTAATAGAAATAAAAAATAGTGCAAAAGGCCTTGAGTTGATTCCCAACCCTTCCCCTCCAAAAAAATACCACAATTCTTAATTCAGCTGTGAATATTGTTTGTCATTTTTGACTTGCTACTGGAATTCCATTCACATAAACACTCTTCTGTTTCCTACTGAACCTCAAAAATAAATATTTCCTTACAAGTCAATTTCTTTCACATTATTTCAGCTATGAATCATAAAACTAAATAACAATATAACATTTTCTTATAGTTTGTGAGGAATTATTTTTTCTTTTAATTTTCTTTCTTCTACATAATATATTCATCTACAAACATTTACTGAACTTGTACTGTAGGTCAGACTTTGGGCTAGTTGCTTTTGATGGAAAAATTAAGAAATGCCAAAGTATCACATTTTAATGCTGGAAGAATTCGATTAAATAGATATAGTGGAATCAATACTATGTAAGATATATGAATACAAAGCTATATCAGCACATGGGATATTTTAATATATCCTCTCTATAAAATACTTAGTAAACTAATGAGTATGATTATTTTAGTTCAGCAGATATCAATGAGTTTGAGACTCCTCCTTTCTTTTTAAAGATTTATTCTATATATTTCAAAGACAAAGTTACAAGAGAGAGAAAGAGACAGAGAGACATCTTCTGTCTGCTGGGTTACTCTGCAAATGGCCACAAAGGCTGGGGCTGGGACAGGCATAAGCAAGGGGCCAGGAACTTCTGGGATTGCCACGTAGGTGCAGGGGCCCAAGCACTTAGGCCATCCTGCACTGCTTTCACAGGCACTTGAGCAGAGAGCTCAATCGGAGTGGAGCAGCTGGGACTCAAACCCCACAGGTGGCAGCTTTTCCCACTGCGTTACAGTGCCAGCCTCTGAGACACTTATTTCATATCAGGCATCTAATATTCCATTAGATGTTTAATGGGTCCCTTGAAATTAACCTAAAGATGTTAAAAAACCTTGCTGTACTCCTCCCTCATTTGACCCATCTCACTGAATGGCTTTAAACCTGCAGTCCTTTTTGATTCCATTTATTCACCAGATATAATCAGATCAGTAACCAATTTGTTTTCCTCCTCTTAAGCTGGCACTTAGTCCATTCGACAATCAGTTACATCCTCAACATCTCATGAGTCAAACATCATTATTTCCTTACTTGTATTTTTAACCCCCAGTCATGCCACAAACATATACGCAAAGTAGCCAGAGAGGTCTGTTTAAAACATTTCCTTACTTGAAATACCCAGTGGTTATCCACTACAGTTAGTTACATAGTACATTGTTATTACCCAGGTAAATGTGCCTTAGGAAATGTGTAAAGGATGTTCCTTCTCTCTGGAATTTTCTTCCTGGAGATTCTTTCATGTTTGATTTTTCTATCATTCAAGTATCAGTCCTACTACTGCATTTTCAAAGCGGATTTCCTTTGCTCCTACCTACCTCTACTTTTTGACCTAATTTACAATATCTTGCTTAAATTTTAATATCTTTCAGAATCTGCAATGATCTTCATTCATATTAATGAGCGTGTTTAAGCTCAATGGTTGCCTAAGGGCTATACAATTTTGTATGATTCTATCCCTATTGTCATGAGTTGCTGGAGGACACTCCTGGCTCCTGGCTTCAGATCAGCACAACTCCGGCTGTTGCAGCTAATTGGGGAGTGAACCATCAGATGGAAGACTTCTCTCTCTCTGCCTCTCCTCTCTCTGTGTAACTCTTTCAAATAAATAAATAAATCTTTTTAAAAAATAAAAAATGGCTTGCCTATAAAAATATATAGAAAAATATAAGCTGGAAATAAAACAATCCCTTTTAAAATACCTTTAACAAAAAGATCAGGGATGCTTTTTCCTCCCCGATTGGGAATTCACCTGGAATTTGGTTAGGTGGTAGAGAGCAGGAGTGGACAGCAACTGGTGTTGCCTGCCACACCAAAGTGACCACTGTAGATTCCGATACAGCAAATGGGTGCTGAACAGGTCACTCTGGCCTTCTGATTTTGGTTTTTTATTTTAACGTTTAGCTCTTCCATTTTCTAGGTCACCTCCATCATTCTCTTTCTTGGTGTCAACCTCGTCACTTCATCATCTTCAGCTGCCTGGTGCCCATAGCTGCCTCTCATCATCCTGTACATTCCTTTCCCCACCCCCGGCACTCTCTTCTTTTCCTCCTCCCCACCTTCTCTCTTTTCTTCATCTACTTCATTTTCAGCCTGCTGCTCCCATTTTCTGAATAAGCAGGAGCATCTCTTCCATTCTCCACTTTCCTCATACCTCTTTCTTCTCCTTATAGACACTAACAGTGATTTCTGAGTTGGTGTCCATGGCCAGTGAGAAGCCTAGTGGAACAAAGTAAAGATGAATTTTCAGAGAGCAGTCTTGATGAATATTTTAAGGACCAATAGTATAAAATATAGTTAATGATATTTACTTTTTAAATTTTAATAGATTAATTTATTTATTTGGATCAGAGTCACAGAGGAAGAGACAGAGAGAGATGCATCTCTCTGATGGTTTGCTACCCAAATGGCTGCCATGACCTGGGCTGTGCCAGGCAGAAGGCAGGAGCCAGGAGATCCTTCCAGATTTCCATCATGGGTGCAGGTGCCCAAACAGTCTACCTTCCACTGCTTTCCCAGGTGCATCAGCAGGAATTTGGATCTGAAGTGGAGCAGTCAGGACAAGAACCAGCACTCATATAGGATATATGGGATTCCCGCACTGAAAACTAATGCTTTACCTACTATGCTACAACACCAGCCTCAATTAATGATATTTAATACACGTTTTGCTTTTATAGTATTTTAGAATCTGTTTTATTGCCTAGTATTAAATTCTAATATTACATCAATCAACTAAAAATTATAAACATTTTTTATGATTAATATCACAGTTGATGTAGAAAACATTTCATGTCGATTGTTGTATCCCTAATACTCTATTTGAATTGTCCTAGACATATAATGAATGTATAACTAACTAAAGAACAAATGTCATACTACAGACATGTGTTAATCAGTAATACATATTATTATTAATTGATATTTTAGCCTTTTATTGTAAAAAGTATTTGATGTGGTTGGCTTGTACAAATCATTTTTAATACTGACTGTTTTATTCAATGCTGCCTTTAGATATGGATAAATTGTGCGCTGCTTGAAACCTGCATCCTGATGGCTATCATACTTTTCAGTGCCTATTTCATATTTTTCTCATTCATTTCCAGTACCTTGGACTGCACAGTACCAAAGTGACACCCATGCAGGGTACTTCAGAAACTGGCTTTGTCTCACATATTCTTGTTGCTAAGATCTGCCTTTCAAAAACTTTTAAGTCTACTCCCATTATGGGGCAGCAACTGTGGCTCAGTGGCCCTGTATAATAACCTGCACTTCTATAGCCCCTGTCCTCACTTTTTTCCTTTGACTCACTCTTCAACAATTCATTAAACTAACCAGATACACTATGGAGCTCTAGTAATTATGATTATTGGGTTTTGCTACAGCCTGATTGTCTAACTCTAATACCAGGATGGTGGCCTGGTAATAAGGATGTTCCTATCACCAACCTTGGTCATTGTTTCACAGCAGTGTGTAAGATTGGGCTACCAGAATGGTTCAGACAATCTGATTTGTGGCTGTTCTCATTCATGGTATTCACAGGAAGAATTCAGGGCTCTGAGCTACCAATGTTTCACAACTATATCTTGTACTTGAGAAAGACTTCTGGGCCTACACTTCAATTTTAACCAATCTATGTAAGAACCATGGCCCCAGCTACATTAAAGGGTGGTGAGGATGACAGCAGCATTCTATACCATGTGCACCACTGCCATTGCACTCACAGAAATCATCCCATCATTTCTGTTCCTCCCACATGATGTGTAAGGAAGTCCTTCCTGGGTGTCTGAGGGTCTTGAGATAGTTGCCAAGCAAGTGCAATGGGCCCTTTTTAAGTAGTTATTCCCTTTTAGAGAGAGAAGGGAGACACACACACAAACACAAGAAACACACACACACACAGAGATTATCTCCCTTGGCTGGACCACTCTCCAAACGCCTACACAGGTTTTATTTGGCAAAACAGAAGTCCCTAGCCTGGAACTCATTCCAAATCTTCCACATAGGTGGCAGGGGCTGAAACACTTCAGTCATCATCCACTGCCTCCCATGGCTCATTAACCAGAACCTGATTTGGAAGCAGAATATCCAAGAGTTGAACCAGTACTCCAGTATCAGATGAGGGTATTTCAAATGGCAGCTTAACCCACTGAACTACAACGTCCACTAAACAATACATCTTTTGATTGATGTCCTGTCTTGCCTCCAGCTTAATATTGATCTCACAGTATCCTGTTTTTGTCTAAAGCTATGCTGGAAGAAAGACTCAGGAACATTTTGTTCAAGTGAGGCCACCTTTCACAAACTGTCCTGGACACCTGCACATTTCCCAATGGTGACACTGTGAGTGATAATGTGGAAGACAGAGGTGTGATCAATATTAAAAGAGATCACACTCTAGGCATCCAGTGTTTAGTCCAGAAGAGTTTAGAAGAAAATAGAGTTTAAATAAAAAACAGTTCACTTAACATAATAACAAAATGAAATATCATTCATACTGTCTTACATACGCTGGCTAGTTTTGTATGTATTATCATTATCATGAAGTATAAAATCAACCGTTGGGGATGGACCTCTCTCTCTCTCCCTGTCTCTCCTTTTCTCTCCGTATAACTCTGACTTTCAAATAAATAAATAAATCTTAAAAAAAAAAAAGAAAAAGAAAAAGAAAGAACATGTGGGTCTGGCATCCCATATAAGAACTGGTTCATTAGAAAAAAAAGAAAATAGGGGCCAGCACCGTGGCTCACTTGGTTAATCCTCCGCCTGTGGTGCCAGCATCCCATGTGGGCACCGGGTTCTAGTCCCGGCTGCTCTTCTTCCAGTCCAGCTCTCTGCTGTGGCCTGGGAGGGCAGTGGAGGATGGCCCAAGTGCTTGGGCACCTGCACCTTCATTGGAGACCAGGAAGAAGCACTGGCTCCTGGCTTCGGAACAGCGCAGCTCTGGCCATAGTGGCCATTTGGGGAGTGAACCAACGGAAGGAAGACCTTTCTCTCGCTCTGTCTCTCAATGTCTATAACTGTACTTCTCAAATAAATAAATAAATAAAAATATAAAAAAATAAAAAAAATAAAACCACTGTTAAGAAATTAATTAGAGTTCAGTAATCACGGTGAACACAAAGAAGTTGATGTCAAAAATAATAATGCATTAAATAACAAAAACTTTAGAATATGAAGTTTGGAATTTTTTTTTTCTTTTACACACAGAGACCAAAAGGCCTTGGCATTGTGGGTGATAATAGCACTGCTAAACTATTTTTTATAGTGGAAGATAACAATTATCCAGTAGTAATAATTTTAATCGTTCTTGCACAAAAAGATAGTTTCTGGACCTGCAAAGAGAGTGTTTGATTGAACAATAATGTGAATGCAATAGTTTCTTTTTTATCTTTTCCTCTTACTTTTGTTCTATTTCTCTAAACAGAAATCATTAACCTCATGTGACTATGAATTTTAAACAAATTTAAAATCAAACTGTTTATATAGACAGAACTCTAAAAACGTTTTGCCTGAAATCTTGAAAACCCCAAGAAAACCTGTTCTTATCTTGCTATTTTAATTCACTGTTAGTATTCTTCCACTGAGAAGACATGAACTAATAACAGCTTTCATCATTGTGAGGGAAGTTATAGACAAATTCCTGAATCCAAAGTAAAAGTAAAATACTATATTTAATAGAATTTGGTTCAATGTTTTTGAAATAGTATTGATTATACACCAGAGTACCACATGCAGTGTTAATAAAGAACGTCTTTACTATTTTAACACTACTGAATAATAGGGGACAATCTAAATGTCTAAATAGATAAGTGAGGGGTGTCATTGTACTACCAATTCTGGACAATTACTTGCCAAGTAACATTAAGTCAGGGTCATGTGAAGGAAAATGAATATGGTATAATTTAAAAGACAATTTCAATATAAAATGCATCACACTTATGAAAGGATATATAGACTATTTAAATCTATTACTTTAATTACCATAAAAGTCAGCATTTATTACTCAACTTAAGGTATAAATCATTATAAACTTTGAAGTCTTTTTATGCCCTCATCATATCTCATATTCTTTCCCAGAAAATATATGCTTTCCATAATCTTAATATCTCTTTTTTAATACTTTAATATTTCTCATTCGTCTGAGAAAAATCTATGTATTTTGACCATATGTATCTTCGGCAATGTGTGATTTCTTTTGATTTTTACTTCTTACCTGATTGTTGTATTTTTATATGATATGATAGTTTTCTGTAACTTACTTTTCCTCAATAATGTGTATTTTAGTTGTTGCATGTTAACACTTGTAGTTATGCCACATTTATTTATTTTAGGATTATATACTTATTGTCAAGAAGTTTTGACATCAACTTCTTTGTGCTGACCATTATTACTGAATTCTGATTATGTGATTAATAGTTTTTTCTATACTTCATGATAATGATAATACATACAATTTATTTTAGTGTTGCTAATTATTGTAGGGCTGTATAATTATTGTAGTACAATTGTTGAAATAAATTTATTTTGTTGATTGCAGATTTTGCTATTAGAAACACTGCTTCTGTAAACATGTACATGTCCTTTTTGTGTATAAGGTAAGTTTTCTTTGGCTGTGTATGCAAACGCGAAATGCTAACTTGTAGGAAATACATCACTTTAACTTTATGTAATGATGCCAACTCTTTTCAAAGGTGCTTTGTCAGATTGTACACTCATGTGGCCAGTGCTGTGGCATAGCGGGTAAAGTCACCACCTGCAGTACCTGCATCCCATATGAGCGTGGATTCGAGTCCCAGCTGCTCCACTTCCTATCCAGCACCCTGCTATGTCCTGGAAAAGCAGTAGAGTAAATTAAACGAAGTTAAGAAAATTTTATGTACCCACCACCCAGCTAAAAAACAAAACACTGAATCCAATCTAAAAAGTCCTCCCTGTACTCCATCTTTTTCTCCATTTTAACTACCTCAAAAATCTTCCATATCCTGACTTTTATAATAATTTATGTCCTTGAATTTCTTTAAAATGATATTTTCCAATCTACTTGCCAAGATACCATGGTTCAGTCTTGCCTGTTGAAATCCATTGTCTTTAAGTGTCCTTGCCATTCAGGCTCTCTCTCCTTACCTAAATTCTCCTAAGAATATATCTATTGAAAACCAGAGGCAATTAAACTAGCATATTTTTGCACGGTGGATTTTGTTGAATTATAGGCATATAACAAGGTTTGACATAATGCCTTGCCTTTGTTTTTCCTGAAAAATGGCAGTGGGATACAAAGGCATTATCAGATTAATGTTAAGTTCATTCAGAGACACCATAGATTTTCTTTATTGGGAGGCTTATAATGTCTGCTTCTCTTTTTGTGTGTGTTGTTAAATCTACTGATGCTCCATATAGCCTTGCAAATTTTAGAGAATATAAAATTATATGATTCTAACTACATAATATATTTTTCACATCTTAATTGGAATACTTTTATAAATAGCTGCTTTCATTCAATTATTCATTTATTTACATGGTAAAAAGAATAATATGTCTCCTCCTTTCTCTATATTACTTTTCAAATGATCAAATTTGTATCTTATCATTTCAGAGGTAAAATATTATTTTAATATAATTATCAATACAAGGATATAAATGCATTTTATGTTTCCCAACCTATCAATATTATTATTCTTCTGAAGCTCAATATCTGAAAGTTGTTTTCTGAGTCCTTTTGACATGATTTTAGTGGTCCATGATAATGTCTTGCTATCTGATGTTCATAGCTCATCCTGTATATTTCTAGCTCCACACCTAACATCAACCATTTCTCAAAGTAACCCTTGAAATTCTGTAGCAGAGAATAGTGCAGACAGGGAAATCTTTGCATTTGGGCTAGTCTATACTTTTGGGCTACTTCTGAGAACAATTGTTTGTCTCTTATCTCTACATATCTGCCTCTCTTTTTGTGATTTCAAAGTTATGGAGTCTAATGCCAGATTAGTTAATTTGAGGTAGTCAATGTTTATCTCACCCATATATACACATATCATGCATTCACATATATCTGCGTTTAAAATAAATATTAAAATAATTTATGAATTCCTACTAACTTTTTGAATAAAATACTTCTATTTGACTACTTCTGATTTGAATGTGTTTATACAGTTTTTTAGCTTATGCTTGTCTCTGTTAATTCCTTATCTCCCTACCTCTACCCCCAAATCCCTAGTCCTAAAGGACAGATAATGGTAAGATGAGAGTATCAAATGATTACTCATTTATTTCATTGAACATTAAATACACCATAACCTGAAAATGGCAATAATAACATTATCCCTCTAATGCAGTTGCTAAGTACAGATAATTTTGTTTTCCTCATGCTTTCAAGAAGAATAAATACCAGTCAGGGAAATAACAAGAATCCATCAATCTAATAAAGACATTAAAAATAACACATTAAGCTGAAATAAAGAAATAGGTATGAGCAGAAATCAAATTAAAATGAAAGCTGACATTCAGTGAAGAAAATTAACAAATTCAAATGCAGTTTCTGTGAAAAGATTAAGTCATTAAATCTTTAGTATGACTAAATGACCACTGATCCTTTGGATATTGAAACATTAATAAGAGATTATCAACAATTCAAGAAAATATATAGGCAATGGATATTTGACAAAGAACAAAAGCTATATAATACCAAAGGATCATAATTTCAACGAATGGTGATGGAATAACTGAAAAATATGGATGTCCATATTCAAAAACACGAATACAAGCACAGTTATTTTATAATAACTAACTCAAATGGAACATAGACCTAAATGTAAGACAGAAACTCTGAATGTCCTAGAAGACATGTAAGAGATAACCCAGATGATCTTTGGCTGAACAACAAATTTTTAGATATAAACAGCAAAGAAATTATCAATGAGAAAAATTTTTAAGTTGGACTCTTTTTTTTTTTTTTTTTTAAACAGGCAGAATGGACAGTGAGAGAGAGAAACAGAGAGAAAGCTCTCCCTTTTGGTTCACCCTCTAATGGCTGTCATGGCCGGCATGCTGTGGCCAGCGCACCGCGCTGATCCTAAGGCAGGAGCCAGGTGCTTAGCCTGGTCTCCCATGGGGTGCAGGGCCCAAGCACTTGGGCCATCTTCCACTGCACTCCCTGGCCACAGCAGAGAGCTGGCCTGGAAGAGGGGCAACCGGGACAGAATCTAGTGCCCCAACTGGGACTAGAACCTGGTGTGCTGGCGCCGCAAGGTGGAAGATTAACCAATTGAGCTGCAGGGCCGGCCGGACTCTTTAAAAATTTAAAACTTCTGTTGTACAAAAATGTAATCAAGAAAATGAGAAGAGAACTTTTTTTGCTTTTATGATTTAATTTTGTTCAAATTGCCTACATTACTTTTATATATTTAATATATTTAAGTGTTTTCCTAGTATATTTAAGTATGTTATGGAATGAAGAATATGCTTGTAACAATTATAAAAGGTTGGTATTTATCCTGAGAGTCTGTAAACAATTTAAGACATATTTCATTTGCATTCTACCTAAAAAAGGAAATTGAAAAAAGAAAATATAATATTTTAAGGATTTATTTATTTGAAAGGCAAAAATATACAGAGGCAGAGATTAGAGATAGAGATAGAGATAAATGGAGATGGAGATGGAGAGAGAGAGAGAGAGAGAGAGAGAGAGAGAGAGAGAGAGACCCAGGGATAGGGATAGACCTAGGGATAGGGAGGAGAGGGAGAGGGGGAGGGGGAGGGGGAGGGGGAGGGGGAGGGGGAGGGGGAGGGAGAGGGAGAGGGAGAGGGAGAAAAGGAAGAGAGAGAGAGAAGTAAGAGAGAGAAAGAAGTCTTCCATCTGCTGGTTCACTCCCCAGATGGCCACAGTGGCCAGAACTGGGCCAAAGCCAGGCGCCAGGAGCCTCTTCTGGATCTCCCACATGTGTGCAGTGACCCAAGGACTTGGACCATCTTCTACTGCATTCTCAGGCCATAGCAAAGAGCTGGATTTGAAGTGGAGCAGCCAGGCTCAACCTGGCACCCATATGGGATAACAACACTGCAGGTGAAGGCTTAGTCCATTGTGTGGCAGTGCTGGCCTCAATACAGTAATTAAGACAAGTCCTAACCACATATTATTTTATTGTTAATAACTAAGCAAAAGTATTTTACTTAATATGAGATTATGTTAGTTCTTTTTGAAGATATGTATTAATGGATCAAACATGAAAAAATATCACTTGGTGGTATCAAAATAATAAATTATAATATAATGGCTACTAGAATTTGATTATTTGTGATTATTATAGATTACAGTTTTCATGAGAATGACTGTTCAAAATTTCTTATCCTAGTCAGCTTTTGAGTTTTTTCCCAACTTTGTTAGAATTCTATGTAATAGAAATGCATCCAACTAGCAATTTCACTGTTTGCCTGGAGAATGACTAATATTCATAGTCTCTGTGCCTTACCTTTTCACTTGGATGAATATACAGCTGTTTAGTTCAAGGAAAATTTTGATAAGAATGCTTCCAATGTTGTTCTGAAACTGGTGGTATATTTGCTGATTTGGCTGTTCACAACATAGTCTCAATTAAACAAAGCTATTCAAGAGTTCGAATCAAAGGTATAGGGGGTTTAGAATACTTTCAGAAGTGATATTTCCAGTTCGTATAGAGCTAATAGAATTACTGAAAAATTATTAATGGTTTCAAAAATCTAAAAAACTAAAAATCAAAAATATTATTAAGACAATAATGAATCATAAGATACAACTTTCCCACACACTGAATATTACCTGTTGGAAAATCATCACATGGGCAGTTTTCAGCTACAATGCCTAACAGCCCACTGTTAACCTTAGCCTGGTACAAACACTACATTTGATTCACTTCAACCTTGACATTTCCTACCTATTTCTGAAAACCACTGGTCCCGAAATAGAGATGATAGCAAATGCATTTCACACTGACACTGTAATGATCAAAATGAAGCTTACATAACTTTCAGTAGACCCAGAAAGAGTGTCAGTAGGAGTGCATTCTTCAATAAAAAATTTGAGGTATTGCATTAGTTCACACACTAAAAAATTGAAATAGTGGAAAAAATTATATAATCATCTTCTTCACAAAGAAGCATATAAGGATCTCTGCATTTTGGTCTTCCTAATAGAAAAATTATAACAAATAAATCTGCCAAAACTTAGTTAAGATAGATGAAAGCAATCCCTTGTAATGAAAAATGTTTCTAAGCTATTCATCCATTTTCATCCATTTGATATATTATGTAAAAAATAAACTCATGTGAACATGAAGGAAAATTAATCTAAACAATTAAAAATCTTATTTGATTTAATCTATGTAAATAGCAACCCACTTAAAGAATAGTTTACTATTCCATTCACATAGCTAATATTTTCCTATTCTCTTAAATTTATATATCAGTATTTCCATTTAAAAAGACAAAAATACTTGTTTTAATACACTATATGGAGGGGTGAGGCATGCAATAACCAAAATTAGTAATTGTGTGTAAGTAAATTTAGAGGTAATAATTACTATGATAACTGGAAAGAATTCTAAGGGAGATAAAATAAAGTGAATGGTGATAGAATCAGATTATCTTTTTAAATTGAATAACCTATATAGGCCTCCTTAGCAAAGACATTGTCCACATTAATATATGAATATGAGATGTATATGTCCAGAAAAGCAAGGAGCCAGAGCAAGGACTCTAGGTAAAAGTTTGTCTAAAATGCTAGGGTAGAGGGCCAGAAATGAGAAAACTATGAACACAACAGAGAGAGCAGCAGAACAGGAATTTGGGCAAATTAACAACTTCATTTAGATCATGTTTTTGCACAGTTTCATTCTGGCTGCTATCCTCATGGAGAGGAGGCAAGTGAGAAGTAGAGAAAGTGTTTCTGAAATCCAAGCAACAGATAAAAGTGACAGCAATCAGGGTGGTAGAATTTGAAGGGCAGCAAAGTGGTTAGTTTCTGCATGTACTTTGAAGGGAGAGTCAACAGAATTTCTCAACATTTTCCATGCAAAGTATAAAGGAAAGTGGCGGTTATGGTGACTCTCTTGTTAATGAGAACAACTGGAAATATTGAACTGTGATACCTAAAACAGATGCATTTTAAATAATTTCAGCTATCCAAGAATAAATCTTAAGTAGGAAGTTGTATATATGGGTTTGAAATTTTAAAGAAGGAATGATAAAGTATGAAGAAATTGTTTAAAAATACATATAAACTAAAACTAAACTTTGAAAGCTATCTGGATTTTATATATCCTGATATACACATATAGAGGAGTTTGCAACAATGTCTCTGTCAACTTTCATTGAAGGATTCTTCGGGATTTTTTATCCATTTTTTTTATCTACCAAAGAGTTTGCATTGCTTACTCATCTCCTCTATTCATACTTTCATCAAAAGTTCAAAGTAAACAGTAAAGTATAGCAAAGCCTGTAACTCCTGTAATTCTCATACTTTCAAGTTCACTGCAACTGAAATCTATTTTCCTGCCTTTTAGGGTCAAATCCTTGAGAAAGAACCTGAGTGTGGTTGGCATGTATTCTCCTAATGTCAAGTCTCCAGAAGGGAGTTTAGTCCAGCTGAAATCTGTAAGATCCTGATCCCAGGATCCAGATCAAGCCTAATCTGTATTCCAACTTATAGAAAATATGAAATAGTAAATATGTTTTGAATTGTTAAATCTGTGGTGATTTGTTAAGCAACAGTAAATGAATAATTTGGGTGCCACAGTTAAGAAAAATGTGGAATTGATAACATGAAATTTGACAAGACTTTTTATTGCCAGTGTGAACACTTGGCCTAGTAGTTAAGATACCCATGTCTTATATCAGAATAGTTGAAACCAAGTCCCAGTTCTGTCCCAAATTCCAACTTCCTACTAATGATCACTCTAGGAAGCAGCAAGTGATGACTCAAGTAGTTGGCAAACTGCCACCAAATTCAGATATCTGAACAGAGTTTCCTATTCTTGGAACTATCCTGACCTAACCAAAGTCATTATGGCCATCTGGGGAATGAAGCAGTGAAAGATGGTTCTCCCTCTGCATATCTGTCTGACTCTCCAAGTAATTAAATATGTACTGCTATTCACATCAGAGGAAATCAAAACTTCCACAGGCATCTCATTCACCAGGATGTTAACAATATTTTTGTTAACATAGAGAGAAGTAAAATCATTTTCTACCTATTGGAAAAGGAGCAGAGCAAGATTAAGGAGTCAGAATCTTCAGTAATTATCCCCTGAAGAAAGATCAAATTTACCAAACACCTCCAAATGAGAATACCTTCACAAAAGCTAAAGAAACCAGGTAAAAGACCTAAGGATGTGACTGTGGCACTGTAATAAAATTCATTGAATTAGATAAGAAGTACTGTTTTATATTAATCATATCAGTCCTCCTCTGACCTTAGACCACACAGATTCCAGAGAGATACAGTCTGTTTAAGGGAAAGTGAGGGAAGTGAGCAAATTCTATATTGGACCCCACATTGAGCCTTCAACAGTAAAATTCAGCTTAGGCTAGTCTCACAGTCCATCACTCCAAGTCAGTACACGCAGAATGACCATTTAGATATGCTCTGGCAGTATGCAGGACCAATAGCTCCTAGGGTTCAGACTTGCCCAGTGGATTCAATCTTTAACATGTTTGCTATAATGGTACCTGGACCCTGAACAGCTCTCAGTTGTATGAAGCTCTCAACAGACTCCCAGATTTCTGACATTCTCCAGCCCCATATAATTCCAAGTTTTTACTAGTTACTGAAGAAAAAAAAAAAAAAAGAAAAGTCAGGACCTACACTGTGACTTAGTGGGCTTAGCTGCTGCCTGCAGTGCTGGCATCCCTTTTGCGTGCAAATTTGATTCAAGGCTGCTCCACTTCTGACCCAGCTCCCTGCTGATGCTCCTGAGAAAGGCTGGGGTAGATGACCCAAGTACTTGGCCCCTGCACCTACGTGGAGGAATTGGAAGAAGCAGCTGGGTCCTGGCTTTGGTCAAGCTCAGCTCTTGCTGTTGCAGCCATTTAGAGAGTGAATGAACAGATGGCAGACCTCTCTCTCTCTCTCTCTCTGCTTTTCACATACAATCAATTTAAAAAAAAAAAAGAAAATTCTTATAAAACTGAAATCAATACTTTTTCAAATATGTAGACATTAACACAAATAAGACTAATCAGAAATCAAGAATAATCAGGCAGGGCCAGAACCATAGCATAGTTGTAGACATGGCAAACTTGTAGACTGATTTTTAAAAATATGCAGTAGAGGGAAAGAAAAAGAAAAACTACTAGAAAGGAATGAGCAAAGTTTCAGAGGATTAGCAAGACAGCATCAGAAGTGTAAATATCTGGGTCACAGATTCAGGATGAAGAAGAGAAAGATGAAGGTGTAAAAGTATATTTAAATGAATTATACATAAAACATTTTGGACCTAGAAATAGATATAAATATCCAGGCACAGAAAGGCCAGAGATGTCCAATAAGATTCCACCCAAACAAGTTTACTGCTAAACATATTAAAATCAAACTTTGATTAAGCAAATCAAAATTAAGCAAATCGAAATCAAAGACAGGATACCAATAGCAGCTGGAAAAAAGAAGCAAATAACATATAAGGGTGTTTTAATAAGGTATCAGCAGACTTCTCATAAAAATCTTACAGGGGCCGGCACCGTGGCTCAACAGGCTAATCCTCCGCCTTGCGGCGCCGGCACACCAGGTTCTAGTCCCGGTTGGGGCCCCGGATTCTGTCCCGGTTGCCCCTCTTCCAGGCCAGCCCTCTGCTGTGGCCCGGGAGTGCAGTGGAGGATGTCCCAAGTGCTTGGGCCCTGCACCCCATGGGAGACCAGGAAAAAGCACTTAGCACCTGGCTCCTGCCATTGGATCAGCGAGGTGCACCAGGCGCTGCCTGCTGTCCGCAGCAGCCATTGGAGGGTGAACCAACGGAAAAGGAAGACCTTTCTCTCTGTCTCTCTCTCTCACTGTCCACTCTGCTTGTCAAAAAAAAAAAAAATCTTACAGGAAGAGTGGGGTGATACATCAGTAGGGCAAATGTTAAAAATATTAAATCTCGAAGCCAGTGCTGTGGTGTAGCAGGTAAAACCACTGCCTGTGGCACTGGCATCCCTTATTGGATTCCTGACTGCTCCTCTTTAGATCCAGCTTCCTGCTATTGTGCCTGCGAAAGCAGTAGAGCATGCCCTAAGTGCTTGGATCCTGCCACCCACAGGTGAGACAGGGAAGGAGCTCCTGGCTCCTGACTGCAGTCATTTGGAAGACCTCTGTCTGTCTGTCCGTCTGTCTCTGGAACTCTGCCTTTCAAGTAAATAAATAAATATTTTAAATAACTTTAAATCTTAAAATAAGTTGAAAAATGCTTTTAGGAGCACAAAGTGAAATGTCATACAGTATCCCATAAATATTTGTAATTACTCTTAATAAATATTTTGAATGTTTTTAGCAAATGTATTGAAGGAAACATTTCCAATTAATATATATACTTTGCAAAGCCATCTTTCAGAGATGAAAGAAAGGTAAACATATTCCAAGACAAGTAAAAAAAATGATTCACCACAAAACCTGTCTTGTAGGAATGCTAAATGGCATTATTCAAGCAAACTATCAAAAGTATAAAAATTGTTGAAAAAAATAGTACATAATCAAATATACAATAATATTGTAATCGTGGAGTGAACATCTAATATGAATGCTAATCCACGAAACTATTAAAATAAGAATATCTACAAATGTTAAAGGATATGGAATATTAACAATTCTTAAATTGTGATACCTAAAGTTCAAAATGTGGAAAGAGACTGGAGGTTTAGTATTTTTTTATGAAAGTTTTTTCAGTTTCCAATAACTTGTTAGATGACATTTCTGTAAACCTCATGATAACCACAAAACAAAAATCAATAGTGCAGACAGAGAAAGTGAGCATCAAAGAATCAAAAACACTAGAAAAACTGTTTTAAATACAAATGAAGATAGCAGGACAGGAGGAACAGGGGATCTAAAAATAATTAGAAAGCAATTTACAAAATGGTGACAATAAGTCCTGACTTATCAATAATTCTCTGATGTAAATGGAATAAATTATCCAATGAGAAACATATGGTGACAAAATGTTAATCGAATAAGATCCAAATATTTGCTGCCAGAAGAGGTTCACTTCACCTTCAGGGACATACAGGGACTGAAAAGGAAGTATAGAAAAAGACAAAATTATAAATAACAAAAGTCAAATATGTAAGAAGGAAAAAGACAAAGAAGGTCATTATATAATGATAAAAAGATCAATTCAGTAAAAGAATATAACAATTACAAATATATATGTGGCCAATCTTGGGGCACCTCAATATATGAAATATATAGAACAGAAAGAGTTAAAATTAATAGAACTAGAGATTGAAGTAAGCTATAGTACAGTATAGTATGCTATATATAGATTCAGAAACTTAATGATACTTCTCATCCTACCCTCCCTTGGTAGAAAATGAATAAGAAAATGCCAGAGTTAACATTCTAGAGAAAATGGACTTGTGCAACTATAAACATTTAGTCTAACAACTGAGGAATAAACATTCTTCCTAAAGCACAAAGAATGTTCTACAGAGTAGAAAATATGTTAGGCCACAAAACAAATCTTAACAAATATCTTTTTTGACAACAATAGCATAAAACTGGGAACCAATTATGTGATAAGCTTAACAAATTTACATTTACAAGGAAATGAAGCAATATGCTCTTGAACAACCAAATACTTCAATGAAGAAATTAAAAGGGATACAAAATACATCTTGAGAAAATGAACATGGAAGAACAACTAAGCAATATTTCTAAGACCCTTCAGAAACAGTTGTTAGCTTGGAAGTATATAGCAATAAATGTCTACAGCAAAAAAAAAAAAAGAAGGATATGAAAAAATTACCCACAAAACTTTACAACTCAGGAAACTAGAAAAATAACAAACTCATTCCCCAATTAGTAAAAGAAAGTGAATAATAAAAAATCATAGCAGAAATAAATGAAATAGGAAATAAAATAAAAGCAGATCAGTGAAATGCAGATTCACTTTTTTGTAAAGCTAAGGAAAACCAGCAACTATGAGCTACATTAAACAAGAACAAAAGCAGAGAAGTATCAATAAAATCAAACATGATAACGGAAATATTTTAACTGGTAAAAAAAAAAATAGAGACAATTGTAAGAGACTATTAAGGATAACTATATGCCCCAAACGGATAATCTTGAAGAAATTGATAATTTCCTTAAAACGTGTAACCTACAGATGTGAATAAGGATATTGAATCAGGAATAAAAGGTCTTTGATAGAAGATGAGCCCTGTATCTAATGGCTTCAACTGCTGAATTCTATCAAACCTCAAAAGAACTAACACCAACACTTCTTAAGCTATTTCAAAATTTTGAGTAGGTGAAAATACTTTCAATTCTGCTTATGAAGCAAGCATCATTCCAATACCAAACCAAAGACATTACCAAATAGTAATAATAAATTACAGGACAATATATTGCATGAACATAGATACAAAAATTCTCAGCAAAATACTAGAAAACTAAATTCAATAGCATAGTAAAATGATTATTAAACATTACAAAAGGGATTCATCTTAGTAATGAAAAGATCTTTCCAATAAACTTATTTCAATAAATATAACACACCAAATCAATACAATTCAAGGACAAAAAGGCTAATCATGCTGCTGGTGTTGCTGTGTTGCTGGCATCCCATAGGAAACCTGCTTCATGTCCCAGCTGCTTTGCTTCCATTCCTGCTACCTGCTAATACGTCTGGGAAAGCAGTGGAAGATGACCAGTGTCTTAGACCCCTGCCACCTACATGGGGCACTTGGATGAAGCTCCTGGTGCTGGCTTCTGCCTGGCCCAGCCTTGTCCATTGGTCCATTGTAGCCATCTGTGGAATGAACTAGTAAATGGATCTCTCTCTCTCTCTCGTCTCATTCTCATAGTTATGCCTTTCAAATAAATGAGTAACCATTTTATAGATAATCTTTCCAACAGATGCAGAAAAACTATGTGACTAAATTCAACATCTTTTCATGATAAAAAATCCTCAGTAAATTAGACATAGACAGAATGTCCCTCAACACAATGAATATGATATGTGAGAAACCAAAATGTTTCATATTCTACATAGAAGAATTGGAGACCTGTAAGCTAAAATCTGAAACAATACAAGATGCCTACTTTCATTAATTATATTCAATACAACCTTGGAGTTCCTAGCCACAGAAATCAAGTAAGAAAAATAAATAAAAGACATACAAATTAGAAAAGATGCTACATTGCCCGTACTTTCACACAATGTGATCTTTTTAAAGATTTATTTATTTATTTGAAAGTCAGAGTTATACAATGAGAGGAGAGGCGGAGAGATAGAGAGAGAGGTCTTCCATCCACTGGTTCCTTCCCCAGTTGGCCGCAACGGTCAGAGCTGCTTCCAGGTCTCCTCCACGGTTCAGGGACTTGGGCCATCTTCTACTGCTTTCCCAGGTGATAGTAGAGAGCTGGGTTGAAAGTGGAGCAGCCGGGACTCGAACCCATATGGGATGATGGCACTGCAGGTGGCAGCTTTATCCTCTATGCAACAGCACCGGCCCCACAATGTGATCTTTAAAAACAGAAATGTATAGGGGCGCCGGATTCTGTCCCGGTTGCCCCTCTTCCAGGCCAGCCCTCTGCTGTGGCCCGGGAGTGCAGTGGAGGATGGCCTAGGTGCTTGGGCCCTGCACCCCACGGGGAGACCAGGAAAAGCACCTGGCACCTGGCTCCTGCCATTGGACGAACGCGGTGCGCCAGCCGCTGCGCGCCATCCGCGGCGGCCATTGGAGGGTGAACCAACGGCAAAAGGAAGACCTTTCTCTCTGTCTCTCTCTCTCACTGTCCACTCTGCCTGTCAAAAAAAAAAGAAATGTATAAAAATCCCACCAAAGAGGAAAAAAAACCAAACCGCTAAAACATATAGGCAAAATAAGTAACACTGAAAAGTACAATATCAATATGTAAAAACCAATAGTGTTTAGATACACAACTGGCAAATCATGCAAATAAAAATCAGAAGAAAAATCCAATTTTCAATAACTACCAAAAAATAATTATTCAGAAAAATTTACCTAGGAGGTAAATGTTCATTGCACTAAAGACTATGAAACATTGATTAAAGAAACAAATGGAAATATATGCTCATGGATTGGAAAAATTAATATTTCTATGATGTCCATAATACACAAAACACTGAAGAGTTTCAGCACAATTCTATTAAAATATAGATAACATTTTGCACATAAATAGGAAAACATCCTAAAAACATATAGAACTACACAAAATCCTGAATAGCCTGAGTAATTGATCAAAGAGACTAAAATTGGAAGCGTTACATTATCTTAATTTAAAATACACTATAAAGCCATTGTAACCAAAATAGCATAGTGCTGCTATAAAAATAGAAACATAAATCAATGGAACAGAAAAGTGCCCAGAAATAAGCCCATGCCAAGAACATGCAAGGGGAAAAAATTCTCTTCAATAAATTATGTTATGAAAACTGGATATCCTCCTGCTTAAGAATGAAATTAAATTTTTATTTCACACTGTATACAAAAATAAATTTGGAACACTTAAATAGTTAAACATAGGATGCGAATGTATAACACACCAGAAGAAAATTGAAAAAGCTTAATGAATTTTGTCTAGGCAATGAATTTTTGCTATGACAAGGCTGCACAGGCAACAAAAGCAAAAACAGACATTGAACTACATTAAATTAGACTGCTGCTATACAGTAAAGGAAACAATCAAAGGAGAGAATAGAGACTTCATAGAATGAATGGAAATGTATGCAATCCCTGCATTAGATGGCATATTATAATAGAAACACACAAGAAGCTCATTTAAATAAAAAGCAAAGGATTTTAAAATGATCAAAGGAACCAAACAGATATTTCTGAGAATAAGGTTTAAAATGACCAAGATGTATATGAAATAATGCTCAACATGCAGGAAGTACAAACTAAAACAACAACAAACATCACTTCATACCTGTTGTAATTGCTTTTTTTAACTTTTGTTATTTCTTTTTTTAATTTTTTTAAATTTTAGTTAAGCTGTACAAATTCATTATTTCGTATATAGAGATTGGAACATAGTGATTCTCCCCAACTTGCCCTCCCTTCTGCCAAAACTCCCAAACTTTGTTCTCTCTCTCCTACTCCCACTTTTAATTTTAACAATGATCTATTTTCAATGTACTTTATGCTCATAAGATTAACCCTGCACAAAGTAAAGAGTTGAACAGATAGTAAGAAGAAAACAAAATAAAACAAAAACAAACAAAAAAAACACTGTTCCTCATCAGTAGAGACAAGGGTTGTAAATGATCATTGAATCTCAAAATGTCCATCTCACTCCAATACATTATTTTAGTACTCTATTAGTTATCTCAGATCAGTGAAAACAGATGATATTTGTCTTTTTGGGACTGCCTTATTTCACTAGGTATAATGGTTTCCAGTTGCATCCATTTTGTTGCAAAAGACAGGATTTCATTTTTTAACACTGAATAGTATTCCATAGTGTATATATAACATAATTTCCTTATCCAGTCATCTATTGATGGACATCTGGGTTGATCTTAGTTATTATGAATTGAGCTGCAATAAACATGGGGATACAGATTACCCTTTCATATGCTAATTTCATTTCCTTTGGGTACATTCCCAGGAGTGAGATTGCTAGGGTAGATCGATTTTTAGCTTTCTCAGTTATCTCCATATTGACTTCCACAATGACTGTACTAGTTTACACTCCCACTAACAGTGGATTAGGGTAACTTTTCCCCCATATCCAGGCCAGCACTTACTGTTTGTTGATTTCTACATGAGAACCATTCTTACTATGGTGAGGTGAAACCTCATTGTGGTTTTGATTTGCATTTCCCTGATGGCTATTGATCCTAATCACTTTTTCATGTTTTTATTGACCATTTAGATTTTTTTTCTTTTGAAAAATGCCTGCTCAAGTTCTTTGCTCATTTGTTAAATGGATTTTTCCATTGTTGTTTTAGAGTTTCTGGAACTTTTTATAGATTCTAGATATTAATCCTTTATTGGTTTAATAGTTTGCAAATATTTTCTTCCATTGTGGCGGTTGCCTCTACACTTTGCTGAGTGCTTCTTTTACAGTGCAGAAGCCTCTCAGCTAGATGTAATCCTATTTGTCAATTCTGGCTTTGATTTTCTGTGCTTCTGGGTATTTTCCAAGAAGTCATTGCCTATGCAAATGTCTTGCAGAGCTTCCCCAGTGTTCTCTAATTACTATTTTATAAATGATGAATTATAATAAATGTTGGCAAGGGTGTGAATAAAAAACAATCCTTGTGAATTGTTTCTGAGGACAAAAACTAGTGCAGCTACTTTACAGAACAGCATATATGGGGCTGGCACCATGGCGGACTGCATAATCCTCCTCCTGCGGCACCGGCATACCATATGGGCACTGGTTCTAGTCCCAGTTGCTCTTCATCCAGTCCAGCTCTCTGTTGTGGCCTGGGAAAACAGTGGAGGATGGCCCAAGTGCTTGGACTCCTGCACCCGCATGGGAGACTGGGAGGAGGCACCCAGCTCCTGGCTCTGGAACAGCACAGCTCCAGTCCTTGAGGCCACTTAGGGAGTGAACCAACGGAAGGAAGACCTTTCTCTCTGTCTTTCTCTCTCACATTGTCTATAGCTCTGCAGTTATAAATAAAATAATAAAATCTTAAAAAGAAACAGTATGTAGTCTCCTTTAAAATAAATAAAAAGCAAATATATTGTTTGATCTTTCACTCTATATTCTATGGAAATGAAATCATTATGTTCAAAATATTCAAGATGTTGCTACATTGTCATATTTATTGCAACATCATTCACAGTAACCAAGACACGAAATCAACTTAATCAATTTTAATATATGAATAAATATAGAAAAATTGGTATATATTGTTATATGATTATGTTCTATTCAGCTATGAAAAAAAGAAAATCCAGTAATTTATGACAGCAAAGATGAACCTCAGAAACATCTAATTAATTGAAACAAGCCAAATTCAGGATGACAAATACTTCATGATGTCACTCAAGTCTGGAATCTAAACAAATTTTATCTTACAGAAGTAGTGAACAGCATACTTTCCAAGGGCTGGGAGAGTTTTGGAGAGTTTGAGGAGGTACTAGTCAAATGACATAAATTTTTCTTAGATAAAAATAAGTTAAATATGTATTGTATAAAATAATAACTACAGTTTATAATGTATTATTATTATTATTATCTGGATGTGGTGTGACTGTCCCCTAAGTGTCCACTGTACCTGAAAGCTGGTCTGTCAGGTGGCATTATTGGAGTTGGTTGGGATCTTTCAGCTCCGGTGCCTAACAGGGGAATCCCTGGTTCAGTTGTGATGTTTCCTTGAGGAAGATTATTATCTCTGCTCCTGATTAGGAATGAAATCATTTACTTGGTCCTGTACATGCCCAGGCCACTGTTTTCTATACTATGAGTTTCTCTAGTCAAGAAGCCAGTCCTCATTAAGTCTGTGCTATGTCATTTGAATTTTGAAGCTCCAAAGATGTGAACTGGATAACCTCTCTTTTTTCAAAGTAGATTACTTCAAGAATTATTTTTATAATGATGAAAAGATAATGAATACAATTGTATTATTTAAAAAATCCTAAGAAAGTGGACATAAAGTGTTCTGAGCACAAAAAAAGACGACCATGTGAGGTAATGTATATGTTAATTAGGTAGGTTTATTCACTTACAGTATCTATACTTCTAAGCACTAAGTTGTGTATGATAAGCACAACAGCTTCACTTTCATTATAAGACAGAGCTTGACTTGCATTTTTGGGTAGTGTTTCTTGTATGTTTTCATCTAAGGGTAGTTTTTTTGGTTGGTTGGTTGGTTTTTGTTTTGGGGATTTATTTATATATTTGAAAGTCATAGAATACAGAGTGAGAGAGTGAGAGGCAGCAGTTTAACCAGCCGTGGCATCCCAACCTCAAGGGCAGTTTCATATTAATTTTCTATACCTTGAATAGAAAGATAATTTGATCTTTCATCTTTTATGGTTTAAAATAATTTTATGTCATTACAAATATAAAATTTTGTTTCAAATAAATAATTTGTTAAGAATTTTGCTATGCAAAATTTTAGGACCAAATTGGACTACAATTATCCAGATTATTTATTACATCTTTTGTTATATCTAGAGTGTCTGCAATTTATAGATAGAGTAACTAATTTGGAAGAGTCTAAGTTGACTATAATCATCAACCAATCTCATTAGTAATTTCTGTTAAGTTAGCAAGAACTCTATTTTCCTCATGTGTTTATGTAGTTTGTTCATATTAATTTAGATTTCAAAAACATTACCTATTTTTAAAAAAACCTACTTAATCACTTACAGTTTTTTCAAAAATTATTATTTAAGATGTTTCTACTTAATCATAACTCCTTCCATCGTATATAGTTAAGAGGAGAAAAAAAAAGATGAGAATATGCATCATCATAGTAGTCACAGTTACTCAAAATCAAAGGTAACACTTACACATCCTGTCAAAAGCTATGACAGAGCTAGTCTATGCTGCAAGGGAAATTGGAAACATAATATTTTATTCTAGAATTGCCTTTATCTAGTTAAACTGAAGCACCATTCCTTAAGAGAAAGAGTGAATATTACAGTAAAAACAATAATTCACAATCTGTCAGATTTTTTGCATTGGTTGAGAATCATGTGAAGAAATAAAATTTAATTAATATTTAATTAATAAAATTTAATTTTAGATGATTAATAGTTTTCTTCCAAGCTATCAACTAGTAAATGTAATTTTAGATTGCAAAAGAAGTGACAGAATCAATGAGACCCTGACTGCATAAAACATCCCCTGCCCCCACAAAAAACATTTTTGACCCCTACAAGCACAGAAACCAGGAATTTTGCCAACATACAAAAGACAAAATCAAATGACTACATGACTGTTCTTTCAAGAAGACCATTAAGTCTCACTCAGTTGGCCAGCACCATGGCACAGTAGGTTAATCCCCGGCTTGTGGCGCCAGCATCCCATATGGACACCAGTTCTAGTCCTGGCTGCTTGTCTTCCAAACTAGCACTCTACCATGGCTTGGGAAAGCAGTAGAAGATGGCTCAAGTGCTTGGGCCCTTGCACCCACGTGGGAGACCAGGAAAAAGCTTCTGGCTCCTGGCTTCAGATCAGTGTAGCTCAAGCCCTTGTGGCCATTTGGGGATTAAACCAAAGGAAGGAAGACCTTTCTATCTGTCTCTCCCTCTCACTGTCTGTAACTCTACCTCTCAAATAAATAAATAATATAAAATTTAAAAAGTCTCACTCAGTCATCACACCTTCATGAAGTAAAGAAGAAAAAAGAATACTGTTCCACATCTGTAGAAACAAAAACTTTAAATAGTAATCAATTCTCAAAATGTCCATTTCATTTATATACACTATATTTTTGTACTCTACTATTTACCACATGTCAGGGAAAACATATGGTATTTGTCTTTTGGGGGACTGACTTATTTCATTAAGTATGATGATTTCCATTTTCATCCATTATTTTGGTGAAAGACAGGATTGCATTCTTTTTCATGCCCGAGTAATATTCCCTAGTGTATATCTATTACAATTTCTCAATCCAGTCATTGGTTGATGGACATCTGGGTTAATTCCATTTCTTAGCTATTATCAACTGAGCTGAAATAAGTATGGGGTACAGATCACTCTTTCATAGGTTGATATCATTGAATTGGGGTAATCACAGTTGACACCTGCATTTGTTTCACTGATCATTTATGATCTACAAATTAATGTACCTTTGTTATCCAAAACCTAAATAGATTCTAAATAATCTATGGGATCAATAGCCACTATATTCCTTTACCATCAATTTAACCTTTTTACATTTTGTAAAGAAATTGGGGGAAATATTTAGATAAGCAGAGCCCCAACAATGTAAATGCTTGATTTTGTCAGGTTGTTCTCAATAGTATTCCTGTTGATTCTGAGACCAGATGGACTTGGAAAGCATGCGTAGCCCCTTGTCAGCTGCCATCAGATGAGGTGATGGAAATGGGTACAGGGAGCCAAATGTGAAGAGTGGAAAATTGTGACAAAGAAGAAAGAAGACAGTGATTTACTTCACTGACATATAAGCTCCTGTTTTCTAATAGGCAAATAGAAAAATCTTTTGAGCATAGGAAATAATGTCCCTTAAATCACAACAAATTACAGGAATTGAATTTAAAATTGATTATTTCCAATATGCTGCCTTCCAGAACACGGAGGGATAAGTTTGAATGAAATCAGATGTAATAATAAAGCTAAACACACTCATAAAACATATTGCACTTTTTTCATCTTTGAAGAGCTGTCATTGTATCCCTGCTCATGTTTCTGTTTCTTTTGTTTTGTTTGGATTGATGAGGGTGTGTAGGCATTTTTTTCCCCTGAATCTTCACAGCATGAGCAGCAAATAAACCTTTACCTTCCCTGGTCTCCAGTAACAACTATAATCATCTCATTTGCATTGACCATGGCTTAGGAGAAAATATTTTTATGTGGATATAAATAGTGAATAAAATATCTTGGCCATCACATTCAAAGGACTAACCCAAAACATGCAATTATAGAAGACAAAGCTTCACCGGCATTTTGTCTTCCCCAGTAGGGAAAGGGTCAGCAGCAGCAAAGGTATGAAAGAACTTGGTGCACACTGAAAAGTAGCAAGCCATCAGAATGGCTGCACACTGGGAACCCAACAGCAAAGCATAAGCAGACTGATCACTGAGCAGCACGCTCAGAGTTCTCCTTCACTGGCATTCTTGTTTGGCGAGGCCAAAGCAACTTTGGCTGGCTGACAAGGTCACAGCAGAAGGTCTATCTCAGCAAGGTGTGAGAATGACAGCTTCGGAGCTTTAGGTGGTTTTAGGTTTGTTGGAAATTACACTCTGCATAAGAAAGCCGGACTTCCTGGTGGTCCTGCTAAAGATTGCTGTATTTCTTATTTTAGGGAAGAGCCCTTAGTTTTAAAATCCCCATTGCTTTGTACTCTTTTAATCAAGCAGAAAGTTAGTGTAGGAGAAGGGGTTGATGCTTTATGCAAGTTTGAGCTGTTTGTGGAAAAGAATTAAAAAACAACAGGCTGCCTGGTGTATACTTCGCATTAAAACAAAGACAAATGTTATTAAAGCTTTAATTCTATATGTGAAACAAATACAACAGTGGTTAGGTTGGCAAAACTGGAATAGATCTAAGTGAACTTTTAGATAAGCACAATAAAGAAATTAAAGTGTTAGGCCAGCACCACGGCTCAATAGGCTAATCTTTCACCTGCAGCACCAGCACACCGGGTTCTAGTCCCGGTCGGGGCACAGGATTCTGTACTGGTTGCTCCTCTTCCAGGCCAGCTCTCTGCTGTGGCCCAGGAGTGCAGTGGAGGATGGCCCAAGTGCTTGGGCCCTGCACCTGCAAGGGAGACCAGGAGAAACACCTGGCTCCTGCCATCGGATCAGTGCTGTGTGCCAGCAGCAGCAGCCACTGGGAGGTGAACCAATGGAAAAAGGAAGACCTTTCTCTGTCTCTCTCTCTCACTGTCCACTCTGCCTGTCAAAAAAAAATAACTAAATAAAATAAAATAAATTAAAGTGGTACAGAAAGAACTGAAAAAGAGGGGACACATTTAAAAAATGTCCTGCTTTAAACATTGGAGCTTCTATTAAAGATTAGATTAGGAAAGTATTATGCTAGCTTGTGTAGCCAATTTCTGCATAGCTCAATAGCACTCCAAGCCTTGGCTTGTGTGGGCAGCCTGTTATATCTCGTGCCTGTCTATGATTGTAACCGATGCTCTGAATATGCCCTTGAAAATCAAAGAAATTGTAACTAGATGTAGACATTGAATCTAAAGGAAACATAAAATACAAGATCAATGGTTCTAAGAAAATGGACAACAGACTTGTTATTGTAAGAAGAAAGAATCATTATGTGACTTATGATATAAAAATAAAGTCTGGTGCTCGAGAGCCAGAGCCATGCCATCAGCCTTGCTGTGAGGGTGCCTCTCATTCTTCATGCGCGACACTTCTCACACTTTTGGGAACCCCTGGACTGGTTGGAGCTGGACTCCAGCACTTGTTTGCCCTACACTGGTATTGTACTTTCTTGTGGCTAAAGTAAGAAAGTGTCACAAACAAGGGCTTAAAACAACATTTTCCTCTCATCGTACTGGGAAAGTGCAGGAGGGTCATGTTCCATTTGACATATGTCCTCCCTTTCCTCTTCCTGGATTCTCAGGCTCATCTTCAACTGTTGATACTCCTTGACTTGTAACCAGGTAATGAGTGGCATTCTAATGTTAATCTCTGTCATAGTTTCATGGGGTTCACCTTGTGTATCTCTGTCCTTTCCTTAAAGAACACTAGTCACATGGATTAAGCCCACTCTCCTGGCTTCATCTTGACTTTTGCATTGACAAAACCAGATGTTCATATTTGGTTATATTCTGCGGTACGGAATATTGAGACTTGAGTGTATCCATCTGGAAAGCATAATGCAACCTGGAACATTAGATGTGTGGTCGCATCATTGAATGTTTTAATGAATTTATGTGTATATATACATATATATGTTTGTTTTAATACCCCATATTCTTTTATTTAATTTCATTTTTCAGTTAATTCTGGAGGCTAGATTAGAAAACTTATGAAATCTCCATGTGATGTAAGAATCAGTGGGAAAGGGAAAATGGCAAAAGTTAAAAGGCCAGAGCCTAGTTCCAATTTTATCACAGATAACTGTATAATGGAAGGCTCTTGTAAGTTTCTAATATCTAGTGTGAAGAAAAAAGAAGATAGTCCACTTCACTGAAATTACAACTGTATGATTCTTTTGGCAAGTTAATACTTTGCTGCAGGATAATAGTAAGGTGGATGGCACAGGTTACTCCTTTGTTTCTGTTATCAAAAAAAGGAAACTGAGTTGGTGAAAAACAAAGATAAACTCATTTTAACAAGATAAACATGTTAAAAAATAAACTAGGGTTTTTTGTTGGGGCCATAATTGGAAGAGTACACTTAAACGTCACAAATTAGGATAAGGGAAATAAAAGGTTTCAGATGCTCAAACATGGTTTAAACTGTCAAAGTATGAAGTAAAGAGATAAGACCTGGAACTACTTAGACATCAGAAAGATAAATCAGATAAATATTGTGGATGAGAGCTGCATGATAAGGTGATAACTTTATTTTACAAAGTAAAACTGTTTTCAATATAACAAAGAGATAAAGTATAACCCGGAGAGCCATGTGCCATTTGATATGGTTAAAATTCAAAACAATGACAACATCAATTGCTAGAGAGAATGTGGGGCTACTGGCACTTTCACTCACTGCAAATGAGAAGGTCAAATAGTATAGCCTCTTTGGAAAGCAGTTTGTTAAAAGTCTTATTTAGGGGCCGGCACAATGGCTCATTTGGTTAATCCTCTGCCTGCGGCGCCAGGATCCCATTTGGGCACCAGGTTCTAGTTGCTCCTCTTCCAGTCCAGCTCTCTGCTGTGGCCCGGGAAGGCAGTGGAGGAAGGTCCAAGTGCTTGTGCCCCTGCACTCCTGTGGGAGACCAGGAAGAAGCACCTGGCTCCTGGCTTCTGATTGGCGCACGCCGGCCATAGCGGCCATCTGGGGAGTGAACCAACAGAAAGAAGACCTTTCTCTTGCTCTGTCTCTCACGGTCTATAACATTACCTGTCAAATAAAATAAAATAAATAAGTAAATGAATAAACAAAAATTTTAAAAAGCCTTATTTAACTACACATTACATTGCCATATGATCCAGCAATCATCTTCCCATATATTTACCAAAGTATGGTTAAAATATATGTAGATACATATGTCCACATAAAAACTTTAACATGATACATATAGCAGCTTTATTAATAATTATCAAAACTTCAAAGCAACTAAGATGTCTTTCATTATGTAAATGTACAAATATGCATACCTGCATCTTTGTCATTATCCCTCATTTTATTTATTTACTTTTTATATATTTTTTATTAATTTGAAAGGTTGAGTTACCAAGAGAGGAGGAGAGACAGAGTGAGAGAAAACTCAAAGCTGCTGGTTCATTCCTTCATTGACCATAGCAGCTGGAGCTGGGCCAAGCTGAAACTAGGAGCCTGGAGCTTCTTCTGGATCTTCCACATGGGTACAGTTGCCTGAGGACTTGAACCATCTTTAGCTGCTTTTCCAGGTGCATTAGTAGGGAACTGAAGCAGCCAGGTCTCAAATCGGCACCCATATGGGATGTCAGCAGTGCAGGCAGAGAGAGGCTTAATTTGCTATCCCACAAATCAGTTCCCCCTATTATTATTCTAATGAAAAAAAATACTCATCCTGGCTGGTTTAAGTTTTATTGAAGACAAGAAAAGTAAAAAGAAATATGTACTTGAATTTAAGACATCTACCCGGCTTTTTCTACTCCAGTTTTTAGCCAAAATTCTTAAAAGGGCAGTAGAAAAGTGTCCGTGTCCCTCTGTCTTATGCCACTTATAATATCTAGGAAGTTCTTTTGGTGAATCCGTCATATTAGTGTGATTATAATGTTATAGTGACTTATTTTTCTCTACACATGACAGTAAAAGCAAAATTTGTAACCAAACTAATATGTATTTTAATTCCATGTTACTAAATATTATGAATATATGATGCAATCATTAATACCTTTGGATACAAAGCAGGTTTTTTAAGCCAGTCCATTGAAAGAAATAAATAGGGGCCTGCTTTGTGGTGTAGTAGGTTAAGCCTCTGCCTGCAGTATTGGCATCCCATGTGGGCTCCGGTTCATATCCTGGCTGCTCCACTTCCACTCCAACTCTCTAATAAGGGTCTGGGAAAGCACTGGAAGATGGTCCAAGTGTTTAGGCCCCTGCTACTCACATGGGAGACCTGGAAGAAACTCCTCGCTCCTGTTTTTGGCCTGGCCCAGTGTTGGTCCTGGCCATTGTGGCCATCTGAGGAGTGAACCAATGGATGGAAGATCTCTCTCTTAGTCTCTCCCTCTATCTCTCTGTAACTGTGCCTCTCAAATAAATAAATAAATCTTTAAAAAAGAGAGAAGGTAGTAAATAAGCATCTCATGAAATAATTACAGAGCTTAAATTCACAAATTCAAATTCATGGGGATTTATGGAATACTATAGTGCAATTGAAATACAGTCCTAGATTTGCTGTGCTATCACTTGGTCCTTGCTTCAAAACTGGATACATAGATCAGAGGAAGGAAAATTCGATACAAACATTTGATTAATATAATAAAAATTGTCTTGGTTATATATTTTTCTAAATACCTTAAAAATTCTAGGCATTGCAATTATCAAAACCTTTTTGACTTTTAATTTTCTAATGATTTTTATTTTGGTACGAAAGACTTGGCTTAAGGTCAATAAATTATGTTTTTCTGTGTTCCGTGAAAATGCTCATATATACAAGCAAAACACAGTTTCAACTGACTTACCACCATAACTGTGTTTTCATTTGGTTTTAGATATGGAAATAAGTTCAACTATTCAACTTGTATCTGCTATATTTTTCTGATATGTAAGAATTTCAGTATTATTTTATTTTCATACATATTTCAATGTTTCGCAAGTTTGATTATGTATATTGTGAACTTTTTCCATGTACACTGCCACCCTGAGAATCCCAAGGACTGTATAAAAGAATTTGAACATATTTTCTGCATTATGTATATAGAATAGAAGAGTGACTAATACTCCTTTAGTATATTAAGGGTAAAAACAAAAAGGATTGAACATTAGCAAGAGGCTTAATAAGGAAAGGTGTAAGAAAATTAATCTATGCAATAAAAGTATTTTCTTTCTTTTTTTTTGTTTGATACAACCAAAAGAAGTGAACAAACCATTAATCTAAGCAGTATTGAAGCCCTTTCTAACTCCCAGAAGCTCTCAATCCTCCAGCTCTCCCCTCCCGAACCTCTTTATAATGTGCTTGGCACAGGAAGCTCTTTCTGTTTGTTGTATCTACTGAAACAGGTGGAAGTTAGGATGGCCAGGCTCACAGCCCACATTGAATTCCATGGAAATTCACAAACAAAAGTGTTTCTAAAGATGTCCCAAATGCTGGACTTCGGGATGACAATTTTCATGGTAGGAAGCAAAGATACGATGGAGACTACAGAATGCAGAAGTTTTAGAGACAGAGAACCCTCATAGGACTTTTCCAACTTACTGAGTATCTTTGACTGATTACCTTGGAAGTTATTTTGGTAAAATCCCAGTGCTCTTAAATGAAGTGCTGAGTGAATTAGAATGAAGGCACAATGCCCACTTCTGCAGGCTCTTAAACACTTGGCTTCCTTACAACGTATCCCCAGAAACAGAACAAGCAGATGAATTTAATGCTTTCCGGGACCTGTGCTCAAGAAGGAAGGGCTGAGGTGGCTTGTCCACTTATGGAGAACGGTGCTCCTCTCACCTTTATCACTAACTTCCTTGCTCATGTCTAGAATTGTAATTGAAAATTTATGGATCTACTCATGAAGAACACTACTCATAAAAAAATACCCACTCTGAACCAAAAGGAAAAACAAAGACCATCTGAGAAAACATATCTCAGTACTGTAAATCTAAATGCAGCACTTTTTCTGCAATTCTCATGTAACTTACCTTTAATATTAAGACGATTGGTGTTGATCAGTGCTTTGTTGTCTGTCAGTGACAGAAAGTCCTACTCAAACAGCTTCAACAAAATGGAACTACAGTGGATTCAGCTTATTGACAAATCGGGGAATTGATTTGCAGCATACATATGGATACAAACTTAGCAGAACCAGATTTCTGCATATGTTTGTTCGACTTTGCTCACTTCGCATATTGGATGCCTTTTCTCCTCACAGTCGGAAAATGGCTTCAAAGGAACTCTTACATATTTTTTATTTCTGATTCTCATCCAGCAGAAAATAGGAAGCTTTTTTTCCAGTCACTTCACAGTTCTTGAGATATGTGTTGTCTACCACAAAGCAAAACAATGGTCTGGATGCTATCATTCACTGCCCCTGTGGGCATGGGGGAGAATCTCAATATCATAAGTTACACTGAGAGTCTGAGATTATTAACTTTCCAAATAAAAATGAAACACTTTTGTTCTGGTGTTATAGCATAATGGTTAAGCCACTTCCTGCACCGCAGGTATCCCATATGGGCTCCAGTTTGTTTCTGATCAAGTTCCCAGCTTATGTGCCTGGGAAAGCAGCGGACCCTGCACCTATGTGGGAGGACCCTGCACCTATGGATGAAGTTCCTGGCTCCTGGCTTTGGCCTAGACCAATCTTAGCCATTGCAGCCATTTGGGGAGTGAAACAGTGGTTGGAAGATCTCTCTACTCCTCACCCTCTCCATCCTCCTCTCTCTCTCTGTCTCCTTTCTCTCCCTTCCCCCGCCCCTGTCTGTGTGTAACTCTGCCTTTCAAATAAATAAAATAAATATTTAAAAAAATGAAACACTTTGTTCTTCACAAGGAGAAAAATGTCAGGCTGCCAATGAGTACTGCCTGAACTGATTACACAGGCAAAAGACAGTGATTTGGTTTGCACCTTATTTTCAAAGAAGATTATTTTTTCTGTCATCCTGATTAAGTTTGCACTAAAGAAAAAGCGTGAAAACTAAAGAACTAAAGAAAAGCATGAAAAGCATATTCATGAAGATATATAAATTGATTGAATTCTTCACTTACACTGGAGAATTTTCATTAGTATACTGATTTTTCCTCATTTTTTTTTCTATCACAAACCTCCCAGTAACTTGGAAACCAGATTTTTAAAAAATTTTTAAATTTATTTAGTTGACATATGAAATTTCTAGATATTGCTTTGCTTCTTCTTATTCAAAACAAAAGCTAAGCAGAAAGGAAAAAATTATCTATCCGAAGTCATTTTGCGGGCCGGCACCATGGTGCACTGGGTTAAAGCCCCAGCCCGTAGCACTGGCATCCCATATGGACCAGTTCTAGTCCCAGCTGCTCAACTTCCAATCCAGCTCTTAATGCCTGGGAAAGCAGTAGAAAATGGCCCAAGTCCTGGGGCCCCTGAACCCATGTGGGAGACCTGCAAGATACTTCTGGCTCCTGGCTTCAGACAGGCTCAACTTTGGCCCTTACAACCATTTGGGGAGTGAATCAGCAGATGGAGAACTCTCTCTGCCTCTCTTTCTCAATCTTTCTCTTTCAATATCCCACTCTTTCTCTTTCTGTGCCCCCATAACTATTTCAAAGAAATAAATATTTTAAAATAAATAGTAAAAAATTTAAAAGCATATTTTTGTAATCAAAAATTTTTATTCAATTCTTATTCAAATTAGCATACATTTTACACTATCTGTGTATATTACTTATTTCTCAGATAGAAAATACATCCATCAACATATTGTATGTATGTATATACAATATATGTAAATAAATAAATAGTAAACTCACATACCCATTTTGGATATTTAAATATTAATATAGACATATAAGTACAATTAAAATCATTATGATCCTCTTTTATTATTCAATTGAACTAATATAATGATGTAATATACCCATCATACATTACACTATCTTTGATTCATTATAAGGTTTTTAAACATGGATTTATTAGTCAAATTGTTTTTTACACTCAAGAATGGAAGTATTTATAGAAAATGCTTATTTTAAGTATTTGAAATTGAATAAATTCCCAAACGGGATTTTTTCATATAACACATTATAACACATTATATGTGTTTGTTTATGTTTGTGTGTAGCACAAGTATTGCATATGGAAGTTTAGAAAATGTGTTGTGCATTATAAAATCTGGGTTATATTTCTTGATTTTAAGATTTATTTTATTTATTTGAAAGACAAAGTTTTACAGACAGAGGTGTTGACAGAGAGAGAGGTCTTCCATCTTCTGGTTCATTCCCCAGATGGCTACAACGGCCAGAGCTGTGCCAATCTGAAGCCAGGAGCCAGGAGCTTCTTCCAGGTCTCCCATGTGGGTACAGGAGCCCAAGCACTTGGGCCATCTTCTACTACTTTCCCAGGCCATAGCAGAGAGCTGGATTGGAAGAGGAGCAGCCAGGACTACAACTGGTGCCCATATGGTATGCCAACGCCTCAGACCAGGGCTTTAACCTGCTGTTCCACAGCACCAGCCACTGGATTATATTTCTGATTTCCACGACTAGCCAGTTGACACCGCATGACCATTTAACTGTTCTGATTCATGGTTTTCTCCTACCAAACATGAATTGCGGGACACACTTAATCAGCAAATAGCGAATGTTTGCCACAAGCTTGGTATTGTTTTGGGTGCTAAGGTTATGGTAGTAAATAAAACTGTCAAAATGAACCTTGCTTGCACAGAAAATATATTCTTGTGGGAAAGAGAACAAGAAACAAAATAACATATATAGTTAAAAAACTGTAATAAATGCAAAGTGTAACTTCCAAAAATAAAAAAGTCAGTTACAGACAAATAGTAGAAAGTAACATTGAATATTGATTGGCAAAAAGGGGCAGGTCATGAGGGCCTTGTGTGGCATCCTGAATATGTCAGACTCTACCGTGGTAAAGAGACTTGAAGAACTAAGAAGTCTGCCTGAATTTTATAGGCAACTGATTATTACTGAGACCGGTTATCAATTTTAAAATGGGCCAGCGCCGCAGCTCAACAGGCTAATCCTCTGCCTGCGGTGCCGGCACACCAGGTTCTAGTCCAGGTCAGGCCGCCGGATTCTGTCCCAGTTGCTCCTCTTCCAGGCCAGCTCTCTGCTGTGGCCTGGGAGTGCAGTGGAGGATGGCCCAAGTCCTTGGGCCCTGCACCAGCATGGGAGACCAGGAGAAGCGCCTGGCTCCTGTCTTCGGATCAGCGCGGTGCGCCGACCACAGCGCGCCAGCCGCAGTGGCCATTGGAGGGTAAACCAACGGCAAAGGAAGACCTTTCTCTCTGTCTCTCTCTCTCACTGTCCACTCTGCCTGTCAAAAAAAAAAAAAAATTAAAATGGCAAAATAAGATGAGCATGGGTGGTACAATGTTTTAATCCACTATTTAGGGCACACACATTGCTTAACAAGGTGCCTGGTTTAAGTCCTGAATACACTGTGGGTTATTTTTGCTTTGTTCTTGTTGTTTGTTTTTCTGTTCAAGCTTCCTATTAATTCACCTGAGAGGCAGGAGATAATGGATCAAAGATTTGAGTTTCTGCCACCCACATGGGAGACCTGTTTGGAATCCCTGGCCTGGCTTCTGCCTGTCCTAGCCCAGGATATCACAGGCATTTGGGCGTTGAATCAGAAGACGGAAAACCTCTCTGTCTCTCCTTCACTCCCTATATCATTCTGCCTGCAAATAAATACACAAATCTTAAAGAAAGACAAAATCACAATATGTTTCACAAATCGGTTTTGTCAACTGGATAAAATCAATACTGCTTGAGGATTCTTTATGATTCAATTTAACAAGTTGTACTCTCCAATTACATAGCAATTTTATGCTTTTGATAAATTTATTAAATTATTTTCTAAATAGCATCTACATTTATGTATCTATATTATGACATGTATTTATATATGAAGGTACCTCAAAGATGGAAGTAGGTGATAAGTATATTTAATTATAAAAAATAAGTGGAATGCATACAAGGAAGTTTCAAGGAGTACATAAACACACATACTACCAGAAAATTGGCATAGAAAATATTTTGCACCAGACTATAATTACCTTTTACTTCTATTTTCTGTGAAATTTCTTTTGTGCATAAATGTAAACACTTATTTTCCTTTAAATTTTATTTTTATTATTCAAGTGAAACATGAACATATATTCTCAGAAAGCAAAATCAAAGCTTATCTTAACCCTAGTACCCTCAGTAAACGTGACTGCTATTATTGTCTTGTTGTGATTCTTTCTAGAATTTCTGTAACCCACTTACAAATGCACAACCATCTATAGAAAATTATAGCTTGGTTTTGTGTGAAGAATGATTTTTCATGTGCAATAGCTAATGTATTGCTCTATAATTTTCATATTTCATTTAATAGCACATACAGTGATTTTTCTATGTACAAATATATCTTCTCCACTCATTGTCAATACTTCATTGTATTCTGGTAGGTCTCAACACCAAAAGTTGTTCAACCATTTGCTTATAACTGGAATTTTAATTGCTTACTCTCATATATATAGTTTATGTCAACACCTACAAAGCAATGCATACATATTATGTTAATATGTGTGTGTGCAGGTACTTTACTTATGGCTTTCAAGTTTTATTTTAATTAATAGTATATTTTATTTCCTTTTATCAAGATTCTTTGGGATGATTTTGTGTCTGATATTTTTATTCTTAAATTGGCCAATAAAATTGTACATCTTTATGGGGTAGAATGTGATGTTTCTTTTTTAAAAATTTTATTTAATAAATACAAATTTCCAAAGTACAGTTTTTGTATTATAGTGGCTTTTCCCCCCATTACGTCCCTCCCACTTGCAACCATCCCATCTCCCACCCCTTCTCCCATCCCATTCACATCAAGATTCATTTTCAATTATCTTTATATACAGAAGATCAATTTAGTATATACTAAGTAAAGATTTCAACAGTTTGCACCCACACAGAAACACAAAGTATAAAGTACTGTTTGAGTACTAGTTATATCATTGATTCACATTGTACAACACATTAAGGACAGAGACCCTACATGAGGAGTAAGTGTACAGTAACTCCTGTTGTTGATTTAACAATTGACACTCTTGTTTCTGACGTCAGTAATCACCTGAGGTTCTTGTCACGAGCTGCCAAGGCTATGGAAGCCTCTTGAGTTCGCCAACTCTGATCTTATTTAGACAAAGCCATTGTCCAAGTGGAAGTTCTCTCCTCCTTCTGTGAAATTTTTGATACATACCATTTTGAAGTATGACTTTTTGGAAATATTTGTATGTAAATATATTATCTACATACTAATATATATGAAAAGAAGTTATTATTCTATTTTCAGCTCTTTCAAAATTTGGAACTAAAGAACACATTTTCATTCTCAGCAAGTCACTGTTGAAAATATGTACAGCTAAATGTTCTCATCCTCTGGTACCTCTTTTAATTTTCAGGCTGTCAAATTAGTGCCAATAAAAAATCACCAGTTGACAATCTGTAAGATCAAATTCTTTTAAAGAGTTCCTATCGTTGAAGTCTTATTTAACCTCCATGTGACCCTCTAACAGAATTCCTGACACTTAAATCTTCAATGAGAAAATATAATCTAGAGTGAAAAGAATGGATAAAAGAGTGACAGGTTACACTGCAAACAGATTTGAAATGACACAATGTGTGTTGTGAAATGATGATTTCTCCTGTCAAATTTATTTTCTTCCTAAGGCAATGTAGAGCTTTCATGAGTCCAAAGCTCATTCATAATTATTATTTTATACATAGACACACAATGAATTCAGGTGAAATGATTCTAACTTAAGCTCTAGAACTGCATTTCACAAAATGACTTAAAGTAACTATTTATAATAATTTGGCCTTCACTTCTCTTGGATTGAAAGCATATTATGTTACTGAATCAGCCAAAAATAAGTGGTTATTCATCAAATACTTGCTATGTTCAGTAGATTAAATATTAATTTTGCAGAAATGTTACACAAAAGATGGCCATCTCCCTAGTAACAAGGTTACTTCACAGATTTATGTTAGTTCACCACTGAATAGACAAGCAGGTCCAAATTATATCGTCAAAATCAAGAGTAAGTGTTTCAGATGCTGCAACCATGTCACTGATGCAACAGAATGTGATTAGAAATGTGTAATCAATAGAACATACATACACATTGAACATTCTTACCAGGAAGAAAATATCAGAAGTATGGGTCAGGAAAGAAGGAAACTTCTTCTAGTGTCTTGATTGGAATTCCCTGGAATTGGAGAAATTGTAGCAAATAAGTATTTACATTGATCTTTCTCCTGAGCCACAGCCATATTTGAAAAAATAATATTGAAGGGTTCAACTGTCAGTTGCTCAACATGTAATTAACAACTCTTAGCATCTCACTCAAGTATAAGTTATTTTTTAGATCTTTGTTAAGGTTTATTTTTGTTTATTTGGAATACAGAGTAACAGAGAGGCAGAAGCAGAGGCAGAGAGAGAGAGAAGTCTTCCATCCACTGGTTTACTCCCCAGATGGCTAATCCGGAGCCAGGAACCAGGAGCTTCTTCCAGGTCTCCTACAAGAGTCCAGGGGCCCCAGGACCTGGCCATCCTCCACTACTTTCCCAGGCCATAGCAGAAAGCTAGATCAGAAGTGGAGCAGCCAGGACTCAAACTGATGCCCATATGGGATGCTGGCACTGCAGCCAGTGGCTTTACATGCTACGTCATGGCGCAGCCCCTCAACTATAAATTATTGATTCGATTTCTCACACTCATCTTTCAATATGCACCTGTAGAAACCTTGCTCAAAAGCCATTCAGAGCCGGTGCCGCAGCTCTATAGTCTAATCCTCCACCTTGTGGCGCCGGCACACGGGGTTCTAGTCCTGGTTGGGCCACCGGATTCTGTCCAGTTGCTCCTCTTCCAGGCCAGCTCTCTGCTGTGGCCACGGAGTGCAGTGGAGGATGGCCCAAGTCCTTGGGCCCTGCACCAACATGGGAGACCAGGAGAAGCACCTGGCTCCTGGCTTCGGATCAGCGTGGTGCGCTGGCCGCCGCGCGCTGGCCGCGGCGGCCATTGGAGGGTGAACCAATGGCAAAGGAAGACTCTTCTCTCTGTCTCTCTCTCTCATTGTCCTCTCTGCCTGTCAAAGAAAAAAAAAGCCACTCAGAATTATTCATGTTTGCTCTTTATTCTGTGCCTTTCTTCTTTCAATGGTGATAAACATACAGCTCACGGGCAATATAAGAATTTTGCAATTCTGGAACATTTCCTTTTATTCTAATGTAAGTATTTCTAGAATTCTCATTTCTATTTTTTGAGTTTTATTATATATTTTGACTCTGTTGTGTTTTCATAACTGCTGAATTTTTTTTTTCAGTTTGGCTTGAATATAGCTTCAATCTAGTGTATGCTGGTGCTTAACAACCTTTCATTCTCTGTGAGCATGTTTTCCTGCTTCTTACTCTGTCATTTTCCAAAATAATTCTGAATAGAATTCTTATTACACTGAATGCCTATTGTACATTGCTACATTAGATTAGATTAGGTTAGATTCCTGATATTTCAAGGAACATGAATTTGTCATGAAAATATTTATTTTTCACTTCCCTAGAAATCCCACTTTTGTTGCTTTTATGAAGTAATAAAAATATGGCCTTCTGGAGTCAGCATCCTGTTATGGCGGGTTAAGCTACCACCTCTGACACTAGCTTCCTATATGGATGCCAGTTTAAGTCCAGGCGGCTATACTTCCAATCCAGCTTTTGCTAATGTGTCTGAGAAAGCAGCAGAGGATATTCAAGTGCTTGGGCTCCACCACCCAAGGGGGAGACCTGAAAGAAGCTCTTGACTGCTGACTTTGGCCTGGGCAATTCCTGGCCATTGCAGCCCATCTGAGGAGTGAACCAGTAGATGGAAGATGGATCTCTCTCTGTCTCACTCTCTCAGTCTGTCTTGCTCTGGATCTCACTCTTGCTCTCTAATTCTACTTTCAAATAAATAAGTAAATGTTTTAAAAATATATATGCTCTTCTATTTTCTGCTGCCTCCTAGATCTAAACCCATTTGCAATAGTCTTCATTCTTTATCCTCATTGTATCTGTTCTACTTAAATTTTAAAATATTCCCAGTAGGGTCCAGTGCTGTGGTGCAGCGGTTAATGCCCTGGCCTGAAGTGCCAGCATCCCAAATGGGCGCTGGTTTGAATCCTGGCTGCTCCACTTCCAATCCAGTTCTCTGCTGTGGCCTGGGAAGGCAGTGGAGGATGGCTCAAGTCCTTGGGCCCTGCACCCGCATGGGAGACCTGGAAGAGGCTCCTGACTCCTGACTTTGGATCGGCGTAGTTCCAGCTGATGCAGCCAATTGGGGAGTGAACCAGCGGATGGAAAACCTCTCTCTCTCTGCCTCTCCTCTCTCTGTATAACTCTGACTATCAAATAAATAAGTAAATCTTTAAAAAATATTCCCAGTAATTTCTCCTTAATGTCAGGATCTTTCTGAATCAGTTCATTGATTATTATTGTTCATAAATCTCCACTGTTCCCAGCTCTTCAGACATCATTGGGGCATTTCCTTTAGTGCTTCTTTGTGCATAGGTGGAGATTCAAGAACAATGTTGATCACAATAGTGAACAGCAGAGAAAAAAATCCCTGCACTCAATAACTTTATATTATGTGGAGAAAAGATATATAATAAGAAATAAACACTTCAAAATATTGTGCTTCAGAGGATCATAAGCTGCTTGGAGAAAAATAAAACATGATGATAGGGAAAACCCAGAAGTAGGAAATATTTCTTTTTTTGAAAGGGAGGCAGGAAAAGTCTCAGTACCTTGAAAGCTGAGTAGAGACGGGAAAGAAGTGAAAGAGTCACAAACATGCTGTGCAAGCGCATCAGCTCTGACTCTAAATGCTTAAGGAACTCAAGTGCTTTATTCCATCCCTTTTTCAAGGTATATTTATTAATGGCCTGTCCATAACTCTTATATTCTTGCTATTCCCAGCTGTTTTTTCTTAATGACTTAATTTCTTTACAGCTTTCATGTTTTCATGTTTTCTGATTTTTCTATTACCTTGGATTAATGCCATTAATATAAACTTACACTTCTTTAATTTAAAATCCATGAATACCAATTATCATATTATTGATTATAGAAAGTCTTTGATAAATTAAGAGAGTTCTTAAGATAGCATGAAAGCAAGCTTATTACAACTAGTGCTCCCTTTTCTAATGAGTTGAACTATATCTCTTAAAAAGGTATGTTGAAGACCCAACCCCAGCACTTCATGATGTACCTTTATTTGCACAGAGGATTAGTGCTAATGTGATTCCTCACGATGAGGCCATTAGTGTGGATCCTGCTTCAGTACAACTCTTCCTTTATTGAAAAGGTGAATTTTCACACAAAGACAGATGCACAGAAGGGAAGACACTGTGAAGACATAGAAAGACAGCCATGAGGCTGGGGTGACGAGTCTGCAAGCCAAGGATTGCCAGTAACCACCAGAAGCTAAAAATTAGAAGAAAAAAAAAAACAAAACAGCGTCTTCTAGAGCTTTCAGAGAGAGAGAGAGAGAGAGAGAGAGAGAGAGAGAGAGAGAGGCAGCGATATGGTTTTCCTAATCTCTAGATTTTGGACTTTAGTTTCCAGAAATGTGATAGAAGAAATTTCTATTTTAAACCATCCAGATTGTGAATCTTTTCAAGCAGCCATTCAAAATTGTGTATCTCTTTTTATGCTTTCAATTTTCTCTCCTCCTCACTGAACTATGTCAACAGCTTGTAAAAGTCCTTCTCTCCTTATTAAAAGAAGCTGTTTTCTCTGAGTCATCTACAGATACTGCAAGAAGTTTCTGAGCAGGGCTGGTGTTGTTGCATAGTAGGTTAAGCCCCTGTTTATGAGAAAAGCATACCATATGGGCACTTGTTGGAGTCTTGACCTCTCCATTTCCAAAACAGCTCCCTGCTCGTGGTCCTGAGAAAACAGCAGAAGATGGTCCAGATGCTTTGGTCTCTGCATCTATGTGGGAGGCCTGGATGAAAACTGGTTTCTGATCCAACTCCCTGCTTATGTGCCAGGGAAAGCAGTAGAAAATCTCCCCTATACCAATGTGGGAGTCCTAGATAAAGTTCCTGGCTCCTGGCTTTGGGTCTGGCCCAGCCCTGGCCATTTCAACCATTTTGGGACTGAATCAGCAAATGGAAAATCTCTTACTCTCTGTCTTTCTCTCTGTTTAACTCTGCCTTTCAATAAATATTTTTTAATTTAAATTTGTTTTTACACAGTCTTTGGCTATCACTTATAACTGGAAAGCTTCCAGAAAAGCACATGGAGAGATAAATAATCCCTAATATCCAAACTCTGAAGCATTCTTTACCTGTAACCATAAGCAGTGTTCAATAAGCTCTAATTATACTTACACACATATGTACATACACATATATGTATACATAAACATATATACATATATGTGAATCATCTGATGATCTTGATAAAATGCAAATTCTGATTGGAAATTTTGTGTTTTTGATGAATGACCTGACAATATTGATGCTCTTGTTCCAAAGACCACATTCTGAGAAACAAAGCCCTAACAATTGAACTAGTGACTCATGTCACAAGCCCCTTAGCTTGTCACCCAGGACTCCTTCCAACCTGAGCAGCACATGTCTGCATTTTTAGGGGGAAAAAAAAAAGATTATTCCACTTTAAGTGTGGAACATGAAAAAGGCTTCCCATTGGTGCCGGTGGATGAATTAAAAATAGATGACCCACATGGACAGATATTTTAAGAGGCAACACGCTCTCTGTAGGAATATATAGTTCTAACATGACTCAAGGATTGGCAAGTTGAGCAAGAACTGCATTTCAGCCCCGTCTCTGCCTATGGCTGAGTGCCTTTAAATGCACAGACTGCACAAAGAGCAGGCTCCACCTTCTCCACCTTCCTGCTCAGCGTCCTTGTGTCAATTCCAATTCAGACATTCTCTTTCATCGATTTCTTCTCTCCCACTACAATCATTCAGACGTTAATTGCATGTAATTTAGTTTCTTCCCTTACCTAGCCACTTACCCAAAGAAGCATTTTCTTTATTGCAACCATATTTACTGTTTTAAAACATAACTCTGCCTATCTTTCTCTTCATCGTAATAATGTGCCAAGAGTGCACATTGCCAAGAGAAAGGCTGCAAGTCCCCTAGCACCACTTTGAATAAATTTAAAGGAACGACCCCAAATATGACTGCAGAGTATCTGTACGCCCTTGTTCTTCACTTTCCTCTGCATCACCGGTGCATCTATCTAGAGTTTTTGGCCATACTGGATGCAGTGGAAACTGACACCTGTTAAGCTGAGATTAAGTTGGCAACAAAATGACAGGCATAGTACAGCCCATTGGACAGAACTGTGATATCAAACTTTTGCTACAAGAGAAAGCTTTACTGTAATAAGAGAACATGATAGTAAACCTCAAACGTAATTATTCATTAGATTTCAATAAAGTACTAATCTAGTTCACAAGGAAAAACAACCAAAAATGACACCTGCTGAACTCCCAAAGAGAATTATTGTGGTTCAGTAATATTAAGAATTTCTTTTCTTCCTGGGCAAAAAGTTAGATCTCATTTCTCAATTTTGCCTCCATAAGTATTAAGTTCTAACTGACATGTGGTAGATTGTAACAATAACTCCTAGTGAATTATGTCTTTGCATATGAACATATTTCATCAGGTTTTGGAAAATTGAATTAAAAATTAACTAATTATTTTTGTTTACTTTTTTGACAGATACACACGAGACATAGAGAGAGAAATAGATCTTCTATTTGCTGATTCATTTGCCAAATGCCTACAATATCAAAGGACAGACCAGGCTAAAACCAGGAGCCAAGAACTCAATCCAGGTCTTTCACAAAGGTTACAGTAACCCAACTGCTTAAACCTTCATTTGCTACCTCCCAGGGTCCACATTAGTGGGAAACTCTAATCAGGAGCTATATTCAAGTAAAAAACCCTGTCACTCTGATATGGCACACATAACTCATGTCTTAATCACTAGACTAACCCTGACACAATGTATACATTTGCTGCAAAAAATATTGTGAAATCCATTCATATTTTTTCATAGTACTCATTGTGTTGATGAATTACCACTTTTCTTCCAAAAAAGTAAATTTATCCTTTAATTTCATTTTCAATTATTGAAGTACTGGTATATCTCTATTGCTTTGCAATGTGACTTTAGTACTTTTCAGATCTACAGGTGGAGTTCAATATTAACCCTACTAATTCTTATACACTTCTTCAGGGAGGAAAGTGAGAGAGAGAGAGAGAGAGAGAGAGAGAGAGAGAGAAAGACAGAGGAGAGAGAGAGAGCGGATCACTCTGCTGGTTCACTCCTCAAATGTCCATAATGGCCCAGACCGATCCAGGGTTAAAGTGGGGAGTTGGGACCTCAAACTGTATTTCCCACATAAGTGGCAGGAAGCCAATTATTTGAGCATCACTACTTTTCTCAGGACATCTGTGACCTCTCTGAATTTGGGCTGACATTGTGACTTGTTTTGACTAATAGAATATAACCAAATTAATACCATGTGACCTCTTATTAGGTCTTCAGGGAACTGAATCTCTGTTCATATCCTCTTGAAATATTTCCCTGCCACGGTTATGCCTTTAAGAAACTTGGAATAAAAGGATGGCGCCATGGCTCACTAGCCTAGTCCTCCCCCTACGCCACCGGTACTCCGGGTTCTAGTCCAGGTCCGGGCACCGGTTCTGTCCCGGTTGCTCCTCTTCCAGTCCAGCTCTCTGCTGTGGCCTGGGAAGGCAGTGGAGGGTGGCCCAAGTGCTTGGGTCCTGCACCCACATGGGAGACCAGGAGGAAGCACCTGGCTTGTTGCTTCGAATCAGCGCAGCGCGCTGGCTATAGCGGCCATTTGGGGAGTGAACCAACAGAATGAAGACCTTTCTCTCTGTCTCTCTCTCTTACTGTCTAACTCTGCCTGTCAAGAAAGAAAGAAAGAAAGAAAGGAAGAAAGAAAGAAAGAAAGAAACAAACAAACAAACAAACTTGGAATAAAAGACTACCTGGAAATATGTCCAGTCAATTCAGATGAACCTGTGTCCAAACAGATATTCAACTGAATGAAGACACAGAAATATGCCAAAGCATGAGTAGGAAAAGATCTGCTCAATCAACCCGTGGGAGTGTGAGGAAAAAATAAACTATTGTTTTAGGAAATGGAGTTTTGGGTGACCTCTTTCACAGAAAGTGTTAACAGATACAGAAAGCAACACTTGCAAAAATGGTTCTATCATTTCTAGCCCTGACCTATGAAATGCTCCTGTGAGCATTCTTAAGTGCTCATTTCTTTTTCTCCAGATCTGGAATGGGATTGATGATCAACAAACCTTAGTAGTCATTCATTGAATATATCAATGCGCCCAGATTCTAGTTCCTGAATGATTGTCCATTTAGATATTTACTAGACAAATGCAGATTTTTTAGAAAGAAATAAAGTGCAAAGATACTTTAATTATACATTTTGAATTCTATTTATTGCAGAAGTTAGCATATACTAATGAATATACCAAAAGTAGTAGTAGTATTATGACCTTTGCCATTTATTTAATGTCTTTTTAAAACATTTTATCTAAAAAACCTTTTGTGAAAAATACTTTTTATTTGTATATAATTACGTTTTCAATACAAATTGATTTTTGTCACACTAAAACATATTGAAAAAAAAAGAAAAATTCAGTTGACAAAAGCATCTATCCATAAAACCAGCACTAGAATTATATCACATTTTGTTCCTTGCCCATGAGTACTTTTAAATTATATTTATGTAAATTTTTAGCTAACATTATATTATATAGTTTCCATAGGTAGTCACAACTTTCTAAAAGGGCTACATCACACTACATCTAGTGAACATAGCTTAGCACTTCCTAGGCTTTTTTATCAGTTCTAACTTTAAAATATTCAGAATTCTAATTCCATAGTAAGCATTTTTTAAAATCCAGCTTCTTCCTTTTCCGTATCAATTCTGTTATTTTTATTTACTTAAATTCAGTATTTTGTTTATGTTACTTTATGGACATTATTTAGTATATCACTTAGCTAGAGTTATTTGCCTTAAGTTTCTGTTATGCTTATTTAAAAAGTGGTAACATTAGCATAACAATGGTTTATTATTTACCAAGGCCAGTAGTCTTCCTACATTTTGGCTTTCCCAGGCCATAGCAGAGAGCTGACCAGAAGAGGAGCAACAAAGACTAGAACTGGCACAGATATGGGATGCCAGTGTCACAGGCAGAGGATTAACTTACTGTGCCACAGCGCCAGACCTTATTTTAAAGCCCTGGACTGCAGCATCGGCATCCCATTTGGGCGATGATTCAAGTCCCAGCTGCTCCATTTCTGATCCAGCTCCCTGATAAACACCTAGGGAAGCAGCAGGAGATGGCCTAAGACCTTGGGCCCCCGCACCCATATAGGAGACCCAGAATTAGCTCCTGTCTCCTGGCTTCAGATCTACTCAGCTTTTGCCTTTACAGCCTTTTGAGGGGTGAACCAGTGCATGGAAGACCTCTCTCTCTCTGTCTCTACCTCTCTGTGTAACTTTTTCAAATAAATAAAATAAAATAAATATTTTTTAAAAAAGCTAATGATTATCTCAATAGGTGCAGAGAAAACACATGATAAAATACATTCTTTCATGATGAAAACCTTAAGCAAATTGGGTATAGAAGGAAAATTCCTCAACACAATCCAGGAAATATATGACAAGCCCATAGCCAGCATAATATTGAATGGGGAAAGTTGGACGCATTCCCACTAAGACCCAAAACCAGGCAAGAATACCCACTCTCACCACTACTAGTCAGTATAGTTTGGGAAATTTTTGCCAGAGTCATTAGACAAGAACAAGAAATGGAAGGAATACAAATGGGAAAGGAGAAAGTCATATTATCCCTGTTTGCAAATTATACTTCTGATAAAAGATAATATCCATGATATATAAGGAACTCAAGAAATTCACCTACAGCAAAGCAAGCAATCAACTTAAGAAATGGCAAAAAAACATGAAGAGGCATTTTTCAAAAGAGGAAATCGAAATGACCAACAGACACATGGAAAAGTGCTCAGGATCACTAGCCATCAGGGAAATGCAAATAAAAACCCCAAAGAGGTTTCACCCCATTCTAGTTCAAATGGCTATCATCCAAAAATCAAAAAAATAAAAAATACTGGTGACAATGAGGGGAAAAGATACCTTAATACACTATTTATAGAATTGTAAACCAGTATACCGTTATGAAGACAGTATGCAATTCCTCAGAAATCTGAAAACATATCTATCATGACTCAGCAATTCCACTCCTGGGTAATTACACAAAGGGAATTAAATCAATATATGAAATATTTGTACCCTGATATTTATACAGCTCAAGCTACAATAACTAAGATATGGAATCAACTCAAGTGTCCATCAAAAGATGACTGGGTAAAGAGCTTTCAGTGTATGAATATGATGGAACATGACTCAGCCACAAAAAAGAATAAAATCCTCTCTTTCACCACAAAATGGATGTAACAGAATGCCATTATGCACAGTAAAAAAAGCCAGTCCCCAAAAGACAAATATAACATGTTTTTCCTGAGTTGCCATCACTATTGCAGATTACAGAAAAATTGTAATGTATATATGCAAAATCAACATTTTGTCACAACTTCTACCACGGTCATGTGTCAGCCAAATTATCTCTCATTCTTTTAGTTTCAGTAGGACAACAAGTTATTTTAATCACTTTTAACACCAACCTGTAGCTTAATAACTCAAACTCTGGAGACCAAATACCCTATTAGGAATAATTTTTTCCCAAGGGAGAATATAGATAAATACATGTTGTATCCCCGAATCAGAGAAACAAAGACTATCAAAAGTAGAAAATATTTTAGAAGCAATTTAAATGTCCACACACTGTCTTGAGATCCTTTCTACCATATTCCCATCAAGCAGATTCTCAGCTTCTGCACCAACATCTTTAGAATAAGCAATTCAGTCTTAATTTGTTACGACAGACAAGAGCATTTATAGGCTTATAGTTTGCACTGGTGATAGTTTCCCGAATACCATCTTTAGAAATTCGTCATCTTCATAAAAATGTTCATAATATGAGGGTAGTTAAGGCTATCCAAACACCCTCCCAATGTTGCCAAAGAAAGTTGATCACAAAAAAATTCCAATAGAGAAAAATCACTGAATTCTGTTTTCTTTATTTGGTAATTTTCCTATTAGTTATCATTATCAGCTGAGCTCTATTCTCTACTGCTGAAAAAATGCCTATGGCAGTAATTATGTATATGCAGAGCTTTCCAAAATGAAGAGCTGAGAAGTGAAATTGACTGCCAAGCTCCCAAAGGCTCTGACAATGGTTGTCAGCTGTTTAGTATACCTCTCCTCATTAGTGATAAATAAAATAAATAAAAATTTTGGTAGTAGCTCCTATGGACTGATCTCACAGTATTTCATGTGAATATAAGGACTGAGGACATTTCAGAATACTGGCTAAAATATAAATAAGTTCTAAATCAAAATAAAACTTTGTATAAAATTCACATTTTATATGTCTAATTTTTTAATTGATTAGTTTGCAGCATGGTAGAATGGAAAGCAAGTCAAAATAAGTTATGAATTTTGTTTTTCATCACTTAATTAGAAAAACTTTAAATATTCTATGACTCCATTATTTCATTTATAAAAGAGAAGCATCAGTGTTTATCTGGCAGTGGTGGGGTAGTTAGTAAATGAGATAACAGATATGTAAATCTTCCCAAGATTTTCTTTTTAAATCCTGTAAGATTGCATAAACTCAAGAGATTTTTATCATACATTTCTTTCACATTAAAATATTATCATATAAAAATTACAATGAAGAGACACTGTGTTCTTAATACCCATTTAGATATAATCATAATTTTCAATACATGTGAAAATATGCATTTTCCCCAATTTTTTATTTCTTTTTGTCCCATGCATTAGTCAATGAAAATTACACAGAGATGATATCACTTAAGAGACGGTAAATAAATTCTTAACATGCAATTTATTCATTGTTGGTAGAAATTATACACAAAGGTATATTGTTTCTTTGCTCTTAGTATTATCATTGGGTCAATACTGAGATATGTGAATATTTATGTGATTTTAAACATTTTTATTGTTCTATATTCTTGCTGTCCACTGTTGTTAGTTTTTGCAACATATTAGACTATTAAAAACTTAGTAGCTTAAAGCAATGATTTATTTTCCATGCTTCTGTGAGTTTCTGGGATTAAAGCTGGCTCAGTTATGCCACTACATTTAACAGAACACAGGGGTACATGAGCTTCTTCTGAGCAACTCAAGATCCCTGATAATTGCAGGAGTTCTATGAAAAGGTAACATCACATTAAAAACTCAAAACTGACTATTATTGCTTACTACACAAAAGAGGCAAATACTATATATCAGACTTTGTCCAGCCCATAATCCTGAGCTATTAGACATTTACCAGTACACCACCTACTGGAGGCATAGCTGGGCTACAGGGTTCACGATAACCACTCAAAGGCCAATAGTCCTCCCTATGATCCCTTTCTGTAGAACCAGCTTTCTCTCCCAGCAGATTCAGAGCAACACTCCAAAAGGATGCAAGGGAGAGTTGTGACCTGTACCGAGAGTTGCATAACGTTACTCTGTCACATGCCATGGGTTACTTATGCATTTCTTTTTCCTATAAAATTAATGCAGCTTGCTAATAGCTTTTACAATCAGAATTATGTGATAAAATCCAGGTGAAACACTTATGACAGAAACAGGTACGGTAATAATATTCAATAAATGACAGTTACTATATTACTGTATATTTTATATCCCTAAAATCTCTTCTGTCAGTCATTTCTTTGACCTCACTAGCATTATCTTTGTGAAAGAGATACTACTTAATTCCTCCCACTGAATCTTATCTACAATAATTCTGTCAATAGCACCATGCCTATAATTGTACATTTGGTCATTTGTCACATTCCCTTTTAGTCTGTGAATCTTTGAAATCTCAAATTCCTGGTTACATTTCTATTTTTGTCATAAGCATTCAGCAATATGTGTAGAAAAGCCATTTAATAGATACTGATCGAGTTAGTGCTTCTTTTAATGGTGATGAGAATACTTTACATGTTCTGTATAAATTTTATAATATTGATGTAGATGTGGAAATATATTCTGGGAGAAAAAAAACAAAGAACATTATTGAACTAAAATAAATAACCACATCATGAAATAATGGAAATACACACAGAATGATGGTAAACACACAGTATGGATAGCTTAAGACAGACTGCCACCAGGAGACAACTGTCAAAATATGAGAATCAATGTTATGCAGTAGTCAAAAGCACATACTCTCAATACAGTTGCCTCATAATAAAATCCCAGCTCAACAGTTTTCACTGTGACATTGGCAAAATTACTTAAGCTGCCTCCCAGGCACTTTAGCAGGAAGGTGGACCAGGAGTGGAATGGCCAGTGCTCAAACTCCGGGACCCTGCTAATATGAGATGCATGTATCCCAAGTGGTACCTTAAGTACGTACTTCACAACTTTGCCCCTTGTTTACTTTTTAATTTATTATTTTGTCTTCATGAAGGAACATGGTTTTCTTGAATTTTATGCACAAAAATTTAAATACACTAATGCTATTTTGATTTGTACAGATATTATTTGAAATTCACCTCCATTTTGTACAGTTAATGTTGTCTAGTCATGATATTTCATCTCCCCTAGAGGTAAGTTTTCCTTTTTGCATACTGTAGAAAAATGTCCTGGTCACATTATTTTTTCCTTATTTTGTTTTTTACTTTAATTTTAATCTATATTTTGCTATTTACCCTATGAGATTCTCTTTGTGTCTGGTATTACACCCAGAAATAAGATGAATGTTGTTTTATTATTATTATTAGAATTTCCTCATTTTGAGCCTGATCTATGCTTACAGATCATGAGTATAGACAACTATAAAACACATTAAACATGTACTCACTGAGCTGGTCATCTGTCTATTGGCACTTAGCTTTCCTCTCAAAACTCTGAGATACCCACTTCATTACAGGGAGCTTGAAGCCTGAAAACTTTATTTCCATTGATCTTCTGGGCTGCCAGAGGGAAGCATAAATAAGGAATTGGAAGATGGAAAGAAGAAAATAGTGTTTTTGCCTTCCTGGGTACCTTTAGAAGGGTCAACAGGATATTTAGATACCCTGCAGGATTTTAGCCTCCCTGTAACTACACCGACAGCTCTCCAGTGCAACCAGAAGTGGCTCAGCCATGGAATGACCATTCCCACTACAATCGGCAGCCACTTGCTGCCTCATAGGCTTGTTTTTAATTTTAATTGCTTTTGCTACTGTGAAAAACAAATAGCCCATTATTCACTGGCAATAATTTTGCACAACCTTCAGATGGCAAGTAGACTAACAAACCCAGATTCTAATCCTTGAGATCCTTTTCCTGTGCCCACTTCCTTCAGAAATACCATATGTTAAAGTTCAATTAGTAAGTAGAAATCACTTTAGTGTTATGAAATATAAAGTGACAGGAGCCAGTGTTGTGGCACAGCAGATTCAGCCACCACCTATAACACATCCATCCCATACTTGAGCACCATTTGAGTCCCAGCTGCTCTTCTTCTCATGCAGCTCCCTGCTTATGCACCATTGAAAGCAGTTGATGATGGCCCACATATCTAGGCCCTGTAAGCCATGAGAGAGACCCAGGTGGTATTTTAGGCTCCTGACTTTGGCCTGGTCCAGCCCCAACCATTGAGGCCACTTAGGGTGTGAACCAGCAGATAGAAAATCTCTCTGTGTGTGTTTCTATCACTCTCTTTCTGTCACTCTGCCTTTCAAATAATTTTTTTGTAAAAAAATAAATGTAAAGTGAGAAATTGATAATAAAGACACTGGAAGGACCACAGAGCTAAAGGAAGAGGATGGTGCAAAGGAAACTGAAGATGAGGAAGGGGTGAAGAACCACAGTGGAAGGTGCATAGTCACTCACTGCAGTCTACCAGGTTACACTTGACTTCAACAGCTGGGGGTGTTGCCACTGCTGCTGCTTCTCTTGCTATGGATGCGCCACAGGAACTAAGCTCCCCTCCCTCTTACAGGTGCCATGAACACCACCACTGACATGCTGAAGCTACTATTGAAGTTGCTGCGCAGGCAACACCAAAAGCAGGAAGGAGCTTTTCACTCGTCATTGCCAAACTCCCAAAGTGACAGCCATCTCTGCAACATTGCCCAGAAAGCCCCGGAAGTTGCAAACATATAACACTCAGAGCAGAAGCAATGAAAGGCACTCCCATTGAAGTAGTGCTGAGAGGTCACAGAGCCTGCACCCCTCTCAACCCTGTCCCTGTCGGGGTGATCCATGAGGTACAGAATCTCTGTGGTTTATTTGGAGGAAAAGGCATGTTCTTTCTAAGGAGATATCTGAGTCCCAGGCCTGAAGATTCTTCTTTGACTTCAATCCACTTCTGCCTAGAGTAAAAATTTAGAATTTTGAATTAAAGTGACTGCTGCCTACCTTTTCTTCCAACGCACAGTGTTACTTGTTCTATATTGCTCCTGTCATTTGCGTGGAAAAAGATGCAATTGTTTCACCACATGTTTAGTTGTTTGAATAATACAAATATATATATATATATATATATATATATATTATATTACTTTAGATTAGAAATATACCATCAATCTTACTGGTCTAAATTCAAAGACCTGTGTTTCTTTCTGGACGCTTTAGGGGAGAATCGGTTTCCTTGATAGAATCTGCCTTCAGTTCCTGGCTCATGGTCCTTTTGCTACATTTTCAAAGGTTGTAGCTAAAGGTCAACTCCTTTTCGTATCACACCACTTTGACCCTTCTGTTTTTTTCACCACACCTGACAAAGGTTGACTGCCTTTAATGATGTACATCGTCATATTGTGCCACCAATAAAATTTCTTCTGAGTACCAGAATGTTGATCACATTTGTAAGGTCTCTTTCACCATAAAATACAACACATTCACAGGCACCAGGGACTAGGGTATGGACATTTTAGGAGTCACTATTCTTCCTACTATAAAAAAGAATCATTATTTCTTTTCTGTTGTTTTTGAAGATTAACTTTTATTTATTTGAAAGGCAGAGAGAGTGCTCTGTGAGTGCAGAGCAGAGATCTGAATCAGCACTCTGATTTAGGATGCCTGCATCCACAAGCACTGGCTTAACCTGCTGTGCCTCTTCAGCCCCAGAAGGAGACACTTTCTGATTCTATTTTTCCTTCTTTGTTCCTTCTCCTTTCTTTCCTTCCTTCCCTCTTTTTTCCTGTCCTTTCTTTTTTCCTCTCTTCCTTCCATCTAAAATGATCTTTTCTTGCTTTGTAACTCTCTATACAGTGAAGCATTTGACTACAGAAGCTGATCCCAATTTTATGTATTTCCAGAATAGTAAAGTGGGATATAATGGAAATAGCAAGCACTAATTCATCTTAAAATAGTTCTTCCTCCACCTGCTCTTTTGTGCAATGTGGTAAAGACAGAACAACGAGCAACACAGAGGAGATTCTTATATTTCTGAAGACAACGGTAGAGATGGTAAACCCAGACTTCTAAGTGTCAGAGTGGGAGAGAACCAGTACCATCTGAATGCAACATAACTTTTCAGGTTTTCTCCATCAGAAAATAAAAACCAACCTAAGAATATCCTCCTTCAGAATTTTTGTGAAAAATAAGCAGGCTGAGACATGAAAAAAACATTTTATAAGTTAGAATGTCCTATTATTTTGAACAGACACAGAAAGTTTAATCATTTGTGAAAATGCAAAATATTAAATGAAATATTACATTAAATTTTCACTAAGCCTGGAGGAACTACTATTCCATTCTTTAACAGGTAGATGTTTGAAATTTATGTGAAAGTAGAAGCATTGCTTTTGCACCAATCTTTTTTTTTTTTTTTTTTTGACAGGCAGAGTGGACAGTGAGAGAGAGAGAGAGACAGAGAGAAAGGTCTTCCTTTTGCCGTTGGTTCACCCTCCAATGGCTGCCGTGGATGGCGCACTGCGGCCGGCGCACCGCTCTCATCCGATGGCAGGAGCCAGGTGCTAGGTGCTTTTACCTGGTCTCCCATGGGGTGCAGGGCCCAAGCACTTGGGCCATCCTCCACTGCACTCCCGGGCCACAGCAGAGGGCTGGCCTGGAAGAGGGGCAACCGGGACAGAATCCGGTGCCCCGACCGGGACTAGAACCCGGTGTGCCGGCGCCGCAAGGCGGAGGATTAGCCTGTTGAGCCACGGCGCCGGCCTTTGCACCAATCTTTTAACTTTGTCTTTAAAGAATAGTCATTAATGGCCTCCATGCTGTGATTCAGAGGGTAGTGCTAACTTCCCCCACCTAGTGTGTCCTGACATAGTTTCCTAAGATTCTCACATGTACCAAACCCTGTGTCAAATTTTAGAAGTATCTCTGTGCATACAATCATATCCCACCTCTTCTATGCTCACATTTTTACTGTAAAAGATGCATACATAATACACCATACATATGTTGTAGAAAAAGGGTGCAGATTGGTGCCTCCTCACACAGGACACCAAAAGTAAGGAAAAAGGCACAGGACAGGGAGGAGACAGAATACAAACTCGCAGCCAGACTGAAATGTATCCAGAGAAAATAAACTCGCAGAGGTCGACCAACTGCCAGTGTGTACATCGATGGAACACATGACAGAGTCCACAACGCAGCAAGCTGGGTCTTTTGCTATCTTAGGTGGGCTGTAGTGGGTGCGAGGAACAGTAGATGGAGATGAGCTTCTCCATATTGGTTTGTCAAGTTTGGCCTATTGACTTCCAAACCAGTGGAAGAATGCAGGTGGTGGGGTGGGGAAAAATACAGGGTGTTAGAATGAACTGGACTCTTGAAAGAAAACAGAGGTAACTAAAATGTCAGGGGCTTATGTCCTTGTTCCATCATTTGCAATATACATACATAAACTCATTCTAAGCTATGTAAGAAGTTATATTGAGGGGCCAGCGCTGTGTCATAGTGGATAGAGCTGGCACTTGCAGTGCCGGCATCCCAAAAGAGCGGCAGTTCGAGTCCTGTCTGCTTCAGTTCCAATCCAGCTCTCTGTTATGGCCTGGCATAGCAGTGGAAGATGGCTCAAGTGCTTGAGCCCCTGCACCATTGGGGAGACCCGGAGGAAGCTCCTGGCTCCTGGCTTAGGATCAGCACAGCTCTGGCCATTGTGGCCAATTGGGGAGTGAACCAGCTGATGGATGACCTCACTCTCTGCCCTTCCTTCTCTGTCTGTGTAACTCTTTCAATTAAATAAATAAATCTTTTTAAAAAAGAGTTATATAGACAACACTAAAGCTATTCTTTGGATACTAAGTGTTCAAGAATCTTTGTTTCTTCCTACACACTGGAAGATTAGTGCACTGTGCATTGCAGATGTAAAAATGTGGTGAAATAGCACCATTTCCTCATCCCTAGGTGATGAGTCTAAAATAAGACAAATGCATGGGAAGGCATAGATTCTTCTCTGCCACTTGCTGAAACACTCTCTTTAGAAGGTCTCAAAGGAAAAGAGCAATAAGAAAAGAAAGGGAAGAAGGAAAAAAAAAATAAATCCAGTAATCTTTCTCAAATGAATGGCAATTTTAATTTCAATTACAGTTCCTAATGGAAAATAGTGAATTTCATTTTTAAGAAGTACATTTCTCTTTGATCTCGGGAAACTGTTTGAAGTTATGAAGAATCTCTGCATTCATTTTCTAATTTAACTTACTCTTTTTATAGTTATACCTGTAAATTATTAATTAATTAGTTTTTAGTATATAAACTTCTGCTTCCATACTGAAAACAATGCTTTTTTTTCCCCATTGGACAGTTTTATGCTTTGGTGAACTGCTTCCAATATAATTCCCTGTGGCTACTTTGAGACTGAATATTTGAGACTGAATAATATTGAAATTCAGCTAGGGGCCAGTGCTGTGGTGCAGTGGATTAGGACTTGGCCTGCAGTGCCAGCATCCCACGTGGGTGCTGGTTTGGGTCTTGGCTACCCTTCTTCTGATCCAGCTCTTTGCTTATGATCTGGGAAAGCAGTGGAGGATAGCCCAAATGCTTTGACTTTGTGCCCTCATAGGAGACCTAGAGGAAGCTCCTGGCTCCAGCTCCAGATGTTGTGGTCATTTGGGGAGTAAACCAGTGGATGGAAGACCTTTCTTTCAGTCTCTCCCTCTCTTGGTAACTCTCTCTCAAATAAATAAAAGCTTTTTTAAAAAAAGGAGATTTAACTAGAATTCCTAATACTGTACAAATGCCTTACCTGGAGCACTTCAAATTCTGGATGTAGTGCAGAAAACAATCACGTGGGAGTGGGGGACTAAGGGAATTGACATTTGTCCATAAGTGATCATTCCACAGATGAATAACTATCAGGATCACTGGATTACCAAATTGAAATACACATGGAATTCATCTGTAAACAGGTTCAATACTGATGTAATTCTATTTCAGTTGTAAGTAACATGCAACGAATTAAACACTGACAGAAACTATGCACTCTAATGACATTTGTAGAAGCATAGCTTGCTTGTTTAACTATTTAGGCAGGCTGGCACCGTGGCTCAATAGGCTAATCCTCCGCCTTGTGGCGCCGGCATATCAGGTTCTAGTCCCGGTCGGGGAGCCGGATTCTGTTCCGGTTGCCCCTCTTCCAGGCCAGCCCTCTGCTATGGCACGGGAGTGCAGTGGAGGATGGCCAAGTGCTTCGGCCCTGCACCCGCATGGGAAACCAGGAGAAGCACCTGGCTCCTGGCTTTAGATCAGCGGGATGCGCCAGCCGCAGCAGCCATTGAAGGGTGAACCAAGGGCAAAAGGAAGATCTTTCTCTCTGTCTCTGTCTCTCTCACTGTCCACTCTGCCTGTAAAAAAAAAAAAAAAAAAAAAAAGTTTAAGAATTTAGACAAAGGTTGATAATTTTATCAAATATAGTACTTGATTTTGCATTGATAATCTGTTTAATGGTATAAACATTTCTTTTGTAAGAATACCTTGATCATTTTATATTAAATATCTCAATTTTACCTTATATTTGATGTACAGGCAAACTTCAACAAGTTCATGGAAAATGCACATTAGCTTTTTTGTTTCTCCATAAACTTTTTAAGCACTCTAATTTGTTTTTTTTATAAAGCTTTTATTTAAAGAATATAAATTTCCAAAGTACAGCCTATGGATTACAATGGCTCCCCCCCACACAACTTCCCTCCCACCCACTACCCTCCCCTTTCCCGCTCCCTCTCCCCTTGCATTCACATCAAGATTCATTTTCAATTCTCCTTATACACAGAAGATCAGTTTAGTACATATTACGTAAAGATTTCAACAGTTTGCCCTCACATAGAGACACAAAGTGAAAATACTGTTGGAGTACTAGTTATAGTATTAATTCACAATGTACAGCACATTAAGGACAGAGATCCTACATGGTTTTTTTAAAGAATTGATTAATTGTCTATGCAATTTCCAATTTAACACCAAGATTTTTTAATCATTTTCAATTATCTTTATATACAGAAGATCGATTCAGTATATACTATGTAAAGATTTCATCAGTTTGCACCCACACAGAAACATAAAATGTAAAATACTGTTTCAGTACTAGTTATAGCATTACTTCACATTGGATAACACATTAAGGACAGATCCCTCATGAGACGTAAGTACACAGTGACTCCTGATGTTGATTTAACAATTGGACACTCTTGTTTATGGTGTCAGTAATCTCCCTAGGCTCTAGTCATGAGTTGCCGAGGCTATGGAAGCCTTTAGGGTTCGCCGACTTCGATCTTATTCTGACAGGGTCATAGTCAAAGTGGAGGTTCTCTCCTCCCTTCAGAGAAAGGTACCTCCTTCTTTGATGGCCCCGTTCTTTCCACTGGGATCTCACTCGCAGAGATCTTTCATTTAGGTCTTCTTTTTTTGTGTAATTCACTCAATAATGAGAATAGAATATCATATTTTTTCTGAACAATGTTCAAAATGCAGCTTTTTAAAGGATTTTTATTTATTTATTTGTTTTTTTATTTTTGACAGGCAGAGTGGACAGTGAGAGAGAGAAAGGTCTTCCTTTGCCATTGGTTCACCCTCCAATGGCCGCCACGGCCGGCGCACTACAGCCGGTGCACCTCACTGATCCGAAGCCAGGAGCCAGGTGCTCCTTGGGGTGCAGGGCCCAAGCACTTGGGCCATCCTTCACTGCACTCCTGGGCCACAACAGAGAGCTGGCCTGGAAGAGGGGCAACTGGGACAGAATCCGGCGCCCCGACCGGGACTAGAACCCGGTGTGCCGGCACCACGAGGTGGAGGATTAGCCTATTGAGCCGGGGCACTGGCCTAAAGGATTTTTTTTTAATTTATTTGACAGGTAAAGTTATAGACAGGGAGAGAGATAGAGAGAAAGGCCTTCCTTCCTTTGGTTCACCCCCAAATAACCGTCATGGCCTGTGCTGCGCTGATCCGAAGCCAGGAGCCAGGGGCTTCCTCCTGTTCTCCCATGTGGGTGTAGGGGCCCAGGCACTTGGGCCATCCTCCACTGCCCTCCCAGGCCACTGCAGAGAGCTGGACTGGAAGAGCAGCAACTGGGACTAGAACCCAGCACTGCAGGCAGAGGATTAACCAAGTGAGCCTTTGCGCTGGCCCCCAAAATGCAGTTTTAATATTTTTTTTCTGAATGACCCTTAGCTAATTCCCTAACTTTGCTATTTTTTAAGTCTCCTATAAACTAAAGAAAGAAAATCATGTATGTTCGCTTCATGCGATAATGTAAAATACATAGAATCTTAAGCATTGCCTGGTACATTATATATATTTTTTTTTAATTCAGGGACCAGTGCTGTGGTGTAGCAGATAAAGCCACTGCCTGCAGCACCAGCATCCCATATGGGCGCAAATTTGAGACTCAGCTGTCCTGCTTCTGATCCAGCTCTCTGCTATGGCCTGGGGAATCAGTAGCAGTTGTCCCAAATGCTCTGGCCACTGCACCCATGTGAGAGCCCCAGAAGAACTCCTGGCTCCTGGCTTTGGATCAGAGCAGCTCTGGCAGTTATGGCCATCTGGGGAGTTCATTAGCACCTCATAAACTTATATCTGCCTCCTAACTAATTCATACAGATATTGCTTTGTAGAATTTATTTTATATTAAATGTGCCTTATATTGATAATAGATGAAATTAAACTCATGTTTAATAATTACCATACTAAACTAAAAATAAAGGTTGCAATACTAAAATGGACCACAGTTAGTACAGATCTATAGCATCACGCAATCACATATATTTAGAATTAATCATTTCATTTCTCAGAATTTGTCAGGATTCCTGACAATGAGTCTTTCAAAATTCTGTCACTAGACAAAAACATACTGGAAAGGACAGAGGCAGGAGTGCCTGCTTTGAACTCCGATGCTCAGTATAAGGATCTCTTCTCTGCATGTATTAGATCTGTGACAGTGAGTATTATCCACGGCCTCTTTCTTCTGGGGATCCTTCAACAATCTGTTGAGGAAGCCACGGGGCCTTCCTGGCCATTTATCATGCAGTAAGGTTTATTTCATCTGTGAACATATGGACTTGGTTACTGTCATTAAGATAGCAAAATGTAAGGCTTAAATCATCCCATGAGCCCAAGATGATGTATTATAAAAGAATGAGTGAATACAAAACGCAGTCTTTTTATCTTGCATGGTAGCATAAGAATGTGCTTTGTTCCTTTTTCTCTAATTCGCATGTGAGATAACAGAAGACCTTTGTTTTTCAGTACCCCAAATAAGAAAGTTAGAGTTATGTTTCAGGTTTTTTTTTTTTATTATTGTTATTAACAATCATTTTAGGGGCCAGCACTGTGGTACAGCAGGTTAACACCCTGGCCAGAAGCGCTGGCATCCTATATGAGTACCGGTTCCGGTCCCAGCTGCTCCACTTCCGAAACAGCTCTCTGCTACGGCCTGGGAAAGCAGTAGAAGATGGCCCAAGTCCTTGGGCCCCTGTACTGACGTGGGAAGCCAGGGGGAGGCTCCAGGCTCCTGGCTTCAGATAGGCGTAGTTCCAGCCATTACAGCCAATTGGGGAATGAACCATCCGATGGAAGACCTCTCTCTCTCTCTCTCTCTCTCTCTCTCTCTCTCTGCCTCTCCTCTCTCTGTATAACTCTGACTTTCAAATAAATAAATGAATCTTAAAAAAAAAAAAAAAACGGTCATTTTATGTACCAAAAGGGGAGATAGCTCAGCCTAAAGCTGAGCAACGTTGACAAGCATTTGTCCAAGAAAGTCAATTCATAAAAATTTTGTTTTCCATTTTTAAAACAAAGAAAAATATCAAGCTTTGAACAGGCCTTTGAAGGAGCTCAAATATTGAACATTATCCACCAAGCAGGTAAGAACCCACTGTTGTCACTAGTTTTTGAAAATATAATCAGAGGGGCTGAGGCTCACTTGCTAATCCTCCACCTGCGGCGCCAACACACCGGGTTCTAGTCCCGGTCGGGGTGCCGGATTCTGTCCCGGTTGTCCCTCTTCTAGGCCAGCTCTCTGCTGTGGCCCAGGAGTGCAGTGGAGGATGACCAAGTGCTTGGGCCCTGTACCCGCATGGGAGACCAGGAGAAGCTCCTGGCTCCTGCCATCGGATCAGCACGGTGCGCCTGCTGCAGTGCGCCAGCTGCAGCAGCCACTGGGGGATGAACCAACGGAAAAGGAAGACCGTTCTCTCTGTCTCTCTCTCTCACTGTCCACTCTACCTGTTATATATATATATATATATATATAAATATATATTCATATATATATTTATATATAATATATATATAATCAAGAGGAAAAATTGACAGACTTTGCCAACTGTCCTCATCGATTGGTTCTCATCCTTTAAAATTCCACATTTAGTTTGCTGACATAACATTAATCCATTAAATACTTTGTGTCCTGAAAAGAAAATAAAATTTCCCCCAAAACATAAAATGAACATGATGATAAAAAAAATACTGACTAAAAATTCTTAAATAGAATCAGATCTCCTACAAGTTTGAATATTATGCTTAAACAAAATCATCATTAAAAATCTGGAGCAGATGTATAGTCCAGGAGATAAGATGCCTATATCCTGTAGGGCATATGGGAGTACCTGGATCAGACTCCTCTCTCTGGCTCCTGATTCCAGTGCACACACCAGGAAGCAGCAGGAATGGCTGCAACCAGAGACAAAGAATGTCTGCCATTCACATGGGAGACTTAGATTGAGTTCTCATCTCCTGCCTTCAACCTTGGCCCCGCCCTGGCTGTTGCAGGCATATGCTGAGTGGACCAGCAGGTGAAATATCTCTCTCTCTCCCTCCCTCTCCCTCTTTCTCTCTCTCTCTGCTTCTCAAATAAATACTTAAAAATAGCATTTAAGTCACCCAAATTATGATTTTGCACATATTTTATACATACAATTATGATTTTATATATGTATAATCCGTGTTGTAATATATATAAATATCATATGTACACATTAATTTTATACTTGTACATATCACATTTATACTCATACAGCCTTATGATCCATGGTTGTTTCCATTTATGCCAAAAAACCTGTGATAGTATAATTAAGTGGAACAATATTCCCAAGTAAAAAATTGCAAAATGAAAATCTATTCATGGCATTTACACTTAATAAAACAAGTGTTACTAATTTAACTTAAACATATCTAAGTCAGGATTCTAAGAGTGAATGAATGTCCCTCCCCAGAAATATACTAAAAAACATTGTTTTTTCTAATAGGAAATAAAAACTACCTTCCTTCCTTTCTCTCTTTATTCCTTCTTTTCTTTCTTTCTTTCTTTCTTTCTTTCTTTCTTTCTTTCTTTCTTTCCTTCTTTCTTTCTTTCTTTCTTTCTTTCTTTCTTTCTTTCTTTCTTTCTTTCTTTCTTTCTTTCTTTCTTTCTTTCTTTCTTTCTTTCTTCTTTCCTCTCTCTCTCTTTCTCGCTCTCTGAAAAAAACCAGAGATTAAACCAAGAACCCTTATTGAGTAATAGAAAGAGTGGCATTCACCTATCATATATGCAGTACTGTTGTTTTTTCTCCCTAAGGAAAATCACGTGGAAACATTCACTCTGTTACTGACTGGACAGCCTTAAAAAGGCTTTGTGGTCTTCAAAGTGTGAGTCAAGGACCAGTACATCATCATCACCTGGGAACCTGTGAAAAATGGCATTATTGAAACCCCTCCCCAAACCTACTCAATCATAAACTCTGGGTTTAGACTATTTTAACAAGCATTCTATTTCACAAGCCCCCCAGGGCATTTTGCTATGCCATGAAGTTGAGAACCTTGGGCTTAATGAAATTGTCTATTAGTTTCTGTCCCTTCAGATGTGGTTGAATCCAGACTTTTCCTCTGATTCTGCAGCTTTGACCAATTTTCTCACAGTGCAACCCTGAGGTCAAGATCTCACTTGTAAATCTTGGAGCACAACACAAAGTGATAAGATATTACATTATGAGAAGCAGCAGTATAAGGCTCAAATAAAATTACACGGAGTAACACTGATGAAAAGAATATTTCAAGAAATCCTGAACTCAAAAAGGGATGCTATTATTTTCATTTTAAAGTAACTTACAATGGAAATTTTCTAGTGCACCCACTGTTCAGCATTCACTGATCATATCTCAATCTGGTTTTCATTTTTGCTCTTTGTATTATCACATTTTGCACCTGGTGCAAACCAGTCACCTTCCTCATTTTCCAGGGTCACCTTAGACACTGGAATTGTTTGCCTTCCAATAAGATATTCTTAACGAATTGGCCATTTGGTGGAGGAAGGGTTGTAAGGGAAATAAGGCTGCAACCAGAGACAAAGAAAGGCAAGCAGATCCCTGACACAAATCTTGCAATTATCTGGAGAAGCAGCTAACCATGGTTATCTTGTTCAGAGAGGGAAGATGTCCTAAGCTCTGTTTTCTGTAACTTCAGTCATAAATCTGTCCTATAAATCCACCCCAGGTATCTGTTTTATAGACGTAGTAAACCCACCAACAATTGAGAGTGTGGTCTTAAGTCTCATAGACCAGTTCCCTTGAAATGGTGCTAAGTCATGTAAGCAGCAATTTAAATCCACCAGTGCCAAAACAGGTAAGGCATGATGTTCATGAACCTATGAATATTGTAAGGAACCTGGGTTTAGATGCTCAATCTCAGGAAATGATTCTCACTGCGCCTGCTGGCATTACAGACTGTGTTTGATCCTCCACTATCTCTGGGGCCTGTTTGAATGAAGGGAGTTTTCCCACCCCAAGATTCTGTAACAGGGTTGGGGAGAGAAAATAAAAGAAATAGAGAGGGACCATTAGAATATGAATAATGCATTTTAATAATTTTTTGTGTCTTGCTTCTTCTGGATTTCCAAAAAAAAAAAAAAATCCACACTGTGACTTACCTCACTAATGTTGATTTCCTAGGATTTCTAACTCTTATATTTTTCTCCCTATTTAACATTTGAATTATAAGAATATTGTGATGTTTTCTACTGTGAAATAGAAAAGTCCATCAATTTACCTTAAATATGGCAGTTTTCTTATTATACTATTGAAACTACTCATCTTCTGCTTTGGGATGATACACAAATGCATGAGCTTTAAAATATATATGTGCAATTTCATAGCACAGATGAAGATTATGATTTAAAATGCAAAACCTTGTTGGATTTCAAAACAAATAGCCAAATGCATGGCATCATAAAGTAAAACCCTCTTAACACTTGCTGCCAATTAAGGGGCTAAGTTATTAGGAGATACAAATAACTTCATGTACTTTGTGAAATTGAAATAATTTAGCCATCTTCTATTCCAGGATCCAAAGAACTCTTTCAACTTGTATTTTGAGTAAACATTATCAAGTGTCAAAGCTATCTCTATTTCTCATATCATCCATATTTAATAAAGAATTGTAGGAGGAACATAGATTTCCCCTTACTAATATGCGTTGAAATACAGCCAAAGAAGGCCCAAGTACTTAGGCTTCTGCCACCCTTGTGGGAGACCTGAATGGATTTCCTGTCTCCTGGCTTTGGCCTAACCCAGCCCATTTGATGAGTCAATCAGAAGATGGAAGATTCTCTCTCTCCCTCTCTCTCTCTCTTTCTCTCTCACTCTTTCTGTGTGTGTGTGTGTTTGTGTGCATGACTCTAACTCTTAAATAAATAAACAAGTAACTAAATCTTTAAATAGTAGAAGAGCATTTTGAACCTTGCTTTCAAATTTAGAAGAGAAAATTCTTATTTTACAGCATGATTTTTAAATAATTATGTCTGTGATTTAGGCTTCTGAACAAGTACTTATGTATCAGCTCTTTAAAATAAACAGAAAAGTCATCATTATATGAAGTATAACATGGAATACCTGGACTTAGAGATACGGTGTATTTTCTGAGGTTTGTGTATAGGCAATTAGTTTTAACTCAGGGTAATGTTCTCATAAATAGGGAACAAATATTAGCAAATGCATTAATTAGTCATGCTACACTTCTGTCATTTGGAATAATGTGTTTATTTGAACTAAGGTCTCCTATTTATTAGAGTCATTAATGACTGTCAGTAAAAGACAGTGCTGTAGCATTTCAGCAATATTAGAGGAATGCACAGGTATTATATTAGCAGAGCAATAGTCTCATTCTCCATTTTAATAGAATAAGCCAAGCATAGCATGAAGCTTCCCAGGCCTGTTTCAATTGCATACCTCTGCTGCGATTCTCACGATACATTCTCTGTCATTTTCATTCTTACACTTGTTTTAGAATATTTGCATATAAGTAATGAGACATCTACAGGAGGGGACCCACGTCTAAATGTAAAATTCACTTATGTTCCCATGCATGCCATATACATAGCCTGAATGTAAGATTATATAATATTTTAGTGTGTCTATGTTTTGCTTGCTACCTATCACATGAGGTCAGGTGTCTGAATTTTTCACTTGTGGTATCAAATCAGGGCTCAGAAAGTTTGGGATCTTTGAGTATTTCATATTTTTGATTTCCTGATTAAAGATTGTTCATTCTGCTGTATATATATATATACACACGTGTATATGTGCAAGTTAGTTTACACACCTACATTCACACTTGTCAAGTGAAAGGATCTAGAAGGAAACACATCCTGCTTGCAAAAAGCACATTTATCATTGAAGATGTTGGTTTCAATAGCATTCTCCAATGAAAATAATCAAGGCTTCTTGAAGAAAATGGTTGATTCTAAAACTAGGAAAGTATGTAGTATAACGTAGTAACAGAAAGTTAAGAGGGTGTAAGAACAGAGTACATACATTCACACATATACAACGTGAGTATCAAAGGGACATGAATGAAAACCAAAGATGTCCCAATGGCAAGACCTGGAACAAAGATTTGAGTAACTAATATAGTAATCTTGGACAATAACTCATAAGATAAAATAAATAGGTATAATTCTACATTCATAAGATCAAATGATTTAAAAATTGGGAGAAACAAATCTACTGTACATAAGAGTATCAAGTTAATCATGTAATATACCCTTATGGATATAGAGCATATCTCTTGATTCTTTTATTTGATCTGATAAGAATGTAATTTTTTTCTTTTTCTTTTAAAGATATATTTATTTATTTGAGGGGCAGAAATACAGAGGGAAGCAAAGAAAGAGAGAAAGGGAAAGAGAGAGAGAGAGAGGGAGAGAGAGAAGGAAGGAGAGAGATATTCTGTCAGATGGTTCACTCCCCAAATGGTTGCAAAGGCTGGAGCTGGGCCATGCCAAAGCCAGGAGCCAAGAGCTCCTTCTGGCTCTCCCATGTGGGTGCAGTGGCCCAACCACCTTTGCCATCTTCCGCTGCTTTCCCAGGCACATTAGCAGGAAGCTGGATGAATAGTGGAGCAACTGGGACTTGAAAGGGTACCCATATGGGATGCCAGCACTGCAGGAGGATGCTTACATTTTTATGCCACAAAGCTGGCCCCAAAATTTCAATTTTTTTGGTATCTTTCCAAAAAATACAACCTTATTCTAACTGTGAAAAAAATGTCAAGCCAATTCCAATTTAGGGACATTCTATAACGTATGTGACTAGTAAACTCACAATTATTAAGAAAGAATCTGGAAAATCCCAGAAACTAGCATAACCACACAACAAAGAAGAACCCAATTAAATCTAACAACCAAATGTAATGATAGCCTGTTAGAGAAAAAGGTCGTAGAAAAAAAAAAAACTGAGGAAATTTGAATAAAGGATGGAATTTAGTTCTTAGAATATTTTCTTATTGTGGAAATTTTATTATATTAACATAAAATGTTATTAACAGGACATTTAGCTATACAGGATAAGGAAATTATTTAAATTATCTTCACAGTAATTGTATAAAACTGAAACTTCTTTTTATTTTTTTAATTTTAATTTTATTTTAGGATTCAATGATTTTTTTAAAAGATTGATTTAAATTATTTGGAAGACAGAGTTACAGAGATGTAGAGACAGAGAGAGAGGTCTTCCATGCACTGGTTTGCTCCCCAAATGGCCCCAATGGCCAGAGCTGCGCCAATCTGAAGCCAGGAGCCAGAAGCTTCTTTTGGGTCTCCCACACAGGTGCAGGGGCCCAAGGATGTAGGCCATCTTCCACTGCTTTCCCAGGCCATAGCAGAGAGCTGGATCAGAAGTGGAGCAGCCAGGACTAGAAGCAGCGCCCATATGGGATGCCGGCACTTGAGGCCAGGACGTTAACCTGCTGTGCCACAGCGCCGGCCCCAGGATTCAATGGTTTTTAACATCTTGCCACATTAATTTCATATGTAGCTATTACAAACATACACATATATGCTATTTTTCTTAAAATCAGATATATTAATATCACAAAGTTTAGAGAGAGTACATGATAATCACCATAGATTAACAAAAGAAGGGTATTTTACCATTAGATGGCAAAACCTAAGGTAATATGTATACTTATAACTGTCTATATACCAAATAATATGATATCCATACCATTTTTATACTCCATATCGACCTCCACATACAAGATAAAGCATGTGATATTTATCTTTCTGTGTCTGTCTTATTCCTTTCAGCATAATGATCTGTAGTTCCATCAACTATATTGCATATGTCAGGCTTCAATTCTTTTTTTTTTTATGACAGGAATATTCCATTGCTTATATGTATACCACATTTGCTTCATCCAGTTATCATCAGTTGAAGGACAAATAGGTTTAATCTGTATCTGTGCTATGGTGAATTTTGCTGCAATAAACATGGGAGTGCAGGTGTAAAACTTCTCAAGTTAAAAGCTCAATAAAGAAATCAATGCAACACACTTAACAAAAAGAGTTCAAATGCTGAAGTCTGAGAAATAGTGTCTTAGAAAATAAAAAAAAAATGCACATTGCACCTTAAAGTTAGTGGAAATTCCTAGAGAATAGATAACTCTTAAACTATTAAAGTCAACATCTATATAATCACTTTTAATTTTTGTGTGGACCTACTATCCCAAGGTATACAGTTCATAAAATGACCAATTATTCTACTTTGATTGCCCTGAATTTGGACTGGGATAAATTAACTGTTAGCTTATATACTTCCTCCTTGTCCCTAAGCAGCGAACACAATATATATATATATATATATATATATATATATATATATATACATATTATAAGTATCTGAGTAAAGAACATGTATTCATTTATCAATGTGTAAATATCAGAAATGCACAAGAATCCTTCCTAAATTTCCAATGGGTGGTAATGATGAAGGACAAACAGAAACTAATTTGCAAGTGAAGTGAGCATTTGTGCCCTCTATGCCAAATGAGATACTCATAAAATCATAACTGAGGTTTGATAAGTCTGAATCAGGAATAGAACTAAGAGCTGGAAGTGAGTTGACAAGTTTCCAGTTGCAGGATGGTGGTTATGTAAACTATGGAGAGGAAAGCAGTATACACAAGTTATAAGAGTGGTCCCTGATACAACTCAGAACCATAAAACAATAGAAGAAACCAAAAACAAGGATGTTTCCTCTCTCTACCCACTTTTGAGAATTACAGTAAAGCACCAGAGTTCTGAGGAAGAGTGGAAGCAATAGAAAGTAAATATCCCATGATCCATCTTACAGTAGCAGAAAAAGTATATACTTGGCATCATGACCACGTGGTCACATGAGGCTTTGAGCTGTGGTCTACAGAAGAGTAGAGTGAGGACCATACTGGGAAGAGCAATGGGAATGGCCCAGTGCAGAATGCTGTTCTATGACAAATGACAAAAAGCATCCAAAAGGAGTCTAGAGATGTGTAGAAAAATTGTGCTAGCAGAAGTCTACGACGGGTATCAAACCAGAGTGACTCCTCATTTGGGTTGTAGTGGGATTTTTGTTTAGAGACAAAACACCAGAGCCTCTTAACAGGAAGTTGTCTTTTAATATTTATTGCAGCATAAGATCCAGGTGGAATTTTTTATCCCAAAGCCTGGGCTACAACAGAGGGGTATTTCTTTATATATAGTTTTAGTTTCTTTGTCTTCCTTAAATGGTTACACGCATACTTTTGATTGGATATTCTAATAGTACAAGGCAGCCACAGGAATTGATACAACACTGTGCATGGGTACATAGTTACTGATGATATTGTTTTCCACACTCTTACTGAGCCATATGCAATCTGGCAAGTGTTAACACCATTGCTCTGAACTAGCAAGCAGAATCTGAAATGATGTTGTATATGCAGGTAATAACTACAGTTGAAGCATTCCTAGGCAAGCAGGTAATGACCACATTCCATTTCCAGGGTAAGTTTATTTTTTCTGTCTGGCCCTGGGGAGGCCTCTAACACAACTTTAGTCATGTTAGTTTGAAAAAAGTTGAATTAAAAGACAAGCCTTGTGTGCGCGTTTGTGGTGGAAGTGGGTATCAAACTGGGAAAATCCGATCTAGTTATTTATGAATTACTTATAGCATCAGGACTGTGAGGCCTGGGGACATTTGTTTTACAATGAAAAATTGATTTCTGATTAAAATTTAATTATTCTCTAAATCAAAATATGTCAAAATGCTAAGCAATTAGTTTTCTTGATTTTCTTATATGGTTTTCCTGCCTAGCGTGTCTATGTTTAGCAGCACTATGTTATGCTCCCAATTTTTGGGTAACCTTATTAATTAGCATTTCTCTACACATAATTGTTACACATAATTGGTAATTAAAAAACACCACTTGAGTCTCTAAGACATTTTCAACCTTTACATAGAGTGAAAGTACCAGGTTTTGTTACTATTAGGAAACTTTCAGACATATTTCTGACTTTGTGAATATGTCTCATGATTAAGGTTTTGAAATTCAGTAGCATATTTTTTACTTTTGGTTAACTGTAAGTCATTGGTGATTGTTTTTGTGATCTAGATACTTACTACAAATACATAAACGTGATTATCCAGGAAAATCATATAAATAACTCGCATATTGAGGAGTTTTTTGTGATCACTCATTTAGAGAAAATGTTCTGAAACGGTATATTTTAAATATCAGTAGGACGAATGGGCAATGTGATAGCTTACGAAAAGATTGACTTGTTAAACTCATTGAAGAAGCATCATCCTCTCTAACATCTCACCAATGATTCACCAATGTCTGAAATTTACTCACTGTAGAAATGCTTTTTTATTCTACACTTGGCAAAAAACAAAAAACAAAAAACATAACAATCCCCCTTGTATCTATATAGATCAACTAAGCATGCATATTCTGCTAAATTTATATAATATGTAAAGGAATGGAGAGCAGATCTTTCCTTTGATCAAATTAAACTAGATGACATCCATTTTTAATTCCCAGCAGTTTAGTTAATGAGGTAAGAACAGTTTTCTAGACTGTTGCCTACTAAGAACCAAGATGAACCAGATAAGCTAACACATTCATCCACAGTCACATTTTCTTGAATTGACTATTGTTTATTTTTCCACATTTCTATCATCAAGAGCTCTACCTAAGATCTTTATCTGGAATACTTGATCTAGTGGCTCTGAGATAACACAAGATAATGCTATACCACATAGGCCATATCCAAAATTGGTGGCATATATTATACACTTTACTTCACTTGTCAAAGTAGTAGTTTCAATTTCCCATTATATGTGGTCTGAGCAAGATTAGAACATCAAAATTAAAATAACAAATTTAAAAAGTGGATTTGCCTCACTGTAATGAACAATACAAAATTAAGAGAACTTTGTATTTCTGGTTCAGTTTAACTCTCATCATAAACTGAGGGAACTGCTATTACCCCCAATATTGAAATCAGAAAACTAAAATCCATATAAGCTTTCACTGAAGTAAACCTACTCTGGCTACCAGAATAAAAAAAAAAATTATATGTAATAATAATGATGTCTATGCACACTATTATATATATATATATATATATATATACTGTATATAACAATATATAAAACATGTGTGTGTGTGTATGTGTGTGTATCCAGGCACATGAATTAGCACTGTTGTATTTAAACATAAATAAGATTCAATAACCAGGTATCTATTTTAATCAGTGCAAATATATACACCTAGTAATTATCACTTTATAGTACATACATATTTAAAATTACTATCAATGGACTTGAAATTTATAATATATAAAGGTATATTTTTATTTGATTTAGACTGTTTTGACATCCATAATGTTAACAACTTTAAATTATCCAATAAAATCATATTATTAATTACTTAGCAGTACCCAAAATAATAAAAGCAATTTCTTTTTCATTGTGTGGGCATTCTAGTGGAAATTTGTTTACATTTTGCAGTATTTGAATAGGTAATAATGTCTTTTTGTGAGTTATTAGTCCATGTTTTAAACGAGGGCATTATTTTAATTATAGAATCTTTCAAATGTTATATAAAGGCTGAAAATGTAATTTTATTTTAATGATCTCAATTTAAAGAACTATAGCTCTCATTTTCTTAATGCTAGCAAGATTTTGATCATTGTGCTTCCTAATACAAAAACATTCAAATTTGAACTCAAAAGCATTCAAAAAAGAATGTCTACTTCTTTCCCCAGAGAAAAAGCAAAATCATTGAAGCAATAAGTGAGACCGAATCCAATACCTCTTACAGAGAAAGATCAATCTTCAGCCTCATTTGACAAATTCCTCAAATTTAGCCCTGTACATGGTCACAAAAAGCTGACATCTACAGTTTCAACATGAGCTTAAACCGCCTTCTGCACCAAGGTAAAGTCTATGCCAGGAGTCAGAGTACCTAAAACTACACCATCAATGTCTGTTACTTGGACAAAAAAGTAAAATCGTCTAAATTATGAGTGACAGATGTTTCTGAAATACGTACTGTGTTGTCACCAGCACTTTTAGTAAATGAACTAAACACGTTACTCTGTGCCCTTACAAAAGTGACTTATGAAATCGCCTTAAGCATAGACAGTGAAGTAGAAGTAAACAGGAAAGGAAATTATGCATTGGACAAGATTCTTTTCACTGCATGTGACCAAAATAAAAATTGAGGCAGCCTAAGCAAATAGAATAATGAATTATTAAAACAATGGGGTGTTTCCTAGACAGCCAGAACATCAGTATAACTAGGCCTTGAGAAAAATCCCACCCTGAGACTCAAAGGCAAGACTATTTCACCATGTTCCATTTCTGATATTCTCAAGGCATCCTATTTATTATTCTCTGCTATTCTCCTTATTATCCGATGAATATTCACTATGTGGTTCATAGCAAAAATTTGACAGGAGAGAGCACCTAGCTTTACACCTCATACAAATAGGTTATATGGCCTCAGCACCAAGAGAGACAGCATCATCCCAACTCTTTATGAAGCCAAGCACCTTTAGGGAAGCTTTACATCTGGCAGTATTTTGAATGCGGGTTCCAATTTTAACCAGCTATTTACATGTGCATACATTTAGTTTCAATGCAAGATTAATAAACTCTTCTGGAAATGAAGATTAGCGAGTCACAGAAAATTAAATCTAGAAAGTAGTTCTGCTAATCCGAGTCAGCACAAGAGCTCTTGTCCTGACTGTTGATGTACAATGTAATACTTTATCCATTTCAGTATTTTTGTTTTGTTTTGTTCTAGTACTATTGGTTGAACTCTGTAATTAACACACAATTATTCTTAGGTGTTTAAATTTTAACTGAAAAGTGATCCCTATTAAATATAACAGTGGGAATAAGAGAGGGAGGAGATGTACAATTTGGGACATGCTCAATCGGACCTGCCCCAAATGATGGAGTTAGAATTGTGCCAGGGGATTCCAATACAATCCCATCAAGGTGGCATGTACCAAGGCCATCTCACTAGTCCAAATGATCAATTTCAGTTCACAATTGATCACACTGATAGGTCTAAGAGTCAAAGGGATCACACAAACAAGACTAGTGTCTGCTAATACTAACTGATAGAATGAAAAAAAGAGAGAATGATCCAACATGGGAAGCGGGATACACAGCAGACTCATAGAATGGCAGATGTCCTAAATAGGACTCAGGCCTCAGAATCAGCCCTTAAGGCATTCGGATCTGGCTCAAGAGCCCATGAGAATATTCTAGGCATGGAAAGCTAAGACACTCTGAAAAACAAAACAAAACAAAACAAGAAGACCTAAATGAAAGATCTCTGCGAGTGAGATCCCAGTGGAAAGAACGGGGCCATCAAAGAAGGAGGTACCTTTCTCTGAAGGGAGGAGAGAACTTCCACTTTGACTATGACCCTGTCGGAATAAGATCGAAGTCGGCGAACCCTAAAGGCTTCCATAGCCTCGGCAACTCATGACTAGAGCCTAGGGAGATTACTGACGCCATAAACAAGAGTGTCCAATTGTTAAATCAACATCAGGAGTCACTGTGTACTTACGTCTCATGAGGGATCTGTCTTTAGTGTGTTATCCAATGTGAAATAATGCTATTACTAGTAATGAAACAGTATTTTTTCACTTTGTGTTTCTGTGTGGGTGCAAACTGATGAAATCTTTACATAGTATATACTGAATCGATCTTCTGTATATAAAGATAATTGAAAATGATTAAAAAATCTTGGTGTTAAATTGGAAATTGCATAGACAATTAATCAATTCTTTAAAAAAACCATGTAGGATCTCTGTCCTTAATGTGCTGTACATTGTGAATTAATACTATAACTAGTACTCCAACAGTATTTTCACTTTGTGTCTCTATGTGAGGGCAAACTGTTGAAATCTTTACGTAATATGTACTAAACTGATCTTCTGTGTATAAAGAGAATTGAAAATGAATCTTGATGTGAATGCAAGGGGAGAGGGAATGGGAAAGGGGAGGGTAGTGTGTGGGAGGGAAGTTATGGGGGGAGCCATTGTAATCCATAGGCTGTACTTTGGAAATTTATATTCTTTAAATAAAAGCTTTATATATATATATAGTAAATAAAGTACAAAAATGCAAAAAAGAAAGAATACACAAAACCACAAATATATACTTTAAGCATAAAAAGTTGAAATGGACAACTTGTTATGAGGCTTGCTCTTTTTACCTAAGATCTGCATATTCATTGTCTATGTATGAAACTTTATATTTAACATCAACCTGACATTTGAGTAGTTCAATCTACCATGGACCATGGTTTATCATTTTTTTTTATTAAGAGATACTTAATGACCAGCATGGAGGCACAATAAGTTAATCTTCCGCCTGCGGTGCCAGCAACACATATGGGCACCTGTTCTAGTCCTGGCTGCTCCTCTTCCAATCCAGCTCTCTGCTATGGCCTGGGAAAACAGTAGAAGATGGCCCAAGTCCTAGGGCCCCTGCACCCATATGGGAGACCAGGAAGAAGCAGCTGCCTCCTGGCTTTGAACTGGCGCAACTCCAGCAGTTACAGCCATTTGGGGTGTGTACCAATGGATGGAAGACTTTTCTTTCTGTCTTTTCCTCTCACTATCTGTAACTCCACCTTTCAAATAAATAAATAAAATCTTTAAAATAAAAGAGATATTTAGATTGCTTCTAAATTTTATATTACAAGTAATAGTGAAATAAATACTTAACTGTGGATAAAATTCATTAAATCAATGTTAGTTCCAAATATTCACAAAATAGCTTGCTGAAAGGAAACTAAGTAGAACTTTAGGCCAAAATTTATCAGAATTTATATTGACTCATATTATTGTCAACACTAACTGTAATTGCTGTAATTGTTGCTTACTTTTTTTTACCAAGAAAGCATGGTATTTTATTAATTTCATTTTCATGTCTTCCTTTTCAAGTTTCATGTATTTTCATATATACAGATTTAGGAACATATTGATACTTCCCACGCTTCCTTCTATCCTTCACATACTCCAACCTTTCTTCATCCTCCTTCTCCCATTCCCTCTCTTAATTTTTACAAAGATCTACTTTCAGTTCACTTAACAATTGTTACTTCATAAAATAGTACTACAAATAATATGAAGAAAAAACACTGTTCCTTGAAAGAAGACACAAGTACTGTAAACAATTAGTAAATCTCAAAATGTCCATTTCACTCCAATTCATTACATTTCATTTCTTCATATAGAGATTAGATGGAAAATATCTTCTTACCATTTCAGAAGTTTTGAAGATCACCCTTTGGGACCCTGAATACTGTGTTAGGTGACCTATCATTCACAAGAAAGACTCATGAATTTCTATAAAGCTATTATGCTCCTGATTATGATTTATTACAACAAATAGATATAGATTGAAATAATCCAAAAAAGGTGTATGGGGCATAGTTCCTAAGATACTAGGCTCAAGCTTCTTATTGTCCTCTTCCAGTGGAGTTGTATAGAAGTGCTCACTCCTCTACCAGTGATGTGTGACAGACCTGGGGACTTTTGCCCATCAAGGATGCTCACCTGAACTTTGATTCCAATGAAGCTTTTTAGTGGCAAATGGCTACATAGGCATGAAGCAACGTCTTGGTTGATCTGTTAATCTCTCTCAAGCTTCTCCAGCAGCCAAAACAGAATAGCATAATCAATTTTCAACCTTTTCATGAATTACATTTTCATTGTAAACTATCTGACACGGTCCAAGGATACCAAATATACAAATACACTCCCAGACTGTCTCCCAGAAGCAACCCAGAGTCAGTCCTTTCTTGGGAATGAGCTGAGCCAACTCGACTTCACAAGGTGCCTCCCTAGTCTTTTGGCCCATATGGATGGCAAAATTTAACATACTTCAATCTTACTACTGAAATATGTATGTATCATTCAATACTGTCCTCAATAATTTAGCATTTGTGTGTGAACTGTCCACCTTCACAGCAACTTAACATTGAAAACAGACAAATACAAAAATTAAATTACTTCAATGGGTAAAAGTTATAATAGAGAGGGAAATAAACCTAAAATGTGTATTTTTTTTTGCCTAGTTAAAATCTGCCCATATTAATGAGCTTTGGGAATGCATATTTTAGTAAAATAGCCCTCCAGCTGTTATGGATCCACAGCTTTGATCTCCCCAACACACAAATGTTCCAGAGACCTCACAAGGGATGCTATGGGCCAAGGCAGCTGTAGGCACTGGCAGTTGTGCAGCAGGAAGCTTATGAAAAGTCAGGTCCAACAGAGCATTTGCTCTGCCCAGTATCCACATGGGATATTCTAAATCCTGAGACAACTCAGCAGCAGAGGAATCAGGTCAGTGACACTTTCCACTGTGCCTCACAGCCTGATTTTGTTGTGTAGGCTGAGACCTGGGCAAGGACACTTCATCATGGGGAAAAGATGACAATACATTTTAGCCTGTAGTGCATTTGGTAGATCTTGCATATTGAGCACTGCCTGTTTGAAAGAAGGGCATTTTAAATAATCTTCACAAAGTTGTCAAGTGGGTTACTGGTGACTCTACACCAGTGAATAAAGGCACTCACTTGGGCCCCTTCACATCAACTAGTGAGATTAAGATAACTCTCCTTTACGTCACAGCATCTTTCTTGAAAAGATAACAGAGTGGAACCAAACTACGAGTATTTGCTAAACAGTTATCTTATGCTGAATTAATACTAAAAGCGATAGCACCCAATAAAACTATCACTTTGTGTAAAATACTTCTGAATTTCTGCTAATGTTCTAATGCCCATGTGTACCTCAAAGAGCCAAAAGTTTGTCAGGAATCTGATAAAACATCACACTTACTACCAAATTAAAAATTCTTACTCTAACCATCACAAAGTCAACTTGTGTGGCAAAATGTTTGGAATCTATTGCAATATCCATGAATTCCTCAGTTGGAGTCTTTTTGACATCCAGGTGATGTTCAAATGTGACAATATATTTTTTGTGCATTATTTTTGTCTGTCAAAATGGTGGTTGTACTGATATTGGAGACTTATTTCTATATGATATAGTTATGTGACCATACTTTTTTTTCCTGTCCACAGCAAATTTTTTTTTATATTAACAGTCTGCCTCACAAGGATAAGATCTTAAATTCCATTTGATTTTTCTTCAAGGAAAAGCAAACCCTTTCAAAGCCCTTGTGCTGCTAGTAATATTTTTAAAGCCAAGTCATATTACAGATATTTTAACTTTAGTGATTTTATAATGTAAGATTTTGAGATTTAATGATGTATTTTGACAATTATTTCTGCTTTACTTTATACTTTAAATAATCTCTGTTGTATCAAAGATTTTGTTTTCATCTTTAAAATTGATTTTCCTGTGTGTTCACTGAATAATTATCATAAAAACAGAAAACTCTTCTACATATGTCTACTAATTTATAACATTTTAAAATATGTGAAGAGATTTGCACGTTAGAGATAATGACAACTAGCAATAATTGGGTTAAAATACAGAAGAAAATGACACTAACAATGTTCCAAAGCATTTTCTTATTCTTCATTTCCTACAGTTCTCACAATAATGTTGTGCTTTGAGTGCTAGTATCCTCATTTTACTAAATACAAGTTAAAGTTCAACGAATTTAAATATAGCCAAAATATGCTAGAATTAAGGCCCACATATGGGTGTCATTCCCTGCTTCCTGGACCAGTCTGAATAATATGCCTTCAAAGCTATCTTATAAAGTGATATTTAACCTTGTCACACATAATATAATATATGAGATTTTTCTCTAATTATAGTTGGGAACTTTAAAACGTAATTCTTTCCCCAACTACTATAAAATGAAAATTTTCATTTCTCAAATCACAGTCCAAGACCCATACTCACCAGAATTATTTAAAGGTGATATTTCAAATATAGGCACCAGGGTTCCCCTCTAGAGGTATTAAATGTATTTTTCTACTTCTTGTATGAAAATGGGATGGAGACAGATGTATGATGAGGAGGTATATGGATTTTTAAAAAGTTTTTCCAAATGACCCTTGAGTGTGGAGTTTTGAAACACACTATTGGTAAATTATAGCCTAACAAAGAGTCCCCCCAAAATACCAGTGCTCTATGTCTTTTAAACATAATCCAGCATAGTCTGTGTGCTATAGCAAAACTTCCATTTGTCTAGCTCTGCATTCCTAAATTTATATATTTTATTGCCACACCATCAAAGTTTTTTAGAAGGTATGAAGTTTCGCTTTGACTTTATGGTGTTTTGTCTAATTCTTTCTTGCTAGTATGAGAACAATATATAATCACCCTTTTTTTTTCTTTCTTTCTCTCTCTCTCCCTTCCATTCCCTTCTTCCCTTTCTCCCTCTCTCCCTCCCTTCCTTACTTCTCTTTTCTTTCTTATACGCTCATTCTTTTCCTTCTTCCCCATTCTCTCTCAATGTTGTAGATTAATATTTCAGCTAAAGCCGGCACCATGGCTCAATAGGCTGATCCTCTGCCTGCGACGCCGGCACACTAGGTTCTAGTCCCGGTTGGGGCGCCGGATTCTACCCCTCTTCCAGGCCAGCTCTGTGCTGTGGCCCGGGAGTGCAGTGAAGGATGGCCCAAGTGCTTGGGCCCTGCACCTGTAAGAGAGACCAGGAGAAAAACCTGGCTCCTGGCTTTGGATCAGTGTGGTGTGCAGGCCGAAGCGCCGGCCGCAGCAGCCATTGGAGGGTAAACCAGCAGAAAAGGAAGACCTTTCTCTCTGTCTCTCTCTCTCACTGTACACTCTGCCTGTAAAAAAAAAAAAAAAATCAGCTGAAATTCTTCTTCAAGAATAGTTATAGTTCTGTTAATCTCAGAAAATGTCCATATGTATTTCCTCTCTTTTCCCCCAAAGTACTAATCACAAAGAATTGAGCATTTGTTTATTTTCTCATATAACCATTGATTGTAGTCAAAATGGATTATATATTGCAAAGCCCATAAGAATCATCAGTATTATTGTAATTGTAAGCCACATCTAAAAATAACTTTGTAGAGATGGGCATTTGTCCTAGTGGTTGAGACACCAGTGGGGATATTCACATCCCACATCAGAGCGCCTGGGCTCAACTTCCAACTCTTCTTCGAATTCCAGCTTCCTGCTCTGGCACACTCTAAGAGGCAGCAGGTGATGGTGCAGGTATTTTGGTCCTTGTCACCCACAAGAGGATCACGGATTAGCTTCCCAGTACCCTGTTTCAGCCTGTCCCAGCTCCAGCTGTTATGAGCATTTGGTGAGTGATCCAGCAGACAGAAGCTCTTTCTGCTTATCACTCTGCCTCTGTGTCTCAAATCAACAAATAAAATAAATTGTAAAATTAAAAATAGCTAAATAAACACTAACTAACCAAAATATCATTAACATTATGTCTCACTATTTTTTTAACTTTTATTTAGAATATAAATTTCCAAAGTACAGCTTATGGATTACAATGGCTTACCCCCCCATAACTTCCCTCCCACCCGCAACCCTCCCCCCTTCCCTGCTCCCTCTCCCCTTGCATTCACATCAAGATTCATTTTTCAATTCTCTTTATATACAGAAGATCAGTTTAGTATATATTAAGTAAAGATTTCAACCGTTGACATAGCATTTATATTATTAAACTAAATATCACAGGGAAAATGATAGACAAAATTTTAAGCAACATGTTTTCAAATGGGTATTCACAGATACACAGAGAAAATGACATTCAGAATGATCGTTACAGAATCCAGATCAAATTTCTAATGCATCCCTGACTATGCAAAAAAGCCGTTGAGCATCTAGTTCAGCACACTCCCTTCAGGAGAACAAGATTTTTAACTCCCCTGCTGTTTCAATACCTGTGGGGGAGTACAGTCTAATCAGCCTCAGGCAGTTTTGACAGAGTTATCCAAACTGAGAGAATCACGTTAAATCATAATTCATTGAAGGCATGTTTGTGGGTGTCAGATATAACACAGGCCATTTACTTTGCTTTGTGATGATCCAGCTTGATATAATGATAAAATTTAAATCCAGGAAAATGAAATGCAGTATGTCTTTTTTCCAACACCTCTCTAATATCAGACTTTCTTAGAAAGCTTTTGACAAAAGTTAGGTCCCCTCAAACTCTGATTCAAATTTTTCAAGTCTGAGTAGTGTAATACTCATAACATGAGCTGTATAGATTTTAAGTAGTAGTATAGGTTCTAAGTATTTAAAGATCATACAAAAGTCAGACCATTTGAAACTTGTCATGCTCAGAAAATTGTATCCTGGGGCCAGTGTTGAGATGAAGCCACTGCCCAGGATGCCAGCATCCCATCTGAGCACTGATTTGAGTCCTGGCTTTTTCACTTCAAATCCAGCTCCCTGCTAATGTTCCTGGTAAAGCAGAGGAAAATGGTCCAAGTCGTTAGGTCCTTGCACACTCTTGGGAGAAGCAGATGGTGTCCCAGGGTCCTGACTACCGCCTAGCCCAGTCCCACCCGTTGTAGCCATTTGGGAAGTCAGTTGTAGCCATTTGGGAAGTCAACCAGTGGTTGGAAGATCTCTCTCTCTCTCTCTCTCTCTCTCTCTCTCTCTCTTTCTCCACCCCCCCCCCGGACCTCTGCCCTTCTGATAAATAAATTACTCATTTTCAAAAAAGAAAATTCCATCCAATTATGACCTGGTAAAGTTAATGATGATACAAAAATAGAACCACTGGGGTGGACATTGTGGTGCAGCAAGTTAAGCTGCCACCTGGGACATCAACATCCCATATCACAGTGCCTGGTTTCAGTTCCAGTTAATCTATTTCTGTACCAACTTCCAGCTAATGTATTCTGGGAGGCAGCAGATGATAACTCAGTGCTTGGGCTCCTGCCACCCACTTAGGAGATACTGATGAATTTCCTGGTCCTGGGCTTTGGCCTGGCTCAGCCCTGGCTATTGTGGGCATTTGGGTGGTGAATCAGTGGAAGATCTCTCTTTCTTGCTCACTCTGCCTTTCAGGCAAATTAAAAATAAATAAAAATTTAAAATTGAATAATAATAATAGCAATAATAGAACCATAAGCTCACAATTTGCAATTGGAAAATGTGTCAGTATCTCTGAGTGTTTACTCTTTATGTATTTGCTTGATATATTCCCGTAGATTTACTCTTAAATGTGACCAAGAACACCCTCAGTGTTCAAGGCAATATTGCTTGCCACTTTGGGCTTTGCATTTCCTATATATTGATTTTTAAAAAAAGAAAAGTAAGAAATACCTTTTCTTGAACATTTCTCCCAGGAGGAGAGAAACATCCTAATAACCACAGATTTTGAGACCAAGAATTCCATAGACTGGAGCACCAGGACTTTGTAAGATTTTTCATATAACAGAGCAGTCTCAGGGATTCAGGAAAAAACTCTGAATACACTCTTTCTCCTTGAAGTCTTCCTTCCAAGCACAGCATAGCTGCATCCCTGTCTGCCATGGGATAGCTGCCCTATCTCTCAAATCCAACACTGGGATGCCTTTGCTCATCTGCACTGTGATGGTTTTACTTTTCATTCTTTTATCTCTGAAACAGGTCTCTAAACCATTGCCTTGTTTAAGATAGGAGGTAGATTTTACAAGAAGTAAAGGCCTTGACCACCAACAAAGAACCATAGACTAGGCAGGGTAAATGCAGACTACTATTATATGAAGACCTATGATCTCAGTAGCTCACTTTCAATCCATTAAACTTGAATAAGAAAATAAGAAAACAGAAACACTTTCAACTAGAGGGGGTTGATAGGGAATTAGATACATGTCTCCACGTTTGCAGTATTGGCAATTAAGAAGAATTAACTAGTTGATAAATTATTAAATAATGTAAATATTTTTTATGCAGGAAGATAGAGAATAGATCTAAGTAGGTCATGTGCACTGGTTGTTTGTTGAAAACTATATCATGTTGAAGTAGTTAGTTTGATTTTAAGAAAGGTGAAAAGGTGTCATGATACTTTTGCACTAAGAACTAGAATTAGTAATTAAGAAATTTCCTTCATAAAAAGCAGACACAGCATCAATAGTTTTGAAATTTTGTGTTTAATTTTATTTTGATTAACAAATCAATTACCAATTAGTTTTGTAAATACCAAAATACCTTTCGAATTTGGAACTTCAAAACAGAATAACCCCCAGGTACCATAATTCAACTGAAAATTTCTTTTAAAAATAATCTAAACACCAATCCAACTGTTTCTCAACCTCATAATACAAGAGCAAATACACAAAACTGTGTGGTCTTAGGTTCTAAAGAATTAGGATCAAATCCTACCCCCACCTTCGCCACGTTAAATGGTGCACTCTCAAATCAAATAAATCATTTCCAGGAGGTTCCATATTGTTGCCTGTGAAAGATGAATGAAGTAATTTGTTATAATTGTGTAAGAAGGAAGCAAGTACAATATCTAGATATAATTAGAGCCTCAGCAAATGGTTTTGAAACTGCAGGACATTTTTCTGGGCAGCCTTGGACAAACCCAGTTCTCCTTTTTCCTCCATTGTAATTCACAGTAAATATAGAATGTGCTCTGAAGGGAATGTCCTACGATGAGATAAGATGGATCCTAACAGTGCAATCTCTGTTCCAGTTCCCTCAAGTTTCCCAGAAACAGGACACTGGAAAAGCCCAATGCATTATGTTGTACTGGAGCTATAGAACTCAGAGTGGTCTGCCTTCCAGGACTCTGCAATGGCTGCACAAGTGGACATTCACAAGAGAGATGCCAACCAACCTGGGCAGCCACCTTGAACATCTGTGGACCAGCTTGCTATGAATCCCAGGCAGTGGCTGCCCCTTGCTGCGTATCTATAAATGGTAAACCCGCTTCATGTAAGTTGTGTCAGAGTGTGCTGTCTCACCTGACTTGGGCCTGTGGGTAACTAGTGCTCAGTGAAACTATTTCAGACACTGAACATATAATCAGTTGAGTCATCCCATCAAATCAATGGCTTGATTTTAAACGGAAGCTAATAAAAGTGACACTTTCATGTTAAATGATTATATCTGATTATTCTACACCTGAAGTAAGCATTTAAAGAGATTTGAGAATCATTACAGATGAGAAATTTGATGAAAAATTACATTATGGGTCCTGCTATGGATATGGTGGGATGATATTTAATTTATAGACAGCATGTAAATTAAATAGTAATGCTTTCGCTTCTTTAAAAAAAATCCAAATGGGAATGCATAGATGTAAATATGAGTTTATTATCTCACTTGTGGCTATCCTCAAAAGTTTTCTTAGAAATTGCTTTGTACTCCACAAATTATAAAAAATGTCAAGTATAGTGCATAAGAATGCAGATACTGAAGACAGACTGGCTATTTTCTCTTTTTTTAAAGTTTTCTTCCTTTATTTATTTGAAAGGTAGAGTTACAGACAGTGAGAGGGAGAGAGACAGAGAGAGAGAGAGAGAGAGAGAGAGAGAGGCAGAGAGAGAGAGACAGAGAGAAGTCTTCCTTCTGCTGTTTCACTCCCCAAATGGCCGCAACAGCAGGAGCTGCACCAATCAGAAGCCAGGAGCTTCTTCCAGATCTCCCACGCAGGTATAGGGACCCAAGCACATGGGCTATTTTCTACTGCTTTCCCAGGCCATAGTGAGAGGTGGATTGGAAGAGGAGCAGCCTGGACTAGAACCTGTGCCCATATGGGATGCCAGCACTACATGCGTAGGGTTAACCTACTGCACCGCAGGGCTGTCCCCAAGACTGGCTATATTCATAACTTGAGCTGCTGCACTGCACTGTTGCTTGAGACATTGTAACATGTATCAGCTTTGTTATTTCTTCATGTTTTATCAGCAACATAGATAATAATAGTGTATCCCTCAGAAAACTAATAGGTTATTCAATTTTACAGATATTTACAAAGTACTCAAATCTATGCCTAACATATTGCCACAGAAGTATTAAACATGTAAACTGAACTCCATTTTTGCATTTTACAGGCCATGTCAGTTTCAGTTAATCACTTTTTTAATAAATTTATTTTATTTATTTGAAAGACAGAGTGATAGAGAGAGGTAGAGGGAGAGAGAGGTCTTCTATCCACTGGTTCACTCCCTAGACAACTACAAAGGCTGGAACTGTGCTGATCCACAGTCAGGAACCAGGAGCTTCTTCCAGGTCTCTCATGTGGGTGCAGGGGCCCAAGGACCTGGACCATCTTCCACTGCTATCCCAGGCAATAGCAGAGAGCTGGATCGGAAGAAGAGAAGCTGGGACTAGAACCAGCATTGATATGGGATGCTGGCGCTTCAGGCCAGGGCTTTAACCTGCTGCGTCCACAGCCCAGGTCCTCAGTTAATCACTTTTTAAAAGTATTCTTTGTATTGCTTTCTTACACCTCTTATCATCACCTTAAGAAAATTTACCTTGAGAACTTTAAATCTTTAAGTAGTATACATTAGGTATAAAAGCTCGGTTTTTGTCTGTTTAAGTGTCTTATATTACTCTCCTTCCAGATAGGTTTTGCTTCTGAAAACAGAACTATATGGTATTGACTCTAAGAACATGAGTCTAATTTTTCTAAGGACTTAGGACTCCTATATTTTCTGTTTGTTGTCATTCAGCAAAATTGCTTCTCTTTGGAATCTCCCCTGTCTCACACACATCTCTCTCTTTCTCTTTCTCTCTCTCTTTCAATGATGAGGTTTTAGTGTTATGTATCTAGGTGTAGACTGTGTTTTGTTATTCTGCTTGGAATTCACCAAGTTCTCAAGGATCTGAGGATTGATAATTTACACCAATTCTGGGAAGTCAATAGCCATTATATGTGCTGCACGTTCTGAATCTTTATCAGCCTATTTTCTCTGGTTAGAATGTCTGGCAGAGTGAAGGGCCGGGTTATTCCTAGGGCCTTACAAATCCCTTATGTAGTCTGGGAGATGAGGGAAGACCCATTGTCGCTTTGTAAAGATTTTGGGAGACAAAAGCGTGGAATAACTTCCTTCAGGAGAGTTTTGGTCACTTCCTGAGCTCTTTTAGTTCTGGTTGGGAAGGCTTCTACCCATCCATTAAAGATGTCTATAAGCACAAGCAGGTACCTATAGCCTTGACAGAGGCTGTGTAAAATCTGTTTGCCAGCCTTCCCCAGGGTAAGTTCCCTTTTGCTGTATGGAACCCTGGGAGTTATTTTCTCTTGTCCTTACCTAGTTTTAGAGCTCTGGTTAAGTGATCAGTTCTTCTAACTGAGCAAAAGTTACTGGGGGCAGAGCATGCTTCAATAATGTGCCATGCCATAACTGTTGCATACCCTGAGAAGCAGGTTCCGTCTGACAAAGCTGTTTCTGTCTGTGAACCAAACCTCATCTGCGTTAGTCAGGGGGCTATCTCTTAGGTCCCTTCTGCTGGCATAGATCAAGTCTATAGTCTCATTACAAGAGTGGAGGGGACCACTTTTCCCTGGAACTGGCATTAAAGCAGCTGGATTTAGAGTAGAGCAATGCCTTATTTTTACCTGAGGGTTTTCTAGAAGGAGGACCTGATACATCAGTATCCTACTATCTGTGAGCCAGGGACAGCCCCTTTTGCTAATAGAGAGGTATAAAGGGCAATATCTTGCCCCAATGCAATTTTAGATACCTCCTCTGTCAGCAAGGCAGCTGCTGCTATCATCCTTAGGCAGTGAGGCCATCCTTGTGCAACCATGTCCAAGGTTTTAGAAAAGTAGCCCACAGGTTGCTTAACAGGTCCCAGATCCTGAGTTAACCCTCCTAAGGCGACTCCCTGCCTCCCAGTGAAGTACAGCTGGGAGGGTCTCTTTGGGTTTGGCAGTCCTAGCACATGGGCTGTAGTCATAGCATCCTTTAGCTGAGCATGGAGACCTCAATCTTCTGGTAAGATAGAAAGAGCCAACCAGGCTCTATGGAAAACATCACAAGTATAGAAATGTGTGCTTGGTAAGAAAGGTTAAGAAGGAAAGAGTTTTTTTTTTTTTTTTTAAAGGAAAGGACATGGTTTGTAAGAATGACTTAATCCTGATGGCTAGTTTACTCTAGACTGAAATGGAAATGATGGAATGTTTCAAGTAAGTTAAAGAGGGTGTGTGGAAGTCACAAAAGGTTATAAAAGAAAAAATATTGAACATGCTAACTGCTGCTTCGAGAGGTATCTGTGCCATGTTCCAGGAAGAATGCTGTCTCTGGGTCAATCAGACTGGACAGGTACAACCCCAAATTCGTACTTTCCTGGACAAAGCCAAACACCTCCAGGACCAGGCCAAAGGCTGGGATTTCTGGCCTGACATCCGGTCATGGAAATCCTGGCTAATTCCTCTCCTTGGCCCAATAACTTCTGTAATCTTGCTGCTTCTCTTTGGACCGTGTGTTTTTAATGCCCTTGTTCGTTTTGTCTCTAACAGACTAAAAGCTGTCAAACTCCAAATGGTTGTCAGACAAGACTTCTAGCCCATTCCATTGGATGACCTGAGCAGCCCTCTGGACCGAGCAGCACAGTCTTTCCAAGGCCATTGTCACACACCATAAGACAGATAGCAAGAGGAAATACCCAAATCCCCCTCGGCACCCACATGCCAGCTTTGAAGAAGTTACAGAAAACGGAACTCCATCCATAATCCCAAAGAAGAATTTTGAGTATTACCTCTTGAGGGGAGAATTTTAGGTAGGAAGTCAGTTATGAGCTTATGTGTGTGTAACAGGCCTAAAGAGAAGACATCTATGTCCAGCACATGCTGCATCTCAAGGTAATCCTGATGGTGTTTCAGGGGCAGCCCAGTATTCACATCCTGCGCTGCCTTGCCCTGCCCCCTTCTACCTGATAATCTGCCAGGTGGAGGTCCCCACCCCTTCTGCCTGACAAATCTTCCACAGTCTCCCAGGTGCAGCCCAGTGTCTGCATCTCAAACAGTCTGCTCCCTTCCTCCTGTCTGATAACATTTGTATCCATAAAGTCCTTTGTTTCAGGCCTTCCACAGGAGGAAGCTTCTTAAAATTTGCAAAACTCAGGGAGAAGCAAGACCCATCTCCTTAAAAACCCCTGGCCTCAGCCAGGCTGTGCACTCAGCCCTCTGCCTCTCTGCTGGTCTGCTGGGCTGCCCACCTGACCTGGTCAGGTGTAATCTCTCTACTCAAACATGTAACCTCACTCCCGCCCCCCAGTCTCTCAGGCTCTGTCTGAAGAGGTGCCCATCTATCCTTATGGATGTCCTTTCCCTAATAAACCTTGCTATTTTACCTCCCACTAAAAAAAAAAAAAAAAAAAAAAAAAGGTTGGCAGAACTTCTCAAAGTCTTGTAACTTCATTTTCATGTTTTCTTTTTCCTAACCCTGCAGTTTTTAATTCCAAATAATTTCTTTAGATACATCTTCCAAAGCACTGCTTTTCTGTTCCACTACAAAAAAAATTCTGCTACTTAATATGTACTTTCTAGTTTCTAACTTCAATTATCATATTTAAATTCTTAAATTTGTTATTTGATTCTTTCTTAGATCTTCTTCATTATGATTTATGCTCTTTTGTTTCTAGATTACATTTCTTCTAATGTCCTTTGTATTTCTTATCTAAATGTTTATCATATCCTTAAACAATCCTATATCTTATGCCTGATAACTCCAAAATCCAATTACATTTTCTATGATTTTTGCTAGCTTTCATTTTTGCCTTTTGGTATAACCTGAATTCTTACCAATGTTCTTTGACTCTGCACCTATGGAAGTCATAGAATACCCTTATTAAAGTTGCAATCCTCCAGGAAATATTATGTTGGTTTTGCAGATTGCATAGTGGTACTTCCAATCTTCTCTGTTCATATTCTAGGTGAGTGAAGAAAATTTAGTTTAAAATGAATTCTCTCAGTGGGGTTTCAAAACCTTGTAGGTACTACATCAGAAAAAAGTCTTTGAGTCAGCAAGATTATGATTTTAAATGATCATGGTAAATATATAGCAACTATTTAGCAGTGTCTTATACCAGATATGTAAATCATGGAGGCAAAAGCTTTACACATAGGGCCTATATTACTTTTCCCATAAGTAGCTTCTAGATTTCATCTTCTGTTACTCAGGAGGACAGCAAAGTGGCTCACAAGAACAAAAGTCAGTTTTAGACCAGATAATATGAAGTTCATCTCAGAAAATGGAAGAAACTTTTGAGACAGAGGCAGGTTTCATGAGCTCACCTTCTTCATTTTTTATTCACTTCCTACTTCCCATCCAATGGGTCTCTGTAGATTCCTGCTACCAGCATAATGTCATCTTACCCAACACGTATTTCTTGTCATCAGTAAGGGTCTCCAGTCAGTCACATTGAGAGAGACACTAATGACTTTTTTTATAAGGCAGATGTGACTTTTAACTGTCTTTCATCTCCAGGATTTCTGAAGGAAAACTCTTTTGTCGTGTTTTAGAATGTAGTATTAAAAAAATAAAAGTATTGTTTCATGCTGAGGTAGCTGCTTTAATCGTGATATCCGACCATATCTCTAAATAACTGACAAAGAAAAATTTAACTCTTTCAATGGAAGCATATATAAGCTATTCTAATCACTTCTTGATAGTGTTTCTACCTACTAGTCTCCATAAAATAAACATCCCTAAATTAAATAAACATTTAAAATATAATAGAAATAGTTGAATAAAGTACAGTTTACCACCATGGACTGAAAAGGCTACAGAGTATCAGGATAAATACAAATAAATTTGATGCTTTGATTCTTTTTGAAAGGAAACTGGAGGCAGTGTTTCACACATACACAATAGAAAATCAAAGTTAAAAATGTTTCTCCAGCTGTAGCTAGGTGTTTAAAAATAATATATATATATATATCAGTGCCCAATAAAACCTCAATCAGTACATGTTCATTCAACCTGATTTGAAACGGGATTGAAAATCAGACCATGAGGACCCTATTCATAGTCCAGAACTCATCCTGTTTCCATTTACTTTCAACTGATGAGAGGAAATTCTTGGGCTGCTGCAAATGGCCTGCTAGGAATTATTTCAAACTTATTTGATAAGATAGATTCAGAGGTGGGGTGGGGATAAAAGGTACTTAGACCTTGCCTGCATGAGATCTATCTCATGCTAAGCTCCACAGTAAAAAATAGAATCCTGAGAAAAAGATTGACATTTTCTCTTCTTCACCAATTTCATGCCTACTATCCATCACAAACATTCAAAACTCACCTCATTCAAGTAATCCTTTATTGGAACTATTTTTAAACTAGGATGCTTTACAGAAAAATAGAGTGTGACCTATTTTTTAGTCATGCCTTTTCAGACCCCCTCTCTCTTCCCATAAATATAGTTTTACCCTTAATTTGACTTTATCTTCTCTGGTAGAAGAAAAACTTGTGTATTGTCTATTAACTTACACTGACTTTGTGCATTTAATATATATTCAATAAATTTTGTTGACAAATTACATAAATGTGAATCATAATTACATAAGTGTACATCAAATTCTTACCTTGTATGCTTTACCTAAATGTCACAAATATCTATTAGAAAAGTTAAAGTGATAACATCAATACAGATAAATAGAATTGGAAAGAAAATTTCCAAAATGATGCTGTATTTTCAAATAAACCTTTAAACACTGATATTCAAAATAAAGTTGGAAAGAAGATGTGGTATATATATATTATGGAATTCCAGTAACTATAAAAATGAATCAAATCCTAAATTTTGTAACAAAATCGATGCTTAGTGAAATAAGCCAGATCCAAAGCCCAAAATATCAAATTTTCTCTGATTTGTAGTACAACTACATATATATACACTGCATATATGTGGTGTACCAAAAATAAAAACTGAATGTATAAGAATGAAATTGACCTCTTATGATTTGATTATTATTTATAGCCCTTGGCTATATTTCTGTGGCTCCCCCCCACAATTTCCCTCCCACTCACACCTCTCCCATCTCCCGCTCCCTCGCCCATTCCATTCACATCAAGATTCATTTTCAATTATCTCTATATACAGAAGATAAGTTTAGTATATATTAAGTAAAGATTTCAACAGTTTGCACCCACACAGAACATAAAGTGTAAAATACTGTTTCACTACTAGTTATAGCATTAATTCACATTGAACAACACATTAAGGACAGAGATCCCACATGAGGAGTAAGTACACAGTGACTCCTGTTGTTGACTTAACAATTTGACACTCTTGTTTAAGGCGCCAGTAATCCCCCTAGGCTCTTGTCATGAGTTGCCAAGGCTATGGAAGCCTTTTGAGTTTGCTGACTTCAATCTTATTTAGACAAGGTCATAGTCAAAGTGGAAATTCTCTCCTCCCTTCAGAGAAAGGTACCTCCTTCTTTGAAGGCCTGTTCTTTCCACTGGGATCTCACTCACAGAGATCTTTCATTTAGGTTTTGTTTGTTTGTTTGTTTGTTTGCCAGAGTGTCTTGGCTTTCCATGCCTGAAATACTCTCATGGGCTCTTCAGCTATATCCGAATGCCTTAAGGGCTGATTCTGAGGCCAGAGTGCTATTTAGGACATCTGCCATCCTATGAGTCTGCTGTATATCCTGCTTCCCATGTTGAATCATTCTCTCCCTTTTTGATTCTATCAGTTAGTATTAGTGGACACTAGTCTTGTTTATGTGATTCCTATGACTCTTAGACCTATCAGTATGATTAATTGTGAACTGAAATTGATCACTTTGACTAAGTAATGGGATTTTTGTCATTCATGTGGGAAAACTGGATTGAATCCCAAGGTCACAGCTTTGCCTCTCCTCCTCTATGCCAATGCAAGAGTTTGAGGAGTGAAACAGTAGATGGTGATTCTCTCTCTCTCTCTCTCATCTCTGTCTTTGTGTGTGTCTCTGTGTATGTGTCTTTGCCTCTCAAATAAATAGTTTTAAAATTGTAAATAACTTCTAGAATGAGAAGATATAAAAATTAGATGGAAGAAATCAACACTTTTTGGAAGAAAATGACAAATTTTCACATTGAAAAATTTTTACAAGTGATAGCAAAGATGCACAGCTAAAATAATCCACTGTTTTCTACACCATTAAGAATAAAGAGAAATCTTTAAAATATTTGAAGGAAAAAGCTACTACCTACGAAGCTTGTCATGTATTGTTGAAAACCATGAGTCCTCAAGGAAAGAGATTAATTTTTCTCTAGAATTTCATGTGCTACTGTGTTCAAGTGAGAGTAAGCCAAGGAATGTTGAGTTATAGCATCATCTGGAAAGTTTTCCTCCATATGTTTTTGTGGATATATGTCGGTAAGCAAGGAATATACCCTGGAGGTAACTATTGGATCTCAGAAACAGGGTGATTAATAAAATAAAACTTAAAAAACAAAGATTCTAAGGAATATTACAAAGCTGTTATGAACATGAACTCTCTATATAAATAAAATAATTAATTTTTTTCACATTTAATGGTAAAGAATGCTTTCATGTTTTCCTTAGCCATAAAGTTAAAAACTTGAGAAAATATTTTTATAGCTGTAAAATTCATAGTCCAGATATAAAATAACTTAATTTTGAGTGTCTGAAGGAAGTATTGAGATATTTAATAGAATCTTATTAAACATATAGCCTTAGACATATATATGTGTGTATATATAGTCTTATGAGCTTGATCATAAAATATTTCTAAGGTTAAAAATATTTATGTATACAATATCATATTGAAGCTTTCTTCATCATTCTTTAGTATTCAAAAGTAAAGGAGGGAAGGCATAATTCGATCTATCAACTAAACTATGGTTTGGGAACTTTAGAAGAAATTATATATTCTGAAAAGCACATAGAAATACTATTGAGAAAAATCCCGATACATGCAGAACTGAACTCAGTGGAAAAAAAGCAAAGAGATCAACTCAGACCAATACATTAAGACAGAAATACTAACCAGAGTAATAAGGTGACTTTGAAACTGTGAGTGCCAAAAGAAAAATTGCAGAGACTTCTGATCTAAATGCAAGAATTTTAACAAGAAGACTTGACAAGAGAAAAGGCCTTGGCCTCCCTGAGGAGATGGTAACTGAACAGAGAGCTAGATGATGAGAACTCCACACTGTAGAAATTTTGGCGAAAAGTTTTCTGCAAAAGGAGAAGTAAGTATAAAATCCTCAAAGTTGGAGCTTGGGGCAATGAGACTGCGGTTTAGGGAGCAAGAAAGAATGTGGGAGAAGTTGAGATCAAAGTGTTAGACACAGTCCAGGCATGTAAGGCTTTATAGCTATGAAAAATTGCTTTGATTTAAAACTAAGCTCAGTGGGAAGCTATTAGAGGATTCCAAGCAAGGGTGATGAAATCATATTTTTTAAATGAGGAGTACTCTGGCTGAATAAGAGAGATAACACATAATTGCTTAACCTGGATTCTAGCACAGAATAAACATTAAGTAATGGATAATTGATTTTGCGGAAGTTGATATATAAATAATCAACTTATTTCTTAATTGTCTTATCTTCTTCACTTATCATATCATCTTTGATGTAATTAACATAGATGCTCCATATACTCTCTTCATGCCCACAAATGTTTTGTCTCAAGGCTGACAGTCAAGGTGATTAGAAAGGTTTTGTTAGACAACAAGGAGATTTTAGCTATAACAAACCAGCACAGATTTCACGGAGGAACTGCTATAGTACCTTCAAGACAACAAGCCTTGAAGTTGCCGTGCCTATTAAACTCAGATATAAGGGGAGATAAAAAGAGGACTTCCTGGGGCCAGGATAGCACAGCAATTAATCATCTGCTTGAAATGTGTTGGTTCTAGTCCTGGCTGCTCTATTTCCAATTGAGCTTCCTGCTAATACATTCTAGGAAAGCAACAGATGATGGCCAAAGTACTTGGGGTCTTGCAAACCATGTGGGAGACATCAATAGAGATCCTAGCTCCCAGCCTCTGACTGGTGCAGCCCTGGATGTTGCAGGCATGCAGAAAATAAATCAGCATATGAAAGACCTCTCTCTCTCTCTCTCTCTCTCTCTCTCTCTAATAAATAAAAAATTTATGCAGGCCAGTGTCATGGCATAGTGGATTAAGCTGCCATATGCGATCCCAGCATCACATATGGGTGCCATTTGAGTCCCAGTTGATCCAATTGTGATCCATCTCCCTGAGAAAGCAGTGGAAGATGGTCCAAGAACTTGGGCCTCTGGACCCACGTGGCAGACCCAGATAAACCTCCAGGCATCTGCTTTTGGCCTGGCCTGCCCGTTGCTTTTGCATCCATTTGGGGAGTGAACCAATGGATAAAAAAATCTCTCTTTTTTATGTGTGTGTCTCCCTCTCTCTCAAATAAATAAGTATTTAAAAATAAAATAATATTTTTTCAAATTACCATTTCTAGACAGAGCATTTGCAAGGGAAATAGAATTGCCATGGCTTGTTAAAATTCATGCTTATATGAGGACAGTGGAATTACTAGAATAAAATTTAGAACCCACTGAAAATAGAAAAGTGAGATTGGAAGAAGATGCAAGTAAATAATGTGTCAATGAACAAGGCAGTGTATTATACATATATAAAATATCAATTAAGTCATTATAACCATTCTTAAGGAAAGTACTATTAGTTCATTAAAATAAAATGATGGTATGGAATTTCAGATCCCTAGACTAAGACCAACTCTGGTAAATTCATTTCAAAAGCACCTAGAATGCATTTCTCTGCATTTAAACTTAAAGATAATTTATTTACCAACATCAATTCTAAGCATTGCTTATATGTCCCTGAAACAACAATCGCTAACATTAATTAATTCTATATACTCATATGCATGCATGCTACTTCTTGTTTCTAAATAAATATTTTAACATTTTCTAATCCACTCATGATAATGTTGATGCTGTTTCTACATCCGCCATAATAACATATCACATAAACTTATTGGCAAATACATTTTTATATCATCAATGAACTAAAATAAGCATAAATCAGTATATATTTCACTTATTTGTCTTTGTTGCCTTTGGTTTCTTAAGAAACTTTCCATTTCTTAAAAAATTTTCCATTAAAATCCTCAGAACACTTTTTATTCTCTGACACTTTTTGTCAGAAACTATGAAGTGTTTGATTTTATCCCACCTGTATAATAATAAGTTCACCTAATTAAATTTCATTGCAAAAAACTGTCATAACAAATGAGAGTCCAGTTCAAAAATAAGAAATTAAATTCTCATGGCTCAACAAACAGCATGAACTTCAACATATTTCCATCTTTTTCCTGTATATCCTCAGGTACAATACTGATAGATTCAACAATATCTTTGTACACTCAGTGGACTGAATCAAAAGAAAGGACTCCAGAGCTTAGGAAATCCCTAATTTTTATAATAGGCAGTAATGTACTTGCCCTGTGCTCCAGAAAGACATTGTTGGCAACACGCATCCCTAACATTTGCTTTGGAGAGAGACAATATCTCTTTATCCCAAAACAGTAGCCAAATCTGTAATTGGCTCTGGAAGAAAATGATATCTTTATCTTCCAAAACTATTCACTATACAAAATCCTTAAAAAAATAGATGAGAACAAACAGAAATTAAAGTCTTATTCATAAGGCATGCAGAGATGTAAAACTATGGGGAACTGTCATCTAATATTTATGTATTTCACATTTGCTGACAAATGTTCAACAGTATTTACTTGAAAAATTACACCAGTTCTACTTCAAGGACCAAGACTATTAGAAATAAAAATAATTGAAAGAATTAAACTGAGATGTATATAGAAAAATATAGTTTTACCTTAATTTACAATATTATTGTTGCAAATCTTTAACAGATTTAGACTGTTACTTATTTAGTTAGAAGTGTAAGATTCCATGGTTTTTTAATAAAGTTCTTATCTTTATAAAGGGTCCTGTGTGTAGGCTAAGATATGCTGGTCTTGCATTCCTGTAGTGACAATAATGTACATTAGAAAATAAGGCTCCCTTGCTCATTTATCATTTACGATGACAGATTGAGAGCAGCTGCAAGCACAAAGCTGACAATTCTGCCTAGGATGATGTACAGCACAAATCAGAATGATCCTACGATGCATTAACTTTATAATAATACACAGTGACCATCACTGATCTGGTATGCAAGATGCTTGTAATAACATATAGAAAAGTGAAGGTTCAAAAATAATAGTAGATTGCATGTTGACTTAGAACTATGCATAGTATTCTCACAGCATAGGTAACTACTAATTACATATTTCTTGGAGAAACTCATAACTTTAATTTCTTATAAATGAATGCACACGTGTCTGTTAGTTGATAAACATAGTGTACAATAATGATGGCCCAGGATTAAATGTTGTATATGACATAGAAGATAAAATGATTGGCATAAGCATAACCAGTAATTTTCCTATTCATTAACTCATAAATGCTTAGTGTTTGTAGAAATAGGGTGCAGATCACAATGAATTCCAACCAACAATCCCAAAATCAGCAGATATAGTGGGAACCTCTCCTGCTCCTACAGGTGAATTATTTTAATTTGCTTCTATTATCACTGATATCTCCTTTTGTACTTAGGCATATTTTGAAAATAAAATCATAAAATTTATACATTTTAGAGATGATCAGTTTACTCTATTTTATCAGTGAGGTTCAAGAATTGAGATAGACACTAGAAAATATTTATTGAGTGCTATAATACCAAAGTTTGTGTCAGGTAACTTATTGACATGATCATAGGAGTTCCCAGATTTCTACGAAAAAACAAATCTCCAAATATATTCTCACAGGAAGAAACCAAAGGAATGATATTTCAGTTCATGTTGATGTCAAAATGAAGTAAGGTTTAACAAAATTAATCTTAGAGTAAACCACTCATTTGGAGTCTAAGTACTCCTTGAATCAAAGTGTTAACCTTGAAGTGAATTAACTTCTGAAAATTTTCAAAATAAACATTTTGTTCAAAACTAACTGACATTGTCTTTTTCACTCCCATTGTTTGGGTTAATTATTCCCTTTTCAGCTGTGATTGTGCCTCTCTAGCTACCACTCTCTCCTTCCTTTACAGTCATAATTCTTGAAAGAGAGGTTCCTAATCATTCTATCCATTTTTCACATGCCTTTCTGTTAATTCTTTGACCTGGTGCAGGCTGGATTCAGCTTCTTTCTCCAAATGTAGTAAATAACTATTCTATATATATATATTGCTGAACATTTACTTAGTATTTTAATCATGGGAACTTGGAAAATATATAAATTATCTACCTCCAGGAATGCATGTTGTTCTTTATTCCTGAAAATACATCTCACTTGTCCTTCCATTAGGCATAAACTGATTGAGCAATGGACCCAGGCTCCAGGTGTAGCCCCTAAGAACTCTGAAGCAATAGATAAATCACCTGGTGATCTTATCACACATAAGCTATATATGTTTGTTCTCTGTGCTCATTTCCTGTCACACAGCTCCCGAAACCCTTGGAATCTCTGAAGTAGAGTCTTTTATTTTAGCCTAATGAGAAATTGATGGGTAAAGCTTCAGGACAGCCTCACAGTGAGAATTATTTATCCAGGGAACCAATAGTTGCTTAGAAAGTTGGAATTTCCGCCCTGCTCTCCTGCTTCTGGAGAATGGAGACTGAACAAAAAGGAGGCTAAATGTTGAGTTGAGTTGAGTTGAGCTGATCACCAAGGACCAGTTATTTAACCAATCCTACCTATCTAATGAAAGACCCGACACCATCAAATTATTAGAGAATATTAGAGAAACCTTGCAAGATATAGGCATAGACAAAGACTTCTTGGAAAAGACCCCAGAGGCACAGGTAGTCAAAGCCAAAATGAACAATTGGGACTAGATCAAAATGAGAGGTTTCTGTACTGCAAAAGAAACAGAAAAGTTAAGAGGCAACCAAAATAATGGGAAAAATATTTGAAAACTGTACAACCGATAAAGGATTAATAACCAGAATCTACAAAGAGATCAAGAAACTCCACAATAACAAAACAAACAACCCACTTAAGAGATGGGCCAAGGACCTCAATAGACATTTTTCAAAAGAGGAAATCCAAAAGGCCAACAGGCTCATGAAAAAATGTTCAGGATCACTAGCCATCAGGGAAATGCAAATCAAAACCACAAAGAACTTTCACCTCACCCGGATTAGAATGGCTTACATACAGAAATCTACCAACAACAGATGCTTGCAAGGATTTGGGGAAAAGGGACACTAACCCACTGTTGGTGGGAATGCAAACTGGTAAAGCCACTATGGAGGTCAGTCTGGGGATTCCTCAGAAACCTGAATATAACCCTACCATACAATCCAGCCATCCCACTCCTTGCTATGCCACAGCACTGGCCCCTATTTAACATAGTTTTACATAAGAGGGTATCTCCTAAAACTCTTCATTTGGGCATTTGATTTATATAAATTAACTTATTTTATTTTTAATTATATAATTTCATATTTTATTTCTTTTTAAACTTTCATTTAATAAATATAAATTTCCAAATACAACTTTTGGATTATAGCAGCTTTCCCCCCCCCATAACCACCCTCCCACCCACAACCATCCCATCTCCCACTCCCTCTCCCATCCCATTCACATCAAGATTTATTTTCAATTATCTTTATATACAGAAGATCAATTTACTATATACTAAGTAAATATTTCAAAGGATTGCACCCACACAGAAACACAAAGTATAAAGTACTGTCTGAGTACTAGTTATATCGTTAATTCACATAGTACAACACATTAAGGACAGTGATCCTATATGGGGTTTAAGTAAGTGCACAGTGACTCCCAGTGTTGATTTAACGATTGCCACTCTTATTTATGACGTCAGTAATCATACAAGGCTCTCTTCATGAGCTGCTAAGGCTATGGAAGCCTCTTGATTTTGCCAACTCCAGTCTTATTTAGACAAGGCTATAGTCAAAGTGGAAGTTTTCTCCTCCTTTCAGAGAAAGGTACCTCCCTCTTTGATGGCCTGTACTTTTCGCTGTGATCTCACTCACAGATTTTTTTTTTTTTTTGCCGCAGTGTCTTGGCTTTCCATGCCTGAAATACTCTCATGGGCTCTTCAGGTAGATCCGAATGCCTTAAGGGCTGATTCTGAGGCCAGAGTGCTATTTAGGACATCTGCCATTCAATGAGTCTGCTGTGTATCCTGCTTCCCATGTTGGATTGTTCTCTCCTTTCTAATTCTATCAGTTAGTATTAGCAGACATTAGTCTTGTTTATGTGATCCCATTGACACTTAATCCTATCATTATGATCAATTATGAACTGAAACTGATCACTTTGACTAGTGAGATGGCATTGGTACATGCCACCTTGATGGGTTTGAATTGGAATCCCCTGGCATGTTTCTAACTACTCTTATGGGTAAGTCCAACTGAGCATGTGCTGAGCTAAGAAAGAGAGAGAGACAGAGAAGGAGGGAGGTGGGTGAGAGAGAGGAGGAGAAGGAAAGGGAGAAAGGGAATATCATTATGTCCTTACAATTTTATCTACAAAGCACGTGGGAAGCAGGACACACAGCAGACTCATAGAATGGCAAATGCCCTAAAGAGCACTCCAGCCTCAGAATCAACCCTTGCGGTATTTGGATCTGGCTAAAGGCCCATGAGAGTCTCACAGGCATGGAAAGCCAAGACACTGTGGCAAAAACAACCTGAATGAAAGATCTCGGTGAACAAGATCCCAGCAGAAAGAAAGGGCCATCAAAGAAGGAGGTACCTTTCTCTGAAGGGAGGAAGGAATCTCCACTGTGATATGGCCTTGACTAAACAAGTTCAGAGTTGGTGAACTCAAGGGGACTCCATAGCCTCAACAGCTCATGGCAAAAGCCTCAGGTGATTACTGACATCGTAAATAAGAGTGTCAATTGTTAAATCAACCACAGGAGTCACTGTGCACATGCTCCCCATGTAGGATCTCTGTCCTTAATGTGTTTTACTATGAGAGTTAACAATAACACTACTAGTCGAACAGTACTCTATCTTGTGCAGTTGTGTGGGCGCAGTCTGTTGAAACCTTTGCTTAGTATATACTAAGTTGATCTTCTGTATATAAAGATAATTGAAAATTAAACTAGATGAAGAGCAGGATGGGAGAGGGAGTGGGAGATGGGAGGGTTGCGGGATGGAGGGAGGTTGGGGGAGGGAAGCCACAACAATGCAAAAGTTGCACTTTGTAAATTCACATTTATTAAATAAAAAAGTAAAAAATAATTTAACAACCTAATTAGATATTACAATGAAAAAATTAAAAGTATAACCATACGAGAAAAGCAAAAGGATAAGGTTTGGGGCCAAACAGTTACCTTAAACTACTGCTTAACCAAAGTCTGCTAATATGGCCAAGCTCCTAAAGATTGAAAGTGTTCTAGCAAATTGTAAGCATTTTTAAGCATTATGTGACATGCATCTCTATTATATGTCACCAATTTAGTTGTTTTCTGTTAACATTTGTTTGATAAATGATTCCAAAATAGGATGAAGTATACATTCTGTACTTCTTATTAAGAAAGGGGCAATGTCATAAGGCAGATCGCACATTGGACTTCATGTAATATATACATGCATGCAATCATCACATGATTCTGAGTAAATATGCACAATTTTTATGTCTGCTCAAATTTTTTCCACAAAACAATAAATTCTCATATATATATTTATTTTTTAAAAGATTTACTTATTTAAATTAAATACAGAGTTATATAGAGAAGGAGAGAGACAGAGACATTTTCCATGTTCTGATTCACTCCCCTAACTTTTTCAATAGCAAGGGCTGGGTCAAACTAAAGCCAGGAAACTGGAACTCCACATGAGTACCCCATGTGAGTAGAAGGGGGCCCATGAACTCAAGCCATCCTCTGCTGCTTTCTCAGGTGCATTAGCATGGAGCTGTATGGTAAATGGAACAGTAGGATTTGAATTGGTGCTTTTATGGGATGGTGGTTTTACAAGCAATGGCTTAACAGACTGCTCCACAAATCACCTCATTATATATATATATATATATATATATATATATATATATAGACAGGCAGAGTGGACAGTGAGAGACAGAGACAGAGAGAAAGGTCTTCCTTTACTATTGGTTTACCCTCCAATGGGGGCTGCGGCTGGCGTGCTGCAGCCAGCACACACTGCACTGATCTGAAGCCAGGAGCCAGGTGCTTCTCCTGGTCTCCCATGCGGGTGGGTACAGTGTCCAAGCACTTGGGCCATCCTCCACTGCAGAGAGCTGGCCTGGAAGAGGGGCAACCGAGACAGAATCCAGCACCCCACCGGGACTAGAACCCCGTGTACTGGTGCCACAAGCAGAGTATTAGCCTATTGAGCCATGGTGCTGGCCACCCCATTATATTTTGAAATTAGTGATAATAACTTATATTTCTTTTTTTTGTCTCTCCTAACAGTTTTTGTGGTAGTTTATGTTGTCCGATATTAAGATGGCTACGCCTGCTCTTTTTTCATTTCTGTTGGCATGGTATATCTTTTTCCAGCCCTTCACTTTCAGTCTGTATGGATCTTTGTTAGAACAATGTGTTTCTTGTAAGCAGCAAATAGATCGGTTTTGTTCCTTAACCCAATCAGCCAATTGGTGTCTTTTAATTGGACATTTCAGGCCATTAACTCTAAGCAAACTGGGTATGGAAGGAACATTCCTCAATACAATCAAAGCAATTTATGAAAAACCCACGGCCAACATCCTATTGAATGGGGAAAAGTTGGAAGTATTTCCACTGAGATCTGGTACCAGACAGGGATGCCCACTCTCATCACTGCTATTCAATATAGTTCTGGAAGTCTTAGCCAGAGCTATTAGGCAAGAAAAAAAAATTAAAGGGGTACAAATTGGGAAGGAAGAACTCAAACTATCCCTTCTTTGCAGATGATATGATTCTTTATTTAGGGGACCCAAAGAACTCTACTAAGAGACTATTGGAACTCATAGAAGAGTTTGGCAAAGTAGCAGGATATAAAATCAATGCACAAAAATCAACAGGCTTTGTATACACAGGCAATGCCACAGCTGAAAAAGAACTGCTAAGATCAATCCCATTCACAATAGCTACAAAAACAATCAAATACCTTGGAATAAACTTAACCAAGGACATTAAAGATCTCTACGATGAGAATTACAAAACCTTAAAGAAAGAAATAGAAGAGGATACCAAAAAATGGAAAAATCTTCCATGCTCATGGATTAGAAGAATCGATATCATCAAAATGTCCATTCTCCCAAAAGCAATATATACATTCAATGCAATACCAATCAGAATACCAAAGGCATTCTTCTCAGATCTGTAAAAAAATGATGCTGAAATTCATATGGAGACACAGGAGACCTCGAATAGCTAAAGCCATCTTGTACAACAAAAACAAAGCTGGAGGCATTACAATACCAGATTTCAGAACATACTACAGGGCAGTAGTTATTAAAACAGCATGGTAGTGATATAGAAACAGATGGACAGACCAATGGAACAGAATAGAAACACCAGAAATCAATCCAAACATCTACAACCAACTTGTATTTGATCAAGGATCCAAAACCAATCCCTTGAGTAAGGACAGTCTATTCAATAAATGGTGCTGGGAAAATTGGATTTCCACATGCAGAATCATGAAGCAAGACCCCTACCTTTCACCTTACACAAAAATAACTTATATTTCAACATGAGGTTTACTAAAGAAATAAAATGATGAAATCGTGGTATTTGAGGACATTTGGTTCAGGGAGGAAATGCTAGCTTTATAAACCAAAATTTGTGAAATCATATGTTCTCTGAGACCACTTTAACACATGAGAAAATACATCAAAGCTTAATATGTTGTTGGACATGTTAAATTAGTTAATAGATGTTAAGGACAAATGATATCTTTTTATATATTCCATGAAGAATACTTTCAGTGTGCTAAAAAATCCTCAGGAGACATATAGAAAATAGGACAAAATGAAAGTTTGGTTTACAGCTTCATCAAATGAGTAAATAAAATGAAATCCTGCAAAATAATTTTTCAATTTTGATGTTGTGTTCTATTTCATTCATATTTTTAGCAGGATGTTTGCATCCCTTTGATAAATTTCTGATGTTTTACTGGGTATACAACTGCTAAATAATGCCTATTGGGAAATCACTTTGTTGATGAAATAAATTGCAGTTTTATTATGGCCTTAATCACCTTTTAAAAATGGCTCTCTATATCCTTTAGCCTGTTGCTGTGACATTGGATACTTAGAAAGGAGATGAAAAGATGTACATTGATGTCAATTCAGCCTGGCTCTTGGTGATTTTAATGGCTCTATCAAAAATCTAGAAAAGCAAACCTCATGTAAACAAAATGTTTCCTTATTCCAGGATATTGCTTCATTGAATTATTGATTTATCATACAAATAGTTACTTAGTATTTTGGTTTGCTTTTAGATTTTCAGTTAAAAGGAAGCTCTAAGGAAAGTAGAGTGTGAAATATTATTACACATGTTTATAAATGCTAGGAAACAAATTGTGCAGTTCTACATGAGAATAAAATGAGCAAATTCCTATTTTGAAAAAAAAAATCAGAAAAAGGTCTTCCAACTACTCAAGTTGAGAAATCAAGGAAGATGAGACAGCTGAAGTGTAGAAGAATCTTCTAGATGAAGACAATCGCAGATGCTATATCTGCGACATGAGAAAATTTTGACTCTAGACTAGCGAGTTAGGAGTCTGACTGGAGAGAGAAGCACAATAAAGAATATGCAGGGATGTTAAACAAGATACTGTGTACAATAGGAAGCCCTTGGAGAATTTAAGTAGAAAGACTGACAGTGTCTAATTATTTACAATTCTAAAATAGCACTCTGGCTTCCTGTGGGAAAATGATTATAAAACGGCAAGAGTACCAGCAGGCAGAAAACCATGCTTGGAGGCTATTGCAACTATCTAAGCAAAAGATGGTGTGGTTTTCCTTCCTTCAGTGTATGCATCTTGGTAGGAATGAATGCTCGCTCTTGGCTCACAGCACCACAGCGCAAATTCAGAACTAATTAGCCCCTGGAAATGCTTCTGAAAATCTCATGACCACTCCTCCATCTGTGTCTTGAGTAAGGAGGAATTTGAGACTGTTTCTCTATTTTTCCTATATTTAGTTCAAAGAACTTTACTTTTTGAAGTAGGACCAAGCCAAAACAATATGCATTGTAAGCTACATTCACTGGTAGGGATATAGATCTCTGGGAATGTGTTCTCCTGGCAGGTCATTAGCTTTCTGTATTGTGTGCCTCTGGGTTGTCCTTCCAGGTTAGAGTAAAAATGGAAGCTGTTCCACTCTCTTCATTCTTTCATCTATTGATTGCTTGCTTTTAAGGAGAACGAAGTTCTAGTTTTTGTTCTGTCCTTGAATTAATGTCCTAAATCAAATCACAACATCTTTTGAGGTTTTCATTTCAGTTAGGAATATGAAATGCAGAAATGGATTTTGAGATATAGCATGGTTATTAGTGTATATTAATTGCAAGTAATTGCTCTAAGCATTCATCTAAGCATTCATCTGTAATCAGAAGATAATAATATTTAGCTTTGAAAATTGTGTTAAATACATCTATGTGCGTGTATAAAACGTGTATATATTATATGATCCACTCATTACATGCTAGGTACTCAAAAGCTAGTAACAAATTTTATTCTTTAAAAAAACATTATCCCCTACCTTGCAAAAATATATATGAAAACCTTTCGAACTACTAATGTTTTATATGAACACTTCATTTATTTCATCAGTCATGAATCAATCAGGATGCAATGCATATGAAGCACCCACTGCAAGGGAGACATTGTGTTTGGCTCTGGATAAAATGAGAGTAAAGTTCTAACAGCTCCTGACCCCCAGGACTACATAGTCCAGCAATGTTCCTACACTGAGGATACTAGAAGTTCAGAAGGAGTGAGCATGTCCTCTCTGGAGCAGTCGGGGCTGCCTCCCAGGCAAGCAACAGATATTCCACCAAAGGAAACAGTGGGGAGAAGCTCTCATCAAAAGATTGTGTTGAGAGGAAGAAAATAGGCAAACACCAAGAGACACATTTATTTAGATTGCAATAGGATTTCCCTTCGTCCATCCTCACAACACTCCTACAAGGAATGTATTTTTACGCAAAGCTTATAAATGAGAAAATAAAACTTGGAGATTTCTGGAATCAACCAGCTTCTGAAGTCCACCAGCAAGTAGAGGCAGAATTGTAATTCAAATCCTAGTGTGTCTAAATCTAAAGAATACTCTGCAGGTTGTTTTCATTAACTATTTTATCTTCTAATTTTTCATGAAACAATCTACTTCATGTCTTACACTCAGAAGATTCTAAACAAATTCTTTTTTAAATCCTTTACTTATTAAATATTAATTGGAAGTCTTTCTCTGTCCATGCTCATTGATGTTCCTGGACCAGCTTTACTTGGTAAAGGTGTGACTATTTAGGTCACACCATACATAACAGCTTAATACCATCTGTCTGTGCTATGTTGGTGTTACAGAGAAGTGTTCATCAAATTCTCCATTCTGCTCCATTCAGACGCTCTTTGCTCTTTAACATATCCTAGATTAACCCTGAAGAGATGGAATGGGTTTCCCTGAGACTTCTCTGTCTCATCACTTAGCCTAAATGGAGCGTAATGGAATGTAAAGCAGCACGATGCAAGGATTTTCTCTTTGCTAATATGTCAAGCAGATACTCATGGCTCTGTGCCACAGTGTTAGGGAAAGAATTTTGCTAATCTAGGGCTCTCAAGTAGGCCGGATCTTTGTTTTTTGTTACTTTGCTTAACCTGAAAAAGATAGTTCCCAATATAATTATGAGGTAAATTATCATCACCAGTGCTGCCTTGTCTCTCCTTTCATAGACATAAAAGCCCCATAAGTCATGCTCTCTATGAGAAGTCAAAAGAGCACTAGGGAAAATGCAGCTCACTGGAGCAATTTGAACAATGACTGTAAAAATAACATCTGGTCCTTGTTTTCACGCTAAATGTGTTTTTTAATTCACTGCAGGGGACACCATTGGCAGCAGTCAATGTAATTTATCTAAATCTTTAAGATTCAGTGTTTTATTCAGGAGCAGAAATATATTTGCTTTCTAAAGAGCATCAAGAGTAAATGTTAAGGGATTCTTTTTAATATTGTAGGATTATGAGCAGGTATTGAAGCAATCGATGGAAAATATGTAACAATCCATCATTGCCATCATTAAATGAAATTGCCTTGTGCCACATAACAAGGCTTATGTGTTTGTGTGGAGGGGGAGAATGTGTGGGCATATGTATGTATAGATGGATATTAGCTGTTTGTAATATATGAGATATTAAAAACACTGCCAGATATAAAAAAGACCTGTTAAAAACCTGAAAGTTAACAATATAAACCCACGGGATTTAAAGTTGGAATGTGATAAAATGACTCATTTTTGCCTTGAATTATTTCCAAAGAAGGTTACTCAAATTTTTCTTTTCTCAATGATGTTTACCAATCAGAGAGGGCATTTCAGATATGCTCAAATTTTTCTGGAATTCCATGCTTTCTTTTTTACCTCTATTCCCTGCATCAAACTCTTCTTCACATTTTTTTTTCACACAGATTCTCCCAAAGAAAGCCCTTCTATTCCCTGTGACTTGAATATTAAGCATCAATCCTAAATGACCCAAGTTTTCTCCTGCTCTGAAATGCCCTTTGACTCTTCTCTGTCAACTCAATTCCACCTATGTGTCGATATCCAGTTGTTGAAAGAACAGCACTGTCATTTCTCCATTGAGGCAAACAACACATATTAAGGATTTATTAGAGTCCAGATACTGAGAAGACTTGAAAGATAAAGATGTTTCTGGGTAGTGAAGCATGATTTAATAAAATAAGAAGAACAAATCTAGTAAATGCTAAACACGAATCCACAAGGGAGAGAGCATTTTATATCTGCAGAAGATAAATAGCATAGTTAGCAGTGGAATAAGACTTTCAAGTGACTGATACGAGGATCAGCAACCTGTGTTTGTTGTTATTAATTTACAACCAAATTTCTTTGCTAATGATTGCTAATCTTAACACATTTGAAAACTCGTATTGTTTTGGCTCTCACTACACAGAATTTGAAGACTACATGTAAGCAAAAACAAAAAAGGCAAAAGTCAATCAGAGAAAACCACTTTTAATACTTGTGGTACATTTTATTTCCTATGCATGTACTTGTACCTAATTTTCACAAGCAAATTATCCTATCTTACAAACTTTAAACTGCATTTTAATATTTTCTACATTTGTTTCAATATGAGTATGTATCCTCCTATACTTTGTTATGTTACTTTTGAGAATCTGATTTAGGGACATTATATATATATATATATATATATATATATATTATTTTCTTCCTGAAAAATGGTTATTAGTGATGTTGAGCATAATTGCATGTAGCTTTTGTCTATTCTTAGGTCTTCTTTGAAGAATTATCTGCACAATTTCTTTATGCATGTGTTAATTACGTTATTCATTCTTTCTGCTTTTCAGTTATAGAAGTTGCTAATGGGATTTAGAAATTAACTCCTTATAGTATGTTATATATTTATATATTATTCACCAAATACTTTCACCAACTATTTTGGTTGCCTTTACATTCTGTTGATTGCTTCCTTTGCTGTGAAGAAAGGTTTTAGCTTAATGTTGGTCCACTTGTCTATTTTACTAGTGTTGACTGTTTTTGCTTTTATATAAGAAAAAAAAATCATTGTCAATACTGATAACAAGAAACTTTCCCCCCCTTTTTTATGGAGGCTATTTTTTCTGGATATATTGAAGTTAAGGTCTTTAGTTCATTCTGAGTTTATTTTTCTGTGTGGTTACTATAAGGCTCCAATTTTATTTGTATATCCAGTTTTCTGAACCTCGTTTGTTGAAGAGGTTATTCTTTCCCATTGTCATTCATGTTACTCTTGTCAAAGTCATGGATTTATTTATTGGTTCTTCATTTTATTCTGTTGATCTATGTATCTGTCTTTATTCCAGAACAAACTGTTTTGATCACTCTAATGTTATCAGCTATTTTTAAGTCAAAATGTATGATAATGCATCTCTCTTCCTTTCTGAAATATGGTTTATCTTTTGTGTTGCATATGAATTGTATGGTTATGTTCCAATCCGAGTGTCCATCCACAGACAAATAGGAAAAGAAAATATGGTTTATAAATACAATTAAATGTTATTCAGTTTTTAAAAATGAAATCAAATCATGAAATTTGTAGCAACATTGATGAACTTGGAGGATATAATGCAGAGATATGCCAGTCATAGAAGAAAAAGTATTACATGAATCTATTTATATAATAGTCAAACTCATGAGATCTGAGAATACAGTAGAACATTCTGGGTTCTGGAAGTTAGGAGAAATGGGGCAGTTTTACAATGAGCATAAAATTTCAGTTATGTTAAGTGACTAAGCCTAGAGATCTATTATAGAACATAGAACTAATATCGCCCGAATAAAAGTTGGAAAACTCAAATAAAATTCAATAATGAGGAAAGAAATTGAAAAAATATTAAGGGATTATTTTCCTAAATTGTCTTGTGTTCAGACAGTTATTCCTGTAAATATATTCAAATAATGAATTACATAAATTGTAGGAGCTATTCAAGAACTCAGGAATAACTCAAAGAGCATCAATTTCTGTATCTATAATAAACATTATAGATTATAAAAATTAACATTTATGCCACAAAAATAAGTATAGAGAGGTATCTTTAGGCCCAAAATATGAAAGCCAAAAAAATTAAAAAGCAATGTGTATGAAGTTTCAGTTATACAAAATGACTAAATTCAAGAGATTTGTTGTACAATAGTGTACCTTTTAGTAAAAATATCATCATATTGTACACTTAAAATTTTGTTGATAGTATATCTTATATCAGTTTCCTTGTAAAAATTAAAAATGAAATAAAAATCATCATTATCATGTAATTTTATATATTAAACAAGTTTAAAATGTTAGAAAATTTAACAATAATTTAATAACATACCAAGTAGCTTAATAAAGATGATAATAATAACAGTGATAATAAAAAATCAAGAACTAAAAAATGTTAAGGGATCACTTAGCATATTTGCATATCTTTTGCTGAGAATATATTTTAAACAGAATTTGAAAGGCACATTGGTTATTATATAAAGAACATGGCAAAATGCAATTATATTCATTCATGAAGAAATATTTAGAAATTATTTTGACATATAATATTATCTAAAAGCATATAATATAATAATTATAAAATAGTAAGTGATAAAATTTTCATTATATTTTCATAACCTGATAAAAACAACCTTAAATTACTGCTACTTATGTTATCAATCTATAGGTTATTTACAAAATTTAAAAAATACTTAAAAATATTTTAAAATGTGGTGATTATAAACAAGCAGTATGTCAAATGGCCAACTACAGGGTGGAAATTTTACACCATTCATTAGAAAATCTTCTTCTAATAAAATGAAATGGCATCGACATATCATTAATAGTAAAGCATTTAAATAATTAGAAAAAAGAAACATGTACATCCAATGGAAAAATCAAACTAAACTCTTTTGAGATCTAATAGTTTTAATAAATGGGATTAATACTATATTCTTGAAAGGAAATGTGCAAGACTATAAATAAAATGTAGGATTTTTATGCATGTTTTTACTCAATGTGATTCTAATGTAAAATTTGCCAAAAGTGTTTTGTTTTAGGAGAAAGGTAAGTGAAGATCGTGTGATATTTACTCTTTTGCAGGTTGGTGAACAAAGATTTTGTTTAAAAAAAACAAGAAAACATAATTTATCAATTTCTTCAATAAGCCAAAAACATTGGTAAAATAAGCAAAATATTAAAAAATTACATTTTATGTTAGTAATAGAGAGTATCATCTTCTGCATGATGAAACAGTTTGAATGAATATTCATTAAAGAGAAATGAAAAAAATTCAAAAATATGAAAAATACTTCAGCAATTACTAAAGCAAGTATGGTTTAAAATGAAGTTCACTAAGATGTTCTCCATTTTCCTGTCTGCCTACTTTCCCCTCAGAATTTTCATTAATTATGAGAAGAGAGTGTGGGATCGAGAGCCAATCAGGGAGTTTCTATAAAAATGGAACAACAGAGCATTACGCAACTCACAGAGCCAAAAAGAGAACAATTGAAGTTTGTAACACGTGGCACATGGGTAGTCTGGATTTGAAATCACAAACCCCAGAGACAAGGTAGATTCAGGGAAGTAATCTTAACTTTGGGCACTGGTTTTCTCCATTAGGCATTTCTGAAGTAAGTTGCACAAGAAGATGAAAATATAGGGGGAGGATAACTGAAGGACAGAACATGACTGCCTTGGTGCATTGCTTAGGATTCAAAGGTTGCAGTCCAGGTCCTAGCAATGAGGGAAAACCTTCTGCTCTCAGTTTGAAACCCCACAAGAGGAGTGGGAAAATAGATGGAGACAGTGATTAGCATAGAGTGGAGTACTCTGTGCAGAGAGATCTTATCTTTAGAGTCTCCAATTTTTCAAACAAAATGTCAAGAATTTAGGTAAAATTTTAAAGGCATACCTAGGAATAGTACTAAAAGAAATAGATTATAAAGATGTTGAAATTATCATTCATAAACATCAAAATAACTACAGGCAATTTGGAAAATATATTGGATGGAAATTTTCGCCAGATAACTATAATCAACTAAATAGAGCAAAATAAAAATTAGAATTCAAAAACATAATAATTGGGCTTAAGAACTGAATAGGTTTGAGAAAGATATAAAGATTAGTGAGTCTGACTACATAAATTTATGGAATATAGTGATTTGAACATAAAGAGGAAAAAAAAGAATAGATAGTATAAAAAAGACTGTAACTCTGCTCTAAAAAGAAAGAATAGGTCAAAGATAGTGTTGACAGAATAATGACCTCTAAATTCTAAAACTGAAGAGAAAATTCCAGTTCTGAAAGTCCGAGTGGAGTAAATATAAAGAGAAGTGATGTAAGAAAGTCATAATACAAATGACCAGGACAAAATTGTAGTTTATTAAAATCTTATAAACACAGACAAGACATTGTGGCACTGAGACTGGGATGCCTTCATTCTATGTCAGAGTTACTGTAAGAAAAAGAGGCGCAGAACTGAGAGAAGACAGGGTGCAAACTCACAGCCAGACTGAATTTATTCAGAAAAAATAAACTGGCAGAAGTTGACCAACTGTCCGTGTGCACAGACTGAACACACGGCAGAGCTCTCAAGAGAGGTGACTAATTGCCAGCATGCTCTTACAATGAATAGGTGGCAGAGGGCCAGACCCCAGGGGCTGGGTCTTTTTATATCTTAAGTAGGGTGGGGGTGGGGGTGGGGGCAGTAGGTGGAGGCTAGCTCCTCCATGCTGGTTTTTCAAGTTTGGCCCACCAGCTTCTGAATCTGGGAAGAATGTGGGGTGGGGAGGGGGTGAAGACAATAGGGCGAGAGATGGAAATGAGATTTCCAGGCAAGGGCTAAATTCTGATTTTATCTCTCTTTTGGGCAATGTGGTAGAATGGCTGAGGTTTATGTCTTTGATCTGTCAGTCCCTGGTTCTAATACCGAATACTCCACACTTTCAATCCTGCTTTCTGCGAGGCAGTGACTGGCGACCCAACTGCCACTCATGTGGGAAAGATAAATGCAGTTCCTGGCTCCTGGCTTCAGCCTGGCCTCTCCAAGGCCCAGGTATCTGGGGAGTGAATCAAGGGCTGGAAGATACCCCCCCAAACCCCGCTCTCTCAGTCTCTGCTGTAAGGCAGAACAGAGAGGAGACATGGTAGGAACTCACAACCAGAAATGAATTTATTCAAGGGAAATAAGTTTGCAGAGATGGCTAACTGCCAGTGTGCACACAGAGCAAACACATGGCAGAGAGCAAGAGTTTATTACTGGCTGGGTTTATATAGCATTCACCAGGTAAGGGCCATGAGCTGGGGTGTAGCTGAGCTAGCTGCTGGCTTGGGCTTTTCAAACTCGGTGGGCCTTCCTGTGCAGAGGGTGGGATGGTGCAAAATATATGGCAAGGGAACGAGCCTGCCTAAGGATGCAGGGGCTATGTGCTTGCTCCCTCGTCTCCCACTTCCCCTATCACATTGTCTTTTTCTTTTTTTTTTTTTAATTTTATTAATAGTGAGACAAACAAGACACACTACAGTCAAAGGGATAGCAACAAGACTGAAAGCTAGCTTTGCAACAGAAAAGGTGAAAACCAGAGAACAGACTGATGCTTTGGATGTGCTGAGGGTGGGGGTTAGGCAGATGGACTACTAGCCTCACATTATATATCCAATTAAAACATTCTTTAAAAGTCAAAGCAAGTTGAAATGCTAATGCAAACATGACCTTAGAAAACATGTTGCCATGTTTTCTAAAAGATACTAAAGACACAGCATAAAGTGTCACCAGAGAGAAGTCGTGGGGTTCACCCAAGCAAGATTTCAGGAATGAGACAGAGAGCAAAGTAGCAAGGTTTTATTTGGGACAGGGCATTCGTCAGAACACAAGGGACAGAGACAGAGTGCCCACTCAGACTGTGGGAAAGTGAGGTTACCTGGTTAAACGGAGAGAACACACCTGGCAGGCCAGGCGCGTGTCTCAGAGGAGAGCAGAGAGCTGAGCTCAGTCTTTGTTTAGGCTCCGATTTTTAAGGGGGGGGGGGGGGGGCTCTTTTTACCCCTCCCCCTTCTCCTCCAGGATAAAGGGTTTATCAGGCAGGGGGAGCCATGCTGACACCAAAAGTGCCTGCCTTTGGGAAAGGATATAAAGTTTTATTGCTCAGTGTTACCAGGCCGGGGGAACCTATTTGGTGCTGAGGAGAGAGCTTTCCCATGGGGGAAGGGCTGGGACCAGCCTGGGCAGGACTTTGAAGTGTAGATGCTGGGCTGCTTCCAAAGTGGGCTTCTATAGATGGTTTCCTCAGGCCCCTCTCAGATACACATAGGCTACTTTCTAACTTCCTATCTAACAAAAGGAAATCTTCATAGAGAAGGAAAACCATACTAGTAATGCAAAAGGGAATGAAGAACAATGAAAGGGGTAAATACATGGGAAGCAAATTATGTCTGAGTATCTAATTGTTTCTTTATAAATATTTCATATATGTACAGTTAGAAAAATTGTGAATTCATCTATGCAAGAAAAACAGAATGTAAACCAGTATCACTGGGCATGGCAGGACAGAAATGGTAAGCCAGCATAGGTGACTTACATTGTGGAAAACAAGAGAGCTACCCAGCCTACATGGGAGTGCTGAAGAGAGGAAAGTATTCCCTGGGGAAAACACACTTGGCTGTATTTCAACTGATTCCAATAGTAGAGTGTAGAGAAGCAGTCTAAAGAAAATCATACAGTGTGTGTGGAGGGGTGGTATTGAGAAGTCTTTTGAGAAGCCATGTAGACTGATAAGTGATCTATTATGCAACCTTCAACTCTATGGATACATTTTTCCAGTCCTATACATTTATTTTCTGTTTACTGATTTCAGCTTTTAGTTCATTCCTATTAGTCTTATTTAAAAATATCAAAGGGGTTGGACATTTGGCCTAGGGGTAAAAACACTGGTTAAGATTCCTGGGTCACATATCAGAGTGCCTGGGTTCAAGTCCCAGCTCCCACTACAATTCAAGCTTTGTGTTAATGTGTATCTTGGGAAGCAGCAAGTGATAGTTCACATAAATGGGTCACTGCCTCTCATGGGGCAGACTAGATTGACTTCCTAGCACCTGGCTCTGGCTTAGCCTAGCCTCAAGCATTGCAGGAATTTGGTGAATGAATCGGCCAATGGAAAATCTTTTACTGTCTGTCTGTCTCTTTCTCTCTTTATTTTTTCTGTCTTCCTACCTGTCAAGTAATGAAAATAACTTTAAGAATAAAATGTAAAATATCAAATGATTGAAAGATTGAGAATGATACAATGTTCAGGAATGGTGCAAAACAGAATTATAACTACCAAAGAATGAGTATGATGATGCAAATTCATTTCAAAACACTTATGCATTTTGTACCTCAATTTGTATACAATATATTTTAGGCCATGAAAAGAGCAAAAATCATTGAAGCAAACAAAAAGTTATAGAGTGAAAATATCCAAAAGTTGAATGATGCATCCATCTAAAAGTAATTTTACTTTCTCCATGATGCTTGCCAAACAGGCCCAGCAATAACTGGTAAATGGAATAATTTTCCTAAATGGATGCTTAAAATTCTTGCCAAATAAAGTAGAATTCTGTTAATTAAAGTTTTAATTGTTCTTGAAAGTGACTGAGAAAGACAATACTTAACCTTTCTAAAGGAATATGCCACCAACATATTTTTCCTCTAGAAGACCATGTAGGAATTACTTATTCGATACCTATTGATTAAATGTGTTAATTCTTATGCAGATTCAAATGATAATTGTGCATCCAATCAATTCTTGCTTGTAGCCTCCCTAGGAACAGATGTTTGATCTCTGTTTATGTGAATTTAGGTACAAGTTAAGGAAGTCTTTTATTCTTTTTGTCACTTCAAGGAGGACTGAAGGTTGTTGAGATTGTAATTGCTTGCGCTCAGTCTTTTACATCCAGCTCCCTGTGCCTAGTGCTGACAAGGCAAATCTCTCAGTACTTTGTCACTTATATCAAGAATAAAGAAAAAGAACTGGAGACAGCCCTTTGTCCTGGTGGTTAAGATACTAGTTAAGGTACTCTCATCAATGGTGGAATATTTAAGTTATACACCTAGACCCAGCTTCCTGCTAATGCACACCCTAGGGGTCACAGTGATGGCTGGAGTAATTGGGTTCCTGTCCCCCTCCCCCCGTGTAGAAGGGCTAGAAGGCATACCCAGTTGTTGGCTTCAGCACAATGCAGCCCTGGCCGTTGTGGTCATTTAGGGACTTAATTAGTGAATGGGACCTCACTCTTTCTTTGTTTGTCTTTCTTTTTTTTTTTTTGGACAGGCAGAGTGGACAGTGAGAGAGAGAGAGAGACAGAGAGAAAGGTCTTCCTTTATCCGGTGGTTCACCCTCCAATGGCCACTGCGGCCGGCGCACCGCGCTGATCCAAAGCTAGGAGCCAGGTGCCTCCTCCTGGTCTCCCATGTGGGTGCAGGGCCCAAGGACCTGGGCCATCCTCCACTTCACTCCTGGGCCACAGCAGAGAGCTGGACTGGAAGGGGGGCAACCGGGACAGAATCCAGCACCTCGACCGGGACTAGAAACCTGGGTGCCGTTGCGGCAGGCAGAGGATTAGCCTATTAAGCCACAGCACAGGACTCTTTCTTTCTTTGTCTCTTTCTTTATCTGTCTCTCAAATAGAAACAGTACAAACTACTTAAAATTACTCTCTTCTTCAATGTAAGATATATATGAATTCCAAACAAGTATAATTTTATTATTAATCTTTTTACTCTAAGAGGTATCTATTGTTTAATAGATTAAAATACTATAATTGAAACTATTTTTTAGCTAAATGTACATTCTATTTGATCAACCGTCTGCCCTAAATCTTTTTTATTCTTTCCTGTCCCAGAGAATTGAAATGAGCATTCTAAAATACAACCAAAAAATTCCTCTTATCAGTCACTCTTAACCCAAAACCAAAAATTGTCAGTTGTATACTTCCTTGCCATCTAGGACCCAATTCTTTTTTTTTTTTTTTTTTTTTTTTTTGACAGGCAGAGTGGACAGTGAGAGAGAGAGACAGAGAGAAAGGTCTTCCTTTGCCGTTGGTTCACCCTCCAATGGCCGCCGCTGACAGCGCACTGCGGCCGGCGCACTGCGCTCATCCGATGGCAGGAGCCAGGAGCCAGGTGCTTTTCCTGGTCTCCCATGGGGTGCAGGGCCCAAGCACCTGGGCCATCCTGCACTGCACTCCTGGGCCACAGCAGAGGGCTGGCCTGGAAGAGGGGCAACCGGGACAGAATCCGGCGCCCCGACCGGGACTAGAACCCGGTGTGCCGGCGCCGCAAGGCGGAGGATTAGCCTGTTGAGCCACGGCGCCGGCCGACCCAATTCTTTAAAATCTTTTCATACTAAATAAATGTAATGCTATAGTTTCAAATCATGGAAGATTTACCATAACCATTCACCCAGTAAATAAGTTAAAAACAACCTTCTCCTAAATGTTCATGATCACTAGCAATCAGGGAAATGCAAATCAAGACCACAATGAGGTTTCACCTCACCCCAGTGAGAATGGCTCACATTCAGAAATCTACCAACAACACATGCTGGAGAGGATGTGGGGAAAAAGGGACACTCACCCACTGTTGGTGGGAATGCAAACTGGTTAAACCACTATGGAAGTCAGTCTGGAGATTCCTCAGAAACATGAATATAACCCTGCCATACAACCCAGCCATCCCACTCCTTGGAATTTACCCAAAAGAAATTAAATTGGCAAACAAAAAAGCCATCTGCACACTAATGTTTATTGCAGCCCAATTCACAATAGCTAAGACCTGAAACCAACCCAAATGCCCATCAACAGTAGACTGGATTAGGAAATTATGGGATATGTACTCTACAGAATACTATACAGCAGTCAAAAACAATGAAATCCGGTCATTTGTGACAAAATGGAGGAATCTGGAAAACATCATGCTGAGTGAACTAAGCCAGTGCCAAAGAGACAAATATCATTTGTTTTCCCTGATTGGCGACGACTAACTGAGCACCAAAGGGGAAACCTGTTGAAATGAAATGAACACTATGAGAAAATAAGACTTGATCAGCTCTTGTCTGGACTGTTGATGTACAATGTAAATCTTTACCCATCTTAGTTAGAGCTTTGTTGTTTGTTTTTGTTCTAGTACTAATGGTTGAACTCTGCAACTAACACACAATTAGCCTTAGGTGTTTAAATTTTAACTGAGAAGTGATCCTAGTTAATTTTGAGAGAGGGAAAAAGAAAGGGAGGAGATGTACAATTTAAGACAAGCTCAATTGGACTTGCACCAAATGATGGAGTTAGAAACATGCCAGGGGATCCCAATACAACCCCATCAAGATGGCATGTACCAATACCATCTCAATGGCCCAAGTGATCAATTTTAGTTCACAATTGATCACACTGATACGTCTAAGAGTCAAAGGGAACACACAGACAAGACTAGTTTCTGCCAGTACAAACAGATAGGACCAGAAAGGGAGAGAATGATCCAACATGGGAAATAGAGTCACAGAAGACTCATAGAATGACAGATGTCCTAAATAACACTCTGGCCTCAGAATCAGTCCTTAAGGCATTCAGATCTGGCTCAAGAGCCCATGAGAGTATTTTCGGCATGGAAAGCCAAGACACTCTGGAAAAGGAAAAAAAGAAGACCTAAATGGAAGACCTCAGCGAGTGAGATCCCAGTGGAAGGAATGGGGCTACCAAAGAAGAAGGTACCTTTCTCCAAAGGGAGGAGAGGACCTCCACTTTGACTGTGACCCTGTCGGAATAGGATCGAAGTAGGCAAACCCTAAAGGCTTCCATAGCCTCAGCAACTCATGACTAGAGCCTAGGGAGATTCCTGATGCCATAAATAAGAGTGTCAAATTGTTAAATCAACACCAGGATCACTGTGTACTTATATCCCAGGTGGGATCTGTCCTTAATATGTTATCTAATGTGAAGTAACACTGTAACTAGTGCTGAAACAGTATTTTTACACTTTGTGTTTCTGTGTAGATGCAAACTGATGAAATCTTTACTTAATACATACTGAACCGATCTTTCTATGTAAAGATAACCGAAAATGAAAAAAAAAAAAACCTCAGTGTTACATTGGAAATTGCATCAAAAAATTAATCAATTTCAAATATATATATATATATATATATATATATATATATATCATGTAGGATCTCTGTCCTTAATGTGCTGTACAATGTGATTCAATGCTATAACGAGTACTCAAATAGTATATTTCACTTTGTGTTACTATATGAGGGCAAATGGACGAATTCTTTACTTAACACATGCTAAATTGATCTCCTGTATACAAAGAGAATTGAAAATTAATCTGAATGTGAACGAAAGGGTGGAGGGAGTGGGCAAGGGGGGAGGGTTGCGGGGGGAGAGGGAAAGTATGTGGGGAAAGCCATTGTAATCCATAAGTTGTACCTTGGAAATTTATTTTCTAAATAAAATTAAAAAAAAATAACCTTCTCCTGCATTCTATGTTAATAATCTAATGTATATCTTTTGTACCTTTCTCCATGCTAATTCAAATGAATTCACACACATGTAATATCTGATAACTCTTTCTTTCAAAATAACATGACATGGAGTAGGCTCTCAAAACTTTCTACATAGATATCAGCAGTTGAAATCTTTGGTATTGCATCTGATCTTAATTTTTTTTTAATTCTTTTCTTCCAACTTTAGTAGATGTTCTGATGAACTGAGCACAGACAAAATGCTCCTTTTTTGTTTATTTATATAAAGTCAACAAATCTCATGTATTTCATATATACATTTTTAAAAACAAAATGATATTTCCCACCCTACCTACCCTATATCCCTCATTCTCACCCTCCCTTTCTTATTTTTCTTTGAATTATTGCAATGACATACTTTCAACTTATTTTATAATAACAAGGTTAATTCTCCACTAACTAAATAGTTCAACAAGTAGTAAATAGAAAAATAATCATTCCTCAAGAGTATAGACAAGGGTTATAGGCACTCATCAAATCTCAAAATGTCAATTTCACACATATGCATTAAATTGTTTTCTGCACTGTATATGTTTGTCACCACAAATCAAAGAAGACATGTGATGTTTGCCTTTTTTGGAACTGATTTATTTCATTAAACATAATGGAATCCAGTAGCATCCATTTTGTTGTGCAAAACAAGATTTCACTCTTGTTTATGACTGAGTGGTATTCCATCCTGTATTCATACCACAATTTTTTATCCAGTCATCAGTTGATAGACATTTGGGTCAATTCCATATCTTAGCTATTGTGAATTGAGCTGCTGTAAACATAGGGTTCATATAATTCTTTGACTGTCACTTGACAAACACCTTATCATTGTTACTCAATGCCCAAACTTTCAGATCTTAACATTGGCAGTATTCACTTGGAGGTAAAATATACAAATTCATATATTTTACCACTTGTCTAGTAGGAGAGAGGTGAAGTTTTATCTCATCCTGAAAGGCAGTCAATACTTCTAAGCAGAACATGGACAGAATCTCATCATATTTTAGTGGAAGATTTTTGTTACAGAAGGGAAAACCCCTAGGTGAAAAATATGAGACATTCAGGTTCATGCATCAGGTGTCAAGTCATGATGTCATGAAGACAGCTTAGGTGCAACAAAGAGGAGACTTACATTTTGTCAGACAGGAAAACTTCAAGGATAAAGCTGAGGCTTCTAGATTCTCAGCTGGGATTTTACAGGGGTAAATGCAACAAGATATAAAACACAGAAATGGAGAGCAATGTTATGGTGGAAATTTGGCCCTGTGTAATTTGTGTTTAAGGCTTCCATGGGACGTGTAGAGAACAGTGACTTAGAAGAAAATGGAAAATTATGTAATTGTTTCTTCATCCTCAAAACTTTCCATTTTAGCTTAAGTATCTTCCAATTTTATTTTTATTTGCCAAAATTTATGGCATACAAGATATTACAAAGATTAAACTCAACCAAAGTTACATTTTTGAGACATTTGGACAACTTCCAATATTTTGCTATCATAAGAAGGCAGAGAATATTTTAATGACTTTATTTTTTTTCTTTTTAAATTACTTTTTCAGAATGTGCATTTCAAGAAGTAAAAACATCAATAAAATGATATGAATATTGAAATTATCTGATTTTTTTTTAAACTACTTTAGGGGCTGGTGCTGTGGCATAATGGGTAAAGCCATCACCTGCGGTGCTGGGATCCCACATGGGTACCTGTTCTAGTCTCAGCTGCTCCACTTCCGATCCAGCTTTCTGCTATGGCCTGGGAAAGCACTGTAAGATGGCCCAGGTACTTGGGCCTCTGCACCCATGTGGGAGACCTGGAAGAGACTCCTGCCTCCTGGCTTCAGATTGGCGCAGCTCCGGCCATTGCAGCCAACCAGGGAGTGAGCCAACGGATGGAAGACCACTCTCTCTCTTCCTCTCCTTTCTCTGTGTAACCATGATTTCAAATAAACAAATAAATCTTTAAAATAATTCTTTATACACACACATATACACAAACACACAGCTAGGGTTGGGCCAGACTGAAGGTAGAAGAGCTCAGTGCAAATCTCCTATGGCAAGGACCCAAGGATTTGAGTCGTCACCTGCTGCCTCCCAGAGTGACCTTTAACAGGAAACTAGAATTAGGAGCAGAACCAGGACTCCAAACCAGGCAGTCCACTGTGGGATGCAGGCATCGCACGTGGTGGCTTACATCTGTGCCAAAATGTTCACTCCTATGGTATGTACATTCTTATAATTGTTATACTAATTTATATGCCAGTCCTCATTTAGTTATGTATACATGTATATGAATTATAATATAATATAGGGTTTGGTACTATCTGGGATCTCAGGTATCCAGTGGGGTGCATTGAAAGTAGCCCTTAAGGATACTTACCTGTGTGAATGTTGTACACAGCCATGCATTGCTTAAGATGAGAATATGTTCTGAGAAATATTTCATTAGGTGATTTTTGTCATTACACGAATGGTGTAGGATATGCATGCTAACATGAATTAAGACAACCACAAGGGGCCAGCGCTGTGGCTCAGCAGGTTAACGCCATGGCCTGAAGCGCTGGCATCCCAAATGGGCACAGGTTCTAGTCCCAACTGCTCCACTTCCGATCCAGCTCTCTGCTCTGGCCTCGGAAAGCAGTAGAAGATGGCTCAAGTCTTTGGCCCCTGAATCCATGTGGGAGACCCTGAAGAAGCTCCTGGCCCCTAGCTTCGGCTCGACGCAATTCCAGCAGTTTGTAGCCAGTTGGGGAGGAAAACATCGGATGGATGACCTCTCTCTCTCTGCCTCTCCTCTCTCTGTGTAACTCTGACTTGCAAATAAATAAATAAATTTTTAAAAAAATAAAAAGACAACCACAATATCACCAAATGTTCAAGTCTTTTCATATCATATCCAGTTATATCCATCATACACTGAAATGCTATGCAGCATGTATTTGTTGTTACACATCCATGCATACATATTTATATATGTGTGCATATATTCATATGTATTTATATATACATTTTTACACTATCCCTAGAACTGAGAATCTTCATCTCTACTTTCATATCACTCTGAACATTATCACCAAGAATTACTTCAGCATTGCCCTGATAAAGGAATCAAGCTACACAGAATCATATTGCAGGAGCAGGGCCTTTTGGCCCTAAAGTCTTTTAGCATTTAAATATTGGAGCCTCCTTCTGGAGAATAATTTAGTCTCCAAATAATCTTTGCACATACAGATATATGTTTCAAGTCAAATAGATTCCAAGAGGAAAATAGAATAAAGCATTTCTGGCATCCTTTTTACTAACCAATTTAGAGCTCCTCTAGCAAAACGATGAATAAGGAAAAAGCAAGTGCAAACCAGCAGCTGACCACCTTCAGCTACTGAGAGCCTTATGTTCTTCTTTGCCTCTTCAGGGGCTTCCTCAGAGGCAAATTAGCAAAATCACAGGTGCCTTGTAGAAAAGTGATTAGACTATTCAGAACTCCCTTGTACTCTCAAAGGCAGTTTGGAGTTCACAGAACACTCCACTATGTTGTCAGATTTACAATTGATTCCAGTTTCTAGTGTGCAAGTTGTAAGATAGACTGCTGGAAAATGAATACCACTTTGACTCAGTATGTGATTCTGAAAAAAACTATAAGAAGAAAATACGCCCACAGCACAAAGACCATCACACTTCCGTTGGTTGGTTTCCAAAATAGAGTTCAGGGTGATACATACCAAAAATAAAGGACTGGAGAAAAATAGTTGTCTCAAGTCTTACTAGTACCATAAAAACAAGGGTACTTCAGAAAGTTCTTGGGAAATAGGCTTAAAACATACATTTATTTTTACAAAAATTATTAAATGCATAATTTGTTCACAATATACATTTCCCCTAAGGCCGACACCACAGCTCACTAGGCTAATCCTCTGCCTGCGGTACCGGCACCCCAGGTTCTAGTCCCAGTTGGGGCGCCAGATTCTGTCCCGGTTGCTCCTCTTCCAGTCCAGCTCTCTGCTGTGGCCCGGGAGTGCAGTGGAGGTTGGCCCAAGTGTTTGGACCCTGCACCCGCATGGGAGACCAGGAGGAAGCACCTGGCTCCTGGCTTTGGATTGGCACAGTGCGCCGGCTGCAACGCACAGGCCATAGCGGCCACTTGGTGGGGGTGAACCAAAGGAAAAAGGAAGATCTTTCTCTCTGTCTCTCTCTCTCACTGTCAAACTCTGCCTGCCCTAAATGTTCTGAAGGCCTGTAGTACTTCTACCAATTTATTTTCATTTTTCTAAACTTGAATTAAGGTTCACTTCATCTTAGATCTCTTTCTAACTTCCTTAAGTGGTTTTCAGCCTCATGTCTTATTAATCAATTCTGTTTGTTTGTTTGTTGTATGGTACTGCATATTTTGTAAATAGGTATTTATTTGTGCTTATATGTACTTATGTCTCTTCAACTGTCAGCAATCTCCTGAGAGCAAAGACTATGTGTATTTATTAGGTAAAACATTTCTAGTTTCTGGTTAAGTAGCTGACACATAGAAGGCATTCAATAAATGTCTGGATAATGAATGAACTACGTGAATAAACCCATAAGCCAAATTCGCAGCAATACCAGATTACAGAACACAGTCCATTTCAAAGCTGTTTGTTTAAACACAGAAATGGAAAATATCTTTTCATCAGCAACTATCTCTGTCTATCCTGGAGTCATTTTTTCTATTTTTTTTTTTTTTGCTTTTTTAGGAATGGCCGTTGACCCTTTAATTGAAAGAATCACTAGAATCAGAGATGATGGTCTGCTTTTTTAAGCAATAGTTATACATGCAAGTGAAGACCTGCAACTTGAATGCACACCTTACAGGAAAAGATTAAAAGGTATTTAGAGAGAATGCAAATCTGATCCTTCCAAAGATGTACTGTGAAAGACAGTCAGGGTGATGGAGGTGAAAGTGAAGACACAGATGTAGACACTGAAAGTTTATATACAGTATGCAGTCTGTAATTTTCTATGTGTAGCTAAATAACTGTTCAGTTAGTCTAACACTTATTGATTAACTGTCTAATAAATATGATGTTCCCTTCTATTCTTCCGTGATATAATTATAGGGATACTTCAAAAGTTCGTGGAAAAATAAAAATTAAGATATATTTATTTTGGTGCCAATAATTTTGCGATCCATGCAGATTCTTCATAGTAATTATGTTCCATGAATTTCCAAAATCTCCTCAGACACATGAATTATAACTTTTGCAGCAAAATAAATCTTTAATTGCATTTCACAGACTTTTTGTAGTTATCTCATATATGACAACAGTTCTTGTAAAAATATAGATAGGTTGACTATAAGTAGTGCCCAATCCTTTGAATATATAGGGTCATGAATATAAACAGTGTTGTTTAGACTTAGGTAAGTTAATTCACCTGATTGGAGAGATACCATTTGAGCTAAAGCCTAGAAGACAAGCAAGCAACCTTGTTAAGTCCTGAGGAAAGAGCATTCAGACACAGCTAATTTTAGAAGTAGATTAGGTGTCTTCTACAAGGTGAAAAATCAGTATGATTTTACCTGTCTGTGACTCAAATACCTGCTGACAGCATCAAATGAAATTATTCACATTTTTTGGTGTGATTTTCCTAGTGTAGATCATACTGAAGGCTTGAGAAAATTTCAAGGACAGGCAAACATGGGATATTAGTATCAGAATATTAGGATTTGTGGTTTTACTATAATTTTAATACTTTATTTCTAATTAAGTTCTTAACGACTAAGGGGTGACTTTATGGAAGCTGGGCATCACTTCTAGCAAACCAGATAAGTAATACAGAAAAATTTCATTAATGAACCCCCCTCTCTTCTGCCTTAATTGTATTTCGAATCTACAAAAACAAGAGCAATATAGAATATATGCCACTAATTTTCCTAACATAAAATTATTTGCTCTCAATTATATTATACTTAATAAAGAATTTACTAAATTCTTAAAGATATTTTTCTTCAATCAAATTGTGCAGTAATCTTGACACCAGATCTTATTGCCAATTGACTAGGAATAAAGTATACATGGATTCCTTGAGATTAGGCTATAAAATGACAATTATTTTTGAGAGTGCTTTTGAAAAGGTGAAAAAGAGGAAAAAAGAAAGTCCCAAAGGCAGTTTAATATCATCTCTTTACTAATGCCTGTGCCAGGTTGACGACTGGGGAGAGATTCAGTCATTGTCAAACAGCCCATCAGCATGACTATTTGACTTTAAAATTAATTTTACTAAGCTTTGAAGAGGTCAGCTCTTGTGACATCTATTGAATGACATGTGTCATAGCTTAAAAGGGTACATTTTATTAACAATACAGCATAATAGAAGAACTTGAGCTGCAAGTTGGTATATTTGCTCTAGTTAACATAGCAATATGCATCCTGTACTGGATAACTTAAAGACTTATTTCTTCATAATTTTGGAAGTCTTTGCTAGAAGTACAAGATCCATGTGTCAATGAGGTTGGTTCCTTGTGAAGTATTTTTTTATGATTTTGAGCTGTCTTCTTAATGTGTCCGCAGAAGTTCTTTCTTCCAAAGGTCTTATAAGAACACTGATCCTACCAGATTAGATCCCCACCATTTTTACTTCATTTAATTTTAATTATACTCTCCAAGAAAGTATCTTCAACTACAGTCAAATCAGGGATTAAAGATTCAAAAAAATTAGTGAGGGAGGGAAACACAATTTAACCCATAACACTTGGAAACATGGGTTCTACCCTTGGCTCAGATAAATTACCATGCACAGGCCAGCTCCGTGGCTCAACAGGCTAATCCTCCATCTTGTGGCGCCAGCACACCGGGTTCTAGTCCCGGTCGGGGCACTGGATTCTGTCCCAGTTGCCCCTCTTCCAGGCCAACTCTCTGCTGTGGCCAGGGAGTGCAGTGGAGGATGGCCCAAGTGCTTGGGCCCTGCACCCCATGGAGACCAGGAGAAGCACCTGGCTCCTGCCATCGGATCAGCGTGGTGCGCCTGCCACGGCAGCCATTGGAGGGTGAACCAATGGCAAAGGAAGACCTTTCTCTCTGTCTCTCTCTCTCACTGTCCACTCTGCCTGTCAAAAAACTAAATAAAAAAAATTGCTTTGCACATCCTTCCTTTTCTGTGCCCCTTCCTTCCTTCCTTCCATTCCTCCTCCCATTCTTCTTTCTTCTTCTTCTTTTTCATCTTCATCCTTTTCTTGTTTTTGATGTGTATAAAGAAGTCAAAGTGGATGATTTAAATGGATCTCAAGAAAACACAAAATATCTGGATTTGTCCCTCACAATATAAATTTAATGTTTATTATTTAATTAATAAATAAGATATAAAAACCTCTGTCCAGAGCTTGAATATTAGGATGGCATATAATGATAAGCTATGATATTCAGTTATTGTTTTATTCTAATAAATTGTCATAATCCACAGAGAAATACAACCAAAAAGGAAAGTTATATTAAAACACATTTCACAAACATAAGATCATAAATTCCTCTCAACCTCAAAAACCAGTATGGCAAATATTATATTGCAATGTAATGCCAACAATGCATTCTAAGCTCCAACCTATTTAAACATTTCTGCCACAATATTTGTTGGCATGATCATTCATCATAAAACATTAATCTAGTAAATGCCTAGGGAATTTACAAATGCATACATGTCAAAATGTTAATTAAAATGGATTAAATTTAGCAAAACTATTATTATCCATGCCTGACAATTTAGGCAAAGAAAGAATGAGGTCCTGTTCATTCTGCTGCCTAATGAGTAGAATACTGGATTAATTATCAAGAATCACAGACAGATTGTTGTTGTTGGGCCATGATACTTTGAATGTCATATTTCTGGGAACAATAGATTTGAGCTTTAGATGTAATGCTGGGATGCCTGGTTATCAAGCATGACGGTGTAAGGTTTCATCTGCGATCCAAGGTTGACATGAAAGCACTACATACGTTGTAAGGCACAAACTAAAGGCAGAAATGAGATTAATAGACAGAAGAGGAGATGCACGGAAAATAGATCAAAGAGCTGCCAAAACCATTTCCATCATCCCTTGGCCCAAAAATTCAGGTTTTCTCTTGAGATGTTTCAAATGTGTTACTACAACCTCTGACAAAGAATATTAGGTACAATAATTTTGCTGATATATGCTCATGACTTTGCTCCTTCCATTCTGCAAGCTCAGCTTAAGGAAAAAAATGAACAATAACTCTATAGACTCAATCATCACCACTTACGAGATGGTTAATTGGTGAAAGTGGCTATAATGAAGAGCCCAAAAGAGGAAAGTGTAATTAGCCAGAATCTCTGTATAGTGTTTAATTTGATTTTCTTGGCTTGTTAGCTCAGCTGGTTTTAGCGTGGTGTTAATGAAGTCAAGATTACAAGTTCAATTGCCATATGGACCAGTTAACTACACTCAATTCCATGGCTACAGACCAAATGAGTTCTATCGGTCAAAGAGGAACTAGACAATAGAGGATGGATTAGAGACAATCTATTATTACCATTGACAAAACAAATCCAGAGCATAGCTTTCAAGGGTAAGGTTGAGTGAAGACTTCATGTAATCATTTAAACCTGAGAAAAAAATCTACAAAGTTCAGAGATGTGGAAATTAATTTAGACTTTCTGATCACAATAATTAGCGTCTTCTGACAAATTAGAAGTTCACCTGATAAATTTATTATATTTGTTCTTTAGTAGAGTTCTCCGACATCTAAATTCTGATATGACTAGAATAGGGATTTCAAGTGAAGTGGATGTGAACTGAGAGAGAAAAGAAGAGTCACGTGCTTCATCACTTACTCCATCTGAAACAAGCCTACCCCATAGCCAGTCCAAAAAATCTTGTGAATAGATTTATGCCTATGAGTTGTGCCCATTTTAAGTCAAGTGAAGGTGAGATTCCATACAAAACCTGTCTTAAACTTATTATAAAATTCCCAAAGACATCTACAAAGCTGATTTATCCCAAGTGAAAATCTGCAGATAATTCTCTTTCCTCCTATGACATAGACACATTTCTTACAACTGAATACTGTAAACATGCAGCAGTCATTATGTTTAAAAAATGTACATCTGAATCCGAATTTTCTGGCAGTCCCAGAAAAATATGAGAAAGAGATGGGATTAATTTAACTTGCTGGACAATCTTCATCATAATGCCACACCAGATAAAGAACTCTTCAGTATGACCATGGAGAAAGTCACCTCTAGTAGAAGGGCTATTGTGAATTTAAGAATCAAAATTAAGGGCACAGTACAGGTTGCAGGTTACCTGTCCCCTTTTAACCGACACGTTTGTCAACTCACTTTGTGTTGCACTTCTTCACCAACAAGGAAAAAAATACATACTTCCCGTCCTTGCATTCTTAAGAAAACTAGTGCTTTTTTTCAAAAGTTTTGAGGAAATCCCATGATAAAATTATATTCCTATAGCTTACTGAAGTTTTTGATGACTCTTGAGGTTCTTTATAGGAGGCATGGGACAAATCAAGTACAAATTCCCTTCTCACTCCTTCATGACTTGTGCATTGGTCAGTAACAAGACAGGTAATTCTGTAATTGATATTAGACAAATAAAACCAATAGTTTACTATGGAATTTCTCTGGATGGTCGTGCATTCTAAAGATACACCCCCAAACATTTTTGGAATCTTGCCTTTAAATTTTTTCTCTTAAAAATAGCAGACACAAAAGTGTTTCTAGTGGAAACTGGAAGAGCAAAAAGACAATTAACAAGTAGTCCACTCAGAGGAAAAATGCCTGAACATCATTCTGTTATCGTATGATAATAGGGTCATTTATGTGTGTCACAATTTCATTTTCAGCTCTGTGTTCATTTTAATTACTTTCATTTGAATACTCAATCTTAACTTTTTCCCCTACACATACCATGCTAATCAAAAAGCTTGATTCATTAGCATTGCAAAGAGTTACAGCACTTTATCAATACACTAAATTTTAGCAAGTAATTCCAGTAAAGCAATTGCAAATGCTACACCTAACTATAATGATATTTTAAGTGTCTTAGGAATGTCAGATGAAAACTGTTAGGGAACAGATAAGCATCAATGACAGTTACTAATAGTGCTCTTATGCCCTCTGTTGGTTTGTTACTTCAGAGTCTGAAATTTAGTCAAAGAAAAATGCTCAGTGCTTTCACTTGAATGCAGTTTAGGTCATATACTGAAAGTACTAAAACACACACACAGACACACACTCTTTTTTTTGCACTCATACAAAATGTATCCCTTTGTTTTCTCTTTTTAATTGAATTTAAAGAAATGATATTAAAAGGGAAGGTAAATTTTTCATTTAATATAAGAAATCCACTTATATTTGAAATTTGATGAGTGCCTATCACCCATTAAGTATTTTCTCATATGATATTAACAGCCTGGTATGGTGCTGTTAGTATAGGACATAGATTTTTAAACCAAGATGAAAACCCTAAATTTGAATCACAGGAGACACTCTTGCTTATCAATCAGATTAACCATGGAAATATGGGTGAGTTATTTTTATCTTGAAATATGATGTGGGTTGTAATTCTTATTGAACAATATTGTTTTAGGACCAGAAAAATGGTAGTTTATGTGAAGCACCTACTGGAAAAATAATAATAAATGCTAAGTAAATGTTATTTTACCTTTTGTTTCTTATAACTCTGCAATATAAACATTATCTATATCTTATTTTATAGATAAAGCAATTGAGTTTCAGAGAGATGGAAAACTGGCCAAGTTTTTACAGCTAGTAAATAGAAATACTGGCATTAAAACCCAGAACATATTGCCTCCAATACAAATGTTCATCATTTTGTGTTATTGTTTATGGAACTTTATGATAACTCATTGCAATGCAATCAAGTCTATAAGGCTACTCTATCTTGAATTATACCCTATGAAATTTAATAAGAAAAATTCAAAGAAAATAGTAGCGGTTCTCAAATTGTAGGAGTATCTTTGACAGTGTTCTTAAAAAGATTTGACTTTTATTATGACAAATAAAATCACTGTCTATTCTAGAAAAAGCATGTAAACAAAACTGGTGTGTACGTCAATGGCATAAAAAAGTCTGCATTTGACAGCTCTTTACTCTTCTTCACATTTTGCTACCAGTTCTCTTATTAGAAGTGATGACTTCCAGGAAAATCCGACAGATTTCCAGGGCTCCTCAATACAAGAATAAAGAATGATTGTTACGGATTTGGATTACCTCCTGTCCATCTGAAAATAGAATTAAGAATTCCTGTAGGTCCAGAGGTTTAATTACCAAGTAGTACTTGAAATATTCTCAATACAATCAAGTTACTTAAAATGCTGCTAATAAAGACAAAAGGATAAGTGTTTGGAATAGAGGTTTCGATATTTCTTGGGTTGCCTTCACCCCTTTGGGAGTGCTAGGGTTCAAGTCTCAGCTCTGCTTCAATTCCAGGTACTTGCTAATGTGCACCCTCAGAGGTAAACCGTTGATTAGTCAAGGACTTGGGTCCTGCCACCCACTTGGAAACCTGGATTCATTTCTTGGCTCCTGGCTTCAACATGGCCCAGCCTTGATTGTTTCAGGCTTTTGGTGAATAAATCCGGTGGATGGAAGATCAATCTCTGTCTCTGTCTCTGTCTCTCTTTCTCTTTGCCCATCTGATAAATAAACTTTATAAATAAATAAATAAATAAATAACAATAAAATAGACAATTAATACCTAAAAACTTCTTTGTGTTCTTAATTGTTTGAACTTTTAGCATAATATAATCAGAAATATATGATTATGTTTTTATCAGTGCTTTAGATGGAAAATCCTTCAAATTTGATTGAATTACATCCATAATATTTTAATTTTTATAACAGAAGAGAAGTGACATGTGTGAGCAATTAAACACAAAGTTATTTCCATTTCAATACAATGTGGAGAAGCATAATGATGCAAATATATGCCCACACATAGTCATTTCCTGAAGAGATCATTAATCAAAGTTAATTAGTCAGAGGTATCATTTTTTGGATAGGTCTGGAACTTGCACATACGTATTTAATAATGAATAATAGTAGGTCATTTCTTTATTAGCGAAGACATGTACCATTATAATGGTATTAATCTTCATGGAAAGTGGTAAACTAAGGTTACACAAGTCAATTAATCCTTGTGAATGGGATAAACAAAAACAAATAATTATATACCCAAACACCAACAGCATATTGTTGAAAACTGATACATTGAAAAATCATTCTTGTAAATCCATTCATGTACTCATTCATTAAATGAACAATTATTATTTGGTTTTCTATTATGGATACCAAAAGAGTGATCAAGCTTGACTCTGATTAAGCACTTTATAACTAACCAACCTACAGGAAACCAACACATTTGTTCAAACCTCCCTTATCTGTAAAATTGGCATAAAAATGCCAACTTGATAAGAGTGCTACAGGATTCAAGACAGTCACTGGTTTAAGATGATTTACAATGATAAAGCCTTTCTTTTTTCATTTTTAAGATTAATTCATTTATTTGAAAGGCAGCATTACAGAGAGGAAAAGGTAGGGAAAATGAAAGAGTACTTGCATCCATTGGTTCACTCCCCAAATGGCCTTAATGAAGCCAGGATCCAGGATCCAGGAGTTTCTTCTGGATATGCCACAGGGGGCAAGGGCCCAAGCACATGGGCCATATTCTGCTTTACCAGGCCATAGCAGAGAGCTGGATGAGGGGTAGAGCAGCTGGGACTTGAACCCATGCCCATATGGGATGCTGACTCTGCAAGCAGTGGCTTTGCCAACTATGCCACAGCGCCAGCCACTAGAGTTTCTTAATACACACATAATGTGAAAGAAGGAAATACAGCTTAAGAGCACAGAATACTGTTGAAAATTTCTTCTTCTTTTTGTTACTTCAAAACATTTCTGTTGTTGCTTAAATCCTTTAATAAAAATAATATCATATCATTGAAAGTGCTTTACTCTCCAAATCACCGTATACGTAGTTGTTCCAAAGACTGCTGTATATTGCTATACTGAAAGCTGCATTGTTTTCATTTGTTTATTCTCATGTATACAAGATGACTTCAAAAACGTTGTGAAGAACTGAAATTAAAATATAAGGATTGGGCCGGCACTGTGGCATAGCAGGTAAAGCCTCAGCCTTCAGTGCCGGCATCCCATGTGGGTGTTGGTTCAAGTCCTGGATGCTCAAATTCAGATCCAGCTCCCTGCTATGGCCTGGGAAAGCAGTAGAAGATGGCCCAAGTCCTTAGGCCCCTGCTCCCGTGTGGGAAACCCAGAGGAAGCTCCTGGCTCCTGGCTTTGGGTTGGTACAAAGCTCCGGCCATTGCAGCCAATTGGGGAGTGATCCAGCAAATGGAAGAGTTCTCTCTCTCTCTCTCTCTCTCTCTCTCTCTGCCTCTCCTTCTCTCTCTGGGTAACTCGGACTTTCAAATAAATAAGTAAATATTTTAAAAATACAAGGATGAAGGAAGCTGTTTAGAAAAGCAATTAAAATGTTAATTAGAACCCCTGTGTCTGGTATCAGAGTGCCTGGGTTCCAGTACTGGCTTAGCTTTCGATTACAGCTTTGCTCTAATGCATATTCTGGAAGTCAGTAGTGAAAACTGAGGTAGTTGTGTCCCTGCCACAAACATGGAGGACCACAATTGAGTTGCTGGGTCCCTGCCTTTGCCTCAGTCCAGTTCCTATCATTTCCCATTTAGGGAGGGGATGGGACCTCTCTCTCTCTCTCTCTCTCTCTCTCTCCTGTCTCATATGCAAATAAATAAATAAGACACAATAGAATATATTCTGTTGTAAAAACTTTTGAAATCCATGCAATTTATTTATATTCCTTTTCCATGAACTTTTTAAAGACTCATCTTACATAGGTAATGGGAATGCTGATAATTGTAGAGAGTGAAAAGGTCTTAAACGATTTTTTAATCCTATGGGATTCTTAATTCTGTACTTAGATTCTTTTTAAAACTCAGGAAATGGTTTCAACAGAGTCTTAACCAAAATTTTGTTAAATGTGATCACAATAGTCTTGTTTATGATCCCTTTGACACTTAATCCTATCATTACAATCAATTATGAACTGAAATTGATCACTTGCACTAGTGAGATGGCATTGGTACGTGCCACCTTGATGGGATTGAATTGGAACACCCTGGCATGTTTCTAAATCCACCGTTAGGGGCGAGTCAGATAGAGCATGTGCTGAACTGTACATCTCCTCCCTCTCTTATTCCCACTCTTATATTTAACAGGGGTCACTTTTCAGTTAAACTTAAACACCTAAGAATAATTGTGTATTAATTGAAGAGTTCAACCAATAGTATTAAGTAGAACAAAAAAAAAATACTAAAAGGAATGGAGTAGTAAGTTGTTCCTCGACAGCCAGGACAAGGGCTGATCAAGTCATTGTTTCTCAGAGTGTCCATATCACTTCATCAGGTTTCCTTTTAGGTGCTCAGTTGGTTGTCACTGATCAGGGAGAACATATGATATTTGTCCCTTTGGGACTGGCTTAATTCACTCAGCATAATGTTTTCCAGATTCAAAGGGATCACATAAACAAGACTAGTGTCTGCTAATACTAACTGACATAATTAAAAAGGAGAGAACAATCCAACATGGGAAACAGGATATATAGCAGACTCATAGAATGGCAGATGTCCTAAACAGCACTCTGGCCTCAGAATCAGCCCTTAAGGCATTCGGATCTAGCTGAAGAGCCCATGAGAGTATTTCAGGCATGGGAAGCCAAGCCAGTGTGGAAAAAGAATGACCTAAATGAAAGATCTCTGTGAGTGAGATCACAGCGAAAAGAATAGACCATCAAAGAAGGAGGTACCTTTCTCTGAAGGGAGAAGAGAACTTCCACTTTGACTATGACATTGTTTACATAAGATCGGAGTTGGCGAACTCAAGAGACTTCCACAGGCTTGGCAACTCATGAAGAGAGCCTCAGGTGATTACTGACACAATAAATAAGAGCGTCAATTGTTAAATCAACAACAGGATTCAGTGGGCACTTACTCCTCATGTAGGATCTCTGTCTTAATGTGTTGTACTATATGAATTAATGGTATAACTACTACTCAAACAGTGCTTTATACTTTGTGTTTCTGTGTGGGTGCAAACTGTTGAAATCTTTACTTTGTGTATACTAAATTGATCTTCTCTATATATTATCTTTAGATAACTGAAAATGAATATTGATGTGAATGGGATGGGGGAGGGAGTAGGAGATGGGATGGTTGCAGGTGGGAGGGAGGTTTTGGGGGTAAAAGCTGCTGTAATCCAAAAGTTGTACTTTGGAAATTTATATTTATTAAATAAAAATAAAAAAATAAAAATAAATGTGATCACAGATTGAACAGAATAAAAATATCCCAATAACTTGTCCTTCATGGAGAAGTACCTTGAATGTCAGATGCTTTATTCGAGGCCTCACCCTTATGACAACATGAATCTAATTGACTGGCAACAGTGACAGAATAGGAAGAGGAAAGACGAAGTCAGCCAGAGTTCGTCCATGTGTTTTAGGGACTTTGAGATTATAGTCCAAATAAGAGTTCCTTCAATGATATCAAAATCTTACCCTCAAGCTCTGATATAAATTTCCCTCTTTTACTCTCTCATGTTTGCCATGTCTTAAAATAATCCCTGAAAAAACAGCTCTCAGAGGCTGTGAGAAAAAAGCAGCACGAAAGTATCAAATAATTGGAAAATTCACAAATAATTAGGAAGCATGTACTGCAACTTCCTCAGGAAGGAAACACACAAACAAATTCAAGCAGAGCTTGGTGAAGATTATTAGTCAATATTCATGCCATTTCATATGTGTCCATCTGATAAAAGATATTGGTTTGTGAAGACAATAAATCTTCAAGATGTTTTGTGTGAAATTTCTATTTCAAAGATTAACAAATTTGAAATGATGCCTCCCTCATCTATGAAAACTTACGCCTTTAAATATAATGGACATTGAGCCAAAAGAAAACAAAGTTAAAATATCCTTATTTATATGATTGGAGGAGCTGAACAATTGCTTCTAATGGAGAATAGGGAAGAAAGAGTATGGATGTTGGAGTCATTTGGGGATTTTGCACACACACATACACAGATATACACTTATATGCTGGAAACTTCAAGAACCATGACCATAGAAAACCATTATTTGTTCCATAGCCATGGTCAGGTGCAAAAAAAAAAAAAAATAGAGACATAGGTCCAAATCATCCATCCAAAATAGCTTTCATTTAAAAAAAAGATCAAAACTTGTAGCAACAGTACATAAATAACTCTATCAGGATGGTGCATAGATAAAAGTAGCAAAATAGCTAGAATTTTGTAAGCATCTTCTCCTAGCTTGGCACTTCCCTTAGCAATTTATTTATGTTTTGTCTACAGATATATTATCTAATGCTCTCCAGAAGAAAGGAAGTAGTTATAGGAAAACTTCTCAGGTAACAAAATGGAAGAACAGAAAATGAGAATATTTTGTGCTAGTTTATATAGTTTGTAAATATAAAGCAGACATGCTTAACATCAACTTTTACACTTCATTTACCTCAGGATGCTTCCCATTCAACGGCATGGTTTGTCAGTTTGGCTCAGAGATATGATCAGAATGAGCCTCAGTATCCTTTTATAACTGTTCATTGAATACAGCCATTATTGATTTCTACTCCTTAAATTCCTCAAAATTAATTAGAATTCAAAATACTTCCACACATATGATTTTCCCAAAGTTGCAATAACTATAATTAGTTTTCTTAATTAATCTCAATATTATTTACATCTCTTAGTCACAGAATATTATAAGAAAGCAGCTCCTAAGTTTGAATGTGCTTACAAAAGCAATAGTAAAATCCACTTTCAATAATTTTCACTTCATCTTCTCTATAATGAGTTTCCCCACATATTTAAATAGCAAGCTTCAAGATGTTGAGTCAATTAGTTTCTCAAGTTTAGTAATGTGATTGCAATGTATGCAGTGCAAAAAGTTTAATAGGTAATGTGTTATAAAATGAAAGAGGCATGGAGAGAGAAAGGACAGAAAAAGTTCACAGTGGTAATAGATTGGTGTTTCTAAACTCTGAAAGGAAAATGATTAGTCTCTGCAAACTTTTATTTTTGTTCCAGCAGGCATATTTTAGCCATGAAATCCCAAGTCTATATTTAACTACAAAGTTCTTTTGACATGCATCAAGTTCAAAGAGAACAATCTATGCCTGGCACAGCAGATTTGAAAACATCCCAATATGATATTAAATGATAATGATCAAATTCTGAGAGCATAGTCAACCTAAATAACCAGATGAATTACATCTGGTTACCTTTTAGAAACATCATACACAGCATATTTTCTTACCTGGTCCTGTACACAACTATAAAATTGCATTTATAACTAAAATAAAAGTGCACAGGTTTTTTACAAGGGTACTTTGTAAAGTTTGTGGAAAAATGGAATTAAAAGCGTATTTTGGTGCAAAAACATTTAAATCCGTGTGTAATTTTTTATAGTATGCATTTTCCTGAAACTTTCTGAAGTACTCTTATATAAGTACCTACCTCATAATGAGAGATGTCTTCCTAAGGGTTTTGTATTTAAATTCTATCTCCCACTAGAATTCTATTATAAAATGCATTCAAGTTGAAGAATAAAACATATTAAAATGTTTTAATAGAGACTGAGAATATAAATGATTATGTAATTACAGGAATATGCCACAATGTTTTCCTGACATGATGGCTAAATTTTCTGGGAACAAAGTTTTTAATTGTATTTATTTTTCTCATGCATATAGAAAGTATTCTGAGTTAGAAAGAGAACAGTGTTTTTCTTTTCAATCATAAAAGAAACAACTGCTTTCCTAGTCAAGGAATTGATCAAGAAGATTTTATTTGAGGAGCCTAGCCATCATTAAGATACAAGATATCTTTTGCAACTAAATCTAGGTGATTGTTCTATGCCCTTGTGAATGTACTAATTGTGATTAAGTAACTTACCATGCAATGGTTAATTTTAAGTTATGTGAATTTAATTGACACAGCTCCATCACTACTAGCAGCACATCCCAAGGAAATGTGGTCAGCAGATGAAAGAGACACCTGCACTCCCATGTTTATTAAAGCCCAATTCAGAGCACCATAGTAATGGAATCAACCTAGATGTCCATCAACTGATGAATGAGTAAAGAGAATGGAATAGTATTCAGCCAAACAAAGAATAAAATCCTGAAATTTTCTTTTCTTTCTTTCTTTCTTTCTTTTTTTTTTTTTTTTTGACAGGCAGAGTGGACAGTGAGAGAGAGAGAGACACACACACAGAAAGGTCTTCCTTTGCCATTGGTTCACTCTCCAATGGCCACTGCGGCAGGCGCACCACGCTGATCCAAAGGCAGGAGCCAGGTGCTTCTCCTGGTCTCCCAAGGGGTGCAGGGCCCAAGCACTTAGGCCATCCTCCAATGCACTCCCTGGCCACAGCAGAGAGCCGGTCTGGAAGAGGGGCAACCGGGACAGAATCTGGTGCCTGGACTGGGACTAGAAACCGGTATGTTGGCGCCGCAAGGTGGAGGATTAGCCTATTGAATCGTGGCGCTGAATGAAATTTTCAATAAAATGGATGAACTGGAGATCATCAAACTAAACAAAATAGGCCAGACAGAGGAAGATGAAATTCCATGTTTTCTCATATATGTGGAAATCATAGATATAAAAATATGCAGATGCTCTATTTTTGGTACATAGCTATTTATAAATGTTGTCCTCACTAAATTATGCACCTTAAATAATAATATAGCTTTTTCCTCACTTCATGATTTTTGCCATGTTATGTGATATTAATATACCCATACCTGCTTTCAAAAACAATGGTGTATGTGTAATATTTACATATGAAATAAATATGACAAAATGTTAAAAAGGAGTTAAATCTGTGTGCTCATTGAATTCTCCTATACTTTTAAAGCATTTTAAAACTAAAAAATCCAGTCTTAAAAAGCAAATAAATATTATAATTCCATGTTAAAAATTATGTAGCTTTATATTAACATTTTCTACATTGTTGAGTTAAAAATAGTTTCAGCAATGTGCACCTGACATAAATGTCTTATGTGTTCAGACACCTTTTTTGCCCTCTCAGTGTCCAAACATCAAACTTCACAGCTTCTGTCTTCCTTACTGCACAGAGCTGTGTCATGGCTGCACCTTCTGATGTGCTCAGTCTAAACAATGTCTTCCAGAGTACAGGGGAGGGAAAAGGGAAACGTGATTGATTAAATCCAAGTATGGGCATTTCTAGTCCCTTTAAAAATGCCTGGGGAGGCAATCTGCTTATTGCCTTAAGGAAAATGTTTTACTCACTGTTTGAAAGAGGCACTTGGGAGGAACTGTCTGTCTTCTTTGCTGGACTGTGCTACGTCCATTTGTGACATTTGCAGTTGCTGAAATCACTATGTGACCATGAAGGTGGACACCACCACAAGCTAAAGAAACACCATCTCACCACTCATTTCCCACAAATGGATGCTGGGAATTAGCAAATGTTCCTTAATGTCAAAAGTCCATTATTGGATACTTTATTAAGTGTAGCTGAGACTATGCTACTTGAGATATAGCATGATTATAATATCATTTTATAGGAAAAAACATAGCATTAAATAAATGTTTATTTGGGGGAAAATAAAGCATATTTAAAATAATACAACTATTTTCAATGTATAGTGGGTTGTTGTATAATACTTGTATTTCTAGATATTTGAGGAACCTCCAGAGTATTATCAGAGTAGCTGTAATAATTTATATTCCAACCAAAAATAATTTATATTTTTCCACATCCAACAGCACTTGTCATCTTTCGGATTTTTTGACAACAGTCATTCTAATTAGAGTGGGGTATTATATCAGTGTGGTTTTAATTTATGCTTAGTGATGTTGAGAGTTTTTAATATACCTGTTGTCCATCTATATGTCTTCTTTTAAGAAATGTATAGTTATATCTATTGTTGTTTTTCAATTAATTTGTTTACACAACTGAGTCGTTTAAGTAATATTAATTTCTATTTGGCCAGCAGACATATGAAAAAATGTTCAAGATCACTAGCAATCAGGGAAATGCAAATCAAAACCACAATGAGGTTTCACCTCATCCCAGTTAGAATGGCTCCCATTCAGAAATCTACCAACAACACATGCTGGAGAGGATGTGGGGAAAAGGGACACTTACTCACTGTTGGTGGGAATGCAAACTGGTTAAACCACTATGGAAGTCAGTCTGGAGATTCCTCAGAAACATGAATACAACCCTACCATACAACCCAGCATCCCACTCCTTGGAATTTACCCAAAGAAAATTAATTTGGCAACAAAAAAGCTGTCTGCACATTAATGTTTATTGCAGCTCAATGCACAATAGCTAAGACCTGGAATCAACCCAAATTTCCATCAACAGTAGACTGGATAAAGAAATTATGGGACACGTACTCTATAGAATACTATAGCAGTCAAAAAAAATGAAATCCGGTCATTTGCAACAAAATGGAGGAATCTGGAAAACATTATGCTAAGTGAAATAAGCCAGTCCCAAAGGGACAAATATCATTTGTTTTCCCTGATCGGCGGCAACTAACTGAGCACCAAAGGCAAAACCTGTTGAAGTGAAATGGACACTATGAGAAACAGTGACTTGATCAGCTCTTGTCCTGACTGTTGATGTAAAATGTAATACTTTATCCATTTTAGTACTTTTTTTGTTCTAGTACTAGTGGTTGAACTCTGTAATTAACACACAATTATTCTTAGGTGTTTAAATTTTAACTGAAAAGTGATCCCTGTGAAATGTAAGAGTGGGAATAAGAGAGGGAGGAGATGTACAATCTGGGACATGCTCAATCGGACTTGCCCCAAATGATGGAGTTAGAAACGTGCCAGGGGATTCCAATACAATCCCATCAAGGTGGCATGTACCAAGGCCATCTCACTAGTGCAAGTGATCAATTTCAGTTCACAATTGATCACAATGATAGGTCTAAGAGTCAAAGAGATCACACAAACAAGACTAGTGTCTGCTAATACTAATTGATAAAATCAAAAAGGGAGAGAATGATCCAACATGGGAAGCAGGATACATAGCAGACTCATAGAATAGCAGATGTCCTAAATAGCACTCTGGCCTCAAAATCAGCCCTTAAGGCATTCGGATCTGGCTCAAGAGCCCATGAGAGTATTTTGGACATGGAAAGCCAAGACACTCTGGAAAAAAAAAAAAGAAGAAGACCTAAATGAAAGATCTCTGTGAGTGAGATCCCAGTGGAAAGAATGGGGCCATCAAGGAAGGATGTACCTTTCTCTGAAGGGAGGAGAGAACTTCCACTTGGACTATGACCCTGCCGGAATAAGATTGAAGTCAGCAAACCATAAAGGCTTCCATAGCCTTGGCAACTCAGGACTAGAGCCTAGGGAGATTACTCATGTCATAAACAAGTGTGTCAATTTGTTAAGTCAACAACAGGAGTCACTGTGTACTTACTCCTCATGTGGGATCTGTCCTTAATGTGTTGTCCAATGTGAAGTAATTCTGTAACTAGTGCTGAAACACTATTTTACACTTTGTGTTTTGGTGTAGATGCAAACTGATGAAATCTTTACTTAATATATACTAAATCAATCTTCTGCATATAAAGATAATTGAAAATGAATCTTGATATGAATGAAATGGGAGAGGGAGTGGGAGATGGGAGGGGTGCGTGTGGGAGGGAAATTATGGGGGGGGGGAGAAGCCATTGTAATCCATAAACTATACTTTGGAAATTTATATTTACTAAATAAAAAAAAATTCTATTTGGCAATTTATTAATCTTGGAGAGAGAGAAAGAGAGAGAGAGAGAGAAGCAGGTCCCGTCTACCAACTGGTTCACTTCCACAGTACGCACAACAGCAGAGGTTGGGAAAGGACCAAAACCTGGAGCTGGAAATATAATCCTGGTCTCCCACATGGGTGGTAGGGATTCATTTCCTTGTGCCATCATTATTGTCTCCTAGGGTCTTCACTGATGGGAAGCTGTAGTCAGCATCAGAGTCAGGAACTGGCCTCAGGTACTCTGATGTGGGATGTGTATATTTAACCCTCAGGTTAAATATCCAGAGCTAAATATCAGAGCCACTTGTATATTCTGGGTATTAACTTCTTCTCATCTGTATACTTTGTAAACATTTTACCTAACTGTAGGTTGTCACTTTGGTGATTGTTTTCTTTGCAGTGTAGCAGCTTTTTAGTTTGAGGTAGTCTTTTTTGCCATGTCGTCTGCTTCCTGAGCTTTTGGACTCTTATTTTTTAAAAATCATTTTTGATTGTTAGTATTTCTTGTTTCTTTCCCAAAAATTGTGTATACCCTGTATTAGTTGTGTTTTTCATGAATATGATGAAATATATCTTGCTTAAAATAACCAATCCATGAAGAGTAGGATTGAAGTTTAATTTGTGGAAATATAAATACATTCGAGTCTCTTTGTCTTATCTGTCACTGTTGCTTCTCTTGAGAGACTGGCCTACCTCTGCAAAAAGATCCTGACCTGTGCCTAGTTCTCAACTCCAGAGTCAGATAAATAAAGGCTCTTTATACCCAGTGAGTATTTGAAAATATATTCATAGCTTAGATAATGTGCTCAATCTTTTGGTTAATCTCTGAGCCAAGAAGGGGGGAAAATGATTGACTTAATTACAAATCTAAATTCCTGGAGCATCACTGTGGGCATTTTTATTTGATAAATCATATTATTTTTATTATGTAAGACACAGATTTGGTAAAAGCAACAAACTATTCAGTCTATTCATAGGAAAATGAAATCTATCCATATAGATTCATCATTGTAATCTCTCTGTATAAATATAAAGGCAATGATTTTCCCACATTTAATATTTTATTTCAAAATGATTCTACTTCCAATTTTATAAATATATCACTAATGCAGTTGTGAAATAGATCCATACTATGGCATTTAGACATTTTGAGTTTACCTTTTCCTATACCCCAACAAGCATGCCTATCAGCTAGCAGTGACTGGCTTTATAAATAAATCTTGTCTTATATCAGTTATACATTCAGTATACAAATTAGGCCAATATTTAGTAAGAGTAGACTAAAGGTACCCATGAAACAAACCTTGGTTAAAATCAGCCATAAATTCAGCATACAAATTCTCCCAACATATAGAGAGAGTAGATCTAAAGAACCTATTATATATGCTACATTCTGAGGCTTGTTAAGTTTTCCCTGGTGCCTTCACTGTGGTCTAGAAGGTTAAGCCTCTGCTTGCACTGATGGTATTCTACATTGGCACCGGTTCATCTCTTGATTGCTCCTCTTCTGATGCAGCTAACTGTTATGGTCTGGAAAAGCAGTTTAAGATGACACAAGTCCTTGGGCCCTTGCACTCGCTTGGGAGACCTAGAAGAAGCTCCAGGCTCCTGGCCTCAAATTGGCCCAGCTCAGGTTGTTGCTGCCATTTGGGAGTGAACCAGCAGATGAATGTGCTCTCTCTCTTTCTCTCTCTCTCTCTCTCTCTCTCTCTCTTTCTCTCTCTGCCTCTCTGTAACACTCTGCCTTTCAAAGGAAGAAGTAAATCTTTAAAAAAAAAAGATGAGACTGATTTGTCAGTTCTTTGCTGAAATAACTCTTATAAACATGGGGGTCGACAACAACATGTGCACTGCAGACAATCTGGAACATTACAGGAGGAAAGGAACCCTTCGATCCATACTTGCTCATGCCAGCCACGAGCCAGTGCTGTCAGCATTCTCTACTAGACCTCAAGATGTATGCCATTCACAAAATGTAAACATTCCTATATGAAACGACAAACTCCTTACGTGGGTGTTAATTTTAAGCACCTAGAGACCCGATGTTTCCCGGGAGGACTTCAGGTTCCCACACACCACACAGGATCCTCGAAATAACCCAACCAGGTAGCCAAGGCTCTGATGTGAATGCCTTCTCAACAAGAACACTGTGCCTCACAAACCATTCCCTTCCCAAAATGCACACACCCAGGAGACGTGGCCTGTCTGGCCTCACTAGAATTACTCTGGCATAGACTTTTTGGACTTCTTCCCTCTCCTCTACCTCCTTCTACCACAAATCAGTTCCCAAACACAACATCTACTGCTCATACTCTGGCCTCTGGTACTTCACAACTGTTCTGTAAGCCTTGAAGGTCGTGTCCATCAAAGAGCACCTTTATGTCCATGGAATCCAGGATGCTGCATCACATGGGAAAAGGAGGGGATGAGTACACAGCTTGCTGCGATGTCTAGGCTAAACCTTGCAAAACTTAGCACTCAAACATCTTGTCTAACTGGATCTCTATTATAGCTGCATTAACAAAGTACAACAGACTCAGTGCCTTAAACAACAAAAATTAATTTCCTCATATTTGTGAAGAGTAAAACTCTGATGTCAAGGTTCCTTCACAGTTGGTTTATTCTGAGGGCTATGAGAGAAAGGTCTGTTCAAGGTCTCTCTCCTTGGTTTGTAGATGACTAATCCATGTATCAACACATGGGTTTCCCTCTGAATGTGTCCGTGCTCATATATACTTTTTTTTTTTAATGAGGAAACCAGTCATAGTTGATTATGGTTTACACAAATGGCCACATTTTAACTCACTCGCCTGTTTAAGAACTCCATCTCACAATATTGTCACATCCTGAGATAATTAGGGATAATCTATGCTTCAGGATAACCCAACTCAGCTTATAATAGTAAGTAAGGAGACTAATCATGTGGGATTATACACCAACGTAAAAAATTATACTCTCTCCAAGTGACATTTAATAAAGATGGAAATGAAATAAAGATATGATCAATGCTAACTTGAATTCCTACTATGGATCAGGTAATGAGAGCTATTTCTCTAAATTAAATGGTAAATAATCAAGATAAACCTGCTACATTAGTGAGTATGGGTAATATCAGGATGGGCCTTATATTAAAATGCCAGTTGAAAAATCCACATTGGATATCAAAGTGCCTAGGTTTGATTCTTGGCTCCAGCACAGACTCCAGCTTCCTGATAATGCTGATCCGGGGAAACAGCATTGATGCCTCAAGTATTTGATATTCCTGAGGCTATTTGTCTGTCTGTCTGTATCTCTGAGTCTCCTTGCCTATGAAATAAATAAAAACATTTTTGAAATAAAGCAAAATAATTTATCAAAGATCACAAAGAAAAATGACAAAGCCAGAATTGGAATACGTGTCCTTTATCATAGTTTGGAATAGCATCAGCCATGTCTTCAGAATGTGATCAAGAGTTTTAAAATTACTTTTTCAAATAAATGTTTATCATTCAATATTAATAAACATCAACCAATCATACTTGTAAAGAAATAGTTAACAAGTTACAGAATTATACCATTTTTCATATACCATCTCCAAATACAAATCTGTTTTGTACCTGCCTGATGGGAGGTTTTGTGTTTGCCTTTTTATTAAGGCACTCTGGGTAATCTTGAGTCTCAGACATCATCATCATTACCATCTCATTATCTGCATATCAAACCACTGAATCACTTATTACAATTTATGAAACTATGTAATCCATATTTTGAGCCATGGGAAAGAGGCCTAGAGAAAAGGAATCACTCAGCTAATGTGATGCAAGAGCTTTGATTGGATGTTGCAGTTCCCAAACTGAGACTGAATCCATGCCTGATACATTTTAAATCAGAGAGAAGCATGTGGTTAGTGGTGTGTTGCTTGCTTGCTGCTTCCTGTTATAATTTATTCTGAAGTCATTTATTCTATATTCTTTTTATTCCCAATGACTTCAAAATTTTTCTTATCATTTCTATAACTTATGTAGGTGGGTAAATCAACTGCACTATCCACAAGAAGAAAAATTTGCTTTTAAAAATATACATTACATAAATGTTGTCATATTTGTTTTTCTTTTCTTTTTTTAATTTATTTTTAATAATGCTTTTATTTAAAGAATATGAATTTCCAAAATACAGTTTATAGATTACAATGGCTTCCCCCCCATAACTTCCCTCCCACACGCAACCCTCCCCTTTCCATTCCCTCTCCCCTTGCATTCACATCAAGATTCATTTTCAATTCTCTTTATATACAGAAGATCAGTTTAGTATATATTAAGTAAAGATTTCAACAGTTTGTCCTCACATGGCAACACAAAGTGAAAAATACTGTTGGAGTACTAGTTGTAGTATTAATTCACAATGTATAGCACATTAAGGACAGAGATCCTACATGATATATTTTTTAAATTGATTAATTTTCTATGCAATTTCCAATTTAACACCAAGATTTTTTAATCATTTGCAATTATCTTTATATACAGAAGATTGATTCAGTATGTACTAAGTAAAGATTTCATCAGTTTGCATCCACACAGAAACACAAAGTGTAAAATACTGTTTCAGTACTAGTTATAGCATTACTTCACATTGGACAACACATTAAAGACAGATCCCACGTGAGACGGAAGTACACAGTGACTCCTGATGTTGATTTAACAATTTGACACTCTTGTTTATGGTGTCAGTAATCTCCCTAGGGTCTTGTCATGAGTTGCCGAGGCTATGGAAGCCTTTAGAGTTCGCCGACTTCAATCTTATTCCGGCAGGGTCATAGTCAAAGTGGAGGTTCTCTCCTACCTTCAGAGAAAGGTACCTCCTTCTTTGATGGCCCCATTCTTTCCACTGGGATCTCACTCACAGAGATCTTTCATTTAGGTCTTCTTCTTTTTTTTTTTTCCAGAGTGTCTTGGCTTTCCATGTCCAAAATACTCTCATGGGCTCTTGAGCCAGATCCGAATGCCTTAAGGGCTGATTCTGAGGCCAGAGTGCTATTTAGGACATCTGCTATTCTATGAGTCTGCTATGTATCCTGCTTCCCATGTTGGATCATTCTCTCCCTTTTTGATTTTATCAATTAGTATTAGCAGACACTAGTCTTGTTTGTGTGATCTCTTTGACTCTTAGACCTATCATTGTGATCAATTGTGAACTGAAATTGATCACTTGCACTAGTGAGATGGCCTTGGTACATGCCACCTTGATGGGATTGTATTGGAATCCCTGGCACGTTTCTAACTCCATCATTTGGGGCAAGTCCGATTGAGCATGTCCCAGATTGTACATCTCCTCCCTCTCTTATTCCCACTCTTATATTTCACAGGGATCACTTTTCATATTTGTTTTTCCTATTAAATCAGAGAGGTCCTGTATTTACAAATAAAATGTTTTCATGAGATATACCAAGAGTCAAATAACTGAAGAATATTCCTAAACCTGAAAGAATTCTTCAGTAAAAATCATTGTGATATAAGTGTGTGCATTCTTAGCTGAAAGCAGTAGCTAATCAGATATTTTCAGTTTTAAATCTTGTGACATTGCCACCTAAGTTTTCATCAAAAAGTTTCATTAGTTATATGTAGTGGTGATGTGATACAAAATTTTATATTGGAAATGGATGATGAAAATAATTATATTTCTCATTTTACTTTTTTGAATAGTCTATTCCATTTCTAGCAGATGATTCTAGCTCCTAGAGAAGCAATTAAAAATACTGATCTTTTGCCACTAGAAATAGTTTCTCTAATAAAATATATGGGGATGTATAGTGATGATTGGTGCTGGAATGTGTATTCTTAAAATATCCTTCTGAATCTACCTAATGACATGGAAGGTTTGGAAGCAGTCTTATAAACCATCACTGTAGCAAATATTTTTTTTAAACTTTTATTTAATGAATATAAATTTCCAAAGTACAGCTTATGGATTACAATGGCTTCCCCCACCATAACTTCCCTCTCACCCACAACCCTCCCCTTTCCCACTCCCTCTCCCCTTCCATTCACATAAAGTAGCAAATATTTTTTAGGGAATCATTGCAGGGGTACTTTATAATCAAAGAAACACTCTGCTCCTGCGCACAAAATCACATTTGGTGAGATTGACATTTCTAGGTCTTTGCCAACCATAACATCGTAAGAGTAGATTATATTTAAAACCATCATCATATTAGATTCGGGAATCATTTTTCAACTATGCTATCTCTAACCACTTGTAACAATTATAACCTTAAGAAAGTCATTCAGATGTTCTAATACTTCACATTCCTTTTCTGTGAAATGGACAATAATAATAATTATAGTGTAAAAGCAATCTTTCAGAACTGTGAAGGCTGAAAAATGTAAATGTGAGACATCTCATAAGCTTCATCCTTCCCCTTGTGAATGACCTGCTACCACTAACTGAAAGCACTAAATCTTTCTTGCCTCAGAGGTTTTCTGAAGCTCCCTGGTTAACATTTAACTTTCTCATCACTATGCAGCCCTAATACTTGCTAAGTTCTGTACCATGGAGCTTTGCCTTCTATTTTGTTGTGACTGTGTACATTCAGTCAGCACCACTAGATTGTAGCCATCTTGAGAGTGGAGAATTTTTTTTTCTTATCATCTGGGTGATTCTTGTTGTAGAGAACATAACAAAGTTCTATATATAAAATATATGAAATCTTTACTTAGTATATACCAAGTTGATCTTCTGTATATAAAGATGATTGAAAATGAATCTTGATGAAGAATGGGATGGGAGAGGGAGTGGGAGATGGGATGGTTGCAGGTGGGAGGGAGGTTATGGGGGAAAAAGCCACTATAATCCAAAAGTTGTACTTTGGAAATTTATATTTATTAAATAAAAGTTTAAAAAATAAAAAATGAAACATATGCAGTAAGATTTCAACAAATATTTATTTAATTGCATTAATGAAAACCTCAGGCTGTTTGACTGCATTCAGCGACCACCTTTCCATTTTTATTCCTATGCTAAGAATATTGGCAGTATTTCTTTGCTACTTTGCATCATGGGAAGATTATTTTTGAAATAAAAATGAAAACATTTTAATCATTTTAAAATGTTTGTTTTTGTTGATTGTCATCTACTTGAAAGGTAGAGTGACAAAGAAGGAGAATTCACTCTTTGATGCCCACAATATTTTGGGCTGGATAGGTTGAAGCCAGGAGTCTGGAGCTCCAGCACGAGGTCTCATGTGGGTGGCAGGTGCCCAGGCACTTGAGTCATCATCTTCTTCCTCCCAGTATGTATCAGCAGAAGGCTGAATTGAAAAAAAAAAAAATGTTTCCAGGATTTGAATCAGCATTTTTAATTAATTAATTTTTAAAGATTACAACTTTTTAAAAATTTTTTATAAAGCTTTTATTTAAAGAATATAAATTTCCAAAATACAGCTTATGGATTACAATGGCTTCCCCCCCATAACTTCCCTCCCACCCGCAACCCTCCCTTTTCCCACTCCCTCTCCCCTTCCATTCACATCAAGATTCATTTTCAATTCTCTTTATATACAGAAGATCAGTTTAGTATATATGACGTAAAGATTTCAAAAGTTTGCCCTCACATAGCGACACAAAGTGAAAAATACTGTTGGAGTACTAGTTATAGTATTAATTCACAATGTATAGCACATTAAGGACAGAGATCCTACATGATATATTTTTTAAATTGATTAATTTTCTATGCAATTTCCAATTTAACACCAAGTTTTTTAGTCATTTTTAATTATCTTTATATACAGACATCAATTCAGTATATACTAAATAAATATTTCATCAGATTGCACCCACACAGAAACGCAAAGTGTAAAATACTGTTTCAGTACTAGTTATAGCATTACTTCACATTGGACAACACATTAAGGACAGATCCCACATGAGACGTAAGTATACAGTGACTCCTGATGTTGATTTAACAATTTTTTTTTTAACTTGTTCTCCCTCATCGGTGACAAATAACTGAGCACCAAAGGGGAAACCTGTTGAAGTGAAATGGACACTATGAGAAACAGTAAATTGATCAGCTCTTGTGCTGACTGTTGATGTACAATGTAATACTTTATCCATTTTAGTATTTTTTTTATTCTAGTACTAGTGGTTGAACTCTGTAAATAATAAACAATTATGCTTAGGTGTTCAAATTTTAACTGAAGAGTGATCCCTGTGAAATATAAGAGTGGGAATAAGAGAGGGAGGAGATGTACAATCTGGGACATGCTCAATCAGACTTGCCCCAAATGACGGAGTTAGAAACGTGCCAGGGATTCCAATACAATCCCATCAAGGTGGCATGTACCAAGGCCATCTCACTAGTGCAAGTGATCAATTTCAGTTCACAATTGATCACACTGATAGGTCTAAGAGTCAAAGGGATCACACAAACAAGACTAGTGCCTGCTAATACTAACTGATAGACTCAAAAAGGGAGAGAATGATCCAACATGGGAAGTGAGATACACAGCAGACTCATAGAATGGCAGAAGTCCTAAATAGCACTCTGGCCTCAGAATCAGCCTTTACAGCATTCAGATCTGGCTCAAGAGCCTACGAGAGTATTTTGGACATGGAAAGCCAAGACACTCTGGAAAAACAAAAACACCTAAATGAAAGATCTCTGCAAGTGAGATCCCAGTGGAACGAATGGGGCTTTCAAAGAAGGAGGTACCTTTCTCTGAAGGTAGGAGAGAACCTCCACTTTGACTATGACCCTGTCGGAATAAGATTGAAGTAGGCAAACCCTAAAGGCTTCCATAGCCTCAGCAACTCATGACTAGAGCCTAGGGAGATTCCTGACGCCATAAATAAGAGTGTTAAATTATTAAATCAACACCAGGAGTCACTGTGTACTTATATCCCATGTGGGATCCGTCCTTAATATGTTATCTAATGCGAAGTAACGCTGTAACTAGTGCTGAAACAGTATTTTTACACTTTGTGTTTCTGTGTAGATGCAAACTGATGAAATCTTTACTTAATACATACTGAACCGATCTTCTCTATATAAAGATAACCGAAAATGAAAAAAAAAACTCAGTTTTACGTTGGAAATTGCATCAAAAAATTAATCAATTTCAAAAATATATATATATATTTATCATGTAGGATCTCTATCCTTAATGTGCTGTACAATGTGATTCAATGCTATAACGAGTACTCAAATAGTATATTTCACTTTGTGTTACTATATGAGGGCAAATGGACGAATTCTTAACACATGCTAAATTGATCTCCTGTATACAAAGATAATTGAAAATGAATCTGGATGTGAACAAAAGGGTGGAGGGAGTGGGCAAGGGGGGAGGGTTGTGGGGGGAGAGGGAAAGTATGGGGGGAAAGCCATTGTAATCCATAAGTGGTACCTTGGAAATTTATATTCTAAAAGATTACAACTTTAATAAGCACAATTTTAGGAAAATATTCTTCCCACCATACTTGCCCTCCCACCTACACTCCACCCCTCCTCCTCCTCCCTAACCCCTTCCAGTCCCATTCTCCATTAAGATTTATTTTCAATTAACTTTGTATACAGAATGCCAACTCGATACTAAATAAAGATTTCAGTAATTCACACATGCATGCACTCACAAAAAAAAAAAAAAAAAAACTGAGAACTAGTTTTACAGTTAACTCTCATAATACAACTCACTGAGGACAGAGATCCTGCACCTGGAGTTAGCACACAGTGACTCCAGTTGTTTTTGTTTGTTTGTTTGTTTGTTTTTCTTTTCTTTTTTTTAATGATTAACACTCTTATACATGATGTCAGTGACCACTTGAGGCTCTTGCCATGAGCTTCCAAGGCTATGGAAGCCTTTTGAATCCACAAACTCTGTCAGTATTTAGACAAGGCCATAGGCAAGGTGGAAGTTCTCTCCTCACTTTAAAGAAAGGTACCTCCTTCTTTGATGACCATTTCTTTCCACTGGGGTCTCACTCACAGAGATCCTTCATGTAGGACATTTTTTTGCCACAATGTCTTGGATTTCCGAGCTTGAAATGCTATCATGGGCTTTTCAGCCAGCCAGGGCTGAATAAGACTTAAGGGCTGATTCTGAGGTCAAAGTGTTACTTAAAGCAATTGTTATTCTGTGAGTCTGCTGTGTGGACTGCTCCCCATTTGAACCAACATTTGAACCTGTGATGTGGGCTCTCCAAATGGTGCCTTAAGCTGCTACACCACAACAGCTGCCCAAAAGGTAAAATGTTTTGAATCCATTCCTTTCCATATGTCAGACTGTTCTAAGCTACACAAGAATTTAAAGAAAAAAACTAATACAAGGAAACTATTCAGACAGCTCTTATGGTGTGGCTTTTTCTACACAATGTGCATCTAGTAATATCCTTGAGAAAAATCTTCCAATATTGGGGCTGATGCTGTGGCATAGCATCCAATTTGCACATTAGCTTGAGTCCTGGCTGCTCTACTTCTGATCCAGGTCCATGCCAGTGTGCCTGGAAAATCAGCACAAGATGACTCAAGTCCTTGGGTCCCTGCCCCAATGTGGGGGACCAGGAAGGAGCTCTTGGCTCCTGACCTCAGCCTCGCCCTGTCGGATATTGCGGCCATTTAGGAAATAACTAGTTCATGGAAGATCTCTCTCTCTCTCTCTTTCTGTCTCCCCCTTTCCTCTCTTTATAACTCTGCCTTTCAAATAAATAAAATAAATATTTTAAAAATTGCAATAGCATTTAACATATTTAAGAGAAAACACTACATTGTTAGTGACTATGCACTCATATTTCTTAATCTGATATTTTCTAATTGCACCAAAACTATGACATGGAAACAATAGAATAATACTCACTTTTGCAACTTTTAGCAAAATTTTTTTCTTTAGATTATTGATAGATTTATCATTGCTTATCAAAAATGCTTCTCTTTTTGATTAAGAGTTGTCATTTTAAATTTTTAGTTCTGTAAACATAACGGGTATTCACAAAAATAGATCTTTATGCCTTCTTTTTGCTTGCTATTAGATGTTTTCTTTGTAGCTACACATACAATGTATTACCACACAACAATTCTAGAAGTCCTTTTAACTAACCAAGAAGAGTTACAAATAACCTAGAATATAGCAACTATCATGTCAAAATGGAAAATCATAACAAATTTAAGTTACAAAGCTTTGACAAGAGGACCCCTCCACTGAACAGTTTAGGTACAATATAAAGACTCAAATGAATACCATAGTTACTATCATTATCAAATCAATAACCTATTGCAAGAAAGATATTATTTCTGTAACAGACATGTCTAGTTCTTTCTCTCCATTTCCACACAAATGATCATAGTAGCACATACACTAGTTGTTACAAACAAATGGTTTAGCGGTTTTAAGGATAGAATGCAGAAACAAAGAATGAGAGCACTGAAATTTCACTCATCAACTAGAGAAGCTAGAGAAAATCAATAATGAGGAAGACACGGGAATCAAAAAACCAAGGAACAATACAAGAAGGGAGATAAACAAAATCAATAAGAGCGTGTAACAAAAACTTGGGGGACAGCATGGTTGCAGGCCAGACAGTAGTTTCTGGTTTATCATCAGGAGAAAGAAAAACTGGAAGAATGAATTATCAAATAGGTTCAGGTTTGCAGAAAACTAGACTGTGATTTGCCAAGCAAATCAAGTAAAATAGAAAATCTGATGACAATAGAAGTCATTTTAACAGTAATATTTTCAATAAAAATTAACAGCTTGATGAGTTGAAAATGGTTGCCAATGGAAATTGGCCTAGGACAGAATCCTATTTGTCATTATTGAACCGTTGCTTTGTATTTAGAACTTTGAATATGTAAAAATAAAATGCAAACATAAACAAATGGGTCTATTACATTTTTTTCTATTTATGGAAGAATTAGACTACTCAAGAAATGACAATTTTCAAAAGCCAGCCTGGATGTGTGAAACAGAGAAGATGCTTATCAAAATAGCTAAGCATGATAGGTGCTTTGTGACATGATTGTCACTATTAGCCCTGGTTTGTACTCCTGTGGAGCTGTAGTCTTCCTACTTTTTATGTTATGGTTAGTGGTGAACTAATTTGGCGATTATAGAGTGGATTAAAATTATGTTTTTGTAAAAATAAATGAAAGGAAATGAAGTGAATGAGGCAGGGGATTTGGGGAGGGAGAGGAGGAGGGAGAGAAGTATGGTTATCTTCTTAAAACTGTATGAAATACATGAAATCTGTTCTCTTTAAATTAATAAAAAGAGAAAAAGAAAAAAGTTTATTGAAAGTGTGTGTTACGGAAAAACTATGTGTGGATTTCAAAAATTTTTGTACCAAAACCGATTTATCTTTTAATTCCATTTTATATTAACTTTTTGAAGTATCCTTGTAATATAATAGTACAACCAGAATATTGACCTTGGTACAAGTCAGTGATCTTATTCAAATTCCCAACTTCTATTTGAATTCATCTGTATTAAGTTCTACACAATTTGACATGTGTCAAATCTGGGGTCTACCACTCAGTCAATAGCGCGAACACTTCCAACACCAGAAGAATCTCCAATTTTGCTTCTTTATAACCACATCCACTTCCCTCCAGTTCCTCCCTTTCCCCTGAAGAGTCTCTGAACACCAACAAACGTAGGTGGATACTCGTTTTCTAAAAATTTTATCATTTCAAAATGTTGTATAAATAAAATCAAGCAATCAAAACAATATGAAACCTTTGATACTGGATTATTTCAATCTATAATTTCCTAGAGACTCATCCACCTCTTTGCCTGTATCAGTAGTTTGGTTGCTATAAATTACCAAGTAATATTCCACGGAAAGGCTAGAGCGTAGTTTGACCATCCACTTTTTAAAGAACATCGGGACTGACCACAGTTCAGGGATATTATAAGAAAAGTTGCTATGAACAGTTGTGCAAAGTAAAATTAATAATCATAATAGCTAGGAAACACTGTGGATGTTAACCCCCATTCTGATCCTAAGAGCATTCCCATTACCCACCAATACATCTAAGCACTTTGGGCCATCAGCATTTGTGAATGTGGAAAACCGCTCTATAAAGAAAGCATCTGAAATGAGACCTGGCAGAGAACTCATTCCTTATCACTTTCAGATACCGGAATGAGATAATTCTCTATACCTTCCTCAGAAGGTGGATATTCTCACCTTCTTTTAACAGATGTCAAGATTAAGAGTGAGATAAGTTTAAAATAAATAAATAAAAAGATTGAAAATTCAACGAAGATCTGCTTGTAAGTTGCTAATTTTGCCCTGAGCCAAGCAGTTATGTTCTTGTGAAGAAAGCAGATGATTTTACCACAATTCTGACCTCTGGTGGTAAGAAGTTGACATAGGGATAAAATTCTAGATATTTGTAGGGCTTCACAAAATATTTTGTTCTTAGAAGATAATCTTAGAAATGAAATAAGGAAGGTATTATTGTCTACAACGTCCTAATATGAAAGCCAAGACCTGTCCAAGATCTACTGCTGTTTATAAGCAGAGTGAAAACTAACAATGATACTAAACATTAGGGTGGCTCATGTTGAAGCAATCCCATCCAATGGAAGAAAATAATCCATCTGCCTGAACCCTCCAAACGTGAGTTGCCCAGACAGACTATGGCTTGGAGGAACTCGTGCTCCACTGTATTTGAAAAGTAACTCTGTACCAAATTTGGTAAGGTTTTTGTCTAAGCATTTCACCTTTTCTTCCCTTACAGTGAAAATCAAGGTATAAAGATGAGTACAGCAGTTCTCATTTCTTAGGAACCTTTACATACTGTATCCCAGTTTAACCACCTAACAATTCCATGGGACCAGAACTATCAAATGGATACATGGGAGAGTTGAATTTCTCTTTATGGGGTTGCCATGATTCATAATGTGAAGACATATTGCTGTCATAAATAAAAATAATTAAAATTTATTTATTTTTACTTTGTTTTGAAATCCACAGAGGACAAGAGCAATAACAAGATATGGAAAGAGAGAGAGGAGTGAGAGATCATCCATCCATTCCCAAATGCCTTCAAAAGCTGGGGTCAGGTCAGTCCAAAGTCAGAAGCCCAGAACTCAATCCAGGCCTTCCATGTGGGTGACAGGGACCACATACTGTAGCCATCACCTCCTGCCTCCCAGAGTGTACATTTGCAGGAAACTGGATTTCAACAGGTGGTGGGACTGAAACCCATGCACTTCAATATGAGATAAAAGTATTTCAAACTGTTTTAACCACTGTGCCAAGCACCAATCACTATCATATGATTTAAATGTAGATCTCAAATTGCAAATAGATAAGAAAGGATTGTTACAGTGTTTTAAGAACTGTGAGCAATTTAGATGGATTCTGTACCAATTTAAAATGTAAACTACTCTTCTCCCTCCTAAGACAAGAAAGGCAGTGTCAGTCATTTAAAATGTCAATGATACTCTTATGCAATTTATGTTAGAGTATTCAAGAAACAAGTCATGATTTCAATACATTTAAATCTATGAGTTTAGTCATCACAGGAATCCTATGATATCCCTACCAATGATTTAAACATGAAGAAGCTGAGTCATGATTATAGAGAATTCAGGTAACTTGCCCAAGTTTCCACAGACAGTAATAGTAAAACTAGAATTCAAATCGACATTCAGAAAAAAAAAAATCTTTTAACCACCATCGCTATCTTCTGCCATTTTTCTCTATGAAGAATGTGGAAAGTACATGCCAACAATTTATCCTTCAAACTGCTTTTTGTACTTTCTTTCCCTCCGTGTGTTTCTCTTTGCTTCAGTACATGCATGGTGCAGCTGAAGGCATCATCTTTATAAAACACAGATCTAGACACAGAACTCAATTGTGCAAAAGTAATTTAACATCTCTTCCAAAACTAATTATTTAATACGTAAAAATTTATTTCACTATCTGACCAAATAGCCCTCTGCCTTGCTCCGTCCTTTTGAGAAATGGTGCTATTCTCTGTTCCAAGCCCAAATGAGGGCAGTGCACAATTATACACGCAGCAGATTGAGGGCCTATTCTGTTCTAATGGTGGACTGGGGACTAATAGATCCGAAGATTTTCCAGGTCAAAACTTCACTTTGATTGTATTACAGGAAATACACACAGGCCTCTTCTGTCCTCTAGCAAGGCAAAGGTTGGCTGTCTCTACATAATACAATTCAGAGTCCTAATGAGTTTTAAATAAATTTAGATTAACTCTCCCAATTAACTGGATCCATGCAACCAGTTGTAAACAAGTTTTCATATCATATATTTCCAAAAGGCACATTCGTGTGTTTCTTATAACAAGAGCAAGTCCAGTAACTATGGAGTACCAAGTCCTCTGCATGTTGCTACCATTGACCTTCATTGCAAACACATGAAGAAGATATCATTATTCCTATTCTGTGTACAAGAAAAACTAAAGTTCTAAGTTTCTAAGCAAACATAGAGAGCACGACTTGGAGTGCCAGATAATGTTATTACCAATTAGTAGTCTCTTGGAGACTTTCTTTCATCTGAAGCAAACATCCTTATCACAAAATTGGATGTTATAATATTAAGGCAACAAAACATCTTCCAAACGGAAGGCATCTGAAAGTGCTGAGGTAAACATCTGTATTTTAAGCAAGCTAGAGATTGGCTATTAATAATTGACATATCAAGTAATTTTACTGTTTAATAATTTAATTTGGACTGCATTTATGTCTTCAGAATTTTCTATTTTTGTCGCACAGTTCTGTAGTCTTTTACAGACTATTTCTGTGCACAAAACAGGCATGGGGTTTTTCAAAATGTGCAAGGGAAAGCACCCCCCTACCTGTTATTTAAACCAGTATGTTCTAAAAGAATCTCTCTTTCTCTTTGATGCTACACTGCGGTGTATCTCATAGAACAACCTTTTTAAAAATCTTCAATTTCTCTGGTCAAAGATTAGAGCATTTGATGTCATATATAGACAATAAAATCCTTTTTATCTCAGTGGTATTTCATTATACTTTGTGGCTTAGAAACAAAACGGGCTTAAAGTCAAGCCAAGACACATCTTTAAGATGGCTATGATAATGCTAATATGCCCTTTAAAATTGAGGCCATCTGGGAAATTGAAGGGGTGACAAGTGGAACCAACTTGCATCAAACTGGCATGACACCAGACATTGGCATGGCCTAAGTGACAGCTGCAGCATCTGGAGAGAGCTTGATAAGAAAATCCTGTTATAATACCGAACTGGTTTTCCTTAAATTACATCTTATATGATTTCATAGGTGCCACATTTTATTTTAGAACAAAACACATGCCTTTTAGAAACTGAAATACTCTTGTCCTTAAGCAAATGTGAAGGAAGTGGTATTTGGCTGTCCTTTGGCAAAAGGAAAACCCATGTATATTTAATTAGCCCCTTTACCTGAGGGATTTTTGTTATGAGAACAGTGTGAGACTATAACTTTGAGTAGCAATGTAAATGCTATCGGAGCCTTCAGAGCAAAGGGTTCAAACAAAAGAGCTGCTGTCTGTGATAGTTGTTACAGCGCACTGAGAACTCCTGGGTGACAAGTAGTTGAGGTAGAAACTGGTCTCAGTTTCACTCCCAGCTGAGTGTCCACTTAGAATAGGAAGTCAAAAAGGTGACTACCCAGGGGTTCTGACCTATTCAGGATGATAGAGGGTCCCCCACACCAGCTTCATAGCAGCTGGGAAATAACCTCGGCTAAGCCCATTCTCTTGTCTCTTCACCCTGCAGCTTCAGCCTGGGACTTGGTCACAGGAGATGCTTCCCTTACCAAAATCTCTCCTCCAGAGCACAAAAATGACGAAGCATCTCTTCTGTATTCTTCATGCATTCAGTACATATTTATTAAATATCCAATCTTTTACAAGCACTGTTTGTGTGATTTGGGCTTCTAGAAGATAAAATGCAGGGGATATGGACTCTCCCCCTGGACACAGACAAATTAGAAAAAAGTTAGCCATGTAAGCAAATAGTTCCAATATGATTACAGCATGGTAAAAGCAACAATAGAAACATATGCAAGGAATTACCACCAACACAACCCCTCTTGACTTTCCTACCATGTGGAAGATGCGTGCTCTCATGTTTTAAAATGGCTGAAATCTCTTATTCTAATTTTAAGGAGATTTTTTAACAGCAGGAAAGTAGCTATGACCTCTGACTCTAAATTTTGACTGATCCTCTGGAAACATTAATATTTGATCTGTCACTTTTACAAAATAGCCCAAACTCAGAAATTAGGAGATATGCAATCTTAAAAGGAAATGAAAAATGAACCTGGAAAACTTCTAGTCAGTGCTGTGACATCTTGTACACATTTTCAAAAATCACAAACCTAGTCAGAAGAGTGAAATTATGCTGTTTGGAATATGTAAGTGAAATACACAAAAAATGCCCAATGAATACAGATTTAGGATATGATCATTACATTCAGAGAGAGATGGTAAGTCAGGAAACCAGTGTAATACAGAGAAGGCTAAAAATGAATTCTCAGAGATAACATGTTGGATATGGCAACAAACGATCTGCCACTGGCAAAAACCAACACAACAATGATCTCTGAAATAATAATAATAATTAATGTCAGTATCAAAGGCGCATTGTTGTTCAGGGAAACACAAGTGTAGATAGCTGATGGTTTGTGGGTCATTTATCATAAAGGCCATGCGAAGATCTCAGAAAAAGTCAGTGTCAGAGGTGACATCACCTTCTTCCCTCTGTGTATTTTCCCTTCTGCCATCTTGACAAAGCTTAGACCCAAGTTTAAACACATTTCCTTATGCTATATATTCTGGATTTCAGGAAAGCTTAATGCTGCTCGCTCAATTACATAGCTGATCCAAAAAATAGAGCATGGACATTGGAATGGATTCTGAAAATAAAACTGCTATCCTGCCGCTGCCCTACACCACCAGTATAAGAAGGCCCCTCGGGATTCTAGGTGCTATACAAGTATTCATAAAAGTATTCACATGCCATTTCCTAGACCCTTGATTTACAGGTCTAATATTTCAATCAATTTCACTAATTGCTGATTAGAAATGCTCTCCTATAAACTGTGTATCATTTACTGCAGGAATTTATCTTAGCTTGTCTTGGCAATTACACATTTTCCTTTTAACTAATACTTTTTTTTATCCTATGGTTTTGAAAAAGAAAAAAAAAGTCAGATACAAAGAGAAATAAAGAGGCTTCTAGCCACCCAGCCAATTTTCATAAATTCCTGCTAATAAATCTTGCTTCTGACTTTAATTAGGATGTCTAGTAGTTCTTGCATTTTGTCAGTTAGTATAAACATTCCATCTCTCTGCCACTAGGGGGATATTATACTCTCCAGTGCCTGCATTACAATGCACACTGAGAAAATGAAATTCTTGGCACCTAACATTTTCCCTTGCTCTCATTGTTCCTAGATTTTTTCTTTGTTATTTTTATTTTGTACTGTGGTATCATACTTTTATGCCATCAGTGCAACTGCTATGTTGTAACAAAGGAAGTACCTGAAAGGTACCACACAGTGGCCAACAACGAAAGTAGCATCAGCTGAGTTGGGGATATTATCCAGAATCCTTGTCATCTCATCTATTCTTTTGTCCTGAGCCAATTACACCCTGCCTGAGCTTATGACTGGCTTCCTCTCTTGACCAAGCTAAATGCATATTACATGACTCCACCAATTTTAGCTGGTTGTATCCCCAGGCAGATTCACATATTATTTGTTCCTTTGGATGAATGGCCATTCAGCAATCATTACCCAGTGCTTTAGCAGTGCCTCAGGACAGGAATCACATTCAGAAATAAGTATGGACATCCCACACGCTGCCAGCTGTTTATTCACTACTTGATTATGATACTGCATGCTCCAATCTACCATGCTGATGCTAAAACAGTTTAGTCATTTTAATGGGAAGGAGACAGCAAAGCCTCTCTGACTTGATCACACACACATGCATGCACATGAGTGCTGATTATCTACTGTAGATTTTACTTGTATTCAATTTTAAGGGTGGTAGACATTGTTTGTTGTCTAACTTATAGTAATTCCCAATAGACCCAAATTCTCTTCTGTTATTAGGTTACTATAACCTCTGTAAAGCTGAAGGATTCCCAAGACCCTCGGAAGGAATTCTATTTGGCAGGCCAGTCATGATGGCTTCATTCATCCTAATTGTGAGTATTTGAGTCATGGGGATATGATATAATTATAGTCAACGGAAATGGAAAGATTTGTTGTGAGGTTTTTAAGAAAGAATTGCTGGTCAAGAAAATGAGAAGTGCAGGAGGGAAATCTTCTCTTCTTCATTATAGGCCATCAAGTCTGCCTGTGATACCTGGATATGCTGCAGCTCCCAGGTAACCATGAGGAGCTCACCAACAAGCAGAACAAAGCAGAGTGGAAAACACACATTGTACCAGCAATAAGGCCCCTGAACAACTGCATTAGCAGAGAGTTCATACCTGAACTATTTTGAGTCACTAGCTGAATTTTCTATTACTTGCCACTAGAAAAATTCAAGCAGACATAGCTCACATTTCTAATTCATAATAAGTTATTTCCTATTAGAAGAAATTCAAAGTACAAGTCTTAGAATAATAAAACTAGAAGTAGATTGATTCATGCAGGCAAAGTAGATTGACTACTTCTAGCTTATTAACTGAAGACTATTCCTATGTCTCTCTGCTATTATGACAGCCAGAATGTTTTTTTTTTTTAAAAAAAAAACTTAACTCATGATAATATTTTATCAAATCATGGAAAGATAGCTAGAGTAAGTCACTAGGGAAAATGCAAAGGCTGGGGCAGAAATCACTATTTAAAAGAAGCCACATAATCAAGAATATCTGGGTCGGCGCCACGGCTCACTTGGCTAATCCTCCACCTGTGGCGCCGGCATCCAGGGTTCTATTCCCGGTTGGGGCACCGGGTTCTGTCCTGGTTGTTCCTCTTCTTGTCCAGTTCTCTACTGTGGCCTGGGAAGCAGTCGAGGATGGCCCAAGTGCTTTGGCCTTGCACCCACATGGGAGACCAGGAGGAAGCACCTGGCCCCTGGCTTCGGATTGGCGCAGTGCACCGGCAGTAGTGGCCATTTGAGGGGGTGAACCAATGGAAGGAAAACTTTTCTTTCTGTTTTTCTCTCTCACTGTCTAACTCTGCCTGTCAAAAAAAAAAAAAAAAAGAATATCTGAAGCATTTGCTGAAGAATGAAACATTAGAAGTCTCAGAGAAGCCATTAACAACAAGGAACAGCAAAAGTGAATTTGGGGATTCCAGAGTAGGCAGAATCCACTGATTGTCTTAGTACTACTGTGAGGAACTGGGTAGAATAAACTATACAATTTGCTGGTGCAAAGTGAAAATTCAGAGCCTCTTATTCAAAAATTGTTAAAAGTTGCACGACTAGAAAACAATAACACTAAACCAAGCATGGAGTTCTAGGAGGAATGTAGAAAGGGTGGGCCCTGAACACTTGCACAGGTAGCACATCTGTGAAGCCAGGTTGGGACTGGACACACCTAAGAAATGTAATTCTTTCCATTTCATACAAATGGACTGTGATGAGGTCATTGATATAATGTGGTGATAGGTCCTAGCAATAGCTAGAATTATCAAAATCTAGAAAAGCAGCAGGACACAAATTGATCTAGAGTTAACCCTTCTTATACCCTTTCATAATTTAGGTGAAACTCAATATGGGATGCTAATTAAATGAAATATAAATGCTTCATTTATAATGTTAACACAGATAGTTGCATATAAAATTGAATAGATGTTTGTGTACCCATGGATGTGTGTATAAATAGATTCAAAGAAAGTACACCAAAATACAGTGGCACTGAATACATTAGTTCCAGTCCTACTGAGGACCGCCATAGTAAAACAGCACTAGCTAAGAGGCCTAAACAGAAACACATAGCATCACTTTTCTGGAAGGCAGATGTCTAATGTCAAATTGGTGCTGTGATGGAAGTATCAGTTCTTGGCCTCTCCCTCTATAAAGATGTGGTTTCCCTGCTCACACGACTTTTCCCTGTATACATGTCTCCTTCAGATTGCTTCATTATATACGAGCAATACTCATGTGAGATTAGGATCTAGCCTTCTGACTTCATTTTCCCCGGATTACCACTGTAAAGACCCAATTTCCACATTAGATCACATCCCAAGTTACTAGACTGTAGAACTCCAACATATGAATACCAAAATGGAAAGAAATACAATTTAACCCATATAATAGGTTAACCATATGATTAATTATATTATTTAATTAATATATTAATTTTAATTATTTAATTAATCTCATCATTTTCAAAGCTTCTCCAATTAATTTTCTAAACAGAAAAAATGCAAAAATAAGTATCTTAGCATTGTTCTAAGTTACAGGCCAAATAAATTAAGAATAATAAAATATTCATGTGACTGAATAAAGAAAATATGTCATATATACACAATGGAAAATTATTCAATTATAAAAAATGGAATTCTACCACTTGAAGCAAAATGGATGCAACTGGAGGACATCATGTTGAGTGAAATAAGCTGGCAACAGGAAGACAAATACCACATGCTCCCCTTATATGTGGGAGCTAAAATTTAAAAAGGGATAAAAAACAAAAAATTCCTATGTATATTAGTATTGCTGCAATTATAGTTTTGTCAAACTTTGTGTCATACTTTATAATAACCTGCAATTACTGTCATTCAGTGTAAATCCAATTGATTATTATTTATAGCCCTGCCAATATTTGCGCTTAACTAGGGTCTTTTGCTTTTTCTTCTTAAAGTCTTTATTTAGAGGAGCATGAAGCCATTGACTGAAATGTAAATTATAGATACGTTATCAGAGAAGTGAAAGAGAGAGTGGGGAAAGGCAGAGGGAGGGAAGATGAGAGAGTAGAGGAGGGAGGGAGAAAGGAAATAGTATTATATTCTTAGAATTGTATCTATGAACTATATTGAACCAATTACAATTTAAAGTTAAATAATAAAGGATATTAATATGATTATAACAAAATTATTTTGAAAAATTTGAACATGATGCTTAAGGAAAGTCTGTGTCACTAAGGGCAAATCATATTTGCAGCAGCTCCATAGGTAGTGCCTTGGGGTAAAGAGTTTGTACTAAAAGATGTTACTCCCTTAAATCTCAGCCTCTCCCCTTTCCCATACAACTTCCACCTGCAAAATATTGATCCAAGAGTCCAGCCATACCCACAATACTGCATCACACACACACACACACACACACACACACTCCAACTGTATCTCAAACCAAGTGCATCTAGCATGTTCTAAGCACCATCCGCAAGCTCTGATTACATTGAATCTAAAAGGTAAACCATCTGTTCAGAACTATATTTCGCTCTTCACTGTTTTAAAAGCCCACCAAGCCTAGATTCTCCTAATACAATTTCCCTTTGGAGCCTCGGGTTCATAATTAGTTCTCCTCAGGGAATGCATTTGATATCCAAATAGCTTAAAGAGAGATTTAAGATTTAATGTCATCAACATAAATAAATAGTACAAGTATGAGTGATAGATATGATCATTACCCTGATTTGATTACACTATATGTATAATATGTATTAAAATATCACATTATATTAATAAATATTAATAATTGCTGCATGTCAATTTAAAAATTTTAGATGACTGCTGTAGCTCTTATTTCATTTTTGTATTCACTTTGTCAAATATTTTTATATTGAGAACTCAAACAATGCACAGCACAACACAGGACACAAGAAGTTTAACATGTAAAAGCAAAAAGACCCCAGTTTAATGGGAATATAGACAATGACTATAAACAATAACTATTCAGTTTTCCTTTCACCCATGTATACTAAATTTTAAAGTAGTCACAGATCTTTAAAATTATTACAGCATAACATTCCCAAGCATTGGTTTGACAAAGGTATAAAACAAAGTTTTACAAAAATGCATTTGCAGCAAAACTGATACATTCAGGCATTGGTTTTTTTCTTTCTTATTTGTGTCTTGAATTTTAGCTCCCACATATACATGAGAACATGTGATATTTGTCTTTCTAGGTTGGGCTTATTTCACTTAATATATTATCCTCCATTGCTTTCATTTTGCTACAAATTGTAGAATTTCATTCTTTCCTTTAAAGCTGAATAATATTCCATTGTGTTTATATACCATTCTTTATCCATTCATCTTTGGTTACTTCCAAATTTTGGCTATGGTGAACAGTGCTGCTATAAACATGGTGGTGCAGGTATGTTCTTTGATACAACATACTCAAGAATTTTGGATACGTGCCCAGTGGTGGGATTGTTAAATGATATGGCAAGCCTATTTCTAATTTTTGAGGAAATGTCCACTGTGTTTTCCACAGTAGTTGTACTAATCTACATTCGCACCAACAGTATATACATCCTTGCTAACTTTCGTTACTCTCTGAGTTTTGGATTTTAGCAATTCTTTCAGGAGTGAGGTGATATCTCATTATAATTTGATTTACATTTCCCTGATGGCTGGCTAGTGATGTCAAGCATTTTTTCATACATTTACTGGCCATTTGTATTTCTTCTTTTTTTAAAGATTTTTTTTTTAATTTTACATGAAAGAGTTACAGAGATACAGAGTGAGAGAAAGAAGAGAGAGGTCCTCCATTAGCTGATTCACTCCCCAAATGGCCACAATGGCCAGAGGTAGGCCTGTCCGAAGCCAGGTGCTTATTCTGGGTCTCTCACATGGGTGCAGAGGCCCAAGTACTCAGGCCATTCTCTGTTGCTTTTCTAGGCACATCAGCCAGGGTTTGGATCAGAAGAGAGCAGCTGGGACTGTAATCAGCACCCATATGGGATACTGATGTTGCAGGTGGCAGCTTTACCCACTGCGCCACAGTGCCAGCCTCTGTATTTTGTCTTTTGAAAACTTTCTATTGCAGTCTTTTGCCCATTTCTCAACTTTTTTTTTGGTGCTGTTTTAAGTTTTTAAGTTGTTGATATGTTTGGGATATTAATCCTTTGTCAGATAATTGGTTCGCAAATATTTTTTCACAATCTGTTAGATGTCTCTATTGAATATTTCCTTTGCTGTACAAAATCTTCTGAGTTTGGTATAGTCCATTTTGTTTAGTATTGCTTTTGTTGTCTGTACTTTGAGGATCCAAGATGTCATCCCCTATACCAATGTCTTGGAGTCTTTTGAGTTTTTCTTCCAGTAACTTCATAGTCTCAGGTCTTAAATTTAGGTTTTGATCATTCTTAAGTTGATTTTTTTATATGGTGAGAGTAATGGATCTATTTGTTCATGAGTTTTTTTAATAGAGCAGCATATGCATGTATTCAAAGTAGTGGCTCAATTGTTAAAGGAATTAATTAAGCTCTTCTGTATTCCATTTGCACAAACTAAGCTAAATCGCCATTCAACCTTGTGGAAACTTAAGGAAACAAACAATATAGTTTAAGAACCTTAAGTTACTTGATTGGCTAACAAATAAAATGCTTAGGAAAAATTAAACATGTACACATATAGATACCAAGTATACAAAATTTCAGCAAATGCCAACATCATTAAAAAGCATTTTGGGTACATTTCAAAGGAATTTTCAAGAATATGTCACACATCAAAACCAAAACACTTAAATGTCACTGAAATTTTACAAGACAAATTAGAGCTGCCAAAATCTAGAAGCTCTATCCATTTCAAAAATGAATGTAGTTTTCGCATTGCTTTCTTAGCTTAACAACAACAAAAATATACAGATGGAAACTATAAACAGAACTTAGACTCTTCTAAGGGCTTAATTGTTCAACATTATGATGTTCTACATTTTATCATATATTTTAGCTGACACTAACAACATTTTACTTCAAATTGTACTTCATAATACAAAGCAGCAATTAAGGTTGGAAATATCATTTATTAAATCATACCGTGACAATGTCAGGTTTGTTTATTTGTTTGCCATTTTGGAAGATTAGATTTCTTTATTGCATTTTTAACAAATATGTTAATAGAGAAAAATATTCATTCTTCATTGCAGTGTGAGGATATAGAAGAATTGGGACTTCCTGCATAGGATTTCATTATCTAGAAAGTCCTAAAATGACACTGCCTTCAGAGTCTGAAGTTTGCTGACATATTCATGTTGAATCAATGTCATTCACCTTTCAAGGGATGCTTGAGTAATGACTGTGTGTAAAGCACTGTTGAGCATTCTGCATGAGTTACAATATACAGCCATCTCCATTCCTCAACAGAATCACAATCTAATAGAGGCAATAAGGCACAGTGAATTTATGTTACCAGATAATATAATTGTGATTGAATTGATGGAAATAAATAACTATGAAAATATGAATGATAGCACTTTCAGTGTCATTTGATTGAGGAAGCTTTCTCACAGAAAGTACCAGGTCTTAAAGGATGGGATGGATTTCCATAAGGGCACAAGAATAGAAGAGCACTCCTGACAAATGGAATATCCATAGCTAATTTATAAGGACAGCAAAGTACAAAATGTTTAAGAAGCAGCCTGGAAAGAAGGGAAGCTGAAAACCAAGACCAAATCACAGTTCAGGCAAGGGAGAGAGAAATAAAAAAGACCAAGGGATGCCAAAGAAGGCAAAAACATAAACATATCTTCCTTCAATATCCTGCATTCCAGTATCTTTTGTCACTTTGCTTCTTGATTTTCAAGTGAGATTGAACTTGGTTATAGGAAGTACTGTTGACATTTACTTATGTCATGCGTTTTTAAATACATGGAATACACATGCATATACACAAAACTTCCCTATAAGGTCTAATCCTCAGCAATACATACATATCCAAAATGTCAAAATTTGTCATTCTTTTTACTGCTCATGAAAGTACTTCATAACAAAACAACATTTCACACATATAATATTTGTCATCTTGGTAAAGATGAATTTATCAGTAACATTTTTATTAGTGGGATTTTGATGGGATTATACATAAGGCATACCAACAGAACAGCATATATTTTAAAAATTGCACAATTTCATTCAAATTTTAGAGAGAAACTATTATGTTTAAGCTTGCCAATATAAAATTTAGATGCTACTGTAAGCACACACACACGCACAGTATATCTCTGCTACCATTAATTGCAGCTCAACAGTGCTTTAAATTCAACACAAGGGAGGTGGCCCAAGTGGGTTCCAGGAGAGCTAGGGCAGGCCTGGGGGGGGGTCCTAAGGTGGCTCCTGGTGGCCTTTGCCACCCGCTAATCCTGTCTTTTCCTGGTGTCTCCTCTATGTCTGCAGAAGTCCACGGGATAGCTTCAACAGAGGGGCAGAAGGAAAAGGAAGATAAAGTAATTAGTCCAGAGGAAGCTGAAGAAGCAGAATTAAAAGCAAGGTATCCTCATCTGGGACAAAAGCCTGGAGGTTCAGATTTCTTAAGGAAATGTTTGTAGAAAGGGCAAAGGTACTTTGATTCTTGGGGATTACAACCTGGCAAAAGTCAAAATGAAGAAAAAGCAACTGTCTACTGCAGCCCCAGATAAAACAGAGGTCACTAGTGACCACAATGGCAATCCTCAGGACCTTCCTCACCAGAAGCTGTCCCTTGTTGCTAGCAAGCTGGCTGATTAAAAGAGCCTAACTCATGAATCATCTAATTCTCATTATTTCTTCTTACAACCTTACCTATCCACTTCTTACTTCCTTTCATTCTGTAAATCATTTGAGACTGACAGCTTTGCAGTTAGAGTAGTGTGTGCGACAACAATAGTAAGAAATATACATGCGTTGAGTTTTTGATTAAACAGTGAACTGATGAAAAAGACACGTTAGAGCAACATCATCTACTTGAAAATAATTGTATATATTACCTAAATCTTAGTGTAGGTTCCAACAAGTAATAATTTTCAAAATTTTAATGGTTTTGGCTTTACTTACTTCATCTTCATTATGGATTTGTATGTTACTCTTATTTAAAATAACTTCTGTTTTATTGATTTTTTTCTGTATTTTCCTTCTGGATTTTGTAAAACTTTAAGACCACAAGTTCTAAGAAAAATCACTTAATTCAAACAAACTAATTGGGAACTCCAAAAGATTTGTTTTTCTGTGGTTGAACTTGAATGGCCTTGAATCTGTTTCAACCTTAACAGTAGAATTTTACTTAGGCAATATTGGCCCATTCTGGTTTAACTCCAGTACTTAACAGATGCTATTGAAGCTAGTACTCTTATTCAGTTCTATAATGGTAGAAAACCTTTTGTTGTTGAAGATGTGAATGACGTATGCATGTGCATTCACTTAAATTCACTTTTGTGCCATTTTTCTAAATACAATAGTTTTTCACAACCTTTCACAAATGTCTGTATTAATTTCACATATTAAAAAGCAGTTAACGTGCCAACTAGAAGCACAAAAGTTACTACACAAAACCTTGTCTGTACAGCCTCTGTAGATAAGAGTTTACAATCTTGGGCTTACAGAATACCAAACTGAAGTCTTTGCTTAGTCTGCCATAAAATTAAGCTTTTTTGTTTGTTTCTAATATCCATGACATTCAGTGGCCTTGTGCAAACATGCGATGTTGCTTAGGTTTATATTTGGTCCTATGCAGAACATTTCATTTTGACTTTTCTAGAAATAACAGTTCACATAATTTATATAAATTTTTCTAATGTAGATACTTTTTACTTCCACAATTAACTTTGAGAATGTTAGAGTAAAAGGCTTTCATACTTGGCGTTCTGTCTTCCCTCATAGTCTGGATGTCTTTTTTTTTCTTTTTTAATTCAAATGGTATAGGGCTGTTCAATCTGTGTGAAAGCATAAGTGTCTATATCCTTACTCTGTAAGAAATTTGCTGTGCTGAATGCTGTATTTAATAACAAAATAATGACATTTGTTGTGTAATTTCTCAGTTGCTAATTAATCTTAGGATATAGCCTGCATTTTACTAATAATTGGTAATTGCTTAAATATAATTAAACAAATTGTTGAAAACATTGGTCCAAGAACATATGTTAAGACGCTGAATTCTGGTGAACAAATTATATAAGTATGGTCAGTTGAGAGGAATGGCATAATGACAACTGGAATATTTTATACGACAAAGTTATTCATATCCAAAATACTTAAATAATATGTCTAGATCACTGTAGTAAGATGTCAATTATTTTACATACAGTTTATGTACTTAGAACTTCAGGAGACTCTTGGAACAGCATTTACCACTCTTAGCTCTTCCCAAGAATTGTTGTAATGCTGTAGAATGATAATGAGGATTGGTAGCATGAGGTTATACTATTTTATTATTTATATTATTTTATTATATATTATAATTATTATTTTATTTTTATATACTATTATACTATTTTTCTTTTCATCTTTGACGTGGATTCAGGCATCTTTTCTGGATCTTGTCTCCAGTTGCAAAACTACTTTTCTATAATCCCAATTTACAGTAGGCTTATGATTTTCCTGTTCAACCCATGTCAAAAGGCAGAAAAGCAGCAAAATCAGTACTGTGTTCATTGTAATTTTAAGGATCAGTTTTGTATAAACATATTTGTAATGACAACAAGTAGTCAATCCTGCAAAATGTGTATTTCTAGGATTGACTCAAGAATTGTTAAATATTCTAAACTAGAATTCCTAGTATATCTAGTCTTTCTGTTTTTTCACGTGAAGTTACAAGTTATGATTAAATTCACACATGAGGAAAGATTCAACACAAATAAGTAGATAGTTCTGAGTTTCAGTGAAGGACCAAATATATTTACATGTATTTACTGTAATACATTTACTTTAATATGATGAAGATGCTCTGTCTTTATGCTAACAATTAATTCAATATTTTCAAGAGCAAAAGAAATGATTGGCAGTTGATTAAGCACTGTTCCTTTAAATATTTGAGCTCTATTTTATTTCATTCCTTATCTTTTATTCCTATTATACATGATTTAAAAGTTATTAGAGTGAAATGAAATGAAGCTAAAAATCATATGGATCTTATATTTCTACTCTATGAAACCAAGATATTTGCTTAAAATAAATAATTGATTTTAAAAGGCTCTATAAAATTGGGAAGTCATAGCAATTTCCCGTTTTGTTGTTATTCTACTGGGAAAAATAATACTACTAAAATAACTCTTCCATGTATCATTCCATGACTTGGAATGTCATATGTTACCTTCTTCTATGAAAAAAATCACAATTTCAGTTGTTACTTTGAGTACTTGATTGTGCTGTTTATATATAGATAGATAGATAGATAGATAGATAGATAGATAGATAGATAATTAGAGGAATGATCTGAGGCAGATTTTCAAGTACACATTTTGGTGCAAATAAATTTCTCAGTTCTCCCCTCTGACTTAGTAATACACACCAGCACACTCGTGTGAGTTGCAGGGGTTAGTATACATTCTGCCTCTGAAGATACTGGATTTTCACATCACAATGGCTCTGTCAGCTTCCACAGCTGCAAGATAATGCAAGCCACTTAGAGCCTCTGAGAGACACCTAGACTGCTGTCAAACCAGGTGCACTAGGGTCACAATTGTCCATGAAATACCCTGGCTGGCATGGAGCCAACTCCTTCTCTACCATAAAGAAAAGAAGGGCTGATGTGACCACATTTAAGTAACACAATCCTTTCCGACAGAGATTATTTAAAGTCATTGGAAAACAGAAAGGTGTGCTTTTTAAATATCTGAAGCAAGGTTAGGTCAAAATCCAGAACCAAAGCTTACTCAGCTTATTCTGAAACATTACCTAGTTGTTAATTATTAATGAGACGCTGAATTTATGAAACCTGGACATAAAACAGAAGACTGAAATTTTGGCTTCAGGTTTCATTTGAATCAACTTTCTAGAGAAAAAAACAGCTCAGTAACTTGAACTACAAGCTTCTGGGACTACCCCAGGGCATCACTGTTTTCTGTAAAATCATACTATATCATCAGCATACATGTACACAGGGGAGACAAAAACATTGGACTGTACGATAATCGTCAGGCAGAGAAAATAAAACATACCCTCAGGCGTCCCATTTCTAACTCCCTTGAATCCGTGTTCACATGCCTATTGTTCCTGTGCATTTCCTGGTTATTGCAAACCATTTTGTGTAGTCACCAGTGGGCCCCAAATCCCTGAAGTTTCGTAGGGGTAATTCATGGACAGCAAAAGCAAATGCCTTAGGGAAGTCAACAAAAACTGCTCTCATCACACAGTCTTTATTGCTGTGGGTGCCATATCAAGGTGATTGGTTTGCTATGAAGCCTGACAAGAAGGAAGTCCGCTGGTTCTTTGGCTGCAGATAGTTTGAAATGTATGCATACGTATTTTCTAAACAGAGAAAGCCAAAATAATTCTCTGTGGAATCAAACCTCTTAATTTCCTTTGTGTCGTGGTGACCTCTGCTGCTTGGTGTGTCTTCACCCTGAATGAAGAAAGACTTCAGAACAGGGAAAACTACTTTAGTTGTTAATGGACCCGCCAAGCGAAGAAATTTAGGCATTTCCTAGAGATTATATCTCAATTTAGTATTCAACAAGAAACAATTCCAAATTATCCAATGCAAACAATTATTTCCTCATTACAAAAGCTCACCTCTGTAGATAATTTTGTAACCTCTGGGAGTTTAATTCAGCTAAATATCACCTTCAGGATATTTCTGGGATCCATAATTTCTTTTGGACAAATTATCCACAATTTCTATATTTACCTTCCTGTTAACATCCCAAAAAGCTGGACATTTTCTTCTTATAAAAAAATCAGGAAAGTGTAATTCCCTGCTATAAGAAATATTACGCCCTCCAGGAAAGCAGACAAGTCATTAGTTCATCCAACTTAATCCATTATAGGAAGATAAATAGTATCATATCAATTTTACTTTTATACTATAGATATAGTTTAGAGAAATATAAATGGGATAATGTTATTTTTAAATGGCATACACCTACAATATTTTCAAATTAACATCCATTATAGTTACCACATAAACATGTGATTAATCTCAGAAAAGTGTGCTGAAGAACATGATGTATGAAACTGAGACATGTATCATGAGTATATTCCACAAAAAGGCAATATTCCAGGTATCACTGGAGTATACATGTGAGTTGTCTTTAAAACAACATGGTTTACAATTAAACGTGAACAGCAGAAAGTTTAAATAATCATTCAGAATAACTTTTGACATGTACATATAAATATTTCTGTAAGAAGTTATAAAATGGGATAATCACCAAAATTTAAGTCTTCAAAAATAATTGAAATAATTTGAATTTAATCTTGTGTAACATTATATTTATACAGGGACAAAAGAATGCAAGGAAATAGAAATAAAGAAAAAGGGTTGCGAGGCTGGCACTGTGATGCTACGGGTTAATGCCATGGCCTGAAGTGCCAGCATCCCATATGGATGTCAGTTCGAGTCCCGACTGCTCCTCTTCCAATCCCGCTCTCTGTTATGGCCTGGGAAAGCAGTGGAAGAGAGCCCAAGTCCTTGGGCCCCTGCACTCCACGTGGGAGACCTGGAGGAGTCTCCTGGCTCTTGGCTTCGGATCTGCACAGCTCTGGCTGTTGCGGCCATCTGGGGAGTGAACCATCAATGGCAGACCTCTCTCTTTCTCTACCTCTGTCTGTAACTCTTTCAAATAAATAAAATAAATCTTTAAAAAAAGAAAAATGATTGCTACATACAATATGTAGTCACAATCAATAATATAATAGTAGATATAATAATGAAGGAGATGAAATAAAGAATACATAGGCAGTATAAACACCTGGTTATATAATTTTAAACAAAGCCATCATTATATGGATGAGGTATTAGGTTATTTAAAGCAAAATACAGCAGAAAAAATATGTAAAGCTTGATTATTTTTGAAAATTTTAACAATTCTCAGGAAGAACTTCAATGTGTTTTCTTCTTTCTTCATGAAATAGGCAAATATTTAGCTTAACTGTGTTTCCCATGAGAAGTAGAGCCTACAAATGAGGAAATAAATGTAGGGCAACTATTCAAACCATTATTGGATTCATTATTCCTCAGCTGATATTGTCCCCCCCATTGTTTCAGAAATCAATTTCTGTATAATTGCATTAGTAATTCTATCAACTCAGAAATGAATCAATAATCTTATTGCTCTTAGAATACTATTTCATTATAAATAAAATAGTCAAGCAGTAAGTAGATTTTACAGCTTCACACATCTATCATTTTTTTTTTTTTTTTTTTACAGGCAGAGTGGACAGTGAGAGAGAGAGAGACAGAGAGAAAGGTCTTCCTTTTTGCCGTTGGTTCACCCTCCAATGGCCGCCGCGGTCGGCGCGCTGTGGCCAGCGCACCGCGCTCGTCCAATGGCAGGAGCCAGGAGCCAGGTGCTTTTCCTGGTCTCCCCATGGGGTGCAGGGCCCAAGCACCTGGGCCATCCTCCACTGCACTCCTGGGCCACAGCAGAGGGCTGGCCTGGAAGAGGGGCAACCGGGACAGAATCCGGTGCCCCGACCGGGACTAGAACCCGGTGTGCCGGCGCCGCAAGGCGGAGGATTAGCCTGTTGAGCCACGGCGCCGGCCACATCTATCATTTTAAAATTAGATTGTTTTTCCATTATTCCCTCTGGATACTTTGCCTTTTTCAGAAAGAAATTTTCTTTCTCAAATTTTTAGTAATTGGTACTTTGAAACTTAAGATGTAGAATTCTCTAGCAATATATTAGAAATTCAAATCTTTACAGTTGTATTGATTTTTGTTGTAATCCTATAGTGCAGAATATTTGTCAAAATTCTATCCTTATAGAAATTCGGAACTTAGGTATTTTCCTTTCATTTATTTTATTCTTCCAAAGAAAGTATGTTTTCCATTGTAATAAGACATCTCAGTACCATGCTTTATATTTAATAATTTCTTAAGATGGTTTCAGAGAGGAAAGTGAAATTACTGACTCCTGAATAAGCATTGCTTTATTGATATAAAGACATAAATTATCAACTCAAATTAATATGTGTAATTTTTTAGAAAGAATCTGGTGGATACTGTAAGTCCACATGACATATATTTTATACTTTATATTAAATTCTAAATTAAGTTCAACTTTAAATGTCTACGTTTTAAAGCACTAAATCTTATATTAAAAATCAAAATATAAAATGAACTTAATTGATTAGAACAGAAGTCTCTGAATTAGTAATCAGCATGAGGAGGGTGTTTTTTGCACAACTTTTCAATATCTTCCATAGTGAGAAAGTTTTCAGCCCATCCTCCTGTCACTTGGTGTTCATGTGTTATCTTCTAAAAGGCTCCAACTGAAGAAAGTAATCATGTCTTATAGCTCTGATTCTCCTCTACCATCAAAACTGTAGATTTTAAAATCCTATAGACATTTTTTTTTTAACCCAGCCATATTCAGGCCATTTATTTTGATTAATATTTAGTCTATTTTATTTTTCACATGGGCAGCTAAGATCGAATCTACTTGACTCCATTTGAAAACAATCAAAGCATTGGACAACTCTGGCCTAGGAAACATGTGTTCTGGTTCTGCTTCACAAATATGAGTTCATTTTCTGAAGCTGTGCTTCACTGAACAAATTTCATTTGTACTCACAAGCAGTAAAACATAGGTCAATATGTCACAAAACAAATAAAGAGAACTTGCAAAACTTTTATTTTAACGTATGCCTGTGAAATTTGAGTATTTATAAATAACAATTTTTAAAGTTTCAACACAAAATCATAGGAACCAATTCTTATCTAACCAATTTCATCTGCGTATGGAATGGATTTCATAGATAAAAAATACAAGAACAAGGGGAAGGCATTTAGCATAGCAATTAAAATGCCCACAATCTACATTGTAGTGCCTAGGTTTGCTCCTAGGCACCAGCTCTTGACTCTTGCTTCCTGTCAATAACCTTGGAAAGCAGGAGTAGTGATGGCCAAAATACTTGAGTTTCTGCCTTCTATGTGGGAAATCTGGACTGAGTTCCCAACTCTGGCTTTGACTACAGCCAGGCCCAGGTATTGGGGGTATTTGGAAATAAATGGAAGTAGATGGAATTTCTGTCTCTTAAAAGATAAATGAAATAAATTTATAAATGTGCACGAAACAGAAAAAAAGAACTATCAGGATGGAAGCATAACAGTGATTGCTAGGGATTGGGAGTAGAGTCAAGTCTGAATACCAGAGGACAATTTATGGCAATTTTCGAAGTGCTGGTCGTCATGATTATAAATGTGAATATATGACTATATATGTTTGTCAAAATCCATAGAGTTGTACATGACAAGGAATGAATTTTACAGTAGATAAATAAAAAATTGAAATGGTAATTAGAGAGGTTTTGAAAAATAGAAAAACCTAATACTCAGACTGGTATTTGGCACAGTGGTTAAAACATTTCTCATATCAGAGTCCCTTGGTTTGAGTCCAGCACCTGCTCCAATCCAACTTCCTCCTAATAAGAAACCTGAGCAGCAGTCTATAATGGCTTGAGTATTTGTGTCTCTGCTACTCTAAGGGAGATCCAGATGGAGTTCCAGGCTCCTGGTTTCAGCACCACCCCTACCCAGGCATTTGGCAAATGTGCCGGTAGATGGAAGATTTCTTGCAGTTTCAAATACTACCACAATTGTGTCAAACAATCCATCAATTTTTAATATTTGCACAGTTTTTGGCCTTAGAATACAATCCATTAATTTCCAGTTAAGAAATAAAGGTCAGAATACGAATATAAGCCAGATTAAAAAAATATGCAAACTTCCTAATCATACTCTTCATTCACATATATTAAATCTCCCTGAAATAGTACAGCAAATAGTAAACCATTTTAACAAATAGGCAATCTGCCATCATGCTATTGCTCTTGATAATGTGCTAAGAAAATATGAATAATAATATTTTATATAAAAACAAAAAATCAAAACATATTTTGGGTTGGAATGTAAAATGACACTATCATATTAGAAAATAGTTTGATAATATTTTACAGTTAAGCAAACACCTGATTCAATTGCATCTTTTTATTTTTTATTTTTTATTTATTTATTTTTTGCATTTTAACAGGGATCTCTTTTCAGTTAAAATTTTTATATATATATAAAGCTTTTATTTAAAAAATATAAATTTCCAAAGTACAGCTTATGGATTACAATGGCTTCCCCCCCATAACTTCCCTCCCACCCACTACCCTCCCCTTTCCCGCTCCCTCTCCCCTTGCATTCACATCAAGATTCATTTTCAATTCTCTTTATATACAGAAGATCAGTTTAGTACATATTATGTAAAGATTTCAATTAATTTGCCCTCACATAGAGACACAAAGTGAAAATACTGTTGGAGTACTAGTTATAGTATTAATTCACAATGTATAGCACATTAAGGACAGAGATCCTACATGATTTTTTTTAAAAAATTGATTGATTTTCCATGCAATTTCCAATTTAACACCAAGATTTTTTAATCATTTGCACTTATCTTTATATACAGAAGATCGATTCAGTATATACTATGTAAAGGTTTCATCAGTTTGCACCCACAGAAACACAAAGTGTAAAAATACTGTTTTAGTACTAGTTAATAGCATTACTTCACATTGGATAACACATTAAGGACAGATCCCTCATGAGACGTAAGTACACAGTGACTCCTGATGTTGATTTAACAATTTGACACTCTTGTTTATTGCATCAGTAATCTCCCTAGGCGGTTGTCATGAGTTGCCGAGACTATGGAAACCTTTTGAGTTTGCTGACTTCGATCTTATTTAGACTTTGCCCTTGGTTCACCCTCCTATGGCTCCCGCGGCCAGCGCACCGTGCTGATCCAAAGCCAGGAGCCGGGTGCTTCTTCTGGTCTCCCACAGGGTGCAGGACCCAAGCACTTGAGCCATCCTCCACTGCATTCCCGGGCCACAGCAGAGAGCTTGCCTGGAAGAGGAGCAACCGGGACAGAATCCCGCACCCCGACCAGGACTAGAACCCAGTGTGCTGGCGCCGCAGGCAGAGGGTTAGCTTATTGAGCCACGGCACCGGCCCCTGGCTGCTCCTTTTCCAATCCAGTTTTCTGCTATAGCCTGGGAAGGCAGTGGAAGATGGCCAAAGTGCTTGAGCCCCTGCACCCACATGGAAGACCTAGAGGAGGATCCTGGCTTCAGGTGTCAGATTGGCTCAGCTCCAGCTGTCGAAGCCATTTGGGGAGTGAACCAGCAGATGGAAGACCTTTTTCTTTGTCTCTCCCTCTCACCATTTGTGGCTCTACCTCTCAAATAAATAAATGAAATCTTTTTTTTTTTTTAAATGCACTATATCCTGATGAATATAATTTTAAAATGGCAATGAAAATTATTTTTCCTGGCAAATTTTTTCTGTTGCTTTAAGGAAATTGGTTTCATAATTTATGTAATGCTATGTCATGAAAAAATATTTTACTCCCTTGATGGGATTGTATTGGAATTCCCTGGCACATTTCTAACTCCATCATTTGGGGCAGTTCCGATTGAGCATGACCCAAATTGTACATCTCCTCCCTCTCTTATTCCCACTCCTATATTTCACAGGGATCACTTTTCAGTTAAAATTTAAACACCTAAGAATAATTGTTTGTTAATTACAGAGTTCAACCAATAGTACTAGAATAAAAAATACTAAAATGGATAAAGTATTACATTGTACAACAACAGTCAGCACAAGAGCTGATCAAGTTACTGTTTCTCATAGTGTCCTTTTCACTTCAATAGGTTTCACCTTTGGTGCTCAATTAGTTGTCACCGATCAGGGAGAACATATGATATTTGTCCCTTTGGGACTGGCTTAATTGACTCAGAATGATGTTTTCCAGATTCCTCCATCTTATTGCAAATGACCGGATTTCATTGTTTTTTTACTGCTGTATAGTATTCTATAGAGTACATGTCCCATAATTTCTTTATCCGAATGTATGCTTTGAATTCCCTGTGATCTTTTGCTGTGAGGTTCCCTTCGTTTATCTTCTTTCATGTTGATAGCCGTGTTTCTGTGTTTCTGTGTGTAACACATCTTTAAGCATCTTTTGCAGGGCTGACGAGTGGCAACAAATTCTTTCAATTTTTGTTTGTTATGAAAGGTCTTTATTTCACCTTCATTCACAAATGAGAGGCAAGTACCAAGGCCATCTCACTAGTCCAAGTGATCAATTTCAGTTCACAATTGATCACACTGATAGGTCTAAGAGTCAAAGGGACCACACAAACAAGACTAGTGTCTGCTAATGCTAACTGATAGAATCAAAAAGGGAGAGAATGATCCAACATGGGAAGCGAGATACACAGCAGACTCATAGAATGGCAGATGTCCTAAATAGCACTCTGGCCTCAGAATCAGCCCTTAAAGCATTCAGATCTGGCTCAAGAGCCCATGAGAATATTCTAGGCATGGAAAGCCAAGACACTCTGGGAAAAAAAGAAGACCTAAATGAAAGATCTCTGTGAATGAGATCCCAGTGGAACGAATGGGGCCATCAAAGAAGGAGGTGCCTTTCTCTGAAGGGAGGAGAGAACCTCCACTTTGACTACGACCCTGTCGGAATAAGATTGAAGTCAGCGAACCCTAAAGGCTTCCATAGCCTTGGCAACTCAATACTAGAGCCTAGGGAGATTACTGACGCCATAAACAAGAGTGTCAAATTGTTAAATCAATTTCAGGAGTCACTGTGTACTTACGTCTCATGTGGGATCTGTCCTTAATGTGTTGTCCAATGTGAAGTAATGCTATAACTAGCACTGAAACAGTATTTTACACTTTGTGTTTCTGTGTGGGTGCAAACTGATGAAATCTTTACTTAGTATATACTGAATCAATCTTCTGTATATAGATAATTAAAAATGAAAAAAAAATCTTGGTGTTAAATTGGAAATTGCATAGAAAATTAATCAATTTTTTTAAAAAAATATATCATGTAGGATCTCTGTCCTTAATGTGCTATACATTGTGAATTAATACTATAACTAGTACTCCAACAGTATTTTTCACTTTGTGTTGCTATGTGAGGGCAAACTGTTGAAATCTTTACTTAATATATAGTAAACTGATCTTCTGTATATAAAGAGAATTGAAAATGAATCTTGATGTGAAGTAAGGGGAGAGGGAATGGGAAAGGGGAGGGTTGCGGGTGGGGGGGAAGTTATGGGGGGGAAGCCATTGTAATCTATAAGCTGTATTTTGGAAATTTATATTCTTTAAATAAAAGTGTTATAAAAAAAAAAAAATATTTTACTCCCAACAAATGCCTTTGCCACATACATGGTGAAAGATGTAATCATTCCCACTATTTGTACTACTTTTAGGCTTTTTATTTTCTAGAAATTAATTTTTTAGAAATACCCTGTCAGAGGCAGGCGCTTGACATACCTGTTAAGATGCCATTTGGGACATCCTATATCAGAGTGCCTGGATTCAAGTCCCAGCTTGGCTTCTAATGCAAATTCCCTGATAATGCACACACTAGGAGGCAAAGGGTGGTAGCTCAAGTAGATGAGTACCTGCCACCCATATGGAAGAACTAGTTTGAGTTCCAAGCTCTTGTCTTTGGCCTGACTTGTTGAATACAGTTGGAAAGTGAACCAGTGAATGAAAGCTATCTTTCACTCTTTCTTTGATCTCTCTCTCTCTTTCTCTAGCTCACGTTGCTTGCATGTGTTTGCCTTTCCAATAAAAATGAAAATAAAAAAAGCTTTTTCAAAAAATATAAAAAGTAACAAATTGCTTTCTCTAAGAGGTTTTTTTCTAAGCATATTTATATGCAATTTACAGGGGCCTTTTATTTTTAAATTAACCTGATCAAAAGTCTCTGCATTTCTATAGAGGATTTCTGATCATTTGTATTTAAGGTAACAAGTAACCCATTTTTTACAAGAAAGAAAATATTTTATGCTTTGTTATCATTCTTTATTTTTCCACTATATTTTTATAGCTGAGTCTTAAATGTCAGGATCATTGACAGTGAAGCAAGAATACAAAAACAAACAAACAAAAAAGCCAGAAAGACAGTAAAGAAAATACAAGGCCACTTTATATCTATGAATGAATATTATGAAATTTTGGACAATAACAAGGCTTAAATTGACCAGCCTGGAACTTGAGCCCTTGATTTTTCCAAAAACAAAAGCATTCTCACTCCATGTTCCTATTATACTAATCCTTTTAGCAAATGCAGAAAATAATGCTGGATGCTAATTTATGCACCCAGGGAAAGGTAAAATTTGTTTATAGCTTTGAGCAGAAGAAGAAAGGATGCGATTACATATGTCTACAATACTGTCAAATACTAGCACAAAATTGAATATTTCTGAAGTTCATTCTCTGACATTAAGGCAAGTTTTCAAAGAATTTGGCCAATCTGCCGTTTTCCTGCACTGGGCAATAATTTGAAAATACCTATCTTTCTCAATTCAACCACTTCCTGTATTTACTGCATATGTACTACTGATAATATTTCAAATGCCTGGCTATTTTGAGAGCTCCTTTTTAAAATTTCCAAGATTGTCAACCTGTTCATGACCATAGAGGTTTGTTTGTTGTTTGTTTCGCTCTAACAGCCAACTTTCACTAGAAGAAAAATCCCAGTACTCTTGATAAAGTCCCTGTGACAACATCTGGCTATTCTGTGTTGGTAAAGAGAGGAGATTCATACTTCATTATTTCTGTTTTTCCAGCATCAGTTCTTAATATAATTTATCCCCTGCTCAGAAAGTATTCAATATTTTCTTAAATAAAGCCTGCAATAATTATATTTTAAAGTTTGGTCTCAAAATAAGCCATAATATGAAGATATCAGAAATGTCACTTTAGGGATGGAAAAGTCCACTCTGAAAACATTTTGAAAGAGAGAGATTAATTCATAGCCTCATTTTCTGAGGTACTTTAGAAGATCTTGGGTAACTCTTAGGGAAATTGTTGAAACAAATGTCTTCTGAAACCATTAAAAACATGGAAAAATCATGAGATTATTGTCCACATGGCTCTAATGTGTTAGATACAGACAGATATGGGGCCAGAAATCATCTGAACTTCCCAAAGTTCAAAGTAGAATTATCAACAGGTTGATGTATGCATGGTGACAAAGATGTGTCTATTTCTCCCTAAGTAGAAATCTAGAAATCTTAAAATGTATAAATGCTGAAAAAAAATTGCTTCTTTTCAGACTAAATTAAAATGAAAAATATGGACTTACAGGCACTTTCTTATCTCTCTCTCTTTTTTTTTTTTTTTTTTTTTTTTGGACAGGCAGAGTGGACAGTGAGAGAGAAAGACAGAGAGAAAGGTCTTTCTTTGCCATTGGTTCACCCTCCAATGGCCGCCGCAGCTGGCACACTGTGGCCAGTGCACTGCGCTGATCCGATGGCAGGAGCCAGGTGCTTCTCCTGGGCTCCCATGGGGTGCAGGGCCCAAGCACTTGGGCCATCCTCCACTGCACTCCCTGGCAACAGCAGAGAGCTGGACTGGAAGAGGGGCAATTAGGACAGAATCCGGCGCCCGTTATATCTCTTCAGTGATACATGTCTCTCCAGTACGATGTCAGTGGGTTACACACAAAGAAGTTGTTCAACATAAGAATTAGTCTTATCTTGCTTAAAATGTCTTTCCTTACCTGCCACAGTGGTCAATACGAAATTTCAAATTTATTTTTCATGATGTTTGTGAGAATTTACAACAATACTTGCTAGCATCAAAATGCAAAGTTAAAATTTATGTGATTTCAAAGAAGCCAGGTAAAAGGTCTATCAGTAATTATTTGAGTCTTTCCTTTGCTCTCCCAATCTCAACTGTCTCAGCCTTCCATGGTGTCACTCAGGAATGTACTTCCCTAAGCTTATCCAGGAACCAGTTTCTAAGTGATAACCACCAAGTGCTGCCAATTTTGATTTATTTACACTGAAATGGCAAAGAGATCAGTGGGAGGAACAACAAGCGTAGAATAGCACAAAAGTTCTTAAATACACAAAATCAACTTTACATACTTACACAGTTTTTAAAAATTCCTTGTTTTCTCTTTTAATTTAGATATGCTTCACCAATAAATCCATAGTTCCTTAAGTTCTTTTTATCTACTTTTTCTCTACAGTGATATGTCGCCCTACAATCCAACTGCCTCCGTGTTGTTTCACCATGCTCCACAAGTCCATACCCAATTATATTGTAGGTCTGTATCTTTGTTACCTAGTGACTACAGAAGAGTTCTTTGATGTCTTTGTTTTGTATTTGACACATTTGAATAAGGCATTAATAGTGATAATTTTGGAGCTTCTTGCTTTTTCTTCCCTAGAGTTCTTTGAGTCCTTTATAGTGTGTAAATAATATGTGTATTTTTGCACTGTATATTCAAATTAAAGGGTTATTTAAACGTAAAATTGAATAAACAAATAAAAATTATATTTTAAGCCAGATAGTTCTTTTCATTTTATCAGACAACAATTAGTATAAAGCTGAGCTTCTCATTTTATTCATAGCCTTATGCTTTTTATTCTGTAATTTTGTGCAAACTGAAAATCTACTTTTTTAACTAATTTCTATTTTATGAACATTGTTATACAATGAAAACATAGTCATGCTGTTTTAGTGCATTCAAGCAATAAGCCAAGTAGCTTAAAGACATTTCTGGAGTCTGGGAATCCTAAGGTCCAGGCTGACTTGGAGTCTGGTGAAGGCTGGTTTCTGGCTACTTGCGGCTCCTCCATACAGGTTTCACTTGGCAGAAGGGGACATCTAGCTCTCTGGAAGTTTCCTTGAAAGGGCACGAATCGCAAACACGTGGGCTCCATCTTCTCGAGCTAAACTACCTGGTTACCTCCCAAAGGCCTCAATCCTAAAATCATCACACTAGGGCTTAAGCTTTCAGCAACTGAATGTGAGGGAGACACAAATACTCAGAACACAGCACATGTTAACATTGTATATAATGTAGAACATTCAGTTATAGTTGCCTGAATTTTACTGACCCAAAATTTTCACAAAAAATTTCACAATCTTTTCTGTACCCCCAACGTTTATTGCAGCTCAATTCACAACAGCTAAGACATGGAATCAACCTAAATAGCTAAGATATGAAATCAACCCAGATGTTGGTCAACTGAAGACTGGTTAAAGAAATTATGGTATATGTACATCATGGAATACTCCACCATGGCTAAAAACATAATGAAATCCTGTCATTTGCAAAAAAAAAGGATGCAACTAGAAGCCATTATACTTAGTAAAATAAGCCAGTCCTAGAAAGACAAGTACCATTTGTTATCCTCTATCTGTGGTAACTTACAGAGTACCTAAAAAGTAATCTATAGCAGTGAAATTGACACTTTGAGATGTAATGACTTTGAACAGCCCTTGTCTCAACTGTTGAGGAGCAGTTTGTGCATTTGTTTGTTTGCTTTAATTACTATTTGTTGAACTCTTTCCTTTGTGTAGGGTTAATCTTACTTGTATAAAGTTAGTTGAAAGTATATCTTTAATAAAATGTAAGAATGGGAATATGAGAAGGACGAGGAAGAAGGGTGGGGGTGCAGGTTGGAAGAATCAGAATCACTATGTCCCTAAATTGGCATTTATTAAATGCATAAAGTTTGCATATCTTAAATAAAAAAATTAAGCCTTTTAATCAAATGTCATGATTTTACTATTAACCATGACAGATTTGCCAGTGTCTTTAAAATAACAATTTTAACTGAACTAGAGATCTTTTTCCTCTTAGACAAGGTTAACATCTTGTAGTGTCATATACTTTTACAAATAATTTCATTTGCATTACTTCATTTAATGTTGATAATAAGCCTATAATAGAATTCACACTCCTTTTATGAATGAATACTTCCCATGATCTTGCCCAACTCCTCAATTTACAACTGATGTCACAGAAGCAATGAGATTCAAGACCTTGCAATGGGTACACAGCTACTGAAAGAGGAGCTAAGTCTGACGTTTGTCCCTTCAAAATGGGATGTTTCTTTTCCATACCTTTTTTTTTTTGATTAAATGGAAAAAGAGAAAGAATTGGAATTCATTATTCATTGATTGGTTCAGCATATTAAGTATTTCCCCAGAGTGAATAATTTATTTTTGATATGTATTAAAACTTACTGATATTACAAATGAAAGAAACAGAAATTATCAGATACATTTTAAGATTTTATATAAATTCTGAAGTGTCTCATGTTTGGAGTAAAATAAGCTCTTAATTTCCTCTTCCTGTCTCCGAAGATGAAATCTATTTTGCATTTAAACTTTAAGACTAGATGAAAATCTATATTTCCCCATCCGGCCAGTATGAATCATCATCCAGATACTTGAATTTATTGAAATCATTGTATTGAGTTTTAAACTATAAAAATCCATTGAAGATCAACCCCAGAAGATCATCTAAGATTTCTGTATTTCTATTATCAGGCTGCATTCACAGTGTTTATTTTGATATTTATATAATAAAATGCTACTTTGTAACAACATTTAGCTCATTCAAAGAAGCTATTTTGTTTTCTTTGTAAGAAAATAATTGTTGGTTTGTTCTATTGTTTCACTTAGTTGTGGGGGTGAAATGGACGATTATAAGGACTGTAACCCATCTGTTTTACTTACACTCAAAACAGCTGACCAAAGGTCAGCAAATATTTTCCATAAAGGGTCAGAAGTAAATATTTAATGCTTTGAGAGCAGAAAGAGGAAAGATGAAAAATATGAAGCAGGTAGTTACATAACCATTTACATGTAACCATTATAGGTCATGCATTTAGCCTAGCAGCTAAGACACAGCTAAATGTCTACATCCCATATCAGAATATTAGGATAGGATACCCAGCTCTGGTTCCTGACTCCATCTCCTGGCTCCAGCTTCTTGCTAATGCAGAGCCTAAGAAGCAGCGGTTGATGGATCAAGCAATTGGATTTGTGCCACCCACATGGGACACCTGGAATTGAGTTCTTGGCTCCTGCTTCAGGACCACTCAGTCCTGGTAGCTTAAAGCATGAAAGCATGTGTGGAGTAAACCAGGGGGTGACAGCACAATTTTTCTATCTCTCCCTCACAAAAAAATTGTAAAACAATTAAATGTTGCTATTTACAAATGTAAATACCATTCTGATACAGAAACGGACAGTAAGCCAAATCTTTCACCCTCCATACCCCATCTAACCACACCAACACACACAACACACACACAAACACACGCAATACACTTAGGGAATTTGGTAAATTGCTCTCTTCCCTGGTATTCTCATCAGTGAAACAAAAGGACTGATAAGTACACTCAGAGAGAAAGCTGGGAAATTGAAAGCAGTAGGAGTAGGAGATTCAGGCTGCAGCCATCATCTTCATTTATCCTACAGATTCCCAAGATCTGCTTTTCAGTCCTGGTGCCCCCATGACCTGGATCAACATCATCCACAGGAACACAGAGTTCTGTCCAGGACTGCAACTGTTTATATCATCGCCTCCCTAGTCACTTCCCCTTCTCCTCTCAAGTTGGAAAGTGTACTACTTTGTTCAATCTTCCCTCAGTCATTAGGCTCCCTCAGTGGTGATGTCCAGTTGATCACCAACCAAATCTGGGAGATTCTTCTTGCTAAATGTTCCCCATCCATCTCAAACATCCAGGAATCACGATTCACTCTCATGGGAGCTGCAGCTTGAATTTCAATTTATACATTTAGGTTTTCAGTCTCCTTTTACTCGCCTACAAAGTCAGCTCTGTAGTTAAAGGACTTTGGTGATATTTTCTTCAGGCTTCCCACGTATTTTATAACAGAGAACTTTTAACTCTGTGCTTTTTCTAGACTATTTCATATGCCAAGGTGCCTGAAACAGAATCTCAATATTTCTTGTTAAACACTGTTTCATTTGCAACACTGAACTATTGACATCCTCTTAACCCTATGATATCCTTTTTTTTTCTACTTAAAAATGTATTAATTTATTTAGTAGAGTCTTTCAAGCAGGCTGTGTCTTTCCACAAGATCCGCTCAGCCTTCAGGAAAATTCAGTTCTCACAGCAGCAACCTGTGGAAGAGAAGTATCTGCTTCTCCAAAGCTATTCATGCTCTTCAGGCTGCCCTTAGAGAACTGTTCCAACCAGCACTCAAGACACAAGCACGGCACTTCCAAAGTACAAGAACATTTGCTAAATTCTTCCAAACCGAAAAAACCCAAGACTTGAAAAAGGAGCAGATCTGAAGTGAAGGTTCATAAGAAAAGCATTTCCTGCACTCTGTCTCAGGTTCTGTCTGGAGAGGTGCCCGTCCATTCTTAAGGATGTCCTACCCTAATAAAACTTGCTATTTTGCTGTCTATTGCTCTCTGTCTCACGCCTGAATTCTTTCTTGCACGAAGACAAGAACCTATGGCTTTTTCTTCAGTGATGTTTCCGGTAGCCAGGAATGGATCCTGAGAAGGCTTCAAAGATGGGAAATCAGCTCTCATCACCAAGTGACGCACCACTAGGATGCATTCTCAAAAACTGGTTGCAGTTTGACTCTCAGGTCTTAAAGAAGGAATTACTAATTTCCCTCTGTAACACTGTTTGCCTACAATATAAACTAGGTGATCAGGAAGCCTTGCCAAAATACGGGACTTTAGAGTCTAATACCATTTTTCAATTATATCTGTACTGCCATGAGCATGGTAAATGGACAGAAATCCCTTATGTATGGGTCCTTACGGCACTTCAGCGAAAAACATGAACTCTGTAAAAATTGCAAACTGGATTCAGCAATGTTAACTTCACTTGCTCTATTATCAAGCGTCTGCTGTGAAGCCAAGCCAAAAGAGCTGCCATCGCAAGAGAGCACCCTCATAGATGCCACAAGGCCACTACACCCTCAGCTTCCTGTGGAGCCAACAGCCCCCACTCCCTTTCCCAGAGAATCAACCTCCAGCCCCTAGCACAGAGGGTGCTGGAATGTTATTTCTAGAGGAGGTGGTGGGACCCAGTGGCCTCCCCAAAATATGGGTCTATTTTAAAATGCGTGATTTAAATGCTGAAAGCAGCAATGGGAAGCTTTACTGAGGACCCCAACAGGTGGTTAGTGGGATGGTATAAGATAACCAGGATGCAGTCAATTTATTAGCCAACATTTCCTATGGCTGCTCCCAATGGATTTGTCTGGAGACACAGAGCTCATTTGGGGATGCATGGCCAACCTCTCCATGTGAACGGGCTCAGACAGAAGGGTACTATTCGACTTCTACTGGGCATCAGGGTGTCCACACAACAGTTAAAAAAGGCAGCCTCTCACACACTGTTGTATGACCTATCCATACTAAGGGCAAAAGTCCCCCTTTGCCTCAACTCTCCTGAGTTTCCACAGGGACACACTGTGGGATCCCCCAATAGCTCTTTTTGTAACTTTACTGTAATTGTACCCACCAAGGATTGGGCATTGTCTCTCAAGCTCCCCTTTGCTCTTCTCCTCTTCTCTAAACATATCTATGGCTCAACAGCTTCACTGCATTGGGGGCTTCTGCCAGGGAGACCTGTGTCTTGTAAATGTCTCACTCTGATGGCCAATTCTAATTGGGGCAGCATAGGAATACACAGTTGCTCCCTCATTCATGAGGATAGCAAATTGGCCCAGACTTTCATTGATACCACTAGATAGGTAATGTTCTGGGGAGATCAGACAAGCAATGCCTCCCATGACAACACCCCAGGTTTTAGTCCGCTGACTGCAGCTTCCTTTGCTGCTATGTACTTCTTCAAATGCACTACTACCAAAAATTCCCAAGTTACTATACACCACCTCTCTGGATGCCGCCCTCCGATAGGAGGTATATAATTTGCCTTTGGAACGCTTGCTTACCAATGCTTACCCTCTAGCTGCACAGGGCTCTGCACCCTGGCCTATGTCTTATCTACTATATCTTATGTTAGCACTTCGGTCCCCACACCAATTCCCTTACACACTACTTCTCGAGTCTCCAAGAGAATCCCCTCTATGATCCCTGTCCTGGTATGGATTAGCACTGTGGCTGGAGTAGGAGGGGTTGCTATGGGCTCAATAGAGGCAGCATCAGCAACCAATATGTATACTAGTCTCTTCTATGAGCTGGTTGATCTTAGCACCCAAAAAACAGCTTCTCTCTTCACCCTCCAAAATCAGATCAGCTCTTTGGCTACAGTTGTTCTCCAAACCAGATGGGCATTAGACATGCTAACAGCTGCCCAGGAAAGTATCTATGCCATGCTACAGGAAGAATTTTGCTTCTGGGTCAATCAGACTGAACAGATACAAATCAAAATTGTACTTTGCTGGACAAAGCCAAACAACTCCAGGACCAGGCCAAGCAGGACTGGGATTTTTGGCCTGGCATCTGGTCATGGAAATTCTGGCTATTGCCTCTTCTTGGCCCTATAACTTCTGTAATCTTACTGCTTTTGTTTAGACCATGTATCTTTAATGCTCTGGTTTGTTTTGTCTCTAACAGAATACAAGCTGCCAAGCTTCAGATGGTCGACAGACAAGGCTTCCAGCCCATCCCACTGGATGACCTGAGCAGTCCTCTGGACCCAGCCCATCAGTCTTTCTCAGGCCACTGTCAAACAGCATAGGACAGATAGTAAGAGAAAAATATCCATACTTATCCTAATGCCCATTTGTCAGATTCCAAAGTAGCTACAGAAGGCAGACCTCTGGCCATTTATCCCCATGAGATTATGGGTATTTTCTCTTGAGGGACTGAAGTGTTAGGTAGGAAGTAAGGAATTAGGCCATCTGTATGAGAAGGGCCCAAAGAAACTGACCTCTGCAGCAGTCCAAGATCTGCATCCAGCATCTGCACTTCAAAGTCCTGCCCAGACCCTGATAACCTTCCAGGTGATTCTGCCCCTTCTGCACGGCCTGAGAAACATCCCTCCTCTAAGGTGGGCTTCCTAGAGATAAGGCCCTTGGCTGATGCCTGCCAGACTTCCCCTGTCTGACAACCTCAGTGGTAAACTGGGAATTTTTCTTATTGGCACCCAACAAATCCTTTGTTCTAGAGGAGAAGGAGGAGGAGGGAAGAGAAAAAGCAGGAAGGCAAGGCCCATCCCCTTAAAAATCCCAGCTTAAATGCAAACTATGCACTCTCTCTCACGTTCTGTCTGGAGAGGTGCCCATCCGTTCTTACAAATGCCCTACTCTAATAAATCTTGCTATTTTGCTTTCCACTGCAAAAAATCCTGTTTGAATTCCCTTGCATTTGGGTCTGGATGAAGGTGAAGCACCTCATCCCATTTCTCAAAATACCCTCTGTTCTAACATTTCCTTTCAGAAGTTGTTTCTGGTCTATGAAATTCGAGGCTTTTCTAATACAGACAAGATAAATGATGAATTTGGGATTCACCTTTATATCTCTTAGTCAATGTCATGGGTATCCCTTGGCTTTTGGACATTGTGTTTCCTATGTATAGGAAAAGGGTGAGAGCATCTTCATATGCTACAGGATAGATACATCTACTCAGGTAGAAGGAAAGTTCTATAGCTGCAGTTACATTGAACTTCAAGTATATGTACAAGGGGTGAGTATGGCTGCACAGTAGTCAGATATTTGACCATAGTTTCCATTAATGTATTGTCTCTCAGTTGGACTGTGCTAAGGTTAAGGGCCGGGTCTCAAAACCAGCTCTATTTCTATGCAGAATTCTGGATTTCTATTAGGTTCTGACAGTGCAAGGCACTAGTGGGATTTGTCAAAGCAATATCAGCAGTTAGTGGCAACCTTCAACTTCATTTGCTTAATCCCAGTACCAGTTCATGGTATCCTCTATGATATACCAGCAACCACACCTGGAAATACTCCTCTTCAAAGGAATGATTTTTAGGTATACTGGGCTCTTTCTCCACGATTCTAGGTTCTACGAACTAGTCTGTTACCAAGGTTGACAGCTGCTTCCTGCTATAATTTTTCCAATGTTCCTTTTTCACTCTTTCAACCCTCCATACATATGTTCCTATAGTCTCTTCTATGAAGTTCTTGGTTGAAATGCCCAGTGAGGTTTCCAGTTTCCTGTCAGAACCCAAGCTGGTAAAAGGGAAAGGATACAATGAAGTTATAGTTGCAAGAGGATTATTAGTGTAAAATGTTAAGACTGTGGTAGATTATTTTGAAAATAGAGCAGGAGGTTTTGAACAATAATCATCATTTCAGAAACAAGAGCTACTGTGTTGAGGGCCGATTGGTAGCCAATATCACGGGTAAAGAAAATGAGGATCAGAGACTTAAATGACTTATACAGAATCACAAAGCAAGTAAGTGGCAGAGTGATAGTTACACCCAGTTCTATTTGATTCCAAATTACTAAAATTTGCCTGCCAAGTGTCAGAAGGACAAACAGGTGCTGTGAGTGTGTCTATGGAATGATGCCATACAGTTGAATGGGGATATCCAAATAAAAATAAATTATAAAAATGGCTTCTTAATAATAATAATAATAATGGGGAGATGCTTCTGGAGGTGATGGATATGTTCATGGTCTTGATGATGTTTATGGTTTTGTCATATACAATAAATATACTTTAACAATGTACAGCTTGGCATAGGCATTTGGTGAACTAGTTAAGATGCCTCTGTGATGTCCACGTTCCAAAACAGAGTGCCTAGTTCAAGTTCTGGCTCTGCATTTTATTCCAGCACTCTGCTAATGGGCATTCAGGGGTGGGGCATGAGGAGCAGCAGACAATGGCTCAAGTAGTTGGGTCCCTGCCACTTACGTGAGATACCCACATTGAGTACTTGCCTTCTGGATTCTGCCTGGTACAACCCTGTTTATTGTGGGCACTTGGAGATAGATACAGAAGGTAAAAGACCTCTCTCCCTCCCTCCCCCTTCAATAAAATGAAAATAAATAAGTAAATAAATAAGCAAAATGTACAGCATTTTAAATGTCAGTTATACCGTAATAAATGCTTTAAAAAAAAAGTTGGCTTTATGACAGTGAGCATGTGAAACAAGTTTAGAGACAGCAAAATGTAACATTAAAAGTTTTCATTTTTAATACTGGCTACCTCAGGCAAATTAGTCATATGTTCATTCATGTTCATGTGAAGTAGAAAGAAAAAGCTAATTCAGGGAATTTTTCCTATTACTTAAAAGCTAGATTCTCTGTAATATGTCCAAACAGCCCAATTAATTAAGGGAGAGATGTAATTCCTAATCTGGGATCAGAGAGCTGTAATTCAGGGATAGAATTTTGGCTATAGCTATGGTAACTGCAGTAGGAGAACCAGCCTATACAGCAGTGAAAATAATAGTTATGAAAAATCTTTGCAGGGCCATTGAAATGCATAAACATTTTCCGTAACAGTAACAGCATTGTACAGCAGCATTGGTGACATTTGAGCACTAGGTTTATCTGATGGCTAGTGGAGTTCACAAGATAGAATGTAAAGTGAGTTACTTCAGGTCTAGATAAAGTCTATGCTACTGTCACATTCTCTGCATTCTATCCACATTTGACCTCTTCTCTAAGTGTCCAGAGCATCATAGGTACATCTTAAGCATTTTTCTGAACAAAATGCTATTACCAGACACCCCATGTGAAAAAAAACATTTAGTCACTGTCAGTGCCAACTCACATTTTATCTGCTTGATGAAACTGTTTTAGGAACTAACAGAGATGGTTCATTACTCAATCTGTGCTCCCTGGTACTTTGTCAAGATCCCTTTATTCTATTCACCAGGTTGTACATAATTAATTATTCCTATGTCTTCTCCCAACATGCTGGTTATGGATAGAGAATTTGTCTTTATCCTCTAAGTCCACATTAAATGTTGGTTTTAGTGAGTTGCAAAACAATAAGGAACTCTCCTTTTAACCAACGCATATCTGTTGAGCAAATTAATAGGAAGAATGGATTAAGTAAATACACAAATATCATGGCTTATGAAAAACAAACTATTCTACTGTCAATTAAGTATAAAGTCAAATACACATGGGGATGAATAACGCCAAAACTCAGAAATAATTACTCTAAATATCACAATTTTATCATTTTAAAATATACTCAATTAAAGCAGTGCTTTACATTAATGATTTCTAGTAAATTAAGCAACTTGGGTATTCAGCCATGCTATTTAATTACCTGTGTCCTTAAGTGTTACCAATTATGTATCTCTTTTATATGAAAAATATGACTATAAGTCAGTAACACTTCATTCCTCTGGACAAGGAAAGTGAGCAGTTAATTAGTGAAGAAGATAAAAATGCTTCCTTTTGGATGAGCAAAGAGGCATTCAGCAGCACTTAGAGCATGAACTAAGATAAGTAATTTTAGATAAAAAAGTTCTTGAAGTTGAGACTTCACAAATTATCAACAACAAAATAGGTTAATATATTCTTAGGAGTGGAAACAGTGTATGAAAACAAGCAAGACTCAGTGCAATGTGGTTTATTTATATGACTCTTGCAATACTGAGTATGCTTCCTTTCAAGTTTTCTGTAATTAAAGCAGAGCCCTTGCCTCTAATGCCTTTGGTGTACGCTTTATCAGGCCCTAGTATCTTTCCCTCAACTTGCACTTCCTCTGTAAAGGAACGGATGAAATTAAGGGAGAGACATCACAGTACAGTTAACGCCAAGACCTGAATCACTGACTCAAACTGCCCCTACAGACAACGTATCCCTACTAGCCTTATATTCTAAGATCTTCCACAGGAACTGTTCGAGCAAAGCACACACAGCCCATCCCTAGACCCTAGAACCTACACAATCTATAACTCACCTTGGCCATTTCAAAAGAAACCTACTGGTCCCTGTCACGGATCAGTAAAAAGGAAAGCTGCAAAAGCTGCATACATTGAGCTCACACACAAACTGATTGTGCAGCACTTCACTTCCACTTTAATCTACAAGATTCACTGTCTGCAATTCCTCAGGGAGTCTGGGATTTGAGTGGATAAATGCCTGACTCCTTGCTCTATGCATTGCAGTAAAACTACTTTCTTCCACATAGTAATTGCCTTTCCATGCATTATGGGAGCAAATACAGTTTTGAGAGTTATGTAGAAATTCTTACAGCAGTTCTGGAAGTGTTCTATAGAATAATTAGTACCCAAAAGTAGCACAAGTGTTCTGATTACTCCAGGTAACCATTGTACTTGAAAAACAAGATTTGTTCAGCCATGCTTTCTCAGTTTACACTTCTTTGGTTTTGAGTACATTGGTCCTATTCAAGTGTCTTAACTAGTAATGCAAGAGGATCTTCAAATAGTCCATAGAAAATGCATACCATGAAATAAAATCAAGCTTTTTTTTCCACCAAGAACAATTACATAATTCCATTTCCATAACCTTTTGTGAAATACCTTTGTGTTTTCTTGCTTCATCAAAACTTTGTTTGTTGACATTTCAATTAAAAATAAATTTTAAACTTTTGGTTCACTTCTTCCATCTGCATCCTAAATTTCTTGGCTTTCTGACTCAGCAATTGATAATTTTTTAATACCATAGGTATTCATTCACAATAACAATGTATGAGTGCAGCAAACAACCTGACAACTGGTTAAGAGTGAAGCTTGACTAAAACTCTGTTTTTCTGATCTAATCAAACTCTTCCACTTTTTTCTTGACCAATGGTCCATCCATTCATCAAGATTTTCTTGAGCATATGAAAAGCTTGGGAGTTAGTCCCTGCTGAAAAGCAGCAGTATGACAGTACAAGAGGAAGAATAGATTTGTAGAAGGCATTAAATATTGGTTGAAGACAATGCAGTAGTAGAATATTTTAATTTCTTTAAGGATTTTTGTTTCATCTTCTAAATTTTGGAATATTAGCATTCACTTCATGGGGCATGCTATGAGGGATAAACATGATAATATCTGTAAAATATATGATTTGGTGGGGTAGCAACTTATCCTAGGGATCATTCTCTCTTGGGCATTTTGGTAAGAATAAGATAAAAAAAAAATCATTGAAAAATTGAATTTAAAGGAAAGGCTATTTTGTTGCCAAAATATTTGAGACTCGTGAGTTGTTTTTCCATGCTATGAATTTTCCGTGAGTCTTTTGAGGTGTGTTTGTACACTTCCCAGGCTTCAGTGGAGTTTATTGTGGCTACATGCTTTTGTTCTGGCCAATGAGGCAAACAGGAGGAGTGTGTGTGTGTGTGTGTGTGTGTGTGTGTGAGAGAGAGAGAGAGAGAGAGAGAGAGACAGAAAGAGAGATTTATGGAAAATAGCCTTCCTAGAGTACACTCATTTATTCTGTCTCATATCCTGCTGTCTTGAATCTAACCATATTGAGTATAGCTTAAGCAGCCATCTTGGATTGTAAGGACGCTCACAAGGAACATTAGAGCAGTAATATGCGAGAAATCTAGTTCTTTGTAGTCATGAAATTCCCATATTATCCCATTATACCTTACTTCTGGATTGTTTATATTCTCAAAAAATGAATACATCTATCATTATTTTATTTATTTATTTGCTCCTGTTCATTCAACACAACCTAATATAGATGGACACATCTGACAATTCCTATAATCTCAAAGGGATTAAAAAAACACAGAAACTGATTAATAAGAAAAGGAAATCAAGAGCTGGCATTGTGGCATAGTGGGTTAAAATGCCATCTGTGACACCAGCATCCCATATAGGCACCAGTTCACATCCCAGATGCTCTATTTCCAATACAGCTCCCTGGTTAATGTGCCTGGGAAAGAAGTGGAAGATGGCCTATGTACTCAAGTGGGAGACCCACATGGAGTGCCAGGCTCCTGGCTTCAGTCTGGTCAGCCCTGGCCATTGCAGCTATTTGGGGGGGGGGGTGTGAATCAGTAGATGGAAAAACTCTCTCTCTTTCTCTCTTGCTTTCGTTCTCTCTCTCTATTTCTCTGGAACTCTGCCTTTCAAATAGATAAATAAATCTTTGAAAGAGAAAAAAAAAAACAGGAAATCAGAAAAGACACTCATATGTGTTAAGACGAAATACCCTAAATATGCAAATGATAATAGAGATAGTGGGATTGGAAAACATGCGCCCGATGAAGACTATTGCAGTAGAACAGAGGGACCCTGGTCTCTAAAGAGGCTACCATAGTGAAATGGAGTAAAATATGGTTGAGATTTTACCAGTAGTGTCAGGAAACATCTGGTAATACTTATCAGGATAGATAAGAATTATAATAAGTAATGAATATGTTATGATAGAATATAATGTTAGCATTTCAGCATGCTGAACTTGGTGTCCTAGCATAATATATGGTTGAAAATATAAAGAAAACACTACAGTCTCATTTTTCTGCACAAGGTGAACATGGATCATAGTGATCATAGTGGATTTATTGTAACTTTTCATTAATTCATCTGACAATTTTTCTTAAGTATCTATTTTATCCTGGACACTGCTCAGGGCCTTTGGAAATCAGTAGTGAATAATACTGTTCTCCAGCAGTCTCATTCTAATAAAAAGTACACTTCACTCCCTTATAGGACTTAACGAAGATAACTTTATTTTACAGAGTTCATTCATTGTTGTGGTAGCATGGTAATGGCATTGATACCTTGGCATTAGTTATTCTCTTAGCCAAAACTTTATACTTTAATGTAATTTTATTTTTATTGAATTGTGCTATGAAAGAGGTAACTGCTTAACCTTGAAATGTTCAAAATGAAAGAGTAACAGAAATAAGATTCAGGACAGAAACTAAAGGCAAAGTCTTACACATTCCACTGATTTTAAGCAATAATTTCCTGAGTAAAATCTGGAGTAGTGCTTTGAAATTGTAGACATTAATAAAGCCCATTTCTTCCCCTTGCTAGCAATTTGGAGAGTGTACCTGTATTATTGCAAGCATAAATTCAGCTACAGAACCATGTAAACAGCTCTATTAATATTTATTACCTTCTTCTTTGTTTCATGAGGTTTCAGCAACAGTCCAAATTTTGGACATGGGAAAATTACTTAAAAGCATGTAATTCTGAGACTTCTGAAATGTAAATAATTATTCTTCAGTAAAGTGCATATGTTTATATTGATTTCATTGATCACCTCCAACAATTTTCATATTAACTGCTTTAGCTATAGGAAATTCTTCAAATTGAGAATCATTATATTATTTTTGCTGCAATTGTATAACAGAAATATTAAACTATAGTTTAGTACTGCTTTCTGACTAGATAAATGGTTTTGAACCAACTCATAAACTTCAGATGACTGAGCAGCTCAGTTCACTAAAATATTTATGTCTGACTTTAAACATTCTATAAAAATACCAATTTTGGTTCCCTGAACTCTTCTAACATTTTACCAGGCTTTGAGAGGCTTTTTTTTTTTTTTTGGTGACTGCATACGTTGCTTATTTCACACACAAACCACAGGTCACAAGGTCATTCATCTTAATATAACACTATCAAAAATAAAACAAGGATGCCTATTGTAGGTTTAAGTAATTCGAGGACATACAGTTTAAGAACCATAGACTATACTGATTGAAACAGACTGGCAAGCATTAGTATCAATTTTTTCAAAGACATCAAATAAGTTTAAGAAATATTCAGTAGAATTAGAATGCCTGTCATTTATTACACAATCAGCTTAAGTCACAGATTAGATTGAAAACCTCACCATGTAAAAAATGCCAAGCTTTTATTCATCATATAGTGTTTTAGATGACTTATGCAATTACGGATGCAGAACCTATTATTTATACTTAAAATATGTTTTCCTAGATACATTATTCATGTTATAATGTTAAGCTATGTGTCCATTCAGCATTTAGTGGCTTTAAAGAGAATGCATAAAAATATGCACTGGCAATATCAACTTTTTAAAAACTTCAAGAAATATGATCACAAGCCATAAATTATTGATTTGTGTATATATTTGTTTAAGATTAATTTCCTTTGTAATAATTTATTAAATTGAGAGGGCATGATCATGATAAAATTGGTTGCCCATTTTCTGTGGTCTGAAAAACAGATCAGCTACCTGAATCAGGCTGAGTCATGATGAAAATTAATCTAAAGCACTAGATGATGGACTGGCTACTTAAGTTCTGATCTCATCATTGTCACTTAGTAACATATTCCTTCCTAATATATTTTGTAAAATATAGTCTTTTCTATATGACAGGAAATATACAGGATTCCAATATGATACTCTATTCTGAGGAAGTTTAAACTCCAGTGCAAGTTAAAATGAGTGCTGTGCTGTCACTGTACTTCTTTAGGTCACTAGAGAATGGTCACATGATTTTTGTTCCAGAAGGGATCATCAAGGTCATCTTCATTCACTGCTCCTTAATTTGAATTTCCTCAACCACAATCTCGGATTCCACCTATCTTCTGTCCACACAAACCTGGTCTGTCCTTATAGTTTTGTCAGGGAAATTTTAAGTGAATTGACTTTGATGTCTCCAAATAGAAATTCAACTTAAAACTTCAGCTCTGAGAATTGGGGTGGTGTATTCTGAGATGTTTTCTAGAATATGTTCCTTAGCATACTAACAAGGAAATAAAAGATATTTTAAAACTGAAATGGGATTTATGCCCATCTTTGAGGAACCCTTTTCTTTGTCCTTTGTTGCCCCCCTTTCCATTGCTGCTAGAAGCTCCTCTCTCATTGCTATTATTCTTCCAAGCAAGTCTGTGCTTGTGCTAATTCTGATGGAAAAATAAGACAGCCCTTAGTTCTAAAGACAGCCCCTTCATGATTTGTCTCAATAATCATCTTTAGAAGAAAAAATATCTCAAAAGAATTAACCAGCATTGTTGAAGAATACTTGGTTAACATTCTATTTATTAGGAATGTGGCTTTGCCCAATTTTCTTTTTCCCCATATTTGTGATTGAGAAAATATCATAATTAGTGATAAAATTTTAGTTTTTAGACCATAGATTTTTTTCATGGTATTCCTGTTCAGGTTTTTTCTGAAGAATGTGGCCATCTATTTTTAAGAAGATATTCATAAACATTATGTAAACAATTAAATATTCCTCAGTTAATTTTTATTGTTTCTTAACATATATATGGTGTGTTTAAAGATTTATTTATTAGAAATGCAGAGTTATATAGAGGAGAGATGGAGAGAAAGAGAGAGGGACGGGGGGAGAGAGGGAGGGAGAGAGAGAGAGAGAGACAGAGAATCTTACATCCATTGGTTCACTCCCATAATGGCTGCAGCAGCTGGGACTGGGCCAGGCTGAAGCCAGGAGCTTCATCTGGGTCTCCCAAGTGGGTAGCAGTGGTCCAAGTACTAGTGCCATCTTTCACTCTTTTATCAGGCACATTAGCATGGAGTTAGATAAGAAGCAGAGTAGCTGAGACTCCAACTTGCACATATATGGGACATGGGCATCAAGACAGTGTCTTAACCTACTGTTCCACAATGCTTGAGCAGTGTTTTCCTTTTAGCTGTCATATTTTATGCCTTCACTTTATTCTTAATCAACTTTCTTCCTAGATAAGGAATTCTCTTAATTCATTCCAGTGTTTCTATCATTATACTATCATTATCTTTCCCATACGCCTTTTATTCAAAGATGATAATAAGCATGTTAAAATCAATAAAAGTCCACAGTTTCAAAATTAATTTCTTTATGAAGACTAAAATAATCCTGCAAGGCTTAGTAATGCTGAAAGGATTATTTGTGAATTATTAAAAATATTTCAATTTAAATATAAGATCGATACTCTAAGCATATTTATGTTTACATATTCATTTCAAAGAAAATCCAAAAGCACATTCATTCGTTTTATAACAGTCATGAAACAGTGCTTATTGATAGATTCTTGGTGGGATAGAGCAAAATGTAAAATATGATTCTTGCCATTTCTAATAAATGATATATGCAGAGAGAATACAAAAAGTCACACTCACTCATGTCCGCTGCCAGAACTATGACTTTTCATTCGCTACCTCTTAAAACAGTGCCTGACATATGGTAAATAATACTTGGTAAGGATTTTGGATGACTAAACATACAAATGGCTTACAGGAAGAGTAGGACTAATTGTGTGTGCTGTAAAACAAACAAACAAAAATATACATGGAAAAGGTGAGACACTTACTTTTAAAGTAAATGTATTGTCTATGTGCAATATGCTAAAATGAGTTTCAAGTGAAAATTATTTCAGATTATTGGAGAATAGTGAAGTGTTTCTATCCCTGTTGCATCGCCTAATGCAGTTTTTTAGTGTTCAGAGTCCCACCCCAACAAATCCTGTGCATCTTAGTTTTTTTTTTCTTTCAAATTTTGCCCCTACTTCCTGTCTCCTAAATTTGTCAGAGCATTGTCTAAAATTCACAGCAAAGTCACCTGTATCCCTGTATCCTTATCATCTTCTCTGGATGTCCTCTTTCCTAACTAAAACATGGCTTTCCCTGGAGATATTATCTACCCAGAAGTCTTCTCATTTGTTTGCTGATTTTCTCCCTTCATCACTCACACCACTGAGCTTGGAGACCAGATAAAGCCCCTCTGTGCTTCTCCTCGTAACTTTTATGTCTTCTAAGATTAAATAAAAATTTCTAAACCTGATGTTTAGATGGAATTACTATAGCTCCTACTTTCAATCACCTACAAAAAACTTGAGTCATACTATGAAGATTTTAAGTTTTGACATTATAGTCATTTTCTTTGACAAGGTTCTCATAATTCTCAGTGATTCTAATGCATAAATTAATCTTCAGTATACTGGGTTCTCAGCTTACTGAATTCTTCTCTACTAATAAATCAGCCCTTCACTTTTTCATAGCTTCTCATTCCAACCATCACATCCCATGCTTTTTCATTAAGAACAAGTGAATGGCCTCAGATGGTCAATTTATACCATCCCACTATCTCCACACTCACGGCCTAATCTGTCTGGGTCTCTCTCTCTCGCTCTCGCTCTCCTCACTCTCTCTAAAAAGATTTATTTGTTTGAAAGTTGTGGAGGGGGGGGAGAGAGAGAGAGAGAGAGAGAATCTTTCATTGCTAATTCACTCCTCAAATGACCACAAGAGCTGGGGCTGATCCATGCCATGGCCAGAAGCCTAGATCTCCCTCTGGGTCTCCCACACAGGAGACAAGCGCCCAGATACTTGAGCCTCCCTCTGTTGCTTTACCCGGTGAATTAGTAGGGATCTGAATCATAAACGGAGAAGCCAGGAATCACACTTAGTGCTTCAATATGGAATGCCAGTGTTCCCAGCAGCAATTTAGCTCACTGTATTGCTGAGCCATCTAAGAGACCACAATGCCCAGAGTGCGGTCTTCATATATATTATTTCATTTCTCTCTGTTTATTCTCCTTGTGCTTTCATCCAAACTAACTCAAAGTCTAGAATCATATACCCAAGAGTCTACTGTTTTACATGAGGGTCTAATAGATATCTCAATGTATGCCTGTCTAGAACAGGACTCCTGAATTTTATTTAAGCTAGAACTTCTCTTCTACTACTTCCATCTCAATAAATGGAAAAGACATCTTTCTAGTTACTCAGGTCAAACATAGTTCAGTTATTCTCTCAAACTGTGCTATTAAAGTATCATGAAATTCATATCCATTGGGGCTGGCACTGCTGCGCAGCAGGTTAACGCCCTGGCCTGAAGCACCAGCACCCCATATGAGCACCAATTTGAGAGCCAGCTGCTCCACTTCCAATCCAGCTCTCTGTTATGGCCTGGGAAAGCAGTAGAAGATGGCCCAAGTGCTTGGGCCCCTGCACCGGTGTGGGAGACCCAGAAGAAGCTCCTGTCTCCTGGCTTCAGATCAGCGCAGCTCCGGCCATTGCAGCCAGTTGTGGAGTGAACCATTGGATGGAAGACATCTCTCTCTCTCTCTCTCTCTCTCTCTCTCTCTCTGCTTCTCCTCTCTCTGTGTAACCACTCTTTCAAATAGATAAATAATTTTTTTTAAAAAAGAAATTTGTATGCATGCATACATTCCAACACACACATATACACAAACACATAAATGTATATTGGCTTTTATGTATATACATATGCACACACACACATAGAGGTACTTTATAAAGATCATGGAAAATTTTGAAATCCATGCATGGTTTTTTCATGATATTCATTCTCCTTGAAATTTTAAAGACTGCTTATATGCATGGATTTCATTTCATCAAAAATTATTTTAATGTCCTCTGCCACAAACATTCTGAAATATTCTCGTAGACACAGACACAGAGAGGATACACAGATCTACATGGTTGGGTGAATGGGTGGTGAATTTTTATAGCTTAATAACAAACTGTACCTGAAACCAGCATTCTCACTAAGGACAATTACACGAGATATTTCAAAAAGAAGGGGAAAAAAAGCAACAGGATCTGCTTAAAAGCACGAGAGAACTAACAAGGCTGTATCCGTAGAAGGCTAATAATAAAGGAATTTAACCGGAATGAGAGCTCTGTTTTTCCTTAGAGGCATGTGCCAATTCAGGGGAGAAGAGTTCACAGACCAAGGGCTGAGCAGCTTCTCCCTTAGCCATAAGACTTTGGCAACTGAAAAAGGTGTTTAAGGCCTGCACAGTTGTGAAGAGTTACCCTGGGCAGTTGGAAGGAAGAAACGAAGGAGGGTGGGAAAGAGGAAGGGAGGAAGAAAGAGAGGGAAGGAGGAAGGGAGAGAAGAAGTAAAAGTTATTCTTAAAGTGTATGAAGGTCTGTGTTTCTTGCTCATAGTTATAAGTGCAGAATCAGAATGGGGGAATGGGTTGGAACTGTCAAGAAGGATATGAGCTACATTGTGAAACAGACGTCATAATTTTTCATTTTTTGATGGTGATGAAGTCATTATTCTCTGCTAAAAGAAGAACATTTCAAAGAAAATATTGATGAGAATGTGTCTAGGATGTGTCATCTTATAAAGAAACCCCAACAGTTGGTCCTAGTTTTCTGCATCTGTACCACCTATGCTGAAACATATCTACCTGGCAGGTTTATATAAGATATATATTTACCTATGTCTTATTTGTTTATTATATGTCATATATATGACATACATTACTGCTTTTAAAGCATTATACTTTTGATTTTGGATCAAGAAAAGAACCAATTAAAATTATTTATATATATATTATATAATGTCTCTATATCTTAACTATAGAACTGTTTCTCTGAGTCTTTATTAAAATGAACCTCATGACATTTTGGTGCATTGAAATTTTTCAATCCATTCAAAGTTAGTCATAGTCTTCGAGGAGAGTCTCATGTTGTGGCAGACACTGCTTTTTGGAGCAAGAAGTGTGATGGGCTCCATAGGCGATGATTTATGTGATATTTATTCCTCTAGAGAACACATGTTCAACAATAACTAGAAGGAAACAATTTAAAGAAAATTATGCAAAATTCAATTGGTCCTTTTCTTGATCCAAACACCAAATGATACTGGTTTAAAAATAAGTGATTTTATGTAATTTAAAGTTAGCATCATTAGACTCTGCAACATTGTACCCATAAAAACTTGGCAATTATTCTTATCTCAATTTCCTTCAGCACTTGTGGAAAATAATATTACTTTCAGATAATACATGTCACAATCACAGCAGGGTATTTATCCTTAATTTGCACTTATTCTGCCATATAAGAATATTGTTAATATTAGATAAATAGTAATTATCAAATGTTGACACTTTTCTAGTGTAAGTCAGTTATAGATGAAACATCTCATTCACAGCAAAAGAACTGTAAATTTCTCACAGACAAACTCAAAGAGTTTATATAAGTACACCATTCTTATTTGAATTTTTATTAATATAAAGAGAAGAGTTCATGGATTTTGTAAGTACTATTCTAAGAAGATAATAATAATTCCCTCCCTTATTCTCTCCCTCTCTCAACCTGCCTCCTCCTCCCTTTCTTTTTTCTTTGGTTTTTATTAAAAAAATAATTTCTATCCACTCTAAAATCACAGGCTTAATGTACAATTAACCATAATAATCAACAAGTAAAAATTAGAAAGACTACAGTTCCATATGAGTATAAACAAAGCCTAAAAACAACAACCAAACCACAAAATATCTATTCCATTCCTCTACATTTTTGCATGCTACATTAACTATGACATATCCGAGGAAATATATGACATTTGTATTTTGGGTACTGGCTTATTTCACTCAGCATAATGATTTCCAGTCGCATTCACTTTGCTAAAAAAGACAGGATTTGATTCTTGTTTATGACTGAGCAGTATTCCATCATGTATATATAAAACATGTTCTTTATCGGGTCATCAATTGATGGACATTTGGGTTGAGTCTGTATCTTAGCTATTATGAATATAGCTGCAGTAAGCATAGGGTAGGAGTACAAAATAACTCGTTCATGTGTTCATATCATTCCATTTGGGTAAATTCCAAGGAGTGGAAATGCTGGATCATATGGTAGATCTATTTTCAGATTTCTGAGTACTCTCCCATCTATCTTCTATAATGATTGTCCTGGTATACAACAACAGTAAATTAAGGTAATTTTTCCCTACCTTCTCACCAGCATTTATTTTTTTATTTTTATAATTCTGGGAGGATGGGGGGCGGAGCCAAGATGGCGGAATAGTGAGGACACGCACTAGCAGTCCGCAAAAAGATAGTTTAATAAAAACAGAGTTACTGTAGCCTCAGGAAAAATCTCACGGAAAAAAATGCAGTGGAAATTCTTCCGGACCCAGTGAATGAGACGCAGAGGACCTAGGGGAAAGTAAGTTTGCGAACGGCAAATCGTGCCTTAGTGGCACGGGAGCTGCCGGGAGGGACGGGAACCGGACGGAACACAGTCGCCATTGGAATCGAGCGCTTAAACGGGAGCCGATACAGGGATCCCGAGACACTGGCGGGGGGAAGCAGACGCCAGGGGGGAAACAGCACAATTGAGGCGAGCCCACACGGACACTAGCCTCTTTCGTTGCCCACCCTGCTAATTCTAGCTGGACTGAACGCAGTGGGACGGCGCGCGCCCGCCGGCTGAACCGGAAGCCAGGCGGAACACAGTCGCCATTGGAACTGAGCGCTTGAACGGGGGCCGATACAGGGATCCCGAGACAGTGGCGGGGGGAAGCAGACCCCCCACGGGGGAAACAGCACAATTGAGGCGAGCCTGCACGGACACTAGCCTCTCTCGTCACCCACCCTGCTAATTCGAGCTAGATTAAATGCAGTGGGACAAGGCGCGCCCGCCCGCCCGCCCACCCATCACTGAGGCAGACGGAACCAAAAACCCGAGGCTGTAGAAACCTGAAGGGGATCCAAAAACTGGGAACACACCGCGCACACAAACTCCGTTACCTTGACAACCCAGAGAAAGAGTGTGGGGGAAAAAAAAAATGCCAAATAAAAACAGATTCCGAGGGAGCAAGATCAAGGAAGGCGCTATGATGACCCCAAATGGAAAAGACACCCCAAGTCAGGATTATGAAGATAATGAGATAGAAGAAATGCAAGAAGCAGATCTCAAAGAATTGATAAGAACATTAAGAAGTTCTCAAAAACAAATTCTTGAACTACAGAAATCCTTAATGGATAAGATAGAAAATCTCTCTCGCGAGAATGAAGTACTACGGAGAAATCAAAACGAAATGAAACAACTAGTAGAACAAGAAGCTACGATAGTGACAAAAAATCTTAATGAATTGAAGAATTCAATAGATCAAGTGACAAGCAATCTTGAGGGCCTTAAAACCAGAATGGGTGAAGCAGAAGAGAGAATATCGGACCTAGAAGACAGAGAACAGGAGAGGAAACAGTCAAACCAAAGACAAGAAGAGGAAATTAGAAAACTAAAAGATATCGTCGGGAATTTACAGGATACTATTAAAAAACCCAACATTCGGGTTCTAGGTGTTCCTGAAGGTATGGAGAGGGAGAAAGGATTAGAAGGCCTTTTTAGGGAGATACTAGCAGAAAACTTTCCAGGCTTGGAGAAAGACAGAGAAATCCTAATCCAGGAAGCTCATAGAACCCCTAATAAACATGACCAAAAGAGATCCTCTGCACGACATATTGTAATTAAACTCACCACAGTGAAGCAAAAAGAAAAGATCCTAAAATGTGCAAGAGAGAAACGTCAGATTACTCTCAGAGGATCTCCAATTAGACTTACAGCTGACTTCTCAACAGAAACCCTACAAGCTAGAAGGGAATGGCGAGACATAGCCCAGGTACTTAGAGAGAAAAACTGCCAGCCCAGAATATTATATCCTGCCAAGCTCTCATTTGTGAATGAAGGTGAAATAAAGACCTTTCATAACAAACAAAAATTGAAAGAATTTGTTGCCACTCGTCCAGCCCTGCAAAAGATACTTAAAGACGTGTTACACACAGAAACACAGAAACACGACCATCAACATGAAAGAAGGTAAACGAAGGGAACCTCACGGCAAAAGATCACAGGGAATTCAAAGCATACATTAGAAAATATCTGGCAAATGGCAGGGCAAACTTACCACTTATCAATAGTCACATTGAACGTTAAAGGTCTAAACTGTCCTGTTAAAAGACAGAGATTGGCTGATTGGGTTAAGGAACAAAAACCATCTATTTGCTGCCTACAAGAAACACATCTTTCCAACGAAGATCCATACAGACTGAAAATAAAAGGATGGAACAAGATATACCACGCCAACAGAAATGAAAAAAGAGCGGGTGTAACCATCTTAATATCGGACTACATAAACTTTAACACAAAAACTGTTAAGAGAGACAAAGAGGGGCACTATATAATGATTAAGGGATCAATACTACAGGAAGATATAACAATTCTCAATGTATATGCACCTAATTACAGGCCACAGGTTTATTTAAAAAATTTGTTAAGAAACTTAAAGGGAGACTTAGACCCCAACACAATAGTACTGGGGGACTTCAATACTTCACTCACAGATATTGACAGATCGACAGGACAGAAGATCAACAAGGAGACAGTAGATTTAAACAACACTATAGCCCAAATGGATCTAACAGATATCTACAGAACTTTTCATCCTACAAGTAATGCATTCACATTCTTCTCAGCAGTACATGGAACCTACTCTAGGATTGATCACATATTAGGCCATAAAGCAAGTCTCAGCAAATTCAAAAGAATTAGAATCATACCATGCAACTTCTCAGACCATGAGGGAGTGAAGTTGGAAATTAGCAACTCAGGAATCTCTAGAGCATATGCAAACACATGGAGATTGAACAACATGCTCCTGAATGAACAATGGGTCACTGAAGAAATCAAAAGAGAAATCAAAAATTTTCTGGAAGTAAATGAGGATAACAGCACAACATACCAAAACTTATGGGATACAGCAAAAGCAGTGTTAAGAGGAAAGTTTATATCAATAGGTGCCTACATCAAGAAACTGGAAAGGCACCAAATAGATGAGCTTTCAATGCATCTCAAGGATCTAGAAAATTTGCAGCAAACTAGACCCAAATCTAGTAGAAAAAGAGAAATAATCAAAATCAGAGAAGAAATCAACAGGATTGAATCCAAAAAAACATTACAAAAAATCAGCCAAACGAGGAGCTGGTTTTTTGAAAAAATAAACAAGATTGACACCCCATTGGCCCAACTAACTAAAAAAAGAAGAGAAAAGACCCAAATCAGTAAAATCAGAGATGAAAAAGGAAATATAACAACAGACACCACAGAAATCAAAAGAATCATCAGAAATTACTACAAGGACTTGTATGCCAGCAAACAGGGAAACCTATCAGAAATGGATAGATTCCTGGACACATGCAACCTACCTAAATTGAACCAGGAAGACATAGAAAACCTAAACAGACCCATAAGTGAGTCAGAAATTGAATCAGTAATAAAGGCCCTCCCAACAAAGAAAAGTCCAGGACCAGATGGATTCACTGCTGAATTCTACCAGACATTTAAAGAAGAACTAACCCCAATTCTTCTCAAACTATTCAGAACAATCGAAAAAGAGGGAATTCTCCCAAATTCCTTCTATGAAGCCAGCATCACCTTAATTCCTAAGCCAGAAAAAGATGCAGCATTGAAAGAGAATTACAGACCAATATCCCTCATGAACATAGACGCAAAAATCCTCAACAAAATTCTGGCCAATAGACTGCAACAACACATCAGAAAGATCATCCACCCAGACCAAGTTGGATTCATCCCTGGTATGCAGGGATGGTTCAATATTCGCAAAACAATCAACGTGATACACCACATTAACAGACTGCAGAAGAAAAACCATATGATTATCTCACTAGACGCAGAGAAAGCATTCGATACAATTCAACACCCTTTCATGATGAAAACCCTAAGCAAACTGGGTATAGAAGGCACATTCCTCAATACAATCAAAGCAATTTATGAAAAACCCACGGCCAATATCCTATTGAATGGGGAAAAGTTGGAAGCATTTCCACTGAGATCTGGTACCAGACAGGGATGCCCACTCTCACCACTGCTATTCAATATAGTGCTGGAAGTCTTAGCCAGAGCTATTAGGCAAGAAAAAGAAATTAAAGGGATACAAGTTGGGAAGGAAGAACTCAAACTATCCCTCTTTGCAGACGACATGATTCTTTATTTAGGGGACCCAAAGAACTCTACTAAGAGACTATTGGAACTCATAGAAGAGTTTGGCAAAGTAGCAGGATATAAAATCAATGCACAAAAATCAACAGGCTTTGTATACACAGACAATGCCACGGCTGAGGAAGAACTGCTAAGATCAATCCCATTCACAATAGCTACAAAAACAATCAAATACATTGGAATAAATTTAACTAAGGACATTAAAGATCTCTACAATGAAAATTACAAAACCTTAAAGAAAGAAATAGAAGAGGATACCAAAAAATGGAGAAATCTCCCATGCTCATGGATTGGAAGAATCAATATCATCAAAATGTCCGTTCTCCCAAAAGCAATTTACAGATTCAACGCAATACCAATCAAGATACCGAGGACATTCTTCTCAGATCTGGAAAAAATGATGGTGAAATTCATATGGAGACACAGGAGACCTCGAATAGCTAAAGCAATCTTGTACAACAAAAACAAAGCCGGAGGCATCACAATACCAGATTTCAGGACATACTACAGGGCAGTTGTTATCAAAACAGCATGGTACTGGTACAGAAACAGATGGATAGACCAATGGAACAGAATAGAAACTCCAGAAATCAATCCAAACACCTACAGCCAACTTATATTTGATCAACGATACAAAACCAGTCCCTGGAGTAAGGTCAGTCTGTTTAATAAATGGTGCTGGGAAAACTGGATTTCCATGTGCAGAACCATGAAGCAAGACCCCTACCTTTCACCTTACACAAAAATCCATTCAACATGGATTAAAAATTTAAACCTAAGACCCGACACCATCAAATTACTAGAGAGCATAGGAGAAACCCTGCAAGACATAGGTACTGGCAAAGACTTCTTGGAAAAGACCCCAGAAGCACAGGCACTGAAAACCAAAATTAACTACTGGGATTGCATCAAATTGAAAAGTTTCTGTACTGCAAAAGAAACAGTCAGGAAAGTGAATAGGAAACCGACAGAATGGGAAAATATAATTGCAAACTATGCAACAGATAAAGGGTTGATAACCAGAATCTACAAAGAAATTAAGAAACTCCACAACATCAAAACAAACAACCCACTTAAGAGATGGGCCAAGGACCTCAATAGACATTTTTCAAAAGAGGAAATCCAAATGGCCAACAGACACATGAAAAAATGTTCAAGATCCCTAGCAATCAGGGAAATGCAAATCAAAACCACAATGAGGTTTCACCTCACCCCGGTGAGAATGGCTCACATTCAGAAATCCACCAACAATAGATGCTGGAGAGGATGTGGGGAAAAAGGGACACTAATCCACTGTTGGTGGGAATGCAAACTGGTGAAGCCACTATGGAAGTCAGTCTGGAGATTCCTCAGAAACATGAATATAACCCTACCATTCAACCCAGCCATCCCACTCCTTGGAATTTACCCAAAGGAAATTAAATTGGCAATCAAAAAAGATGTCTGCGCCTCAATGTTTATTGCGGCTCAATTCACAATAGCTAAGATTTGGAACCAACCCAAATGCCCATCAACAGTAGACTGGATTAGGAAATTATAGGACATGTACTCTACAGAATACTATACAGCAGTCAAAAACAATGAAATCCGGTCACTTGCAACAAAATGGAGGAATCTGGAAAACATCATGCTGAGTGAATTAAGTCAGTCCCAAAGAGACAAATATCATTTGTTTCCCTTGATTGGCGATGACTAACTGAGCACCAAAGGGGAAACCTGTAGAAGTGAAATGGACACTATGAGAAACAGTGACTCGATCAGCTCTTGTGCTGACTGTTGTTGTACAATGTAATACTTTATCCATGGTAGTATTTTTTTTTCTTTATCCTAGTACTAGTGGTTGAACTCTGTAATTAACACACAATTATTCTTAGGTGTTTAAATTTTAACTGAAAAGTGATCTCTGTGAAATATAAGAGTGGGAATAAGAGAGGGAGGAGATGTAAAACTTGGGACATGCTCAATCGGAACGGCCCCAAATGATGGAGTTAGAATTGTGCCAGGGGTTTCCAATACAATCCCATCAAGGTGGCATGTACCAAGGCCATCTCATTAGTCCAAGTGATTAATTTCAGTTCACAATTGATCACACTGATAGGTCTAAGAGTCAAAGGGATCACACAAACAAGACTAGTGTCTGCTAATACTAACTGATAGAATGAAAAAAAGAGAGAATGATCCAACATGGGAAGCGGGATACACAGCATACTCATAGAATGGCAGATGTCCTAAATAGGACTCAGGCCTCAGAATCAGCCCTTAAGGCATTCGGATCTGGCTCAAGAGCACATGAGAATATTTTAGGCATGGAAAGCCAAGACACTCTGGAAAAAAAAAAAAAAGAAGACCTAAATGAAAGATCTCTGCGAGTGAGATCCCAGTAGAAAGAACGGGGCCATCAAAGAAGGAGGTACCTTTCTCTGAAGGGAGGAGAGAACTTCCACTTTGACTATGGCCCTGTGGGAATAAGATCGAAGTCGGCTAACCCTAAAGGCTTCCATAGCCTCGGCAACTCATGACCAGAGCCTAGGGAGATTACTGACGCCATAAACAAGAGTGTCAAATTGTTAAATTAACATCAGGAGTCACTGTGTACTTACGTCTCATGAGGGATCTGTCCTTAATGTGTTATCCAATGTGAAGTGATGCTATTACTAGTACTGAAACAGTATTTTTACACTTTGTGTTTCTGAGTGGGTGCAAACTGATGAAATCCTTACATAGTATATATTGAATCGATCTTCTTTATATAAAGATAATTGCAAATGATTAAAAAATCTTGGTGTTAAACTGGAAATTGCATAGACAATTAATCAATTTTTTTTAAAAAAAATCATGTAGGATCTCTGTCCTTAATGTGCTGTACATTGTGAATTAATACTATAACTAGTACTCCAACAGTATTATCATTTTGTGTCTCTATGCGAGGGCAAACCGTTGAAATCTTTACGTAATATGTACTAAATTGATCTTCTGTGTATAAAGAGAATTGAAAATGAATCTTGATGTGAACAGAAGGGGAGAGGGAGCGGGAAAGGGGAGGGTGGGGGGAGGGAGGGAAGTTGTGGGGGGAGGGGAGCCATTGTGGTCCATGAGCTGTTCTTTGGAAATTTATATTCTTTAAATAAAAGCTTTATATAAAAAAAAAATAATTCTGGGAGGATAGCCATTCTAACTGTGGTGAAGTGAAGCCTCATTGTGGTTTTTATTTGCATTTCCCTGGTATTTTCATATGACTATTGAGCATTTGTAGTTCATCCTTTGAAAAGTGCTTGTTCATGCCTTTGCCTATTTCTCAAGTGGATTGTTTGTTTTATTGTTGAGTTTCTTAAGTTCTTTACATATCCTGGATATTAATCCTTTATCAGTGTTATAGCTTGCAAATATTTTCTTCAATTCTGTAGGCTGCCTCTTCACTTTGTTGAGTGTTTTCTTTGCAGTGCGGAAGTTTCTTTGTAATCCCATTAGGCTATTTTTGCTATTACCTGTGCTTCCGAGGTCTTTTCCAAAAAACCTTTGCCTATACAAATGTCATTTCAGAGTTTCCCCAATGTTCTCCTCTAGTAATTAGATGATATCAGGTTGTCAATTTTGATCATCTATACATTTAGAGCTGATTTTTGTGTAAGGTGTGAAGTAGGGATCCTATTTCATATTTCTGCACTTGGAGATCTAGGTTTCCCAGCACCATTTGTTGAAACAACTATCCTTTATCCAGAGACTAGTTTTAGCTCCTTTGTCAAAGATTAGTTTGTTGTGTTCATGGATTGATTTCTAGGGTTTCTATTCTATTCCACTGGCCTACGGGTCTATGTTTGCACCAGTATCAGGCTGTTTTAATTATAATTGCCCTACCATATGTCTTCAAATCTGGTATTGTGGTGCCTCTAGCTTTTGTTTTGTTAAGATTGCTTTAGCTACTCAGAGTCTCTTGTGTTTCCATATAAATTTTAGCATTGTTGTGTCTAGAATGAGAAGAATGATATAGTTATTTTGATTGGGATTGCCTTGAATCTGTAATTGCTTGGGCATTATGGACATTTTGATGACATCAATTCTCCCAATTCATGAACATGAAAGATTTTTTTCCATTTTTTTTATCTCTTCTATTTCTTTCTTTAATGTTTTGTAAACTTCATTGTAGATATCTTTCACATCCTTGGTTAAATTTATTCCAAGATATTTAAATTTTTGCAGCTATTGTATATGGTAATGATATTATACATTCTTTCTCAGTCATGTCATTGTCTGTGTATACAAAGAGTATTGATTTTTGTGTGTTGCTTTTACATCTTGCATATTTACCAAACCCTATTATGAGTTATAATAGTCTCTTAGTGGAGTTTTTGGTTCCCCTATATATAGGCTCAAAGATACTACATTCCTAAGGAGGGACATAACTCATTCTTAAGAAGAGACATAACTCCCCACTTTGCATAGTGACTTTCTTCTAGAAAGTACATTTTGGAAACAGAGTGCTAATTTAATGAAAATTCATTTATTTGCAAAAACATGTCAAATGCCACTCCAGCCAGATGGTTTGTTGATTTGATAAGTCACTTTGATACCAAATGATGAGAACACCCTTTCACCTCTATGGCCTTCCTCCACAAAACATAGGTATACTCTAGTTTATTTATGAGAAAAACAATAGAAAATTCCCTGGAGAGAGGCATTCTATAAAATACCTGACTAATCACTGTCCGAACTGTCAATGGTATTAGAAAAATGAACATCTTGGGAAGCGTCAAAAACAAGATAAGCCTGAGGAAATATTTCAGATCAATGTAATGTGATATCCTGGATGGATGCTAAAATAATCAATGAACACTAAGGGAAAATAAGGGAAATATGAATAAAATATAGAGCATAGTTAAAAATAAAATAGCAGTGTTTGTCCATTACTTGCGAAGAGCATACTATATTAAGATGCTAATAACAGGGAAAACTGGGTATATGGTATATAGAGCAACTTGTACTATCTTTGTGAAAATTCCATAGGCTTATAATAGTTCTAGAATTAAGAGTTGGCATAGAAAATGGGTATTGTTTATCTCAATCCCATGCTATTTATGATAAAGGATCTAGAATTAAACACATAAGGAATGTATTCATTGAATCTCTGAAGACTAGATTACATAGTAGTTTGCTCCATTTGAGCAAACTGTGCTCATCAGTATATCAAAATAGATTCCAGGAAAAATTAATAAAGAATAATACTGTCTGTTCAGAGGTGAGGATTAATGATATAGATTTTACAATATTCAGCATAGAAAAGCAATAGGGATAAGTGTAATAAAGTATTCAATGAGCAAATAAAGAGGATGAATAATAGGAAATTGTTTTAATTGGCCAGGGGAGGGAAGAAGAAAGACTGAAGGATTGCAAAAGGGAAGAAAATAAATGTATAACTATAATGTTATGAGGTATATACTTAAGTGAAGGGAGAAAAGAATTTTAAGAACAGAATACCAATTATGGTCATGAGCTAAGTAGCCAAGTGTAAATACTGTTACACTGGGTATTAGGCCTTAAATATTTCAATTTTACAGGAGGTCTACAGTCAATAATATGAGTTTTGTATTACATGATTTGAATTTTACTATTCAATGTATACCATGGGTCAACTATATCACCATCAACTAGGAACCTGTTATAAATGAGAAAATTCTAGACGGAGCGGGAGAGGGGCAGGTTGTGGGTGGGAGGGAAGTTATGGGGGGAAAAAGCCGTTGTAATCCATGAGCTGTACTTTGGAAATTTATATTCATTAAATAAAAGTTAAAAAAAAAGAAATGAGAAAATTCAGGCTTACTCCAAACAAATTCATTCAGCATCCACATTTTAACAAGAACCCCTGCTGAGCGGAACCTGCTTTAAAGTTTGAGAGATGCTGGGCTATCCTGTTATTACAAGAAGCTTGACAACAGCAAGATGGATGGAAGAAAATCATAGATTACGTAATGAATGGATTTTAAGATTTTTAAAATTAGACTTGAGGGCACTTGGGTCTATGTGTATGTTAAATAAAGAAGAAACAAGTGAGGAGAGAGACACATACAAGTAATTAACATAAGCATTGTATTATGTCTATAACATTACACATTGTAACTGTCCTGCCCCACATTTATTCATCATATCATGACTCTTTTGCCCAGTGCTTTGGTATTTACAGTACGTGAAAGTGGGGATTTGGAAGGAAAGAAGGAATTGACCAAATCTCTTGACATGGTTCATCCAAGATCCATAAATTCCCTGAAACTTTGATTTCTCTTACACACTCCTGAAACATTAAACAATGTCTGTATAAGAAATTCAAGGTTAAACAAAAATTATTTTCTAACTTCTATATCACCTCATCAGGTTAACCACCCGAAGCATAAAGAGTTAGTTACTCTGAACTCTCCTTGTAGAATATACATTATGGTCTGACTTCCCTAACTAATTGTAATCCTGCATAAATCCCCAGATAGAGTCACAGTCCTGTCCTGACCCACTAATTTGGAGGCCAACAATGCAATGATAGGCTTTTTAGAGGACCTTCCCCGAGAGGGTATTTAGTATTGAGAATTTGTCTTGGGATTATATATAAACAATTTTTAATGAGAGATAGTATCCATAATGCTCTTCTGGAGACCTCACAAGCACTGAGATAGTTTGAGGAAAAGCACATGTTCCACTGATATCCAATTACACACCATTACCTTGATGAAGAGAAAGAAGCAAAAAAAAAAAAAAAAGAAAAAGAAAAAGAAAAAGAAAAAAATCTCCACATCGAGAATTGGGAAAACAAAGTTATCAGCTTAACTCTATGACTGTGGATTTTTATTTTTCATAAGATTGAGTGTTCTCATTTGTAAAACAAAATAGTTGAGCAAGCAAACTGAGAGCCCTGGGATCAGATGTGGTCCACATGGGAGTTTGCTATGATATGCATGTTTATGTCCAGCTTAGGAAGCAAGAGAGTTTAGTCATATAAGATTCGCATTGAAATTTCCATAGTACTGTTTAAATTTGAGGACTTATCACAACACTATTGTTAATCTTCACAAAATAAATAAAGTTAGGTCCTGGAATTTATTATGAGAGAAAATTCATTATCTGGAATCAGAACTATTTTCTTTCTGTCTTCAGCAGAGACTAAACAGAAAAATTTCAGCCAAAAAGAACTAGAATCAGAATTTCTGCATAGTAGCTCATTTATATATATATATATATATATATATATATATATACACACACACACACACACACATATACACATATATATGAGGGTACTTCAACAAGGCTATGGAAAAATTGAATGTGAAACTTAAGTTTATTTTGGTACCAAAAAATTTGGAATCTACACATGATACACATTTTTTTCTGAAGACCTCCTGTATGCAAGTATTCTAACGTTTTTGCACCAAAATATACTTGTATTTTGATTCTTTTTTTGTTTAATTCTCTTTGAAGTGCTCTCATTCATATTGAGGAAGAAATGAGATTAAATGGTACCACACCTAAAACCATTTCACAGTTTTAGTGAGTAGTGAAAAATATAAAATGACCCAAATGTATAGCAGAAGATAATCAATTTTGTAAATATGTCTTACCCACAATATGGATTGTCATGTAGCCCTTAAAATTATATTTATGAAGAAAACTCCATGAAATGAGCAGAGAGAAAATGACAAGAGAATAAAAGTGCATGCTGCAATTTGTGCAAACTCTGGGATTGGAACTTGTTAAAACAACAGTTCAATAAAAAGCTATAAAGAAATATGCCAAGCTTTTATACCCTCAGAATCTTTACCTTTAAAATATTATAACAACCAATTTCATAAGGCTGCTGAGAGAACCAAATGAGCCAGGAAGGCAATATGGCACAATGGATGCATCTTCAGAGTCCAGACAGGAGACAGATGGCACATTCAAATTAGGTAATAGGAAATAATTTGATAAAGGAACTATTTACCAAAGTGTGGCAAGGGTATAGCAAAACATTAAAGTAAGTAGGGTAATGCACTGCTAATCAAAGTCGGGGTATAATTATCTTCCCTGCATATGAGATATCAGTCAGAAAATACTCAAGGTAGGAAGATTTGTGTGAAGAGGATTAGTTCATAACAGTTTTGACCTTCTGTGGAGGATGGCAGACACCGTAGCAGCCCTGCAGAAGGGATGTCAGACATGTTGGTGCCCTAATAGCACTGCTTTCCTCCCAGAGCATAGAGCATAAGGAGAAAGATGATCTCGGAATCAGTGAGTTATTCCTCAGTTTACCCCCTTCATCCCTTTGCATTCATACTTGTCCTTCAAATGTGTGTCACCAACATAAGAGTCATGTAGAGTCCTACCAGTTACTTCAACTGAGTGAGGTCTCGTTGGTTGAGACACAAGGTGAAACATATTACTTTATACATTCATAAATGATTATACCAGAAGACCAGAAAAGGCAACTTCATCTCTCAGATATCTATCCATCCCTGGAATAAAGCAAGGATTCCAGTATAATCAATGTGCAACCTGGTTTTCTTGGAAAAAATAAACATTAAAAAAATACTTGAAACACACGAGAAGATTGAGGAGAAGGGACTGAGTGAGGCATCTTGGTTCTCCCACCAGGGATGGCATGGAATGAAATTGCCCTAAGATCTCATGTCCTGTCAGGCAGCTCTATTCACAGAGCACTCTGTTTCCTGACCAATGATCATTTCTTTTCTTAGTTACTCAAGCCTAGTAGTGGCATGGCTTAGCTCTTGTGAGTTTCCAGATGCCAAGCTCAGTTGCAAGCAAATAAAACTTTAGTAAACTCTTTAAATTACTAAATTCAAGTTTAATATTCAAATCTTTTTTTGCAATACTGACTGATGAAATAAGTAAAACCACCATTGTTCTAATGAAAATGATTATAAAAATGTACTTCTGGAATTGAGATGTTGTGTATTTGCAGAGTGCAGGGACAATCCTTTTGGCAGAAGGAAATGAGTAATAGGTAATCCATGGCAAGTGACAAGCTGAGAATAATTCAAATTGCCATTAGTTCTGGCTTAGATTTAGTCTGCTCAGGTTGCTCTAACAAAATATCACAGGTTTCAGTGGTTTAAACCTGAAAAGCTAATGTTCTCGTAGTTCTAGGGGCTGGGGAGTCCAGTTAGGGTTTCCATACAAAGTGAGAGTGAGAATGCAGATGTTCAAGCCATAATATTTGAAATGAAATGCAAAGTGTAAACAAAAAGTTGAGGTCAAACAGCTCTGGCTCTCAGATGCATAATAATAATCAGAACTTTAATTACAAAGATGATGGCATAATCTAACTTCAGAAGTCCTGGAAAGAATACAAAATGCAAGAAGAAGTTGAGATGTGTCACTATGTAACAGAGAATGCAAGTACAGAAGCAGAGAACTCCTTTAGGTGTTTTGAAGAAAATTTCACTTTCTATAGCATGGGAATGGTCGTGGTTAACAGCCAAGACCTGATCGTCGGGCCGGCGCCTGGCTCAACAGGCTAATCCTCTGCCTTGCGGCTCTGGCACACGGGGTTCTAGTCCCAGTTGGGGCGCTGGATTCTGTCCCAGTTGCCCCTCTTCCAGGCCAGCTCTCTGCTGTGGCCCGGGAGTGCAGTGGAGGATGGCCCAAGTGCTTGGGCCCTGCACCCCATGGGAGACCAGGAAAAGCACCTGGCACCTGGCTCCTGCCATCTGATGAGCGCGGTGCGCCGGTCGCAGCACGCCGGCTGCAGCGGCCATTGGAGGGTGAACCAACGGCAAAGGAAGACCTTTCTCTCTGTCTCTCTCACTGTCCACTCTGCCTGTCAAAAAAAAAAAAAAGACCTGATTGTCATAGAAACAGTTGTAGTGCCAATTAAATGCTCATTCAAGACAGCTAAGGACAAGCTAAAGAATGAATAGAATGTTAAGATGTAGATGCAAACCTGTAAGCTATTATAGATAAGACTGGAAAACACTGAAATTTCAAATCATCTTCAAGATCCCTTGTCAACTGAAGTATAACTACCTGTCTTCTGAATGAAACGTATTTTTTGAAATAAAATGTCTTTCAATGATTGCAATTAAGACAAGTGATTAAGGCCTAGAGACCCATAGGGGAATCAGATTCATGAATAGGCTAGACATAGAATTATAAACTTTCAACCAGGAACAGATCACCTATTCTATATTAAAAAGCAAAAGCATGCAAGTCTTCAAAAATCTGTGTAGGCAGGAACATATACATTGTGTGGGAATGGATGTTAATGTTAAATATGTGATAGGCGTTAGACACAATGGTTAAGATGCTGCTTTCAATGCCTCCACACTGTATCTGAGTGCCTGGGTTAGAGTCTCGACTGGACTTCTGATTCTAGCTTTCTGCTACTGCAGATCCTGGAAGGCAACAGGTTAGGGATCAAGTTGTTTAATCCCTGCCACTCAGTGGGGAGAACCAGACTTTAGTCTGTTCCAGCCACACCTATTGAGGGCATTTGGGGAATGAACAAGTTGATGCACCATCTCTATTTTTCTATCATCTATCAATCTATCTATCTATCTATCATCTATCTATCAATCTATCTATCTATCTATCATCTATCTATCTATCTATCTATCATCTCTGTGTCCATATTTCTCTCTCTGCCTCTCAAATAAATGAAAAAAAAGCATAGTAGATGAAGTAAGTTGTATTTATTTTTTTAAAATTTATTTAGTAAATATAAATTTCCAAAGTACAGTTTATGGATTACAATGGCTTCCTCCCCCCATAACTTCCCTCCCTCTCACAACCCTCCCATCTCCCACTCCCTCTCCCATTCCATTCACATCAAGATTCATTTTCAATTATCTTTATATACGGAACAATTTAGTATATATTAAGTAAAGATTTCATCAGTTTGCACCCACACAGAACATAAAGTGTAAATTACTGTTTGAGTACTAGTTATAGCATTAATTCACATTGAACAACACATTAAGGACAGAGATCCTACATGAGGAGTAAGTACACCATGACTCCTGTTGTTGAATTAACAAATTGACACTCTCGTTTATGGCATCAGTAATCTCCCTAGCCTCTAGTTATGAGTTGCCAAGGCTATGGAAGCCTTTTGAATTCACCAACTTCGATCTTATTTAGATAAGGTCATAGTCAAAGTGGAAGGTCTCTCCTCCCTTCAGAGAAAGGTACCTCCTTCTTTGATGGCCCCGTTCTTTCCACTGGATTCTCACTCGCAGAGATCTTTCATTTAGGTCCTTTTTTTCCCTCCAGAGTGTCTTGGCTTTCCATGTCCAAAATACTCTCATGGGCTCTCCAGCCAGATCCAAATGCCTTAAGGGCTGATTCTGAGGCCAGAGTGCTGTTTAGGACATCTGCCATTCTATGAGTCTGCTGTGTATCCTGCTTCCCATGTTGGATCGTTCTCTCCCTTTTTGATTCTATCAGTATTAGCAGACATTAGTCTTGTTTATGTGATCCCTTTGACACTTAGACCTATCAGTATGATCAATTGTGAACTGAAATTGATCACTTGCACTAGTGAGATGGCATGGGTACATGCCACCTTGATGGGCTTGAATTGGAATCCCCTGGCACATTTCTAACTGCACCATTTGGGGCAAGTCTGATTGAGCATGTCCCAGATTGTACATCTCCTCCCTCTTGTTCCCACTCATATTTAACAGGGATCACTTTTCAGTTAAATTTAAACACCTAAGAATAATTGTGTGTTAATTACAGAGTTCAACCAATAGTATTAAGTATAACAAAAAACACTAAAAGAGATAAAGTATTAAATTGTAAGATGTATTTAAAAATCTGCTGTTTGACTTACATAGACCTACCCAAGAATCATGATTTAATGTGTTGATTTGCACATTTAGCAAAGGTTAGGATGCCTCTGCCCCACACTGGAGTTCCTGGATTAAATTCTCAATTACTGCTCCAGTTTCCTATTCAAGGTCACAAATCCTGGGAGGCAGGGCTTATGGCTCAAGTACTTGGGTTCCTACCACAGTAGGTTTGGCCTCAGTCCAGAACAATAGTTGGAGACATTTGGGAAGTAAACCAGCATATGAGCATATGAGAGTTTCTCTCTCTCCCTCTCTCTCTCTCCGTCTCTCATCTCTCCTTTCTCTCTCTCTCTCTCTCTCTCTCTCTCTCTCTTTTTCTCCCCTCTCCCCCTCCTTCTCTCCCTCCCTGTCAAATATACTAAAAAAAATAAGATTAGCTAACTGAAGCCTGGACTCAATAGTAGCCTATAAGTAATGAGGTTGAAAGACCAGAACTTTATAGTCTTTCTGTTTAAAGTGTGGTTCACCACTGAGTTTCTTAAAATATCAGGACATTTGGCCCTAAAGTCAATTAACTAAATCAAAATTTGCACCTTAGCAAGACCGTTATATTTTTATGCACCTTTAAATTTAATTTCAAGAAACATGATAGATAAAGAAAATAATCCAAAAAGTCAACCTAAGCAAATTGCTCAGCTAAACATAATCCCATCAGGAGACAATTTTTCATCTTGCTCTTGAATTTTTACAAAGAAATGCCTTGTGAGTGGAGACACTGAGTGCTTTTATTCTTGACAGCTTTCCTACCTTTCAATGGATATTTGTATAGTGAACAACCTTGGGAGATAGACATAGTGTTCCCTCTGGACCAGAAATCAGGGATGTTCGCTATTCAGTATAATAAAGTTAATGTCTCCTGCTGGAGCAAATGACACAGATTTACAGTCAAAAATGATTTGGGTTCCCTAAGCTCAAGGTTCCTGTTTATATCTCAAAATACTGCACAGACAGATATTGTCTATTTCTCTTCACACCACCAGGATTGGAAGAAGAAAATGCTGATACATTGACTAATGGAAAACAGTCAAAAATTGCTGGCACTTTCAGTGTTGTTGGGAATAACTAAGACTTCTGTATCTGACATAGGAGTCTTATGCCTTCTGCCAACACCCATGGATTGGCTACCTTGTCAGTTATGAATAAGATAATACTTCAGACCTTTCACACTTCTTGGCCGTTGTGTAGTTACATCCATAAGGATGAGATGCTGACAGAGGCATGGCTTTCTGGAAGAGGAAAACTGAAGGTCTTTCCAGAAAATAAATGGAATTTGAGGCAAGCCCATGGAAATTGGTAATGCATACATTGACCAAACCAGAGAATCAACCAGGCAATAATGACCTTCCAATTTATTTCTTGTTAATAAAGAAGAATGGGGGAAGAATTAGAAAAACAGCTGTAGGTTAAATACAAGTAAATATGTTCAATAATAGCTGTCCAGCTGGAGCTCATTGAGCTAAGTCTCACATTGGTAGCAATTCTTAATATGACAGTTACCACAGTTAAACTTATCCCATCATAATAACTACTACAAAGATTTGTCCTGAGCAAAAAAATTGTTTTGGAGAAATACACCCATGTTTAGTATAAAAGGAAGGAAACACATGACTAACATTGGCTGAATCCCAATGAATCATTCAAACCTCATTGGTTGGGAGATGAAGGAGTGTTTATAAAGCTTTTCAAAAAAGAAGACGATGGTTAGGCCATTGTAAGACCCAACCCCTTACACAGTCTTCATTCTAACTTTCCATGCTTTTGAAGATAGTGAAAATTGACAGAGAATTCCATAATGCATATTGATTATTCCAATTACGACTTGGCACTCAGCTCCCTGTGAGCTATGTGATTGTGGTATTAAGCATTGAATGGTTATGGAGCCAAACTGCTTAAGTGCAGATGAAAATGTCACAACAAAGAATGAGAAATTGCCTCAAAGAAATCTAGGTAAAGCTTTTCTGTTAGTTCCATTGCCCTAGAAAACCCTTTTACCAAAACCAGGAAATAATTTAAGATATTCTTGTGACAGTAGGAAAGAAAAAGCCCCAGATTAAACTGCATTGCATAAAAGAGTAACACACTACACAACTAAGAGGAATCTAGCTCCAGGTAAGTGGCTTTGGCTATGAAGCAAAGGGTGCTCAAATTTGAATCAAATGGTTGCCAAAGTAATGAGGACCTTGCTGTCCAATATACAGCTGTAACTATGATGAAATTATTGGCAGCTTGTTTGGTTAAGACTTGAGCAAAGCACTGATAAATACTGAATGCAAATGTGCCATGTTTCCTGACAAAAGTGCCCTTCTCCCTCTCTCCTGCTCAAGTTAATTTAAGAAGAAAGATGATTACAGCAGGGGATTGAAGTCTTAACTTTCTCAAGAAAATCCAAAAGCTGTAATCACCCCTTCAAAGATGCTTGAGAACTTTGCTGAAGGGGGAGATTCAGACTTCAATTTCCATCAGAGTATGGTATCCTAATTGTCTTACTATTTAACATAGAATTGAACCTTTGGTTTTTGATTGAATCATCTCCTTAAATTGTTTGACCTGTGTGAGATATTAAACTTTTCTATTCCCAGTTTTCTTTGTGGTATAATTAAAATATTAATAGTACCAATTTTATAGGAATATTTTGAAGGTATAATGTGATAACATATATAAGATTGTAGTGCATTGTCTGGCACACAGTATGGTCTCTTCTCAGTAGTTATTAGCCATTGTTATTATGTATATGATATCATAGCAGTTTTAACATTGATATTTTATGGTGGACAGTGTCTCCTACCACTGCTGTAGTTAAAGGGCAGTGTGTAATGCTAGTAATCAATATGTTATAAAATTCCTATCAATATTAAACTCTAAAAATTAGTGTAAATATTTTGTGTTCTTGAGCTTACATAGGAATATGAATTGAGAATGATTTGTTAAAATTATAATTTTGGCTTAGAGGATAAAGCTGCTGCCTACAACACCAGCATCCCATATGGGTGCCAGTTCATGTCCTAGATGCTCCATTTTCTATCAGCTCCCTGTTAATGGCCTGGGAAAAGCAGCAGAAGAGGGCTCAAGTGCAAGGGCCCCTGCTACCCGTAAAGAAGACCTGGAAGAAGCTAGTGGCTCCTGTTTTGGCCTGACCCAGCCCTGGCCATTGCAGCCATCTGGGGAGTAAACCAGCCTCTCTCATTGTAACTCTGACATTAAATAAATAAAATAAACAAGCAAATAAATGAATGAATCTTTTAAAAAATTATCATTTAGGTCAATTTATATGACCATGAAAAAAGATTGCAGTTTAGATTAGGAGGGAAAAATCAAGTTGTGAATTTGCAATAATCTGATTACATATATATGCAAATAGGCAGATAAAGAGATTATACATATCTGTGCATATGTATAGAAAGATACACTATAAGTATTAAGATTATATGATAGATCTGTAGATATACTATCACCCCAAATCTTTCTGAATATATAGGATAAGCATAATCCCAATTGATCATATAAAAATGACTCAGAAGTATTTAGATTTTACCACATTTAATCCTCAAAAAAACTCACAGTTTTTTAAAATGCACAAGCTCAGGGAAAAGACATATATTCCTTTTCCTTTTTTTATTTAATAAATGTGAATTTACAAAGTGCAATTTTTGTATTGTTGTGGCTCCCCCCCCCAACCTCCCTCCCTCCCGCGGCCCTCCCCTTTCCTACTCTCTCTCCCATCCTGCCCTTCATCGAGTTTCATTTTCAATTACCTTCATATACTGAAGATCAACTTAGTATATACTAAGCAAGGATTTCAACAGACTGCACTCACACAACCGCACAAGGTATAGGGTATTGTTCGACTAGTAGTGTTGTTTTTAAGTTTCATAGTAAAACACATTAAGGACAGAGATCCTACATGGGGAACATGTATCCAGTGACTCCTTTTGTTGATTTAACAATTGGCACTCTTATTTATGACATCAGCAATCACCCGAGACTCTTGCTATGAGCTGTCTAGGCTATGGAAACCCCTTGAGTTCACCAACTCTGAACTTGTTTAGTCAAGGCCGTATCACAGTGGAGGTTCCTTCCTCACTTCAGAGAAAGGCGCCTCTCTCCTTGATAGCCTGTTCCTTCTGCTGGGGTCTTGTTCACCAGGATCTTTCATTTAAATTGTTTTTTGCCACCGTGTCATGGCTTTCCATGCCTGTGAGAATCTCATGGACCTTTTAGCCAGATCCAAATGTCCCAAGGGTTGATTCTGAGGCAGGAGTGCTGTTTTGGGTGTTTGCCATTCTATGAGTCTGCTGTATGTCCTGCTTCCTCTGCAGGATCAATTCTTGTTTAATATCTTTCCCATTAATTCACAAAGCTCACCTATTGTATGTTTACATGAAAGTACAATAAGAAGAATAAGAGAAAATTGACACATTTCTGTGCCAGTTGCTATATTAAGGTTTCATTATTTAGAGGTAAGGTAATGAGAAGAAGTAGTTAAAACAGATATGATCTACTCATTCCTGTGACTGGTGGGATACTCCAATGAGAAGGAAAAGGAAGGGAATCTAGTCTAATGTGCTTGTCAACAATTTTCTGGACCACTACATAAACATTTACTAATACAAAGATAATTATCACTGAAATGCTCTTTATAGGTTGCCCCTGATTTAAGATGCCGTATAGTCAATAAATCATGAATGTATACCTTTATGAAACTTAGCTCTATGTATTTTGCTGCATGAAGTATTATATAAAGTGCAAATAACTAAAATTATCCAGCTATGTGAGAGATTAATGACTCATTTGGTGGTAATGTCCACTCTCCACCTGAGAACCTATAATGGAGGACTTCAGAGAACTGCCTTCTTTGTCCAGATACTCCCTCTAAGCCAGTAACAGGCAACATTTTTGATTTATTTGAATCACACTTGACAATATAATCCCTTGTGTTAGCTCAAAAAATAAAAATAAAAACAATAGTTATCAATACATTTTTCCAAATTGGTGTGGTTTTAAAATACAATTAGAAGTTAATATTTGTGCAAAAGTTATCTTGTGCTAGATGTTTCCTGTAATCTCCCTATACAATCTACCACCTGAGGTAGGTAGAATTGTTTTCAATTCCATAAAATTTAATGAGACATAAAGCAGCTTTCCAAACATGAACCATACTCAGCCACTAAGCTAGAGTTCTGGTGTTATAGCCTAGATTCATTTCTCCACTATCTATGCTGCATTGTAGGAGATAGTTAAGTCTTATGGTCCTTTCCATAGTTTGAATTTAAGAATAAGCTCACTATGTTAGAAACTGACATGGAATTCCAATGGTGCCAGAAAGCAATACTTTCTAGGTTTTGCAGCAGCACCATGCATATCCTTTATACGCTTCCTAGTCCAACCAGTAACTCTATGCCTTTGACTAAATGTGCAGCACTGAGGTTCTAGACTCAGTAAAATTCCCATTCTAATAAAGGTTTTTTTTGATGGTACTCAGAATCCACTCTTGAAAAGTCACTTTTAATTATACTTTGACATTTATTTTACCTTATGCCACAGAAAGAAAGAAAGAAACTCTAAGACTTTTAATGAAATGGATATAGGTCTTGCCCTGATAGTAGGTCAAACTGAAAGAAACCATCTATAAAGATTTTGAAAGAGTTTGAATGAAATTACTTCCTCTTTTCATCTGAAAATAAAGTGATATTTCTGTGTTCCATAGGTAGAAATATTCCTTCTTTTTTGACATATGATCCAGGGGGATTTATAATGCTTCTGTAGAAAAAAACGAATTCAAGAGAGGCTAAAATGATGAATAATTACAGGTAATGAAGTTCACTTCTTTTGATGTTATTCCCAGTTACTCCCAATTCTGAATAAATAAATATTTCTGGGAATAGAGAGGAAGTTTAGAGCAAGCTCAAGTAGGATAATACCATGTTATAAAACTCTAGATTCATTTGCAAGTGGGCAGCATACCATGAAACTAAAATCTACAAGTGAAAAGAAGGCATCAATCCATAGGAAAGTTTATTCAGATAACATTTTTATAAATACATGTAAAATATATATCACATATAAATATATAACTCTCTTGTTGCTGCATGATTTTTACTATTTTTTTCAGCATTCAAAGAATCCCTTTTTTGATTTTTTTTTTTTTTTTTTACAGGCAGAGTGGACAGTGAGAGAGAGAGACAGAGAGAAAGGTCTTCCTTTGCCGTTGGTTCACCCTCCAATGGCCGCCGCGGTCGGCGCGCTGCGGCCGGCGCACCGCGCTCGTCTGATGGCAGGAGCCAGGAGCCAGGTGCTTTTCCTGGTCTCCCCATGGGGTGCAGGGCCCAAGCACCTGGGCCATCCTCCACTGCACTCCTGGGCCACAGCAGAGGGCTGGCCTGGAAGAGGGGCAACCGGGACAGAATCCGGCGCCCCGACCGGGACTAGAACCCGGAGTGCCGGCGCCGCAAGGCGGAGGATTAGCCTGTTGAGCCACGGCGCCGGCCCAGAATCCCTTTTTTGAAAGATGCTAAAAAAATCAACATGTCAGAACTGACAGACAACTAAAGCAGAGGTGATAAAAACACACAAACTCTGGATGATCTGATACAGAATCTTTTAAAAGAACTGCTTCTAAAATGGCAAAATTGAGGGCAGGCATTGTGGCCTGGTGGGACAGGTCACTACTTGGGACACTGCATCCTGGCTTGAGTCTGAGCCACTTCAGTTCCCATCCAGCTTCCTGCTCATGCACATAGGGAGGCAGCAGAAGATGGTCCCAGTATTTGGGTCCTTCTCATCAACCTGGGTGGATAGGTTCCAGCCTTCTCTCTCCCCAACCCTGACACCTTCTTCACACTTTATGTCACTTTGCCTTTCAAATAAATAGATCTTTGTAAAAATTGAAATTGCAAAATTGATTGTTTAAACTGTTGTAGCTCTTATGAATTAATAATGTTCCATCCAGGACATCAAGCTGAGTTGATTCTTTGTATGGTTCTGGTGTGAAAAGTGGTAAGAAAAGGAGCTCCTGCTTCCAGAACCTGTTACCCTAATGATGGCATGTGCTCACGTGTGGACTCTCTCAGATGAAGATAACTGTCATCATAAGTTATGGTGGCATGCATGCCTTGCTTTTATGAATTGAGAAAAAGAAATCTCCTCTCATACTCAGCAGTTGAGAGCACTCTAAAGGCAAGTACAGAAATCTCTGCCCTGAATTAATCTATCTTCTATAGACTTTTCTCTTGTATAGACAGGCCCTTCAAATGTGATATCTACTCCAAAAGGTTTTTCTCACAATCTGTTTTGAATGTTTCTATGCAACTGAAAAAAAATACAAGAATGAATCATTGCTCATTTTGTCAAATGAAGAAGTGAAGTTACATATACAGAGAGGAGAGGCAGAGAGAGAGAGAGAGAGAGAGAGAGAGAGAGAAGAGAGAGAGAGAGAGAGAGAGAGAGAGAGAGAGAGAGAGAGAGAGGTCTTCCATCTGCTGATTCACTCCCCAATTGGTGGCAACAGCTGAAGCTGCACCAATCCGAAACCAGGAGCCAGGAGCCAGGAGCTTCCTCCTGGTCTCCCATGTGGGTGCAACGGCCCAAGTACTTGGGCCATCTTCTACTGATTTCTCAGGCCATAGCAGACAGCTGGATCAGAAGTGGAGCAGCAGGGACATGAACCAGCACCCATATGGGATGCCGGCATTGCAGGCGGCGGCTTTACCTGCTATGCCACAGTGCCAGCCCCTTAACCTCTTTTAACGCTCACAATAAAACACTCATTTCCACAACAACATCTAATGCATGTTTATCCTATGCTTCCATCTTCTTGGTCTATGCTGGCTTCTTCTCGATGGCTATAAATATGGCCAAATCCTTCTCAGGCAGTGAAGCCTTCCTGATCCTTATATCTCTAAGTGCCCTCTTTAACCATGAGCATCAGAATAATGGTCTGCAGCTGATAGACTCACTTGATCTCTTTCCACTCACTCTTCACATTGTTAAAATCAGGATCCTACTCCAAGTACTCGCTAAATTATTCAGATAGTGGTCACCAGTGACGGCCTAACTTGCAAATCCAATAAGCTGTTTCCATTTTCATCATATTTTACCATTCTATTGAACTCATCACTGTGCATGTGCATGTGCATATACAAGCACACATGCATGCATAGATTTTGGGAAGGACATATAATAAAAGAACTTTTACATTGAATTTAATTGTAAAGCATGAGCATATTTTACTCCTGCCCTTAAACAAATATATACTTAAAGGCAACTCAAACAGATTCTGAACCCTGGAAAAATTTTATAAACTCATGTTCTTCTCTGAGGAACAAGCTAGTTTATTACTCTATTTAGTTTGAGTTTGACCTCTATATCTTTCATGGTTAGAGAGAATTTTCAAAGAAGTTTGCACCACAGTTAGTGATGAAAAAAAGGGAGAGATTTGAAGCTATATACCCAGAAGTTCTTATTCACCCTGGGAATCCCTGACCAAAGGCCACAAAATTTCCAAATTGAAACGATGAATGAGAAGAAAGCTTGCCACTGACTGGGGCACCTTCGTCCTGATTCTCTGCTAGCCTATGCCTCTCTGTTTGATGTGCCTCAGCAATGTTATTTTGGGTTAGTTACCAGGCAACTCCGTCTATGAGTCATGGGAGAGCACTCAGCAGCACCATCACCCGTGTCATCTTTCAATAGACTTCACACAATAGCTAAACACCAACCACCTTTTCCTCACAAAGGCCTGTGTCAGAAATCAGGACGAGAACCTGGGTGCGTAGGATGGTTTTCTACTGTAGGATTCATAATTGACTTTTCTATAATTTCAGAAATAAATGCCACTATGACTATTATGTAAATAAATGGCTTACTGAAAGGGAGTCAACAAAAAGGAATATGAAGTAAAAAAAAGTATAATCTTTAAGATGGGATGACCACTCACTCAAATAGAGTATTTGGGATTTATTATCTCTTTCCACTCTCTAGGAAACATCTTGGGCAATTGGTGACTGTCTTTAGTGTACTAAATAGAAAATCTATTCTTTCCTTTCCAGTATTCAGCACAACACACTCTGTAATAAGGGTGAAAAAAAAAAAAAAAACCTTCTCTCTATTATTTTTAAGCAGCTTGAAGTTACTTTGCTTCAAAATTTTATTTCAACCTTGAATCCAAAATTTACTAGGGGTTATGGATGTTGGTCTGAGAAGAAGCAGGTGGGTAATGAAGGAAATAGATTTTGTATAGGCAGATATTCAATTGCCCATTCAACACTTTGTGATCAATGTCTCACATGTAAATGAATTTGAACATTTCCAAGGTATGTGCAACTCTGTTCTTCTTTCTATAACAATTTTTTCCACCAATGCTACCTGCGATCATCCAACTTCTCACACAGAAAATAATCCTCATCTCCTCCCTTTCCCTTCTTCAGGGCCAGTTTCATGGGGATGTGACCTGGGCAGTCACACAACGCTCCATTTACAGAAAGACCTCACATTCTGTTAAATGCTTAGCAATCTATATATGATGTGCTCTATATTTTCATTTTGAAATGGAGTCCACAAATTATATAACCTTCCCTGCCTTTCATTCTTCAAATCCCATTAGCCAATAATCTTGTCTATTCTAGCATTTAAACTGTCAGTTATTTCCCATTTTCCTGAATCAGTTTTTCAGCATCCTAACAGGGGAAATTGATTTTGGCAAGGATTTTGAGTAGAGCATCTCGTTGGCAGTGAGCAGAATCAGGAGAAGAGTGGGTGAAATAATTTTCTAGACAGCAGGACCAGTAGCAGATTATTCTTAAGTGAGAAAGAGGTGCTCGTTGGATGGAGTGAGGTTCAAGAATCCTGTTCCTGTCCCTCTTCTCTGTCTGCTCCTGCAAGCTATCTGGTTGTAATTCCTCACATTTGGCCCCACGCACTACTGGATCGAACACAAGATGTCACTACTTGTGTTTTTAATTTGTAGCATTGTGTCTTACAAACAATTTGGCATTTCCCTATGTCCAAATGCTACACTGGAGGCTTACTCTACTGTCTGTAGTAAAAGGAAGAGCCCAATGTCTTAACACTTTTTTAAACTTTCACATGGTGCCACCGAGCCACAGAAATTTTGTGCCTCTCTATCTTCATTTTATTTGCCTGGAATTCCCTACCTACTCATTCCCAGAAGTTTAATCAGAAAGTTTCTATGCAACCCTTCATGTAAATTCAAACACTGTCTTCTCAGAAAGTTTGAACTTCTGCATAAAATTACCCCTTTCCTTCTCTACCTTGTAGCAGGATTGCATACTTCTACCATAAAAGTATCCGTATTTGTTGGATGTTTACAGGAAGTGGGGGTGGGGAGAGGGAAGAACATCAGAGCTTTAGATTCCCAAGTAGAAGGTCTGAAAATTAGCAAGGGAAGGCATTTAAAATAGAAGCACTATAGCCACCAAAGAAAACGCACCTGCTCCTCAATTTCCTCCACATCATTCCCCCTCTGGAAATCACCAGGGCTTCCCTAAGTGGGCCACTTTCTACCAGGCCAATTTTCTCGGGAGAAAAACCAAAGGGCTATACATTTCCCTACTAGAATCAATAATTCCGAAGTCTGTGAGATCAGCCACCTCTCCTGTGAGCCCAGCTGCTCCCTGCATGCAGAACTGAAACCTCAGAGTTACCCTTCCTTTCTGGCTGGAAGCAGCATGTTGGCATTTATGCTGGTTCACTGCTTCTAAAGGGTCAGGACAACACAGCACAAGTGCCTCCAATTACCCGGAAGAACTGAACTCCGCAGACACTGGAAGACCTCCTCCACATTGTCTTTTACAAGCAGCTGCTGTAATCCAGTCATCTAGATATGTATAAAAGAATAAATCACTGTCAAAATAATAAAAAGTATGGGTTACACAAGAAAGATTTTCTTCCCTCCCTATCCCTCTCCAAGTAAAATAAGTCCAGTAGATAAGCTATTCTAAAATCAGGAATTTAATAACACCTCAAAATAATATAATTTGTATTAAGGTCAATACATACATGCTTTATTTACTAATCATATTGCAATATGTAAGAAGAAATGTGCATTATTTTCACATTTCATTCAGTTTAGTGTGTAAGAGAACGTTCAAAAAATCTCAAAAAACAGCATGGGAATTAAGAGAATTACCTCCCACCATAATCCATTTTATCTTTACACTGAACTGATAAATACTGAATGTTACTAACATTCAACTCCACTAATAATATCTGATTTCTCTTATCTTGCTGTTTTCCTTTTCTTCAATTTCATTTTCAAATTTTCTCATTTATTATCTCTATTGGGTTTCAATTTTTAATTCTTCTTTCATGTTTGTTCCATTTATCAAACTTTTTGTTTACTTTAAAATTATGTTTATTGAAAGGCAGAGTGACAAAGAGAGGAAGAGACAGAGAGAGATTCTCTATCTGCTGCTTCACACTCAAAATGGCCACAATAACCAGGACAACACATGTCAAAGTCAAGAGCGAGGAACTTCATCCAGATTTCCCACTTAGGCAGCAGATTTCCCACTTAGGCAGCAGGGGACCTAGCATCTGGAACAAACACTTCTGCCTTCCCAGGGGCAATAACAGGCGGTTGGATTGAAAACAGAGGAGCTGGGACTTGAACTTAAACCAACACTGGGTTATGGGATGTCAACATCTCAAGCTTAACCAACTATGCCACAGTGCTGACCATTGTTTTTTGTTGTTGTTGTTGTTGTTTTGCTTTATTTTTAATTAACAAACAATGGCATTCTGTCGAGGTTAATCTTGGACAGCCAGCAGCTGGTTTTATGTTGTAGATATGAAGTAATATACATTGATTGAAAAAGATTTTGATCATATTTTTCTCTGTTTTTTTATGGTCACACCTCATTTGACAATGCTAAATGAGTTGAAATGAATTATGGTGTACTACACTATTAATGACTTAATAAGATAAATTTATTCCAGTGACACAGAAATACCTTCATGTGCAACTGCTTTTGAAATTCCTTTGACATTTAACATGTACTAGCAACATTTGTGGAGAAAACATGCATTTGACTTTAATAATATCATTTATTCAGGATGATTTCAAAAACTCCTCCATGTAGTTGCAAACTCAACATCTGGTAGTGCAGCCTCGCGTTACCTCCAGTCATCATTGAAGCAGTACAGCATGTTGTATGTATCTTCTAAATTACCTTAAAATTAATGTTGGGTAATGAGTTGTAATTTTTCATAGAAAGCTAATTCTTATAGTTATAATGTAGAAACATATTTAAAGAACTGATATGTAAAGTTGCAGCCTTTTTTTTCTACTTTACACTTCCATGCAGAAAAATAACTCCAGTATCACTAAACTTATGACTTCATTATTAGTATTCTTCACATCCTCCATAGTTCCCTAAACCCCAAAGCCTATTCATTTTATCTTTATTTTACTTAGAGTCAGAATGCTAAACTTAACATAAAAATATATGGAATTAACATAATGGTAGCACGGAAAGTTCTAAAGATCCATTGTACAACACAGTGACTATAGTTAATAATACATTGTGTTATTTTTAATTAATTTATTTTAAAGGTGGTGTTACAGAGAGGCAGAGGCTGAGAGGGGGAGTGAGAGAGCGAGACTGAGAGAAGCCTTCCATCCTCTGGTTCACTCCCCAAATGACCGAAACGGGTGGAGATGGGCAGACCTGAAGCCAGAAGCTAGGGGCTTCTTTCAGATCTCCCACACAGGTGCAGGGGCCCAAGGTCTTGGGCACAATTTCTGCTGTTTTCCCAGACCATAGCAGAGAGCTGGATCAGAAATGGAGCTGCAGGGTCTCAAACTTGCACCCATATGGGATGCCAGCTCTGCAGGTGGCAGCTTTACCTGTTATGACACAGCTCCTGCCCTATATGATATTCTTATAGCCATAACAAAGCTATCTATGTTAATTGACTAGCTTTGATTACTCTAGAATGTGTGTTTCAAAACATCATATTGTACAAGGTAAATTATTATAATTTAATGTAGATTTTAAAAGTTTAATTTGAAAAAACAAAAAGTATTACACCCTCTTTGGCCACAATAGAGTTAATTTTCGTTACCAATGAGTAACTCCTCTAGGCCATACCCTCACTCTCATGATGCATCACTCCTCCGACAGGCACTGGTTTTCCTGAGTAGTTACTTCCTTCAGTATGGCTTCTTGTATCAGGTACATCTACCCCTGTGTTAACACTACTGACTCCCTTAGAACACTCTCAGGGGTATATTATATGGAACTACAGAAACTGCCAGAATTTATATGTTGATTGTGTGATTAATTATATCTGCATACATATGATTTTGTAGGTGGATTTCATTGCTTTTACTAAAAGTTAAGAAATATTGCAGAGGAAGGTGTCCAATTGGGTAGAATTAGCTTCTTTCTGCATTATATTCCCTTGGCAAGAATCCAAAGCACTGTAGCTTGAGCTCTGATAGTTTCAATAGTATTGATTCAAAAACCTATTATTCATTTCTTACTATACTCTTCTATCCTTTCTGTAAATCATAAATAGGAAGTCAGGCAGGGTTGAGATGCTAACACCTTGCTCCTCACCCCAGAAACTCCTCCTTACGAAATAGAAGATTTCTTTATTGGACCATGGTCAGACTTATTCCCTATCATTTAGGGTACGCTAAGTCTCAGGAGTTCCTCATGCCTTTGGGAAATGTCTTTTCAGTGGACCTGTCTCACCAATTTAGAGTATAGCACCGGGTATGCTCATCTAAAAGATAGAGTTAGACTTGGTGATTTTACTGTAGCAAAATAATGATGATTTGTTATTAGTAAAATGGTTTTCTCAAAATCCATTAGACTGCTTGGAATTTTTTAAAGTTTATTTATGTACTTGAAAGACAGAGCTACAGAGAGGCAGAGGCAGACAGAAAGAGAGGGAGAGAGGGAGAGAGAGAGAGAGAGAGAGAGAGAGAAAGAAACAGAGGTCTTCCATCCCTGGTTCACTTCCTAGATGGCTACAACCGCCGGAGCTGTGCTGATCAGAAGCCAGGAGCCAAGAGCCTCTTCCAGATCTCCTACATGGGCCATCTTCTACTGCTTTCTTAAGCCATAGCAGAGAGTTGGATTAGAATTGGAGTAGCCAGGACTCAAACCCGTGCCCATATGGGATGTCAGCCTTGCAGGTGGTGGCTTTACGTGCTACAGCATTGGCCCATTGACCAGAATGTAAGGGTTTCTTAATTAGGCTTTTAACCAACATCATTGGCATCAACTATGGTACTCATCAAACAGGTCTTCTGCTCCCTGTCAGTCCTTATTGTCTTGCATTTAAGTTCAGGCATGTAATTAGCCCTGGACAATGATTCTGAGGGAGAGGCTATGGCACAGAAGAGTAATGCTTATTTACCTGATGTAACTGGGTTACCCTGGTACAGGTGCAAAATGACAGAACTTCTATCATCCTAAGGTCCCAATTTGCAATGTCTACTGATTTACATGGTGTGCATACTCCCTACATGGCCCATGTCAAGATATTAACTTAAAATTACAGAATGAGGAACTGGGCAGAAATGAGCAGAAGTGGCTGTCATCAGCACAGCCCTGTCATCTCTAAAAGAAGACATACTTCCCATTTTGGGACAGAGGTAGAAAACAGCATTCTGTGTAGTAGAAACATAATGATCTGATTGAGTTTAGTAATCTACATAAGTAACAATGCCTAAAGAATGGAGAGGGCGTGGCAGTGTGCACCATTTGACTTAATGAATCTATCAAAGAGAGAAAGCTTTGTATACCCATTAAGGGATGACAGGATGTCTCCCACATTCTGCAGAAGTTGTCAACATGAACTCAGATTCAACCATCATTTTACAGAATACACATTAAGCAAAAAAAGGAGTGTTAGTCATATACATAATAAGTATATATAAACATATATATTATATAGTGCAGATGACATAAATTAAGATTATGAAATCAGAAAAATAAAAGGATTTGAATTCAAACACTGTAATTCAAGTTCAATATGCTAATTCTGAATTATATGATACAGTCTTCAAAGTCAAGAAAATGATTAGATTATAACTAAAGGTGATAGGATTTTATTCTATTCAAGAATGTCATAACATTCTGATGATAATTATTGTCTAAGACATTAAAGATGAGAAAAAAACTAATGTTTTTAACAATTAAAGGTTAACAACTAATGTTTTTAGCAATTAGAGGTTTTCTTTTTTTTAACTTTTATTTAATGAATGAATATAAATTTCCAAAATACAGCTTATGGATTACAATGGCTCCCCCCCCATAACTTCCCTCCCACCTGCAACCCTCCCCTTTCCTGCTCCCTCTCCCGTTCCATTCACATCAAGATTCATTTTGAATTATCTTTATATACAGAAGATCAATTTAGCATATATTAAGTAAAGCTTTCAACAGTTTGCACCCACTCAGAAACACAAAGTGTAAAATACTGTTTGAGTACTAGTTATAGCATTAAATCACAATGTACAGCACATTAAGGACAGAGATCCTACATGAGAAGTAAGTGCACAGTGACTCCTGTTGTTGACTTCACAAACTGACACTCTTGTTTATGGCGTCAGTAATTTCCCTAGGCTCTTGTCATGAGTTGCCAAGGCTATAGAGTCCTTTTGAGTTCACCGACTCATTATATTTAGACAAGGTCATAGTCAAAGTAGAAGTTGTCTCCTCCATTCAGAGAAAGATGAAATTTTCTATTTAACTTCATAACAGTCAGCAGAAATAAGTTCCGGTGTTCTATTGAAAGAGTGCAATAGATACTATACTATATATTTCAGCAAAAGCTAGGCAAAAGGATTTTGAATGTTCTTTTTTTAAGAGTAGTTTATTTATTTGAAAGGCAGGGTTCCAGAGAGGGGAAGTCAGAAGCAGAGAGAGAGAAGGAGAGAGAGTGAGAGGGAGAGAGAGAGAGAGAGAAAGAGAAGAGAGAGAGAAAGTTTTCCATCTGTTGATTCACTCCCCAGAGGGCTACAATGACCAGGACTGGGCCATACCAAAGTCAGGAGCCTGGAGCCTCTACTGGGTCTCCCAAGCTGGTGCATGGGCCCAAGTTCTTGGGCCATCCTCACTGCCCTGGCAGGAGCATCAGCAGGGAGCTGAATTGAACCAGAGCAGCCTAGACTGAAGAACCAGCATCTATACAGGATGCCAGTACCACAGGCAACTTCTTAACTTGCTACACCACATGCTAATTCTTTGAATGTTCTTATCACAAAGAAATAACAAATATTTGAGTGTGTAAGTATGTTTACCCTGTTTTGAACATTATATAACATATACATGCATCAAATCACATGGTATCTCATAAACATGTATAATTTTTATGTATTAATTAATGGATTCTTATGAAAAAGTAAGTTGGCTCTTTAATTAAAAATATTATTTGTCATATATTCTTTTATGTATTCTTATATAGTAATACACCATTGACTATCAACTATAATTCAATCATGAATATATTACATAATTTAATTACGGATATCTTTGGCATGAAGAATGATTTTCCATCTATTATGGTTTTGTAGAAACATCTCTTTTAAAAATCTCAATGTGCTCTTTGATAATTTCTTTTTTAATTTTTTTTGTTTAATACCACTCATCAAATATACAGCACAAGAAAATTCAGTCTTCAATAGTATTTTTTCAGGTATAGTTGCACCTTCACAAAACACTGACATTTTTTAGACTAGTTTCATTTTAGGTTGGCTTCTGATATGCAACAAAGTATTCCGTGAGCAATTTTTAACAAAATAATGAACTCAGAAATCTGTAGTAATTTTTAAAGATGTAATTACTTCCAAACCAGATTACAACTAATGTTACAAATTAGTCTAAATTGCATCCATTTTTTTTTCTGTAGTAGAAAGAATGTATGATAAACTGATACTATTCTAGGAACTCTGCACCACTGGGGTTACTTTGCAGTCTGTTATTTTGATGGGATCAGAGGATTAAGCCACTGCTTGCTCTGCCAGCATTCCATGTCAGATGCCCAAAGGAGTCCAGATGGTTCTGCCTTTGATCCAGCTCCCTGCTAATGTGCCTAAGCAGTCAATGTATGATTACTCCGATCCTTGGTTCCATGTCAGCCGTGTGGGAAATGCAGTGTCCCTGGCTCCTGGCTTCAGCTTGTCCCAGACTTGTCTGTTGTGACCATATGAGGAGTGAATCAGTGCATTCAATATCTTTCCCTGTCTCCCCTGGACTCTTTGTTTCTCTGTCTTTCAAATAAATAAATAAACAAACCTTAAAAACAACAGTGACAATGAAAACTAAAACTTACATCTCATAGGGTCCAGAGTACATGGCCCCAAAGCAGGGAGATTTCCCTAGTGAATGTCAAATATGAATAATTTTGTAAAATATACACCTCTTTATAACCAAATTTTCTGACACTCTAACTTATAATCAATCTCTGTAAGATGTTTTTGTTCTATAAGTCAATCAAAAATTGATACAATCTAGAATACTAAAACAACATAAAGTTTCTCATGTAAATTTGGGAGTTAGTTTCTGGACCCACAACTGCCCACTTCAGGTCCCTGATTCTTTCTCTATAAACGTTATTAGCAGCAACTAAAGTTTAAACACACTTAAGTCTGAAGTTAAATTAACATACTAAAAGTTAATTTAAATGTAATTAAATTAATTTATTTTTAAGTTAAACATAGCCAAATAATTGAATTGACAACTGAATTAAATTTTCTGGAAGAACAGCGAATTTTATTCACCCATGGTATTTTCACAATGTCTACCAAGAGCATCATTTTGCAATTTGCAGAAGTGCCTTGAATTACTTTCATTTTCTAGTGCAAACAGAGGAAGTTTTCTTATTCCCAAATCTCTTTTTAGCTTCAGCACACCAAATAGAAAATTAGTCTCACCTGTGGGTAAGAAGACAGGATGTGCACTGGAAAGTTCATTAAACTATTCTTTTCAAAGTTATTTGAGGAAAAGATTATGTGAGGCTGCCAGAATACAGGATGCCTTATCATAAAACTGAAAATGAACTTAAAGAAAAAAAAAAAGAGTGTAAAATATCCCACTACTTAGGCAGGCACTTAGGCATCTTGCAGTGTTAGCATTCCCTATGGGCACTGGATTAAGTCTCAGTTGCTCCTCTTCTGAGCAGCTCTGTTCTGTGGCCTGGGAAAGCAGTGGAAGATGGCCTAAGTCCTTGGGACCCTGTATCCATGTGAGAGACATGAAGGCAGCAAGCTCATGGCTCCTGGCTTCAACCTGGCCCAGCCCTGGCCAGTTGCAGCCATTTGGGAGTGAATCAGCATGTGGAAGACCTTTCTCTCAGTTTCTCCATCTGTGTCTGTAACTCTACCTCTCAAATAAATATTTAAATAAATCTTAAAAAAAAATCTCTCTACCATTCCTTCATAATTTTTATCAGATATTCTTGCTTCTCTCAGTTCTCTCTTGCAGAGTATTTTTTTAAAAACTTTTAGCACATCAATTTGCATGCCCTTTCAGAAGGCTACTGTTTTAACTAAATATTTCATTTCTAGATGGTTGCTTACCCTATATCTATATGTTTCTTTCAAAGATCCTCTCCGGCTAATGAACGATTTGTCGTGAATGAAACTGGTATACCATATATTCAGCTTCTTAGGTCTTACTCAAATACATCTTAATATCTCCAGATCTTGAACAGAGGGTTTTTACTCTCCAGTTTTTAATAATGCCTAATGGCATCAGAGCAGTAGCTGCCTTGTCAAGCTAAATTAGGAGGGTATCCATGAGTGAAGACATAATACACCTTAACAATACAGTTGAAATCTTAAGGTTGTTGAAAATATTAGCATTATACATCCATTAGGTCCATTTGGTCTGTAGTGTCAATTTACCCTGTGGTTTCCTTGCGGATTTTCTGTCTGATCTGTCCATTGCTGAAAGTGGGGTATTGAAGTCCCCCATTACTATTGTATTAGAGTCCATGTCTCCTTTTATATCCATTAACATATCTTTTAAATATCCAGGTGCTATTTAAATAACTGCAAATGCATTTATTATAGTCACATCATCTTGTTGAATTGACACCTTAATCATTACATAGTGCTCTTCATTGCTCTTTTAACAATTTTTGTGTTAAAGTCTATTTTGTCTGTTATTAGGATGGCTACACCAGCTCTTTTTTGGTTTCTGTTAGCATGGAAAATCTTTCTCCATCCTTTCAGTTTCAGTCTGTCTGTATCTTTGTTGGTGAGATGTGTTTCTTGTAGGAAGCCAATAGATGAGTCTTATATTTTTTAATACATTCAGCCAGTCTATCTTTTAACCATATAGTTGAGGCTATTTACATTCAAAGTGACTATTGATAAGTATGATTTGGTCCTGACATCTTCTATAAATATTTCTATTGTTTACTTTGGATTTCCTTTGTACTTCATCTGAGAGATTTTCTGCCTTCACCTTTTTTCATAACGGTAACCATGTTTCTGTGTTTCTGTGTATAGCATATCCTTAAGCATCTTTTGTAAGACTGGATAGGTGGTGACATATCCTTTCAATTTCTGTTTGTTATGGAAGGTCTTTATTTCACCTTCATTCGTAAATGAGTTTTGCAGGGTACAGTATTGTGGGTTGACTTTTTCTCTTAAAACTTGCAATATATCTCCCCCAAATGGAGAGTTATTTTCTCATTCTCTTCTATAACCCTGCTCCAAAAAAATCATTCTTCTTTTTAACCTACTTTTGAATATTTGGTAAATGTTTTTTAATTTATGATTGGATAGCAATATTCTATTGATATATTTTCTTAAACATCTTTTACCTAATCTCTTATCTTCAATCCTAGTTCCTAGCTTATTTTAACCCATTATGCAAAATATATTCAATGAATAATAATTAAATAATTTAAGAAAACACTTTAAACAAACACACTAAAATATTTATATTGAGCCCACTTGTTATTATGTGGTATAAATGGAGGTGAATGAAGTAAAATAAACAAGAAAAAAATTATATCAGGAAATATTCTTGTAAAGTTTGTAATTTGTACTTCAAAATATAAAAATATTTCAATAGCTAACTGAAATAATAAATATCTCATTAACAACAGTTAAAGGACTTTGTCACTAGAATTTATATGAAGAAAACTACAGACATGGGAGTATTTTTAGCATTCGAAGTCATTCTAAAATGTCCTAATACAATTAAAAAAATCCTCAAGGACACATTCCAGAATGATGAACAAGGAATCCAAGAGTAGAGATGACGTAAGATACACTATAAGTGATATATAATATCCCAGAAATGTGAAAAGTTTCATTTATTTGGAAGTTTTAAAATTAACTGGTTCTATTAAAGAAATACTTTGTATATTACTATAATAAAAATAATTAATAGCACAGATTTCTGTGTGTCTAATTGTTCTACTTGAGTAAATAGTACAATAGCCATAACATTGCATGTGATGTCCTGGAGTTTTCTGTGGTTAGAATTTGCTTACAAACAAGAGGCAGAAAAATTAATTAAAATTCAAAAACAAAATGTAATGTTTCCAACTTTGATCAAGTAAAAATTATATAACAATAACCACAACAGTAAGCAGAAGAGGTCAAACAAAGGCAAGTGTGCTAATTTCACATGTTTTACAACAGAAGCCAATTAACACTATTGAAATTTCATAAATCAAGAAAAAAGTTTCAGAAAGGTCAAGGAAACAATTACGTTAGAACTAAAACTTTATATGAAAATTTATGTATGGGGGCCAGTGCTGTAGTGTAGCAGGTAAAGCCACCACCTGCAGTGCTGGCATCCCATATGGATATTAGTTCAAGTTCAGGCTGCTCTACTTCTAATCCAACTCTCTGCTATGACCTGGGAAAGCAGTAGAATGTGGTCCAGGTGTTTGGGACCCTGCAACCACATGGGAGATCGGGAAGAAGCTTCAGGTTTCTGGCTTCAGATTGGCCAAGCTCCGGCCTTTGCAGCCATTTGGGGAGTAATTCAGAAGATTACTTTTCTTTCTGTCTGCCTCTGCATCTCTCTAATACTGCCTTTCATATAAATAAATAAATCTTTAAAAAATGTCATGCATGAAAGAGGAATATGAGATATAATAGTAAGAAACAAAAATTCTCATATTTCACGGTGAAGAGTCAACAGATATGATCAATATTAATCAAAGTGTAGGCATATTATCAAAATAATGCCAGTTACTAGAAGAAACATGTTCAGAAATTCTCAGTAATGGTTGACTATGGGAAATGGGGAAAGGGATTATGAATGGGAAACTGGGAAATGAGATCATACCGATTTATCCAATTTTTTTAACTTTTATTTAGAATATAAATTTCCAAGGTACAACTCATGGATTACAATGGCTTTCCCCCAGTACTTTCCCTCTCTCCCCACAACCCTCCCCCCTTACCTCCACCCTCTCATTCACACCCAGATTCATTTTCAATTCTCTTTCCATACAGGAGATCAGTTTAGCATGTGTTAAGTAAAGATTTCGTCCATTTGCCCTCATATAGCAACACAAAGTGGAATATACTATTTGAGTACTCGTTCTTTTATACACTTTATTTCACAGCACTTTTTCGAATAAATAAATATCTGTGAAAGGAGAATAAGTCTAAAATTCTTTTGATAATATCAATGTCCTATATTAGTGAATTATACTTTACAAAACTTTTAGTGAATTGTCTTGTTTATTGCTAACAATTTTTATGAAAAATTCTATTATCCTTATTCACAATTGAAGAAAAGATACTTAAGGAAAAAATTAAATTACTCAAAGATACTCAAGCAGTACTATGAGTAATTTTCCCAACTTAAAATATATTTAATATCATGGATGTAATGTCACAAGGCAAATAAAATTACTGATACTTTTTAAAATGATAAATATAAAATTATTTGCTCACAAAGAAACAAAAAATCTGCTTGGATATTTTAAGATTAAATTGTTAACATTAATTATGAATTTATTGTGTGATCAGCTATTTTTACTTATTTGTTACATAAGTAAAACATTTTGCTTTAAATATGTTATATATATGTTTATTGAGGTGATGATTGAAAATACATAGAATTCTTTAAGAAAAATGATCTTTGTTACATATTGTTTTTAAAGCTTAAGAGTAGTTTTAAATGTGTGGAGGAAAACATGTGAGACAGTAATGCAAAGAGTTCCTATAAACTCATCTCACTTCTAACATTAATATCTCATATTAATATATTTGTCATAATTAATGAACCACACCCAGTCTCCCCTATTTTCGTAATTCAAACTTTTTTTTTCCTTCCACCACCACCCACAGCTTCTAATAATCAGCATTTTTGTCTCCAGACTAAGCTTTTTTAAAAATGAAATTTAGCTCCCACATATAAGGGAGAATGCAGTATTTGTCTTTTTGTGTTGGAATTATTTCCTCTACTGATGTCAAAGATAATACCTGAATTAAAAGACAACAGTAAAAATTTGACCCTTTCAAGTGATGATATTATATCAGTGTATATAAATATAATAAAAGTAAAATTGGCTCCTCTTTTGTAACATGATTAAAAATAAATTCCATATGGATTGCTATTCTAAATGTAAGGGACAAAACATTAAGATAGCAAATACAGGACCAGAACCGTGTCTTAGAGGGCTAAGCCTCCTCCTGTGGTGCTGACATCCCATATGGGTGCCGGGTCAATTCCAATCCAGCTCTCTGCTATGGACTGGGAATGCAGTAGAAGAGAGCCCATGTGCTTGGACCCCTGTACCTACCTGGGAGACCTGGAGGAAGCTTCCTGGCTCCTCGGTTTGGATCAGCCCAGCTTTGACCGTTGAGACCATTTGGAGAGTGAACCATCAGATGGAAGACTTTTCTCTCTGCTTTCCCTCTCGCTGTCTGTGACTCTTCTTCTCAAATAAATAAATAAAATCTTTTTAAAAAATGATAGCAAGGCCGGTGCCGCAGCTCAATAGGCTAATCTTCTGCCTGTGGCACCGGCACATCAGGTTCTAGTCCCGGTCGGGGCACCAGATTCTGTCCTGGTTGCCCCTCTTCCAGGCCAGCTCTCTGCTGTGGCCCGAGAGTGCAGTGGAGGATGGCCCAGGTCGTTGGACCCTGCACCCCATGGGAGACCAAGAGAAGCACCTAGCTCCTGGCTTCAGATCAGCGTGGTACACTGGCCGCAGCGCACCAACTGCAGCGGCCATTGGGGGGTGAACCAAAGGAAAAGGAAGACATTTCTCTCTGTCTCTCTCTCACTGTCCACTCTGCCTGTCAAAAAAAAAAAATGATAGCAAATAAAAATATTTTCATGAACTTGAGATAGACAAGAGTCTCTTTGTCACTGTCACTAACCACAATGGAATAGAGTGACAATTAAGTTACATAAAATCAAAACTATTTCACATAAAAAATACCATTAAGAAAGTGAAAATGCAGGGTAAATGGCGGAATAAATATATGTAGCTCATTCATTCACCAAAGAGCTTAGGAGTGAGCATTGTGGCACAATGGGTTAAGCCACCTCTTGGGATGCCCTCATCCCATTTTGGAGTGCCAATCGGAATCCCAGTTACTCCACTTGGAATCCCAATTCCTGTTAATGTGCCTGAGCAGTGCTTGCTTCCTGCCACCTACAGACCAGACCCACATAGACTTCTTGGATCTTGACTTTGGCCTGGAGTAATCCTGGCTGTTGCTGGCATTTGGAGGAATGGACCAGTGTAGTAAAGATATCTCTTTGTGTATATTTGTCACTCTGCCTTTCAAATAAAAATAAAATATAAGTCTTCAAAAAAGCACAAAGCAAAGAATTTATACCTATATATATATGTTGAAAAAAACTGTAAGTAAATTTAAAAAGTCAGATAATCCAATAAAACAGGAAAGCAGCTTGAACAGATATTCCATAAAGGAAGACATTCAAATAATCAATAAGCATATAAAAATGTGGCATCACTACTCACCAGAAATATGAAAATTAAAATCACAATATGTACTTCAACAAGTACACTAGAATAGCTAAAAATTAAAACTGATAATAAAACTAAGGATCTGGAACAACCAGACCTGACATGGACCTTGCTTGTGAGGGGAGGAGACAGGTGAACTCTTCAAATTACCAGATAAGGTTTTTCTAGTAACATATAAAAATGTAACAACAATTCCATTGCAAATTAAGTTCCTAGTATCTAAAATTCTGTGTACATGTGTTTGTGTGTATAAACAAAAAAACACAAACAAAACCATGGCATCACTAGTGGAAATAGTAAAAAAAAAAAAAAATGGACAAATTCTGACTGTCTTTCAATAGGAAAAAAAATTATGACCTATTTACAGAATAAAAACAACAATGAGAATATGTAAATTGCTCTGTGCAACCAGGTCAATGTATAGCATAGCCATAATACTAAGCAAACAAGGTACACAGAGATAATAAATACATATACAGGATCCATTTCTGTGATATGGTATAAAGTAGTGGCATTAAAACTCAAGGCATTTTTGTTTAGTTTTACCTTTATTTTGACCTTGATAATTGTTATGTATGAGTGATTACGTGATAACTTATTGAACTAGGTACTTAGCATGTAGAATTTTTGTAAATGCATTTTACATCTTAACAATGCAATTTTCTTTTGACAGGCAGAGTGGAGAGAGAGAGAGACAGACAGAGAGAAAGGTCTTCCTTTTTCCGTTGGTTCACCCTCCATTGGCCGCCAAGGCTGGTGCACAGTGGCCAGCACATTGCACTGATCTGAAGCCAGGAGCCAGGTGCTTCTCCTGGTCTCCCATGCAGGTGTAGAGCCCAAGCACTTGGGCCATCCTCCACTGCACTCCCGGGCCTTAGCAGAGAGCTGGCCTGGAAGAGGGGCAACCGGGACAGAATCTCAGAATCTGGTGCCCCAACCAGGACTAGAACCAGATGTGCCGGCGCCACAGGCAGAGGATTAGCCTATTGAGCCGCGGCTCAGGCCACAATATATTTTTTTAAATCAAGACTTTATATTCTGTCTCTGGCTGAAGTATAACAACATGAATGATTTACCCATCCATTCAAAAATGAACAAAAATTGACAATGATGTGAAACAACAATGTTTAAGACAATGTGGGGCAATGGTCTCTGAAAGATGGAAACCAAAAAGGGTGAGTCATGCAATTATCCAAATTACTAATTAAAAAGAATTTCTCGAAAGGAGGAAGGCAGCAGATGCCCACAATTAAGACAAAGCCAAAAGCATGGGGAAACCAAGATGGCTAGAGCTTGCATCCAGTTTCATACAGGAGAGAGCAACATAGAAACCCGACTGCAGAGAACTCATAGTTTTTCCATGGAGATTGGCAAAGTATTACACTAGAGCATTCAACGAAGTATAGATAGGCACATGCTTTAAAGGAAACTATCCAAGACCAGAAAAACAATCACCTGTAAACTCTGGAGATAACAGTGTCTGGCATTCATGAATGCCTGGCAAGAGTGCCTGACCCCACAAATTAGAATGGAAAAACCTTACAATTCATAAGATACTGCAAAGGAATCAAAAGAACCTGCCTCAGTAACAGGAATAATTATTCCTAAAGTGAATGCTAATTAGGTCCTGCCTCACAAATATGAAAAATAAGACCCCAAATAATCAAGCCATTTCATTGTAACTTATGTATTTCCTGAAACAAATCTCAGGAAATTTATACAGATTTAATAACACCCAACAACTATCAAGTTAAAATTCAAAAAACTGCCATTCAATTAAAGATTACCAGGTATGCTAAGAAGCAGTAATGCAACTGAAAATGGAGGGAAAAATTAATCTGTTGAAACTATTCAAAGCTGACTCAAATGTTAGGATTAACAGACAAGGGCATAATTAAAATTGTTCTTTTGATTCCATAAGATGTGAAAGATACAGAAAAGACCCAAATTAAACTTAACTGACAACTGCAATGTTTAATATGAAAAATTCACTGAGTGGGATGGGGTCAAGATAGATTAGACATGGGAATAGAAAATATTAGTGAACTTGGCCAGCACCGCAGCTCACTAGGCTAATCCTCCACCTGCGGTGCAGACACACCGGGTTCTAGTCCCGGTCGGGGCGCCAGATTCTGTCCCAGTTGCCCCTCTTCCAGTCCAGCTCTCTGCTGTGGCCCAGGAAGGCAGTGGAGGATGGCTCAAGTGCTTGGGCCCTGCACCTGTAAGGGAGACCAGGAGAAACACTTAGCTCCTGGCTATGGATCTGCGTGGCCATTGTGGGGGTGAACCAATGGAAAAAGGAAGACCTTTCTCTCTGTCTCTTTCTCACTGTCCACTCTGCCTGTCAAAAAAAAAAAAAAAAGAAAATATTAGTGAACTTGAAAACCTAATAGAAGCTATCCAAAGTAAAACACAGGAAGAAAGTGAATTAAAATAAGGAGACTCAATGATCTGCCAGTCAATTGTAAAACTCATTAAAATGTATAAGTAGAATACCCAAATGAGGGAAGGATACAAAAACAAAATGTTAAAATATATACACCAAGATTTTTCTAAATTTGACGTTACTTATAAAACCAAAGATCAGATCCATTGTTTCCTGATACTCTAGCATCAAGCACAAAAAATATGAAGAAAACTATAATAAAACATGCACTTCTCAAATTCTTGAAAATTAGTGATAAGAAACTATCTACAAAGCTGTCATAACTATTAGACATGTTATCTGATAACCCCAATTCTGAATATTTCTTCTGGAAAATATGAAATCTGCATATTAAACAGGTATGTGTATTTCACCTCTATTAATAATAGAGAATTTATAAAATCATTGAAGGTATTCATCAACAAATGAATAAAGAAAATTCAGAAAACAAGGAAAATGGAATGCTATTCAACCTTACAAAGGAAAGAAATTTTGTCATTTGAGAATAGCATGGATGGAGTTGGAGAACATTAAGCTGAATCTGTACCAGGTACAGAAAAACCAGATACCATAGTTTATTGCTTATATGTGAAAACCAAAACCGTCAGACTCAAAGAAGCAGAGAGTAGAATGGTGATTTTCAGAGACCAGGAGTGGGCAATGGGAAGATGATGGACAAAGACTAAAGAGCATCAAAGAGACGGAGGACTAAGGTTTTATTTTATTGATATAGAGTACACAGATGGTAACTATACCAAATGATGTATGAGATATTTCAAAAACCATTGAGTAAATTTCAAATGTTTTTGCAACAAAAAATATAAGTATTTGAAGTCATGATTATGCCAATTAGTATGAATTAACAATTTCACGTTACATCTAATAATCATATTAGCACATGTTCCAAAAATATAGAATAATTAAAATTTACAATGAAAGGTTAATATTTTAATTATATGTGTATTAAGCAGAAAAAAAATGACATCAACTTCTTGTCAGAAACAATGAAAAAGGGACCAATGCTGTAGTGCAGCGGGTTAACGCCCTGGCCTGAAGCACCAGCATCCCATACGGGCGCTGGTTCAAGACCCAGCTGCTCCTCTTCTGATCCAACTCTCTGCTATGGCCTAGGAAAGCAGTAGAAGATGGTCCAAGTGCTTAAGGGGCCCCCTACACCTGCATGGAAGACCTGGAAGAAGCTCCTGGCTCCTGGCTTCGGATGGGTGCAACCCTGGCTTGTTGCTGCCAATTCGGGAGTGAATCAGCGGATGGAAGACCTCTCTCTCTGCCTCTCCTCTCTTTGTGTAACTCTGACTTTTAAATAAATAAATAGATAAATAAATCTTTTAAAAAAAGAAAAAAATGAAAAATAGTAACATTTTCAAAGTACCAAAAGAAAACAACTTTCAAGCAAAAATTAGCCATAAAAATACTTATCAAAAAATATCTTTCAGTGAAGAGTACAAAACTGAGACAGAATCTTTCCTGATTTGAAGAAAATACTCTAAATTAGTGAATGCTAATCACAGTATACCAAAATTCACTGGATTTTACACTTTAGAAGTGCGAGTGTATGGTATATAAACAGTAGTGGGTTAGTCAAAACAGTAAGTCCAAATTCTAACCTACTACCTCCGAATGTGTTTTTATTTGGAAATAAGGTATTTACAGGCATATAGTTAAGATTTCATGGAGAGATCATACTGGATTTAGTGCAGACCTTGATTCCAACAACTGGTGTCTTTATATTAGAAAAGGCAGGGAAATTTGGGAAAACACACTCAGGATAGAGATCATGTGAATGAAGGCAGAGACTAAAGTCATAAGGCAAGGAACACGGAGGAAGACCAGCTACCATAGACACTAGAAGAGACATGAAGCAGATTGCCTCACAAAGCCTACAGAGGAACCAACCCTGTTCACAAATTCATTATGAATTTCTGACCTTCAAAATTATGAGAAAATGAATTTCTATTGTTTTAAGACAGAATGGTAGTAGTTAATTACACTAGTCCTTGGAAATTAACACATGAATTACATAATAATTAAAAATAGCAGGCTTTAAAACTTTGTAAATGAAACTAACAATGAAAGGAGGTTGGTTATAACATATAAAATTAAAAGTATGAGAATAAATGTACAAAGTTTTATAGGGAGAAAATGAAAGGGTTCTATTATGAGTTTCTTGTCCTGGTTTGGATTGTGTCCTCCAAAATATTAAGCCCTTCCTGGAATCTCAGATATTTAAAATAAGGTCGGTATCTGCATATTTAAATAGCAAGTTTGAAATGAAGTAGTGATACTGAAGGAGGTCAGGTCCTTAATCCAACGTGACTGATGTCCTAATAAGAAAAACGGCACTGAGACATACTTGCAAAGAGAATGGCATGTGAGTGCAGATGCAGAGATGGGAGGGACGCAGCTACTGACCAGTGAACACCAACGACTGATGGCCACCATCACAAGCTGGGAGGAGAGAAGGAAAAGCCCATCCCAAGTCTCAAAGGCAGAGGGGCCCATGACAGCTGATTTTACAATTCTAGCATTCAGAGCTGTAAGCAAAATTTCTATTTTAAGTCACACAGTGTGTGATACTTTCTTATAACAGTTCAGTAAATTAAATACAGCTTTACACTAGATGTGAAGATGTATAGTATCACTTTTGGATAGACTGGTAAGTTACAATCATACCATAAACTCTCAAGCCACCACCAGAAAAGGCAATTTAAAAAAATTGACATTCATTACCATTTTATAGCATTTTATTTAAATGATATACATACCAATAAATGCACATAAGTATACAGATAAAGGATGTTTTGAGTACACTGTTCTGAGTACACTGATCACACTGATGACCAACATCCAAATTAAGTTCAAAACTTTGCTAATACCCCAAGAGTTCTCAGTTCCTCCTTTTATCAGTTCTTTTCTTTAATGCAGGGGAAGGAAGAGTATATTGTTATTTAGATATTATTATTCAGTTAAGCAATATTCATTACTAAATATCAAATGATAGAACCATCACATGATTTTTATACTTTCTCTTTCAAAAATAAGAGAAAACCTGGATATTTGTATTTCTTGGTCTGGCTTATTTCACTCAATATAATGATCTCCAGTTAGTTCATTTCATTGCGGATATCAGGATTTCATTCTTTTTTGTGCTTGAGTAATAGTCCAACATGTGTATATACCTCATTTTCTTTAGCTAATCATCAGCTGATGGACATCTACGTTGACTCCATACCTTTGCTATTGTGAATTGATGTATTATAAACATAGTACAGTTTACTTGTTCAAAATTTATTTTAAGATTCATTTATTTATTTGAGTGGCAAAGAGAAAGTCAGAGAGGTATTCCATATGCTGGTTCACTCCCTAGATGACCACAATAGCTGGAGCTGTGCCTACCCAAAGCCAGGAGTCACAAGTTTCTTCTGAGTCTCTCACATGGGTGCAGGGGCCTAAGGATTTGGGCCATCTTCTACTGCTATCCTAGGTGATAGCAGAGAGCTGGATCAGAAGTGGAGCAGCTGGAAATAGAACCAGGGACCATGTGGGATGCCAGCACTGCAAGTGGCAGCTTTACCTACTGTGCCACAGTGACAGCCCCCTCAATACTCATTGGACTTACTTTGGATGTGCTCCCAGGAATGGGATAGACGGATCGTATGTTAGAACTATTTTGAGTTTTCTGAGGAATCCTCATAATGTTTTCCATAATAGTTGTGCTAATTAGCATTCCCAGATATTGTGCTAGGGTCCTTTTTTTCTCCACATGCTCACCAGCATTTGTTATTTTAGATTTTTGAATAATAGCCATTAGGACGGAGGTGAGGGGATAACTAATTATGGTTTTTATCCGCATTTCCCGAATGGGCTGTGATCCTGAACGTTTTTTCATGTGTCAATAGTCCATTTTTAATTAATACTTTGAAAAAACTATTCATATTCTTTGCCTATTTCTTTTTTATTTTTTAAATTTTATTTAAATAATGCAAGTTTTGTGTATTTCATATATACAGATTTAGAAACTGCCTGCACTCCAAACCTTCTTCCTCCTCCCTCTCCCATTCCAACTCTTAGTTTTTATAAAGATCTATTTTCAGGTTACTTAATTACAATAAAGTTAATCCTGCACTAATAAAGGATTTCAATAAATAGCATGAAGAAAAAAAAAAGCTGTTCCTCAATGGAAGAGACAAAGGCTGTAAACAATCATTGATTCTCAAAATGTCTATTTCACTCCACTACAATACATTTCAGGTATTCTATTAGTTACCTTGTCAGGCAAATATACGATATCTGTGCTTTTGAGACTGGCTTATTTCACTAAGTATAATGGTTTCCAGTTGCAACCATCTTGTTGCAAAAGACAGGATTTTTTTTTTTTTTTTTGGACAGGCAGAGTGGACAGTGAGAGAGAGAGAGAGACAGAGAGAAAGGTCTTCCTTTTGCCATTGGTTCACCCTCCAATGGCCGCCGTGGCCGGTGAGCTGCAGCCGGCGCACCACACTCATCCGATGGCAGGAGCCAGGTGTTTATCCTGGTCTCCCATCGGGTGCAGGGCCCAAGCACTTGGGCCATCCTCCACTGTTCTCCCAGGCCACAGCAGAGAGCTGGCCTGGAAGAGGGGCAACTGGGACAGAATCGAGTGCCCTGACCGGGACTAGAACTGGGTGTACCGGCGCCACAAGGTGGAGGATTAGCCTATTGAGCCGCAGCGCCGGCCTAGGATTTTTAATTATTTTTTTTTTTTTATTTATTCGAGAGGTAGATTAACAGACAGTGAGAGAGTTACAGAGAAAAAGGTCTTCCACCTGCTGGTTCACTCTCCAAATGGCCACAACTGCTGGAGCGGAGCGAATCTGAAGGCAGGAGCTAGGAGCTTCTTCTGGGTCTCTCATACGAGTGCAGGAGCCCGAGTACTTGGGCCATCTTCTACTGTTTTTCCACGCCATGGCAGAGATCTGGATCAGAAGAAGAGCAACAGGGACTAGAACCAACACCTATATGAGATGCTGGTGCTGCAGGAGCACCAGATTCTATTTTTTTTCCAGCTGAGTAGTCCTCCATATATATATACATATATATATTTATATATACCATAATTTCTTTATCCAGTCAGCAGCTGATGAACATCTGGTTTGATTCCATATCTTAGATATTGTGAATTATACATTAACATGGGGTTATAGAGAACTGTTTAAAATGCTGATTTCTTTTTGTTTGATTAAATTCTCTGGAATGGGATGGCTGGATCATTTGATAGGCATAATATTCAAATTTCTGAGTTATTTCCATACTATCTTCAACAGCAGCTGTACCAGTTCACAGTCCTACGAACAGTGGTTTAGTTTGCCTTTTCCCCACGTCTTCACCTACATTTTTTATTTACTGATTTCTGTATGAGAGTCATTCCAACTGGAGCGAGGTAATACCTCATTGTGGTTTTGATTTGCATTTCCCTGATGGCTAGTGATCCTGAGCAATTTTTCTCAAGTGTCTGTTTGCCATTTGAATTTCCTCTTTTGAAAAATGTCTATTCATTTCCCCATTTCTTTTCTTTAATTTCTTATTTTTTAAAAGATTTATTTATTTGTTTGAAATTCAGAGTTACACAGAGAGAGTAGGAGAGGCAGAGAGGCAGAGAGAGAGAGATTCTGTCTTCCATCAGCTGGTTCACACCAAATGGCCGCAATGGCTGGAGCTTCGCTGATCTGAAGCCAGGAGCCAAGAGATTTTTCTGGGTATCCCACACAGATACAGGGGCCCAAGGACATGGAATATCTTCTATTGTTTTGCCAGGCCATAACAGAGAGCTGGATTGGAAGAGGAGCAGCCAAGACTATAACCAGGGCCCATATGGGATGCTGGCACTGCAGGTGGTGGCTTTACCTGCTATGCCACAGCACTGGCCCCCTTTTGCCCATTTCTTAACTGAATTGCTGTGTTTTTTAATTTCTTGTGCTCTGTAGATTCTGGTTGTCAAGCATTTATCAGTTCTTAGTTTACAAATAGTTTCTCCCATTCTGTTAGTTGCCTCTTTACTTTGCCGGGGGTTACTTTTGCAGTGCAGAATCTCCTCAGCTTGAAGTGATGCCATTTGTCAATTTTGGCTTTGATTGCTTGTGCTTCTGGAGTCTTTTCCAAGAACTCTTTGCCTATGCCAATCTCTTTCAGAGTTTCTCCAATGTTATCTAGCAATTTGATAGTGTTGGGTTGTAAATTTGGTCTTTGAGCCATTTTGAGTGGATTTTTGTGTAAAGTGTAAGGTGGGAGAATATTCATACTTCTGCACATGGAGATCCAGTTCCTCCAGCATTATTTTTTGGAGAGTCTTTTCTTGCTTAAGGGATTGACTTTAGCTATTTGGTCAAAGACAATGTTGGTTTTAAATATGTGGATGGATTTCTGGAGTTTCTATTCTGTTCCATTGGTCTACAGTCTATTTTTAATGCCAATATCACACTCTTTTGATTTTAACTGCCCTGTAGTATGTCTTGAAACCAGGTATAGTGATGCCTGCAGCTTGTTTTTTGTTGTGTAAGATTGCTTTAACTATTTGGGGGTCTCTTGTGTTTCCTTATGAATTTTAGAATCATTTTTTTTTCTAGATCTGAGAAGATGTCGTTGGTATTTTAATTGGGATCGCATTTAATCTGTAAGTTACTTTCACTAGTATGGACATTTTGATGATATCAATGCTTACAATCTATGAACATGGAAGGTTTTTCTTTTTTAATGTCTTCCATTTTTTCTTTAATGTTTTGTCATTTTCATTGTACAGATCTTTGACATCCTTAGTTAAAACTATTCCAGGGTATTAATTTTTTGTAGCTATTGTGAATGGGATTGAGTTTAAAAGCTCTTTCTCAGACATGGCATTCTCTGTGTATACAAAGGATATCAAATTTTGTTGGGGCCGGTGCTGTGGCTCAATAGGCTAATCCTCCTCCTGCGGTGCTGGCACACCGGGTTCTAGTCCTGGTCGGGTCGCTGGATTCTGTCCTGGTTGCCCCTCTTCCAGGCCAGCTCTGTGCTGTGGCCCGGGAGTGCAGTGGAGGATGGCCCCAGTGCTTGGGCCCTGCACCCCAAGGGAGACCAGGAGAAGCATCTGGCTCCTGCCATCGGATCAACACAGTGCTCTGGCCGTGGCGGCCATTGGAGGGTGAACCAAAGGCAAAGGAGGACCTTTCTCTCTGTCTCTCTCTCTCACTGTCTGCTCTGCCTGTCAAAAAAAATTTTTGTTGGGTGTTTTTATATCCTGTACCTTACCAAACTCTTTTATGAGTTCCAATAGTCTTTCAGTGGAGTCTTTTGGATCCCACATATATAGAATCATGTCATCTGAATATAGGAATAGTTTGACTTTCAACTTCCCAATTTGCATTCCTTTGATTTATTTTTCTTGCCGAATGGCTCTGGCTAAAAATTCTTAGGCTATGTTAAATAGAAATGCTTTAGAGTGGTCATCCTTGTGTGGTTCTGGATTTTATGGGTAATGCTTCCAGGTTTCTTTCCATTCATTAGTATGTAGACAATATAATTGTCATAAATTGCCTTGATTGTGTTGAAGAATATTTCTTCTATATACAATTTGCTTATGGTTTTCATCGTGAAAGTGTATTGTATTTAATCAAATACTTTCTCCACATCTATTGAGATTATCATGGTTTTTTTTCTTCAGTTTGTTAACGTGATTTATCACATTTATTGATTAGTTAACGTTGAACCATCCCTGCATGCCAGGGATAAATCACATTTAATTCAGTAAATGAGCATTGCAGTGTGTCATTGGATTCTATTAGCTATTATTTAGTGGAGGATTTTTGTATTTATGTTCATCAGGGAAATTGGTCTACAGTTCTTTTTCTGATTGTATCCTTTTATGGTTTAAGAATTAAGGTGATGCTGATCTCATAATAGTTTGGGAAGATTCTCTTCCTTTCAACTGTTTTGAATAGTTTGAGAAAAATTGGAAGTAGTTCCTCTTCAGAAGTCTGGTAGAATTCAGGAGTGAAGCCATCTAGTCCCAAGTTTTTCTGTGTTGGGAGGATCTTCATTATTGATTCAATCTCCAGTGTGGTTATTGGTCCATTTAGATTTTCTTTGTCTTCATGACTCAATTTTGGTGGATTGTATGTATATAGAAATCTATACATTTCTTTGACATTTCCCAATTTGATGGCATATAGCTATCCTTATGATTCTATATATTTCTGTGGTATCCATTTCAATAACTGTTTTTTCATCTCTGATTTAACTTACTTTTATATCTATAAAGAACATAATGAAACTCAAACCTAAAGAAAGATACTTTATTTTTTACTTCTGCCATTATTCACAAAAATATTTTTGCCTGTATGGATGTTGTGAATTTTTCCCCTATGTTTTCTTCTGATAGCTTCATAGTTTTAGGTCTTACATTTAGGTCTTTCATCAAGTTTGAGTTGGTTTTTGTATAAGATAAGAGATGGGTGACTGGGGGTGTTTTCTAAATTTTCTGCATAAGAATGTCAAATTTTCCCAGCAACATTTATGAAAGAGGCTGTCTTTTCTCCAATGCATTTTTTATGCCTTTGTTGAAAATCAGTGAGCTGGAGTTGTGTGAGTATATTTCAAAGATTTCTATTCTGTTCCAGTGCCCTGTGTGTTTATTGTTATACAATTACCATGATGCTTTGATCACTATAGCTGTTCAATGTGTTTCAAAATCAGGTATCTTGATATTTCCAGCTTTGATCATTTTATCCAAGATTGCTTGGGTTATTTATGGAGTTGTGCTTCTGCATAAAGTTTAGGATTGATTTTTCTACTTCTTTCACTTGTATATATTTTTTTTTATTTTTTACATGGTATTTTTTTTTTTACAAATTTATTTGTTTATTTGAGAGGCAGAGTCACAGAGAGGGAAAGACAGAGAGAGAGGTCTTCCACCCACTGGTTTACTCACGAATGGACACAATGACCAGAGCTGGGCCAATCTGAAGCCAGGAGCCAGGAGCTTCCTCCAGGTCTTCCACATGGGTACAGGGGCCCAATACTTGGTCCATCTCCCACTGTCCTCCCAGGCAATCAGCAGGGAGTTTGATCAGAAGTGGAGCAGGGGCTAGCGCTGTGGTACAGTGGGTAAAGCTGCCATTTCCAGTGCCAGCATCCAATATTAGTGCCAGTTTGGGTCTCAGCTGCTCCACTTCCCAACTGGGGAGTGAACTTGTGAATAGAAGACCTCTTTCTCTGTCTCTCTCTATCTCTCTCTCTCTCTTTCTCTTCCTCTCCCTCTCTCTCTCTGTGTGTAACTCTTTCAATTAAAATCAATCAATCTTAACAAAAAAAAAAAAAAAGTAGTGGAGCAGCTAAGACTTAAACCAGTGCCCATAAGGGATGCAATCGCCACAGGCAGAGGCTTAACATCTATGCCAAAGTGCCAATCACTTGCTTCTCAATGGGAATTTCATTGAATGTGTCAGTTGCATTGGGTGGTATGTATATTTTAACAATATTAATTCTTCCATCCCATGAACATGGGTTGTCATTAAATTATTTTGCTAAATTTCACTCATCAATATTTTATCATTTTCATTATAGACATCTTTCACTTCCTTGCCTGAATTGATTTACTGTGTATTTTATTATTGTAATTGTTGTGGGGATGGGAATGATTTTGTGATTTCTTTCTCAGCAAGTTCATTATTGCTATATAAAATTGTTACTGATTTTTGGGCATTGACTTTGTATTCTGTAACATTTCTGAATGTATTTGTTAGTTCTAATAATCTTTTAATGAGGTTTTTAGGTTTTTGTGCACGTAGAATCATATCATCTGCAAATAAGGATAATTTAACTTTATCCTTTGTACTTATATAGGTTTTATTATTTTTCCTTGCCTAATTGCTCTGACTAAACTTTCACTACCATACCTAAGAAGAGTGTGAGAGTGGGCAACCTTACCTTGTTGCAGATATTAAAAGAAATATTTCCAACTTTTATCCATTCAGTATGAATTTGTCTGTGGATTTGGCATATGTAGACCTTATTATATTGAATTATGTTCCACCTGTACTTAATTGGTTCATGGATTTTTTTTTATGAAGGGTTGTTGAATTTTTGGCTGCTATTTCTACATTTATTAAGATAATTTTAGATTTTTATCTTTAATTCTACTGATGTGATATATCTTATTAATTGGTTTATTTAAATGAAACCATTCCTGAATTGCCAGTTTAAATCCTACTTCACCATCATCATCATTTTGATGTACTGCTTAATACAATTTAGCAGTATTTTGTTGAGAAAATTTACAAATAATTTAAACAAGAATATTGGTCTTAAATTGGATTTCACCATTGTCTGGCTTTGGTAAGAAAATAATGCTACCCTTCTAGAATGAATTTGGAAATTCCTTGCCTTTCAATTAGAAAATTAGTCCTGGTTGGGGCGCTGGATTTTGTCCAGGTTGCTCCTCTTCCAGTCCAGCTCTCTGCTGTGGCCTGGGAGGGCCATGGAAGATGGCCCAAGTGCTTGGGCCCTGCACCAGCATGGGAGACCAAGAGAGGCACATGGCTCCTGGCTTCAGATTGGTGCAGCACACTGACCGTAGCAGCCATTAGGGGAGTAAACCAATGGAACGAAGACCTTTCTCTTCTGTCTCTCTCTCTCTCTCACTAACTCTGCCTGTCAAAAAAATTAGTTTGAGAATAATTGATATTAAAATATCAATTTTAGTGTATCCTTTTAAAAATTTTATTTATTTGGATCTTCTTTGTTTTTTTCACTTGGTTAACCAAGCTAAAGATTTATTGATGTTGTTTACATTTCAAAAAACTAACTCATTTCATTGATCTTTTTATTGCTTTTAAGTTTCTATTTCATTTTTTTTTCCTTTTATTTCAGAATGGTTTTAAATTTGCAGAACCAAAATTTTGAAGTAGTAAAAAATTTCCATTTATCCTGTGCCCAGCTTTCCCTATTATTAACTTTTCATAAATAAAGCCTCTTACATGTGACTTGGTACTATTCTTTTGTTAAAATTTTTAAAAATTATTTATTTATTAATTTGAAAGTCAGAATTACAAAGAGAGAAGGAGAAACAGAGAGAGAGAAATTTTTCATCCACTGGCTAACTCCCCAAATGGCCTCAAAGACCAGAGCAGTGCTATTCTTTTTTGATGTTATCATTCTGTCATTTTTTTTGGTATTCTGACAATTTGAATTTATTATACCATAGTGAGTACTTTTCTGGTATTTCATAATGAACAATTTTCTGTATGTCCCAAGATGGGGGAAATTCTTAGTTATCATTTCATCAAATAAGTTTTCTATGGTTTCTCAGATTTTGAGCATTGGTTGATTTAATCATGTCTCAGTGGTTTAGGGTGCTGTCTCCAGTATTTTAATATTTTATTTTATTTTTATTTTATCTATTATTTTTGCTAGGATTTTCATAACACCTGTCTTCACATTTGGGTGTTGTTTCTTCTGCTTGAACTTATCTGTTGTTTAGGTTTTCATTTGTATTTTTAATTTAACTTATTCACTTCTTCATTTCAAAGATTTCTTTTGGCCACTTTGCAATGTATTTATCTTCATAGTATTTCTCATTCATATTGCCAATTATTTTTTTCTATTTTGTGCCATGTCTTTCTCTCTCTCTCTTATCTCATTGAGTTTCCTTATAATCATTCTGTTGAATTCATCAGATAGTTCATTTAACTCCTTTTCTTTGAGGTTCATTGCTAAAGATATAATATGTTCCTTTGGAGGCATATTACCTTGATCTTTCATACTTCTCATTTCCCTATATTTATTTCTCTACACCTGTGAGTTGGTGGTCTCTGCCCTTTTTAAAGGGATGCTTTTGTAATTAAAGGCTTTTCCCTGCATACATGCCTGTTTGTAGGTTAGTTGGGCTTTGGTTTCATCTGGATTCTGTAGTGTAGCTTCTCTATAACTTCTGCAACTTTTTTCAGTAGTGGTGTGCACAGGGCATGTGGCAGCAGAGTTAGAGTGTTGATTGATCTCTACAGATTATCTGAGGGCAGGAACACTCAAGTGTCCTGGGAAGGTATAGTGCACACAGAAGTGGGAGACTTCTAATGTGAGCCTAATTCAGTGGGCTTGGGGAGGCACTGTGCAGTGTGCATGTATGACAGCAGGAATGCACTTGCCATGCTCTGTAGGTAACATACAGCTAGAGTCACTCTAGGATGTGTGGGCTGATGTGGTTCAGTGTCTGCCTCCATTGGTCACATAAAGGCAGAATTACTCCAGCAGGCGGTAAAGCAGGTATGATATAGTTCTCATGGCAGAGCACCTCTGTATCATGAAAAACATCCGTCAGTCTCTGACAATGTAGGGATGGAGTCACTTCAGCATGCCCGAGAGGGTGATGTTCTGCTCCTGCAGCCTGTGCCTCTAGAATAAGGTGAAGTGCCCTTGTCTTTAGGGAGTTATGTGAGAGGAGGCTCTCTCTTGCATTCTGAATGAGTGATATGCAGCTCATTAGGTGCACCCATTAGTTTCTAGGAACTATGTAGAAGTACAATCATTCTAACATACCTGTGGGATCTGGCACAGCTCATGCAGTGCTTCTCTGTGAATTTCTGCAGGTTGCATGGAGATGGACTCACTCCATCAAATAGAGTGGGTGAGTTGTGTAGAGGAGCAGGAAAGGGCAAGGTTGAGTATCATATCATAATGGCACTGCAATAGCAGCCTGATTGGACAAAACATACTGCCTGAACTGAGTTCTCCCTTGAAACAGTGCAAAGCTGTGCACTCCTTGACAACCCCTCTACTGATCTAAGGTCCTTTGAGGGCTGAAATATCCCCTAGCAATAAAAACTGCAGTTGTCTCTGGTGCCAATGTGAGTCTTCGGTGGCCTCCAATTAACTTTTTTCCTATCATGAGAGGAGGTTCCCAGGTTCAAACTAATCAGATGTGTTAAGGGGGCATTCATGTGATACAATGTGTTCCTTTCTTTATTAGATAATCCAGAGTTACTGAATTCCACAATTTCTGTTTCACTTGCACTGTATTCCAGTGATGCTCTTCCACAAACATTCTATGTTGACCTTCAGATACTCTAGCCATTTATTACTCTCTTTTTTGTGTGGGGAAGGGAAGCACATTGTGTGACTTCAGCCTATCATCTCCTGATCTTCCAAGATCACGCATTTCTTTTTTTCAAAAACTTAGACATCTCAGTGAAGAAGATACATCTTTAACAAATAATCCATGAAAGAATATTCAAAATCATTGGTGAGTAGTGAAAAGCAATTTTGAAATATCACTGCATACCTATTAGGATGACTAACATTAATAGCCCTGGCAAGTATCTGGAGCAATTGGAACTCTCATACATTGTTCATTTGGAAAAGAGTTAGTAGCTTTCTTTGAAAAGTTAGACAAATAGCTACTTCATGAGCCAGGCATTCCTCCCCTAGCTTTTAAGCAGCTTCCCTCCCCAAACTAAGTGAATAGTCAATCAAAATATGTGTTCCTATTCAACATATATAATTTAAATATTTGAGTTGAGAATGCCATTATTGCAATCTTCAGTTTCTGTTCTCTACAATTATACAAATCATCTACTTTTGCTCTCAACAAAAGTAAATATGCCCACTGAGAGACAGTGTGTATAACAGAATTAGTAACTATGATTCCTCATTTATTCACCTCCATTTATTAAGTGAGTAGAAAGCCCTTTAATCCTTCTGAGCTCCAGTCACCTGCTAGTAAAATCAGGGCATTAACTATTGTCAGAACTATCGCTGAAGCAGATTTTTATTTTGGGATACTCTAGTTCAGACAACCACAACAGTTTGTATATCACCAGCATTTTAAAAAGAACTTTTTAAGAAGTCAAGATCATAAAAATCAAACAGCTATAACACTGTATATGTCACCAAAGTTTAACGTATTTTTTAATCAGTCAATATCATACAAAATTTTATTTTAGAATAAATCATATTAAGCATCAAAATATTTAGGAATACCTGGAAAATTTTATTTAAGAGACCATTTCCTTTAAAACACCATATTTTTTAAATATTTATTTTGTGGTTCTTTAAATGAAGTTATATAGGAGCATATTTTTAAATATTGATTTAGAAATTCTTAATGGCAACACTTCTAAACATCACTCTTCTAACCAGAAAATATATACTAAATGCATGAACAAACATATTCAATAATTTTATTGATATCTATAATTTATATAGTTTTATATATAATAAAGAACCAAAATATGCTATTTTTATCCTTCTCCCTCTAAAGCAGGGGAAAAAATAGTCCTGAAACCTAGAGGTGTTAAATGACAAATTAGAGGCACTCTGCCATTTAGTAGAATTTTTTGTGATGTGCTAATCTAGAGAATTCATGGAACAATGAAAAACCCTACCTGACCTGAAGAAACGTTCAGATAAAGATATTCAGTTCTCATCACCTCTAAAATAAAGAATTGTGTCAGAAATGATCAAAATAGATTTGTTCCTGTGGCCATATTTTTCATTTAATGGAAATTCACATTTGAAATATATGATGTTGTATCTGACCAAATGTAGCACTTGTGTCCTAAAGATATCTTTTCATATTTGTCATTGTAAATAGTTTGTTTGATACACTATTGTCCATGAGAACAGAGAGATATCCATATCGATCCTCTACAGGCAGATAATCTTTTAAGCTAATATCTACCTTTGCATCCAATATTATTTCATGTTTCCTGGAATCTATCAGTAATTACAGTATTTTTTTCCTGTCACATTGGGAAAAGCATTTACTACAAACACTAAATGTGTTAACAGGCTAGTAGAAATTGATAGCATGTTCGATTTTTCCAAGAATATACTCATATTTCAGATTAATGATTGTAACCTGACTAGTATGTAATGACTTAGTAGGAGGAACCGAGATAAAGCAACCTTATATAGCCATTAATTACCCTGTCCCCTTAAAAAATAGAAAAATCAAAGTATTTTCTTGTTGGGAATTCTGTTCAGTTAAAACTAGATAGCACAAATTCAAACATAACACAAAGTCATTTTTTCAAATATAAATATTACTTTATTCCCAAACTCTTTAGATATGAGTTTTAATTGTCCAGCAAATGTTGGCTAATCCAGCAGGTACTGTGTCCTTATGGTACTGTGCAAAAACAAGGATTCCAAACCCAATATGAGACTAAAAGCAGAGCCTTGTCTGTATCCTTCTATCCAAATTCAACCGCGGGAATAATTCTGATACTGTGCAAAGGGAGAACAGTCTCCTGAAATGCCCTGCAGATTATCTGCACTGTTACATTTGATGTAATCTGATTTGTCAGTGATTACACAGTTCACCACAATGAAGCAATGTACACAAAAAATGTCATTAAATTAGCAGAAAAATGTGTCACATGACAACTGCAATCTGAGCCTAAAAATAACTCGGATTGCAAATCAAACCGAACATAACAATAAGTGACTTAATAATGTGCACTGACAATTTTAGGAAGAGTATATTTTATATTGACTAAGCTTTAGCAGTATGCAAATGGTATTGCCTACACCAATAGGACAGTTTTTCTTTCTTAATTTTTCTTTTTTTCTGATAGTATTCCATCTCAGTCTGAATGTTAGGCAAAATTTTTACCTTCTCTTATTCTACAATATTTATATACATTATCAGTTTACAACGATTTCTCTAATGTAAGATTCTATTTTTTTTTTTTTTTTGCCAGAGTTAGACAGTGAGAGAGACACACACAGAGAGAGTTATACACAGTGAGAGAGAGAAAGAGAGAAAGGTCTTCCTTCCATTGGTTCACTCCCCTAATGGCTGCTAGGGCTGGCGCACTACACCCATCCGAAGCCAGGATCCAGGTGCTTCCTCCTGGTCTCCCATGCGTGTGCAAGGCCCAAGCACTTGGGCCATCCTCCACTGTCCTCCCAGGCCACAGCAGAGAACTGGACTGGACGAGGAGCTACCAGGACAGAATCCAGCGACCCAACCGGGACTAGAATCCGGGGTGCTGGCGCCGCAGTCAGAGGATCAGCCAAGTGAGCCACAGCACCAGCCCATAAGATTCTATTTAATCCATTGTCTCCTGTGAGGCTTAGTTTCCTTAGGCCTTAGCATAGTTTCCCTCTACTTTCCTCAGTCGTGGTCCTTGGTAAGTACTTTCATATCTTTTCTGTGCCTCTATTTCTTTCTGAATAAATCATCTAGGTTTCCTTGGAATCTATCAACCTTTTGGTCACAAGTGAGGAATGAAATAAAGAGTGATGGTTTGTAGAATGGAAAGAGTGACCCCACCCCAAGACATTTATTTGGAAAACCAAATCTTCTGGCATATAAGGGAAGTGACAGGTAATGGAGCTAAGAAGACATGAGCTCCTTCATGTCTCAGCCACTGGGACTCTGAATCAGTGATACTCCACACATTTCCTTGTAAAAGACATCCATCCACCTAGACAAGGATACATACACTAGAGCAGCAATAACTTATTGAAAACCATAGATTTTTATGGGAGATTTCTAGAATAAAAGATGAAGGGTATGATAAGTAAAAGATATTTATAATTTAGTGATATTGCTGACCTCTTATTCAAGAATAGAAATAAATTATTCTTTAATAGAATAGACCTTCTCTAGGTGCCATTTTTAATGTATTTTATTTGAACTTTTCAAAGTACATGCTTTTGCTTTTTTTAAAAGCTTTTATTTAATGAATATAAATTTCCAAAGTACAGCTTATGGATTACAGTGGTTCCCCCCCCCCATAACTTCCCTCCCACCTGCAACCCTCCCCTTTCCCGCTCCCTCTCCCCTTCCATCCACATCAAAATTCATTTTCAATTCTCTTTATATACAGATGATCAGTTTAGCATATATTAAGTAAAGATTTCAACAGTTTACCCTCACATAGGAACACAAAGTGAAAAATACTGTTGGAGTACGAGTTATAGTATTAATTCACAATGTATAGCACATTAAGGACAGAGATCCTACATGATATTTTTTTAAAAATTGATTAATTTTCTATGCAATTTCCAATTTAACACCAAGTTTTTTTTCATTTTTAATTATCTTTATATACAGAAGATCGATTCAGTATATACACTAAGTAAAGATTTCTTCAGTTTGCACCCACACAGAAACACAAAGTATAAAAATACTGTTTCAGTACTAGTTATAGCATTACTTCACATTGGACAACACATTAAGGATAGATCCCACATGAGACATAAGTACACAGTGACTCCTGATGTTGATTTAACAATTTGACTCTCTTGTTTATGGCGTCTGTAATCTCCCTAGGTTCTAGTCATGAGTTTCTGAGGCTATGGAAGCCTTTATGGTTCGCTGACTTCGATCTTATTCCGACAGGGTCATAGTCAAAGTGGAAGTTCTCTCCTCCCTTCATAGAAAGGTACCTCCTTCTTTGATGGCCCCGTTCTTTCCACTGGGATCTCACTCACAGAGATCTTTCATTTAGGTCTTCTTTATTTTTTTTTTCCCAGAGTGTCTTGGCTTTCCATGCCTAAAATACTCTCATGGGCTCTTCAGCCAGATCCGAATGCCTTAAGGGCTGATTCTGAGGCCAGAGTGCTATTTAGGACATCTGCCATTCTATGAGTCTGCTGTGTCTCCCACTTCCCATGTTGGATCGTTCTCTCCCTTTTTGATTCTATCAGTTAGTATTAGCAGACACTAGTCTTGTTTGTGTGATCCCTTTGACTCTTAGACCTATCAGTGTGATCAATTGTGAATTGAAATTAATCACTTGGGCTAGTGAGATGGCTTTTGCTTTTAACAAAATATTTCTCATTCAATTGCACAAATAATTATTTGGTTTTGTATACTCTCCAAATTCTTGATATATTTGCCATCAATAGATGGATATCAGAACTTGATTTCACACTGCTGAAAAATATAAAACTCTGGCATTCAGCGTCTTACATAGGATCACAATCTTTCTTAGTGATTTTTTTTAAGTACACTGTCCAAAGCTTCAGTCCATAGATTTAAAGATTTCCCAAGAGTATGCTCAAGAACCTGCTATTTTACACAGCTCATCAGGGGCCGGTGCTGTGGCGCAGCAGGTTAATGCCTTGGCATGAAGTGCTGGCATCCCATATGAGCATTGGTTCATGACCAGTTCAAAAACTGAAATATGAATTTTTAGTAATGTAAGAGGGAAGATAATTGATAAATGAGAAATAAAGAACATATTTCACATGGTGAGCAAATGCTATTCATTCTCCTAACATTGGCATAACTCGTTGTAATTCGTGGAACCTTTGCACAGAGCTTCAGCATTGCATGAAATCTCCATTGCACTTGATTTTAGTATTACCAACATGACACCAATATTGATTCTGTCACATAACGTTAGTTAATATATGGCATCCTCCACAAATAAACTTTAAGCAGCTTCAGGGGAGATGGAGTAAATTTTCCCAATCAGCATGTTACTTTCCCAATCCACTAGAATTTAAAACAACACTAGGTTTGTAGCTGACATTCAAGAAACATTTGTTGAACAAATAAATTAATAAATGATGTAATGTGTTGAGTCCGACCAAAAGAAACAAAAGTACAAGATAAATCAGCCAGAAAACTGTTAATCATGGCAGAAATCTATTTCCTTGTTGTCAAAATTTAGATATAGTAAGCTAATTAATTATAATTATGCATAAAAGGCCGTATCTACTCAAAACTATATTTTTCTTTCAGTTTTAAGTTTACATTCAATAGTATATAAATAGGAGTGCTACTTCTTGACTGCAGCAAATTTACAGGAACAACATGTAAAATGTCTCACACCTATGGAACTCATTAATAGTAGTAATTAGACCTAAAATTTCAGAAGAAAACACTTTTACACAGTTTCTTGAGAAATGAGCTCACCTACCTTAAGTTAAACATGAAAGAGCCAAGGTTTTATGTCTAAAAAGTTTTTGCTCTAAAAGAGCATGATATTTTGATTTCTATTTTCTTCCCACAGTAGAATAATCATGAACAAAATACATATGTGGCCAAATAGAATTTCTTCATCAAGCTTTGTGAATTACTGAATTTTACCTTAAGGCAATAGAATTCAATTATTTCATATCTTGAGCCCCTTAAGGCCCTATTAAAATATAGATATATAGATTTTGTGAAAGACAAATGCACCTGTATGCAAAACGTTTAATATAATTTGGAGAGCTTTTCTTATCTCTCCAACTTTCAAGTTAAGATCCTCTATTCCTCCTTTGGAAAACTATTGATTTTTAATTGCCAAGAAGCATGACTCAGCATGTTATTGCCTGAGGCTGAACAGGCTTTATTTTGCAGAGTTTCTTTGCTACTCTGTCCCACCAGGACAGCCCTACCTTAGAATTGCTTCAAGATCTAATTCAACTTTAAACTGTACAATATCCCTAATATTTAATCTCTGTACCTCATTTCCCATTCACTAAAGTCTATTCTTTCTTCCATCATTACTCACAACAGCACATGAATCAGGTGTGTGTATGTTATTCATTATGAAAAATGAATTATTCACTTAGAAATATCATTCTCTTACTATCCTCTTTTTAAAACTAATATCATATAGTAGTTACTGGTGCGTGGACAAATGCCAACTACCAAAGTTCTTTGGGTGCAAAGTCCAAACCTATCACAGAGGGCACTTTTAATTCATCTGAGGAAATGATCCCCATTGACCAACCATAATTTTCTAAAGGATAGCTTTGAATATCAAGGGATTTGGGGGACTTTTTAACCTGGTAACAACAGCAACAATGACAACAATGAAGATGGCAATGATGGGCAAACAATCATCAGCAGATTCTCCTCAGTTCAGAACTTTATTGTATTCTCAAAATGACAGGATTTCCTTTAAGTCACCAAGAAAAATATCTATCATAATATCTTTATAACACTGATTGTTCCCTGCTGGCAAAATGAATCATCAAAGAAAACTTACTTTTGCATCATCAATATCTAACTCCATCTATTTTATTGTGTTTGTTTTGCTAATAAAAACATCATATAGAATATCTCATACTGAAATGTATTGAATGATGAACCCTTGGAGTTAAAATACTGCTACTTTTTTTCTATCAGATAGTTTGTGGTTACTCTAAAATTAATTTTTTAAAATTTTCTCCAAAATTCTGCCCCTAAGATTAAAGGAATTGATGGTTTGAACTTTAATACTATTTTATTTCACTTTTTTCTATGTCAATTTTTCTGATGAACAAACATGGAAATTTTCATGATTATGAATGAATCTTAATCCATTTTTGCAAAGAAGGAAAAGGATCCTAAGCAGAGGAAAATTGGCATTATCTATTTCTTCCTAAAACCTGCACAAAAAAAAAGTATATGCTTTCTTGATTTGGAGCACTTAAGTTCTAGGTTGATCAAGTAATATACAAGCAAAAACAACAAAAAACAAACAAAAGAAAACCTTTTCATACACCCCTCAACACTCAAGTCTCTAATTTCATCACCTGCAATATCGAAACATTCTAGGGTCTTTCTATGCAACAAAATCTATTGATCAGCACCACGAACATCACCAGGCAGCTGAATAGAAACAGGAAATCAGGGCACTCAGAAATCCCCAGAATTACAGAATCGCAGTATTTCTTGTAACAAGATCCAGAGGTGACCTGTAACCATTCCACTTTGACAAAGCATTGGTCAGGATGGTTTACCAAAACTCAAGGGAAATAGGTTCCTTATTTCAGAGGAAAATATTGGCAGGAGAAGGGAATATTTTTCTCTGCACTTTCAGAATATTTCACCTATTTTCAGAAGTATTTGCAGATCACATTGTCTAGTTTTAAGGAATGCACATGTGGCCACTTGCGAGCTCAATCAAGAAATGAAAGATGATTTTATAAACAAAAGTTTTATACAAAAAGTAAAGAGAACAAAAGTGACTAGACAGAGCAAGTTTGTTGGCAAATGTGTACATTTGTTTTCTTTGACAGAAACAGATGAAAACAGATTGACTTCTCCAGAAAGATAATAAGGAAAATTTGCCTAAGAGCATGCTATTGAAAATAAAATATAGAAGCAATGAAGTACAGCATTGACAGGTAACAAGAAAACAAGCACAGCAGAGAAAGGATGTTTATTGTAATGCCCAGGAATATGTAGCAATGCCATGAGTCTCAAAATTGATTTTCCTGTCTTCTGAGGCAATGGTTTCTTGAAAAAAATAAAATAAAATACAAAGGAAGAAAACACTAACCATCAGAAGTAGGACTAAGGCACAAAAGCAACTGTGTTGCAAGCATAATAATATTAGGACAGTGTCATTTGCAGGAAGAAATATCTTCCTTCTACTTGCTGACTTTAAGAAATGCCTGTAGGGATATAAAACATGTTGGTAGAGAAAAATTTCTAGGCACATACAGCTCAGAAAATTATAGTAATGTTTTTGTCAATTATCTCAAATGAAAAAAAAAAGTCTTAAATAGGAAAGTCCAGTTAAATTATGTAGTTTCCTTAGTAATTCGTTAATGTGAATATTTACCCCTAATTCTTTGGCTATATATAGCACATTGATCTCTGAAAGAAATAGTTCAAGAAGCAAACGTGAGAAGAAAGTCACACTTGCCAAAGCAAAGGAAAAGGGATGTTTTCAAAGGCAGTGATAATTTTCTCCATCAACAAATGTGTCCATATGTCTGTGTTAGAGAAATACAAAATATCAGGACAGCAGGAAAATATCTTGCATCCCCTGGTTAAGCTAAGAAGTTTGTATACTTTTAAAATAATGTAATCATCAACTATCTGAGCAATTCAAAGACCTTGGTGAAAGTTTTAATCGACGGAGAGGGGGGAAAAAAGATGAGTCTGATACATTCAGGTCAGGATTTTCCCAAGCAGAGACACAAAAAGCAACTTAAATATAGAAAAGAAAGTGTTTAAACTGTACAAGGATGTTTTGGAAATATGAGCTGTGAATGTGTAACAAGTCTCCAACATTCCCAGGGCAATTGCATAAAAAAGCAATGCTTCATTTTCTAGTATGTTTAGTAAGTTTCTGGAAGTCTTTTTAAGTACTGGCACAGGCCATTTGCATAAGTAGAGAATTCTAAGCACTATGCCTAATAGAGTGAGCACCAAGGTTCTGTAAGCAGGTCATTCTGAAGAGTATTTAAAGGACGCGGTACTGAGAGCTGGATATGTTAGCCTTTTTGAAGAGTAATACTGGTAGAGCATTACACAGATCATTGGTATGAAGCCTGGAAAGCAATTATTGAAAATATGTAAACATAAAACAACAATGCGTCCTTGTAAGCAGCAAATCTTCATTAAGTCTTTTGGCATTGATTACATTCACATGATTCATTTTGAATTCTTAGTAATGTGAATTTAATGCATAATTTTTATGTAATGACTTTTTTAATTACCACATAATCATGGGTGGAAAAAGTGTCTTCCATTTGGTCCATTTTATGAAGCTAAGCAAATAAATCTATAAAATAATTTATTCTGCTAGTTGCCTGGAAACCTTATTGTTGATATGACAACCCTGGCATAGTAAATCACTACTTTCTTTCATTTGCACGAAGAACTCATGTATTTTCGGAAGAAATGAGGTCTTCTTTCTTTTCCTTATACTGCAGTGACATCTACAGAGAGGAATGAAGAAAAATTGGGAGGAAAAGACTAAGAAAAAACTTTGCTTTCTTTATTTTAAAAAATATCCTAACATATTGTATATTAAAACTTCAGGCATTAAGAAAGAGGTTGACTCCTTTAGAAATTTCCTAAAAATCTCAGAGGGCCTAATATATAGAAGCTTCTAATTTGTACTTCCTGAAAAATCTTGGCTAATAGCAATTTTTCAAACAATATTAGTCAATGATAATTCCAGAAAGAAGTAATCATTTCCTTCATAAAGATCCATAAATACTTATATTATTAAAGGATCAGCACTTATAAAGTATAAATAATCATTTATCTTCATAGTTTCTTTTTATTTATTTATTTTTATTTTATTTATTTAAAAGAGAGAGATCATCCATCTACTAGTTCACCCCATGAATTCCTGTCAGATTCAGGAACTCAAACTGCATCTCCCAAAACTGTCAGGGACCTACCTACTTTAGCCATCACCCACTGCCTCCCAGGATATGCATTATCAAGGAGCTGTAATCAGAAACATAGCTGGGACTTGAAACCAGGGACTCAATTGTAGAATACAACTACACAGCTTTGTCAGAAATACTTCATCCTGTATTTTGCAACTCACTACTATATTTATTTCTATAGATTTGAAGATTTTTTCCTATTCCTTTGATATAATTTGAACAAATAAGCCTTTGTTCTTGGAAGGTGGATATGAGTTCTGAATTAAGCATGCCAATCTTTGCATCAAATAAATTATAAATGAAAACTTTCATTTCTCATTCACTAAATGTCTATGTCCTCTCTGACTACAAAGATTGATCAGAGAGGAAAAAGATCTTAATCCCCATGTTCTGGAGACCATAAGTGATTCCACCTGCACCTCATTAAAAAGAGCAAGAATAAAAATAATTCTTTTTTTGTCAGGATCAGTATCACAACAGAGACTTTTAAGAAAAAAAGAAGTCACTTCGACTATACCCTATTGAGACATCTCTGTTTCCTACAGGGCTTCAACATGTTCCACAATGACAGATATCAACATGACTTCTAAGAAACTGTAAAGTTATTAAAAACAGTCTGAAAAAGTCATTGTATTAGGGGCAAGGAACAATTCAAAGACTCCCTGTCTTAAATACTTTCTCATTTATTTATTTCCTTTACAAGGAAATCAAGGGGAAAGGAATGTCATCATCATTATCATCATTATGATCACTACTATGTTGTTAGGTATGGTGGGGATTTAACTGCATGAACAATAGTGATTTATCTCTCTAAAAACAGGATTGAGCAATGAAGAGGCTGGTAATTGTGGGAAGACTCAGTTGGGACAGACAAGAGTTCCAGTTCCAGAAAATCAATTATATTACATCTACTGGCACTTATGAAGCATCTGCTATGTACCAAACACTGAGTTTACCAGCAAAAATAAAAAATAAAGTGAAAATGTGGCATTCAGCAACATGAAAATTATTCTAAAACATAATGATGGTCTAGAAGACAGTACAGATTTGTCTTAAAGAAAGAAAAATAGAGATAGGTGGGTAAGCAGATAGAAAAATGATAGATGCCTACACACATACATATAAATCAGTAGTTACCTAGATAATTACATAGTTGACAGACAAATTATTTTGTATGTAACTTTGAGATGACAAATTTAATTCTTAGGAGTTTCATCATGTATTATTATTATGTTAAATGTGTAGAATGGGTATTTCTTAGGGAAGATATTGCTTCACCAAAACAAAGTACTTACTTTTCTGCCTCTGGCACCACATATTTCAAAAGGACATGAGTCAATATGTCAGAGTCTCTTTCTTTTGAAGAAAATCCCTTAATCCTGCCTTCATCTGAGGCAAGGTACTCATTGCAGTAAACCTCACTGGAGCATTATGCAAAACATGGAACCATGTCCCACATTCACAATGTTTGTCCACTGCACATTTAGTGTCATTCACAGCTAAGATCCTGATACTTGAAAGAAAATGCTGATGAAATATTAAATAAAGCAAGAGTTATGGGATATTGATACACATAAAATAAAAATATGGACAAATAAGGGACCTCCTATAGTGTGCATCAAGCTATCAAAAATAATTTAAAGACCAATACCTTCACAAAAGGGACTAAGGTTCTAATCGTATGACAGTTGACCTGCTTCACTTTTCATTGCAAAGTCTCAAACATGTTTACAACTCATTTGTTCCATTTTTCTAAGATAATCAGATAATAAATCCAAAATGAGATTCTATATATGGTCCACACCTGTGAGAACAGTAATGCAAACCTTGGGAATCATTTGTGTCATAACTTCTCTTTCAATGGCTATCTGATTACCTGGAAAATGGGCTGTAGCCCCTGGCTGGAATCTTGAAGCCTGCAAGGTATGCTAGGTCTAGGATAATTCAGCAGGTATGACCCACAAAATAGAAACAAAATCAAAATTTTAAACTCAAGATCTTTCTCTGACCTGCCCATTCATGCCTTTTTTCTACTGGCTGATTATAGATTCCTTATTTCCTCACCTGTAACTTTTATTGCCTAGATCTGCCAATTTGACACACCAGCAGATCAACTTTTTCTGACCCTTATACCTCCTATGTTATTTCTAGCTCTAAGTCTGACTCTGTATCTTTACTTCATGCTTAGAGTTGTCCTTTCTTAGAGGATCCTGAGGGTCTCCTGTCCCTTCCATTTCTCTGGGATAGTGCCCTGCCTCCAATACTGGCTCAGTCCACAGTGGTTGGACTCTGACAAGTGGTCTTATATCAGCTAGGGGTTGTATAAATCAGAAAATTGAACCAACATTGGGAGATCTGCCCCTGCACCTTGGTGATCTACCAATGTCACCAAACCCTTCTAAAAATCAGGCCTTTTCTTTCAATCCCCCAAAAATCCATCTTACTGATACTTTATGAACATTCTATGCATCAGAGCTTTGAAAGACATGAAAAGCAAATGCAAGTGACCACCGTAGATATGGTGTAGAAAGCCACTGCTGAACTTCTAGAGTTCCTATTGAGTTTGTGGCCTCTGGCTTCACTTGGTTTTTTCTCACTTTGAGGTTTAAAATTTGTGCAGCTTAATAGTGTGCCATTCCATTATAACAAAATAGTGGTAATTCCACTAGGATGTGGAATTTATCCATGCAGTTATCCAGTAAATGCCTATTCAACACCGTGCTGTGTGGGTTTCTTAAATAACCAGGTGAGCAAGACAAAGAGGGTCCTTGCCTACTGACTGATTCTAGTCTTGCACTGAGGAACAGAAAATTAACTATGATAACATGGTCATCAGAGGTGTACATTAAAAGAAAGGTAATGAATACGAAGGAGAATTAGAAATAACTACAAAGTGATAATGATCTTGTCTGAGACCACCTGAAATGGTTTTCTAAGGACAGTACTTTTCTGCTGAGGCTTGGAACGTGAGTAGGATTTAATTAGGTCAGGAGAGTAATTGTGAGGAGGAAATGTTCCTGGCAGGAGAGATCACCCTGTGCAATGACACTGAAGGAAAACCAGCCTTTGAGGAACTTAAGGAAAACCGCTGTGACTAGAACACGGAAGGCAAAGAGGATGTTTGGTGATAGCTGCGAAGCCCTAGCCCAGATGGCTATAAACATTACTGAGTGATCAAAGTAACCATGAGTGTGTATAACGCTGACTATCTTAATATAGTTGACAAATGTTCTTCATATCACTCCTCTTCTAAAAGGTAGCTATACACCAAGTCAAATTATATCATCTAAATTACTTCCTCTTTGAGAAAAATAATATTCTCATTTTTTTTTTGACAGGCAGAGTGGACAGTGAGAGAGAGAGACAGAGAGAAAGGTATTCTATTGCCATAGGTTCACCCTCCAATGGCCGCCGTGGCTGGCACGCTGCGGCCAGTGCACTGTGCTGATCCAAAGACAGGAGCCAGGTGCTTCTCCTGGTCTCCCATGGGGTGCAGGGCCCAAGCGCTTGGGCCATCCTCCACTACACTCTCAGGCCACAGCAGAGAGCTGGCCTGGAAGAGGGGCAACCAGGACAGAATCCGGCACCCTGACCAGGACTAGAACCCGGTGTGCCGGCGCCACTAGGCGGAGGATTAGCCTATTGATCCACGGCGCTAGCCAATATTCTCATTTTTGCCTTTGTTTTTCAAAATCACCTGAAGTGATTGAAGAATGGTTCACACCACTTATAAATGGCAAGCAAGTCACACATTCTCTACCTGTCAGAATTCAAACAGTTGTAATTATTCCCCACAGATATCTTCATTTATTTGCAAGATATACAACGTTTTAATCATTGAGTAATTTTTGTCATTATACAGACAAATACAGCAATCCAATCATAATAGTTAATAACACTTCACTGTTTACTTTGGGTCAGGAATGGTGATGAGTACATTACCTAAGTGACTTTCCCAAAGCCAGGACTGGAACCCACCTTTCTGGATGGTTCAATCAGTGTTCTTACCATCATTAGCTCATCAGCCATAGCAGGTTACAAGGTAAGTATTTAGTAGAGCAGGAATACGTGCCAACTTGGAGATTTACTTAGTACCTACTTGTATGGATTTCTAGTATAGAGTCACAAGTTGAGGTATTGACTGTGAGAGAAATTAAGGCAAGCAGTTGGGTTTTGTGTTTACAGCTAGGATTACTATTTTTTATAAAGCTTTTATTTAAAGAATATAAATTTCCAAAGTACAGCTTATGGATTACAATGCCCCCCCCATAACTTCCCTCCCACCCGCAACCCTCCCCTTTCCCGCTCCCTCTCCCCTTCCATTCACATCAAGATTCCTTTTCAATTCTCTTTATATACAGAATATACGTTTAGTACATATTACGTAAAGATTTCTACAGCTAGGATTATTATTCAGAGATGTTTTAGGACAAAGAAAATGTATCCTTTGAGAAATAAAACTTTGAGTATGGTTGACAGAATTTCAAGAAACATTCTTTTTAAAAAGGTTAGTGTGGCCAGTATTGTGGCACAGCAGGTTAAGTCACTGCCTGCAATGCTGGTATCCTATATGAACACCAGTTTGAGTCCTGGCTGCTCTGCCTCTGATCCAGCTCCCACCTAATGCAACTCAAAACCAGAAGATTGCCCAGGTGCTTTGGCCCATGCTACCAATGTGGGAGACCAAGACTGAGATCCAGGCTCCTGGCTTCAAGGCCACCTGGGGAGTGAATCAGTGATGGAAGATCTCTCTCTCTCTCTCTCTCTCTCTCTCTCTCTCTCTCTCTCTTCCCTCCTCTCTCTTCTCTTCCTTCACTTCTCTCCTTTCTCCCTCCTCCTCTCTGTAAATAAGCCTTTCAAATAAATAAATCTTAAATACAAAAGAGAGAAGCCAAGAAAAGTCATTTTTCAGGACTGAATGCTTTTTTAAGATTTATTTTATTTATTTGAAAGACAGAGTTACAGAGAAAGGGAGAGAGAGAGAGAGAGAGAGAGAGAGAGAGAGAGAGAGAGGTCTTCCATCTGCTGGTTCACTCTCCAGATGCCTGCAACAGCCAGAGCTGCACCGATCTGAAGCCAGGAGCCAGGAGTTTCTTCTGGGTCTCCCACATGGGTGCAGGGGCCTAAGCACTTGGGCCATCTTCTATTGCTTTCCCAGGCCATAGCAGAGAGCTGGATCAGAAGTGGAGTGGCCGGGACTAGAACTGGCACCCATACGGGGTGTCAGAGCTTCAGGACAGGGCTTTAACCCACTGATCCACAGCACCAGTGCCTCAGGGCTGCATATTTATTTAAGAAATTTAAGTAACTGTGCATGCTTTAGAATATGTTGGCTGCAAGGGTTAAGCACGACAATAGACAAGGTGAATGATTCTGCCCAATGACTTCTTTCTGCAAGGGGAACGGAACTCTGGATACTTTTAGAGATCTTTTTTACAAAATTTTTATTTTTATTTTTTGAAGATGCATACATTTATTTTCATTTGAAAGGCAGAGCAACAAGGGCAAGAGAGAGAGAGAGAGAGAGAGAGAGAGAGAGAGAGAGAGAAACCTCCCATACAGCAGTTTGCTCTCCAAATGGTTGCAACAGCTACATTAGAGCCAGGCTGAAGCCTGGAGCTACAATTGGAACCTGCACTCTGATATGTGATGCCAGCACAGCAAGGGGTGGTTTAACACACTGCACCACAATCCTGGACTCTACTTTTATTGTTAGTTGACAATTAATAATTTCATTTAGTTATAAAGTACAATTTAATGATTTGATATATGCATACATTGTAGAATGAAATTCAAGCTAATTGACATATTCATCAGCACCTAGTTAGCTTTTTTGTTTGCTTGCTTTATAATTTAAGGCAAGGATAGAAAGGAAATCTGTGCCATCTGGTCTCTATAACAAAGAAACCACATGCCACTTCACCTAAAAAGGGAGGGACGCTTTTATCCAAGCAACAAAATACATCTTCCATTGAGGAATGAAATGGTAAGTCTATTGCACAGTTGGGTATTTGCATTGTCATGTATGTTTTAGATGTAATCAGCAATACATCTCCCACAAGACAGAACACTAAACATGAAGCGTTTTTTCTTTCTACTGTGTGACATACTCTGGAGACAGATGAAAACAGGCTGTGATCTTGTCATGACACCTACATGAAGCACTTGAAGGAAGAGATTTTTGTTTTAAATCGATGTGGCATAACATTATCTATAGATTTAGCTGATAAACAAACAAGTTAACCTCCTCTTCTTCACTAGGTGATTAGCTACATATTAAGTGTAAAATGCTTATTTTTGAAGAAGTTCATACAGGGTGTTTCTGTGGGATTTTCAAACTGGGTTTGATCGAGTCTTAGGGTTACGCAGAGGGCCTTAAAAGACCCACCTCACAGGTTGAGGCCTAGAATAGGGGAAAGCAGCTTGGAAAGGTTGTATCCATTCTTATTCATATGTATTTCCTTGTATTTATTCAATACAATTTTATTTAGTGCCTACAAAAATAAGTAAATGAGTTCTCTCTAAATCTTATGCTTACTGAATTGCTGTGTAATTACTGTTCTATGATCCCATTAATATTTTTTCAAAAATACATATGGTTGTATTCATTCATTTGTTTTTGAATCAAAATATGCAAGCAACATTGGATAGGAAGTAGAAATACTACTATTTCTCATAGAGTTCCCATAGAGTTAGAATCTAGAGGAGGGCTGGAGATACTAATTAAATTGACCATGCAAATAAATATCTAATCACATTTATGGAAGAATTTCCTAGCAGTAAATTGAGATATTTTCAGAAATGAGATTGACTTTATTGCCAAGGTCAGAGGAAGGCTTCAAATAAGCAAGCGCAGAGGGAGTAATGCTTCTGGTGGAGTGCAGTCAAGCATCCTGAGGACTGGGTGAAGGGAAGTCATGAAAGGCTGAGAAGTCAGAGAGGCCAGAAAGGAGGGAGGAGGAGATAGGGCAGAGTAGACAGAGCTGAGCATGAAGAAGTAGGAGCAGACAGACAGAGCTTCCTGAGCCATGCTAGTGGATGTTCTCAGGGACACTTTTCTCCTGCTGTTCCCCCAGGCCTTCAGGTAATTCAAATGGTACAGTGATGGTTTTTGTTCACTTCCAGATTTACTGTTAAAACTCATCTAGACATTTGCCCAGTAAGTGGAATTAATTCTTCAAATAAACTGAAATTAATACCTTCTCACACGTAACAATTGCGAATATGCTTTAAAAACTCACTGAATCTGCTTCTTAGAAATTTCAAAACACTGCTATGCATACTAGTATACACTAGCAAAAAGTTCTAAAAGCGTGGTTGACTTATTGTGGGATGCTAGAAAATATTCTTTTAAAACAAAATAAAATGTACTCAACACTTTGTTGGTCCTCTAGCATTTTTATTTTGTTTTTCTCAAAAATTAAAGATCTAAGATTTCTAACCCAGCTAGCTGCCCCATTATATAAAACTGCAAGTTTAGAAACACGTAAGCTTCAAAAATGTTTCCTAACCCAAATTTTCTACTTATGCTTTTACTGGAAAAAAGAAAAGGAAAAAGAGAGTCGAACTATTTGTTAAAATCAGAAAGATGTTTTTAAAGTTTTGATTTTTATTTGATAGGCAGAGATGAAGGGGAGAGAGAGAAGAAGATAAGAAGAAGAAGAAGAAGAAGAGGAGGAGGAGGAGGAGGAGGAGGAGGAGGAGGAGCTCCTGTGAGCTGATTCACTTTCCAAATACCCACAAAAGTCAGGGGTGGTCCAGGATCAAAACCAGGAGCAAGGAGCTCAACCCAGGTCTCCCACAAAGCTGACAGGAGTCCAACTACTTGTGCCACCATTAATGCTTCCCAGGCTCTGAATTGGCAGGAAATTGGAGCCAGGAATTGAACCCAGCTATATGTGTGCTGACTGCTAGGCTAAATGCCTGCTGACAACCAGCAAAGCTTCCTTTGCAGAGCTTCTTGCCTGAAGAAGCCCTGTAAGACTCCAACCCCAGTCCTCACTTTCTGCTTCGCTTTGATTTCAAGACCTTAGGAAGAAAGGGATCAATTGTGTCACCATGAGAACATTGAGTCTTAAGTAACAAAGGACAGCATTCAGAAACAAAGGGTCCCACAAAAAAAAAGTGTGGGGGGCCGGCGCTGTGGCTGAAAGGGTAAAGCCACCACCTGCAATACTGGCATCACATATGGGTGCCAGTTCCAGACCCAGTTGCTCCACTTCCAATCCAGCTCTCTGAGATGGCCTGGGAAAGCAGGTGAAGATGGCCCAAGTGCTTGGACTTCTGAACCTGCGTGGGAGACCTGGTTCCTGGCTTCGGATTGGCTCAGTTCCAGCCATTGCGGCCAACTGGGGAGTGAACCAGTGGATGGAAGACATTCGCTCACTCTCTCTCTCTCTCTCTCTCTCTCTCTTTCTCTCTCTGCCTCTCCTTTGTGTGTATAATTCTGACTTTCAAATAAAATTATTTAATCTCAAAAAAAAAAAACAAAACAGCTTGTTGATTGACTCAAGTGAAAACCATTTGATTTGAATTTCTAATGTCACCGACTGCTTTCTTTTTATTTTTCTAATTTCACCTTCTGGTCATTCTAACACCTCAAGTATGATATAAAAAAAATAAGAGCAGTTAGTTTTAGGTGTCATATACTTTTGACAGAATGAAATTACATTTGCCCTTGTCATCTCTGTGATATGTAAGTTCAAAATTTCTTAAAGTTGTATTGTTGAAAATAATGTTTCCTTCTTTCTCTATGCTTTATTTGCTTATTTCTTCTTGTTAAGATATGTGTTTCTTGATGATTTATAGACCATAATTTACATTTTGTATATATATATATATATACACACATATATAATATTTGTCTATTAACACATGTGAAATACTCCCACAAAAGCAGTTTCTAGTTGCATAACACCCCCAACATCAAAGTGAATGTTAAACAATGCTGTCACCAGGGAGTTCAAAAAAACAAAAAACAAACAAAAATTCATTTCATTTCTGTGAGTTACTGTTGCCATTAATGTCAAACCATTACTACACAGAATTGTTAACTTCTAGTTGTTTAATTTAGGACAAAATTTTCTTGCCAGAATGTTTCAAATGCATACACTCTTGAACAATGATTTGCAATTCATTTAGTTAAGAAATCACAGCTTAGATGCAGCACCTGGTTTTCAGTGAGTTCAGACTTTTCCCCCATTTTTCTACCTGGCTTGACTGGACTGAGGTACAAGTCAATCAAGTGTGGAGCCAAAGGTCTCACAGCAATACAGAGTCTGGTACAGCAGTCAAGTCCACAAGTTCTCCTTGCAAGCCCTGTCCCATGAGCCTTCTTCAAATATAGATATTAGTTTATGAATTCCAATTTTGATCACGGGTTCCGGCAGCCCTGTCTCTGTTAAAATTGGACATTTGGCTAAAGATCGCAGTCGTAAAACCCATAATTTTAGAGCATCTTCCACAACACACGTCCAGCTTCGTGGTGTTAATATTCAGCAACATGGCTTTCTTTGGTTAGCGTGCATCCTCTTTGACAAACCCTGCTATGTACTCTATTCCTAAGAAACATGACCAGAAAAATGTACCCTTCACAAAGCACATACGTAAAGCACAATTTTGAGGACTAAGGCTTGAGGTTAAGACCCAGTTCTGCCATTATCTGACTGTGTGGTCTGAGCAGGATCTTGATTCCCTGCAGACGTATTTAATATCAGTAAAATACGAGAAAATAACACTGTACCACTCAAGACAGTGTGGTGAATGAAAAAACTTTGATAGCATTTGGAACAGCGGTTAGGACACCGTGTCATACTCAGGTTTGCGTCCTGGTTGCCCTGCAGATTCCAGCTCCCTGCTAATACATATCCTGGGAGGCAATATGTGACAGTGCAAGTAGTTGGATCCCTGCCGCCTTTGTGGGAGACCCAGATTGAGTTCCAGTCTCCTGGGCATTTGGAAAGTGAACCAGGAGATGGGAGGTCTTTCTCTTCTGCACTGTCTTTCTCTATGCCTCTCCTCTTTTTCTTTCTCTCTCTCTGCCTCTCAAGTTAAATCAACAAATTTTTTAAAAAGTTCAATAACACATTTTATTTTAATGAAAATATTTTAAATTTTATAGACAGGTAACAACAGTCGATGTTAGATAGATACGATGTTAGATGGAAATACACAAATCATTGGTTAGCTATTGTATCAAGTTCCTAGCTATATGCTTACACATGAAGTTAATACATATAGAGTTTATAAATATTCACTAAAATTCAATGTGACGTTTTTCTGTTCATCTGTGGTGTAGACAGCATAGCACACAAGATATTTTTTAGGTTCTCCTGCAAACCCTGGCTTTCTTGCAGTTAGATGGATCTTTTTGACTGGTTCTGGAAAAACTAGTTTTGCAAACATAACCTTTTGACATTCCTAGAGGGAAGCACTCATGATCTGGAACTCAACTTTCCACTAATGTGTCCTCTTACCATATTAATTATCTATTGCTAAGTAACAAATTACCCCAAAATTCAACAGCTTGAGAAAACACACATTTATTATCCCTTAGTTTGTATAGGTTATGAATCCCCTGAAGCTGGGTCTTCCACATAGGTCTTTTACAAGGCTGCAATAGAATGTCAGCTGGGCCTGAGATCTCATCTGACAATTCATCTGATGATGGACTCACTGTTAATCATAGTTACATGGTAGTTTGCTAGATCCAGCTCCTTAAGAGATCCCAGCTCCCTCCTGGTCATTAGCAGGAAGCTGCCTGAGCTAGACTCTGTATAGTGGATCCCTCAACATGGCCACTGGCTTCCTCAATGTCACTCAGAGAAGTAGTCTGCTAGTAAAACAGAAGCCACAAAAATTGGAAAGCCAAAACCAAATATGAAATCCCTTCAACATTGTAGTGCACAGGTTAAAAGGGATTTATCGGGGGCAGGCACAGGGCTCACTTGGTTAATCCTCCACCTGTGGCACCAGCATCCCATATGGGCGCTGAGTTCTAGTCTCAGTTGCTCCTCTTCCAGTCCATCTCTCTTCTGTGGCCCGGGAAGGCAGTGGAAGATGGCCCAAGTGGCTGGGCCTCTGCACCCGCATGGGAGACCAGGAGGAAGCACCCAGTTCCTGGCTTCGGATCGGCACAGCGCCAGCTATAGCGGCCATTTGGGGGGTGAACCAACAGAAGGAAGACCTTTTTCTCTGTCTCTCTCTCTCTCTCGCTGTCTATAACTCTACCTGTCAAATAAAAAAAATGTTTAAATTCTTAAAAAAAAAATCATGTAGGATCTCTGTCCTTAATGTGCTGTACATTGTGAATTAAAATACTATAACTAGTACTCCAACAGTATTTTCATTTTGTGTCTCTATGTGAGGGCAAACTGTTGAAATCTTTACGTAATATGTACTAAACTGATCTTCTGTGTATAAGGAGATTTGAAAATGAATCTTGATGTGAACAGAAGGGGAGAGGGAGCGGGAAAGGGGAGGGTAGCGGAAGGGAGGGAAGTTGTGTGTGGGGGGGAGCCATTGTAGTCCATAAGCTGTACTTTGGAAACTTATATTCTTTAAATAAAAGCTTTATAAAAAAAAAGATTTATTAAAAAAAAGGGATATATCAAAGGGACAGAATTACACAAGGCCAAGAACACTGGAAATGGATGCCATATGAGAAGCTGTCTGCCATAATTACCAAGGAAAAAAAATCATTTATAAGACAAAATACCACTTTCAGTCCCATGGTAGAATGACTACATGGAGCAGAGCCTCCACTCACGCCAGATACGTGCCACTGACATTTTGAGAATTTCTCATGATGTTGAAAAATATAATTTGTAGTCAGTTTGAATCTTCAAATGACTACCTTCAAATGAGAGAAGAAACTATTCCAAAGCAGAATTAGGAGATGAGATTCACAAAGATAAAGCAGTCTTTCAAGGTAATAAGACAAATTATATTAAAACCCCTAAGCACGGGCGGGCACTGCGGCTCACTTGGCTAATCCTCCGCCTGCAGCAACAGTACCCCAGATTCTAGTCCCGGTTGGGGCACTGGTTCTGTCCCATTGCTCCTCTTCCAGTCCAGCTCTCTGCTGTGTCCCAGGAAGGCAGTGGAGGATGGCCCCAGCGCTTGGGCCCTGCACCTGCATGGGAGACCAGGAAGAAGCACCTGGCTCCTGGCTTCGGATCGGCGCAGCGCACTGGCCATAGCAGCCATTTGGGGGGTGAATACCTTTCTCTCTCTGCCTCTCTCTCTCTCACTGTCTAACTCTGCCTGTTTAAAAAAATAAATAAATAAACCCTATGCATATCCAGGACACTCTGCCTCAAAACTAATGTTCTTTTCTCTTTTTTTGTTCTCTTAATAATGTGTTTGTTAGAATCACTCCTTCCTCAGCAACCTGCCAGTGTGGTGAATTTAAATGTTTTTGGACAATAAATAGCATATTTATTGACTTTATGAAAATTCTTCTCTTGGCTCCAGATGCCCAAAGAATGAAGTGTAAATTCATAGAATGTTACAAGTAAATTGTTGTTAATTTTGTTAATACTCAAGCAAAGTTATTTGGTATATTCCCTGCATGATCCTAAAATCCTTTGCCTAACCCTCTATTTTAGCACATAATGCACTGAACTGTAGTGTTTCATGTCATTAAAACGTTCAGTTTTCTTTTCTCAGATTAATTCCCCAATAAAACTTGATTTCTCCCTGTAGGATTTATAAATACTTACCTACTGATAGTAATGATAGTGACACCACAATGTAACATTTATTCAGTGTTTACCATGCACCAGGCATTGCTCTAAGTTAGTAAAATGTAATATCTCACTTAAGCCCTATTAAAACTCAAAGTTCCTCCACATGACGTCAGCAGCTTAAAAATCCCCAAGGTCAGATGGCTAGTAAGGGCCAAAGCTAGTAAGGGCCAGAGCCCATCATGTTTGACACCAGAATCAATGTTCTTTATAAAAAAATTTATTTGTGTATTTATTTGAAAGGCAGAAAGAAGGAGAGAAATACAGAGATCTCCCATCTGCTGGTTCACTCTCCAAATGCCCACAATAGCCAGTTCTGAGCCAAGCTGAAGCAAGGAGCTGTGAAATCATCCTCGTCTCCCTTGTGGGTGACAGGAACCCAAGCACTTGGGCCATCATATGCTACCTTCTCAGTTGCATTAGCAGGAAACTAGAAAGGAAATGGAGCAGCAGGGACTTGAACTGGCAACTCAGACGTAGGATGCCAGTGTCCCATGAGGCGGCTTACTCTGTTGTGCCATGATACAAGCCCCAAAACCAATGCTCTGAACTCTGATATGTATAGTCCCTGTTGCCATTTGGAGACCCAAACACAACCTCAACCAGGTACACCCTTGCCTTCTGACCCAGCACTTGAATGAATCAGCAATTCCACCTGACATGACTAAACTATCCTATCTTAAACTGCACATTCTAAAGCAATATGAGGGGAAATATGAATTTATGATTTTTCAGAATATCCAAGGCAGAAATTTTATGTCCTAATCTTTCTCCATAAATCCTTTAACATAAGCCAGCCACGTGTCTTAGTCATGTGTATGACTCTAGCAGAATACTACAACCTAGGCAATTTACAAAAGGAAAATTTCATTTCTCACATTTCTGGAGGTTGATTAAATCAAAGGTCAAGATGCTAACATCTGGTGAAGGCTGCTGTCTGCTTCTAAGATGACTCTTTGAACACCTCACCCTTGGGAGTAGAGAAATCCTGTGCATTCACATGGCAGAAATAGAAGGACTAGAGGGATCAAACTCCTTCTATCAAACCCTTTTGTAAGGACATTAATCAAAATGTGAGTTCAAATCCCTCATGTCCTGAACATCTCCAAAACTCCCATCTCTCAGCACTGTTGCTCTGGAGATTAAGTTTCCAACACATGAATGTTGGAGTACAGAGTTAGATTATAGCAGGCTGTGAAAAGACAGAAGGTTCCTAGCTTTTCTTCTAGGTCTTATTTTGATCCTCTTTAGTCTCTAATGCCAAATCCAACTTCAAAAGAAAATGTAATCCTATTCTCAGAAATGGGCATCCTACAAATTACTGCTATCAACCAAAAGTGTTCAAAGATCAAAAGACCCCAAGAAAATAATTCATGAAAAAGAAATGTCAAGTCCTTAGTTCTTCCTAGTAGCTTAGTTCTGAATGAAGGAATTTTTGCTGGTAGCATACACTAAATCTAAATAGCACAAATGTCTGTTTACTACATTTTTTACTCATTTTACTACAAACAATATATTTCCTCCTTTTACTACTAACAATATGATTCCCTTGTTTTCCACAATTCACAGATTGAATGATAACACAATATTGGCTCATTTTCTTTTCATAATTTATTTACTCCAGAAGCAGAGAGAGAGAGAGAGAGAGAGAGAGAGAGAGAGAGATGGAGTTCTCCTATCTTCTGATTCACTCCCACACAGATAAAAGCCTCCAACATTTAGAGTTGGGCCAGGCTAAAGCCAGGAGCTGGAAACTCAGTCTCAGTCTCCATTTGGTTTGCAAAGGCCCAACTACTTGTGCCATCACTGACTGCCTCCAAGGGTGCACAATAGCAAGAAGTTGGAATGGAAAGCAGAGCCAGGATTCAAGCCTAAGAACCATGATATAGGATGTAATAGTCCCAACTGGCATAATAACCCCTAAGCCAAATGCCCATACCTAACTAATTGTGTTAGTTCTTCCAGAATTGCAATATTTTTGCTTTATTTATCCTTATTTTGCTTAGAAAACACAGAATTTCAATCTAGACACTTTTACCTTCTAATGTGATTTTGTTAGGAAGGATCCTAAACTCATATATTTAAGTCTGAATGTGAATGTTCTCCAAAATTCATATATTGAAATCCTAACCCCCCAAGGCTCTAGATCGTGGCAGAGAGCCTCCATTAATAGAATCATCAGTGCTCTTATGACAGAGGCTATTGGAAACTCCACTCTCTTTCCACTACAAGAACACACAGTGAGAACCCATCTTCCATCACCCAGAAAGCTAGCCCTAGCAGAGACCAAATCTGCTGGTGCCTAGATGTTGGACTTCTTAGTCTCCAGGACTGTGAACGTTTCAGTAAATTTATATTATTTAGAAACTGCTCAGCTGACATTTGTATAGCAACACAAGTGGACTAAGAGAGCCCTGTTAATGAATACAAAATACTTCCTGCTTAGCCCTGTGTCTTCCTGTCATGCATCTCTGTTCCAGCCAGGTAGAGTGCTGAATGAGAACAAGGGACATTCACAAGCATTGGAATAAGGTTCTCATCAAGACTTTCAGTGGAAAGGTAAAATCGTTTGTGGGGTTAACCTGCTGTATACATCTGTCACCAAGCGGGATGTATTAAGAAAATTAAATGATTGTTGCCTGTCAGATAAGTGTCTATACCACTCAAAAATTAAAGCCAGACCAGCACTGTGGCATGGTAGGCTAAGCCTCTACCTGAGGCATGGACATCCCATATGGGTATCCCGGCTGCTCCACTTCTGATCCAGCTCTCTACCTATGGCCTGTAAAAGTAGTGGAGGATGGCCCAAGTTCTTGAGCCCCTGCACCTGCATGGAAGACCCAGAAGAAGCTCCTGTCTTCTGGCTTCAACCTGGCCCAGCCCTGGCCATTGTGGCCATTTGGGGAGTGAACAGCGGATGGAAGACTCTCTCTCTCTCTCTCTCTCTCTCTCTCTCTCTCTCTCTCTCTCTCTCTCCCCTCTGTATATCCCTCAAATAAATAAATAAAATATTTTAAATAATCTTAAAGCCAAAAATTGTCCTTTAAGGTAAAAATGCACTGCTTACATTGCTGGCTAAAATTAGGGAAGGCTCATCTTTTCATTTTCAATAATCAGCAATTTATCAAAATTATAATATTACCCTCACAATCTCTACAAAATTATATTAAAAAGGTAACAATAAAAGTGACTAGTAATCATGAAATCTAGCATTCAATAAATGTTCATTGTTTGTCAGGCAGCACACAAAGGATTTTTCATGTGTTATCTAGTTTAATCTCCATCATATATTCTTAAAACAAGCAATGTCACTAGCCCAAGTTTTCAGAGAGAGAGAAATCAGGCTAACAGAAGTTAGCTAACCTGCCCAAAACCAAAAATTCAGCTCTTTAAGTGGAAGCATGTTGCTAATTGGCTTTCAGATTCTATGTCCCAAGAAAAGGTTGTTGTGCTTTACCCTTTTTAAATAAAATATACAAACATCATGGCATTTCCCAAAATACTAGATGTAAGATAAACCACTCTGATAGCCTGAATATGAAGCACTGCAAATAAAGTAACTAATAAAGTTACCAACCTGAAATGTCATGTTTGGAAAAATCAAGATTACAGTGCCATGTCTTCATTGTTCCTGTCAACTGAGAAGTGTCGGAAATGAAGTAAAACTTAACCAGTGACACCAATGAACAGAGTGACAAGAAGACAGGGGAATAATAGCTCCACAGGAATGACTCATGTACATTTTAATTCATGCTTGCTCTTTACCAGTTTCACATTAAAACCTGATAGAGAAAGATAAAGCAGTGAAATGAAGTCACACAGACCTTTGGGAGCTTTTAAGATGAACATTAGAGAAGTCAGAAGTCAGAAAGAAGAGTGATCTAGAGATAATTTTAAACAGTCATTAATTCCTCACACTGCCAGAAATGGAAAGAAGACAACAAAATAGTGAACCAGGATTGAGAAAAGACTTTTGAAGGAACTTTATGTTTCAGAATACTCAGATTTGCTTTTCAACTACCTTTCCTTGGCACCCAAGGCAGTCAAACTGTATGAACTCTGCTCTCAACATGTAGAGTGTTTGTTCTCAAGTTCTTCTCTGCTACTCTCTTCACTCCAAGTATAGCTGAAAAAGGCAAAAAGGAAAAAGACCCACAAAAAAAGCCACCAAAAGCTCCATTCTTTTTATTTTGGCAGTGACGTGGAGCTCCTTGGCAGGCAACACTGTTAGTTAACATTGTTAGCACTTTGGATTGTCTATGACTTTTGTCATGTGTTTAAGCTGATTAGCCCCTTGGGTGACTTTGGCTTCCAAAGCAACATTTCTTTTGACAGCTTGCTGAGGGTACAGCTGTCTGGACAACCGATAAAGTTCTTAACCCTTCTTTTTCATTTGGTTTCTGCTCAGCACTTTTAATAGCATCTTGCACAATTATGAACAGAAAGCAATGGTTTAATCCTGTTTTAAGGTGTACTTTTAAGACCTAACCACTACTGGCTATGACAAATTTGCATAACTAGCTGTGCTTACTACACTAACCCCTTTCATATATTATACTCTGCAGATTCTCTCTGTGTAATCTTAAACTAGCTCCAGCCTTTTAATTTCCATTTTTACCATCCTTTCTCCAGCTGTGATGTACACCTGAAAATGCCTACTTCCTCCTTCGTGAGCTGAACTCATCTTCAACTTTATATTCTACTGTATCATAGGGTTAATGTTCCATTCCAAATACTTTTCTAATTATGGACAGTGAGGTCCAGACTTTGTACATTTATTTTCATGTTCCATCCATCTTACACATTTTTATATAATCTATTGCTCAAATCAATAATTAAACCACTTTTAGTCAATATCATATATAAAATATGTAAATATATCATGCACTCTCATAATTTTACCAGTTTTAAAATATCAGCATATTTCTGTTGTTCAATCAGAATCATATATATATATATATATCTTTCATCCATCTTTCTTATACTCTATTAACAAATTTAGCTTCCTGAAGAACAAATTCTGTCTGACAAAAAAGTAAAATTTCAACATATATTCACATAAGTTTTAATCATTTTAATAACCCTCTCACTTTCATACTTGTGATAGCTTTGTTTTTTCTGAATGAGCTATGACTGATACCATATCCAAAGTTCTAAAATGCATATTCTTTGAGCCAATTATTTCCCTTTTATTTATCTATTATAAAAAGCATTCATCAATGCATATTAAAAAGATATTACTCATTGTTTCATTATAATAGAAAAATCAGAAAACATTGAGATAATATTAATCAAAAATGAAGTAGTAAATATGAAACATCTTTATGTCATAGACTACTATGCAACAATTAATGTCTACCCCTTTCAGTGACTGCCGTTGATAGTGAACATTTATCAATAAATGTTGTAGGGGATAGTAGCAAGTTTCAAAAAACACATATGATGTGATATAACACTTAATAGAAACAAATCCACTTAAAAAGGTCTGGAACATTTTGTTATAACCTCTTACTTCTCGAGAAAGACTCTGTGTGTAAACATTGAGAAAAAAAGCCATTTCTTTTCACTGATTTACCTGTTTATTGTTTAAATTATTTCAGGGAGAATACATTCACATAGTATGAACTTACTTTCAACAATATATAAAATGACAAATATTGACTTCATACTGGGTTACATACTACAGATGGTGTGTGTCATCACTTATATTTGCTTACTTTTATTTCACAACTACATCACAGTAAATAGTTTATGGAATCTACTAGAGAGTTCACATTAGGTTGAAGAGTGCTGGCAAAGAAAGAAATTATCGTCTCAAGCAGCATTTGTCAAAGTCCTATATAAGGGATAATCTTCAATTTGGGGAATCATATTTCATAAGGAAAAATATGAAGTAGACTAATCAGGATGCAGCATTTTTGTGATATTAAACACTTCAGTCACTGATAACATTCACAAGGATCAAAAGAAGTCTCTGTCATTTAAGAAGGTGCTAGCTGGAATGAGGTGGAGTCATTTTATCAATATAGTCCATAGTAGGCAGTTTGACAATGAATTAATTCTACCTGATCTCTATAATTATCCTATGTTCTCTCCTCATAGATACTTTGTGATCCCAAGGATAATATGCCTTATGTAAATATTAAAGGCCAGAATGAAGAGAAGAAAGAATCATTTTTCCTTCGTCACTTATAAATATCACCAAGCATATCTTCCTTCACCTGCCAGCCACTGTGGAAACAAAATGGCGACATTGTGATGTCATGTAAACTAACAATTGGTAAACTCATTCCAACCCTAAGGTACTATACTTTCTAACTTCCACCACAAATGACCCTAATCCATACAGAAGAAATCATCCAGCAATACTTTTGTGTTGAAGTCTAAAACTTGAAAAAGTCAGAATACCCAGATAGTAAAAGAGTGAAAAAAGAAAAAAGAAAGAAACAGCAGATTATATACAATCATGGAATCAAAATATTATATTTATTTACAAAGCTGACTATAATAGCAGACTCAATATTGAGAAAAATAAACATTTTGTATGGTTATAAATGTCACTTGGAAATAAGCAAACTGCTAACGACTTCCAGTGTGAATAGTATTATAAACTGTTTTAAATGATATCCATATAGAAGAAAGATATCGGCCGGCGCCGTGGCTCAACAGGCTAATCCTCCGCCTTGCGGCGCCGGCACACTGGGTTCTAGTCCCGGTTGGGGCGCCGGATTCTGTCCTGGTTGCCCCTCTTCCAGGCCAGCTCTCTGCTGTGGCCCGGGAGTGCAGTGGAGGATGGCAGTGCTTGGGCCCTGCACCCCATGGGAGACCAGGAAAAAGCACCTAGCACCTGACTCCTGCCATTGGATGAGTGCGGTGTGCCAGCCGTGGCAGCCATTGGAGGGTGAACCAACCCTAAAGGAAGATCTTTCTCTCTGTTTCTCTCTCTCATTGTCCACTCTGCCTGTCAAAAAAAAAAAGAAAAGAAAAGAAAAGAAAAAGAAAAAAGGTATCTTGGTAAAAACACTAAGAAGGAGATATACCCTTTTAATAAATTTTAAGTGCAAAATAAAATATTGCTTACTATCAGCACAATGTTGTATGAAAGAATACATTTCCTTGCTATTATTTTAGATTCAGTACCATATTCTCAGATTCTGTAACTTCTTATCCTCAATCAATTCCTTTCTGTCACTACTGTCTACTAAGTCTCCTCACTATGTGTAGCTCATCATTATTTTCAATTCATATCCATTGAAAAGATGGATTTAGGAGCTAGAAAGTGATTATAGCATAGTAATTTGTAAAGGTCTTCTTAGAATTGGTACATATTACATGTGTTAATGACTGGCCCACTTAGTTTTACCTGACTCAGAACTACTAAGCCTGCAGAGACACTTCTCAGGGCTCCAGCCTTAATAACAATGAAGAGGCAGATGGAACACCTATTTATAAAAACTGAACATCTAATTTATTTACTAAGCAGTAAATACTGACCAGTATTGAATCACTATCCCTAATTTTACGAAACTCCCAAACCCATTTAGTGGAGCAATGAGCCTGCGACTAAAAGTAAATTAAAAATATTTACTGCAAAAATTAAGAAAGAATTATCATCATATTCTTAGAATTTGTATCTATGAAATACTTCTCTTGATGGTAATAAAAAACAAAAAAATTCATCATTATTTACTTACAAATTTTATATCGAATCATTAGTTTGATTCATGCTAAACTATAACTATATTTTGAATCTAGAATGATATATATGTTTATTTATTTTCATGCTCTCTATTAACATATGCATTATTTGTCAGCTATAAATTGATATGCAATTTCTGTCTCATCTTGTATTAAACTTGACCAGCTTCCTGCTATTAAAGAAAAAGGGCACACATCTGTCCTTAGCCATTAACAGTAATCAACAGCCAGCCTCTGACAACGGACTTGATTTAAATGAAAAGTCTGATTATTATATGGAGAAGAATATGTTAGAATGAAAAACCATCCCTTTGGTATCTAATTTAAGGTCTGCTAACACAGAATGATTCATATCATAATTTTTAACTATATTTTTAAAAATTAAATTATTTTATTCAATTTTTGCAGTCTTTATCCATCACTTTGTACAGCTGAATGGATTTTGCTCCTGAGTTTTCAGTATTAAATTAAGACTAGGTTCAGGGAATGCAATGATTTCTAATGCCAACCACCCAGAATTAGACCAAACTTCACAGGTGAAGGGCACAGTTCTCCACAAGACTGACATGATGCAGACACCAGATGCAAGTTAGCAGGTCTCCAAGCCACCTTCACTTCTCACCTATATGTTCAATTGCCCATTTCCCCCATAATTTTAATGATTCACTATGATATTTCAGAAAACTTAACCAAATGCTGTACTTAATGGCTATAGACTTATGATCACAAAGAAGAGAAATCAGGACCAACTACAGGGAAGGTCTCACAGAGAGGTCTCACAGATGTCTAAAAATGAAGTTTTCATTGTATCCAGAGATGCGGACTTCTCCTGGAGAACACATACATAACAATATACAATGTGTTGCTAACCAGAGACATTCACCCAAGCTGGATGTCCAGATTTTCACCATTTTAGCTTTCTTTTTTTTTAAAAAAAAGCTTTTATTTAAAGAATATAAATTTCCAAAGTACAGTTTATGGATTACAATGGCTCCCCCCCACATAACTTCCCTCCCACCCGCAACCCTCCCCTTTCCCTCTCCCTCTCCCCTTGCATTCACACCAAGATTCATTTTCAATTCTCTTTATATACAGAAGATCAGTTTACTATATATTAAGTAAAGATTTCAACAGTTTGCCCCCACATGGCAACACAAAGTGAAAAATACTGTTGGAGTACTGGTTATAGTATTAATTCACAATGTATAGCACATTAAGGACAGAGATCCTACATGATTTTTTTTTTTAATTGATTAATTTTCTATACAATTTCCAATTTAACACCAAGGTTTTTTTTTTCGTTTTCAATTGACCATTTTAGTTTTCAACATGGAGGTATAATTGATTGAATCACTGCCCACCTACTTGAACTCAATATTTAGACCCCTTCTCTTTCCAGAGGTTGGTCTGATAGCACATAGCTAAGCGTTTCAGTTCTCTAATCACATGGTTGGTGTTTCTTTCATGGCAAGTTCTCATTCTGTGCCATCTCATTACCATACATGATCTAGGGCTCCAAATAAGTCACCTCTACAGCCTAAATGATCAGATATGGTACAAAAAGAAAGTCATGCATGACAATGATACTCCTATCAGCCAAGATATTTCAAGAATTTAGAGACTACCTTTCAGGAATGGAAGGCAAATCCCAGAGAAAAATCTTTATTCCAAGGGTTTTAAGGAACAAGAGACAAATGGAACCAAATTGTTAGAAAGTGCTTTGTGCTGCACATGTTTCTCTAGTTCACACGAAATTCAAGATTTATTTGGTCCATAGAGGAAACTGTCAGCATAGTAAATAGATTTGGTATTCAACACTGATTACCATTTATCTTAAAAGTACCCATTTTCCAATGCAGTATCTTAGTTGGAAGAGGAATATAAAAATAAAGGAGACCTGTGTCCAACATATGCCACTAGTTGAAAAAAAAAACAGCAAGAAAACATAATAGCTTACTCTGTGTAGATCTACAAAACTTCCCTTCTACCAACTGAGTCAAATCTAGCTCTTTTCAGGAAGAAAAACCTGTCAAGGTTTTCTTACTATGACAAAAGGTTGTTTTTCTCTTGTTTATGGAAATACCCCCACTGCTGTTTTCAGTTTTGGTTTTCATTCAAAGCAACTTTACTCCTGCTATATGTAAATATTTCAAGCATGCATATCCTAGCTGCTTTTTCTTCACAGAATATTCCCAAAATCACCATTAAAATAATCAGAAAAAAATATTCAAGTTGAGATAGACAAATTCATGAAAATATATTTATCTACATTTTAAGAAACATCATAAAGCTGTAGTTTTTGCCTATCATATGTTGCTCCCTGAAAATATAGTGTACATTTTACAGAGAGCTTTTAGTAGGCTGACCTAGATATAGAAAAACCCTGGAGATGAGCTTATTTAGACAAATGCCTTTGATAGCTGAGCTGGGTGAACTAACACAAGTGTTACTATCTGTAATTTCAGAAATAGTGAAGACAAAGGGCCAACTAACAATTTATAAGTAGTTATAACTACATATATAATTATATAAATGATTATAACTAATATATAAACAGTAATAACTAATATAACTATTATAATTAGCTATAACTAATTATAACTACACATTTATAATTTATAATTTCAAAATATCCATATCAAAAGACATGGAAGCTTATATAACTGTAACATTAAACCACAAATAAAAAAGATTAAGACTGAAATAAAATATGTTTCCAGGAAGAAAATCAAACAATGCAGTAGCATTGGCTCAGGACCCTTATATTAGAGCCAGGGGACTATTATTGGATCAGATTTCAAAACATTCACACAGAGCCAATCTTTTAATCAGACTGCAGACACTTACCCTTTCTAGTCATGTGAACCAGTCTTTGGATTGGGCCAAACCCCAGCTTCCTGAAACATTGTTAATCTCATAATCCACATGACAAGATTTTGAGGAACCTTCCACCTGGGTAATAGGTACTAGTGTAATAGTTTATCAAAAATTCTCCTTCAGGCCCAGACAGGAAATACATGGTGTCAGCCTAGGAAATAGGTGACTTCAACTGATGTGAGAATCTTACTAAAGCCAGTCATTACCCTAGCTAGGATACCTGAACATGCATAGAAGTCTGGGAATTAGCCAAGAATGAACTTTTCCTTAATTTTATTACTTTGATTTCTGTACCAGGAGGGGCTTATGGATATTATCTGTGACGTTATGTCCAAATATGTTTCTGAACTGCACCTGCATGAGCTTGTGTCCACTCCTACACGTGTTGACAATGCCTCCCCCTCTTGGGTATATATTTCCTTTAAGATTAAAAAACAAAACAAAACACAAAAAGAAAAATCCTTCCTTTGCTTAAGGATTTATGACTTTAGAAATAATTCACCTTGCTCTCTTCATTTGTTGAAAATAAATTACTTTGTATGACACATACTTTTGGTGAAGGTTTTGATTTCTACTCATGAAGAAATCGATTTACAACTTGGTAGGTAACAAATTTGTGGCAACTCCACCAAGACTTCTGCCTCAGGGATCCTAGTCTTGACTGACTTCACAGTTTCTCCAGAGAGCTTGGGAGCAGGTCTTACAAAGGCAAATTCATTATCTGTGCCAATACTGTTGGTGTAGCTTTGTTGCCCCTTAGGAGACTCAGCATCCACACTGAGCATTTTGCACAGAGGGATTCTTGGCAGAGGAGCATGACGACAACTATAAGAGTTATTTTTTAATTGTCTCAAAAAGTCTATGTAAAGCCTGGCTTCTTGAATCTGGAGACTACAACTCGAAAGGAGACACTAGTCTTGGGTCTGCAAAAACTGCAGTGGTTCAAACTTTGACTTATCATCCTGTGGATTCAAGTGCCCTCATTGATCACCTTGTAAATGATTCAGAGTGGTTTGACTCCCTCCAAAGTCACTAATGAGTAAAATACTTATTGGGATCATCCAACTTTTTTGTGTTCCAGAATTCTGTCACATTGGTTTTCAAGGACTCTGAAACTGTCCTCACTTTCTCCATTTCTCTACCATCAACTCTCTTACCAGGTCATTGACTCTACCAATTTCACTCTTTCAAGTATTCCCGATTCAGATACTTTTCTCAAAATTTATCTCACTTTTCAAAGGATTTTCTTCAGTTTTCTTGGTATAATCCTTTCTACTACTCTTCTTGGTATAATCTTTTCTCTCACATATTCTATACCCAGCATGTGGGCTGTAAATGAGAAGCCCTGCTTCAAGGTCTTCTGCTCAACTGAAGAATCAGCCTGGCCTCTAATCTGGCCCTCTTTCCACTAGAGATGTCAGACAAGATGTGGTCAGGATGATCCAGGGTTACCCTGAGTCCATCCCCAGTAGGTCCTATGGAAATTTTTAGCTTCCGAAGGTAAAAGAGAAGTGTACAGAGGGGACTGTTATACATCTCATGAGCAGTTCCAAAGGGTACAAGCCTAGGATCTTTTTGAATCTCCTAACTCCCACCCACATGCAGAGATCTGGCAGAAGCCCACAAAATTTGACATCTGATTTGAGTTAAAACAGTGGTACTTCTGTTATTACTAACTACTATAAGTTGCCAATGGAAATTTGTTAAATAAGAGCTCTGTGGAAGGACCTTAGAATATGTTCTATGCCAGAGGAGAGCCCACTGGTTTGCATCCTCCAGAAATGGAATGCTTTCTGGTATCCCCATGGATCCAGAGACAGGTGGGCTTTCTCTATAACACAGCCTGGCTGCAATTCCCATTAAAGGGTTAGGAAAGATGGCCAAAAAAATGACACCCTAAATTTTAATATGATACTGCAGTTGGATTGGCTTTGCAAAAGGAGCAAGATATGGGAAGAGTCCCTAAGGTCCACTATTTTGTGGTACTCTGTTATAACAGAGTATCATAGAAAATACAAAATATATTTAAAGAGTTGAGTCCTAAACCCCAAAAGTGTTTGATATCTAACAGAATCCTTCTGATTAGGGAGAGCTGCTTTTTCAGATCAAAATCATAAGCTGAAAAAATCCTTCCAGTCCTCAGTCTGCTGATTAATGATCCCAGGGAGTCCTCCACCTTACTTCCCAGATCCAACTCCACAATAAATTCTTTGATTCCTGTGGAGTCACAGCTAAACCCTCTGCTATCCCTAACACATGGTCTTCCCATTGAATGTTGACTAAGATCCTAACCTTCCTCCACTAGACAATAGAATTAGACTGAGAAGCATCCATAAAACTGGGATTTATCCCATAAGACAAGAGACTGGTGGTGAAGCTGGACTCATAAATATGCACACCCCCTTCTTTGCCTATGAATCATATAACTAGAAGGCACATACTAGAAGACTGAGGGTAGTTCCAGAGTAATTTAAAAATTTGTTCAAGAGAATTTTTAAAACTCATAATCACAACTGGGAAGATACCCAGTTTGATGATCACCCTGATTATCACCAAAGAAAAATAAGAAGTGACCTTAAAGGTCAGAGAATTGCCAAACAATGAGTATGCCTTAGGATTTAATAATCAGATGAGTAGGTAGTGCCAAGGACAAACCCTAGGTGGGACTTCAATAGCCTGAGTGATCATGAAAAGTTTGAACATTCTTGAGGTTTACTTTAGATAGCTATGTAGCTGGTGAGTCAGTCACCAATTAACTGGTTTAAACTGAGAAAGACCCACAAGACCCCAGTGAAAACTCTCTGCCTTCCAACAGAGACTTTGCTTCAGATAATACACAAACCAGGACATGAGGGTCAGGGCAGTGCAGTGGTTCTCAATACCTATTGTATATTTCAAAATGTTCCTACTATCCATAGAGAATTTCAGAAACTTGCAATAGGCCCTGATACCATTTCTGCCCAGCTAGTAGATGGTGCCTTTAGGATACTTTTTTTTTAATTTTTTTTTTTTAATTTTTTGACAGGCAGAGTGGACAGTGAGAGAGAGAGACAGAGAGAAAGGTCTTCCTTTTGCTGTTGGTTCACCCTCCAATGGCCGCCGCGGCCGGCGCTGTGCTCATCCAATGGCAGGAGCCAGGTGCCAGGTGCTTTTCCTGGTCTCCCATGGGGTGCAGGGCCCAAGCACCTGGGCCATCCTCCACTGCACTCCTGGGCCACAGCAGAGGGCTGGCCTGGAAGAGGGGCAACTGGGACAGAATCCGGCGCCCCGACCGGGACTAGAACCCGGTGTGCTGGCGCCGCAAGGCGGAGGATTAGCCTGTTGAGCCACGGCTCCGGCCGCCTTTAGGATACTTAATAACTAATATGTGAGGGAAGCAGAAAGAGGATAAAAAGATGAAAACGCACAGCACCTTGTTGGCTGCAGCCTTCCAATCTGCTCAAGGTTACCCAATGGAGATGGAGGAGACGCCACAGTAGAATCAGAAAGTTACTAATCAAGCTGGGATCCAATAAATGTGGACTTCACAAAAAGAAAGGTATTTGAAGCCAGAATAACCAAACCACCTCCAGAAGGAGCGGGAGTTGAGCAAGACTGATTCATGCCAACTTCCTTTGACTGAAGATGAGATGTGACAGAGCAATAGTGCCTCTAGGCAACCAGATCCTCATCTCCTCTGTGGAACCCTGAGTGAGCTTAGCAGTGAAAGGAGGGAAGGCTACATTTCTGTTTGATGCTGGAGCTGCATTCTGAGTGTTAAACACCAGAAAGGCAGATATTTCTAACCATAATAACAGCAATAACACACACAAAACAAACACAAAATAACATAGAAGCAATATCAAAAAGAGAAGGGACTAAGTGGTTTCTGGAGTCCTTGACCTGTAAAACAAGGTCAGAAATGCTGAAGCATTTCTTTCTGAACATACCAAAATACCCTGCTCTTCTTTTCAGGAGAGACATATTTGTTGACTAAGGAAGAGTTCTCAATAATGAAAACGAGACAAAGTTGGGAACTAAAAATCTAAAAGCCAAGAGTTTGAGCTCAAGACCCTATTGCCGAGTCTGCACTGTGAGGCAGTGATTAAAGCCGTGGCCTGCAGAGCCAGCATCCCATATGCAGGAATATGGGTACTGTTTAAAGTCCACTTCCAATCCAGCTCCCTGCTAATGCTTCAGGGAAAGCAGATGAGGATGGCCCAAGTCCTTGGACTTCTGCCCCATGTGGGAGACTAGGAAGATGCTCTTTGCTCCTGAATTCAGCCTGGCCTAGCCCCGTTGTTGCTGCCATTTGGGGAGTGAACCAGTGGATGGAAGTACTCACTATGTCCCTCTCCCTCTCCCTGTATCTCTCCCTCTGTCTCTCCCTCTCTCTCTCTAACTCTTTCAAATAAATAAATTTTTTGAAAAGACACTACTGCAAGGTAGACCAGCAGCACCAGAGAGAAAGAGAGATAGAGAGTCCTCTAAGCATTGTGAGTTAACTTGTAAGTATGCATGCTATGGCAAGTAGGACCAGCATCCATAGGCAATAAGAAACAGCATCTAGTGTCGTATCAGTAAGAGAAAAATTAAAACAGATAGATTGCTGACTCTAAGTAAAACAATATCCCTTGAAAACAGAAGCTATAAGAGTATTTCTTCCTGTTAATCAATATTTTCTTTAGAGCAGTGACTAATCAAGCCATGCAGATCCCCCTGCATTACTCCCATTGTATCTGTTAAAAAAAACAGAACCAGGAGAATATAGGTATATTGAAGATCTTACAACTGTCATCAAAGCAGTCTGAGACACATATCCTGTGGTACCTAACCCTTATACCATTCTTACTTGTCTCCCTGGGGACAGCAGTTTCTACACAGTGCTATATTTGAAGAATGTTTTTGATTTTTGCTTCCCAATGTATCCTGAATCCCAAGAGGTATTTGCTTTTGAATGGGAGAACACTCACCATCACCAGAAGAAATAACACTGTTAGACACTCTCGTTCCAAGCATTTACAAAACTGCTGTACTATGTTTGGAGACATCCTAAGTTAGGATTCAGGAGAATTAGGACTATAGTTACTACAGTTACTAACACAGTTACTACAGTAACACTGACTACTGTGTTACTGTATATAGACAACAACCTGATAGCCAATCCTACTAAAATTTTTCTAATAGCACTGTATTCATGTTAAACTTCCTAGGCAGTAAGAAACATAAAGTGTCTAAAGAGAAGGTACAAATATTTAGGAAAATTGTGAAACATTTAGGGATCATTATTTTGTAAGAGCAATGCTTCCTTCTAGGAGAGAAAAAGTATAATTTCCCAACAGCAACTATAAGGAAATATAAGGAAACAGCAACTAGAAGCAAATATAAGGATCATTGGGAGTACCAGGCATTTACTGCCCTAGGATCCCTAACTTTGGATTGATTGCTAAGTTTCTCTTTAATAAAGCACTCGGTTAGAAATAGACTTCTTTAAATAAGATAGACTATGTGGCCAAGCTTTCTGTAGGTTTAGAAAGCTGTTTATGGAAACACCTTTACTGGCTTCTCCTGATTCCAATAAACCATTTGATTTACAAGTCTGTGGGAGTCAGGGAGTATTTCTGGGGATATTAATAGTTTGGAACCTTCAAAAAGAGTGACACTTCTCAAAGCAGTCACATACTGTTGGCAAAAGGATCACCTCCATATTTGAAGACTGTGGCTGCCAATTGTCTCATTAACAAGGAAAAAGAGAAGGTGACTATGAGCCATCCTATAACATGGACCTTTCTAATCAAGTCTCTAGTCCACTAAAAACTGAAAAATGTCTTTGGCTATTCCAAAATAGAATACCACAATGCTACAATGTCCAGTCATTTTGGACTCTCCTTGGATCTTCCAAAACCCTGTTAGATCCTGAAACCAGCTGCCCTGATCCCTGATCCCAGAAGGTCTATTACTCATAACTGCCCAGAGGTGATTGATTCAGTTTTGTCTATCCAGAAAGATTTTAAGAGTAAAATGCTATCTAAGGTAGAGGAAATATATCCAGGAAAACTGACCTACACTTGAACAGAGCCAATAGTTATACTGCCAGGTACAGGTTGGTAAAACAGGGCTAACCCAAGAGTCCAAATCTCATGTTTGAAATAAAGCGAACAACTTAACAGGTTATCATTTCTCTCCCAGCCATTTGTCTGGTAAATTCTAGGAGGCTAATGATTCCTGGACAGTTCCAGCTTAGACAACTACTAAATAACTCCATACATGTTAGAATATGTCCATGCTGTGTACCATGTGGTTCTGTGGGCATATTTCAACTCTTCTTCCTCCTCCCAGTGACCTGTGTGCTCTTCCTTCACAGGGGGAGGCTTATTGCACATAAATACATGGATAATGTTTCATTCACCATACAGTGTACATTTAATACAAATGTGTGTCACTGTCCATGATAACAACCACCATCTGGACCATTGGGCTCTAATTAGAAGTAGGAACAGCTATAGGTTTAGCTGTGCTGTAAAACCACCGTAAGAAACCTAATGATAGCCATAGAAACAGTTGAAACTCATACGTGCTTGAGGAAGTTTTACAAAGCCTTTAGTTTTGAAATTCATGAGACAGTGTGGCCCCGTGAATGACTGGTCTTATACCATCCATTGGCGGAGCAAGGAAGGATGTGTTTCACTGCCTGCTGAAACTGGATAAACAATACTGCAAAGATAGAAGTCAACATGGCTCTACTCTCTCTATCAAGGAAGAGGGTCAGCTCAGGATACATGGAACACTGTGAAAACAGCAATACCCAACATTACTTGGATTCTCCCATTATTAAGTCCTTAGGCAGTAGACATCCTACTTTTGCTCTTCAGATCCCATGTACTTAATTGTCTTCTGCTGTTTGTAGCTAAATGAATTGAAGCCATTGCATTATAGATGGCTATCACCCAGTGATGTTAATAATTAGTGATGACTCCTGGGGCTCATCCAACCTGCCTTGGCCTAGCAGGTTAGAAATACTGCTCTGCTATAGTGCCTCTGTGATGACAGCCAGTTCCAGCAGAAAGCAGCTACAGAAGATAGACCTCTGCCCTGGCCCCTCAAGCATGAAAAGTAGGATAAAACCAGAGAGATTTTGTAAACCACGTAACAGGGGTTTGATGAACTCCTCCCTTGGGTAACCAGGCAAGCAAATGTTTCATCAGAAGTTATAATTCAGGCCTAACAAAGGAAACAAGCAGCTTCAACCCAGGAAACAGGTGGCTTTGACCAACTTGAAAAATCTATCCAAGCAGTCATAATCACAGCCAGGGCAAGAGAGCATGTGAAAATGTCCAGAAATTGGGCCGGCGCTGTGGCTCACTTGGTTAATCCTCCACCTGCAGCACCAACATTCCATATGGGTGCTAGGTTCTAGTCCCAGTTGCTCCTCTTCCAGTCCAGCTCTCTTCTGTGTCCCGGGAGGGCAGTGGAGGATGGCCCAAGTGCTTGGGTGCCTGCTCCCTCATGGGAGACCAGGAAGATGGCTCCTGGCTTCAGATCTGCACTGTGCAGCACCGCCCGTGGTGGCCATTAGGGGAGTGAACCAATGGAAGGAAGACTTTTATCTCTGCCTCTCTCTCTCACTGTATATAAATCTACCTGTCAAATAAAAATAAATAAATAAATAAAGTCCACAAATTAACCAAGAATAAACCATCTCCTAATTTTAAGGCTACTATCTCTACTTCAGGAGGACCTTAAGTTTTAATATAACACACAATGCATGCATAAGCATGATTCTGAACTGTTCGTGCAAGCTTGTTCCCACCCCTACAAGAGGTGACAAATAGTTTTGCATATTCACTTCTCTAAGATAAAAAAAAAAGCTTACCACCTTCTGCTCAAGGAATCATGACTTTGGAAATGATTCCTCATCATCTCCTTATCACCACAAATAAATTACTTTGTTCAGTACCTACTTCTGGTGAAGACTTTGATCTCTATTGAACAAGATGTGGATAAACAACTTAGGTGGGTAATAATCTCTGCACACCTTCTGTGCACTGGCTCCCAACCCTCTAACTATCCAGGGACAGAATACAAGTCCCATTACAAGACAGCTTAACTTTTGCCAGAACCAGTCATAATTCCTAGCAAATGACATAACTACCAACCCCTTGTTTTAGGTGTTAAACACAGTCACCATTTTCTTCTGTCCTGGGAACAAGATTCGCTGCTACTTGAATCTGTGTCTCCTGGTGACAGTCTTAGTAATTTCCTCAAAAATGTGATTTTCTTTGATCTTAAACAGGCTGATTTCATTCTTATTTGACATGATGTCATGACTCTTCCAGTCATGTTAAGGAATTTAAGAGATGTATCTGCATGTTTTTGTTCTTCCTGAAACCCTTGCTTGAGAGAGTCAGAAAGACAAAGACTCTAAGTCACGTTCCTGTCAGGTACATAAACACACACACACACACACACAAACACACACACACATACACCTCTGTCAGGAAAATGGAAATGCGATAATATGGTCCCTTAAGTTGCTGTCTTACATTCACTAGTCAACAAAACTTAAAACGGTATTTGAGATACATAAGGTAATCTTATTTACTGAGTTATTTGGATAAAGTCAACTTGACGAAATGTGATATGTTTGGGTATCTAGCTGGAGCAGTCCTCAAGATCTCCTTTGAGAGAAATTCTTATCAATCACAAATAACATATCAGAGATAATACAAAGAGTTTAATAACATATTTGCAAACGCAAGAATGAACTTTCTATTTCACTTTTTTGCTATTCATTATAAAGCCCAAGAGAATAAGTCATGTTATAAGGATTTGTACATATAAAATGTAGGGTATGATGGTTGCTTAATAAGTCACAAAACTTGTCTAAAGGAAGAAAAATCAGCTAAATATGCTCAACATTTTTAAAATTATGCAATCAAACATCTTCCACATGGAGAAAATTCATCATGACAAATGCACAATAGCTAAAGCAATTCTGACATTCCAAAAAGTCACATTTCATTAAGCATATAAAATTTAAGTTAGTGATTTTTACCAAATACAATTAGAATGAGTTTAATTTGTATTCAAAATGAATTGCACTTTCAAAGAGTGCATATTCAAGTCTTGAAAATCATAATTTCTTTTTTTTTTTTTTTGACAGGCAGAGTGGACAGTGAGAGAGACAGAGAGAAAGGTCCTCCTTTGCCTTTCATTCACCCTCCAATGGCAGCCGCGGCCAGCGTGCTGCGGCCGGCACACCACGCTGATCCGATGGCAGGAGCCAGGTGCTTCTCCTGATCTCCCATGGGGTGCAGGACCCAATCACTTGGGCCATCCTCCACTGCACTCCCGGGCCACAGCAGAGAGCTGGACTGGAAGATGGGCAACTGGGACAGAATCTGGCGCCCCGGCCAGGACTAGAACCCAGTGTGCTGGCGCTGCTAGGTGGAGGATTAGCCTAGTGAGATGCAGCGCTGGCCCATAATTTCTTTTTAAAAATTTTAATCCATTCTATATTCACAGGCTTAATTTGTCACTAATGAAAATATTCAACAAGTAAGAAGTAGGAAGACCACAATTCAACAGGAGTACAAATAAGGACTAAAAATAACAATCATATCCCCAAATGTCTATTCCTGTCCCACATTTTTTTGGTATTCTACATTAACTGCCACCTATCAGAGAAATATATGATATTTGTCTTTTGGAGACTGGCTTATTTCACTAAGTATAATGGTTTCCAGTGGCATCCATTTTGTTGGGGGATACAGGATTTCATTCTTTTTATGGCTGAGCAGTATTCCATAATGTGTATATACATTTTCTTTACACTGCCATAAGTTCATGGATATCCAGGTTGATTTTATAGATTAGCTATTGTGAATTGAGCTGCGATAAACATAGGAGTACAAATAATTATTTTATATGCTGATTTCATTTGGTTTGGGTAATTCCCAGGAGTCAGATGGCTGGGTCATATGGTAGACCTGTTTTCAGATCTCAGAGAAATCTCCATATGTGTCTTCAATAATTGTTGTACCACTTTACATTCCCCCACATCCTCACCAGCATTTGTTGTTTGTTGATTTCTGTATGATAACCATTCTAACTGGGGTGAGTGGAAACCTCATCATGGTTTTGATTTGCATTTTCATGATGGCTAGTGATCCTGAGCACTTTTTCATGTCTGTTGATCATCTGTATTTTATCCTTTGAAAAAAGTCTGTTCATGTGCTTTGCCTGTTTCTTAACTGGAATGTTTGTTTTATTGTTGTGTTTCTTGAGCTCTTTCGAGATCCTAAACATTAATCTGTTATCAGTTGCATAGTTTGCAAATATTTTCTCCCATTGTATCAGTTGCCTCTTCGCTTTGTTGAATATTTCCCAAATATTAGTTATTTCTTTCCTCTTCATAATTTTGGGTTTGGTTTGTTGTTTCCCTCAGACCTTGAGATGCATTGATAGATAATTTATTTGATACATTTCCAATTTATTGATGTAGAAACTATTTGCTATATACTTTCCTCTTAACATTGCTTTTGCTGTATCCAATAAGCTTTGTTATATTATATTGTAATATATTGTATTGTATTGTATTGTCATCTTCATTCATTTCCAGGATCATTTTTTATTTCTCTATTGAATTCTTCTGTGACTCAATGTTCATTCAGGAGCATGTTTTTTCAGTCTACATGTGACTGAATATTTCCTAGTTTCTTAGATTTTTAATTTCCAGCTTCATTCCAGTGTGGTCAGAATAGATACATGATATGACTTTGATTTGTTTGAATTTGGTAAGGCTTGCTTTCTTCAACTGTGAGATGAAATGTTCTGTAGTTATCAGGTAGGTCAAGTAGGTCCATAGAGTAGGTCAGCTCTGTTGTTTCTTTGTTGATTTTCTATTTAGTTGATCTGTCCACTGATGAAAGTGGCATGTTCAAGTCCCTATCATTTTCATATTGGAATCTATGTCTCCTTTTTGCTCTGTTAACATTTGTTTCACATAGCCTTGGCATTGGGTGAATATATTTTTATTATAGCCACATCTTCCTGTTGAAATGATCCTTTAATCATTATATAAAGCCCTTGTCTCTTTTAACAGTATTTGTGCATCACATTTACTCAGAAAGATTTTTAAAAATTCATTTATATTTTTCATTCCTTTATTTGCTGACAATTTTATTGCCCTCATTTTCTTTTTTTAAAGAGTTATTTATTTATTTGAAAGTCAAAGTTACAGAGAGACAGAGGCAGAGAAAGAGAGAGAGAAAGGTCCTCCATCAGCTGGTTCATTTCCCAAATGGCTGCAATGGCTGGAGCTGGTCAATTCCAAAGCCAGGAGTCTGGAGCTTCTTCCAGGTCTCCCATGCTGGTACAGGGACTCAAGCACTTGGGCCATCTTCCATTGCTTTCCCAGACCATAACAGAGAGCTGGATTGAATGTGGACCAGCCAGGACTTGAATTGGCTCCCATATGGGTTGCCAGCACTGCAGGAGACAGCTTTACCAGCTATACCACCACACCAGCCCCTAATTCATTTTCTATATCACCTCTCAAGTGATTTACCTGACTACTTTTTGATGTTTTAATTGATTTTACTAAACAAGGTTCAGAAGGTGAACAATAGTAACAATGTAAAAAACTTGTTTGCCAAAAATCATTTTTGGGGGGTACATTTTGTTGCAATAATTGGTTGTTTGCTTTTGATCAAAGAACAGCCTGTGAGACTTAATGACAAACATATATAAAATAAAACTGAGTCTCAACATTTCTCAGGAAAGCTGATAGCAAATACATAGATTTTGTTTTTGTTTTTGTTTTTGTTTTTAGGATTTAATTATTTGAAAGCAAGAGTTAAAAGAGATGAAGAGAGACAACTTCTGTTTACTGGTTACTCCTGAAAAGGCTGCAATGTCCAGTGCTGAGCCAGGCCAAAGCCAGGAGCTTCATCTGGGTCTCCCACATGGGGGGCAGGAGCCCAAGTACTGGTCCATCTTCTGTTCCTCCCGGGCCATAAGCTGGGGGATATATTGGGGGGGAAGCAGCCAGGACAAGAAAGTGTACCTGTATGGGAAACCAGCATTGCAGGCAGCAGCTTAACTTGCTTTGTCACAATTCTTGCCCCAAATACCTACAACTCTTGAAGATTAAAAATTGTGCCCAATATGAACGAATGAGTTTTTGTGGAAACTAAATATATTTTGTGAAAACTAGAGTTTTAAAAAAACACAATATCACAAATACAAAATTAGGCCATGGAAGGGTTAATGAGGGACCCTAAAACATACTATGCTTAAGCTTTATGGTAAATTCACTGTAACTATCAGGTTAAAAATTATAGCTACATACTTATTTTGAAAGAGGTAAAGATCTCCAAATTACATTAAATCTTTCAACATATTTTCAACAGATTGAAAACTGAGGATCAAAGCCAATTAGTTCCAAGCTGCAAAATAGGGCAACTGCTGCCAGAGGTCATTGTGAAAGATAAAGCTTTATTATGACCAAAAAATCATCGAACATTAAGATGAATTGGTTATTATAGGAAGTGAACTATCACCTCCACACTTCAGAATCTTCAGGTAAGGAGAGATGTTTTGTTTCAAATCTAGCCAAGGACAGTAAAATCCACAGGCCCTTCCAAACAACAATCAATCTATGATTATACAGTGAAATTTGAGGTTACACGTATTTTGATGTTGTAGAGAAAAAAAAGACTTATTTTGTGCCTAAGAAATCATAGTTAGGTTAGGATTATGCCTAATCTAGTGTTATAAAAATTAGAAATAATCTGGTGTGCTAAAAATTAGAGATGATGTATATAGAATTTCTGACATGTTGGATATTAAACTATTTTTAACTTTATAATTATCAGTAGTAGCATCTTCTAAAACTAAAAACTGCATGTAGATAGTTTGGTTGAACCATTTGTTTGTGTATAGCTGACCAAAGCAACTGAAAACACTAGATGTCACTCACCCCCACCATGAGTAGTTTAGGACTAAGGAAAATTTTTGCTTGGCTATGAATTTGCCTATAATTCAAGTCAGTTTGGCTAAAAAGGTAATGTATAAATCATAGTTAAGTAAATGCTGGAATTGTCCTCACATTTTGTTTGCCATGTTCAAGAAAAACCAAAAGTTGTGGTCACTACTTAAGATGCAGAAAACTTGCAAAAAGATTACCTTCACTCTTATAAGAACAAATACTCAACTTTTCTGGAACTCATCAAAGAGCTGAGGTCTCAGGAAAAACACCTTACACAAAATCCAAGAAAATCCATCTCTGTAAAGAAAAGGGATACAAACCTTACTTAGAGGAGAATCCACCTGTAGCCAAAGATGGTAAGAAGAATTCAAATAAATCTTAGCCCATTTCTAAAGGGCAATGTGTTCAGGAATGAGAATATAAAACACACAGAAGTCATAGCCACAGGTGAATTTGCATCTGCTCCAGGTACTCTTCTTCCAAGACTTCAGACAGCGCTTTATAGAAAGACCAAATAGGGGACCATCAGAACTGAGAAAACCTCCCTCAAGTGCAAGGATCAGGGAGGAAAATGGCAATGCAGTGTTAAAGCCAGAAATTCCTACATGGACTTATATTACCTATCTCTCCTTTAGAATACTTCAGGTTGGAAATATTTGTGATTTTGAGGATAGGGCAGTGAAATCCTGTTGCTTTTAGGTAATGACTGAAGCTGAGGAAAGGGAAAAGAATTTTCAATTATGGAGCTACTTCCCTAAATTATATCATTAAATATCCCAGTAAACTTTTTTTCCAGAAAGTGACAACCTAATTTAAAAAATTTTATGTAAAGACAAATGAACTAGTTAGTAAAAAAAAAGACAAACAAAAATAAGGATTAAAGAATTACACTGATTCCTGTGTTTATTATTAATATACATCCATATGAGAGTTCTGTATTGGAGAAAGAATACACTGAAAGACCAAAGGAAATGAGTGGTGAATTCAAACCAATATCTATATGGTCAATTATCAATAAATAGACGATGCTCATTTATGTGTCTTACCTTATATACAAATTAAATAAAAATGAACCTAGACATGATTCATTTACAACTCATTAATTTAGTGCTCACAAAGAGTAAAAGAAGCTAGACATAATAAAACTCCATTCATGACATCCTTTCAAATCAAAACTATAAAGAAATAAAAACCAAGGATTGAATGGGAACAGTGGTTTTCTATTACAAGTACAGTAGATTTGGTGAGATGAAACTTTTCCTATATTTTGTTCTATAAATTCATACTTCCTTAAAAAATTTATAACTATACAACAAAGAGGGTGAATTTTGCTATGTGTAAATTTTATCTTAATTAAAGAAAGTAGAAATAAAGGAAAGAAGCTCCATTAGTTTCTCCTGAATACCCGAAGCCTATTATGATCATAAAAGCAGATTATTTCCTTTTTTAATAGCCCACTAGAATATTAAAACTACAATTATTGCATTATTTTATATCATGCACAATGCTACCATGCCAAAATATTACATTCTTGCAATTTTATGTGTACCCCCTATGTATACTATAATCTTTGAAGGAATTCAGCACATAGTCTGGTTTTTCCAATTACAAATATTTAATTGACATATGTAATGGTCATTTACACCTATACATCATTCTATCTGTGAGGTATAATTTATTTAACCTTTCCTCATTAGTGGACATTTGGCTGCATTACTATTATTTTGTCATTAGAAGCAAAAGTCCACTGAACATCTTGATAAACATAAACAATTTTAGTTGACCTTTTTCCCTTGGAATACATTTAAATCTATAAAATTAGAACAAGAAAGAGGTATAAACACCTACTTTTCCTTCATAAATATTGCTATCTTTTCACACAAAATGACTTTTGTTTATGTCCCTGGCCACAGTGAAAATTTTAACAAATTCATGATTACACATATTCATTGGTATGCATGTTACACAGTATATAACATTTTAACATGTGAGATTTGGAATATTTTGCTTTAATTTCCATTTCTTTTTATTATTTTTGTTTAAATTACTTTCCAATTTCATGACCCTTTGAGACGTGGCATATCCATGTCCTTTGTCTGTAGAAAATGTTAATGGACAAGCATAGCAAATTTGCTGTGGATAAGCATCCTTTGCCTATTCTGTATTCATGACATATTATATTGGGAAAGTCTGTTAAGTAAAATGAAGATAAAGACAATGTGTTGCTCATTGTCAAAAAGCATAGAACCTTCCTTATAGCAGAACTAAGTGTTCAAAAAGTATTTGTTGAGAAGAAGGAAACAACAAGGTTGGTGGGAAGGGAGAGAGGAAGGAAACTCACTCCTTGTGGGAAAACCAATTATTAAGATGGAGTAATAATTTTAACTGGAAGTTCTGGAAGGAGTCTTTGTAAGTAAGTTTTGTGGTCCTGTTCTCTCTTGAATCCTCTTGGTTTGGATCACATGGTACTTCTATTATACATAGCTATGTTGCTCCTTTCCTTTGCTTCAGAATGACAATTACAAAGGTAAGCATGGCCTCAAAGTGTATTGCTGACCTTAATAAATTTGCATTGTAATAGTCAAATGTATACATAAAGGCTTTTTCCCACCAGCAACACTGATAAAATTACACAGAAAATTCCTAGCTGAAGAATAGAAAACAAGTGTCCATATTCAAATATAATGCTGATACAAGTAAAGTCACATTGAATAGGTTGCCATAGTCACAAAGCTTCCCCTGGCTTGTCATATTCTGCTTTCTGTTACAAATATTAGGATGCTTGTCACATTTTCCCCTTTTTATCTTTTCAACTTTAGAATGTACTTTTATTTCTAAGGGGAGGCTGAAGTAGTGTCTATAACTAAAATAGCATATTTCTACTCACCCAATAGTGACAACTCGGAAGATACTTGGCTTTTTGGATTTTGAGTGTTTATTTGGCAGAGAGGAAAATGTGTTAAAGTAGAGGAGATTTGCTACAATGGGCCCAAACGGCTCAGCTTTCTTTTCTGTTTTGTTGTGCTTTCTTATCTCCCCCTCTTCTGTCATTATACTGTAATAGACGTCAACCTTACTCAGATAAGATGTTTTTATTTTACCAAGTGAAATTGTGGAAGTAACAAGTATATTTCTGGCAAGATAATGGAGACATTAAGAGACCTGTCTTTGACACAGTATGGCAAAACCACAAACTGATGGATCTATGTCAGAATTTTACTATACATTTCTTCCCCACTCTACCCTGGAAAGAATAGCTCAAGGAATACTGGTGGTCCATCTGGAGGGCTCAGAGCCAATTTTGCTAATGCCAGATGATAGTGTGTGCATCAGAGCAAAGCTAGAATAATCCTGACAAGTTGGGAAGTGGTAATTGGTGACTGACATTGAGCATTTTCGGAGAGGTCAGAATCAAACAACATCTTCTTTTTTACTATAAATAACGGAGCCCTGCATTCCATTCTCACACTAAATTCCCTTGTGCAGTAGCTTAGTAAAATGAAAGCAAGCGTTGTTTGGAACATTAGCTGTAAGTCATGCAAAATTCGGAAGCTCCAATTAACATTTGAATAATAAATTAAAATGATCCCAGCAAACATGACTGAAGCAGACTAACAATGGAAAATGCACACTTAACGGTATTACTCTCCAAGGTAGCAAAGGATATAAATGAATGTTGAAGCTTAGCATAAAACTGTCTAATATTTAATTCATCAATACTTATGAAAACTTACACACAATTTATGACTTCTGTTTTTTTTAATGGAATCACACAACAGGAACTTACATGAGAAGTAAATTGATATTGGCAATACATTCCATTGTAACAATAATCAGTAGAATGGCTCAAAATGGTAAACTCTGAAAATGATACATTTTCCATAGTTTACATCCAAGACAAAGAAAACAGTCTGAGATTATAGAAAAGAAATCACGCAACAGAAAAAAATCTGAAATTAAAATTACAATAGTTAAATTCTAAAAGATTGGTGAAATTATCATAAAAACAACGCTTAAGAGGGAAAACATGAAAGAAGCAGCAAGGGAATTTTTTGACATAAGAAACTAGGGCCTCCGTTAAGCATTTGGAATGCCTGTATCCCATATCAGAGTGCCCATTGGGAATGGTTGAGCCCCACCTTCGCCACTACCAATCCAGCTTCCTGCTAATGTACACCCTGGTAGGTAGCAGGTCATGGCTCAAGGAGCTGGGTCGCTGCCTCTGAGATAGGACAACTGGACTGTGTTCTTTAACTAACAACCTGAGCCAGCCATGGCTGTTGCAGTCATTTGAAAAGTGAATCAGCAGATAACAGATCTCTGTCTCTCCATCTGTCACTTTTCAAACAAAATAAAAATAAGTAAAACAAGGCTGGTGATGTGGCATAGCAGATGAAGTTGCCGCCTGCAGTGCAGGCATTCCATGTGGGCGCTGGTTCTAGTCTTGGCAACGCCAATTCTAATCCAGCTCTCTGCTATGGTCTGGGAAAGCAGTAGAAGATGGTCCAAGTGCTTGGGCCCCTGCACCTGTGTGGGAGACCCAGAAGAAGCTCTTGACTCCTGGCTTCAGATTAGCTTAGCTCCAGCCGTTGTGGCCATTTGGGGCGTGAACCAGAAGATGGAAGACTTTTTTCTCTCTCTCTATCTCTTACCTCTCTCTGCTTCTGCCTCTCTGTAACTCTGCCTTTCAAATAATAAATAAACAAACATTTAAAAATAAATAAATAAAAAATTTTTAAGAAAGGGGTGTTCAGTGAAGAGTACACTTATTTGTTTATTCATAGATTTAAACATCAAAACATTTACTGATAGGCAGGCATTTTGCACAGCAATTGAGACACTGCTTGGGACTCCTGTAACCCTTATCAGAGTACCTGGGTTCAGGTCCCAGCTGAACTCCTAATTCCAAATTCCTGCTAATGTTCAACCTAGGAAGCAGCAATTGATGGCACAAGGACTGTGGCTTCTTCCAGCCATGTGGGAAATCCAGATTGAATTCCTGGCTCCTGGCTTCATCCCGGCCCATTTCTCTAGATATTCCAGGGATCTGAGGAGAGAGCCAGAGGATGGGAGATCCTATTTTTATCTCCTTCTGTGCTAATAAAATAAATAAATAAACAAGTTTTAAAACAAATATTTGTTAAGTATTTAATGCTTCTGAGCCCTTTTGTAAGATCTTAAGATAAAAAATATAAATACAATGATGGACTTTTAAAGAGTATTGCAATGCAGTGGGGAGTATGACATGTAACAAGATGGAAAGTTACAGTGTGGAAGTTTTTTAATGGAAATATGTGCAAAAGAAAACATTTACAAGGCTTAAAAGCCTCTGGTAGACTGTGATGACAAAATTGTAAGGATGAACGAATATAATAAATGGGATCAGTTTGTGATGAGCATAAGAAAAACTCCACAGTAATTTAAAATGTTCATCATTTAACACTGAAAGACAGACACACACCTAGTATTTATAAGATGTGGTATACAGACATAATGGAATATTATCCATCTCTATAAATAGAATTAAATCCCATCATTTGCAGTAGGGCAAATGGAACTAAAGAATATTATGTTAAGTAAAATGAGCAGAGGCAAAAAGACAAGTACCACATGTTCTCCACCACTTGTAGAAGCTAACACATCCATCAGACTATAGAATAGCAATTGCCTGTGACTGGGAAGGGAGCACGGAGGTGAGAAAGAACTTCTAAGATCAGTCTCATTCACAATAGCCACAAAAACAATAAAATACCTTGGAATAAACTTACCCAAGGATGTTAAAGATCTCTATGATGAGAATTACAAAATCCTAAAGAAAGAAGTAGAAGAGGATACCAAAAAATGGAAAAATCTTCCATGCTTATGAATTGGAAGATTCAATATAATCAAAATGTCCATTCTCCCAAAAGCAATTTATAGATTTAATGCTATTCCAATCAAAATACCAAGGACATTCTTCTCAGATCTGGAAAAAATTATGCTGAAATTCATATGGAGACACAGGAGACCTCGAATAGATAAAGCAATCTTGCAAAACAAAAACAAAGCCGGAGGCATCACAATACTGGAAATACTACAGGGCAGTTGTAATCAAAACAGCATGGTACTGGTACAGAAACAGATGGATAGACCAATGGAACAGAATAGAAATACCAGAAATCAATCCAAACATCTACAGCCAATTTATATTTGACAAGGATCCAAAACCAATCCCTGGAGAAGGACAGTCTATTCAATAAATAGTGCTGGGAAAACTAGATTTCCACATGCAGAAGCATGAAGCAAGACCCCTACCTTACACCTTATACAAAAAAATCACTCAACATGGATTAAAGACCTAAATCTATGACCTGATGACATCAAATTATTAGAGAACACTGGAGAAACCCTGCAAGATATAGGCACCACCAAAGACTTCTTGGAAAAGACCCTGGAAGCATTGGCAGTCAAAGACAAAATTAACAATTGGGATTGCATTAAATTGAGAAGTTTCTGTACTGCAAAAGAAACAGTCAGGAAAGTGAAGAGGCAACCGAAAGAATAGGAAAAAATATTTGCAAACTATGCAACAGATAGAGGATTAATAACCAGAATCTACACAGAGATCAAGAAACTCCAAAACAACAAAACATACAACCCACTTAAGAGACGGGCCCAGGACCTCAATAGACATTTTTCAAAAGAGGAAATCCAAATGGCCAACAGACCCATGAAAAAATGTTCAGGATCACTAGCAATCAGGGAAATGCAAATCAAAACCACAATGAGGTTTCACCTCACCCCGGTGAGAATGGCTCACATACAGAAATCTACCAACAACAGATGCTGGAGAAGATGTGGGGAAAAAGGGACACTAAACCACTGTTAGTGGGAATGCAAACTGGTAAAGACACTATGGAAGTCAGTCTGGAGATTCCTCAGAAACCTGAATATAACCCTACCATACAACCCAGCCATCCCACTCCTTGGAAGTTACCCAAAGGAAATTAAACTGGCAAACAAAAAAGATGTCTGCGCCTCAATGTTTATTGCAGCTCAATCCACCATAGCTAAGACTGGAATCAATATAAATGCCCATCAACAGTAGACTAGATAAAAAAATTATGGGACATGTACTCTATAGAATACAGCAGTAAAAAATAATGAAATCTGGTCATTTGCAACAAAATGGAGGAATCTGGAAAACATCATGCTGAGTGAAATAAGCCAGTCCCAGAGGGACAAATAATATATGTTCTCCCTGAATGGTGATAACTAACAGATGACCAAAAATGAAACCTAATGAAGTGAATTGGACACTATGAGAAACAGTGACTTGATCAGCCCTTGTCCTGACTGTTGATGTACAACTTAATACTTTACCCCTTTTAGTATTTTTTTGTCCCACTTAATACTATTAGTTGAACTCTGTAATTAACACACAATTATTCTTAGGTTTTTAAATTTAACTGAAAAGTGATCTCTCTTAAATATAAGAGTGGGAATAAAAAATGAAGGAGATGTACAATTTGGGACATGCTCAATCAGGCTTGCCCCAAATGGTAGAGTTAGAAATGTACCAGGGGATTCCAATTCAAGCCCATCAAGGTGGCATGTACCAATGCCATCTCACTAGTCCAAGTGATCAATTTCAGTGCACAGTTGATCATAATGATAGGTCTAAGAGTCAAAGAGATCACATAAACAAGACTAGTGTCTGCTAATACTAATTGATAGAATTAAGAAAGAGAGAATGATCCAACATGGGAAGCAGGATACACAGCAGACCCACAGAATGGCAGATGTCCTAAACAGCACTCTGGCCTCATAATCAGCCATTAAAATATTAGGATCTGGCCGAAGAGCCCATGAGAATATTTTAGGCATGGAAAGCCGAGACACTCTGACAAAAAACAAACAAACAAACAAAAAAACACAAAACACACACACACACACACACAACTAAATGAAAGCTCTCTGGGAGTGAGATCTCAGTGGAAAGAATGGGCCATCAAAGAAGGAAGTACCTTTCTCTGAAGAGAGGAGAGAACTTCCACTTTGACTATGACCTTGTCTAAATAAGATCGGAGTCAGCGAACTCAAAAGGCTTTCATAGTCTTGGCAGCTCATGACAAGAGCCTAGGGAGATTACTGACGCCATAAAAAAGAGTGTCAAGTTATTAGTTCAACAACAGGAGTCACCGTGCACTTACTCCTCATGTAGGATCTCATTCCTTAATGTGTTGTACAATGTGAATTAATGCTATAACTAGTACTCAAACAGTATTTTACACTTTGTGTTTTGGTGTGAGTGCAAACTGTTGAAATATTGACTTAATATATATTAAATTGATCTGTATATAAAGAAAATTAAAAATGAATCTTGATGTGAATGGAATGGGAGAGGGAGCAAGAGATGGGAGGGTTATGGGTGGGAAGGAAGTTATGGGGGGAAAAACCATTTAATACATAAACTATACTTCGGAAATTTATATTTACTAAATAAAAGTTTAAAGAAAAAGAAAACAAGCACCAAAATGGTAAGATAGAAGCAATTATTTATAATTCCAAAGCGCAGTAGGGCAACAACAGTGCATGGTAACTTAGCACATATTTTCAGAGCAAGTAGAGGAGAGGAGCTGAGGACTCTAAACTTAAAGTAATGACAAAGAATGGGAAATGTTAAGCTACCTTGTTTATATCAATACACATTGTATATACTTATTGAAATATTACATTGTACCCTAGAAATATATACATTATTTAGTGCTAATAAGATCTTTAAAAGTGTTTAAGGAGGAGCTGCTGTTGTGGCGTAGTGGGTAAAGCTGACACTTAAGACACCAGCATCTCCTATGGGCTCTAGTATGAGTCCTGGCTGCTCTACTTCTGATTCAGCTTGCTGAATATGGCCTGGCACTTTTAGTGAGGTAACAGATTTTCATAAATCTCTTTATTTAGAAAGAGATTATTGATATACATATTGTTTCTGTTTTAATTTTTATCATTGTTCATGTGTACTGTCATTTCATGTATAAAGTTCTGAAACATCCACGAAATTTGGGGGTACAGGAAAAAGATGGACTTTGAAATAATATAAAAGTTTTTTTTTCAAACTGCCGTCATATTACTTATAACATTAACAGTTTTTCTTAATATTTCTTTATTTGAAAGGCAGAGGTTGGGAGAGAGAGAGCGAGAGAGAGAGTTACCCATATGGTGGTTCACTCCCCAAATGGCCACAATGGCTGGAGCTGGGCCAGTCCTAAGCCAGGAGGCAGAAGCTTCCTTCAGGTCTGCACACATGGGTGCAGGAGCCCAAGCACTTGGGCCATCTTACATCACGTTCCTTAGCAATTAACAGGGAACTGGATTGAAAGTGGAGCAGCTGAGACTTAAACCACTGACCGTATGGGATGCTGGCACTGTAGGTGATGGCTTTACCTGCTAGACCACAGCACTGGCCCCCAGTTTCAACAGTTTTGACCAACTAGAACTATTGTTTCATCCAATAGTAAATTAATCCTTTCACATACTTATGCAGATATAATGTAATAAAACATATAAAATGTATTTTAAAAACTTAAAATTAGGGGCCGACGTTGTGGTCCAGTGGGTTAATGCCCTTGCCTGAAGCGCCAGCATCCCATATGGGTGCCGGTTTGAGACCCAGCTGCTCCACTTCCGATCCAGCTCTCTGCTATGGTCTGGGAAAGCAGTAGAAGATGACCCAAATCCTTGGGCCCCTGCACCCGCATGGGAGACCAGAAAGAAGCTTCTGGCTCCTGGCTTTTGATCTGCACAGCTCCTGCCATTATGGCCATCTGGGGAGTGAATGAAGACCTCTGTCTCTAGCTCTCTCTCCCTGCCTCTCCTCTCTGTGTGTAACTCTGACTTGCAAATAAATAAATAAATCTCAAAGATGAATATCAAGTTAGCCATCTGTTATCACTTCTTTGAAGCAGGATTATTAATTGAAATTCACATCAACAGGAGTCACAGTTGACAGAGCAGAGCTCTGAATGGTGAATACTGGCAAACTATACAAACTTCAAGGTGAACATCAGAACATGTGGTGTGAAGGGGCCACTAAGTCTTCTACAGTAGGTGGAGTAATTAGGATCTGTGCTTTAGCTCATGAAAGTGTGGTGCATTCCTAGCCTGTGAGCATAATAGGCAATGAGAAACATGGGACAGGTCTTGGCATTGTCCTGGAAATAGTGACTGCCAAGGTGAATACAGACCCTGTGGGCTCCTTCCTGGAGAGGCAGGAAACTTACAGACTTACTGATTTTTTTTTTTTTTTTTGCAATTCAAACAAGTTATTAAAGTAGTAAACCCATCTTGGGAATTTAGGAGTGTTCCTCTTGAAAGTAAGGATTGGGTTAATCTCAGACAGGTTTTGTCATATCCAGCATCTGAAGAATCAATACATACTACCCCTGTTGACAAAAGCACACTTAGAGTAATTCAGACAATGTGTGTGATCATTGTGTTGGACACAGCAAATTCCTAAGTTAGGGACCTCCATTGGCTTAGCCACTCTTAAAGGAGCCCTCTCCATCACCACAGTGCTGCTTCTTCCTCTATCTCAGAGGTATTAAGAAGAGAACTTGTGATATTTGGAAGGCCCCATTTGATTCTCTTTAAGCAATGGGAACGGCTTTTTCAAATGGTAAAGCTGGCTCATGGAGCAGAAAGCCTTCCAAGTCCAACCCACATATGCATCCCCTTAGAATTCCATCCTTGACAATAAAGCAGTCTATCCTGGTGTAGTAGGAAGAGAGGTGTGAATTGCCAACCTTCTGTGAGTGAACTGATTCATGTAAAATGAATCAGGATGCACTTGGATACAAACTCCTGTGTTTAATTCAGAATTTGGAAGTGAGAGGTGTGTGAAAGTGGACTAATATAAAACATATGGTAATGGTCAGTAAGACACCTATCTTGTCCAGAATGTTGGGGGTTGAAACAGAAGCATTGATTTTATCATCAGATGTGCACGGTTTCCACTCTAGCCACCAGCTCTCATTTCCATCAGATGGATTTTTTTTTATTATCCCAACCACTGCCTTGGGCTTCTTATCCTTACATAAGCAGTAAGATAAGGGAACCTGAGTCTAACCCACACAACTAGGGGCAGCCTTACCAAGAGCCAAAGAACCTCAAATTTCAGTCCCTTCCCTTTCCAAGAGCATTTCCCAAGGCTCAGAACATCCTCTTCTTGGAGAAAACAATGACTCTGGACAAGCACCAGAGACATGCAGAAGTCCCATCTTCCTAGAGATTATTCTTTAAATTTCTGGGCACACTTTCTCCATAGGGAGGAGAGGACCTCCACTTTGACTATGACCCTGTCGGAATAAGATCGAAGTCGGCAATCCTAAAGGCTTCATAGCCTCGGCAACTCATGACTGGAGCCTAGGGAGATTCCTGACGCCATAAACAAGAGTGTCAAATTGTTAAATCAACATCAGGAGTCACTGTGTACTTATGTCCCATATGGGATCTGTCCTTAATGTGCTGTCCAAAGTGAAGTAATGCTGTAACTAGTACTGAAACAGAATTTTTACACTTTGTGTTTCTGTGTGGGTCCAAACTGATGAAATCGTTACTTAATACATACTAAATCAATCTTCTGTATATAAAGATAATCGAAAATGAAAAAAAAAACCTCAGTGTTATATTAGAAATGGCATAAAAATTAATCAAATTCAAAAAAAATATCATGTAGGATCTCTGTCTTTAATTTGCTGTACAATGTGATTCAATGCTATAACGTGTACTCAAATAGTATATTTCACTTCGTGTTGAGGTTAAACACTTCGTGTTTGACCATATGAGGGCAAATGGTCAAAATCTTTACTTAACACATACTAAACTGATCTCCTATATACAAAGAGATTTGAAAAAGGAATCTGGATGTGAATGAAAGGGGAGAGGGAGCGTGTAAGGGGGGAGGGTTGCGGGGGGAGAGGGAAAATGGGGGGGAAGCCATTGTAACCCATAAGTTGTACCTTGGAAATTTATATTCTAAATAAAAGTTAAAAAAATAAATTTCTGGGCACAGCAAATGCTGGTGAGTTTTCAGAACTATCTCTACTCAGTTCCCATAAAAAAAAAAAAAAATAAAAGAAAAACCACAAACTGCCCCTGAAGGTATTTTTGAGCTTTCTTCATTTCCCCCCAAGAGAAGAATGTGAACCAGAGGCTGTTGCTTCATGGCAAGCTTCTTGCCAAAGAATGATCACAGGTGAAAGGAGGTGGTAATGGAAGGGTCAACAGGACAGCAAGGAATTGGCTGAGCTGGACCAACTGCAGCATCAGAGGTCATTCTAAGGAAAAGTGAAGATCTGGTGTTTTCTGAAGATTTTTTTTCCTGGAAAAACAAGGCCAATATTAGCAACTTCCTACCAAAGTGATGGATGTGAGATTACTTATAATAAAATGAGAATGAGAAGAACAAGCACATTTTGATTAATAAAGATGGAATGAATTTTATTTCTATTCTATGTAAAATCATATCGAAAAGGTTATTGTCATATGAAAAGGCAGAGTAAATATCATAAAAATGCATTGTGGAAGTGTATCATGCAGTTAAATATGTCATTTCACTGGATTTGTGATATGGTGAAATTTGCAAGCTTTATTTTTTTAAAGATTGGTTTACTTATTTGAAAGACAAAGTTATGGGGAGGGAGATGGAGACAGAGAGAAAAAAAAACAGAGATGCTCCATCAATTGGTTCACTCCCCAAATGTCTCCAACGGCTGGAGCTGGGCCTATCTGAATCCAGGAGCCAGGAGCTTCTTCCAGGTCTCCCACGTGGGTGCAGGGGCCCAAGATCTTGGGCCATCTTTGATTGCTTTTCCAGGTGCATTATCAGGGAGCTGGATCACAAGTCGAGCAGCCAGCACTTGATCCAGCGCCCATATCAAATGCCAGCACTGCAGGTGGAGGATTTACCTGCTAGGGCACAGCACTAGCCCCAGTTCACCAACTTTTAAAAATACATGGTTTGGGGCTGACGCCGTGGCTCACTAGGCTAATTCTCCACCTTGCAGCGCTAGTACACGGGGTTCTAGTCCCGTTCAGGGCCCCGGATTCTGTCCCGGTTGCCCCTCTTCCAGGCCAGCTCTCTGCTGTGGCCCAGGAGTGCAGTGGAAGATGGCCCAAGTGCTTGGGACCTGCACCCCATGAGAGACCAGGATAAATACCTTGCTCCTGCCATAGGATCAGCGCGGTGCGCAGGCCACAGCACACCAGCCGCGGCGGCCATTGGAGGGTGAACCAATGGGAAAATGGAAGACCTTTCTCTCTGTCTCTCTCTCTCACTGTCCACTCTGCCTGTCAAAAAATTAAAAAAAAAAAAAAACATGGTTTGCTTTGATTTCTTTTACAATTCTAACAAATATTTGTTTTCCAATTAAATTTTATATTTATGAATTTACATTTTTAGAAGAGTGTTCCCCTACCCTGGGGCAAGGGGCATGGCATTGTGTCACAGTATTTTAAACTGCTGCTTATGACACTGGCATCCCATATCAGAGTGCTGGTTTAAGTCCTAGCTTCTACACTCCCAATCCAATTTCCTTCTAATGTGCCTCAGGAGGAAGTAAAAGATGGTCCCAGTATGTAGGCCACTGCCACCCTTGTGGGAAACCAGGATGGATTTCCTGGCCCCTGATTTTGGCCTGGTCCAGGCCTGGCTTTTGCAGCCATTTGAGGAGTGAATCAGCAGATCAAAAGTCTTGAGATCTCTCTCTCTCTCCCTCTGTTATTCCCTATTTTTTGCTATTGCTCTGCCTTTCAAATAAATAAATAAATATTTTTAGGAAAGGGTGCCCCCACAAATTTTAGAAGTCTTTACTCTCTTAAAGTCTGCATCTAGCTCTGCTCAGAAGCAAGCATAAAGTCATCATCTGCTGTTATATCCTGACTAAAAAGGGGAAACTTCTTGGATTCTGCCCTACGAGCCTTGGCATATGACTGCCTCTGGAAAACATGTCAGGTAAATATAAATGTAAACACTGTCTAATTGGGGCACCTGTTACTTTCTGCTCACCATTTTTACATAATTAAAACATGTGCTGTAGATACTAGGCTCTGGCCAGCCAACTGGAATTGCTTTCAACTCTACCTGAGTTTATCATTCAGTACTCATCCTAGAAATGACTCTAATTTCAGGTCCTGTACCCTGCACTTTGTTCAGACATAAATATCAGAAATACCTTAGAAGATATAAAACAATGTTTTAGTTACTTATTGCTGTACAATGGACCACCTCCGTGATTAGGAATTTGAAACAACCGTTCTATTTCTCACATTTCTGTGGATTTCCATCACTCATCTCAGTGGTTTTTCTATGCTAGACAATGTAGAATGGGTTGTAGCTGCCTGAGGGCTCAGATGATGACAGGTAATCTGAGACAGCTCGTCATACAAGTTATGTCTAGAAATTGATGCTGCCTTTACTAGAAGTTCACCTGGCTTTCTGATGGCACCTTCACGTGGGTTCTCTATGTATTTGGGATTCTCACAGTGTGGTGTCCAATGTCTAAGGAATGTCCTAAGAGTGATCATTCCAACATGGGAAAGGCAAAAGCTGCCAGGACTCTAAAGTCCAAATAGAATTACTTCTGCAAAATTCTAGTGAGTAGAGTATTCACGATCAGCCCAGATTAAAGGAAAGGGGAAATCAAGTCACCCCTAAGTTTAAAGAGGCACAAAAATTTGTAGCCATATTTAATCTATAATGCACAAATATATAGTGCTCAAATCCCCAAAATTTACTAGTAAAGTCCCAGATAGTACTTATTACATAACCTCTGTGACCCTTGAGCCAACATTTTTCTTCTTTCTGTACCTTCATCTTTGATTCTGCCTGAAACTGCGTTATCTTGGGAGAAATTAAATCAGACTGAATTTCTCTGTATTAAAGGACAACCTGATGACTTCTTGTCCTCCTTGTATCTATTTCCTCTAACTCAACATCGTTTCCCTAATGAGCAAAGAAAACTGTTAAAACCAAAGCTGATCAATATCAACGAATGTAAATTCATTATTAACTCTTAGATTAAACATTAAAATGGACTTGTATTGTGGCAATAAGAGATTGATGTAACTTAAAAGAAATAAGGTATAGAGAGTGCTCCTCCCCACCTGGAATAAAAAGCAACATGAGATATTCTTATTAATCTGGAAAGAAAGCATATGCCACACTAACCTTCATCCAAATAATATTTATATACTAATTTAAAATATGTGGCTCTGTTGAAAGCACATATTTAATTAGCATCAATCTTTATCACACTGAAGTTTAATAAAACAACTTTTCTTCCTGATAGACATAGTGATTTTTATATTGCAGTCACACCATCTGCTGTGGCATTAATATTTTGGGGATTTCTTAGAGAACATATTTACAAAATCATCATATATGCTGTTAAAACTGAAGCCAATGGTAGCCTTTCAATGCGTCAAATCTGATATTTATCACAGCCTGCAGAAAGCCCCAGGCCATCTCTACATGCCAGAGTCTAAAGCAGTGGTTCCTAATATAAACTAATCAAGAGCTGTCACAGGATTTTACACCATCTGGCATCGTATAAACCCAAGTCTTCACTTAACATGGAAATTCAGAAGTCTCATTTTCCCTATGTTAAGTCATTTGGTATTCCACCATGTATCCAACAATAAAACATGATACACACACTTCGCAAAACTGGGAGTACTTCACTGGAGCAAAATATTTTCTTACACAACTGACTTTTAAAATTACAATGGTTGCTACACATTCTTCTGCCTGATATTGATCACATAATAATGCCACTGAAAACTCTAATAATAAGAATCACCTTCCCAGTCATTTTTATTAACAAAGACTCCTTTGAAACTGGTGCATTAGTATCTGTTATAAATGAAAAGAACAGCTCGTTAGTACAAACAGAATTGAGCCATTAAGATTCTAAACATGAATCTGGAAACATATAGGAACTATTTTCAAATATCTCACTGATTCTGAAAATCTTAAATGGAATTCCTGAAACAAGAGGAAAATTTAAAATAGACAAGCTCTTGAAAAAAGTACTGTACCTGCTTAAACAGCGAAATAGATCAGTCAGGTTACTTGTATTAGACAGACTGCTTAGATATGATTCCATCCTGACTGCATGTAAAATCATGTATAAAGCTTTCACTGAACACTTAGGATTCACAGCTCCCCTGTTTCTGACTCAAGCAAGAGATTCTGAAGTAAATACATAATGCAAATGGGCCCTTATCTCTAGTCTAGGTATCAGCAGTTGATAATTGCAAGGTGACGATATCATAGATGGAAAATCTGTTCTCATTCATTCAGGAATACTACAGTTTCAGAGTAATGTATCTGCTAATGCTATTGACAATGGGGTGTTAGGATTCCAAGTCTATACTAACATATTTTAATGCCTTAATAGAAGGCACACTTACTTAAAATCATAAAGAAATTGTGCTTGGGTTCCTGAGCTTTAAAAATAGGTAACCGTGCCTTTCAGTATCACTTTCAGATGCTAACATATGCTATTCTATTCATGAAAGAAAAACAACTCTGATGAAATAACTATAAAATAAGAGCAGTCACTCCAAGCCTTCCAAAGATTATGCAGTTTCTATCTTGATTTTCTTCTTTTGAATAAAATCACAGCAAAGCTGTTTCACTTACTATTGACATTATGAGAAAACGCTAAAGCATCAAGCAAGTATTGACATTTAATATATGACTAGAAACTGCCAGAATATTGAAATGAGCATGATGCAAAATTTCTTACCCGTGATGCTTTCCTTTAGGTGCAAAGGGTGTAAAGTTTGTCCAGTGAGACTAGTCGCATACCATTCAAGAAAAGTGATACCTATCAAAAAGAATTATACAAAAGTTATCAAAAACTCTCCTTTTTAAGAAGTTAAAAATTCCTGCTCAAACTTTGAGGTCTGTATGAAGTCAGCCTCTGGCTTTTTCTTTAAAATCTCTTCACTTTCTCATCACCTATGCACTGCAAGAATGTACTGCCCCTTACTTAGAACTACATGATCTTTCCCATACACACCTGAAAGTACAGTTTCTATGTTGAGTCCTGATTTTCCTACCATGGCTGCTTCCAGATTACACTGTGACAACTTCTTTAGAAGCTTTAATTTGCCATTTCAGTCTGTAAATTACATAGTTATCTGCATGAAAACTTATGTTGACAGGTATCTATGAAAGTATATCCAATAAGGAAAATTCTAAAAAGAACTGTGCAATTGGTAAGCTGTCAAAATGAATCAAATTTCAAAAACTTACATTCGATTTTCAAAATTAAGTTGTGCTTAATAATTGTCATCAAATCCTTTTGTTTGTCATACTATCTTGAAAATTATATTAAATTCTAATATTATTTGCAGAAATATTATGTGAAATAATATTGAGACATAATATTATTTGCACAAAAACTATGCAAAATAATATTGACATATGAAACTACACTATGGATCCAGATATTTCAAACATCAAGTTATATATTCTCTGTCACCAAACAGGAAATAGGTAAGAAACCTTGGTCAACTATCCATGTTGATTTCAGGGGGCCATTATTAAAGAAAAACATTATGCACACTAAATATTCTATAGTTTTCCAAATTAGATTATTTCTAATAGGAGTATTTTTACCACAATTAAAATAAGACTATTGGACAGAACAGCATTTGCCACAATGGTTAAGTGTCAGCTTCAGATGCCTGCTTCTTATTTTGAAGTGCCTGGGTTTGAGTCTGGCTCTGATTAGATTTCCCGATTCCTGCTAATGAGCACCCTAGGAGGCAGCAGATGATGACAGAGGTAATGAGTTCCTATCACCCACCAGGGTGTGTCACACTTGGCTTCCAAACTGGCTAACAATGGCTGTTGCAGGAAACCAGCAAATGGGAGATTCTCTCTCTCTCTCTCTCTCTCTCTCTCTCTCTCTCTCTCTCTTTCTCTCTCTCTGTCTCTCTCTCACCCACCCACCCACACACACACACAGAGTAAATGAATAAAGAAAAATCTTACAGGACAATTTAACAATAGAATCTTCCTTGACTATCACTATTGAGCTTCACTTGCCTAAAGTCATCTATATAGGTAATGTATATTGTGGGATGTAATAAGGAATCAGGAATTATCATTTCTGCATCTCTGAATATGTCATTCTTTGCTCAATTACTCAGTCCTATTGAATTACTAATTGAGAATTCCTTCAATATTTGCCTCAACGATCTTTACTCATCTGAGCGTGCTTAAGGGTTTGAAAAAATATATATACATACATATGTACTTTGTAATATATATGTATTTGCATAATATATATTTTATATATGATATTTCTTTGTCTTTACCTCCCAGTTATAACCATTTTTACCAAGAGAGTTAATTTTTTCTCATTCTTTGAAATTGATGGAACTGGAGCAAGATTAATATCTGTGTCCATCATACAAGATTTGCTGTTTGATCCCTAAGTACCATCTAAGTATCAATGTACTTCTGTACTATTTTAGAGAAATCTTTTTAATGAAACATGAAGGAATTATTCCCAGGATTCATTCTCCTCAAAACATTTTTGACAGATAAAATTAGACATATTTGCTGTGTACAATATGATGCTTTGAAGAATATATACATTGCATAATGATTAAATCTAGCTAATTAACATGAGTCACCTTACAGAGTTATCATCTTTATGGAAAGAAGACTTTAAAGCCACATTCATAAAATTCTTCAACAATGCAGTATATCGTTAACCATACCAACTTACCATGTTGTACAATAGACCTCTTGAACTTATTCTTCCTACATAACTAGTATTGTATCTTGCCCAAGATCATCCAAATCTCTCCACCAATCATCTCAACTGCTATTAAGCACTATTCTACTCTCTACTTCTATGAGGTCAACATTTATAGCTTCAACATATAAAATCACAGAATGTTTGACTTTGTGTGCTCAGGATTTAATTCATAATTTAAAAAAATCAGGACAATTTGACATTGATTTTTCTTTAACAACATTTATGAATTGGCCAAAAGGCAAGAAAACATAACTACTCTTCTCCAGTTATGTCAATTACTTGAAAAATCCTTTCTAGTATGACAGAAATGATTTCTCAAATCACAAATATGCTTTCTGTTTTGAGTTACTGTATTTTTATATATGTAAAGGAATTGGGTAAGTTGTTATAAGAACTCTGTTACAGGCCAGCATTGTGGCATAGCAGGTAAAGCCAAGGCCTACACTTCCAGCATCTCGTATAGGCACTGGTTTAAGTCCCCGCTGCTCCACTTTTGATCTAGCTCCCTGATAATACTCCTGGGAAAGCAGCAGAAGATGGCCTAAGAGCTTGGGCCCTTGGAAGAGCTCCGGGCTCCTGGCTTAGGACCTGCCTAGCTCCAGTCATTGCAGCCAACTGAGGAATGAACCAGCAGATGGAAGATCTCTCTGTCTCTCCGTCTCTGTAGCTCTGCCTTTTAAGTAAATAAATAAATCTTTTAAAAAACCTACATTAAACCAAAGCCTTCCTTTTTCTGTTTTGTTGTCACAGACACAAGGATATTTTAAAATGATAATGCTTAAACATTTTTGAATATGCTTGAAACAAATGTATTGAGATGCAGACAAGAAAGTCAACAATTCTCATCTAGTCTGTTTGAAAATAGTATATCTCTTTATATCTCCCTTAAAAAGTCAATTAAATACCTCTTAGTGTAGATCCTATGGCAGTTTCAAAAGAAAAATATTTTTAAAATGTAATCAACATAATTGGTTTGGTGTTTAGGAATTAAAAGATAAAGTGGAAGGAGTCTTGTCGATATTATCTCATTTAAAGTTGTATCAAGTCTCTAGCCAAATAAAAGAGAGGAAAAGATTTATCAGATTTGAATAGAAACACAAGGCTCTGAATACCATTGAGTAAAAGGGTAGCGGATTTTTGAAAAAGGCATTTTGAACATTACATTAGAATTTCAGTCACTGGATTTGTTAATGATACAATACACCATCAAAAGTGCTCCAGATGTAATAGACTTTCAAGCATTATCTGTGTCACACATGACTCAAAAATGTTTCAGTTCTTTAATTCAACTTAAGAAATGAATGCAGTTTTAACTCTTCTGAAAAGCAATTTAGTGATCCTTATTTTGGAATTTAAGTCTTTTCAGATGAGCATTCATTTTGTTTGTGTTTGGATTCTCCCAAAAGTATTAAGAGAGAAAGGAACAGCAACAACAATAATACTGAGATGCAGTGTTAGACACAAATTATTTGGTAACTGATTTGGATAAGCACATAAGACAGTGGCAAAATGAAAAAGGGAAGCAGAAGAAGCCAACAGAGAGTGAGCTAATGAGAGGGTCATCTCTGGGCAACTGGGGCTCAATTCTTCGAGATGTCTAACAGAAAGTGAAATGTACCTCACAACTGTGTCAGTCAGAAGTAATGAAGCTGGCGGATTTACTCACCAACCCCCGACACTTGTTTGTTGAAGCACTTCCCAAAGCCATTAACTTTCCTCTAGCCCTGTGATGCCAAGTACACCAGCTACAGCATCCAGGGAGCACTCTCAGGCAGAGAGACGCTCAGGCTGGATAGTAACTGTGTGCAGGTGATCTCCCTCCTGGGACCTATGTGAACAAGCCCCAGGAAATTACATGTAGAAATTTATTCTCCCATCAGGCTTTTCACACTGAGTGGAGGAATACTAGCAGCATAATTTCTAAATACTTTAGTTACATGCATACCATTATATAAGAAACCAGCACATTTTTGCTTAATGTTGGATTCTACCAAAATGCCATCGCCTCCCAAATATCTTGAAATTATGATTTGAATAATCTGTTTTAAATATATAAATATAACTATGAACACAGTAAGTATATCCTGATGTCATTCAATGCCTAATAATTTGGCTAAATGAATATTCTTAGGAGACTCCAGGGATCCTCCCTAAGATTACCACTCTGGACAAGTTAAAATAAAGAACTCCCAGAATATTAGCTTCCAAGGTTTACCATTGAAAAGTAATGCACAGTGGATGGCTTTAAATAACAGAAAATTTCTCAATTCTAAAACTAAAGATTCTGGCTGGTGCTGCAGCTCAATATGCTAATCCTCCACCTAACGGTGCCGGCACACCAGGTTCTAGTCCTGGTCGGGGCGCCAGATTCTGTCCCAGTTGCCCCTCTTCCAGGCCAGCTCTCTGCTCTGGCCCAGGAGTGCAGTGGAGGATGGCCCAAGTGCTTGGGCCCTGCACCCGCATGGGAGACCAGGAGAAGCACCTGGCTCCTGCCTTGGGATCAGCGAGGTGCGCCGGCCGCAGCGCGCCAGCCGTGGCGGCCATTGGAGGGTGAACCAACGGCAAAGGAAGACCTTTCTCTCTGTCTCTCTCTCTCACTGTCCACTCTGCCTGTCAAAAATAAAAAATAAAAAAAGACTAAAAATTCCTAATGAACATATAGGTAAGGGCGTGCTCTCTCTCCCTGAAGGCTCCAGGCAAGGACACTTCTTCTATTCTTCCAGCTGCTGGTGGATGCTGGCAGCCCATTGGTGTTTCTCAGTTTGCAAATACATCATTTTGGTTTCTGCCTCAGTCTTCACAAGGCAGTCATCCCTGTGTGTCTGTCTGTGTCTCTTCCTCAAAGGGCATCAGTGACTGGATTTAAAGTCTATCTTTACCCAGGATGGCATATTTTTTACTTGATTGTATCTATTTGATTGCATTTAGAAAGACTATGTTCAAGTAAGATCGTATGTGTATGGGGCTATACCCACTATATCATATATGTATTATTATGCATATATGATGTAGTGAGTATAGCTGCAGTCTGTTGCACTGGCATCCCATATGTGTGCCTGTTAATGTTCCAGCTGCCCCTTTTCTGATCCAGCTCTCTGCTGATGTCCTGGAAAAGCCATGGAAGATGACTTAAGTGCGTGGGCCTCTGTACCCATGTGGGAGACCCACAAGAGCTTCTTCAGCTCTTGGTTTCTGGCTGTGGATCAGCCCAGCTCTCATCCGTTGCGGCTATCTAGGGAGTGAATCAGCAGATGGAAGACCTTTCTCTCTGTCTCTCCCTCTGTCTGTAACTCCACCTCACAAATAAATAAAATCTTTAAAACATTAGTATAAAAAGGACCATATTTTTAGGTTCTGGATGCATAAATTTGAAAGAAGAGGATTCAACATGGTGCATCTAGTTAAATTTGAACATCAGATGAAAAGTTAATATGAGAATACTTCACAAAGTTCATAGAAAAAGTGTCTTATTGGGGCCGGCACTGGGGAGCAGTGGGCCAATGCACTGACCTGAAGCGCCAGCATCCCATTTGGGCGGTGGTTCAAGACCCAGCTGCTCCACTTCCAATCCAGCTCTCTGCTATGGCCTGGGAAAGCAGTAGAAGATGGCCTAAGTCCTTGGGCCCCTGCACCCTCGTGGAAGACCCAGAAGAAGCTCCTGGCTCCTGGCTTTGGATCAGCGCAGCTCCAGCCATTGTGGCTAATTGGTGAGTGAACCATCGGAAGGAAGACCTCTCTCTCTGCCTCCCCTCTCTGTGTGTAACTCTGACTTTCAAATAAATAAATCTTTTTTGAAAAAAAAAAAAAGAGTGTCTTGTTGAAAAAACACTATGCAAAGATTTCAATTGGTTTTGCACACAAATAAACTTATTTTTAGTTCTATTTTTCAGATACATTTTAATTACTTTCACATTGCCCCAGATATTGCAAGGGACATACATTTCCTGATTTTTTTTTTGAAGAGTGAGCATTCAGCTTAGTGTTTTAGTTGTTGCTTAGAATGTCCATGCCCCGCATTGAAACACCTGGGTTCATTACTTTGCTCTGGTTTCTGTCTCCATTCCCTATTAGCACATACTCTGGGAGGCATTGGTAGTGGCTCACATAATGGAGTGTCGACCACTAATGTGGGAGTCCTGTATTGAGTTTTTGGCTCCTGGTTTCAGCCCTGGCCCTGGAACATTTTGAGTTTTTGGAAAATGAATCAACAGATGGGCTCTCTTTCTTTCTTCTCAAATAAAATTTTGAAATATAAGTATCTTCTTTGAAATTCAAATTTAAATAGGTGCCCTATATTTTTATCTGGAAAGTGTGTTGCTAGAGAGTGTGTAGTCTTCAGCATTATCTTATTTCTATATATCTTTTAAAAACACTTAGATTCTGAAACTGGAGTTTGAATTTAAAGAAAATGTCAAAGAACCTCAGATTGTCCCAGGGCTTGATTTACTAATTCACCTTTCCTAAATCATTGAATTAAAATCTGGGTCAATTTACTTCCTTCTTTGCACCATTTCCTCTCGGAATCTGAAGTTGTGATTTGAATTTCACTTGATAAATATTTATTGAATTTTTCACAATATACGAGAATATGTGAGAGTAATGAGCACAGGTACTCAGTCAGATAATAAAGAAAGGGAAGTAGGGAGAGCTCCCTTGCTCCAGGGCCAAGCTATAAGTTGGTTCTAATAATGAGGAAGACAAGTCCCTGGTAACTGCAATGAGGCACACAGAATATGTGCCACCAAAAGTGTGCCACCGAAGTGGAAGGAAACTCAGCTAGTTGCTATCTGACCCATTCGAGAAGGTCCTGGTCAAATTTCATGAGGAAGTAGCTTGGGGGACCTTCAAAGAAAGGTAGGAAGGAGATGTAAAAGTGGGCCGGTGCAGAATAGGTAAAGAGAATAACCTGACTTAAGGTAGGAGTCAAGAGCTTGTTTAGGGATTAATTTGCCACCTAATTCAGTGATTCCCAAACTACACTGCCCTTCAGAAACCCCTGTGTGTTGAATTCATCCAGTTCATCCCAAGAGCATTGGTTCAGTAGGTCCAGAATAGTTAGTTTAAAAAAAATTATCCAGATACTGAAAAGTAAAATATGCACCCAAATGGACAATGGCTCAAACACAATCTAAGTTTATATTCTGTTCATACAGTAGTCCAAGGTTAATGGGTTAGGCTACTGCTAGGTTAGGTAGTAGTAGATGGAGTGGGGAAATCTATCTTGTATTTCAAAAACACAAATTAATCTTAGGTATCATCAGGGATCTGAGAATGTTTTAGCCAAGAAGCTTTTATCGTTAACACTAGTATTTCCTATCCTTCATTCTACAAATACTAGCATGTTTCTCCTGTTAATTGTTCCTCATTAAATAGTTAAAAAAGTCAAATAAAATTCTCCAATCCCAAGTAATTTGTACATGCTGCATTTCTGATATTTCCAATTAGTAAACTAAAATGAAAAAGACTGAATGTTCTTAATTCTATGAACAAATCTACAGCAATTGGTTAGTTATTTTAGTTTACGAATACAAATGAATCAGAAGCATATGTTGCAAATCACACTAAAATAGAAGAAGTGGCTGACTTTTCATGTAAACAACCAAAAAAACTGCCTAAAAATAACAACTTAAATAACTAGAAATAACAGTGTGAGTCAAACTCCAGGAAATGCAGACTACTGCCTGTTGTGTCTCTGCGTTTCAAATAATGGTGGAAACAACAACAAAAACTATTATTTCTCAAAGCAGACAAAATAGGAACGTGCACTTTTAGAAAGATGTTCTCTGACAGGATGGAAAATGCTTTGACTAGGAAATTTCTTGTTCTCATTGTTTTAGGAGATCTTCTCCCCGCTGTATACCATTCTAATCTAAACAGTACCAATATCTGTATCACCTGTTTGAAAAGGTCAGCATAGTTTCGCCTACATACTGCACAGTAATGATGACTACCATTTGCATTTTATGAAGCACGTATGCTCATTATTTCACATTTGGCCCTTAACAGTTGTGATGGGTGAGGAGGAATGGGAGCTACACTTAACATTGCCTTTACCAACCAAGTGAGAGAAGAAGCTAGCTCAAATCTAAGATTTCTGATTAGCAATCTAGTGGTATTCCTATCATGCTGTGAAATTGTATTATTGCAGGAAAAGTTTATTCTCATAAAATAATGTACCAGAGTAGAATCCAAGGCAACTGTTCTCTTTGTCTCATACTGGTGAGAAGCATTATCAGGCTGTGGGTTAAGTAGCTGAGAAGCAGCTACTGGGGGTTATGAAATCTTATTAGGATTTAATATCTCTGTAGTTTTGTTTCAGAATAACTTGGTAAGCTGAACTAATCAATGTGATCAAGTAATGGCCTATGAAATTATACTTTGAAGAAAGATTTGAGGAATCCAAAGACAAAATCTAAAACTAGTACACTTCTGCTAGTAATCTCCCTCATAGTTTTAATGAAATTCAACCCCAGTCACAATGAAAGGTCAGAAATGAAAGCTTTCAAAAGGAAAATGCAAAAATTGATTCTGCCAAGTTTCATTTAAAATCAAGTCTTAATAGCTATGTTTTAAACCCCCGAAAATGTTGCTGCTAATGAACAGGATGACAGGCCTTTAACTGTCACAGCAATAACCAGGCACCACTGCACAAAAGCAGCATTGTTTGCAGTGGAAAATATGATGCCTATGTTACTACACTTGTTTGAAATAAATCGTCAGCGTAATTATATCCCAGGTAATCAACCCAGTAGTTTCCTGTTCAGACTTTCCTGGGGGCCTGTGGTCTCATTAATTCTCAAGTTTGAAAGTTCTTTTAGCAAACAGGAACAAAACCTGAATGTCTTACAATGTGGAACAGTTAATTAAATTAGGATGTTTACCAATAGTGTCATGTTAATTCTTGAAGAACTTTTATTGACATGGATAAATGCTCATGATCTAAAATGAGATATGAAAAAAACATGACACCAATTCTGTTAGCTTACTAGGGCTGCCACAACAAAATGCCATCATTGGGTGCCATAAATAACAGGAATTTATTTTCTCACCACTTAAGAGGCTAGAAGTCCAAGCTGAAGGTGTCAGCAGGTCTGCTTTCCTGTGGCCCCTACTCAGCAGCTTTCAGAAGACCACCTTCTTATTGTGTTTGCCCCTAGCCTTTCCTCTGCGTGGACTCATTTTGTAAGGAAACTAGTCACATGGGTGTGGGTTCTGACCTACCAGCCCCATGTTAAATTAATCATTGCCTTAAAACCTTCCTTATCTCCAAATCTGGTTACATTCTGAGATCCCAGGAATTAGAATTTTAATATACAAATTTTGAGGGCCCATAATTTAGCCCATAGCACCAATTATATGGAAGAAGATTTTTTCCCCTCTGGCTGTGTGTGCATTATGAAAAATCAAAAAGAAATGTAACAAAAAATTAACAGAAATAAATGAATAGGTTGAATGAGGTTAATTTTATTTTTAGCCTTTTACTAGTTTGAATGCTAAAACCGTGTGTGTTTATTTAAGCAGTAATTGTTAGAATCACTAGCCACAAAACATCAGGGTTAGTTCAGAAAATATGAAAATAAGAAAAAAATGAATTGTACAATAAATTATCTATATCAATGATCATATCCATTTTCTTTTCATTTCTTTCCTTTTTTTGTAAACTAAAAACTACTGTTTCAAGAAATATCTTAAACTGTAGCCCAAAAGGGTAATATTGGGAAGACTAGAATGTTTCTAGTTGATGCAAGGTCATTTTCCTTGTAACATGTAAATAACTCAGTTGTCTAGAATAAGTATTTAAGTACTTTGAGGGCACAAACAAAGGGTTATTGCTCTTTAAAACTTTTAATCTCTAGTGCAGTGCCTTCAACTGAACACATACTCAATAAATATATCACAAAACAAGACATTAAAATATCTTATAGCTATTCCTTAAATAAGAAAACAATAGACAGTGAACTAGATTTGAGTCTAAGTAATTTAGTTCAGGTCTTTGTTCTGTGGATATTACACAGATAACTTTCAATAATCCACATAAATTCTCTGTGCTTTGGTTTACTCATGTGTTTATAATGCAGAAGAAAAAAATCAATTTTCTTAACAGCTGTTCCAAGTCCAAGAGGGGATTGTCTTTGTTTAGGGAAGGTCTATGAGAAGATACTTGGGATGAGATAAGATATTGAGAACAGGAGCCCAGCTAAGAACAAAAACAAAACAGAGGACAGGCTTAGTCTCTTTGGATGATAAAATGAGATTAATTCGGTCTGGTTCTTTCTATTATTAGAGAAGGTGAAAAGAGAGGGAAAATCAAAGAACAAACAGGAAAGGAGAATGAGGGAAGAGAGAAAGATGGAAAAAGCATGAGGACACAACATGAGATGACCCAGGCATTAGCAATGTCTATGGCAGGGCAGAGAAAGTCCTATATACAATTTTAAAGTGTTTTTTGTGTCAGGCATAATTTGACCCCACATAAGTATTCCATAATATTCTATTACACTGACGAGCTTTATATTAATGGTTGATGGTAAATAGTGGAGAGTGCAGAGGAGACTGGATGACTCAATAGGAAAGAGCAAGTCCTTCTCAAGAGGAGGGTAAAGGAGCCAAGGCCACACTGGGAATGGAATCCATGAGAAATTAAAAAAATAAAAAGAAAAAAAAATAGAAAGGACTTTGAACCCCCATAAGCCATGATCAATCTCATAAACATCTTAAGTGGTTTTGCAATTCTATGAGATATCTGGATCATTTGTTAAATGGTGTAGTTATGTACCACTACTGACTTCATAGAATTATTGTATCAATCAAATGAGATAATAACAGCTAACATTTATATAGCACTTCCCATAGGCAAGCCCTTTTGGGTATACATTATATATTTTCATTCTTTAGCCCTCACAAGAATGTCATGAACTTCCCATTGATGTTTTCTCTGCACTTTACAGGAGAGGAAACTACGGCACAGAGAAGCTACTTTCCCTTATTCATATATAATATGAATAAAAGTAAGAGGTGAATCCAGAATTCAAGACCTATAGCAACTACAATATTATATCCCAGAATAAAATAATGATTTATATAAATTAAGGGATATTGTAATTAAATTGAAGACGTCATTCTTTGACAGATATTTTAGAGTATCTGGTAGCTATAATTTGCAAGTGTGTGTGTATGTGTTAAGAACATCTACAATCTAGACTCGCAGAAGAAATTTTGGTAGACAGTACAATGTTAGCAGCTGCAAGCTTGCTGTGTATTTACCCTACATAACTGCAAATTTATTCTCTTTGACTCAATTATCTCCACTTCCTCCTCCATCTGCCCCTGCTATCTGCCGCAATCCTCTTATCTGGATCTATGTATTTGACTTTTTTATATTCTATATGTAACCAAATGATGCATCATTTTTTTTCTTGCTGAGTCCAGATTATTTCACTTAATAAAATGTCTTCAAGCTTCATTCATGTTGTCACAAATGGCAGTTTACCCAACCATTTTGCAGTACAATGATATTCCATTTTACACACACACAAACAATACACACATACTACAACTCATTTATCAATTCAGCTATTGAACGGAGATTATTTTATATTTCTTCACTATTGTGAATAATGTTACAATGAATATGAAATCTCAGATAGCTCTCCAAGGTGCTGATTTATTTCCTAAGGAAATTAAAGACAGTAATAAATGAAAGAGATCCTATGCATGTGGATGTGAAAAATTAACAATGTTAAAATATCCACACGCCCCAAAACTGAAACAGATGAAATGTAATCTTTATCAAAATTCCAAGGACATTTTTCACAAAAATAGAAGACAAATTCTAAAGGTTATATAGAAGCATAAAAGATAGCCCTTCCCCCACATCATATAAAACAATCCTAATAAAGAAAACAAAGTTAGGCCAGCATTGTGGTACAGCAGATTTAGCTGCCTGCTTATATGTAGAGGCATCCCATATGGGTGCTGATTCATGCTCTGGCTGCTCCACTTTTTTTTTAACATTTATTTTATTTATTTGAAAGAGTTACAGAGAGAGGTAGAACATGAGAGAGAAAGAGAGAGAGAGAGAGAGAGAGAGAGAGAGAGGTCTTCCATCTGCTGGTTCATTCCCCAAATGATCCCAACAGCCAGAGTTGAGCTGAACCAAAGCTGGGAACCAGGAGCTTCTTCTGGGTCTCCCACAAGGATGCAGGGGCCGAAAGACTTGGGCCATCTTCTACTGCTTTCCTAGGCCATCCCAGAGAGCTGAATTGGGAGTGGAGCATCTGGGACTGGAACCAGCGCTCATTTGGGATGCCAGCACTGCAGGCCAGACTTTAACTTGCTGCACCACAATGCCAGCCCTTGCTCGGCTTCTGATCCAGCTTTCTGCTAATGCACCTGGGAGAATAACAGAAAATGGCCCAAGTATTTGGAACTGCCACCTTTCTGGGAGATGTGAACAGACTTCCAGGTTCCTGGCATCAGCCCTGTCTTCCATGGCCATTAGAAAGTGAACTAGCAAATGCAAGCCCAATTTCTCTCTCTCTCTCTCTCTCTCTCTCTCTCTCTCTCTCTCTCTCTCTGTGTGTGTGTGTGTGTGTGTGTGTGTGTGCATGTCTTTTCTCATGCTGTCTATAACGTTCAAATAAATAAATAAATATTTTTAAGAAAGAAAGACAGAGTTAGAGCCATCATACTTCTTGATTTCAGATTATATTGCATTGCTAAGGCAATATAAACAGTATGGAATTAGCATAAAATCAAACATATAGCACAATAGTCAGACTAGAGAACCTAGAAATAAAGCCAAGCAAATTCAACTAATTTTTGACAAGGCCACTGAAAAGATACAATAGGTTAGATTATAGAGTCTCTTCCTTTCAATTTGTTTAGAGAAAACTGGAATTTACAAGCAAAAAGAGTGAAATTGGAATAAATCAATTCAAGCAATATAAGGTACCAAATTTAAGATTGAACCCACAAAATCCTGGAAGAAAGCCTAGCGGAGAGTCTTCTTGATATTGGCCTGGGCATGATATTTTGTATATCAAATCAAAAGCTCAAGCAACAAATACAAAAATAAACAATTAGGATCATATCAAATTCAAAAGTTCTGTATCATAAAGGAAACAGCTAACAAAATGAAAAAGCAGCATATAAGTTGGAAAACTATTTTCAAGCCATATATCTCATCAGAGGTTAATTCATAAAGTATGTTAGGAACTCAATATATTTTTAAAAACAATTTAAAAATGGGCCAAGGACCTAGGTAGACATGTTTCTATATATATTTAAATTAACAATAGCCTCACAATGTAAGGTCCTTTGTTATTTCTGCTTATGGTCCCACAGCTTGAAATACTCTTCTGCTTATTTTATGATTATTGTGCACAGCACAGAATCAGGTCTCAAGAGTGATCCATATTGAAATCCAGCCCTATCTCCATTCTACAAGCCATATGCCCATATGGTTGTAACTAGCCAAAAGAGGAGCATATTTAAATTTCATGCTTTGTAAAATTTTAGGCCCTGATCATCAACAACACAATAATCTTGTCATCATTAGATTTGCTTGAATTCCCTGTCTACCCACCAATCACTTTATTTTCTTTTTTTTTAGCTGATATTAATTCCTGGCATCCAACCTGAGTTAATCACTATACTGCACTTCCCACATACTTTCTATGCAAGCCCCTTGAAATTTTGGACTTGTTTGTTCTTAAGGATAAAAATATTAGCACAATGCTAGCAACACAGTATAATCGCAACAAAATGTTCTTGTTTTGTTTTCAACAAAGGAATAAAAAGTCAAATAGATTTTCTTGGAAAATATAGTCTAGAAAATCAAAGCCAAACATCCTGGGAGACATTTTGCTTGAGAATCCCAAGAGCTGAAATTCAGTTTTAACTCAGATTCCAGCTGTATGACTTTGGGCAAATCATTTAAATTTCCTGGCCCTCGAGTTTCCTTTAAAAAACTGCTGAGTTGTGTTAAATTCATTGTTAAGGTCAACTCTTATTCTTAACTTTCTTTAAACATTCATATTCTCTCCTCTGTCAGAAGTATGACTAATGAACAAACACTCTTTATAATCCATTAGTCAACTTGGAAGATGAGGCAAAATTCCTGCCTTAAATACATTATTTTGTATTTTTTTTTATCCAGGTTCAAATATTTGCAGTGCTGGGAATTTGGAACTCCAGCTGAATGTGTTCTGCGTCAGCCCCAATGAATTCAGCTTCTGTATCTTTATTGCTCCACATATAAACTGTGGGGCATGGAAGAAAATGGTTTCTCTATGATAGCAACTTTCTCAGCTGTTCTTTTTAACTGCTAAAAAAAAGTGAGCAGTGGATGAGAGGGGAATGATGGAGATTTTAATGCCTCAAGCACTTTAACTTTTTCCAACAGCTCAGGTCGATCTGCTTGGCAGACATGACAACAGGAGGTAACATAGCGGGTGGGAAACAAGATATTAACAGGCTCAAATGCATGGCAATTAGCAGTCCATTATACCCACCTCAGGGCTAGATTGGTTTCCCAATAAGTCTCTGAATTAACTGGTCCTCTCATCACAATGCATATCAATTAAAGACATTTTTCTTTATTACTTTCAGACTTCTTATAAGTTGATTTATAATTGCCTAATTTCATATATTTTTGATAAATTGGCTTAGTAAAGATTTTATTGTTCCACAAACATGACAGATATCATTTCTGATAAATTAAGCCATGGAAGAAAACTGTTTGGTTCTCAAATTAATCTAACTTCATAGTAACATAATAACATAAGTTAAAATTATCATTAAAATGATGGAAGTGGGTAAACTAAATCCTGAAAAAACATATTTAAGAAATATTTTTGGGGCAGCACCGTGGCTCACTTGTTTAATCATCCGCCTGCGACGCTGACATCCCGTATGGGCACCGGGTTCTAGTCCCAGTTGCTCATCTTCCAGTCCAGCTCTCTGCTGTGGCCCGGGAAGGCTGTGGAGGATGACCCAAGTGGTTGGATCCCTGCACCCACATGGGAGATCAGGAAGAAGCACCTGGCTCCTGGCTTCATATCGGCGCAGCGCTGACCATAGCAGCCTTTTGGGGAGTGAACCAACGGAAGGAATACCTTTCTCTCTGTCTCTCTCTCTCTCTCACTGTCTATAACTCTACCTGTCAAATAAATAAAAAAAGAAATATTTTGACTTCAAATAAATACTCAAAATGTAATTATATGAAATGTTTTTTTAAAAATGTTCCCTTATTAAAACATTGCTTTAAATGGCAACAGCATCTATCCGCCTGACATAAAACTTGAATGCTATTCTCATTGCTTTCTCTTGTCTACCGCATCCAAGTTGTTTCCAGCCCAGTCTATTATTGGCTTCTTTTCCACCATTATAGATATGCTACCCTCCACAAAACTTACATTATACCACCTCCCCATCAGTAACTCCAGTTAAAATGTCAGCCTTCAGGGCAAGTGCTGTGGCATAGTGGGTAAAGCCACTGCCTGCAGTACTGATATCCCATATGGACACAGGTTGAAGTCCTGGCTGCTGCACTTCCCATCCAGATCTCTGCTATGCCCTGGGAAAGCAGTGGAAGATGGACCAAGTTCTTGGGCTGCTGCACCTGCATGAGAAACCTGGAAGAATCTCCTGGTTCCTGGCTTCAGTACAGTTCTGGCCATTACAGTCAATTGGGGAGTGATCCAGTGGATGGAAGAACTCTCTCTTTCTCTCTCTCTCTCTCTCTCTGCCTCTCCTTCTTTCCCTGTGTAACTCTGACTTTTGCAAATAAATAAATCTCATAAACAAATGAGAATAAGATGGCTCCAACACATTTCCTACCTACAGCTCTTGTTTTGCAATTTTTGAAAATCACAGTCATTTTCTTAAATTTATTTGACAGGTAGAGTTATAGACAATGAGAGAGAGAGACAGAGAGAAAGATCTTCCTTCCATTGGTTCACTCCCATAATGACCATTATGGCCAGCGCTGCACAGATCTGAAGCCATGAGCCAGGTGCTTCTTCCTGGTCTGCTATGCGGGTGCAGGGGTCCAAGCACTTGGGCCATCCTCCACTGCCTTCCCAGGCACAGCAGAGAGTTGGACTGAAAGAGAAGCAACTGAGACTAGAACCAGCACCCATATGGGATGCTGGCGCCGCAGGCAGAGTATTAACCAAGTGAGCCACGGTGCCGGCCCTGAAAATCACAGTCATTAATCCCTCACTATATGATAAAAAAGAGAGATCACTCTCTTTTGGATCATCAACTTGCCACTGGCCACTAAGACTGACCTAATTATGTAAATATCTTTTCTCTCTTTGTCTCTCTCTCTCTGTCTCCTGCATCATCATTCAACCTACGACCTAAGTCAAAATCAATGATATCAGAACATCAGGTGCTCTAAAAGATTGAAACTCTTGCAAATGTATGGCATTCTACACTATCATCTCACACCATCATCTGGGTTCTTCCTCTGATAACGGAAGATCCAGAGAATATTTTGGGAATTTCATGGGGCTGGAGTTTTCATATGCTTTGTTATTGAGATCAGGCATTCTTATTGTCTGAATTCAGGTGGACAGGGTCCAGTTACCTGTAGGACACCTTCCAGTTATAAACATGCATCCCTATGGATATAGCTCCTTCATGAAAGCTTATGGCTTGTCAGAGTACAAGATGGATTTTACCCTACAATCATTCCCTTGGTCTATCACAAATTGGGCAAAAATAAATAGAAACCCTGCTTGTGAACAAGGTGAAAACCCAGCTGGAAAGGCAGAATCATATTAGATAATAAGAAAATTTAAAATAATAATAACAGAAGAACTGGAGTAGGATTTTCAAAGACTTCCTAGATGTTCAATGTTAGATGCCTGTACAAGACCAGTATAACCAGGCCCAGAAATGTAAGTTTACAGAGCTTTTGTAATCTCTGCACATATATCATTTTATTTTATGTGCCAGTACTATCACAGTATTTTTCTGGACTCTTAAATAATCAAATAGTGATTTAATATCTCTCCTTTGATTATTAAATAAAGGGTAATTAATTGTAGAATTGTGAGAAAACTCATCTCCTGAGGCCCATGTGGTTGAGAGAATGGTGGAATGGAATATTGATACATCTTATTGGTGAAGACACTTTAGTCCAACCTAACACCACAATAATCTCTTGTCAAATTATTGGAAAATCTGTTGAGAACAGTGAAACTGACTTTATTTATTTACCTGTTTATTTATTTACTTTATTTATTATTATCTATTTCCTTGTTACATAAACATGTACACCCACTCACAACTATAAGATCCTTAAGAAAAGAAAAATATTTCTTTAAATTTTTTATTATCTCTGTATAGCATAGTACCTGGAACTCTCAGACATCCAGAACATAGTGAGCAAATGACTTAATTAATGAAATAATAAACAATTGCAGGCCATGATGTCATTTAAAGCAGAAGAAAGAACAGGGGCTGTAGGACATCCATCCCAGATTCTATGGAAAGAAACTCCTCATAGTTCATACTTCTTTGCTTATTAAAAATTAACTCACAAAAGCATGAGTTAAATCCAGGTCCATTGGAGGCTACTCAGTGTCCTAAAAAGTGTAATTACAGATTGCTGTTGTGAGCACTGGGGATGTAGGCCAGCCATTGTTCAGAAATGGTTATTTAAAGAAATCATTGAACCATTATTATAGTCTACCAACAGTCATTACGTTTTTAAATAAATGAAGTAACTCCAATATACTTTAGTCTAGATCAGGTCAAGCCACCATCCTTGTTCCTTAGACTGGATTAGATGTGTAGACTCTAAACCACTTGTCCTATGTATAGTCTTTACCCTCAGTTATCTCCAGCAACAAAGTCCTGAAGCCATCAAGTGTCTTCCACAGCATTTAAAATAAAGTGCATGCACACAGCTTCCTTTCCAGCTGCGTTTTCAACCACTCTCCTTTTTATCTACTATTTATGGGTGACACCAATCTCGTTACACTTCTGTCTGGAACCTATTTCTCCTCCTCACTCCTTTCCCTTATTCACATGGTTAGTTTTGTCTCATTATTCAGCACTCAGTGACCTTCTTTATAAAGTTCTTTCTTGACTGCCTAATCCAAAGCAGCCCCCCAATTGTACCTTTTCTTTAACCAAAGAAATATTAGTATAAATATACTCACTTCCTAACAGAAGCTTAAAGAGAGAGTGTGTGATTTGCAACAGTTTCTCTCCCCGACCCAAGTGTGTGTGTGTGTGTGTGTGTGTGTATGACAGTAACCAAAAATGCTATACATAGGAGAGACTTCAGCAGCCTGCATCTTTCAGTGATGATAATGTGTAACAATGGCTCAGTCAAACAGCAATGGATATGCAGCCTGAGAAATACTAATCCACTAATCTGGGGAGATGAGTGCTACTGCAACACAACTCATTCTGCTCTGCTTAATGCATATCAGAACTTTAATGATTTCGTTTGCCAATATCTTTTCTTTATGAATATTTATGTATTTATATCTCTAATTTCAGTCTTCAACAACTTATTTTATTTACAGGTAAACTGTCCCACTAGAATGTAAGTTTCTAACCTATATATGCCTACATAAATTATATAACCTTGTCAAGCATAGATTGCTAAATACACATTTAGTGTAGAAATGAATCCAAGTCCTATACTGTTATAGATGCTCTTCAGTAGAAAGGAAGCATGTAGATCCCCAGCACAGAGGAGAGGAATTGGAATTGATGTTAATTATTCTTTTTTTTTTTTTCCAGGTCCAATGTCTTTATTCAGCTTATCGGAACAGAGGGTGCCAGTACTACACATTGTTTAAGCCACCCCAATTTTACTACTCTGTACCGGGGAAGCATCAACACTTTCCTCCTAACAACTAAAAGTGACCTGGGGGACATCCATTCCATTCGTGTCTGGCACAACAATGAAGGCACATCGCCTAGCTGGTATTTAAGTCGAATCAAGGTGGAAAATCTGTTCAGCAGACACATCTGGCTTTTCATGTGCCGGAAGTGGTTTTCTGTTGACACTGGTATGGACCGGACATTTCAGGTTACCCAAGCAGACCAGCCTCTTAGAAAAAGGGATTTCTTCTTGATTGATATTTCTAAGAGGTTAGGGGATGACCACTTGTGGTTCTCTATTTTTGCTGGTGTTGCTTCTAAGTCATTCAACAGGCTCCAAAAATTGTCCTGTTGTTTAACATTGTTGCTAAGCACTCTCTTCTGCAATATTATGTTCTTTAGTCTAAATGAAGAGGATGAAACGGAGTCAAAAGAGTTGCACTACCTCAGATTAATGGCAATAGGGATTGAAAGTGCCCTAATTACAGTCCCTGTGCAATTATTAATAACTTTTTTGTTCACACATTCTCAGAAGAAACGTCAAGTGGATCTAGATAAGGTAGCTCCTCGCAAGCATCCTGTTATGTCAGAAGAGAGTGGTTACTGGGATGATCGTTTGAATAAGTGGCATGCTCATGAGACTGCTGAGGAAAGCTCCAGGAAGCCTGTTAAGCTTGCTCCCCAGGCAAAGCTCAGATCCCAGGGGAGGCCGGCACCTCCCAAGGTTTCTGTGAAGGCGACCTTGAAATCTGTATCCAGGCATGAGAAAGAAGGAACCAAGGCCTCCGGGATCCACACAGCCAACAGAAATTTCAGTAACAATAATGTAGCAGAAAATCAAGATGTTCATAGAGGAAAAATATGGAACGCTTCACGAATTTGCGTATCATCCTTGCGCAGGGGCCATGCTAATCTTCTCTGTATCGTTCCAATTTTAGTATATGTGCTGCCGAAGCGAGCACGATGTTAATTATTCTAATTCGGGTTAGAAACAAGAGGCTTCAACGAAGGACAGAGGAAACATTTTTCCTGATTTCTTCTATGCCTCCCCAAAGGAAGAGTCAGTCAGTTCACCCTATCACTAGGCTGACTCCTACAAGTGATCTGAGTTTCTACTTTCAATCCTGGGAAGCAGTTTGCTACTTGGATATCTTAGCGTCAAGCTTTTCTTGGCCATAAATCAATACAACCTGAAATTGTGAACTTTTTTTATAATGTCGACTCATTTAGAACTCTGAAGAAAGTCATGCTCTCTTTGCACAGTACAAAATTGTATACGTTTACAATTTCATGTAATTCAAATTCCCTGAGGGGATCCCACTCCCCATATTCCAACAATCTCAAGCTAAGAAATGAACCTGAGTATAATTCTCTGATTAGGCTTCCATGCACAGCCTTGTTCCTGAGCCTCATTTGGATCTGCTGAACACTCCTAATCTTGCCTGCTGTGACTCTGTCTTGATTGTAATATTTTTACTGTGCTGAATGTCTGGCACATGACAGCAGCTTGGCTGACCACTCCTCTCCATCATCCTCATCTCCTCAATGTGTCCCCTGCAAGGCTACCTATTCTTCATACTATTACTGGGTGATGGCACCACCTGTGAGCCCCAGTGTCTGTCCCACAGAAGGGAATATATGTTAGGTCCAGGTCCAAGTTCCTCTTGATCTCTGCATTCTACTCCCAAAATACACTCAAGTACCCACTTAAAAAGCAGAAAAAATCCTCTGATACTGAGTATTTTTAAATTAAAAGACTTTAAAAATCTCTCACTTTTTTCAACATCTTACAACTATGAAAGTATGAAAATAGGTTGTAAAGTCACTTCATACATCCTAGTGTTCCCTCTTGAACTCTTTTTCAGCAGAAGTTGAAGATATAAAGTGCTTCTCAAACTGATAAAAGTGCATCTTCAGAACAATGACTTAGTTCTGAATCAGGCTAAGTTTTTCCAACACAGAGAGCTCTACAGCCTAATTTATGCATTCGTGCATGATGCTACAATATGCATGTGCATGAAGCTACTACACTAATTAAAATAAAAAGCATAAGAAAGACTCATTGCTCAGGAATGTGGACTTAGCATCAGAGCAGAGCTAATTCAACATTTCAGATGGGAAGTCTGTAGTGAAGAAAAGTCTTACACAAAAAGAATGATTAGAAAGAAATGGGCATAGAGTTTCTGTGCCTGAAATATGGACAGGAGTTGAGAACCCCACCCACTGAAGCCCTCTTCCCTGTGGAGTCTTCTTGGAACTACCATTGCTCTGGGGAGCACTGCTTGAAAAGCACTGACAGAAAATATTTTTCTCTGTGTTGAATTCTAAGCTGCCCATGACAAGGCAGTAGACAAACATCACTGAAACAATTCAGATAATGCTTTCTATCTTCCACAATATCAAAAAAAGAAAACAGTTCATGACCCCATCATTCATTTTGTAGAGGTTCCTGGTGATGATTGTTTTCCAGGAATTTCAGAAGGCAAATAAGCTCATTGCTATTGTGCTGAATGACATACCCCTGCCACGTGTGGCTGGTTTCAGCCTGTCTCCATGTGTCAGTGGCAGTCTCCTTTGCCCATTTTATATCCTGTCATCCTTAGTTAATGTATAACTTGAAAAACAGACTTTGTTGCTTCCTGCCCCTTTAGGATAGAATGTCAAATTGCTAGGGCTTTGAAGGATGGAATAATTCCTTACATGATAGGAATATTTGCAATAACTTTAGCATGTGGAAATTCAGAATTGTACATCTTAAGGATTTAAATTGCCTGAATACAAAGCTGAGTAATAATTTATTAACTTTATTAATTATAAATTCTACAATATTGTTGTTGTCCTTTCTATTTGGGATTTATTTTTAAGTAAGTTTTTTCAAGAATATCTCTCATGCTGCACCCACCTCTCTCAGTTGTGATAACAAATTCCAACTCAGTCTGAAAACCTGAACTGCACATCAATGCTTCTGAGAAGCCTTCCTTAACACAAATATCACAGAGATGAAGCCAATCCACATTCATTAGTGCAATTATGTAGGTGCCTATCCTCCCTCTCAGACCATAACTTCCTTGAGGCTGGATTCATATTTTATTCATTTATACCCCTTAGCCTACTTCAGGGCCTAACACATAATGGATTGTCAAAAATGTCTACTAGATAAATAAATAACAATGACTACTGATATAAATGAAATACCTGATAGAATTATTGTGTGGGTAGCCATACTCAGGAAATCAGATAATCCAAGTGTTACTGGAGCCTACATCCAAGGACAGGAAGGTCACATGTTAGTTTTAGCCTTCTCATCAGCCATCTGTCATCCATCAACAAACTATATATTCTACCTTTGGAAAGAAAAGGCTTACAGTAGGTTATAAAAATGATCACATATCTAGATTTTACTTTTGATATTTTCTTCAACAAAGATTTATTGAATCTACTGGGTTCAAAGTAATATAGGATAATTTTTTCAAAAAAAACAGTATTATAACAGTTAGTTATAAGACTAACTCCAGATGTTTTATTAAGAAAATCCTAAATGTAATCTAATACCTAAAGTTAACATATATTTTATAAATCAAAAGTAAAGTATATTAAAAGTTCTTTGGGGCCAGCCATTTGATGCAGCAACTGAGACACACTTAGGATGCCTGTGTCCCATATCTGAATGTCTGGATTGGAGTCTAGCAACACTCCTGATTCTAGCATCTTGCAAATGCACACTGTGGGAGTCAGAAGGTGATGGCTCAAGTAGTTGGATTCCTGCCTCCCATATGGAGACCTGGATGGAGTTCCTAGTTCCTGACTTTGGCCTGGCACATCACTGATTGTTACAGGAATTTGTGGAGGGAACCAGTAGATGGAAGATCAATCTAGCTAGCTAGCTAGCTAGCTAGCTACATCTTTCTGTATGTCTCTACTTCTCTCTTTCTCTCTAACTCTGCCTTTCAAATAAATAAATTAGTAAATAAAGATCCATTGGCTTGCTGCCTACAAGAAATAAACCTCATCAGCAAAGATACACACAGACTGAAAGTGAAAGGATGGGAAAAAGTATTTCAGGCTAACAGAAAGCAAAACACAACAGGAGTAGCCATCCTAATATCAGACAAAATAGATTTCAACACAAAAACTGTTAAAAGGGAATGAATGACAATATGTAATGATTAAGGAATTGATTCATTAGGAAGATATGACTATAATAAATGTATATACACCCAATGCTAGGACACCTGGCTATTTAAAACAAATGTTAATGGATCTAAGGGGAGAAATAAGCTCTAATACAGTAATAATGGGAGATTTCAACATACCACCTCCAGCAATGGATTCATCAACTACACCAAAAAATCAACAAAGAAACAACAGACTATCTATACTATGGGCAACATGGACCTATAATCTGCAAAACGCTTCATTCCACAAATATAGAATATGTATTCTTTTCATTAGTGCATGGAACTTCCTCTAGGATGGACCTTATGCTAGGCCATAAAACAAATCTTAACAAATTCCAAAAAATTGAAATATACTATGCTGCTGTGGATTCATTCTGATAGGAGGAGTGTGGTGGGGGCAAGCGGTGCTTAGTCACCATACAAACACTGGGAGTCATGTGAAAGCAAGCTAGAGGAAAGCAACTTGAAGACTCATTTATTTCAGTTGGTGCAGCAGCTTATATAGCTAAGGCAGCAAATCCAGTCAGGGGGCAGTTTATGCTGTAACCAATCACTCACTGCCTATTGCTAGGCAGGATCCTTTGCCTGGTGAGTTCTGAAGCCATTCCTGAGTAACTGATGTTTGCTTGCCAGCAGCCATCTTGGCATGGCCTTCTCATTCCACATTTCCCCATTTTCATTTATTTTTGAGCAACGAGAGGCATGATCATGGCCATACCATTGTTGACTCATGTGGCTGTGCCTGTCTTAGGTTGTCTCCCAGGCAGTCTTACCTGTCTTTGACTAACCAGCCCTCAAAACATGAGACCACAGGAGTGCTTGCTCAGATGGGGGTAGGAATGAGGAACAATGGTAATCAGGAATGGCATGACCTCATACAGTCTGTTGGCTGTTTGAATGCCTGACCAGAGCTAAGTGAGGTATAAAGCAGTAACGGATGTGGCTGTGAGCAGTTCCTCAGGGCAGCATGATAGGGCAGCAGCTTGACAATTGCTAACAGGTGTGTCCACTAACAAGGCAGTCTCTCTTCTTGTTCAGCTGGTTCTGGTTGACTGTCAGTTGCAGGCTTGATGTTTCTGGCTGGTACCCAGATGGGCTGTCCCGCATTTTCTGGAAAAACACAAGAATATCCTCAGCCCTCGATTAACAGAAGCTTTTTCACAGGCGTTGGAATCCAGGATCTGAATTGTGTCTCTGCTCCTACATTAACAGCAAACATGCAAGTGGGATAAGGTCTAGTGGCTGCCCTGCGGTGCCCAGGGACTGCCACAAATGTGGGGATCCTCACTAGGTGCAAATGGGATGACCTCACGTGGGTTATTGCCTCGAGGTTGTAAAAGTTCATCTCACAGATATTTGGGGGGTGGCTGACTAGGCATTGCTGTGTTGTCTATTGTCATGTGATTTTCACTGTCAGAGCTCTCTCTCCCAAAGTTATCAACTGTTACCTGTGAGACATCAGCCTGGAGTGACAGACTCTTATCACTCACATACTCATTATGTTTGGTAATTTGTGTGGGTTTTGGAGAGGGGGGTATGTTTCCCATGTTTGAGTGTTTAAAAGCAGCATGCCATGACAACTCTAGCCAATGGAAAGACACCCTCAGCACCACTGCCACAATGAAACAAATTCCTAGCACCTCAGTGGCTGATGGCATTATGCAGGGTGTTCCCTCGCAGAATCTGAGAAGTAGCATTATGCTTCCGGATGGTGTGTACCTAACCTGGGGTCACTTAGACTGAAGACAAGGACAAGGAAAGGGGTGTAGGAGGGGGTTCTGTGCTCATCATCACAGAACCAAACAGCACATAAAACACTGAGGGGAATACTTGCCAAAATCAAGGGGGAACCTCACCAAGTCCGACACACTGTCTCTCAGTCATGTTGGGAGCCAGATGTTGAGGTTGATTGTTCTGAGAGGATGAGCACAGTAGGGGCAAGAGGTGCAGAGTCACGACACACATACTGGGAGTCAGGTGAAAGCAGGCTAGAGGCAAGCAGCTCACAGACTGGATTATTTTAGTTGGTGCAGCATCTTATACAGCCAAGACAGCCAATCTGGTCAAGGGGCGGTTTATGCCATAATCAATCACTGCCTGTTGCCAGACAGGCTCCTTTGCCAGGTGGGTTCTGAAGCCATTCCTGAGTAACTGACACTAGCTTGCCAGTGGCCATCTTGGCAATGCCTTCTCATTCCACAATACTGTCTCTTTTCAGACCACAGTGGAATGAATCTGGAAATTAACATAAGAAACTCTAAAAAGTATGCAAACACAGGTAGACTGAACAACATGCTCTTGAATGAACAGTGAGTCATAGAAGAAATTAGAAGGAGGGGAAATCAAAACACTCCTAGAAATGAATATATGTGACAAAACAACTAAAGGAATACAAAACTTATAGAAAACAGCAAAAGCAGTGTTAAGAGGGAAACTTACAGCAATTAGTGTCAACATCAAGAGATTGGAAAAGCATCGGATAAATGATCTAATAATGCATCTCAAGGACCAAGAAAAACAAGTAAAAGCCAAACCCCAAATTAGTAGAAGTAAAGAAATAATAAAAATTAAGTAAGAAATAAGCAAAATTAAATCAAAAATGCAAAAGATCAATGAAATGAAGTGCTGTTTATTGAAAAAAATGAATAAAATTGATACACCATGGATCAACTAACCAAAGTTGGGGGAGAAGATCCAAATCAATAAAATCAGAGATGGAAAAGGAAATGTTACAATCCATACTGTACAGATGATACAGTGTATAAAAAGAACCATGAATAATTGCTATAAACAGCTATATGTCAATAAACTGGACATCTAGAAGAAACAGATAGATTTTTGGATATGTATAATCTACCAAAATTGAGTCCTAAAGACATGGAAAACCTAAATAAACCAATAACAGAGACAGAGATTATATCTCTAAAAAAGGCCCTGCCAACATTTACAAGCCTAGGACAAGATGTCTACACTGCTGAATTCTACCAGACATTTAAAGAAGAACTAATTCTAATTTGTCTCAAGCTATTCAAACAATAGAAAGTGAGGGAATCCTCCCAAACTCCTTCTATGAGACTAGCATCACATTAACCCCAAAACAAGAAAAAGGTACAAAAAAGAAAGAGAACATAAACCAATAACCCTGATGATTGCAGATGCAAAAATCCTTACAAAAGACTAGCTAATGGGGTGCAACAGCACATCAGAAATATCATTCACCTGAACCAAGCAGAATTTATCCCTGGTGTGCAGAAATGGTTCTACATACCCAAATCAATAAATCTGATACATACATTAACAAACTGAGGAAAAAATATTATATGATTATCTCCATAGATGCAGAGAAAGCATGTATTAAATATAGCATCCTTTCATGATAAAAACATTAAGCAAAATTGGGTATAAAATAGGCATTTCTCAACATGATCAAGACAATATATGCCAAACCCACACTCAGAATCATGTTGAATGAGGAAAAGTTGAAAGTATTTTCACTAAGATCTGGAATCAGAAAAAGATGCTCACTTCCACCATTGCTATTCAGCACGCTTCTTAAAGTTTTAGTCAGCGCCATTGGGCAAGAAAATCAAGTCAAAGGGATACAAATTAGAAATGAGAAAGTAAAATCATCCCTGTTGGCAGATGACATCCTATATATAGGCAACAAAAATACTCCACTAAGAGATTAGTGGAACTCATAAGAGAGCTTGCTAAAATTGCAGGATACAAAATCAACACACAAAATCAGTATACTTTGTATACATAGACAATGCCATGGCTCAGAAAAAACTTCAAAAAGCTACACAAAATGACCTTGAAATAAATGTAAGCATGGGTGTAAAAGAGTTTTACAGTGAAAATTTCAAAACATTAAACAAAGAAATAGAAGAAGACACAAAAAAGGATGAATTCTCTTTGTTTGTGGATTAGAAGATTTATAGCATCAAAATATCATCATGCAAAGCAATTTAGAAATTCAATGCAATCTCAAAATTCCAAGCTCATTCTTCTCAGATCTAGAAAAAATAATGCTAAAATTTATATGGAAACATGACACCCAAAAAGATAAACCAATCTTAAACAACAAAAACAAACCTGGAGGCATCACAATACCAGATGTGAAGACATACTGTAGAGTAGTATAATCAAAACAGTCAGGTACTGGGGGAAAAAAGATATGTAGAACAATGGAATGGAACAGAAATCCCAGAAATCAATCCATGCAACTACTACCAACTAAACTTTGACACAGGATCTAAAATCAACCCCTGGAGAAAGTATCGTCTCTTCAACTAATGCTGTTAGGAAAATTGGATATATTCATACATAACTGAGAAACAAGACATCTACCTCAACCTTATACAAAATAAACTCACAATGGATCAAGGATCTAAACTTAGAACCTTATACTATAAAATTCTGCAGGAAAATATCAGAGAAACCCTGCAAGACATTGGCGTAAGCAAAGACTTCTTGGAAAGACCCCAGAAACACAGACAATAAAAGCAAAAGTTGACAACTGGGATTATATCAAATTAAGAAGCTTCTGTACTGCAAAGGAAACACTCAATAAAATGAAGAGGCAACTGTCAGAATGAGAGAAAATGTTGCAAACTATGCAACTGATAAAGAATTAATATCCAGGATCTATAAAGAGCTCAAGAGACTCAACAACAGTGCAACAAACAATGGAGCTAACCATAGGCAAAGGACATGAATAGTTATTTTTAAAAGGATGAAATACAAATGGCAGACACACATATGAAAAAATTCTCAGGATCACTACCATCAAAGAAATGCAAACAAAAATAATAATGTGGTTTCACTTCACCTCAGTAAAATTGAAAAATAGCAATCTGAAAATCAAAAAATAAATGTTTTTGAGGCTGTGGGGGGAAAAAGTACCATAAACACTGTTGGTGGGAGTGCAAACTAATACAACCATTATGGAAGAAATATGGAGAGTTCTCAGTGATCTGTAAATAGATTTACCATCTGACCCAACCATCCCAAACTGTAGGAATTTACCCAAACAAGATGAAATCAGCATATGAAAAAGCTATTTGCATCCCAAAGTTTATTTTAGCTCCTTTTACAATTGTTAAGCTAGGGCATTAATCAAAATGTCTATCAACTGATTACTACATAAAGAAAATGTGGTATATACACTATGGAATACTACTCAGTCACAAAAAGAACGAGATGTTTATTTGAAAGACAGAGTTATTGAAAGGGAAAGACGAAGAGAGAAAGGGGTCTTTTACCCAATGTTTCACTCCCTAAATGTCCACAATAGCAAGGGCTGGGCCAGCTCAAAGCCAGGAGACTGGAACTCCATTTATGTCTCCCACTTGGGTGGCAAGGGTACAACTACGTCAGCCATCTTATAATGCTTTTTCCAAGAGCATTAGTCAGGAGCTGGCTCAGAATTAGAGCAGCCATAACTCGAATCAGTCCTCTAATATGGGATGCCAACATCATAGGCAGTGGCTTACCCCTCTGTGCCATGATGATGGCCTCCAAAATAAAGATTTTAAAGGTTCATTGAAGTGGAAAGGAAGTATTACATATGTTGGCAAGTGTAGATGCAGGAATTAGAGTGCATATATTTACAAATCCATCAGATCACTTACTAGCTTGAGAAATCTGGGTATGCTTTTTAAACATTTGATGTCTCTGTTTCCACATATGTAAGGTGGCACTAATAATAGTATCTACTATATAAGATGATTGTGAGGCAAATGGAAATTGCTTACAGCACATTATAGTTGCATGCACTTAACTATGAACAACTTATCCTAACAACCACCTTCTCTATAGTTTTTGCAAAGAAAAAACATTCAATTGATATTCACTAAATACCTTCTCTATGTCAGACTCACACTGGTGACACAGTTATGAATCAGAGCTCTCCGGAAGCCTATATTCTAATTAGGGCTACTAGTAAAAAAATGATCAAAATTTTCTGTAGTAATATAATAAAATATTGTAAAAAATTACCATGCAATTGAACAAAGTAAAATGATGTGTGCCTCCTTTATACATAGTAGCCAGTGATGACAATAAATATTGATGGTGAGACCAGAACACTGTTCAGAGGAAGCCGTGCAAGGATCCATGAGGAGAGTATTCAAAAGGAGAGAGCATATAGGTTCAAGGCAAGAGCAACCCATGAGTTCTAAGAATAGCAAGCTGGTTATCCTGTTCAGAGCAAGTAGGCGGGAGAAGATGAGACATCAGGTCAAGGCGGTGGTTTACTGGCAAAAGGTTGGCTCTAAGGTGCCAATGTTGTGGCATGATGGGGCAAGCCACTTCTTGTAATACCAAGATCCCATATAGGAGTGCAATTTGAGTCCCAGCTGCTCTGCTTCCAATCCAACTTCCTTCCTTCTAATGTGCCTGGAAAGGCAGCTGTAAATGGTACATGTACTTGGCCTCCTGGCAACCTGGCTCCTGGTTTCACCCTGGCTAAGACTGGGATGTGGAAGCCATTTGGGGAGTGAACCAGTGGATGGAAGATCTCTCTCTGCCTTGCAAATAAATAAATAAATATTTTAAAGGCTGTTTGTAGTTCTAAATATAATGTATGACTCTTGGAGAGTCTGCTTATGTTCCAGCTTTATTAACTCTGGCTGTTTTATGAAGTAGAGATATTGGGTCAAGTATCAGAGGAATGAGCGGGAGTTAGGTGACAAAGGAAGACCGAAAGGCCCATAGTCAGAGTGATAATAATATTAATATCATTCACTGAAGAATGTATGAAGGAACTTCATAAAGTTCATGGACAGCATGCACTATCTTTCTATTCCTTTTTCCATGAACCTTTTAAAACTCCTTCATATTTGTGCCTGTGAAAAAAAAGACTATTCAAGTAACTTCTAGAATAACAATTAGGTGAATAGCTTTGTTATTTCTGAAATGGGGAAAACTAAAGGAGGAGGAGCCAGTATTTTGGACATGTCAGTACAGTAATCCACAATTATGCTGTAATTGTAAGTGAAAATATCCATTGAGTGTTGCATAGGATCACTAACACAGTTTAGATATATATTGAGCCCTGAATGTATCAACATTCAGAGACTGGTGAGAGGAAAGTGAATTTCAGACAACAATGAAACTGTTGCAGGAGGTGAGATAAAAAGGAAACCACAAGAGTGGGAGGTCCACAAGGACATGTGAAGCTCAATTTCCAGGATGGTGCGGTGGTCAATCCAATCAAATGATGCTAAGAGGTTAGCATGATCTCTCAGAAATATGGAGGTCATTGCTGACTAGCACATTACAATTAAGTGGTGAGAATGAGAGGCTGACTTGAGAACGCGGGAGATGAGAAGCTGGAAGTATACACAGGCATCGCTGTTGAGGAAGTTTACTAATGAAGTAAAAATAATTGTAAGGGAAACAACTAAAGAGGAAATAGAGTCAACGAAATCAATTTTGAAGGGGAAGATATGATTGTACACTCTCTATTGTCTAAAGAGGACTTTTTAAATTAAACAATGTTAAAATTCAACCTCCTCCATAAACAAATCCTCCCAGATTTATGATGGACTTTCCGAAGGGCAGCATTCCAAGAAATTAGATATTTCCCTTGGATTTAAAATGTGGACAGTGGGATTCCATTTAAAAAATAATAATAGATTTCTTCTTTGACTGTTTTTGGAGGATCAGGTGGAATGATATTTATAAATCAAATTAAAGAACTTAAGAATTTTATTTTTATATTCCAGAATAAAAAATAATAAAAAATCAATTATTTGGTATAGTTGTAGTCTATCATACTTGTTTCTATAAAATACAATAAATTTTCAATCAAAGAGTACTAGTGAATCAGATACTTTGACTCATGAAAAGACTTATCTTTTAGAAATGTGAAAAATTCAACTGGGAATTTTTCCTAGCTGCATGCCAAAATTGTCTTTTACATAACAGTGCAATGAACTGAGTTTCACTAATACCAACTAAATGTGTTTTTAATGATGTTATAATAAACCTAAAATCTTGAGAGAAGAGTGATACTGTCAAAATATAATTGTTTCAGATGCAATGTTTACTTGCAGATACACGGCTTACTTTCACCTTGGCATTTATCTAATAGAAGGAAGAGACACATCCATAGTAAAAGTTCTGTTATCATTATCTCTGATTTTAATCAGAAGCATCTGCTTGGAAGTTCATTCCCCCTCCATAGAGAAGAAAATGGGGCCATTTCAAGAACCAGTAAAAGCAATTCAGAGTGAGACGGGCTGGAGCTCCCATCAGAATCATCTGGCTCTGGATGTCAGACATGCTGAAGGAAGCACCTGCTTCACACATTTGCAATGCTGCTTTCCAGAGAGTCTGCTGAGACCTCCATAGAGTGCATTGCCCAGAAGGGAATTCAGTGTGACATTTCACTCCACAAGCTTTTCAAATACATCAGTCAAGGAAATGAAGAGATGTTTATATGAGGAGGACGTAAAGAACAAAACAGAATGAAACTCTGGATTTCTCGTTTCCAGCAATGGACCCTTGAGAACAGAGTGAGATTCTCACCTGAATCCTGTGTGAGAGGATGGCCTTGAGCAGTTCTAACAAGCATACCATTCAGGTTGATGCTGAGACTAGAGGTACTATCTGCATCATTACTGTATAGTCAGTTGTCTTGACTTGTGACCAGCCTTTAAATCCTTTTTAGTTACTGTCCCCGTCCTCACACCCAGAACCTCATTCCTTTAATACTCAGTTTCTTCTCTGTATGGCACATCAGGACTTCATTTTTTTTTATTTTAAGATTTATTTATATATTTAAAAGTCAGAGTTACAGAGTGAAAAGGAAAGAGAGGCCGGCAGCACAGCTCACTAGGCTAATCCTCTGCCAGCAGTGCTGGCACCCTAGGTGGTTCTAGTTCCGGTTGTAGCGCCGGTTCTGTTCCGGCTGCTCCTCTTCCAGTCCAGCTCTCTGCTGTGGCCCGGAAAAGCAGTGGAGGATGGCCCAAGTGCTTGGGCCCTGCACCCGCATGGGAGACCAGGAGAAGCACCTGGCTCCTGGCTTCAGATTGGCGCAGCGCACCGGCTGCAACACACCAGACATAGCGGCCACCTGGGGGGTGAACCAACGGAAAAGGGAAGACCTTTCTCTCTGTCTCTCTTTCTCACTGTCTAAACTCTGCCTGTCAAAATAAAAAGGAAAGAGAGAGAAAATATTCAATCCATTGGTTCACTTCCCAGATGGCCATAATGGCCGATACTGGGCCAAATTGAAACCAGGAGCTTCGAACTCCATCTGGGTTTCCCACATGGATGGCAGCAGCCCAGACACTTGGGACATATCCTGCTGTCTCCCCAGACCATTAGCAGAGAGCTGCTTTGGAAGTGAAACAGCCAGGGCATGAATAGGAGCCCATACGGGATGTTGGCATCAAGGCATCAACTTTACCCACTATGCCACAACGGTGACTCCTATTTCATTTTTTTTTTTCAATCTTAAAGACAGTGTTACAGAGGGAGGGGGAGAAACAGAGACAAAGACAGAATCTTCCATCTACTTGTTTATTCCCCAAACGGCTACAGTGGTTAGGGCTGGGCCAAATCAAAGCCAAGAGCCAGGAGCTTCATCTGGGTCTCCCAAATAAGTGCAAGGCCCCAAGTTCTGCTGCTTTTTCAGGCACATTACAAAGGAGTTGAATCAAAAGTGGAGTAGCTGGGAAACCAACCAGTGCCCATTTGGGTTGCCAGCAGAGCTAGGAACAGCTAAACCTGCTAAACCAAAGCATCAGCCATCCTCCACTTCTTTTTTTAAAAATTACCTCAAATCCTGTCTCTGGACCTACAGAGACGAGAGGCCATGTTTTATAACAGAAATTGCCATTGCCTTCCTCGACCTCTTCTCTCACCATGGCCTTGCAAGTGTGATTTTGATGTGACTCAGCCCTGGGTCCTTCTTAAGCTATGATGGTGCCTGGCTTGAAAACATAAATGCATCTCCTATTTAATTTAGAATTGAAAACTCAGTCCAGGAGACTGAAAGAGCCTTTTGAGGAAGGCTGTGAGGTAAAGTCAGAATCCTGAATGAACCCAACTATGTTAAATCCTGAGGCATGAACAGAGAAGAGTATGCAGAGGACACCAGTCAGTCAAGGAAAATCAGGGCTCATGGGCCAAGAAAAGCACGCACAGGCATCCGTGACCATCCTTAGGGAGTGCTGCCTTGAGTCCCAGGAGCCCTTAGCTTCCCTTGACGTCAGCTCTACTGTAGTTCTGGTTCTTAGGTTTCCATTTGATGTTGCTTCTCAGACCATTTACTTTCAGTGACTTCAGTGGATTTCATACCTGAGGGTGGGGTGGGAAGAATCTAAGTAGAAGATAGTTAGCACTGCAGACAGGTGTGTGAGGTTGGGTAATCCTTCATGGTTTCCAAGAATCGAATTCTTTCTCCATTATTGGAGGCTGTTTTTACCACTAAAGGATGTCCATCCAGTCACATATCTTAACAATTCTGTATCAACATAAATTTCAGAATATCAGCCTAGTAAAGTGAACTACAGGTCTTCTAGGGTCACTTGCATCAAATTTTGTGGTAGAGTTCTTTCTTCAGTCTTACAAAGAACCCTTTCGTATAAACTGATGTCCAGACATACATGCTTGAATTGAACACTTGGGTTCCCCTGCAAACTCCCCTCTCAAATTAAGAAACCCTAAGTGTCCCAATAACTCCATTCTGAAAGCAATTTATCCATCATTTTACACATGGAGGGTGAAGGATTCATGCATCCAAACACTGCTTTATGGAAACGCGACAATGAGGCTTAATCAAGGTACCATTTGTAATCCCTGGCTGTTTTTTTTTTTTTTTTTTTTTTTTTTGACAGAGTGGACAGTGAGAGAGTGAGAGAGAGACAGAGAGAAAGGTCTTTCTTTACCGTTGGTTCACCCCAACGGCTGTTGCGGCTGGCGCACTGCGGCCGGCACACCGTGCTGATCCAAAGCCAGGAGCCAGGTACTTCTCCTGGTCTCTCACATGGGTGCACAGGCCATCCTCCACTGCACTCTCGGGTAACAGCAGAGGGCTGGACTGGAAGAGGAGCAACGGGGACAGAATCCGGAGCCCCAGCCAGGACTAGAACCTGGTGTTCTGGCGCCACAGGCAGAGGATTAGCCTATTGAGCCTCGGTGCCGTCCCCCTGGCTATATTATAACAATGTTCAACATTCTTTTATCACTTTATATTTGTTCTTTGGGTATTCTTATGAAAATCCAGCATCATAAGTTTCAAAATACCCTAACATTGGAACATTCATTTGAAACAAATATTTAATATTGTAGCATTTTTTAATGCAATGCATTTAAGTCTTTGCCAAAATGCACTACTTTAGGGCATTAGCCCAAAGAATAAATTTACAGAGCTGTGGAATGTTAAAGAATTCCTGAGGTCAAAATTACAAGCTGAATAATGAAAAGGTCTCTATGTTTGTGTAACTTAAATATAGCATATCTTTGTAAAGGTATCAAGAAAACTAAAAGTGAGGTGCAGAGTATAAAGAAGCACAATTTTCCTCAACAGTCAAGAGAAGGGCTTTTCAAAGTCATTTACTTTTTTTTTTTAGAAACTTAATTAACTTTAAAGAAGTATCCAAGAATGATACATCTTTTGCAAGAACTTAGACATAATTATAATACAACTCTTTTTGTTGTTGTTGTTGTTGTTGTTGATTTCAGACAAATTGTTGAACTCTTTACTTAGTATAGAGTTGATCTTCTGTGTATTAAGACCCTAGGGGAGAACGGAACTAGGGATGGGAGAGGGAGGAGGAAAGGCATGGAAGTGTGGGTGGGAGGGTGGGTATGGTGGGAAGAATCACTATATTCCTAAAGTTGTATTTATAAAATGCATGAAGCTTATATTCCTTAAATAAAAGGTTTCTTTGGAAAAAAAGAAAAAAATGATTTTAGTAGTACTCTTAAATGTGACTTACTTAATCTCAAACGATTGGTTTCAACCATGCCTGTCAAGTCATATTAACTGTAAAATCCATATATTCTGAAAACAAGCCTCTGTAGATAGGTAATGAGGAATGTATGTAAATAAAATTTGTGAGAAAGAGAGAGCTCCCACTCACTGGTTCACTCCCCAAATGCTCAGCAGAGTTGGGTTGGACCAGACTGAACTTGGGAGTCAAAAACTTAATCCAAGTCTCCCACGTGATTAGCCAGAATGCAAGTATTTAAGTCATAACCACTGTGAGTCTACATTAGCAGGAAAGTCAAATTGGAAGTAACCCCAGGACTTGATCCCAGGCACTCTGCTAAAGCATGTGGGTGTCCCAAGCAGTATCTTAACTGCTAGATGACATATATACCTGCTCTAATAATAACAATGGTATTAGAGGCTGACAGAGATACCAGTTGCCTTCATTGTCTCCTACACTCTTTTCTCCTAGTAACACAATCCCAGTTTTATTCAGAGCAGCAATGTGCCTACATAAATGACTCTGTTTCTAAAGTCCCTTTGATGTAGCTGTGACTAAGTTCTAGTCAGAACTGTTGCATGAGACTTCCTCCAAGGATGACTGCTTTAAAGAAAATTACCTGAGCTAGGAGGTACCTATTTTGCTCTTCTTGTTTGCCCCTTCTTAATATGGCTGGAGATCTACAAGCATCTTGAATAACAAAGTGACCTAGTTGATGGAAACAATGTAGATAAATTGTGATAGTGGTGCTTGACTGTGTACACCCAGACTTAATTTCCATACAAAATGAACTAACTTCTATCTTACTCTGCTGGTATTTGATGTTTTTAATAATATAAAATTAAATCAAATCCTAACTAATTCAATAGCCTAACCTACAAGATATCCTTCTAGAGTTATGGCATAGGAAGTCAGAAGAGAAAGTAAATGTGACAAATACTTTTGAAAAATAAAATGTGCATTTGTTTATCTCCTGTCTAGACTGTTAGCTCTCATATTTTGATGGGCAGAGCTATTTAAGCATATTGTTGCCATTTGAATAAACAACAGCAAATGTTTCTCTATAAAATATAACAATTATATGTCAAAAGAATGAAATCATATAAAAATTTACCCTGAAACAATTATTTCATATTTATGTTGTATATGTAAGATTTAATTAACTGTAAAGTTGTCTGGAAGTGAATTCCTCCTTTACCCTTGGAAATTTTTAAAGAATCTGTATCTAGAGCAATATGTATTTTTTAATTCTGGATAGAAAGCAATAATGGATTGCTCCCTTCTGCTAAAGGAACAGCATGTAGGAAATTCTTTCAGAACTATGTTTTCATAAGTTTTACTGCATGGGTATTTCATCTATTTGAACTAAGAAACTCCAATCAGTCAATTAATGCTTTTCATTTCAAACACAACTATCACCTTACAGAGAATGTTGAGAAATCCTCTCCTATTCCTTAACTATGAAAGACATTTGCATTAAGAGAGCAGGATTGTTATTTCCTTATAGCTCATCTATGCCTGCTGGTTATTCCCCAGCTAAAGTCATAATCTTGTTTGCAACATCATAATCATTTACCCAGCAAACAATCAGGGTGTCACTAACAAAGAATTATGACTTTAAGGTGGGGGATAAACTACTGGCTCAGAAGAACTCTGAGGAAATAAACATTGTTTTTATGCAAATATAGCTAGTAATAAATAACAAGGGATGAAAATTATGATGAGACAGAACATCCTATAAAAACAGGTTTGGGGAGGCATAAATTGTATTTTTAAAATGTTTCCTCTGTGGAAACATGATGTACAGGGTGCTTGTAAGCACTGGTACAATTTTAGTATTTAAAACTGAATATACACATGGTAGAAGTTAAAACATATGGAAAATGTCTTGGAAAGATTTTTAATAAATTTAGAGACATAGCTGTTAACATAAACCACCATTATACATCATCCAATGAATTATACATCGTTCAATTCATGTGTCCAATACATTGAGAGCGTTCTTTACTTCTGGTATTAAGAGATTTTTGTGGATTATTTATATAAACTTGCTCCTAAATTCATTCTTTGATCCAACATTAATTTGTCTGTATATTCAATGATTGCCTCATAACTCAAAAAATGATAATAAGAAGCATGGCAAACCACTTTCCAGATCCCAAGTGTTTTCTGATTGTTTACTTCATTTGATTTTCAAAACATTAGTTTGAGCCAAGTAAGGTCAGTATTTTTCTTCCCATTTTATCATGAAAAATTACATTCAAATAAATGGTGCTCCAACTATTAAATAATGTAACCTGACAACTTGAAAACAGACCCTGTGTTTCTCTCAATGCTTATATTATTGTATCCCCTTAGGGAAAGTCAGGGTTAAAGGGGCTAATATGTTGGATCCTGCACATTCATTCATTCACTAATGTTCTCCCAGTCTGAGCTGCACATCTGCTAGCAGTTAAGCATTTAATCATGAAAAGAATGGAGCTAATCCATGTTTTGTCCAAACTTGTTGTCTAGTAGAGAGACCATACCTTTGGCCAAAGCTGTGGCTCACTTGGCTAGTCCTCTACCTGTGGCACCAGCACCCCGGGTTCTAATTCCAGTTGGGGAACTGGGTACTAGTCCCAGTTGCTCCTCTTCCAGTCCAGCTCTCTGCTGTGGCCCGGGAGGGCAGCAGAGGATGGCCCAAGTGCTTGGGTCCTTGCACCCGCATGGGAGACCAGGAGGAAGCACCTGGCTCCTGGCTTCGGATTGGCGCAGCGCCAGCCATAGTGGCCATTTGGGGAGTGAATCAACGGTAGGAAGACCTGTCTCTATGTCTGTCTATAACTTTCTCTCTGTTCTTTCTCTCACTGTCTAACTCTGTCTGGCAAAAAAAAAAGAGAGAGAGAGAGAGAGAGAGAGAGAGAGAGAGAGACCATACCTTCAAAACACACGTACATTAGTAATATATGTGTAACAAAGGAAAAAGTAGAACACCATGTGAAAGAAAAAGAGAAAAGGGAGAAGTGAAATTAATTTGTAGAGAAATTAAAACCTTTTTGAGTACTAAAAAATGAGAAATAGCATGTTCCAAAAGCAGGAAAACATGAACATTGTTCAAGATTTTCAAAAAATAGAATTGGTGGGTGAGAAAGAACCAGGTTTTTTCTGAATGAAGGTATTATTTAAAATATCTGAATGCCCTACTGCAGCAATGATGCCATTTTGTAACATTCATTTGTTCAATAAATGTTTTCTGTGCACTCCACATACAAGGCATAGCAAGTGATCTTAAGGGAATCTGATGCCACTGGCCTGTTTCGTGACAGGGTGCACTAGACATGAAAGATCTCAGTGGTTTTTAAGAAAAATTTTAAAGCTATCAAATACAATTCCATGTCAATTTTCACCCTCAATGTTTATGTACAGAACTGTGAAATTACAGAATCTCTTGTGGCTACCACAGCAGTAGATCAGTCTGGGTATAATCTACCAACTCCCAACATGCTTAATGTAAAATTATGAGGTCATTTATCCCATAGTTGCTGGAGGCACACTGTACTAACTCTAGTGTCAGTAAAATGGCAGGGCTTCTTCTAGAAAAATCTGTAATGTTCTCAATTCCACAGGCAGAAGTAGGTGTGGGCTTGCAACAGCTATTTTAAGATTGAGAGAACACAATGAAGCTGCTTCGGGCAAAGGCTGTAATCTCATTGAGTTTTTATTTCCTCATTAGACTAATGGCAATAGAATTAAGGAACTTTTCTAAATGTGTGGTTATGGGAAGCAAATAGAGGCAGAAGGGGGTCTTTCCTGCTTTGCCACGAGCGACTCTCATGTTTGATTTCAATGTCCTACTGGAAGTCAAATGTCAGAATTAGTGGCATGCTCCTTTCCTCAAGTTTTGGCCAGTATTGCACTGATGACTCTGTTTAATTTTCATTTAAAAATTATTAAATGTTTAAAGGTACTTGCGGGGCCAGTGCTGTGGCACAGCAGGTAAAGCTACAGCTTGCATGCTGCCATCCTAAATCGGAACATGTTCAAGTCCCGGCTGCTCCATTTCTGATCCAGCTCTCTGCTATGGCCTGGGAAAGCAGTAAAAGATGGCCCAAGTCCTTGGGCCCCTACTCCTACATGGGAGATAAGGAAGAAGCTCCAGGCTCATGGCTTTGGATCGGCCCAGTTCTGGCTGTTGCAGCCTTTTGGGGAGTGAACCAGCAGATGGAAGACCTCTCTCTCTCTCTCTGCCTCTGCTTCTCTGTAACTCTACCTCTCAAATAAATAAATAAATTTTTTAAAAAGGTATTGGCATTGTTAAAATCTTCTGAGCTAGTTCACAAAAGACTCAAGATGTAGCTGAATTTACAAAAGGAATAATAGTGGGCCAATATAACCCTAAGAAGAATAGGATATGGCCTTGCACTTTGAGAGATGTTCCCAAGTGTTGGGAATCATCCCCAAAGGAACATTTGCTTCTTCATAAGAAGGGAAAGCAAAGACGGTGTCTTAAAGCAAACAAGGGTAGACAGAGTCAAGAATACTGAAAACTGAACAGAAGTGTTAAAAAAGAAAATCTACTATTACAACTTTTTAAAAGATTTTATTTATTTGAAAGTCATGATTACATAGAGAGAGGAGAGTGAGAGGAAGATGGAGGAGAGGTAGAGTGAGAGGAAAAAAGAGAAAGAGAGAGAAAGAGAGAGAAAGAGAGAGAGAGAGAGGCCTTCCATCTTTCCATCTGCTGGTTCACTCCCCAATTGGCCTCTATGGCAAAGCTGAAGTCAGGAGCCAGGAAATTCTTCCAGGTCTCCCACCAGGGTGCAGGGGCCCAAGGACTTGGGCCATCTTCTACTGCTTTCCCAGCCCATAGCAGAGAGCTGGATTGCAAGTGGAGCAGCCAGGACTTGAACTGGCACCCATATGGGATGCCAGCACTGAAGGCAATGGCTTTATCTACTATGCCACAGCACAGGTTCTCCCCAAAATCTTTTCTTATGTTAACCAATAAGCAGCTAATCCCCATTTTTAACTACATTTGTTAAAACTCAGAAAATCATAACTCTCATGAAAAGATGCCCAAATGGTTTTTGACACAAATGATGAAGATTCAAGGGGGACTCTTATCTTTCTACGTAATTGTAACAGAAGAAGTATTAAGAGCAAGATAAAAATGAATGATTCACACTCTTTTAAAAGACATTTATTTCTTTTGCAACATTTTATTCTGATAATGATTGGGTTTTTTGATTTCTTATTGTCCACTTATGTTAATCACTTTCAATAAAGGCCCATTTGATATTAAATTACAGAGAAACAATATTGATCTCTTCGTCATTGTAGTCTATCCCATCAGCAAATGATGTGTGGGAATTCCAGTACAATTTATTGATGACCTTGAAAAAGTACCAAAGACCAACCTACACTAAACAATCATCAATCTTTTATAACTAGTCACTATCCAGAATCAAAAAGGACAAGAGTGTTTGAACCCCAAGGCACAGTCATGCTGTGGTGAAACAGCCAGCCCTCCAGGATATTTTTCTGAGCAGTCAAAAAATTCTGTAAGGGAAAATTGTGGTAAAATGACATAAAGTGACCACAAAACTAACTCCTTTCTGTCTTCTCCTGCTTTTTTTCTGAAGCCCTTGAATGCTATGATTATATAAACCCTTGAACATCCATCTGAGGATCCACTACTAGACAACACCAGCAAAGTATTTTCCTGTGTATTATTATTATTATTATTTTCCTGTGTACACATAAGATTAACCATTGCATTGACCTTCCCAGAAAAAGATGATTGGGATCTTTCCTGCGTTTTACAAAACAGTATGACAAGTATTAAGTATACTTTATTTTGGGTCCTCATTTTTTCTTCTTGCATTAACTTTCAAAGCTACCAGAGCTTCTATAAATGTCAAAACCTATAACAGAAAAAAATAATATTGCTGCAACAGACCCCATTATCTTAACTCTTATTTCTTAAAATTCAGCAAATTGTACTAATATGACCTACACTATAGGTTAGTATTTGTCATACATTATATAATTTGGAAGAAAAGCCCTTAAACTTGTAATTTCACTAACTTTTATTAGTTTGCAAGCCTTGAGACATTACTAATCAAAATCTCCAGCACCTGGACAGGTAATCGGTTGTTTGCTTTTTTCAATTGTTTGCTTTACTTTGGGTATCAAACAGAAAAGTGATGATCAAGTGACCATTAAGTACTCTCCGACCATGGTAGTGTGATGACTAGCTGTTTGTCAAGCAAATCTTCTTCCTCATCTGTATTGCTCTCAGAAAGTGACAACGAAGACTGGACTTCAGTATCTTTTCCAGAAGAGCTAGAAATACATTAAAGGATCAATAAACAGTACACAGAACCAGGTTTCAACTTTTCATTTATCTTCTAATCAATACAACATCCATTGATATCGGGGGAGGCAGGCAGATGTGAGGGAGCTGTGTCAGACTGGGACCATAATTTTCTATGTGCCCGATAAACCCAGCCTCCTTTTATTAAGAAATTTTTATCATTCTCCTTCTCCCAAGAAATAAAGCCACAGTGGAACCAGGGAGGGATGATTTGATGGGCTCCTGTTGTATCTTTCATAGATGATTCAGAAGGCACTTAAGAATCTTACAGAGCCTTGGGGTTATCATTAACAACATTCATCATGACATTGGCTGTTTAATAGAATCCCCATGAATAGACTGTCAGATAAATCACCTCTTCTGTGTACAGTAAATTAGGACTATATGGGTCCCCAGTCAAGATACGCCAATGCCAAAATTAATGGCCGCAATTGTTTGTTATTTTATTTTGTTGCATTTTATTATGGGGTGGAATTGGTAGAAGCTCTGGCTCTGAGGTATTGGGACATATTAGGAACATAGGTAGTGTGGGAGAACTGTAGAAGATCCTACAAAAGTCAAACTTGGGGGTCCTGCTTTATCTAGAGTTTCAGCCTATGCATGCCATTAAATAATGTAAAATACTTCTTCCTATGGCGGATATCACTGTTCTCTGTACTATTTTTAAGACCAACACAGGTTAAATCAGCCCATCAACTTTGAACTGTGGACCAGTACAGATCTGTGATAAAATTCTCCCTGGTCCAAGAAAAGAAGAGAATGTAAGAGTAAGGTAGCAACTTTTTTATGACTGAGTGAAATGATTTCCTCCTTCTGAAACAAACCTGATTTTAATTTTGCTGCAATATTATATTTCAACCAAAGGAATTCACAATACAAGGGTCTATTATTTAATATTTATGTTAGATTTTCTAGGAAAAAAACCCTCCTGTATTCACAGAATTCTAGTATGTCAATAATAAACTGACATGCCTGCTTTTCTGAAGCATATATTAGGAAGACCTACATTCTTAATAAACTTATCACCATGGGCATTAGTACTAATAGGGGGAAAGATGAAATGCTACAAGCCAAAATATCATTAATAATCCCTAGAATTTCAATAAAAAGTTTCCCACCATTATATCCTAAAAATGTATACACATTGGATAAACTTTTATTAATGCAAAATACTTTTTCAGTATAAGAGAAAATACTTAAGGATTATTAAATTCCAAGAGCTTTTTCATTTTTATGATACCTATTGTGCAGCAGACAACTCTTTCTTCATTCTGAAATAACAACTTTGTAAGTCTTTTACTATAGCCTAATAATAGGTCAGCAGAGGACCCAAACTGGTCACAAAGAATGGTGACATAAAGTACACACCGGAGGACAATTTTCCTTTGTATAGTAAAGATAACTAGTTGGGCATTGTCAAAGTTTTACTATGCACTATATTTACATATAAACTACAAGCTTAACTTACCTCCAGTCCTCAACTCCACAGGGACCCTTCACTTGGGCAGTTGTAATGCAGCCTGTGGAAGTCTGACTTAGATCCAGCAAAAGGCTGTTGAAGGCTGATAACTCTTCTGAGGTTGGGCTGCAAAGTTTCTCCGAAGGATCTGAAATATTTTATTTCATGCACTGTCAACACAAAAATTTGTGAAACAAATGCACGGTGTACAGTGCAGGAACAAACTACATTTCTCAATTTTCTGCTGTGTGCTGGGTGGCAGAGCATGGGGGTACTTAGATCTGAGATTCTAGATGGGGGCATGGACAGCAAGTCACCATAGTCACACTGATTTTGAAATATGCATTACATTTCTGAAATGTGTCAAATGTCCTGAGAATTCACAAAATCTCAAAGGAAATCAATCAAGTGATCCTCTCTTATGCTAGAATATTGTGCAGCTCCTATACTTGCCTGCATGTCAGAACCTCTCATGTCATCTCTCTCTCTTTTTTTCCTCTAAGAAGTAAAAGCTTTATCCCCACACAGTGTAACAGAAAGGTAAGCTTTGGCAAAGCTGCTCTTTCTTTTTTGGCCCTGTTACTCTGATTGAAGTTAATCGCCATTTGCTTTTGCAAGAGCAGAATCCTTAAATGCACCCCCTTTTCACAAAGCCAGTGAATGCTTTGGCCTAGGTATGGACAAACAGCCCAAATTAAAGAAAGTATTTAGGAAGACATATTTTATATATAAACTATTCATGTATGGAAATAAATGTTACTAAGGAGGACCTGTAGCCTAGCCATTAATATGCCCATATCCTGCACACAGTAACCTAGGTTCAATCTATGGCTCTGAGTACTGACTCAAGCTTCCTGTTAATGCAGATTTTAGGAGTCAGTGGTGATGGCTCCACGTGGGAGACCTAGATTGAGTTCCTGGCTTCTCAATTCTGTCAGCTGACCCTGTGGTCTGTAGCAGGTACTTGAGGAGGGAACCAGTAGATAGAAGATATACCTATTGGCGTGCTCTCTCTCTCTCTCTCATGCTCTCCACCCTAACTCCCCCATTCAAATTTTTAAAAATATTAAATTCATATTACTACAATAGAAAGGCTACAATGTCTTTCTCTTGCCATTGATGAAATTTAAGGGCCATCAAATTTATCTATAAGGTCACACTATTGCAACTTTTGAAACTGTTAAAATGACTAGATGTTATTCTTCCTTTCCCGCTCATGAAATGCCAAGTACACATCCTCCTGGTCAGAAGGCCCAAACACCGAGTTACATGCATTCTAATGCAACCCAACAGATTTTCCTCCCTTTTGTTCTGTTCTTTTTTTTCTTTTTTATTATTAATGAACTTGAGCAGTGATTCCCACCTAGAGAGGAATTCATAGCCTCTATTAGACATTTGAGTTCTAGCTAACTGAATGAACATAGAAAAAAATCAGAGAAGACAAATAGAATGAACCCAGTGTTGTAAAATTATTCATCCCTATATTATATTTTAGATTACCTTGAGAAATTATTAGGAGCAAAAGGAACACCACTTGATTTCAGGTGAGGGAAAAATCAAGACAGTAAAAAAATAAGGCTGCTTGGGGCACAGCGTGTTAAAGCCCTGGCCTGAGGCTCTGGCGTCCCATATAGGTGCCAGTTCAACTCCAGGCTGCTCTACCTGCAACCCAGCTCTCTGCTATGGCCTGGGATAGCAGTAGAAGATGGCTCTAGTCCTTGGGCCCCTACACCCACGTGGGAGACCCAGAAGGATCTCCTGGCTCCTGGCTTTGGATCGGCGCAGCTCCGGCCCTTGCAGCCATCTGGGGAGTGAACCAGCAGATGGAAGACCTCTCTCCCTGTCTCTAACTCTCTCTGTAACTCTGACTTTCAAATAAATAAAATAAATCTTTTAAAAAAAGGCTGCTTACAAAACCATGTTGTAGGTTAGTGTTAAACCAAAAGGTGCACTGTACAGATGAGTCCTCTGATTTTTCTGATGCAAGGCCAGGTAAGAAAGGATTGAGATTTATATTAGAAAATTCTCCAGCTCTATTACTGAGAAGTTGGCTGATTGTTGAGGAATAGATTGAAGTTAAATTTTTTCTACTCCTGGAATAAATGTAGATTCTCTCAACAGTGAGGAGTTTTTCAAACATAGTAACAACCAAATAGATAAGGAGGGAGAGACAGATTGAATTCAGAGTTCTCAAACTCATTTGTAAAACTGAAGCCATTTAAAATGCATACATAAAAGTATATCTCGGAGAAAATAAACATCTACTTGGATTATTTTTTTAAAAAAAAAAAAAAGGAGAAAGGAAAGTCAAAGAATTAAGTAAAAACTTCCAAGAATGAAAATAAATCAGATAAACTATTTCCCATTAAGGAACAACCAAAATACAATTTAAATACAAAACAAAACAAAACTATTAAAAATGTCTGGCAAAGCCACAAATCTACGCAGCCCAGTATTTAGAAGAATGTGTCAACCAGGACATCCATGCACCTTGTACCCAATGAGTCCCATGCCCAGACTCTCCGCATGCTTATTCCCTGTTCTGCTCACAGAGAATTCTGCATTCCCTGTCCCTCGGGGTTACTCTGGCTGGGTCTGTTTATCCTTCCTTTGCCTCTTCTCTCCATGTTCTCATCCTTTTACCTACCGTCTGCCCATAGCTCTACTTCTTCAGTAGTCACAGTATTGATCTGAAGTGAGGATTTCAAATTATTGATATTATTATTTGGTGATAAAACTAAGAATGGTGGGTATTTTCTGGGTTTGTGCCTTGTCTCTGCTATAGACCAAAGAGAGACCACAGGTAGTCACCACATTGCCCTAAATCTTGTACTGAATCTGAAAAGGGAAACATGAGAATAGTACCCCTATGATCACCTTCAAAGAGTAGTTCTTAAGATCAAATAAACTGGGGCCAGTGCTGTGGCATAGCGGGTAATGCTGCTGCCTGTAGTGCCAGCATCCCATATGGGTACCAGTTTAAGTCCCAGCTGCTCCACTTCTGATCCAGCTCTCTGCTATGGCCCGGGAAAGCATTGGCAGATGGCCCAAGTCCTTGGGCCCCTGCTCCTGTGTGGGAGACCCAGAAGAAGCTCCTGGCTCCTGGCTTCAGATAGGAATAGCTCTGGCCATTGTGAACATCTGGGGAGTGAACCAGCAGATAGAAGACCTCTCTCTCTCTCTCTCTCTCTCTCTCTCTCTCTCTCTGCCTCTCATATGGTGAACAGACAATAATGTAGTCAATGTAGGCACATTTGAATGGTGAATAAAGATGCATTCTGTGGTGAATACAGATGCATTCTGTCTTTAATTGGCAACAAACAGCTGTCTAATCAAGACATGAGAATCTTTCAAAATTGCCTTTTGGGGTAGGTATTTGACCAAATGGTCATGATACCAGCATTGAGGAAAGCATTTGGGCTTGTAGTTAAGACACTGATTGGGGCTGGCGCCGTGGCTCAATAGGCTAATCCTTCGCCTTGTGGCACCTGCACACTGGGTTCTAGTCCTGGTCGGGGTGCCAGATTCTGTCCCAGTTGTCCCTCTTCCAGGCCAGCTCTCTGCTATGGCCCAGGAGTGCAGTGGATGATAGCCCAAGTGCTTGGGCCCTGCACCCACATGGGAGACCAGGAGAAGCACCTGGCTCCTGGCTTCGGATAAGCGGGATGCGCCGGCCACAGTGCACCAGCCACGGTGGCCATTGGAGGGTGAACCAATGGCAAAAAAGGAAGACCTTTCTCTCTCTCTCTCTCTCACTGTCCACTCTGCCTGTCAAAAAAAAAAAAAAAAAGACACTGATTACTGATTGGGATACCCAAACTCCATATCAAAAGTTCCTGGGTTCTGATGGAACAAAGACATAAGTCTCAGCCATTTTAGTTCTTTGCCTGAAAGTAAATCAAATTCCTCAATGGACTCCTTTACTCCTACATTCTTTCAAGAGACCAGTTCAGTCACACATCCTGTACTCTTCCCCGCCCCACCCCCTGCATTCTTTTCCAGGTTTGGAAGCCCAAGAAAAACCAGTGAGAAGAAACTCACCTCCACCCACTGCCCCCTCCTCCAGCCCCTTAGCCCACCCTGAGGTATGTAATACCCAGCCCTCTGCCACTCCAAAGTTGGCTACCTCTGCAAATTCCTGTTCCCTTGAATAAATTCATTTTGGCAGTGAGTTTGTTTCCTGTCTTCTTTCTGTTCTGCTCCATTTTCCTTACAGATTCAAGTGTCATCTATAGTCCTACTAGTTTCTTAGTATGTTGATTTTCATTTGGATATTCAATTTGTTTTCTGCATCCACACTAAAGCAACAAGATTGCCATTCTAGCCCATTGTTTCTGGCTCTTTTTCCAAGTGTTAACTCCTACCCGTAGGTTAGTTTGCTACCTATAAGTCCTGATTATGTTAACACTCTTGCAGTTTAATGTATTAGTACAATCAGTTACTTATGAAGCCACTGCCTTACTGCTTAATTTCATAGGTAACATGACTACATCTGTAAATATGGGGTAGTTTTATTTTTTATTTCTTGTTCAATAAAAAATACTTTTCTCTCCTAATTACTTGACTTAGTTAGCTACCTGTGAATGAGTATAAACAAAATATTTCCATGGGAATTCATGGACCACAAAAACTTTAAACCATAAGTCACAATCAGTTTGAAGCAACTATTAATTAAGTCATGACTGATTCTTTTTCATAGTGTATACTTTCTAAATTTCTTCAGGTTATAACACATCTTTCACATAATTTCTCTGATACAGAAAGAAACTTAAAAGTAACTTGGTGAACATCAATAAGATAGGAAGTTGTGACATCAAGTTTCAAAACCAGACCCATTGTTCCTAGAGTCTGGTTCCCACCAACCTACTTTGATTTTCCCTGTCTCCTCATTCACCAGGAAGCTGTATCTGCAAGCTACATGCACACTCATGTGCACGTCCATGCACTTGTGCACACACACACACACACACACACTTCCGTTTGCCCAGCCCATCTACTTCTCTTATCAGCCACAACAACAACCCGAATCATAAGAGAAAGTTTCCTTAATGAGCTCATTTTTCTACATTTTAATTTTCTGAGCTCCTTGGCTAGGTGTTTTACAAAGGACTTAGGAGGAAGGTTATGTATCCTAGAATTAACAGAAAGCAAAACAGAAGGGTTGCTCCTCACAAAAATGCAACTTTCACAGAGATTTGAACAAATTTACATTTGTATACGAGTCAAATTGCGTGACTCTGTGAGAAGAAACTTAAAGAGTTTTTACAGACTGCACCAGAAGCAGTGAAAAGCAAGTGGAATTTTCCTGCCCACTGATGCTCCACAGAGTATAAAGGCCTTGCTGCAGAATCAGTGAATTTTTAGAGTGGGGCTTTATTTCATTGCAGCATCTGCCACTTCACTGACTGGGGAGGGGTCGCCTAACCCTTCTTCAAAGCTCCAGGTGAGCCTCTTCAAAAACCACGCGCTCATCCAATCTTCCCAAGAGAAAGCCAATGTTTTGGGATAAACGGTCGGGGCGCCGGATTCTGTCCCGGTTGCCCCTCTTCCAGGCCAGCCCTCTGCTGTGGCCCAGGAGTGCAGTGGAGGATGGCCCAAGTGCTTGGGCCCTGCACCCCATGGGAGACCAGGAGAAGCACCTAGCACCTGGCTCCTGCCATCGGATGAGCGCAGTGCGCCAGCCGCAGCGCGCTGTCCGCGGCAGCCATTGGAGGGTGAACCAACGGCAAAGGAAGACCTTTCTCTCTGTCTCTCTCTGTCACTGTCCACTCTGCCTGTCAAAAATAAAAAAAAAAAAAAAAAAAAAGGTCTGAACATGAAAGACTTCCGCTGCTAGACCATCAGAAAATCGTGATGGTTCATACACGATTAGGGTACCCAGCTGATTCGGGTTCATACACAATATGGTACCCAGCTGAAGTAGGCAGGCATACTGGCTAAAATGGATTAGGTTTGTGAGCTGGAAGACCATGCCTTTGCCACGCCCCTGTGTGACCTCATATGCCCGTACCTGGCCACACCTGGGTGCCTACCAGCCAATCAGGTTAATTAACCACTCCCCTTTGGAAGTGGGTTAAAAGCCTCTTGCCAGGAGGGGTCTATCTGTAGCCCTGCAGTCCAGAGCATGTGGCCTTCAGGCCACCCGCCCTAGGTTTCCTGGCCTAGATGCTCCTCCACTTGGCTGGTTCCTGGTGCTTGGTATGAACCCAGATTTACTTCTCTCTCTTAAATAAAGCTCTCACTCTCCTATGCATCTTTCGCACTAAAAACAACCCTAAAATGTATCATGCTGCCTTGTTTATCTGTGCTGGTATTTAGAATTCTTCTCTAAATATTAGGCAAGAACCCTTTCAGGCTTATTAATATTGGAGATTAATAAGCATATGGTGAATCGTATGGCACCCCAAATTCCTGTAGCATATGTAGCACCAGATGGCACTTCTGGGGAACTTTAAAGGGCCACATTTTTTATAGATTTTAGGGGTCATCTCCAATATCATAAGGTAACCACAAAGTGCTTGCTTTCATATGCAAAACTTCTATGTTCTAATGACAATACTGGGGTTGATGTAATGAGAAAATGAGAGATGGGAAAACATGATGTCTGTAGGAACAAAAATGAGAATGGAGATGCACAAAAGTGTGATGGTTTAATAATTCCTGTTTGTAGATTATTGTATTTCATTTGTAAATAATGGAATTTATCAATTTATCAAAATAATAAAGTGCGATTTTTGATTAAACACTGAATTCAAAAAGGGAAATAAAGAATAGAACCAAATCCTGAACTTTCAAATACAGTTCAGAATAATATGTCTTCTTTCAGAAATGGCATAAAGTGTGAGAATTACCTCTGAAAAGGTTACATAAAGGAACAATGGGTAAAGATTTATTATAGACTTTCCTCTTCAATCCTTTTCTAAAGTAGATAGAAAAAGCAGAAAAAAATAAAACACTAGAAAGGGAACCAAATGGAAGGTGTAGACGCTCATGTAATAAAGCTCAACAAAGGTCAACCAACGATATAAACAGGAGACACTGAAGAGTGGCTTAGGTCTTGATACTATTCCTGTCTACCTCACTTACCTGCCCAGTGCACCGACACCAAACTAGGAACAGGAAAGTGAGGGTCACTGACTTGGAGAAAAGCAGGTGAAGGGAAGTCAGAAACAAACATCTGAAATCTTTCCAAAGCCCTTAAACACCCACCTCAAGGTTTTAGCAGAGGCAATAAAATTGCAGAGCTCTTTGTGTCCCCACAGAGAAAGAACATATTTGAACCCAGTTCAAATGAAGTTTGCCATTTCATAAAATCCAGGCAAAGACAAGCGAGCCAGATCCTCCAACAAAGGAGACAGATGGATCTCCCTAATCTTATCCTCCTCCCTGTGCCTTTTAGCCAACAGGAAACAGGAAACAATACCCAAATCCCAAGAAGTAGCTCCAAAAAAAGACTGGAAGATCTTCACACAGGTGCAGAAGATTACAGGGAGGGTAGAGTGTCATCATATCAGAAAAGTATATGACAACCAAGGCATGTGACATACAAAATGACAGAGCAACTATCTGTGTAAATCAGCTCGAATCTGAGAATCTATAACAAGATGATGATGATGAAAATCTGTTGGGAAACACAGATCAGACCATAAGAAAATTCTCCACAAGCCCTCTACATAAAAAAGAAGGAATGAAAACTAACAATGGTTAAAAAAAATAATAATTTCAAACATGTCAAAAAATTGCAACATGTCAGGCAGTGAAAGAAATCATTAAATGGTCATGGTTCCTGGATTAGATCATGTACCAAAAAAGAAAAAAAAGCTTTAAAAATCATCCAATGGGATAATTTATTTTTTAATTAAAGATGCCTATCTGGATTAGAGAATCATTTGTGTCAATGTTAAGCTTCATGATTCTGATCATTGTTGTTTGGTTATGTAAGAAAACGTTCTTTATTTTTTAAAATAAAGACTAAAATACTTTAAAAAGTTTTTAATTAGTTTTTTATTTATTTGAAAGGCAGAGAGAGAGAGAGAGAAAGAGAGAGCAGTAGTTCCTGTCTGTTGCTTCATTCCTCAAATGCCTACAATGGCCAGGGAGGGCTGGAGCCAGAGTCACAAGCTGGGAACTCATTCCAGGATTACATGAGAGTGACATGAATCCACCAGTAGCATTGACTTCAAGGGTTCTCGGTGGCAGGGAATTGGAGTCAGGAGTCAGAGCTGGGAATAAAACCCAATCAACTCCCATGAAGGATAACTAGCCACTCACTCTAAACTATTTTTTGTAAAGAATAATAATGTTTACAGCTTCTTCTCAAATAGTTTGTTTTTAAAAAGGAAAGAATAGGGTATGTATGGGTGTGTGTATATATGTGTGTATGTGTATGTATTAAACTGAGGGAAGTATATGCAAGTATACAAGATTTCTACATACTATTCGTACAGTTTTTCAAGTCATTAGATTTGAAATAATAATAACTAAGCTACCAAATATGTCAAGGAAAAACTAAAGCAAACCTTTAGAGAACTAGTTTTCTAAAAGTCAAGTGATAAAGAACGGATAATAGCCATATGAAAATTGAAATCACGACAGAGAAGACAAACTGGATATAATCAGAGTAAAATAAAAGCAAAATAAAAACAAGTTAAAACAATTGAAGAAAATATAAGAAATATATTATTTTAAAAAGCTATGACATAAAGATCATTTTCTAAGAAGGAAAGAGCCAAATGAAACAGAAAAATAATTCAAAGATATAAAAGAAGAAAATTTCTCGAAAATTAGGGAGTTTTTTATTCTTTAGACACAAAGAAAACCCTGCCACTTAAAAAAAAAAGTGCTTACCTATTGACACTGAAACACAATGCCAGTAGAGTTACAGAATTTCAAGGATTAAGAAAAAAATTCTTCAGGCATCCACAAGAGAAAAGGGGAGTTAAACAATTAAGTTGATTGGGGCCAGAGCTGTGGCCTACTGGGTAAAGCTGCTGCCTGCAGTGCCAGCATTCCATATGGGCACCAGTTTGTGTCCTGGATGCTCCAGTTCCAATCCAGCTCTCTGTCATGCCTGGGAAAGCAGTAGAAGATGGTCCAAGTCCTCGAGGCCCTGCACCCACATGGGAGACCTGGAAGAAGCTCTTGGCTCTTGGCTTTGGATTGATGCAGCTCTGGCCCTTGTGGCCAACTGGGGAATGAACAAGCAATGGAAGACCTCTCTCTCTACAACTCCTTCTATTTCTGTGTAACTCTGACTTTAAAATAAATAAATAAATCTTATAAAAAAAATTAAGGTACCCTCAGATTACATCAAAGCAGAATTCAGGGCACAAACAGGATTTACAAGGTTTAAGATAAAGATGACCCAAGGGTACAACCATCTGCCAATTTGCCAATCAAATACAAGGACAAAGGTAACAGGCATTCTCACACATGAAAGAACTCAGTTAAGAGAGCTACCATGAGTTTTAACTGCAGGGAAAAATAATTTGACTATTCAACCAAGCAACTAATAAATGGAATAACTTATAAAGGACTAATTGGGACCATCTTTAGGGTCAGAATACAGTGGAGAGATGTTGACTAAGTATAGAAAAAACCAATGGTTGGCCGGCGCCATAGCACACTTGGCTAATCCTCCGCCTGCAGAGCTGGCACATCAGATTCTACTCCCTGTTGGGGCACTGGATTCTGTCCCAGTTGCTCCTCTTCCAGGCCAGCTCTCTGCTGTGGCCCGGGAAGGCAGTGGAGAATGGCCCAAGTGCTTGGGCCCTGCACCCACATGGGAGACCAGGAGGAAGCACCTGGCTCCTGGTTTTGGATGGGCACAGCGCACTGGCCGTAAGCAGCCATTTGAGGGGTGAACCAACGGAAGGAAGACCTTTTGCTCTATCTCTCTCTCTCTCACTGCCTAACTCTGCCTGTCAAAAACAAATCAAATTGTTATCCATTAAATAAATCTGGCTAACATGCCAATTGGCCATAAATATGAGAGACACAATCAATAATGCTATAATCAAACTTAATGGAAATGCATTGAAATAAAAAAACTCTGGATTTGGTCTCCTTAATTTTAAAAGTTTTTTTAAAAAATGATAGATTAAGCCATAAAATTTCCATTCCAGGCCGGCACCACGGCTCAGTAGGATAATCCTCCGCTTTGTGGCGCCAGCACACCGGGTTCTAGTCCCAGTCGGGGCACCAGGATTCTGTCCCGGTAGCCCCTCTTCCAGGCCAGCTCTCTGCTGTGGCCCGGGAGTGCAGTGGAGGATGGCCCAAGCACTTGGGCCCTGCACCCCATGGGAGACCAGGATAAGCACCTGGCTCCTGCCATCGGATCAGTGCAGTGCGCTGGCTGCAGTGTGCCGGCCGCGGCGGCCATTGGAGGGTGAACCAATGGCAAAGGAAGACCTTTCTCTCTGTCTCTCTCTCTCACTGTCCACTCTGCCTGTAAAAAAAAAAAATAAGTAAATAAAAAATTTCCATTCCAGTATTCTATTTATCTACAAAAAGTATATAGTTCAACTTAGTAATTTTTCTGGTGAAAAGTATTTATCAGAAATGTACAATTTCCTTTAGATACATTTCAGTATATTTTTTGATAAGTTCGGTAAATATATATAATACATATACACATATAATTTTAATTTTTATGCAGAGTATAGTCTATTTTTATAAAATTATTACCACCTTTCCTTCAATCTATTCATTGTTCTACATATATATTCTTATGTGTGTAGTTACAATATAATAGAGATGTTTACAATGATGCATGTGTAAATTCATAATGATTGTTTTAGTAAGACTGCTGGGGTTTTGGTTTTCTTTAGTATTCTTTAACTATTTGAATTTTTTATAATTAAGTTGAATCATTTTTAGAAAAACAACAGTCTACGGGTAATAAGGGAAGAAACCACTAATGCACAAAAACAAGGAAGGGAAGAGCAAATGTTGAATATATGGGAGCAGAGAATTTACTAGCTTGCCTCTTGGATCTGTAGCTGGCTTTTTCACTGTGTAGCTGACTTTTTGATGAAAATAAGATTACTTCCCTTCATGTTGTTGTTGCTGAACCAGTCTTTCACATGATCAAGTATATGTTCTTACATATTAGCTAGACTATTATTATGGAGGCTTGAAATAGAACATACACATTTAGTTACTCCTCAAACTGTGGTTTGCTAGCTACCTGAAATGGCATCACCTGAGTATTTGTTAGAAATGTAGATCTCAGACACCACCACAGACTCACTGACTCATAATCTGCATGCTTAACAAAATCCCCTAGGATATGCATCCAGTCCTTAAATGATCTAACAAGTGAGCGGGACAGTAGCATTCATTAAGCTATAAAGATTAACCATTAGAATTAAGTCAGTAGAAATGTATGCACAACTATAAAGCTTTACAGTTACAAATTTCCTCCTCCCTCTCTTATTCCCACTCTTATTTTGGAAACCCAAATCCCAATAAGCTGGGTGGTAAAAATATCATCTTAAGTGTTAAAGTGATCATATAGGTAGGATTAAGTGTTAAATGGATCATATAAATAAGATCAAGTGTCTGCTAATAATAATAGATAGAATTAAAAAGGAGAGAATGTTCTTTTTTTTTTCCTTTTTTCTATTTGACAGAAAGAGTTAGACAGTGAGAGAGAGAGAGAGACAGAAAGGTCTTCCTTCCGTTGGTTCACCCCTCAAATGGCCGTTATGACCAGGGCTATGCTGATCCAGCCAGGAGCTGGGTGCTTTCTCCTGGTCTCCCATGCGGGCACAGGGGCCCAAGCACCTGGGCCATCCTCCACTGCCCTCCTGGGCCACAGCAGAGAGCTGGACTGGAAGATGAGCAGCTGGGACTAGAACTGGGCCCATATGGGATGCTGGTGCCACAGGCAGAGGATTAACCAAGTGAGCCCCTGCATTGGCTCCCGAAGAATGTTCTAACATGGGAAGTAGTCCACACTGCGGACTCATATAACAACAATCGTTTAAATAGCACTCTGACCTCAGAATCAGCCCTTAAGGCATTCTGATCTGGCTGAAAAGCCATGAGAGCATTTCAAGCATGGAAAGCCAAGACACTGTGGCAAAAAAAAAATGTCTTGCATGAAGGATCTCTGTGAGAGAGATCCCAGTGGAAAGAAGTGGTCATCAGAGAAGGATGTACTTTTCTATGAAGGGAAGAGAGAACTTCCACCTTGCTTATGGCCTTGTCTAAATACTGACAGAGATTGTGGATTCAAAAGGCTTCCATAGCCTTGGCAGCTCATGTCAAGAGCCTCGAGTGACCACTTACATCATACATAAGAGTGTTAATTGTTAAATTAACAACAGAAATCACTGTGCACTTACTTCCCATGTGGGACTTCTGTCCTCAATGAGTCGTATTATGAGAACTAAATATAAAACTTTGTCTCAAACAGTTTTGTGTGTGTCTGTGTTTGCATGTGCAAATTGTTGAAATCTTTACTTATTATAGAATTGGTCTTCTGTGTATAAAGTTAATTGAAAATGAATCTTAATGGAGAATGGGACTGGGAATAGGAGAGGGTGGAGGAGGTGGTATGGGAGTGGGGGTGGGAGGGCAGGTATGGTGGGAAGAATAACTGTATTCCTAAAGTTTTACTTATGAAATTTCTACTCATTAAATAAAAGGTTTCTCTGGGAAAAAAAAACTAAAAGCCAAAGAAAACGAAAACATAAATATATTACAGACACATACAAGATAATAAAAAATAACACTACTTCAAAAAAAAGATTAATCCTTCAGTGGTTATGGAGAAAGGAGAAAAAAGATTTGTTTTTCTGCACACATGAAGCCACAATTTGGTTGTGTATTGTGTAGATTCAGGAGAATCAACCCTGTTCAACTGCACAGCAACACTTGCTTATCATATTCTCTTGCCATTAGCAGTGGGTAACAAGAAGAAAGACATACTAGTTCATGGTTAAAGAAGGAAGAGGAAAGTCCACTTTGTTTACCTGCTTGTTTTCCTAGCAAGAGTAATGAACAATGAGGCAGAGGGCAGAGATAACATTATCTATGGTGAAAAAAAAAATAGCATTACCTGCAAGATTTCTCAGCACATTTAATTCTTTTTCCAAACTTGCTATGGTTTGTTGATCAGCAGTGTCATCTAAGAAAGGCTCATTCTGGTCAGCAGTATCAACATATTCAATTTCTGAAACTTCAGATGCAGCTCTGGATGGTGATTGAGCAGCTGCACTACTTGATTGAGAATGAGAGGATGAAAGGCATCTGGAGCATTTTGTAACAGAATTGGAAACTTGCAAATTTGCTGTTGAGGGTCTCTGTGATTTCTGGTCTAAAACAAGAAGTGAAAATTTTTAAATCAACTGTTTTTAAAATTCTGAATGAGTAATAATACAAAATACCAGCCCCCTACACACAGCACAGTTAAGGTTCATGCAACAGAGTTTATGAGAAAATCCACTTTTGATTATCATCTATTTCAGCTAGCCAAGATCTGTCAATCTCAAATCACTTCCACTATGTCATAAAGAATGCTTCTTGTAATTTTTCTGTAATTTTCTATATTCAGAAAAAGACAGATTAAATGCAATATTCACCAAAGCATAATATTGATGGTTTATAGTTTATTCCTATATTTAAAAATATGGGAACAGAACAAATATATTAATATGAAATGGCTGTGTGAATTTTTCCAAAAACAATGCCTTTCCAAAGACTGAGATCAAATCTTTAATCTCCTAAATATAAATTCACTCTGCCACTTTCCAGGTCACTTGAATGTAGAAGTCCCAGAAGCACAGATCTAAGACAGGTGATTGCATTGTTCCATTAGAGTCATCACTACTCCATGTTGATCTAATTCAAACGTTCACTTAGTTGACTTCTTCGATAGATGTGTTTATTTTTAAGGAGAGGAAAAAAAACCCTATAAATATTCTACTAACACAGCTTATTTATGTTTTGGTATTTCTCACAAAATATTCTTTAATAAATGCCAAGGGAATTTTCACAGTACACATTTTCAAATACTAGCACCAGTTAATTTTTAAATGTACTGAATCATTTTTCTGATTCAGATAAATATATTAACTATAAATAATTTATCTTGTAATTTTACATTCCTTTAACACAACTTGTCATGGGTTAAAACATTAGACTTTTTAAAGAAGTGCAGTTGTCACTGCGGCAATCATGACCTAACTGAACGTGTGCCATATAACACTATACCCCCTCTATCGACTCCAGTGAAAATACAACATTCAAAAAAGTGAAAGTGGTTATAGCATATTAAACATCTAATGGCTAATGAGTTTGTGTTTTTACTTAAAAAATTCCATTTTGAATGCAGTTAATACACTAAGAAGAACCTGAATGCAGTATGTAATTATTTAAGCAATTAATACTGACTAAGGCTGAGATCCAAAGGGCACCAAATTTAATGAACATTTCAGAAATCAATTTTTATAATAATTTTTGTCAGAATGAAATTGTGAATAAATTAAAAAAAGATCCTGATCTTTTTGGGCCTGTTTGTGTTCAGAGACAATTCTAAAGAAAAATAACTGACAAAAACTCACCTAGGTGTTAAAAATACATAAATATCCCTAAGAATTACGTTGGCGACTAGAATTTGTAAGTAATTCCCCCTTTTATCTATAGTAAGTAGAGAATCAATATTCTATTCATAATCACCCAGAAAGGCAACCTTGCCATGCTTGTAATGAAGCTCTAGTAGAAAAAACAGCAGTGGCATCACATCTTTGAGTATAACAATTCACTCTGTACACCAAACTTTTAGAGCTGTGTAAAAAACTTTGTTCTTGTATCAGCATTGTGATCGGTCACAATCAAGGTAAAATGCAGAGGAACTTAGAACTCTCATTAAGATAATATAAACAAAGGAAGATGTTATTAGTAAGGCCTGGACTACTGCCAACACAGAAAAAATATTAGGTGAGAAAAATTTTAAATAACGTGAATGCCCTTCAGAAAAATCAGGAGAGTACAAACACTTGCTCAACTTTTATAACAACATCTGGTTGCCACAGTATTTAAACTTAATTGATCCCAATTGAGGGGAAAACTACCCAGGGGATGGGTCAGACTTATGATCAGCACACAGCAAAGAGACAAACCATCTTTCTTACTGGAAAATATGCTCAAAGTGAAATTTAAACAAAACAGAGAATTAGATAGAAGAAACACTAACTTGGTCCTTGATATTCTTGTTCACTTAGGTCAGTATATCATTCTCTGTAATGTTTAATTTGTAAGCTTATCAATGCTATTGCTAAGGTTAGGATTTGACACAATATTAAGAATGGCACTAACAAAACATGCCACAATCAAGGGGATCATTCCATAAAGAAAAAAATAGCACATTGTGTAGACTAGCAACAGAAGAAATTATTTTTGGAGTGAATTGTGCTATCACTAGCAATATAATCTCAGGAAATTATTAACTGTTCACAATTATCCTCTAAGTATAACAAAATAAATTTTCCATTTGGTAGCCATAGAATATTGCTCTATAATTACTAATTAAAGTATGCCAAATATTGAGAAGTTAAAACGTGATGTACCTTCAGGTTATATTAACAAACACAAGAATGCTCATAAGAATATGAAAAATATGAATCACTTCAGCGAAGAATATTTAATATTTCAATAATGGTTGCAATTCTAGATTTAACATTGCTATTTGATGAAACATAATTTTAACAATGTGTTTTTGAACAGAATTTTGATAGCAAATAACATCCTTATTCAAGGACCCAATATTTTAATTCTAATAAAGAATGCAAAACAATAACCATCTATTGACAACCTTGTTCCCCAGTATAAACTGCTGAGAATTATACATTAAAAAATAAAATTTATTTTCTAAGAGTTCCTGAAACGCATATAGAAATTTTATTTAGCAGTATGGTTTAGAGTAAAGAATGCTAAACTGGATAGCTAAGAACCTAACTGTCTCATCACACTGAATTAGAAATCAGCTTGTGATCTGAGATACATCATTTCATATTTGACATGTTAACTGGATGATATAAATCTCTTCCAACTCTGAGAACTTGTGAATTAATACTCAACCCAATTCAACTATAAAGTCATTTATCAACTCCAAACACTGCTAGGCCATGTATCAGGATCAGGACACTCAAAAGCAAATGAGAAGCTGGTGTTTGGCCTAGTAGTTAAGATGCCAGGAAAGACACACACACATCCCCCACTGGAGTGTCTACATTTGATTCCTAACTCCAGCTTTTGACTACAGCTTTCTGTTAGTAAGAGGGGCAGCAGTAATGGCTCAGGTAGTTGGGGGTCCCTGTCACCCACATAGGAGACCTACATTGAACTTACTGATTCCTGGCTTCAGCCTTAGCCCTGTCTTGGCCATTGCAGGCATTTGAGAAATGAATCATTAGATGAAAGTGCTCTCTCCCTCTCTCTTTGTCCCTCCCATTTCAAATTGATAAATCAATAATTTTTAAGTGAATGAAACTTTGCCCCTACCTTCAATTTGAACTCCAAAGTTAAACTTCAAACTAATGCACACATTCAGAAATATGTAAGCACTTACAATATGCCAGGCCATGCTATATCACAGAGGATAAACCAATGAATAGGGCAAGATAAGCCTTGTTGTTTCCAACCATAGGTGGGAGCGAGCAGAAAATAAACAAATACATAAGATCATGTCACATGGAGATAGGTTTTAAGGGAAAGACAAAACAAAGTAGATGTAATAGAGGCACCCTGGAGACTAGCATTAGATACAGTGGTCTCAAAAGGCCTCTCTAAGGAGACAACATCTGAGCTGACACTGAATAAAGGGAAGAAAACATAATCATACAAAGCAGGCTGTGACAATAGAGAGGGAGGTTACACAGCACTCTGGATGAGAGAGAACAGCAAATTCTAAAGCAAAGAGCTGAATAGGAACATGGCCTCTCCAAGAACTGAAAGGAAGCCAGTAGAGCTATAATACAGATGATGCAGTTTGGAAGACAACATGGGAAGCCAACCCCGGTAATGCTGTGTTAGAGAATGCAACTTTTCCTACCATGTATAGGAAGCTTTGGATGATTTAGATTATTAAATGACGTGATAAAATTTATGGTTTAAATTTATGGAAAGCATAGCTCACTCCCTGTGAATTAAAAGTATGAATAATTTTATGACTATAAATATAAGCAATTAATTCTCCAACTATAAACTATAGAATTGGATGGGAATTAATCACAACAGCATGATTGTGGTGGGGAGAAAGTGAACTTGGGAGGGAGAGGTTCCTGGACTCATCTTGAACAGTGAAGTTAAAGTGATCAGATTCAGGCCCAATTTTGGACTTGGGATGAATAACATGTGGTGAATGGAGTCAAGATGTATCCCGATTTTCAGATTTAATCCATGTTCAGATGGTATCGTCATGTACACAGAAAAATCGGTGAAAGGGGCAGATTCTTGGAGAGCCAGAGGGAGAATCAATGGAGTTGCTGACAAACACACAAATACTTTCTAGCTGCCATATTTTTGTCCTTACAAATTTTAAAATGTTATGGAAATGGAAATTTATTTACATACTGGTATCAGTTCAAAATATAAGATGCATATACTAATAGTTACTATACTTGGCCGGCGCCGTGGCTCAACAGGCTAATCCTCCGCCTTGCGGCGCCGGCACACCGGGTTCTAGTCCCGGTCAGGGAGCCGGATTCTGTCCCGGTTGCCCCTCTTCCAGGCCAGCCCTCTGCTGTGGCCCAGGAGTGCAGTGGAGGATGGCCCAGGTGCTTGGGCCCTGCACCCCATGGGGAGACCAGGAAAAGCACCTGGCTCCTGGCTCCTGTCATCGGACGAGTGCGGTGCGCCGGCCGCAGCGCGCCGACCGCGGCGGCCATTGGAGGGTGAACCAACGGCAAAAAGGAAGACCTTTCTCTCTGTCTCTCTCTCTCACTGTCCACTCTGCCTGTAAAAAAAAAAAAAAAAAAAAAAAAAAAAAAATAGTTACTATACTTGTTTAGAAAGCCATTGCACAGTTTCCCTAACTGATAAGTTATTATTTTTTTAAGTTTCAACTGAAATGTTATCTAATCTCTAAAATCTTTCATATCCACATTTTCTATGGCAAAACCATTATTTTATAACCTCAAAAAACTATATATGTACCTAGTTTTATTATAATTGATAGAACATATAATTGTTAATTACCTATCAACCTCCAAAAGTACATAATAAAATTTATAAATGGTAGAAATTATGTGTCTGAGCATCTGTATTAAAATTTTTTTCAGAATATGATTTTTTTAAAATATTACTTCCAGACTATATCAGCACAACATGGAGGTGTTGATAAAATAAATGCAAATTCCCAGGTCTTTCCTTAGCCTTAAATAATCAGAACCTCCCAAAGATTCAGAAACAACATAACAATGGGTTTCCCACGTGATTCATACTCATCTCTGAGAACCTGTATACCAGACTGCAAGGCAAAGATTTATTTAATCTCACAGTCCCTGGACTCAGATAGGTGATCCAACAAATGTGTTTGTCACGTTGTTAATTTTTGTTAGAAAAGGTGTGTGTGTGTGTGTGTGTGTGTGTGTGTGTGTGTGTGTAGTATGTGTGGAGAGAGAGAGAGAGAAAAAGAGAGAGAGATGGAGAAACAGAATGTGACCCTGAGGGAGCTTTTATCTGCTGGATCACTAGCTAACTGCCATCAGGGGCCTCTGGCCTCCGCAGAAAGTGGAAACCTGGAATGCAATCTAGGTATCCCCAGGAGGGTGGCCATGACCCAGTCACTTGGACCATCACCTAAACTGCTTCGCAGCATCTGCACTGGGCGAATCTGGAGTCAGGAGCCAGATTCTAGAGTCAACCCAGGCACCTCAGATACAGGAAGAGATCTTCTTCATCCCTAAGCCAAAAGCTTAAAAGTGTTTTGTAATAAATCGTTGATTGTGACTAATCTGCCCAAATTGATACTTAAAAATATTTGGCTACTTAGTTATAAAGATTTTTCTTAGTAGTGAATTTCTCATAGCATAGATATGAATGTGTTTTCATCAGCAAATACAATAACTTAAAATTTTCTTCTTACTTCCTCAGAAGGAAGCAAATGGAAGTTTTGAAGCTGCTCTAGACTTTGATATGAGACTAAGTACCTAACCATAGAACTAAAAAAAAGTCATGAATGGTTTCTATACTATTTTTTTATATCTGACAGATATTCAATATAAATGCATATAGAAAGGAGTCTATGTTCACCAAGGAATTTTAATCATCATCTAGGGCAACAGAGACATATTATATATATGGATAATCTTGTGTAATTGAACTTCTGGCTTGAAGAGAACATTTAAATCAAGGTAAATAAGGTACTTTACAGGATTCCTACTAAACCATGAGCTCATTAACAACAGGGAACATGATTTAGGCATCCCTTTATCCCCAGGGCCTAGCATAGTGTCGACACACTCAACACATGCCTTAATTCAATAGTTAACAACTGTAACCTAACATGAAATTCAGCACAAAGCAAACCTCCTTTAACAATTATGGCTTAATAATATTAGTCATTTTAATGCTGTCATACACTCTGTATACACTCATTAGAAAAGGATTTTAATGGACATTAACCATATCAAGAGTTATCCTTCTTCAGCTACAGAGTTAATGAACGGAAATCAAGATATTGACTATAAAGCAATACATTCAGAAGCCAGCTATCACAACCTCAGCCATAAGCAGCTAACTTCACCTAGACTACTCATTTTACACATAGATATGAGTGATCATAATGAACCAAGTGGAAAAGTATACAAAACGTGGTATAGAGGCCAGCGCAGCGGCACAGCACATAAAAGTCCCACATGCAGTGCCGGCATCCCATATGGGTGCCAGTTCTAGGCCCAGCTGCTCCAATTCCCATCTAGCTCTCTGCTATGGCCTGGGAAAACAGTAGAAGATGGCCCAAGTTCTTGGGCTGCTGCAACCACATGAGAGACCCGGAACAAGCTTCTGGCTTCAGGTCAGCTCAGCTCTGGCCATTGTGGCCATTTGGGGAGTGAACCAGCGGATGGAAGCCCTCTCTCTCACTCTCTTGCTCTCTCACTCTCTTGCTCTACCTCTCTATGTAACTCTGTCTTACAAATAAATAAAATAAATATTTTTTTAAAATGTGGTATAAAAATACTACTTCCTTCATGTATTAGGCAAGTTTATATTTTAAATCTAGAAGAATGATGAATTCACTTGGTGTCTTAGAATTCTGATTTTGGGGGGACCGGTGCTGTGGCTCACTTGGTTAATCCTCCGCCTGTGGTGCCAGCATCCCATATGGGTGCCAGGTTCTAGTCCCGGTTGCTCCTCTTCCAGTCCAGCTCTCTGCTGTGGCCCGGGAAGGTAGTGGAGGATGGCCCAGGTGCTTGGGCCCTGCACCCGAGTGGGAGACCAGGAGGAAGCCCCTGGATCCTGGCTTCGGATCGGTGCAGCTCCGGCTGTGGTGGCCATTTGGGGAGTGAACAAACGGAAGGAAGACCTTTCTGTCTCTCTCTCTCTCTCACTGTCTATAACTCTACTTTCAAATAAAAAAATAAAAAAATAAATAAAAAGAATTCTGGTTTTGAGGGAAAAGTCCAAGATATTTAGTTTACATGGTTAAGTCTAAATGTGTAACTTTAAAAATAAATTTTCATGTGCCTAGTAAACTGCTAAGAAACCAATTACTAAACCACCATTATGGCACTGCTAACTTATAGCCAGTTTTACCTATCTTTTGTTGTTTTCTTATTGAACATAGATTCTGGACACTCTTCAGAACACCCAAAGCAACTGCATTATCAGCATGTGTACTTAGGCTGTGGCCTGGGATCCATTCTCTGTCCCCTAGAAATGGAAAAATGGTAAAATAATATAACATATAAAGTGAGGAACATTCACGTTGGCCTGATATATTTATTATCTTACTGAGCAAATTTAGCTGAATAAAATATCTGTAACAATGATATATATCCATACATGTATTATGAAATATAAAATCTCATAAACTAAAACCCAGTAAATTCACATATGTTGATTAAAAAGAAAAAATAATCTATCAATTGCAAATTATTACACTCATATGTTTAAATAGGAAAAAATATTCTAAAACATATATGACAATATAACATAAGGTATAACTGCTTTTTATTTTATTTTTACTTACTCATTTTGTATTTGAAAGACACAGAGAGAGTGAGAGAGCGCTCTTTCATCCACTTATTTACCCTCCAAATTCTTGCAACACCTAGGGTTGAATCAAACCCAAGCCAGGAGCCAGGAAATTAGTTCAGGTCTTCCACATTGGTAGTAGGGACCTAACTACTTAGTTGTCACCTGCTGCATCCCAGGGTGTGCATTAAGAGGAAGCTGGAGTAGGAAGTGGAGCTCAGACTCAGACTCAGGCCCTCTAAATGGAATGTGGATATCTTAACAACTATGCCAAATACCCACCCTACTAGTGTAGCACAGATAATCACATTTAAATGGATAGGTTACTCAAGAATATTGATGACACCATGGCCCAGCTTCCAAAAAGAAACAAAAAAATCATGAAGAAATAGGAGATCGAGTATACAAGGGCAGTTTTAAAAGTTGTGGATAAATGCAATTAAAAGAAAAGTTTATTTTGGTCTAAAATTTTGGATACTCATGTATAGTTGTTTGATAATACACATTCTCCAGGAACTTTTTGAAGACCTGTCACATGTATAACTAATAAGGAGATTGAGTCAATAATCAAGAATAACCTAACAAAGAAAGGCCTGGAACTAATATTATGAGTTACTGGTGAATTCTATCAGACATTTGCACAGGAATTCACATCAATCCTTCTCCAACTTTTCCAAATAATTGAAAAGAAGAGAAAACTTCTAAATAAATATATATGAAATACATGAAATTTGTTTACCTTAAAATTTTTGTAAAATAAAGTAAAAAATAAGCAGCTCCTCAAATTTCAACACCTTAAGATAATCACCGTTAACATCTTAGCATATTTTTCAAGCCTTTATTAGAGTTATTTCTAAAAATTAAATAAAAATAGTCATTTCACTTCAAAAAATAAATAAGAATAAAGATTTTAAAAGGTAACCCAAAAAATGAGAATATTTAAAAATCATGTCTTTTATAAGGAGCTAATATATAAAATATAATTTTTAAAACAACAATAAAACAAAGCTAGATACAAAAATGAGCAAAAGACAGGGCCAGTGCTGTGGCATAGCCGTAAAGCTGCCACCTGCAGTGCTAGCATCCCATATGGGTGCCAGTTCAAGTACTGGCTGCTCTACTTTGAATCCAGCTCTCTGCTATGGCCTAGGAAGGCAGTGGCGGATGGCCCAACTCCTTGGGCCCCTGCACCCATGTGGGAGACCCGGAAGAAGCTCCTGGCTCTGGCTGTTGTGGCCAACTGGGGAGTGAACCAACAGATGGATGACCTCTTTCTCTCTCTCTTTCTTTCTCTCTCTCTCTCTCTGCCTCTGCCTCTCCGTAATACTTTCACGTAAACAACAAAAAAAAAAAATCTTAAAAAAATTGAATGAAGGCCAGCACAGTGGCTCACTAGGCTAATTCTCCGCCTGTGGCGCCAGTACTCCAGGTTCTAGTCCCGGTTGGGGCGCCGGATTATGTCCCAGTTGCTCCTCTTCCAGTCCAGCTCTCTGCTGTGGCCTGGGAAGGCAGTGGAGGATAGCCCAAGTGCTTGGGCCCTGCACCTGCATGGGAGACCAGTAGGAAGCACCACGCTCCTGGCTTGGGATCTGTGCTGCAGCGTGCCGGCCGTAGCGGCCATTTTGGGGGTGAACCAATAGAAGGAAGACCTTTCTATCCGTATCTTTCTCACTGTCTAACTCTGCCTGTCAAAAAAAGAAAAAAAGAGTGAAGAACATGAAACGATATTTCTCCAAAGAATACATATCAAAGACTAATAAATATGCTCAAAATCATTAATTCTTAGGGAAATGCAAATCTGAACTACAATGACACTACCAATTTAGACCCAGGAGAATGTCTACTATTAAAAAGAATAGACTAACAAGTATCATCAAGGATATGAAGTAACTGCAATACCTGTGCACTGTTGATGAAAATATATTGTGGTCCAGCCACTGTGGAAAAGAATGTCACGGTTTTTCAAAAACTTTTAAAAATCCCCATCTAATCCATGAATTCCACCTCTGAGTATATACCTAAAATAACTGAAAGCAAGATCCACAAGGGATGTTGTACAACCCATGTTCTCAGCAACATTATTTGCAAAAGTTAAAAGGTGGAGGAAACTGAAGCATCCATTGATGAATAAATGGATAACCAAAATGTGGTAGATATACACTGTAGGATGCTATTTGCCCTTAATATGGAAGAAATTTCATTTTTTTATTCAACCAGGGTATTTTATTGCAGAACAGACATAAATCCTCTATATTAAATCCCTATTCTTAATACAACAATGATCAAAAAGGAAATTCTAAAGAAATAAAAAACCCACCCTCTTTCCAATTGAACAGTGACTTTCAAATTCTATCCCATAGAGTAGTTGGGAGTTGAGAGATACATAAGAGAAGCTGAGTAGACAAAGATTCAGAAATTCTATCCTCAGTTTTGCAAATTTTGTTTTCTTCAAAAAAAAAGTAAAGAAAGGAATTTTGACACATGTACAACACAGATGAAACTCGAGTCATTATAGGAAGTGAAATAAACCAATTACACACACACACACACACACGAAGCCAAATACTATATAATTCTACTTTTACAAGGAAGTGTAATCAAAATCATAAAATAGAAGGTAGGGGTTGAAAGGAAGGGAGATGAAGAATTACTGCTTTAATGAAATAGAATTTCAGCTTTGAAGATGAAAAAGGTTCTGGAGATGAATGGCAATGATGGTTGCATGCCGTTGTGAATGCTTTTAATACTATTGAACTGCACTTTTAAAAATGGTTAAGAGTGTGGAAGCCTGGCATAGCAGTTAAGACATAATTTGGGAAGCTTACATCCCATATCACAGCACCTGAGTTTGAGTCTTGGCTCAGTTTTGCATTCCATTTTTCTGCCACTGTGCACCCGAGGAGACAAAAGGTGATGGCACAAGTAGATGGGTACTGCCACCCATGTGGGAGACCTGGCTCCTAGCTTCAACCTAGCCCATCCCTGGCTGCTGTAGACTTTTGGGAAAATGAACCAGCAGATTGAGCTGTCTCTGTCTCTGCCTCTCTGTATGTTTTTGCATATCTTCCAAATATGCAAAATAAACAAACATTTTTTAAAGAAATTGAGAGCAAAAATCAATGACAGAATTCTCCCAGAAATTTCATAGAGGCTAATATTTTGATTAGTTTTTAAAGCAGAATTATAGGAATTCAGAAATCATCATATGGTACTTACCATGACAACATAGAGCAATTTCTGCTATATTTATAATTTAGTAAGGGTCACACTTCTAAATGATACAAATAATATTTCCCCAGACTCATTATAGTAAATTTCCTCACATTTGATAATAGCCTTAATAAATGTCAATGAAGCAGCATGATTCAAAAAGTTCATGAAACATGGAATTGGAAAATAAGTTTATTTAGGGGTACAAAAAAATTTGAAATTTATTCATAGCATATTATTCATGGGCATTTTCCATGAACATTTTAAAGGCTGCACATATGCAATGCACAAAGTGTCAATAATTTTAGCATGGCAAGAAGGAAATTATTTTATTCATTGAACAGAATTTCCCAGTATTTCCTAAGATGAGAACAGACTGTTTAAAAAAGAAATGAGATAGAAATTTGTTAGGTTGATCTACAGATCATTGATTTCATTTCTGATTACCTGCAAATGTATTCCAAGGTCTGGAATAGCTGCATTCTAAGCTATGAGAAGAAAGTAAGTTGAGTCTTTCATTTTTATCAAAAATAAAGAATCTTTCAAGTCCTTGATATTGCTCAAATATAGGCTTACTTCTGAGGGCTATTTCTTGTAACAACTAGGAAACAAAATATTCAACACAATTAACTTTGTTTTCAACCTCATCAAAATTAGGAAGCATACTAGGTACTTGGTATGAATTTTGCTTTCATCAAACTTGGGTTTTAACAGTAGGGATAAAACTACATACCGTTTTACAAACTAAATCCACAAAAACGTATAAACCACAATTAAGGGTAATTATCTGAAAACTACCTTCAATCAAAGGAAGGTAGAAATTCAAGAAATACAATAAAGTTTGCTTTTGTATCTTCTTTCCCTGTTTTCTTACTTTTGTGTCTTTTCAAATAAGTTATTTTAGAATATAAAATCTCTTTCATGTATAATGCTCTTGAACTAGTGTCTTTTTCTATACTTGAAATAATTTCAGAGGTGGAAGTAAAATACTAATAGAAATAAGTTTGAACTGCCAAAAGTAAAGGACAAAATCCAAGTTAAGTAAATAATAATCATGAAGCAAATATGCAAGTAGGAAACTGAAGCAAGAAGCAGTTACAAAATGTATGAAGTTTATATATCTAGAAACTAGTAGAAATAGGCTTTGAACATAAATTTGGTTAATTTGAAGCTTGGATTTACTCCACAACCCTACTGATTTATTTTATTTCTAAAATTGTGTTTATTTATTTGAGAGGAAAAGAGGGACAGGGAGTAAGACAGAGAGACAGAGAGAGAGCAAGTTGTCCCACCCACTGGTTCACTCCTCAAATGCCTGCAACAGCCAGTCTGGGCCAAGGCCAAAGTCAGAAGCCAGGAATACATCTCAGGCCTCCCAATGTGGGTAGCAAGAACCTATTACTGAGCCATCATAGCTGCCTCCTAGGTTTTTCATTGGCAGGAAACTGGAGTCAAGAGCCAGAGATGGGAATTGAATAGGTGATGTGGGCTAGGTTACGCAATCAGTTAAGGAGCAGAGAAGCTAAGAGACTGTCACAGTGTTTGAGCCACAGCTACACAGTGCACAAACCCCACAGCCTTCCCTGCTAAATTAACATGGATGCAGGCTGAACACACCCATTCCCCAGCATGCACTGGAGCCTCACTTCTCCTCATGCAGTAGAAGCCATGATGAACATATGTATGCTGTGCCCCATGTGGAGACATCATGACTGCTTTCTGGATATCACCACATGTACTGAAGCCCCATCCAAACTCTGGCAAATTGAATATTCAATTTGAGGGCCACCCCTGTTCTTTAAAGGGATGATCTCACCTTTGGTGGGGACAGTCACCATCCTAATGCAGAGAGGTTGCTCATATTCACATTGTTGTATGTACTATCCCTTTAAACAAATCCTGCTTCCCTCTATACCCTTATGTTTCCACCTTGAAATCTTTCAAGTGTGCAATGAAAAACATGAAATGAATCCAACGAGCAACTCCGTTCCCCACAACACAGTATTGTGACATGCAATATGAGCATCTTAACCATTAGGTTAAACCCTTGATCTCTAATTCATTTATGCTAGGAGAGATTAGATTTGACATTGAACACACACACACACACACACACACACACACGCACACACACACACAGAAGAATCTATTAGTAAACAGATTAGGATTTCAAAAGTAAGAGTTCTAGTTGGTCTTACAATACAGTCCAAGTGGCTAATGGTATTTAACAATTCTCCTTAATCAATCTAATTAGTGCCCCTAATATAGTCAGTTTTGAGGAACTAAACAATGTAAGGAATTTTGCTATAACTCTATTTAAATTTATAAATCACATAAATGAGAAAATATTTTCAAATATAGTGATTGCTCAATGGAGTATTATATACATCGAAGTCAAGCCAAGTTCACTGTTTTCAGGGCATCTTCCTAGTCCTCTCTGACAGGGATCAACAATCCTAGAATTCCTTCAGCTCTATTGAAACCCATATTTGGACTATGCAATTGTAAATCTGGGTTTTAAAAGTCTTGGCTAACAGGATTAGAAACAGTGGTTATGGTTTGTTTTGTTTTTGCCCAAACTCACAAAGTTAACTGTTGACACTTTGAGAACCAGAATCAAGGAAATTATTGTTCCATGTTCTTCCCAGTTATTGCCCTAAAATTTAATAGGAAGTTCTCCCAGGTGAAGAAATCAGTTCCTGAAAACCAAAGTGAAAAATGAGCAAACTAACATTAAATGTGGAAGCCAGGACACACCACTGCTAAAAACTGGCCTTACTTCTACACACAAATTTTCTACTGAAGCACACCAGGCAAAATGCAAAGAACTTCTGCTTTTGGAATGGCTTCTACAATGGTAGGAGAACAGAAACAATTTAAGTCTAGTCATTAGTGCTGGCAAAAAAGTAGATTCACCTACTTAAGTCATCAAAAACAAGAATTCAGTCTGAAAACTGTGATGTACTAATTATTCTGATGGCAGGCCCCTGAGGGTCACCTTTGGTTTTAGAGCTCCATGAATCCTCGCCAGCTGTGACCCAACAACTTCACTCATGTCAAGAGGTTGGTGTCTCCCTTAAGAAGGTGCTCAAGGAGAACCCTTCGAGTCAGTTTAAAGCCTATTACAAGTGGAAGAAAATTTTCTGTGACACTGCATTGTTTTATCCTTCAGATACAATCACTTTGGAATGAATGGCTTAATTATTATTTTGTTTACATATTTTAAAAAAAGACAATCATCAAGTTAGAGACCTGTTGGTCCGTTGAAGATTCCTTTGAAATTCCAACATGAGGCTGTGGCATTGTGGCACAATGGGTTATGCCACTCTTTAGGATGCTCGCTTCACATGTTGGAATCTCTGAGATTGAGTCCCACTTCTATTTCCCATCCAGCACTGCTGTTAATGAATACCCTGGGAGCAGATGATGGCTCCTCCCTCGCTGGAGATCCAGTTGGAGTTCTTGGCTCCTGCTTGTGGCCAGGCCCAACACAGATTGTTGAGCGTTGTTGAGGAGTCAACTCATGGATGGAAGATCTCTTTCTGTTTGTCACTCTGCCTTACAAATAAATAAAATATAAATCAATTGAAAAAAATGGAATCCTATAACTGATTGTTCCTGCAAGGCCTCCAACTGAATATCCCCTAAGAGGAAAAGGCACCACTGTGCAGGACTACATTTACTGTAACCTAACTGAAAAAGCAATATCCATGTAAGCCACATTAAAACAGTCCCTGCCTTTTGGTTATTTCAGCAGGTTTCAGCTAGTGAGGATATTAGGAATCCCAGTCATTAACTGGTTTCCTGAACTGTCACTTCATGTTTTACATGAAGGATTTATAGTGTTAAATGGAGTAAAATAAGAATGTGTCCTAAAAAAGTACACCTTCCTGTTAATAAACATCTTAAGTTAGTGATACCTCTTTCACACTAATTAAAAAAGCTGGTGCTGCCGTATAAAAGAAAAAAGGCAGGCTGCTGGAATTTAATGGTGCTGTTAAAGTCACAGCCATCCTGACAGGCTTTAATAAACTGAAAGTAGACCAGGATGTTAATAGGTATTCAAATCCCTTGTTCAGTCACCCAATTGGGAAGTTCTCTTAGAAATGGGACTAGAAAACAAGGCCTGAAGACAATGCGTGTTTCCCTATGCCTCCACACTGAAACAAAGAGAGTGTTGGGCAAGACTTCTCAGCGAGTTTATCACATGCACACTTGGGAAAGAGAAGCAGAGAAGGATAACACTCTACTCAGAGCTTACTGGTGAAAAAGAGGTGAAAAGGAAAAGAGGAGATCAGGAATAGATCCAAACAGACGCAGGTATGCAAGAGGAGAATGGTAAACACATTTTAAAACCCAGGGCGTTTTTCAATAACTCTTTGCCTATGCCAATGTCTAGCAGAATCTTGCCAATGCTTTCCTCTAGTAATTTGATGATATCAGGTTGGAGGTTTAAATCCTTGATCCGTTCTGAGTTGATTTTCATATAAGATGTAAAGTAGGGCACTTGTTTCAGACTTCTCCATACGGAGGTCCAGTTTTCCCAGCACCATTTGTTGAAAAGACTGTCCTTGCTCCAGGGATTGTTTTTAGCTCCTTTATCAAATATAAGTTGGTTGTAGATATGTGGGTTGATTTCTGGAGTTTCCATTCATCTACAAATCTATTTTATATGCCAGGAAGTAGACTGTTTTGATTAAAACCACCCTATATAATGTCTTGAAATCTGGTATTGTGATACCTCTGGCTTTATTTTTTAAAAGATTTATTTATTTATTTATTTGAAAGTCAGAGTTACAGAGAGGTAGAGGTAGAGGTAGAGGTAGAGGTAGAGGTAGAGAGAGGGAGAGAGAGAGAGAGAGAGAGAGAGAGAGAGAGAGAGAGAGAGAAAGAAGTCTTCCATCTGCTGGTTCCCTCCAAAAATGGCCACAATGGCCAGAGCTAAGCTGATCCAAAGCCAGGAGCCAGGAGCTTCTTCTGGGTCTCCCACACAGGTGCAGGATGCCAAGCACTTGGGCCATCTTCTACTGCTTTCCCAGGCCATAGCAGAGAGCTGGATTGGAAGTGGAGCAGCCAGGACTCAAATCGGCACCCATATGGGATGCCAGCACTGCAGGCAGTAGCTTTACCTTCTACTTCACAGTGCCAGCCTCTTAAGATTGCTTTAGCTATTCAAGATCACTTGTGTTTCCATATCAAATTTGGCATCATTTTTTCCTAGATCTGAAAAGAATTCCCTTGATGTTTTGATTGGGATCACATTGAATCCATAAAGTGCTTTGGGTAGTATGGACATTTTTATATCAATTCTTTCAATCCACAAACATGGAAGACTTCTCCTTATTTTGTATCTTTTTCTTTCTTTAAGGTTTTGTAATTTTAATAATAGATATCTTTCACATCCTTGGTTAAATTTATTCGAAGACCACAGAAGCACAGGCAATAAAAACAAATATAGACAAACAGAATTACATCAGTTAGCTTCTGCAACGCAAAGAAACACTCTCAAAGTGAAGAGTCAACCAACAGAATGGGCAAAAATATAAATAAAGGATTAATATCCAGTAACTGTAAAGAGCTCAAGAAACTCAATAACAATAAAACAAACACTCCAGTTAAAAAACAGGCAAAGCACACAAACACACATTTTTCCAAGAATGAAATACAAATGGCCAACAGACACATGAAAAAATGCTCAGGATCACTAGCCATCAGGGAAATGCAGACAAAAATCACAATGAGGTTTCACCTCATCCCAATCAGAATGCCATCAGAAAACAATTATAAGATGGCATATTAGGGAACTACATACTGCACTAGGCTAGGGGAAAATAGTGAAAAAGGGAAAAAAGAAAAAATTGTAGGAAGCATACTTGAGACTTGGAGAGAAAGTCACACTGGAAATTCTACAAGAGGAAGAGCAACACTGTGGCCCTGTGTGGGGGGTGAGTGAGGTCATGCACCACAAACACAGACACAACAAACTACTGCAGCAGCCAAGAGCTGGAGCAGGTGGCAACTTGGAGATAGAAGTCAGACTGGACTGCAGCAATCCTCACTGATAGAGCCAGAGGGACAGTTTGATGTGAGTCTGGACTGGAGCCCTGGGGGCTACCAGTTGTTAGCAGTTGCCTGAGGACCCAATAGCAGTGTCCACTGCATGTCTGAGAAGGGCACGTGCCATTTTGGGTTTGGGCAAGAGCTTCGAAAGCCTTTTTGCATACACACAGCAACCGGCTGACACAGGACACCATTTTCTTGGCAGTGCTGGTGGCAGTGTCAGGGAGACAGTGGCTCTTGTCTATGGTGAGTGATCCAGAGATTCTAACAGAGGGAAAAATCTGCAGTCCCCACACACTATAAGCCTGGAAGGAAGGTGGCTGGGCAATCACATAGGACAGTGAAGCACCCACAGTCCCCCAGGATTAAGACACTTAGCCAGAGCTGGCTCAGGGAACATCTGTCTCACTGTTGCCAGGCCAGGCTGGCAGGGCAGAACAAAACCTCCACGCCCAGCAATTGTAGGAGCTGAGACAGTGGGACTCTCGGTGGTTACATGAGGGTTCAGGGTAAAGCTGGGTGTCTGGCAATCACTGGTGTGGCTCATATGCACTGGGATTCTTGGTGGCCTGGGGCTGCTCAGCGCAGTGGAAACATGCTCACAGTGAAGTCTCACAGATCATTTGTATAGTTCTTACAGTAGCGTGGAGTAGTGTTGGATGCATAGGGGGCTAACCCCCAGGCATTGCTCAGCTTGGAGTAGAGGAGGTGAGGGGGTGATCACACCAACAGGTAACCATTTCCATGCTTCTGTTTCCCTGGATACTCACCCCATCCGGAAACACTGACCAGAGCTCCCTCATAACACCCTCCACACACCTCTGGTATTCATTGAAAGTAGATATTCCACTAAGCCACAGAGGTATAACTCAGAGAAAAGCCATCAGAAGAAAAAAACAATTAATTCCACAATTGACTAAAAATAAACACAGAAATTCAAGAAACAAGAATAAGAAAGACACCATGACCCCTCCCCACCATGGAACATAACAGCATTTCAATATTAGTATGTGAAGATGAAGACATTGAGGAAATTACGGAAATAGAATTCAAAAAATTAATCACAGGATTACTCAAAAGCCATCAGAAGCAAATCCATGAACTAAAGACCATACATGACATGAATAAAAATTTTTTCGATGAAATTGAGATTTTAAAGAGAAATCAAAATGAAGTATTAGAAATGAAAATTTTAATAGATCAAATAAAACATGTGGTGAAAGCCTTAAAAGCAGATTTGATGAGGCAGATAGAAAAAAATATCTGACCTAGAAGATAAATCTTTGGAAATCTTTCAATCACACACACACAAAAAAAAGAAGCAGAAATCAGAAAACTTAAAATAGTGTTAGAAATTTATGGGATACTATCAAATGACCCAAAATACAGGTCTTAAGAGTTCCTGAACGGAACTTTCTCCAAGATAGACCACATGCTAGGCCATAAAGCAAGTCTCAGAAAATTGAAAAAAAATCAAAATCACACAAAACATCTTCTCTCATAATGGAATAAAGCTGGAAATCAACAACTCAAGAATCTCTAGATCATAAGCAAACACATGGAGACTAAAATACATGTTCCTGAATGCATAGTTGGACATAGAAGAAATCAAAGAGAAATAAAAAAAAATTTAGAAATGAATGAAGATGACAACACAACATATCAAAATTTATGGAATACAGCAAAAGCAGTGTTAAGCAGAAACTTTATAGCAATCAGTGCCTACATCAAGATACTGCAAGGCCAGCATTGTGGCATTGTGGGTAAAGCCACTGGCTACAGTGCCAGCATCCCATAGGGGCTCTAGTTTGAGTCCTGGTTGCTCCACTTCCAATCCAGCTCTCTGCTATGGCCTAGGAAAGCATCAGAGGATGGCTCAAGTGCTTGCTCCCCTGTACCATCAATGAGATCCTGGAGAGGCTCCTGGCTCCAGATTTCAGATCTATGCAGCTCCAGCCATTGCAACCATTTTGTTGTGAACCAGCAGATAGAAGAGCTCTCTCTCTCTCTTGCTCTCTCTCAACCTCTCTCTCTCTCTCTCTCTCTCTCTCTCTCTCTCTCTTTCCCTTTCTCTGCCTCTACCTCTCTGTAACTCTGCCTATCAAATAAATAAGTAAATCTTAAAAATAATAAATAAATTGAATAGGCACAAAATAAATGAGCTGTCAATACCTCTCAAGGACCTAGACAAACAACAAAATAAATTAGGAGGAGGAAAGAAAAAATTAAACTTAGAGAAGAAATAAACAAAATTGAGACAAAAAATACAAAATATCAGTGAAATGAAGATCTTTTTTGGAAAAAAAAGCAAAATTAATTCACAATTGGTGCAACTAAACAAATAGAGAGAAGATGCAAATCAATAAAATCAGATGAAAAAAATGAATGCAACCAGATACCAGATAAATAAAAAACAATAATCAAGGATTAGTACAAAGATATATATATATATATATATATATATATGCCAATAAATTGGGAAACCTAGAAGAAATGGATAGAATTCTAGACACATAAAACCTACCAAAATTGAGTCATGAAGACTTAGAATATCTAAATAGACCAAAGCAAAGATGGAAATTGAATCAGTAAAAAAAAACTCTCCAAACAAATAAAACCCTGGGACAGGAGGGCTTCAGTGCTGAATTCTACTAGACATTTAAAGAAGAACTAATTCTAATTCTTCTCAAGTTATTTAAAACAATCTAAATGTTGCTATTCAATATAGTCCTGGAAATTTTAGCAAGAGCTATTAGGCAAGAAAAAAATCAAAGGGATACAAATTGGAAATAAAGAAGTAAAATCCTCCCTATTTGCAGATGACATGATTCTATATATAGGGGATCCAAAAGACTCCACTAAGAGACTATTAGAATTCATAAAATAATTTGGCAAAGTGGCAAGATGTAAAATCAACACAGAAAAATTATTAGACTTTTCATACGAAGATAATGTCATGGCAGAGAAATCACTTTTAAGATCAGTCCCATTTAAAATAGCTTCAAAAGGAATTAATTACCTTGAAATAAATTTAGCCAAGGATGTCAAATATCTCTACAGTGAAAATTATAAAACACTAAAGAAATAGAAGAAGTCACACAAAAAATATGGAAAAATCATCCATGTTCATGGATTGGAAAAACGTTAATACTACCAAAAGCAATTTACAGATTCAGTATGATCTCAAGTAAAATACCAACAACATTTTTGGCAGATCTAGAAAAAAATGATGTTAAAATTCATATGGAAACACTAGAGACCTTGAATAACTAAAGCAATCTTGTACAACAAAAACAGAGCTGGAGGCATCACAATACCTGATTCAAGACACACTACAGGGCAGTTATAATCAAAACAGCCTGGTACTGGCACCAAAACAGATAGACCCATGGAACAGAATAGAAACTCCAGAAATCAATCCACATACCTACAACCAACTTATCTTTGACAAAGGAGCTAAAATCAATCACTGGTGCAAGGACAATCTCTTCAACAAATGGTGCTGGGAAAACTGGATCTCTGCATAAACAACTGTGAAACTAGACCCTTACCTTAAACCTTACACAAAAATCCACTAATAATGGATCAAAGAACTTAATCTATGACCCAACATATCAAAATTGCTGGAGAACATTGGGGAACCAATGCAAGACATGGCATAGGCAAAGAGTTCTTGGGAAAGGCCCCAGAAGCATAGTCAATGAAAGCCAAAACTGACAAATGGGATTACACAAAGCTGAGGCTCTTGCACACTGCAAAAGAAACACTCAGGAAAAAGAAGAGACAACCGACAGAATGGGAGAAAATATTTCCAAACTACGTAGCTAATAAAGGGTTAATATCCAGAATTTATATAGAGCTCAAGAAATTCAACAACGATACAAAAAAAAAAAAAAAACAGTTAAGAAAAGGGCAAAAGATTGAAAAGGCATTTCTCAACAGAGGAAATTCAAATGGTGAACAAAAACTTGAAAAAAATGTTCAGGATCACTAGCCATCAGAGAAATGTAAATCAAAACCACAATAAGCTTTCATTTACTCCAGTTAGAATGGCTCTCATACAGAAAACAAACAATAAATGCCAGTGAGGATGTGGGGGAAAAGGAATCCTTATACACTGTTGATGGGAATATAAATTGGTACAGCCACTATGGAAGACAGTATGGAGATACCACAGAAATCTGAATATAGACCTACCATAGGATCTAGCCATCCCACTCCTGTGAATTTATTCAAATCAAAAAGAAATCAGTATCTGAAAGAATTATCTGTACCCTTATGTTCATTGTAGCCCAATTCCCAATAGCTAGGCTATGGAATCAATCTAGATGTCCATCAACTGTTGACTGGATAAAGAAATTATGGTATGTATACACTACGGAGTACTACTCAGCTTAAAAAAAAAATGAAATCCTGTCTTTTGCAACAAGATGGACACAAATGGAAATTATATTTAGTGAAATAAGCCAATCTCAAAAAGACAGATATCATATGTTTTCTCTGATCCAAGGTAACTAATAGAAGTACTTAAAATGTAATGTATTGGAGTGAAAAATGCATTTTGAGATTTGATGGTTGTGTACAGCCCTTGTCTACTTCATTGAGGAACAGTGTTTTCTTAATCATACTATTTGTGGAACTCTTTTTACGTAGTACAGGGTTAACTCAATGATCATTAAGTAACTAAAAATAGATCTTTGTAAAAATTCAGAGAGGTAATGGGAGAGGGAGGAGGAATATGGGTTGGAGCACAGGTGGAAGGAGGGTGGGGTGAGAAGTATCACTATGTTCCTAAATTTAAACTTGTATAATAAAATTTTAAAAAGATTTTTTTTGTCACAGCATCTTGGCTTTCCATGCCTGAAATACTCTCATGGAATTTTCAGCTGGATATGAATGCCGTAAGGGCTGATTCTGAGGCCAGAGTGCTGTTTAGGATGTCTGTCATTCTGTGAGTCTGCTGCACATCCTGCTTCCCATGTTAGATCATTCTCTCCTTTTTAATTTTATCAGTAGGTACTAGCAGACACTAGTCTTATTTATGTGATCTATTTGACTCTTAATTCTATCATGATCAATTATGAACTGAAACTGATCACTTGGACTAGTGAGATGGCATTGGTACATGCCACCTTGATGGGATTGAATTGGAATCCCCAGGTATGTTTCTAATTCTACCATTTGGGGCAAGTCTGATTGAGCATGTGCCAAATTGTAAATCTTCTCGCCCTCTTACTCCCATTCTAATATTTAACAGGGATCACTTTTCAGTCAAATTTAAAACCCTGAGAATAATTTTGTGTTAATTAAAGAGTTTAACCAATAATATTAAGTAGACAAAAAAAAATACTAAAAAGACCTACATGAAAGATCTCTGTGAGTGAGATCCCAGTGGAAATAACAGGCCATCAAATAAGGAGGTACCTTTCTCTGAAGGGAGGAGAGAACTTCCATTTTGACTATGACCTTGTCTAAATAAGATCGGAGTTGGCGAACTCAAAAGGCTTCCATTGTCTTGGCAACTCATGAAAGAGCCCAAGGTGATCACTGACGCGATAAACAAGAGTGTCAATTTTTAAGTCAACAACAGGAGACACTGTGAACTTACTCCCCATGTAGGATCTCTGTCCTTAATGTGTTGTACTACATGAATCAATGGTATAACTAGTACTAAAACAGTACTTTACACCTTGTGTTTCTGTATGGGTGCAAACTGTTGAAATCTGTGCTTAATATATACTAAACTGAACTTCTGTATATAAAGATAATTGAAAATGAATCTTGATGTGAATGGGATGGCAGAGGGAGTGGGGGATGGGAGGGTTGCAGGTGGGAGGGAAGTTATGGGGGGAGTGGAAGCCACTATAATCCAAAAGCTGTACTTTGGAAATTTATATTTATTAAATAAAAGTTGAAAAAATTTTAAAAAAGAAAAAAAATTAAACATACTAATGGTGTATTCAAAATCAGAAAAATAAATAAATAACTCAAAAAAAGAATGGCTATCATCCAAAAATCAATAAATAAATAAATACTGGTACAGAGGGAAAAAATACTCTAATACATAGTTGGTGGAAGTATATACTAGTATGATGATTATGGAAGCAATATGGAGATTCCTCAGAAATCTGAAAATAAATCTACCGTAAGACCCAGCCATCTCACACCTAGGGATTTACCCAAATGAAATGAAAGCAGCATATGAAACTTGTTTGTACCCCCATACTTACTGCTACTCAATTCACAATAGCTAAAATATGGAACCAATCCATATATCCTGAATTAATGACTGGATAAAGAAAATGTGGCATATATGCATAAAACCCTGATGTATAGGAAAAAAATTGACATTTTGAGATTTGATTATTGTTCATAGCCCTTGTCTCTACTGTTGAGGAATGGTAGTTTTTTTTTTCTTCTATTTGTTGAATTCTTTATTTACTGGTGGTTTAAGCTTGTGATTATAAAATAAACTGGAACTACATCATTTTAAAAATTAAAAGAAAAAATAAGAAAGTAGGGAAGAGGTAGAGTGGGGGCACAGGCAGGAGGGAGGGTATGGTGGGAAATATCATTATGCTCTTAAATCTGTATGTATGAATTACATGAAGTTCACCTTATATGTACATTAAAAAAAAAATCCCAGGACATAGGATGTGGGAAGAATTAAAGAAATAACTGTGGCAAGATAATAATTCTAATTTATCTCAGTTCAAAAGTAGTTTCCATGCCCTGATAAATACAGCCTGTGAGATTCCAACCTGTCTCTGATGGTCATAACCAGTTAAGTTGCCTGTTTTTCCTCTTACCATGCAGAGAGTTCAATAAAGAATTAGAGAAGTTGACTATTGGAATTCACCTCAATTTTGCACTTTCCTGGGGATGAAAATTAGACTCCTCCAACCCAACATTCCTTCTCTGGAAGTATAAAAGCAAGGGAATAAGAGTTATCCAGAAAACAGCACTTAACTACAGATGGACTTAGGTGTGTCCTCATCTAAAACTGTGAGCAATCACTGCCCTCTTCAGTAAAAATTAAGCAACAACCATGCTGTACTATGCCCAAGTCAAAAATTTTCAACATCTATATGGATAATACTAAGAAATTCTGATAGACCCATAGTAAATCTGGCAACAACGCTTCTTAAATATTGGTAATTACTTCCTGAGTACTTATTATGTATAAGGATGCTTCCAAGAGTTCATTGGGAAAAGGAATTAAAATATAAATTTATTTTGATGAAAAAAATTGTTGAAATAATAATTTCTTTATAATATGCATTTTACATTTTGAAGGGAACTTCTAATGTAATCATTCACCACTTTTAACAAAGGCATACATTTTTATAATAGTTAAAGGATAAAAATGCACACAATTTAGTAACAGTAATTTAAAAAATTTGTTTCAGATATCTATACCAAATTGTTCTTAGGCTTTATAGATCTAGTTGTATCATTGTACTGATGTTGATTTACTTTATTCAAAATACATGTTTTTAACAATTACTACTTCTGGGTAGCCATAAGAAGTTGTAACTGTTTTAAATATTTGCAGAAATGTCACATTTATACTCAGATTAACTTTACACTTAAATTTTAAAATAATGCTTTTGAGATGCAATCATGTTAATGAGAACAGTAATGCTTCACTAATTTCCTCGGCCACACTGTTTTGCATTATATGAATTACCAGATTACATCACTCTGCACCTTGCCAAATGCCCTTTACTATGGCTACAGGAGATATTCTTTATTTATTGTTTTAATGTTTTTAACTGTTTCTTATATTAAATGTTTTTAATTGTATTTAATTTGTCAAATTATTTACCACATTCATTGAGCCATTCTAAGTTCCTTTTTTGGCTAAGAATGTAACCAGATTTGGTTTATTATTATTATTTTTTAATTTTTTTTTCTGAAAGGCAGAGAGAGAAGATAGAAAGACCAACAGAGACATCGCTCATTCTCTGGTGCCTACTCTGCAAATGCCCCCAACAGCCAGGGCTGGGACAGGCCAAATCCAGGAGCCACAAACTCTATCTTGGTATTCCTATGGGTGGACTGGACCCAAGTACTTGAGCTCATCTGCTGCCTTCCAAGGTGTGTATTTGCAGGAAATTAGGTCAGAAGAAGAGTACTGGGACTGGACACCAGACACTTCAAAATGGAATGTGGGCGTCTTAGCTGCTGTATCAAATGCCTGCTCTTGCCCATTAGTTTATTATTATTTTATGATGTATAAATTTACATTCCTCAGTAAGACTGACATAAGCTTTAAGATTTATTTATTTATTTTAAAAGCAGAGTTACAGAGAGAGGGAGGGAGAGACAGGAGATCTTCCATCCACTGGTTCACTCCCCACATAGCCGCAATGGCCAGAGCTGGGCTAATTTGAAGATCCAGGAGTCTCATGCAGGTCTCCCATTTGGGTGGCGGGGGCTGAACACTTGGGCCATCTTCTGCTGCTTTTCCCAAGCTGTTTTCAGAGAGCTGGATCAGAAGTTGAGCAGACAGGACACAAATTGGCACCCATATGGATGGACTATGAGGATTGCAGGTAACTGCTTTACCCACGACACCACAACGCCGCTCCAAAACTTTGTTTCTTAACTGGTCTTTCTACAGTTTCACTATTAATGTTATCCTGGACTCAGGGAAACTTTAATGCAGGCATTTTCCCTTCTTTTCTGTTCTCTGAAAGATGGAATAATTAGGTATTACTGATTCTTCAATGGTTTGTTAAAATTCATCTGCAAAATGTGCATGCCTTTTTTTTTTTAATTTCATGAAGGAAAAGGAGTTTGGAGAAAAACAGACATGTAGGAGTGGTTTAAGTGCTTGAATGATGTCCTGGTCTGTTTTCTGTTGCTATGACAGAATACTAGACACTGAGTAATTTATAAAGAAAAGAAAGTTATTTCTCATAGTTCTGGAAGCTGGGAAGTATCTGGTCCTGGGCCCAGACCTGCTGCAGGCTTTCCTGTGGCAACACTCCATGGTGGAAGGCAAAATGGCAAGAGAGCAAGGAAAGACCAAACCCAATTTTATAGCAAACCACTCCCACACTAATATTAATCCATTTGGGATGGCTGCCTACATGAGCTAATCACCTCCTCTTAAATCTCACACTTCTTAATACTTTTGCATTAGGGATTAAGCTTCCAATACATGGACTTTGAGGAGCACATTGAAACGACAGCAAATCGTCATTGGTCTAATTTGGATATTTTATGTACAGAAATAGAGTCAAGATCCCAAATGTGTAGAAGGCTTATTACAGTGAGACGGGAAATTGCAAAGAAATCTAAGAACAGAAACTATAGTAGAGGTAACCTCAAGGGGAATTAAGGGAACTCAACCTACCACAACCTGAGATAGCTCTCCCTTAGGATGTTGGTGCGTGTTCCTGTGTACTCTCCGTGGCTGGCCAGCTCTATTTATCTTCAACTGACTAGCGTTTTCTGTCCTCTTCAACTTTCTGCTCATACACAAAGATTTAATTTATTTTGTTTCTTAAGGTTTTTTAAAACCTTTTCTGCTTCTTCCAGAGTCAAATTTCAATAATCATTTTCAAATAGATTGATGAAAAGTTGTCTGTAAGAAACTAACAAATAATCCCTCCCTTTTCTTTTCATTCTATAGATGTTGTTTAATTATATGTTGTCTCTTCAGTTTTGTGGTCATTGTGTCCAGAACTGTCTAATTTATTAGGCTTTTCAAATACATAAAGTTTCTAGTTTCATTGATGCTCTTTATTATTTTTCCTATTTTATTAATTCCTGTTCTATATCACTATTTCATTCTAGTTTTTTTGAGTTTAGGTTGTTGTTATTGTTTTATCATTTTCAGTCAGATTTGTAGTTCATTAACTTATACTTTTTCCCATTTGCTTCATTTCAGATTACAAATGTTCCTCAATTTACCGTAGAGTTATTCCAAATAAACCCACCATAAAATGAAAATACAGTACATCTGAAAGTATATTATTACTTATCCTGCTGAATGTCATAGATTAGTAACAAAACAGACCATGCATCATGAGAAAGTAGTGTACTGAAAGGCACTAGCTCAGGAAAAGACCAAAACTCAAAAGTTTCTACTAAATGCATATTGCTTTTGCAGTGCCATAAAAATGAAATACCATAAGTCTAGCCATAATATGTCAGGAACTGTATGTTTCATCCTAACACATTTCCACATGTGATCCTTTAGCTCACATTCAGTTTTAAATATTTTTAATTTATTTATGATTTCTTACTCAACCCAGACTTATTTTGCTAATGTCTGGCTGTTATTTATAAATTATTGTACAGACGCTGAAAACAATGGATATATTATTTTCTTAGCATCTGTTGGGACTTCCTGGGTGGCTATATTTTTGTAAAGTTTTAAAATTTGCATTTTGGAAACATACCATGTATTCTTAAAAAGAATACACATTCTCTAATTGCTCAGCATATTGTTCAAAACATGCCCTTTAAGCTCACTTGTGTTGTTCAAATCTTTTACAAATAAAAAATTCAATTGGGTTGATGGAGATGCCTACTGAATTAACACCATGCGATTCTGTTAATTTAGGTTACAATATATCTGAGATTTCATTTGTAGGTAAATACTCAGATTTTCTTTAATCTTCCTGATAAACAATTCATTTTATCAAATATAATGACACTTTTACCCTGGTAATTTTACTATCAGATATTTTTCATTATTTTTTTTTTCTAATTTGTGCTCACCTTTACTCTCAAACTTCCCCACCACGTTTTGCATAGCTTTTTTCCTCCTTTTTTTTCAAGATTCATTTTTATTTATTTGAAAGGTAGAGTTACAGAGGTAGAGAGGTAGAGAGGTAGAGAGAGAGGGAGAGAGAGAGGTCTTCCATCCACTGGTTCACTTCCCAAATAGTCACAACGACCAGGGCTGGGCCAGGCCAAGGCCAGAAGCAAGGAGCTCTTTCTGGGTCTCCCACGTGGGTGCAAAGGCCCAAGCACCTAGGTCATTCTGTGCTGCTTTCCCAGGGAGCTGGAATGCAAGTGGAGCAGCCAGGACTTCAACCGGCGGCTGTAAGCAATGCTGGCACTGCAGGCCAAGACTTTAACCCACTGCACCACAGCACTGGCACCTCCTTCCATTTTTTAATTCAGCAAAAGTACCTATATGGGATTTGTTTTATTTATAAGAGATGGAATGTGTTTGTAACTGCAAACTACACAATTTAATCTGTTCACATTAATTCCATTACTTTTATGCTTGGATTTATTTCTGTCTGCCTTTTTTATCCATCAAGAACTGTGAAGCCTCTGAGATCTTCCCCTAGCTAAACCTGTTAAATATCAGGGATGCTGGTAGAAGACCCATAAATTTATGTTCAGAGATAAAGGGTTTCATTATTAACACCAACAACAGTAGTCAGAGTATCATCATTTGCACCAATTCCCAGAACCCAGTTCCCACAGAATATCAGGAAGGCAGTTGGGTGACACCTGCACATACTGGGGGCTGCGTTACATGAGATTTCTGAGCTTAAGGAACCCTGTTTCTTTAATACTGGGCAGTAAGCTCTGCCTGCCAGTTTTACTGTCCTTTCTGTGGAAAACATTCTATTTATACTACTAAACAACAAACAAGCCTGCTCCTTGCTCTGAAGAAAGTACAGTCTGTCTTCCAAGACAGACTGTTTTCATACAATCAATCCTTAAAAATATACTTTGAAAAAGAGGGGCCAAAGCCTTTGCTCAAAACATAAAATCTGAAAGATCATGGAGGACATAACATCCAACATTTTCCCTTCCATTGTTTCTCTTATGTTTTTCTTTCTTATCTCAATTAACTGAGTGGTTCTATGGTACTTTTTGCCTCTACTGTCTGTAATGTTTTAGTTGTTGCTCTTAAAGTATTTAACATGTACAATTCATTAAAATTTAGTTAATATAATTAAAATTTAGTTAATATAGATATATAATATAATGGCTTAACAGTTTTAAATCTATGTATATCTAACTTTTTAAAAAAATATTTATCCATTATTTTGAAAATCAGGATTACAGAGAGAGATGCAGAGAAAGGGGGGAGAGAGAGAGAGAGAGAGAGAGAGAGAGAGAGAGAGAGAGAGGATGTCCAAATGCTGCTTCACTCTCCACATGGCCTCAACAGCCAGCACTTGGCAAGGTGAAAGCTGGGAGCCAGGAACTTCATTCGGGCTTCCTACATGGGTAACAGGTGCCCAAACACTTGGGCTGTCTCCACTGCTTTCCCCAGACCACTAGTAGGGAGATGAATGGGAAGTGGAATAGCTGGGACATGAACCAGGGCCCATATGGGATACCAACATTGCAGGCGGGCATATTTTTCAAATTATGGCTTTATATTTTTCTCATCAAATAATCTTTTATTACCCTCAAATTGGTTATTATAATAATTATTTATAATATATACAATTTGTTTATCATACCTTCCAATCCCTTTCCCCTTTCCAAGCAATTTTTTTGATCCCATGTTTTCCTCTGCGTTCAATTTCTTTCTTCAGTTGCTCATGCAAGCAGGGTAGTAACAAGTAAATTTCTTGCATATTTTTATATACATCTACACATTTCATTATTTTACTCTGTTTTACATGTCATGTTTGCAAGTATTGGAGTTTTAGAATTTAAGTCATTTCTCTCAGAACTTTAAAGGCAATTGTCTACAATGTTAGGCCATTGAAGCTATCTGTAGACTTGCCTTAGAATTTACTGACAATCTAGCAATGATTCTTCTCTGGAGACAATTTCCTATTATCACTGGTAGATTTTTAAGGCTGCCTATCATGTAATGAAGTATCTCAAAATTTGTCATGTTGTGGATTTGTTTTTACTTAGACTGACCTGGAGTTATATTGTGTCAATCTTCATTCATTGTATATCATCGATGCAATGAAAACGATTTATTTAAATTTATCTTCCAGGTTACTCATTATTTGTTTATTTGTATTTAAGATTCCATTTATTGGCCAGCACCGTGGCTCACTAGGCTAATCCTCCACCTGCAGCGCCGGCACACCAGATTTTAGTCCTGGTCGGGGCGCCGGATTCTGTCCCGGTTGCTCCTTTTCCAGTGCAGCTCTCTGCTGTGGCCTGGGAAGGCAGTGGAGGATGGCCAAGTCCTTGGGCCCTGCACCCCATGGGAGACTGGGAGGAAGCGCTTGGCTCCTGGCTTCAGATTGGCGCAGCACGCCAGCCATAGCGGCCATATGGGGAGTGAACCAACGGAAGGAAGACCTTTCTAAAAAAACCAAAAGATGGCCGGCACCGTGGCTCAACAGGCTAATCCTCCGCCTTGCGGCGCCGGCACACCAGGTTCTAGTCCCGGTCGGGGCGCCGGATTCTGTCCCGGTTGCCCCTCTTCCAGGCCAGCCCTCTGCTGTGGCCCAGGAGTGCAGTGGAGGATGGCCCAGGTGCTTGGGCCCTGCACCCCATGGGGAGACCAGGAAAAGCACCTGGCTCCTGGCTCCTGGCTCCTGCCATCGGACGAGCGCAGTGCGCCGGCCGCAGCGCGCCGTCCACGGCGGCCATTGGAGGGTGAACCAACGGCAAAAAGGAAGACCTTTCTCTCTGTCTCTCTCTCTCTCACTGTCCACTCTGCCTGTAAAAAAAAAAAAAAAAAAAAAAAAAAAGATTCCATTTATTGCTTCCATTTAATTACAGTTTAAGTGTAAGTATTCTGAATGCTTGATTGGCCTTCATATATAAAACAGTATCTTATTCTTAGAATTTTAACTCCTTATTTTCTTTATTTTAAGCATTTTAAATACAATCTCAAGGACAAAAATTGTACTTTTCTCCAGAACAAAGAGCAGGCCTGTTTACTGCCCATTGTAATAAAGATAATGTCCTCCTCTAGAACAAAGTTCAGGCAGGCTTACTACCCAGTACAAGAGAACAGGGCTCCCGGAAGTCAGCATTCTGCTCCTATAACACACAGCACACCATACGGCAGGTGTAACTTCGTCCTCATCCTGATACCTGGTAGAAACTGGACTACTAGGATTCCTATATATTTCTGTGCTGAAAGTCGTGCTCTGACCAGCTATTTTCTTCAGTAGGAGAAGAGCACATCTGAAACAGGAATTTCTTTTGGGGGTGGGGGAGAATTTGTTTTGCTCCGAATTGAGGTAATGTCCTTCTTTGAGTTACTAAGATTTACTTCTGCCACATACATTAGGATATCAACAGATAAAGATTACCAATAATCTTAAATTTTTAGCTTGGAAATTCCAAGCTAGAAATGCATATTCAAATGTTTGTTTGGATGATTACATCCAAACCTACAGTAAATTAAAGCCCAAATTTTTATTGTTCATGTCAGATATTTAATTGACCCTGCCCAAATCTCCAGCAGAAATCAATTTCCTTACATCTTTCTACACCTATGAATAGTTCTCCTGTTCCATTTCTTTAGTGACTAAACAGATCTTTAGCATTCAATTGTTTTTAGTGGCCTCTGTTCCAAATTCTCACCTTATAAAGGCACAACACCTGTCAAAGTAGGGACAGAAAGCATTTCCCCAAACAGAAGCAGCATCAGCTTAAGTATTAATCCTGCTTTTCTGTTTCCCTCTTTAGTTCAGACATTGAGTGAATTAATTTCAAATGACTTAAACCTCTGAAAAGAAACTAAACTAAAACCTCTATTTGTATTAGTCATATTAAGGAAGGAATTATCTTCTTCACCTTATATTTACATTAAAGCACACAAACTGGTATATATACAAATTTGCTTCACCTTAACCAATGACTATATTATAGTAAAACAGCTAAAAAACCTTATTCTACTATTTCATTCATAATAATAAATTCACTTGACAAAGTAATTACACTCTTAATATGTTGCATGGAGTGAGCCTTAATGTATTATCTGTCACAGAAAGTCATTTGTTAAAATTGCATTCACTCTGTTAGGATCTGTTTTTAAGTCATTAACTTTTTCCCATGAGTCACTCTTAAATTACCTCATTGATTATATAAAGTAGCACCTTTTACAGAAAATCATCATTTAATAATGTTTATGCCAATATAATGCTTGCTTATGGAATTGTTGCTTATACAAATTTTAACATAATAAACATAACAGATATTTACCAGTGGTGACTCTGTTCTTTTAGCATCTTCAAAGTTTGGCCTCTTATGTAGATTGCTAAATTCCAAGGAATCACTGATAACTTGATATGATTTCTCTTCAATGGGAGGTTTTCCTAAATCTGTATTATCTGCCAAAGAATCCTGGTTCTCAAGTGATATGCAGGAATAATCGGATTTTTGATTACTTTCTCCACCTATACTTTTCTCTTTCACATTTCTTTTAAAAGAGTTGCTTTCTGCTCTTTTATCAATGTCAGAATAAACATCAGAATCCATCACATTGTCAAAATCTGCATTTGAAGTTCCTGCTGCTGAGAATACACATTTTAAAAAAATAAAGTTAAACAAATAAATTGATTAAACTGAAAACGTTTATAAAACATAAATAAATACATGCAAACAAATAAATGAAACTGTTCACTAACCAAAAGTTCTAGATGAATATTTTTATCAGTTAAACACCATTTTTTCAGCATGTCTTTACTGCAATTTCAGGGTTAAAATACCGTTTTTGCTTACGTTCATAAGTTGTAATCATAATTTACCTAAACAAACATTAATGAAACAGAATAATGGATAGAGGCAAAATTTTATTCTGTAATGAAATCTTGAAATTGAGGCAAATTTTAATTTCATTCAGTGGTTTAATTCCCACAACTAAAATTCATGACAACTAAACCACGGAGAAACTGTTTTCCACATTTTCCTCTTTTCTCTCGCACACCCAGTGACAAAGAGCGCACAAAGGGAAATCTGCCAGATGGTGGTTAGTGGACAGAAAATGTGCAGCTGGGATACCTGCCTCTAGAAAGCCATAAAATGAGCAAGATTATCTTAGTCACCAGCTCATTATGTCTGCTTTAAATAAATCACTTGGGTTAGATAATTGGTTTTCACCCTGGCCACACAATGAAATCATCTAAAGGTAACTCTTTAAAATTGTCAGTGCATGGGCATGACCCCAAAGCAATTATATCAGACATGGGAAGTGGGGCTCTGGCAATGGTCTTTTTCTATTTTCCTATACCACATTCTCCTGATAATGTGCAGATAGGGTGGTCAATAAATGGTCTAGGCTTTCTGAAAAAATGAAAATTCTTTAAGGATTTTTGTACCATATTTCTTTCATTTTAAATAAAATTATGCAATATTATTATCCGATCGAATTGAGCTTCATCTTATTAATTCCTATTCTCTTTCCAAAATAAATATCTATATAAATTTGCTGCATAAAATAGTGTGAGCTTTGACTAAAATAGTTTCCAATGATGCAAATTTTGCTTTACAGACTTACTTGTTGCAATCAAAGGTTATATAAACTTGGTAATTCCACATTACATCTAGAACTTTGACTTTCAACTACCATCACACTTCTTAAATATCAGAAATACTCTGAGAAATGAAATAACTTATATGTCAGAGCAATATCTTTATTAGAACATTCTATAGGGCCAGCGCTGTGGCTCAACAGGCTAATCCTCTGCCTTGTGGCGCCGGCACACCGGGTTCTAGTCCCGGTCGGGGAGCCAGATTCTGTCCTGGTTGCTCCTCTTCCAGGCCAGCTCTCTGCTGTGGCCAGGGAGTGCAGTGGAGGATGGCCCAAGTCCTTGGGCCCTGCACCCCATGGGAGACCAGGAGAAGCACCTGGCTCCTGCCATCGGATCAGCGCGGTGCGCCGGCCACAGCGCGCCAGCCGTGGCGGCCATTGGAGGGTGAACCAACGGCAAAAGGAAGACCTTTCTCTCTGTCTCACTCTCTCTGTCCACTCTGGCATCAAAAAAAAACAAAAAAAGAACATTCTATAAAGGCTATTCAACACAACAAAAATTCCAGAAAAAAATGCTAGAGTTACCCTCTGAAATCAGAAGGGAAATTAAAGATTTGTGGTAGAAAAAGATATAAAAATTTCCTACACTGAAATAACTCCAACTACCTTCAATAATTTGTTTACAAGTCTGCAAAATTCCACTATTAAGAGTCATTGTTGCTGAGAACGTTAAAAAAAACTTTTTAATTTTTTTTTTTTTTTTGGATAGGCAGAGTTGACAATGAGAAAGAGAGACATAGAGAAAGGATGAGGTGCAGGGCCCAAGCACTTGGGCCATCCTCCACTGCACTCCTGGGCCATAGCAGAGAGCTGGCCTGAAAGAGGGGCAACCGGGACAGAATCCAGCACCCTGACTGGTACTAGAACCTGGTGTGCCGGCGCCGCTAGGTGGAGGATTAGCCTATTGAGCCGCAGCGCCAGCTAAAAAAAAACTTTTAATAATATTTAAAATGGAATAAAGTGGAGGTATAATATAATTTAGTCGGAATCGGTGCCATGGCACGACGGATAAAGCTGTAATATGCCTTGTCGGCATCCCATATCGGCACCAGTTCGGGTCCCCGCTCCTCCACTTCTGATCCAGCTCTCTGCTATGGCCTGGAACAGCAGTAGAGGATGGCCCAAGTCCTTGAGCCCCTGAACCCACATTGGAGACCCAGAAGAAGCTCCTGGCTCCTGGCTTCAGATTGGCACAGCTCTGGCCGTTGTGGCCAATTGGGGAGTGAACCATTGGATGGAAGACAACCCCCCTCCCTCTCTGCCTCTCCTCTCTGTGTAACTCTGACTTTCAAATAAATAAATAAATCTTAAATAAAAAAACTTCAAAATTCTGATAAAAAAAATAAATAAATAAACAAATGGAGAGATATTCCATGCTCATGGATGAGCAGATTCAATATTGTCAAGAAGGAATCTCTTCCCAAGGAAATCTCAATCGAAATCTCACCTGATTTTGTGGATATGGACAAACTAATTCTGAAGTGTATATGGAGAGGCAAATGACTCAGAATAGCCAATGCAACATGAAAGGAAAAGAACAAGTAATAAGACTGACACAACTTTCTTTAAGAATTATTATCAATCTACAACAATCAAGACAATGTTTTGTTGGCAAAAACTAAAAGATCAAAGAACAAAACCAAGAACCCAGATTAGACCCATAGAAATATAGTCAACTAATCACTGACAAAGAAAAAAGACAATACAATGAAGATATGCTAAGCTTTAAGATATTTGGTGGTATAACAATTGGATATCCACATGCAAAATAAAAAATGAATTTAGACACAGATTATATAAGCTTCAAAAAATTAACTTAAAATAGACTAAAAGTGAAATGCAAAACATAGAAACCTAGATAACCTTGAAAAGAGTTTGTAAGTACAATATCAATGAAATAATTGATAAGTTCTACTTCAATAAGATTAAAAACTTCTGCATTGCAAAAAGCACTGTTTATGAGGAGATAACCTAAAGACTGGGAGAAACACTTGGAAAATATGTATCTGAAAAAAGAGTGATATCTGAAATACAAACACATCCATAAACAAAATTCTTAAAATTCAACAATAAAAAAAAGCCAATTTAAAAATGGACAGAAAACCTGAACAGATACCTCATCAAAAAATATATACAAATGGTAAAAAACCATATTAAAAATGTTCAGCATCATATGTTGCTAGAGAATTGAAACTAAAACAAAAATGACATACCACTGCACAATTATTAAAATAGAAAAACTATAAAACAATGACAACACAAATCCTGGTGAGAATGTGGAGGAATAGGAACTCTCATCCTTGGAGGAAATGTAAACGGCAGACATCGATGTTGGTAGACACTGACAGTTTCTTAAAAATCTGAACACACTCTTACTTTGATCCAAAAGTCATACTCATTGATATTTACCAAAATGAATTAAAAAGTTGTGTCAACAGAAGCCAATATGTGAATGCTTTTCACAATTGTCAAAGCTTGCAAGCAACCACAATATCCTTCAATTGGTGAATGCGATCAATAACAAACTATAGTCCATCTATCAAACCATTAAAAGATATGATGGAAACTAAGCTGCATAATAAGTGAAAGAAAATAATTTGAAAAAGCCACATACTGTATAACTCCAGCTATATGATATTCTGGAAAAGACAAAACTATGGAGATTACAAAAAAATAAAAGTGGCAGCCAGGGCTTTGGTGGAGGGAGGAATAAACAGCTGGAGCCCAGAGAATTTTTAGGACAGAAAAACTATTCTTTGTTATTACCAATGATGGTTATATGTCACACATTTATCAAAAAAAGCTATATAATAGGCAACATCAATAATAAATTTTAAAAGAGCCTGTGGACCTTGGATGATATGTCAATATAGGCTTACCAACTGCAAAAACCAAATTAGCATTGTGTGGGATGCTGACTAGGGGAAGCTGAGCATGTGTGAGAGCAAATGGTATATAGTAACTCTTTGCACTTTCTACTCAATTTTTCTGTGAAGCTAAAAGTGCTAGAAAAAACTTAATATTTTTAAAATGTGTCATTAAAGTAACATTTACACAGACATTTGTATTCACCATTTACCCAAAAGAAACTAGAACACCACACTCCTGCTCAGTCACACAACACCTGCCTTCTAGACCAGATCTGGAGTTCTGGGAAGTCCTAAATCCCCATATGTGTATAGTCGGTATTTGGCCATAATGATTTAGTGGCTTTATAGTTGAAAGTGGCAAGACTGGCAGGATTACCAAAATTCTCCCACTGTTGTCTACCTCCTGCTGCCCAATTAGAAGGTATTCACCAGTTTTACAATTAATTTTAAATAATGCCCTTTAGACCTTCTCAGACTGTTCACACATGGTATACTTACTTCTTACTATCTTAGATCAAATAAAATATTTCAATGGAAAACTGAAAATGATCTACTCATATTTTAGCCTAGGAAAATGAGGTCCAATTTAAGTGACATGTTCAAGGTCACAGAATGATTTTAAGACAGATAGGTAAACAAAATCTGGCTCTTAGACCAGAATATTTTGCTGTGATTCTCTTTAAATGATGACCTTACAACACGGAAATAGAAAAGACATTTTTAGGCAGTGTTCTCATCTACAGATTGCATGGAAATTATTGGTAATAACAAATAGACAAGTAAGATGATCTGTTTTCTCTAGGTTTTATTTTATATAAAACCAAATTAAATTTGAACATTGAGGGAAAGATTTAATACAAGTGAAGGCAACAGGATGCCAATCAGACCTTTGTCACTATCAGGCCTTCTACACACTCTTTTAAATGTTAGCTCCACCTAGAGTAACTGCTAAAGAGCTGATTTTTTTTTTTTTCCTTCCAAACACTGACTAAAAAGACTGTATGCTAGAAAAGTATATATTTTTCAACCAATTTTTTTTCTGAGTACTAAATTTCCTGGCTTTAAAATGACTTATTAGTAAAGATAAATATTTTATAGATTGTGACGTTTATTGGCTTTATTAAGCTGTTAACATCATTATTAATATTAAACATCATGAAAAAAGGTACCTTTTAAGTTATCTTTGCAATATGTAAAGCTGTTTCTCAGACAAAGATTCAAGTTAACTGTTCTTCCCTTATTTAAAACATGATGTTGATGGATGTCATTTTCATACAGGAAGCTATTCTGATAATCATGAATTGTACAACTTCCACGTTTAGGGAAAAGCAAAAGAATAGAATACACAGAAAGGATATTAAAATGTCTCATTTTATTAAAACAAATATAGTAAAATCCTAATGTAATAGTCATTTATGTTAATTTAAGATTTGTTTTAACCTCACTGTGCATACATCCTAAATCACATTTAATTAATAATATTATATATATGAAAGAAAACGGTAATAGGAACAAATCTAGTTAAACTGCAAATTTCAATTGAGAGTTCTTTTTTCAAAACATCCAGAAATAAGTTTGATTCCTCAAATTTTCTCTTCTAATATGTAGAGTTATTTCTCAAGCTCACTGAAAATCAATGAAATCAAGGCTTTACCACTATATAAACATATGTGTTTCATCAATGATCTATATGATTTTAAAACCAACATGTGGTATTTAGGTTTTGGTTTTAATGATGATTACTGTTAATAAGTATAGTTGCAATTTAAATAACATTCCTTATAAATTAAATAATCTATTTAAACAAAACCCAATATCTATCATAATAAACTATAATACCACTATAAACTCACAGATTATATGTAACCCAAAAGGTTCTCCTATGCCACTTGTGATCTCAAGGAAGGAGACCAAAATAATATTCTGTGGGCACTTCCAAACCAAAGCTGTAAAACTGCTGCCTAACCTTGAGCAGTGACTTTCTCCACTGCCTCTAAAATCTTACATAGGTGTCAAAGCCATAACATGGTAAGGTATACAAAAGAACAAAGACAGCACAAATGCCTGGAGATACAGTGGTGGAAATAAACCTCTTATCTACAAATAGGAAATATATCTCTCATCAAAACCCTGCTGCTAAAAGCTCACTTGCACTAGGTATCTGGGTCCTTGCTACTAGATAGCTGAGGCTTTGGGGGCCCAAGATGGTCACTTAAGCTCACAGCTGTTGGAAAATGTTTCAGGAGCCTAAACCAATCTGAACAAAGAATTGGTATAAGAATTACTTAGTCAGATATACTATTTGATACTCAAAAGCTTGAAATCCTAAAGCTTCCACAGCAAAGCAATTTAGAGTAAATTTTAACAATAGCAGATACAGTTAGCTATTATTTTTCATTTGGAAATGAACTCTATGAATTTTACAGAATTACTAAGTGAACCATTATACTTAACTTTTAAAAATGTTTATCACATATTAAAGTCACACATTTTGATTCCATAAATTTATTATTTGAAGATAGTTGATTTTTTGATGTGTGTTTTTTAATAAGCATCCAAAGTGAAGTAGTGACAACTTACCTTTGTTGACTGTCTGCATCAGCTAACTCAACTTTGTATGGTACAATGTTTCCTGGTTCTTCAAAATCCTCTTCATATGTCTTATTAAATACATGTGACATAATATCAGCATTTAATAAATTTATTATGTATTAAACAAACTAACTTGTGAGTGACATTTAGAGTACTTTCTTCCTACAAATAATGCCATGAGTGCTACATTTATATTCCATTATACATGTTCTGGGTGAACTATACACATTCTACTGTTGTTCCTTGAGGGCACTGGATGCATCAGTCACTTCTATCATTACTGTCACACCCAGAACCAACTATAACAACTTATATGTTATTAGGTAACTACTGAGTGTCAAGTAGATGAGTGACTATGAGCTTCTTTGTTTCCTGGCTGGCATGTCTTACCCTTACTCTGCAGCATTTGATGAATTTGTTCTACAATTTGATGAATAGTTCAGGCACATAAATATATGTGAAGATATTTGTCTAGTATCTCCAACTTAACCAGAGAAGAACTAAAAATGTGCTGGGCAAACAAAACAAAGCAGAAGCTATCTATCCATCAACCTAAAGAATAAAACACTATTTAAAAGGGTACTTTGTCCATTCAAGTAGTTTTCTGCAACAATCACAGTAGAAGGAAATGTTTAGAACAAAAGATACATTCAGCTACCATGAGATGAGTAGAAAGTCAGAAATGTGCTGGGTTCAGTCACACCATAAGCTGAAGGTCACACCTTCAGCTAGGAGCTCTAGCTCTGCCTGGCTCTGGCTCTAGCTGATTCTACTGGTTCTTCTAGGGATGAGTGTTTAAAATATTATTATACTAAACCTCTACAGTCTTAAATGTTATTTATTCCTTTAAAAGGAAATACTGCTTAATGAAATTCAAGAAACTAAATTTGCACATAAATTTTGTTTAATATCATACAATGAGATTCACCTTGCTTAAAAATTAAGAGAACATGAAGAACTAAATGAACCAAATAACAAAATACATGACTGTAAGTTAAATATTGTTTTATTCTTGCCAACATGTTTAAATTTAAGCAGTTATTAAGGTGAGCAGATGTTTGAGCATTGGTTAACACACTAATTAAGATGTCTGTATGTCCCATACTGGACAGCCTGGATTCAATGCCCAACTCTGGCTACTGTTTCCAGCTACCAGATAATGTAGAACCTGGGAAGCAGGGGGATGGCTGAAGAACCAGCCACCAATTGTGAGACATGCATTAACAACCTAGACCCAGCTTTCATGGGCATTTGGGGAGTAGCAAATTAGTAGACAGGAATTCTTGTTCTCTGTTTCTGTCTCTTTTTCTCTGCCTCTCAAATGAACGAAATTTTTAAAAATTAAAAAATAAAAATTTAAACACTTGTAAATTTCCTATTAAACTATGTTGACTTAAAAGACGTTTTATAGAACATAACATGAAATGTACTGTATGTTATAATTCCCTGTTTTTTTTAAAGAAATATGAATAATAATTTTGCACTTACATCATCCAATTCAACTATTTTTAGAGATGGTTCAGGTCTCTCAATGATTAATTCTTCTACTGGCAGATAAAGAGCTGGGTTTTGTACTTGTGTCCCTTCAACTAAGAAGGAAGATTATAAAATAACATAGTCAAGAATGCAACTTACCTGATAATTCTTTTTCTTTAAATAATGAAACTAGCAATAAACCTCCTATGTATTCATGAAAAGATATAACTACTATCAATTGTTCAGCTCAAGTAAAATATACATTGCTTGCAAATTAATTTTTAAATGAAACTATTTTAATTAAGGCAAAGTAAATCTAGAGAAAGAGAGTGTGCATAATTTTATCTGGAGATAAAGGGCTACACAATCCAGCTGAGAATAATACACTAAAGAAAACCAAAAGCAGATGCTGATTAATGCTTGGTCTATACAATTTGAAATAATAAATTTGAAAATATCAAACCCAGGCTTGATTGATCATCACCGTCTTCATCATTTTCCCTCTGAGAACACTGTGCCTCACTAGAAGTTTTACATGGATTTATGAATGTACTCGGCACCATGTTAAAAAGTTGCTCCCGAGGAGTTCTACAAAACAAGAAAGAGGCAATTGAAAGACTGAAATACATCATCTGAAACTTCCTCAGAAAGGACCTTGACTTATTTGTCATAAATGAGTATTCAAAATTAATGACGAAACCATACTGAATTTAACTCATGAAAAGCAAAGAATGATTGTATAACAGAATCTTAACATATTTTAAAAATGTGTAAAACAACTGGATATCTCAAAAGATTTTTAACTGGCAGATCCTACTGTTTTTGCTTAAGATGAAAGTAAATGTTATGATAGAAGGCAGTATTCACTCAAAAGCTATGTAAAATTCATGAAACATACCACGTTATTTACAAAGCTTATTTATGAGTATGTGTGCATGTGTGTGTGATCTCACAACTCTAGCATCATGTAGGTGAATTCTAAGGGAACTGAGAGCACTTATCTATACTTCCACCACATCAGTAGGCTGAGAATATTTATCACAATATGAATGTGAGGTGCTCTGGCTTAACACCTATTACTTAATTAGTAATGAAGATTGTTGAAGTCCACATCAGATGAAAAGCAAGAAAACCCAGGAATTCTGAGGTCGAATGTGTATTTGGCTCCAGCAGATACTCATGGATAATTGGGGGAAAGGGTTACTTTTTAGCCAAGAATATAAGTAGCTGTATAGTTGTTCTGACCATGCATACTCATGAGATCTCCATGTAAAAGTCAGGGGCTTCTAAATGATACAGAATTTAAAACATACCAGGCCCTGTTCTAATTCTGATATATTAAATATGTACTTGTATAAGGAGTCCCAAAACTTGGTAAAAAAAATAAAATTGAAACTTGTATAGCTTGGTGCAAAAAAAAAATTGTAATCCATGCCTACCAGGAGTCTTCAAAGCAGATTGAAATTTCAGACTATGAAGAAAAATACATGGATTCCAAAATACTTTTGTGTAAAAATAGCCCTACCTTTATGTGTAAAAATAACTTTATCATTTAATTTCATTTTCCCATGAACTTTTATAGTACTTATCATCTTAACTTTATATATGATGAACTTGAGACACAGCATGTTGAAAGCCATTTGGGTAGTAAATTAGAAGAGGAATTTGAAAGCAAGCAGTCTGCTTCTTGAAGTCCATGTTTGTAACCACGTTCTTACTTTACATTAGTATTGCCTCTTCTGCAAGTTACGAAGTGATAATCTCCTGGGAGCATAGATTAGGCTATAGCATTTTCCAAATACATATAACGTACATATCAGAGGACTACAAAATATTTCTATATTATTCAGCTTTGTATCCTAACAAATTTGAACAACATGATACCTTATACCATAATTTAATTAGGTGATGGATAAAAATGTTAAATAAGCATATGCCCAAAGACAAACTGGCATTGGTCTACCAGAAACCACTTTCCAGTTCGACATAGATCTACCACTCTAATAATTCATCATATACACACATAAAAATACTACTATCCAGAAACTACTTCATGAAGTGAAGACCCCTACTTTTATGGATAAAGATCCTGAACCAAAAGATTTACAGAATCTAAGTAGAGGAGTATTGGACTTAATTATTCAAAATTCAATATTTTTCAAATGAGAAAACAGAGACTAAAAGAATTTTAAGTTATTTGCCCATAAACAAAGTAAATATGGATCTAAGAATTTTCATACAAGTGCTTTTAAAAGGATCATTTTACATAGAGGACAAAATAACTTTTAGAATAGCATTCATCTCACCACATTATTTTTATTTTAAAATTTAGCAAGCAGTTATTGAGCATAGATGAATTGGGTAAATATGTGATGGACTGTTATAAATTAGTCCTGTGATTCAGTTTTATGCTGTTTATTATCAGATGTGGCAAAGGAAGAATTTTTTTTTAATGTTGAGTTTCATATCTACTCTAAAGATACTGATTTTTATTTAAAATTTATTCATTTATTTTCATTTTGTTTGAAATACTGATAGACACCTTCCATCGCATCTGCTGATTTAGTCTTCAATGGCTCTAACAGCCAAGGCTAAGCCAGGCTGAAGCCAGGAAGTCAGAAGTCAGTTTGGATCTCTCATAATGGTAGCAGGGATCCAAGTTCTTGGGCCATAACTGCTGCATTCCAAGGTGTGCATTAGCAAGAACCTGGTTTGAAAGTGGCAGAGTTTGATAGGAGATAGAGATATCCTCAGCAGTGTCTCAAAAGCCGTGCCAAATGCCCACTCTGAGACTGAGTTTTAGATCTGCCTGTGCTCAGGTTCATGAATCAGTAGTGTAAAAACCTTCCACAGGCACTTCTAAATACCAGCTATAATTAAGAATTATATGCAATGAAAAGAATGGTGGAACTTGAGTCAGAATTCTAGCTAATTTCTAACATCTGTCTTTACAATACTCTAATTTCAAATCTTCTACACTCTTTCATGAAGCTTTCCTATATTGGAGACATCACTATTAAGATCTATCAACACTTTTATCTTGTTGCAAATGGTGAGAGTTCATTCTTTCTTAAAACTGAATAATCTTTCACCGAGTCTGTGTGTATGCACAGCATATTTGCTTCATTCATGCACTGATGATACCAAGATTGTTTCCATATCCTACAGGACATTATGCTAAATGAAATAACACAGACACAGAAAGATAAATACCATATGATCTCATTTACCTCTAAAAAGAGTAGACTGGTGATTGCCATGGCCTGGGTGTTGGGATAATTAGAGAGCTATTGGTCAAAGAGTACAAAGTTTCAGATAAACAGGATGAATAAGTTTTAAAGATCTAATGTACAGCAAAATCAGTATGGTTAACAGTCAATCTTGGTGTCTCACTACACACCCAAAATTGCTAACTATGTGAGTAATGGATATGCATAGTAGGTTGAAGTACAGGTTTGCCCTGTACTTGCATCTATAATTAAAATAAGGTGTCCACTGAAAAACTGATTACCATGGGGCCTGCGCTGTGGCACAGGTTAATCCTCCGGCTGTGGCGCCAGCATCCCATATGGGCACCGGTTCTAGTACTAGCTGCTCCTCTTCCAATCCAGCTCTCTACTGTGGCCTGGGAAAGCAGTAGAAGATGGCCCAAGTGCCTGGGCCCCTGCCCCCGCATGGGAGACCAAGAAGAGGCACCTGGCTCCTGGCTTCGGATGGGCACAGCTCTGGCCGTTGCAGCCATTTGCGGAGTGAACCAATGCAATGAAGACCTTTCTCTGTCTCACTGTCCATAAGTCTAGCTCTCAAATAAATAAAATCTTTAAAAAAAAATAAACTGATTACCAGTTTAAAAAAAAGTGTAAATGAGACCACAATGAATATGTTCAGTACTTATGTTCTTGTTAATGAAATCTGCCAGCTTTCAGTATTCACCATAGTTGAGGAGTTGCTGTGCCCATGATTATTGTTTCTTGTATCTGTCCAAGCACAAACAGTGATGGCTGGACAATACTAGAATTGTGCATCTGATTATTGTAGGAGAAATTCAATATGACCCAACACTGAAAGGTAGCCATCAAATAAAGTAACTGACTTCGGATTATTTTCATATATAATTGCTAAACTAGAAAGAGTTGACCAACAGGTACATAATACTAAGTTATACACCTCAAGAGATGTTATGGGTAACCCTTTAAAATATATGAACAGCCTAAACATTTTTCATACAAGAATTATGAGAATATTATAATGAATGAATTTAAAACCCTGCCACATAAAACCACGAAGAGATATGACTACATGCCTATTATACAGCAACCAAAGGAGCAAGTAGAACTCTCATACATTGTTGCAGAGAATGCAAAATGATACAGTAACTTGGAAAAACAGTTTGGCTATTTCTTATAAAGATAAACTAGCCAAGCATATCAACCACTCCAGTAGCAAGTATTTATCTAAAGAATTAAATACATATATGTATATATATTTTTAAAAACCCTGTGTACAAATATTTATTAGATATTTGGTGACAATTGCCAAAAACTAGAAGCTAACAGGAGGTGATTCAATAAAAGAATGGAGGGATAAACTATGTCACATTATGATGGGAAATTCTACTCCACAATATAAAGGAATGAATATTGCTTCATACAAGAATATGGATGAATCATGAATGCATTTTGCTAAGTGAAGGATGCAAAAGGCTATCTATTGTATGATTTCATTTCTACAGTCTTCAGAGAAGGACAAATGGAAAACAGATCAGCGGTTACCACAGGTTGAGGAGGACAGAGCATGAAGGGAATTTGAGGGGTGATGAAAGTTCTGTTTGGTAATATGGTAGATATTTGACTTATTGGGAAAAACCCATAAAACTAGAAATGACTGGTTTAATTCTATTGAAATTTTAAAACAAATCAGGATATGGGCAGAAACCGAAGAAAAACATAAACACCCTAAAGAAAGTGAGGAGGAAATGAGTGCCATGACCTAAGTATAATATTTTGACTGGATGAAAAGTACAGTTTATAGCCGCTATTCTATTGTTGGCAAGTTTGTTTCTTGCAGTGATATTTCTTATAATTACATATTATATAAATTTAGTTAATAAGTTAATAAATATAAGTAATGAAAGCCAGGTTCCCCAAAGTATGCAAAAGACGCTTCAAGTAAACAAAATGAAAATGCTCTATGAACCATGTGTTTAAAGTCAGAGATATCAAATAAACCATGTTACTTTAGTAGATATTCAGATAATTAGATACAGAAATGCATTTTGATGTGTGTATGTACTGGATTAGTGAGTGAATATAGAATAAATCTATGATTTTTCTAGCTTCATCCTTTTAAAAGGCCTAGAATCTGTGTTACCTGAGTAGCAGTGCAAACTCCTATAGTCTAGATCTTGGTTTCCTAACATTGTTCTCCAAAAAAAGGAATAATAATTTTTTAATGCATTGATTCCTGGGTTAGGGTAGGAAATACATTTATGTATCTTGAGTACCAGAAAATAAATAAACAATGTGGTCAAAGCAGACCAAGGAAAACAATAAAAAGGGATGAGGGCACGTTAAAAGAGTAGAGTCAACTAGGAGAGTCTCAACAGCCAAAGCAGGAACAAACTGACTCACAAAATAAATAATAACATTATTACATGCTAATGCAAAAACAAAATATCCATGAGTCCACATAATTAACAACTGAATAAATAAAGAAAGCTGAGAGTAGGAACATTTCCTTCAGTAAGAATTTCAATTAATATACATAGAAGAAGGAAATGAAATCACCAATAGAGCAGCAGACTAATAACTGCTATAAGCAAAAAAAAAAAGTTAGTAAGTAAAAGTTTATGGGAAAAATTTGCGTCATCTCAATTAAAAAGCAAACAGTAATTTTACAGTGGAGGAAAATTCGTGTGCCGCACTTTAACCATATTGATCAAGGCCAGCATCACCAGTAATAAGATATATTGACATCATGACTCCATAATAATATCAAACACTGAAAAGGACACATCCTTCTTGTAGTATTCCTACCCAATGCCTATAATGTCAATTTAATGATGAGAAAACTTCAGACAAGCTCCAAACATGCAGATTCTATGAAACATCTAGCAAATATATTTTAAAATGTTCAGATCATAAAAGAGAAAGGCTGAAAAACTAAAACAGCAGTGGAGACATGACAAGAAAATGCACTGAGATTCTAGATTGGATTCTTAAGCAAGATAAGGTATATTAGTGGAAAGATTGATAAAATGCAAGTAAAATCTACAGTTTAGCCAATAGTAGTTTAGTAATGTTAGTTTCTTCATTTTGATATATAAGCAACAATTATTAAGATGTTACCAGTTAGGGAAACCCAAGTGCATACCTAGGAATTATTGCATTACTTTGAAACTTTTCTGCATATCTTATCTCAAAATTAAAAATGTTTAAAAATTGAGGTCAGCATTGTGGCATAACAGGTTAAGCCACCACCTACAATGCCAGCATCCCATATGGGAGCTGGTTCCAGTCCCACCTACTCCACATCCTATCCAACTCCCTGCTAATGAGCCTAGGAAAGCAGTGGAGGATGCCTAAGATACTTGGGCCCCTGCACCCCTGTGGAGCCAGGAAGAAGCTCCTGGCTCCTGGCTTCAGCCTGGTCAGGCCCAAGCTCTTGTAGCCATTTGAGGAGTGAACCAACAAATGGAAGATTCTCTCTCTCTCTCTGTCTCTCACACACACACACAGTAATTCTGCCTTTCAAATAAATAAATAAATCTTTAAAAACTGTATACAATTTGTCACATTAAAAACAGTTAAGGCATGGTACAGATAATCTGTCAAACAGAAGCATCAAGGGAGACATGAGAACTGGCTTTTATAATCTGAGGAGATTTCATGAAGGGGAGAAATTAGATTTGCTCTATACAGGCTTGCTTAGCTGTTGAGAATTAGGATCAAGTTTGGAAACTAGCTGGAGACAGCTTACAGCACAGGAGGAGACGCTGTATTAGGTAGAATGTTCCAAAGACAGAATGGTCTCCCTCAGGAAATCTTTTTATGACTGAAGATAAAGAATGGGCTTGATGATCGCTCCTCAGGCTCGCTCTAGAGTGCCTCCATATCCTTGCTCCTCAAAACTAGATCCAGGTAGTAGCATCATCCACACTATTGTCACTCGGGAGCTATTAGAAATCCAGAAGCGCACAAACTCAGGCAATACTTCAGATCAACTAAACAAGAACCTAATTTGCCACTGCCTCTAGGTGATTGGTAGGGAATAGTGTTGTATGGGAAGCTGAGATTGTGGCTTTTAAAGGTATATCTCCAGGACTTCTGACACAGTGGTTAATACTTCACTTGGGATGCCCATGTCTCACTTCTGAGTGTCTGGGTTCAAGTTCAGGCTCCTCTCTTGATCCTAGGTTTCTGCTAGCGCACATCCTGGGAGGAAGCAGCTGACTATTCAAGATCATGGCTCCCTGCCACCCACATCAGAGACCTGGACTGAGTTCCCAGCTCCGGGCTACACCCTGACCCAGCCCTGGGTGTTGCAGGCATTTGGGGGACTGAACCAGTGAATGAGAGATCTCTGTCTGCCTATCTGTCTCTATCTTTCTCTGTGTGCATGTTTCTCTTCATTTCAAATAAATAGATTTAAAAAGAAAAATATAAAGGTACCTCTCAAATCAGAAATACTATGGGCCTTATATAATGAAATTATGAGTGACTATAATTTGTACTCATATATAATTTTGGTTTAACAAAATTTGAATTTCCAAATAATTTATGAAGCAGTATATCTAATGATATAATCTTTGAATAAGATATATTTGACACTATTAATAAAATCAAAGGTCTAATTAACTTAAAGTAAACTCAAAAGTGTTGTCTCAAATGCTTATGCTAACATACAAAAGCTGTTATCAAAGGAATCTTTCATTTATCACTCTATTTTTGCTATAAATCTTAAGTTTTATACTGCATGTGTGCTTTTTCCCATGTACATATTTCCATTTCTCAAGGCAAATTCTAAATTAATGACGCAACACAAAAATAGAATTAAAATTTTTAGAACAGTAGAAGCTTTACAGAGATTTAATATGGCCTTAAATTATTTATGCAAATATGTAACACAATAAGAGATATAAAGTTGCTATGAAAAGTCATGTCACAAAATCAAGGATCATAAAGAGCTTTTATATTTCCCAATAAGAATAACAATCCAGAAAATACCTCCTGTGCTTTTTAAGCCATAATTTTTCCATGTAGGATAGACTGTCTTCTTTAAATTCAATATTAAGTGGTTCTCTCCAAATTTTCAGATTAGTCTGTACTTCACATGCTCCCAAGGAGTCTATAAAAATAAATACAATGTAACTATTTACATAGTTAATGTAAGTATATAAATTACTGTTTTCTCTGTATCTTCTCCCAAGACATAGAACTCACCATTTGGAAACACATGTACTTTTTATCTATCTTAAAAATGAATTGGGGTTTAAATAATACTAAAGAGTCAAAAACAGGTATAATTTATTGAATGATTATAGTATAGCCAATTCTCTTCAACAATCCTCTAAAACAGAAGATTCTTATCATCCACAGGTTTTTTTTTTTCTTTAAAGTAACTAACTCTTTTCAATGAGAAAGAAAAATATAAAATTCATTGACCATTCTATAAATGCACATACCCATAAAGACACGAATTATAGCCACTGTCAATATTTACACATTATGGCAAACAGAAAATAAATAATTCAGAATGACATTTAAGGATACAGTGGTTCTCCTGAATTTATATCTACACAGGAATTAATTCCCAGATGCTTAAGAGATTTCTGAAGTACTGCTAAATTAAAGTCACTATTCAGATATATTCAAAACTGAGTAAGGCTTCTAAAAAAGAAATCAGTATAAATTTGGGATTACTGGCCTCTTCACCCTCTTACAAATTGGTCCTGTCTCCAAAATGAATATATAGGAGGGAGAGAGGGGAAATATAAACATGGGAAACAATTTTTTTTTAACGCTTTTATTTAAAGAATATAAATTTCCAAAATACAGCTTATAGATTACAATGGCTTCCCCCCCATAACTTCCCCCCCACCCGCAACCATGGGAAACAAATTTTAAACTAATCAGACTTCACTGATTTACTTCCAGAAGCAGCCAAATGCTAAACAATAAATATAAAGCAAAAGAACAAAAGTCACTCCACCAATAGTCTTTCCAAGGAGAGATGCTGAGTAAGCAATTTGATTAAATGCAGAGAAAAGATAAAGACCAACCAGAATCCATTAAACTGAAAGAGTAAGAGTTAAAGACATGAGCAAGTCTTGGAGACAAGGAGGTGTCTTCACTATGAGTCTTCCTTTCCACTACAAACAAACAGTTTCCTAACAGGAAAGCTGAAGGAAAAAAAAAAAAAAAACAGAAAAAAGAAGAGGTCATTCCCTCCCCATTTATTCCCCCAAGTCATAGAGGAGAGTCACTGTGCCTGAAAGACCATTCCAAATCTAGAAGGGCAATGTGGAGGATGGAGTAAAAACAGTGGGTCTGTGATTCACTTTTCTCTCATTACCAATGGCACATTCCCAGGAAATAAAGATGGGAGGTGACCTGGGGTTAATTTGCTTGTGAATAGGTTGATAACTAGATCTTCTGGCAAACCGATTAATGATATTTCCAGGAGGAGAAGATTTAGTAATGTATAACATTTAGCAAGATAGCCCTTGTTTAGAATGCTTATAAGCAAACAGATCCAGATTATATGGATTTATGAGACAGAGCTCCCTGGAAATTGCCACAAAAGCTATGGAACTTGAGTTCTGGTTTTCCACTCTTGTTTCATTGTTCCCTGGTTACCTTTTGTGAGAATCTGTGAGATTCTTGTAGATTGTTGGTATTTTCCTTAACAGACAGTGCAAGTATGCCTGTAGTGTTTGGAGGACAACAGGAAGCCAGAGTCACTGAAAACCAACAACCTAGGAAATAAGGCCTCACAGATAATGGAATTCAAATCATATAGAAGCTTCTAGGACAATGGAACTACCTAATGAAAGTGAAGGTACCTTTCACAATAAAAGAAATGAACCTTAGGAGTACTAAAATGACATTAAAACTAGCATACTGAAAGCATGTCACTAAGCTTAATGGCTAAGAAACATATGAAAAGATGCTCAATTTGGGAGCCAGCATTGTGACATAGTAGGTGAAAGCTGCCTCCTGCAGTGCCAGCACCCATATGGATGCCGGTTCATGTCCCAGAGTCTCCTCTTCTGATCCAGTTCCCTGCTAATGCCCTGGGAAAAGCAGCAGAAGATGGCCCAAGGACTCAGGCCCCTGGTACCCACACGGCAGACCTTGATAAAGCCCCTGGCTCCTGCCTTGGGGAATGAACCAGTGGATGGGAGACCTCTCTGTAACTCTGATTTTCAAATAGATCATTTAAAAAAAAAAAGATGCTCAATTTCATTTGTAATGAAAAGTATACAAATTAAATAAACTATTTTAGATCTATCAAGCCAGGAATAAATTTAAAATCTAACAACAGTGAGTGTTGGTAATAATGGGAAGCAGACAAAATTTTTATACATTGCAGGTAGAGTTTAAATTAGGTCAAGCACTTGAACAATAAAAATGAGAAAACTACAACTCTGCACATCTACATAGTGAATCTCAATAACAAAATATTGAGTGAAATGAAGCGGTCAGAAAAGAATGCATATTCCATATTCCACTTACATAATATTCACATCTATGCAAAATTAACAATGTGTTATTCAGCAAAATCCAAGGAAATCAAGGAATGAAAAAAATGAACACAAAATTCAGATTGGTGATAATCTCCTAGAAAGAAGGGAATAGGACTCATAAAAAGGAAAGAGGTCTTCAAACAGAACAGTAGTTGGATTCCATTTTTCAGCCTAGAAGTAGATTCACAGGTACTTACTGTTTTTCCCCCATGAATTATCTAAATTTAATAAATGTTCTTTGTATTCATCCAATATATTATATAAAGTCTATTATGAAAGGTTAAACATTTACAAACATACATACACACCATATATACATTTATTGTCAATCATATATATAATATCAATCATATGTATTGTACTCTGGAACAAAAAAATCTTTACATATTATATCCAAAAAGCCCTCACCTTAATGATTTTCCACAACATCCACACTGCTGACCTCAGTCCTCTTTTAAAAACACTGTCTCCCACTGATTTCATGGTAATAAGCTCTACCAGCATCCCTCCTAGATCTGCACCACTCTGTGTTCTTTGTAGGCTTGTCTTCTCCCCCGGGCCACTGGATGTCATTAGTTCTACCTCTCTAGCTTCTTGTCAATCCTCCCTTCCTCTCTGAGGCTCAGCCACACACACCTGCCCCTACTTCCATAAATTTGATCTACTCCCTTGATCCCAGAGCATTTCAACATGCTATTTTCTATCCCCAATCTCCAACTCAGCTTCTACATCTTAATGTAGATTTTGGATTTAAAAGAAACCTTTCTCCAACAATCTGAATTGGTCAGGTCCTATCAAGAGATTATAATAATACTTAATGCTATGATTTGAAGAGAGTCAAATGAAGAGACTATAATGATTTAATCATTTGGTGGTAAAGCATCCAGAGATTAAAAAATAAATGAAAAACTGGTAGCAATCCTAGGCTCAAAGGTACAAAGAAAGAAAACTGTGAGAAAAAGTCACTGAAAGCTATCCCTATGGAAGAAAGGCCATTCTGAGATGTGCTGCTAATACAAATAGAAAATCCAATCATTCTAAAACAGCAGCATGCTAACAAGTCAGAGAAGTAATACCTCTGCCACTTGATTCTCACCCTACACAATGTCCTGTGTCTCCCATCGCCAAACCCAGCAAGAATCCAGAGAGCAATTCTCTAGAGATCAGTCCCTGGGGACACAGAGTAAGCCAGGAATAGCAAAGAAGGAATCTGGAAAGACCAACAGAGAAGGAAACATAGGGAAATCAGACAAGTGGTTAGCTATCTATGAATCCCAGGGAGATTTCATTATAGTGATATTCCCAATTGAATCCTATATTTAAAACATAGCCACTACTAATACACTTTAGGTAAAATACAAGCAAAAGGTGGGGGGAAATGAATTATTCCACGTAAAGCATAGTTGCAATGTTCTCTATTTTTGAAAGTGGTTTTGAAGCCCATGCCGATTTAATTATCAGAGTTCCATCATGTACAACTGATTCTAAGTTCACTTTACTCTCTACCAGTACTTTGGCAATTTTTTTTTTTGCTTTAAATCTTCATTTTCAAAATATGTAAAACACAAAAGCCCTCTTTTTACTCAGTTTCCAATTTCCCATTGAACAGTACTACTGGATATAGGAACACTAAAATACGAAGCCAACGAAACCTTGGGCTCCAGATACAATCTATATTTTCTTAATTGTGTAGTAGTGATCCATGTGTTCAGTAGTGATTTTGTTCCACCCACAGAGTCAGTAAAGTATCTCTTGCCCCTTCCTATTAATTCAATGATAATAACCTCCAGCAGACCAAGGGGTAATCTCAGCAGCTGACTTCATGGGAACATGACTAGAGTTTCCTAGACTATAAAGTGTCCTGTAGGAAAAGCACTTCAACCTCATAAGGTTTTGTCTTCTAGTAAGAACCACACTGACTCTTCAAGAAGTCATTCCCTGAAACTATTAAGCAGGATAATTCTAGATAATGAGACACATGGTAAGATCAGTGAATTCCTAGGTGGGAACTGTACCTCTATAATAGAATGAGTATCTTGATCTGAGTCAATGTTGTGCAAGACATCATGGTGATAAAATGGAATCCTGGGAGCTGGCTCTGTGGCATGGTGGGTAAAGCTGCTGCCTGCAGAGCTGGCATCCCATATGAGCACAAGTTCAAGTCCTGGCCACTCTACTTCTGTTCCAGCTCTCTGCTATGGCCTGGGAAAGCAGTAGAATATGGCCAAAGTCATTGGGCCCCTGTACCCACATGGAAGACCCGGAGGAAGCTCCTGGCTCCTGGCTTTGGATCGGACCAGCTCTGGAGATTGCAGCCATTTGGGGAGTGAACAAGCAAATGGAAGACTTTCTCTCTCTCTCCCTCTCTCTCTCTCTCGCTCTCTCTCTCCCTCTGCCTCTGCCTCTCTGTAACTCTAGCTTTCAAATATAAATAAATGAATCTTATAAAATGAAATCCTACTGCCAGACACACTGTAGGAAGAGAAAACAAATCCATGTATGAAATATGTAGCCAATCCCATGAAAACCAATCTACCCCCTCCATTATAGAAAGGGACTAATACAATGATGCTATAACAGATATCCTTGCTCACTAAATCCTTTTAGCATCACGCTATCAACTAATGGGTAAGCATTATCATGTGTAGAACAGCAAGACAATTAAAGTCCTTTCAGAATAAATAATGCTAGTTAGCAGGAGAATTCATTCAGGTATGGAGTGAGATTGTAAAGGTTTACAGGTATACTTTTGCCTCTATATTATGAAAAATAAACTTTTTTGATAATCTTTGCTTATAGAAAAGAATTCATTTTCTAGGTCAAGGATCAGCAAACTATAAGCCTAGGAGCCGCATCTTACCATGGACAATTTTTGTATGACTGGAGAGAACAGAATAATTTTTATACTTGTAAATGTTTGAAAAAATAAAAAAATATATTTTAATATAAAAAATTAGGAAGTTCAAACTTCTGTGTTCATAACTAAAGTTTTATTGAAACACACAGTCATGCATTTATATACTGTCTAGGACTATTTCCAGGCTACAGTGGCTAGATTGAGTAGCTGAGTTTTCTGGAATAGTCCACAAAGGCTAAAATATACCTGGCTTTAACAGAAAAAGTTTACCAAGTTCTGTGGTCAGTCAATAACTGATACCAATCTCAAGGAATGGATTGTCTTTCTGTAGGAAAGACATTAAATCTAGAAAAGCAATTGATATTGGTATCATCATAATCAATCAAGTTTTTTTGACAACTTGATCATTCACTGAGAACACCAGCTTTTGATCCACACAGGAGAATTAAGTAGGAATAGTTTACCATAGAATTCCTATATCTTTCAACCATTTGATTATCTCATTAATCTCTGTAACTTCCAGAAATGTAGTATTGCTGCTCCAGATTATCTCAACATGGAATGGGGAATGGGGTTGATAGGGATGGGTTCTAGTGTCTACTACTTGTGTACTACCGTAAAAACCTTTATACCACAAGTCAGACTACCAACATGGGGATTTTTCTCATTGTTATCCATTCCCAATATACATTCTGGACTAGGAAAATAACCACATAAAGCGCTCAGATGTAAGATATATTGTATAAAGTAGAATAAAGATCCTGTCATTTAAGTTCTATCAGCTTCTACCACTGATTGGTGGCTTACATGGCACTTAGGGTACCCAGGGAAAAGTGTCAGTTCAGAGTCAGAAACTAGTAATGTTTCTGTAGGCCTGATTATTGCCTTTCATCGTTGCACATTTACCCTTGGTTTAGCTTATATCTGCAAATATCATAAAACTCCAAATCCTCTGTATAGGGGCTCAAGTCATGTCTTTGCTCATCAGAAAAAATTGTTCTATATGTATAGGTAACCCAGTAGGTTGTATATCCTTTACATTCCTAGGTATATCAAGTGTCATCAGAGATATCTGTGATCCAAAGCAATCTAATTACTTCTCTTCTCTCTCCTTTATTTTGGTAGTTTTTCTGCCACAATTTTCATGATTATGTGCCAACACCTGCCCTATACCATTTCAGGTCTCCATTCTTCCACTGACACCAAGAAGATACAGCTCACTCCATAATCATCTTCATCCTACATAGGAAAGCTACAACAAACACATTTAGGGATTCCTGTGCTTAATTCTTTAGTAATGTGAGAGTTCTCTGGGCCTATAAAGTTAAAGAACTAGAAAATACAGGGTAGCAGACATCTCATAGACTAGCTGTGAGTGTACAATTGATGCAGTTACATCTTTAGAAGACAATTTGATAACACTCCTCAAAATTTTATAAAATAAATCATCACTGAGACACCACTCCTAGACTTAGACATTCAATAATGATGGAACAAATAATTTATATTTATATGATAGCTGCTCAATGCATATATATACAGAAAAGTGAAATTGCAAATATGAAGCACAAAATAATTCGATGAGAGTTGAGGTATAAACTGAGGTACACACTACTAAAGAAAGCACACAAAGAGATTAAATGCTAACAAAATTGATGTAACATGAACGAAAGTAGGAAAAATATCTGTAGGACAGCGTATTAGTAAAAAGTTTAATTATTATTGGGAAAATGATGTGTGATACTTGGACATTAGAAATTACACTACATAATAAAGGAGAAATAATAGGATTCTTTCACTGGAAAAGAATGAAATAAAAACAGTTAAATTAGATGTCTCTGTCAAGTAAGGTACATGATTTAAATTTATTATCTAACATTTCATTTGCAATGAACAGCAATTGGAAAACACTAAAATATTCAGAGTCATAAAAGAAATAATTGGATATTGTAATACTATATGTTTCTTTCAAGAGATACTGGAAAACTTAAAACAAAGTTTCTGTACATTTCAGTCACCTAAAGCTTAAATGCCCAGAATACAGAAGTGAAAATAATCAAGAAAAAATAAAATCAAGAAATAGTTCTTTAAAAAGAAATAAAAAATTAAAACACACACCAACTTGCCCCCTAAACTCCCCAGTGATCCTCAAAATCATAATTTTCAAACACATATAAAAAATCTTTACTTCTCTATCTCAAGGATCCTCCCATATTACATGTTCCTATTACAGCTCAGAAGGGAATGGATGTCCTGAAAAAAAAAAAAAAACACTCTGCTAAAAGAAGAGGAACTGAAAACATCCAATTCTCCATTCATTTCACTGACTGAATTTACATAGAAAATAATGTAAATAACCCAGTGCTCAATTTTGGTTCTATAGATATTAAGCCACTCACCAATGATCATGCAATGCATACTCCTTTGAGGAGTCCTACCAAACTGGTTTTTCAAATGTTTACAATGTTTGGACATTGCATTTACATTCACAGAGGATGGAGATAAATAAGGTCAGTCTTTTTTTATAATATCTGTGTTATACAAATAGCCATACCTAGTTCTGTTGCATGTAAGTTCTGTTTCTCATCTTCATGATTTCCAGCTCTCCACTGACCTAACACTTCCTGAAAGGACTGGGCAGAAGCTTCTTCATTGAATGACCCTTCACACAAGAGCTTCTCTCTTGGATTTTTACATTCTACTTTTTTTGTTATGGCAATATCCACCTAAATCAAATAAAACAAAATTTAAATATGCTTTCTTAAATTTTCTGTATGTAAAAATACAAGTAGGAGTAATTATTAGTCATTATGAATCTCTTTGAATAGAATGTTTTAAGCTGTGTTTATTTATGTTGTACTGCTTTCTTAAATTCCTATTAGCAATTAAAAATGTTTTTTCTGAAATTAGCAAATCAAGAACCCATAGAACTGATGATTTATTGTGCTATTCACCAGTATTCAGGGCTGCAAGAGCCTATTTTCCAATCTTTCTATTTCCCCAATCTCTTGCTCCCTACACCTTGCCCACAACAACAAGAGCACTGCGTTTTTAACAGTAAATGTGAGTATGCCACTCTTCTGCTCAACCCCTCCACTGATTCTGTATAAAATCCCAAGTTCCTAGTAGGACATGTAGGAATCTACAAAATGTTGTCCTTTTTTTTTTTTTTTTTTTTTTTTTTTGACAGGCAGAGTGGACAGTGAGAGACAGACAGACAGACAAAAGGTCTTCCTTTTCCCTTGGTTCACCCCGCAATGGCTGCTGCAGCCAGTGCACCAAGCTGATCCAAAGCCCAGAGCCAGGTGCTTCTCCTGGTCTCCCATGGGGTGCAGGGCTCCTCCACTGCACTCCCGGGCCACAGCAGAGAGCTGGACAAGAAGAGAAGCAACCGCGACAATCCAGCGCTCTGACCCGGACTAGAACCCAGGGTGATGGCGCTGCAGGCGGAGGATTAGCCAAGTGAGCCACGGCGCCGGCCAATGTTGTACTTTTTCACCTTTTACTTCATTTCCTTTCATTCTCCCCTTCATTCACCCTGCTCCAGCTAAACTCACATTCTTGCAGCTCCCCCTCAAGCATGTTCCCTCTTAAGGGCCTTGCCCTAGCTATAAACGATGCCTAGAATAAGCCTTCTCCATAGCTTCAGTCAGCCATTCTTCACATTTTACTCTCTATGTCTCAATACGATCTACTCAGAGAGATCTCTGCTAAAAATCCCAAATATAATAGTACCTTTCCCCCTACTTTATAATCCTTTAACTGCCTTGTGTTTCTCCTATTGCATAGTTCTGTGTGAATTCACTCTTCATGTTTGTTTATTGTCTGTTTTTCTCCATTAGAAGATAATGAGAATGGAGATTTTGTCTTTTTTTTTTTCAGTGCCTAAAACAGTGCCTCACATTGAGTTAGACGTTCATTGAAAGTTAGTCGAATTTATGAAGTTTTTTCACGCATATGAAACATTGTATGCTTCTCGGTCAGGGAAAGAATTGATTCCAGTACAGTACATAGATCCAAACTGAAAATGGAGAATAAAGGTAGGATTCAGCAATTATCAGTGTATCAGAAAAACAAATCGACCAAATTAAGAAACATAAGTAAAATAAAATCCACACCAATGGCTAGACTATCAAATGTGAATTGTTTGTTCTAATTAAACTGCTAAATGTCTAATCTGAACCTGTTAGACACAAAAATAGATAACTGAGTTCAGCCCTTAACTGAAAAACAAAAATTGACAGACTTAGTATTGAAAATACATTGTTAAAAATATATACAAAAATGTTAACTATAAGTAAAATATATGTGAGGGCCTGTTAATCACCAGACACTGTACTAGCTGCTGGTCACAGAAACTTGGGTTAATATATACACAACAGAAATAGGTTCAAGGAGCACATACAACTCAACAGAGGTATCTGAACTGGGTTTTGTAAGATAAAATAAGAATTGTTCTTAGAACTAAAATATAAAAAAAAAATTGTTCTTAAAGCTATATGCAAAATAAATGAAATTTGTTATCTTTTATAAATATTTTTTAAAAAATGAAAAATAAACAAATGATGATACATTTTAAAAAATCAGAAATCCATAAGCAAATGTGACGAAGGCACTATTCCAAAGATAGAGAATGGAATATAAGCTTAGTTAGGGAGTCAGTCAGCATGGCGGGAAGGACAGAACTATAAGTAAGTTTGTACTGATTAGCAAAAGTGGAAGATGGGAAAATATAATCAGTGACAAGACAAACAGCGGTTCTGGCCATACAGAGAAAATGGACTTGTCTATCAAAAATAAAAAACAGAAAAAAAATTAAAAATTACACACAGCACTGTGGGAGAGAGAGAGAATTCGAAGAGTGAGTTTATATTTAAGGAACCCAATTAAAATGTTACAGCTATTTGGCCATATCAACCAATATTATAAATGTGTAATCCCTTAACCTAGTAATTTCAGAATTCTATTACATTAATGTACATTCATATAATGAAATCAAATTTTTTCAAAATTATACTCCATATTTTAATATGTACTCACAAAATATTGAAACAGTTAACTGTTCATCAATAGTAGCTAGATGTTTAAAAAGTCATTTTCCATTCAGTAAATGAAGTATTTTAGTCTATACAGAATGTGAAGGCTCCAGAATGTACTTATATGAATATGAAAACTATAGTGTTAAGCATAAAAAACATGTTAGGAAATCAATATGCAGAGTATATTAAGATTTGTGTATAGAAATACATACATACAGAACTACAAATGTCAATAGACCCCTGGAAGGGGAGCAAACAAAAGGTAACTACTTTATAAACTAGTTGTCCTTCAATTGTGGTATCTGGAAAAGTATCAAGGACAGAATCAGTAAGCAAACATTCAAGAGATGCCATTTTTGGATGGCAGGTTGTGTGGAGTATGGTGACTTTGACAAACCAAATTATGCATCGTCCTCCCCTCAACTCCCCATTCATGTGTTAAAGCCCTAGAGACAGGTTCTATGAGGAAGTAAATAAGGGTAAAAGGTCATAAAGGTGAGGCCTTAATCTGATAGGCCTGGTCTACTCCTATTGATTTCCGGTATGCTAGTATATTCTCTACCCCCATTCCTTTTTCTCCACGTTGTACACAGAGGAAAAGTCACTGAAGGACACAGTAAGCTGGCAGCCATTTGGAAGCAAAGACAAAAAGCCTCAGCAGAAACTGAAACTACCAGGACTTTGATCTGAGATTTCTAGCCTACAGATTTGATCTGAGATTCTAGCCTACAGAACTGGGAGAAAAGAAGTGCTGGTTGTTTAAAGTGCTCAGCCTTTGATATTCTGTTAGGACACCCCAAGCAGACTAATACAGAGAAGGAGAATGAGAACGGACTGTAGAAAACAACTGTCTTTGTTGCCTTGGAAAGCTAGATGAGGTACCTCGAACAGTGACATCTTTAGGTTGGCGAAAAGAGAAGATGCATTTAGCTTTAAGATACTGAGAGTTAGGACTAAGTTGGAAGATATGTATGGGAATCCAGGAAGCAAAATGTCAGTGTGTCTCTGTACCCATCCTGCCTTCAAAAAGAAGCATTGAAAACTAAGTAGCTTGAAACAAAATGGTTTAAGTATGAATGATTCCAGTGGCTCTCCAGGGCAGCTCTTTTCTAAGCAATGAAGCATAGATATAAGACATTTGCATCTTAGAGCCATACCAAATTGGAATTCCTGGCTTCCACATAGCTGTGGCAGTGTAAGAAAACCAAAGATAGAGGGTTTTAGATTGTCTTTTAAATGTTTAACTCAAAAATGTTAAATATTACTTCCACGTAGAGCTGGACATAATCTTTCTGATTTCTAAAAAGACTAGGAAATTCAAAGGAGCTACTGGATAGCCAATCAGAGCATTCTTCACCCTCTAAGCACATGGTATCCCTCTAAGATCTCTTTCAATATCCCCACATTCCTGAAGAAAAAAAAAAGTTCAAAAGGGCTGAGTAGTTTTTCTAGTTTTACAAAACTATAAGAAAGTCAGCAGCAGAATTACAAATCAGTGTTCCAGTTTCAAAAATCTAAGTCCTTCCTTAAACTGCACCCCTTTCCAAGGATACCCCCGTTGGTTTAAATCCATTTAAAAGCCCTAAGGCAGATATCCGACTTGGCACCATTGTGACACTTCCAGCCATTAGAATTACTTGAGAGTGTGCCTTGAAAATCAGATTCCTGGCTCAGACATTTGGGCTATGAGTTTAGATGCTGTTTGAGGTACCTCCATGCCATTCTTGAGTGCCTGTGCCTCTCATACTCTAGTGCTGGTCCATACCTGATGCCAGCATCCTGCTAATTCACTCCCTGGGAAGCAGGACCTGGGTCCCTGTCAACCACGTGGGAGATCCACATGGAGTCCCTGTCTTGTGGTGTAGACATGGCCCAGCCCTGGCTGTTGTGGGCATTTGGGGAGTAAAAGAATGGGATTCTCTGTCTCTCTCCCTCCCTCTCATTTTTTTTTTAAGTCTGTCTCTTGAGGGCTAACCTAGATGTAAGAGGGGAACAGAATTTTGATGGAAGACTCAAGGATTCACAAGTTCAACACCTTGCATATGTTTCTGATTCTTCTTACAGTTTGAAAACTACTGCTCTTCAGCATAGAGTGCTGAATCCATGAGGGTTCTCTCTTTAGTGTGTGCTTTGAATATAGGTGCACACCCAGATGCCTGCAAAAGTGAATCCCCACTGAGAATAGTCACTGAAATCAATGATATGCCGTTAAAACCACACATGTCTCAGCCCCACCCTACAGAGAAATTGAACTCAATAATGTACATTCTTTTATCAATTCTCCAATTGATCTTAACATATACCATTAAATTAATGTTTTTAAGTTAATACAAGATGCAGAGGGTCTATATAGTATACATACAAGGGTACTTCAAAACATCTGTGTAGAGTGGAAAAGATAAGTTTAATTTATTGCAAAAACACTTTTGAAATCCATGCATACTTTTCTAATGGTACACATCTCGATGAACTTTTTAAAGAGTTCTTGTATGTATGAATTTGAAAAGGTTTTACACCAAAATCAGCTTATCTTTTAATTCTATATTTCCATGAACATTGTGAAGCATTTATTGTAAGGACTAAAAGCACAAAGTGTCAGGGCCAGTGCTGTGGGACAGTAGGCTAAGCCTCTGCCTGTGACACTGGCAGCCCATATTGGCACCAGTTTGTGTCCCAGCTGCTCCTCTTCCAATCCAGCTCTCTGCTTACAGCTTGGGAAAGCAGTGGAAGATGGCCAAAGTGCTTAGGTCCCTGAACCCACATGGGAGACCTGGAATAAGCTCCTAAATCCTAACTTCAGATCAGCCCAGCTCTGGTCATTGCAGCCATTTGGGGAGTGAACCATCAGATGAAAGACCTTTCTCTCTCTCTCCCTCTCTCTGTAACACTACATCTCAAATAAATAAAATCTTAAAAAAAAAAAAAAAACTTACACGGCTATTGTGATTATTAGATCAGAAAAAGCAAATAAAGCATTCAGCACAATGACTAGAATAAGGTGTTAAATAAATACTAGCTGTTGATTTACCCCTCTTATTTTAGACAGGCTAAATAAGATAAAACAGCAAGCACAAAGAAGAAGCCTCTAAAACCCCAGCTTCCATGTGATGATCAAAAGCAGATTTTGGTAAAGTCTGAGTTCAACTTAAGTTCCCCAATCAATTACACCTCGAGAAGGTCATAAAAACAGTTATTTGCCACTATTCTTCCATCTTTAAAAGAATATGGAAGAAAAGACAAAGGGAAATAGCTAATGTAAAATATTTAGGGTAAGGGCCAGCATTGCATTATAATGGATAAAGCAATTCCTGTCTGCTACACTTCTGATCCAGCTACCTGCTAATGGCCTGGGAATGCAGTAGAGGACAGCCCAAGTGCTTGGGCCCCTGCACCCATGTGGGAGGCACAGAAGAAGCTCCTGGCTTCAACCTGGCCCAGTCCTGGCCATTGCAGCCATCTGGGGAGTGAACCAATGGACGGAAGACCTTCCCTCTCTCTCTCTCAACTCTTTCAAATAAGTAAATAAATCAAAAAAAAAAAATTAGGGCAGTGTCAGGCCCTCAATAAATTATTATAATTACCAGGCTGTAACTCTTTAAGTGACTCTTCACAAAATACCCTTGGTAGATCCATTAGAAATGAAATCCATGAAAATTATGTTGACTTTTCTGTAAAATCCAAGCATAGTTCCTTTGCTGGAAAGAGGTCCTCCAAGCATAGAGCACATTTTCATTTATGTTCTTTAAGTATGTGTTGGCAGTTCAACACACTTAAGTTCAATCCAAACTTGGTCATCAATTTGTAAACTGTGTGACTCTGGCAAATTAGACACCATTTCTGAACTACAGGAGAAAAGTGAGTGACTTCTGAAACAATGAAGATTATACCATAGACCAAAATTTTAAGTTCATTTCTCAGTAAAGAATAAACACATCTATTATAAAAAATATAGATGTGAGCTGATAAAAGCTTATCTAGCACATTGTCAGTTCAGTAGTCAATCTGAATAAGAACCAGAATTTGCTACAAGTCTGGTTTAAGTAACTGTAAATTGCCTGTCCCCTAAAGTGCTTTGAAAAGTTCTGTATTTTTGCCTATCTGAAGTTCAATATATTTCATCATTGTTTTTTAATGTTTCCTCCAAATACCGGCTCAGTCCCTGAGAGGGTAGAAACACCCAGAAAATCTTATGGTCAAAAGACCATTCATCAAAAAGATCAATGTTCGGTGGAACCCAAATTCTCCCTGCGAAAGGCTTTCTTACAGCCCTGATATTTTTGAATAATAAGACACAAACCCATATTAAATAATAACTTTATAAAATAATCTGTAAAACTTTACAGTCTAGTTAAGAATATGAATGATGGTTGCCATACTCATATAAGATAGACAATGTCTAGTCTATTTCCCACAGCTTACCCCTGAACTGTTCCCCTGCAGTACAAGTTGGGGTATATTCTGAGTTTTATTGCTCTCTTTTGTAGTATTCTCCACTTTGGGTTCATCTGGATTAGCTTCTTTTATAAATTGATGGGCTACATCCAATGCACTGGGTAATATTTCAGATTTCACCTTCTAAAAAAGAAACAAAATACGATTTGATTAAAGAATCAAATGTTAGACTAAGTAATTTACATACCTCCAACAATCTATGAGTCCTAATATTCAATTCAATTTAATTAACTTTAAAAAGCAAAATTGAGGGTTGTATCAATCAATATAATAATAACATCTGGCATCTTCTTAGGGGACTAGGTAGGGTTCATACAATGCTAAGCATCTTAAAAACATTGTATCACTTAATCTCAAGGCAAATGTTTTATCTCTAAAACATAACTATGAGAATACCCATTTTAAAGATAAAGAAACTAAAGTTCAGAGAGTTTAAACAACTTGTCATAAGTCACATGGTGAGTGGATAGCAGGGCTGGAAAATGATCCCAGGTATGCATATCATTTTAATGACTCATAGTCTTTGCACTATGCCAACCACAAATAGACAGATTTTGTGAACATGATAGCTAAAGAACTAAGTATAGCTAATCTAGAAGGAGCATGATTAAGCAGTAATGAGTAGTCCTTAGTGATAAAGCATCTTCAAAAAGAATACACTATTCAAAAGTTCACAACAGGATCTGCCTATCTTCATGTTGTCCTAGTAAATGCCAAGTTGTTCCTTATTTCACATCTTTGGTCCTGAGACGACTTACCAGGATAGCCTTTGCTCACCTTTCATCATCTTTGCCTGGAAGCCTTCTACTTCTCCTCCTGTATTTATCCTACCTTATTCCCAAAGGTTCATGTGGAAGTATCCACCCCATGTACCTCCTTAATACCCTAAGTGCATCTCTACTAGTCCTTACTTTAATGGTGTTACATGACCTTTAGTTGTCAGTCTATCCCATCATACCACACAAGGTCATAAAGTGAAAAGAATTTTTTTAAATAGCCTATGGAAAATGGCATATGGTAAATATAAGGTACGGGGAATGGAGTAGAGTAGAATAATTAAAATAAATAGTTGAGAAAAAGAATTACAGGAGAAGACAACAGAACTTCCCCCATGCCTTCAGAGTGGCCGGCAATGAACAGACAAATTTTGGAAAGGTCCTACTCCATAGGGTTTGTTATCAGAAACTACCTCAGTGTAACCCAAGACTGGGGTACTATATGAGCTTGAACTACACTCCAGGGGAAGAGTCTGAATCTTTAGAGGCTTTATAAAAACCTGGTATTAGGAAGACAAGAAATAGATTTTACTTTTTAGCAAATGTCCTCAACAAAGAAGAAAAATTCAGGAAGGATAAGAAATAATTATCTTGTATTCTCCTTTGGAAATATGACTATTTAAAAATTTTCAGCTAGTTAGCATTTAAACAGCAAAGATTACACTGAAACTTTCCAGTCATGACCTTTTGTAAATCTATTAAGATTCATTGCAGTCTGATTCTGGAATAAATCAGTGAACATCAAATTAACTAGTGTAATTTTACACAGAACTAATAAATAAATAACCTAGGAAAAAAGTGGCAAATGTGACCTATGCACATACATCAGCCTGTGATGGATGTATACAAGACTGTGACGTCTCAATGACTTTCAAAAAGCCCCATATGGACCTATGTAGCACTTCATTTTAAAAGAAATTCAAGCAGTGTTGTTAATGCTTCAGCCTGGTAGAAATATCTGTATTTTAGCTAATATTTTTAAAACAGAGTAGTCCAAAGTAAGCCTGATTTTTCAGTTTCTTTTTAAGAAGGCCCATGAATTTCAAAGGCAATAACAACGTCTGTTTTCATCTTGTGTTTATAAAATATCGAAACCAATGTTATTAACTGTAAATATCAAGGTAGAATTACACAAACATACATTTATTTAAATAACACAAACCAAATATTACTTCTATCCTAAAAATAAATCCTGCTATCCATATTCATTTATTTTTATATTTATGTAGTGTATTAGATAATCTAAAATGGCAAAAAATTTGATTCTAAATTTAAATTTATTGCCAAAAATTACGATAAACATCATGAATAAATAAAATGTAGTTCTTTCTGAATATCTTAAAGTCTTGTTAATTCCATAAAAAAGTGAAATAAATAAAAAGCCAATATGCGAGAATGCCCTTCCCAAAAACATCATACATTTAAATACCACCTTTCTCCATAGTGTGACTGTGTATATGTATGTTATTTTCTTAATATTTAAACAATCATATATGGAAAGAAAGTGGATAATATGATCTACATTATATAAAGCAAAAAGAAAATCCAAGTTTAGAGACCATAGGTCAAAATCAAATGACTACAAAATGTTGGGACTTAAACGAGAAGCAAAAAACTTTTTACTTTTAGACTAACCGCTTTTTCCTACTGAATTTATGTAAGCCTTCATAACACAGAAAGTGTGTCCTATCTTTGATCTATTGAAATTGAAAGTGTTAAATTTTATTTCTAACATATTTAAATATTCTTCTTTTAGTTTATAAAAAACTGCAAAATTATATTCTATAAATAATTGACTATTTAAAGATTAGCTGGACTAGTTTTGTTATTTTAACTGCTTATTTTTATAATTTATCAAATATATAAAAATAAATCATATTTCCACAATATTAACATGTAAGAAATGCAGGTTAAAACCAGTTCATGAATTGTATTCCCCTAAGATAACTATTTTTAACAGCTTGGAAAATATTGTTGAAATGTTTTGTCTCTACTTAGTACACACAAGTATTTAACTTAGTAATATAACAATTATTTTAAGTATTAATAAGAAAGTGAAAGATATGGCTATAAAACACTTAAAATATATAAACATAAAAAATATATAAACATAAACATGAGTTCAATATCATAATAATGGCCCCCATCCGCGACTGACCACCACCATCTGGAACAATGCTATCCTGGGAGACCTGAGAATGGTGCCTCAGGGACCTTGGCCCAGCCCCATTGCTGGGGGCCCACATGTCACTCTGCACTGAGGATGGGCACTCTGGTAACACTAGCCCCTCCACCACCAGCAACACAGGCTGCTTCGGCATCCATCCAACCTGACCAGAACTGGGCCAGTGCGTGTGCATGCCTGGGCCTGCTCTCTCTTGCCAAAGGCCATCAGCTGACCCACACAAGCCCACTAGCACTAAGAATGAACACTCTGGAGCTCCACTGCTGCTATGGATTGCAGGGAGGCTACACTGTGGTGTAACTAGAATTAAAGCTAAAGCAGTCCACCAGGCTGACATCCAATGACACATCTTGAGGAAAAAGTCTTTCACCAAAAACTACCCCGTAAAAGCAGTAGAGACAGTAGTCTTTCAGATGCAAAATTATCAGTGTAGGGACACCGAAAGTTCAAGTATGAATGTGACACCCTCAAGGGAACACAGTCGCTGCTTAGCAGCCAAATGATACTGACAAAATGCCTCATAAAGAATTCAAAGGAATTATATGGCAACTCAATGACATATGAGAGGAGAGACTACAGAGTGTTTAACCAGTAGTAGGAAAGCAATGCATGGCATCCCTGAGAAATTCAGCAGAGATCCTGAAAAGGAATCAAACAGAAATACTGCAAATGAAGAACTCAGTAAATGAATAAAAAATTGTTAAATGACTCAGTCACGGCTGCAGCTCTTGCGACAGCCCAGCCCAGCCCAGCCAAGCGAGCGCCTATTGTGGCCACCTGCCCACTGCGTGTGCTCCGCGCCCTGGTGCCCTGGGCCATGGCAGGCTTCACATGGCTGGAGAGAAGAAACGCCAGGGTCCAGGCCCTGCAGCAGCAGGAGGACAAGGACAAGCAGGAGGACCAGAGGGGCAGGGCCCTCGGCGGGAGCTGCAGGATGAGCGCGAGCGGCAGAAAGCAGAAGGTGATGTGGCAAATGTCAATCAGCGCGTCAGCTCCTGGAGGAGGAACTGGACAGAGCTCAGGAACAACTGGCCACGACCCTGCAGAAGCTGGAAGAGGCCGAAAAGGCTGCGGATGAGAGCGAGAGGGGAATGAAGGTGACAGAAAACCGGGTCATGAAAGATGAAGAGAAGACGGAAATCCAAGAGGTGCAGCTCTTAGAGGCTAAGCACATTGCTGAGGAGGCGGACCATACATACGGGGTGGCTCAGAAGTTGGTCATTCTAGAGGGCGACCTGGAAAGGGCAGAGGAGCGTGCAGAGGTGTCTGAACGAAGATGTGGTGACCGGGATGAAGAGGTCAAGAATGTCACTAACAGTCTGAAATCGCTGGAGGCTGCATCTGAAAAGCATTCTGAAAAGCAGGATAAATACGAAGAAATTAAACTTCTGTCTGACAAGCTAAAAGACAGGTGCAGAATTTGCAAACGAACTGAACTGTATGTAACCAGAAACGAAGAGTCTTGTGCCAACAGAAACTGCAGGGCTCCACATCTTCTCTTCCTTTTGTTATTGCATCTTCGCCTTGCTGGAAATGTCAAGCCAACTAAGAATATGTGACCAAATATTTTATATCAGAGAAGCTTTGCACACATGTTCAATCTAGTCCTTTTCCTTTTTTCCTTCAAATGGCACCAGTTTTTCTGCTCTATTTTAGCCTGAAGTTGCATGTATTCCTAAGACAGACAGGGCTATTTCCCACTGAGAGTCCCCCCTTAAGACTGAGGTCATTTGGTTCTGGGGCAAATAGACAACCTCACGTTTTCAAGAACACAGACTCTTAATAATCTGTCTAGTCATGGATTGATTTAAAATGCTGAATATAAACTTCTGGGTCCCTGTCTAGGGACTACAGGAAGCTAGTGGCTATCACATTAATTTGGGTGGGTATTATCCATCCAGAGAAGAAAAAAAAAGGGAGGGGGGAAGGCTACTATGGGAAGTCGTAAACCACAGATCAACCTGGCCCTTGTCCACACTCTACTGTGCAGAACAAGCATTCTGTGAGAGTGAGCATGAGAATGCACGGGGAGTAGTCACAATAGTTTCCCGGGTATTTTCTGGATAGCCCCTTGATGTTTTGCCCTTCTCCAGGTTTCTCTCATTCCCAAGTTGTTCTGTGAGGAGCAGGTGTCTTGTGCCAACAATGACCCATGCTTGTCTGCATGAATATGAAGTTCAGTCTTATTCAGGTCAGCCCTACCAAAAGGCTGCTGGCCACCAATAAATTCAGCAAGGGTTTTTGTTTTTGTTTTTGTTTATTTCTATTATCACATATTGGGCGGAAGAGGCCTGTCTGGTAGCCAGAAAAGTAATTGGCTTCATGCTATCTCCATACTTGAAGGAACTGCAAAGTGAGAATTTCTGTATCTAGGACTTTCCAATTCCTTCACCAGGAACAAGTTAATAAAAGCACAAGAAACTCCTGATGAAACTGGATATGGAGTATTTTGTAGACAGCAGCTGCACATTTTTTGCTTTCTTACATTTCTGCTTTCTCAGTTAACATCTCAGAGCTGAAACATTCCACATTCCCTGCACTGTGGGGGCCAATTCACTGTGGGGAGTAGAGGGGAGAGGAGGGGAGGGGAGGGGAAGAGAAGAAAAAAAAGGAAAGAAAAGAAAAAGAAAAAAAAACAGAATTTCAAAAAGAGCAAAAACAGAGAACTCATCAACAACAGACTGCCCTTACAAAATATACAAAGAAATCCTACAACCAGAAGCAAAAAAAAGAGAATTTCCATCATGAAAACATTTGAAAGTATAAAACCTGTAGAAGAGGAGATAAATAAAAAAGACATAAGAGTATCAAGCCTTACAATACAATAAATAAAACCACAAGGATGAATGAGAAGAAGAAAATAACAAGGGACAATCAAAATAATTTAAAAGATTGGAAAAACTGTCTTTATTTAACAATAATAACTCTGTGAAGGGAATGTAGATTCACTGGATGGATTAAAAAATAATATGTGAAATAAGGCAATGTGATACTCCATGCAAATGAAAACCAACAGCAAGTAGCAGTAGTTAAAATAAGTCAGACAAAATAGACTAACACAAAAAGCAGTAAATAGAGTCAAAAAAGGTCACTATATAAATATCTAGGTATAAATTCAACAAAATGATGTAAAGAATATAAATATGAGAATATATGCACCTTATGTGAAAGCATCCAATTTTATAAAATAAATATGATCAGCTCTAACAAGAAAAATACATTTCAATATGAGAGAAATACAATTCAATGAGATGTTAAATACATTTCAACATCATCCTGTCAGTAATGCACATGAAATAGTAATTATATTATATATTATATAATTATATATTGAATAATTATATATTATTATACATATAATAAAATTGTATGTGTAATTATATAATTGTAATTATATATTTTATAGAATAGATAATAATTATAATAATGCAAATTATTTTAAATAATTTATTCACTGAGAAAAAAATCATAAAACCATTCCTTCCATTCACAACAGATACAAAAAATAATAAAATACCTAGGAATAAATTTAACCAAGAATGTGAAAGACTCTGTGAGGAAATTACAAAGCACTAGCAAAACAACTGAAGGAAATGAAAAAAAAAATGGGTAGGATTTCTCATGTTCATGTATTGGATTGAGTTAACATTACTTAAAATGTACATACTATATAAAGTAATTTATTGATTCAATGGAATTTCCAGGAAAATCCCAATGGCAATCCTTATATAACCCTAAAAAATCTTGGAATTTATATAGAGCAGGGGCCAGCACTGTGGCACAGCGGGTTAATGCTCTGGCCTGAAGCGCTGGCATCCCATGTGGGCGCCGGTTCATGACCTGGCTGCTCCACTTCCCATCCAGCTCTCTGCTATGGACTAGGAAATTAGTAGAGGATGGCCCAGGGTCCTTGGATCCTGCACCTATGTTGTGGCCAATTGGGGAGTGAGCGAGCAGATGGAAGACCTCTCTCTTTCTCTGCCTCTCCTCTCTCTGTGTAACTCTGACTTTCACATAATAAATCTTTAAAAAAAAAAAAAAACCCAAAAGCCAAAGCAATCTTCAACAAAAAGCACAAAGCTAGAGATATCATAATACGTGACTAGAAGACATACTAGAGAGATATAGTAATAAGCCACACATCTGTAGCATAAAAATAGACACACAGATGGGTAGAAAAGTATACAGATCTCAGAAATAAATGCATTCATCTGTAGATAACTGAGTCTCAACAAAGGAACCAAAATATACATTGGAGAAAGGACAACCCATCAATAAATGGTATTAGGAAAACTGTATATCCATATATAGAAGATTGAAACTTGACCCCTTCCTTTCATCTTATACAAAAATCAACCCTAAATGGATCAAAGACCCATAACTATGGAATTTCCTTAAGAAAACATAAGTGAAACACTTTAAGACATTGGTGTAGATAATAACATTTTGAATAATATCCCCAAAGTACAGGAAGCAAAAGCAAAATTGGACACATGAGATTATATAATACTAGGAAATTTCTGCACAGCAAGAGAAACACTTCACAGGGCTAGGAGACAAAATTCTACAAATTGGATAGAATTCCCTACAAAATGGGAGAGAATCCAGCCAACCATTCGTTTGGCAAGGTCTCCACATCTCGAAAATGTCAGAAATTCAAAAAACTCCTTTCAATTTAAAAATGGGCAAAAAGACTGAAGAGATACAAATATTCTGCAAATAAAATAAAATATGGTCATTATCAATATCTATCAAGAAATGCAAACTAAATTATAAACAAAATCTTACCTCAAAGCAGTTATTACCTAAAAGACAAAAGATAGCAAATTCTGGTGGTAGCATGGAGAAAAAAAGACCCATTATACACTTTTGGTGGAAAGTAGCATATACATTTTGGAGATCAATATGGAATTTTCTCAAGAAGTTAAAAATGATCTACCCTGTGACACAGCCATGTCACAGATAGCAAAATAAAAATATCAAAAAGCGAGCTGCATTGCTAAGATTTTTACAGCTGTACTCACAAGAGGCAAGATACAGAATTGTCCAAGATGTCCATCTAAGCATAAATGGATAAATAAAACAGTATATATAAACATACACACACAATAGAATAGTATTTGACCATAAAAAGTATAAAGTTCTGTCACTTGCAGCAAAATTGGAAGAAACTGGAATATAGTATGTTAAGTGAAATGAGACAGACAAAAGAAGAATACTGTATGTTCTCACGCTTATGTGGAAACTAATAATACAATTGATCTGAATGTAGAGTATTAGACTGGGAAGGATACAGGCAGGGAGACATAAGGGGATTAGAAAAAGCTACCAGAGGCAGGTGCCGTGGCTCAACAGGCTAATCCTCCGCCTTGAGGCGCCGGCACACCGGGTTCCAATCCCGGTCGGGGCGCCGGATTCTATCCCGGTTGCCCCTCTTCCAGGCCAGCCCTCTGCTGTGGCCCGGGAGTGCAGTGGAGGATGGCCCAAAGTGCTTGGGCCCTGCACCCCATGGGAGACCAGGAAAAAGCACCTAGCACCTGGCTCCTGCCGTCAGATGAGTGCGGTGCGCCGGCCGCAGCGCGCCGGCCGTGGCAGCCATTGGAGGGTGAACCAACAGCAAAGGAAGACCTTTCTCTCTGTCTCTCTCTCTCACTGTCCACTCTACCTGTCAAAAAAAAAAAAAAAAAGCTACCAGAATTTAGAGTTGGGTTCCACACCACAGTGGGGTGACTGTAATTCACATTAGCACAATAGTTATTAGGCTATGATGATAAAGAAATGCAAATACTTAATTACTTGATTTTACTCTGCAAATATTGCAATGCTAAAATGTACCACATGAAATGTATAAATGTTATGTAAATAAATAGATAATAATTTTTTAATTTTATTTAGTAAATATAATTTCCAAACTACAGTTTATGGATTACAATGGCTTTTTACCCCCCATAACTTCCCTCCCACCCGCACCCCTCCCATCTCCCACTCCTTCTCCCATTCCATTCATATAAATATTCATTTTCAATTATCTGTGTATACAGAAGATCAATTTAGTATGTATTAAGTAAAGATTTCATCAGTTTGCAACCACACAGAAACACAAAGTGTAAAATACTGTTTCAGTACTAGTTATAGCATTACTTCACATTGGACAACACATTAAGGACAGAGATCCTACATGAGGAGTAAGAACACAGTGACTCCTGTTGTTGACTTAACAATTTGACACTCTTGTTTATGGCGTCAGAAAATTCCCTAAGGCTCTAGTCATGAGTTTCCAAGGCTATGGAAGCCTTTTGAGTTCGCTGACTTAGATCTTATTTAGACAAGGTGATAGTCAAAGTGGAAGTTCTCTCCTCCCTTCAGAGAAAGGTACCTCCTTCTTTGATGGCCCATTCTTTCTACTGGGATCTCACTCACAGAGATCTTTCATTTAGGCTTTTTGTTTGTTTGTTTGTTTGTTTCCCAGAGTGTCTTGGCTTTCCATGCCTAAAATACTCTCATGGGCTCTTGAGCCAGATCTGAATGCCTTAAGGGCTGATTCTGAGGCCAGAGTGCTAATTAGGACATCTGCCATTCTATGAGTCTGCTGTGTATCCCACTTTCCATGTTGGATCGTTCTCTCCCTTTTTGATTCTATCAGTTAGTATTAGCAGACACTAGTCTTGTTTGTGTGATCTCTTTGACTCTTAGACCTATCGGTGTGATCAATTGTGAACTGAAACTGATCACTTGGACTGGTGAGATAGCAGTGGTACATGCAATCTTGATGGGATTGTATTAGAATCCCCTGGCACATTTCTAACTCCACCATTTGGGGCAAGTCCGATTGAGCATGTCCCAAATTGTACAAAGTAACACTGAACCACATTTTAATAAAATATTTTAAAATTTTAAAACAACTTAAAGATGATTTTCTTTTCACTTTCTGAATATGAAATTTAAATACAATAGTAGTACATGTATAGCAATAGCAAGAGAATAGAACTAGAAATGTGTAAAATTACCTGGCAACTGTTATACATGCTAAAAATGTTTTTAAATCAAACCAAAACAGCCTTCAGGGCACACAGTAAATATCTCTCTTTGTAGCATAGAAGCTAAAACTAGACTCAAAGAATGTGATTTACTGCCAGCATTTCCAGATTGTCCCACATCCTTCACTACACAGTGTGATGGTAGGATTTCATCTAGGAACTGTTCTAAATTCTCACCTGAACTTTTTTTTTCTCCCTAGGATGATATTATCTTTCAAATTACTCTCTGAAAGAATCCATCACTCTGACAATGTATCATTAATCAAAGTAAAGAGGGTTGATATTTTATAGCATTTTGGAATGGATGGCACCTTGTAGAAGTTAAAGTCCAAGAGTAAAAGTTTTAGTTTAGTTAGAAAAATCATATACTCTATAGTTGCATCAGCCTGTCAAAACTCATTTCAACCAGCATCATCCAAAGCCCTGGCTATCCACCAATAAATACTGATTAAATTGATCATTATCTTGACATAGCCATGCTTCCTTATAAGACTAGAAGTTTCAGGTGAAAGAAATCCACACATAGTTTAGATCTATGTTATCTCAATAGATTCAAAGAGAAAAAAAAAGTAGTAACATCTCTCATACAGTTGACTTTGATGGATTTCCCAGTTGCAAAATTTTACATATATTGCAACTACTGTTTTGCATTAAAAATTTAAAAGAAATAAACCTCTAAACTCTTCAGTTCTCTTATTTAATTTGAATTTTCTAGATAAATAGATACAGAGGTAGAGACAGAGATGTACTAATGAATATCCAAAAAGAAAAAAAATGTATTACAACACAACACAAAAACATCAAGCCCATTGGTTGCAATGATTTTTGGATTTTTGAATACTTTACTACAAAATATTTTTAGCAGGATTAAGTTACATATTAATGTGATTTTTTTAAATGTACAAAAGGTCTTCAAAAAGCTAGTGGAAAATGGAATTGACTATTTATTGCAAAAATATTTTTAAATTCATGCACATTTTTCTTAATATATACACGTTGTCATGAACTTTTTGAAGACATCTCATCATGCATGTGTGTGTATGTGTAGTGTGTGTTGCTGTGTGTGTGTACATGCAATTATTTTTTTATTCTTTATTTTTCATAAATTTTGGCATTTAAGAAAACATTACCTGCTCGTATTGGAAATATATTTCCACTTCTCAGTATAGTTTGTTCTGGTTATTTTTATGGAAATTATTTCAGATGCAATCGGTAAATTGGGAAATGATGTCAGCATAACTCTAGAGTTTTACTGATTATCTAGCTTTTCTTTTACAAAATATTACTGTTTTGAACCAATGAAAGGCTCTGGTTACAATAGTGTCATATGATTTGAGTGAGACTTCACATAGCCATAATTTTTCCTTAAGCACTGTTCATTAGGTGGGTGATTTTTCAGAATGGAAAGTTTTTCAATAATCATATATTGCATTAACAATAATGCATGTATATGAAAGAATTATACTTAATTTCTACTAAAAGAAACTTTTTTACTAAAAGTCATCAAAAGATTTGCTCAAGATTTGTTTATCCAAGAAAAACTTTACAGATCGTTTTATATTTGTTAATATATTTGTATTTGTTAATGTATTCATAGCATGAAATACAGTATATTATAGTAATATAAGAATCCAATTACTAACAGTAAGAAATCGGGCTAAGCCTCTCTGAGTTGGGAACTACAAAGTAAAGAAGAAATACTAGTTACAACGAGTAGATAAATTTCTTATATTAGTATGGGTCTACAATAGGACACAAAAGTCCTATTCAGTTATCATGTAGTAAAAATATCTTTGTGAAGAAAAAGCAATTTACCCATAAAAATAGAAAAATTTGAACTTCCTCATTCATTACACAAGGAAGAAAAAGAGAAAAATTATCTTCAATTCTTCTACAATATTAAAATATATCCTCAAAGAGAAAACTATTATTTTGCTTTTCTGATTAATTCATCTTTACAGGTACTCAAAGCTAATTTATTCTCTAAAAGTGGGCTTTATTATAGCCAGTTACGAATTCTCTATGAAAATTCAAGAAAAAGATATCCACAAATGATGTGATCACAAGTTTCATCTACTGTGAGACCAAAAGAAAAAGTTAACCATGTTAGTTGGCAAGGCAAAGGACAGGTATTCCCACATAGAAAACTGGAATTTGAGGAGACGTTCCCCTTATAAATATGAGAAGAAATAAGAGAAAATAGAATATTTATAGGGTGGAAAGAAATTGCAGTGGGAAACTCATAGCCAAATCATGTCTTTAAATCCTGCTGTATTCATCATATTTCTAAAAACAGATATGATATCTGTATGAGCCGTACAAAAATATCAATGTCATAAAAATACTATTTATCACACTTATTGCAAGCTAAATACAAACCAATGCCTGAAAATGTGAAATTCTCTTAGCTGAAGTTTATTGCTTATTTCAGCACATATAACTCTAAGCAGAATTTAAGAGACACTTCTATTTACTTCTTCATAGGTCTGATTTCTATCAGGTTTTAGTAATCAAAGATTTATGTATTATTATTTATCTTTGAAACTTAAAAAGATAATAAGAACTAACAAGGACCTGGACACATGCCATTGATTATAAATGCCATTTATTATTCACTAGATAAAGTTGTCAAACAAAACTAATCTGTATTCAATATTTAGTATTGTCACAAAGTAATGTGAAAACAATAAAATAAAATAAATCTGCTATGGTTAAAATATTTTAAGATTAAGTGTGAAAGCACATAAATATAATAACTCAAAATTTAACATATTATCAAAAATTTATACTATCACCTGGTATCCAGAAAAATAACAAGTGATTTAAGTCTAAATAAATTGTGCCTTTCAAATATTATTATAACGCTAAAATACAAGTAATCTTAAAAGTGAACCAAAACAGAGACAGGAAAATAACAGGTAATTCACACCTGCAATCTTCCTATTTGCAGTTTTGATGCCATATAATTATGCACTATATTAATTCCCTTAGCAAGTACTCACTATTATTTTCAATGAGTATTACATGTATAATGCATCCAGATGAGTTAGATCCTTTCAGCAACTACTCATATTTGAGCTACATGAGAAACAAGTGATTTTATATGCAATGATCTGAATAGCAGGCGTAGCACAATAAACTCACTGACAAACACTAATTAATAATTCATCATATTTGGTTTTGAAGTGTTGGGTTGCTGTTATGTCACACTTGGACTATTGACCAATGGAAAAAAATGCAACAAATAAAGCTACCATAAAAACTTCCAGAATCCATAACAAAATCAAGAAATAACATAGATAACATCTACAAACTATAAAGGTTCCTCAAACATCCAGCATTACTGTGATCAAATGTTCAGACATTTGGCTAGACCAATGATATTTAAATTTCTCCCCCCACAAAAAAAGTAAGACTATATTATCCTCTACTTTGGAGAAGGAGAAAGTCTTTACTTTTAAATATGTCTTTGGGGCAGACATTCGGCACAATGACTAAGTCACAACTTGGGCCACCTGCATCTGAAATGGGGGGAATTGTTTGGACTACTGACTGCTTTCCAACCAGCTTCTTGCTAATGTGTATTCTGAGAGGTAGCGGATGATGGCTACCTTGAATCCCTACCACCAAGGTGTGGTGACAAGGATTGAATTCTGAGCTTCTGGCTTCAGCCTGGCCCAGCCTTGGCTATTACAGACATTTGGGAAGTGAATCAGTAGATGGAAGATCTCTCTCTCTCTCTCTCTCATTCTCTCTCTCTCTCTCTCTCTCTCTCTCTGCCTCCCAAATAAAATGAAAACAAATAAATAAAAATTTTGAAAATATATTTGAGGGGCAGTAGCTGTGGTGCAGTGGGTTAAAGCTCTGGCCTGAAGCGCAGGCATCCCATATGGGCACTGGTTATAGTCCCGGGTGCTCCTCTTCTGATCCAGCTCTCTGCTATGGCCTGGGAAAGCAGTGGAAGATGCCCAAGTCCTTGGGCCCTGCACCCACGTGGAAGACCTGGAAGAAGCTCCTGGCTCCTGGCTTCGGATCTGCGCAGGTCTGGCTGTTGCAGCCCTCTGGGGAGTGAACCAGTGAATGGAAGACCTCTCTTTCTCTCTCTACCTCTCTCTGTAACTCTGTCTTTCAAATAAATAAAATAAATCTTTTAAAAAAAGAAAATATATTTGATAAATCTAGCTCTAAAATTTATTTCACTGTTTTAAAAAAAATGATACAAATTTACTTGAGAAGCAGAGAAAAAGTAAGAGTTCCCATCTACTAGTTTATTCCCCAGTGCTTGCAATAGGTGGGGCTTGGCCAGCTGAGCCAAAATTCAATCCAGGACTCCCACTTGGGTGGCAGGAATCCAATTACTTGAGCCACTATTGCTGTCTTCTAGGGGCCACCTTAACAGGAAGCTGGAGTCAGAAGCAGAGCCAGGAATTGAAATTACACACTCCAATATTCATCGTGGGAGTCTTAGCCAGCTTCTTAGACCAGTAAGCCATGTACTCATCCTGCCTCACTATTCTTGTTGTTCTTTTAAAAAACAACCTTCAAAAAATAATCTACTATAATGCTTTTGGAAGCAATGCTAAGTGTACAACACTGCATTGTTAACTATAGGCACTATGATGTACAGAAGATCTCAAGAACTTATTCATCTTGTTAACTTAAATTTTATACCTGTTAAATAACATTTCTTCATTTCCCCTTACCCCTTCCATTAGTAACCAGTATTCTATTTTCTGCTTCAATGAGGATTGACTTTTAGATACCTCCTACATGAAATCATGCAGTTCTTCTGTGATTTACTTATTTCACATGGATCTTCCAGGTCCATGTTAAGAGTTCTTATCACACACACACACACACACACACACACACACAAAACCACAAGGGGCACAGAAAACCAACTTCTGAAAGAAGCAGATATATTCATTATCATGATGATATCACAGGTATATATGTATATATATCCATATACCATATTTTTGTAGTTCTATATATAAATTATACTTCAAAAGCATTTAAAAAATAGGACAGCCTAAATAACAAAAGCAACATTTAATTCTTTAGACTCATTAATAGCACCCTGTTTGCAAGGCTTTAAACACAAATGGTGCAGGAACGACTGAATTTCTACTAATATTACATCCTAACTAATAAAAGCTAATGTATGGAGCACCTGCTAAGAGCAGAATATGTTTACACTGTTGTAATTTAATCTGGTCCTCACAACAGCCATGCAAGGCTCTGAGCTTGCATATATGAGTTTCATTTTAAAGATTCCCTTAGCCTAAACAGCACAGAAATACCCACTTCTCATTTGGAGATCAATTCATTAAATCCTTATACTGCAGTTACCCTCTCTAGTGTATCAATGACTCTATCTGTCACTTATTTCTGCATTATATTCACTAAACCATTTTGGTTTTTCCAACACTTCGCTGATTCCTCAAATGGTCTCAACCACCAGGTCTGGGTCATACCAAAGCCAGACACCAGGAACTCTACCCAGGTCTCCCGCATGGATGGCTGGGATCCAAGCACTTGGGCCATCATCCACTGACTTCCCAGGAGCTTTAACCAGGAAGCTGGATCAGAAGCCCAGCAGTCAGGTCTTGAACTAGCAATTGTGCTGTGGGATACTGGCATTACATGTGGCTGGCAACTCAGTCCACCGTGCCATAATGCCAGCCCTGTGGAAATTACTTTTAGGTGAAACAAGTCTTCTACAATTTTTTTGACACATAGACAGTAAGAGAGACAGACAGAGAGAAAGGTCTTCCTTCCATTGGTTCACCCCCCAAATGGCTGCCACAGCCGGAGCTGCACCAATCGGAAGCCAGGAGCCAGCTGCTTCCTCCTGGTCTCCCACGCGGGTGTAGGCACTCAAGCACTTGGGCCATCCTCCACTGCCTTCCCGAGCCACAGCAGAGAGCTGGACTGGAAGAGGAGCAGCCAGGACTAGAACCCAGCGCCCATATGGGATGCTGGTGCCACAGGCAGAGGATTAGCCAATTGAGCCACGGTGCCGGCCCCACAAGTCTTCTACAATTAATTGAGTTGTGGTAAGCATTGTAGAACAGCTAATTGGGCCACCAAGAAGCTACATTGGAAGGCCTGGTTTGTGCTTTTTTTTTTTTTTTAAGATTTATTCATTTACTTGAAAGTCAGAGCCACAGAGAGAGAGGACAGGCAGAGAGAGAGAGAGAGGTCCTCCACCCGGCTGGAGCTGAGCTGATACGAAGCCAGGAGCCAAGAGCTTCCTCTGGGTCTCCCACATGAGTGCAGGGGCCCAAGGACTTGGGCCATGCTCCACTGCTTCCCAGGCCATAGCAGAGTGCTGGATCAGAAGAGGAGCAGCCAGGACACAAACCGGAGCCCATGTGGGATGCCGGCACTGCAGGCTGAGGCTTTACCTGCTATGCCACAGCGCCACCCCATGGTTTGTGCTTCTGATCCACCTTCCTGCTAAAACCTGGGAGGCAGCAAATGATGTCTCTGCCACCCACACGGGAGACCCAGATCAAATTCCTGGCTCTTGGATGCTGCCTGGCCCAGCTCTGGCTGTTGTGGGAATCTGGGAAGTAAACCAGTGAATGCAGGATGTCTCTGAATATCCCTTTCTCCCTGTCACTGTGCCTTTCAAATAAACTTTAAAAAATAAAAGTAATCATGGTAGTAATGTATATATCTGTGAATATGCCAAAATTAATTTAAATTGTACATTTTAAATGAATTGTACTTACACAAATTGTATCTAAATTAAGCTATTTTTATTTTTAAAAATCTTGTCAATGACTCCATGACAAGAATTTTTCATATATCTTGTGTATATCTCATCATTCTATTTTATGAAATTCTGAATAATTGAAAACTTAAATGCAAAGCTTTCCAAGGAGTCTGCCTGAATTAAATAAACTTTCAGTCTCTCAAGACTTTAATCAAAACATTCTTGGTATCGGCCTATTCAGAAAGATAAGGACAGGGATAACTGTGTGGCAGCAGGCAAGCATTGTCAGCAATCTTGCAGAAGTTCAGACAGAAGCACAGTTCAGATGGGTGAGAGGTATACCTAGCTTAGAAGCTTTATGATCTGGCAGAGTCAGTTCACAGACTCCAGAGCCCACAATAGATGGACCAATTACAAAACTCACTGCACTCAACAAGACGCAGCTTACTGTGTATACTGTAGTCCCTGTTTAGATGTAATCTGCAAAGCATAGATCGTATTTATCACAAGTACGTTGTCTAGCAACATAGTTGACTTTACCACTTTTATCTGTTTCCCAGAGCTAGAAAGTTAACTAAAGGTCATATTCTCACACTTAAGAAGAAAAGCTTTTGTTAACCTTTCACACCAATGTAAAACATTGGCAGTTCATGTATTTTTTTAATTATCTGCTCTTCAATTAACACTTTGGCCTTCAAAAATATGAGAAAAATTAATTTTTAAATCTAAACTACAGTTTTAAGTTATGTTAGGGAATTGATTTTATCTTATCTCTAGGGACTCATTCATATTTTCATGCATATAAAACTTTTTTTTTCATTTCAAACACTTTGGCAGCCATGTTTCCTTCTGCTGGACCCACTCACACCTGCTTCCACTCTGACCTCCACATGAATTCCCCTGCATATAAAACTTAAGTTATATAGGACAGGTACAAGTATTTGGAATTGAACGATGAACAAAATAGAAACAGTGCTTCTTACAAGATTTGAAATTTATAAGAAATCAGGAATGAGTAAGTAATCAATAGCAATACAGTTTTGGAAATTCTTCAACAGAGGAAATGTAAAGTGATAATCATACTAGAGGTCAGTGAACACAAACCTATAGGGTAAGGAATAAGCATTGTTTTCACATTGAAGAAATAGGTTTTAAATGGAAACATTCAATTGTTTATACAGTTTTAAATATTTTTCCTAAGTGTATATTTCTATTTATCCAGAATATTTAAAAACCTGAACTTTAAAATCATGTAACAATTCTTTTGGGGGAATAATTACTTGCCATCCGCATAATTCTCCTTTTAAATCTTTACTTATTTTCATTTTATTCGAGAGACAGAGACATATAGAGTGAGATCCTCCAACCTCTTGTACACTCCCCAGATGCCCACATCAGCCAGGACTGGATCAGGCTGAAGCAAGGCTCCTAGATCTCGATTCAGCTCTCCCAAATGGGGGGGCAGGGACCCAAGCACTGGAGCCATCATTTGATGCCCCTCAGGGTGTACATCACCAGGAAGCTGGGTATATCTTATTGGTGACACTAGGTGAAGGAACTGAGCATGCTCCATTCTGTCCCTTCTGGGTTCTGTCTTCAAGGTTGCCTGCCCAGGGAGGGAAACTTTGCAACATAGACACAGAGTAATCTTTTGAGTAGGATCTTCCCTAACAAATGAAACATCTGCAATGTGGGGCAGGGCAGGGCCAGGGGGGGGGATTTAATTCAAAGAAGTATCAGGAAGTTGAATTTTTCTTAACATCCATGCCGTAATCACCAATTTCAATTGTTTCAATAATAAAGTTGACTCTGATTTCCACCTTCTGATCTTATATCTGTTGCTCAGTTGGTTCAGAATTTGAATAGCTAATAAAGAGAAGTTTGTACTAGGCCGTCACCGCAGCTCAATAGGCTAATCCTCCGCCTAGCGGCGCTGGCACATCAGGTTTTAGTCCCAGTGGGGGCACAGATTCTGTCCCGTTTGCCCCTCTTCCAGGCCAGCTCTCTGCTATGGCCCAGGAGTGCAGTGGAGGATGGCCCAAGTGCTTGGGCCCTGCACCCCATGGGAGACCAGGAGAAGTACCTGGTTCCTGCCTTCTGATCAGCGCAATGCGCCAGCCACAGCGCGCAGGCCACGGCAGCCATTGGAGGGTGAACCAATGGCAAAGGAAGACCTTTCTCTCTGTCTCTCACTGTCCATCAAAAATAAATAAAATAAAATAAAATAAAATAAAATAAAATAAAGTCATGTACTAAACCTACATAAATTCTGTGTACTCTAAAATTAGGCCAGCAATTAAATACAATTTCACTCTGAATTCCATACTGTTGTGAATCAGATTTTCTTGGAAATCAATGTCGTTATTGGTCTGCTTGAGACTTAGCAAAAAGTATTCTGAGAACACCCAGGGGTAAGTAAAGAAGGAGGACCAAGCCAAGAGAAGAAAAGGTAAATTTCAATGTAATTGTCAATCACAGAGGAGCTATCATGGCCCTTCCAGGTTGTTCCACATTGAGGTAAGAGGGCTGCTGGGATTTGGATCCTCTGCTAGATTACAAATTGGACACAGGCTAACTCCAGGAAGGGAGTGTAACTTAAGAAACAACTACTGTTTGCTTTGGGAAAGTGAAATTACTGAGGCAGAGTTTCAACTCTGACCCATCAGCAGGCAACTCTCCATGCAGTAAGGAATGAGACTCTCAGGTCTAAAGATGAGGATCTAGGTGGGACAACGTCACACCTACAATATGTATATGTGCATTGTTTAAGCCTGGTCCTATTAGCATCATCCACGTACATGTGATGTTACCCAAAATGGCTAGCTAGGATTTCAAAACACTGAATTATTCTTTTTTTTTAATTTTTTATTTTTTATTTATTTATTTTTAATAATGCTTTTATTTAAAGAATATGAATTTCCAAAATACAGTTTATAGATTACAATGGCGTACCCCCCATAACAACCCTCCCACCCGCAACCCTCCCCTTTCCCACTCCCTCTCCCCTTGATTCACATCAAGATTCATTTTCAATTCTCTTTATATACAGAAGATCAGTTTAGTATATATTAAGTAAAGATTTCAACAGTTTTCCCTCACATAGCAACACAAAGTGAAAAATACTGTTGGAGTGCTAGTCATAGTATTAATTCACAATGTATAGCACATTAAGGACAGAGATCCTACATGATATTTTTTTAAATTGATTAATTTTCTATGCAATTTCCAATTTAACACCAAGATTTTTTTCATTTTTAATTATCTTTATATACAGAAGATCGATTCAGTATATACTAAGTAAAGATTTCATCAGTTTGCATCCACACAGAAACACGAAGTGTAAAAATACTGTTTCAGTGCTAGTTATAGCATTACTTCACATTGGACAACACATTAAGGACAGATCCCACATGAGACGTAAGTACACAGTGACTCCTGAAGTTGATTTAACAATTTGACACTCCTGTTTATGGCGACAGTAATCTCCCTAGGCACTAGTCATGAGTTGCCAAGGCTATGGAAGCCTTTAGGGTTCACTGACTTCGATCTTATTCGACAGGGTCATAGTCAAAGTGGAGGTTCTCTCCTCCCTTCAGAGAAAGGTACCTCCTTCTTTGATGGCCCCATTCGTTCCACTGGGATCTCACTCACAGAGATCTTTCATTTAGGTCTTCTGTTTTTTCCAGAGTGTCTTGGCTTTCCATGCCTAAAATACTCTCATGGGCTCTTGAGCCAGATCTGAATGCCTTAAGGGCTGATTCTGAGGCCAGAGTGCTATTTAGGACATCTGCCATTCTATGAGTCTGCTGTGTATCTCACTTCCCATGTTGGATCATTCTCTCCCTTTTTGATTGTATCAGTTAGTATTAGCAGACACTAGTCTTGCAAAACACTGAATTATTCTGAAGATTAACAAAACAAGCATAGTGTGTGCATGAAAGCTGATATTGGTCATTGTCCATTTTAAGAAATCTACAACAAATTTGGTAAGCATAAATAGTGTTCTGACAATATCTGGGGTTCTGCACAGTGATTATTTTCATGTAAATATGTTCATGCACAAAGATACTCCCACTTACCTCTATATTTTATAGGGATATATTTTTTTAGAGACAGTAAAGGGGCTGCATACACAACTGCTTCATACCAAGAAATATGGATATTCAATCTCAGTTAACTACATCCCTTTCTAGGTTTTTTCCTTTCCAGATAAGAAAATCTCATTCAAATTAAGAAAACATGCTTAACTATCATTAGTCACGTACTTAATCTAATATCCCTTACACATGTCACACTTCAAAACAGAATGCCCTTTGTCTGTTTGTTGTCCCACATCTTTTATTCTCTCTGATTAACTTTGTTTTTTTTTTTTTTTTTTTTGGTCTGGTCATATGTTGCTAATAGGAAATAGGAATGGCTCATGTAATAAGACTTTACTTTTTTATCTGAAGAAAACTTCCATTTCAACCCTTAATGTTGATAGTCTTTCTCAGAGTAGAACTAAAATTTTCATCCTTGGTAATTCCACTCATGCATTTATTTATCTTTTCTTTAGCAGATAATTAACCATTTAACAGAGATTGGAGAAGACAAAGAAATTTGAACTGTTTTCAATCAATGCGAAGTATGAACCAAACGTAAATCAAAAGAACGTCCTTTTGAAATTATAGTGTTAGCCAATATTAAATAGTACCAGTTGGTCTTCAAGGTTTTCTGGGATATACCTCCGAAGTAAAATAAAATATACTGGTACAAAATGGCTCCTACTGTCTATGAATCACTAGGCTCTCTGAGCTATAGAATATAGGCTGAAATGCTTTATAGCTATACAATCTGGCTATACTTTATAATAACCAGAAACAATAGAATAAGTTAAAGAAAATAAAGTATAACAACCATTTGCCTAGAATTCTTGATTGTTTTTAAAATTCAAATGCTTAATATTTATTCATCAAATATGAGCCTTAACTTTTACATATGAATTAATATGAGTTAACAGAGCTTGATAATTTAAAAAGCTCAAATTGCTATATGACCAGCTAATGAAAGTTAAGCAGAAAAGGGTATAGATTCTTACTGATCAAACGGCCTTCCAGGACAAGGCTCAACAACAATAAGAATCTTAATTTGCTGAGAAAGTTAGGGGGAAATGATGCAAAAAACAAAAAAAAAGGAAGAAAAAAGCAAGATGACTGAGTTAAAAAAAGAACATTAGAGGTTAGAAATAAGAAAATGGCAGCTAGTTAAAGGAATGAGTGATTAAAGCCAAGACTAGATGGCAGAGAAAGATACAGAAGAAAAATGAAGCACTAACCAGAAGAGCAAATCCCTTAAAGCAAGATGTACAGTTATGGACGACATCAGCCTTTCAAGGCCTCTTTCTAAGTGTTGTAACATCAGGTGGTCATAAGAATGGACATTAGTCACTAATAGTGAGACTACTCTCACTGTGCTCTGCTTACTAAGATGGGAGGGAGTATGTAACAGGTTTTGAAAATTTTTCCTTCAAAAAATATTATCCATCTGTGCATTTGTTGATTAGTATATATTTAAGGTATATAATATAAAATTTTGATATACAAATACTACAATTCTTCAAAAAATTTGTGGGAATGCATACTATGAAAAAACCAAGCAAAAATAAGCCAAGCAGAAACAGAAAGATTCTGCTTGACCTCACTTACAAGTGGAATCTGGTGGTGGGGTAGGAGGAGACATCATTTTATTTAAAGTTTTTGTATAGGGGCTGGTGTTGTGCCATAGTGTGTAAAGCCCATGCAGTTCAAGTCCCAGCTGCTCTACTTCCCATCCAGCTCCCTTATAATGGCCTGGGAAAGCAGCAGAGGCTGGGCCAAGTGCTTGGGCCCTTGCACCCACATGACAGACCTGGAGGCCATTTCAGGAGTGGATCAGTGGACAGAAGATCTCTGTCTGTGTCTCTCCCTCTTTCTCTGTAACCCTTTCAAATAAATAAATAAATCTTTTTTAAAAATAAATAAAATAAAATTTTGTTTAACAAATAAATTGAAAGATTTAATTCAGTTATCTGGATGGAAAATGTCTCTCTCAAAGTCTCTCATTCCTTAGCAACTTTAGAAAGTGAAATGATGTTTTAGAAGAAGACCTTAACAGGAGTGTGCGTTTAGCTTCCAGTACAGGTAGGCTGCACATGCTTTTTGCTAAGTTTCAACCTCAGGATTTCCCTTCAATAGAAGGCAATGCATGACCCAAGACTGCCACTCAGAGCACCAAGTGACAACTTCGGTCTCTGCAGATCTGAGGGCAATACAAAGGAGTAAGATGTACATGGAAGAGTGTGGTTCTTTCTCATTCTTCAATCTTAACTTTACATACAGAAAAGAACCCTTGAATTAGAAGGGATCTATCAATATCCATGGCTCCTTGATATGCTACGAAATTAATTTACGCTAACTTGTAGAGAAATTGTCTTCTATAGTTTGAGATTCAGTAGTGACTTAAATAGTTTTACTTTTTATGCCTTACCAACCTTCTCACCCCTAAAATCAAAATTAGAAAATGTGATGCTAGCAGAATCTTAAATGTTATCACACACACACACACACACACACACACACAGAGAGAGAGAGAGAAATAAAAGAGGGGGAAAAAAAGAAAATGAAAGTGACAATGTGATAGAGGTGATACGTAAATGAAGCACCATAAATATGCACAATTAGTCAATTATATATAAAAAATGAAAGAATACTTTGTAGATTGCCAAAAAGGTTTTGTCCAAATTTCATGTAACCTAAAGGAAGTTATACACAAGAAATAATAGCATACAATTTTATTATAAAATATATTTACACAATAAATATTCCTACTTCCTCAATTAATTCTATGTTTAGAATTTTGTAAGATTCTAGTTTACACAGATCCTACTCTTCTATGTTAAGATATGGGATAGATCTACTTTAATGATAGTAATATGCAGTATGAATGGTCAGTGTTTAGAAAACACACTCCAGGGGCTGGCATTGTAGCACAGTGTATCGAGTCCTGGCTACTCCACTTCAGATCCAGCTCTAGGTATCATGTCTAGGTATGGATAACAACAAGCTCTATATGGCAAAGCCTAACTGTCCTTAGAAATTGTGTGTGTGTGTGTGTGTGTGTGTGTGTGTGTGTGTGTGTGTTGGGGGGGAGAAGGAGGTGCGAAGGGTTGGGAAGGGGAAGGGAAGGACAGAGAGGAAAAGAAAACAAAATCTGGGTGAATCTTGAAACCTGAAAAAGGCCCATATCTTATTCTCTATATCTTTAATATCAGCTGGATCTATGTTAAATTTAAATGAATGGGGGGCCGGTGCCATGGTACAGTAGCTTAATCCTCTGCCTGTGGCGCCAGCATCCCATGTGGGTGCCTATTCTAGTCCTGGCTGCTCCTCTTCAAGTCTGGCTCTCTGCTGTTGCTTGGGAAGGCCGTAGAAGATGGCCCAAGTCTTTGGGTCCCTGCACTCAAGTGGGAGACCCAGAAGCTCCTGGCTCCTGGCTTCGGATCAGCACAGCTCCGGCCGTTGCTGCCATCTGGGGAAGGAACCAACAGATGGAAGACCTTTCTTTCTGTCTCTCCCTCTCTATGTCTGTAACTCTACCTCTCAAATAAATAAATAAATAAATAAAAAGTTTAAGTGAATGTGTTGAACAAACCACTGAATGAAGAAATTCCTAATATGACTTCATAGTGGGATAATTTTACTGTTTACTCTCAAAGTGCAGTCCCTTTTGTTAAATTCTATGTTATTTATATACAAGCAATTCTGTTTTTATTTTCTTTTTAATTTTATTTTTATTGTACTTTAATTTTAATTGTATTTTATTTTTATTTTAATTTATTAGAACTGTCTGATTATCAAAGCCCAAAGGAGGAAAGTGGCAGATTGTCTTTTTATTTTCCCTCCATTATTTCTGCTCTAATCATTGAATGGCCACTCAAAACTGACTTAGGTTAATATGAATCAGGTCTATTTTCTGTTTTGCAGTTACTGTAACTCGGGTCATCAGAACCTTTGAGAGCTACCAGTATTTATATTGCTGTCACATATAACAGTGACAAAGAGTCTTTCAAAATATAGATCTGATCACCTCCTGCCCTATGGCTACCAGTCAATATTAAAACCCATAACCCACTCCACAAGGTCTTTGGTTCTCACTTTCATCTCCAGGTCATAAAGAGCAGGGTCCTGGAATTATGAATCTGCCACTGCCCACCCAGAACTGGCCACCTGCTTTCCAAGAAGGCATTTAATAAATATTTGTTGAGCAAATTCCTCCAACATGAATGAAATCTATGATGAATCAATGGATCATTAGATGAAACATGCATAATACCTCATCCCTATCCTATTTCTTGTTTAACTATTAGAATGTTAAAGCAATCTGACATGGGTTGAGCTTAGTCATTAAAAAAAAAAAAAAAGAAGAAGAAGTGACATATGAGTACAGGGTCCTGAAATGTAGAAGGAAATGTAGAAACCTGAGCTGCAAGTTTATTTAAATGACAATGAGCCAGGATAACTAACAGACAAATTTTTAAAATAAACATTAGAAGAAAACATGAGAAATTTCTATTTCTAAACTAGATAGGAATACTTAAAGCACATGTTCATTTAAAACCACAATAAATGAAAATACCATATAATTCTTAAATGTCAAGCTCATAGATAGAATGCATAATCTAAACACAGTAATCAGGCAAAATGTTTCAGTAACTATATTAAAACACTGGCCCCTGGCTTCGGATTGGCACAGCGCGCCAGCCGTGGCAGCCATTTGGGGGGCGAAACAGCAGAAATAGGGAGACCTTTCTCTCTGTCTCTCTCTCTCTCACTGTCTAACTCTGCCTGCCAAAAAAAAAACAAAAAAAACACAGTCTTAATAGCCAAATAGAATCCAGATATCCAGATTAGTGATCAGTAAAGTGATTTTAAGATATATATCAAGATTGTACATATAATAGAATTTTAGAAATTATTATAAACCATCCTGGATTCTAGATCATTAAACGTGTTTTAAATGTCTTTATGTTTAAACATTTTATAAACACATGGCAAGTATAGCATTTTAGAAGTCATACCTGCAGAAGAGTTGTTCTGTGGAGCTTCAGTGCCCCCTTCTGGTGAATTTTAGCAAAGCATCCTGAACAATAATCTTCCCCACATTCAAGACAAACCTTAAAAGATAGGTGTAAAACAAAGTTTAATAATAGTTTGATTGTGGGAAACTGAATGCATAAATGTTTCACTTTCTCACATTTGTTTCTCCAATTACCTACTTTTATATCATCAGAATTTAGAAGTTCTCAAAAAGCTGAGACTACTACTCATATTCAACTATTAGGATTCAACTATGAGGCAAGCAATACTTAATTTCATATCAATATTAATGAAACAGCTGCAAGGTAGGATTCAGATATATGTGTTATATTAGTGTACGGATGAACAATTTTTTAATAAATCGTGAGACAACACATAAAAACTAAATAGCATTATCAGTGGGTCATTTTTGAGTTCTTTTAGATTCCTGTATAAATTTCCATGGCACAATCTGTTTAAAATAATATTTAAACTACTTGCCTCGAAAAAATGCAAATACACTTCCTTAAAAGGCACTCTTTCGATTGATTATTCTCAAAGTATGGTTTTTTAAAAGTATTCTCAGAAAGGTACTCAAAAGAAAGAAAATACAAGAACAACACCGGACGGAACTGCATCACAGCATCAGCAATGTTTAGCACTGGGAAAATTATTATGGGCAAGTTTACATTTGCCTTCCAAATCTCTGCAATGCTAAAATGTAACTTTAAAAATGAATGCATAAATTGAAGAATGCGATGTACCTGTGCCTAGGATGGTGCCAAGCAGGACCCAAAATCAAGAGAAAAGAAAATGGAATTGTTGTTACAAGTGAAATGACTACCTTGCTGTCATACTCCAGCTTCAGTCTACAGTGTAAATGGCTAAGATCCCCGACTTTCTGTTTTGGCACAGATAGGAATGACACATAGCACAAGAAAGCCACCCTGCTTGGAGCGATGGAGTCCAAGTGTGTATGTCAAGAAGCTCAGAGATCCACTGATTCTTTCACTTCCTCTCAGAGTTCCCACCATGATTCCCACCCCTCTCCCTATACCCTTACCATAGAATAGTAAAGATAAACTGGCTGGGTGACAATAACAAAAGTCAGAGAAGCTCTTCTGCATTTGTGCTGGCCAATAAACAACAGAAACATGCAATCGAATGACACCTCTTCAACTGTAACGGACATAGGAGTCACCTGGAATTTCGGTTGCAAGGCAGGCTCTGGTTCAGCAGGACTGGAAAGGGACCTGAGACCCTGCCTTCTAACACGCTCCCAAGCAGTGTTCATGGTGCTGCCCTGCAGACACCTGTTGAATGACAAGGTGCTATATTCCATGAGGACACTTCAAAGAGTTCATAGAAAAATGAAATGAAAAAGCATGTTTATCTTGGTGCAAAAAATTTCGTGATCCGTGAACAGTTTCCTCATAATATGGTGTTTCCATGAATGTTCTAAAGACTTCTCATATTTGACATGGACAAGTAGACTAAACTCTTAAGAGTTTTTAAGTGCATTAATGGTTTAAAATGACATTTAAAGTCCCCATATGATGACATGGTTACCTACATTAATGTAATCAAGTCTATTAACAATAAAACAATTAAGATAATACTAGAAAAGATTAAATGAAAAGAAAATTGTATGTGAGCATAACTAATAAGAAACGTTAAAAGTTGACTAGAATAAAATAATAGAAACATCCACAACATTTATTGACCGTTGTGGGGGGCCTTCACATATTTCATCTCATTTAATTATCACAGCACCTATCAGGTAAGAATGATTATTGTACCTCTTTCAGATAAAAAGGGACACAATGATTGAGAATTTTCCCACAGTCATACAAGCTAGTAGTGGAAGAACTAAGATGTCAAAAGTACACTTTGGCTCAAATCTCAGACTAAATCATGACATACACTGCCACTCATTAGATCAATCCCTAATCATTAATTGCAGTACTAATGATTTAGTGGAAACCCCTGATAATATCTGCAATAAAATAATGGGATATGTCAAACAAGTGATCAGGTTTAAATAATATTTTTCAAATGTGATTAGCTATTCAGAGTTGAGTTTTATTTAAGAAGAAGAAAAATAAACATAATTCCTAACACTTTCATTTCTTGCTTCAAGAGCTTCAGTCTCTTGGGGAAATGATGAAAACTTTACCCTAAGTTTATAATTTTAAGTGAAAATTCAATGAAAATATAATTTCACATAAAAATATGACAGGACTATTAATATTGATTTCAATGCATTATACCTAGTGTATTGGCTAATATTTTAACAAATTTATTGTTAAGTTTGGGGCACTATTTTTATAATACAAGATAGTACTACTGAAAATCAGTTTCAGAATATGTTTCTAAGCCAAGTATTTACCCACAGCAGACAGTAGCCAAAGAGGTGTTTGCAGACTGGAAGGTCAAAGCGGGAGTTCCAGAGTAAGCATATATATTTTGTTATACAAGCACATTTGGATTTAAAGTGGGTGAAAATGACCCCCAACTGGAAAATATGCTTAGGAAGTTTGTATAACTGGCAGAAGCATTCTAAAAGTGGACTGCATTCCACCACAGATGCTTCTTCAATGATGGAATGCCCAAGTGCAGCTTTCCCAAGAATCATGTTAATTCGATGAATGCCAGGAGAGCTTTATGAGGTCTTCAGAATCCATTTGAGTTGTATTAAAGTATCTACATTTGCCAAATTAATATGTTGTATTTAAACTCAACACCTTACTTTTGTCATCAAGAAACAGCATAAACTGATGGAGATTTCTTTTAAAAATAATATATTTGGAAGTTGTGGGTTTCATCTTTCTATCAATATACACTTAGGTTTATGTGATATTCTTCAGGATGTAAGAAAATGTGCTGACAGAAATACACAATTGATTGTCTCCTTTCTACATCCCCAACACAATGCTCAATACTTTGTGAGCATTAAGTCGTCATCCTCAATAACTTTAACTTTTATTTAATGAATATAATAACTTTTGAGATACAGACTACTGTTATGTCTATTAACCTATTTTACAAATGAGAAAAGACATATGGAAGGGTGAAGTCGCTTGCTAAAGATCAAACAGTTAGTAATAAGTAAGATTGATATTCAAATCTCTCAAATTTTTTAAAGTTATTTGGTTTTGACAACTATCATGGAATATTATTTCATTTCAATTCAAAGAACATCCTGTCTTAAAACCTTAGAGAAATTCTTCAAGAACATTTGGGGTCTAAATCCTGGCTTCTGTATAGTTTTGTGGCAAACCAGCTCTTCAGTTACTTTACACATTGTCATTCTTGTCTGCTTTCCAGCCAAGTCACATGTCATTTATCCTGGGTGTAATTTCCTTCCTCTTATTTTCCATCTATCTAGAAAAAACTGAACCTTTATGTCTAGGTCAAGACCTAGCTACTTATGCCATACTATTCAGTTCCATTGCCTTTAAAATGAATCCAACACAGCATAGATTCCCAAGAAATGCTGACTCACAGCTCTTACACAAATCCTTTTTTTAAAGATCATTAATAGTGGACACCAATAATTCAAACGCCCTTTATAGCTCGAACACTTCAAACTCAAGGAATATTAGCATTTATTTATATTTTAAATATTTCTGGATAGTTTCTATTTCCCTAATTTATTGTCAACTATTGTGTCAAATAAAAAAGCAGTATGATATAACAATAACAGCACTGTGCCAAGTGTGCCAAGCCAGGATTTTAGATTTAATATACTTTTAATTATGTATTAGGTGTATAGCATTCTATTTTAGCCCAGTTAAAACTTCCATTAAATGTGCCTAGCAAGGGCTGTGCCACAGCAGGTTAACGCCCTGGCTTGAAACATCAGCATCCCATATGGGCACCGGTTCGAGACCTGGCTGCTCCACTTCCAATCCAGCTCTCTGCTATGGCCTGGGAAAGCAGTAGAAGATGGCCCAAGAACATGGGCCCTGAACATGGAGACCCAGAAAAAGCTCCCGGCTCCTGGATCCTGGCTTCGGATTGGCGCAGCTCCAAGCCGTTGTGGCCAATTTGGGAATGAACCAGGAGATGGAAGACCCCCCCCCCACTCTGCCTCTACTCTCTCTGTGTAACTCTGACTTTCAAATAAATATATCTTTTTAAAAAATGTGCTAGCAATACAGTCTTAAATCAGAAAGGATGATGGCTAAATTCGCTAAAACTATAGCAAATCTAAATATCAGAATCATTAAATTTTTGAGAGGTAAACTGTTTCTTATAGAAATATATATATGTATAGTATTTTTAATTGCAAAATTTAATGAGGTACCTTCAATACTGAAATTAAAATATATATATATATATATAAATTAAGTAAAAGTCTATATTATGGAAGAGTTTTAAAGAAATGATTAAATCTAACAACTGTTTGTTGAGTGCCTACTGAACTGCAACATAACCTTAGGTGGTGAGTACACAGCAGTGAACTAGACTAAACCTTTAATCTTAAGAAGTTTACATTATAGCTAGGTAGAAAATAAACAAACACACATTACATGATAACATTATTGTTGATGAATGGAGTAGCTTCACAAAACTAGAGGGCAACTTAGCTTTTGCTATAAGGACTTTGCAGGAAGGTAACATTTGAGTTGACTTTCATGGACATGGGTCAAGTCTAGAGGAAGAATATTTGTTAGAGGGCCTTATTTTGAACATGGTAAGTTAAGATGCCTATTAGATATTCAACAGAGGTGTTGAGTAGGTGTCTGAGTCAAAAGTATGTACACAAGAAAGGTATGGAGTAGATATATGAACTTTGGAATCACCAATGGAGAAACAGTCTTCAAAACCAAGAGAATGTATAAATTTACCTTGAGAATAAGTGTGGATCAAGAATAGGCCTCAGTTAAAAATTTGGAAAACCAGCAGGGGAGACTAAGAAACAGGTAGCAAAGTAAAATGAGTCCCAGGGAGCTTAGTGTCCCAGAGGAAGCCAAATGAAGGAAATCATAGATAAGGAGAGATACACTGTGATGAGTTTTCCTAATAATTCCTAATAATTTCAGATTACAGCTAAACATTGAACATTGTATTTAAGAACATGAAGGACTCTGATGACTTCGACAGGAACAGTTGCTGGATGACAGAGGACACCCACAACTCAACGGACAGAGTTCAAAAGAAAATGGGAATCTAGCAATTCCAATTGCAGGTGCATAGTCCAAAGAAACGGCAGCAGGATCTAAAGAGATGTTTGTACACTCATGTTCACATTAACTCACAACAGCCAGCAACCCAAGTGTCCACCAAGAGATAAACAATATATGAGCTCCATCAATGAATTATTTGGTCTTAAAAAGGGAGGAAATTCTGAAGCTTGAGGAAATTATGCTAAGTAACATAAATCAGTGACAAAAGGGTCAGTACTGTATGATTGCATTTATATAAGGTACTTAGTCAAATCCATAGAGACAAAGTAATGGTAGTCTCTAGGGGCAAAGGGTCAGGAGAAATGGGGAGTCATTGTTTAATGGGTACAGAATCATAGTTTTGCCAGACAGAAACATGGATGATACTTAAGGCACTGAAGTATACACTTAAAAATTACTAAGTTGCTAAACTTTACATTATGTGTATTTTGTAATAATTTTTAAAGATACTCAAGAAATTGATCCCAAGACAAAGTCAGAGTTGTCAGAAATGATTCTTTTCTGTTCTAAATTTCATTTTGAAACTTATAACAGAAGAAAAATGTACATCATTTGATAGAGAAAAAAACTAATGCATAAACGCCCATAGCAGCCTAACACATAATAGAAAAAAATTTAGAATACTGAAAAAATCCAAATGGCATTCCATATGTGAATCAATTTGCAAAAGTAGTAAATACATAGGCTAGAATATTACTCAGTAATACAAATGAACACACTACAGATAAATTCTATAACATGGTTCAATCTCCATATGGAGCAAAGGAAACCAAAATAAACAAATTATGTCATTTCATCAATATAAAGTTCAAGAGAAGGCTCTGCTAAACCTAAGGTGATAAAAATCACAATAATTGTCTTTGTGTCTAGAAGAGGTACAATAGGAACTATCTGGGCTGCAGATAATAATCTACATACTGTATACATTTATCAAAAGATATTTAATCATACATTTAAGATCAGTCCATTTCACACTAAGTAAATTACACTTCAACAAATATAGGAGCAAACATAAATAATTCCCTCAGTAGAGTATTACTGTAATAGGGTGCACAGGGAGATCTGGAGTTTAAGAAACTTTTTGTTTTCAATTTGGTTTTGGTTTTGGTTTTAGATGGGAGACACTGCAACATGTTTGTGTACCAACATGCATGATCCAAAGGAGAAAGGACAAGATGTAAGGTGATCTCCTTGAACAAAAATGACAGAATGAGACTCACTGAATTCACTGAGGAAGTACAGATGTTGGCCTTACTTGGCAGCATGCACATGTCACTCATGTAACAGTAATGGAGGAAAAGCATCAGATTGCTAAAGCAGATTAAGATGGGAGAAATGTGCTAGCTCATTGAAAATTCTATGCCAATTACTTATTCTTGGTACGTACTAGTAGAGCAGCTTTGTCCTCACACTGGCCGCAAACTTTCCCTTTTATCTTGGGCTTTTCACTTCTGGAAGAATTTGCCATTTTATAATTAAATGGTTTTTTCTCTGACTCTGGAAGAAAAATAAATGTCAGAACAATCCTTTAGAATATGATATTTAGTTTTCTGACTGAAAAAGCAATGAAAAGCATTTACATACCCAAATTCTCAAATATTATTTAAATATTTCTTACCCTATAAAAATGAAATATAGCCAAGTCTAATCTATAAATAGGATGCATGGCCCATTGGAGTCCCCACCAGGTTCCATGAGTACAGGCCACACCTCCACCATATCCATTCTACTTAAAACTCACTTGAACTGAATATACAGAACCATGAATGTTAAAGGCCATGCTCTTGATGGAATTCTTATGGCATTCGTTCCCATCTCTGAATCAAATTGAAACCAACCAAGAATAAATTCTAAACATTTATAACATTTTATCTATTTACATTGTATTATATTTAATTTTGGAAATCTACTAAATTATTAAATGCATTTGTCTTCCAGAAAAACAATTAATTTAAAATTATAATAAATTTGAATTTTTGATATTCCTTAAAAATTTAAAATATTAGGTAATTTTTCAGTATTTATTAATTACATACAGGTGAATTTCAAATAACTTTATACTGATAAATTATCTTCCTGGTTAAAAGATTATATCAGTGAAGTTTAAGTAACAGTGCTATAGAACTCCTAACTTTTGAAAAAAATGCACTTACTATAATCATGTTCTAGGATGAAATTTTTTGACAGAAAATAAGCCCATCCTCAAAAATATCAACCTGAATAAAACTTACTTTGAAAGTCAAATTATCATCATTTTGGTGTTTAGAAATATTTATACAGTATGAACAACTACAGCACTTTAATAATAAATGTAATTCAAGTGAAAAAGCAAAATTAATTGTATCTTTAGCATCTACTAATACAGTGGCAAATTATTTACCTTGAATCTGCTCCTTCAGTAATTTTAATCTCACATTTCCGGCTGAAAGCTGTGTTAATGAGATAGATAATATCTGTCATGTAAATATTCTATTATTCAAAGAAAGATTAAGTTTTAACAAAAACATTGGAAATCTATACCATTATGATTTATCTTGAACAAAAATTTCTTTTTAAATAACAATATAAAATTAGTAGATCATCAGTAAAGCAAATATAGACCTTTCAATTTATTAAAGAGAAAATTCATTAAAAAGAAAATCAATTTTGGAAATAAATATAAACCTTTTTTTTAAAAATATATTTTAAACAAAAAAGCTATATATTACATAAAATGATTCTAAGGAAAGCTAGTGTCTAAATATTGCAAATATTCAATAAATATTTTCTATTTCAGCTCTTTCTGAAACCCGCAAAGCTTAATATTTGTGCATTCTGAATCTAAACTTAATTCTGAATCTGCTTATATACTGCACAAGCCAATTTGCCCAATTTAGAGAACCATAGGTTTAAGCATCATAAACTTAATCTTCAAATATAGTATTTATGATCTCTGACTTTCCTACACTGTAGCCAGAAAAACTGAGTAAGTAAAATGTACTAGCAGGTATTTCAAACAAATAATAACTTAAAAATTCTGGGATTTTAATAGTCTAGGAAATAAAAAGGAGTTGCCAATTGCCTTGATCTTATTAAACCAACATTTAAAGTACACAAATGAACAGGGTGAATGGTGTGCATTTATACAGACATTGTCAATTCATGCTTAGTTTTCAATTTGCAATTTGCATGCTCAATTGCTCAATTTGTACATGAGAATATGAGAACAATGACTGTTTCTATATCCATGGCTGTACCAACTGCAGTCATCTTTGAAAATTCAGGCCTAATTATTCTCTGTGAGTCTAGTGGTTCTGCTTCAAAGGGACACTTATTGTTCATATTCTTTGCGGTAGCCATTCAGATGTTTTCTGCACCAAACACAGCAGAAAAGAAAATAGAATTGAAATAATCAACTTGGGTATGAATCATACTTTCAATTTTAAATTGGAAATGTTATACAAGTTACAGATAATTTAATCTCCTTTTTCATAACCAAATTACCCAATATGATTACCTTAATGATACATCTGAATTTCAACATGATCGGTGTGGATTCAGGCTACCTGGACACAATGAATAGATATGCCCAGACAAAATAAACCCATTATTAGCGAAATTTTGTAATTTTTTTACTATTATGAATAAAGTTTCTCTGTTCTATGAATATGGCCATATTCTCTTCAAATGATCCAAAATGCACAAAAATGTTTCAGTGAACAAACCACTCCCAACTAAAGTACAAGTGCCTGGGAAGTCTGATTTCAATTTGTTTGAGAAAGCGCTGGGTGAAGAGTAGGAATAGACCAAGGATGAACACATGCACACATGTATACATATATACATACACATATCCAAATACATATACACATACAAGGATGTATGTACATGTGTGTATATCCAAATAATCACAGATTTAATACTGAGGCTTATGTTTTATTAACTCACACCTATATAAGCTGGCATTGAAGGGTGCTTCCAATGTCCAGGGCAGTTCACTGGATGTACCACACAGACTATCACATGAGCCATGGGGTCAGGCTATGCTGACACATCAGCCTCCTCACCATTCACAAATGCTTCCAAACTCCTACCAATGCCTAAACCTGCCACACCAGGCCACCACTGCAGATATTCTAACCCCAAACCCAAATTATCTGCTGAACCTTTGCTATTTTCTACTGATTGCCCACCCACCTAGGCTCCCCTGCCTCCTCCACAGAGCCCCTATGAAACATTATTTTAACTATCTTATGCCTTAAATCAGGGGTGGGGAACATCCGGCCTGCAGACCATATAAGGTCCATGAAATCATTTGGACTGGCTCTGCCGAGGCAACCACCAGCAGACCAGGAAATTCAATAAATCTACAGAAGGCTAATCTTTAAGTTGGTAATTTTGTATGGCCCACTAATGTTTTAAATATTCAAATGGCCCTTGGCAAAAAAAAAAAAAAAAAAGGTCCCTTGACCCTACTTTAAATCTTTCCCAAAAATGTTTCATCCAAAACTTCACATTAATGGACACCCACCTTTCTGTAAACACAACCTCCTCCAGTGCACTTTCCAAAGCACTGAGCTCCTTTTCCACTGCATTTCACTTACCAGGACAGAGAAAAAATATTTCTTTTTCTTTATGCTTTTCAGTGCTGCTTCCAGAATATTGTTCCACTATCATCATTCAGCAAAGTCATCTCTTCTGAAGGTCTCCACCATCCATTTATTGCCTTAACCAATTCTTGTGGTCCTCTTCCACCTGAACTTCAGCAATCTACTCAGCATTTCTCTGATAGCCTTGAAGATTTCAATGTCCATGTTCACCAGACATCCTGGTACTGAAGACTCTCTAACATGCTGGCTACTTGCGAACATTTCAATGCCTCTCAGTCAGCCCACCATTATGATCAAACCTTGTACCTAAGCAGCATTGTGACTGGACACACCTTCAAAATCTCAAATGCAGAATTTCTCCAACCTCAATCCTCGTATCTCCTTTTTCCTAGACCTCCCATATCTGCCCACTACTATAATGAAATAATGCCAAAGAGTTCCCATAAAATCCGTCCTGAATATCCTCAGTGGGTCCTATGGCTTTCCAGCGGTCCATTTGTTCATTTTCTCCTAAACCCCAAACATGATTCCCACAGTGGCTATTCCAAACTTTCACCATTCCCAAGAACTGAAATTCATCCTTCCATACCCCGAGCAGATAACAGTGACTTCAACTTTACCAGCAATGTCGAGGTCTTCCCACAGGTTCTGACACTTTCCATCTATCAAACACAACCTCTAAAATTTACTTTTTTACTCTCATCCCTATATCTTCCGTCCATCTCGCCTCAGGACAAAAAGAAAGTATGCTTCTTCCTGTGATGAGCCATCTTTTAAAAAACCATATCCCTAGTAACCAGCGCTTTTCCCACCTGAATCTTCAATCTGTCCTCTACCAGCATGTCCCTCCCTCAGCCCACAAATGCTCACATCTTCTCCCCAGTCCTAAAAGAATGTGTAATAAAGTGTTTCTTAGATCCTATTAAACCCTTGAAAGTCCACCCTTTTTTCTCCCCTCATGGTCTCCTAGCCTTCCTTTTTAACCACTTGAAATATATTTTCACATCTGATAAAGATTCAATCATCAAACTCAGTTTAAAAAAAAAAAAAACCCATTCTCCATAAGAGGGATTTTACTGTGCAAACTGGTTTCACATATATTGTCTCACATATTGCTCAAAACTGTGTGAAGTTGTTAGTTGATATTTATTGTGTATGTTTATAAATGTGTTAATAGAGACTCAGAAAGGTTAAGCAACTTACCCAAGATCACCAAGCTGATGATGAAAAGAGTGAAAATGTTAATCTATTAGTCTCATACAGGGTTTGAGGACTTCAGCACTACTGATTTTTTTTACCACAAAATTCTTTATGATAGTGGCTTTCCAGTGTGTTTCAGGATGTTTGTATTTTCTGTTTTTAATTTGAGAGATACAGAAAATGACACACACAGAGAGGGCTTCCACCCACTGGTTCCCTCTGCCGAATGTCTGCAAGGGCCAGGGCTGGCCTGGAACCAAATCTAAGAGCTGGGAACATAATTCAGTTCTCCCTCATGGGTGACAGACACTCAGTCACTTGAATCATCACTGCTGCCTCCCAGGGTCTGCATTGTGGGGTCTGGAGTCAGAGTCAAATATTAAACCCAAGTGCTCCAGTGTGGGATGCAAGCATCTTAAGTTAGGCTAACTGCTTGAGCAAAGCACAAACTTCTCAGCGGTAACAACTGAAAATGTCACCAAGACATTGCCAAACGTCTCCTGAGAAGCAAAATTGTCCCCTTGAGAAACACTGATTAACTGATACTCAAAACTCTCTTCAGTATGCAATGTACTTGACAATATTGACTTCCCCATATGTTCTTTTTTTTTAAAGCTTTATTTATTTTACTGGAAAGTCACAGTTACACACAGGGAGAAGGAGAGGCAGAAAGAGAGAGAGAGAGAGAGAGAGAGAGAGAGAGAGAGAGAGAGAGAGATCTTCCATCCGCTGGTTCACTCCCCAGATGGCTGCAATGGCCAGAGCTGTGCTGATCCGAATCCAGGAGCCAGGAGCCAGGAGCCAGGAGCTTCTTCTGGGTCTCTCACTTGGGTGCAAGGGCCCAAGGACTGGGTCCATCTTCTACTGCTTTCCCAGGCCATAGCAGAGAACTGGATCAGAAGTGGAGCAGCCAGATCTCAAACCAACACCCATATGGGATGCTGGCACTGCAGGAGGTGGCTTTACCTGCTACACCACAGCGCAGGCCCCTCCATATGTTCTAAAAATCCCCTCCTTTACTTGACCTTCTATAAAATTGTACTGCAGCAAATCTACTCCTGACATACTTTTTCTTTATATATATATATATATATACATATATATATGATCAATTTAGTGTATGTTAAGTAAAGATTTCAACAGTTTGCACCCACACAGAAACACAAAGTATAAAGTACTGTTTGAGTACTACTTATACCATTAATTCACATAGTACAACACATTAAGGACAGAGATCCTACATGGAGAGTAAGTGCACAGTGACTCCTGTTGTTGAGATAACAATTGACACTCTTATTTATGACGTCAGTAATAAATCTTGTCATGAGCTCTTGTCATGAGTTGCCAAGGCTATGGAAGCCTCTTGAGTTCGCCCTTCACTGAAGAGTGGGCCAGTTATTTAAAAATAAGCCTAAGGGCCTGCATTCAAGTCTCAGTTCTGATGCCAGACCTTCAGCATTTACTTGATGTTGAGTTACTTTATCTAAGGACCCTGAATAACAACAAGTGCTCTTAGGACTGATAGAAGCACTTCATGAGGAAAACATAAAAGAGGAAAAAGGCTAACCCGTTGAGTGGTGTTAAATATTAATGCTCATTTTGCCCCCATATTCCATCCACCAGATTTCTTGAGCTTCCATTCTTCAGAAATTTTTTCTCTTTACAAATTCTTAGGGAGCTCATTTACCCTCTCAGTTTCCCATCACATGAGGATTCAAACAAAACTCTAAATGTACACCCCAAATAATTCTAACTCCTTTCCTTATGCTATCTCCTAGCCAGGCCAGCATGAAACAGGAAGTATGCTTGACTTCCTGTGCTTTCTCACTATTTTTTGGTTCCTTATTTCCCTTTATATCTTCTGCCATCATTCTAATTCAGAATTCTTTCATCTGACCTCCAGATTATTTTAACTCTTCCTAATAGCCTTTCTGCCTCTATACCAGTGGCCTGCAAAGTAGCATGCCTGCCCAAAGGAGCTCATAAAAAGGAGAGTAAAAATAAAACATTTACTTATATTTCTGTTTATCACATTCTAATTTCCATATTTTGTTTTATAATGCAGATAATGTATATTTTAGTAACAGTATATATAAATAAATTCTATGTATGAAGGCACTTTGGAGGAGACAGATGTGCTTATCCTGATTAGATATTATGCAGTGTATACATATATAAAAACATTGCATGGTGCCCATACATATGTGAAATTTTTACATGTAAGTTAAGAATGAAAGAAAAAAATTAAGTATACAAAAACAAACAGTAGTACATATATAGGAAGTCTATACTCAAAATATATTCTTTTCTAATGTGTCTCATGTCCAAAACAGTTTAGAGACCACTTGCTCCATACTTCAACAGCTCCAAATTCACTGGATGTTTGAATGAGATCACTTATCATGAATTACTACCTTTGATTACTATTATTTTGCTCAAAGACTGTCAGGGAATTCCATTAAACAAATGAAACACATCAACACTACCAAGGTTAATATTCACATCCTTCTATCCTCCCACCCAAACTCTCTTTTGAGACCCATGTTCCACTGCTCCACAACCCTCTATATTCTCAACCTCCCACTTATTTATAAGATTTGTAGGGATTTATATTCCAGTTTATTCATTGTTTTTCTTTTAAATATACCCAGTAGAATCTCAAATATTCATAGGACTAAACTATTGTTTCTCAAGCATATGCTAAATGATTATAGCAAAAATTTACATAGTGAACTTTACCATAAGTACTTATTTTTATGCACTTCATCTTTAATTTAAATGAGGAACTCCTTGAGAACAGATGTAACTTATTTGGGGCCAGTCCTATGGCATAGTGAGTAAAGCTGCCACCTACAATGCTGGCACCCCACATGGGTTCAAAAGTCTGGCTGCTTCACTTCCAATCCAGCTCTCTTATATGGCCTGAGAAAGCAGTAGAAGATGGCCCAAGTCTTTGGGCCCCCGCACCTGTATGGGAGATCTAGAAGAAGCTCCTGGCTCCTAGCTTCAGATAGGCCCAGCTCCAGCCTTTGCAGCCATTTGGGACTGAACCAGTGAATGGAAGACTCCTCTTTCTCTCTGCCTCTGCCTCTCTGTAACTCTCTTTCAAATAAATAAATAAATCTTAAAAAAAAACTCATTATAAGAGAAAGAAAGCACTTAATAAACTTATTAAGTTAATAATTACAAAGTTAATAACCATGAATAGTCAGCATTTTAATATATTTGCAGTAATAGCTGAAACACAGAACACTACATTGGCAAGATAATGAAAATGAAAAGTGGATTATAAAACTTTTACCCCAAAATTAACCTATCTGACTAAGGGAATGACACGACACAGTAAAATGCTTTTGCAATGCCAAATAGTTTAGAAGTAATGAGTAAGACATTTTTGGATACCAACTGATTCAATGAAAATTTAATGATAGGTATATAAAAAATAAAAAGCCATGTAAGATAAAATTTACAAAGTCATGGATCTTATACTATGGAATCCAGAAGCAAAATAGTTTCTTTTTTGCAAAAACATTTACCTGATTTTAAATAAATACAAGGTTAATTTATATGTTTAATAAAAGGTAAGATAAAGTAAATATATAGCTGGGAAACTGAAAACAACATTTTTTCCAGAAATACACAGAAAGTAGATTCTCACACATGGAACAAAGTGTATATTCATGAGCATTATTCAAAAAAATATAAAACCAATAAACACACACGATATAATATATAAAGTTAGAAATAAAGTATATCACTTGTCATATCAAATAACATTAGCTTGCACTTTAATATAGAAATATATAAATCTGAACTGCATGGATAAAGGTTGTTTGAAATTTGGAAAAAATTAGAATACAGAAATTCACCTCAAGGCAAATTTTTTAAAATGAACTTTAGATGAAAAACAAAAATATGAATAATGAAGGCTGTGTATTTACCTATAAAATTGAATCAAATATTGACTATTATGCAAAGTTATTAAGATAAAAATAGTGAATTCCTGAGTATGGAGGGAATCCAAGATCTGAAAACATAATTTATATCTTCTTGCTTAGCAAATTGCCCGAGAATCAAATCATATCTTGTTACCTTAATAGAATTTCCTTTATTTTGCAGCATCATGTGTGATTGATTACTCAATTTGCCCACTTTTCCAGACTTCCAGTGATATCCACTTGACCTTCAATATATATAAATAACACAAAATGTAATCACTAAAAACATTTCTCCTTTTAATGAAAACAAATATATTTTCCCTGTTTCAGGAAATGGAAATTCAGTTGCTAACATGCAACAAAACACCACAAAATGAAAATGAAATATCAATAATGCTCCAATATCCTCAGTAATTTGAAAATATAGCTCTACGATATTTGTGACTGTTTTTGAGAAATGAATAAAAGTAAAATGTCCAAACACAGATGAAGAATTCCACCTATTTTTTGACATTTACAGTGACTAAAGATAGCTTTATTGATTTATAAGAACCTTTACAGGTTGTCATGCAACTTTGAAAGCTAAAAATTCATAAAACATCAAGAGGAAAATGAAGCAAAACAACATCCAAAAATACTCAGCAGATCTCCTAAGTGATGAATTTCTTCCTAAGACTTCAAATGAGCAGCCAAGTTGAAAGATGACCAAAATTGAAATTAAGTAAATAAATAAACCTTGAGTTTTTGAATCTTACCGCTTTCAAAGCACTTCTATTTGAAATCACCAGGACCCAGAATCCAATTCCCATTTCAAAGTTAATGAAACAACAACTTGCCCAATGTCACACCGATACTAAATAATACAGCCGGGATGAGAACACTGGACTTCTGTCCTCCTGACCAGTGAGTGGAAGGTTCTTACTCTGGCTATGACATTTATTGTCTGTCTGACCTTAGAGAACAGTGTAACTATGCTAAAAACTCGGTCAAACTTTAGGATGTTTAAAAAACTCCTAGAAAAGTTTCTGCTGCTCGGTAGGTGCCGTGGCTCACTAGGCTAGTCCTCCGCCTTGCGGCGCCGGCACACCAGGTTCTAGTCCCAGTCAGGGCACCAGATTCTGTCCAGGTTGCCCCTCTTCCAGGCCAGCTCTCTGCTGTGGCCAGGGAGTACAGTGGAGGATGGTCCAAGTGCTTGGGCCCTGCACCCCATGGGAGACCAGGAGAAGCACCTGGCTCCTGCCTTTGGGTCAGCGTGGTGCACCGGCCACAGTGCGCCAGCCGCGGCGGCCATTGGAGGGTGAACCAACAGCAAAGGAAGACCTTTCTCTCTGTCTCTCTCTCTCTCTCTCTCTCTCACTGTCCACTCTGCCTGTCAAAAAAAAAAAAAAAAGTTTCTGCTGCTAAGGAAAACTCAGGAAGCTGATTCCGGAAATTTGATTATCAGATAAATACCACCACCCATTGAGGAGTACAAATTAAGTAAAAATCAGTAAAGGGAAAAAAATAGTCACTGGATCATTAAGTGAGAAGCAGCGAAACACACAACAACAACTTCCAGGGACAGCATTGTGGTATATGGGGTTACACCGCCACCTGCAAAGCCAGAAACCAATATTGGCATCAGTTTGGTCCAGCTGCTCTACTTCTGACCCCACTCCCTGCCTGGGAAAGCAGTGGAAGATGGCCCAAGTGCTTGGGCTCCTGCACCCATATGGGAGACAATATCATTTGTAAAAACAGGGCACACACACTCTTAAAGCATACACACATTCATACACAGGTGTTTACATACACATATTATATACACATATAAAGATAATATGTTTACAGCAACAAAGTTAATCAGTTAGTCTAGAGCTAAGAGATGATTTTTATAACTGTCAGTTCAATTTGACTTTTATCATATTTATTATCTTTATAATAAAGCAAGTCTCAGTAAATTTCATACAAGATATGTGATCATAATATTTATCACTAATAAAATTCCAAAACTGGCATTTGCTAAAAACATTCCAAATATGCTTGAGATTTTTAGTGCTTCTAATATGCATACATGTAAACTTTTGCCCTCAAAAATCTTTAATAAATATGAATGGTCCTAAACATAAACTTGTTTCCTTTTTTAAAAAATATTTGTTTAGTTGGGAGGCAGAAAGAGAAAGAAAAAGAGAGAGAAAGTTCTGTACTGCTGGTTCACCACCCAAATGTCCACAACAGCTAGCCCAGCTGAAGCTGGGAGCAAAGAACTCAATTCAGGTCTCCCATTGGTGGTAGGACTCACCACCTGCTGCTTCCCAGAGTGTACATTAGCAGGAAACTGGGATCCAGGGCAGATCTGGGACTTGAACCCAGGCTTTCCAATATGTGATGTGAGTGCAATAGACCATTATGCTCACCACCATAAACCAGTTTTTATTTGCTGTGGACGGCAATCCTCTAAGAGCAAAGGGCACAGTATGCCTTGTTGTCCTAAACTTCCAAAGCATAAATTGCTCAGAATCTTAATGTAAAAAAAGAAGAAAGAAAGGATAGGAGTAGGTGCTGTGGCATAGCAGGTAAAGCCGCCACCTACAGTGCCAGCATCCCATGTGGGCACTAGTTCGAATCCCAGCTGCTCCACTTCCGATCCAGCTCTCTGCTATGGCTTGGGAAAGCAATGGAAGAGGGCCCAAGTGCTTCAGCCCCTACACTCATGTGGGAGACCCAGAAGAAACTCCTAGTTCCTGGCTTCAGATAGGCACAGCTCTGGCCATTGTGGCCAATTGGGGAGTGAACCATCAGATGGAAGACCTCTCTCTCTCTGCCTCTGCCTCTCTGTAACTCTGACTTTCAAATAAATAAATAAATCTTTCTAAAAAAGGATAAGACCAAATAAATTCAGAAGACAAAAAAAAAGCAATTGTAATTTGAAAAAAAAAATATGCCTCCTGAGAGTGGCATAGTCAGAAATTATCCATCCACTAAACACATTTATTGGAAGGACAATAGTATACAAAATGGGTTTCTTTTCCTTCAGTCAGTTTATTCTTCTAAAATTCATTAAAAATTTCACCCACCCTATTTCTTCCTTTTCTTTGCTCCTTGCAGATCGGAATTCTTGTAGTTTCTTCTCCATCTCTTCATTTTCCATTTCTAACCGTGCCTTCTCCATTCGCAATTCTTGAGCATTTCTGAAGATTTAAATATAGAAATGTTGGATTAAACAAAAACAAAAAAGAATCAGAGGCAAAGTAATTTCATATAGTCTTTCACTTTTAAATTAAAATATTAATAATAAATAAATGATGAAATATTTCAATGACTTCCTTTGTACTTCTTGAAGTATGGTTCCTAAAGTTCATATCTGCCTTCTGTTAATATTCACCTAAAGCAAGGTATCTCTTCAGTCTTAGACTTTTGCTTATACTGATGAAGGTTTAAAATAATAATTCACTATATACATGAGCCACATCTTTACATATACACAAACATACACGGCACAAAATAGAAAAACAAAAGGAAAAATTATTTTCTAGTTTTCTCAACAGCTTCCCTTTAATTTGTTCAAGCAGTATGAAGAACAGCATTCAAAACATTTTTTTTTTAGGGGCTGGCACTCTGGTGTAGTGGGTTAAGCCACCTCCTGCAGTGACAGTATCCCATATGGGTGCTGGTTCAAATCCCGGCTGCTCCACTTCCAGTCCAGCTCTCTGCTATGGTTTGGGAAAGCAGTGGAAAATGGCCGAAGTCCTTGGCCCCTGCGCCCACATGGGAGACCTGGAAGAAGCTCCTGGCTCCTGGCTTCAAACAGGCACAGCTCCAGACATTGTGGCCAAGTAGAGAATGAATCAGCGGATGGAAGACTCTGTCTGTCTGTCTGTCTGTCTTTCTCTCTCTCTTTCTCTCTTTCTCTCTCTGTGTGTGTGTGTGTAACTCTTTCAAATAAATAAATCTTTTTAAAAACACTTTTTCTATATTGGCAAAATATACACTTTTATGGAACTGATCATCGTGGGGCCCTCAAATCAATCTCTACCTTTATGGCACATATGTATAATGAGGAAGGAAAACAAAACCTATTTGAAAGACCCTGTTAAGGTTCTAGTGTAGGTCATTCTTGCGCAAGAGATTTTGATTTTAACTCTGAAGTCCATCAACCTTTTGACACAAGTTACTCTCTATTTTCTAATTCTCGCTTATTAGCAGCACTATTTATTTGACACTTTCAAAGAGCGAAGACAATCTAATCCTTTAGATTTTATTATCTATCATGAGCCTAAATATTTATTGATCATTTTTATATTAATATTTTACTATAATCAATAGCATAGGCACCCAGGCATGCTATGGACAAGAAACCAAGCTAATGAATAATGGGGATAGAAAAGGAAACTAATTTATAGATGTGGCGATCTGTCACCAAAGAGTAAGGTGGGCCAAGGGCGTATCCCCATGTAGATACAACCCAAGGAAATATCCAGAAAGGGACAGGAAGCAAAGGCTGCCAGTGGGTTCAGCAAAGCTGGACAAAATACAGAGGGAGTCATTGTTTTCATTGTATCTACTGCACATGGAGAAATTCAGCTCTTACTGCAAATGAGCACTATGATGGTGACAAGATACGACACACAACAGGGGAATAAACACGAGTAGAAAGGTGACTGGGATTTAGTGTGCTGGTCCTCTCACTGAAGAAGCACAAGGACTACCTGAACATGCAGAAAGGGCCCACACTCTGGCACCGGGACAGGAAGACAGTTGCTACAGAAACGGAAGTCTGAGATCTAAAGATAAAAGAACTTAGCCAAAGGGAGCTCCTCTCGGCACTAAAAACAGATTACCTAATGTTGATAATGCCATATACTGGCATAAGATTTTCCAGTTCACACAATGCTTTTACACCCCATGTCTCAAAGGTGAACAGAACATCAGGAAAGCTCTAAAGTCTTGGAGAAACCATGGGTGTGTTGATTTGAAGCAGGAGACTCGGAAAGTGAAGGAATAAAAAAAATCTAAAATCTGTCCCTTTAATATTAAAAACTGCTTCACTTGTTCTCCTTTCGCTCCTTTTGTTATGCTTTCTCCGAACTGCTTTCTCTGAATGAAGAACAAAGAAAGTAACCTTAGCGTGACCCTACCCTGTTTTGCTTGGTTAATGAAGATGCAATGAGGGCTTTTACAATAGACTGCTTGTACCTGTTTTGTGTCACAAAGGAGTTAAAACACAGACCCTTAACTTTCTTTGTGTAAGCCTTGTGGTGTATACTCCCACCACATCCCTAAACTACTCTCCTGATCTAAGTGACCCAAACATCTGTGACCCTCCCCGAGGCCATTGGAAGCCCTTTTGATCCTCCCCTTAACACTTGTTAGATGTTAGGAAGCCTCTTGATCCTCCCCTTAGCACTTGTTATCTTACTCTATGTGCCTGGTACTAGATGTACAATTGTCTTGACATGTACTGATAGTTAGCTCTGTACTAAGTGATTAATCTTGTCAAACTGTAACATGAATTAAATACCTCAATGTATAAAAACCCCGACCATTTACTCTTTGGGGCCGCCTGTTCTTGGACGAACAGGGGCCCCAGCATGCTGGATTAACAAACTATCCTTTGCACTGTTGCATGAGAGTGGTTTCTTGGAGACGGTCTTTTGGGCAGCCCTTCTCAGAGTCTAACAAAAGTAATATTAAAAACTGACAGTCTGTCCCCCAACCTGTGCTGGCTGGCCTTTGGTGAGATTTTAGAGAAATAACCATAGGATTGTCAGTGCTCTAGATGATCTCAAAGGGAAAGTTGTTTGAGTTCTGCAATAACATGGAATTCCAGGAAGCTTGAATTGCTTGGCTCCAGCTAAATGCATGTGCCAGTCAATCTGGCACAGAAAGCAGCCTTCTCAGGAAAGGCGTATTCTGCATAATGTCCTTTAACTCTGCAGCAGGCTGGGATATGTAGTGCTTGGTACTCCATGTTTAAGTTTCCCTCACCCTAGCCATCTCTGTAATTTCAATTTCTGTCTAAATTTTGGGGTGATTCTTTTTAACCTTTGAATAAGGGTCACAAGATATTTTTAACTTTTTCTTATATTGCTCTCATAGAATCTGAACCCACCATTTAATTCTTGTGGAATAAATACATTTATTTTCAATTTTGTAACTGTCATAGGTTCATAAAAATTCAAACAGTTTCTTACAGAAACACACAGCAATGTGATTAAATGGAGCTAGAATTCACAGCATTTGAGTTTAACCCTGAACAATGTCAGAAGAAGAGTTTAAATTACAATATATATAAACTTTTGTAACCAGTTCTATTTAAGAAATATATATGTAATATATATGTGTATATATATACTCACTTATATTTCAGTTTTATAGAATTCCCAGGTTTTCCCCATGGAAGAACTACAAAATCTTTGGTATTCATAATTTTTGTCTTAATATTGTCCAAAAATTATTCTGATTTGTGAAGACCCTGAAAAAATGACAAAGACAAAAGCATTATGCCAGAGATAAAGCAGTATGCAAAATCACACATAATTCAGAAAGTTTTAAAAACAGACATCTTTATGAGGGAAAAGTTGAGTCAAGTCTTAAACAAATCTATCATGTATTATGCTATGTATGTTATATAAATAATTTATACTAATAGAACTTAAATGTAACATATTTGATGGAACTGAAATTTCACCAAAATTTACATATGCAAAAAGCTATGCACAGATTACAAAAACTTTTGGACCAAAATAGAATTATTCTTTAATTCAATTTTTCCATGAATTTTAAAGTCCTCTGCATAACAAAAGAATAGAGAAAAATTCAAATCAAAGAAAAATGTATTTATTAAGACAAACTAAAGTATGTATTTTGCCTCTTTATGATTAAGATTAGAAAAGTATATATAGTCATGTACCAAAAGCATTTTGCTCAACAATAGACCATATATCATTCTGTGGTCCATAATATCATCTAGTGATATTGTAGCTGTTTTCATTTGTATAAGACTATAAGTATACTCTATGATGCTCACAAAAATGACCAAATCGCCTAAAAACACATTTCTCAGAATGTTATCATCATTAAACAACGTACCAGTTTTTGACAGGAATATGTAAATGGATAAAGGGGCCAGTGCTGTGCCACAGCTGGCTAAAGCCCTGGCCTGAAGTGCCAGCAACCCATACTAGCACCGGTTCTAGCCCAGGCTACTCCTCTTCTGATCCAGCGATGGCCTGGGATAGCAGTGGAAGATGGCCCAAGTCCTTGGGCCCCTGCACCTGCGTGGGAGACCTGGAAGAAGCTCGTGGCTCCTGGCTTCATATCGGCGCAGCTCCGGCCGTTGTGGCCATCTGAGGAGTGAACCAGCAGATGGAAGACATCTTTCTCTATCTCTACCTCTCTATATAAATCTATCTTTCAAATAAATAAAATAAATCTTAAAAAAATAAATTGACCCATAAAAAAACAATGTCCAAGAATATATACTGTGATATGAAAAGAATTTGAGATTTAATTTCAAATTCAAAAAACTATAGAGAAATGTAAAAAGAGAACTAAGGTATGTAATAATTTACCATAAGGCATTCTAATAGTCTCATTTATCACAGACAACTTTTAATGATGCTCTTTGCCACAGACCAGAATTAGCATATTTTAGAAATAATTCTTCAGTAAGAAATGAAACAAAAAGGATTCTTTGCTTAACTCTGAGTTAACCAGAAAATTAAATTATTCAGAACAGCCTATTTCCTGGGTATCCCAATTATTTATGGTTCTCTAATCATCTACTTTGTAATACTGAGTTACTGAATCCATATGCATAACTATGAGATTTTTCTATGAATAAAATTTCCAATTCCTAAACCTGTTAAAGAAATATGAACCAGTATCATAGTAGCCATAGTCTTAAATGCCCAAACCATTTGGTCCTAGCAGTTCATATATGTTTCCCATGTGCTCAAAACACCAATAAATATTTATTAAGCTCTGTTACATGCAAGGCACTGTTCAGAGGCATGAAGGAGTCAAGACCCAAAGAGATTTGCTTTCTGAACTCAAACATCTTAGATTCAAACAGAGTGTATAAGAATTATATATATAAACTGATAAACAACATAGAAATTATAAGGCCATAAAATTTATAGATAAATATAGGAAGTGAGAAAAGGAGAGAATTCAAGCTGGCTAGCATTTAAGTGAAGCTTTGAAGGAAAGCAGGGCCTTATAGGTGACGATATGGATTGAAAGAAAACTGTATACCATAGGAAAGAACCATTCTTGAACAGGGGCCTAGTGACTGGTTCAATTTGGTTGATATGCAGAGTGTACAGAGCATAAAAGTAAGCATAAGTTTAAATACAGACACTAAGATCCAGTAAGTGGCTTTAAATGCCAAATTCAAGTATTTTGGATTTATTCTGTAGCTAATGGAAATTTTATTAGAAAAACAGGAGATAAGTCTTGGAAGATAGGTCTTAGCTTTGCTGCGAGATTTAAAGAAGGGTGGTACTAAAAATGAAGTAACCAAATGGAAGGTGATTACAACGTCAGTGCCTACACAACGAAGTGAGTAGTTTTTCAATGTTGTTCCTTTGGTTACTAGCTCATAATTTCAATGATACAACAACTGATCAATACATTTTTTAAATGTTTTGTTAAAAATAACCTGTCCAGTCCATCCCACACCCCAAAAGCACAGATTCATTTTTTGCATCATCTTTCAAAAATGTTTCAGACTTCAGGTGTTCCAGAAATCTACACTAATTACTCATTCCTGCTGATTTTTTAAAAAAATATTTATTTATTTATTTATTTATATATTTAAAGTCAGAGTTACTGAGAGAAAGAGAGAGAGAGAGAGAGAGAGAGAGAGAGAGAGAGAGAGAGAGAATTTCATCTGATGGTTCACTACCCAAATCGCTCTAACAACCAGGGCTGGGACAGGTCAAAGCCTAAAGACAGGAGCCGCCTCCAGGTCTCCCACATGGGTGCAAGGACTCAAAGGCTTGAGCCATCATCTATTGCTTTTCCAGGCCCCCAGCAGGGAGCTGTATCCAAAGTGGAGCAGCCACGGGGCCAGCACCATGGCGCACTAGGTTAATCTTCCACATGTGGCAGCGGCATCCCATATGGGCACTAGTTCTAGTCCCGGTTGCTCTTCTTCCAGTCCAGCTCTCTTCTGTGGCTTTGGAGGGTAGTAGAAGATGGTCCAAGTGCTTGGTCCCCTGCGCCTGCATGGGAGACCAGGAAGAAGCACCTTGTTCCTGGCTTCGGATCTGCACAGCTCCGGCAATTCGGTGAGTGAACCAAAAGAAGGACGACCTTTCTGTCTCTCTCGCTTTCTCTCACTGTCTATAACTCTGTCTATCAAATAAATAAATAAAATCTTTAAAAAAAATAGTGGAGCAGCCAGGACATGAAGCAGCACTTATATGGGATGCCAGCATCACAGGTAGCAGCCACAATAGTGGCCTCATCTCAGTTAAGCCTAAAAATGGTTATGCAGTAGGAACAACTACCTTGTTCCCTCAAACACAGCTCCAAAGTATTTGGACTACCTCCAAAATTCAAATATAACTGGGAGAGCTAGGCTCTCCCCATGTTGAATGAAATTCTAAAGGGATTTATTCTCTAAATATAATTGCAAAATGGAATTATACAAAATAATTTTGTATTTTAAGCAATATATTGGTTATATCATGGAATTAAATACATTTATATCTTCAATTCACTTTATTTAGCTGTTACTTTGCAGGTAATAAAGTCACAGTGGCAAATAAGACATGCAATCTTCTCTCAGGGAACTCCAAGTCAAGAGGAACTCAGATGAGCAATTACAATATTGTGAGACATTCTGACACACAGATCCTGTCTCTTACAGCCAGAACTAATGTAAATGAGCATTAAACAATAATACAGGAATGAGAAACTAAGACTTGGTTGGCTATGGTGCTGGGGGAACTGTTGGCACTTTCAAATGAAATTCTCTTCTATCTCTAAAATTTCCAGGAGTAATCCTGCTCAATATCATGGATCTTATATTGCTTTCTGATCATAATCAGGAAATCCAACAGCTGGATTCTTAACTTCTTTTGCTAACATCTTCATAAAAAATTTCAAGAGATTATCATCATTAAACTGATAAAAGAATTCCTAAAATTAATGTCTAATTAAAATAAGCTAAACTGTCTTAATTTCATTTACACATTAAGATACACTTCAATTTTATGTTTATGTGTATAGGCAAAAAGCTAAACTGATACACAATGATTGATTTTACCTATATAAAACATGAAAGAAAAGTCTGTAAGTCTCATTAGAATGAAATGCTTCAGATTTATAGCTTTGCTGATAATGTGATTTAACCAATAAACGGTCTAATTCAGAAGGCATTTCACTTCACTGAATGCAATTAGTAAGGCTTCTTCTCAATTAAATGTTTTATCAAGTCACACACATAAGCCAATTTTATTGTATGAAGCAGAAAAGGAAGATTATAATTGTGATTCATGCTGTTCTGCCTGCTTCCTTAGGTAAAGCCAACAGAGAATTAGTCATCTTTCTTGGGACAGCAAGGATAGAACAATGTCAGCAGCAAAAACCATAAACCACAAAACTTCAGTTACCTTTGAAATCAAGGGGACACAGATACACTCCCTAGTATGGAAACTTCATAGTTCCTTCAGTCGCATGTTTGTCTGTTGCTGTGGATTCATTCTGAGAGGAGAAGCATGGTGGGGACAAAAGCACCGAGTCACCACACAAACTCCGGGAGTCAGGTGAAAGCAGGCCAGAGGTGAGCAGCCTGCAGACTCGTTTATTTCAGTTGGTACAGCAGCTTAAATAGTCAAGGCAGTCAATCTGGTCAAGGGGCAGTCTATGCCCTAACCAATCACAGCTTGTTACCATCAGGCTCCATTGTCATGTGGTTTCCGAAGCTATCCAATCACAGCCTGTTGCCAGGCAGTTTCCATTGCCAGCGGCCATCTTGGCATGGCCTTCCCATTCCACCACATTTGTCTGTCTGCTTCTTTTGTTTTTTGAGTTTTTTTTTTCCTCAAGTAATTTAACTGCCAAAAGTTCAGTAATAATTTGGGAAAGTTTCTAGTAGACTGTATCATTTTTCTAGCCTAACCCTACTTCCCCCCACCTGCAGTCAATATGATCCAATTACCCACCATGGTTTGATCATTCTTCTACACATGTTCCAATTTTGGGAAAGCAACCCAAGCATCAAGTCCTGTTGCCACAGAGTGTAAGCAAGGACTTTAGGATGACCTAGAAAGATAGAAACTCAGAGCACTCAGCTAGAGTTGCCCTGGACTCCCAGAGAATTCATTATTAACCACTGGCCAAGTAAGAGATTTGGGAAATCACTGTTTTCACAGCAACTCACTTTTGTAATGGAAAACCTACCTAAGGTTAGTGATTCTTCTGAAGACTCTGAGGATCTAGGCCCAAAAGCTTAACCATTTATAAATGAGGGCTTTCTCTTGTTTTAGCACATAGTCTAAAAGTCAAATCAGCAACTTCATTTGGATGGCTTAACATGGTTTAATCCATTTAATACCATAGTAACCAGAAATCAGAGATTCAAGCAAGAAATGTTAAACTGATCTAATTTAAAACTAGTTATTTTATTGAAAGAATTGTACTTAACATTTTCTCCATTTGATACTATCCCTGTTAAAGATATAAAGTATTTCCAATCTTAAAACATACCTATGTAAGGAAAGAGCAGATAATAAACAATCTTTAGCAAATGTTGTGCTTGAGGAGCCTACTATTAAGCCAAGGTTATCCAAGCACAGGCCCTAAGACTAGATCAGGTGATGCTGACTTCAAGCTGGATTTACTCTTTAGTCAACCACCGGGGTATCTGCTCTAACACTGCTTCAGGTCACTAAATACATCCAAGCCACATGTTTTGCTAAACCTCTATATGCAGGCTCTCTTGAGAATAAACAAGAAATTTTGTCTTTAGACTGCAAGGAGAGATATTCCCCTTTAAAATACTTTGAAATTAAAAATAATAACTAATATTTTAAATACTGAATTTAAGGTAGAAGACCTATGTGTCCTATATTCATTGGATTTGAGGTCAGAAAATTGTGAAAGTGATGTATGAGCTTCATTTTATCCACATATAAAATGGTAAGGATTCTCCCTAATTTTCAAGAGATTGAACAAAAGCTCTCTAATACACGGCCAGTAAATTATAAGAGGCCTCCAGAGAGCCCAGAGTTTAGGGAGGGAGGCACTTGACAAACACTCACTGGAGAAGGGCAAAAGGAGCACTTCAAGACTGTGCTTTGCCCACAGTGTTTGTGCCTGTCTCTTTTACATAATGAGCCTGAGGGTCAGAGCTAGTATAAATAAACTGGGCTGGTAGTTCGTCACAGCTGCTAAGACAGCACTTGGGACACCTGCATCCCACTTAAGGTTCAAGGATGCCTGGGTTCAAGTTCCAGCTGCACTTCGGATCCCAGCTTCCTGTTAATGCAAGTTTGGAGAGGTAGCAGGTGATGTCTCAAGTACTTGGGTCTCTGCCATTCACCTGGGAGCCCCAGGTCGAGTTCTTAGTTACTGGTTTTGGCCTGCGCCAGCCCTGGGTGTTGTAGACATGTGGAGAGTAAAGAGTAAATCAGCATGTGAAAGATCTCTCTCTCTCTCCTCCCCGCAACTCCCTTTCAAGTAAAAAAAAATAAATTTTAAATTCAGATTATATAGGTGGGAAGAAAGAGAAACTTTTCTATAGCTAACTAAAAAAGGTGTGACCGATACAATTGTAGAGCCACATAAAACTACTGATGCTATATCCACTAACACATTATTGTTACAAACAATGAAGCATGCATTACATTTATAAATCACAGCCTTCAGAAACCTAAACCTTCTAAGACTTTTTCTGTCCCTCCCATTCTCATCTACTATCAATGCAAGGAATTTTTGGCATCAAAAAAAATTAAGGCATCTCTCCGACACATGTGAAAAAAACTTAAATATTTTCTTTATATTTACTGTTAACTTCTCTAAGACATGAAATTTAAATGTTGTCCTACATATTTAAAATTTGTTGATAGTCTTCTTTGACACTCTTTGCCTTTCATAAAAAATAAATTTCGAGAAAGAACTGTTTGACATGAAATATTTTTAAAATTTTTCTGCAATATCTATTTTTAAACACTGTTTTGAAACTTACAGATACTCAAGTTGCCTCAAAGTAGCATAAAGTTCCTACTTTTTGTCTCTAAATAGTTCTCTGTACTCTCAGGAAAAATCATATTCTGTTTGACACTTGAGTCTTCCAGTGTGCCTTCCTGTCTTCCTATGCCTTCTGCCCTGTTCACCTCTGCTCACCAAGTTTCACTCTATTCAGCGCCCACTCAAAGGCTACCTGCCTCTTGAAGATCTCCTTCATCAAAAGTAAGCTTCTCCTCCTGCAAGGACCTCATGTTTATTATTCATTTGTTGGCATATGCTGCCTAAGGGTATTTTTCACTTCATTGCTCATATAAGTGTTGTTTCGTTAAACAGCCCAAATATTGAGGGCAGTCCTGTCATGGATCTTTGAATCATCAGCAATGACTCCAGCTCTGACACATGGCGCAAAGCTGACAATAACACACCAAGTTTTAAGCATTCTGTTTTCTCTATCACTTTCAATTTATCATTCAATCTACCCTATGCAATAAAATCTGTACAAAAAAATCACTCTCTCCCACTTCCAAAAATCTCACATTTCTTTTTCACTTATGTCCTACCAGAAGCTTAATGAGGAGTCAACAATTAAATGTTACACAAATCCTCTGTGCCAGCAGTCAGGAATCAGCCCTGCACAGCAAGGTGAACCAGCAGGTACAACATCAACTCACAGAATTTACAGTCTGGTAAGGGAAGTATGAAGAACAATATGACTTCAGAAAGTATTCACTGTCTCAAAGGCAGTAAACAAAGGATCTTCTTCCAGATGTCTGGGACAACTGGTAATGCAGTGGAAGTGGGGCCCGTGTCTGCAGAGCTTACGAGGTAAGGCACTGAAAGGAGGTGGCCCGTTGCAGTTTCAATCCAGTGTAGTAATTTCATAGTACCTGTTGCATCCATTGTTGTTTCAATCCAGTGTAGAGTCAACTTTACAAACTTTAAAACGATCCTTGTTAACTTCACATTCAAAACAGATCAAATGAATACATAACTAAACCTGTACATCTGAACATCTGTAATGTTTATTAGGGGAAGAAACAAAAGTCCACAATTTCAGATTTCTCAAAAATCAAGACCACCCTCCCCCCCCCCCCCATCGTAGCCTTCATTTGAGAGAGATGGACTTCCAACAATTAAGGCGGACTCACAGGCAGAACAAAAGGTATAGAAGAAAAGATGTTATGGGTTCTCCTAACATAACCACACTGGCTCTCTATAACTTTGCCTTTGACATAAATAAATAAATAAATAAATCTTAAAAACAAAAACAAAGCAGATAACAGCGGCTAGCACTTGAGGTCAGGCTGCAGCAGGGGTACAACTGATGAAGGCCGAGGATTCTGTATCTCGGACTCACCGTTGGTTCATGTGTCCCTTGCGGTCAGAGCTGGAAGCATTTTGTTTATAGTAAATAGGACTCAATTTCTGAGGTCAGAGACGCGCCTTGCTGCTCCCTGGCCTAGTACTCTGTCTCCAAGACAGGGTCTCAGCAAATACCCGCTGGGCCAGAGCCACCGGCTCCTGTCCCTCAGCGTCTCCCAGCTCACCGCACCAGCTAGTTCCCGTTCGCGGTCCCGCTACCTATACTTCAAACGCCCCCCGCGCGCCGCTGCCACCCAGACACCCAACTCACCGGGAGGGAGATCCTCTGGCTCCTCAAGCCGCCGCTAGCCGGGCGCAGCTTCCGCCTTGGTCTCCTTGGTTACAGCGTTACTTCGGTACCCATAGCAACCAAACGCTTGCTCCTGCTGCCTTCCGCCAGCAGAGGGAGCAAGGGAGCTCTGCGGAATGAAGGAAAAAGAGAGAGGACCCAGGAAGGCAGGAGCCAGATACAGCTCAGGCTCAAGGTTGTCCTGGACGCTTGGACGTTAGAGCTCTGCTGACACCTACTGAGCCCTCGCTGTATTCGAGCGCTGGTCAAAGAGGTTTCTGTGTAACCCTTGGCCCAGCACCGTAACAAAAGTAAGGTGCAGAAAGTTTGATGATCCCTACCAAAAATTACCATTATACACTGGGTGGCAAATGATCCACCCAAGAATGAACCCAAGCAGTTTAACCTCAGAATTCTCACATATATTCTATGTCTAATTGCTTAGGAAAGGCTATAATAGGCAAAAATCAAGAAGGATTCCAAGTCTGCTGTCAAAGCTCAGAGCTCTCTTTTCTTTACATTAATTATATGACTCATGGGGATGCTTGCCTATGATATATGTAAATACACACACACACACACACACACACATGCACGAGCAACCCATATTTCTCAATCTTTTCTGCTCCAAACAGACCTATGATGACCTATTTTTGATTTCTGAATTTGCTGTTATTTCTTAATCTTTTTATACAATGTAAGTAGGATGTGTAATTGATTCTGCAGTCTGCCACTCCATAAACATCTGTGTTTAACCATGTGGAGTGTATCTTGGTACTAAATTAATAATTTTAAGTATTGTAGTTAACCATTGCTTCCCACACAAATATTCCTGCGAATGCCCATTTAAGACATATTTAATATTTTTTCTTTGGCAGAGTCCATCGTTTAAGAGCATAACTACTATGGGTAAGAGAAGACATGAGAGTCTGGGTCTTGAAGTCAGGCAGATCTGAGTTTGAGCTTTGATCCTGCCACACACAAGTGCTGTCCCGCCATGGGGCAGTTATATAGCCCACTCTAACTGGTTACAAGAGGTTACAGCACACATTATACAGCACGAAGAGTCAATGAAACAATGTGTCCTAAGTCTTTAGCTCTAAGCCAAGCCAATAGTATATGCTTAACAAAAACTAAGAATTGGTGGTGTTTGCCTACGATGGCTGTTATAGTAATCAAGGCATTAATTTACCAAGCCCTCTCTTAAATCTTACGCAATGACATACTTCAAGTAGAACTTTAAACTTCTCATTTTCCTGTGCAGGGTGTATTTCCAAAATGCATTTCAAATTATTTAGAAAGGCATTCATTTATTCATTCAACAAATATTTACCAAAAATCCTCTGTTTTAAGGCTCAAAAATGCAGGGAAGAAAACAAGAGCCCCAGCTATTGTCAAATTTATATTTCACTGGGAGCAGGAAGGATACAAGCACATATAGGCATGCAGCAATGAAGAAAATAAGGCAGAATAAAGAAACAAAATCAGAGCCTCGTTTCCATTAGATGCTCCATCAAGTCTCTGGATGCAGGGAAAGGGGAACACATGGGGCAATCAAGGCCAGGATCATTCCAGAGAGAAAAACTAAAGCAGTTTTCAAGTCTACCTCAATGGAGAGTAGCATTTTGCATAAAACCTCACATCACGTCTATAAAGGACTTTTCACTTCAAAAGAAAGAGAATTCTTACAATGAATTTTACTGGCACAATAACAAAATTAATTTCATATAAACAATATATAAACTATTCTGGCACTTTCTGAAAGCATTAAAAGAACATTATCCTACTTAAATTTAGAAAAACCGCTAATGCACATTTATGAAAAGCAAAAGCAGAGCCAAAAGATAAGCCGACACCAAGTGAAATGAAAATGTATAGTGAAATGGAAACTATAAAGAGTTTGTCTTTCAGAATCATGATTAGTGACAGAATGAACTGAAACATGTAAAAACAATGACACCTCCAGAGAGAAGACACTGTCCTCAGTGAAGCACAGTGCTTTTAACTGACACACCAGCAGTTCTACAAATAGCCTACGTGTCTGTATCAAGAGCACAGGAGTCCTGAGGGTTTTTTGCAAAATCATGCTTCATTGTGCTAGTGTGAAGACAAGGTTTGAACACAAATTTTCTTTCAAGAGATGGTCAAGATACTGAATAGAAGAGATAAAAATTAGCCAGGAGACAGTAAATACACAGACACTGAATTCAAAGGATAGCTACAAGATCATACTTAGAAAAATATATTCTCTCTCTCCTTCTCTCTCAGTGTGTGTGTGTGTGTGTGTGTGTGTCACTCTCCTGTCTCTTCTCTCTCTCTCTTTCTATCTCTCTCTCTTTCACACACACACACACACACACACAAATACACACGCACACTTTCTTTGAGCAAGCCCCACTCATTAGGCAATTTTATTTGTACTTGGTAGGATAAAGCCTGGAGGAAAATTACAGCATGCTCCAGGCCTTTTCTGGTCAGTCACAGGTAATAAAAGTTCTTACATGAGTAGTAAAAACATTTCCCTACTTAACTGTCAAAACTTTGCATGTGATTTAGCATTGAGGCTTTTTCTCCTTTTAGGGAAGAGCTGAAATCAAGGATCTATTGAAAATAGTCGACTTAGGCCGGCGCCGTGGCTCAACAGGCTAATCCTCCGCCTTGCAGTGCCGGCACACCGGGTTCTAGTCCCAGTTGGGGCGTCGGATTCTGTCCCGGTTGCCCCTCTTCCAGGCCAGCTCTCTGCTGTGGCCAGGGAGTACAGTGGAGGATGGTCCAAGTGCTTGGGCCCTGCACCCCATGGGAGACCAGGAAAACCACCTGGCACCTGGCTCCTGCCTTCGGATGAGCGTGGTGCGCCGGCCGCAGCGCGCCGGCCGCGCCGGCCATTGGAGGGTGAACCAATGGCAAACGGAAGACCTTTCTCTCTGTCTCTTTCTCTCTCTCACTGTCCACTCTGCCTGTCAAAAAGAAAAAAAAAAAGAAAAAAAAAAGAAAATAGTTGACTTAAACCAAGGAGATTCCAAGATGGCAGATTATGGAAGAGCATGTTGCGCTGGGCTAGGAATAAATAGTAAAAAGAAAAAAAAAAGAAAAGAAAAAAAGAGTAGACAATGCACTCGCAGGGGAATATTGGAGAGAAAACTGCACTGGAAAGGAAGAGGAATGCCATGGACATGTGCAGAGAGTGGAGACATGCTGTACAAACACGAACAAAACACACAACCACAGCATCAGTGAGCCGGAGCAGGAGGCAGCTTGGAGGCAGAGGTGAGAACAGACTGCAGCAAACCATGGTGATACAGCAGGAGGGAGAGTAAAGACAGGTGCACCAGAGGCTAGTGGTTGATAGCAGTTGCCTACAGGCCCAGTGGAAGCAGAGGGGGCATATATATATATATATATATATATATATATATATATCTCCCCAACTTCCCCACAGCGGCGCCCACTGCCCATCTCAGAAAGGACAGGCAAATTTTGGGTTTGGGCAGCAATGTGGAAGACTTTGTGTGCACACACAGCAATTGGCTCGGATGGGTTACCTTTCTCAGCAGTACTGGGGGCAATGACAGGGAGAAAGCAATTTTCAGCCAGCGGCTCTTGTGTACTTGTTTGATCCAGAGATTCAAGCAGAGGTAACAATCCACAGTACCCCCTGACTTTTAGCCTGGCTGGGAGATGGTTGGACGTCCACATATGTGGTGAGAGCGCCCAGCCTCCCAATATCAAGAAGCCTACATAGAGCTGGCTAAGGAAACATCTGCCTCTCTGTTGACTGGATAGGTTGGAAGGGCAGAGTGAAATTCTATACCCAGCAACTGTGGGAATCATGTGTGCTGAGACTGAGGGGTATTGGTGGTTACATGAGAAGGTACAGGATGTAGCTTGATCTCAGGGCAACCACCAGATGTGGCTCTACACACTCAAAACTCTGAGCTTGCCTAGAGCAGATCATTGCAATGGGAACTGCGCTCACAGTGAGGACTATGAATATCATTTGCATGGTTCATACAATGGCACCGATGAGTGTTGAACACATTGGGGGCTAACACCAGTCATTGCTCAGCTTGGGGGAGAGAAGGTAAGGGGGTGTGCACACCAACAGGGGTGACCATTCCCACCCTTCTGTTAATAAGAGAAGTTATAGCACAACCACCTTAAGTGTTACCCTGGATACTTGCCTCACCCTGGAGCACTGACCAGAGCTCCCTGGCCACATCCACCACACATATCTTGGTATTCACTGAAAGTGCCGGTATTCCACTAAGCCACAGAGGAATAGCTCAAAGACAAAAGCCATCAAAGGAAAAAAAAACAATTTACTTCATAAATACCTAAAAATGAATGCAGAAATTCAAGAAACAAGAATAAGGAAGATATTGTGGCCTCCCCAAAGGAACACAACATTTCAATATTAGAATGTGAAGATGAAGAGATTGAGGAAATGCCAGAAATGGAATTCCAAAAATTAATCATAGAAATCACAAACAAATCCATGATCTAAAGAGAAACATATATGATATGAATGGAAATTTTTGCAATGAAATTGAGATTTTAAAGAGAAACCAAGGGAATGGCACTGTGGCATAGTAGGTTAAGTATCTGCCTGTGGGGTCAGCATTCCATAAGGGTGCCAGTTCAATTCCCAGTTGCTCCAATCCAGCTCCTTGTTGATGGCCTGGGAAAGCAGTACAAGATGGCCCAAGTGCGTGGCCCCTATACCAACCTGGCGGGCCCAGAAGAAACTTCTGGATCCTGGCTCCAAATTGGCCAAACTATAGCCTTTTGATAATTTGGGGAGTGAACTTGCAGATAGAAGACCTCTCTCTCAGGCACTTCCTCTCTTTGTCTGTAAATCTGCCTGTCAATAAATAAATAAATATTTTAATAAAGAGAGAAATCAGAATGAAATATTAAAAATGAAGAATTCAACAGATCAAATAAAAAATGCAGTGGAAATTCTTAACAGCAGTCTTGGCAAGGCAGAAGAAAGAATATCTGAACTAAAAGATAGATATTCAAAATCTTATAGTCAGACCAAAAAGAAGAAGAAGGAGGAGAAGGAGAAATCAAAACCTTAGAAAAGCAATGTTGGAAATGTATGGGATACTGTCAAAAGACCCAACATGTGGGTCATAACAGTTTCTGACAGTGTGGAAAGATAGAATGCTCTAGAAGCCCATTTAGTGAAATAATTACAGAAAACTTCTCCACTTTGGAGAAAGAAAGGGACATCCAAGTTGAGGAAGCACATAGAATTCATAGTAGACATAACTAGGAATTATCTTCACCACAACTCATTGGAGTCAAACTCTACACAGTAAAACATAAAGATTCTAAAATGTGCATGAGAGAAACACCAGATTACTTGTAGAGGATCTCCAGTCAGACTCACAGCTGACTTCTCATCAGAAACTCTAAAGACTAGAAGAAATTGGCAAGATATAGTGTAAGTCTTAAGAGCAAAACAGTCAACCCAGAATACCATACACTGTAAAACTCTTATTTATGAATAAAGATGAAATAAAAACCTTCCATAACTAACAGAAATTAAAAGAATTATTCACCACTCATTCAGCCTTACAAAAGATGCTTAAGGATGTGCTACATACAGAAACACAGAAAGATAGCCATCATTATGAAAGAAAGCGAAGGCAAAAAACTCCCTAATAAAAGTACAAAAGAAATCCAAAGTAAACAATAAGAATATTTATAGAAAAATTGCAGGACCATGTGGTTATATCAATAGTCACCTTGAATGTAAATAGCCTCAAGTTTCCAGTTAAAACATACAGACTGGCTGAATGGATTAATAAACAAGATCCATCTATTTGCTACCGACAAGAAACACATCTCACCAACAAAGATACATGCAGTCTGAAAGTGAAAAGATGGGGGCCAGCACCGTGGCGCACTAGGTTAACCCTCCACTTGTTGCGCCAGCATCCCATATGGACGCTGGTTCTAGTCCCGGTTGCTCCTCTTCCAGTCCAGCTCTCTGCTGTGACCTGGGAAGGCAGTGGAGGATGGCCCAAGTGCTTGGGCCCCTGCATCCACTCGGGAAACCAGGAAGAAGCACCTGGCTCCTGGCTTCAGATCAGCATAGTTCCGGCCATTGTGGCCATTTGGGGAGTGAACCAACCGAAGGAAGACCTTTCTCTCTGTCTCTCTCTCTCTCTCACTGTCTGTAACTCTACCTATCAAATAAATAAAATCTTAAAAAAAAAAGAAAGTGAAAAGATGGGAAAAGATATGGAAAGCAAAAAATGGTAGGTGTTGCCATCCTAGTATCAGACAAACTAGATTTTAACATAAAAAAATGTTAAAAGAGATAAAGAAGGGCAGTAAATGATGATTAAAGGATCAATTCAATAGGAAAATGAGATTATAATAGATATATATGCATCAAATTACAGGGAACCTGGCTATTTAAGAAAATATTAATAGATCTAAAAGGAGATAGACTCCAATAAAATAGTAATGAGGTGCATCAACACCCTACTTTCATGAATGGGCAGATCAACTAGACAGGGAATCAACAAAGAAACAACAGAGCTAAGCGATACTATAAACCAAATGGACCTAACTGATACCTACAGAACTTTTCACTCCACAGTTGCATAATATACATCCTTCTCATCATGCAAGAGATGCATGGAACCTTCTCTAGGATAGACCATATGCTAGGCCATAAAACAAGTCTCAGCAGACTCAAAAAAACGGAAATCGTACCATGCATCCTCTCTGACTGAAATGGAATGAAACTGGAAATCAACGACTCAAGACTCTCTAGCTCATATGCAAACACATGGAGACTGAACAATATGTTCCTGAATGAACAGAGGTCATAAAACAAATGAAAACAGAAATCAAAAAATTTTTGGAAACAAATGAATACAACAATACATCATATCAAATTTTATGTATACAACAAAAGCAGTGTTAAGATGGAAGTTTATAGCAATCTGCACCTAAATGAACAAATTAGAAAGATACCAAATAAGTAAGCTATCAATGTATCTCAAGGACCTAGAAAAACAAACCAAATCCCAAATCTGTAGGAGAAAAGAAATAATTAAAATTAAAGAAGATATAAACAAAATTGAAACCAAAAAAAACACAAAAGATCAGTGAAATTGAGTGCTTGTTTTATGAAAAAATAAACAAAATTAATGCACCTTTGGCCCAACTAACCAAATAAATGAGGGAAAAGACTCAAGTCAATAAAATCAGAGTTTAAAAAGGAAATGTAACAACAGATACCACAGAAATAAAAAGAATCATCAGGAATTATTAAAAAGAGCTATATGCCAACAAATTGGGAAATGTAGAAGAAATAGATTCCTAGACACACACAATCTAATGAAGTTGAGTCAAAAATACAGAGAAAAACCTAAACATACTAATAACCAAGATGGAAATTAAGTCAGTAATAAAAACCCTCACAACAAAGTAAAGCCCAGGACTGGTTTGCGTCACTGCTGAATTCTATCAGACACTTAAAAAAGGACTAATTCCAATTGTTCTCAAGCTATTCAAAATAACTGAGAGATAAGGAATCCTCTCAAACTCCTTCTTTGAAACCTGCATCACCTTAATTCCTAAACTAGAAAAAGATACAACAGAGAAAGAGAACTATAAACCAATATCCCTAATGAACATAGATGCAAAAATCCTCAACAAAATATTAGCTAATCAAATCCAGTAGCACATCAGCAAGATCATTCATCTGTACCAAGTGAGATTTATCCCTGGTATACAGGGAGGGTTCAACATTCACCAATCAATAAATGTGATACATCACATTAACAAAATGAACAACAAAAACCATGTAGTTATCTCAATAGATGCAGAAAAATCATTTGATATAATACAACATCCTTTCATGATGAAAACCTTAAGCAAATTGGTTATTGAAGGCTCATTCCTCAACATAATCAAGGCAATTTATGTCAAGCCTATTGCCTGAATCCTACTGAGTAGGGGAAAGCTGAAAGCATTACCCTAAAATCCAAAATCATACAATCACCATTGCTATTTAATATAGTCCTGGAAGTTTTAGCCAGAACCATTAGGCAAGAAAAAGGTATCAAAGAGATACAAAATTGAAAGGAGGAAATCAAACTATCCCTACCTGCAGATGCCATGATTCTTTATATAGAGGATTCAAAAGACCCAACCAAGAGACTATTGGAACTCATATATGAGTTTGGTAAAGTGGCAGGATATAAAATCAACACAGAAAAATCAATAGCCTTTTTATACAGAGAAAATGCCATGGCTGAGAAAGAAGTATTATCAATACTATTGACACTAATTCCAAAAAGAATTAAGTACCTTAGAATAAATTTAACTAAGGATGTCAAAGATCTCTACAATGGAAATTACAGGACACTAATGAAAGAAATAGAAAACACTGAAAAAATTTGAAAAACCTTCCATGTTCATGGGTTGGAAGAATCAACATAATTAAAATGTCCATACTACCAAAAAGCAATATACAGATTCGATGTGGCCCCAATCAAAATACCAATGACATTCTTGACAGATATCTAAAAATGATGCTAAATCCATATGGAAACACAAGAGACCCTGAATAGCTAAAGCAATGTTATATAACAAAAACAAAGCTGGAGGCAGCACAATACCTGATTTCAAGAAATACTAAAGGGCAGTTATAATCAAAACAGCATGCTACTGGCACAAAAACAGATGTGTACATCAATGGAACAGAACAGAATCTTCGGAAATCAATCTCTAAATCTACATCCAACTTATTTTTGAAAAAAGAGCTAAAATCAATCCTGGAGCAAGAACAATCTCATTAACAATCAGTGCTGGGGAAATTGAATCTCCATGTTCAAAAGTATAAAACAAGAACCATATTCTACACCTTACACAAAAATCTACTCAAAAGGGATCAAAGACCTAAATCTATAAACTGACACCATCAAATTGTTAGGGAACATTGAGGAAACTGTGCAAGACACTGGCATAGGCTTCTAGGAGAAGAACCCAGAGGCACAGACAATCAAAGCCAAAACTGACAAATGGATTTACATCAAGCTGAGGATCTTCTGCACTGCAAAAGAAACACTCAACAAAGTAGAGAGGCAACTGATAGAATGGGATAAAATATTTGCAAACTATGCAACTGATAAAGAGTTAACATCCAGAATCTCTAAAGAGCTCAAGAAATTCAACAACAATAAAGTGAACAACCCAATTAAGAAAGAGGCAAATGACTTAAACAGGCATTTTTCAAGAGAGGAAATTCAAATGGCTAAAAGACACTTCAAAAAATGCTCATGATCACTAGCCATAAGGAAAATGCAAATCAAAGCCACAGTGAGATTTCACTTCACTCTGGTTAAAATGGTTCTCATATAGAAATCAAAAACAACAAATTCTGGTGAGGATATTGGGGAAAAAGTACCCTAATCCACTGTTGGTGGGAATGTAAACTGGTATAAGCCACTGTGGAAGACAGTATGGAGATACATCAGAAATCTTAATATAGACCTACCATATAATCAATCCAGTCATCCCATTCCTGGGAATGTGTTCAAACCAAGAAATATACACCTCAGTTATCTGTATCTCCATGTTCATCGCAGATCAATTCACAATAGCCAACATATCGAATCAACCCAGATGTCCATCAACTGTTGACTGAATAAAGAAATTACTATATTTACATACTATGGGGTGGTACTCAGCTGTAAAAAAAATATGAAATCCTGTCTTTTGCAACAAGATAGAGACAACCAGAAACCATTATACTTGGTGGAATAAACCAGTCCCAAAAAGATAGATATCATATGTTTTACTTGATCTGAGGTAACAAATAGAGTGCCTGAAATGTAATGTATTGGAGTGAAATGAACATTTTGAGATTTGGTGACTGTTTACAGCTTTTGTCTCTTCCATTGAGGAATAGTGTTTTTTTCTTCATACTATTTGTTGAATATTTTACTTAGTGTAGGGTTAACTATACACTTATTAATAAACTGAATATAGATCTTTGTAAAAATTAAAAGTGGAAATGGGAGAGGGAGGAAAAAGAAGAGTTGAAGTGTGGGTTGGAGGAAGAGTAGTAGGGGAAAGTAGCACTATGTTCCTAAATCTATCTATCTATCTATCTATCTATCTATCTATCTATATAATATGTGAAATTTATAAAACTTAAATAAAATTTTAAAAAATTATTTGCACTTCTCCTCATCATCCATTCATACATCAATCTTATTATTGCTTATGTTTCAATCCCAGAAAAGAATTAAAGACTAAGGTGGAAAAACTTTAATTTGACTGGCACTGAATATGGCAAGTGTTTAAAGCAACTCCTTCTCCACAGATCACCCTCTCCCATGTACTACAGGCCTCTTACATGCATGTCCCTAAATGTAGGTGATGTATTCTCCTCACATATTTGCTAATCGAACCTCTAGACTTCAAGTGGTTTCTCCTGCTCTTCTCCAAGAGGTCTCAGTGGTCCTTCTGGAGAAATTTTTTATTTTTTTATTTATTTGACAGATAGAGTTAGATAGTGAGAGAGAGATAGAGAGAAAGGTCTTCCTATCATTGGTTCACTCCCCAAATGGCCACCACAGCCGGAGCTATGACGATCCAAAGCTAGGAGCCAGGTGCCCCTCCTGGTCTCCCATGTAGGTGCAGGAGCCCAAGCACCTGGGCCATCCTCCACTGCCCTACTGGGCCACAGTAGAGAGCTGGACTGGAAGAGGAACAACCGGGACTAGAACCCAGCACCCACATAGGATGCCAGCACTGCAGGCAGAGGATTAACCAAGTGACCCACGGCACCATCCCTGAGAAAATTTATTATGACCTACCTTCTCTCCCATTGTTGAATATTCCATGTCTGACCTACTGAATAGTCTCTTGCAACCTTTGCATTTTTATGTTATGGAAATGAAAGAAAGTCAATATCACCACTTTCCTTTGACTCATACACTAGCATCCAGCCAGCCTAACACTTCTCCTGTGACTGCTCAAATGGAAGGAGAAAACAATCCCACTGTGTACCCAGTGCAGAAAGCCACTGATAGGCATTTTAGTGGATTTGAGACGAGGTCAAAAACCATCAACACATATTACCCAAAACTTAGAAATAAGGGGAAAAAATACAGATCTTTCAATGCCATATCAGAATATTATCTATATTCTCTAAGGATGTATTTTTGTTTGGTTATCATTTATTATTGATAAGGGCTCTGACTTTGCAATGCTCAGTAGTCATTTGTAGATGTTTTTCACCTGTATTTTTCTGATCATTTATATCTTCTTATGTAAATAGTATCTATCCTTTAAATAATGCCAAAGGTGATTATTGATTGCTTTCTACTACATTAATAAGTTAAGTTTTGTATCTAACTAAATTTTCTGGCCGGTGCCATGGCTCACTAGGCTAATCCTCCCCCTGAGGTGCCTGCACCCCAGGTTCTAGTCCCAGTTGGGGTGCTGGATTCTGTCTCAAGTGCTTGGGCTCTGCATCCGCATGGGAGACCAGGAGGAAGCACCTGGCTCCTGGCTTCGGATCAGTGCAGTGCCAGCTGTGGCAGCCATTTTGGGGGTGAACCAATGGAAGGAAGACCTTTCTCTCTGTCTCTCTCTCTCTCACTGTCTAACTCTGCCTGTCAAAAAATTTTTTCTACCAATATCATATATATATATGTATATCATAAGCCTATCAAATTTTCTTTTAAACAGCTTTAATTTTATGATGGTTCTTATCTTAATGGAATAATAAACTATGGCATATGTACATTCTATATTTATAAAGCATCACATTTTTAACTATTACCCTTGCATTTTAGGTACTGGCTGTGGCATAGTGGGTAAAGCTGTGCTGGCATTATATATGGCTGCTTGTTTGAGTCCTGGCTGCTCTTCCAGCTCCCTGCTAGTGCACCTAGGAAAGCAGCAGAAGATGGTCCAAGTTCTTGTGGCCCTTAATCCACATGGGAGACCAGGAAAAAGCTCCTGGCTACTGGCTTTGGATCTTCCCTGCTCCAGCTGTTGCAGCCATTTGAGGAGTGAATGAGCAAATGGAAGATTTCTCTCTCTCTCTCTCCTCTCTCTGTCTCTGCCACGTCTCTCTGTAACTCTACCTTTCAAATAAATAAATAAATCTTTAAAAAATTACATTAAATACTGTCAATCCTTCCCTCCTTGATGAAGATGGGACATCTAGCAATCCAGAAGTACCCTTTCAATTTTCATCAACTCCTTGGCCATGGAAATTCTTTTATAGGCTGAAGTTGGCGGTCAGCCCAAGTTTCACAGTTTTCCACCATCTCTTTTATTCCAAATCCAGCAATGTTCTAATGTTTACATGGAGCATCCCTTTCCTTCATCCTTGGTAGATACTAAATATAGCAACCTATTACATATGTATGGGTTTTTAATTTAGCTTGTCGAGGATATCTTTAAAGGTAACATAAAATTACAAATGAGCTTCCCAAAAATCTAAATTATTATGATATAAATATATTGAAATGCATTTAATGACTAAAGAGAGAAAAAAAGAAACTTATAGTAAATAGGTGACATTGTCCTTTTATAATTCTTCTCAGCACTGGAATTTCTGGCTGCCACCCATGACACGGAATTCTTCAGCAAATAAATTTCCATAATACTAGGCAATTATTACTGATGTTTCACAAGTAGAGGAGAATCATCAGGGCATATGATAAATTTTCAATTACTGCAATGCACAGTGCCTTCCAAGTAAAAAATAAATGTATAGGCTTGCTGTATGGGCACAGCTTCATTTAATCACCATTTAATCAACAGCTGCTCTATTCTGGCCGCTGTCCCAAGATGGATACAAAAGTGAACAAAGATGTCATCTCTGCCCTTGAAAAACTCAAGAGAGAATTTATAAATAATTGATACATAATATGTTGAACACTGCTCAAAGTTATGATATAATCATACGTGTGTAGCATGGCCAGAATTTTTGGGTGGTTCAAGATAATAAATGTGACAAAGACATGAAAATCAAAAATGGTACAGGAGTCAAATTTAAAAAAACTTCTTGGACTTTACTATATTCAGAATGAAAACCTAAATTGATCTTTCAAGAAAAAAATAATGATCTCAGTATTCTTTTCTTTTTTTTTTATTTATTTATTTTGACAGGCAGAGTGGACAGTGAGAGAGAGAGAGACAGAGAAAGGTCTTCCTTTTGCTGCTGGCTCACCCTCCAATGGCCACCGCGGCTGGCATGCTGTGGCCAGCGCACCGCGCTGATCTGAAGGCAGGAGCCAGGTGCTTCTCCTGGTCTCCCATGGGGTGCAGGGCCCAAGCACTTGGGCCATCCTCCACTGCATTCCCGGGCCATAGCAGAGAGCTGGCCTGGAAGAGGGGCAACCTGGACAGAATCCGACGCCCCAACTGGGACTAGAACTTGGTGTGCCAATGCCGCAAGGCAGAGGATTAGCCTGTTGAGCCACGGTGCTGGCCTGATCTCAGTATTCTTCTAAGCAGCATCTTTCAACAGTAATTCTGGTAGCATTGTGAAGATAGAGCAAAGGGGGATGGTTAAGACAAGGAGACAAGTTTAAATTATGCTGAAATTAGCCCAAGATAGAAATGATACGTCTGCAATAAATCAAAGCAGAAGGCACATGTCTAGTGAAATAGACTCAAGGGTATTTTGTAAACATCCAACAGGACTTGGAGATTGAAGCAATGTTGTTGGCCAGTGATAGAATGTAGAACCACTGATCCCTCAATTTGTGAACTTGGTTAACTTAGTAGATGATCCTGAGAACCAACACAGGACAGCAGGAGAAAAAACCAACTTTCAGAGATTTGGGCAAGTAAGTGACGCAGAAATGAGCTCAGTTTTGAAGATGTTACTCTTGTGATAGCAATAAGAGGTAGTAAAGAACAAAATATAGCTCTAGTTATTAGGAGAATGATGGGAGTTAGCCACATATATTAGGATAACATCAGAATATAGTTAGTAACCAAAGTTAAGGAAACATTTGAAATTCTCTTGGGAGTCCTCAGGAAATTACAATAGAGATGGTTTTGAGGAAGCCATCCAATGTTTCTAAAATAGACTAGTATGAAATTTATATGTGGTCTTCTCTGTCCAGCAGTTTTTACAATAGGGTGCTCCAAAATGAGATTCACAGCCTGAATTAATTTACTGCTGTAATCCACAGTCCTTCATATCATCAATGCAATTACTGAAGACAAACATATACTACATTGAACAATTAACACAGAGATAAAAACTGGCACTGGTCTCTGTAGTTTGTGTTGCCAATACAAAAGTCTTATACACGAGACTATTTGACTTGTTCCTATAAATGTGTCCAGAGAAGGCCAGGATACAACTCACATGATGAAATTTGTCAGTTCCAATGCAGAAAGGGAACAATTCATTTCAACATAAAGGACACTATTTTCTTTCATTTTCCACTTTAGCCTCTAATTTAACATAAAGTTAGCATTTCTTGGTTCCATCCAAGGATTGATTAACAGCTATAGTGGACAGCAATAATCTTATCACCCTTTATTTGCCAGGCAACAATCCATAAGTCTTGACTGCTGCAATCTACGTTTCATCCACTACCCTCACAGTGGATTATTGGTCAGGAATCCCAGTGGACCAGTTAGATTCTCACTTCTGTGAATGTGGAATCGAGACAGAGAGTCTTGGAGAAACAATATTCTGCCGTGTGTACAAGGGAAAGAAAATAAATGAAAAATGAAAAAAAGATCAAATAAAGAGAGAAAAGAGGGAGGGAAAGAAGTAGAAATATGAGATGGATTTCTGGAAACTTTCCCTATCTTAAGAACTAATTACATCCTATATGATATACTTCTCTATCCTAAAATAAATTACCATTTGTTAAATTAGGCTGGATTTGTTTGGGTTGTACAGAAGATAAAACCTTGACTAAAATGACTACCAAAAGAATTGTGAAGTAAAATAAAAGAACTTTCCTTACAAAGCAACTCCAAAGCACAAATTCCCAGAGACTTCTTTTAAAAGATCTTAGAGCATTAATCTGTGACTTACATAATTTAAAATTCATATTCCTGCATAGACACAAATAAGAAAGTCATTCGAGCTTGCTTTTGAAGTCATCTACTCAAAAAAATCCAAAAACCTCTTGTTTATTTTTTAATCAGCTCAATTTCCTAGTTTATTTGCTATAAGTTTAGCTGTGCCAGTTTTGCTAGCAAACAATTATTTATAATTGATGCAGCTTTAGGGAAAAGCTAATCTTAAAAAGAAAAAAAGACTGACATCTCAGAGAAAAAGTCATTCGTTTCTGGTCCTTGGCAAGTTTTAATCAGTGTATCCTACTGTCTTCTTGAGATTTATGCACTGTTAGCTATACTTCATTTGGAAAATTTGCATTTTTCTCTTATGCCCTCAAGCTGGGAGGAACAAAACCAGAGTTCCAAGGTTTGTTTGACAAAAGATGTCTAACACTAATTTTCTTTCATCAAGTTTTTTCTCCTACAGTTCTGATCCCCAAGGACATATTTTTCATTAGATTTTGTGAAACATTTTACAGTAGCAGCCTTACCTTTGCAAAAGCTACCCTCCAAAACATCCCCAAGGAGCTGTCACAACTCTTTCCACTATGGAACAAACCAAGCTTACCATTCTTATGCCACTGTGAGTTAATATTTCCTACTGCTGTAACCATGAACAGGACAGATTTGCATTCTGTATTCATAAAAAACACATATTATGAAGAAACTAGACGTGGACTTAAAAAATGTTCACATCAAGGGATTCTTATACTTATCTTTTAGCTCCATTTTATCCATAAATTTATTTATTGAAGTACCCTCATATAGCCTACGTAGAGGACACAAACAAGAATTCAGAATATTAACTGCCAAAACTGAGATTATGTTAGAAGAAAAAGGCACAACTTAACAGTTGGGGCTCAAGAAAGGCTTTTTAGCATATGTGCTATCCTACTAGTTTTGGCCCAGATGGTTGAGTAGGAGCACCAGACAGATTTGGGAGGTGTGTGAAATTAGGGAGTATTCTGAGTTTAAAAAAAAAAAAGTATATGCAAACTTCTCCACAGTGAATTCTAATATGGTATATTTAGAGAATCTAAATATCGTTGCATGGCTGCAATATGCAAGAGGTTTAAGGACAAAATAGAAGGATGGAACAGAGGTAGGAGGTCATACAACTCCCCCAGTGGAAAGACTAATTAAAACACCATGGCTATAGTGCAAGAAATACTAGTCGCCTGTATAAAACAGAGGAAACAAAGCCAAAGAAAAGCAAAAGGAGACACCATTTATAAGTAAAAATTAATCAGTGGACTTGAAATTGGTCAAGTAAAAGGCTTATAAATGAAGGAAAACTCCTAGGACTTAAGATTCTGAAAAAAGGATAAAAAACATACAACCTATGCTGAATTATGAGACATTCGCTTATGCATTTTAAGAGATGTTATTGTAATAGCTAAAATACATCAGTTACTATTTGATGGGGGGCAAAACACTAAACCTAGGCAAATTTTATTGAGTTTATATTTTATTGCAAATAAAAAATGATATGCTGATAAATTTTGATTTATTACCTAAAGGGAATAAAATAAGTCAATACAATACCTATTTTAGGGTGAAATCCTATTTTAGGTAACATTAAAAAGATTTCTCTGAGTAAGTGACATGAGCAATGAGCCCAGGATAGATGAGGATATCTGTGGGAAAGTCTGGAACATTTCCTAGAAGTTGTTCTAGAATAGAAAGAATGATTATATGTTGGAAATGTGGTGATCAAAGGGAAAGAATTAGGAGGTAAAGACTACACGTAAAGCTGGGAAGGAAAATGGGATATGAAGACCAAAATAACAAAATAATTAACATAGGAAGTCAGGAATAAAGTTTAAATAAAGCAGTGGAAAATGATTCACATTTTAATGAGATTACATTCGTGACCAGAGAAAATATAATACAGAGACCAAAAGGCAAACAGAGTGACCAGTGAGAAGGCTAACACAATAGTCCTGGAAAAATATCATGTATTAAGGAATTAATCAATGTTTTATGATATAGACTGGCTGCTGGATCAAAATGTAACATAACAGTGGGTTAAACAGAACTTCTGATGACTTCTTTTTCACTTAACATTAAACTGTAAGCAATCTAGAAGGTAACTGTGTCTTTTTTTAAAGATTTATTTATTTATTTGAAAGTCAGGGTTACACAGAGAGAGGAGAGTCAGAGAGAGAGAGAGAGAGAAAGAGAGAGAGAGAGAAAGGTCTTCCATCTGCTGGTTCACTCCCCAATTGGTCTCAATGGCCAGAGCTGTGCTGAACCAAAGCTGGAAGTCATGAGCTTCCTCCAGGTCACCCACACAGGTGCAGGGGCCCAAAGTCTTGGGCCGTCTTCTACTGCTTCCCCAAGCCATAGCAGAGAGCTGGATTGGAAGTGGAGCAGCCGGGGCCCAAATCGGTGCTTATATGGGATGTTGGCACTGCAGGCGGCAGCTTTGCCCTCTATGCCACAGCACCGGCCCACTGGCCACTGCAGCTGGTATGCTGCAGCCAGCGCACTGCGCTGATCCGAAGCCAGGAGCCACGTGCTTCTTCTGGTCTCCCATGCGGGTGCAGGGCCCAAGGACCTGGGCCATCCTCCACTGCCTTCCCAGGCCACAGCAGAGAGCTGGCCTGGAAGAGGAGCAACCAGGACAGAATCTGGTGCCCCAACCGGGACTAGAACCCCCGGGGTACCGGTGCCTCAGGCCAAGGATTAGCCTATTGAGCAGCGGTGCCGGCCAGTAATTGTGTCTTAAGAGTAGATGGGAGTCAGGCTCCTGTGCTGCTCTGTCTTCCTCAGTATTTGATTTTCATTGAATTGTCTAAGATGACTGACCTAGCTCCTGCCATGAAGCTAGCATTGAAGCCAATGATATTGAAAGAAGAAAGGATGGAAGAAAAACTAATGGCATTGTTTTTCTTTTTAATAATTGATATGTGAAAATTTGCACTTCCTTCATAAAGAGCTTAAACATGTTTTAATGACCATATGTATGTCTATTTGACAATTGACTTTTTTCAATGTAATTGATTTTGAAAATTAATTAATTAATTTACTTATTTAACAATGTTTGTATTTTATTAAAAAGCCCAAAATCAGAGACTAACAGAGAGAGATCTTCTAGTTGGTGGGTCACTGCAATTGGCTGCGACAACCAGAGCTAGACCAGGAACCTGGAACTCAATCCAGGCCTCTCACAAGGGTGACAGGGAACACAGTGCTTGAGCCATCATCTGCTATGTCCCAGGGTCAACATTAGTAGGAAACTAGTTCAGAAGCAGAGGAACTAGGACTGAAATCAAGCTCCAACAAGGGATGCGGGCATTCCACGCAGTGTCACAATCACTGCACCAAATTGGATTTCAAAATATTTTTGCACCAAAATAAATATATTTTTTAATTTCATTTTCCACAAACATTTTGAAGGACACTCATAAAGTTGACCATTTAGGGATTATATTTCCTAGCCTTCCTTACAGCAAGGAACAACCATATGACTAAATTATTTCCAATGGAATGTGAGTAACAATCTCTCTGCCAGTCTGATATCCATATACAGACAAACCCTGGTATAACAGAAAAAACGGGGGCTGGCATTGTGGCACAGCAAGTTAAGCCACCACCTAAGCCACCACCAGCCCATATCAGAGCACCCATTGAAGACCCAGCTGCTCCAGTTTTGATCCAGCTTGCTGCTAATGCTTCTTGGAAAGATGTGGGAGATCACCCATGTAATTGGGCCCCTGAAACCCCTTTGTGAAGACCCAGATGGATTTGGCCTAACCCACCCTAGTCAGCTGCTGTGGACTTACTCCAAGCAAACCAGCAGATAGGAGATCTCAGTTTCTCTTTGTCTCTTTCTCTCTCTCTGTCACACCATCAAATAAATAAAATAAATCTATAAAATAAAGTAAAAATTATTTCTGTCTGATTTATGCCACTATATTTAAATGTTAACCCATAGTGTATGCAGTATCTTAACTCAATTATAAAGTATATCTGATTATTTTTCATAGTCAATTAAATAACTGTACATTGTCACTTACTTTATTATTTGTATTGATTTTTTCACAATCTTGTCTATTTTTTAGCATTAGCTGTTCAGATTTATCTTTCAAAAATATTAGATTATGAATATTTCTAAATTGCTCAAATAACTAGTGTTATTACCTTGAAGAATATTAATGAATATTTCTGCATGTACTTGAAATGCTTTCCAGTCAATGCCTCAATTAATTCTTGATGCTAGAGCTAAAAAAAAGCAAATGTAATTGTATGCATTTCACAGAAGAAACTGAAGTAAAGATATTAAATTATTTGCTCATAATAGCAAGCCAAGTAATGGAAAAGGTGGAAGTAAAATGCAATTATCTCACTTCTGCTTTTATTGAACTATTGGATTACAAGTCACAACCAATTAAAAACATGATATAAGAGCTAAAGCAATATAACCTTTTTATCACAAAGAGTGTCCAAAAAACTTCCCTTCACTACTTTATTGTAAAATGATCTTTATTAACATTTTGCTAAGTTTTTATAGATATAAAATAGATATAAACAGTTGAAAATGTGGAATATATTTTAAATTTATTTGCTACAAATTTTCCACAAATATAAAAATCTGTTTATATTTGGATTTATTTTCTTTCATCTCCTTCTGTATTCATATCATTAAGCCCTTATTTTTTTACATAATTGAGATCAGTTAGGTATAAATTCATATGGCATTTATTTTATATAATGTTTCTCAAGTGAAATTCAACAGAGATCCATTGGGTGGAGTTGTACTATAACTTAACACTTCAAAATTTGTCTCAACTATTTGTTTTTCCCCAATTTTCATACAGCTACTAGCTAAGTAACATTTACTATTTGAAGACTTTAAAGATGTTTTATTCCTACTGGACCATGTTTGGAAATTGCCAGCTCACATGCCATTTTATTTTTTATTTCATCAAGTACAGGGACATGCACAGAGACACAGTGTAGGATTTAATACTACCACCAAAGAAGATAGTTGTTTATTTTCCCAAAACTATGCAAATTAAAGAGATCAAATAGAAAATAACAAATGACTTGATAAAAAAAATTTCTCTGCCTTTCATCTCTCAAGTTCATTTATTTTCTGCCATCAAGAAGGGAGGTAAGCATCTGGTATCCCAACTCCCTGAGACAAAATGTTACATGCTCCAAAGAATCAAGACTTCATTAATGTTGATCCGTTCTAATAGGAGCTCCAGATAGCTGACAAGAATTTGACATATACTTGGGAGCTAGCTCCTCAATTAAAAAAATAAGTTTATTCTTGCATCCACAATCAGATTTATCTCTCACTAGCAATATGACTTAAGTGTTCATAAATATCAAAGACTCAATCCTGGAAATTCTGGGTTAATCAATCACAGGTGGACCTCAACAATATGTACATTTGACAAGTACCTATGGTGGTCCAAGGACCATATGTGGAAGCATTCCTTGATGGAAGAACAAAGATGGAGCTCTTTCCATCAGTTTCCAGCCTTGGAAACAAGCTGAGGCATTTTGAAACTAGTCTGTGGTTCAATTATTCCTGCAATTCTAATTCATTCATCCCCTGAGGGGTAGCCTAAAATTTTCTTCCTAACTCCCTATGCCTAATTCACAAACTCCTTTAAAAATGTACTAGTTACTTATGCCATTTAGAAGGATAAATTGAAGACCAAAATAATTAAATACAGGAATTTTTTATACATTAGGCTAGATGGGTATTTTCTTTGACTCTTTAAGGATTATGAAAGCTCCTTCTTAGAAAAAGATAGCGTTCTGGAACTGTCCATGCTTTAGTCTCAAATTCTGGAGAAAATAATGATCAGTTTCAGTGCTACCTGCTTTAATCCACCATGCTGATTTATGATGGAATGAGGTACTGATTTCTTTTTGGCAAGGTGCACAACAATGAGCAATAGTGCCAGTATTAGAAAAGCAGTCTGGCACCAGGGCAGCACCACAGAGTAAAGAATACTGAGACCTGAAGTTGACCTTAGCACTAAACGTGGTAGCTGAGGAAACAAGGGGCAGGCTCTGAATAACTGTTTCATGTTTATAAAATATTGATAAAATTGGCTTAGAATATTATCCTATTGTAAAGCAGCTCACAAGTGATCACATGATAAAAATAAATTCTAATTTCCAAGTTGCTGTCTAAAGTAACACTGAAAGCTATGCAAAAATTTGGAGGTTGATAGTTAGGTTTTAATGCTCCCTATTGATCAATTACATCTGTGTTGAACACCCTCTGCATGCAATACAACCTCACTGTACAGCCATTAAGCAAGTCTGGATAACCACAATAGAAATATAGAATATTAGATTTGCAGGTTATACAGGTGTGTTTCTTGATCATCAAACCTACTTGGGGTACTTTTTTAAAGCTCTGTTTTTCTGCTCTCCCATCAGATATACTGAGTCAGAATCTCTCAGAGACCTGGGAATCTGCGCCCTATAACAGATGCCCAAGAAAGTACTATGATCAGGGAAAGAAAATGAGAGAGAGAAATCATTTCTTACCTACTTTATTCCAAATTCCTATACAGTGTATGTATTCCACAAGCAATATATTTAACATTGGCAAAATTGATGTTTTCAAAGGACAGTATATTATATTATTGATATTTCTTATAATTTTTATTTATTTGAAATACAGATAGAGAGAGAAAAAAAGAGAGATCTCATCTGCTTGCAACAGCCAGGGTGAAATGAGGAGCTGGAAATTCAATTTGGGACTCTCTTGTGGGTGGTAGGCACCCAATACAGCCATCATTTGCTGTCTCCCAGGGTATGCATTAGCAGGAAACCAGAGCAAGGACTCAAACCTAAGCATTGGAATATGGACTGCATATGTTCCAAGTGGTGGCTTAACTGTTGCACAAATAAAAGCCTGCTCTTTGTTACTGGTGGCTGAGTCAATGAAGGCAAAATAGTATACATGAAATAACAGGAAGACTATGCTATTATTGATAGTTTTTGTAATACTATACATGGATGCTACATGTTGGACACCTTTGGTCAAAATAATAACAACATATACTTTTTTTAAAAAAAGTATTCAAATCCAGGTAAATGTTTGGACTGGATCACATCACATGGCAGTATTCTTCCATGGTAACAAACACTGAGAAAAAGCAAACTTCTTATAACAATATCAACTAACTTCTGCCTCGCATTTTATAAAGCACCTGCCACAACCATGATAGACACTTCATCAATGTGAAGGAACGGGAACAATTATATGTTGGTTAGTGTCTTTCATTCATAAGTGTCCTTGAGCTTTCTCAAGAGAAGTACTTTGACTCAGGTCGTGTGTGTGTGTGTGTGTGTGTGTGTGTGCTGTGTGTCTTGATTGCCCTGCCACAGAGAAAGACTCCCTACTCTAGGGTGTAGAAGATGGACTTGGGCCAGATTTTAAAAGGTTTTAAAAGATTAAAAGGTCAGCATAGCTCTATGTGGTGCCACCTTCTTTCTCTTCTTCTACTTAGTGCAGCATGTGCAGAAGATGATGAGAGGTATGCTCATATTTAATGCCCTATTTCTATTGCCACGTGATTACAAAGTCTAGATATGGCTTGGCCTAAGGGTCACCAAGGAGGCAAGTTAAACCAGCCTTACAATATTTGGAAATTCTCTCTCTCTCTCTCTCTCTCTCTCTCTCTCTCATGCTCCCACTCAGTTTTCACTCTTATTCTATCCTTTCCCTTTGATTCTGGCCCATTTTCACCTTTGTCCATACATATTGTAAGTTAAAAATTGGGTGGAGTCAATGCAAGCTCATGGAATTAATAGAGAAAACCATGTGGCTTGCTATGGTTTGAAGATTTTCTTTGGTTAGTGGATGAAAGCCCTCCTACACGGCTTATCCTACCTTATTGTATTTCTACTTTTAAGACTTTTGTTGAAGAATAAATTAAAATAAAGTATTTCTTGGTTTTATTTTGCCTCCATTGCATCCTACTCAGGGATCACTTTAGGAGGAAGATAGTGATCATGGCAGGCTAACGGCAAAGCTCCCCACAAATTCACCTGGGAAGACAGCAGACCCAAGTACTTGGGTCTCTACCACCCATGTGGGAGATGAGACTGGCTGCAGTTCCTGGTTCCTGGCTTTGGACTGGCTCTGTCCTGGTCATTATGGCCATTCGGAGAGTGAATCACTGAATGGAAGATTCATTCTCTCTCTCTCTCTCTCTCTCTCTCCCTCTCCCTCTCCCTCTCTCTCCTTCTCCCATTCAAATAAATACATAAAGATGTTTAAAAACCCAAACATCATGGCTATGGCATGATATTTGTAATTTGTTGTTTTCTTGGGAAATTTTCTCCTTAATGGAGCCTAATGTAAAAAAAGCAATGTCTAAATCTGTTTAAGTTATGAAGAGTCTGGGCTCAGTTGCCTTCAGATCCATATTTATTGCTTATCAACTGCACACCGCCTTGGCAGTGAAGCTTGCTACTACAGGATGTTTTTCTCTGACTCTGTTAAGTGTTCTAACCTGGAATTCTATTGCAAAAGGTTTGATGAATGAGGATGGAATCTATTCATGTGATTGTAAACCTGGGGACTGAGAATCAAAACTGCTATGATTTATAACTCCAGTGGTCAATATTCACTTAGAAGTAGTCTAGACCCATGTATTACATACTTATACAAAATGTACATTGTGTGATTATTTTCTTTTTCTTTCTTTTTTTATAACAAGTTTCTTTTTTATTTTTAAAACTTTTTTTATTTTTTGACAGGCAGAGTGGATAGTGAGAGAGAGAGAGAGAGAGAAAGGTCTTCCTTTGCCATTGGTTCACCCTCCAATAGCCGCCACGGCCTGCGCGCTGCGGCCAGCGCACCGCGCTGATCTGAAGGCAGGAGCCAGGTGCTTCTCCTGGTCTCCCATGGGGTGCAGGGCCCAAGAACTTGGACCATCCCCCACTGCACTCCCAGGCCACAGCAGAGAGCTGACCTGGAAGAGGAGCAACCAGGACAGAATCTGGCACCCCGACAGAGACTAGAACCCGGGGTGCCAGCGCCGCAAGGCGGAGGATTAGCCTAGTGAGCCACGGCGCAGGCCAGTGTGGTTATTTTCAAGCAGAAGGATGTTAGCATCATCATAGATGGAAATATGACAAAGAAGTATTTTTTACAGCTAATCATCTAATAGGGAGAGTGTAGTATGAAGATAATGCTGGATTGGAGTTGAAAATACCAGAATTTTTTAAAAGATTTTATTTATTTGAGAAAGATGAGTTACAGACAGTGAGAGGGAGAGACAGAGAAAAAGGTCTTCCATCCATTGGTTCACTCCTCAAATGACCAATCTGAAGCCAGTAGCTTCTTCCTGTCTTCCACACAGGTGCAGGGACCCAAGGACTTGAGCCTTCTACTGCTACTTCTACTGTCTTCTACTGCTTTCTCAGGCCACAGCAGAGAGCTGGATTGGAAGAGGAACATCCAGGATTAGAACCAGCGCCCATATGGGATGCCAGCGCCACAGGCAGAGGATTAACCTATTGCGCCACAGCGCCGGCCCCTAAAAATACCAGAATTTTTAATGTAAGGGTGATAGGAGCCATCATAATGGATAAAAATCACTGAGGGACAAAGCAGACAAAAAATAAGTAAAAGAAATGCAAGAGACAGGAATCATCTGGCACATTGTTTTGAAGGTCCAAAGGAACAAAAAAGAGAGAGAGAGAGAGAGAGAGAGAGAGAGAGAGAGAGAGAGAGAGAGATCACATGGTCTAACTGGTGGAGAGAGTAGAGGATTTTTAGCTGATGCAAGCTGAACACAATGTTGAGCAGTGATGACTGGAGAGAGTTAAAGTGACTGTGGGACAAAGATCATTTGCTGTGGAGCAAATTCTCTTTTACAGATTCTATTGCTCTACAAAGTAATACTTTTGATTAAATTCATGAAATTGTGACTGAGAGTAATGGTGATGTTTGCATTTATCTGAAGACAATGGTTCTTAAACTTTAGGGTCCATAAATGTCACTTTAGGGGAAGTATTTAAAATATCTTTTCCTAAGAACCTATCTTAAGAGATTCTGATTATTTAGGACTTTCACAAAACTGTCAATTCAGTACTTTGAACACCAAGATAAATTTGTGAATTCTGTGTCACCAGCCCTGGAAGAAAGAAGAACGGATATCAGAGTAAGGAACTGGAAACATGGTCATCTGGTATCCCTGCAACACCCAAGCCCCGTTATTATTGGACTTGTCTAAATCAACAAAGCACAGAGCAGAAATTTCTGCCCTTTAGAAATTAAGAAAGAAAAAAGTAAAGGACCTTCATCACACAAAGTTTAAGAAGTCCCGACCTAGATCATTCTGGATCAGATGGTCCTTTAACTACATATTCTGGAGAGTGGGAGGGAGAGAGGAGAGAGAAGGAGGCGGGAGGATGGGAATATCATTATGTTTTTAGAATTGTTTATACAAATCTCATTAAATTTGTTAAAAACTAACTAAATTAAAAAGATTTTAGGGGCCGGTGCTGTGACTTAGAGGGTAAAGCTGCTCCTGAAGTGTCACGTGTTTGCCGTTTTGGCACCCGGCTGCTCCACTTCCGATCCAGCTCTCTGCTACGCCCTGGGAAAGCAGTGGAAGATGGACGAAGTGCGTGGGCCCCTTTACCCGCGTGGGAGACCAGGAAGAAGCTCCTGGCTTCAGATCGGCACAGCTCCAGCCGTTGCGGCCATTTGGGGAGTGAACCAACATTTAGAGAAGACTTCTCTCTCTAGCTCTCTCTGCCTCTCCTCTCTTTGTGTAACTCTGATTTCCAAATAAATAAATCTTTTTAAAATTTTTAAAAATAATAAAGTAACAATAAACAATTTTTGTAAAAATCTTAATTTGTTTTACATTTGAAACACATTTATTTGTTTCAAGGAAAATCATCTAAATATGAGAGTATTTCAAAATGTTCAAGAGAAATGCTTATTATGAAGAACCACAAATATTTCAAAATTTGCAAAAAAGTATCTTTTGAAGTATTTATTATATATATATTTGTACATTAAAATTTCTGTTTAAATGGACTCACATACAGTTTAAAATAAGTGAGTAAAATTGGGATTCACAACCCGTAGTTTCTTTGTCATATTTTAATACTAAGATATGACATATTTTTAAGAGATAGTACATCATTTTGTTTTGCTTTAATTGCCTTGGCACATTATAAATATGGATAGCCTGTGAATGAGACTGTGCAAATGAAAATAATTTTCAAAATAAACACAATGATAATGCATTAAAGTCTTTAAAATTTTTCCAATTAACATTTTAATTGGAAAAAATACATTAGCAATTTTTCTTGCCCTTTCCTTTCAAAGAGCGAAGGGTAATGAAGACTGAAATTCAGCAAAATTACTTCAGGGGTATTCCATTTAAGTTAAGTCTTTTGAGAAGCAGAGGCCACTTGTATTTTGTTTTTCCTGAAAAGAGAAAATAAGATTATCATTTGTCCCTGCTTTTCATGACTTACATTAAATAAAATATCACCCAAAGTCAGATTTTGTTGTTGTAATTGCAGAGGAAAAACCCTAAAGACTCAGTGCTTTTGTCTGATGAGGAAAGCATATTTTTCTCTTCCTAATCATTCAATTATTTATAAATATGAAGAATTCAACTACTGTCCTACGGAATGGATGAGAAATTAGTTATGAATAACAAACTCCTGGCAGTAGAAATTTGGCTTCTCTTCACAATTCCAATATCTCACTCGTCTCCCTATCTCTAATTCTTTTGCATTATAGGTGTGTGTTTGTTTTTCTACAGCCAACAATTGAATTGCTAAGCTTCAATCCAACGAAGTGGAACATTACCCTTGGTTTACCAAGGGGCACAAGTCACCTCATTCATTCTGTATGGATGGCTTATGATGCTCTTTTAAAAAATACATGATTACTCCCTGTTCCATTTCATCATATGCACACACTTTTTCCTTCCTGTGGCATGAGAAAATTATCAGATATGTGTTAAGTCCTCCCTTTGTCTTCCTTGAAACATTGCCTAGCCTCATAAATGAATATTTCATTCCAAATGTAATGTGTCAAAACAGAGAGTTGTGTTGACCAGCAAGAAGTCAGAGGGTAAGGAATTTCTCTGCTCCTAGAAAAAAATATTGTTGGTATAGTACCCAATAAATAAAAGGGAAAGCCAGGAGGGAGCCTTTTATGCTGAGAGAAATGCAGACGATGACAAAACTTATAAGGCTGAGAAAAAACAAATCATCTTTAGGAGAACTTTCACTTGAAATGGTTTTGCTTTTCAAAAGGAAAAATGTCCTGCTGAATCAGCAACGTTTGGAGGGAAAACATTTTTTATATTATTTTCAAAACACTAAACAAACTCACTGGCAAAAAAAAAAGATTACATGTTTGCTTGTAAAATGAATAGAAGCCCAGCAAATTGCAAATTGTAAATATTGAGGGTGTGAAGTGGAGGTGGGGGGAAGGTAGAAGGCTGGCAGGGTCATGATGCCCAAGAGAAAAATGCAGGTAGTTGATAATGTGGCCATTTCATCCTGGCACTTTGCTTCACTAATGTGCTACAAGAAGTGGGTCGGGGAGGGGAGAATGAGCTTTAATTCTTCTTCCGTCACAGAACTGTTCAGTCAAGCAACATAACAGATAATGAATCTCTGCAACAGAAAATTGATCTGTGGCCTCTCCAATTCTTCATTTTGTTTATGTTTCAGAAATGTGTAGATGTGTCAGAATGCCCTTCTGCTTTCCTTGTTTTCTTCTTTCCTCTTCAATATTTTATCCCAGCAAAAAAAAAAAAAGAATAACTTGACTATAACAGTGAAATGCAAATTTATTTTATCTTGAAGTATCAGATACATCATTGTCAGTCTACAAAAAATATAAAAAGGAATAAGATTCTTTGAAAAGCCAGATAATATGATCAATAACTTGATTTTACTATGAAAAATAAAAAATCTCCAACCCTTCAGAGAAAATAATCAGTCTGTATTTTATGAATTTTAGAATTACACATCATAAATCGTGTCGTGTATGTTCTACTGACTAGAAAATATTTTCTATATCTAGTGAATTTTATTATATAAAATGCATAAATGCATTTTATAAAGGTATAACGAATAGTTATTATCACTATCAGTTATTTTTTTGTCTAAAGAAATATAAAAGTGCATGGAAGTGTATTAGGTATCTGAAATTTGCAAATTTTTAGCAAAATTTGAGGACATGTGTGACATCAGAAGTAAATGTTTCTTGAATATGCTTGGTATTACCACAGGTCAATATGGCGTCAATCGAAACCTTGCACAGGAGCCATTAGTGAAGAGACATTGTTAAATGATAAGACCAGCCAAATCTCAGATACAAGAAAAATTAGTTTACAGTGATGATTCAGGGAAAAGCTAACGCTGCTGAAAGTTTAATTGAATCATGACAGCTATTGTTCACTGACTCACTCATTAACTAAATATTTTGTGAATACTTTGTGCCAGTAAATATTTCTTAATACTACACAGTGGTGGTTATAAGTGTTACTTACAGAGTGCCGATTTTGTGGCAGTTATTATACCTACACAATTTCAGAAAATTTAAGAAACCCAGTAGTGATTTCAAAATGATTAAGCATAGGTCTCTTTTATTGAAACCCAATTTCATAAAGAACCAAAGTCTGTGATCTTCCAACCACTCTAAACTGCTTCTCTTATACTGTCTTCAGTAGCTTGTATCTTGGAGCTCACATGAGGACATCATTACAATTACATGTAATGTAGTACATGCTCTGAAAGAGGTCAGGACGGTCTGACTAAGAAGAGATTAACTGAGCTGGATATTGTATAAGATGGATTCCCAGAGAAAGGAAGGGAAAAGAAGGAAAGGGGAGGGAAAAGAACAGAAGGGGAGGGAAAGAAAAGGAAAGAAATGTTATGAATGAAGGAGTAACTCTAGCACATGCAAGATCATGAAGGCATGAGAAAAATATTGCGTGCTCAACATTTAACATGTATCTATTGTGAGATAGGATATACACTATACACTAGCTCCAAGTAGGTGAATAGCACATGGCTCCTGGACTTGAATATCTCACTGTTTTATAGAAGAATAAATCATATAAACATCTATGTAGCTTAGCGTCACAGCTGATACAAGATTGCAAATAGGGGCCACAACGGAAAGATTAGTTTCAAATGAGAAATTCCATAAAAGTTATAAGAAGTAAAATTTGAAATGAGTCTCAATAAATGCTTAAAAGTTCCCTAGGCACTTACTGCTTTCAATTAGGATATACTAGTGTGTTTGGGGCTCCCATGGGGAAACTAAAAAATACATTGTGGATAATGCAAGAATCCTACATTACTCAGGACCCTCAAGGAACATGGAGACAAGAAAGCCTTGACGAACTGATGTCTACAGAAAGGAAATAAGTGAACTTGAATGAGCAGAGAGACCTTGCAGGTCTGGGCACAGAGAAAGCAGAAGGCTGCTCAAGGCCCAGAACTTTAACGGACAGAGATGAAACCAACCAAGCTATCAGAAATGGTGGGGGTAGGTGGTATGCATTGGAGTCTGAAAGACTGTGAAGTACAGTAGTTGTTCAGTTTGGTAATTTTCTCTACTTCATCCCAAATGTGTTGAGAAAAATGGACAAGAACAGTAAGCTTGAAGAAATTCAATCTGCCTCATCTCCTACATTTTACCTGCCACTGGGATTGAGGAATCTAAAAGCACAACATGGAATCTTAAATTCTAGCAAAGAAGGACTAGTGCTGTGTCCCAGGGTTAAGCCACTGAGCGCAACGCTGACATCCAGTGGTCTGAGTCTGATCCAGCTCCATGCTAATGTACCAGGGAGAACAGCAGAAGATGGCCCAAGTGCTCTGGCCCCTGCACCCATGTGGGAGAGCCTGATGAAGCTCCTGGCTCCTGGCTTCAGCTTGGTCCAGCCCAAGCAGTTGCAGCCATTTTGGGAGCGAGCATTCAGATGGAAGATTCTCTATCTCTCCCTCGCTCTCTCTCTGTAATTCTTTCAAATGAATAAAATAATTTTTTAAAAAAATAAATAAAGCAATAAAAATAATTCTAACAAGAACAAGACTAGGCTTTCCTTAGGAAACTGGATATTGGGGGTTAGGCTAACCAGAGATGAGCTTCTGTCCAGTCTAAAATCTAGTGAACCATTGATGAAATCTGAAAAAGCATCTCTTCATTTTAGTCAACAGATGAGAAAAGAAATTTAACATTTCTAGAGAAAAGAAAATCTAACATTGTTTCTTAGTCTCTTCTTTTATACAAATTTCATGATTCAACAATAAATTATAAGACCTTGAAAAGGCAGGAATAAAACTCAAAAGGAAGGAAAACCTGTTGCAGAAGTGACACTGGAGTTATCAGAAAATAATTGAACACATTTGTCTAAAATATGAAAACATGGGAAGAATGGATGAATGAGATGTTTTCAAAAAGTTCATGGAAATGCATATTATAAGAAAATGATGCATACATTTCAAATTTCTTTGCCTCCAAGTGAACTTATCCTTTAATTCAATTTTTCCATGAGCTTTTTGAGTACTGTCATAGAGATGTGATGTTAGGAGAGAAACAAAGAATATAAGAAAGACAAATAGTGAGGCCAATGTTGTGGTGTAGTGGGTAAAGCTGCCACCTGCCTCACCAGCATCCTGTATGGGCATTGATTTGTGTCCCAGCTGCTCCATTTCTTGTCTAGATCCCTGCTATATGGCCTGAGGAAAAGCAGCAGAAAATGTATTAAGTGCTTGTGCCCCTCTACCCACGTGGGAGACCCAGATGAAGCTCCTGGCTCTTAGCTTCAGCCTGGATGTTTGGGCCTTCTGGGGAGTGAACCAGCAGATAGAAGATCCTCTCTTTCTGACTCTCCTTTCTTTGTGACTCTGACTTTCAAAATAAATCAGTAAATCTTTTAAAAAAAGAAAAGAAGATAAAATTATATATCTGAAAATGTAGAATATTTAAAATAATTAAACAGAATTGACAAGAAAATCTACAAGGTAATTAAGTGATTGATGACCATGAACATAGGCACAGGTAATTTATCTAAAACTCAAGAGAAAGAGAAGAAAAAGACAGAAACTACACAAGACAGCATTATTTGACTTGCAGAACACCACCAAGCAATCAAATATACCCGAAATTAAATCCCAGGAGAGAGAGAAAATGGGACAAAGGGAGGAAAGGAAAAACTGGAAGAAATAGTGATTTAAAATGTTCCTTGTATGTTTAAAAATATATAAAGCTACAATTTTGAAAAGCTCAGTGGATCTCCAGTGGATTAAATTCATACAAAATGAACTTCGGCGTATCTTTGTTAAACTGCTGTAGACCAAAGGCAAAGAGAAAAATCTTAAAAGGAGCTCTAATAGAGAGCACACCACTATGGGACAATAACAATCTCATTAAATGGAAGGTAAGCCAGAACACAATGGACTGACATTTCAAAGTGTTAAAAAGACCAAAAAATAATGTCAACCTGGAATCCTACATCTGGCAAAAAGAGCCTGTAGAAAGTGAATGTGGAATGCCTACGTTTTTAGACAAGTAAACAAATAATGGAGAATTTGTCACCATTAGCCTGCAGTATCAGTATAACAGGGACCAAAAGAAATTCTTCAATAGGAAGAGGAATAATTAGAAAATTAGAGCTGAAGGGAAAAAATTGATGAATGCCAAAAATGGCAAATAAGAAAGTAAATGTGCAACCTTTATTTTCTCTTGATTTTCTGAAAGACTTTGGCTATTTAAAAAAATATTCTGTGGAGTCAATCACATATGTGAAAGTAGAATAACTAAAAATGATACGAAGTATGAAATGGGGATAAATGGAATTATAATTTGGTGGGCTGCTTACATTTTATGTGAAGTGGAATAGAATTAATTCAAGAGAGAATGTGATGAGATGAATGTGCATATTTTAGCCCCTAAGCAAAGGAAAAGAAAAAATACAATTTTAACTGGTTATCTAAAATAGAATAATACTTCAATACTATTTGAAATTTAGTTCTAAAGATTCATTTATTTATTTATATGAAAGTCAAAATTGCCGAAAGAAAGGGAGAGACAGACAGAGAGAAAGAGAGAGAGATCTTCCATCTGCTGGTTCACTCCCCAGATGGACACAACAGCTGGGCTGAGCCAGGTTGAAGCCAGGAACCAAGAGCCAGGAGTTTTATCTGGATCTTCTACATGAGTACAAGGGCCCAGGCACTTGGGCAGTCCTCTGCTGCTTTCCCAGGCACGTTAGCAGGGAGATGGATCAGAAGTGGAGCAGCTCAGACTCAAACCGGTGCCCATACGAGATGCAATCATCACAGGCAACAGTTCTACCCACTATGCCACAACACCAGCCCCTAGATTAACTTTTGAAGAACCAGGAGTGCAAAGTCAAAGGAACATTCAAGAAAAACAGGAAACACATGAAAAATAAAAATAATGGTAAGTTTCAATGAAGCTTTTTCAATAATTATTTTAAATATAAGATGAGTAAATATTTTGAAGTAAAAGCAATTATCAGCAAGGAGAAGTAATAGCAAGATTTCTACAGAAATTAAATTTTAAAACAAGGATGGCATGAAACTAAAAGGATGAGAAGAGATATACCATTCAAACAGCTCTGAGAACTGGCATGCCTTTTTTTTAAATAAAAGATTTATTTATGGGGGCCAGTGCTGTGGCATAGCAGGTTAGGCCCCTGCCTGCGGTGCCACATTCCATGTGGACGCCGGTATGAGACCTGGCTGCTCTACTTTCGATCCAGCTCTCTGCTATGGCCTGAGAAAGCTGTGGAGGATGGCCCAGGTCCTTGGGCCCCTGCACATGTGTGGAAACCCGGAGGAAGCTCCTGGCTCCTGGCTTTGGATAGGCACAGCTCCAGATGTTGAGACCGATGAGGGAGTGAATCAGCAGATGAAGGACCTCTCTCTCTCTCTGTCTCTCCTTCTCTCTCTGTGTAACTCTGCCTTTTTTAAAAAAAAGATTTACTTATTTATTCAAAAGGCAGAGTTACAGAAAGGCAGAGGCAGAGAGAGACAGGTCTTCCATCTGCTGGTTTACTCCCCAATTGGCCACAACAGCCAGAGCTTGGCTGATCCAAAACAGTAGCCAGGAGCTTCTTCCCAGGTCTCCCATGCAGGTGCAGGGCCCCAAGAAATTGGGCCATCTTCTACTGCTTTCCCAGTCCATAGCAGAAAGCAGGATCAGAAGTGGAGCAACCAGGACTCAAACCAGCACCCATATGGGATACCGGCACTGCAGGCAGAGGCTCTACCTGCCACGCCACAGTGCCAACCCTTGGCATGTCTGTTTTAATACCCAACAAAGTAGACATCGCAACAAAAAGTTTTGCCAGAGATAAATCACGATGTTACACAAGCTGATTGAACAAAGATACATAATATTTCTAAATGTATTTGTTACTAATGATAATTTTAATTAAAAATAAATGAAGCAAAACTTTAGGGAGTCAAAAATATAGAGAAATCCACTCAAGAATTCAGTGCTCCTGCAAGTAGGAATGGAGAAATTTACAATTATCGTAGGAAATTTCAATATCCCACTATCAATTATTAATAGTACAGTCCTCAATATGGAAATAATATGACCAGGTTTAATTTTTTTTTCACTCTGATGGCAGTGTTAAGGATTGATGGAAAGAAGGAAAGGAAAGTTGAGAGGGAAAGAAAGAGAGAATGAGACTACCAAGTGGCCATCATTACACTAAGCCAGTGAAATGGAATGATACCCTTAATTACAGGTAGAGTAAACGTGATAAACTGGAGATTTATTTTGTATCTAAAATTCATGGAAAATAGCCATTCTTAGACATCTGGTGCATGTGGTAGGGGGCAATAAGAAAAAACCTAAAATCTTCAAGGGTTCTTGATTTTCACCTTAATAAACACCTTCAAATATAATTAGTCTTTAATAACACATTTTTATGAACAGCACTGTCTGTGTGAATGGTTACAGAAGGTTAACATTTATAAAGAAGAATAATAAATGATTGAAGGCAGTTTGGTCAAAAACCAAATTGGGTTCTTTTCACAACCAAGATTGGGAAGGTTTGATGTATCTTTCTTAGCAATGTACATGGTTAGAGACACTCTCCAGAGAACTGGTGAGATTGAAAGGCATGTGCAAAGGATGCAGCTGTTGGGGAAATCTAAGCTGCCTACAGTCTTCTAATCAGAGACTTCTCCTTAGGATACTCCCCAATCTGAGCACCATGACACATGCGAGAGAGTATTTTACAACTGAGATTTCTTTGCATATTGGTGAGTCCTGCCAGTTCTCTCCTGTGATCTCTATCAATGAAGGTGAAAAGACTAGGCAGGACCACAAGGGCTGGCAAACCTTCAAACCCTAACTCTCCCTGTAAACAAGGGAAGGAACCACAACTGTGCAAGTTGGAAAATTTTAAATTTTGTGTGTAAGATTTGCCATTTAAAAAGCAATAATCAAACTCAAAAGATCTAACAGCTTTCATCCAGAGTGCCTTAACTGCCTGCTGACAGAAGAGCTAGGCCAGGCTGTTGTTCTGGGCCACTCTGATCCCTGCGAAAGCTTCCTGCCTGCTTTCCACACTCAGCCTGGTGTTTTAGAAGCGGCCAGAGTCAATGTTCTTCTGGCCTGCTGGGTGGCGCCAGATCATCACAAAACTACAGAATCCCAGAAGCACCAAGAATTTCCAAAACTTCAAATAAGTAAGTATAAAGATAGGCTAATTGCCCTCAATATATATTTTAAATTTCTCCAACAAAATCTAAATAAGGATACCAGTAAGAAAAAAAATAACACATTTCAAATGTGAATACATTTATTTTAAATAATTTTTCTGGGATGGGCATCTGCCATAGCAATTAACACACACTTGGGGTGCCTGGATGCCATGTTGAAGTGCCAGAGTTTGAGGCCCTACTCTGTCTCCCAATGCCAGCTTTCTGCTAATGTGCACCATGAAGGGCAGCAGGGGATGGTTCAATTTGTCAGACCCTTGCCACCCGTGTAGGAAACCCAGATTGAGTTCCCTATTGCTGGCTTTGGCCTGGCCCAGCCCTGGCTTTTGTGGGCATATGAACCAGTGCATTCCAGGATATCTGTGTCTGTGTCTCTCTATGTCTTACTGCTTTTAAAAAATAATAAATAAAAATTCATAGAATGATATTTCTGATATTGAGAAAAACCCAATGTTAATGTTCCTATGTATGTGACATTTCCAGTTAAAGAGGCAGACTTAGATATGAATATATGAATATATTACACTTACTGGTGGACTTATTATCTTGATCTTGCAAAGCACCTCCTCAGTATAAGATCTTCAGTATGGCCCAAGGTGATCCCCTGTAGAGTCTTCAAGTTTATCTTTGGCTACCACGTTCTCCTCCAAGCTAATCTCAGGCAGCTTTTCCCTTATCTCTGCATCCAATGAATAATGGGCTCAACTATCCTGCAGACAGTTACTTTTGCCTCATACTCCTATTCAATGCCTCATAACTTTAAGATCTTATTGGACCAATGGCTATTTTACTGAATGGGCTATGTAGAAAGTATGGAAGCTTTGAATGTTTCTGTAGTGGAAACTTCTGCTTGTCTTTCAAAACACATAATCCTATTCTCCATTAATAGATTTCAAACAGGAATGTGGCCATCCAGCTAGAAATGTTTTCTATATGCCTTTGCAGCTTTGCTGGGATGTGACTTGGTTATCTCCAAGAGAATATGAGTGGAAGTGATAAATAAAATTTCTTCCTCATTGGTTTAAAAGAAAATATTGGCCCTTCTAATCTGTACTTTTTCTTTGCTGTGAGTCAGAACATGGACACATCCACAATTCAGCTTTGATCACACAGGTAAAGACATTTGCTTGTAAATCACATATCTTTTACAACCACTGCATTTGGGGTCAGTTATTATTTTTTTGTAAGTTGCAATGCAACCTTTACCTCACTATTTCAGGTGTTAATAGAGCAGTGAGTTTCATCTCCTGTGTTGGCATTTTTAACACAGGAAGCATGGAGACCTACTTATTTAATGAGAAGGAGCATGGCTACATAAGAATTTTGCACACCTTGGCAAGTCAGGTATGTCTACTACTCTCACAGCACTAATGGCTTGGAAAGTAAACACTATGTCTTTATAGCTTTAGCATTTACTACCGGCATTAGTACAATGGTAGGTGCAGAATGAAGGCTTCAGAACTATTTTAATAGAAAAAGTCTCCATCTTCCAAAACTAGATCATGATGTAACTACCTAATCTGCTCACACATGTGAACCCTGGAACTGTAAGCCTTATGAGTATTCACATTGCTGTGTAGCTGGATACACAATCACACTTGAAAACCAAGCATATGGCTAATGCTTAAGCATGACATCCACATTTTGACCTGTCAGAAAATGTGGCAGTTCATTAGAAGATCAGCAGTGAGTAATATTGTAATATTGACACTGGTGATTTTATTGACATCTGAACTGTACTTTAATATTAGTTCTACATAACTATCAGTGATGAGATACCTAAATGCTTAATGAAAAGAATACAGTGAATTAATTTATCAGATAAAAGATAATAGGAATTGCAAGTCATGTTGCTACTTGGACAGTGTGTAATAGCAATCCTGGTTCTCCCTGTTGCATCATCTATGGCTGTGTTTATGTGAGTTAGGGCACATCTGGGCAGACACTGACCTCGCTGAAGCATCACCCTGTAAAAGGAACGCTTAAAAACATTTCCCAGCCTGCCCAATGCACAGTAATCTTTGCAGCAGTTGTATTTGTGCTGCCAAGTCTAGATACTCATATATAACAAACGTGGAAAGTGATTTTTGTTCTGAATTTTATCATATCAGCAAAATTACTCATGAAAGAAGGAACTCAACCTACAGTATTTTAAACATGTGTATATGCTCAAGAAGTACAAACAATAACTCAATGGTAACAGCAAATTCTTCTTCACTAAGCAATCATAGCTAAGTATAGATAGAGAAAATGTCTACCAGAGACTAGAATAGGTCTCAGAGAAAGGGATCCTAGAATAATAATTTTCATCTGCTCTTCTCTAAGTCACAAATGAACCTTCTCCTCTACTCTCCTTTGGTGGTATTTCTTTAGGTTCACCTTCTCTTGCTTTTGAAAAACTAATGCAAAGGAATAAAATATAGATCTGGAGTTGGGAGAGACAAACAAGCCACTCTGCCTGATTTGATTCCAGGTTAAGCTGCCCTATCACAAGCTGGAAAATTTTGTTTTTGTCTCTTCCTGTCCATTTCAGTCTATGAAACAAATATTTTAGAGACAGGGGAAAGGTTGTATATTTAAAAAGCACTTGAATTATCTGGAAGCTCCTAAGTATCTGACCTCACTGACCTCCAGCATTTGTATGCCTTTGGGCAAGAGCACAAATGGAAACACATATACTATGTGTCTAACTATTTAAAAGACATAAATTAAGCCTAATGTTTAAAATAAATGTCTATTCTACTTTAATAAATAAACCTTTGTAATGACCGGGAAGGCCAGATTTGAATTTAGAAATCTTACATTCACTGGGTTTCTGCAACAAAGTTTAGCAGTACAAGAACTAGCCCCAGGTAGGAGTAGCCTATTTTTTTTCTTCCATCAATGGCTGTATGGTTGCATGCCTATGTCATCATTCAAGTCCAAGCTCTATCTATGCTGCTGTAAAAACTAGTCCTTTGGCTTTTACATGATCTTCAGGATCACAATAGAATTTTTTTGGGTCTCCTAGCATTGCAATAATTCATTAAGAGATTACACTCCAGAAGGCCCCTACACAAACATTGGAAGTAGTTGTGGAGCTGTTTGGGAAGTGAATTTTAGAGTTTCAGGTATTCAAAGCATGGACAAAAATGTCTCAAGCTTCAGGGGAACACAGACACGACCACCCCCAACAACTGACTTTGAAAGAACTTTGACATTTTAGGTTCTTGGGAAATGACTTGGCCAGTGAAGAGACAAAGGAAATGTATAGCACACTTGCCTGAGTGTAGGGTGACACCGAATTCAGAAAGCAGTAGGCAGCCATAAGATGATTTAGGAGTTAAGTTTTGGTCCTACCTTCTTTACTACCACCTGATTTCAACATTTGAAAGAATAAAATATTGTGTACACTAAATGATAGTTACACTATATAATGGCATGGAAATTGCTCACATAAGATTATGTCTCTAGGATGTTTGAAAGAGCAAAAAAATATTTTTGGACACAACAATGATAAGCTTTGTTCATCATAGGGGACTCAAGGGAGATCAATGGGGATTTCAAATGAATTGTTTACAAAAACAACTGTCACTGCAGCATATGTCATATTGCCCTACCTACTGAGTTGGCTTGATTTAGAGTGAACTTTCTTGTCATGAGAGCTATACAAATGACTTTTTCCCTTTATATTAGTGGGTATTTACATAAAGACATATGTCTTAAGATATTGGTAAGACATAGGCAGAACTTAGTGCTGCTTCCAACCTCTCCTGGTAACAAGGGGTATAAAGATATGGCCAAAATAGCAAATAAAATGACACATTTTCTTTTCTTTTCTTTTTAAACACTTATTTATTTATGCATTTGAAAGTGACAGTAAGAGGCAGAGTTGGAGAGAAAAATATTCCATCCAATGGATCACTTCCCAGATGTCCACAGCACTGTTCCAGGGCTGAGCCAGGCTGAAAGGTAGAATCAGGAACTCCAACTAGGTCTCCTATGTGCATATGGGACCCAAGTAGAGCCAACATCTGCCAATTTCCCGGGAATCTTAGCAGGAAGTTGCATCAGAAGTGTAGCAGCTAGGATTTGAACCCAGCACTGCAGCATGAAAAGACAGCCTAATCAGTGGTGGCTTAATCCATAATGCCACAATGTGGGTTGCAGCAAAAGATTTTCTTATCATTCTCTAAGCCAGAGATCAAGAAAACAGGTCCATCTTTGGGCTGTTGCAGGAAAAGTCCATTGTTGTTCGTCTGACCCAGTGCTGCTCTTCCCACTGATTGAGGCTATCAGACACAGAGGGCCTTTACATCTTCCATATACACTTGGCTATAATTCCAACATACCCATAGTAAACAGGAATAAGGACAAGGAACATTGCAGACACTGTATTTTAAAGTGTCTAATGCTAAACTAACTACATGCTTTCATTACAGATACACATATATTCACAGTTATTTTTTCAAGTTGCATCCATCTCTATTTATTTATAGGTTTTCATTAATTTAGCTGAAAGTTTAATGACCAAAGAAAGAAATTATATTACAACCTAACAATTGTCTCAAATTTCATTAAGAAACTTCTACCAAAAAATAACCTATAATGATATTAAAAGAGTGTGTTTATATCAGTTTCTAAAGCTATAGTGATTTCGTGCTAAATCAAGACTGACTGAGAACCTAGGTAGAAGGACTAAGTCATCTAAAGATCAGAAAATCTTTAAGTGTTGTGTGTTTTCACATCAACTCTTAGTTCTATTGCATGACAATGATTGTGCAGATTACAGGCCACTTCTCTGAAAACTAACGTATTCCTTCATGAGCATCAGCATCCACAAGCCTGCAGGCAATAACTCTCTTGATCAGAGTTGGATACAAATCCCAGGTTGGGTCCATCAGTTTATTCTAAGGATTTGGATCTGGGATTCAATGATGCCTGGCAGTCTCTTTTGGTGACTTGACTTGTGAACCTAAGTGCATTTTCCCATCTATAGACACAAACAAATTTATCAGGATCCCAAAGAGCAGCAAAGAATAACTCTACATTCCAAAAAAAGGTTTATAATTTAATAACCTTCTGAGGACTTGATATTGGTCACCTCTGAGTTCTGATCCTTCCTGAATCTCTGTTGTACTTTCTCCCTTGATAATCAAATACTCCTGTATCCTCAAATAAATAACTTTTCTTTCCTATTCAAACATGACTGAGTTTTTATAGCCAAAGAACCTTAGCCAAACATTACCTGAATTTCTAATTTACCCTTTTAGGATCTCTGTAAACATTTATAAAATGAAATGAGTCTTGTTCTTCTCTTAATACATGTTTTCTTAAAACAATTTCTATGGTTTTATATTCACTCAGGAAAAAAGGCATACACATACACACAGACACACACATTTGCATTACACTGATTCTCTGTGGCCCTCGCTGTGGCTGTACTCTACTATCTCATGAGAGACAGAATGAAACAGGCAAATAATTTCTTAATGTCATTATATAAGTTGCCGGACCTCATAGAGCCTTAGGCTTCCCCAACTATCCTCAGTGTGCACTACATAATCACGTTGATCCAAAAATGAAAAGTAAAATAATATTAAATGTTGTTTACAATAATATTTAATTTGTTCCTGTGATCTTTTACTGGGATGTTTTCTTCCTTTACCTTCTTTCATACTGATGGCCGTGTTTCTGTGTTTCTGTGTGTAACATATCTTTAAGCATCTTTTGCAGAACTGGACGAGTGGCAACAAATTCTTTCAATTTCTGTTTGCTATGAAAAGTCTTTATTTCCCCTTCTTTTACAAATGAGAGCTTTGCAGCATATAATATTCTTGGCTAGCAGTTTTTTTCTCTTAGTACCTGGGCTATATCTTGCCATTCCATCCTAGCCTTTAGGGTTTTTGATGAGAAGTCTGCTGTGAGTCTAATTGGAGATCCTCTGAGAGTAATCTGACGCTTCTCTTTTGCACAGTTTGGAGATTCCTCAGAAACATGAATATAACCCTACCATACAACCTAGCCAGCCATCCCACTCCTTGGAATATACCCAAAGGAAATTAAATTGGCAAATAAAAAAGCTGTCTGCACCTTAATGTTTATTACAGCTCAATTCACAATAGCTAAGACATGGAATCAACCTAAATGCCCATCAACAGTAGACTGGATAAAGAAATTATGGGACATGTACTCTATAGAATATTATACAGCAGTAAAAAACAATGAAATCTGGTCATTTGTAACAAAATGGAGGAATCTGGAAAACATCATGCTGAGTGAAATAAGCCAGTCCCAAAGGAACAAATATCATATGTTCTCCCTGATTGGTGACAACTAACCGAACACCAAAAAGGAAACCTGTTGAAGTGAAATGGACACTATGAGAAACAGTGACTTGATCAGCCATTGTCCTGACAGTTGATGAACAATTTAATACTTTATCCCTTTTAGTATTTTTTTGTTCTACTTAATACTATTGGTTGAACTCTTTAATTAACACACAATTACTCTTACGTTTTAAATTTAACTGAAAAGTGATCCCTGTTAAATATAAGAGTGGGAATAAGAGAAGGAGAGAGGGAGGAGATGTACAGTTTGGGACATGCTCAATCGGACTTGCCCCAAACAGTAGAGTTAGAAATGTGCCAGGGGATTCCAATTCAAGCTCATCAAGGTGGCATGCACCAATGCCATCTCACTAGTCAAAGTGATCAGTTTCAGTTCATAATTGATCACAATGATAGGATTAAGAGTCAAAGGGATCACATAAACAAAACTAATGTCTGCTAATACCTACTGATAGAATTAAAAAGGAGAGAACAATCCAACATGGGAAGTGGGATACACAGCAGACCCGTAGAATGGCAGATGTTTTAAACAGCACTCTGGCCTCAAAATCAGTCCTTTAGGCATTCGGATCTGGCCAGAAAGCCCATAAGAGTATTTCAAGCATGGAAAGCCAAGACACTCTGGCAAGAAAAAAAAAAAAAACTAAATGAAAGATCTATGTGAGTGAGACTCTGGCAGAAAGAATGGGCCGTCAAAGAAGGAGGTACCTTTCTCTGAAGGGAGGAGAGAACTTCCACTTTGACTATGACCTTTTCTATATAAAATCAGAGTTGGCGAACTCAAAATGCTTCCATAGCCTTGGCAACTCATGACAAGAGCCTCGGGTGATTACTGACACCATAAACAAGAGTGTCAATTGTTAAATCAACAACAGGAGTCACTGTACACTTTCTCCCCATGTAGGATCTCTGTCCATAATGTGTTGTGCAATGTGAATTAATGCTATAACTGGTACTCAATTAGTACTTTACACTTTGTGTTTCTGTGTGGATATAAACTGTTGAAATCTTTACTTAATATATACTAAATTGATCTTCTGTATATGAAGATAATTGAAAATGAATCTTGATGTGAATGGGATGGGAGAGGGAGTGGGAGATGGGAGGGAAGTAATGGGGGGGAAGCTATTGTAATCCAAAAGCTGTACTTTGGAAATTTATATTTATTAAATAAAAGTTAAAAAAAATAATTCTGTATCTGGAAAAAAAAATCTTGGAAACAACTTGCAAACATTAATGCAAAATTAAGATATTTTGACAAACAAAAGCTGACAGAATCCCTACCAGTACACTTGCACTGCAAAGAATGCTGAAAAAAAAAAACTTCTTCAGGTGGAAAGAAAATGATACCCTAAGGAAATACATTTCTAAAGAAAGAAATAGAGTTTAGAAATTGCAACTGCATGGGTAAATATAAAAGTCTTTTTTTATTCTTAAATTTTCTTTAAAAGTTATTTGACAGGTGAAACCTAAAATAACAATATAGCATGATATTTATACTGTTTATAGAAGTAAAATGTATACTATAACACACAAACGATGGTGGGAGTGAATGGAACTATACTATAAAATCGCTGCATCATGCATCAAGTAAGAACGCTAGTAAATTAAAGATGTTTTTTGTATAGTCTGGAGAAACCACAGAATAAAGAAGTCTATGAGGCACAGATAATTAACCTTGGCAGTGTGCTAGCAGAGTCAGCCATGTCGTTAGCACTGCGCCATATTAGATGTTGCTTGTTCTGCAGAGTGCTTCTCTGTACTCTTTTAGTTGCAATTGACAGAAAACAAATTCAAGCTCTGTGCAGTAGAAAGAGATATAACTGTCTCAGATGAAAAACACATTGCGAGTGGCTCAAAAAGCCAGAGGAAGAACTAGAAAAGTTCCAGGGGAACTCCACACAGTCAAGACTTTTCTCCAGCGACTTCACGTGGCTACCTGCTGCATTCTACAAAGAGGACTGGGGAGGAAGCAATGGCCCTGGAACCTCAGCAGTAAGCCTCACTACTTAGAACTCTCAGAAGAATGAGACCATCTCTTTTGGAGGCCACATTGCCATCCTAAGGCAAGAATTTGATCCTACTTAGATGACTTAATTACTCCTGAACCAATCTTGTACTGTGGCTGAATTTTGTGCCAAGGAGGGTGAGTATTTTCTCACCAAAGCATGAGTAGATGTCTAGACATATACAAGCAGGACCATTGCGGCCATTTGGGGAGCGAACCAGCAGATGGAAGACTTTCTCTCTCTCTCTCTCTCTCTGCCTCTGCTTTTCTGTCACTCTGTCTTTCAAATAAACAAATAAATAAATTATTTAAAAAAGAAAAAAGAAATACCACAAGCAGCCCAAAAAAGTGTCAAAACAATTTACTGCATTGTATCTGAGTATGCTAAATATAAGCCTTCTTTTGTCTAAATTCTATCGATAAATACAGTTTTTTTAAAGATTTATTTATTTGAAAGTCAGAGTTACACACAGTTAAGAGAGGCAGACAGAGAGAGAGAGAGAGAGAGAGAGAGAGAATCTTCCATCCACTGGTTCACTCCCAATTGGCCGCAACAGCTGGAGCTGTGCCGATCTGAGCCAGGAGCCAGGAGCTTCTTCCATGTGGTGCAGGGGCCCAACGACTTTGGCCAACTTCTACTGCTTTCCCAGGCCATAGCAGAGAGTTGGATCAGAAATGGATCAGCTGGGACTCAAACTGGCACCCATATGGGATGCCGGCACTGCAGGCGGCAGTTTTACGCACTATGCCACAGTGCCAGCCTCAATAAATACAGTTTTAAAAATTAGTTTTTTAGAAAAGGTGCTAAATGACTTGAATTCATTGAATATTTTTAATTCAACACTTTGAGCACTTATAATATATTCCAAAATGTAGTCTGATGTCATGCATAAAATTACCTGGTAATACTTGCAAAAAATGTATAGCCCTGGGCCTACCCCAGAGCTACTACATGCAAACCTCAGAGGAGACCAGGTCTAAAGACCTGCATTTTAAAAAGTACCTTCCAGCACTATTAAAATCATCAAATGTGGAAAATGTTGCCTTAAAGTAGTAAGACTCTTTGAGGAAGATTGTTTTTCCTTTTGTAAGAGCTAACCAGAAAGAAAAAGGATTCTGGAAACAAAAGATCCCTACGTTAAAGATAATATCTGGTTTTGTTGAAGAAAATTTAAATACACTAATGTGATTCTATAAATATTCCTTAAATATTGACAAGCAGGTAGAACATTACCTTCAAATCAAGGGAATACTGAGTATGACTACAATTTAAAATCAATTGTAGCGGGGCCAGCGCTGTGGTATAGCAGGAAAAACGCCGCCTGCAGTGCCGGCATCCCATATAGGCACCGGTTCGAGTCCCGGTTGTTCTACTTCCAATCCTGCTCTCTGCTATGGCCTGGGAAAGCGATAGAAGATGGCCCAACTCCTTGGGCCCCTGTACCCACGTGGGAGACCCAGAAGAAGCTCCTGGCTCCTGACTTCAGATCAGCACATCTCTAGCCATTGTGGCCAATCGGGGAGTGAACCAGCAGATGGAAGACCTCTCTCTCTGCCTCACGTTCTCTCTCTGTGTAAGTCTTACTTTCAAATAAATAAATAAATCTTCAAAAAATGTTTTAAAAATCAATTGTAGCATATGATAACTCCAAATTTGAAATACGAAAAATCATTCTCATGGCTCTATCTTGAGCAGAATAAGATTCCTTCTATTCTTATTTTGGCAAAGTATAAATTTGAATATTCTCGAAGGAATTACTAGCAAATACTCATTCTGGCTTCCTCAAGTTGATTAACCCTGATTCTTTTTTTTTTTTTTTTTTTTTGACAGAGTGGACAGTGAGAGAGACAGAGAGAAAGGTCTTCCTTTTTTCCATTGGTTCACCCTCCAATGGCTGCCGCAGCCGGTGTACTGCACTGATCCGAAGGCAGGAGCCAGGTGCTTCTCCTGGTCTCCCATGGGGTGCAGGGCCCAAGCACTTGGGCCATCCTCCACTGCACTCCTGGGCCACAGCAGAGAGTTGGACTGGAAGAGGAGCAACCGGGACAGAATCGGCACCCCTACTGGGACTAGAACCTGGGGTGCGGTGCCACAGGTGGAGGATTAGCCTATTGAGCCTCGGCGCTGACCCACTCTGCTTATTTTCAGCATGGTATGTTGTAGCCTGCAAAGTTAGAGATGATAATATGACTAAGTACTACCAATGAGCTGGAATGGCAAGCTTTGTGTAGGACCTTTTAAAATCTCATAGAGAAAGAGAATGGATATTTTTCTATTCTGCTTCCATCTAGCTTCCTAGAATGTAGGTTTGATGCCTGGTGTTCCAGCGGTCATCTTAGATCACAAGAATGAAGGCAACACCACAGGGACAGGACTACTGAAGAGAATAATCCTCTGACAGCTGTGGAACTACCAGACCAGCCCTGGACAAACTCCAGATTTCTTTTACTTACAGAAAAACAAACTTTTATCATTTTTGCCACTGTTTTTTTTTTTTCTTTGGGTCACTTTTTTTTAAATCACTGTTTCAAGAAGCCCTCCAGGAGACTCTAACACACTTCTAAGCATGAGAAATCCTAGTGCGGTGATTAAAAGGCGAGATCTGGGGTCAAATAAGCAGAGTTCAAAAACCAATTCTACATTTACTAGATGTAGTTTTAGAGCAAAACTCCTTAATCTTTCAGAAAATCAGTTGGCTTCTGTTTAGAAAGGGTGTGACAGAGCGGTGAGAGTTTTGTAAGACACTGAATATTATTCAGAACTGGTGAGATCTCTCTAACTGCAAGCTATTTTTAATTACAAAATAGGAAACATTGCAATGAATTATATATAAAGTCTCATGATATAAGAATATGAACAATGTGTTGCAAACTGTATCAGACTAAATAAATCAAATCCAACTATGTGTGTTTAATGCAAAAGAAACTGTTTTGGTCTCTGTGAATACCTATTGAGAACTTTCTCAGATCAGCTTTTCTTAGAACATGAAGCATGGGCTTTTAAGTATCATTTGAAAGCCATCTCTTCATCTCTTGCAAAAACAGTTTAGTAAAAAGTCTATTCAAGACAAATTTTAAAGAGGATAACTCTTAGTCTCCACCACACACACACACACACACACCACACACATACACACACAGTAACTAAAGGGAAAGGTTGCTTTTTGATCGAAGAAAGCCTTACCCAAGAAACCTGGTGGCAGCCAGTAAAGAGCCCTACTAGTGGGATTTTGTGTTCTGTGTCCTTTCTTTTCTTTTGGTGAAGACGTATTGTTATCATGGAGCTGAATATTCTGCATGGGAAACCCCATGGGAACATCATTCCTGCACTTCTATTACAGTATGAAGTAAATTGAGAAAACATTCCTGAACTCCGTTTACCAGACACCAAACAGCAGGAACATGATAATACAGTTAAAGAATACTTTATCAACACAGTGTATTATTTTGGCAAGCTCTGGCTACTGAGTCCTGTGGTCTAACACCATACAGTGTTTCTTACAGTTGGTGAAGTCCACTGTGGGAACCCCTGGTCAGTGATGGTGGTGAAGAGGATGGTTGGGTGTGATTCATGCGATCACTCAGGGACCACAGCTGACAGAGCCTCTGCACCTGCTGTGGTGACTCTTAGTGTGAAAATTCAGCTAACACAGTGGACAAAGGAGAAAAGTAGGCCAATTCGTTTCCTAACCACCACAGTCAAAGGCATCATAAATCATTTCTACTCACATTCTGTAAGAAGTGGTCAAGCAGTCTGCTGGATTCAAGAAGATGTGAAATGTAGTCTCTGACTTGTCCATTTTCCATGTTATTACAGGCAACAATTTCATCAATTGTCTTCTCAGCTTTATAGGCTCTTACCTTAGAGTCTGCTGTATCTGAGTAGTTGTTGTTCCTGTCCAACTTCAAATTATGCATCATAATGTAAATTATAGAAGCACCCTGTTGAAGGTAGCAAACTAATCCCAGTCATTGCCTCAGTCCTTCAATCGCCAATTCAAATGCATGTCTTGCTCACATTACAGTCCTACATCCAACATCGATATTTCTAGCTTGTGGTGGACCAGGCTACAAAAGAACACAGTGACATTCAGTCACAGAGGCTCAATAATTTTCTGAATATGGCTTACAAGCATGAGCGCTGACTTCTAGGAGGAGAAAACAGTTAGAGAGCATACTTGTTACTTGGTTATTTGGGCTTACAGGTGACACACTCACTTCCACTCACTTCCACCCATTGATGAGAACCAATTACAAGGCACAGCTTTACCCTACAGAAGCCAGAGTCAAGGATGTGTACTAGACAGTGGTTACTGTCACAATAGTAAAATCATTTTACATGTATTCTGTTTTTAACAATTAAACCTGAAACTTATTTTGAGACAATTGTAGTAAAGAAAACATAATGGACCAAGATCCTAGGGACAGGCTTATGATATCTTTTTTTTAAAAAAAAATGCTGCTTTTGAACAATCATGACTAAAAAGACACTGCTCCAAAGATGTGTCTTTTTATGGAGAAGATCAAAGTGTGCAAACATGATGCTTTGGAGAAAAGACATTAAATAGGATTTCTGCAACACTTCGTTGTACAGGTGAGGACATTAGAACCCCAGAGAATCGAGGAGACAAGCCAAAAATTATGTCAGTGAAACAAATTTCAATTTTCACTTCCTTTATGATGTGGCATCAGAGTGGTCACTTGAGGCATCAAAAGAGACAGAAACTACATTTTTGACCTATTCAATCTTAGGTTTCAGAATGAGGAAAGCAAGGGAAAAAAGGCAAGAGGGATGTCAGGCAAAGAAATTTGCTTTTTCAGCAAACAAACTAAAATAGGTCACCTTTCCACTGAAGGCATGGAGCACAAACAGAAAGGAAAGACCTTATTTCCACAAGTCTGAAGCATTGACTTCTAATGAAAACTGTATAAAGATTTCTCCATATATTTCAAGATTTCTGGATCTTTAATATTCAATTCAAGAGAACTTTATAAACTTCATTCCAAAACAGAAAATGTTCCTTGTCTCAGGCTTTTGGCCTTCTAGGTCCAGGTACCAGATTACAGTAGACTCCACTATCACAAGCTATGAATTTTAACTATGTGGTATCTATTAAACTTGATTTCAATATTTTAAGTAGAAATGTCTATTTGAAAGACCAGTTTGCCTCTAACAAGAAAAAAAAAACGTGTGATCCGTGTGTGATATATTAGTCTTTCATCAGGGGTTTTAATTTTCTTTTAATTTCAAAAATTATTTATTTGGTTGAAAGGCATAGAAACAGACACAGAAAGAGAGTGGAAGGTGGTGGATTAAAGAGAGATCGTTTCATTTGTGTATTCACTCCCCAAATACCTGGGGCTGGGGCCAGGCCAAAGCCAGGAGCCAGAAACTCATTCCAGTTCTTCCACATGGATGGCAAGGACCCAAGTACTTAAGTCATCATCTGTTGTTTCCCATGGTAAGAATTAGCAGAAAATTGGATTGAAAGGGGAGTTGGGACTTAAAGCCAAGGACTCTGATACACAATACAGGGATCCCAAGTAGCATATTAAATGCTGCACCAATCGCCTGCCCCAAGGCTATTAATTTGACATTATTTTTATTCCACAAGATTATGTATTGTTGTGAATCCTAAAGTTTTCATATAACTTGATAAACACAAGTATGCATACTTAATTTCTTTTATAAATAGAAATAAGATTTATGAATATATTACCAATCTTTATGGTACAGGCCCACAATACCTACTGAATTAGTTGCAACTGAAGGTGAAAACGAAAGGTTTTAATCTTTCAAGTGCTTTGGAAACAGTATTTCTAGAACAGGGTAGAAGGCAGGATTTTCAGCATGAATCTACATGAGCAGACCACTCTACATTGCACGGTAAGCTTCTTTTATCTAGGTAAGTAACACAGCCCAAACAAAAAGCATGAAATCATAGAGGAAATAATGAAAATTTCCATGCAATGCAGTCAAACTCTGTAATAGGTAATCTAAGGAAGACATTTCACAAATCTTTTTAAAGGCATATATGATGCGTGGAACATGTTGGAAGAATATGTACTTAAAGTCAACCTTAGGAAATACCTTATTACATGATCCCCAGTACTGAACCCCCTCTTATTCTATATTCTGTTTTATTAATGTCATCATATATAACCCTTTAAAATTAGCTTGTTTTTGTATTTGTTCATTGGTTTCCTCTCTGCCACCCTCCCATAAAACATCAGCTCCATGAAAGTAGGGACCTTGATAGTTTTGTTTGTGGTGTATCCCTGGTGTCTAGAGCAGTGCCTGGAACATGGTGGAAGTTTAATGAATATTTATGCCTTGAGTGAATGGGTTCTGGGGGTAGACACACATGTAACTCCTGCAACAGGATCAGAATAACTCAAGCAAACCAAGGGAAACAGGAATCTGACCACATTTGAATAAAGTTACTGTCTTCCTCTTTCAACTTTTTATTCTCTTCTACCTGTTCAAAGAAGCACATATTTAAACCAGTTCCATATTGAGGAAGAACTAGAAATGTATGCAAGCTCATTGAAATATGGAAACAGACATTGCTTCCAACTAAATTATGGTTTTGAGCAATCAAAATTAATTCTAAAGTTGTCCTCAAAATCTCTGGAGTATTGTTTTAAACTTTGCCAATGATGGATACCTAGATTTTGGAGAAGAGCCTTCAGTGAAAGTAGGGGATAGAATGCATGAAGGCAATTGGGAAAAAGGATACAGGAGAAAAACCCTGTCCTCCCCCTCATTACCTAAAAGTAGGACATACATTTACGAAGATGTTCCTCACCCTTCCCCTCTCCAGGGGAAACACTTCAACATATTGGTGTAGGCAATGACTTCTTGGATAAGACTCCCAAATTACAGGCAATTAAAATAAAACGAGACAGGGGCCAGCTTTGTGGTATAGTCAGTAAAGTTGTCACCTGCAATGCCAGCATCCTATATGGGCGCCTGTTTGAGTCCTAGCTGCTTCACTTCTAATCCAGCTTCCTAATGATGCACCCAGAAACTCAGCAGAAGGTGACCCAAGTACTTGGGCCCCTGCACCCACAGTGGAGATCTGGATGAAATTCCTGGTTCTGGCTTCAGTCTGGCCCAGCCCTGGCTGTTGGGGCTATTTTGGGAATGAACCAGTAGATGGAAGACTTCTTCTTTGCTATAAGTCTGCCTTTTAAATAAATAAATAAATAAAATATCCAGACTACAGCAGAAACTCAAAAAACTAAACAACAGAAAAACAATCAACCCAGTTAAGAAATGGGCAAGAATTGGAATAGACAGCTCTCAAAAGAAGAAATGCACCTATCCACCAAATATATGAAAAACTGCTCAATGTCACTAGCTATCAGGGAAATGCAAATCAAAACCACAATGAGATATCACCTCACACATGTCAGAATGGCTATTTTCCAAAGCCAGGAAGCAACAAATGTGGAGGAGGATGTGGAGAAAGGGGAATTCTTATATACTGTTGATAGGAACATAAATTAGTGCAGCCACAGTGGAAAACAGTAAGGAAATCTCTCTCTCTCTCTCTCTCTCTCTCTCTCTCTCTTTTACAGTTCTTAGCATTTATTCAGTGAAAGAAATATACAGGAAAGTGAGGGCTTTATTTAGGGGAGAAAGAAGTCTAGAAAGGTAAGGTGGGTCCATACCAGGCACAGAGCAGACTGGGAGCCACGTGGAGCAAAGCACATGGGCAGAAAAGCAGAGGCAGAGCAGTGGCCAAAAGGCCATGCACCCAAAGGCGTGGGACAACAAGAGAAGGGACCACCATGCTCCAGGCCTTTTAGTCACTTCCAAAGGGCAGTTGTTATGTAGTCTGATTGCCAGGTGAGCATACAGATGGGGTCAAATAGGGGCATGAGATCATCAAAGGGGGCAGGGTGAAGGCATGGTGTCCAGATCACAAATCTAATTGATTTACTCCTATGTGTCTGCCTATATGATTCCCCTCTGAGAGATTCCAGACCCTAACCTTAAGCTGATGTTGAGGGGCATAGAATCATATCTTCTATAGCTGTTTCCTGCTGATCGAGGAATAGCCCAGCCTGCCTAGGTCTGGAAGTCTCTGCTATCTCATCTAACCAGTTTTCTTTATGAGCTAATTACTCTCAGTCATCACCAATAGCTGTGCCCTTTGCATAGTCAGTTATTCTCAGAAGTTGTGGAGTTCTGAGACATATGTTTGTCAATTAATATAATCAAAACTGGAACAAAACCAGTTGCAAGCAGTGTGCCCCTTAAGATGAAAGACCGTATCATACAGATTCTGAGATAGTGGATGCAAAGAGGCTAATCTTATGCAGATTTATAAAACCATTTAGCCTAAACATGGAGAATTATAGAAGAACCCATTATGGAATTTTCTTTCCAATAATAGTTCTGAGAAAACCATAAGGAGAAGTAGGTACAGCATGTCTGCCTTAAGATGCAGCAGTCTTGATGTGAGGAAAGTAAAAGCTTTACTTTTTGTTTTTTTTGAGAAGTAATTAGATGTGTTTTTTGAGTTCACCTGCAAGAAGATGTGGAGGTTTAATCTTAATTTCACTGAGGTAGTCCCACTCAGTAGCACCTGGTAAGGTCTTTTCCATTTAAACTGCAACTGATCTGAAGGGGATCCTTTTAAAAACAAGGCAAATGACTTACTCTGGGATTCCTAATGTTAGCGCTTCTGTTAAAAACTCTTTAATTCTTTGGAACACCTTTTGTAGCTCCCCTGTCCCCTGTCCAGCACAGTGCTTCTTTGTAAGGGCCTTTTAAAGCTTCATACAAAGGCTTGGAATCCAAATCGTGGAATCCAAATTCCACAGAATCCTGCTGTCAGGGATTCCCATTGTTGGAGCTTTTTGCTAAAAGCTCTTTGAATCTTTGAAATGACCTCTGTAACTCTCCTGTCCAACAAAGTGGTACTGTGTCAGGGCCGTTTAAAGCTTCATACAAGGGCTTGGCCATTAACCCAAATCCTGGGATCCATATTCTAAAGAATCTTGCCATACCCCAAAATGTCCTCAGCTGCTTCTCACTGTATGGTGACCCTATATATAAAATAGCTTCCTTTCTCTTGGCTGAAAGAGTATGCTGTCCTGGGGCTAGAATGTATCCCAGGTAATCAATCTCCTGCTTAGAAATCTGAGCCTTTTTGGGGGAAACTTTGTATCCTCGCTTAGCTAAGAAGTTTAAAACCCAGATAGTATACTTATCTGAGTCCTCCTTGAGGGGGCCGCAGATGAGGATATCGTTTACATATTGTAGGATTGCTCCATTCTTTAGTAATTCCCTGAGTTCCTTTGCAAGCTCATTACCAAACGGATGTCAGCTGTCCCAGAACCCTTGGAGGAGGACAGTCCATGTATAATGCTGAGTTATACTTGAAAACTGGATCAGTCCATTCAAAAAACATATAAAAATTGAGATTCTGAACTTAATGGATTCAGAAGTGCGGAGGGCTCCAACCGAAAAGCCTTCACTCAACAAGGCCACTGAGCCTTTGCTGCACTTCCGCGTCCCAGTGACTCAGCGTTTCCAACAATCCAAGATGGCCCCTGGGGAAGGTACCTAGCCTGACAGGAGACTTCTGTATTCATGAACAGTATGTGTCCTCGGCTGTGATAGGCCCTTGAGGGCATGCCCAGCTCATGTCCTGCCTTACCTTTCAGCTGGTTAGCTCAGTTCCTTGTGCCCTGGACAGCCCCCTTTCTGTGTCTATAAAAGCTCTTCCCCTCCCAATAAAGTGGAGAACCTGGCTATGCCCTGGGCATTGATTGATCTCCCAGCTCTGGTGTGGTTCCTTTGCCACCGACACTCATCAACCCGCTCGGCCCCTGAGCTCCCCAGGCTGGCCCTGAGGAGCTCTATCAGACCTGCTGGCCTGTGACGAGCAGCACAGAAGAAGGCATCTTTTAAGCCTAAACTGTATACCATGAGGTCCCTTCAGGTACCTGTGCCAATATAGTATAGGGATTTGCACAATAGGATGAATTGGAACAACAGCCTCATTAACTGGTCTGAGGTCCTGAACCATTCTTTATTCTCCATTTGGCTTTAAAACAGGCAAGATAGGAGTATTACAGGGAGACAGACATTGGACCACGAGTCCATATTTGAGAAAAATTTTAATTAAAGTTTGGAGTTCCTTTCTGGCTTCTGGCTTCATTGGATAGTGGCATTGATGAGGAAATGCAGTCGTGTCCTTTAAGAAAAGTTTAACAGGCATAACACGTGTAGCCCATCCAGGAATTCCCTGATCTCAAACTTAGGCATCTACTCTCTTTTATTTCAGCAGGAATATTATCTACACTAGGACCTGTCTCAGTATTTACTAACATCTTGACAAATGAATTAGATGTAAGGGAAGTTAACTTTAAGGAAGCACTTCTGGGTTCTAGCCCCGGTCGGGGTGCCAGATCTGTCCCGGTTGCCCCTCTTCCAGGCCAGCTCTCTGCTGTGGCCCAGGAGTACAGTGGAGGATGGCCCAGGTCCTTGGGCCCTTCACCCACATGGGAAACCAGGAGAAGCACCTGGCTCCTGGCTTTGGATCAGCGCGATGCGCCAGCCGCAGCACGCTGGCAGTGGCGGCCATTGGAGGGTGAACAACAGCAAAAAGGAAGACCTTTCTCTCTGTCTCTCTCTCATACTGTCCACTCTGCCTGTCAAAAAAAAAAAAAAAAAAAAAAAGGAAGCACTTAAAGATGATGATAAATCCCTTCCAAGTAATGGAGTTGGGCATTCTGACATAACTAAAAACTGGTGAATAACAAGAACATCTTCTATCTGATAAACCAGTGGTAAGGTAAATCTTTGGAACCGAGGTTTCCCATCAACTCCCACAACAGTATAACTCTTAGAAGAAGGTGGTCCAGCATGGGAAGTGAGCACAGAGTAAATGTTAAAAAATTCACATGTTTATCTGCAACTTCAATGTTGACCCAGGGCTCTTGGTGCAAGACGTTAATCTACTCAGGAGCATTGAGAGTCCCCAAGCCCAACCAATCTTCAGAGGAGGTCTTAAGTGGAGTGGAAGACCTCTCCTCCCTGTGGAGGAGAGGACAGTCCCTTCTCCAGTGGCCATTTCTTTTGCATTGAGGACATGGCTTGGAGGGGAACCTTGGAAAATGACACTCCTTCTTCCAGTGTCCTAGCTGTTCACATCTATGGCACCTTCCTGCCATGGCAGGATTTCCCCTGGGTGACTCTGAGTTTGCAACAGGCTAGACTCAGTCATTGCCATCTGATGAGCCTGGGATCCAGCCTACTTCTCATGCTGGGGCACCCTCTCTTCTGACTCATCCCTATTGTTAACACTTAAAATGCTAATTCTACCAACTGGCTCATAAGAGTTTACGGTCTCATGGCTAATTTTTGAAGCTTTTTCCTAGTATCTTATGCAGACTGCATAATGAAATAGGTACCAAGGTAAACTTGTCTTACTGGAGATTCAAGGTCTAAGCTGATATACCTCCTCATTGCTTCTACCAATTGTCCTTGGAACACAGCTGGGTTTTCATCCAGACCCTCTAGATGAATCTTTTCATAGTTTACAGGTGTTATAATACATTTCCTCATCTCTGCCAGTAAACATGAGATCACATGTTCTCATGGCTGTGACCTGACTCCCCATTTTGGTAATACTACTCAGGTACGGTATTTGAGACTGCTAAGGCTCCCCCAGAGAAATTGTTGAGATACTGAACTGACATCTCATCAGCATGTTTTTGAGTTTCTATCCAAATGTGTTGCTTTTCTTCAGCTGTAAAACAAGTAGATAAAATAAGATGTATATCATTCCAGTTAAGGTCATAAGCTAAGGTTAAGACCTGAAACTCCTCAGACAATCTAGTAATCTAGTCTGATAGAGTGGAAGGGACATGTATTCTAATGGTCTGTGTTCCACTGGTAACACTTTCAAAGGACAAATTGTCTCCCCTGTCTGAGATAGGAGGCCTCACTCCTAGTAACCCTAGTTGGGCTGCCCTCTGATGGGGATGAGTAAGAAAGGTTAGAAGAGGGGAGACTTTGGGCCGGCGCCGTGGCTCAACAGGCTAATCCTCTGCCTTGCGGTGCCAGCACACTGGGTTCTAGTCCCGGTTGGGGCGCTGGATTCTGTCCCAGTTGCCCCTCTTCCAGGCCAGCTCTCTGCTGTGGCCCGGGAGTGCAGTGGAGGATGGCCCAGGTGCTTGGGCCCTGCACCCCATGGGAGACCAGGAAAAGCACCTGGCACCTGGCTCCTGCCATTGGATGAGCACATTGTGCCGGCCGCAGCGCGCCAGCCATGGCGGCCATTGGAGGGTGAACCAACGGCAAAGGAAGACCTTTCTCTCTGTCTCTCTCTCTCACTGTCCACTCTGCCTGTCAAAAAAAATAAAAAAGAAAGAAAGAAAGAAAGAAGGGGGAGACTTTGGGGCAGTAGGCAAGAGGCCAGGCTTAGAAAGCAGAGAAGGTGATCCAGTACTCCTTTGAGATGATCCTGGTGTCACAGTGAGCTGAAATGCAAAGATCCAGTCAGCAATGGATCATCAATTAGATCTACTGGCTGCTTATTTTCCTTTGTGATAGCAGAGGCAGGATATAGCTCAACCCTCCTTCTAGGAATGAAACATCAATACAATGTCATAAAGTCCTGTACATAAGCAACTTCAGACCATTTTGCTGCTTTCTACAACACAAGTCAAGTTCTGAAATAATATTAGGATCAAGAGTTCCATTTGTCAACAATGTTTCACCATTTACCAACCTATAACTGAGCCACACAGTATTGCAGAGAGAAATCAATTTTTCCTTAGTAATACCATTTAGTTTAAGGGTTTCTCTATCATTAAGTATAGATCCTAAGGGTGTTTCCAAGGGAGCTGATGTATAGCTACCCATATAAATCACCCCATAACCTGGAGAAACAAAAGGTAAATAGGGCTAAGCTTGGGTCCAGTTACATCTGAATCCCAGAGTTACTATGCTGGTGATGGAATTTAAACAAAATTTCTTTTATTTTTTAAACCAACCTAAAGCTAACATCACAGAAAAAGTAAAAACACCACTTAGTCTGAGAAACACCATTCCAGACTGCCATGTCACTTCTGGGGTATCAAACCTCAGGAAGTAATAAGAACACCTCCTGGTCCAAGATGAAATCTCAGAAGGCCCACCATGCCTGAGACATCAAACCTCAGAAGGCTAACAGAGTCAATAAAACCCAAAAGAACAAATTAAAATAATAAAAACCAGCATTAAAGCTATAATTAGTGTGAAGCCAAAATAATAAGCTAAAATTAAAAAAGCCAGCATTAAACCTGAATAGCTTGAAGCCAAAACAAAAAGCTAAAATAATAAACCAGTGTTAAAGCCAAAATAGCAAACTACAATTTTAAAAAAATCATAATTAAAAGTTGCTTTTAATCAGGCATGTGGTAGGCCGTGGGGGCCCCCATGTTGACAACCTCATGTCTTTCATAGAGGCCACCATCTTGGAAACCACATTTTTTTAATGGAGGCCACCATCTTGGAATGGGAGTTCCACCCTCCAGGGTAGAAGGTGAGGTCTCTGCCATGTTTAATGTTCCACTTCCTTGGCTACCAGGTTACCAGGCAACAGAACCAGCTCCCCAGCCAGAAATTATCAATTGAAAGCACACCTGATTTGAAAGAGCTAAGACCCTGAGGCAAAGCAGAATTTTCGGTACCATTTAAATCCACCCATAAAACAAAAAGTTTTTTTTTTTTAAGTTTTAGCTTTAGAAAATACATAAACTGTCCTTAAAACACATCACGAACAACTTGGAAACTTGTATTTTGATAAACTCTCACAAGCTCTCACAAACTAGCCCTCAACAAAAATGTTTCTCATCTCTGCTCAAATTCCATTAGTGCTAACATCCTTTTTTAGTGAGAAACAAAGAAAGAAAAATCCAATCTTTGCATTCTCACAGCCTCCTTTCGAAAACCAGAAGTGCTAAGACTCAAAGAAAAGCCTCCTGAGTTCTGTCCTTTGTAAAACTGAAGCCACCTGCAGCAGACTCCTCATGTTTGCTGAAGGGGGCTAAGCCACTTGCTGTTTTGAATGTAATGGCCAGCCAGAGCCGTGGGTGGTGGCAGTGACTGCTCAGATAGGTAGGAGCATGCAGGGCCGACCAGAACTGCAGGCGGGTAGAACCATGTGAGGAAGCTGCTGCCACTGACCGCAGGCCCCAGACCGGAGGCAAAAGAGGGCAGCGGCCACCCACCCTGCACATCCTACCTTACCATTTTTGCCTTGGGGACCCTGAGTTCTGAGCTCTGTTGGCCATGGGAGCAAGTCGGTGCTGCTCCTCACAGGGGCTGCTGCCATGACAACAGCAGTGGTGGGAGGCGGGAGCAGGGGCAGCAGTGGCCATGCCCAGGCTCCTGGGTCTCCCTGGTGCCCCTCTTCCGTTCTGCCCAGTCCCATCACCTCCTTGCTGGGCCTTGCCCTTTCCCTAGGTGCTCACCACGGCAGCAGCTGCTGCAATGTCGGCAGGCCAGGAAACAAGTGTGCCAGCCAGTGGCAGCAGGGAAGGGATCAAGCATGGGCTGTAGGCTGCAGTTGTGGCAGGAGCCCAGCCCGGGCCTCCAGCCCTGTGAACCAGAGTGGGAGATGAGCCCTGTTCCAAGCTGCGGCTGAGCCTGCTGGCCATGGCCGAGCTGCTCAGTGTGACCACTCGCCCCCTAGTTCTAGGGGAAGCCACAAATGCTGAAAGTAGGGAGATATGATGCAGAATTATAAGCAAAAGTTACAAGCTGCAGGAAGCCATATCTTACCAAATTGCTGGTTTTTCTAAAACCAATTAAACAAATAGCAATAAATTGTCCATTCTTTAGGGTGGAGTCCCTTCTTTGGGAGGGTTTCCCTTTATGGTCGCCAAATGAAATCGGGGACATTTACTCAAAATTTCGAGGGTTCTTGCTGTATATTTATTTTTTCTATTTACTTTTAAGTTTTTTATTTTAAAAAAATTTTTTTTGACAGGCAGAGTTAATGAGAGAGAGACAGAGAGAAAGGTCTTCCTTCCATTGGTTCACTCCCCTAAGGGCCGCTATGGCCAGCGCTGCACCAATCCAAAGCCAGGAGCCAGGTGCTTCCTCCTGGTCTCCCTTGCGGGTGCAGGGCCCAAGCACTTGGGCCATCCTCCACTGCCTTCCCAGGCCACAGTAGAGAGCTGGACTGGAAGAGGAGCAACCAGGGCAGAATCCGGTGCCCCAACCGGGACTAGAACCTGGGGTGTCAGTGCTACAGGCAGAGGATTAGTCAAGTTAGCCAGGGCGCTGACCCTTACTATATATTTAGATAAGAATTCTAAATATCGGCTGCTTATAAATGAAACAGGCAATATGGTAGAGTTTTTAGCATTTATTCAGTGAAAGAAATATACAGAAAAATGAGGGCTTTATTTGGCAGAGAAAGAAGTCTAGGAAGGTAAGTTGGGTCCATACCAGGCAGAGAGCAGGCAAGAAAGCAGAGGCAGAGCAGTAGCCAAAAGGCCATGCACTGGAAGGCGTGGGATGACGAGGGAAGCTGGAAATCTCTTTCAAAACTAGAAATAGACTTGCCATGTGATCCAGCAATCCCATTGCTGGGTATATACCCCAAAGACATGAACTATCAAAGACATGATTCTATCAAAGAGATACCTGCTCCATGTTTACTGCAGCATTTGTTCTCAATGGCTGAAATACAGAATCAACTAAATTGTCTACAGCAGGTGAATGAATAAAGAGAGTGCACACACACACAATTAGAATAATATTCAGCTATTACAAAAAAGAATAAAATCACATTATCTGCAGCAAAATGGTTGGAACTGAAGGACATAATGTTGAGTGAAATATGCCAGACACAGAGACAAATACTGAGTGTTTTCCCTGGTATGTAGGTCCTAAAATTTTTAAAAAGAGAAGGAGGAACGAGGAGGAAGAGTAAGAGGAAAAGGAGAAAAGAAGGAGAAGGGGAACAGGAGGAGAAACATCCGTGTGTATCAATTCAGTTTTGTTGTGAATACAGTGTTTTCCCAAATTTTGTTTTAAATCTTTATCAAATAGGAATTATATACTACTATAGTTTTAATGACTGTGTGATTGTTTTAAAATTTGTATGAGTGCAATTGAATATCAGTTCATTTGTTATTATTTATAGCCCTTGCCTATTTTTCTGATGGACTATGGTCCTTTCACTTTTTATTTATTGAATTCTTTATTTAATAAAGCCACTAAGCCTTTCATTATAATGTAAATTTAAGATATGTTATCTTGGAAAAAATAGGAAATAAAATATTAAGTTTAAAAAAAGAATCTGTAACACATTTTATTAGCCCTTATCTACAATATTTGCTTTCCCTCAATTTTCCCACCCTCTCCCCCCACAAGAAGCTCAAAGTCCGTTTCTTTTTGTCTCATTACTTCTTCATATCTGAAGATATTCTGTATATGCCAGAGTTCCAAACAACTTCTTTGAGATCTACTCATTTCTCCCTGGATATCTGCCATGTCTATGCGTTATATATCCTTAAAAAAACACAAACAAACAAACAAAAAAAACTTTGGTTTGTTTTTCTCCTGTTCTTCTGTCTTCTGTCCCAGAAATCCCAAGCTAGAAACTATGCAGAATGGAGTTTTTTTTAATTATTATTATTTTTACAAACGGGATCTAACTCAGTCATTAATGGTTTCAGGTTTCTACTTCAGGTAATTCTGAGTTCAAATCCATACATGGTATTTATTTGTTGTGTGTACGTGACTAATTTATATAACCACTTTGAGTTTCAGTTTCTGCATTAGGAAGAGCAGTAATATTATTTTGTATGACTTTTAGTACATTTGATGAAATACAAAATGTTTTGTTCAGCTCCTGACAAGTAATTAGTGCTCAACAGGGATGGTTATTATCATTAAGCTTCCTGCCAAAAATTGCCATAACCAAAAAAAAGGTATTTCCCATCATTATCATGAAAAGGGAAAAATCTGTAAAACACATTACATGTAGTCATATTGAAATGAAGTATTATTTTTCATATTTAGAGGAAGGGTTCTGCATCTATTCTTTATAGAATATACCCTTGCTTCTAACACTTCCCTTAGCTCAGTATTGCAAATCACAGATTAGCCTCCCAAATCATACTAATTTGACTGTGATTCTCACCTATGAAAATAGGAAAGCTTTATGAAAGTTCTCAGTATCTCTGGTTTTTATACATGTTTAAAATATCAATCAATGGTAAAACAAACAAACAAAAAAAGGTATATTCCAAAAGTTGAAACACAGCAAACATTAATTGTAATTCATAGATCAAGATTAGTGAAACATCCAAAATTTGTCCACGGCCACAGATACCAAATGTTTGTAATGCAAGTACCATACCCACTTTCTCTTGACATTGCCATGGTTTGGCCAATGCTGTTATGCCAAGGAGTTTGATAGCTCAGTCTGATGAATATAGTGAATTGGATATCTAAAATATCTTAGCCAATACTATTCTAATATATTAGTGGTAAAATTTATGAAAAGCTAAATGCTATTGATGTTTATAGACTTTATAAAACACAAGGATAGCATAACCAAATTAATATATAATTTTACTTAATCATTAATATAGGTCTTTATTAATACAGATTAACATAGGCACAATTTTAAATAAAACAGTTACATACAGAAAATATTTTTGAGATGACATTTTGCCAATTAACAAGTTTCCAGGAGTTTCTCATATTCTGACGTTTTGCTTTTCGCTCACAGTGAATCTAAATCTCTCCCATTCATCTTTTCAATGTCTGGATTTGTCACTCTTCCCATAAACAAAATTGATTCTAGGAAAATTAAAAAAAACACATTAGTAATTTCTGAAGAAAAATTTACAGTAATCAGTTTTCTCAGTATTTTAGCAATTCATTTAGTCTTTTTTCCTACAAGAAAAAATAGTCAATGTCTAAAAGTAAATCCTTCTCCTTTGTCCAAAATACATAAATATATCTTAATCATTTTCTTGTAATTTATGAAGTAAACTATAATACCTACAACCGCTTGTCATGGAAAATTCATTAGTCCTGTTTTGCATATAGAAAAGCAAAAATAAAATGACAGAGATATGTTCTAAATATAGTGAGGTAGTCAGGCAAGCACAGCATAACAAAATGGTGATGAGCATGATAGAGTTTTAAATCTTAAGCATTAGAAGTCATCCTGTTATGCATGGAATGGAAGCCCTCAGGGCTTAAAGTGTGGTTGTCCTAGATCCTTGCCTTCTGCTCTGGATCAAAGCTTGCTTTATCACTAAAGAAAATATTTCCATACCTCTACACATTCAAATCCTCACCCAGGTGATACAGTAGACAGCATAAATGCAAACACTTGTTTCTAGCCATTCTGTGTTTGCAAGTGAAAAGGTATTAATCGCCAAAGGACAAAACACAAATAAATAATGCATCAAATCTAGTCACCTGTCTTCTCAATGGTGTAAGAGAAGTGTTTAAGGTGCACCAATGCCAAAGGTCACCTTGATTAAAATCATTACACTCAGATGAAATAAAGGATAAAAGTTAATTTCAAAAGTAATAAGTTAATTTTATGTAATGTTAAGACTAACGAAAATGATGTTTAAATGCATTTGAAATAACGGCAGGATAGCTCTTTTTCATTAACTCTATATTGCTCAAGTCAAAGACCCACACAGTCTTAGAGCCAATAACACAGAAATAGACAATTTCCAGCAGATTTATTTTTATTTTTATGAATAATTATAATTATTAATATCTTCCTTTGACATCTCAAAATAATTCTGGGAAAACAGCAAACAATAGCCATATTTTTCAGAAAAGTAAAGAAATATAAACACCTTTCCTAGGATGGATACTGCACTTTGTCACAGTAAGAAACAGTACCGAGTCTTGTATCTTCATAATGCCATGGCATTAAAATGCTTACCAGAAACAATTGGGAACTCTAAAAACACTCATTTTTATAGACACTACCTCATAATTGAAGACCACAGTTGAAAATTTAAACACCAGGAAGTGTAGGATATTTTATAAAAGTCATTAGCCCCTGCCTTTTTGATCTGTTTTCACATTTCAATATGAGTCATCATGTAGTCACCAATCTACTCACTACTAAACTGGGCAAACTGGCAAAATGTCCCTTGACATAACAGCAAGTTAAAGCATTGAAGAAAAAGAAAGAAATCCTAATTCTAATTCTTTCCATTTTTCTCTTTTCACTTCTTTTTAAAATTGTGTTCCCATATTCAGTCAATATATGCAGATAATATCTCTATAAGATGCTGGTGGATTTTACCTGTTAATATTATACACTATATCATAATCAAAGCTAATGGCTAATGTATGCAGAAAATGATTTTTTAGTGAATAACCTGTGGTATGCTTCTCCCCTTGACACAAGACCGCAGAGTTCTTTTTTTTTTTTTTTTTTGACAGGCAGAGTGGACAGTGAGAGAGAGAGACAGAGAGAAAGGTCTTCCTTTTGCCGTTGGTTCACCCCCCAATGGCCGCTTTGGCTAGCACGCTGCGGCTAGCGCATCACGCTGATCTGAAGCCAGGAGCCAGGTGCTTCTCCTGGTCTCCCATGCGGGTGCAGGGCCCAAGGACTTAGGCCATTCTCCACTGCACTCCCGGGCCACAGCAGAGGAGCAACCTGGACAGAATCTGGTGCCCCGACAGGGACTAGAACCCGGGGTGCTGGTGCCGCAGGCAGAGGATTAGCCTATTGAGCCATGGCGCCAGCCAAGACCACAGAATTCTAAACAGTAATGCTTAACATGTATGAAGTAATCTCAGTTTCAAAATCATGATTCATTGCTTTCTCAGAAATGGTACATTTCATGTAGCATCATTCACAATTTTCTTCTCAATATCTATAAAGCTAGTCTATACCCTCAGCCTAAATAAAAGGAAAAATATAATTTTTCATTGTCCTGAAGTTTAGCTTAGCAAGAGTGTTACACGAGCACACTGCAATATAAAGCCCACCAAACAAGAATATCCAATGTACAGATTGTTCACAAAATATTGTTTGCTCAAGAGAAAATATTAACTCTAGATTAAAACCATATATTTAAACCTAAAATCATTCATCTTTGTATTTCAGAAATTGTCAACTGAATATATATTTTTGAAAAGCATGAAACCACTTAATAGTGTAATATGGAGGTACTGAATCATTATCTCCCTTAATCTTAATGTTTTCTTGAGTTCATCTGTGACAAAAAATAGACAAATAACTGAATGTATATTACATTAAGACAATAACACATTTCACATTTTATATGGCAATAATTTACAGCTACTAGTAAATTAGCAGTCATTTATTTTAAACAATTCTTTAAAGGAGTAAACCTAGTTTAGAAAGTGTCATTGCAATAAGATCATAAAATAGTGGAAATTGTTATTAAGGTCTGATCGTTCGCATTATCACAAATTGAAACGTGGGTTATTTAGAGCTTTGAATTTTCACTAGCATTTTACTGATGGCTATTGCATAGCCTTAGAATGAAGCAAATCATCAACTTGGAAAATAGAGTTGAATGTAATTATTCTAAATGCCACTATCTACTTGTACATTGTTACCCAATGCAGCTTCATTTCTTTCTGTTCTCCATATTCAATAATTATATACTAATTATAAGAAGTTAACATTACCCAAAGGTTAATGTATAGGTAGAATGATATACTTAGAATATATTTTAATACTGACACATCTGTTACTGGAGCAGAAGCTGTGTTAATACAATCTTAGGAATTCTAAAATTGACACATTGTTTCCAAGAAAAACTTTTATACTGGTCACACAGCTTTAGTGTCATGGAGCCTAGAAAAACAGACTGGTGTATCCCTAAAAGGCCAATAATATCAGTATCCCTAATTATAGTAAATTCAAGTTCTGAGGTTAACAATATCCATTTTCCATGTAAGCTGCTGAATACAGAGTAACTTTTTAATTCTCCTTCCTTTATTTATTCAGTCATTAACTCATGTATATTGATTGATTGATTCACAATGAACTCTAAGCATGTACCAGCCACAGTGTTAATAGGCTTCATATATTCTTTGATCTAACTCTATGAGACAAGTACCAGCATTATTGTGTTCAAACAGAAAATCGGAACTGTGTAATCTAGAAACAATAAGTAACTTATCTTAGAGCTATTAGCTGAGCTGGAACTTGGGACCAGGTCTGACACCCAAGTCCATATTCAGTCTCTAGGGATCCTGAAACTATGTGCAAGACATTTTGCCACACACTGGAATGGATAGAGAGGTGACTAAGATGTAATTTCTACTCTCCAATAGCTTTTAACACTCACATAGGCATTACAACTACCAAAGTCTCATTATTAAACATAGAGACAATTCCCTTCACTTTATGCACATTCCTAGCCTTTCTTCCACAAGAGAATGTACTACACCATCTATCTAGACAATCTTGATTTCCATTCTGCCCAGTGCTAATGCAATCCCCTCCTTCTGCTACATTCACTCATATCTAATTATATCATGTTTCATCAATTGCGCAAAATGCAGGGTTAAAGTTAAGTTTGAGCCTTCTCTTCTCCTCAGAGCCTATGCTAGGAACTTAGTCACTTTGAATCTACCTCTGAAATCTTTCTTGACCACACTTCTCAATTTTTACTTCCATTGTGACATCACAGGAAAAAGAGTTGACCTCAACTCTCTGTCACTTTCTAATTGTGTGACCTGGAGACAGTGTTAGTGTTAGAAATAGGAATATAAAATGACTTCCACTTGTAAAAGTACTAGCAGTAGCAATTATTGGCACTTCCTTATTCTGGGACCCTGTCATCACTTAAAATACAATGCTTGCTTCATAACAGGCATTTAACAAATACAAATTGGAAGAACAAAAAATTTCAGACTTGTAGACTGCAATTAGAAACTAGGACTAGGTCTGCTTAAGAAGTTTCCCCAGTAAATTCACAAAAAAGGTACCTGTTGGGTTATTCTTCACTATAAAAAGAAATGGATGATTTGCTATAAATTGGTGTCGAGCCAGACTCATAATCACGGGGATGTGCATGCCTATGAAACAGAGACAAGCATTATTTAAATATTCACATTAACAGATCGGTACAGAAAATAAATCCATATATTCTGTAGATAAGAAAGGTCATTCATGTAAAGAGTTAGAATGTTGAAAAATAATTGTCTTCTAAACACAGAGAAAGTTGCAAGAAATTTAAATCCAAAGTTCAGAAGAAAATTAGATCATTTATGAAATAATTCTTGATTTAGACTTATGTTCAATGAAGAAGAAAGCCAGATACTAGATTAAATTCAGTGGAAGCAGTTGAAAATGATATATTTTAAACAATAATCCTCAGCTCACCTTTTATTTACATTGTATTTTATAATATTTTCAATTCTTAATTCCATTGTATGATTTATTTTTTCTTTTATTTTTTTGACAGGCAGAGTGGACAGTGAGAGAGAGAGACAGAGAGAAAGGTCTTCCTTTTGCCATTGGTTCACCCTCCAATGGCCGCCGCAGCCGGCTCACTGCGGCTGGCGCACCGCGCTGATCCGATGGCAGGAGCCAGGTGCTTATCCTGGTCTCCCATGGGGTGCAGGGCCCAAGCACTTGGGCCATCCTCCACTGCACTCCCAGGCCACGGCAGAGAGCTGGCCTGGAAGAGGGGCAACCGGGATAGAATTCGGCACCCCAACCGGGACTAGAACCTGGTGTGCCAGCACCGCAGGTGGAGAATTAGCCTACTGAGCCGCGGCGCCGGCTTATTTTTTATTTTCAATCCTTAATTCTTACCCAGATATTTTTTCACTGTATTTCTCTCCTTCAGCCTTGTAGAAATCACATCTGAGTTAAAATTCATTTGTTTTGTGCTTACTTTTCCAAAATTCTGTGACCTCAGAGCTTTTAGGATCAGTACAGTAAATGTGTTTGGGTCTTTATTATCAGATTATGAGCAGATATTTGCTGCTTTTGAATTATTTTTTATGACAATATATATCATGTAGCCCCATTATGGCATTTGTCAATAATTAGGGTGGAAAAATTTTAATAAATGAATTTTTTCTTTTTAGATGAAATTTTTCTACACTCAGTTAATACATTGTCTTTAGTACAATGCAATGATTTCACACAAGTTTTTCAGACTCCAGGAACAAAAACCAATATGTATAATTAGAATTCAAAAATAAATATAATCTTAGTTGGTAATTAATTTAGTAACAGACCATGAATGACATCTGCTCTCTGAAATATCAAGTCTGTGCTGCCCAGTAGATGTAAGCACATTTATTCAATATTAACTCATTTACATTTATTGATAAGTTCATAATGAACACTGAGTATGTGTCAGCCACAGTGTTACACATGTAAGCAAGGTCAATTTTACTCCCATTCTCATTTCCAGTGAGTACTAGGCTTGCTCTCAAGTAACTCCTTGAAAGTCACGATATTCTTGACTTTCTGACCACCTGACCACCTGAGAGGTCCAACACATCAGGATCACCATGGATGTATCTCACCTTCCCTTGGTAATTGCTATATCCTCCTTCAGAATTCTGGACTTACAAGAGGCAGGAGGCAAGAGCAGAAAAAGCTCCAAACCTGATGTCTGGATAAGGGATTTCAGCTCAAATGCTGCTGTCATTTGTTGGTATGATCCTGGGCAAGCTGCTTTACATTGTTAGGGCTTTTTCTTCCCCAATGACAAATCCCATAATGATCTATAGGGACCCTTCCAGTTTTTGTAAAAGTAGCTGGAAAATCTGTCTGCACAAGCCAGCAAGCTCATATAAATGCAATCTTTTGATTTCTATAAGAATTGACATAGTCTATATCCTATAATCAAAAGTCCTTGAACATAGCAATAAAAAAGTCTTTCAGAAGATAATGAGTAAAGGGAGTTCAGTGTATGCCACGTGGATACCGTTGCTATCATTTAGCATTATAAATTAATCAAATAATTGATAAGTAAAGAGGCAGGGCAAAATGGCCGTCAAGTAAGATGCTTGGGTGATCATTGGCAACAGAGAAACCAAATCGTGCAGCTAATCATGGATCTATTAACTTTCATAAGAGATACAGAAGACAAATGAGAGACCATAGTGCTTCGTTTTAATACAACAATAAAAAAAGATGTATTGAGGGAGGAAGGAAGGAAAGAGTTGCCTCTTACAGCTCTCAGTAACACTGTATGGAGAGAAACATCTCCCCTCCCATTTGGAAAAGGGGAAGAGAGTGAATATAGTCCAGGTTTTATATAGAACCAGGTCCACCACAATAAAAACAAACAAACAAAAAACTAGTTCTTAACAGGACCCCATGTTTCCTACTCCCAAACCTGCAGTTGCAGACTATGAGGTAAGATTCCAGAATACTGGAGAGTAGCTTTTCCAATTTTAATGATGAAGTTTTCCTCCAATTATGTTTGAGTATTACTTACATGTACTATACATACTATTCAGAATGTCTTCTGTTAAGAAAATGTAGCATAGAAGAATGGTTCTCAAGATGAAATGTGCACATAAATAACTTATTATCTTGGAAAATGGAGTTTATGTGGTAGGTTAGGGGTTGGGCCTGAGATTCTACATTTCTAATAATCTCCCAAATGGTAACATTTTTTCTGGTCTGTGTATTACAGTTATGGTGGCGAGTTCAGGCTGTACATGAATCACTTGGTCTCAAACTTTGATGCACATTGGAATCATCACAAGAAACTTAAGAAAATATTGGAGGCTGAGTCTCACCTTCATGACTGTGACTTAATTATTTTGGAATGGGCCTAGGATTTGCACAATTTCCCAGGTAATTCTATTGTGCAGTTGAGTTGAGAGCCACTGCCTTAGAGATAATAAAAAGAATCAATTTATAAAAGTAAAGAGTAACTTGACATAATGAAAGAATGAAATTCAATACAATTACTTAGCAGGGAGCATTCCCAAACAATAATGATTTCATATTTGAGCTCTAAAGTTTTCTCCATAATCCTATCTGCTACTTGGAAGGCAAATATCTAGAGGTGCCTCAACTCTTAATCAAATCCTCACCTTCCCTTTTGCATTATGCTGCAACTGAAAAGATGTATGAACACCATCATATAACTATTTTCTTGTTTTCTCCCTAGGGTACTAGACAGCAGAAGGCAAACAGACATCTGAGTACTGGAAAAGGGATAGAACCTTAGTTCTCATTCCTAACTCATTTTTCCCCTACCAGTTGATGCTGCAGCTTCACTGCCATCTTCATTTATTTCGAAGAAAACTTTTTGCATGACATTGGAAACATACACTTCAGATGAATCTGGCAAAAAAATATAAAAGTATATTTAAGGGTTACAATAAAGAGCCATTACCTCTTAGGTCCAAGATTAATCACATTTTCAACTTAACTGAGAAGAGGAAACAAATTCTTTCCTATTTAACCAATTTGCTAGAGACAATCTGGTTTAGGTTTTACTTGTACAGATATGATACACACAGAGAAAGATGGAGACATCAAGTTTTGCCCTGATATGAAAGGTTAGGATAGAATGACATAAATCTATCAGGTCAAATCAGGCAACCCACTAAGTGAAATATTTGAATGGACAGAGGGTTTTGCCTCCCTTAGCCGTGATCTAGATTCAGGATGAAAGAAGCTTTCCAGATTTGAATTTATTCCATCCTGTGCATTCAAACTCAAAGCTAACTTGCCTTTTAAATTTTGTATTCATTTCTGATCTGAGTTTAAAACAAAATTTATTTTCCTTCAAGATTGGTGAGGCTATAAAAGTATAAAGAGCTTTTGTGTCATCTGTTACAAAATCACTTCAGAGCTATGCTTTAAAAACCTGTTAAACCTTTCAGTGTAAGGAAGTGCCTTGTAACGTTTTTTTCTGGTGTGGCTACAAGCTGAGAGAGAACGCTCCTCTTCTCCCCTTGGAGGAATTGATGTGTGTGTGAAGTGTTTCTGGAACGGTGACCTGCTAGGACCGTCTCCTTGGGAAGAGGATGTTCAGAAGCCCTGTCAAGCTGGCTTTACCAGACCAGACAGATCTGCCAATGTTCCTCAGACACACAATGGAAACACACTCTAGAAAACTGTTTGGCACATAGTTGGCTTACATGAAATATTTGTCACATAAATTACTTAACCAAATAAATATGCCAAGGAAGAGAAATTTGTAAAATGGAGAAAAGATAGCATCCAAATGATGAGTGCCAAGAGTCCAGTTAGCAATGGTGCCAGTCCAAATGACCCGCCGGCTACTTTGTCTTGCTATTCCATCTCACTGCCCAGGGCACCGGTTCTCAGGCATAGATCAGGACTTGAGAGACGAGAAATTAGAGCTAGGAATCTGCACTCCAAAAGCTCACTGACTTATACAACTTTGTAACAATGTTTCCCCTTATTTGCTATGAAATTCCAAGTATATTTTGCTAAAAAAAAAAGAATAAGAAAACTTATAGAAGATGTATAAGCCAACATTAATATGCCACCTCACCACTTTCTTTATTTTGTATTCGAAATGTGTTGAGCAACTATCTTGCACCAGATGTTGAATTAGGTGATTTACACAAACTCTTTTTAACTTTTATTTATAAAACAGTTGTGAAAAGTGCAGAGTTCTCATATATCTCATGCCCAGTTTTCCTTATTATGACCATCTTATACTAATATGATATATTTGTCACACATAAACTTTCATTTCCCCAAGAGTCACTAAGAATCAAAGAAGGAAGAAAAGAGCAGAAAATTCTGGATGTGTATTCATCTCTGTTGAGGGTTATTCTCATGCACAAATTGTTTTGTGAAGCACTTTGGAGGTATTTTCTTTAAAAATCTACTTGTAAAAAAAGATTAAAAAGATTTTACAGAAGTCACAAATCGCTGGGAATTTACTCAACGAATGGCTGTTTGAAATGTCTGAGGCTTTTTTTTTTTTTTTTTAGTGAGCTTCCTGAGGCCAGAAAGAAGTTTTAAGAGCAAGAAGTATTTGAAAAACGGTCTGCTTTATCGCAGGTTGATGAGGTAGCTGGATTCCAGGCACACTTGGACAGCATCCTGTTGCAGTATTTGATGTTAACTGTCTTATAGCTTTCGGGGATGAAATTGTCAATGAAGTCAGATGGATGTGTCAGCATGAAAACAAGTAGCAACACAGTGTGTGAGGATGGTAACGAACATCAACACCTGTGAAAACAATTTACCTCCTCCACCAAGAGTCATTTGTTCTATTCATCTATGTGCATAATTTATATGTGAATAAACTAATGAGTGCCTCTTCAAACTCCAGATTTCTATAGGAATACACAAAATATTTCCAAAGATTTCATGCTAGAATACAAAAACAGACAGGCAAGCTCGTACAATATGCTTAGATCCTAGTTTAAAACAGAAGGTATAATTTTAAAAAGAGAGTGAGTAACTTGGGACACATTCTCCTTTGCATCCATTTTTTTCCTCTGGGTATTTATTATTTATTTGTTATTTATTGAACAAGTACTGGTAGGACCAGAAGAATTAAAAGGCTATCTTGGCTTTGTTGCACTATTGAGCATCTTTCCAGTGCATGATTCCTCAGGTCCAGTTAGCATAGGAGCTCCAAGATTTGCTGTCAGTTGTGAGCCTGTTGCTGTTAAATCTGCAAGCTGCAGCACTATAATGATCATGTCTGGCATCTGCAGCTTGTGGACACCTACATCATGGGCTCCACGGTTACCAAATTAACATTTACAAATTAGTTCATAAGAATTTTATTACCTCTGCTTTGATGGAGATGCATGGTTGTAATTCCCATTATTCAGATAAAGAAATCCAAACAGAGCAGAAATAAAAGCACACATAATACTTTTACCTACATCATTTTATGAGAAGATGGCTAAAACGTTTATTTAATATTCTACAATGCTTCTGGACTTTCATAAAGGAAAATTATTGAAATGCGAACATAGTACCTGTTTATGGATTGTTCAACATGAGTATGACATTTACACGCTGTGTGTGTGTTGTCTAAGGCTGAATAATCTTTCAGTTTTAAGACCAGTCAGCTAATACAGTACCAAGAAGACAAATTAACATAATAATGTAAGAATTACTCTCATCCTACCTGTTATTCCAGAGAGGTCACAGCCACGACTAAACAGCTCAGTCACATTCAGAGAGTATAAAGCTTCTTTGAAGTCTAGTTTCTGTTCTACTTTAAATCTGTCAAGAGAAACATGACAAATAAAAGGCTTGAAATCTGTACCCATTTGCTAGGAATTATGTTTATAAAGTGGATAACTTGGAAGGGTTTATCTGGGGAGATCTTTTGTTTTCATTAGCTCAATTACGTTTCCTCACCTGTCACACCATTTCCAGCCAGATTCCTCAGTCAGTGCTGAGTTGCTAACCTCTTGCTTTCGACATTAATGGCGATGGGCAGAGGGAAGGGAATTCTCTATTTTTTGAACTAGCAAAACCCAACAAAACTGCCTGAAAGTTCTAAGTGTTCAATTGCTTGGCACCTTCCTATGAAAAGGAGACTTTCCCTCCAATATTCTACAATCTCGAGTTTTTCACACCATCAAAGCTGGTTTCTGGCAAATGCCTCAGATCCTGTGAGTAGGAAACAGGAGCCAGCAGTCTTGGGAGAAGGTTGTTGGCTTCTGAAGTACACAGAGGCACATATCACTTATCACCCATCCCGCCCACTGACACAGTTGATCTGACTTTCTTTGAATTCTCAACACACCCAATATCTTCTTGATAGAACCTATAAAGGGTAAAAGACTGAAAAGGAAATGAAAATTTAAATTGGATGGGGGGATGCCGGAAAGGAGTTCTCCAGTGCTTCCAAATCAGCCATAAGCTAGGATCTGCTCTCTGTGTGCCTCAATTCGCTGCACCTGTGAAGAGGGAGCTTAACCTGAGAATCTCAAAGATTTTCTCAGGCGCAGATCTATGATTCCAAATCAACAGCAGGTACAGAGTATTCTCACTCTCCCTTTTAAATAAAAAGGAGGAAAAAATAAAAGTGACACTTACTGACTTCATAGATGCTCAAAGAAACAACTTGCTTTTTTAAACCAGATTGGAAACTTTGTTTATGAAAGAAAAGACCTGCAGCATTCTGAAACAAGGCAGTCTGTGTATTTCCTACATCAGGAAAATCCCCAGGCAATGCTGTCTAAGGAGCTTTGTGCATCCTGAGCATTCTTCTCAGGCTCCTGGTCTGGATATATACATGTCTGCTCAAGGGTCTTTGCATATCTAACAGGTAGGCCTACATCTCAAGCTAGAAGTCAGCTTGCACCATCAGTTTAATTAGATTATTATTTTAATTGTCAAACACTGAGCGTGCTTCTTAATTATAATTCTTCAAGATAATGAATATGCTGTGACAGAACTGCACTGGGCCTAAATTATTCCTTGTAAAATAATATGTCTTTTTGGAAGATGTTAACTCTTTCAGAACCCTAGCTAACTGGGAAGGGGTACAACACGCATGTTAGAATCTACTGATGGGGCAGGCCTTTGACCCAGTGGTTAAGCATCAGTTAAGACACGGTGTTCCATATCAAAGAGCCTGGGTTTTACTCTCAGTTCCTGATTCCAGTTTCAGATGGCAGGCAGACGTGATGACTCAACCAATTGAACTCCTACCACCCCTATGAAAGACTGAGACTGAGTCCCCCCCCACCACCGGTTCCTGCCTGCAGTGCATTGTGGGCATTCTGGGAGTGAGCCAACAGATAGAAATGCTCTCTTGTGCTCAATCTCTCTCTCTCTCTCTCTCTCTCTCAACCTCTCCTTGTCTCTATCTCTCTGACTCTCAAATAAATAAGTAAACATTTGAAAAAAAATAAAATCTATCAATAATGAAAGCAGCTTATTTCATAGCAATTTTTTTCAACTTCTTCCTTGTAACTTCCTACTAAGAAAGATAAAAGGCAGTATGATGATACTAAGAGGAATTCGTGTTTTTATTACCACATTATTTAAAGTGAATAGAGTATGGGCTTCAAAAAGATGGAGGATATATGTTCTAATCTGCCTACAAATTGGCTATGTTTAGTGTAATAGCCCAATAATTTTAGAATAATGACAAGAATATTGTAAGACTTATTAAAATTTCTAATAACACCTAATTATCACCAGAAAGCCATTTAAGTAACAGTCTTGCCCATAATATAGTCCAATGAAACTTGCAATAGAAACTCACTGAGACATTTCGTAAAAGTATAACCTATAGCCACTCTCTAATTATCCATAATTATTGGACCCGTGAATATCCAGGTATGAAGCAGCACTTTCAGGAGTCAGGCACTTAATGCAGACTATAGTTTTAATCTTCACAAAAACCTAGCATGTCAGCATTATCATTACCATTAACATATAAAAATGTGGCCTTAGAAAGTTGGTTATCAAGCTCAAGGTCAAGACAGGTGCTAGATCTATGATTTAAACCCACATCCTTTTGAAATCAAAGCTAATGTGGTCTGTGCCACTGCCTTCTCATCAAAATATATATAGTTCAAGTGGGATGGTTGTGGGTGGGAGGGAGGTTATGGGGGGAAAGCCACTTTAATTCAAAAGTTGTACTTTGGAAATTTATATTTATTAAATAAAAGTTGAATATATATATGTATTATATATAAATATATATATATATATATAATTCAAAGCCATCATCTCATGATGTCTGTCTTCCAAAGTTTGTGAGCCTTAATGTTTGCCCCAGCTGTGGCTCATCTCCACTTTTCCTTGACCCTCCCATAAAATACTGTCACCGAAGGCAAAATATAAGAAGCAAGAACACTGGACAGACGATTAACACTAAATCATCATGAAATGCATTCTTTTAGCATACACAAACATCTGTGTGCTTAAAAGATGGCGATTTGCTGCCCAATGTAACCAAATTACATTTGCATGGGTGTCACATGAGTAAGTCTTGCAGAAAATGAAATAAAAAAACCTAATTTCTATTTTAAGACAAACCCCCTCTGGTCTTCAGGTCCTACTGTGGACTGGTGTCCCTTCATCTCCTCTGTACCCAGAAATCTGTTTCAATGTAAGCTTGAATCATTCTTGGACCATTCAATGCTAGGACCAATACAACCAAATCTCAGGGTTTCCCAAGGGTAAAAATCTAATCCTTGGACCTGTCCTATTGTGTGGGTACATGTTAGCTTCTGGTCACTTTCCAGCCTTGCCAGGGTGTGTGTGTATGTATTTATGTGTGAGTGCATGCACGTGACATACCTGATATGCCTCATGGGCTGAATTTTTATAAACTTTCTGTCTGTAGTATATAAAACATACCTACTCAATATTCAATTTCCATTTGTTATTGGTGTCCAATTGGTTAAAGTAAATGAACATTTTGTAATCATTACTGAGCTGATCATGACATATTTACTACTCTCACAACCATTCACAGTTTGCTTTATTCCCTTTCTCCCACTCATACACAATACCCATTCACCCACTCACATATCTAAGGCTAGCCAAGCCCTGGGGTTGGCTTCTAGCCCAACAATAATATGATGCTGCATGTCCTATGGCAGGTGCTTTTTCTCTTTCAAAGAGTTTCCTCAGCATCACTGCTCCAATTCTCTTATGCTGCTGATCACCCTATCACTGCTTCCCTATCACTACCCATGTTCTCTAACCCAGGCTCTCCCTCATGCTTGCTGCACGTTGCACCCGTTTTCATACTCCTGATTACCAGCTCACAATTTTGCTCTGCCATTTATTAGCTGTGTGGCTGCAGATCAGTTATTTATTTGTCTGCTCTTCTGTAACCTGAGTATATAACTAGATCTCTTCCAAATTTATTAAATTAGAAATAGGAGAGTAGTAACTAGTACTGTTAGTACTAAAATAGATTCTCAGTAAATGCTAGAATTGAATGCAAAAAATTAATGTAAAAATACAAGTTAATATTGAATACTGAAAATTTTATATGCATTTTCTCTTGTAATTCTAAAAGCCATGAATTATCATCAATTCTTTAGAAATAAAGGAGGAGCAAGGCAGTTGGCCTACTTAACATTATGCTTGGAATGCCCACAATCTACATCAGAATGTCTGGATTTGAGTCCCAGATCTGTTCCTGATTCCAGCTTCCTGTGAATTTGTACCCTGAGAAGCAGCAGATGATGGCTCAATTAATTGGATCTCTGCCATAGAGATGGGAGGCCTGGATTGAATTCTGAAATCTTAGCTTTGGTGTAGTCCCACCCTGGTCTTTACAGTCATCTGGAGGAGCAAGCTGGTAAATGGAATCTCTGTATGTCTGTCTGGGTGTCTCTGTCTATTCCTTTGCCTCTGAACTTAATTAATTTCTAAAAGTCAAATGTAATCTGAAAGAAAAGAGAAAAAATAGTAGGCAACGAAGGCAATTATATTAAAGTAATAGAGTTAGAAAACAATAAAGCTCTTGGTCTTCAATAATATATTCTATTTTCCATGTTCCAGTTTCAGTTGTTGATAAAAAAATATTATGCTATGTCACATCAGTTAGTATTTTTTAAAGAATGCTACATCTCAAAAAACTGTTATTATTATTTAGATATTAGTTTACTTTTAAATAAAAGTCATTCTTAACAAGTTAAAAATCCAGACCTCCACATCATCCAATGAAATCTGTACAGTCTCTCATTAGCAAAATACATATTTGACCTCATATACATAAAAAATTCTAAATAATTTCTGGGGCTTCGAGCACTCTCAGAACTTTCCATAAATCTATGACACTCAGTTAAGATCTGCAACAAAAGAGCAAGAAACCACAATACTATCATTGTCCTTATAAATCAAGCTTAGAACCTCAGAGCAACCTATTTCTTCCTAAGCCGTATCCATTAGCCGTGCTCTACAAAAAAAAAAAAAAAAAAAAAAAAAAAAAAATGCTTTTCTGCTTCACTCTTCTCTGTGTAACTGCTGCCTTCAAACACTCATTGCATATGGCCTGAATTGGTCAGTAGTTTCTGCACTGACCTCTGGGGTTTCAGTATTTCCCCCTTTAAAAATCCTGAACATCACTACTACTGCTTAAGACAACAAACGTTCTTGAATAGCTACCATTTTTCAGATTTGTGTTTTTGTTGCACTCACAGAAACGGAACATAACGATTTCCTGGTCTCAGTTCATAGACCAGTGGGAAAATGAACAAATCATTTTAGTATAACTGCTATGTTATAAACACAAGGTCAAAGACAACTTTTCCCAGCAAGGAGAAAGGAAGATGTTTGTAAATTCCTGCGTAGAATGATCACAAAGGATTTCTAAAATCCCAACTCTGGCTTCAGAATCAACAGAAGTTATCTACAAAAAATTACAATAAAAGGGAAGGAAATTAGGAAGAAAGAAAAATTTTAAGCAAGATACTGGCATGACCAAAGTCGGTGTAACTAACAAATATATCTTTTTAAAACACTGCTGTAAATCATTCCACCATCTTGCTTCAACATTTTCAATAAAGCCCTTTGTACACGAGATTTACCTCTCCTGAGTCTTAAAAATCCTGCTCATGGTCTTCTTCCATGCAGTCTTTGTTTACAGGTACATTCTTTGGTGCTCAGTGACCATGACCTACTCTTTTTCCATGAACTTCCTAGTTTCTCTGGTTATAGCACCTGTTAGCACTTACTATACATTGCTGCATTGTCCTGGTATATTTCTCATTGAAATCTTCTACTATTCCATCTAAGCATAACCATCTTAGCAGTAGGGGGGTGGCCATCCTTTATGTCTGTCTTAACCTTTTGCTCATAACAGGAAATCAACTGTTTAATAAAAACAAATTTATAAAATTGTGAGCCAAAAGACATAGAGCTAATCCTTCTTCTCCCAACACTAGTTGAATGATAGTCAGTTCACTGTTTGAGTGACTCAGTTTTCTTATCTGTGAAATATGATATATAATCAAGTCAGACTATAGAACCACAGGATTTAGTAGTAAAATATAAATGCTAAATCATTTACAAAGCTGAGTGTTTTGCAAGTGAAAATCACTAATTTATCTTCCTTATATACATGTATCAAATGATAACTTTTGCCCATACATGTAAACACTATATTCTTAAAACACTTCTTATACACAGAGCAATCTGGTATATGGCAAGTATATGTTAAACTCTTCAAAATAAGAAAAATTTTCCTAAGGTATTTACAAGATTATATTTAGACAAAGTAATATGGTATCCTAGATGATATCCAACTGCAGGGCAATCTCTAAAGTTATATAGCTAGCATGTTATAGACCATAAACCCTAGATAGTACCCTAGTATTTTTAATCCGCATCTTTTTTACCTTGGTTCTAAACAAGTTATACATCAAAGAGGGAAAGAAGTGTTCCTTAAGCAATAACTATAGATCATCACTTATCTATTCCTTCCTACTACACCTCACATACAAGTATCCTTATGATTAATTTTCTCTTTTGTGTTTGCCTAATTTTGCCACAAAAAGTTATTTCATTTAACAACAGCACATAATTCAGTTGCTTTTATGAATAAAATTGTGCCCCACCAACAAAATTACTATTTTGAATCCCTAAGTCCCTGTGCCTTATAAAGTGATTTTATTTGGAAATAAAGTCATTGTAGCAATAATTAAATTGACAGCTATACTGGAGTAGAGTGGACCCTTAATCCAATATGACTGATGTCCTTATAAGATATGAGAATGCCATGTGAAGACAGATGACCATATGGCAAGGCAAAGAATGGAATGAGGTACCTACAAGCAGGGGAACAACATGACTGCCAGCAGCACCCAGAAGCTGGGAAGGGGCAAGGGAGGATTCTACCTCCAGTCTCAAATAGCATGGCCCTGAGGATGCCTTGCCTTTAGACCTCAGCTACCAGAACTGTGAGGGAAGCCATTTCTAGTGCTTTAAACTGTCTAAATTTGTTTTATTCTTTTATTACAGCAGCTTTAGGAAACCAAAGCAGTTGCTTAAACTCTTCTAATTTTGCCAAAATCTTACATTATCAGCTTAAAAACAATTATGCATCCATCCATATATAAAAGAACCACATTATCTGAATAATAAAATAAAAATCTTCTGATCTACCCTAAAGGATCTGTTGAGCCTATGTAGTTTTACCTCTTTTGCACAGAGCACATATTTTAAATGAGTATTTTTATGTGTAAAGGAATTGTTCACTTGGAGAGAAAATATTTCAGAACTTTCAGTATGTGGCTTTAGTTCTCAAGAAGCAATTCAATATGTGTGTCCTATGAGCTAAAAATATTAATGACCTAACATATAAACAAATATTCCTTTAAGAAATAAGAAAACATTCTTTCAGTGAAAAGCAAAGATATTATAAATGGAATGTTGTATTAATGTGATTAAAAAGTCAAAATCAAAATTTTATGCCCTGACCAAGGCCATCTCACTAGTCCAAGTGATCAATTTCAGTTCACAATTGATCACACTGATAGGTCTAAGAGTCAGAGGGATCACACAAATAAGACTAGTGTCTTCTAATACTAACTGATAGAATCAAAAAGGAAGAGAAGGATCCAAGATGGGAAGTGGGAGACACAGCAGACTCATAGAATGGCAGATGTCCTAAATAGCACTCTGGCCTCAGAATCAGCCCTTAAGGCATTCGGATCTGGCTCAAGAGCCCATGAGAATATTTTAGGCATGGAAAGCCAAGACACTCTGGAAAAAACAGAAGACCTAAATGAAAGATCTCTGTGAGTGAAATCCCAGTGGAAAGAACGGGGCCATCAAAGAAGGAGGTACCTTTCTCTGAAGGGAGGACAGAACTTCCACTTTGACTATGACCCTGTCGGAATAAGATTGAAGTCAGTGAACCCTAAAGGCTTCCATAGCCTCGGCAACTCATGACCAGAACCTGGGGAGATTATTGACACCATAAATAAGAGTGTCAAATTGTTAAATCAACATCAGGAGTCACTGTGTACTTACATCTCATGAGGGATCTGTCCTTAATGTGTTGTCCAATGTAAAGTAATGCTATTACTAGTACTGAAACAGTATTTTTACACTTTGTGTTTCTGTGTGGGTGCAAACTGATGAAATCTTTACTTAGTATATACTGAATCGATCTTCTGTATATAAAGATAATTGAAAATGAAAAAAAAACTTGGTGTTAAATTGGAAACTGCATAGATAATTAATCATTTTTTTAAAAAAAATATCATGTAGGATCTCTGTCCTTAATGTGTTGTACATTGTGAATTAATACTATAACTAGTACTCCAACAGTATTTTTCACTTTGTGTTGCTATGTGAGGGCAAACTGTTGAAATCTTTCCTTAATATGTACTAAACTGATCTTCTGTATATAAAGAGAATTGAAAATGAACCTTGATGTGAATGGAAGGGGAGAGGGAGTGGGAAAGGGGAGGGATGCAGGTGGGAGGGAAGTTATGGGGGGGGGGAAGCCATTGTAATCCATAAGTTGTACTTTGGAAATTTACATTCTTTAAATAAAAGCTTTATAAAAAATTTTATGCCCTGAGAATTTAACAGAAAAATCTAAAGAACTCTCATTTCTTTTTCTTCTCCAGAGAGAAATTTCCAAGTGCATGGCTGACATCCTATGTTTCATTATGCTGCACATATGGGAAAGAGGGGGTGCTGGATCAAGATCCCCAGAGGGAATGAATTAGAGTGACAGGAAAGTTGAATTCTGGCTTTTGAGATGTTTAAAATTAGACAATGGATAACAACATAGAATCTCTTTCCTTGAAAATATTTATGCAATTTAACTCAACAGTACTCATTTAGCACATACTTTGTATTCATCCAGTGAAATGTGCTAGAGACTGTGGAAACCAAAATGAACAAGACATAACCCTCTGTCCCAGAACTCACATCTTAACAAGATAGACAAGAATGTTAGCAAGAAATAGCAATGCAATATAGTAAGTGCTATGATCCAAGTATGTAGGAAATATTTTAGAAATAAAGAGAGGAATAGCTTGTTCTAACTGGGCCTGTTTGGGAAAATTGATATGGAAGAGGTAACTTGAAAAGAAGTTTTGAAAGATAAGTGGAAACTGACTTATCACATAATGAAGAAGGACCTACCAAAGAAGGCAAAGTAGTAGGAGAGATTGAGAAGTCAAGACAGACTGTGATCCTAACTTGGAACTATCTAGATTGTGATCTTCTTAACAAGAGAAAAATAGCCATCATTTATTTATCTCCTTCTATTTGCCAAACTTTGTGCTATGAGGAGATATAATGAGATACTTCAAGTAAAACCACCACCAAGCTTTTAAACAAATCTTTGGTGGCTGAAATTTGTATGGAAACAAGAAGTACAACTGCCAACTAATGTTTGTGTTTCTATATATATGAGGATTCAAATTTATCTTCTAAGGCAAATTGTTCACTTATTTTGGAAAGCTATGTAATGGACTTTTTCAATAAGCAATTAGAATTACAGAGGTAGAGGTAGAGATGTTTGAGAAGATAACAATATTAGCTACCCTATATGACATGAAAATGCTGTTCTCTCTGAGGGTTCAAATGTAAAAGGGAAATGGTAAAGGTAGCCTTTTGTGGTAGGGTACGTCCTGCTATGATGGCAATGTTAGGCTAAGGAAATCAACAGGCAAGAGGTGACTCACAGGAAATGGACTACACATCAGGAATGGCCATGCCTAACAGCCAGTTCTAAGTTACTTTCTACGTTGAAAGCCCAATTAACTGTCACTGAGCTTCAATAAAGTTTGATCAAACATTGGAGTTGCTCTTAAAAGCATGAGTTTGTTAGGGATCCATGATGAAGTACCACAAACAGGGTACTGATTAAACGGAGATTTATTATCCCACACTTATGAAGGCCAGAAGTCCAAAATCATAGTGTTGGAAGTATTGGTTCCTTTGGAGAGCTATGAAAGAAATACTTTCTATACCTCTCTCTTTGGCTTACAGAAGCCACCTTTTACTCACTTCTTTTCAAAATGTCTGCTCATTTATGTACAAGTCTATGTCTAGATTTTCCCCTCTTTACAAGGACATCATTCATATTGGATTAGAGCCCATTCTAATTATTTTTGCTTACCTTGATTATTTTTGCAATTCTCTGAACCTCTAAATAAGTTCTTATTAGGATGTTACATTCTGGGTTAAAAAATTCAACATATGAATTAAGAGAAGAGAGACTGTTGCTGGCTCTGTGGCACAACAGGTTAAGCCACCGCCTGCAACACTGACATTCCATATGGGCACCAGTTCAAGTTCCAACTGCTCTACTTCCAATCCTGCTCCCTGCTACTGTAGCTGGGAAAGCAGAGGAAGATAGCCCAAGATCTCCACCCACATGGGAGACCCAGAAGAAGCTCCTGGCTCCTGGCTTTGGCCTGGCCCAACCATGGCCATTGCACCCATTTGGGGAGTGAACAAGTAGATGAAAGGTGAAAGATTTTCTCTCTCTTTCTCACTCTCCCTCCCTCCCATTCTCTATAACTCTGACTTTCAAATAAATAAATAAATAAATATTTATTTAAAAAATCATGGCAGAGACACTATTCAATATAAATCTGTTGGGGCTGGAAGAATTGAGAGAAGTCTGATATCTGCATAATAGAAGTAATTGTAAGGGTTCCAAGATGGTGGAACAGGGACAGGATGATCCAAATAATGTGATGAGAGAAGATATATGCCTGAAATGAAGCCATGGAAATTTGCAGAGAGAAACCCAAGAGGACAGCAGAGACTGAGCAGGTCTGCACTGAAAGAGCAAATAAGAAAGGGAAATGGCAGAGGCTCGGACAGGGGAAGTCAGCACCTGCCTACAGCAGACCAGGTGAGAAGAGAATCCATGGGTCCATGGAACTGCAGGTAGCTGCAGGAAGGAGTGCTTGGCAAACTGCTTTTGAAGTTCTATACAGGGGAAAAAGAGAAAATAGAATCAAATAGAGAGGTCAGGCAAGTCCCTGCCCACCTCCCTTCTCCCTCCTCCCACCTGAACTTCCAGCCGGCTGGGAGAAACCACTTTCCTCCTTTGTTTATTTGCATTTTTGTACACAAGCGAGGGACTGCCACCATTGTCTCCCATGAGCACACCTATCAGTAGCGAGCGCCACCTTACCTCAGCCCACACCCAGGAATGAGAAACACAACAATTCAGAAAAATGTCTTCCCCCACCAAGTGAGCTGTAAAACAAGCAGAATTCCTGACTATCAGAAGCATGTACTTGTCCCACCCCATCATTGAAAAGTGAGCCAGGCTCCAGTAGGTGGGGCACAAGGAACCCACTCACAACACACAGACCCATAGCAACTCATAGCAGAGGGAACCATCCGCACAGGAAAGCCTCCACAAATTAGAGGTGCAGTTTGTTAATCAGGACAATCTAGAGCTGAACACACCAGAGACTAATACCAGAGCATCCCAGAACTGTGAGGAAAAGAGTAGGTCACACCAACAGAAGTGAACAACCTCCTCCAACCAAATAACCAGAGGAAAGCTACAAACCCCACAGGGCCTTACCTTGGATACCTTCTCCACCCTGGAATATTGAACAGAACACCCAGGCCACATCCAGCACACAACTCTTGGTACTCAGTGAAAGTATAGATGTCCCACTAAACCACAAAGACACTAAAAGAGAAAAACAACCAGACCAAAAAAAAAAAAAAAAAAAACACAAATGCTGAAAAACAAAGGAAAACATTAAATGAGGAAAGAAAGACAGTCTGAACATCCCAAAGGAACACTACAACACTTCAACAGTAGAAGGTAAAGATGAAGAAATCAAGGATATGCCAGAAACATAATTCAGAAAATTAGTCACCAGATTACTTAGAAGCAATCAAAAGAAAAGTCATGAACTAAATGAAAAGTTTTCACATGCAATTAAGATATTAAAGAGAAGTCAAAATGAAATAATAGAAATGAAGAATTCAATAGATGAAATAAAAAATGGAGTGGAAACCCTTAACATAATAGGGAGACAGAAAAAAAAATATCAGAACTAGAAGACAAATTTCTGGAAATTTTATAGTAAGACCAAAAAGAAGAAGAAGAAGAAGGAGAAGGAGAAAAAGAAGAAATTAGAAAACTGCAAACCACTGTTGGAGAGCTAGAAAATACTATCAAACAACCAAACATATGAGTCTGGGAGTTCTGGAAGGCATGGAAAGAGAGAAAGGATTAGAAGGCCTTCTTAATGAAATAATAGCAGAAAACTTCCCCAATCTGGAGAAAGAAAGACGCATTCAAGTACAGGAAGTACACAGAACTCCAAATAGACATGATCAGAAAAAGATCTTCACATTGTAGTAAAACACTCCACAGTAAAACATAAAGAAAAGATCTTAAAATGTACATGAGAGATATACCAAATCACATTCAGAGGATCTCCAATTAGGCTCACTGCAGACTTCTCATCAAAAACCCTACAGGTAAGGAGAGAATGGTGAGATATATTCCAAGTCCTAAGAGAACAAAACTGTCAACCCAGAATACTGTACCCTGCAAAGCTCTCATTTATGAGTGAGGAGGCATAAAGATCTTCCATAACAAATAGAAACTGAAAGACTGTGTAGCTACCTACCCATCCCTAAAAAGATGTTCAAGGATGTGCTACACACAGAACCACAGAAACAGGAACATCACTACAAAGGAAGTGAGTGCAGAAAATGGCCCAGTAAAAGTACAAAGGAAATCCAAAGTAAAAAATTAGGACTATTAACAGAAATATGTCAAGGCAAAGTCATTACCTAACAATAGTCAGCCTGAATGTAAATGGCCTCAACTCCCCCAGTTAAAAGATACAGACTAGCTAAATGGATTAAAAAATAAAACCTATCTATTTGCTGCCTATAAGAAACACATCTCACCAACAAAGATGCTCACAGACTGGAAATGAAAGGACGGTAAAAGATATTCATGCTAACAGAAACCAAAAAAGAGCTGGCATAGCCATTCTTATATCAGACAAAATGGACTTTAACACAAAAACTATTAAAAGAGACAAAAAAGGGCACTATAGAGTGGTTAAGGGACCAATTCAATGGTAAGATGTAACTATTATAAACATTTACGAACCTAATTACAGGTCACCTGGCTATCTAAAAAAAGTTAATGGATTTAAAGGGAGATATAGACTCAAATAAAATATAATATAAAGTGAGGTATTGATGTCCCCCACTTTCAGCAATGGATAGATCAACCAGACAGAAAATCAGCACAACAGAGTTAATAAACACTATAGACCAAATGGACATAATGGATATCTACAGAATTTTCCAACCTACAGCCACAGACCACACATTCTTTGCACCAGTACATGGAACTTTCTCTAGGATTGACCACATGCTAAACCATAAAGTAAGTCTCAGCAAATTCAAAAATATCAAATCATACCATGCATATTCCCTGCCCAGAATGGAATGAAGTTGGTAATCAACAACTCGGAAATCCTCAGAACATATGCAAACACACGGAGACTGAACAATATGCTCCTGAATGATCAGTGGGTTATTGAAGAAATCAAAAAAGAAATCAAAAACTTTCTGGAAGTAAATGAAGGTGACAATAAAATGTATCATAACTTATGAGATACAGCAAATGCAGTGTTAAGAGGAAAGTTTATAGCATTTGGAGCCTACATCAAGAAATTGGAGAGGTACCAAATAAGTAAGCTATCAATGCATCTCAAAGATGTAGAAAAACAACAGCAAATGAAATCCAAAACTAGTAGGAGAAAATAAATAATTAAAATTGGAGAAGAAATCAACAAAATTGAAATCAATAAAACAATACAAAAATCAGCAAAATTAAGAGCTGATTCTTTGAAAAAATAAATAAAATTGACACACCATTGGCCCAACTAACCAAAAAAAGGGAGAAGACCCAAATTAATAAAATCAGAGATGAAAAAGGAAATGTAACAATAGACACCATAGAAATAAAAAGAATCAACAGAAATTAATACAAAAAGCTGTATATCAACAAAGCAGGAAACCTAAAAAAAAGGATAGATTCTTTGATACATGCAACCTACCTAATTTGAGCCATGAAGACATAGGAATCCTAAACATATCAATAACCAGACAGAACTCAAATCAGTAATAAAGACCCTCTGAAAAAAGAAAAGCACAGAAATGGATGGATTCACCACTAAATTCTACTAAACATTTAAAAAATAACTGACTCCTATTCTTCTAAAGTTATTCAAAACAATGGAAGGGGAAGGAATCCTCCCAAATTCTTTCTATGAGGCCAGCATCACCTTAATTCCTAAACCTGAAAAAGATACAACAGAGAAAGAGAAATGCAGACTGAGCTCTCTGATGAACACATACACAGAAATCCTCAAAAGAATACTAGCCAATTGAATCCAACAAAACAACAGAAAGATCATCCAGCCAGACCAAATGCGATTTATTCCTGGTATGTAGGGATAGTACAAGATTTGCAAATCAATCAATGTGATATATCACATTAAGAAACTGAAGAATAAAAATCATATTATCTCAATAGATGTTGAGAAAGCATTTGACAAAATACAACACCCTTTCGTGATGAAAACTTTAAGCAAATTGGGAATGGAAGAAACACTTCTCAACACAATCAAAGCAATATATGACAAACCCACAGCCAGTGTCCTGTTGAACAGGGAAAAGGTGGAAGCAATCCCATTAAGATGTTGAACCAGACAAGGATGCCTACAACTGCTTTTCTTTTTTTGTGACAGGCAGAGTTAGACCGTGAGAGAGACAGAGAAAGGTCTTCCTTCTGTTGTTCACCCTCCAGATGGCTGGTACGGCCAGCACACTGCGCCGATCCGAAGCCAGGAGCCGAGTACTTCCTCCTGGTCTCCCATGCAGGTGCAGGGCCCAAGCACATGGGTCATCCTTCACTGTCTTCCTGGGCCACAACAGAGAGCTGGACTGGAAGAGGAGCAACCGGGACAGAATCCATTACCCCAACCAGGACTAGAACCCCAGGGTGCCAGCGCCACAGGTGGAGGATTAGCCAAGTGAGCCATGGCACTGGCCCTATAACTGCTTTTCAATATAGTTCTGCAAGTTTTAACCAGAACCATTAGACAAGGAAAACAAATCAACGGGATGCAAATTGGGAAGGAGGAAGTCAAACTATCCCTATTCACAGATGACGTGATCCTATAAATAGGGAATCCAAAAGACTCCACTAAGAAACTATTGGAACTCATAGAAGAGTTTGGAAATGTAGCAGGATATAACATCAACACACAAAAATCAATAGCCCTTGTATATGCAGACAATGTCATAGCTGAAAAAGAGCTTCTAAGATCAATCCCATGCATAATCGCTACCAAAAATTCAAATACTTTGGAATAAATTTAACCAAGGATGTCAAATAACTTTATGATGAGAATTACAAAACATTAAAAGAAGAAATAGAAGTCAAAAAAATAGAATAATCTCCCATGTTCATGGATTAAAAGAATCAATATCATCAAAATGTCCGTATTACCAAAAGCAATTTTCAGATTCAGCGTGATACAAAAGTACCAAAGACATTCTTCACAGATATAGAAAAAATGATGTTGAAATTTATGGAACGTAGGAGACCCCAAATTGCTAAAGCAATCTTACAAAACAACAACAACAACAAAAAGCGTCACAATATCAGATTTCAAGACATCCTACAGGGTAGTTGTAATCAAAACAACTTGGTACTGTTACAGAAACAGATGGATAGACCAATGGAACAGAATAAAAACACTCAAAATCAATCCAAATATCTACAACCAGCTAATTTTTGACATAGAAGCTAAAATCAACCCCTAGAGCAAGGACATTCTCTTCAACAAATGGTGCTGGAAAAACTGCATCACCACATGCAGAAGCATGAAGCAAGACCGTTACCTGAAACTTTTCACCAAAATCCCCTCAAAATGGACTAAAGACCTAAATCTATGACCTAACATCATCAAATTATTAGAGAACATTGGGTAAACTCTACAAGACATTAGAATAGACAAAGAATTTCTGGAAAAGACTCCAGAGGAAAGGTAATCAAAGCAAAAATAGAAAAATGGGATTATATATGTGATTATATAAAGAGGTCAAGAAACTCAACAACAAGTAAACAAATAATCCAGTTCAGAAATGGTCAAAGGACTTAAACAGACATTTTTAAAGGAAGAAATTCAAATGGCCAACAGTCACACGAAAAAATGCTAGGATCACTAGCTGTCAGAGAAATGCAGATCAAAACCACAATGAGGTTTCACTTCACCCCAGTTAGAATTGCTTTCATACAGAAATCAACAAACAACAAATGCTATTGAGGATGTGAGGGAAAATGCACCTGAATCCACTGTTGGTAGAAATGTAAACTGGTAAAGCCACTATGGAAGATAGAATGGAAATACCTCAGAAATCTAAATATAGACCCACCATATGACCCAGACATCCCACTCTTGGGAATCTACCCAAGGAAAATGAAATCAGCATATGAAAGAGCTATCTGCACCTCCATGTTTATTTCAGCTCAGTTTACAATAGCAAAGACACGGAGTCAGTCCAAATGCCCATCAACTGAAGGGTTGGATAAATTGTGGGATATATACACCATGGAATACTACACAGCTATAAAAAAATAAAGTCCGGTCATTTGCAACAAAATGGATGTAACTGGAAGATGTCATACTTAGCGAAATAGGCCAGTCTCAAAGGGACAAATTCTACATCTTCTTACTGACAGGTGATAACTAATAGAGCATCTAAAAGGCAACATGTAGAAATGAAATTGACACTATGAGAAGCAATGATTTTAAACAGCCCTTCTCTTGACTGCTGAGGAATGTCTCTTTATTCTATATTTTGGTTATCTTTTCCTTTATAATATTTTCCTTACTTTTTCTCCCTCACACGAATCATTGAACTCTATACTAAACATAGAGTTAATCATATATGTGTAAAGTTAACTGAAAATAGTAAAGAATAAGAGTGAGAATAGGAAAGGTAAGAGGAAGGGGGATGGTAGTTTAGGGGGGGCAGGAATGGGGAGGCGAATTACCTAGATCTCAAAGCTATGGTTATGAAATATATGAAGTGCACAACCACAAAGCAGTCTAGTCCTACATACTTTCCTACAGACTCAATTCTAAAGATGCAGCTAAAAAATTGCCATAGAACCACAGACTCCCTTAAGCTGGCTGGTAAAAATAGCAGCTTAAGTATTTAAAAGACCAAATAGGATAAAGTGATAAAATGACCATATTGATAGGATCAAGTGATTAAGTGATCATACAAATGGGACTAAGTGTATGCAAACCATAATAGACAGAATTAAAAAAGGTGTGAAGGCTCCAACACAGGAAGCAGTCCATACAGCAGACTCACAGAACAATATTTGCTTTAAGTAGCACTCTAACCTCAGAATCAGCCCTGAAGTCACTCTAGTCTAGCTGGAAAGCCCAGGGGAAGCATAGCAGGCATGGAAAACCAAGACACTTTGGGGAAAAAAATGTCCTATAAAATGGACCACTGTGGGTGAGACCCCAATGGAAAGAAGAGGCTACCAAAGAAGGAGATACTTTTCTCTGAATGGAGGAGAGAACTTTCAGTTTTCTGATGACCTTTTCAAGCTAGTGGATCCAAAAGGCTTCCACAGCCAAAGCAGATCATGTCACGAGCCTTGGGTGATTACTCATTTCACAGCTAAGAGTTGTATTTGTTAAACGAACAACAGGAGTCAGTACATACTAACTTCCCATGCAGGACCTCTGTCCCCAAAGAATTGTACCCTGAAATTAATAGTAAAATTTGTTCTCAAGAATCACTTCCCATTGGTATATTAAAAGGAGGATATTATTATGTCTCATAAGTAATAGTTATGTATAAGAGCTCACAAAATATGTATCATCCTTGGATTCTTCTTCAAAGACAAATAAGTTGCTAAAAGGAAAAAAGGGGGGAAGAAGGAAAGGAAAAGATGAAAGGGAAATAAAAGCAAAATTACCTTCAAGAAGCGGCAACATAGATCACTAGCCCTTGTATAGACTGCTGAGGAACACTTCTCTTAGTATTCCCTACTTCATTCATTCCTTTCTTTTTCTTTTTCTTTCTTTTTTTTATTTTTTCTTTCTCAGATAAAACAGGATAGGAGCAGGAAGTGGAGGTAGAATGGGTGGGAGGGCAGGTACGGTGGGGAGAATTACTATGTACATAATGATGTATTTATGAGATACATACAAATTAAAAATAAATAAATAAATTTTTAAAAAGAACAAATAATGAAAATATTGGAAAATAGAATAGTTATTGCTCATGGCAATGAAAGAAAAACATGAAAAGAACTGGAATCCATAAGGAGATGCCTCCATTTTTGCAGGTTGGATTTCCTGAGAAGCAGACTTTGAGATGGAGATTGGTGGGAAGAATGTTTACGGAGTGACTTAGGGGTTAACATCTGTGAAGAGAGGTGAGGGAAGCAGCAGTGAGCAGTTGGTCAGCAATGCAGAACAAGTGAAGGCCTCCACCTAGTCTGTGACATGACAGTGCTAGAGCTGTGAGCCCTTCTGAGTTGGGGCATGGAGATCAGGCATTTATTCCTGTGCTGAGAAATCACTGAGTGCCACCTACCCTGGGGAGAAGTTGTGACCTTGAACAAGGCATTCCCCTAAGAAGGCCACCTGAGGCCGAGGCCGCACATCTAGTACCTGGGAGAATAAGTCTTTCCTGCCTGAATGAGGCTCTGGATAGTACATCACATAAATTTTCATATAAATCTCTAATGTATGGGACATTTACCAAACATACAAATCATGTCTTTTGGCCACTATTTTGTTAGAAATATATTTATAAATAAATTTAAAAATAATGATGTAATGGTGAAATAAACAGTATATTAAACACTTGAAAAAAAAAGTAATTATACAGGAAGTGTGGTCCCAGTTTGAAGAAGCTGTCCAGACTACAGACTGGGAAACATGCCTTAAGGGGTTCCTAAAAATGCTGGGAAGAGAAATGCGGCAACATCTTCTATTTTCTATTGTCAATTGAATATGAGGCTCTTGCATTATTACTGGGGTTGAATGAACTGGGAATACTTTGACTGCAAGTATAAAAGTGCACATTTTATGTTGAAAAAATACAACTCAGAGTAGTTGTGACCCCTGCAAGACCCCATTGGTTGTACCTGGCACTGACAGTTTTCAATTCAGCATTAATTCCCTAGAAGACATGAATCTTTCCAAACTTCAAAACAGAGAAGTTAAGATGAAGATAAGCAATTGAAATTCAAATTTGTTATTTATATTCTAAATAAAAGTTAAAAAAAATACATACACATTGTCACTAATTGAGTAAATAAAAATGAGATGTTGGTAAAAAAAAAAGAAATTCAAATTTGTTATTTCAGTTATTTGAAGTAAATTATCTGTCACATGTATAGTTATATCCCCTAGTGTTTTGGTACACAGTAAGAACAAACAAACAAACAAAAAACTTGGAAAGAATAACATCAAGGCAGAGATGCACAGTTGAAAGGGAATTGGATGACAGGTTAGGGTTAGAGATTCAGATTTTTGAGGGGAGCAGAAGGGAAAGGGAAGTTGGGGAGCAGGGATGGGGGAGAGAGAGAGAGAAAGGAAGATAGAAAATCATAAGAAATAAAACAAAGAAATATTTTCAGAAAAAAAGGATAGTTAATAATATTTGGTTCAAGCACCACCAGAATTAGGATAAGAAACTCATACAATACATCTTTTTCCAAAATACTAAGGAAAGCAGGGAAAGAGAAGATTAAGTAAGATTCATTTAAATTTTGAGATAATTTGCATGAACAAAAAGTTGAAGGATTTTGCTTGAAGTTATGTTATCTTTAAGAAGCAAGGGACTGAGCTATATGTTGAAAGAAAGAATAATCCACATAGAGTAGTAATAGATGGAGAGACGAGGTAATGTGCTGGTGTGGTCTAGATATTTGTAAACAAAATTCTCTAAAGAGAAACAAGGAGTCCAGAACTCTAGGCTTGGTGAGGGTTTTGCTCCAAAAAATCAGCAGTTTATGAACAGGAGTGGCTTTTTGAATACACTTGTGTTTGAAGATGCTGACATAGAAATAGGAAAGGGACCAAGACAAGTCAGAGAGTATGAGTGAAATGACTAAGTGTGACTGAAATGGCTAAGAGAAAACTGCAGTAAAAACCAAGATGTTAGGAGACCAATGGCCTTGATGGGTTTGAAGAGAAATTTAGAAATGAAAAAATGGAGTGTAAGTTATTGAACAATTGTCACTTTTTAAGACTTCAGATAAAGTGTGAGTTGAGTTATTTAGGCACACTGATTTCTCTCAAATTTCTCCCATTTCTTAGAAGCATGATAATAAGAAGTTAGTGTTTATAATTATTGTTTCCTAAGAATTCCTTCACAATTTCCATATTATGTTAATTAGCCAAAGTTGACCATAGGATTAATAAAATAGAGACAGAATTTATAATTTAATGATATAATTCAATGACATCAAGGGTGATTTAATATGTTTTTATTGTACAAAATACACTACACTAAGTGAGTTTTTTTCTGTCTTGTTTCCTTTAAACATAAGTTGAATATTATTAATTCTAGTTAGGAGAAAAATATGGAAAGATAATTTAATATAATAAAAAGAAATAAGCCCTTTTTGCCCCAGAATTGTAGTGTTAAGACATATATTTCTTCAGTTCCTTCGAAGAAAACAAAATTGAATAATTAAATCCAGTCCTCATAGTGAAGTGTTGCAGGTATGACTAAGACCTTGCTTTGTACTCTCAAAGCAGAGTAAGACTTTTAAATGCATTTTTCTTTGGTGTTCGTAGCCCTCGTGAGCACTGGTTATTCTTCAGACGCTATTTAAATTTCTCCGTAAACAGTGATATAAGAACCATGACAATCAAATGACATTACCAACCTCGGGATGCTGATTTCCACTTCCTCTTCGTGCATCTCAGAGAACCATTCCAGGATTTGGTGAGCAGTAACTAGGTTTTCCACTTCTTCAATGTTCACACCTTCTGCAGGAAGTATGATGATTAAACTAAATTCATCACCTTTGTAAGGCAACTCCAAAACCTGGTAGTTTATGGAGAATTCAGAAAAATAACCTGAAACAAAAGAAAAATAGTCAACATACTTGGCACTTCCCAGAGTCATGCTATTAGAAAGTATGGTTTCCCTTATTACCGTATTTTGTTCTCAGAAGAGCCTTCATCATGGGAATTATGATTGCTGATCCATCCTTCTTAGTAAAACTCATGAGCTGTGTGTCTTCTTTTCTGAATTTCTGCTTCCAGTCTCCCTTGAAATAAATAGCATTCACCAGGACAAGCCGAGTCAGAGGGCCGAACTCTTCATCGGAAAACATGTCTTTAATTTTGCCTGTGGAGGAAGTGAAGGAGAAGCAGGAAGAAAGATGCAACAGTGATTCAGTGGAGCTGACTTAAACAGGAGTAAAGCAAAAATGTCCTTTGCAGATCAGTTTTGGACTAGGTTTCTCATAATCTGAACATCTCAACTTTGAGAATAAAGGGAAATGTTACTAAATATTTCATCAAGAAATAAGTGCAACTGGAATTTCACTAAGAAATAGGAAATAAGAGACCATTCTAGGCTTTCTTAGATATTCCTAGTAACAGAATCTCTTTATTGTGATTACCCACACAAAACTGTCTTCCAAGGAGGAAGAATAAAACCAAAATATTTATTCCTGCATATTTATTGGCATTACAGAAATGTTGTTTCAAGATTCTCTAGCATTCTGAGGCAGGGCTTCCAGCCTATGTCATCAGACAAGATGACCAGCTCTCTGGACCAAGCAGGACAATTCTTCCTGAGGCCACTCTCATACACCACAGGACAGATAGTAAGAGAAAAATATCCATAACCATCTCAACATCTATTTGCCAGTTTCTGAAGTAGTTACAGAAAACAGACCTTTGGCCATTTATCCCCATCAGATTATAGGTATTTTCTCGGGAGTGGGGGAGACGTTAGACAGGAAGTTAAAAACTAGCCTGTGTGCGTGTGTGAGAAGGGCCTGAAGAAACCAATGTCTGCTGCAGAAGTCCCAGAAGCCCAAAAATTTGTACTTCAAAGTCCTGCTCAGAACCTGATAACCTTCCAGGGGGTCCCAGCCCTTCCCCAAGGAAAGCTCCCAGGAGAATTCTCTCCCCTCAGGACCAAATGAGTTACTTGACTGGATAACACAGGGCAATAAAATCTTCACAGATGCCCTAAAGGAAGCCCCTCTGCGGACTCCAGCAAACCTGGGGAGGAATTTGCTAACTTTCTCTCCATAAAACCCTTTATCCTAAAGGAGAAGGGGAGGCCCGCACCACAGCTCACTAGGCTAATCCTCCACCTGTGGCGCCCGCACCCCAGGTTCTAATCCTGATTGGGGCACTGGTCCTGTCCTGGTTGCCCCTCTTCCAGTCCAGCTCTCTGCTGTGGCCTGGAGTGCAGTGGAGGATGCCCCAGGTCCTTGGGCCCTGCACCAGCATGGGAGACCAGGAGGAAGCACCTGGCTCCTGGCTTCAGATTGGGCTGTGCCGGCCACACCGCACCAGCCGTAGCAGCCACTTGGGGGAGGAACCAACGGAAAAAGGAAAACCTTTCTCTCTGTCTCAGTCTCTCTCACTGTCTAACGCTGCCCCTGTCAAAACAAATTTTTTTAAATAAAAAAAAATAAAGGAGAAGGGGGTAGGTAAAGAGACTCCCTTGAAAACCAAAAATCCAGGAGATTCCAATTCAGTCCCATCAAGGTGGCATGTACCAATGCCATCTCACAAGTCCAAGCAATCAATTTTTGTTCACAATTGATCATATGATAGGACTAAGTGTCAAAGGGATCACATAAACAAGACTAGTGTCTGCTAATACTAACTGACAGAATAAAAAAGAAGAGAATGATCCAACATGGGAAGCAGGATACACAGCAGACTCAGAATGGCAGATGTCCTAAACAGTACTCTGGCCTCAGAATCAGCCCTTAAGGCATTTGGATCTGACTGAAGAGCCCATGAGAGTATTTTAGACATGGAAAGCCAAAAAAAAAAAAAAAAAAAAAAAAACCTATATGAAAGATCTCCGTGAGTGAGATCCCAGTAGAAAGAATGGGCCATCAAAGAAGGAGGTTTCTCTGAAGGGAGGAGAGAACTTCCACTGCACTCTGACTACGACCTTGTCTAAATACAATCAGAGTCAGCGAACTCAAAAGGCCTCCACAGCCTTGGCAACTCATGACTAGAGCCTAGGATGATTACTGATGCCATAAACAAGAGTGTCAATTTGTTAAGTCAACAACAGGAGTCACTGTGCACTTAATTCTCATGTAGGATCTCTGTCCTAAATGTGCTGTTCATTGTGATTTAATGCTATAACTTGTACTCAAACAGTATTTTATACTTTGTGTTTCGGTGTGGGTGCAAACTGTTGAAATCTTTACTTAATGTATGCTAAATTGATCTTCTGTATATAAAGATAATTGAAAATGAATCTTGATGTGAATGGAAGGGGAGAGGGAGCAGGAGATGAGAGGAGTGTGGGTGGGAGGGAAGTTATGGTGGGGGAAAGCCATTGTAATCCATAAACTGTACTTCGGAAATGTATATTCACTAAATAAAAGTTAAAAAAAAAAGAAAACCAAGAATCTAAACAAAAACTGCACATTCAACGCTCTGCTCTCTTCTGAGATGCCCACCTAGCCTGCCCAGGTGTATTCTCTCCATTGAACCATGTAATCTTGCTTTCCCCAAGTCTGAATGACTGGGCACTCTTCTCTCTCTCTCTCTGTCTCTTCCATTCTTAGGATGTCCTATCCCCAGTAAAACTTTATTACTTTGCAAAAAAAAAAAAAGATTCTCTAACTGATCTATCATAAATAGTAGGGTAATTGTACCTTTAAACCTATCGCTCCTGACCAGCGGAAAGGGATGAGCATGAAGATACTGGAGTGATTCTCCTCTCCTAAGCAATCAATCTCCTATTTCTATAGCCAATGTATAATTCCAGCTTATGAGAAATAAGCACGATTGGGTCCAACAGAGCTGTCTAATGATATATCCATTTCATATCCCTATGAGCACTGTTCACCAGATCTATCCCATAATTTATGCTTCTCAATATGAGTTTTCCCATAGAGAATAAAGTATCATCTTATAATATCACAATGTTTTGTAGCAGATGAATAAAAAAACAAATTATTGTCAATAAGGGGCCTGGTATATACTTGCTACTTCATATATATTATTATGCTGAAAAGTTCCAATAATTCTGAAATATTATAGTAGTAAGCTCAGTTTAACTGAATCATAGCTCACGTATTTCTAGGATTTGAATTTAGGTCTTGTGTGACTCTCAGGTTACTCTGTCCCTTTGTGGTCACTTAGGATGTTTTGCCAACTTCTATTGCAATTCAAGTTTAGATTACTAGGTTTATGATAAGATGATTAACATTAATTTTTAAACATCAACACAATCAACTAAAATGTGCTAATTACTTGCACTATAAGTGGGAAATAAGGCATTTGGGATTAACAGACCTAACATCTACCAAACCAAAGATACCAGTACTGCTTCTATACTTAAATAATTTAAACTTGAACAAAGATGGTTGCTAAAGTTTTTTCATTAAGAATTCTATAAATAGTCGCCTCAAAAAGTAATAAAAGAATCAATATACTTTCCAAAGCAACCTACAATTACTCCTGGTTTTAAAATTTGGTATTAATTTAAATAACAGTGAAATGAAATAGGAGATTTGATCCTCTGATCCCCAGTGTAGCAGAAAATATTCAGCCATTCTTTACTTTAGGATATTAAAAACCATGAATACAATGGCAAATAATGATTTTATGAAAATGGGAAACTTTACCATCTGTTTTGCTTTCCACCCAGGTACTTATCGTCTCTGCACAAGCTCTTGCATCCTGAAAATCCACCAGTTTTATAGCACTCTGAAAAAAGTCCTTGTTGCCATGGAGATACTGTTCTTTCACAGTGAATCCTTCTTGAAGGTAGAGGGCATTGGCAAGATTAAATGTAAATTCTTGTTTTTTCTCTGAGATGGCAGAGAAAAATGACTTCAGCACAGAAAATTCTTCTCCTAAAAAATAATTATAATGTATACTGACATATTGAACAACATAAAAACAACAGCTTTTCAGCTTGCTATCTAAGTGCTCTGATTCATATCACCATTTTTTGCACTCTTAGATATAACCAATGATCCTTTCCAAGTGGGTACAAATAGTTTAAACATTTATCTCCTGCAGAATATGCATAAAGAAGTCAACTTTTTCAAGATTTATTTATTTATTTGTAAGTCACAGTTACAGAGAGAGAGAGAGAGACAGAGAGGGAGATCTTCCATCTGCTGGTTCACTCCGCAGATGACTGTAAAGACCAGGGCAGAGCCAGGCCAAACCCAGGAGCTAGGAGTTTCATCCAGCTCTCCCACATGGGTGGCAGATATCCAAGCACTTAGATCAGCTTCCACAGCTTTTCCCAGACCATTAGCAGGGAGCTGTATCAAAAGTGGAGAAGCCAAAACATGAACCACCATTCATTTGGGAAGCCAACATTGCATGCAGTGGCTTTCCTGGCCACACTACAAGGTTGCCCTGAGAAGTCAACTTTAAAGTAGGAAAAAATGTCCATGTAAATTTGAAATTTGAAACAGGAATATGCATTTACACAGGCTGAGGATTATCTGTGTTTATAGTCACATTCGGTTCATTTTTAGTTGTTAGAAATTTATGTTTGGAGCCTCATTCTTTGCATAATATGAGCATGTGATACTTATAACATGGGACTGTTAATGAATGCTGATGGGAGGTATGACAGTGATAAGCAATGCTTTTCAATATTACTTTATTTCAAATTAAAAAAGAACTGCTCTCTTATGAGCAACTGCACCTGTCCAGGTCTTAAAATTTGCAAGATAACACTTATAACCATCTCTAGAGACGTGTAAGAATCAGAATTGCCTATTTCTTCAGTTTCATAAATCCATATACTTTGGCTATCTACATGAACAATAAAAATCTTTAACCATTCCCACTATAACCACTAGCCAAATGAGTCCATCAGCTAAAAGAATCACCATTGGTCTTGTATTTATGGCTCATTTGTTCTGACCATAGTGTTGTCAGGAAGCTATATATGCCTGTGAGAGAAGTCTACTCATAATTTGCTCAATAGCTTCCTATTCATTACCAAATGGTAGCAAAATTGTCTCATTCCCTTCTGGCTTAATCCTGAAACTGTCATACATCTGGGAACTCCATTTCAGACAATAAGTTCTTTCATGGTCTCCACTTTCATAGCTTAAAAGTTGACTATATTCAGTTAAGTGGCAGTGATGCAAGCAAATGGTTCATCTTTAAATGTCCATTGAATAAAACATTTAGAAAAAAAAAGTATTACTGAGAGGAAATTGCTATGAGGTATCCATTGAAAATTACGCATGTGCGTGTATGTTGATAAACACATTTTTAATCAGGGAGCTAACAGTACACAGCACATCTTTGTGCAAATAGGGGCCTCACCGGTGGGTTGCCACTTCATGACCTTCTATCTTGTCTGGCTGAGTGAAGGCTATGTTTCAGTGCCTACTTGTTCTTGTGGTAATACAACCCACACAATCTTGCAACATTGTATCCCAAACTCCAGGATTCCCCAATACTAAAATATTGTAAAAGATTTTGGAGACAAAACTTCTAAATGGCCAGATTGGAAGAATTTCAGTAATTATATACAACCCTGGAATTCCTGACATAAATAAAGTTCATCTATTTTACTTGTTTGTGTAATGATTTCAGATATGATCAGTTATTGCTCTTTGAAGCCAGAAAAAAATATCCCAATAGCTAGGAGGTTAACTGAAAAAAACTTCCCAAGTGAAGACATGAGAGTTTCTCCAAAAGAATTAATTAAGGTCAGACATATAGTGACAGAATTTGAAACTAATTATCAGGAATTTATAATTTATGAACATCTATAAAGAAATGAAAAGAAGAGAAAGAAAGGGCAAAAAAATAGTTCTAACTCATTTGTCAGAGCAAGGAGATTTATGTCATGTACTTAAGGTCTGAGACTGTGTGACAAACAGCTGCCCTTTGATGAATCACTGGACTTAGAAGTCAAGGCAAAAATGTCAGCAACTGGAACAAGATTGGAGGAGAATGTAAAGTAATCTGCCTTATAAACATGATTCAATTTACAGATTAATGACCTCATTAAACCAGACTAAAAAGAATGCATTTGCATGGCTTCTAATAAGCAGTGAGAACAAGTTTATTTCATTTCCTAAAATAGAGCCATGTATAACCTTTACATCACGAGGTGACTATGACTTTTGGTTTGATTTTACCAGACTGCCAGAAAATGTTCTAAAGTCCAGTATGTGTTCTCTTCTCCTGCTATTAGGAATCCAGGGGCCAATTGTGTGAGCATGTGGGAGATGCAAAAATGAGCACGAGGGAATCCACAGAATTTAGATTAACTCAGCCAAAGGTCCAAATAAATGACCAAATCCACAGTCTTTTCACGGCAAGAATCTGAGACCAAGGGACATAAAGAAATCTTGCGAAGTGACATGGTTTGTGCCAAGTTACAGGATCATTTAGTTGAAGACCAAGGACAGGAATTCATGCTCACTTGTCTTCATAACACTCTTTAATAAAGAAACATCTTCAATTTAGATTCTGATTAGTCGTCCACAGCACCATCAGAGGCAAAGAGAATGGAGCATGATAAGACGCTCAATGAAAAGGGGAGGATAAAATCTGAGTGGTTGTGTTGACAAGGAGGGCGTGAAGGAGAACTGAGAACTCAGAGCCCCACTGGGATTGGGTGTCAGCTGTTGCATGCCCAGCTGTAGGTCATTGGGAATAAGCCAGGTGTTAGAAGGAAATGGTAGGACAGGACCACGGGTTGTTAACAGGAAAAATCAAATGAGATTGCCTCAACAATAGTACCTTTTGAAAATAAGTAGGGGATTGAAGGCAGAGACAGGAATACGTCAATGAAACACTCACCTTGGTCATGAACTTTATAGGAACATGTGAAAAAAAAACCCTCAGTTGCTGATATAAATAATATTTCAATGCAATATTTTTTGAAAACCAAGGTCAACGTGAAGCACTGATTGGGAATAAGATACAACAATTTTAAATGAACCTCCAGACAGGATCAGTGTTCCTAACTTTCCCTTTTAGCTCTGGTTCCAATATGGCTCTGCCAGGCACTGCCTCCTGATCTTTACCTCAGTGCCCACCTACCCATCTTGCTCCAGACTCCCTGGGCCTTTTCCTTAGTCTTGCAATTCACTAGTCCATTCCTCTGTACCCTTCCTTAGCTCTGGCTCTCCTCTTCCTATATTTCCTCATTTCCCTTGTTCATGTTTTTCAGATTTTTTTTCTATGTTCTTCTTTATTGATAGTCTTTCTTCACCTTTAGCAGTTACTCTCCATTTGTGTCTCTCTCTGCCCCTAACAGGGTATAAGAGAAAATTCATTTGATACATTTTGTTATATGTATTTAAATGTTAATGCATACTTTTGATATATAGGCTTCCAAGGAAAATATGAAGCTCTTAGCTATTACTCTTACCAAGAGCCTCACTTTATTATTTTGAAATTATTCCTAGGCAAATTACTTAAACTTTCTTTGCTTCAGTTTTCTCATTTCTACACCAAGCTTGTTTAGCTCACAGAGTAAGTATAGATATTAAATATGGTAATATATATCTAGTATATAATTCAGTGGCTGATACAGGAAAGTGCCATCACTATTATTATGATTAGTATGTTCACCATCCACAGTTTTCAAGACTTCCGTGCTTCTATATAAGATGAATCTATTTAAAGGCATTTACATTTCAGAGACTCTAATTTTGCTAGCTTATCAGGGAATCAACTTTACGTATCTTCATAAATGTTCTATTACTTTTTGAAGCAGTATCATGGATGTAAATGTTCTTGGAAGTGGCGTTGTGAGATTTGCTGAGATTAATGAAGACTCAATCTGGAATATAGTGGCTTCAGCAGATGCTGTTCACAAAGGACAACTCTTGTAATTACCTTCTCTATCACCAGCTTATTTTTATACAAAATTGCCTTTATTTAAATGAAGCAAACACTGTAAATAGTATTTCCAGAAAAATATATCCCTAAATATAGCTACTTTGAGCCAAGCCAAATATTGTTATGGCAATTAAATTCCCAAATCAAAAATACAGATGTCTTCACTGATGTTTAAGACACATTATCTGACACTGTTGTAAATGTTTAAAATTAAACCACCTTGAAAATTGAGGGCACAAGATGGCCAGGGAAATGGGCAACATCTTTGTGCTGAAAGCAGTAGCTCCCCTTAGGGAGATTCCAGAACAACCACAGGAACACAGCACAAATGCCTCTGATGGGTGATTCAAATGGTTTTTTGAAAATTTCTTTTAAAATATTAAAAATATGCTTCTAAAGTATATAAATGAATGCTTTTCCTTGGTCTCATTGTGGGTAAGAGTGCGTTATTTTTTTAAAGCAATGTGTTGAAAACAACCTATTAAAGAATGATTAAGTAATGGCATTTCCAGAAGGTAATAAAATCAAATAATTTAAAATTGTATGACGCTACTTCAAAAAGTGTGGGGAAAGTAAAATTAAAACACAAGTTCATTTTAGTGAAAAAAATGTGAAATTCATGCATAGTGTTTTCATAATATTTATTTTTGTGAACTTTTTGAAGATCTCACATACTTACAGATTCCAAACTGTTGTGCATAAAATAAATCTATTTTTTTTTTTGACAGGCAGAGTGGACAGTGAGAGAGAGAGACAGAGAGAAAGGTCTTCCTTTGCCGTTGGTTCACCCTCCAATGGCTGCCATGGACGGCGCGCTGCGGCCGGCGCACCGCGCTTATCCGATGGCAGGAGCCAGGTACTAGGTGCTTTTTCCTGGTCTCCCATGGGGTGCAGGGCCCAAGCACTTGGGCCATCCTCTTCTGCACTCCCGGGCCACAGCAGAGGGCTGGCCTGGAAGAGGGGCAACCGGGACAGAATCCGGCGCCCCGACCGGGGACTAGAACCCGGTGTGCCGGCGCCGCAAGGCGGAGGATTAGCCTGTTGAGCCACGGCGCCGGCCAAAATAAATCTATTTTTAAGAATAGTATCATTTTCCTTAATCAAATTCTTTAACTTTTTTTTTTTTTTTTGGAAAAAATTGTTCATCCACTTGAAAGGCAGAGAGACAGAGACAGAGAGCAGTCCCCTCTGTTGGCTCACTTCCAAAATGCCTGCAATAGCCAGACCCAAAGCAAGGAGCCAGGAACTCAACTCAGGAATCGCACTGAGCAGCAGGCACCCAAGTACTGAGCCGTCATACTGCCTCTCAGGGTACACATTAGCAGAAAGCTGGAAACCAGAGAATCAGATGCAGGCAAATCCCAATTAACTAAAACTGGCTAAAACAAACACACCAGAAAAGATGTACAAACACACACAATTTCATATCTGTATAGATGTTAATTTCTTAGTAAATTATCTTTTTAACATTTTCATTAGAAAAGATTATAAATAATGAAAACTATACTTACAATTCCCCATTTTCTTACAATTTTATATTTTCTATAACTTTTAAATATTTTTTCAATTTCAATGACCTTGAACTTTTATCTAATATTTTAAAAATAAATTCCACCATATCTTATCAGGTATACATAAACGTGTCATGTTCTCACCAGGTGAGGTTTCCTGAAGTTTTAAAGCTTGTCTTATCTGTTGCTGGGCTTTTCCTTTTGCTCCCAGTTGCACCATTCCAAGAACCAAAGTTGTTCCAAAGGGAGAAAATATAATGTTGTTCTTATGTGATGAGCAAATAGCTTGATAGAGATCTACTGCAAATTCGGTATTTTTTTGAGCCAAGGATCTTGAGGGTTGACTTCCAGAAATAAGCAATAGGAGACTCCACAACAAGATCATATCCATTTTGATTTCTGTGCATTGTGAATTAACATTTTGTTAGTTTTCTGAATCCAGTTTATTACAATAAGCTCAACTGGAAACTTGCTACATGTTAGAATGTTCTTACAACAAAACACTACCAAAAGAAGATTGTGCAATGCTATTTTCCTAAATAAGTATCATCTCTTAGGAGAATAGGTTCATGTGCTAATGGTGCATTTATGTTCCTTCAAGAACCATTACGATACATTTGCAGTTTCTTAAAAATCACAGGGGATGCTGTAATTATGTAATATTATCAATGGTAATACGTATATAGATGCATGATACAATTTTACTTTCCTTTTCCATGGTTTTCAGTGGGATATCTGTAAATCTTTTTTTTTTTAATTTTTTTGACAGGCAGAGTGGACAGTGAGAGAGACAGAGAGAAAGGTCTTCCTTTGCCGTTGGTTCACCCTCCAATGGCCGCTGCGGTCGGCGCGCTGCGGCCGGCGCACCGCGCTCATCTGATGGCAGGAGCCAGGTGCCAGGTGCTTTTCCTGATCTCCCATGGGGTGCAGGGCCAAGCACCTGGGCCATCCTCCACTGCACTCCCAGGCCATAGCAGAGGGCTGGCCTGGAAGGGGGGCAACTGGGACAGAATCCGGCGCCCCAACCGGGACTAGAAGCCCGTGTGCCAGCGCCGCAAGGCGGAGGATTAGCCTGTTGAGCCACAGTGCCGGCCCGATATCTGTAAATCTTATATCAAAGGAAATTCTGCCCACAGTACTTAAAATTATTGATAAATCAAGTGGAGATATGGGATTAAAATGAACACACTACAGTGTGTTTTTTGCCTATAACATTAGGACGCTAATGTATTCTGAATCAACTGAGTAATCTAAATTTTTACCGGGACCAAAGCTGTGATGCAGCGGGTTAACGTCCTGGCCTGAAGCGCCAGCATCCCATACAGGCACTTGTTCGAGACTGGGCTGCTCCACTTCCAACTCAGCTCTCTGCTATGGCCTGGGAAAGCAATAGAGGGCCCCAAGTCCTTGGGCCCCTGCATGCGCATGAGAGATCCAAAAGAAACTCCTGGCTCCTGACTTCAGATCAGTGCAGCTCTAGCCATTGAGGCCAATTAGGGAGTGAATCAGAGGATGGAAGATCTCTCTCTCTCTCTCTCTGCCTCTCCTCTCTCTGTGTAACTCTTTCAAAAAAATAAATAAATCTTTAAAATAAATAAATAAATTTTTACCATAGCTTTTCTCATATTTTACAGAATTTTGCTTCTGTAAAGCAAAATACTCCAAAGCTCACCTCATACTCTTCCAAAAATAAGTGAAAAGGAATTGAGTAATTATGAAGAAACAAAATGACAATCAAATATAAATACCACAATAATAACAAGGGAAGAAGGCAATTTTAAATATCAAAGAATAATTTGACAAAAATAACATATACAAGCCTTTCAGCAACTGAAGACCACAACCAATTCACAGGATAAATGACACTATATTAAAGTACTCTCCACAAAAATCATAGAAAATTCAACCATCTGATTATACCTTGTATAGAAATAACATTGCAATATTACCACATTCTTGGTAGAATATTGACTCCAAGTCTTCATAAATTTAATAATATCAATTTTACTTTACACATATTGTATATTAGTGATATCTTAGTTGGTTACTAGGAAATAGTTTTTCACTGGGATTAAAGATGAAAGCTTCCAGAATAGTTTATTGTTATCCTTAAGGAAACAGATACATATCTCAAGTGTTTTGAAGGGATTAGGAGGCACCCCATAACCCATACACAAATTTTAAAGTCCCTAAGAAACAGTATGATATACAAATAGTACTAGTAGTCAGCCCCCAAAACTAAGCTAAGTAATCATTATTCAGATGTTTTACATATTTTTAATGTATATAGCTAAATTCTATACATATTTATTTAGATACACATTTTGCAAATGACAACAATATCAGAATGCAATGCAAAGGGATTATGAGAAAATCATGTGTGGGTAAACTACAAACTTAGATATTTACTATCAACGTCCTATTAATGATTATATTAGTAATATGTAAGATCATGAGTTCCCGTGGAACAGCACAAAAATAGTGAGTAATAGAAGTTTTATGTTCAAATTAAACGTCTATATATAGTGTGCTTGGGTATCTACATTTCTCAGATTTCTGACCAGAGCATCCGTTTCTTAATATATAAGCAGTTAAAATGTTATTAATCCCTTAGGTTATCAAGTAACAGTTCATTCAGTATGTGGTTTGTACTAGAATAATAAACAATATTATGAAGGATATCATTTTTCTATTATGCAAGGATCTTGGCATTATTATCCTATCATTAACGTTTTCAAATTTAAATAATTAAAACATGCATTTTTGAGAATCTATTTCTTCCAGAACATTTCTAATCATTTAATAAATTACAATTTCAGGCAAATTATTAACTTTAAAAATTCACTTACCTCACTGGGTTTTGTATCGTCTCACCTCAGAAATCAAAAAGTATTGATGAACTAAATAAGCTGGTAACTTGTTCCCTAAGAATTTATCTTTTAACGTATAGTGAAATATTTCAAGGATAGTAAAAGTAATGTGTTAATTCAGATGATTTCTGCACCAAAATGAATTGAAATATCATTCTTCTAAATAATTATGCTCAGTTTTATTGCATACACATCTCATTCAAAAACTATTTGATTTTAAGGTACTTACCCAAAATTGACTTCTGAGAGTTTACAGGAATGTTATGACTAAAATGTTCTTGCTGGGAAACACTTATACATGTAGCACCTGATGGGTCAAGGCCAACTCTGTTTATCTTGAACATTGCTTGATTAATTCCTCTAGAACCAGAGCAGGTGTTCATTATGTTTTTACTGAAGGACTAGCACAATGAAGTTAATAGCCAATGATGAAATATTCAAGAACTGGGAAAGAAAGCAATAATAAGATTTTTAAATCACTAAATGTGCATTACTTCTATTATTTCATTTATCTTAAAGTAGAAATAATATTTTTGAAAGAATGTGCCAGCAGTTGTAAATTTGCTGGTAATTAGTTCTTTTTGTTTCTCACAGGACTCCCACATCAGATTACCAATGAACCCCATCATAAATATTTCAAGATGTCTATGAGAAAAAAAATAAAACTAAATCAAGTCCATAATTCAGACAAATTACTGCCACATTTAAGAAGTTCTCAATTCATCAAATTATACAAGAGTCAGAGGATTTTTCTATGGTTATAAGGCCCAGTGGAATTTTTAGGGAAAAGAGTAAATATTTTTAGCAGGTATTCTTTATGTTTAACAAAATGTACAAATTAAAGTTACAGATTTATCAAACTCTACAAAGATAATACTATTAATCATACAGAATCGATATGGAATTTGATTATATATAGCAAAGGTTGTTGTTATTTTTATGTATGTTTAAAATTTTACATGATTTTCTGGTAATTTCAGGTTCCAGTCCCACTTACGTGAGAAAGTTATTTGTTTCCCTTGATTGGCGACGACTAACTGAGCACCAAAGTAGAAACCTGTTGAAGTGAAATGGACACTATGAGAAACAGTAACTTGATCAGCTCTTGTGCTGACTGTTGTTGTACAATGTAATACTTTATCCATTTTAGTTTTTTTTTTTATTCTAGTAATATTGGTTGAACTCTGTAATTAACAAACAATTATTCTTAGGTGTTTAAATTTTAACTGAAAAGTGATCCCTGTTAAATATAAGAGTGGGAATAAGAGAGGGAGGAGATGTACAATTTGGGACATGCTCAATCAGTTGTGCCCCAAATGATGGAGTTAGAATTGTGCCAGGGGATTCCAATACAATCCCATCAAGGTGGCATGTACCAACGCCATCTCACTAGTCCAAGTGATCCATTTCAGTTCAGAATTGATCACACTGATAGGTCTGAGAGTCAAAGGGATCACACAAACAAGACTAGTGTTTGCTAATACTAACTGATAGAATCAAAAAGCGAGAGAATGATCCAACATGGGAAGCGAGATACACAGCAGACTCATAGAATGGCAGATGTCCTAAATAGCACTCTGGCCTCAGAATCAGCCCTTAAGGCATTCGGATCTGGCTCAAGAGCCCATGAGAATATTTTAGGCATGGAAAGCCAAGACACTGTGGCAAAAAAAAAGAAGACCTAAATGAAAGATCTCTGTGAGTGAGATCCCAGTGGAACGAATGGGGCCATCAAAGAAGGAGGTACCTTTCTCTGAAGGGAGGAGAGAACCTCCACTTTGACTATGACCCTGTTGGAATAAGATTGAAGTCAGCAAACCCTAAAGGCTTCCATAGCCTTGGCAACTCATGACTAGACCCTAGGGAGATTCCTGACGCCATAAAAAAGAGTGTCAAATTGTTAAATCAACTTCAGGAGTCACTGTGTACTTACGTCTCATGTGGGATCTGTCCTTAATGTGTTGTCCAATGTGAAGTAATACTATAACTAGTACTGAAACAGTATTTTTACACTTTGTGTTTCTGTGTGGGTGCAAACTGATGAAATCTTTACTTAGTATATACTGAATCAATCTTCTGTATATAAATATAATTAAAAATGAAAAAAAATCTTGGTGTTAAATTGGAAATTGCATAGAAAATTAATCAATTTAAAAAATATATATATCATGTAGAATCTCTGTCCTTAATGTGCTATACATTGTGAATTAATACTATAACTAGTACTCCAACAGTATTTTTCACTTTGTGTTGCTATGTGAGGGCAAACTGTTGAAATCTTTACTTAATATATACTAAACTGATCTTCTGTATATAAAGAGAATTGAAAATGAACCTTGATGTGAATGCAAGGGGAGAGGGAGTGGGAAAGGGGAGGGTTGCAGGTGGGAGGGAAGTTGGGGGGGGGGAGCCATTGTAATCTATAAGCTGTATTTTGGAAATTTATATTCTTTAAATAAAAGCATTATAAAAAAATAAAAAAAAATCCCATTTCACCCCAATAAGTTACATTTTACATACTGTCTTAGTTGCCAATGATCAAGGAAAACATGATATCTGCCTTTTGGGGACTGGTTTATTTCACAAAAGTATAATGGTTTCCAGTTGCATCCATATTGTTGAAAAAGAAAGTATTTTGTGTTTTTTTTTAAAGCTGAGTAGTGTTCTATAGTATGTATATATACACACATAAAAATTCCTTTATCTAGTCAACAGTTAATGTACATCTGGGTTGATTCCATATGCTCATTGTTGTGAATTGTGCTTCAATGATCATGAAGGTACAGGTAACTCTTTCAGAGACTGATTTCATTTGGTTTCAGTAATTCCCAGGATTGCAGTAGCTGGGACATATGGTAGATCTATATTCAGATTTCTGAGGTATTTCCATAATGTCTTCCAGAGTGGCTGTACCAGTTTATGTTCCCACAAACAATGGAGTAGGGTCCCTTTTTCCCCACATCCTCACTAGCATTTACTGTTTGTTGATTTTTGGATGAAAGCCTTTCTAACTGTCTTGAGGTGAAACCTCATTGGTTTTGATTTGTATTTCCTGATGGCTAGTGATCCTGAGCATTTTTTCAAGTGTCTGTTGCCCATTTGAATTTTCTCTCTTAAAAAAACATCTGGTCAAGTCCTTTGACTATTTCTTACCTGGATTGTTTTGTGTTGTTGAATTTCTTGTGTTCTTTATAGATTATGGTTATTAATCCTTTATCAGTTGCATAGTTTGCAAACATTTACTCGCATTTTGTGGGTTGTCTCTTCACTTTACTGAGTGCTTCTTTGGCAGTGTAGAAGCTTCTCAATTTGATGTAATCTCATTTGTCAATTTTGGCTTTGATTGCCAATGCTTCTGGGGTCTTTTCCAAGAAGTCTTTGCCTATGCAAATATCTTGCAGAATTTCCCCAATGTTCTCTAATACTTCAGTGGTATTAGGTATTAGGTCTTTGATACATTTTTAGTGGATTTTTCTCTAAGGTCTAAGGTACTGGTCTAGTTTAACTCTTCAGCATGTGGAGATCCAGTTTCCCCAGCACCATTTGTTGAAGGGACTGCCCTTGCTCCAGGGATTGATTTAGGCTCCTTTGTGAAAAATAACTTGGTTGTAGATGCATGGCCTGTTTATCAAGTTTCCTTTCTGTCCCAATGGTCTACACATCTGTTTTTGTGCCCTTTTCAGGCTGTTTGATTTTTACTGCCCTGTAGGATGTCTTAAAATCAGGTGCTGTGATGCCTTCGGCTTTGTTTTTGTTATATATGATTGCTTTAGCTATTCTGGATCTCTTGTGTTTCCATATGAATTTTAGCATCATTTTCTCTAGATCTTAGAAGAATGCTGTTGGTATTTTAACTGGGATAACCTTGAATCTATAAATTGCTTTTGGTAATATGGATATTTTGATGATGTTGATTTGATGTTGATTTGATGATGTTGGCTCTTCCAGCCCACAAATATGGAAGATTTTTTTCATTTTTTAATGTTTTCTTCTATTTATTTCTTTAATGTTTTATACATTTCATTATAGAGAACTTTTATATCCTTGGTTAAATTTATTTCAAGATATTTAAATCTTTTGGGAGCTATTGTGAATGGGATTGATCTTAAAAGTTCTTTCTCACCCATGGCACTGTCTGAGTATACAAAGGCAATTGATTTTTGTGTGTTTAGATTGTGTGTATATACGGACACTTTACCAAACATTTTTCTGAGTTCCAGTAGTCTCTCAGTGGAGGCTTTTGGATCCCCTATGGATAATTTGACTTCCTCTTTTCCAATTTGTATTCCTTTGATTTATTTTCCTTGTCTAATGGCTTTGGCTAAAATAGCCAATGGTGAAAGGGGACACTCTTGCCAGTTCTGGATCTTAGATGAAATATTTCCAACTTTTGCCCATTCAATAGGATTCTGGCTGTAGGCTTGTCGTAAATTGCTTTGATTGTGTTGAGGAATGTTCCTTCTATTCCCATTGTGTTTAAAGTTTTCATCATGAAAGGGTGTTGTATTTTATCAAATGCTTTCTCTGCATCTATTGAGATAATCATATGGTTTTTGCTCTTCAGTTGCTTAATGTAATTTATCATGCTTATTAATTTGCAAATGTTGAACTGTCCCTGCATATCTGGAATAAATTCCACTTGGTCTGGGTGAATGATCTTTCTGATGTGTTGCTGGATTTAATTAGCTAATATTTTGTTGAGGATTTTTGCATCTATGTTTGACAGGGATATAGGTCTATAGTTCTCGTTCTCTGTTGTACATTTTCTGGCTTAGGCATTAAGGTAATTCAGGCTTCAAAGAAAGAGTTTGGGAGGATTCCCTCCCTTTCAGTTGTTTTGAATAGCTTGAGAAGAATTGGAATTAGTTCTTCTTTAAATACCTGATAGAATTCAGCAGTGAAGCCATCTGGTCCTGGACTTTTCTTTTTTGGGAGGATCTTTATCACTGATTCAATTTACATCTTGGTTATTGGTCTGTTTAGGTTTTCCAAGTCTTCATGACTCAATTTTGGTAAATCGTATGTGTCAAATATTCTGTGCATTTGTTACCAGTGAATGGCAGGGTTCTTGTCTTCACACAAGAAAGAATTCAGGTGTGTGACAGAGAGTAGTGGAAAGTAAAATAGCAAGGTCTATTAGGGAAGGGACATCCTTAAGAACAGATGGGCACCTCTGCAGACAGAACCTGAGAGAGAGTGCCCAGTCACTAGACTGGGGGAGAGCAAGGTTATATGGTTGAGTGGAAAGAGTACACCTGGGCAGGCCAGGTGGGCAACTCAGCAGAGAGGCAGAGGGCTGAGCACACAGTCTGGTTGAGGCCAGGGATTTTTAATGGGATGGGTCTTGCCTCCCCACCTCTGCTCCTCTTGGAACAAAGGACTTCGTGGATGTGAATAGAAAAGTTGCTATCTGAGTTTTCCCCCTGAAGTTATCAGACAGGAGGAAGCCTGGCTGGCGCTGTCCCTAGAGGAAGGATGGGCAGGACCCACTGGAGGATCAGCACCCGGAGCAAAATATTTGAAATGCAGATACTGGGCTGCACCTGGAAGATTATCAGGCAGAAGGGGTGCGGACCCCCACCTGGCAGGTAGAAGGGGCAGGCCAGGATGCAAATACTGGGCTGCCCCTGGAAGGTTACTGGGATGACTTTGAGATGCATATGCTGGACCTAGATGTCAATTCTAAATTTAGGCCTTTGTCACGCACACATAAGCTCATATCTCACTTCCTACCTAACACATTTCTCCTAGGTTTCTCAGCTTTTGGTATTCAGCTCTTCATAGTAATTCCTGATGATTCTTTTTTTCATTCTGTGGTATTTGTTGTTATATATCCTTCTTCATCTCTGATTTCATTGATTTAGGTCTTCCCCCTCTTTTTTATGTATTTTTGTAACAATGGTGTATCAGATTTTTTTATTTATTCAATAAACTAGTTCACCATTTCACTGTTTTGTTTTGTTTTAGTTTTGTTTATTTCTTCTCTAATTTTAATTATTTCTTTCCTACTGATTGCGGTTTGGTTTGTTGTTTTTTTAGGTTCTTGAGATGCACTGATAGCTTATTTGGTTGGTACCTTTCCAATTTTTTCATTTAGGCACCCATTGCTATAAACGTCCCTATTAACACTGATTTGTTCTATCTCATACATTTTGATAGGATGTATTATCATATTCATTCATTTCCAGAAAATTTTTATTTCTCTTTTGATTTCTTCTATGACCCACTGTTCATTCAGGTTGTTGTTCATTGTTCTTCAGTCACCCTGTGTTTGCACGTAGTCTAGAGATTCTTGAGTTGTTGATTTCCATTTTCATTCCATTGTGGTCAGAGAAGATATATGCTATGATTTCAACTTCTTGAATTTGCTAAGACTTCTTTTATGGCCTACCATATGATCCATCCTAGAGAAGAATGTGTATTCTGAAACTGGTGAAAATTTCTGTATATACTAGTTAGGTCCACTTGTCCATAGTATTGCTTAGCTCTGTTGTTTCTTTGTTGATTTTCTGTCTAGTTGATCTGTCCATTGATGAAAGTGGGGTGTTGAAGTCCCCAGTACTATTGTTTTGGAGTTTGTGTTTCCCTTTAGCTCCATTAATATTTCTTTTAAATGGCCAAGAGCCCTGTAATTTGGTACATATACATTTATTATTTTCACATTTTCCTGTTGAATTTATCCCTTAATCATTACATCATGCCCTTCTTTGTCTCTTTTAACAGGTTTTGTGTTACAGTCTATTTGTCTGATATTAGGATGTCTTTACCCGTCTTTTTTTGCTTTCCACTAGCATGAATATCTTTTTCCATCTTTTCACTTTCAGTCTGTGTGTATCTTTGTTGGTGAGATGTGTTTCTGACAGGTATCAAATAGATGGGTATTGTTTTTTCATCCACTTGGTCAGTCTGTACCTTTTAACTGGAAAGTTAAAGCCATTTACTCTCAAGGTGACTATTGATAAGTAACAACTTGGCCCTGTGATTTTTCCATTAATATTCCTTTTGTTTACTTTGGATTTTTTTTGTATTTTTCTAGAGAATTTTCTGCCTTAACATTCTTTCATAATGATGTCTATCTTCTGTGTTTATGTATGTTGTGCATACTTAAGCATCTTTTGTAAGGCTGGACAGGTAGTGACAAATTCTTTCAAGTTTTATGTGTTATAAAAGGTCTTTATTTCACCTTCTTTCATAAATTAGAGCTTTGCAAGGTACAGTATTCTGAGTTGACAGTTTTTATCTCTTATGACTTGGACTATTTCTCACCATTTTTTCCTAGCCTGTAAGGCTTCTGTTGAATAGACAGCTGTGAGTCTAAATGGAGATCCTTTGAAAGTAATCTGGCATTTCTTACATGCACATTTACAATCTTTTCTTTATGTTTTACAGTTGAAAATTTGACTACAATGTATCATACCCCATTTTGTTATCTTGTCATCTGTTGATGGGCATCTGGTTTGATTCCACATCTTAGCTATTGTGGATTAAGGTGCGATAAACATAGGGTACAAATAACTCTTTCATATGCCAATTTCATTCTCTTTGGGTAACTTCTTAAGAGTGAGGTGGCTGTGTCACATGGTAGATCTGTTTTCAGATTTCTGAGGAATCTCCATTCTGTCTTCCACAATATCTATACTAGTTTCCATTCCCATCAATACTGGATTAGGGGACGTTTTTCCTCCCATCCTCACCAGTATTTATTGTTTTGTTTGTTTGTTTGTTTGCTTTCTGCATGACAGCCATTCTAACAGGGGTGAGGTGAAAATTCCTTGCGGTTCTGAGTTGCATTTCCCTGATGGCTAGAGATCCTGAACATTTTTAATATGTCTGTTGGCCATTTGAATTTCCTCTTTTGAAAAATGCCTAGTCAAGTCCTTCACTCATTTCTTAACTGGATTATTTGTTTTGTTGTTGTTGAGTTTCTTGAGCTCTCTCTAGATTCTGGATATTGATCCTTTGTCAGTTGCACAATTTGGGAATATTTTCTCCCATTCTGTCAGTTGCCTCTTCATAAAAGGAATTCATTTTTTGAAAACTTTTTAAAATATACTTCCATGTCCCAAGAGGTCTATAACTGAACAACAGGACTGGAAAGACTGGAGATCATTATAGACATTAATCTCCTAATTAACTAAAATTCTTAATTGATCATGCAAGCATCCTCAAATGTTTTCTAAATCTTGGATTTTATTTTAATATTACATCTTCTAACATAATTAAATTCTATTATAAGTTAACACTTCTAGAGATAACTTGCTAAAATCTGTTGCACATCCCAAGAATACTATCATCCTACTTTGTCTACTTTGTGATATATTAATAATAAATCCGAGTGTCCAGAACTTTCAGTAATACTTTTCGACTCATATAGTGAACCAGCAAATATTCATCACCAGTTCTTGGCTACCAAATTATTATGTCTGTACATTACTCAGACCATAATTTGATTTATCCAGGAACAAGTCATTACTTTCTTTCCAATAGCAGAGACAGCCACTCTGTCTTATTAAGATCATTTAATGAAGTTGTTCTTTAAGGACCTTATATTAGAGCAGATCAAGCACAATGTTCATTTTCCTGTCTCTTGGGGAGTAAAGAGCAATAGCCATGGATTTCTCCTGTCTGGTTTAAGCTCTTGTAACAGACAATACAGATACAACTATCCATAAAATAGTACTGCAAACCTTTTAAACATTTTCAGAAATATGTTTCTTCCTCAATTCTATTTTGCCCATGGAGAATCAGGAAAAAAAATCCTTCATTAATGTTAGTCAATATATTGGTATAAATATAAGCAACATCACTATTCTCACTTTAAAGAATACACCCAGGAATTTATATACAAAACCAATAATAGCATGAAGATGCAGTTATAATTCCATCGCTTTTCTTAGAAGTTTGCTGCTTTTTAAGTGAGAATGTACTTAATTCCAAATTAATTCCAAAAATTAATTAATTAATTCCAAAATTCCAAAAAACATAAAAGCAATGTGTTCATTAATTAAAAACTTAATATTTAGTTCCTTTATTTGAGCACAGATTAATTTCAGATGATTTTTCACTGTCAGTTTGCTCTATATATGAATATTTTGAGTGATAAGAGGAAAATATTCTGAAAAGAGAAATGGTTAAATTATATTTAGTGTAGATCTACATACCACAAACAAGTATTGAAATTTATGACACATCCTATTTTAATGTGTCAAGATCCTTTCACTGTAGAAAAATGGATTATAAATAATTGAATCAAAATGTTAATTTGAGAAACAGTTTGTAATGTCTTTAGTTCTGTTAATGGTTGATGGGCTAGATCCTGCTACCTACTTAGCTCAATTAGATGCCATAAGGCATAGAAGAAGAGTAAGAAATGATAACTAATATCCTTTTTTCTCCTTTTTTTGTGATTTTCATTTCAAATTATTGGGAACATTAAAAGAGACTCATGCTTTTAAAAGCTCTATTCTAGTTAAATATACTTGTGAAACAGCACCTCTTAATTTCTTTCACAGGAGAGGCCCTGAAGTTAATTAAAGATGAAGTTAGAGTTACACAAGGCATAGTGCCTTGCACATTTAGTAAGTTATAGAAAAAAGTTCTGTCTATATGAGGCAGATTATTTCAGACTAATCACTTCAAATAAAGTCATCTCCAAGGTAAAAAGAAAAATATATCCAGTTAAAAAATTTCCAAATTATACCCCCCAAAAATGTAGTTGGCACATTCAATCTTTGCTTAATAAGCCACTAAAATTTATGTGGTTTCATGCTAGAAAGCTTCTGGCAAGATAAGTGCATCCCATTTATATGTGAATACTTGGTGTCTTAAACAATTCCTTGTGTATGCCTTCAGTAACTGGATACTGAGAAGATGCATGGATGGGGAAACAGCCTTTGCAAAGTATTTGGTACTCAGTACTCAGTTCACGTTGACTTAACATCTTAATTATCCTTTAAATTTCTAGAAATATGGCTCTAATTTCACTCCATTGCAATATCACCAACCTATTATTCATAAATCATATGCTCTGAGTTTGAAATGATGGATTATCCATTCAAACATCCCATCCAGTGCAATACTTTCTAAAATATCCCTGTGAGAGAGTTATTCAGTTTCTATTTGAACATCTCAAGGAATTCTTTGTCCCAAGGCAATGTTTCACAATTTAAAAAAAAATAATTTACTTTAGGTGCAGAGCCAGCACTGTGGCATAGTGAGTAAAGCCACAGGCATTCCCAAATGGGCACTGGTTTGAGTCTCAGCTGCTCCACTTCTAATCCAGCTCTCTGCTATGGGTTAGGAAAGCAGTAGAAGATGGTCCAAGATCTTGGGCCCCTGCACTCGCATTAGCTGGGAGGAGGCTCCTGGCTCCTGGTTTCAGATTGGCTCAGCTCTAGACATTGCGATCATCTGGGGAGTGAAAAAGAGAATGGAAGCGTGTGCTCTGTCTCTCTCTCCCCTCCTCCCTCCCTCCCTCTGTCTCTGCCTCTCTGTAACTCTGCCTTTCAAATAAATAAATAAAATCTTTAAAAAAAAAAGAAGTGAACAGAATGATGAAGGTCAAATACATGGTCTTCACAATAAAATATAACTAGGCTCTGATCTCAACTTCGCCACTTATAATTGGACACTCCCTTAATGTATCCAACCTTAAAATAAACATATATATATATATATATATAGTGAAATTTAAACATGATAAACTTTTGCAGTTGCTGTTTATGCCCCTATATATGAGGATACGTCAAAAAATATATGATAAATTAAAAGATAAATTAATATTGATTTAAAAATTTTTAAATCCATACACTGTCTTTAATATTGCACATTTTTCACAATGTCAATTACATAATTGTAATAGCATGTGTTACAAAATTACAAAAATTCTTCTTAAAATACAAATATCTGGGAGGAGCGTATATAACTTAGCAGTTAAGATGCCAGTTAAGAAGCCTGCAACCCACATCAGAATACCTGGGATTGGTTCTCAGCTCAGGCTCCTGATTCCAGCTTCCTGATAATTCTGACTCTAGGAGCCAGCTGTTATAACTGAAGTCAATGGGTTCCTGCCACTGATGTGAGAAGCTAATACTGAATTTCCAGCTCCCAATCCAGTCCCAAACATCATGGGAATTTGGGGAGTGAGCCAAAGGATGAGCTTGCCCTCTTGCTCACTCTCTCCCTCTGTTTCTCACACTCTCTCTTTGTCTCTCTGCCTCTCAAATAATATAACACAATTTTTTGAAAGGACTCTTTGAAATATAAATATATAGCAAAAAATATATAAATCAATTTTGCTTCATTCTACAGGACACACAAAAAAAAGCAGAATAAAGTATTAGTTGCCTGGAGTAGGATGATACGTTTAAAGAAAAATAGGTCAAAAAGGAGGCAGTAAGTTTCACAACCAAGAATTTCCTGTTTGACCTTCTACAAATGAGTGTTGAGTTTTCTTCAAAGTTATTATCTCTTTGATTGTGTTGTACCACTCAGTTTTAAAGTATGGAATAACAAAGTCTAGAAGTGGAACATAAGTAGTAATTTCCCAATGATATGAATGAGATTTGGATTAAAAGGTAAGTTTATTGTGATACAAAGTCTTTTTTGCAGTCTGTACCTAGTTTTTCATAACATTCATTGTCCACACACTTGTTGAAGTCCCCTTGTACCTAGAAAAAATGGATATGAATCAACAAGAAGTAACAGGAGAAGCTGCTATTGACAAGGTCTAACTACTCTTATCAGAATCATTTTTTAAAATAACTATCAAGTATAAAGAAGCAAAAATAGATATTCCAATGTGCACACATTCACAGTACTCTTTTAATATATTTCAATGCAAGTTTTACAATGAAAAATGACCAAAACTATTTTTCTACAGAAACAATCAGAAAGACAACTGGCTTGAACAATTTGTTGTGGAATTATAATTATTTTATAAAAACATTTGATACTAGAAAATGCTTCTTGCTTTTATGTCTTCTTTTGTCCAATTTTTGTTTCATTAATAATACAGGGAAAGTGGAGGGGAAAGATAAAGGCAGAACCAAAGCATCATCTGAATTTGAACTTGAGAAGCTCGAATACAAAGTAAAAGGACAAAATTCTAGATTTTTCCTGTATTTTATAAGTGTACATTATATAACAATGAATTTTTTCAATTAAAATTGCTTCTTATTTCTTTTTTATCTTTATTTCACAACTTGTTTCCTGACATAATTGCTTGGCTCTTCTTTCACGATCCAGGATGCCTTTGGGGAACAGGTTTTTCTCATCAAATACAGCTTTCAAAGCTACAAAAATGAAGAAAATGACATGTAAATTATATCTGGTCAGAGACCCAGCAAAATGAAATAGTGTGGAGAAATCCTTAAGTTTTATGTTTTCAAAAAAAAGTGGAAATGTTCTAAGTTTCTGCTATTTCTTTTAATTTGTTTAATTTAAAAGCTAAATTTTAACTGAGTTTGTTCTATCAATGCAAATATATCATGACAGAGATCCACCATTGAAGGACAGAAGTTGAAAGAAGATTGCATTTTCCATTTTTGTTTTCTAATCTACTTAACAGCTATCAAGGACACATAAAAAGCCAAGAACAAATTATTCTGTATTGAAATAAGACAATTAAAATAATCAAAACACAGTTTGACTATCTGCATGACTAAACACGTACATCTGCATTCACATCCATATAAAATACTTTGATCTCCTGGAATCTGTGGCTTTAGAAACAAACAGCCAAATTATCCCCATGAGTACTTATATTGTGCAGCAGTCAGAACTAGGAGGAAATTGTGCCATGCATTCAAAAAAAATAATTTGGGGATTTTGTGTAATTTCATCCTTTCAATGAATGCTTATTGAATGTATATATTGCACAATGTTCTGTGCTCAGGCATAATTGGAGCACAAATATGACTAAGTTACAGGCTTTTTCCAAGTGGTAGAAAGTAGAAGCAGTATACAAATAGTGAAACCATCATGCACAATAGAATGCAGTTCTAAGAGAATACAGGCTACAAAAAGTGTGCATAAACATATGAAGAGATTATAGCGATAACAGAGGGAAGGGGAAAGGCTTTTCAAACTAAGTACTATTTGAGGTAGATCTTGAAGTCTAGATGACATTTTAAGGGTAAGGACAAACACAGAGGGATGGAAAGAAAGGCAAGGAGACAAGGAAACATCAGTTAGAGAGAACAAGAGAATAAAAGCATTGAGAAAAAAGCTGCTTTTGAGGTTACTCTGCACAATTCAGTACCCTTTAACAAAAATGTAAATGTTATGAGGAAGAGTAAAATGGAATGAAGTTGGAGCTGCCATGAGGAACACTTTAAATGCACAGCCAATAAATTTGAAAAAATAAAAAGAAACAGTGAACAACTTTCTAGTGTGATATCATCTTTATCTATTTGGGGTTAAAAAGCAATTTTTTAAAGATTTATTTAATTGAAAGTCAGAGTTACATAGAGAGAGGAGAGGCACAAAGAGAGAAAGAGGTCTTCCATCTGATGGTTCACTCCCCAGATGGCCACAATGGCCAGAGCGGCGCTGACCGGAAGTCAGGAGCCCGGAGTCTCCTCTGAGTCTTCCATGTGGGTGCAGGGACCCAAGGACTTGGGCCATCTTCTACTGCTTTCCCAGGCCATAGCAGAGAGCTGGACCAGAAGAGGAACAGTGAGGACTAGAACCAGCACCCATATGGGATGCCGGTGCCTCAGGCCAGGACTTTAACCCACTGCGCCACAGCGCTGGCCCCTAAAAAGCAATTTTTAGAAAGCTCTCCACTTCCAATACAAATATGATTGTATAAATCAGTATTTTTCACCTTCTCTTTCTTGAAATGGTACAAGAACAACCTGGAAATGAGGGGAAATAACTTCACAAACAAATGTTACTTTTTTCAAAAAAGCATGTAATCTGCAGCCCAAAAAATATGAAGACAGGCGCACCAAGCAACTGAGACAAAGTTTCCAGTATGCAGACTGTGAGAATGCCAGCAGGAGATCTCCAAAAAGCTGGCAAAAGGTGCTCACTGATGGAGAGCGGCTTACCTTGCAGGATCATGCAACATCCCTCAGTATCCACACGCGTCAAGAGAGCTCAACACATCTGGACCTAGAAGCTTAGAAGCTTCTCCTTGTTTGGTTTAGAGAAACAGATGAGGCTATCTAAAGTTAAATAGAAGTCTTTTTTTTTTTTTTTTTTTTTTTTTTTGGCTAAAATTAGTCTTCCCCCATGGCTTGGCGGCACCTAGATCCCAAATCCCAAACTCTCACTCTGGGACCTTCTGCATATTTCAAGTGTTAGAAAATACAATACATTAAAGTTAATTAATTAAATAAAAGAACTGTAAAAACTAGCATAATATGGACACAAAGGTATTATAAGGTAAAACCTAAAGCAAATCAAATGGAAAAAGAGCAGTAATAATAATTAATGCACGGGTGACTAGCAGAAAAATGTAGTTTTTGCATGGGTAAATACTGCTACCAGCATCCTGACACAAATTCAACTTAAAACTTTAAAGAAGCAATCACTTCTACAAAGGAAGATTGCAGAAATGAGAGAACTCAGAAAAGAGATCACACCGGGGCAGTGATAGTATGTGAGCCGGCAAAACAGGAAAAATGTCAAGAGGGAGACTATCTTGTGAGAAATATCAAGTATAGAAATGAGAAATACAAATAAAACAGAACGCTAAAAGCAGAATGAGTTACAGAGAAAAGTGATAGATATCTGATATAGGCAAAAAGTGGATCCACAAACATAATTGGAGGAATCCTTAAGAAAGAAAACTAGGGGCCATTGTTATGACACAGAGGGTTAAGCCACTGCTTATGTTTCCAGAAATCCATTTCAAAGTGCCAGTTGCATGCTTATTAATGTGACTGGGAAGGCAGCAGAAGAGGACCAAAATCGAGGTCCAGGTTCCTGGCTTCTACCTGGCCCAGCCCTGGCAGTTACAGCCAGCTGGGGAGAAAATTAATGGATCAAAGATATTTATCTATTCTCTCTCTCTCTCTCTCTCTCTCTCTCTCTCTCTCTCTCTCTCCCTCTCTTTCTCCCTTTCAAAGAAAAAACTTTGAGAGAAAGAAAGAGCAGGGGGGATGAGAGAGGAAAGGAAAGAAGGGAGGTTGAAAGGAAGAAAGAAAACAACCAAATTATAACAATTTAAAACATCATTTCATATAATTTTTCTCACATAAAATACAGCTTGATTTTAATACACAAAGGACACATTGTGTGCCAGAAATAATTCATTCGTACTCAAAACCAAGTCACATTCTAGTGAAGTAATTAGTCTTGAAAGATAAAGAGAATCCTTTGGCAGCCAGACAAAATGAACAAGTCACTTAAAAGGAGAAAAATATCTATCTTGCAGTAGAAGGTTTCATAGGAATGATCAATACCAAAATCCAGTAGCACAAAACCTATAAGATAATCACGGAAAGAATGTGTGAGCTAAGAGTTATACACACACACACACACACACACACACACATATATATATATATATATACTCATATATACAGATATATATATATAAACACATAAAATTCCAAACTGTCTTTCAAAATTCCAAACTATAGTTTCAACATGCAGGGAATTAAGGGAGTATTGTTCCCAAGAATTCTTTTTGGGGAAATTACTAAAAGTGAACATCACATGCCCAACGATTTAGAAATGAAACAATTAACAAAAACTGTTAAGGTAAGGGAGAAAGAAGCCACATTCATGATAAATCAGGGACAAAGACTATCACTTACAGCTGACAAGTCAAGTAATACCAAACTCAACAAATAAAAGTAGGCAGAAAGGAAGATTCTATTATTGAATAAAATTATCTGTAGAAGACAGAAAGCAAAATAAGAAAATATGCTCATTCTATCATCACTCAGCATGATAGTCCTTGTCTCTTTTTTAAGATTTATTTTATCTTTGAAAGTAGAGTGATAAATAGAAAGGGAGAGAGAGACATATCTCATCTGCTGATTCACTACACAAATGGTCAACACAGCCAGGGCTTGGCCAGGTAGAAGCCAGGAGTTAGGAATTACAACCATGTCTCCAAAGTGCAGGGGATCAAGTACTTGGATATTGTCTGCTGCCATCCGAGGTGCATTAAATGGTGACTTAACCTGCTGCACCCCATTGCTGGGCCTGTAATAATCCCTAACGTAGAGAAAGAACTAGGGAAAGTATATGAACCTATCATTATAAAGTCGATAACTAGAATAAACATGCATATACTTCCCTCCAAATTAAAAAAAAAAAAACTTAAGATGCAGTGAAAACTGAAAAAAATGCAAACAATAAGTAATATAAAAGAGTCTTAGAAATGCAAAAACAAATGTCAAACATATGAATATATTCAATTTCCCAATGCTAAAAAAGGGATGTTTGGGGTCAGGCATTTGGTGCACACTTTAAGTTACTGTTTGGGATGCCTGCATCCCATAGCAGTGCCTGATTTCAGTCTGGCTCTTCGGCTTCTGACCCAACTTCCAGGTTATGCACACTTTATGAGTTAGCAGCAATATGGCCCAAGAACTTGGGTCCCTGCCTCCACCTGGGAAACAGGTACTGAGTTCCTAATTCTGGGCTTCAGCATGGCCCAGCTCTGGCTGTCATGGGCATTTGGGGAGTGATCCAGCAAATGGAAGATTCTTGCCTCTCTCTCTCTCTCTCTCTCTCTCTCTCTCTCTCTCTCTCTCTCTCTCTCTCATATTCTCTGCCTTCCAAGAAAAATGGAAATCAATAATTTAAGAAGGTTTAAAGATGCACTTTTTTAAAAAACGGGATGTGTTAATTGGCTCAAACAAAAACCCAATACATATCTCAAAAAAAAAAGTGATTGGGAAATAATTTACAGAAGGATGTGAAAAGCATATCAGACTAAAGAAATCCAAATGGAAGGAGAAGTCAAATTGTAAAATCATAAATACATACAAAAACCCTAAAAGGATACACAGAACCTTTTAATAAAGGATGACAGCAACAGATGAGGGTGAGGAGTGGATAGATTATCATTACAGGACAGAGGGCAACTTCTCACTAAATAATTTTTATATGTTCCAATATTTGAACTCTGTGACTATGTCATTGCATAGCAATAAAACAAAAGGAATAAACTTGAGCTAGTTGTAAGCAGAGAGATATTTACTTCATTCTAGGAGGTAGTGTGGATTTCTGTACGTTAGCAGTTGATCCTGTTCCATGTGACTGCACAAAGAATTCTGAACACTCTCCGAGCTCCACTGTAAAAGCCAGAACACCACCGAGTAAGAGACTAGCTGTTACTGAGATTTCTGTCTCAGCTGGATGAGGCATCCTCATCACAACTGAGAGGGTTTCAGGACAAGTAAGCCGATAATCGAGTGACAGACTCAGACTCACGTGATGTTGCAAGGGGCAAGCTGGCTTAGACTCATTTTTCTTTTAGTGAAAACACAGATAATAAATGTTCACATGCAGGGGTGGATACTTGTTTCCTGGGCCTGAAACTTACAACTTAGGGTGCTCTCTTTAAGAAAAAGAACAATACAAATGCAAAATTACTCATAAAAGTGGCTATTTACAACAAATGAGAAATTAAACATCAACAAATCACCGGAACTTTGTGGAACTGAATCCTTTTCTTCTGAGATAGATCTCTGTAAGGAAATATACCTGCAGTGCTTATGGGCGGATGATGGCTGCTGGCAAGATGACTTCCTCTCTTCACTTAAAACACACTCAGACTCCCAGAACCTCCTAATACGCCAATGGTCTTTGCAGACTAAGCCTATAAACTTACCATTCTTTGGCTTCATAGGCAAACCCCTTTTATTTCACCGTGGCGTGGGTCACTAGCCTATTGGTAAAGACATCAGTTAAAGATACTCAGATCCCACATCAGAGTAGTTAGGTCTAATACTTCCTTGCAGCTCCTGATTCCAGCTTCCTTCAAAGCAGACTCTCAGTGTCAGCACTAATGGAGTAACTGGATCTCTGCCACCCATATGGGAGACCTGAATTGAGCTTCTGTCTCCTAGTTTTAGCCTGGCCAAGGTCTGGCCATGGCGAGTATTTGAGGAGTGAACTAGCAGATGGGAGCTGTCTCTCCATCTCGCCTTCTCAAATAAATAAATAAAATTTAAAAAGATGTCATTAACATAGCCCCTGCTAAATCTATAATGGTAATCAATTCCTCTTACTATTCATAGTAGCAACATCTGCTGGGTTAATGGCATAATGTTCTCATATTACCATGTGAGCGGTTCTGCATGGGATATAATGCATGTAGGAAATGATTAACAATTTATCTAATTTGTTTAAGATCATAAAGGAATGTCTTCAACTTCGCTATGATGACTTCTTTCTTGATGTTAATTTGCTAGGCTAGTGTCTCCAGTTATTCAAGTAATCTTATCTAGATGTGGTTTGGAAGGAATTTTGCAGATGTAATGAAAGTCCATAATCAATGGACTTTAGGTAAAAGAGATTATGCTAGATAACCTGAATGAGCCAGACTTCATCATTTGGGAGGCTTCAAAAGCAGAGCTGAAGCTTCCCAGAGCCAGGGAAGAAATCCCACCACAGGACAATAACTTCTGCCTGTGCCTAGACTGCCCAGATATTTTCTTTCTGATTTAGCCATGCACACTGTGGACTTGCTCAGCCAGGGCCTACAATCTCATAAACTCATTTTTAATAATAAATCACATATAGGCCCTACAGGTTCTGCTTCCCTGGTTCAATCCTTATTGATACTCTTGTCATTTAGTATGTTGTTTACCACAGAATGAGTTCAAGGGTGCTATGTTCTCATAGGACAAACAGACTGACTCTTTCAAGCACTGCTAGTCTGTGGCTGGACCCCATTAGCTAGCCTTTGTAAAGAAAATCTGTGATTACTTAAATACACAGCTAAAGGGCTGAGGTTTGGCCTGGTGGTTAAATGGCCCACATCCCATACTCCAGGAGTATCTATTTTCCAGTATCCTGCTCTGGCTTCTGACTCCAGCTTCCTGCTCATGTAGACCCTGGGAGGCAGGAATGATGACTCAGGCGACTGTGTCCCTGACATTTGTATAAGAGATGTGCATTGAGGTCTGAGGCCCAAGCTTTTTCTATCCCCTATACCCATCGTTGCTGGGATCTGGGGATGGGATCTCTCTCTTTCTCTCTCTATTTCTCTCTCTCTCTCTCTCTCTCTCTCTCTCTCTCTCTTTCTCTCGCCAATCCATAATTTAAAACAAACCAAAAACTTATCTTTAAGCACTCTTAAGTTCCCACAAGGCAGTTGCATAGGAACATTAAGCCTCCAAATTCTTGCCTTCCAGGGCACAGAATTTACTTAGAATCTCAGAACTTCAGGGTGTTTGAAAGGCTTAGCAAGAGCCATTGCATAGGAGCCGGCACTCTGGCATATTAGGTTAATCCTCCCCCACTAAGGCACCAGCATCCCATATGGTGCTGGTTCTAATCCCAGCTGCTCCTCTTCCAATCCAGCTCTCTGTTTACAGCCTGGGAAAACAGCAGAAGATGGCTCAAGTGCTTGGGTCCCTGTACCTGCATGGGAGACCAGGAAGAAGCACTTGGCTCCTGGCTTCAGATCTGCACAGCTCCAGCTGTTGCGGTCATCTGGGGAGTGAACCAACAGAAGGAAGACCTTTCTCTGTCTCTCCCTCTTGTTGTCTGTAACTCTACCTCTCAAATAAATAAATATTTAAAAAAAGAGCACTGTATGGGGATTCATAGAGTCGCATCACTTTTTAAAGACTTTCCTTTGTACTTAACATAAACAGAATTCCCTTCCCAGGCAATTTGTTTCCACATATTGTAGCCTCTGATCTTCAGAAGTTTCACCTTGTACCAGTCTCCTCATTCCATCCTAACAACTGTAATCTTTTTTCTGTCCTTGTCCCACATCCATGCCTTTACACTTTTGTTCACTGTGCATGGAATATTGTGCCCCCAAATCTTTGTGGGACTGTATCTTTCAGGATTCAGTTTAAAAGTTGGAGAGACCCTCATGGACAACCTCTCAAATCATTCCCTACTACATGATCTTGCTTTAGTTTATTTGTACTCTTATTGACATCATTATTTAAACTTTCCTATTTTATTTACTTCCTGATTCATTACCTATCCCTCCCCTTGGAAAGTGAGTTTAGCAGCAGGCAAACTTTGTCTGCCCTTACACCTCAGTCCCTGGCATTGTGTCTGACTAATGGAAAGGGATTCAACAAACATATTTATAGAATTAATGAAAGCCAAAAGTGAGTTTAAGTACCCATACGAATATCAGACAAAACACTTTAGGTGCTGGTGTTACACTGCATGTTAAGTGCTACCATGAGCCCTGGTTCAAGTCCCAGCTACTCCACTGTCCTATACAGCTCCCTGCTAATGTGCCTGGGAAAGCAGAAGAAGATGGTGCAAGTACTTGACCACGTGAGAGACCTAGATGGAGTCCCTGCATCCAGTTTAAGTCCTAGCTATTGCAGCCACTTGAGGAGAGACTCAGAAGATGGAAGATCTTTTTCTGTGGTTCCTCCTCTGTCTCTGTCACTCTGCCTTTCAAATAAATAAATAGATTTTTATAAATTTATAAATTTCTAGGGAGAGCGGCAAGATGGCGGAATAGGAAGGGAGCACACCGATAGTCTGGGGAGACAGTTTAATAAAAGTAGAGATACTGCAGGTTCAAGGAAGAGTAGGGGAAGAAACAGCAGAGAAAACCCTTCCGGAACTGGAGATTCACAGTGGACCTGCGTGGAGAGCGTGGGAGCCCGCAGTTTGGGACACTAGCAGCAGATTCAACACACCAGCTCTGGAACGCGAGGTGAGCCGAACCTCAATAGCCCGAGATACCAGAAGGGAAGCGGAAAAGGGAGCCTAGAGCGAACAAGGCTTGAAACCCTGCGGGGAAAAGTTCACCAGGCTAACTAGAAGAGAGAGAGAGAGAGAGGGAAAAAAAAAAGTGACCCATACGGACACGAGTTTCTCTCTCTCCGCTCACCTCTCAAAGGCGAGCAAGACAAAGAGCAGGCGCCATTTTGGAATACGTCATAAGCAGGGCGACCTCGGATCAGCACCGGCCCTGAGCCTAGCAGAAAAACCTGACTCAGGGTGGGAGGGGTGAAATAACAGGAGATTAGAACCTAATGAACGTGTGGTGCTAATGAACTGAGACTGTGAAAAAAGAGACGGTGGGGGAGAGAACTCACGGAAATCACGAATTCATGTGAGTACTCTCCAGAGACGCTACAGTTCAGTAGCCTTGGCAGCCCAGTGGGAGACTATAGGGGAATCTCAGCCCACACAAAGGGCCGCAAAGATTCCCTCTCTGGTCCTTGGGAAAGAGCTTCCAATCTCTGGCTCCTGTGGGTGTATCATTCGCCTGCTAACCACCCCCAATTCCATTCAGCTGTGTGGAATTACTTCCCTTTTGAACCAAAAAAAAAAAAAAAAAAAGTAACAGAGAGAGATTTACCACGCCTAACCTGGGAGTGTCTCCTTTGACACACCCTCAACCCTTAGGAACCAAACAGAGCTCTCAGGCCACACCCACCTCAAGCCTCTAAGGCTCCATCCAAAGCAGACAGTCCATTTAATCTAGAGTCATAGTATAACAAGAAAAAAAAACACCACAGTGAAGAAACCAATATGCCAAACAACAAACGCAAAAAGCGAGGTAATAAGAACAAGGAAGACACTATGGCATCCCCAAATGAAAAAGACACCCCAATTCAAGATTACGAAGATGATGAGATAGAAGAGATGCAAGAAGCAGATCAAACCACAGAAACCCTCCAAGCAGGATGGGTCACTCTAGCTGGCTGGCCTCGGGGTGGGGGGGGGCCAGTGTGCAGGGGGAGTGACTTGAGTGGCAGAGTTTCTAGAGGCCGGCATTTCCGCCTGGCACAGTTGCAGGTTTTTCTCTGCAAGATGAAGGGTTAGTCCGTAGGCCACTGGGCAGGGAGCCACTTGAGCACTCTGTGCAGTTTGATCATTTATTAGCCCACTCTAGTATTTTCTGCAACCCAGAATCCCACCCACCAATGTGTTGTATGATGACTTCATTCTCCCTAGTGTTTTCTTCCACATGCATTCTGTTCACGCTGATTGCTGTTAGGAATAGCAATATTTCCTTTACTTAAGATGGTTTTACTCCAGTAAACAGTCCTTTACTTTCTACAAATTAATTTCTTTGAATTTTGATGATAACTAATAAATATACATATTTCATAAAAAAAAGTGATAAGAACACTAAGAAGTACTCAAAAACAAATTCTTGAACTACAGAAATCCTTAATGGACAAGGTAGAAAATCTCTCTCGTGAAAATGAAATATTAAGGAGGAATCAAGCTGAAATGAAACAACTAGTAGAACATGAAACTGTGATAGTGACGAGAAACCATAATGAAGTGAAGAATTCAATAGATCAAATGAAAAACACATTAGAGAGCCTTACAAACAGAATGGGTGAGGCAGAAGAGAGAATATCGGACTTAGAAGGCAGAGCACAGGAAACTATACAGTCAAACCAAAGAAAAGAAGAGGAAATTAGAAATCTAAAAAATATTGTTGGGAATCTACAGGATACTATTAAAAAACCCAACATTCGAGTTCTAGGAGTTCCTGAAGGCATGGAGAGGGAGAAAGGATTAGAAGGCCTTTTTAGTGAGATAATAGCAGAAAATTTCCCAGTTTTGGAGAAGGACAGAGACATCCTAGCACAGGAAGCTCATAGAACCCCTAGGAAACATGACCAAAAGAGATCCTCATCACGACACATTGTAATTAAACTCACCACAGTGAAACAGAAAGAAAAGATCCTAAAATGTGCAAGACAGAAACGGCAGATTACTCTCAGAGGATCTCCAGTTAGACTCACAGCAGACTTCTCATCAGAAACCCTACAAGCTAGAAGGGAATGGCGAGACATAGCCCAGGTACTAAGAGAGAAAAACTGCCAGCCCAGAATATTATATCCTGCAAAGCTCTCATTTATGAATGAAGGTAAAATAAAGACCTTTCATTGCAAACAGAAATTGAAAGAATTTGTTGCCACTCGTCCAGCCCTGCAAAAGATGCTTAAAGATGTATTACACACAGAAACACAGAAACACGGCCATCAACATGAAAGAAGGTAAACGAAGGGAACCTCACAGCAAAAGATCACAAGGAATTCAAAGCATACATTTGGATAAAGAAATTATGGGACATGCACTCTATAGAATACTATACCACAGTCAAAAACAATGAAATCCGGTCATTTGCAACAAGATGGAGGAATCTGGAAAACATCATGCTGAGTGAATTAAGCCAGTCCCAAAGGGACAAATATCATATGTTCTCCCTGATCGGTGACAACTAATTGAGCACCAAAGGTGAAACCTTTTGAAGTGAAATGGACACTATGAGAAACAGTAACTTGATCAGCTCTTGTGCTGACTGTTGTTGTACAATGTAATACTTTATCCATTTTAGTATTTTTTTTATTCTAGTACTATTGGTTGAACTCTGTAATTAACAAACAATTATTCTTAGGTGTTTGAATTTTAACTGAAAAGTGATCCCTGTTAAATATAAGAGTGGGAATAAGAGAGGGAGGAGATGTACAATTTGGGACATGCTCAATCAGTTGTGCCCCAAATGATGGAGTTAGAATTGTGCCAGGGGATTCCAATACAATCCCATCAAGGTGGCATGTACCAACGCCATCTCACTAGTCCAAGTGATCCATTTCAGTTCAGAATTGATCACACTGATAGGTCTGAGAGTCAAAGGGATCACACAAACAAGACTAGTGTTTGCTAATACTAACTGATAGAATCAAAAAGCGAGAGAATGATCCAACATGGGAAGCGAGATACACAGCAGACTCATAGAATGGCAGATGTCCTAAATAGCACTCTGGCCTCAGAATCAGCCCTTAAGGCATTCAGATCTGGCTCAAGAGCCCATGAGAATATTTTAGGCATGGAAAGCCAAGACACTCTGGGAAAAAAAGAAGACCTAAATGAAAGATCTCTGTGAGTGAGATCCCAGTGGAACGAATGGGGCCATCAAAGAAGGAGGTACCTTTCTCTGAAGGGAGGAGAGAACCTCCACTTTGACTCTGACCCTGTCTGAATAAGATTGAAGTCGGCGAACCCTAAAGGCTTCCATAGCCTTGGCAACTCATGACTAGACCCTAGGGAGATTACTGAGGCCATAAACAAGAGTGTCAAATTGTTAAATCAACTTCAGGAGTCACTGTGTACTTACGTCTCATGTGGGATCTGTTCTTAATGTGTTGTCCAATGTGAAGTAATGCTATAACTAGTACTGAAACAATATTTTACACTTTGTGTTTCTGTGTGGGTGCAAACTGATGAAATCTTTACTTAGTATACACTGAATCAATCTTCTGTATTATAGATAATTAAAAATTAAAAAACATCTTGGTGTTAAATTGGAAATTGCATAGAAAATTAATCAATTTAAAAAAATATATCATGTAGGATCTCTGTCCTTAATGTGCTATACATTGTGAATTAATACTATAACTAGTACTCCAACAGTATTTTTCACTTTGTGTTGCTATGTGAGGGCAAACTGTTGAAATCTTTACTTAATATATAGTAAACTGATCTTCTGTATATAAAGAGAATTGAAAATGAATCTTGATGTGAAGCAAGGGGAGAGGGAGTGGGAAAGGGGAGGGTTGCGGGTGGGAGGGAAGTTATAGGGGGGGAAGCCATTGTAATCTATACGCTGTATTTTGGAAATTTATATTCTTTAAATGAAAGCGTTGTAAAAAATAAATAAATTTATAAATTTTTAATAAAGTAATAAAACACTTTAAATAAAAAACTGTAAAAAGAGACAAATAATGGAATTATATATTGACAAGAGGATTGATTCAACAGAAAATACAATCATCACAAACATAGTTACACCAGGGCTGGCATTGTGGCATGGCAGGTTAAACCACTACCTATAAACTGCCTACCAGCAGTCCATGCAGGAACCACTTCAAGTCCCAACTGCTCCACTTCCAATCCATCTCCTGTGCTTGAGCCCCTGGACCCATGTGGGAGACCCTGATGAAGCTCCTGGCTCTTAGCTTATTTTGGCCCAGCGCAGTAGCCATTTGGAGAGTGGACCAGCAGATTGATGATATTCTCTCTCTCTCTCTCTCTCTCTCTCCCCTTTCTGTAATTCTGCCTTTCAAATAAGTAAAATAAATCATATACATATATATGATTTAGTACTGCTTGTTATAGTCCTGTTATTGCAGGATACAGTGGTGTTGTTACCTAAATCTCCGAGGGTAGGAGCTAAGTATTGGCCATGGTGGTAGCCTCCTGTCTGCAGTACAGCAATGCAGTTAGAACGCTTTAGGTACTGCAAGTGAGTGCAAGTTACTCTGAAGATACTCTACTAACATCAATAGTCTCAGCTTACATATGGAAGTTCCTTGTAAGTGTGTGTGTGTGTGTGTGTGTGTGTGTATCCAAAACAAGACAAGAAAGATATATAAAGTGAATACCATTAGACCTAAAGGGAGAGATAAACTCCGATACAGTAAATGGTGGAGGAATTTAACATCCCAGTGTTATCAATAGACAGATCATCCAACAGAAAATGATCAAAGATACATCAGAGTTGAATCATACTACTGAACAAATGTACCTAGCAGACATTTACTAAGCATTTCATCCAACAGCTACAGAATACACATTCTTCACATCAGTCCCTGGAACATTTTCTAGTATAGAACATATATTGGACCACAAACCAAGTCTCAGTGAATTTAAAAATACTTAAATCATACCTTGTATCTCCTCAGACCACAAAGGAATAAAACAAGAAAAAAAGCCTGAACATTAGAAAACTGACGAATACATGGAAATTAAACATGACACTTGAATGATCAATGGATCAGGGAAAAATGAAAAAATTTATCTTGAAACAAATTAAAATGTAACAAATCAAAATCTATGTGATACAGCAAAAACAATATTAAGAGGAGAGTCTGTAGCAGTAAGTGCTTATATTAACAAAATATAAAAATCTCAAATGATCTAAGGATGCGTTTCAAAGGCCTAGAAAAGCAAGAAGAAATCAAACTCAAAATTAGCTGGCGGTGGGATTCCAAAGTGTCTGAATAGTGAGAATCCTCACTGACCTCAGCTGCAGAAAATAACAGAGAAGCAGGGAAGGGGCTGGCATAGTAGGTTAAGCTGCCACCTGCAATGCAGGCATTCCACATGGGTGCTGGTTCAACTCCTGGCTGCCCCACTTCTGATACAGCTCTCTGCTAGTGTTCCTGGGAAAGCAGAAATCAGTGGAAGATGGTGCAAGTGCCTGGACCCCTGCACCCATATGCGAGAACTGACAGAAGCTCCTGGCTTCAGCCTGGCCCAACCCTGGCCATTGTGGCCATTCGGGGAGTGAACCAGCAGATGAATGATTTTCTCTCTCTCTCTCTCTCTCTCTCTCTCTCTCTCTCTCTCTCTCCCTCTCTCTCTTTCTCTTTCTCTTTCTCTTTCTCTTTCTCTTTCTCTTTCTCTTTCTCTTTCTCTTTCTCTTTCTCTTTCTCTAGGTCTGCTTTTTAAATGGATAAATTTTTTTAAAAAAAGAAAGAAGGTCTACATTCCAAGGGACTGATTGAAAGATGTTTTCAGTGGAGAAATTGAAAATAGAAGAGACTCCGTGAGACAGTGAAGAAAGAGGAGACACTGCCATGGCTGCCTATGCCACCAGACACTGTGCATCCTGGCAGCCTGCAGCCTACAGGGAATCGTCACCTTCCCAAGATAACATGGGGAAAAGTTGTGACAGCATCCCACCACTGGCAGCTTTAGCCGAGGGATAATTCTACTGAACCCCACTGAATTCAAGCCCAGCCTGGGAATCAGACAGGAGTCTGAATGACAACTTTCCTCCAAAGGGGGAGACCACATTGCCTACCCCCTCGCAAAGCACCAGACTCAATTTGCTGTGGTAATTCACTGTGGAACTCTGTTCTCACTCTGGGACAACTAGCAGTCCTGCTGTTACCAGAAGTGATCAAAGCCAGAGACAGGGCAGAGGACAGACCCCCTGCATCCTACAAGTGTTGCAGTTCGGGGCATAAGCCTTGGAGCTCTTTTGTGTCACTATGCATGAGCCAGGGGTCTTAGCCTCAGTTTCTTGGGGATAACACCAACAGCAGCCATAAAATATCTGGACCTGACCTGAGGAAACCCTCTGCATGTCCTAGCTCGGCAGCCTAGGCAACCCTAGGCACAAGCCCCACATTGCCCTTGCATGTTGCATGAAAACTGGGGCACTTCCATATGTGCCTTTTCAGCTGAGACTATTGATGTTGTTGTAACAATCTTTGGAGTAACTTGCACTCACTTGCAGTACCTAAAGTGTTCTTACTGCATCCTTCTACTGCAGGCCAGCGGCTACCACCATGGCCAATACTCGACTCCTACCCTGGAAGATATAGGTAACAACCCCACTGTATCCTGCAACAACAGGACTGTAACAATCAGTATTAATTTCCTTCCCCTCTTCCCCGAATCTACCCAATGTGGAATCTACCCAACATGGAAGAAACTACCTGCATTCCACCTCTCCAGATCCACACCTGCCAATGCAAAATCTCCTATATAACTTGTAGTGACACTGTAGGGGACTGGAGCAGGGTTTAGTTCACATCCCACAGGTCTGTGACTATGACTTTGGTGTTATAAGTAACAGTTGCACTCTCTTAGCAAAATATGGAAAAGATCGCATCCACATCACACAGTTCTAGAGCATCAGCTATTGGTGCCACGAGCCCCAGGATCACTCAGGCTTGCCCATGGGACAAGCCTGCTTTGTGTCTCACAGCACCAAGAACAAGGCCCTGACTATCAGAGTCCCTAATGTAACGATGCCCAACTCTCTGAGGACTGAAGATACATAGCCTAGGAAGTCCACATTCACCTCAAAGTCATGCTTCTATACCTACAAACTGCTGCAGACCACAGACTACTAGGTCACTTAAAGACACAGCCGACATTGATTAAAGCAAAAGAAATCACTCAAAGGTTACACTTCTGGGTTCACATAGAATCAAAGACAAAGCAAAGTCAAGTGATAGCCTGCATTCCATCAAAGCAATGAACATTTAAAATAAAACAGATTCTTTAGATAAAATGTTACTATTGCACAAGACACCCAGATGTCAGTATAGAGAAACAAGAAACGTGAAGAAGCAAAGTAGCATTATAACTCCAAAAGAATACACTAGTTCTCCAAAAATAAATTCTGATATGAATGAAATTCATAAAATTCCAGAAATAAAATTCAAAATAAGGACTTTAAGGAAACTGAATCTGAGGCAAGAGAACAGATAGACAGCTGAAAGAAATGAGGAAAACAATATGTGACATGAGTGCAAAATTCACTAGGGAGGTAGAGACAATTAAAATGAACCAAACAGAAATTTTTGACATGGAAATTTCAAAAAATGACATAAATATGTCACTAAGAGCTTCAACAGCAGAATAGACCGAGTGGAGGAAAGAATTTCTAATCTGGAAGATAAGATTTTTTAAATAACCCAGACAAAAATAAAAGCAAAAAATGAAGAAAGTTTTTATATGAAATATGGGTTATCAATAAGCAATCAAGTATTCAAATTATAGGGATTCCTGAAGGAGAAGAGAAGTAAAAGGGTATTGGAAACCTACTAAATAAAATAATGGTTGAAAACTTCCCAAGCCTTGAGATAGACATGAACATCCAGATACGTGGAGCTCCAAGTAACTCCAGCACACTCAACCAGAAAGGATCTTCTCCAAGGCAAATTGCAGTCAAATTGTCAAAAGTTAAGGACAAGAAGAGAACCCTAAAGACAGTAAGCGAAAAGCGTCAAACCACATATTAAGAAAATCAGTTAGATTAACATGCTTCTGCATGACCAAAGCTTACTGAGGAAATTATAAAGGAAATAAAAATGAACATGGAAACACAAAATATCGAAATCTATGAGATAAGCAAAAGCAGTATTAAGAGGGACGTTTAAAACATTAAGTAGTTACATTAAAAAAACAGAAAAGTGATTTAATTATGCATCTTGAGGACTTAGAAAAACAAGAACTAATCAAAGGCATCAGAATTAGAAAGGCAGAAGTCAAAATATCCATGTGTGCAGATAACATGGTATGCATATGGTAAAACATATATACTCTGCCAAAAAGCTGTTAGAACAGATAAAGCAACTCAGTAAAGTTAAAGGTTACAAAATCAACATACAAAAAATAATATCATTTTTATATATCATGATTTCAGTGAAAGAGAAATAAAGAAAGATATCCCATTCACAGTAGATACAAAAATCAAATATTTAGGAATAAAATTAACTGAAGAAGTGATAAATCTCTACAAAAAATTACAAAACACTGATTTTAAAAAGTCACCAAGGACACACGCACAAAAATCAAAAGATATTCCTTGCTAATGGAATGGAAGAATTAATATTGTTAAAACATTCATACTACCTAAAGCAATCTGCAGATTCATTGCAATTCCCATCAAATATTAATGACATTCTTTACAAAACTAGTAAACACAATTCTAAATTTGATACAAAAATCACAGACCCAGAATAGCCAAAGCAATCCTGGGCGGGGTGGGGGGAGTGGTGGTGGTAGAAATCAAGTTGGAGGTATCACAATATTTGTTTTCAAAACATACTACAAAGCAATAGTAATTAAAACAGCATAGTACTGACAAAAACTGAGACATGGATCAATGGAACAGAATAGTGAGCCCTGAAATTAATCCATGTACTTACAGTTAACTGATTTTTGACAAAAATGTCCAGAACATACATTGAAGAAAGTGCAGCCTTTTTAATGAATGGTGCTGGTGAAACCGGCACTATATATGCAAAAGAATGAAATTAGATTCTTACTTCTCACCATTTACAAAAGTCAACTCAAGATGGATCAAAGACCTAACTGTAAGACCTGAAGCTATGAAACTGTTAGAGGAAAACAATGGAAAAACTTTAAAACATTGGTGTAGGTGATGATTTCTTGGCTAAGAACCCAAAAGCACAGGCAACAAAAGCAAAGCAAAGGGCTCGCGCCGTAGCTCACTTGGCTAATCCTCCGCCTGCGGCACCGGCACACTGGGTTCTAGTCAGAGTCAGAGCACTGGATTCTGTCCCAGTTGCTCCTCTTCCAGTCCAGCTCTCTGCTGTGGCCTGGGAAGGCAGTGCAGAATGGCCCAAGTGTTTGGGCCCCTGAACCTGCATGGGAGACCAAGAGGAAGCACCTGGCTCCTGGCTTCAGATCGGCGCAGCGCCAGCTGTAGCGGCCATTTAGGCGTTGAACCAATGGAAAGAAGACCTTTCTCTGTGTCTCTCTCTCTTTCACTGTCTAACTTTGCCCGTCAAAAAAAAGAAAAGAAAAGAAAAGAAAAACATAACAAATTCAAAAAGATTGTATCAAACTCAAAAGTTTCTGTGCGGCAAATGAGACAATCAATAGAATGAAAAGAGATCTGTCAGAACAGGAGGCAACGAGCTACTTATCTGGCAAAGGATTAATATCTAGAATATACCAACAACTCAAAAACATCAACACCAAAAGAAACAACCAATGCAGTTAAGAAATGGGCAAAGTACCTGAACAGACAATTCTCAAAAAATGTGAATAATCAACAAATATATGAAAAATGCCCCAAATCACTAGCAATCAGGGAAATGTAAGTAAAAACCACAAGGAGATAGCACCTTATCACCATCACCACCACCACCACCCACCCCACCCCCCCACCCCCGCTTAGAGTGGCTATTATCAAAAAGTCAGGGAGTAATAAATGCTAACCAGGATATAAAGAAAGGGGAACTCTTACTCACTGCTACGGGGAAAGTAATTTAGTGCAGCAAATGTGGAAAACACTATAAAAGTTTCTTTGAGGGCCGCCGATTCATGTCCTGGCTGCTCCTCTTCCGATCCAGCTCTCTGCTATGGCCTAGGAAAACAGTAGAAGATGGCTCAAGTCCTTGGGCACTTGCACCCACGTGGGAGACCCTGATGGAGCTCCTGGCTCCTGGCTTCGGATTGGTGCAGCTCCAGCCATTGTGGCCATCTGGGGAGTGAACCAGAGGGTGGAAGACCTCTCTCTTTCTCTCTCTCTCTCTTTCTCTCTCTCTCTCCTTCTCTCTGTGTGTAACTCTGGTTTTCAAGTAAATAAATAAATCTTTTTAAAAAGTTTCTTTGAAAATGAAAAAGTGAATTCCTATATGACTGAGCCATCCCACTACTGAGTATATGCCCAAAAGACATGAACCAGTTGTATCAAAGAAATACCTGCTCCACAATGTTTAGAGAAATACTGTTCACAATAGTTAAAATATGGAATCAATCAAGCTGTCCATTATCAGATGAAAGGATACAGAAAATGTGATATATACACACAGAAGATACCATTCAGCTATAAAACAATGAAATCTATCCTTTGTAGAAAAATAGAGCGAACTGGAGGATATCGTAGTGCATGAAATAAACCAAACAGAGGAAGTCAAACTGTATATTCTTCCTCATCTGTGGGAGCTTAAAAAACACAACCTCAATATGTGGATTACTAGAAACTGGAAGAGTTGGGAGGGATAGAAGGAGTTGGCTAAAAATTAGGGGAAGCTGCATGTACTGACTAAGTGTAACAAATATACTGATATGAGATGTTGATAATATGGAAAGAAGTGTGTGGGAAAGTCTTTGTTTTACTACCTTATGCATTTACGACTATAAATATATTTGTTAGATAAATGAATCAATTACTGAATGCTCCTCATTCCTTACACTGTGGAATCCCCGCATTCCAGAGACCTTCGGCTCTGTTTTAATGATAAGAATGTGACTCTCCATATAATCCATATATCCACCAATTTAACCACAGCCCAAGCTCTTAAAACTCAACATCTAATATTAGCAGTAACCACTTCAATTCGCAACCAACTACCTAAGAAAATATGACATTTATACTCTCATCACTTCATTTTACAGTTGGCTGTTCCACAAAGTTTGTTATGATGAAAACTGAAATAAATTTTAAAAGTGATGAACATAAAAGATGTGGTGCTCATGAGGTCACCCAAAACATTTTCACTAAACTAAAACAATTCAATGGTTTTAGTTCTCTTCCGGTCCTTCCTTTGCCCACTAATTGGCAGCCAACTATACCAGATGAAAAACAGTGGCAAAACTCACAGATACCTGGCAACAAGGGACTTGGCAGCTAAGTGGCTGTGTAAATAGAGCTGCAATGACCAGCTGTCTATGAGTGTACTGTGTTCTGAAATTCTCCCTAATTCACATTCTCCATCTTTCTGAGTCCTCTAGACAAGTCCCTATCTATCATATTTTTTAAGGTTGTAAGAATTACTTGAGATTCTCATTAAAATGCAGATTGGGACCAATAGATTTGGATAGAGCCCTAGATTCCTGTCTTTCTAAGGAACTCCCAGGATGCCATGTTATTATCCTTGCCCTTATTTTGATGTAATGGTTCTAATTCCTTAATCTAATCTCTAGATCAGTATTGCCAAGCTGTCCTTCAGTGTCAGGCACCATTGAGTAGCAATCAGAAAACAAAGCAGCAGATTAATGGCAAAGAATGATGAGGATTGATCAAATTAATTTAATTGTCTTCTTCTGACTTTTCATAGATCCCAAATTGTTTTGCAGGTGGTTGGTGTGCGTTTGTGTGTGTGTGTGTGTGTGTGTGTGTGTGTGAATTTGATGATGACATGGTGTTATGCAAACAAAAATACAGAATAATAGAAAGGATTTCCAACTTGTCAAATGTCTAGAGCTTTGTGCTCATTCTGGATCTTTATCTAAACTTTGTTAGATGAGCCATGGGTAGCAATCTCTCATTTATTACTTAAAATTGATAGATCTACCAATGTTTTCTTCCTGAATTTTAATTATTTGTTCAAGGAATAATGTTTGCACAATATCAAAGATTATTTCCTCTTCCTGGCACTAGATTTAAGATTATGTCCTAAAGTAAAGATGGGCTGGACTTGATTATACTAGCAAACTATGTTTATATTTTTCACCTGTACTTTAAGAGCTATAGTGAGAAATTCTGTGTTTCAATGGATAATTACATCTTGTCTCTAGCACACTCTTCCAGGTTGTCATTCTGGCTGAATTGTTTTTGAACTATTTCACCCCTCTTTATAAATTGCAGGTTACTGATAGAGATGCAAACTCTGTCTTGTCTGTTAGAAATTTAAGGGTTCCTTCCCCATCCTGGAAATGTCTGTTTTGGAATCAACCTGCAAATTGGACTGGAGCTGTTTCTCTGAACAAAGTGTCAACCCTTTTGAAATGTTCAATTCTTCTAGGTTTCTTCAATATCTGGTTATAGATTTTGAACTAATTTCTATAGTTTTTCTCCCTTCAACCAACATCACCAAGAACTAAAACCTGACACCCCAGAACCCTATCCAAATGCTAGGTTGCCTCGCAACTGTCCCTTTGTCCCAGGATTTTTGGGACTCCAAACCACCACGACAAAACATATGGTTCAGAGGGTTTGGAGGACCAATGCCAACAGCATTGCCTTGAGAGACTGTTCCTGAGACCTTGCTTCACCCCATCCAGGAGGTTTGAACAACCTCTGGTTAGGTCAGCCATGATGACGTTCATTGATCATGAACAAATAATGAACAGTACCTGAGTCCTGTGCTCCTGAAAGGCAGAGATGGCTAAGAAATGTCCCCTACCCTTTTGCAGTCCAGAAAAGGCCAGCCACAAAAGACCTCCTGTTCTCACATATTCCAAGATAAAATCCCCTCTACCCTCCCTTCCTGATTCCCATATGACTCTGAGATGACCTCATCTACCTGCCTCTGTTAAAGCTCAGGCCACCTTCCTTTTCTTTGAGATGTTCCTCTTTAATGAATGTTCTGCCTAATGCAACAGTTTGAGTAAGTAATCATCCCTTTAATTGTCCTATACATTTTTGTCTTTGGCAGTCAACAACAATAACAATAACAAAACACAATATGCTGGAGGGAGTACTAATACAGCATTCTCTCTATGTTGGAAGTTTTAAAGATTTTACAGATACGACGTGAAAGAGTTCTGGGGAATTTATTGGCAAAACCTGACCCAGCATCAATTCTAAGAAGTTTCCAGGTTTTTGACTAAGGCATATCAAAGAAGGTTTTCAAGCTGTTGAGAACCCACTGGGAACAACTTGGAAGCTGAAGAGAGAGTGGGAAAGATGTTTCAAGTTGAAAGGCAAAGAAAGAGAAGACAAAATGACATTAAAAACCCAGTAGGTAAGACTAAAAAGTCACCTGGGGATTATGAAGTGTTTGAAAACTGTCCCAAGTTCCAAAGTGAGAGGTTAGTGCACTGAAAGTCAGTCCAGAAAAAAATGGTTCTCATCCTACAATCACCAAATGACCTTCGGCACACTGTGATTATGGAGATGGAGGAACATGGGTAAATGCAGTGAAAAGAGCTATGGTAGACCCAGTAAGAACAAACAGAAGGGAAAATGTTGGTGATTATGATTTTAAGTGTACTTTTATAGTAGCATTTTTTAAATTTGGTAGCATTCTCCTGAAGAGGAGATGAATTTTAAGTGAAATTGTTAAAAATAGAAAATATTATACTTAAATGGTTGGTTTTAGAAATGAACACAAGAATAGGCTAGCTAGGGAATATGATTTGCACATTTTTTGGTCAGGAGAGATTGCTTCTAGAAATATTTGTAGCATGGACAACTGCAACTGCATCAATCTTTTAGAGTTTTCATCGAGGCGCCATCCTTTGCTTTCTATATGAGCTTAAGTTACTTAAACTCTGTATGCCACAAATGTTTCATGTAGAAAGTTAGGGCAATAATTCCTGTATCATAGAGCAGTTTAGGTGATTAAGCAAATGTTATCATGACTTCACATAGGTTATTTCATTGAATGCTCACAGCAACATGATAAGGATGGTAACTAATTTGAAGCCATTTTTAGTTACAAAGAGGCATTGAGTGTTTAAATTGATAGGTCTAAGGGCACACGTTAGCATGTAGTAAAGCTTTGACTTGAAGACAATCTTATACTTGAAATTTCACTTTTATGCCTTCTTTGCTCCCAGGTTTTATTTCTTTTGTACATGGTCCTTGCTTCCATAGATAGCCATTGGCACCCTGTAACTTGGTAGAGATATTGAATGTGATTTCAAAGACCACAAAATGTTCCAAAAGGACCAGGTGTGGAGAAAAGGGTGAGTGGATACAGAGGAGATGAGACTATGTCAATTATCAGTGTCTTTCCTCCCAGCTCCAAATCCAGTCTTCAATATCTGCTGTGATAACAGGATTGCAGTCCTGTAAACATTTCTCCTTTACCAGTTTGGAGCAATGTTGAGGGCACTAGAGGGACACTGGAGAAGAAATAGATGTCTCTTTTGAACCCAAGAGCCCTGTCCTCAGGTTACTGCACAGCAGTTTCCCCAGTACTAGGCTTTCACAGAGTGACTTCCATCCCAAGCTCCTGCAATGGCTCCTCCAGCTGCAGAGTCCGGCAATGTAGGTATCCAGAACCAGAGCCAGCAGCCTCCCTGTGGGCAGAGCGCCACCTATGTGGCACCTCCTCATGATGCTTTTCCATAAAATTCCCAAAGGCAGGCAGAGGGCCACCTGCACAGCTCCCTGTGAACAGCCTCCCCTGCAGTCCCTTGAGGATGAGTACTGAGAGACAGTTCTCAGCTGAGGGTTCCCCTATCACCAGGATGGCGGATTTCTAGCAAGATGTTGCTGCACTGACTTTGAGGTCATGCAATGCAATATGTCATGGATGAACTATCTCCAACAATGACAGCATCTTGGCCCTGGGAAAGGAGAGTAGTGGGGGAGAAGAGAGGATCAAAGTGTTGGAGAGTGACGTCTAGAAGTAGTGGCTGCCCTGCGGATGTCCTGTTCCTATATTCTTTAGGGTTCTGTTGACCTCTTACTAGCCAATTTTCTATATTGTCCACATATTACATCCAACATAAAAAAAAATTTTAACTTAAAGCAAATCCTAAAACATGCCATTATTTACTTCTTCAATTATCACTCTTTCTTTCCTGTTAAAGCTAGGTACTTGGGAAAATGCGGCTTTTTTTCCTGGTAGAATTCCCATAGTCACCTCCACCATAGCAGGTCTGAAAACTCACCTTACTTCCTAACTGTTACCCATTCTTGTCCCGTATTTCCTTACTCAGGGATAATCTCTTCTTTGGCATGGTTATCCAAGCTAGAAAGCTGATATTTATTCATCTATCACCAGAGCACAACATTCCTTAAACTTCATTATCTGCCTTAACATTTCTCAAATTAGGTATGTCCTCACTAGGGTCTTTTTTCCTTCAAAATAATGATAGATATCATTTAGTGAGTGGTTAGGATGTGCTAGTCATTGTGCTATAATTAAGCCATGCCACTCCAAGAGACATATATCATTATCTCAATTTTACAGATGAGGAGACTGAGACTTAGTAAGTTAAGGAATTATCTAGATCTGAATAGGCAGACTAACAATTCAAAAGCAGAGGAGTGACAGCACATAAGTTCCCATCATACTATACTACCTTCAGTCTCGCTCCACTGCAATGCAGCCGCCACACAGTTTCCAGCAAGCTTTCTGAAGTGCAAATCTGTTCATTGTCACTTTCCTTTTCTAAATATTTCAACAGGAATTATGTTTCTGGATAGAATTTAATAGACAGTGGCACATCATCATTAGAACTGTACCAGATTGAAAAGGAAAGAAAAGCAAGTAAGTTGCAAGTAATATTTTTAAAGCCAAAAGAGAGCTGTGAAGACAAAGAGCTAACTAAATTAAATTCACCAAAATTCCGGAGATGATAGCACATTTCATTGATGTGCTGAGATTTTCAACTACTTATTCCCAGTTTCCAAGTTTGGATATGGTTAAGAGACAGTGAACCTTCTATAGGAAAGTAAATTCTGAAAAATTGATGACTAAATGAGTTGGTGTTGTATGTGGAAATGGAAAGATGTTCCACAGCTTGGAACATCCTGAAACATCTTGAAACATCAAGAATTCTCTGAGTCCTGGGATGGTGTGGAAGATTAAGGATTGGAGTGGAAATTCAGGGTCTCCTGTAGCCTGGCTGTATGTAGTAGAAAATATTCTAATGATGAGGCCTGAGTCAGAAATTTGAACTCAGAATAGACAAAGCCTCAGCCTTGACCCCACTCACCCCTGGGTGGATTAAGGTGATCAGCCTCCCTGCTCAACTAAGTAAAGAGTAAACTGTCTCCGGGAGAAAATAGTGTTAATTTCAGTATCTAAAGGTATTTCTTATTTTTATCATAAAATGAAAAATTACAGGACTTTCAATGAAACAGTAAAATATAAGCAATAACCAAGAGGAAACTATAGATATTGGAAGCAGATCTGAACGTCATCCAGATATACGTGTCATGCTAAAGGCAACAGAGAGAAAAGATGAGGAAAACATTGGCAATTTCCACTAAGACCCGAGATTTCTATGAAAGATATTTGAGTGGCATTCTAATCTAAAGCGATATACTCATATCAAATATATATATATATATATATATATTTAATATGAAATTGGGAACTTCTTAGATTGATTTAAAAGCAGATGAGCAAAAGATAAGATTAGTGAACATGAAGATAAGTCAATATATAATACCCAAACTGAAGCCTAGAGAGTTAAAAAAAGAGAAGCATATAAAAAACATCTGTGATATTTTTAAGCAGTCTAGCATATGTGTAGTTGCAATCCCAAAAGGACAGGAGAAATTAGGAATGAGAAAGAAACAATATCTGAAAAAGGTAATAACTGAGAATTGTCCAAAATTGGAGAAAAATGCAATTAAGGACTTCTATGAATCCCAAGCAATATAAATACACAATAAATTGTGTTTACACTCATCACAGTAAAACTTTTGAAAAACAAGACAAATAGAAAAGTCTTGAAAGCAGCCAGAATAAGCAGGTTCAGTAATATTAAGAAAGAGATTTTAAACAGGCACTGTGGAAGCAAGGAAATGTGTTATTGTTTAAGAATTGAAAGGGAAAAAATTCCTTCCAACCCAACCATCTAGAATTTTAAGCATAGTGAAAATATCCATTCAAAGTCAAACTGAAATAAATGCATTTTCCAGACACATAAAAGCTGAGAAAATTATTCACCAGCGGGCCTACTTTATAAGAAATGCTGGGGTGTGTTCTTGAGACTGAAGGAAAATGGCCTCAGCTGGAGGCCTAGTGCCACAACAAGGAGAGAAGAGCAAAGAGATGAGTGTCCTATCCTCAGGGCAGTTGGAGGGAGAATCCTATACAGAGATTAAAAAAAAACAAAGGAGTAATCGAAGAGATAAAACTACTACCCAGAATCATTTATTAAAATATTTACATGGCTTCTTATTTATGATAAAACAAATGCCAAGGTCATTAGCAAAGAACACTAGAAGACTTCATGATCTGGCTGCCCTCTACCAATTTAGCTTTCTCTAAGGACCCTTTCTAGAACTAGACCATGGGAACTGCGCATAGCTCCTTCAGCATGCTGTCTCACTCACACCATCTTTTATTTGCTAATGCTATGCCTTTACCAGCAATAGCACCCCTCTTTATCTTACCTGCCTAATAGTAATTTAAATTTCAATACCTAGCTCAGGCATAATCAGAAAAACCACCTCTGAATTGCCATGTAGTCCCTTAGTACCCAGTGCTCATATCTATCATAGCTTTGTTGTAGAACATATTTATTTGTTTACTTATATATTTCCCCCACTAGACTTCAACATTTTTGAAAGCTGGGCCTCTACATGTTATCTCTGGGGTCTCCAGTATCCAGCACAGATGCCAACCTATTCACCCAATCTATCTTAGGAAAGGTTAAGTGCATAAATAAGCAAACATTATTTTACCTGCTGCTAGTGGAAGACTATAACGTCACGTAGAGTATGTTACAACCTACTCCATTCTGCAGATCTTTATTTCTAAATGGCACACCAGTGCCTTAAACCTAACACATTTCAAACCCAACTCATTCCATCTTACCTCTACTCATGAGCAGCCAACTCAGTCTTCACATCCCAGGTTTCTCACTGTGGCCAAGTTGCAATCCTTTGGACTTAGGTCTCTTCCTCATCTCTGACACTTCTCTCCTCTCTCAATTTCCTTTCTCTTGACTTTTTGCTCTCCTCCCTCACCCTTGAACTCCTACTCATCCTTCAAGTCCCAGCTCCGATGCGACCCTCACTCTAAAATCTTTCCTATGCCCCAGCCAGAAGGAATCTGATTCTTCCTCAGTGCACTGCCAGAGACTCAACTGTGGAGTCAAACATCACAATCTCAGTAGTTTGCAGTTGTCTCTGTCACAAACTTATGAAGTTTTCAGAAGATAGAACTACATTCACTTACAGAGAAGGCACGTGAGTGAAGACAACTTTAGAAATAATAAAAAGAAGAGGGAAGGCAAAGCAAGAAAAGCTGAAGAAGCCAGTGGTGGGCCGGTGCTGTGGTACAATGGGGTAAGCATCCACATCCCATATTGGAGTGCCTGAGACTGAGTCCACCTCCACTCTGAGCCAGCTTCCTGCAAACGTTCAACCTGGGAAACAGCAGATATTGGCCCAGTTACTGCGGTCTCTGCCTCACACAGGAGATCTGCATGGAGTTCCTGGCTCCCGGCTTTGGCTTGACCCAGCTCTGGTTGTTTGGAGCATTTGAGGAGTGAAGCAGTGGGGTCTCTTTCTCTCTCTTCTCCTTTTCAAATAAATTAAAAATAAACTTCTTAAAAGGAAGAAAACCTCTTTTAAAAGCTGTGAGGATATGAATCTCTTATAAGGGTAGTCCAAGTTCCTGAGGAACATGCGTTTTGCCGAGAAGCACAAGAGGGTCTGAAGAAGATGCAGGCTAACAATGCCAAGGCTAAGAGTGCAGATGCTGAAACTATCAAGGCCCTTGTCAAACCATGACCCCAAAGGGTGTCAGTCACAAGCTTGAAGTTGCCTACATTGCCCACCCCAAGCTTGGAAAGCATGCTAGTGTCTGCATTGCAAAGGGTCTAAGTCTGTCCCGGCCAAAGACCAAGACAAAGGCCAGGCCTGAGCCTCAAATCAAGGGCAAGGCCAGGGCTCAAATCAAAGGCAAAGGCAAGCCCCAGGCCCAGGCTGAAGCCAAGCCAAGGCTCAGTCCCAAATCAAATTCCAGGCCAAGGCCCAGGCCCAAGCCACACCTGCAGCCCCAGTTCCAGCTCAGGTTCCTCCCAGAGCCTGCAAAGGCTCCCTGGTAGCAGCCTTTGCCTGCCAATGTAAGGGCAGAAGGACTGGTACGACCCCTGCGCTGCTGTATGCATAGGGCTACTGTCTTCCTGCACTGCTTTAACAAATAAACCTGAGACAAGGTCTCTTAAACTGTGAAATTAAATAGAGGAAATTATAGAGGAATATAATATGAAGAAATCCAGGATCAAACACATTATCTTGGGAACTGATGCTTGGATGTGGTGGGTTAAGCCGCTGGCTACAGTGCCTGCATCCCTTTCGGTCCTTGTTCAAGTCCTGGCTGTATGACTTTCAATCCAGCTTCCTGCTTATGCTGGGAAGCAACAGAAGATGACCCAAGTGCTTGGGTCCTTGCACCCAAAAAAGGCAACCCAGAAGAAGCTCCTGGCTCCTGGCTTTGTCCTGGGCTAGCTCTAGCTGCTACAGCCATTTGGGTAGTGAACAAGCGAATAGAAGACCTTTCTCTCTCTCTCTCTTGTTTTCTCTCTCTCTCTCTCTCTCTCAACTCTACCTTTCAAGTAAATAAAATAAATCTTAAAAAATAAAATTATCTAGGAAAATATTTTAGAGCCCTCTAGGTATTTTCACCCCACTATCACTCTACACACACACACACACATACACCTCCTCCCTGCCCACAATAATCCAACAGTGGCTTCCTCCTGTTGCAGAATACAAAGGGATCCTTCTGTGAACAAGGGCTCTCACCACAGAGAGGAATCTGCTGCTCTGCTTTCCCTGTCTTGTTCCTACTTCCTTGCTCTCAGCTTTTACATACTCCCTGCTGCCTATTTTTCTTGCCTCAGTTCTGATTCCATACTCCATCTTGCTTCCCCCTGAGTGCATATCTGGGTCTGGACTATTTTTATGTTGTCCTACTCTCTGGATTTTCTTTGTGGCTGTCCCCATAAGTTCTTTCTTCACAACAATGACTCAGGAAGACAAGATAAGTCCTCACAATAGCCATTCTGAGAGGTGGATCATCCTACAGCACTATAATGGAATCATAGTCTGGAGCCCCATTGGATGCACACAAAGGTACTAAGAATGCTAACCTTGTTGATTTCTTGTTTTTATGGAAAACAATCAGAAACCATAGATGAGAATCCTAAGAGCAGGCAAGTAATTACAAATCTAGCAACAATCAATTCTAAGAAAAGGTAAAAAGAATTTGCAATAATCAGTACGGAAACTATGGTGATGAGGAATGACAGGTGCACTTAGCTTATAAGTGGAATTAAAGAAAACAAAGTGAAGCAAAAGCCAACCAGGGTTGTCCAGCTCTTCCCCCTTTCTGTAGAGGACCAAGCAAAGAAGGGAGGCTGAAATGTCCACCAGTGAGCCCTTGTGAGGGTCAGTACAGCTATTTCTCAAAGATGCTGCGGAAACCTTGCAGAGGATTCGGAAAATTTAGAAACCACTGCTATCATATGGCTGGCGTGTAGTTCTAACCCTGACAAGATGAACACTTGTGCCTTTCATTAATTATTTTAAATGAGCTCCCCTGCAGTGTCCATATGCCTGCTAAGGGCTTCGCTGAGAATCAGGCTGTGATGCCTGTGCTCCGAGAGGATCTGTCTCTGAAGGGAAGGGTTTTTATTCAGAAATCATTCTGTAAATTCTCAGAGACTCAGAAGACTGAAGAAAGAAGAGTCTGAAAAATAGATCATTGTTTTGAACAGCTTGTTTCCAAATCTTCAGAGATCATTCACTAACATACATTATTCTAAGTTCTCTTGTCCTCTCATCACATCAAGCCTGGTGCTGCAGCTGGAAGTCTCTGAGACAATACGCTTTAAGTGGCCTATTCTATTCCTAGTGTTTCACAGGGAAAGAACAAGACCAGTGTGCCAGCGATGTTTCTTTCTCTAGTACGAGTTTTGAAAACTAAGGTTATTTTCGGGGAGAGGTTCTCATCCATGGCGATTCGTAATACATGTTCATGGCATTCTGACTCCAGAATGTGGCAAAATAAAAATATCCCTTTCATGTTCCAGCCTGTTAGCTCTCCTTTCTGAAAGCCCAGATCAGCAGCAGAGCTATAAATCTTAACAGTCAAACCACACTTCGTTTCACTGCAACCTACCAGGCAAGCATGTGTTATTTTCGTGCTTTCCACTTTATTTTTTGTAATTGATTGAGTTTCATGGAGACAGATGATGGCATGTGATGGCTAAGGACTTACTTTCGGAAAGTGATGGGAGCTCTGGGACTTGGAGGTGCTCCCCCTGTGGCTCTTCCCTGAAATACTGCTCAGGGTCCAGGAGGAAAGCAGGTTTATTCACCTCAGGCGGTTCTTTGAGGTCTCTGATGCTTAAGGACCGAAATGCTCCTTCACAACAGCCGAGATTTTGGTGAGGATAGGAAAAAGAGTACAATATCGTTACTCCTTGCAAAGAGCCAGCACATTTTCAAGTTAATTTTTTTAAAATGTAACCTTCCTGTACTCAGCTGGTACAGCTGCCGTGATCAACAAACCCTATAAACACAGCTGTTCAAATAAATCCATGGTCCTTTTTATTCAAAGGGACCAAAAGGAACTCAAGGCTTCCCATTCATTTATTTTGTGTTTTTTTTTTTCCTGCTATTTTCTCTTGAAAATGAATATTCTGCCGTTTTGGAAAAGCTCCAGTTTCTCTTTTATCTACTAGAAAATGTGTTCTTTGTGAAATGGAATCTCTATTTTTCAGTGTTTCCACGTGAAACACTTAACAAAGCATTCAACATTTGGACTTGCAGGTATTTTTTCATTCCTCTATAATATAAACCAGAGTGATATAACTATATTTATTAAGCTCACAAGAAGATGATGGGGATCTATTTTAATCATGCCCTGAAAAGCAAAGTTTTGGTCAATGTGAAAAAAATTTTCTTTTTACTTCACATGATAATGGGAGAATGAAATAGAAATCTACAAAAGCTTAATTCAATTTAGAATTGCATGTTTCTCTGATTCTTAGTTCTGTGATGGTAGGAACTGTGCTTTTGTCATCATGGTGGCCCCATACCTCGGAAAAGGAAACAAATTCATATTTAACACCTACTTTAGAACAAGTCATGGGCGAGGCCAGTGGTTCGCAGACTTTAGCAGACACCGGAGTCATCTGGCAGACTTATGAAAATGTGAACTGCTGTGTACCACCCCTGGCTTTTAACAGGGACAGGGTATGAACAAGGGCTTTGAGGTTTCTGAGAACAAAAAATGGTTTTCATTCATCTTCATTTCTTAAGCACATAAGGGAAACGACTAATATCATGGTATCCTCTCCATCTAGGTAGCTACGGAGGCACTTTGCAAGGCTTCTGGCGTAGCCGACTGTCACTGAGATGCTGTGCAGACCTTGGGCATCCAGCCGCTGAATGACTCTGACCTCACTTTCCTCCTTTGTCAATGGAGATCACAAGACTTTATACTTATGTTTATTTAGGAATAACAATAGCAATTATTTTATTAAGAAATTTGGTTTATAGAGAACTAAGAGTAATAATAAAGAGTGTGAGCATTCCTGGCACATAATAGTTACTTCTCTTATTTGCACCAATCTATAAAATAACTATTAAAATATAACAAAGTCATTACTTACTGGATGATTGTTGTATAACTTCACCATAATAAGGTTTCTGTGTTTTTTTCATAAAAGTATTTCTTTCCTTATAATTCATAGCTAAATTTATGTCTTCCGATGGTCTAGCTCTGGAAGAAAATAACTCATAATGAAATGAAGTATGAACCATAAGGATGAACAGACACTTTCTGGCTGCTAGTATGTTACTTTGACCAAAAAAAAATAGTCCTACTTCTGAGAACCTAATAAGTGACATTTGTGTATATCAATCAAGCCCATATCTTTGAATAAAATGCCTCATGTCCAGGTGATGATGTAAAAGAGTGAGAGCCTGAGAAATCAAGAATCCAATCATGCAAAGATCCTGTCCCCATAGCAACTGGACAGAGAAAACATTATGCAGAAGAAATTTTTGCAAAAACACATACACACTTTCCTTGTACTGTGTGTAAATCACACGGCTAATGAAAACCAAGCATCAGGGTTATATTTCAAAAACTATCCAATGTTAGGCATTGACTTATAGGTAAGGAACCCCAAGTGCAAAGATTATCAGTATGTTTGAGGCTGTTTTATGTATCTATAAGAAAACTTTAGATTAGATTTAATCTACAGAAAGGGTTTTTATCAATGAAAGATGGGGAGTGAAATCATTTTATAGCTATATATAATTCTGTCAGGAGATAGAATTACCTCAAATACATTTAACATTCACTGTCACAGAATTCAATCTTAACAGCTAAAAGTTGTGTTGCCAGCAATCATTATTTTTAACTTAGGAGCACCAGGCCAGAAAACACTAATAGTCCTCAAATCATGGACAGATTATTTTTCTCATGAGTCAGTTGGGACTATTGGTTGTTAGAAAGAAGGCAATGAAAGTTAAGTGTTGCCCTAATCACATCTTCACAAATCTCTTGCTATCAACCTGACACATCCCTGTTGGTGTAACCTTGACCACCTGGCCAAGGGTATTTGCCAAGTTTATAGTAATAAAAGTTTACAGTGACCACTGTACTGTAACTTTTTCTCTGGAAGTGAGTTACCAAACATTGCCCACACTTAAGGGAGATGAGAAAGATGGTGAAGCAATGCTTCCTTGTACAATGGCAGAAGTTACACTAAATCATTGGGAATTAATTACAGAGATTTTTAAGGAAGATTTGCCATCCAAAGGCTTAGGGTAGATGGGCAGTTTTTCCCCAAATCATGCGGGAATGCTTCCTCACACCCATCATATGACAATTCCTGTGAATAAGACATACTATTTGGTCACCCTCTAGGCTTCTAAGACAAGAATGATAGTATCGCTGCCATTTTAAGATAGTGAGGGAATCTGTAACAAAACAGTGGTGGTGGATATTGGAAGAGTAGGCCATGGTGCAATTAGACATTATATTTATTATATAGGCATTCTTTTTAAAGATTTATTTATTTATTTGTAAGGCAGAGTTACAGAAAGAGGGGACGAGACAGAGACAGAGACCTTCCACCCACTGGTTGATTCCTGACATAACACATGGCCTGGTCAACTGAAGCCAAAAGCTTGGAATGCCATCCAGGTCTGCCACATGGATGGAAGGGCAATCTTCTGTCTTTCCGGGTGCTTTAGCAGGGAGTTGGATCAGAAGTAGAGCAATCAGGACTCTAACTGGTACTCATTTGGGCTATTCCACAACATCAGCCCTAGAAATCCATGGTTGCAGAACATGTTTGGTGTAGTAGTTAAGACACAGCTAAGATGCCCATATCTGGTATCAGAGTGTGTGGATGCCGATTCCCAGCTCTGGCTCTTGAATCTAGCTTTCTACTAATATAGGTCTGTGTGGCATGCATTTGAGAAATTAACCAGTGGATGGAAACATTCTCTATTCATCTTTCTTTTCCCCTTGCCCCTCTCCCCCTCTATAAAAAATAAAAAGAAAATAAAAAATACGTTGTCCAGAAATCTGTTATTGATAGAAACTGGAGCGCAGAAGATTAAGGGAAGCCTGAAATTAGGGAGAACGCTCTTGCTTACTTTGAGGCCATTTGTTTTCTGGCTCTCTCATCCAATGGACTTTAAATCAAATATCTTTTGAATTAAGCAAAAAACACTTCCACTAACAAATTTTATCCATAAAAGACAAAAAGTAGGAGGAGAGTAAAAGAGAATCTTCCAGGAATTGCAACAAATCATACTACTTGCTTAGATTGCTTCCTATCAAATGTGGCTAAAACTTCAAGACAAAGGGAAATTCTGTATACAATGAGATCGTATAATCAACGACACATTGCTTCCTTTTAATAGATATCTGATATTGGTATAAGAGGCAACTATGAAAATGTACAGGAAACTGAAAAGAGGTGAATATTCCTGAGATGAGACATGATGGATGAAGCTCAAGAGGGAGTTTAATGAAAGGCTTAAATAGTGTTGTAAGGCTTTTGGCAAAATACCCTACAAGCTGGTGCAGGATAATGGCCTAGTGGGGACTACAACAGCTTTGACATCAATTCCATGAGAAGCGAATGCTGTAACTGATCTCCCTTCTCTCAGCCATGGCTGTAGAGAGGAGCTATACTGACTGTGGTATTAGTGTCTTACCAGGCATAGAAAGGAAAGGTGCCTAGAGTAGTGGCATATGGATAGCAGGTACTTCGCAACAGTAGTAGTGACCTGACTCAGAGAGCAATAATTTTTAAGTATTTTCACGTGATGCTTATTGAACTGGCAACCTAGAGTAGTGGCAAAACACTGAGTCTCGAGCCATAATGCTTGTGTTTCGTTCCTGGCTCTCCTCTTGCTGGTTGTTGACCCTGAAGGAATCACTTAACTTCTCTCTCTCTCTTTTCTCCCAGCTGTGCAATAGCGATGATAAAAGTGGTTATTTCTCAGAATTAGGTGACAATTAAATAAGTTAAATACATGAAAACCTTAAATGGTGCCTGGAGTTCACTGAGAATGGCTTACTAGCACTGTAAGCAAGAATGAGGCAATATTTTTCACTCAGAGTAACAGGTTCCACAGTCAGTTCCACTACCATTCTTGGGAAATGATTAAACAAAAAGTAAGGACAATAGCACAACTCAAAATAATATGCTGCACTAGCATTTTGAATACTTAAATTTCAAAAACTGAGTAGACTTTAATTGGCTTTCATTTGTCAAGCATGACATAGGAGAGTTATTGCCAAAAATTGTAGACAACAGTAGAGTTGATCCCCAAATGCTCTATATCCTATAAGGCATAATTTTAAATGGAATTTTAATGCTTTGTGTGTTTTTCTGATAGCTATCATCTACTCTCTAATTTAATTTTTCAATTGAAATCCACTGGTGGGATAATTAGACAATCAACAATACATAAATAATATTGAATTTCAGCTCCCTCCTAATAATAATAATACAGAAATTAAACCACTGTAGTTATTTCACATGTTTATGAAACATTCATTTGAAATGTGCCTTCTGCTTTTTATATAAAATTACTGGGGAATTAATGGAAATTCCTGCTTCATTTCTTATTTGATTCTTTATCTCAGTTTCTAATAATGAATTCCTCCTTCATCAGCAAGTTTTTTGGTTGGTTTTTTTCAGATTTATTTATTTAAGAGGCAGAGTTATGACCGAGAGAGGGAGTGACAGAGAGAAAGGTCTTCCATCCAACGGTTTACTCCCCAAATAGGCACAACAGTCAGAGCTGAGCTGACCTGAAGCCAGGAGCCAGGAGCCTCTTTCAAGCCCCTGAGCTTGGGCTCAGGGCCCAAGCACTTTGACCATCCTCCACTGCTTTCCCAGGCCACAGCAGAGAGCTGGATAAGAAGTGGAGCAGCCGGGATTTGAACTGGCACCCATAGGGATGCTAGAGCTGCAGGTGAAAATTTAGCCTACCAAGCCACAGTGCGGGCCTGTATCAGCAACTTTAAAAATGGTGACCAAAGCTGGCACTTTGGCGTAGTGGGTAAAACTGCCGCCTGTAGTGCCAGCATCCCATATGGCCGCCAGTTCGATACCTGGCTGTTCCACATCTGATCCAACTCTCTGCCATGGCCTGGGAAAGCACTGGAAGACGGACCAAGTCCTTTGGCCCCGGGCACCTGTGTGGGAGATCCAGAAGAAGTGTCTGGCTCCTGGCTTCAGATCAGTTTAGCTCCAGCCATTTCCACCAGAGTTTGCAGAGTGAACCAGCAGATGGAAGACACCCCTCTCCTCTCTCTCTCTCTCTCTCTCTCTCTCTGCCTCTGCCTCTGCCGCTGCCTCTTCTTCTCTGTAACTCTTTCAAATAAATAAATAAGTCTTTTAAAAATAAATACAAATTTAGGACCCAAGAGCTTCTTCTGAGTCTCCCTTGGGGGTTGCGAGGGCTCAAATATTTGGGCCATCTTACACTGCTTTAGGGAACTGGATTTAAAGTATAACTGCCAGGACATAAATTGACACCCATATGGATACAGGTATCAACATAGAGGTGGTGGCTATACCCAGCACGCAACAATGTTGGCCCCTCAAAGAATTATTTTAATGATGAATTCATATAAGTACTCTACCATATGTGGTAGATATTCAAAGAAATGTTTTACAATTTAAAATTTATAAATGATATGTTTGAAAAGAAGAAAATGATCAAAAAGCTACATGATGTGGGTGGGCACTTGGCATAGTGTTACCACCCTGCTTGGGATGCCCACATCGTATATCAGACTGCCCGAGTTTGAGGTCTGGCTTTGCTCCTGATTCCAGATTCCTACATATATGCCACCTGGAAGGCCGCAAGGTGACGGCTCATGTACTTGGGTACCTGCCACCACATGGAGACCCAAACTGAGTTCTGAGTTCCTGGTTTGGGTCTGACCCAACCTCAAGTACTGTGGTCACTTAGGGAACGCACTCATGGATGGAAGATCTCTCTCTCTCTCTCTCTCTCTCTCTCTCTCTGTGTGTGTCTCTTTAACTGTTAAACAAATAAAGGAAACAAATTAAAATTTTAGGAAAATTTTTAAAAGCTCCCTGATAAATTCCTAGAAAGTTGATATGGACATTGATGCCCATGGACACTCAATTAATAGCAAATTTGTGCTGGCTGTATATTTTTTGAGCAATGAAACGGGTTGGAAACAGTGTATCCTAAGCCTCCACTTTTATGAAATGTACATTTGTTTACTTTTGTAAGGTTGCCTGGGGCTAGGACTAGAGAGTGAAATGCCTAAGTGCTAGCAACAGTTTTGCTACAGGTGATTTCTTTTCATTTTTCTTTTGCTTATTTGTACTTCAAAATTTTCCTATATAGAAAATATCTTATTTTTACAACAAAGAAACATTCTAAAATTCTATTGTCTAAATTATTGATGCTATTTGTAATTGTTCTACATTCGAATTTTTTGCATGAGTCTAGAAAAGATTTGTTGCTATAAATTAGGAAAATTATGTGTCCAGTATGGTTTCTATTTCCTATTATATTCTGTTTATCCTTTTCTTTTGCTTTCTTTTCATTTTTTAAAATTATTTATCTATTTGAAAGGCAGAGTTACAGAAAGAGAGAGAGAGAGACATAGAAATCTTCCATCCACTGGTTTACTCCCCCAAAAGACTGCAACAGCCAGGGCTGGGCCAGGCTGAAGTTAGGAGACAGGAGCTTCTTCCAGGTCTCCCACATGGGTGCAGGGGCCCAGCACTTGGGCCATTTTCCATTACTTTCCCACAGTAGCATTGGGCTGGTTCAGAAATGGAGCAAGTGGGACTCAATCCTTTGCCCATATGGGATTCCGGCACCGCAAAGGGACAGTTTTGCCTGTTATGACACAGCACCATCCCTGTATTTTCATTTTCTAATAATAATATTATTTTTGTATAATCGAAGGGAAGATATATTTCTTTGTACAATCTATCTTCAAATTAGGATTTCTCACTAGTCTTAAATTTATACCCATCTTCATCTTCCCAGCACAGAAAACTATATCACCTACCTAATTCTCAAATATAATATGAAAAAATACTTTAAGCCGGCGCCGTGGCTCAACAGGCTAATCCTCCGCCTTGCGGCGCTGGCACACCGGGTTCTAGTCCCGGTTGGGGCACCGGATTCTGTCCCGGTTGCCCCTCTTCCAGGCCAGCTCTCTGCTGTGGCCCGGGAGTGCAGTGGAGGATGGCCCAGGTGCTTGGGCCATGCACCCCATGGGAGACCAGGAAAAAGCACCTGTCACCTGGCTCTGCCATCAGATCAGCGTGGTGCGCCAGCCATTGGAGGGTGAACCAACGGCACCCTCTCTCACTGTCCACTCTGCCTGTCAAAAATAAAAAAAATTAAAAAAAAATACTTTAACCATGATGGAAGCTGGGAATTTATATATAAACCAGAAGGTAATATAAACCAAAATCCTAGAAGGAGGATCTAGGTATTAAGATGAGAATATAACTTAAAATAACTGAATATAGCTTTAAATCACTGAATATTTCTGTTTTCGATGGAAGAAGGAAAGGCTTATCTTTTCCATTCTCCATCTTTCTTCCTGCATCCCCCTCCATCTCAACACACCCGCCCTGCATGAACAATCACCGAATGTGTTTTTTCCATTTTAGTCTCTCTAAACTCTTTCACACATTTATTATCCTTCCATATTTTTGAATAAAGACAAGAACTGGCGTCATTCTCTCTTTGAATTCAGTAATGTAATTAGTTAAAGGGATACATTCTTCAGAGCATTATTTTCTTGGGAGAAAATGATCTATAATCCCTTCAGTATTGGATAGAAAGCACAAAGGAGATTTTACAGCTGACAACTTCATTGTACTTGTATGTTTTCCACATAGGATTCCTGGTCACGTTCCTAAGAAGAGTGAGAGATTGAGCTGACAAGCCAATTCAGAAGAATATGATTATAGCCCATTTCTTTCAATTAGTTCAATAATCCATAAATGGCATCAGTCTGCACCCTCTGATTGCTCCTTGTAAAAATTATTTGAATTCAGTCACCTGAAGTAGGTAAAAGCAGAAATGTTAAGGAACATGTTCACCTTTTGTTATATTGTTTTATCATTTGAGAATATGCTGTACAATAGAAATGACTTAGTCTCTCAATGCTTACTGAAGCATAGAACCAACTTGAGAAGATGAAGTTGCCATACACCTGCCTAATCTGGTAGAGAACAAGGCTTTGGTTGTAAAACAAATCTGTGATTTAAAAAAAAAAAAACTATCACATCAGCATGAATTTTCATAATACAAAGTGTCAAGGAAATATAAAAAATAGATAGATTTCAAGAAGTAAACTGTTCAAATAACCGACTTTTGTATCCAAGGAAAACCTGATAACAATTTTTTACAGGATAACTGGGTTTGTCAAAGGAATGGGAAATTGGTATTTTGGCTGAAATCCTCTTAAATGGGAATCTGTACCACTTGCCTTCACTTTTCTGGCAGTGTGGCATGAAGAGAAACAATGATCTAACCATGTTACCCTGAGGTTATTTTATTTTCTCATCTGTAAAATTAAGTTGGGTGGGTGGGTGGTGGAGGCATTTTATCCACCTTAAAGTCTTTCATTCCCGACATTCTATGCTTGTATGGGATTGGCTACGCTATATTTATAAATTGAAAAGGCCCTTCTGCCTGAAAGTAAAATGCCACTTGACATTTCAGCAAGCCACAATTCAAGGAAATGGAAGAACAAATACCGAAGTGTAATTTCGTATAACAAAATGTCTAAAGGGAGATTTTTTTTCCTTGCATCTACTTGGCAGCAGAGGCCCAAAAAGTCTGAAACAAAATAATTAATGAAGAAATAAGAAAGTATTCCCTACGGCTGCCTCTGTGGCTCACTTGGTTAATCCTCCGCCTGTGGCGCCTGCATCCTATGTGGGTGCCAGGTTCTATTCCCAGTTGCTCCTCTTCCAGTCCAGCTCTCTGCTGTGGCCCGGGAGGGCGGTGGAGGATGGCCCAAGTGCATGGGTCCCTGCACCTGCATGGGAGACCAGGAGGAAGCACCTGGCTCCTGGCTTCGGATCAGCACAACGCCCGCCATGGCGGCCATCTGGGGAGTGAACCAACAGAGGGAAGACCTTTCTCTCTGTCTCTCTCTCTCACTGTCTATAACTCTTCCTTCAAATAAAAAAAAAGAAAGAAAGTATTCCCTGGGTGGGTGCTTGGTTTATCAGTTAAGATGTCTATGGATGCCCACTTGCCCATCATAGTGTCTGGGTTCAAATCCTAGCTGTGCTGTAGATTCCAGCTTCCTGCAAACGTGCATCCTGGGAGGCAGGAGTGATGGCTCAAATAGTTTGCTTCCTGCCATTCATGTGGATGACCTGGGTTGAATTGCCAGCTCTCAGTTTTGGCCTGTCCCAGCTTCAGCCATTGCAAGCATTTGAGGAGTAAATCAGCAGTTGAGAATGTTTCTCTCTCTCTCTCTCTCTCTCTCTCTCTCTCTCTCTCTCTCTCTCTATCTTTTCTCTCTTTCCTTTCCTCTCTCTGTTACTCTACTACTTCTCAAAAATATGTAATATTTTAATAAATATCCCCCTTACAAAATGAAACATTAGATTGCTTATGCAAGCCATTTTACCAAAGAGGTGGCTCCAAAATGGATCTTTTCATGCTTATATCAACCATTACCCTATGAGATAAACAGACACAGGTTGCAAAATCATTATAGAATATAAAATCAGAGAAAGTTGTGTGTGTGCAGGCAGTCTTACTCCTATGGAAGGTAAGTTTCTAGCTTCCATTAGCATAGACCAGGCTAAGAGCTTAACATACATCCCCAGGGGTAAACACTAGGGGAACACAGCAGACTAATAGCTCACTGCTACCTGAAAAGCTGCACAGTAAAAGCTGTCTTTTGGAAGAAACAAGGATGGAGACTGGAGCAGTTGGCAGAGCAAATATGTGTGAGTTTTCTTTGGGCCAAGCAGAAGTTAACCCAGGAAGAGTTGTGCAAGAGGGGAGGTCTAGCAGTATGACGGAACTGTAATAGAAAAACACTATGCTGTGTATTGCAATAGGTGTGCATGCTGGTCAGTGTGAGCAAAGAGAGACCAGCAAGAAATACCATAGTTTGGAAATGCGTAAAGCAGAAGTCTCTGCATGGAGCCATCAAAGAACTACCAGCTAAAGCAATCTTGTACAACAAAAACAAAGCTGGAGGCATCACAATACAGATTTCAGGACACACTACAGGGCAGTTGTAATCAAAACAGCATGGTACTGGTACAGAAACAGATGGATAGACCAATGGAACAGAATAGTAACACCAGAAATCAATCCAAACATCTACAGCCAACTTATATTTGATCAAGAATCTAACACCAGTTCCTGGAGCAAGGACAGTCTATTCAATAAATGGTGCTGGGAAAACTGGATTTCCACGTGCAGAAGCATGAAGCAAGACCCCTACCTTACACCTTACACAAAAATCCACTCAACATGGATTAAAGATCTAAATCTATGACCCGACACTATCAAATTTTTAGAGAACATTGGAGAAACCCTGCAAGATATAGGCACAGGCAAAGACTTCTTGGAAAAGACCCCAGAAGCACAGGCAGTCAAAGCCAAAATTAACTATTGGGATTGCATCAAATTGAGAAGTTTCTGTACTTCAAAAGAAACAGTCAGGAAAGTGAAGAGGCAACCAACAGAATGAGAAAAAATATTTGCAAACTATGCAACAGATAATGGATTAATAACCAGAATATACAAAGAGGTCAAGAAACTCCACAACAACAAAACAAACAACCCACTTAAGAGATGGACAAAGGACCTCAATAGACATTTTTCAAAAGAGGAAATCCAAATGGCCAACAGACACATGAAAAAATGTTCAGGATCACCAGCAATCAGGGAAATGCAAATCAAAACGACAATGAGGTTTCACCTCACCCAGGTTAGAATGGCTCACGTACAGAAATCTACCAACAACAGATGCTGGAGAGGATGTGGGGAAAAAGGGACACTAACCCACTGTTGGTGGGAATGCAAACTGGTAAAGCCACTATGGGAGTCAGTCTGGAGATTCCTCAGAAACCTGAATATAACCTTATCATACAACCCAGCCATCCCACTCCTTGGAATTTACCCAAAGGAAATTAAATTGGCAAATAAAAAAGCTGTCTGCACCTTAATATTTATTGCAGTTCAATTCACAATACCTAAGACCTGGAATCAACCTAAATGCCCATCAACAGTAGACTGGATAAAGAAATTATGGGATATGTACTCTATAGAATACTATACAGCAGTAAAAAAAAAAAAACAGTGAAATCTAGTCATTTGTAACAAAATGGAGGAATCTGGAAAACATTATGCTGAGTGAAATAAGCCAGTCCCAAAGGGAAAAATATTATGTTTTCCCTAATTGGTGACAACTAACTGAGCACCAAAAATGAAACCTGTTGAAGTGAAATGGACACTATGAGAAACAGTGACTTGATTAGCTCTTGTCCTGACTGTCAAGGAACAACTTAATACTTTATCCTTTTTGGTATTTTTTGTTGTACTTTATGCTATTAGTTTAACTCTTTAATTAACACACAATTATTTTTAGGTGTTTAAATTTAACTGAAAAGTGATCCCTGTTAAATTTAAGAATGGGAATAAGAGGGAGAGGAGATGTACAATTTGGGACATGCTCAATTGGACTTGCCCCAAACAGTAGAGTTAGAAACGTGCCAGGGGATTCCAATTCAATCCCATCAAGGTGGCATGTACCAATGCCATCTCACTAGTCAAAGTGATCAGTTTCAGTTCACAGTTGATAATAATGATAGGATTAAGAGTCAAAGGGGTCACATAAACAAGACTGGTGTCTGCTAATACCTACTGATAGAATTAAAAAGGAGAGAACAAGCAACCTGGGAAGCGAGATACACAGCAGACTCATAGAATGGCAGATGTCCTAAACAGCACTCTGGCCTCAGAATCAGCCCTTAAGGCATTTGGATCTGACTGAAGAGCCCATGAGAGTATTTTAGGCATGGAAAGCTAAGACACTCTGGCAAAAAAAAAAAACCTAAATGAAAAGAACCCAGGAAAAAGAACAGGCCATCAAAGAAGGAGGTACCTTTCTCTGAAGGGAGGAGAGAACTTCCACTTTGACTATGACCTTGTCTAAATAAGATCGGAATCGTCGAACTCAAAATGCTTCCACAGCCTTGGCAACAAGAATGTAGGGTGATTACTGATGCCATAAACAAGAGTGTCAATTGTTAAGTCAGCAACAAGAGTCATTGTGCATTTATGACCCATGTAGGATCTCTGTCCTTATGTTTTGTACAATGTGAATTAATGCTATTACTAGTACTTAAACAGTACTTTACACTTCGTGTTTCTGTATGGGTGCAAACTATTGAAATCTTTACTTAATATATACTAAATTGATCTTCTGTGTAATTGAAAATGAATCTTGATATGAATGGAATGGGAGGGGGAGCAGGAGACGGGAGGGCTGCAGGTGGGAGGGAAGTTATGGGGGGGGGGGAGCCACTGTAATCCTAAAGCTGTATTTTGGAAATTTATATGTATTAAATAAAAGTTTAAAAATCAATTAAAAAAGAACTACCAGCTGCACCCTCAGAAAAAAGGTAAACTTTGCACGCCTGTCAAATGAGAACAACAAGACAAGCCTTTTTCTTCTCCTTCCACATTCATAACTTCATATCCTCAATAAATGAGAAACTGGGATTAGTGAGCTAAAGGAATTCCTCCAATACAAAAGGCTATCATATCCCTGAGTTGAAACATGGAATGAATTTCATAGAAAAGCTATTTTCTTGTCAGTTCTCAGTAAGCCCTATTTCTTTCTTTACTTGAAATAGATAATAAATCAAAAATAACAAAATATTTTATTATTATCATTTTTATTCCTTAAATAGTAGGTTCAGATATCTATCTCTACAAGAATATTGGAGAGAGCACTTCTTTGTGCAAACATTTAATAGTTATTTGCTGAATTCATAATTAATAGCTTCCCAAAAGAGAAAGTATCAGGCTCAAATAGTTTCACTAGTGAATTCTACCAAATATTTTAGGGACAAAATATATAACTTCTCTACAAACAAATCCAGGAAATAGAAGCAGCCCAATACTTTGTATCTCTTCTATTCTATTAATCATATACCAACATCAGATAATGATGTTCCAGGAAGGAAAACTACAGAGCAATATTTTTCATGAACATGTTTGTAAAAAAGCTGCAACAGAAATAAACAACTCCAATAATGTTTAAAAATGGTTATATACCATGACCAAGTGGGATTTATTCCAAGTATGCAAACCTGTTTCAACAATTGAAAATTAATTATTATAATCCATCATATCAACAAAAATAAAGAAGAAAGAAGAAGAAAACAAATGCAAAAAGAAAAAACTTTGACAAAATTCCATGCCCATTCATCATAATAGTTTACAGCAAATTAAGAATAGCAGGGAGCGTCCTCATCTTAATAAAGAGTATTTATTAAAGTCCTATAGTGACTTATGGGAGACTGTATACTTTACTCTAATATCAAGAAAAAAGAAAGAATATTTCCTTTCACCATACTGAGTCAATGTTGAACTGAATGTCCTAAATAATGTAATAAAACCAAAAAGCAAATAAAAACATACACATTGGGGAAAAAGATATAAAAACTGTCTCCACTTGAAGATGACACAATTATGTACAAAGTGCCAAAAGATTAACAGCAATAAAGACCTGGAACTAGGAAGTAATTATAGCAGATTTTCAGAATGTGTGGCTAATGCACAAAAATCAATTTCTTTCTCATATAACAGCAATAAAAAATTAGAATTTGAAATTTAAAGAACATCACTTGTGTTAACATCAAAAGCACTTTGAAATACTTAGCCTAACAAATACACAAACATGATCTACCTGAGTAAAAATGCCATATTTTGATGAAAGAATTCAAAGACCTAAATAAATGGAGAGAGAGTCATGCATAAGAAGACTCAACATTGCCGCCAGAGTTGTGGTATAGCAGGTTAAGCCACTGCCTGCACAGTCAGCATCCCACACGAGCCTAGGTTTGTGTCCCAGCTGCTCCACCTCTGATCTAGTTCCCTGCTAATATGGGAAGGAGCAGAGGATGGTACAAGTGCTTGGGCCTCTTCTACCCATGTGGCAAACCTGGATGAAGGCCCTGGCTTGGGCCTGGCCCTGATCTGGCTGTTGTGGGAATCTGGGGAGTAAACAAGCATATGGAAGAACCCTTTCTCTCTCGCTCTTCTCTGTTTCTCGATCTCTTTGTGCAACTTTGCCATTCAAATAAATAAATAAGTCTTTTAAAAAAAATGAATACTTAATATTATGAAGATATCAGTTTGTCCAAACCTAATCCACAGATTCAACACAATCTCAATCATAATTCTAGTAAGGTTTTATATGGTTTTCAACCAATTGACTAAAATTTACATGAAAAGGCAAAAGACCAATAAAACCCTATAGAATATTGAGGAAGAACAAAATCTTATTTTATTTAATGAACAATAACTGACATCAAAGCATACTACAAAACTATAGCAATCAGGACACTAAAGTATTCCCAAAAGAGTAGACAAATAAATCTAATGTAACAGAATAGAAGGCCCAGAAATAGACCCTCACAAATACAGTGAGCTAAAATGTGGAAGTGGAAACCAACAAGAAAACCTTCATTGATGAATGGATAAACAAACTATAGCACATTAATTAAATGGAATATTATTCAATGACAGAAAGAAATGAATTACCAAGTCATGGGAAGACACTGAGGAACTTTGGATGCTGAATGGTGGAAGCTAACTGAAAAATGCTGCACATTACATAATTCTAACTATGTAACATTCTGGAAGAGGCAGAACCATGAACACAGTGCAACATCAAAGTTTGCCTGGGTTCCGGGGGAAGTGGAACAAGAAGAACAAATGGGGCACAACGCAGTTTTAGAGCTCAGAAAACATTCTGTTAGGAGACTGTGATGTTGAGTACATAACATGGTATTTTTGTCACCTCCAGTAGAACTGAAAGACAAACGCTAAATCTTAATGTAAACTATAGACTTGGGCTAATAATAAGACATCAATATTTATTCATCAGTTATAATAAGTGTAGCATATTAATTTAAGAAACTAGATGAGTCATGGCAGTGAGGATTATATAGGAATTCTTTGTAATTTCTGTGCAATTATTTTTCTGTAAACCTTCAATAAAGCATTTATGCATATGATAAAAACCCAATTGTATGAAAGAAAATACAATAAATAAAATCATCCTCTGAACCTAAAATAGCTGTTTGATATGGAAGGAAAGTGAAATTATGAGGGAATAAATTAGCAAGAGTGTAGAAAACAAACAAAAAATAATGAAGAGACCTAGCATTAGAGAGTAAGTATGAAGTTTAGCAGAGTAAAGAGGAGCAACAGTGAAAGCCTAAATTTCTTTGAGAGTGATGTCTAACATTCAAAGGTAATTGAACTTGTGGCATAGTAACCACTGTGCACCCTACCACAAATCTGTACACAAATCTGAGACACATTCTGAGATAGATACATACATTTTCTTGAACAAAGAGGCTGATTTCCACAATTAGGTTGTTGATAGAATATAAATAAAATACTAAACAGTACTGAATAGAAATCAGTAACTCTATGGAGGCAAGAAATAATATCCAGGGGCCAGCATTGTGGTATAGCAGGTAAAGCCATCACCTGTAATGCTGGTAGCCCATAAGAATACTGGTTAGTATCTTGGCTGTTCCACTTCTGATCCAACTCTCTGCTATTGCACCTGGGAAAGCAGCGAAAGGTGGCCCCAGTGTTTTGGTCCCTGCACCCACATGAGGGATCTGGAACAAGCCCAGTCCAGCTCCAGATGTTGTGGCCATTTAGAGTATAAACCAGATAAAAGATCTCTCTGTCTCTGTCTTTCTCTCTGTAATTCTTTTAAATAAATAAATAAATCTTTAAAAATAATAAAGAAAAGAAAGAAAGAAGATACAGATGTGACCACGAGAACATAAGCCCCAACTCACCCCAACACAGACCCCTACCAATACCCTAAATTTTAGAGAAGCCTCAAGAGGGACACTGGACACTCCACAGAGCAGAGAAGGAAATTTAGATCAATCTTATCTATCCTACGGAGACTCCACATGACATCCCAGTGATGTTTAAAATTACTTACTTGTATGTTGAGCCATCTTTGTTTTCCTTACTAAGCAGAGAATGTTCTTTTGGATCTAAGTGTAAGTCCTCCTTAGAAAACAAAGGGGTTGCTCCTATGCCTTCCTTTTTAATTTCACTTTCCTTTAAGTGAGTAACTCTTTCAGGAAGAAAGAGATAGTTGTCAAAATGCCAATGCTTTGCCTGAAAAAAAAACCAGAGAAATCTATTTTAATTTTATGAAATTTTAAATTTCACTTTCCTTTAATTTAGCATCTCTTTCAGGAAGAGAGTTTCCAAAAGGCCAATGCTTTGCCTGAAAAAAAAAAAAAAGAGAAATCTATTGAAATTGTATGAAATTTATTTTTATCAATCATTTATGTCTATTTACTTTGTGCTACATTACTTTTTGTAATCATAAAAACACACTCACAAATGAATAAGACATGGTTCTTGTTCACAAGAAGGCTACAGTCTTACAGGGTGGAGGTGAAATTCATTCACATAACTTAATAAAGGTAGAAAATGAAGTGTAATAAGAAAGGAACAAAAATGCTTTGAAGAAGTAATAATAAAGTATAAAATGTTGTCATTCTCACTTCAAAATGCTGAATAGCAAGAGTTATATTTACTAAAAAATAAAAATAATGTTTTTATTGAAGAAATGCCAGAATTAATTTCTCCTGCAAGTACTTTCTTTTGCATCCTAATTCCTAAAAACATCTTCAAAATTCAGTCCAAACATTCACAGATTCTCACTACAATTCTCTACAAACATCCATCTAGAAAAAAAAATCCCACTAACAATTCATCTTTTATTCTAAATCTAAAATCTATTTACTCTCCTTATATCAATTCACTTTGTACACATAGGATCTGCTAGAGAATGCAGCCTGTGTGATATGAGAAGGAAATAGGCACCCCAACAACATTGGGTTGGTCTACAATCGAATCAATCTTGCCATAGGATTTTCAAATATAATGCCTGTAGAGGGTAGGCGGATATTATCAATAAGTGAATCATACTTCATGTAAGAGGATAAATGTGTATTAATTAGGAAACGAAATGCAACCTTAGTGTTTAGATGAAACGTGAAGAAAAGTAGGGAAAGGTGGACACCACACTGAAATGGAGATTTCCTTTTTTTGTAAAAGGAGCCATAATTACTTTCAGGGAATACAAATAAGGTACTTAAAAATGTGTGGAAAATGGCATTAAAACATTTATTTTGGTGCAAAAGGAATGTGATAGTTTTTTTTGTAATATGTATTTTGCATGAACTTTTTCATGAAAAAAACTTATCATTCATGAACATTTTGAAGTACTCTCATGTTTTTGGTTTTTTATTTTTCAAGAGAAGCAAAGAATCTGAATCTTTATATGAAATCATCTAATATTTACAAGTGGCCCGCTAAATCAAATTTTAAAAAAATTATTGACTAAGCACAACCAAAATAACTGGCCATCACATCAGTCAGAAGAGGAGTTACTAGTACACACAATCTACCAAGCACTGTAGCGGTTAGAGATTAAAGAGGGGCAATAAAGAACTTCAGGCATTATCTAATGTCTTCTCATTCAATAGTCATCTGGCAGTTTTCTGGGACAAATATATGTGCATGGATAAATTATCTTCACTCCTACTTTTCTTGCTCTAGAATTAGGCACACCACATCACTTACTTTTGAAAATCTAACTTGAAAACCAGACTAAAATCAGTAGCTATGTTATAAAAGTCATTCCAGTTATTTTTTAGAGCTTGCTACATGAGCTATACAGTAAAATTTAGCTTAATGTGATTCTATATAGTTCATGCAGCATGGTTTTATGACTAAATTTGTGTGTTAAATTGTTTAGAAATGTTGTTTCTGAACGTTATGTGTGAGCTTTGCATGTTCTAATCCTCACTGTATATGCAAATGGGGCCCCTTCTTCTTATTTGCCTTCCCCAGCTTTCCTTCTGTAGGATGTCTCTTCTATACCATGAGCAGAGCATCTACTGTTGCTATTTTCCAGCGTCTTCATTTATTCTCCCCCTTTCCTCTCCTCCCTTCCCCTTCCCTGCTTCCTTTCCTGTGCCCCTTGAGACTAGCAGTATCCATATTCAAAGTAGCTTGATAAAAGTCAATGCTTTATTTACAGAAAAAAAAAAAAAAAGCAACTCCATCAGAAGGGGCTAGAAGCCCAGCTATCCACAGCTTTGCAGCCTTTAGCTTGTAAAACCAACCCAGATACGGTGGCTCTTTTCCTGTCTTGAGCAGAAGGGTAAAAAAAAAAAAAAAAGCAAGAAAGAAAATTAAACTATTTTCAGACTTTTTGGGACTGAAGTTTTTAAAAAGAAAGACTTTACAAAATAATTAATGAAAAACACCGATGGAAAAAGATGAACAGTGCTACTAGCACTTATTTCTAAATTAAAATTCAGCTACAGATTATGCTCGGTAGGGACAGTTTATATGACACTCATTCCTACAATGATTTCATTTCTTTCTGCAGTCTCATCTAAGTGACTTTTACTCCAGACTTTAGTCTGAATGATGCCTCATTTCTTTACCTGCCGTTCAAACCTCTACCTCATCTCACTGGAGCCCGTGTAGCCACATAAAGCTATCAGTAGTGCCTAGGCTTCTCCAGTTGCCAGAGCAGGCTTCCAACTCCTTTCTTAGACTGCCAGCTATGTCCCACCCTGTCTCAGGCACCACACACCTACCCACACACCCAGCCGAAGCTTTTCCGGAATGAGAAAAGTCTCGCACCTGCCTAATTTACAGAGCAGAAGACACTGTGTTACACTCAGGCTCCCATACTGCTCAGCCAGACAGGAGTCCACCTCCCCAGAGTATTTTCTGATCTGCCTTTGCTTCCTGTGTCCTAAAGGGTTGCATAGAATTCTTCCAGCACAGGTTGACATCATCAGATTTCAAAAATACTGCAACAACAAACTTTATCTTCCAACACTACAAGAATTATCATGCTCTCATTTGTGAGACTGGTACATGACATAATTTGGCCAAAGTAATTGAAGCCTGGTTTAAGCTCACTACACCACGTTTGAATAGCACTGGTGGCAATCAATCAGGTATATTTTGTCCCCCAAAACATGAAAGGAACAGAAAGAGAATCGCTATGAAGACCAAAGGAAAACTGAGAACATTTTAGACAAAGAATATTTGGGTCTCCCATGTCTCCCACTTCCATAGCCTGGTTTCATGGGAGGAAAGGGTGAAAAATATGAGTTCTGACATGAGGCAGTTTCAGTTAAAAACCAATTTCTACTGCTTACCAGCATCTGAGAGCTCAAGCAATTTACTCAAACTCTCTGTTCCCCTTTCCCCTGAATCTGTAAAATGGGAATAATGAGAGTTGTTCTCTCATGGGGTAGGCAAGCATAAAGATTAAATGAGATAATTCATGTAAAAACATTAGAACTCACGAAAACCTCAGTAGGTGTTAACGTTAGCTCTTGTTACTTGACAGCCTAGACTAGGCAATGAATAGAGTTTTTTTTTTCTTTTAACATTTTCTATATTTGATTATAACCTTGACTACTACTTGGCAATCATAGCCATCTGTCTGTATACTAACATGAGTATCATCCACATTTTATTTTTACTCATATTTGGAATTGGAGGTGTTTTAAAGGTGAAATTTCCTTAGGATTTCTTAGGTGCCTGCAGCCACCATATCCTCGTGTTTCTGGTGGAACAGTCACAGTTAGTGGTTAACCGAACAAGAGATGCCCAGAGCGACAGCTGCAAAATGTAGGTCAGTTTCCCTGACTAATGAACATTAAACAGCTGATGGGATTCAAATAGCAATCAGCCCAAGTTCATTCAGGTAAATACGAGGATAATAAAGAAGCAGTATTGCTACCTGGCCAAAGGTCCAAACAGGAGAATCACAGACGCCAGTCACACAAACACTACAGTCTGCAGAGGATGAGAGGACGAGCAGACACCTACCCGCCTCACACATCTCCAGGCAACTTATGCGGTCCTCATGAGGCTGGAATGATCTTAACAGAGGCGGGGCCTGTGTGATTTTCTTCTTGCTGGAGTTAAGACAGTACTCCTGAGTGAAAAGACATACCAGAACTCTAAAAAAATCGAAATACTGTGATTACAGTGACATAGCATTTTTTGAAAAAAGGTTGATTCAAAAATGGGGAAAATGACATTAACTAACTAAATTGTCTCACTTGGGAAGCTGAAAAAAAAGAAGAAGCAAGGGAGGAAAAATCGAAAGGAAAATTGAAAAAGTAAAGTCAGCAGTTTAGTAGAGAATATCTTGACCATTTATAGGTACTCAAATATTACACAACTTTTAGTAATGTTAGAAAAGTGAGCAGTAAATCAGTGACAAACAGCTACCTATTAACTCAGAATGGCAATAACATTAGAGAAAGAGCCAGCACTCTATTGAAATTAGGTTTACAATTTCTTTCCAAATAAGGCATATCCCAATTATTTACATACAAACAATATATTGTAGCACCTTGCTGATAACTTTGCATTCCTAAATTGGGTTATTGACTTGAGTAAATATTAACAGAAGATTTTTAACAGAAAAATCTGGCTTTCTCCATCAATTATTTGCAAGATGTCTCTGCTAAATACATGGTAATAATTTCTTTAAAATATTCAGACCAGGGATTGGCAGTCGGTGTAGTGGTTAAGACACCACTTTGGACTCTCTCATCTCGCATAGAAGTACCTGGTGTTAAGTCCCTATTCTACCGTGGATCCCAGGTTCCTGACAATGCAGGATCTGGGAGGTAGCAGAACATGCATTCACATGGAATACATGGATTGAATTCCTGATTCCTGGTTTCAATCCGGTATAGCCCAGATATTATGGGCATTTGGGATGTGAACCAGGGAATGAGAGACACCTCTCCTCCCCTCCCTACCACTCTGCATTTAAAATACCTTTTGAAATTCAAAACTAATAAAGACGATGTGAGAAGTTTCAATCTACCTGTATATTCCAGATTTTCAACCACCCATTCAGATCTCCTGTGGTGAGATATCGATTCAATTTATCAGTAGACATAATAATGGATCCAGCTCCACTATGAGCCAAAAATTCAGCCAGAAGTTGCTTTTTAAATGTGTCCCAGAATCTGACAGAACCACTTCCTCCGCATGATACTAGGTTGGCTCCTCCTAACATGTAAGGGAAAACCGAATTAGGAAACTGAAACATTGAAGAAACAGCATCTTCAGTGGTTTACTCTGCAAAGCACAATGGGTTGGAGAGATGAGGTACTCTGAGATCAACTCCCACTGTAAGAGGGAGATAGCCCTATGATATGCTCACTAATTGGTGTTGAGTGTTAAATGATACAAGGTATATAAGATTTTCAATTATAGGTAGTATTCTTCCTTTCATTCACTATTCTGATGTTTTGAAGCTAGATAGAATTAGTCTCTTCCAATAAATTCATAAAATATTAATTTTAACATTCTTTTAATATTCTGATTACATAAAACCCATCTTCCCTAATAACCCACTGGACACATACAAAAATAAAGAAGAGTTCTCATGCACAGACTTGGATGAGTTCGTTTAGTGAAAGCAACTTAGCTTCTGATTTCCCTGGCGAGCAGCATGCCTAGGACTCCATTGAGGAGCTTGTTTTAACTTTTTTTTTTTTATCAAGAATTCAATGCAAGCCTTTATGGCACTTTTTTGGGTTATTAGGTCTAGAATTAGCCTTTCATTTCCTATTCTTATATGATTTAGAGAAGCATTTCGCCTAAATTATTCTTATAAATGAAGTTCTTATTAATTGATGTTTGTAGATGACTTCCAGTTTGCCTCAAAATATACTGCCGATTAACAATCATGTGTGTTTAAGGTAGAAATAATGGCAGGTAGCAAATTGTGTCAGTGGAAACAATTTGGGAATATTGATAACATTAAGAAGAATTAGTGTTGAGGAAATGAGAGTAATTTTAGGATAATAGTTTATATTGTGAGTATAAGTGAGTTCTAAAAGATGGAAAGCTTTAGAATCTGTTTCAAAATAATTTTAAACAATCCATATTTCTAAACTTAAGGTATATACCACTATTACTTATTAATTATGAAAAAATTTTGTGAAATATGTATTTTTTATTTCCAAACTAAATATGGGAAAGAAAATACAGAAAAATATGATTCAAATGTGTTTATTTGTTTCTCAAACATATAACACATATATGTTTACTTCCTAATGTTGAGGGAGAAAACCATATTGTATTACCATTGTCAGCATACATCTCAACAGAAGATATCACTAAGACTCTGATTTACTCTGAGAACTACTAGTAAAGATACTCAAAGCACTACACCACCCCTCTCCCAAAAAACTAACATGGAGAGCAGGCGACTCCCACCCTGGGGTCAATAATTATTCCAAATTTTGCTCTGATCCCAGTCTCCAAGCTCATCATTATTTCCTTCCAGCCCATTTTCGTACTAACTGTCTAAAACAATCAGTCCAACATTTTCCTCTTAAGCTGCATTTGGATTAATCTTTGCCTTAGATACTTGTAATATATATCTTACTGTACCTCCACTCTATTAAAACCACTATCTGCCATGTCTGGAACATCAATTTTCAATTGATGCTCATATCAATAGTTGGACAGAATGTTTCTTACCCTGATCATTACATATATAGCACAGAAGAAATTAGTAATAGTATTGACTCTGGCTTCTGCTCCTGTACCCACCCTTCTCAACTCCGGCTTCCCTTATCCTGGTTTGTGAATTCTCATGACGTAGTACTGTGTTTGTAAACTACAGGCACTCAAACTCCACCAATCTTAAACAGAAATAGATTGGACTTTCTCTTTGCTACCTTATCTACCTATGTGCAATATATATGTAAATGCATGATTACCTGTTGCTGAAATGTTTTTTCTTGCTTCAAGAAAGCAAAGCTTCATAACAGCGTTATTGCCCTGGGTGTTGATATCAAAGGTGCAGGCTCCCATGGTACCTTGATCTGCCATGAGATGGGTAGAGCAGCTCTTCCTAGCACTGAGAAGCCTTTGAGGTTCTGGATCTGTAATGAAACAAAACTGGATTCCTAATAAATAGGAACATCTACTTTTCAAACTAGTACCTGTGAGAAAAAATTGTCCCACCTGTGTCCCTGTCCCTAAGCACTCCATCAAGTCTCAGGACAGACTTCTGGTCAACATGCACCTAGCTATCTTCTGCTATCCATTTTCTATTTTCTCAACCCCACTTTTTTTTTTTTTTACATGCAGAGTGGACAGTGAGAGAGAGAGAGAGACAGAGAGAAAGGTCTTCCTTTGCCGTTGGTTGGTTCACCCTCCAATGGCCGCCAAGGCCGGCACGCTGTGGCAGGCGCACTGCGCTGATCCGATGGCAGGAGCCAGGTGCTTCCCCTGGTCTCCCATGGGGTGTGGGGTCCAAGGACTTGGGCCATCCTCCACTGCACTCCTGGTCCACAGCAGAGAGCTGGCCTGGAAGAGGGGCAACCGGGACAGAATCTGGCGCCCGACCGGGACTAGAACCTGGGGTGCCAGCACCGCAAGAGGGAGGATTAGCCTATTAAGCCGCAGCACCGGCCCTCAACCCCATCTTGAAGGATGATTTGGTTTCATTTTTGTTTTACATATTCCTTATACACTTACTGCATTTTCTCTTGATATGAGCAGGGATTTCATATTGTAGTCACTGCTGACATCTTAGAGATCATTATATGCTCAAGACAAATGTGATTCTAATATCATGGCATTTTCAGCTTATTAATTATTAATATCAATCTTGAAAATATTGTGATGAACATGAAATGTAATGACTGCTTATGTATATTTTAATGATCATTTTTAGCAATACTATTGCTTAGTGAGTTACCCTGGAGAAGACACTCCTAATGGTACTTCAATTATCTAATGATATCATCTCCAGAACTTATTAATGAAAACTGAGACTATTCTCAGAATGAATGAATAGTGTGAACATAGTTCTGAAAAGTCTCTACAGGAGTATCTTCAAAATTCCAAAGTAAGAAATTTATAGCAATGTCTTTAACATCCTTCAAAAAATTACTATTATTAGCTTTTCTCTCTTATCTCTTTGTGTATTTAATGCAAGCCACAATTTAGCTGTTGTAAGAGCAAGATGGTACTCTCCTGAAGGCCAACGCAGAAGAGGGGGAATTCAGCCCTCTCCCTGGAGAGTCAGGTGACCTTGAATGATTAGCTTGTATAACATAAAGCTTGTCAGAGCGCAGCGTCTGCACTTAGGCAATCTTTAAATCTCTTACCTTGATTCTCTTAATCAGTTGTTTCACAAAAATAAGTGCATCTGATGACCAATTCTTCCTAATGTTAGCTTCACCCTCGGAGTTTATACAATTCAGACAATAGAATCTTGCTAGCCCACAAGGAATGACATATTCATTACCCAAATAAATTAGTCTAAGGAAAAACCTTTAGTATCTAAGGAAAGTAAAATAAAATGTGAAAGGCAATTGTCAAGACATTTTGCTTAAATATAAAATATTCATATGCTCTGCTAAACTCCCATAAAATATAATATACTCTTATCTAATGCTCCTCACAAGTTTCTGAAGCAAGGAATAATTTAAGATTTCCAGGTGGCATAATATTTAATACATGCTCTAGATTGAGCCTGAACAGCCTATCAAGTGAACATTTTCCTACCAAGGGGTATCCAAGGTTCACTCAAAAGCAATTTGGCAAGGTTCATTGCCAAAAACTAAACTCGATAAAAATGAGAGGACTGTTCCCTGCTGTCAGTAATTCAGAAACGCTGATGTTGCATAAAGAAACGAAATGGCCCACAATGAAGAATTTGCTAAGCCAAGTAAATCTCAAGGTTCTTTTTAGTCACTTTGACAAGACAACGACATCCTAATCCTTTGCGCTTTTAGCCAATCATCTATAATTTAGGAGCAAGCTACATCAGATACATGCATAAACAACCAGGCCTGCCGTGGTCTGACTCAGGTACAATATTTAGTTTCGAACTTGCACTCACCTGATTTTGATTTCACCAGCCTCTGGTAATCAGGATGAAGGACATGGTGCGCATTTTCTGTGCTATTGTTCCATAGAATAATTTCCCCATCATAACTCCCTACATGAGCCAGGATGGAGAATATAAATAACCAGAATGTTAAACAGAAAATATGTGCAACAGCAAGTAGAAAAGTCATCACGAGTGTAACTTACACAGAATCTCACACACAGTGGATTTTCTTTTTATATTTTTGGAAACATGACTCATAATAACTAGCTTCTTTTTAATTTTAGAGTTTATAACCCTCACAACATAATTTACGCAGGTATGTAGAAATTACTGACACCTTATTTTATTTTATAGTTTAAAAGCACTAAGAATAAAGGCTTTGCAGTGAGACACTTGAATTTGAGTCCTGGCATGATATTTAACCCTCCTTGCTGCCATGATTTCCTCATCTATAAGACAGAGTGGATAACTGTATTTATCTCATAGTGTTGTTTGGAAGAATGAAAAGTACTTAAAATAGTGCCGAACATATTGTAAGACCTGAAAAATGTTGACTACACTGTTTATTATTTAGTAAGAACAAGTAAATCAAGTTCTAGATTTCTGTTCCTGGCATCTCTTAAAATGAGTGTGTGTGAGTGTGTGTGTGCGCGCGCGCGCGTGTGTGTGTGTGTTGGTGTGTGACTTCTCTCAATTCCTTTATTTTTACAATCTTTATTGATTATTGATTTCTGCAATCTTAAAATCGTTACTGCTCTTCACAGAACAAGAAAAGGATCTAGTGATGAAGCTAAGTTTGACTATGCCTGTCCCAAGAAGGAGCAATGGGAATGCCCAGATCCCTGCTCTCTGTGGCTCAGTGAGGATAGCCCACCACTGAGCTGTCAGTAACAAATGGAAAGTATGGAGGAGCTGAGCTTGAGTGGGATGTGCCCATAGAGACAAGCTCAGAAATTTGGAGAGAGGAGAGAGAAATGCATACTAAACTTCATATCATCTCGGAAACAGCAACATCTTTAGTTCACAAATTGGCCAAAAAGAGTGGAATTCAGTTGTCTGTGGGGGTAGCCATCTTCGCCCATGAAGCATTTTACAATGCTCCTCTTCAAAGTGATTGACCAAATATTTTCACATGGGACTGAAGAGATGCGATTGAATGAGGAAATTATCTATCCACCCATGCAATGGTATTTTCTGACACTTTCACAAAAACAACTACATGGCTTTATACTTCACTGTCTCCATCACATTTCATGATGTGATCCTCCCTGCAGGGATGGACTTCCAGTGGCTATAAAGAAAGTTCACCTTCAGAGTTGACCCTTCCAGAAAGTAATCAGAAGTACTGAAAAACAGCAAACTTTAAACAGAGATAGATCCTTGAACTTCATATGGTTAATATTTCATGGATATCCTGGCTCTTTTCCTTTAAGTTTTCATCTCTCTTAATTGATAACATTTTTGACTCCATATAAAAAAATTCAGACTGTCCAAACATGGACTCTAAAATTTCAGGGTATCCTGCAATCTGTTTTTATGAGTTTCTTTCTTTGACCAGAAATAATACAGCAATTTTTATTCTTTTTAGCATGTCACATCAAAGCATGCTGATGGATCATTTTAAGACCTTGTTTTTGTAGATACTCTTTAACAAACTACATTGTCAGAGCTAAACTATGCCAAAAGGTTACTAGTAGTTGCTGTAGTTACTACTAATAATTACTGATAAATTTCTTATGTGCCAAGCACGGTGTTAAACTCTTACATAGATAATCTGTACTGTAAATAAAAATATAGTTGGATGCCAGTGCCGTGGCTAAAGCACACCGGGTTCTAGTCCCGGTCGGGGCACCAGATTCTGTCCCAGTTGCCCCTCCTCCAGGCCAGCTCTCTGCTGTGGCCAAGTAGTGCAGTGGAGGATGGCCCAAGTCCTTGGGCCCTGCACCCCAAGGAAGACCAGGAGAAGCACCTGGCTCCTGCCATCGGATCAGCGCAGTGTGCCTGCGGCAGCGTGCCAGCCGTGGCAGCCATTGGAGGGTGAACCAACCAACGGCAAAGGAAGACCTTTCTCTCTGTCTCTCTCTCTCTCTCACTGTCCACTCTGCCTGTTAAAAATAAATATATATAGATATAGATATAGATATATAGTTGGATTATTTTTACCAAGGAAAATTATGCCTTAGAGTTTGTATAACTTGCTCAATATCATGCTGTGTCAGAATGGTAGAACATGGTAGAATCAGGATGTGAGGCCAAAGAGCCAACCAGATGAACTGGTGGTCATCACCATGAATGCCTTGTCCTAGGGCCCAAGCAGCATTAAGTACCACAATTGTTTCTTTAATAAGTCCATTCATTTTGCAGTTGAGATTTTTTTTTAAAGTGTGTGAGCCAAAACAAATCAAACTGCCTCCCTTGATGGTCAAGTGAAGGTTCCATTCACCTGTAGCAAGAGTTTGCGGGGGTAAAAATGCAGCACACAGAATGTCATCCTGGTGCTGTACTCCTCCTTTCCATTCCTCAGACTGGATGAAAAATTGATTGAAGTTCTGGGGTCTAAACACAGTAATACCCCTAGTAAAAAAAAATATGGAATTTAGCCATTATGCTAAAAGTGATACAGATATCGACTAGCCATTATCCATTTGGGTGGTGAGATTTGAAAGGCCAAAAACCCAATATTTTATCTGAGGTAATCAGTAAAACTGAGTTCCTATACTGAACTATCTTTTGGATTTTCATGTTTAATTCTCCAGTGAATTATGAATATGTAACAACAGAAGTTTATCCCTTTTACAGCCATTAATATCAAGCATGTATCCATTTATCAGATTAATTATCCATCACCAAGACTCTAAAGCAAAGTCCCAACATGGAACCATGAAATCACCAGGAGTTTTGCAGCAATAACAATTAGGTGGTACTGGTGAGGGTCTATGGACAATTAATGTTTGGACTTTAAACAAAATCAACAGGTTTCTTTCATCAAGCTTCTCAGGACATTTAACATGTTCACATTCCCTGTGGTATCTCCCTAGCTTGCACAACCTCAGTCTAATCTGTTGGATTCCACAGAACCTTACCAAACTACTATTGGTGGCACTCACCAAAAGCCACTCCAAAGAAATTAGACACAGGACAGATACATTTTAAACTGACAAAAAAATGGTTTTAGAGAGATCAGTATCTTGGGGCACTGATGATGAATTAGAATACAAACCAGAATGGGTAGAAAATGAAATACCTTGGGCCTGGTGGGAAAGGGGATGCACAGAAATTAAATTGGGGGACAGGATTTGATGATTTGAACCGTGTCTACCAGCCTATGATAAACCTCTCTTCCTTCTAGGGTCAACCACATCTCAAATGAGAATTTGTATCACACATTTGGCATCTCCCACTCTGACTCTCTCTTCGCCTCCCTGCAATTTTGCTTCTATTCCCACTACTCTGAAGGCTTCCTCATTGACCTACCATTGTTTTGCCTTATCCGTGAATGGAGACTCTTCCACTCACTCCCACCCCTTGAAACTGTTGTTTCCAATACATTATGCTTTTCTTCCTGCCTAGGAAGAAATCTTTCATTCCCTATTCTCTATTTTCCCTCCAATTCTTTCTCATGTCACTTGCAACACTCACAATATTGTCATTCCTCTGTTCCTCTCTACCCACTCAAACTGACTTAATCAGAGATCATGTAAAACCAAAAGTTCCAATTTCATTTCCATACGAACAGCTCTTAAATTGATCTTCAATCATAACCTTCTCCAGTGGTGCATAATTTCCACTTGTCTGTTGATGGTTCTATCCTATGTCGATATCAGCAACAGATCTTAATATACCAAAAACCCAAATTTGCTATTTTCTCTCCACACCAGTCCTCTGCCTTGATTTCACAGTTTTGGTTAGTAGACCAGCACTCTAGTATCCTGAGCGTCTTTCCCTTCCCTGGTTAAAGCAAATACTTAGATTCTACTACTGCCATGTGTTATCTATTCATTCCTCCTTTTTTATTTTAAACAGTCAGTGACAGCTACCTAGTTAAGTATTTACAACTTCATGGTTGAACAATTGTAACAACTTCCAAACCAATTTCAATTCCTCTAGTCTACCAGCTTCTGGTATATCTTTCACCCTGCTAATAGATTAATCATTCCATTCTGGACTCTTAATACACATTCATTATATATGCATTTCTTATTTTCTATGTGAAAGTGATTATTCATGCTGAATGGGATAGAAAACCAAGAAAATAAGCGACTAAAATACAAGGTAAAATGTTATAAGTGCCAAGGAGGTAAAAATACATCTGCCATGCAAGTCCACAGTAGAAATCACAAAAGGATGAGTTGAGATCTGATACTCAAACTGGAACATAAAAATGAGCAGAATTTTGAAGATGAAAGTGCTTCAGGTAAAGGAAACAGCATGATGAAAGGTAGAGTAAATGCAATATTTTAAAATGTTTGCTGAAAAAATTCAGATATGTAGGCCTATTATTCTTAAGTCCAATCTACTTTTCAAAAATTCGTATTTATTTGACAGGCAAAGCCTTACAGAGACAGAGATGCTGTCTTGCTGGTTCACTTGCCAAATGCCCATAACACCCAGGCTGAGATAGCCAAAAGCTGGGAACTAGGAGCTCAATCTGGGTCTTCTGCAGAGGTGGCAGGCACCCTTCTTGTGAGCATTCAATTGCTGCCCCCCAGTGTGTGCATTTTCAGGAAGAGAGAATCAGGAGAGCTGGTAGTCAACCCAGGGCCTCCAATATGAGGTGTGGCTATCTTGATTGACATCTTAATCACTAGGTGAAATACCCACCCTCGAACTGCTTTTTTAGAAGTATTTTTCTCTGCTATTGTGTCCTTGGCTTTCAAAGTTATGTGAGGTGACATCAATAGAAACATGGAATATAGAATTGAAGGATAACTTTGTTTTGGTTCAAAAAAATCAAAATCCAATCCAATCGAATCAAAATAAAAAAAATCAATACATAGATTTTTTTCATAATAAAGTTTAATTTTTGAAGACCCCCTTATGTGCTAGGATTTCAAATATTTTGCACCAAAATAAACTTATCTTTTAATTCCATTTTCCACAAACTTTTGAAGTATCTTTATATATGAATGGGCCATGAAGCCACAGAGTAAATATGGCACATCTTTTATTTAAAGAGCTTGGGAAAAATAGATCTCTGTTGAAATAAGGATAGATGATGTACTATTGACAGAATGCAAAGTTGGCATGAATTTTAAGGGTAAAATACAAGATTTCAAGTCAATTTCTTGCTTTCAGGAAATGTTTTAAACTTTTAGAGGTAGTCAGGGGCTGTTTCCAAAGAATTTTTTTGTCCAACCCAAACAATATTCTTCTTGCTCTTTAGCTACCCTGTAAATTCTACCAAGCACAAAATAGGCATTTAAAAATATTTGTTGAATCAATATAATAAAAATATTAAAATATTTTCATGTTATTAATGAGGCTTAATAATAATATAAATGTCATAAAGTTTTGAAATTGCAGTTTAATTTCATAATAGCTTTGCATGTATGTAATTTTAGTTTGAATGAGAGATTATCCTTTGGGCATGGAAAGTGTGCGGTGAGAGAGGGATGGCAAAGTTCAACCCTAGGAATTTCTATTAACTCAGGCAAACTTCAATATCAAATGTCTTTTTGCCAAAATTCCCACATTATACATACTTCAGATATATTCAGGAACTATCACCCAAAGGCACAAGATGCTTTTCATAGGTGATATGAAAGTAGCTCTTCTCATATTTGACCTTGTATGCCAAAATGTTGAGAAACTAATTAGCTGACACCTTTCCCTTAAAACCTAACCTGAAATATACATTTGAAATGACAGTTGTCCTTAAAATACCTTAAGAATCCATATAGTAGTTCTTACTTTTTCCATTTCAAAGATAACTTTTTTTTTTAAGTTGGTACTTTTGCCAAGAGTTAAATTAAAGTTCAGAATAAACCAATCTTAAGGCCATTATCAGAGTTGAAGAGACCTATTCTTTCTGGCACTGAAGAAGTTTGCTAGTTCCATTCGTCTTCACACATTTAAAATCCTGAGAGTACTGCTACTGAATTGTCATGTCATTTTACTGAAATGATGATCACATCTCTAATTCACAATTTAAATGTGATGACCAATTATATGAGAACAAAATTAGTTTACCTGTCAAGTATATAAAAGCATAAAAAAGCAAAGAATATTTAACAAAACCAACCTTTTTTCTAGGAAGGATGAGTTAGAAAAACAACTTTTACCAAAACTTATCAAGCAGAAATTGTCATTAAGACAACACAAGAACACAATCAACTGTTTATTACTCATGGGTTAATTGTTCATGTGTTGTTAGTCCAATTATCATAAGCCTTGTTGATACCTATCCTTTAACACATTGCTTTTTAGTCTGAAAGGGCATATCTCAAAGGAAAAGAATTAGCTTCATTTAAGGCAGCTAATTTTGACTCTTTTTTCCTATTTTCTAAAATATGTGAAGTTGAATTTTCTACTCTGAAATTATCACAGAATTTGTTTTAAGAATTATTTGTGAATTCCAAACACCTTCCCTCTTCTGACTTCTCACATGATTATTTTACAATAAATCACAACCTGGACATTTCTGTTCCAATTATTTTTGTTTTGTTTCATAAATGTTTTGTTTAAAAACAAAAACGGGCTAGCACTGTGGTGTAGAAGGTTGAGCCTCCACTTGCACTGTCATCATCCCATGTGGTTTCTGGTTCGGGTCCCAGCTGCTCCACTTCCATTTTAGTCCCCTCCTAGTGTGTCTGGGAGAGCAGCAGAAGATGGTCCTTGTTCCTGGGCTCCTGCCCTCACATCAGGGACCCAGAGGAGGCTCCTGGCTCCTGGCTTCTGGCTTCTGCCTGGCCGAGCCCCAGTCATTGCTGCCATTTGGGGATTGAAACAGAGGATGGAAGATCTATGTCTCTCTGCCTCTCTCTCTGTGACTCTGTCTTTCAAATAAATAGATAAACCTTGTTAATAAAGAGTTTAGAAAACATATAAAATTGTAAATATTTGTGGGCTGATATGTGATATTATTTATCCTTTCAAACACTTAACATTTATTCATAGTAAAAATATCTGAAAGACCTACCTTCTGATTTTGAATAGAAGATTATACAGTGCATTAACATTATCTATCTTCACCCTACTGAGCAATAAATCCCCATAACTTCTTATTCTTGTCTAGCTATAACCTAGTACCTGTCAACAAAAACCTTTCCCAATCATTTCTCTCTTTTTTTTCACATTTTTATTTATTTATGTGAGAGGCAGAGTTACAGACAGTGAGAGGAAGAGACAAAGAGAAAGGTCTTCCCTTTCACTCCCCCATTGGCTGCAATGGCTGGAACTGCACAGATCCAAAGCCAGGAGCCAGGAACTTCTTGAGGGTTTCCCACACAGGTGCAGGGGCCCAAGGACTTAGACCATCTTCTACTGCTTTCTCAGGCCAAAACAGACAGCAGGATTAGAAGAGGAGCAGCCGGATCTCAAACTGGCCTCCATATGGGATGCTGGTGCCACTGGTGGAGAATTAACTATTGTGCCACATGCCAGCCCCAACCCAATCCTTTCTTTCCTACTTCTCTTTCCACAACTATATATATATATATATTTTTTTTTAATTTTTGACAGGCAGAGTGGACAGTGAGAGAGAGAGACAGAGAGAAAGGTCTTCCTTTGCCGTTGGTTCACCCTCCAATGGCTGCCATGGACAGCGCACTGCGGCCGGCGCACCGCGCTCATCTGATGGCAGGAGCCAGGTGCTAGGTGCTTTTTCCTGGTCTCCCTTGGGGTGCAGGGCCCAAGCACTTGGGCCATCCTCCACTGTACTCCCGGGCCACAGCAGAGGGCTGGCCTGGAAGAGGGGCAACCGGGATAGAATCCGGCACCCCAACCGGGACTAGAACCCGGTGTGCTGGCGCCGCAAGGCGGAGGATTAGCCTGTTGAGCCACGGCGCCGGCCCACAACTATATTTTTAACCACTATTATTTTTTAAGATTTATTTTATTTATTTGAAAGGCAGGGTTAGAGCAAGAAGGAGAGATAAAGAGAGTTGTTCCATCCACTGGTTCACTCCCCAAATGTCCACAATGGTCCAGGCTGGGCCAGGCCAAAGCCAGGAGCCAGGAATTTCATCAGGGTCTCCTACATGGGTGCAGGGGCCCTGGTACTTTTGCCATCCTTCACTGCATTCCCAGGCACATTAGCAGGGAGAGTGGAGCAGCCAGGACTCAAAATAGCACCCTTATGGGATATTGGTATTGCAAGCGGCTGCTTAACCCACTACACTACAATATCAGCCCCAGAATTATATTTTTTAAAGATTTATTTTATTTATTTAAAAGAGTTACAAAGAGAGGTAGAGACAGAGAGAAAGGTCTTCCCTCCATTGGCTCACTCCCCAGTTGGCTGCAACGGCCAGAGCTGCACAGATCCAAAGCTGGGAGGCAGGAACTTCTTGAGGATCTCCCACGCGGGTGCAGGGGCCACAACACTTGGGCCATCTTCCACTGCTTTCTCAGGCCACAGCAGGGAGCTGGATCAGAAGAGGAGCAGCCGGGACTAGAACCAGCGCCCATATGGGATGCCGGCACTTCAGGCCAGGGCTCTAACCCACTGTGCCACAGCGCTGACCCCAACCTTTAATTTTATATATATATATATATGTGTATATATATATATATATATATATATAGAGAGAGAGAGAGAGAGAGAGAGAGAGACAGGCAGAGTTAGACAGTGAGAGAGACAGAGAAAAAGGACTTCCTTCCATTGCTTCATTCCCCAAATGGCCGCTACGACTGGTGCTATGCCAATCCGAAGCCAGGAGCCAGGTGCTTCCTCCTGGTCTCCCATGCAGGTGCAGGGCCCATGCACTTGGGTCATCCTCCACTGACTTCCCAGGCCACAGCAGAGAGCTGGACTGGAAGAGGAGCAACCAGGATAGAACCGGCACCCTGACCGGTACTAGAACCCGGAGTGCCTGCACCGTGTAACACCAATGAGATCATTTATTTTTTTAGACTTCACCTGTGAGTGAGATCATGTGATATTTGTTTTTCTGAACCTGCTTTATTTCACTTAGCATAATGACCTCCAGTTCCATTCATGTCGTTGCAAATGACAAAATTTCACCTTTCTGTAGCTGAGTACTATTCCACTGTGTATGTACCAGTTTCTTTATCAATTCACCAGTTGATGGACACTTAGGTTGTTTACAACATAAAACATGGGAGTGCAGATGTCTCTTTGAAAGATAGATTTCATTGCCGAGGCTATGGAAGCCTTTAGGGTTTGCTGACTTCAATCTTATTCCAACAGGGTCATAGCCAAAGTGGAGGTTCTCTCCTCCCTTCAGAGAAAGGTACCTCCTTCTTTGATGGCCCCATTCGTTCCACTGGGATCTCACTCACAGAGATCTTTCATTTAGGTCTTCATTTTTTTTTGCCAGAGTGTCTTGGCTTTCCATGCCTGAAATATTATCATGGGCTCTTGAGCCAGATCTGAATGCCTTAAGGGATGATTCTGAGGCCAGAGTGCTATTTAGGACATCTGCCATTCTAGGAGTCTGCTGTGTATCTCGCTTCCCATGTTGGATCATTCTCTCCCATTTTGATTCTATCAGTTAGTATTAGCAGACACTAGTCTTGTTTGTGTGATCCCTTTGACTCTTAGACCTATCAGTGTGATCAATTGTGAACTGAAATTGATCCATAGCCTCGGCAACTCATGACTAGACCCTAGGGAGACTCCTGACGCCATAAACAAGAGTGTCAAATTGTTAAATCAACTTCAGGAGTCACTGTGTACTTATGTCTCATGTGGGATCTGTCCTTAATGTGTTGTCCAATGTGAAGTAATGCTATAACTAGTACTGAAACAGTATTTTTACACTTTGTGTTTCTGTGTGGATGCAAACTGATGAAATCTTTACTTAGTATATACTGAATCAATCTTCTGTATATAAATATAATTAAAAATGAAAAAAAATCTTGGTGTTAAATTGGAAATTGCATAGAAAATTAATCAATTTAAAAAATATATATATCATGTAGAATCTCTGTCCTTAATGTGCTATACATTGTGAATTAATACTATAACTAGTACTCCAACAGTATTTTTCACTTTGTGTTGCTATGTGAGGGCAAACTGTTGAAATCTTTACTTAATATATACTAAACTGATCTTCTGTATATAAAGAGAATTGAAAATGAACCTGGATGTGAATGCAAGGGGAGCGGGAGTGGGAAAGGGGAGGGTTGCGGGTGGGAGGGAAGTTATTGGGGGGGGGGAGCCATTGTAATCTATAAGCTGTATTTTGGAAATTTATATTCTTTAAATAAAAGCATTATAAAAAAAAAAAGAAAGATTTCATTTCCCTTGGATAAGTACCCAGTAGTGGATTACTGGGTCATATGGTAGTTCTGTTTTTAGTTTTTTAAGGAATTCTTATCTTAATAATAGAAACTAGGACAGATGTTCAGCACAGCAGTTAAGATGCTGGTGAGGATGCCTGCGCCCCTTCTCTGAGTACCTCAGTTCATGCCTTGGCTCCAGTTTTGATGTTAGCTTCCTGCTAATGTGCACTCTGGTAATAACTCAAGTACTTGGGTCCTTGCCACGTTGGAAACTAATTTCTTTCCTGTGATTTTATGTGTGAATTTACAACCAGTCCATTCAGGACAGAGCTTTTGGCCTAGAATTCTAACTCAGATTCCTGCTGGTATGTGACCTTAGAGGGGTTACCCGACCTCTTCAGGTCTGTGCCCTCCTTTGTAAAGATGGTTGATAATACTTAGCTTTCTGTTTCATTGAGAAAAGAGAATAGGTTTCAGTAAATATACTGCTGCTTCTTACCAGGAGTGTGAATGTGAGCAATGAATCTCACAAATTCTCTGTTTCCCTGTCTATTCAACAAGCATGAATTAATTCAACAAATATCTTTGAACACCTAATAAGCACCAGGAATTCTTAAACTTTTTTATTTATTTACTTTCATCTACTTGAAGGGCAGAGAGAGAGAGAAATCTTCCATCTACTGGTTCACTCCCTAAATGTCAGCAATCTCCAGGGTTGGACCAGGTTGAAGCCAGGGACTCAGAGCTCCATCTGGGTCTCCCCCATGTGTGGCAGTGGTGCACATACTTGGGCCACCATCTGCTGCCTCCTAATATTCATTAGCAGGAAGCTGGATTGGAGACTGCAACTGGCACTCCAACATACGATGCAGGCATCTCAAGTGGTAGTAGCTTAACCCACTGTACCACAATGCCTGCTCTAGAACCAGAGATTTATATAATAAGACAGATGAGTATATACATAAATGTCTCTGTGTGTGTGTGTATTCCTAAATTAAATAAAGTACAAGAAGCTAGAAAGCACAAAGACAAAAGAGAAGCACATTTCCATCTGGGAGTTAAAATGAATGTTCTGGTGAAGAAGACATGTGAATGAGTCTCAAAATAGGAATAAATTCTAACCATATGATAAAATTTGAGGAAGGCTTTCTGGATAACAGGAGAGAAAAGAGGTAGGGTAAGTGTGAGACAGTGTAGATTTTATAGGAACACTCTGACAGCAAGCTGCTATTTGATAAAGCTTAGAATAGCACAACAATGATGAAAATGAAACTGAAGACTAAAGCATAACTAAAGGCTAGAGGGAGCTTTGACGTATTTTATAGATACTCTGAACGGTTTTAAACAAGGAGGCAACATAGAAATCACTATAGCTAAAGTATGCAGAGTCTGTAGAAGGGGTAAGAGGTGGGCATAAGAAGAGAAAAGGATCCCATTAGAAGGCTGTGGCATTCATCAAAGTAGGAATGATGCTCTGAGTAACACAGTTGTGGTACACATGAGAGAAGGCTTAAGAAATATTTCGGATGTAAAATAGGCAAGTCTTAGTGACTATCTAGATGTGAAGTTGAATGAGAAGAGAGCACCAAAGTGGATGTCTAGGGTCTCTGGCCATTCACTGAAGCTGCAAATCTAAGAGAAGAGACGGCTTTGGAGTAGAGGAATATATAAGGAATTCAGTTCATAACATGCTGGGCTTGGTATTGCAGTCAGACACCTCCAGCAATCAAATGGATAAGTGAGCTCAGAGAGATAAGAGCTGAAGACAGAGATTTTTAGGTTTCTATAAAATACTGCCTACCTTCCAAGATGAGACTAAGAATTAAATTAGAGAGTGTGTGTGTGTGTGTGTGTGTTAAGTGTCTAATGCTACAGTGTGCCATAAATAACATAAATCAAGTGGTGTATTTAGGTACCTCACTCAATAAATGTAATTTCAACTTGTATTTTATCCAGGGCAAAATTATCAAATCAACCTCTATATTTAAATAGAGGCTGAAGTTAAACCCACAATTTAACCTATTGGATCTCCTTGGGTTTAAAGAAACACTAATAAACTGACTGTCAATCTTTCAGTTATTTCTTCTCTTATCACTGAACTATTAAGGAGCCAGCTTAATGGTCCATCCTTCACCAGCTGGAAGCAAACAGTCATCTGCCCTCTTGCCACTTTTATTAAATGCCTTTAGGTAAAAAGGATCCTTTCTTGGAGGCATAAAATTCATCCTAACATAAAGCCTCTGACTTAGAACTTATTTTTTTTAGAGATTTATTTATTTTATTTGAAAGGCAGAGTTATAGGGTCAGGGGGTGGGGGACATAGAAAGAGAGAGAGATCTTCTATCCATTGGCTCTCCCACCAAACGGCCACAACCACTGGAGCTGGGCTGTGAGGAAGCCAGGAGTTTCTTCTGGGTCTCGCACATGAGTGCAGGGGCCTAAGCACTCAGGCCATCTTCTACTACCTTCCCAAGCACATTAGCAGGGAGCTGGATAGGAAGCAGAGCAGCTGGAATGGAACTTATCCCCATAAGGGATGCCAGCATGGCTGGCGGCAGCTTAACCTGCTAAACCACAGCAACAGCCCCAGAACTCATCATTTTTAAACCTATCAACGGAAAAGTGAAATGTAATATTACTTGGAAGATGTTTATTCAGGTTTAAATTCTGACTAAGGAATCCAAGTCCTGATAAGGTTAAGAGGAGGAAAAGGTGGAGGAAGATGGGAGGAATGATTACTTTTTCCTATTCTCATTGCAGTTTTCCCAAAACTTCTTCCTCAAGATCATAGAAAATGAACGCCCACCAACACAGCTCAGTAATATGGATCTTTCTGTTAATGACTCTTAGGTGACTTTATACAACTGCTCTTTTAAATTTTTTCCTTATAAGCCACCTAATAAAGCTTATATTTAATATTTATTTCTAATGATAAGTATCTTTTAAAAATCATGAAAATGCTAAGTTTTGACTTACATCAATTTATACAATTCTTTTTGCAATGTTCAGAATATAAATTGGATCAGCTGATACCATATACACCTGCCACAGTTTTAGAGAATTAAACTTGCTCATTGTCATGTTCTAATTATAGAGATCATTAGGCCATGGACTACTGGAGTGGCTGTGAGTTGATAATGGATCACACTGCTTCCAGAGGTGTGAGAACTCTTGTCCTTCAATGTCAAGCATGATTTTGTTTCTCAATAAGAAGTAGAACAATCTTTTCCTTAATATTAAACTACCCTTGAAAGAGAAGCAGTGTGTGGCATTATGTTTCCTGCTCCTCGTGTGCACATTTGCATTAGTAGAAAATTCCTCTCTGTGATTGACAAAAATCCCCAAAGACACACTGTTGGCTTTCTAGATATAAAAACTGATTTACTCCTAGCTGAAAGTCATTAAGATCATAATTTTATAGTAAATAATGTTGGGCAAATGATTATTACAGCAATATTTTGAGAACCGTTGAATTAATGGATATTATATTTTCGAAACATATCACTCTTTCATTTTCGTAGTACCTATATACTGCCATAGAAAACATCCCGCTTATGATCCCTTAGTTCTCTTAGGAAAAACAAGGAAGTCATTGTCTTAAAACAAAATGGAAGAATTGTTCCTCAAGAGTAAGTGGGCCGTGAAAGGCCATTTCTGCTCTGTTAGGAAGGAAGTACTAACATAGTATTCAGTGTACTATTTCCCTCTTGGACTACAATTGAAAATAAGTAGTAAGAGAAGAATGAGATTTCTTTATGGTTAAAGGAATGCAGCTTTTACTCATTAAGAATTTGTTGACTATAAGTTTTAGAAACTCCCGGAACTCAGAAAGTGCTATTGCTTCCCACGTGGAACGATGGAAGAAGAGTCAAATTCCCAAAGCCAGGAGGAAGTCCCATAGCATTTTTCAAAACCACTCAAGCTACATGATCTTATAATATTTTATTCACTAGGCATCCAGGCAATTCCAACTAGAGTCTCACTCACCTAGGTCACCAGCAACTCCAAATCAGCCAAGTTGTCTACACTCTTTTTTGTTTAAGATCTTGATTATAATTCTAATAAAAACATTCTCTCTTTACCTTCCTACAGTTTTGCACGAAATATATCATACCTCTGCCAGCCTGTAACCAGGATTGTCTTCTTAAGAACAAGGATCTGTGAAATATCCACAGCTCCATCTTGCCCAACACTTAGTGTGTGGTGACAAAATCCATTGAAGTCCCATACCTTTAACAGAAGAATTGAACCACTTTTGAGATAAGGAAAGAAAATGTCTTCTTCAATTAATAAAAAAAAAAAACATGATTAAATAGGATTGTTTTAATCTTTCATGTTTACATTCTGATCTGGGATATATTCACTCAGGATACCTAATAATTGAGGAAAATGCTCTCATCATTTGAATTTAGCCATTACATTTATTATTCTTATAATACATGAAGGACATTTCAAAAGGTTCATGGAGAATAGAATCCAAAGAGAAGTTTATTTTGGAGCAACAAATTTGAAATCCATACAATGCTTTTTCAAAAACCTCATTTTCCACGAACCTTTTGAGGACCCACTATGTGTATAGATCTTGAAATTTTTGCACAAACATAATCTTATATTATATTCTATTTTTCCATGAACTTTTTGAAATATCCATATGTACTCAATAATTGGAATCTCCTAAAACCCTTGAAATCTCTTCACTCTATCAATGGTTTTCTTTGCCGTGTAGAAGGTTTTCAGTTTCATATAATCCCATTTGTCGATTTTTGGTTTTCTTGCTTTAGCGGTTTTTTCCAAAAAATATTTTCTCAGGTCAATGTCTTCAAGAATTTTTCCTGTGTTTTAACAGTTTTATAATTTTAGCATGTATACTTAAGTTTTTGGCCCATTTTGAGTTGATTTTTGTGTATGGAGAGAGATAGGGGTCTAGTTTTAGTATTTTACCTATAGATACCTAGTTTTCCTGCTACCGTTTGTTGAAGAGACTGTCTGTTGCCCGGCTTTTCATAGTGCCTTTGTCAATCAATTTGCTATAAATATTTGGGCTTATTTGTAGGGTCTCTAGTCTGTTCCACTCATTTATTTATGCTTTTATGCCAGTGCCAAGCTATTTTGTAGTATGTTTCTGAAATTTGGTATTATGATGCTTTCTCCTTTGTTCTTTTCGTTAAGAATCACTTTGGCTAACTTGGGGTCATCTGTGGTTTCATACACATTTAGGAGTTTTCTATTTCTATTTCTATGAGCAATGCCATTGGTAATTTGATAGAAATCGCCTATGGACAGATGTGTGTTTATTAGAAGGAGACACTATCAGATCATGAAGAGCCACATTTTGGAGTACATGTGTCCCTTGATATTTCTGTTTCTTCACTTCTGATATAGTCATGTTACTCTTAGAGAAACTTAAATGATTGAACGTCTCGTAAAGCATCTAAAACATAGTTTTCATGAATTAGATTTTCCATATTGTGCCAATAAAACCTCCTGTTGATAGTGGGTGCCAGACCCATCTCTGTGGGGGATACAAGCAGTTCTACATTACCTCCTCAGGCTGTGGGATAAGTATGAGGACGCATAGGGTATCCTTTAAGAGAGCACATCATTAGATCACTAATAGTTAATCCTAAGCCCTACTATGAACGTTGTTGCCACATTATGTGGAGAGGGCAAGTTGGCACTACATCACAAGTAAAATACACATACTTTCTACCGCAAAAAAAAATCAACATTTAGAAAATCATCCTACAGATAACAATTATATGTGTGAAATGTTATATGCATTGTTTACAAAAGTTAAACATTTGTATAACCCTAATTTCTCATTAGTAAAAGACTGAACATAACAATATGGAATATCTATGAAGTAGCACACAATGTGGATATTATGAACAATGAATCATATCCATGTTTCTAGTCTATGCTAAAATTGAAACAGCTACGGACCCTTGAGCCAACTTCTTCACATCTTTAGGATTCAGTTTTCTCATATGCAAAATCAAGATATTAAAAGTACCAACTTTGGAGCAGGCATCTGGCCTGTTTTTAAAGATGGCATTTGCCCAGGGCCATTGCAGTGGCATAGCAGGTCAAGCCACTACATACAATACCAAAATCTCATACGGCAGCACAGGCTTCTGTCCCAACTGTTCCAGTTCTGATCCAGGCCCTGCTGATGGCTTGGAAAAGGCAGCAGAAGATGGCACAAGTATCTGGGTCCCTAACACCCGTGTGGGAGATCTGGATGACGCTCCAGGCTCCTGGCTCCTGGCTCCTGGCTCCTGGCTGCAGTCTTTGGTCTGGCCCAGTCCTGGTTGTGGCAGCCATCTGGGCAGTGAATCACTGATCTCGTTTTCTCTCTCTCTCTCTCTCTCTCTCTCTCTCTCTCCCTCACCTCTTTCTATATAACTCTGACTTTCAAATAAATAAACAAATCTTTTTAAAAAAAACTGCCAATTGCCATGCGTTCCATATCAGAGGTCTTGAGCCCAAGCCCTGACTCCCTGACTCTGTTTCCCATTCAAGTTTCCTGTTCATGTGCACCCTGGGAGGCAGCAGATGATGATTCAGGTAACTGTGTCCTTGCCATCAGATGGGAGATCTGGATTGAATTCCAAATTCCTCATTCAGTCTAGCCTAACTCCAGCTGTTGCAGCCACTTGGGGAGTGAGCCAGCAGATAATGGAAGCTTCTCTATCTCTCTGTATCGCTCTCTTTCTCTTTCTCCATCTCTCTCTCTCTCTCTCTCTCTCTTTCTCTGTCTCTCCTTCTCAAGTAAGTTAAATAAACATATTTTTATAGTCCCAACCTCATAATGGTAAATGTATGTGCATGTGTGTGTGTGTGTATGTGTGTACAAAATGCCTAACACAATGCTTGTATCATAGTGAGATGCAATAAAAATTTGGTAACATTATTCTTATTATTTTATTTCATGCATTCATCAACAGCATATAGAGTGGATGATGAGTATAAAATAAACCATTCTTATATGCTAAAAGGATGCAGAAGAAACCAGTAATGGTGATAGCCTTAGGGGATGAGCTGAGAACAAGGGTGAGAGAGAGATTTTCTTTTTACTGCATATTTCTTTTTTATTTCACAATTTTTATGGTGTGTATACATTAATTATTTAAAACATTAATTTAAAAGCAGACTCCTCATATCCTTGATAAATAGGACAATAATTTTTAAGTCTTTAATTACACAGGTACTGATTTTGGATTCTTAATTATAAATGACATTGGAAAATGTCATTCATTCTTGCTTCTTCAGAGAAATTCAGAGCAGTCCAACCCTGATTTATGTCTTATGCAGAGGCTGCCAGATTTCAGAATGCTGTTGTGCTATTGTGATATAGATAAATGCAGCTTCAAAAGTAGTGATTTCACTACTCAATCTGTATAACTTCTGTGATACCAAGGCTTTAGTTGAGATTTGAGGGTGCATGTCTCCCGGTCACAGTTTTGCTCTCAACACACCACATAACAAGATCACTTAAGTCTCATGAAGACCTGGCGGCACCCAGATCCTACTAACTCAGTTGGCTGGAAACATTTTAGCAACATCTGCAAGTTTCGCCTTACTCTCAACCCTGTAGTTACTTACCAAGAGAGAGCTAACTGATATACTTTCTTACTCGTATACTTTCTTCAACTCCTTGCCAGTCCATATCTCATTTGTTAACTTTCAGAGAGGCCAAGTTCTACTGATTCCAGAGATTCTAACTTCATCTCACCATGGTGCCTGTCTCACACTTAAATCCCCTTACATCCTTGTGCTCAACTCCATGGTGTTCAAACTACATATCCCTGGGAGTTTCCATTATGTCCTCCTGCAGCTTACCAGAATGCATCACACACACCCCTTCATGGAAGTTAGTTTAATACATTTCTGATCCCAATATACAGACTTGAAAATGACCCAAAGTTCTTTCAAGAAACCACCTCTGTTGCCTCATAGTGTCTCACACCATCTCAGTGAGTGATACTCATGACTCTCAGGGCTGAAGGGAGAGAAGACTCCATAATGGGCCTGACTTCAGCTAGCAAGTTTCAGGCCGTGCATGAAAATTTGATCATTTTTCCAAGTAAAGTATCGCCCTCCACCCAGGAGAAATGAATGATCATTCAAAATAAGAAAACTAGAAGCATGAAACAGTGTTAGTCTAGGATAAATAATAAATAAGATTATGATTGTTCCTTCTACCATTCCTCTTCCTTATCTCACATGCTTTCAAGAAACAAAAATGTCAATTATAAACAAAGTTTTCTTTTAAGTACTCATTTTCTGAAAAAGTTGCATCTATGCCATTTGTCAAGTTTACATTAAGTTGTTCTGATTTCTCATTTCACAAATGTAGAAAAAAGAAAACTAGAGAAATTAACTGAAACACATGAAAAAAATTCAGGCCTCTTACTCCCCAAAGTAGCCCCCTATTCAGTACATGGAAAAAGGCTTTCTGAAATAAGTAAGCCAAGTTGTGCTTTTATTCTAAATAATTTATTCAGAAAAATCATTTATTCATTTTCCATAGAGGTTTACTTTCCTACCAGCTTTGTTATTAGATGGTTGTTTAGCCCTTATCTTGTCTCATCTGTCATCTTGCAAGGCCAAAAAGGCAAAAAACACGAGTATCTGTAGCTGTGTCTCCTCACACAGTATTTTAGCCTCCATATATCTGGGTAGAAAAAGCATCACTGTGTTCACACCTTTACAGTCCCATCTGTGCTGCCAGTCAAAAGCCGTGTCTCATTTGCATCAAGGGCCATAGAGCTGATTTCTGCATTGCCATGGCAACCAGTAAACTGTTTGATTTTCTGCCCAGTGTCTACCATCCAGAAGGAAACAGTGGACCCCACATCAGAGCTGATTACCTAAGAGAAAATAACATGGTAGAGAAATTAAATATGGTCCCAGGATCAACCATTTTTACTGCAATGAAAATATCTAACTTGTGCATTTCTACTACCAAGATTCCCCCAACAGAGTCATTTTTATGATGTATTTTGTTTCCTTTTGTTAAGCTGATAACATTTCAATTTCTAGGCCAGGGCTGAGATAATGGAGTCATGATCCTGTTTATCAGAAAAGATGGGAATTTGTTTACCTTCCCCACTATTCGGTTTAGCATCTAGAGGCCATCTTGAAACCAAATCCTACTGCGAATAAACATACACGTTTTTTACATTTAGATAAAAAAGCTGATTTTTCTTATCATGCCGCATTGACACTATTTGCTGTATGGAAGGAAACATTTTATTGTATATCAGCTTCAATTTAGCAATCAGAAAAGGAGCACTACCAGCCATTCTGAGGAAAAGTTAATTTCAACAAATTACTAGAGTCATTGCTTTTAATGCCATTAGTCCCTTGCGTCCCCTTTTCTCAAGGTACTCTGTATATTTTTACAGCTTAGCATAATTATTGATGGGTCACTAAAAACAAAAAACACAGGTTCAATATAAATCTGCATATCATTTCAAGAGGAAAGCAGCAAAACAAATGCCAGAAGGGGTAGTATTATATATAACAGTCTGAAAATGAGACATTCTATAAAGCAAGTAGCATGCTGATTTCAGCTCTTGATATTTATGAAGTCTTTAAAGAATGTATAGGTCAAAAGCATCTGGCAATCATCACGTCAGAAATCAAAACAATGGAAGAAAAAATAATAGGCAAAAAGTGTATAGGCAGGAAGTATCTAAACCATGATTCATATTTTAAGTAATCAAAAACATTGTTTTGCTTAAGAACTGATTTTTACTGTACAAATGTAAATTGTAGAATCTGAATGCAGTTCCATAATCAAATGGGTTGAAACTTATCAAATGTATTCAGAAGAACTGCATAGCTGACCACTGTGTATGCACACATTCATTCATTCATTCATTCATCCATCTGATAGCCATTTATTGAGCTTTCACTCTGTGGCAGTCTCCAGAATGCCACACCAAAGAAATCTCTGCTCTCAAGGAGCCTATTATCTAAACCTATTCAATAAAACCACCTGAGGGGCCAGTGTTGTGGTGTGGTGGGTTAAGCCACTGCCTGCAACACCAGCATCCCATATGGCACCTGTTCAAGTCCCGGCTGCTCCACTTCCAATTCAGAATGTGCCTAGGAAAGCAGCAGAAAATGGTTTCTGTTGGTTGGTTTTTGAAGACACCTCTAGCACCGTGTGAAGAACAAATGAGGTTTCAGGAAGATCATTTGAAGGTTGTTATAATAATCCAGGTAACTGATTCTTATCTAACACAGCAGTTTCAGAGTCAAAAGGAGAAAAATTGAAAAACATTCGTTCTTTAGTAACATTTATGCCTCAGAAAACAGTTCTCTTGTCGCTCTTTTTTACTCTAACATTGCAACCCTGATGAGACAGTTTCTTAGATGACATAAAACTATATTTATGCTGCACATTTTCTATAACTGAAATCAGAAGTATCTTAAATATTTAATTACCATGGTTAAGCTATGGTGCAATTTCTAAGACAAATGACCTGAACCTTTGAATTAATGTGATCCAAGATGTTAAATATCATTGCTTGTAGCTGACTCTGTTTCTATTTCATTTTGCTGGTGCAACACACATGATGGTTAAGAACATTGGGAACCTGGAACCAGGACATCGAAATCTGAATGTCAGTTGCTTTACAAACCAGTTTGTCTGACTTTGGTCATTAAGGTCAAGTACAATGCTTACTTGCTCTAAGCATCAATTTCTTCACCTGTAACCCAGAGATAATCATAGTAACTGCCTTGAACCACTGTTAGGAAATTTAAATAAGCTGGTATTTGTAAAGCACTTACCACAGTGGGTGACAAAGCCATAAATAACCACAAGAGTTAGTTGGGGTTACCATTCTATCTAAGCTTTATTTGCCTGACTTCTTATTTAGATTATTATCACTTTGCATATTCAAATCAATTTAAGAAAAATAATATCTTGCTTTCTTCCTACCATGACAGTGAATATAAATAATTACAACTCTAGGAGCCAAATTTCAGATATTATTTGAATTTTCAAATTATATGATACTTATGAATCCCTCACATAATTATTTAGCAATTTGGATTATATTCATTAAAAGCAAAACCATGAAAACACATAATTTTCTAAGCATGTATGGAAATTTTGATAGTGGTCTTTTAAGAAAAGATTAAAAGTTATGAAAGATTTTATTTTTCTATTAAAAAAATTTATTGTGCAGCAATAGACATTTTAATACTAAAAGAAGGGTATTCCCTAATGGAAACCAAGAGGACAAAAATGAAATTATCCGTGTTCAAAGAAAAGCCCTGTTCAAAGGCTGATGTCACCCACATTACAAAGCACCCAATAATTTACCCGCCTTGTATCTAACACAGACATTCAATAAGGAATCAGTAACGGTCACTACTTCCAGCTCTGCACACTCTTTCCCCTGTCCACCTGGCTGAGCCCCAACATACTATTCATCACTTTTCATCACCTTTCTCTGCTCATTGAACAATTTCTCATGAAATCTAAATCAACAGTGACAACAGCCTATAGTCCATCTGATTTCATTCAATGGCAATCTGCCTTCCACGGCAGCCTTTGGGGAAACAATGTGCAGACACTGTCACAAGCCTGCAGCCAATAGTCAACAACCAGCATCTGCTAATGTTGGAATACAAGAAAATGGTCCGACTACAGGACAGGGAAGACTTCGTGTTTAGCAAGCTGGTCTTTTTATCAGGAATAACCAACAGCCTCACATTTATATGCCGTGATTTGATGATCCCATCCCTGCCTCTCTCTTTTCAGACCCTATCTTAGCCAGTGAAGATGAAGAGGAGGGGGCCCTGGCAGTCTATGGAGCAGAATTGCCACTGATCTAATGACGGCACTCCAGTGCCACTGGGCCTGGGGAACAGCTCCCTGTTCCAGTGGGGACATACTCTTCCATGTACTTGAGTTAATAACTGTTTAGGAATGTGTGGGTCCTTTTTGTCTGTCTCATCTGAAGCTGTCACAGCTAATCAGACAATTGTAAGAGATGTGAGGCTGTAGCTGTGTCACCTAATTGTCCTCTTGCTATTCCGACAGCAGTAGGCGTTAAGAGTCGACTTTTAGTGCATCCTGAGTCTTTGGTCTAAGCAAGAACAGGAATCAAAAAATGTAAGAGTGGATGGCACTGGCTACCATGGAATGAGGGTATTTGATTTAATTACTATTTATAGATTATTTTTAAGTCAATGCTGTTTATGGTCCCATAAAATAAAATGGAGCCAGCATCACGGCATAGCGGGTAAAGCCAGTGCCTGCAATACCTATGTCCCATATGGATACCGATTCAAATGTGGGATGCTCCACTTCCAAACCAGCTCCCTGCTAATTGCCTTGGAAATCAGTGGGAGATTGCCCAAGTCTCTGGCCCCCTGCATCCACAAGGGAGACCCAGAAGAAGCTCCTGGTTCCTGGCTTCAGTTTGGCTCAGCCCTAGCTGTTGTGACCATTTGGGGAGTGAACCAGCAGATGAAAGATTGATCTCTCTCTCTCTCTCACTCCCTTTCTCTAGTGTGTGTGTGTGTGTGTGTGTGTGTGTGTGGCTCCTGCCCCCTGTAACTCTGCCTTTCAAAGAAAGAAAATAAATCTTTTTTAAAAATTTACTTCTTTTATTTCCATTTGGTGTCAAAACACCAGAGGGTGCTACCCAGCAAGTGAGGCGGTGGGGAGGATGATAAAATCTCACAGTGCTGGTACAGATCCAGGATCTCAGTACTTTGAGGTAGTCATTCTCCATTCACAAGTCTTGTCCATCGGATCTCACTCCTTAGATGAACTGGTAATTTGCACTTTCAAGTTTAGTCCTTGAATTTATTGACCAACACTAAAATGCAAAATCCTGGATCTAGGCCCTGGATAACAGCCATGAAAGCTTTCTGCTCTTTTATTTTGTCAGAGTACAGATAGAACTGCATGAAGGAAAAAAAGAAAGAAAAGCAAGACCAGCGCCGCGACTCAATAGGCTAATCCTCCGCCTGCGGCACTGGTGCACCGGGTTCTAGTCCCGGTTGGGGTGCCAGATTCTGTCCCGGTTGCCCTTCTTCCAGGCCAGCTCTCTGCTGTGGCCCGGGAGTGCAATGGAGGATGGCCCAAGTGCTTGGGCCCTGCACCTCATGGGAGACCAGGAGAAGCACCTGGCTCCTGCCTTCGGATCAGCACGATGCACCGGCCACGGGAGCCATTGGAGGGTGAACCAACGGCAAAGGAAGACCTTTATCTCTGTCTCTCTCTCTCACTGTCCACTCTGCCTGTCAAAAAAAAAAAATCAAGAGAAGAGGGGAAAAGATAAATACATCTGGGAAGAAAGCAATGTTCAAGGCGAGTGCAAAACTGAAAATGAGGCCCTGGGAAGTGCTCCCTGAGGAATCATGTGAGGAAAACATGGCTGGGATACAGGAGTGAATCACTGCAGCACCTGCCAGCAAAGGAAACAGCAATACAATGGCCCTGAGGTAGAGCATCCTAGGCCTCTTCAAGGAGTGGAAAGGAGGTCAGCGAGGTAATGGAGGGTGACATCCACTTGCTGTGAGTGCTTGTGGCCAGAGGACAGGAATCCAAACATTCCAGAAACACTCAGCTACCACAGAACCAAAGAAAAAATTTTTAAAAAAAAATCACTTCCCTCTTTTTGACTAATATTTATTTAGCTTTTATCCTTGCTTGGGTCTATATGTCTTTTTATGTGCAATATCTTTTGCCCTTAAGAGAAACTGTATAAGGGAGGTCCTATAATTCCCATTTTATATACAGGAAAGTTGAAGCTTAGGGAAAATAAACTGGCCAGCAATTTATAAAGGATTGGAATTGCTACCTGACTACAAGATCTCGCTAACTCCCTCATTCTCAAAAGTGGCTGGGATGGGGCCCATGCTGTAGAGCAGTGGGTTAAAGCCCCAATCTGACATCCCATATGGGCTCCGATTTGAGTCTCAGCAGGTCTACTTCCGACCCAGCTCTCTGGTGTGGCCTGGGAAAACAGTAGAAGATGGCCCAAGTCTTTGGGCCTCTGAAACCCTCATTGAAGACCCAGAAGAAGCTCCTGGCTTCAGATCGGTGCAGCTCCAGCCACTGCAGCCATCCGGGGAGTGAACCAGCAGATGGAAGACCTTCTCTCTCCCCCCCCCCCCCGCCTCTCTTTAATTCTGCCTTTCAAATAAATAAATAAAAATAAATGTTTTAAAAACAAAGCCAAAAGCAGTGGCTGGGATGGGCATTTGGCAGAGCAGTTAAAACAGACATATTCAGGGATTGGTGTTGTGGCACAGCTGGTAAAGCAGCCACTGGCGACACTGGCATCCCATATCAGTGCCAGTTCGAGTGCTGAATCCTCCACTTCCTATCCAGTCCCCTGCTAATGGCCTGGGAAAACAGAAGAAGATGGCCCAAGTGCTTGGGCCCCTGCACCCACATGGTAAACCTGAAAGAAGCTTCTGGCTCCTGGTTTTGGCCTAGTCCAGCCATCTGGGGAGTGAACCAGCAGATAGAAGATCTCTCCCTATCTCTATCTCTATCTCTATCTCTATCTCTATCTCTATCTCTATCTCTATCGTTTCCTCCCTCTCTGCAACTCTTACTTCAAACTAAATAAATAAGCCTTAAAAGAAAAATCAGATGCATGCCAAAACACTGTGCCTGGTTCGAGTCCTCCTCAACTTCCAATCCAGCTTCCTGGAGCTGTGCTCCCTTGAGAGGCATCAGCTGACGGCTCAAGTACTGGAGTCTATGTCACCCACATGGGACACCCAGATGAGTCCTGGGCTCCTGGCTCTGGCCTGACCTAGCCCTGGCTGTTGTGGGTATTTGGGGAGTGAACCAGCAGATGGGAGATCTCTTTCTGTTTCTCTGCCTTTTAAATACAGTAAAAATTAATTTTAAAAAAAGTTTAATTTTAATAGATGAGAAAATTACTTCTGAGAGCAGTGAAGACCACTGTGCTGAGAGGGGCTGAAGAAACATCGTTTCCTCCTCTGCTGATGGATTTAGTGAGCTTCCAGGAAGAGCAGCTGGCAATGTGTATCAAGGTTACAGATACATCTCCGTCTTGATCATTTTAGCTCTAGGAATTCATCCCATGGATACTGTCTCATGAGTTCTAAAAGTCATGTGTGCAAGGTTAAACCACTATATTATTGTAATAGAAAATACTGCAATCAAACTAAATGCCAATAAAAACTGGTTAAATTAAATTTGGAGCACCCATGCAAAGGAATATTGCTTAGCTGTCAAAAGGAACAAGAATACTCTACTAAATGAGATAAAATGAATTATAAGATTTATTGTTAGAGGGGCGGAGCCAAGATGGCGGAATAGTGAGGACGCGCACTAGCAGTCCGCAAAAAGATAGTTTAATAAAAACAGAGTTACTGTAGCCTCAGGAAAAATCTCACGGAAAAAAATGCAGTGGAAATTCTTCCGGACCCAGTGAATGAGACGCAGAGGACCTAGGGGAAAGTAAGTTTGCGAACGGCAAATCGTGCCTTAGTGGCACGGGAGCTGCCGGGAGGGACGGGAACCGGACGGAATACAGTTGCCATTGGATTCGAGCGCTTAAACGGGAGCCGATACAGGGATCCCGAGACACTGGCGGGGGGAAGCAGACGCCACGGGGGAAACAGCACAATTGAGGCGAGCCCACTCGGACACTAGCCTCTTTCATTGCCCACCCGGCTAATTCTAGCTGGACTGAACGCAGTGGGACAGCGCGCGCCCGCCGGCTGAACGGGAAGCTGGGCGGAACACAGTCGCCATTGGAACTGAGCGCTTGAACGGGTGCCGATACAGGGATCCCGAGACACTGGCGGGGGGAAGCAGACACAATTGAAACAGCACAATTGAGGCGAGCCCACACGGACACTAGCCTCTTTCATTGCCCACCCTGCTCACTCGAGCTAGACTGAACACAGTGGGACGGCGTGCGCCCGCCGGCTGAACCGGAAGCCGGGCGGAACACAGTCGCCATTGGAACTGAGCGCTTGAACGGGGGCCGATACAGGGATCCCGAGACACTGGCGGGGGGAAGCAGACCCCCCACGGGGGAAACAGCACAATTGAGGCGAGCCTGCACGGACACTAGTCTCTCTCGTCACCCACCCTGCTAATTCGAGCTAGATTAAACGCAGTGGGACAAGGCGCGCCCGCCCGCCCGCCCGCCCATCACTGAGGCAGACGGAACCAAAAACCCGAGGCTGTAGAAACCTGAAGGGGATCCAAAAACTGGGAACACACCGCGCACACAAACTCCGTTACCTTGAATACCCAGAGAAAGAGTGTGGGGGAAAAAAAAAAATGCCAAATAAAAACAGATTCCGAGGGAGCAAGATCAAGGAAGACGCTATGATGACCCCAAACAGAAAAGACACCCCAAGTCAGGATTATGAAGATAATGAGATAGAAGAAATGCAAGAAGCAGATCTCAAAGAATTGATAAGAACATTAAGAAGTTCTCAAAAACAAATTCTTGAACTACAGAAATCCTTAATGGATAAGATAGAAAATCTCTCTCGCGAGAATGAAGTTCTACGGAGAAATCAAAACGAAATGAAACAACTAGTAGAACAAGAAGCTACGATAGTGACAAAAAATCTTAATGAATTGAAGAATTCAATAGATCAAGTGACAAGCAATCTTGAGGGCCTTAAAACCAGAATGGGTGAAGCAGAAGAGAGAATATCGGACCTAGAAGACAGAGAACAGGAGAGGAAACAGTCAAACCAAAGACAAGAAGAGGAAATTAGAAAACTAAAAGATATCGTTGGGAATTTACAGGATACTATTAAAAAACCCAACATTCGGGTTCTAGGTGTTCCTGAAGGTATGGAGAGGGAGAAAGGATTAGAAGGCCTTTTTAGGGAGATACTAGCAGAAAACTTTCCAGGCTTGGAGAAAGACAGAGAAATCCTAATCCAGGAAGCTCATAGAACCCCTAATAAACATGACCAGAAGAGATCCTCTGCACGACATATTGTAATTAAACTCACCACAGTGAAGCAAAAAGAAAAGATCCTAAAATGTGCAAGAGAGAAACGTCAGATTACTCTCAGAGGATCTCCAATTAGACTTACAGCTGACTTCTCAACAGAAACCCTACAAGCTAGAAGGGAATGGCGAGACATAGCCCAGGTACTTAGAGAGAAAAACTGCCAGCCCAGAATATTATACCCTGCAAAGCTCTCATTTGTGAATGAAGGTGAAATAAAGACCTTTCATAACAAACAAAAATTGAAAGAATTTGTTGCCACTCGTCCAGCCCTGCAAAAGATACTTAAAGACGTGTTACACACAGAAACACAGAAACACGACCATCAACATGAAAGAAGGTAAACGAAGGGAACCTCACGGCAAAAGATCACAGGGAATTCAAAGCATACATTAGAAAATATCTGGCAAATGGCAGGGCAAACTTACCACTTATCAATAGTCACATTGAACGTTAAAGGTCTAAACTGTCCTGTTAAAAGACAGAGATTGGCTGATTGGGTTAAGGAACAAAAACCATCTATTTGCTGCCTACAAGAAACACATCTTTCCAACGAAGATCCATACAGACTGAAAATAAAAGGATGGAACAAGATATACCACGCCAACAGAAATGAAAAAAGAGCGGGTGTAACCATCTTAATATCGGACTACATAAACTTTAACACAAAAACTGTTAAGAGAGACAAAGAGGGGCACTATATAATGATTAAGGGATCAATACTACAGGAAGATATAACAATTCTCAATGTATATGCACCTAATTACAGGCCACAGGTTTATTTAAAAAATTTGTTAAGAAACTTAAAGGGAGACTTAGACCCCAACACAATAGTACTGGGGGACTTCAATACTTCACTCACAGATATTGACAGATCGACAGGACAGAAGATCAACAAGGAGACAGTAGATTTAAACAACACTATAGCCCAAATGGATCTAACAGATATCTACAGAACTTTTCATCCTACAAGTAATGCATTCACATTCTTCTCAGCAGTACATGGAACCTACTCTAGGATTGATCACATATTAGGCCATAAAGCAAGTCTCAGCAAATTCAAAAGAATTAGAATCATACCATGCAACTTCTCAGACCATGAGGGAGTGAAGTTGGAAATTAGCAACTCAGGAATCTCTAGAGCATATGCAAACACATGGAGATTGAACAACATGCTCCTGAATGAACAATGGGTCACTGAAGAAATCAAAAGAGAAATCAAAAATTTTCTGGAAGTAAATGAGGATAACAGCACAACATACCAAAACTTATGGGATACAGCAAAAGCAGTGTTAAGAGGAAAGTTTATATCAATAGGTGCTTACATCAAGAAACTGGAAAGGCACCAAATAGATGAGCTTTCAATGCATCTCAAGGATCTAGAAAATTTGCAGCAAACTAGACCCAAATCTAGTAGAAAAAGAGAAATAATCAAAATCAGAGAAGAAATCAACAGGATTGAATCCAAAAAAACATTACAAAAAATCAGCCAAACGAGGAGCTGGTTTTTTGAAAAAATAAACAAGATTGACACCCCATTGGCCCAACTAACTAAAAAAAGAAGAGAAAAGACCCAAATCAGTAAAATCAGAGATGAAAAAGGAAATATAACAACAGACACCACAGAAATCAAAAGAATCATCAGAAATTACTACAAGGACTTGTATGCCAGCAAACAGGGAAACCTATCAGAAATGGATAGATTCCTGGACACATGCAACCTACCTAAATTGAACCAGGAAGACATAGAAAACCTAAACAGACCCATAAGTGAGTCAGAAATTGAATCAGTAATAAAGGCCCTCCCAACAAAGAAAAGCCCAGGACCAGATGGATTCACTGCTGAATTCTACCAGACATTTAAAGAAGAACTAACCCCAATTCTTCTCAAACTATTCAGAACAATCGAAAAAGAGGGAATTCTCCCAAATTCCTTCTATGAAGCCAGCATCACCTTAATTCCTAAGCCAGAAAAAGATGCAGCATTGAAAGAGAATTACAGACCAATATCCCTCATGAACATAGATGCAAAAATCCTCAACAAAATTCTGGCCAATAGACTGCAACAACACATCAGAAAGATCAAAAACAATCAAATACCTTGGAATAAATTTAACTAAGGACATTAAAGATCTCTACAATGAAAATTACAAAACCTTAAAGAAAGAAATAGAAGAGGATACCAAAAAATGGAGAAATCTCCCATGCTCATGGATTGGAAGAATCAATATCATCAAAATGTCCATTCTCCCAAAAGCAATTTACAGATTCAACGCAATACCAATCAAGATACCGAGGACATTCTTCTCAGATCTGGAAAAAATGATGGTGAAATTCATATGGAGACACAGGAGACCTCGAATAGCTAAAGCAATCTTGTACAACAAAAACAAAGCCGGAGGCATCACAATACCAGATTTCAGGACATACTACAGGGCAGTTGTTATCAAAACAGCATGGTACTGGTACAGAAACAGATGGATAGACCAATGGAACAGAATAGAAACTCCAGAAATCAATCCAAACACCTACAGCCAACTTATATTTGATCAACGATCCAAAACCAGTCCCTGGAGTAAGGTCAGTCTGTTTAATAAATGGTGCTGGGAAAACTGGATTTCCACGTGCAGAACCATGAAGCAAGACCCCTACCTTTCACCTTACACAAAAATTCATTCAACATGGATTAAAAATTTAAACCTACGACCCGACACCATCAAATTACTGGAGAGCATAGGAGAAACCCTGCAAGACATAGGTACTGGCAAAGACTTCTTGGAAAAGACCCCAGAAGCACAGGCACTGAAAACCAAAATTAACTACTGGGATTGCATCAAATTGAAAAGTTTCTGTACTGCAAAAGAAACAGTCAGGAAAGTGAATAGGAAACCGACAGAATGGGAAAATATATTTGCAAACTATGCAACAGATAAAGGGTTGATAACCAGAATCTACAAAGAAATTAAGAAACTCCACAAGATCAAAACAAACAACCCACTTAAGAGATGGGCCAAGGACCTCAACAGACATTTTTCCAAAGAGGAAATCCAAATGGCCAACAGACACATGAAAAAATGTTCAAGATCCCTAGCAATCAGGGAAATGCAAATCAAAACCACAATGAGGTTTCACCTCACCCCGGTGAGAATGGCTCACATTCAGAAATCCACCAACAATAGATGCTGGAGAGGATGTGAGGAAAAAGGGACACTAATCCACTGTTGGTGGGAATGCAAACTGGTGAAGCCACTATGGAAGTCAGTCTGGAGATTCCTCAGAAACCTGAATATAACCCTACCATTCAACCCAGCCATCCCACTCCTTGGAATTTACCCAAAGGAAATTAAATTGGCAAACAAAAAAGCCGTCTGTACAGCAATGTTTATTGCGGCTCAATTCACAATAGCTAAGACTTGGAACCAACCCAAATGCCCTTCAACAGTAGACTGGATTAGGAAATTATGGGACATGTACTCTACAGAATACTATATAGCAGTCAAAAACAATGAAATCCGGTCACTTGCAACAAAATGGAGGAATCTGGAAAACATCATGCTGAGTGAATTAAGTCAGTCCCAAAGAGACAAATATCATTTGTTTCCCTTGATTGGCGATGACTAACTGAGCACCAAAGGGGAAACCTGTAGAAGTGAAATGGACACTATGAGAAACAGTGACTCGATCAGCTCTTGTGCTGACTGTTGTTGTACAATGTAATACTTTATCCATGGTAGTATTTTTTTTTCTTTATCCTAGTACTAGTGGTTGAACTCTGTAATTAACACACAATTATTCTTAGGTGTGTAAATTTTAACTGAAAAGTGATCTCTGTGAAATATAAGAGTGGGAATAAGAGAGGGAGGAGATGTAAAATTTGGGACATGCTCAATTGGAACGGCCCCAAATGATGGAGTTAGAATTGTGCCAGGGGTTTCCAATACAATCCCATCAAGGTGGCATGTACCAAGGCCATCTCATTAGTCCAAGTGATCAATTTCAGCTCACAATTGATCACACTGATAGGTCTAAGAGTCAAAGGGATCACACAAGCAAGACTAGTGTCTGCTAATACTAACTGATAGAATGAAAAAGGGAGAGAATGATCCAACATGGGAAGCAGGATACACAGCAGACTCATAGAATGGCAGATGTCCTAAATAGCACTCTGGCCTCAGAATCAGCCCTTAAGGCATTCGGATCTGGCTCAAGAGCCCATGAGAATATTTTAGGCATGGAAAGCTAAGACACTCTGGAAAAAACAGAAGACCTAAATGAAAGATCTCTGCGAGTGAGATCCCAGTGGAAAGAACGGGGCCATCAAAGAAGGAGGTACCTTTCTCTGAAGGGAGGAGGGAACTTCCACTTTGACTATGGCCCTGTGGGAATAAGATCGAAGTCGGCGAACCCTAAAGGCTTCCATAGCCTCGGCAACTCATGACCAGAGCCTAGGGAGATTACTGACGCCATAAACAAGAGTGTCAAATTGTTAAATCAACTTCAGGAGTCACTGTGTACTTACGTCTCATGAGGGATCTGTCCTTAATGTGTTATCCAATGTGAAGTGATGCTATTACTAGTACTGAAACAGTATTTTTACACTTTGTGTTTCTGAGTGGGTGCAAACTGATGAAATCCTTACATAGTATATATTGAATCGATCTTCTTTATATAAAGATAATTGCAAATGATTAAAAAATCTTGGTGTTAAACTGGAAATTGCATAGACAATTAATCAATTTTTTTAAAAAAAAATCATGTAGGATCTCTGTCCTTAATGTGCTGCACATTGTGAATTAATACTATAACTAGTACTCCAACAGTATTATCATTTTGTGTCTCTATGCGAGGGCAAACCGTTGAAATCTTTACGTAATATGTACTAAATTGATCTTCTGTGTATAAAGAGAATTGAAAATGAATCTTGATGTGAACAGAAGGGGAGAAGGAGCGGGAAAGGGGAGGGTGGGGGGAGGGAGGGAAGTTGTGTGGGGGGGGAGCCATTGTGGTCCATGAGCTGTTCTTTGGAAATTTATATTCTTTAAATAAAAGCTTTATAAAAAAATAAATAAATAAAAAAAAAGAAAAAAAAAAAAAGAAAAAAAAAAAAGATTTATTGTTAGTTATAAAAAGGATATAAAGAGCAAAGTGTGCTAATATACTACTTTGCAAAAGCATTTTAAAGGATATATTATTAAATATTAAGAATTATTAAATATTATTAAATACTTAAAAGAATATATATTAAGCAATGCATGTGTGTGTGCTCACTTATTTATTAATAGAATAACCCTTAAAGGGTGCTCATAGAACCTACAAAACTGCTTGCCTCTGGAGAAGGAAACTGTGTAGGTAGACACAAAGGACTACATAAACATTTTCACCAAATACCCTTTTGATCTTTTAGATTTTGCCATATGCAAGTCCGATATTTCTGCCAACTGAATAACATAAAAAATATGGGTGTATCTATATGTGTGTACATGTGTGCACTTATGTATGTATGTTTTGGTGTTACCTCTAAGACTATGATGACACTTTCCATGTTTCTATCAAGTGACTGGAGCAAACAATCTTGGGATTAATGCCTAACCAATCACCAGTTTAACCCGGTCAATGACAATAAGCAATTTTTAAAGCAGAGATGGTACTTGCAGGCCAGCAATAAGGCAGAAATGGAGAGAGTTTTCACTGGTGTTAATCCAGTTCTGTTTGAAAGAGAAACTCACTGATGTTACCCTATATACAAGCACTGTAAAGGTGTATGTCTTAAAAGGTAGAGATAAATTTTTCTCAATCCTTCCTTCTTCTCTTCCACCAAATTTTACAATTACCAAGTGAGCTAGCAATTTAATTTTTATTTTGGATTATCAAATACTTTAATTCCCCAAAAATATTGTACCGAAAATAGGTCAAGAGAATCAGCTCCAGGTTTAATAAATGATTTGATATTAGGTTTCCTGTGGCAGTGTGAAAATCGATCCCAAGAAACACTCTGAATTAAGCAAAGATGGTCCAGTTTTCAAAACTGCAAAGCCAACATCCCACACTGGATGTGGGAGCCCCACTCGGAAACTTGAAAGTCCTACTGAAGGAAGCCATATGGCAGTGGCACGGCACTCCCCATCTGATGTGTCTTTTTGTGACTAACATGTTAATTCTTCTTAGAGGTTGGATGAAACAGTAAAGTTCTGGAGGCAATCTTTGTATCAAAATATCTAATATGCATATTTTTCAGTCTAGAAACCCATTCTTAAGAATTTAAAGAAATATAGTCATGAGTGTAAATATGTTTATGTGTGTAAAAAATTGATAAGAGAAAATTCTCCATTAAGGGAAATGGATCCGTAAATTATGATACAATAGAATATTGTACTGCCTTTTAAAAATGAAAATGTAGATCTATATTTAGGTGTAAGGAAATATAGTCTAATATATTATTAAATAAAAATCAGATACAGACCATACTTATGGAAAATATGCATAGGGAAATATTTAGAACTTAACAATAATATTTCAGTATATTTACTTCCTTTTTTGAGCTTTACTGCATTGCTCTAACTTTTTAAAATATGTAATGCTTTTTAAAAAATAATTACTAAGATAACAAAAATAGTAAATATCATTTTTGTTAAAATTTGATGACACCTAAATGTCTAGCTTGGTTGTAATGTATACAAGAGGCAAAACAAACTGTTTTACAAAAGTACATAAACTCCATCATCAGGATTATGGCTACAGAACACAGAAATTTTATCTATTATACTTTATTTAATATCTAGAAATATTTTTAAAAGATTTATTTATTTATTTTGAAAGTCAGAGTTACAGAGAAAGAGGGACAGATGAGAGAGACAAAGGTCATCCATCTGCTGGTTCACTTTCTGGATGGCAGTAATAACCAGCACTGGGCCAGGTGCTTCATCCGGGTCACCCATGTGGATGACAAGAGCCCAAATACTTGGGACATCTTCTGCTACTTTTCCCAGATTAGCAGGGAGATGCATAGAAGGTAAAGCAGCCAGAATTCAAACTGGAGCCCATATGCCAGGGTCTTGGATGGTGACTATACTTGTTATACCACAACACAAGCCCCGGAAGATTTTTTTTTTTTTTTTATTGACAGGCAGAATGGACAGTGAGAGAGACAAAGAGAAAGGTCTTCTTTTTTCCATTGGTTCACCCTCCAATGACTGCTGCGGCCGGAGCACTGCGGCTGGCACACCGCGCTGATCTGAAGCCAGGAGCCAGGTGCTTCTCCTGGTCTCCCATGGGGTGCAGGGTCCAAGGACTTTGGCCATCCTCCACTGCCTTCCCAGGCCATAGCAGAGAGCTGGACTGGAAGAGGAGCAACTGGCACAGAATCTGGCGCCCCGACCGGGACTAGAAACCGGGGTGCCAGTGCCACAGGTGGTGGATTAGCCTATTGAGTCGCGGAGCTGGCCCCGGAAGATATTTTTTTAAATATTTATTTATTTGAAAATTAAAGCTACACAGAGAGAGAAGGAGAAGCAGAGAGAGAGAGAGAGGTCTTCCATCAGCTGTTCACTCCTCAGGTGGCCAAAACAGCCAGAGCTATGCCTATCATAAGCCAGGAGCCAGGAGCTTCTTCCAGGTCTCCCACCTGGATGCAGGGGCCCAAGGACTTTAGCCATCTTCTACTGCTTTCCCAGGCCATAGCAGAGTGCTGCATAGGAAGTGCAGCAGCAGGGACTCGAACCGGCACCCATGAGGGATGCCGGTACTGCAGACGGCGGCTTTACTCACTATGCCACAGGGCTGGCCCTCCAGGAGATATTTTTAAAGTTTCCTAACATTCGTGAACTTTTAATAAAAGTTTGATTTAAGAAAGTGCAAAGACAGTTTCCAAGAACTGCCTCCAGGATATTGAGCGACTTTAATTCTTTCGAAATTGTGCATTCCATGGACTCCCTCATCCAGTCCCAACTGGACAGCTGCTAGCTGTGAGGGCCTGCGTTCCACGTGAAATAAAACAAGCACTTCCCCTAAAAAGGATTTGGGTGGCTTAGCACCACCTTTTTATATTAGGATGTGAGGATACTGAAAAGAAAGATAACAAAAATTCACACAAATGTTCCAAGCTACTTTCATGTAGGGATTATGTTAGGGCCCCATTGAAGTCCAAATACAAGGAACCCGCAACGAAGAAAAGACAATCTGTTGAAAGGACAGCAGAAGGGAAGATTTTCATTAAATGCTGACAAAGGGAAAGTCTTCCAGAAAGATAACAAAGCAGATAGTGAAAGTATAAGCAACCAGAGCGTGAGCTCCCATTGAACTTGGAATGAGAAATGGTAATACTTGATCAAATCTAGCAGTTGAGCATCCAATTTGTGCTCATAACAGTGATAGAAAGAAAAAAAAAGGCAGGACTCTTTCCCAGACAGCAAACACATAGGAAAGGGAAACATGAGTTTAGTTAAATGTTTAACTGGGCAGGGGGAGAACTAGAAATGTGAGCAATGCTCAGAAAGTGAGAGGTTAAGTGTAGCTGGAGAGATCCCTGGACACTATGGGGAGCTGAGCTTTGCAAAGCTGGGGGAAGAGATAAAGTCGTCCTCATTGTGAACATTTGGGGAGTGAACAAGTACATGGGACATCAGTGTCTTTCTGCATGTGTGTGTATTTGTGGGTGTGTGTTTATGTCTCTTCAATCCAGCTGTTTCCATGACTGAGAAGAGAAGGAGAGGAATAAGCAATCTTCTCACCAAAAGTGACATTCCTGAGAGGAGCAATGTGAGAGAAAAGCCACAATTCAGGGTACTCCCATTTCTAAGTCTTTCTAAGATTTGCTACCACATGGCATGTGGTTAAAGCCAAATTTAAGGAATCCTAAAAAGTCAATTAAAAAAAAAAAATAAAACAAGTGTTGGGGTGGGCATCTGGCCTGTGGTTAAGATGCTAGCTAGGATGCCTGCATCCCATAGCGGACTGCAAATTGTCTGAGTTCAAGTCCTGCCTCTGGTTCCTAACTCCAGTTCCTGCTCATGTATAACTTGAAAAGTAGCAGGTGACAGCTCAAGTAATTGGGTTCCTGGCATCCATTTGGGAGATCTGGACTGAATTCCCAGCTCCCAGCTTGAGCCTGGCCCTGTCCCAGCCATTGTGAACATTTGAGAAAAATAAGTGGAATAATGGTTGAGAAATTTTCTCTCCCTCTTCCTTTCCCTCTCCCTCTCCCTCTCCCTCTCCCTCTCCTCCTCTAGCACTCTCTCTCTCTCTCTCTCTGCCTCCACCAACTGTCTCTCTACCTCTAAAATCAATCAATCAATACATACATCATACACAGTGTATAAAACAGCAACATTAAGAGAAACAGGAAAGTAAGAGGAGCATCCAGAGCTGTCACATGCAAGACAAGAGGACGGCCTCCAGGAGGCAGCCCTTGCAAAGCAACACAGGACAGCCACATGCTATTCCCATTATTATCACTACACTCCACAGCTGCACATGCGTTTAGAACCCAGTTCTCAAAACCTTTGGTTTTTGGATCTCTTCACAGGCTTAAAAATTATTGAAGAATCCAAATAGCTTTCATCTATGTGGAATATTAAACACAGAGAATCATACACAAAAATTTTTTATACACACATCTGCTTACCATATCAGAAATACAAACTGAGAAATTGTTAGAAGACAAAAATATAAGAACACATGTCCCTTAGTGGTGAGAGGAATGAAGTCATCATCACACACCACATAACCTCTAGGAAACTCCACAAACACTCATGAGGGAACAAGAGTTTAAAAAGCAAGCAATAAATTGATACCATGATGAGAAGTGCTCTTGACTTCTCAGATTCCCCATGAGGATCTGGGTCCTCTAGGGTCCAAAATCATTGTGTGAAAACTGTAGCTTTAACTGCACATCTATGCTTTGTTTTTCCAAGAACAGACCATAGCACATTCAGTGATGACCTTCACAAACTGCACTTCTTGCCGTAACTCTCACAGGGCCTGCTAAGGACTAACTACACCAAAATCAACCCTCTCCCTGTGAATACACTCTGATCTCTTGGCAGATGCTGTGTTGGACCTTCTGCCTGGAATGCTTTCTTTTCCTTGTAAAGATTCCCACGGTGGCACTCCAGGTTCTGCAGAATGAAAGTCACCCAGCCCCGGGGGAAATTGATGACTTTTCATAGAGAGCCCTTTGCTTTGGCTTCTACTTCAGTTTACCACATCCCATTGTTTCCTTGTGAAACAGAAATGGCTCTGCCTCCCTTTCTTTCGTTCCACAATCTGGTCATGAGCACTTGGCCAGTAAAGAGCCATGGAGGTAGGCCCTGGACCTGCTTGAGCTGCTGGGGGGTGGGGGGAAATAATAGTTTCTTAATCTTTTATTCTTCATTCCAAGCATCTGACATTTGTTCAAAACTGTTCCATTTGCTTCATCTAATTACTCTAAAATAGTAAGTTATCACTGGTTGATGGGACTATAGGGAATACTACTTTCTTTATACTTTTCTGTAATACATTCTCATTAGAACCGTGAACGCAGCATAATGTTAAAAGCTACAGCTTCATAGCTACCAGGAAACATTGAAGTGTGTGATACAAGCTCTATGTGCTTCACATGCACATTGAGGCTTTGATTATTTATTCTATTAACAGCAAGAAGTAAGGCTGTGACTACCAAACTCAACTGTTCAGGGCTTTTTTCTACATCATACACCATGAGTACATATTCTGTTTTTGCTCAGGACTTGCATATATTTGTGTTACCTTGCCTTTATCTTCATGTCCCAAATGGAAGATTCCAGATCTTTGCATCCCATTTCCTGAATTCCTCCTGGAATATTGTTCATTTTATGGTCAGGCAACAGAGACTCTTAACATCCACACACAAACCTGGTGCTTTAGCTTTGCAGATCTCAATTAGCAGAATGTTCTCTTAGAAACAAATGCATTTCTCCCTGGCCACTAGGGAGCCGAATTAACTGGTTGCCTTCATAAAGTTCAGTAAAACATTTGCGGAGGAATGTTTCTCCGCAGATGGAATTCAAAAACGGATTGTTTTGTAAAGGATTTTATCTCCGAGAATAACCAGAAAGCAGAGTGTTTGAAGTGGTGACATGACACACTGCTCATTATCAACAAAGGGCGTTCCACCCCTTGCACAAAATCTGAACCACTCATTTCTGCACGAATGCAAGCGCTTCTGCACAAGGGAAGAGAAAGAATGGGCTGGAGTGATTGTTTAATTGGCCGCAAGCTGGAGACTTGCTTTCTGTTCAGCTCCTACTGTGCCGTTCCATCAGGCTGGAGGTGATCATCACGAGGGGGCCAACCTCCAATGGGGTCCGCTCCCTCCACAAGAGCCGAGAGCTGCCCTGGCTGGACCTCCCTGCCCTCCACGAATGGCTGTTGTTCATGTGGCCCCTCTGCGCCAGGGAAACGCGCTTCTTTCATTGAGATGCAGGTAGCGCTCCCCTAAGCAAAGGCTGCAGAGCGTCATTAAAGTGGTGGGGAGACAAACAACACTCACGCTGCATACCAAGTGGCATCCCATTTAACTGAATCATTTTATTATGAATACATTCCAGGCTGCCACTGTGAGCCACTGGTGTAAAATATGCTGGCAAAATGGATCTCTGCTAATTACGTTTCATGCATATTTCAGAACTTTCCACAGGGATACGGGAGGGTGGCGTTCATAAAGGGAATTTTACAACTAGCTTCACCTGCATTTGGCTCAGGATCCAAACTAGCAGGTAACAAAGATAATAAGTTCAATTACATTACATGTTGTGTTTGTTTTAGCTGCAAGGCTGTCATTCCTTATAACTCTATCAGTGCTGCTGTGACCACTGGTTGCAAATGAAATCATCCTCAAATCTACCGGAACACACATTACTGCAGAAAAGCACCTGATTACTAAATCCCTTCTTCCCATATTTGTTTTTTGGCAGATTTGTCTTCAGTGTTACCTTAGACTGAATTAAGGAAATGAGCCTCTGGACTCAGGGGTGTGTTAGGCGAGAGGAAAGAAAGCATCATTACCTGTCTCCGGAGGGAATTGTAAAGAACACAAGTGACTGCTTTCTCATGGCTTTTCACCCTCTTGCTGGCCTCACTTTTCATTGCCAACAATGCTAGCTGGTTATTAAATGAGATGAATAGTCGTCCGCGGGCTTCATCAAAGTGAAAGAGGCATCTAAAGTCCTGACTTTTGGGGAATGAACAGGCTATTCTCTGGATGGACAGCTGAAGTTGAATATCCCAGAGTCTCAAAACCTGGATGAAAAGTGATAAAATCATATAAATGTGTCAAAGATAATTCTGATTTTTTTTTGGCCAATTGTACCTACTTCATCCTCAACCGCAGGTAGACAATTGTTTCCTCCACAGTACTATAATTGGTTGCATTGCCGTCACAGAACACATTATTTTGTATTCAGTTACCTGTTTCAACTCCTTCTAAATTGTAAGCTTCTCTAAGGGAGGGATTGTGGTTTATCTCAGCCTTTGGAAAAGGGCCTGGCTATCAGAATGTGCTTTTAGTGGATAGAATAATGGTCTCCCAAACATGCCATGTCCAAATCCCCAGAACTTATGAATATGTTATCTTACAAAGCAACAAAGAGTTTGCAAGTGGGGTAAAATTAGTAACTTTGAGATGGAGAATTATCTTGGATTATTTGGTTGAGTTCATTGCAACCACAAGGGTCTCTAAATATAGAACAAAGAGGTCAAAAAGCAAAATCAGATTTAGAGTGATGCAATGTGAAGATTCTTCCTGGTGTTACTGGCGTGGAAGATGGAGAAAAGGGGCCTGATCGCAGGAGGCTGGCCAAGGCCTCCTGAAACAAACACAGCTGTGCCAGCACTTGATCTGACCAAATGAAAATCATGCCAGGATTTCGATGTACAGAACACAGATCATTGCAAATTAGTGCTGCTTCACATCTCTAAGTTTGTGGTGATTTGTGACACTGTCAATAGAAAACTAACACAATTCTCTGTCTTTTTAACTCTCTTTATACACATATACTCACACAAACATACACACACACACAGAGGCTTCAAAAAGTTCATAGAAAGGGCAGGAGTTTGCTGCGATGGTTAAGATGGCTCTTGGGATGCCCACATTCCACATCAGAGAGCATATCACAGTGCCTGGGTTCAAATCCCCATCTCTGCTTCCAATTTCCACATCCTGCTAATGTGCACTCCGGGAGGTGGGAAGTGATGGTTCAAACACTTGGGTCTCTCCTACCCACATGGGAAGTCTGGAGATTTGTCTTGGCCTAGCCTGGGTTGTTGAGAGAAATTAGTAAGTAAATCAAAAGAGAAGAGTTTCTTTCTCTCTCTCTCTCTCTCTCTCTCTCTCTCTTTCTCCATATTTCAAATAAACAAAAACATAAAATATTTCAGAACTGCTTATGGAAAATGGAATTGAAACATAGGTGTGTTTTTCATGAACTTTTTGATGAACCCTTGGATATGCATGTGTGTGTGTGTGTGTGTGTGCTTTTGGTGAAATAGAAGTGGTATTAAACAAACACAAATCATGTTCAAACACACCACAAGTGTTATATTCTTGTTCAAACAAAATCAAGGCACGTAAATGATATGCATTTATCAATGGGTAGTGGGGGGCAAACACTGAATCCTTGCTCAAGAGAAATGCTGCTCTATATTCAACAGACAGTAAATAATCTTTTCCTGTTCCACTTCCTCATAGCTTCCTTCATTCCACTGTGGGTGAGTAACACTTAATGACCTGGGAAGAAAACAGAAAAAGTAGCCTTTCAGGTGAAAGTATCAGTAGACTGCACTGCTGTATCACTGTCAGTAGTGGTACAGAATTAACACAGGCTGGTAAGGGAAAGTCAAAATGAAGGCAGTGAATAAACCCTCCAAGAGGACTTAGCAGAAAAGCTCTAGGATCAAATGTCTGGTTTCTAATCTCATCTTTGTGCTTCCCTAGTCAGATGTCTTCTTCAGTTTTAATGCAATGCCTCTTTCAACCAATGCTTTGAGCATCAAATGAGAGCCCACACCAAGCACGTTGCATGATGACTAGTGTATTGTAAGTATTCAATGAATTCTCTTTCTTATGAAAGTTATTTTACTGTATTTTTCATCATATAAGTATTAAAAAGTTACACACATACATATATACACACAACCTTCACTTACATATCAAAATGGCCTGGGAAAACAGATTAGCAATTCCTACATAATTACTAAATATGTGCAGTCGAAGACATCCCCTTCTAGCTTTTGAGTCTGTGCTTCCCTGTTTTCTATGTTTATAAGCCTCCTCTTATGCCTCCTCTCCAGCTTGGTGATCCCAGTTCTTTCACTTTCATTTCAGTTTCAGATTCCATTCCAACCACCATGGCAGCCTCTTCAACTCTCTCACTTAAACTATTTCCATTTCCTCTCCAGGGGTTGACAGCCATCCAGAACTTGCTAACTTTTGAAAACCACAGTAGAGTAGGCCACTGCATAATATCAAATAACACAAAAAGGTGGCTGGCGCCGTGGCTCAACAGGCTAATCCTCCACCTAGTTGCACCGGCACACCGGGTTCTAGTCCCGGTCGGGGCGCCAGATTCTGTCCTGGTTGCCCCTCTTCCAGGCCAGCTCTCTGCTGTGGCCCGGGAGTGCAGTGGAGGATGGCCCAAGTGCTTGGGTCCTGCGCCCCATGGGAGACCAGGAGAAGCACCTGGCTCCTGCCATCGGATCAGCACGGTGCGCCAGCCGCAGCGCGCCAGCCGCAGCGGCCATTGGAGGGTGAACCAATGGCAAAGGAAGACCTCTCAGACCTCTCTCTCTCTCTCTCTCTCTCTCTCTCACACTCTCTGACTCTCTGACTCTGCCTGTCAAAAATAAATAAAAATTTTAAAAAATTCAAATAACACAAAAAGGCTTTTATCCCAACCCACATAATTCAACCTTAAGCCACACTCCTTGGATACAGCCTTTCTTAAATCTTCAACTTGTCACAGATTCTGCTTCTCTACATATATAAGTAATAACATTACAATATCATTGTGTGTGCACTGCATATATTAATTATCTATACATAAAATGAGTTTCCTCTAAAAAAAGAGGAATTTCTTATTCTCCTTTTCTACCTTTTTCTTCCACTCTTCCAACCTAAACAAATAATGTAATTACAATTTTTTTTTTTACTACTAGCTTAAAACACTACCTCTGAGCACCCTATGGCCCTCCAAAGATTTGTCTTAAGCAAGACACCAAAACTGAGTCAATATTTCATCTGGGTTCTAACCATTACAAGTGCTAAGAATTCTTTAAAGCAGCCTATTCTTGCATTAGCTGACTAAGCCACTCCATCCTACTTTTTGTTTGCCTGTAGGTCTTGACTGAGCAAAACTCTAGCTATTATTTTCACAACCAAGTCAAACCTATCATCTCGCCTTCAAACAATTGATTTCTCAAGTTAAAATTAGAAGTGTTTCTGGCTGTCATCCGTGGTTTCAATGTGACAATACCAGCCTTAATCCTAATTCAATTACATTAGCAATTCCTCCCTATTTTGCCCATGAATACCATAGGTTATAGTGTATGTTCAATAAATATTTTTTGAATTTATTAAAGATTGTGACTCATTTAAAAATGGTGTCTTATCCAGTTCATTGATTAAAAGATTAGATAGGATAGGTGCAAGAATATAACACCACAACAAAAAAATCTGCTTCATTCCTACATGGTTACTCATCCAATCTACAGTGAGATTTTTTTGTGAGACATTTTCAAACATTTTGTGGTAATAATTATGCTTGATCTATAGGTGTCTTCCTCATCTACCAACCCTTGCAACAAACGTGAATGGACCTGCCAGTCTCTACCAGATAAACAGCATCACCAGTGCTCTAACCTCAAAAACATGTATTTGTAAGGAAAATTTGGCTTTGTTGGCAAGAAATATTAGAGAACTCATTCTGGTTCTTTTTTTTTAGTGACTTTCATTTTTATTCATCAGAACTTCAATAAATTTATAATTCATAAATTCATAATATATAAATAATCATTTAGAACTATGTCTCCCCATTTCTTTTTTTGTTTGTTTGTTTTATATAAAGCTTTTATTTAAAGAATATAAATTTCCAAAGTACAGCTTATGTATTACAATGGCTTCCCCCACATAACTTCCCTCCCACCCACAACCCTCCCCATTCCCTCTCCCTCATTACTAAAAAAAATTCATTTCGAAAGTTCTAGCAGCTCTCCAGAAAATGTTTATCCTCCAAAATATAAATCCTATCAGAAATAAGTCTTGAAAACTTATTTCAATGTGTTCTAAATATAAATAAAATGGATAAGCTATTATTATGGAATATTACAGCCATAAGATTAACTTTATCCAGATCCTTCTCATACACTCAAATGACACTCATTGTCATGTCTTCATTTAGATGAAGAACAATAACTCATAGTATTCATGGACTATAATTTCCCCCAAATAATTTTCTATTGTCTTCAACTAATTTATAATGGCTTGAATATTTCATTGACATTTAGTCACATAAATTAAATGAAAAATTAAAAATAGATGAGCTATAATCTCTCTAGTCCACAACAGGTTAATTCTTGATATTAGCAATTAAATCTAGACATATTTTTATTAGATTATGTGTATTCATTAAATTTTCTTAAATTAATTTTTATTGTTTTACTTCCTTAGGAGACCCTAAACTCTCTCAGATAATAACCCAACTAAGTCTACCTTCTATCTTTAATTCTCTAATTTTTCTCTGCTGAAAATCAAGCAACATCATCAATATACTGCCATTAAGGCTTAAAACAGTGTTCCAAGATGCTCCTAGAAACTTTGTGGTAGAATGTGATCTCCCACTGATTTTTCAATCTTCCCTACACTACATAGTATATCCCAGTGGTTCTTAAAATCAACATTAGAAGCACTTATGGTGCTTTAGAAATCACCAGTCCTTTTCCCAGGCCAATTAAATCAGAATTTCTAAGGATGAGACCCAGAAACTAGTATTTTAAAAAAATATTCCCAGGAATTTTCTTTGTATGAAATCTTAACTGCTCTATTTAGTTTTAAGGTCAATGCTAATCTTCCTGAATAAGAAATCTTTTTCGCAGCTTAATTAATAATATCATCTGGCCTGGCTTTAAACCAGATAACCTTATTTCTCATCTTTCCTAATAAGTCTACTTCCTTTAAATCATAAAAAGATTTTACATTGCTTCATTAAACAAGTTCTTTGAAAAAATGTCACTTAATTATCAAGTTATTAAGTGAGAATTGTGGGTTCTCCCCTTCTTTTATAATCTAGTTCATTTCTGGAATAGAATTAGGCCACAGTTCGTGAAGGAATATATTTAATATCAATTTTCATTCCACACATCTTGGAAGTATTTTCATTATTCTTACTAGAAAAACTGGAGGGACAAACTCTTATGTTTTAAAATTACGATTGAACACTCAATTTTTTTTTTTTTACTTTTATGCAGGTACTTCAAAAAGTTCATGTAAAATAGTATTAAAAATGTTTATTTTGGTGTGAAATTTTGAAACTCTTCCATATATTTTCCACAAAATTTCATCTACACTGTGCTGTATCTGTTTTCATCATGGTGGCTGAGAATTCATGATCTCTAACCAAAGTCAGATTTACTAAGCCTTTAAAAGCATAGATTTGAGGGCTCTATTTCATCTTCTTTTTTTTTATTAATAGGAACAAGTGCCGAAGTTTTTTTTATTTTTAAGGTGAAACTTGGCTTTTTATCTAATAGTGATGACATTTTTCTGTACAATCATCTTTTTTTCAATAGCTAACCTTTTCATAATGCAGAATGATAAGCAAATACTTATCATGCCTATGTACTGGAGCCAGGGACAAGTGGACTGACCCTCCAAATACCCATCTCCCAGTTTCAGCACCATTCAGGTTTGTCAGCTTAGGTATGCAATTTTTCATCTCTATTTACTCATTCTGGCTGAAGGAGCCATGCCAGCTCTGAAATTCTGTCAATTCTATCTAAAATGCAGGAAAATTGCTCAATCTCCATTATCTAAATATTCCATAATAACAACAATTCAAACAAATTTTGAAAGGCGTATTGTGAGGATTGAGTTAAAGAAATGTAGGCCATCATGTTTTTGTCTAGCTTTGCTGAAGATTCCTCCAAGATTGACAATATCACTACCATTCACAGAGGCATAATAAAATTGCAACAAGTAAATGAATATTCCCTTTCATACTACATATCTTATATCTATAAATGGGTAACTTCATGGCTAGGCAGGTATATCCATACCTGTTTGAATGAATAGAGTGTCTGTTGTCGGTACACTTTTTTTTTTATTTGACAGGTAGAGTTATAGACAGTGAGAGAGAGACGGAGAGAAAGGTCTTCCTTCCATTGGTTCACTCCTCTAATGGCCGCTACGACCCGCGCTGCGCCAATCCGAAGCCAGGAGCCAGGTGCTTCCTCCCAGTCTCCCATGTGGGTGCAGGGACCCAAGCACCTGGGCCATCCTCTGCTGCCTTCTCATGCCACAGAGGAGAGCTGGACTGGAAGAGGAGAAACCGGGACTGGCATCTGGCACCTCAACCGGGACTAGAACCCAGGGTGCCAGCGCCACAGGTGGAGGATTAGTCAAGGGAGCCATGGCACTGGCCTGTTGTCAGTACACTTAAAAGCCAAGTCAGTATAATGGCAACAGGTAAAGATTAATTTAAAGTAGTTAGGAAACAAAAAGATTTATAATTCCCTAATAATGACATAAAGGTGAGGGAGAATAGAAAAGATTCCAGTGACCCTATTGAAAGATTTGTTTGGTTTCCTCAAGCATTTACTTACTCCTGAAATTCTGTAGAAGTAGATATAAAATCACAATAAAAGAAAAAAGAGAAAGAGTGACACTCTGTGTGTGTGTGTGTGTGTGTGTGTGTTGCTAAGAGATTTTTGAGGACAGCAGTGCAACAATCCAGCCCTGCAGAAGTGATCCATAAACACTGCAGAGCTTACCTGCAAATAATAGAATAACAGGAACTGAGGGCACTGGCTCTCCTGAAGGTACCTTTATGTATTAAGAAGTCTATTTACTTAGAATTTAAGCCTTTCAATAATGCACAAAAGCATCATCAGTAAATGTTTAAAGGTAATTTTATTTGACATGATATATTAGCTAAAGTATACTTTGGATTATCTCAGTTAATATTTTTGCTTAAAGTTGTGTAATAGTACTTCCTTTGAGATGGATTTTCAGGCCGGTGCCGTGGCTCACTAGGCTAATCCTCTGCCTGCGGCGACAGTATACCGGGTTCTGTCCCAGTTGCCCCTCTTCCAGGCCAGCTCTCTGCTGTGGCCAGGGAGTGCAGTGGAGGATGGCCCAAGTGCTTGGGCCCCTGCACTCGAATGGGAGACCAGGAGGAAGCATCTGGCTCCTGGCTTCGGATCAGCGCGGTGTGCCGGCCATAGCGGCCACTTTGGGGGTGAGCCAATGGAAAAAGGAAGACCTTTCTCTCTGTCTCTTTCTCACACTGTCTAGCTCTGTCCAAAAAAAAAAAAAAAGGATTTTCAACATTTTCCCCCTTAGGACTGAAATCCAACTTAAAATATTAACCTGAAATTAAACTCTTCTCCTCTGTTAATCATCTTTAAATTGTTATCACAACTATAATCTTCTCTTGTAGTTCAGTTGTTTTTGAACAGAAGTGAGAAAACGCATAGAGCTCTAAAAAAAGGATTTCTGGCAGTGTTTGCTGGTGTACTCTATCATTGACCTTGAAAGAGTCTGAATTCCTTATAATAATATGAATGGTTCTGCAGAAATTTCATTGATTTCTTAGTTCAAATTAGGCAATAAAGTTAACAAATACAAACATTTTATTTTAGGCAATTTTTTCCAGAATGTAAGGTGATTTGGAGAATTTTTAAATTGCAATTAATTCTTTTGCCAATATTGTTACTCATATAACATTGAAAATCATAATGGAACTTCCCCCAGTCTTTAAAAAGTTCTGCTAACTTCACCTATTCAAAGAGTTAGAGGGTTTTTTTTTAACTTCATATTTATATTAACAACAACTTTTGAGGAAATGTCAAAAACAGCTAGAACAAGGGAATTCTGATTGAGTTGCTATTGATAAATGTTTGTACAGTAACTTCGTGCTTCAAAGACACGCAACTCTGAATAATTTCAGCATAATCTCTGCTGCCTTGCTAGGTCTTGAAGAAGTGAGGACAGTCTTCCACAGACAAAAAGGAAACTGAAGATGGGGCAGTGAACAGTAGGCAATCATGCAGACACATAACCAGGAGCTTCAGTCGTGGTCCAGCGGCAAAGTATGGGCACTGAAGCAAGACTGCTAAACTGGACAAGTGAGAAGGGGAGTGCAATAGCCTCCATAGTTGTTTTCCACATTTCCACCCTGCACCAACATACACAGCTCTCCTGGAAGAGAGTGCCTCAGAGTGCTTATTGGTTACAAGGCACTGACAAAAGACAGCCAGATACAGAAGGACACAACTCAATATGATGGGGAATCACCAGAGTAACAACCAACCAACTTAGATCATCAAGGACCACACATTGGAATTATTAGACAACATGTAAAATAATTAAGTCTGAAATTAAAGATATAGAAGTCAGAATTCACAAAATGAACAAGCAACAAAACCCTGTACAAAATTACCAGAAAGTTAAAAATACTTTAGCAAAAATTTTAGTTAAATTCAAAACCCAATGCAAGAGTTGTGGAGGAAGTAGTGACCCCTAATTAAAATAACCCTTATGAATATGAAAGAATGTGAAAACGATTGATGCATACATTAATTTTGCTTAACATGGCAAAAAGAAGGAGTAAATGAGCGTACTTTCTTAGTATTTTCAAGAAGTCAAATATCATCAAATTCAATGAAATTCCAATCCAAATACTAACAGGGTTTTCATGAAACATGAGTATTGATCCTGAAATTTACTTGAAAGGATAAAGCGCCAGAGGATAGTTAAAATTGAAAAAGAAAACCATTAAGTAGGAATTAGCCGACAGACATCAAAATAACACTGCACATAAAGCTGCTGTGGTTGAACAATAGTATGTTAATGTAGGGGAAAATGCACAAAATTAATGGAAAGAATAAAGTATATAGAAACAAAATTATGTATTTACAGCAATTCAGATGATGATAGCAATCATTTCAAATCAGTCAGATAGGTTATTCAAAAACTAATCTTACAGGAGAAGGTTATAGAGAAAGGCTGATTAACAACTACTTACTGTTAGATAGGAATAAGAAGTTCCGGCATAAGCTTAAGCTGCCAGAGGACATGTCTGCATCTTATTTTGCAGTGCTTGGATCTGACCTGGCTTCAGTACTGACTCCAGCTTCCTGCCAATACACAGCCTGGGAGGCAGCAGTGATGACTCGGGGTTTAGGTTCCTGACACCAAATCTAGACTTAGACTGAGTTCTTGGCTCCTGACTTTGGGTTGGCCCAACCCTGGCCATTGACAGTATTTGAGGAGTAAATGCAAAATTGAGAGGGGCTGGCGCTGTGGCACAGCAGGTAACACCCTGGCCTGAAGCTCCGGCTTCCCATATGGGCACCGGTTTGAGACCCGACTGCTCCACTTCTGATGCAGCTCTCTGCTATGTCCTGGGAAAGCAGTGGAAGATGGCCCATGTCCTTGGGCCCCTGTGGGAGACCCAGAAGAGGCTCCTGGCTCCTGGCTCCTGGCTTCGGATTGGCGCATCTCTGGCCGTTGCGGCTAATTGAGGAGTGAACCACCGGATGGAGGACCTCTCTCTCTCTCTCTCTCTCTGCCTCTCCTCTCTCTGTGTAACTCTGACTTTCAAATAAATAAATAAATAAATCTTAAAAACAAAGAAGATGAGAAAGTGAGAATGTTCTCTCTCTAATGACTAAAGATGTTATGCAGTTCTGTCGCACAGTAAGATGACTACAGGTAATATCAATGTATTATATATTTCTCTTTAAAATAAACTAGAGGAGAGGCAGGCATTGCAGTGTAGCAGATTAAGCCAGCACACTGCCTACAGTGCTAGAATTCCATATGGGCGCTGATTCCGGACCCAGCGGCTCCACTGTCCATCCAGCTACCTGCTAATGTCCTGGGAAAAGCAGAAGATGGCCCGAGCACTGGGCCCCTACCACTCATGTGGAGAATCCCTGATGAAGCTCCTGGCTGCTGGCTTCAGCCTTGCCCAGTGCTGACCATTGTGGCCGTCTGGAGAGTGAGCTAAAAGATAGAAGATCTCTCTCCCTCTCCTTCTCTCTCTCTCTGTAACTCTGGCTTTCAAAATAGTAAAATCTTTAAACATAAAATAAAAAATAAGCTAGAAGATAGAATTTTTAATATTTTTACTGCAGTAATGTTAAGTGTGAAAATATAGATATGTTTACCCTGCTTGGATATTACACAATATATACATGTATTGAAACATCTCAGGATACTTTACAAATATGTGCAATTTTTATGTATTCATCAAAATATTTTTACGTTTTTAAAAAGGAAGTAAAAATTCATCTTAATAATCTCAAATATTCAGTTAAAGAAAAAAACTTGCAAGCATAAACTACAAAGTTTGATGCAAACTAACTCAACAATATAAAAAGTATTAGTAGAAAATGAATGAGAATATTTTTATAAATAGAAGTTGTGGAAGACATTCCTAAACTAGACATAAAGTCCAGAGCCATAAAGAAAACCATTTCTTAGACAACCTTTCATAGACACTGAAAGCTTTTTGAATGAGGGGCAGTCACTTTGGCACAGCAAGTTAAGCTACCACTTGGGATGTCCGCATCTCATACTAGAGTGCCTGGAATGGAGTCTCGCCTCTGATCCCAATCCTGTTCAGGGCTAATGGCCCTGGGAAGCAACAGATGATGACTCAAATGGTGGAGTTTCTGCCACCCTTGTTGAGTGGAGTCCCTTGGGTGGAGTTTCTGGCTCCCAGCTTTTGTCTGTCCCAGCCCTAGTTGTTACAGGTATTTGCCAAGCAAACCATTGGATGGAATCTCTCTCTCAGAATCTCTCTCTCTCTCTCTTTCAAATTAATATTTTTAAATTTTTTTAAACCCTAAAATAACTCATTAGGATTTTTTAAGATTTATTTTATTCATTTGAAAGGCAGATTTATAGAGAAAGAGAGAGACAGAGAGAGACTGAGAGAGAGAGGTCTTCCATTTGCTGGCTCACTTCCCAAATGGCTGTGACAACCATAGATGGGCCAGGCCAAAAGCAGGAGTTTTTTTCTGGTTTTCCACTTAGGTGCAAGGACCCAAGCCCTCAGGACATCCTTCACTGTTCTCCTAGACACATTAGTAGGGAACTGGATTGAAAGTGGAGCAGCCAGGGGGCTGGTGCCATGGCTCACTTGGCTAATCCTCCACCTGCGGTGCCAACATCCCATGTGGGCACCAGGTTCTAGTCCCGGTTGAGGTGCCGGATGCCAGTCCCGGTTTCTCCTCTTCCAGTCCAGCTCTCTGCTGTGGCCCAGGAGGGCAGTGGAGGATGGCCCAAGTGCTTGGGCCCCTGCACCTGCATGGGAGACCAAGAGGAAGCACCTGGCTCCTGGCTTTGGATTGGTGCAGCACCAGCCATAGTGGCCATTTAGAGAGTGAACCAATGGAAGGAAGACCTCTCTCTCTGTCTCTGTCTCTCTCTCTCACTGTCCATAACTCTACCTGTCAAATAAATTTAAAAAAAAAAAAAAAGTGGAGCAGCCAGGACTGGAAACAGTGCATATATAGGATGCTGGCATTACAGGTAGCCCCTTAACCCACTAAGCCACACTGCCAGTCCATACATATTAGGTTTAAAAAAAGAAAGAAAACCTTTTGAATGTAAAAAAACATCAACAAAGATAAAAAATTATATGCTTGAAAGAGGTGAAATATTGTATTTTCAGAATATATGAGCAGTAAAGATAATCAAATTCTTTTCATGCTACTACAAGTCAGTAAGAAAATGGCAGTCAAGTTCTTAAGGAGTAAGATATAGACATATCAGGTAATACACATAAATTAAAAATATAAGTATCTAATAAACATTTGAACAAGAAATTCTCCCTAATTTTTTGTTTTTCAAACTTCCAGAAACAAAAACCACATTTTTGGTTTCTACATTGTCAGGAGTATGGGAAAAAGGCACTTTAATATATCTGATGAGTATGACAATTGATGTAACATGTTTTTTTCTTTTTTTTAAATTTTTTTTGACAGGCAGAGTGGATAGTGAGAGAGAGAGAGAGAGAGAGAGAGACAGAGAGAAAGGTCTTCCTTTGCCGTTGGTTCACCCTCCAATGGCTGCCGCAGTCGGCGCACTGGGCTGATCCGACAGCAGGAGCCAGGTCTCCTGGTCTCCCATGCAGTTGCAGGGCCCAAGCACTTGGGCCATCCTCTACTGCACTCCCAGGCCATAGTAGAGAGCTGGCCTGGAAGAAGGGCAACCAGGACAGAATCCGGCGCCCCGACCAGGACTAGAAACCAGTGTGCCGGCACCGCAGGCGGAGGATTAGCCTATTGAGCTGCAGTGCCGGCTATCAAATGTTAATAATAGTTATTTCCTTGAATGAAATTGGTTTGAAGGGGAAATAAGCAAGAAGGATGTTTACTTTTGCACTTCCTCATCATTTGTAATTTCTATGAGAAAGCATTAATCCGTTTACTTGTGCAGTTGAAACAAAATGAAAACACTTACTGTTGGATGGATAACTGGAAGTTAGGGTGCTGAGTGGTATGGAGAGTAAAAGAAGACAAATAAGAGAGATGTAGTCACAAATATTAGGCTGTATTTTCCGTACCAACCATAAGTCTATTATATGGAAGCCAGGCACTGGAGAAAATTAAAACCTCAAACCAAGGATTCGGATACAAACTGATCTAATCCTACTGGCCATACCAGGATTAGTATCTCAGGAGAGAATAGTGAGCAACGAAGGAAAGCTGAATTAGACTGCTTGGTTGGAAGTCTTCTAGGTTGTGAAAATTCTTTTCCTCCTCAGGAGCTACCTCCTTCAAATGATCACGTTATTGGCTCCCCGCAGGGCCTTGCCAACTTTGATTGCCGCCTTAAGAGAAACAGTTTAGCAATCCACATCAAAGTGCAATTGGACTATCATTTAATATGTTGTGAAATTCTATAGGAATAAACTTATTAATCATCACTGCAAAGTGGCGACAGAGCAGTCTTCCCAGAAAGAACTAAAGACTCAGATTATTTTTGGAGTAAATTATTTGGAATTAAATTGCTTTGATTTTGCAAACCCTCTAATTTAATAAGTCATTGAATAAAACATGTCAAATCCTCTTTGGGAAAAAAAAAAAGGATTTTCTGTGATTTTCCCTGTACTCTAACTTAGCCTCAGTCCTAAAAAATATCCAGAAGAATGTTGTGACAGTATAGCAGAAGGCCATGTTTTTTGTTGTAGAGACATAAAAACTGAAGTTATCATGCATCCATCAAAGTGAAACACATGTAGACTAACATGAAAAGCAACAGGACAAGCTGCATTATATTGCAATGTTTTCTTAAGCCAATGCAAAAATAAAAGGATAAAACTGCTTTTTGGAAAGGTCCCAGCAGTCTTAACATTGGCGATAGCTGTTCACAATCAATTCTAAGCCTTAGGATATTTTTTTCACTTGCTTTTAAAGTAATAAAACCTTTCAGAGAATTCTGTAGTGGCAAAATATCTGGTATTTGTTTCATATTTACATTTGATAAACACTCATTCACTTAACAGCAATTTATTGAAAACCTGATATACAAATGCCTCAATTTAACAGAGACAGACTGTTGAATCCTAACTACATGAATCCTATCACTTAGCTGATTGTTACACTGTCCATGAGTAGTTTTCCCATAATAAGCATCTTCCATTACTTTTTTTAAGATTCCCTTTTATGCACAGATTTCAAACTGGTTTTACAGCAAAATAAACTTATCTTTTAATTCCATATTTGATGAAAATTTTGACATGCTCTTTATCTGCTGGACCTTGAGAAATAGAAAAATGAATTCAACAAATATCCTGTGCCTTTATGTAATCAAAGTTCAGTAAAAGATATAAGGTATGTATTCAATATTTTAGAACACAAATCAGATTATAGGTTCAATAACCAAAGTTAGAACAAAGTGCTAACACATCTCAAAAAAAAAAAACAAATAAATCTAACTAGGCCTTAATAAAAGGTTTAATTCTGTGTTTCTTTGATACTGTGTCCTCACAATAATGTGTCTTTACTTCAAGCTGTCAACAAATAATCATTTCCACATACCAAGAATACAAGTTGAGAACGTCAAACATTCTTAAGAAAGCAAATTATCAATTTTAGTTCAACAATACACATGTGTAACAGGATCACACATAAAATTTAAAAAACAACCCTCCCCCCCCCTGCACAGGAGACTCCAAAAAGTCTAAAATCTGGAGGATAAGTAGGTATCTGCCAATTAATGGAAAAGAAGGAAATTGAAGGATAAAGAAAGAGCATGTGGCAAAGCCATGACACTGCATGGCAGCAAAGTCAACAGTTTGATAAAACTATAGCATTAAATGAATGAAAGGAAAAATTGAAAGTGAAATGGGTCTGGTAGAAAGGGGAGGCATTCTATAGGTTTAAGAATGTTGCAATTGATGTTTAAATCAAGGGCAGACATGAGGGAAGGCAGAATTTTTTGTAAATTACTTAATGAGTCTAATACAGGGCAATTTTGAGTTCCGTTAGTATGAAAGTAGGGAGGTGTTAGGAAACCTTGCAGTACTGAGGGGCAAAGAAGATGACATTTTAAATTAGAACAGTGGTAGCTGAGATGGACAGGTGGTTCCAACAAGCATACTTTTTATGGTAGAACCAACAGGAATTGGCAGTTGACTGGTGAAATTTAGGGGAAAGTGAGTTTTTTATAGTAGGTAATATAGCAAAATAAGTGAAGACATAGGATGGGGTATGGCTAAGAAGTTGAAAATCTATTGCTAAGTATGAGAATATTTCAAAAAGTTTGTGCAAAGTTAGGCATTTCGTTGAGCCATGAAGACACTAGTTAAAATATCTGCATCCCTTCTCAGAGTATCTGTGTTGGATACCTGGCTCTGGCTCCTGACTCCAACTACCTGCTAACGCAGACCCAGGGAGGCAGCAGTGGTAGCTTAAGTATTTGAGTTCTTACCACCCACATGGGAGACCCGACTGTGTTCTCAAGTTCCTAGCTCCAGTTTTGACCTAACCCCAGCGATTGCAAGCATTTATGGAGTGAGCCAGTGAATAGGAGCACTCTCTCTATGTGAATGTATATGTGTGTTTGTGTGTGTGTATGTATTCACCCCTGAAATAAATAAATATTTTAAGTTTGTGGGGAAATGGAATAGAAGATAAGTTTATTTGGGTGCAAAAAATTTTTGAAATTCATACATATATTAAAATATATATTTTCCAATTAGTTTTGAACACAGCTTGTATGCAAGAACTTCAAAAAATTTTGCACCAATAAGAATACCTTTTAATTCCACTTCTCATGAATTGTTTGAAATCCCTTGTGTGTGGACATATCACATTAGCACAAAACAAAAATTCAGATTTTCTGACAGTCTTGGAATCTTACAAGCTTCTTGTCTACCCCTCTCTTATTAACCAAGAATCTTAAAATCTGTCACTTATTTATTGGGCCTTTAAGTCAGGCACTACAGAGGAACAAAAGACAAGATTCCTAGATTAAGAAACTGGCCTAAATGGATAGAAGTTATAAGTAGTGTGGTCAGGATCCACTTGGACTATCTGGCTCCAAAAAGATATTGCCATATTTTTCACCATATTCAAAATATCCTAGCAATATCACCAAATGAAAATGAACTCTATATTAAATTGCAATGTCAGTGTATCTGACATTCTTCGGATTATCTTCAATTTCTAATTTTCCAAGTTTCTTCAATATCAAAGTAACAAGAGCTAATTGGCTGTGCCTATTTTTACCTTTCCCAGAGCAACAATTCCTCATCCCCAGTTCTGTTTCACTAATGACTTAGTGAGAACTTTGGAAACTATTTTTATGTGACATAGAGTAAGGATTCAATATCTTAATATACTGATGGAATGAACTTTTAATAAAATACTTTGTTCATTCATCCAAGACTATTTTGAAGCAACTATCAAAGGTGTAGTATATGGCCATTTTTTTTTAGTTTATATATTTATTCTTATTTATTGCAAAGGCAAAACAACAGAGAAAGAGAGAGAGACAGAGACAGAGAGAGACAGAGATCTTCCATCCACTGGTTCACTTTCCAAGTGCCCACAACACTCAGGGCTGGGCCAGGCAAAGCCAGGAATCAGGGACTCCATTCAGGTGGGTGCTAGGGACCCTAGTTCTTGAGCCTTCATCTGCTGCTTTCCCAGTATGCACATTAGCAAGAAGCTGGATCAGAAGCAGAGGCAGAGCTCCATATGAGGCACTCTGATATGGGATATGGATACTCCAAATGGCAACTTAACCTGTTGCACCACAACATTTATTCCAGCCAGTATATTTTAAAAATAAACATCATCATAGAGAAATTCAAGACCCAGGATAAATCTGGGTAGCAGTTAGGAACGTAGAACTAAATAAATTAAATGCATGTTACTTACTTTGTCTTGAGAGAAGCTGAAAAGTTGTTTTCTTTCAACAAAGAACTGGACAGCTACTACACTGGCTGAGTGACCCCAAAGGACACCCACTGGTTTGGAAACAACATAGGGATTCCAAAGGCAAACTTTATTGTTAATGCCAGCAGTTGCTAATCAGAATGGAAAAGAAAAAAAAATGTTTTTTAATGGCATGAATAATCTACAATACTTTCTCTCTGAAATGAGTTTATCACATAGCTCTCAGATGATAAGGGCCTTCCAACAAACACTAATGAATCTACTCTCAAAAGAAGCAAAATCTTGCAATATCCAGCTAGACTAGGCCAATAAAGCATGAATGCTATCAACAGAAAAAGTAAACACAGTAGGGAGTAAGGGGGCTGCATCGTGGGGAGAGACACCATGTGAGGTAGAAGGGAATTACAAACCATCCAGCAGTGCAGCCAAATTATGTTCACAGTCCTGTAAATAATCACGTGTATACAAACAAACAAGCAGCACAAACATACTTTGTTCTGCTTTAGTGACAGAATAAGGGATTTTTGATCTTGAATTTGTCATATGTATTCAGGTAAAAAGAAATGCAGTGCATATTCAAGTCTGTGGAAACTCTGTATAGCACTCTTTGCTATTCTGTTGTTTAGGAACAACCCTGGAGCTGAGCTTATTCATCATTTTTTTCCACATAGTGACAGGGACAAAGTAGTGACCAGCATAAAGGGATTGAAACAATTAATGAATTAAATGGCTGATATTTAGATACTTGCCAAACAGATTTGCCCTTTCCAGTCTTCTCTACTCCCTCAAAGTTTGATGTTGGCACATTCCTGAATCCATGTTCAAGGTATCTTTAGCCAGTATTGTCAGCTATTATTGTTGGAAATGTTAGGGAACCAACCACTTAACAGATATCCATACCCTTCATATGAGTGATAATTATTGATTGAGGGTTATTATTACCCATCCTGTAAGCTATGTGCATTCTCACATTCTCTGTAATTATCCCATTAATTTTTCAACAACACAGTATATCTTACTTTTTAAATAGTGTTTGAACTAGCATATATCAAATCTCAGCTTTCAGATTGTCTAAATATTTTATTTGAAGAGCTAATCCCTGAAAATCTTTATATCTTCCCAGTTTAAATGTACTCTTTTACATCAAAGGAATCCCTCTGTAGTAAACTAAAGCTGGCATAATTTGAAATTTTTCAAAAATAACTTGAGATCCTGTTCCAAAAGCAACCAAAGAGCACACTACATTTTGCCGTATTCCACTGGTGGGTGTGTGTAGTAATAGTAGTAGTAGTGGTAGTAGCAGCAGCTGCAATGGAATGATCTATTAATTTGGATGGAACATTTGGTGGTGTTAGAGAAATGGCAAAATGGCAGATGCTGCAAGGTCTGTCTTCCTCCTCTATGCCATGAATATTCCTACCAACTCCAAGAAGAAACCTCATTAAAGCATTGGGGCACCTTCTCGTGTTTTCACCCCAATGTAGTTTATATACACCACACACCACAGTGCATCATTTTCAGGCATTCTCAGGCAATAAAATATAAGCTGTTCAAGTTGGTCTCTCTGGCAATAAAACAACAAGGTGGAGAGGTTTTGTGCATACAAATACACATTGCAGACTATTTATGGGGCCCTCATAGTTATCATGATTTATTTTACATACCAATTAAATTGAGCTGAGAGTGGTAATCAAAAGCATGAATGCCCTGGGCAATGTTGAAGGATGTCATTCTCAGATGCTTTTTTGATTTCTCTCTCCAAGCCAGCACCACAGTATTTGCATTGCTGGTTGTACTGGAAATGATAGCATCTAAAGAGGCACTGTACATAACTGATACAAAAAAAATTTAAAAAGAAGAAAATGATCTTTAGTTAGTTCTTCCCAAGATTTTAGCAAAATAAAACAGTTTTAATATGAAAAGTTAAAAATTAAACTCAGGTTATGATCATACAACCCAAGACTCAGAAAACGTCTCTAACCAGGAATTTACTGAGAGGTTATAGCAAATTCTGCATTTCGACTTTTTCTTTTTCCACTCTAGGGATATCTTGATGGCTTTTTCTTTTCTTTTCCTTTTTCTTTCTTTCTTTTTTTTTTTTTTTTTTTGGGGGGGGCGAACACTTGGCAAGATACAATGTTCATCAGAATAATCATATAAGATTCTGGTAAGATAAGTAATTGACCAAATTCCTATGTTTTTGCTTGGGACAGGGGGGCAGGCAATAGGAGTTAACCACCTACCTACCTGAACCTCCCCAAAGGTCCAGTTCTTGCTCAAAAATAGTTCTAATTCTGACTGGTAATGGTGCAAATAGAATGACCAGGACTTAGCTCCCTACCAAGGTTCACAAACATAGCTACAAGTTCATGTCAAAATACCTGCTTCTGTGTTCCTGACAACTCAATGGCAGATGTTGTTGAGCAAAATCCTACTTCCCACCCAAGGATAATGGCCCTGCTCCTTTTTGCCAGGAGCATTTCCCATCTCTGTCAGACTCACGGGCTCCAAACATCAAATAGCCATAGATGTTCGTGACCCCTTTCACACCACAGTGCCTTCCAGGGTTAGGTAGAAGTTCTTTTTTTGTATTCTACTCAATAATTTTGTAGCTAAATTATTATAAGATTTCTGATTTGACCTCATGGTCAAATTCCTGCCTCACACAAAGAGGAATTTTACTATTTTGAACAGCTATTAAAGGGTTGCTTTAATAGAATAACCCTTAGACATATTTCTGAGCTGCTTATTATATAGAAGCAAAGTTGACACTCTGCAAGGCAGTTCTCAAAGGGTCACTAGCATTTCTGAACTTCTTTGAAGCTAAGCACCAACAGCCCTTTGTTCTGGATTATCTTTTAAAGATTTTTGCAGCAAACAACCTTAGATGTAGGGATAGTGTCTCCCTTTGGAGCAAACAGCTTGCATGATTACTTCCCAAAATAGTAAAGAGTAGCTTCCTCTAGAACAGAAAGCAGGCATGCATGTTATCCACTCTAAAAGACCCAGATTCCCTCAATTTGTGATTCCTCTCCTATAATACAATACACTGCATGTGAAGGTACTCACTGGCCCATCTGTCACCCTTTACGGAATGGATGGCAAGAAGAATGGAAATAAATATGCCAATACTTATGCTGCTTATTCTATGAACAATAAAGTCATTTTTCTCTGACACTCTGTATTTTTAAAATTTCTGTCTTCAAGTAGGCACCATAATAGCAGCATTGCTAGTTGTAATGGAAATGACAAGCTAATTTGCTGATGAATAATACGAAAATTGCATAAAACTTTAGAGTCTTCAAAAGTCCTAATAGTTACTGTTATGGTCTGAAATTTTGCATCACCCCCCGTACCCCTAAGATTCATATGTTGAAATCTTAAACCTACAAAGAGATAGTATTGAGATATGGTGCCTTTAAAAGATGGCCCTAGTCCTTTCCACCATGTAAATATGTACTAAGAGGCATCATCCATCAATTAGCAAGTGCGCTTTCAGCAGGCACCAAATCTTGGACTTCTCAGATTCCATAACTGTGAAAATAAATTTATTTTGTTTATAAGATGCTCAGTTATGGTATTTTGTTATACCAGCCTGAACAGACTAAGAAAGGAACTGCTATGATTTGAACAGGATTTGGTTTCCACACCCATGCAGACATAAAGAACTAAAAATCAGAAGTCAAGTACACTAGAAAGGTAGAAACTTAACCCAATTATGGAGTTTAGCATATGGGCCAATGGAGTTCCTTAGGTTTTTAGGGATGGGCCTTGGGAAGGTAATTCTTGCAAAAGAGTTGGTTACAAAAGCAAAATCGGGTGCAGCTGTGGGCTCGGTTTCCTGGCTTACTATATAAACTTTCCACACACTTCGCCGTTGCCATCCTCACCAGATGTCAAATCAATAGAGGCTACCTGATCTTGGATTTCTGCCCCCAAAACTGTGAGCTAAATAGAGCTCTTCTCTTTATAAAGGAAGTTGTCTTGGGTATTTCACTGTAGTAGTGAAAAGCTGACTAATATAGGAATCTTTATACAGAAGTACTTCTAACTTCAGTAAAAACCATCCCTCCCTCATTAAAAAGTAGTTAATTTTACTGTTTTTGTGAAGTAACATGTTGTTTTCTCTGTGTGTGTATGAACATCTATGTATACATATGTGTATATATCTGTACACAGTATTTTGTGACAGCAAACTGTTTGAACCAAAATGAATAGATTAAAAATTAAGTAATTCACACGCCAATATCAACTCCTAAGTGGATAAATCCTAGTGATTATAAAAACAATTCAATTGAAGAGGTCAGAGAAGAAGGAATGGATTGACAATTTCCTTGCCTTTAGTGATAATGGAAAGATTCTTTCAAGAGCTGATTTTAATGTGTGAATAGCTTAATATAGAATGTTTCCTAGCTATCTCCCTAGGGAAAAGTGACTTAACGTGAACAATTTATAACTAAATTAATTGAGACTACTCAGTATGTCATTATAGATATCCTCTCTTCAACCATAGCATCGCATCTCCAAAGACTTATTGGGCATCAACTATGTGCCCTGTGCTATAATAAGGACAACAGAAAAATCAGCATACCCAGGATGTAAATCTTATGGCCCAAGTCTGGAAGAAAAGATATGTGATTCAAACAGTTGGAAAACACTTTAGTACATAATAAGTGATAACTGAATGGTACAGAAAGCATAATATAAGTCCAAAGAAGAAAGAAATCAGTGTGAATCATCTGGAGATCGTGTCAAAAAGAAGATTCTCTCTCACTCTTTCTCTCTCTCACACAGAATTTAGAAGACATTTGATGAATGTTCACAAACAACATTTCAATGGATGAGAAATCATGACAAAACACCTGTATGGGAAACAAAAGATAAACTCCAGAACTGAGAGCTACTATACTTCTTTGTCCTGCAGATGGAGAAATAGAGATCCACATACAAACGTTGTTCAATGATTTCATTAAAGTCAGCAATTGTTTGTTGTCAAACTCCGGTCTGGAATCCTGAGGTTGACTCCATTTGGTACCACTTACAAGATTACAAATCCGGGGCCAGCGCTGTGGCGTAGTAGGTTTATCCTCTGCCTGCGGCACTGGCATCCCATATGGATGCCAGTTCTAGTCCTGGCTGCTCCTCTTCCGATCCAGCTCTCTGCTGTGACCTGGGAAAGCAGTGGAGGATGGCCCAAGTCTTTGGGCCCCTGCACTCACGTGGGAGACCCGGAGGGGGCTCCTGGTTCCTGACTTCAGATAGGCGCAGCTCCAGCCATTACGGCCAGTTGGGGAGTGAACCATCAGATGGAGAACCTCTCTCCCTCTCTCTATCTGTAACTTTACCTCTCAAATAAATAAATAAAATCTTAAAAAAAAAAAAAAGATTACAAAACCATGCTAAGAACAGCCACATCTGGCAGAGCCAGAGCTCAAGTTCAAAATATAAGGTCTGGTCCCTGGACTGCTGGGGAAATGGGACTTCTTGAATTTTAATATGCATAATAACGATCTGGAGATCGTGTCAGAAAGAAGATTCTCCTTCTGTAAACCTGAGATTCTGCAGTCCTTGGGTGTACCCGGGTGTTGCTGCTGGTACTCTGAGTACTATACCTCGGGTAGCAAAGCCCTTGGATTCATTCTGTGGAGTTTAGGAAGCCAAATGCTTCTTTGAGAATAAGGTGAAAGATAGAAATTCTTTCCACCAGAAAGATGTGCACCCACACTAGAGTCTGAAGAAAATGTCAGGATTTTCAGAACCTCCTCCACTTCCATTAATAAGTCTCAACCATGGGCTTCTCTTAATGCCAAAATACAATTCCTTTTTTTGTCATGCAATATTTTAATTTTTTAATTTTTCCTGTCAGCTGAAACATAAAAAATTTATATTTATGGGGTACCATGTGATGTTTGATACATGTATACATTGTGCAATGTCCGATCAGGGTAAAGACAGCTCTTTAAATATATACCATTTATTTTTTAATATTTTTATATTTAATGAATATAAATTTTATATTTAATGAATATAAATATTCAAAGTACAGCTTATGGATTACAATGGCTTTCCCCCCCATAACTTCCCTCCCACCCACAACCCTCCCCTTTCCCGCTCCCTCTCCCCTTCCATTCATGTCAAGATTCATTTTCAATTCTCTTTATATACAGAAGATCAGTTTACAATATATTAAGTAAAGATTTCAACAGTTTGCCCTCACATAGCAACACAAAGTGAAAAATACTGTTGGAGTACTAGTTATAGTATTAATTCAAAATGTATAGCACATTAAGGACAGAGATCCTACATGATATATTTTTTAAATTGATTAATTTTCTATGCAATTTCCAATTTAACACCAAGATTTTTTTTCATTTTTAATTATCTATATACAGAAGATTGATTCAGTATATACTAAGTAAAGATTTCATCAGTTTGCACCCACACAGAAACACAAAGTGTAAAATACTGTTTCAGTGCTAGTTATAGCACTACTTCACATTGGACAACACATTAAGGACAGATCCCACATGAGAAGTAAGTACACAGTGACTCCTGATGTTGATTTAACAATTTGACACTCTTGTTTATGGCATCAGTAATCTCCCTAGGGTCTAGTCATGAGTTGCTGAGGCTATGGAAGCCTTTAGGGTTCGCCGACTTCAATCTTATTCTGACAGGCTCATAGTCAAAGTGGAGGTTCTCTCCTCCCTTCAGAGAAAGGTACCTCCTTCTTTGATGGCCTCATTCGTTCCACTGGGATCTCACTCACAGAGATCTTTCATTTAGGTCTTCTTTTTTTTCCAGAGTGTCTTGGCTTTCCATGCCTAGAATATTCTCATGGGCTCTTGAGCCAGATCTGAATGCCTTAAGGGCTGATTCTGAGGCCAGAGTGTTATTTAGGACATCTGCCATTCTATGAGTCTGCTGTGTATCTCGCTTCCCATGTTGGATCATTCTCTCCCTTTTTGATTCCATCAGTTAGTATTAGCAGACACTAGTCTTGTTTGTGTCATCCCTGTGACTCTTAGACCTATCAGTGTGATCAATTCTGAACTGAAATGGATCACTTGGACTAGTGAGATGGCCTTGGTACATGCCACCTTGATGGGATTGTATTGCAATTCCCTGGCACATTTCTAACTCCATCATTTGGGGCACGACTGATTGAGCATGTCCCAAATTGTACATCTCCTCCCTCTCTTATTCCCACTCATATTTCACAGGGATCACTTTTCAGTTAAAATTTAAACATCTAAGAATAATTGTTTGTTAATTACAGAGTTCAACCAATAGTACTAGAATAAAAAAATACTAAAATGGATAAAGTATTACATTGTACAACAACAGTCAGCACAAGAGCTGATCAAGTTACTGTTTCTCATAGTGTCCATTTCACTTCAATAGGTTTCACCTTTGGTGCTCAATTAGTTGTCACCAATCAGGGAGAACATATGATATTTGTCCCTTTGGGACTGGCTTAATTCACTCAGAATGATGTTTTCCAGATTCCTCCATCTTGTTGCAAATGACCGGATTTCATTGTTTTTGACTGCTGTATAGTATTCTATAGAGTACATGTCCCATAATTTCTTTATCCAAATGTATGCTTTGAATTCCCTGTGATCTTTTGCTGTGAGGTTCCCTTCATTTACCTTCTTTCATGTTGATGGCCGTGTTTCTGTGTTTCTGTGTGTAACACATCTTTAAGCATGTTTTTCAGGGCTGGATGAGTGGCAACAAATTCTTTCAATTTCTGTTTGCAATGAAAGGTCTTTATTTCACCTTCATTCACAAATGAGAGCTTGGCAGGATATAATATTCTGGCCTGCAGTTTTTCTCTCTTAGTACCTGGGCTATGTCTCTCCATTCCCTTCTAGCTTGTAGGGTTTCTGATGAGAAGTCTGCTGTGAGTCTAATTGGAGATCCTCTGAGAGTAATCTGCCGTTTCTCTCTTGCACATTTTAGGATCTTTTCTTTCTGTTTCACTGTGGTGAGTTTAATTACAATGTGTCATGGTGAGGATCTCTTTTGTTCATGTTTACTAGGGGTTCTTTGAGCTTCCTGTACTAGGATGTCTCTGTCCTTCTCCAAAACTGGGAAATTTTCTGCTATTATCTCACTAAAAAGGCATTCTAATCCTTTCTCCCTCTCCATGCCTTCAGGAACTCCTAGAACTCGAATGTTGGGTTTTTTAATAGTATCCTGTAGATTCCCAACAATAGTTTTTAGATTTCTAATTTCCTCTTCTTTTCTTTGGTTTGACTGTATATTTTCCTGTGCTCTGCCTTCTAAGTCCGATATTCTCTCTTCTGCCTCACCCATTCTGTTTGTAAGGCTCTCTAATGAGTTTTTCATTTGATCTATTGAATTCTTCACTTCATTATGATTTCTCGTCACTATCACAGTTTCATGTTCTACTAGTTGTTTCATTTCAGCTTGATTCCTCCTTAATATTTCATTTTCACGAGAGAGATTTTCTACCTTGTCCATTAAGGATTTCTGTAGTTCAAGAATTTGTTTTTGAGTACTTCTTAGTGTTCTTATCAATTTTTTGAGATCTGCTTCTTGCATCTCTTCTATCTCATCATCTTCGTAATCTTGAATTGGGGTGTCTTTTTCATTTGGGGATGCCATAGTGTCTTCCTTGTTCTTATTACCTTGGTTTTTGCATTTGTTGTTTGGCATATTGGTTTCTTCACTGTGGTGTTTTTTTCTTGTTATACTATGACTCTAGATTAAGTGGACTGTCTGCTTTTGATGGAGCCTTAGAGGCTTGAGATGAGTGTGGCCTGATAGCTCTGTTTGGTTCCTCAGGGATGAGGGTGTGTCAAAGGAATCACTCCCAGGTTAGGCGTGGTAAATCTCTCTCTGTTACTTTTTTTTTTTTTTGGTTCAAAAGGGAAGTAATTCCACACAGCTGAATGGAATTGGGGGTGGTTAGCAGGCGAATGATATACCCACGGGAGCCAGAGATCGAAGCTCTTTCCCAAGGACCAGAGAAGGAATCTTTGCGGCCCTTTGTGTGGGCTGAGATTCTCCTGTAGTCTCCCACTGGGCTGCCAAGGCTACTGAACTGTAGCGTCTCTGGAGAGTACTCACATGAATTCGTGATTTCCGTGAGTTCTCTCCCCAACCGTCTCTTTTTTCACAGTCTCAGTTCATTAGCACCACACATTCATTAGGTTCTAATGTCCTGTTATTTCACCCCTCCCACCCAGAGTCAGGTTTTTCTGCTAGGCTTGGGGCCGGTGCCGACCCTGCTTATGACATATGTCCAAAATGGCGCCTGTTCTTTGTCTTGCTCACCTTTGAGAGGTGAGCGGAGAGAGAAACTCGTGTCCGGATGGGTCACTTCCCCCCCCCCCTTCTAGTTAGCCTGGTGAACCTTTCCCCGCAGGGTTTCAAGCCTTGTTCGCTCTAGTCTCCTCTTTCCGCTTCCCTTCTGGTATCTCGGGCTATTGAGGTTCGGCTCACCTCGCATTCCAGCGCTGGTGTGTTGAATCTGCTGCTGGTGTCCCAGACTGCGGGCTCCCACGCTCTCCACGCAGGTCCACTGTGAATCACCAGTTCCGGAAGGGTTTCCTCTGCTGTTTCTTCCCCTACTCTTCCTTGAACCTGCAGTATCTCCACTTTTATTAAACTGTCTCTCCCCAGACTATCAGTGTGCTCCTTTCCTATTCCGCCATCTTGCTGCTCCCCCCCCCCCGGCATATCATTTAAACCCCTGGGGCTAGGTGACATCATCAAGGAGGTAGGTGATGGTGGAGAAGAGGGGACCCGGAGCTTAACCCAGATGTACTCTAATATGAAGAGAGCAGTTTAGTACATATTACGTAAAGATTTCAACAGTTTGCTCTCACATAGGGACATAAAGTGAAAAACACTGTTGGAGTACTAGTTATAGTATTAAATCACAATGTACAGCACATTAAGGACAGAGATCCTACATGATATTTTTTTTTTAAATTAATTAATTTTCTATGCAATTTCCAAGTTAACACCAAGGTTTTTTTTTCTCATTTTCAATTATCTTTATATACAGAACATCGATTCAGTATATACTAAGTAAAGATTTCATCAGTTTGCACCCACACAGAAACACAAAGTGTAAAAATACTGTTTCAGTACTAGTTATAGCATTACTTCACTTTGGACAACACCAAAAATACAATTTCTAAGAGAAAGAGGGAGGGGTTAGGATGTCAAGGAGACCTTCCGAAAGGGGACCAAAGCTGAGCTGCCTCACAGAGCATCAGGCACACAGAATAATTCATAGCGACATGTGTCATGAAGCAGAGACACTGCCACAGGGCAGAACTGTCTACTTGTCCACTCTGCACAGTTTGTCTTGGTGGTGTGTTTCTTGCTCATGTCCCCATTGTGCAATTTCCCCTCCTCTCCACCTCTGAATTACTTACAAGAATTATTAAGACAATTCATGTGTCCCTCCCATGTGCCAGGCTTTATGCTAGGTGCCATCACCCACTGATAATCTTCACTTGGTAAATTATCCCAAGTTTACGGTGAGGAGATAGACTACCTGACAGCCAACATGCTCAAGTGTATATAGCTAGTTAGAAGTGGAGATGAGATTGAATCCAGTGCAGTTTGGCTGTGAGCTCACATTTTCTGTGCCATTGCATCCTTCTTTTCTACCATCCACATTGTCACATACACACCATGTCCAGATCAGGGTTCTTTCTGTTACAGCTACATTTCTGTCCCCCAAAAGAAATACATTAGTGCCAATGTTGTGGCATAGCAGGTAAAGCCACCATTGCAATGCCAGCACCCCATATGGTCGCTGGTTCAAATCCCGGCTGCTCTACTTCCAATCCAGCTCTCTGCTATGGTCTGGGGAAGCAGAGGAAGATGGCCCAGTTGCTTGGGACCTTGCACCTATATGGGAGACCCAGAAGAAGCTCCTGGCTCCTGGATTCAGATTGGCCCAGCTCCGGCCATTGTGGCCATCTAGGGAGTGAACCAGCAGATGGAAGACCTCATTTTTTTACTCTGCCACTGACACTGTAACTCTGCCTTTCAAATAAATAAATAAATAAGGGAATACTTTGAATTTCATTTGCGAGTAATTAATTTTATGGCTGTAAATGTTCCAGATCAAGGACTACACAATTAGTACTACCTTACTACCTTATTAGAAGGACCAACAGCATAAAACCTGATGGTAAGCAAGTGTTCTCCTTCAGGAAACAACCTTGCTGAAAATATTTCCTTTTTTCACAGAAAATTCCAAGGGTTGCTATAACCTGACACCCCATGAAGCAATATTGCAAGTTTTCAAGTATACAGCATATGAAGCCCATGTTTTGGTGCAGCAGGTAAAACTGCCACCAGTGACCCCACCATCTCATATGAGTGTAAGTTTAAGTCCCAGCTGCTCCACTTTCAATCCAGCTCCCTGCTAATGTGCCTGGGAAAGCAGCAGAGAAGGACCCATGTGCTTGGGCCCAAGCTACCCACATGGAAGATCAGGATGAAGCTCCTGGTTCCCGGCTTCAGCCTTACCCGGTCCTGGCTGTTGCGTCCATTTGAGGGCTGAACCAATGGATAGAGATCTCTCTCTCTCTCTCTCTCTCTCTCTCTCTCTCTCCATCTTACTTTATCACTCTGCCTTCAAATACATAAATCTTTTTTTTAAAAATAAAGTGTTCAATATAACACACCATAATTAAATCTTCAAATCCACAGAAATTTCATAATGCAATTACAGTACAATCCAAATCAAATATATCTACCAACAAAATTATTTTGTCATGTGTTCCCCTATTCTATCCAGTTATCATCTTTAATTTTGAGGTTCAAAGGAAGACTTATAAAGCAGTATGTTCTCCTCTGGAGTTCAGCGTAGCTTTAAGGTTTGAATCTGTGGATTACCCAGTGACATTTACAGGCTTGCAGTGTCACACACTGTAGGCTCAGAAATTCACACTTTCTTTCTAAACCAAGATATAACTTGTTTCTGATTGAATTGTAACATGCTGGAGCTCTTGAGAATGCCTGAGTAAAATGTGAGAAAAATTTCATTTCCTTAAAATCAAATTATCTAATAAATAAAAATATTTTCCTCATTTCTTGAGCTGAAGTAAGAAAATGATAGGTTCTGATGGAAAAATTGTTAAAATATGAAGCTAGATAATGGAATGAGCTGGTAAGATAAAAATCAATGATTTGTTTTTAATATTCTCAACAAGTTTGGGTGTTGAAGGAGAAAATTATTTTTAAATTATGTTTATATAATATTTTTAGAGGAAAAAAACACAATTTGATCACGTATGTCCATTAAGATGTTAACTTTCAGCTCTTCCACTCACTAGCCACAAAAGCATAAAAAAGGCATTAAGTGACCCTGGCATCAATCATGGTCCTAGTGTGTTCTGTCAAAATGACCCTGTGGGGGGCTGGCCCTGTGGCATAATGGGTAAAGCTACCACCTGCAGTGCTAGTATCTCATACAGGTGCCTGTTCAGGTCCTGGATGCTCCACTTTCAAACCAGCTCCCTGCTAATGCACTGGAAAAGGCAGCAGAAGGTGGCCCAAGTCTTGAACCCCTGCACCCATATGGGAGACCCAAAAGAAGCTCCTGGCTCCTGGCTTCAGGTTGACCCAGCTCCAACCATTGCAGTCATTTAGGGAGTGAACCAGCGGGTGAAAGATTCTCTCTCTCTCTCTCTCTCTCTCTCTCTCTCTCTCTCTCTCTCTCTTTCTCAGTAACTCAAATAAATAAACAAATCTTTTTTTAAAAAAATGACCTTATGTAATAGCGATTAATGTGGAAAAGTGATTTGAAAATGAAAAGTGATATCGGAAAACTAGTTAGTAATGCTTTTAAGTACACATAGAATAAGATAGAATAAGGCTACTTTACAACATTTGTCAACAGATTGAGGTTATAGCATAAGAAATTGGATCATTTTTTATTGGAATTCCTAGAATTTTTTGAGCTTTTACTTTAACAGTCATGTGACTTGGAAAACACCCTACTTTGAACTTTCTCTGATGTTCTCTCGTTGAAGGGGTTTCATTTTTGTTCTTATTTCTCATTTTAAACATGGAATCCGTACCCTGAGCCCACTACAGAGTTCTCTGTATTGTAAGCAGTTCCCTTTTCAAAGACTTAAGAAAGCATAATTGTATCTATTCCATCTCTAGAAGTCAAACTGCATTTCTAAAATCAGATTTCACCATTGCAAAAGAACACTGCGATTAATTTAATGACTTTTCAAAAATATCAAGTAGACTCATGTAAGTCATATGGATGGAGCTTACTTTTCCACCATCCTATAGAATAAACTGCAGGAAGAGACTCCTGTCTTCAGGTCTACAACACAGGCTCACAGCTGACTCCAATTGCTTTAAACACAGGAGAAGAACTGGCAGGCAAGGCAGTGTGGTCTTGCTGACTCCGTGGTGCAACCTCATTTTGTCTGGAGGACTGATTTAGATGCAGGGAAATGGAGCAACGCACAAGCAAGAAACCATATCCGGCTTCTCTCCCAAACTTGGTCCCTATAAGCTAGAAAGTCTCCCCAAGGAGAGACAACATGATGTCAGTCTTCTAATTTCCCTGGCAGCCACTCCAAGGTTTAATGCAGTATTTAGTGATTTCTTTTTATCTGTTCAAACTGTTTTCTGTCTTTACTAGGCTTGATCAAACAAAGGTGAAAATATATAACATAATAAAGACTGAAGGGTTTTTGTTGTTTACCATTTCACGCTCATTCCTTCAATAGCTACATTCCCAGTGTAGGGTTTCCAAGGTTTCCAATGATATTATCTGTACTAGAAGGTAATTATTAAAAAGGAAAACTCTCTGAGAGTCGAGACATCTATGTCATGCTGCTATTGCTCAAAATCTCTACGCTTACCCTATGAGCATTTCAGAATGTAATTATTTTTCCATTAAAATGTGGCACAGAACCACTCAGAAAAGATGAAAGCATTTTCTCCCTCAAAGTTTTAAATAAGAAGTGTGAACCTTATCTTAATGCAGTATCCTAATACCCTTATGTTTGAAACTGAGTATTTCCTTTGACATTTCAGTTTTATAGATATTTTATCCTTAGCTTCAGTAAAAAATTATTATCATACTTGTTCAAATATTTTATTCTGTATTCAATTGTATATTCCCTTCCCTCACTGAGAAGAAAATCATAAAAAATAATTCTTCTGGCATTCTAAAGAATGTGAGTTCATACTGCAGGAGTAAAATGAGTATCACATGAGAGCAGCCATTGCTGGCTTGCTCTGATGGAGTGAGTCTTGCAGACAATGAGCATCATTCAGAACCACTCTGAACCCCACTATATTTGGCTCCATCCTGCCTTCCCTATTCCTTTCTTCCTCATTATTTCAGTCTTCTTCCCTTCTTATATTGCAATTACTGATCTTGAAGCAATAACAAAAGGCCATGTTTAAACTTATAATCTCTGTTGCTAGATCTAAAATTAGGAACCCATTCATATGTTAGGACTGAAGTAGGTGCCCCTTTCAATGGTACATAAGCTTCAAACCTAAAACATGAAAGAAGAGAAAATCCTCTGTAGATAGTTCTTTGCTTTCTTCTTTTTGAGTAGTCTTCTCTTCTATGGCATTTTCCTCCACATCCACTTACATAGTATTAAACCAAACATGATTTCCACAGTTGTTTTTCTTCACAGAACCTCTTCATTTTAGCTGCAAATCACCCATTTAAGAATAGCATTTCTACATTATTGAGCATGATTTCTTTTAGCATCTCTCTTTTCTTTTGAAAAATTTTTCAATAGAGTTCACACCATGACTTACCTAACCCCTTCAAAGCCAAATTGTAAAATGGTGTTTTTTCCCACAATCAAAGAATAAAATCCCAGAGGAAATTAATGAATATTATTAATGGGGGATTTAACTAAGTTTTTTTAAAAATTAAAGAGGGAAAATAATACAATGTAACTCTTCCACATGAATTCAAGTAGTTCACTATTTTGGCATCTCCCAATGTTAAAACACAACTCAGTTTCTCAGAACCAAGTACAGAGGCTGCCAATTCTTTTCTGCTCTGAGCCAAACTCAACAGGACACTCGCACTCACTCCAGCATTCCTTGGCAAATAAACTGCCCATTGTCTCTTTCAATTTCCTAGTGCACAATGCCCTGTGCAGATGGGCACTCAGTAACTGTTACCAACTAGCTGCTGAGTTTTGATGCTTTGAAGGGAATATGATAATAAATAAACCTTAAGAAAATCATTTAAAAGTCTCCTCGGTTATCTTGTTAGAAATTTAATTTTTTAGGACAGATATGGACAGCATTCAATTGATCTGTATCTGTGCTTAAAAACAGTCCCTGCTATTTAATAGTTATTTAATAATTTTTGCTTGAATGCCAACTTACAGTTGGTAAAGGATTGTTAAAATGACTAAAAGGAATCAATAAAGAAAAGAGGCTACATGCTAAACAGATATCTACTGTATATTCTCTGATTAAGAAGCACTGTACTGGCATTCTGCTGCCAACCTGGATGCTATAATGAAGACTGAATTTAATTTCCTACCAAAAGCAGTTACAAAACTGGACAAATATTAGAAATAATATTTTCAGCATTCAACAAAAGGCAATGAAGACCTGTGAAACCTGAGAAAGGGAAAGCAAATGAGGTGAGCTCTACAAGGAGCCCTACACTTTCTTAGAAGATGTTTCCCAGCTATGGGTCTCTGGAGAAGGAAACTACACTGAGTCTAGCAACTTCTTGAGTTGAAAACATGAAGACCAGAGTTTGGAGAGGACAAAGTAGGTGGAAGCTGTGGGACAGAGTTCTGAAAAGGCAAATAATTAGAGTCGCAGAGAAATGTAGGGGACAGAAAACTTTGAAAAATAACAATAGAAAATTTTCAAATTTCATGAAAATCATAGATCCATATATCCAAGAATTTTAATGAAATGCTATACACATACGTCCTCCAAGAAAAGTTAAGGTACACTGTAAACAAATTGCTTAAAATCAACAAAACGGTAAAATCTTGTAGAATAATGTATTACACATTATGTATGAACACGTAAGAGAATAAAGGACATTTTGCCTGCACTAAGAAGGATGTTTTAACTTTTAATTTATATATAAATGTCATTTGCATGTGAGATATCCAAATTTCCTTTTACATTTGGGAAGCTATGACAGGACACAAATTCTAATGCAGGTACCAAAATTAGTAGGATTTTGTCACAGTTTGAGTAGCATCTGAAAGCAAGATTTTAAAGGAGAATCCAGGAGCAAAAGCAAAATCCAAAACTTTGCAAATAAAACAAGGAAGAGGTGCCTCTGAATTAGGCAAAATTGAGAGGTTAATACGAGTTGAAGAGGAAAGGAAGGGCAGTGTCAGCACTGATGTTCTCAAGAAAGAGCTCATCCTTGGTGGCAGAATCTGAGACAGCTCCAGAAGTCAAAGCTGTGACGATACACTGGGAAGAGACAGCATCGGGTCCAGACGGCTTCCCGTGAGCTGAAGGACAGAATTCTTTACCTAGTAAATGATATTTTTTGTAGGCTGTTCTAAGATGAGTCATCATTCCACATTTTTAAACCTCAAATTCTCAAAGATTCTTGCTGCCAAGTGCTGCTTCCTTCCATTCTTATTTCATCATTTGACCTTTTTCTCTTTATAAAAATCCTTCCAATTAGCCAGTCTGACTGCAACTTCTCTAATCTGTCCTCAACAGAACTACCAAATAAACCTTCCTTAAGTGTTTTTCATCAGGACCGGCACTGTGCCATAGCAGGTAAGGCGACTGCCTGCAGAGCCAGCACCCCATGTGGGCACTTGTTCAATTCCCAGCTGTGCCACATCCCATCCATCTCTCTGCCAAGGCCTGGGAAAGCAGTGGAAGACGGCCCAAGTCCTTGGGCCCCTGCACCTGTGTGGGAGACCTGGAAGAAGCTCCTGGCTCCTGACTCAGCTCAGCTCCAGCTGTTGCCTCCATTTGGGAAGTGAACCAGTGGATGGAACACCTTCTATCTCTCTTTCTCTCTTTCTTTCTCTCTCTCTCTCTCTCTCTCTCTCTCTGTCTCTCTCTTTTTCTCTCTCTTTGCCTCTGCTTCTGCCTACCTGTAACTCTGACTTTCAAGTAAATAAATACATTCTTACAAAAATGGTTCTTCCCCTAAGAACAAGTATAAAATTCAAAATCTTATTTACATGGTTCAATAGTAAGGTTTCAATAGCATTATACAAAAACCTAATAAGTTCTTTTATATTACCCATTAATTCTTTTCCAGATACTAAGTTTCTTGAGGGTTGGGCCCTATAATTAATCTGTATTCTACAGTTTCAAATGCCTTGGATAGTTTTAAGTCATAAAATATCAACAAATAATTGTTGATTGATTGATTGCTATATCAAGTCCAAAATTCAAATAAACAGACTAAAGTAAATATAAAGGAGGTGTCTTTAAAATTAGTGGAAATGTATATTATGAAAAAAGTATGTATTTCAAAAATTTTCCACCAGAATAAACTCACATTAGCTTTTTATGATACATCTATAAAAGATCTAATTTGAGGCATTAAAAATAAGATAGGAATTTGAAAGGAGCCCCTATTATAACAACATGAGTTGTGCTAAAACTGAAGCAAGAACAGTCATAAAATTTATGGTAAAGCTTGTGTAGAAGAATAGGAAATCACTGATATTTTACACACAGTTTATGGGACAATGTCCCAAAGAAATCAGCAGTTTATAAATAGATGACTCCTACAGAAAGGTTGAGATGATATTGAAGCAACAAAATAGTCTATACATTTTTAAGGAAAAAAGTTAATCCTGATGATTTTCAGTAGAACCAATGACCAACAATGTAGACACCTCAACTGATTCAGCTTGCACAATTATGCCCGAAAAATTAAAGTGGAGAAAACTTTCTGCTTGATGAGTACTAAACTTTAGTGTCCAGATCAGCTACAGACAGGAGCAAAATTTTCATTGGAAATTTTATAAATAAGTAGGATCATGATCCTGAGACATTTCTTAGAATTAAAACAGGAGATGAAAGATGGCTTTACCATCTTTAGAGCATTTACATTCCTGAAAACAAAACACAACGAAAGCAATGGTTAACAAGAGGTGGAAGTGGTCCAGTCAAAGTAAAGGTGGACCACTCAAAAGCAAAGACCTCGGCAACAGCTCAGGCATTTATTTTGCTTGATGACTTTCTGGAAAGCCTAAGAATCATAACATCTGATTATGAGATGACTTCAAAAAGATTTTAATTAATATGCATAATTAATATGAAATAGAAACTATAAATTTTATTTCTCACATAAGCTCCCTCAGATTCAAGACACTTTTGGAAGTGATGATATCAGCCATTTAAGCTGATCCCTAAAGAACTGAGTGAGTCTCAGGAATTTAACCATGTAGAGCTGTCTTACTACATTATGAACTGAAGACAATCTTAACATGAGTGGAAAAAAGAAGTCAAAAGAAACCAAATCAGGTATGTAAGGTGGATGCCTAATGACTTCTTGTCAAATCTATTACAAAATTCTCTGGTTTGAAGAGAGAAGTTAGCAGGAGCATTGTCATGGCAGAGGAGGACTCCCTGGTAAAGATTTCCTGAGTGTTTACTGCCAGAACTTTGGCTAGCTTTCTTGAAACAATCTGCTGTATGACTGTTTTGCACCTAGATCCAAATTTGCAGTGAGTTGGAAATCAGACTCTGAAACTGGATTCTTTAGGTTATAAACATGAATGTGTACTGCTGATGCTAAACTAAGTTTCCACATTCTTTTGTCAGTAGATGAGGGAACCAAACAGCAAAACGACACAATGAAACCTGATGAATAGTGAACTCACGTTGACCTAGAGAACAATTCTTATGCTGCCACTTAAGAGGCAAATGTTCATGGCCAGGTTACTTCACTAGTAGGGTTGGATTTTGGGAGGCTTAGTGAGAATTTTTCATTTGTTCTCTGAGTATAAAAGAAGGCACTAAGATGTTGCTCATCTTTAAAATCTTATTTATTTCCTCAACCTTTTCAAAATCATTCTTTAGGCTACTTCTCTGATTTATTTATAATAATTTAAGATCATGGAAATTAAACAATGTGCATGACTTCAGAAAATCCACTAGAAACTGATGCCATGAAATACTACTTTATTATTACAGCCTAATCTTTGGCTTATGTATCCACACGTAATGCTTTTTTGGAAGCAGCTGCAATAATTTCATTCAGTCTATATCCAGTAATATGAGTCTGCTGTCAAAGTTATGAAAACTTACACATAATTTTGTGCCTTTCATACTTAGTAGATGACAAAAAACCTATCTTTGGTTTTTCCCACAATTATCATGATGGAATTAAAGCATGGATAAAAGGTATCAAAGACATGATATGGTTTATATTGTAGAAAAAGCTGCGGAATGTACAGTGTCTCTTGTAGAATAGTATAGTATTGCAGTCATACATAAAATTAGTTCTAAGCTTCCAAAATATAAAGAAAGTAAAAGTACCATAAAGGCCACTGGCCAGATTCATTTGGACTGACTTTCTTTCAAACAATTTTAGAAATAAGTAATTTACATAAATCTCATTAAATCTAATTAAAATCAATGAGATTGCTACTTTCTATTCTTTTAAGTGGGTTTTTGTTAATGGAGCAATTTGGAAGTGAGAAGACTATTGTCTTTAGCATTGGCGCAAGATATTAGAGCAGATATTGCATATTTGGATCACGAACCATCAGATACAGATTCTGTAAAGTTATGGCATAAGACTAATTAATTCATTTGTTAATATATTTTAAGAAAAGTTCTGATCATCTATATGCATTGATTCATAACATGAATCAATGAAAGAACTGTTGCTTAAGTAGTATAGATTAGAAGAATTGTTATATATCAAAAAGAAAAGGGAAAGCAATGATTCCATTTTGTGGCAGCCAGACTAATTTACTTATCATAAGAACATATAGAAAACAAAGCAAGGTTTTGAGTGAACTTATTAAATCCTTTTATCGGGCGGCGCCGTGGCTCAACAGGCTAATCCTCCGCCTTGTGGTGCCAGCACACAGGGTTCTAGTCCCGGTCGGGGCACCGGATTCTGTCCTGGTTGCCCCTCTTCCAGGCCAGCTCTCTGCTGTGGCCAGGGAGTGCAGTGGAGGATGGCCCAAGTGCTTGGGCCCCGCACCCCATGGGAGACCAGGAGAAGCACCTGGCTCCTGCCATCAGATCAGCGCGGTGCACCAGCCGCAGGGTGCTGGCCGCGGCGGCCATTGGAGGGTGAACCAACAGCAAAAGGAAGACCTTTCTTTCTCTCTCTCTCTCTCACTCACTCTGCCTGTCAAAAAAATAAATAAATAAATAGAAACTTTAAAAAAATCCTTTTATTAAGAACCTGAATGTGACCACATAATATTAGTTAGGGTCATACTTGGGTTGAATCTAAATGGATTCTTTGACAATTTTCTCCCTTCTTTGGAGATTTCTTGAGTGCATAGTTCGCCTGAATTAATTTTATGAGGCATAAATTTTATGGGGAATGAAAAGAAAGACTTTTTGCCAGTGTTCAGAGAATAGCAGAGACTCCAGGCCAAAACCTCCCGAGAGCCAATTATTGGCTTCCAGAGTTAAACGGTTTGTGTAAAACATTTTCATCAAAGAACATAAATGTAGCAGTTGAAGGTGACCATTTTCTTTCATTACTGTCCACATTCGGTACCTTGCCTGACCCAGTCTCCATGGTGAAGTCTGTGCTCTAATACATGGCAACATCTGTGACATCCAGAGAGCAGTTCTACCCAGTTAATAGTCATGGTGGCTTCTTCATCTTCACACGCACTAGCAGGACGTTCAAACAGGGAAATTGAGGCTGCTGTGAACACAATGGCTTGAACCTTGGGAGTCAATGAAAGAAAAACAACATGGGCAGGGCAATTGTTAAAGAAGGTTCTGTTTCTTAACAAGGAATCAATATTGAATTAAGAGTAGTACAGGTAGTTTTGTATTAAAAGATGAACAACTAGGGGATTGGTAAGGCAATTATGAAGGTGAGCTTATTACTTGCTGTTAAGATTCACTTATCATTAAGATCAGTAAGAATGAAAAGCTTTCACACTTATGAAAAGAAATTATTCAACTGAGGTTACTGCGGAGGTCTCAGGCATCTTCTAGTATCATCCTGTAAGTAATAATTTTTCACAGGGCGGGTGAAATGTGATAGGAAAATAGAAATTACCGTATCCAATGTCCAGGTCTCAGTGCTGCCCTCACTAATGCATCTATCCTTCTATGACATGATACAGGAAATTTGAGTGCTCCCTATGAGCCTGGTGCTAAGAAATTGAAAACTTTATGAATGGGAACCAAAACAATTCATTTGAAAGATTTATGACAGAAATTTTGACATTTAATATTAAATAAAATCAATATTGAGATCTAGTGGGTTAAACATCTTACAGTGAAAAGTTAGTAATATTTACTAACTGAGGAATATTATACTATATGTACACAAACCAAAAACAAAAGTATCACACACAATACAGATTTTAGTGTATAAGCAAGATGAGGAATTGTAACATAATCCATCTCTTCCCTTCCAACATATGTGACCTTATAATCCATAGTGGAGTTCAATTAGGAGGACACACACATTGCATTCTAATTTCTATTATAAGCTCCATATTGATAATTAAATTTATAGTGTTCAATATTACAATTTGTTCACTTACCTTTCCAGTTATATCCCCAAAAGAAAGAATGGATTCATTGGCATCTAGAGGATCATACCAATAATGCATGTAAATTGGTGCTCCTTTCAGGCCTTGGAGTTTGTATTGACAAGAAAATTCTTCTTTGGAAAGCAGATCGTAGAAACAAATCTCTTTACTTGTGAAAGCCACTGCTATCTAAGGAAGCAGGGAGAAATCCAAAAGCATTGCTGGTGAGTTTAATGAAATCAGTATGCAAAGCAGACATACAACTCTAACTGGCAAGTCAGACATTTCCCTGAGGGTATGTCCCACTATTCCAGAACTATAGAAAGGTGGCACAAATCTACTTTATTCTGACTTTGGACTCTAGCCAAGAAGAAATCTTTCCCATTAAAAGCATTTGAACATCTTTTATGCCCTAACCTCCACTTTACACACCCATCAACACAATCCATCTGCGACAGACTAGACAATTAATCACAAGAAAGACAGAAACAGAGCACTATAGCACCACAGGTCATACCAGAAACTGTACAACTCACGTTCCACAAAGCAAACAGGGCTTTCACAAAATAATTGATAAAAAAAATCCTCTAAGTAGAATTATTTCAAGTCAAATAAAATCCTAAGTGTTATATAAAAAGGTCAATGACTTAACAACTGAAAAACCAGTCAGTAGAAACTATTCCCGTAAAAGCCCACTTAGTGGAGTTACTAGACAAAGATTTTTAAGTTGGCTACTACAAATATTTTGAAAGAACTAATGTGTGAAAATGAAGTTTCTGTAAGAATATAATTTCACTAAGAATGTAAAAATCGTTGAAATAAAGAACGATTCTTGGGGCTGGACTGTGGTGTAGTGAGTAGAGCCACTGCCTGCAGTGCCAGCATCCCATATGGGTGCCGGTTTGAGTCCCGGCTGCTTCACTTCTGGTCCAGCTCTCTGCTATGGCCTGGGAAAGCAACAGAAGATAGCACAAGTCCTTGGGCCCCTGCACCCCCGTTGAGACCCAGAAGAAGCTCCTGGCTCCTGGTTTCAGATTGGCACAGCTCCAGCCGTTGTGGCCAATTGGGGAGTGAACTATCGGTTGGAAGACCTCTCTCTCTCTCTCTCTCTCTGCCTCTCCTTCTCTCTCTCTGTAATTTTGTCTTTCAAATAAATAAATACATCTTTATAAGAAAAAAAACATTCTCACAAATACGCCTGTGATACAAAATGTTTAAACCAATTAAATTTAATATAATTACTGGCAAGGCAGGATTTACAACTGCCATTGTCTTCCAAAAGAAACCCAAAATACATGCAGCAAAAACTGAAAGATATGAGGAGAGAAATAGACATTTCAACAGTAACTGCTGGAAATTTCAGTACTATACTTTCAATAATGGATGGAACTATTGGATTAAGACCAACAAGCAAAGCACTGCCCAAAGTGAAAATTATAGTTGTAAAAATAGCAGTATCATCCTCAAAATTTTTCTTGCATCCTCTGGAGCTCCCTCCCTCACTCTCATTCCTCTTGTTGAGCAATTACTGTTCTGCTGCTTGTCAGTATATATTAGTGTGCATTTTCTACATTTCACTGTTGATTTTGCACAGGTACATACACGTATTAAAATCATTAACTTTGGACATTTTAATGTGCTCATTGTATTTTGTGCAATTATACCTCCTTAAAGCTATTTTTAAAAGAAAAAACAGCAACATTCTTTAAGAGTTGGATACATATAAAGCAAAGGCTAAAATTTAGTTATCAGTCTCAAGAAAAGAAACAGTACACCACAACATCATGTGATAATAATAGAATGTTGTGTACAAATATAAAAATGCATAACCTGGACTGGAACTGTTTTCAACCTATGCAAGTTAAGCACTAAGCGTTAACACCAGATCCTTAACAAGAAGGAACTGGATACAGCAGCAGCAGCCACTATGCAAGCAGCAGAGGCCGAAGCACAGGTTCAGATTTCAAATCTGGACAACACATTATATCCCGTGAGACTGGGGCAAATTATACAACTTCCCTTGGCTCAGTCTCACATTCTTAGCATGGACAAACTGGTAAATTTGAGCAGATTAGTAGAACAGGGTGTATCACAAAGGAAGCTGGTGATGATGATGATTCTTTGTGATTCCAGGCAGTATAGCATACTATTTCCACAAAAAACAACCTGCCACTTTGCAGAAATGACTGATTTGGCAATGCATAGGAAATATACAAGATAATTCTGGATCTTTTTGTCATACTTAGGCACTTCCCAAGACTACTAGGGTTGCAAAAAGACTCAGAAGCTGATCTGTGTCAGTTCCTACTGTCTGAAGATGGTACGATTTGGTAACGTGATAATAATTCAGTGGATTGAAACAAATCACATTTTTCTGTAACTGATGAGTTTTCTTTTCTATTGATAATAATGATAATATTCATTGTTTATTTTTGGAGGACATTAGAAAACCAACTGCTCATTTTTTGAAAACTGGTAAATAAAGATTAAGAATTAAATGTTTTATCTTGCTTTTGTTGAATAATTGTCTCCTTGTGATAACTAAATAATTAATAAGGAAAATTTCTTTATATAGATATGGAAGAAGAAGGATAAAATTAGCTTATTCAGGAAGAAGAAGTGATGAAATTAGAATATCATAATCTGGTACCCCCTAGTAAGTGGATGGATCAAGGAATAATCTGCAAGAACTGCTAATATCCCAAGATGACAAAGAACCAGGCATTTTGTACCTCCTGAGTGAAAAACACCTACTGGAAACCCAAGGAACAGGCAGACATGTCAAACAACCCCCTGTATACACAAAGCACAATATCTACACTTTGGGAAACTCCCAAGAATAAGCACACAGTTTCTTTTTTAAAAAAAATCAATAGCAATAACCAAAGACTGCAAGACAAAAAGAAGACATGAAGGAAAACATTTAGATGAAAACAAACATGTCAGCAATTCACAATATCGTACTTGGAGCTTATTCAGATGTTTATTCTAACAAATTATTAAAAATTATAAGTCAATCAGGGATATGTACATGACAGGATATTTGATGATATTAGGAATTATTGATATTAACTGAGGATAGTATAATTGACTTATGCTAAAAAAGTCATCCTTTAGAAATATTTACATATGAACTGATTTTATGTTTCAGATCTTAACAATGCATGAGGAGTTAAATGAAACAATAAAGACTGTGAACTGAAAATGGGTAATGGCAGAAAATTGAGAAGGGCAGATAATGGAGGACAGATATCAGGTTCCTGGTACTATTCTCTCTGCTTCTGTGTGTGTCTGAAATTTTCATAGTAAAATTTTTGGTTTGATATAAAATATTAAGAATATGGATTATTTAAACTACAATCTGACTTCAAAAAGTATCTTCCTTACAGTATGTTACCTTGCTTGTAGTTTTATGAAAATATTTGACTGAGTGAACAGACTATCAGAACTATGAAGCTGAATAGTACACTGGACAAAATCAGAGGAGCAGCTCCCTTTCATTTTGTTGAGCTCTGCCAAACACTCTAAAGCGCTCAGCTCTGAATATAGATCCATGATCCTGCTGTAAACTCTAGAGGAGCAAAGGTCTTATCAGCTAACAGTGCACATGGCCACATTTGGGAGAGAGTCAAGAGTCTTAGTCATCATCAGTGCTGTCATTTAAGGTACCCAAGAGAAGAGCTGGGGAAATGAGTAGCTCACTTGGCTCACTTGGGTCTACTTATTTTCTCTCTAGGTCAAAGGAAAGTCACCAAAGAGTAATGCAGTTGTCTGTTGCTGCTAGTGTTATATTTGATATTGATCAGGAGCCCTGTCTCATTATTTTCTCACTTTTACAGGCAGTTTATTAATGAAGACTTTATACCTTGTTCACATTTTCCAGAGAAACCAGGCTTGTAACCCACAGGTGTTTGAGTTTGGTGGCATCTGAAGTGATGGGAAATATTTCTTGAAGCTTCAAATTCTCACTCCAAATTCCAATTAAACCTTCTTTGCTGATTGTCAGATAACGACTTGAACTTTTCAAGAAAATCACATTTTGAATGGTATCCTTATGTTTTACTGGGAGGAATTCCAGGTCCTTCCACTGGGGAACCACTGTTGCCTTTGTCCGTTCATCTTTCTCATAAAGTGATAACAGCATAAATGTAGTCAGCTTGTCCCAGTTAATGAAACCATCCTGGGCCACATCCACTCTGTCAAAGAGCTCTCCATATTCTTCCTGTGAGCCCCAACCAATAACCTCCATCATCCTTTGTGTAAACTCCTCTCTGGACATGCAAATGTTTCCTTGTTGCTCTGGGGACTAAAAATAGGAGAAGAAAATAAGACAACAGTGAGAGCATCAGAGGCACAGGAGGGTTAGGTGAGCCCCCCCAGGGAGGAGTTAACCAACAATTCTTCCAAGAGGCAAAGAAACTGTCTTCTTCTTTCATAACAGTTAAGCTAAGTGAATTTGGGATGGAAAGCCAATAATTGACAGGGCTAGAAGCTGACGTCTCTCATCACACACATCTTTAAAATTGGAAGAGAGAAGCAAGACTGAGAAGATGTGAGGATGGAAACAATGATTGAAGTGATATGTGGCTGTGAGCCCAAGGATACAGGTTGCCTCTGCAAACTGAACAAGACTAGCAAAGATGTCTTCCCTAAATGTGGTAGAATGAGAAGGCCATGCCAAGATGGCCGCTGGCAACAGATTCTGCCTGGCAATAGACTGTGATTGGATGGCTTCAGAAACTGCCTGGCAACAGGGTGTGATTGGTTAGGACATAGACCACCCCTTGACCAGATTGGCTGCATTGGCTATATAAGCTATTGTAGCAACTGAAATAAACAAGTCTGCAGGCTGCTTGCCTCTGGCCTGCTTTCACCTGACTCCTGGAGACTGTGTAGTGACTCCGCGCCTCTTGCCCCTACCACACTCCTCCTCCCAGAAACGAATCCACAGCAACTAGACTCTAGAAAGAAGGCAATCCTGACAACACCTTAATTTTAGCCAAGTGAGATCCATTTTGGACTTCTGATCTCCAGAACTGTACCTTAATAAATTTATGTGTTTTAAGATACTAAATTTGTGATCATTTGTTACAGTAACAACAGGAAACTACTATAAAAGTCTATAGAAAACAGATGTAACCCAGAAGAGAGTTTAATTTAGACCATAAAATTACACGATTGTAAACATCAATCCAGGGGCAAGAAGTCCACTTCTCTAAATACACAATTATAAAGAATAAAGGAACCACATGCAATTGATTCATGCTTTTCAAGGGCAATTGTGTTACATAAACTCCATGAAAACATTAAGTTAGCAAATACAAAACCACTGCTCCTGGGGGAAACACAGGGTTAATTTCTACAAACCTTTGATCATAACAATTTTGTCAACTGCTCAATACAAATTTTGGTTTATGTGTGTTTCTGTTGAAAGACATTTTATTTAAAATATGTTGGTTATTCATCACAATTGGATTCAAAGCCAACAGCATTCTAATGCAAGCCTGAGTGAAGCTGACACACATTTTCTCTGGGAGGAACATCACAGCTTTCCTGCGCTCAGGAACACCAGACAGCTCTTCACGTCTACACTTGGTGGGGAGGGGATGTGTTCAACAATGAACTCACCACTAAATGGCACAAAAATGTGAAAAACATGGCACAAAATAAATGACAAAAAGGACACTTATCCATAGCATTAGAGCTGGAATAAAAAGGTATGGTGTTGCCTCATTTGAACTCAGTCTGGAAGGCACACATCCCTAGATAAATTTTCCAGTACTCTGCACGTGTTTGTTAAGGACCATGAAAGTGCTATGAGTGTTGGTTGTGTGGTTACAAATAAATTTTAGGAAGTAGGCAATTTTACAAATACAGAATCCACAAATAATGAAGATTGACTGTTTCAAATAAATGTAAGTTTAATATTAATAAACTGCTTAGTACAGTGAGATCATAAAAGAATCAACTTTTCCTACTTTGTCAGAGCCAAAAAGTCAGATTGACAGTGAGCTAATTGTAGCACTCACCAGAAAAACATAAAGGTTTCATCCTGGTTCTACCAGAAGTCATAAGAACTACTGGCAAGTTATTTATCTGTAAAGTTAGTGTATCAGTATCAGCCATAGAGAAAATTGTTAAGATTAATGGAGGGGCTAGAGTTTGGTGCACAATAGTTGAGCTGCTGCTTGGGATGCCTACTTTCCATATCAGAGTGCCTGGGTTTGAGTCCTGGCTCTATCTGCAATTCCAGAGTCCTATCAATGCAAATCGTCAGATACAGTATGATGGCTCAAGTACCTATGTGGGAAATCCAGATTGAGTGGATCCCTGACTTCAGCCTCTATGTCTCTCTGCTGCTCTGTGTGTGCATATGTGTATTTGTCTCTGTGTATTTTGGGTATATATATACATATATATAACGTATATATATGCATAGATAAGGCTGAGATATCATGTGTGCAAGAACTCAGTAGTCAGGTGTTTATTAAAGGTTAGTTAAGGCTTTTAGTTACCTTAACTTTCTGAGCAATAATGAGTATCAAGCCCTTTGAACAAGTCTTCAATCTCATCTTTGTTAAATTATTTTTAGACCAAAACGTTTACATGTTACATGGACATTTTTCAGAGATATGGATTTTAAATGTGGAGAAAAAAAATATGCTCCTAAAACCACTTCACCTGAGCCAAAACTGCATAGTTTCTGAAAACTAAGTCAATGTTGATCTTTTATTTTGAACTATTACATAATGACATCAATCAACTTCATATGTAAGCTATCATCTCAATAGTAAAACATTTTACAGCAGAATCTCAGTATATTTTATATGAGCTCATAATTCTTCCTTATTTTTAAGAACACTACTGTGACAAACACTAAAAAAATTTTTTTATATTCAGGAAACGGAATTACAAATGAACATTAAATAATAAATTTTCTTACCCCTAAGTAACATAAGCAATCAACTACAACCACGTGCACAAGCACTGGGACAATAGATGAGGAATGCTACCAACTTAAGACGTTTGACTTAAAAAAATGTACAATTGCCTGATTTTCCTGACATTTTTGTTTCTGGTGGTTCACTTTTAGCTTTTTATTTAAAAAATATATCTATCCATATTTATTAGAAAGGCAGAGAGCACCCCCCCCATCTGCTGATTCATTCCCCAAGTGCCCACAAGAGCTGGAGTTGGGCCAGGGCAAAGCCAGGAGCCAGGATTAACTTAGGTCCTCTCCCTCCACATGGCAGGAACCCAAGCACTTGAGCCATCACTGATGCTTCCCAAGGTGTGCATTCACAGGGTGCTGGGTCAGAAGTGGAGCAGGGCCTCAAACCCAGGCATCCTAACAGGGGACTCAGGCATCCCTGCAGGCACCTTAATCACTGCACCAAACGCTCATCCCTCAGTAGCTTTCCTTAAGTTTAAAAACAAAACAATGTTTCTGCCACACCTTTGGCTAAAATTTAGGAGTTTGCCTTCAGTAAAAAATTGCTAACTTATCTGAAGAAACATTATGCCTCCATCATTATGTACTTTTAAGTTTATTAATTCTACTACATGCTAGCTTGGATAGTTAAATGTACAAAATGCTTGATCTTTTATATAAACATAGATTTTTAGCAGAAAATTAATTCTCACTTTATCACTGGTTTACACATGCCCACTGGGGTTAGAATTTTTTCATTCACTCCATCATGCTGTGGCAAGAATACTTTGGGCAAATGTGGATGAAGCTTTAAAACCTAACCTCTGGGGCCTACGTCGTGGCATAATAGGCAAAGTCCTGCCTGATATGCTAGCAATACCATATAGGTGCCGGTTCAAGTCCTGGCTGCTCCACTTTCATTCTAGTTCCTTGATAATGTGCCTGGAAATGCAGTGGAAAATGTTCCAAGTACTTGGGCCCCTGTACCCACGTGGGAGACCCAGATAAAGCTCCTGGCTCCTGTGTTTGGTTTGGCCCAACCCAGACTGCTGAAGCCATCTGGGGAGTGAACCAGCAGATAGTAAATTTCTTTATCTATATCTGCCTCTCTCTCTGTAACTCTGCCTTTCAAATAAATAAAAAATAAATAAATCTTGAAAAAAATCATCGCCAGTTATTGCACCTGTAAATAGAAACAATATCAACTGATTATGAGGGCTGTCATCAGGAATGATTGATAATTTAATGTGTGCATAGCATATTTTTACTCAAGAAATGTTAATTTCCTTCTAAAGGGCTTCAAAAAGGGGCCAGCACTGTAAATTACCTTTGGGGAGTATAAAATGATTAATTCTCATTCCGTTAAAATGAAAGTTTAATTATTATGACTCTAACAAAACCTTCTTCTTTTATTTATTTATTTATTTATTTTTGACAGGCAGAGTGGACAGTGAGAGAGACAGAGAGAAAGGTCTTCCTTTGCTGTTGGTTCACCCCCCCAATGGCCGCTGCAGCCGGCGCGCTGTGGCCAGCACACTGTACTGATCAGAAGCCAGGAACCAGGTGCTTCTCCTGGTCTCCCATGTGGGTGCAGGGCCCAAGGACCTGGGCCATCCTCCACTGCCTTCCCGGGCCACAGCAGAGAGCTGGACAGGAAGAGGAGTGACTGGGACAGAATCTGGTGCCCCGACAGGGACTAGAACCCAGTGTGCCAGCGCCACAGGCAGAGGATTAGCCTATTGAGCCGCAGCGCCAGTCACAACCTTCTTCTAAATAGATAATTTGCTCCAATTTTAATGTAAGCCATTCAAATAAAAACTACCTACATGTTTTTAAAGATATATCCTGTTACTCCTGTTGATCAATATCCTCGGGTTGTTTTGAGGGAAAAAAAATTGACACTCTGTACTTCTTAGAATGTATCTTCTAATAAAGATGAAAAGTACATGAGCCATTAGAAAACATATTGTTCATCAGCTCTTCCCAAGAAAATGTCTAATAATAGTTAAACATGGCTTTATTTATTAAGAAAATACCTAGTTATTGTCCCCAATTGTTCTCCCAAGAACCAAAAAGCAAATTTACTCAGAATATCTAGTTGATTTTCTCAGTAGGCACACTTTAGACCTTGAGAAAATCCTCCTGTCTTTCTGAATCCCTTTCAAAGAATATTACCAAAGTCATTTCACTTTGTGTAGGAAGAATTTTCTGCAGCTACAGTCAGTTCTTGTGAGAATCCTGTCTTTTTTTCCTGAAAACCATGAATTCCATAAAATTCACTTCAAACTCTGAGCTTTGTAAGATTTGGATTTAACTGTAATTTATATGAAAACTGAACTCTAAGCCTACATGCAAAACTCCAAAAATATTCCCTTTGTAAGAAACTAGACAGGCTCTTCTGCTAGTAAGACTATGTGCTTCGAGTTGGCTACATGTGAATATGCCAATACAATTTTTAAAATTGTTTACTTTTCACACAAAATAATCCATATAGGTTACAGCAAATACAGCTAAGCTTAAAGTTAAAATCCTCCATACATTCACCAGTCTTTCAGATTTTCCAGGCAGAAATAGAGATAACTGTATTATTTACCAAATAGTGTCACAATATGCATATCGTTCAACGTTGCTTTTTCCACTTACATCATACCTTGAAGCTCTGACTCTTAGGTATGTTACATTTATATAAACATATATTGATCTTTATCATTGTCTTAAATAACTACACAATATTCCATCTACAGAGAAGACATGCAATTATTTATAACTCTAATATTAAAATCTTCAGCTCTTCCAAATGAATTACTGTTTTACATAAACAACCCTCCAACAAATATCCCTACACAGCTTTGCTCGGTTGTCTAATTAATTCTTGGGAAAACCTAGAAGCAGAATTGCTGAGTCAAAGAATCTTTACATTCTTCAAGTTTTTTATGTTTCTTGCTAAATCCTCCTCAGAAATGTTGAACAAAATTACATTTCCATCAACAAAGAATGAGGTTACCTATGCCCAGGACACTTATCAATTCAGGGTAGTTCTTACCAGTCAGCAATGGTTGCTAAAAATGAGGTCTAGGAAGTCTAAACACTTAGATGCTTTCTGACAAAAAAAAAAAAAATCAAAACATTTCCAAATCAGACATTTAACTATTTTTTAAAATCTGCCACATCTTAGAATTGTTTACGTTTTTAAACTCGTTCCTGTAGAAATATTTAATAAGGAAAAAAGAAAAAATATTTTTCTTTTACTCTATAAATAAGGACTCTTCAAGAGAAGAATATGTCATAATTTAAAATTATGGAGATGGTAAACCTGGGTGTTTTCTCTTCTATTAAACTCTAGAAGCAAGTTAGCAGGCCATTGACTCAAGGGTCACTCCTTCATTTATTGATGATGCTTCCTACTCATGAAAAATTTAATTAGTAATTTGTAAGCTATTTAGAGAAATATTTCCATCTATCTGTGCATTCATTGATTTAATTAATAAGTGTGCCTTGTAATGTGCATGTATCCCATTCAAGGCAGTTAGGATAGACATTCACCCAACAACTACTGTCAAGTTCCTGTTCCATGTTAAACACTGTTCTAAGCATTCAGCACTAACATTGAACAAGACAGACAAGGTCAATGCTCTTCAAGACCTACATTTCAGGGCAGAGCTTAGGTATGCCAGTCGCAATCAATAACACACAATTCTAGGTTACTAAAGTAATAAGATCACAAGCAGCACACTATTTTTATCCTTAATATTAAACAGAAATCTTATATGAATCAGAAAACCTCTTCTCAGTTTGCAAATTTTGTACTTCTATACCAGATCATTAGAATTCTGCAATGTGTCTTTTTGTCTATATGAAGAACAATTTATAATAGAATCTCAGAAGCCTGTTTTCTCCAGAACCTGCAAGTTTTATCAACTACTCCACCAAAGTTAATATTTCCTTTGTCAGACATTTGGCATGATTTTGGACTAATGTTCCATGACGGCTGAATGAGTATACATTATCAAAATGCATACTTTCCTCCATCTCTATAATTAAATTTAAAATTAACATGCTGCTTTCTTATGCTTCATTCTCTTATACTTGCCTCAATTTCCCTTGGTTATAAAGTGTATTGGTTATGAATATGTATCAGGGTTTGCTGTCAAACCCTGTGAACATCTTCTGAAGTGGAAGATTAGATATGTGATTTCAAAGCAGATGCATCCATTTATGTCATTCCCTGCAATTTTCACCTACCAGGGAGCATTCCTGAGAGACAGGGGGCATCAGGACAGGAGAAACTCATCTGCTAGCCAAGGTTCATACTGCTGTTTTTTAAAACTGCTTCAATGGTTTTGAGTTGGTTTTAATTTTCATTTACATTGAGATACCAGCCTTTCAAGAGCTCAGTCATTCAAATGCAGTTAAAGTTTTGTGACTAACAGACATATGGTCCTTGAAATCCCTGTATTGAACTGAAGGTTTAAAACCGAGCTCTCCCAAGTTAACAAGCCTTCCTATCCAGCTAGTGGATTAGAAGCAAATTGGAGGTGCTGGCGTGGGAGTGGGAGATCAGTAAATCTCTCTCGTTTAAATAAAGATAATCCTAATCCTTGAGAGCTGTAATTGTTCTTATTATTTTTCTCCAAATCAATGGACAACTCAATTTTCTGCTACAGATCTAAAGTGATGTTTTTCACAATCATCTGATTATATCAAAGCTAGAGACTTGAGGGATAAGTCTGAGCTGTGGAGTGATGTAGCCAACTGACCATTTCACTGATCTTTCTTTGGAATCTCACTATAGCAGAATAAATACATACTTTGAAAATAATTTCTGTTCCTTTTTGGAAACCATATGATTGCAGCAAAGAATTTTATGCATCTATGGGATCATGAATTGATGGCATGTCGGAATGAGAAGAAAGTTTAGAGAATCCACAGCAAATGAAGGGTTCTTCATTTATGAAGAAACTGAGGCCTGAAGAGATAAAAAGGCTCCTGAGAGGTCACACAGTTCACTGCTGGCAAAACCAGGCCCAGTCTCTAGCATTTTCAATTCCTCAACACTTCTACAACACAGTGATGGGACAAATTGACAGGATGTGACTCCCAAAATCACACAAGATGTAGACGTAACATTTCTTACTGTCCTCACCAAAATGGTGAAGCTGAATCTAATTAAGTGAAGAAAGAATAACAAAGCCCACATTATGGGATGTTCTAAACAACTGATAGGAACTCTTCGAAAATGTGGAATCTAAAGAAGCAGACTTCATAGAACTAGAGAATAAAAAAACAACTTCCCCCAACCCCATTCACCTGTTCAAGAGATGTTCTGTTCTCAGATGGCAGCCTATAAATTATTTCCTGCGGAAATCCATCCACATACCTCCCTGGTGTGAAACACTATGCCCTTCATTTTCCTCTCTAAGCACTGAGCAACTATAGAGTAACTGAGTTTATTTCGGTATACTCCCCCCTTTTTTAAAAATACATTTGTACTTCTTTTAAAAATTTATTTATTTATTTGAAAATCAGAGCTACAGAGAAGGAGAGGCAGAGGGAAAGGAAGAGAGAGAGAATCTTTCATCTGCTGGTTCACTCCCCAGATGCCTGCCATGGCCAGAGCTGGCCAGGCTGAAGCCAGGAGGTACACCTCTTAACGACAGGAGGCCTGAGTCTAACCGGCTGTCAACTACTACAGGGTAGGCATTCAACACATATCTGTTCTGTGACTGAGTAAATGAATATGTCATAAATATTCTCTTCAGTATTGTAGAAGTGATGTTCATCTGTTTTACTGAAAATAGCAAGTTTAGGCAAGAAGTCAAAGTAGTGAATAATGGCCAAAACTATAGAAAAATGTGTAAAATAGCCTTGGGATATCAGAAATAAGTTGGAATAGAGTTTAGAGTTGCCCGCTAAGAGAAAAGAGACCCAAACTGGTTTTCAGACCACACTGGCTGATGTTCTGTCTCTGCCAACAACTCAAAAGGAAAAAGATAAATCCCTTCCTTTGGAATGTTCTTTCCTCACCTGTAAATGAAGGTAGTACAGTAACTCTATAAACTTCCTCTTAATGCTAAAAGTCAATAGAAGGAAGTTGGTGGAGAAACAGTAGTTAGTCCAAAGACAACGAATTTATATAAGGTATTTCTTTTAAATTCAGAACTGTTAGAACGCATTTAGAAACATGTAGTGTATCACAGAGTCATTAGGTTATTAAAATACACTCTCATTTTAATAGTTTTTATCTTTGTATTAAATTATAGTATTGAAAAGATAGCCACAAACCATTTGTATAACTTGGCCCCTACACAAGTACAGTTCTTTTTCAATAAGTAAAATCTCTATACCCACACAAATACATGTAGTTATTATTTTAGGATATGATTATGCAGTATATTGTGATTCTTATTTACACTTATTCATCCATTCATCTATTGGTAAAAGCTCAGGTTGTGGTAAATATTACTGTATACAGACAAATATTACAATAATATCCTGTGTGTGTATTTTTTCTGCAAATATAATTTATTTAGGGTAGCTTGTAGAATTAGAATTGCCGGCTTGAAAAGTATACGCATGATGAAGTAGTTTACATCACCATCTGGGATGCCCACATCCCATATCAGAGAGGCAATTCCAGTCCCAGCACCTCCACCTCCAATTTAACTTCTTACTAATGTGCATAGGAAGGCAGTAGAGTATGACCCAAGTGCTTGGACCCCTGTCACACGTGTGGGAGATGCAGAAGGAGATCCAGTTTCCTGGCTTTGGCATGGCCCAGCCCTGGCTAGCTGTTGCAGGCATTTGGGGAGTAAACCTGAAGACAGAAGATTTCTCTCTCTCTCTCCTCTCTCTCTCTCTCTCTCCTCTCTCTCCTCTCACTCTCTCTCCTCTCTCTCCTATCTCTCCTCTCTCTCCTATCTCTCCTCTGTCTCCTCTCTCTCCTCTCTCTCCTCTCTCTCTCTCTCTCCTATCTCTCCTCTCTCTCTCTCTCTCTCCTCTCTCTCCTCTCTCTCCTCTCTCTCCTCTCTCTCTTTCTCCTCTCTCTCCTCTCTCTCCTCTCTCTCCTCTCTCTCTCTCTCTCCTCTCTCTCTCTTTCCTCTCTCTCTCTCCTCTCTCTCTCTCCTCTCTCTCCTCTCTCTCTCTCTCTCTGCCTTTCAAGTAGATGAAAATAAAGAAACCTTTTAAAAAGTATGCACGTGATACAATTTACACTTGATACATATTAGCATATTACCTTCTGAAAAACTGCCATTTTAACAGTGTTAGTATTAGTGCCTCTTTGTTGATATTTTGCTGAAAGGGGATGTTATTTATTTTTTGTAATCTGACAATCAATCTATTAATTGACAAAGGACATTTTTCTTGATAAAAGTCTGAAGTCAAATTCTTAGTAAACACTTTTCCTCCTGATTAGCAGTTGTTTGTATGGCATCTTGCCTTGAATTCTTTTTTTTTTAATATTTATTTATTTATTTGAAAGTCAGAGCTACACAGAAAGAGAAGGAGGCAAAGAGAAAAAGGTCTTCATCCATTGGTTCACTTCCCTAATTGGCTGCAATGGCCGGAGCTGAGCCAATCCAAAGCCAGGAATCAGGAGCTTCCTCTGGATCTTCCCACATGGGTGCAGGGGCCTGAGGATTTGGGCCATCTTCTACTGCTTTCCAGGCCATAACAGAGAGCTGGATCAGAAGTGGAGCAGCTGGGACTCGAACTGGTGCCCATATGGGATGATGGCACTGCAGGTGGTGGCTTTACCCACTATGCCACAGCACAGGGCCCCTTGAATTTTTAAAATATGATAATATATGCAAACGTTCTATATGTAAAATAAATCTACATATGACATGTACATATGCATATATGGATAGAAATGCACAAAAATACATTAGAAAGGCGTAACATTAAGAGGAGTTACTAGGCTGGTGCCACAGCTCACTAAGCTAATCCTCCGCCTGCGGTGCTGGCACCCAGGTTCTAGTCCCGGTCGGGGCTCCAGATTCTGTCCCTGTTGCCCCTCTTCCAGGCCAGCTCTCTGCTGTGGCCCGGGAGTGCAGTGGAGGATGGGCCAAGTCATTGGGCCCTGCACCCCATAGGAGACCAGGAGAAACACCTGGCTCCTGGCTTCAATCAGCGAGGTGTGCTGGCTGCAGCAGCCATTGTGGAGTGAATCGACGGCAAAGGAAGACCTTTCTCTCTGTCTCTCTCTCTCACTGTCCACTCTGCCTGTCAAAAAACAAAGAGGAGTTATTTGTGGGGCCAGTGTTGTGGCACAGCAGATTAAGCTGCTGTCTGCAACACCAGCATCCCAGGTGAGCAGGAGTTCATGTCACAGCCGCTCCACCTCTGATCCAGCTCCTCGCTAATGTACCTGCAAAAGCAGTGGAAGATGGCCCAAATCCTTGGGCCCCTGACACCCATGTGGGAGACCCAGATGAAACTGGCCATTGCAGCAATTTGTGGAGTGAACCAACAGATAGAAGATCTGTGTGTGTGTGTGTGTGTCCCTCTCTCTGTAACTCTTGCCTTTTTAATAAATAAAAATTAATCAAAAGTTATAATTAATTATAATAATTAAATTTATTAAGTAAATTGAATGTGATTATAATAATTTAAAAATAATTAATAAAAGTTTAAAGGGTAGTTAGTTGTGGAAGTGTAGTGTCCCAGAATGTCTCATTGGATTTTCCTTTTTTTTAAGATTTACTTTACTTATTTAAGACAGAGTTAGGTACTCTGCTCCCTCCTATATGGCTCCTTTTATTTGCACCCATGATCTTTGCCCTCCAGGACCTATATGGAGGCCCTCTCACACCGACTTCTCTCTCACACATGGCCTATCCCTCCTTCTTGACCTTAAACAAAGAATAACATTGTACTTAATTGGAGTGTCTGTGATGAAGCAACAAAAGGAACCTACAGAAAGCTATGAGAAAACAGGGCCCTGGCAAGATGCTAATGCTGCCTGGCTGGAGACAGAAGACTTTCCTGAAGCAATGGTACTTACATGTGAAGTAGCCAGGAATTGTTAAGGGGAGAAATACTCCACATCGAGGTGCTGGCAACTAGCGGGCCCTAAAACAAGTAAAAGAAATATGAGCGGGCCGGCGCCGTGGCTCAACAGGCTAATCCTCCGCCTTGCGGCACCAGCACACCGGGTTCTAGTCCCGGTTGGGGCGCCGGATTCTGTCCCGGTTGCCCCTCTTCCAGGCCAGCCCTCTGCTGTGGCCCAGGAGTGCAGTGGAGGATGGCCCAAGTGCTTGGGCCCTGCACCCCATGGGAGACCAGGAAAAAGCACCTAGCACCTGGCTCCTTCCATCAGATGAGCGCGGTGCGCCAGCCGCAGCGTGCTGTCCGTGGCAGCCATTGGAGGGTGAACCAACGGCAAAGGAAGACCTTTCTCTCTGTCTCTCTCTCTCACTGTCCACTCTGCCTGTCAAAAATATATAAAAAAAAAAAAAAAGAAAAAGAAATATGAGCGTGCAACTCAACACGTTGGGTAATGCTCTAGTGTTGGATAATCTTCTGACTGACTTGTTGGACCCATAAATCTGTGTGTGCATTGAGAGGGCGTTTGAGAATTAGATTGGGAGGAAAATATTCCTCTGAAAGGAATCTATGTTCCCATTCTTCACAATCCTAAAAAAGGAATGTGGAAACATGAATCTTATAGTAGAAAGGAAAGATTTTGAGCCTTCTAGGACCAAGAGTCACTTTGGCCTCCCTCCAGGCTTTAAAGTTTCAACAGTTTGGTGCATTTCTGTAGGAACTGAGGAGCTGAGAGCAGACTCTTGGCCATGTAAATATGGCCAGAACTGAAGAAGCAGATTACAAATTGGTAAGAAACCATGAGTAACAAGGGTCTGAAACAGCATTGTCCAGTAGAACTCTTGGCAGCAACGGAAATGGTACATGCTGTCTGCAGTCCAATATAGTAGCTACATGTGGCCACCACGTATTCAAAATATGCCTGGTACTTGAAATGAACTGGACCATTAAATTTTATTAAATTCCTTTTTCTTATTATTTATCTAAATAGCCACAAGGAGCCAATGACCAGCATATTGGAAAGTGTGGATCCGTGTCAAGACTATAACAGCCTGACCTCAGGTGTTTGAGAAAATTAGAAGAGGAGGTACACACACACTAAACGTGAGCAGTGAGTGTTGGTGACCACAGAGTGAGAATGGGGATTTCATTAGAGTCATATCCATAAAATGGCATGGAGACACAATGAGTATGGAGAAGACTTACAGGGGTTTGTGCCCAAGCACTCATGAGGCATAGCCTTGGGAACAGTTTGGAGGTTTCCCATTTCTAGCCACAGAGTTGATGGCATCTTGTGGCATCATTGATACTGAAACCTGATATAATGTCAACAATATGAGGTCAACAAGCACAGATCACAGCTCTTTCTCTGTCTATTTGCTTCCATTTTCATATTTAATTCTCAGAGAATTTGAAAAAGGAGCCTACAGGTCTAGCTAAATTGATGTATTACAAGTAGATAGCCATAGACATCTCTGCTTTCTTTCTCCTCTTTCTCCCTCTTTTGTGATAAGCTTAAGCTTCTTCTTGGATGGACCCCATGTTCTGGTCCTGGTCAAAAGCTCCAGGTCTCTTCATCAAGTTCTCTAATCCAGATCACTTTTTCAAAGATTGCTTTGTTTGCTTGCTTGCTTTAAAGGCAGAAGAACAGAGGGGAAAAGAGAGAGAAAGAGATCTTCCACCCAATAGTCACTTCCTAAATGGTCACAACAACCAGGTCTGTACCAGACTGACACCAGAATCCAGGAATTCCATCCTGGACTCCCACATGGGTGTCAGGGTTCCAAGCACTTGAGTCATCATCCACCACCTTCCCAAGTGCATCAGCAGGAAACTGAATCAGAAGCAACATTCCAATATAGGATGCTGGCATCACTTAATATGCTGTACCCCAACACCAACCCCTGATCCAGATTAATTTTTGTAAATGTCTGTCACAAAAGCACAAAGGGAAATTGGAAAAAATATAAAGTTAGTACATTTTATCACAAAATTCAGTACAAAGGTAGCAGCATTCAAGAAGATAAATTTTTCATTTGTGCTGACACACAACTTCCCTTCCTTGAGTTTTGGTGATGACAGTGTTCATTCTCTGCTCATAACTACCAAGAACACCATTTTTCCGACTCCTTCACCTTTCATGTGTGTATCCATCTTTCTACAATTCTTTCAACACACCTTATATCAGGTTGTCACACTAGCCTTGCTATAGACAAGTCCAGCAAAGAATTTCTCTGCTTTTTTCAAGTGTGCCTGCTACAGTGGTATTGAATATGTCTTCACACCACCACCTTGATGCTAAGAAGGGGGGATCTGCACAACTTCACTGATTTTCTTCTGCCATCAAGAGTAGATATTTTCAGTCCACCAAGGAGGCTAGAGTAAGAAAAGCCCTGACTGCTTCCTTTGTTCAGCAATTGAGGAACTGGCCAGGTCTACTCAATGTACTCCGTGTTACATAATAGAATTGTAAATTGGACTTTGTCTGTTTGCTTTCTCACATTTCTCCATTACTCTGCTGTTAGAAAGGGGAAAAAATCATTTTATAAAAAAGCAATGAGATTCTTTTCATTTCTTTGTATTCTTCAACACCTTGTTTCTTGATTTTTCTCATAAGAGTTCTGGTTATTGACTGTGCAATAACTCCAAGTCAGCAATGCATCGAGCCTATGTCCTATTAACTTCACTGATTATACCTGTGTTGTCAGTGATGTCTTCATCCTGTTGGGTTCCTATTCCTTAGAGCAACATCCTGAAAGAAAGTTGCCTTGTGGCTAGTATGAGTTAACACCACGTGATGGGCTGGAAAGTTGACAGTCTCCCTCAGAGTCCTTACTCTGCCCCAAGGAGAATTCAATTAAATATGTTCGAGTCATTATCTTCTTACGTGTTTATAGGGGAATAGAAATGTCTGCCCTGCCTACAACTCAAGCTGGCGAGAAGATCAAATGCATCATGCCTACAAAAGTGCTTTATAACATCTTACCACATTTGAAAGGCACTAAATTTTTATTCTACCTCCACTGATTGATTTCTAGAAAGTTTGAGTTCAGTTACAACAGACAATGCATACGCAGTAGGGCTATTAAAGTGAAGTAAAATAAAGTCACATAATGAAAATATTACATAATTATTACAAAAAATTCTAAGTTAAGAGTCATTGTATCAATTGAGCATTAGATTTCGCTTTGAACTTCCTGGCAGCTAAGGCAAAACACAATTAGGCCCATGTCCCTTCTTAATTTACAAAGCAAAGCATGTTGGTTCATTAGGAGAGATGGAAATTTTTTCATTAGGAGAGATGGGGTTGTATGGCTGAATTCTAGTCAATCTGATTTGAGCTTGGCCAACAAAAACTTTCCCCATGTGCTCCTTCACACTCTTGCCCTGATTCATATGTGGCAAGCTTGGAACACAAAAGATAGAAGTCTGGGGGCCTGAATCCCTAATTGGAGCTGCTCACCAATTAAAAATATCTGCTTCTATTCTACATGAACAAGAAGCAAATCTCTATCATGTTTGAGCTATGACATAGTCATACACCAACATGACATTTCAGTCAAAAACAGACTGTGTATATGAAGGTGGTTCCATAAATCATATTGCCTAGTGATGTAGCCATCTTAGTGTCTGCAATTACCCTCTCTGATGTTCCCACAGTGTCAAAATCACCTCATAAACATGTTTATTTCTTAGAATGTATTGCCTTCCGTGTGTGGCACGTAACTGTATTTTACACAGTTTGCAAGTCAATAAAAATTGCTTCTAGTTTGGAAACTTATTGGATAAATGATATCCAATTTTCTATTCTAACTATTAGTTTTACCTAAGGAAACAATTTTAAATGATCTTCATGAACCATTTCATATTTTATCAGAGACAAGCAAAATCTACAGTTTCTGAGGAAAGGGGGTGAAACAAAAATGAGTGATTTCACTCATGTATTTGAGATAGTGATTCCGAGGGCAGAAAGCTAAGAAGTAAGAAATGAGAATATGGAACATGAGACACATCTAGTAAGGCCTGTTCACTTGAGTATCTTAATATTAAAGTTGAAGGGCAACAGAAAGATCTAGAGATGACTGAATCTGCAGCATCAGAGGAAATAACTTTAGGAAGAAGGGCAAATCATGGAAAGGCAGGAAAGGGCTAAATCTCACTTTCTGTGTCCCTTGGAGCCCAGAATGCTTAGCTTCATCCTATTGAAGTAAAGGAGCATGCTCTGTACACCCTACTACAGGACATATCTACAGGTGCCTTTGGACATTATAAAAATAACAATGATAGCATGAGTTTTTCAAATGTGATTATGTGATTTACTCCTCAGTCACAATTTTAAAACTTGCAGAATGGTCTCCTGAACTTCTCTGGTTATCTTTGAGATGAAGTTAACCCAAAAGCATTGTGTTTGGGGTCCATTCACTGCCCCCCAAGACAGCCTTGTTCCTAGTATTCTCACTGTACAGTCTCTGGAAACTTCCCACTAGGGTGTTTACCATACCCCTCTCAGGCCGAACTATTAGCCCTTCCTACTTTGAGCATAACCACCTCCTCTTTTAAATGTGGTTTTAGGTGATTTTTTTTCTAACCAAAGTTAAAGCTAAAGATTGAACAGGACTTGGGTAAATGGGAGCGTAGAGCAGAGCAAAGGGTCAGCCTCCGGCTCTTGGTCTACAACCTGGGTCAGAACTGATGCCAGGAGGTGGTGCAGAGGAGCTCAGGACCCAATCCAGAGACTCTAGCAGGTATAGGGCAAACTGTGGCCCTAGATAAGGCCAACAGTAGAGCATCAGGACCCAAGGCAGACTGTCTTGACACTCAGAAATCAATAAGAAAGAAGACAAAAAAATACTCAGATGCTTACATAGCCAGAGTCAGAAGAAACTCATACATATCAAGCCCCAGTAGAGGTCTCCCCAAATTCCATTTTCCTTAGAGCCTATTTTTACTTCTCATGCATAAAATCAGCAACCATAGCCAGTCGTAAGAGTTGTCTTTTGAAGCTTCTAAGAAAATATAAAATAAGGTTCACATCAAAATAATATAAATACCCAGAAACCTCATTTCTCTCAGCATTCTGAGGGCTGTGGCAAAGTTTGAGTAACACCATTTTACAGTTCTATGAATAATACAAGTCTCACTCTCTTCAGGCTGATAGATGACTTTTTGACACCATCACTTGAAAGAAAATGAAATCCACAGTTACTTTTCCAGTACTTCTACCCACATAACTTCTTCATTACAAAGAAGAGGAGCAAGATATAGATTAGAATCTTTTGCCTGCTAATAAAATGAGAAGTTGAAGATGGAGGGGTTATGCCTTTTTACTCTCCCATGTTAAGTGATGCCTTGGAAACCCCTGTAGCCAACACTTCCTGCCACAAGGGAAAGGAACCCAGGAAAATGATAGCATGGGTCACTGGAAGTTTCATTTCCTTTAGGAACTACATAAATGAGAATGAACACAATGTTATGAGTTACGTAGTTCAACTTCCACTTGTTGAATAATATTCGATGTTAATGGAGCACTTACTCTGTACAGCAAGCACTCTTTAAAGCGCTTTCCTCATAAGACCTCATTTAATCCTCAAAAAACCTTATTATCCCTATATTAGAACTAAAGGCAACTGAATTTCTATGTTAGAAACAAAGGAAAGTGGAAGGTGCAGTCATTTGGAAAAGTAACCTTATAAGTGCCAAGGCAGGAATTCAAACCCAGGAAGTCTGATTTTTGGCTCTTAAATCCTAAGTGATTCTGACTTGTTTTTAACATTGTACAAGGAACATAAGCATTACTTGCTTTATTCCTAAATGTTGCTGCTACTATAATACATGTTATTTCATGGGCAATATATGTAAATTATTCCCTGCACAATTCTAAGTCCCAACTTCCTGTTTTTCATTTGTATTATTACTGCTGTTTAAGGATATGAATTTCATTTAACACCTAACAACTCTATTCAGCCCCAAACAAGCAGTCTGTGTATTTAAATGAAAAGCAAACAAGCAATGCAGGAGGTAAGAAATCTGTTGCTAGTCTTGTCATCGGTAACAGCATATCTTCAGTGACTGGACAACATAATCACTGCCTTTAGAATTCTGAGTTTCAGGACAGCTGCTGAGAACAGTGCTTCCTTTTACAGAAATCTACACCTGGGGCCTGGGGGCCTGATGCTTGGAACAGATGGACTAGATTCCGCTGAAATATCTAGTGCATTGTCTTCTCTTCACATCCATGCTGTGTTTGGAAATCATGTTGGCCCAAGGCCTTTCAGTACTGCCTCGACATTTGCATTGGATTATTCCAGCCTATGTCTAGTAAGAGTGCTAAAGAAAATATGGTTCATTTTTTCTTGAAATCACACCTCCCAAGCTCAATGCTTTTTAACAAAATATAGATTTTTCCATGTTCATGCAAGTTCTGACTCATGTTCCCTTCTCCATTTGGGTCCAGCAGTACCTACTTTCCCAGCTAGTAATTTCAAACCAACTGGTCCAAGCTTTGAAATATTTACAGGGCAAACAAACCACTTGAGGCTGAATTTTCAAGTTTCATTTGCATTCATTAAAGATTAATCTATAGGGGCAGGCATTTGGCCTGGAAGGAAAACTTTCAGCTAGGATGCCTACATTCCACATCTGAATGCCTGGGTTTGATTCCCACCTCCAGCTCCTGATTGCAATTTCACACCCTGGGAGTCAGGGATGATGGCTCTGAGAATTGGGTTCTCATTCTCGCCACCCACATGGGAGACCTTGATTGAGTTCCCAGTTCTTGGCTTTCACCTGGCCCAGCCTTGGCCATGATGGGCATTTGTGATGTGAATAACAGATGAGAGTTCTCTCTCTCTCTCTCTCTCTCTCTTGCTCTCTCTCTCCCCTTGTGTGCATATTGCTGTCTCAAGAATAAATAAATAATTTAAGAAAAAAAAGATTCATCTGTAGTTTGAAAAGAATACCCACCCCCAGCCTTCAAGCAGTTTCACTCACTCATCAATTTTATAACGTGGCCTCTCCTAATAGACCCTAGCGTCCAAATCCCTTGTGCTCTTAGCACCAGAACAAAACTGCTGCATTTCAGTTCATTCCAGAGTAAAAGATCTCATAATCTGCTGTTAGGTTTTTCTGAATATCCTCAAGCGGTCAAAATGCTTGCTATGTCTATCAAAATATGCCAGATTCATTTGGGGCATTGGGCATGAGCAGCACTGAAATCTTTCACACAAGTGCAGTTAGATGAATAGCACACACATGAAGATTAAAAATGAGAAAAGCATAGGACAGAACATGTCTTTGCTACTAAATATGATAGATTCCATTACAACGAAGTAGCTGACACCATTGAGACATTAATTTATCAATGCAAGTGGAATCTAGCATGTTAAACAGAACATGGAACGATGGGATTTCAGTGGCTGGCAACATTTTTGGAGGGATGGCTGCTTAGTAAAAGTTGTGCCAATTTCTAGCCACAGTAAATATTAGATTTCATCATTGTTTGTTAATTTCAAGGTAGCATTTCAAAATAATATATGCTGTTTCAAATTAAGATGGATACTGTTAGCACCCTTGGAAGACTGTATGAATCCCTGAGATCATATTGTAGCAAGCACAATGAAGTTGTGTGTACTTCTTCCTATCTACATTCAAAATTTAAAAATCACTTTGTTATATGCTGTTCATTATGTCTGCTACAGAATTCCAAATTAATTGACTAAAAGAGAGGAGACTATTCATTAATAGTTGAATTTCTCTGGCTTACTTTCCATGTAGAATTAAAATCAGAACTTCTAATCTTGTTTTTATTGCAATATCCCAAGATCTATGAAAAAGAGTTGGGCACAGGTCTCTCATTTAGGCCACTGAGACAAAAAGAACGACACAGTCATATTTGGAAGGGGCAGGGGCTGTGCCATCATGGTGAGGCAAGGGAGAATTTTCAACAAATGAATGCATGTGTTTGTGTTTTCCAATTTCCACATCCACATTAAATGGCAAGAAGGTCATTAGGAGGAGATAACTGAGAGATCTTTCCTCACAACTATTAAATTTTTCTTTCCCAAAGATGTGTTTATCTCTAAGAAAAATTTTTGTGCACAAGTAGCCAATACTTGATAGCAATGATATGCAAGTGCAGCAATTTCAAACCAAATACTTGGCTCGAAGAACTGAGGCATAAAGTACCAGGTACATAGTATAAAAGGCAGGCCTGACCAATTATTTTCAATTCCCTGCTTTAACCATTGATTATATATGTAAAACAATTAAAGAAAAAAATCCCTTTCTGTTTTTTTCTACTCTCCTTTATAAGCAATTCAAACTCCCCAGTCAGTAAGCTTCCCACTTACCTCAAAGGCCCTCTGTATTTTCACAAAGTCACCCACGCAGAGCTGGTTTTCAAGCAGGCGTGTGCGGTAGTCTTCACCTTCTATTCGCTCAGGGCTCCTTGGCCCAGGCTGTGACCTTGTGTTTAACTCAAGTACATCATTCTGGTAATTCAGAATGGCCTCCCTTTTTTTCTGCATCCTTCAACTATTTTGATATCTTTTATTGTCCTTCAACAGGTGCCTTTGAAAAGAAATCCAACTTAACCATAGAATTCCAAAATGAAAGCACCAACCTTTCAAGAGATGCAATTGTAAGCAAAAATGTTCAAGCTGAGGTACCAAATGAAACCCTCAGTGCCACCACTTACTGGATTCTACAGTATGTTTTCAAAATCCACAGTTGAAGGGTTTTAAAACACCCCCCCCCTTCCACTCTGTTGAACCCAGCTTGATTGAAAATGTGTAATGTTTATAGCAACTGGCACAGAATGCAGCTCCTAATCTTTGTTTCAAATGCATTAGAAAAGCAACTTCTCCAATCTCTTTGGCTAACCCTGCTTCCTTTAACATGCTGTGGTTTTCAGCTCCATGCTCTTGTCTGGAGGCGCAGCTGCAAGGGTCTTCCCAATGAAGGGCTTGTCTCTGAAGGCCACCTGCACAGCAACATGGAGTTGTTTGCTTCACCTCTTCTCGGTGTCTCTGTGTGTTTCCAGGCAACCAACAGAAAGCCAACCAAAACTTTCCTTTTCCCTCCTCCCCAACTAATGAAGGTTTGAATATGTAATGTAAATGCTGAAGTTTTTTTAAAGAAAATTCAGGTCACTCATTTTTTAATTAAGTTCATCCTGTATATTTTTAATATTCATTTATTTACATTTATCTAAAACAGAGAGAGAGAGAGAGAGAGAGAGAGAGAGAGAGAGAGAGAGAAAGAAATCTCTCATCCATTGATTCATTGCTTTAATGCCCACAACAGCTGGGACTGAACCAGGCCAAAGCCAGGAGCTCAAGAACTCCATTAGGGTCTCCCACATGGATAGCAGGGACCCAAGTTCTTCAGCCGTCACCTGCTGCCTCCCAGGGTGCATATGTGCAAGTAGCTGAAATGGAGAACAGACCTGATCCAAAGCAGTGGCATAATCTCCATGCCAAATGCCCACCTACTTCATGAATTATTTTTGAAAATTTTAGTTAGTTAGTTAGTTAGTTAAAAGGCAGAGTTAGAGCTAGAGAGAGATAGTGAGATAGAGAAGGAGACAGAGAGAGAGACAGAGAGAGAGAGAGAGAGAGATCTTCCCTTCACTGATTCACACCCCGAATGGCAGCAACAGCCAACACTGGGCCAGGACAAAGTGGAGAGCCAAAACTCCATCCTGGTCTCCTATGAGCGTGGCAGGAGCCCAGGCACGTAGGCCAATTTCGCCTGATTTCCCAGGCCATCAGCAGGGAGCTGGATTGGAAATGGAGCAGCCAGGACTAGAATTGCTGTCCATATGGGATACCGGAAGTGCAAGCAGCAGCTTAAACCACCACACCAGAGTGCCAGCCCCTAAACAAAACTTTTATATTTATATTTTCTGTGAAGAATGTCTTATGTTATGAAACAATATCCAATAAAAGAGCACAGCTTTCTGAAATTATCTGTTTTCTACACAGTATTTTGTTCTGACTTAATAAGAATCCATTCTGTATGTTCTTTTTGTTTAAATTTCTAGGCATGAGGTACTTCAAAAATTTATAGAAAAATGGAATATAAAAATTTATTTTGGTACAAAATATTTTGCAGTCCATGATAGTTGCTTTAGAATGTGAAATTTTCAGGAGATTTTTGAAGACTCCTCACAGGCATGGATTTCCAAGCTTTTTATTCCGAAGTAATTTTATGCTAAATCCATTTCCCATGAACTTTTTAAAGTACCCTCATACATAAAATATAGAAGGTTCTAAAAACAACTCATTAAAAATGTGGAGTGAGGGGAAATACTGCATAACACAATGTGATAAAACTAATGGCAAATTTACTTACAAAATTACACTGGTTCAGCTAATAATAATGAAAAGGTGGAGAAAAGGCAACTTCTCGTTGAGTATTTTCTATTGTCCTACACTAACTACTTTACATTCCTTATCTTGTTTAGACAGCTTCACAACTCTGCAAAGCAAATAATTATCATGATCCACAGTTTACTGCTAAAGTGACAAAGAAGGCATCAAGGGCCACACAGTAAGATCTGGAATAGAGCAGTGTGCTCACAAGCTTCCGAGCCTCCACTGAAGATAAATGCCCTCTTTGTAGTTGACTGCCATCTCTGTAAACCAAAACTTTGGCACTAGGCATTCTGTAAGGTTTCTTCCAATCCAGCATTCTATAAGATGGTATGTACCAGGTGCATGGTGATACACAGTGCATTCCCTACAGCACAGAGAAGAAAGCATCCTGTGGGCATTCCTGTTAGAAGACAATGCAATTTACTTCATGCATCCATTATTTGTCTGCCATTCATTCAAAAAAGTCACTTATAAAAGGCCCACCGGATGTCAAATGCCAAAGCAGTTTGCCCAGTCCTTGGGACCATTTTACAATTTAGTCAGAACCATCTTTTGTGGTAATTCCAACATTTGCTCTGTATGGTGCTGTGTTGAGGAGGATTCTGAAGTCATGGCTAGGCTCCACAGAAACGAGTAGTGTGACAAGTGACAGATCCATGCCACAGGCACACAAGGGTACAGGGAGACATCTTAGCCACAAATTCACTTTCCCTGGCTTAGACCTTCCTGTACATTAGAAAAAACTTTGTAAGTCCAAATATTATAAATCCACCCATGTTTTTTAACATGGGAACAAAATGTGTCTCCTTGCCACCCTAGTTAGTAAGCTAATAATAGCATAGATCAGCTGGATCGGCCCCATAAATGCTTGTAAAATATTTTATAGTGATATTCTGGATATTTTAGCTTAGTTTAGTAACAGACACTAATGAGGGAAAGAAGAGGAAACAGAAGAAACACTCTGTGAATCTGCTCCAGGAAAGGTAGGCATCCCACTGGCTGAGGATGCAAAATTCTCTAATTACTCTCAGAAAATCAAGCTGCCTAACCTATTTGGCTTCCACAGATACAGCTCTAAATGTTTTCATTACTCAAAACTGGAAAATATAATGAGCAGCTAGCAATTTATGATGGAAGTTAATCAATTGACACAGTTTCTTTCTGGAAATGTATGGCATTAGAAGCAACTTTTTATCATAAAGTCATAAATGGCTCTGATCTTCTTTGCAACTGTTTGGCTCATTTTCGGGTTAAATTGCTGCAGCTCTGTAAAATCTATAACTAGCCCCTTGACTGCTGAAATCCACCATCCTGCTTACCATGAAATTAAATATGATTTTATGAAAATCTGACGCAGGCCAGGCCAATACTAGACTCCTTGGGGAACGTTGAAGAGATGAAGACCGTGTTGACTTTCAAGGAGTTGACAGTGAGGAGAGAAGGCTAGCAAATAACACTTGCTCATTTCTGTAGGGCGTGGCCAACACTCCAAAAGCATAGTAGAGTACTAAGCACCCAAGAGGGCAGAGTAAGCTCATACATTCCTTGGCCTTTGTACTCTTTGGAGACTAAATAATTCCCATCTGTGTCCTTATCATAACTCTCCAGTCCACATTCAAATTCCCACTTTCTTCCTCCCTCATCATTTAGCCCCACCAATCTAAATCTACACCTCCCCTTGCCTCTGATTCCTTTCCCCTTTGTGTGCCCTCTATCCCCGCTACAGCCTAACGTTCTGAATCTTTGCCTACAATTCTCCCTCCAGCCCACCACTTGAATTGAAGCCAGTTTGAAGGCTGAGTGACCGGTACCAGTTAGAGCTGGATAGGAGTTGGGAATTCTGGGGTTCTATTGCACAGTAGGGTGAAGACATACCATGTTAATTCACTCTATATTCCTGAATTAAAAAAAAAAAAAAAACTAGAGGATAAACTTGTTGGGATGTTTTCACTCTAAAGAAATATTAGATGTTTGAAGGATAAATATATTTACCTCAATTGGTAAATGTTTACACATAATGAAACATTACATAGGGCCCCTTAAAGATGAGCATGTGTGTTTTTCAATTTTTTTTAATTACACAAGAAAAAAGAAACCAGTTTCCTCTTACCAACCCTGTTTCCTATCAAACCATTTCAAATCCAGGATGTTTCTTGTCCAGGCGCCATTTCTGTGAGCCGGGAGAAGGGTGTCTTCCCGCAGTTTTCCTGCTTCTTGAATCGGGGCCTTCCCACCATGGCCCCAGCAAGTGACCAAACAGCCCATGGCTCAGCTCAAAGGAAGCTTCTTCCTAGGGCCTAGCAGGAAGCACCAGGCCTGCCTTTAACACCTTTTAAGCCCTCAGTAAAAAAGTTTATTTCCTTCCTTGAGCACCATTTTTTCCAGTTAGAATTAATTACTCCTTCCACGCTGCAACCGCAGTGTTTTGTTTATAATTTAACCACAGCACTTTTTCATTCTGTCCTGTAATATAATTAGTTGTCTGTGTATCTCTCTCCCACTAGATTAACTCCTTAGCACCAGGGATGATGCCTCAATAATGCCTTCAGCCTTACTTTGCCAGTGCAGAGCTTTGCCTAAAGGACACAACAGTTTAGTACTGAATGCTCACTTACAAAATAAGATGGGTGAAAGGCACATTCACCTATAACCTTGAGTTATCAGGGAAGGGCCTTGGGGATGGGCAGCACTGAATGAAAAAGACAGAAAGCTGTGAAAAGATAAAATTAATGACAGAAACAAAATTTGAGGTTATATCCTCAAGCCACTTAATAAAAGAAACCACTCAACAAGTTTGTGAAGCAAAGCCTTTACTTCCATACGCTCAATTGTGATGAAATATGCCAACATGTGTCAGGGCTCTAATCTGTCCCCAACAGCACTCCAGGACCTCAGAAAAACAGGGAGGAATGAGGCACTTCTCTGTGCAACCAACACACCCCTTCTCTGCCTGGACATTGCTCAGAGACACATGCAATCGATGGTTTTAAATTAATCCAGTCTTTTGAGAAAGTAGGTTGTTCTAACTCTGCACAATATTAGGTTAGCCTATTTTTGATCTACTGAATAAGATTCAAGGTAACAAACCTATATTTTCATAACAATTTTTCCCAAACTTTTCAAGTATTTGAAGACAGAATTCATAACATCATTATATCTGAAAATAACCCAACATATAGTTTTTGCAATAAATCACATATCATATGTTAAATTCTAGTCTAACAAGTAACCATAGCCAAATTTAAAAATGTTTGCAGAAGTAGAATGAAAAAAACTAAGAAAATCCCAATTATTATTTTACATGTTCCTACTTATTGGAAGCAAAGTGCTGTGATTTTTCTCAGTAAGAACTTAGTATCCTCTGAATTTATATTTGAGTAAGTGCTTAAAAGTATCCTAAAGTTCCATTCACGTATGCAAATTCTGATGGTCAGTGCCAAAGCAAATCACTTTTGAGTTCCTCTTTACTCAGAGACATCCATCTCTGAAATCCAGTGTCCTTGTTTCCAGTCCCATGCAGGTCTCTTGGTCCACAGCAGGACTTTTCCTAGGGAGCCACTTATTGGGCAATTACTCTGAACTAGGTTTCCAAATTCCTTTACGCTTCCTCTCTGAGAGAACACTGCATTCTATTCTGCTCACGGTTTTAAAACACTTTGTCAAAGTCACCTTGATATTGAACACTTGCATCCATGTATAAAACCCCTTTAAAAAAGTCATAAAATCATTGCATGAAAAGAGTCACTGAGATCCAGTAAACGTTTATTGATTGCCTTCCCGAAGAAAGACAGAAAGCATATAGGTTGGAAATTAACAATTATCCAGTTCCCAGCATATGCCAAACACTACATTAAGCACTTTAACAAATGTTATTTTACTAAATCTCATGATATCTCTGTAAGATACTTAATAATTAAGTATCTTAAATATTTCCCTTCTTTAACTGATGAAGAAACTAAGCAAAATTCAATATTCCACCCAACTTCATATAACTTGCAAATGACAGAATACCATAATGCAAGTGCAATAATAATACATAATGCAATGCTATGCACTGGCTAAGAACTTTACTTAGATTGTTTTATTCAATTCTCCAGGAAACTCTATGATATGAGGACCATTATCATCACCAATTTTTAGATGAAGAAACTGAGTTTTAGATTAAATAATTTGCCCTAGATAACCCAGCAAAGAAGTAGCAAAGCTAGGATTCAGACTGAAGTTCTTTCCATGAATTTCATAGAGTAAAGACCTGTGCTGGATACTCTTCTACCATCATAAATTATAATCCAGGGGCCAGCACAGTGGCATAGTAGGCTAAGCCTCTGCCTATGATGCCGGCATCCCATATGGGCGCCAGTTCATATCCTGGCTGCTCCTCTTCTGATCCAACTCTCTGCCAAGGCCCAAGTAAGCAGTGGAAGATGGGCCAAGAGCTTAGGCCTCTTTACCTATGTGGGATGGCCCAGAAGAAGCTCCTGGTTCCTGGCTTCAGATCAGCCCAGCCCTAGCCATTGCTGCCATTTGAGGAGTGAACCAGTGGATGAAAGACCTCTCTCTCTCTGTCTCTCCCTCTCTCTGTAACTCTCTCTCTCTCACACATGAATAATAAATAAAATTTTTTAAAATAGTTTTAGCCCAGTTTGAGAGTTAAGATGCAAAAAAACAGCAGGGAAATAAAGTATATAGCAGGTAATTCTGAATCTACAGGGCTTGGCATTTGGAGTCAGAATTCCAAGTTCAATTGTTGGTTCTCTCATTTTCAGTACTATAATCTCAGACAGGTTGTATCATTTCTCAAAATAAAGACAACAACATTGTTTATCTCATAGTATGACTTTCAGACTAAAATAAGAAAATAAAGTGAAAGCTCTATGCAAATAATAATACAATATGTACATGAATTAATATGAATACTAGCACACAGTTGGAGGAGGGCAAATTTCCTGCATCTTCTGAGAAAATAGGTCGTAGTTCACAGAGGGTTTGGAATATCATCACTGTAAAACAAAATCAAGGAAAACCATCTGCATCACTGTATTTCACAATGGAGCAGAGATTCTGTAATCATTTCCCTTGCTTTTTAGGAAGGTTTTATGTCTAAATCCATCCTAGAGAGCAATGCTATATAAATATTTCAACATTAGTTATAAAGTGCAATGATTATGAGTGGGTATGTGGTTTTATCACATTGAAGAAAACATTTTCTGCCTAAGGATTAATCAGAGCTAATGGCAGATACATAAGTCTTCCCTAAGAAGACCTGGTCTGTTTGGCACTGTCCGAACCTATTTTTTTTAACTGCAAAAATGATACTCCATTCAATGTAGCTCCCGTCTGTTATAACTTGACCCTCTAAGACTGAGTGCCCAACTCATAAGAATCAGATTTGTTTATAAAGCATAAAAACTATATTCTGAGGAATTAAGATGGTAGAATAGGGAGGGAGCTTGCTGCTGTAGTCTAAGAGAAGATAGTTTTTAAAAAATGGAAAGAGTACAGTCTCAGGGCATAGTTAGGGAGAAAACAACAGAGGGGAGGGACACAGTGGACCTACATGGAGGATGAGAACATGTACAACTCAGGACCCTAACAACTGAGAGCTTCCGCATCAGCATTGGAGAGTGAGATGAGTCCAAACTGCAGTGGCCCAAGCCACTGGTAAAAAAGCTACAGGAAGAGCCTAGAGGGAATCTGGCTTGGAGCCCTGTGGAGGAGAGTGTACCTCCCAAACTAGAGGAGAAAAAACAATGGGGGAGCATGTTTCCCTCTCCCCAATCACTCTGCAACTGCATCCTATAACAAGCTGATAGGAAGCAGACTCAATTTTGGATATATGCAACAGATGTGCCAGCTCTGCGTCACCCAGCAACCAGTCAAACAGAGACTCCTGAGTGTGGAGGGGAGAACAAAAGGGGGCTGGGTGCTTGTGACTATGGAAGGCTTGTGTGCCAGGACTGTGAGTACACTGAGACCATGTGGGAAGACTCAGGGTGTGGCTGGGATACTGGGTAGTCACTGAGGAAGGCTTCACATGGTCAGGGCTCCCTGGTTACCTGGCAAGAGACATTACTGGGGAATCTGAGCTTACTGAGGACTACAGAGTTCCTTTATGTGTTCCTTGTGGCAGAGTGGATGAATAATACACCCACTGGGACTAGTGCCCAGGCACTGATCTCATTTAAGGAGAAGAGATCAGCTGAGTCTATGCCAATAGACAAGAAGAAACCTCCCCTCTGATTGAAGAGAGAGAGAGAGAGACACTGTATAACTCTGCCTGTCAAAAAAAGAAAGAAAAGAAAGAAAAGAGAGAGAGATTTATGACACCAAACCTGTGTATGTCACCTCAAACATGCCCTTCACCCTGGAGAACTGAACAGAGCTCCCTGCCACACCCACCATGCACCTCTAGGTATTCACTGAAAGCAGATACTTCAATAATCTACAGAGGAATAGTACAAAGATAAAAGAAGAAGCCAGCAAGTGTCTCCACAAATGCCGAATAACAATTCGGCACCAATTCAAGAAACAATAAGGAAGACAATATCATGCCCCCAAAACAACACAACACTTTAATACTAGATTGTTGAAGATGGTGAGACTAAAGAAATGCCAGAAATGGAATTCAAAAAATTGATCATAGGATTAGTTAGAAGTAATCAGAAGCAAATGCATGAACTAATGAAATCCATACATGACATGAAAGAAAATATCTCCCATGAAACAGATCTTAAAGAGAAATCCAAATGAAATCTTATCAAATAACCCAACATACGGGTTCCAGGAGTTCCCAAAGGCATGGAAAGAGAGAAGGATGGGGCTGGTGCTGTTTCACAGCATGTTAAAGCCCTGGCCTGAAGCGCCAGCATCCCATATGGGTACTGGTTCTAGTCCCAGCTGCTCCTCTTCCAAAGCAGCTATCTCCTATGGCCTGGGAAAGTAGTAGAAGATGGCCTGAGTCTTTGGGCCCCGCATGGAGGACCTGGAAGAAGCTCCTAGCTCTTGGCTTCAGATCGGCTCAGCTCCAGCTGTTGTGGCCATTTGGGGGTGAGCCAGCAGATGGAAGGCCTCTGTGTGTGTGTGTGTGTGTGTGTGTGTGTGTCTTCACCTCTCTCTATAACTCTGTCTTTCAAATAAACAAAAATGAATCTTTAAAAAAGAGAGAGGGAGAGAGAAGCTTTAGAAGGCCTTTTTAGTGAAATGATGACAGGATATTTCCCTAATTTGGAGAAAGAAAGGACACCCAAGTACAGGAAGCACATAGAACTCCTAATAGACATGATAAGAAAAGTTCTTCACCAAACCACATTGTAATCAAACTCTCCATGGTAAAACATAAAGAAAAAATTCTAAAATGTGCAAGAGGGTCCAGTGCTGTGGCATAGCAGATAGGGCCACTGCCTGCAGCGCCAGCATCCCATATGGGTGACAGTTCAAGTCCTAGTTGATCCATTTCCAATCCAACTCTCTACTGTGGCCTGGGAAAGCAATAGAAGATGGTCCAAGTGTTAGGGCACCTGCACTCACGTGGGAGGCCCAGAAGAAGTTCCTGGGTCCTGGCTTCGGATCAGCCCAGCTTTGGCTATTGTGGCCATTTGGGGAGTGAAACAGTGGATGGAAAGACATTTTTCTCTCTCTATCTCTCTCTGTCTCTTTCTCTTTCTCCCTCTCTGCCCCTGCCTCTCTGTAACTCTGTCTTTCAAATAAATAAATAAATCTTTAAAAAATATGCACAAGAGAAATGCCAGATTACTTTCAGAGGATATCCAATTGGACTCACAGCAGACTTCTCATTAGAAACCCTACAAGCTAAGAGAGACTAGCGAGATATACTCCAAGTCTTAAGAGAAAAGAACTGTCAAATAGAATACTATACCCTGCAAAGCTCTCATTTATGAATGAATGTGAAATAAAGACCTTCCCATGACAAACAGAAATTGAAAGGATTTCTCACCACCCATCCAGCCCTGCAGAAGATGCTTAAGAATGTGCTGCACACAGAAACACAGAAACATTTCCACCACTACAAAAGGAGGTAAAGGAAGAAAAACTCCTAGTAAAAATATGAAGGAAAGCCAAAGTTAAAAAAAAGGAATATCTACAGAAAAATGGCAGGGCAAAATTGTTACTTATCAATAGTTACTGTGAATGTAAATTGCCTCAACTCTCCAGTTAAAAGACATGGACTGGCTGAATGGATTAAAAAAACAAAACCCATATATTTGCTGTGTACAAGAAACACAGCTCATCAACAAAGATGCATGCAGACTGAAAGTAAAAGGATGGATAAAGATATTCCATGCTAACAGAAACCAAAAAAGAGGTGGTGCAGCCATTCTAATATCAGACAGAATAGACTGTAACACAACAATTACTAAAACAAAGAAGGACACTATGTAATTATTAAAGGATCAATTCAACAGGAATATATGATAATTATAAGCATATATGCACCTAAATACAGAGCACCTGGCTATCTAAGCGAGATGTTAAGGGGTGTAAAGGGAGTCACAGAATCAAGCACAATAGTAATGGAGGATTTCAATACCCCATGTTCAGCAATGGACAGATCAACCAGACAGATAATCAACAAGGAAATAGTAAAGTTAATCAACACAATAGACCAAATGGACCTAACAGATATCTACAGAACTTTTCACCCTACAGTTGCAGAACAGACATTCTTCTAACCTATGCATGGAACTTTCTCTAGGATTGACCACATGCTATGCCATAAAGCAAGTCTCAGCAACTTCAAAAAACTTGAAATCATACCATGCATCTTCTTGGACCACAATGCAATGAAGCTGGAAATCAACAACTCAGGAATCTCTAGAATATATGCAAACACATGGAGACTGAATAACATGCTCCTGAATGAACAGTGGGTCAGAAAAAAAATCAAAAGAAAAATTAAAAAATTTCTGAAAATAAATGAAGATGACAATACAACATTCAAAGCTTATAGAATACAACAAAAGCAGTGTTAAAAGGAAAACTACAATTATTGATGCCTAGATCAAGAAATGGGAAAGGCACCAAATAAGTGAGCCTTCAATGCATCTCAAGAATCTAGAAAAACAACAGCAAACCAAATCCAAAACTAGTAGAAGAGAAATAATTAAAATTAGAGAAGAAATTAACAAAATTGAAATCAAAAAACAATTGAAAAGATCAGCAAAATGAAGAGCTGACTTTTTGAAAAAATAAAGAAAATTGACACAACATAGTCCCAACTAACCAAAAAAAAAAGACCCAAATCAATAAAATCAGAGATGAAAAAGATAATGTAACAATAGACACAACAGAAATAAAAAGAATCATCAGAAACTACTACAAAGAGCTGTGTGCCAAAAAACTGGGAAACCTAGAAGAAATGGATAGATTCCTGGACACATATAATCTACTTAAATTGAACCATGAAGACAGAAAACCTAAACAGATCCATTCCCAAGATGGAAATTGAATCAAAAATAAAGACTCCTCTAACAAAGAAAAGCCCAGGACCAGATGGATTCACTATTAAATTCTACCAGACATTTAAAGAAAAACTAATTCCAATTCTTCTCAAATTATTCAAAACAATTTGAAAGAGAGGGAATCTCCCAAAATTCTTTCTATGAAGCCAGCATCACCTAAATTCCTAAACCTGAAAAAGCTGCAACTGAGAAAAAGAACTACAGACCAATTTCCCTGATGAATAGGAGCAAAAAAATGCTCAACAAAATTCTAGCCAATCAAATCTAACAATACATCATAAGGTTCATTCACCCAGACCAAGTGGGATTTATCCCAGCATCCAAGCATTCCCACTGAGATCCAGAACCAGTCAAGGATGCCTACTCTCACCATTGCTATTCAACATGGTCCTTGAAGTTTTAGCCAGAGCCATTAGTCAAGAAAAAGAAATCAAAGGGATTCAAATAGGCAAAGAGCAAGTCAAACTATTCCTATTTGCAGATGACATGGTTCTATATATAGGGGATCCAAATGACTCCACCAAGAGACTATTGGAACTCATTGAAGAGTTTGGTCAAGTAGCAAGATATAAAATCAATATACAAAAAACAATAACCTTTGCATACAGAGACAATGCCATGGCTGAAAAACAACTTTCAAGATCAATCTCTTTCACAATAGCTACCAAAAATCAAATACCTTGGAATAAATTTAACCAAGGATGTCAAAGATCTCTACAATGAGAATTACAAAACATTAAAGAAAGAAATAGAAGAAGATTCAAAAAACTGGAAAAATCTTCTATGTTCATCGATTGGAAGAATCAATGTCATCAAAATGTCCATTCTTCCAAAAGCAATTTATAGATTCAATGCAATACCAATCAAAATACCAAAGACATTCTTCTCAGATCTAGAAAAAAATGATGCTGGAATTCATTTGAAATCACAGGAGAAGTCAAATAGCTAAAGCAATCTTATGCAACAAATACAAAGCTGGAGGCATCACAATATCAAATTTCAAGACATGCTACAAGGCAGTTATAATCAAAACAGGCTGGTACTGGTAGAAAAACAGATGGATAGGCCAATGGAACAGAATATAAATTCCAGAAATCAATCCAAGTATCTGCAACCAACTTATATTTAACCAAGGAGCTAAAACCAATCCCTGGAGCAATGACATTCTCTTCAACAAATGGTGCTGGGAAAACTGGATTTCCATATGCATAAGTATGAAGCAGGACTCCTACATTACACCTTACATAGAAATCCATTCAAAATGGATTAAAGAGCTAAATCTATGAACTGATATCATCAAATTATTAGAGAATTTGTGGAACCCTGGAAGACATTGGCACAGGCAAAGAGTTCTTGGAAAAGACCCCAGAGACACAAGCAATCAAAGCCAAATTTTACAAATGGAAGTACACCAAACTAAGGAGCTTCTGTATTGCAAAATAAACAGAGAAATTATTTGCAAACTATGTAACTGATAAAGGATTAATAACTAAAATATATTATGAGATCAAGAAACACCACATACAGAAATCAACAAATAACAAATGCTGGTGAGGATGAGGGGGAAAAGTTACTGTAATCCACTGTTGGTGGGAATGTAAACTGGTAAAACCACTATGCAAGACAGTATGAAGATACCTCAGAAATCTGAATATAGACCTACCATATGGCCCCACCACCCTACTCCTGGGAATTTACCCAAGGAAAACAAAATCAGCAAATAAAGGTGTTATCTGCACCTCCATGTTTATTGCAGCTTAATTCACAATAGCTAAGACATGGAATCAACCTAAATGCCTGTCAACCAAAGACTGATAAGGAAATTATGGGATATGTGCTCAATGGAATACTACACAGTGGTAAAAAAAAAATCCTGTCATTTGCAACAAAATGGATAAATATGAAAAACATATTTAGTGAAATAAGCCAGTCCCAAAGGGACAAATACCGTATGTTCTCCCTGATCTGTGATACTAATAGAGTACCTAAAAGGAAACCAGTAGAAGTGAAATTGACATTTTGAGAAGCAGTGACTTGAACAGCCCTGGTCTTGACTGTCGAGGATTAGTGTTTTCTTCTTCTTCTTCACACTATTTATTGAACCCCTACTTAACATAGAGTTAATCATATGTGTATAAAGTCAATTGAAAATAGATCTCAGTAAAAAAAAAATAGTGGGAATAAGAGAGGACAGAAGAAGTTTGTAACTATAAAGCTGTATAGTTCTGCGTACATTCCTAAAGATTCACTTCTAAGGGTACAATTTAAAAACTTGCCATGGTACCCCAAATCCCCTTAAGCTGGGTGATAAAAATATCATCTCAAGTGTTAAAGTGATCATATTAGTTGTTAAAGTGATCATATAGATAGGATTACATGTTAAAGAAATCATATAAATAAGATCAACTGTCTGGTGATAATAATAGATAGGATTAAAAAGGAGAGAATGTCCCAACATAGGCGGTGGTCCACACAGCAGACTCATAGAATGAAAGTCACTTCACTTACATCAAAATCATCCCTTAAGGCATTCTGGTCTGGCTGAAAAGCCCACAAGAGCATTTCAGGCATGGAAAGCCAAGACACTGTTGAAAAAAAAAAAATAATCCTAAATGAAGCATCTCTGTGAGAGAGCCCTCAGTGGAAAGAAGTGGCCATCAAATATGGATATTGTTTTCTCCGAAAGGAGGAGAGAACTTCCACTTTGCTTATGGCCTTGTCTAAATACTGACAGAGAATGTGGATTGAAAAGGCTTCCATAACCTTGGCAGCTCATGTCAAGAGCCTTAGGTGGTCACTGACATTATACATAAGAATGTTAATTGTTAAATTAACAAAGGGAGTCACTGTGCACTAATTTTACATGCAGGACCTCTGTCCTCAATAAGTTGTATTATGAGAATTAACTGTAAAACTTCTCAAACAGTTTGTGTGTGTGTGTGTGAAAAATGTTGAAATCTTTACTTAGTATAGAGTTGGTCTTCTGTGTATAAAGTGAATTACAATTGAATCTTAATGGAGAATGGGACTGGGAATGGGAAAGGAAAGAGGAGGTGTGGTGGGAGTGGAAGTGGGAGGGTGGGTATGGTGGGAAGAATCACTATATTCCGGCCAGCGCCGCAGCTCAATAGGCTATCCTCCGCCTTGCGGCACTGGCACACCGGGTTCTAGTCTTGGTCAGGGCACCGGATTCTGTCCCGGTTGCCCCTCTTCCAGGCCAGCTCTCTGCTGTGGCCAGGGAGTGCAGTGGAGGATGGCCCAAGTGCTTGGGCCCTGCACCCCATGGGAGACTAGGAGAAGTACCTGGCTCCTGCCATCAGATCAGCGCAGTGTGCCGGCCACAGTGTGCTGGCCACGGCGGCCATTGGAGGGTGAACCAACGGCAAAAGAAAGACCTTTCTCTCTGTCTCTCTCTCCTCTCTCTCACTGTCCACTCTGCCTGTCAAGAAAAAAAAATCACTATATTCCTAATGTTGTACTTATGAAATTTGTACTCCTTAAATAAAAGGTTTCTTTGTGGGGAGAAAAAAAAAACTATATATGGGAAGTGGATTCAGTTCAATATGGATGCACTGAATGGCTTAAACTCAAGTGAAGATCTGTGTGGATATACAGGCTAGAGGTTAAGGGGATAGTGGTGTAAAAAGGTAAAGACTGAGAGCTTCCTGGGTGGCATCACAAGGGAGAATTGTGAGCCATTACAGAGCTTTGGGTGAGCACTGACCACCTGCTAATGTGGCAAAGATGTAACATAGTGGTAATAAATATCTCTGAAAGGTATCAAATGCAACGGTTCAAGGGCCAGGAGACCCAACTTTTTGTGCCATACCCTCCATGTCCATGTGGTTCTAGACATTTACCTTCTTTGGGTTTCAGATTCCACAGTTATAAGTGGAGATCATTCCTGTATGCACACTTTCTAGTATGCCTTGAGTCCCAACAAGATAACACATGTGAAAACATATGCAACCAAAGGGGGCTGTGAGGCATTTCTTGGCTGCTTCATTCATTTGTTTTCCAGTTTTTTTGGGGTGACCTAACTTGTGGAGGGCATGATGCCAATGGTTGTCAGTCATACATAATACCATTAAAAAAGTTAAAGTTGAAAGTAACAGTAGTCATCTGCTTGAATCATGTGAGTCCAGATGACATACTCTGTAAATCCAGTTCGCAAAAGGTGGTGTTAATATAGTTGAAGAGGCACAGTGTGTAGAACAAAGGTGATTGTGTAAGAGGTGACAACTGAGTTGGTGTTATGGCTTGAATGTGGGAGCACACAAAATTCTCACACTGGTGACCTTCTTTGGAACAGGGTAATTGCAGATGTAATTAAGTGAAGATGATGTCATACTGCAGTAGTAAGATGGGCCCACATTCCCAGAACTTTGTGGATAAACACATACATACACAGGGAGGAGGTATGAGGGTGGAAGCTTTGCCCTGGCGAGCCAAGGATGAGGCCTAGAACAGATCTTCTCTGGTGTCTTCAAGGGAGGACAGCTCTGCCACTGCCTGATGTTAGCATGCAGCCTCCAAAACTTTGAGATGATCCAGTTCTGCTGTGTAGGCCACTGAGTCTGTGCTGCTTTATTATGGCAGCCTTGGTGTAATCCAATCAGTTATGTGGAAATACAAGGCAGACACAGATAAATGTGTATGGATAGATACAGATATATGCTAAGAATGGATATATTCATACATTTATTGTTATAATTAAGCTAACAACATGCAAATAAATACAAACTTTATAATACAATAATATAGTACTAAGGATCTAAACATTGGTACATAGTAAGTACCAAATAAATGTTTATTGAATCAGCATATAACAAGAATAAAGGAGATCATAGAGAAATGGACTGGTATCAAATCTATATTTTAATCTGTTTCATGAAACCAACCTTCTACTTACCACACACAGAAAAATATCAGGAAAGTCCACAATTTTGTTAAAAATGCTACTACTTCACCTTTGTTTATTCTGTCTGTCTAGGAAAACAAAGAAATAAAATGGAAAATGTCAATGAAAAGAAATTCAAAGTTTGCAAAAAATCAAAGCTCTGAAACAAACGGCACTTCAAAAGACTGAAAGCTGTAATCCCGAGAGACCACTGCCATAATAAATATTTCTCACACAGCCTAGAGCCCCTGAGCACAAAGCCTCCAATTGAAAGCCCTGAAGACCAAGGGCCTCTATTTCTTCCCAGCAAGAGCAGCCATTGTCAAGTTCATACAGGAAGTATACTCCTAAATCAAGTTGCAGCAAATCTGCTCCTAGAGGAAGCATCTTACCAATTCACGTGGAGCTTTCACAACCATTGCCTAGGCCAAATGCTGTCAGAGAAACTGAATCTCGATTTGCTCAACACATTTTGATTTTGTAATTTTCACGATTAACCCTTGCCTTTGCCTGACCCAAGTAAAGGCAAGCGTTAAAGATGCACTTTAGAATTAGTCAGGGAGTTATGCATGTTCCGAGCAGGTGGTAGGAGAGCTAATTGCTGTGTGTGTGTCCATTACAGATGTGTGTGTGTGTGTGTGTTAAGGATGTGTGTGTGAGGGCAGTTAATTCAGGAAAAAGGGCTCATCTACCTACTGGGAGATGTGCCAGTGGTGGTGGTGTGGCTTGCAACTTTGTCAAGCAGGACACTAAATGGGGAAACGAGTCAGCTTTCCATCAAGAGGAAAATGGTACAGGAAAATGACAATAGCCGACTGTGTGACCTTAGGAGAAGTAGCTTAATTTCTCTGGTTTCAGAATCTTCATCTGCAAAACTAAAAGACTAACTCATGCAATGTTTAAAGTCACTTTCAGTACTTAATTTAAAAGAAAATGGAAGAAGTACTTGTTGTAATGGTTAGGATACCTCATGGGACTCCTGCATCCCCTATCAGAACACTTAGGTCCAAGTCTCAGCTCTATTCCTGATTCCAGCTTTCTCCTGTTGTGAACCCTGGGAGGCAGTGATAATGGCCCAAGTAATTGGATCCCTGTCACCCACATGGGAGACCCAGATAGAGTTCCAGGCTCCTGGTTTTGGCCTGGCCCAACATTAACTGTTATAGGCATTTGAGGAGTGAACCAGTGAATGGGAGATCTCTGTTAGTCTCTTCTCTCTCTTGGTTTCCTTTTCTAGCCTTCAAATAATATATATATATATATATATATATTCATATATTTTAAAGATTTTATTTTTTTATTTGAGAGGTAGAGTTACAGAGAGAGGCAGAGACAGAGAGGAAAAAGTCTTCCGTCCACTGGTTCACTCCCCAGATGGCCTCAACAGCCAGAGCTCATTCGATCCGATCCAGGAGCTTCTTCCAGGTCTCCCAGGTGGGTGCAGGGGCCCCAGGACTTGGGCCATCCTCTACTGCTTTCCCAGGCCATAGCAGAGAGCTGGATTGGAAGAGGAGCAGCTGGGCTGCTCCACAAACCGGTACCCATATGGGACTCTGGCACTGCAGGCAGAGGTTTAACCCACTAGGCTACAGCACTGGCCCCCTTTTTCTTTTATTTTTAAAGATTTTAGAAAATGAATAAGTATAATTTTAAAACAAATAATTAAATTAAAATGTCTAAAGTTTGGAGGAATGAAGAATGTTATGAGTTCTACAGAAACAGAGAAGAAGCTATGTCCCAGGAAATGCTATTATATTCATACTTTAAGTACCCAGTACACAACTGTATACATTGTAAACACTTCTAAATAATGGTGAATGAAATCACCAGATGTATCAACTAATGATCTGTCAGTCAAGTATCTGTTCATCCATCACACCCTTAGCCCTGGACTGCCTGCTTATCTTACTGACTAACAAGTGAGGACTTTAGCACTTGATTATGGCAAACAAATTCTCTCTAAATAATACAATTTACAATTATTTGCATATTCACTTGGTCATTCATTTTTCCACCCATTAAAGGAGCAATCACTACAGTGAAGCATGATGTTGCCATTCGTGATGTAAAGTGACAATGACAATGACATGATGGCCCTTCCTCTCATGAAGTTTACAATCTAGTAGGATGAAAATGAAACAAGCTGGGGACCAGCACTGTGGTGTAGCAGGTAAAGCCACCACTTGCTGTGCCAGCATCCCATTTGGGCACTGGTTCATGTCTCAGCTGCTCCACTCCTGATCCAGCTCTCTGCTGTGGCCTGGAAAAGCAGTGGAAGATGGACCAAGTGCTTGGGCCCCTGCACCTGAGTGGGAGATCCAGAAGCTCCAGCTCCAACTGTTGCAGCCATCTGGGGAGTAAACCAGTAGATGGAAGACCTCACTCTCCCCCCCCGCCCCGATTAGGTCTAGCCAGACAAAGAGGGGGAAGGAGAGGACTGCAGCAGAGGAAATAATGTGTGCAAAGTTCTAGAAGAGATTGCAGGAGACGGCCGATCCCAGGGGATGAAAGTTATCTAGACAGCTCTCAGCACAGGAAAGGACAGTCACGTGGAGGAGGTAGGCACTTGGGCTAAGCTAAATCGGTGGCCATGGTTTAGCAGCTGCTAATGTAACATGATGAGATGTGCATTCTGAAAGATGATTACTGTGGTTCTCACCCAGGTAGTAATATAATTGATATAGGCAGATTTTAAAAATTTAATGCTTAGTCCTATACCAAAACAATTATTTTATCTCCTTGCAGGTGGAATCTGGACACTAGTATATGTCAAAGTTCCTCAGATTATTCTGTTGTGCACCCAAGGGTCAGAGCTACTGGAAGGGAAATCATCTATGTTGATACTAAAATTTAAAAGAGGAGTAGACCTCTGGCCTAACAGTTAAAACACTGGTTAAGAAGTCCACGCCCCACATCAGCGTGCTGGGGTTTAATTTCCTGCTCCAGGTTCCTGCTAATGCAAACCCCAGAAGGCAGCAGTGATGGCTCACAGGTTCCTGCCACCCACGTGGGAGACCAGGATTGCATTCCCAGTTTCAGCCTTAGCTGGAGGGCCACTGCAGATATTTGGGATGGGAGCTGTCTGTCTACCTCTCACATGAGTAAAATTCTAAAATTTTAAAATTATAAAGGACTAAAGATATGGAGCAAGGAATGCAGGGATGGAGAAAGGGAAGAAGGGAGGGAAGGAAATGTGGAGCAAGGCCCTGAAGTTAGCATAACCAGTGACCAGATAAGCTGACATTATGTGTATTCTGATGTGATGATGCATCACAAGCAACCCAACGTAGTCCTGCAATATCCCTGTCAAAATGCATAAGTGAACCTCATCATGAGTCAGCACAAGCTCAAATTCTGTTCTCTTCAAAGAAATGTCAATGTTACGAAACAACAGAGAAAGTGGCTACATAATATACATGGAGGCTGTAGCCACAGATCACTAGGCTAATCCTCCGCCTGCGGTGCTGGCACCCCAGGTTCTAGTCCCTGTCGGGGCGCCGGTTCTGTCCCGGTTGCTCCTCTTCCAGTCCAGCTCTCTGCTGTGGCCCAGGAAGGCAGTGGAGGATGGGCCAAGTGCTTGGGTTTCTGCACCCGCGTGGGAGACCAGGAGGAAGCACCTGGCTCCTGGCTTCGGATTGGCGCAGCACTCCGGCCATAGCAGCCATTTGGGGGGTAAACCAATGGAAGGAAGACCTTTCTCTCTGTCTCTCTCTCTCACTGTCTGACTCTGCCTGTCCTATATATATACATATATATGTATACACACACACACACACACACACACACACACACGGAGACTCAAGGCCATTTATTGTCGAATCCTCCGGCCGCAGAAGGCACGACGCTGCTTGCAGCTAATCGGTCTTCAAAAGACTTTTACTTAGAAGGAGTGGGAAAGAGAGTGGGGGAACCGGGAGAAGGGGGAAGAGATGGAGATGGCACGCACGTTCCTTAAGGGACATGGAAAGCTGGCGTGCCCCCTTCTCTCTCTCGCTCTCCGCTTATATCCAGAATTCAACCAATCAAAGTCAATCAATTACAGTCCATGCACAGAGCTCTCCAATCCGGCACTTGATCACGATCAGCTGTGGAGTCATGCAGCAGGCAGGGCATCAGCGCCATCTTGTTTTCCACGATCCTCAGCTAGATGGAAAGTTCAATCAGCTGCTACATCCGCATTACTGCTATAAGCCAAGCCCACCATGGGGGGGGTCCCATGGCTGGCCTATCCATGGGTCCCCACAATTTATGATCCTGAATTGACTTCTAAACTGGGAGTGGGAGTAGAGGGCGGAATTGGGAGGATAGGCTAAATTTGAATATGGACTGCACATTATAAAATAACAGTGACTTGATCAGCTCTTGTGCTGACTGTTGTTGTAAAAAAAAATATTAACTTTTATGAATTGGATCACTGCTCTGTGATTAGATATGAGGATATTTGTTCTTAGGAGCTATATGGTGAAGTGTTTAGAATAAGAGTCATGATGTCTGCCACATTTACAACTGGTTTATTAATAATAATATATTTCATGACAAAGATAACTATACACATGCATATATTATTGTGCTATTCTTGCAATTCTTCTGTAGCCTTATATTTGTTTTCTAAGATAAAAATTACAGGAAAAATACCAGTTTGAGGATTTGAGCCTGAGAAATCGTGGCGAGGACAGCCTCGCTCAGGGTGGCCACTGTCTCTAGGCTCACTTCGGTTTTCATGCCTAGGAGTCGCAGAGCACCCTCCACTCCTGCCCAGATGCCCATCACTGTGCCTGTTTTGCAGCATAACATTCATTTCCTGGTTACTGGCTATTCATTCCTGTATAAATATCTGTAACAGCGAAGTACACAGGCTTGAACCATTGCAGTCCTTCACCTTAAGTCCAACATAAAAAGTTCCTTAGACCTCCTTGGAGTTAATGTGACAAAGGTGGCGCCATAAGAGATCCAGTGCTCAGGCATTTCTAAGGTCTGAGGAAAGGCTTCTGATGCAGCTGGTAGCTTTTTCCTAGTAAACTTGCAGTAAGCAGGCCAGAGTTCTCCGCTCAATATCTGTTCCCTGCCTCTTCCTTGCTAACAGAACCCCATGTCACACAGAAGGGCATTGTGTCCAATAGTAGATCCCTTTCAGGCAGAAATGGCCGTGTGACCAATTCTGGCCAACAGAACTGCAAGTAGAAGACTGTTGAGGACAATGGATAGGCTTTCGCTCTATCAGATAGGATGGGAAAGGTGTCCCCTTTTTCCCTTCCCCCGTGTCATATGTGGATATGAAAACCAGAGTAGCTGAGGGAAAGCCTAGGAAAACCTCTGAAAGTCCAATATCAGCAACTGCTTCTTCATAATTTCATCTTATGTGATTAAAAAAAATGCATTTAGGCATGACTTAGATTAGGAACATCACAGCAATGCTAGGTTACCGAGAACCATTTAAGAGTGTGTTTTATTAAGAACTGGCTATTCGTGTGTGTCAGAGTATATTTTCTTGTTTTGTGTTTGGAGAGGATGGAAGAAAGAAGGAGAGATATCAAGCCTGGAAGATCAGTGCAGACCAGCCTTCTACCCACTGTTCACAGAAAGCTGTGCCCGCAATCACAATCCTGTGTTTTGCTTCTTTTTATGCTTTGAACTTAGAAGAACAGGTGAGGGCTGTTCTCTTTGTGCTTTCTCTGTTACCTGGAAAGTGTCCTTTGTATATGTGTTTCTTCTTATGTAGGAAAAATAAATGAAAAACAAAACAAAAATCTCCAATTGTCTTTTATTGGTTAGTTTTAAGTGGAATTTTTGGGATCATCTTTTCTGAATTTCAAAGAGATCATTGCTTCCTTGAAATCCTGATTAACCAGGGGAACTCTGCAGCTGATAGCTGAGCAAATGAGGAGAAAGAAGAGCAACACATAATGATACTACCTGCCTTGCTGTTCTCTACTCTTCCATTTTTGTAAATAAAAAATGGGGTAACACATTGGGGAAAATGTAGACAGTAAGAGAATAAATGTAATATTTTGGCACTAGAAAAATAAACTAAGTCCCTAGATGTCAGTCCTTTGCAGGTAGTACCCAAACACTACCATAGGCTATTCTATTTATTTAAAAAAAAGGGGGGGGGGTTCACTCTGATAGTCAAGTAATGGAGATTTGTTATACCGTGGCCATATGTATCATTAAAGAGAGAGTGAAAGCAAAACAAACAGAAAGAGGAGAGGAGAGGAGAGGAGAGGAGAGGAGAGGAGAGGAGAGGAGAGAGAGAGAGAGAGAGAGAGAGAGAGAGAGAGAGAGAGAGAGAGAATGCTCAAAAGTGAGATGTTATATAACATAGCCAGTCTGAGTTTGGACCTATGAGGTCATTCTAGAGCAAAACCAGCATTGGGATTATTTTATCTCAACAGCAGTGTACTGAATTCTCATCTAAATGCATTTGAACAGCCTGCAGCTGTTTCTGTGTTTCTACACTCAACTTTTTCACTCCCTACTGACAATTTACCTCTTCTCAATTTGCTTCATGACTTTTGTGTGTCTCCTGCTTTAAACCTTGTTGTATTCTTTCAGCTTCCACTGCCAACCAAACAATTCTTAGAACTACTCAGTCCAAAATTTGGAGCCAGAATCTGCAGTGGGCCAATTCACTGCAGTAGTATTGGCTGTGTCAAAGGCCACAGGTGCCCTTGGATAAGGTTTCTGTCCTTGATTTGATTATTGTAGCTGGAAACAGTCACTTAGGAATAGGCAAGATGACTTTACTTCAGCAATGACCATGGATGGGCTAGGCTCTTTTAAAAGAGGAATTTGGAGGTAACCAAGGGCTCACTGAATACTTGGTGAATGATATCAAAAACAAGGAGACATAACAATTCTGCTGGTGAGAGGCCAGCGTTGTGACAGTGTGTTAAACTGCTGCTTGGGACACCAGCATTCTACGTTAAAGTGCTGGTTCTAGTCCCAGTCGCTCCACCTCCTATCCAGCTTCCTTCTGATGTCCCTGGGAAGGCAGCAGAGTACAGCCCAAGACACCATGTGGGAGATCAGCATGGAGCTCCAGGCTCCTGTCTTCAGCCTGGCTCAGACCAGACTGCTACAACAACCATCTGGGAGTGAATCAGTGGATGGAAGATCTGCCCCCCTACCTCTGCCTCCCTGTTCTGTGTCACTCTGTCTTCCAAATAAATAAATCTTTAAACAATAGTGAATATATTGGTATGCACAGAATAACTCCCTACTCAAAGAAGCCAGACGCACGGGATAAAATGAGATACTAAATAAGCTGGTGGATAGTTGATTGGGTTTAGAAAGATGACTGCTATTTCCCTGTGGTGGTTCCAAATGACTGGGTTGATTTTGTCTCAGACATTTAGTACCACATTCTTGGCAAAACCTTGGCACTTTTACCTGGAATGTAAATGTCAAACTGTCAAACATCATTAAAAAAAGCTTTAAAATAATTTTTGGAAAAAGCTTTATAGGCAAGAAGAATGCATAAACACAATAAAGAGGTCAAATACAAATGCCAATCAAAAAGGAGGTGAAATAGACCAATGCTCCGCCAGTTTCCCCCTATAGTAAACTTAATTGTGTTCGGAATTTAATCTACATAATTTGTTCTGTTTCAAACTGTATTTAGAATAATATCCTGTTAGTAATTTGTAGAGTTTTAGACAATGTGCCCATCAGCAGAGACATCTTTTCTGCAGTATGATTTGTCCTTTCATGCAATATCTTTAAAAAATAACAAATATCCTAATTATATTTATAAGGCAATTTTATTTAAACTAGTCATCTAGGATATTTTCCTTCTTTCCTTATTTTCTTCACTGTAGAAGTCTTGGAGTTGAAAGGCGTGCTATCCACATTCATTCTCATTGTTTTGGAAGTGCATTCCTCCCTCCTTTCTTTGGTATTAATTGTAGCGTGTGTGACAATCTATCTTAGGTCTCAAAATAGCTGAGGATTCATTAGGTTTCCTTTCTTTGTCTCTTCGCTGTTTATACTTTTCTCTATTGCTCTGCAGGAAAAAAACACTATCTTCCTGTAACACCTTTAATCATCTCTTAATATTCTTTACAATTTTTAAATGGAATGCACAGTTGGTACTTCTGAGGGCAGAGACCAAGTGGATCCTTCCTTCAAAATTCATGAAGTGCCTACTAAGTGTTCAGTGCTGTGCTGCATGCTTCCCCAGATAGTTTGCGACCTTTCTTCTTCAAGCCTCTCAAGGTTATGATTTACACAAGAGCACACAGCTAGTAAGAGACAGAGCAGCTACATCACAAATAGACTTCGGAAAATAAAATTATAGTTTAATTTACCTCTGTGAGTATATTTTAGGAAGTTGTAATGTTATAAAGTCAATAAATACTTTTTAAAACGTCATTTACTAGTCTGATTTATTTTTCACATTACATCAACTATATTTAATCTTTCTGTCGGCCGGCTTACTTGTAAGCTAAAGACTTTGGGTTTCCTGGTGGTAGGTGGGGATTGAGGGAGCGTCCAAGATGCACCCTTGATTCTGCCAAATTTAAATATGAAGTCCTTTTTACATTCAGAATGACAGCTACTGACTGACCTCATGAGTGATGTCACAAACACCTTTCAAAGACAATCAAGTATTTTACATGATTTAAATTCTAGATTCTAGGGGATGGTGCTGTGGCACTGTGGGTTAAGCCTCCACCTGCAGTGCCAGCAACCCATATAGGTGCTAGTTCAAGTCCCAGCTGCTCCACTTCAAATCCAGCTCCCTGCTAATGCACCTGGGAAAGCAACAAGGATGGAACCCACATGGCAGACCCAGAAATAGCTCCTAGCTCTTGGCTTCAGCCTGGCCCAGCTCCAGCATTGGGGGCCATTTGGGGAGTAAACCAGCAAATGGAAGATCTCTCTCTCTCTCCTTCTCTCTCTCTCTCTCTCTTCCTTTCCTTCTCTCCTTGAATCTCTGCTTTTCAAATAAATAAATAAATCTTTGAAAATAATAAATCAGTTCTAGATTGTGAATGTGTTATTGGTCAGTTCTAGGTTTCTGCTCCAGTCCCTCTGTAGCAAGTCTCACCAAAGGATCAAGCCCCCACCTTGAAGTCAACAATGATTAAATGTTATGTGTCAGTCTTACTTGGTCACAAGGAATCCAAGCAATTGGTCAAGCATTATTTTGGGTGTTTTGGGTCAAGCATTATCAAGGGTGTTTTTAGATGAGATTATTGTTTATAGTAGTAGGCTAAATAAAGTGGATTACCTCCACAGGTGGGTAGGCTCATCCAGTCAGCTGAAGGCCTAAATAGAACAAAAATGCTGACTCTTCCTGAGTAAGAAAGATTTTGTTCTGCCTGATGCCCTCTGATCCGGGATAGAGGTTTTTTTTTTTCTTTCCTTTGCCTTCATACTTGAACTGAAATTATTATTAAAATCTTGGTCCTCATTAATGGTGCCAAATCAAAATAAGAAAGACATAGTTTGGAAGTAAAAGGGGGAGATTCCAAGATAGTGGATAAAGGAACAACATACTGTGCTAGGCTTGGAATAAATAGTTTAAAAAAAAAAAAGTGTAGCAAGTGCTCCTTCAGAGAAGAACTGGAGAAAACCTACAAGAGGAAGAGGAGTGCCAAGGACCTGTCTGGAGGGTGTGGACAGACAGTACAAACAAGAGCATGGTGTGCATCCAAACTGGAGTCCTGGAGGTTAGCAATCGCTAGTGATTGCCCATGGACCCAGGCTAATATTGGCCCTCCAGGTAAACTCGGACAACTAGGCAGTGGGCAATCTTGAGCAATAGAAGATTTCGAACCCCATTCAGCCCCCAGACATCAGGGCCTTTCGCTATGCTCTCCTACAGCTGAGATTCATAGGGGAAGGTGAGGGGAGTTGCTCACATCTTGTCCTCTGTCACTTTCCACCTTCCTCCTCCTCCTCCCGGGGCTCCCTCCCCCACTCTTTTGCTCTCCTCATCTCCACTCCTATACTGCTGGCCTGGATAAAGGGAGAGGGAACTCCACAGGTCTCTCCACCTAGGGAAAAGCTGTTACCAGTTAACCCTTTCCAACCTGGTAGAAGGTTTTCTGTCTTTGCAAATTATGGTAGCTCTGGTGTGTCTTGAAGTTTTTGTGCGCTGTTACTATTATTAAGCTTTGATTGCCTGAGGACTGAATCTGGAAAAAAGTCAACTATCTGTTTTAATTGACTGAGTGATTGCAGTAGTCCTGATGGATCTGGCTTTGGTTGAATTATAGGAGGTTCCCAGCACTCTTGGTGAAGGCATACCTACCCAACCCCACAGCCAGTCCTGCCAGGCCCCGGTGTGCGCAGTCTTCCATAAATGGGGGAACCACAGCCTTTCTCTGCACTCCATTCCAGTCCACGTGACCTGCCACACCCAGGCAGGCATAGCCAGAAATCTCTAGGGAGAGTGCCCCCCCAGGCCTGCTTTTTTTCCTTTCCTGGAGGAATTTCCAATTCAATACTACTGCTGGCCTTATTAAGGGAGCCAGAACCTTAAGCCATTAACCCTTTCCAACCTGATGGGTTTTTCTCTTTGCAGTTAATGGAAACCTATGACTAGTTCTTTTCTGTGCTGCTGTCCCTGACTTATCTGATGAGAGCCTTCACCTGTCTTGAAGGTTTCGCATTTTTTTCTATTGCATTAGAGTCTAGATTGGGAAAACTGCAATGTGAAGTTGTTTACATTGTTTATCTGTTTTAAATGTTTGAGTGATTACCCAACTGATCAGAAACGTGCTAATTTGGCTAAATGGTTTGACTCTCTGACAGCTTAAATTCTAAACCGAGTCTTCCAACTTTGGGCTTCCACTCAGATCCCTGGAACTCTCAAAGGATGAGACTCTAAAATTTGTTAAAGTAACAGCTGCTTGAGTCAATTCAAATTATGTGAAATGTATTAAAATATTGTAAATGGTGTCAGACCTATGCTGTATTCATCTTCTTGCTTTCCAGCTAGAGAGGTCTTATGAAAATGAGAGTAAATTCTGTGTATACAGGCCTTTATGTTGTTAACTAAAGTAAGCCAATACAGATCGGTCAGAGAATTGAGTTAACGCAAAAGCCCTTAGGTTTGCTCTGCGGCTCACCTGCTCAGTTTTCCATGCCTTGATATGCTTTAAACTTGTTTCTCTTAACGATGAAGATCTTTTCAAAGTTGTAAACATGCACTAGTGACCCTGTTGCTGCTCAGGTGTTATCCTTATGTAACTTAAAGGCATGGGAAATGTAATTTTGACTTTTAATTCAGATAATGGTGTTGTATTCATTAATAACTCACTATTTTAAGTCATCTAGGCATCGGTGCTAAGTAAAACTTGGGGGAAATGTATTATGTGTACTTTTCACATAATTCGATAAAAGGGACTGTTTGAGTTTGTTAGCATGTATTCTCATAGATTGCCCATACATGACAATTCAAGACTATGTAAAAGTAACTATGGGTGTAAAGTTTCAGAAGGTGTGAGCAAGTCATGAAAAGTTTTAAAAGGTTTACAATTTTAAACTTGTTTACAGAGTTTTCTTTAAGTTGAGTGCTAATGCCAAAATTACACTGACCTAAAGTTGAAGTCTGATCTTCTGTTACAACAATGGGGTTTTTTTTAAAAAAAAATGTGTACTAATGTTAATAGATATCTGGAAATGGTCTCAATCGTAAATCTTAATCTGTTTTTGCAAAAACTGTAATGTCTCTTTTTAACAGTGTATGCTTAATTGGTTGTTCTGCCATTTCTAAAGTTAAGTCCTGTAAGCTCTTTTTGACTGTTAAATAGTTCTGAATTATGTGAACTCTGGTTTATTCGACAACAAGAGACATAGAATTCATGTTCTGCCAAAGTAATCTATTGTGTACTCTACTGTCTCTGTTAAGTTCAGATTGATGAAAGGCATTGTTTTCTGTAATAATGCCTGGCCACAGTATAAAGGACCAAACAGCATAGCCAGAAAAAGAGGTTAAACTATGAAATAATGTGCCAGCTAGATCGATTTTTCAGTGTATGTGGTAAATGGGAAGAACTCCCCTTTTAAACAAAACTGAGGGATAGATAGGAAATTGCACTGATGACCTCAAAGTATGCAAGCAGGTGACCATGGTTGATCTTACCTAAAAGGTCATAGTTCTCCTCATGGGCACGGTCTTAACTCGCAGGAAAATACTAAGTGTCAGAATTTGCCCATGACCACAATTTTTCTAGCTCACCCTAATATTTAAAAAATCTCTAAAAATCAGGGTTGGGTTGAGAACCCCCTTGACGGACATCATAGAGGCTGCCTTCTTGGTCCACTTTATTAGAGTCCAGGAGAATGAGGAGCAAGCAAGCAGCAGAGGATAGGCAACAGGCCAATCAATGGCTGCTTTACACGGTGATCTGCTGTCAAGGAGACCCAGCAAGGCCAGTGCACCCCAAACGGCACCTGTTGCTGATATAAGGAGCCAGGGCATTGGGCAAGCAGCTGTCGTGACAGCAACAGCCTTCTGTCAGCTCTGCCAAGAGTAAGGCCACTGGACACGGAACTGCCCTGGGTGTTGAAGGACTCTTGGTTCAGAACCGCAGACCCTGTGGCCCTGAGCTAAAAAGCCTTTGGCTCTGCCCAGCCTCTGCCCAGCTTCCAGCTCCAGCCACTGCTATTGAGGGGATGGCCTAGGGTCAGTGAAACACAAGTTGCCTGTTTGTACCAGCCTCCTATTCAGCTCTTCTCCTAGTCCAGCCATGTAATGCAAGTCAACAGGGTGCCTCCCTTAAAGCAGATTTGCATCTCTTTCAATTCTCTTCCAGCACCCCATGGATAGGTCCAGGTCTCACACACCCAGCCAGGCCTTAAAAGTCTATCCAATAGTATTAAGCTTAGAAAGTCCTCTCTGCCAGTTCCTTAAAACAGGGCTTTTAGCAACAGCTAACTCAGATAGTCCTGCACCTATTTGGACAGGTCCTCACTGAGGACTTAAAGGGCCTATCTCTTGAGGGGGGTGCACAATAATCCATAATGTAGATGGTTAAATGTAAATGATTTTTTGGTTTGTCTCTTTTCCCAGCCTGAGACTCTAGTCTTGTACAGTGGCTTAACTTCCTAGCAAAACTAGCTACTAGGTATCCAGAGGAAAACAAAGCATTGCTAGTCCATTAGAGTGTTAATTATTTAACCCTTATCCTCACCCCTGGGGAGAGAAAACCTGCCCCAGAGAGGATATAGGCCATGCAGCAAATTCCTACTTCTGCAAACTTCAGGCAGTCCCAGTTTTCTCTATCAGGTTGCTAGATACAGGGAAATAGCACAGTTCCTAAACCAGGCTCTCAACAGGCCGCCAAAGCAGAGCCCCCTCCTTTGGAGGAAAGAGCAAACTACAGCTTTTGCTCAGCTAAAGGATGCTATGACTAAAGCCCCTGTGCTAGGACTGCCAAACCCAGAGAGACCCTCCCAGCTGTATATCACTGGGAGGCAAGGAGTCACCCTAGGAGGGTTAACTCAGGATATGGGACCTGTTAAGCAACCTGTGGGCTACTTTTCTAAAACCTTGGACATGGTTGCACAAGGATGGTCTCAATGCCTAAGGATGATAGCAGCAGCTGCCTTGCTGACAGAGGAGGTATCTAAAATTACATTGGGGCAAAATATCGCCCTTTATACCTCACATCAAATAAATTCTCTCTTAGAGCAAAAGGGCTCTCACTGGCTCAGAGATAGTAGGATACTAAAATATCAGGTCCTCCTAGAAAACCCTCAGGTAAAAATAAGGCATTGCTCTACCCTAAACCCAGCTACTTTAATGCCAGCTCCAGGGGAAAGTGGATCCCTCCATTTCTGTGCTGAGACTATAGACTTGATCTATGCCAGCAGAAGGGACCTAAAAGACAGCCCCCTGGCTAACGCAGATGAGGTTTGGTTCACAGACAGAAACAGCTTTGTCAGATGGGACCTGCTTATCAGGGTATGCAACAGTTACAGCATGGCACGTTATTGAAGCATGCTCTACCCCCAGGAACTTTTGCTCAGTTAGCAGAACTGATTGCCTTAACCAGAGCTCTAGATCACACAAAGGATTTGTAAGGCACCTTCACTCTGCATGGAGACCTCAGTCTTCCAGTAAGGTAGAAAGAGCCAATCAGGCTCTATGGAAAACATCACAAGTATAGAATTGTGTGCTTGGTAAGAAAGGTTTAGAAGGAGTGTTGTTGGTAAGGAGGGTTAAAAAGGAAAGAGCTTTTTAAATAAGCAAAGGACATGGTTTGTAAGAATCTTGATGGCTAGTTTACTCTAGACTGGAATGGAAATGATGGAATGTTTCAAGTAAGTTGAAGAGGGTGTGTGGAAGTCACAAAAGGTTATGAAAGAAAGAAATATTGGACATGCTAACTGCTGCTCCAGGGGATATCTGTGCCATGTTCCAAGAAGAATGTTTTCTCTGGGTCAATCAGACTAGACAGGTACAAATCCAAATTCGTACTTTTCCTGAACAAAGCCAAACAGCTCCAGGACCAGGCCAAGCAGGGCTGGGATCTCTGGCCTGACATCTGGCCATGGAAATCCTGGCTATTTCCTCTACTTGGCCCAATAACTTCTGTAATCTTGCTGCTTCTCTTTGGACTGTGTGTTTTTAATGCCCTTGTTCGTTTTGTCTCTAACAGACTAAAAGCTGTCGAACTCCAAATGGTCGTCAGACAAGGCTTTTAGCCCATTCCATTGGACAACCTGAGCAGCCCTCTGGACCGAGCAGCACAGTCTTTCCAAGGCCACTGTCACACACCATAAGACAGATAGCAAGAGGAAATACCCAAATCCCCCTCGGCACCCACATGCCAGCTTTAAAGAAGTTACAGAAAACAGAACTCCATCCATAATCCCAAAGAAGAATTTTGGGTATTACCTCTTGAGGGGAGAATGTTAGGTAGGAAGTCAGTTATGAGCTTATGTGTGTGTAACAGGCCTAAAGAGAAGACATCTATGTCCAGCATATGCTGCATGTCAAGGTCATCCTGATGGTGTTTCAGGGGCAGCCCAGTATTCACATCCTGCGCTGCCCTGCCCTGCCCCCTTCTACCTGATAATCTGCCAGTTGGAGGTCCCCACCCCTTCTACCTGACAAATCTTCCACAATCTCCCAGGTGCAGCCCAGTATCTGCATCTCAAACGCTCTGCTCCCTTCCTCCTGTCTGATAACATTTGCATCCATAAAGTCCTTTGTTTCAGACCTTCCACAGGAGGAAGCTTCTTAACATTTGCAAAACTCAGGGAGAAGCAAGACCCTTCTCCTTAAAAACCCCCAGGCCTCTGGACTGCGCACTCAGCCCTGTGCCTCTCTGCTGGGCCGCCGGCCTGACCTGGTCAGGTGTAATCTCTCTACTCAACCATGTAACCTCACCCCCCCCAATCTCTCAGGATCTGTCTGGAGAGGTGCCCATCTGTCCTTACGGATGTCCCTTCCCTAATAAACCTTGCTATTTTTACTTCCCACTAAAAAAAAAAGAAGAAGAAGAAGAAGAAATAATGAAATAATTAAAATTAGAGAAAAAATAAACAAAGTTGAAACAAAAAAATACAAAATAGCAGTGAAATGAAGAGCTGTTTTTTGAAAAAATAAGCAAAATTGATATACCATTGGCCCAACTAACCAAAAAAAGAGAATGGAGAACTAAATCAATCAAGGCAGAAAATAGATACCACAGAGATAAAAAGAATCATTAGGAATTACTAAAAAAAAGCTGTATGTCAACTAGTTGGGAAACCTAGAAGAAACTGATAGATTCCTAGACACATATAATCTACCAAAATTGAGTCATGAAGACACAGAAAATCTAAACAGACCAATAAACAAGACAGAAATTGAATCAGTAATAAAGATCCTCCCAAAAAAGCCCAGGACCAGGTGGCTTCACTGCTGAATTCTACCTGGCATTTAAAGTAAGACTAATTCCAGGGTCGGCACTGTGGCACAATAGGTTAATCCGCCTCCTGCCACACCAGCATCCTATGTGAGCCCCGATTCTAGTCCTGACTGCTCCACTTCCTATCCAGCTCTCTGCTATGGCCTGGGAAAGCAGTGGAAGATGGCCTAAATCCTTGGGCCCCTGCACCCGCATGGGAAACCTGGAGGAGGCTCCTGGTTCCCGGCATTGGATCAGTGCATCTCTGTCTATTGTGGCCATTTGGGGAGTGAACCAACAGAAGGAAGACCTCTCTCTCTCTCTCTCTCTCTCTCTCTCTCCCTCTCCCTCTCCCTCTCCCTCTCCCTCTCCCTCTCACTGTCTGTAGCTACCTCTCAAATAAATAAATAAAATCTTAAAAAAAAAAAGTAAGACTAATTCCAATTCTTCTCAAACTATTCAAAACAATTGAAAGGGAGGTAATCTTCCAAAACTCCTTCTATGAAGCCTGTGTCACCTTAATTCCTAAGCCAGAAAAAGATAAAACATAGAAAGAGAACTATTGACTAATATCTCTCATGAACATAGGTGCAAAAATTCTCAAAAAAAATATTCACTAATAGAATGCAACAGCACATCAGAAAGATCATTCACTGAGACCAAATGGGATTTATCCCTAGTATGCAGGGATGGTTCAACATTTGCAAATCAATAAATGTGATACACCACCTTAACAAAATGAAGAACAAAAATCATGTGGTTATCTCAATAGATGTAGATAAAGTATTTAATAAAACGCAACATCCTTTCATGATGAAAATCTTAAGAAAATTGGAAATAGAAGGAACATTCCTCTACATAATCAAGGCAATTTATGACAAACCCCACAGCCAGCATCCTATTCAATAGGTAAAAGCTGGAAGCATTCCCCCTAAGATACAAGACCAAACAAGGATGTGCCATGGTCCAGCCTTGGCAGTTCCAGGGGGTTCCAAAGGAGGGGAGGTGTCGGAGAAGAAGGAGACAAGGGGATGAGGTTTAGGTAGCAAGGGAAGGCATCACTCTGCTGTTCCTTCTCATAGCTTTATTTTATACTCTTTTTACACATATTTTTCATTAAACCTTCTTCCTCCTAAGCCTCTATTCTTTCTGAGAAAGAACACATCACAAGTGATCATCTATGTGTAACCTTTCTCTATTAATCTTGTTTTGTTTCATTTTCCTTTTATGGCCTCATTATAACCTTCCCAATAATCTTTTCTCTATTCAGAGTGGATGTGTCAGCTATATGAAACTTTGCTTAACTTATCTTAAGGTGCTGGAAAAAAAAGCCTAAGTTTTTATATGTTAATTGATTTATTTCAAAAGGTTAAAACTGTACAGAGAAAATTCTAATGATTATATCCTATTTTTCTAAAGGTAAATCACACCCCTAACAGCCATTTTTTATACGACCTATTCCATTGCCTAATATAAGAGTTCCTTGTTCTTTGTTCTACATTTCCAACCAGGGGCATAACGTCCTAACCTTTGTAATAATGGCAATGCTTGTACATCAATCCACTTGCCATAATATTAACTTTCTCATCATACACTCTGATGTAAGGCAAGGAGGGGGTCTGTAGGAACAAGCACCTGCATGCTCTTTATGTTCTATTTTCTCATTACTCATGTTCTTAATACTATTTTGTTCTACACAAATTATGGAAGATTCCCCTCTTATTTTTCCAGTCACCTCCTGTAATTCACTTTTTTTACAAGGAACAACAATTTTGCTTACATTGATATCCATGATTCTCACACCCAAACCCAATGACTACATCATTATTAAGCCTAATAAAAACAACAAAGGAGATGGCTTCAGTTCAGTCAGGGGCTTCCTGCTTTGCAGAAATCCCCTTCCTCCAGCTGTGACTTTATTATACAGCATGGATAACATTGCCTCCGCCAAGGATGCCCACTCTCACCATTGCTATCTAATATAGTCCTGGAAGTTTTAGCCTGAGCCATTAGGCAAGAAAAATGAATCAAAGTGATACAAACTGGAAAGGAGGAAATCAAACTATCCCTATTTGCAGATGATATGATTCTATATACAGGGGACCCAAAAGACTCCACTGAGAGATAATTGAAACTAATAAAAGAGTTTGGTAAAGTTGCAGGGTATAAAATTAACACAGAAAAATCAATATCCTTTGTATATACAGACAATGTCATAGCTGAGAAAGAACTTTTAAGATCAGTGCCATTCACAATAGTTCCAAAAAGAATTAAATACCTTGGAATAAATTTAAACAAGGATGTCAAATATCTCTACAATGACAATCACAAAACACTAAAGAAAGAAATAGAAGGAGACATTTGTTTATTTATTTATTTATTGTTATTCATTTTTTTTTGACAGGCAGAGTTAGACAGTGAGAAAGAGAGACAGAGAAAGGTCTTCCTTCCGTTGGTTCACCACCCAAATGACTGCTATGGCCGGCGAGCTGTGCCAATCTGAAGCCAGGATCCAGGTGCTTCTTCCTGGTCTCTCATGCGGGTGCAGGGCCCAAGGACCTGGGCCATCCTCCACTGCCTTCCCTGGCCACAGTAGAGAGCTGGAATGGAAGAGGAGCAACCAGGACAGAATCTGGTGCCCCAACCAGGACTAGAACCTGGTGTGCCGGCGCCACAGGCAGAGGGTTAGCCAAGTGAGCCGTGGCACCAGCCTAAAAAGACATTTAAAAATGGAAAAATCTTCCATGTTCATGGATTAGAAGAATCAACATCATCAAACTTCCCATACTGCCAAAAACAATTTACAGATTATAAGTAATCCCAATCAAAAGATGAATGACATTCTTCACATATCTAGAAAAATTGATGCTAAAATTCATATAGAACCACAAGAGACCCTTAATGGCTAAAGCAATCTTATACAACAGAAACCAAAGAGGAACCATCACAATACCTGATTTCAATAAATACTACAGGACATTTATAATCAAAGCAGCCTGGTATTGTCACAAAAACAGAAACTGCAGAAATCAATCCACCTATCTACAACTGACTAATCTTTGACAAAGGAGCTAAAATCAACCCCTGGAGAAGTGACAGTCTCTTTTACAAAGGATGCTGGGGTAACTAGATCTTCACATTCAGAAGTATGAAACCATACCTTACACCTTACACCTTACACAAAAATCCACTCAAAATGGATCAAAGATTTAAATCTACAACTCGATACTATTAAATTATTAGAGAACATTGGGGAAATTCTGCAAGACATTGGCATAAGCAAAGACTTCTTTAAAAAAAACCCCAGAAGCACAATCAAAGCCAAAATTGACAAACAGAATTACATCAAGCTGAGAAGCTTCTGTACTGCAAAAGAAAGAGTCAAGTGAAGAGGCAACTGACAGAATGGGAGAAAATAAATGCAAACTACACAACTGAGAAAGGGGTAACATCCAGAATCTATAAAGAGCTCAAGAAATTCAACAACAATAAAACAAACAACCCAGTTAAGACATGGGCAAAGGACTTGAACTGCCATTATGGCCATCTGAGGAGTGAACCAGTGGGTGGAAGACATTTCTCTCTCTCCCTACCTCTGCTTCTCTGTAACTCTGGCCTTTCAAATAAATAAAATAAATCTTTTTAAAAAAATAAGGTTTGGGGTTCAGTGGGAGCAGCGAAGGGGGCAGCAGGGATCCCGCGGGCTGCTGACAGGGAAGGCATGGGCGACGCGTGTGTGGCACGCCCAGAGCCCCGCGCTTCAGCCCCAGGGGAGCCAGACAGTCAGGACAGACTACGGATGAAAATTGAAGATCAGAGGCACCAGCGCTGGAAGCTGAGGTAAGACAGGGCATTCGCCAAACACTGCGGCATCAGCCGCTGCAGCCCCTCCCCCAACCCACCCTGGGACGGACACTGGGACATTCACAACTGAGCGGGGGAAGAAATAGGAAAAGGAACAGAGAGTGTGACACCCGCGGGAAGAGAGCACAACTTGGGGAGACTAATTGAGGGACTAAACAAACCAGGAGCCCACAGAGCCTCCACCCTCCCCCATATCGGAGCGGCAGCAGGCAGGAAGCAGCCATCTTCTTTGTTTACATTCAGGCTTAAAGAACTACCACTGCCGCAGCATGCTGCTGCCGCCTAGCGCTAATCGGGAGTGGTGCAACTATACACTCTTACTCGGGGGCCGGCAACACAAAGCCCTCCTGCCAAATGACTCAAGTTATGGGGGGGGGGGGATTTTTTTGTTTTTGAAAAGTGCCTGCTATGCTATACACATAGAAGCCAGAGATTGGAAGCTAACTACCATCAACTCTGCTCAGCTGTGCGGTATTACTTCCCTCCTGAGGGGAAAAAAAAATAATAAAAATAAATAAAGAGAGATCTACCACAACTAACCCTGAAGAACTAAGCAGAGCTCTCTGGCTACACCCATCTCAAGCCTCCAAGGCTCCTCCAACAGCAGACAGCCCACTTAACAAAGTCATAGTATAACAAGAAAAAAATCACAGTAAGGGAAGAATTAAAAGAATCCCTCCAAAGTGCAAAACAACAAACACAGAAACCAAGGGAACAAGAACAATGAACACATTATGATGCCTTCAAACGAACAAAACACCCCAAGCCAAGAATATGAAGATGATGAGATAGAAGAAATGCAAGATATGGATTTCAAAAAAATTTATGATAAGATTATTTAGAAGTCTTCAAAAGCAAATTCTTGAACTACAGAAATCCTTACTGGACAAGATAGAAAATCTCTCTCGGGAAAATGAAACCTTAAGGAAGAACCAGAATACAATGCAGAAATTAGTAGAACAGGAAAGTGTGATAGTGAGGAGAAATCAGTCAGAAATGAAGAACTCCATAGATCAAGTAATGAACACATTGGAGAGCCTCAAAAATAGAATCAGCGGAACAGAAGAGAGAATGTCGGACTTAGAAGACAGAGCACAGGAAACTATACAGTCAAAGAAAAGAAGAGGAAATTAGAAATCTAAAAAATATTGTTGGAAATCTACAGGATAGTATTAAAAAAAACCCAACATTCGAGTTCTAGGAATTCCTGAAGGCATGGAGAGAAAGGATTAGACGGCCTTTTTAGTGAGATACTAGCAGAGAACTTTCCGGGTTTGGAGAAGGACAGAGAAATCCTAGTACAGGAAGCTCATAGAACCCCTAATAAACATGACCAAAAGAGATCCTCACCATGACACATTGTAATTAAACTCACCACAGTGAAACCAAAAGAAAAGATCCTAAAATGCGCAAGAGAGAAACGTCAGATTACTCTCAGAGGATCTCCAGTTAGGCTCACAGCTGACTTCTCATCAGAAACCCTGCAAGCTAGGAGAGAATGGCGAGACATAGCCCAGGTACTAAGAGAGAAAAACTGCCAACCCAGAATATTATATCCTGCAAAGCTCTCATTTGTGAATGAAGGTGAAATAAAGACCTTTCACAGCAAACAGAAACTGAAAGAATTTGTAGCCACTTGTCCAGCCCTACAAAAGATGCTTAAAGATGTGCTACACACAGAAACACAGAAACACGGTCATCAATTTGAAAGAAGCTAAAGGAAGGAAACCTCACAGCAAAAGATCATAGGAAACTCAAAGCATATATAAGAAACTATCTTTGGCAAATGGCAGGGCAAAATTACTACTTATCAATAGTCACATTGAACGTGAATGGTTTGAATTGCCCAGTCAAAAGACACAGATTGGCAGATTGGGTTAGGAAACAAAACCCATCTATTTGCTGCTTACAAGAAACACATCTTTCTAGCAAAGATCCATACAGACTCAAAGTGAAAGGCTAGAAAAAGATATATCATGCCAACAGGAATGAAAAAAAAGTGGGCGTAGCCATCTTAATATCAGATAACATAAATTTTATCACAAAAACTATTAGGAGAGACAAAGAGGGACACTATATAATGATTAAGAGATCCATTCAACAGGAAGATATAACGATTATCAATGTATATGCACCTAATTACAAGGCACCGGTTTATTTAAAAGACTTGTTAAGGGACTTAAAGGGAGACTTAGAGCCCAACACAACAGTACTGTGGGACTTTAATACTACACTCTCAGAGATAGACAGATCACCAAGACAGAGGATCAAGAAGGAGACAGAAAATTTAAATGACACTATAGCCCAAATGGACCTAACAGATATCTACAGGACTTTGCATCCTACAGACAAAGCATTAACATTCTTCTCAGCAGTACATGGAACCTTCTCTAGGATTGTCCACATACTAGGCCATAAAGCAAGTCTCAGCAAATTCAAAAGAATTAGAATCATACGATGCAACTTCTCAGACCATAAAGGAATGAAGTTGGAAATTAGCAACTCAGGAATCCCTAGAGCATATGCACAATCATGGAGACTGAACAACATGCTCCTGAATGAACAATGAGTCATAGAAGAAATTAAAAGAGAAATCAAAAATTTCCTGGAAGTAAATGAGGATAACAGCACATCATACCAAAATCTATAGGACACAGCAAAAGCAGTGTTAAGAGGAAAGTTTATAGCAATAGGTGCCTACATCAAGAAATTGGAAAGGCACCAAATAGATGAGCTCACAGAACATCTCAAGGATCTAGAAAATCAGCAGCAAACCAGACCCAAAGCTAGTAGGAGAAGAGAAATAATTAAAATCAGAGAAGAAATCAACAGGATTGAATCCAAAAAAACATTACAAAAAATCAGCCAAACGAGGAGCTGATTTTTTGAAAAAATAAACAAAATTGACACCCCATTGGCCCAACTAACTAAAAAAAGAAAAGACCCAAATCAATAAAATCAGAGATGAAAAAGGAAACATAACAACAGACACCACAGAAATCAAAAGAATCATCAGAAATTACTACAAGGACTTGTATGCCAGGAAACAGGGAAACCTATCAGAAATGGATAGATTCCTGGACACATACAACCTACCTAAACTGAACCAGGAAGCCATAGAAAAACTAAACAGACCAATAACTGAGACAGAAATTGAAACAGTAATAAAGTCCTTCCCAACAAAGAAAAGCCCAGGACCAGATGGATTCACTGCTACCAAACATTTAAAGAAGAACTAACTCCAATCCTTTTCAAACTATTCAGAACAATCAAAAAAGAGGGAAGCCTCCCAAATTCCTTCTACAAAGCCAGCATCACCTTAATTCCTAAACCGGAAAAAGATGCAGTATTGAAAGAGAATTACAGACCAATATCCCTCATGAACATAGATGCAAAAATCCTCAATAAAATTCTGGCCAATAGAATGCAACAACACATCAGAAAGATCATCCACCTAGACCAAGTGGGATTTATCCCTGGTATGCAGGGATGGTTCAATGTTCTCAAAACAATCAACGTGATACACCACATTAACTGACGGCAGAAGAAAAACCATATGATTATCTCAATAGACGTGGAGAAAGCATTTGATAAAATACAACACCGTTTCATGATGAAAACCCTAAGCAAACTGGGTAGAGAAGGAGCATTCCTCAATATAATCAAAGCAATTTATGAAAAACCCACGGCCAATATCCTATTGAATGGGGAAAAGCTGGAAGCATTTCCACTGAGATCTGGTACCAGACAGGGATGCCCACTCTCACCACTGTTATTCAACATAGTGTTGGAAGTCTTAGCCAGAGCTATTAGGCAAGAAAAAGAAACCAAAGGGATACAAATTGGGAAGGAAGAACTCAAACTATCCCTCTTTGCAGACGCTATGATTCTTTATTTAGGGAATCCAAAGAACTCTACTAAGAGCCTATTGGAACTCATAGAAGAGTTGGAAAAGTAGCAGGATATAAAATCAATGCACAAAAATCAACAGCCTTTGTATACACAAGCAATGTCACGGCTGAGGAAGAACTTCTAAGATCAATCCCATTCACAGTAGCTACAAAAACAATCAAATACCTTGGAATAAACATAACCAAGGACGTTAAGAGCTCTACGATGAAAATTACAAAACCTTAAAGAAAGAAATAGAAAAGGATACCAAAAAAATGGAAAAATCTCCCATGCTCATGGATTGGAAGAATCAATATCATCAAAATGTCCATTCTGCCAAAAGCAATTTACAGATTCAATGCAATACCAATCCAGATACCAAAGGCATTCTTCTAGGATCTGGAAAAAATGATGCTGAAATTCATATGGAGTTATAAGAGGCCTCGAATAGCTAAAGCAATCTTGTACAACAAAAACAAAGCCGGAGGCATCACAATACCAGATTTCAGGACATACTACAGGGCAGTTGTTATCAAAACAGCATGGTACTGGTACAGAAACAGATGCATAGACCAGTGGAACAGAATAGAAACACCTGAAATCAATCCAAACATCTACAGCCAACTTATATTTGATCAAGGATCCAAAACTAACCCCTGGAGTAAAGACAGTCTATTTAACAAATGGTGCTGGGAAAACTGGATTTCCACGTGCGGAAACATGAAGCAAGATCCCTACCTTACACCTTACACAAAAATTCATTCAACATGGATTAAAAACTTAAACCGACGACCCGACACCATTAAATTATTAGAGAGCATAGGAGAAACCCTGCAAGATATAGGTATTGGCAAAGACTTCTTAGAAAATACCAGAGAAGCACAGGCACTCAAAGCCAAAATTAACTATTGGGATCACATCAAATTGAGAAGTTTCTGTACTGCAAAAGAAACAGTCAGGAAAGTGAATAGGCAACCGACAGAATGGGAAAATATATTTGCAAACTATGCAACAGATAAAGGGCTGATAACCAGAATCTACAAAGAAATCAAGAAATGACACAGCATTAAAACAAACAACCCACTTAAGAGATGGGCCAAGGACCTCAATAGACATTTTTCCAAAGAGGAAATCCAAATGGAAAACAGATACATGAAAAAATGTTCAAGATCACTAGCAATCAGGGAAATGCAAATCAAAACCACAATGAGGTTTCACCTCACCCCGGTGAGAATGGCTCACATTCAGAAATCTACCAACAATAGATGCTGGAGAGGATGTGGGGAAAAAGGGACACTAACCCACTGTGTGTGAGAATGCAAACTGGTTAAACCACTATGGGAGTCAGTCTGGAGATTCCTCAGAAGCCTGAATATAGCCCTACCATACAACCCAGCCAACCCACTCCTTGGAATTTACCCAAAGGAAATTAAATTGGCAAACAAAAAAGCCGTCTGCACACTAATGTTTATTGCAGCCCAATTCACAATAGCTAAGACCTGGAACCAACCCAAATGCCCATCAACAGTAGACTGGATTAGGAAATTATGGGACATGTACTCTACAGAATACTATACAGCAGTCAAAAACAATGAAATCCGGTCATTTGCAACAAAATGGAGGAATCTGGAAAACATCATGCTGAGTGAATTAAGCCAGTCCCAAAGAGACAAATATCATTTGTTTTCCCTGATTGGCGATGACTAACTGAACACCAAAGGGGAAACCTGTTGAAATGAAATGAATACTATGAGAAAATAAGACTTGATCAGCTCTTGTCTGGACTGTTGATGTACAATGTAAATCTTTACCCATCTTAGTACCTCTCTTTGTTGTTTGTTTTTGTTCTAGTACTAGTGGTTGAACTCTGCAACTAACACACAATTATCCTTAGGTGTTTAAATTTTAACTGAAAAGTGATCCTGGTTAACTATGAGAGAGGGAAAAAGAAAGGGAGGATATGTACAATTTGATACAAGCTCAATTGGACTTGCAACAAATGATTGAGTTAGAAACATGCCAATACAACCCCATCAAGGTAGCATGTACCAATGCCATCTCAATGGTCCAAGTGATTAATTTTAGTTCACAATTAATCACACTGATAAGTCTAAGAGTCAAAGGGAACACACAAACAAGACTAGTGTCTGCCAATACAAACGGATAGAACCAAAAAGGGAGAGAATGATCCAACATGGGAAGCGAAGTCACAGCAGACTCATAGAATGACGGATGTCCAAAATAACACTCTGGCCTCAGAATCAACCCTTAAGGCATTCGGATCTGGCTCAAGAGCCCATGAGAGTATTTTAGGCATGGAAAGCCAAGACACTCTGGAAAAGGAAAAAAAGAAGACCTAAATGAAAGATCTCTGTGAGTGAGATCCCAGTGGAAGGAACGGGGCCACCAAAGAAGGAGGTGCCTTTCTCTGAAGGGAGGAGAGGACCTCCACTTTGACTATGACCCTGTCGGAATAAGATTGAAGTCGGCGAACCCTAAAGGCTTCCATAGCCTCAGCAACTCATAACTAGAGCCTAGGGAGATTCCTGATGCCATAAACAAGAGTGTCAAATTGTTAAATGAACATCAGGAGTCACTGTGTACTTATGTCCCATGTGGGATCTGTCCTTAATGTGTTGTCCAATGTGAAGTAATGCTGTAACTAGTACTGAAACAGTATTTTTACACTTTGTGTTTCTATGTGGATGCAAACTGATGAAATCTTTACTTAATACATACTGAATCAATCTTCTGTATATAAAGATAATTGAAAATGAAAAAAAAAACTTGGTGTTACATTGGAAATTGCATAAAAAATTAATCAGTTTCAAAAATATATATATATATATCATGTAGGATCTCTGTCCTTTATGTGCTTTACAATGTGATTCAATGCTATAACGAGTACTCAAATAGTATATTTCACTTTGTGTTGCTATATGAGGGCAAATGGACGAAATCTTTACTTAACACATGCTAAACTGATCATCTGTATATAAAGAGAATTGAAAATGAATCTGGATGTGAACGAAAGGGTGGAGGGAGAGGGTAAGGGGAGACGGTTGCGGGGGGAGAGGGAAAGTATGGGGGAAAAGCCATTGTAGTCCATAAGTTGTACCTTGGAAAGTTATATTCTAAATAAAAGTTAAAAAAAAAATAAGGTTTTGTGACTGGAACATCCCCACGGAGAGAAAGGCCAGTCTGAGCTATACATTTCTGAGAATAAATTTACAGCTCATGTCTCAAAAGATATTTTCACAGAGGACAAATAGCATAAATATCTGAATTTGGGAGTGAGATCATACCATTGTGACATGAAGACTCTTCTGAAAGTTCATGGAAAATGGAATTATAAGATAATATTTTAGGGGGCAAGTGTCACAGATCACTAGGCTAATCCTCCACCTATGGCGCTGGCACCCCAGGTTCTAGTCCCAGTTGGGGCACCAGATTCTTTCCCAGTTGCTCCTCTTCCAGTCCAGCTCTCTGCTGTGGCCTGGGAAGGCAGTGGAGGATGGCCCAGGTCCTTGGGCCCTGCACCCGCATGGGAGACCAGGAGGAAGCACCTGGCTCCTAGCTTTGGATTGGCACAGCATGCCGGCTGCAACATGCCAGCTGTAGCGGCCACTTGGGGGGTGAACCAACAAAAAAAGGAAGACCTTTCTCTCTGTCTCTCTCTCTCACTAACTCTGCCTGTCAAAAAAAAAAGATAATATTTTTTGGTGATAGATATTTTTGAAATTTACATGAGGATGAATTAACATACCACTGTAATTAGAGCAAGACATCCTAATTAATTCTGTACTTCATGTAAGTGTGGAGTAAGTTCTGGCCACACAAAACTTGCTGAGCAAAGCATGTGTGTGAACTCTCTGACATGTAGTGGCCTCTGTCTGCTGTGTTTCAAAGGATTTATAAGCTGCACAACTGATTCACACAATGATGCAGAATGAGCTCAGGTCACTCAGAAATTTTGTTTGCTTGTTTAACTTAAAAGCTAGCTTCCTTGCCCTTGAATATTTCAAAAAAGATTTATTAATAGTACCCACAAAGTGAAATAAATACAATATACTTTTCTCATTTGGAAATATAAGACCCCAAACCTGAAAATCTGTGCAATGTATTCACTCTGCCTTGAAACTGAGCATGGTAAATTTTCTGTGTTCTAGTTTCTTCACTTGTAAACAATTCTATATAACAATTGTTACCAAAAACCAACCAAGGTTTATTATATATTCATTCACTTGTCTTAGATAAATGATCACTTCTTTTTTTTTAAATAATTTTTAAAATATTTATTTATTTATTTGAATGTCAGAATTACATAGAGGAAAGGCAGAGAAAGAGAGAGGTGTCTTGCATCTGCTGGTTCACTCCCTAATTGCCTGCAATGGCCAGAGCTGCACCCATCTGAAGCCAGAAGCCAGGAGCTTCTTTTCCAGGTCTGCCACGCGGGTGCAGGGACCCAAGGACTTGGACCATCTTCTACTGCTTTCCCAGGCCATAGCAGTAAGCCGGATCAGAAGAGGAGCATCCGGGATTTGAACTGTTGCCCATATGAGATGCCAGCACTGCAGCAACGGCTTTACCCGATATACCACAGTGCCGATCCCTGTGATCACCTCTTAACTTTTTTTCTCACCCTCTAAAATAGTGTAGCTTTGAAAGTTAATTGAAAACACAGCTTGAGAACCAAAGATTTTTCTTCACAAAAAATATTGTAAACTGATTTTCCCACCTTGTATTTGTGGGGAAATGGGGGGAAATCTATATTGCATCATCTTGCACAGGACTTTCTCAAGAAAAATATCACTTCCAATGATAATACCTGGTGAACAATTCAGATGGGTGGGCAGATCCATCTTATCAGTTTAGCGCTGTGTTGATCATATGTGAATTACTGCTGATTTAAAGGAACTTTTCAAAATATTGTTTAAGATTAGTCTTCTTTAGAAAAGTAGTAATTTGATAGAAAAGAAACCTCATGGAAGGTTTTCAGTAGTAAATGCAGAGTTGACATTTGGAAGTGATAGTTAACATAGGTTTCATTCTCTTCCAATTCCTTAGTACTGGAGCCAAATACCATTTAGCCTATAGAAATCTTATCTCTACAGTTTCATTTACTTGCTTTATTATAAATCTGCAGATAACAGCTTGAATTACACAAATACATAGAAGAGTAAAGTATTTCTTTCCCTAGCTCTCAATTTGTCTTCATCATTTCAGCCCTACAGATAGTAGGGCAGCGCTTTGGGCAAGGATTGATTTACTTCTGAAGGTTCAGCCATCTCCTTTAAGCACTTCTTTCCTCTTAGGGAAGATCAGTAAAGTATACTAATTGTGAGAATTGGCAGGATTTGTAAGTTGATTTACCAACATGAATCTCGATTTTCTGGTTTACAATCTTAGACTATGAAGTTATTATATAAGAAGGTAAGCATTATTTTGCAGAGATAGCCTTATATAAAAATATACTTATTGATGAAGTGTCTTTAAAACTGATAAAACAAGCAAAACTAGTTTTTATAATGCTTATTTTTCTTCATTCGTTTACACATTGAATCTTACAGAACCAAAAAATGAAAGAAGTGAGATAAAAAGGGAAAAGTAGAAAAAGACTACTGACTGTCATGTAGAAAATAGGTGGGGATTAAAGGATATGTTTTCAAAAACTGATAGACCAGGTAGAAAAAGTTTAAATAAGACAAAAAGGGAGGGGACCAACATACTATAAAATACTAATGAAAAGGAACTACTAGGATAAAAATATAAACCTTCCTAGGGAACAAAAGTAATGTTTAAAAAATGCAAAAAGTACCCATCAAAATAGAGAAAGATACTTGGCAACTATAACAGCACAAAGAAATCAAAATAAATATCATAAAAGAATTAAGCCCAACTGTTAATAATCATATCACTAAATGTGAATGAATGGGTTTAACTCAAGGTCAAAAACATTTTAAAAATCATAAAAAAGACATAGTAGGAAACTTTAGAATATGAAAATGCACATTTCACATTTAGGATATAACAGGTTTATAACACATTAACATATAACTAGATAAAATAAAACTATGAATGATATAAAGAAAAATAGAAACACACTACTCAAAGAAAACTTTCAAGCACAATACAAGTCAAGGGAATGAAAAAATAAGGCTATTTAAAGATTAAACAACATAATAAGGTAGATTTTTTGGCTATACAATGGGTATTATATAAAAATGGCAGAGAATATACAATCTTCTTATGTATTTGTGAACTGTTCACATGTATAATGAAAGAATTAACCATATATCAGGGCACAAAGAAAACATCAGCAGATACCACAAAGTAAAACTACACAATGTTTGGTGATCACAATGAAGTAAGAACAAATTAAAACTGAACCTTAAACGTCCTTTGACTTGGAAATTAAAGATAATTCTTTGAAATTAATTCTTAGGCAAATAGGAAATATAAACAAAAGTTACAGAATTTAAGAAAATAAATATGTCTCTTGGATAAATTCTAAGTAGTAATCAGAGAAATTTTCACAGCATTAAGTATATCAATTTAAAAAATGAATTCCCAGGGCTGGCACTCTGGCATAGTAACCTGCAGCAATGGCATCCCTTATGGGCACTGGCTTGAGTCTGATGTGCCTGGGAAAGAGTGGAAGATGGCCGAAGGGCTTGGGCCCCTGCAACCACACGGGAAACCTGGATGAAGCTCTTGGCTCCTAGCTTTGATCTGGCCCAGCCCTGGCCCTTGCAGCCATTTGGGGAGTGAGCCAGCAGATTGAAGACTTCTCTCTCTCTGCCTCTGCCTCTGCCTCTGCCTCTCCTATTCTGTAAATACACCTTTCAAATAAATAAATCTTTTTAAAAAAGAGAATTCACAACTAAAAAGCTAGAAGAAAAACAAACAGAATAGCAAGTTTAAGAGTACAAATTAAGAGAAATTATTCTGCTTAATAAAAAAAAAAGGGGGGGGGGTCCAGCACTGTGGTATACTATGCTAAGACATAACCCGGCTGCTCCTCTTCTGATGCAGCCCTCTTTCTATGGCCTGGGAAAAAGTAGATGATGGCCCAAGTGCTTGGGCACCTTCATCCTCATGGGAGATCCAGAAAATGCTCCTGTCTCCTGGCTTCAGCCATTGTGGCCATTTGGGGAGTAAACCAGCATATGAAAGACATTTGTCTCTGTCTCTCCTTCTCTCTCTCTAAAACTTTACTTCTCAAATAAATAAATAAAATCTTTTTAAAAATTATGTCAAATTAATCAGTAGAATCCTGTAAAATGAGAAGAGTACAATTTTTTAAAAAAAGGAGAAATTGCAAATTTATACACAGACTGAAAATGAAAGTATGGAAAAAGATATCCCATGCTAATAGAAAGCAAAAATTAACAACTGGGATTGTGTCAAGCTGAGATGCTTGAGAAAGAAACACTCAGCAAAGTGAAGAGGAAATCAACAGAATGAGAGAAAATATTTGCAAACTATGCAACTGATAAAGGATAACATCCACAATCTATAAAGAGCTCAAGTAATTCAACAACAACAAAACAAACAATCCAGTTAAGAAATGGGCAAAGCACTTGAATAGGCATTTTTCAAGAGAGGAAATTTCAATAGCCAATAGACATGTAAAAATACTCAGGATAGATAGCCATCAGGGAAATGCAAATCAAAACCACAATGAGGTTTTACCTCACTCCAGTTAGAATGGCTTTCATACGAAAATCAACAAACAACAAATGCTGGTGAGGGTTCAGGGAAAAGGGTACCCTAATCTACTGTTGGTGGGAATGTAAACTGGTGCAGCCACTGTGGAAGACAGTGGAGATACCTCAGAAATCTGAATATAGACCTACCATAAGATCCAGCCAACCTACTCCTGGGAATTTACCTAAACCAAAAGAAATCAACATCTGAAAGTTATCTGAAACCCAATGTTCATTGCAGCTTAATTCACAATAGCTAAGATATAGAACCAACCCAGATTTCCATCAGCTGTTGATTGTATAAAGAAATTATGGTATATACACACTATGGAGTACTACTCAGCTGTAAAATAAATAAATAAATAAATAAATAAATAAATAAAATCCTATCTTTTGCAACAAGATGGACACAACTGGAAACCATTAAACTTAGTGAAATAAGCCAGTCCCAAAAAGACAGATACTGTATGTTTTGGAATGAAATGGACATTGTGAGATTCAATGATTGTTTATAACCCTTGTCTCTTCTGTTAAGCAACAGTGTTTTTTTCTTCATACTATCTGTTGAACTTTTTACTTAGTTTAGTGTTAACCTTATGATCATTAAGTAAACTGAAAACAGATATTTGTAAAAATTAAGAGTGGGAATGTGAGAGGGAGGAGGCAGAAGGGTTGCAGCATGGGTGGGAGGTAGGGTGGGGTGGCAAGTGATCACTGTGTCTCTAAATCTGTATATATGAAATACATGAAACTTGTATAACTAAGAGAAATTTTTAAAAAATTGAAAACAGACTAAGAAATGATAAGGGAGAAATAGCTATTGACAAAGTTTTAAAAACATTTAAAACACAGATATTACTTTAATGGAAATACACTTGAAAAGTAGGACAAAATGGATATTTCTTTTAAAATCATATTTTAAGAAGTTGACCCATGTAGATAGAAAGCTATGGAAACTAGTTTGCATAGAAGATATATTAAGCAACTCTCTCCTCGAAGAAGCACCAAGCCATTTTATATATCTCATAATTTTTTTAAAAAGTTTGCATTGAACAAAAGTCAAAACTACAGAAAGATGTAAGAACGGTCCTTAGACATGAAACATGTTTAACCTTACTCAGCATGAGAGAAATGCTAATCGAAGAAAAGCAAAATAAGATACCATTTCTCACTTATCAAACTGACAAAAAGTCCCAAGATTAATAATATGTTATTGAAGCTGGGGAAAAGGTCGAATGTGGAATGCTGTAATCTTTACAGAAAAGAAATCAGCAATATCTAATAAAGCATATTTAGGCATATATCTTTTGACTCAGTAATCACTTTCTAGGAACCTCCTCTGAAGAAAAACATTAAGGAATATAAAAATACATAGGTATGGCCATTCATTGTAGCATTATTTCTGTTTCTACAAAACATTAAAAACTCCCTAGGTGCTCATGTAAACTGACCAGATAAACTATTGCACCTTCACACCATGAAACATCATAAAACAAACAAAAACAAACAAAAAACATAAGAAGGATTTCTATGAACTTACATGGCAGTGGTTTCCAGAGACAGTAAATGATAAATACAGAGTACCTAAGAGCATGTGTGTGCAATAGCTAATAATCACTTCAAAAGATGATTAACATCATTGTCATTAGAAAAATGCAAATTAAAACCCACACCCAATAGGCTAATCCTCCACCTGCAGCGCCTGCACACTGGGTTCTAGTCCCGGTTGGGGCTCCAGATCCTGTCCCAGTTGCTCCTTTTCCAGTCCAGCTCTCTGCTGTGGCCTGGGAGTGCAGTGGAGGATGATCCAGGTCCTTGGGCCCTGCACCCACATGGGAGACCGGGAGAAGGCACCTGGCTCCTGGCTTCAGATTGGCACAGTGCAGTTCACTTGGGTGGTGAACCAATGGAAAAAGAAGTCCTCTCTCTCTCTCTCTCTCTCATCCAAAAAAAAAAAAAAAAAGTTAAATATAAACTTAACATACAAGTCAGCAATTCCACTCCTAGGTATTTAACCACACATGAAAACTCATGTCCACAAAAGGCTTGTGTGCGAATGCTCAGACCACTGTAGCTGGCATTGTGGTGCAGTAGGTTGAGCTGACAATTGTGAATCAGGCATCTCCTATCAGAGTGCAGATTTGTGTTCTGACTGCTCTGCTTCTGACCCGGCTTCCTGCTAATGCACCTGAGAAGGCAGGGAAACATAGCCAAAGCACATGGGTCCCTGCCATCTACATGGGAAACCGGGATGGCGCTTCTGGCTCCCAGCTTCAATCTGGCCCAGCCCTGGCTATGGCAGGCATTTGGAGTGTATACCAGTGGATGGAGGATCTCTGTCTTTCCCTCTGTTTCTCTGTCAAATAAATCAATAAATCTTTTCTTTATAAGAGAAATCAAGTCTATGAAATATTAAATAGACAAAATCTGACATAAAATGGGACACTATTCAGTAATAATAGTTATAAAATATTAACATATGCTATGACAAGGATCAACTCAAAAATATACCAAGTAAAAAAGCCACACTGAAAACACACTACATTGTATAATTACATTTATCCAGCAAAGGAAAACTTACAGGGACAGGAAGTAGTTAGAGGTTGCCTGCAGCTCGGAATGGAGGGAAAGATTAGCTCTAACTGGCTGTGAGGGATTTTTTTTAGGAACGATGAAAATTTTGCAAAGCTGGATTATAGTTAGGTTGTATTAATTCCATAAATTTATTCAAAATCATTGCACACATTTAAGAGGGGTCATTTTTGTGGCATTGTATTATTTCTCAATAAAGGTTTTTTAGAAGACATACATATGGATTTTATGGTTAAAAATACACAGCAGTAAAGTTTCCATTCTTTTTTGAAGAATGGTATATATGGTGACCATCCAAGTTTGCACGTTGGTCCTAGTTTTAGCACTAAAAGCTTCTATCCCAACAACTGACATCTAGGCAAACTACATGGCTGGTCTCCTTACATGGATGCCACTTTTTGTTCAGGAAAGAAATGTGGCTGGGGAGAGGGACATGTACTCATTATTTTTCTTTCTGAAGACAAAACACAGGTTGGTGTAGGGTGGGGAGAGTGGCACAGACCTCAGAAAACAGTGAATTTGGACACCTCTAAGGGTTGGGGATGGGACAGAAGAGATACGAGTCACACTTTGCTGTGTATATGTTTTGGTGTGATTCTGACTTCTAAACATTGTTAAGGTTCTACATATTTCAAAAATAAAATTAGGGGTGGGTGTTTGGCAAGTAGTGAAGATGCTGCCTCGAATGGCCATGTCTTGCATCTGAGTGCCTGTGTTCAAGTCTCAGCTCTGCTTCTGATTTCAACTTCCTGCTAATGTGCACCCTGTAACACAGCAAGTGATGGCTCAAGAACATGGGACCTTCCCATTCCCATCCATGTGGGAGGCCCACATTGAGTTCTGGGTTCTTGGTTTTGGCTTGGCCCAGCTCTGGGTATTTCAGGAATTTAATGAGTGAACCAGCAGATGAGAGACCTCTCTGTACCTGCCTTCCTCTCTGCCTTTTCAATAAATAATTTAAATTAAGTTAAATCAACAAAGGTGGGAAGGGGGTTGAGAGAGGACCTTAAACCTGAAAGCAAACTGAAAAAAAAAAAAGAGTGCAATTGTATTTTTGAATAAATAATGCAATCACAGCGAAGGACAAAAAAAAAAAAACAAATAATTTTAAAACACATAACAACATAACATGGGGCTGGTGCTGTGGCACAGGTTAATCATCTGCCTGTGGTGCCAGCATCCCGTATGAGCACTGCTTCTGGTCCCGGCTGCTTCTCTTCTGACCCAGTTCTCTGCTATGGCTTGGGAAGGCAGTAGAAGATGGCCCAAATGTTTGGGCTCCTGCACCCACACTGAAGACCCAGAAGCAGCTCTTGGTTCCTTGTTCCTGGCTGCGGATCAGCCCAGTTCCAGCCACTGTGGCCATTTGGGGAGTGAACCAGTGGATGGAAGACCTTTCTGTCTCTCTCCCTCACTCTCTGTAACTTTACCTCTCAAATAAATAAACAAAATCTTAAACAACACACACACACACACACACACAATGTAACTAATATTCTCAGGCAAGGGTGCAAGTAGGGAGGGAGTTGCAACAATTACTTGATATGGGCAACAATAATTCTAAAACTATCCTATAAATCTAAAAGGGTTGTGCAAGTGGATAAATTGATTTGGGGGAAGAAATCAGGATTTTGAAGGCCAGAAAAATATGGATTGGGGAAGACACAAAAGAACCTTGTGGGAATGGCTTGGAATTGGAAGTACTGATGTGAATTCATGATTTCTGAAATAAAATGTAATGTGTAAACAAGCATATTAAATTGTATGTGCATGGATAGTAGAGTATATGCAAATATACGCTTTATAGTTCTTATTTTGTGCCTTCTGAACTTTCTGGTAAATATTTATTTACTTAACTTATTTAAAGGGTAGACCAAGAGAGGGAAGGAGAGTGAAGCAAGGAGGGAATGGAGGGAGGGAGGGAAGGAGAGAATCCATCCTCCACCTGCAGGTTCATTCCCTAAATGGCCACAATGGCCAGAGCTGATCTGGGCTAAAGTCAGGAGCCTGGAACTCCACCTGTCTCCCACATGGATGGCTGGGGCACAAATACTTGAGCCATCATCCACTGCATTTCCAGGCACATTAGCAGGGAGCTGGTCAGAAGTGGAGCCGCTGGGACTGGAACTGGCACACCACTATGGAATGCCAGTGTCACAGGCCTACCCCACTGCACCACAAAGCTGGCAGCTCCTTCTGACTTTTGTTTCCTCATCTTAAAAAATGTTTATAAGGGCACCCGTTTTTCTTCAGTTAATATAACAAAGACCGCACTGACATGGTTATGTTCTCACGAACCTCATTTCCTTAGGGATGAAGTAAATGGTTGGTATCAGCAAAGTATCTTGAACTATTTGGAGCTTACATTGAGAAATAGTTTACATTTTTAAATTTTTTACTGCCATTTTTACAAGAACTGTTTGAAGTCCCTTCATGCATGGCATTTCCTAGTTTATTTTCAGGAAATGGTGATCCTGGCCAACTTGACTGCAGTCAAGAGTCTCTGGGAACTTTTTCTGTCTGCTGGTGGCCTAGTAGCACACTCAGGAGTGAGCAAAATCAGCATCCAAATCTAGGGATCTAGCAACATTCCCCAGGGTTCTTCAGATAAATTGTAGATTCCAGGTGCTGGAACATCCTTGACATAACACACTGCTGAAAACAAGATGCCACAAGGACAGAGGGGGCAGCTTGAAGGAGCTCCTATTGGTTAACCTAAAGAAATTAGAGCAACAAAGCAAGTAATGAATTACAAACCAGGGGAAGGGAGAGAAAACCAAGTCTACCAGAGTAAGATACCAATGCTTTTGTAAATATACATGTGAATGGACTGCAGGAAAGAGGGCTCCTGCTTGCAGGAGAATGCGGAGTACCAAGTGGTAGATGTGAAAGGAATGCTGGGGTTGGAAAATCATGCCACAACTAACAAGCTAAATACTAAGCAAGAATCGTCAACTAGTGTCAAGTGAGAGAAAACCTTACCACGTATGTAAGACTGCTTATTACTAAAGGGCATTTGGCATGGCTGGTAAAAGGCTGGTTGACAAGGCCAGGCAGCACGGCTTTCTGCTAATGCACACCTTGGGATAGCAGGTGTAGATAGCTCCAGTAGTTGGGGCCCTTCCACAGAAGCTTGAATTAAGTTCCTGGCTCCAGGTTTTTGCCTGGTTCAGTTCAAGCTATTGTGGGCAGTCTGGGAGTGAGCCAGAGAATGGGAGCTCTCTCAAGTTTTAATTACTTATTGGGTGTAAAAATTGGTAACTGAGGTCTGCGTTGTGTAGTGGGTTAAGTTGCTGCCTGCACTGCTGGCTGGGAAAGCAATAAAAGACGGCCCAAGTATTTGGGCCCCAGCCACTCATGTGGGAGATGCACATGGAGTCCTGGACCTGCCCTGTCCATTTTTGGCCATGTGGGAAGAGAACCAGTGGATAGGTCTCTTTCCCATTTTGTGTAGCTCTGTGTTCCAAATAAGTAAATAGTGAAGAGAAAGACAGACAGACCCTGGAAAAACCAAACATCATTTTGACCAAGTGACCCAAATTGACATCACCAAAGAGGGACACTGCGTATCCTGAGAACCCATCCCATGATGACTGCTATCAATAACGTCATATTCTGACCCTGAATCCATAACCTGAAACTAATGATGAGGAAATCCAAAATGAGGAAAATTCTATTAAAAGCAGGGAGGGAGACAGTATAGTAAACTTAAAAAACGTGTTAATGCCATGTAAGGCCAGAGTGGCCATGGAAATGATCCAAAGAAAAGGAGATTTAAGTGGCGGCAAGGGGCAAATAAACAACTAAATGGAAAAAGAAAGGCTACAAGTTTAACAGGTAAATCCAGGTAAAGGGTATATGGATGTTCTTTGTACTATTCTTATTTTTAAAATGAATAAATTTAGATTTACGAAAAATACATTATCCTAAAGTTTTTCATGTTCCTGAGGACCAGGCAGAGGTTTCTCAGATTGGCATGTGAGAATTAGCACCCTACACAGCTCTATGTTCAGCAATGGGAGGGAGCATGGTTTGGTGGAAAGAACATGAAGTCTGGACACACACACTGAATTCAAACCCTGGTCCCAGCAGTTGCTAAGTGGGGATCCTAAATTCTCTTAGATACCTCAACTGCAGGACAGACAGCTAAGTCATAACACTGTTAAGATAAATAAACAAATGCTAACTACCACAGTGCTGAACACAAAAAGGGCTTAACAAATGCACCTCCTTTTCCTCCTTTCCCCTGGAGCCACCTTTCACTTCTCTGAGGATCTCACAAGGACCACACATGAATATAAACTCTTCTGAAACTAAGCCTTTTCTGAAGGTACATTTCATGCAAATTGAATCCAGAAATCCTGGGTAATGGAATGAAAGAGAAGGTTTATAAAAACAAGTGGTTTGGGGCCTGCGCTGTGGTATAGCAGGTAAAAGCTGGCCACCTGTGACAGTGGCAGCCCATATGGCCACCAATTATAGAGTCCCAGCTGTTTCACTTCTGATTAAGCTCCCTGCTATTGTGCCTGGAAAAGCAGAAGATGGGCCCCTGCCACACATGTGAGACCTGGAAGAAGCTCCCGGCTCCTGGATTTGGACCAGCACAGCTTCAGCAGTTGTAACCACCTGAAGAGTGGATGGAAGATCTCTCTCTATGTAATTCTGATTTTCAAGTAAATAAATAAAGCTTAAAAAAAAAAAAGCCCAAAAATGGTTGGGGCATGCCTGCTAACTGGTCAGTCCTGTTGAGAGTAAAAACAACAAGAGGAATGCTGACAGTATTTTCTTTATGTTAGAAAAGTCTACTGCAAATAAAACACTATCTTTTTCTCTTCACTTATTCACAAGCCTATTCTGCAAATGATCATCCATCTACTTCCTAGAGCGAATGATAGCTTATTCCAAAAACAAATACCAAAGAATACAATTCTATTTGTTTTACAAGTTATCTTTGAAAAAATGAAAGCCATTCAATAAAAACCCATATATTATGAAATTTCATCCAACTATTAGTTTTTTCTTCCTCTTTCCACATATTTCTTGTTCATATTTAACAGATGACTCACTTTCATGTTGCCAATGATAATTCTATAAAAATCTATTTTTAAAAATGGAGAAAACAATTAAACAATTAAAATAACTAAATTGCATTATAGCAAAAAAAGTCATTGCCAACAAATTTAGTTTTACATTTAAAATCTTTATGAAAGATAAACAAATTCTGAATTTTCCTTTATTTTATAATTGAAAAATGAAATCACTTAACATGAATACTTCATACATAATTTCCTTGAAATCTCTCTATGGTGAAACAAATTGTACATATTAAAGAGTGTAAATAATATTGACACTCATGACAATTTCAAAGCAACTATAGGCATAACTTCAAATTACTATTAATTGTGGCTATTTTTGAAAAAAATGTGACACTTATTAGGGCCCAGCATACCAAAAAGACTCAGTGTCTCAATCAACATCATCAGAGTTCAAAATATCAAATCCACGTTGTCAGAGTTAAAAAAAATGTGGCAGCATAGTGTGAAGACACTATACATTGCCATATCTTTCTCAGAAGTTTCTTAAAACAGGTTGGAAATAATGGAAAAATATTGAGTAGTAATCACTAACAAAAATACTTTTTGCCCAAAGTGATTAAGGACAAAAAATAGGAAATCTTGTTGCTTTATTAAGTGATAAACTGCTAATAAGCTCCCCTTAGAAGTTCTTTAGACATTATACCAAGTTGTCTTGGTCTTCTGATCATATATATATATACACACACAATATATGCATTTTCTTCAAGTAAAGAAATGTTTAACAGATGTAAACTATTTATTGGATATTTGCCACCAAATATTGTTAAATACATTATCTTGCAGCATATCGCTTTCAAGTTAAAATGTCAGAAACAAACACCAATATTTACAATTCTTTTAAGGAATGTTATATAATGACACATTAAGGCGTAAATTCTTTTGGCTTATAATTCTTAAAAGAATGATAATAGCAAAAGTGATGCAAAATCTTCAGTGTGATTATGGTTAAGCTACATTTTACAAAAATATGGTGTAAGATGGCAATAATCCCATTCAACATCCTGGATTCGATCCCTTCAGCAGGGACTGATAATTTATACAGTCAAACTTTAAAATTTACAGATAAAGCAGTTCAATACTGCCACTGAGAAGTACATCTCTTAACATATACAACTTTCAGGCCACAGTTTTGAAGGTCTGAAGTATCAAGTTGGTTTGATGAATTAGTCGGTTGGCACTTATGAACACATTTATTGCCCTGTTTAAAAAGAAAAGAATGAGTGTTAATTTTATTTAAAAAAATCTACCCCTTTAAAATATTTATACTTAATGTCATATATACTAATAGTAGTGATTAAATTAATTAAGGAAAAAATACACATTAGCATTATTATAACTTTTATTATACCTTGGATGTAATGGTTTTGCAGTATTTACAACTACTGTATCTAGGAATTACTGCCCCCTCGTGGTGGTGGCTGGCAATAAAGCACTGGAGGACTGCTGCTGATAGGCGGTGCCTCAATATCCACAGTTCTTTTTACATGCCAAACAAGTGACTGGTCAAAGAGGAGGATTCAGATGTGGTCTGTGGTTTCACAGAAGTTAAAATAAAATCAGGTATAGCCAAAGAGACAAGCTTCATAGAAGTTAATGAAATAAAATCTTTGATGGCCAAATTGAAGATTCAGAGGTGGTCTCCAGCTGGTTTCATAGAAATTTAAGAAAATAAAGTTTGGTAAAGCATTATAGTCAGTCTCAAAATCAGTTGTCAACAGGCAAGAATTCTTGGGCAAAATTCTAATTTGATTCATCCCAGTCTCTGCTACTGTCTTTCAAAAAAAAATTCTAAACTACTTTTGGAATTAATATACTTTTAAACCAAAACAATCATGTAGTTTTAACATTTGGTATCTGAAAATATACAAAAATATGTTCATAAAAATTGTCTTATACTCCATCAAATTCAAATAGCCCCTCTTTCTGTGACAAGGGCACAGAGCTGATCGGTTAGTTCCATTGTATGGCCTTATCAGTTTCTTGGTGTCATAGCTTGAGCTTGTCTCTTCATCACAGACATTTTTCTCAAAAAGGAGGGACCAGGAAAAATTAGTGAAGTCAATGCAAATCCATCCCTCAAATGAAAGACGGCCTAACGATCAGGCTGTCATGACACATTATTCATTAACAAAGAACTGGGAATTAAAGAAGCTGCTGAATGCAGAAAAAGTAGCAACAAAGGAGCCTGAATACTCCATGTGTATAACGAACAATTTCATATTTATGAAAATTAGGCTTCAAATTAATTTCTACCTTTCAGTGCACTTATTCCACAACAGATCTGAATCAGTAAGAATCAGAAACACCGATTCCATCATGAAAGTTATTCTTTTAATATGTTTTTGGTTATATGGACTTAGCATAAGAGATCAAGAAGAAACAGAAAAAAGTTTATTTTCAGAACACAACTGCTAGGTTTCTAACTAAGCTATTGTGGTGCATTTTCCTTATATATTTATACAAAATAAAATAAAGCCACTAATAAAATATCTCAATATCTTTAATTCAAAACATAAATGTAAATATTTCAATCTGTGTGAATTGTTAAAATTGACTCTGAATATTAGCAGAATCCTAACATATTCTTTTTAAATGTGATTACTATAACACTGTAATAGTGGGACCCTTATAGGAAACCTAAAACCTCACTGGTAGGATAGCATGTTTGGAAGCCCTTTTTAGATCATTATTCTGAATGTAAGCAGTTAGCGCTGTCTACGAAATTCCTAGCATGAACATCCTGTCACACAGTACTGCAGATGACATGCCATGCCCTCTTCATCTAAGCATGCATTACATGTTGCAGAAGCAAATATCTGGAAACACATAAAATTTCTTGGTTTTCTACAGCATCAGCAACCAATTGTATGTTAATACTAAAATTAATGTCTAATTTACATTTTTAATATATGGTACCACGAAAGCCAATTTAAGCTCCCCACCTTCCAGGACAGTGGATCACAATCATTCCAGCACTTAAACATCACCTGGAATGCTTTTTCAAATCACCTAAATCCTGGCCCACAACTCCAAGCTGATGGAATCAAAATCTCTGAAAGTGGAGGCTATGCAATGATTTTTAAAACTGACTCCAAACAATTCTTAACATACAGACAGGACTGAAAACCACTGCTTTGACTTTGGTGCAGTTCTCAACAGACCTGCAAGTGCAGTATCACCTGAAAACGTCTTTGAAATGAAAACTCTTGGGTTCTACTCCAGAGCTACTGAATCAGATGTCACTGAAGTCTAAATATCACTGCTTCGGGGGTTGATAAAATAGGACAGAAAACTAAGAATGCTTTCACACTTTTAATTGGTTACCAAAAAACAAGAACAAAAAATTAAAAGGAGGCTATTATGTGACAGGTAAAAACTATAATGTTCCATTAACTATACATAAAGTTTTATTAGAACAAAGCCACATCCATTTGTTTCCACATTATCTTCGGCTGCTCTTGCGCTACAACAGCAAAGGTGAAGCAAGTCACTGACACAGGGCCAGCACATCTGGAATATTCAATCTCTGATTCTTTTAAGGAAAAGTAACAACTGCTCTAGACTAGTAATAACTGGATTAGCAACTACTCATTCTCTATCTTTAACAGTTGGCTTTCACTACCAGTTGCCTTGAGTATTAACATAGTAAGAGTTTACTATGATGTAAAGCCACATCCTCCATTTAAAAGAAAAGGATAAATGCTGTTACTCACTTGCCATCTTTAAAATATGTTTTCAGAGTATCACTGAAGCTTTTGGAGTACTTTACAAATTCTTTCTTTTGGTGTTCAAGTGCCTAAGGACATGAAAAATAATTTTAAAAATATTAAGTAGGAAAAATATCAAAACAGACAAAGTCAAAGATAGGAAATTACAAAGAATAAAGGATGAACTTTGTTTTACAGATAAGCATTTTTAAGACTATTTAAACACATGAAACAGCATACTTAAAAATCAAGGACAAACCCAACCGTTAATTACACAAAATGACAAAATCATTTCCAATAATCAAACCCTGTTCCTGTTCAATTCAATTAAAAAAAAAAAAAAACCCAAGTCTAAGCCACCAACTAGGGTGGCAACTAGCAAGATTTCTACTAAACTTACCCTGCGATTCTGGTATTGATATTTCTTGAAGACATTATTCACTGTATCAAGAAGTTCCTTTATTGCACTAGCTATGTCCCTGTTGGTAAAGGAAAACAAGATTTTTAACATCTGCTACATTTGAAAGAAACCTGTGAGCAGATGTGTTTGAGTGAGTATAGGAACTACTAATCACAATGCACTCTTCATTATCATACGTCCACTTCAGCAAGAGCCAACATCTGACTAGCTGCTGGGAATGGGAGCTGCAGCCTGCACTTTCCTGATCCTGATTCTCTTGTACTGCTGACTACATACTGCCAACCAACACCAAATCACCAACTTTAAACACAGCACTACTTACCTGACAGTGTAAGATGGTAATCACACCTATGTTTTCCTGTCTTTTCAAGTTTTAGATCCCTCCCCCTCCCCCTTGGGCTACTACAAGTGAATTCAAGACACTGGTTTTTTCCACATTTGCTATCTCCATGAACAATGTTTATGACAGTTTCTAACATATATAAGTAATTTCTGTGTTTACCAACATGACAAGCATATACCTGTTTTCTCCTGAAACATTCTCCACCTCAGAGGCAACATTCCTCCTCCTCATTTCTCTCAGACACATTTACCTTTTATCTAACAACTAAGTATTTTCCTCTTCCAACCCTTTGCTGACACCACTTCCTTTAAAATGCTATTTAAATTACTTGGAGAGACAGTATCAGATAGTGTTCTACCTAACCTTTTAAGCAATTATCCTTTACCTACAAATCCAAGTCCATCAACACTTTCCTCCCCGTTCTAAAGAGAGAAAGCAGTGAAATCAATTTCTTCATTTAGTTGACTATTCTTCCTATAGATGCACCATTTTCTAAAGCTTTGTCTATCTATGCCCTTTTGAATTTCCACATTTAAACTTCAGAGCAATTGTTTTTTCTGTCAAACTGAACTTTATGTCAACCTCCAGTCTCAAACAGCCTCATAGACTTTTTTCTTTTTTTTTCACATCTATTCTCTTGGCTGTTAAGTCATTACAAAAACTTCTGCTGTTCAAATGCAATGTGAATGTAAAGACATGAGTTAACAAGATATAAATCTAGACCAATTCAAACATAACCTTTTATTACTGATATTTTAATCACAAATATTAGATTGAAATATTTTTTTCTTTTTTCAAGATTTTATTTATTTATTTGAGAGGTAGGGTTACAGAGAGTGAGGAGTGAGAGAGAAAGGTCTTTCATCTGCTGGTTCACTCCCCAAATGGCTGCAATGGCCAGAGCTGGGCCAATACAAAGCCAGGAGCCAGAAGCAACCCCCCCGCCAGGCCAGTCTCCCATGCGGGTGCAGGGGCCCAGGCATTTGGGCTATCTTCTACTGCTTTCCCAGGCCACAGCAGAGAGCTGGATCAGAAGAGGAGCAGCCCGAACCTGAACAGGAGCCCACATGGGATGCCAACACTACAGGTGGAGGATAAACCTGCGCCATAGCACTGGCCCAGGATTGCAGTAATTTCATACCAAAAAAATTTCAGCTTTATGTGAAGAAAAACATACTCAATCCTCAGAATTCTGTATGTATCTGTACATGTGTTTCTCAGCATATTTATCCAGTAAATACACAGGTAGAAACTCTAAGAATTATCGACCTTACAACATTTGGTACTTAAAAACTAATATTTTAGCCTACTATGAAGTAATGACATCTTCATTAAATATTTCAATAAATATTTACTTAGTACCTCTATTTTTCTAGCAATAGCAATTCAAACATTGATATTAAGCTGAAATATTAAAATATTACATATTGAGGTAGTATAATAAATTTTACATAGATATGCTACCTTGTCCATTTAGGTTTTTGTTTTGTTTTGTTTTAGTTTGGTAATAGCAGTCTATAAATTACATTATTGTTCTCTTCAAGCAAGCTGAATTCTTTGCATTGCTGTGATGGACATCAATCCATTATTATTTAATATAATGGTGTCAATACAACTATCCTATTATCTGAGAAAAACTATGATTTCAACAAATAAAAAATGTCAAATCTCTGAACACACAAGGTTCTCCCAATCCACAACAAGACTATTTAAAATGGAATACAATGGAACCAAAATCACATACCAATCAGACAAGTAAGCTGTTTATACACAGCCTCATAGTAAAGTACATTTCAACATTCTGCTAAAAAGAGATTATAAAAATGTGGCTGCAGGCTAATCAACGAGATAAACATGTACTCCACATACATTGACAATGGCTGGACTCTAGGAGTCAAAGGAGTAGTTCTCAAAGATGGTGTTTAACTCCCTTGAAAGGAAGAAAACAGGCAGAGGGTGGAAAAGGAGGGCACTTGCTAGACCCTATCCCAGATCTCCTACTAAGTATTAAAACTCTGTACTTTTAATAAAAGAGGAGAAAAACACCAAAATTCTTAAGTCATTTTGTTGATGAGCCAGGGTTGAAAACTACTGCTGTTTAGGAACCTGGGGCTTTGATCTGATGCTTTCTTGGCAAAGGAATTTATAAAAATATTCTATTGATGAAAATTATTTTTTCCTAGGCCGGGCCTACTGTTTGGAATGTTAACATTTAAATGCTGAAAAATATTCTCTAAAAATAATCTGCAATAATTTATACCAAATATTATGGTATCTGTATGTACACAGAAAAACAGATTTATTTATGGCACCAAGGTCTGCACAAGGGAAGCTAAATGACATTAATTACCTGAGTTTATTTCCTACAAAAGAAAACTCTAGCATGTGCATACACACACATACACACACACACTTCAGACAATTAACCAGATAAAGAACAGGGTAAAATAACTATCATGTAATTATGTACAGTTTGGAGCAGATGGATTCTGTGATAAGCAACAGACAGTATGAGCAGAATGAAAAGAAATTTAGTAATTTGCAGTTATACAGTAGGGCAACTTTTGGAAAACATACAGTGAAAAAAACAGGTAGAGAAACTGTAAATATACATCTCATAAAAAAACTGCATGGAAAAGTAGAAATTTTAACCATGCTACTAAAATCTGTCCTTCTTTTCCATGCTGTTTGGTCTAGAATGGACAGTTCTGGAAGAAATTCTAAAGCCATGAAGAAAATGCCTAACTTGAAACAAACCAGTGAAATCTGGCCAAATATACAAATGTAGACTGCAAAGAATAAATCTATATATCCAGGGCTTTTTTAACCTATTAAGCAACCAGTGTTCACTGGTCACCACTAATTGGAACATATTAAAACAATTTAATAAAACATGTGCACAGCTTAGCTGTAGTCAAGCAAGCAGTAGTTACTCAAATATATTAATTCATAGTGCTAGATGTGCTGTAGTCTGTTAGATTCTGTGCTGGTCTTTATGCATCATTTCAATTTTCCCAAGTAATGCCCCTTACTTTCAGATGCAGAAACTAGAATGTCAGAAGCAAAGCAACTATATCCAAGACCACACAGCTAAATACTGGAATGGAAATTTAAACTTTTTTAAAAAGGATTATTTATTTATTTGAGAGGCAGAGTTACAGAGAGAGAGACACACACAGAGAGAGGTCTTCCATTTGCTGGTTCACTCCTCAAATGGCCACAAAGGCCAGAGCTGGGTCAATCTGAAGCCAGGAGCCAGGAGCCTCTTCCAGGTCTCCCACATGGGATCAGGGGCCCAAGTAGTTGGGCCATCTTCCACTGCTTTCCCAGGCCATTAGCAGAGAAACAGATCAGAAGAGGAGCAGCCAGGACACCTACCAGAGCCCATATGGGATGTCGTCACTGCAGGCAGATGCTTAGCCTACTATGCCACAGCACTGGCCCTGAAAATCCAAACTTAAGTCTGCTAAAGATATCAAAAAAGTCTGAATATTTATTATCTGCCAAGAATGTTTTTATTGCTTTAATAAAACCTGCAGTGTCACCGGTTAATACACAGTGTAGTAAATATATGATATATGCTTACTGAAAAACGTTATTAAAATAAATGAAGAGGGTATCTCAATGTGAGAGAACGTCAAAAAGTTCACAGAAAAGGGAACTGAAAGCAAAGTTTACTTCAGTGCAAAACATTTTGGAAATTCATGGATAGAAGCAGTCTGAAAAAATTTATAGGAAACCCATATAAAAAAACAACTGCATGGATTTCAAAATAATGGCTCCAAAATAAACTTTAAAAATGAAACTTATAATTAATTTGAAAGGAAGAAAGAGAGAGAAAAAATGAATGAATATGCATGCGCACACTAGATCTTCCATTTACTGGTTCATTTCCCAAATGCCTCTGGCCAGCCAGGGCTAGACCAAGCTGATGCCTAGAATTCCACCTAGACTCCTGCATAAGTGGTAGGGACCCAAGGACATCAGTCACCACCTACTACCTCCCAGGATGCACATTAGCAGGAAGCTGGATGGGAGGCAGAGCTGGGACTTGAATCCAGAAACTCCAGTAATGGGATGCGATTTAACTGTTACATCAAATGCTTATACTTAAATTTATCATTCAATTCCAGTCTCGATTAACATTTTGAAGTACTCTCACATGAGGAATCAAAATATGATTGAAGCAAAATATGGTGAGCCTGAAAGACAAGTCATTTTATATTCTGGTGTAATTTTATCCACTAATTTCCCAAACAATTAACGGTGATAAAAACATGTATAGAATATACTAATATATATCACAATGATAGAAATAACTATATCTTAGCCATCTATACTATTTATACATGGCTGAATTTTAATCTTGGAAATAATATACACACACACAAAAAAAGAAATAATATGCGAAACACACTGACCAAATTATCCCTTAAGATAGAAAAGAAATTTTCATCACCATTACCCTTTTTTCAGTTGTGCTGAGTAGACGCCAGAAAACACAACTGAGATATTTCTATTACTTCCCTATACATGAGACAAGCCCCAATAAAGCCTTTATTAATGACTAAGTGGCTGTTAAAAACATGGTTTTCATTTTCCAAAGACTCATTTATTTACTTGAAAGAGCAACAGAAGGAGGGGAGGAGAGATCTATCTGCTGGTTCACTCCCCAAATGGCTACAAAAGGCAGGTCTGGGCCAGGCTGAAGCCAGGAGTGAAGAATTCCATCCTGGTCTTCCACACAGGTGTCAAGGGCCAAAGTACTTGGGGCATCTCCTGTTAGCTTCCCAGGTACATTAGCAGAAAGCAGCATTGGAAGTAGACCAGCTAGGTCTCAGACACTCTGACAGGGGAGATGTTGGCATCCACGAGCAGAGGCTTAACCTTCTGCATGACATGCTGGCCTCAAGAACACAGTTTTTAAACTCTTATAACCTTGGAGCTACCCAGAGTTTTGCAGAAACGTCTAGAGACTTACTAGGGGGAAAGAGAGTGGTACAGTATTAGGATAAAGGTATGGGCCTACCATTTCTATCCCAGCTTCAAATACAATACTCATCTCTCTTTTAAATGGCACTGTGCTAAAATAAAATGTCCTTTAGCACAGTTTTTTCAAACAGCAGAAACTTTTTCACTCTCCACATTAGTCATTATGAACTCATGATTGGGAAGTAGCAGAGAAGACCCTAGCAAAGAATGCATGGGGTTCATATCTAGATCCACAACTTTCTAGTTCTGTGATCTTGGGAAGGCTCCCTAATTTCTTGTACTTCCATTTTCTCAACTGTTACAGCAGCTTACATTAATAAAGTACTAAAAAGAGTGGTGTGCTTAGCATACAATAGCTGCTATAAGTGATTGCTATTATTATTAAGATTATACTGATTCTATAAACCTCTACTTCAGTGACCTCGAGCAAACTCTGCTGAAATTATTTATCTATTTATTTGAAAGGTAGAGAGAGAGAGAGAGAGAGAGAGAGAGAGATCGAGAGATCGAGAGATCGAGATCTATCTGCTGGCTCCGAATGCACCTAACAGCATGGGCCAGGTCAGACCAAATCTATGTAGCTGTTTCATGAGGGTGGCAGGAACCCAAGTACTTAGAGCCATCACCTGCTACGTTCCAGTGTATGCATTAGCATGAAATTAGAATTGGGAGCAAAGCTGGGATGAGAATCTAGGAACTCAGATATGGGGTGCAGGCATCCCAAGCAACAGCAGCTGCACCAAATAACTATCCCGAAAATATTTATAGATATGTAGCATGATTCATACAAATATGATTATCAAAAGAAGTGAAACATATCAAATGACCTGAAACTCTAGAAACAAACTGTCTAAATAATCAAATAATAACAAAGTGGGATCACTGGCAATTTATTATTTTATGGGCCAATCATCTTTACTTTAACTATACTAGATGAAAAAGAACACTGCATAAGCAGTTAATGATCTTCCCTTTACTTATATTAAAAATAGCTAAAGGAAGCTGGAGCTTTCCTATAAAGGTAAACTTTAAGACCCTTAGTAACTGTCCCTTGTGACACAGCTTTTGGCTATTTAAAGGCTTTTTATATTCCTGATCTTCAATTACTGCCAAAGAGGAGGAGAGCTGTTCCTCAAGTTGGATATGTACCATGAACCCTTATTTTCTAAAATGGGACAGCTTCTACTCCTTATACAACACAAAACAGACATCCTTAGTAGCTAAAATAACATTTCCCAATGTGAATTACAAAGAATTCTATTTCTGAAAAACAAATGTTAATTTTTTTTCCAAATGAAACTCGTTAGGTTCCTGAAAGTTAACACATACAATGCAGTCTTTTTCAGAAAAAGACCTGTGCTAACCTTTCCTTTCTAGAAATTTCTAGCTACAGTTTTATCAAAATGTTGTATTGACAGTGACAGCATAATCATACCCAGCTTGCTTTGTTTTCCCACTGAGGCTGAAAAAAATGACCAGACTCTGGTTTAAAGATATTTATGCAGTAAAAGTACTATGTCTGGAGTTCCCTATCACACACTGTAGCCCAAAGGAGACTGTGTCTGGGCCAAGAGACACTACCTAGGATGACCCCTCTTAATTACTGCTCAGCAGCCAGCCTCCTGGCCCCATGCACAGTATGAATCTTATTTACTTCAAAGGCAAGGATCTGGAGGTTCAAAATTTAGAAAAAGCTAAGTTGCCTTCAGGAGTACATGACTTTATGTAATTTCTTAAATAAAAACAATTTTTCTATCTCATTACCAATCTCTCTTGACTTATCTAATTTCTCTGCTCATTTTAACTTGACAATTATATTTTTCCATTATTCATATAGTTCAAACTATATATTGGTTTATGCACATTTCATTCATTGCTATTGTTAAATTGAACATTCTAAAAACTGTTATTGTACTCTGCAACAAAAAGCCATAGCTTAGAACTTCAAATTTTATTTCAAATCAATATCACACCAAAATGAAAACATCTAGAATAATAGAATAAGTGGTTCTTCTGATATACTTTTAAGAAAAGAAGAATCAAAAAAAGAGAGAGAGAGAGAGAGAGAAAGAAAATCACTTACTTGATTGTCTGCAGAAACCTCACTCTATCATTGATCTCATCTGGGATCTTACTGAGAATCTGTTTAAGTGCCCGTGCCTTTTCATTTAGGTCCTGGAATTCTGCCTCTGGTCGTTCAATCATGTACTCTGATAAAACAGACAGATAATAAAAACCACCATGAACTTCCCTGCAGGTCTAGTGCAAGAATTCCCAACCGTTGGTCAAAAGGAGGTAAGAAGGAAAAAGGTTAGATGATTAGGAAAGACAAGGCTTGTAAAGCAGAATGTATTAGAGTTCAACTTAGTCCAGAAACATTAGTGCTCACTCCACTTAACAGTATCAGATCAGAAACTAAACATTTTCACTTTGAAGTAAATAAATTTCACAATATTCTAAAATATGAATTAGAAAGGGAAGTTTAAAAAGTTCATTAGTGTGTTGGAGCTACATTACACAAAGAAACTTTAAAATAATTAGGGATATTCATAAATTATGCAAAGCTTATATATAAGAACACTTCAAAAAGTTTGTGGAAAACTATTATCAAAAGTATGAGTTTATTTTGGTGTCAAAAAATTTTGAAATCCATACAAAAGTTTTTCATAATACACTTCTCACATATTATGAAAAAAAATTTTCACCAAAATATTGCTCTGTACCAAAATAAACAAATACTTTTAATTTCTTTTCCATGAACATTCTGAAGCACTCTTTTATGTCTGCAAATGGGAAAGGGGAGTTTAATAACCAAAACTCATACACTGTATACAAACTGGTTCAGAACCTCAAACAACTTACAAAAATATTTAGAATATTCTTGGAATCTCACTTCAAAACAAGAGGAAGATGGATTAGTGGTTGAGAAGGCCACATCTCATCTTGGAATACCAGGGTTTAACACCCAGCTCTGGCTAGGACCCCATTCCAGCTTCTTGATAATGCAGACCCTCCCCCTGCCGGCTGCTGCAGGCATTTAGGCAGTTTGAACACTGGATAGGACGCTCTTTTCCTGTGTCTCTTAAATAAATCGCTCAATTTTTAAAATGTCACCAGCTATCTAACAAAATGGCTGGGATCACAGTAGAGTACTTTTGAAAAAGAAATTTGATCACACAAGGCAGAGGCAAAATAACTCACCAAGGGGTACATTGTAGACTGGGATGTATTACAACTCTACCAATTCATCAATAAGTTATAGGCTAACAGTCTAAATAACAATGAGGGCCATCTTAGAAATCTTAAGACTCAGTTGAAATAACAACTTTTTGTTTTCCCTTAATAAATAAACTGAGTAACTATACCTCTACATTTTTTTAACTAGTGGGAAAATGGCAACTAATTTTAAGTGAAACTCAAAAAGGCAGAGAAAAAGGAGAAAAACAGTCAAAAATGATTATTATATTGCTTTTCCAAATCTGTGCTTGAAAAGAAAAAAATAACCATTCCATAGAGCTCCTCTTTTGGTAACACTGCAACTGAAAAACATTTTACCAGTAGGGAAAAAAGTAAGAACATGCAGTATAACTACTTTAAGTAATTAAATCTGACAAATATAAAATAAAAACAATTTATCAATTTATATAATTTGTTTCCATCATAATCATAATAAAAAAGGATAAAGAAAGAAGGGAAGACTTTTGCCGAATAAAACCAAGCAATTCTCTCTTCTGTGATACCTTCTACATCATCAGCTGCCATTCGAAGAAGGGATTCAGTGAAGTTAACTTCTACACTTTTTTTCTCTAAAATTTTCATAATGATGTCTTGTGTGAGACCTGGATTTTCTTTTTCAGCCTATAAGAAAGAGAGTTAGTGTTGAAATACAGACATACAATTGGCATTCTGCAGTTAAAATGTAAAGTTTAAGGGCCAGCACTGTGGTGTAGTAAGCTAAGCCTCCGCCTATGGCACTAACATCCCATATGGATGCTGGTCGTGTCCTGGCTGCTCCTCTTCCGATCCAGCTTTCTGCTACGGCCTGGGAAATCAGTAAAAGATGGCCTAGTACTCAGGCCCCTGCACCCATGTGGAAGACCTAGAAGAAGCTCCAGGCTCCTGGCTTCAGATTGGCCCAGCTGCAGCCATTGTGGGCATTTGGGACAGTGAACCAGAGGATGGAAGATCTTTCTGTCTCTCCCTCTCTATTCTGTAACTCTACCTCTCAAATAAAGAAAACAAAATCTTTTAAAAAAAGGAGAAGGATAAAAAAATGCAAAATTTATAATCTATTGGGTACTTTTTAAACAATTTATAAAGGACAGAAATTGAGGTGAAGCTACTGTTATAATGGTATTCATTTATGTTTTGTTAGAGGCTTGTGCACCCATTTAGTTTCTACTATGACCTTGGTTCCATTTTCCATTTGAAGACAAAGTATTTAGTATTTCCTATTTGTTCAGTTACACTCATGCAATTGAACTAGTAAGAAAGATAGAAAAAAGATCATATATATATATATATATATATATATATATATACGTATATATCTTGGAAATTTATAAATTACTCTTCTCAGGGATTGGTGTTGTAGGGTAGCAGGTAAAGCAGCAGCTTACAACGCCAGCATCCCATATGAGTCCGGCTGCTTCATTTCCAACCCAGTTCCCTGTTAATGGCTTGGGAAAGCAACAGATTATGGCCCATGTTAGGGCCCCTGCCACCCATGTGGGGGATCCAGAAGAGGCTCCTGGCTCCTGATTTTGGCCTGACTCAGAGGTAGCCATTGTAGCTATCTAGTGAGTGAACCAACAGATGGAAGATCAACCCCCCTCCACAACCCTTCTCTCTTTCTCTAATTCTGACTTTCAAAATAAATAAATAAATACTTTTTAAAAAGTATTCTTTTCATTAGTTTAAATACAATTAGGGTTTTTGGCTAATATTTCAATGTAAGAATCAAGCAATAACTCATGTTACCAGTATTTTCTAGATTCCTTGTATTTAAATGAATACAATGCCAAGAAAAGCAAAACACAAAACAAAAATTTAGCATTTCTTTTGCAGATTTTATTGAAGCTCAACAATCCCTTAACTAATTTCCTATGCAATTACCTTCATGTCCTGTTTTATTTTCATAGCAAGAATATTTCCTTCATCAGTTTTTAGGATATCATTAATCCTTTTACTACTTTCTAAGCTTGTTTCACTACTAGTTTGCACTGGTTTTATTGTTATTTAGACTTACTTGGCGTTACAATCTATTTGCCCTTTCAAGACTGAGAGTAAAGAATTCTGAGTTTTCCAAAGTTAATTTTCAAATTCACGTTTTCTTCAGTACTTGTGACCTATTTTCTTATTACTTTTTAAAATTTGTAATCATACTCAGAGTTTGTTTCTATTAAGCTCTCAGTTTTAATCATTATGCTAATTTTTTCTTCTTCGCTCTAATATCAATCAGCAAAAAAACACAATTTATGATTTTATTCAGATTGTAATCTTTTTACTTCTTTATGTGTCAAGCACACTTAATCCACTTCCTCTTCAATTCACTTGTCATATCACAGGAGATACAGGTTTCTTCTGTTCCTATTGCTCTTTCCATTATAACACCTTGTTTCTCATTAGATCTCAAGTATCAAAAACTGAAAGGTTGTGGAATGAAATGGGAAAAGAAAATACACACATTTATCTCAATCCTGGGATCATTTTAACTGCTGTCAAGTGCCATTAAGGGGAAGCATACTGAGAGACAATAACCTTTTTTTTTTTTTTCTTTTTTGACAGGCAGAGTGGACAGTGAGAGAGACAAAGAGAAAGGTCTTCCTTTGCGGTTGGTTCACCCTCCAATGGCCACCGCGGCCAGCGCGCTGTGACCAGCGCACCACACTGATCCGAAACCAGGAGCCAGGTGCTTCTCCTGGTCTCCCATGCGGATGCAGGGCCCAAGCACTTGGGCCATCCTCCACTGCACTCCTGGGTCACAGCAGAGAGCTGGCCTGGAATAGGGGCAACCGGGACAGAATCCAGCGCTGCAACCGGGACAGAATCCGTTGCCCCAATCGGGACTAGAACCCGGTGTGCCAGCACCTCAAGGCAGAGGATAGCCTATTAAGCTGCGCATCGGCCAACAATAACCTTTTATAACCTGTTTTGATTTTTCTATCCAAGAATATATTTAAGATAATATCTATTTTAAAAACAAAGTAAAACAGGATTTGCCTTTAAAAGAAATGTTGTCCAAATATGGCTTAATATGCATGAGTATTAATTTGGTGAATTGCCATAAAATTACATATTATACAGCATTTCGCAATAGTAGTTTATCTTTCTTAGGTACGATTAAATCTACCTACATGGTGAATTATCTTGGGAGGCAGGGAAGCATTCTTTATGCTTGCAGGAAATGCCAGAAAGACATCCCTCTCATTAAATTAAAGTAAGGTGATAAAAAGATTAAATGTTAAAAATCTGATAATAAAGTTCTAAATACTAAATTAGACTCTACTGACAACTGCCAAACCTGGAGTACTACAAAAGTCTAACAGAAGTCCCTAACTTTCTCAGTTCACAGTGTTCCTAGTGTTTAAAACAAAACCAAAAAAATAGTAACAAGAAAAACAAAACAAAACAAAACAAAGAAAACAGTGCTGTCCACTAAATAGTTAGGTTCAAACAATTTAAAAATATTACAAGGAAAAATACCCAAATGAAAGGCAAATATTTTATTTCATTCTTAAAAAACAATATGGTTACTTATTAAGGGAATGCTTGTGTCTAGTAGGCACTGTACAATTTCTCCAATGTTGAATTTAGATTGGACCCTGCCACCCTCATTTCCTGTTACACAATTATTTTCTTGTGGTACTTCCTTTTTATCACAACAGGGATCAAAAGTTCAGCTTCAAAAGATATGACATCATTGACAGGAATGTAGCTCAATCTAACATGTTGAAACTACAAACTACCTCAAGTTTGTAGCTCATGGTAAGGACCACTGTATGCCTTTAAATTTTAAAATATTTCTGGACACCATTCTGAGTTTGTGCCTGGACACACAGTGTAGAACAGCAATCTTACTATCTTCTGGCAAAAGTTCTGGTTAAGCTGTTTACTTCTTACTTTTAAAGCTTAAATTTACCCAATGCCTTTGACTGACAAACAGATCTGTTCTTGAATCAGATACTCTAACCATCTACACCTGCCGGTTTTCTCTCAGAATACAATCTTGAACCCTTGGGTGTCTAATCTTTATAAAGACTCCAGTTGTGACAGAAAAAACATCCCAAAGGGAAGTAACATGCACTCTTATGAATCAGTGATTCTCAACAGTGAGAAACAGGACAACAAATCAGAGGGAAGCTAGAGGGGACAATGGTGACTGGGACTCAAGTAGAAAACATATCCTCAGGTTATTTTATTTTGTGAAAAACTTTTTTAACCTTTTCTTTCTCCAAATAATGCAAACAGATAAACGACTGATAAAAAGCACTGTTGCTATGGACCAAGAACTGGGAAACAGATATAAAAGATTTTGTGGTTGGGTGAAGTTTTTGCCATCATTTTTAAAGAATTTATAGTTTAAAAAAAAAACCACAAAAATCTAAATCTCTGTACCCATTAATTACCTCTATCTTCCTCTCCTCCTTCTCAGCCTCTAATAAGTATTATTTTATTTTTTACTTCTATAAGAAGCTTTGGCAAGAAGTATTTTAATGGTTAGTATATATATGTAAACATACACTATACCACAAATTATTAGACACATCAAAATTGCTCTACTCTGGGGCCGTCGCCATGGCTCACTTGGTTAATCCTCAGCCTGCAGCACCAGCATCCCATATGGGCGCTGGGTTCTAGTCCCAGCTGCTCCTCTTCCAGTCCAACTCTCTGCTGTGGCCTGGGAAGGCAGTGCAGGATGGCCCAAGTGCTTGGGCCCTGCACCCGAGTGGGAGACCAGGAAGAAGCACCTGGCTCCTGGCTTTGGATCGGAGTAGCTCCAGCCGTAGTGGCCATTTGGGGGGTGAACCAACAGAAGGAAGACCTTTCTATATGTCTCTCCCTCTCACAGTCTGTAATTCTACCTGTCAAATAAATAAATTTTAAAAAATCTTTTAAAAAATTGCTCTACTCTAACGTATACGATTTAAATTCTTGTGTTGCTGTGAGATGTCCAATGACATTACTCATGCTACCAGTTAAAGAAGTAGTGTCAATAAACTAATCCTTTTTGCCATAAGAAGAAATCAAACTGGTTGGACTTATTTCAATTTCAATAAAACTTAACTATAAATTTAATCTATATTTAAATATTACATATTTTTCCTGAAAAATAAGAAATTACTGACAAGAATAAATGCTAAGTAAATATTAAAGTTTTGAGCATATTTATATATATTTGAGGAGGGAGTCATGGATAAAGTTTTATACAAAAGAGCACACAATTTTACACTAAGTTCTCTGGAGTAGACATATTCAATACAAATACTATGTGGGCCACAAAAATGAGCCGCTTATGTACTTCAGTTTTTTAGTGTCACCATTAAAAAAGACAAAAAGCAGTGAAATTATTTTAATAGTGCCACCAAAATGCTATCATTTCAGAAATACTGAATTAATTGAAAATGCTTCTTACTAAAACAACTTATATTCTTCTTGTATGAAGTCATCATAATTGGTGACTATTTTATACTTAAAACACATCTCAATTTGAACTAGTCATATTTTAGGTCTCAACTGCAACACGTGGCTAGTGATAATCGACTGAAAGCTCAGGTCCAAAGACAATGAAAAAACTCACTTTGGGTGGCTTAACTGTGTATTCTTAATCTGTTACAAAAACAGGTATTATTTTCCCTCCTGAAAACATGTTTGATAATTAAACAATATGAAAAACATTTTTTCAAGACATGTGTTTACAAGTTAGTTTTCAACAAGTCAAATAATAGGCAAAAAGAATTCAAAAATATGCCCTAAAGCAAACAAGAGGGTGGCACTCTTAATTCAGAAGTTAGTTTCAACAGCACAAACGACTGTTTTAAGTTTTATGGAGTAAAGTAGCTAAAAAGGTTTTCACTAAAAGAATATAAATTTGCAACTACAGGGTATTCACATTTATATAAAAATACACTTTAATCACCATAATAAATTATGTGCACCTTACCTTAATGAAAGCAGCTCTCAGTGTCTGAGCTGCAGACAGATTTACTCGTTCTAGCTGCAATAAAAATTTAAAATTAGAATATGAATTTTCTAGAGAAAAGCACATTTCTCATATTCTACTCTGCAGTAATCATACTAATGTTTCTATCATCCAGTGAACAAAAACATCTATTAATAATGGTAAATCATCAATAATTCTTCAAATAGGTTACCTAAAATTTTCAATGGAAACCATGAAAAATTATGTATTCAGTTATTTTATTCTTTAAAGTCAGATACACTGTTACCTTACAATTACATTTAAGTGCAGAATGAAAAATATCTTGTCGTTAAAAAATAATAAATATATTTACTTGAATTATTAAATAGGGAGGCTAAAAGTTAGGTTCTCAATGCTAACACAGCTGCAGTTTTGTTGGGCAAATACATGCCAAGTATGTGTGTTTGTGTGTGTGTTACATGTGTGTGTTTATGCATATGTACTGGATGTTAAATGATCAACACCATGAAAACATTTGCTATGTAGGCTTCCTATATATCACCTTACTCCTTTCTAATTGCTTTTCAGTTTCTCAACCAGGGATAAAATGGAGCTTAGTCTATTTTATTAATAAGTTTGATACTCAGTTGAAAACTATGGATCCTCTAGATTTCAGAGAAGCTTATATCTGGCCTCTATTTCATTAGGATTAAGAAATAGTTATATAAAACACTGAACCAAACGTTCAATCCAAATGTTTTATTTTTACATCATGTATAAATATGTGAGGTTTACAATTTCGAAAGACTTATGTTCCTATAAAATAGCTTATAGAATTCATTTTTCAGTGAATCAGAGAACACATAGAATTTCATAAAAATAACTCTACTCATTGAAGAGTTCACTGGCAGAATAACTAGCTTTAGTTAAATTCAGATTTTCATAATCCTAAGGATTGGGTTAGTCAACTCAGTAAAACTCAACCATGTATGTATATATATATATATATATATATATATATATATATATATATATTTAACCTGGGATAATATGAAAGAGTGAAAAATAGTATAATCTATATAGATTTTATGCAACGAAAATGTTATGAATGTATTTTGTACTATGTAACAAATAGCCCCCCTTCAATCCTATCAGCAATGAAAGTCCAAGTTCTACTTTATAAATTTCACACAAACACATGTGCACACCTTAAATCAATTTATCTTCTAAACAACACAGAAATAACAAGAACCACATCACCCTACCAACTATTTACCTTAAGCACAAAGCAAAAGCAACAAAATCTGCCAAAATAATTTATTTCCCCCAAAACAAGAAATCCATTCCGGTTAACAATTAACATGGCTTCTAAAAATCTTGTAAAAGCGGCCAGCGCCACGGCTCAAAAGGCTAATCTTCTGCCTTGCGGCACCGGCACATCGGGTTCTAGTCCCAGTAGGGGCGCCGGATTCTGTCCTGGTTGCCCCTCTTCCAGGCCAGCTCTCTGCTGTGGCCTGGGAGTGCACTGGAGGATGGCCCAAGTGCTTGGGCCCTGCATCCGCATGGGAGACCAGGAGAAGCACCTGGCTCCTGGCTTCGGATCAGCGCGATGTGCCGGCCACAGCGCGGCAGCCACAGCAGCCATTGGAGGGTAAATCAATGGCAAAAAGGAAGACCTCCCCCCACCCCCGTCCACTCTGCCTATCAAAAAATAAATAAATACATAAATCTTATAAAAGCTAATATTGCCTCCGTAGTAAGAAGGAAGGCACAAAAAGACTCAAAAAGCAAATACAGCTACATAGTTTATAAATTTTACAAAGTATAGGAGCGGGCATTAGGGAACAGTGGGTTAAGCCACTGCCTTTGACACCAGTACCTGATATGAGTATTTATTTTCAAATCCCAACTGCTGCACTTCTGACCCAGCTCCCTTGCTAATACTCCTGGGAAAGCAGTGGAAGATGGCTCACGTGGTTGAGTCATGCCACCATGTTAGTGACCTGGATCAAGTTCCACGTTCCTGGCTTTGACTTAGCCCAGCTCCAGCAGGCCACTGAAGCCATTTGGGGAATGAACCAGTAGATAGAGAATCAATCTCTCTCTCCCTCTTTCTGTAATTCTTTTTTCAATTACAAAAAAATCTTAAAAAAACAAATTGACAAAGGATGTTTCCAAAAATGAAAAAGGTTTTCTACTTCCACATAGTTCATATAATTACAATGAATACTATTTAAGATTAAAATAACAACATGGCTCATCAGATCTCCATTTTTTGGTTGTACAAAGCAAGCAGTGGCAGAGACAAGATGAGTGTTCATCCTGAAAGGAAACCATTTCCTTATTTGGGTTTAGACCACACTGACCTCTTAACCAAGGTCTGAGTCAGATGTATGCCTCCAAGTATCAGTATTATTAATTCATTCTGTACTTCCCTGACTGGTATGTAAAAGGGGCAAGGCAAATAAAAGAGGTGTAGAAAACTTAATAAAGAGCTAATAAAATGATCCAAGACAGACATCAGTATCTCTAGATTTCTAGATGAAGTTTGCATGTGTGTACCTTACAAAAAAGGGAAAGCAACAGAAATTTAGACCTTTGAACTATGAAGGACCTCACCAGAACTCTGCTGAGAATCATACAGGGAAATGTTATATACACATACACCTTGCGTAAACTCCACAGGCTTTCTTTAATTATATGATAACCACACCATCCAGGACAGTGTCAGGCATACAGGCACTTACATATTGTTTCAAATGAAGTAAATCCTTCATTCATAAACTAATCTAAAGCATTCTGATATCAATGTATAATTTCACTCTGTTTTACTTACGAGCAAATATGTTACCTCCTCTCCTACTATAAACTGCTTTTCTTTCAGGCCCCTCACTTGTGACAAATGGTTTCATAAAAATCACGTACATGTCCATTTTACCAAGGGTTTTTATAACAGTAGCAAGTTCTGATAATAACATAGTAACAACTATGATTTACTAAGCACTTATAATGGATTTGAGCTTGCACAAAAATGCATCTCCAATCCTCACAATAAATCTGCAACTAGCTATCATCATCTTCATTTTACAGAGAAACAGTTTGTATAAAAGTATCCAATGTTAAAAAGTTAGTAAGTACAGATTCAGGATTCATACCAGATTTGTAGCTCCAAAACAAGTCACTAATTCCACCCCAACTCCCTTAAAAAGCTTATTTTGGTGCAAAAAATTTACAAATCCATCATTTTTGCATAATATACCTTTCAATGAACCCTTTGAAGACTTCTCATACTCTCTTTGTAGACTGCAGTCCACTCTATCACTGAGTCTCTTAAACCAACACATTCTTGAATTTTTACCAAGTGCAAGAATGGGATAACAAAGCGATACAAAGATATACCCTATAGTTCTGGACCCCCAGAAGATCAACTTAAATAAGCAGTTATATAAAGTGATTAGATCACACTCAACTGAAGTACAAAGTCTTTATAATGATGGGATTCGAACAGCTCTTTTTATTTCCCCCCAAACAAACCTTTTATTTAAGGAGTACAAATTTCATAAGTACAACTTTAGGAATATGGTGATTCTTCCCACCATACCTGTCCTCCCATCCTGACTCCCATCTCCTCCTCCCTCTCCCATTCCCAGTCCCACTCTCCATTAAGATTCATTTTCAATTAACTCTATACACAGAAGACCAACTCTATACTAAGTAAAGATTTCAACATTTTTCACACACACACACACACACACACACACAAATACTGTTGGAGAACAAGTTTTACAGTTAATTCTCATAATACAACTCAATGAGGACAGGGTTCTTGCATGGGAAGTAAGTGCACAGTGACTCCTGCTGTTAATTTAACGATTAACACTGTTATGTATGACATCAGTGACCACCGAGGCTCTTAACATGAGCTGCCATGGATATGTAAGCCTTTTGAATCCACAATCTGTCAGTATTTAGACAAGGCCATAAGCAAGAGGGAAGTACTCTCCTCCCTTCAGAGAAAAGTACATCCTTCTTTGATAGCCATTTCTTTCCACTGGGGTCTCATTCAGAGATTCTTTATGTAGGACATTTTTTTGCCTCAGTATCTAAACTGGTCTTTTAAACAGTATGGCCTGGCCTTATGGGAATACCTTTCTTGGAATTTTTCCCATTGTGAGGTTTCTTTGGGGTTCTGTAACACATGGGGACATGATGATTACGTCTAAGTTAGGGAAACCTAAGAATTTCCATTTTGTATCTAATACTTTCAACTGAGTTCAGTGCCTTTTTTTTTGGCTAGGGTATCTTTAAAGTACCAATGCAGTAATTTTTCTCAAGTTATTGATAGCTCATAATCCATATTTTGGGTCTAAGAGAAGAGAAACATACAACCACATTTTACGTTAATGGATGTCAAGACAGGGACAGATAATGCTTGGGCCTCAGACATATCTGACTTCCTTGTCACCATTAAGAGAGGAAAAGAAAACCAGAATGAGAGAAAAGTATACATAACATCTCATCCCACCAAGAAGGAAAAGTATCTGCTGACACACATTTGGAAAGAATAGACAGACTGGAGGAGGCTAACATTAGGTTTTGCCTCAGTACCACATACTGCCTACTCAGTTTTATGAACTCCTTCAGCTCATAAACTGTTTCTATTCTTTGCAGTTTTTAAGAGCACTTACTATCAACTGCAAACTTGTCGAATTTACATTCTTTGGTTGATTTGTGAAAATATTTTAAAAGCTTACACATTAATTTCTAATCCATAGAGATCTTACTCAATAAATTGCTTTTTCTGGAAATATCAGTTCATTCTTACACTTTTCTAGCATCAAGCTAGTATCCTAAATCCGCAATTAAAAAAAAAATCCACTTTGTCCTTTGCTCAACTTTGAAAGTCTTTCATAAAAATCTTGTGTCTTTTTAAAGGTCAAAATGATAAGCTTAACTGGTTCTGAACTGTCTACAAATCCACCTGTTTTTTCAAAGTTAGGTAAGATGTGATATTCCCATGTTGATATTCCTGTCTCTATACCCTCTTCACAAAGATTACAGATCCTGTTTCTTTTTTTTAAGATTTATTTTTTACTCAAGAGTCAGAGTTACACAGAGGGAAGGAGAGGCAGAGAGAGAGAGAGAGAGAGAGAGAGAGAGGTCTTCCATCCAATGGTTCACTCCCCAACTGGCTGCAACGGCTGGAACGGCACCGATGCAAAGCCAGGAGCCTCTTAAGGTCTCCCACACAGGTGCAGGGGCCCAAGGACTTGGGCCATCTTCCAATGCTCTCCCAGGCCACAGCAGAGAGCTGGATGGGAAGTAGAGCAGCCAGGACTAGAACTGGCGCCCATATGGGATGCCAGCACTTCAGGCCAGGGCGTTAACCCACTGCGCCACAGTGCTGGCCCCGATCCTGTTTCTTAAAAGAAATTAAACTAGGCCAAGTCACAATAACGTAAACACCAACTACATCTCCTATGATACAAATAAGAATGAAGTGCATTAGGTAGAAAAGTATGTATGCCAGAGGAACAGAAGTATAGGTGAAAGGGACTTCCCACTTGCTTTTGAACTGCCACAGAGAAAGCAAATGCAATTGGTTGTGTTGTGAACATATTAAGTTCAATACATGTTTCTCAGAGTCAGTTCTTGGGACTGCTAAGCTGTCTGAAAAAAAAAAAAAAAAAGGAAAAAGGTAAGCAGAGCCACCTAACTAGTCTAAAAACATTCCATTAAAACACTGCTTGCAAGCATACCAATTTCTATGGTCTGATAACAAATTGTGTCAGAAAATATATGTGATAGACTCTAGCACTTACTGTGTACCCAGTACTATCCTAAACACTTTATAATACCTTAACTCATTTATTTCAGAGCTGTGAAAATTAATATACTATTGTTCATGCACACTTTACAGATAAGCAACAGAGACAAGGTTATACAGCCTGTGGGTGGAGAGCAGTAATTCAAGTATAAGATGCTAGGGCCGGCGCCATGGCTCACTTGGTTAACCCTCAGCCTGCAGCACCAGCATCCCATATGGGCGCCAGTTCTAGTCCCGGTTGCTCCTCTTCCAGTCCAGCTCTCTGCTGTGGCCTGGGAAGGCAGCGGACGACGGCCCAAATGCTTAGGCCCCTGCACTCACATGGGAAACCAGGAGGAGGCACCTGGCCCCTGTCTTCGAATCAGCATAGCTCCGGCCGTTGCAGCCATTTGGGGGGTGAACCAACAGAAGAAGACCTTTCTCTCTGTCTCTCTCTCACTGTCTGTAACTCTATCTGTCAAATAAATAAATAAAAATCTTAAAAAAAAAAAAAAACAAATATAAGATGCTAACTATGATCACCTCTGGATGATGGGATTACATTGTGGAGAAGCACATTTATAAAAGTCAAAGTTTGAGGTCTGATTGTTTTTCAACAGAAAAACAAACAAAAAAAGTTAATTAGGTAAAGCTAGAGAAATATTACCAGGTATCATTGCTTACTAAGAATAATTACAAGCTGCATATCTGCCAAGAGTCAATTAGATGCTTCTGCATACAAGGATACTATTTATTCAGAAGTATACTTTTGTGTGATTTAAAATTCATCTTTAGTTCCCAAATTATTTATTTCTGAAAACATGACACATCTTGCTTCAGAAACCGTATTTCATCTTAAAACAATTCCTCTAAAAGGTCATACAAAAAGACTCCCAGTTTAACTTCTCTTGGAATGAAGAACTGAATCACAGCTCGCTCCTTCGTATACAAAGAATCAGTAAGCAATAATAGCTACATGAGAATGTGATCTAAGACTTGGCATGTTTCTAGAAAGCATCCATCCCATTATGCAAGAAGACGACCTATTTCACAGTAATTTACAACACAACCAATATACTTGGACTCTGAACTCCACAGCAGCTGATTAAACAAGAAGCCTACTCCTTCTCAGCTGTCTGGCATAGCTTTATTAAATCTAGCCAAGCATCAAGCTCCCAGAATTCCATAAATAACTTTGCCTTGTAAGCTGGAATAACAGTACTACAATTTTGCCAGTTTTGAGGATGTCTTACTAGCTAAAAATCCTTTAAAAAGACATTTCTGGACTACCATGGTAGCTATTATAGATCTAAAGATAAAGAATAAAAGGATAATCTTTTTAATTCTTACAATACATTACAGACAAGATTTAGTGCATCATTTAGCTTCAGAATACAACATTCTTCCTCGCTGTGGTACTATTATTTTCAGGAAGGTTAATTTAACAATCGTTTTTATCTTCAAATCTGAACAGCAGTGTAAAACAGAGCCAAACTAAGCTAGAATTTCCCCATTAGTACATTTACAGAGAAATTCATGATTGAATCACAGTAAAATATTAATATTTAGTTGACTAGGTATCTTATTTGCATAATACAATCACACATTGGAATGAACAGAGAACAATGCTAGAATGGAATGAAGTAGTTTGTAACTAAACACTTCACACTTGAAGGTATAATAATTACTTATCCCATTCCTAAATGAAGACCTAGATTTCTTTTCTAACAAAAAGGAAATATACTAACTACATTTACTATGCCTAGAACTCTACAGTTCTGGACATGTTTGAATACACAACAGAAATAATTTTTTTAAAAGTCTGATAATGTGATGTCAAATCAGCAAACTCAATTTGAGTTTCAGACATGACAATTTGCTGCAGTGTATCTCAGCCTGTCACTTTTAGTCCTTTCATTCTCAAACTTAACATCTTACAAATAGCTCTCAGATGTGGCAATGCTTGCTAATTCTGGGTCCATTAATCTATACAGGCAAATACTTCAAAAGCTTCACAGGAAACTTGATAAATCTATATTCAAAAAAACTTTTTAAATCTATGCATAATTTATTCATAATTGGAATTTTTCCATATCTTTTTTGATGATCCTTCACAGGCAGAGATCTCAAAAATTTTTACAACAAAATAAATATATTTTAATTTGATTTTCCGTGAACTTTGTGAAGTACCCTTGTATGTTTTCAGATCTCATTGGAAGAGAATCACTGTCAAGAGATTACTGGTCCATTTGTAACAACTTCTTTTTATTTCAAGTTAATGTCCCTTACACTTGAATAAAATAAGAAAAAGTTTATCAATATTAATACAAATTTCATTTTTCCAGAATGCCACAGAACTCTTTTGCAAAGTCAAGATTCAAATAATAGCCATTTTTTTCTATCTATGGAAAGACCACTCAAATTGCTAGAATAAGTTTTTCTCATTTACTAGAAGTTCAAAGTGAAGATTTACATGTTAATTTTTCTCCTTCCAAGTAAAGACTCAAAATATCATATACATACAGAAAATTCTCCCCAAGAATTTTGCCCAACAGCCCAAGTCAGGTACATAGACGTAATAGCTGCAGTACTTCCCGGTAGAAATGCGATAATAGCTCTTAAGAGTATCTAAGAAGTTCAAACTCTAATTATTATCAAGATAGGTTACTCATCAGTTTTCAGCGACTATCTACTTACCTCATTGTTGTTACAAAAATAATTAAATAATTAATTTGCTCAAATATCTGTGTTCCCTAATAGATTCATGAGAACAGGCATACTGGTTTTTTTTTTCTTGTTCATACCTCCAGACTCTAACAGAGTATTTGCAAATAAATAGCTGAGAATTGAAGCACCAGCTTCTAGTTATAGCTACTTGCAAAACACAAATAAAGTATCAGAACAAAATTGGTGGAATTAATCCCTAGAGTGTTGGCTACAGCTACCACAGATGGGTACTAAAGGAGTGCCTCCAATACTAACATGGTAGCTACAGAATAAGAACAGGGTTTTCAAAAGACGCTGCAACACTCCTAAATTGCCCTACTGCCTATCCAGCTAAATTCAGTCATGAGCCTAAGATCATGCAAATGAGATGTAAGTGGAGTTCCTTTCAAAAGGAGTATTTTAAAGAAGTGAACTCAATTGGAACAGAATCCCACACTTTGTTCCACTTTCTACCCTTCCAGACGATAGTTCAGGACATGATGATGATGATGGAGCATCAGCAATTACCCTGTGTGGTGAGGTGACATTGATAAAGGAAGCTGAAGAACAGTACCATCGAATAGATAAGAATCTAAGTTTCTAATGATATTGAGTCATGGTAATACTAGCCCTGGAGCACTTGGCTCTAGAATCTTCCTTGTTATGTAACAGAGCCACCATTTTTATTTTTCCTTTGTGATCATCAAACCTAACACTATTTAAATGTCAAAAATTCCAAAATGTATATCTAAACTGGGAACCAGATCTGTAGTTTTCATAGTGAAGTGGATAAATGTATCATTCTGATGCCAAGACTTATGATTACAACAAATATCAACTACAATCAAATCCAATAATGTGGGAAAAATGGTTCTGAAATCTCAAATCTTGCTCTAGTAAAAATATTTTACAAAAGAGGATAAAAAATTACAAATGATGAGGGCTTGCAGCCATAATAGGAATAAGGTTATTGATACTGACAGCTAATTAGATTACACTAAATTAGCAAGAAAAAGTAATTATTAAACAAAAAAGGCTCAATTCCCTGAATTTGGAGTCAAATGATCTACAGATGATTTCAGATTTAGGTAATTTTAGGAAATATTTCAATTTTAGGGCCTCACTTCACCATTAGAGAAAGGGGGATTAATTAAATGATCTCCAAGTGCTTTCTAGCTCCAGAATCCACTATATACCTTGACAAATTAATTTAAAAGAAAAACCTAAAATGTACTGACATTAGGTCCAAGACAATTCCTCCATCATAAAAGCACCCACGTCTTCTCCAGACACAGAGCAATGGTATCTTCTAAACAGCAAGAACAAAAAAGCTTAATAGGATTTTCCTGCCTATTCCTTCTAGCTAACTACCTTGAATGTAATTACCTCCTATTCTTCAACTGTCTCTTATTTCTCTCTTTCAGATCTTACCATATAGGTTTCTTTTTCAATAAAGCCTGTCCTGACTCCTAAAATGTCCTGCTATTTTTTTTCTTAATTAACATTTTTTGGACTTCATTGTACTTACAACAATTTTTTATTTATTTGTACTTTTATTCAATCACCAACTCTCCCATTGTGGTGCAATCTTTAGAAGGGAGTCATATATGTGTTTGGTGTGGCTTTCACTGTTTTATGCCCTGACATAATGCCTAGCACATAGATGTAGTTCATTTATCCATGCATTTTGTATGTGAAAGGATAAACAATAAATGATGCAGGCATTCAGGAATTGCATAGATCACATGTGGCAATGGTTATTCACTTACCTCATTAAACACAGGATACATCACCGCATAGAGAGGCATAGAAACCATGGAAGTGGTCTCAGCTTCATTCTTCATCTCTTCCATTGTCATCCTCATTCAAAAGCCAGCTACAGTAGAAAAAGCAGTGCTAAAATGCAGAGGAATCTTCATTCACTGCAGTGTTTCTTTTCTCTCTTGGTGTGAAATGGGGAACAAAACATACACTGACCTAGTGAAGGAGGAACAGAAGACAGCAATTAACTATATTAAGGAAAAACAATAAAAATCAATAATTTTCCTCTCCAAATTATAGACTTTCTAATTTATGGAAAACTGACTTATTAGTATATTTTACCTGAACTCTGCTCAATAAGACATCTAGCTTTTCCTCCATAAACTCAAATATTGCCTCTTCCCATTGCTTACTTCCCTTGGTTAGGTACTACTTCACAAAGCAGTGATTCAAGAACTGCTTTAACCTGAACTTAAGAGTTCTCTATGGGGGCCAGCGCTGTGGCGCAGTGGGTTAACGTCCTGGCCTGAAGCGCCAGCATCCCATCCAGCTCTCTGCTACAGCCTGGGAAAGCAGTAAAAGATGGCCCAAGCCCTTATGCCCCTGCACCTGCGTGGGAGACCTGGCAGAAGCTCCTGGCTTTGCATTGGTGCAGTTCCGCCCGTTGCAGCCAGTTGGGAGTGAACCATCGGATGGAAGACCTCTCTCTCTCTCTCTCTCTCTCTCTGCCTCTCCTCTAACTTTGACTTTCAAATAAATAAATAAATCATTAAAAAAAAAAAAAGGTTCTCTATGAAGCATGGAATAATCATATCATTCTATCACCTACAATCTAGGATAAAAATATTAATGATTCATGATTATGTAATTTATACACAATTGTAACACAAAATTTATAATTTATAAGCATGAATAGAGAACCAAATTAAATAATTAATAAAGAACTAAACTGTTCAACATTTTCACTAAAACCTTTTTGCTATCTGTTTATCGATTTTTGTCACCTGAGAACAAGAAAAATAGCAAGTACCAAAGACTTAGACAAATCTTAAAACCAGGAAAATTCTACCAAATGTGAACCATTTGGGAAAACACATGTTACTTAATACTGCAATGCTTTTTGGTATTAGAAGAACTGGGCAATCTTTTCTCTAAATCTGACACAAAAAGTGAGAGATGGGCCGGTGCTGTGCACGGTGGGGTAATGCCCTGGCCTGATGCGCCAGCATCCCATATGGGCACCAGTTCTAGTCCCAGTTGCTCTACTTCCGATCCACCTCTCTGTTGCGGCCTGGGAAAGCAGTACAAGATGGCCCAAGTCCTTGGACCCCTGCACCCATGTGGGAGACCAGAAGAAGCTCCTGGCTCCTGGCTTTGGATCGGCACAGCTCTGGCCATTGCAGCCATCTGGGGAGTGAATCAGCAGATGGAAGACCCCTCCCCCCTGCCTCTTCTTCAAAGTGTAACTCTTTAAAATAAATAAATAAATCTTTAAAAAAAAAAGTGAGAGAGAAAAAAGGCTCACAGATGCTCAAAGTTTTGGGTTCAAATCAAGAATTCAACAATATAGAGATATTTTGAGAGTTTGAGAAATATGCTCCTTTTCAAAATACAACTACTTATTTCCTTTGCTAAGATAAAAAATATCCCCAATCATGAAGTGAAAGAGTATTAGTAGTGACAAATCTGTATTAAACAAATTCATTAATACTGAAAATTTAATACTACTTAAAAGGCATTTTCATACATAGAATAATTTTTACATGACTTTATCCTGCTCTACCAACTAGAGTGTGCTCATTTAAAGAGCTACACTCCTTCTATCTCAGGGCTCAGAATTAGCATTTCCTTAAACAGTCTCACTTTAGTCCATCTGGGGCATGAGATAACGCCAGCACCAAAGTTATTTTACTCCCAAACAAAAGGAGTGGCCAAACAGAAATTCTTGTTACTGGTATATGCAGTTCTTGGGTAGAAACAAGGTTTCCTAAGTAAATTCTACACTTAAAATATGAATAGATTGGTATTTTGTTGTTGTTTTCTCTACAGGTTCAATCTAGCACATAGCCCTTCACTTGGTCTCAAATTCTTATAATTCCCACAATCTCCCTTCCTAAAAAGGAGGCTATTCATTGATTATTTACTTAAATTTTCAACAAAATGCTCATGAACATTAAAAGAGTTTATTCATTCTAGATAGGATTAGGGTTAGAGTTAGGGTTATTTATGTTCCCATTTACAAGTATTTATGGTCCCACTTATAAATAAGTGTATTTCTTTCTACTATAAAGACCTTAGAGTCAGCACAGCAGGCACATAGCAGATACTTAATTGCTATTAAATAAATGAATGAGATAAGAGAAGGACAATTTATAAGTTGAATCAGTGTTGCTAATAATACTCTTCAAATATCAAGGTTAGCAAAATAAAAATAAACATAAAATCTAAAATGCCTAGACTCATTAATAATTAGTTTTTACCTTAAAAAAATTATTTGAGAGGCAGAGGGAAAAAGACAAGACTAAGCTGCCATCAGCTGGTTCACTCCACAAATGCCTACAGTGGCCCTGGGCTGAGCCAACGGTCAAAGCAAGGAACTCAATTCACATCCACTTGGGTCACCATTGCTACCTATGGGGTAGACGGTTGAAGATCACTGGCTTCTTAGCAAGAAGCTGCAGTCAGCTCCCTGAACCAGGTGGGTATCAAACCCAGGCACTCAGATTTGGACACAGTTATCTGAACGAAAAACATCTTAATTTCTAAGCCAAATGCCCACCCCTTACTTTGTTAGCCATCCCAAGCTCTTCTCACTATAGCAAACAGAGAATACAACCTTCAAATGATTACAAATAAAATCAGGATTCCAAAAAAAGAAATTTACAAGGAAATCAAGTTAAACTCAAGGTAACAGTGAACAAGTGTTTCAGTTCCTAAATGTTGAAAGATCTGAACTATCACAATTACTTCAGTCCCTATTAATACTTATTTGGGGACTGGTGTTATGGCATAGTGGGTTAAGTCACTGCTTACCACACTGGCATCCCCCATCAGAGCAATGGTTTGAATCCCAGTTGTTCCACTTCCTATACAGCTCTCTAATGCACCTGAGAAGGCAGCAGAAAATGGCCCAAGTTCTTGGGTCCCTGCTACCCTGTGGGAGACTGGGATGGAGTTCTTGGATCCTAGCTTTGGCCTGGAACAGTCCCATCCATGGCCATCTAGGGAGCGAACCAGTAGATGGAAGATCTCTTTCTCTCTACCTCTTTCTTGCTCTCTTGCTCTCACTCTGTCAAATAAATAAATAAATAAATAAATCTATCTTTTAAAAGTGCTCATTTGCAAGACTGCTCATTCAAAACCTTCAGAAAAGATTCCAGGGATCTGCATTTCCAGCAGGTAACTCAGATGATTCTTATAAACATGTCAGGCTGGGAACCATGGGGATGGCAAGCACAGTGGTTAGAGTCAGAAAAACTAGCTGCTAAGACCAATCTCAGGGATATAGATGAAACTGTTTGACTAAGCACCTGAGTTTACAGTTCAAATTTTGTGGAAGTCTCACTTACATTATATGCCTTATTTCTCTATTAGAAACAAAAAGAGGGTGAAATTGTATAATCTTAAAGGCCTTGTACTGGTTATCTACTGAAAGTTCAAAAGTAATTTCATGGGAATTTTTTTTTAAAGAAGCCTCACATTAGATCATAAAAATTACTTAAAAATTCGAGTAAAGATGTCCTCCCCAAAAGCTGGTTGATTCAGTGTTTCAAATAACTGACAAGCCATTGCTTCTTCTCAATATGAAAGCACCAAGAATATTACCCATCAGATTCCTAGACAAACTAGATTTTTTTTCCAAGATTCTATAAATCACAACCTATCTATTTCACACAGATGGAAAGGTTGGCACTTGCTATCATAACCTTCACATCTTTTAGGGCCTTCTCATGTTGAAATGCTATAGCTATTTCCAAATGATAAAAGATTTAGAGGAGGAAGCTGGTTGAGAAAAGCGGGGCAGAGGAATGCAGTAAGTGAGGGATGCTGAGACTAAAATGAACTTAAGTCTTTAGAATATATATTACCTCTCTCTCCTTCCTTCCTCTTCAAATTTTATTTTCTATAATTCAAGGTCTTCCATTCTACAGGCTTTCTCAATAAGGTTATGCATAACTTAAACCTCTCTGAACACGCACTAGTCAGTTTAGTAAACAGAGTTTTGCATTTAAGGGACATCTAGAAATAATCTCCTGTTCATTTGTGTAATTTATTGCACTTTGACTATATATGAAAAAGCACCTTCTCTCTCAGTATGTCACTTCACCTTTCTATGCTTAGGATTCTTTTTAAGATTGAGAACAATGGAGCTGTATACCTAAAAGAGATACAGTAAAAATGAGGCAATTTCTAAACCAAACCAGAAACTCTGTTAAATGGCTTTAGGTTATTAAGTACTGTATTTCTGCACTTCTAAAATACTACACAACTAAAGTAGACATTCCAAAATGAACTCTCACTTCATTGGGAAGTTTAACCCCCTCAATCAAACCTAGAAAGGCATCCTCTGTTAAACCACATCTTCCAGGTAGCTGATAGTACTAACTGGTTCAAGAGTGCTAGCTTTGTTTTTTCTCTTTTAAACAAGATAAAAAAAAAAAAAACAAAAAGACATAATCTTCAACACCTCAACATACACAACTGAAAAGAAAAGTATCTGCTAAGCCATTAAGAAGTCACAGAGGTTCTAACTAAAACACCATCTCAACTTCAATTAAAATGTCTTTGAGGGACCTGCACCTTGGCTCACTTGATTAATCCTCCCCGCCCACTGCACTGGCATCCCATATGGGAGCCGGGTTCTAGTCCCGGTTGCTCCTCTGCTGTGTGACCTGGGAGGGCAGTGTAGAATGGCCCAAGTGCTTGGGCCCCTGCACCCACATGGGAAACCAGGAAGAAGCACCTGGCTCCTGGCTTCGGATCGGCGCAGCGTCAGCCATAGCGGCCATTAGGAGAGTGAACTAACAGAAGGAAGACCTTTCTGTCTATAACTCTACCTGTCAAATAAAAAAAATGTTTTTGAAAACAAACACTGAGGCCGGCGCCCGCTGGGGCTCAATAGGCTAATCCTCCGCCTGTGGCACCGGCACACTGAGTTCTAGTGCCGGTCGAGGTGCCAGATTCTGTCCCTGTTGCTCCTCTTCCAGGCCAGCTCTCTGCTGTGGCCAGTGGAGGATGGCCCAGTGCTTGGGCCCTGCACCCCATGGGAGACCAGGATAAGCACCTGGCTCCTGCCATCAGATCAGCGCGGCAGCCATTGGAGGGTGAACCAACAGCAAAGGAAGACCTTTCTCTCTGTCTCTCTCTCACTGTTCACTCTGCCTGTCAAAAAAAAATAAAGAAAGAAAAAATAAAGAAAACAAACACTGGCAAATGAGAGCACCATGCCTCATGATAGAAAAGTACCTAAATGTAAAAGTGCTATAAATTTGACTCCATCAGCTTTATCATTCACTGTTAATCAGAAGGTGTTCCTTAACTGAAGAGCAGAACTGGCTCTAAATATATGCCTATAATCAGTCATTTCAAAGTTAAAATTTATTTTTCTATAGAGAGTTAAGGTTCTAAGAAAAACTTCAAAGTCTACAACATTACCTAAAATCAAATAAGAACAGAGTGTTTGAGTCATACCCAGAAACATTAAGAGTACTGTTACATGGGAGGTAGGGATAGTTTTCTTACTTATGACATGGGACTAATACCTCTCGCTTAAGATTGTTCTGAATATTAAATGCAGTTACAGATGAAGTGTTTAGAAGAGTGCATGCACACAGTAATTATTCAATATTAGCTATAATAATTAAGCACAGAAAAATGCACATGCAGTCTAATCTAGGATAACAGGATCAGATCTCTCTCGAAGACAGGCCTCCTCCACAACTCCTGAAAGCCAGATAAATGAAGGAAGACTATTTGAAAACTCTTTAAGATAGCAGACTTCCTAAAAACAAAAACAAAACCTTCTAATAAAATCCTATATATGAGAACAAACACACTAAATTGCTTATTCATCCAATAAACATATTAAGCAACTATTTTACCAGCCCCTCTCTTTCACAGGAGCTCCTAAACACCTCCTCCTCCATATCTGAGAACCACTACCCCAGAACAATCAGGACACAAACATTTTGACCAATGCATTATGAAGAATAAAGGTGGGTGACCCTAACAGTAAGGTTAACGGCTAGCAAAGGACATCTGGATCCATAATTTTTCATGCTTGAGTTCTAGTTCTCAAGCTCTAAAGAGTAAATTTACCCTTACTCTTGTCACACATGCTAATGAGTCCAAGAAACTTAAATGTGAAGACATTTAAATGTGAAGAGATTTTAAAAGCAAAAATAGCCATTATATATTATCTAATTCACTCTCCAAGTTTTATAATTTAGAGACAAAAATTCAAAGAAATTCACATTAAAAACAAAGGTGGGCACTGTGGTGGAGTGGGTTAAGCTGCAGCCTGGCACACCTTCTGTGATGCCTGCATCCTCTATCTGATTGCCAATTCAAGTCACAGTTACTCTGCAATTCTGATCTAGCTTTGTGCTAATGCACCTGGGAGGCAGCAGATGGCCTAAGTATCTGGTTTCCTGCCACCCACATGGAAGACCTAGATGGATTTCCTGGCTCCCAGCTTAGGCCTAGCCCAGTACCAGCTGTTACAAGCATCTGGGGAGCAAACCAGTGGATAGATGGATGGATCTCTCTATCACTCCACCTTTCATATAAATAAACCTAAAAAAAAAAAAAAATGGTGATATGTATTTTAACCAAACATGCTACTATGGCCTATTGATCTGCCAGTCTGACCTACTACTAGTAGACTAACCTACCCTCTGTGTCATCCACAGCTCAACCAGCATATAGTCAAGAACCCCAGAAACAAAATACAAATATCTAGAAACTGAAGAGGGCATGTGGCTGTTTCAATAGAGGCATTAGAACACACAGCAGCACAAGTTTGTGGATCTCCAATTTGGTTAGCTGAGATTTGACACCATAAAAGTTCACTCCATCATGTCAAGTGTACACTCTTACATGTTTTGGGGAATGCTGTTTCTTAATACTGAAATCTATAAAATGGACAGGAAGTAATTATTTATTATTTTTTTCCACATGCAAATGTACCTTATAGAGCAGGATAAATGCTCAGATTTCTAACAGAAAGACCCAAGTTTGACTTTTTTGCTCAGTTATGTGATACTACTTAAATAACTTAATCTCTCTGAATTCAATGGGAAATAATTAATGTAAGTAATGACTCAAGTACTAACTTCACAAGGTTGAGTACTGAATGTATATAAAACAATACAGTGGCTGGTATGCCTTTTAAACTTAATTCATTTTGATACAGACATTTTATATACAATTCCATGAACATGACATGTGAACAGGCTGTAGCTAGGGTAAGACAAACCAGACACCTAGAGCACAAACTCTGACTTTCTTGACATGCTGAGTTAATGCCTAAATTTGCACCTTAGATGTCTCTCTTGCCTCATCCTAGTTCTGTACCTACATAGCATATACAAGTATGGTCTTAATATTGATATCACAGTGTCATAAAGGCCGCTTTATAAAGGCCACAGCATATTTTCACAACCTTTTCTTCCCCATTTGCCAAAAGGTTTGTAAATTATTTGGGTCACCAGAAGTCACATATACTCGCATCATCCAAAGAAAAAAAAAAAGTTTTTATAACAAAAATACTTCCAGGAGGCACTAAATGTTAATATTAGCCCCAGATAACAAAATCACCTCTGGCTCATGTGTTTAACATTGGGTGCTAATGAAGCAAAGGTTCTATCTTGATGATGCCATTTAATTTCACCTTTAGCTCCCAACTGATCTTAAATGCAAATGCTATCAGTCACAAAAAAAGAGGGAGACAGAATGGTTACCTCTTTATATTATATTTACAGTTCCTCCCCTAATCTTCACTTTGCAAAAGTTTAATTCATTTTCCAAGGAAGTATATTCAAAATTAAGGTAGAATCCTGGAAGTACACCATTTTCAAAAATACCAAAATGCCAACGTAATATGGATAAAAACATCCACAAAGCATGTCTGAATAAAAGACTATAGCATTATTCAAAATCCTTTGGAATTAAGAGAGTCTTGTGACAATCTGAAAGGGTATAGGGAGCAGTTGCTGCCTAGAGGCTGGGTCTGACTCATTTAACATTCCCAACTGGCTTTAGCTGTAGTAACTTATATAACTCTGGGATGACAGCTAGGGTGTAACATTGTAGGATCTTGTCATTCCTTACCTCCAACCTCAGTTGGATTCCAGGTCATTCTAACTTAAGATCAGATGGCTGAATAAGGCAGGGAGAGATATTTCAAAGTGGGACCAGAATTCAAATTTCTTCTTCTCAGCAATGGCCCAAAATTATCAAATGAGAAAGGCTAAATGCCCATACAATGAACTTCCATCCCCCCTTTTTTTATCTAGTAAAGTATAAACTCCACAAAGAGAAATCTTATTAATTTTTGTATTTCTTAACATGTAGCATAGTACTCTGCATAGTCAAAGACAGCAAAGGTGCTGGAGACTTTGTGATGAAAAGTCAGATGTAGTCCATGCCCTTGAGGTTGTACAGCCTTGCAGGGAATAGACAGCAAAGAAATACAATGACATGTCAGGATGCTGTGTTGTGTAAGACTCCAGGGAGCACATCTGTGTGATGTTATACACTCACTTACATAACTTACACAAGTTCAAGGTACAACATTTTTTATAGAAGACAAAAAAGAGTAGCCAGCGCCACGGCTCAATAGGCTAATCCTCCGCCTGTGGTGCTGGCACACCGGGTTCTAGTCCTGGGCGGGGTGCCGGATTCTGTCCTGGTTGCCCCTCTTCCAGCTCAGCTCTCTGCTGTGCCCCGGGAGTGCAGTGGAGGATGGCCCAAGTCCTTGGGCCCTGCACCCACATGGGAGACCAGGGGAAGCACCTGGCTCCTGATCAGCGCAATGCGCTGGCCGCAGCGCAATGGCCACGGCAGCCATTGGAGGGTGAACCAACGGTAAAGGAAGACCTTTCTCTCTGTCTCTCTCTCTCTCTACTCTGCCTGTCAAAAAAAAAAAGACAAAAAACAAAAACACTGAAATTCCATTCCATCAGTCCCAGAATGAGAAAGTTAAAAGACACAAGGATCTGCTATACCCCTAACAGACTGAAAGCCACTGGACCTCTCATAGTGAGCAGCTCACACAGCAACTATGACTAACTACATGTATAATATATGCATTTCTTTTCTAACATGGTCTGAGTAACAAGTCAAGTATTTCACATAGCATTGAAAGGAAAACTAATCTATTCCAACCATAAAGAAAAACTGTCTACATTAAGGTTGTCAGTCAACAGATTAATAAGTCAAGTTTGAATAGTAAGTAATATCTGCCTGCTACAATAAAGATAGTCTGTCACTGCAATACTAAGGTTAACTGTCTTCCAATGGAATTCGATCACTAACATCATGTTTACTACAATGGCTAAAAACATGATCTCTTGAACCAGCAGCCTAGATTCAAACCCTAATTCCAAGCAATTACTGGTCTTGTGACCTTGAGCAAGTCCTTTAACCTCTTTGTAGTTTCCTCATTTTTTTCTTTTTTGGACAGGCAGAGTGGACAGTGAGAGAGACAGAGAGAATGTAGTTCCTCATTTATAAATGGGGATAATAGTGCTCTACCTCACAGGGTTGTAAAATTACATGACATCACTTAAAAACCTCAGCATGAGGCCAGTCACTCAGCTATTACTTCATAACTTCTGGCCAAGATATCAGATACCAGTTCTTTCCAAAGTAGATTTAAGGTAATTTCACACATACTATATACTCAATAAATACATGATAAGTAGATGAACCCAAGGATTATTACTATGCAACTTAGACTTACCTCTGGCTAACTTATTTCCAAGGGACTGGGCTAAGTGGCAATGACTACCATTTTATATGTTCCACTCTTGTTACCTAGTAAGTCCTCAGCTTGCTTTATTTCCTTTCTCTCCATTTCCTCTCTCTTCCTTTCTCTCTTTAGTAACCCATAGAGCAACATCTAATTCTAGGTAACAGTGTAAGAACAAAATTGAAGAGATTCGAATCATTTTTAGGTAGTTACAAATCTGGTTATCCGTGTCAAAAAGAAGGGTAACCTTGAAAAATAAGATATTAACATCACAATATACCCAAGTTATATTTAAATTTTTTAGGGTGAGAAAACAACTTCATAGAGACAAAAATGAACCACCAAACCACACTGCTTATGGTCAGCAAATAAAATTTTTCTCATTGCTGCAATAAAGATGCTTTCACTTTGTACACTGTGTGTTCATGCATGAATATATAGTCCTAAAGCATAAGGCTCTAAGACTGCAACTTTGACATTACAAAGGCAGTAACATACATAATCACACTATTTAAATTCTACATCACTTTTAGTTTATATTACAGGGAAACAATTATTTAACAGAGAACTGGTCTAAAATCTTAGTAACATTACCTATCAAAATAATCTTAACACTACAATAACATATGAATATAATAAGTAGTAAATGAAGGACTGGCACTATGGCATAGAGGACTAAGCCTCCACCTGCACTGCTGGCATCCCATATAGGCACTAGATCCTGTCCAGGCTGCTCCTCTTCCAATCCAGCTCTCTGCATATGGCCTGGGAAAGCAGTGAAAGATGATCCAAGTGCTTGGGCCCTAGTGCAACCAGTGGGAGACCTGGAAGTGGCTCTGGGCTCTGGATGGGTCCAGCACTGGCCGTTGCAACCATTTGGGGAGTGAACCAGCAGATGGAGGACCTTTCTCTTTGTCTCTCCTTCTCTCTTTAACTCTCTCTCAAATAAACAAACAAAATCTTAAAAAAATAAAATAGTACATCAGTTCTATCTTCCACATACTGGGTACGCTAGGTAAATACGAAAATTTTATCCACGATCCAAATGACATTAGAATTGACTTTTAAGAAAGTTTAAGACCTAGTAAAGAATTATATTCAGTAACAAAAATGGAGAGGGTTATCAATTTTAAACCCAAATACCAACAATCACTTTTTCAGTATCTTGTGGAAAAGTGAATCAGAAAATCCACGAATATATATAAGACTAAAGCAAATTAGGGTTGTTGAATTTCTTCCATTACTGTGGTACTGTAACAGGCTATAAAATGTTTTCAAAACCAAAACCTAACAAAATGTATTCCTGAGATTCAGTCTGCATGTTTTTAGAATGCTGTTCTTTTTACCATTACAAGTCTCTAGACTTAAGGCAAATAATACATTAACTGAAGAGCCTCTCAATAATTATGAATTTTTTCAAGAAGCCCAATATACAAGTTACTCTGAAACAAGAACTACTCAATTTCACAAAGTCACCTTACAGAAAGCAAGTGATTAATAAATATAAAATTGACAGGAAGATAGTTAACAACAAAAAAAGAAGCAAGCAAACAAAAAGATAAGAGACAAGGGAAAGGCCGGCACCACGGCTCACTAGGCTAATCCTCCGTCTTGTCGCGCTGGCACACCGGGTTCTAGTCCAGGGCGGGGCACCGGATTCTGTCCCAGTTGCCCCTCTTCCAGGCCAGCTCTCTGCTGTGGCCAGTGGAGGATGGCCCAAGTGCTTGGGCCCTGCACCCCAGGGGAGACCCAGGAGAAGCACCTGGCTCCTGCCATCAGATCAGCACGGTGTGCCGGCCGCAGCACACTGACCGCGGCGGCCGTTGGAGGGTGAACCAACGGCAAAGGAAGACCTTTCTCTCTCTCTCTCTCTCTCTGTCCACTCTGCCTGTCAAAAAAAAAAAAAAAAAGAGAGAGAGACAAGGGAAAAAGCACCATCGTTTCCACACAGAAAGCTCCCTATCCTGATTTCAGAAACCTCAAATACAAAATGAAGATCATTCCAAAATTTTTATTAAATATCTGTAAAGAACGCCTTTGTATCCTTTAAATTTCTTAAGCATGTTCCCACATGCTTTAATCCTTTATGAAGGCAGGAAGCTATCTCTTTTATTCATTTCTGAATTTGTTTCTAGCAAAGTGACAGAAGCGCTGTGAATCAATATAGTCATTTATTCATTCAGCAAATATTTACTGAACACTTATGTTGTGCCATGTACCATTTAAGTACAGGAGTAGGATACACGACAAACCAGAGAGCCCTGCTCAGGTAGCTTAAAGTCCAGTGAGGGAAACAAATATTTACCAAATAAATCAGAAATAATTAAGATTCTCTTGTGATGATGCCATAAAGCAGTACAGAGTATAGTGAAGATACAGTGGAGACCTATTCTGGTTTTGGAAAGGAGCAGTTCAAGGTCAGGGAATGCTCCCTTTAGGAATGACATTTAAAATGAAACTTGAAAAGTGTCTAGGATTTGGTCAAATTTGAGAACAGCAAGAGAACAGTCCAAGCAGTGAGACAAAACATGTGCAAAGGCCCTGAAGTCAGTAAGGACTTAAGTATTTAATAACTGAAAGGTTTGACAAATGAGAAAGGCTGGAGATCAAAGCATAAGAGACAGAAGATATACTATCAACAGTAAATAAGAGTCAGAAGGGTTATAACCCTTTTTTTTTTTTTTTTGACAGGCATAGTGGACAGTGAGAGAGAGATACAGAGAGAAAGGTCTTCCTTTGCTGTTGGTTCACCCTCCAATGGCCGCCATGGCCAGCACACTGCGGCGCACCACGCTGATCTGATGGCAGGAGCCAGGTGCTTCTCCTGGTCTCCCACGGGGTGCAGGGCCCAAGCACCTGGGCCATCCTCCCCTGCACTCCTGGGCCACAGCAGAGAGCTGGCCTGGAAGAGGGGCAACCGGGACAGAATCCGGCACCCCGCCCAGGACTAGAACCCGGTGTGCCAGCGCCACAGGTGGAGGATTAGCCTAGTGAGCAGCAGCACCAGCCGGCTTATAACCTTTGAACACTTAAGTCACATTTTGTGTTTTGCTCACCAAAAGGAAATAATCTCAGAAACTAAGTCCTATTCCATAATATTAAAGATGCAGTTAGAAGACCCAGATTATGCACGCCTTGTTCCCACCAGTTACCAGCTACATGACCTTGATCAAGTCAACCCAACTGAATCTCTTCAGTCTTTTTAAAAAGGCACTCCACCTATGCCATCTACTGAGACTACAGTGATAAATACAACACAGCCTCTCTTCTTCTATCTGTAAACCCCAAAATGAGAACAAATGTGGATATTGGTAAGGTGCACACAGGTGCACACATCACTCTGTGAACTCTCTTAATTATCCAATGTGCAAATGATCACCATACTCAAGCATGTGGCCGGAAGATGATAAATGTAAGAGAAACATCCCAATGACATTCCAGCAGAGGTGAAATATCAAAATTGAAATGAATCTCAGAGATAAAGAAAAATTCATGGTAAACTGAACCAAGAACAAAACTGATAAATGCTGAACAAGTACATTATATTAACTTATTTCCAAAATTTCTCTAGTTCAAAACCCCCTTTCATAACCTCACAGCTGCATGCCAAAAGTCAGAACTCATTTCACACGGTCCCCAAGAAAAGCAAATATTTACACCGCCACCTAGAAAATATATTAACATTCTTGCTTACCACCACTTACTAATGCATCTATGGTCTACTTAAACTACTTCACCTTTCTAATTTGACACAAAGCCGGTTAACTCCACACAGTTTTCCACCTGTTTGGTTGACTCTTTCTTACAGGTGCACTATTTTGTTCATGGTGCTTATTATTCCCGATTTCACTTGATTCTATACTATCATACCTCTCCTTATATTTTAAAGTTGTATCAATTTCCAGACAATCTTAACTTCCATAATATGGGAATATGATACATTTGATCCTAGAAAATGTTGCTGCATTTAAAAATTACACACGTTGTTAATATTAATAGTATGTTCAAAATACAATGTATTTCAATGGTCAACTTAGATAACAATAAACCATGACAGATGATTGCCAACTACAGATTATTTATGAATATAAGCTTAATCTGAAAAAAATCCTGACATCATTGAACATATTCCTACATTTCTATTAAAAAAAAAAACTATTCAGTATTAATACTGAGGAGCTGTCCTGGGTCATAGCAATTCCAGGGGATAAGACTGGGAGAGGTGCATTAGTTTCTGCTCCATATGAAATGTGTCCTGCTTTTCCATTCTTTAATACAAACTAAGAATGAATTAAAAGTCACAGATAGGGGCTGGCACTGTGGTGCTGCAGATTAAAGCCCTGGCCTGAAGTGACAGCAGCCCATACGGGTGCAAGTTCTGGTTCCAGCTGCTCCACTTCTGATCCAGCTCTCTGTTATGGCCTGGGACAGCAGTAGAAGATGGCCCAAGCCCTTGGGCCCCTGCACCCACGTGGGAGACATGGAGGAAGCTCCTGGCTTCAGATTGGCACAGCTCCGGCAGTTGTGGCCATCTGGGGAGTGAACTGTCAGATGGAAGACCTCTCTCTCTGTCTCTACCTCTCTCTGTAACTCTTTCAAATAAATAAAAATAAATCTTTAAAAAATTTTAAAAAATAAAAGTCACAGATGATGCTGAGAAAATTAAAATATTAAGAGCCTGATTCTTTTATTGACACACACAGAATCAAAGAGGGGAAAAGCAAATGAATCTCAAAAATATGTCATCTTCAAGAAATGCAATGTTATCTTCTTTTCTAGTAATGAGCACACTAAACTCCCCTTAATGCTGCATTATTTGAAAGAAAAAAAAAGTGTACAGTAAGTTTTGTGAAAGAATTCCATCCCCACTGTTCTCAGTTTTACAACATGAGAGTGAAAAAACCACCTAAGGCAGGAAGGGAAAGGACTATATCCTTTCAACAGTAAGGATGAATACATTGTTTAAATGACTTTCTCCTATTTCACTACCTACTTTTAAAAATGGACTGTGGGAGAAGTCGATCGTTAATATAGCCCCAATAAAGGACAAAATACGTAACTGATACTGATCCTTTTTATTTTTCCAAAAGGTCAGAGAAAGTGCTTCAGCGAGGAATTTCATCTCAGTTCAGAAAAAAAAAAAAAAAGAGAAAAAAAAGGCACTCTTCAATCACTCATAGCTTCTTAGAAATCCATAAAATACCATTACTTTGTCACTTCCTCCACCTTCCTCAAGAAACACGGCCCATCTCCGCACTTGGTGACTCCGCCGGCATCTCTGTCCCGTTCAGGAGCTGGACTCCAACAGGACCAAGTCCCTGCCCGTGTGACCTTGGGCACGTCATTTACTCCCTCAATTTCTTCAACAGCATCCTGACGGGAAAGCTCTTCGAAAGCAGTTACAGCCGTAAACAAACCTATCTTGGGCATCACACCCCCAACAGGGCCGCGCGGTTCTGCTCAGGGACCCCATCTCAAAACGCTCGGAATCCGCAGATCTGTCAACATTTGACTCTTCCTACCCCGTTCTCCTCTTCCTTCAAAGGGCATAACCCCAGTCACCCCCGAGCGAAGACTTCCCAGCACCCCCTCCTTCCCCAGCCACACTGACGAAGCAAGGGGGAAACAGCAGCCTCACCTCTCCCGCCCCAAGCCACACCTTCGGAGGACCCCACCCCAGGCACATCCGCCCTCTCGCCTCTCGGGGGGAACCAGAGGCCAACCTCGCCCTTCCCCTCCGCCCCCACCTAGAGCACACTTCCTGGAGGCGGCCAGGCCCGAGCGGGGCGGGCAGGCGGCATTTACAAACCCGCTTTACGCCACTCGCGTAGGGTAACCTCGCTTACGCCCATAGGGCCCCGCTCCCAGCCCCGTCCGCTCCGCCAGCCAGAACCAAGCCCGAGTGCCTCAGCCCCGGCCCCGGGGTGACCCCAGACCTCTTCCACCCCGCGCAGAGACGCGGGGATAGGGGCAGAACACCCGCACCTTACCGGAAACTGAGGCACTGACTTCACTTCCCACCTTTGGAGCCCTCTTCAACTCCCGGATCAATTCACTCCGGCGACGCCGGAAGGACCCGAGAGGAACCAGGCGTTGTCCGGAATCCTGCCCAGCCGGAGAGGCGCAGTGGCCTATGGGGACTCGTAGTCTCGCTCGCCGGCGTCGTCTGCAATTTCTGCGCTCCTAGGACTACACTTCCCGGCAGGCCATGCGGCAGAGCCTAAGGCGATGGGTGGGGACACTCGTAGCCAATAGTAGGAGAGTTCCCGGCCTTTGCGGGAGGCGGTGAGAGGGAGAGAGAGGGTGCAAGGCTAGGGGAGGAAGGGCGGGGCCGACTCTCACCTGCGCCAATCAGGGTGCAGGGTCGGCCCCGTAGGCGCCTCACCCATGGAGGGGGCGGGCGGGCGGAGCAGAGGACGGAAGCGGGTGGGGGGGCCCGAGGTAGGGAACGTGGGGCCGGTGGGATGAGTCTGCCGCGCGGGCAGAGAGGGAGCCTGGAGTGCAGGGAGTGCGGGGACGCTCCGCGGCCGGGATAAGCAGCTCCGCCGAGCCCCAGACCAGCGGGTAGGAGAGGGATGGGCTGAGCCTGGACTACCTGCGGAGGTGCCAGGGCGCGGCAGGGAACTAGTCCAGGTGTGAGAGCGGGGAGAGGGGTGGGAGGAAAGGGGGCCCCGGTGCGAGGAAAGCGCTAGAGCAGCTTCCAAAGTGCAGAGAGCGGGCAGGGACCCGGCGGCAGCCGCAGGAACAGCAGGGGGAGGAGCAACAGCTGCCCAGTTCGCCAACTGGAGGAGGGAGAGGCGGAGCTTGGGTCCCTGTGGAAGCCGAAGGCGCAGCCTGGACCGTAGTTTCCCGGGAGAGACCCGAGCAGGAGCGGGAGCTGAGCGAGTGCAGTCCCTTCGAGCCTCAGCTCCAGCCGTCCGCCGAGGGTGGCAGGTGTGCGGGAGGTAAGCGGGGGCGCGTTTTCCCGGGCGTCCGCACACTGCCCGGGAGGAAGCATCTTTGCACAGAAATTGCAGCAGGGCACAGCTTAGACCGTCTGCCTTCGGCTGGAAAAACCGGGGCAAACCCTTTCGGGTGAAAGATGCACATTTTTGGACTTTGAGGAGGAAAAAAAAAAAAGAAAAAGAAAGGTCGCTTGACCCTGGGTATAAAGGGTGTGGTTAGTGTTTTTGGTTTGAGTTGCACGATTCAAACTGTTGTGGGAGGTCTCGAGATTGAGGGAACCCCTACTGATTGAGGACAGGGTGGACTGTATTCTGGATTGGTACGTAGCTGGTAAAAAGCAAACGTCTCGTCGTTGATACAGAATTACTTCCGAACTGTATCCCTAGAAAATAACTTTGCGTTCTTCCTCAGCTCTGCGGGTACGTTAGATGCTGAGATTGTCCGCTGCGGACCTGTTATCCAAGGTGGTTGTAATGCAGGTCCGTAGAATTCCGAGATCTGTATTAAGCTAATGCAGTCAGGAACAGCGGGATAGGATGGGTGCTCCCTGAACCTGTGGGAAGTATAACTTTTGCCAGTAATAGTGTAAAAATGTGTTTTAGTGGATGGGCACTTAGCTTTCCTTCCAGCGACTCTGGGATATTGGAACAAAGACCTGGACTCAGCCTACAGTGGGAACATATGGTGTACATCATTGCTGCTCCTTATTCGCTCATTTGTGTCCAGTGATATGTGTACATTTCAAAAAACAAGAGGACAAGGAAAGCTGTCTGAGGATCTTTTCTGTGTTTAGTGCGTATGTGCTAAATGTTTACCCTTTGTATGAGTTATGATGGGTTCAGGTTAAAAACATCATAAAATAAGAGTTTATTCTCGGAATTAAGCCATGTGTATATTTCTTTGAATGTAATTATAATAGTACTTAAGGGTGGAAAGATGGTGTAGATGGAAATATGCTGAAGATGAAAGGTGCATCTAGCTTTGTGTAACTGACAAAAATTGCAGGCTTTTCTCCTTAGAAAAGTAGTAGGATCTCTGTGGTGAGTTCATTTTCATTTTCTTTGTGTTACAGAGTTCCCCAGATTACAAGGCTTTTAATCATTGTAGGGTATTGCAGCACATTTTGTTCTGAAATGCCTTTACTGTGATAGTTGTATATTTCAGTCTGGGAATACTTTCATCTAGGTTTTTTTGAACTAGGGTCAATAAAATGGAGTAATTATCTTTTACTTTCAAGTTTTCCTGATTTACCTAGGATTTTCAATTTTATTTTTGTCCTGCACACATTTGTTTTTGAAAAGAAATGGCTCAAAGGAATTCTCTGTTTAAAGTTCAGTCCTACTGAGTGCTACTACTGAAAAGCTTAAGTGACTTACCAGTATATACGTACTCCATCTTTCCCACACTCACACTGCAGAACTATGGAGACAGACAAATCTTAGCAAAATAGCTGCTCTTAGATTGACCCGGAGCTGATCAGGTAAGTATTAGCAGCAACAAAGAGCTTAGGAGAATGAAAAAGCAACTGTAGCCACTAAAATTAGCAGCCATGGTAAGAGTCAGATTTTTGTCTTTGCTACACCATTGGAGAATCTTATTAATCCACATAGCTGCTATGACTCTGTAAAATTATTTTGGTAGGAAAAACTGGGTACTAGGGTTTAGTGAGGCTTGGAAAAAGATCACATTTGCCCTTGTTATTTGTGATTAAGTGGATTGTCCTGAATCAGAATCTCCTATTCTCTTGTAATCTGTACTACTAATTCATTTTATGAAACTCAATATTTACTGTAGCCAGGTTATTTCCCTCATGTAATAGTAATGATAATTCATTTTATACTGGCAACGGAGTTCTTACAAAGCCTTTATCAAGAGATATTTTTGCAAGAGTTTTGTTGACAATAACCAAGCATATGAATAGAAAATAAGTATCAAAAAGGTTGAAATTCAGATATACTTTGAAACCCAACTCTTTATAGGTCTTCTGCTCTGAGGTATATATAAAGACGAGAATCTCATCAGAAAGGATTGAGTTTGTAGTATTAAGCTACTGAATTTTTCACGTGTTTCCAAGGTTTTGATCCTTTTTATTGTGTCAATTAGAGAAACTGGGTTGTTATATCTTTTGAGAGTAAGAAGATCATGCTTTTATGTGAGAGAAAAACATTAGCAGTGTATGGTGCTTAGACATTTGTTTATTACCTTGAACTCTTGACTGATCTTAATTGATATTCACATTCCATCTTCAACTTTTCTTGATTGATATTGAGAAGTTCACTATATATCACTTTATAAGTATTTATAAAGTAATACCTATGTTAAAAGCATATTTACATATTTTCTTGATTTTTGCTGCTATATTTGTCTATCAGTGAGTATATGACATGTAGAGAAGGAAGAGCCACAGAGTACAGAATGTCTCTCTTGAATGGAAATTGCTCTGATGTTATTCTTTATCCAAGACTCGGTTAATTTCAAATTACAGTATATCTTGGATTCATCTTTCAATTTAAAATTCTGACTCAAAGCTTATTGAGTAAAAATAATTGAGTAGCATAGGTTTCTAACAGGAGGATTCACTGATGCGTGCAGCATAAAAGAACAAGCTGTAAGTGGTCAAATTCTAAGGGTTTTGGTGAGGAGACACAGGAGGATAGACATGAAGAAAGCTGAGAAACATACCCTCAGCAAGAATGAAAAGAGATATGATACTTTTTGTAAAATGCCTATGAGGGATTCCATGCCCTTTTCATTCCATTCATTGATTTCTAGAGACTTTGGCTGGAGACATTATTTCAGAATTTTCATTTTAGCTGGAATCAGAGTGATATTAATTCTTTAGATTTTGAGTAATCACAGTAATTATAGGTTATTAAAGTATTAAAGATTCTGTTTGTATGCATTCAGTTGTAAGTAAAACATTATTCAGAAAAATGTGACAATGAAGTGAAAAGCTGAAGTAGTGGTTTCCATCTTATAACAGATATACTTGAACCAGAGAAGAATGAGCCAGAGAGCCCCTTTCCTTTGATTTTCTGTTGTTTTCCCCCCCTTTTCTCCTTGAATTTTTTCCATCCCTTCCTTTCTTTCCTTCTTGCTTTCTGTAAATTCATAAATTTAAAGGAATTATGATCAACTGTTTTGTTTGTTTTGTTTTGTTTTTAATCTTACCTTTAATATTTCCAGAATTTAGTCTTTAAAGTTTGGAAAATGTATTTCATGTAACAATATTATTAGCTCCTAGTGACCACATATGTCTTTTCTCTCTGGCTAGTCTTGAGCATTTTATGTCATGCTCAGCATAACCACTTATTGAATTAGAACTGTTGGCCAACAATAATGTATACCTTGGTATATTTTGCACTGTGATAGACCAGAGTCAGTTGACCTCACAGAAGGATTACTATGCTGAAGTCTTTCTGAGAATGTCTTGTTCTACTTAGCTTTTGCAAAAGTATTGATTGAACAAAATTTGATTCAGAATGTGGGTACCATGAAGACATCATAACTTTGAGTGTCAATATTTTTAGATTCATCTCAGAGATAGGGAACATGGATGAGAGGAAAGGGCTCTCCTACTGGTGGCATCCTAGGTCTACATTATATAGCCAGGGAATCACAGACATGGGCTTACCACCATTCAACCTTACTGGAGATACTATGTTTATTGACGCTTATCTTGAGAAAGCATATTTCATTCTATAAATACTGAATTTGTCCTTCCATTTTTCTGTTAAGTCTCCACCATAAAAGATGTTAGACTGATTTTGTTTAAGTGCATGTGGAGTTGGGCATTTATTGTTTTTGCATTTGACCTTCCGGAAGTAAATTAATCTGACTAGTGTTAGAATTAAGAATTCAGTATGTTTTCTCCCTCATGATTTGAAGACCTGAACAGTTCTAGTTCACTGTTCTTTAATTCTTTCTAGTGAAATTAATAGAGGCAGATATTTCACTGTTTTTGTTTGCTTTTTTAGCTTACTTAATACTAGCATGCTGATGGTTACGGATTGGTTGAGAACTGATGATTAATCTTCCTCGTTCATATTCCTTTGGCTTTATTCTGAATGGTTAGCACCGTGCTTTGTGTAGTTAGCTGAGTTCATAACTCTCTTCATCACCAGATACGTAGTCTCTTTAAAACTGAGATTCATTGACCTTTGGACTTAACCTTGAGAGTCTTACACATGGTCCACATTGTGTAGGTTGCAGTGGTTTAACTGTTTGGCAACCTGTAAGGAAACATCAATTTTACAAACAAGTACAACTAGAAGAATGAATTTTTCTCAAACATATGTTTTAGGACCAGATTTAGTCCTATGCCCAAAAACACTTGCTGATATTATAGGTCTGAATGAATAGAGCAAAGAATGCTATTAAATGCAGTCTTGTATCCATGTATGGGCTTTAGGTACAGGTTTATTCATTGGGTACTGTTGGAATTTTGGTGGGCTCTTCTGTCTTTGCATCTAAAATTCTGCTGACTTTAAGTAACATCTGCTACACACGTACTTTTTTATGCCTTTTTTTACTTAACACATAGAAATAAAGACAGAAAAAAAAACAGATAAAAGTAGTATGAGGCTTTATCTTAACTAAAAATTAACTGATATTGAATGTTCTATTTTTAGTTAAATAAATACTAATGGTTAATAAACCTGAGTCACAAGGGTATATTTCATCTTTGGGCCATTTTAGGAAAGAGATACATTTTAAGAGCAGGTGTTAATGGCGCTCACTGCTGGCCTTCAGTGCAGCTTAACTGCTAAAGCTTGCGTGGTTCCTGCAGCTCCAGCCACTGCTTGGAGGCCCCCTTCTGGTTTGATTTAGGAAAAGAACCTTCTGAGCTCCTCACAGCTCTTTAGTGTGCAAAAGAAAGCTGATGGAATTTATTTTGATTTAATAACCTCATTTTCCTAAGTGTATTGTTTTTCCCAGACATATCTCACACCAGAGTTCCCAGTAGCAGGAGCTCAAATGTCACAAAATGATTTATACAGCACAACCTAGCAATTCAATGAGTACTAATCAACTTGTAGTCCATTTCTCCCCAGCATCTTGGATTTTTTTCGGTGCAGCTGGAAGAGCTCACTGGAACACTTCTGATATTTTATCTATATTAATTACTTCTGTCATTTCTAGATAACCTAAGTTTTGTTGTTTGCTTTTAGGTATTTTAACCCTACTTAACCTGAAAAGCTAATTTGATTGGTTTTTCTCCCTACCTTTCAGTAAATTGATATACGTATTGTATTATGATGTTTAATTTTGTGTACTTCACAAAGTATTTTAAGATCATTTAAGCAATTAATGTTTATTAAGAGAAATCAACCTTCCAGTGAAGAAACCACTGGCTAGTATCCTATATTGCTTACAGATATTAAATCATATATTCCATGTCTAGGGAAGATTAAAACTATCTTATATCATAAATCCTTTGACATATAATACCAGATGACATTTGTACAGTACCATCGTTCTCACAGCTACTTAACATTGGAATAATTTTTGTTTGGGCTAAATCAGGAACATTTTAAAAGTCATATGATGAATTCTTGAGCATAATGTATATCAAATTGAAGTAAGAAAAGTAATTCTGTATTTCAGAGTTTCTGCTATGTTTGTAAAGCCCTAATAATATTAATAAAATTAACATTTTAAAAGATTTGGAAAGAAAACTTCAGGATTATCTTAAAAGCATTTTATTCCTCACATTATGTGACTCCAAACTGAATAATAATTTTAAAAATAGCTTTAAATTACACATCACTTAGCAGTGCTTTCAGCTGCAAGTTTTAGGCACACTAACATAAAACAATAGGGTTTATTTTTCTAGAATAAGAATTCTAAATTCTAGAATTTAGAGCTTTCTGTAAGATAGTTGCTTCTGCTATTCTAGATATCACATTCTAGTTGAAGGAAAGAAGAAGGTGGACTGGCTATACCTATTGAGTCTTTCTCTTGATCAGGAGATAAAATCTTTCCCCGAAGACTTCCAGCAAAAGCCCACTGTGCGCTTCCTGGCCCATGTCATGTGGCTACCCCTAGGTTTAAGGGCTGTGAGATAGGAAGGACTTTTCACCTCTGTGATTAGGGGGAGTCGGGAGCAGGGAACAGAGGTCTGAAAATGACTTTTGCATATCTGTCCATAGGCTCTGTCATAGTCTGATTAAAACCATGTTAACTTTAAATGTTGTTTGTCTCCTTCTATAAACTTGCTGCTGGTTTTGTGTGTGTTTAATTGGAGTTCTGTGTTTTTGTTTTATTTGATAGAAGATTACCAAATTCAGCTGTCTAAAGGCATTCCTTGGAGACCAATGTTATCTTTGGTAAAAGGCCACTGGTATAAATATTTTTCTGTAAAATTTGATGATTCCGTTATACATCTGCTTTAAACCTTAAGATATTAAAGAATCTGTTTGTATAGATAGCACTAAAATATGAATATAATGCAAATGAAAGAAAAATTGAATGTTAGGTAATCCTTTTAGGAAGATTTGCATAGCTTCCAGACAAAAGTAAATCACGCATTGTACCCTAAAGCAAAACTCACTCTAAAAAATGTGTTACTCTGGAAAATGGTGTTATTATCTGATATAAAATGTGAAAAATTCTGTCAACGTCCATAGGATGATTATTACCTTAAAGTATGACTCATTAATAGTATGACACATTTTGGACTTAGAATTTTGATGAATTATGATTTCCTGAGATAGGAAAGCCCAACAGGGAGACTGAAACAAATACACTGATTTTCATTTCCCCTGCCTGGAAACTTCAGACTCAAGAATGTTGATCTTAGAAGCCTGACTATCTTGCAGCTGTCTTTGCAAACTGTGTATGGAAAAGTGCAACTACACTTTTAAGATAGTTAATTAAGACTGAGCAGGACAGTGAAAATTATAGGAAGCCATACAAGTTTAAAAAATATTAAGGCTGGCCGGCACTGCGGCTCACTAGGCTAATCCTCTGCCTGCGGCGCCAGCACCCCAGGTTCTTGTCCTGGTTGGGGTGCCAGATTCTGTCCCAGTTGCTCTTCTTCCAGTCCAGCTCTCTGCTGTGGCCCGGAAGGCAGTGGAGGATGGCCCAAGTGCTTGAGCCCTGCACCTACGTGGGAGACCAGGAGGAAGCACCTGGCTCCTGGCTTTGGATCGGCGCAGCATGCTGGCCGTAGTGGCCATTTGTGGGGTGAACCAACAGAAAAAAGGAAGATCTTTCTCTGTCTCTCTCTCACTGTCTAACTCTGCCTGTCAAAAAAAATTAAGGTAGTTTTTTTATGAGTGAAGGAAAGTGCTATTTAAAAGTGAATATAGTAAACATCATTACTAATCTTACAGAAATAAAAAGAGTTAGGAAATAAACAATTAAATGTCAACAAACTAGATAACCTAGATGGGTGAATTGCTGGAAAGACACAAATTACTGAAATCAACTTAACAAATAGAAAATCTGAATATAGACTTAGAATTTCCCCACAAGATGTTGCGAACCAAATCTGGCAACAAATAAAAAGAATCATATATCACGATCAAGTTGAGTTTATTCCAAGAATGCAAGGTTGGTTTAACATGAAAGTCAATGTAGTAATATATCACGCTGATAGAATAAAAGACACATATTTATCTTAATGTAATAAAGAGAATTATTTGACAAAATTCAGCATACTTTTTTGATAAAAAAAATTCAGAAACTTAGGACTAAAAAGGAACCTCCTCAACATGTTAAAAATCATCTGCGAAAACCTCAGCTAAACTTCATGTTTAATGGAAATGCCTGATATTTCCCCTTAGGATTAGGAATATGACAAGAATATCTGCTCTCACATTTCTGTTCACCGGATTCTGTCCCAGTTGCCCCTCTTCCAGGCCAGCTCTCTGCTGTGGCCCGGGAGTGCAGTGGAGGATGGCCCAAGTCCTTGGGCCCTGCACCCCAAGGGAGACCAGGAGAAGCACCTGGCTCCTGCCATCGGATCAGCGCAGTGCGCTGGCCACAACGCGCCTGCCGCAGCGGTCATTGGAGGGTGAACTAATAGCAAAAGGAAGACCTTTCTCTCTGTCTCTCTCTCTCACTGTCCACTCTGCCTGTCAAAAAAAAAAAAAAAAACTGGTAAGTTCAACAAGATTACAGCATACAAAGTCAATATAAATAATTATATGTGAAAATCCAAAGTGACATTCTTTAAAAATTCATTTACAAAAGGATAAAATAGAAACAAATGAAGCAAAAGAAGTACAAGCCTTGTACCTTGTACAGCCAAAATGATGAATGACTCAGACATCACCTAAAGAAGGAAGACCTAAATAAATTGAAAAATATTGCATGTTATGAATAGGAAGACAATATTGTTAAGACGACAATATTTTCTAAATTAACCAACAGTGAATCAAAATATTAGCTGCCTTTTTGGTGGGAAATGATAAGCTAATCTTAAAATTTATGGAAATATAAGGAATCCTTACATCTATGTCAATGGAATAGAATTGATAATCCCGAAACAAATCCTTAACATTTGTGGTCAATTGACTTCCACAGTATACCAAAATAATACAGTGGAGATACTCTTCAACCACTGTTACTGGGACAATTGTTTCCTCATGCAAACAACTAAAATTGGGCTCTACCTCAAACCATTTAAAAAATGTAACCTAGATTGAATCCAAGGTCCAAATTTCAGAGCTGGAACTAGCTATAAGAATTATAAATTCTTTTTTTTTTTTTTTTTTGACAGGTAGAGTGGACAGTGAGAGAGAGAGAGAGACAGAGAGAAAGGTCTTCCTTTTCCATTGGTTCACCCCCCAATGGCCGCTGCGGCCAGCGCACCACCAATCCAAAGCCAGGAGCCAGGTGCTTCTCCTGGTGTCCCATGCGGGTGCAGGGCCCAAGGACTTGGGCCATCCTCCACTGCACTCCCAGGCCACAGCAGAGAGCTAGACTGGAAGAGGAGCAACCAGGACAGAATCTGGTGCCCCGACCGGGACTAGAACCCGGTGTGCCGGCAGAGGATTAGCCTATTGAGCCACGGTGCTGGCCCAGAATTATAAATTCTTATAAGAAGACATGGAAGTAAATTATTGTTACCTTTGCCTTAGATAATGGTTTCTTAGATATGACACTAAAAGTACAAGTGACAAAATACAAAAAGTTCAACTTAAAAACTTGCTTTTCAAAGTACACAACCAAGAAGTAAAAAGCCGCAGAAGGGGGGAAAGTATTTGCAAATCAAGCATTTGAGAAGAGTCTTGTATCCAAAGTTCATAAATAATTCTTACAACTCAGTAATAAAAAGATAACTCCATTAAGAAATTAGACTAAGCAGAAAGGCCTTTAGCCTACTGGTTAAGACATCAATCAAGATGTCTGCATTCCTATATCAGAGAAATTGGGTTTGCCACCTGGCTCCAACTCTTGACTCTAGCTTCCTGCTAATACAGACTTTGGGAGGCATTGGTGATGGGTCAAGTAATTGGGCTCCTCCACTCACTTCCCTCTTCACCCCTGGCTTTCCCCCTCACACAAACCCAGGAAATCTGGAACGAGTTCTTGCCTTTGACCTACCCAACCCAGCTCTATTTGTTGTGAAACAGTAGCAGTGAGTGTGTGCTCTTTCTCTCTCTGTGTCCTGCCTGCCCCCTCACAAAAAATAATTTTTAAAAGTATGCAAAGAATTTGGATAGGTTTCTTTTTTCAAACAATATATATAAATGACTAAAAACAGGAAAAGATAGGCAGCATCATTAGTTTAGTTACTAAGTAAATGTGAATCAAAATTGTAGTAAGATACTATATAACATCCAGTAGGATGGCTAAATCTAAAAGTCAATGGCAAGTATTAGCGAGGATAAGGAGAAATTGGAATGTCAAATTCTTGGTTGGATTGCAAAATGATGCTGCCATTTTAAAATATAGTTGACCATTCCTCAAAATGTTTACTACAGAATTAGCTTATAACCCAGCAATTCTGGAGGCTATGACCATGAGAGTTGAAAACATAAGTCAACACAAAAACTATGAACATGGGGGCCGGAGCCATGGCACACTAGGTTAATCCTCTGCCTGCATCCCATATGGGATGCCGGTTCTGGTCCTGGTTGCTCCTCTTCCAGTCCAGCTCTCTGCTGTGGCCTGGGAAAGCAGTGGAGGATGCCCCTGCACCCACATGGAAGACCTGGAGGAAGCAGCACCTGGCTTCTGACTAAGGATTGGCGCAGCTCAAGCCATTGCGGCCATTTGGAGAGTGAACCAAGGGAAGGAAGACCTTTCCCTCTCTCTCTCACTGTAACTCTACCTGTCAAATAAATAAATAAAAATCTTTAAAAAAAAAACTGAACATGAATGTTCATGACAGATTATTCATAGTAATGAAAAAGTGGAAGCTATCCAGTGTACATCAACTAACATAAAAACAAAATGTTTTATAGCCATAAAATGAAACATTATTTGACCATTGAAAGAAAAGAAGTTCTTATAGATGTTACAATATGGATGGCCCTTGAAAACATGCCAAGCAACAATAACAGAGACAACAGACCACAATTTGTTTGAAATAGCCAGAATAGACAAACCCATAAAGACATAAAGTAGATTAGTGCTAAGGGACAGAGAGGAATGGGAAGTTAATGCTAATGGTTATGGGATTTCTCTCTGGGGTGATGAGGTATTGTAAAAATACTGGTGATGATTGCACAACTTTATGATCATATTAAAAACCACTGAGTTGTGCACCTTAAAAGGGTAAATTTTATAGTATGTGAATTACAAGTAAGTTTCATTTTCTGTGAATTTTTTGAAGACTTAGTATATATAACACGCTACAGTAATTGTTATCTTTACAATCATGTGACTATAAGGCCATTGACTTAAAACCATAAACCTAGTTTCACTTTAAACATAATAGTGCATCAGCTGATAAATTTTAAATAATGTTTTCCTCTTACTCTCTTTAGAATATGACTTGTAAATGAAAACCATTAACAGGAAGAGCTCATTAATCAAATGGATCTGGAATTCCCGCTGATACACACCGTAGAACTCAGGAAATAAGCCTCCAAATCCAGCCAAATCCCTTGCTGTAAAATTCACTTTATTCATCCATTAGTCCCTTAAGCCCTTATTCAGAGGCTGTTTACTTTTAATAAACTGTTTAATTTACTGTTTAATGCCATTTAATTTGTATATTTAGACAAATTAACAAGAATTCGATGTCATAAACCAAAGATGAGAGAGGAAAAGAACTGTGGAACTAAGGAAGCAGGTTGTGTGAAGGAAGCCCGCTCTGATAACTCAGAGGTCCGAAACATGCCATGAGACAGCACACAGTGCTCAGCAGGTATTAGTGGATGACAGAAGCATAGAGCCCGTAAGTTCAGAAAGATGACCTTCAGACAAGACAAAGAGGAGAAAGATGACCTTCATATGTGTCAAAGAGAGTATGTTGTCTGGGAAGAAGGAAGTGAATTACACATTTTCTTAAAGTTTCATGCAAATGGCTAAAATAAACAGAAATTTTGGTGCTTAAGCAGTAAATTCACATCTGTTGACAGAATACCTAGCCTGGATGACTTAGAAAAAAAGCTGCTTTTTCTGTGTATAACTATGTTTATATTTCACCCAAATATCTAAAATCGTGGTGAATGTTGGAATGTTTGCTCTAAAAGAGTGCATATTAAAGATTAAGTACCTATTATGTAAAATTTCTCCTTTCCTGGTTGAATTTAGGAAGCTCTGCAAGAAGTATTATTTCAACCATGGAGTTTTTAGCATGGGAAAATAGAAACAAGATGACTGCATATAGAAATTAATGAAATAGAAAAGGCAACATTGAAAATGTATTTAAAATCTTGCTTAGGCCGGCGCTGCAGCTCACTAGGCTAATCCTCCGCCTGTGGCGCTGGCACACCAGATTCTAGCCAAGAGCCTGTCCCTGTTGCTGCTCTTCCAGTCCAGCTCTCTGCTGTGGCCTGGGAAGTCAGTGGAGGATGGCTCAAGTGTTTCGGCCCTGCACCCGCATGGGAGACCAAGAGGAAGCACTTGGCTCCTGGCTTCGGATCAGTGCAGTGCGCTGGCCATAGCAGCCATTTGGGGGGTGAACCAACGGAAGGAAGTCCTTTGTCTCTGTCTCTCTCACTAAGTCTGCCTGTCAAAAAAAAAAAAAAAAAGGCAAAAAACTTTGTTTGGCAGATACTTGTTTGTCCATCACGTAAGGACTTTTGTTAGTATATGAACAGAAAGTGAAAGGTTTTAAAGAAGCAGTGGGGCCGGCACCGTGGCTTAACAGGCTAATCCTGCCTTGCGTGCCGGCACACCGGGTTCTAGTCCCGGTTGGGGCGCCGGATTCTGTCCCGGTTACCCCTCTTCCAGGCCAGCTCTCTGCTGTGGCCCAGGAGTGCAGTGGAGGATGGCCCAAGTGCTTGGGCCCTGCACCCTGTGAGAGACCAGGAAAAGCACCTGGCTCCTGCCATCGGATCAGCGCAGTGCGCTGGCCACAGCGCGCCTGCCGCAGCGGTCATTGGAGGGTGAACCAAGGGCAAAGGAAGACCTTTCTCTCTGTCTCTCTCTCTCACTGTCCACTCTGCCTGTCAAAAAAAAAAAAAAAAAAAAAAAAGCAGTGGGTTTTGCGTAGAGGGAAATCCAGAATCCTTCACTGTTTTTTGAGACTGAACTTTTGCTATGACCTAAACACGACACTGGTATCTTTTCATACCTACCTTATCCCCATCAATTTTTGAAAAAGTCCTGTGAGACAGGCACTATTGCAATCTGCATTTCAGAAATGAGGAAACTGAGGTATACAAAGTTACATATGGTTTCCTAGGTATCCCCACCTAGTGCCAACTTCCCATTTGTTTCTAGCTTGCATGGTTCTTCAATACAACCATTGTTTCAGATGTAACCAAAATCTTCTGTGTATTGTACAGAATGGTCCATTGTTACTATACAGTATTTGTGTATTGCACCTTGCATTTTGCAACAGTGAATTCTCCTGCACTTATGAAACTTAAAAAGGACAGTTATATTTGGAGATCTGAGCCCTTAAAATATATAATAAAATCAAGATATAAAAATTCTAATTTCAGATAAAACTAGAGAACATCTAGGGATAATGCAAAAAAATAAAAAATACACTGCAATATTACTTTAAATAAGGTAACTCTCAAATTGGCAGCTTAACAGAAAGATCCCCTTACCTCACCTCATCTGAATTGAGTTGTGCTTTGCAGAGTTTATATTTTGGAAAACAAAAGTATTTTTATTATGTGAGAGATAGGCTCTTGATTTCTACAGACCCCACCACTCTGTATTCCACTGCCTTACTGCATATTCATGTTATCTGCTAGGACACTGAAAACTTGGAGTTTCTTAGAAATTTAAATTATGAACTCTTTGATCAATTTAAAATATGGTACTGAGTTAATATAATTTATAGAGTGTGGCTTTTTTTAAAATTAGAAGATCTGTGATTATACAAAGTAACTCAAACTGTATCAAAGCTTAGATGCCACAGCTTAGATTAAATTATAAAGCAGTCAACCATCTCTATTAATTTTCTTTAAATGTTTTTCTCCCTGTAGAAAGGAGTAGGGAATCAGAGAGTTTTCTAAAGCCAAATGAAAAATTCAAGATGTATAAAATTGCAGGTGCTTACACAGCTGAATATGTAGATTTTTCAGGAAAAATTATTGAGAGTATCAATAATCAGGACATAATAGGTTGTCAATGTCATTTTCAGGCTGTCAGCTTGATTGTCAGGGTAAAACTAATTGGTAAGTGGTATGCAACATTTTCATGTATGATTTGTTCTAAAGTCTTTTCAAGTATGTATGGTAATAAGCCTTAATAATAATAGTAGCAAAACATTATCCTTCATGTGTGAAGGGGCAACATTTTAGAGCCGTATGCTGTCTTATATAAATGGATTTTTCCCCAATTTTGTTTTGTGAAGTTAAATTTTTGAAATTGCCAGTATTTTCACCTACCAAAAAGAGAACCAGCTCATATGGCTTAATCTAATGTATTAGATATTAGATATTAGATAAAATAGATAGTGTTGTTCCAAATAGAGAAAGTAGATTTCAATAGAAACTAAAGTACAGGTTTGATTCTAGGTTACTAATAAACACGTGTGCCTGTTTTATGTCAAAATCAGAGCACTTGAATGATCATTCTCCCTTTTCATTCTCTTCAGTCTTGCATTTGTTGGGATTTCCCAGAGCTTGGTCATAGGCTTTCTCCTCTTCTCCGTAGTCCCTGAGAAATCTCATCTGTCCTGATAGTTTCCAGGATACTCATAACTTCCAAATGTATCTTTATTCCACACCTGAACTCTGAACTCTTGCCTTGTTTATCCAACTACTTCCTTAACTCTGCAAGTGAATGACTCATAGGCATCTCAGATACACCTCTTCAAAACAAAACTACCCAACCCTTCTTACCCATCTCTGCTCTGGGTCCAGTCTTCTCCATTTCAGCAAAGGCACCTCCACCCTCACTCAGTTGACCCAGGAGACAGCTGTAAGTCATCCTGACTCACCCTTCCTTTCTGCTACCTGTGTCCTGTCTAGTCGTCCCTTAAATGAAGATATCCAAAATCATCTCCCTTTCAGCCACCTTACTCCGCTATCTCCTCTCACCCTGAATTGTCGCAATAACCACCACATTTGTCCTTCGTCTTCTCTGCTGGACACCCTTTACTCCATCCTGTAAATCCTGGCTTCTTACATTGTATTGCATTTAGAGAAAAAGGTAGCATCATTTCTGCCTACAAGGCCCCATATCACCTGGTTCCTACCTACTTAAGCCATCCGTCTCTTTGCCTTGTGCTCACTGCTTTTGTTTTTAGTTCCTAGAAGTCATAGAACTCTTTCCTGCCCTCAGTCCTTCCATCTTCTCTCTTTCCTGGAGTACTGCTGCTCTCCTTAACTCTTCATTTATCCTTCATCTCCCAGTTTAAATGACACTTGCTGAAGGAGGCCTTCCTTGATCCCCTCCCCAGCCAAAAATGGGCCCCCATTATTGCTTCACACAGGACATTATTATTTTGTCTTCATTGTACTTAGTGCATTTTATAGTTAGATACTCAAATGTGTTTTTTTTTTATTTGACACGTAGTTATAAACAGTGAGAGAGAGAGACAGAGAGAAAGGTCTTCCTTCTGTTGGTTCACTCCCCAAATGGCCACCACGGCCGGCGCTGCACCGATCCGAAGCCAGGAGCCAGGTGCTTCTTCCTGGTCTCCCATGCGGCTGCAGAGCCCAAACACTTGGGCCATCCTCCACTGACTTCCCAGGCCACAGCAGAGAGCTAGACTGGAAGAGGAGCAACCAGGACTAGAACCTGGTGCCCATATGGGATGCCGGCACCTCAGGCCATGGCGCCGACCCTTTAGATGTATTTCTTTGCTTAATAGGAGCTCCACAGGTGAGGACCTTCGTCTCTTCTGTCCTGTCCTAGAATACAACACACGCTATCTGCTAGACGTGTAAAACATGGTCTTTGTTGGAAGTTGGTGTTTGAGGAAACCAGATTATTCAGAAAAGGACATGGTGATGAGGAGGTCTCAGCGCGTGGCATGGTACCTGGGACAGAGGGTTTGTTTCAAATTATAGCTGCTTTTTGGGTGATTAAATTTTCCCAAGCACCTAGATTGTAAGCCTTTAACAGGCAGATACTTTGCTTTCTTTACTATTGTATCTCCATGCCTAGAAAAGTGCTTGGTAAATAGTAGATGCTTAATAAATATTTGTTGAGTGATTGGACTTCTGTTTGCTCTTTTACAAAGTTCCTTTCTCACTACTTTGTGGGAATCATAAAAATATATATATATATAGCTGGAGCTCAGCAAACTTGGTATATTATCCAGAAACCTTACTGATTTTTGAAAACGTAATTCCCTCTCTTATAACAGCATTGATTCTCAAAAGCTCTGGACTCCCATGAAGATTCGGGGTGGAGGGGGTCAATGGTAATGAGGGTAATGAGGTTAGGTGGATAAATTAGAGTCACCTCCAAGCCTTTTGAAAATATTTATCTATTTACTTTGTTAGAAAGGAAGAGTGATAGAGGCAGAGACAGAATTCTTCCATCTGCTTATGGACTCTCAAGATATCTGCAACCGCCAGGTCTTGCACGGGCCAGAGCCAGGAGCGCCATCTCAGTCTCCCACACAGGTAGCAGGGACCCAAGTGTTTGAGTCATCATCTGCTGACTTCCCAGGATAATTAACAGGAAGCAGAGTCAGAAGCAAAGGAGCTAGGACTTGAATTAAGCACACCAAGATTGGCTGTGGGCGACCCAAGAAGTGGCTTAGCACCACAACACCTGCTCCTGTGCCCTTTTTCAAGCTACCTAAGTGTGTGCCTCTTGTCCATTATCTGGTACACATTGACTTTTTTTTTTTTTATAGAAATAGCCAATATTCCTGAGGTATGCTAAGACAAGGGTTGAAAATATGTTAAATCGGGGCCAATGCTGTGGCGCAGCAGGTTAAAGCCCTGGCCTGAAGCGCCAGCATCCCATATGGGCACCAGTTCTAGTCCTGGCTGCTCCTTTTCCGATCTAGCTCTCTGCTATGGCCTGGGAAAGCAGTAGAAGATGGCCCAAGTCCTTGGGCCCCAGCACCCACATGGGAGACCTGGAGGAAGCTCCTGGCTCCTGGCTTTAGATCAGCACAGCTCGGGCCATTGCAACCATCTGGGGAGTGAACCAGCAGATAGAAGACCTCTCTCTCCCTCTCTCTCTCTGCCTCTCCTTTTCTGTGTAACTCTGACTTTAAAATAAATAAATCTTAAAAAAAAAAAAAAGGAAATGTGTTAAATCTATCCTGAAATGAATGTTGATGGAATATAGTTCATAAATGATGACTGTATTATCAGAAGATTGTCAGTGTGCCTCAGCTACAGTACACATGAAGATATTTCAAAATGACCATGGACATATAGAATTTAAAGTTACATCTTAGGGCAAAAACAGTTTGAAATCTGCTTATTACAGTGCTTCAAAAAAATTGTGAAAATACATATTATGGTAAAACCTTGTGTGAATGTAATTTTTCCCAAGAATTTTTTAAGATCTGTTTTTCCATGAAATTTTCAAAGTATCCTGGTATATGTATAAAGAAGCTATAGGATGATTATTTAGTGATGCTGCTTTTTTTTTTCTTTTCTAAGAAATCCAGAATGTATGCTTGATTGAGTATTCCTTTGGGTTTCTTGGATTTAATTCTAAACACTGTTGCTAGCCCATAATTTTTTTAAAGGACAGAGAGGAATATCTTTCTTACTATGCAAAAGCATGTTAATCATACTGAAGCCCTGTTTTCAAGAAAAATATTTATACTATAAATGACTGTGGTTGCGAGAGACTCAGTTATGCCACATTTACCATTCTTTTATCTAGTTTAAAAATTTGTGAGCTCTGCAATCATTTTTATATCAGTTAATTAGGCATGAAATCCAGGAGGGAGAAAGGAATGTGGGTTAGAATCACCACATGATGTCACAAATCCCAGAAATGGGAAAAGTGAGAATTCAACAACCAGCTGAACCACACATTACAGCCAGACCCTGAGGTACTGAGATGCTGCTTCACCAATTGGAATAGATGGAAGTGTCCCTTAAAGCCCTCTGCTGGCCTATGACTGTAAAATGTTTACAAACACTTTGATTGTTTATGAAATTGAAGTATTTAAGCCCTTGAAAGGGCCCTGCTGGCTTCTATGGGGCATACACTCAAGGAACAAACTCTGGCATAAAGCTGTATTTTCTGTATTTACATGGAGGCTGTTCAAATTTGAATATGAATGTCAACATAGAATAACAAGGGTTTATGAGTTGGCTTTACAGAAATGAACAGTGCAAAATCTGAATTTACACATGGTTGGGAAGTCTTGAGAGTGCCCTAATCAGAGAGAGCCATTAGAGTTTTTTTTTTTTTTTAAGATTTTATTTATTTATTTGAGAGGTAGAATTATAGTGAAAGGGAGGGACAGAAAGAAAGGTCTTTCATCTGCAGGTTCACTCCCCAAATGACCCCAATGGCCAGAGCAGGGTCAATCCAAAGCCAGGAGCCAGGAGCTGCTTCTGGGTCTCCCACAATGGTACAGGGGCCCAAGCACTTGAGCCATCTTCTACTGCTTTCCCAGGCCATAGCAGAGAGCTGGATCGGAAGAAGAGCACCTGGGACTAGAATCGGTGCCCATGTAGGATGCTGACACTGCAGGCAGTGGATTAACCTGCACCACAATGCCAGCCAGATTCATTAGATTTAAAACCACCACGTTAGACATGAAAACTACTTGTAGTACAACTATATTCAAGAAGTGACGTTAGTTGAACACAGCCTCATTATTTTAGTGATAGCATAAATAATTTTCAGGCTGCTACCTTGTAGGGCTTTCAGAATTGTCCACCTGTCTCCTCTGTGGAATTTCTCCGTTTTTACTGTTCTATGCCCACCATGGGGTTCAGGGTTAAACTGCCTTTGTGATCCGCTACCCTGAGTAGCTATTTGGTCCGGATTTCCAGCAGCATTTTTCTTTCCTTATTGAAGGATAAGCTAGTTGGCTCCCTGGATTACTTTTCTTCCTTTCCTATTGTTCACAAATATCCAATCCATCTCCCTGCAGCCTCGGGCAGTTCAATGAGCCATTCTGTTGTCTGATCTGATATTTCCAAAGCTTTCATTCAACAAATCCAATTCCTTCTTGATTTATATTTTAGTCTTTCAGCAGGTTACTGGATCTTATCTTTCACCATAAACATTAACACATATATTCACATATATATTTACTGAGTTTATCTGTATGGGAAATAAAGATGCATTTTAACACAAGATGTATTTTAGGAAGCACTCTCTAATTGAGAAACCTTGAAAGAAAGCACACAGCTTTGTGATGATCACTCTGCTTCACCTCCTTTTAGAGTAATTTCAGATTTTTTTAATCTGCAGTACACCTCCACCACTGATTTGAAGTAGGTAAAAGTGACCAACGGTACTAGCAGATTCAGTATTTTAAAGTAAATTTACAGGGGCCAGCCCTGTGGCACAGCAGGTTAAAGCCCAGGCCTGCAGTGCTAGCATCCCATAAGGGCACCGGTTCAGTTCCTGGCTGCTCCACTTCCAATCTGGCTCTCTGCTATGGCCTGGGAAAGCAGTGGAAGATGGCACAAGTCTTTGGGCCCCTGTACCCATGTGGGAGGTCCAGTTTCGCTCCTGGCTTCAGATCAGTACAGCTCCGGCTGTTGCTGCCATCTGAGAAGTGAACCAGCGGATGGAAGACCTCTCTCTCTCTCTCTCTCTCTCTCTCTCTCTCTCTCTCTCTGTAACTCTGCCTTTCAAATAAATAAATGTCTTAAAAAAATAAAATAAATTTACAAGAGAAAAATTAGTCCTTGCTTTAAAAAATAATAAAGTGACAGACTGCCTCTGAAGATACAGCTGTACTTTATTTTAAAAATATGTTATTTTAGGTTAAGAGTTTGAGACAGAACCATAAGAAGTCTGGTTGACCCTGGAACCATGTACAATGCTGATCAGTGTCACTGGCTATTCATGCTTGAGATTGCGGTAAATGTAAAATGTGAATTTGATACCTTGGCATAAGTAGTCTTTTTTCAAATATCTGCTATTTTTCACTTTTTGTCTGTGATCCCTGAGATTCTAATATTACTGAAATACTTTAGGCTTAAGTTAATAAATTGAAAGCTTATATTATTAGCCACTTAAACAAATAGGAATTGCTAATCTCCTAAAATTCTTTTCTTAATTAAACCTCCAAATAGATACTGTTGGCCATCTGTCAAAAGATAAGGTATTTTCTTACTTTGGAAGACATAGGTAAGCATATGCCCTTAGCAATTAATGTGCCATGCCCTGATAATAGCAAAGGAAGCAATTTCTAGTCCACCACTACAATTACATAGATTAGCTAATTGATTTTCATTAATCAAAATAAGACCAAAAACCTGAGTAGCTAAATGATGCAAGCAACTTTATTCCTCAGATTTTAAAAATAATGAATTCTGAGTCTCAGCTGACTTCATTATGTCACAAGTCTAAGCTACCATGTGAAAAATTTTGACTCCGTGTAAATGAGGTTTTGACCCATAGGGAATCAGCTCTATGAGATTCAGTCAGTATTTAAGCAGCTACAAAGGATTTATTAAAGAGAGAAAAGTCCATCTGTTACTGACTAGGATATTTTGAGAAAAAGACACATTGAATTGCAACCTTTAAATAATCAAGTTGGTTAATCACAGTATCCAATGACTTTGGTGCTAGATAGAATTTTTTTTTTTTAAGATTTATCCATTTATTTGGAAGGCAGAGTTACACGGAGGCAGAGGCAGAAGCAGAGAGAGAGAGAGATAGAGGGCTTCCATCAACTGGTTCACTTCCCAGATGGCCGCAACACAGCTGGAGCTGTGCTGAACCGGAGCCAGGAGCTTCCCCGGGCCTCCCACTCAGGTGCAGGGACCCAAGGACCTGGGACCTCCAGGCCATAGCAGAGAGCTGGATGGGAAGAGGAACAGCTGGGACTAAGGCACCACAGGTGGTGGCCCCACCCTACGGGCCACAGTACTCGCACTGCTAGATAGACTCTTGAAGATCAAAGACCAACCCTCTTATTTTACTTATGAGGCCCAGAACTTAGCTTTTAAGACAAATTGTTGAATATATATTGATTTACTAAATGGCAAATTTACAGCGAGAGAGAGGTAGAGAGAGAGAGGTCTTCTATCCACTGGTTCACTCTGCAAATGGCCTCAATGGCAAGGGCTGTGCCTTGCCAAAGCCTGGAGCTGGAAGCTTCTTCACACATGGCTGCATGAGCCCAAGCACTTGGGCCATTCTTTGCTACTTTCTCAGGCACATTAGCAGGGAGCTGGATTGGAAGTGGAGCAGCCGTAACTGGAACGGATGCCCATTTAGGACGCCAGCATCACAGGTAGTGGCTTAACTTGTTATGCCACAACACTATTCCCGAAGACCAGCTGTTTTAAATGACTGCAAGGTCAATGAAGACAGTGGGATAGTGTTTACATAGTGCTTAGGAAGTGTTAAACATTCAAAATATGAGGCCATGGAAGAATTAATAAATGACTCAATGACCAAACAATACAGGAATGCTGATTGTTGTACAGAGATTGGTGGTGTACAAATCACGCTCAAGTTTTATTTTACTTGTTTCCAGAAAGTTCTTTTTTTTAAGTTTTTAATTATTTATTTATTTAAGAGACTCAGAAATAGAGGAAGCTCCCAACTGCTGGTTCACTACTCAAAATGTTTACAAGAGCTAGTGCAGGACCACGCCAAAGCCAAGAACCCAGGAACTCAGTCCTGCTCTTATAACTAAGTGGCTGGGACTCAACTACTCAAGTACTGCTGCCCCCCAGGGTTCACCTGTGCACACACATGTGCACACACATGTTATGGAATTATTGAGCTTGTAATCACACTTTTTGCTGGCCTCTGTATATTCAGATGAAAGGATATGAACATCCTTAAATACCCTTCTTAACAATTGCCAAGTGACCACATTTCCAGAAAAGTATAAAGCTATATCCTTGTAAGTGTTTTTGTCTTCATTCTTTGACTTGCAGATGTCTGGATCCAGTGCCCTGTGTTCCCTGATAGCCCCACACATTTCTTTTTCTTCTCTACCTGGCCCCAAGAGATAGGAAATTTAATACATAATCTTAAAAGTATCCACCCATGCCGGAGACCAGCTCCAGCCTGTCCAGGGGCCCCAAGGTGTGAGAGGTGTTGGCGCTTGAAGAAATGAGAGACACTCACAGCAAGGCTGATGGCATGGCTCTGGCTTTTGAGCACCAGACTTTACTTTTATATCATAAGCCACCTAATGATTTGTTCTTCTTACAATGAAAGGCCTGTTGTCCATTTTTTCTAATTACAATTTTTTTGATTTTCAAGGGTATACTCAGAGCATGGGTTACAATCACAGACAGGTGCAAGGTAACAGGCTGCCCACACAAGCCAAGGCCTCGAGTGCTGCTGAACTATGCAGAAATTGGCTACATAAGCTAGAATAGTACCTTCCTAATCTAATCTTTACTAGAAGCCCCAAGTTCAAAATAGACCCTTTTTAAAATGTGTCCCCTCTTTGTAGTTCTTTCTGTAATTTTTTAATTTCTTTATTGCACTTATTTAAAGATTCACTTAGCTCTATTCTACAGTTTTGACATCCTAACCATTGTAGTATTTGTAGCATATAGTGAATTAAAGCTTTATTAACATCTATCTTTATTCTAGTGGGAAGTATGTACCAGAGAGCCTGTTGCCTTTTAATTCTTTTCCACAAATAGCTCAACCTTGCATAAAGCATTAACCCTTTCTTCTACACTAACACTCTGCTTGATTAAAATTCTACAAGACAATGGACATTTTGGAGGTTATGAGACTAAGTGCTCTTCCGTAAAATTAGGAATACAGCAGTCATTAGCAGGACCACCAGGAAGCTCCAGCTTGTAGTTCCCATCAGACCTAAAACCACCAAGAGGACTGCAGCTGTCCTTCTCATGCCTTGCTGAGACAGACCTTCTGCTATGACCTTGTCAGCCAGCCGAAGTTGCCTTGGCCTCATCACACCCACAAGATGATTTTTCACAGATAAAAGCAAACTAAGGATACATGACAACCAAATACAATGTGGGATCCCAGATGGAGTCCAGGACTAGGAGCAGTACATGAGTGGAATAATTAGAGAAAATGGAACAAGAGTGACACCCATTAATTAGTAGGTTTGTATCAGTGTTTATTTACTGCTTTTGATTGTTGCTTTTTAGGTGTAAGATGTTAACATCTAGAGAAACTGAATGTAGGGTACATGGAGTCTCTACGTTTTTCAACTTATTTGTAAGTCTGAAATGGTTTTAAATAGAATTAAAGGACTGGCACTGTGGTGTTACAGGCTAAGCCTCTGCCTGCAGCACCAGTATCACATATGGGCGATGATTTGTGTCCCAGTTGCTCCTCTTCCAACCCAGCTCTCTGCTTATGGCTTGGGAAAGCAGTGGAAGGTGGCCCAAGTGCTTAGGCCCTTGCACCCCATTGGGGAGACCCAGAAGCTCCTGGCTTCTGGCTTTGGATTGGCCCAGTTTCAGCCATTGCTGCCATTTGGAGAAAGAACCATCGGATGGAAGATCTTTCTGTCTCTCCTTCTCTCTCTCTGTAACTCCACCTCTCAAATAAATAAAATCTTAAAGAAACTTGAAAGTTGTATTTATAAAATACATGAAGTATGCATACCTTAAGTAAAAGGTTTCTAGGTTAAAAAAATTAAAAGTATTTTTAAATAAATAAGATTATAATTTCTTATATTTAAATGTCCATTTATAAAACAAGTTTAAAAGATAGGGAAACCCCTTATGATCCACACTTAACACAAGAAATGGATGCCAACCATTTCAATGACTTGCCCAAGGCTACACATTACTTAGTCAGGGCTTCTGTTACATCCTGTTTTCCTCACTACAGAAACTGCTTGGCTTTACTGTTCCATGCTCATAATGACTTTGTGTTTTATGGACCTGGAGCCTGTATTCCATCAAGAGGTAGAGATTTGCCATTGGAAGCATGGATTAGTGAGTGTGGAGTAAGAATTCAAGGCCAAGCCTTCTCACTCTTAACCCAATTTTCTTTTTGTTTTAATTCCAAACGTGTAGCTGCTTTTCTCTGTCATTCCCCAAACATGTATTTGGAATCTGCTGTGAAAGCACAGTACCTCGCAGTATGTGTATAAGAATGGATACGACTAGTTGAGGGACATCTTCAGTCAGGTAAGTTTGGAAAAAGTAGAAGCTGGTCAGCTAATAGGAATATTAGCTGGGAATATTGTTCTAAGCAGGGATGGTGCTAACTTATCCTTCAGAGAGGGCATTAAGAAAGAGTACATCAGAACTGACCAGCATCCTCATAGTCTCTTCTTACCTCTCTGAAAAAATTTAGTGCCCTTCTGCCAATGAAGGACCACTTACAGACTGTTGTTTGAAAATAAACTATTTTCTTCACATTAAGTTTGCTTTGGGGTTTGTTTTCTAATCCACTTAAAATTCTGCTTCACTACCTAGTTTGAATAGTCCTCCTGTCTCTATGGTTCAACTGTCTGGCATTCTCATTTCGGTTTGATGCCATCAATTGGATCTTAACAACCTAGCAATGGTTCTGTAGGAAAAGGGCCTCCTCCCAGATGGATAATTAATGTCAGGAGGAAATGTGCATGCCTGGCTTTGGAATGTTGGTCATCACACACAGCTCTGACACCAAGGAAGCAGAAGGCAACTGACAAGACAATAAGTATAACCTCCAATCCTCTGGGAGCCTGGTTCCAAGCTGTTTGGGGGGTAGGGAGGTTGGAGGAAAAGAGAAAAAGAGTATATGGACTGTTTTTGTTACCTTTAATGTGTTCAGACTCTGGGTTAAGTGGAACATCTCTTCTGAATTCATCTAATCTGGCCAAGATTACACAATTCAAATGATCTGAATTTGCCTTTCCATCATTGGTTTCACACATTGTTCAGGTTAACAATCAGTATCATGGAGATGGAAGCATTGCATTTCAGATCCATTTGTTACAATTCTGCACATGACCAGGTAGTCAAATTCATAGAGTAAGACCAGATGATGATTCTCTGCAGAGCAAGTAGTTTTGGATCTCTAGCTTTCCAGTGCCATTGTTTTGTTGTCAGATGGGAAATATGCATCTGTATCTGACTAAGATTTCATACTAGTACACAAGCTGTTCCTGATGTATAATTAAGGCAATCAAACTCTTGTTCAAGAACTCTCTTCAGCCTATCCTGGATGGGAAGACAACCGTGCCTCTTCTAAGTCTAACTCAGTTGTAATCTTTCACTCTGAGCCTGACTTCTGACATTTGAATACTGCACTTAGAACATTTGAGATCACAGAGTTTATTGGACATTTATGCGTTGCAAATCTAGCCACTAAGTTGAGGCTTAAAGAGTCCCGGTAACAAGCTCAAAGATTGGCAATGGCAATTTCAATCTGCTAAACTGTTCATTGTGCCCAGGTTAAAAATTTTATAGGCTTCTATTCAATGGCTGATGCCTTTGCCCAGATTCTCTGTTGATAAAACTGAATTCTCAGCTGTGTCAGTTTCCAGCTGTATCATCGAAAATATCAATGGAAAAACTTGAAGCCATGTTAGCCTTTCAGGTTCCACTAATGTGGTAGGATCACATTGAGTTAAGTAATGCTTTTATTATGTGACTTACATATGCCTTATATAGTACATTATCTTTATATTATGATTACTAATTCTACATTAGCCCTCTAACACTTGTATATTCCACTGATATCCTAATTTCATGACATTAGAGTGATTTCTGTTGCATAAATGATAGCTTTCATTGCTTATAAATTGTGATTCGACACACTCAATGATGTCTTCTTCAAATGTATATTGCATTGATTACATCTGGCAGCCCCATATGGTCCAACTTAGTTACAACCCTTCCAATTAAATTACGGTTGGAAACCCACTTCTGGGGTGCAGCTCAGCTATCTACTAAATTTCTCAGTGACATTCAGAACATGAAAAAATTTTAAGAGAATAAATTTGCAATACAAGTGGGAACAGAGGAGAAGATTTTCAATCTGTATTAATTTATTTTTTGAAATTCATTACTTGTGTAATTGCTTTCCAAGCTAATTCTAACCAAAGATGAGTAACACTGCCTTGGCAAGTACTAAGATATTTCCATATGTTAGGCAGAAATACCTAGTTGGATTCGTATATACAAGTAGAGTACTCAGAAAAATGCTCTTAAGGCATGTTCTCCAGCACCTCCTCTCATCTTGGGCTGGCCAAAGACATTCCTTACTATTTCATGGAGAAAAGGGACCCATCACAGAATATCCACGGTCACCCACAACCACCTGCCCCCTTCTAAAAATATGTGTATTCATGTATGTGGCTTTTTCTCCTCTATCTGTGGAGCCTTGTCTGGGCTTCTCTCAAAGGTCATGCATTTGACTCGCGATCTACATCTCATCCCCTCTCCTGTCTTCAGGATACTGCAGTGCTCCTCTTTCCTAAACAATAAGTCCCCTCTCTCCTGAATGATTACCACTGGGAGCAAATGTCCTACTGTTCTTCTAACTTTTTTGTTGTTTATTTTTTTTTCATTTATTTGAAAGCACAGCAGAGAGAGAAACTTCTATCCACTGGTTCACTCCCCAGATGGCAACAATGGCAGGGGCTACTGGGCCAGGCTGAAAACCAGGAGCCAATAGTTCCATCTAGATTTCCCACATGGGTGGCAGAGGTCCGAATACTTGGGCCACCTTCCACTGCTTTCCCAGGCTCATCAGCAGGGAGCTGGACCAGAAGAACAGCAGCTGGGACTGGAATGAAACTGATGCTCAGATATGGGAAGCTGGCATTGCATGCAGCAGCTTACTCCCTGCTATGCCTCAATGCAGGCCCTAGAAGCCAGAAAGTTTATGCAGGTGGCCCATGTGGGTGGCAGCAACCAAGTACTTAAGCCTTCAACATGTGTCTACCAGGTTGTGCACTAATAGGAAGCTGGATCAAAGGTGGAGGCAAGACTCAATCCCAGGCACTCAGATGTGGAATGCAGATGTCCCAAGTGGTAGCTTAACCAGCTGTGCCACAATGCCTATCCTATCTTAAACAAACAAGTAAAGAAAACCCTCTCTGGACTACCTACTTGTTCTTTCAGCTATTGTTACATTTCTCCATTCTTCAAAAGAATTGGCTTTGCTCAGTTTCTAAATCTCTTCCCCTAGTTGTTCCTACACCGTAGACTTTCTTTCACTCTCAGCCTCTCTGTTCCCTGTGTGTTGCCTTCTTTAGACTAACCAGACACATTGAACAGCAGCATTTGCATTTCCTAAACCCAGACCTCAGACCCCAGCTGTCTGGGACTTGCCTCTTCCACCTTCCTTCTAGAAATCTGGTCAAAAATCACCTATTTGGTGCAGACTTCCTAATCTTACTTAAAATTGCAATCCTCCCTCACTCATTCACTCTTCCCCATTCTCAGAGATTTTCCTTGCCCCATCATATTGATTACATTCTAGAACACTATATAACTTACTTTCTTAAAAAAAAAAAAAAAGAAGTATGTATTTATTTATGTGAAAGAGTGACAAAGAGAATGGGAGAAAGAGATTGTCCAAGTGCCCACTACAGCCAAGGGGGTCAGGCCAAAGCTAGGAACCAGAAATTCCAACTGGGTCTCCCACATGAGTGGCAGGGCCCCAAGCACTTGGGCTGTCTTCCACTGCTTTCTGAGGTGCTCTAGCAGGGAGCTGGATCAGAAGTAGAGCAGCCACAACTCAAATTGGTGCTCTGATATTACATAAGCAACTCAAACTGGCATCATAGGCAGCAGCTTAACCCACTGTACCACAATACTAGCCCCTATAATTCCTTGTTCTAAAGCTTTAATACAGGAGCATTTGAAAGATTGAATTGTTTGACAGATGGAGTAGATAAAAGTCTTCTTCATGAATGCCCCAGGCCAAGAAGATGTCAGGGGGCAGGGACCCAGGCTTTGAAGCCAGACCCAATTGACTCTGCCAGCTCTTTCTTTTCTGTGTGATTCTAGGTGATATATTCTAAGTTTCCGTTGACCCAGATGTTAATAGGAGTGCCCAGTCTTCCTGAGTGAGGCACATATGGCTCCTGCCTTCATAGAGCTTACAGTCTGGGGAGGGAATAAGTATTCAACAATAATCCTAGAAACATATGCACAATCTGTAGCCACTAAATTGTGAAGGAGTAAAGGAACTAGCTTGTAAAATCGCTAGCTGCTAATTAGTGCTCCAGATACTCCTTGCCCCACTCTCTCCAATCGCCATTGCCTGTTTGAGATGCCGTTCTACCCACAGGGCATGCTCTCAACTAGACTGTGTCCAGCAGTCATGTGAAACATCCTTGGAGGGTACAAGCAACTGAGGCCGATGTCTGCAATTTCTGCTTCCAGAATCCGGTGATGTGGCCCCAAAACTGCATTTTAACCACCTCTTAAGAAATTCTCATGCAGAAGTCACCAGTCCTCAAACTAAGAAGTACTGATTAGAAAAATACTTTTATTGTCTCCCTTTTTAATAATAGGTTATAAAAACATTATTTTTTAAGATTTATTCATTTATATATTTGTAAGTCAGAAATACAGAAAGAGGAGAGAGAGAAATCTTCCATCCACTGGTTCATTCCTCAAATGGCCACAACAGCCAGGGCTGGGCCGGGCCAGAGTCAGGATCCAAGAGCTTCCTCTGGATCTCCCCAGGTGGGTGCAGGAGCCCAAGAACTTGGGCCATCTTCCACTGTTTCCCAGGCACATTAGCAGAGAGCTGGATCAGAAATGGAGCAGCAGGGTCTCAAACCAATGCCCATTAGGGATGCCTGGCACTGAAGATGGAGGTTTAATTTCTACACCAAAATGCCTGCCCCCCTATAAGAACATTTTAAAGTCATGCCATTCTGAATAAATTATGCTAAACCAGAAGCCATTTTAGTTAGGACTTTGGCTTCACAATACAGATATTATTGATCGTTGGAAACCCCATACCTAGTATGATTATACTAGCATCTAAATCTTAAAATAACTCATTCCAAGGACACTTTTTGTTGTCTGGTAACTTTATTGCAAAGAAAAAAAAACTCAAACCTAAAAGTCCTAAAATGCAATCAATTACCATTCATTTTAATGGACAAAAAGTAAGGAACAGAAAAGAGAGTCACAGCCATCAAGAAAATTGACCTCAGAGAGCCTTCCTGCCAGGAACACTGAAGGCAGCAGTCCACGGATGGTGCGTATGAGTGCGATTACCAAGCCATGCAGATTCAAATATAAACCTAATTTCACTCTCAGCCTAATTACACTTGGTCAGATGATTTGGAAATATGGCCTGTGGCTATGTTCCACAATAAGGTCATATACCAACACAAATATTTCTTAGTAAATAGAAAGTAATTTGGATATTACTCAGTTCAAAATTGGTGAAGGGGCAGATGTTCAGAGTGCCTGGGTTCAAGTCCCAGCTCTGCCTCTGACTCCAGCTTCCTGCAAATGAGCACCCTGGGAAGGACTAGGTGATGGCTCAGGCAGTCAGGTTCCTGTCACCCATGTGGGACACCCAGATTGAGTTCTGGGCCACTGGCTTTGGCCTGGCCCAGCTATGGCTGATGCGGGCATTGGGCAGTACATCAGTAGATGGGAATTCACTCTGTCTCTTTGCTTCTCTCTCTCTCCAACTCTGCCTTTCAAAAAATACAAATAAATAATAGTTTAGAAAAAGAATTTGTGAAGACTGAAAAGTCTGACTTGGGGGTTGAAAACAAAAGTGTATCAATAATAATGTATTATTTTTTGAAAAACTACAATGTCCTAGCTTCATCCAAGAATAAATTTGTTTTTCCATATATTTGTATTTTCTAGGCTAAATAGATCCCATTTAGTATTCCAATGTTTTGTCTTTCATGGCTTATGTTTATCTAACTTATTATGCATATTCCTCCTGGACCTACTAAGGAGAGTAAGTTAGTAGTTTTGAGATGGTTCGAAGGCACCGTCATGAATATCCAGTACTGAGACTACAGTAATACATGATCCTCATAGGAGACAAGCTTATGGCAATGGTCATGGACTTTAAGGTCTTATGTCACATCTGCATGGTTTTTTATTGCTATAGACATAGACCAATATTTCTTCCTAAAGTTAGTACGCCTGTCTCTACAAGCCTGTTCCTCTAATGTGTTTTCTTTTAATGTCCAAAGATAAGAATCTAAAACATAACAAGCATGCATGTTAATATTGCACATAATATAAAAGTAAACATTCTGGGAAAGGGAACAGAGCTGACCATCTTGAGTTTATAAATTTGTTATCCTTATGGATTTCATTTTTGACTGGTTAAAGTTCTAAAAGTTTTTGCTTATTTTAATTTTTCAGTTGTAGTCTGAAAATTTCTGGAGAGAAACACTTTAATGTTGTGACCTTTACATAAGTGATGCACCCCAAACCGTAGGCATATTCCATAACTTTTAGAAGTGACAGCTTTTGTGCCTCATCCATTACTTTCCCACAAGACAAAGAACCTTAGGGTAATTCTCTAATGTTAAAAATTAAGCCTTAATATTATTTTTATCAATCTGATAGGTAATGGTACCTCTGTGCATTTTTATTTTAATATTGAAAAGTTCAGCCACATTTGTATGTGTTTAAGAACAATTTGTAAAATACAGGGGAGGCATTTAGCCTTGTGGTTAAGTTGACCCATGTTCCCCATTGGAGTACCCGGGTGTGATAACTGGCTTCAGCTCAGGATTCCGGATTCCTGGTTATGCAGACTCTGGGAAGGTAATGGTGATGCTCAAGTAGTTATGTGCTAATGCACCCAGCAGGCAGCAAATGATGGCGCAGGTACTTGGGTCCTTACCACGCATGCAGGAGGACTTGGTGGAGTTCTAGGCTCTTGGCTTTGACCTGGCCCAGCCTAACCTTTTATGAGCATGTGAGAAGTGAACTAATAGATGGGAGCCCCCCCCATCTGCCTTTCAAATAAATATTTTTAACAAGATAAAATACATAAATATACACATATTATATATATATGTATCTGTATATATTACATATACAATGCAGTCATAAATTTTGCACATATAAATATGTGTATGTAAAGCTGAAAAAATTAAGACTATATATATGTATATGTTTACATATGAACATGTTTAAAATTTCCATATCTCTCTGAAATTTTAAAGTTTCATTTTAACTTTTAGTTGAATCCATCTAGATTTTATTTAGATTTGAAGTACAAAGTATGAATTTTCTTCATTTTGTTGAATATGTGGACATCCTGTTATCCCAACACCAATTATTGCTTACTGAAAAATTTTTCTTAACCCACATTTAAAATGACATTTTAAAATGTCAAATTTTATTATATACTAAATTATATTTCAGTCCTCTCAATTAAAATTATTGTAGCTTTTTAATGTATTTTAGTATCCCATCACTGTTGGTTTTTGAATTTTATTTATTTATTTGAGAGGCAGAGAGCCTCCATCCATTGGTTCATTCCTCAGATTCCCTTGGACTGGGCCAATTTGACTCATTTCAGGTCTCCCACATGGGTGGCAGGAACACAATTACTTGAGTCATTACCATGAGCTCCCAGGATCTGCATTAGCAGGAAGCTGGAGTCAGGTGCTACAGGTGGGTATTCAACCCAGAAACTCTATTATGGGATGGGAGCACTCCAACAAAAGTTAGGGACATCCCATTCGGGGTCTTAACCAGTAGGACAAACACCCACCCACCCACCCCCATTCATTTTCTTTATTCTCAGAATCCTGTTAGCTGTTTTTGCTGCTTAATTTTTTTCTACATGAATTTTAGCATTTTTCCTAATTATTTATTTTAAAAGATTTATTTATTTATTTTGAAAGGCAGAGCCTGATAGAGAGGGAGAGACAGAAAGATCTTTTGAATGCTCCTACACTCCCAAAATGGTCGCAGTGGCCCCGGGGCCAGGTCAGGTCAAAGCCAGGAGCCTGGAACTCAATTCTGGTCTCCCACATGGGTGCCAGGGACCCATGCACTTGGGCAATCTGCTGCTGCTTTCCCAGAAGCATTAGCAAGGAGCTGGATCAGAAGTGGAACAGTCGGGTCTCGAACCAGTACTCATATGGAATGCTGTCTTCTCCGGTAATGGCTTAACCCTATGTGCCACAACACCAGCTCCTATTTTTTTTTTTTAATTTATTTATTTTGTTTGAAAGTCATAGATACAGAGTAAAAGGGAGAGACAGAGAAATCTTCCATCTACTACTTCACTCCCCGGATGGCCACAATGACCAGGCCAAAACCAGGAACTTTATTGGGATCTCCCACATGGGTGGCAGGGACCCAAACTCTTGGGCCATCTTCTGCTGTTTTTCCGGGTAATTATTAGGAGGCTGGATTGAAATTGGAGCAGCCAGGGCACAAACCAATGCCTATATGGGATGTTGACATCACAGGCGGCAGCTTTACTCACTAAGCCACAATGCCAGCCCTGGGCCCCTATTTTTTTTAAAGGTACTAGTTTTGTTGAAATCGCATTAAATATGACATAAAATCGGGAGAACAGAATTAAGAATAAGGTACCAATTTCCATTTATCTTTTCCAGTTGTCCATCTCACAGTTACTGTAAATGATTTACAGGTTGTTTGTTTCAACCAGGATCTAAATAAAACCCAGGAATTGTCAATATGTTGATGTGTCTTTCAAATCTGTTAAGCCAGCTGTCTCTCTGCTTCCCAGATTCTCACTGCCATTTATTCCTTCATTTGTTTGTTGACATTGGATCAATCTAACCTGTGGATTCTCCCATCATTTGAGTCTTGCTGATTGTACCCCGTAGTAGTGTTAAACATGTTCATCTATCCTTATTTTGAAAAGGGTGTTACATAAGAGATGAAGTATTCTTTTTTTTTTTTTTTTGCCATCTTTCCTCAGCAGCATTTTCACTTTTCTTTGGTATAGGTATTTCCTCTTATTTCTTATTTATTTTTTAGTGTATTCCTAGGGCTGTGAATGATATAATCTCTGTGGAGGCAATTTGGCTGTACTTACCAAATTACAAGTGCATGTATCTTTTGACCTAGCAATTTAACTTCTAGGAATCTTTCCTGCAGAGATAATTACACACCTATGAAATGACATATTATAAAATTACTCATTGCAGTATTTTTTGTAATAACAAAAGTTTGCAATAACCTAAATTCCCTTTGGTAGGAGACAAATTAAATAAATGATGGCATATCCATACAGGGAAATGCTGTGAAATAGATAACAAAGAAAATGAGGAAATTCTTTATGTAATGATAGGAAGTAGACTCCAATGTATGTTGCCAAATGAAAAAAGGAGAGTGCAAATCAGTGTATATAAAATGTTTCTTATTATTTCTGGAAGAAAGGAGGTAATACATATAATGTACATGCATGAGTTATCTTTGGAAATAGCATTGGTTGGTTCCATCAAGGAGAAACAGGGCTAACAAATAGAGAATATGGAAAGGGATGTGCTTCTTAATACCTGTTGAATTTTGTATTTTATCAATATTTTACCTATTTAACTCTTCTTCGTCAAAAAAAAATCCATGTACATGGCTGGCGCCGTGGCTCAACAGGCTAATCATCTGCCTTGCGGCGCCAGCACACCGGGTCCTAGTCCCGGTCGGGGCGCCGGATTCTGTCCCGGTTGCCCCTCTTCCAGGCCAGCCCTCTGCTGTGGCCCGGGAGTGCAGTGGAGGATGGCCCAAGTGCTTGGGCCCTGCACCCCATGGGAGACCAGGAAAAAGCACCTAGCACCTGGCTCCTGCCATCGGATGAGCGCTGTGCGCCGGCCACAGCGCGCCATCCGCGGCAGCCATTGGAGGGTGAACCAACGGCAAAGGAAGATATTTCTCTCTGTCTCTCTCTCTCACTGTCTACTCTGCCTGTCACAAAAAAAAAAAAAAAAAAAATCCATGTACAGAAATGTATTAAATGGTAGCTTAAAATCCCAAGTAACATGTTTTACACTTAAGATTTATTATGGCATTATTTGGCAGCAGAACCAGTATATTAAGGGGAATAAGATTTCATCCAAACATTAAGGGATACCTTGCTAGCAAGTAAGACCATCTAAAGTGGAGATGGACAGCTCTGGATCACACGTGGATTTTAGCACAGGCTTGTACATTTAATTCCTGCATTAAATCAGTGGAAACAAACCATACAACCTTTGGTATCCACCAAAACAGCATGGTGTAGTTACGTGCTGTGGACTTTGAAAACATCAGATGAAAAGTTCAGGTCTTCTAAACTTGGTAGTTTTCAGTTTCTTAATCTACATAATGGGATTACCTCCATGTACCTACAGACTTGTCATGAGGATTAGCAATCATTTTTATGATATTTACAGGCCTAGTCTATTGTTTTATTATTCCAGCTCTAGAATACCATTATTAAATGATCTCTAGGGAGAAAATTGAGATCAAAGGATATATTTTATGAGAACTCATTTTTGATTTTGCAATTTAGACGTGTCTATGGTATTTTTGAATTTTATTAAAATTTCTTAGATCTTCCTCAAGGCATTCACATATGAACTCCATATGCAATACTGGAAATGAGAAAATATGGCAGTTTTGTTGTGGGGACAGAATACCCAACTGGGTTTACTATAAGTTCTTGTCTTGGTATGAGAGAGGATTCAAAGCAGAAACGTAGATTAAGTGCAAGACCAAGACCAAGATTTATTTGAATAAATAGAACACACTCAGACAGGAATATGGACAATGGAAAGAGTGGTGTCCACTGCTGCTGTGCCCAGTGAAGCTCCAGCTATCCCTTTATCAGGTAGGACGTAGTGCCCTCCTACTGTACATATGGGGTGGAATGTGGACAAGGCTTCAGTTCAAGTGGTGATGGTGGTATCTCCACGTGGAGCTCAGCTATGCACGTGGTGGGAATGTCATCCTGTGTATGATGAGGATGTAAGGCAGCAGCCAGGGGTTTTGGAGGTCCGTGTCCCTGGCAGGGAGACTGCTGCTTTCTCTCAGCTCCTTTTCCATGAACTCCCTGCCTAGCCCACATCAGTATCTCCCATCCTGTTTGGATGGCCTGTCCCATACTAATCTGGAATTGACTTTGACTCTCACTGTTTTTTCTTATTAAGAATATGAAACTGTATATTTAAATACAGATCTATATTTTGTCACTATAATCCATGATGCTCATGACAAACTGATGCCCATTTTCTGTGGGATCAATTATCCGTATTTTTTAAAAACGTCAACTCCAGGAAATTCATTCCGCCTAGAGGTTAAGGGGCTGGTTACGATGCCCGTGTCCTACAGTAGAATGCCTGGGTTTGATTCCTAGTTCCAATTCTTGACTCCAGCTTCCTGCCAATGCAGTCCCTGGCAGGCAGTTGTTTTGGCTCAAATAATAAGGTTTCTGCCACCTATGTGGGAGACCGGAATTGAATGTAAGCCAATTGTAGGCATTTGGGGCATGAACCATCAGAGAGAAGTTCTCCGTCTCCATCACTCTCAAATAAATATTTTTTTTTTAAGTTAAGCCAGAGAACTTTCATTTTATTAAAATTTCCTTATACACAAATCACATCACATGATAAACTCTGACATCTTAAAATCTTATTCTCTGAAATTTCTCTGGCACAACTAGGTTCCATTTTAGGTAAGCGTAAGCTGCTTATATGTAAGAAGCAATCAAAAAGTTAAAAAAAAAATAGACTTCTTCCAGTGATAATGTTAGAGGGAAAGCAGCGCATCCTGGCAGTGTGCCTGGGTTGTGGGCACTGGTGCTCACAAGACAGGATCCATCAGCTAGCCCTCAATCTGCCTGTGCAATGAGGGGAAAACCTTCAAATGCCTATATAAGGAGCTTGGTAATGGATTCCTATCAGTGAGGACTGTTACTATATGAGATTCAAAAGAAAATAATTAAATCTATTTCTCTAAAGATCTCTGAAGAGTGGCCCATTTCCAGTTGTGCTGCCTTAGGCTTGTTCCCTGCTTACCCAACATGAACACTGCTGACTTCTTGACACCTCTTCCTACATACTTTTTAAAAGTTACTCCTGTATTTTCAACACTGTTCTGGCAAATCACAGGGAAATGTTACCAGGATATTCTCTTGGAGCCTTTTTGTCTCTACTTATGTTTTGCTTGCTTGCTCACACTCTGCAATAGAAATCACAAGTTGCCTTTGCAGTCACTTGATGATGAGCAGCAGGAAGAAACCAGGGTACTCTGGAAATCCCCTTATTACAGTGTGTGGGCAGGTCTATAAATAGAACTAGCAGGCAGATACTTTCAGATAGCACTAACATAACATTAGTCAGTGTCAGGGACATATTTAATTATAAGTTTGGGGGGGTTAAAACACTAAGCAATAAAATTATTTTTCAACACATTTTTTTTTCTTTCACCTTCCTTACAGTATGTGGTTGTGGTAAAGACCTTCAAAATGCAATGTACGTAACTCAATTTCCCCGAAGTTTAAAAAAAAATAGTGTGAGCCAAGAGTATCTTTGTGACTAAGAAAGAACCACTTAATTTAGGTTGGTGTGCTATATCAATGAGGAAGTTCTTTCTGTCGATTTCTAACATTTCCTGGACAGGTGAAGTTAAAAGAATTCTTAGAGGAAATCATAATAAAAAATTTTTCCAAATTTCTAAATTAATAATGCGTTCTGTAAATCATCAAAACAACCATAGGACAAATGAAATAGCAAATGACATATGAAAATGCTAATACGTTTAACAGGCAGCAAACAGTACCAGGTTGAGGCATGCAAAGTTACTAATATTTGACCACTTTGGCTGACTTAAATACAGGAGGGATGGAGGGAGAGAGAAAGGAAAATGAAGGGAGGGAAGGAGGGAGAGAAGGAGAGAGGAGAGGAATGGAGAAAAAAAGAAGAGGAAGAGAGGGAGGGAGGAAAGAAAGAGAAGGGAGGGACGGAGGGGAAATAACCAGAGAGAAGGGAAGGGGAGGGGAGGGGAGAGGGAAGATAGGAGTGGAGAGGGAGGGAGGAAGGCAGGGAGAAAAGAAAGAGGGAAGAAGGAGGGAGGAGGGAACCCTCCATATGTATAACCAAAATCTAGTTTGATATGAGACACTTTGGTGTGGGTAGCCCCATACACACTGTCCTCTACTGATATACTATGTTATGGTAGTGTGGTTCTCAGTATTTTAAAATTGACATTGAATGCTCTAAAAAAGTCTTTCTGTGAAAATTTGATTTTCTTCAAATTTGTGCACTAATACATTCTCAGAAAATTTTGCCTCATTCCCCAGCTCTTCAGGATACAGTCAAGTGTCACTTTAACACTTGAAGATGTGACAAGCTACAACTCCTTCCATTAGCAAAATAATTGAGAAGTGAGTGACCTCACATCTGAGTATTTTTAGATTTTCAGGAACGTGGCCAACACTGAAAGATTTTATTATACAAGCAACATTTCAATTATGAAAGATCAGAACGTCCATGTTTTAAAAAAATCTGAATGAAAAGCTGAATATCTGTGTGAACAATGTGAACCTAACACATACAGGAAAATGCCACAAAAGTCAATTATGTCATCCTGTTGTCTTCTGTAACCTTAGTACCTAGCACAGGGGCTAGCCTATAGTTGGCAAGGATGTCTATATTTAATGAATGAAACAATGGAGTGAATGAAATTCTAAGTATTACATTCACAATTCAGTATTTCTTTAGCTAAGTACTGCACAAGAAGTTTTTCGGTAACAGTGACTTCCTTTCTCACCTATAAAGATGAGGCAGACAAGATGTTCCCAGCATGAACAACCCACAGTCTTGTAGAAAGCAAAGGTCATTGCCTGAAGGAGGAACAAACAGTAGAGGTTTCTTAAACCCTGAAAGGGAAAATTAGGACCCCAATAATGCCTTAGCTTAGTTCCATAATGGTCTTGATTAATGATAAGTTTTTACTCATATCTCTGAAACTACTGGCAGAAATTTTGTTGCAGGGCTTGTGTGTCACTTGGTTAGCTGTTCTGACACAAATCCAAAGGAAATCACTTACTGGCAAGTACAAATTCCCCCAGGTTATGCCAAAGAGAATTATTCATTACCATTTTAGGGATGGTCCAAATCATATTTCCAGGAGAATGGGGGACTAGCCAGCTCAGTAGGTTTTGTTGGCTCTGACTTTATGTTCTATAATAATCACCTGCTTTAACCAAAAGCCTTTGAAGTTCAAACCGGAGCCCTTCTATTATTTGAAATCTCCTGAAGAAAGTTTGTTTTTAAATTAAAAAAAAAAATCTCTCATTGCCTCTTTAGCCCAGTTGTAAGAATCCTTGCTAGATAAGCTTAGCAAAAATCCTTCACTCTTACTCTTCAGATTTCTCATTCCCCAAGCCTCATATGTTACTACCCTGGGCTCCTCCACCCAGTGTCCTGTGAAGTCAGGGTAGGCAGCATTGCCCCTACTCCTGATGTTTTGCATCTCTGACCTCTTTCCTGCTCCTTGGCTGTAACACCCGGCTTGTTCTGTGTTTGGAGATACCCTCAGTCTCTGCACTACTGCAAAACCCCCATTGCAGTCATCCTTCTTGAATAAACTCTCTTACTGTTCTTAGTACATTTCAAGAATAATTATTTCTTTACCAACATTTTTCTGATTTTTTATTTACTTCAAGTGTTTTTATTTATTTATTTATTTTCATCTACTTTGAAAGACAGAGTGAAGAGGGAGAAAGAGAGAGAGGTCTTCCATCTACTGTACATTCCCAGATGCCTGCAGTATCCATGGCTGGGCCAGGTCAAAGCCAGGAGTCCACAACTCTATCCCAGTTGGCAGATCCTCAAGCACTTAAGCCATCATATCCTGCCTCCCAGGCCGCATAAGCAGGAAGCTGGATTGGAAGCAGAGTAGCCAGGACTTGAACTGACATTAAGATATGAGAAGCAGATGTCCCAAGTGGCAGTTTCACCAGCTGTGCCATAGTGCCTGCACTATTCTAACTTTTTAAAGGACACAAAGTAATTCAGTATTTTAACTTTTAATTTTTGAAACTTCGTATAGTCTAAGATAGGAAAAGGATTGACCAGAGATATATTTATTTTGTTTCTAATTGTTGAGTCAGAACAGTTTCCCAAGAGGTTATTATAGTTGTGAAATATCTTTAAGATTTACAGCCTTTGTCTGCCACTGAACAGGTGACGTTGCAGCCCAGGGAGGCTCCTACAAAAACTCAAAAATTTAAAAGTCTCAGGCACTTCCAAAGAAAGGGTGACTTTTCTTCTGTGCGGCAGTTCATCTTCAATAGGCTCCTCCTGATCCTGGGACACTGAAACAGTGTAGTAAACACATACCAGGGCAGAGTGTCTGGTGCTGTATTGAGCAGTTGCCTGGGCTGCAGCACCTCCCATATCAAAGTGCTTAGATTTGACTCCTGTCTCACGTCTGATTGCAGCTTTCTGCAAATGCTCTCTCCGGGAGGCAGCAGGTGATGGCTCAAGTTCTCAGGTCTCTGCCACCCACCTGGGAGATTCAGATTGAGTTCATGGCATTAGTCTGACACATCTCCAGCTGTCAGGGTCATTTGGGGAATGAACTGGCAGATGGGAAATGCCTTTCTGATTCTCTTGTTTTTCCTTTCAGGTAACATAAATAAATAATAATTTGAAAATATATATATACCAAAGTATTGTAGAGATTCTGGGGTTTTTTGAACCTTATTTCCTTGGTTATTTGCTTACATTCCCAAGACTGACATAACTAGGCAGATCACCAGGCCTGACTATGCTCTTGCATAAATGCAAAACACTTTGGAATTTTTCTCTTGTAATGCAGTGAGATCACTGCTGGTTGCTGTTAATCAGTAAGTCCCAGCTACAGAGTTCTACCAAATCACTTTGGGCTATCTCTGGTATGGAACCAATTCAGCCAGTAATTAAGGAATGCCTAGTGCTTAAGAAATGGCCTCAGCGGCCACTGGAGGGTAAACCAATGGCAAAAGGAAGACTTGTCTCTGTCTCTCTCACTGTCCACTCTGCCTGTCAAAAAAAAAAAAAAAAAACTTAAAAAAAAAAAAGAAGAGGCCAACATTTCAGTTCCTTTCTACTCTGATCATTGGATTATCCCATAAAAACAAAAGGATTGTTGGAAAGAAAAATTTCTAGTTCTGAGGATTTAAAAAATCAGTTAAAGGACAATTTTTTTTTTTGACAGGCAGAGTTAGACAGTGAGAGAGACAGAGAGAAAGGTCTTCCTTCTGTTAGTTCACCCCAGAAATGGTTTCTACAGCTGACGCACTGCGCCGACCCAAAGCCATGAGCCGGGTGCTTCCTCCTCGTCTCCCGTGTAGGTGCAGGGCCCAACCACTTGGCCCATCTTCCACTGCCTTCCCAGGCCACAGCAGAGAGCTGGACTGGAAGAGGAACAACCAGGACATAACAGGCGCCCCGACCAGGCCTAGAACCCGATGTGCCGGCACCGCAGGCGGAGGATTAGCCTAGTGAGCCGCGGCGCCGGCCAAGGACAATTATTTTTAATAGGTTATAATCTTGACTTTCATGCAAATAAAAGTAAACATGTGCCAAATATTTTGTTTAGCTTATTAATGAGAGAACCGATAAGATGTATGATAAATTAAGCTGAGAATCTAAAAGGCATACAAGCATGTAAGCCTACCAGAAATAACATAATTAATTTGCTTAATAGATACAAAATTGGTCAATATCCACAGGACAGTAATAAGTTGCATTCTACCATAAGTGTGTGATGTTCATTTTAGTAGAAAAGAATTTTTTCCATCACTATCAGCCTTCTACAACTTAGGAAGTTGTAAAATTGTTCAAAGGAAGAATGCAGATCAGAGTCAGACAAGTCAGAAGTATATTTTGGGGGCTGACATGGTGGCACCATGGGTTAAGCTGCTGCCTGCAACACTGGCATCCCATATGAACACAAGTTCAAGTCCCAATTGGAACACTTCTGATCCAGCTCTCTGCTAATGCACCTGAGGAGGCAACAGAAGATGACCTAGGTACTTGTTCCCTGTCACCCACTTGAGAGACCCAGATGGAGTTTCTGGTTCCTGGCTTTGGCCTGGCCCAGCCCCGGCTGTTGTGACTATTTGGAGAATGAACCAGAGGATGGAAGATCCCTCTCTCTCTCTTTCTCTTTCCCCCTCTCTCTCCCTTCCTCCCTCCCTTCCTCCCTCCCTTCCTCATTCCTGCCTTGTAATTCTGCCTTTCAAATAAAGTAAATCATTAAAAAGAAGAAGAAAAAAAGTGTGTTTTTCAGACAATGCCATTACTATCCAAAACACTCAGTCATCATCTTGGCCCATTTCCAAGTCTTTCATAACTTTTGCTGTTAAAATACATCCTTTTTTAAAAAATATTTGTTTGTTTATTTAAAAGGCAGCATGACTGGGAGAAGGAGAGACAGAGAAAGAGTGAGAAATATCTTCCATCCATTAGTTCAATCCCCAAATTCCTGCAACAGCCACATAATCTGCTTTGCCATAATGCCCACTGGTTTATAAGTTACTCTCTCCATGGTTCTGCCCTTTTGATTTATCTAGCCATTTGCCCAAGGTCACCTCATTTGAGAGATATTCAAAGAGCATTTCTTTTTGCTTAATTCAGTAGTTCAGAGAGAAATAACATAAACATGTATCCTATTGAAAACTGCAAGTTAAGAGTGTGTGGGCTGTGTGGCTAGAGACAAATGTGAAAAAAAGGAGAAGAAAGGGTCAAATCAAGGACATTTGAACTTACCCTGTGGAGGTTTGGCCCATTGACTGGCTTGGTCTGAAGCAGCTTGACAATAGACAGACTAACAGGAGAAAAGCTGTGAAGAATTTTATTAGTGTGCATATGCACAAGAACCATACAAAGTATGAGAACTCAAAAAAAAGCTAGAAGCTTGAGGCTTATATCCCCACTTCACTGGGGAGGGAGAATCAGGTGGCTTAGAGAAATAGTAAATGATTTGGGGGAGATGCATGGATGGAGGAGATGCAGATGAGCTTGGAGAATGATTCCTTTTGAAATTTGAATGAACCCTAGAGGCTGACAATATTTTTGGACCGTCAGTCCAAGTGTGGGTACATTCCTTGGTCTTCTTTCTGAGATGGAGAATGACATTTCAGAGATAGGAAGCACAGAAGGCAATTGTGTTCCCTGCGGTGGGTCTAGTCTTAAGACAGATAACAACATGTCAAAATGAAGGCTCTTCCACCATAGGTGGTTTTCAAAGAAACTTCAATTTAAACCAGCACACCAAGGAGCCATATTTTGGGGTACTATTTTCTGAGCACTAACAGTATCCTAGTTTTATTGATGTGATTACAGAATTAAACCTCTTTGTTGTCTTTTTCTCTTGGTTTTGACCCATTGGTTTTATGAAACATCTCAATTTAGAAACAGTTTTTGGAAAGAAAGAAAATTTAAAATAGAAAAAAATCTGCACTTCTTAAAAAAAAAAGAAAAGCAGAGGCATATATTTATTTATACCATGATGTGTTACCCCTTTGGTAAGCAAAAGTTTAAATTCAAACCTTCTTACCATCCTTCTGATTCACTTTTGCCCATCATTCATCATGCTCATGACATGATACTTTCATAATGCATTTTCTGATTGAAACCCTTTTAGTGCCTTTGTGATTGAAAATGTAATCATAGGCATTTCAAAGAATCCTGGGATATTCTCTACATTTCCATTTGATTATTTGTGTAATCCACCCCCACACTCCTACCCTACACACACATTTCAACTTAATTATGTACCTGAGGTTACACAGCTAATTTTCAAAATCATCAAGAAGCTCTGACAGTTTAGCACCTGAGCAATCGTCCTCCTGAGTCACTCACCTTTTCTCGCTTTGAGAACTATGATTTATTCTGAGAGATTTGGCAAATTCTCAGCCTTTAACTGTACTGCTTGGCGTCTAACAGATAGTCCTTTTGTGTATCCCAAGGACAAAAGATTTATCTACTTGCACAGATTTATCTATTTGCATGTGTCTTCTATTCTTGGATCCTTTGTAAAATATGTGGTTGTTGTTTTGCAAGGAAATCAGTTGGATCCATTCTTGAGTGATGAATATTTGCATTGCTTACTGTAAATTTACATCCCCTATGACCCTTTCTGTTCTCTTCTGTATGCACGGAATGTCCTAGTGAGGATAGTTCCAGATTCAAGTGTAAGGAAACACTCAACTGTGAGAGGCAGCACCACTAAGTCAGTGGAGGAACACAGTTAAACTAATAGCCTAAAGCTCACACCTGCCGGGGCGATGACACTTGCACAGGAAATGACAGCTGTGTCACAGCTTCCCTCTGTACGGAGGACTCACTAGCTTCTGTGGACATTGGTAATCAAATTTATTCCAATTTCAGAAAAGTTAAAAATGAGGGAGGGATGAAGCGCCATTCGCAGTACAACTGAGGAAATTTACTAAATGATAGGTTGCTAAGGTGCAGATTGTTTCAAAAGGTGCTGTTTTTTTTTTTTTTGCTTGAAAACTTCTTTACCTTATTTCCCGCCTCACTGCTGCTGACCAAAACTTAAACCTTTCTCTCAGTAAAGTAAGAAAATACGGTGTGCACCTTGTTTGTGCTTTTACCAAATGCACTAGTACTAACTGAAGTTAAAGCAATGCTTACAAAGTTAGAGTGGAACACATCCATCAGTCCTAAAGATCTTACGGCAAACTGAAAAAAGAGTAGTGAATTGCATGCGTCCAAATATACCCACTTTATAATTTTTTTAAAAGATTTATTTATTTATTTGAAAGTCAGAGTTACACAGAGAGAAGGAGAGGCAGAGAGAGAGAGAGAGGTCGTCCATCCTCTAGTCCCCAGTTGGCTGCAAGGGCCAGAGCTGCGCCAATCTGAATCCAGGAGCTTCCTCCAGGTCTCCCACATGGTGCAGGGGCCCAAGGCCTTGGGCCATCTTCTACTGCTTTCCCAGGCAATAGCAGAGAGCTGGATCAGAAATGGCACAGCCAGGTTTTGAACCAGCGCCCATATGGGATAACGGCACTGCAGGCGGTAGCTTTACCCACTGTGCCACAGTGCCAACTCCTAAACATACCCCCTTTAAAGGTCTTATTTTCATGTTAAAATGTTCATTGTTTTATGTGATTGAAATAGGTGTTGCTTTCATTATTTTTCTTACTCCTACCCCAGTACACTGACTTGATAAAATGAAAATTTAGGAGCCCTATGTTGATTCCTTCAATCAAAGGAACTGCTAGTCCTTTGCATGAAAAAAAAAAAAAAAAAGAGTCTGAAAATTCACAGGCAGGAGGACTTCAAAACAATATTATTTATTTTAGGTATTTCTTTTTAGTTATTTCTTATGGCTTTTTTTAACAGCAAAAAGACCTCCTTCAGTCATTTTTCTCAACTACTGAAATTCAACTTATAATTAAAAACCATTAAAAAAACTTTAAATAGTTGGGTGATCAGGAAAACCTGATGGAGTGATGAATAATCACTCTATAAGATTCACCTTCAGGCAAATTGAAAAAAAACTATCTTTTTAGAGTGTTAATTTTTAGTTTTGTGATTTCTTGTACCTCAGTTACAATATTTAGTTTCCTATTTTAATAAGTATTTTCAGAAGTATTTTATACAATGAAGGTTTTTCAAAAAGCTTGTAGAGGCCGGCAGCACAGCTCACTAGGCTAATCCTCCACCTGCAGCGCCGGCACGCCCGGTTGGGGCACCTGTTCTGTCCCAGTTGCTCCTCTTCCAGTCCATCTCTCCTCTGTGTCCCGGGAAAGCAGTGGAGGATGGCCCAAGTGCTTGGGCCCTGTACCCGCATGGGAGACCAGGAGGAAGCACCTGGCTCCTGGCTTCGGATCAGCGCCGTGCGCCGGCCATAGAGGCCATTTGTGGGGTGAACCAATGGAAGGAAGACCTTTCTCTGTCTCTCTCTCACTGTCTAACTCTGCCTGTCAAAAAAAAAAAAAAAAAAAACTTGTGGAAAATGGAATTAAAAGATAAATTTATTTTGGTGCAAAAAAAATTGAAATCCATACAGACATACATACAAGAAATTTATAGAAAATATACACGAAAAAATTCTGCAGATTCCAAAACTTTTTGCACCAAAATAAACATTTTTTTTGAAACTCACATTGCATGTTAGTTTTTTATTTATTTTCCATTTTAATTGAAAGGCAGGCAGAGACAGAGACAGAGACAGGTAGAGTGAAATCTTCCATCCACTAGTTCATTCCCCCAATGCAACAGCCAGTACTGAGCCAGGCTGAAGGCAGGACCACAGAACTCAGTCAAAGTTTTCCATGGGGATAGCAGGACCCAAGTATTTAAACCATCATCTGCTGGCTCCCAGGGCGCACATTAGCAGGAAGCTGGTTCAGAAGTGGAGTAGCTGGGACTTGAACCAGATACTCTAATATGGAATGTGGCCTCCCCAAGTGACAATTTCACCACTGTGCCATATGCCCTCCCCAAACTTACCTTTTAATTCCATTTTTCCATGACCTTTCTGAAGTGTTCTCATCCACAAATGCACACAACCTATCCTTCACTAGCAACAAGGAGGAAAAATGTGAGAATTAATGATTGCCTATTCATTGCTTACTACTTCTACCTTTTCTACTACCACTGTAGTAGCTGTTATACTGCAGCCTCCTGTTGTTTTTATGTAAAAGTATTTTTCATTCAGTAGCTTCAGAATAATGCTCTGTGTGAGAGTAACACATTTGGGAATCTATTGATTATTATGATTAATACTGGGGCCCTGGCATTTTGTAGACTGATGTTAATACACTCATATTTGGATACCGCCTTTTGTGATTGCTCAAGGTGATGTACTTGTTGTTAATGCATCACATGTCCAGCCATAGCATTGTGCCAGAGCTGGTGACAGTGTCACTTTGTCAGGCTGGGAGGATGGTCTCACACTCAATGAGGAAATACTTTGTCAAAGGGAATAAATAATGGAAATAAGCTGCTACCTCTGGGCTCAGATTAAATTAGCCTTGAGATCAGTTCAGGTGTGGCAGCTTCTCTTGCTGTTCCTTCTAATGCAGCATCATGGACCTGCATCTCATGCAATGTTAATTCAATAAATATTCATTTGGCTCCTAGTATGTGTAATTCATTAGGTTCTTATTCTGATTATCTTAAGAAGTACAAAGAAGAATACACTTTCGCTTTTGTTTCAAAAAGACTAGGAAAGGACATGATGCATGTATAAAATTTTCTATAAAGAAGGAGGTGGTCATGTGTGCTATTGGTGAAACAGGATAAAAATTTCCCCCAGAGGCAGAGGAAAATGCCATTTGGACTGAAGGACCAGAGGGTATTCATGAAGGAGATGAAAGAGGAACAGAATCTTGTGGAGTACATAGGATTTGAACTTATGAAACTGGTCTGGATTTGTTCCAGAAACAGAATTAGATAAGCCAGCAACAGGAGAGGGAAACTGTGGGAAATGAGCCGCAAAAGGGAATCTGACTAGAACTGCAGGAACCATGAAGGAGAATAGTGGGTAGAAAGTTGCACTGGGTCACAGTGTACAGGAGTAGGGATTTTGACTTTTGGTCTACAACATGGAAGAGCTTCTGAGGCTTTGTAAATATAGGCATAAACTGGCCGTAGGGTACATCAAAACAGTTGACCTGAAGGCTGGATTGAAGAGGGCAGTAACATAGGGTTCAGAGAATGAATTGAGTAGAAAGAACTGGTGTAGTCCTTGAGAATGAATTGAGAGAAAGAACTGCTGCTGTGGCCATGGAAATGGTCATGGGGTGGTGGGAGGGGTGGTGCTGGGAGTGCAGTATGGAACGGGTGCAGCATGCTTCATGCTGTGACAACAGAACACCACAGACTGGGTAACGCATGAAGAGTATAAATCTACTGACTCAGTACTAGAGGCTGGGAGACCAGGATTGAGGAGCCAGCATATGCAGAGAGCCTTCTTGCTACATCATTGCATGACAGAAGGGCAAAGAGGGACAAAAGAGAGCCAAGGGGAGCTGAACTCCTCCCACTCCCATGATAATGAGCCTATTTCTGCAATAACAGCATTAATCCTAAATACCTTCCACGAGACCCCACCTCCCAACAGCAACACATGGGGGATGAAGTTGCCAACACATGAACTACTGGAAACACGTACAAACCATCTCATTAAGTATCAGCACATCGTTGAGCATGAGGAAAAAAAGGTTAAGAAGGGTCAGAGACTTTGATGTTTTAAGAAAAAAGAACGAGTTTGATAGATACAGACCCCTGCTACCTTGATTTAGAAGTGCCAGCAGAAGTTGAAGAGTAAACATCCCAAGAACAGTTAGCAATGCACATTAGAAATAAATAAATAAATCTAGAGCTAGAATTTTTCTTATTTGAGAGAAGAGATTGAATAGGGAATTGAAGTACTTTTCATTTGAGAGTTCATGAGGGGACATGAGGAATGTTTTACAGAGAACAACGGAGGGCCAGGACTGGATGCTTGGAGAACACATGCATTTACAAGGTAGGACAGGGAAAGGAAATTCACTACCATACCACCACTGAACTCTGCACCCCATTGCCATTCAGAAAACCCACTCAAAAGTAATTGGAGGCAGCAGAGGTAGAGAGGCCAGAACTTCAGGGCTGGGGGAAGTGGAATCAGAAAGGCTGGACCAGCCTAATGGAAGTGATTTTGTTTGCAAACTGGAATGCTTACCTTCCAAAAAGAAAAGATCACGTGGCTGTGGATAAACATGTGTTTCCAGTTCAGAGTTCTTTCAATCTCTGCTAAACAACTTCCTGTAATAACCAGCCTCCACCACTCACAGCCACATGGCTTCTGATTTCTTAGCAGAAGATGTAATCAACAGCCTGCTGCTCACCTCCCTGGAAGAACCCTTTCCCACAAAGATGATGATCACTGTTTACGGGAGCCCTCTACAAGCCTGAGGATGCGTTTGTGGCTTTGACATCTCTGTGGCCCCCAGGAAGGGAAACCTACAGTTCCAGCAAACACTGCATAATTCTGCATCTGGACCATCTGCCATGGACCAGAGGGTTCTTAACATGAAGTCAGTGAATGCAAGTTTCTGTTATCCAGTACATGCATTTCTTTGAAGGGATGGTTTACCCACCTCTTCATTCTTAAAAGGCTCTCTTTTCTTAAAAATATAAGAACCACTTAATGCATGGAACATTCTTATACAATGATAGAAGTTCCTGGAGGACAACATCCTTTATATATTTTGATGTCTTGGCCAAATGAATGGATAACAGTGCTACATTAGATGGACCAGAGGGAATGATGAACTCCTTACATTGACTTTAATGCCTCTTGTTTGACTTGGCAAATATACCTAGATAGAAAACATAGTGGCCGGCACCGCGGTTCAATAGGCTAATCATCTGCCTGCGGCACGGGCACCCCGGATTCTAGACCCGGTCAGGGCGCCAGATTCTGTCCCGGTTGCTCTTCTTCCAGTCCAGCTCCTGCTGTGGCCCAGGAGTGCAGTGGAGGATGGCCCAAGTGCTTGGGCCCTGCACAGCCATGGGAGACCAGGAGAAGCACCTGGCTCCTGGCTTCGGATTAGCACGGTGCGCCCACCGCAGCAGCCATTGAGGGGTGAACCAACAGAATGAAGACCTTTCTCTCTGTCTCTCTCCCTGTCCACTCTGCCTGACCAAAAAAAAAAAAAAAAAGAAAGAAAAAGAAAGAAAGAAAGAAAGAAAGAAAGAAAGAAAGAAAGAAAGAAAGAAAGAAAGAAAGAAAATGTAGTTTCTCACAGTAGTGCCTCTGTCAGTACTAGTGGCTTACAGTGTGTGTTTCACAATCATTCTTTCTCTTAATCTTGTGGATTAGAAATTAGTTTCTTCATTACGCAAATGAGGAATCTAGGGCTGAGAGAATGTGTGTGACTTGCTAATGTTCACATGGGTGTTATCAGACCTGAGACTTAAATCCAAGTCTTTGCTCTTAAAGTCTCATATCTTCCCAGTTATCCAAGATTGGAGAGGCAGTTAACCTTAGTAGTTAAGTCCCTTTACACATGGCTTTGGATCCAGTCTGGCTCTTGGACTTCTCAAATAACCTTGAGCAAGTTCCTCCCCTCTCAAAAGCTGCATTTCTAGTTATAACACTACAAATTCCTACTTTATGTGGTGATTGCAAATTTTAAGATAGTCCTAGTAGATACTTAACAAATGTTAGCTATTACTAACATGGTCTCATGGTAAATTCACTTGTAAGTAAAAATGCCTGTAAACCTTATAGACTTGACTCTGTATTCTAAAATGCTTATTTATTGGCAATAAGTTGGCATTTGCTTCATATAAATAAAATCCTTTTCTATCCTGAAATTTGATACTCATGTTAAATGCAGTGGTTTCTAATTAGCTGTGTTGTTGACTGACAGATACACCTACCATAAAGTGAATTTAATTGTTTTGTCTTAGAGTAGCTAACATTAAATAAAAACAGTGAGGCCCAGGGTTGGTTCTTTACAGCGTAGAAGATAAGATGTATGTCAGGGGCCAGTGTTGTAATACAGTGGGTTAAGTCACTGCCTGCGACACCAGCATCCCATATCGGACGGAGGGCCTGTATGAGTCCTGGCTGCTTCGTTCCCAATCCAACTCCCCCCAATCCAACTACCTGCTAATGCTCTTACGAAGGCAGCTGAAGATGACCCAAGTACCTGAGTCTCTGCCACTCACATGGGGAGACCTGAATGGAGTTCCAGGCTCCTTGCTTTGACCTGGAGCAATCACAGCTGTTGTAGCCATTTGGGAAGTGAACCGACAGATGAAAGATCAGTCCATCAGTGTTGTGTAATGATTAAGACCATGGGCTTTTGAATTTGATTTGGATTTAAGTTCCTTGAATTAATATTACATCCCAGCCGGCACCGTGGCTCACTAGGCTAATCCTCCGCCTGCGGCGCCAGCACACTGGGTTCTAGTCCCGGTTGGGGCGCCAGATTCTGTCTCAGTTGCTCCTCTTCCAGTCCAGCTCTGTGCAGTGACCCGGGAAGGCAGTGAGGATGGCCCAAGTGCTTGAGCCCTGCACCTACGTGGGAGACCAGGAGGAAGCACCTGGCTCCTGGCTTTGGATCGGTGCAGTGCACCGGCCGTAGTGGCCATTTGGGGAGTGAACCAACGGAAGGAAGACCTTTCTCTGTCTCTCTCTCACTGTCTGTAACTCTGTCTCTCTCTCTCTCTCTCACTGTCTAACTCTGCCTGTCAAAAAAAAATTATATCCCATACATTAAATGCTGGCTAAGTCTTATGTTCTCTTTAAACTTAGAGGGGTCCATGGATCAGGAGAGAAAATGGCTCCATGTGCTCTGTGTCTTCCCTGTCCTGGCTTGTCTGCAGCGAGAATGCCGCCGTAGCTGCACAGTGCCAGTGGAGGCTGGAGTCAGCAGCCCGGCAGAACAGCTGTGCTCTTGGCACCTGGCTTCTGTGCCACTGCAGTATGAAGGACAGAGTCTGCCCAGCTGCAGTAGCTATCGCTTGAGTAGTGGAGGTGGTGGGAATCCACGTTCACGTAGGAGCTGAGTGACACCATCCTAAACAAGCAACAGTGACATCAGCCTGAACGTGGGATGGGAGGTAGTCGGGGCAGGGGTAGGGGGTGTTGGAGGAGGCACCTGGGACTTTTCAGGCAAGAAGACAATGCTTCTAACCTTAAAATGTGAAGGATTTATAAGATGTTTTCAGGCAGTTCTCTGAAACAGGAATTACAGATATTACAGGACTCATTAAGATCTGCATAAAAAGCCTGTTGGAAACATACTGCTCTTCAGTTAAATGTGTATGCACTCTGCTAATTGAGTAATGGAGACTGTTAATGCTCAACCCTAATTAAAATACAATTTTCCAAATCTGTTTGCTCAATATCACTTTACATGTGGTTTTAATGATGGATTTTTTTTTTAAAAAAGTCAAGAATAAACAAGTGACTTAATTGTTTGTATACACAATTTAGCTTTCTAGATGACTGCAGTGACAAAATGGGAGCATATATAGGACAGGCAATCCTGTCCCCATTGTGTGCGAGTTGGGCTGAGATAGGAATTCTGGAGAAACCGAGGCACAAGAGGCAGACATAGTATACAGAGATATACGGGCCCTGATGCTACTTTCTCCTCGAATGAGAGAGCATGGCCTTAAGCCCTTCCGGTTGGTTCAAGTACCAGACTAGCCTGATTTTGGAGACACTCACTTAAACAGAATCACCCCTTTGTTGGTATCGGCTGACAAAACAACAAAAGTCTGAATAGTAGGACAGTGTTGTGGCAAGAATTCAGCTTCATTCCCAACTTGTGTAGGAGACTCTTCCCTGCCCAAAGATTGTCACAGAGAGCAGTAGCCTCTCAGGGAACCCAGCGTGTAAGGAACAACCTACAAGGATGTGCCATGCCTGCGCCTTCTCTGGGTTACCATGTCTTGTGGACTCTGCAGCCTGGGCTGAGTAAAGTTGGACTTCTGACAGGTGTATGTGTGAGATCTCTTCTCACCTGTGGGTGACCCAGCTGCAAGGTGCATTCATTCTACAAAATGTAGGATATGGGTAAAGAGGCATTTTCAAATGCTTGACTTCAGTAGTCCATAATGAGCCTTGTACATATCTGATTTTCATCATGATGGTTCTGGACCCACATAGTTTTATGGAAGCTAGAGTAAGTTGGGTCAGGATCATGATCAAAATCTATGGAGCAAAGCTGTGAAAAACTGAGAAATTAGCATCAGCAAACACGAGTTATACATACTTATTGTATATGCATCTATGCATAGTCTGAAGCTCATGGAGGTAAGATCCATGGCTATCTTATTACTGAAAGAATCCTCAGAACTTTCCAATGTTACTGTTCATTTGGCTATTAATTGACCTTTTAAAAGCAGTACCTTTCAATATATCCTTTAATGGAGACTTTCATTATAAACACTGTGTCTATGAAACATTGACCCACTTTATAACTCTACCCAAGATATACTTCTTTATATATTTCTTCTATTTCTCTGAAATAATTAATAATGGTTAATAATTCATATGTAAATATTTGTTTTGTAGGCTTGAAACTGTATTCCAATATGGCTTTGCTTGGACTCTTCTCTTTGCTGGTTCTGCAAAGTATGGCTTCAGGGGCCCCTTTCCCTGATGAAACCATTGCTGAGTTGTCAGTGAATATGTATAACCATCTTCGATCCACTGGGGAAGATGAAAATATTCTCTTCTCTCCACTGAGCATTGCCCTTGCAATGGGAATGATGGAACTGGGGGCCCAGGGGTCTACCCTGAAAGAAATCCGCCATTCAATGGGATATGATAGCCTGAAAAATGGTAAGTGTGCTTAGATTTGATTTCTCCAGACAGTTTGACTTTAGCTTTGAACTCAGTTGTGTTATCTTATGCCAGAGGCAGCAATATTTACGAAGGAGAAGAAATAATCTCATTTAGATAACATGGCTAGGAGAAAGATAAAGCAATAAGAAAGATGTTGATTCTTAGCTCCATCTATGGCACAGTGAATCTAAGGAAATCACATCTTTTTAAAATTATTACTTAAATAAACTCCACTGTGATAAACAACACTAAGCATGATGCTGAGGTTTCTAATCCAGAGGGGGAGAGCATATATGCATCAATTATCACAGAAATAAGTGAAAAATTATAACTGTTTTACATGATATATATATATATATATATATATATATATATATATATATATATATAAAGAAACATGGTTTGGGCCGGCGCTGTGGCACAGTAGGTTAATCCTCCACCTGTGGCACCAGCATTCCATATGGGCACTCTAGTCCCTGCTGCTCCGCTTCCAATCCAGATCTCTGCTATGATCTGAGAAAGCAATAGAAAATGGCCCAAGTGCTTGGGCCCCAGCACCCACATGTGAGACTGGGAAGAATCACCTGACTCCTGGCTTTGGATTGGCACAGCTCCGGCCGTTGTGGCCATATGGGTAGTGAACCAACGGAAGGAAGACCTTTCTCTCTCTCTCTCTCTCTCTCTCTCTCTCTCACTGTTTTTAACTCTACCTCTCAAATAAATAAATAAAATCTTTAAAAAAAACCATGGTTTTTCAAGAATATCAGATATTTTGACTTAAAGCCAATTGTATCTTTATTGTTTAAATGATATTCATGAGTTTTTTGGAAACAGTGTGTTATTATAAAAGTTATGTATATAACAGAAAATTTCCAGCCAAAAGTATTGTAATAACTTTGGAATTATGTAAATTTTTTATTTTAATGCACCTAAGGTACAAGCGAATTAACTCATTTAAAAGTTAAGAACTGAAACACGTTCCAATAGATTTTCTAGTTACAAGACTTTTTAAAGGTCCAATGAGAGCAAAATTTAGAGAATTATCATGAATTTTATGCAAGATAATTAAACTTAGTTCTTCCTGATAATTATCAAATAAAACTACTTTAATGAAACTAACCCGAATACTTTGAAAGAAAATAACATAAAACATCTCTCTATTTTGTAGAAACTAGCCAGATTTATAATATTAAGGTACAGAAAGTTAATTTGAACATCAAAATACAGAACAAGCACTGAAAAGTCCTCACCACGCAATGTGAACAATCAGCCTGGTGCAGTTCCCTGCAGCCCCTGCTCTCTACTGTCCCTTGTCACGTTCAGTGCTCCTCCACTCCTTGATCTCGCACCACGTTTGCTCCATTAATAAGCATCCTCTCTCATCCTGCAGGTGAAGAATTTTCCTTCTTGAAGGATTTCTCTGACATGGTAACTGCTGACGAGAGCCAGTATGTGATGAAAATTGCCAATTCCCTCTTTGTACAAAATGGATTTCATGTCAACGAGGAGTTTTTGCAAATGTTGAAAAAATACTTTAATGCAGAAGTGAATCATGTGGACTTCAGTCAAAATATAGCCGTGGCCAACCACATCAACAGATGGGTGGAGAATAGCACCAATAGTATGTCATTTCTTTCCTTTGTTTCTCTTACAACTTGGCTTTAACTCTTTTATTTCCAAAGGCATGTGTGTCCTCACTCCCTTTGCTAGCGTTCAGCTTGGTATGTAATAATTATTTTGTATTGGTTGTGGTCTATTTTAGCAATATTATATATGAATGAGCATTGAAAACAAGAGTTAAATCTTTTGGCATGTGTAGAATATTGGTCCTGTTAATCTGAAATCTGTACTCTCTGAGCCAACTATCTAATAAATTAGTTTCTAGACAGAATGACAGTTTTTGGCTCCTTTAACAGAAAATGATTAAAATAAAACAAGAGAGGGTTAGATCAGAATTTAAAGATATTTGTCAGCTTCAGAAACACAGAGCTTGATTAATAACATAAAAATTGTATAGGATTCATTTTTCTTAATAAAGAAGTCCATGTTAAACCCAAATAAATGATGAGGAATTAGAAAAAAATGCACTATTTTTAGTTTTATTTCTCATTAATATTTTTAAATATATTTATGTTTTCCAAATGTTTCATACTTTATCATTTAGTTTTCATCTTTTTTCCAGCAACATAGTTGAAACTAGGGTTAAAAAATGAAACTATAGAAAATAGATTACTATACCTGTAATGAAGTCATTTTGCCAAAACTCTCTAAAATAATGTTAATCTAAAATTTTATTCAAGATAAAAATAACCTCATCAGATACTCTCTGTCCTATAATAATCAAAATATTAGGGCACCTTCTGCTTTAAAAAGTGCTGTGTTTATACACAGAGCATATACAGAGAATACAGAGCATATTTTGGTCTGATGTTTTTCAACTGAGAGAGTAAAATATAGGATAGAAGAGAGCTATAATTGTTTAATATTTAAAGAATAAATCAAAAGAATAATAACTTACCTAAACTAGAATGAATTATCAAAATCTGTTTTCAAAGTTTTTGAAACAAATTTTTTTTTACCAGAAAACTTTTACTTAAAGTATATAAAGTTCATGCATTTTGTAAACAACTTTAGAAACATAGTGATTCTTCCCACCAAACACACCCTCCCGCCTGCACTCTCACCTTTCTACCTCCTCCCTCTCCTATTCCCATTCTTATTTTTTACTAGATCTATTTTCAAATAACTTTACACATAACTTTGTAAGATTAACTCTATGCTAAGTAATGAGTGCAACAAATAGTATGAAAAAACTTTTATTATATCTCATTTCATACAAGCATTCCTTTTTAAGTTGATATCTACTTTTCAATAAATGTTTAAATAAAATGTAAAAAAAATTGTAAAACTCCTGTGATTAAACTAGAGTGGACCTTGTCCATGAGTGGACAGAACAACCAGTGAGATAGAGCACAATCCTGAATGAGACCCATGGAAATTCACCATACAATAAAAGTAGAACCTCCAATCACTTGTAGACTATTTAAAAAAAAATTATAAGAGATCTATACCTTAGACCATATACAAGAATAAACCTGAAACGTAACAGAGATAGATAAGTCTAAGAACATGGTTGGAAGAAAAATGTGAAAATTAGTTTCTGACTTGGATCTCACCTGGGTCTAACTATGACTTTAAATTCAATCACAACAACAAAATTATTTAACTACATAGAACATAAAGACCATAACTAACAACTTCACAAAAACACTATAAGCTATAACACCCTAACAAAACCAAAAACCAAGTGGCAGAAAATATTCCTTTTGTATTATCACAGATAAAAGACTTAAAGTCCTAAAAGAATAAAGAATTTTTACAATTGAGGAAAAAAGAAAAACCAAAAATTAATGGAAAAATCATAAGATATGTATAAGTAATTTTTAAGTTACCCTTAAATACATACAAATATGTTCATCCTTAAAATACATTTAAATATATAAACGATATTCAAATATGTATTGTATAATAAAACTGAACTATAATGTGACACTATTAATTACAAAATAGGAAAATAATTTTGAATGCTTAGCACACTCTGCTACCAATGCTGTGAGAAAGCAAGCACTCATTGTTAATGTAAAAGAAAAACTTTGAAGAAGTTGGTTCTATCTACATAAGTACATATGTACCCATTTCTTGCTTGAGCAATTCCCTTTCTAGGAGTTTACTAAGAAGAGGAACTACAATGATATAAAACACATTTGTGTAAAATTCTTCAATGCATCATTGTGTATAAGTGTAAAAGATTAGAAACATTCTAAGTTTACACAGAGTAGACTGAGTAAACCATGGTTCATCCACTCCATTGAGTACTATGAAACATTTTTAGTTTTTAAAAATCTTTAAGGTGATCAAAATTACATGTATTTCACATATACAGATTTAGGAACATAGTGATGCTTCCCACCCTGCCCTCATTTCCACCCTCACTCCTACCCCTCCTCCTCCTTCCTCTCTTACTCTCTCTTAGTTTTTACAATAGTCTACTTTCAGTTTACTTTATACTCATAAGATTAACCCTACACTAAGAATTCAACAAATAGTAAGAATAAGAAGAAGAAAAAACAAACAAACAAAAAAAACAAAACAAAAAAAAACCACTGTTCCTCAGCAGTCCAGACAAAGGCTGTAAATAGTCATGAAATCTCAGAATGCCAATTTCACTCCTATATGGTACATTTTTTGATACTTTGTTACCTCAGATCAGGGTAAATATATGGTATTTGTCTTTTTAAGACTAGTTTATTTCACTAAGTATAATGGTTTCCAGTTGCATCCATTTTGTTGCAAAAGACAGAATTTCATTGTTTTTATGGCTATTATTCCATGATATGGTTGATTCCATGTCTTAGCTATTGTGAATTGAGCTGCAATAAGCATGGGGGTACAGATAACTCTTTCATATACTGATTTCTTTTCCTTTGGGCAAATTCCCAGGAGTGGGGTGGCTGAGTCATGTGGTAGGTCTATATTCAGATTTCTGAGTTATCTCTACTGTCTTCACAGTGTCTATACTAGTTTACATTCCTACCAACAGATTAGGGTACCTTTTTCCCCACATCCTCGCCGGCATTTATTGTTTCTTGATTTCTGTATAAAATCCTCTCTAACAGATGAGATGAAACATAATTGTGGTTTTCATTTGCATTTCCCTGATGGCTTCTGTCATGAGTGGCACATATAGTGCAGCTCTGTTTTCAAATTTTTGTGGAAACTTTTGGCAAACAGCATTGTAAGCTAAATTTATTTTCGTTCACCTGTTTTCATGCAGTCAAAAGCATAGTTACTTGTTCTTTGGGTTTTTTTTTTTTTTTTTGATAGAAAGATGTCCAGTAAACACAGTGAAGAGTTTGAATTAGGTGACATTTAATCATGTTCATTGTTCAAGCATAAACTCAGAAACGCTTATTGTTTCTCTGTGTTAAGAATTTTACACACATCCTTGCAACTAAAAAGTGATGAACAAAGCCAGAAATTTCACTGTATGAAGTTCCATGGTTTGTGTAAGTGTCAAGATACTGCTGGTATCAGCTGGTGTGAGTGTTTTGGATGTCCTTAATTCCCAAATATATAACTCTGTTGTGTGTGTGTGTGTGTGTGTGTGTGTGTGTATTTATTTTTCCTTTGAAAGTTAGATACTTTTCATTTTCATTACAAGGTTGGTATTCTGTTTTTCTGAGCCACTCTGAGATATGGGGGTTTAGTAATCTTTTGGTTTCCCTTTGCCTTCCAATTTAACATGAATTTTTATCTGTTTATTTTTTTTCTTCAATAGATTTGTTGAAAGACTTGGTATCCCCAAGAGATTTTGATGCTGTGACTCACCTTGCCCTCATCAATGCTGTCTATTTCAAGGGGAACTGGAAATCACAGTTCAGACCTGAAAATACTAGAACCTTCTCCTTCACAAAAGATGATGAAAGTGAAGTCCAAATTCCAATGATGTATCAACAAGGAGAATTTTATTATGGTAAGACAGACATCCTGGCTTTCATTTCTCTTTTACAGTATGTCAACACATTTCTAAGAAGGAACATGCAATATTCATTGCTCATTCTGCTTGTCAGTCTAATTTGTGTCACAATTTCATTTCCTTTGCTCAATTTTGAAAGGCCTGTGATCAGATCCTGAATGAATATTTTATGTATTGACAGTTTTCCAATATGTTTCTTCAATTTATAAAGTTGACCACCCCTGCGGAGTGGCTTCATTCACTTGAGAATACCTGACATTGTATAAGAATATTCTGATTTACTCCAAAAAGTCACTTGTTTTGAGATCATTTTCATTGAACCTTATGTTCCACCAATAACTTGATTTGGGCTCCTTACTATGTTTTGAATTACAAGTATTCTTCCTAGAAAAGAACATTTTCTTTCTACTTTAAAATTTTTATTTCAGGGGCTGGTGCTGTGGTGCACTAGGTTAATCCTCTGCCTGCAGCACCAGCATCCCTTATAGGCGCTGGTTCTAGTCTCAGCTGCTCCTCTTCAGATGCAGCTCTCTCATATGGTCTGAGAAAGCACTGGAAGATGGCCCAAGTCCTTGGGCCCCTGCCCTTCTGTGGGAGACCCAGAAGAAGCTCCTGGCTCTTGGCTCTGGATCAGCTCAGCTCCAACCATTGCAGCCATTTGGGGAGTGAACCAGAGGATAGAAAACCTCCCTCTCTGTCTCTCCCTCTCTCTATAACTCTGCCTCTCAAATAAATAAATAAAATCTTTTAAAAAAATTTTTATTTCTTATTTGTATATAGGAGGTCTCCAAAAAATTCATGGAAAATGCATATTATGATTAAACTGTGCATGGATTTCAAAAATTTCTTTGTGCCAAAATAAACTTATCTTTTTGTTTGAAAGATTTATTTATTTAAATGACAGAATGACAGAAAGAGGGAGATCTGGAGAGAGATTTTCCATCTGCTAGTTCACTCCCCAACTGGCCACAACAGTCAGGTCTAGGCCTGGCTGAAGCCAGGAGCCAAGAACTCTGTCTGGGTCTGCCACATGGATGGCAGACATGCAAGTACATGGGCCATCTTCTGCTGGTTTCTCAAGTGCATTAATGGGGAGCTGGATCCGAAGTGAAGTAGCCAGGAGTTGAACTGGCCCTCCTGTCTATAAAGCCAGTGTTGCTTGCTGTGGCTTAACCCTCTATGCCACAACACTATCTGCTAAACATACCTCTTAATTTAATTTTCCATGAACTTTCTGAAGTACCCTTGAATATATGAACAATATTTGTCCAAACATAGTTTCATTTATTTTTTTAAAGATTTATTTATTAGAGAGAGAAAGAGGGAGAGGGCCATTCCAAAGCCAGGAGCCAGGAGCTTCATCCAGAACTCTCATGTGGCTGCAGGAGCCCAAGGATTTGGACTGCCTTCCGCTGTTTTCCCAGGCACATTAGCAGGCAGCTGGATTGGAAGTGGAGCAGCCAGGACTTGAACCGGCACCCACATGGGATGCTGGTGCCACTACGCCACTGCTCCAGCCCCAGTTTCATTTATTGAGTGCCTGTATTCATAATACATCTCACTTTCCTTAGCATTATTTTCAAAGATGTCTCCTTGGATTCTTCAGAAGTTAAGGGTATTAGTCTGTCCTATACACTATATTGAAATGTAATAATTGTTGTCAAAAGCAGAAATGTAATTTTAAAACAAGTATGTTAGAGCTGTTATTATATTTTTAAAAAGTATGTTGTAATATTAAAAGACTAATTGCAGCTGATCAAATTAGCAGTCAAAGTAAGAAAGGAGAATACTCATTCGTATTAAAAGCAAAGTGTTTAGTGTGATGTCTGAAGAACCCGATCAGCCATAGGAAAATATTCATAACAGAAACATTACACATATTTCTTTTTAATCAGGGAAATTTTAAAGTAGTGACATACAATTTATTTTAAAGACCTTTAAAAAGATTGATTTATTTATTTGAAAGAGTTACAGAGAAGGAAGGAGAGAGATCTTCCATCCACTGGTTCACTCCCTAAATGGCCACAACAGCCAGGGCTGAGCCAGGTGGAAGCCAGGATACAGGAGCTTCATCTGGGTCTCCCACATGGGCAGCAGGGGCCCAACACTTGGGCCATCTGCTGCTGTTTTTCCAGGAGAATTAGCAGGGTGCTGATTAGAAGTGGACATGAACTGGTGCCAATATGGGATGCTGGCCTCACACGCAGTGGCTTACCAGCTACACCAAAGTGCTGGCCCTAAAGATTTAATTTTTTAAAAAAACAAGCCTAGTTAATTTAGCTAAATTTATAGCTCACAAACCCAGTTACCTAGTTTATCTAATTACCTGATTTGGAGATCTTAATCATAATATGCACTAGATATTGTACAGTGCCTAGATTTTGTTTTGGCTGTGCAGTTTTGGCTTCAAGACTTGTAGTTGTGATGATAATAGTGTACCAGGTAATACAGAGTCAAATTTTTTCTCTCTAGAGATAGGGTGGATGTTGATAAATGTGATTTACAACTAACGTGGAGATGGGGCTTTATTTTTCTAGGATTTCTCATTGTTTCTAATGATATCCTACAAATATATTGAATTATCTCATTTGAAAATAAAGAGTAAGTCCAAAGAACAGGCTAGAACAAATGTGAAGTACTTCTGGGGATTCTAAAGTAAAGAATTATGTGGTGCTGAGAATTCATTTGAATTTCAGGGCCTATTTTTGAATAAACCTTCTTTTTCTCAGATGCCTGAATTTTTTCCATTCTATTCACTGTTTTGAAAAAAGATTATAACAAATTTAAATATATTTTAAAAGCTTTGATATGGCCATTTATGGTTTTTCTTTTCTTTTTAGGGGAATTTAGTGATGGCTCCAATGAAGCTGGTGGAATCTACCAAGTCCTAGAAATACCGTATGAGGGAGAGGAGATAAGTATGATGTTGGTGCTGTCCAGACAAGAAGTTCCATTGGCCTCCCTGGAGCCCTTGGTCAAACCACAGCTGATTGATGAGTGGGCAAACTCTGTGAAGAAGCAAAAAGTGGAAGTATACCTGCCCAGGTGAGACCCCTCCCACAGTGCAGAGGATGGGCTATGGTGAAGGTCTCACCTGAAAAAGATTTTGCCACTGCGTTCGCATTTGAAGTCTTTTGTTATCTTCTTCTTTGTGTGTATGCGTTTTTGTAGTATTCTTTCATACTCACATGGTCCTGCCAAGGATATGATTCAATGCTCTTAGCCTTGCTTTAGGGGGTTTTTCAGTTGATTGCCTCAGGCTATCATTTGCAGTGACCATCATGTGTATTTTGTTAATATTTATAGCTGATAGTACCTGAAGATAAAACTAGCTATGATGTTACTGCAAGAACTGCAGGCAAGCCACTGTCTGCAGTGCTGAGATGCAATCATAAATAAGCAGGAAGAACTCATTCTGCCCAAAATCTTACCCATGTCTGAAAGAATCAAATTCATGCAAAACCTTTAATGTCTTGGCTACCATCCTGTAATTCTGGCCACCCACTATGTCAGACTTTTTGTAGCATGTTCTGTTCATGTGCTTGTGGTTATACCACATACATAATGCTCTTTTAATGCTTTTAATGTTACCATTTATGCTCTTGTTTTGGCCTTAAATACCCTGCTCACATTTCTTTGCCAAATATCGTTCCTGTGCTTCCAGGGTGCAAGTCTGCACCACTTCTTCTAGGAAACCTTCTGTGAGCTTCTCAGTGGAGCAGCTGGCCCTCGGTGTGGCTTCACTTCTGCTCCTCCTGTTATGACCTACTGGCAGCCCACAATGACCTTACCTTCTGGTGGGTCTCATTTTCCTTCTGTAAGTTCTTCTAGGGAAGAGCTGGTTCTCTCCCCTGTAACAAGGGACATAATAACTGTGCTCAGAATGAAATCCAGCTGAAGGAATTTATCCTGTCCTTGAATACCTTCAAGTCACACAGGAGAACCACATACAACATACAAATAGGAAACACATACAACATGTTTATAAATGTGTATATCTTAGGTTGGAAACCAAAACACATCAGTTAACAGATAACATGTGTGTGTGTGTGTATGTAGAAGTACAGTTCCAATATTCTTTCCATTCTAAGAAAATTTTTCAAATATGATTAATTACTATGAGCGTATAAGGGTGATAAGACATTGATATTAAAACTGAATTATTAAAAACTCCTAAACCTATTCATATTTATTCTAATTTTAGGAATTATCATTTAAAAAGAAATCTTATCTAGATATTTATTTTTCCTAAAACTTAACTCATAGTTTGCTTATGTTAATTAAGGAGATCTGTTTGGAACTATAGATAATTTTTGTCTAGAAAATTAAAATATGTTATATATTCAGAATATATGATGGCACACTATGTAGTATATTCACAAGATAATATTATCCTATGTTACATATTCATTACATAGCATTGTTATATATTATATGGTCACAAAATATAATCAATATGTAGCCATATTTTTCTTAGTCTACATATAAAAATCAAGGTACTCAAACCAGATGATTGATTTTTTTCTTTTAGACTAAGATATTTAACATGCAGATCTTTCCATGATAAAACATAGATGTAGAATGATTCCACTAATGTCTATTCTCAAGGAGAAGTAATTGATGAATACCTAATGAGCTGAGTGACAATTAGCTTTTACATGTTTAATATATAAATGATCTATCTTAATTCCAAAGGGCAATTTACTTTTGAACATTAATAATCAAATGTAAATTATTATCCAAATCAGGTCTAAACTTGTGAAAGAAGTCATTTACTCTGGTGATTTTTCTATCATTAATTTTATATTTTTCTTTGCATTTTATAAAGGATTTCTTTTGATCCTAGGAGTAATAAAATACAGTGTCCATGAGTTAAGTGCAGTGACTACAAATGCTCCAGCTCTGTTAGGATGCAAAATTATGTCAGAGAATTTTAGCTGAGTTATAAGTGAATGTTTAGTAAGTATCATATATTCTAATTCAACCATATTCACTAGAAAATGCGGCCTCCAGGTCCTGTCCATTGAGAAATTGAATATGGCAGCAGAAGAAAATTAAATTTTCATTTTCTAAGAGATACTCTTCAATTATGGAATATTTATCTCACTTGCTCATATTAATGCCTGTTACTAAACTAGGCACAGCTAATTACCATGTATCCATTTTTCCAGGAGTTCTATGAACTCTCCCTCTGCGTGGCTAATGCATGTACAGGGAGGCTGAAAAGCCAGATCAAATAAATGTGGCTTCCCTTTTTAACAGATTGACTGTTTTTAAATGCATACGTGTTACAAGAATCAGGGGGAAACTGTCTACTTGCTCCATTTTACAGCATTAAGATTCACTGACTGTTGAATGAAGGTGATAACTGATGTGACCCAGTTTTAGCAAAGGTGAAAGATTTTTTTCTAATATCTAAATTCTAGGTTTACTCAACTGTCAGTCTTCAATGGTTTGTATAGTTTCATTCATACAGAGATATTACTCTGAAAATGCAACTTTACTTTTCTGTAATTTGACCACATTCTTGTCCTGAATAACAGGTGCTTTTACTCTTTATTATTCCAGAGTTTATACAATACAAGCAGCTTTATAAGAGGTATAGGTTGTTGGCAGGGGGACAGGGAGGCAGAGGTGGGGGTGGATCCAGAAGTAGCAATTACTTCGGTACTTTTCTATATTTTCCTCTGAAAATAAAACCTACAGGAATAGGATACTGCACTGAATTGACCTTATATTTTTATCCAAAATGCAAAAATCTGTTCAATAATTGCTATACCCATGTCATATTACCAAATCCAGTGAAATATCACAAGGTTCGTACACATTTGGACATCTTTAAGATTTAGGTAGGATGACCAGGTTTTCTTCCAGTTTATCAATGGAAGCAAAAATAACTCTTCTGTTATATATAATATAAATGTAAAACATCTAAAAGACACTTTAGAAAATACTACTTACCATGGAGTAATCAGAAAAATAATTGTTACCTATCATTGCATTGATTGTTCAGTGTACATTTGAAGTCCTAGTTTTTATTCTGTGTTCATTTTATAGGTAGCTTTCTTTACGTTTTTCTCCAAATAGATTTTTCAAAAACCTGACTTTCTTGACTTGTGTCTTTTTCATTACATATTCTTTTTAGTATTTGCTGAGATAACTTAGGTATAAGAAAATGTTTCTAAACTCAACATCATATATACTTTTTATTTATTTAAAAATATTTTTTTTATATAAAGCTTTTATTTAAAGAATATAAATTTCCAAAGAACAGCTCATGGACCACAATGGCTCCCCCCACACACAACTTCCCTCCCTCCCCCCACCCTCCCCTTTCCCGCTCCCTCTCCCCTTCTGTTCACATCAAGATTCATTTTCAATTCTCTTTATACACAGAAGATCAATTTAGTACATATTACGTAAAGATTTCAACGGTTTGCCCTCGCATAGAGACACAAAATGATAATACTGTTGGAGTGCTAGTTATAGTATTAATTCACAATGTACAGCACATTAAGGACAGAGATCCTACATGATTTTTTTTTTAAAAAATTGATTGTCTATGCAATTTCCAGTTTAACACCAAGATTTTTTAATCATTTGCAATTATCTTTATATACAGAAGATCGATTCAATATATACTATGTAAGGATTTCATCAGTTTGCACCCACTCAGAAACACAAAGTGTAAAAATACTGTTTCAGTACTAGTAATAGCATCACTTCACATTGGATAACACATTAAGGACAGATCCCTCATGAGACGTAAGTACACAGTGACTCCTGATGTTGATTTAACAATTTGACACTCTTGTTTATGGCGTCAGTAATCTCCCTAGGCTCTGGTCAAATTTTAACTGAAAAGTGATCTCTGTGAAATATAAGAGTGGGAATAAGAGAGGGAGGAGATGTAAAACTTGGGACATGCTCAATCGGAACGGCCCCAAATGATGGAGTTAGAATTGTGCCAGGGGTTTCCAATACAATCCCATCAAGGTGGCATGTACCAAGGCCATCTCATTAGTCCAAGTGATCAATTTCAGCTCACAATTGATCACACTGATAGGTCTAAGAGTCAAAGGGATCACACAAACAAGACTAGTGTCTGCTAATACTAACTGATAGAATGAAAAAGGGAGAGAATGATCCAACATGGGAAGCAGGATACACAGCAGACTCATAGAATGGCAGATGTCCTAAATAGCATTCTGGCCTCAGAATCAGCCCTTAAGGCATTCGGATCTGGCTCAAGAGCCCATGAGAATATTTTAGGCATGGAAAGCTAAGACACTCTGGAAAAAACAGAAGACCTAAATGAAAGATCTCTGCGAGTGAGATCCCAGTGGAAAGAACGGGGCCATCAAAGAAGGAGGTACCTTTCTCTGAAGGGAGGAGAGAACTTCCACTTTGACTATGGCCCTGTGGGAATAAGATCGAAGTCGGCTAACCCTAAAGGCTTCCATAGCCTCGGCAACTCATGACCAGAGCCTAGGGAGATTACTGACGCCATAAACAAGAGTGTCAAATTGTTAAATCAACATCAGGAGTCACTGTGTACTTACGTCTCATGAGGGATCTGTCCTTAATGTGTTATCCAATGTGAAGTGATGCTATTACTAGTACTGAAACAGTATTTTTACATATTTAAAAATATTTTTAAAAATATTTTTAAAATATTTATTTATTTGAGAGACAGAATTACAGAGAGAGGGAGAGACAGAAAGAGAGAGGTCTCCCATCTGCTGGTTCACTCCCCAAATGGCCGCAACAGACAGCTGGAGCTGGGCTGATCTGAAGCTAGGAGCCAGGAGCTTCTTCCAGGTCTCCCACGTGGGTGCAGGGCCCAAGCTCTGGGGCTACGTTCCATTGCTTTCCCAGCCCATTAGCAGAGAGCTGGATCAGAAGAAGAGCAGCTGGGACATGAACTGGTGCCCACATGGGATGCTGACAGTGGAGGCTTAACCTACTGTACCACAGAGCAAGCCCTATACAGTTTGAATGCAGATGTACCTTGCTGTACCACTGTCTCTCTTTTATGGTCTTAGGTTTGTCATTTGTGATCAGAGTGTTGGAAATCAAAGGATGTGGAGTAGTTTTTCAGTTTGAAATCAGAAACCATTCTGTTGCTTTGAAATGGATATTTATTTAAAGAATTTAATTTCATAATTGTAAAAGAAAGCAAATGATAAATCATTTGGATTTGTTCAATAATAGGAATGGTTCTCATTAGATTTTTTTATGAAAATTGATGAGCTTCTTAATTGTTTATAAATTATATTATCTTCTATGCAGATTATGTTTGCTTTTTCCAACACTTGGCTGCATATGTCTATCATTGTCCATGCTTCTGACTCTCCATAACTCTTCAACTTGAAAGAAAGTTGTAAATGTACAATTATGTTTTATGTCTTTATCAAAACAACCTTAATAAGACTTGCTTTGGCCTTTTATTTTTACATTCAGTGAATGTAAAATCTGCTTGTAATGTTGTTTTATTTTTAGAAACCATTATTTACAGTCAGAAAGACCTTCACTCATCTCATTCTACCACCTGTTACCTGTGTGATTAGGGCAAGTTTGTAAGGATCAGCTTGGTCTTCAGTAGCCTAGCTATTATAAATGCTATCTCCTAGGGCTATCTCCTACCTCATATGGGTGGTTAAATTAAATATTGTACATTAAAGGATTTTCTCACTGTCTGAAACATAGTAAACACTCAATATAAGGGAGATTATAATGATTGTTTCAATATTAGTCCATACTGAGAGGAAAGAGAATAATTGAAGAATAGCGATTTTCTAAAAGTTTAGTAAGAAAAAGAAAGACAATGTATGGAGAAACAGATTATTTACATCCTACTTTCACCTTTGGACAAAAGAACCTTATGCACAACTAGGTTTTCTTTCATTTCAATCTATAGGCTTTCCTATGCCAGGTACCGTAAATATTGAAATAAATAAGATGCTTCACTTGACTAATTTATGGTTAAGGTAGCAGAAATTAATACAGCTATTTAACCAAATTACTTGTTTTCACAAGAATGCAAATATACCTCTTAATATCTGTAATAATGTGACATACACAGCTGGAATATAATATTAGTATGTTCTTCAATGCCAGCACGTAAGTCCTAAGACTTTTGCAAATCTTATTAAATCCTTCCAGCAGTGCTCATAAGTAGGTATTATCATGGCCATTTTCCACAAACCAAAGCTGAGGCTCCGAAATTAAGGAGCTTGTGGGAGGCATTTGGCATAGCATTAAGATACTGTCTGTGATACCTGCATCCTGTATCCGGAGGGCTCTGTTTGAGTCCTGGCCCTGCTCCCAATTCCAACTTCCTGCTAGTGCATATCCTGGGAGAGACCAGGGATGGCTCAAATACTTCGGTCCCTGGCACACAAGTGGGAAACAGAGTGAATTCTAGGCTCCCAGCTCAGCCCCAGATGTTGTGGGCATTTGGGGAGTGAAACATCTGATAGAAGATCTTTGTCTCTCTGTTTACCTCTCTCTGCCTTTCAAGTAAATAAAAACAAGTTGCTTTCAGGAAGTAAAAATAATCCTCTACTGATATTCTCCTTCACTTGGCAATTTTTGATGGATCAGGGTATACCTGGATACATATCTTTGCTCTGCCATGTATCAGCTGTCTGACCTTGGTTGCTTTATGTCATCCTTGTGCCACTCACTTTCTTTTATTATCCAAGATTAATAATGATATCTTCCCAAAAGACTATGGAGATATTTAATCTATTTTTATACTCTCAGAACGATTCCTGGTACACAGTAACCCTCATAGAAGCATTCAACAAATAAACAAATAGCGACACACACACACACACACACACACACACACCCCTGAACTCATCAAATGCATCTGCTAGGGCACCCTCTGCTTTCCTACTCCTTTCCTGTTGAGGTGTGTATCATGGAATAATTCTGCTTTTACAATCGATGTCTGCTTTTGGTAAAAAAACAAAATGAACAATGTTAAGTCTAAGTTAAAGGATAAAATTCAATACTTAAATGAATGTTTGATAAGCACATAATTTTCTTTTGTTCTTCTATTTCCATAAACATGGGCCTGCTAAACTGTTTTCCCCTGATCATTCCTCTTGGTGTCTGTATCTTGTTTACAGCATCATTTCCTTCTGCTTCTTCTTAAAGCAACCGTCAGAAATGATGCTGTTTTATCATTTAGTGACTAACACAGACTTTGCTCTTTTAAGGACACAGTGTATTATCTAGAACTTCATATTTATGCTCTATATTGATCAGAAAATGAATCTTAGAGAAAGGGAAACCGGAAATGATACTATTTTATCATTTAGTGACTAACACAGCCTAAGCTATTTTAAGGAAACAATGTATTACCTAAAACTTTGTATTTATTCTCTGTATCGATCAGGCAGTGACATTTTAGGAAAAGGGAAACATTTGCATCCATCCAGTTGTTTTCACTTTTCCAGAAACAACCCTTGCTTTTTAAAAATGCGTTTGTTAATGCAAGTATGTGTGGTTGGTGCATGTCTTTCACTAGAAAGACTGGCGATGCAGTTCATTGATGTGGGGGAAATTCCACATGAGGACCAAAGAGACTTGCTCTGAAAGCCATTTTCTTTTTCTTTTTCTTTTCTTTTTTTTTTTTTTTTTTTTTTGACAGGCAGAGTGGACAGTGAGAGACAGAGAGAAAGGTCTTCCTTTGCCGTTGGTTCACCCTCCAATGGCCGCTGCAGCCGCCACACTGCTGCCAGCGCACCGTGCTGATCTGAAGCCAGGAGCCAGGTGCTTCTCCTGGTCTCCCATGGGGTGCAAGGCCTAAGCACTTGGGCCATCCTCCACTGCACTCCCTGGCCACAGCAGAGAGCTGGCCTGGAAGAGGGGCAACTGAGACAGAATCCAGTGCCCCAACTGGGACTAGAACCCGGTGTGTCTGCAGAGAATTAGCCTTCTGAGCCATGGTGCCAGCCGAAATCCATTTTCTAATGTTAGTGTTTTGCTGATGACCACTGTATTTGTTTTCACTTAATTTTTAAATAATTCTTTATTTCTTTTTATGAAAGTTATACACATTTATTCATAAGTCATTAGGTCTATTATAACAAAAATCAAATACCTATTCTTTCATTTAAAACAATCTACTATCATTATAATGGCACATAGTTTTTTTTTCTTTAAAGATTTATTTTATTTATCTGAAAGACAGTTACAGAGAGAGGTAGAGACAGAGAGAGAGGTCTTCCATCCGCTGGGTCATTCCCCAGATGGCCACAATGACTGGAGCTGTGCTGATCCAAAGCCAGGAGCCAGGTGCTTCTTCTGGGTCTCCCATGGGGGTGCAAGGGTCCAAGGACTTGGGCCATCTTCTATTGCTATCCCACCCAGGCCATAGTAGAGAGCTGGATAAGAAGAGGAGCAGCTAGGACTAGAACCAGTGCCCATATGGGATGCTGGCACTTCTGGCCAGGGCATTAACCCACTGTGCCACAGCACCGGCCCCCATAGTTTTTAAGATGTACTGTTTAACACATTTCCATTGATTAATTATTCTTCTGTGATGATATCATGAGAACAGTCTCAAGTTGCTATAACTATGGAAATGTATTTTTTAGTGAAATACATTTGTGTTTCCACTCTCTGGGTTGCATGAAGATGACCTCTGAATGTATTAATTGTACAGCAGAACTTGGCTCTTATTTAACCTTGTCCATGGGGAGTAGGGGGTGAGCTGCAGCATGTGACTAGGACACTAAGAAGAAAATGAAATACATGGGTAAGTGTGTGATTAGTGATTACCATATTAAAAGAAAGTGTTTTTTAGGTTATTTACTGGGCCACAAGATTACAGAACCACTCATTTACAACTTTACATAGTACTATGCTAATGAGTCCTGATCTCAAAATCCATTTGTTCTACCATACATTATGGCTTTGTGCATATACTATATATTTTCCTACTTAAGAATGTAAATCCTATTCAGGTATGTCATTTTCTTTGATGGTCCTTGTTTTTAAGAACATAATCAAGTGCTCCTTGCAGTCAAAAGCCTGATTTGGCATAATTACCATCTATAAATCCAGCATTATCTATCATTTTATTCCTGTCCCAGGTAACAGGAAGCAATAACTAAACACCTTTCCCTCTATATGTTCTTCAGGTTCACAGTGGAACAGGAGATTGATTTAAAAGATATTTTGAAGTCCCTTGGAGTAACTGAAGTTTTCATCAAAAATGCAAATTTGACATCCCTGTCTGGTAAGAAATGGATACCAAATGATGATGTTAAATTCTCTATTTACTGCGGGCTTCTGAGCTACAACATAGTTACCAATTGTCAAATAAATCTAACCAGAAGTAGATTTTACTTCTATGAGCAAAACTATAAATACAGTCTTAACATCCAATTTATGTTTTCTGATCCATTCCTTATCTTTGATAGTAGATTATGTTCTCCAAGGACCTGTCCTATACGTCACTGAACTTTTCATTCCATCGGACACGATGCCTTAGAGACTAGATAATCAATAAATGGGTTGATTGAATATTCCAAGAGGTGTCATTGTAATAAATCAGAAGAGAAGGAAAGAGGAGAGCATAATTGAGTGCCTGATATGAAAACTAAACACTTTTTAAAAGAATAAAGAAAACCGACAAGATGATGTAAACAGTTCACTAAGTCTATGATGAAAAATGGTGGTTTGGCAGCAGTCTTTTAGCTTAGTTTCTCTTTTTAAGTGTTTTTTTTTTTTTAATTTGAAAGGCAGAGTTACAGAGAGGCAGAGACAGAGAGAGAGAGAGAGAGAGAAAGCAAGAGAGGTCCTCCATCTGCTGGTTCACTCACCAGATGGCTGCAACAGTGGGAGCTGCACCTATCCGAAGCCAGGAGCCAGGAGCTTCTTTCAGGTGCAGGGGCCCAAGGACTTGGGCCATCTTCCATTGCCTTCCCAGGCCATAACAGAGAGCTAGATCAGAAGTGGAGCAGCCAAGACTCAAACTGGTGCCTGTATGGGATGCTGGCACCACAAGCAGTGGCTTTACCCACTTAGCCACAGTTTCGCCACATAGCCTAGCTTTTAAGATAGCCATGTCCCACATTGAAGAGCCTAGATTCAGAACCAGGCTCCACTTTCTGGCTCCAGCTTCCCATTAATGCCTACCCTAGGAGACGGTAGTGCCAGCTCAAGTAATGGATCCCTACCACCCATGTAGAAGACCTGGATTGTGGCCGGTGCGCCATGGCTCAATAGGCTAATCCTCCACCTTGTAGTGCCGGCACACCAGGTTCTAGTCCCGGTTGGGGCGCCGGATTCTGTCCCGGTTGCCCCTCTTCCAGGCCAGCTCTCTGCTATGGCCCAGGAGTGCAGTGGGGGATGGCCCAAGTCCTTGGGCCCTGCACCCACATGGGAGACCAGGAAAAGCACCTGGCTCCTGCCATCAGATCAGTGTGGTGCGCTGGCCACAGCGCGCTGGCTGCGGCATCCATTGGAGGATGAACCAATGGCAAAGGAAGACCTTTCTTTCTGTCTCTCTCTCTCACTGTCCACTCTGCCTGTCAAAAAAAAAAAAAAAAAAAGACCTGGATTGAGTTCTCAGTTCCTGGCTTTAGCTTGACCCAGTCCCAGCCATTATGTGCATTTGCCAAGTGAACCAGCAGTGGTAGCTTGCTGTCTCTCCTCTCTGTCTCTATCTACCGCACAGGAAAATAGCACCAAAAAAAAAAAAATGTTTTGAAAAAGCAATGTCCAAGTATAATTGACATATTGGAGTGTTGAGTTATGTGTTTTATATGTCCCGAGGACATATTTGCAATGACTTGATGAGTACACACTGTATACATGTGTTGAAATATTACACTGTACTCTATAAATATGTACAATTACATGTTAATGAGTCATATTTCAGATCAAAAAATTGTTATTCATTGATTAGCAAGGATTTGTTTGCATGTGCCCATTTATTCATTTCCCTAACAAATGTTTGTTGGCTCTTATTTTACATTATGTTACTTAGTTTGTGTAATGTAAACTAATTTAGTATCCTGTGGATTAGGGATTAGCTGGTGTGTTCACATTGTCATTCACTGACAAGTCATTTCATGAAAAAAAATTCCGAGGTAACTGTTCTAAGGAATTATTGATTTGGATATTCTAATTTGTTCACAGCAAAAAAAATCACAGAATGTTGGTAAAGTATTTAGAGTGTACAAAATGCTTTAGAAAATATTTTTAAACTGCTGACCCCAAGAAATTCATCAATAAAAAAAGCATCAGAGAACTTAAGGATTAGTAAAATAAACTTATATAATGGTTATTTTTTGTCATTTAAATAGATGACAGAAAATAAAATAGAACATGTTTTTTGATGAGAAAGGTATGTATTAAGGTAAAAGAAACTCAGCCAATAAGGCCTGTAAATATGGAACTCATCAAGTCCAGTTATCCAGCTGGACAGCCATGAGGTAATGGAAGTTTCCTTAGCAGTTCACCTGTTAAAGGAGAGATTTTACTTTTCCTTTCCTGCAGCAGCGATCTTTAGAAATACAACTTCTGGGGCCAGTGCTGTGGCGCAGTAGGTTAATCCTCCACCTGTAGTACCAGCATCCCCTATGAACACCAGTTCTAGTCCCGGCTGCTCCTCTTCCAATCCAGCTTTCTGCTGTGGCCTGGGAAAGCAGTGGAAGATGGCCCAAATGTTTGGGCCCCTGCACCCACATGGGAGACCAGGAAGAAGCACCTGGCTCCTGGCTTCAGAGTGGCACAGCTCCAGCTGTTGCAGCCATTTGGGGAGTGAACCAATGGATGGAAGACCTTTCTCTCTATCTCTCCCTCTCCCTGTCTGTAACTCTGCCTCTCAAATAAATAAATAAAATAAAAGAAAGAGAGAAAGAAAGGAAGAAAGGAAAGAAGAAAGAAAGGAAGAAGGGGGAGAGAGGGGGCGTGGGAGAAGGGAGGGAGAGAAAGAGGGAGGGAGGGAAGGAGGGAAGGAGGAAGGAAGGAAGCTTTTACACCTGAAGTGTGAAGGCCCATGGATTGAATTCAGAGAAACTGATGCCTCACCCTTGAAAATGCCCATAAGTGTGCATGTCTGTGTGCTATCTCTCAGGGCGGGCAGGCAGGCAGGCAGGCAGACAGAGAGAGACGGAGAGGAGAGGAGAGGAGAGGAGAGGAGAGGAGAGGAGAGGAGAGGAGAGGAGAGGAGAAGAGAAGTCATATTTTTCAAGAAATTTTCAAGAGGAATTTGTGATCAAAAAACACTTTGCCCTCCCAGTTTCAAGATTGGGCAGACTGTTTTCTAAGCAGCACTCAGCTTCCAGCAATAAGTTGATCCTGGTGTATTTTGTATCAGAACTTCAAGTCCTCATCCAGAGAGCTTATAGCCCTAAGCACTAATAGAGCTTTTCTGAATGTCTACTATATAAATGTTCCTGTCCACACAAGAGAAATGAGTCTTCCCCGAGTAAATGTTTTTGTGGCTCATATTCAGTCCCTTAGGGCTCTGAGCCCTTCAGTGGGGCTGTGAATAAGGCAGGACTGGTAGAAACTTAAAAGGTTGTATGGTGTCTTTGTACCTGAATCAGAAATATACCCATGGCTGAGTCACCATATAATCTACAACTCTAAAGGTCTTTTCCTGAGGAACCCAGAGAATCTGTCTGACGATACTGGCCAAATTCCAACTGAATAATTACGTTCTGCTTTCTTAACATGACTCTCTCTGCAGTGGTTAGTGATCCCTCACTGTGTCACCCAAACATCCAGGCAGTTCCATTGCACAAAGTGAATGGCTGCAGCCTCCACACCTGAGGGAGTCGCACTGCAGTGGCGAATTGATTCTTGTAGTCAGTGTAGCTTATAATTTCTGACATCTTTGGAAGGATTATGTGCTAACATTTAGTTGGCTTTGCTATGCACAGAGACAGTAAAGTGGAAATACACATTATGAGCGCAGATGGTTTGGGATTTGAAATGATACTAGAACCTCTATATGTTCATGTGATGAAACCACATGGGGACTGAATCCTTCTCAGTGCCCTGCTCACAGTTGCATTCCCAACCCCCGGCCTAGAGCTGACACATAGTTGGCACCCAGGAAATGGTCACGGAAGGATAAAACAGATGGGAGGAAGAAGAGAGCAGGTCTCTTCAGGCCCATCTGACACATTACATTTCTGGAAACATTTGCCTGTGTAAAACATCAGTAGGAAATCCCAGATTTGCCAATCTCAAACATCACCCAATTGAGGTCTTCAGGATCACTTGATGGAAGATCCAAAGCAAACCTATCAAGATTTCAGTGGGACTCCTTTGATCCTTTTATTATTTATTTATTTGAAAGTCAGAGTTACAAGAGAGAGGAGAGGCAGAGAGAGAGAGAGAGAGAGAGAGAGAGAGAGAGAGGTCTTCCATCTGATGGTTCACTCCCCAGATGGCTGCAACAGCAGGAGCTGCACTAATCCGAAGCCAGGATCCAGGAACTTCTTCTGGGTTTCCCATAAGGGCACAGAGGCCCAAGGATTTGAGACATTTTCTACTGCTTTCCTAGGCCACAGCAGAGAGCTGGATTGGAAGTGGAGCAGCTGGGTATCAAACTGGCACCCATATGGGATGCCAGTGCTTCAGGCCATAGCGCCAGCCCCTCCTTTGAATCTTCATTTATTAGTTTTGCCAGAGTCTCAGTTGCCGCAATGTGCTAGTACTCCAACCAACACATCCCTTCTCTTTCTCCTTCCCATGCCTCCATACACGTTTAAAAATCATTCAAAAACTTTTTTAAAAGATTTATTTATTTATTTGGAAGACAGAATTTCAGAGAGGGAGAGGCAGAGGGAGAGAAGGAGGGAGGGAGAAAGGGAAGGAGGGGTACAGAGAGAGCGAGAGCAAGAGAGAGAGAGGGGGAGAGAGAGAGATCTTCTATCCACTGGGTCACTCTTCAAATGACAGAAAACAGCCAGAACTGGGCCGAGCCAAAGCCAGGAGCCAGGAGCCCAGAGCTCCATCCTTGTCTCCCACATGGGTGCAGAGGCCCAAGTACTTGGGCTGTCTTCTGCTGCTTTCCCAGGTGCATTAGCAGGGAGTTGGATTGTAAATGGAGCAGTCAAGGCTTGAACACCCATATGAGATGCTGGCACTGTAGGCAGTGACTTCATCTGCTATGCCGTAGCACTGGCCCCAGTCAAAAACTCTTAATTGTCACAACTATCAAACACTCCTCTTAGCTTCCTTTATAGTCTATAGCATTTATTTCTGCATTGTTTATTTGGGTCCCATATTTTCTGCTTTTTATGGTTGGTATCTTTTTCACACATCTAGTTTTTTGCATCTCCAAATAACATCAAAATATTGGTGATTAAAGTGTTTGGAACTGTTAATAGCCTTCAAAATGCCCAGGAGAATTATTTTCATGCAGTGTACTCTGTACTTTAATGAGGATCTAATGGTGTTTAGTTATTTAAGATTAGTTATCTTCCATGCTACATCTACTTCTTTCATTAACAATTGTTTGTGAGCTAGTGTGAGTGAAGTACTATGTAACACAACTATAGAGTTGACCGTGACATCAAGCCTGAGCCAAAAGAACATACAGTCTTTCAAGGAGAAAGTCATAACAGCTGAATTTAGTAACAGGAAGACTGATAGAAATATTTTATTAGACAAATGGTTCTCAACAAGGACAGTTGCCCCTCCCCCCCCAGCTGCCTCCACCCCCACACGCACCCCACTCCACCTGGGATGATTTGGCAATATCTGGAGACCTTTATAGGGAATGCTCCTAGTTTCTAGTGAGTGGAGGCCATGGACACTTCGAAACATGTGCAGCACACAGGAAGGCCCCTCTCAGTGCAGGATGATCCAGCCGAACTTCAATGGGGATGAGACTGAGAATCTCTATACTAAGAAAAACTTCATGAGAAGAGATATAGAAAAAAGAACCAAAAGGCAGAACAAGTACATATTGGATCCAAAGACTGAGGACAGATTTTAAATGCATTGAGTTTTTAGCAACACCCGAGAAAGTCACTGCATAGGGTATGGGACAGAGGCTCTTGGACAAGAGAGGAGGTTTCATTTCATACCCCACTCCCTACTGTTGGGGATTTTACTTTGTATATGTTACTTTTTCAAATAAAATTCTTACTTAGAAAGTAGAAGGAAAATTAAGTAGCATTCATGGAAGAGTTAATTAGCAATAAGTACCCAGAGAACAGCTCAGTGCAGTTGTGACCCTGCTACATTCTTCAGTTATGTAATGAAAGTGTTATTTTTCTTCAAAAGCAGCAAACGCGGTTTAACAGTGGGGAACAAACAGCCTGCATCACCTTCTCTTGCTTCTGGAAGAACTGACTTGACATCCTTTGCAAAGACCCGAGTCCACCCTTTCATTTTTTATTCCCTGGCATCCATTCTTATTTCAGACTCTCATTACTGCTGCCCTAGACTATTTCAATAGCCTCTAACTGGTTTCCAATCTCTCTGCAATCTAATCTGTCTTATCTACCACCGCTAAGATGAATCGCCTTAAATCTCCCTCTCATTGCAGTCCCTGCTAAAGTCCGCCTTTGGTCTGCTCTGCCCCATCCACTGCACACTCAGCAGGGCACTGAGCCCTCAGCCCCTCCAGGTTGCACTCTGGGTGATTGCTTATGCATGACTTGTGCTCCAGCCACACTGCACACTCGCTCTGTGCTTCACATCTCCCCAGCTCCCATCGTGATGAAATCTTCCCCTCTCAAAATACTTTCTGAACAAGCATCAGCTCAGATATCCTCAGCCACCAGAATTGCACCAACCAGAAGTAACCACTGCTTCTTAGATTCTGGATAGCTTATGGTTTCTTTATGGAACATACCGTAGATCAGCTTACATCATTGTTATCTATGCATCTAATGTCACCTGTTAGAATTTATTTTTCATTTTCATTTGCTTATTTTATTTGAGAGGCTGAAAGCCAGAGAGAATGACCTCTCATTCACTGATTCACTCAATGAATGCACAGGAGACAGGAACTCAATCTAGGTCTCCCACATGGATGGCAGGGACCCAAGGTCTTGAGCTTGCTGCCTCCCAGTGTGTGCATTAACAGGAATCTGGAGTAGGGAGCAGAGCCAAGACTCAAATCCAGGCCCTCCGATATGGCATGTGGTTGTTCCAAGTGGCAGCTTAAACCCTGTATCAAATGCCTACCTCTCCTGTTAGAATTCAATCCCCCTGCCCAAGATGGAATCATGCATTTTTCCTCCAGTGCCTATCACTGTATTTGCTGCTTGCTACTCATTCAGTGAAGAAATGAGTAAAATAGGATGCTCAGTATATATTGTCTTAATTTTTTTAAATCTTAATTTGATGTCCATTGTTTTTGACACTAAATTCCATTAACATAAAATGCAGTGAACTTTGCAATAAACATGCATGGCAGAGAGTGGGAAGAATCATTTGCTTCTCAGGTTCTATTTAAATGCTCATCCTGGTGTAGTGTAGGGCTATTTTTGTAATGGAAATGAATGATTGTCAGCATTTGGATTAATAGATAACCCTCCTGGAAGGAGAAGGGGGAAGGAGAAAGAGTAGTAAATCTTTCAGCATAAAGTGCAAGCTTTAATAAAGGAGCCAATAAAGAAAAAGGAATTAGGAAGACACAGCAAAACTCCCATGCAGGTCAGACTCAAGTGTCATAAAGATTTATGCTGGATTCACTCTTAAGTCTTGCCCTTGTTTGTTCTCTCTCTCCTGGCACCTGTAAGCCAGAGGACTCTATATCTCTTCCATTGCTGTAGTTCCAGTTCTGCCCCTCCTTTCTTGTCTGGACTGTTGCAACAGCTAACAAACTTGATCTCCCTGTTCCTAGCTGTTTGCTCTTCCAACTCACCCTTCCCTGCTGCTGTCACAGCTATCTTCTAAAACCATAGCACTTGTTTCCCCTCTCTTCCGGACAAGCCCACGCTCTCTAGTATCACGATCAGAGCTCTTAGGATTGTGCACAGCCCACACCACTCTCCTACCTCCCCATAGCCCAGGCTTCAACTGGGCAGCACAGTCTTTCCCAGTGTTTTCCTTGCTTTGCCAATACAGGCCTTCTGTTTGGGGTGCCCTGGCCCCTTGTCCTCTTATTCAGGAGCCAGCTCGAAGGTCATCATCGCGGAGGCGCTTCCCTGACATCCCAAACCCTCCTACCTGCTTGATTTTCCTTCTACTGGAATGTGCTAGCCCTTGCACACGAACACCTCTTCACCTCTGCCTTCCATGGTGTGTTGACATACTTGTCTCTGAGCTCCAAGCTCCACAAAAGCAGGCAGTGTGCCTCAGAACCCAGTGTGGTGTTGTGGGGGGCAGGACAGATGCAGAGTGGGTGAGGAAATGGCACTGATCCCTGCCTGCCTACAAGGGAGGAGGGGTTCTCTCACACCTCCCACCCTCCGTTGTCCCCTCCCTGCAGCTCACAGCCTCCTGGGCTCTGCCTCTGCAGCCAGAATCTCCCTCCACCAGAAATGCTCTTCCTTCTAGTCTTTCTGTGGCTGTCCCTTTTGTGTTCCTTCCATCCCAAGTTTGCCTTCTCCGTGTGGCTTTCCAGGCTCGCTGGCTCAAGGAGGCCTTCGCCTCTGCCCCAGTCACCTGCTGACACATCAGCCTACCTTCTTTTCCTCCTGACTTGTACCACACCAGAAACTGGGGTCATAAACTATTTGCTCACTGTCTTTTTCTATAGCATCTGCCTCCTGCTTATTAGGAAGGAACTGTTTGGTTCCCCCATAGTGTACCCAGTGCATGTTTCTGGCATATAGTAGGTGCTTAGTACATGACAGAAAAGATGGGTGAACAAATTTTTATTTGCTGTTTCTTTAACAAAAGCTATTCCACAGAGCAAACAAATGCAATTCCTACTTGGAAAGAATTCAAACTGTAGAAACGTTTCTAAATTTCATTGATGGGGCTAAAGCTAAAAATATTTTAGCAACTGAAGCACAGAGATGCTTGTGATATTCCAGAGTTCTGGTATGATACTCTTCATTTTGTTATTTTAAGCATGGCCTTGGTGGTGCAGAAACCTATTCAAATTGGCTGTGTTAGAAACAATGCCACAAAGGAAATAGTGGCCTCTGGTGGCACAGTGACCATCCTGCCAGCATTATGTTAATCTCAGATTGTTGAGCTTTTGGTGCCCAACACAATATCTCAGATGGAAAGGGCACTCGATAAATATTTGCTCATTGGCTGAGTGAATGCCTTAGCTCATTGTGCTCTGCTTCCTTCAGGAGAGTTTGAATTACTGCCTCTCCCCTGGGGAACCTAGCATTTGCTGGCCCTGTTCCCATCTCATCCACCAAAGAAAGCCTGGCTCCACGCTGCCCAGAGGGACCAGTCACTCTCGGCAGCAGTGTCTGCCATAGCCAGGAGAAAGTTTCTTGGAACTCTGTAGAAATTTCTTTTAAAAATGTGTTTGTCTTTGATTTAGTGAAAGAAGAGCTAACTTCTCTCAAGCAGGTACGACTATTTCTCCAGTGTAAATCTCTTTAATACCATACTGTGATTCAACTCATAGCTGTCTCAGTGTACACCAGGTGCCTGGCGTTGTGGTCGAGTTGCATGGGACAGGCGAGGGGCAGGCCCTGGAGGGGTAAATGGCCTTGCAGGAAAACTGGTCTTTATGGGCCCATAGTTGTCGGGATAAGGGATGCTGGAAGGTGGGTGTAGAAGGCTGTGAACGTGCCCACAGCTTTCTGGGAACTGGTCTACTTTTAAGATATGAAGGCCATGGACACAGGCTTTCTTAATCCCTTTCAGCATATATTTCATTTTACCATAACAGCTTAAAGTCTGTCCCATGAGGCAAAGAATAAAAGCTTTTCTTTTTGTCTCAGTATTGTGATGGGATTTCTTATTTATCACATTTTCTCCTACATGTGTAACCAAAGGAATGGTGTTTTTCTGAAGGTTAAATATCATAAGGTTTTGTTTCTATCTGCACATGTTTGCTTTCCATAGTGTAGCTCTAAGACTATGGGTATCCAAACAGTGGGCTCCAGCTTGGTTTTGCTATCTTTGAAGTATATGTAACAACACTGGTCTACCAGTGTTCTCTGCTGGTCTCTTTACTCCTCTACTAGATCCAGTTTTAAAAATGTATTTATTTATTTGAGGGGCAGAGAAACAGAGACAGTTAGAGTTGCCATCTGCAGATTCCCTCCTCATATGCCTGCACTGGCTGGAATGGGACTGGGCTGAAGCTGGGAACACGATGCAGGTACCCAACATGGGCTGAGGGACCTCACCACTTGAGCTGTCACCATTGCCTACCAGGGTCTGCATTAGCAGGAAGCTGGAGTCAGGAGCTGGGGCTGGGGACAGAGTCCAGGAGCCCCAATATGGAATGGAGAAGTCTCAACTGCTAAGCTAAGTGACTGCCCCTAGATCCAATGGTTAAGATTTTTACTGTGTATGTGTCCTTTCCACTCTTTCTGTCTCTGTTGCTGTTCTTAATTTTCTTTGAGTCCCTGCTTCAGGTTAGTGTCACGTGTTGTAATTATAAGAATAAACTTTATGGCCCTAACTGTGAACAGAACTGTAGTGTCTGTAAAATGACATGAAAAAGTCTTACACTATAAAATAGCTAACCCCTTCTACTCAAATCCCATTTACTGCAGAGTGCTGGCTTAAATACTGAAAAAATTGCACATTATGAAGAAACTCCTTCTGTTTAGGTTAGTTCGTTTGGTAGACCCAACTGTATGCCTGGAGCCAGGGGTAATAAGGAACGACACAACCTCACCTTAAGGATGTTGACAGTTCAGGAAGAGAGAGACATTGGTGCAAATATGAATATTATGAAGCTTCAGTGTAATTCTGATTTCAGCAAGAAAGAATTATCAGATCTATTTTTTCTATTTAAGAATAGAGGAGAGGGGCCAACATTGTGGCATCCCATATGGGCCCCAGTTTGAGTCCCAGCTGCTCCATTTCCAATCCAACTACCTGCTAATGGGGCTAGGAAATCAGTAGAGGATGACCCACGTCCTTGGGCCCCTGCAAACAAGTGGGAGACCCAGAGGAAGTTCCTGGCTCATGGCTTCTGGTAGGCCCAGTTCTGGCTGTTACTGCCATTTGGGGAGTGAACCAATGAATGGAAGATCGATCGATCGATCTCTCTCTCTCTCTCTCTCTCTCTCTCTGTGTGTGTGTGTGTGTGTGTGTGTGTGTGTGTATGTTTGTATATGTGTATCTCCCTCTCTATAAAACTCCATTTTTCAATAAATAAATTAAAAAAAAATTCAATGGAGAGTAAAAGAAAAAACCTCATAGGTCATAGGGCTGGAAGCTGAGCCATGCAGGTAGCTCAGGTGTCTTACTATACAAAAAGATTGAGAGGGTTTCTGGGGGAAAACAAAGGCACAGAAGTGATAAACACAGTATAAACATAGTACATTCAGCCCACTTCAGTTCAAATAATTTGGAGCACAGCATTTGGGGTGAAGAAAGCTAAACGGATGAAGCAGAGGCATCCTCATGGGGGCCCTGATACCATGTACTAATCAGGTATACCATACCTTCTATAATATACTGAAGGTGAGGTTGGACATGAAGCAAGCAGAAGGGGTGAAGGGTTTAAGGAGGCAGGGACGTAACGTGATTTGTATCTTGATACGATCATCCCGGAGGAAGCTGTAATGTGAACTGCAGGCAGTTAGGAGAGCAGTCCTCCATTGCTATGCCTTGACATACGATGTGACATCCACTGAGTTGCATTTTAAGAATGATTTGCATATGTTACTGAATTTAATTTTCTGATTTTAAAAGAGCTTTCATCTCCACATAAACTGATGAATGTGGTCCAGGATTTTCTTTTTCTTAAAGGGCCCTTGTTCATCTCTGATAGCAAGGTGAGACTACCCACGAAGTTGAATAGCTTTTATTCACTTTAATGTCTAAAATGGTTTTATAACAGCTAATCCTATCTGTTCCTTTAAGATTTGGTCCAAATCCCCTAGGAAATTATTTAGGCTTGGGATTTTTAATTCTGAAGATGGGAGAAATTTTTTGTTTACTGTTTCAGTTACTTTAGTGGTTACTGGATTACACAGATATTCCATTTTTATTCCTTGACTCAATTTTGTAACATATATAATTCTATAAAATACTATAATCCATGGCATATCTGTTGATTGTGAAAAATATCTTAGTATAAGAAGCAAGAATCTTTTAGGAAAAATAGGAACATTCTGAATTGCATTTGCTGAAATGAGTTCACAGATCTAATCATCTGTCAAAACATATCAGATGGTATATACAGTTCATGGTAAACAAATTATTCCTCATAAAGTCAATTAAATGTACTTGTGGAAGAATATACTTAAATTTTGTAATTTTTTAAAATCTTCGTTGGTATCTTTAGATATGTTCTCCTATTTGTTCATAATACCACCTGTCTGGGCTGGGCTATCTCTTTTTTTTTTCCCCCATGAATCTTGTTGAAAGGAATGTCTACTTCATTATCTTTGAAATCACTAGAACTTTGAGAAAAACTCTCAGCATCCTTGCTTTCTTGTTCTTTCTATAGCAAGTACCTTGAGTGTCCCTGCCACAAACAGCACCCTCATTTTATGTGGGTGAATGAGACCCTATGAGAGAGAGGACAGGTAGCTCTAGGAGTTTACAACACTTGGGGAAGAGGCCAGAGATACAGGGATGGAACGGGCATCACAATGGCACAAAGAAACCACTACTTGGGACGCTGTCATCCTGTATATGAGTGCAGGCTCAGTCATTGCACTTCTGCTTCAATCCAGTTTCCTGCTAATGTATCCTGGGAGGCAACAGATGATGGGTTCCAGTGCTTGGGTCCCTGCCCTCAAAGTGGGAGATCCATTTGGCCCAGCCAAGCCCCTTCTCCCTCCCTCCCTCCCTCTCCCTCCCTCCCTCCCTCCCTCTCTCTCTCTCTCTCTCTCTCTCTCTCTCTCTCTCTCCCTCCCTCTCTTTGTCTCCTCCACCTTAACCCTCATCTTTCTGCCTTTCAAGTAGAGGAAAATAAGTAAGTAAATAAATAAATAAATATTTTTTAAAAAGAGAAGGGAAAGGGATGATTTTTGTTATTTCAAGGGGCCTAGTGTAGCCGGCAGATCGTGGGAGTAGCTATCAGAGGCAGCTTCCTCTGAGCAATTCAATGTGGCTGAAATAAAATCATCTGGCGCCTTCGCAGAGAACACCCTCAGATGACTTACACAGGGCTTAGCTGACAGCCTGAGTGTTCATCACCCTTTAGAAACTAGCGCCTATCATGTTTGCTTCCTTTGCTGATAGACTAACAAAAATAGGCAGCAAAATCTGAAAATAATACAGTACCATTTAGCTACTAAGTGGTTAATATATTTCACTGTCTTGGAATCCATATGCTTGTTTTGCAACTAAATATGCTTGGATACTTAATGCGATATCTATTTTTCCTTTTGTTAAAGCACAAACAACAAAAAATACTCCTCTAGATTTGAGGGAGCTAATTATACTTAATTGCTAAATGTAAAAACTTGATTGCCTCTGTTCTAGTCATCAAACGCATCCTAAAAGCAAAGATCATAATATGTGAGATGCACTATGTAATGATGTGATTCTTATATCTTAAAGCCAAATACAATCTGAGAAAGATATCCCTATTATAAGTGTATTCAGAGATGGTATTGTTAGTTGTCTTGGGACTCACTTAAAATTATCAGGTGCTGTGCAACAGGTGTACCAAGGCTGTTGTTGAATGTCATTCCATGTGCATTTAAGATAATTATATGTTTTGGAAAGTTTGCAGGGAAAATAGATGTTGTGGGTAGGACTTGGTTACTTTCAACGTCTTGCTCAGCAGCCTAGAGGGAAATCAATTGTGCCCTTCCTGCACAGTTCTGGGCATCAGCAGCAAAATCCCTTCTCTTAAATTTGCACCAGACCTCCTGGAACCAGGAGGAAGAAAGGGTTATAACCTTGAGTGATCTTGCTTTCCTGTGCTTTCAAAAAATATATTTGGGGCATCTGGAAAAACTTGAAAACTCAAGACTGAAAGCCATTTTATGGTTTGCTAAAGACTGAGTGACACAGTAATCTATTTGCATACAGTTCTAGAGGCCAGAAGCCTGAATTTCTTCTGTCGTCTCTCTCTGGGCTAGCAGATAGCTGTCCTTGCCCTCTCTCTGTACATGGGGTATTAGTGACAGAACCAGCATTATGTGTGTGTCTGTATGTCTTTATCATATATATATCTGTATGTATACCATACCATGTGTGTGTGTGTGTGTGTGTATGTGCACATGCACGTGTGTGGAAAGGGAGAGAGAGCATGAGAGTGAGGCAGAGATGGAGAAAGATTTATGGAGGCTTTAGAAATCTAAAATTTGCAGACCAGAGACCCAGGAAAGTGCTACATTCCAAACCCAAGGGTGCTGGGCTGGCAGAACTCCTCCTTGCTCCTGGGTGGCCAGTCTTCATCCTCTAAAGCCTTCCGCAGGCTGGATGGGGCTGACTGTCCTTGGGAAGGTAACCTGCTGTACTGAAAGTCCGCTCATTTAAGTATTAATCTCATCCAAAAACACCTTCACAGAAATGTCCAGAATAATGTTAAACCAAATATCTGGGCACCATAGCCCAGCCAAATTGACAGAGAAAAGTATCTGTCATATATAATCTTCTATACCTGTACCTGTGTTCAAATTTCCTGCTGTAAGGACACTATTCATACTGAATTAGGCCACATCCTAATGACTTTAGTAAATTTAAGACCCACCTCCAAATACAGTCAACTTACTTTTATTATTTATTTAAGAGAAAGAGAGGGAGAGAGAGACAGAGATTTCCTCTCTACTGGTTCACTCCTCAAATTCCATTAATGACTGGGGTTAAATCTGGGAGCTGGGAGCTTAATCTAGGTCTGCCATGTGTATGGCAGGACCAGCTACTTGAGCCATGATTACTGCCTCCCAGGGTCTGCATTACCCAGGAAGTTGAAGTCCAGAGCAAATCTCAGACTCAAACCCTAGTACTTCCATGTGGAACATGGGTGTATTAACTGTTAGGCCAAACACCCATCCCCAGTCAACATTTTGAAGCACTGATGGTTAGCACCTCTATATAAGACCGTTGGGGGAGCATAGTTCAGCATGCACCATTCCTTATTGAAAAGCAAGCTTAAATGATAAGGCAAGTCAGGAATGCTCCTCCTTGCTGCAGAATTCTCAAAACCTGGGTCTGTTTGCTTGTCACAAAGCAAGACAGTCACTGACATCATGGTGGCAGAAGAAAGTCACTGTTTATTGCAGAAGTGCAGAGCAAGGAGCTGGGCAGCTGTGACTTAATCCCCAAGCTCCTCAAGGGGTTAGGGTAGAGGTTCTTTTAGATTGCAGGTGGAATTGGGAGGTGCATGTTTCAATATCCTATTCTTTTGGGAATTTTGATGATGGTAAGATGGGCTCCAGTTTGTCAGGTGGTATAGTTACTTCTTGCTCAGGGCTTCAGTTTCCTGGGAAAAAACTATCCAGACAAGACTGAACATCAAGGTGTTATATCCTTAGGGAGATAAATGATCTCATAAATCTTGTGTTCAGGGACCCTGTAAGCTCAGCTGCATCAGTGCCTCAGTTCAGTGAGTTAATTTTAGTGAGAGGCTTATTTGCAATCACAAACTCAGTGCAAAAAAAAAAAAAGTTTACACTAAGGGAGGGAGACTGGGAGACCTGGGCAACTAAGACCTGATGGTGTCTAGCACCTGCATGAAAGCACAGTATAAGGCGTGGTTCCACTCCTAGTACTAAAAACCTGTTGTTGGGACAGGTGTTTAGTGTATCAGTTAAGTCTTCACCTGGGTAGCTCACATGCCCTATCAGAGTGCGTGGGTTTAAGCCCTGGCTCTGCTTCTGCCCAGTTTTAGCAGTGATGGCACCGGAAGTTGGGTCCCTGTCATTCACAAGGGAGACCTGGATTGGCTTCCTGGCTCCTGGCTTCAGTTTGACCAGTCCAGCAATTTGCGGGCATTTGGGGAGTAAGCCAGATGATGGGGGAATTCTTATTCTCTGTCTTCTGTCTCTCTCTCTCTGCCTCTCAAATATATAGAAGAAATAATTTAAAATGTTATTTCCCATCATTCCAGGGTACCACGTTTCTGAATCCCCACATAAACCAGTTAATTGGAATGGAAAATAACTTTATTCACTTTTCTACAACCTATAAGTCAATTTTATTTTTCTATGCCAAGGTTATTTACTTAATCATAATTAGAGACTAGGTTAAAAAAAAGAAAAATTTATTTTGGTTATATCTAGATTTTTCTCTGTTTTCATTTTATATGTTTATATTCAAGTTAGAGGGAAACATGTAAGATGTTTTTATCTTGAATTGTGAACTAATGTGCAATTGCTTTTAAAAATAGTTTGTACTTTTTCTGGCAATATAAGGAATAAACAGTGGAAAAACTACCAGTGAAAGTGAAGGATAAAATTAACAAGAAAATACAAAATGAAGACTTATTAAAAACCACATTTTCAGTCGTTCTATCCTGTCAAATGAAATCTTGTGACCTTACCTGGAATCTCTCATATCACTATCTTCCCTGTACCTCTCAGACCTTTGTGACAAAAGGGTACCCTGTTTCTCATCTCTGATGCTTAAAGAAATGCCTCTGATTCTCTTTTTTTGCAGATAATAAAGAGCTTTTCCTTTCCAAAGCAATTCACAAGTCCTTCCTAGAGGTTAACGAAGAAGGCTCAGAGGCTGCTGCCGCCTCAGGTATTCAGAAAGTTATTTGTTAAACTCTTCTCACCTTTTCTAGATTTGTGTTTTTAAAGCCATCTGGGATCAAGGAGGGTGATTCTGAGAACCAAGTCAAAACAACACAGACTCTGCTCTAACTTGGGAGTAACCATTGCTAAGCCAGCCTGAATTTTCTAACTAGACTGTGAAGTGTGTCCTCACTCCAGTGCCCCTTTGCGGAGTAACTCCCACAGTCGTGTTCTCCCTAATGAGAGACTGGATACGTTGGCAGCAGGGGGAGAAACGATTTTCCCGCTGTGCTGCCTGTTTAAATATTTTAAATATTTCCCTGCTGCCCACTTAAGCATTTTTCTTTCTACCTAATTGCTTGTGGAAGTTGGTTTTTAATTTTGTCAGTGAACACTTCTGACTTTTTAAAAGCACATACATAAGTGAGAGTTTGTTCAGTGTCTAAGTAATGTTAAATACTTTTAATGAAGTGATAAGTTTAAGTAAATAACCATTCAATTTGACAGCAATCACATGTTCAAAATACAGTGATGAATGTCCTTCCTCATTTGAGAATTCTGACCTCCCTAGTTAGCTGGCAGTGGTTTTTCCGTGACTTTTCTCCTACCTGTCTTTCTTGGGGTCAGGTGGATTTATGTCAATCTCAGGTTCAACAGCTAACATCAGATTTCTGTAGGATCCTTCACCCAAACCCTCCGGTAAAATGATACTAGATTGTATGTGTACATGTTTTTTCAACCTTAGTGTTCACAACAGTTATTTTCAAGAATTACAAACAGTCATCAGAATCTAGAAAGCTTAAAATCTTGAATAATTTAATATTGACATTTTTCTGGTAACTGCACTGCAGCAAGTATACACCAACAATCATCCTGGAATGAGGATCACAGGGAAATTCAGCCTCCCAGCCGTTGGAAACACTGCAGCTCTCAGTGCTGACTTTCCCCTTTAATCACTGCCACCCTGACTCCTCAGCTGCAAGCCTGGAGACTTGCTATGCAAAAATACCCATTGCAGACAAAATAACTTGAAAATGTGAATTTCCTTACCTTCATTGTTTTTGTTGTTTTGGGATCATTTTTTCTTTGTCTTCCCCTTCCCTTAACTCAAAGGACATTTTCATAAAAAGCACCAGTATTTATCTGAGACAGAATAAAACTTTCCTAGCAGCTAGAATAAATTGTCCTATTATTTTTGGTGGAATGGAAGAAGAAATTGTGTATGGTATGTGTATTACTTTAGTTTTGTTTTTTTAAAAAGATAAAGTAAAAATGTTAGTGCTTTTACAAGTTTCCTTTAAGTCTGTAAAATTGTCTTGTCTGTAACTTGTTGCCTTTGTATTAAAAGGGTAGCCATAGCTGATTCTGAGAAGTTACTCGTTAGTCTCTGCACAGCCATAGACATGTAATTACTTTCTCTCTGCACTGCAGGAATGATTGCAATTAGTAGGATGGCTGTGCTGTATCCTCAAGTTATCGTGGACCACCCATTTTTCTTTCTTATCAGGAACAAGAGAACTGGTGAGTGTTGTGAGAACAGAACTTTCTTTAATAAACCAGAAGAAATTTTCTTTCTTAAGTGGAGGGTTTTTTTTCACGGTGCTTATCAGATCACTTTTGACATTCAAATGCTTTTGTAAAAAATATTTTATTCATTATTTTTGAGATAACGTACTTTTTAATTTACATTATAGTCAAAGGTTTAATGGCTCTACTAAATAAGGAGTTCAGCAAATCAAAAGAAGAAAGGTTATAGTCCGGCAGGAAAATACACAGGGGCTATAACCAACAATCAAATGAAAAGATGCTCAACTTCACTCACATAAAGAAATTTTAAAAGTCACAAAAATCATTGAAACTCTAGTAGTATATAGTTTCTATCAGTTTGTTTAACAAAGAGTTAAAGCAAGTTTTATAAAACACTCTATTTACAGCAAAACTGGCAGGCATTTCTCTCTCTCTTTTTTTTAAGTTTTCTGTTGTTTTTAATTTTATCTCCTACATATAAAGGAGAACATGCAGTATTTGTCTTTCTGTGGTTTATTTCACTCAACATGATGTCCTCCAGTTCTAACCATTTTGCTGCAAAAAAAATAGATTTTCAGTCTTTTGTTTATAGTTGAATAGCAGTCCAATTTTTTTATTCATTCATCTGATGTATAAACCTGCCATATGACCCAGCAATCCCACTACTGGACAAATACCCAAAAGGCATGAACTCATTGTATCAGAGACATACCTGCTGCACCATGTTTTTTTTTTTTTTTTTAAATATTTATTTATTTGAAAGTCAGAATTACACAGAGAAGGAGAGGCAGAGAGAGAGAGAGAGAGGTGTTCCATCCAATGGTTCACTCCCTAGTTGGCCACAACCGCCAGAGCTCTGCCAATCCAAAGACAGAAGCCAGGAGCTTCTTCCCGGTGTTCCACACGGGTGCAGGAGCCCAAGGACTTGGGCCATCTTCTACTGGTTTCCTAGGCCATAGCAGAGCTAGATTGGAAGTGGAGCAGCCGGGACTCAAACCGGCACCCTTATGGGATGCCAGCATTGCAAATAGTGGCTTTACCTGCTATACCACAGTGCTGGCACCTGCACCATGTTTATAGCACCACTGTTCACAATAACTAAAATGTGGAACCAACCAAGTGTACATCATTAGATGAAAGTTCAAATGCTTTTTGAAAAAAAAAATTGTATAGTATAAATCATGTATATTGATTAAAATAACTTGCAGTTTTATTTTTACAACATTGGTCATAGTAAGCAAGAAGGAAAATAAATACTCCTTTCTTTTGTTCACTTCTAAACCAATGCAGGCACAATTCTGTTCATGGGACGAGTGATGCATCCTGAAACACTGAACACAAGTGGACATGACTTTGAGGAACTTTAAATTACTTCATTTGAATAGCAAGGAAAACAGTAACTAAGCACATCCTGTTTGCAACTGGTATATATTTAGCATTTGTGTTTTGCAGTATATCTTATGGTAGTATTTAAAGTAGCTCCAGATAAAAAATAATACATGTAAATTATAAGTTAACTTCTCAAGGAACGTGGTCAGTATTATGGTAATGGTCCTGTTATATCATTGTATTTGTTGTGCTGTTGCTTAAAATAAAACTACATATTGAACATGTGAACAGCTGTGTTTTTCATTTTAGAAGTTATTATAGAAAGAGACTTCTAGCTTAAATTTAAAAACATAATTTCTTTTAGAAATCCAGATACCATCTAGATACAACTTGGAGAAATTTGGAAAGAATGATGTTTCTGAACATCTTAATTCTTCCATAACGATACAGGATCAAAGCACCAAAGTAAGTTAACAAACTTGAATATGACAAGCAATAACAAAATGAAGATAAGTAATCCACACACATTCTGTGTTTTTTTTCAAATCTGCATATATTATGATGCAAAGGAATGCAAAATGGACATCTTTTGTATGGCTATGTGACAAACACTGTTAGAAAAACACATAAGGTTATGTAAACTCCATAGGTGATACCTGTGGGTTACTTTTCTGAGCTTTTAAAAAGCCCCTTGGTTTCATATGCCTGATGGAGTTACAAGCCTGGGAATCACCATGGTTTGCTGCTGCAAATAAAATTTAAACTGCAGTTTCTCCCAAAGTCCCAAAATGAACCATATAAGCAAATTAGTAGAAGTAGGTACTTGAGTATGTGACTGGAGAATTAGCAAGAAAAACTGTCCAGTACAGATCATGGAGAGTAGCCGAAAACAGGGCTGAACTCTGGTCACAGAGATGATTTGGTTTCTCTGCATGAGGTCTTTACAACTTGAACTTGAGTGTTTGTAACTAGGCTGTCACATTCCTTGCTTTTCCCATTGGTTGCATGGGTGATTCCTGGATACATTTGAGATTCCTGGAAAGCTGTAGCATTCTTGTACAAGAAGTTGGCTGTCCCACTTGGACGCAATGTCACAGGCAAGGACTCCAGTAAATTACTTTGTTATCTTTTGGTAAAAATAGTGGTATTTCTTGGGAAAACAGATCCATTTAAGCCAAATCTTCTTCCTTTTTTTAAAGATTTATTTTATTTGTTTAAAAGGCAGAGTTACAGAGAGAGAAAGAATATCTTCCATCCTCTGGTTCACTCCCAAAATGGTTCTAAACAGCCAGTGTGGGCCAAGGTAAAGCCAGGAACCAAGAACTTCATCCATGTTGTCTCCCACATGGGCGCAGGGGCCCAACACTTGGGCCATCCTCTGCTGCATTCGCAGGCACATTAGCAGGGAGCCAGATTGGAAGCGGAGCAGCCAGGACTCCAATAGGTACACATATGAGAGGGTGGCATTGCAGGTGGCTTAACAGGCTACACCACAGCACCAGCCCACACATTTTTATTTCTATGATTAACAGTCTTGGAAAATTTTGAAACATTTAAAATTAAAAAAAAAATAGTTTGCATGTTACTTTCTTATGCATTAGATATTTCACTATGATTTGGAGCTATTAATAAGAATTGATGTGATCATTAACTTTGATTTAGTTCAAAAGAGTTCAGAGAAACAAGATTTCAATCTACAAATTCTAAACTGTGAGGATAAACTTGAAAACTGGCATTTTTTCCCACAAGCTCTGTTGCACACTACATCTTGAATACTGCTAAAGTAAAGGAAACATGTAGAATAATTATTTTAATGGTACAAGTATTTAGATATGGTTAGTTTCTAGAAAATTAGATCATTCAATAAAACATATTAAATTAGTGCTTCTCAAACTTCAGTATGTAATGGAACCGTTTCAGAGTCATGAAAAATACAGATTCCAATTCAGTAGCTCTGTTTGCTCTTCTTTACCTTCTCTTTTTTCCTGCATGGAGTTTTTAAAAGCAGTTTGCCAAGCTGCTCCTCCCACTGCTATTTGCAGCTCCATGGACCCACAATTTCCTGTCTAACCTGGTCCACTGGGGGCTGGTACCAGCCTACCTGGTCCATGCCTCCACCACACCTCTACCACTTCCCTTTCTTATTTGCTCTTTCAGTGTGGACCTGCCAGGTTCTGTTGGTCTCCTAGGCTTCCCATCACAAATTTCTATGGCTCTATTTCCAGTGTGTATCTTCTCTCCTTTTTAACTATCTATATTGCCCTGTGTGACTTGGACCATCCTGTTGCTATACTGCCATCTTGGGCTGATATCCAAATGTACTTTTTTCCCTTTACATAATGTGGACAAATGAAATAATCCCTCTGCATATTAGAGCAGTTGAAATATATTCTTTGAAAATATGGAGACATTATGGGCAATACCAACAAGCGACTTTATGAAACATAACAACACACTAGCTAACACTGAATCTTTTATAGCTTATATTTTCAGAACATTTACACTTCATTTATAAACTTAGATTATTGTAAAACAATGTTCTTGTTTTCACTTATAATATGTACAGGTTGGGCTAACTGATCTTTATTCAGTGTTGATATTCTAAGTTTCTGATATCATCCCTTACCATATTACTACTTGTGAAGCATTATATCTATTGCTATGTCTGTATCAATCAATTAAATGAGTTACCTCTCATGAACAGAAAAGTTACCTCTCAAAAAGAGATTATCATTAGATAAACGTGGATTTTTATCAACTCCAAATACAATTTTTGTTAGCAGCTGTAAGGTTATATTGCACATTCAGAATGTTTACTTTAAAATATTTCACCACAATTTATATATGCTTTATCTGAAAATGGATTATCTCTTGTTTTTAATATTCTTGTGAAATGCTAAAATATAAGAATACTTTAGAGTCAATTTTTTTCTTTTTGTTTGATTTTTTTACAGTTTACTCTTGAAAAATTAACATTGTTCAGTTCAATTCCATTTTCCTTAAAACTTGATTTATGATCCAACAATCCCAATCACATGCATTATTATACAGACAAGGAAACAAAGCTTCCATACAGGTTCACACAAAAACTATGAGTGAATGTTTACAGCGGTATTATTTGTAGTTACGAGCAATTAGAAATAGCACAAATATCAATAAGTGAGTAGATAAAGTGTGGTATATCCACACAATGGATTGCTACATAGCCATAAAAAGGAAGGAACTACTGATACACATAACTTAGATGAATCTCAAAGGCCTTTCTGCTGAATAAAATAGTGTCTTGAAAGTTTACATTCTGCATCATTGTGTTCATATGACGTTCTGGACAAGATAAAACCCTTGCAATGCACATCAGATGAGTGATTGCCAGAGGCTGAATGTCAGGAGTGGGTGTCACTTCAGTGAGACATCACAAGAGAGGTTTGGTGGACAAGGAACTTTTGTATTTTAATTATGATGAAGGTTACATTAATCTATACATTATAAAACTCATAGAGCTATACACCAAAAAGAGTAAATGTTTATGTATTTAAATTTTTTAAATTATGCTATCCAAGTGATTTTAGAAGCAGTACATTTTGTTTAAAAACTTAGTGTCATTATTTATTCTTACTTATAAAGAGAATAACTACCAAACTATCGACACATTAAGAGAAATTTCAATGTTACAAAGGCTGGCATCAAATTCTAATGATTTCATTTACAAGCTTATAATAAATTTGCCTTCTTCAGGGGTTCTTTCCTGTGTCATAATACATAGGCATAATGCAAAATGTAATTCCTGTTAAGTAGAACTGATTTTTGGAAAAATGAGCACTTCTGATTCCTTAGTTGGCCTACAGTCTACTGGAGCTTCCTTTAATGGCCAATTTCCATAAAGGACTCACCACAGAAAGGAGTCAATTATATGAATCTTATCAGCTATTCAGGCTGAGTGGGGAAGCCATTTTAAAAATAATTCTTCCTTGGCAAAGACCGCACTGTATTCATTCATTCACATGTAAATTAGACATTTGGTAGGTAAAGTGCCTGTGAATCTGCTATGTGTATCAAATAGCATGATACGGTTAAAGAAACTATTACTTCATCCCATTTGAGTTCCTTAATTACATATCCTATTGGGTTATACATCTAATTTATCCAAACCTCAGTTTACACATTTTAAAAACAGCAGTAATATTTCTTGCTCAATTTTAAAGACTGTGGAGTTTGAATAAGAAACTCAGCAGGAAAGCACTTTGCAGAGCACAGTATCTGTGTGGATGAGTTTGATGTTACAGTCAAATTTCTTTCTTTTTTTCTCTAAAGGGGCTTTGGGAGGGAAATGCCATGAAGCATCCTGGGGGAGAAATAAATTGCTCCTCAGTAAATAATGATGGATGTGGAAGGACTTTGCTCATCTGTTTTCATACTGAAGAGAAAAATCTCCAATACAGAGACTAAACCTTTAAAGCAAATGTTAAAAAGAAGAGAAAAAAAAACTGGTATTTGTTTTGTCAACTTTGTTTCGCACTCCTCTGCTCCCCTTTTCCTAACTTCTTTGAGAATATTTGAATTTTTTCCCTAATTCTATTTCAACTTACCTACTCATTTTTCATTATTTCTCTTTCAATGTTTTAGTGCTTGTTCCAGAGATTATAACTACATTTTCACATTTAGTATTAATATTAATATTTCCCTTATCATTAGTATTTTGCTGCTTTGTGTGGAATGTGGAACCCTTTCAACCATGTAATTCCTTTATCATACTTATATTGTAGTTGTCTTGTAGCCATGTGCATACAATGAAGAAATCCCATCAAATAATAATTTTTGCTTTCAATTATTACACATATTAAAAAACTCAAGAGCAGTAACATAGCCTAGCATTTATCCAAATATTCGCTTTCTAAAAAAGATTTATTTATTTATTTGAAACACAGAGTTACAGAGGGAGAAGGAAAGAGATCTTCCATCCGCTGGTTCACTCCCCAGATGACCACAGTGGCCAGGACTGGGCCAGGCTGAAGCCAGGAGCCAGGAGTTTCATCTGGGTCTCCCACAGAGAGTGGGCGGGTACAGAGACACATGTACTTGGGCCATCTGCTGCTTTCCCAGGCACATTAGCAGGCAGCTGGCATGGAAGAGGCACAGCCGGGACACAAACCAAAGGCGCCCACATGGGATGTCAGTGTCGCCATGTTGGCACTGTAACTCGCTATGCCACGATGCTGCCACTCAAATATTGATTTTTTAAGTTTCTCTTTCTTTGTTTTTTTTTCCTCTTTCTTTGTAAACTTTGGAATTCCTTGTAGTATCATTTCCCCTCTTCTTGAAGAATCAATTCTCTTTAACATTTCTTTGTAAGAACAGGAATATTGGTGAGAATACATTTTAGTGTTTCATCATCTGAGAATGTCTTTATTTTACTTTATTCCTGAATAATATTTTCAGGGGATATGGAATTCTGAATTGATACTTAGTTTCCTTCAGTACTTTAGAATGTCATTTTATTGTTTTCTAGTCTTCTTGATTTCTGACAGAAATTCCGGTCAATTGAATTAGTATTCCCTGTAAACACTATGTTATTTTTATCTTGTTTGCTTTCAAGACTTTTTTTATTGTTGTTTTTCCACACTCTGATTATGATTTATCTGGATGTGGTTTTCTTTGGGTTTATCCTCAAAAATGTGGTTTCTTTGTCCTAAATTTTACCCTCTATTTTTTCAAAATAATTTTCTGCTTCAATATCCTTCTCTTCTTTCTTGTGGGATGTAAATTAGACCTTTAAGTATTGTCCCACAACTCACTGAGACTTGTTCATTTTTAAAAATATTTTTCTTGTCTGTGGTCAGATTGCTTGGTTTGTTTGTCTGTATTCAAATTCAGTGACTCTTTCCTGTAGCATCACCCATTCTACCATTGAGCCTATCAAGTGAATTATGTATTTCAATTATGTTTTTCAGCTCAAAAATTGGCATTTGATTCTTTTTTATAACTTTTCTCTGCTGAATAGTTTCAGCTCTACTTTACTTTTAAAGGTGTTTGCTCTTCTTTGAGCATAATTATAATAGCCACTTGAAATTTTTGATAAATTCTAGTATTTTGATCATCTGTTTCACATATATAGGTTATTTCTCCCATCATGAGTTGTTAGGATTTTCCTGAATTTCTCTATGCTTAATAATTTGGGTTGTATTCTAGATATGTTGAATGTCCTATTTAAATCTGGAGAATGTTGATTCCACTTGTTTTGCTTCATTGTAGTAGGCATTTGACCTGGTTGAGTTTAGGCTGCATGTTTTGGTTGCTTCCTGTGGGCTGTGTTTTCAATATATCGGCTTTGTAGTGTTATTTGGATCTTCCCAGCATATGCACCCCTTGGGATGATTTTAGTACTTGAAGCTTATTCTACATCATAGTTCAGTTATCAAGGCTTTTGAGCTATTACTTAAAGTCAGTCCAACATCTGATAGATTAGGAATTGTTCAATACATCACACTTAACTTTGTGAGATCCTTTTTTTTTTTTTAATTTCTTTGCAGTGGAGTTTTTAAAGTTCTCCAGACCAGTGTTTCTAAAACTTTATTGTGTTCAAAGATTGTGAAAATCCTGATAAAGTTTAGATTGTGGGGATAGACATTATGGCATAGCAAGAAAAGCTGCCACCTTCCATGCCAGCATCCCATATGGGTGCCAGTCCAAGTTTTAGCTACTCTGCTTCCAACGCAGCTCTCTGCTAATGCACCTAGGAAAGCAGTGGAGGATGGCCCAAGTGCTTGGCCCTGCACCTATGTGGGAGACCCAGAAGCAGCATCTGGCTCCTGGCTCCACCCTGACGCAGCTCTAGCCTTTGCAGCTGTCTCTTCTCTATATATAACTCTTTCAAATAAATAAGTATTTAAAAAAAAAATGAAATACAGAATCCCAATCCTGGCTTCTAGATCTATTAATCACAATCCAATTTTTTTTTAAATTATTTTGTTTATGTGAAATGCAAAGTTACAGAGAGAGGGAGAGACAGGAGAGAGAGAGAGAGAGAGAGAGAGAGAGAGAGAGAGAGAGAGACCTTCCATCTACTGGTCCACTCATTCCCTAGATGGTCACAATCCAGGGACTGGGCTAGACTGAAGCCAGGAGCCTGGAGTTTCATCCTGGTCTCCCACATGGGTGCCAGGGGTCCAAGTACTTGGGCCACCTTCCACTGCTTTCCCAGGCTACCAACAGGGAACTGGGAAACTGGATTGGAATTGGAAGTGGCTGAGACAAAACGGATGCCCAATGCAATGCCAGAATCTTGGGCTGCAGCTTTACCTACTGTTCCACCACGCCAGCCCCTGAATTGTGTATTTCTAACAACATTTCAGGGAATGCTTATACCGTTTGTCAAGAGACCACACTTTGAGGAGGAAGACTGTAAGTTACTGGCATAAACCTGAATAAATATGCCTCACTTATTTTCCTTAACAGATTTAAAGAAGGTACAAATTTAGCATTTCTTGGTATTTTTAGCTTCATCAGAAATTAATATTTCAAAAGTAAATTTTCCCAAGTAAGAATCCTTTTTTAAACTTCCAAACCTTTCACTTTGACTGTTTTTATGGGAAGCCTTTGTTCTTTAAGATTTTATTAATTTGTTACAGAGAGAGGGTAAGAGATAGAGAGTGAGATCCTCCATCCGTTCATTGGTTCATTCCGCAAAAGGCCAAAACAGACAGGGCAGAGCCAGACCGAAGACTGAAGCCAGGAGCCTCCTCCAGGTTTCCCACCTGGATTCAGGGGCCCAAGCACCTGAGCCATCCTCCATTGCCTTCCCAGGCACACCAGCAAGGAGCTGGATCAGAAGTGGAGCAGCCGGGACACGAATCAGTGCCCATACGGGATGCCAGTATCTCAGGCAGCAGCTAAATCCGCTACACCACAACACCGGCCCCTGGAAAGATTTTCAAAGTGTCTTATATCCATTCTTACATATTTTAAGATCTGAACATAACAACCTTTCCAGTAAGTCTGTGTAATTATCACGAACATCTGTTAATATACCTGCTGTCATGTAAAGGCAAGCATACAATTAACGAGATGCCTAATGCTGCTTGTTCAGTCTGATCAAAGATCTGTTGCTTGTTGCGTTTTATGCCTGTCACATATTGCATCAATGCATGATTTTTCCCTTTTGTTATTTGCTTGTCTTTTTCCTCTTAATTTTACCTCCTCTTTTTAATGAAATGTATCTCCTTGCTTCTTCATATCTGTGGGCCAGAAACTCATGTTAGAATACAAATAAAGTAGGCCGGCGCCGTGACTCAACAGGCAAATCCTCCGCCTTGCGGCGCCAGCACACCGGGTTCTAGTCCCGGTTGGGGCGCCGGATTCTGTCCCGGTTGCCCCTCTTCCAGGCCAGCTCTCTGCTGTGGCCCGGGAGTGCAGTGGAGGATGGCCCAAGTGCTTGGGCCCTGCACCCCATGGGAGACCAGGAAAAGCACCTGGCACCTGGCTCCTGCCATCGGATCAGCGCAGCGCGCCAGCTGCGACAACCAGTCCTGGCTGCTCCACTTCCAATCCAGCTCTCTGCTATGGCCTGGGAAAGCAGTGGAAGATGGCCTAAGTGCTTGGGCCCCTGCACCTCATGGGAGACCAGGAGAATGGCCGCAGCATGCCGGCTGTGGCGGCCATTGGAGGGTGAACCAACGGCAAAAGGAAGACCTTTCTCTCTGTCTCTCTCTCTCAGTGTCCACTCTGCCTGTCAAAAAAAAAAAAAAAAAAAGAATACAAATAAAGTAAAAGCAATAAGGCTAAGATGCTGTGTATTTTTTTTACAAAAGTACATGACATTTACTGTTCAGATTTTAGGATTTATTTGTTTACTCAATTCCAGCTTCTACTTTTAGTTAAATGTTCAGACAGTTATGATTGGTCCAAATATACTTTACATTGTTATAGATTCCATCATGCAGTGTGCTCCTAGGGATAATTAAAAGACTATTAGTCTTCTAACTTTTTTTTCAGGATAGTAATAACCTATAAAGTAGAAGGATTTCCAGGATTAAGTTCTCCAAATATTCAATTTGTGAATAAATATTCCTTTACTTTTCAGTGCTTTAGCCATTTGTAACTTTCTTGGATAAAATATTTTTGTAAGCAATGGAAATTTTCATTTATTCATGCCTGTTTCAAGCTTAATACAAAGTTTGAAAGTATTATAGAACTATGAAAGAGTAAAAACTTTTATTTTCTTAAAAGGAGAAGAAGCCCCTTGATTTCCATTTTTTCTTTCTTAGATTTGCCCAAACAAGATGTGATGTTTAGCCCCGTCACTTTGTTTCATGTCTGCCAACACAGTTATTCTCGGAGGAAGCCTCCAGGTGCATATAAAAATAGCTTGCAGAAAAAACCCTGCTGAGAAGAGGGAGAGACTTCTCCAGAGGAATCAGTTTGATTTTTTTATTCACTAATTTAAAGTATAGAAGATAATTTAACATTAATAAACTAAAAACTAAAGGTGGGTCATGTTCATAATGATTCGTGATTTTAGTGAGATAATGATTTGTGAAAAGAATGTTTAATAATGAAAATAAATGTAATCCAAATAAAAAACATTCTTTGTCCAGATTGCTTGTTTATCATACGGCAAATAGATATGTATGCTTCTTCTCCTTGAAAATTGCTGAATTTTTTGTTTCCTTGAGAAAAAATAAAGTGTTTATTTGTGACATATGGCAGGTTCCAGAAAACGTTTCTTCTGCAGTCATCACAGCGCTTAGCTGACAGTGCAGTTTTTGTCCCTCCTCAAGTAGGAAACAGTGTTTCATGTCTCTCCTTTTCTGAAAGTTTTGTCATAATTCAAGAAAATATAAATCTGACATTCACTCATGCAATTGCTCTTTGCTCTGGCTGTTGTTTAAGGAAAATTGCTGATGAAGAGACTACCCTTTTCCATATGATTGAGTGATCCTCCTCCTCTGGTCTTTTCTACTCAAATATTTATAACAAGACACGGGAAAAAAATGGAGTTGGATTTAAGACAGAATTGAACTTAAACCTCAGATCTGCTACTCACTAGATGTTTGTTCTTAAATCGAGTTGTTTAATTCCCATCTATATGGTCAAACAGTGACATCTATTGCATAGGATTATTATAGATTAAATAAGATAATGTGTATGAACAATATAGTTATGTGCACAGGGCATGAAGAAAGATTGCCTATTGGGTCAACATTGCTATATTTAAGCTTTTCTCATTTTTCACATTTCAACATTCAAGAAAATGGAAGGACCCACGGTGTTTTACAGTTACCAGTGGTCAGACAGCAGTCACGGCCTAGACACCATTGCCTGCATCGCCTGGGATGCAGAAATCTTGTCACAGGACTGTTGTGCTTTGGTGTCTTGGTCAACAAACCACTTGAGAAAGAATCATAATGACTGCTTGGGGGAGCATTATACATCTTGGTTGTTGTGTAAAAACCTTTCATTGATTTTTCTGTAAGATAAAGTGCCAGTTTCAAGTCGTTCAGAGAAGCTGTCAATAGCTTGGAGGAAACTCCTGAAGACAAAGCTGGCGCCCTGGGCACAGCTGAGTCACCCGTACTCCTGGCAGCACAGGAGACAGTGATGGGGCCAACAGAGAGGGCAGTGCCTGCACAGCCAGTGCCTGGGAACTGGCTCTGTGCTGCAGAAGCACTGCATGTGGTTCATATTTGCATTTTAAAGTATGCACAAGTACGGTCTACAATGAAATGCATTCACTGAGTTTAATCCAAGCATTCTAGTTAATGTGCCACGGTTGAGCTGACAGACTTCTTTCTTAACAACACAGAAAACAAAAAGGTGTCTTGCAGTTGAAGCTTTTTTTAGCCTGATGAAATAGCATATTTTTCACTCCAAGACTTGTAAGATATCGTATTTATTAACATATATAGCAAGGGAAGTACTGTCACCCATAATTTTTGAAAGGGCACCCTTTCATTGTTGGTCAGAAGAGTTATTTATTTAGAAGGTCAAAATCCAAAGGAAAGAAAGGCATTGTAGGAGGAGAAGAGCTAATACTCCCACGCTGCCCATGAATGGTAACGATTTTCAGGAGAACGACTCCGAGTTAGCCGAAGTACCTTAGACGTGGCCACCACTAGACTGAAATGAGGCGGTGAGCGCTGGTGACTGAGATGTGTGCTTGTGTGATGGAAGGAAGTGGCAGTGGGAGTCTCTACTGACTCTAGCTCAGTTTTCTTCTAATTTACATTTTGTAATTAGCTTAATATCATTCTTACTGTAGACTCTGCACTGGCTAATTAGAGGCGCCCTGGAGGAGGCTGGTAATTATCAGATTTAATGACAGAGGCTTCATACTTTTCTGGAAAATTCCTCATCTTCAATACAAATATTTCCTCAGATATGATTACTTTAATTAGCTGGATTTCACAATTTGTAGAAGTTGTGGGTGCACAATAATTCCTTAAGCAGAAGATAGTAAATTTTGAATTTCATCATTTTTACATGGATCAAATTGCAGCCAATTTTCAAGGCATTTCTTAAGTCATAATCATGCTGATACAATAAAATTTAAAATAAATCTTAGATTTTTAAATAATTTTGAAAGAAAAACTCTTTAATTTACTCAGACATATTAAATGAACCAAATAAATTGGGATGTATTTTAGCTTCTATTTCAATTAGTAGTTTCTGAGCCTTTTGATCAGCAAATATTATGCTAATGAAGCTAAAATTCTTCAGCAAGGACTGAAGTATGAGATTTTTCCCTCCTCAAAAAGAAGACAATGTTTCATCTCTTCCCTTTTCTAAGAATCTTACAGTGCATGAATATGTGAATCTGACATTTGTTCATACAATTGTTGTTTGCTCCTACAGTTTCAGGAAAAATTCTAGCTCAAGTGTTAGAATTCTACCTGGGAAACCACTTTAAAAGAGAATGATATGCCACAAGATGTCACTGTAATCCTAATAAACTGATAAGGTAGCACAAACTTTTATTTCAACATTTAAAGGTAGTTGAAAAAATGCTCTCACAAGGGGCACAAAAGCACTTCGTCATATGAGCTTTTTGTTTTAAAAGATGTATTTATTTGACAAAGCTGCAAAGAGAGAGGGAGAGACAAAGAGAGAGAGAGAGAGAGAGATCTTGGGCCGGCGCCATGGCTCACTTGGTTGATCCTGTGCCTTGCGGGGCTGACATCCCATTTGGGCACCGGGTTCTAGTCCCGGTTGCTCCTCTTCCAGTCCAGCTCTCTGCTGTGACCCGGGAGTGCAGTGGAGGATGGCCCAAGTGCTTGGGCCCTGCACCCCATGGGAGACCAGGAGGAAGCACCTGGTTCCTGGCTTCGGATAGGTGCAGAGCACCGGCCGTAGCGGTCATTTGGGGGGTGAATCAACAGAAAAAGGAAGACATTTCTCTGTGTCTCACTCTCTCTCACTGTCTAACTCTGCCTGTCAAAATAAAAAATAAAAAGAGAGAGAGAGAAAGAGAGATCTTTCATTCCCAGCTTGCTTCTCAGATGGGCACCACAGCTGGGCCAGGTCAAAGCCAGGAGTCCAGAGCTTCCTCGGGGTCTCCCATGTGGGTATTGGGAACCCAAACACTTGGAACATCTTTTGCTGCTTTCTAAGGCCATTAACAGGGAGCTGGATCAGAAGTGGAGCAGCCTGGACTTGAACCAGCACCCACATGGGGTGCTGGCATCATAGGCGGCAGCTTTACCTGCTATGTTGCAATGCCAGTCCTGTGAGTTTCTTTATACATTCACATGTGACTGTGAGATGTGCACCCTGTATGAGTCTCTGTAGTTCAATGACAAGTTTCAAAGAGCAGAAAAAGAATCCTTCACTCTTTTGAAGTGAAATAATCTTCATTTTCATGACATAGATCCAACTAGCCAGTTTCTGTTCTGGATTTGAAATGGAACAATACTTTTGACTCATTAGAAGTTAAAAACTCAAGGTGAAAGAACCTGCTCCTTAACCCATTCCATGATGTCTCTGATGTTCATGAACAGTGTCATGGGAAGCCAGAATGGAGATAAAATTTTAAGAAAAGCACAGCTTGGCCTACAAAAGAAAGAAAGAAAGGGAAGAAAAAAAATTCTCTCTTGGTAATGTACTTGAGACACATATTGTAAATGAACTAAACACTATGTTAACATCACTGTTGAAGTCCCCTTCTGATTCACATCCCATATTCAGCACACACAGGTTTGAGCATGGTCTATAAACCTCTGTGTCAACTGCATGAAGGACCTGTGGGAACAACATGAGCTTAGCTGGTTCTTCCCAGATCACTTTTAATGCTACCAGAAGAGACAAAAAACTTACCACTTCATAGAAAAAGTCCTTCCACGTGCACAAACACACAAAATAATGTTAAAGTGTTCTTAGGTTTTACTGGGCCTGAATGGTTAGCATACATGGACTTGGTGGCAACTTTTTAAGCTGTCTCTTTTCTAAAATATTTATTAGAAAGGCAGACTTAGGAGAAGAGAGAGAAAGAGAGACAAAGAATCTCCTTTCTACTGATTCACTCCCCAAATGGCCACAATGGGTAGGGCTGGGCCAGATGGAAGCCAGGAGTTTCCTCTGGGTCTCCCATGTGGGTTTAAGGGCCCATGCACTTGGACTACCTTCTGCTGCTTTCCCAGGTACATTACTAGGGAGCTTGATCAGAAGTGGAGCAGCTGGGACTCAAACCTATGCCCATATGAGATGCTAGAACTGCAGGCAGCTGTCTTTACCAGCTATGCCACAATGCCAGCCCAAGCAAATCCTTTTAACTAGGTAAATAAAAGCCTTTGGCCCCAGTAACGTTGATGATTGCTTTTCCTGTTACTGGATTTTTTTACATATTCACGTAACAATTGCTAATTTATCTTGCACTAGAGATCCATAGATCTCTAGTGCAATTAGACATGGAGGTGTGTGCTCTTGAAATGCAACTGGAGGAGGCAACTGTGTGAGCAGATGAGGTTAGGAGAGGTGCTTGTGTTGGGAGCAGCTGGGGATGAAGGGAAGTTCTTCAGGAGGCCAGCTAAGGAAGTTCAACTCTATAGTGGTCCCGAATAGAAGACCATGAAGGTCATCCAGGGATAGTATCCTCACTCTTTGTGCTTTCCTGGACAGAAAGAAAGCCTACCAAAATGCATGATTTCTGTTTCTTATTCCATTTGATAAGTTTACTTGAATAGTAAGACCAGTCATGTCTAATGTGCATGATATTGTTAAAATGTAAGAAATCACTTACTTGAAGATAGAAAGACTTCTAAGGCAATGGGCTCTAAAGTAATACAGATATGTCCCCATAATCACATTGAATTCTATATTTATTTGCTTCTGCACATATTTATTGCAAAAAGATGTCTATTTATTGAATCATTTGTCTGTTTTAAAAACTAAAATATAAAAAACTAATTTTAATGGACAATAAAGATACAGCCAAGCCTACGAGTGTATCCTGTGGGTTAGAAGTTCTCTCCATATTGGTAGAACATATTTAGATTCCTAAAACCAGCCCCCAGAGTTAGGAAAATGGTTTGTCACCTGTGGTAGGCTGTCTCTAGACCAAAGTGAGGGAAACCCAGGGTAGGCCTAAGTGACAAATCCTTTGGCCTGACATACTGGCCCAGGTAAGAGACATTGATCCTGCCCCAGCACAGAAGACAAATTTTATTCTAGGAAGACAGGCTTCCTGAGTAGTAACTTCATAGCTGGAGAGATACTTAAATTGTTTCAGAGTATTGCCCTGGCTGGGAGCAGGTAGCTCCTATACTCCTCCAACCTCAGAGAGTACTTATTTTATTAACATCATCAACCTCATAAGAAAGGCAGTGGAAGGCTATGTGTACCTACCCATACCGGCTCTTGTTCATGTTCTTTGCCTTGCTTCTTTGCTGTTGGGATATACACCCAGGTGTGAACCCTAAGTTGGGTCCAAGTCATGGTCAAACTCAACCTGCAACTCTGACCACCTTCACTTGCTCTGGCCAAACACCTAACATCTACTATGACTTCTTCAAGTGAAACTTTCAGACTAATGTCAGACCTGTTAAATAGAAGATATTTTCTTCAGATAATTCGAATTCTATAATTTAAAAATAATCTCTCTCTCTCTCTCTCTCTCTCTCTCTCACACACACACTCACACACATAAATAGTTCAAAGGAAGGCAAAACGCCCAATATGAAAAAGATGGTTAAGGGGTAGGCATTTGCCTAGTGGTTAAGACACTTAGAATTCTAACATCCCATACAAGAGTGCCTGAGTTTAAGTCTTGGCTCTGTTCGTAATTCCAGCTTCCTGCTAATGTGCACCCTGAGCAGTAGATGGCTCAAGCATTTGGGTCCCTGTCATCCATGTGGGAGACTCTGATTGAGATCATGGATTCTGACTTCATCCAGCTCTGCCCCAGTTGTGGTGGATATTTGGGGGAGTAAACCAGCAAATGGGAACTCTTTCTGTGTGTATGTCTCTGTCTCTGTTTTTCAAATATAATGAAAGTAAATAAATAAATACATTTTTTCAAAAAGATGACTAACCCTTCACCACTGGTTCCCTCTTCTCCCGAGCTCACAGTGACTGTACAAGCCAGCTGGTCTTGGAGTTGGTTGCAGCTGAGAAACTGAGTCCTGGCCCAAGGCATGTGAACAGACAGGTATATGTCCCTTCACTATCCCCCAGCTCTTTCTCTCCCCTTCCCACTGGCTGGGTGCAGCACGTACAGCCAGGAGCTCTGGCCCCAGGAGCTGGAAGGACCGCAACAGAGAAGCAGCTGCATCCCTGAATGGCCATTTCATTGCCCAAAAAGGCAATGAAATAAAAAAATGCCCACTTGGACTGTGTCTGAGCAAGAACTGTAACTTGTATAGTTATCACTAAACTTTCATCTCCTTGTTTAGTAAAGCTGTTATTTTTCCAAGCATACAATTAACAAATTTATTCTCATAATAGTACACTATGTAATAAACTTAAGATAACAATGTGTGGTCTGCAGTCAGTAAGATAAATTAATTTTAAATGAGTACTTGATCGTTGTGAGGTTGCTATCTCTCAATATCACTGAATAAACAGGACAAGTCCTAGGAAAAATTTCCAAGTCCTGGCAACTTAGATAGCTTCTTACACAGCCCCCATGGGACAACTGACAGGTATTGATTAGGTTTTTACCACTTGTCGGCTTCTGCCTCAGAATCAAATATTTGAAACAGCCTTTTGTTTCCCGGACCTGTCTGATCAGGATTCTGCAACTTTTGCCTGTTTGCCGCTCTCTGAGGAGCTCCAAACTGCAGTTTAGAAGACAGTGATGGATTGCCCTCCAACACCATCCAGCTGAGGTTGCCAAAGGTATTGATGATCTTTAAACTTTTCACCTGCACCCTGTCTAAGCCACTCTCAGCAGCAAGATATATAAGATCTGTTCGTGAATTATTTTTTGTGTTAATTCATTCACCATTAATTGAGCACTTACTTGGCTCTGTGATATCATAGAGGAGAAAATGTGGCTGACTCAGTCCCTACCCTCAAGGAGTTTACATTCTAGTGAAGGAGGTGGGAAGAAGAGAGAGACGTGTACAAAGGATCTCAGGCAAGGTGCATGACAGAGGGATGTTCAAGTGGCTATTTGTTAAAATTAATTGAATGAGGCAAACTAAAGTTTCATTAATTTTATGGTAAGCAATATTTTATATATATATATATATATATATTTAGATTTATTTTATTTATTTGGAAGGCAGAGTTGGAAGAGAGAATGAGAGAGAGAGAGAGAGAGAGAGAGAGAGAGAGAGAGAGAGATCCTCCATCTGTTGATAGTTGCAATGGCCAGGGCTGGATCAGGAGCCAGAAGCTTCCTCCAAGTCTCCCACGTGGCTGTAGGTGCCCAAGCACTTGGGCTGTTTTCCGTTGCTTTCCTAGTGGCACCAGCAAGGATTAGATTAGATTAGATAGATTAGAAGTGGAGCAGCCTGGACCTGAACTGGCACCCATATGGGATGCCAGCATCTCAGGTGGAGGCTCAACACTACTTTTTTTTTTCTTTTTTTTTTTTTTTGTGACAGGCAGAGTGGACAGTGAGAGAGAGTGAGACACAGAGAAAGGTCTTCCTTTGCCATTGGTTCACCCTCCAATGGCTGCCGCGGATGGTGCGCTGCGGCCGGCGCACCGTGCTCATCCGATGGCAGGAGCCAGGCGCTAGGTGCTTTTTCCTAGTCTCCCATGGGGTGCAGGGCCCAAGCACCTGGGCCATCCTCCACTGCACTCCCGGGCCACAGCAGAGGGCTGGCCTGGAAGAGGGGCAACCAGGACAGAATCCGGCGCCCCGACCGGGACTAGAACCCGGTGTGCCGGCGCCGCAAGGCAGAGGATTAGCCTGTTGAGCCACGGCGCCGGCCTCAACACTACTTTTAAAAATACTGTAAAAAAGGAACCTACTGAGGTGGGTATTTAGTCTAATAGTTAAAAGGCCCACTTCTTACATCAGGGGAGTCAGGTTCAAATTCCAGCTCCACCTCCTGACTCCAGCTTCCTACTAATGCAAACCATGGGAGGTAGTGGTAAAGGCTCAACTGGCTCAAGTAATTGAGTTCCTGCCACTTATGCAGAAGACCTGGGTTGTGTTCCCAGCTCTTGGCTTTGGCACTGGTCCATCTGTGGCATTGCAGGAATTTGGGAAGTGAACCAGGGAATGGAAGACATCTCTCTCTCTTTCTCTATGCCTCTCAAATAAATTTTTTAAAAAAATTTTTTAAAGGAAACTATTAAAGTTTTTTTTAAAATTAGAATTTGTTAATTAGCTTTCTACTTCCTTTTTTCAGGGGACACTTCTTTTTTCATAGTGCATTTATTTAAATATATTTAAACCATTATTTCTGAATTTTGGTTTGGACCTTTATTTTGTCTTGAAAGTCAAAATGTTCACTGATCCTTTATAAACTAACCTACTTTCTGGATATTTATGGCGTTCCCATTTAACAGGCAGAACACAAATTAAACAGTGTTAAAATACTTTGAAAAGATAGAGTGCTATGGAAGCTTTAAATTATAGCAGGGCAGATAAGGGAGAAATTGAAGGCAATTCAGAAGTTTTGTATGCATTTCCCCCCTGGGAGACAAGCTGAATTCAAACTATCATTATAAGAACTCAGCTCCTAGAATGTTTCAAAAAACAAAACCGGGAAGATAAGGCTTCCAAACCAAAAATGTCATACAAAAACAAACCATCAAATGGGATCGTCTAAAACAAACTACCTACTCCCAACACTATCATGGGAATGATGAGACTAGAACAATTTTTCATAAAAGTAAACGTTATGGACACTTAACCCATGTACATCTCAGGACCAGAATTGCTATTTCTGTGTGCTCACTCATAGGACTAGCCCTAAAAGGCCTCTTAGGATGCTGAACTTACTGTAAGGAATTGGAGGAACAAAGGTTCTCATTAACAGTCCCTCCCCATCCCCCTGAAAGCAAGTATTTGTGTTCAGAAAGAACCAAATTCAATCACCCATTTTATAGTTGAGGAGACAGAGACCCTGGGAGGTGCAGCTCCCACCCAGCAGAGTCAACATCAACTCTCTTCACGTCGACCCTGTCTGTCCACGTCCTGTGTGCTGCCACTGTGCTTTGCACATATCACACAATATCAATTCTCAAAAAGCCTAGGGGGCTGTTCCATTTCCATTTATTACATTTTAACTTATTTTTATTTATTTGAAAAGCAGACACACACACACACACACACACACAGAGATCTCCCATCTGCTGGTTCATTCCCTAAAATCCCTCAACAGTTAGGCCTAAGTCTGGACAAAATCACGAGCCCAGAACTCCATCTGGGTGTCCCACGTGAGTGGCAGGGGCCCAATTCCTTGAGCCATCACTTGCTGCCCCCAAAGGGGAACCTTAGCAGGAAGCTGGGATTGGGAGCAGAGTCAGGGCTCTAGCCCAGGCACTCCAATACGGGGTGGGGATGTTTAAGCGGTACCCTAACTGTGAGGCCAAATGATCTCCCCTGTTGATTATTGAGGAAGCTGAGCCTCCAGCAGTTGTATACCATGCTCAGGGTCACACAGATAAAACGTGAGTCCTGCAAGCCCTTCTTTAGACTCAGCATTCTTTTTTTTTTAAATGTATTTCTTTATTTTGAAAGGTAGAGTTATAGGAAGAGAGAGGGAGAGTCAGAGAGAGAAGTCTTCCATCCGCTGGTCCATTCCCCAAATGGGCACGATGGCTGGACCTAGGCCAGTCCGAAGTCAGGAGCCAGGAGCTTCTTTTGGGTCTCCCACTTCAGTGCAGGGGCCCAAGTACTTGAGCCATTCTCCGCCACTTTCCCAGGCTCATTAGCAGGGAGCTAGATTAGAAGTGGAGCAGCCAGGACTCAAACCAGTGCCCACATGGGATGCTGGCACTGTAGGCAGTGGCTTTACCCACTATGTCACAGCACCGGCCTCTAGACTTAATGTCTTCATGCTTGTGGTGGTAACACAGTCAGAACTCAAGGCTCAGCGTTACCAAGGTCAGCCAGCATAATTATACTCATCAATTCTTACATAAGACACTCAAAAATATTGTTGAGAGAATGAACAAATAAAAATTGAATGCATATGACATTATACTATTTCCTCACAAGTTGAACTGCAACAAAATTTCACCAGTATATTTCAGAATATAACCGTACAACTGGTAGATAGCAGGTTGATGTGCTTCCAAACGTACCTCACTAATTTAAACATTGTCTAAAAAAATGAAATTAACTATGAGAAGGAAAAGTTACCTACAAAGATGTTGTGATCTGAGAACACTGCTGAGATATACCAGGATATATTGAAGACAATAAAAATAAATGGAAGAATCAATGTAATATTGACTTTTTGAAATTTCTAATAAAAATGTTATGTAGTTTTTATCTATCTATCTATCTATCAACTATCTATATTTCCCTTATGTGGGGATTGATTTATAAGCCAACATATTGCTCTCTGATACTCCTTTAATGAAGCTTTAATATTACATAGCAGCTGTTGAGTATAGGAGCCCAACAAGGCAGACAAAAAAATCTATTGTAATCTACCATTGAGGCTGGCATTGTGGCATAGTGATTAAGCTGCAGCTTGAGACACCTGCATCCCAATATGGGATTTGAGTCCTGGCTCCCCTGGTTTTTATCTAGCTCTCTGCTAATGCACCTGGGAAGCCATGGATTATGACTCAATTACTTGAGTTCCTGCCACCCATTGGGGATACCCAAATGGAGTTCTTGGCTCCTGACTTTAGCCTGGGACAACTCTGGCTCTTGTTGCCATTTGGGGATGTGAACCAGTGACTGGAAGATATTCCTCTCTCTCTCTCTCTTTCTAATGAATTTAATTAATATTTTAAAACTTATACCATAACTATATGTCTCAGACTTTCTAGGATCTTAGTAATTTTAAATATATATTCTAGGCCGGGCATTTGGCCAAACAGTAAAGACACCACTTGGGATGTCTGCATCCTATATCAGAGTGTCTGAGCTTGAGTTCAGGCTCCACTCCTGATTCTAACTGCCTGCTACTGTGCACTCTGGGAGCAAGCAAGTTGTTTAATATTGATAATCCATGTTAGAGACACAAACTGAGTTCCTAGCTCCTACTATCAGCCTGGCCTAGCTCTGGCTTTTGTAGGCACTTGGTGAGTGAACCAGCAAATGGGAGCTCTTTCTCACTATGTGACTCTGTCTCTCTTTCTCTCTTTCTCTGCCTCTCAAATAAAATTTAAAAAATAAATACAAATTGGAGTATGTATTCAGCTCTAAATCTTCACTACAAAACAGCCCATGTTTGTGAAACTTCCACTTTTTGACACTAACATGCTCTTTCCCAGATTTCTTCTTGAGACAAACTTCAACATATTCAACATTAACTTACTCAACAAATATTTACTGGCCATCGATAATGTGCTAAGCCCCTGGGAAATAGGAGTGAGCTTTAGTTCCATTTTTTGGTTCAGAAAAATATGTAGCTTTTGTCAACTTGATGGTGAATTGCACATTAAAATTCAGTTGACCTTTAAACAAAGCTAAACTGACTCTCTTTGCTAAGATGTGTGATTACCTAGGAAACTTCATCCAAAGAAATGAATATATTTTTGTTTTAACTTTTTTCAGTATTTCAGAATGGATGAATACATTATCACAGATTCATAGAACACCATGTATTAAAGAGGATAAGCTGGGCTTTCAGAGATTAAAGTGAAAAATCTAAAAAAAGTGATATATTTATAAAATATTAAAACAATGCCATATAGTACTTTTTGTACTAAATGTGTACCTCACAAACTCATGTTGAAATCTTAACTCCTAAGGTGATGCTTTAGAAGGTAGACAATTAGGTTGTGAGCACAGAGTACTGTGAATGGGATGGGTGCATTGTGGTAAGACAGAGTTCTCCCGTCGTTTTCCCACCATGTGCAGATTCAGTGGGAAGATGCAGTCTGCCGCCCTGAAGAGATATGCTGGCACCCTGATACAGATTTCAGTCTCTGTAACTGTGACAGCTAAGTGTCTGTTGTACATAAACCCGTTCTGTAGTACTTTGTTATAGTAATTGACTTGCCTAAGATAGAAATAATGGCTAATACATAATCTAAATGAAAAAACGTATGTGGGTTGTTAACAACAAATTCAGGATAGCAGAAAAAAAGCCAGAAACAGGTGAAGGAAGAGTAGCTAAGGCGGGAAGTTGTGAAATGTGTCTGCACTAGATGCAACTGCTACCTCCCGGAGTACAGTTAAGCTATGCTCCCTACTTCCTGTGCTTTCCCTAGAGTCCCGGCGCTGCCTGCCTTGGTCTAATGCCAGAAAGCGGTTGTTTCCTACAAGAACAATTTAGCTGTTTAAGGTAGGAAAGCAACTCCTGGCCCTGTTACTTACTTACAAAACATAAATATTACTGTCCTCATTTAATTCTGAAATTAATCAAGGAAAGGATGGAGGAGAAGAGGAAGGAAGGAAGGGGAAGGAAGGAAAAGAGGGAGTGAGGCTGGGAGGAGAGAAAGAAGGGAAAATCTCCTGAAATTAACATAGTAAAAGGTTTAGATGTGGCACAATTGAGTTTCCAGTTCTGGAATGGTGTTTAGACTTTATACAAGGGCATTTTTCAAAAAGTCCATAGATAAAGGCCCTTACAAAGTAAGTTTATTTTTGTGTAAAAATTTTGAAATCCATTTATACAAGGGGTCTTCCATAAGTTCATGGAAGGTTTGCATTATTAAAAAACTACACATCAAAACTTTTTGCACCAAAATAATTTTTTAATTCCCTTTTCCATGAACTTTTTGAAGTTTTCTCATACTTTTCCATATATTTAAACATTTCATAATTTTAAAAAGTGAACCTTGAAAGTGTAAATAATATGAAATAAAATGTTCTGGCAAGCCAGAAGGAGAAAAAGTTTTTATTAATCTGCTACCCCAAAATAATTGCTTTGACATTTTGGTGTGTATTGTACAATCATATGTGAGAAGTGAGACCATGCTTTTTGTTATCATTTTTAAAAATTGATTATGTTAACAACATTAGGTATTTATCTCCACATCTTCCCTGAATGACATTTACTATATGTCAGCAACATGCTTTATTTAATCAATCCTCTCTTCCCAGAAATGCAAGCTGTTTTAAATATTTTAATGAGTATGCTTGTTTATTCATTTTTTATTTATAGCCATGATTACTTTTTTGAAATATAGTGTATAAATAAAATTTACGGATCAAGCTAAACTATATAAACTAAAATTAACCTATAATCTATGTGAACTATAATTTTTAGGTTTACAGAATATTTTGAATTTGCCAAATTTCAAATAAACCAAAATAGACTGCAGTAGGTTATATCACCAAAATATGAGACATCGCATACTCTCAGAGAAGCATTTAATTTTTTTTTTTTAATCTTTGGTAGTGGGGCCAGTGTTGTGCCATAGCAGATAAAACCACTGCCTGCAATGCTGGCATCCCATATGGACATCGCTTTGTGTCCCTGCTGTTCCACTTCGGATCCAGCTCCTTGCTAATGGCATGGGAAAAGCAGACAAAGATGGTTCAAGTGTTTAGACCCCTGCCACCCATATTGGAGACCCAGAAGAAGCTCTTGGTTTCCAGCGTTAGCCTGGCCTACTGCTGGCCATTGTGGCCACTTGGGGAGTGAAGCAGTGAATGGAAGACCTCTTTTCCTGTGTCCCGCCTTCTCTCTTTCTGTAGCTCTGACTTTCATAATAAATAAACTTTTAAAAAATCTTTGGTAGTTACATGAAGTGGTACTTTAGTTTTGGAGATTTCTCTTTTATGCTTATTTTTCTATATTTTCACTGAATATTCATGAGTTTTTCTTATCATACCTTAAGATTTCTTATTGATTATATAAGCCTTTTCTTATGTAAAGTAAATATTTCCTCCAAAATATAGTTTGTCTTTAGTTTGGTTTAGAGTGTTTATAATGTTCTGAATTTCATAAAGTTAAATTTATCAGTATTTCCCTTTATGTTTCCTGCATCTATATTTAACTACTTATGTATTCTTTATCATTTCTATTTCATTTTATATCTGGTTTTTCAACTCATCTGGAGTTTATTTTAGTGTATTTGTCATACAGTGTTAGGAATATAATTCTATTTTTATTATAAGTTGTTCAAAATAGCTGATCAGCTGTTTCAAAGGCATTTGTTGAATAATCCAAATTTAGATCACTAATTTGAATATTTCTTATCCTTATTTCTTGTATATCCTCTTTGTGAATTTTATATTTTATTCACATAATAAAATAATTCATTTTTCCCTACAAAGATATATTCCCAGTATGTTTTTGAAAGAATTTAAGATTAAGTTTTCCTAGAGTTCACATTGTGTTAAACTTTTCAGTGCAATTTAACTTGAACTGTTGACTTCTTTTATTTTACTTCTCTTTGAATTGTAGTTTACTCATGTCAAGAGAAGAGAAAATATATTGGAATGGGATCTATTGACTTTGGACGCTTAAAATTATTATAATAAAAATCCTAGGACTTCTCATTTATAAGCAAAATAATTGCACACTTAGCCAATATTTTCTCTTCACTGACTTAAATCTTATTTGGGAACAATGAGGCTGATGAGATGATCCTTGATTTAAGCTATTGTTATCTCCTAATTTATTAAAATCTCTGTTTCACACCTACATGTCTTGTTCCTTTCTTAGGTCAGCAGAGGGGGATGAAAAATCAAAGGATAACTCCCAACTTTCATATTTCCATCATCTTTCTCACTTCAGTACATGAGTAATTACATTCTTCACATTTCTCCTTGTCAAATTACATGAAGGTACACAGTTATTGCCATAGGAGGGAAAAAATGAATAAGATATGTCTTCATTGGACAAGCCTTATTAAGATTTCATAACTATATTTTATTTTTTCATTAATGGAGTTGTAAATATCCATATAATTTCACTCTTACAGAAATTTATGAAGGTCCTCATTGAATCCTACCCAAAGAATACATCTAAGCTTCTTTCTTTCTAAATCGTTGAGTTTTCTAGAAAAACTCAATAGCAACTTCACATTTTGGAAAGTTGAAAATACAAAAATATAGAGAAAACAATAAAAATAAACTACCTTGTGTCCATCACCAAATTTCAATTTTGGTGATTCTCCTGATGTTATACGTAAGAGTGTTAATTTTTAATTTAATGACAGGAGTCACTGTGCACTAACTCCCCATGCAGGACCTCTGTCCTCAATGAGTTGTATAATGAGAGTTAACTGTAAAACTTGTTCTCAAATAGCTTTTTTTGTGTGTGCAAATTGTTGAAATCTTTACTTAGTATAGAGTTGGTCTTCTGTGTACAACTGAAAATGAGTCTTAATAGAGAATGGGACTGGGAAGGGGAGAAGGAGGAGGAGGAGTGAGAGTGGGTAGGAGGGTTGATATGGTGGGAAGAACCACAATATTCCTAAAGTTATACTTATGAAATTTGTATTCCTTAAAAAATAAATTAATTATTTTTAAAAAATGTCAGTGATTCTCCATATTCTGTGGTTTTTGCCTCAAGAGTCTTTGATAAGGTGCTGTCTCCTTCCTTTTCCTCTGATCAAACACTGTGTTAGCCTCTTACTCTCTGTTCCTCCTCAGTCTTCTCTTTAAATTGCCAGTTTCCTCTTGAGTTCAACCACCCCATGGCCTTATTTAGCTTCTTGTACCAATTCCCCAATGTATATGTTGTGTGATTTGGTTATAATTTGAGTATGCACCCCAAACTTTTATGTATTGAAATTTAACCCAAATTGTGAGCTATTAAGAGAGTGGAAACTTAAATCACTGTGATCCTTGGAGATGGGACTTTGGGAGGTCGTTAGGATTAGGAAAGTTTTTGGATAGAGCCCCCATGATAGAATCATAGTGTATTTATTCAAAAAGGGCGAGAACAGCAGAGACACACATACACACATGTGCATCCTGTCTCTTACTACATGATGCTCTGTGCCACCTCAGGAACTCTGGCATCAATGACGCCATTGCCAGCTGTGGTCCCGAGGCCTGTACCTCCAGGACTGTGAGCCACAAAGAAGCTCTTTTCTTTATAACTTACCCGGTCTGTGGTATTGTGTTATTAGCAACAGAAAACAGAATGAGTCATATGTCCTGCTCAGATATTTTCTGAGGAACATCAAACTCAATAGGACCAAACAAGAAATCACTATCTTTATACTCTCCTCCCAGCTCCTTCTTCAGTTATCTGAAGAAATAATGCATGTGTCTACCTGTTCATATCAGAAACAGAGATATAATCCTTGATAATCTTCTCCCAATAAATCACCAACCTAGCTGCTTTAGTTTATTCTCCTGAATATATTTCAAATGTGCCTGCTTCCTTCCATCTCCAAGGTATCACTCCAGATCAGCCTTGTCCAATCCAGTGCAATGCAATCCACACATGTGAGTAACACATGCAATTTTAAATTTTCCAGTAGTCTCATTTCAAAATAAAAAGAAACAGGAAAAATTGAATTTAATAATATACCTTGCTTAACTCAATATATCCAAAATATTGTCATCTACATAAAATTAATAATGTAATCTATATAAAATTAATAATCTATTAAAATTGATAATCTAGATAAAATTAATGTGATCTATATAAAATTAATTTATAATCGATATAAAATGTAATCTATATAAAATCTATATAAAATTAATAATGAAATACTTTACAATCTTTTTTCTCACTAAGTCTGGATTCTTGTATGTATATTTTGAATTTAAAGTATATCTCCTGTCAGGTAATTATAGTTCGGCACAGGCTCACTCGAACTTACCCCTAATGGTAGTGCTAGAAATGTACCAGGGGATTCCAATTCAATCCCATCAAGGAGGCATGTACCAATCCCGTCTTGTTAAAGTGATCAGTTTAAGTTCATAATTGATAAAAAAAGAAGATAGGATTAAGTGTCAAAGGGATTACATAAATAAGACCAGTGTTTGCAAATAATCACAGAATTAAAAAGGAGAGAATGATCCTACATGGGAAGCAGGGTACATAGTAGATTCATAGAATGGCAAAAACCCTGAACAACACTCTCGCCTCAGAATCAGTCCTTAAGGCATTCAAATCTGGCTAAAAAAGCCCATGGGAGTTTCACAGGCATGGAAAGCCAACACACTGTGGCAAAAAAAAAAAAAAAATTTGACCTAAATAAAAGATCTCTGTGAGTAAGATCCCAGTGGAAAGAATGGGCCATCAAAGAAGGCAGTACCTTTCTCTGTAGGGAGGAGAGAACTTCCACTTTGACTATGGCCTTGCCTAAGTAAGATCGGAGCGGGTGAACTCAAAGAGGCTTCCATAGCCTTGGCAGTTCATGACAAGAGTCTTGGGTGATTACTGACGTCATAAATAAGAGTGTCAATTGTTAAATCAACAACGGGAGTCACTGTGCACCTAATCCCCATGTAGGACCTCTGCCCTTAATGTGTTGTACTATGCAAATTAATGGTAAAACTACTACTCAAACAGTACTCTATACTTTGTGTGTTTTTGTGGGTGCAATCTGTTGAAATCTTTGTTTAGTATATACTAAGTTAATCTTCTGTATATAAAGGTAATTGAAAATGAATCATGATGAAGAATGGGATGGGAGAGGGAGTGGGAGATGGGATGGTTGCAGGTAGGAGAGAGGTTATGGAGGGGGAAGCCATTATAATTCAAAAGTTGTAATTTGGAAATTTATATTTATTAAATAAAAGTTGAAAAAAAGTATATCTCAATTTGTTCAAACCATGTTTCTATGGCTCAATAGACATATGCAGCTAGTTTCTACCATATTGGACAGAGCAGTTCTAGACCAAGTCATAACTATCCCTTGTTGCAATGTCTGTCCATGGTTTTCACACATGCCCACTGGATCACATTATAATTCATTCTTCACGGGAATGTCTGAGTGCAATTTTAATATTTTTAAACGGCAATATGTTCCAGTGACTGCTAGCTAAAATCCTGCAATGACTTTCTACTTTTCTCTTTGGCTAAAGCCTTAAAGTTTTAACATAACCTAAGCACCTTCTGTGTGTGATCTAACCCCTTTTTAGCTCTTCAATTTGTTTAACATATGAAGTTTATTTTTGGTGTCACAGCCTTTGAACGAGCTTGAAATATTTTTGCTCTATCCATCTTTAATTCTTAATTAAGTGGCACTTATTCGCAGAAATCTTCTTAACATTCATTTCCACTCTCCTCCCTCAGAGAAGTTTCAGATTACAATCACATGGTCTTACTGCCTACAGTATTTTCTCATAGCAAAAAATATCTGTGTTGTTATTTGTTCAACATAAGACTCTCATTCAAGACTATTTGTTACTCTTTTTCACTCGTAGCCCTACACCAAGAATGGTGCTTGGCACTGAATAAATATTTACTGAAAGTGTGAGTTTGACCCTCATCACATTATACATATGAGAAAAAGCTAAGGTCACCAAGATGGGCTCAGGCCAGTGGTGATTCGTACACTGGGCAAAAGGAGGGAGGCCTTTTTCTCTTTGAATACAAAGCTATTCCATTCTTGAGCAGAATTAATGCTTCATTAACAAGAAGAAAAGGGTGGCTATTGAGCATTCCAGCATTTATCATTTATCATTGTGATAGACTGCTTACCTGTTTTGGCTTACATCAGCACCCTCACCCACCCACCCACACACTCCTTCTAACTCCCAACCCTCCTCACCCCTCACTCCTACCAAAAAGCAAGGCAGGGCCATTCAGAGATAAACTTATAGATGGAGGAGTTTTGTTTTTACTTGAAAAAGTAAAAGAGAAGAAATGAACACAGTTAACCAATACTTTTAAACTTCTTCATGACTCACTCATTTGATCCTCCTATGAATTCTGGAAACTTCATTAGATTTGTGTTATCACATATAATTTGCATAGTGCGAAAAATCGCAAATCAGTAAAATCAAGTGATTTGTCTAAATGTATTTGGCAATTTGATGTTAAGATGTGGAGAGGGACACAGGTGTTCTGATCCCCTAGATCAAACTCTTGGCCCTATACCATGGTTCTTGGAGTACCAGAGACTTGTAAGAAAAGCAAATTCTCAAGCCATTCTCCAGACCTAATGAAGCAGAACCTGGGAGTTCAGCCCAACAGCTGTGTTTAAAAAGTCCTCTGTGTGAGTCTAATGCATACTAAAATTTGAGAATCCCTGCAATATACCCTGAAACTATACCCTGAAGCTCAACTCAGGAACTCCTTGTTGGCCATTCAAGTTCATCATAAAAAGTCAGTTATCTTGATCTTGCTTTCAGATGCAAAGGAATCTGGAATTTAGGGATTAAATCATTGTTCCCATTTTCAAGGTTACATTCTTGAATGAATGAGTAGAGGATGGTTGGCCTCTGTACACAGCCCAAGTTACATTTCTGTAGGAGCACACACAGTGAGCCAGGGAGAGGCTGTATCTAATAGAATCTATTTTCATTTATTTAATAATGATTCACTCTGAACTCTCTCCTCTGCCAAAATAAAAATGCTTTGCTCTCTATTTCCCATATACTTCCATGAGCCAAACTTTTTACCATAAAACCTGCAGTATTTCCTCCTCTCTGAGAAACAAACCAAAAAATCCATTTCAAGAACTGATAATTATCCCTGAAAAAGATGTTTTAATTTTAGCACAAGATAAATTTGTCTTCTTCCAACCTTGATTCTGTCTTTGGCTACATCATTAACACAAGTAATTCTAAGTCATAAGCCATGGGCCTATGCCCTGCATACTGGCTGCTCTCCACATTTTTTGTGAATCTGTGAAAAGCAGTGAGAGGCCCATGATCAACTTAGGGACCAATTGACATTCTGACAAAGTGTGTCACTTGGTTTGTGTCACTGGTGTTGCCTGTTGATTACTATGTGGTTATCCACAGATGTTTTTCTGTTTGTCTTTCTGAGTTCTACATTGCCACATTTTACAGTATTATCATCCCCACAGGGTACATCTTATATTCTATGCATGATATCCAATTAAAACTTACCTCCACACTGGGAGGAAGCATGAGCTGACTTTGAAATCAGGCTAAACTCTCCAATAGCTGATGACCTTGATCTAGTTGCTTACTTCTCTTCAGTCCAGTTCTTCATTAAAAATTGGGCATAATGTTATATTCTCAAATCCTAGGGAAGATTAAATTACATGGTGTTCTTGGAGAAGGGTAAAACAAAGTGCTGTGTACTCCACAGCATTTCTGACTCAGTGGGTGTGTGGGAATCCAACAAGGTGCATTTCCAAAAGGTCCCAGGTGATTGCTAACACTGCTTGCCTAGAGCTCACACTTTGAGAACCACTGAATTCATGTTAATTAAATGAGCAATGCTATATGTAAAGTGCTCAAGTTAAAGTCATAACTTAGAGGCCAGCGGTGTGGTGCAGCAGATTAAACCATTGTTTGCCATGATGGCATCCCATATGGGCACTGGTTCAAGTCCTGGCTGCTCCACTTTGGATCCAGTTCCTTGCTAAAGTGCCCAGAAAATTCTTGGACCCCGGTACCCATGTGGGAGACCTAGGTGAAGCTTCTGGCTCCTGGATTCCTCTGGACCCAGGTGATGCAACCATTTGGGGAATGAACCAGTGGATGGAAGGTCTCTCTCTTCTCTCTCTCTCTCTCTCTCTCTCTCTCTCTCTCTCTCTCTCTCTCTTTCTCTCTGTGTGTGTGTGTGTGTGTGTCTCTCTCTCTTTCTAACTCTGCATTTCAAATATCTAAATACTCTTTTTAAAAAAATAGTCACCTAATGAAAGTTGGTCCCTTTGTCTTAACTTCTATTCCATGTGCCATCGAAAGAAAGGAATACAAGATCATATACATTGATTAATGACATTGGATTGAACTAAAGGCAATTATCTTTGGGCCTGGAAGCAAATCAAAGAGATATTTCTGTGGAAATAAATTAAATAAAATATTATAGACAGGTGTGAACATTGAGAAGCTAATGATAGATACTGGCAGAGTCATCAGGCAAAGGGCACATCCACATACTGTTAGTAGAAAAATAAAAATATATATAATTTTAAAGGATAATTCAATAGTACCTACCAAAATGTAAATGATACAAACACTTTGACTCAGCAGTTTACCTGCTAGAAATATATCCTTCAGAAATACACAGAAATGCAAAAGGATATGGTGTAACATATTTGCATAGCAAAGCCTGAACTCCAGGATGCAAAGAAATATCATTTTCCTACCTTCAACTTGATTATAATATATAATCAACTTGATTTATGTTTCAAGCCCATTTGTACCAGGTGGCAAAAATAAATCTCATTCATTCAGGACCCATTTCCTGGCATTTTTCTGGACTTACTTCTGAAAACCATGAGTCATGCACAGAGCAGAGGTATGGGATGTTTATGTGGAACATTTGGCCTAACAGCTAATCCATTCTTTCTGTTGTCTCCTGATTTGGCCATCATTCTGTTGGTACTTGACAGACTTCATATGCAGATTTTGCTACCTCATTGCATGATTTTTCTCCTCACAGTCCCATCTTCTCTGCTCCATTCTTGTCTACCTCTATTGTCTCCAAACCTATTAGGGCTGGTAGATACTAGTGGAGGCTGAGACCTTGACTCTTCTGATGCCACTCTCGTGTGTTTGGAATCCTTCTTCAACACTTGTCTCTTGTAATTTCAGAGCTTGTCTAAGGCTCTAATCAACTACAGATCTATTTATGTTGATCCTATTAATAGGGCAGATCAATAAAGATCAACAGCTAGCTTTGGAAGTGTCACAGACTGCCATTTGAAACCTTGTATTACTTCAGTTTTCATCAAATACTGAGGAAAATCACCATTTTGATGGTGAAAAATCTTGTTTTCAAGACAAGTCCCAGATGTAAGCCACTCCTTAATCAGTGACTCAGTGACTCAGTGATTATAACTTAGCACCATGCAAATCTGTGTTAACTATATATAGCTCTATTTTTTATAAAAATGAGTCTAAAATGGTCAAAATAGCTTTTATTTTCAAAATGATAGCAGCTGTTTATTGTTAATTTTGAGAATAATTTGGGGAGTTATGTGCTTTGCTTTTTGCCCCAAAAAAACCCCAGAAATGACTTCACTGTTTAGATACAGAAAGAATTATGTTAAATCATTGAGCCAATGTTGCTCAGAATAGACTTATTTAAAACATATTTTGATTGTGTAACTGTTCTGCACTAAACTTGGCTGCCAAGTCTCTGAATGTTACATAACCACAGAGAAAATACGAAAATAAGAAATAAAGACAGAATTAAATAAAAGATAATGAGACTGTGGCAATTCAACATGCAGTTTTTAAGCCCCTATAATGTGCCAGATGTTGTAGATACAAAGATGAGACACAGCTCCTGTCACTGAGATGCCAGACAAGGTAAGGAGATAATTAAATAATAGAAACAAAGTTCTGGCAATAGACACACAATATAGAGCCATACAGAAGTTGTCCTCTCTGGAGAAAGGTTCATGGTGGAGGTCATGTTTCATCTGTGGTGGGAGAGGGAGGGAAGCATTTTCAAGAAGCAGGGACACAATTTATCAAGAGGCAATACTCCTCCTCATTAGACTATAAGCTCTGTGTTGGGAAGAAGAACATCTGATGGACATAATACATGCTTAATGCCTACAAGAGTGCCTTCTGCATAACAGTAAAGCAATATGTATTAGTTGAATGAGTGAAAGCACCATTTCAGGTAAAAGTGAGTTGTTCTGTGTGGGTAAAGCACAGGAAGGTGGAGATCACTGAGAAAGGCTGGAAAGGAAGGTCAGACCAAAGCTGTAACTATGCCTTTCTAAGAAATTGGCCTTTGCCTTGCAGCTATGTTCCAGCTTTTAAGAGTCACCTATATCCCATCAAAAATTCCCAAAAGACACTGGCATTGTGGCATGGTGGGTAAAGATACCACTTGCAGATGCCCGCATCCTAGGAAACCTGTTCTAGTCCCAGCTGCTCCACTTCCAATCCATCTCCCTGCTAATGCATCTGGGAAAGGAGAATGGCCCAAGTGCTTGGGCCCTTGCACTCATGTGAGAGACCCAGAGGAAGCTTCTGGTTCCTGGCTTTGTCCTGGTCCAGCTCTGGCCATTGCACCCAATTGGAGAGTGAACCAGCAGATGGAAGAATAAATCCTCTCTCTCTTTGTCTCTCTGTCTCTAACTCTGCCTTTCAAGTAAATAAAATAATTCTTCTTTTAAAAAAAATCCCATTGGGATCAGGAGTTTAGCTTAGCAATTGAGATGTCCAGATCCCATACTAAGGTACTAGGTTTGATTCCCAGCTCCTTATTCCGGTTCCCTGACAATGCAGATCCTGGGAGGCAGCAGTGATGCTTCAACTAGTTGAGTTCCTGTGATCCATGGCTTTGGTCTTGCCCAGCCCTGGTCATGACAAGATTAGGGGAGAATGAACGCATGGATGGCAATTCTCACTGACTGCTTCTCAAATAAATCAGTAAATAAAATTCCCAGTGATTGTTTCATTATAATTCTCACTGCATTTTGATTCAATATGGTCCCAAATTCTGCACCAGATTAAGAATCTAAAGAAAGATGGAAGCAAAATATGTAGTTCTACTTCTTGCTAGGGTCCTCAAGTGCTTACTCCTAATCCCCAAGCCTTGTCGCTTGGCTTGAGGGTAGATGCAACGTGAGCACAGAGAAGGAGAAAGGCAGTCTCTTGCCGTGGACATTGCCCTGGGGAGCATTTTGCTTAACGGTTGTTGGGGTTATAGAAAGAGTAGTTCACCTCTTTGTTTAGACAGTTGTGTAGTACTTTTCCTGGCTGCTGCCTTTGAATGTGGGGCTACTTTGCACTTCATGACCTCAAGATCCTAGAAGCCAATTTCAAGGCAGCAAGAAAAACTTCCCTTAGCACTCTACTCTGGTGTCTGATAGAAGAGGTAGAATGCACACCAAATGTGTAATTGTAAATTTCTAGTCACATTAAACAAAGTAAAAAGAAGTAACTGGAATTAGGCCGGTGCCGTGGCTCAACAGGCTAATCCTCCGCCTTGCGGCGCCGGCACACCGGGTTCTAGTCCCGGTTGGGGCGCCAGATTCTGTCCTGGTTGCCCCTCTTCCAGGCCAGCCCTCTGCTGTGGCCCAGGAGTGCAGTGGAGGATGGCCCAAGTGCTTGGGCCCTGCACCCCATGGGAGACCAGGAAAAAGCACCTAGCACCTGGCTCCTGCCATCGGATGAGCGCGGTGTGCCAGCCGCAGCGCGCTGTCCGCGGCAGCCATTGGAGGGTGAACCAACGGCAAAAGGAAGACCTTTCTCTCTGTCTCTCTCTCTCACTGTCCACTCTGCCTGTCAAAAAAAAAAAAAAAAAAAAGAAGTAACTGGAATTAATCTTAAAATATACTTTGACATGGTATAGGCAAATACATTTTAACAAATGATAAGTCCAAACATTATCTATGAAATAATTTTCAAACTAAATTTTTAAAATCAAGTCTTACGGCATGCCTCAGTTTGGATTAAGCCTCATTTCAAGTATTTGATTCCTGTTTTGGTAAAACATTCGCTTTTGATCAAAGCTGGCAATAACTCTTTATTACTTACAAGGCAAGTTCAAATTCTTATTACAAATGGATTTGCATTTTACAAGGTTGTCTTCAAGGGTTTCAGGGAAGGCACCTGATGGGGCTTCTCAGCACAAACTTGGACAGATCACCCTCTCACTGTGTCCTTTGTAATTGAGTACGTATAAACTTGGAGATTTTAAGAACTCCCAAGGAATATTTTTCCTGATTCAGGTCACTGCCTTAATTAGATAGAAGCAACTTTCTAGAATAACTTATCTTTCAACTTTGTATCACAGCTTTGAAAAATTGATGAAATGTACTGTCTCTTAAAACACAAATCAAACTTTCCTTGCACAAAGGCAATTCGATACAGTGCTTTGCAGATGGATGGGGCTACTTTCAATGGCCTGGTAACTGAACAGCAACTGGATATGCCCTGCCTGCTGTGTCTCAGATTTATTTTTTCAGAAAGATAGAGTAAGATAGCAGTCATTACTTTTAAAATCTTTTTAGGTTTTGTTTTTTTTTTTTTTTTTTTTTTGCTTTGGCAAGTTACCTCATTCCCACAGACTTTATAGAGCTGCTTATGCTTTATTTTCTGAAGGTGAGAGCTATGATCTAATCTCTAGTCTATGGGTTACTTAGCACACGGAGGACGGCTAATGAATACTAAACAGGAAGACTTATTTGAACTGCTAGCACCATACACTTCCTGGTTCATTCATTGTGCCAACTTTCAGGGCAAAACTATTATGAATAGACAGGTAGTTCAATAGATTAATGACTAAATTTACTTGCTAGTTTGCTGCCAAAATCTTGTTACCTATAATTAAATCACACTTCTTGTTTTTTTTTTCCCCATGAATCACAGGAAAACTGTGCTACTTACAAAGTATAAATTCAAAGTTTGAAGAAAGCTAGCTCTCTATCATTGAAAAATTTGAAGAGGAGATTAAAATCCAGTAAGCTACATTTATCATCAATCCTTAAAAGTAGAACCCCTACATTAACTTTCTGGCACCTCAAAATCAAAAATACTTTAATGATAACAGGCATAGGACAGTCAGAATAATTTATTACAAATTGAACACATTTGTTATAATTTTAAATTTCATTTAATAAATGTTTTATTTCTTCAATTCTATTCCTTTATTAGATCCAACCACTTAGAAAGCACCTAATGAACATCTAATATGTTCCAGCCACTGTTCTAGGTTTTGGAAAATAAATAAAAATTTCAAGTTTTTTCCATTGTTGCATCTCAGTAATTTTTATTGCAACTGGAAGACAATACATCACAGAAAATTTATGGTAGTCTGGGGAAAAGTGTTATTTACAATAAATGATGAAATTGTTCATCTTTGGCAATATGATTACACATGAAGAATGCAAGATGCAACTATGGATGCCTCTGAAACAATGCTACCAAGTCCCTTCGGTTCAGCTGAAGAGTCTGTCTCCACACTGCTTCTTTAGGTTAACACAAACTCAAAAGAATGTCACATTCTTTCTCCTGTATGGCTTTCCCTTTCTATTCATGATATTGTCAGTTTCATACAGAAAAAAAAAATGGCTTTTGAAAAACTGTTACTCCTGTAAATTAATTTGGTCATATAGATCTATTGGCCAGGGGTAGGGGAGAATCCAATTTTAGTGGAGCTTACAGTCTATTGGAATACCTATTGAACACCTGCTCAATAAAATATTTGAAACACCTCAGGGCTGGTGCCATGGCATAGAGGATTAATCCTCGACCTGCTGTGCCAGCATCCAATATTGGAGCCAGTTCAAGACCCAGCTGCTCCACTTCTGATCCAGTTCCCTGCTGATGCACCTGGGAAAGCAGCAGAAGATGCTCCAAGTTCTTGGGCTCCTGCACCCATGTGAGAGACCTGGATGGAGCTCCTGGCTCTGGGCTTTGGCCTGGCCCAGCTCTGGCTATGGTGGCCATTTGGGGAGTGAACCATCAGATGGAAGACCTCTCTTGTTCTCTCTCCCCTTCTCTCTGTGTATTTCTTACTTTCAAATAAAGAAGTGTTTTTAAAAAATATTTAAAACACTTAATGAAATATTTTAATTTGACTCGAGCATTGATTGCTTTTAACTTAATTCTTATTCAATGGAAAATCCATTAGGTGAGTGTTAGAAATCAAGTGCCAATCAAGGTCTTTTGATTACAAAATTTATGTTCTTTGAACAACACTGCGAGAAGTACTTATCTTTCTTTACAACTTGCTGAGGATTAATTTAGAAAAGCTACAAGATCCCTAACTCTTTTAATAGTAGCTTTTAAAAAAAAAAAAGATTTATTTATTTATTTGAAAGACAGAGTTAGAGAGAGAGAGAGAGAGATCTTCAATCTGTTGGTTCACTTCCCAAATGGCCTCAATGGCCGAGGCTGAGCTGATCTGAAGCCAGGAGCGTCTTCTGGGTCTCCCACATGGGTGCAGGTGACCAAGGACTTGGACCATCTTCTACTGCTTTCCCAGGCCATAGCAGAGAGGTGGATCAGAAGTGGGGCAGCCAGGACTCAAATTGGTGTCCATATGGGATGTGCCACAGGACCCCTAACTCTTTTTTTTTTTTGACAGGCAGAGTGGACAGTGAGAGAGAGAGACAAGAGAGAAAGGTCTTCCTTTACCATTGATTCACCCTCCAAAGGCCGCTATGGCCGGTGCACTGCAGCTGGCACACCACACTGATCTGAAGCCAGGAGCCAGGTGTCTCTCTTGGTCTCCCATTCAGGTGCAGGGCCCAAGCACTCCACTGCCTTCCTGGGCCACAGAAGAGAGCTGGACTGGAAGAGGGGCAACCGGGACAGAATCCGGTGTGCTGGCACTACAGGCAGAGCCGTGGCGTCGGCCAGGATCCCTAACTCTTAAGAGTTTCTTTTCCTGATTCTGTAATAATATGGTCTAATCTAAAGACAATCTCGAGAAAATTGAGTTGCAATTTAAAAATGAAGATAATAAGGCTACATATAATACTGATAATATAGGCCATTTCTAAAGAATGTTATAAAGAAGACTTATAAAAACTCAGGAATGAAAATGCAGTATAATCATATTCTTATATATTTGATTAAGATGATAGAAATTATATGGTAAGCTGAAAATGTTCCATTTTATATTCATATATATTAACCTCGATTCTCCTAGATTTGTTCTGATTATTAGAGAGTAGAATGGTGGTTACCAGAGAGGGCAGGTGAGGTGGGAGAGGGCGTGGTTAGGAAAGTGTTGGTCAAACGATACACAATTTCAGGTAGATAGGAGAAATAAACTTAAGAAATCTATGATATAACATGTTGGATGTAGTTAGCAGTAATGTGTTTTGGAAAATTGCTAACAGAAGTGTTTAAGTGTTCACATCACAAGGTAAAAGTAGGTGAAGTAACGCATTTAGCCATCCCACAGCGTAAAGGTATTTCAAAACAACATGGGATGCTGGGCCCAGTATCCCACATCAGAGAGCACTTTTGAATCCCAGCTGCTCCGCTTCCAATCCAGCTCCCTGCTAATATGCCTGGAAAGCAGTGGAAGATGGGAAAAGCGCTTAGGCCCCTATTACCCATGTGGGAGGACTAGATGGAGTTCCAGGCTACTTTCTTTGACCTGGCCCAGTCCTGGCTGTTAATGGCCATTTGGAGAGTGAACCAGTGGATGGGAGATCTCTTTGTGTGTGTGTGTGTGTGTGTATGTGTGTGTGTGTGTGTGTGTGTCTCCCTGTCTCTGTAACTCTGACTTTCAAATGAATAAACACAACTTAAAACTACTATGCATAAAAATTCATAAACAACATAAATATGCTTTTGGAAAAGAACTGATTGCTTTCTTAGAAATTCTATATATCCATGCGGTGCTAGCACTGTGACCTTGTCAACCATAGCCTCCTCCATGCTCCTGGGGTCCTCTCATGGCCAAGCTGCTTCACACTTCTCTTGAATGCCTGTTACAAATATAGCTGTGTATTAAAACATTAGAGAATATGGTGGTAAAGACAGTGGATAGTGTGGCAAACAAGAAAGAGGCTGGCAACACAATCTCTTAAATAACTGGAGACAATCCAATTATTTATAAAATCACTTGTTTTAGTATAGAGTTGGTTTTCTGTATATAAAGATAATTAAAAATGAATCATAGTGAAGAATGGGAGAGGGAGTAGGAGGTGGTACAGGAGTCAGGGTGGGAGGACGGGTATGGGGGAAGAACCACTACATTCCTAAAGCTGTACCTATGGAATTTATATTTATTAAATTAAAGTTTTCTAAAAAATTCTGAAAGAAATTTTCATTGTTCCAGTTTTTACTGCCTTATTTAAATAAAAGCTAGACTTGTCTTTGAATTTTGTATCACAACTCAAAAAAAAAAAAATGAATTGAATCTACTATTTCTTAAGCCATGGATCAGCCTTCATTGTCTACCCAGGCAAGTCATGGCAGCTTACCTGAGATGGGAGAGTGGGTGCAGTGCACACAAGTGTCTGAGCCCCTAGACCATCTTCTCGGTTTCACTGTGTGCTTACTAAATTTTGGCTTCTTAAAGAAGCTGCTGGTACCTCAGAGTCAAAACACCTTCCTCTCTCTCAATTTCATTCATTTCACTGCATTTCTTAAATAATTTCTTGGGGATGCAACAGTGAGTATCATACAGCCTGAAAATTTACTCACAGTCTACAGAGAAAACAGATGCAAGAAAAACAGGAGTTCAGTGTTGGCATGGACACATGCATAGAGTCTAATGGAAGCATCATAACCTGATCTCAGGCCCACATTGGGAACTCAGATGACCTGGTGAACGTGATGCCCATGAAAACCTCAAAGAGAGATTGGGGAATCCTGAAGGAGGGCAAAATATGGCAACACATAACCTCTGTCCCATCTGAATACACAACCATCATGAATTTCACCTTTAGTATTCCATAGGTTTTGTGTCTCCATTCTAGATGGCAAGTTCCATAAGTCAAGATCCTTATTTGACATGAACTTCTCTCTTACATGGAATCTAGAAATCCTCCATCAAGCTGTTCATTCTGTGATACATCACTAATTCTGGTTCTGAGTCATAAAAGAGACAAATGAAACACAAAAAAAAAAGGTTGTATTAATTACACCAGAAATACATCTTGCAGAAACTGAAATGTTTCTCATATAGAGGCTGACACAGTAGATATTTTAACCCTTCTAAGGAACAGTTCAAAAATCTTGCCTTTAATTTACTAACTCAAGTAAAGGCCATGGAATAGCTCTAAGGGAATCATTTCCATTTCATACTGCGTGTGCATTTGTCAAATCCCACATAGAACAGTATACATAACATAAGCAAATACTGAATAGTGCTAAAGAGAATAACTTTCCTTACCATACATCAAAATAATAGCATTGAAAAATCGATTCCAGACAAAGCAATTTCAAACTCAAAGAGACTGATTGAATTTTAGTTTCCTTTGTTCCCTTTCCTCCTGCCTCCACATACTCAGTCCCAAGAGCTCACATTAGGGATTTTAAAATGTGCGTTGTACCCAATGCTGGTAAGTGTATAAAAATATGCACTTTAAATAGAGCTTTTAAATATTAACTTAAAGTAGTTTTGGAGAGCAATATGATTATCACCTCTAAAAACATATACCTTTAATCCAGCAATTCTATTTTAAGAGTTCCTATAAATATTAAAATTTATCACACATAGTTACCAGTACTAGTAGTCATTTGAAGACTATATTGCTGGGGCCAGCTCTGTGGTGCAGTGGGTTAAAGCCCCGGGCTGAAGCGCTGGCATCCCATATGGGCACTGGTGCTAATCCTGGCTGCTCCTCTTCTGATCCAACTCTCTGCTATGGCTTGGGAAAGCAGTAGAAGAAGGTGGCCCACCGTGTTTGGGCCCCTGCACCTATGTGGGAGACCCAGAGGAAGCTCCTGGCTCCTGGCTTCCGATCGGCGCAGCTCCAGCCGTTGCGGCCATCTGGGGAGTGAACCAGCGGATGGAAGATCTCTCTCTCTCTGTCTCTACCTCCCTCTGTAACTCCATCTTTCAAATAAATAAATCTTTAAAAAAATCTTTAAAAAAAGACTATAATGTTAATTTATTTTATACTTAGGTTGTACAGATGATATATAGTATGATTTTGTTTTTGGTAACTGATAAAATAAAGCAGTATGTAAGTATATATCAGTATAAATGTACAAAATTTTCTGCTAAAATATAGTTCTAAATATTTAGAGCAATTGTCTCTGATTAATAATATTAGAATCAAAGAGCTTCTTTATGTTTTTCTGTATTTTTGAAATTTTTCGGAGTGGAGACATATGATATTGATAATTAGAAGTTCTATTATTTTATTAAATTTCTAATCCCAGTTTCTTTCTTTTATTTTAGATACTTATTTACTTATTTAAATTCAGAGTTCCAGAGACAGAAGGAGACACAAAGAGAGAGAAAGAGCATCTTCCATTCATTGGTTCATTTCTCAAATGGCCACAACAGCTGAGGCTGGACAGGACAAAGCTAGGAACCTGGAACTTCATATGGGTCTCCCACATGGGTGCAATGGACCAGCTATGTAGGCCATCTTCTTCTACTTCCCCAGGCGCATCAACAGACAGCTGCATGGGAAGTGGAGCCAGAATTGAATAGGTGGCTTTTATGGGCCAGTATCTTCCACCATGCTGGTGTCACCCACAACACAAGCCCTTCATCCCAGTTTTTCTCAGTCTATGTGTGTGCATTTGTGATGTGATGTGTGTCCTGTTGCATCTTGCAGGTTTCTGTTGGTCCTCAGCCCCTTGCTTTGGACTCAGATCCATTACAAGTGTCTTTATCATAAGCTGGACATCCTCATGCCAAATTTAAGCTGGAAGAGAAAGAAGATGTTGGAAATTAGTAATGCTAGGGATGAAATTTCATAGTTTATGAGCACACATCCAGATTCAGCAAAAAGTCTGACATACTTTATGTGGAACATCCGTGGCACATATTTTTGTGCGCAAGTTTCTCAGGCTTCGACAGCAGGCAATGGCTTCTCTATTCTTTGACCTTTAAGTTAGGCAGTACAATCATCATATAATTTTCAACTTTCTCTGTTTAGTGGTTGTTAGGCTAAGGCTAAAAACTTTTTGAGAGAAGCTGTGCTGTTCCTTTTTTGGAACCCACAGAGATTAAACTGCAGCTGGGTAAAAGATCAAACTACACACTTCCTCAGTTGCATGGGGAGACAGAAAGCTCAGTGCTCTGGGGAATTCAAAAATGCCACATTTAAAAAGATACTTCTGGGGTTCTTTTCAAAAATAGACCTCGCAGAAAATGAATATATAACAAGTATCTGGAAATCTTCATCATGACAAAGGGAACATTCAGTAACCCACACTTCATTGTAAACAAAATGATGATTAGAGTGTTTGCTGTTAATGTTGAAATCTGCCTTAGGAAAATAGTAGCTTGTGTCAAAATCAAACACAGGAACATAAAAGAGAGACCAAAATGCCACTCCCTGAGACGTTAACTTCAATATTGTTGATAACTCTTGGCTTGTTTGCAAAGAACCATTTCCTTTGGAAGATGGGAGACGAGCACACGCTATATCTGACAGATTATTGTCTGGTAGGAAGCAGAACTACTGAGTGTAAGGTGGTGTTGCCTAATGAATTGAAGATATGCTGTCATGACATTTGCAAGATGAGAACTCAGTAGTTCAGGGTTCTGAAAAGGACAGCGCCTCAGGTGGTTCAACTGAACAGCATTTAAGTTGTGTTGTGTTGTTCAAAGAGCAGCACCCCCAGAGAACCTAGTTCGGAGAGTTAGAATCTGGTTCCAGGCTCCAGGTGTGGATGAAATAAGCGAATAACCCAACAGCAATTCTCAGTCATGGGTATAGATGTCTTGTTAGAAACTTCTCCACGAAATTGAATCTAAAATAAAGGTAGACTCTTGGAAAAACCACACATCACTCAGAGATCTTAGCTCTAAGATGGTTTCCAACCCCTTCTTTGTTTAATTTTGACTTGAACAGAAAGCAGATGGTCTGGTTACGGCAGGACTTCTCAAATTTGGGTGTGTACGCCTATCTTCCTAAAATCTCGTGTCCCAGGGGAAGCTGGATTTAGTTCTGAGTGACAAGCTCCAGGAACACTTTAGTGCACCATATTGTATATTCAATCTGTAGGGTTCCGAAGCATTGGGAAAGTCCTCTGCTTCCTCAAAGTCATGTATGTAAATCAGTGGACGGTGGCATCTGTTAGGCTGTGAACAACTCCTGGAACAGAGGACTTCGTTTGACCAGAACTGTAACTTTGTCTTGTTGGTGGGTACCTGGCACATTTTTTGGCCACATTTGGTGCAAGTGACACTCAGGGCAGGGGCAATTACATCCCTTCGATGGCTGGAAGTGAAGGGCTCCCGGGAGCACAGCTCAGACTGTAGAACCCCGCTTTGCATCTCCTTGGCACAACAGCAGGATTTAGAGACTGTGTCCTTGCCTCAGAGACAGCAAAGGGGAATGCAGGACAGAAGGTTAACACCTTGCTCTTGTGGCTTCCCAGCCTTCAACTCTCTAAAATATATTTTTTCCCTTCCATTCCCACTTCTTTTTGGAAGGTCAGGCCAGATTCCAGGCTATGGTCTCAGTTCATCATTGCATCAGGAGTTTGGCTTCCCAGCGTTCCCACCGAGGCTCAGAAACTGCCTCCAAACTGCAGTCTTTGACTACCACCATCCCCATGCTCTTCATTGACTCTGCTGCACTTGCCAGCAAATTGGAAAAAGGCCACCCCTCTTAGGGAGATGGAGCGTGAGACAGACCAAGGCATAATTTGGCCAAGTAGAGTGGAGTTGACTGAACTCACAATCTCACCGTCTTCTAAAGAACTTTGAGCAAAACACAACCTGCCCAATCGCTGCTGCTACTCCTCTGCACTGGGGCTGTGGGCTTGCTGAGAACCTCTGAGCCTGGGACTTTACCTGTGGGTGTGGCTGCTTCCACTACATTTCTGCCTAAGACCCGCGAGGCTTACGGGAAGCCTTGAGGAGACCTAGGGAGTAGGCTGGGGCTCCTGGCTGTTTAGAGCAGTTCAGTGTGGGCTGGTGCCCAGACAGTTTTGACACTTGACTAAGACACCTATTCTGTACTCCTGGCTGGGAACCCTTGCTGTAGGCCCCTGCAGGGCCAGAGCAATCTGACTAATGCTTCTCTCTGTGACAAGGAAATTGTCAAAAATAGACTTGAAATCTTGCCAGGTCTCCCCACGATTTCTGTGTAGTATGACCTTAAAAATACTGGATAAGTCAGAAGCCCAAAATAGTTCAGCTCTTGGAATAATAGAATCTTGTTTTCTCCTTCTTTAAGTTGCATTGCTAATTGTTAAATTTTAGACTTTGTTTATACAGATGTTTTCAAAGCCAGAACTCCATAATCTTGAAGAAAATTGTTCATAAAATTAAGTACCAGGGAATTTGCCATTAATAGCTCTCTGATTCCTACTCTGACCTGATGGTTGTTTGGAAGAGTGTTTTTTTTTTTTTTTTTCATGATTCTTGTTGTTGATTCCAGAATTAAAGGGAGAATATGGTCTCTGTGTCTCTTTCTGAGGTGCAGTACATGATTCACAATTGGATCTGCTCTGATTATGTAAGAAAATAACACATATTCTCTGTCAGTAGACTACAAACATTTTAAAAATACATGTTTATAAATATTTGAAAAGGATTCTACTCATTTTATTTTTAATGCATTGCATCCCTTCTTGATTAAATTATCTTTATATTTCTGGAGGCTTTTGTTTTATGTATTTTTGATGCTATATGCCTGGTGAATAAAGAAATAAACTTTGCTTTGGATTACGGCATTTACCATGCATTTGTTGTAAATTTTATTTCATTTAATGCATTTGTACTAAATTTTGCCTTATCTGATATATTGATATTTTCAGTCTTCCTAACTTTTAAATCACATTTGCCTTTATAATTCTGCATATCCTTTTCTTTTCAAATTTTGTTTTCATTTCTTTTCAGGTAGAGTTCTCACAGAAAACAAATGTTTGTATTTTAAAGAACACAAATTAACTTATTTCCTGATAGGGAAATTTATTTACTTGAATTTATTGCAAAAAAATAATATTTTGATTTTATTCTCATTTACTAGTTTTTATTTATTATTTTTTCTATTTTTACCTTTCCTTACATTCTTGTCAATCAGATTAAGTTTTTTGCTAGTCGAGTTTCTCTTCTATTCCCTTACCATTACTTTTAAATTAATTTCTATTATGATTCCTCATGGCCCTAGAGAGAACATCATTTGCTATTCTAAGAATCATATATAATCCATGTGTCTTTATTAACACAGAAAAATTCCATACCCTCTTCTGCCTTTTAACATGGAGATATTTCCATTGGCTCTGCTCCTGCATTCTGAGTAAACCACTTTGTTATAGTTTGAACAGGATTGGGATTCCCAACTCGTGCAGATGGTTAAATCCCAAAGTCATGGATTGATGGTATTAACAGGATGGAGATTTTAGCTAATCGTGGTGTTTGAAGCTAGGGTCTTTGTGAAGCAATTATATTCATTTATTTTCCTGGAGTAGAGTCCTAACATTAAGTCATGATGACTTTATAAAAAGAGATCACATCGACATAGATACGCGTGCTTCCTGTCACTCTGCTGTCAGTCTTGCCATGTGATCCTTCCTCTGCCTATGACCATGGTCCATTGCCTTCGTCAGACAACTGGGCCCAAAGGGATGCCCAGTTTTGGACTGTGAAACTCCAAAACCACGAGTCAAAAGAAACCTTTCCCCTTCATAAGCAGCTTCTCTCAGGAATTTGTTGTAGTGACCGAAAAGCTGACTAAATAATCCCTACTCTCCCCAATAGCTAATACTTGGGATGTACAACAACAGTTTCACACTTTCAGTGCCACAAATCCTAGATAACTTTTCTGACACAGTACTTTATTTTGTTTAGGAATAAATACTTAAAATTTAAATATATTCATTTCATATCATCCTATCCATTTATTTTATCTCTATATTTTAAAATCTATGACATCTCATGGTTCAACATAAGGAAATTCATCATTATGATTCTATAAGTAAGCATATTAAAGATGGAACATCATATTGCCTTTCATGCTTTGCTTTTAGCAAAATCCTTCATGACACAGATAGTGAAATAAGTACGATTTTATCCATCAAGTCTCCCTTTCACTGCACTTCCAAACTGAAAACCATTACTGTCATTTTAGTCAACAGTTAAACTTTACTATAAAATATGTTGATGTCTTTTTCTGCCAAAGTAACTTGCAACTCATATGGCAATATCCAAGTACTATTTGGGAATTCAGCAAACTAGCTGGTTTGTGACACAGACTCCTAGAAGATTTAGGCTTGTGGATGTGTCCACATTTTCTGTGGAGCTTACATTAAAGACTTCACAAACACCATAACTTCTAGGAATTCACATTTCCTTTACTGAACAAAGAGTTATGGAATACTCAAGAAGTTGCTGAATCATTATTTCTTGGCTATCCTGCCTGTTAAATCAGGAACTATGAAATAGCTTGAGGGAAGCACTGAAAAATTTGCATCCATTATATTCAATTGCCTGTATCTGTCTAAATCATATTTGAAAGGACGGAGACAAATATAAATTGAAATTGAACTTTGCAGAAAAGTTTGGAGAAGATCCTCAGGATATATTAAATGTACAAACTGAAAACTGATGTAAGCGAAGAGTTCAGTCCTATGTAGACTAAAGGATGGCAGCAATTTTGTGGACAGTTTTCCCTTCTTGTCTTCCTATTCTCTCAGATACCTGGAAAGGTTTTTCTAGGGTAAATAAAAAATGCAGATAAATTTTAGTGGTGCTGAATGTATGCAGAAACAAATTCTCTTTATTAATGATAAAGGTAAGTTGGTATTTACTTTCTGGAAGATAATTTGAATGTATATGAGCATACTTTGCTTTTGAAAAATGCATATATTTTTTAAAATTTGATTTCTTTAAAACTTAATCTTTTAAAAGTCTATCTTAAGGAAATATCCGATAGTTATGCAAAGATGAATGTAAAACTGGGCTCAGTTATTTTTCTTAACAGAGAAAACAGTAAACATTTCATACACATTTATTAAGAACAGCCTGGCATGGAAAGTCAAGACACTGTGGCAAAAAATGTTCTACATGAAGGATCTCTTTGAAAGACTCCGGTGGAAAGTGGCCATCAAAGAAGGCTGTACTTTTCTCTGAAGGGAGGAGAGAACTTCTACATTGCCTGTGGCCCTGTCTAAATACTGACAGAGTCTGTGGACTCAAAAGGCTTCCCTAGATTTGGCAGTTCATGCCAGGAGCCTCGGGTGATCACTAACGTCATAAATAAGTGTCAGTTGTTAAATCAGCAATGGGGCACTGTGCACTTACTCCCCAAGTAGGATCTCTGTTCTTAGTGAGTTGTACTATGAGAATTAACTGTAAAACTTGTGTTCAAAAAGTACTTTATATTTTTGTATGTGGGGGGGTAGGTAGGGGGTGCAAATTGTTGAAATCTTTACTTAGTATAGAGTTGGTCTTCTGTATATAAAGTTAATTAAAAATGAATCTTAATGAAAAATGGGATGGGAGAGGGAGTAGGAGGTTGGATGGGAGTAGGGGTAGGAGAGCAGGTATAGTGGGAAGAATCACTATATTCCTAAAGCTGTACCTATGAAAATTATATTCATTAAATAAAAGCTTTCTTAAAAAAGAAGAGTCTGGTTAAATAATTTATTGTGTATGCATATAGTCAGGCAATAAAAACGGTCACTTAGATATTTATGTATTGACATCAAGCAGTATTCACAATGCATTGATTGAAAGAGTAGAAGCATATAGACAAAAATGCTTATGCAAAAATAGAGAATGTCTACATATCTATTTGTGAATACATTGAAAAATATCACAAAAATATCATCTAAAGCCTTATTGGTAATGGTATGTTGATCATATTAGTTACTTTGTGAATATTTGTTTATAAATGACTATCTACTTTCCTTTCTCCTCCAGATCATCTCTCTTTCTTCTGATTTTATCCTCCTTACTGAGGCTGACTTTTAGAAGCGAAGGGAGCTTTCTCTCTTCCCTCTGAAGCTCCAATACCTTGAGTCTATTGTAATGAACTGACAATAGACAGATTAACAGGAGAAAAAGTATATGATTTATTATATGCATGGAGGCATCACAGGAACGTATACTCAATAACCCAAGCAACACCTCTATCTATTTCTATCTATCTCTAGCTCTACTTCTCTCTATCTCTATCTCTATCTCTATCTCTACCTATAGCTAGCTGTCTCCTATCTTGAGGAGAGGAAGTAGGTGGGTGGAGGCAACTTAGATGATGAGCAAATAATTCTTAAGAGAGAGAAGTAGTCTCCAGTAGCAAATGATAGCTTGTACGGAAGTGCATCTGGGCTCTAGGTATGGTGTCAGCTCCAGTCTTCGTTCCTGTGATGTGTGTCAATCTGCCCCAGCTTTTGAGCTATCTGGGGACGGGATATACAACAATTGATTGCTTTCTGGAGGATAAGCTCTTACGTAAACAGGAAACCAGAGGAAGCCCTTGCTTGCATTTTGCTACTTTCTAAGCAATTTCTATTAAAAGTTGTTAGCATACCAAAGCACTATGCTTTGAGGAACATATTCTGAGCACCAAAAATCTGTTGACTCATTTGAAATGAATATTACATTCATATTTCAGTGGAAGAAATAAAAGATTAAAAATAAAAAAGATGGGAAAGGCATCTTGTTGTTTACAAAAATACAGATAACAGTATTTTATTTTTCTAAAATGAAAGAAAAAAGAAAAACATCACTATACTTAATAGTAAACTTTCAGATTCATTCTATTTAAAGTAGCAACAAAATGGTTGTTTGCTATCACTATCATTAAAGTAACATTTTTGGCAGAATTATGTATTATTTTTGTCATTAAGATAAAATTATTAAATTTCTAGAGCTAACATTTTGCAATTAAAACTAGATTTTATGGCCAACATTCTAAATGCATTTTATTTATAAAATCTTCAAAAACTCATACAGTAGGAACATTTAATACTTTTCAGTAATGGAGGTGAGGGAAGAGTTCACAGAAACAGAAAACAGCAATAAACATACCTTTCTTATTCAAAAAAGATTTATTTATTTGATAGGCAGGGTTGCAGAAGAGAAAGGGAGAGACAGAGAGTTTTCATCCGCTGGTTCACTTCCCAAATGTCCACAACAGCTGGAACTGTGCCAGGCTGAAGCCAGGAGCCATGAGCCAGGAGCTCTATCTGGTCCCCCACATAGGTGCAGGGCCACAAGCTCTTGAGCCATCTTCTGCTGCTTTAACAGGCTCATCAACAGGGAGCTAGAATGGAAGTGGAGTAGCCATGACTTGAAATGGCAGCTATATGGATAAGCCTTGTGCCAGGATGGCATCTTCTGCCATATTTGAGGCTATTAACCTTTGAACCTCTTTAACTACAATGCTTCATAACAGGAAGTTGTCTTTTTCCTCCATGAGTAATACAACTCTTGCCATCTCTGTTCCCTGAAGATCACAAGATGTTTTCTGGTTCTGGTTCTGTCTCTGTCTCTGTCTCTGTCTCTGTCTCTGTCTCTCTCTCTCTCTGTGTGTGTGTGTGTGTGTGTGTGTGAAAAACTCTGGTGTGGTAGTAGTCAAACTTTGTGCAGGGAGGTGTTTCTGCCTCTAGTTCTTGCTCCTAAAAGCAGAGATTTGGGGGCCAGCGCTGTGGTTCACTTGGTTGATCCTACACCTGCAGCGCTGGCATCCCACATGGGCACCAAGTTCTAGTCCTGGTTGCTTCTCTTCCAGTCCAGCTCTCTGCTGTGATCCGGGAAAGCATTGGAGGATGGCCTAAGTGCTTGGGCCTCTGTACCCACATGGGAGAACAGGAAGGACCACCTGGTTCCTGGCTTCAGATTGGCATAGTTCTGGCCATGGCAGCCATTTGGGGAATGAACCAATGGAAGGAAGACAATTCTCTCTGTCTCTCTCTCTCTCTCACTGTCTGTAAGTCTACCTGTCAAATAAAAAAATAGAGATTTGGTAAATAGCAAGGCTGTATTTTGAGTCATGAACCTGTGATGTGTGTGTGCAAACATATTATTTTAGAAACAAATACAAGTAAATTTGATGTAGGAACGTAGGAATGCCTGTCACTGTAGGTCAGCAATATTTCTGTTGGCATTGGGGCCTAGATATTGATATTGACTGCATCTGTCCATACAAAACTTTAACAAATCTTCTAAATATGGCTTCTCTAAATTATTCTCCCAAATACATGATGATGAAGTTTTAGAATTTGGAATTGAAAAAATTTTGAGTTAATTAAAAACAATGAGAACTTCTAATAAAAGGAATAAAAAGCAATTGCTAATTACTTACTCTGGACTAAAAAGATTTGTTTAAATTTTTCAAGTATTTTTCCCCGAGGCTACATTTTGTTATGCTTTCTTTGGAAAACTACTCCAGTCGGTGACTGTTGGAGTTTCCTTACTTTTTTTCCAAAGTGAATCCCAAGATATCCGTGCTATTATTTCAGCAACAAGAGATGCAATGGACCAAGGGAGGAAAAGACCAACGATCCTCACGGAGGAATTGAATTCTTATCACAAAACAAAGACATTTCTTAAACAAGATTCAAAACAAATATATTTTTAAGTCCATAGCTGTGTTTTTCTGTTTTTGTCTCTTTGGTCTTGTCAGCCAGTAGTTTTTCATTTGCCTATCAAGCTGAAGAGCCCTTTCCTTGTCAGTTCAGCTGGGGACTATAATACATCATGTGTCTTTGAAGTGGAACAAACATTCTTTAATAATACAACCAATCAAAAATAAAAAAGAATATATTACAGGAGATTGTGTGGCTGTCAATAAAGATGTTTTCATAGCAACTGTTTCTCCAAAACACAATGAACAACTGCAGAATTCTTTTATGAATGCTGAATACTTTCCCCCCCAAATCTTATCTTGATAACATTGAGAAGCTCTATTTTAGACCCTGACATACTTGACATTGATGTTCACTCTACCTACCATGAATCTGATTACCTTTTGTGCCTGAGTGAGTGCAAACAGAGGAGTACCACACATTGATGAAATTTGGCAGTCCTTTATTGCTGGCAGTTGAGAGTGGGCTCCGCCCTAAAGAACTCTCGACCCCAAAGCTCAAAGGAACAAGGTTTATAAAGGCAAAAACCATAAGGAGAGGATGGGGAATACATGGTTGCTAGGATCAGAGGGACTACATGGTTACTAGGGTCAAGCTGACTTAGGCCTATTCGAAACTGCTATCAATTACAATCTTGACAGTACAATTACAATCTTAACATGAATCATATGTGGGACATAGACAAATTACAATCTTAACATTAATCCAGGTGTAGCCTATCTGTTTTAAGCGTGAGCAGTCATGCTAGAGAGTTTCTATGTTTTGCCAAGCAGGATGAGGTGTACCGTTAGTGTCTTAGTTTTAGAGCATAGTTAGTTTCAGACCATAGTCTCATGGTGGGGGGTGCTTTCTCAGGATGGAGTCTTGGGTGCTCTAAAATGGAGTCCCTACTGTCAAGGTGCCCACTTCGACACAAATATTATTTCAATATGCATTTTATCCCTGGATTTTATGGCTTTAGATATCTGCATGCTGCTAATCATTGGCATAATGATTAAGAATATTATTTTTGACACTTGTCTTTGCTCCAGCTTGACCATTTTAAAAATCCATACAACAGAAATGCTTAGTTAGTAGGGTCTGTGAGAATAAAATAAAAAGGCTCATATGTTTACAACAGAATATGGCAAAATGACTGCTAGATAAATTTATTTTGTCAAAATTTAGAGGTAAGATTTGTATTACCTTAATATAATTAATTGATAAATATTCTCTTTGCTGTGAAGTTAAATTCACATATTCAGATTTCTGCTTAAGTAACAAGGTACTTAGCATAGATGTCCCTCAGTCTATGATGGGGTTATGTTTCAGTAATCCTATGGTAAGTTGATAATATCATAAACTGAAAATATTGCAAGTTGAAAATGTGCTTAATACACTTGGCTATAGAACAGCTAGAACATTATAGCTTTGCCTAACCTATCTTAAATGCTCTCAGAAGACTTACATTGGTATACAGTTGAACAAAATCATGTAATACAAAAGCTATTTCATAACAAATGTGAAGTATCTCATGTAATTTATTGATTACTGTGCTGAAAGTGAAAAAACACAATGCTGATATGGGTATACTTTGCACCCGGGTAAATTTGAATGCCTGTAAATCAGGGAAGGTCTGTATTGTCTTTTTTTTTTTTTTTTGACAGGCAGAGTGGACAGTGAGAGAGAGAGACAGAGAGAAAGGTCTTCCTTTGCCGTTGGTTCACCCTCCAATGGCCACCGCGGCTGGCACACTGCGCTGATCCGAAGGCAGTAGCCAGGTGCTCTCCTGGTCTCCCATGGGATGCAAGGTCCAAGCACTTGGGCCATTCTCCACTGCACTCCTGGGCCACAGCAGAGAGCTGGCCTGGAAGAGGAGCAACCGGGACAGAATCCGGCGCCCTGACCAGGACTAGAACCCGGTGTGCCAGTGCTGCAAGGCAGAGGATTAGCCTAGTGAGCTGCAGTGCCGGCTGTATTGCCTTTTGAGACACACAGTTCCCATGCTACAGTCCCATATATAATGATCTTTTTAAAAATGTGTCAAGATTAGAAAAAAATCAAAAGCATATAAAAATTTTCAAGAAATACACCTTGTTGGAGGTCCAGTTCACTTTGTAGAAGCAGCTGTAATAATACATTCTCTTGAGAAAAGCTGCCCAATTAGACCAACGAGAGCAACGAGGGCTTTCCTCAGGCCTCAATCCTATGGACTTTAATATAGGCCTACCGTTCCTTCTGACCCAATCACTCCAAACAATTGTTAATTGTATTTATTTGAGAAGTAGAGAGCAGAGAGAGAGAGAGAATATGAATCTGCTGGTTCACTACCCAAATTCCCATTTCATGGTTCACTACATAGAAAACCCCAAGAGGGGGTGGACCAGGCTGAAGTCAGGAACCAGAAACACCATCTGGGTTCCCACACAGGTAGCAGGGAACCCCTATTTGAGTCTCCCAGAGTATGCATTAATAGGAAGATGGAATCAGGAGCAGAGCCAGGACTCAAACTCAGCACTATAATGTGGGATGAGAACATCCCAAGGCCAAATGCACACTCAGTATTGTCAATTCATCACAGATTCTAGAAAACTAATTAGAAATGATTTTAGCAGACAGCTCTTATATAAGTGCTATACGTATATATGGCAACGCAGAGATTTCTATCCTATAGAGACATTTTCACCCATAAATTTATCATAAATGACCTAACAAAGGATTATTTTTCTAACAATAGGTGTTATGCTGCAAGCTGTTGGCATACTTTATACTCACAACTATGCTGTATTTCATTGTTGCCTAAATATCACTGGGCATGAAAGAGTTAAACAGGAAGCCTCCTGAAGCAGGCCAGCAAAGAAAGCCTAATGGTGTTTCATATGAGCTGGCATAGCATTCTCATTTCTGCTCAATGGAGGAAATCTGCTTTCAGTTCCAACCACAATAAGAAAGCCACTCTTCCAGACAAACTAGGCTAAATAACCAATCATGATGCTAGAGAAGACAATGAGCAAAACCCCCAGCGGAAGCGGGTGAGAGGAAGGCGGTACTCCCCGCAGAGAGAGCATGCAGAGATAGTTGCAGCATCAGGTGGACCCAGAGAAAGGACATTCCCTGTTAGTAAAGCTCTTAACCCTAAGCATTTTTACACAACCTCTGAAGAGCGAAGCAAAGCTTCCCGAGCAGCACTCTGGTGGCTTCTCAGCACGTTAATATGGGGTAATTCACAGTAAGGACAAGGGCAGAGGAAAGTCACAGCCTTGGAGGGTTGTCCTGGAGCATGTCCACAGGAGAGCCAGCGCAACAGAACTGGAGAAGCACGAGAAAGAAGGGGAGGGCAGACTGTGTGGAGCAGAGACCAGTGGTATTCCTTGGATACACTCATATCTTGCAAAGTCTCTTTGCTAGTTCTTTTGTGAGGAGGCACCAAAAGCCAGCTGTCAATCTTTGTATATACTTGCCCTTATGCATACTTGTATGAATTGTATTTTTTTAAAGTACCATTCTTAATCTCTATGGTGAGTTTGGTGGTTTTCAAAAATTGTCTTCTTGGCACTTAATTATAATCTCTGATTCTTTTATTTACACTGTATGCTTACTGTTTGTTCCTCTCCTGCACTAGAACGTAATTACAGATGAGGACAGAGGACTTGTCTTTTTTCTCCTTTTATTTAAAAAAATTGACAAGCATATAATGCTGTGCATATTTGTGAGGTTTCATTACATGTGTTTTTTTAATATCCAATCAGGATAAATATATTCCTTCTTTCAAGTCTTTAATATTTCTTTATAGTAAAAACTTCCACATCTTATCTTCTAGGATTTTAAAAATAGAGACATATATAGTACATTAATGTTATACATGATCACTATATTGTGCAACAGAACCTCAGACCTTCTTATTCCTATCCAGCTACAGCCTAGTACATGTCAATTTGTCTGTCTATATAACGTCCATAACCCCAGGATGCAGAATAGTGCCTATCAGAGAGCAAGTGATGCTCAAAAGTTATTTTGAGGGATTTAATGATCAAATCAACTTTTTTTTTTTTTTTTGACAGGCAGAATGGACAGTGAGAGAGAGAGACAGAGAGAAAGGTCTTCCTTTGCCATTGGTTCACCCTCCAATGGCCGCCACGGCCGGCGCGCTGCGCTCATCCGATGGCAGGAGCCAGGTGCTAGGTGCTTTTTCCTGGTCTCCCCCATGGGGTGCAGGGCCCAAGCACTTGGGCCATCCTCCACTGCACTCCTGGGCCACAGCAGAGGGCTGGCCTGGAAGAGGGGCAACTGGGACAGAATCCGGCGCCCCGACCGGGACTAGAACCCGGTGTGCCGGCGCCGCAAGGCGGAGGATTAGCCTGTTGAGCCACGGCGCCGGCCCTAAATCAACTTTTTTTTAAAAAAAAATTTTAGTTATTTATTTATTTCAGAGGTAGAGTTACAGTCAAAGAGAGGGAGAGACAGAGAGAAAGGTCTTCCATCTGCTGGTTCACTACCCTAATGGCCACAAAGGCCAGAACCAGGCCAATCCGAAACCAGGAGTCAGGAGGTTTTTCCAGGTCTCCCATGCAGGTGCAGAGGCCCAAGCATTTGGGCCATCCTCCACTGCTTTCCCAGGACACCAGCAGAGAGCTGGATCGGAAGTGGAGCAGCCAGAACACGAACCGGCGTCCATGTGGGATGTCAGGGATGCATGCGGAAGCTTAGCCTACTCTGCCACAACGCCAGCCCTTCAAATCAACTTTTTGATTTAGGGCCTGTTACTGTCTCCTTTTTATGATAAGAAAGTTGAGGAAAAAAGAAGCTAAGTAACTTTTCTAAGCTTATGGAGTAATAAATGTATAATCAGGATTTGTGTGGTGGAATGAGGTGAAAAGGTCATATCAAGATGGCCACTGAGGTGAAAAGTTCATGCCAAGATGGCCACTGACAACAGGAACTGCCTGGCAACAGGCCGTGATTGGATGGTTTCAGAAACTGCCTGGCAACAAGAGCCTGACTGGCAACAGGCTGTGATTGGTTGGGACATAGACCGCCCCTTCATCAGATTGGCTGGTCTTGACTATATAAGCTGTCATACTAACTGAAACAAACGAGTCTGTGGGCTGCTGGCCTGCTTTCACCCAGCTCCCGGGGTCTGTGTGGTGACTCCACGCCTCTTGTCCCCACCACGCTCCTCCTCTCAGAAATGAATCCACTGCAACATTGTTGAGAAATGAACTGCAACAGATTTGAACCCAGGAAATTAGTCCATAACATTCACATCCTTTAAAAAATATTTTATTTATTTATTTGAGAGGCAGAGCTACAGCCAGTGAGAGGGAGAGGCAGAGAGAGAGGCTGGTTAACTCTCCAAATGGCCACAACAGCCAGAGCCAGGCTTATCTGAAGCCAGGAGCCAGGAGCTTTTTCAGGGTCATCCACGTGGGTGCAGGGGCCCAAGGACTTAGGCCATCTTCCACTGGTTACTGGATCAGAAAAGGAAAGGAGCAGGCAGGTCATGAACCGGCGCCCACATGGGAGGCCAGAACTACAGGTGGAGGCTTAGCCTACAGTGCCGGCCTCCATAACATTCACATTCTAACCACTACTACCTTTAGTCATTATGTGGGTATTCACGTGTGCACATATTTGTTGTATAAACAGCTGAAAACAATTAGGCTTGGATACGTGCATGATACATTAAAGTATAACTAAATCATTTTGAATGTAATTCAAATTTCTTCTGACCATGGACAAAGCAATGGCCTCTAATGGATACAATGATTAACTTCATCATATACCTTGTACTGCATCAGTTTTCTTTGCAACCTCAATTACACTTGCTTTATTACTATTATTGTGGCTTTACAGAACTTTATGCCTGGAAAGTGCTCCATTCATAGTTGTACCTCATATGTGCTAGACATTCCTGCATTTCTCATTAGTAATTATAATTTTTTTGTAGTCAGGTAGCCCCAGGTTTGCAACTCCATGTCTTTTGTGTTACATCATATTTGCTTTAAAAATTTTTATTTATTTGAAAGGCAGTTACAGAGAGGCAGAGAGAAAGTGGAAGAGAGAGGTATTTTCCATTCACTGATTCACTCCCTAAATGTCCACAATGGTCAGAGCTGGGGCTGATCTGAAGCCAGAAGCCAGGAGCTTCTTCTGGGTCTGCCATGTGGGTGCAGGGGCCTAAGCACTTGGGCCATCTGCTGCTTTCCCAGGGACATTAGCAGGGAGCTGAATCAGAAATAGAGCAGCAGGGACTTGAACCAGCACCAAAATGGGATGCTGGCACTGCAGGCAGTGGCTTTACCCACTTTGCCACAGCACTGGCCCCCTTACATCATCTTTTGTAGATAGTTCATATTGTAGTTTACTGACTTAATTGGGTCATTTAGTTTTTGTAAGCTAGAACTCAGGGACCACTTCAGTTGACAATGAAAAAAAAAACACAGAACAGAATATTGAAATGTGAGAGTATCTGAAAAAATCCATGGTGTTTGTACATCCTAGACATAAATGTTACAAAGAGTGACGTATTTCCTTCCTTGTCAAGTACACAACCAGAGCCACACGATCACCGAAACCAGTTGAAAATGTATACATTTAGACAATCGGTTTGATAAATGCTTTACTAAATTTACCAAGTTACCAGTTACTTACCGCTCAGTTAAACAGTCACAGTTTCAGATGATAATTATGTAGCAGACAACCCAGGTATGCTAGATAACCACCCTGCTTCCCTTCCTCCAAGACAGACTCCAAAGAACTAAACAGCTTCTGAGCATTTGTAGATGCATTCTAAAATCCTTTTCAGTTCTAATAGGTTACAATGCTAAGCAACTCACAAACAGGAAACCTCAGGCAACATAGATTATGCTGAAATAGTAACACACTTCTAACTCATTGATAGATGCCTCTGGTCTTTTCATGCGAATAGGTTTTAGAGCCAAATTCATGCTTTTGTGAAGGGAGCTCAGTACCCACTGAAAATATTTAATTTAATGGTTGTGTTTCTGTCTGATATGCACAGATTATAGAATCTACTAAGTGTGATATTTAATTAACATGTCCCAGATGTCATCACTCAACAGCTGGGTGGCCTGATTCTACTCTAAACCACGGTTTCCTCATCAGCAGAGTGGGAAATAAAATAATAACTACTCAGTGTTGTTATGAGGATTAAACAAATTATGCATGGGTTCCAGCTGGCAAATAGTAAATGCTCCTTGAATGTATATAAGTGGAAGTACTAGTAGTTGTAGCTGGTAAATTTAGAGAGCCCATCAATTCTTTTTCACCACAAATTCGATTAGTGAGAATTATGCTTTTTTTTTTCTAGTTGCACTGCTATATACAAGAATGTAACTTCCATCTGTAAAGCTATTCAAATATTGAGTCAGGGGAAGATTAATTTAACAGTTTGATTGCCTAAACTGGCTGAGCATCTTTAAGGTGGGTCAAATAAGATGGCTTTTGTTAGTTTAAATAGGTTTTGGTCACCTGAAAGCAAAGAAGAGGATCTTCTTGAAAGAAAGTCCAGTTTGGGAGTCAGAAAATTGGAGGTACAGCTTAGTGTAAGGAAAGAAGGCAATTAACTTCCCAGTTGTGTGGAAGAAACACTAAAGGCTCATCCAGAGTCAGGTGTGTTGCAGGAGGTGAGGGGACCGGGGAAGGGAGAGCAGGGCAGGTGCAAACAAGCAGCTGTCACCATTTACCACATCCACCCTGAATGTGTCCTGACAAATAAAGCTGTAGCAACAAAGAGAAAGAGAAAAGACACAGACCACAATAATCCCCAGGTTGGATTCATATGGTGGCAAGGGTCGCTTCGTTCCACGACCCCAATTAGAAATAGGACTGAAGTTTTAGCCTGATCCTATATTAGAAATAAAATAGGCAACAGCACCCATGCCCTGGAAACCTCACAGTAATGAACCCAAGGGTGCTTTCAAGAGGGTTGTGTACGAAGTTGGAAGAGTGTAAGGAAATTGTAATTGAGCAAATATTGGAAAATGACTCGCTGGGTCACGTACTGCATGTTCCTAAATTTTGGGTCTGTCTAGTCTTCAAATGAGAATTTTTTTCTGATACTAGCACCCAGAAGGATGAATGTAATCTACTTTGTGCATCTTCTATGTTCCAGGCACAGATGCGTTCCATCTTATTTAATACTCACAACTTTATTGGGTAGATGGGATTCTTAGCTTCGCTTCACACACTGAGAAAACAAAACTTCAGAGAGATTAATTAACTGCACATAGCTGATGACTCACAGAATGGAACTTGGACTTACATGATGCCAGATAAGGTGTGTTCTTTTATATTTTACAGTAGCTTTCCATTTCATTGTATTTTATTGGAACATATTTTCATTGTAAGGAAAACAAACAGTATAGATAAGCAAACTGAAACATATCTTTACATTAAAAGATTTAATTGGCTTGAGAACAGTTGTTTATTTAAAACTCCTACTCAGTGCTAGTACATATTTCTATTCAGGTGGAGGGTTAATGAGGAATTTCTCTCGTCTGTACAAGGTTCCTAGGGCAATTCTTTAAACCTAATGGATATGCAAATATGGGAGGACCAAGAGAAAGCTGCTTAGGGAGGCTCCCCGCACAGGCTGCTAACATCTCTTTCTTCCTGCTTACAGCCACCCTATTCCCAAGCTTGGGCTCATATATGCCAACCAGCTTGATTTTCTGGATTTAGTGCCTAGCAACTTCACAAATGTGGTCAGAACATTCAGTTAAGACTGAACTCCATTTATTCCCCGGTCTCAAAATATCCTTCAGCAGTAACTTATTTGCAGATAAGAGAAACATTTCCCTTCAGTTTTTTTCTTTTTTTTTTTTTCCGAATACTGTACTTGGCTGGAGGAAGGGTGTAGACATAGGCAAGAATAAAAAAAATACATATGGTAGACACCACAATTTCTAAAACAGAAAATTTAGATTAGGGAACTCGACTCTAGGTAGAGCCTCATGTAAAGAATCAATAAAAAAGCAAGAGAAAAGGTGAAAACGTTCCAATGAGATTTCTGACCAGTTGACTATTTTGATTGATAGACTTTTTATCATATTTATGATATCAGGAATAAGAAAGTTTTGGTCATAAAACTGGCATAGCTTTCTCCCAGCATGAGGTCATGTTCCTTTCTTCGCATCCACTGAGGAGAATTAGCCATCCAAATGTCCAGAAGTTCTTGGTCCTCTTGCCGTACCACTGCTCTCAGCTCTCAGACACAGTTTAGATGGGAGCTGTGCACTAAGCAGCCCACTCCCAGAATGGGCCTGTGTGAGAATGGGGCCAGTTCATTCCCCAGCTCTTCATCACAGGAACTAGCCCAGGAAAGCATGTATGACTCAGGCCAATCAGAGTACTTTCATGGAAATGTTTAAGCAGAACTGGCAGGAAATCCCTTTGCTCCTTGCTAGTTACATAGCTGTAATAAGTACCAGCACAGAGCTACCTCCTGCCAGCTGTTACTTCATGGAGATGTGGAGATGCCAGGCTTAAGAGGAGGAAGACAGCAATCAGAAATAGGCAGAGGTTGTGTGTGTGTGTGTGTGTGAGAGAGAGAGAGAGAGAGAGATAGAGACAGAGAGAGAAACAAATTCACTCTCTGAGGCCAAATCCAAGATATGGTTTTAGCAGAAAAATGCCCATTTGCAGAGCTGATTCAAATTGGATCATTGTCATTTAACCACCAACCTGACTAATAGCCAAAACTCAGAGTGTTAAGTAAACACAATCTGTGAAAATCTATTTTCCAGCTTCCATTCTCTTTGTCATCTGTCCTGAAAGAAGATTTATAAAGGAAATTCTGAAGTCTATTTTGCAAGTACATAATAATTATAGTACTCAGCAAATTTATTCTGTGCCTTTGTGGGACAAAGCACTATGATAAGTACTGGAAATGCCAAAGAGACTAGAGCAAGAATGTATCTCATCTTCATGGTGAGACATATTTAAAAAAGCCCACGACTTCAGAAAGTGCTTTAATTGAGGCCTTTAGCAAGTGTTGTGAGAACTCAAATAGCAAGCAAAGTGCTCCAAAGGATTTGAGTCTTGAAGAATAACAGGATTTTGCAAAGCAAAAAAGAGAGGAAAGGACATTATGTGGAGAGAAAATAACAGTGCAAGGGCATGAATGTGTGAAAAAATACCCACTTAATTAGTGGAGTAACAGAATATTTGATGTGATCACAGTATAATGTAGAATTGGGTAATAGTGGGAGATTAAGAAAAACAATTAGGCAGAATTCCAATGTTACAAAGTCTGAAATGCTGTGCTACATACTTAGAACTTTATCCTATAGGCTATGAGAAGCCACTTGCAGCCCTAAACCAGATGAATCACATAATCTGAGTTGTGAATGTATGGATGTAATGAACACCTATAGATCCATAACCCTGAGTAATAATCATCACCCCATGTGTGAGATTGGGCAGCTTTTCACATGGCAAAGAGCCATTTTCATTTATTTTTCTATGAATTTGCTGCAGATCAGTACATTTTACTGTAGAGTACTTGGCCTTTTTCTTTTCAATTTTCAGAAGGTCTTTATGTACTATATATATCTTTGCATTATGTATTAGTATATCTTTGTTATATATATATATATATATATTTGTTGGTTTTTATGAGTCTTTACTAATATAAAAAAGAACAGATTCCATGTATTTCATAGGTACAGTTCTAAGAAGATAACCATAATTCCCTTCCTCCCCCTCACCTTCTCCTAATCCCCCTCCTTCCATCTCTTCTCTTTTTTTTTTTCATAAATTTCTGCAAAAGCCTAATTTTAATCTACTCTAAATCACAGACTTAATTTACCACTAACCATAACATTCAACAATATATTTGAAAGGGAGAGTAAGAAAGCACCAATGAGAGAGAAGACAGTGAGAGCGAGCGAGAGAGAGCGAGAGAGCGAGCGAGAGAGAGCACTGCCATTTGCTGGTTCATTTCCTAAATAGCCTGAAAGGCTGGGATTGGGCCAGGACAAGACTGGGAGACAGAAATTCAATTCAGATCTCACATGCGGAGAGTAGAAACCTAATTATTTGAACCATCATCTGCTGCCTCCCAGGCCACACGTTAGTCGGAAGCTGTAATTACTGGTGTAGCCCTGACAAGAACTTTGATACAATACAGGCTGCAGGTGTCCCAAACATTGCCTTAGCTGCTACACTAAATGCCCACCCAATCTTTGGTATTTACTTGGCAAATAGTTGTCCGCAGTCTGTCATTTCTATTTTTTACTTTTATTTTTCACAATATAAATATACTGTGAAAACATTTAAACTATTGAATATTAAAATATATCAGTCTTTTCTTGCTTCTAGATTTGAGTCACATTGAAGAATGCTTTCCTGTTCTGAGATTGCAGAGGAATTCACAAGTGCTTTTTCTAGTATATGCTTGTTTCTTTTTTCAATCCTTGATTTAAATATCTGATCCATTGGGGAATTTATCATGGCTTATGGTGTAAGAAATGGATCCAATTTTATCTTTCTCCATATGGCTAGCCAGTTATCACAACACTTATTTAAAAGTCCATCTTCTCCCAATGATTTGAGATACCTCCTACATTGCATAGCAAATTTCCATATGCAATTACATCTATTTCTGTATTTTGTACCCTTTCCATTAATTGGTCTGCCTGTTTATATGCTGATATCAAACTGAATTGTAGAGGCTTTCCAGTAGTTAAAAAAATCTGAGATGACTTTTCTTTCCAGTCCTTGTTTACAGTATTATTTTTCTTTCTCAGAGGTTAGCTAAAATTTTTTTGCTAGTTTTAATTACTAATGAACTTTATAACTAATTTATTTGTCTCTAGAAAAAAGCTGAGAGGCATTGAGTTAGAATCAAGTTAAGTTTATAAATGAAGATGGGGATACTGCTCTCTCTTTCTCACATGGTGATTTGGGTCTAGTTCTTTTGGAAGAACTTTAGAGTTTTGCTCATAATAAGCATTGTACATTTCCCTTATGCTTGTGTCAAAGTACTTTCTTCTGTTTTCATTATTTTTGTATAATAAATGAAATCTGTTCTTCAGTTACATAGTCATAATTTTGTTTATATATAATATTTACATACATACAAATTCAATTTATTTTTATATTCTTATTTTAAAGCCTGTAACTTCATGGAATTTTCTTATTGCTTATTGTATTTTTCTATATATTCTTTTGACCTTTCCAGATGTATAATCACATTTTTTAAAAATATTTCACATATTTATTTATTTGAGAGAGTTACAGACAGAGAGAAGGAGAGACAGAGAGAAAGGTCTTTCATCCACTGGTTCATTCCCAAGATGGTTGCAATGGCTGAAGCTGAGCCATTGAAGCTAGGAGCAGGGAGCTTCTTCCAGGTCTCCCACGCGGGTGCAGGGACTCAAGCACTCGGGCCATCTTCTACTGCTTTCCAAGGCAATAGCAGAGAGTTGGATTGCAAGAGGAGCAGCAGGGACTCAAACCAGTGCCCAGGTGATAAGCTGGTGCTGCAGGCAGAAGCTTAGCATACTATACCATAGTGCCAGCCCCTATAATCACATCTTCTATTAATAAATATTACTTTATCTCTTTTCTAGCCTTAGGCCAGTAATTGCTTTCTTATATCTAATAGTTGCTCTGGTTATATTATGGACTGAGTAGTTGTACCTTCCCAAAATCATATATTGAGGCTGTAATCCCTAGTGTGGCTCTATTTGGAGTAAGGAATTAATTAACATTTAATGAGGTTATAATGGTGGGGCCCTGATCTGATAGTGTTAATGTCCTAGTTTAAGGAAATCTGTATAGTAGCCCTACCAGACTAATAAAGTTAGTATGTATAATACAGTTCTCAACACAATGAATAAAGTAGCACTTTTGTTTTGTTTCTGACTTTAGAGGAAAAACATTCCAATGTTAAATACTAAACACTAAAGTTTCCCCAGCTTTGGGGATGAGATAAATATATTGTAATATGCTAAAGAAGTTTACTGAGTATTTTTAATATGAAGGGGTACTGCTTTTTGTCTAGGGTACCTACTATATTAATGGAGAAAAATATGGGTATGATTTTTCTTCTTAGTCCGTTGATTTAACAAATTATAACAGATTTACTAGTACTATTGGAGGAGCTGGCACTGTGGCAAAGTAGGTTAATGGGTGCCAGTTTGAACCCCGTCTGCTCCACTCCCGATCCAGCTTCCTGTTAATGGCCTGGGAAAGCAGTGGAAAATGGCCCAACTGCTTGGACCCCTGCACCCGCATGGGAGATCTGGAAGAAGCTCCTGGCTCCTGGCTTCAGATCTGCTCAGCTCCAGCGGTTGTCAGCATCTGGGGAGTGAAGCTGCAAATGGAAGACCTTTCTGTCTGTCTCTCCTTCTCTCTCTCTGGAACTCTGCCTCTCAAATAAATAAATAAATCTTAAAAAAAAAACAAAACAAAACTATACCATTGGAGTATTTTGGCTAATATTTTAAGATTTAGATTGATGTTTTAAAAAAATTCTGACAGATTTCAACAGATGTGGTAGAAGGAGGATATATTGGAAAATGTTTTTAACAATCCAGGTAACAAATTGCTTAGGCAGCAAACTAAGGTGAGAGTTTCATGTAGTTTCTGTGTTTATACTGGCCTTCCCCAGTAGTCAGCCTAAGGGCCCAGGAGTCTTTAAGTCCAAGGAGAGCAAGGCTTGTTTGTTTTCTTCCTTGCCTGGCCCAGATCTCACTACAGGTGATGATACAGTCACTCAATGAGTGAATTAATTAAAGGCAAAATGAAGGAGTAGGTGTTTCGATTAGCAGTTAAGATGCTCACATCCCACACTCAAACACTTGAGTTTAATTCCTCACTCTGGCTCTTGGTTCCAGCTTCCTACCAAAGCAGATCTTGGAAAGCACTGTTGATGAAGAAAGTAATGGGCTCCAGCCATGCATGTGGAAGACCTGAGCTAAGTTCCTTACTCCCAACTTTGGCCCATTCCAGCCCCAGCTGTTGTGGTCTTTTGGGGAGTAAAGCATCTCTCTCTCTCTCTCTCTCTCTCTCTCTCTCTCTCTCCCCCTCTCACTCTCTCTCCCACCCCTTTCTGTGACTCAATAAATTTTTAAAAAATTTAAATGACTGAATAAATAGGAATTAAATGGGAAGAATAAACCCAGGTGCTATTTATCACATAGAACTGAATAATGATAATGATAACTGAATAAATGAGAGTATTAGGTAGGGAACCTGAGAAAGAGAGATGACCTGGGAATGGGCAAGGAAGACAATGATTTGTAAGATTTAGATACATCATCTTGAGGACTTGATAAGTCATCTGAGTGGAGATCTTCAGTAGGTATTGTTTTGTTCCCTAAGAACCTTAAATGGATTATTTTATTAGGTTTTCACTTTTGGCCAGATAATATGATAAATGCTTTACAAAAATTGCTTTATTCTAATATAACAATAAGATAGTAGGACTACTATCATTCTCACATTGTAGGATGGAAACCCAAGACAATGAAGTTGAGTAATTTGTCAAGAACCCCTAGCAATTAGGGTAGATCTGACATTCAAACTCAGGTAATCTAGTGCCAGCATCAAAATATGACTTTCACATCATTCAGATGCCTAGGGTGTAGTGAGCAACTGGTGTATTTACTGTAGTTGAAACATTGGGAATGAATTAACTTTTTCTTCAAGAGTGTATGGACGAATAGTGAAAAGTAGTAAGGGGACAAAAAGCTGCAAATGAGAGAATTTAAGAGGCAGGAAGAAGGGGAACCAGGGAAGAAACTGGAAAGGGGCACACGATAACAAGGAACAAAAGCTAAAAATAGAATATGTCGTGGAACTAGGGATCCCAGGTAGCAAAGAGTCTCAGGAGTACACTACTTCACATAAGAAATTTGGTTTATTTTCTGACTCTGAATTTTTAATTTTAGGTTCTAAAATTCTCCATGTCAATAAGGTCTTCTTGTTCTAATTTTTATTTCTTGTATCTCCCAAAAAGTTATCTGGTATGATATATTGCAGGATATCCACAAATATCTTAAGGAAATGAAATTTTCACAAAATTAAAGCAAGAATTCTCTTTGTCATAAGATCAATAACTTAGGAAATTTACAAACTAAAAAGTGCATATTTTATAAGCTTCTGCTGCTTAAATATATTTCAAGTCATTGGTCAACATATAAACAATATATGCAACTTCAGAAAAGGAGTTTGGTTAATTAAGACTTACAATCTCCAGCAGTTTCTGAAATTCAATTTTTATAATTGGGTAGGATAATATTAAACACTCTGTCATCACATTATTGTACTAATTCACGTAGGCTTAAATTTGAATGGCCATAGAGGAAATAAATAACCAACACAGTGATTAAATGAGCAAACAATATCTTAAAGTGTTTTTTAATGCGATATAACTAGTGTAACATCACAGTAAATTATATTAGTTTTGTTTTGTGAGCTGTATAACATTTCCTTCCTTGTAGGATATAAGATGCAAGATCAATGAGATTACTCACTTGGCTTTGGTTGAAAATATTCCAATGCAGCATTGCCATTTATTTTCAAAGTCATTTAAATGCAATTTGTTGCCCAGTTTTGTGATTCTACTTTATATTTTATGGAGTTGATAAGATTCCAGAATTGCTTTCAGAATCATCCATCTCCAGTGTAGGGGAAACTTTTAATCTTTCTATCTCCATGCAAGGAGAACTGTTGTAGAAATCAGGCACATAAAATAAATTCTTCCAGAAGAGGAATGATGGGGAGAATGAACTGGTAGAATTTGGTTTCTGCAACCTGTAATTCTAAATGATCTTGCAACCCCTTCCCTTTTAGAAAGGGTTTTTTGAATATGGTAACAACTGCCATCTAGTGGTTGACTTAAGATACTAAATGATGAACTAGACAATTTTATTTTTATGTAAATAATAATACGGAGAAGTGTAAAGTTTTGGTCATTGTATCTTGCCTACTTCTTCTTCATGTTGCAAAAAAAAAAAGTAGGAAAAACATAGATTCTTCTATAATAGAACATTCTAGTGCCAAATTTGATGTAACAATATTTCACTGCCTTTTGTGTAAGCATCTTCACAGTAAAGGGGAAAAAATAAAACAGAAACAAAAGAAAAAGAAGAGAAAAAAAGAAGCATCTTTTATTTGCCATATAAACAATGTGTGATTATAGTTCTTAAATTATCTCAATTCTAGGGTGATTCATTGAGCAAGTGTTAGAACTAATACTTCAGATGAAATTAGAATAAATAAAAATTGATGCATGTAAATTGAGATGTCACAGGAAAAAATTCATATTTAAACACTCTCTTATTTTTACTAAAGTTAAACTATCATGTACATGCACTTCACCACCTAAAGTGACAGAATTAACTTTAGTCTCCATGCCAAAGGTAATGGTCAATTTTCAGTCCTTATTTTACTTAAGCTCAGCAGCATTTGACACAATTGATAGATGCCTCTTTCTTTCTGAGAGCACTTTTCTCACTTGGTTTTCAAGACAGCAAATGGTTCTTGCAGAGATAGCTACATAATTTGTGGGGCCCAGTGCAAGATGAAAATGTGTGCTCTCTTGTTCAAAAAGCAAGAAAAAAATGCCCCCTTAGTCATGTGAATTACACAATTCATATTTTATAGCTCATACTTGCATACGTATTTCTTTTTTTATTTTTCACCCAAATAAACCTTTTATTTAAGGAGTATAGACTTTATGCATTTCATAAGTTCAACTTTAGTAATATAGTGATTCTTCCCACCATACCCACCCTCCCTTCCCTCTACCTCTTCCCTCTCCCGTTCCCAGTCCCATTCTTTACTAAGATCCATTTTTATTAACTTTATACACAGAAGACCAACTCTATGCTAAGTAAAGAATTCAACAATTTTCACAGAAAAAAACAAAAAATAAAATCTGAACAAATAAACAAACAAAAACCTATTCCTCAACAGTCAAGACAAGGGTTGTTCAAAGTCATTGCATGTTGAAGTTAATTTCACTGCTTTTTTTTTTTTTTAGAAACTTAGTTAACTTTAAAGAAACATCCAAGAATGATACATCTTTTACAAGCACTTAAACCAAGATTGATACATCTTTTTCAAGCACTTATAATACAACTCTTTGAGGACAGAAGTTCTGCATGGGAAGTTAATGCACAGTGACTCTTGTTGTTAATTTAACAATTAACACTCTTATGTATGACATCAGTGACCACCCAAGGCTGTTTGCATGAGCTGCCCAGCTACAGATGCCTGTTGAATCCACAAACTCTGTCAGTATTTAGACAAGGCCATAAGCAAAGTAGAATTTCTCTTATGCCTTCAGGGAAAAATACCTCCTTCTTGATGACCACTTCTTTCCACTGGGGTCTCTCCCACCAAGGTCCTTCATGTAGGACATTTTTTCCTTAGTGTCTTGGCTTTCCATGCCTTAAATGCTCTCCTGGGATTTCCAGCCAAACCAGAATTAAGGGCTGATTCTGAGGTCAGAGTGCTATTTAAAGCATTGTTATCCTATGAGTCTGCTGTGTGAACTTGCATATGCATTTCATCCTTCCCAGAACAGTGGGGACACTGCACAAAATTAACTCAACTACTTTTACTTCAACTCTTTTTTTTAAGATTTATTGATTTATTTGAAAGGCAGTTACATGCAGAGGCAGAGAGAGAGAGAGAGGTTCATTCCCCAGGTTCATTCTGCTGGTTCATCCCCCAGATGGCTGCAATGCTGGGTCTGTGCAGATCCAAAGCCAGGAGCCAGGAGCTTCTTCTGGGTTTCTCACGTGAGTGCAGGGGCCCAAAAACTTGTGCTTTCTTCAACTGCTTTCCCAGGCCATAGAAAAGAGCTGGATCAGAAGTGGAGCAGCCAGGACTTGAACCGACACCCACATGGGATGCTGGCACTGCAGGCAGGGTCTTTACCGGCTAGGCCACAGTGCTGGCCGCTATTTCAACTCTTGATATGCTCACATTATTACAATACCTGCCACCTTCTGCTTATGTGAATGTAAGGAAGAACTGTAAGGAAAAGGATCTGTGGATGATTCTTTCTATCCCATTTCTAAAGTATTGTTTTCAATGTACATGGCTAGCTAATTCAGGGAAGTAACATAAGTAAGAAAGGATATTATCAGTCCCTTGGATGTTCATCTCCCTGAGAAAGCCATTAGCTTCTTTCTGCTCAAAAAGCAATTCTGATTTGAATAGAAATTATGGCCTCATGGTGCTATCAGCATCACCACTTACGTTGCAGTAGGTGCAGTGTGCTTCTCTGTATTGGCTCTTAGCCATGCACTGTGGGTCCACTGACATTCTCAGAGGGTTTCAGGAATGCTGTAAGTGAATGGGACATCAAGGAATGGTGAATACAAAAATTATATGTATCTTCTCTCTTCAGTTGCCTACTCATTGTCTCAATAAACTTTCCTTACAAAACACAGATTCAAAGATAAACTTAAGAGGCTGGTGCTGAGGCTCACTAGGCTAATCCCCGACCTGCAGCGCTGGCACCCTGGGTTCTAGTCCTGGTTGGGGTGCCGGATTCTGTCCTGGTTGCTCCTCTTTCAGTCCAGCTCTCTGCTGTGGCCCGGGAGGGCAGTGGAGGATGGCCCAAGTGCTTGGGCCCTGCACCTGCATGGGAGACCAGGAGGAATCATCTGGCTCCTGGGTTTGGATCGGCGTAACACGCCGGCCATGGTAGCCATTTGGGGGGTGAACTAACGGAAAAAGGAAGACCTTTCTCTGTTTCTCTCTCGCTATCTAACTCTGCCTGTCAAGAAAAAAAAAAAAAAAGATAAACTTATGAGAAGTTGGTAACAGGTGAGCAATCATCTTGTCTGAGTCTGAGGCATTGAGCAACTGCACAGGTCACAAGGTCATGAAATCTGAGGTGCTTCCTCGTTTTCCTGCTATATCTCTGGCTGCATTTTCTCATCCTCCCTTATTGACTCTATATGGTTTGCCTGCAGGCATCTTCTCTTATCTACTCCTTTCTTACACGGTATCACAGAGTCCTGGCTTTAAATACCACTTATGTAAAAATTACTCCCGATTTTGTACTCCCAGCCCTGACTTCTCTGAGCTCCAGTCATACATATCACACTGCCTGTCCCGCCTTTTGACTTTTTTACAGAAAGCTTTCATTTAATAAATATAAATTTCATAGGTACAACTTTCGGATTATAGCAGTTCTTCCACCCATACCCCCCTCCCACCCCCAAACCCTCCCACGTCCTACTTCCTCTCCCATCCCATTCCAGTTTTCCTCTTTGAATCACAAGGGGCATTTTCTAACTCCCAATCTCCCCTGTAAACTTCTGCCTTCCCTTACCCGACTCAACTCATGATTCACTTCCTCACCTAAACATGAGTCTTTGACTGTGCTTCAGTCCTCCCAGATCTAATCCGAACTCAAATCTTCTCAACTTTACTTTTAGAATGTGTCTCAAATTCAACCACTTCTCTCGGCCTGCACTGCGGCTCACTAGGCTAATTCTCTGCCTGCAGCGCCAGCACCCTAGGTTCTAGTCCCGGTTGGGGTGCCAGTTCTGTCCCGGTTGCTCCTCTTCCAGTCCAGCTCTCTGCTGTGGCCCAGGAGTGCAGTGGAGGATGGCCCAAGTGCTTGGGCCCTGCACCCCATGGGAGACCAGGAAAAATACCTGGCTCCTGGATTTGGATCAGCACAGCCATAGTGGCCATTTTGGGGGGGTGAACCAATGGAAGGAAGACCTTTCTTTCTGTCTCTCTTTCTAACTTTGCCTGTCAAAATAAATTAATTAATTAAAAAAAAAAAAACACTTATCTCTACCTGTGTGGGGAGAAATGGGAGACACTACCGCTGTGGCTTGGACTTCTACCAAGGCCTCCCAGCTTGCATCCCTCTCCTCATGGTTGCCTTCACACAGCAGCCAGAGTAAGCATTCTAAGAACCATTTCACAAACTCTCCCTGCTCAAACCTCTCCACTGGCTTCCCAGCACATGTTGAGTACACTCCAGACTTGCCACTGAGTTCTGAAAGCCCATTAAACAATCCGAGCACCCTGACCCAGTCCCCTAACACAGCTTCCTCATCTCCTCAGCTCCCATCCATTTGCCTTCTTTTCTACTGACATCATCCCAAACTCCATCTCATTTTTCATTCTTTACACTTGCCCTTCCCTCTGCCCAGATAACATCTCTTCACTCCAGATCTTCAGACTCTTTACTCTCAGGTCATCTCATTCCCCACTCAAATATCACCTTATCAGAGAAGTCTTTCCTGGCCACTCTACCTAAAATAGCATCCTTGGTCTGCACTCCTACCTTACCTCATATCTTAGTCTATGTAGACACACCTTAGACTGAGTAGCTTGTAACATATTTTTTTTTTTCTCACAGTTCTGAAGGCTGGGAAATCTAAGGGAAGGCACCAGATTTGCTGTCCAGGGTGGGCTCATTTCTTTACTCAAATGGGATGCCTTCTTGCTGCAAGCACACATTGTAGAAGGGGCAAATGAGCTTTCTTGAACCTATTTTGTAAGAGCAATGATCCCACGAGGTACAGCCCTCGTAATCTAATAACCTCCCAAAAGGACTCACCATCACTTTGAGGGTCAAGAGTTCAACATACACATTATGAGGAGACACAAATATTCAGACTGTAACACATGTTCTATTATTTTTTTCTTGATGCTTTTCAGAGCACATATTGTAATTGCCCTCTTGTCCCATTTACGTATTTGTTATCACCCCTGTCTTATCCAAGAGAATATGAACTCCCAAGAATACAAGGTCTGTGTCCATTAACTGCTATAACTGCAACTGCTATAATTGCAAACTAGAATAACATCTGGATCATAGAAGGTTCTGAATAAATATTTACAGGAGGAATAAAGATAAGCTTTATATTCACATCCATGGAATTTTTCATAACAGTGATTTTCACTGTTTAACTTTTCAGCAAATGTGTGGAAGGAAGGAAGAAATATGGGATGAAAAAAATATGGGATTGGATGGAAGAATATCCATTTGTCAGTAAGTTGTTTGTTTTATTTTATGTGATTGGTATCTAAAGTATTAAGATGAATTCTGCTAATATATTAATGTGTGACTTTTAAAAAATATACATATTATTCTACTAATATGGCTGAAAAATATTTTTATTGGAAGACAATTAGGATTAGGAGTTAAAGTTCAATAACATTTTCTTATGAACTTTCAACTCTTTCTTACTAGAAAGATACATAGACAAAATATACTTAACTCTCTATTTAGTTGTAATAATCTCACAGGTAAAAGTAAAAATGAGATTTGAATTGTGTTTTATTGACAGACAACTGATTACTTTATGACTATCTAAATGACATTTCATTCCTTTGTTGACAAGTATGACACTGTGTTTTTGTTCATCATGCATGAAAATTGATAAATTCTAATTATGATAACTGGGGGAAACGAGAACTTAGATCTCCTTAAGTGCAACAAAATTGTTACATCTCAATAAGGCTAGCCTAATTCTTGCTCTGTAATATATAATGAGTAAATTTGCAAATCTCTTTCAGTTGTAATTCAGAATACATTAGTTTAATAAAATAGCTGTTCTGTTAGGAGTAAATTCAGAGTGTTGTAAAGTAGATATAAAAAGTCAACACCAATGGGTAAGTTGGTAGATCTAGCTAAAAAGGTATGGCCTTAATTCTATTGTATTTTTACTTATTTGCTTATACTATTTTAATCTTTTTCAGAACTAGCACTTCACCTTGAATGATACACTTTTAGGAGTGGTTACCTCGTTTTGGGTCAAATTCAGTAAACATTATCAAATATCTCAAATCTATGGCAAATACTGTGCTAAAACTTGGAAACACAATCTTGAACAAGACATATTTCCTGCCTTCTGAGGCTCAGAGTTTACTGGGAAAACTAATAAATAAATAATTATTGCAAGACAATTACAATACAGGGATATAATATCAATATGCACAAAATAATTAGAGAGCAAGATGGGATAATGTCTCTTGAAAGACAAATAGGAATAAGTTGGTAAGGGTTAAAGTGTGGTTACAGGAGGGGGAAACAAACTAATACATGGTACATGTGTTTCAGACATAACTAAAATATTTGAAATAAGCAACCATGATACATAAATATTACCGGGGGTGAGTATAGTGGTAAGAGATGAGGCTTTTGATGTAGACATTAGCCAAACCTATAGAAACTTGGGCAATGTGCTTAGATACCACCATGTTAGCAATGAGCTGTCTCTGAAGATCTGAGGTCAGAGAATGATAGAGGCTAGCGATGTCCTAGGCAACCATGCCTCCCAAACTTCAAGTTTCATACAAATCACTTGAGGATCTTTCTTAGCTGTGAATTCTGACTTAGTATGGCTCAGGGGATGGAGGGACCTGCTTTCCAGCAAGTTCTCGGGTGATGTGCTGGCTGCTGGCAGTCAGTGGACACATTTGTGTAGCAATGCTTTAGGGAGCTTCTCTTTGGGGGTGTTCAACAGGAATAAACACGATGGCAGAGATAAAAAAGAGGCTGACACAGTGGTTTAGGTGAGAAATAATGAGGGCTTAAGGTCAACACAGTGATAATCACTTAAAATATTGGTAGTGGGAGGGTTTGGAAGAATTTTACAAATATTTTCTCCCAACATTTTAATGAAAATCCATATCATGATGCATTTACCAGATAGTTCCATTTGAATGTCCTTGAGGGTCCTTAAATCCAGTGTGTTATGCAGATAAATTTGTTTTCCTACCACCTCCTCAGTGCACTTTATTACTAGTTTTTTTTTTTTTACTTTGTTTCGTTTTTTATTTATTTGAAGGGCAGAGCTACAGATAGAGAGGGAGAGACAGAGCGAGGGAGAGAATCTTTTATTCGCTCGTACACTCCCTAAATGGCTGCTCCCAGGCTAAAGCAGGAAGCCAGGAGTTTCCTCCAGGTCTTTCACATGGGTTGAAAGGCCCAAACACTTGGGCCATCTTCCACTGCCTTCCTAGGTGCATTAGCAGGGAGCTGGATCAGAAATGGAGCAGTCAGGACTCAAACTGGTGCCCATATGGGATGCTGGCATTACAGGCGGTCGCTTTGCCCATTACATCATAATGCCAGCCCCACAGTAGTATCATTTGTCTAGTTGTCAATATCAAAAACTTTAGACTTCATAGTTTATTTTTCCTTCTGCATATTTTCAATGTCTAATCAGTCCTGTCAATGATGGCTTCTAAAGAGTATCTGGAATTCCCACATATTTTGTTGCAATTATCGAATTTTTGCAAAACTCACATAAGTTGCCCCAGTCTCCAATTTTGCTCCTTTCCATACATGTTCTACAATGCAGTCAGGTGATCTTGTTATAGTCCAAATATGATCATATAATTATCATTATTAAAACCTTTTAGGTTGGTTGGCACCACAGCTCACTTGGCTAATCCTCCACTTGCGGTGCCGGCATTGGTTCTAGTCCCGGTTGGGGTGCCTGATTCTCTCCCGGTTGCTCCTCTTCCAGTCCAGCTCTCTGCTGTGGCCCGGGAGTGCAGTGGAAGATGGCCCAAGTGCTTGGGCCCTGCACCTCATGGGAGACCAGGATAAGCACCTGGCTCCTGGCTTTGGATCGGCGCAGCGCACCGGCCATGGTGGCCATTTGGGGGGTGAACCAACGGAAAAGGGAGACCTTTCTCTCCGTCTCTCTCTCTCTCTCTCTCTCTCTCACTGTCTAACTCTGCCTGTCAAAAAAAAAAAAAAACAACCTTTTAGGGGATCGTGTTTTGGTTGGCACGTTAAGCAAGTTAAGCTGCCACTTGCCACACTGATATCCCCTGTTGTCAGGCCTGTTCAAGTTCCTGCTGCTCCACTTCCAGTCCAGCTTCCTGCTAATGCACCTGGAAGGCAACAGAAGATGGTCCAAGTACTTAGGCCCCTGGCACCCACTTGGGAGTTTCTGGCTCAGGGCTTTAGCCTGGCCCAGCCCTAGTTGTAACCATTTGGAAAGTGAATCAGAGATAGAAGATTACCCCTCCCACGCCTCACAGACTTTCTATCACTCTTTCAAATAAATAAGTAAATCTTTCAAAAACCCTTTTGGTGGGTCCCACTTATAGCAAGTTAAGGTTAAACTATCTTATAAAATAAGGAGGACACATATTCCTGTTTGCCTGAGATAGTCAGATTTACGGTTTCAGCTCAAGGGTCCCATCTGTTAGTTGCCCCTTTAACTGTCAAGAGGGTCCTGCTTTCGATGATAACTTAGGTTGTCAGCCTGCATATGAAACTCTCCATCATCAGCTTTGGGCTTGTGGCTCTAGGCTCATCTCTCACTTGCTGTTCACCTCTCCATCCCAAGCCTTGGCTACCCTAAACTACCAGACACGCCAACCCACAGTGCCCCATTTCACCTCCAGCCTTTTGCCTGGGCTGTCCTTTCCCCAAAACGTCCTTCTCCCTTACTCTGTCTCCCTGACTCCTGCTTCACCTCAGTCATCAGTGCAGATGCCAGGTCCTCTAAACAACTTCTCCAGCTCTCCATTACCCCAGTAGATTAAGTGTCTCTTCTAAGCGTTGCCTTTATTGTAGCACTTTTCATGCTAATTAATATTCCCTACTATTTCTCTCACCTTAATAATGTAAATTTCTTCCTTGCAGAAATCTTATTAACTGCTGTATTTCTATCACAGTGCCTAGCACACACAGCAGAAACTGAAATGCTTTTTAATAAACTGGGATAGAATTTTTAATCAATTTGAACATAGTTTTATTTAAGTTTAGATGGAAACTCTTTATAAAAATTGACTTACTCTATGATTTAATAAGCAATGATCATTCAGCATTTTAATCTCATTCACCATATTTATGCTGTCAAATTTTGCCATTGGAAAAACAGAATGAGCAGTGAACCCTGTAATTCATTAAAGAAAACAATAATACATGATGTAAAATATAATTTTTGATTTTTGTTTAGTATTTATCATAATAATCCTTTTTAATCACTTCTCTAGGCTGAAACATCAGTTAATTAAAATGATTTCAGTTTCATTGAAATTACTTGATTCATTTAGATTTATTTCTACCAGCCAAGATAGCTCATATTAAGACATAAAGCAGAATAAAGTCTAAAGAAATTGGATCTCATTGTTAGGGATTTCAATAAGCATATAACACTGATTTTATTGTTAATGACAGGTTAATTGACTTGAAAAAGGAAACTAACAAAAAACATTAAAAGTTTCTAGCAATAAGGTCTTTTTGAAAGTTGGTGTGATTTAGGCAAATATAAGTATATAGACCAAAATTTGGAGACTAAAACTATCAAAGAAGGGTAGAATATACTGAGGATTCATTTCATACTAGGCATTTATTAATCTCCTTTCCCCTGAAGCAGCAACTAATTATGCATAGGAAATATCAGTAACTTTAACAGACTTTGACAAATCAAAATGGAACCCAACCCTTAGCATATATTACATTATATTTTTTTGCAAATGAAATTTTCAAAAAGTGAGATTCATTGCCATTTAGCTAGTTACCATTTCCACTGTAGACAGTAAAATCTTCAGGCCTTATCAGTTAGCTTGTGTTATCCTAAACAACAGTACATATGTATGAAAATAATTTTAACATTCTGAAAATCAGCAGTATTATATCACCAGATTTGAGACAACCCTTAAAATCATTTACTTTCTCCTCTTGCATCTTTTCTCAAACCCACTCTTTGCCACATTTTAGGTTTCCCAAGTAGAGCTATTGCTAGCTAGCTCATCCTTTTATTTATTTGAAAGCAAGAAAACCTTCCTTCATATGTCACATAAATCCTTGTGCACACATGATGTTATCATACCACAGCATGTGAGTTATATTGGTATGACATGCTTTAGCCCTCTGTAGGTTTCAGGGATGATAAATCGGTGAACTAACTGGGATGTCCTTACTCCAGCAGCTTGTTCCCTCTCTAAAATATACTCCAAAGCAGTGACTCCCAAGGTTCCAAAGGCAGGTCCACAAGTTAGTGTCAGCAAAGGCAAGGGCGAGCAAGGGAGATAACGAAAACAGAGCTGAGTTTTATTTTTAGGCATTTTGCTAATTCAAATGGTCATTCATTATGTTATGATAGTGCTTTTCCTATTTTAGATTACCTAATGTATCTTTTTATTTTAGAAATGATGATGAAAATATAAGAGTATTTCTGTTGTTGCTTTTTGTAACCTTCAGCAAGGTCTCAGTTGGATTCCAATTAATTATTTTTTAAATATTTTTCATGTCTATAAATACCCAAATTGAAAACTGTGACTATTCTACACTATGAGTTTGTAATAATCAAGTAAGCTATAATTTTCTAAAACTCTGATTAAATTTAAACTTTACTTATTTATTTGAAAGGCAGAGAGAGCTGAGACAGAGATCTTCTGTCCTTTGGTGTACTCCCTAAATTCCTACATCACCCTGAGCCGGGCCATGCTGAAGAGAGCATTCTGGAACTCCAGATGTGTCTCCCATATAGGTGTCAAGAATCTAACTACATGAGCCCCCTAGGATGTGCCCCCGAGGATGTGCTTCAGCAAGAAGATGGATTTGGGAGTGAAGCCAGAACCCAAACCCATTCACTCTGATTTGCGAAGTGAGTGTCCAAGTGGCATCTTAACCGCTATGACAAATACCTGTTCCATGACTGTATTTATACACGTACACATGCACCTGTGAAAATGCATGCATGTAATAGTACTTCATACAGTTCAGGGGAAAATGGAATTAAAAGATGTTTATTTTGGCCCAAAAGTGCTGATATCCATTTTTTCATAATACTAATTTCCATAAACTTTTTGAAAATTTCTTGTATATAACTATGATAGAAGATTCCATACAAAGCAAGGATTTTTTTTTTTTAAGGAAACAGAATGAGAAGCCAGCACTGTGGTGTAGGGGGTAAAGCCACTGTATGTCAGCAGTGCTGGCATCCCATATGGGCACTGGTTCGAGTACCAGCTGCTCCACTTTCCATCCAGCTCTCTGCTATGGCCTGGGTAAAGCCCAAGTGAGTCCTTGACCCCTGCACCCGCATGGGAGACCCAGAAGAAGCTGCAGGCTCCTGACTTTGGATTGGCCCAGCTCCGGCTGTTGTGGCCATTTGGGGAGCGAACCAGCAGATGGAAGATTCTCTCTCTCTCTCTCTCTCTCTCTCTCTCTCTCTCTCTCTCTCTCTCTCATTCCTTCTTAACCAGTATTTTATTCCACGCTTAAGACATGACAGTCACTGCCTGATGTGACAGATATCAAGGGGCAAATAAACAGCAAATCCACTGTGGTTGTGAGTCAAGTTAGCTAGTCACTTGTTTGGAGAAGTCGCTTCTTGAACTTCTGGATTAGATTGGTTCTATGTCCCTGCAATAAGATTTTTTTAAAATAATGTGTTTTCCATTTAATTTCTAAGTTTGTATTTATTTATTTCAAAAGTGGAGGGTGGGGTGAAGGATAGAATATCTTCCATTTGCTGGTTCACTCTCTAAACGCCAGCAACAGTTGGGGCTGGGCCAGCAACCAGGAATCTCGACCTCCATCCTGGTCTCCATGTGGGTGTTAGGGACCTAAGCACTTAAACCTCCTAGGATATGCATTAGCAGGAAGCTGGATTGGAAGTGGAGTATCTGTAACTCAAACCAGGCACTCTGATCCAGGATACAAGCGTCCTAAGTGGCAGTTTACCCTCTATGCCACAATGCCTGTCTCAGCAGTAAGCTGTTAAGTCAGCACCCCATATACATATATCATAATATACACTATAACTGTAACTGACTTATTGTGAACTTGATGTGAGTTATTATTTCACATCTGATCTCTAGCTCCATGAGAACAGCGTGTGCTTCTGGATAGTCTCCAGTCTTCTCGGAACCCAGAGCAATGCCTGACACATCAGAGTTGCTCAATAAATACACACTCAACTAAAATGTTAGAATATGAGTTCTAGGGGCCGGCACCGTGGCTCAACAGGCTAATCCTCCGCCTTGCAGTGCCGGCACACCGGGTTCTAGTCCCGGTCGGGGCACCGGATTCTGTCCCGGTTGCCCCTCTTCCAGGCCAGCCCTCTGCTGTGGCCCAGGAGTGCAGTGGAGGATGGTCCAAGTGCTTGGGCCCTGCACCCCATGGGAGACCAGGATAAGCACCTAGCACCTGGCTCCTGCCATCGGATCAGCGCGGTGCGCCGGCCGCAGCGCGCCAACCGCGGCAGCCATTGGAGGGTGAACCAACGGCTAAGGAAGACCTTTCTCTCTGTCTCTCTCTCTCACTCACTGTCCACTCTGCCTGTCAAAAAAAAAAAAAAAAAAAAAAGAATATGAGTTCTAGGAGCAAGAATATTCCATTTCTTCCATAGCATCTTCACTTATCCTATAAGTCAGGATAAGATGGTTTTACTTCTGTCTAAATGTCTCCAAACAGATCAAGACCTGGAGTTGAGAGAAAACATGGAACTGAACATTTCAATCAATAATATACAAGTGCATATCCACCAGCTACAACATTTCTCTTGTGAACCTTATAATTCTACTCTTCTGTCTATCCCTACATTCCTCCACCCCCAAGAAACACCACACTGCTTTCTCTCATTATAGATTAGATTTCATTTTCATCAATAGCTTTGTTGCTATTGAGTAACTGTGTGATACGCAACTCTATGGTATGATATATTCACTTTATGGATATATCACAATTTTAACCCACTTACTTCTTTTAAAATATATTTATTCATTTGAGATACAGTGAGACAGAGAAAGAGAGAAAAAGAAGGAGGGAGGAAGAGCTCCCAATCACTCCTTAAATGCCTGGAGTGGGGAACACAATCCAGATCCTCCACGTTGATAGTAAGAATCCAAGAATTGAGCCTTCCTGCTCCCTCCCAGGTTGTGTACTGGCAGGAATCTGGAACCAGGAGCCCGCTCTGGATGTTGAAGCCAGGTACTGTCATATGGGATGAAGGCATCTTAACTGGCATCTTAGTCACTAGCCTAAATATCCACCCCCATTTACTTCTTGGTAAACATTCAGTTTATTTCCACTTTTGGATTATCACCAATAAAGCTGATATGCACATAAATCTGAAATTGTATGGTTATGTGCTTTCATTTCTCCTGGGTAAATACCGCAAGGAGAATGAAGGGGGCATATGTTAGATGAATGTTGAGCTTGTTAGTAAACTGATCAGAACATTTTACATTCCCAGCTGAGATATACAAGAGTTCCAGTTTCTCCACATCTTAATATGATGTGATTCACTCTAATCAAGTGTACAATGGCATCACATTATGGAGTTAGTTTCCATTCCCTTATTGACTGGTGATGTTCAGCATCTTTCATGTGCTTATTTGACATCCATTTATTTCCTCTGGTCAGCTGTCTGATCAAATCTTTTTGTTTTTTTATCAAAACATTTTTTGTTGAGTTGTTTTCCACTTAATTTTGTTTGAGAGTTCTTAATGTTTTCTGGATAAATCATAAGTTATTTGAAATATTTTCTCAGATTATGCAAAATGTCTTTGTATTTTTTTTCAAGTTTTTTTTATTTATTTATTTGAGAGGTAGAGTTAAAGAGAGAGTGAGAAGGAGAGACAGAGATAAAGGTCTCCCATCTGCTGGTTCACTCCCCAAATGGCTTCAAACACCAGAGCAGGATTGATCTGAAGCCAAGACCAGGAGATTCTTCTGGGTTTCCCACATGGGTGCAGGGGCCTAAGAATTTGGGCCATCTTTCACTGTTTCCCCAGGCCATAGCAGAGAGCCGGATTGGAATAGGAGCAGCCGGGACATGAACTGGTACCTGCATGGGATGCTGGCACTGCAGGCAGAGGCTTAGCCTGCTATACCACAGCGTTGGCCTCCGTTGTATTTTTTTGAAAGTGCTTTTTTAAAGAACATAAATTCTTAATATTGATAAAGTCCAAGCTATCAATTTTTTTCCTTAATGGATAATGCTCTTGGTGTAATATCTAAAAATAGTTCTTGGGCCAGTATTTTGGTGCAGCAAGTTAAACCACCACTTGTGATGCTAGTATCACACATACCAGCTCATAAAAATATGCTGTTATTTTATCCTAGAAGTTTTTTTTTTTTGGTCTTAAGTTTTACAGCTAGGTCCATGATTTGTTTTTATTTAATTTTATCTATGGTTTCTGGAACAGTTACAGGAGAAGATGGGGCAAACAGGGGATATAGTTGTCCCAGTAACATTTGCCTAAAAGCTTATCCTTTACACTGAAGCTGTTTAGCACCTTTGTGGAAAGCTAGTTTACCATAGATGTATGAGCTTATTTTCTCAACTCACAATTGCAAACCATTATACAATAATTTTAGACTTACAAAAAAAGTTGCAAAATTAGTAAAAAGAGTACCAGTGTGACTTTCACCCAGCTTCACTGTTTCCTAACCATGCTGTACAATCAAAATCAGGAAATTTGATTTCTGATGCAGTGATTACTGTAGTGTTTCTAAATACAGACAGACTAGAATGTCAACTGTTTTGGGTTCCAGGATGCAGTTTAGGATACCTAATTGTATTTATTTATCTTCTAATCTGTGACAATTCTTCAGATTTGTGTTTCATGATTTTCTAATCCTTGAAGAATAATAATGAATTATTTTTAGATTGTTCCTGTCTTTTGAGTTTGTCTTTTGCTTCCATATGGTTAGATTGAGACAATGCCATTTTGGCAAGAATACAAGCAGGGATGTTTTGTCTCTCCCAGTGCAGTCTATCAGGGCGCAGAATGTCCCTGGGTCTTAGGTGATGTTAATCTTGATCACATGGTTAAGGTAGTGCCTATCTTAGACCATACATTTATTATTTTAATAACATCATTCTGAAGTGCAAATTTATCATTTTTAATTTGATAATTTTCATTTGGGTCTTCTTTCCTTTAAGCACTTCACAATTTGTTCTTCATTTATGAGATAAATTTGTCTTTTTATTTCATAATGACTTAAATTTGTTCTTTTTATATTTATTCATTTTAAAAATCCACTTCCTTTAGTTTGTAGTCTGACTCAAAGTGAGTTACATTTCTTCAAATGCTCTATTCAATTCTTTTTGGAGGGTTGAAATGCAGTTATCTTTTCTTCCACAGTTGTGTCTTTGGAACATTAATTTTTCTTAGTGGTCATGTGTGGTATTTCATTTCTTAATATCTTTGTTTTAAAGATTTATTTATTTATTTTCAAAGTCAGAGTTACACACACACACACACACACACACACACACACTTGTTCACTTCCCAGATGACCACAATAGCTGGGACTAAGTCAGGAACTTCATCTAGGTCTCCCACATGGGTGGCAAGGGCCTAAACACTTGGACCATATTCCACTGGGCTTCTCCCAGGCTATTTGCAGGGAGCTGGACTGGAAGTAGACCAGCTGGCGTATGATTTGGTGACCATATGGGCTGTGGACATTGCTGGTGGAGGTTTTACCTAGTCCACCACAGTGCCAGCTCCTCATTTTCTAATGTCTTATAATAGTTCCTAATGTACTTGTAACCTTACTCTTGCTCATTCTTGTGGAATTAAGTTATGATTAAAATTCTGATAGAATGAAAAAAAGAGAGAATGATCCAACATGGGAAATGAGATACACAGCAGACTCATAGAATGGCAGATGTCCTAAACAGCACTCTGGCTTCAGAATTAGTCCTTAAGGTATTCAGATCTGGCTGAAAAGCCCATGAGAGTATTTTAGGCATGGAAAGCCAAGACACTCTGGCAAAAAAAAAAGAAGACCTAAATGAAAGATCTCTGCGAGTGAGATCCCAGTGGAAAGAACGGAGCCATCAAAGAAGGAGGTACCTTTCTCTGAAGGGAGGAGAGAACCTCCACTTTGACTATGACCCTGTCAGAATAAGATTGAAGTCGGCGAACCCTAAAGGCTTCCATAGCCTTGGCAACTCATGACTAGAGCCTAGGGAGATTACTGACGCCATAAACAAGAGTATCAAATTGTTAAATCAACATCAGGAGTCACTGTATACTTACGTCTCATGAGGGATCTGTCCTTAGTGTGTTGTCCAATGTGAAGTAACGCTATAACTAGTACTGAAACAGTATTTTTACACTTTGTGTTTCTGTGTGGGTGCAAACTGATGAAATCTTTACATAGTATATACTGAATCGGTCTTCTGTATATAAAGATAATTGAAAATGATTTAAAAATCTTGGTGTTAAATTGGAAATTGCATAGATAATTAATCAATTCTTTAAAAGAATTCATGTAGGATCTCTGTCCTTAATGTGCTGTACATTGTGAATTAATACTATAAGTAGTACTCCAACGGTATTTGTCACTTTGTGTTGCTATGTGAGGGCAAACTGTTGAAATCTTTACTTAATATATACTAAACTGATCTTCTGTATATAAAGAGAATTGAAAATGAAACTTGATGTGAATGCAAGGGGAGAGGGAGTGGGAAAGGGGAGGGTTGTGGGTGGGAGGGAAGTTATGGGGGGGGAGCCATTGTAATCTATAAGCTGTATTTTGGAAATTTATGTTCATTAAATAAAAACGTTATAAAATAAAAAAAAATTCTTAGTTTGATGAGGTCTTCTTCCGTTGATGTAGCAAAGTCCAGAATGCATCTCACTAAAATCAAGATGTTGGCAGAGCTCTGTTGTTGAAACTCTAGGGGCGAATCTACTCTCTTGTCTTTTCTGGTTTCTAGAAATTTTCTGCCATCCTTGGCTGGTGACTTCCATCTTCAAAGCCAGCAGTGACTAGTTGAGTCTCTCCTATCATATCACTCTGACACTGACTTTGGGATTACACCTTGGCCAATCCTAGAAACCCTTCCTAATCTAATAAGATAGTTAGCGACCCTATTTCCAGTTGTTACCTTACATCTCCTTTGCCATGTAATAAGGCAATAATAATCACATGTGTCTGGGTATTAAGAGTGGTTATCTTTGGAGAACCACTATTTGTCTCAACACAGGAGAGTTTGTGGGTCCTTGGATTTAGTTGATTGTACTTCCCTTGCCAGATCTTAACACTTCCCTTTCTTATCTTTCCCTCTTCACATTCCGGTTGCCAAAGAGCACTTCTGGCTTCCTTTCTCCTTCTTTATTTTCCCAGAAGTTAAGTCTTTCAGTGATGGCCCCTTTACATCATGCCTGTGCTTTTATATCTTCCATACTTTGAAGTCTCTTCCCTGTAGACCTTGCTTTGATTTCAATGAACACTTTTATATGTTTCTGATTTTGGATGGACTTATTCTTTCTGGTGATGGATGAGGTCAACTTGAGCCCCTTTTCTTTTCCTGTACTCCCCAGAATTTTCCTTGGTTTGCCCTAGAGTCTTGCAGTGGGTTAAGGGCTGAGGTTGGCACAAAAGAGACACCCCAAACATTTTCATTCACAGTTATTTTGAAGTTTCTCTAGTCTCCGTTTTCAAGGTCTACTGACAATAACGGTTTTCTTTAGACATACCTCTCCCTTCTGTTTTGTCTTAAATTATTTTTGGAGGAAGTATTAGGAGGCTGGTAGTAGGCCACTATCATTGCCTAAAGCTACCCACAAGTTCTATATTTTCTTGGTTCCACAATATTGACAAAATACTCAATTGCACTGAAAAGTATTTTGGATGGTAGTAATGAAAAAAAACTTCATGTTCCAAGTTACTGGCACTCCTTATTTTAAAGACCTGACAGTGAAAGTTTAGAAAAACAAAGCAGAAGTATTTGTTCAAAGTTAATTATCTAATAGCATGTTTGCTCAACTTTTCTTGACTGATATTATTCAATCTGGAAGTTGTCAAAAACTTCTGTTAGTTTAAACCTTAATTGCTTTGTGGGCATATCAAAAGTAACTTATAGGAGCTGGTGCTGTGGCGTAGCAAGTAAAATAGCAGCTTGCAGTGCCAGCATCCCATATGGACGCAGGTCTGGGTCCCGGCTGCTCCAGTTCCAATCCATCTCTCTGCTATGGCCTGGAAAAGCAGTAGAAGATGGCTCAAGTCCTTGGGCCCCTGCACCCATGTGGGGGACCTGGAAGAAACTCCAGGTTCCTGGCTTTGGATCGGCTCAGCTATAGTCATTGTGCCCATTTAGGGAGTGAATTGGTGGGTGGAAGACTTCTCTCTTTCTCTTTCTCTCTTTCTTTTTCTCTGTCTCTGCCTCTGCCTGTCTGTTACTCTGACTTTCAATTAAATAAATAAAACTTTAAAAAAAGATAGAGAACAAAAATCTCTTAAAGTACCTTATAATTTTGAGATAATAGTTTTTTTTTTTAAATCAGCCTTGTTAGTGATTGCAAACATGCTGTTCTATCTTCATGAGATGAAAGTGCTTTGATCAGAAGAAGGACTTGTATTTTAACAGAATCACTCTGGGTATTGGGTTTGAGGACACTGCAGGGCATTATGGCCTGAAGCAGAAGACAGAGGCAATCATTGTTTTTTTTTTTTTTATTTAATAAATGTGAATTTACAAAGTGCAACTTTTGTATTGTTGTGGCTTCCCCCCCCAACCTCCCTCCCTCCCGTGACCCTCCCCTCTCCCACTTCCTCTCTCACCCCGCCCTTCAACCAGTTTCATTTTCAATTACCTTCATATACAGAAGGCAATCATTGTAATGAAACTACTAATCCATGAGGAGTCTCACAGCAGGCTAGTGGCCATGAAAGGTAAAAGGGCAGACCATTGTTTCTTCCTTTAATTGTTAGATATTATCTATACATCTTCATGGTATCCAATATGAGATTTCAGTACATTTATTGATGAACTCAAAACTTAAGCTGTCTTTCATCTCAAACATTTATTTTTTTATAAGAAATAATTCTCTTTTCTATTTTGAGTTATATGTATATAACTATATATATGATATATATGTATATATATGAGTTATATGTATATAACTATATACAATATATTTGTGCATACATTTCAATCATATATGGTAATACATATACAATCAATTTCCCTGCAATAAAACACCAAAGTTTTTGTTTTTTACCATATCTAATACCTTTTTTAAAATTGAAAGTACATAAATTTCAGGTATTTCATATATACAGATTTGGGAACATGGTAATACTTTCGATCCCACCATGTCTCCTGTCCACACTCTGATCCTTCCTATCTTATTCTCTATCTTAATTTTTACAATGATTTAATTTCAGTTTACTTTATTAAAAGATTTATTTATTTATTTGAAAGTCAGAGTTACACAGAGAGAAGGAGAGGCAGAGAGAGGTCTTCCATCCACTGGTTCATTCCCCAATTGGCCACAATGGTGGAGCTGCACTGATTTGAAGCCAGGAGCCAGGAGATTCTTCCGGGTCTCCCACGTGGGTGCAGAGGCCCAAGGACTTGGGCAATCTTCTACTGCTTTCCCAAGCCATAGCAGAGATCTGGATCAGACGTGGAGCAGCCAGAACAAGAACCAGCGCCCATATGGGATGCCAGCACTGCAGGCGGCAGCCTTACCTGCTACACCACAGTGCCAGCCCCTCAGTTTACTTTATACTCATATTTTTACTCTTACACTAAGTTAAGTGTTCAACAAACAGTAAGAAGAAAAAAGATCCTCAACAGTAGAGACAAGGGTTGTAAACAATCATCGAATCTCAAAATGTGAATTTCACTCCTTTATATTACATTTTTGATACTCTGTTAGTTACTACAGATTAGGGAAAACATACGGCATTTGTCTTTTTGGGACTGGCTTATTTCACTAAGCTTAATGGTTTCCAGTTGCATCCATTTTTGCAAAAGACAGGATTTCTTCTTTTTTTTTTTCCCAGAAGAGTAGTACTCCATAGTGTATATATACCATAATTTCTTTATCCAGTCAACAGTCGATGGACATCTGGGTTGATTCCATATATTAGCTATTGGAAATTGTGCTGCAATGAACATGGGAGTACAGATCACTTTTTCATATGCTGATTTAATTTCCCTTGGGTAAATTCCCAGGAGTTTGATTGCTGGTTCATATGAAAGAGCCTATTTTCAGTTTTTTGAGGTATTTCCATACCATCTTCCACAGTGGCTGCACCAGTTTACATTCCCACCACTCATGGATTAGGGTACCTTTTCCCCCACATCACTGCCAGCATTTATGGTTTGTTTATTTCTGTATGAGAGCCATTCTAACAGGTGAAATTTTGACTTGCATTTCCCTGATGGCTAGTGATTCTGAGCATTTTTTCATTTGTCTGTTGGCCATTTGAATTTCCTCTTTTGAAAAATGTCTGTCCAAGCCCTTTGCCCATTTCTTAACTGGATTGTTTCATTTGTTGTTGAGTTTTTTTAGCTCTTTATAGAATCTAAGGTATTAATCCTTTATCAGCTGCAGAATTTGCAAATAGTTGCGCCCATTTTGTCAGTTACCTCTTCACTTTATTGAGTGTTTCTTTTGTAGTGCAAAAAGTTCTCAGCTTGATACAATCCCATTTGTCTATTTTGGCTTTGTCTATTTCTAAGGTCTTTTCCAAGAAGTCTTTGCCTATGCCAATGTCTTGCAGAGTCTCCCCAATATTCTCCTCTAACAATCTGATGGTATCAGGACATAGATTTAGGTCTTTGATCAATTTAGAGTTGATTTTTTTATAAGGAGTAAGACAGGTGTCTTGTTTCATACTTCTCCGTGTGGAGATCCAATTTTCCCAGTATAATTTGTTGAAGAGATTTTCCTTTCTCCAGGGATTGAGTTCAACTCATTTGTCAAAGATTAGTTGGTTGTAGATGCATGGATTGATTTCTAGAGTTCCTATTCTGTTCCATTGGTCTACATATTTGGCTATGACTTTGTACCCAGTAAAAGCACTCTCTCCCAGGCTCCTTCCCCTACTCTTCTGGGTCCTTGGCTACCACTATTCTGCTCTCTTGTTCTATGGGCTCAGCTTTGTTAGAGTCCATGTCTGAATGAAATCAGGCAGCATTTGTCTTTCTGGATTATTTCACTTAACCTTATGATCTCCAGATATATTCATGTTGCCACAAAATAAGATTTTGTCCTTTTTATGGATGAAGATTATTCTGTTGTGTACATATATCACATTTTCTTATTTCATGCATGTCTATGGTTACTTTGATTAATTAGATATCCGGCTATCATGAACACTGCTGCAATCAACATGAAAATGAAACATATCTTTGATACACTGATTTCACTTTCTTCAGCAATATAAGCTGTAGTGGTTTGCTGTATCATACAGTTTTCTATTTTTAAAAATTTTGAGTACCCTCCATAGTATTTATCATAGAGACTGTATTAATATGCCTTTAAAGGTGGTCAAATTCTTAATATATTTTGAAGGTAGAGCTTTTAGGAATTCATGAGGAATTGGATATGGTATTTGAGAGAGTGGCTGAGGATAATTCACGATTTGGGGCTTGAAAGATGGGAGGATATAAGAGCAGATGATTTGGGCAGGAATTTTAGAAGATTATTTCTACAATATTAAGACTGAGACACGTAAAAGGCATTCAAGGAGAATTTCAAGCAGGCTGATGAATATATCAGTCTGAGATTCAAGAAAGAGAGAGAAGTCCAGGTAAGAGGTATGAATTTTGGAGTTATTAGCATATAGATGGTTTTAGAGCCATGAAACTCGATCAGATCGATACTTAAGTGACTTAAAAGAGAAAGAAGCCCAAGGACTGAGCTCAGGGCACATGGGTGTTAAGACATAGGTGGGGGGGAGGGGATGTGTGGGGAACAGCAAAAGAGATCATAAAGTAAAGAGAAAATCTGTGGAGTGTGGAGTTCTAGAAGCCAAATGAAGAGTGTTTAAGAAAAGGAAGTAACTCAGTGTTTAAAATTCAGCAGCTGGATTAAGGAAATGACCATTGAGTTTAGTAACCTGTATGCCACTAGTGACTTAACAAAATGTAGTTGCAGTGGAGTACTGGGGTGAAACATTCGAGTGAGTTCAGGATTCATTGGGAAGAGAATTAGGGGTGGCAGGTGTGGACAACACATTCCCCTCGTGCTATCATACATGTAAGGCAATCTGTTGGAATGGAAGCTGAAGGGAGAAGCAAGCCAAAGAGTGATTTTACTTGTTGTTTTGATTGGGAGAATAGTACAGCACGTTTATATCCCTGTGGGAATGACCTACTAGAGAGGAAAAAGGGATGGCACAAGAGGCAGAGAATTTCTGCAATGATGGCATTGAGCAAAGATAAAGGGGGTAGGTTCTAGTCCACCCAGGAAGATGGAAACTCTGATAGGGCATATTTGTCAAAGAGAGGAAAGCAGAGTAGGTGGATAAATGCAAGATGGCACTCTGTGGAAATTCTTTTCTTACTCTTGAGATGAGAGTTGGGATGGAGGCAGAGAACAAGTAAGTCAGAAGGAAAAGGAGGTCTAAAAGTCACCTAGGGGATTTGAAGTCCAATAGAGGATGGATCCAACACTCCAGCATGGTTGCAAGACAACACCCCACAGTGAATGGTTATATGTTTCATAGCGAAATCACTCAACACAATGGTGTGTTTTTCTTGAACAACATTCTGCTGAGCAGATGTAAGTGCAGGTAAGTGAGGAACTGGTAGTGTATGACAGAAACCTTTTAAAACATTATGAAGACTAGGCCCTATTCACGGTCACATAACCTCACTTATTTGGTTGGAGAAGAGGTATAAATTGGATTTTTTAAAAGCACTCAAGATGATTCTAAACTAAGAGTCAAGCCACTTAGGTAATATACATCTTTCACCTGAAGTAGGTGGGACATGGAGAAAAGGTTGTGGGTTAATAAGATAAAAAGGTAAATTAACATAAAAATATAGGTTAAGAAGAGGTATGATTTGTTTATTTTATCTAGTTCATTTTTAGATAATCCTAGTCTAGAATTTTTGCAGTTGTGAAAATTCCTATGATGTTTAGTAAAGATTAAAGGAAATGTATGTTTCTCATCTCTTGCCTAATCACAAATATAATGTCCAGAAAATTAAAATGTAGTATTTTATGGGTTTCATAGTTTTCAAAAATTATTCTGACTTGGTGTGGGTGTTGTGCACAGCATGTTAAACTGCTGCTGTGATGCCCACATCCCATTTGAGTCCAGCTTCCTGTTCATGGATCCTGGGGGACAGAAGATCACAGCCTAAGTGTTGGGGCCCTGCCACAAGTCAGAGACCTGGGTGGAGTTTCAGGCTCCTGGCTTCAGCCTGGCCCAGTCTTGGATTTTGAAGGCATTCAGGGTGTGAACCTTCAGATGGAAATCTCTCTCAATGTCTGCATGCTTTCTCCAGCTCTGTCTTCCAAATAAAAAAAAATTTTTAAACTAACCAGTATAGAAACAAATCAATTTGTGAGTCTTTAGCAAAATATGTTAAATTATATTTTTGGCAAGGATATTTCTTGCTAAGTTTGAGCCCGAAGCATTTTGGGTGTATGGTGGAAGTTCTGAGAGAGACAGTATGGAAGAGAGTATGTTTTCAAATGAAACACATTTAGAAAACTGCTGAAAACTTTTTAGTTGATAGCTGGATTATTACTGTGCAAATCAAAAAGAATGCAAAGGAAAACTTGATGCTTTTTTTCCAAGATATGCCAGATATTTTGTTTTGAAATTAAATTTTGAGTGCAGTGATTTCCTATATATCATATTCTCTGAAGCAATAAAAATTATAAAACAGTTTGCTGTACTTTTGGTGAACAGCAGTATCTCAGTCCTTAAAAGCACAGATAACACTTTTCTATTTTGGGGAAAGGAGATACGCATGTCACAGGCTTAGACAGGTTTCATTTTATCAGCTCATGAAGTTAGCAACTCACAGTACTCTATATGCATAGGAAACATTCTGAGCAGAACTGTTGGACCAGTAAATGAGTACACAGTATAATGTGATATTCTTTCCATTTTATGTGAAAAGGCATGAAAACTTACTTTAGAAAAAAAATCTATTTTTTTCTTGTTATGAACTGGGTACAATTCCCGGCCTTCAGTTCAAAGGCTTTTTATTTGAACAAAGTTCAAGCAGGAATTAGATATCTTCCCTTTTGTTTCCACTGCTAGTTCTGAAACCATAGAAGGGAAGCAAGAAATCAAACACTGAGGGACATATTGCATGGGTACCACTTCAACAAAACTGATGCCAGATGCAAACTCAAGAAATAATGGAACTGGAAACAGCAAACATACCAGGGATGCAAAGGATGTGTATTCCCTCTGCTGTCATTTATACTTTTGTAGTCAAGATCTCAGTTGTACCACAATTGAGACAACTCCATGGAAACAATGTCCGGTGTGCATGCTGCTTCAGAGGCACAGGAATACCTTTGCTGAACTCTGAATAATTGGTAACCATACCTCCTAAAGGGCCCTGTTGCTAGGCAACAGCTTGTTTCCTTGGTCACAATGAATCCATGGAAGACCCCCAAAAGAGGCTGCAGAATCTTGGAGGACAGCTCTTCATATCCCCTCCTGGGAACATGATGAAGAATGTCTTCAGAAAAATAGATTTATGAAGGCAAGAGGATATTTTTGCACCTGCAAGACATGTCGGAAAGGTAGGAAAATAAAATTAAATGTGATCTTTGTCATTACTAGAGAGAAAACAGAAAACAGGAAGCCTAGAAAGTGTTACCAGACTATATTTCATTTAAAGATGTTAAGTCATGCAGTATGCACTACTGATGGCAGTTGCTTTGAGAAAGAAGCATATCCAACCACCACTCTTTCTCTTGATCCCATGCAACTGGTTACAAACGCAATGCAATTTCTGTGATCACTGTTGTAAGAGAGAGAGAGGTAGACTTACTCTTTTAATAACGGTAAGTCTATAGATATACAGAGCTCTTTATGAAAGCATGTGTAGGCTTCATGGGGGCAACAGATAAGACAGCTAACAGGAAATAGCTATTAGTGTTAACCGGTTAACTTTAAATGAAATTACTATCACGAAAGCAAGACTTGAACTAGCTCATTAAAGCCACAAATCCAAAAGAAAAATTTTTAAGCCACAAATCGAATTAAGTAAGAGGCCAAAACCCTGTTTCCTTCCTTCAAAACTTAGCAGTTTCCTTTCTCAAAATATGATGATAATTAAACAATACAAAATTAAGGGGTTTACGGGTTCCTCAAAATTTTTTCCTTATTTTGCCTTTGTGTATTACCTGGCTCTCACCTTTAAAAACATGAGATTTATAGCTCCAGTTCTCAGGATTTTCACACTGTGGTTTCATTAAGCGTATGGAACTTATTAACAGCTTCCTTCTACTGCCAATGGTGAAGCATTGGAGGATGCTTAGGTAGGGGATCAGAGGCTGAAGGAGTAAGAGAAATTCTCTTTTGTTAGCCCATGATGCCACCTCAAGTGTGAAGTTATTGTATCGATTTTAATGTGAACAACTCAGTGTCATAATTTAGAGAAACTGGTGCATAAAACAATAGATTTTAAATAGGTAGAAGTTCTTTGTAGAATTGTAAGCCTCACTTTTTTCCCACTTGGTAAAACTTGTAATACTCTGTACCAAACTGATCTTTATTTGTGAGCACTGTATAAAAGGTTTTTTATTATAAGAATTGTTATTTTTTCAATTAGTAAGCCTTTAGAAAATGATTTTAGAGACAGCATAAAAAGTTGCATTCAAGGTGTAATTTAAATTTCTACCTTCAAAGTTTTAAAGGGGAGGGAAGAAAGAAAATATGGGAAAAAAGGAAGAAAGAAAGGGGAAAAAAGGAAAGAGGGGGAGGAAAGAAAAAATGTTTCTTAGTCATGGTATTTTTTCAATCTCATTATTTAACATCATGAAAGAAAAACCTTATTCATACCATTTTGCCAAAATAGAATCACTCTCATTTGGAGTTTCATAGTTTTATTTCTGCTCCCAAGACTTACTTCAATGAACACAAATTATCTTTTTGTTTCTATGTTCTTCTCTCTTATGGAATTGTATGTCCTTAACTTTTCAAAGGTCTAACAACATACAGAGCAGTAGATATCCCGTAGCGGCCATTTGGGGAGTGAACCAACGGAAAGGAAGACCTTTCTCTCTCTCTCTCTCTCTCTCTCTCTCTCTCTCTCTCTCTCTCTCTCTCACTGTCTAAATCTGCCTGTGGGGAAAAAAAAAAGAAAAGAAAATTTTCAAAGCATAAGCTATATATGTTGTTACCTTCAAGTTCTAAAAACTAGTAAATATAATTTTTAAGAGATAAAGATATTTTAGTCTTTCTATCTTCACTGCTTCTGGGATGGCAATATCTCTCTTGGTTCTATAAATGTCAGCAAAGCCATTAGCAACTATTGAAGCTTTCCTTCTGGAGAAACTTTGTAGATGGTTTTGTTCTTTTAACTTTGTTGTACCTTGATTCAGGAACCTATTGAACTTCATAAGAATGTGCATGGGGCTGAAATAACAAGGAGATGTTAAAATTAGAAGAATAAATACTGGATCATATACAGTCACAATCTGATTCATGAAGGTTGAAGGAGAATAAAATTATAGTTGCAAAATTTTTTCAACTTTTATTTAATAAATATGAATTTCCAAAGTACAACTTTTGGATTATAATGGCTTTTTCCCCCCATAACCTCCCTCTCACCCACAACCATTCCATCTCCCACTCCCTCTCCCACCCCATTCCTCAAAACGATTCATTTTCAATTATTTTTATATACAGAAGATCAACTTAGTATATACCAAGTAAAGATTTCAGCAGACTGCACCCATACAAACACACAAAGTATAGAGTACTGTTTGAGTAGTCGTTTTACCATTAATTCCCGTAATTCAACATATTAAGGACAGAGATCCTACATGGGGAGCAAGTGAACAGTGACTCCTGTTGTTGATTTAACAATTGACACTCTTATGTATGACATCAGTAATCACCTGAAGCTCTTGTCATGAGCTGCCAAGGCTATGGAAGTCTCTTGAGTTCACAAAATCTAATCTTATTTTGACAAAGCCATAGTCATAGCGGAAGTTCTCTCTTCCCTTCAGAGAAAGGTACCTCCTTCTTTGATGGCCCATTCTTTCCACTAGAATCTCATTCACAGAGATCTTTAATTTAGGTCATTTTTCTTGCCACAGTGTCTTGGCTTTTGATGTCTGAAATACTCTCAAGGACTTTTTAGCCAGATCCGAATGCCTTAAGGGCTGACTCTGAGGCCAGCCTGCTGTTTAGAAGACATCTGCTATTCTATGAGTCTGCTGTGTATCTTGCTTCCCATGTTGGATTGTTCTCTCCTTTTTAATTCTGTCAGTTAGTATTAGCAGACACTAGTCTTGTTTATGTGATCCCTTTGACACTTAATCCTGTCATTATGAGCAATTATGAACGTAAACTGATCACTTTGACTAGTGAGATGGCATTGATACATGCCACCTTAATGGGATTGAATTGGAATCCTCTGGCACATTTCTAGCTCTACAATTAAGGGTAAGTCCGAGTGAGCATGTGCTAAACTGTACGTCTCTCTTTTTCCCACTCTTATAGCAAATTTTTTTAAATTAAGATTTATTGTGTGGTTTTGGAATAAAAAACTTAAATACTTTAAGATGTTTCTGTTGAAATTCTAGGCTTTGTGATAACAGAAATATTTTTGGAATATCTATAAATCAGTTTTTCATAATAATTTATTGATATTCTTATGTATTCAATGTGTGAATTTAGTTCTAGGAAGTTAGAGCTATCATATCAGCAAGTAGTAATGATGTTCAAATTTAAAAGCCTCATATACCTAACTTGCCAACCAGCAACTTATAATATAAAATTTTTCCTGATTCTATAAGAACTTGATTGAAAGCATTCTGTATTATCTCATTAAAATGTTTAACATGAAGATACTTGCTTTACAAAAGAATACAATCTATGCATGGGAGGAGCAGGAATTATGGGTGTTAAAAAATAGGGGTCAGCACCATAGCATAGTGGATAAAGCAACCACTTGATATGCAGATATTCAATTCCTGGCTGCTCCACTTCCAATCCAGTTCCCTGCTGGTAGTCTGGAAGAAGCACCAGAGGATGGTTCAAGAGCTTGGACCCCTGCCACCCACTGACAGACCAGATGAAGCTCCTGGCTTCAGCATGGCTCTGCCCTGGCCTTTGTGGCCACTTGGGTAGTGAACCATTGGATTAAAGATTGATCTCTCACTCGTTCCTTCTCTCTGTAACTCTTTCAAATACATACACAAATCTCTCTTTAAAAAAACTGAAAGATAAAAGAATAGTTTAAGAAAGCAAAGGCTGAACTTATATCTCCTTTCATCAAAATTTAATGCAATAGAGTTCAGAGTAATTTTCTTCTAGGCCATGTCTCAGTGCAAACTGTTGAAATCTTTACTTAATATATACTAAATTGATCTTCTGTATATAAAGAGAATTGAAAATGAATCTTGATGTGAATGGAATGGGAGAGGGAGTAGGAGATGGGAGGGAAATTATGGGGGGAAAAAGCCATTGTAATCCATAAGCTGTACTTTGGAAATTTATATTTATTAAATAAAAGTTAAAAAAAGAAATGCTTGGTTTTCTCAAGATCTCACTGGATTTGAGAACACTTTTCAATATTTTTGGGAGGGGAGATGAGATTTGATAGAAGAGAGGGTGTTTTGCAAAGTGAAAAATAAGTCTGAGCTTTCCTTCCTTCATTCCTTTCTGCGATAAAGCTGTCATGATAAAGCAGTGAGTATATAAACGGAACATTTAGAAATTGAGTTGTATTTAATACTATTTTGACAACCTTTTATGTCTTAAAGGAGCCTTCCGGTCTGTATGACGTGAATCCAATGTCATTTCATTCAAATCCAGTGCTCAGCTTCCCCTCAAGAACCAGGACACCTGCCACCTCCTCCTTCACTAGACTTCCACAGTTACGTAATCACGGGTTTGACATTTAATTAAACAGATAGCACCCGTTGCAGCAGACGATGTATGAAGCTTGTGGAGTTGTGATTGTAAGGGACGTTGCGATCTTCTGGTGGAAGGTGCTCGTGAGCCGATGTCCTCTTACGGTTGTTTTCCATCAGGCAGTCTCGGTGCTCCTGACTCCGTCTTGTTAGCTGGTCCACACTTTTCAAAACCGAGAATAGATGGCCAATTCCGATCATGCCGCCTATTTTAAAGACTCTATAAATCATGGCTGGCGAATGCCGTACAGTGTTAGCCATGACATCCTCTCCATGGCAGCTTTATATTAGAACATTAATAAAATAAATTCCGCTTTCATAAGAGTTTAGATTTGTAATTTATGATAACTGTTTGTTCACCACAGGCAGAAAGATTAAGAATGAGTAAACCAATATACTAACTAAACTGCATATGTCGGTTTTTATGGGAGGGAGAAGGGGAGTTAGGAGTGGGTTATAAAAACAGCTTGATATTATCTGCCAGGGTGTTCTCACAGGTTCTGCTGCTGAAGGCTGAATTTTTGCTTTCAGTAAATAACTGCTCAAATTTAAAGGTTCTATTAACCTGTGCAATTATTTTTATGTGGTTAAGCAGAACAATCAGAATAGGGCAAAATCAATGTTAATGATTTTTCTTAATAAAAACTGCGCCATAATTATGATAGAGCTCTATAATCACTTAAAGAAGCACAGAGCTTGTTCGATTCTTACTTGAATCCTAGTGATTAGGAGCACTTGGTACCATGTAGATGTGGCTTCAGCAACTTACCTCACCTCTCTCTGTCTCATTTATAAAATCAAAATAATAATAGTTGATTGGAATGATTAAATGAATTAGTTCATATGAAGCTCATAGTACACTGCCCAGCACATGGTAAATAGTCAATAAACATAAACTATAAAATTAATATGTTAGTAAGAGTAGTAGTTATCATTGGAGCAAGAACATTACAAAACAAAACATAACAAAATCCTATCACTAAGTCAGAGTCCATGTCAACTTCCGAGTGAATGTTAAAGGTGAGGAAAATCTTTCTTATCATCTTTAATAAGACGTTTTATGATCTTGAATAATCAGGAGTACAAGTGCCTGATCCAGGCCTGGAGCTCCAGTTCTTGCAGTGTTGACGTTAGTGATGTGCATGTTAAGACTGCACACGGATCAGAGGTTTGGGTTAGCGATATAATCTGAAAGATGTGCTGTTTTTTCTTTTCTTTTTTAAACTAAAGGAATAGAAATAATCTTGTTTGGCTGAGTTCATCTACAGAGCAGAGAGCAGAAAAGTCCCACATGGAATTTATAAAAGAAGTCATGGAGCAAAAAGGATTTTGAGAATCTTCCAGAGGATTTTACAGACCCTCCCAGCACATGGTCCTTATCACTACAACCTGGAGTAGAGCCCAGCTGTAAAATAAGAATGCAAAGGAAGGAAGTAGGTATTAGGGCCCACAAAGAGATCTTACCTCCAGAAACAATCAGACTAGTTATCTACTGATTAGAGTCTTTTTAGTTGATACTCATAATCGTTCTTGAATTCATTCTTCAACGTGTTAGGAAAAACATGACAGAAAGGATGTCAGCTATCTACTGAAGTGTGTTACCGAAGTTTCAATTGCCTTCTTTTATTAATAGATGCGTAGTCATTAGCAGGACAATGTCACAAAGAGTTGTCTAGTTGAAACCAGAAATAAAGCTGATGTATTCTAAGATGATTAGATGATTTTAATTTACTCTTTTTTATAGAAAACCTTTATTTAATAAATATAAATTTCGAAAGTATGACTTTGGATTATAGTGGTTCACTTACTCAAATTTAATTTCACCTTGCAGCTGCTGTAGCACTATGCCAAAAGGTATAGCCAAATTCTGTCAATTGGACCTTTCTTATCAGATTTTTTTTTTATTTGAAAGTCAGAATTACACAGAGAGAGGAGAGAAAAAGAGAGAGAGGGAGAGAGAGAGAGAGGCCTTCCATCCGATGGTTCACTCCTCAGATGGCCACAATTGCCAGAGCTGTGCCAATCCAAAGCCTGGAGCCAGGAGCTTCTTCCCAGTCTCCCACGTGGGTACAGGGGCCCAAGGACTTGGGCCATCCTCTACTGCTTTCCCAGGCCATAGCAGAGAGCTGGACAGGAAGTGGAGCAGCTGGGTCTCAAACCAGAGCCCATATAGGATGCCTGCGCTTCAGGCCAGGACGTTAACCCACTGCACCACAGTGCCGGCCCCAGATTTTTTAATTATGGGAATACTTTTCTATGTTCTACTTTAGAGAGATTGTATAAGCAAAACAAGACCTTTTCTCATACTTTAGGTTAAAAACAAGTCAAAGGAAGGCTTCTAGATCATTCTATTCAGACGACCCAACACCATATAACCATCACTGGAGTTTGCAACCACAAGATACCAGTTTCTGAAGAAAGATTAGGCCATGCTTGGGATCTTTGTTTTCCTGGTTTCATTTTGGAAGAAAATGGTGGTATATTTCAACAAACACAATGAACTAAAAAAGTCAGTTAGGCATTTGTCCCCTGTTGTTCCTTGGTATTTTACTTCCCCTTGAATTTTTTTTTGCACTTGTTGACCCAAACTCTTGGTACAGATAGCAGGATATACCTGTTTGGGAAACAATACAAAGAAAATTTAATACCCCTCTTCTAATGTTTGTTAATTTGTTTTTATGATAAGATATTTTTTGGCATATTCAAGAAATAATATCCAAAATGTGAAACAATTACTCAAGTGGGAAAGATATGAGAGGAATATATTTCCTGCCTGATTTTTTCACATAATTAAGACCAAATACTTGATTTTAGTGGTAGATGGAGAAATAAATTTTCTCTCTGAAAATAGGATATTATTGTTATTGCTACTTTTAATGGCATGGTGCTGTTATTTTTAGAATATGATGCTAATTTTAGTAAAGAGTGCTGTTTTACAATATAATGGCTATGCTCTCAGTTAGTAAGTGAAAACTGAATCTTCATGAAGGCAGCATCAATATATAAGATACAGTAGTTTATTGTAAACAAATTGCTATAGAGACATAATAATCGTGCTGTAAAGTATGGAATAATTTATCTTAAGATTCTTTGAGCCTGGAAAATAATCTATCAAGAAAAGCAGGAGGCCAGAAATATAGAGTGGCATGATTTTAGTTTTACTTACACAAAAAGCATCTTTAGATATTATTTTCAAATCATTGGCTAAAATAATGTACAACACTAACTACAGAAAGAAAAACTTAACAACTATTGTTGAGAGGAAAAGAAAAAGTATAGGAAAATAATGAACAGTGATCAAGATTCACACAGTAGAACAGAAAAAAATGCTGTATCTCAACAGTATAAAAATGGGAATACAGGGGTGGGCGTTTGGTGCAAAGGTTAAGATGACACTCGGGATGCTGACCATCGGTCTTGGAGTCCCTGGGTTTGAATCTTTGCTTCACTTGCAATTTCGGCTTCCTGCTAATGTGCACCCTGGAAGGCAGCAGGTGGTGGTGCAAGTGGTTGGGTCCCTGTCATCCACATCCAGGAGGCTTTAACTTGGCCCAGCCCTGGCTTTTATGAGCATTTGGGAGTGAAATCTCTCTCCCTCTCTTTGCTATTGTGACTCTTTAGGAATGAACTTCCAACACAAGAGCTGAACCCCTTAATATCGTACAAACAAATATGCATGTGTAGATGTGTGTGTACTATTCAATTTCTCTTTTTCTAAGACTCTGTCTACACAGACACCCTACCTTTGAGGAAAATTTGTCTAAAATGACTATTAGCCAACACACACATACATACATACACAACAAAATAAAAAAAGAGATAGTTGGAACTATGGCAAGATGGAGAAGTTCTTTCCAAATCTAGTTAAAATCCCAGAGTATAATTTACCTCTCCCACAAATGGAAAAGTTTGTGCTTTATCTTGTGGTTGTTTCAAACAAGGGTATTTGCATTTCAAGCCTTTAAATGAGGTGTGTAATCCCTTCAAGCATTTTCTTCTACTCAGATCCTCAGGTTGGAATGAGAGTAGTCTGGAGATTTGTCCATCTGCTTCATCGTGCGACCCTACTCCCAGTGGGGCTCATCAGCGGTCGGCTCTGTCAAGCAGAATATTCCATCTACGTTCAGACTCTGGAGTATCATCCTTGGTAAATGTTTTTAAAAAGCTCTTTAAATATGATATGTTCATAAAAAGGATGCATCTTATATTTAACATTTTTTTGGACAGGCAGAGTTAGACAGTGAAAGAGAGAGAGAAAGAGAGAAAGGTCTTCCTTTTTCCATTGGTTCACCACCCTCCCAAGTGACCGCTATAGCAGGTGTGCTGCGCAGATCCAAAGCCTGGAACCAGGTGCATCTCCTGGTCTCCCATGTGGGTGCAGGGCCCAAGCACCTGGGCCATCCTCCACTGCACTCCCGGGCCACAGCAGAGAGCTGGACTGGAAGAGGAGCAACCAGGACACAACCTGGCGCCCCAACTGAGACTAGAACCGGGGTTGCCGGCGCCGCAGGTGGAGGATTAGCCTAGTGAGCCACAGCGCCAGCCTATATTTAACATTTTAATATAAATGTATTAGCTTCCTAAACCTTCCCTTTTGCTTGTCTATGGCAAATGAAAGTTTGATAGTGCAGTCCCAAGAGGAAAAAGAAAGAAATGGAGGTAGAGGAAGGAAGATCACAGAGGAGAAAAAAGGGAAGAGAAAAGATAATGAATGACCAGGGTATATGTTTGGCCTAGCATTAAGAAACTGGTTAAGATGCTTGCGTCCCACATCAGTATACCTGGGTTTGATTCTTGGCTGCTCCTTGCGAGTTCAGCTTCTCACCACTGTATTTCTGAATATATGAGTCAAATGAAACTAAGCACACTAGCATTAAAAATATCTGTTGAACCAACAGCTTAATCAATTGGTCCATTAGAATTAAAAGGGAGAACAAACAGGGGTAGATACCAAAATTCGCAGATTCCTCAGGAAGAAACCACCATGCTGTACCATATTTATTTATAACCTTACATAGAAAAGAAGACATGAAATGGCTCCTATAATTTCAGGAATTCCAGAATCAGTAACTTCTTTTAGAAACAAACAGGTTATACTTTTGTACAAATTTACATGTCAGATGAAAAATGAAAGCTCTCTTCCTAAATACAATTTTACCTTAGATATTTTTTTCTCTTTAGCCAGCACAAGCTTCATAAAATACAATGGGTTGTGGCAGCCCCAGGAAATTTAACTCTTAAGAAATTTTTATTTGATGAGAGAAGCAAGAAAATAAAACTTCCTAAAGCACATAACATCTTAAAAAGAAAATCTTCCATAAACATGAGAGCTGAACAAACCAAGAAGAGGTCCGGGGCTGTCTTCCTTAATAATCTAAAATTTATGTGTGTTTATGGGTTTTTTTAAAGATTAGTTTGAAAGGATGAATCAATCCCTTGAAATCACATTAGCAATCTTCAGAATGGCTTAAAGAATTGCTCAAGACTTAATTAAAATGTAGTGTTACTATTAATAAGCTAGAGAAATCTTGTTACCAGTTCTATTTTTTAAATTATAGATATTGGAATATTAGCTCAAACAAGATCACTGAATGAGTAAGTAATGAAACTAAAAGGTCAAATTTTATTGAATTATTCTTGAAATATTATTTGAAACTCACTTATCCCCAATTTATTTGGAAGCAGCCTTTTCCAAGTTCTTCACTCCAGAAGGCACTAGTCTTAGGTGTTGCTCCAAGAATAAAAGTTTTCATGGTTTGAAAGTTCGAGGGAACACTTTGTGGTATAGACTCACTGGTATTATTAGTTTATTAAAGTTTCTGAAAAATCCTGTAGTAAAGAGAAATGCTTAACTTGGTTTAATCCTGGGTCTAACTTGGTTAAAGGCAGAAAAAAACCTGTTTGGTTAGTTCCAAATTTACAGTTCAAGCAAACATTAAAACATACAGAACACTTCCCAGTGAGATAAACACAAGTGTTCCAAATACACCAATTGCATTTCTTTAAATATTTTGAGTTCATTTTTTAGAGAGTGTCCATATGTATGTGTTGGTTAACAGAAGAATAAATCTATGGTGTAATGTGTGTATTTAACATAATATTCTCTTTAGTATCATGACTTCTGTTTGTTTACTTGTGTTAAACGTTGAAACTATCATAAGCTATAAAAAATACTGGAATTTTTATCGATCACAAGCTCAGTATTAGTAATTAGTATAGTAATTAGTAAATAATATAAAAGCGCCACAAATATGACCTTGGCCCATATTTTGGTCAGTAATACGCTGTCTGAAACAAGAAAGATAATCAGCTCTGAAGCAATTTATTTAATGCTGGCTATATACTTTAAGAGAAATCTCAACGAATTAGAATGCTTCCCAAGAAGAACAGGCAGGATGTTTAATGGTCTACAAACCATAATTTGAAAGTAAAATTTGAATGACTTGGGAAGAAGAAAATAGCTGTTATCAAATACTTGTGGAGGGATACTTTTGCAGGGACTCAAAGAGGCATAACTTGTGCATTAAAGTTAGAGAAATTGAATAGTGAAAAGGGTCCATATAATGAGGATCTTAACAGTTAGCATTGTTGTGAAATGAAATGATATTCCTCGTGAGCTATCCAATAAATAAAAAAGGATGATTTCTCAGAGCTGATGTAAAGTAGATTCATGAATGGGTCCGTATGTTTATTTATGCTGCCATTTACCATCCAACATAAACCAGTTTCAAGTGCTGAGGGTCCCTAAGGTGACTAAGAGTACACTATTTAGATTGAAAACATGTGGCTTTCAGGAGCATACTATTAGATATTTGGAGTTTAACTTAACCAAATATTTGGGAAGGATTTATATTAATTTTCACAGAAGTAAATAAATTACATGTTGCCAGATGATACTTCTCTTATTATTTTAAAGCTCCCATCAGATTCCTGTAAGTATCTCACTTGGCACAAAATCGAACAACATGACATTCAAGGAAGTCAACTGCGTTGCCCAAGAGTAAGAGAAGGTAAGAGAGCAAATGTGTATATTCTTTGTGTACCTCTCTGGAGTAAAAGACAATGCTTTGGAGGTTGGCGCTGTGGCACAGCAGGTTAAAGCCCTGGCCTGAAGCGCCAGCATCCCATATGGACACCGGTTCTAGTCCCAGCTGCTCCTCTTCCAATCCAGCTCTCTGCTATGGCCTGAGAAAGCAGTAGAAGACGGCCCAAGTCCTTGGGCCCCTACTCCCATGTGGAAGACCCAGAAGAAGCTCCCGGCTCCTGGCTTTGGATCTGCGCAGCTCCGGCTGTTGCAGCCATCCATCTGGGGAGTGAGCCAGTGGGTAGAAGACCTCTCTCTCTGTCTCTACCTCTCTCTGTAACTCTGTCTTTCAAATAAATAAAATAAATCTTTTTTTTTAAAAAAAAGACAATGCTTTGGGTGAAAAGGAAATTATTTGAAGTTAGAAAAATTCCTTTTCCAAGACCATAAGGTTATGGATATAATTAAACCACTTTTAAAGCATATACATCATATATAAATAATTATACAACAAATATATTTACATATAATGTCCAAAGGCAGGAAAAGATGGATGTTCCAGCCCTAAAAAAAAGAACAAATTCATTTTTATATTTAATATAAAATATACTACATATATTTTCATTTATTATATTTCATATAATATACAACATATGTATGTAATTAATGTTCAGTGGCAAGTATTGGGAAAAAATAGAAACATAAAGAACAATCTTTAAATGAGGTATCCAGAAACAACCACTGTGACTTTTATTCCTATTTAGTCTTTTTTTTTTTTAAGATTTATTCATTATTTGAAAGAGAGAGTTACAGAGAGAGGGAGAGAAAGACAGAAAGGTATTCCATCTGTTGGTTCACTCCTCAAATGGCCACAATAGCCACAACTGGGCCAATCCTAAGCCAGGAGCCAGGAGCTTCTTCCAGGTCTCCCACATGGGTTCAGAGGCCCACACACTTGGGCCATCTTCTACTCCTGCCTCAGGCCGTAACAGAGAGCTGGATCAGAAGAGGAGCAGCCAGGAAACAAATCGGTCCCCATAGGGGATGCCAGAGCACAGAGGGAAGCCTAGCCCACTCTACCACAGTGCTGCCCCCCCCATTTAGTCTTAGTTATAAAGCAATAATACATTTATATGCATGTACACACACATATATGCACTTTAATATATAAATTTATTTCTTGAATTTTTTCACTTAACACATTATGAACATTTCTTTCACTGCATTAAATGTTATCCAAAACATGAGTTTAAAAGTTGCATAGTTTTCCATCATATGGATATTATTAAATGTATTTAAACAATGATCCTTATTGGAAGTTTGGTTTATTTATGATCTTTCACAGATGCAAGTAACACTATCACTACACCCGATGATTTTCAATTGATTTAATCCTATATTTGTTTTTTAAACAGAAGAATTTCTAAATGTATTTATTATTCAGGGTTCTCCAGAGAGGGACCAATAAGATAAAACACAAATATAAGATTTTATTACGAGAATTGACTCCCTTGACTATGGAGACCACGCGGTCCTGTGACATGCCAACTGCAATCTGGAGAAACAGGGAAGGGAAACCAGGCCGAAGAACTGTGATCCTGGAGTTCTGATGTCTGGGGGAAGGAGAAGACTGACGTCCCAGTTCTAAGGGGATGAATTCACCTTCCCTCAACATTTTTGTCCTGTCTGGGCCCTTATGGATTGGATGGCGCCCACTGACACTAGTCAGGGCAAATATTTAAACAGCCTGCTGATTCAAATTCTAACCTCTCCTGGAAACACCCTTACAATTGTGATGGCTAATGAGAGGTGCCAACTTGACTGAATTAAGGGTACCTAGATAGCTGGTACAGCATTGTTTCTGGGTACATCTGTGAGTGTGTTTCTGGAAAGGGTTGGCATTTGAATAAGTGAAACAAGTAAGGAAGATCTGCCTTCCCTCAATACAGGTGTGTGCCATCCACTATCAATTGACTGAGGACAAAAGTAGGACAAAAAAAGCAGAGAAAAAAGGGAGTTTACTCTCTCTTTTAGAGCTGGAACATCCATCTTCTCCCACCCTTGGACATCATAAATCCGGGTTCTCCAGTTTTAAGCTCCAGGACTTACACTGTCAACTCCCTTCATTGTCAGGCCCTCAGACTTGGAATGACTTATACCACTGGCTTTCCTGGTTCTCCAGCTTGCAGATAGCCTACTGTGGGATTCTCAGCCTCCATAATTGTATGATCTAATTCCTATAATAAATCTCCTTTAATATCTGTCTATCTGTCTATATCAGTCTATATCAATCTATCTACCTACCTACCTATCATCTATCTTTCTATCACCTATCTAACTAACATATACATCTATCTCTTGTATTCTATTTCTGTGGAGAAATCTATACACAGGTTACCCAGGAATAATGTTTGACTTACTATCTGATAATACCTTTAATCAGTCAAGTTGATATGTAAAATTAAACTGGATACATAAAATTAAACTGCATTGTATCATTTTGTGTTTTCACACAGCATTTTGCATTTGGTGTACTAGCTATGTTTCATTATTCCTTTGCGTCTCACCAGATTGCACAAGTGTACAAATAGGAAAACAAAGCATTGCTGTCTGCAGTCGCTGATACACATGATGCTTGAATTCAATAAGTGATTTATAATATGTTATATAAATTATTTGAGAACAAGGACTGTGCATTTCTCATGTCTTTGTATCCCCTAAATCAGTTAAGTAATATTAGTTATGTTCCTGCTTTAGTGAATGTTTAGTGTGAATAAAACATCAAATATTTTGGTTACTCTCTTATCTGTATTTACTACCTTGCAGTAATACCGCATATTGTACTATTGTGTTATGGATTTTTTAAAAAGTGTCTTTAGGTATATTCATCTGCCAATATGCCCCTCTCAATGGCATTACTTTACCCACATAATATCTATCACTTTTCATTTAAATTCAGTTGACAAAGGGAGACAGAAATAGCATCATTTTCTTTAACTTTGAATTTTGTTCTTATGCTTTAACTCTGTCAATACGATCTGCAGCTAAGCATCGATTCCTATTTTCAAAATGTGAGTAGACAGTTTTACCAGGAAGAAATGAGAATTGTCCTTTTGGGATCTCAGAATCTTTTGTCCAAAAGCAAGAAGTAGTGTGGAATTAGTGGGGGAAGGGAGACTAGAGGAAGTAGAGGTCAAGGGCGTCACATGTGTAAGGAGCTCTACAGCAAAAGGAGGAGGGGGCTCCATCATGAGCTAATGTGGACAGGTTCTTAACCTTTAGTGTGTGAGCAAATCACTGTCAGGCATGCAAAAATGCAGATTCACAGGCCCTGTTGCCAAATGAGCTGATGTAGTTAGTGTGAGATGGGGCCCCAAAATTTGCGTTCATAAAAATTATTGCAAGAAATTCTGTTGAAAATTATCTGAAGTCCATATTATAAGAAATATGGATTACTAGGCGTGAGGAGAGGAAGGGAAGGAAAACATTTAATTAGAAAGTGAAAATATTGATTAAATAAGGATACTGGCATGGGGCAGCAGGGAGGACTGTGGCAGCCATCATGAGGCAAAAAGAAATTGTATTCTGAGCCCAGTTGAAGGGTTGAGGTTTAGAAAGAACTGCAGAAATTTGAGGGGATGGAGAACAGAATAAAATGTGAGAGTAAAACAAAAGTGAACACATGCGAAAAGGGCCCAGAGGTCTCCCTCCCTCCGTGAGGCGGTGTGCTGAGGTCTTCACTCAGCAAAACCAATCCCACATAATGAGCATAGCGGCCACTCATGCAAAAGACCTCATTGCTCTGCAGAGATAAAGGCACATTTTCCTTCCATAGATCATTAACAACACCCAATCTCTCGTCAGTGACTCGTCATAAAAAGAACAAAGCACGATCCAGGGCATGGAAACCATTGGAAAAATCCCATCACTGCAAGCCATAGAGAAAACTTGATGTCGCTTCTTCATTGCTCTTAATTTTGTTTAAGCTTGTTTTGTGAGATGGAGAACAAGTGCTTTTCAAAAGCATTCTGCTACGAATTACCCTCTTTCTAGATTAGAGCCTGAAAACACCCACCACACTGCTTCGGTTGATCTCAATTGGCCCCTTGTGCATCCATGAAGAGTTTGTTAGCAAAGAAAGGCTATCTGGTGTGTGATAAACAGCAATTTCCTAAGGCTTTGATTGCCAGATCAAGATTGACTCAACTTTGCCCAATTAAAGGAAGCAAAAGAGCACACTGTTGGCAGAATCCTTTTAAAGAACAGATTCTTTCGGGTTTCAAATCCCCCAGCAAGTGAATTCAGGGACTGCTGTTACGAGTTACAAATCCAGTGAGAGGACAAAGAACTAGCTCAGAGGTAGCAGGTGAAAGTTAACGTCCCTGGGCTGTCAGATAGTCCAGACTGTGGTTCTCAGCTGCTAAGATATATCCTCAATTACCAACCAGGTCACAGTGAAAAAGGAATCCAATTTAATACTACTCCTCACAGTGGAAATGACCTTTGGCCTCCAACTGCAAAGAAATCTATGAAAGCTGTGGTAAAAAGAAATAATTAAAAGAGTAGAGGATCAATAGCACTCAAATAAACAATAAAGGGCAGAGTTTAATAACTCTGGGGAATCTAGTGCACAGAGGACGATACCAGATTTGGTAGGGTGATGGAGGAGGGGACAGTGTTAAAGACAATGCGATCTGAAATTCTCCCTGTCAATTAAGTGATAGTTCCAGTTTTCCACTTGTGTGATTTTTACCTCCAATCAGCCTCATCAATGAAGGAGAACATTTCCTGACCCGAGGATATTTTTTTCTTTTGACACTCAAGGGCAAAGGTTTCTTGGACAGCAATAGAATAGTTCATCACAAGGAAAATGCTTGGAAAAACAGATGGTAGCTTGACCTCTACTTGCACTGGGTATAAGAGTTGATGTTTATGTCAAAATAAGGAAATGTTGGACTCTTTTTCTTATTGTCGTCCATCAGTCTTTCATCACTGGACTCACTGTTTCCCAGCACAGTCCTGACAAACATGCCAGAAAAACAAAGTTTGTTTTTGATACATTCATTGTCCTGTTTCTCTGTTCTTTAACCTTTGAAATGAGGGGAATCAAGCATTGTAGAAACACAAAATTGGGGAAGTGTGTACAGTGTCACAAGGCATGTCACAGAAATACAGTATGTGAGAGGTGGGGGCATTGAAATAATTTAATGCAGAATTGCATTCAGGGGCCTGGCTGATGTCACAGGACAGTAAAGTTTGCTTGAGGTAGCACAGTAGAGAATAGGGGCCCATGGCAATAAGGAAGCATATATTCATCTAGAAGTATTAGAAATTAGTATTTTTATGAAGCACTGGGGCCAACCAAACATGTTTTCTCACAAAATTCAGCTCATGGTGACTCTTTGCTTCAAGTCTTCCCCATATTTTTGCAGACATGGAACACTGATGCTCAGAAATTTAAAATTAGTTATTGAGAGTCACAAAATTCCCACTCTACAACTCAGACTGGAAACAGGACATCTTTTCCCTAACTCTGGAAGTTTTATACCATATTTAGAGAATGATAAGGTTGGAAGATAGTGGGAAATGAATTTGGAAATGGAAGTTTGGATAACATTGTGGACAACCTTTCTTAACAAGCTAGGATTTGTAGGCAATAAGAACTCTCCCAAATGCTTTGAGCATGTGAGCGCTGTGGTAGGAGCTGTGTTTGGGAAGGATTAATGGTAACTTGTGTCATTTACACTGGAGGAGAGAAGCAAGCAAGAAGATTCCAGAGAAAGCAGTTACAACTCGGCAGGCAGACGTGAGTATCTTGATGCTGAACAGGAAAGGAGAGGTTCCCTAAGTGAAAATCTCAAGGATGAGGGGGCTGATGCAACTGAGACACAAAAGAGAGAGAAGTTCAGGAGTGACTTCAGGAACCCCTGAAAGGAAATTATGTGAAGATTCGAGTCACTACCATATTCACAATTTTATTTTCTATTTATTTATTTGAAAGACAGAGTAAAGGTGAGGGAGGGAAGGAGAAAGAGATCTTCCATCCTCTGGTTCACTCCCCAAGTGACCACAGCAGCCAGGTTTGGGCCAGGCTGCAACCAGAGCCTGGAACTCCACCAGGGCCTCCCACATGTGGCAATGCCCAGACCCTTGGGCCATCCTCTGCTGTCTGCCGGGATGCATTAGTGGGAGTTGAATGGAAGTGCAATAGCGGAGACTGGAACAAGCATTCCAATACAGGATGCAGACGTCTCAAGTGGTGGCTTAACCCGCTGTGCCAAGATACCTGCCCCTGTTGTTATTTTTCTCATTTGGGCTAGAAATAATTCCCCATATGATTAAAAGTCAATTCTATGTGTTAGCTTTTTTCCTTCTATTAACAGAAGTAACTCCACTTTAATAGTTCTAGAAAAATCATCAAATTATCTCTGAATCTCAGAGTATGCATAGAATTGAAGTTGGCTTAATTAAAACTATATATTTTAACTATCACATTTTTCCTATTAGTGGTCTTAAAGGACTTAGAAAGAAATCTAGAGGACTTCAAAAAAATCATGAAAAATTGAATTAAAAGATGTTTATTTTGGGGCGGTAATGTGGCATAGTGGGTTAACCACTGAATACAATGCCAGCACCCCATACAGGCACCAGTTCAAGTCCTGGTTGCTCCACTTCCAATCCAGCTCTCTGCTAATGTGCCTGGGAAAGCAAAGGATATGGCCTAAGTGCTTGAGCCCCTGCACTCACCTAAGAAATTGAGAGGCAGCTCTAGGCTCCTGGGCCAGCCCCAGGCATTGAGGCCGCTTGGGGAGTGAACCAGAGGATGGAAGATCTCTCTGGTTCTCCATCTCTCTCTCTAACTCTGCCCTTCAAATAAATAAACCCTTTTCAAAAACAAGTTTGTTTTGATGCACAAATATTTGAAAGCTGTGCATATAAGAAACCTTCAAAAACTTTATGGAAAATGTGCATTATGAAAAAATTATTCACAGATTTCAAAAATGTCTTGTGACAAAATAAACTGATCTTTTAATCCCATTTTTTCACAGATGTTTGAAGTACCCCCATACAAGTAGAAATTTAAGTTGAAGTCCTTCTCAATCATCTATAGAAACTTAGATAAATGCATAGCATAGCTATGAATGATTTAAATCCAGTTAGTCTGCAACCTTAATTTTTTCACTGATAACTGTATTTGTTTTCTGTTAATTAAAAAAAAATAATAAAAGAAAAAAGTGAAGTTGCTAAGTTGTTGGCTATTTTCTCTCGTGTAACTCATAATAAGAAAGCTCACCACTAAGTTCAAGAGACACAGCACAGACTCCAGCAGCAAAGGGTGAGACAGAAAAAGAGAGGTTTAAATATTTAATAGACCTCTCCTGTTTAATTTATCATCCACACACCTGTGGATCTGACCCAGGGTTTTCAAATCAAAGGTGCAGTTTCCCCTTCGTGTCCATGGCTTTCATATCTATGGGTTCAACCAACAGTGAGTATAGAAGTCACAGATGCAGGTATGGGTATGTGGCAGCTGTATTCCATTTAGAAGGTAAAAGAGGAAGGTTGACCTTTGGCAAGTTTCAAGAAAAGTCATTCTCACAATTAGAATGTGCTGAAGTCTCAGAGCTTCCCTGTCCCTTCCTCTCCCCCTCCCCCTCCCCCTCCCTAGTCAGGTTGGGCAGAGAGGGGTGGATGAAATCCCATTTTGCTATTGCTCCCACTCTATGGTATAAAAGGGGTCAAATCATGTTTTCCACAATCCTGATGCTGTTTGAAAGCTTTGAATCGATCTAATTGCAAGGGAAGATGTGATCCTGTCCCCCAAACCTGCTTCCAAGGTCTCACCTGTGCTTCTGGCCTAGGACCCGCTGAAGAAGAGGTCTCCTTCACACGGGTGGGCTGTGCCTCAACACCAATAAAAAGAGTCCTTGGAAAAAACAAATGGGAGAAGTGGCTCCAAGAAAACTGGGAGGACTGCACGGTGAGAGCTTAAAACAAGAAGCCTACATTCTCCACTGGTTAAATTACAGCATCTTTTTATACCAGGCAGTCATCAGCATGAATGCCAACATGTTCAGGGTCTCTCAGAGCTTTCCCTAAAACCTGTGGGGTTTGGGCTGCTCCATCCTCCACCCCTCTTCATCAGAATGTACTACTTATGTTTTCTTTTTCTTCTCTTATTCATTTATTAATTTGAACGTCAAAGTGATATAGAGAGAAAGGAGGGGGGGGGGAATCTTCCATTTTCTGGTTTATTCCCTAAACAGCCACAGCAGTCAGGGCTGGTCTAGACTGAAGCCAGGAGACATGAACTCTGTCCTGGACTCCCACATGGGTAACAGGGGTCCAAGTACTTGGACATCCTCTGCTACCTTCCCAGGCACATTAGCAGGAAGCTGGATTGGAAATGGAACAGCTGGGACTTCAACCAGAACTTCTATATGGGATGCAGGAATCTCAAGTGGTGGCTTAACCCTCAGCACCACAATGCCAGCCCCTGTATTTTCTGACTCTCTTTTGTCTTGAAATTGCTGAACTTTGCAAAAACTTTAAATATTTCAGAATGAAATTACTCATTTTGATAGTTTTTTTTTTTTTTAAAGATTCATTTACTTATTTGAGAGGCAGAGTTACAGAGAGAGGGAGACAGAGAGAGGTCTTCCACCCACTGGTTCACTCCCCAAGATGACTGCAATGGCCAGAGTGGACCGATCTGAAGCCAGGAGCCAGGAGCTTCTTCTGGGTCTCCATGTGGGTGCAGAGGCCCAAGCACTCAAGCCATCTTCCACTGCTTTCCCCGGTCATTGCACAGAGCTGATGCAGAAGAGGAACAGCCGGGATACAGGATACTTAGCCTACTACGCCACAGCACCAGCCCCATTTTGATAGTTTTAAAATGTCAAAATTTGGACAACAGTCTATATCAATGAGTTTCTGATGCAGTCTGGAGCTCAGGGCAAAAGTTCCCTACAGCAATGGCAACCAGCCAGGTCTGACTGGAAGTATCCTGGAACAAATCAAAGTTTTCACCACGGAATGATACAAGCTGTGGTCTTAGTGCTGAAAAGCTTCTCCCTGCCAAAACCGCGAGCCTTGAAACAGCCCCGCAGTCAGTCATGCTGACTGCTTCAGAGGCACAGGGCCGCCCTGGCTCAGGCTTCCAACTCCAGTTGGACCAAGCTGTGCTGAGGCAGAGGACTGGGGATTTAACAGGAAGAGGAATGCTGGTAGCAGTCAAATAGTAAATCAACTTTGCAGCCGAGTGGTACGCCAATGCTTTTGTTTTTCAAAGTGATCAAACTGAACTGGAAAATTGTAAGACGTCTTCAAGAAACGAAATTGAGTCTAAAAGCTCTTTGTTAGCACTTCCTGATGCCTCCCTTGCTTCACTTATTGATCTTGTAGGTCATAGATTCATAAAATTAGGGAAGGGAAAGCGCTTCAGGGAGAATGTGGTCAAAATTCCTTCCTTTCCAAAGAGAAGGAAGTTCAGAAAGAGGAATAGTTTGCCCGGAGTTGCACAGCTTCTTAGTAGAAGATATGAACGTAGAAGAGAGTTCCAGTATGGTGTTCTCTTTCCTTTTAAAATTCACTTTAACTTATTCATACATAACGAATTAATAATTTCACTCCTAAAGAGTATACATTATACCTACTTATTTATTTTCAAAATTTAAGTAGTATATTTATTTTAAAAATTAAATCAATGTACCAATGGCATTGACCTCCATTCCCAGGATATTCTTTATAGGTAATCATTTTAGTGTGTATATGCATTCAATCTTTATGCCTGCAATTTAAACCATGAGTACACTACAAGGCCAAATGGAGCCTTGCAAATAAACTATCACAGAAAACCTAATTAGCCTTTCAATATCTATACTGTAAGAATACTGCAAAGAAAACTTAATTGGAAAATAATGGTAAGTAAAAAATAAACTTTTCTGAGGTAACATTTAATGTATAGATAATGGATGTAATCTTTTATCATTTCGTAAGTTTAATCCTCAAATGAACACCTTTTATATTTTTTGGAAAAGGAAACTCTGCACCAAGTATTATAATGTAAAATATCTAAAAATGTCAAGAGCCTAACAATTTTCTAAAGATAGAGATGTTTTAAGAATGACAAATTACTTTACTTGAAAGTTTTTAAAATGGAATTGTTATTCAATTCACTAATTTTTCATGACACAAATTAATGGTAAAATGTGAAAGTGAAGAAGCCATGTTGATGTCTAGGAATATGCATGTATTTCTTGAAGTACAAATATATTCAAACCAGAAATAACAAAGCAAACTCACATATAATTTATGTACACTAGAGTACCTCAAAAAGTTCATGGAAAGCAAATTTCAAGGGTCAGTTTGGGGCCGGCACCATGGCGCAGTAGGTTAATCCTCCATCTGCAGCGCCAGCATCCCATATGGGCACCAGTTCTAGTCCCGGCTGTTCCACTTCCAATCCAGCTCTCTGCTGGGAAAGCAGTAAGAAGATGGCCCAAGTCCTTGGTTCCCTGCACCTGCGTGGGAGACTTGGAAGAAGCGCCTGGCTCCTGGCTTCAGATCGGTGCAGCTCCGGCCATTGCGGCCACTTGGGGAGTGAACCAATGGAAGGAAGACCTTCTCTCTGTCTCTCTCTTTCACTGTCTGTAACTCTAACTCTCAAATAAAATAAATAAAATATTTAAAAGGGTAAGCTTATTTTAATGAAAAAAATTTTTGAAATTTATGCAGAGAGAGATTTTAAAAAGTTCAAAGGGGCTGGCGTTGTGGCATAGCCGCTGCCTGCAATGACTGCATCCCATACGGGCACCAGTTCAAGTCCCAGGTATGCCATTTCTGATTCTGCTCCCTGCTAATGCACCTGGGAAAGCAGTGGAAGATGGGCCAAGTGCTTGAGCCCCTGCACCCACATGAGAGACCCAGAAGAAGCTCCTGGTTCTTGGCTTCAAATAGGCTCAGCTCTAGCCTTTGAGGCCATTTAGGGAGTGAACAAGTGGATAGAGGACCTCTGTCTCTGTCTCTCCCTTCCTCTCTCTCTTTTTCTCTCTCTCTCTCTTTCTGTGTGAGTGTGTGTGTGTCTGCCTCTCTCTTTGTGACTCTTTCAAATAAATAAATAAATAAATATTTTTAAAAGTTCATGGAAAATTCTTATTATGTATATTTTCAAAATTTTGCACAATTTCATCTTTTAATTCTGTTTTCCATTAATTTTTTGAAGCCTCCCCTTAGATATTACAAGAACAATGCTTCTATTCAGAGTAGTTTTAATTTCCATTATATCCACATGGACTGATGTTAACAGTAAAAATTTAAAAATCCACTATCTTTGAAATATTCCAGGTCATTTTTACGCATGTATCCCTATCTTACTTAAAATAAAATCATAGTTTTCATTTCTTGAATAATGTTATTATACTCTGAAATTCTTTTTTTTATAAATGTGATTTCTGACTATAAAAATCACATTTTTTATAAATGTGATTTTCTCAAGTGAGGTTAATGATAACTGATCATTTAAACGAGTAATTCTGAAACAGAAGTTTTTCCACTTGCTGCAATGTAATGGTCATGTTTGCATGTATTTGCATTAAAATTATGTTTTTATGAATAATAAGGCATGACGACTGCTGGTTGAAATGATGTATACAGCAATTCTTAATTAGTAACTGCTTTCAAAAGTTGACTAAGAACTTACATTTTTTCTCCCTCTTATTTGTTTTTCCTTTAGAACTTGAACATTTCATTTCAGGATTTGGGGGATGCTTATCAAGTTGAAAATTTTAAGAGGATTCTTAGAAGACTTATTAGAGTTGAAACCCTGTGGTTAGTGGATAATTCACTGGTGGATTTAAGTGCCATACGATTGCCAAGGTACTGATCCCTAGCATGTCTAGTTACTATGTTATAATTAAATCCTTTGCCATTTAGAAATTTGTGACCATTGTTTATACATATCATGTCTCCCTTTTGGAGGTCAAGTCTTTAATGGGTACTTCGAGCTAAAGCACATATGATAAGGCAAAAAGAAAGTTATATGTCAAAACACTATATTTTAGTGAGAAAATTTTTTTCCAAATTATTATTTTTACTACAAAATTTATTTTTAAAATTTATTTTATTTTTAAAATTCTATTTACATTTTATACTTACACATTTTATGGAGTACCCAGCAGTATTTCCACACATGCATATAGCATAAAACAATCAAATCAGGTAATTAGCAAATATTACCAATTCTTAGGAAAATAATTTATAATCATGGAAATATATGAACAGCAAAGCTTGCCATTTTATTTGTGTTATAAACCAGAAAATACAATCCCATATTTATAATAGTTGTAAAGTAGCAATTTTTAGTCATATTGATTAAACACCTACAGAAAAGATTTGACAAGATTGTAGACAAGACTCGGCTTCAGGGTTACATTCTAACTTGGGAGTAGAAGTTAGTGATCAGATTAGTGGCAAAAACAAACTAAAGATTTTCAAAAGTATTGTGGGTTCCTTAGTCTCCCAAGGATCCCCAGCTCTAGCGTTGAAGCTTTTCCGCCCATTTGCTCAGGATTGGCTGAGAATCTATATATAGAAAGATACTATCTGCTTCTCCAGCAGAACGGAGGTGGGGTGATCAATGAGAGGGTCAGACAGTAGTTTTCCAAGAATGAATTAGGAGATGAACAAAACTGAGCATCCAAAAAATGAAGGTGAAGATCCACCTCTCAGCCCAGGCTGAGACGAGGTTACAGAGGAGAGCATTATGGCTGCAGGCTAGAGGGGAGGAGGGGGTGGGCACAGCAGTTCCAGGATGGGCAAAGATGGGCAATGCACCGGCATCCACACCTTCAGTCCTTTTCAAAGCCCCTTGGTAATTTAACATACACTTACTTAGCGTTTGAATTTAATTCTTCTCTTTTTAAGTAGCTAATTTTTTAATTAATTAATTAATTAATTTTTGACAGGCAGAGTTAGACAGTGAGAGAGAGACAGAGACAGAGACAGAGACAGAGAGAAAGGTCTTCCTCTGTTGGTTCACCCCCCAAGTGGCCACTATGGCCGGCGCACTGCAGCTGGCGCACCGCGCTGATCCGAAGCCAGGAGCCAGGTGCTTCTCCTGGTCTCCCATGCAGGTGCAGGGCCCACGCACTTGGGCCATCCTCCACTGCACTCCCGGGCCGCAGCAGAGAGCTGGACTGGAAGTGGAGCAACCGGGACAGAATCCGGCACCCCAACCGGGACTAGAACCCAGAGTACTGGCGCCACAGGCAGAGGATTAGCCTAGTGAGCCATAGCACTGGCCAGAATTTGAATTTTTACAGCTGCCAAATCAGTGCGTAGAAAAATTGGTGCCAGTATATTTATATCTTTTCTCCCGCTCTTGCAAAGAAAGTCATGTCACTGGGTTCAGCAATGTGGCACTGCTTGTGACACTCATCCCATATCAAATGTCAGGACAATCCAGCCCCCTGTTAACGTGCCTGGGAAGTAGCAAAGTATGGTCCAAGTAGTTGGGTCCCTGCCGATCACATGGGAGACCCAGATGGAGTTCATGAACCCCTGGCTTCAGCCTGGCCCGCCCTTGGCCATTACAATCATTTGGGGAATTAATCAGCAGATAGAACATACCCCTGCCTCTCTCTCTCTTTCTCTCTCTCTCTTTCTCTCCCTTGATTCTCCCTCTCAAATAAATAAACACATATTAAAAGATAAAGTCATGTCACTGTGTACTGGATCTTCTACTTCTTCCCCCTCACATATCCCACTGAGTGGGAAATTTGTGTTGGGCTGAATCGGAGAGACTGAGAGGATGGCAGGGTGCACACAGAACTGACAGTATGACTGTAAACAAGATAACGTTTCAGAGGAGACTAGAGAGCAAGGCAGAGGGGCAGGGATGGCTTGGAGGGAGGGGTTTAATGGGAAATTGGCATAGACCTAAAGTGTTTCTAGCAATGACATGTAATCTGGAACAGGGCACAGGTCAAAAGCTGTTGAAGATGGGATAATGATCACAGACAATAGCAGTGGGAGAGGGACCAAAAGGAAGCAAGGAAAATGAAAATAAAAGACATTGCAAAATTACAATGAAATCCAGGTGAATTCATTGTTCTAATGTTGCAGTTGTCTCTGGATAGCACCATCTTTACCCTTAGCAATCGATATTTCCACGTTTCTTTGTGGACCTAAGGCCCATGAATAAGTACCCTGTGTTTCTCATGGTGTACTGAATTCCAGACTATACACAGAGGAATTTTTCCTTAAGGCAAGTTGTCAGTGATAAATTCTGAATTATTTTCTCGATCTGCACAGTCTTGTAGAATTATAATTTTAAGGCAAAAATACTGGGGCGCATTATGTAACAGAAAAATGTATTCAACTTAAATGCCTAACACACTGTCCTTCTCCTAGGGGTTCATTTTGGTTTTCTTTTAGATAAAAAGCCACTTTGTGATTGAAAAGCTGCTTCTTCAATATGAAATATTTTGAGTACAGAAAAGTATAAAGAAAAATAACTATAATCTCACTATTTACCAGCAATATTTTTTAAAGTTACTGTGTTTGAGTGTGTACTCTTATGTTGCTGAGATTAGGTATAATTATTCACTATTTTTGAGGACCAGAAAGTCTTGATTTATTCATTGCATTTTCTCAGGGATAGGAGAAGGGATGGGGAGAGTCAGCATAGTTGTTACGAAACAATTAGAAAATGAGAAAGGAAGTACCCAGTACAGCAAAAACTAACCTTCAAAGAAACACACCCCAGTGACAGGGTCACCAAAGCCCAAGGGGACTTAAGTCTCCCGCAGTCCAGGACTGAAGGGAAGGGGTCAGTGAAAGAGCAGATGCAAGCTTTCTTGCCCTTCCTCCCTCCCCATAAACTCAAGATTTCCCACAGAGTTTGGGTTGCTAGCAGTAAACATGGAGTTGCATTCATCTGGTCCTATCAAACAATCTTGTGGCTACTTTGACGTAAGTTCCTTGCACCTGCATAAAAGTTACTGAGTGACTTGGATGTACATCCATAGTCCCTTTCTTGGTCTTCAAACCCCACTTTCTACACAGAAGGTCCTCAGTAGCTTCTCTTCTTTAGAAGATAAGCAGAGTAGGTTTTAGCCCTCAAAATACATCAGTGTCTTGTTTTTGGCATGAATCATACCAAGAAATGGTCTTGATCCCAGAAGAATGGGAACAAGAGATGGAGGTTTCCTATTTTCTTTAGGGTTTTCACATGAATCCATTAGATTTGTGGAGACTCCCCAAGAATTAAGCATTTTGTCGTTTTTATTACCCTAGAGAGCAACTATTTAGAGTGCACAGCCTATTGAACTACCTCATTTTGCCAAGAAGAGCTGGGGTTTTTGCCATAGTATCCTTTTGAAATTCCCTTCACCTTGAACGTGTTTCAAGTCCCCATGACTTGATCTCTTCCTGATGGAAGACTGAAGATTAGTCTAAACAGGAAAAGGTGGTGCAGGGAAGAGAGGCTGAGCCAGGTGAAAGGCCCAGAGAGGAAGCCTTGCTTAGGGTTGCCCTTCCCTCCTTTCCATTTCCCCATTTGCAAAAGGAAACCTACACAACCACACATAAACATCTACTTGTTGGGATGTCTCAACTACTCACTTTTCATTCAGGACATGTGGAAAATCTACCATAGGCCAAATATTGTGCTAGGTACTGAGTATATATCTTAGAAAACAAATTTCTGTGCTCACTGAGGTTTTGGACTCATGTCTCTTGCTTATTTTCTCTTAATGTTTAATACAAAACTCATTCTCTTTCTGTGTCTGTCTCTCTCTCTCCCTCTCTCTCTCACACACACACATACATACACACACACTTCATGCTTGTAGAAGATGCCACTGTCATTCTCTTGAAGGTGTGTGGTCTAGAGGAGACAAACTAGCCCTCTGTGAGGTCTGCTTGTTGAGCATCTTAGGAGTTAAGCACCATGATGTTTATATTCTGTGTCCAGCTGCAGAATTTTAAATATGAACAAAAACCATCTCACATCTTTCAAACAATTACCAAAGATACCTCAGATACAACATTTATCCTTGGCTGAAAACCACATTGAGACCCTGTCTGGACTCTCGAGTTTACAGTGCACTCCATTAGAATCCCTTACTCTCAAGAGGAACCCTTGTGAGTTTCACCAAAATTACAGGAAACGGTAAGCCCCAAATGCCTCAAGTCACCTTTTGCACATCACTGAATATTGTGTTTTAACTATATTTTGCAATGCAACTACCCTCTTGCTTCAATTTATTCAGTAAATATTTATTATTTCTGCTATGTGGACACTTCCTACTTTCAAACTTACCTAAAGAACTTTTAATAGGCCTTGTCTTTTTTTTCATTGTTAGCATATTCTTCTTTTGGTAAAGGTATGATCACTGAAAAGATTTTAGGCTCTTCTTGTAATGTGACTTTATGTATACAAACTGGTTTCATTTTAAGACTTTCAAATTTTGTACATTTTATCTCAGAGGCTTAATAGATATTATGTCTCATGATTTTTTTAAATAATAGATTCCTACCAACTTCTATGAGACAATATTATAGTTTGTTCTCTGGTTTTATTTTCACTCCTTTGAGCCACAGGAGCGTCATTAAGTGAATACAAAGAAGTAATTGATTCTGTCTACTCCAGTGGTTGAAAGAGTTCAAAAACCTGCCAAGAAGACACCATTTGTATTACTTTATCCCAATAGGGGGCATTCCTAATGGTTGTAATAGACTCTAAAGAGCCTTGGAGTGTGTACCAAGCAATATGCTCATCCATTTATCTGAAGCTAGGTCCAGCACCTCTATTAGTATACTTAGGGAAACTAAAAGGATTAAAAACAGCAACAGAATTCTAGCACCTGTATTTGCCCCCACGTAACTGAGTCATCTCACTCTCAAGTCCACTATACAAAGGGTTAGATCATTTCCAGAGTCTATTTCTACTCTGTTATTATAATCCTTCATCTACATCCAATTTCAATAAAAGACATATTTCTAAATGTCTTCAATCCTCTCACACAACCATTTCCCATGACAGCAACTATATTCCAGAGGTTTAATATAATGTTAGATACTTTGACTCCTGATGTACAATGAAAAATTGTCAAAATAAAAATTCTAATCTCTATTGTTATTACATAAATCTCATTACTGCAGTTGTCTCCCCAATGACTATAATTTGGAAGCAAAACTTTGTGATAATAAATTCTCAAATTGTTTACATAACAGTGAATACTAGCAGCAGAGCTGGTTTAATATTGAACTAATATTGAACCTTAATAATGTTTTGAAGTTTCAAATTACATTTCCTGTAGTCAGAGGAGGTTCAGCTGGACATTTCAACATCATTCATAAGAAAGCACATTCCTAGTCATAAGGATAATTTAATAGTACTAAATTTTGGTTGTGCTAATTTATATGTGGGATTTTGTAAGACGTTTTGGTCCCAATTCTGTCACTTGCCTCCCTTCAAGAATGTCTTACAACAATTGTATTAAGATTAATTGTCTGGAATCTGATATGCCCTGAGGTCTCACTATAACTCTGTCTTCAAAATTTATGATGTGGTATAGAGTTGTGTGGGAATGAGGGATATAATGAGGTTCTTCTATTTTTCCAGTAGTAACTCCAAATTGGATTGGATCCAAGGGGAAAATAATGACTTTCAAGTTATAAAAAGCCAGGCTATGTTGACTTAGGTAGAACATGGTTGCTTTCAACAGAAAGATGTGGTCATTTAAACTTTGAATCATGCTGAGCAAATAAGCTGAAGTCTGAAGTTCACCCAAATTAGGTTTCAGTTACCCAGCCCAAGATCCCCACTTTGAAGATTTTAAGTTTTTATTTTGTCACTGGATATTTGTGTTGAGGACTTGGGCAAGACTTACACTGAAATTTTAGATCATGCTCAGAATTATGTTAAGTAGAAGCTTCCCTTGATCATTGTTACCTAGAATTGTGACTGTCTTCCCCTTCCTTTGTTTTAGATCCTCCATTAAGAAGACAGCACTGTTCAAAAGAGAAAGGGCTTAAAGATAGAGCTGATAGTCTAAGACCCAGTAGGTAATGGGTAGCCGCATCACCTGGGACCATCACAGGCAGACTGCTACACTAATCTCCAGAAGTCAACGTGATGTTAGCTCACCATCATTTGGCTTTTTATGAATAAGTGGTGGCTAGGAGTTCTTGTCAGCTAAGTCTGAACAATGGAAACAAAAGGCTTAGATTTTAATCTGTCCTGTCACCTGCAGGCTATATGATCTTCAGTAAATTACTCAAAATGGAGGCTAAAAATCACCTCAACAGATTTGTTGGGAGGATTAAATGAGATATTGTGCAGAAAGCATTGAGCTCTAAGAAAATCATGTAGTCAATGGGAGATTTTGATGGGTTTGGCACCATGATTAGTTGACATAGTACATCCTTTGAAAGATTTCAGATCTGTCATCCAGCACATCTGAATGTCACAATTTCCTACTGCTTTAACCCTGAGAATCCTTAGATCTAAAAAAGCTATTAGCTTGAAAGAAAATTCTGCTTTCTAACAGCTGTTTATATGCCCACTGTTTAACTAGACTGACCTCAAGGATCTCTGCCTGAAACTGGAAGAGACTCTCCAAATTTGAATTATGAACTTCAAAAGTACTCTTGGTCAAGACAAGATAACTCATTACCGCATTATTTCCCACCCTTCTTCTATGTCTCTCAGCCAGAATTCCTCCTTAGCCATCACTACACAGTGGGCCTGCTTTGCTCTCTCTTTCAAGTTTTCACTTTGTAATGGGTACATATATCATGATCTCATTTTTCTTCTCATAGTTAGTTGGCTAAATCGCTCATTGATTTTTTTTTTCCTTATAGGACTTTATAAAAACTGGAGTGAAATTCTCTTATAGAAACTGATTGTGTGTAGTCCCACTCCTGTGATCAACACTTAGTGTCTCCTGAAAGATCTATCAGATCCCCTAGAGGGCAAATCACACAGGTTCCTCAGGCAGTGAACACATATACTATTTTATTAATCCCGCTGCAAAGATGAAGAAAACACACTGCAGAGATAGTGACTCATCTGTCTGTTCCAATAGGCAAGTTTCATCCATTTATGGAGACAGTAAGTGAAATAAAATGCTTTTGTTCTATGTAGTTACTTTTTCTTTAACTTTTTGTTTTAGTGTGTTCTCCTGTTTGCCAAACTTAAAAATACTGGATGGGATCCTGAAGCTACCAGAAGATTACTCTCCACCAGAAACCAGTATTTTTTCAAAAATGTGTATTGTATCCTAATGTGATCTGTATAGAAAGAAAGCAATCACTATTGCTGCTAAAAAAAAAAAATCCTAATAAAATATATATGATTTAATATTATATTTATTATATAAATATATTTTAAAATCTTTATGTTTCCCTAAATGAAGACAGGAAAATAATTTCTTTAGAGGACCGCATAGGAGATATTCTAGATTTTGTTGACCATAGTGTTTCTGTCTCAACTATTTAGGTCCATCAGTGTAGCACAAAAGTAGCCACAGAAAATATGTGAATATGTGAATCCATGGGTATGGTTGTGTCCCAGTACAACTTTATTTGCAAAAATTTGTGGCATAGTGTAATTTGATGACCATCGCTCCAAACTGTAAGATCACATGATTGATTGCATTAGTCTTCACCATTATCTACTGGCACTACCTGGTAGAGGTGTATATTTCCCCACTCCTTGAAGTTAGAGTTTCAAGCAACTTGCTTTGATGTGAGTCAAATAAGTGAGTATGATCCAGGGCACTTACAGGCAAAATTTTTGAGAACAAGTTTATGCTGTGGTACGCTTTCTTTCCTTGTGCCACACCAGCGGGCAAATTTCCAAATAGAGGCCACTCTGTCTTCTTTGGGCCAGAGGTAAATATGATATGCAGCAGAGTCACAGTCATCCTATAGAAGACGTAGCATGGGGAAGTAGACCCGTGTTATCAGCCTCTGAGGTTGCATTTGCTGTTACACCACAGCCTCACCTCACCCAACTGACATAGCTCCTCAAATTTAGGGACTACAAAATAACTCATTCAATGTGTTTTTGCTAAAAAGTAGCATGAAGGGGGCTGGCACTGTGGCGCAGTGGGCTAACGCCCTGGGATGAAGCACTGCTCCACTTCTGATCCAGCTCTCTGCTATGGCCTGGGAAAGCAGTAGAAGGTGGTCTAAGTCCTTGGGCCCCTACACCTGCATGGGAAGACCCGGAGGAAGCTCCTGGCTCCTGGCTTTGGATCCGTGCAACTCCAGCTGTTGCAGCCAATTGGGGAGTGAACCAGCGGATGGAAGACCTCTCTCTCTCTGTAACTCTGCCTTACAAATAAATAAATAAATATTTTTAAAAAGTAGCATGATAGACCTTAAAAATATTGGCTGAAAGGATAGGTAGCTATTGTAGGAAATACGTAATTGGTGGGCGCAACAGCAAGAGTTCAGATGAAATATATTAAAATAGTACTGGAAATGCAAAAAATTACAATAGTACTGGAAATACAAGGAAGTTATGAGGATGTGAGGAGCTGAGGCATTTGACAGCCAACAAATTGCTTTATTGTTCAAGCTGGTTTGTTTTCTGTTGCTTGTAGACAAAAGCATTCTGACAAGGGTTTCACACACAGAAGTTAAAGGGGTGCTGAGTTTCTGTACTTAGCTGTGAGGATAATGACTACGCTCACACATAAGTTGTATATCATGTTACTCCTGAGAAACAACCTTGTGTTGAGATTGCAATCTGATATTCCAGGTTTTTTTTTTTTTTTTTGATAGGCAGAGTGGACAGTGAGAGAGAGAGAGACAGAGAGAAAGGTCTTGCTTTGCCGTTGGTTTACCCTCCAATGGCTGCTGCTGACGGTGCGCTGCGGCCGGCGCACTGCGCTCATCCAATGGTAGGAGCCAGGTGCTAGGTGCTTTTTCCTGGTCTCCCATGGGGTGCAGGGCCCAAGCACTTGGGCCATCCTCCACTGCACTCCCGGGCCACGGCAGAGGGCTGGCCTGGAAGAGGGGCAACCGGGACAGAATCCAGCGCCCCGACCGGGACTAGAACCCGGTGTGCCGGTGCCGCAAGGAGGAGAATTAGCCTGTTGAGCCACGGCGCCGGCCTGATATTCCAGTTTTAAGAGGTACAGGTTCTCTGGGCAGTGTGGCCAAGGGGGTTGACTTATATTAGTGATGCCTGTGTGTGCCAGAGCAGAACTGATTGGAGGAAGGCCTATGAACTGAATAACATCACTATCTGGAGTAATGGCAGCTCTGGCCTGATAGTTATGAGTGGTGTTAGTCCACCAACAGCATTGCTATAATATAAAGTATACCTTCTCACTTGACCTCTGCAATGTTTCTTCTCTTCTCTATTGCCCAGAGATCTGAGCTACACTCCCTTATGGCCTTAGCAGACCAGAAAACACATCATGTTGGGCAATATGCAGATATCTTTTTATCAGTAATAAAGTTGTATTTGCGGAAATTTTGTGTGTGGGTACCAAAAATGACTTCCAGCCACCTTCTATTTAATTCAGCAGAACTATCCCAAGCTCCTGCCCTAAAATTTTTTATTTACATCTCTCCTTCTGAAATATTTGGAGCTAATAAGCATACAAGGAATGTCCTTAGTCCACTCAGCAGCTGGTATCCAATTTTGCCTTCTAAATCCATTCTTCCTCTGAATGGCATGTGAGTGCCAGTTTATGATTAACTGGATGGCTCAGTTCATGACAGTTTCAGGGATTACACTGTGTAGGTGCTGCACTTTTCTGAGACGCGAACAATACAAATGACTCCTTTATTAGAAAATAAATTTGCTGACAGAAACTGATTCAGTGCATGACAAAAACATACATATTAACTAACCCAGTTTCTCATAAGTCCCAATGAATGCTTGTATCACTTGACAACATCCAATAAAGAATTTTCCAGTTCATATTTGAACAAATCTATGTATTATAAATATCAATGAGAATTATTTTTGAACCATTCTAATCTTTGGGAAATTCTTCTTTACATGACTTTGCAATTTCCAATGGCACTTTATTTTCTCTAAGAATATCTGATATCTGCCTTTGCAACTTCCAGGGGAATATTATTTCCTTAAATACATCTAAAAGGGCTGGCACTGTGGCATAGGAGGTAAAGGCACCTCCTGCAGTGCCAGCATCCCATATTGCCATCGGTTCATGTCCTGGCTGCTCCAGTTCCAATCCAGCTCTCTGCTATGGCCTAGGAAAGCAGTGGAAGATGGCCCAAGTTCTTAGGCTCCTGCACCCATGTGAGGGACCCAGAAAAAGCTCTTGGCTCCTGGCTTCGGATCGGTGCAGCTCCTGCCATTTCAGCCATCTGGGGAATGAACCAGTGGATGGAAGACCTAAGACATCTCTCTCTCTCTCTCTCTCTCTCTCTCTCTGCCTCTGCCTCTCTGTAACTCTGCCTTTCAAATAAATCCTAAAAAACTAACTAAATAAATAGATCTAAAAAGAATTCCCTGCACCAAATTTTAAAAATTAAGTTAGCAAATTTATTTTTTAAATTCTTTCAGAAGTCATCCAGCTTCAATTATTATCTCTTTTCAGAATAGAACAATTATAACTAATTGCTTGCCATTATACCACCAAACTGTGTTAATGGGTACCCGTCTTTTTAGAGGCTAATTGCAGTCATGAAATGAAATGACTAATTAGTTTTAGTGCTTTAGAGCAGATGCATCAATATTTGAATTGTGCAGGTGTACATTTGCTCATGCTCTTTTATTTTCTCTCCAAAAGATGTATTTCTTTGAGTTCTGTTTGGAATTCCTAACATATTACTCCAAAACTTATTATATTTCCTCATAAAAATCACAGTGAAATCTGTTGCTAAAAAAATTTTCAATAATGTTCAGTGTCTTTGAACTGCCCATATTTTATGGCAATTTTCATTCGCTGATTTATATCCTAGTTATTTTTGACAGTTGTCTACTAAAATGTGAGTTCTTCAAGGGCAGATTCATTTTAATTCCCCTTTATGCCTCTCAGAAACTAAATGTTCTCCTCAATGAGTATCAAGTAAAATGTGAGTGCTTCCTCTTTGAGATTAGATTTCTTGTGCTGAAAAAAAATTTAAATTATATTTCACGAGTTTAAAGAAATAAAAGTTATAGGGTGGAAAAAATGTCTTGTAAAAACCAAAAATCTCACCGAGTCATGAACTTGTCTGTGGGACAGATGGTAACCTGGGGGCTGCTCCAGACTTCTTCGCGTCTCCAGCGGTTCCCTCCCTCTTCTCACCCTGCTCCAAAGAGACAGACTGAACTACTCAGACACTGAATACCGTCACAGGGGAATTTCCCATGAGTAGAGCTTTCAAGTGGGCTGTGATTTTCCTTATCTTAATTTATCTCTTCTTCCACACTTGGCAGGTGGCAATGATATCATCTGTGTGTGTGTGTGTGTGTGTGTCTGTCTGTCTCTCTGTCTCTCTATCTCTGTATCTCTCTCTCTCTCTCTCTCACACACACACACATACACACACACACTTGTATTTCACATACTCTTACACAGAAGGGGACTGCCCTGATCTTGCAGCTCATTGTCTAGGCTGACTCAGGCCCAGGCAAATGAAGCCAAATCTCTTTTCTGATTGGTTGCCTGAGCTGTCAGGTGTACCTTTTTGTTTTATAGGTGTGGTCATTTCTAAATCTCAGGTCTTGGTTTAGTAAGATGGTAGATCATCATGTATCTAACTTGGGTGTGAGTTCTATTAAATTTCAACAAAATCTACTAGGCTTTGTCAATGACTTCTGAGACAGAGAACAAATTTATATTAAAATGCTATTTTATTTATTTGGTCATTGTCATATTCATGTATCCTCTTCCAGAATATGGTGGGAGATATTTTTCTGGAGAAAGATTCTGCTATTCCTGAGTCCCGTGGTCAAAACATCATTCTAACAGTGAGCTCATTTCACTCTGCTCTCGATATTATATCATAGCCTGTTCTTGCATACAAAATACAAACATGCTGTTGCTTCCACATTGAACATTACATAGAATTTGACTTAAATTAAAATCTACTACCAACAACTAGAAAAATATCTTGCTTAAGTCCCACAAACCTCAATCATACAGATTCTGTCTATTGCCTATATGGTCATAGGTAAGATATAATTCCTAGGAATATTACATAGCACAAAAACTGATAATATAGCAAACCCTGCGTGTCCAAATGAAGGATTAAAATAAGGAATTAATGTGAGTATATATTTATTTTCACGCCATGCTATGAAATTCAAGCAAACAGCTGAATATTACTCTGTTTTATTTGAGGGAATTTGATTTCTCTCTCTCTTGCTCGCTCTCTCTCCCTCTCCCTCTCCCTCTCTGCCCTTCTCCTCCTCTTGGCTTTCTAAAATAAAAATAAAGACAAAGGAACTGACCACTGGGTAAAAAAAGATCTAAGATGCCTTTCAAATGAATTCATATTAAGAATCCACAGGGTATATTGCCCATCGTTTTTTAAGAAGCAAACTCATTTTGATGAAAAATTGCTTTAAAATGTTCATTTACTTCTCCCTTTGCAACCGCACACCTGTTCAGTGACTAGATATATTCTCCCTGCTTTAAAAACCATTATCTGTCCCAAACACATTTTTTAAAAGCTGCGTGTCTTTTTCTCTCAGTAAATTACCATGCATAAACATAGAAAATAGCCCACTGGTGAGAGCAAAAAATTCCTAGAGAAAGTTAATTATATCATGAATTATTGTTTGAATACTCTAAACTTCTGGGGAAGATACGTACATGTCTCTGTCCCTGCTCTCCCCATACTAAACTCTATTCAGATTTTCCATCAAAACAAAAGAAACCAGGTAGCCTAGCACTGGTGTAAGGGTTGTATTAGCCGTTATGGATCAGATTATTTATGGTATTTCTAGGGTAACATTCATTTAACAGCTGCAGTGTTCAAGACCTTGTGCTTAGTGCCTAGTCCTTGCTACTGGAAGTTTAGCTTTTAAGCTTTTCTTTTTTTGATATACACTTGAAAACGTCCATTTTGAAAATCAAAACTGAATGGCTTTCCTTTTATTTTTTCCTTTCTGATCATCTTTATTTCCAATTGCAATGTCTCAAAGACATTTTTATTATTATTATTATTTTATTATTATTTTTCTTTTTTTGTTGGTATCTTTTTTAAACTTTCATTTAATAAATATAAATTTCCAAAGTACAACTTTTGGATTATAGCAGTTCTTCCCCCATAACCTCCTTCCCACCCCCCAACCATCCCATCTCCCACCCCCTCTCCCATTCCATTCTTCATCAGGATTCTTTTTCAATTATCTTTATATACAAAAGATCTACTTAGTATTTACTAAGTAAAGATTTGCACCCAGACACAAACACAAAGTATAAAGTACTATATGAATACTAGTTTTACCATTAATTCACATAGTATAACACATTAAGGACAGAGGTCCTACATGGGGAGTAAGTGCACAGTGACTTCCATTGTTGATTTAACAATTGACACTCTTATTTATGACGTCAGTAATCACCTCAGGCTCTTGTCATGAGCTGCCAAGGCTATGGAAGCTTCTTTGAGTTCACAAACTCAGACCATATTTAGACAAGGCCATAATCAAAGTGGAAGTTTTCTCTTCCCTTCAGAGAAAGGTATCTCCTTCTTTGATGGCCCATTCTTTCCACTGGGATCTCACTCACAGAGATCCTTTATTTAGGTTTTTTGTTTGTTTGTCTGTTTGTTTTGCCACAGAGTCTTGGCTTTCCATGCCTGAGAAACTCTTGTGGCCTTTTTAGCCAGATCCAAATGCCTTAAGGGCTGATTCTGAGGCCAGCATGCTGTTTAGGACATCTGCCATTCTATGAGTCTGCTGTGTATCCTGCTTCCCATGTTGGATCATTCTCTCCTTTTTAATTCTATCAGTTAGTATTAGCAGAAACTAGTCTTGTTTATGTGATCCCTTTGACACTTAATGCTACCGCTATGATGGATTATGAACTGAAACTGATCACTTTGACTAGTGAGATGGCATTGGTACATGCCACATTGATGGGATTGAATTGGAATCCCCTGGCACATTTCTAACTCTACCATTAGGAGTAAGTCCGAGAGAGCATGTGCTGAACTGTACATCTCCTCCCTCTCTTATTCCCACTCTTACATTTAACAGGGATCACTTTTCAGTTAAATTTAAACTCCTAAGAATAACTGTGTGTTAATTAAAGAGTTCAACCAATGTTATTAATTAGAACAAAAAAAATACTAAAAGGAATAAAATAGTAATATCCTACCCTAAAGCATCATTTATGAATAGAGAGAAATGACAAAAAGAACCTTAAATTCATCAGCTAATACTTGTAAATATTTTAGCTCGGCAGGACAGTGGTATAAAATTTGATTCTCAGGCCTGAGTTCACATTGGAGTCACCCGGGAATCTTTTTTTTTTTTTTTTCATTTTGAAAGAATTACAGATAGAGGGAGAGACAGAGAGATCTTCCATCCACTGGTTCACTCCCCAAATGGCCACAACAGCCAGGGCTGGGCCAGGAGCTTCATCATGGTCTCCCACACAGGTGCAGGAGCCCAAGGACTTGGGACATCTTCCACTACTTTCCCAGGTGCATGAGCAGGGAGCTGGATTGGAAGTGCAGCAGCTAAGATATTAACTGGTGCCTGTATGGGATGCTGGCACTGCAAGCATTGGCTTAACCAGCTGCACCACAGTGCCAGCCCTACCTGGGAATCTTAAAACTATCAATGGCCTAGCCCCATTCTGATTTAATTGATCCATGATGAAGCACAGGTGTTTTTTTGTTTTGTTTTGTTTTGTTATTATTATTATTATTATTTTGCTAAGCTTCTCAGATGATTGTAATGTGCAACCAGGAGTAAGAACCAGTTGTGTAGATGAAAAGGACTCTTGGGCTGGACTCTACTGCAGCTGTGAGGCTCAGGGAAATGCAATTCACCTGTCTGGACTCAGTTCACTCATGCAGAAAATGCAAAGATGAGTTTTAAAGTCTTCAATCAGTTTCCAACACCAGCAATCTGAAAATCAATCATTATGAGCACTAACAGGGTGCCATGTTCAGTGATTGACTACAGTATCTAAAGCCAGGACTCTATAGTTATGCAAATAAGGTTTCTACTCTGCATTAAAGTAGCATGTGGTAACTAAAAGGACCCAGGGTCCTTTCAGTGTGACAATCTTTCCCTTTTGTAGCTGGCTGGATTGTTTGTGGACCAACATCCATTTAGAAGCTTGATCATATGCAGTTCTACACCCTTGGTTTCTCAGCCAAGCTCAGAGACAAACCCCAATTATTTTCAGTGTTGAAACTGAGTGTGTAGGGACCAGCGCTATGGTGTAAAGGGTTAAGCTTCTGCCTACAGTGCTGGCATCTAATATGGATGCTGGTTCAAGTTCTGGCTGCTTCTCTTATAATCCAGCTCTCTGCTATAGCCTGGGAAAGCAATAGAAGATGGTCCAATTGCTTGGGCCACTGCACCTGAGTGGAAGACCTAGAATAAGCTTCTGGTTCTTGGCTTTGGATCTGCTCAGCTCCAGCCATTGCAACTATTTGGGGAGTGAACCAGCAAATGGAAGACCTTTCTGTCTCTCCCTCTCTCTGTAGCTCTACCTCTCAAATAAATAAATAAATAAATAAATAAATAAATAAATCTTTTAAAAACAAACAGGAAGAAAAAGAAAGTGTGTGTCTGTAGAAAGAGTAGGAAAATTGGGCAGCTCTCATTAGTAGAGCAATAGCCTGAATGTCTCTCAAAATTCATGTTGAAACTTATAATCAAGGTAGTAACATTAAGTAGCAGGGTATTTAGGTAGTGAATAAATCATGGGTGAGATTAGGCTCTTATCAAGGGCTTGTGAGAGTGAGTTCAATCTCTTCTGCTCTTCCAGCATGTGAAGACACCACAAGTAGGCCCTCACCAGACCCCTAGTGCTGGAGACTTGATTTTGGCCCCTGAATTGTAAGAAATAAATGTCCATGACCTATAAATTACTCAGTGGTAGATATTTTGTTATTGTAGTCCAAATGGAGGACATATTTTCAAAATATGGACTGTGCAGAAGATTTTTCAAGTGTTGCATTAAATAACATTGAATCATATTAGTAAAAGCTGTCTCCTTTTTAACTTTGCTTTATTTCTTTGGTTAGTCAAGAGTAAAATTTCAGTTTAGTACTGGGATATATTTATTATATTGCTAATAGTTGCTAACGTATTTTAAGAGACTAAATTTCTGGTTCAAAGGCTCCAGCAGCAACAGTGTTTAGCAAATATTAGTAACAGAATTTTATTTTCACTCTAAGATATTTTATGTACTATATATATATATTTATTTATTTATTTAATGGATTTTTATTTAAACCGAGACATAAAGCTTCCCTTTAAAGCAATTTTAAGTAAAAGAGAAACTACCAAGAAAATATTCAGATGAAATTAGTAAGAAAAACTAATATGGGAGGAGGTATATGAGAGTCAAACTTCAACTGGATGGACTGACCCCATAACAATTATAAGCACTTAAAGAAAAAAATTGCCAAGGTTATACTATTTAGGAACTTGTAATGTTTATATCGTCATTGACTGGATCTGCATATTGAATGAAAATAGATATTGAGTGCCTAGATCTCACTATTTTACCTTATCAGTAATTACATAAATTATAAACATTAAATACCCCAGCCCCAAAGCAGCAGATTTTTAAAAATAAGTAGGTCTAACAGATATACCTCAGATTCAAAAACATGAAGAACAAGAAAATAAAATCAGAAAAAGGTGTATATGCTAGCAATAACTAAAAGAGAACAAGAATAATTTATCCCAATAGCAGAAAACAACAGGTTTTAAGATAAAAATGGCAACTGGAGAAAAAGCAAGACATTGTATGGTAAGAAGGCCAAACTAACAGGATCAGCATTCATATCAAAGGAGGTTTTTGGTTTTCTGAAGTTGCATATTTTTTACAACTTATCTTGTAATAGTATTTATTTTCCAAGCAATACAATTATGTTCATTCCAATTATTTATAGTAAATGAGAGACATTGGTGACATTCTGGTACTTTTATTTTAAAAATGCTATTTATTTGAAAGACAAGAGTTACAGAGAGAGGTAGAGAGAGAAAGACAGAGGTCTTCCATCTGCTGGTTCACTCCCAGATAGCCACAATAGCCAGAACTGAGCCGATCCAAAGCCAAGAGCCAAGAGCTTCTTCTGGGTTTCCATTATGAGCGCAGGGGCCCAAGGTCTTGGGCCATCTTCTATTGCTTTCCCAGGTGCATTATCAGGGAACTGGATCAGAAGTGGAATAGCCAGAACTCGAACCAGTGCCCATATGGGATGCCGGCGCTGCAGGCCAGGGCTTTAATCCATTGAGCCACATCGCCAGCAGCCCCTGGTACTTTTCTATAAGTAGTTTTCTTGTCCATAAATAGGCACATTCTCTGAGTTGCACACAGTCTTGATGGCTCAGAGAAGAAAACTTAAATCTAGCTTGTATCAGAGGGTACGAGATGATAGATTGGAGAGAGCACCCAGTGGGGTCCCTAAAAGAAGAATCCCTGAGATTAAAAAACAGAAAACCTAGCCTGGTAAACTAGACTCAGCAGCATAGTCTGCAGTCTGGCAAATGACAGGGCAGGAAGTGGAGTGGAGCAGCCAGAAGGTTGTGCAACGCCTGCAAAGAAGGGGAGGACAGTGCCTGTGGTCAGTCTGTGCAAACGCTCTCAGGAGAGACCTAAATTCCACTAGGGGTCCCTGTCCCACTTTCCAAGAAAAAATTTATCTTGTTCATGACCTAATTGAAGAATGCTGACAGTAATCATCAGAAATGATAGCCAACATCATAAATATCTCAACTGGTTCAGATTAAATATCTGCCTGAAAAATTAAAGTGGAGTAAACTTTCTCCACACCAGATCCTCAAACTGTTGTGGCCAGATCAGGTGCAGAAAAGAGGGATCTTTTAATGGAAATTTTAGACAAGTGAGATCAAGATCCTGAAACATTTCTTAGAGTTGTGGCAGCTTTGCTAGTATGACCCTGAAAACAATACACCATCAAAGCAGTGGTTACCAAGAAGTATAAGTGCATCAGTCAAAGCAAATGCAGACTGGTCAATGGCAAAGATCATGTGATAACTTGTAACATTACTTCACAACTTTTGTTTTCTTAATTTAAAACTATTCTGAAGGCCGGCGCCGTGGCTCAACAGGCTAATCCTCTGCCTTGCGGCACCGGCACACAGGGTTCTAGTCCCGGTCGGGGCGCCGGATTCTGTCCCGGTTGCCCCTCTTCCAGGCCAGCCCTCTGCTGTGGCCCGGGAGTGCAGTGGAGGATGGCCCAGGTGCTTGGGCCCTGCACCCCATGGGGAGACCAGGAAAAGCACCTGGCTCCTGGCTCCTGCCATCGGACGAGCGCAGTGCGCCGGCCACAGCATGCCGTCTGCGGCGGCCATTGGAGGGTGAACCAACGGCAACGGAAGACCTTTCTCTCTGTCTCTCTCTCTCACTGTCCACTCTGCCTGTCAAAAAAAAAAAAAAAACTATTCTGAAATAAATTTTTTTAATAAAAAGGGTAAAGATAACTTTGGAGAATGAAGGCATTTTTCTTGTTGTCTTCTGCTTACTAGGAGTGTTTTGAGAATGTTTGTCAAAGTTTTAGCAGACGGCTGGCGCCGTGGCTCAACAGGCTAATCCTCCACCTTGCGGCGCCGGCACACCTGGTTCTAGTCCCGGTCGGGGCGCCGGATTCTGTCCCGGTTGCCCCTCTTCCAGGCCAGCCCTCTGCCGTGGCCCGGGAGTGCAGTGGAGGATGGCCCAAGTGCCTGGGCCCTGCACCCCATGGGGAGACCAGGAAAAGCACCTGGCACCTGGCTCCTGCCATCGGATGAGCGCGGTGCGCCGGCTGCAGCGCGCCATCCGCGGCAGCCATTGGAGGGTGAACCAATGGCAAAGGAAGACCTTTCTCTCTGTCTCTCTCTCTCACTGTCCACTCTGCCTGTCACAAAAAAAAAAAAAAAAGTTTTAGCAGAAAAACACCCAACAAAATTTCACTGGAGAGTTCTTCTCCACCGTGACTATGCTCCTGTTCTCTAATCAAACAAAGGTGATTTCCTGAGAGTTGCTATGGGAAATTGTTGGGCATCCACCTTAGAGTCATGATTTGGTTCCTTCTGACTTCTTTTTGATTCTCAATGTTAAAAATCTTTAAAGAGCACCAAGTTTTTTCCAATTAGTAATGTAAAAATATTCATTAATACAGTTAAATTTTCAAGCTCTTTAGTTCTTTAGAGATTAACTAAATAACTGGTACCATTGCTTACAAACTGTCTTTAATCTGATGAAAAACTATACTTTTATCTTTTCATTTCATTTGTCCACAAACTGTTTGAAATCTCCTTTGTTTTCATTATATATTTCAGGAAACTGACAGTCAGAGGTTAGGATGACTTCTTTGAACTCACTCAGCTAGCAACTTTTGGAGCTGATTCAACCCCACACCTGATGACCACCAGTCTTACTACCTCACCTCCAGCATTCCCAGCTTTCAGTAGCTTTCAGTGTGACCCTACCACGTCCCCATTTGTAGACTTTCTCCAAAACCCAAATTGTATTTTCTTCAATCAGGGTGTACACAAGAGATGTAGTAGGTAAATGCTCACATGCTGATGAGAAGGCAAGATTCCGAAAACCTGTGCCTAGACCTGCTTCTCCTTGCCATCACCACATAAAGGCCCAGCAGTGCTATTCCCTACTGATGTCACCTCAATAGCAGAAGTCTTTCAAGCCTAGAAAAGTGTAAACAAGTGGAGGGATGCATTAGAGTAGGATGGCTAGAGGCAGGCAGGAGAGAAGGGGCGGTTATGTATGGTGCTGATTCAAGAAGAAATGCGAGTTTGTTATTCTTTCATCTAGAGACTGGAAAAAAATTATAATAATGACTGGTTTCAAAATCTAAATATAGGGGCTGGCGCCGTGGCTCACTTGGTTAATCCTCCGCCTGCGGCGCCAACATCCCATATGGGCACTGGGTTCTAGTCCCAGTTGCTCCTCTTCCAGTCCAGCTTTTTGCTGTGGCCCGAGAGGGCAATGGAGGATGGCCCAAGTGCTTGGGCTCTTGCACCCGCATGGGAGACCAGGAAGAAGCACCTAGCTCCTGGCTTCCGATCGGCGTAGGTCTGGCTGTAGTGGCCATTTGGGGAGTGAACCAATGGAAGGAAGACCTTTCTCTCTGTCTCTCTCCCTGACTATCTAGCTCTATCTGTCAAATAAATAAATTTTTTTTAAATCTAAATATAAGCTAGATAAACACCATGTATCTGAACTAATCACAAGAATGGATGCCTGTTGCTCATGCTTATTTTTTTCCCAAGAAAGTAAAATAAAAGAGGACCATATTGTTGACAATATAATCCTTCATAGGGCTTACAGGTTTGTTAAATTTGTTTGTAAATGAATCAGGCTTTTTTTTTTTTTTTTTTTTGAAGAACAAGAATGTAGAAAGTGATCACTTGGGGTAATAACTTATCAATGTAGTTCTTGATACCCAGGACATCTTTCTCCGCTAAAATGCCATTTTAAAAGCTTTTGTGGCATTATACCAAGATTCCTCAAAAGATTAAGTACGTCATTTTCAGTGACAAAGAATCAAATGGTTCACTAGAATGTAAAAATTGGCTATTCCAGGAAAAGGATAAAAGATACACAAATTTTATTTCTTTATAATATAGTCATGTTCAGCACTAAAATCAACATTACCATCATCATCATCATCATCATGGATTACCTGGGCACATATAGCAGAATGGAAGAAAATTGTATTTATCAGAAAAGGAAAAATAGCAAAGAAAGAATGCTTTTATAAAGATAAGTAATATTTACCCACATATACGATATCTCTTAAAAATATTTACTTATTTGAAAACAAGAGGAGAGAGAGCGAGTGAGAAAGAGATTGTCTTCAAGCCAGTGGTTCTCTTCTCAAATGCCCATAGACCTGGGGCTGGACCAGCCAAAACCAGGAGTCTGGAATTTAACACAAGTCTCCCAAATAGCTGGAAGGAATCCAAGTTCTCAAGCCATTGTCTGCTGCCCTACAGTCTTGCTTTAGCAAGACATTGGAATGGGAGTCTAGCAGGGACTTTAATACAGGATGTAGTCATCCCAAGCAACATCTTAACTGCTGCACCAAATTCTCACTCACTATTTTGCTATCTGTAGTCTTTCAATAAGTTAAACAGAGGAGCCAGGTAAGGGGGAACAAAGAGGAATAGTTGTTTGTGTGATAGATGTTTCCATATCCTAAAGCAACCTCCTTATGTCTCAATTTCCCCTGTAAAAATAATACATGGAAATTTCATCCAGCCATTGTGCTTCATCAAGATCATCACCTGCTTCAGAGTCACTCAGTCTGAGTCACATTGTGAGAATCTATAGAAAGTCTGTTCTTCCAAGCTCCTAACTTTCATTTTTCCCTTTGATCTTCCACTGGAAAACATGTGATACTTTTTCCTTGGGTGAGAAAATTAAAAAAAAAAGTCACTGATATCAGAAAAGTAAACATCTGATATCTTGTAAAACTTTTTACATGATTTACAAAATATTTAAAAATTTAAGAGCAAACTGTTTCTAATGATGTGGTAAAATTATGAATTTGTTCCATAATTCATATATTCTTGAAAGAACATTGCGCCTTGCTAACCATCAATGCCAGCATGCCTAGTTGTTTATGATCAGTGTACTTATTATCATACAATAAAGGAAATAATCTTAAATGTAACATATTAGCCTATATGTGGTTCACAATCTTTACTACTTTGCTTGCTATTCAGCTCAGTTAACATTTTTTTTTTCTTGAGGCAAGACTTTATCAATGCTGGAAGCAGCAAGCTGATTTACATTCTGGCACAAACTCTTTCATCTGGAAAGCAACTCCAGGTTATTTTCCTGTCATTACAACTCTGCCAGCAGAATTTATTCCCATACTAAACTTAGACTCAGGACCATATTTGTTGACAGAATAATTACTATCATGTTCAAATCACAGATATATAAAAGAATTTTCATGTTAAAAATATGTGTGCATTTGTGAAATCTTCTCAATTATGTCCTCCTTTTAGGCATGTTAAATTGCAAATTTTTAATTTTAAATTAAATAGTAAAATAACTAAAAATGCTATAAATATTTAGTGCTTACCTATTCCCAGATTTGAATATACTTTTGAGTTATGGTTAACTAACTTTGAAATATCATCGTATATTACTAGTTGATTGGTGGAAAACATGCAAATAACCACAAAAGTGCAAGTTCCTTCGGCATGCATGCTGATATACATGTTGTTAAACATGATGAGGTCACTGATCATGGATTTGAGTATTATGGTGCGAAATTGCTATGTTTTCTAAATGCTTATTTTCTTGCTTTATCTTTTATTTGTTTTACCTTCTTACAAACCAATAATAAACAGTAACCATACTGGCACGAAATACAGAACATACTTTGATGGTTACTCATGGCATAATTTCAAATGTGCCATCTTAAGTCTATTAGTCAGGGTTTTCCAGGAAAACAGAACCAATAGGGTCTCTATCTATCTATCTATTGATCGATCTATCATCACCGTCATCATCATCATTATCATCATTGATCTACCTACCATCTATCTGTAGAGACTGAGAGAAAGATTTAGATTAGGGAGGGAACTGGTTCATGTAATTATTGTAGGGACTGAATGCCAGCAGGCTGTGCATTCAGGTAAAGGTTGATGTAGCAGTTTTGAATCCCATCTCTTAAATCTTGGGAAGAATTTGTGTGTTGTTGCATTATAGTACGGAGGCATAGTTCTTTCCTCTCTGGAAATTCCCATCTTTGGTCTTAAATCATCCAACTTATTGCCTGAAGCTCACCTACATTACGAAGGGTAATTTGCTTTAAAGTCAACCAATTGTGGATGTTAGTAACATATTAAAAATATCTTCATAGGGCCGGCACCGTGGCTCAACAGGCTAATCCTCCGCCTTGCGGCGCCGCCACACCGGGTTCTAGTCCCGGTTGGGGCACCGGATTCTGTCCCGGTTGCCCCTCTTCCAGACCAGCTCTCTTCTGTGGCCCAGGAGTGCAGTGGAGGATGGCCCAAGTGCTTGGGCCCTGCACCCCATGGGAGACCAGGAAAAGCACCTGGCAACTGGCTCCTGCTATCGGATGAGCGCAGTGCGCCGGCCGCAGCGGCCATTGGAGGTTGAACCAACGGCAAAGGAAGACCTTTCTCTCTGTCTCTCTCTCTCTCACTGTCCACTCTGCCTGTCAAAAAAATTTTTTTAAATTAAAAAAAATATATATCTTCATAGAAACATCCAGACTAGAGTTTGACCAAATAACTGGGACAAAAGTCTAACCAATTTGACATGTAAAATTAGCCATCACAACAAATCAAAGAATGATCTGGACATATCTGGGAGGAATATTTGTAGTGGTCCAGTCAGGGAACTTTGAGTAAGACTAATTGTTATGGAATCCACGCTCATCAATGATTCACTATCTCATAAAGAATTTGGAGGGTTAAATGGAAAAATAATGATGCAGCACTTAGACCAGAATCCATCATGGCATAGCTTCTATATAAGAATTGCTATTATTATCATTATTCATTCTGATCCACTGCAAGAACTACAATGCAACCAAAGTAAATACTGAGAATTTGTAATAAACAGTGAGACAGCTGAGTACATGTATTTTTAAAATGATCACATATAGCATAATCTTTCCTCATTAGTATTAATATTTTATGAATATTCTCAGAAAAGATTTGTGGATGTGATTTTTTAAAATATTTCTCATTTTCACATGACTTAGAAAATGATCCACTTTAAAAATCCTGCACTAATACTTTTTCTTTTAAAATATTTATACTTTCATGCAACAAATATCTAGCTTTCTATTATGATTTAAACTTTGCTTCCATTATCACTTCTTATTCTATATTTTCTCAGACATTGAGTGACTCAGAATTATCTCACCATTATCATTGCTTTTAATAGAAAACTTTTATTTAACAAATATAAATTTCAAAAGTACAACTTCTGGATTATAGCAGTTCTCCCCCCCTCCCCATTACCACCTTCCCACCTGCAAACCATCCCATCTCCTACTCTCTCTCATCCCATTCGTCATTAAGATTCATTTTTAATTATCTTTATATACAGAAGATGAACTCTATACTGAGTACAGATTTCAACAGTTTGCACCCACAGAGACACACAAAGTATAAGGTACTGTTTGAAGATTAGTTTTACCGTTAATTCTCATAGCACAACACATTAAGGACAGAGGTTCTACATGAGGAACAAGTGCACAGTGACTCCCATTGTTGATTTAACAATTGACACTCTTATTTATGATGTCAGTAATCACCTCAGGCTCTTGTCATGAGCTGCCAAGGCTATGGAAGCTTCTTTGAGTTCACAAACTCAGACCATATTTAGACAAGGCCATAATCAAAGTGGAAGTTCTCTCTTCCCTACAGAGAAAGGTACTTCCTTCTTTGATGGCCCCTTCTTTCCACCGAGATCTCACTCACAGAGATCCTTCATTTAGGTCATTTTTTCCCATAGAGTCTTGGCTTTCCATGCCTGAGAAACTCTTGTGGCCTTTTTAGCCAGATCCAAATGCCTTAAGGGCTGATTCTGAGGCCAGAGCGCTGTTTAGGGCATTTGTCATTCTATGAATCTGCTGTGTATCCCATTTCCCATGTCAGATCATTCCTCTTTTTAATTCTATCAATTATTGTTAGCCGACACTGGTCTTATTTATGTGATCCCTTTGACAATTAATCCTATCTTTATGATCAGTTATGAACTTAAACTGATCATTTTAACTAGTGTGATTCACCATTATCATTGTTAAAAATCTTATTCTATATTTTTTCCAGAAAATATGTCCTGGTGTACTTTTCTTAGAGCCCTCAGTAAAGGCTATAACTCACTGCAGAACTTTCTTGTAAAAAGAAAATTGTTTATTACAAAAATTTTTTAAAGCAAAAACTGGATATTTGTGCATCTTATTTTCCCACCCTTTGTGAGAGGGAAAAACATTACCTTTTTTAAAACTTTTTTTATTTTTTATTTTTAAAAATGTTAGGAACCAGAGTTGTGATGTAGCAGGTTGGGCGCCAGCTACTCCACTTTCTACCCAGCTCTCTGCTGTGGCCTAAGAAAGCAGAGGAGGATGGCTGAAGTGCTTGGGCCCCTGCACCCACGTGGGAGACCTGGAAGAAGCTCATGGCTCCTGGCTTTGGATTGGCACAGCTCTGGCTGTTGTGGCCATCTGGAGAGTGAACCATCGGATGAAAGACCTCTCTCTCCCTGCCTCTGTTTTCTGTAACTCTGCCTTTCAAAAAAAAATAATAAATATTTTAAAAATATTTAACAGGTATATAAAAATTGTGCATATTTATGAAGTACTATGTGATGTTTCATAATATGTGTGTGTGTGTGTGTGTGTTGTATAATATCCAATCATGGTAAATATATTTATCTTTTCAAGCATTTTAACATTTCTTTAGAGTGAAAACATCCAAAATTCTATCTTTTAGGTTTCATTTTTTTCTTAAATGTCTTTATTTATTTGAAAAAGTTAGAAAGGTAGAGACAAAGTGAAAGAGAGTCCTGTCACTGTGCACTTGCTTCCCATGTAGGACCTCTGTCCTTAATGTGTTGTGCTATGAGAATTAACGGTAAAACTAATCTTCAAACAGTACCTTATACTTTGTGTGTCTCTGTGGGTGCAAACTGTTGAAATCTGTACTCAGTATAGAGTTCATCTTCTGTATATAAAGATAATTAAAAATGAATCTTAATGACGAATGGGATGGGAGAGAGTAGGAGATGGGATGGTTTGCAGGTGGGAAGGTGGTAATGGGGTGGGAGGGAGAACTGCTATAATCCAGAAGTTGTACTTTTGAAATTTATATTTGTTAAATAAAAGTTTTCTATTAAAAAACAATGATAATGGTGAGATAATTCTGAGTCACTCAATGTCTGCTTTCCCAGGCCATAGCAGAGAGCTAGATTGGAAGTGGAGCAGCCAGAACTAGAACCAGCACCCCTATGATAGGATGCCAGCACTTCAGGCCAGGGCGTTAACCCACTGTGCCACAGCGCCAGCCCCCTTCTAGGTTTTATTGAAACAGAAAAATACACAGTACATTAACATTATCCGTAGTAACCCTACTGTGTAATAGAACTCCAAAATATCTTACTCCTCTCTAGCTATAACCTAATCCAATCAACCTTTCCCATGCTTCTCTTTCTGCTCCCTTCCCCAGCCTCTGGTAACAACCATTATAGTTTTAACTTCTTTGAAATCACCTATTTTTAGACTCCACATGGGAGTGACATCAAGTGATAGTTGTCTTCCTGCACTTGTCATTTCACTTAACATAATGATCCCCTGTTCTATCCACATCGTTTCAAATGACAAAATTTCTTCCTTTTGTGATTGAGTAACATCCCATTGTGTGTAGGTACTACGTTTTCTTTATCACTACCTTGGTGGATGGACACTTAGGTTGTTTCTACTTCTTGGCTATTGCAAATAGGCCTGCAATATATGTAGGAATTCAGATGTATCTTCAAAATATAGATTTCATTTCCCTTTGATTTATACTTAGGAGTGTAATGACCACAATGGCTAGTGTTAAGCCAGGCCAAGGCTAAGAACCTGGAACTCCATCCTGGTCTCCCATGTGGGTGGTAGGAGCCCAACTAATTAGGTCTTCCCAGGTACATTAGCAGGAAGCTGGATGAAAGGAGATCTTCGTAAAAATTAAGAGTGAAATGGGAGAGGTAGGAGAAAGAAAGGTTGGAGCATGGACGGGAGGGAGGGCAGGGTGGGAAGTTTCACTACATTCCTAGATCTTTATATATGAAATACATGAAATTTGTGTAACTTAAGTAAAATTTTAGAAGAAGAAGAAGAAGGTGGAAGAGGAGGAGAATGAGAAGGAGGAGGAGAAGAAAAAGAAGAAGAGGAAGGGGAAGAAGAAGAAGAGGGGCCAGCGCTGTGACTCAATAGGCTAATCCTCCACCTGTGGTGCCAGCACACGGGGTTCTAGTCCCAGTCAGGGAGTCAGATTCTGTCCTGGTTGCCCCTCTTCCAGTCCAGCTCTCTGCTGTGGCCCAGGAGTGCAGTGCATGATGGCCCAAGGCCTTGGGCCCTGCACCCGCATGGGAGACCCAGGAGAAGCACCTGGCTCCTGGCTTCGGATCAGCAGGGTGCGCTGGCCACAGCCCGACACAGGAGCAGCCATTGGAGGTTGAACCAACAGTAAAGGAAGACCTTTCTCTCTCTCTCTCTCTCTCTCTCTCTCTCTCTCTCACTGTCCACTCTGCCTGTCCAAAAAAAGAGGAAGAAGAAGGAGAAAGCAGCAGGGGCTTGAACTAGCCTTTGGATAGGGCACGCTGGAATCCCAAGCAGCAGCTTAACCCACTGTGCAGTGTCTGCTCTCCCCTCTTGTTTTATCAGTAAGTTAGTAACCAAATGAGAAGTACTTTCTATCAGTATAGTATTTCCTTTCCTTCTCTTCTGTTTTTGTGTAACTACAGTCACTAGTCTCAAAACTAGGGATTTGATTACATTGATTTCATTTCACACGATTGTGTGTGAGGCAGCTAAAGCAGTGCTGGAGGGAAAGGGGAGGAGTAAGTGCTTGTATTTAAAAGGAAGGAGTGCTAAAACCAGTAATCTAAGTTTCCAACTCAGGAAGGCGGAAAAATAAGAGCACATCAACAGCAAAGAAGGTAGAATCAAGTAAACAACAAAGGTCAGAGTAGAAGTTGATGAAATAGAAAAAAAAAAAAAAAAGAAAGAAAGAAAATCAAAGAAACCTAAAAGTTGATTCCTTGAAATGTTCAACAAAATTGATAAATCTTATCTTTGCCAAGAATAAAAGAAGAAAGACATAAATTACTAAAAGAAAGGACATTATAAACCTAAAAGTTAAAAATAAAAATAAGTGAAAATAATAAAATATTACAAACAATTGTATTGACTAAATTAGATAACTTGGATGAAATGGACAAATTCCCTAAAATTATACAAATTACCGAAATGTATTCAAGAAGAAATAGATTATTGCAGTAGAGCTATAATATGAAAGCAAAGTAGTAAGTCGAAATTTTTCTCACAAAGAAAATCTCTGAGCAGATGGCTTTAATGGTGAATAGCAGATATTTAAGAAAGAAATAATGCCAAGCCTGCTCAAACTCTTTCAGAAAATAGGGGAGGAGAGAATACTACTCCATATGGATGCTGTTTGAACAAGATACATCTGAAATTTAAACCAGTGCTTACATTGCTAATTGAACTGTTAATGCCTCTTCCTATTCACTTCACCAGTGTCAAAAAAGAAAACATACTTTCCCAGAGGGAAGCAGCTTTAGAGTTTCAGAGATATTATGTATCATCTGAGTTGGTACAATTTCTGTCCATTCAGTAATTACCCGATGAAACAGAATGTTCAAACAACTTGAAGATTATATTCTGGTGGCTGCCACTATATCTCAAAGCATGGCTCTTAGCCATCAAAATCCATGACTCTTCTGAAATTGCTTATTTCCATAAGATTGTATTCCAATTTTTTGGTTTCTTTTTTCTTTGACTTTAAATAATCCCATAATAATAAATGAGGTTCCACAGTTGGGCATTTGGTATATAAGATACCACTTAGAGTAGCCATATTCCATATCTAAGTGCCTGGGTTCGAGTCCCACCTCTGATGCCAATTGCAAGAATCTGTTAATAAGCACCCTAAGAAGGCAGCAGGTGGTGGTTTAAGAGGTTGGGTCCCAGCCACCCCTGGGGGAGATGCAGATTGAGAATTTGCCTGCCGGCTTCAATCCAGCCCAGCCCAGTTTTTCAGGCCTTTGTGGAGCAAACTGGTAGATGAGAGATCTCTCTCTGTCTGTTTCTGCCTTTCAAATAAAATTTTTTAAAAAAGGAAAAGAAATGAGCTTCCTCTATATTAGCCATTTGCCAGTACCATTTACATAATCTATCTATATTAGTTTATATACATATAAACTAATATATATAATATACATATAATTATAATATACATATAGTCTATGTACATTATTTTGGGTTGCACAGAGAAAGACCAATAGGATGAACAAGGGGTGCACTTATGTATAATACACATGTGTTATGCATAAAATATGGTATTTTTAATAAAAATGGTATTTTATATTTTAAAAATCCCTCAGTAGCTGAAGGGGACTGGTTCCAGGACTGACTCACAGATATTAAAACCCAAGGATACTCAAATCCCTTGTAGAAAATTGCTTTTAAATATCCATGGATTTTAATATCTGTGAGTCAGTCCTCACTCACACTCACAGACATGCCCAGAAATAAAGCCTTACCAGCTATCTAAGGATCCCTTAGTCCAGTGCAGGGACCATCTGAAATTAACCACCACAATCTCTCAGATATGTTTATGTGTGTATATATGAATGAATGCTAGGAAATTGAAGGAAAGTTGGGTGGGAGGTTGAGAATCTCAGTAATGTAAACAACATGAACTATGTTATACTCAAAATTACCTGTCAGGCGACCCGCTCCTTGCCATTGAAGCAGCCCCATGTGGCTGACTCCTCTTTTCTATGGGATGATGTATCTGCAAGGGGGTGCTTCATTCCTAATATAAATAGATTTCTGGTGAAATAGTCCTACTTGTTCTCCAGACATGCCTGGTCATGTTTTAGCTCCAACAGTGCACTCTGCTGCAATACACACATAATCAATTTGAATCTGAACTACCACCTCCTCAAACAAATCAATAACAGACTTGTTTTCTCTCCCTGAGACAGATGTGCTCCGTGCCTTGCCATATCAGTAGAAAATTCAATCTTGTGAATCATGACGGATCCGCCAAGTTTGTTCCTTTAGAGACCTTTAATTCTAAGAAGTCCTTGATTTGAAAAAATTCCTCTGAAATAAGTTTCTCCTATGTGACCAAAAATTCTAAATTATATTTCTAGGCTTTGTTTCGTCTTTTCTAATGAGTTATACTCCAAGGTGAAAATAAAGAGAAAAGTTTCAATCTTGCCATTCTTTCTCTGTCTTACCATGCAAAATCTGACTCTCAAAGCTCACAGCACTCTCTCTTAATGAATGATGAAAAAGTGATGTGACATACCAGCCTTCTCCCTGGCTTGAGCAAACTGTTAAAATTCTTCCCTTTTGCCTTTGGTTCCAGATGTTTCATTTGCGATAAATTAGCTGAGTTCTGCAAGGTTTAGAACAAATTTCTTGGCCGGCTCTGTGGCTCACTTGGTTAATTCTCCGCCTGCGGTGCCGGCACCCCAGATTCTGTCCCGGTTACTCCTCTCCAGTCCAGCTCTCTGCTGTGGCCCAGGAGTGCAGTGGAGGATGGCCCAAGTGCTTGGGCCCTGCACCTGCAAGGAGACCAGGAGGAAGCACCTGGCTCCTGGCTTCGGATCAGCGTGGCTCCGGCTGCAGTGGCCATTTGGGGAGTGAACCAACAGAAAAAGGAAGACCTTTCTCTCTGTCTCTCTCTCTCACTAACTGCCTGTCAAGAAAAAAAAAAAAAAGAACAAATTTCTCAAATTCTTTACCTGCACATGAATTAACTCCTCCTAGTTTTTTGTGCCTGTATGTTCAGTTTCATTCTGTTTTGCCTTTGTATTGAATTATCAACTACTACCATTCACTGAGAGCGTGGTATGATTCTAAGCCATTTCCTTTAATCTTCATAACAACCTGCAAGGGAGTTATTATTCTTCACATATTGCAATTGAAGTAAATGTAGCTTAAAAAAAAATTTACTCCTTTGCCTAATGTCACTCAGCCAGAAACTATAAACTGAGGTTTAAGAAAAGTTTTTGCTAAATATCTCGTGATCCCCATATGTCAGTAAGACTTTATATGGTAATGTATGATCCCATTACAACACAACTGTGGTCAGAATGAAAGTGAAATTTTGTGGTTTTGTTAATGCTTTGGAAAGATATTTTGAAAACGAATCTACACACAGTTTCCTGTGTTCATCTTGCTGATACTGCTATTCAAGGTGGTTTTCCATTTTAGCTTGTAGTAATAATTATTTCCTGGAACAAATAGCTAAGTTATGTTTGCCTGATCACAAAACCACTCTGTACTGAGGCAGAAAAATGTACTGATTTCAGGCCTACCAACATTCAGGTTGATTTGATCCTTTAACTAAGATCATATTATTGCCACCCAGCTAATGGTCATTTAGTAGTAACCTATTTTTGAGGATGGCGTCTTAGCCTATGTTATATGTACTCTGAGAATCTATTAGAATGGTACCAGGGTAATGCTGACGCTATGTGTGCTTGCATATGCTCTCGATCCCCTTCTGCCTATTCCATCTAATTGGATTATGGGTAAGTACCTGATCAAGGTTTGCCTGTCCTTGGACCAAATCTTTTCCATGTGAATTGTTTATTATTCTCAACTTATTGGTGTATACACCTAATATATTAAAATATAATGACTCCAATTAGACCACATTGGACATCCTTTTCTTGTTGGATAATGACTCCCTTAAGTACTAGCAGGTCTTTTAAAAATCATGGAAAATTGAATTAAGATAAGTTTATTTTGTGCAAAAAGTTGAAAAGCATAATACACATTTTCCATGAACTTTTGAAAGACCCATGTGCATTTGTCGAGAGTCAATAATCATTTAGTCCCTTGTATTATGTAAACACCTTCGTTTTGCACTTAAGAGTCAGTACCAAAGACTTAAAATTCTGCCTCATTACCTAACGTGATGCGCTTCCTTTCTGTGTCCCTTTGCAGGCTGTCTATTTCTTCTGTGACTTGAAGAAGAGGTATAATCTGTCTTTCTGTTCTTGCCACATTTCCCCTCCTTCTTCTCTGTGGTTTCTTTTGTCCTCTGATGTTGGTCGGGGTCGGGATGGGGGATTGGCGGAGATAATATACCATGGCTCGGTCAGAAGGCAGCTCTCTGTTGCTCTTTATCACTGTTGTGTAGCCTGGCCTGGCCTATTGATTCCATTAAGAGGCTGGTTTCTAAATATTGACTTTATCATGGATGCAGACTTCCTCCTGTCCTTCCCAGTCCAGTTCTGGCCTGGGTGTGACCTCATCCTCAGTCTTCTACAACATTTGCAGCTGCAGTTCCTGCAAGTGGATTCCCAGCATTGGAAAACTGGCAGGATCAATCAAGCCTGTGATGTTTTGGTATCCAAAACATTCCATTAAGATGACTATTAGAAATTGAAAATAAGGAAAATAATTAGTAATGTAACAATTTCCAAGAAAAAGTGTGCAGGACAAAAAACAGCAGTGGTAGAAGATGGCAACAGACTTTTCTAAGAAGCAAAATAATTCAAGGGAAAAACTCCAGACAAGCATGAATTGGTGTTGTCTGTGTGATGGAAGAGTTCAAGGTAAGGCTGAAAAATGGTGGATCTGGTGAAAGTACGTAGATACAGCACTTGGACCTTCAGATCCACACCTCCACCTGGCATAGTCAGGCATACATGCCTTTCCTTTCCTTGGTAGAAAATTCAAGGTTCAATCTTACAGAACAAAATCCTGTAACAGCTGTAACAAACAGCTCCAAAGATAGTAGCTCCAGCCATGTAGTATATGTGACGCAAAAGCATCCTATAACCAGGGGTGTGAGTTTTAGTTGGTTCAGGCTGCCATAACAACATACCATAGACTGAGGGGCTCAAATAACAAAAAATTTATTTTCTCACGGTTCTGTAGGTTATAAGTCCAAGATCAAAGTTCAGCATGGTTGATTTCTCATGAGGGCTCTCTTGCTGGTTTGCAGATGGCGATATCAGTGTGTCCTGACATAGCAGAGACAAAGATAGAAACAGAGATTGAGAGAGGGGGTGGGGGAGAGAGCTAGCAATCTGGTGTTTCTCATATAAGAACACTACTCCTACTAGACCCATGCCTTACTCTCACAACCTCATTTAACCTTAATTACCTCCATAGATACCTTATATCCAAACACAGTCATATCAGAGGCAGAGGCTTCAATATGAAAGTTTGTGAAGACAAAAACATTCGCTCTCTATCACCCTTGACCTCCTTTCATCTTTGTGGCTCTCAGTAAGTCTTACCCTCAGTGGCAAAGCTAGGGAGATTCCTTTATGTCAAAACACAGCAGCTTATAAGACGTACAGATACTCAAATTTGGAGAATGCCTAATGTACCTGATAGCAAGTTGAACAGGACTTAAGTCCTGCCCAATCACACAGAACTTCTATCAGTATTTTAATGCTTTTACTTACATATAAGCAGAAACCAGACACTCATTAAATTTGAAATCTACAAAAATAGATATCATCCAAATAGCCATCAATTTATAAAAGGATATACAAAAGGTAGTATATCTATATATTGGAATATTATTTAGCCATAAAGAAATGAAGTGCAAACAGGTGCTGCCACACAGATGAGCTGTAAAGCATTGTGCTAAATGAGACATTAAAGCACAAACTACCACTTTGTGTGACTCCATCTATTTTAATTGACCACAACAATCAAATTCATAGAGACAGAGGGTGGACGAGCAGTTGGCTAGCACTAAGTGGGATAATGAGGGAAATAACTGATAATAAGTAAAAGATTTGGGGAGGGGGATGATGGAAGCAATACAGAACTATGTTAAAGTAATGGTTGCACAGCTCTATAAATACAGTAAACATTAATTGCACATTTAATCTGGTGAGCTTAATCATATGCAAATTACATTGCAGTAGAGCTGTTAAAATACACATACATAGAAAAAAATGAGCAGGCAAATGTATTACAATGTTAATTGGGGAAGCTGGTGGTTGGTGTATGGAACTTCGAAGTTTAGCAGTTTTTCTATAAGTTGAACATATGTCAAAATAAAAAAGTCAAAATAAGTTTCATGATGCTCTCTGGCTTTTTATAAACTTAATACTAATACCAAAAAACACAAAGCAACTGTAGGGTTAAAATGAAGTGAGAGATAGACCTAGTCAGGACCACTCCAGGGCTTCAAGAAGTATCATTCAATAATAAGATAATGGCCACACATTCTCTACCTAATCTGCAGCTTTGCATTTATTAGGCAATGTCTTCAGAAAGTTTATGGAAAATGTAAATTTTGGAAAAACTACACAGGAATTTCAAAAAAATTTGCACCAAAAAAAAATTTGTACTAACAAAAAACAAAAAGTCTGGACATAATCTAGTTTGAGGCACTAAGAAGGATGAGACAGCAGTTTGAAAAAACCCCTAATACAACTATATGAATTCTACTAAAACTGAAGAGCAAGCATCCAATTTGTGGTAAAACTTGGGTAGAAGAGTGATGAAATCAGAGGACAACACCTGAGAAGCCATTTACAAATGGGTAGCTTGTTTTATGAAGGGATAAGACCAAGTTGAAGAGTAAGTCTGCAGGGACAGACAACTCACACTAGTATGCCAGGAAAAAATGGATATTGTCTGCCCCCTGAAAGAACTGACAATTCACAGCAGAAACAAAATCCAATATTATAGACATCTCAGTTGGTTCAGTTTATACAGTTCCGACTGAGAAATTAAAGTTGACCAATCTTTCTGCTTAATGAGTGCCCAACTGTTGCTCTCATAGCAGCTGCATTGCAAGCAAGTGGTGTCAAGATCTGAAGCATATCTTAGAAGAAGGGTAAGAGGAGATGAAACATGGCTTTCCTAGTATGATCTTGAAGACATTGAAGAAAAGAACAATCAAAGTAATGGATACCAAGAGGTGGAAATGGTCTGGTCAAAGCAAAAATGGATCACTTAACAGTAAAGATTATGGTAATTCTCTTGTGGTGTTTTTGTGATTTTTCTTTTAATTTTCTGGAAGACCAAAGAACATTGCATTTTCTTATTAGCCAAAGCTTTAGAAGAAAAACACTTGGTACTGGCACTGTGGTACAGGGGGTTACAGCCATGGTCTGCAGCACTGGCATCCCAAATGGGTACCAGTTCAAGTCCCAGCCACTCTACTTCCAATCCAACTCCCTGCCAATAAGTCTGGAAAGGCAGTGAAGGATGATCCAAGTCTTGGGCCCCTGCACCTATGTGGGCTACCCAGAAGAAGCTCCTGGCTCCTGGCTTTGGCATGGACCAGCCCTGGCCATGCAGCCATTTGGGGAGTGAACCAGCAGATGAAAGATTCTCTCTCTCTCTCTCTCTCTCTCTCTCTCTCTCTCTCTTCTCTGTGGGTTTGCCTTTCAAGTAAATAATTAAGTCTTTAAGAAAAAAAAAAAAGAAAAACCCAGGAAATCTCCACCAGGGAGTCCTTTTCGAACACAACAATGTTCTTGCTCATTCCCTTCATGAGACAAGGGCAATTGGTAAGAGATTTACTGAGAAATCCATCTCAGAGAAATCCATCTTAGAGTTCTGGTCTGGCTCCTGACTTGTTTTATTTCATCATCTTAAAGCGTTTTTAATGGATGCACACTTGTCTTCAGTTGATAACAGAAAAAGACTGAGTTTACATAGTTAAATTCCTACAGCTCTCAGTTCCTTAGTAATGAGCTAAATGGTTGGCCTGCTCACTTACCAAAGCTTCTTGAACTAGGAGATTATTTTGAGAATTATAGCTTATCTTTTTAAACCATCCTTTCCTTCCATTTTCCACTAACTTCACGAAGCTTCTGATACGCAGGGTCTCCATTGTAAAAGGAGAAAAGGTCTACAGTCAGTCATGGGTTTTCATCCTGGTGCCGTCAATTTGTATCTACGTTGCCTAGGAAAGTATTCATGCTAGAAGGTACAGTGAGAAGAATTCTAAGGTCACCTGTGATGAACCAACATCTCTTTTCTGATGCTCTCTTTGACCTTTGAGTGTGAGTATGAACTGCAAATATTATAGCATAATTAATCATATGGTATGGTTGTCCTTACAAAAGGATGCACCTGACTTAATTACATGAACCTTTTAATCTGGGTCTAGAGATAAAACACAAAGAAGTCAGAGGTTTGACACAAAGGACATTCCATTCTCCTCCAACAGAAGGAGGGGGCCAGATGTGAGGAGTAGAGGTAGTTCTGGAGACCTGAGAGTAATTTCTTGCTGATGGCCACCAGGACCTGACTTTCCTTGTCCCAAGGGACTAGCTTCTGCCAATAATTTAAATGAGCTTGGAAGTAGATTTTCTCCGAGAAATTCCAGAAGAGAATGCAGACCAACCGACACCTGGGTTTTAGCATTGTGAGCTCCTAAACAAAGGACAAGTTATGCTGTGCCAGACATCTGTGTGACAGAACTGAGAGCTAAGAAATGAATGGTGTTTGTGGGGATGGCTTGTAAAACAACAGACAAGCCATATATAGAGTGTCAGTTTCCTCATAAATGAAATGAAAATAATAGCGTTATCTGCTTCAGGAGATAGTGAATCCTTATGAAGTCATATAAAACACCAGCAGTCTTTATATAGTACATACCTAATTTAAGTTATCTTTCATTATCATTGCTATTACTATTGTTATTCAAATTAGCAAGTAAAGCAAATCACAAAAAGAAATGGGAATTTTCTCCCATAAACCCATAATAAACTTAACTTATTCATTAATATGCCTGGAAAGATATTGTGTAATACCCAGAATATAAATAGTATTCCTAACAGTTAAAGCTCTTGCTTTTATTCAAAACAGATCATCGCAGTGGCAGTGTTTCTTAGTGAAAGATAACGTTCTCAGGCTGTTAAAGTATTCACCACAAGGCTACCTGTCAAGCTTTAATGATGGGCGGCAAATGATGTAGACAGCAGAGAACACTCTTATAAATGTCCCTTGGATGGCATCTAAAGTTTTATATATTAACTGTAAAACTGAAATATTTCTGCCAACTAACAGAGCCAAGGTACTACTCATAAAACAGACAAACTAAACCATCAGGGATGAAGTCACACTTGTCAAATGAACTGATAATTTTGTGTCACCTAATGCCAGCCATGGGCCTCCACTCAACATAGCTGATATCCATATTCTGAAATAGACTGGCTGTAAATGTGCATTTATGCAAATGTGAGGCAAAACAGTACTTAGTCTCAGGTGGTATTTGTCTTTAACAATGAAGCCAAGCAAGTTTTAACCCTTACAATATTGGATGAGGATGACTTATTTCAGACACTTCCTAATCTCCATTTATGTTTCATAACATTACCAAGACAGTCCTCTCACTAGCAAGCAAGGGCTGCATCCACTCCTTGATCCTCAATGCTTATCAAATGCTTATCAAATGCAAAATGAAATTTAAAATGCACTGACATTTTTAAATTTCTTAAATTAACAGAAATGTACCATTGAATGCTCAAAGCAATACAAATGGCATAGTTCCCAAAGCAGACCCAAAGATCTATAATAAAAAAACAAAAATTGAAACACCAGAGAAATGAAATTGGAACCCACCTTCTTAACAAGTTAAACTGGCATTTAAGGGTATGACTTTTTCTGAAGAGATCAAGACATAAGTTTGAGAAAATCATTAACCAAGAGGCATCAGATACTCATTTATGATAAAGAACTGGTATTTCTAGTCAAGAAATTTATTTTAATTTGAAAATTTACTCTAAGCTGTATTCAATCCCTCATATTAGACAGCTCTAAGTCACAGATTTCATATTGACTGATGTATTTCGAATCCTAAGAAAATTTTTATTTTAATGGTTTTGAAATGTCACTAACTTGAAAGGCATAGTTACAGAGAGGGAAAGGCAGAGACAGAGAGAGATCTTCCATCTGCTAGTTCACTCCGTAAATGGCCACAATGGCCAAGCTGCATAAGGCCGAAGCAAAAAATAAGAAGCTTCAACCGAGTCTTCCATGTAGGTGCAGGAGCCCAAGGACTTGGGCCATCTTCAGCTGCTTTCCCAAGGCCAGTAACAGGGAGCTGGATCGGAAGTGGAGCAGCTGGGAGTCAAACCTGCTGGAGGTGCAGGAGGTGCTTAACCTACTATTCCACAGTGCCAGCCCCAAAATGTTACTATTTTTTGGGAGGAAGAACTATTCATTATCTTTATAAGATACTTTAGCTTATCATCATATTAAAAGAAATGCTGATTTACAAGGCTATTTTGTTTATTGTATCCTAATTATTCAAGTGCATATCACACTGAGAATACATTGCAAATTGAGCAGAGTGGCATATCAACAAATCAAATCCTGATATCTGAAGGCTAAGATAGGGCACAACTCTAGAGAGGAGTAAGAGAGAGAGAAGGAGAGAGAGAGAGAAATTGCTTTTCCCATTACAAAACTCAAAACTACTTGACAACTATTTTAACAAATTTGGCCAAGATTTAGTTAAGCATATTAGGTATGGAATTATATTCGAGAGTATAATCACCAAATATGGAAAATAATATTATAATTTTTAAGGAATTTATTGATACATTAAATTCTCAGAGAGCAAATGGGTGATAATTACTAGAAAATAATAATATAAATTTGGCATGTGTAGTATTTTGTTGAATATTATTTTAAATGGCCTTATTATCATACAAATAGAAAAGTTGTAAGGTTTGTTTTAAAGAATAAAATTGATCTCTTCACTTTGTATTAGCATTCCTAAACCTGATAGCCTTTCTATAACCAGCTAATAACTGTAATAATGTGAGCTGCTTCTGAGAGTTTCCAGAGCTTTACTTCAGTGCTCAATTAGTTACACTCTAAAGTTGGTAGAACCAAGAGATGATTTTTGTCATCACAGATTTAAATAAATATTGCAAAAGTCTATAGGTAGGCTAAGGCTCCGTCTGTGGTGCCAGCATCCCATATGGGTGCCAGTTCCTGTCCCAGCTGCACCTTTTGGCATCCAGATCCCTGCTATGGCCTGGGAAAGTAGTGGAAGACGGCCCAAGTGCTTGAGCCCCTGCACCTGTGTGGGAGACCCAAAGATGCATCTGGATCCTGGCTTCAGATAGGCCCAGCTCTTAAAGTAATGGCTGATCTTTTATTCAGCTTTACACTTCACCTCATTACTCAGTAAGTGTGACCACTGCATTGGTGAGGTGTTGTCCTTCTACAAAAATTAACTATTGATTCAGAGTATGAAACAAATCTGCTTATTCAGACTTGCTGATAGATTGTCCTGAACCATTCATGAACATTTGCTTCCCATCTAGTTGGAATTAGGATGAAGTTTATGTCAAGGTACAAAGATTTCCTTTGAGGGGAAAAAAACCAATGCCTCTGTCTTTCAACCGATCTAACTGACTTGGAGCAGCATTCTGTATCCCTGAACAGTTCAGTTTTGAACTGTCCCTTCGAACAACGTTTCACAAGCACTTAATTTTCAATGTTGGAGATATATATATATATATATATACACATATATATGTAAAGAGAGAGAACTTTGTGAGGAACATAAAAATGTCACAGTTCCTTTAAGATCCAAGAATACTAAAGGCCATGTATGCTTCCTATGAAAGGTCTGCCCCTAAGAAACCTGCATTCCGCCTAGAAGTCAAGGAGATCGCAACAAATATATAAGCAAGAAAAGGCAGCAATCTGAGTCAGTCTTATATCTAGAGTGGAATTTATGATGCTTCATGACAGTGCAACTATAAGAAATGATAATAAACTAGTAGTACCTTTGCTTAATCAGCTAACACAGTGAGAGCTTTCTCACAGATTTCAATTGGGTTTCACTGATGAGAAAAAATTCCTCTACAGAGCTGATTATTATGTTAGTTCAAAACTCTGGATCACATTTCTGTACCCCAGTTTTTAAATTTCTCCCTAAATCTACATATATTATTACATTCAGATTCCTTCCTTCTTTTTTTTTTAATCTTTTCTGTAGCCATAAAAAATTATCTTTCCACTTTTCTAGTGCTTCTTAACCTTAAGCATTTTCATGACTGGGCTTCAAAAAGCCAGTAATTTCTTAAGGAGGTTTTTGATTCTTTCTTATTTAAATGTAAAGCACTGTGTTAATCTGAACAAGAGTAGGACAGCAATCAAGACCATTGCTGGTTAAAAATCAGTATCTCCCTTGTATTATCTAAAAGTGTCTTCCAAAGACCTTGAAGGCATTAAATTATTCTCACATTCTTAGATGAAATTCTTAAAAAATGTGTCCTCATATTTGCCCATTCTCTGTACATTATTGTTCCATGGTTTACATTAATATCTTTTCCCATTCAACTTCTATTTTCTCATTCCTTTATTGGAAAGGTACTTTCACATTGTTGAACCTGGTAGATAAGTCAACCAAAGATTCACTTAATGACTTAACTCTGTAGACATTGATTAAACACCTTCTCTGTACAAAGTAAAATGGTAGCTGCTGAGGTAAGCACAAAGATGAATTAATCACAGACCCAGTTCTCACGAAGTTTGCAGTTAAGTGGAAGAGATGATGCCATTCAGTGCCTGAGTAAGAGGTTCATAAAAAAGTAGGAGAGCAGAGCAAAATCTTCAGATACAGAAAATTACCTAATTTATCACTGTGCAGAATTACATAACTACACGTGTTCCGCTACACAAACAATTATGTGAGTTTTCTTTCCTAAAAAAAAATCTATTTTTTGAAAGCTGAGAGAGACAGATATCTTCCATCTGCAGGGTCACTTCCCAGATGGCCACAAAAGCCAGGGCTGGGCCAGATCAAACCCAGAGGCCGGGATCTCCATGGAGGTCTCCACCATGTGTGACAGGATCCTAAGCAATTGGGCCATAATCTGCTGCCATCCCAGATACATTTACAGGGAACTGGATCAAAAGTAAAGCAGCCAAGACTGGAATGAGGCCCAAGCACTTAATCTATACAATCACAATTTCAACCCCATTGTGAGCTTTCTTACTTAAAAATTTTCTACATCTCTCATTGGCTCATTTATTCCATATACTATTTTTTTTTGACAGGCAGAGTGTACAGTGAAAGAGAGAGACAGAGAGAAAGGTCTTCCTTTTTGCCGTTGGTTCACCCTCCAATGGCCGCCACGGCAGGCGCGCTGCGGCCGGCGCACCGCGCTTCATCCGATGGCAGGAGCCAGGTGCTTCTCCTGGTCTTCCATGCGGGTGTAGGGCCCAAGGACTTGGGCCATCCTCCACTGCACTCCCTGGCCATAGCAGAGAACTGGCCTGGAAGAGGGGCAACCAGGACAGAATCCAGTGCCCCGACCAGGACTAGAACCCAGAGTGCCCACACCACAGGCGGAGGATTAGCCTATTGAGCTGCGGCACTGGCCTCATTTATTCCATATACTATTATTTAATGAGTGTCTGTTATTTGTACCTACTGCATAAGGACACATTTAAACTTAGAATTGGCTTCTATTTTATGGCATCGGGCACCAAGGGATAGGAATGAGGCCTGGAAGTCACAATGCTGAGGGTAGTGGGGGGCAGTGGTCACACCAGAGGCTCAGGTCTACTAGCTTGGGAGAGCATAGGTTTCTGGGCAAGGGCCTGCACCCTATTGTCTCCCCTTGTCCATCCAGGTAGATGGTGTTAAGGTTAGTGGCACCAAGGAACACAAGACACCACGTGCCTCCCTTACACCAACTCCTCTTGGCTCTATCTCTCAGACAACTGCCGAGCTCACCCTCTGTGGTAAGCAGGGCAGGGGCTTGGCAGGGACTCCCCTACTGCAGGTGCTGCATGAAGCAAACCCTGGAACCATAGGAGAGTAAGGACAGAAGTCATCAATTGGGAATTTTCTTCTGACTGTGCTGTGTTAGCCTTGTAAGGAGATCATGGTGCATTTTTTTCTTAGTGGAGGGTTTGGTACCTCTATGCTGTACTGCTGGGCCACTGCAAAGGTATTTCCAACGCCTGCTGTCTTCTGAATCTCGTTTTGTCTTCAGCTTAGACTCTCCTGAAAGAGAGAAGTTTGGAAAGGTCTGGTTGTGAAGCAAGCAATGGATATCATAAAAATCAGCTGTTACAGCTGTAAGGGTACAGACTCTTTTTGACACTTCTGCCTCATCAACAGAGGCTAAAAGCCGTGTTGTGATGGATGAGCCACACAGTAAGAAACACAAACGATAAGTCTCTGAAGACTTGAGCTTGCTGAGCAGCTATGCTGGACGTTGGAGATGTCTGAGGTGTTCAGAGGTCGATAACGGGGCCGGCGCTGTGGAGTAGTGGGCTAAGCCTCTGCCTGTGGCGCTGGCATCCCATGTGGATGCCGGTTCAAGTTCCTGCTGCTCCTCTTCCAACAGCTCTCTGCTTAAGGCCTTGGAAACCAGTGGAGGATGGTCCAGGTCCTTGGGCCCCTGCAACAGCATGGGAGACCCAGAAAAAGCTCTTAGCTTCAAATTGGCCTGGCTCTTGGCTTCAGATCAGCCCAGCTCCAGCTGTTGTGGCCATTTGCAGAGTGAACCAGCAGATGGAAGACCTTACTGGCTGCCTCTCTCTCTCTCTCTCTCCCTCTCTCTCTCTCTCTCTCTCTGCCTCTCAAATAAGTAAATTTTAAAAGAGGTAGATAAAGGGCTTGGAGACCAGGGAGGTGGCGGTGGGATGGGGTCATCAGGAAACACAGAGGTGTGTTCTGACCTGACTCCATCTCCTGCTGCTGCAGTCGCTTCACTGGCTACTCTTTAGGAAGAGCAAAGATGTAAAAGTCTGAAAGGCCAAGCACAGAGGAGGATGGAAGGAATGAGAAACCAAATACCAGGCGCTAGTAATATCTGAATGCAACAAACCAAACAGAAAAGCTTCTGCACCATGGCTACCACCTACCATGGAGGAACGCCACTCTACATAGACCCCAGTGAGGCCCAAGAGAAAAGATCTGATTAGATCTCAGATGGACCACTGCATAGGATAATGGCCCCAGCCACAGTGGAGACACCAAGAGCGGAGGATACCTCCAAGGAAGAGAAGCAGTGCCTGAGCAGGTCAGCTCAGAGCAGGGTGGTGCTGATCCTGAGGAGTGGATGAGCAGTGACCCTGAGCACATGGCCTTGAAGGGCGACAACAGTATCTACCGATCTGTAGAAGGCCGATTGAAAAACAAGGAGATGCCCTCCAAGCCACATGGCCGGCTCTGCTGATCACCCTCCTGGGATCATGCAAGATTTTGCCAGAGAGCACTTTATAGAATGGCAACTCTACTTGAAGAAAGAAAACCAAGCCAAGATGGATTTCACTGTAATGTTGGGTCACATAAAGGAACAGGTTCAATCACTGCTGAACAAGATGGACCTGGAATCACTTGTTAACATTGGCAGAGCTTGTCAGACTTGGAAACAAAGGTGGTTCAGAAGTACACATCCACTTGACCCTGCTAGTGCCTCAAGGAATAGTCCAGAGAGACTGTAAGCACTAAACTGTCTCTTGAAGACAAAACAGACAATAGTGACAACTTGAGGTAATTGATGGGAGTACTTTGGCAATGAGCCATAGGAATAAAGAAAAATTCTGCAGAGAAATACAACACGCTGTGAATTGGTTTCCAGATAAAGACCATGAGACTGTATTTGTGCCCACATGGAGAAGGAAGCAATCCCACTCAGATGTACCAGTTACAAATTGAGATAGTTCACATAAACTGGAAAAGGAAAAGGTTTTCTTCCTCACATCATCCCAAACAACCCAGGGCAAGAGTGTTTTCTGCTGTGCTGACCAGCTCATAGTCAAACTGGTTTTTCATTCTGATAACATCATTGTCTGATAGCATCTGTCATAGTCAGCATCCCACCTGGATGCTGGTTCAAGTCCTGGCTGCTCCACTTCTGATCCAGCTCTCTGGTATGGCCTGAGAAAGCAGTAGAAGATGGTCAAAGTTGTTGGGTCCATGGCACCTGCATGGGAGATCCAGAGGAGGCTTCTGGCTCCTGGCTTTGGATTGGCACAGCTCCAGCAGTGGTGGCCATTGGGGAGTGAACCAGCAGATGAAAGACCTCTCTCTCTCTCTTTCTCTGCCTCTTCTCTCTGTATCTCTGCCTTTCAAATAAATATATAAATCTTAAAATTAAAAAAACCATCATTGCATCTAATGAAAACTACCAAGATCATCAAGTTGAAAAGCCATAATAGAAGAAGTTTATAGAGGAGTAGTTGCTGATAACACATTTGGTGAATGACAGGTGTATTTTTCCAGTAGATGCTAAATAGCCAATATCCATATGAGTAGCAATAGATTTCATTTTACTTTAATACATATTTACTGAAAAACAAAACATAGAATAAGATAGAATTGGCTGGTATATAAAATACTGGTCTCTTAAGGTTTGCTATTTTTTCGAATTGATGCTTGCACACCTTAACTCAGAATTTTCTAGAACCTCTAACCTTACTTTCATAAAAAAAAACTACCTAGTAAATTTCATCTAACATTTTTACATTTTTCTCATCTTAACTTTTTAAAAATTTCCATTTATTACTTTTTTTTTGAAAGGCAGAGAGAAAGAGTATGAGAAAGTGAGATTTTCCATCCACTAGTTCACTCCTGAAATTCCCACAACATTCAGGGCTGGGCCAGGCCAAAGCCAAAAGATAAGAACCCAATCTGTATCTCCCCCAAAGGTGGCAAGGACCTAAGTCCCTGAGCCATTGCTGCTGTTCCCCATGAGTGCTCATTAGCAAGAAGCTAGATTAGACGCAAGGTAGCCAGAACTTGAATCACACTCCCTGATAGGGCCTGTGAGTATCCCAAATGTCAATTTAACAGCTGTGGCAAATGCACATTTCTCTTAACATTCAAACTTGAATGTTCACGTTTTGGGGCTTTTCATTTCAAAAAAGTCTTTGCATTAATGGAAGAAGCCAGCATGTCTATCAGTGAACAGAAGCATAAAAGAACTTCTTTACCCCTGCATGACTCCACCTCTTTCTTGTAGATTTTGTTAGAAATAATAATATCCAGAACCAGAGTTCCAATCCGCCAACTAGGACTAGCTTGCAAGTCATGAACACAGTTGTTCTTACAGGCCACTGAATTTTCTTGAATCTTGAAGAAAGCAGTCACGAGGTTAGGATCAATGAACAACATTCACATTATTTTGATGAGGTATAGGATAGTCCCCCAAATTTTTAAAAAAAATTTATTTATTTATTTATTTATTTGAGAAGTAGAGTTATAGACAGTGAGAGGGAAAGGTCTTCCTTCTATTGGTTCACTCCCCAGATGACTGCAACAGCTGGGCCAATCTGAAGCCAGGAGCCAAGAGCTTCTTCTGGGTCTTCCATGCAGTTTCGAAGGCTCAAGAAATTGGATCATCTTCTACAGATTTCCTAGGCAATAGCTGAGAGCTGGATCAGAAGAGGAGCAGCCAGGACTAGAACCAGTGTCCATATAGGATACAGGCACCACAGGCGGAGGACTAACCTACTGCACCACAACACCAGCTCTAGTCCCCAAATTTGACAATGTAAAATACTTAGTACCTTTTAACGATGCCGGAATGCATTTAAATATGAAAATGCTCACCTAAAACTGCAGATACCAATCATATGAGTTAGTAATTGATTTTTCTAAAGTGAAAAGTAATTAAAAAGAGAAAATTGATTCTTAATGAAAAAGAGAATTGCTACTCATGGGGAATTTACATGAGAAAAAAATATGCAATTTCATACCTAAATGATGAGGTATGAGAACTGAATAGATTTGCAAAAGTGCAGGGACTCAAAGTCCTTTACTATACCACTATAAATGTGGCAGTGGAATAAGAGAGGTATGCCGGCAGCTGGTAAACAGAGGAGCAAGCTCAGGAAAGCCACACAGTGGATTAGAACCAGGACCATCTCATGTCTTACTCTCAGAAACAAGCCTGAAGCTGCTACACACTGAGACGGGACAAGCAAGGATTCCCGGGATGGTTTTCTTCTCTCAGGATGATCTAACAGAACCCTGTGCTCCAAGTGGCTTACAAACAGCCAAGTTGTGGCATAGGCATTCAGTACATCAGTTCAACTGCTACTTGGGGTGTCCCTGTCCCATGTCAGAGTGCCTGGCTTTGAGTCCCCGTTCTCCATTTCGGCTTCCTGCAAATGTGCACTGTGGGATGCAGCAGGTGACAGCTCAAGTATTTGGGTCCCTGTCCCCAACATGGAGATGTAGAAGGGGTTCCTGGCTTCAACCTGGCCCAGCCCTGGATGCTGCAGGCATATGGGGAGTGAACAAGCAGACGGGAGCTCTCTCTTTGCCTTTTAAATAAATAAAGTGAATACTATTTTTTTTCAAAAGAACTCTGTCTCTCACAATTCTGGAGACTGGGAAATTCAAGACCAGATGCTGGCAGATTTGGTGTCTGCAGGAAGGTTGCCTCCTGGTTCACCAACTCTAACCTCACATAGTAGAAATGGCAGGGGTGCTCTCTGGGGCCTCTTCCATGGGAACACTAATCCCATGCAGGAGGCTCCCTCTATTATCCTGAGCAAACCACCTTCAAAGAACCTGACATGTGGATTAGGTTTGAACATATGTATATTTCAAGGACACAAACATTCAATCTATAGCAAGAAGAAACATTTCCAAACCATGTATCTGTTTGAACATTTGAAAAAATAATGAAGAGTACTCAGGTGATATGACAGAGAATGTGAAAATAGAACAAAAGAAGCCCATGGGCATTAGGAAATGATTAATATTAGGAAAAGCCAACGGCTGTAAAAAATGCCATAATAGTACACTACTTGCCTTATTAATAAACAAATCTACACAGAAAATACTCACCAATAAGGATATTTGAGACATATTTGAAGGGAAGAGAAATGAGTATAAAAGAGAGAAATCCGTATCTTCAAGATAATATATCTAGATGTAATAAATCATGAAAAAAGTGAAATACACATATAATTTAGAGACAGGAGAGGAAAATTAGCAGAAGAATCCACAGAAGTTGTTGAAAATGAATGCCTAGTACTGGGAATGAAGAAAGGGAAAGAACTAACTGATGCTTATTACAACCTTTTTGTTCTTGAAAACCATATTATTTTGATCAAGAAAATGTAATAATTCCAAGCAAGCAACTTTGAGAGCTTATTTTGTATCCTAGTGGAAAAGCTATATCTGAAAACAGTATACCTAAAAGATATAGATATAATGCATGGAGCGACTGCTTATAAGGAACAAAAGATCCAATGAAAGAGTCAACATCTTCTGGAAACAGTTATGAATTCTGGAATAAAAATGGCTGCCTATTAATACATTTATCTGTTCTTTACGCTAAAAATTATTTTAACTTTAGTTGGAAATTAGGAATCTTAAGAACAAATCTGGGTGGTTTCATTTTTCAGTTAGTTACTATAAATTGCATCACTTACAAGGCAGTAATTATCTGCTTGTCACTTATGTTAAAAGGTAAACATATCAATTTTTCATCAAGGTAATCAACTATACAATTAGAGACAAGTGAAGACATAAGAAACACAACAAAACCCAGTACAAACCCATTCCATAATAGAGAACAGACACTGGAGTAGTTACTTGATTAAAAGAGTTCCAATTTCATTGCTAACCTAAGTCAATGTAACTCCAAGAAACTGGACTAACCCAAGAATCCAGATATGTATTTGCGTGTCCTTATAACAACTCCCAGGAACAGTAGCACATCAAAATTCTTCAGACCTTTCATCCCTTCAGGACAGAATCATAGCTCTTAGATACCTCAGGATAGCATCTCATCAATTATGTTCTGCCCCTGGGAAAGGTTGTAACAGTAATTGATTTCCAAAATGTCCTTGGTGGAAGCAAGTTTTGACTTAATTTGGCTATGACACCTTCATTTTACAGATTATAAAACCAAAAATGTTAGAACTGGAAATCATCATATGCTCACTTTATATATGAGAAAACTCAGAAAGTAAAAGCAATCACATATGTATGGCAGAAAACACTTTTATTATTAACTGACATTAAAATTGTACACATTTATGTGGTACTGTGTGATATTTTATACATGTATAACTATGTAATTATTAAATCAGGATAAAAATTTCTATCTCCTCAAACACATCATTTATTTATGGTGAAAACATTCAAAGTAGTTTCTTTTTAGAAATATAGAGTAGATTATCATTTTCTATAGTCATCCTACTGTACCATAGAATACTAGAACGTTTTACTCCTAACTATAATTCTTAACCATTAGAACACAAATTTCTTGAAATCAAGTAATTGAGGAGCCAGGATATCACTTCAAACAGTGCACACACCTAACTACTACACTATACTGCTTCTTGACAAAGAAGTACATGCAATTAATAAATACATAGAATATTCCAGATGATCAGATGAGAGATGCTCACTATATAATAAATATGGAAGGGAAATTAAAAGTTTGATATGTATCATGGCTATTAATTTTAAATGTGTATTTATATATGAATACATATAAATCTTAACAAAGTTTCCTTAATGAATATATTACCACTGTTAAAAGAAAGCTGAGGCCGGCGCTATGGCATAGCGAGTAAAGCCACCACCTGCCACCTGCAGTGCCAACATCCTATATGGGCACTGGTTCCGCTTCTGATCCAGCTCTCTGCTATGGCCTGGGAAAGCAGTAGAAGATGGCCCATGACCTTGGGCCCCTGCACCCGCATGGGAGACCAGAAGAAGCTCCTGGCTCCTGGCTTTGGATCAGTGCAGCTCCAGCCCTTTGCAGCCATCTGGGTAGTGAGTCAGCGGATGAAAAGCCTCTCTCTCTCTCTCCTTCCCTCCCTCTCTGCCTCCCTCCCTCTGCCTCTCTGTAACTCTGCCTTTCAAATAATAAATAAATCTTTTTTTAAAAAAAGGAGTCATAGAACAACTACTTTAAAAAGAAAAAGAAAGAAATAAAGAAAAGTTCATGATGGACAAAAGCCTTTGTGATATGGTCGAATGAAGTCTAGATTTGGAGTAGGTGACCTGGGTTCTAAACCTAGCTCCTCATTAATTTGCTATAGTGGCCTAACTGCTCTGGTCCTTCTTTTGTCTCTGTAATATCACGGAACAGAACTAACTGGGCTCTAAGGCCTCCCATGTTAAATTCAGTCTTTTTTGGGCATGTGCTTCTTTCGATTCTTTGGCATAGTTTCTAAGTGTTGTTGCCCTCACCATCTCAACTCAAGAACCTAAGGAGGCACAACAGGAATGATTTCTCTGTACATGGACTGTTAGGACATTCCCAAACTCTGGCCCTAATCCTAACCCTAACTTGGCTTAAAATTTGTTGTGTGATACTAGAACAGGAGCACACAGATCTGATGTGGGACTTGCCCTGTCTGATTGTATTTTCCAAGTGGCCTCAAGAGACAGAGATGGTATAAACAGAACGCAGACATCATCAGTACTTGAATTCCCACTCTAGCACTAATTCTAAGGAACAATTGACCCATCGGTAAAAAAAAAAAAAAAAGTTTTATCTACCCGTCAGTTTTTGTGGGTTCTAAATTCATTGATAGGTGCAGGTGACCATCATTGTTGCAGAATGGATTCAGCTGCCATTTGTGACACCAGCATCCCCTATCAGAGTGCAGATTCAAGTCCTGGCTGCTCTGCTTCTGATCCAACTTCCTGCTGATGTATCTGGAAAGGCAGTGGAGGATGCCTCAAATACTTGGGCCCCTGCCACCCAAGTGCGAGACTCCATTGGTGTTCCAGAGCCCTGGCCTTATCCTGGCCCAGCCCCAGCATTTGCTGCCATTTGGGTAGTAAACCAAAGGATGGAGGATCTCCCTCTTTCTATTTCTGTGTTTGTGCATATGTGTATGTGTGTGTCTGTGTGTGTCTCCCTCTGTCATTATGCTTTTCAAAAAATTAATAAATAAATCTATTTATTTATTTGTTTATTTGAGGAAAATCGGAGTTACACAGAGAGAGAGGAGAGGGGAGAGAGAGAGAGAGAGAGAGAGAGAGAGAGAGAGAGAGAGAGAGAGAGAGAGAAGAGATAGAGAGGTCTTCCATCCGATGGTTCACTCCACAATTGGCTGCAACAGCTGGAGCTGCTCCAATCCGAAGCCAGGATCCAGGAGCCAGGATCTTCCTCTGGGTCTCCCACGCAGGTGCAGGGGCCCAATGACTTGAGCCATCTTCCACTGCTTTCCCAGGCCACAGCAGAGAGCTGGATTGGAAGTGGAGCATCCGGGTCTCAAACCAGAGCCCATATGGAATGCCAGCGCTTCAGGCCAGGGCATTAACCTGCTGCACCACAGAGTCAGCCCCCAATAAATAAATCTTTTTAAAAGTTAGGTGAAGTGCATCATACAGAATAGGCTCTAGGAAAAACATAAACAATCAATTCCTTTTCTTCTTTATTTCACAAATGGCATATCTAGAATCAGTTTGATTCTGAATAGAGATGAAGTTTCTTGACAACTGTCCTAGAAACAAGAGGTAATCCTGTTCCACCTAATGATTACATTGGACAGCTGATAAATTATAACTTACAATGAATATGTTGTCATAGCAGTATTTTTTTTTAAAAAGCAAGTTAAGCAAGAAGAGACAGGAAACAAGGATTTAATTTTGCAATCCAATTTGGAACACAATTAAGGTGATGTAGGAGCCTAATGTTTCATTCATCTAATAAAACACCTCTAGGCTTGATAGTGATTAGATGCAGAGTCATTTCCCATCCCCTTTAATAGATAATAGCTCTGACACTGTGTCCTTTAACAAGGTACCAAAGAAACAGCTCAATATACTCCCACGAGGAAAACAAATCACACCTTGTCAGAACTACATGATTCCTGGATGCAGCACACTAAAGTAGTGACATAGTCTGACCTTTTAATTCAAGAATTCGGATGAGATCTTAGGATAAAAAGCTATTGCCCTGCCTTGGAAACTAATTAGATTCTTTGGAAAGGGAGTTGCACAAACCCATGTGATGAATAACTGGGAAAGTGATAAGGCCTCATGAACTCAAAGAATCTTACATTCTAACAGTGAGGAAACCAGTTGTAATCAAAAGAGAGAATCTAAATGATTTTTGTCCCGTGATCTCATTTTGATTTCTGATTACCCCCAAATTCTCTAGTTTCAGTTCTCCCACTATGGGCCAAGCACCTCAAAGTGATGAAGAAGAAATCATGGGGGTACTGATACTTTTTTTTAAAGGGAAAATAGTAACACCATTTATCAGATGTCCTATGAATTAACTACAACTTAAGATAATTCATAGACTGCAAAATATTCTTTTGTATGTCATCATACATTTTATAAGTTTTCTACAATTTCTGGCATACAAAAAATGAACATGACACAGGAAGTGAGAGAAATAGTGTCCAATTTTATTACAAGGTTTGCAAAGTTGTGCAATACCACTGGTATATGTAAGCAATTCTGTAGTAATTGCAGTTATTCAAGAGTGACATATAATTTTTTTTCAATTTATCATTTTTTTCAATTGGCAACTAAATTGTTAGGGCATCAACACTTACTACTTGGACCAAACTATTTAATTTACTGAACTGTCAAATATTTCTTTTGTGTACTGATGCTGTGAACAAAATCCCTGAAACACAGAAGTCTCCTGTAAACAAAAACAGTTGGGGAACCAAGCTCTTCCACTCTGTCAATATGGCTCAGGTCAATATTTGTGTTCAAAGACATCATTTTCACAATAAAAATGCCTGAGGAGGCTGGGGAGGTTGATGTTCTCTTTCAAAAAAGCAAAGAAAGTTAAAATAAATTTTAGGTCATTAAGATCTTTGTAACCTACGGAGAAATGCCAGCTATGGCTCATGTTAAGTATTTGTCACCTGAGGACAGCCATCTGTTCTTTACAATTCTCACTTGGCTGTAGCTTCCTCACTTCTTGCCAAGATTATTAGATGGCTGATGGCTTCATTTACAAAATCAGAATAGGATTCATTTACAAAATCAGAATAGGATTGTCTATTATATGTGCTTATTTATAGCAACTTTATTCTATCTGACCTGTGTTCTGCATCTTTTGAAATGAAGGACCCATGTCTCATAAATACACTACTTAACTTTGATTGGTTACAAGCTATAAGCACCCTAAAATAATTATTTCTGCTGTCTGCTTAAACTGAAAAGCTAGAAAATAAATATTCAGACATGATCTGCTATTCATACTAGAAATAAAGCACAAAAACTCCAACCCACAATTGATTGTGAAAGATCCTCAAAAATCCTTCTAAAGACTTCTCTGTATTCACTCTCTGGGAGAACTTACCTCATACTGTTGCAACCATGGTGGGGATATATATGTTTTGTGTGTGTGTGTGTGAGTGTGTGTGTGTATACCTATATCTGTATACACATACATATCCCAAATTTCTAGATTTCCTTTTAATAGCTCAATTGCAACCACACGTTCCAAATCACCTATATAGACAACCAGCCCCACAAAAAGCATGTGCCCCAAAACGTACTCACCAATTTCTCATATTGTTTCTCTTTTCTTCTTTTACAACAAATTTCTGCTCAAAATCCATTACTTTCACTCCTTCTTCCTCATCCCAAAAACCAGTGGGTTGATTAGTCTTAACAATTTTTCTCACTCATCCTCTACATCACTGAAACCTTACATTGTGCTAAAACTGACTTCAAATTTAGAGGACACAACAGCTTGAACATAAAATTGTGGTGGTACACATCTGTGCTACAGCAATGAAAAACTACACAGCTAGAGCTGCAAAAAACTCAGATGTGTATTGTTTGTAAGAAAAGAAATGTTAAAAATGCTTGAGGAAAATATAAGCAAAATCTTGTACAGGTTTCAAATGGGGTGATCTTCCTTACCATTATCTATAACCTAGAAGAAAACCAAAGAAAATATTGACATACTGTCTTCATAAAATATTTGCTTTGCATATCCCACAAAGTATACTCAAGTAGCTAACTGTTTATTCAATCATTCAAGATATAGCTATTGATTCCCTTTTATTTGCAGGGCCTTGTGCCAGCTCGAGAGTCATTTCACCTTGTGGCAAATGGGCTGGCCTTCTTTATTTTTTAGTGATTTTCTGTGGTTTGTTCTAGGGATGGGAAGTGCAGGTGTAACCTTCCCAAAAATACTCCAGTTCTTTCAAGGTTATTATTTGGAGAATGCTGCAGTTGTGAGCTCTTGGCTGTCTATACTCACAGCACTTGTGGAAAAGTTACACCAGCCGTATAAAAGGGATATGAGATGCTTTCAACCTCTGTTCTGGGGCATAAGTTAGAGTTATAATCTTGAAATGCAAATATGGTGCAAGTCTTGGCTGGGCATGGATGTAAATAACATGTACATTGTTGTAGGAGTGTACAATAAAGTATATTGCACAGACCTAGAATTAGCAATGACACAGAATGGCAACAACAAAAACAATTAAACTGGGGCCAACTGGAGTGATTGATCAGTTTCAACAGTTGTGTCTCCTTGAGGCATTTGGAAGCAAGAGTGGCCACCTTGGAATGAGTAAGCCCATGGGGTTTTTTATTGATTCTAGGAGCATAAAGGGATAATCAGCATCTTCAAATCTGTTATGTGAGGGGTACAGATGATTGCACTAAAAATACATGACCATACTTGTATCCTTAAACTAGTGAAGAGTGCTTAGAAAGTATGGGTTGGAGAGGAGGAAGTTATGGGTGGGATACAGGAAAGGCCTTCTACATCTGTTTCCCTCTGCTATGTGGGGATAAAAATTAATAACTGTGGGTGTGTACGGTGGTGACTGTAGCACAGCAGGGTCAAGCCTCAGCCTGCATGACGCTGGCATCCAAGATCAGAGCACCAGGTTGAGACCCAGCTGTTCTGCTCTCATTCAGCTCCTTGCTAATGTGTCTGGGAATGCAGCAGAGGATGGCACAAGTACTTAGGATCTTGCCATCCACATGGGAGACTCAGGTGGAGTTCTGGGTTCCTGGCTTGAGCCTGGACCAGCCCAGACCTCTGGGGCTATTTGGGGAATGAACAAGCATTTGGAAGAGCAAGCTCTCTCGCTGTCTGTCGCTGTCTCTCACTGTCTCTCACTGTCTCTCGCTCTCTCTCCCTCTCTCTCTCTTTCAGATAAATAACTAATGTTTAAAAAAGAATTTTGGAAAAGAGAGAGATTTACTGATAAATATCAGGAGGTAGTATCAATCTCCAAGCCCGGAAAAGGAATGGGAAATGCTCTGAAAGCACTCCTTACTGACTGCCTTACTGTGATACTCTCTCCATTTGAGTAGGGCTTGTTTAGCATGTTAAACAAACACTCGTGAACGCTTAACTAATTTCATAAAACAATGGTAAGAGGTGAATGTTGTACCTCAGTGAGTTAAGCTACTCTTGAGATGCTCACATCCATATCTGTCTGTAATCAAGTCTTGCCTCCGCTTCCAATCTAGCTTCCTATGAATGTGCTTGGGAGGCAGTAAATGATGGCCCAAATACCTGGGATCCTGAACCCCATGTGGCAGACACAGATGGAGTTTCTGGGTCCTGGCTTCAGTCTGGAACATTTCGGGAGTGACTCATAAGATGGGAGCTCTCTCTTTTTCTCTCTCCCTCCCTCACTGTCTCTCCATCTCTGTCACTCTACTTTTCAAATCAATAAATAAAACTTCAAAAATAAATAAAGATAATGTTAAATATTTGAAACCAGAAACTTCACAATAATTCCAAAATTCTGCTGGGTTTAACTTTTTGCTGCAGTAGTAGTAAATATTTGAAGTTTAGTGAAAAGATACATAGTTTTTCTTAGATCATTGGTGATTATTCTTAACATTATAAAATCTTGGTTTTGGGGCCGGCGCCATAGCGCACTAGGTTAATCCTCCACCTCGGTGCCAGCATCCCATATGGGCACCAGTTCTAGTCCTGGTTACTCCTCTTCCAGTCCAGTTCTCTGGACTGGAAGTCCTTGGACCCCTGCACCCACATGGGAGACTAGGAAGAAGCACCTGGCTCCTGGCTTCAGATCAGCGTAGCTCCGGCCATAGCGGCCAATTGCGGGGTGAACCAATGGAAGGAAGATCTTTCTCTCTGTCCCTCTCTCACTGTCTGTAACTCTACCCTTAACCTGTCAAATAAATAAATAAAATCTTTTTAAAAAATCTTGGTTTTGTTGTTTAAACTATCTGGTCATTGTACTCTAAATAATTTAGCATGAACAAAATTTTTTTTTGTTTTACCTACTATTTTGAATGGATAATAAAATTACAAAGTTTAAAATGCTGGAGCTACAATGTGGCAATTAGTGAGAAACAGTGTTATGCTGAATCTGGCTTGACCTGGCTCACAGAAAACACTGCTCACAGCTGTTCCCAACTCTGCTTTTAGTGCCAGCAAACAGGCAGCTCAAAAATAGACAGTATAGTTTATTTTGGCTCAAAAAAAGGAACATTGTGGGAGTGTTTACACAAGTAATTGGCAAATTTTAAAAATCAAGTGTCCCCTACCCCAACTAGTTAATAAACATTTACCAGAACTCCACTGGTGAAAGTTCTTACCACCATCTTCCACACAGTTTCCAAATTGTGCTCCATATTTGCAGCAAATATTAGGTATTACTGGGATATATTTCCAAATATATTTTAGGCATATGCAAGCACTACCTAAATATATAATTATCTCTGTGTTTATGATGTAAATGTTAATATTTTATATTCTTTGTTCTACCACTTGGGTTCTAATCTAGACATTTCATAATTGGTACACTCAGTATTTTATCACTGACTTTTGAATATTTGTGTGATATCTATGATATGGTTATACCATAATTTTTATTTAACCTAACAAAGAAGTATGTGGATGTTTTTCTAATGTGAGTGGTTAGTATTCAGAAGCTAACCTGTAGATTGGTTGTTTCACACACAAAGCAGCACTTTTGCAGAGCAAGTCCCTAGGGATAAAATTTTGTTGCATCTAAAACCATAGGTATTTTAGATTTTGGTAGAGAATGTCCAATTATCCCTATAAATATTGCAATTTGCACCTCCATCAATGAAGTACACATTTAAAATTAAATGTATAACCATATTACCAAATAGACAATATAAAGTCAGTCTTCTGTGTTAGAGAGGAATATTGTTTTCCATGATTCCTCAATAAAAATAGGATAGATACAGGATGCCATTGTTGCATTAAGTGAAAAGTCTTCTTTGGATACAAATCTCTTCTGCAACCTCTTCATTGTCATTGGTAGTGCTTTGTGCAAAATGGCTTTGCTCAAAAGTTTTAGGAAAGAAATTCATAAGATTTGACACAAGAGAAATCTTTTTTATATTCACTTCTTCAAATTCTTTTTCTATCTCATTATTGTCACACCCGGGAAAAATTACAAAATGATGTAGAGAACTTAAGTTAGATAGCAATTTATCAGAAAGCAGGAGCATGCATTTAAAATTCTCATCTTTAAAGAAAAAGAAGGAACAAGTTTTTAAAAATGATTTTACATTGAACAAAAGAATCAATATCTGTTTTTTTGCAGGAGCAATCCCATAATGAAAATAAAATCATTCACCTTTGTAGCTGTAGACAACAAACTTCTATGCCTAAGGAGAAAAGGGCACTTTGTAGAGAAGCTTTAAAAAATAATGAGAAGTTGAAATTACCCATGGACCATTCCTCTAAAAGATTTGTTTCATGAAAATGAAATTATTAATACACGACTCCCAAAAGAGTTAAGTAATTCCTCACAAAGTTGACTAAGAAGACAAAACAAAGCACATTTTAGCCAAGAAAATTTGGAAGACAGAATGTGTGTGCATTTCTTTTTTTATTATTTTTAAAGATTTTTTTTTATTTGAAAGAGTTACACAGAGAGAGGAGAGGCAGAGAGAGAGAGAGAGGTCTTCCATCCGATGGTTCACTCCCCAATTGGATGCAACGGCCGGAGCTCTGCCCAAACGAAGCCAGGAGCCAGGATCTTCTTCTGGGTCTTCCATGTGGGTGCAGGGGCTCAAGGACTTGGGCCATCGTCTACTGCTGTCTCAGGTCATAGCAGAGAGCTGGATTGGAAGTGGAGCAGCCGGGTCTCAAACTGGCACCCATATGGGATGCCGGCACTGCAAACGATGGCTTTACCTGCTACACCACAGCGCCGGCTCCTGTGTCTGCATTTCATAGAGTTTTGTTTTAGTTGAAGACCTCAAGAAGACAAAATGCCAATTTTGTTGTTAAAATAAGCTTTTCAGAAGGTACAAAGACAAGATGCACACTATTTTCTTTAAAAGAAATCTGGTGGACTCCCAAGGGATTAAAGTGAATATTTCACAATCACTAGCCTTTAGGTTGTGTATCCTAGGCCCCTGATTTTACCCTATTCGGGTGTAGCATACATAAGTGGAAAAAAATAAAGCCAAGATACCCATTGCATTGGTTAACATGAGCTGCTCCTTTTCCTCCATCTGAAGGCACTCTCATATATGCACATATCAACATTCTCTCTGTCGTTCTCTTAACCCTGCTTTGGGCACATCAACTGTGAAAATCTATTGTCCAGCAAAGCTTCCTTTTATCTAAATCTCAGCAGATTCCTTCTAGTGCAGTGTGTGTTCACTTTCTCCCTTCTATGTATACAAATCTGTTTTTAAAAACTAATTTGATACAGCTGAAGCACCTCATGAAGTTCAAAAGCAGGAAGTTGAAATGTAGATCTGAGACTCAGGTAAATGTAAATTCAGAGCTCTTCAACCCAAAGCTCACAACTAGGGTCGAGGCTTAGCTTAATTGTGGTTAAGACACTGACATCCACATCACACTATCAGCTTGGGATCCTGACTCCAGCCTCCTACTAACATCGACCATGAGAGACGGTGCATTTCCTAGCTAGAAAGACAAGGACCCAGGCCTGTATCCCACTATCTGGAGACGTAAAGACCCCTAGACAGAGGTCCTTCACTGTCATTCAGGACTCCTCCTCATGTTGCCAGGATCCTTTACTTCTTTTGTTTGCTTTAACTTCTCTGTTTTCTTTCAATAAACCATTTCTCCTTTACACACTCTTCCTGGTTCATGTTCCTCATTCTTTGTGGACACAAGACATGAAATCTGGCAGAGGAAAAAGAGCTGCAGGAGCTGCAGACTCCGGCGACACTGTCGTCATATCAGGGACATGGTTTGAGTTCCCGGCTCCTGGTTCATCCCCAGCTATTGCAAGAATCTGGGGACTGAACTACTGGATATAAGATCTCTCTCTCTCTCTCTCTCTCTCTCTCTCTCTATATATATATATATATATATATATATATATATATATATATATATCTTTTTCTCTCTCTGTCACAGTCAAAGCAAGGGATAATGTAGACACTCTTGTCTGTATCCAATAAGTCAGCAAAGTGGCAAACAATGGACAGAAGAAATATTTGAACTTGTGTGAATGAAGAGAGTGGGGAAACTAGGCAAGAGTCAAGTGCACACAGTAAAGCAAGAAAGGACGGATGGAGTGAGACCAGACAGAATATTCTAGAAATGAGGTGAAGCTCAGTGAGGACTGCTGCTGTATGTGTGTTAACAAGAGACTTCCAGGCTGAAAACTCCTAAACAGAAAAACCACAGCAAGAAATAAGCAAGTCTATGTTTAGTGGAGGAGGAGATGGTTAATCATTGTGCATTTAGAATTCAAATGTCTTATCTTCAAAAACCCATCGTTTAATTCCTTCACCCGTTTCTAGCTAAAGCATACTAATCACACTGCTGCATTCAGCAGGAAGACTGTACCTTGGGGAACCTGTTCAAAATGAAAACTCAGAATTCAGGGTGGCAAGAACATGTCCCCAGAGACCTTATTGAAGGATGCTAAATACAGAGTACAATTTCAAGCTTTAAAAGAATCACTTTTAGAAAACAATATGATCCCCACACCATCAGGGGGCGTTGCTTCCACACCGAGCAAGTCTTTGGAACAGAAGTTGAAAATGCAGATCTGAGGCTCAGATGCATACACGGATGTATGTGGAACACTTCAACATAAAAGTTGCAGTTGAAGTGTGGTGTGACGCAGTTCATGTTGTGCAGTTCATAGGACATCCAGTCTGACATTTATACTGCAGACTAGAAACCCTAATAAAGTAATTTCTAGGTATCCTGTTGGTTAGAGCCCCACATGTGGCCTGGTTCCAACAAGTATTTGGCTTGGAAGTGGAAGTGAGAAACAAGAGGCAGCTGCCGGCATAGTAGTTCCACAGAGTGTATAGCAATGATGTTCTTAGCTCTATGCTTCATTTGTTTATTTAATCATCACAGTAACCCTATGAAGCTGGTATTTTTTTATTATTTATAGTTTTTTTCATTTAATAAATGTTTTGAATTTACGAAGTGCAACTTTTGTATTGTTGTGGCTCCCCCCCAACCTCCCTCCCTCCCGCAGCCCTCCCCCTGTGGCCCTCTCCTCTCCACTCCCTCTCCCATCCTGCCCTTCATCGAGTTTCATTTTCAATTACCTTCATATACTGAAGATCAACTTAGTATATACTAAGCAAGGATTTGAACAGGCTGCACTCACACAACCGCACAAGGTATAGGGTATTGTTCGACTAGTAGTGTTGTTAGGTTTCATAGTAAAACACATTAAGGACAGAGATCCTACATGGGGAGCATGTACCCAGTGACTCCCGTTGTTGATTTAACAATTGGCACTCTTATTTATGACGTCAGCAATCACCCAAGACTCTTGCTATGAGCTGTCTAGGCTATGGAAGCCCCTTGAGTTCACCAACTCCGAACTTGCTTAGTCAAGGCAGTATCACAGTGGAGGTTCCTTCCTCCCTTCAGAGAAAGGCGCCTCTCTCCTTGATAGCCTGTTCCTTCTGCTGGGGTCTTTTATTTAGATTGTTTTTTGCCACCGTGTCATGGCTTTACATGCCTGTGAGACTCTCATGGGCCTTTTAGCCAGATCCGAATGTCCCAAGGGTTGATTCTGAGGCAGGAGTGCTGTTTAGGGCGTTTGCCATTCTGAGTCTGCTGTGTGTCCTGTGAAGCTGGTGTTTTTATTATCAATGCTTTACAGAAGAGGAAAATAAGGTACACAGAAATTCGCCAAGATCACATAGATGAGATTGGAAGGAAGGGGGATTCAAAGCCTAGATCCTGTGCCATTAATGGCAATGATTCCAGTAACTAGTATCAGTGGGGCAGTAACTACATGTCAGTTACTCTCTGAAACACTTCCATAGATCCACAATTGTTTGGAGAGAGTTTGAAAACAACCCATATGCCTTCCACAGCCTGGGATCTTTTCACAATACAACTCAGCCTCTTCCTAAAAAAGAAGCCTGGACTGCAGAATAAGCTACCAGGGTTCAGGCTTCTGACTGTTACCATCTGGATATTTGTTGTATTTTAGTTTTCTAAACTCTGAACTTCAATGGGCACATTAGTAAAAGGAAAAGGGAGAACCAAATGGTTTCTTTTTTTTTGATTTTTTAAAATTTTTTGACAGGCAGAGTGGACAGTGAGAGAGAGAGACAGAGAGAAAGGTCTTCCTTTTGCTGTTGGTTCACCCTCCAATGGCCGCAGCGGCCGGCACACTGCGGCCGGCGCACCGCGCTCATCCGAAGGCAGGAGCCCAAGTGCTTCTCCTGGTCTCCCATGGGGTGCAGGGCCCAAGCACTTGGGCCATCCTCCACTGCACTCCCAGGCCACAGCAGAGAGCTGGCCTGGAAGAGGGGCAACCGGGACAGAATCCGGCGCCCCGACCAGGACTAGAACCCAGTGTACTGGCGCCGCAGGCAGAGGATTAGCCTATTGAGCTGGGGCACCGGCCCCCAGATGGTTTCTAAAAATAATTCCAACTCTGAAAGGCCCTGTCCCCCAACTTGTCCATCTCATCCATTCTCTCCATTTAGAAATTCTATGTAAATAAATCTCTGCCTGCCCTTCATATTCCAACGCTAAGACTTAGGAGGGGCTTTGCCTCTCTTGAGTACCCCTGTTTCCCACCCATGCTGCTCTGGCTGGAAGTCTCTGACTCTAATAAGTCTTGCTTTTAAACATTTAAATCTTGCTTTTCTCTTTGCCTTGTATGCTTGGAAATTCTTCTTCCATGTGAGAGGAAGAACCGAGGCAATAGTATTTTCTGCGCCACTGTTTCATTGGTAAGCATTTTGGTGCTGTGATGTGGATAGCTACTCCAACATGATGCAGATCCTGCTCAAGTTCAACTCCAGCCAGCACTGGATCATCCAGCCCGACTGGTGAGCTTGCGGATGGCTCTCGCTTTTTTTTCTTTTTTTCCCCAGAGAATTTCACTCTCCTCCATAGAAATTCTCATTTTCTCAAAAAGACTGGGTCCCTGTCAGCCAATTAAAAGTGAATGGTATGGCTGTCGGTCTTAAGACTCAGGGGCAAGGCTTGCTGGTTAAGGTCAGGACAATCCCCTGGAGCTGAGACTATATCTTAACCCCTCTCTTCTCCAGTGTGGATCAGCTCTTCATAAAAGAACTGGTAAAAGGCTTTGAGATGACTGAAGGGCTCTGGCTGGGTGGGTTCTGAAAATCTCTTAGCTGGACCCCAGTTCCTGACAAGCCTGTGTGGGCATTGGGCTTTGAAGCACCTCCCCACCCTCTTGTGTGGATTGGCCCTTTGTATGGGAATGGAAGTCCTTGAGACAATTGATGGATCCTGACGGGGGCAACACTCCAGTGCTTCCAGGAGGCCTTGTGGCTGGGCACCAGACCCCGACAGCCAAAATGTTGTTGGGCCGGGAAATGCACCTTCCTGCAGGGAGTGAGCACCTTGCTATTTTGGAGTCCGCGTGAGCTACAAAGCCAGAGGCTCCACTCTTCATACTTCTCGTCTCAGATCTGGGAATGTTGGCTGATCCAACTCAGCTTCCTTTCCCAGGGATTGGTCCAACACCTGGGACTGGGAGAAGGGCTTGGAGTAATCTTGAAATTCAGGCCTGGGCCACTTGCTGGCACTTTTCAAGGACTCCTTGACTGGACACCAGACCCCTGATGGCCCCTTGGGATGTCAGCTGAAAATATAGACCCGAGGCTACAAGGCACGGAAGGCTGAGTGAGAGTGGGTGATACTTGCTAATTCCACCCTCAGCTTCCTCCCTTCCCTGTGGGCTTCATTGAACTTCTGGATACCACAGAAAGCAAGAGTTTTGAGAGACATCGCAAACTCTGGGGAAACAAGTGCACTTCCATCTTTATCCTTTCATTCCAGCCCGGAGGCAGATCATCTACTTTCATATTTCTTTGACCCCTGAGCTGAAAGAAAAATGCCTCATCTGTCCAGCTTACAAGCTAGAGGATGGAGAAGTTGGTCTAAGTGAGATGTGCCAGCCCCTCTACTCTGACTCCCTGTCTCAGAACTCTGTCTCCTACCTGGCCTCTTGCCTCTATTCCCCTGCACGTGCTCTGATATGCATTAATCTATTTTCCAGTGTCACAGAGTCCTTGGGTCTATTTACTGAGCCAGGGTCCCTCTGTTATCGTGTTTGACTGTGGTGGAGGCTTTTCATCCTGGTGTAGGAGAGGTTTTTAATCAGACAACCATTGCCCCCATTGTTGTAATTTTGCCCCGGGGGTTCCTAGGCAACAGTCTAAGCCCAATAACTTCAGATGCTGTTGAATATATACGGATGGATCTGTATGATGAAGTCTTGGACTTCTTGAGACACCTCCTGGGATGACTACTCATCCCTGAGGCTGGTTTGACTGATAGCCCACTATTAGACATGTCCATTATTAGCTATTGGTTTTTGGGGTATAAGTTCTCTTTGTAGAGCCTCCAGTTTTTCTCCAACGCTGTCTCTTCACAGGCTCTTACAGGAGCCTCCTTATAGGTCATTGAACTTTATTCTGCCTCCTATCAGATTCTCCTTAGGAATCTCTGGAGGGGTGCCCATCTGCTCTGATGGATGCCCTCTCCTATTAAACCTGACATAACGGTCAACAATCTCCAGTGGAAAACTAGACTCAAATTCAATTAAAATCTAAAGGAATGTCCTTGGTAAATAACAATCTTGTGCATGAAAATCTGGTTTAGCTGCAGCCAGACATTGGCTTTAAAGGAATTTCTCTCTTGAATCTAGAAAGATCATTGCCTTTAAAAAATACTTGCTTTGTAATGCCAAACTTGTTTTGCAACTTGGTCAAATGGGCTTCTGATGAAATAGCAATGGGTATCCAGTGCTTGTTTTAGTCCCCCAAAGGTGGATTTTATAATCTCTGTTTTATGTTACTGATTTCTAGCTAGAATTTTATAAAAAGGAGAATTTTATATGAATGTAATTTTGACCTTAGTTCAGGCAAAGATATAATATATTATCAGCATCTTAAGTCATCTAGGTGTAATTTCTAAGTGTAAATTGGGTAAAGGCCAATGAGATAAATGTGTCTAAACTTTGTACTCTTAGCACCTTATATTCTATGGAAAAACTATTTGGTTTGTTAACAAATATGTTTTCATAAATTGTCCATATGAAAAATAATTTAAGTAACTAATAAAATAATTCAAGTAACTAATTCAATTCAAGTAACTAATAAAATAACTAAAAAAATTCAAGTAACTAAAGTTGGAATTCGATCTGTTATCTTAATTTAGAAAATATTGTCTTAATTTGGAGACTTTTGCATAGACTTAGAATCTGATCCTCTGTTAAAACAATGAAATTTTAGCAATATAAATATGTTAGTAAATATTTTGAAAGAGTCTTAAAAATCTATTTAAAAAACTGCAGTATCTCCTTTTAATAATTTTTGTTTATTTAGTGACTGTCAGTTTTCTAGCCATCTCCAGTAAACTATTTTCTCTTTCCTAGTTCTGACTCTGTTAAAATTTTCCAAGTTATGGAATCATTTTAGGTGCTAACACTTATAATTAAGGTTTTATTTCTGAATTTTGGAATAGCCAAGATACAGATATTGTGTTCTGCTGAAGCAATCTACTATGTTCTCTTAATGTTTCTGTTAAGTTCTGATTGTTTAAAAAAAGCTGAGTTTTTTTTATTAAAATAATTATGGTTTGTTTGAATATATACCTATTCTGAAGCATTTGAGTAATCACTTTGTAACAGTGATCAAATCTGGTCTATGTCATGTCAAGATATTAAGGGATCCTGATTCTACCAAATATTTTAAGCCTTCCTGGTATCTTTGACAGGCATTCAAAAAATCAAAGTTCCAAATTCTTTGGACTTTGATATTTCTAGTTGGGCCCTTGGAAATAGCAAAGGAATATTGAAGGATACATCTTTTATCTTGTAGAGATACCAACTAATAAGGCTGCTTGGATTACATTAAAGGTACTGTCTAGGTGTGAAATAGTGCCAAATTTTAAGTTATGATAGTGTAAAATGCTACTGATACAAACTTCCAAAAGTTACAAAAGTCATTTGATCTTGTTGTGTTTTCAAACATGATGGTTATCTTAATGAGAAAGGCCCAGAGGCCTAAAAGTGATAAATGTTTTATAAAATCCTACAAGTGTTCTCAAAAAACTGTGTGGAGTAAGCAAGTGCCTCTTCTTGTTGGCTAATGAGTTTATAATATTGAACTTGTCTACTTGGGGGCTGGCGTGTGGCTTACTTGGTTAATCCTGCACCTGTGGTACTGGCATTCCATATGGCTCCCAGGTTCTAGTCCCAGTTGCTCCTCTTCCAGACCAGCTCTTTGCTGTGGCCTGGGAAGGCAGTGGAGGATGGCCCAAGTGCTTGGGCCCTGTACCTACTTGGGAAACCAGGAACAAGCACCTGGCTCCTGACTTCAGATCAGCGCAGCGCTAGCTGTAGCAGCCATTTGGGGAGTGAACCAGTGGAAGGAAGACCTTTCTCTCTGTTTCTCTCTCTCTAACTCTGTCAAATAATTAAAAAAAAAAAAAAAAAAACCTTGGCTACTTGGTCTTTTGTCATCTAGTTTTATGTTCTCCAAACACTAAAAATCAGATTTACTACTCATGAAGTTAAACCATTGTTGGTTCTGTATTTAAATGTGTCCTCTGTTAGGTTACAAAAGGACCTCTTTCCCCTGACTTCTATTGTAATTAGTACTTTAGGGACAATTCTGTAAGCGGAAAAAGACAATAATGGGGCCTGTGCCACGGCTCAGTAGGCTAATCCTCCGCCTTGCGGCGCTGGCACACCGGGTTCTAGCCCCGGTTGGGGTGCCGGATTCTGTCCCGGTTGCCCCTCTTCCAAGCTAGCTCTCTGCTGTGGTCAGAGAGTGCAGTGGAGGATGGCCCAAGTCCTTGGACCCTGCACCCCATGGGAGACCAGGAGAAGCACCTGGCTCCTGCCATCAGATCAGCATGGTGTGCCAGCCATGGCAGCCATTGGAGGGTGAACCAATGACAAAAGGAAGACCTTTCTCTCTGTCTCTCTCTCTTTCTCACTGTCCACTCTTCCTGTCAAAAAAAAAAAAAAGACAATAATGGACAACAGGTTCCAACTGAGAAAAAGCATGGTTAATTCAGGTGCAGGAAATAATTCTGATGACAATTTAAAAAAACAGCTAAGATTTTAAGAAGCTATTACTGAAACTACTTTATTGTTCTATCTTACATGCTATGTTATACACGTGTTCATACTGTATGTCTACATGGGAAAATTTAAGAGCTCTGTTTGAACTGGCTTATAAATAAGACTGCTCAAATTTAAACTGCTAAATTAATCAAATATAGATTTTTGTTAACATGACCTAAATAAATCTCTGTATCTGATGTTTTAAACTTGTTGACAGAAAGAAACTAAAAATGTTTAAGTCATTCACATACTTGGGTTTGCTGGTCAAACAAGTTACACTCATGTTAGATAGTTAACTATTGTTTCCAAATACATGTACTCTTATCTTGAAATTTATAGAAGACATTGTTCCCTCATTTCTCTATTCTCTTCAAGATGGGAAACTGACTGTATGCTGGAGGACTCTCCAGGATGTACAGTTTGATCTTTAGAACTTATCAAAGGGTTGACTAACATTTTTTTGTAATAATGGCATAGCCAAAAGGAGAGCTTAGATTATGATTTCACAGCTAGATTTACTTTGCCCTGGGCACAGTAAGCAGGCAAAGCCTCCCTTTCAGACCAAATGAAGGTAGGTAAAATTTTCTCTTATGACTTGCAAATTTTACAGATAAGGTGGTCATCATGTTTGATGTTACAGCGGGTACATAACTTTCCTCATGGGCATTGCCTACCTCTCAGAAAATCCACGATCAGAACATGTCTGTGCCTCTCGATTTCTAGCTTAGGCCACCAAAGATTAGGAATGGGACTGAGCACCCCCTTGACTTGCATCCTCTTAAAGCCTGTCTCTGCGGTTTCCTTTACCAGAAACCAGGAGGAAGAAGAGCAAGCTAGGCAGTGGTAGCAGTGTAGAGGTAGGTGGCAGGCCAATTAATGGCTGCTTTACACAGTGACCTGCCATCAAGGAGACCCAGCAGACCCGTCCAGCACACATGGCATTGGTTTTCAATGTGGAAAGCCAGGGCTTCAGATGCACACAGAAGTCAGCTTTTGGAGAGCCCTGGCAGCTCTCCCAGCCAAGAGCTGGGTCACTGGAAATGGAACTGCCCTAGGGGTTGAAGAGCTCCTGGGTCGAAGCCACAGATTCTGTTGGCTCTAAGCTGAAAAAAGAGAAGAAAAAAAAAGCCCCTAATTTGGCCTAGCTTCCAAAGTAACCACCACTATTGAGGGGATGGCCAAGTAGGGTTCATAACATTCACAGGCAGAATGGTGAATTTCCTTCAGAGATGCCACCTGCCTTCTCTTCAGGCTAGCTATCCTCCCTAGCAAGCTAAGTGCCTTCCCTAAGAAGGTTCACACCTCCCTTATGATGTCTCTACCAGCACCCCATGTGAAGAGATAGGTCTGGACCTCATGTACACCTGGTCAGGCCTTAGCCCACCTGATCGTTATCAGGTTCTTCCTGTCAGTTTCTATTTGCCCCTCAATGGGAAAATTTCCTCATGGTTTAGACAGCTCCTTTCTTAGACTCTCTAACAATGTCTCTGTCCTTTGATTTACACCCTGGGAGTTTAACCTGTGTGTTAGATTTGTCTCCTGCAGACTTGAAACAGTGGAATTCTAGACGGCCATGCACATGAAACCTCAGATGGAAGCAGTTTCTGCAAGTTGGCACTGCTCCTGCTGCTGGAACCCTGTCTTGACTGCTGCTCTGCCCCTGCTCAGCTTGAAAGTCACAGCGGCCATAGCCCTGTACCCCTAACAGAAGTTAGGGTCCATTCTTCAGAGGGAGGGAATGTGGGGAGTCAGATGGGTTAGTGGGCAGCCAGGGTGGTCTCAATGGAGGTTTAGGTTTGCAAAATGCTTGCTTTCCCCGGAGGTTGCCTTTAGCAAGGTCGAAAGTGGCCACCTGCCTACTCCATGGAAGCTTCCAGTCTTATCATTGGAATAGCAAGGGAGTGGTGATTCCTTCTGAGCTCCCAATTTACTGTAAAGCAAATTAGGTGTCTTTATTTTATCATGAGCAAGGATGACAGGATAAAAGACTGTAAATCAGGTCTTGATGGGTTTTGTCTCCATCTTGTACTGAATGTCAAGATTTTTTCTTTCCCAAAATTGTGTTTAGAGACCCCAGTACCACTGGCCCCTTCAGGTTTTGCATCTCTTGGGGCTCCCCTCTGTGCTGCTCTGGCTGGAGGTCTCTGACTCTAATAAATCTTGCTTTTAAACCCGTAAAAAATTGGGAAAAATATCCCACAGCTGAGTTCTGAGCATTTAAGGACAAAGTTTGAGTTCTAGAAGAAAATTAACTTTGATCTGACATACCTGGGTTCATATTCAGACCTAGTTTCAAATCCTGGCTCCCTGGGTACTGACTATTCCTGATTCAAGCCTTCCTGGTTCTATGCTTTGATTCAAGCTGCGCCTTCTTTCAATGCCTTCTCTTTCTACTCAAGGTCTCACATCCATAATCTCCCTCCATTCCCATCATACTCTCCTCTCCCCTCTGAAGTCTTCCTTGTTCCCTTCTCCACTCACAGTTGAGGTAATCTGTCTTGTATCTGGTTCAGTCTTCAGCCTAAGGATAATGATCAGTTTAAAAGCACAGAAAACACTGAAATTCTATTTATTGTGTACTACCATTCTAATGATTTTTCTGGTCAAGAAATTCTTCATTATCTCAAGTCAATTTTACTGGAAGTCCATTTTATTTATTTTTACATATGAAGTCTATAAAAGATGATTTATTCAAGAAGCAAAATAGGCTGGCACCGTGGCTCACTTGGTTAATCCTGCACCTGCGGAGCTGGCATCCCATATGGGCGCCAGGTTCTAGTCTTGGGTGCTCCTCTTCCAGTCCAGCTCTCTCTGCTATGGCCCAGGAAGGCAATGGAGGATGGTCCAAGTGCTTGGGTTTCTGCACCTACGTGGGAGACCAGGAGGAAGCACCTGGCTCCTGGCTTCAGATTGGCATAGCTCCAGCCGTAGCAGCCATTTGGGGGGTGAACCAACGGAAGGAAGACCTGTCTCTCTCTCTCTAACTCTATCTGTCAAATAAAAAAAAAATACATATTTTAGGTTCCTGCCATTTACTTAGATAAGAATTCTTTTTTTTTTTTTTTGACAGGCAGAGTGGACAGTGAGAGAGAGAGATAGAGAGAAAGGTCTTCCTTTGCCGTTGGTTCACCCTCCAATGGCTGCCGCGGTCGGCGCGCTGCGGCCGGCGCACCGCGCTCATCCGATGGCAGGAGCCAGGTGCTAGGTGCTTTTCCTGGTCTCCCATGGGGTGCAGGGCCCAAGCACTATGGGCCATCCTCCACTGCACTTCTGGGCCACAGCAGAGGGCTGGCCTGGAAGAGGGGCGACCGGGACAGAATCCGGCGCCCCGACCGGGACTAGAACCCGGTGTGCCGGCGCCGCAAGGCGGAGGATTAGCCTGTTGAGCCACGGCGCCGGCCTAGATAAGAATTCTTAACACTGACCCATACGAGACAGACAACATGGTAAAGTTCAGGATTTATTTGGAAAGAGAAATACACAGGGACATGAGGGCTTTATTAAGGGACAACTGGTTAGGAAGAGTAAATGGGGAGTTCCATACCAGCCTTTTCTAGGGAGAAGTCCAGAGACTGCAAGGGAAGAGGGTCCGCAGGCAGGAGAGGGCGGGAGGCACAGGAAAACAGGCACAACAAGTGGCAAGACTGCGCCAGCTCAGTGCGCTCTACTTCCCAAAGGGGCACGGTTAGTAGTCTGATTGACAGGGGGTGGACACAGGTGAGATCATGTAGGAGCAGAGGGTGTGGCCTCCAGCTCATGAGCCTAATGCTGTCTCCCTGATTAGTCCCATATCACCGGGACCCTTGTGGGAAACTTGCAAACAGCTCCAGGCTCCTGGCTTCCGATCAGCCCAGCTTAGGCCATTGTAGCCATTTGGAGATGAAGCAGCAGATGGATGACTTCTCTCTCTGCCTCTGACTCAGTGTAATTCCACCTTTCAAATAAATAAATAAATCTTTAAAAAAATAAATAAATAAACCAGGTACTAGGATGTTTTCTAAAATGGCCTCTCACCCCATTAACCATCTAGGTTACTTCTCTCTCTCTGCAATCTGCTTCTCTTTCTTCCTTTTTCTTCTGAAATGTATAAATCAATTTAACAAGTTATTTTGAAATTCAGCTATGTGTAATACTCAATCATTGGCATTATAGCTCCCTGCTCATAGCCTGAGAAAAGCAGTAGAAGATGGTCCAAGTGCTTGGGCCCACACTTTCCTCACGGGAAACCCACATAAAGCTCCTGTCTCCTGGCTTCAGCTTGACCCAGTGCTGGCCACTGCAGCCATTCAGGGAGTGAACCAGTGGATGGAAGATCTCTCTCGCACTCTCCTACCCTCTGTGACTCTGATTTTGAATAAATAAATCATTTTTAAAAATTCAAGAGTAATCTCTCTCCTGAAGGAATTCAACCTATTCAGAAAGAAATATACAACAACTAATTAGGACACAATATAGTTTAAGAAAAACTTGGGGAACAGAAGAGTACTCTAGTTAAAACAATGCAATACTCAGGGCTAGCACCATGGTGCAGTAGCCAGCATCTTATATGGGCACCAGTTCAAGACCCAGCTGCCCCTCTTGCAATCCAGCTCTCTACTATGGCCTGAGAAAGCAGTAGAAGATGGCCCACGTCCTTAGGACCCACCACCCACGTGAGAGACCCAGAAGAAATTCCTGACTCCTGGCTTTGGATCAGCTCAGCTCCAGCCACTGTGGTCATTTGGGGTATGAACCAGCGGATGGAAGATATTTTTCTTTGTTTCTCTACTTCTCTCTGTAACTCTTTCAAATAAATAAATAAATATATAAAAAAGAAAAAGTCCACTGTTACTCTTTCTCAAAATTATTTATTTGAAAGGCCAAGAGAGATAGAAGAGAGAGGGGGAAAAAAAAAAAACCTGAGAGAGTGAGAGAGTTCCCATCAGCTGGTTCACTCCCCAAATGTCCATAGTGGCTGGGGCTGAGCTGGGGCTAGAGCCAGGAACGAGACAAGAACTGGGAATTCAGTCCAAGTCTCCCTTGTGGGTAGCACGAACCCAACTACTAAAGCCATCACCCCTGCCTCCCAGAGTTTGCATCTGCATGAAACTGGAGTCAGAAGCCAGAATCAAGAATTTAACACTGGGGCCGGCATTGTGGTGTAGCTGGTAAAGCTGCCGCCTGCAGTGCCGGCATCCCGTATGTGCGCCAGCTCAAGTCCCAGCTGCTTCACTTCCAGTCCAGCTCTCTGTTATGGTCTCGAAAAGCAGTGGAAGATGGCCAAGTGCTTGGGCCCCTGCTCCCACGTGGAGGCCCGGAGGAAGCTCCTGGTTCCTGGCTTTGGATCGGCACAGATCTGGCCGTTGTGGCCAACTGGGGAGTGAACCATCGGACGGAAGACCTCTCCTTCTCTCTGTGTGTGACTCTGGCTATCAAATAAATAAATAAGACTTAAAAAAAAAAAAAAGAGTTTAACCCAAGTGCTCCAAAGTGGGACACAGGCATCCTAAGCACCAGGCTAAATTCCTACTCTCTCCATTGCTATTCTTAGTTTGAAGACTAATCAGAAAAGAAAATATATATATATAAAAGAATGAGTGGTTTTCTTCTATAGTTATTTAAGCAAAAACTAGTCAATCATTATAGTATAAAAGTCATTTCATTTTTTGAAATTTTACATTGGATAGATGCTGAACAGCTTCTTAATTGACCCCAAGTGTCCCATGACAATGTTTATGAGACTGTTTCCTCATATGGAAGAATTTCAAAGGTGATGAAATGGTTAAATGTTGAGAAGCTGTGTAACAGTCTAAGCAGTCCTATAGACGTGGTTGACTCAAACAGGCAAAGACTGCATTTCCCCTGGGTTATATTGCATGCAACTTTTTTTAAAAGGTGCCTTTAAAACCTCTGGAGTCTAATCTGTGATGGAGACTTCAGTGGTCCATTGTGAGCAGAACTATTCTCCTCATTAGACAGTTAAACCACCACTGAGGCAATTTAATGAATCTCTATATGTCTCAAATGACCTGCTCCATATTTTATAACTACCAGCAATACCAGAAAAGCCTCTAGCTACTCATACACCTGTTACCATATGTGTTTAATAGCATAATCAATGCTTTCCTTTTGTTTTGAAGAAACAAATACTACAGAAGACATTGCCTAGGTAGCTGAATGCAATTCTAGCAATTGGCGTCACAATTTTTGTTGTTTTCTGTTACCAAGACCAGAATTGGTTCCAGAATGAAGATAGTGTACAGGTTGAAACATAATAAGTAAATAAAAGGTTCAAACATATATATGTAAACATAAACAAATAATTGCCCACATTTCTAAGTGCAGAGAGAGGAATCGGGGAGGCAGAGAGATGGTCATTCTACCAGCTCTTACTTGGTAAACAAAATCCTACTATCATATTGTCTTACATTTATTTCTTAGCATAACCAAAAGCTAACATTTAAAAATATCTCAACACATTGAAAAGTAATACAAAACTCAGGGAGCAGCTGCTGTACTGAAAACAATTTTGGAAAATGAGTGTCACGAGAGTGGGGTTATTCATCCGTAGTGTCAGTCAGTCACATTCATATTTATCAAGTTCTAATTCACCAGCTTAAAAAACCCAGACAGCATATAAGCAAAACATAGTAGAGCATTCCCATTATTAACAACAACCCTGAAACATAAATATATCCTCCTCTTTCACCCGGGGGATGTTTAGCAAGATTTGCAATGCATTTTATTATTATATTCCCATAAACCATGCAAAAAGAAATTTAAAGCAGAACATAAGGTTAGATTTATTTCCCTTCCTTTTCAACATTTGTGGCTTTGAAACAATCATTGTCCATTTTTTAGTCAATAAAACCTATTTACTATTTTTAAGAAATTCCAGAAAATTAAAAAATACTCTAATGATAAGAAAATAATGAATTGGCTGAGATTCTTTGTGTTTCAAAATTCTGTGCCACAGTATAAATTTATTTTAGAGCTATGACATGAGAAGAATTGTTTGGCCCATGAATGTGTTTTTATCCTTATATATCCTATTTCAAGGAACATTGAGAGAACAGTTTGTTTCAGCCAGAAATGTTTAAAAAGAAATCAAATAAATTTTTTCCTCTTTGTAAATGTCTACTTGCTAGTTGCACAAATTTTGTATAATAAAATAGAAGGAAAAACAGTTGTCCATAACCCCACTGTTTATTAGCAATGTTTTCTATAATTCATTTTAGTTCTTTAATGCACAGTTTTTGTTTGGTGTTATTTTTCTCCCATGGTTAGAATAATAATCCTCTTGTTTTCACCTAATATAAGCATGCTAAGAGGGATATTAGAATAATACTCAGACCTCCATCCCCAGCTCTTTGTCATCTTGATAATTACTTTATTTCTCTAAGCCTTAGGTGCTTCATCTATAAAATGGGGGTAATACTGATATTTACCTTTTGTAATAGTGTACTATGGGTCCTTTTCTTTTAAAGATTTATTTTATTTGAAAGACAGAGTTATAGAGAGAGGAGAGAAAGAGGTAGAGAGGTAGAGAGGGAGAGAGAGAGAGAGAGAGAGAGAGAGAGGTAGAGAGAGAGAGAGAGAGAGGTAGAGAGAGATCATCCATCTGCTGGTTCACTCCCCAAATGGCTGCAACAGCCAAAGCCGAGCAGATCCAAAGCCAGGAGCCAGGAATTTCTTCAGGGTTTCCAGGACTCCTACATTGGTGCAGGGGCCTAAGCACGTGGACCATCTTCTGCTGCTTTACCAAGTACATTATCAGAGAGCAGGATCGGAAGTGGAGCAGCCAGGACTCGAACTGGTGCCTATATGGGATGTCAGCATTGTAGGCCAGGGCTGTAGACTGGGGCTTTAACCACTGCACCACAGCACTGGCCCTACTATGGATCCTTTCAGTTGTTGGATTCTTTGTAGTAAAGATTGATGACCTGTAGAAATCAGGACTCTGTCCTAGCTGCCTCTGTCAGGGGATCTCTCACAATGAGAGCAAAACTCAGCTTGCTTTCTGCCAAACACACAAACACTCCATAGCAATCAGGAATTCCAATTCTCTATCTTTAGGCAAGCTCACAGCAATTTTCTTGGAATTTTCACTTGAAAGCAAAGATGTTAGTAATATTCCAAGGTGAAGATCAGCTATCTGTTGGGACAGATGATGAAATCCTAAGTCACAATCCACAGGTGTTAAGTGTTAAGCACTTGGCTTTCCAGATTCAAATATACTATTTAGGTTAGTTTGCAGATGTTTATAAAATATTTCTAGCTTATCAATAATATTTGTAACATCACACATTTTACCAATAAGAAAGTGCTGATGAAAACTAATCAACTTGCTGGTGTAATATCACACAGAGATATCTGAAGCTCTAGTACAAATACCTCTGGAGTTTGGAATCCTGATCAATGTCTTTCAAATAATGTTAAAACCTAAAGTACTCGAACCCTTGCCCACTGCCTCCCAGAGCAGATGTTAACAGGAAGCCAATTAGAAGCTGAACAGTTAGACCCAAACAGGCACTCTGGTATGGGATGCAGACTTAAGGACTGAGCTACTCACAAATCCTGAAAAGGGTATTTCTGATTAGAACACTGAACTCAACCTGAGTCTCCCACATGAGCGGCAGGGACCCAACTACTGGAGCCATCATCTATTGCCTCTAAGGGTGCACATTAGCAGGAATTTGGAATCAGGAGCAGAGCCAGGACTCAAACCAATGCACTCTAATTTGGGATGTGGGCATCCAAACTGCATTTTAACTGCTAGGCCAAACACCTATCCGGTGTTTAACCAGGCATTGTGTTTAACCAGCAGGTGGGCCTTGGCATTTAAGCTGCTTTAAAATTTTATGATAAAAATAATAATAATAATAATAATGTAATAGTAATGACATAGTATTATTATTATATAATACTGTAAGAAAGATTTTAGCCTAAGATTTTATTCCTTCTCTCCTTGCTTTTCTTCCAGCCTCTCTTCCTCTTCCTACACATTATTTTTTTGTGTCAAGAAGTTTTTCGTTAGAGAAATTTCCCAGAAACTCAAGCATCTTCTCCCATGTGTGATACTCCTGATCAAAGAGGCTCCTGGGTCCCGTGGCTCAGGCAGCAGAGCATTTGTCCCCCAGGCAGGCCATGTTCTGATGCCACGCTTCACTCAAAGTCAGAAGTCTTGTGTGTCACCTGGTGTATGAGATAGAACCATTTTTTTAATTCTGGATTATACTGCCATCAGAACCTACGTGGCCTACCAGGCATTCTGGTTCCTTCTAAATGCTATTATGTACAACATGAAATAACTTATTTTTATTTCTAATAGGCTATCCCAATATGCCCCAGACCACTGGTCCTATGTCCTACACTGATGAAGATATAGTTCTTGAATCTTCATAGAATATATTTTCTCCCTTTCTGGAATGCAATGCCTTAACAATGCCTTTAATGTTCCTGCCGGTTGTTGCACAATTGGTCCTATTAAAATATCATTGATATAATGAGCCAACGAGAAGCCCTACAGATCATCATTTAACTATATTATAACAGAAGAAAGGAAAGTTAACATAGCTCAAGTACAAGTCCATTCCAAGTTCATGTGAACTACTTCTAACAATCTGATTCAGGAGTTTAACCCCTGAGAAACTGGGTCTGGGTTCAGACATGCCAAAGAACAACTTAGGAGCCTTGCACAAGTTCACACTTCTTTATTCACAAAGGTAGGTGAAAATATACACAGAAAAAAACACTTGTCTGGGTGGCCTACTGTATTGGAATGAGATATCCACACCCACCCATGCTCCCTAACTTTTTATATGAACTTCAAGACACAAGTAGCAGAAAGCCAAGCTGTTGTATAACAGGGTGATAGGCAGCTAGCCAAGCTGGTGGGCCTGTCGGTTACCATGACAGCAGTTAGCATAGAGGTAGAGATGTGTTAGCACAGAGATAAGAGCTCAAGAGTACAAGGTCTGGGAACCTTGATAAATTCCATCTTTTCAAATCCATTTCCTCAAAACCACCCTCCTGATAAGAGCTGGAAAAGGATGTATTCAGCACATCTTTGGCCACATACCATACACCTTAGCCCAGTTATTCTGCTGTAGCAAAGATAACACATCTGGCACAACTTAATTCACCTGTCAGAATTTGCTTTAAATTGAGTATGGTAGGGGCCACAAGTTTGAGTCTTTAAATATTTAAAGGCAGCAATAATCTCTGCCACTGTCCATGAGACACAAAGTTGTTGTGATTTACTATTCTGGAAGACTGTAGAGGAGCAGCTTTAGAAGCCTCCATTTGGCCAAAGCTCTTATCCACAGACTGAGGAGTCAATATGGAGGATCTGCCAGCTACTGAGCATGTCTATTACCATTGTCCATTTGGGAATGGGAAATGACCCCAGGTGGTTCTAGGGCTTACTACTAGGCAAGACCCAGGCCAAATCCATTTATTACTTGAACCCTAACCACACCCATTGCAACAGGGGCATTATGTTGTGAATTTTTAGGGCCCTTTGTGGAAAAGCTGGAACAACATTACCATTTAGCTCCAAATTCTCTCTCCTGGAACTCTGCCCCGCTTCACTAGCGGGGTTCTAGTTTTGAAAAACGGCTTGTTTATGGAAAGCAGCAAGGAATTGTGACTTTCGGTTGGGGAATCTTTTCTCAGCATCACGTTCAACTGTATTTGATTTCTTATGGCTGTTTACGTTGAAAAATACACACATCTATGCTGGCTTCCATATATTTTTCTCCTTAAGTTAATTCATTCTATTAATAATCTCTGCAGCTTAGTGTTTTTCTAAATTAGCAAAACTTAAAAGAACCACTTGGAAGGAGTACTGATTGATATGAACTGTAGTAGGTCTGAGATTTGATCTTATTTGCCCCCTAACAAGTTAGCCAGCAACAGTTTCACGAATGCCTGTAGATGGCTCAAGACTTCTAGTTCACAGACACAGACAGTGTGTTACTCACAAAAATAGTAGAAACAAGAGTATCAGCATCTTTTGCACCAGTGCTCCAACAGACAATTCCCAAAGGTCAATGCTGACAGACTCAAATGATACCCAAACATGCAGCAGAGTGTGCTACAGGAAAGATCGAAGAGAGGAACCCTGGGCTTGGGGGACCCAAATCTTTTATATTGAGCAAAAAGCAAGCCTGCACTTTCCTCAAGAGAGGACCACTATCTCTGTCTTCCAAAGCTGTTTGCTCTACAAACATCCTTAAAAAGATAATTTAAACAAAGGATATTCAGTGCCTCACTTCTCAAAATGTGGAGAAACATGAGACATGGAGAACTGATAACACACATGTTAAAAGTTCACAATATTTGTTAAGTTAAATAGTGTCTGTGGAGTGATTACAGTGTCAGGCCAGGGAAGTAAAAACTTAATGATAGGATCACAGTGTTTATCCAAGAGAATATCCCATTAATGATTGAATTATTATTTTTTAAAATTTTTAATTATGGGCCGGCGCCGTGGCTCAACAGGCTAATCCTCCGCCTTGCGGCGCCGGCACACCGGGTTCTAGTCCCGGTTGGGGCGCCGGATTCTGTCCCGGTCGCCCCTCTTCCAGGCCAGCCCTCTGCTGTGGCCCGGGAGTGCAGTGGAGGATGGCCCAAGTGCTTGGGCCCTGCACCCCATGGGAGACCAGGAGAAGCACTTGGGCTCCTGCCTTCGGATGCGCGCGGTGCGCCGGCTGCAGCGCGCCGACCGCGGCAGCCATTGGAGGGTGAACCAACGGCAAAGGAAGACGTTTCTCTCTGTCTCTCTCTCTCACTGTCCACTCTGCCTGTCAAAAAAAAAAATAATAATAAAAAAAAAAAATAAAAAAAAATAAAAAAATAAAATTTTAAATTATGTAATATGAAATCTTATTGATTGTGCAGAGGTTAATTTCCTTGACTTTCTTTGAAATTATATTACTATGTTGCATTGAATCTTAGATATAATAACTTACAAGTACTATTATTCTACTTACCACTAGGAAATAGACATTATCTAAAAACTGTATGTTGCGATGCTTCCTCTTCAAATCTATTGTAAACCACATTATGATTTTAGAGATGTCAAATTATGGGAAAAAATTGCTTCTTAAAAATCAATGAAATGTAAAAAAAGACATACAAGTGGGCAGGAGATATATGAAAAAATGCTGTCACTAATCACCAGGGGAATGCAAATTAGAACCACAGTGAGATGTCACTTTATACTGTTGGAATGGCTGTTATCAAAAAGACCAAAGAGAACAAGTGTCAGCAAGGATGTGGAGAAGAAGAAATTCTTATCTATTAGTGGGAATGTAAATTAGCATAGCCATTATGGGAACAGTCTGGAGGTTCATAAAAAATTAAAAACAACTATCATGTAACCCAGCAATTCCATGTTTGGGTATGTTTTAAAAAGGAAATGAAAACAGTGTGGCAGAGAGATGTCTGTGCTCCCATGTTCACTGCAGCACATTTGTCAAGAAAATAATCAATCTCAGTGGTATCCACCAACAAGTAAAGGGATAAACAAAACATGTATGTGTGTGTGTGTGTGCATGTGTGTGTGAACAAACAGAACAGAATATTATTCAAGAAGGAAATCTTGCCACTACACACTGCATTAATGAACTTGGAGGACATAATGTTATTTGAAATAGCCCAAGCACAGAAAGACAAATACTGTAAGATCTCACTTATATGTGAAACTCAAAGAAGAGAGAATGATGGTTACCAGGGTCAGGGTAATGGGATGGGATGAACAGAGGAGAAAGACGGAAAGATATTAGACCAGCAAAAGTAGTAAGTTCTGCAGATCCATTGTATAGCATGACTATAGTTAACAGTAATATGCTGTGGGGCCAGCACTGTGATGCAGAGGGTTAACACCCTGTCCTGAAGCACCAGCATCCCATATGGGCGCCAGTTTGAGAACCAGCTGCTCCACTTCCAATCCAACTCTCTACAGGGTGGGGCAAATACTCTGGCCTAGGAAAGCAGTAGAAGATGGCCCAAGTTCTTGGGCCCTGCACCTGCACGGGAGACCTTGAAAAAGCTCCTGGCTCCTGGCTTTGGATGGGCACAGCTCCAGCCGTTGCGGCCGATTGGGGAGTGAACCATTGGATGGAAGACCGATCTCTCTCTCTCTCTCTCTCTCTGCCTCTCCTCCTGTGTAACTCTGACTTTCAAATAAATAAATATTCTTTAAAAAGTAACATGCTGTATGATTGAAGATTAGTTAGCATAAAGATCTTTAATATTGTCACCACAAAAAGTGACAACTATGTGAGGTGAAAGTTATGTTAATCAGCTTGACTTAATCATTTCACAATGTTTACATATAACAAAAATCATGATGTATACATAAGTATATAAAATGTGTATTTGTTAATGAAGCCTTGATAAAACTGAAAAATAATAAAATATGTATTTGTTAATTGTCCGCCTTTCCCAAGTAGGATGTAAGCTCAAGGAACACAAGGATTGTGTCCATATTAACAAGTGCCCAGTGCTAGTGTCTGGCTGATTAACAGATACTCAATAAACATTTGCTGAATCAATATAGGAAAACATTGTGGGTGCTACCTGTCCTCTATCCCCACCTCCAAATAGTGCTCAACTTTACCCACATATAAAATCAGCTGGGGAACTTTAAAAACTTACCTCCTCTGGCCTTATCCAGAATAATTAAGTCAGAATTTCTTGCAGCAAGACAGACACAGGTGTGTCTTCTTAGCTGTCCAGGTGAATCTAATGTACCATTCAGAATCACTCATCCATGTTACCCCATTAACACTACTTTCTCAACAGAGAAAACTTTCTAACAGAAATCATTGATATTCCTTCAAAGAGGAATAATCCAATATGCTCACATAGTATATCTATTAACTCTGTCATTTGGTCTTCAAGTAATCAAATGAGGTAGGTGGAGCAAATATTATCATCTAAAATTGGAAAAAACCTTAATGACTTGTTCAAGGGAATGAAAAAGGTATGCACATTTTCTATTCTCTGTGTTATGATTCCAAAAAGACCAGAAAACCCATTCTGAATTTTCATTTTATCTCTATTTTCAAGTCACACTAGCAAAACATGGAGTATCTAGTTTTTATGAAACATTCATTTATTGAAAAATATTCACTGGGTAGTGACTTATTGGTGAGTTCCTACAAGGTTCAAGCTGCTGTTGAGGTTGAGCTTGCCCCGTAACTTTTACTCTTTCTAAGCAGCTGGTACAATTGCTCCATCCTCCTGGCTCTCACCACCCTCATGACCTTCTTTGACTTTCCCAGTTGAAGTTAGTGCTGTAGTTACAGTAAATATCACCAGTCTATCCACACACTTCGGTTATTTGAAAGTCTTAATATTCATTTGAAACCCAGTGTCCGATTTCCTTCATGCTCTTAATCATGATAGTCTCCCCATTCTGTGTTTGAGGTCCCTTGAAAATAGAGTGAAACAGGCTAAGAATAATATTCAATTAACTTTTCAATAATTAAAGGTTGAAAACGGGCCAATTTTGGTTTTTGTCTTTTCAAGGAAAGCAAAGTCTCTATATCTCTAATGTGTTAGAAACCATTTTTCCTTCAGGGTGAAGACAGCCATTAAACTCTCATTATTATCAGTTTATAAAGTTAGAAACATTCACTACAATTGTAAGAGGGATAGTTCCCGCAACAGGGGAATCGGCACTTAAATAAGCTTAGGTTCATAAAAGAAAGGGACTCACAATAAAGCATTTCCCTGAAACAAACATTAAAGACTCTTGGACTCAAAATTCACCATGATGAAAATGTAGGCAGAACAGGCAAAGTGTTCTAATGAATTTTAGGGAGAGACCCAATTTCCTCTTGGGGCATTATAACATTATTAAAAAGTTAATGGGATATCAACCATCCTTAGAAACCTTGGATCCCAAGGATTTATATTACACAATTAAAGTCCTCATGAAAGAATTTAACATCATTCATAGGCATTAAAAGTCATATAGAAATGATAATGTCTTCTTTCAATTTTTATGTAGCTTCCTTTCAAGTATGAAATGGGGTGGAAGTGGAATCCATCCTTCCTAAGTACACATTTAATGCCAGTGCTTCAAAAACACTGGTCAAATTAGACCTTCAACGTGTTCCAAACATAGTTTTTAGGAAATGCTATGTAATATTTCCTAGCTAAGCAAAAGTTCAGTATCAACATAAAGGTTCTAGTGTGACATACAATAAATTGGGTGACCATACATCCATATTAGCATGGAATGATCTTGACTTATCCTATATCCATTGTCTTAGCTTACACCTCAATAGCACTCCCTTTCTCTGTTATTAGTATCCCAGTTTGGATAATAAATAACGTGGTCACTCTCCCAATTTCAGTTTAACATAGTTTATTCTAATATTTGCCACCTTACTTTACTATGGAAGCCATTTATCCTATAACACTTATCAACCTCTCAAGGAAATGTTATTTTACAGCTTTCCTAATTAATACTTAATGTAATATCTGACATTAATTTAATTTTATTAGAATTTACTCTTGCTTTTCCTTGGCAGCAGTCATAAACCTTATTTGCAGAAATTAGTTGTGGTAGAGGAAAGCGAAGACATGTTAAGGCATTGAAAGAAGGACACAGAGTGTAGCTCACCTTTCGCATGTGCAAGACGTTGCTGTATGTAATGTGATACCAGGTCCACTTTCAGGCAGCAAGTGGTGAAACAAGGCCTCGGGCAGGCTTTCCAACCCAGCTGTACCAGAACAAGCAGCACTGGGTGGATGATGCTGCAATCTGTAGCAGCAGGTTTTGCATACCTCTGCCTTAACCACCAAAATTCACTTCCTTTTTTTACAGAGTCCCTTCCTGTTGCCCAGTCATGCTTAGTGAAACCAGTGTTGTTATTACTCCCAAATAGAAAAGTGGCAAGTGGAAATGCCCAGCAAGTGAACTTGGACTCTTCCCTCCTCTTGGCATGCCCAGGCCAGGCGCCATGGCAGCTCCCCACCTTGGGTTCCCCTCTGTGCATGCAAAGCAGGGACCGAAAAAATATTATTGGGCCCACTTCTAAAGCAGACAATAGGGAAACATTCAGGAAAAGAACAGGGAAGCACACGAAGAGGTTTTTATATTTGGAGCATCAAGGAGAAACCACGTAAATGGTTTTCTCATACAGCCTAATGTCATTTTCATCATCTATCACCTATTATCTTCCTTAAATACTGCTGGGGGATATCAATAGGGGAAAATGTCCTTCCCAGTAGCCTATGGTGCAGGTACACCCTGATAATCTTTGTGATTGCCAACCCTCCATTTCCACTATAGCTTTGACTGGGGTGGAGGAAGAAAACATCAGAAAAATTCAACTGCTCCTGAGTGGCATGCTTTTGTCTCTGGTAGACTGTGGTTGCCTAAGGATCCAGAGCAACCAACGTTCCTCTTTAGAGACAGAAACATATAACCAAGATATGCTCAAGGTGACAGCCCCGTTTTTCTTGCACTAGTATCTTTTTTTTCTTTTATTTTTTTGATAGGCAGAGTGGACAGTGAGAGAGAGAGACAGAGAGAAAGGTCTTCCTTTGCCGTTGGTTCACCCTCCAATGGCTGCCGTGGCCGGTGCGCTGTGGCTGGCACATTGCGCTGATCCAAAGGCAGGAACCAGGTGCTTCTCCTGGTCTCCCATGGGGTGCAGGGCCTAAGCACTTGGGCCATCCTCCACTGCACTCCCTAGCCACAACAGAGAACTGGCCTGGAAGAGGGGCAACCGGGACAGAATCCGGTGCCCCAACCGGGACTAGAACCCGGTGTGCCGGCGCCGCAAGGTGGAGGATTAGCCTGTTGAGCCGCAGTGCCGGCCAGTATCTTTTTTTATGGGATACAACAAGGTGAGCTCAGACTTCTATCATGGACCATTGTTACAGAACCTTGAAGGGAGAACCATTCAAATCCACATATATCAAAAACATATCAATGTCACCAAAACACTTCAAGTATTTTTTTCCGACCTGGTTCATTTTTAACAGCAAATGCAACTCCTGAAGAAATCATTACACTTCCAAAACCTACCTGTTACATTGAAATAAACAAATGACTTCTGCTAATACAAAAATCAATTGCCATCTCAAATGATTCGTTTATAACTACCAAGTTACACAGTGTTCTTGGGAAACCATTTTCTGGAGACTGAAAATTTCCCCACATCATTGTTAAATATTTATGTGCCTTGGTTTTCCTTGTAAAGATAGCTAATGCTTATACAAAACTTAATGTGTCCAGACACCATTTAAAACATTTTTCATGCATCTACTTGGTTAATCTCCCTAATAGTCTTTAAAAATAGATAAAAATATTGCTTCTCCACTTACAGATGAGGAAATAGATACATCAATGTTTACTAACATGCCGATGACTACCTGGCAACTGCCTGTCTATACAATAGTATGTCTTTCCTTTAAATTTTAGCAGGCAGAATACTACATCTTTTTTGTGTTTCTGTTTTGAACACCTCATGCCTTTCTGTAGATATTACAATCAAAAATGGATATAATAAAGTTTAATCAATAGTAATAATGTTTAAGATAAATGAAAGAACAATCATGCATAAAGATGTCTATTGGGGTATAATAAAAATTTGATAAATATTTGTTGTTCTTTCTGTGACAGTACATGGAGACTATGCCAACATCCCCTAAAAACTGTAAATACTATTAAGTTATTTACTATTTCTTCAGTCTGGTAAAATTCAATATTAGTTAAACAACATACAAAGTTGTTTAACTTCCAGTTCAAGGGCATGACTATCAAAAATATATTTTTAGCAGCTTTTTAAAACTATGAGTGTTTTCCTTTTCAAAGATTAAGATACTTTATTGGATTAAATAATGCCCCCCTCAACATTTGCATTCACTCACACTCCCAAAATATGATATTACTTGGAAGCAGGGTCTATGCATATGTTATTAGTTATGATGAAGTCATTCTGGATTAGATTGGTGCCACATCTAAAGTCCGCCATCCTTTAAAGCTTATGTGCTTAGAAAACCTACAAGATATGCTTCAGACAATGATGCAGGCAGATTGGAGTAGTGCAGCTGCATACCTAGTAGATTAATTCATTTTCTGTTCCTATAACAAAATATCTGAGACTAGGTACATTATAAAGGAAATATGTCTATTTAGCTCGCATTTGTGGAGGGTGAAAATCCAACATAGTCCATCTCCTTGGACTCTGGTGTGGGTCTCATGGACAGTATTGCAACAGCGGGATGATGTGTGGAACAGATTACATGCTGAGACAGGAATCTGGAGAGACTTGGGGGCCAGGATTATTTCTTTACAAAGAGCTCATTCTCCTGGGGCTGATGTTGTGGCTCAGCAGGTTAAGCCACTCCCCTGTAATGTTGGTAGCACAAATCAGAACACAGATTTGAGTCCCAGCAGCTCAGCTTCCATTCCAGTTCCTTCCTAATGGGCCTGGTAAGCAAGCAGAAGATGGCCCAAGTGTTTGGACCCCTGCCACCTATGTACAGTAAACCAATGATGGAGTGCCTCTTTCTCTCTCTGTCTCTGTCTTTGTCACTGTTTCTGTCTCTGTCTCTCTGTCTCTCTCCCTGTTACTCTGCCTTCAAATAAATAAAAGACATCTTTTTAAAAAGAACTAGCTTGCTCTTTCCAGGATTAAGTCATTTCAGGAGGCTAGCATTAATCCTTTCTGAGAGTGATGCTCCCCTGGACAAATTACACTACATTAGTCCCTAGCCCTTCAAGGTTCTCCCACCTGTCAATATCACCACCCCGAGTCAAGCTTCCCACGCATAAATCTCTAGGGGGCACTCTCAAACCACATCCTAATCTTGGCACCAAGGAACAGTAAGTGTTGCCAGCAACCACCTGATGCCAGGAAAGAAACATGGAACAGATTCTCCCTTCGGTCTCCAGAAGAACTCAACCTCATCTACATCTAGATTTTGGACTTGCAGCCCTCAGAACTGAGAGATAATTCATTTATATTCCTTTAAGCCCCCAGTTATTGATAAGTTATTGTGACAGCACTAGGAAATTAATATAGATGCTAATGTTGAATTTCAATATTGTTCGATGTTAGATAAAGGTTACATACATCAATTGTTTAGACATTAGCAAGAACAATATTTTATAAATATTACTCTTTAGCTCAGTTTTAAAGATAGGTGGTATTCATCTATCTGAAATGATCACTTTCCAAAGAATACTTAAATATTTTACTTAAGCTTCTGAATAAGATTAATCTCTGCCAGCTAATTATTTGTTGCTGCATGGTGATAAGAAACTAGGACTATATTTTCTCCATTAGCATTAATAATGGATTGTTTCATTCCTACCTGACAGATAATGCTTTAGGCTCCTCATATTGTATAATTAATTCCATACAGCCCTTGGTGAAGGGCAAGCCAGAACTACTCCCACTGTCTTTTAAAAATAATGACCTTGCCTTCCTGATTGTTCATAAAGATAATATAATAGCATTGATTCGTACATTTAATCCACTCATTAGTTCAATGTGAAACTATTGAATACTGAATTTGGCAATTATTTTGTTAACAAAAGAAAACTGTTACTAATGTCAGTTCTGACTTTATGAAGCCATTTTGTAATTACACAAAACATTTTAAATGTTTGCTTTGTTTGCTCATACTTATCCCTCTCCTTTCACTCTATGAATCTTTAGTTTGAAATAAGGACCAAGAAAAAGTATTCTTATTTGTATGTTACCTTTGATATCACTTGGCAACTGCATTAAATTTTGAAAATGTAACTCATTATACTTAAAATAATGATAATGTTAATTGGAACCTAGAGCTGCTCAGTGATAGCCCATGAGAGGCTAAGTCTCAATCAACAGAGAAAAATGAAGTAGTACTCACAGTTGGACCTTTTTCAAACTTTACATTGGGAACTTAAGGATGTTTAAATCACTGGAAAAGCTTGATTGCTGTAGGCATCACCTATAGATTTAAAGATATGCTGGTACTGTAACCCCAGGTAAGCAACATAGAAAAAGAAATCAGAGATGAGTGTGGGAAGAGGCTTCTGACTGGGTCTTACTTCAGTCATTAAAATATGATGGCATCCATTTTTCACATGTAAGGTAAAGGTATGATGTAGTTTCTTAGTGGAAAAAATTACTTATAGAAACAGTATAATAATCAAATGATTAATGTGAAGAATATATACAAATAAGCCTTGTAATCCCTATTAATTAATGAATACTGTGGTGGAATGAGAAGGCTTGCCAAGATGGCCGCTGGCAAGCTAGCATCAGATACTCAGGAATGGCTTTGGAAACCACATGGCAATAGAGCCTTCCTGGCAACAGGCTGTGATTGGCTAGGGCATAAACTGCCCTTTGAGCAGATTGGCTACCTCAGCTATATAAGCTGCTGTACCAACTGAAATAAACGAGTCTGCAGGCTGCTTGCCTCAGGCCTGCTTTCACCCAACTCCCAGTGTCTGTGTGGTGACTCTGTGCCTCTTACTCCCACTGTGCGCCTCCTCTCAGAATGAATCCAAAGCAACAGAATTCCATATGTGGATGAGGAGCTGAGTTATTTCTTCATTAAAGTAGATTTCCTGAAACCTAACAATCATATGCTTCTACCAGGTTCTCAGCTTTTGTCAAATTAAGTCTGTACTATTCAGTTTTCATGGAATACATTTACTAGTGAATAAAGCAAACTTTATTGGCTTCTGAGAATTCCTTATCAAAGGAGGAAATTCTCTATGTCTTAAAATATGGTATATGTATACAGTAGAATATTATTCAGCTATTTAAAAAATGAAATTCTATCATTTGCAGCAAAATGTACACAACTGGAAGACATAATGTTGAGTGAAATGAGCCAGATACAGAAAGACAAATACTGAATATTCTCCCTTATATGTGGGAGCTAAAATTAAAAGAAAGATAGATGGATGTATAGATAGATAGACAGATAGATAAATAGAAACAATAAACAAACAAAAATACAAAAATTGTGTGTATCAGTATTGCTGCAAATACAGCTTTTTGATACTTTGCTTTATATCTTTATCAAACCAGTGGTTAAGAATGTTATACTACTGGCCAGTGCCACAGCTCACTAGGCTAATCCTCTGCCTTGCGGCGCTGGAACACCGGGTTCTAGTCCCATTCAGGGCGCCGGATTCTGTCCCGGTTGCCCCTCTTCCAGGCCAGCTCTCTGCTATGGCCAGAGAGTGCAGTGTTAAAAAAAAAAAAGAATGTTATACTACTATAGTTATAATGCTCTGTGATTACTTTAAAATGTACTATATATGGGTGAAATGGCCATTTTTTCATTCAATTGTTTGTAGACATTGTCTATATTCCCACTAAACTAGGGGCTTTTTGCTTTTTACTTGTTAAACTTGTTATTTGGTGAAGTATCAAGCCTTTTAACTCCAATGTAGACTTTTTTTTTATTTGACAGGTAGAATTATAGACAGTGAGAGAGAGACAGAAAGAAAGGTCTTCCTTCCGTTGGTTCATTCCCCTAATGGCCGCTATAGCCGGTGCTCCACCGATCCAAAGCCAGGAGCCGGGTGATTTCTCCTGGTCTCCCATGCAGGTGCAGGGACCCAAGCACTGGTGCCATCCTCCACTGCCCACCCAGGCCACAGCAGAGAGCTGGACTGGAAGAAGAGCAACCTGAACTAGTACCTGGCGTCAACTGGGACTAGAACCCGGGGTGCCGGCGCCGCAAGCAGAGGATTAGCCAACTGAGTCACAGCGCTGGCCTCCAATGTAGATTTAAAATATGTTATATCAAAAACTAAAAAATACAGAAATAGAGAAGAAAGGAGAGTGGGAGGAAGAAAGGGGAAGGGATGAAAGGAGAGATAGTGATATCAGGCTATAGAATGTTTGCTTTTCTAAACTATCTAAAAACAGAAAAATCATAACATTCAATCTCTTCCAGAAGTCAGTCCCTGGCATAGTATAGATTTTGTCTGAATTGTTCTTTACCCTTAAAATATAAAATTTTCTAAAAAATAAGTAAAACAGATCAGGAAACTGTGGGATGTTGACCAGAGTTCATCTGGTTCTTTACTCCGCATTCTGACTTTGCAAACTGATAGTGGGAGAATAGGTGGTAGGCTGGGGAGAAGGGGGCCCAAAGCCAAGTGTGCCTACAAATAGGGAGCAGTGGGAATATTCAAAGTAAATGAAATCCCCATGTGAAAGAGTTGTCTTTACTCCCAAATTAAGATACGGAATCAACCCAGATGTCCATCAACTGGTGACTGGGTAAAGCAAATGTACTATTCAGCTATAAAAAAGAGTGAAATCCTGTTCTTGCAACAAAATGAATGCAACTAGAATCCATTATCCTTATTGAAATAAACCAGACCCAAACAGACAAATATCACATGTTGTCTTTGATTTGTGGTAGTTAATATACAGAGTCCAAAAAAATTATAATGTATGTGATCATTGAAATTGGGAGGAAAAAGGAGCTGATAACAGGCCACAAGGAAATGTCAAAAGGCCTGAAGTCCACTCCACTTATGCCTTCTGCTCAGTGTGCAGAAACACTGGCATTTATTAATTTGGCTATTTAGTCTTCAAACCAGGAGCATTTATTGAAATAAATAAAATCAGATAAAAGCATAGGAAATGATTGAAATCATGGTCTCCATCCATTTGCTTTGTGTATTCACTCCCTACAGCTCTGAAGAAATGTAAGACAAGAAGCTAGGAAATAGGAAGATAAAAGAGCTCCTGGTGGCCGTTAATACCCATTCCAAAGCAGGGGTGCAGACTGCACTTATTAAACCATGAAAGAAATCATGGACTGCAATCCACTGGGATAAAAGTAACTAAAGTTTGCAAAGGACCACAATTGCATTGAACTTTAATGCAAATTATTTTTAATACTTTATTTATAGCTAACTGCAAATGAACTGCAACCCATATCCTCATTCTCCCAGCTCTAGGCATCTACATCTCCTGGATTTTTAACCCAGCAACTCCCTAGGCCCAAATCACCTGGATTTCATGACACACACAGTGTAGTGATCCGAGAACCTGCAGAGACAGAAAACCAGGCTCAACCAGAGAGAACTCTATGCCAACCTGCTCATCTCTGATGGAGGACTTCAAGCCACATAATCTAGTTAAGCACATGTCACGTACTAGTTAGAAAATGTTAAGCACATGTCACATAACTGGTTAGCAAAAATTTTAAGAGAGAAGAAAATTACATCTGGGAAGTATGTTGAATTTTGCAGATCTGGTAAGGCTCAGAGAGGGCAAGGAAAAGGTTTGCAGGAATTCACACACACACTCCTGATCCTGGCCCTTGTGTGGTATGATTGGCTGGTGTTATGAAAAAGTCAAAACTTGTGCGTGTGTTTGTGTGTGTGTGTGCGCACATGCATTTTTCTGCTATGAAGTTAGCATTTCAATCTATAGCCCTTTTCTGCATTGTCCCCACATAACTGGATTTATTTCTTTTAAGTTAAATACTGACACATCTTCCCTTTTTTAAAAAAATATTTATTTATTTTTATTTGAAAGAGTTACAGAGAGAGAGAGAGAGAGAGAGAGAGAGAGAAGTCTTCCATCCGATGGTTCACTCCCCGCCCCCCCCCCCCCCCCCCCACAATTGGCTGCCTCGGCTGGAACTGCGCTGATCTGAAGCCAGGAGTCAGGAGTCTCTTCCTGGTCTCCCGTGTGGGTGCAGGGGCCCAAGGGCATGGGCCATCTTCTACTGCTTTCCCCACATAACTAAATTTGTGCTTTCCCAGGCCACAGCAGACAGCTGGATCTGAAGTGGAGCAGGTGGGTCTCAAACCAGTGCCCACATGGGATGCTGGCGCTTCAGGCCAGGGCGTTAACCTTCTGCACCACAGCACCGGCCCCACATCTTCCCTTTTTAATGTATGTTATAGCTGGTTTTCCCCCAGAACATTTTCATTCTTGGTAAATACATATTGTGCTCTCTGGCCAACCTCATCCAGCAGGTTGTTCACCAGCTTTTGTAGCCTATAACCCAGCATGGAGTTTTACGCTTCCTGAATGACCCAAACCTAACCATAAACTTTCTATTAGAGTCAAGTTGTTTCCCTCTTATTTTCAGAAAAGTTTTCAGTCTTGGCTTTGGTTTTCTACCTCTAGCCAGAGTCCCCCAAATCAGTAGAGATGAATGAATTCACACTTGCCTTTGAGATAAAGCCTAGCTACCAAATAACATCATTGAAAAAAGCAAACTCATAAATCTAGGTTTAGCCTATGTTCTCCAGACTAAGAAATACTTCATGGCTTTCACACCTAAACGTTTGCTCATTGAATCTTAACTTACATGTGGGAAGAGGGAAGAAGCATAGAAGTTGAACGAGTTAGATAAAGGTTCAGTGCCTCCAATCACAAACGAGATGCCTGTGATTATTCCCACTAGGTAAAGGGAGGCAAAGAATGACTGAGACATCGAGACCCTTGTCTAAGTTCAGAAAGTTGTTGACCAGTGTAGCCAGGTGTCAAATCCCCATCTGTCTCCTGCCCCTGGCAGGAAGAAGTTTAGACACCTGTTGCTCTTGTTCTTGAGTATGTCACCTGTGATTTGTAACCATTATTGCATTATGATGTCATGATCAACACTGTCACAAAGTAGAATAAAAGAGCAAATTCCTGACTATTTGTTTCTTTTTTTATAAAGCTTTTATTTAAAGAATATAAATTTCCAAAATACAGCTTATGGATTACAACGGCTCCCCCCCCCTAATTTCCCTCCCACCCGCTACCTTCCCCTTTCCCACTCCCTCTCCCCTTCCATTCACATCAAGATTCATTTTCAATTCTCTTTATATACAGAAGATCAGTTTAGTACATATTACATAAAGATTTCAACAGTTTGCCCTCACATGGCAACACAAAGTGAAAAATACTGTTAGAATACTAGTTATAGTATGCACATTAAGGACAGAGATCCTACATGATATATTTTTTAATTGATTAATTTATTTGTTTCTTGATAGTTTCATTTCACTTTACACACATTCATGTACATTATTTCATGATGTATTCATTTTTTTTTCCTGTAGTCCTACTCAGAAGTAAAATTAATTAAACTGCCAACTGTTCTCCTTTTGGGATTCTTTGTTATTCTATAAAAGCCACAGTTTATAGGTTTCAGAAATATTTGTTTTGAGGCAAAGCAATTGCATTATGAGTTTTTTCTCCATAAGCAGAGATTAATAGAAATATTGATTTATGCAATTCCCTTTTGCAATATTCTGAAATCTCCCTGGTGTGAACCTTTGAAAGATGGTGGTATCTGACTCTTACAGCAATTGGAACTTACTTTAAAACACATCAGCAAAGACATGTAGGGTGCTTGTAAATCAGGGTGGGGTACCTCTGTGGTTAGGAGAGGTTGGTTAACTTAAGAAGTTAACCCTGGTGGTGCCTCAATTGTGAATGCACACCCCAAAGGAGGTTGATCAGCCCTTGAAAGAATTTAATCCAGTGACTCAATCCTGGCTTTACAGTAGGATAATTTGAGAGCTTCTCTGAAGAATTTAATAGTTACATTACTTTATTTATTAAATGATCATACAGTCAAATCAACCTTTCATTTTCTTCTGTTGTGCAGTTGTGAGAGTTTGACTCCAGGTACAAATTTGGATCAGCACCTAGGACAGCTTCACTGCCCAGAAACCTCCCTTGAGCTTTCCAGGCAGCCTCCCCAGGGCTTTCCCCTCACAGGTCGTGATTTGTTGAGAAGCCTTTAAGAAGATTTATTCCCAGAACTTTTTATTCAAGCAGACTGGGGTAAAGGCTGGGCCATCTTGAAAAAGGTCTCTCCATGACTCTGATGTGCAGCCAGGACTGGGAACCCAGAGTTCTCATCAGAGCCACCGTCTAGAGGCTGCTGCCACAGGTTTCATGGGGTAGATGGCACTATGGATATTAAGGGCTGTGTTCATGGGGTGATGGTGTTCAAACTCTGTGGGTGAGCTGGAGGGAATACTGTGCAGACCCTTCCTCCTGTCCCAAACAGCTACAAGGACCTGGTGAATCCAGCCCTCCCCCCACCATGTAAAAGGGCACAAGATTGGTAAGGGGACACTCAGGCATAGGACCTCTGCCAGCATGGAAGTGCAGCCAAGTTCTGATACTGGAGGGGTACAGCATCTGTCCCGAGCATATCATTCGCATCTCATGACCTTCTACATGCCCTGAAAGGACAGGGAGCTGTGTTCTCCAGGACTGTTCAGAAAAGTTTTGACATTATTTATACTTGCCTGTGTTTGCAAAGTTGATATGAGACTCACTTCCACCATAATTTACCTTATGATAGTGAGATGTTGGGGAGGGACTATTATTCTTCTCAGCTTCTAAGAAGTAAAGTAGTAATTTTCAATATGGGCCACACATCAGAATCACCTAGGCAAAGGTAAAAATCCTGATACCCATACCTGCACCCAGAGGCAATGAATTCAGAGTCTCTGGGAGTTAGATCCAGAATCACAACTTTAAAGACTCACCAGACACATAGCTAGGGTTGAGAGGTTATGAATGTTGGCCAAACATAATCAAATAATTTTGTACAAATAAGTTGGCTTAAATGTATTCCACTCATCAAGTTGAATTCTGTCTTCCCTCACCAACACCTCTGGGCATGGCTCTCTGCAGAGTAACTGGCTACAGGCCCCATTTCACCATGCAGCTACCCACCATCCTCACCTCTCTCTTTTGAGACAGAAACACTGTTTGGAAGGTGAATTAGTTATCTACTGCTCTGTGACCAATCACTCCAAAACAAAAGTATAAGCATGTATTACCTCACAGGTTGTGGGGACCAGGAATCCGGTTTGACGGGGCCAAGAGGATTCGCAGCTTCAAGCTCACTCACATGGCTATTGGCAGGAGGCCTCCTTCCTCACTGGCTGTTGATCAGAGGCCTCTGTTCCTTGCCATGTGGTTATAGATCTCATCATGAGGCTAGCTGAATGTCCTCATGACATAGTAGCCACTCCCCCTGGAATGACAGAATGAGAGTTCAGAGAGAGAGAGAGAGAGAGAGAGAGAGAGCAAGCGCTTGGAGGAAAGCGACTTGCCTTATATGACCACCCCTCTGAGTCACACAGTTCCTTCCCTTTAATTTTACTTCTTTGAAGTCAGTATCTAAAGCTAGCCCACACTCAAAGGAAGGAGGATTAGGCTCATACCTCTTGAAGGGGAGACTGTCAAGGATTCTGTAGACAAAATTTAAACCATCACAGAAGAAAATAGGCCAGAGTTAAGGGAATATAAAAGGTATACCGATTGGGGATGGCACTGTTATACAGCAGGTTAAAGCACCACCAGTCTATAGTGCCAGCATCCCATATGGGCACCCATTCGAGTCCCAGCTGCTCCACTTCTGACCCAGCTCTCTGATATGGCTTAGAAAAGCAGCGGAAGATGGCTCAACTCCTTGGGCCCCCACACCTGAATGGGAGACCCAGAAGAAGCTCCTGGTTCCTGGCTTCAGATCAGCTCATCTCTGGCTGTTGTGGTCATTTGGGGAGTGAACCAGCAGAATGGAAGACCTCCCTTCTCTCTCTGGCTCTGCTTCTCTCTATAACTCTCTCAAATAAATAAAATAATTTTTTTTAAAAAAAGGTATACCAATTGCCTTTATGAAAAAAGTCCAGTGTCACTGGGGTGCATAACCTTAATAGGAACCAGATACCTACAGAGCCCAAACAGCCTACTTTCAGAACTGAGACCACAAAGTTGACTCTAATGTATTAATGGGCAGCCATTGTAATTGGTGCCCATACTTTAAATCTTAAAAGAAGAAAGGACACACCAGCTCAAAAGATGTCATGCCATCTTGTTCAAGCCCATGTTTTCCAATGAACTAGGCCTCTAGAAGACATGTTCTTCAGGGGAAATGCTATGTATGTGCTAACAGATAAACAGAAATGACATTTAATTTCAAGCTCCATTAGTGGCACACAGTGGATAGGGAGAACAAGGTTGGCCAAGATGATAAAGGGCAAAAGTATTTCATTTCCAATTATTTAAGATACTGTACCAATGTTAAGCTAAGATAATGTTGAGTGCCTCCAATTTAGAGGGATTAGCAAAAAAAAAAAAAAAAAGAAGAAGAAGAAGAAGAAGAAGGAAAGAAAGAAAAAGACTAAGAAAAATCTTATATCTTAGGGTCTTAAATCCCCGATTTTCTGAATTGATTGTTTTTTACAACAAGCATTTGGATTGTATAAAGCAGGTCAAATCCAACCTGCTTTCTGTTTATGTAAATAAAATTTTGCTGGAACACAGCCATGCTCTCTCCTTTCTGTGTTGTTTCTGGCTGCCTTCACTGCCCCACAGCAGAACTGAGTAGTTTCAGAAGAGGGTCCAGCTCCTGGAAAGATTAAAAGATTTACTATCGGCCCTTTTACAAAAAATGTTTGCCAATTTTTGGTGCAGACAAAGAAGGAAGCTACATGAGTATCTATAACTTCATTTGCAATAACCCCTAAGCTTTTCTAACACATCTGTGGGCCTTAAAGGTAGGTCCAAGAGAAAAAGAGATCTGTAAAAGAGCATGTCATTATTTATGAGAAACTGCTACATTTGGGGCAACATGAGTAAAAGTTAATCAAAAGTATTTCTCCTGTTGGGCTGATAGTGTTCTTCCCCATAAAAATATATAATGATGAAGTCAGTCAGTTTTGGGGGATCAGTTAAAACTCTCCAATTCCTTTTTCAAAAAAGAGGGAGAGGGAGACATTGGGAAGTATAATCAAACGAAGTCAGAACCTGCGAATTTGAACATCATTTGTCTGGCTCTGTGTCTGATTCTTTTGCTGCCTTTCTTTTCTACCTTTTCATCCACTCTCCCCACTCCCCTTTTTTGCTGGCTTCACTCTTTCCTGCTACAATGAGTTTCCTCCATGTGATGAACAGTAGCTTCTTCCTGGCAGCTCTAACTCCACAAGGTTTATTTCTTCACCAAAGCAGCCAGAGAACATTTCTCTTATCCACCCTCAGTATAGAAACCCAGCGGGAGGTTATCGGGTTACTCTGGAATGTGTTCCCATTCCTCCAGCAGTCACCATGGCCTGGCAGGTGGGGCTCAACAATTGGTCCAGCTCAGGTCTTGCACCCACTGCTGTGGTTACAGAGTCTGCTACAAATGAGGAGATGGTGTGCAGACAAAAGGTCTACCAGTGAGTGGATGAATACATACTGTACACCACCGAATCAACTGCTGCTCCCCTCACAGCGAGGCACAAGAGCCAGGGACTTCTGAGAGGGTGCTGCAGCTATTCCTCCACTTAAGAAGGCCTTTGATGAATCATAATTGATGATTATATTCTGATGAAAACTTCTCTAGACACAACAATTCCATTAATCCATTTCTCAAGATACGTTTAATTCTTCACACAATTGCTGCTTCAAAGAAGACAGATGGGGCTGGCGCCGTGGCTCACTTGGCTAATCCTCCGCCTGCGGCGCCAGCGCCACAGGTTCTAGTCCTGGTTGGGGCGCCGGGTTCTAGTCCCGGCTGCTCGTCTTCCAGGCCAGCTCTCTGCTGTGGCCCGGGAGGGCAGTGAAGGATGGTCCAAGTGCTTGGGATCCTGCACTCGTGTGGGAAACCAGGAAGAAACTCCTGGCTCCTGGCTTCAGATCAGTGCAGCGCACCGGCCCTAGCAGCCATTTGGGGGGTGAACCAACGGCAGAAGACCTTTCTGTCTCTCTCTCTCTCACTGTCTATAACTCTACCTGTCAAATAAAAAATAATAATAAAAAAGACAGACATGGATTTGCACCTTCCATTGCATCTCTTGGGTCAAACACCTCCAATTTCTTCATTCTTCCTGCACACCATATGACTGAGACTTCACTTTGTGGGTTTGTTTGTCTCTCTGCTTTTGCAATATTTAATATGAATCTTCTTAATATATGAAACTCAGAATGTGAAAAAGAACAATGATCCAAACACCACTATGTTGTGAACTAATGGTGGGATCACACTCACCTCAGAATAATTCACTCCCACTTATTTGTAGTATGATCTTGAAACAGTCAGTATTCCCTTTTTAAAGATGAAGATTGTAACATACTAACTTAAATATTCTTTTTTTTTTTTTTGACAGGCAGAGTGGACAGTGAGAGAGAAAGACAGAGAGAAAGGTCTTCCTTTTGACGTTGGTTCACCCTCCAATGGCTGTCGCGGCCGGCGCGCTGCGGCCGGCGCACAGCGCTCATCCGATGGCAGGAGCCAGGTGCCAGGTGCTCATCCTGGTCTCCCATGGGGTGCAGGGCCCAAGCACTTGGGCCATCCTCCACTGCACTCCCGGGCCACAGCAGAGAGCTGGCCTGGAAGAGGGGCAACTGGGACAGAATCCAGCGCCCTGACCGGGACTAGAACCCGGTGTGCCGGCGCCACAAGGCGGAGGATTAGCCTGTTGAGCCACGGCGCCGGCCGATACTAACTTAAATATTCATTGAAGACACACTAAATGCCAACGCTTGGGATACAACAATGAACCGAATAAATAGTTCTTACTCTCTCAGATCTGTCAAGGAGAGCACAGCCAAGTACGTAGGCTGCTCTACGTGCTGTGACAAGACATAGTAGATATGGATGTCATAGGGCAGAAATAGTAGATATGGATGTCATAGGGCAGAAGAAGTTGGAAACCTAGACTTCAGGGTGGAGTGAGTGGAAGATAGGTCCTTCCAGAGGAACTAGTATCTAACATGAGACCGAAGCAGTCATCCAGGCAAAGGATAGGATAGGAGAGCAAAGAGGGCTGAAGAGTGTTTCTCAGTGAGGTTTGGTAGCAAACAGACCATGATACAATGGAGTGGAATGTTATTCAGGTATCAGTCAGGAATCTCCAGGTGGCAAACGACAGAAATACATTTCCAACTAGTCAAATGAAAGAGAGACATTATTAGCTTGTTAATCAACCTGTACTAGCTGTACTAGCTGTCATCAGTGATGGCAAGATATAGAGACCAGAAAAGGATGCCACAACACTCTTCATCTACGTCTCTGCCTTTTGCTGTTCTCTGTGGGTGACATTTGTTGTCTACCCTTGGAGACTATTTTTTGGACACCAGAAGCCCAAAATTTATGCAGTAACTTTGCTTCTGGAGAGTAAATAGTTGCTATTGTCTTTCCTCCTGCCTGCAAAATATCAAGAATGGTACAGAATCTGAGAATTTACTCACCTCACACACTAATAAGTTAGCTGCTACAGGGTCATGGATGCTGACAGATGGCACCAGACTGCTGCGTCAGAGGCAAAGGACTTCCATTTCTCATGGCACAGTGGGCAGCATGAGTTTCATTCATGTTCACATCACTTCCTCTAGCTTCCCAAGTGTGATGGGGATAATAAGTGGATGTTGCACACACAAAGGGTTGTGCCATAGCTGAGGATCTTGGGAAACCCTCAGCTAAGAAAGGAGAGGCTAGTGAGGCTGGTGCTGTGGCACAGGAGGGTAGTCCTCCGCCTGTGGCACCAGCATCCCATATTGATGCCAGTTCTAGTCCCGGCTGCTCCTCTTCTGACCCAGCTCTCTGTTGATGTCCTGGGAAAGCAGTGAAAGATGGCCCAAGTCCTTGGGACCCTGCACCCACATGGGAGACCTGGAAGAAGCTCCTGCCTTCTGACTTCAGATCGGCCCAGCTCCAGCCTTCGCCGCCACTTGGGGAGTGAACCAGTGGATGAAAGACATTTCTGTCTCTCTCTCTCTTTGTCTGTAACTCTACTTGTCAAATAAATAAAATAAAATATTTTAAAAAAGAGAGGCTGATAAACCTATCCAAATTCTCCCCCAAAGGAAGACGTCATCTTTACTGTCAAAGTCAGAAAACAAATCTGATCTGTGACCCAGAGGGTTACTGCAGGCTTCTAAGGCTGTCTGCTATGCAAATATACTTGAACAGATGGTCCAGAATTAAGGTTGTCATGAGATGTATGGGAATATGGCAGGACTGCCTTCCAATAAAACATCCCAGGGAAGAAATCAAATCTATGTGTCACGGTCAACTGCCTGTCTTGGATCAAATACTTTGTTCAAGATGATGGGGAATTATTGGCTGTACTAGTCAATTTCCCATGTGGAGACCAAGGTCAAGGTTGGTTACCAACACATTGGAGATGAATGCACTTCACAAAAATGAGTCACATGTTTTGACTCAGCGTTAGTTTGTTGTTGGTAAGTTGTAAGGCTAAAGAGGGGAGATGGGGTCAAATCACAAATAATAATATAGGTCATGTGTCTGGAACTTTGCATATTTGCAAGAGCAACTTATTAAATAATTTTATAATGGAGTAGAGTTAGTGTTATTTTTAGGGGAAAATCACATTGGCACAGATTTTTTAAATGGGCAGGAGAGAGCAAGTATATAGATGGGTTAGGGACTCTAATAAGAACCCAAGTAAAAGATCTATCCGGGACAATGGGAAGGAGGGAAGTGGGCTATAGCAAGGTATTTTTGTGGCAAATCCAGGGAGAAAAGACAGAAGCAAGGACAAGCTTTGTATGTTTTGAGAAACTTTGAGAACTTAAACAAATATAGGACCTACAAAGTGAAGCAGGTTTTAGGCGATAGGCAAGACAAATTCAGTTTTGAAAATTATGATACTGGAGATAGAACTGGAACATAGAAAACCAGGCTGGGGAAACTGGGAGAGAGACATGGGTTGGAAGAGGGTTAAATAGAGAAAAGATCTCCAGCACAAAACCTGGAGAACACCAATATTTAAGGAAGCAGGAAGAGACCTGTATAATCGATGGGAGAGAGCAGCCAGGACATTAGGAAGTAAAGTAGCCACAGGTATTAGAACAGAAGCCATGGCAAGATGATTCAGGAACAGAAATTGACCAAACTCACTCTTTTTAATGGCTAGGTAAAATGCTGCAATATGAATGTGCCACAGTGTAACCAAAGAACTAAAAACAAACACAAAGAACTTGAAATGGCTAAACAATGTCAAATACTCCAGAAGACAAAGTTCTTCAAAAGGGAGCAGCAAATCCTATCCACTTTAAAAGCACTGTGGGAATGAAAGTGGATCCTATTCACACACGCTTTGTACTATGAACGACTCAGTACATGTCCATAATTTTCCTTTATGACAATGATCACTGGCACATTAGACCACATTATGCGTTTACTGTTAGGTCTTTCCTTGTCACTGTTGCTAATAACCAGTAACTACATTTGTACAACAGTTTTTTGTGCTCTACTATATTAATCTCTAATAGACGATTTTTAAAAAAATTGATTATGTCACTGGTACCAAATGCTTTCACTTACTGGTTTCACCAAAAGTCACAGACTAATTGGCAGGATAAATACAAGGAATAGTTTACTTCTGTTCAGCTCATTAATGTGTATCAGCTCAGGCTGGTCAGTTCTCAAAACAGCAGTTAGGCGGACCCTATCACTGAGGGCCATGTACAGAGCAGAGCAGATTGCGACGGCGGCCTTCCCGGGAGGATGGCACAGCCTTTTTGTTCATCTTGCATGTGTGCACCTGAAACTTCTTATATTTTTGGCCCCCTATTTATTTTTTCTTGCTTCGAAAGGAGCTCAAATAAAATAAAAATTCTTAGCTCTCAGGAAAAGGGTAAATAAATCACGTCCCAATCATGTAGAGAAAGATACAAAAAACAGAAGCAGATTGGGAATGGCATTTAATTTTTTAATCTGTATTGGCAGCCTTATAACATTTGTTTTTATGAAAAAGAACTAGAGAATGTTAGAAGATCAGAAACTAGTAAGAAATCACATATGGTGCTTTGAAAGATTTACCATTTTTTTATAGCTTTATTGACTATTACCAAGTTTCAATATGTTTCAAATAATTAAATACTGCAACTGGGACATTAAAAATACAAACAAATTTACCAAAATAATTGTATTCTGAATATTATGTACAATATAATACATTTTACATTACATAAAGGGTTTTTATACATAAAGGTAAGATTTGATTTATGATTATTGGAAACCCAAAATACACTTGACCAAAACATTCCTATGCATACATACACAATCGCTCAACTGGAATAACCAAAACCATACACAAGTGTGGTCATTAAAAAATAAAATTACACTCATACAATAAGGGTAGAAAATGAAATTTGCTTTTATTAATTTGAGAGTATTGCTGTAAAACCACACACATATGAATATATAACCCAATTCTATATATTCAAAAATCTTTATTCTGGAGACAGAAATATGTCTCTATTTCAAGGGGAATTTTTGAATTTTAATTTTCTTTTAAGAGATTTATTATAATTCATAATCATTAAAATGCCTTATACATACACAAAAAGCAGACCCAGTGCTAGCAAACAGGAAGATCATGAGAGTCGATCATATTTCCACATATATATTTCACTATATAGTCTTGAAAAATAGTTCTATTAAATTGTGCAGTTTGGTACACCTTCATATTCATACTTGTTATCAATGTGATTACATAGTGAATGAAGCATAGAGCTTAAAGGAGAAAAATATATTAGAGAATTAGATGCTGAAATGGATATCATTAGGTGCCTGCAGAGGAAAAAATATTGTGAATGGGTGCTTATGTAGAAAATACCACCCATACCCACTAAATTAGTTTTTAAACAAATCATCGGTCCTCCAGAAAGGTTAGTATACTGATGCGCCAAACCTTGTTTGAACACTGAAGTAGCTGATTAAGTCCAGAGTACTGCCACAGTGAGTTCTGGAAGCATCTCACTTTCAAAGGCAACGGCTCTCAAGCAGAACAGCTGTGCTTTTCAGTAATGTTCACTGTTTTTCTGTTCTGAACAATGTCAGAAACAGTCTTTACTGTGCAACAGAAATGGCCCTCCACCTGTATGCCACTGTGCCCACGGGTCTCATTCCAGAGCCACACACACTGGGGAAAATCCTATGAGAACTGTACACAAAAATACAATTAGTAAATCAGCCATTCTCCTCGAAGTCTTTACAGCGTTTTACAGTACACACCCTGTTGTGAAATCCTGTATCAAAGGCAAACAACAGAACTCCTGGGACCAGAAGCTAGAAAGGTGACAAGTCAAAACATATACAAAATCCACGTTCTTTCCAACATGACAGAATCTATGAAAAATTAGATTCAGGGCGGAAGGTTTGCTTAATTGCTTCTCGTTCATGTTTAGCTTTTATATAAAAGAAACTCTACCCTAAGTTATCAAAATATATTCATATAAATGTATGAGCATTTCTAATACAAAAGTTAAAAAAAAAGTCTGGGTTCTCATTTTTTTTTTTTTTTGTAATTAAATATCCTAGAGTTCAGTAGGCAGGTTTCTTCTTGAGCAGCTTGGAAAGAATCCAGGGGCCGAGCGCTGTCTGGACATAGGACACAGCTACATTTCAGCTCTCCGGCGTGACTTCCCCGCAAGGGCAGCCCCGTCTTCCTCCTCTTCCTCCACCTCATAGTGCTCCTCCCGGCCTTTGGGGCGGTTGTCATCACGCACGTCCTGTTCTTCTCCATCATTGTTTTTATCATCAGCCTTAAAAAGAAAAAAAGCCAAGAACTAGGGTGCAGCGCCAGTGATAAATATTCCCCCTGTGATAAGGGTAGAAAGTTATTCATTTTGGACAAAGGAAACAAGTGAACAAGAACGGTCCTACCAGCAACAGTGGCACCGCCTCTCCTAAGCTTCATGTTGCTATAACCATTCCTAATTCCAGGGTTAAAGTCAGTCCCACCAAACGGTGTTCCTCACTGGCACCCCCCCCCCCCAATTACACATTGTACACATGTGTAAGCACCCACCCACCCCCCCACACACACACAGGCACTTGGTAGAAATGTGCACCCCACACGTACGTTTTCTTCATTTTCACCGTAGGTCTCTTCAGCATTACGCTCCAATTCTCTTTTTTTTTCTTCAGTCAAATCTTCCTGGACCTAAAATCACAGACACCATGTGATGCTTCCATCATTTAGACACTTGCAACAATGTATTCTGGTTTCCAAAAAAGTTCATTAAAAGCAGCACAATTTACACTAAAAATATTTGCAAAAGAAAAATGTTAAAAGTATGATTTTCTCTATTAGAAAGCAAAAAATGTGCAATAATCTAACGTGACTAATTCTGTATTTAGGCCCTTGATTTTGAATTTCTGATTTCTCTGACTAAAGGTTAATGCTTCTATGATAATGCTTGTGGGAATTCAGCTTATAAAATTAAACAGTTCCCTTTTCCAAATGGGGAAACTATAGAAATATAAAACTCTGGCAGAATGTAAGATCTGTGAAAGCAGGGATGGCCTATTTTATTCAGTCTGCTATTTCAATACCTGGAACTGTTTCATTAATATTGCTAAATGAACACGTCTATGAATTAATACATAAATCAATGTAAAAATTTCTCCACTGTATAGGCATAAAAAATAGACACCACTGCTCTATACAACATAGTAAAAAACTGATGTATCTATTCTATGTTTCAGAATAGATTTCTTTAGGTAAAATATCTAGAAAATAGAATACAATCTAATTTCCCCATGAAATAGTCTAATATAAATTGTCTGAAATTCTCATCTCTTTAGTGTTATAATATTTGTTTCAAGTTATTTTCCTATATGAATATTATTATAGTTTCATTGATCCCAATCATGTATTTCAAAATGCAAATTAAAGAAAATATCTGAATATGGTTGTTAAATAATCTCTTAAATTACCAATCTCATATAAATATAGGGTAAATCATTTTCTAACTTGCAAAGGATTTTGAAAACCATACATACACCAAAAGTTCTAAGCCATTTGAAGATGTGTCAAAAAAAATTGCTGAATATCAGTAAGGCATAAGGTAGTATCCCATAGAAATGATCTTATGTGATCATGGTTTAATGAACAATAAATTCTCCTGAATAACACATAAGTCACAGAACTTGGAGGTAGGGAATGGGAGGGGTAATTGTTGAAAATCTGATAAACAGGGGGCTGGTGCTGTGGTGTAGTGGGTAAAGCTGCTGCCTGCAACGCCGGCATCCTGTTCAAGCGCTGGTTCATATCCCAGCTGCTCCACTTCGATCCAGCTCCTGATAATGCACCTGGGACAGCAGCAAAGGATGGTGCAAGTGCTTGGGCCCCTGAATCTGCATGGGAGACCCAAAAGAAGCTCCTGGCTCCTGGATTCAGCCTAGCTCAGCCCCGGGTGCTGCAGCCATTTGGGAAGGGAACCAGTGGATGGAAGATCTCTGTTTCTCCCCAACCACCTTGCCACCAGTAACTCTTTCAATTAAATAAAATTGAAGATTTTATAGCACAGCAGAATGACTCACATTTCTGGATTTGTTCGCTTCTTTATGGTATCACTTAATTCATTCCTCTAGCCCTCATATTTCCTGAAAGTAGAAGTTCGCTTAAAGGTTTAAATCAATTCAGGTTTAACATCTGACCTGTGTTCACCTAGTGAAAGCATCCATTTACGTTTGGTGCTTACGTTAATTGTCTTAATTAAGGGTTAAAAAAAGAAAATCTGAAAAATGGGCAGAGGATGGAGAGGACTTCAAAAAATTCGTGGAAAAATGGACTTAAAGGATAATTTGGTGTGGAAAAAAACTTGAAATCCATATAGGTTTGTCTGCTTTTTCAAGAATTTTGTGAAGCCCAAAATGGTACTATAAATGAGGAGAAACAAGAAACAAATCTTGTATACTTGGATACTTCAAGGTATCCAGCCCAGGCAAGGTAAGAATAAGCTGCAGTCTCCCAGGTTTCCTGTGGACAAAACTTGGCCCCACATGGGCCCCAAAAATGCCCAAGAGAGAGCCAAGCCCCCCAAAACCTGTTAAAACCAGCTCGACTTCAGCTGAGTCCACAGCCCCTACTCTACAGTGGTCCTGAGTAAATACAATTTGAGGACAGAGGCAGGAGTACCTCTTGCGTTCACATCTCCTGCTGACAGGAGCTAATGACACCCTTGTCCCTCCCTGTGGCTCTGTGGTCCCTGAATCTCAGCTCTTAGTCACAGAATTCCACAGAATGGTGGGGTGAAGACAATGCAGCACACATTTCAGACCACATCAAGCTCAGCCTAACTGAAACACCATTAAATTGCTGAAGGGCCCTGTCTCTATGGATGAATAAAGGTTGTTTTCTGTAAAGACCCTGTTGGGTCTTTTAGTTGAGATTATGCAGTGTGGTGGAAACAATGTACAAACCAGGGGTTGGGAAATTTTTCCTGTGGTTGCCAAATAGCAAGTATTTAGACTTGCTGGGGTATATGGTTCCAGTGGCAACCACCCAACACCACCAAGTAGCACAGAAACAGGCATAGACCTTATGTAAACAAACAGCCATGGCTGTGTCCAGCAACAGTTCACTGAAAAGAGCTGCAGCCTGGTTTTCCATCTCCTAACATATACTATGGAGTCAGACAGACTTGGGTCAACGTCTCATCTTGTCAATGTTCTGGGTATATAAACAGTAAGGTCAATTGTTTTTATTATGAAAGTCTTCAGTAAAACAGACATTTTACATTTGATTATTGTGTATAGCCCTTGCCTATATTTCTGCTGCAGTATAGTCTTTTTACTTGCTGAACTCTTTATTTAGTGGAGCAGTAAGCCTTTGACTATAACGCAAATTAAAAATAAGTCAAAAATTAGAAAGAAAGCAAGGAAGGAAAGAAGCAAAAGAAGGGAAAGAAGTATCATATTCTTAGAATTCTATGAACCACACTGAATCTGTTCTCTTTATATAAATCATATTAACATGTGTATTGATGAGAGAGTTGTATTATAGTAATTATCATGCATTTGCCGAGACCTGAGAGTCTAATGTATTAATAAATTCCTTAAAAAAAAAAGGAAATCTTCAAGCATGTGCTAATAAGGAAAATCTCTTAAGCTAATAGTCATTATCATGGTTCAAATGCTATCTCAATATTGCAACACTTGTGTTTTATGCACTGAATTATTCTTGAAACTCGAGGACATTATGTAATTTCACCTCCCTATAGCACAGCAGAATGACTCACATTTCTGGATTTGTTCGCTTCTTTATGGTATCACTTAATTCATTCCTCTAGCCCTCATATTTCCTGAAAGTAGAAGTTCGCTTAAAGGTTTAAATCAATTCAGGTTTAACATCTGACCTGTGTTCACCTAGTGAAAGCTTACGTTAATTGTCTTAATTAAGGGTTAAAAAAAGTGATGACTTTCTAGTGCCATCATTCTTTCTGCATTCACCATTTCTATAAAGAACTCATCCATATCGAATGTACAATACATTTGGTCATGTCATCCTTGGGTGGGTCCTACCTATGGTTCCAACAATAAATAACAAGCTGTGTGACCTTGAAAAATTTAATCTCTCTGAAGATCAAATTTCCTCTCTGTAACATAAAGGAGTTGGGTGAAATCAATGATCTTTAATTTTAGATATGTGTGGTTGGGGAAGTTCGTGAGTCATGAACCTTTTTAAGAGTTTGGTAAGAAAATCTTCAGCCAGTGGGTGGAGACAGAAAGCACTTCTCATGTAAGTTTAGAAGGTTAGACAGTGTTGTCTGCTCTAGCACTGTGTGTCTAAACAGTGTACTCCTGAAATAGGAAGTGGCGGTGGTGCTTACAAAGAACTCTGATTTATAGGCCTCACAACAGATAAGACCAAAATCTCCAACAGGAAGATCCAAGGATTTGTTCTGGGTAGAAAATCTTCAAGATGACTCTTAGCCATGGCAAAAACTGAGAACCACTTCCTTGAGTAACAATGGATGTTGGGATAAAGATGCCAGCTATGAGATCATCACCCTCTTAATGAAATAACTCTCCTTGGGATCTACTGTAGAAAATGTGGTTTGTTTACCATCTGTCAGTGGAGTCTCGGGATTTACATCACTCTAGGGAACTCACAAATGGAATCTTTTGTGATTATCTAGATGTATAGTCTCTTAGTCCTTACTTGTGTAATATATTCTTCACATTGAGGGCTAAAGTAGTAAGAACACACCTTAAAAGGCATTATTGAAAAGACCAACATGATCCGGAGCTCCTAATGTATCCTTAAAATGTGCTTCGGCTAACAAACAGGAGGCAACTATTTTCCTGTCACAATGCAGACTCACCCTCCTCCACAGCTGCCTCTCCTGAGGATCCTGCTGACGTGGACCCGGGCTCTGTCACAGATTTTCCCAGTGCTGCTCCTTCTTACTCATTTACCACCCAAAATGTGGATTAGAAAAATGTCTTAGGCATTTTAGAAATGAGCCCTATGAGATGGGACAACGTTTAGTAAATGGCCAAAGCAAAACAAAACAGAACCTCTGGGTGTGGAACTGGGCTGTGGCTCGGTACCCTGTCTACATACAGACACCTTTCATTTACACACAGAAGGTGTTATGGGATGAGCCAGGAACCTGAAGGCTGAAGCCTTTGTGGCCAAGCATGCCAGGATCCAAAAACGCAGACAGGAGGTGTCAAAGGGAAGACCTTGGGAGCACTAGCCCAAGTGATGGGCACCCCTGCTTGCTGGGGACTTTCTGCCACAGGAAAAGATTCCTGACACGGTGACCCACAGGTCTCAGGTGAGTACGTGGCCAATGAAGACGAACAAATGACCTTGTGTGTGGAGTCTCCCAAGCGTTCAGCTCAACATCTTTTCAGCCACACTGGGGAAATGAAAGCAGACTGATTTTTCAAGCAGTCATTTCACCTATGTATCTCTGGAATATTTCAATAATTTTAAAGCATACATAGCACTTTTTGGCAATGTCATAACTGGTGTGTCTGCACAAAGTTGGTAAACTAGGGGGCTGGTGTTGTGGAGTGGGAGGTAAAGCTGCTGCCTACAATGCCATCATCCCGAATGGGTGCCAGTTCATGTCCTAGCTGCTCCACTTCCAATCCAGCTCCCTTCTAATGTGCCTGGAAAACAATGGAAGATGGCTCAAGTTCTTGGGCTCCTGCACCCATGTAGGAGACCTGGATGGAATTCTAGGATCCTGGCTTTCAGCCTGGCTCAGCTCTAGCCATTTGCAGCCATTTGGGGATTTAAATTAGCAGATGGAAGATCTGTTTCTCTGTAACTCTGCTTTTCTTTTTTTTTAATATATAATTTTTAATTAAAATAATTTTAGAGCAGTTTTAAGTTTATAGAAAAATTAAGTGGGAAGTACAGCAAGTTTCCACTCTCTCTTCTACCCATACAGACTGTTCCATTATTTACAATGCATTAGTGAGGTACATTTGTTGCAACTGATGAATCAATATCAATATTGTATCACTAACTAAAATCCATAGTTACTCTTTAGGTTCATTCTTTGTGTAACTCTGTTTTTCAAATAAATAAAGAAATCTTTCTTTTAAAAACTGAATAAAATAACTGGGATGTAAGCAAAACGAGGAAGAGATCATGGTATGAATTCTTTTGACTCTATGGTCCCAAGCAACAAACAGAGAACACTTGTTAATAATCATCATGCGTATGTCTGAGAAAGAAAACACTGCTGTACTAAGATATAAGAAGGCAAAGGTAGTGCAGGTTTCCTGAAACCATACTTACAGTGGCAGCTGGAGATTCAAACAACACACAGGGGTTGATGGCGTGGCACAGGAGGTTACACGGAAACTTGAGACACCTGCATCAAATGCTGCAGTGCCTGGGATCAAGTCCCACCCTCACTTTTGATCCAGCTTCCAGCTAATGCACCCACAGACATCAAAGGATGGCCCAAGTACTTGGGCCCCTGACACCATGTGGGAAATCCATATGGAATTCCCAGTTCCTGGCTTTGACCTGGCTGAGCACTGGCTGTTCTAGGCATTTGGGTAGTAAACCAGAGAATGGAAATGCTCTTTAAACATTTCTTTCATTTATTTGAAAGACAGAGTTAGGTAGAGAAGTAGAGACAAAGCAAAAGAGAGAGGTCTTCCAACCACTGGTTCACTCCCCAAATGGCTGCAATGGCTGGAGCTGAGCTGATCTGAAGCCAGGAGCCAGAAGCTTCTTCCAGGTCTCCCACATGAGTACAGGGGCCCAAGTACTTGGGTCATCCTCTGCTGCTTTTCCAGACACATTACCAGGGAGCTTGATTGAAAGTGGAGCAGCTGGGACTCAAACTGGTGCCCCTATGGGATGCCAGTGCTGCAGGCTGGGGCTTTAACCCACTGTGCCATGGTGCCTACCTCGGAAATGCTCTTCAAAAACAAGATAAATCAATACACAGTTCCCCAGCACGTCACTGTTTTCAGAGTGCATCTCTCAGATACACATATGCTTATAAACAACACAGTCCACAATTCTACTTTATTTTCCCATTGCTGCAGTCTACAGAGAACTTCATCTCCAACCATCATAGTGCCTGAATGGGATTTATGGACCACTCTTCCTCGCTGGTCCAGGGAAGTTACACTGGGAAGAAGGAAAACTCCCCAGGCTTGCACAGGCAACTCACCTGGCAACAGTTCTAACCCCAAGGGGTGGGTGGTATCCTGGAGCCTCTGCAAGAGAGACTAGGAAAGAGGGGGACCCAAACATTGTCACACTCACAAGACTTTGTAGGCAAACACTAGGGCAAGGGGATCAGGACCTGGGGCCAGGTGCAGCCAGAGGGGAAGAACCCTGTTGGCTCAACAGGCTAAAGGCACAGGAGGATGTTGAGTTCAGACTGTGCTGGGCCAGCACAGCTCCTCTGTGCCATCATCCTTTCTCCTTCTGTCTTGTCTCTCTGTCTTTTCTTTCTACCCTGATATCTCTTGGATCTCAGGACCTCCCTCCTCTACCTTAACTGATGATAACACACAAGTGAAAAAGAATCAGTAAATACTATTAAATTTTGATGTTGACCCTTCTGAATTTTTAAAAAGAAGGCAAGGTGAAAGCTTTCTGTCTAAATCCCTCAAAGATTTCTGATACCTGTCATAATGAAATAAGGTGATATTGGTCTAGACATCCTGCTACACAAGAGGCGCAGACCAATATCACTTTCTTGCCCATTGTGTTAATATTCAAGGCTGCTGGTTTCTCTGATGCTCTCTTTCTGGCAGAACAGCTCAGGTCTTGAGGAAGATGAGTGGCGGACTGAGGAAGAGTGAGAATAAAAAGCTCAAGCCAGTGAGAGCCCACGTGACCAGACATGTTGCCAGTAGCTGCAAAGGCCAGCATCATTTCCTGCTTTCCTGGGACAAGCACAGATCCTAGCACGAGCTGGGAGCGGCTGACAGGAGCAGCAAGCAGCAGAGAGCAGAGCTGGTGAAGGCAACCTGCCCAAGGGCAGAGCACACACTTCCTGTGGAGGGGACGTTCACGCTGCCACACATCCATCCTCCCCTGACCTTCTCCTTAGGGACAAAGCCACACATTTGCATGACACCTGGCTGAGAACCAGCTCTGAACTGCAGCTTTACTTTGGGAGCTATGCCTGGTCCACGGAGAGATTACATAATGTGAGATCTGCACCTAATTTCTGTCATATTCCCAAGGATCGCAGGTGTCCACCCAGCAGAGTCAGTGACAACAAACAGCCTCATTCCCTCGTTAACTACAGGAATGTGGCACCATGACAACACAGCATACACCGCATTAAACACAGGACAGTACGTATGAAGTCTACAACAGACAGTAAATTAAAATCAAATATTAAGGAATTCCATCCAAATACATTCTATTCAACTTACATATTTTCCCTTCTATTTATTGTTAAGTTCATTTAAGATACTGAATCTTTAGGAGCGAAGAGGCCAGAGAGCTAGGAGGTATCATGTGGGTTCCAAGAGACACTGCAGGGCATCCCTGTGAGGGAGGCACTGAGGAGAAAAAGCTACAGGGATTGTCCAGACTCCCTCAGTACGAAGAGCTCTGTTTACTGCCTTTCAAGAGCGAAAGAGACATGAGAGAAAGTTCTTACAAAAGATCACAGAAATCTAAGTGTGTCACGCCTGGAAAGCCCAATGCCTTCTCAATCCAAAATTCCTGGTGAGAACCAGAGAGATGGATTTTCTTATGTGGGTTTTTTTGTTGTCTTCTAACCAAATGTCTCTACTGCCACGGCCCATTTCCTCTTTAATCCACCTTTTCTGATCCTGCATCAGCCTCTCTGAACCCTTCTATACAAGACACATCAAAGTCCCCCTGCTGAGGCTTAGATAAGGTGTGTGCGGCAGACCACGCCATTTCATCCGTCTGCTGCATTCCATCTTACTACCTCCTCTTCTCCCTCTTCCTGGTACTGTTCATCCACATTATCCTCTTGCTGGTCTGGATTTCCCGCCATCTGTTGAAACAAAAGGGGAGGCTCGCGTTACTGCGTGTCAGAGACGCCTGTCACAGTACTCTGGGACAAAAAGCAAGCATGCCACCTTATAAAGTGCACGTGCAGCACACCTGTGGCCAGGCAATGACAAAGAACCTTCCTAACCCAAGGCGCAGGATATCGTCACCCCCTCTCTCTCTGTGTGCAGGTGCATCATTTCAGAGTGGCCTCTACCCCACCGAAGCGGCACAGCTTTGCTCACTGCAGATTATGACTAACCTTTGGCATACACCAGGCTTTTGTCAAAACACCCAGGCTCGAGTGGCATCGGCTTACCCCCAGACGCTCCTCCATCTCTGCGTTCTCTCGCTTCTGACTGCTAGGCTTGTGCTCTTCATTTTCGTCTGGCAGGTTTTCTTCTCTCACTTGCTCAGCTTCCTCAAATTCATCTTCCCCTTGATTATTGGGGTCATCTGCTGGGTTTATCTCCTCTACCGCTGCCCTCTGTGAAATTTTAGTGGAAAGTAACCATCACTTCAAAACTAAGGATCAAGCTTAATTCCATTTGAAAGGCCACATGCTGGCAGAAGTTGAAACCATCCTTCACTGGATGGCTAAGATCTATCCTTGCCAAGACTCACCAGAATCAGGCAGTCCAGTGCCAAAACATACAAGACTCTGCTTTATTGTCAGAGGTCAAAGAATCAGAATGAAGTAGAGATACCACTTCTTTCCTGAAAATAATCCCAAAACTCTGCTCAACACTACTAATCCGAGTGACATGAAGGCAACTGAGTGAACAGTAAGAAAAAATTGCTAAGAAACGTCAGCACACTACCTGGGATTAACTGATTAATTTAGATGGGCAAACAGCAACCCCCTTCATGCTAATGTTGGTTTTTAGACAAACTTCCGTTCGGAAGCCATTTTTGACATGTAAGTAGGTAGACAGTAGTTGAAGAAAGAAGACTCACTCCTGAGACGACTCAAGAGGAGGATCTGAAAAGGAGCAAGACAAGGCTAACTTAGAAGTATACAGCGATTCCAGTATGGATCTAATTTCTCTACCAGCACATCCCACCACAAAACAGAGAGATGCATCCCTGGCAAGGACTAGCAGATGAGCAGCCCAATCCTGGGCAGTATCTCCTGAACAATATCTTCCCCTCACTGACTCTGATCAACAAACGCCCTTCACACAAGGATGACCAATTTTCTACTTCATCTCCCAAAGCACCTTCCAAATAGCACACATCCTCACTAGGATTCAGAGTTTAGAGCCTGAGATACGCAGACACCGATGCTCACAATGAGCTTCCCCAGCCTCCCCCAGCTCACCAAAGGGCACTGAGTAAAACGGTACGTGGCCCCACAGGCAGACACCGATGCTCACAATGAGCTTCCCCAGCCTCCCCCAGCTCACCAAAGGGCACTGAGTAAAACGGTACGTGGCCCCACAGGCAGACACCGATGCTCACAATGAGCTTCCCCAGCCTCCCCCAGCTCACCAAAGGGCACTGAGTAAAACGGTACGTGGCCCCACAGGACAGGGCGGCCATGGAGCGGGACTCAGTCTCTGGCAGTGTTCTCCAGATAACAAGACGCTACTTAACTTCACCCAAGAGCCTTGAACATGTTCAAGAGCTCACTGCAGTCTCGGCTGATGCATTACCTGCACAGCCCTGGACACAGACTTCACTCAAGTACAAATGCCACTCTTCTTAGGAATGTAGAAAGTGACAAACCATCACCTTCAGAGTCAACTCAGTCACTCCACGGTCTCTTGTCAGGCTTCTGCACACTTGCTCTCCTGGAGTCATGGACTCTCTTGCTCTCCCAATATGCTCTTGCTAACTCTTGGTCTTTCTTGAAAACTATTCAGGGCTAGCTTCCTTGGTGCAGACACTACAAAGAGTAATATGGGGATGGCAGGGAAATGTATTCTGCCACAGCTCCGTGAGAGTTAAGTGGAAAAGCCATTTGCATTAAGGGACATAAGCAGCTGGCAAGAAGAGTTTGTCGATGATGATGGAAGACAGACACAGATCCTCCTTTCAGCTGCATGGATCAGTATGAGCAGAATCTAATGATAACCCAGGCTGAATCTTATAAACATGGGGTTGACTGCTCAGCAGAAGATGGCAGGAGAGCTCAAATGAGTTGTAGAAGTCATCTACACAAAACACAAGAGCATCAACACCTGCTTGTCTCACTCCTAGGCAGGGCCAAGTTGAACTGGGGGTCTCAATCATCTTTTGGAGAACACCATGGATGAGGTGGTTATTAGGTGTCAACCATTTATATTCAAATTTTCTGTACCCAGGGAACCTGAACAACTCCTAACTCAAATCCCCTGTGCTTCCTACATTTTGACTAGAGAGTCAGGGGCTGCTGGGAAGCTTACAGAAAACCACACGCAGACAGCCCCCAAGCCTCAGGACATGACTCAGCTTGCTGCAGAAGGGTTTCGCTTTTCTTTCTCTGGGACCCTCTCCAACTCCCACCTCTGCCTCTTCTCCTGCCACCTTCCAGAGTTCTGCATGTTATGATGCCCCTCAGTTTCCCTTTTCTACGGTTTGATTTTAATGACCTAAAAGTTGTCAGAGGGCCAGTACTTAGATTGCTGGTTTTTCCCCAGAGCATCCTCTAGTCACATCTCGTCACACATTTATGTGATGATTCACAGTTAAAACAAGCAAGTGTCATGATACAAGCCACCTTGCCCCGTGCTGATGAAATACCAGCCACGTCTGGGGCCAGGCTCTGGTGTCAGGCCAGTGCTCTGGGCTTCCTTCCCACCTCGTGAGTTTCCAAGTGGAAGCACACTTACATCTGCCTCCAAATCGGGGTCGGCTTCCTGAAGTCCTTGCTCTCCAGGCTCCTGTCTGTTTCCTGGCTCTCCCTCTGCTTCATCTTGGTGCGGGTTGTCTCTTTCGTAGGCTACAAATCAAAGGAAGAGAAATCAGTCCAAAAAAGGACTCTTCCCTTTCAACCGTGGCTTCGCCAGAGACCCTATCACCCAATCTCTCCTCCACCTTGGCTCACATAAGGCAAATGCTTTGGTGTTCTGAATAAAGTAAGAGCCTCTTCCCAGACTGTGTGTCTGAAGACAGGGCACAGGGGAGAGATCCCATCCCAACCTAAAATGCACACTTGAAGCAGAGGCTGCAGTTCTTCCTCGTGTGACGACAGAAAACAACAACCGTCAAAACGTTTTCAGGAAAGGAAAGCCCGGTGGATGGGGCGTTTCTGAAATAATCCACTAGACTTAGTAATATCAGAACTGCCAGGTTCCCACAGAACTGCATAAACTTCTGTGAAGTGAAAGGGTGAACACCACCATCTGTGGGGCTCAAAAACAAATACACCCCAATGCGTTCCCTGCCACCCTAACGAGGACCACGGCAGCCACGCCAGCCACGCCAGCCACACCAGCATTCACCCTGGACAGCCGTTCGCTCGAGGCTTTGTGAAAAACTTGTCAGATGAAGAGAATTATAAGGGCATGCAAACACAACCACAAATTACTTTTTACAAGACCTAAGATACAAGAAGAAAGGTTAAATATACAGAAAGTATTTAGGCTTCAGAAAACCTCTTGATAACGGGATAAGTTACCATCAGGCTGCCAGTGTGAGAAGGGATTTATTAAATAAAGAAAGGAACAAATTGTTCCCTAGTCTTCCTGATAACAGAGCAAAAGAGCTTAAAGTGCCCCAAGGGGGACATAGGGAAAAGTATTTCCTGACTGTTATGGCCATAAACTATCACAACAAGCTATTGAGGGAGTTTGTGTCTCCACCTTCCCTTAGATCTTTTTAGAAAAGGATACACAGCCAAGCGTTAGCGGTGCCAAAGCGACAGTTAGCTTCTACTTCTATTATCACAGTAAGCAATATTTGATAAATCACGCACTAGATGCTTACCACAAATGAAAGCTACTATTGACTTATTTTAGGGAAAAAAAAAAAAACAACAACAACAGAAGGCAATGATGAAAAGACTTCCAAGGTAAAGAGAAAATGTAGCCATTTTCCCAAAGCATAGGGTAATTTGTTGGAAGTAACTACTTGGAATAAAAGAAGCTTAAATTAAGGGGAAAATATTAAAGAGGAGAGAGGTTACCTTGGGCAGTTTTCACTAAGCATGTACACAGTTTGCAAGAATTAATCAAACACAACAACACAACTAAAACAGTAAGAGACAGCTGACTGACAAGTCTCCTTTGCGCTTACTCAGGTATGCACACAGCACGGCAATATTATATAACACTGGCTCATTGATCTTGGGTAATATTACCAAGTGATCCTATTCACACGCCCATCATCTAAGAAGTCTCACCACCTCCTTCCTCTTCCTGGGTTGCCTGATCCTCCGCTCCTTGAACGATATCATTATCCACAGCATCATAGCGAGCCTGCTGCCTGCAAGGGACACAGACTTCATAAACTCAGTGACATAAATTCCACGGCACAGTTTGACAAAGGTCATTTATCTTTAAAGACAGCAATGAACAAGATTCTTCAACATTTTTCAAAAGCCACTAAAGTATTTAAAATTTTTAAAGTATTTTTTAAAAGGTACCACATCTTTTGATAATGAAATGAAATAGTTACCCGCAAGCCTGCCCAATGATTCAGAGACCAAAACTATCATTTATAAACAGGAAACAAATATGGATTTAAAAAAAAAAAAACATTTGGCATTTACGTCTGAGCTCAGCAGGACTTGCAGTAGCTGACCTGCCTCACTACCTCGGCTGCACAAGCCCAACAACCCCACAGCTCACAAACCCACAGAGCAGGCAGAGGGGAGGCTACCGGAGCTGCTCCTGGCGCTGCTGCAAGCCGTCTTCATGCTCGGCCTGCCTCTGCCGAGCCCTCTCTCGGGCCAGAAGCAGCTGCTGCTGCTGCTGCTGCTGCTGCTGCTGCTGCTGCTGCTGCCGCTGGCGCAACAAGTGTTCCTGCAGCCTCTGCTGGTGCAGGGCTTCCTGGTGCTCCCGCAGCCGCTGGGCCTCCTCCGCCTGCTGCGCCGCCAGCCTCCGCTGCTCCAGCTGCTCCTCATACGGGGATCGCACTCTGGTCCTGGACTGGGCTGACGGATACACCTGGGGCAAAGAAGGGTCCGCTCTAACCCAGCCCAAGGGTTCACTCCTCCAATTTCCCTTTCACTCACTTCTCGGGACGACCTTGAGAAGAAGGGCTGGTTTATTACTATCGATGGGTCAGGTAGGCTGTGATTATCCAAGAATTCCTAATTCCCACCTTCTCTGAATCACCCCTGGCTTCTTTTCACAGCTGGTCTTCCCAAATGACTAGCATTAAGGCAGACTTTCAGTGTGTTCCCACTCAAATGGAACAGGGGCCAGAGAATAAACCGATTTCCAGCTGTAATTCAATTCCTGCTCACAAGGCTTTGAGGCAGGCGGGCACTCAGTAACCTCACAGTAAAGGGGCGGTTTGTGAGCTGAAGCAGCGACTGTGCTTCTCTCCATGAAGAATGACAGACAGGCATGTTCAAGCAATGTACTTGCATCTTCCATTCTCGGGCTGCGCCCAGCCCACCAAGTTCCCACAAGGCACGTTCCAGAGGAACATCAATGGAAGAGCAGAGGACCAGTTTTCGTCAAAGTAACGAAGCTGGGTGAGAACATAGCGCCTTCTGATTAAAAGTAAACCTGGCAAAGCAGACAAGCTCTTCAAGCTGCTGCCCATCAAGCCACTCACTGCCCTCCCCCCGGCCCTTCACACCAAGCCACCTGACGTCTCAAGCAGCTTCAAGTCTCAGAAACTCTGAGGCCAAGGGCAGATGCTTAACCTAGTGGTTAAGACACTTGCATCCCAAATCAGAGTACCTGGGTTTGATAGCTGTCCCTAGCTCTTGAGTTCAGCCTCCTATTAATGCACACCCTGAGAGAGGCCGGTGCTGTGGTCCAGTGGATGAAGCCACTGCCTGTGACACGAGCATTCCAAATGGGCACTAGTTTGAGTCCCAGATGCTCTACTTCCAATCCAGCTCCTGGCTAATGGCCAGAGAAATGCAGCAGAAGATGGCCCAAGTGCTTGAGCCCCTGCACTAATTGTCTCTCAAGTAAGTAAATTAAAAAAAAATAAATAAACCTGAAGAAAGTATGACGCTCAAGGTAAAAGAAAATCTGAAGCCAAGCAAACTTCCATGTCTTGGGGGCTGACGCTGTGCTGCAGCAGGTTAAAGCCCTGGCCTGCAGCACTGGTGTCCCCTGTGGGTGCCGGTTTGAGTTCTGGCTGCTCCAATTCTGATCCAGCTCCCTGCCGATGTGCCTGGGAAAGCAGCTGAAGATGACCCAAGCCCCTGGGCCTCTGCACCCATATGGGAGACCTGGCAGGAGCTCCTAGCTTTGGACTGGCTCAGCTCTGGCTGTCACGGCCATTTGGGGAGTGAACTAGCGGATGGAAGACCTCTCTCTCTCTCTCTCTCTCTCTCTGTCTCTCTGCATCTCTGTCTCTACCTCTCTCTAACACTTCCAAATAAATATAAGAAATCTTAAAAGAAAAAACAAGGTTTGCGAGGTCTAACCACAGGTGAGTGGCACCCATGTGAAGGCCTAGAGACCCACTGTTGGGCCTCACCTTAGAGACAGAAGAAAAGGAACCGGCTGCACTCAGCATTGGTTCCAGTGCCTCTGAAGTACTGATTATAAAAATGGTGTCTGTTTTTTAAGGAATGACAACATCTGGTCTATGTTTCCGAGGGGTACTCAGTACATGGAGCCTCAACAGAATGGCTGAACACATCCAATTGGCAGAATGTTCCTCCCTGAAAAGATCACCTCAAAGATGAGTGGGCCACAGTCAACACAATGAGACAGTGAATGAACAGAAAAAGAGGCCCTTGGGCATAGAAAATGAGACCCTTCTCCAACTTAAAGATGCTCAAGAGGGGACTTGAGCGCATACTGGGAAGGTGAGACAGGTGCTCCCAGGGTCTAAGGCGTTAGTGCACCACTGATAAAGGGAAGAACATGTTAATATCCCAGCCCTGCTTTCTCATGCCAGCAGCTCGCTGAGGTTCGCTAGCGGCTGCACCATGAATGCTACCACAGTGAAATCACATTTGTTTGTTTGGAGCTCACGCTATAAGGGGAGGCGTTTTCCTTCCGTCACTACCCATGGAGTCCCATTCCCCACGCACTGGAGACCCTGTACCTCCGCGTGAGCACGCCCCTCCTGAAGGCCGGCTGCTTCCTGTGGTACACGCTGTTCTTTCCACTCCTGGCCCTGCTCCTCTGGTGCTGGGTCGTGTTCCTCCTCCAGGCGCTCCGCCTGCCCGACCTGCTCCATCTCCTCCTCTGCCAGGGCCTTTCTGTGCTCCTCTTCCACCCCACGCTCCTCAGCCTCTCTGCGCTCCGCTTCTTGCCGGTTGGGCTCTGCAGGGGCCTGACGTTCTGCCTCCCTCTGGGTGGGAAGAGAAGAGTCCGTGTCTTCTCTTCTTCCAGGAATTGCTTGCTGCTTCGGCCACACGTCATTATGTCGAGACACCTAGGCCAACCACACCAACGGGAATGACACTCTTATTTCAAAAGTACCAATATCATGTCTTTTCTTTACAGCCACACCTGGGGGGCTACAACATCAGCAAAATCTTAGCATCTAGAAATATATAGAGGGGTCAGTGTTGTGGTGTAGCAGGTTAAGCCACCATCTACAATGCTGGCATCTCATATAGGGGCTGGTTCACATCCCAGCTGTTCCACTTCCAATCCAACTCCCTGATAATGCACCTGGGAAAGCAATGGAAGACAGCCCATGTCCTTGGGCCCCTGCACCCATGGAGGAGACCTGGATGGAGTTCCAGGCTCTTGATTTTGACCTGGCTAAGGCCTGCCATTGCAGCCATTTTGGTACTCAGTGAGCAGATGGAAGATTCTCTCTCCCTCTCTCTCTCACTCTGTTTCTCCTTCTCTGTGTTTAACTGCCTTTCAAATAGATAAATTTAAATATTTTAATAAAAATAAATATATAGAGTCCTGTTTTAAAAATATGGTTGCAGGGGCTGGAGCTGTGGCGTAGTAGGTTAAGCTGGCATCCCCTATGGGCACCAGTTCCCGTCCCGGCTGTTCTTTTTCCTATCCAGCTTTCTATTAATGGCCTGGGAGGGCAGTGGATGATTCCCCAAGTGTTTGGGGCCCTGCACCCACGTGAGAGACACAGAAGAAGTTCCTGGCTCCTGGCCACTTGGGGAGGTAAGCAGTGGATGAAAGACTTTTCTGTCTCTTCCTCTCTCTGTCTTTAACTCTGCCTCTCAAAGAAGTAAGTGGAGTCACTTAGTTCATATTATATAACCTTACCTCTAACGTAGTATTAATGTAGGCAAAAATTTCATCTTAGAAAGAATTCAGGGGCAGGCACTTAGCCTAGAAGTTAAGAAGCCCACATTGCACATTGGAGTGCGTGGGTTCAATCTTGGCTATGACTCTTGACTCCAGCTTCCTACATCCTGGGAGGCAGTGGTAATGACTCAAGTAACTGGGCTCCTGCCACCTATGTGGGAGGCACCGATTGAGTTCCCATCTTCTGGCTCTCACCAACCCCCCCCCCCCCCGACCATTGTAGACATGGGGAGTGAACCCCCTCAAGCTGATTTAAAAAAAAAAAAGATTTTATTTTATTTTATTTGAGAGGTAGAGTTACAGACAGTGAGAGGGAAAGACAGAGAGAAAGGTCTTTCTTCCGTTGGTTCACTCCCCAGATGGTTGCAACGGCTGGAGCTGCACCGATCCAAAGCCAGGAGCCAGGTGCTTCCTCCCGGTCTCCCACCTAGGTGCAGGGGCCCAAGCACTTGGTTATCTTCCACTGCTTTCCCAGGCTACAGCAGAGAGCTGGATTGGAAGAGGAGCAGCTGGGACTAGAACCGGTGCTCATATGGGATGCCAGTGCCACAGATGGAGGATTAACCCACTGAGCCACAGAGCCAGCCCCTCAAACTGATATTAAAAAAAAAATCCACTAAATAACCTAGAAAAGTCAAGCCACAAGAAACCACAGCTCAGAAGTAAACGTGTCCATCAAAAGCAATAACCATGTTTTCTTTTAGAATAAAAACAAAAAAACCCTCCAATTTTCAGTGATGAAATATTTACAAAATTTTCTTCAATACTCAAAAAGAGAAGATCAAATTGGGGAAGAGGTGGGTGAAGTTTTTATTAGTTTGATTTATTAATACAATTTTTTAAAAAGAATTCCATTACTGACAACAACATTAGTTAAAATTAGTGCCCATTAAAGAAACAAAATACAGTAAAATTATTTGCAAGCATTAAATTAGGAGTTTTTATAAACCAGTCTTTGGTAAATATTTTATGTTGTCAATACAGAAGATCTGCACAGAAAAAAAAGGAAGGTCTTTGTTTAGGAATACTCCTGTGGGGCTGGTGTTGTGGTGCAGCCACCTGCATCCCACACGGGCACTGGTTCATGTCCCAGCTGCTCCTCTTCTGATCTGGCTCACTGCTAATGCACCTGGGAAAGCAGTGGAGAATGGCCCAAGTCCTTGGGGCTCCTGGCTTGTGGCTTCAGCCTGACCCAGCCCCAGCCATTGTAGCCATTTGAGGAGTGAACCACCATCTCTCTCTTTAACTCTGCCTTTCAAGTAAAATAAATCTTAAAAAAAAAAAAAAAAAAAAAAAAGAATATTCCTCTAAAATTGATTGATTCAAGTCAGTTTTCCTGCAGGTTTCAGAGGTCTCTAAATGATCTGCATTGCTTAGAAAATGGGGTGTGGGGAGGAAATGATAGAATATTGATAGGAAAACCTGTCACCCTGTTCCCTCCTTAACCTTCTTTATGGGGGGGGGGAGGGCTTCTTTTGTCAGATTACTCTGCCATAATTAAAATAAAAGTGAAACCCTATTCTGAAATTTGCAGATTTATTACCAAGCACATGAAACTGCACTGCCTATCAGTAATAAACTTTTGAGGACAACGTTTAGATATATACATGTTAGCAACTATCTGGCCAATGTTATGGAACACTATCCTGGATCAACAGGAAGTATTTCTCCAAGGAGCACCACGTGCCTTTAAACACCTGCCACTCATCATCACCGTATCCCTGGAAGGGAAGTTGGTGCAGGTTAACTATTAGTTTCCTTCTCCCAAATGGAAAGAAGACAGAAGCTCTGATTAGTTCGACATGAATCCACTAAACCAGAAGTCAAACCAGGGTCAAGGACAGAGCCAAGTGCCTGGCCAATGATCTGGACATGCTTTCTTGCAGCAGTGTTAACATAAGACTCAGAGGAAGAACACGCATCTCTGAGGATGCTGGACCTGTCTGGGAAGGAATGTTCTCAACACAGCGAAGCCCCTCATAGATGAAGTCCACCCACATTAACCTCGTCATTTCCATAAGACCATAACTAACGTGGGGGCAAGTCTTCCCAAACAGTTACTATTAAGAAAAATTTTATCAGGTGAAAGATACTGTATTTCTCATCTTTAATTCCAAATGTGATTGCATAAACAACTTTATAAGAATTAATGATAGCCGGCGCCGCGGCTCAACAGACTAACCCTCCGCCTTGCGGCGCCGGCACACCGGGTTCTAGTCCCGGTCGGGGCGCCGGATTCTGTCCCGGTTGCCCCTCTTCCAGGCCAGCCCTCTGCTGTGGCCCGGGAGTGCAGTGGAGGATGGCCCAGGTGCTTGGGCCCTGCACCCCATGGGAGACCTGGAAAAGCACCTAGCACCTGGCTCCTGCCATCGGATGAGGGCGGTGCACCGGCCGCAGTGCGCCGGCCGCGGCAGCCATTGGAGGGTGAACCAACAGCAAAGGAAGACCTTTCTCTCTGTCTCTCTCTCTCACTGTCCACTCTGCCTGTCAAAATAAATAAAATAAATTAAAAAAAAGAATTAATGATAAAGAGGAGATCACTTTTGATGTCCCACTTATGACAAGCCTAATTTTCATGATGAAGACTAGAAGGCTGCATTAGGAGACCAGCACTCACACCCTGAGAGTTAGGCAAGTGCTCCACTACAAATCTGGACACATTCTGTGGAGACTGAGCAGGGCACCAAGTTCAGACATATCAACTCTAACACTTGAGTGGGCTGTCACACAGTGTCCTCATGATCATCTAATCTCACCCTACCCCCACACAAAAAAAAAGTAACAATTAACCAGCCTTCAGAAATGCACACACTGCAGCTCTTTTAAGTCAAACCCACTTGCATAATGTGCAAAGCCAGTAAAGTTTTTCCCATGTCATGTCACAGCAGCTGTTCTCAAATTGTGCTCCCCAAACCACCGGAATCAGTCAGAAATGCAAAGCCCTGGGCCTCACCTCCAGATTCTCTGGAGCCAGGGCCCAGTGATCTGCATTTAACAAGCCCTACTGGGGGGTGTGATTCACACTCTACTCTGCAGAAGAGCAGGCAATGCTGGGAGCCATTAGCTTGCCAGGGAAAGTGCCCTGACCCGGGATTCCCCATTCTCATTCTCGCCTCTTACCTCCCGAGGTTCTGTGGATGGCCTCGCCCTTGCTTCATTGTAACCCTGCGGGGGATGTGCCGCTTGGGTAGGGCTAACGTTCTGCTGCTCTGCTGGGTCAGGCTTTCGAAAGCTTGGAATCCTGTTCAGAGTATCTTTCAGTTGTTTATATTCCGCAACTTGGGTCTGCACACAAATTGTACAATGTGAGGAGGGAAGAAAGACATCACCCGTAAACAGACACAGGGGTTCCCTGGAAGGCCAAAGGCACAGTACTGAAACAGAGGTTAGGCAAATATGCAGATGGTTTCCATGCAGCAGCCATTCCTCCTCAGACATGCCGAACCATTGCTGAGCACATGCAGGTTAGATTTAGAGTTAAAGGAAACAGAAAACATATCTAAAACAGACTGTTAGTTTCCCACGCTATGGCAGAAAATGAAGTCAGACCTTTTGCACATAGTTTTCTATTATAAATATCATTATTAAAAGACAGTTGTGGAGGCCAGCACTACACTGCTGGTATCCCATATGGGCACTGGTTCCTGTCCCCGCAGCTCCACTTCCGATATCCAGCCCCCTGCTAATGGCCTGGGGAAGCAGCAGAGGATAGCCCAAGGGCTTGGCCTCCTACACTTAGGCGGGAGATCTAGAAGAAGCTCCTGGTCCTGGCTGCAGCCTGGCCCAGCTCTGCCCTTGTGGCCATTTGGGAATTGAACCAGAGGATGGAAGCTCTCTCTCTTTTCTGTCCCTCCTTCTCTCTCTGTAACTCTGCCTTTCAAATAAATATGTAAATCTTAAAAAAAAAAACTAAGAAAGTTGTACAATCATTATTTTATCAATTAAAAAAATCTAAAAACATCAACACACAATTATACAAATATTTAGATACTACTAGTAGGATTTGAGGGCCATTTTTCAGATGAAAGAAATCATGGGTTTAAAATAAATTAGGGGTGTGTGTATATGTGCGCATAAAATTACTCTCTATGGGGCTGGCACTGTGGTGCAGCCAGTTAAGCTGCCACCTGTAATGCTGGCATCCCATAGGGGCACCAGTTCGAGTCCTGCTGCTCCATTTCCTATCCAGCTTCCTGCTAATGGCCTGAGAAATGCAGCAGACAATGGCCAAAGTGCTTGGGCTCCTGCCACCCAGGTTGAAGACATGGACGTAACTCCTGGATCCTGGCTTCAGTGTGGCCCAACCCTAGCCACTGCAGCCATTTGGGGAGTGAACCAACAGATAGACAATCTTTCTTTCTCCCTCTCTCTGTAACTGTGCCCTTTGAATAAATAAATCTTTTAAAAAATTACCCTCAGGCTACCTTTTTCCTCCCAGTTCACCTGTGCTCTAATAGTGTCCCCTACATTACAATGCTTATATCGTGCTCGGTGGGGAGTGGGAAACAGTGACATAGGCATGAAACCAGGCTGGATTTTTATTCTACAATTTTGAATACCTTATTCTTGTGACATGACAAAGGCACTGATACAGATAGAGGACTAAAATATTTTCATAAAGGTGTATTTGGGCATATACGTTGTAGGGTATGTACATGTTTGTATTTTTAATACAAGGAGCCAGAAAGGCACAGAAATCCATTACTTTAAGAAAATCAATAGAAATTTTGTAAACATATATCTCACCATATATACACCGGCACTGCTACCCCGAAGAGAGAAATTCTGTAAACATACTTACATAAGCACATCCAAAGAACACTGAAATCTTTCTCTTAACAAGCTCCCCAGACAGGACCTCCTCCCTCACTGCGCCCGACACAGCTGGTGAGTGGAGCTGGAACCAGCCAGTGCATCTGCTGCCCAGCCCTGCACCCCGCCACACTGCTCTTCCTCCTCAATGAAGAGACACAATTCTGCATCTAATTTACACAAAGGTGAAGAAGTCTGCTGGCTGAACCTGTCTCAGGAGAGTGTCTTTTTATAATTTGTAAAAGGCCCTTATCTCAGAAATCTATCAAAACACGTGCAAAACAACTTTGTAGGTCACAGGAAAAAAACTGACATCCACATAGTCACACTTGGAATACTTTCCAGGCATGATGCAGAAACACACAAAACGCAACGCTGCTCCTCCTTCTTTCTTCCCCTTCTCGGTCTATCATCTGTGCAGGCAGTCCTGATGCAGTTCTCTGACATCAGTGTGCATGCATGCAGGACCAGGTTCAAGATGTAGTTCCTGGGCAAGGTCTGGAGCAAGGCCCAGGGGACTGTGATGTGGGGCTCTCAGACCTGACTCCTGAGGAGCTGACGTGACTTTCAAGTCAAGGAGTACCTGAGCTTCAAACTTAGTTCTAGTCCCTGTTGTGGGGTAAATTACTTGACATTTCTCTTCATCTCAATTTATTTAGTTATAAAAGGGCACAATGTTATAAAACTCACAAGACTGTGAAGATCCCATAAAATCCTCAGCCACATTTAAAAATCAGGCTGCCAAGCCAGAATCTCCTGAGATGGTGTGTATGAGAAATGCAGGTGCCTGAAACAGCATTGTTCCCCAAGGAGACTTGAGGAAGTTTAATACAGTGTTTAGGACAGAATGTGGTGTCCTCCCACAATCCATATCCCGCAATCCTAACCCCCAGCCAGTGTGACAGTGTCAGGGGCTGGGGCTTCTAGGAAGTCACTACCTCACGAGGGGACAGCCCTCATGAATGGCTTAGAGGGAGTTCTCCCAGGCTCTCTGTGCTACGAGGGGACACAAGGACAAGTCAGCAGCCTGCAAACGGTAAGAGGGCCTTCACCAGACTGACTGTGCTAGAACTTCTAACTGCCAGAACAATGAGAAATAAACTGTTGTTTAGGGGGTGAGCGTTTGGTGATGCCATGTGGAACTCCTGCATCCCAGGTCAGGAGCCTGGGTTCAAGCCTTGGCTGAACTCCTGATTCCAGCGTCCTGCTGATGCACACTCCAGGAGGCAGCAGATCGTGCCTTGATACTTGGATAACCTTCCATCCACATGGAAGACCTGGATGAGTTCCTGGCCCCTGGTTTCAGTCTTGCCAAGCCCTGGCCATTAGAGGCATTTGGGGGAGTTTCCCAGTGGATGGGAATTCCCTATCTCTCCTTTTGTCTCTGTCTTTCAAATAAATAACCAAACCTTAAAAAATAATACAAAAAAAATTCTGTAGATTATTAGCCACCTGGCTTATGGTATTTTGTGACAGCAGCCGAAACTGAAACACATGGCTCTAATTAAGCCAGGTACCTAATTCTGGTATAACTATTAAAAAAAAAAGGCAGAACAAACGTTAAGGACCCTGCCAAAAAAGATATACAATGAAAAATAAAACTACACACAGGTTATGTAAAAAAATATTTTTACAGCAAACCTCCATCAGCAATACTGGCTGCCCACGTGCTTACTAGGGAATTTGGTTTTTGTTGAATTATTTTACTTATATTTTTATAGATTTTCAAATCATCATTTAGTCTAATATTTTTAGCCACTATAGCTGAGTTTTCAAATTCTTTTGTCACACTGTATAGCATGAAGCATAGCCTTACATAAAATAACATGACAAAACCTAATAAAGTTTGAAATTAAATAACCTCCTCTAAGGTTAATTTAATTTATATACAAGAGAAAGAAAAAGCTACCCCAAAGCTGCAGAGATACACATGAATTACTCTTTTAGAAAGAGGTCCCAGAAACACAGAAGCTACAGCCTCCAAAAAGGGTCAGGAGTGAACAAACTTTTTCCCTTAATAAATTTTAAGAGACAAAAAAATAATAACCTGGTCTCTTGGGGAACACAGTGGGTTTCCTTTTACCCTTTTCTTACAGTCCATCCAAAAAAGGAGAAGTGAGGACCTGGTTGTGCAGTGACTGAGCCAGCCATTCCTGTCTCTCTGCTTCCGCTAGAGGTTGTGAAGCACTCAGTATGCTATGGAGTCATTCAGCTCTCCACACTTGTATGCACTCACTCAGTCCTTCAGTAAATACGTACTGAGGGCCTGCCTTGTGCCAGGGGCTGTTCCAGGCTATGAACAAATGAAGATCACAACTCTTCTTTTTCCTTCTCTATTGATTTATCTTCTATTCTGTAATTTGAGCAGCAGCACAGAAGCCTAGTCTTAACAGCAGTGTATGTAGGTGGGATGCTGGCTGTGTGGCTAAAGGGATTCAAGAAAAAGTCCGACAGTAATTTCAGTGGGTACCTAGCATCAAAAAATCCTATAGATGCCACACCAAGAGTTTATACTTATCAGATAGCTACAAAAGACCATATATGTGGAGGCAGTTTCTATGATTTAAGCAAGTATTAGACCATCACTTATAGGAACTGGGATGGGGTAGAAACAGCCGTATGCACCACAGGACCAGTGAAAGTCTACTGACTAGTCCCTTGATTGAATTTTAAAAGCATGCATAGTCCTTGGATTAGGAGAGCTCTGTTGAAAGTGATTCACTGAAGACTGGCTTGTGAGAGACTACATGCATAAAGGAATTCAGAAATGTTAAGCAGACTTTTAAAAGAACCAGCAGAGGCTGCTACCCTTCTAACCTGTGCAGCAGCTAGTGCACTCTTGTGGTCTTCCAAAGTCACTACAAGTTGTTCATGCTCGGAGAGTAAATTCTTATGCTGTTGCTACATGAAAAAGAATTTCACACGTTGAGCTTTAGCATTATAAGGCAAACTCTTCCTTGGTAAATGACAACCTAAATGATACTTGCTTGTTTGTTGTTCCAGTTAACATTTATTAGGCTTAAAAATCACTCTAGAAAGAAGACTGATTTAGGTGATACTCCCAAATCTAAAATGTGCTACCCAGATAAATCGTAACCATTACAATGAAATAAAACCAAAGGAATTAAATCTTTTATTACCAAGATACCTTTGTAAATACAAAGTTTTTAAAAATGCATCCACCTAGCAATGAAAATTGCAGTTAATGAAAGCATTTAGATTTTCAGATCACCTTTTAGTTGACAATGCCAAACTGATAAAGGGAACAGGTACACTCCAGTTTATGCGAAGCTCACAACAATAACCAGGATTGGCAGAGCAGGTCAATCAGGGAGTGACCTCTCAAGTCATCCCACACAGCAAAGCGAGCAAAAACTCTCAGAGGTGAAATGCCTGGCTGTATTTTACCTTGACATCCTGAAGCTGTGTGTGTATGTCCTGGTGTGCTTTCCTTAGTTGTCTATTCTCTTCTCTCAAATTGTAAACCGTCTCTATTTTAGACAAAGAAAAATCACACAGAAAGGCTTCAGGGTTTTAGATCCAGTTATTTTCACATCTTAAGACTCAAATAATTTAATTGCAGGCTTTTTTAATCCTGACAGTGTAATATTCCATATCATATTGGGAGAAGGTATGGGTTCAGTTGGACATCTCAATACAAGCTAGTTCAATCATTTAAATACTTTTAAATAAGCTATTCATTTCTGACAAAAGGTAAGGACATCTTAATTACTCAGGAGTTAAAAATGAAACACTTCTGTTAATAAGCAAGTCCATATGAATAAAACATAATAGCCAGAGTGGTTTCAATATTACCTCTCCACAAGTTAAAAAGAGTTATTAGAAAATACAGACCATTTTTCTTACAGAATGAATAATTTTCATAGCCCCCAGAAGGTATTTCATTCACAAAGGCAACTTAAGAAATAATAGACAGAGATAAGCCCAACTTATCTGTTGAAAAATTTCAATTAATCTTTTCTTTCTCCTACCATTAAGTTCTTGACTGGTCCTAAGTCTACTTTCAGGGCTACAATGTGAGACTGTTGCAGTCACTGTGACGTTTTAAAATTTCCCCTCCAGAGCCCTACTAATCAGAGAGATTCTTCCACTTAAAGATTCCCAAATCAACTCTTACCATCTTAATAATTTTCCTACATTTCCTGTATCTGGACATTGGATATTTTGAACTGGTGGCTGTTGGGCTAAATGTAGCCCATACTTTTTTTTTTTTTTTTTGCCATTGCAGTGTTGGCCTAAACAGAGTCTTCCATATTTGAATGGTTGTCATCATCTACACAATTTGCATTAATCAAATTTGGCAACAATAGGCCAATTTGCATGCAACAACATTCAGAGCTGAGTGGTGACAATGTAACCATGTCATTCATTTTGCAATGCAGATACTTCTGAGAATGAACAGGGGTGCTTTTGATACTTTTCCTGGGACAACAGGCATAAACCTGAACTAAGCAGGGAAAACTGTCCCTAAACAGCACCAATCCCCTGCAGGACAACAGCTTAACTCTCCAGGTTACACCCAGAGCTGAAGGAAATGGGTCAGTCACCATTTCTCATCATATCTTCTGGGCATATTTTCACAGTCCCTGTCTGATCCTTGGACACTGGGTTTGGGAGAGAGATCAGGAACAAGGAGGCAATGTGGCCAGTGCCTAGGCTGTCCACGTCCAGGTAATAATGGTTTCTCTCAAAGGTTAGAACACGGCCCCACTGGCAATCCAAGAGGACCTTCCATGTCATTGCTGGATGGGGCTGCATCTAACACACACACAGATGCACTTGAAATTACACACATGTTGCTAGTGTTTAAAGGAATTTCAGATAATAAAACTAAGGTCAGTGGCACCTGTGCCTTTGCTGTCTTACCTCAAGCCAAGTAACTTAACTTCAGCAGGTTTCAGTTTCTTCATCTGTTAAATGAGGCTAAACACAATGCCTACCTTGCAGGGTGTTAATTATTAAAGAATTAAATAAAACAATCCGCATGAAGAGTTTCACTTGGTACTGACACGTGATCAACTGTTCAGTGTCAGCTATTCTAGCGATGATGATCGGGAGTAATTATCTAAGTCTACATGCTGTCCTGCATGTTCACCAGGAGTTCTAAATTCTCTCCTTGCATCACATGAAACAACCAAGGACCCCGGGGACTTCACACCTTGGTTAGCCACTGCTGAGCTGCGTCAATCACAAAACGCTCTCACTTCGCGTTGAAAGCATCTTTCAAGGATCATAATCCACAGTGCTGATGTGAAACTTGCTTACAAAGTGTCAAAGGCACCACCTACACGCTGCTGTTTCAGAAGCCTTTGAGTGCCTTCTTCCAATGTGTTTTTCTTGCTCTCTCCTACAGTATTTTCTGGTGACAAGGAACTGTGATCTTCTTTTGAACCGGGTGCTAGTAAGTTCAGACCAGGTTCTAAGGCTTGAACTATGTATGTCCTCTTAATTTTCCTTTGTTCTGTTTTCTTCTATGTATAACTTGTTAAAATTTTACTATACATGAACTTTAAAAAAAAAAAAAGAACTAGAACAGATAAAAGAAAACATGCCATTAGGGGATATTGCTAAAACACATAAAATTCTTAAAGTATGACAAATAAAAATCCAGCACCTACAAAACTGTATTTCTTATTCCCTCGTAAGTCGACTTGTTCTCACTATAACTGAATGTGTTTACTAAGCTTGGCAAATGCTGAATGGCACAGGCAGTAAGCCAAAGGGCGTGTTCTTCTCCAGACACAGGTGTAGCTCTCCAGGCATGGCCAGCACTGTCCGACCCTGGAGGCTCCTTGTTTCAGGCAGACTTTGAGGATTTCTGATGTTCAGTCTGTCTTCCATTCTCTGTTTTGTGAACCCCAACAACCGCTCACCACCTGCCAGACCACCAACAAGCCATGGACTCTGCAGGGCCACATTTTTAGGGTATCATCTGCTGACACATGGCCCAGCTCTACCTAGACCACCTTCACCATCTGCAGTACTGCCCCAGTGACAGCTTAACTCTGACCCATCACCCAGCTTCCCTTCATGATGGCTCCTTATGCAAACACACAAGCCAACTGTTTGCCACAGGACAATTAACCAGGCTTCATTTGGGTTGCACCATCATTTCTGCAAACACCATGTATGCTTTATAACCAATTTTCATAGTTCAAACTTACTTAGCATTTACATATTTGCTTAGAGACTGCCCTGGCTTCCAGAACTGAAAAGAACTCAGAGAAGAGATACATTTTTGTTCCCTAAAGCTATGAAAATGCCTGACATTGATGTTGTTGGTAGCTAATGTACCCTGGGCCAGGAACTATTCTAGATGCTCTGCATAAATCATTTAATTCTCACACCACTTGATGAGGTGCCACTTTACATGATTATTTCCATTTTCCAGAGTAGGACGATGAAGCACATGGTGAGTCCACAACTTGCCCAGGGCCACGCAGCAAGTAACTGAAGAGGTCAAGATCTGCCTGGGCAGTCTGCATGTAGGCCCTGAGCTCTCTGCAGCTATAGGCAGCAATCAACAGGAAGTCACTCTGCCCTGTTGGGGATTTTTAGAAATATGTGGAGCAATTTTTGAGTTGGATCGAAGATGTTAAATGTCTGGCTATGTACACAGAATTATCTTGCTCCACATGGCCATGTGCCCCACTAAGACACAATAGAATACACCAAGTATTCTATTCTGCTTCTCTGAACAAACCCAAAGAGACAAGGGTTAAGTGTGAAATGTTACCAAGAAGCAACTGGCTGGTAAAAGGCCACAGGATAAATGTCAAAGACCAGACAAAAACCAAGCCTGTTGTTCTAGTGAAACATTAGCAGGAATTCTTATTTATACTTGACTTCCAAATACCTTTCAGCTTAGAAAGCTCTTGCTCTTTTTCTTGCTGAAGCTGCAAGTATTTCTGCTTGTGGTCATTAAACGTTCTACTGAAGTCTTCCCCTTGCTTGCGATGCTCCTCTTCCAGGTCGCTGTGCTGCTTCTTCAGCTCCTCGTGTTGGCTCTGCAAAGAGAAGCACTTGAGCAGAGATGCACACTCTCTGGATTACAGCAGAGTCTGTTTCTGGAGGTTCCACCTCACCCCAGTTAGAATGGCTCTAATACCGAAATCAACAAGCAATAAATGCTGTTGAGGACGTGGGGAAAAAGGCACTCTAACCCACTGTTGGTTGCAGCCATTGTGAAAGACAGTATGGCAATACTTCAGAAAGCTGAAAACAGATCTACCATATGACCCAGCAATCTCACTCCTGGGAACTTACCCAAGGGAAATGATATCAGCATATAAGTGTTATCTGTATGCCCATGTTTATTGCAGCTCCATTCACAACAGCTAAAATGTGGAATCAACCCAGATATCCATCAACTGATGACTGGATAAAGAAATTATGGTATATACATGCCATACTCAGCCACAAAAAAATGAAATCCTGTCTTGTGCAACAAAATCGATAAAACAAAATTGATACAACTAGAAACCATTATATTTAGCGAAATAAGCCAGTCCCAAAAAGACAAATACCACATGTTTTTCCCTGATCTGTAGCAATAATAGAGTATTAAATAATTAATGTAATAGGAATGAAATTGATATCTTGATCTTCGATGATTGTTTACAGCTCAGTAAACTTTTTTTTGTCTTACTATTCATTGAACTCTTAGTGTAGGGTTAATCTTGTGGGTATAAAGTAAAAAGTAAGGGAATTAATTAAGAAAGGGAAGAGGAGAAGGAGGAGGGGGAAGAGTATGAATGTGGGCAGGAGGGAGGGTAGGGTGGGAAGTATTACCATGTTCCTAAAGCTATATATTTGAAATATATGAAATTTGTATACCTTAAATAAATTTGTTTTTAAAAAGTCTATTTCTTAGGCGCACAGCCTCTCTCTTCCAAGAAAAATAAAGAGAAATGAAGAACTAGGCTGTTTTTCTCAAGTTACTTTTAATTTGTGTTGCTCCTTTCCATTTCCTCTTTATCCCAAATGAATAATTTGGGATCATGGCCAAAAAATAAATCTCCCCTCAATTTTTTTCCATCAACGTAAACAACAAGAAGTTTCCTTGGGAGATAGAAAAGAGAAGGGTCTGGGGAGATTCCCAAGGACCCAAATTACCATGGAAACAAGGTAAAGCTAGTGGTAAAATCATCCCTCCCAGATTTTCCAGGTTTCCTCTTCCAACTCACACTTTTCCAGCAACATACAATGGCCCTGTGATATCTCAGGGGAATGGGTTCCAGGACCCATCTTGGATATCAAAATCCACAACTGTGCAAATCTCGCATGTAAAACAGGTATATTTTATGCACATAACTTTTGATCATATTTCAGAATACTTCAATTCACCACAAGAGTACTTATAACATCAGACAATATAACATTCTACATAAATAGTTGTTACATTTATATTGTTTAAGGATTAATGGCAAGAAAAAGCCTGTAAATAGTGCAATTTTTCCCAATATTCTCTTTTTAAAAAAAGATTTACTTATTTATTTGAAAAGCAGAGTAAGAGAGATATAGAGATAGAGATAAGAGAGATAGAGATAGAGAGAGATTAGAGAGATCTTCCACCTGCTGGTTATTTCCCAATGGCTACAATGACCAAGATTGGACTGAGCTACAGCCAGGAGCTTCCTCTAGGTCTCCCACATGGGTGCAGAGACTCATGCATGTGTGCTGTCCTTTGCTGCTTTCCCAGGCACTCTAGCAGGATGCCAAATCACAAGTGGAGCAGCCGAGACAAGAACCAGCACCCACATGGGATGCTGGCATTACAGGTGGCGGCATAACCCCTGTTGAATATTTTCATTTCAAGTTGGTTAAATACGCAGATGGAGAACCTGCAGATATAGAGGGCTGATCATATCGGATTTCTCTTCTTTGGTTTTCAGTCTTCCTAATAACACGGTTTCAAAAAGAAAAGCTGCTTCCCCTTTTGGGGAAATAATACATTGATCGTTCATAGAAGTGATTCTTATTTACTCTGTTTCTGCTTATAATCTCACAGTGTAATCACAATCTACGGATACTCTATAGTCTCCAAACGTTCAATGGAAAGGAGGGTCTGCACTGCACTGTTGATAACAGGAAAGGTTCTGGTTTCAATAAAAATCATATGCTCTACTGATGTGGGGGGAAGACAATGCCATCCAAAAGGCTAGGGCTTGGCCCACGGTGGAGACCATGGCATCATCTGCACACTGCACAGCACGGTCCGCTGTTCTTCTCTTCCACTGAGACAGAAAACCTCCCTCTCCCTCTCTCGCTCTCGCTCTGTCTCTCTCATCTTCCTGACACATTATAATAAGTTTTCTCAAGGACCATGGAAGGAGAATCTTTAAATAATAAATTGTGTTCCTATAGTAGGTAAAAGGCCAGTTTTTAATAACAGCAACACAAGGGAAGCATTTTAATAGCTCCACAGTCTCCAGTCTAAGATAAAAGAAACTGTCTAAGGAAAGCTACTGTAAGAAATGAAACAAACAAAAATCTTTACAGGACAAAGACAAGAACAAAATTAAAAAGTAGGTGAGCAGAGAGCCTGATATGTAAGAAAAGGTATTATATATTAAATACATTCTTTGTAATCAGATGATAACTACGGTGGAGCACTACATTTTTCACCAAATATGACTTTAGCACACCACATTACAGAAAAAGTCAACTCTGTTTACTTTTTTAACTACTTTAAAGACCATTAATCATTCAAATATTAGTGAATTCTTTATTTTCCTCAGGAAGAACAACTTTACTCACTTTCAACATTTGATGCTGCACACTCAATGCACTGTATCTGCTGTTGGAATCTTGCTGTAAATCAAATAAACAAATAAATCAGTCAATCCGTCAATACCAAGATGCCCAGTCTAGTTCTCTTGATATACACAACTTAAATCTCTTAATAAAATTCTCTCCCTTGTAATTTATTTCTCTAACGTAAGCTCAAATGAACTCCATGCTTGATCCAGGATGTCTTGGGGCCATCTATTTAATAACAGAAGCAAACTTTGAGCATTCCCATAGGTTTGCTATATTTTCATGATGAAAACACAGAACATGGAATCCTAAAATGCTAGGTGGACAGGGTCCTGAGAAAGAATTTAGTTTCAGTTCTCATCTACAGAAGAACCAAAGCCCAGCATGAGGAGGAACTTGTCCTGTATGTGACTAATCCCCTGCACTGGGTGCTCAAGGTCAAGGAGGCAAACCCAGCAGGAGCGGCCTCACAAGTTTGGCAAGAGAGGGAAGAGAAGAGCTACTTTCCTGCCCTGAACTTCAGTGGGTAACAAATTCTACACACTTGACTTTACCTAATGAGACTATTTTATAGAGTGAGAAGCTGAGAAAGAGTAAGGAGCAGCCCAAGGGCCAACACTTCATAATGCGGCAGAGCCAGGGCTGAAATCTGAGCCTAAGTGGCTGCACTTCCCCTTCTGAGCTCCAGCTTCAGCAGTGGATCTTCAGGCCCCTGAGGGATGCTGGGGTGTCCCCACACCTAGACCACACATAAGTGCACAGGGCAGCCACACACAGACACCTGGAATGTGCCTGCCACCACGCTATGTGGCTCTACTGTGACTCAGCACACTCGCTGCCTGACTCCACGGCCAACACGAGTGCACTCGTGAACTCCTTCTCATATTTTCGCAACTTCTACAAGGAACTGCATCTTTTGCTTATCATTTGAGTTTACTGCTTTGCTATATTAGTATGTAATTAGTATGTATCACAAAAATGTACAACAGAGTGCACACAGACTTGGTCAAGGCCTTTAAAAGCAAGTAAGAGTTGAAAGCTGATAGCATCCCAGGCTATCCAAAGAACTGTTTTCTTGGTTTTAATACCCCGAGGTACCAGTGCTTTACTCAACTAATGCTCCTGTATTTTTCTTAGGGCAAGAGTAAGATTTTCTTTCCTGCAGGTAATTTGGTCTTCTAAAATATTCCTAAACGCTAGACTCACTCACTCACTTGTTCAATCATTTCACAAACGTTCCTAACTGCAACTAGAAGCCAGGTCTTGTGTCAGATGTTACACAGGCAAAGATAAACCAAAATAAATACTATATTCTAAGGAAAAGCAAAGACACAAGTAAAAATGCATAAAAAATAAGATCTTTATGTTGAAAGTACTCTCAATTTGTCACTATCATCAATAATGTGAGAAGGTAGGTTTTAAAAGAAACTTAAAACTAAGGCTTTCCTCTTAGAATATTTTGGTAGCAGAAAAAATGTATCTCAGTCCCACAGTCCTAGTGGTCAACAGAGAAAAGATGTTGCCACTCTATTTCCTGTCCCTTTGTGTTTCATGAACATAAATCAAGAACAAAACAGAACAAAACTTACCCTTCCTTTATTTAGGGTTTCTTGTGCTTCTAACTTGTAAACAAGAAAATCTAGGACAAATGGAGAAAGTATAGTGTGAGCTAATTCACTGTGACAGTTTTATACATCTGAAAGGATAAAGGCAAACTTTACTTAAACTTGCAAAGATGTTTTGGGCTTAAAACTATCTACCTGGCAATTTTTATACCTCTTTTTTGCCTCCCAATGCTTTAGAGAGCGTTGAAATGAAATACAACATCCCTCTTTATCTTAAAGTAGTGAATCTTTGCATCAACAAACTCTGCATTATAACCAACTGATAGAAGTGCAGAGTCTGTGGGATGAAAGCGCATCTGATGGGTGATTTACGGCTCCCCACTAGATGGCACACTCAACTCCTTCAGGACCTATGAGAAGAAATCCAGCCTCCCAAGCCATCTGTAATGCTCTGAAAACTTTATTATCCACTAGATGGCTCTATAAAATCGCTCTGCATTTGAAGACAACAAAAATCCAAATCCTCCTGAAGCATTTCCGTGGTGCTAAAACTTGTGTTCTTCACAGAGGCTCCGTGCAAGGGACCATAACACACCCTGGCCAGCACAGCATCCTCCCCTGCTCTCCCTCCCGGACCCCACCAGGGCAGAGAAACACCAAACTTGAATTTCCAGATGTGTCCCAAAACAGGAACAAATACAACTAAAACTGATAATATCACCTCACAAACTATATGAGGTCAATGATTTGCAGAAAATTTCTGGGAAAAATCAATCCCACTGCCTAAGATATGCACTAAATGTTACTTTTTCAAACTGAACCAGTAAGTCGTGCCAATAAAAGCTTTCATGAGAAAAGGACAGGAGCATAACTTAAAAGATACCAGACAATGTGATCAGTCCATTATGCTATAAATGTGTGTCTGTGTGTATAAAGCTTGTTATATTCTGGTTTCAGTGCCATTGCTCTTTCTTCCACTCATTTTATCTCAATGTCTGTGAATAAAAGTTCTAGGAATTAGTAATATACCTGTGTAATATTCAGATGAAAAGCTACGTAAGATCTTTGAAGTGATATGTATAATATATATTATACATAAATATAGTTCATATATGAACTACCTCAAGGTGGCCCAACTGAATCAAAGATTCTAACTCCAACCTTGAGCAGAAATTACTGTGCAGTGCCTAACCTATTGCCTGACACCTCATTCCCTTTCCAGCTGCAACATTGCCTTTGAGCTGATTTGAGAAGTATCTAGCAAAAAGTATAGTAAAGCAACTACATAAGACTTCAAAGAAGAATATGAGAAAACATGGAACACAAATAGCATTATTTCTGTACCTTCCTTGGCTTTCTTGTGTTCAAGTCTTTCCTTTTGCAATGATTTTTCTAATCTTGATCTGTGTTCATACACAACTGGAAAAAAAAAGAGTTAAAATTTATATTTGACAAGTTAGGAATTCAAAAGTAAGATTAGCATCAATTTTCAAAACAGAAAAGAACATTGCAGGTCCTTTATTTTAATATGTAATTAAAATGAAAGCAAATGCATTAGAAGTTCCACATTCTGGGTAACGAAGACATGCAGAAGGGTATGACTGTCATGTGGCTGACTGTCCTGCAGCCTGCCCTTTGCTAATACTCTGAACTGAGTTTCTGCTTTCGCCAGCAGCTTGGGGTCCTTCCCTAGCCTGCTACATGCAATACTGTCTGAGGTGCGAGGTCTTTCTTGGTCAACTGTATCCACTCTCCTGACCTCAACCACCATCTGCACTGGAGTTACCCCCATATCTGCATTCCCAGTTCTTGCTTCTCTCTTGAGCAGTAAATGAGTGCTTCCACCTATACATCCCACAAGTACTGCAAAGTCAAGGTGATCTGCCTCTGAATTCAGGCTGCCTGGATGGTAAGGAAACCTCAGCTGCATACCACCATGATGCAAGAGGACAAAGCATAACCCCTGGCTCCCAAAGCAAGGTGAGAGAACACAGAGAAATGCAAGAAGGGGGACTGTCCAAAAAACCCATTAAAATGCCCATGGAATAATGAGCCAGGTCACCATCTGCTGTGGCCCGTGGGAAACCATAGTGTTCCGATGTTCATCCTGTGAGACCCCCCTGCCTTTATCTCCCCTCCCCACTCATCCATATGGTGCCATGTGAGTAGGGCAGGAAGAGCAGAAGGGCTGGGGAGTCAGGGAGAAGCAGCCCTCTCAAATGGGCAGAGCAGGAGCTGGAGGGGAGGGAGAGGCCCTACCTCTGAATGAATAAAAGACCTATTATTACCCTGCACTCAGACCAGACATCCTAATTACTGAACTGAGACTGCTTACCAAGACAAGTCACTGAGAGTTTGAGGAAGTTTTCTTTTTGTTTTGTTTTGTCTTGTTTGTAATCTTAGAGAAGCCAAAGAGGTAACCAAGTGGGTCTCAGATTTCATACAGGAAAAGAGAACTCAGCTCCTCAGAGGGCCTGGGGCAGACAATGAGGGGAGAGGAGGAGCGAATAAATGAAATTTCTGATGTACTGTTTGAATCCTGTTTATTCAGCATGATGATTACATATGATCTCATTCCCTGGCGAGCTAAGTCAAACCTGGACTCCATTCTTTTGCTGGTCACAAGCTCCCCATGGCTACATACAATTTAATCATCCATCACCAGTTGACCATGTAACAATATAAAAAGCAGTCTGCCCAACACTACCAGCAGTAGCCAAGTCGTCATGGCACCAGCGACTCCCCTCCTCACCCCTGCTACAGTGCCTTGCTGCTAAAAGGACTCGCTGCCTCTGCCCTGCACTTTCCTCATCATCACAGCTGCCAGTTACCAGCTACTGTGGTCATTCTTCCAACATGGCCATCATCTCCTGGGTGCACCAAACCATCCCTCCCCAGGGCTCCATCCGCTATGATGATGGGCCCTAATTCTACTCAAACCTCTGCTATTATCTCTGTACTCCTAGAATGCCCGTGATCACCCACACTTACATGGGCATTCCCCTGATGGGACACCTATTCCAGGCAATCTCGGCCAGTCAATGTAATGACCCTTTCCCCCTTCCTTTCTTTCTACCAGAGCTCCTATTCTATTACCAGATGATCACTTCCCCCTGTACCATCATCATAAAGAGCTTCAATACAACTGCATATTTATTGAGCCCCTACTCTGTACTCAGAAAAAAGTAGGAAATTATACTAAAGGTTAATTGTAATTTATAATGCTCGGCTGTAATTCTGTAAGTCCCTTGGTCAATTCTAAAGTTCTATTAAAAGCAAAAGATTTCTTGGATTGGAATCAACAATGGTATCTTGACTGATGTTTGCAATAGGACAGGAAAAGCATAAAGATTAGCACTATGTGGGTAACAGGCATTGCTTCATGGTTAAGCATCTGCACCCAAGTGTACCTGGGTTCAATATCCAACTCTAGCTCCTGACTCCATCGTCTCGCCAAAGGAGACTCTAGGAGGCAGCAGTGACAACTCAAGTAACTGGGTTCCTGCCACCTGCATGGAGACCTGGACTGTGTTACCAGCTCCGAGCTCTTAGCCCTAGCTCTAGCACAGTCTCAACCGTTGCAGACATCTGGGGAGTGAACCGTGAATCAAAGATCTGTTCCTCTGTCACTGTTAAAGATGAACTCTATAGGGCTTTTCTAAATGAAGACTGTGCACTCACAGTCTTTAATAGTTTCAGGCAGGTGGGGAGACAGGAAGGAGAAAAATTACAATATTATCTGATATAACAGAGGCAAGTACAGAAACACCTGCACTCTGCAGCTGGAAGGAAAAGCATTCTCTCAACGCTAATCCACTGGCCAAAGTTCTCCAGGTTTGGGTAGAAGGTTACTGGAACATAAACATGCCAGTTAAAAGGGAGTCTGATGCATTAACTGCGCATATTATAGACTGGAAGTCAATAAGTATGTCCATTATTTAAGTAGAAGGGGCAAAGTAGTCAAGACCTTGCATTTCAGGAGCTGGAGCTGCAGCAGCTGATCTCAGAGTGGAGGGCTCCTGAAGGAGGAAGGTCCAGATGCAGAGAGAAATGAGTCCAACCTCACAGCACCCACAACCACCAAAAAACAAAACAGCAGCAAAGTCAAGAAGACATACATGAGGCAGACTGCTCACTGCCTGTTACCCATTTAATCAAAGTATAAGTACCAAGCATTATTCTGGAAGGTTAAGGATAGAAGGAGAAAGTTGAACTTCCAAATTACTGTCTTGTGAAATGTCTGCTTACTTAATGAAATACAGCAACAATCACTGTAAGTTACTGCTGCCAACTCAGGGTTGTCAGGTAATGATTAGAGCTCAGGACGCAGAAAGTTCATGAGCGACATTTCATCTTCACCAAGAGTGGAGGGCCCACTGGACTGTCTGAACAGAGGGGGTTTGGAGACACGGGTGAGGAGTGCTGGGGTGGGGGGGAGGGCGGAGGTGGCAATCCATTCTTTTTCCTCTTCCCTAGCAATCAGCTGGGGAGATAATGTACCAACAGCTGGTCTGCAGCCCTCATTTATCAAATTGGACACTACAATGGTATTCACCAGCTGATTTACACATTCGACCCACAAACCGCAAGAAGTCCTAGGAAACGTTATAAACTTTCATACATAATCTGAATAAACTCCACTGCCTCCCAAATGCAAGCATGTTTGTAGATTATGGTCAAAATTCAAAGGTCGTGAGTTCATGAAGACTCCGAGGCATCACTAACAGCAGGCTCTAAGATAGAAGACTGTGTGTTTGCAGGTACAGAAGGAGAGATGTGGTCAGCAGGAACAGAGGCCCTCTGCAGAACCATGTGGTAATCACACCATTAATATTATCTTACTGCGATCTGCTCAGGCTGTTATGACAGCACAAGCTTCCAGTTCTCGTGTAACATAACTCGAGATTTCAGAAATGGCCAGTGGGGTCAGGACGCCACTCACCGGGAAGGAAGCGCAGGGACTAGAGCGGCAGGACTGGGGGCGCACTGGGGAAGGGCTGTTCTTCATCAGGCTCAGGGAAAGGAAAAAGGCAAACCAACCTGACAGGTGCCTTACGCTGGAAGCTGAGGACTCCACATTAAGTCAGGTCAAGTGAGAGTGGAATAAACAAATGAGAACAAAAGCCCTTAGCATTAAAAATCCCACAAACAAGAGGAGAAAGAGGAAGGCAGTAACAGGATGGCCGAGATCACAGACTTGATGCCTGGGGTTGAATCCCCAGTTCTGCTTATGGGATAAGCTCCTAAGCTTCTCTGCACCTCAGTTTCCTTTGTGGCATGTGGGGGTAATAACAGAACCAATGTCTCTGGGTGACTGTCACAATCCTATAGTATACTATATGCAAGTGCTTCTGATTCCATCTCGTATGGCCAAACACTAAATTAAAATGCTAAAAAAAGTTTTCACCCACATGCTGTCGGAAAAGTGTCAAAGAAGGAATCAGAGGATCTTTCATGATTCCTTCCTATCCTACCACTAGAGCCTAATGTTAATAATAACAAAGTGCGGCCGGCGCCGTGGCTCAACAGGCTAATCCTCCGCCTTGCGGCGCCGGCACACAGGGTTCTAGTCCCGGTCGGGGCACCGGATTCTGTCCTGGTTGCCCCTCTTCCAGGCCAGCTCTCTAATATGGCCCGGGAGTGCAGTGGAGGATGCCCAGGTGCTTGGGCCCTGCACCCCATGGGGAGACCAGGAAAAGCACCTGGCTCCTGGCTCCTGCCATCGGATGAGCGCGGTGCGCCGGCAGCAGCGCGCCATCTGCGGCAGCCATTGGAGGGTGAACCAACGGCAAAGGAAGACCTTTCTCTCTGTCTCTCTCTCTCACTGTCCACTCTGCCTGTAAAAAAATAATAATAATAATAATAACAAAGTGCACACACACACACACACACACACACATACACACACACACACATACACATAGTCTTGAAAAGGCAATAATATTAGTCTTGGGTTTTTTCCCTTACAATAATTGTTTTGAAATGCTTTTAAATTATTAAATTATTTTTTTTAATTATTTTTTTAAACTAAAAAACAAAGGTCAGTAAAACCAAACAGAAGCTTTGTGTGCCTGTGGTCTAGAAAACTTCTCTTTTATACACATACACACACACACACACACACACACACACCCTCAATTCTTTGGCTATGCATTCTCTGGGCTTTGTGATGGTAATTTATCTAGATAGGTTTACTGTTTCGCTTAGAAGGAGGATTGCTAATCAATCCTTGTCACCTATCTCTATTTTCCTGTTTAGACTCTGCAGTCAAGGGCATCAGTCACAACAGACTAACACTGCCGGAATATCTGCAGCTAAAACCGTGGACTATGAATATTCTCACAGCTCCCCGCAACCTTAAGGCAAAATAAGTATAAAAATAATAATTCAATCTTATCACTCAAGATTTTAATGCAGAACAACAGTGCAAACTGGAATGAGGTTTGAATCACAAGAACTCACCAAAAAAAGACAAAATCGAGTTAACACTCATCTCCTCCCTTGCTTCCTGAAAAAGGATGTTAAAATTTTTCCATGCAGTCAACAATGGAAAGAGGGTTTATTCCTCCTCAAAAGTACTCAGGGGATTTAAAACCCACCTGCTTCTTACCGCAATCCTCTATTTTAACTCTGACTTCCGTCAGAAAGTAACAAGAGAAATTAGCTATAAATATTCCCTTATGGACAAAATATACATCTATGCCATTTTAGGGCAAACTACTCCATTTCAAAATTAGAAATCAACACTTTTAAATTAGGCAGAAAACATCACTAAGTGTTTTAACACCTTAAGCCAAGAGAATGCAACATTTTTTTGGCAGAAGAAACAGCCCAAGAAATGTTACTTTGGTGCTGACTATAAGAGAATATTTTATATTTATAAATAAAGGAAACTTGAACACTGCACATTTCAACTTGTAAAAACATTAAGATTTCAAAGTATTTTCCTCATTTCAAATATGATTTAAAAAACTAAAATGAACAAACTTGTGCTTTTAATAATTCAACAAATTTTAAGTAGGAAGCCAAGAGAGGGAACAAAAAAGGGAAAATAAGGGTCAGCCTTATGACACAGCAGGTTAATCCACTGCAGGCAATGCCTGGGTCCCGTGTAAAGCACCAGATGCTCCACTTCTGATCCAGCTCCCTGCTAAGGCATCTGGGAAGGCAGTGGATGATGTCCTAGGTGCTTGGGTCCCTGCCACCCATTTAGGAGACGCAGATAGAATCCCAGGATCTTGGCTTTGGCCTGGCCCAGGCCTGATCATCGCAGTCATTTGGGGAGCATACTAGTGGATGGAAGAACTGTCTCTCATTCTCTCTCTCCTCCCCTCTCTCTCCCTCTCTGTCTCAGTCTCTCCCCCATCCCCATCACTCTGCCCCTCAAATAAATCTGTTTTTAAAAAGGAAAATAAATTGAAATCAATACAGTTCTCAGAACACATCACTTTGGAGGTTTTGTCTTGGTGTGTAGGTCTACTGTTGTCAATATTTATCAGGTTCTCTAAGACCAGCTGGGCTCTACTTCGCACAAAAGGGCGGGGCTCCACCACTGGCCCGTCCCCAACTGCCCAGCAAATACATTTTTCCAACTGTCTTTCTTACTTCTTTCACAATTTTACCTTGTAAGAAGTCTGAGAAAGAATACAGAAGATCTCCTTAGAAAATAACCCATATAAAACAATGAGAGAGAAAAGGAGGCAGACAATGATCACCATCTGCAGGGCCACACCGTACCCCATGGCAGAGTTCTGCACCCACCCTCACAACTCCCCTAACCCTCTCGCAGATGCCTCCAGAAGCGTGGCCACTTCTCACTCGAGCCCGCGTCATATCTCCAATACAAGCTCTCCAGGCCGCCTCACGATTTAAAGCAGAACGTGATAAGTGAATCTCTTCCTGCATAGTCAAGGTCCAGAACCAGGGGCAAACCCTCGGAGGTGTCCATCACACTCCTAGAGAAGCCTGCAGTCCATCCTGCCCCAGCCCTGTCCTAGCCACTCTACGAATGGGCCAGGTCAATCCAGCTCTCCCATATGGGCAGAAGATACATGTAACTTGTCCCTGCTGCCCCTAGTGTCTGTGTCAGCATAAATCCCGACTCAGGAGCTGTGTATTGTATTCAAGTACCCTGATGTGGACACATGTGTTTTAACTACTAGGCTATGGGCCGGCACGGTGGCTCACTAGGCTAATCCTCTGCCTGTGCCTAGTCCCAGTTGGGGCACCGGATTCTGTCCCTGTTGCTCCTCTTCCAATCCAGCTCTCTGCTGTGGTCAGGGAGTGCAGTGGAGGATGGCCCAGGAGCTTGGGCCCTGTACCCACATGGGAGACCAGGAGGAAGCATTTGGCTCCTGGCTTCGGGTTGGTGCAGCACGCTGGCCATAGCAGCCATTTGGGGGGTGAACCAACAGAAGGAAGACCTTTCTCTCTGTCTCTGTCTCTGTCTCTCTCTCTCTCTCTAACTCTGCCTGACAAAAACCAAAGCAAAACAAAACTGCTAGGCAAAACACCTGCCTAAGTTCCCACATTTGTTGGCTCATTCACACATATCTCAAAGCACACATAGGCAACAGAACAGAAACTAAACATAAATTTATATGTCAATGTATAGAATCTTAAGATTAGAATTACTAAATTACAGCCCTGAAAGATAGATGCTTTCAGAGTGCTGGGAGAAGAAATAGTCTTTTTAGTTATTTTTTCATGGATGGTTTTTTTGGATTGTTTTTTGTTTTTTGACTGCACATCAAAGTTCTTAGTTCCCACAAAGTCCTGTGTTTAAGTTTGCTAGTGCATAGTTTATGAAGCAGTTTAAGCTAAATTTTTTCGGTGCTTAGCTGCCTTTCCTATTTTGAAGAACATGATACTAGACCTTCCTTCATTGCGCTATCTAATGGAGAGTGGCCTTTCCACACAGCTTTGTATTAGCTGACTGAAGAGGTGCTTCTTCCTACTAGTCTTCTCATTGGAACACTTGCAATTGGGGAACCACCAACAATCATGCTCCTCATCAAATGCCATCCATTCACGCTTCATGGAAGGATTCTTAGAGGCTAAGAGCTTTTTATTAAAAATAAAAAGATTTATTTTATTTATTTGAAAGACAGAGTTACAGAGAGAGGCAGAGACAGAGAGAGAGGTCTTTCATCCAATGGTTCACTCCCCAGATGGCCGCAACGGCCAGAGCTGCACTGATCCAAAGCCAGGAGCCAAGAGCTTCTTCCAGGTCTCCCACATGGGTGCAGGGGCGCAAGGACTTGGGCCATCTTCTACTGCTTTCCCAGGTCATAGCAGAGAGCTGGATCAGAAGTGGAGCAGCTGGGACTAGAACCGGCGCCCATAAGGGATGCCTGTGCTTCATGCCAGGGCTTTAAGCTGCCATGCCACAGCAATGGCCTCTTTAAAAAAAAAAAAAAAGATTTATTTTATTTATTTGAAAGACAGAGTTACAGAGAGAGGTAGAGACAGAGAGAGAGGTGCTAAGAGCTTTGATATTAAGTCCAGCAGCATTCCAGGCACCATGGGAGACACCAAAGAGTAGAAAGTCCTCTCATAAAAGTCTTAGGACCAATGCATTCAGGCTGTATGAAGAGGGTAAGACAGGTAGAACAGCCAGAAAAAGCTAGACAGGCTGAGATGACACAATGATCTGCCAACAGATTTTTAAACAGTACTTCTTGGGGAGCTGAGAGGGAAACCTGGCCTGTGAAAGGGCTGCATGCTACAAAGCACATATTACATTCTCAAAGACGTGTGTAAGTGTATATGCACATACATTAGAAACTCAGCCTCACAGTAACAAGCAAAAGAGATCTAAAAGGAGAAGTGTGTAAACAGATCCAGTACAGTGATATTCTTTCCTAACAGTCAGATTTCAACTGGATAATCTTGTAGTATTTCAGACGAAAACGGAGAGGAAAAGCGGAGGGGGTGGAGGGCAGGAGGAGGAAAGGGGAGAGAAGTGGATAGAGGGGAGAGAGAAGGTTGTTTCTGATGCCCTCAGATTGATGCAAGGATGCGTAAAGATGCCCTGAAATGTGCTAAGTATGCAAAGGCACACTGGCTGGATAATGGAACTATGAATTTATGCATACACTCTTTGAAATTCATTTGGAACCAAACTTACAAGTTATCTCATTTCCATAAGATTTTTTTTTTCCATGGGAACTTGCCTCTATGGACACTGTAAAGTAACATTAACAAAAAGGGAACCTAAAATCCAATACTCAAAGAAATCAACCTCTAGAAGGCTTAAACACTGTAACACGGCAAATACCCACAATTGAGTTGAATAAGCCTGGCCACCACTGGCTTCTCCTTCAGATCACTGCAGTGGTGCACAGACTACTCCTCCCTCCTCCAGCCTCCCAATTTCAAGCTTTCATTTCAAAATGCAAGAATCCGCAGTACACCTGGAAAAGGGCTCTTAAGAATCTGGCTTATAAAGAGATAGCTATGTAAGGTCTCCTCTCTACTGCATCCTGAATATGTCACTCATCAAAGCAAATCAGCATTTCTTGAGCACCTACTGTGAATGAGGCATTGTTCTGATATTTGGGAAAACACTGTGGGCAAAACAGTAAGAAAATTTGCTGTTGACAGTTTATATTCTAGCAGAGAGATATAGATGATAAATAATCAGCTTATTAAATAATATCCTAAAAGATAGTTAGTGCTACAGGAAAAAAAAGCAGGGTACGAGATTGAGAGACATTGGAGATGTGGGAAGATGGGCTGGGTTTCTTAGGTTTCTTTTCTAAATTATGTTTAGTTTATTATTTATTTACTTGAGGTGAGAGAGAGAGAGAATCACTGGGGCTGAGCCAGGTGGAAGCTGAGAACTGGGGAACTTAATCCAGGTGTCCCATGTGGGTGGCAGAGACCCAACTACTTGAGTCATCCCTTGTTGCCTCCCAAGGTACAGATTAGCAGGAAGCTGGAACCCAGAGTGGAGCTGGGACTTGAACCTGGACACTCCAATATGAGGCGAAGGTCTCTCAAACAATGGCTTCATCTCATGGCCAAATATTCTCCCCCTTATTTTGTATTTATTTTTAATACCTCAAATTTACATACATTTATGGGTACCATGTGATGTTGTAATACATGGAAATGCATTGCATAATGTTCAAATCAAGGTAAACAACTCAAAATGGCCAGATTTCACTTCTTTTTAAAGATGTATTTTTTATATGAAAGGCAGAGAGAGATGGGGGTAGAGATAAGAGATGGGGAGGGGAGCAGGAAGAGAGTATCTTCCAATCACTGGTTCGGTCTCCAAGTGCCCACAGGAGCCAGGAACTTCATCTGCATCTCCCATGTGTGTGGCAGGAACCCGAGTACTTTGACCATCATCTGCTGTCTCCCCAGGAACATTAGCAGAAAGCTGGATTGGATGTGGAGATAAGACTGGATTCCAGACATTCCACTATGGGATCCCAGGCATCCCAAGAGGCAATTTAATCCACTGAGCCACAATGCCCACCCAGGATATAAAACAAAGGACATTCATTATTAGAAGACCTAAGAAAGGTGCTATCCAAACCTCGAGGAAGTTTTCCCATTGAGAGGCAAATAGAAACTGACAAGAGGGGCCTGGTAACAATTAGGTGGGCATCAAGGCCTGGCCAGGTATATATCCAGGTATATATGCAATCCACACCTATCTTTTCACATGGAGTACTGGTAGAGAATCGTAAGGGAGGTGTGAACTTCCTTAGGGAATGTACCCTGTTGACTTCCACTACCTAACCAGGGAGGACAGCTGGCCTGAAGAGAAGGCAGGTGAAATCTCTAAAGGAAATTTACAGTTCTGCCTGCAATGTTATTGACTCTACTTGGCCGTCCCCTCTACAGTGGTGGTTACTCTGGAAGCCATCAAGGAGCCCCAATAGGCTTTTCAGTGTGGAAAGCCAGGACTTCAGACGGACACAGAAGTCAGCTTGTGAAAAGCCCTGGCAGCTCTGCTAGCCACGAGCTGGGTCGCTGGAAATGGAACTGCTATGGGGGTTGAAGGACTCCTGAGTCAGAGCCATAGACCCTGTTGGCTCTAAGCTGAAAAGGCCCTTCACTCGGCCCAGCTTCCAGAGATTTCTAATAATGAATGTCCTTTGTTTTATATCCTGTGTATTTTTTTTAAGATTTATTCATTTATTTGAAAGTCAGAGTTACACACAAAGAGAAGGAGAGGTAGAGAGAGAGAAAGGTCTTTCATCCGCTGGTTCACTCCCCATTTGGCTGCAATGGCCAGAGCTGTGCTGATCCAAAGCCAGGAGCCAGGAACTTCCTCCAGGGTCTCCTGCGTGCGTACAGGGGCCCAAGGACTTGGGCCATCCTCCACTGTTTTCCCAGGCCATAGCAGAGAGCTGAACTGGAAGCGGAGCAGCTGCACTCAAACCGGCGCCCATTTGAAATGCTGGCACTGCAGGCGGTGGCTGTACCAGCTATGCCACATCACCAGCCCCTATCCTGTGTATTTATCTGCTTGTTAGCTTTGTTTTCTCTAGACTTCAAACAGTGCAATTCTAGATGGCCATGCACATGAAACCTCAGATGAAAGCAGTTTCTGCAAGCTGGTACTGCATCCTCCTCAAGAGGCCACCTCCCTCTGGAACTCTGTCTTGACTGCAGTTCCCAACTCCGCCCCCTACACAGCTTGAAGAAGCCAGAGCAGCAGCCATCCCATACCCCCTAACAGAAGTTAGGGTCCATTCTTTTGGGGGAGGGAATGTGAGGAGTCAGACAGGTTAGTAGGCAGTCAGGTTGGTCCCAGTGGAAATTTAGGGTGCAAAATGCTCTCTTTCCCCAAAAGGTATCTTTTGCAAGGTCTAAAGCCCCTGCCTCACTCCTTGGGCACTTCCATTCTTATCATGAGAACAGCAAGGGAGTGGTGACTCCATCCTTCTGAGCTCCCAGTTTACTGTAAAACAAGTTAGGTATCCCACCTTTCTGATGGCTCTTTTGTTTCATCATGAGCAAGCCAGACAGGATAAAAAGATTACAAATCAGACCTTTTGATGGGTTTGTCTCCACCTTGTACTAATTGACAAGTTTTTCCCCCAAAATTATGCTTAGAAACCCCACTACCATCAGCACCTTTGGGTTTTTCCTCTCTTGGAGCCCCTCTCCAGGCCACTTGGGCTGGAGGTCTCTGACATCTTGAATCTTGTTTTTACATAAAAAAAAAAAAAAAAAGAAATCAACAGACAACAAATGCTGGCAAGGATGTGAGGAAAAATATACCCTAATCCAGTGTTGATGGGAATGTACAATGGCGCAGCCACTGTGGAAGACAGTATGGAGATACCTCAGCAATCTGAATACAGACCAGCCATCCCACTGTTGGGAATTTACCCAAACCAAATGAAATCAGCGTCTGAAAGAGTTATCTGTAACCCCATGTTCATTGCAGCTTAATTCACAGTAGCTAAGATATGGAATCAACCCAGATGTCCATCAACTGTTGACTGGATAAAGAAATTATGGTATATACACACACACACACACATACACACACACACTGTGAATTACTACTCAGCTGTGAAAAAGAAATAAAATCCTGTCTTTTGCAGCAAGATGGATGCAACTGAAAACAATTATACTTAGTGAAATAAGCCAATCCCCAAAAGACAGATATCATGTTTTCCCTGATCTGAGGTAACTAATAAAGTACGTAAAATGTAATGTATTGGAGTAAAATGGACATTTTGAGATTTGATGATTGCTTATAGCCCTTTTCTCTTCCATTGAGGAAAAATAATTTTCTTTCTTCATACTATTTGTTGAACTTACTATATGGTCATTAAGTAAGCTGAAAGTAGTTCTTTGTAAAAATTAAGAGTGGGAATGTGAGAGGGAGGAGGAAGGGTTGGAAAATGGGTAGGAGGGAGCGTAGAGAGAGAAGTATCACTACATTCCTGAATCTGTATATATGAAACACATGAAACTTGTATAACTTAAACAAAAAAAAATTTTAAAAAGTAATATGAACTTAGGTTTTAATGTAGTGATCACTCTGACTGCGATGGGTCCAAGATGCACACAGTGCTGGGAATGACTACATAGTAAGTCACCGCAGTGATCCATCAGGTGAGGTGAGGGCAGACAGGACTGGAATGCAAGCTCTGCAGGGTGTGAAACAGATTGGCTCAGCAGCTGCTGGTACCACAGGCTTAGCGGAACCTCAGGAATAAGCACGTACTGATTACATGAGATGTACTGAGCCTAGAGGAGCCACGTTAGACTGAGTGTTGAAAGATGACAAAGGAGAAAGGACAGAGGGGAAACCCTTACAGCTGAGGCAGTTGTGAAGAGCAGGGAAACAAATCTAAAAATAATCTATTTTGTGTATTCCTTTTTTTTTTATTTTTTATTTTTTTTTTTTTTTTTTTTTTTTTTTTTTTTTTTATTTTTGACAGGCAGAGTGGACAGTGAGAGAGAGAGACAGAGAGAAAGGTCTTCCTTTGCCGTTGGTTCACCCTCCAATGGCCGCCGCGGCCGGCGCGCTGCGGCCGGCGCACCGCGCTCGTCCGATGGCAGGAGCCAGGAGCCAGGTGCTTTTCCTGGTCTCCCCATGGGGTGCAGGGCCCAAGCACCTGGGCCATCCTCCACTGCACTCCTGGGCCACAGCAGAGGGCTGGCCTGGAAGAGGGGCAACCGGGACAGAATCCGGCGCCCCGACCGGGACTAGAACCCGGTGTGCCGGCGCCGCAAGGCGGAGGATTAGCCTGTTGAGCCACGGCGCCGGCCTATTTTGTGTATTCCTCCAACCCTCCAGAAAGTAGGAATAATGTCAAGTGCTCCATAATGGCACAAGCTTCTTGGGAATCCTCCCCACATCCCCGCCACAAAAAAAAGAAAAGAAAAAAACTACTGATTCTGAATTTCCAGGGGGTCTGCATATTCAGCATGTGCCTCCTCTACTCCCCAAGAAAGTCTGCAGGGACCCTGACAATACTCTGTGTGGCGCAGAGTTGATGGGGAGGTGGACAATCAGGACAGGATAGAATGAATGAGATAGGGTGAAAAATAACTGACCTGATATACATGACCTCCTATGCACAGAAGATATAGCAGGGAACTAGAGATAGGACAGAGGCTGCTACGTTATTAAGGAGGTCATTTCAGTAACCTACAAAAACATTAAGATGCGGGTTAAACTTCCATACTGTATGAATATAAGATGATTTCCAGCTTTGCCAGTAAGAAAGTTCCATAAGAAAGTTGTTTTGCTTTTCCAAATAGAACATATAAAATTTTAAGGAAGTGAAAAAGATTAGACAAAGAACATGAATAAGCACTTAAAAGTATCCTAATGACCACTGAATATTTGAAAATGTGTTCAACTAACTTAAGTACCAAGAAATGCAAATTATAACCATAGTGCCATACCACTATTCTCTTGTCAAAATAGCTACCATAAAAAAAAAAACAGAAAATACCAACAGATGGCAAGAATGTGGAGGAACTACTTCACTGATGGATGTCTAGATTGGTGTAAGTGTAAAAACTGACGGCGTTCACCAGAGCTGAGGAAGGCATACCTTATGATCTATAAATTACACTCCAAGGAATGTGCCGACCAAATACTCCACACTTACTCACCGAAAATCACATCAGGGAATTTTCACAGTAGCAGTATTCGTGACAGTCCCAAACTAGAACCAGCACAAATATAAATCAGAGTAGGATAGCAACTGTGGTTGTTCAACAAGTAAAATACCATTCACAAGGAGAACAAACTTAACTAACAGCCTGGATGAATTTCACTACCAAAACATCGAGGAAAGAAGCCAGACTGCAAAGTGGTACTTACTGAATGATTCTATTTATAAAATGCTCAAAAACAAGCAAACCTAACCCATGGTGATGAAAGGCTGGCTGCTCATCCTGTGCCTGGGGAGGGGCAGGGGGTCAGGAAAGGACTGAAGGCAGCGAGGGGAACGCGTTTGGGTGCTGATAATTCTCCAGTTGAGCCATATACTTACGACTCATCTAATGCTACGAACGTATCCTTCAATAGTTTATCAAAAATTCAGAGACGGTATGAAACAGGCATTACTCATTCATATAACATCATGACATTTTTAGTTTAGGTTGGAACTGAAATAGCAAAATATAGAATACATTTTATGTGTCACTGTTTTCTTCCTCTATGTCTCTCAAAACAATTTCGTTCAAATTCTTCTCATGAATGGGTGACATGCATCTGTCAACCTGTCAGTCTCTTAGTGCCCTCAGAGTTTTCTGAAACACACCCAGCTCTATCTTCCCTTGAGATGTGGCATCGGTGGAATCTGTCTGATGTCTTCACTGCAAGTCATGTCCTAAACCACAGGTAAGACTGGGTAAAAACTAGGATGGGTGTCATTCCAATTCATCTTGTATGTGCATAGTCATCTTCTCTATATCGTTACCTCCTGAGTATACTCAGGCCTGTTTGTTTTTCTGTATGTGTGTATGTGTGTGTGTGTAAGAGAGAGAGAGAGAAAGAGAGGGAGGGAGGAGGAGAAGAGAGAGAGAGAGAGAGGCCTGTTTATAAAGACATTTTCTATTTGCAATTGTGAGAACACATTCTTGGGAATAAATATCCATTTGAAATGTCACTGCAGCCTTCAGAAGAAAAAAAATTCTCAGGTGCCTTCCATAAGTATCTAAGCATATTACTGGGGTCATCTGGGGCTAATGTGTCTACACAGTGCTCTGCTGGATAAAACAATGCAGGTAGAAGAGCACCCATTAATAGCAGAGGCTTTGTGCTGACTCTCATGAGACTTCCTCTTATTGGAGGGGTATTTCTGCAGAGAGAAAGGAAGCTTAACTTAAATTCAAGCACATGCAACAACCATTGAATGAGGGAGGGCTGACTCAAAGTGAACTATGATAGCAGACCCAGGGATGGTACTAGTAGTTCTAGCTTAGCTTCTGTATGAAATGGAGGTAGTAGAAAGGGGTACATCAGAGCTCCATACTGGACATGTTTTTAAACTAATTTATCTTATGTATTTGAAAGTCAGAGAGAGGATGAGAAAAAGACAATAAGAGATCTATTCACTGGTTCACTCCTCAAATGCCCTCAGTAGCTGGGGCTGGGACAGGCTGAAGCCAGCAGTCAGGAGTTCAACCTGGGTCTCTCATACAGGTGGCAGGGACCCAAGTATTTGAGCCTTCACCTGCTGCCTCCCAGAATGCACATTAGTAGGAAGCCAGACCAGATCTACAGCTGGGACTCAAACCCAGGCACACCAATATGGGATGTGGGTATCCCAAGCAGTCGCCTAAGCACTACACCAATGCCCCCTGCCAGCCCACCCCCACCCCAGCCATTGAACATTTGAGAGATGCACACAGAGTAACCTAGGAAACACTCAGGTTGCTCTCACTGGGGAGAAGGTCTATTTTCACCTCTACACACACGCCGAATACCTAACCAAGGCCCCATCTGAGACAAGCCCCCGCCCAGCTCCCACAGCCACCCCTTCCTCTTCCTGCTCCTTCATTGCCCATCATCACCAAACTGCTTAACTACCATGTATACTGACCACTGAGGAAACACACAAAGGAGTTCCCCCCGAGACTGCCAGGACCATGTCTGGAGCTGTCTCACACCGGCTTCATCAGTTTGATGGGAATTCACAGTAATATCCTGCATTCTCTTTCATTTTGGGATACTTTATGCCATTCTTTGGAATAGCAGCATAGTTAAGTATAATTTTTTAAGGCTTTAGTTTTTAAGAGTAGTTTGAGGTTCCCAGCAAAACTGAAAGTAAGGTATAACACTCTCCCATTTACCGGCTGTATCACTTTTTCCTTTCCTGATACTTGCTACAAAACATAACAATCTTCCTGACAGCTGGTCAGAAAGAATTCGTGTGGCTTTGAACAGGAATATCTGCACCAAGATATTGAGCATGACCTGAACTGGGGAAGGCAGGTCTATTTGGATCACCATTCACTGCACAGCATGTAAAAGCCCAGGGAGCAGAAGGCTGAGCTCACAGGCCAGCCCCTCAGGGGCCACTAAGGAGAGTTACACCCTCCTTCTCCCTTACGGAAGGCACACTGCAGACAATGGTGTGGGTTTCAGGATGGACAGTAGCAGGCTTTTGCTGAAGAGGCGACTGCCATGAGGAGGAACTGCAGGGCTTCGTGAACGCTTTTCTGGAGTGTAGGCCTGAAGGTATTTCCATTATACTGGCCTGCATCACATAAATCGTAACCCAAGATGGTAACAGCAGGATCGGGGTCTGCCTTCACCATGGTCCGTGGAAGCTTCCACAGGCCATTTACATGCCTCCCCTCTCCTGCAGGGCACTAGGCTTACCTCCATCCACAGTCATGTTCGGATACTTTATGTATCAATCTGTCATTCCCACTGCATTGTGGGATTACTTAGGAGGAAGTTTATCTCATAATCTGTGCACACTATCACCCAGTCTTGAGTCTGTACACTGTGCATACCTGTAGATGTTTCATGAATGACTGAATTATACAAAACTGAATCTAAGATATCACACTGTGTTAACAATGCATTATTCTTCCTATTGATTTTATTTAGTTTTTTTTTAAACTTATTTATTTTCATTTGAAAGGCAGAGAAATAAAGAGAGAGAGAGAGAGAGAGAGAGAGAGAGAGAGAGAGAGAGAGAGACCTTCCATCTACTGATTTACTCCTCAAATGCCTGCAATAGCCACTGCTTGGTCAGACTGAAGCCAGAAGCCAAGAATTCAACCTGGGTCTCCCATGTGGGTGACAGGGAACCAGGCACCTTTGTCATTACCTGCTACCTCTCAATAAGTACATTAACAGGAAGCTTCATCAGAAGTGGAGGCAAGACTTGAACCGGGAACTCAGATATGGAATGTGTGGGTGTTACAAGTGGTGTCTTATGTACTATACCAAATGCCTCACCCCATCCTATCAAATTTTATTTCATAAAATTCATAGATGGGAAATACTAACATCTACATATCAAGAGAGATACCTAAAGGTCCCATTTTAAGAAACTTTAAACTTGCTACAAATGATATACCAATATAAGCACAGGAATTCACAAATAATCTCGAAGGTTTCTATATGAAAGTTGGAGAATATATCGATATTTAACAAGGACATGAACATTTCTGAAAGCAGCACAATAAAATCAATGAGCAATTCAGATCTATGGAAAGGTACATGACTGAAGGCTAAAAGAAAGAAAAATCTTTGATATCACCATTCTAATTAGACTTCAACTTTTCTTTTCACCCCCATCTCATAGTTCAAATTAAATCTTTTGAAAACAAACAAGACTGAGATAGATTCACCTGGAAGGAAAAAAGAAACAGAAAAAGAGGGTACCCAGAGATAATTTATTGAGGATTTTCAAGTATGCCCAGTTTGAGGAAAACAACACTGGCCTGAGCCAAGATTCCTGTGTGCCCAGGTGCCTGACACTGAACAGTTCTATGCACACAACTAAGAAACTCCACATATTTGTTTCTTCAGCAATAAATGATGTAGCTGGACAGTTGAGTCACCAAGAATTCCAAAATTCTAAATATGCATTTACATAGTAGAAGAGTACAGACTATCCCCAAGTTATGATGGTTTAATTTATGATTATTTTTCTCTTTACAATGGTGCAAAAGTAATTTGTTTTCTACAGAAATCATATTTTGATTGTTGAACTTTTCTAGCCCAGCGATATGCAACACAACACTCTCCAGGCAGCAAGTGGCAGCTCCCACTCAGTGGCCCAGTCACAAGGGGACACAGTAGACAGACCACAGTGTACTGTGTTGCTAACTGTGGTGTTTGGTAGTCTACTAGGTGGGTTAAATGCATTTCAACTTAACATAGTTTGTTTACCATGAGTTTATCAGGTCATAACCCTACCACAGTCTAGCAGTATCCATAATGACATCAGCAGCACATTATTTCAAATTAGTTTAGGGGAGTGGACATTTAGCCTAGCAGTTAAGACACCCATATCTCACATCCAGAATGCCTCAGTTTCATTCTCACCTTTGGCTCCTGTCTCCAGTTTCTCACCATTGCAGACCCTGGGCAGCAGTGGTGATAGCTCAAATAAGTGTCCCTGGCCCGGATGTGGGAGACCTGGATCGTGTTCCCAGTTCCCAGCTCCTGGATTCAGTCCTAACCCAGCCTCAGCTGTTGTGAGCAACAGATGGGTACTTTCTGTGTTTGCACACCTCTTTCTCTCTTTCTCCACCCCGCCCCGCCTCCTTCTCTCTATGCCTCTCAAAGAAATAAAAAAACAATAAAGAGTTTTTAAAATGAGTTGGAATACTCTTGGTGACTTAAATTTCAATGAAAAGAAAGATTGAGTACAGCACAATTCTGGCAAATAGTGACTTTTCAGGAAAGTCTTTTAGTAAAAGAAAACTCCTCAGTTTTCTGTTACCTGTGATTTTCAGTAGCTTGGAACCCATGATATATAAGCTAAGAAGCTGTACCACATTTGTGGTGTCTGCCAGTGGGGCTCTCTTTTTCTCTATGTGTGACTATGAGAAATGCAAACACACTATGCTTCTCTGACACTGAATAATAAGAGCAGTAGTCACATACACATACAACTGCTGTTCTAATTGCAACTGGATCTAATGAGTCTGCTTGCTTGGTTTTCCCTGTCTTCCATGAGTTTCCATTTATTCTCCCCCTAATAACTCCTGAGCAGCTGGGAAATCACCAAGCATATCCTGTCAGCAGCCCTTCCACAGGGGTAGCAGAATGTCAGGTGCTCCTCCATGGAGTAAGCAGAGCTCTGCACAAGACCACGAGGAATCCAGAGATTCCATTTCATTCTGAATCTGAAAAGTATTTAGTTCCTTATGCTTCATCACTAGTAAAATAAAAGGGCTTATCAACTGACCTTTAAGGTCTCTCTCTTCATGGTCTAACATTCTCTGATCTGTGTTAACAGCAATAATACATCAGAATTATGGAATGACCTGGATACACATTTGTGATCTTAGAACATCACAGTGATGCTCAGAAAGAATTCTGACCCAGAAGAGACAGGAAAAAAGAACTGGAGGTTTGGAGGGGCAGCATCTCTCTAGTTGAAGAGCTTAAGGTTCTTGATGAGGGATGAAGGGCTTAAGGCCCACTTTCTTCTACAAAATACCTGAAAATGATCACAATTATTTTGACAGCTCCAAGTAACTGGGAGGTAGGTAAAAAAAGAAAGTTCAGGCACAGAATTCCAAACTCCACCAACTCAGCATTCACAGTAATTTGGACATGCGTAGCTGACATTTATTATTAGACTACATAGTCATTCTCAAGCAACTGAGGATAAAACTAATTATAACCATAGTCCTTGAAACAAGACTCATCAGCATGCTTCACGTTTCACTTTCATTTTATTTTTCTGTTGAAAAAGGTAAATCAGAAGTTCTCAGGAAGACTGAACAGTTATTCTACTCCTACCACCCTGTAGATAAGCCTGCCACTAAGAACTCCAATATACACAGGTCCTTCATAAGGTTCAGAGACAAATGGAATTAACAGATGTTTTAGTGCAAAAGAGATTTTAAAATCCATGCACAATTTTTCCATAACACACATTTTCCATGAAACTTCTGGAGACCTCCACATGTTGTTGAAGAATGCTCATCTATTCAAGAAAAAATGCTCTTGAAAACACACTTTAGGAGCGACCGTATTAACTATGTTTTCATGACCCTTTAGAGTTTCTGTACAAAGGGCTTTTACACACAATTCACATGCAATTTGCGGATGAAAAAGTAAGGCACTAACTAGAAATTACACTGTGCACTCATCGGAAGTCTCTCTTTAAGTAATAGTCCCGTTTATATGCACTGTACATAAAAGTGCACTTAAGCATTAAACTTTTTGGTAATTCAATAGGGTCTTCTCTCACTGCTTTGAATTTCTGAAAAGTTACTTCATTAAAAGAGGAAACCACTCACTACGGTCATTTTTGTGAATATCAATCAAGAGACTATGAGAATGAAAAGGCACTATTATCTTCAAGTCTATCTTTAAATTGTTTATACAAGATCATTTCCCTAACCAGCTCCCTTCCCCATCCCAGACAAAGCTACATGAATACAAGAAAGAGAATCAGGACAATTTTGAATTAATATTCATGCTTGGTTCTTTCATCTTTGTTTTTGAATCATGAGAACACATTAGCAACTTTTTTTTAACAACTTAAAGGACCTCCTTTTATGTGCTACTTTCTATGAAAATAATTTTGTGGCCACTTTATTGCATATTCAGTGATGGAATAAAACCCACCTAAAAACTGTTTACAAGTAGCCCATCCCTTCAATTCCAAATGAATTAAGAATTCTAGCCCTTGATTTAAAGCAGTAAACGTAGGAATACACATCAAACTGCTACCTAAATGAACACAAAATCTGCAGTGTAAGTAGGGACACAAGCACACAGAAAAGCTACTAGCTTTTTATCAGAGGCTACCAAATGCACACACGATACAAAAAATGCCAAACCAACACAAAGTCCCCTGCTATGGTATGAATGTGGATCCCAAAAAGCCTATTAGAAACTTAATTCTCAATACAAAAGTGTTAAGTGTTCAGAAGCTGGAGTGCAAAGCTTCCAGAAAACACCTGCAGGACCTCAGCATTTGGTGCTCAGGGCCACCTGTGAACCACCTGGTGCTCAGGCACCTGTTCTGTGCCTCCCGAACAATGCTCCTTGACCCCCAAAGAGCTTGACCCTCAAGCTGCAGCCCCAGAAGGCATCCGCCATACAACGTGGTAGTGTCCGCGTGCTACAAACGCTGTGGGGCAGAGGATGCAGAAGCCGCGGGGCCACAGCAGTCTCTGCCTAGATGTTGGAGATGCATCAGAAAGCCTGAGCACCCAGGCAGAGGCAGAGCCACTGCAGAGTCCCCATGAGGCAATGCCTTGTGAGCTGTGGGAATGGGGCAGCCCCAGAGACCCCAGAACTGTAGGGCCACCAGCACACACTGTATGGGGCTAGCCAGCAAAGCCAAAGGGGCAGGGCTGCCTGAGGCCCTGTAGGCCCAGCCTCCACCCCACTGCCCCACCTGCAGTAGGTGGAGTCAAAGGAAATTACTCTCCAGCTTTACAACCTAATCTTGCTTGCCCCACTAGGTTTCCGGACGTATCTGGGACCAGTTACCCATTTCTTCTTGCCTGTTTCTCACTTCTGAAATGGCAGTGTCTACCCTTGGATTTTCAAAGAAGATAAACTCATTTAGTTTCACAGGCTGCACAGCTGAAGGGGGATTTTCCTCAGGATGAAGCTTGCCTTCTGTCTCACATCCAGTTTAGATGAGACTCTGGGCTTTTCAGTTGGTACTGGAATGATGGGAGACTTTCGGGCAGCGTGGGGGGGGGGGGGGTGGAAGGGGCTGTGGCGCAGCAGATTAAAGCCCTGGCCTGCAGCACCAGTATCCCATATGGGCGGCGGTTTGAGTCCCAGCTGCTCTACTTCTGATCCAGTTCCCTGCTAAATTGCCTGGGAAAGCAGCGGAGGATGGCCCACGTCCTTGGGCTCCAGCACCCACATGGGAGACCCGGAAGAAGCTCCTGGCTCCTGGCTTCAGATCAGCTCAGCTCTGGCTTTTGAAGCCACTTGGGGAGTGAACCAGTGGATGGAAGAGGTTTCTCTCTGTGTCTCTACCTCGCTCTGTAACTCTCTCAAATATATCAAATAAATCTTAAAAAAAAAAAAAAAAAAAAGGCTTTTGGTGCTATTGGGATAGAATGAACAAATTTTGTATGTGAAAAAACATAAGTATGGGGACCAGGAACAGAATGCTACAACTTGAATATTACCCCCAAAAAACCCCTTGTGCTGGACAGTGAATCCCCAATCCATTAGTGTTAAAAAGTGAAACTTTATGAGAGATGATCAGGCCATTAGGGCTCAACCCTCAGAAACGGATTAATGCTGATGACAAAAGGCTATGAGGTCAGCCTCTTGCACTCTTGCCCTTCTTGACTTCCACCATGGGATGATGCAGAAAGCGTCCCAACTTTAAGAAATAAATCCGAGTCCTGGGAGAAATTTCTGGAATTCCACACCCAGGAAGCCCTCCACCCAGAAGTGTCCTGGACAGGGAGAGGAAAGAAAAATGAAGGGCCTATACACGCCCGTAAAAATATCTCATAAGGACTTCTCTCCATTAAAATCTCAATCCACACACTGGCACTGTAGGTGGCATAATAACTTAAGCCTCTGTCTGTGGCACCAGCATCCCATATGAGCACCGGTTCTTGTCCCAGCTACTCCTCTCCCAATCCAGCTCTCTGTTGATGGCCCAGAAAGGCAGTGTAAGATGACCCAAGTGCTTGGGCCCCTGCACCCACGTAGGAGTGGGAAGAAGCTCCTAGTTGCTGGCTTTGGATGGCCCAGCTCCAGCTATTGCAGCTATTTGGGGAGTGAACCAGTGGATGAAAGACCTCTCTCTCTCTCTCCTTTTCTCTGTCTATAATTTTGCATCTCAAATAAATCAATCTTTTTAAAAAAAGAATAAATAAAGATTTATTTATTTATTTGAAAGGTGGAGTTACAGAGAGGCAAAGAGAGAGGTCTTCTATCCGCTGGTTCACTCCCCAGATGGCCACAACAGCCAGAGCTGCACCAATATGAAGCCAGGAGCCAGGAGCTTCTTCTAGGTCTCCCACATGGGTGCTGGGGCCCAAGGACTTGGGCCATCTTCCACTGCTTTCCCAGGCCGTAGCAGAGAGCTCGATTAGAAGTGGAGTAGCCAGGACTCAAACCAGTGCCCATTTGGGATGCCAGCACTGCAGGCGGCGGCTTTACCCACTATGCCACAGTGCTGGCCTCACAAATAAATAAATCTTTACAAAAATAAAATAAGATCTCAATCCAGCTGAAGTGGGCCTTGCTGGATCACTCTAACGACCACAGTTGCTAAACGGTCAGGCTTTCCTGCCTACATTCAGCTCTCCAGGTTAAAACTTATCCTGACCAAGGAAGGTAACTGGGGCATTGCCCTGAAGAGGTGGCAATAACAAACCCTGATACCCACACTGCTTCACTTCATTGCTATTCCAGGAGATCCTGAGGACGCCATGAGACGGCCCCCATGTCTGATCTTATAGACAGTCCCATTATCTTGCCCTGAGCACTCCCAAAGCTGCCACCTCCATATCCAACCAAACCAAAAAGCTTCCCACTTTCCTATGGGACTGTTTTCCTCCAGGGTGATTTTATGAAGTCATTCTCGAATGCCTTTACCTCTGGTGAAGCCGTTCTACTTATTCTGAGCCCTAACACCCAAAGGTGATTTTCATGCTGCTTCTCCTGACCACTGCCCTGCCTCCCTCCCGTCCTGGCCCATGCAGCATTCTCTTGCTGCACATCACTTAGAAGGTACACTCAATCTCAGAGCGCTTTCAACATCTGGGAGAATGAACTAGGTTTAGCTTGAGAAACTTCCCTACTTCAACATCTGTTTTCCATGTGGAACTTCTCTCTGCCTCCTCACTTACTGGACCAAAGCTTGTACTCCTAACTTTCCATCTCCCAATGTGCCCATGCCTTCCAAAAACCAATTTCTACCAATTTCTCTAACCATGAACATTTGCCACAAAAGAACTGTCCCTCTAATACCCCTCCTAGCCAGCTTAAAAACTGCTACTGGGATGCACATGGGGGTAGGAGGACTTGCTACATCCCTCTCTTGACTACCAGGCCCTCTCTAGAGACAGGCAAGACAGCCTAAGTGAAATATCTCATGGCTCTTTTAAGGTCCATGACTCCTTAACAACTATTGTTATTTTTCATTTCTCCTGATCTAGTAACAACTATTGTTTTTATTATATTATTGTTAAGGAGTCAACATGACTGTCATATTATTTTATTATATTATTGTTAAGGAGTCAACATGACTGTCATATTGTCCTTAACAATAACCTTACCAAAGCCAACAGAGCTTAGACCTGTTAACAGCAGAAAAAGAGGGTCTCTGTTCATTTTTAGAAGAATGTTGCTTTTACATGAATCAATCCCGACTTGTCCATGATGCTGCTCGCAAGCTGACAGAGCATCCAGAATTCAACAATGGACACTGGACTCTTGAAACAGCTGGTTCCAAAGCCCTCCTGGCTACCTAGGCTTGTGTCCCTTCTCACTGCCCATAACAAATTTTTCCCTTTTGTTTCTCTAGGGTCATGTACACTTCCGCTATTGATATGGTTCATTCATTCAGTGGTCCAGAACATCACTGAAACCCATGTAGACAATATCCTGCTAAAAGGTGCTCAATTCCAGCTACTGCTCCAGCGAACCCCATACTGGGAGAGGGCAGAACCATTCCCCTAACTATGCCCCTTCTCAGCAGGTAGTAGCCATGGAGACGTCATTGTCTTGCTGTTTTTGTAACATCAAACATTTCTTTTTTCTTTGTTTCTACATATTTTTTTCCTTTCTTTTTTCTATGAATGTTTTAAAATGCTGGATTTGCTAGAACCTATTAAGCCACTACAGCTCATTAGAACTCATTAGGTCAGGTCACTGAGCCTGAACTCCTAGGCCTGATGATGTGCAGATGGATCATTTACATATTACTCAAATGGGAAAGCCCACGCTTGGGACATTCCCAACCACCAAGACAATGCACTGTAAGCTGCACCAAGGAGCCTTTCTCACGTTCCCCACTCACCCTACCAGGGTCCACACTGGGATCTGCACTTAAGAAGGGACTCTGCTTAAGAAGGGACTCCGGGCAACAGTTCTAGTCCCCACTGCTCTGCTTCAAATCCAGCTCCCTGCTAATGCGCCTGGGAGAGCAGTGGATGATGGCCCAAGTGCTTGGGCCTCTGCACCCATATTGGAGACTGGGAAGAAACTCCTGGCTCTTGGCTTCCAATAGGCTCATCTCTGACCATTGTAGCCATCTGGGGAGTGAACCAGCAGATGGAAAATCTCTCTTTCTCTCTAACTCTGGCTTTCAAATAAATAAATAAATAAAATCTTTGAAAGGAAAAGAAAATTGTCTTTAAAAAAAGGAAGAAGAGACTCTGCCTGTTGCTCAAAGGGAATGAAGTCTGATTTCAAACTCCTTTACTCCTGTCCGGGCAGGCTCAACCCCTACTCTCTTTAATCCTCCTAATTCTGTCCTCCCTAAAATAAAAGTCCTTCCTACTTTTAAAAGAGAGAGAGAAATCTGTGTTCCTTATGCACCACTGAGTCTCACGGTTTCCTGGAACAGTCTCACAAAATAGTCTAAGACACTGTGATAATTAAAAGTATGCTATGGTCAAGTAGGACTTGTGTCCTCAAGACCCGGGTTTTAACTGATGTCTTCAAGTTAATGGTTGATGACTAAAGCTGGAGACCCCGGCTCACCATGGGATTGTTCCTCCACGTCCACCATGACCAACTTCTACCAGACACCAGACCATGAGGCTGCCAGGCCCGGAAGTGTAACCTCCAAACTGCGAGCTAAAATCAACCTTTTCTTTCCCAAGGAGCTCCTCTTGGAATGTTTACAGTAATGGAAACCAGACGAATACAAAACAGTTTACAAAGCTGTGACAGAACTCAATAAATTAGCCCCATGATAAATGCATCAGAAAATACAACACCATAATTTAAGAAACAAAAATGAGACCAAGACTAATTTAAAAATTTCCACAATACAGGAAGTACCATTCTACATTATCAATATGCAAAAAAAATATTTAAATATATGTGGCAGAAAGCAAATATTTCCAACAACCCTTCCTTCAGAATTTCATGGGGCTGAAAAGAACACAGATGAAACATAACAGCTAATTCCTCTTTTCTGGCCTAATGTTCTACTAAGAATATACGAAAATAATTTACAGTTCTTTAACTTCAAAACTAAGAAATAAAGAATGCTGTGAGTGGAATTTATCATTCTAAATTTAAATGAACTTATAAAATATCATTATAAAGCTGACAAAAATAATGCATCCCACAGTACATTATAGACTTAAAATATTTTGCTTACAAAGTTAATTATTTCAAATTAACCTATCCAAGATAGAATACAGATAATTCATGGTTGTATTTTTCTTAAGTTTGCATTCTTTCTCACAATAAAAAAAAGAAAGCAAACCAACAAAAATTACTGCAATGAAAACTTCTCATTCAACACTCTAAAAAAATAGTTTAAAAAAATTAACTCTTAAAATTTGACTTCTAAATGGCTTCACTATTTAAATTTTCCTGAATTCTGAAAACGTCCATTTTACTACTGACATATAAACTTCTTGCAGAATAAAATAAAGTTTAAAAATAATCTATTCTTTTTTCTGTATACTTAATAAGATTTTGCAACATTGATAAATTAAGGACAGATTTTTTTTGGGGGGGGGTTGTAAAGACCATAAAAAGAAGTTCATTTCTGTTCTTTTCATCTATTTTTTCTTTCTAATTTCACTAAGATTCAAAATGGAAATAATACATAAAGCAAAATGCCAATTTAAGTTATAAAAAAGAAATGCACATCCATTTGCCTTTGTTTCTGTAAATAAAGGCTAAACACTAAAATTTTAATGAAGTTCCCTCAGGTTATTGGAATTATGAATGAATTCTTTTGTCTCTTAAAAATTCTCTGATCGGCCGGCGCCGTGGCTCAACAGGCTAATCCTCCGCCTTGCGGCGCCGGCACACCGGGTTCTAGTCCCGGTCGGGGCGCCGGATTCTGTCCCGGTTGCCCCTCTTCCAGGCCAGCCCTCTGCTGTGGCCCGGGAGTGCAGTGGAGGATGGCCCAGGTGCTTGGGCCCTGCACCCCATGGGGAGACCAGGAAAAGCACCTGGCTCCTGGCTCCTGCCATCGGATGAGCGCGGTGCGCCAGCCGCAGCGCGCCATCCGCGGCGGCCATTGGAGGGTGAACCAACGGCAAAAGGAAGACCTTTCTGTCTGTCTCTCTCTCTCTCACTGTCCACTCTGCCTGTCAAAAATAAAAAAAAATAAAAAAAATAAAAAAATTCTCTGATCACAAACTACTCTTAAGTTTGTATAACATCAATTAGTTATGCTGATACTCATTGCTTCATAGCTAAATGGAAATTTTTTATTCAATGTTTAGAAAAGAAGGAATGATGGAAATCTCATAAGGCCAACTCATTGTTATGCAGAAGGAACAATGTATACATTTATTTGAAACTTTCTATTTAATCTACACTCAAAGAACTAGCAAGAACTGATGTTACCAATGAAAAAAAAACAATTAATACTGTCTAGAATGCTTTTCAGTAGAATATCTTAAAACAATTTAGGATTTTCTTGAATTAATTTCTTTTCTTTCTCCAGATTAAAGATATGTGTGTGTGCATTTATATATACACATATATACAATACAAACTCATATATACAATACAAACTCATATATATATAATATAAACTCAAATTCAATGAAATTATTTAAATACAGAGACCAGAAACCACAGCAGAAAAGGTAATACGTTTTCTTTTTAACAATGATAACTAAATTCACCAGAATATTCCATTTCCTGACTATTTTTACTTAATTGAGTTTTGCTGCCTTGATGTTCATAGTCTCTGAATAAAATGAATTAATGCTGGAAATATTTGGCTGCCTCTTAAAACCATTTCAACATATTTTGCATGAGGGAAATAACAATGCCTGTTATAAACATCATGTCTTATAATAAGGCTAAACTTACTTTTCTTAGTGGCGATCTCAAAAGGGAGTCCCTTAGAAATTTATGTCACCTCTATCTTTTATTTTCTAAATTAGTGTTACAGAAAATCTTAGATCTATTTTGTTTTCAACTAAGAAGTCTCTGAACAGGAAGATGAAGTTACTAATTCACTGTTAGTAAGGTAACATTTTTACAGAAGTTGTAGTTTATCAAATAATTAAACAGTGGGTGGGTCTGTCTTTTTCAAAATATCTTACTGCACACTAGGCACTTTCATTATACTTGTAACTCTAAAAAAGGAGCATGATCGTCATTTTAACAGCACCAACAGAGGCTAAGTGGCTATTTAACTTACCAGAGGTCATCCAAGTCATTCTGAGGTCCAGATTTGAACATAGGTCTACACTCATTCAAACTCGGGGAAAGTACATAGCTTCTCTACCTTCCTGGCTGAACACTCACAGCGTGGTTTCATGAAAGTCTCTGAAGTGATCCCCTCCCTCATCAAACACAGGCTCAAAGGTAAACTTAAACAAACATATTTATGAAGCCCAAAATGAGTTATCTCTACTATTCTCTCCCAATAATATAATCAATAATTAATATTTTTCAACCCATGGAAATAACCTCAATTTTCATTAAATTAAAGTTTAAAAAAGAAAACACTTTCAGTGATCTGTCTAAAGGAGGCAGGTGTTTTTATAAATCAAAAGAGAAGTCTTATTTATTCATTGTAACACACCTTTCTGAATAAAGATCAAATCTACATTGTGAAAAAACTGAAGTCAGAAAGAGTCCCTCAATTTCTACATATTTAATAACAGTAAACTCTTCCTAGTGAATGGAGGTTTTCAATACTAAATTACTAAAGCAATTATAAGACCAATCCTTTTTTTTTCTTTTAAAGATTTATTTCATTTATTTGAAAGGCAGAGCAAGAGGGAGAGTGAGAGAGATCTTCCATCTCCTTGTTCACTCATCAAATGGCTCCAAGCGTTGGAACTGGGCCAGGCCATGACCAGGAGTCTACAGCCACATTTGCATCTCCCACATGAGTGGCAGAGGCCCAAGTACTTGGGCCATCTTCCGCTGCCTTCCCAGGCACATCAGCAGGAGGCCGGATCAGATGCAGAGTATCCAGGATTGGAACAGGCGCTCAGATGTAGGATGCTGGCATCCCAGGCAGCCACTTAGCAGTCTGGGACACAACACTGGCAAGACCAGCCATTTTTAAGTTGGTGGTGAATATGACTGCTTTTTCTACACCCTGCAAGCCATTACAGAGCCAAGATGGACCCACAGAATGGTATTCGGGGCACAGTGCTTACAATGACGAGAGCCAGGGGAGAGGGCTGCCTGCAGCACACACTCAAGCACAACCTAACGTCTTCAGCTCACACCATCAGCGATCCCGAACCTCTCGGCATGCCTGCAGGAAGAGGGTGCTATGCTAAGTCAGGGAGGAACTCGATTTACTGTCAGTATACTTACATTTGAATCCCTTCTGTATGTTGTTACCTTGGTCATTTTGGAAGCACAACCTCTCTTTTATTCTTTTAACCCATAAGGTTGAGCATAAGGGCCTAATTCCTAATTCAGTGTAGGACACACAGCAGGTACTCAATGAATTTCTGATAAATTTAAAACAAGAAAAGAGGGGTGGGCATTTGGGCTAGCAGCTGGAACACCACTTGTGGTGCCCATAAGAGAATGCCTGAGTACAAGTCCCAACTCCATTCTCCATTCCAGTTTCCTGCTAATACAGCAGCAGCTGATGGCCCGAGGAGTTGGGCCCCTGCATTCTATGTGAGAAACCCAGGTTGAGTTCCCAGCTCCTGGTTTCGGCCTCCCGGTCACAGCTACTGAGGTTCGCTCTCTCACTCTCGCTCTTGCTCTCTCTCTCTCTCTTTCTCTTCCTCTCCTTCTTTGTCTCTTTTCTTTTCATGTAAAATTAAATGAAATAAAGCAAGAGAAGAACAGAATCTCTCAGCTCCAACTCAGCTCCCCCAGAATGGATGATGAAAAAGTACAAGAAATGCACCATTGCAACATTCCAAAGACAGAAACAGAGTGCAGGCCCCTGCCGCAGTGGCAAATGCCTGACGTCTGGGGAAAACCAGCTCAAGTGAAAAACAAGGCCACCTGGCAGCAGGAGGAGGGCCACACTGAATCGAGGGTCTCTGGGGTGGACCAGACACTCCGGGAAGTCAGAGATGACCCAATTTTGCTTGATGACAAAAAAAGAATGCCGGCTTCACTGATTTGCTATTGGATGAGTCACGAGGGTGGGTAACCTCAAAAACTATGTGAGCCAGTGGAAAAATCTCAGTAATTAATGGATGCTGTAGAGCTTTAATTTAAAAATTCCTTACTCTGAATGTTTTGTCAGCTTTGTGTATCTACAGTGACTGTCACATCCTCCCATGAAAGCTCCGTGGCCTTATTTCCGAAGGCTGGAACTCTGGCCGAGTTCCATCACTGTAAATCCCAGGCAGGGAGTGAAATACTGTGGGGCGGTTAAACTTGCTTCTGGACATCAAATCTCTGAAGCATGCCTGGAGAACAAGTTCAGTTTTATGGCCAGCCCTGGTCTCTGGGTTTTCCACAGGCCAAATTCCTCGTACTACACTGCAGTGAAACTCAACTTACACAGACCCTAGCCACACAAACTTCACTCTGGATCTCAGGGAGGAACAAATGGCCACTGGACTAGGCTGGCCTTCCCTATATGGCCGGAGAAAAACCAGGACATCCTGGTCAAAGTGGCTTGCATCACAGACTGGTGACCGAAGCACCTGTCACTAGGCACAAGGCAAGGATGTGCAAAGCCTGTTCACACTGATGGGCAAATGACTGTGGAGGGAAACAGACAGCCAGGTAATGGTCTCGCCCTTACCACAGTCACCTACTCTTCATACCAACTTGATAAGAAAGATGGGACTCTTTCGGGGGCTGGCACTATGGTGCAGCAGGTTAACGCCCTGGTCTGAGGTGCCAGCATCCCATATGGGAGCTGATTCTAGTCCCGGCTGCTTCTCTTCCAATCCAGCTCTCTGCTATGGCCTGGGAAAGTAGTAGTGGAAGATGGCCCAAGTCCTTGGGCCCCTGCGCCCATGTGGGAGATGGGGAGGAGGTTCCTGATCCTGGCCTCAGATCAGCACAGCTCTGGCTGTTGCAGCCAATTGGGGAGTGAACCAGCTGATGGAAGACCTCTCTCCCTCTCTCTCTCTCTCTCTCTCTCTCTGCCTCTCCTCTCTGTGTAACTCTTGACTTTCAAGTAAATAAACAAATCTTTAAAAAAAGAAAAGAAAAGAAAAGAAAGAAATATGGAACTCTTTAAAGGAAGCTCAGAAAGTTTCAGCAATTAGCTTTCAGGACATAAAACTAAACAGGGCAGCTGGCGCCACAGCTCAATAGGCTAATCTCCGCCTGTGGCACCAGCACACTGGGTTCTAGTCCTGGTCGGGGTGCCAGATTCTGTCCCAGTTGCTCCTCTTCCAGTCCAGCTCTCTGCTGTGGCCCGGGAAGGCAGTGGAGGATGGCCCAAGTGCTTGGGCCCTGCACCCACATGGGAGACCAGGAGGAAGCACCTGGCTCCTGGCTTCAGATCAGCGCAGTGGGCCGGCCGCAGCGGCCATCGGAGGGTGAACCAACAGAAAAGGAAGACCTTTCTCTCTGTCTCTCTCTCTCACTGTCCACTCTGCCTGTCAAAAAATAATAAATAAATAAATAAACAAACTAAACAGGCCAGAGCTATGAGGCAGTCTGACATGGATTACAGAACAGAGTTCAGTAGAAAACTTAAATAACATCTTGTCTACTAAGTAAAGTGCTTAAAACCGAAGCTAGCACTATACAGATGTAAAAATGGGCCACAAACAGATGAACTAAAAATAAATAGAAACTCCCTTAAAACTGAACAGCTTAAAAAACTTTTGGGAGGAATCTTATGTATTCTTTTTTCTAAGTAATTCAAGCAAGGTTATTCTGCTTTTAAGTCCATAACAAAATTAGAAACATTAAGTAATATTAAGGAAGAGAAGAGAGAATTACTACAGTTAAGAAGCTGACAACAACAAATTCTATTAAAAAATCACTTTTAGAGAACTAATTTTAAAGACACATTGGTTGGGGCCGGCACTATGGTGCAGTATCTTAAAGCCCTGGCCTGAAGCACCGGCATCCCATATGGGAGCTGGTTCTAGTCCCAGCTGCCCCTCTTCCAATTCAGCTCTCTGCTATGGCCTGGGAAAGCAGAACATGGCCCAAGTCTTTGGGCCCCTGCACCCACATGGGAGCCCCAGAAGAAGCTCCTGGCTCCTGGCTTTGGATTGGCGCAGCTCCAGCCGTTGTGGCCATCTGGGGAGTGAGCCAGCAGATGGAAGACCTCTCTCTCTCTGTCTCTGCCTCTCTCTGTAACTCTGTCTTTCAAATAAATAAAATAAATCTTTTTTAAAAAATAAATAAAGACACACTGGTTTGGGACTATTGAGTGTATAGGCAAACTGCTTTCTAAATAATGGCCATATATATTTTTTAGGCAACACAATTTCATTTAGTCATTTTAGAAAGGTAATTCTTTAAAATATAGAACAAAATAATTACCAGCAGATGGAAGACCTCTCTTTGCCTCTCAAATAAATAAATAAATCCTTTTTAAAAAGCACAAAAGTTGAAAGTTAACAAACAAATAAGTAACTCAGAAAAAAAGAGTCACAAAATAATCAGTGTTTATGTGTTTGTTGCTTGAAGGCACTGAGTTTGGGTGTAATTTGTTACGCAGCAATAGGTAACTAATACAGTGACCTTTTCAGGAAAATGCCTTTCTAAGTAGCTGAAATCTGAGCAGACATCTCAATAAAGAACCAGTGACTCACAGATCTCAAAAAAGAGCATTCAGACAAGAGAACAGACTGAGAAGGGTACGGGCATAGAATGTTCCTGAAACAGCTTAAAGGCTCACATGGCTGGAACTTATTCTTTACACCAAAACGGTAAGAGAAGAGTTGGTGCTTCTTTCGAAGAGAGATGGGAAATAACATTATTTCTATTTTACAAAGATTAAGCTTTGTAAATCACTGGGCTATTATGGGGGAGAAAAGGGTAGGAGGAAACTTGGCAGCCTCCTGGATTACTCTAGGCGAGAGCTGATGCCTGTTTTTTTCTTTTCTTTTCTTCTTTTTAGAAACCTTTTATTTAATGAGTGAAAATTTTATAAGTACAACTTTAGGAATACATTGATTCTTCCACAATACCCGCCCTCCCACCCCCACTCCCACCCTACTTCCTCCTCCCTCTCTCATCCCCAGTCCCATTCTCCATTAAGATTAGTTTTCAATTAACTTTATACACAGAAGACCAACTCTATGTAAGTAAAGACTTCAACAATTTGCACACACACACAACTATAAAAAACTGTTTGAGAACAAGTTTTACAGTTAACTCTCATAATACAATTCATTGAGGACAGAGGCCCTGCATATGGAGTTAGTGCACAGTGACTCCTGTTGTTAATTTAACAATTAACACCCTTATGTATGTCGTCAGTGATCACTCCGGGCTGATTTTCACTACCTCACACCAGGATGCTAATACTGTGTCTATGAATTTTACAATGAACATTACATGAACACAACTATATGAGAAACTTATCAACAAAGCCTACATCATGCCAACAGATTCTGACTTTGCAGCAACCCAATTAACACTGACCTAGGCAGAGGGGAAATTAGATACAATCTAGTGAGATATAATTCAAAACTCAAGACATAACTATGCTAGCTGAAAGTTATAACTTCTCATAATTAAAATGCTGTGGGGCCTAGACGTAAGACTTTTCCCTTTATAAAATTAAGTATTCAGTAGAAACAGCACACTTTTAAAATAAGTGTTTTAAGCAATCAACTAGTAAAGTTTTTAAAAAGTACTAAAACAAAGAAAGCTCAAAAATAAAGCCAGATTTTCTATTCATATCAACCTATTTCAAAAGGATTGAAGTTAATGAGATGAAATATTTCTTTAAGATAGAGAACAAATACACTGATAAGTAGCAGAGTATTCTCTGGGTTCACAGAGCATTTAGAGTTTAATTTATTAAGTCATCACAAGAATCTACATGTCCCTACTCTGAACATTTCCCAAGCAGGCACTGTTCACAAAAAGTACTTGAATAATCAAGTTTTCTTTTTTTTAAACATGTCTTTTCTTACTGCTTCTTTTATTATATGCACAAAAAAAGCATGTCGAGACAACTCACAGAAATACACATTTGCAAATAAGTCTACATTTGTGTACCTAGAGAACAGCTTTCAATGTCTGGCAAAAATTTAAAATCTCAATTTTTAAACTGACATGAAACATTGAGTACAAAGCAAGAATGTCAAAAACTTGCTATAAGAAGTATTTTATTTAAAAAGGCCAATACCACAGCTGGCAAAGCCACCACCTGCAGCACCAGCATCCCATACAGGCACCAGGTTGAGTCCTGGAAGCTCTACTTCTGATCCAGCTCCCTGCTAACGGCCTGGGAAAGAAGCAGAAGATGGTGCAGGTACTTGGGCCCCTACATCCATGAGGCAGACCCAGAAGAAACGTCCGGCTCCTGCCTTTGGCCTGGCCCATGCCCAGCTGATGTGGCAGCCATTTGGGGAGTGAACCAGTGGATGGAAGATCTCTCTCCGTCTCCCTCTCTCTCTCTCTCTGTAACTCTGCCTTTCAAGTAAATAAAAATAAATCGTTGGGGGGAAAAAAAGGCCAATATAATAATGACTTTGCACACACAAACACCCTACATTGAAAATTCAAGTTGCAATTTTATAACCTCAAATATTTCCACAACTTACCAAGCAAGCCTCCGAGTGAATTGAAAGTAACCACTCTCATAAGATGTCTGATCTACTTCTGTCACTTTTTTGGGTGTGGGGAGGGTTTCTGAGCAGTTCCCCTCTATAGGAATCACCGTGTTCCTAAATCAGTATATATGAAATACATAAAACTTGCATAACTTAAACAAAATTTAAAAAAATAAAGTCACAAAAAGAACAAAAAATAAAACTTCACAGGAATACACACACTATTGTTGAAAAGAGCACTCAGTATGAAGAGTAAAATCTTGAATGAAAAATATGTCACTAAGTACAGCTTATTCTTTTTTTTTTTTTTTTTACAGGCAGAGTTAGACAGTGAGAGAGAGAGAGAGAGAGAGGTCTTCCTTTTTCCGTTGCTTCACCCCCCCAAATGGCTACTAAGGCCAGCGTGCTGCGCCGATCGCTGCGCCGATCCAAAGCCAGGAGCCAGTTGCTTCCTCCTGGTCTCCCATGTGGGTGCAGGGCCCAAGCACTTGGGCCATCCTCCACTGCCTTCCTGGGCCACAGCAGAGAGCTGGCCTGGAAGAGAAGCAACTGGGACTAGAACCCGGTGTGCCGGCGCCGCAGGTGGAGGATTAGCCTAGTGAGCACAGGCCAGCTTATTACTTCTTTTTTTTTTATTTTTTTAATAAAGCTTTTATTTAAAGAATATAAATTTCCAAAATACAGCTTATGGATTACAATGGCTTCCCCCCACCTAAGCTTATTACTTCTGAACACAAATACTTTCAGGGTCTCTCGCAATTACTGATAGGACTCACCTATTAATTTTTTGACCTAAGAAGATCTTCACTTTTATTCCTAAGTAATTTAGGACACAGCTCTTTTTAAAAGTTAAGTTAGACACATTTTTGTTACACAAGTATGTTAGTAGGTAATTTTTATATCATGGGGCCAGCACTGTGGTAAAGCTGTTGTTTTTGACACCAGTACACCATTTCCTAGCTACTCCACTTCTGATTCAACTCCTTGCTAATCTGCCAGTGAAGGCAGAAGATGACCCAAGTACTTGAGCCTCTGCTACGCTGGTGGGAGGCCAGGATGGAGTCTCTGACTTCAATCTGGCCCAGTCAGCAGATGGGTCCTGTCTCTCACTCTCTGTTTCTGTCTCCTTCAACTAAATAAATCTTAAAAAAAAAAAAAGTCATAATTTTAGGCTACAGTTTGTCAGCATACAAGGTTCAATTATCATGTTAGAAAATGATCTTTTTATTGACAAATTCTAAGAATTTTACAGCATTTTTGTCACTTCATATAACAAGGCAAAACTATATCCTGAAATTTAGTGAAAGGGGTGGTTATCTGGGGTAGTGCTTAGGACACCTGTTGGAACACCAACATCCCATAATTGAATGTGTGGGTTTGCTTCCTTGCTCTGCTTCTCAATCCAGCTTCCTGCTAATACAGACTCTGTTAAAAAGTGGGTGATTGGGGCCAGGACTGTGGCGCAGTGGGTTAAAGCCCTGGCCTGAGGCGCCATCCCATAAGGGCACCGGTTCTAGTCCCGGCTGCTCTTCTTCCAATCCAGCTCTCTGTGATGGCCTGGGAAAGCAGCAAGATGGCCCACGTTCTTGGGCCCCTGCATCCACGTGGGAGGCCTGGAGGAAGCTCCTGGATCCTGGCTGTTGTGGCCACCTGGAGAGTGGATCAGCAGATGGAAGACCTCTCTCTCTTTCTCTACTTTTCTTTGTAGCTCTGTCTTTCTTAAAAAAAAAAGAAAGAAAGAAAGAAAGAAAGCAGGTGATGGCTCAAAATGTTGGGTCCCTGCCACTCACACGGGAGACCTAGATTGAGTTCCTAGTTCCCAGCTCTAGCCTGACTCTTGCAGGCATTTAGGAAGTGAACTAGCAGATGGGAGATCGTTCTCTCTCTCTCTCCTGAGTGTGTGTGTGTGTGTGTGTGTATGTGTATGTGTCCTTCTCTCCCTCTCTCTGCCTTTCAAATATAAAAAATGCATATGAATAAAGTGCTAAAGATACTTTCATCCCTATTCACTTAAGCTACCACCTTGGAATTTAAAAATCACACTTTAGCCTAGAAATAATCTCAGGGCCAGTTCAACTACCTACCAGATATTTGCTTTAACTCCATTATATTCCTTTCAAATGCTCAGATAACTGAGTATAAACTCTGACTCCTTCCTGTAAGAGACAGCATTTCCCAACTTAGCAGGAGACAGTTAACAAAAGGCAATCGCTGAGCCTACAATAGTAACTTCTAAATGACTTTACAAGACCCCATTTACAGTTTACAAACAAGAAAAGAATGCACCAAGTGAACATGAATGCTGGCTATGGAGACGAGACAAGCCAGCTTGTGTTGAGGCAGTCCCACAAGCAACGCATCCCCGACCCCCTGGCTGAGTACCATAAATGCTTGTATTTGGAACATGTAAGTTTTGTTTTATTTTGGGTCATAATTTTAAATTTGTATTAATAATAAAACAGTGATTACAGATAGAACACATGAGGATATTAAATAGCACCAGTAGAGGGATAAGAATAAAACAGTAATTTCACAAATGCACTCAAAATAGTCCTTAAATTGCGTTATCTTACTTAAAATAGTCAAACACTTCATGAGATTGCTAGTCCCTTTTTAACGAAAAAAGCCAAAGTAACTAGTGCATTCAGTGGCAGTAACTAATATTATCCAAATGTCCATGAACAAAATGGATACACTGTGGCAGACGTCATCTATAACTACATGTAACAGTTATGCAAAAGACACCAGACCTAAGAGTACACAAAGCAACTTCACAAACTTCATGCAAAATAGAAGTAAGAGATAAATTTACTTTATGCAAAAAAAGTCTATGCATTTTGCAAAGCATTCAAAAAGTTCTTGGAAAATGTGTATTATGAAAAAAATTACACATGGATCTCAAGAAAATTTTGCACCAAAATAATTTTTTTTATAATTCCATTTTCCATGAACTTGTTAAAGTACCCTTGTATATGGTGTCACTTATGTAAAAACAGGTCAAACCATTTCACACGGTGGTTATTACTGTCTAACAGAAATACACTCTGAAGCACAGGTAATTTTTAAATTTCTAGTAGTCACTTTTACAAAATAGGAAGGTGGGGCTGGCGCTGTGGCACAGTGGGTAAAGTCGCCACCTCCAGTGCCAGCATCCCATATGGGCATCAGTTCAAGTCCCGGCTGCTCCACTTCCAATCCAGCTCTCTGCTATGGCCTGGGAAAGCAGTGGAAGATGGCCCAAGTCCTTGGGACCCTACACCTGCGTGGGAGACCAGCAACAAGCTCCTGGCTTCAGATCAGAGCAGCTCTGGTTGTTGTGACCACCTAGGGAATGAACCAGTGGATGGAAGACCTCTCTCTCTCTCTCTCTCTCTCTCTCTCTCTGCCTCTTTTGCTCTCTGTGTAACTCTGACTTTCAAACAAATAAATAAATCTTTTAAAAAAAATAAAATAGAAAGCTTATGTATGCCAAAATATCTTACACAAGACAACAGCTAAATTGAAATGTAGTCCCACCAAAACAATAACTAATTTTAGGTGATTGAATCTTTCTTATCATTTAGATAAACTGTAAGAACTAGAAAATTTTTTAAGTTATAAGAACTCTGTATATTAGATCTAAAAGTAATTTTTCTTCAGTTTAAAACCTATAATATTTAATTTTATACTGCACTTAACATATATCTGTTCCAAAATCTAATATAAAGTGATTTTGAGTCTGTCCAAATTTGTTACCTTAGATAAATAATTCACACAAAAATGGTGTCACTTAAAATGAAGAAAGGTAAAAAGTCTATAGATCATGAGTACCAATTTTAAAATTCATCTTTACAATTAATTTTATATTACTGTTGATGATACAGTAATGTGAAACTGTCTCTCACACAGCACTACTTTTCAATCACATTCATGGGTTTGTGGATACTTAGGTTGTCTGCATTTCTTAGCTACTGTAAACAGTGCCACAATAAACATGACAGTACAGATGTCTCTTCAAGAGACTGCTTTCATTTTCTTTGAACACGTACACTTGGAGCAAGTAACTGTATTTCTGATGTTTTGAGGACACCCCACACTGTTCTCCACAATGGCTGCATTAATTTGCATCCCCACCAGCCGCGTGCAGATTCAGTTCCCAGGTCACACTAGCTGCATTGCTAAGTGCCACTGCTACATGTGACCAGTGGCTCCCCTAGAGGACAGCACAGTTAAGAAGTCGTTCCATCTTTCTCTCACTGTCCTCACTGATCACTAAAGAAGCTACTCCAAAGAAGTTCAAACTCAAGCGCTAACAGAGGCCAGGCAAAAAAACCCATAACAATCACAGTAGGAATTGTGGCCAGCTGAATCCCTGTGCTCCATTCTAGACGGGCAGCCAGTCATTCACCACACAGAAATACAGGATAGCACATTCCCAACAAAATTAGAAATCTGGATGCTTATGGAAAATTTTTCTTTTTCCATGTAGACTCTACCGTGAAATTTTTCACAGCAGTGTATGGACCAAACCAAAACATACCCATATGCTGCACCCTGGGCTCTAAGAACTTTCTTTCCTGCTTGACCAATCAATGATTTATTGAAAGGAGTGATTTGACTTCCACTTCTGGAAGCCAGGAAAATCTTTACAGCTGGAGAAATCCCATGAACAGTGAACTTCAAAGCCTCTCCGTGAAAACAAGGTCAAGTGAAAGACACTACCAAGAGGTGACTATTCAGGCTTCTGCTGACAGTTAGCAGGATCCCAGCATGAGCTCAACCATGTGGACATCTCAGCATGCAGAGTCTCGTAAGGAATCAGGTCCAGGGGAGGACTGCCCAGGCCCCTGTCTCTGGATCGCAGACAAAGTGTCTAAGATAACAGCAAAGGTGGTGACGCCGAGCTCCCACAGCAGCTGTCACCCTGACTACCCAGGGACCCAGTCCCTCAGGAGCCTACCTGGCTCTCCAGGGCCTATGAGATCTATGAAGGAGCAAGGCCATCAGGACAGACTGGGCCAAGCTGCAGAGGTAATGCGGGGGTGAGCATCTTGGGCAGCCATCAGCCCCTTCCACGGACACGGCGGACAGACATGGCAAGGGGGACAGGGTGGCAGTGGACTCCACCCAGGCCAGTTCTTAAAGTCCTGGTGAGTCACCATCTGAGTGCGTTCTCACCTATCAGTGGAATCTGAAGAGAACAGGGTTCCCTCAGGGGAGGCAAAGCTGGACACTCTGCTGGGGCTGCTATTAAAACTTCATTTTAGTTCCAGGATGTGGGAGCCTTTGAAATGTGGCAGTATATTAGAAGGATCCCAAGTCAGAACTCAAGCAACTTAAGCATCGATCCCAAATGTTTGGCCTGCTGTGGGATTTCTGCTTCCCCAAACTTAAAATGGTAATAATACAGAACATACTACATTATACATAGTATGTTCTCAGGATCAAATTACATCATGAATACAAATGATAGCAATTTCAAAAAGTAAAGTTCTCATATCACTGCAGTATGTTTCTTGTGATTTAGTGAATTATAGGAATGCCTTTTATTAAACACTACTTAAGTCTCTAATGAGGACAGTTAGGGCTTTTAGGGGAATAGCAGCAAGCCCTGATTACCCCCACAACAAACTCAGTCACCTGCATCCATGTCAAGAGGGTTCATGGAGCAGAACCAGGGGAGGTCAGATTCGGAGATGAACTCGAAAGGACCTCAGAAGGAGGAATTTGCTCTCCAGCAGTGGTTCTTAACCTTTCTCAGGACACTGATGCTTTGAGAATCTGATTAAATCTATGGCTCCTGTCTTGGAAAAAGGCACAGATATTTTCAGAAGGTTCATGGACCCTCATGGATTTCAAATGGAAAATGCCACCCTTCAGGGAGGGAGGGTGACAGGCTACACACTCAGTGTGGTCTCAGGCAAGGACTTGTTGCTGTAGGAGGAAGCCTTGAGAGCTGCTGGAGGCCAACAGTGAAAACAGGGCAGATTTTCTTTATAAAGGCTCAGCCTCCATTCAACATATTGTTACTGTGGGCCCTCAGAGGAAGACTAGCTAAAGGGTCTCACTTGCACTCGCAAACACCATCATTCTAGCTAACTAGTACCTGCCGCCTCCTTGTACCATTTCAGTAGCAGAGAACACCCTCTAGTTAAGTCCATATGTGCCCTGTTCAAACTCACAGACTACAAGGCATGTGAAGAAAATACAAAATGTTAAGCCTCCCCAAGAACTACCCTGCATGTTATCAATACATTATGAAAAGGTAGAGAAATGTCCCCCTTTGGGCTTTTGGAACAGAGAACAGAGTCACATGTTACTAGGAACTTAAGGTATGCATATGAATGTCACCAAGACTAGAAGTCCAAAGCCAATAAGAACAGTGTTCGGCGTGGCAGCAACCTAGCAAACGCACAGAGCAATGGGACAGGAGGGGACACAGGAAGTACACAGCAACTTCTCACCGACAAGAGCAGAACTCCTCTCGACACTTCAGTGGAATAAGACCTCAAACACAGCTTGACAAAACATTCTCTACTCACTTCCCAATCCAATCTCCTAGAGAAATATGCCTTAGACAGTAAAACGGAAGTCAAATGGAAACAGAAACAGTCCAACGTACTTCCAATGCCTAGATTATGTTTAGGAAAATGAGGACATTCCATGAATTTGAAATTACAAATTTCAGAATATTTAGTGGCTTCTTATGATATGCTCTTATATTCTGTTTCTTATTCTATCTCAAAAAGTACTCCGATAATGCAATCTAAACTTGACTTTAAAAGCACAGAATACAGTGAAATTACCAGCCATGCAATTAATGTTCTTTAAGTCAAAGATATCTTTTTAAGACCAACCAAGTTGAAAAAATAATGGTAAAATGTAGATAATTCTGGGGTTTTGAGTCGATGTGCCTCTACAGTAAACAGGATTTATTTTTCACATTCTAACAAGAGTAATCTTTGACATTAATACAATTTCACTTGCTTTACAGCATGCCAAACTCTAAATAGAAAATAAAGTCCTTTTGAAAATTCCATCTAAGGGGCTAGTGTTGTGACACAGCCTACTAAGCCACCAGCATCCCATATGAGTGCCAGCTCCAGATACTCCATTTCCCATCTGGCTCCCTGCTAATGTGCCCGGGAAGATAGCGCAAGTTGGTCCAAGCGTTTGGGCTTCTGTGGCCCACGTGGGAAACCTGGATGAAGCTCCAGGCTCCTGGCTTCCATGAGCCCAACCCCAGCCACTGCAGTCATTTGGCGAGTGAACCAGCAGATGGAAGCTTTCTTTGTAACTCTGCCTTTCAAATAAATATATAAATCTAAAAAATAACAAAATTTTAAAATTTCTAAAACAAATCCTTCTGTTTACTAAAGCACTAAGATACTACTTTATCGGGGCCAAAATTATAAATTTCATAACATCAAATCTCAGTAAAGTTAAACTGGTTAATTTGCTCTATTCAAATCAAATTAATAAAATTACTAACTATCCCATTTTAATCTATGCTTATAATATTTAGCCATACAACCAAATAGCTATGTCAAGAGACATAAACAATATCAAAGCTCTCAAGTATTCTGATTTGCAGATTTCTTTTTTTTGGTGTTTGTCACAAAAATTCCAATTAAAGGGCGTATTATGAATGGGATGTGTACTGGAAAATACGTTTAATTCTTCTAAAGTGATTTTTTAACCTACTTACTCTAAAAGACAAGCAAATGCTATAATTCAAATGTCCTAGAATGCCTGGCCCTCAGGATGACAATACATCTCTTACTTTTCTGTTCACTATCCATCATACTCTGACATTTTATATACAAAAAATAAGTAAGGCGATACTTTTTAAAATGCCATACTGTTACAGAAAGCAACGTGTTTCCTGCCCATGTCCCTCCAGGCTGCAAGTCTACTTAGCGAAGCTTATTAGTGAAGGGCAATGACTGGCACGTCTTCTGTACAAGCACTCACCGGCCAAGCAAAACAAAGAACACAAATATGTCACCCAGAAATGCACGGCGTTGTTTAAGAACTGCAATGCCCATTTCTGCTCAGAGAGGAGGGTGCTGCTGATCAACAAAGGCAGCACGGGGCTGTAGAGGAACCTACCGTGTGTTGGAAGTTAGGTTATGTGAACTCCAGGCTTAGCTCAAGACTCAGGGGAAGTGATTTATCCATCGAGACTCATGGGAAGTGATTTATCCACCCAGGAACACAGTTTGCTAACTGTAAACGTCAGTGCTTGTACCAGATTTTCTCAGTCAATCCATGCAGACATGCAGGTACTCCTCATCTAATTTTTTTTTTTAATTTATTTATTTGAAAGGCAGAGCTACAGAGAGGCGGAGGCGGAGAGAGAGAGAGGTCTTCCATTCACAAGTTCACTCCCAATGGCCACAATGGCCAGACTGTGCCGATCCCAAGCCAGGAGCCAGGAGTTTCTTCCAGGTCTCCCACACAGGCACAGGAGCCCAAGCACTTGAGCTATCCTCCACTGCCTTCCCAGGCCATACCAGAGAGCTGGATCAGGAGTGCAGCAGCTGGGACCTGAACCGACATTCGTATGTGTAGTGGCACTGCAGGCAGCAGCTTTACCAGCTGTGCCACAGCGCCAGCCCCTCATCGCCTGATTTCATACCACACCCATGCAAAATCTGTACAGCTAGTATGAGTTACCAAATATTCATTTGTCCCTTTTATTAAATTTCTTAAAAAGGAATTTTATACCACTACTTTGTAAATGAAAGATCTGATTTAAGGCCGGCGCCGTGGCTCAACAGGCTAATCCTCCGCCTTGCGGCGCCGGCACACCGGGTTCTAGTCCCGGTCGGGGCGCCGGATTCTGTCCCGGTTGCCCCTCTTCCAGGCCAGCCCTCTGCTGTGGCCCGGGAGTGCAGTGGAGGATGGCCCAAGTGCTTGGGCCCTGCACCCCATGGGAGACCAGGAGAAGCACCTAGCACCTGGCTCCTGCCATCGGATGAGCGCGGTGCGCCGGCCGCAGCGCGCCGACCGCGGCAGCCATTGGAGGGTGAACCAACGGCAAAGGGAGACCTTTCTCTCTGTCTCTCTCTCTCACTGTCCACTCTGCCTGTCAAAAAAAAAAAAAATCTGATTTATACAGCATTAGTAGATGGCAATTAATTAATTATTTAATTTAAAATCACATAAAGCAACAAAGTAATACTAATTCTAGCTAGCATGCCATTGGCTGCCTAGCGTTTGCTCTCTTTGAAGAAACAGACAACCACATGTATGAGAAAGACTGTAGCATCAGAGTTTCTCCTTGACCTGGGAATAAAGCAGTGACAGAGAATTACATTATGTGATTTGACTTTATTTCCAGGAGCCTCCTAAAACCAACTCCAGTGTCAACCAAATCACCTTTCAGACCAGCAGCAAATGCACTGCACCCTAGAAATGCTGCATTAAATAACCACATCTGTTATTTTCAATTCTAAATCTCATCTTGAATCATATGATCCACCTAACCCATTTTCTCAAAACCAGTAATACAGGCATGAGGCACACAAGAATAACTTAGAGAGCAATGGTGTACTGTGGAAACAACACGGCTACTATCACAGAAGGGTTCTAATCTCAGTTGCATTTCATCTTAACACTGACAAGTTAATTAACTTCTCTAAAGCCTCAGATTGTTCATTCAGGTTAAAGAGCTAGTGTCATTGTCAGGTGGCATTATGCATGGGAATATGCTTAGCATAATAACTGAATATGACAGGTACTCAATAAATGTTATATATTAATAATTTATTTTCTTCTAATAAATAAATTTCCCAAATCCTATCAAGATAAACTCACTCCATGTAATAATGGCTGTAAAGGAAAACAGAGCATACCATTTTTTTCTTTTATAATAAAGTTACATTATAGACAACTTTCACTTCTAAACAAAGCTACAAAAACCACAAATCACTTACCGGCAAGAGGAGCAAAAATATTTTGCCCTCAATGATAAAACAAGAACACTTGGTTGTCAACATAAAAAAAACAGCAACTCTTAGTTGCTTTCATGTAAAGCATTTTCAGAGTTTTTTTCCTTTCCAAAAAGGGGTCAAAAGGATAGAAATGATAGAGTGAGAGTGCCTTAAATAAAAACCAAGCTGGGCCTACAGCTCTGAAAAGGGCCACATTTAGGACACAGCTCAAAACACCATTATCTACTAAATGTGGTAAAGGATGTGCAAACTAAAAAGAAAGCACAATACTAATCCAACAGGAGTCCCGGTCACCTAACAGATGGCAGCAGCAGTATATATGCTGCGGGATGTGTGCAGGTCTCTGTAGACACATTATTTTTAATCCATACGAGTGTGTAAGACAGACAACAGTATCCCTAGTTCAAATACAAAGAAAGTGAAATTCAGAAAGCTAACACTGCCTGCTCAAGGTCACCTTCCCACAGGTGCATTCAGTCTGCACCTGAGGCCCAAATCCACTCTCGCCTTCGCTATTCCTTGCTGCCTTCTTTTCAGGACATAAAGGTCTGAACAAGAATCCTCCTTGATGTTCTGAAAAGCCATCAGCTGAGATCAGTCCCACTTTCTTGCCTTTCCCTCTCTGTGGTTTCTCCTCAGTCCTTTGCTTTTCATCCATGCTATCACCTGTCAGTGTTCAGTTCTCCAACTCCCAATCACCTATTCTGTAAGTCACTGACACTCCGGCTCATGCCCACGCCCTGTAAGAAACTGTCCTTGTTAAAACAAGATCACGAGAGTTAAATTAAAGCTCCCAGATAACAAGACATTCTCTTCCAGGGTCAATTAACATTTACTCACATTCCAGACCGGCAAGTTCCACTTTACAGAAAGGACTGGGTGTGTATGTGGCAGGGCGGGGGAACAGAAAGTATGGATCAGTTCTAGATTCTTGTGCAGACCACGTACATTTATCTGAACACTTCACTGAGTCAACATTTCAGCAAGTATCTGGAAGTGTTTATCTTTTATTCTAGTAATGAATTGACATACAAAAAATACTACTGAAACAGTATTGTTAATAGACAATGTCTCATTGATGTTTGTTACATCCTAACTTTGCACTTGAATATGAGATCCCTTATCATGCATTGCCCACACTCATGATCTGAATTACCAAGGGGGTGGCGCTATGGCACAGTGGGTTAACACCCTGGCCTCAATCGCTGGCATCCCATATGGGTGCCAGTTCAAGATCCGGCTGCTCCACTTCCGATCCAGCTCTCTGCTATGACCAAAGACAGCAGTAGAAGATGGTCCAAGTCCTTGGGCTCCTGCACCCACGTGGGAGACCCAGAAGCAGCTCCTGGCTCCTGGCTTTGGATTGGCGCAGCTCCGGCCATCGCAGCCATCAAGGGAGTGAACCAGCAGATGGAAGACCTCTCTCTCTGCCTCTCCTTATCTCTCTGTAACTCTTTCAAATAAATAAATAAATCTCTAAAAAAAATAAATTACCAAGGTTGTGAGCCACTCTATTGTACATGAGCTTCCCTAATAGCAAGCTTCCCCCTTCTAAGTCTTGTACACCAGCCAACACTACGGATCCTACAACCTATCATATGTATTACTACCCTGATTATCACACATGAAGAAACTGAGTTGCAGAGAAGTGCAATCACTTGCCCAAGATCACAGCTAGCAAAAAATCTCCATATCCCATATTCATTACACCTCACTGATCATAATATAGAAGCATATTCATAGAGGAAACACTACATAGGTACAGGCCTCCTGTTTACTAGTCCTGGGTGCAGCCACTCGGCCCAGCAGTTAGACCTCTGTTTGGGATGATCTGTCCCGTATCGTCAGAAAGCCTGGGTTTCGGGCCTGCCTCTGGCTCCCTGCCTCGTTCCAGCTCCCTGCTAATAAGTGACCTGTGAGGCAGAAGTAGCTGGGCTCCTGCCACCCACAGGGCGACCTGGATTGAGAGCCCAGCTCTGGGTGCAGTCCTAACCACTGAGGGCATGAGGAATGAACCTTAGACGGGGAGCGCTCTCTGTGACGCAAATAATTAATTTTCACAAAGAGCCTAGTCCTCAGCTGAAGGAGACTTTTTCTGAAAACAGATTGAGGAAAGAAGGAATCTAAGAAAAACCAAGACAACAAGATGTGTTCATGTTGAGACTAGTGGGCCACCCTAAGGGTTAGGGGAGCACAGTGCACTTAAATAACAAATATAATCCCTTGAAGCACCAACTTTTTAAAAATTTTTCAATAAATGTAATACACTTACCTGAAATGGAAGCATAGAAAACATTACACAAACCTTTTCTTGGTGTTTTCTATTATTTGGAAGACCAGAGGCATCCCAATATTGTAACACAGTGTTTATTTGCCTCTCTTCTACATGCCTTTTTAAAAAATTCAAATAGAGGGACCGGTGCTGTGGAGAAGTAGGTTAAGCACTGGCTTAATTAAGCTGTGGCCCCAGCATTCCTTAAGGGCAAAGGTCCGAGTCCCAGCTACTCTACTTCCTATCCAGCTCCCTGCTAATGTACCTGGGAAAGTAGCAGAAGACGGCCCAAGACCTTGGGTCCCTGCATGCATGTGGGAGACATGGAAGAGGCTCATGGCTTCAGACTGGTACAGCTCTGGCCGTTGCGGTCATTTAGGGAGTGAACCAGCAGATGGAAGACCTCTTTCTGTCTGTAATTCTGCCTCTCAGTAAATAAATGGCTTTTTTAAAACAATTTAAATAGCTACATATTGTTCCCAGATCTTATTGCACACACTATTGCTTCGCAGTCGCACCTTCTTCCAATCTGCATGATCCAGAGAGAGTTAATCAGTAATCATACACTGAACTGAAATGTCCAGGAAGGTCTCTTCTCCAGGGTAACATGCACTGGAATTAGGCCTGCTTATCTATTTTCCTTCACATTCAGTTAGGTACAATAAAGGGTAGTGGCTAACTATAAAAGCAAATTCTGCCACATTTACAATTTTACCCTGAAATAAAAACATGGTAAGAGGGAGATGCGGGTATGTTACCTCAAACAGGATGAGAATTACAGCTAATCTCTAATGAGAAGTACCTACTATATGCCAGGGGTATGCTAAGACCTCTACAAGCATTATCTTATTTAATCCTCACATCACCCCTATCCAATGGGTCTTTCTAAGCTGTTTAATAAGCAAAATGAGGCAGGGCTGGTTTTGTGATACAGCAAGTTAAGCTGCTGCCTGTGACGCCAGCATCCCATGTGGGTGCCAGTTCAAGTCTCAGCTGCTCCACTTCCAATCCAGCTCTTTACTAATGCACCTGGGAAAGCAACGGAAGGTGGTCCAAGTGCTTGGGCCCCTGCCACCCACACGGGAGAACCAGATGAAGCTCCTGGCTCCTGGCTTTGGCATGACCCATCCCTGGTCATCATGGCCATATAGGGAGTGAACCAGTAGATGGAAGATCAATTCTCCCTCTCCCTCTTTCTTCCCCCTCCCGTCCCCTCTCCTTCTCTCTAACTCTTTCAAATATAATAAATCTTTGAAAAGAAAGAAAGAAAGAAGGAGGCGCATGTTCACCCAGGAAGTTGCAGAACTAGAATGTGAATCACAGTGCAGACACTAGTCTGCCTTTCATCACATGCCCAGGATGAAAGACTCACATGTCTTTGAGGCCAACTCAAGTCAATGGGAGAAGTGGCTCTGTTTAAAGATCATGCAGCTGTGATTCTCAACCAGTGTAGCAACTGGAAACCACCTGGAGAACTTTAAGGTCTACTGAGGGCTGGGTTCTACCCCTAGAGACTGGGACCTAACTAGTCTGCGAGCCAGCCATGCCAGTGGCTCTAACAGGCAGTTCAGGCTGAGAACCACTGCCTATAGACACACAGAATGGTGCACAGCTCAGTTAAAGGATTTTTTTTTAAAGTTTAAATGTTAAGTAAATACTGGGCTGACCAAAGGTTGTTGTTCCTACCTCTCCCACCAGTATGTGACCTCTGCCCCAGTCCTCAGTATAATTAGGGTGCCGGCTTGGGAGCTGCATATAGATGACTGACAGACAAATGCACATTGTTTCTAGTGCAGGGAGGGTTGCCTAGTCTATAAACTCTCCCAGCACCTTTATGAGGCTGTTTTACAACAAAATGCACTTGGGATTAGAAGTAGCCTACTTGCAAAGGAATCTTTATAGCATCACCAATTCTTAAACTGAAGATGACCCAATTATGCTCACTTAACAAATAGGTACCATCAGATTACAGAACCAAACTACTATAATGTTTTCAGGGCTCGTTTTTTTTTAGAGGTCACTCATAACTAACTCATCCCAATTCAAGCCCAGTCCAGAGATTCTACCTAATAAGCCATAGGAGTGAAGAAGCTGATTCCCTAAAATTCAGTTGATAAGGCAGTCATTTGTCACTGGAAAAAGAAAGCAAAAGCTACTCACCATCCAAAAATATTCACTAAATGGGCTGTAGATGTAAAGTTCAAAATAAAGGCTACAAAAGTCAAGTGGATCCATTAAAAAAAAAACTTTAGCTGCTTTTGAAATGCTTCATGCATAGTCATATTTAAGTGTTGTAGCATCACAATTCAAGAGAAAATGGCAAAAAAGTAAATTAAGAAATAAACTTTAAGTCTACTCATTCAAGTTAGGTAGAACATTTCCATCTCCTGCTGTGGGCAAAATTGTGCATTTTCATGATCCTGTGTTACCATTTGCTACCCTTCTCCTCCAATACCACCACCAAAAGAAGGCAAATTAAGGGAGATAAGAAACTGATAGTGATTTTCAAAATGGAATACTTCAAATAAAAGCCATCATTCAGAAATCAGGGGCTCTGGCAACAAGTTCTAGCATCGGCAGCTGAGGCAAAGGAGCTCCTCCAGCCAAATATTTTATTGTTGCTGCTGTCTGGTCTAGTTTTCGAACAGCAGAGACTCAGAAGCGAAGCCTCAGAGAACAGACCAGTGGTGTCTTGGACGAATTTTCTCTCCTTGACTCAGATTATTTTTGTTTGTTGCTGGAATAAATATGCACTCCCCCAGGAGTCACTGTGAGACAGCGGGCAATGCTGAGGGTGGGGTGGAGGAAATGCAGTCCCTGCCCCCATGGGACTCCTAAACCAAGGCCCACGATCTCAAGGAACCAGCTATCTTGCAAGCCCCTCACAGCCCCACCGTGCAACCCAGTGCTGCTTCCCTACTATTACACAGCAAAATTTTCCCTTGGCCTAATTGAACTGAACTTGACAGGAAAGCTGCTGCTATTTCTTTAAATAAGTAGATAAATGCCACTCTTTTCAAACCAACCATAACATGTGGGTAGATAGCAACAAGTTGAATGAAAAAAATATCTCGAGCCTAAAAGTGTACCAAAACAGGTTTTTCCTTTTGAACTAAGCCCAGCCACTTATTTTCACAGCCTCTGGCCATGCAGCCTCAGCCAAAAATACTTTTCTTTCTTCTAAGTTGGGAAGAACAAGCAAGACGAAGCAATCAGCTGTATATCATTTTCTCTCATCTTAAATTTTTTTTTACTAGAAAACAGAATAGCTGGAGCAACAAAAGGCATCTGTTTTATATCTCCATACACACACACACACACACACACACACACAGAAACATCCCTCCAGGTTCTGTCTGTCCTGTTACATGAAATAAGGTATATTTGTATTATCAGCAGGGACTGTCGACATTTGATTGCTTACCGCTTTTTGTTCGGGGTCCAGGAGAGAGCTTTGTAAGTTGAAAACTAACCACAAGTACAGGCAAAAGCTTTCGGAAAAAGCATGTATAGGATGATTATGTCCTCAAACACACCACATGGTGCTTACTGTGCAATCATGCCTCAAGCATTTGCGAGATTTACATTAAATGAGATTATAAATAGGATATACAATTTCAGTCTTTCTACAGGTTTTATTCAAAGTGTGTTTGCTGTGCCTAGCAAACTGACAAATTCTGTTTGTCCTCTTCCACCGCCCAAGGCTGAGTAAAATGTGTGTTTGTGCACACACACACACACACACACACACACCATTCTGTGATGAAAAGAAAGCTACCAAGGAAGACAAATAAACCTTAAACAAAAAAATACCTGCCAAGAGTGTGAACAGTTAAATAGTGTGGACTTTTCCAACACACCCAACGTGGCGAAATCATCCTATTAAAATAACAGAATTAAAAACTCGCAGGTCTAGGTTCCATTTCACTGGGCATTTAGTTTGGACTTCTGGGTCATGGCTTCAGTATGTCCCTGAAAATCAGCACAGTTTGGAACGTCTCTGCCCAACTTTCCATTTCCTACGGCGGCTGACAAAGTGAACTGCAAAGCAGCTAACCCAGAACCCCCCACCCCCACTCCTCCAGAACCATGCCCCTCCGGGATGGGGTGGCAGATGGGGCGCGAGGCTACCAGTCTGCGCGTCCGGACTGCAGCTGAGCCTTTGACAAGCGCTCGGGAGAAGGACCCCGCGCGCAGCTGCCCTCCTAACGCTCAGCGGGAAGACGGGCAGGTGTCCCCGATTCCAAACGCAACTGCAGGGTGGCAGCGGGAGGATGGGAACGCCAGCTCCCCGGACGCTCCCGAGGGCCAGCAGCCCTGCGTCGCTCGCCTCCCGCGTCCCTGAAGGTCAGCCGTGGCGCCCACATGGCCAAGGCTAGCCCAAAGCCACTTTTCCACCCGCGACGGATGCGCGGGGCGAAGTTGGCCCGGGGCCGCGCGTGTCCCGTTAGCCGTACCTTGCAGTTGGGCGGACAGGGACTCCTGGTGCTGCTGGTACTTGAGCGCCACCGCCTCGGCTTTCCGCAGCTGCGTCTGCAGCTCGTAGTAGAGCATCGCGCCGTAGAGAAAGCCAAACACCACGGTGAGCAGCAGCAGCGTCTGGAAGATCCGCTTCTGCTTGCGGGAACACATCCCGTTCCCCATAGTCCCGTCTGCACCGCGCGCCGCGGTCGCCGCCGCCGCCGCCCCTCGGCCCGAGCGAGAGCCTCAGCAGCGGCCACCGCAGGAGGTGGCCGGACGCAGCATGAGGAGGAGACGCGAGACACAAAAGCGGGGCCGGAGGGGAAGTGGCGCCCGCTCAGCCCCCGCGCGCCGCCGGGCGCGCAGCCATCGACGCCGCCAAACTTCTGCAAGGCGCGCTCCCCCCGAGTACCCGGCCCCGCGAGGGGCCCCTCCGCATACTTCGGAGCGGCTGCCCTCCGGCCGGTGCCCAAACGCCGCTGCCCGGGTGCCTCCTCCCCACTTTTTGGCCCGGCGGCTCTCGCGGTCCCGCCCCGGCCGCCTCCCGCCCCCTCGCGGCGGCTCCCCTGAACGACTTTGCGGCCACCCAAAAGAGGGGGTGCGCGCCTAACAAAGGGGCCCCGGCGGCGCCCCGCGCGCGGCCTGCCGGGCGGGCGGTGGGTGGGGGCCGGCTGACCCTGCGGGCTCGGGGGCGGCGGGCCGGTGTCACTGACGGGGCTGCCTGGACTTCGGCCTCCGCCGCCTCCCACCCCACTTACGTGTCACCCACGGCCCCGCTCCTCTGGCCAACGGGATTCCGGGAGGAAGTCCCACTCGGGCTCCCTTGCTCATTGGGCCGGTCCGAGCCGCCGCTCCCTCCCTTCGGAGAGGCAGTGCCGGGCTCGATTGGATGCCCGCTTTGTCCGTCCGACCCCGGGACCGCGCCTTCCCTCGCAGCGCGGGGGCCGGCCCGGGGCTCCGTGGGCAGCGCGGCCGCCTGGCGCCCGGGTGCGCCCACGTGGAGCCCGGGCGGGTGGGGAGAGGCGGAGGAGCGAGGGGCGGAGAGCTCGGGGTGGCCGGGGACGGGGCGGGCTGAGGCCGGGTGAGGTTCTTGAGCACGTGTGTGTTGAGTGAGCGTTTGGGACCCCGCGCTCAGGACGCACGTGGGCACAGGAGAGCAGTGTCTATGCAGACCAGGGAGTGGATGGCAGCGACCTCGCGTCTTTTCCTATGCAGCCCACTGATGCGGCAGACGCGCGCGCTGGCCGTGCACTCCGCAGTGTCTCCCAGACGGAACCCAAGCGCCTGCTATGCCCCCCGGGTCCTGCGCTGTCCAACCTGCTCCGCCTGGGCGCCTGTGTGCCCACAGATGGCACCCGGCGAGTCTGAAGACTTTAAGCGCGCCCGGCTTACTGCGCAGCAGCTGTCCACGTGGGCTGGGGAAATCAGTTTCCCTTTGGCACAGGGGAAAGAAATGATCTCATGTTTTTCTCCTGGCTGCGAATAGAATAGAAACAAATCTTAGAGGCTGAAATGAATTTTGTCATATGTGTAAGTTTTGTGTGGTGGCGCAAAAAAAAAAAAAATCAGTTTTATTTCGAAATTGCATTTTAAAGGTCAACAAAGCTTTCCTGTGTTAAAAAAAATCAGGTAAAACAAACGTGATACACAAACCTCTTCAAAAGCTGTGCAGTGCATTTGTTCTATGTACTTGAGGGGCAGAAGTTGAAGTTATGCAGCAGTGAAGATTTGTTTTCTGCCCTTGACCTGAATTCTAAGGAAAGCAGATGACTTTTCAAATGCCTCAGTAGTGTGGTGGAATTGGTTGCAATCTGCATAATTTTTATGTTTCTAACTGGATTTATTCATCACCATGGTTAAGGGGCAATGAGTGTTCAAAACAAGGGGCAGGGGCCAGCGCTGTGGCCATGTGGGTGCCGATTCTAGTCCCAGCTGCTCCTCTTCCAACCCAGCTCTCTGTTATGGCCTGGGAAAGCAGTAAAAGAATGGCCCAAGTCCTTGGGTCCCTGAACCCGCCTGGTAGACCGGAAGAAGCTCCTGGCCCCTGGCTTTGGATCCCCGCAGCCCCAGCCATTGCTGCCAATTAGGGAGTGAACAATTAAATGGAAGACCTCTCTTTCTTTCTCTCTCCTCTCCTCTCTCTGTGTAACTCTGACTTTCAAATACATAAATAAATCTTAAAAGGGGGGGGGGGGCAGATCTAGTTAGCCAAATATAGCATGAAGATAGTCCCTGGCCCGGAATTGTTTTAGATGGACTCAAGTCACAGGTTGCTAAAAGCCATCAAATAAACCAAATTTACAAGGAAGCAGGCTTGTGATATTTATACTACTATGGAAATTAACCACCTGTCATGTACTTTTTGCTAATGAATAGCTTACATTGTATGGTTCCAAATGTTTCCATTTACAAATACACTCTCATTTGTCACAGGCAGGGTAAGTAGTGGACCTACAGATTGGTAAGTAAAGAAATAGTTCAGCCAAGTGACTATAATAGCTCAAGATCTTCCAGGTGTTACAGAAAGTCAGTTCCTCCAGGCCTGCCATGGGGAGCAGCAGGTTAATCCATTGCTTACAATGTTTATGTTCCATATCAGAGCACCTGTTGGAGTTCTGGCTGCTCAGCTTCTGATCCAGCTCCCTGCTGATGCACCTGAGGAAGCCCCTGGAAGATTGTCCAAGTACTGGGCCCCAGAGACCCACATGGGTCGAGATCTGGACTCCTTGCTTCGGTTTTGGCCATTTGGGGAGAGTAAAGATCTGTTTCTGTCTCTCCTTCGTTTCTATCACTCTGCCTTTCAAATAAATAAAATACTTTTTTTTTTTTAAGAAAAAGTTTTTCAGGAGGATTAGAATCCAGATCAGAATCCTGCTCTTTCTATCTTTTTCTCTGTAGAAACCAGATTCTCCTTCTACTTAAACAGGTTATAGTAAGTGGGTGTATCTGATCCCTTCAAATGAAAACAAAATTTTAAAAGTAAAACCACTCAAGAGGCTTTGGAGTTTTGTTGTATAAATATTTTATACGCTTAGTTTTAATTGTAACTACCATGGTTTAAATTGACTTATTTCAGTTTGACTCTTAACAATTGAGGCTGGGAGGCCAGTGCTGCGGCCTAGGGGTAAGCCACAACCTGCAGTGTCAGCATCCCATATGAGTGCTGGTTCAAGTCCTGCCTGCTCCACTACTAATCCAGCTCCCTGCTAACAGCCTAGGAAAGCAGCAGAAGATGGCCCAAGTGCTTGGGCCCCTGCACCCACATGGGAGACCTGGATGGAGCACCTGGCTCCTGACTTCAGATCTCAGTTCCAGCCTTTGCAGCCATTTGAGGAGTGCACCAGTAAATGAAGGATCTTTCTCCCTACCGACCCCCCCCCCACCCTGTAATTTTGCCTTTCAAATAAATAAATATATATATTTTTGTTAAAAAAGAGGAAAGGGCCGGCGCTGCGGCTCCCTAGGCTAATCCTCCTCCTGCGGTGCCGGCACCCCAGGTTCTGGTCCCGGTTGGGGCGCCGGATTCTGTCCCAGTTGCTCCTCTTCCAGGCCAGCTCTCTGCTGTGGCCCGGGAGTGCAGTGGAGGATGGCCCAAGTGCTTGGGCCCTGCACCCTTGTGGGAAACCCAGAAGAAGCTCCTGGCTCCTGGCTTCGGATTGGCGCAGTGCGCCAGCCGTGGCGGCCATTTGGGGGTGAACCAACGGAGGGAAGACCTTTCTCTCTGTCTCTCTCTCTCTCACACTGTCTAACTCTGCCTGTCAAAAAAAAAAAAAAAAAAGAGGGAAGGAAATGCAACCTATATATGATGGGACAAATGTCTTCTTTAAAAAAATAAACTGAGGGGCTGGTGCTGTGGCACAGTGAATTAATCCTCCACCTGCGGCACTGGCCTCCTATATGAGTGCTGGTTCTAGTCCGGTTGCTCCTCTTCCTATCCAGCTCTCTGCTGTGACCTGGGAAAGCAGTAGAAGATGGCCCAAGCACTTGGGCCTCTGCACCCACGTGGGAGACCTGGAAGAAGCTCCTGGCTCCTGGCTTCAGATTCGCTCAGCTCCAGCCGTTGTGGCCATTTGGGGAGTGACTCAGTGGATGGAAGACCTCTCTCTCTGTCTCTGCCTCTTACTGTCTGTAACTCTACCTCTCAAATAAATAAAATCTTTAAAAAAAATAAATGGAGACTGGGTAATTATTAGAATCCTTTGAGAATTCTTCATGGCTAATAACTCCTTACTATTGTCAGTGTAAAACTTGCTGAATAAACTCTCCCTCCAGAAACACTGCTGAAAACCGCTCTGGAGGAGATTGAAACTCATGGTAACAATCCTGGCCTGTACTTAAACAGAAAATTGTCCTCACTATAAAAGAAAAGGAAACTGTACAGAAAAATTGGAAAAATCATTGCTCATATATTACACAGTATGCAGTATTTAGTTGCATCTCAGAATCTCTGAAAAATTCTCATGCTTCTTGAATATATGATTACTCATTTTAAACCTCTGATTCCAGACACCAAAGGTGTTCTTTGCCTAAAGCTGCTGGCTGACTACAGAATATAATAAATGTATGCCATAAAGTGCAACTCAATATTTTAGTCATAAAATTTGAGAGAGCAAAAATTATTACCTGAACTTATCCGTTATTTCAAATTCAAGAAGGGTCTGCGGAAGTACATAAAATCACTAATGGCAATGTCTTCATAACATTACATTTCCAAGGTGAAGTATGCTGCCAGTTTCTTGAAAATATCAGTGCAGGGCTTTTGAGCTGCCAACATGGGGAAGCTATCCAGGGCCTATAAATTCAAATTACATAACATTGCCTTTGGGCAGGGATTGTAATATATGAGCTATTTATACTGTTCTTGAAAAGTCTTTAGTTATTTTTTTATTTTTGTTTCTTTACAATTTTAAACATAGTATTATATAATTGTATTTCTATATATCATATATTTAACAATGTATATATAACTGAAAATTGCAAATCCTGAGGCATTTCACTGATTTTTGTGTTTTAATTCTAAAGTAAGAAGAAGTTAAAAAGATGCTCAAAGTTTTATATTTGGAAATGTCTAAGATAACATTAGGGAGACTTAGCATTCTCTCCAGCTTAAGTGAATTTGTCATTTTAATCAAATTTGCTCTTTTTCTTTTTCCTTTTTGTTTTTAAATATTTATTTGCAAGTTAGTATTACAGAGAGGGAAAGACAGAGAGACAAGAGAAATCTCCCATCCACTAACAGGAGCTTCATCAGGTCTCCCACGTGGATGACAAGGGCCTTAAACACTTGGGCCATCTTGCTTTGCTTTCCCCAGGTCATTTGCAAAGAGCTGGATTGGAACTGGAGTAGCTGGGACAAGAACTGGAGTTATAGGCTCTGGCTTAACCCACCACGCCACAATGCCACCCCCAAATCTGTTAATTTTCAAAATCAGAGAGTTGAGAGAAATAGGTGAAGTGCAATCTGTAAAGACAGATGATTCTAAATAATGTTTAGGATCAGAGAGTAAATACTTTCTATTGCCGGAAGTTTTCCATATAGTTTTCTTTACTACAAATGGGAGTCATTTTTTTTTTAACTTACAAGCAAAATCAACACTTAAGGTGATGCATGTTAAAAAAATAAAATTTAAAATGGCTTTTCAGTATTAATAAACCACAACGGTAAGACTTTTCATTTGACAACTACTGAAACCAATGATCCTTTGCCCTCTGCCAGAACCTTCTGTCTTTACCTCTTTTCCTTTGTGCCAGTTCACCCCTCTGCTCTCTCTAATTAACACTGGCTTCATGATTGCCACCTTTCCCTGACTTGCTCAGAGCAATGAGGCAAGGGAAGATACACATGTGCTATTCTGTGTTTTTGAGGCTTCTATAAGCAGTGTTCTGAAACGCCTTTCTCACAAGCTTTTGCTAATGACCTGGGAGTAATTGTTAGCAGATTAACAAAGTAGGAAACAAGCCTGTGGCTGATGTCATAACTGAGTAATTGAGCCCTACTCCGCTCAACTTGTCATGGTGTTTTGCTTCTGTCGCTAAGCTGCCACATTTTCAACTATTTAAGTGCCTAAAAAGGGCAAAGCAGAAAGCAAATGATTACGTCTTATCTGCAAGCTGCTTTTCAATAAAAGAAAACTCACTGTCAACATCACCAATAAATACCTTGGAACACACACTATTTGAGAATGAGGGAAATGATGTAGAAGACCCTATTTGCCCCAAGCTGTAAAGAAAGAGGAACTGTAACCACGTTACAAAGCAGACCATCCGGCATAGATTATACTCTTCTAAAATCCAAGGCAGCACCCAAAATCATTACAAATTTTTTTTGCTTAATGTTTATTAAAGCTAGTATATAATAAACACACATATTAATTTTAGAAAATTTAGTCTCTTTTAATGTATATGAGCTAAAAAGTGAAGCAAACTTCCCAAATCTTCTATCGGCTCATTCAGAGACTTCTGCTGAGCAGAGACCAGGGGAATGGCCAGTAAAGCATGATGCTTTTAGTGTCTCTGTCCAAAAATTGTGTAGTTTATTGGATTCTTAGTTAATTGATTTATCCATGAACGTTCACAGAATTGCTATAATAATTTTAATATATTATATAATATATATTTGTAGTAATTTTTTATTTGTCATGAGATGAGATTGGTCATATTTAGGATGTGTACAATTCCAAGTCTTGGGTCAGAAATTCAACATTTAATTTTAGAACTACTCCTAGGGGAAATTATAATCTGCTTCGTAAACATTCTTTATGCTATAGTTTCCAGGAATATGATGAGTCCAACAAAAGGACTACCAATATTTTAACTTAGAAATGATGTAGACTAATTTTTAAATAAAATACTGGGGCCGGCACTGTGGCATAGTGGGTAAAGCCGCCACCTGCAGTGTTGGCATCCGATATGGGCGCCGGTTCGAGTCCTGGCTGCTCCACTTCCGATCCAGCTCTCTGCTATGTCCTGGGAAAGCAGAAGATGGCCCAAGTCCTTGGGTCCCTGCACCCACGTGGGAGACCCAGAAGATGCTCCTGGCTTCAGATCGGCACAGCTCCAGCCATTGTGGCCATCTGGGGAGTGAACCAGTGGATGGAAGACCTCTCTCTGTACCTCTTCTTCTTTGTAACTCTGCATTTCAAAATAAATAAATAAATCTTTTAAAAAATTAAATAAATAAAAAATAGTAAAAATCCAATTATCACATTTCAAATAAAAAATGATAAGAAGTGAGGTATCATTGCCCAAATTAAAACTGTGAAATAGAAACATTTGTCTTGGATCACTATTCTCCTTCCCATACTCATCTGTAGTTCAACTCTTCAACTCCTGGTGTCAATATCTTAGAAATCCCATTTGATTCTCTGGAGTCCTTCACTATGACTGCGCCTGTATCCTCCAGCCTCCCCTCCTAGCCACCCACATACACGAACACTGGACTTTCCTTCTTAGAAACAAAGGAGGCTGGTCCAAAATGATCCTCCCACAATCTTCCCTTCCTGTCATTTTCTTATCTTCAAGAAACCACTTAATCAAAGGAAAACCAACTGGATATATAAATTAATAGGAAGATATTAAAAATGCATTATTAGCTTATTATATCTCCCCAGCCTTTTATGGGGAAAAGTGTTACATCAAGGACTGAACTCTGATGCAATCCTGGAGAGCCTGGTGAGCAGACAAGCAATAATTGTGGATAGGACTCGACGTTTATACTATTTAGTCCCTGATTTTCCTGTTCAATTGTCAAGATGCTTGGGATTGTTTAAAACATGACTCAAGATGTGTAGTGTGTTGGAGCTGGCAGTGTGGTGTACACTTTAAGTGTACAAATATATAATATCGAATTTTCAAATAACAATAATTATTATCTAATCCTGCCTAGTTCATAGAAAATCAACCCACAGTGCTCAAACCAAAACTTCAGACTTTGGTTGTTTTTTTTTTTTTTTTAAGATTTATTTTATTTATTTGAAAGACAAAGTTACAGAGAGAGGTAGAGACAGAGAGAGGTATTCCATCTGCTAGTTCACTCCCCAGATGGCTGCAGTGGCTGGAGCTATGCCATTCCGAAGCCAGGAGCCAGGAGCATCTTCTGGGTCTCCACATGGGTGCAGGGACCCAAGGACTTGGGCCATCTTCTACTGCTTTCCCAGGCCATAGCAGAGAGCTGGATCAGAAAAGGAGCAGCCAGGACTCGAACCAGCACCCATATCGGATGCTGGCACTTCAGGCCACGGCTTCAATCCCGCTCCACCACAGCACCAGCCCTGAGACTTTGGATATAACTAAATGCTGTTGCTGTTCTTTTCACTGTCCTCCTAAAATTGTACATACATTTCAAAGAAACTACATCTGATTTTTTAAAAAATTAAGCTACAGGGACCAGCATTGTGGCATAGCAGGCCAGACAGCCACCTGTGAGGCTGGCATCACAAACAGGTCCTGGCTGCTCCACTTCCAATCCAGCTCCCTGCTGATGGCCTAGGAAAATCAGCCGAAGATGTCCCTAGTGATTGGGCCCCTACACCAAAAAAAACAGCAACATGGAATGATGTAGGCAGGCAGACACTCACTGCCCTGGATTTCCTTGTTGCCCTTGGCTTCGGGGTGCAGGCCTTCTGGCCTCCTTCGCTCTCGCTCTCTCTGTCTTTGCTTCGCTGCTCCTGCTAAGCTGCTTGTGCTCATAACAGAACACTCGCTGCACATTGCTCTTGGTCTGCTCTCTGCTAGGTATGGACCCCAACTTAATTTCCGGACTTTTCTTTCTCCCTTAAAGCCCTCACTCTCCAATGCATTTCTCTCACTAAATAAAAAGCTTAAAAAAGCTGACCATGCTGCCTGGTCTATTTGAGCCAGTATTCAGAATTCTCTGAATTCATGGCAAGAACCCACACAGCTTATTAACTTTGGAAATATTGATAAGCAAAATGGTTTCACACCCGTGCTGGAAACCTGGAGGAATTTCCTGGGGGCCCAGCCCCAGCTCCAGCCTTTGCAGCCATTTGGGGAGTGAATCAGCAAATCAAAAATCTCTGTCTCTCTGTAACTCTGCCTTCAAAGTAAATAAATAAATCATTTAAAAATAAAAATTAAGCTTCAACTATGTAATTAAAAATGAGTTTCCAATCATAATTATCAACAGAACTTCTTTTACTGAGGGGATAAATTATGACTTCAAAACAAAGGGATTTTCCTGTGACACAGTCAAGTCTAACTTTCAATTCTTTCATGATAATTTACAGATTCATGTTTTCAGTACACTTTAAGTCTCGACTTTATTTTTTTTAAGTATGTAATCTGTGCAAAGTATAATATGGAGACGGAAGTGCAAGATGAGGGGTACGGTGATAAACAAACCAGGGATCCTTGCTGGGGAGCTTGCAGGTTTGGTACTGAAACTGTTTAAAGGCTATACTAAGGCTCGTCATTGCTCAAGAAAGGAGCAGAACAGGTGTTGTAACCAAGAAAAAAAATCCTGGAGAAGGCAGTCTGAAAAAGCTGTTGGGGCAGGTGGCTGGTTATTCAGTAGAGTCAGTTAATGTTGATAGTCATAAAAATGATACATAGTCACCTTTAAACATATAAGTGCACTTTCATTGAATCTTGTTTCAATGTGGGGCAAAGATCTTGTCTTTGGGTGTGAACCTGTTTTGGGTTGGAACTCAGCTTTGCCTTTTAACCCTTAGATTCATTCACAAATTCCAGTCTTAGCTTCAGTGAGTGGTGCATGTTAAGGTAATCTCAACGGAAAATATGTCTTGATTTGAAGGATTTTTTTTTCTGATTCTTGTTTTTCACCTAATTGACTACACTTTTCCCTTAAACTACTAGTCATTATAGAACATTTCCAAAGTAGTCATCTTAATTTCCATAAAAACAACTGTTTTCATCCTCATATTTCTCAGTTTACATAATATTAGATTAAATTACATAACTAAAATAGCAAGTGTGATTGCATAAACTGTGTTTAGAACAAACCACTTGTCTCTAAGAAGCATTCAGTTCAGGAGGCATGTTCAGGCCTATTAGAGATTAGCTTATGTGCCAGGAATCTTCAGCCCTGCGTGTGGAGTGGGAGGGTGGGAAGGTACAAGCAGGCTGACTTCTAGAGCTGGAGATCTCCCCTAATGCAATGCGTTGGTTAAATGGAGTTCAGTGCCTCTGTCTAAGGCATTTAAAGCCATTAAGTGACCAGTAGTCTAAAAGGAACAATTGGTAAATAAGAAAAGGTATATGAGAGAGAAACCAGGACACCAAAGGAATTGAGAAGAGAGTTCTTCAGGAGAAAGGAAAGTGTTACTGATAAGGGGACAGAGAGGACAGGTTAAAAAAAGGCGAACAGGCTGGAGAGTTAAGAGATTAGGGAATGTCGGATTGCAGTAGGCTGAAGAATGAATGGATAAAATGGCTGAGAAGGAAGATACAATCAGGGTTTGCTTAAGGAAGATACTAGGTTGACAGAAAGTTTGATTTTGGGGTATTGTTTTGTTTTGTTTTGGTTTGGGGTATTGTTTCAAGCTTTTTGCAAGGGAACATGTAGAGAGGAATAGATTACAAACGTAAAGTGCTGCATTTAAATATCAATTCTAAGAAGGCAAGAGAGGTCTCCCTGTGTCATTAGAATGCTTGGACCCTTTTAAAATCATTATTATTTTAATTTGAGGGACTGAGAAAGAATGATAACCTGCTTGTGGAGGGTTCCCTTCTGATGTTGCGTTCCTCAAATGCCTGCAATAGCTGAGGCTGTGCTGGGGCCGGAGCTGAGATCAGGAACACAATTTGGGTCTTCAGGCAGAGACAGGAACCCAGCTACATCAGCCATGACAACTTCCTCCCAGGGTGTGCGTGCATGGAAAGAAGAGGTCAGGAGCTAGATCTGAGGATGGAGCTCAGGCACCACCACATGAGATGATTTTTAGGCTAGGCTGCCATTTCTGAACCACTATTTACTATGATTTTCATTATGCTGGTCCCTGTGGTTTAATTATGCATTTCAAAATAATTAATGGAGACATTGTTGAATGTTCCCTATACAAAGAAAAGCTAAATGTTTGAGGTGATGGATACACCAACAACCTTGATCTAATCATTGTGCATTCTTTATAAATATTTATTTATTGATTAATTTATTTGAAAGGCAGGGTTACAGAGAGAGACAGAGACAGATAAAGACAAAGTCAGAGAGAAAGAGATCTTCCATTTGCTAGTTCACTCCCCAAATGGCCCAAACGGCCAGAGCTGGGCCAAATGGAAGCCAGGAGTCAGGAGTTTCTTCTGAGTTTCCCATGTGGGTGCAGGGGCCCAAGCACTTGGGGCACCTTCTGTTACTTTCCCAGGCAGATTAGCAGTGAGCTGGATTGGAAATGGAGCAGTGGGGACTTGAATCAGCCCTGGCCCATATGGGATGTTGGTGCCACAGCCACAGCCCTAATCACTATATATTGCACACATGTCCTGAAATATCACTCTGAAGCCAGTGTTCTGACTGCTGTGAGCCAGCATCCCACAGGAGCTCCCTTTGAGTCTTGGCTGCTCCACTTCCAATCCAGCTTCCTTAATGAGCCTGGGAAAGCAGAGGATGATGCGAGTGTTTGGGTCCTGCTACCCATGTGGGAGACCACGGTGGAATTCTGGCCTCCAGGCTTCAGCCTGTCCTAGCCTTGGCTGTTGTGGCCATGTGGGAAATGAACCCATGTATGCAACATCTCTCTATCTCTTCCTCTCTCTATAAACCTGCCTTTCAAATGAACAAAATAAATCTATTTTTTAAATCACATCCTATAAATAGGTACAACTATTATGTCAATTAAATTTTTTTTAGGTGCATTCAACAATTTTTATTTCAATTATTCACAAGACAATATTACAACACTTTATAAAAATATTAAGTTTTAAGCTACCATTATTCATTTAAAAAAGTATTTGTGCTAGAAGGCTATTTTGCCAACTTCCTTTTTTGGTAAGGGTTAATTAAGTTCCACATTAAGACATTTAAGACAAAAAACTGTTGGGAAAAAAAATCTCCAAATGTACAAAACTTTATTTTTCTCAGCAATTTAAAAATAAGTAACAATTTAAACTGAATACACAACATTAAGTTAGTGTTTTATCCTTACTATACATCTGTTATTATAAAGCACTGCTCCATTCAGTTAAAACCTAAAGAATACCATCAACTTTTCCTGGCTTATTTTTCTAATCAGAATTAGTACAGGCTAATCCTCCGCCTTGCGGCGCCGGCACACCGGGTTCTAGTCCCGGTCGGGGCACCAGATTCTGTCCCGGTTGCCCCTCTTCCAGGCCAGCCCTCTGCTGTGGCCCAGGAGTGCAGTGGAGGATGGCCCAAGTGCTTGGGCCCTGCACCCCATGGGAGACCAGGAAAAAGCACCTGGCTCCTGGCTCCTGCCATCAGATGAGCGCGGTGCGCCGGCCGCAGCGCGCCGGCCACGGCAGCCATTGGAGGGTGAACCAACGGCAAAGGAAGACCTTTCTCTCTGTCTCTCTCTCTCACTGTCCACTCTGCCTGTCAAAAATAAAAAATAAATAAATAAATAAATAAATAAGATTGCATGTCAATTAAATTTTTTAAAGATTTATTTATTTTTGGCCTGTGCCGCAGCTCACTAGGCTAATCCTCCACCTGTGGCGCCAGCACCCCGGATTCTAGTCCCAGTTGGGGCGCCGGATTCTGTCCTGGTTGTTCCTCTTCCAGTCTAGCTCTCTGCTGTGTCCCGGGAGTGCAGTGGAGGATAGCCCAGGTCCTTTGGCCCCACACCCACATGGGAGACTAGGAGGAAGGACCTGGCTCCTGGCTTTGGATCGGCACAATGCACCGGCCGTGGCTGTTTGGGGGGTGAACCAATGGAAAAAGAAAGACCTTTCTCTCTCTCTCTCTCACTGTCTAACTCTGCCTGTCAAAAAAAAAAATATTTATTTATTTTTACTTGAAAGTCAAGAGTTATGCAGAGAGAGAGAGAGAGAGAGAGAGAGAGAGAGAGAGAGAGGTCTTCTATCCAATGGTTCACTCCCCAGTTGGCTGCAATGGCCAGAGCTGCACCAATCCAAAGCCAGGAGCCAGGAGCTTCTTCTGGGTCTCCCATGTGGGTGCAGGGGCCCAAGGACTTGGACCATCTTCTACTGTTTTCCCAGGCCACAGCAGAGAGCTGCATGGGAAGTGGAGCATCAAACTGGTGCCCATATGGGATGCCAGCGCGTCAGGCCAGGGCATTAACCCGCTGCACCACAGCGCTGGCCCCATCAATTAACTTTTAAAAAGTGTTACTAAGAAGAAAAAAACTGACAAGATTCTTAAAATCTTGTGTGCTTCTATTCATTTTTGATTAAAAGTATGCACTAGAAAAATAAGCAGGATTATATGATACTATTTCAAATAGTGATTCTATAAAACAACACCTGTTTGTTTAAGAGAAACTAATGCTACCTTGAAAAGAGAAATTGGACTATTAACCTTTTTTATATGTATCATTAGATATGATGTTTACTAAATAGTTTATGACTTTGGGCAAATATTTCATAATATTAAATGGGAACATGGACTATCAGTTTGTATAGAGAATATTATCACAAAAATGTTAAAATATTTATGGGAGAGGATGGCACTGTGGCTTAGCAAGTAAGGCCACCAGTTACAGTGCTGGCATCCCATATGGGCACTGGTTCGAGACCCAGCTGCTCCATTTCCGATCCAGCTCTCTGCTATGGCTTGGGAAGGCAGTGGAAGATGACCCAAGTCTTTGGGCCCCTGCACCCACGTGGGAGACCTGAAAGAAGCTCCTGTCTCCTGCCTTTGGATCAGCCCAGCTCCAGCCATTGCAGTCATTTGGCCTTTGGGGAGTAAACCAGTGAATGGAAGACTTCTCTCTCTCTCTCTCTCTCTCTCTCTCTCTCTCTCTCTCTCTCTCTCTTTCTCTCCATGCCTCTGCTTCTCTATAGCTCTGCCTTTCAAATAAATAAATGGATCTTTAAAAATATATTTATGGAAAAAATAGTTTGCTATATCTAACTATTATTAGGTAATTAAATGAATGAAAACAGGGAAAAAGGTGGGAATTTTCAATAATCCATGAAAACCTACTTATTCCTGTCAGAATAAAGATGCTTGCTACTCATTTGCAGTTTTTTACCTTGATGAACACATCCCTGACACTCAAATCGGTTTTTCATAAGCAGTGAGTGGACAGTGCACTGTATCAAAGAGGGCAGCAACCCTCAGGCCTAGGACTACCCTACCTCACACACAGTCTCTCCCCTCTTTTACCCATCATTGTTAATCAATTAAGTGTCCTTTCTCACACACCTCAGCTGTCAAACACCCGTATCAGCAGGTGCCTCTGTTAGTCTTGTCTAGCACTATGCCCCATCCATGCTAAACACTGGACACATTTCATTGAGTGAGTGAATAAATTTGATACATAAGATGGACTGTATTTTCCATCCCTACCGTATGTCAAATTTTTAAAAAAGAAATTCACAAGATAAATGTTAAAAAGTCTGAAAGAAAAGAAAAATACTCCAGGAAAATATAGGATAATATTTATCTAATTTTAAATGTATTACAACTTTCTAAAAATAAAATCATTAGAAGAAAACAAAGGAAAACAGATAATAGATAATAGATTAGATTACTTTAGAAAATTATTGCATTTCAAAAGCAATATTTATTTATTCGAAAGAGTTACACAGAGAGAGGAGAGGCAGAAAGAGTGAGAGAGAGTGGTCTTCCATACAATGGTTCACTCCCCAGATGGCCGCAATGGCTGGAGATGCGCCGATCCAAAGCCAGGAGCCAGGAGCTTCTTCCAGGTCTCCCACATGGGTGCAGGAGCCCAAGGACTTGGGCCGTCTTTTACTGCTATCCTAGACTACAGCAGAGAGCTGGATCAGAAGAGGAGCAGCAGGGACTAGCGCCCATATGGGATGCTGGCACTTCAGGCCAGGGCATTAACCTGTTGTGCTACAGCACTGGCCCCCAGCAATCCTGAAATTTAAAAGTATACAGGTAGAGAAAGTATGTGTGTATATTAAATATATTACAAAAAGTACATAGATTTGAAAAGTTTGAATTTATAACTTTACAAATATTGTTAAAAACACAAGATAATCAACAAAATTACAATGTTCACAAACAGATTATTCATAAAAAGAAACAGCCAGGGCTCTGGCATTGTCATGCCACCACTTCTGACACCAGCATCCCATTTCAGGGCGGCGGGGTGTTTAAATCCTAGCTTCTCTTCTCTGCTTCCTTTTTTTTTTTTTTTTTAAGATTTATTTATTTACTTGAAAGAATTACGGAGCAGCAGAGGCAGAGAGAGAGAGAGAGAGGTCTTCCATCTGCTGGTTCACTCCCCAGATGGCCGCAATGGCCAGAGCTGCGCTGATCTGAGGTCAGGAACCAGGAGCTTCATCTGGGTCTCCCTCATGGTGCAAGGGCCCAAGGACTTGGGCCATCTTCTACTGCTTGCCCAAGCCATTGCAGAGAGCTGGACTAGAAATGGAGCAGCCAGGACTCGAATCAGTGCCCATGTGGAATGCCAGCACTGCAGGTGGCGGTTTTACCCACTTCGCCACAGCACTGGCCCCTGCTCTGCTTCCTAACCAGCTTCTTGCCAATGTGCCTGAGAAGGCAGCAGAAGACAGCCCAAGTGTAGAACCTACCAACCATATTGTAGACCTGGACAGCGTTCCTGGCTCCTGGCTTCAGCTTGGCCCAGTATTGGCTGTTGCAGTTATCTGGGCAGTAAAGTAATAGATGGAAAATACCTCTTTCCCACCCCACCCTTTCTCCTTCCCTCTCTGACACTGTGCCTTTCAAACAAATGTTTTTTTAAAACAAGAAACTGCCAGGGCTGGCATTACGGTATAGAAGAACTGCCACCTGTGAGTCCCTATGGTTCATCTTCTGATCCAGCTCCCTACTAATGTGCCTGGGAAAGCAGCAGAAGATGGCCCAACTGCTGGGGCCCCTGCATTCACATGGGAGAATGGAAAGAAGCTCCTGGCTCCTGGCCCTGGCCTGAGCCAGCCTGGGTAGTTGCAGCCATCTGTGGAGTGAACCAGCAGATGGAAGATCTCTATATCTCTCAGACTCTCCCTCTTTCTCTGTAGCTCTGACTTCCAAATAGATAAATCTTAAAAAAAAAAAAAAAACTACTGGAAAATAGTGAGAAAGTATTCAATCTCATTAGTAATCAAGAAATGAAACAATACTAGCAATGTTTTATCACTAACAAAATGAGAGGTGTTTTAAAGTTTGTATTGATTGGCTTAATGTGGTTTAAAAAAAAGGAAAGATAAGCTGCAAAGGGAACTGTGAATTGATGCACATTTTCTGGAAAGCAAGTTGGCAAGACAAATGAAGCATTATAAAATATTCATGCACTTTGATTTAGTAATTTCCCTTCTAGGAATCTATCCTTAGGAAATGATCAGGAGCTCAGAAAAACATTTTTACGCACAAAAATAATCGTTGCCATGACAGTTATTGTAGAAAAAATAGAAACAACCTAAATTCTGAATTAGTGGGCAACATTTAAACAAATTTGATATGAAGAGTAGAATATTAAGCAGCTGTTAAAACTGGCTGTTCTAGCCTGGAATCTCCAGCAATGGACCCTGCAGAAAGGAGTCCTGTGGAGAGGTTTATTAGGAAGAATTCATGTGAAAACCTAAACGAGCAGAGTCCATGAAAGTAACTCTGACTCAATCTCCAGATGCTCTGGAGACCAGCTCAGCCCTCAGAGCTGGTCCTGTGAGAAGCAAGAGAGCTGCAGTATTTTCATGCCTGCTCCGTACAGCCCCTGACCAAGCGCTGGGCTGAGAAGAATGAATTCCCAGGAAATCCCTTGCCCTTGGTATGGAAACAGCATTGCGGGCCTCACCAGCTTGCAGGTAGCCCTCCAAAGAAAAGTCGCCAACAGTGGGGCTGCTGACAGTGAAAGCAACAGGAATCCTGCTAGCTGGGAAATGGTAAAGGGATCCACGCGAATACAAGCAGAACACTGATGTCTGCTAACCAGGGATTTCCAAAAGAGACTACGTATGATCATTACTAAGTGGGAAAGAAGGCAAAACAAGGCTCACAATACTAGCCAGGATACCAGACTTACACTGTAGCCTGAAATAACTCACAAGATTGTACACAATATATGAAACAAGGGATTCCAACATTAGACACGGGGCGAAAATAATCACAGAGGAAAAGCAAACAAAAGAGACAAGCCTCGCTGTAATTCTAGCTTCTACAAAGGAGGGAGCATCACCGAGAAGGGGGACTGCAGGTGGATCATGACAGTCTCTCTAGTAGAAGAAATAAAGCTGAGAGATGGAGGAGGCATTTTATGTTTGGGGAAGCTAGGTGAGGGGTATACCAAAACTCCACTATTTTTGCCATTTTCCCATGAGTCTAAAATTATTTAAAAGTAAAAAGATCTAAGAATCCAAATGAAAACATCCACCATGCTAACACAATGGGGAGATGAAGTGCTTATATTAATATTAGAAGAAGTAGATTTCACAGAATAGGATCAAGAATAATGGTGGTCATTTCATAGTAACACATGGGTCAATTTATGAAAAAGTCATAATAATCCTGAATGGTTGTGCTCCAAATAGCAGGATTTCTAAATACTTGAGGCAAAGACTGGAAGAGTGAGGAGAGAGAGACAAATGCACAATTATAGTTGGAGCTTCCAATGCTCTTCTCTCGGTACTCCATCAACCAAAGAGCCAGAAACCTGTAAGGATATAAAAGACCTGGACAACACACCACCCACTGTGACCTAACATTTATAGAACACTCTGCCAACAACAGCTGAACACATAGTCTTGGGAAGTACATATGGGTCACTTAGGAAAATGGAACATATACTGGGGCATAGAGGAGCTTCAACAAATGCAAGCCATAATGAGTGTCTGAATTTGTAGGGCAACTGACATGCTTGTATTCTGCAATCACTTTGGAAAATAGTTTGGCAGTTTCTTAAAACATATTCCTGCTATATGCTCCAGCTATTCCTCATATAAGTACCTAGACAATTAATGAACTCATACATACACAGAAAGACTGTACACCAATGTTTAGAGCAGTTTTATGTGTAATAGCAAAAACCTTGTAGTGATTCATCAAGTGGATGGACAAATGTGACTGGCAAATCTACACAGTGAAATATTACATGGCAATGAAAAGGATGAGGAGATGGCATGTGGCCTGGTAGTTGGGATATTCACATCCCATTCTGGAGTCCTTGGGTTCAAGTCTCAATCCCAGTTTCCTGCTAATGTGGACCCTGGAAGGCAGAAGATGATGGCTTGAGTAACAGTCACTGCCACGCATGCTGAAGACTTGGATTGAGTTCCCAGCCTCTGGTTTCAGCCTCGCCCATTCTCAGTCTGTGTAAGCATTTGGGGAGTGAACTAGCACATTAGAAATCTCTGTGTATCTGTCTCTCTCTCTCTCTTTGCATCTCAGATAAATAGATATAAAAAATAAAAGAATAAACTATTGACTCACAAAATGACAGTGATGTAGTTTTTTTTAAAGATTTTATTTATTTATTTGACAGGTAAAATTACAGAGAGTGGGAGGGAGAGACAGAGAGGTCTTCCATCCTCTGGTTCCCTCCCCAAATGGCCACAACAGCAGGAATGGGGCCGATCTGAAGCCAGGATCCAAGAGCCTCCTTTGGGTCTCCCACACGGGTGCAGGGGCCCAAACTCATGGACTATCCTCTACTGCTTTCCCAGGCCATCAACAGAGAGCTGGATCGCAAGAGGAGAAGCCAGAATTAGAACCTGCACCCATATGGGATGCTGGTGCTGCAGGCAGAGGATTAACCCACTGTGCCACAGCGCCAGCCTCAACATTGATGTATCCTAAAACAAGTATGCTCAATAACCAGTAACAAACAATATATAGTTTATGAAAGTCATTTTAACAAATTTAGAGTTGGAAGGCTATTAAACAGAGCCATAAAACCTTTAATTTAGAACCTTCTTTCTGAGGTTGATATAAAGAACAGATTTGAAACTAGCAAAACTAGAGAGAGCGAGCTTATTAGAGAGTAATTGATGGAGCTGATGATGTGGCATTGCGGGTAAAGATGCCACCTGCAGTGGCAGCAACCCATACAGTTGGTGGTTAGAGTCCTGGCTGCTCCACTTCTGATCCAGCTCTCTGCTATGGCCTGGGAAAGCAGAAGATGGCCCAAATCCTTGGGCCCCTGCACTCATGTGGGAGACCTGGAGGAAGCTCCTGTCTCTTAGCTTCAGATTGGTGCAGCTTCGGGTGTTGCAGCCATGTAGGGAGTGAACCAGAGGATGGAAGACCTCTCTCTCTCTCTCTCTCTCTCTCTCTCTCTCTCTCTCTCTCTCTCTGCCTCTGCCTCTCTGTAATTCTGCCTTCAAATAAATAAATAAGAAAAAAAAAAGTAATTGACCTAATGCTGATAGTGAATAATAAGAACAGTGGTAGTGAGAATTGAGATAAAGTCCCGACAGATTCCAGAAAAGTTTCAGGTAGAATTGAGTTGATGATTCATTGTATTTGGAGAGTATTAGCCTGGGTTTTCCAGAGAAACAGCATCACTATAAGAAAGGCAGGTGAGAGCTCTAGGATCTGCGGTCGCTAAACAGAGATCAGGTAGTACTAATGTCAGAGCTCCAGTTCAAGTGAAAAGGCCTGAGAACTAAGACAGACAGAGGTTTAGTCTCCAATCTGAGTCACACTTCAAAGGCATGAAAAGACTCATGTCTCAGTTTGAAGACTGATGTCTCAGTTCTAAGACAGTCAGATAGAGAGAAAGACTTCTTTCTTACTCAACCTTTTATTCTACTCAGGCCTTTCATGATTTGGATACAGCCTGCTTACATTGGAAAAGACAATCTACATTACTCAGCTTGCCAATCCTATTTTTTTTTTAAGATTTACATATTTATTTGAAAGCCAGAGTCACAAAGAGTGAAGGAGAGACAGGGAGAGTTCTTTCATCCACTGGTTCACTCACCAAATGACTCCAATGACTGGAGCTGGGCCAGGCCAAAGTCAGGAGCCAGGAGCTTCTTCTGTGTCTCCCACATGAGTGCAGGGGCCCAAGCGCTCAGGCCATAATCCTCTGCTTTCCCAGGCGTATTAGAAGACAGCTGAATCAGAAGTGGAGAAGCCAGGACTTAAACCGATGCCCCATGGGATGCTGGTGACACAGGCAGTGGCTTTAACCAACAGCGTCACAGCGTTGGTCCTGCCAATCCTAATATTAAGCTCATTCATAAATACATTGTAGACACAAACTCAGAATGTTGAATCAAATATTTTTACCTTACAGCTCAGTCAAATTGACACGTAAAATTAACCATCACAAGTTCACAGTTTATCAACTTGGCACCCATATGCATCTTCTTAAACTTATTTAATCTTCAAATAAAGACAGTAAGATCATAAACCATCTAGTGATATGACTATCATTTGTGCAATTGCAAATGAGCTAACCTCTTCCCCAGAAAAGCAGATGAAGTCTTTGACTGGTGCTTACTCTTCTCCTTGATATGGCATAACTTAACTACAATGATGTGCAATTAAAAATACTTAAATACTGGCCGGCACCGCAGCTCACTTGGCTAATCCGCCTGCGGTGCCGGTACCCTGGGTTCTAGTCCCGGCTGGGGCGCCAGATTCTGTCCCGGTTGCCCCTCTTTCAGTCCAGCTCTCTGCTGTGGCCCAGGAGTGCAATGGGGGATGGCCCAAGTGCTTGGGCCCTGCACCCCATGGGAGACCAGAAGGAAGCACCTGGCTCCTGGTGCGCCGGCCGCAGCGGCCACTGAGGGGTGAACCAACGGAAAAAGAAAGATCTTTCTCTTTCTCTCTCACTGTCCACTATGTCAAATAAATAAATAAATAAAAAGTTTTAAAAAATACTTAAATACTATACAATAAAGTCAGTGCATATTATACTATCTGATAAGGGACTATGGGAAGGACGGAAACAGATTTTGCTTAATATATATTTGTGGGGGTGAGCATTTATGCACTGCATAAGGACATTCTAAATTATGAAAGCCTTCTTGTGAAATGGCCCCATAAGCTGATATTACCTAGCGATGCCATACCCATTGTAATTTGTCTAAATACAACCTGTGATGTAACAAATCCAAAATAAAATAAGGAGGAATACTCATGACAGTTATAATGCTCATTTCTGTAACTAGCCATATGGTATGGCTCCTATTTTTAACTACTTTCCTCTACTACCTGTTCAGTATCTCCTTTGTCTTCAGCAAGCACTGCTGCTAATAATTATTCTCTATTGATGGAGAGACTCAACCTTCATTTCTTAAGGATCTGAGCTATTAGTAGCCCAGTTTGTATTGCATTGCTGTTGTTTTTCACTGACTTTAATCACAAGGCAGGGTAATACCAGGAGATACCCAAAGGAATGTCCTGTGTTCCTGTGAATTCTGTGATTATGAGCTCATTGTTACACTTCATTTGCTGTGAAGTGAGTTCCTTGATCAAAGGCAGTGCTGTGTGGAATACCATGATGATAAAGCATTCTTTAAATACATCAATGGCAATTCTGGCAGAAGCATCGCATTCAAGGAGGGTCAATCTATATCCAGAGTGAGTGTTTTTTTTTTTTTCCAATAAGACCAAAACACTGCCCCTTCCATAATGGAAACCATCCACAGTAAACAACCTGTCACTAACTGGCTAACTGATCATCTAGGGAACGGTGTCATACCTGCTGGGCCTCACTGTTGGTCTCTGCTGCCGGCAGATGGTACAATAGCTAGCTGAGAGCTGTTTCTTTGAAGCAGAGTAGCTATCTGAAACAGCATATGAAGGTTTTTCTGCAAAAATCCTAAAGACCTGCCTGTGCTGTGATTAACTTGTGGGGACTAGCCAGAGGCTCTAATCAGCATCCCTATCTGACGCATCATGTGGCTAGGAAGTCCAGCAGCTTGCAAGCTGCTTGGACTTGTTGTAGAGAATTCTCTTGTTCTGGGCTCCACTTAAGCTAACAGTTTTTAGGTTACTCTATAAATGGATAAAACATCCATAAGAAGAACATACTGCTTCCAAAATCCAAAGAGGCCTGCTAGATAGTGCGTCTCTTTTTTGGTTGTAGGTGGGGTCAGATGCAACAACTTATCCTTCATCTCACATGGGATATCTCAACATGCTCCCCACTACTAAAAATTTCACTGAGGTGGAAGTCCCCTGAATTTTTTTTTCCAGATTTTTCCCCTCACCCTGGCACACAAATGTCTTACCAACAATTCCAGAGTAGTTTCTACTTCTTTATCACTAGGTCCAATCAGCATATGTCATCAGTATATGTCAGAGTGATAACATGTGGAAGTGAAAGGTGATCAAAATCCTGGTGGACCAAATTGTGACATAGGGCTGGTGACTTCATGTACCTCTGAGATAAGACAGCAAAGGTGTGTTGCTGATTTTATCTGCTGAAAGGAAACTATTTCTGCTGGACCCTATTGATAGGCATATAGAACAAGGCATTGGCAGATCAATAGCTAAACATCAGGCGCCAGAGGATGTGTTAATTTGTTCAAGCAATGAAACCTCATCTAGTACAGCAACTGCAATTGGAGTCACTACATGGTTAAGTTAATGATAATTCATTGTCATTCACCCAGATCCCCTCTTTCTTCTGTCTTCTGCACAGACTAATTGAATGGGATGTGATGGGAATCACCATCCCTACATTTTTAAAGTAATTTGATGGTGGTAATGATTTCTCAATCCTTCTCAGAATGTGGTTTTGCTTTTGATCTTCTATGAGTATTTTTCTAGATAAGAGTAGCCCTTCCCACAGTGCTATCTATCACTACACAGGTCACGGGACCAATGTGGTGATTCTTCCAGTTACAAAGCATATCTAGGGTTCTCCAGAGAGGGGGTGGGGCAGACTATTCACAGGGCAAATTGGCTCATTTCATTGTGGAGGCTGAGAGTCCCCACATCCCATGTGGGTGTCAGGAACTCAAGTACTTGAGCTATTATCTGCTGTTTCCCAGGTATATTAGCAGTGAAGTGGTTTGGAAGCAGAGCAACCAAGGCTCAAAATAGCACTCCAATATAGGATGGGGCATTCAACGTGGTAGCTTAAACTGTTGCACCACAATACGATCCCATCACATTGTTTTTGATTTAGTCAAGTTGATACCAAAGTTGATATCTTGCCTTTGGAAATTGAGTGAGTCCGCTTAGTCCCTGCCACTCTAGAATCCAACTATCACTGTGATATTTAGGTTTCCCAATTAAAAGCCTACAATGTCCATTATCAGGATGAGCCTATAGATTAGAGCAATCATGGAGCTCTTCAAAGATGTGAAGCCTCCCTTCACAAATTTATTTCGCACAATAATGGTGAAGATATATCTGCTTGACCCTCCCAGGGTGGGTAAGTGGGTATGAAAGGACAAATATACTCTAACATTTCCATCTCCATCTCTTTGCCTCTTTGCCTCATTGAAATGAATCTAAAATTCTAGTTCACTCATGGTGAACCACCTCTTCATCCACATTTCAAACAATGAAACAAACTTACAGAACCTTTCCTAATCCCCCAAGCTGCAACATTAAGTACAGAATCCTTGCTTAGTGAGCCCATCTTCATAAACTGAGAGGTCAGCAACTTTGTGTTCCTTCCACTACATCCTCAGTATCCATTCCTACACATGTTCTTCAGGTCATGTTTGTATGAACATGAATTTATTCTTTTGGAGTATAGCACACTTCCACATGAGTTACCCTTTATATTTCATTTAGAGGCCTGCTGGGACTTGAGTCTACTTACAGGGCTAGAAGCAAAGTGGGGCAGTGAGGAAGTCCTAAGAAACATCAGCATTGTCTTGATGGCAGCTGACTTGTACAGGGTTAGAGGGGGAGCACAGGGCATTACAGGGTTAATCCCCTCAGAGTCAGGTGAAGAAGACAGTAACACTGGCTAGGGAGCAGCAACCACTTCTACTGGGGTTTCAAGGCTGTTTCCACTGGCAAAGAAGACTCATTAGAATTTAGGGGCTCAGCGTTCCTAGCTTCATCATAGTCTTCTCACATGTCTCCATTACAATTTATAAGACCTTTGTTTTTCCAAGTTATGCCCTCACTTTGACAAAAGGCAACCTCAAAGACTGGGAGTCCGATTTTTGTTGTAATACAGGCAATCACAGGGTGAGATTCTGCATTTGTTATTCTGCAATACCAGCCATGCTGTTACAAGAAATCGTCTCCTTAAGGCACACATGGAAACTTTCAGGTCATTATGCAGCATTTGAGCTGAGAATTTGAATCCCTGAGCTCATCATTTGCTTTGACTATTTTGTCAAGCTCTATTAGAAGCAGTGAACAATCACTATATTTGTTAGGTTTCCAAAAACATTTGAAAGTATCATATACACAGCCTCCCAGCTCCTTATTTCTTGTAAGTCGTCGATTAGAACTATTCAATGGAGATATCTCTATTGCCAGATCATGTGATGGACTATTATTGATCTCTTTACTACTGGAAATGGAGTCATTAGCATCTTCAAATCTGATTAGATAAGAGAGTCACCCCCATTTGTCTGGCTAGAATAAAATACCTTAAACTGCAGGTCAGCATTGTGGTGAAGTAGGTTAGACTGCCACCTGGAGTGCCAGCATCCCATATCAGGGCACCGGTTCAAGTCCCAGCTGCTCTACTTCCAATCCAGCATCCTGATAATGTGCTTGGAAAGGCAGTGGAAGATGGCCCAAGTTCTTGGGTTTCTGCCACCCCCATGGGAGACCTGGATGGCATTCTGGGCTCTTGACTTCAACTGGGCCCTGTCCTGGACATTATAGTCATTTGGGGAGTGAACCAGCAGATGGAAGATCTCTCTCTATCTCTCTGTCACTCTGCCTTACAAAGAAAAATAAATAAATAATAAATAAATAAATATAAATCTTGTACAGTTACCTTAAGCTGGATAATTTATAAACAACAGAAATTTAGTGCTAACCATTCTGGAGACTAGAACAGTCAAAATCAAAACACCAACAATTCATTTTCTGGTGAAGGACTCCTATCTACTTCCATAGATGGCATCTTTTGCAGCATCCTAACATGGCAGAAGAGACAACCATGATAATTTCAGTCTGTTTTATAGGAGTACTGATTACATTCATGAGGGCAGAGCCTCCAGGACTTAATCTTTTTTTTTTTTTAAAGCAGAGTTACAGAGAAAGACAGACAGCGGGCAAGACATAAAGTGAGAGGTCTTCCATCCACTGGTTTACTCCCTAAACAGCCTCAAAGAATAGAGCTGGGCTGCTCTGAAGCCAGGATCCAGGTGCTTCTTCCAGGTTTCCCACGTGGATGCAGCAGCCCAAGCACTTGGACCATCCTCTGTTGCCTTCCCAAGAGCATTAGCAGGGATCTGGATTGGAAGTGGAGCAGCCGAGACTCGAACTGGTGTCCATACAGATGCTGCACCATACAGGTGCTGCAGATGTGGCTTTAATTGCTATGCCACAAAGCCTGCCCCAGACTTAATCACTTAAAATGCCCCAGCTCTTGGCTGGCTCTGTGGCGTAGTGGGCAAAGCCTGGCGTCATGGTGTAGAAGAAATTCCTAGCTCCTGCCTTCCATCTGGCCCAGCCCTGGCCGTTGTAGACATTTGGAGAGTGAACCAGTAATGGAAGATATCTCTCTTTCTCTCTGTCTCTCCCCCTCTGTAACTCTGCAGTTCAAATAAATAAATAAATCTTTAAAAAATAAAAATAAAATGCCCCAGCTCTTGATGACATTAGATTGTGAATTAAATTTCAACATATGAATTTTGGAGGGACACATTTGGTCCATAGCCAGGGTGAATTTCAGAAACCCTGAATCAATTCAGAAAACTCATCCTTTTGAATCTGATTCTTTTTCTTTTTCTTTTTCTTCTTCTTCTTCTTTTTTTTTTTTTTTTTTTTGATAGGCAGAGTGGACAGTAAGAGAGAGAGACAGAGAGAAAGGTCTTCCTTTTGTCATTGGTTCACCCCCCCCCCCCCACAATGGCCGCTGCAGCCGGCGCATCGCACTGATCCGAAGACAGGAGCCAGGTGCTTCTCCTGGTATCCCATGTGGGTGCAGGGCCCAAGCACTTGGGCCATCCTCCACTGCACTCGCGGGCCACAGCAGAGAGCTGGCCTGGAAAAGGGGCAACAGGGACAGAATCCGGTTCCCTGACCGGGACTAGAACCCGGTGTGCCAGTGCCACAGGGGAGGATTAGCCTAGGGAGCTGTGGCGCCAGCCTTGAATCTGATTCTTTAGAACCACTCGTAGTACCAACATCTTTGTATATCTGGCGTCTCCAGAGAAATTGAACTAAGAGAAAAAATATATGTGTTTTTTTTTTTTTTAACGGAAATAGGTTTCCTGCAAGGACTTGACTCACCTGGTTGTGGAGGCTGAGAAGTCGGGCTGATCCGTCTGCAAGCTGGGGACCCACGAGCACTGTTGATATAGCTACTGCACGTTATAGTCTGAGTCCATGCCTGAAGGCAGGAAGACTGATGTGTCGGTTAGAAAACAATCAGGCAGAGAGAAAGAAATCTTTCTTCCTCAGCCTTTTATTCTACTCAAGTCTCTCTTGAGTTGGATGAGACCCCTTCACTTCCTGGAAGGCAATCTGCTCTACTAAGACTGATTCAAATGTTAATCTCTTCCAGATGCAGCCTCACAGACACACTCAGAAAAAATGTTTAGCCAAATATCTGGGCACCTCATGGTAAAGTCAAGTCAACACACAAAGTAAACCATCACAGGAAGGATAAAAGAAAAGAAAGGAACCAAGGACCACTTCCTGCTTTCTGTCTTAGATCTCTGCATGAATAGAGGCTGAACAAATTCTGGAAAGAAGATGGGAGGAAGAACAGATTTGAGGCATGGGTAAAAAGTTCAGTGCTAAACGTGTTTTATGAAGCATATGTGGGTTGTATTATATATGTGGCTTTGCATCTGCATTGGCAATATAGAATCGTGAGCTGTCCATCTGTATGCTTTGGAGCAAGCAGATAAAATTCCTCTAAGAAAGTGTGTGCAATTAGAAGAGTGGAAAGTGATGGATGGAATTCTGGGGGGATTATTAACAGGAAGAGACTGGAAATTTAAGGACACAGAGACAAAATAACAAAGGTAGAATGAGGCCAGAAAACTAAGGCAAGAAATTCAAGAACAAAGCAAAGAAAAGTTGCATTGCCCACTTTAGAGAGGTTAAATGTTGTCAATACTGAGAATTATCCAATACATATAGTATGTAGGATGTTTGTGTTAACTTCTGGGAGCACTTGCAGGCGTGGGATGGATTGAGAGCTGACTTAGTGCAGAGCAGTTAGAGATGAATGGGAAGTGAAGATATGATGTGGGATGGCAAATAGGATCAAAGAGAGTTTTCCAAAATGCAGAAATGAAGATCAAGAATAGAATAAGGAAAGATTGGAACAAAGTCCTCTGACACGGTCCATTAGTAGAGCAACAGAATATGGAACACATGAAAAGTTTGTTTTGGGCCGGCTCCACCCCTCGCTTGGCTAATCCTCTACCTGCGGCGCAGGCACACCGGGTTCTAGTCCCGGTTGCTCCTCTTCCAGTCCAGCTCTCTGCTGTGGCCCGGGAGTGCAGTAGAGGATGGCCCAAGTGCTCGGGTCCCTGCACCCGCATGGGAGACCAGGAGGAAGCACCTGGCTCCTGGCTTCGGATCATCGCAGCGCAGGCCGTTGCAGCCATTTGGGGAGTGAACCAATGGAAGGAAGACCTTTCTCTCTGTCTCTCTCACTGTCTGCAACTCTACCTGTCAAAAAAAATTTAAAAAAAAAAAAGAAAGAAAAGCTTGTTTTGGACATGCTGTGATCCTTGAACATTTGTTCCTTCTGGTCCAAATGAATAATGATGAGTTTGCAGTTAAAATTTTAAATTGCATTATATTTTAAGTGAGAAAAGTTTCTAATTTTTAGACACATACTCTTAAATGTTGCCTAATTTAATGATTCCCAAAAGTGTCTTTGTCTAAACGTGATAATGTAGTTCCACTAGAATACACTGTGTACTCTGTATACTGTCAAAAGCTATGTAACTGCCAGCACTACAAGGGTACTTTAACACCCACATATAGTTTTTCATAATACATATTTTTATGAAGTTTTGAAGACCTCATGGACCTCAAACTTTTTGCATTAAGTGAACTCACTTTTAGCTCCACTTTTCTATGAAACTTTGGAAGGATCCCTGAAGGCCCCAAGGTGTGTGTTTCTTTTTTAAGGGCTTCACAAAATCCCTCTCGCTTGCTTTTATTATTTTCTCTTTTCTTTGTTTTTCCCCAAATACCTCCCAGAGTTCCTCTTTGCTTTCCATCCTATGGCCCACTTTTTTCTGTACTACTCTGATGCTCTTTAACAGTTCTCTATTTTAACAAATTCTTGATCATGACTGAATCCACAATTATATCTCTACAAACAGACACCCACATCCAAGCCATTTCATTGGCTTTCTTTCCTTTCTTTCTCCTTGGTACTCTTTTCTGACAATCCAAAAATCATTCTATCTGGGAGCAGCGTTGTGACACAGCAGGTTAAGCACTGCTTATCAGCCAACATCCCATGTTGGAGTGCTGACCATTCTACTTCCAAATCAGCTCCCTGCTAATGAACCTGGGAAAGCAGTTGATGACCACTTAAGTACTTGGTCCCTGTCACCCATCCTGATCCAGCCCTGGCCATTACAACCATTTGGGGAGCACTAGATAGTAGGTTTCTCTCTCTCTTTCTCTCTCTCTCTCTCTCTCTCTCTCTCTCTCTCTCTCTCTCTCTTTCTCTCTCTCTTTCCGTTTCAAATAGATAAGTATTTTAAAAAATAACAGTCTATCTTTTGATCATAAAAACAATTTTCACCACTTCCTTAAAATATTTCAGGGACTGGCACTGTGGCTCAGCAGGTTAAAGCCACTGCCTGCAGCATCCAAATCCCATATGGACACTAGTTTGAGTTCCAGCTGCTCAACTTCCAATCCAGCTCCCTGTTAATGGGCTTGGGAAAGCAGCAGAAGATGGCCCAAGTTCTTGGGCTCCTGCTTCCATGTGGGAGACCTGGAAGAAGCTCCTGGCTCTTGGTTTGGCTGGAACTAGCCCTAGTCATTGCAGCCACTTGGGGAATGAACCAGTGATGGAAGATCTCTCTGTCCATCTTCCTTCTCTGTGCAACTCTGCCTCTCAAATAAATAAATCTCTGAGAGGCAGAGTTACAGATAGAGAGGGAGAGACAGAGAGAGAGGTCTTCCATCTGCTGATTCACTCCCCAGATGGTCACAATGGCTAGAGATGGGCCCATTTGAAGTCAGGAGCCAGGAGCTTCTTCTGGATCTCCCACATGGGCACAGGAGCCCAAGCATTTGAGCCATCCACTGCTTTCCCAACCCATTAGCAGGGAGCTGGATCAGAAGTGGAGCAGCAAAGATTCCAACTGGTGCCCGTATGGGATGCCAGCATGGCAAGCAGAGATTTGACCTAGCTGGGCCCCAAATCTTTAACAAAAATCTTCAAAGATTATTCTAGTCTACAGTCATCCCTTATGGCCTAAGATATCATTAAGATTATAATATGTGCTCAACATTAACACTTGGTTAATATCATGCCTTTTATGCATTCATTTTCCTTGCCTCAAATTTTATCAGCCACGAACTAGGTTATGATTCCTCGGTGGCTGAAACTCTGGTTTCTATATCATTTGTATCCCTTGAGCATAATACAAAGCTATATAACAAATGCCCATTAGTTTTATATTTTCACTAAAATTTAAATTTATAAAGCTAACTTTATGTTAATCTGTAAAGTTCTTTAAGCAATTTAATTTGTAATTTGTAGTATAATTTTGTGGTTGTTTTTACTACAAAAATGAGCTACTACTAATATGCTTTCTTATTATTTGTCTTTGTGTTTCATTATGAATCTAGCTCTTATTTTGCATCTGGTGTGACTGCATGATACCTAGTGGTTGTCTTTCTTGGAGTATGTGACATGAGACCACTGGGGGCTTTGCTGATCACCATGAAGAAAATGAAAGTCAATTAGATACTGAAGGAGCAATATCCCCAAATGGCCGCAATGGCTGGAGCTGGTCCAATTGGAAGCCAGGAGCTTCTTCCAGGTCTCCCACATGGGTGCAGGGGCCCAAGCACTTGGGCCATCTTCCGCTGCTTTCCCAGGCCACAGCAGAGAGCTGGATGGGAAGTGGAACGGCCGAGATGGGAATCGGTGCCTGTATGGGGATGTCAGCACCTCAGGCAGAGGCTTAAACTACTGAGCCACGGCACTGGCCCCACTTCAATCATTTTACACTTGAGCTGAGCTACAACCTTGGTCTCTCTGTTTCTATGATCATCAGTAAATTCAAAGATGGGATCACTACATTTGCTTGTAATATCTATAGGCTTGAAAGCACGTAAATACGTTGGATTATATTGTTCCGGTATTTTTAGTGAATAGACTCATTCCTTTGTCCTCTATTCAGCTATATTTGGCACTCAGAAGCTTTGATTCCACATTGTGTGTGCATGCTTAGAGAGGAGCCCAGAGAAGTTCTTTTTCATCAAGCTGTGGGCAGAAAAATGACATACTGTGCAGCAGGAGCCAAGTAAAAAGGCGACCTTCCTCTGAATCATAAGACAGTCCCATCTGTAATTCTGGGTGTAGCTACAGCCACGTCCTAGTCTTTGCTCTGGAGGAGTTCAACAGGACTCTTTCCCGGAACCTTGAAGGCAGTCATGTTAGCGCCCCACTTGACCATCCTGCTGTCAAGTGTCTGCCAAGCCACGGCCCAGAGACCGAGTCCCTTCTACGTGGCAGCTGCCTGGCTGCTCTGAATTCACTGAGGGAAAGCTGCGTTGCTCTGCAGCAAAGACGTCTTCATCGGGGAGGACTGATAACATGGGATCAGTGCAGAATCACTTACATCTGAATCTCCCTACCGGCGGAGCTAGAGATACTTCTGATCCTGATCTTCTGCTGTGACTGACCAGAGTGTTCACCTGGGAATAAACCAGCGCTGTGAGAAAAGCAACGGAGGGTGTGAAATTTAGAGACCTGGGGCCTGGGAGAGAACAAGGCTCTTAAGAGAATAGAGGCTTTATTGTTTTGAGCACGCCTCGAGGGCTTCCTCCTCTTAGTTCTTTCTTTTGGTTCCTGTGTACTCATCTGTGCTGGTATTAATACACTCCTCTTTGCTAAGCCGTCCATGTAAGAGTCTGTTTTCCCCACAGCCTGGAACTTTGCCACCACGACCACAAGATGAAACAAGCAGGAAAGACTGAGACGCGCTGTGGTGAAGCAACACTCGGCCTCATTTTCTTCACTCTTCAGATAGTGACTCTGGGGAAGGGAGAGACTGCAGGACGGCTTTGTTCTCTTCGAAGGCTGAGCTTTGAGACAAAAGCTAAGCAGACAAGATGCCTTGTAAGCTAAAGGTCCACAGGCCACACCAGTCCTGTGCTCACGTCCCTGTTTTATTATCTTGATGATACTGAATGATAAAATAACTTCTCTTAGAAAGATTTATGTATTTATTTGAAAGGCAGAGTTATACACAGAGAGAAGGAGAGGCGGAGAGAGAGAGAGAGGTCTTCCATCTGCTGGTTCACTTCCCAAATGGCCACAATAGTCAGAGCTGGGCCAATCTGAAGCCAGGAGCCAGGAGAATCTTCCGGGTCTCCCACATGGGTGTAGGGGGCCCAAGGACTTTGGCCATCTTCTGCTGCTTTTTCCAAGAGCATTAGCAGCTAGCTGGATCAGAAGTGGAGTAACTGGGACTTGAACCAGAGCCTGTATGGAATGCTAGCACTGCAGGCAGCACCTTTCCCACTATGCCACAGTGCCAGCCCCTATAAAACAACTTGAAAAAAAAATAGTTTTAGACAATAGATATAAACAAAAGTCCTTCAATAGTATCATTTAAACCAAATTTTTAGTTTTGTTCATTTACATTTTAAATTACATTTCCTATTGAACAATGTAAAATTTTATCTGCACAGGAGGAAAAATATCTCACGAAAGTGAAAAGCTCTGGATTCTCATCAAACAGTCAAATACCACCAATGAAAGGAGCATGTCTTTGTAATTGTTGGACATACCCAGATGAGTAAAGATTGCCTGGGGTTTACTGGTGGTTCATGGCCTTTTGGGTGCTCAGTAAGAGCACTGTGGAGAAAGCCTCCGAGGCCAGCATTGCACAGCAAGAGGAGCCCTGGGCCCCCAGGAGCGAGCGAAGGACAGGGGAAAGGAGACCAGAGCTGTCTTTCCCGTCAGATGCCTCTTTCTCGAGCTCACCACGCTTAACTTCCTGTCCAAACCCAGAGCTCCTCAGGTCCCGGCCTGCCCAACTTCCACCACTCTGTGGCCTTGAATAAGCCATCTCACCTTTCTTGCCCTTGTTTACTCTCCTGTAGAATGAAAAATAAATAAATAAATAAACAAGTTAGATGAGCTCACGTCTTTTTCAAAATTGAAATTTTATAGTTGAAATTAGGGATTTGAAAAAAGGTCTTAGCCAAGTGAATGTGTTTGGTACATATAGGTCTCTTGTGATTTTTCATATTTCCTTTGAATAGCAATAGTTTCTTGCCTGATTTTGTTATTTCTGAGTAAAGCGTATGGTGCTCAAATTGTCTCTCAATGTTTAGTTGTATCTTTCTCATATTCCAACTGTACTGGCCCACCTCAGTTCCGGCTGGACTAGGCAGCTGTGAGCCATCGTCAGGTATGAGGGAGAAGGATCTGGAGACTGGATCTGAGAGCAGAGACGCTGCAGGAGGTAGGATGATTTCAGGACAATTTATGAATTTAAGTGTGAGACGGCTGAGAGCAACTTCTTGACACTGATTGAACATAGGAACCTTGTTTGCCAGAATTCCCTGAGCCTGTGAAGAGAGCCTCCTCTGCTGACTAGGTAATTAATTTTGAATTACTGCTGGCAAAGCTTGGGGCTATGATCACTGCTCTTTGAATCTTGGATGGATGAAAGATACCCAATTTGAGTTTATTAAGTGAAATTTGATCATTAAAATGTTAGTTGTGATATTAAAACCTTAATATACTGCAGCCCGTGATAGCAGGATGGCTGGCTCATTAGAAACAGTATTTTAAAAGCAACTTCAAGACTATCACTATTTCAGTATCTATTCTTGTGTCATTTTTCTTGAACTTTGAGGAAAGAAGCGAGGAAGGAAGTTATTTCCTTCCCCACGAACCTGGTAAGTTGAGGAGCTGGCCAGTTACAGGCAGCTGCTCAGCACGTGTGTTGCGGGTGCTTTCTCTATGGCTCCTGCCCATAGTCCAGCGCAGTCTTTATTTACTGGATGAGCAATCATGTGGCTTTGTGTAGGAATTTTTAATACAGAGTGGCTGCATGACTGGTTTCTGAGAGGAGGGCTCTATGGCACTTCATAAAATTTTAATAAGATGGTTCTCATCCATGCATGGCACACTCTTGGCTGTTCCCTTTATGAGGCGTGGAGAGTCCTCTTTTGAATGTCCACAAAGTGGTCTTTCAAATGGCTGAGCGGTTTTGAGAGGAATCAGAAGATGATCCCTGAAAAGTTTGCTGAGAAGGATTTTTTTTTTTTTTTGTACCTTTATCTGTGCAATTCTGGAACCAGCAACTTAACATTCAGTTAGCTGCATGGTTTCTGGAGATACTTTCACACCACCCTGAATTCTCTTCTGTTCTGTAACATCTGTTGCCAGTATAATGCCAGTGGCTGCTTTACCTTCCTCCATCTGATATACCACCATTAGTTCCAAACATATGGGTAAACAAAACTGCATGTTGTCTCCTTTTAGAGGAGAAGAGGAACAATGATCAACCTTCTTACTTAATTACAGTACGCAATAGGTAGGCTTTGACTCAGTTCTGTGACGAGCATGACCAAGTCTTCTTTGTTGAGTGAATGATGTATAAAGTCATGCACCACTTACGCCTTTTCTCTTCTGGTGCTACTACAAGGGTATCTCTTGCCAATCCTTCAAAACTCCACCAACTTTATTTTTACCTAATTTCACAAAATAGACCAGAGGGAATAAGGATATGCTTCTTAATCAACTCAGCTGATTCTACTTATAAAAATATGCTGGCATTTGAAGTAAAAATAACAAAGTTCACTCACATATATCTCATTTAACCTTCAAACCACTACCTGGACCAACTTATGTGGTCAAGTTATACCCGCTCTTAGCACCTCTGTAGGATTTATTAATTACCTGAGTAATATCTATGTGCCTTATACAACACCTGGCACAGTTACTGTTCCTTCAATACTTATCAAATGAATTGGTGAATTCAATGAATTTATATTTTAGAGTTGAGGAGACAATCTCATACCATCCTAGTAATTGGCCTACCTTTAAAGAGTTGAAAGTGGGCTGAGATTGGGCTCAAATTATAGGTTCAAAAAGGCTCAAAAGGGTTCAAAACCCTTTCCATTTCCACCTATAGTGGCTACACTGGACAGAAAGTACCAAGAAGAATATTAAGAACAAGTAGAAGGGATAAAGGTCAAATAGGAAGTAGGATGGTGTATGAATTTCCTTGAGCTGAACTAACATAGTATCACAAGCAAGGAGGCTTAAAACTACAGTAATTTGTTCTCCTACAGCTATGGAGGCCACAAGGCCACATCAAAGTGTTAGTGAGACTGGTTCTTTCTTGGGAGCGCCGAGGGAGAATCTGTCCTGTGGTTCCCTTCTTGCTTTTAGTGGTTGCCAGCAAGAGGGTGCTTCTTGGCTGGCAACCACATCACTCTGGTCTCTACCTCTGTCTATTTGTGTTCTTCAGTCCTAAGGGGCTGTGTATCCTCTGTTGCTAAGGCAATGACAGTGATTTCCTTTTTCTTTTCTTTTCTTTTGTTTTAATATAAAAATGCTTATTTATTTATTTGAAAGGCAGGATTACAATGTGAGAGGGAGAGACACAGAGATCTTCCATCTGCTGGTTCACTCCCCAAATGGCCAGGCCAGAGCCAGGAGCCTGGAACTCCATCTGGGTCTCTCACTTGGGTAGCAGGGGCCTACACACTAGGGCCATCTTCATGATTTTCCCAGGCACATTAGCAGGGAGCTGGGTCAGAAGACGCTGGTGTTGGAGGCTGTACCTTACCCTGTTATGCCGTGATGTTGGCCTGAACAGTGAATTTATCACAACAGTCCCAGTGATTTGATTTGGAGCTCACCCTAATCCAGTATATCTTCATCCTAACTTACATCTTAATCAGTTCTTCAAAGACCCTATTTCTAAATAAGGTCACATAGGCAGGTATTAGGGATGAAGACTTTAATATAACTTCTGGTGGGGACACAATTCAGCTCAGAGATCACTAAAAAAAGAGCTAACGTGTGAACAATTGAAAGATGGCTGAATTATTCCTATAAGCTACACTTGCCATAATAACTGAGATTGTAATTTATTAGCTTATTTAGAATAATATTTCCCCAAGAATGTGTTTTTGAACATTAAGATGTTTGCCTAGAGGGACAAAACATTTTATTGTTTTTTTTTTTTCTTAGAAATGTGCTATTCATTTACCTTCTTCTTTCAGAGATAGGAGATTCTTAATTTGGGTTCCTGGCAGTTGTTCAGGAACTACTTAGAAAAGGTAGCACAGTGTTTAAGCAATCTCTTTGTTTTTGTGCTTCTAATGTTCTTGGAATGGTGGGTCAAAAATGTTTATCTTTATTTGAACACAGTCTAGTTTAAAGTATTTTTTGTTATTAAATGACACACAAAATTATACATATTTCTAGGATATCATGTGATTGTTTGATGCATACATGTGTTGTGTATAGGATAAGCACATCTGTCTCTTCAAACACTTATCCCTTCTTTGTGGTAAAAACATTCAAAACTCTTATTCTAGTATTTTCTTCTTTTAAAGAAATACACAGTACATTATAATGATTCACAGTCACACTAGTATGCAACAGAACACCAGTACTTCTTTCTCCTATCTAGCCACATCTTAGAATAATTGAATGTTATTAAATAATAATATTCATTGAATAATTGAATAATCTCTTTCCATCTCTCCCCAGCCTCTGGTAACCATCATTGTATTCTCAACTTCCTTGAGATCAGTTCTTTTAGGTTTCATGCATGAACAAGATCATGCTTCCTATGTTTAGCTCATTTCACTTAATATGATGACATCAGTTCCATCTATCTTGTCCCAAATGACGAGATTTCATCCTTTCATGGCTGAATAGCTGTATGCTCTTCTATTGGGTGTATGTACCACATTTGATCTGTTCTTCAGCTGTTTCCATTTGTTGGTCATTGTGAACAATGCTGCAGTCAACATAGGAGTGCACTCACTCCATTTCTTTTGGATATACACCCAGGGTGAGATTGTAGGATCATACTGTAGTTCTGTTTTTAACTTTTTGAGGAACTCCCATATTGTTTTTCACAATGGCTGTACTAATTTATATTCCCACTAACAGTTTGTATGAAGATTCTCTTTTCTTCCCATCCTTGCCAGCACTTGTTATCTGCTGTCTTTTTGATAACAGCTGATCTAATCAGAGTGAAGTGAAAACTCACTGTGTTTTGATTTGCATTTCTCTGCTGATTATTGGTGTTGAACATGTTTTTAATGTACCTTTTGGCTATTTGTCTATCTTTCTTGGAGAAATGCTGGCTTAAATCTACTGCCCAGATTTTAACTAGACTTTTTTTCTGTTATTTGATTTCTTTATATATTCTAGTTATTAATCTATAGTCAAATGCATACCTTAAAAATATTTTCTCCTATTCTGTATGTTGCTTCTTCACTTTGTTGACTGTTTCTTTTGCTTTTTAAAGAAATGATAGGCCAAGGGCCTGTGCTGTGGCCAGCCCCTCCTGCAGCGCTGTCATCCCATATCCATGCCGGTTTGAGCCCTGGCTGTTCCACTTCTGATCCAGCTCCCTGATAATGCGCCTGGGAAAGCAGTGGAAGATGGCCCAAGACCTTGGGGCCCCATGCCCAAGTGGGAGACCCAGAAGAAGCTCCTGGCTCCTGGCTTCAGACTGGCCCAGCTCCAGCTGTCCCAACTATTTGGGGAATGAACCAGCAGATGGAAGATATCACTCTCTCTCTTTCTCTCCTCCTCCCCCGTCTAACTTCGCCTTTAAAGTAAAATAAATAAATCTTAAAAAAAAAAAAAAAAAGAGGTAATAGGCCAAAGAATGTTAAACAGCCTTCCTGATACAGGACTCCTTTGAGCCTTTTAATATGCCAGAGGCTATCTGAAGCTATAGTATGTTTCCCAATTTATATGCCAACAGATAATTTGTTAAATAAGCACTGTTCCAAGGAACACCTGTAAGAAACCCTGCCTTTAAAAGTAGCATTATACTGTAGCTGTTTTATGTTTCCTGTTTCAGGTTATAAACTTTTGAAAGGGGGTTGCATTTCATTATTCTTTGTTGTTTTTTTGTTTGTTTGTTTGTTTGTTTGTTTTTTTGACAGGCAGAGTGGACAGTGAGAGAGAGAGACAGAGAGAAAGGTCTTCCGTTGCCGTTGGTTCACCCTCCAATGGCTGCCGCGGTCGGCGCGCTGCAGCCGGCACACCGCGCTGATCCGATGGCAGGAGCCAGGTGCTAGGTGCTTTTTCCTGGTCTCCCATGGGGTGCAGGGCCCAAGCACTTGGGCCATCCTCCACTGCACTCCTGGGCCACAGCAGAGGGCTGGCCTGGAAGAGGGACAACTGGGACAGAATCCGGCGCCCCGACCGGGACTAGAACCCGGTGTGCCGGCGCCGCAAGGTGGAGGATTAGCCTGTTGAGCCACAGTGCCGGCCTGTTTTTGTTTTTTTTTTAAAGATTTTATTTATTTTATTTGAGAGTTAGAGTTAGAGTTACAGACAGTGAGAGGGAGAGAGAAAGAGAGAGGTCTTCCTTCTGCTGGTTCACTCCCCAAATGGTTGCAACAGCCAGAGCTGCACCAATCCAAAGCCAGGAGCCAGGAGCTTCTTCTGGGCACCAGTTGAGTTCCCACCTTCTGGCTCTCACCAGCCCAGCCCTGACCATTGTAGATGTGGGGAGTGAACCCTCTCAAACTGATTTTCTTAAAAGATTTTATTTTATTTTATTTGAGAGAGAGAGTTATAGACAGTGAGAGGGAAAGATAGAGAGAAAGGTCTTCCTTCTGTTGGTTCACTACCCAGATGGCTGCTACGGCTGGAACTATGCCAGTCCAAAGCCAGGAGCCAGGTGCTTCTTCTTGGTCTCCCACATGGGCGCAGGAGCCCAAGGACTTGGGCCATCTTCCACTACTTTCCCAGGCCATAGCAGAGAGCTGAATTGGAAGAGGAGCAGCCGGGACTAGAACTGGTGCCTATATGGGATGTCAGCACTGCAGGTGGAGGATTAACCTACTGCGCCACGGCGCCGGCCCCTCAGTATTCTTTGAATTGCCAGAACACAGTGTCTGATAGCTACTGGACCACTTGGTTGCAAAGGTGCAAGCAAATGATTCTTCTTGGACTTGTAATCTACATGGGACAAGTAAAGTAAGTATTGTATCAGTTGGGTTGCATGCAGCTACAGTCACACATTTTGACCATTCTTCCTTGCATATAAAGAAGTTAAAGAGTTTCTGCACAGATAGTGAGAAATCTGGGAGGTGGGAGTCCTGAACTAATGCACAGCTGCTCAAAGGCATCAAGAATACAGATCATATTGTTTCCTGTTGCATTTCCTTCAACAAGAGATTCTCAACTCAATAAATGGCTGCTTCCCAGGCAACTACCACTTGTGAGTTCCTGGTAGGAAGAAAGAGAAAGTCTTTTTATTCTGTCTGCTCTCTCTTTTTTCAAATTCAGGAAAATATTAGCTTTCTTGCAAACTTCACTAAGATTTCGGTCTATGTTGCATTGCCTAGAACACACGGTCATCCCAGCTAAGGGAATCTCAGTAAATGAGCATATTTAGGCTCACTTTCAAGGTAAAAACAAGAGTGCTGTCATGCTGGAAAAGAAAAATGGGAAAAAAGCCTTTTGAGTGAAAGTAGTTCCCATCATTTTTAACATATGCTGCTCTGTCACTATTGCTGTTCTCAACTGTTTGGGAATTGTGGTTAGTAGTTTTCTATTGTCTTTATAGGAAAAATCAGTTGTTGCCTTTTTAAATTTAAATTTTGGTCGGTTTTAAGTTTCATGCAGAAAAGAGTTGCTTCAGTAATCACTTGGGCTGTCAGGTTATATAATATATTGATAATGAACTATCTTGATGGGAAATAAAAATGTTTTGGAGAGGATCCCAGGAGTTCTGGACTCAGAATAATAGGCTAATTGAGTGATTATGCAATCATCAAATAAGCTCATGACACAACTTAACAAAGAATTAAATATATTACTTCAAAATATTCCATTGATTCATTGTGTTGGGAAATCAGTATTAACTTACTGCATCCTATTGATTCAGCATGATAAATACAGCATTTGAATGGGGACTTTGATCCCATTTCTACATCTGTGGAAATCTTAAACCAGCCAACAACAACAACAAAGAAAAAAAAACAGAAAAGACAACAAAAAGTAGCAAGCCTGCCTCACACTGGTGATGCTTGCTTTACAAACTTGGAGTCCTTTCTGAGTTAGATACAACCACACTCAATTAAAATCATGCAGTGTTGGCTAAGCAGCAGGCCAGCAATCAACATCTAAATTGTGAAGAAAAAATTCAAAAGCTTGCTTGAATAAAAGGATACAGGAACTCAAAAATAGAAGCTGTTTTGCTGTGATCATACCAATGCAGCCATTTAGAGAGTTTACCATTAATCTGGGGAGTGTAGAATATGCATATTAAAACTGAATGTAACAATTTTTTTGGTCACAACTGAAGAGAAGTTTATTTTTTTAATATTTATTTATTTTTTTCTTTTAAACTTTTATTTAGTAAATATACATTTCCAAAGTACAGTTTATGGATTACAATGGCTTCCCCCCCCATAACTTCCGTCCCACCCGAAACCCTCCCATCTCCTGCTCCCTCTCCCATTCCATTCACATCAAGATTCATTTTCAATTATCTTTATATACAGAAGATCGATTTAGTATATATTAAGTAAAGAGTTCATCAGTTTGCACCCACACAGAAACACAAAGTGTTTTCAGTACTAGTTATAGCATTAATTCACATTGAGCAACACATTAAGGACAGAGATGCTACATGAGAAGTAAGTACACAGTGACTCCTGCTGTTGACTTAACAAATTGACACTCTTGTTTATGGCGTCAGTAATCTCCCCAGGCTCTAGTCATGAGTTTCCAAGGCTTATTTAGACCAGGTCATAGTCAAAGTGGAAGTTCTCTCTTCCCTTCAGAGAAAGGTACCCTCCTTCTTTGATGGCCCATTCTTTCTACTGGGATTTCACTCGCAGAGATCTTTCATTTAGGGTTTTGGTTTTTTTTTTTTTTTTTTTTTTTTTTTTTGCCAGAGTGTCTTGGCTTTCCATGCCTAAAATCCTAAAATACTCTCATGGGCTCTTCAGCTAGATCTGAATGCCTTAAGGGCTGATTTTGAGGCCAGAGTGCTGTTTAGGACATCTGCCATTCTCTGAGTCTGTTGTGTATCTCGCTTCCCATGTTGGATCATTCTCTCCTTTTTAAATCTATCAGTTAGTATTAGCAGACACTAGTCTTGTCTGCGTGATCCCTTTGACTCTTAGACCTATCAGTGTGATAATTGTGAACTGAAATTAATCACTTGGACTAGTGAGATGGCATTGGTACATGCAATCTTGATGGGATTGTTTTGGAATCCCCTGGCACATTTCTAACTCCACAATTTGGGGCAAGTCCTATTGAGCATGTCCCAAAAGAGAAGTTTGGAGAACTTAGGACTTTGATACAACTGCTTGATTTGTCTTTCATTCTGTTTTTGGACTTCCCATTCATTTTTTATAGGTGAACTTTTGGTACATGTGACTAAGAAACATTCAGTGATTTCTAAAAATATCTGCTATCAAGACAATTGAAGAAATTCTCAGAATGAAACGTAATACTATAGTGTTTTTAAATTCTAAAACATGAATCAATGAGATTGACTTTATTCTCTACTAGGTATGAGTTCATAAAACTCTATATTGAGAAAAGAGATGGCAGGCCCTTTTAGCTTTGTCATGTTTCCCAAAGATGATGGAATTGGAAACAAGAGCCCAACTATTTTGTTAAGCCATAGCCCTTATATTTGTCATGTGGTTACATTTAGGAATTTCCTAATAAGCACAGGTTCATTTTCAATTCTTTTTAGAACTGAATATACTTAAGGTGTACAAGATGATGTTTTTGTTTTATATAGTTGAACATTCTTTTATGATAAAAGCTCTCAATAAAACAGAAAGAAACTCTCTCTACATAATAAAGGCCATTTATGAAAACTCCACAAATGATATAATCAATGGAAAAAACCTAAAGTCTCATTATCTGAGATTTGATACAAGTAAAGGATGTCCATTTTTGTCACTTCTATTAAAAAAAATCAGGAAATACTAGAAAGAATAACCACAAAAGAAGAAAGACAGAAGAAAAATCCAAATCAGAAAGGAAGAAATGAAATGATCCCTATTTGCAGATGGTGTGATCTTACATGCAGAAAACACTAAAGTCTTCATTTAAAAAAAACTGTGAGAACTCATAAAAGAATTCAGTAAACTAATAGGACACAAAAATCAACATATAACAGTCAGTTGCATCTTTTGGAATGGGAATTTGGTGAAACAGTTCAGATGTAGCTTGGGACCCCACATTACCTATGGTGTACCTAGGTTCAAGTCCTGGCTCCACTTCTAATTTCAGCTTCTCATTAATGCTACCTGGAAGGAAGCAGATGATGGTTCAAGTACTTGTGTCCCTGACACCTATGTGGGGAACCGGATTGAGGTACAGGTTCCTGGCTTTAATCTTGCCTTTAACCATTTGGGAAGTGAAACAGTGGATGAAAGATCTCCAACTCTATGTTTTAAATAAATAAAAATAAATATGCAAAATTTTATTTAAAAAGTCAACTGCATCTTTTTACATCTGATAAACAAATCAAGAAAAAAATCTCATCATGGAATAAAATACTTAGGAATAAATTTAACCAAACAGTGAAAGATCTGTACCTTGGAAACTATAAAACACTGATGAAAGAAGTTGAAAAAAAAATAAATAAATGGACAGTAACCCAAGTTCATGCATTTGAAGAATTAATATTTTTAAAATTTCCAAAGCACCCAAAACATTTTCAGATTCAATTCAATTCCTGTCCAAAGTCCATTGATATTTTTCAGAAACAGAAAAAAATACTAAAATTTAAAATGGAACTACAAAAGACCCTGAATAACTACAATAATCTAGAGAAGAAAAATAAAGTTGAAGATATCACATTTCTTTACTTCAAATTATGTGTTTCTTTTTTTAAGATTTATTTATTTATTTGAAAGTCAGAGTTACACAGAGAGAGGAGAGGCAGAGAGAGAGGTCTTCCATCTGATCGTTCATTCCCCAATTGGCCACAAAGGCCAGACCTGTGCCAATCCAAAGCCAGGAACCAGGAGCTTCCTCTGGGCCTCCACGTGGGTGCAGGGGCCCAAGGACCTGGGCCATCTTCCACTGTTTTTCCAGGCCATAACAGAGAGCTAGATCCGAAGTAGTGTAGAGTAGCCACGACTCAAAACCGGTGCCCATGTGAGATGCTGAGACTTCAGGCCAGGGCGTTAACCCGCTGTGCCACAGCACTGGCCCCTCAAATTATATTTCTTTCTTTTTTTCTTTCTTTCTTTCTTTCTTTCTTTCTTTCTTTCTTTCTTTCTTTCTTTCTATTTGACAAATAGACAGTGAGAGAGAGAGACACAGAGAGAAAGGTCTTCCTTCTGTTGGCTTACCCCCAAAATGGCCGCTATAGCCAGAGCTACGCCGATCTGAAGTGAAGCCAGGAGCCAGGTGCTTCCTCCTGGTCTAACATGTGGGTGCAGGTGCCCAAGCACTTGCTTGGGCCATCTTCCACTGCCCTCCTGGGCCACAGCAGAGAGCTGGACTGGAAGAGGAGCAACCAGGACTAGAACCCGGCACCCATATGGGATGCCCGGCGCTACAGGCAGAGGATTAACCAAGTGAGCCACGGCGTCAGCCCCATCAAATTATATTTCAATATTACTTAATGTTAACATAGACAAAACCATATGGTAGTGGCATAAAAATAAAGATATGAGGATATTTTTAAAAGTTTGTAGAAAACATGAAACTAAAAGTTTATTTCTGGTGCAAAAAAAGTTTAAATACATGCATAGTATTTTGATAATATACATTTCCTGTAAACTTTTTTTAATGCTTTATTTATTTATTTGACTATCAGAATTACACAGAGAGAGAAGGAGAGGGAAAGAGAGAGAAAGAGAGGTCTTCCATCCACTGGTTCACTCTCCAATTGGCTGCAATGGCTGGAGCTGCGCCAATCCAAAGCCAGGAGCCAGGCGCTTCCTTTAGGTCTCCCGTGACGGTGCAGGGACCCAAGGACTTGGGCCATCTTCTACTGTTTTCCCAGGCCATAGCAGAGAGCTACATCAGAAGTAGAGTAGCGAGACTTGAATCGGTGCCCATATGGTATTTCGGCACTGCAGGCAGAAGCTTTACCCACTATTCCACAGTGCCGAACCTTCCTGTAAACTTCTTGAAAATCACTTATTTATCAGTGGAACAGAATAGACAGCTCAGAAAGAAGCCCAATACATATAGTAAACTAATTTGCAATAGGCCACCAAGAAGACACAATGGAAATGTTAGTCTCTTTAATAAATAGTATTAGGAAAACTAGATAAACACATGCAAAAGAATGAACCAGAATTTTCTTTTAACTTACACAAAAATCAGCTCAAAACTGATTGAAACCTTAAGTGTAAGACCTGAAAATATAAAACTCAGTAGAAAATGCAGAGGAAATGTTCATTGATATTGAACTTCAAATTTATTTGCATATCACACCAAAAATCCAGGAAACAAAGAAAAACTAAACAAATGGGATTACATTTCCTCTTCTTTTTTCTTCCTTCGGGCTTTGCACTCTTTTGAGCACTTCAGCGCCCATATAGGATGCTGGTATTACAGGTGGCAGCTTTACCAGCTATGCCACAGTGCTGGCCCCTAGTAATATTTTTAATATTATTTGGCTAGTACCCTACTTTCTTCCTTGGGATCACCATAATGAAGAAGTCTAAGAGGTATAGGAGAGATGTAGAGAATTGTGGAGCTACCCCAGCACTGTGAATTCCTATCTGAAATCTTTTTCTAAATTTTTTTTTTATTTGAAAGTCAGAGTTACAGAGAGAGGCAGAGAGAGTGCAAGAAATCTCCCATCTACTGGTTTATACCCCAAAATGGGCATGACGGACAGGCTGGGCCAGATGAGATCAGGTTCCAGGAGCTTCTTTGGGGTATCCTACATAGGTGCAGGGTTCCAAAGACTTGGGCCATCTTCCACTGCTCTCCCAGGCCAATGGCAGGGAGCTGGATCCAAAGTGGAGCAGCCCATGTGGGATGCCAGTGTCACAGGTGGTGGATTTTCCTTGCCACACCACAATGCTACCCCCTCCCCCGCACTATTTGAATTCTTATTACAGGAATTGTTGTAGCCTGTTTGCATGGTGTTTGTTCTCCAATAGAATCTTTGTGCCTCAGTGTTGAGTACTTACATCCTGGCAATAGTTATTCCCACACCCAAGGAACTGACACTGCAGAGCACAGTCATGCTTGAGCCCATATAGGGAGCATTGCACAGATCTCTATATTTGGGAACTAGGGACTACGGCCAGAAGAAGCTGACTAGAAAGTGTTTGAGCAGACAGAGAAAATTCTGGAGTTGACAGAGAAGAAAGAGTGTAGAAGTATTGCGGCAAGGCTTTATGTTCCAGAATAAAGGAGAAGGCTTTTCTTGCTTAGCTAAAGGTAACAGCAAGGGAGAAAGGCTTGAAGAGAAGGGGATTAAGAGCCGCAAAGCAGCAGAATGCAAGGAAGCTTGATCACAAGGGAAAACGCTGCAGGGACCAAAAGTAGGCTAAGTCAGTGTGACCTGAGATGGCGCAGAGGAAGTGCTGTGGGAGTAAATCTCTCATAGGCTCACTTTTACTTTGTATTGGCTGTGTGGTGTGGTGTGGAATAGGCCTTAAACAGATGAAGCTATAGAGAAGATGAGACAGCAATGGGCTGTATGTGGCCTTCCATGCTGGATTAAAGAATTGGTTATCATGTTAAGTGATATCCAATATCAATATCTGAATCTGAAGGTAATGTGAATAGTTTTATTAATCCAAGTGAGGGGAGGGGAGGGGAGGGCAAAAAAAAAATCAACGGTTTATTATGGTTTAGTCTCAAACTAGATAACCTAGATGAGATTGAGGCAACTGGGGTCATAGAAGGAAGAGGGGTATGAGTAGCAGAAAGTCTGAAGTTTAGGGAGGTGTGAATGTGCATTGCAAACAGAGAACATTAGAGAGGACACTAAGGTGTTGGTCTGGTTATATTGGACAAGAGAAACATGGAATTCCAGAGAGGGATTTTTTTTTAAGGGAAAGAAAGACAGTCATTATTAAACAAGCAGAATATGATGTGCTTGCACAGGACATTCAAACTGACATTCCCCACGAGCAGTTATAAGTATAACCCAGACTGAAGATCAACAAAAGATCAGGATGTAGATATCTGGGACACCTAAGAGAACTAGGAATAGCAGCTGGATCACAGAGATGGAAAGGTAAGAGAGTAGCAGAGGGCTGTAAAGAGGGCTGGGATTTTGGAAAAAGGGAGGGAGTGAGGCTGAGAAGGGAATCCAAAAAGGATGGTCAGGACAAGGTAGTGTCACAAAAGGCAGGGTGGGGGTCAGCCAGCCTGGAAGGGCAGTCAATCCCAAGGCCAGCTCACTGAGTGTGACCCCCACTTTAGGGAGTTCAGTTTCTTCTTCTTCTTTTTTTTTTTTTTTAACAGGCAGAGTGGACAGTGAGAGCGAGAGAGACAGAGAGGAAGGTCTTCCTTTGCCATTGGTTCACCCTCCAATGGCCGCTGCGGCTGGCGCACTGCAGCCAGCGCACAGCGCTGCGAAGGCAGGAGCCAGGTGCTTCTCCTGGTCTCCCATGGGTGCAGGGCCCAAGCACTTGGGCCATCCTCCACTGCACTCCCAGGCCACAGCAGAGGGCTGGCCTGGAAGAGGGGCAACCAGGACAGAATCTGGCGCCCCAACCCGGACTAGAACCCGGTGTGCCGGTGCCACAAGGCGGAGGATTAGCCTAGTGAGGCGCAGCACCGCCGGGAGTTCAGTTTCAACAGAACGGAGAGGGCATATCTGGAGGAAAGATAGTAACCTGAAAACATTCCTAATTTTCTTTTATAAATTATGATGAATATATCACTTATGAATTTGTCTAATTCCTTTATAAGCTTATTTATTTTTTCCCAAAAAGAGGGAACACTCTATTCATAATTTGAACATATATCATTTTTTGTAGGCAACTCAAGTGCATTGTGCATCAACAGAAATAATTAAAATGAAATCAGTATTGCAGTCCAGAAACTGGCTTCAGTCTTAGAGCTGTCACTAACAAGATATATGCTCTTGAGTGAGCTGCTTAATTTTCTTGGGCCTAAATGACTTCTCCTTGTATGCTAGATTTGGTGCTTTCTTAAATCTGTATTTAATTTGTTTTTTCACAGCATCTTTTGTTTGTTTGTTTAAAAGATCTCAAAGGCAAAATTCTTTTGTTGCTAGAAGAATCTGAAAGCTGGGTGTGCAGGGCAGGCATTTAGCTTACGAGGCCCACACCCCACACCCGAGTACCGGGGCTTGATCCCCAGGATCTAGATCCTGATTCCAGCCTCCCACTAATGCAATTAGCTCTTGCGTGATGAGAGCTGAGGATTGTATCTCAGTCAGCTGGGAGGCAGTGGTGATGGCTCAAGTAGTTGTGTTGCTGACACCCAGGTAGAGACCTGCATTGAGTTTCTAGCTCCTAGCTTGGATCTGACCCAGACCCAGCATTTTGAACATTTTCAGAGTAGAACTCACTAAATTAAGCCCCTCCAGAGCTGACTTGTGTCCACTCCACTGACCTATGTATAATCTTCAGCTCCAAACCAGTCAGGAGAATGAGAGCCTTAACTGAAGAAGATCCCACTGTGGTCATGTTAGGGATTTCCCCAACCTGCATGCATGCACCTAAGGGCCCACTGCCACCAGCATGAGACCTTTCAGGGTGGCAGCTATGAGCAACATCACCATGTTGAGATGTCCTGTGCAAAACACACACTCACACAACAGCGCCAGAGCCGACCATGGAGTCGGTGCAAATGTCCTGTGCTGAGGAGTATGAGCCAGAACTTCGCACTGGGCGCAGAAGTGAGAGGTGCAGAGGCTGAGAACTACCATGCCTCCCAACCCCATAAAAGCACTTCTCAGCTCCCACTGCGGAGTCATGGGTGGGACTCCTTCCTTCCTGCTGTGCCCTCTTCCTTGCATTCAATCAAAAGCTCCTTGTGAACCTTGTCTGGGTTGCACATTAGCCTCTTGACAAATTTTATTTGCAAGTGAGCCAAAGAACCTGGGATAAGGGACAATTTGAAGAGTGACCAACTGGTAAAATTCCTCTCTCTCGTAAGTTAAAAAATGAGTAAAAATAAAAATTGGGCATGTTTCTCAATGTTATTATACCTTCTATAACTCACGCTTACAGTATTTTACATTATACATTATATTCCTTATTCCTTTTCCCCATGTAAGAGGGAGAAGTAATTTATTTAGTAGTAATTTTGGTGACTAGAAGAGGAAACACATTAGAATAAGGAGATGTATGCAACTATAAACATCAGTTAAATGCTTCCCAGTTTATAGAACACATTGTAATTAAATTCTACATACTAGTTAAAGCAGTATCTCAGAATATTGAAGAGATATATAGAAAGCTAAAACCAGATGTTTGAAATACCATTATAGGGTGTGGAAGAGGAACAAGACATGATAATAGTAGAGGTTTACTATTTTTAGAACTTGCTTAGAGCATAGTCATGTGTTCCAACAATATATTAACATTTGTAAATATCATTAGCTTCTGAATGTTGTACTACATGAATGAATTACCTATTCAAAAATAAACAAGAAATAAAAATGTTACATTAATTTATTCTATTTTAAATTTTAAAATATTGACTACAATGTCTTCTCAAGCTGATTACATGATTATATTCTTAGGAAATGATTTTTACAATTATAACCGTATTTTAACAAAAAATTATTTAAAAGATGGGCTTCAGGAACCTAACATAGAAATATGAAGTTTGTGTGACAATAGGAGTGTTGGAACTATATCACATACATTGATTAATTATGCTACTATTGCAGACAACACAATTATATAGCTACATCCCAAAACACTAGAATCATGAAATTCTTGTGTGAGTCTACAAATGTTTGGATTTTTGCCGTTATTTACTTATAATGAAGAAACTGGCTTTTCAAGAGTTTTTCCTTTTAATGCATTTCATGTGCAAAATGTTCTTTTATTCCTGCCCTCAAAGTAGTTTCCTAATCAATTATTCTTTGTTTTTTTGTTTTGTTTTGTTTTTCTGACAGGCAGAGTGGACAGTGAGGGAGAGAGAGAGAAAGGTCTTCCTTTGCTGTTGGTTCACCCGCCAATGGCCGCTCCTGTGGTGGGTTGTGGCCAGTGCACCACGCCGATACAAAGCCAGGAGCCAGGTGCTTCTCCTGGTCTCCCATGTGGGTGCAGGGCCCAAGGACCTGGGCCATCCTCCACTGCACTCCTGGGCCACAGCAGAGAGCTGGACTAGAAGTGGGCCAACCGGGACAGAATCTGATGCCCCAACCGGGACTAGAACCCGGTGTGCTGGAGCCGCAGGCGGAGGATTAGCCTATTGAGCTGTGGCGCCGGCCCCAATTATTCTTTATTACAAAATAATTTGTTTAGAAATTTCTCCATGACTAAAATGTGCAGAACATGTCAGTTTTTATCATGAACATAATTGATGCACGTGTTCCAGTCAATATTTCTCTTTAAGTACTAGGTTGGTGTTTGATGCATTCCATGAATGCTCCTGATTGCATTAGTGAGGTCTATTTATAAAGCAGCCATACTTTTTAGTCAATGTATCAATATTAGTTATTAGATAAATCTATCAACCCCTTAAAACAATTAAGTTCCCTTTTCTTAAAAAAAATATTTATTTATATGAAAAGCAGAGTTACAGAGAGGCAGAGGCAGAGAGAGAGAGAGAGACAGAGAGAGAGAGAGATATAGAGATGAGAGATATCTTCCATCCATTGGTCCACTCCCCAGGTGGCCACAAGGGTCAGAGCTGGGTCAACCCGAAGGCAGGAGCCAGGAGCTTCTTCTGGGTCTCCTATACAGGTGCAGAGGCCCAAGGACTTGGCCCATCTTCTATTGCTTTCCCAGGCCATGGTAGAGAGCTGGATTGAAAGTGGAGCAGCCGGGACTCAAACTGGTGTCTGTATGGGATGCTGGAACTGCAGGCAGGGAGGTGGTTTTACTCACTATGCCACAGTGCCAGTCCCAGATTCCTTTTATAACACTGCAAAAGCACATTTGTTTCAAGGCTCATAACAACTCCGAATAGCTTTAAAAGCAGGTCTGGTTTTTGTTTCTAGTTAATACAGAAAAAATTGATTAATGTCTCAACCAAACCAAATAGAATGGGAAGTTTCCTCTGCTTAAACAGATTGAGAGTCAATTTAAGAGCAGACATTAGATCTCTCAGATTTTCTTTCATGGGTTTGAAACATGGATCTTAATTTGTTTGGCTTTTAATATCACATGGGGGATTTCAGAAAGGAATATGTCTGTCATGTCAAATCCCACTTTTGTAACAACAGTAAGCAGAGAACAGGAAATCATGCTCAATTGCGTTCTGGTTAGCTGTAAATTGTGGGTGTTCCTGGTCAATAAAGCAGTTATTTCTTGATAATATAGTTTAAATGCAAATGCCAGAAAGGGAACAGATCTTCTAAAATGTGTGTTAGTTACCATGAAGTATGGTTTGTTGGCCGCTCTGCTACCCTGGAATTTCTCTTTACAAGGTGGCGGCTATGAGACACACCATGTTAAATGGTGTTTATTGCAGTGACCCTGAAAATACATGATTTAAAAATACCTTCCAATTTATCCAAGCAAGATTAAATTATACTTTCCTGATTTCTGTGTTCAGGATATGCTTTCTTTGAAAATACATAATCTATAAACCATGTGATTCTTTATTTATTAAACAATTAATTCCTAGGCCATGTTTACAAAAAAACAGAAGCTTGCCATCATTTGCAGAATTTGCAATGTCAAGTCTTCTTTACAGTGTGTTGGAAATTCCTGCATATACTAATTATTATAGAATGTGATTTGTAGATTCTTCTTATTTGCTTATTCTGTGAAAATGTAAAGGTAAAGTAAAAAACAGATAGCTTCCTGTTTGGGAAAGCCAATGATGAAACATAACCAAGTTATTTGATCCCTTTAACAGTGTCATCAGTAGAGATCTTTTACTAATGCAGAGACTTGTTAATTGAATAAGAAATAACTGTGCTTTCCTAAGTGTGAACAATAAATCCTGAAAAGTTTAAATAGCCTTATTTTTTTTTTTCATTTGTTCTTCCAACCAAGAGGAACATGTTAGGTTTAGCATGAAAAGTAGGTACTGTAATCAGAGAATGTGTATAAATTGGCATATAAAAAGGATCTTGTGGCATGATGAGAATAGATTAAACCAACAGGCCATATTTTCTTCTATGTTTCATTTAGAAATGAATAAGTAAATATGCTGAACCGCAGATTAACGAAACTCTGGGTGTTAAATCAACCATCTTTTAAGACTCTGAATTCATTTTTCCCACTGGGTTAACATTCTCCACTTAACAGGGACTCTGAGACAGATGGAATTTGCACAAATCAAAAGAGTGCTGGCAACCCCAGCATCCAATTTCAAGACAAGAAGGAGCCAGGGGCAGAACTCAACCTACTGTGGGTTTTGTACTTCACGTTGCTAGAAGGGCAGACATTGGTCTCCAAATGTACCTTAAAGCAAAAAGCAGGGAAAGCACAGGCCATTTTCCATCTGGCTGGGATCCAAGTGAACTGTACACCACGCAAGCAACTTTGCTAACAAGCCTGACAAAATTGCTTGGGTCCCAGGAGTGACTCGTTCAACGAGAACTATTAAAAGATGAACTATGTCCTTGGCAGAATGGATCCACTTCTGCATCACTGGGTCTAGGCTTTTTATTTATTGTATGAACTTAAACTTGATTTACATTTGAGAAATACCAAATCTGGAGGCTCTTTCCAAGTGAAGAGATGGGACTCACTACAGCCAGAGAATTGCCACTAAGAGCAGATTCAAATCCCAGCTGTGCCCAATCCAGATGTGGCAAGTATAACCCTCTGACTTCCAGGTTCCATCATCTGTAAAGTGAGATCTGGAGCATCTTCCATAAGAAGCACTTGGCACCTAGTGGTGTTCTTTTTTTTTTTTTTTTTTTGACAGGCAGAGTAGACAGTGAGAGAGAGAGACAGAGGGAAAGATCTTCCTTTACCTTTGGTTCACCCTCCAATGGCTGCCAGGGACGGCACGCTGCGGCCGGCGCACCGCGCTCATCCGATGGCAGGAGCCAGGTGCTAGGTGCTTTTCCTGGTCTCCCATGGGGTGCAGGGCCCAAGCACTTGGGCCATCCTCCACTGCACTCCCGGGCCACAGCAGAGGGCTGGCCTGGAAGAGGGGAAACCGGGACAGAATCCGGCACCCCGACCGGGACTAGAACCCAGTGTGCCGGCGCCACAAGGCGGAGGATTAGCCTGTTGAGCCATGGCACCGGCCAGTAATACCTGTTCTAAGCACCTTTTCTCTTTTTCCCTTGCACCTTCCTAAAGGGAAACAAGACTTCTAATGTCAGCTTTTCTGCTTTCCCATTGCTTTTCACTACTTTGTCCTTTCCCTACTTTTCTGAAGCTGAGTCCTATAGCTGTTATTAAATTATTTGAGATCCACTCAGTCCATCTTGCACACTGACAGTTCTGTAGGAGTTTGAGACCTGTCATTTTAAAGCTATTGGGTTGCCAAAGAACTGACGTGTCAGTGTCAGGAATGAGCCTTGCATCGTATTATTAAAAGAAAAATAAGTTTTGTGCTGACATTTTGCTGCACTGAGTTTCAACTCATACAGTCTGGATAGAATTTCTTTTCATTATTGATTTAATTCCTGCATTTCACCTTTTCTGAAATGGTCACGTATTACATATTTTCAGTGTTGTCATGGAGGTTGAAGGATGAAAAGTTAGAAAACGATGATACAGAATGGGTGATGGTTGACTTTTCTCCTAGTTGGGATTTGCAGACTTTTTAGCCCATGAATTCAATTTTGCTTCCTTAACCTAAAGAACAAAGTGTTCAAGTTTGTTTTTTGCTTGTGTGTTTGAAATCAAGGTTTTTGAACATATTAGAGTGATCACTGCTCAAATGAGCAGACTGTCTGAAAGTAGTATGTGCTCACGTAGAATGTGTGTAGCACCATGTTAAATATTTCACATGAATTAAGCTTGCTGATCTCACAAAAGCCCTATAATTAGTCCTTTGTTAATGATGAGGACACTGGGACACAAGCATGTTTAGATGACTTGTCCAATGTCTCCCAGAAGTGTCAAGGCTAGGATCTGAATCTAGTCAGTCTAGTGCTAAACATTACCTTATCTGCCTCACTGTGTAAGACCTCCTAAAATCATGCTCAAAATGTTGGCCAGCGCTGCAGCTCAATAGGCTAATCCTCCGCCTAGTGGCACCGGCACACCGGGTTCTATTCCCAGTTGGGGCGCCGGATTCTGTCCCGGTTTCCCCTCTTCCAGGCCAGCTCTCTGCTGTGGCCTGGGAGTGCAGTGGAAGATGGCCCAAGTGCTTGGGCCCTGCACCCATGGGAGACCAGGAGAAGAACCTGGCTCCTGCCTTCGGATCAGTGTGGTGCGCCGGCTGCAGTGCGCCGGCTGCGGCAGCCATTGGAGGGTGAACCAATGGCAAAGGAAGACCTTTCTCTCTGTCTCTCTCTCTCTCACTGTCCACTCTGCCTGTAAAAAAAAATGTTGACCTTGATCAGATATATCAACGGACCTGGAGCCCTGTTACAAATACAGGCTTTTGGGCCTACCCCAGGTTTATCAAATTAAGATTTATAGTGTAACAATATCCTCAGGTGAGTAGCATGTATACTAAAGCTTGGGTAGCAAAGGACTGAGGTATTTCTGTTATTATGTATTCAATTCCAACATTATACATACTATATATTTTAATGCTATATATATATACATATAGTATAACACAGGGAGAAAAAACATCACAGAATTTTAGATCTCAAAGGAATTATGATTTAAAGCCAATATAAATCAGTCTCTTCCCTTTATAAATGTTGAAAAAGAGTTACATGGTATTAAATATGTGTTTAAAGATAACTAAATATTTATGAATTCTGAAGAACTCAGTAGACATTTATCAAGGGTCTGTCTCTTGCAGAGTATATGCTCAGTGAGACAGGGATAAATAAACATGAATAATGATAAATGGGAGCTCAGGGAAGGAGATAAATAATTGCCTAGAATTTTCCATTACTAGCATAAAAACATGTTTGTATCAGTATAATGCATAGTAGAGCACTCAGGAAAAATGAATTCGAGATCAGGAAAGCCTTCATCAAAAGCATGATCTTGGAATTGACTTTTGAAAGATCAATAGATATTGCCCCACAGCACTGGAATTTGAGCCTTTTGAATTGCAACTGGGCTAAAGGATGTCATCACTCAGAGGAAGGAGCTTTTTAGGTGTGGATCTTAATCATGTAGAATCACTTAGAGAGCTAATGTCTTGCCAAAGTTGTCATAGCTCCCTTATACCTAGTCTTTCTCTTGATTGTCTGTGTCTTCTATTCTGGCTCCTGACCCACGTTTCTGTGGAGTGGAAAGCCAGTCTTGTCATGAATCATAACTTGTTGCCTACTGGATCTTGAACTAAATCTGACAGTAAATGTCACATTCTTATAACCTCCATGAGCCAAGAGTACTTATTCTCTGCAAATCCCAACTTGCTTGGATCCCGGACGGCTCATAGTCAGGGGAGTCAGCTCAGAGCAGCCTTAGAGGAGGCTTGTGATCTTCAGGTAGTCTGTTGCTCTTTCCACAGTGGGCAAGATCATAAAATTCTCTCCCAAAGGAAATACAGCATCAGAAGGCTTTGTTTTACAGTTTTGATGAGGCTGAATTCTAAACTGATGAGGATACCTGAATTTGGGAAAAAGATGCAAAAATCTTTGTAAATATGGCAAACAGCTGGCAAACTTTACTATGGAACAAGTGCAAAAGAGATGATGAATTGTCTCAAAGCATGGATTGTGGATTATTGACATCAGAATAACCTGAGAAAACGAAACACAATTCAGATTCCAGACCCTTCGTTAATCCTCCTAAGAATCTTTAGAGAAGGTGCATGTTTAACACTCACCAGATCTAATTAGATAGCCAGTTAGTTTTAAGAATGACTAAACAGTGTGTTATTTTATATGAAACAGTTTTCTTAATTTGCCAAATATATGTTTTTCATTATTCTTCACTGATTTTTAACCTCAATTATATCCAGAAGAAAATGTGTTATACTTGATGAAAAGTTTCAAATAGTCGAGCTTGTGAAAAACAGTGCTTATTTTTGTATTTGGACAATTTTAGACATGGAAAGTTTTTTTTTTTTAAGTTCATTCTTTTTGGTGTGTAGAGCATGTATTTACTGATACGATTTCATTTTAAAGCAATGATTTTGTTAACCAAGAATGCCCAAAAGAATGGGAATTTGAGTGTCTGGCATAGGGCCCAGGCATCATTAGTGCTAAAGGGCTCCATGGGTGCTGCCAATGGGCCAAGCTGGTGAACAGTTCTGCTCTGAATGCTCAGATTTGTTGAGGGATAAAAATGTCTTTCCCTGCATGTTTGTCAGGTTGCAGAACAGCTAGTGAAATTGCACATCCAGGAATTAGAGTCCTATCAGCAAGAGGTCAAGGCCTCCTATTATTACACTCATCTCTCCTAGTTTTCTTCTTTCTCTCATTGATCATTGCCCCATAGTCTTAATTTCGTCTGCCTAAATTTGCTGTCATATCTACTCTGGGTTATTGCAAACACACTTTAACTTGTCTCCTAGTCTTCATTCTCTTTCCTCTACCTGCTATCAGAATGCCTTTGTAAAACCAAGTCTGTTTTCTTTTTTTGCTTAAAATCTTTGGGTGAATGTGTTCTCATTGATTCAGGGTCAAGACAAAATCTGCACCATCCCAGTGATGCTTCTCTTTGACTTCAGTCAATCACATGTAGTTTCCAGCCATGTTCCCTCATGTTGATATCAATTCATAGAGCCATTTGTGAACTTCTACCCCTCCAATTCTTCCTCCTAAGCCAGAGGTAGGCAATGCAACAAATCAAATTCTTTAAAGTGTTACCTTTTCTGTCAAGCCGTTTAACGGTCAAAAATATAATATTTTCTCCCCCAACATCTGCCAATAGGATCCCAAATTATGTGACTGTCATTGAGAACATATACATCACCTTGATCCCAAGTTTTCAGTTTAGCCTTGGGGACTTTGCCTTAAGAAAGCCCTCTGATCTTCATGTGAGCTGGTAGAATCTTACAACAACATTTTTAGCACTGGGTGGAAGTGGTGGGTTTCCTAGACACCTGGATAGTCAAACACTTTCCTATGTCTTGGCTTACTTAATCAGAACATTAACCATGAAACATCACTTTCCACGTATCAGTTGGGGAAAAAATGAATCATAGGAGATAAAAAAAACCCTTTAATCATGTGTTATATAGATAGGAGATGGGAAAAAGACCTTCATATTGCTTCCTTTTGCGATTCTTATTCCAGAGTAAGGTTTTGCCTGTGTTGGGAGTCCAGGACACTTATGATATCCAATTGGAAGACATGGGAACTTTAATATTCTTTCTCCTCCTTGCTAAAGATATACCTAAAATTAAATATCAGTGAGATGCAAGTCAATAATTCTGTTTAATTCCTAACATTTCTCATTAAAAAAAAAAAAAACAGCTGTCCATACAGGCTTAATTGCTTGCTCTTCAACAAAGTTGCTCAGATGCTTTAGGGCAAATATTCTCTCTTTATCAGCAATAAAAATCTTTCTATGTAGATATTTGATTTAAAAATTAGATGGTAAGCATGGGGGCTTCATGTGTCTGCAAGAGAGAGACAGGCCCATTGCAGATTGGTTTGAAAGTGATTGTCAAACAGGGTCATCAAGGACTGCTTTTCCTTGCCTCCCTCCCACCTGCTCCCTCTCTCCCTTTTCTTTGATTTCTCTTACTTTATTCACTTTCTTTCTCCTACACCATTTTCCTTTTCTTTTTTCCTCTCTCACACTTTTTTTTAAAGCTCTGTTTCTATCTTTTATTGTACAATACCATGGGCCAGGGGTCACACAATTTAGTATTCAGAGGGACACAACAGTACACGATTAGCCCTGAGGTTTGGGATTAAACTGGCAATTTTAGAGGAAAGGAAAACATTAGGACCTTCTGTTTGATTGCGTATTTATCCTTTCAAGGCCCCAGGATATACAGATGAAGACCTGCAGGTCACTTGCTGTGACTATGACATGCAGATTGAGTTAGAAGGTCTGACGAAGCCAGGAAGGAAAACAAGAGCAGATATTAATGGTCATGTAGTTCATGACATGCAATCTGGCATTTGTCTTGAAGTCTGTATCAAGGTACTGCTAAAGTATTCTGAGCAACGGAATAAGATGATCACATTATTAAAATAAAGGGTTATTAGCAATCACAAGGGAAATAGATGGATAGTGGAAAGGGGATGCGACACTCCTAGGCAGTGATAGAACTACCGACCTCTTCAGTGGATGTTTGAAATCGAGAGAACAGATAAGGGTTTGTTTACTATATTCAATGTGAGAGAATGGCATAGAGGATGAAGGTATGGGCGCTACTAACAGACACAGAGCATGGGGGAGTGGGGTTGGGCTGCATGGAGAATGACAAAGCATTCAGTTTTGAACAGGCTCAGTTTAAGTCTTTCAGTGGACACACACACACACACACTCATACACACAGAAGATGGGTTTGAAACTCAGAGAACAGATCAATATGGAAGTTGTAGCTCGGGAAGTTGTCAGTCTTAGAAATAATGGTTGAACCCAAGGGAGTATAGGTATAATCACTGGAGGATAGAGTGAAGACTGAAAGTGTAGAGAAGAAAGCCCAGCATCTTGGCAGACACTGGTGCTTAAGGGAATGAAGATGGAAGCTAAGAACACTGAGATTAAAGGCCAGTGAGGTAGAACAAGGGGCTAAAGCAACTGATTCCATAGGAACTGGGTTAGAAAAAGAGCTTCAAGAAATAATAAATAAAAACCAGCAGCAAAATTGTAGAGAATCCAAGCAATAAAGGGACTAGCAGATGTTCTGCATGTAGAACCCAGGTGGTTCCTGCTGACCTTAGCGAGGGTGTGAATGGCACGGTAGCATTGGGTGGGGCGGGAGAGTCACAGGTGTGGGCTGAGGGCAGGAGGGATGAGCACTGAGAAGCTCCTGGCAGAAGCTACTGAGGTTTGGGCTCTAAAGTGCAACACTGGTAACTGCTACGCTAAAGGCAGAGAAGCTGTGTGTTGGGATCTCTGCGTGTGTGTGTGCATGTGTGTGTGCGTGTGCGTGTGCATTTGTGTGCTTTGCTTTGGGCCCCTTCTGTGGAAGCCTGAGAGCTGGAGCTGACGGGAACAAGGACGTGTCAGGGCTGCACTACCACAGGAACAGACCCAAGAGTTGTGCACTCTTGCTGGTCAGAGCCCACCCTGAGGTGCCTTCCAGAGCAGGCTAGAGGGACTTTGAATGCCTTCAACAGCCAGCTCTCCATTCTCCACCTTTATAACTCCACCTCAATACTGTAGAGGGAGGGGGTACACATCTTCCCTCCATTTCTGTTCACCTCACTGTCTTATTCATGCCAAACACCTCAGAATAAAGGCAATAAGAAAGCAAAAAAAAAAAAAGCCTAGAAAACATGGAAATATTCAGAGGATACAGGTTTGGCTTTGACAGCCTCAGTGTCTCTCAATTTGGAGTGAATATACTCCATGCACATAACCAGAAAATTCTGGGCTTGAGGACATAAGGGCACAGATGAAGACAGAAGCTGTGTTAATTCACATCACATTTTGTTAAAAAAAAAAAAATTATTTATTTATTGCAGAGGTAGAGTTACAGGCAGAGAGATGGACAGAGAGAGAGGTCTTTCATCCGCTGGTTTACTCCCCAAATGGCCTCAATAGCCAGAGCTGCACCAATCCGAGGCCAGGATCTAGGAGCTTCTTCTGGGTCTCCCATGCAGGTGCAGAGGCCCAAGCATTTAGACCATCTTCTACTGCCTTCCACAGGCTACAGCAGAGAGCTGGATGGTAAGAGAAGCAGCTAGGACTTGAACCAGAGCCCACATGGGATGCTGGCACCTCAGGCAATGGCTTCACCTACTATGCCACAGCGCCAGCCACTCACATCACATTTTAAAGATAGTCCAGGTTTCTGCAGGGAGAGACGGCATGCACATCTTTTGTGAAAATTGGTTTTGAGAGGCAAAGACACACTGCTTCACTCCCCAATTGCCTGCAGCAACCATGGCTGAACTAAAGCTGGAGCAGGGCTGGAACCAGGAGCCAGGAACACAATCCAGGTCTCCCATGTGGGTGCAGAACACAATATCTTGAGCCATCACTAGTGTCTCCTAAGGTTTGCATTGGCAGGAAGCTAGATGGGAATCAAACCCAAGAACTGCAATGTGAGACATGGGCATCTTTACCATTAGGCTGAAATCTGTTCCAGTGGTACACGTTTTGAGGAAAAGCATTAGGGTCTCGGGGTAATGAGAGGTTACTGAAGGGTTTGCAAGGTTAGCTTGCAATGGTGAAAGTGAGTTTGTAGTGCTACTATTTGTCTGTTTTTCTTCAGTGATTAGAGCTGGCACATCAAAAAGTGAAAACCAAATACCTAAATTAATGTATAATTGAAACAATTTCCAAACAGAAAGTACAGGGACAAGTTCATAAAAAATCCACCCTAAAGAATTCCCAGCAAGAGTTGGTATGGAGAGGGTATCTAGAATTCCGTGGGCTGAAGGGCAAAATACTAGTAGCTGCCGAGGCAAAACCTCTGTTTCGTAAAAGTTATTGTGGCTGGTGTGGCCTGGGAGAAATCCTAGCTATATTTCTAGTAAGGCAGCTTGCAGTCACATTAGCATTTTTGGCAACCACATCACACCGTTGGTTTCTATTGAGCTTATAGTCAAATAAAATCCCTAAATCTTTCACATGTGCTGCTCTTAGACCATGTTTCCACCTCCTGTACTTGTGAAATTAATTACTGTTTTGGGCCTAAACAGTATGCCTATTAAATTTCATCTTGTTAGATTTATGCCAATGTACCAGCTTTCATAGAATATTTTATAGATTGATTCAGGTTCTCACATATTTTTCCCCATAATTTTCAATAAGACAGACTTAAAAGAATTCTTTATTCACAACTAAAAGTGACAGACTCAGCTAATGGTCCTGTTTCTGATTTGACACCTTCATTTTATCTAAAAGGAGCTTTATTCAAGTTCTCCCTGACATCCTGTTTTGCCAAACTAACTTGGTTAGGATGTTTTTGCCTGTAGGGGTGGAATGCTAAAAAATAACCTGGGATCAACAATGAGGACATTTGTTAGTGCGTGGAGGTAGGGACAGCTCTGGGCGAGGTTCAGTTACAGCTGTGCCTGTTTGTAGCCTGGCTCTACCTCTCCCATGTGTTGTCCTTAGAGCAACTCGCCTTGTGGCTGTTAAGACAGTTGCCGATAGCCCTGAGGGTAACAGTTCCTTGTGTGGAACCAGAGGGAGAGAAAGTATAAATGGAAGATTATTCTCTCTGTGTGACTAGGACCACTTTCCCTATCACCTAAAGTGACAAATACTCCTGATTATCTTGAGAATGAGGAATTTTCTGTAACATTGGATTTTCAGTGCTAAAACTGAGAGTCTTGAGCAAGCACAGGAGATTGATCACCCTAGGACTTACACCCAGATCAAGAACCATTACCATCCAATGCCTTCTGGCTTAACACAAGTTTCCTGGCAAAGCAATGAGTGCTCACAATTAGTCTGGACAAGTTTCTGCTTTCCCAGGCACATTAGCAGGAAGATGGATTGGAAATGGAGCAGCCAGGACTCGAACCAGAACCTATATGTGATGCTGACACTGCAGGCTGGGGCTTTAACCAGCTGCGCCACAGCGTCTGCCTCTGGCCTTGTTTCTGAAGGGTGGCTTGGGCCTGTCTATAACAGATTCACTTGGAGGCAGGCTCCTGAGCCCCTAGATATCCTGAAGCAGCCTCTCTGGACATGGAAGCTGGAAATCGATTTTTATCAAGCACTCCAGAGCTGGTACCTGCAGAATCCCATCCCTGACTTAGACTAAAGAATATGCACTCCGCAGCTGGAGCTGGCCCCTGGCTTGTCCTCCACAAGGTGGAGAGGGCTGGGGAGGATGTTGTCGAGTCCCACACCTGCACACAGGCATACCAGTCATGTCATCCTGCTGCTCAACAGAGAGGAAAGTTGGTAGGGGACAGTTTGTTGTGGCGAAATCACCCCGTATTGCAGTGAAGCCCAGGACTACTTGGCCTCGGTTCTCAATACTCATGAAGCATGCTTGAGAGCCATCCTGGCTTTTCCTCCCAGGAATCAGTCCAAGTAGCTGACTTGTAGAATCTATGATCTCCTTTGTTTAAAACCATTTTTCAGGTCAAAATAATGTTTCCTCATATTCACTTTTTAGGAAAGCACCATAGATTTGAATTTAAAAGAATGAACTTGGGTCAATTAAACCCAATGAAAACTCTGAGCCTCTCATTTGCATGTACTGATTTTGCATCTATTCCTTAACTCTCTGAGACATGTCATCCACAAAATAGACTAACTGTAGAACCCACTCATCTGACTCTTGAGAAAGAGTTAATGAGATACTGGTAGAACTTTAGCACAGTGTCCCTCTCATTAAGCAGTCAGTATATTTTGATCATTCATATTCTTTCTCTTCATTCATTCACTGTTTGAGATATTCTAAGTAGAGTAGGACTAGGTACAGTATTTCCCCTAAAGAACAGTCCTGTTGTCAGGGAGCCCAGAATATTGGCATTAAACTTGGATGAAACTGGAAGAGACTTATGAGTATAAACATGATAACAGGACAGGAGAAAAGGAATGATCAATTGGAGGAATAACTTGTATCTTAAAGATTGACTAGCAGTCTTCTAGACTATTGTGGGAGAAGACAGAGAGAGACAGGCGTTCCAGAGAAATACTAGAAGAGGAATATTAATAGAAGCATGAGAACATAGCAGAGTAGGGCTCCTGCCTGGAATGCGTGGGTAGAGTCAGGAGCAGCGGCGAGAAGTGGACAAAGGCCTGAGTCAGCACCCAGGGCCTTGAGGAGTTGTACTTTCTGTTTAGAGACTGGATAGAGTTTAAAGCAGATGAGCTAGCTGGGTGATCACACTAAATCATTTCATAATGACCAATCTGGGAACAGTGTGGGGTTGTGAGTCGGAAGGTGGGGAGGCAGGGAAATTTGCTGAGAGGCTGAAGCAGTACGCCCAGTGAGAGGCGATGTTGAGAACAGAGAGCAAGGGATGGCAAGGGCTGTGTGATAGATACCAGGGCAGGGCTAGGGTTGGGCTAGGTGTAGGGTGAGGCAGGAGGAGGATTCCTAGGTTTCTGTCCTGAGTGGATCTCCTGATAAGAACAAAGGGACTGGCACTGGTGATGGACATATTCAATCTGAGCTTGCTGGGAGACAGAAGGGGCAGACACACAGGTGACTGGCTCCTCAGGTCTGTATTACAGAGGAAAGGTAATTTTGGGGAAGTTAGCAGCAAATAGCCCTCTGCTGTTAGTATCTGTGGCTACAGATATGGCCCGAGGTGATGCCTCAGCAGGGTGTATAGATCAGAAAGAGGAGGAAAAACCAGAGACAACGAAACTCTACACTGCTCATTGCCAGTGGTCAGTGATGTCATCATCGCATTTTTTCAGGGTCCAGGCCAGAAGAACTGAATATTGAAACTGGCCTAATGGTTAAAGCTGCCACCCGAGTGCCAGAATCCCATGTGGGTGCTGGTTCGCGGTCCAGCTGTACCACTTCTGATCCAGCTCCCTGCTCATGCACCTGGGAAAGCAGTGGAAGATGCAGCGGATAGAAGGTCTCTGTCATTGCTTCTCTGTAACTTCACATTTCAAATAAATAAATCTTAAAAAAGCAAAAAAAAAGAATGAGTATATTTTTAAAAAAGTATTGAATGCATTTAAACTTTGCTTTCTCACTCTCTTATTTCCACTGTATTTTGATACTCTTTGTCGTCCTTTGAGATTTTTCTTTCAGTTTTATTTTTTAGAGGCTGAATCTATAATGTTCCAAGTTTGTAAATTATATTTTGAGAAGCTCCGTTTGCTAAGTAAATTTTCCTAATTATTTTGGAATTAGTCATAACTCCTTTCTCATGTTCTTGTCTAAAACTCAAACAATTCCAAATAAAAAACTTTATAAAATATGTAAAACAAAATGGCACGTAACTTCTGAGAGAGAAGTGGAAGACATAAAAGCGAGACAGAGCTGAGAAGGAAAGGGCAAGAGGGGAAAAACCTTCCTGCAAAATAAATGTCTAAAGAACATTGGACGTGTTTGTCTAGGCTGCTTTCGTATTCAAACGAGCCACAGCAAAACTCTGTTCCCCCAGCAGTTGGAGACAGCCTGGGAAAGACTATGGGGTGGAGGTGGGGGGAACTCAAGTATTTGCACAATGACGAAAATGTGAGAATCTAACGGAAGAGTCGAGAAGACCTCCGCCAGCTGCAAACAAGAAACCCTGGCTCTGCGGACAGAAAAATCCTATTAACGCCCGGGATGAAAGAAGTCCAGCTGATGGTCGCCACCTAGTGGCAAATGCGGACTTTGCAGGAAATAAAAAGGGTCACAATAGGATTTCTGAACTTGAGAGGTGGCTTACCAGAATTATTACAGGCCGCGCCGGGGAGCCAACATGGCGGCGCGCAGCGGGAACGAGAGGCGCGGGGACTCCGCGCTGGCGGACGGCTGAGGGCGGCCGGGCGGGACCCGGAAGGACGGGACTGAGCAGGGGCGGACAGAGCCTGGGACAGGGCCTGCGGGGCAAGGCCGCCCGGGAGTCGCCGTCGCCCTCTGCGTCTCAGCCCACCGCGTCCCCGCGCCCTCAGTGCCTCAGCGGCCCGCGTCCTCAGCAACTCAGTCACCCGCGGACCCCGCGCCCTCAGGACCACGGCCACCCACGTCCCCTACGCCCTCAGCGTCTCGGCTGCCCGCGTCCCCCGCGCCCTCAGCGTCTCGCCGCCCGCGTCCCCAAGGACCAGTGAGATTGCAGCTGGGCCCCCCCCACCGGCCCTGCGGACGTCACGCGGCGGCGTGCGGGGCCCCGCCCCTGCCGACGTCACGGCGCACGCCGCGAGGATGCCATAGGAGGCGGTGCAGGTGCGCGCGGTCTACGTCGCGTCGTGGTCCACGCAGGAGCCATGAGCGGCCCGGGAAACCTGATGGACTTCTTGGACGAGCCGTTCCCCGACGTGGGGACCTACGAGGACTTCCACACCATCGACTGGCTGCGGGAGAAGTCGCGGGACACCGACCGGCACAGGAAGATCACCAGCAGGAGCAGGGAGTCCGTGTGGGAGTTCGTCAAGAGCTTGCTGGACGCCTGGTCGGGGTGGGCGGTGATGCTGCTCATCGGGCTGCTGGCAGGCACCCTGGCCGGGGTCATCGACCTGGCCGTGGACTGGATGACGGACCTGAAGGAGGGCGTGTGCCTGTCCGCCTTCTGGTACAGCCACGAGCAGTGCTGCTGGACATCCAACGAGACCACGTTCGAGGACCGGGACAGGTGCCCGCAGTGGCAGACGTGGTCGGAGCTGCTGGTGAACCGGTCGGAGGGCGCCAGCGCCTACGTCCTCAACTACCTGATGTACATCCTGTGGGCGCTGCTCTTTGCCTTCCTGGCCGTGTCCCTGGTGCGCGTCTTCGCGCCCTACGCCTGCGGCTCCGGGATCCCGGAGATCAAGACCATCCTGAGCGGCTTCATCATCCGGGGCTACCTGGGCAAGTGGACGCTGCTCATCAAGACGGTCACCCTGGTGCTGGTGGTGTCGTCCGGGCTCAGCCTGGGCAAGGAGGGGCCGCTGGTGCACGTGGCGTGCTGCTGCGGGAACCTCTTCAGCGGCCTCTTCTCCAAGTACAGCCGCAACGAGGGCAAGAGGCGGGAGGTGCTGTCGGCCGCGGCCGCCGCGGGCGTCTCCGTGGCCTTCGGGGCCCCGATCGGGGGTGTGCTGTTCAGCCTGGAGGAGGTCAGCTACTACTTCCCGCTGAAGACGCTGTGGCGGTCCTTCTTCGCGGCCCTGGTGGCGGCCTTCACGCTGCGGTCCATCAACCCCTTCGGCAACAGCCGGCTGGTGCTGTTCTACGTGGAGTACCACACGCCCTGGTACATGGCCGAGCTGCTCCCCTTCATCCTGCTGGGCGTCTTCGGGGGCCTGTGGGGGGCGCTCTTCATCCGCGGCAACATCGCCTGGTGCCGGAGGCGCAAGACCACCCGGCTGGGCCGGTACCCGGTGCTGGAGGTGCTGGCGGTCACGGCCGTGACGGCCGTCGCCGCCTACCCGAACCCCTACACGCGGCGCAGCACCAGCGAGCTCATCTCCGAGCTGTTCAACGACTGCGGCGCCCTGGCGTCCTCCCAGCTCTGCGACTACGTCAGCGACCCCAACATGACCCGGCCGCTGGACGACATCCCCGACCGGCCGGCCGGGCGCGGGGTCTACACCGCCATGTGGCAGCTGGCCCTGGCGCTGGTCTTCAAGGTCGTCATCACCGTCTTCACCTTCGGCATGAAGATCCCCTCGGGCCTCTTCATCCCCAGCATGGCCGTGGGCGCCATGGCGGGCAGGATGGTGGGCGTGGGCGTGGAGCAGCTGGCCTACCATCACCACGACTGGATCGTCTTCAGGAACTGGTGCCGGCCCGGCGCCGACTGCGTCACGCCGGGACTCTACGCCATGGTGGGCGCCGCGGCGTGCCTGGGCGGGGTGACCAGGATGACCGTGTCCCTGGTGGTCATCATGTTCGAGCTGACCGGCGGCCTGGAGTACATCGTGCCCCTGATGGCGGCGGCCGTGACCAGCAAGTGGGTGGCCGACGCCTTCGGGAAGGAGGGCATCTACGAGGCGCACATCCACCTGAACGGGTACCCGTTCCTGGACGTCAAGGACGAGTTCACGCACCGCACGCTGGCCACGGACGTCATGCGGCCGCGGCGCGGGGAGCCGCCGCTGTCGGTGCTCACCCAGGACGGCATGACCGTGGAGGACGTGGAGGCGCTCATCAAGGACACCGACTACAACGGCTTCCCGGTGGTGGTGTCCCGGGACTCCGAGCGCCTCATCGGCTTCGCCCAGAGGAGGGAGCTCATCCTGGCCATCAAGAATGCCCGGCAGCGGCAGGACGGCGTGGTGAGCAGCTCCGTCACGTACTTCACGGAGGAGCCCCCGGAGCTGCCGGCCAACAGCCCGCAGCCCCTGAAGCTGCGGCGCATCGTGAACCTCAGCCCCTTCACCGTCACGGACCACACGCCCATGGAGACCGTGGTGGACATCTTCCGCAAGCTGGGGCTGCGGCAGTGCCTGGTGACGCGCAGCGGGAGGCTCCTTGGCATCATCACCAAGAAGGACGTGCTGAGACACATGGCCCAGATGGCCAACCAGGACCCCGAATCCATCATGTTTAACTAGCAGCCCTGGGGCCTGCGTGCTGTGGGGCTCGTGGCTGGGTGTCCAGGCTATGGTTTGTGTGCAGTCGTGGGACACAAATGCCCATCAGGAAACTTGACGCCGTCTCCTCCAGGCTGATGTCTGTAACCTAGGAGCACAGGGAAGCTTCGAGCCCCAGAGGCCAAAGAGGGGGTGTCGGCTGGTCGTCCGTGCCATCCCTGCCGGGGCTTCATCGACTGGTTGCTGTTGCTTGTGCGTGGAACTGGCGGGAAGCTGGGGTCTGGAGCCAGAGGTGGGAATTGAACTCGGATACTCCAGTGTGGATGATGGTTGATGACTCAGCGGGTATGTGATAATGATGAGTCAGCAGAAATGTCCTGAGGACTGACCAGGTATGTCATAACGCTGACTCCTCAGGTGTGTCATAGTGATGCCTCACCAGAAATTTCCCAGTCACTCACCAGGTACATAATAGTGATGACTCAGCAGGTCTGTGATAATGATGTGTCAGCAGAAATTATTGAGGAATGACCATGTACATCAAAACGATGAATCATCAGGTGTGTCATAGTGATGACTCACCAGAAATTTCACAGTGACTCACCAGGTACATAATAGTTTGACTCAGCAGTTATGTGATAATGATGAGTCAGCAGAAATTTCCTGAGGACTGATCAGGTATGTCATAGTGTTGACTCAGCAGAAATTTCACACCCACTCACTGCTGGGCCAAATGCCACCCCCTTTGGTTTTCCAGTAGAATGAAATTCACAGTCTTGTTCCTAGCACCGAAGTATTGAGTGACAAGCCCTTCTGTCAGTGTTGGTATTGGGGTTTCCATGGAACATTTGCAGCTGAAACTGGATTCTTCTGGACTTGAATCCCTAAAAAAGTCAAAGACGCTGCATGGTAGTTCCCCTCTTCTCTGTGTGTGGCTCCAATCGGAGCCGGCCTGTCATGGGAAAACCCATTTCTGCCATAGCCTGACTCTTGTATGTCATCCAGGCACCCTGCTAGCCGAAGCAAGGTTCTTCCAAAGGGAGCACAAAGCAACGGAGCCGCAGCCGAGGGGCACGGAATCCGCGGACAACTTCCCGTTTAGTTCCGCTGAGGCCATGGAGAAGGACGAGGGGACGGGTGGCCTTGGGCCGAGATCACCAAAGGGATCTTGGGAGCTGTGCGTGTGTTTTGAATGCTGGCTGTCATGCCTACAGCCATACCACCCTGAACGCGCCCGATCTCGTCTGAATGCTGGCTGTCAGACAGATGTAAGGCTTTCTGGATATTTCCTAGTCAGTTTTTAATGAAAAAAAAAAAAAAATCCTATAAATAGTGGAGGAGTAATTCTTCTGTGAGGCACATCACCGATTTCTTATTCTCTCTATCCCTAAAGAAATGTGTTGGCCTAATGAAGGGCATCTTGAAAGTGAAAAAAATAAAAAAGAATCATTATGAGTTTTAGTCACTCTTTTAAGGGACATTCACGGAAGAGCTGCTGTGTGCCAGTCACATTAATAAGTACAGGGCATGCATTAGTGGTTGTGTGTGGATGAATCACAAACCCAGATGTCTACGAATTTTAACTTTATTAATTTTCTCTGACATAGTAAAGTATACATACTGATGGTATGGGAAACAGTGCATGGTGTATGGGAACTATCTGTACTATTGTCTCAATCTTTCTGTGTATCTAAAACTTCTAAAAGTTGTTTATCGTTTAAAAATAAATAAATGGGAAGCAAACATATAAAAAAGGAAAAGTGTTCCTTGGTTTAGAGTACTAGAGTTCATCTGACGGACATTGCAGAACATATTCAATCAAACAACTAGATCATTCTAGTCGAATGGATCACAAACAGCTTGTATGAAATCCCAAATGAGTGAAATGTAATTAAAAACATGAAAATTTGGAAGAGCAAGAGGCATGTTGCTTGGTGATGGGGAGAGATCCGTAATCATTTCATGCAAGACGGGGGCATTCAACTAGAATGGAAGAAACGGTAGAGCTTGACTCTCTTAATTTAATTTCCAGGAGGAAAATTGTATTAACTGTACACAAAGAATGGTCATATGGGCTGATTTCTCACACTACTACTAGATTACAGTAAGTAGACATTTGAGTTCAGTGAAGCCCTGTTTTGATTATCAAGATAAATAATGATGTTGAGAATTGCTCCATGTGCTAATTGGCATGTATGTATGTTCCCTATTCAAGTGATTTCTCATACTCTTTGCCCATTTGTAGAGTTGGTTTCATCCAGTAATAAATTACAAGTTTTCAAATTATGTTTTGAATACACGTTCCATAGTAGGTATGTTTCTTCATATATTTTTTCATGTACAGTGACTTGATTTTCCATTTTTCACCATTAATTTTATTGTTAACCTATGAAGGAATAACTTATGATGGAATATTTGTAACAACTATTTATTTAGCATTGACATTGTATTAGATATTATGAGTAACCTGTAGGGGGCTGACACTGTGGTGTAGTGGGTAAAGCTGCCGCCTGCAGCACCCGCATCCCATTTGGACACCAGTTCAAATCCAGCTTGTTCCACATCCAATCCTGCTCTCTGCTATGGCCTGGGAAAGCAATAGAATATGGCCTAAGTCCTTGGGCCCCTGCAACCAATGGGAGACCCAGAAGAAGCTCCTGGCTCCTGGCTTTGGATTGGCACAGCTCTGGTCGTTGTGGCCATCTGGGGAGTGCTTATTCGAACTGGCAACCACATGGGATGCCAGTACCATAGGTGGCAGCTTTACCTGCTGAGTCACAGCGTCAGAACTCACATATATTTCAGTGGACAAATGGTTAAAGGAACTGCAGCAATCCATTTCATGGGACACTACTCAACAGTCAAAAGGAATAAAGTATTGATACATACAATATTGATAGCTCATTATGTGAAGTCAGTCTTCAAAAATTACATATTGTATGGCTTCCCTAGTATGAATTTTTACATGACAAACGTTAAGTGGCTGTCAGGTGTTATATGTGAGAACAGAGGGAACCAAGTGGGGGATGTGATTGTCAAAAGGCAACATGAGGCCGGCACCGTAGCTCAACAGGCTAATCCTCCGCCTTGTGGCGCCGGCACACCGGGTTCTAGTCCCAGTCGGGGCGCCGGATTCTGTCCTGGTTGCCCCTCTTCTAGGCCAGCTCTCTGCTGTGGCCCGGGAGTGCAGAGGAGGATGGCCCAAGTCGTTGGGCCCTGCACCCATGGGAGACCAGGATAAGCACCTGGCTCCTGGCATCGGATCAGCGTGGTGCACCGGCCGCGACGGCCATTGGAGGGTGAACCAATGGCAAAAAGGAAGACCTTTCTCTCTGTCTCTCTCTCTCACTGTCCACTCTGCCTGTCCAAAAAAAAAAAAAAAAAAAGGCAACCTGAGAAAACTTTGTGATGATGGAAATGCTCTGTTTCTCATATGGCAGCAGATACAGGAACCTACATGAATGTAGATATGGATAAAATTTTATAGCACTAAATACATATGCATACACACAACTACATACTTTTTTGATTAAAGGAAAGGAAAAAAGAAAAATAATACTAATAAATTTACAGTACAATTGTCCCCTGGCATTCATGGGCATTCCAGGACACTCATTTCCCCTGCTCCTGCTACTAAAAGATACCAAAATCCATGGATAGTCCAGTGTCTTTTAAAAATTGCTGTAATGGGGCCAATGCTGTGGCGCAGTGGGTTAAAGACCTGGCCTGAAGCACCGGCATCCCATATGGGCCTCGGTTCAAGTCCTGGTTGCTGCTCTTCAGTCCAGCTCTCTTCTGGCCCGGGAGAGCAGTGGAGGATGGCCCAAGTCCTTGGGCCCCTGCACCTCTGTGGGAGACTTTGAAGAAGCTCCTGGCTCCTGGCTTCGGATTGGTGCAGCTCCAGCCACTGTAGCCAATTGGAGGGTGAACCAGTGGAAGGAACACCTCTCTCTCTCTCTCTCTCTCTCTCTCTCATTTAATCCATAAGGAAAGCCAGAATCTACTGATTGACAGCAAAAATTAGAGGAGAGAAATGCTGTTGACACCCTTGCAAGAAAACAAAACCAGAATATAATAGATATCAATACTAAATTGGTTTTATATGCCTTGAATTCTGTTAGCTAATGAACACAGATTTAATTAAAGGATTACAATTTGTCAGATAATTTTTATATAAGGATTACAAACTAAACTTTCAAAATTAAGCTTTAATTTCTTTTCAGTGTGTCTGATTTCATTCCCAAACAAATGTTTATGCATCACTTTGATTATTCTTTGTCAGTGGTATTAACTTCATAGTATCCAGCTGTGTTTGGGATATGTTTGGGGGTATTTACAAATAAGGGAATGAAAGAGAAATAAGAAGTCATAGTGAAGAAGTATTTAAAGAAGCCAATCTCAATTTTAGGGTGGAGAGAGAAAGTCTCTGTGACTCAAAGACACTTATTTTTTAAAAGTACATTCATAGCCAAGGTGATCAAACTTGGAAAGAGCCTACAATCTAATTTGTACTTAAGAAGGAAAGGGCAGCAACCATTAAATGGCAAGAGAGGTTCAAATTTTAAAGAGATCAACAGTAAAAGAAGAATGAGAAAGGGTGGGGAGGCAGTATTCAGTTGACCAAGAAATTAAATTAATTTTCCAGGAAGAAATTAGTTTCATAAGCTTTTGCCATGGTGCTGTAATAAAATACCTCAGTTGCTCATTGGGTTAAATGAAAGGCAATAAAACCTAGTTATCTACATCACGATGGAAGGGGAAGTCATCTGCGTGGAGAGCTCATTTTTGGACATTAATGATTTCTCAGCTATAGGAAAGCTAAGTTCATTTCAAGGCAAAATTGAGCACAGTAGTAGTAGTTTGAAATCCACAATTATGAAGCTTGCAAAGGGGAAAAAAACCTAACCAAACTGAATTGCTTAAAGTCTACAAATACTGTACTACTCTGTGTATCTCAACCTGGAAGAATTTAATGAGCCCAAGTCTGTTAATATCAACAGTTGCTACAGGATATACAATAGGAAATATTAAGATAACAAGAAAAGAGAGTTGTCCGGGCTCTCAGTTCTTTTCTGAGATACCCACCTGCTCTATCAGATGTATTTGTTTTCATTAAACATTATTTCAGTCTTCAGAGAGAGAAAAAGAAAGAAAGAGAGAGAGAGAATCTGCCTTACTCCCCCTACATGGTCCCATCCCCCAAAATCCTCAAGGCTCAGATTTTTTTGCAGCTGAATTTTGCCTAATGTTTAAAGAATGAATAATACTTGTTCTGCAAAAACCCTTGACAAATAAAAAAGGAGGAAATACTTCTCAACTCCCTTTACAAGAACAGCATTATTCTAATGCTGAGAGCAAATAAAAACATAAGAAAAAATGTTCACACCATTTTTCATGGAAATCTAAGAAATCTTAAATAGCAAGTGGAATCCATCAATTTATAAAAGTTTACTGGAAATGGACAAGTGTCTATCCTTGGAATGTATAATGTTAATAAACTAAAAGAGAGGAGAGCGGCAAGATGGCGGAATAGGAAGGGAGCACACCGATAGTCTGGGGAGAGACAGTTTAATAAAAGTGGAGATACTGCAGGTTCAAGGAAGAGTAGGGGAAGAAACAGCAGAGGAAACCCTTCCGGAACTGGAGATTCACAGTGGACCTGCGTGGAGAGCGTGGGAGCCCGCAGTGTGGGACACCAGCAGCAGATTCAACACACCAGCACTGGAACGCGAGGTGAGCAGAATCTCAATAGCCCGAGATACCAGGAGGGAAGCGGAAAAGGGAGCCTAGAGCGAACAAGGCTTGAAACCCTGCAGGGAAAAGTTCACCAGGCTAACTAGAAGAGAGATAGAGAGAGGGAAAAAAACAAAAGTGACCCATACGGACACGAGCTTCTCTCTCTCCGCTCACCTCTCAAAGGTGAGCAAGACAAAGAGCAGACGCCATTTGGGAATACGTCATAAGCAGGGCGACCTCGGGTAGGCACCGGCCCCCAGCCTAGCAGAAAACCTGACTCTGGGTGGGAGGGGTGAAATAACAGGAGATTAGAACCTAATGAATGTGTGGTGCTAATGAACTGAGACTGTGAAAAAAGAGACGGTGGGGGAGAGAACTCACGGAAATCACGAATTCATGTGAGTACTCTCCAGTTCAGTAGCCTTGGCAGCCCAGTGGGAGACTACAGGAGAATCTCAGCCCACACAAAGGGCCGCAAAGATTCCTTCTCTGGTCCTTGGGAAAGAGCTTCCGAACTCTGGCTCCTGTGGGTATATCATTCGCCTGCTAACCACCCCCAATTCCATTCAGCTGTGTGGAATTACTTCCCTTTTGAACCAAAAAAAAAAAAAAAAAAAAAAAAAAAAAAAAAAAACAAACAAACAAAAAAAACTAACAGAGAGAGATTTACCACGCCTAACCTGGGAGTGTCTCCTTTGACACACCCTCAACCCTGAGGAACCAAACAGAGCTCTCAGGCCACACCCATCTCAAGCCTCTAAGGCTCCATCAAAAGCAGACAGTCCACTTAATCTAGAGTCATAGTATAACAAGAAAAAAACACCACAGTGAAGAAACCAATATGCCAAACAACAAACGCAAAAACCGAGGTAATAAGAACAAGGAAGACACTATGGCATCCCCAAATGAAAAAGACACCCCAATTCAAGATTACGAAGATGATGAGATAGAAGAGATGCAAGAAGCAGATCTCAAAAAATTGATAAGATCACTAAGAAGTACTCAAAAACAAATTCTTGAACTACAGAAATCCTTAATGGACAAGGTAGAAAATCTCTCTCGTGAAAATGAAATATTAAGGAGAAATCAAACTGAAATGAAACAACTAGTAGAACATGAAACTGTGATAGTGACGAGAAATCATAATGAAGTGAAGAATTCAATAGATCAAATGAAAAATACATTAGAGAGCCTTACAAACAGAATGGGTGAGGCAGAAGAGAGAATATCGGACTTAGAAGACAGAGCACAGGAAACTATACAGTCAAACCAAAGAAAAGAAGAGGAAATTAGAAATCTAAAAAATATTGTTGGGAATCTATAGGATACTATTAAAAAACCCAACATTCGAGTTCTAGGAGTTCCTGAAGGCATGGAGAGGGAGAAAGGATTAGAAGGCCTTTTTAGTGAGATAATAGCAGAAAATTTCCCAGTTTTGGAGAAGGACAGAGACATCCTAGTACAGGAAGCTCATAGAACCCCTAGTAAACATGACCAAAAGAGGTCCTCACCACGACACGTTGTAATTAAACTCACCACAGTGAAACAGAAAGAAAAGATCCTAAAATGTGCAAGAGAGAAACGTCAAATTACACTCAGAGGATCTCCAATTAGACTCACGGCAGACTTCTCATCAGAAACCCTACAAGCTAGAAGGGAATGGCGAGACATAGCCCAGGTACTTAGAGGGAAAAACTGCCAGCCCAGAATATTATATCCTGCCAAGCTCTCATTTGTGAATGAAGGTGAAATAAAGACCTTTCATAACAAACAAAAATTGAAAGAATTTGTTGCCACTCGTCCAGCCCTGCAAAAGATAGTTAAAGATGTGTTACACACAGAAACACAGAAACACGGCCATCAACATGAAAGAAGATAAACGAAGGGAACCTCACAGCAAAAGATCACAGGGAATTCAAAGCATACATTTGGATAAAGAAATTATGGGACATGTACTCTATAGAATACTATACAGCAGTCAAAAACAATGAAATCCGGTCATTTGCAACAAAATGGAGGAATCTGGAAAACATCATTCTGCGTGAATTAAGCCAGTCCCAAAGGGACAAATATCATATGTTCTCCCTGATCGGTGACAACTAATTGAGCACCAAAGGGGAAACCTATTGAAGTGAAATGGACACTATGAGAAACAGTAACTTGGTCAGCTCTTGTGCTGACTGTTGTTGTACAATGTAATACTTTATCCATTTTAGTAATTTTTTTATTCTAGTACTATTGGTTGAACTCTGTAATTAACAAACAATTATTCTTAGGTGTTTAAATTTTAACTGAAAAGTGATCCCTGTGAAATATAAGAGTGGGAATAAGAGAGGGAGGAGATGTACAATTTGGGACATGCTCAATCGGAACTGCCCCAAATGATGGAGTTAGAAACAGGCCAGGGAATTCCAATTCAATCCCATCAAGGTGGCATGTACCAAGGCCATCTCACTAGTCCAAGTGATCAATTTCAGTTCACAATTGATCACACTGATAGGTCTAAGAGTCAAAGGGATTACACAAACAAGACTAGTGTCTGCTAATACTAACTGATAGAATCAAAAAGGGAGAGAATGATCCAACATGGGAAGCGGGATACACAGCAGACTCATAGAATGGCAGATGTCCTAAATAGCACTCTGGCCTCAGAATCAGCCCTTAAAGCATTCAGATCTGGCTCAAGAGCCCATGAGAATATTCAAGGCATGGAAAGCCAAGACACTCTGGAAAAAAAAGAAGACCTAAATGAAAGATCTCTGTGAGTGAGATCCCAGTGGAACGAATGGGGCCATCAAAGAAGGAGGTACCTTTCTCTGAAGGGAGGAGAGAACCTCCACTTTGACTATGACCCTGTCAGAATAAGATTGAAGTCAGCGAACCCTAAAGGCTTCCATAGCCTCGGCAACTCATGACTAGAGCCTAGGGAGATTACTGAGGCCATAAACAAGAGTGTCAAATTGTTAAATCAACATCAGGAGTCACTGTGTACTTACTTCTCATGTGGGATCTGTCCTTAATGTGTTGTCCAATGTGAAGTAATGCTGTAACTAGTACTGAAACAGTATTTTTACACTTTGTGTTTCTGTGTGGGTGCAAACTGATGAAATCTTTACATAGTATATACTGAATCAATCTTCTGTATATAGATAATTAAAAATGAAAAGAAAATCTTGGTGTTAAATTGGAAATTGCCTAGAAAATTAATCAATTTTTTTAAAAAAATATATCATGTAGGATCTCTGTCCTTAATGTGCTATACATTGTGAATTAATACTATAACTAGTACTCCAACGGTATTTTTCACTTTGTGTTGCTATGTGAGGGCAAACTGTTGAAATCTTTACTTAATATATAGTAAACTGATCTTCTGTATATAAAGAGAATTAAAAATGAATCTTGATGTGAAGCAAGGGGAGAGGGAGTGGGAAAGGGGAGGGTTGCGGGTGGGGGGAAAGTTATGGGGGGGAAGCCATTGTAATCTATAAGCTATATTTTGGAAATTTATATTCTTTAAATAAAAGCGTTATAAAAAAATAAACTAAAAGAGAAAAAAATGTATGATCATCTCAATAGGTGCAGAAAAAACATTTTACAAAACTAAAGCCAATTCTTGAAAAATCTCCCACCAAACTAAGACTCAAAAATTATTTTCTTAATCTAACATTACACTTAATGATGAATGAATACTTTTCCCTTAAGATCAGGAACAAGGCAAGGATGCTCATTTTCATCCTTATATTTCACACTACACTCATATTCCCATGCAGGGAAATGGAATTTGTCAAAATTTCAATTTACAATGATTCAATGCTAGGATATAGATGAGAAGAGATATTTCTTCATTGGCCCCATATGCTTTAATATAAGGTTCTTGATGCAGTAGCATCAAAATCCATGAAATACGTGGAGGTAAATTTAACAATAACAAGACATATGCATTGAAAATTCTAAAGCATTGTTTAGAGAAATTAAAGAATCTGTGAATAAATGAGGAAGTGATACTATCTTCATGACGCAGAAAACTCAATATTGTTGAAGTGTCAATTCCCCACCCACAAATTAATCTGTAAATTCAAGACATTCTCAAACAAAACCCTACTGGAATTTTCAGTTGTTGAGATTGCCAAACTGATTCTAAGAATAATACAGAAATTCAATGAAGAACAAAGTTGGAGGATTTTCACTGATGTAAAAACAGATATATAAATCAATGGAAGAGAAAGATTGCACAAATGGATGCACACATGGGCAATTAATATTTGGGAAAGATTGGAAAGTAATTCAATAGTGAAAGAATAACATTTTCAACAAGTAGTTCCAGGACCTGTAGATATCCACAAAGAAAAAAGAATCATTTTTTAAAAAATTATTTATTTAATTGAAAGTCAAAGTTATGTAGAGATAGAGAAAGAGAGAGAAAGTGCGAGAGTTAGAGAGCGAGAGCTCTTCCAACCACAGATTCACTCCCTAGATGCCTGCATGGGCCAGGGCTGAGCCAGGCCACAGCCAGAAATCAGAAGCTTCTTTCAAGTCTCTCACATGGGTGGCAGGGGACAAATACTTGGGCCATCATCCGATACTTCTCCCAGGCCATTAGCATGGAGCTCGATCGAACAAGGAGCAGCCAGGACAAAAATGAATGCATATAATGGGTTGCTGGAATGACAAGCCATGGCTTTACCCACTATGCCATAATGCCAGTCCCCCAAATGAATCCTAATTACTTCACACCATATACAAAAGTTACTGTGAAATGTCTCATACATATAACAGAGTTCTTGAGGAAAATATACAAAGAAAAATTTTTGTGGCATTAGTTTGGCAAAGATATATTAGTCAAACAGAAAAGGCAAATATTTTTCATAATTTGAGCTTCAACAACATTAAACTCTTCTACTTTGTAACAGGTACTTTTAACACTTCATGTACAGACAAAATCACATACAGTCAGTTCCCACTGCTCTTCCATACTAAATAAATAATCTAGATATATAAAAAAGGAGAAACTAGGTACAACATGAATGCATAAAATATATGCAGTGTATAGTCAATTTCATCATTTGCTAGTATAAAATATACATAAATCTATTGTGAAAACTTAAAATTCATCAAAACTTATGCACACAAATACAGGCCAGTGATGCCATGCGGCATGAGAGAAATGTAAGCAATCATAAAGTTGCAGTATTAAATCATAACTGCATAAACTTAACTGGAGTACCCAGAGTACTACTGTGGTATTTTCATAGCCATGTTCTGTTGCTGCTGAGGTGATCCCAGGTGTTGCAAGCATGCGCTTAAAATGCAGCGGCACTTGTCATCTCTGCCTGAGCAGTTTTTCTCTCAGTGAATTGCATGTAGCTATAAAAAGTAATCTTCTTTTCTTTTTCTTTTTCTTTTTTTTTTTTGACAAGCTGAGTGGACAGTGAAAGAGAGACAGAGAGGAAGGTCTTCTTTTGCTGTTGGTTCACCCTCCAATGGCCGATGTGGCTGGCGCAATGCGGCTGGTGCACCGAGCTGATCTGAAGCCAGGGGCCAATACAATCCCATCAAGGTGGCATGTACCAATGCCATCTCACTAGTCCAAGTGATCAATTTCAGTTCACAGTTGATCACACTGATAGGTCTAAGAGTCAAAGGGATTACACAAACAAGACTAGTGTCTGCGAATACTAACTGATAGAATAAAAAAGGGAGAGAATGATCCATCATGGGAAGCGGGATACACAGCAGACTCATAGAATGGCAGATGTCCTAAATAGCACTCTGGCCTCAGAATCAGCCCTTAAGGCATTCAGATCTGGCCAAAGAGTCCATGAGAGTATTTTAGGCATGGAAAGGCAAGACACACTGGAAAAAAAAGAAGAAGACCTAAATGAAAGATCTCTGTGAGTGAGATCCCAGGGGAAAGAACAGGGCAATCAAAGAAGGAGATACCTTTCTCTGAAGGGAGGAGAGAACTTCCACTTTGACTATGACCCTGTCTGAATAAGATCAAAGTCAGCAAACTCAAAAGGCTTCCATAGCCTTGGCAACTCATGACTAGAGCCTAGGGAGATTACTGACGCCATAAACAAGAGTGTCAATTTGTTAAGTCAACATCAGGAGTCACTGTGTACTTACTTCTCATGTGGGATCTGTCCTTAATGTGTTGTCCAATGTGAAGTAATGCTGTAACTAGTACTGAAACAGTATTTTTACACTTTGTGTTTCTGTGTGGGTGCAAACTGATGAAATCTTTACTTAATATATACTAAATCGATCTTCTGTATGTAAAGATAATTGAAAATGAATCTCGATGTGAATGGAATGGGAGAGGGAGTGGGAGATGGGAGGGTTGCGAGTTGGAGGGAAATTATGGGGGGCAAAGCCATTGTAATCCATAAACTGTACTTTGGAAATTTATATTTACTAAATAAAAAATAAAAAAATTTAAAAAGTCAACGTTTTGATTTATGTTCCAGAACCTCTCATGGATTAGGCCGAGTTTAGCTTTAACCTTAGCACATGTGTTAGTTTGGCACTTCCTCTCCTTATGCCATTGGCTTGCCTCCTTTGGATGCTTTTCCTGAAAATCCCCACTTCAATAAACCATGTGCATCTGGAAAAAAAAAAAGTAATCTTATTTTCTCCCAGATTTTCGCCATATATATTGCATACAACACAAACTATGTGTTAAGTGGTAATGCTATCCATAAGCCTTCAGTTACCCTGAGGATACAGCCAGTTATGTTTTAAGAGAGTCAAAGGTTATATGTGGAATTCAGTCACTCCAGGGAGCAGAGAGTGGATGCCTGGCCAGAGAATCCGGAGCAGCCCCATCGCCACTGCAGATAGAGTTACCATCACACCCCAGGAGGGGGCGCAACGGCACCAGCCTCATAAGCCACATTACTGAAACCATGAGCCGGGATATGGGGACCTAGTCGCTTCCCGCGACCCATCTTCAGTACCGCCAAGTCTAGCACCATGGACAGCAGCGCGAGGGAGCGAATTGTGACACCCCATCCCCACCCCCTCACCGCCGGTCGCAGCCTCACATCCGCGGCTTTCTCAATGAAGATTTTGAGATTAGTGAATTAACTCCATTTGGGGCGTAATAGGTATGGGGCTGGCGCTGTGACCTACCGGGTAAAGCCTCCGCCTGCAGTGCCAGCATCCCATATGAGCTCTGGTTTTAGTCCCGGCTGGTCCAATTCCAATCCAGCTCTCTACTATGGCCTGGGAAAACAGCGGAAGATGGCACAAGTCCTTGGGCCCTTGCACCCCCTTTGGAGACCTGGAAGAAGCTCCTGGCTCCTGGCTTTGGGACAGCTCAGTTCTGGCCTTTGTGGCCAAACAGGGAGTGAACCAGCAGATGGAAGACCTCTCTCTCTCTCTCTCTGCCTCTCCTTCTCTCTGTGTAAATCAGACTCTCAAACATAAAATTAAATATTTTTTAAAAAAAGAAACAGGTATGATTCCAACAGAAATGACATCAAGAAAGATTTATTTGTTCACCAGACGACGATAAAGAATGACCCCCAAGAACTCCTCTTTACAGCATAAGATATGGAAAGACTGTGGAGTTCGATGTGTCGAAGGAATAAGAACTGCACCGGCAGCACGTATTACTAGCCTTGGTGGAGTCCTAGTTCCAGTTCTATGCAGTGAATATGCAGCAGACAGTAACATTATAGACTTGGACCCCTGGTCTCTCCTGGACCGTAAGAGTCCTCCACACAATTATCAGCAGAATTGCCAAAGCATTGAGAGTATGGAAAAGAGTGAGATCAGAGTGCTCCTGAAGGCCATGTCCAACAATATCCTCCATACCATAGGTGAAGGTTCTCACCTTACTACATGCAAAAAACCTGTGGGTGTTAATGATGGTATTGCAAGCATCCCGTGCATACAGGAGTGATGGAGGGTGCTGACAATCAGGTGGGAGAATAAGGCAGCCCACTGAGACAGAACACTTGCATGAGTTAGGGTTATGGACCAGGATCCACATATGCCCTCCTCACCAAAGACAGCCTAGAGAGCACGACCATGAAGAAGAAAAGGAAAATCAAGGAGATGAGACTCAAGATCAGCAGCCACCTCAACATAGGCAAAACCTCAACTTCAATGATGGATCCAGACAACCAGAAAACCCTAAACCACCAGATGGTGAGGATACACGAGCAGCAGAGTCCACCAGAATAGTGGGCTGAATAAATGCAGACATATACTACATTCATGAGTAGGAACATTCATTTTTTTTTAATATTTATTTGGTTTATTTGAAAGGCAGAGTTACAGAGAAAGAGAAGGAAAGACAGAGAGAGAGAGAGAGAGAGAGAGAGAGAGAGAGAGAGGTCTTCCATCTGCTGGTTGCTGGTTCACTCCCCAGATTGGTTGCAATAGTGGTCAGGGCTGGGCCAGACTGAAACCAGGAGCCAGAAGCTTCATCCAAGTCTCACAAGTGGGTGCAGGGTCCCAAGCACATGGGTCATCTTCTGTTGCTTTTCCCAGGCCATTAACAAGGAGCTGAGTTGGAAGCATAGCAGCCAGGACTAATATGGGCACCCATATGGGATGCTGGCACTGCAGACAGCAGCTTAACCACAGTGCCAGTCTCTGGAACATTCTATAAACTACAGAAGGCAGTTCGACTCTATAGGTGTAATGCAGTTCCTATCAAAAAGCAGCACATTGTACTATGAATATGGACACATTCTAAAATTTATAAGTGAAGACACAGTTCCTATAATTGCAAAAATAATCTTGACAAAAAGCATCAAACAAGAAGAATTACTTTGCCCAGTATTAAGGCATGCTGTAATGCTACAGTAATCAAGACAATGTGTCTTAGTGGATGGGTAGAACCTTAGATCAAGGGACAACAAAGAGCCAGGAATTAGGCCAACATAAATACACTTAACTAATTTCTGACAAAGGCACACAAGTAGCTAAATGTAGAAAGGACAGACTTTTCAGCAAATAGCGGTAGAGCAATTAGACATCTGTACGCAAAAAGAAAGAGGAGCAGGAGGAAGAGCAAGAGGAGGAGGAATAGACAGAGGAGCAGGAGCAGGAGTAGGAAGAGCAGGGAGAAGAAGCAGAGAAAAAGGGGAGTGAGGAGGAGAAGCAGAAGGAAAAGAAGAAGAAGAGTCTCCAGTAGCCTCACAGATAACACAAAAACTTCAACATGCATCCGTGCCTTAAATGTAAAACGTAAAACTTTCAGAAGTTAAATAGGACAAAATCTTTGGGATCTAGCACCAGATGAACTGTTCTTAACACCTGACACCAAAAGTATAACCTCCAAAAGGAAAAAAATCAGTAAATTGTAACTCAACAAAATTAAAAACTTTGCTCTGGACAAACATAAGTGAAGAGGTTGAAAAGACAAGTTACAACATAGAAAAAAAAAAATACTTGCAAATCACAGATTCAGCAAGGGACTAGAATCTAGAATAGACTAGGACTAGAATACATTTTTTTTTTGACAGACAGAGTGGACAGTGAGAGAGAGAGACAGAGAGAAAGGTCTTCCTTTGCCGTTGGTTCACCCTCCAACGGCCGCCGCGGACGGCGTGCTGCGGCCGGCGCACCGCTCTCATCCGATGGCAGGAGCCAGGTGCTAGGTGCTTTTTCCTGGTCTCCCATGGGGTGCAGGGCCCAAGCACCTGGGCCATCCTCCACTGCACTCCCGGGCCACAGCAGAGAGCTGGCCTGGAAGAGGGGCAACCGGAACAGAATCCGGCGCCCCAACCGGGACTAGAACCCGGTGTGCTGCCGCCGCAAGGTGGAGGATTAGCCTGTTGAGCCATGGCGCCGGCCGTAGAATACATTTTTTAAAAGCACAAAACTCACAGTAAATCAAATCAGAAAATGAGCAAATGACATGAACTGATATTTCACTGAAGGGGATAGATGTAACAAAATGTCCATGAAAAGGCATTCAACATCATTAGTCATCAGGAGTGAAAATTAAAATCACAAATTGCAAGGAGACATCATGACAGGCCTATTGGAATTAGTAAAGAAAACATAGCAACAAAACAAAGGCTACAAAGCATGCAGAGAAACTGTGTCACATACATTGCTGGCGATAGTGTAAAATGAAGCAGCTATTCTGTAGAGTGATTTCACAGTTTCTCTCTTTTAAACATTTATTTATTTATTTGAAAGGCAGAGTTACAGAGAGACAGAGGCAGAAAGAGAGTGAGAGAGTTATCTTCTATTGGCAGGATCACTCCTCAAATGGCAGTAATGGCTGGAGCTCAGCCAATCCAAGCCAGGATCCAGGACCCTCTTCTGGGTCTTCAGTGCGGGTTCAGGAGCCCAAGTACTTGAACCATCTTCCACCGCTTCCCCAGGCCATGCAGGAAGCTGAATCAGAAGTGTAACAGCCAGGACTTGAACTGGAGCCCATATAAGCTGCCGGCACTGCAGGTGGTGGCTTTACCTGCTACACCACAGCACCAGCATCTACAGTTTCTTATAAAACTAAACATAAAATTAACACTCATATGACCCAGAAGCTACGCTCTTGGACATTCAATTTAGGATTATAAAAAACCTATAGATTATCTGTGTGCTGTACATGAATGTTCATAGAGGCTTCATTTCTTTTGTTGTTGTTGTTGTTCAAAACTTATTTGAAAGTTAGAGTTATACAGAGAGAGAAGGAGAGAGAGAGAGAAGAAGAGAGAGAGAGAGAGAGGTGTTCCTTCCACTGGTTCACCCTCCAATTGGCTACAGTGGCTGGAGCTGCACCAATCCGAAGCCAGGAGCCAGGAGCTTCTTCAAAGTCTCCCACAGAGGTGCAGGGGCCCAAGGACTTGGGCCATCCTCCACTGCTCTCCCGGGCCAGAAGAGAGCTGGACTGAAGAGCAGCAACCAGGACTTGAACCGAGGCCCATATGGGATGCTGGTGCTTCAGGCCAGGTCTTTAACCCACTGTGCCACAGCATTGGCCCCATTACAGCAATTTTTAAAAGACACTGGACTATCCATGGATTTTGGTATCTTTTAGTAGCAGGAGCAGGGGAAATGAGTGTCCTGGAATGCCCATGAATGCCAGGGGACAATTGTACTGTAAATTTATTAGTATTATTTTTCTTTTTTCCTTTCCTTTAATCAAAAAAGTATGTAGTTGTGTGTATGCATATGTATTTAGTGCTATAAAATTTTATCCATATCTACATTCATGTAGGTTCCTGTATCTGCTGCCATATGAGAAACAGAGCATTTCCATCATCACAAAGTTTTCTCAGGTTGCCTTTTTTTTTTTTTTTTTTTTTGGACAGGCAGAGTGGACAGTGAGAGAGAGAGACAGAGAGAAAGGTCTTCCTTTTTGCCATTGGTTCACCCTCCAATGGCCGTCGCGGCCGGTGCACCACGCTGATCCGATGCCAGGAGCCAGGTGCTTATCCTGGTCTCCCATGGGTGCAGGGCCCAACGACTTGGGCCATCCTCCTCTGCACTCCCGGGCCACAGCAGAGAGCTGGCCTAGAAGAGGGGCAACCAGGACAGAATCCGGCGCCCCGACTGGGACTAGAACCCGGTGTGCCGGCGCCACAAGGCGGAGGATTAGCCTGTTGAGCTACGGTGCCGGCCTCATGTTGCCTTTTGACAATCACATCCCCCACTTGGTTCCCTCTGTTCTCACATATAACACCTGACAGCCACTTAACGTTTGTCATGTAAAAATTCATACTAGGGAAGCCATACAATATGTAATTTTTGAAGACTGACTTCACATAATGAGCTATCAATATTGTATGTATCAATACTTTATTCCTTTTGACTGTTGAGTAGTGTCCCATGAAATGGATTGCTGCAGTTCCTTTAACCATTTGTCCACTGAAATATATGTGAGTTCTGACGCTGTGACTCAGCAGGTAAAGCTGCCACCTATGGTACTGGCATCCCATGTGGTTGCCAGTTCGAATAAGCACTCCCCAGATGGCCACAACGACCAGAGCTGTGCCAATCCAAAGCCAGGAGCCAGGAGCTTCTTCTGGGTCTCCCATTGGTTGCAGGGGCCCAAGGACTTAGGCCATATTCTATTGCTTTCCCAGGCCATAGCAGAGAGCAGGATTGGATGTGGAACAAGCTGGATTTGAACTGGTGTCCAAATGGGATGCGGGTGCTGCAGGCGGCAGCTTTACCCACTACACCACAGTGTCAGCCCCCTACAGGTTACTCATAATATCTAATACAATGTCAATGCTAAATAAATAGTTGTTACAAATATTCCATCATAAGTTATTCCTTCATAGGTTAACAATAAAATTAATGGTGAAAAATGGAAAATCAAGTCACTGTACATGAAAAAATATATGAAGAAACATACCTACTATGGAACGTGTATTCAAAACATAATTTGAAAACTTGTAATTTATTACTGGATGAAACCAACTCTACAAATGGGCAAAGAGTATGAGAAATCACTTGAATAGGGAACATACATACATGCCAATTAGCACATGGAGCAATTCTCAACATCATTATTTATCTTGATAATCAAAACAGGGCTTCACTGAACTCAAATGTCTACTTACTGTAATCTAGTAGTAGTGTGAGAAATCAGCCCATATGACCATTCTTTGTGTACAGTTAATACAATTTTCCTCCTGGAAATTAAATTAAGAGAGTCAAGCTCTACCGTTTCTTCCATTCTAGTTGAATGCCCCCGTCTTGCATGAAATGATTACGGATCTCTCCCCATCACCAAGCAACATGCCTCTTGCTCTTCCAAATTTTCATGTTTTTAATTACATTTCACTCATTTGGGATTTCATACAAGCTGTTTGTGATCCATTCGACTAGAATGATCTAGTTGTTTGATTGAATATGTTCTGCAATGTCCGTCAGATGAACTCTAGTACTCTAAACCAAGGAACACTTTTCCTTTTTTATATGTTTGCTTCCCATTTATTTATTTTTAAACGATAAACAACTTTTAGAAGTTTTAGATACACAGAAAGATTGAGACAATAGTACAGATAGTTCCCATACACCATGCACTGTTTCCCATACCATCAGTATGTATACTTTACTATGTCAGAGAAAATTAATAAAGTTAAAATTCGTAGACATCTGGGTTTGTGATTCATCCACACACAACCACTAATGCATGCCCTGTACTTATTAATGTGACTGGCACACAGCAGCTCTTCCGTGAATGTCCCTTAAAAGAGTGACTAAAACTCATAATGATTCTTTTTTATTTTTTTCACTTTCAAGATGCCCTTCATTAGGCCAACACATTTCTTTAGGGATAGAGAGAATAAGAAATCGGTGATGTGCCTCACAGAAGAATTACTCCTCCACTATTTATAGGATTTTTTTTTTTTTTACATTAAAAACTGACTAGGAAATATCCAGAAAGCCTTACATCTGTCTGACAGCCAGCATTCAGACGAGATCGGGCGCGTTCAGGGTGGTATGGCTGTAGGCATGACAGCCAGCATTCAAAACACACGCACAGCTCCCAAGATCCCTTTGGTGATCTCGGCCCAAGGCCACCCGTCCCCTCGTCCTTCTCCATGGCCTCAGCGGAACTAAACGGGAAGTTGTCCGCGGATTCCGTGCCCCTCGGCTGCGGCTCCGTTGCTTTGTGCTCCCTTCGGAAGAACCTTGCTTCGGCTAGCAGGGTGCCTGGATGACATACAAGAGTCAGGCTATGGCAGAAATGGGTTTTCCCATGACAGGCCGGCTCCGATTGGAGCCACACACAGAGAAGAGGGGAACTACCATGCAGCGTCTTTGACTTTTTTAGGGATTCAAGTCCAGAAGAATCCAGTTTCAGCTGCAAATGTTCCATGGAAACCCCAATACCAACACTGACAGAAGGGCTTGTCACTCAATACTTCGGTGCTAGGAACAAGACTGTGAATTTCATTCTACTGGAAAACCAAAGGGGGTGGCATTTGGCCCAGCAGTGAGTGGGTGTGAAATTTCTGCTGAGTCAACACTATGACATACCTGATCAGTCCTCAGGAAATTTCTGCTGACTCATCATTATCACATAACTGCTGAGTCAAACTATTATGTACCTGGTGAGTCACTGTGAAATTTCTGGTGAGTCATCACTATGACACACCTGATGATTCATCGTTTTGATGTACATGGTCATTCCTCAATAATTTCTGCTGACACATCATTATCACAGACCTGCTGAGTCATCACTATTATGTACCTGGTGAGTGACTGGGAAATTTCTGGTGAGGCATCACTATGACACACCTGAGGAGTCAGCGTTATGACATACCTGGTCAGTCCTCAGGACATTTCTGCTGACTCATCATTATCACATACCCGCTGAGTCATCAACCATCATCCACACTGGAGTATCCGAGTTCAATTCCCACCTCTGGCTCCAGACCCCAGCTTCCCGCCAGTTCCACGCACAAGCAACAGCAACCAGTCGATGAAGCCCCGGCAGGGATGGCACGGACGACCAGCCGACACCCCCTCTTTGGCCTCTGGGGCTCGAAGCTTCCCTGTGCTCCTAGGTTACAGACATCAGCCTGGAGGAGACGGCGTCAAGTTTCCTGATGGGCATTTGTGTCCCACGACTGCACACAAACCATAGCCTGGACACCCAGCCACGAGCCCCACAGCACGCAGGCCCCAGGGCTGCTAGTTAAACATGATGGATTCGGGGTCCTGGTTGGCCATCTGGGCCATGTGTCTCAGCACGTCCTTCTTGGTGATGATGCCAAGGAGCCTCCCGCTGCGCGTCACCAGGCACTGCCGCAGCCCCAGCTTGCGGAAGATGTCCACCACGGTCTCCATGGGCGTGTGGTCCGTGACGGTGAAGGGGCTGAGGTTCACGATGCGCCGCAGCTTCAGGGGCTGCGGGCTGTTGGCCGGCAGCTCCGGGGGCTCCTCCGTGAAGTACGTGACGGAGCTGCTCACCACGCCGTCCTGCCGCTGCCGGGCATTCTTGATGGCCAGGATGAGCTCCCTCCTCTGGGCGAAGCCGATGAGGCGCTCGGAGTCCCGGGACACCACCACCGGGAAGCCGTTGTAGTCGGTGTCCTTGATGAGCGCCTCCACGTCCTCCACGGTCATGCCGTCCTGGGTGAGCACCGACAGCGGCGGCTCCCCGCGCCGCGGCCGCATGACGTCCGTGGCCAGCGTGCGGTGCGTGAACTCGTCCTTGACGTCCAGGAACGGGTACCCGTTCAGGTGGATGTGCGCCTCGTAGATGCCCTCCTTCCCGAAGGCGTCGGCCACCCACTTGCTGGTCACGGCCGCCGCCATCAGGGGCACGATGTACTCCAGGCCGCCGGTCAGCTCGAACATGATGACCACCAGGGACACGGTCATCCTGGTCACCCCGCCCAGGCACGCCGCGGCGCCCACCATGGCGTAGAGTCCCGGCGTGACGCAGTCGGCGCCGGGCCGGCACCAGTTCCTGAAGACGATCCAGTCGTGGTGATGGTAGGCCAGCTGCTCCACGCCCACGCCCACCATCCTGCCCGCCATGGCGCCCACGGCCATGCTGGGGATGAAGAGGCCCGAGGGGATCTTCATGCCGAAGGTGAAGACGGTGATGACGACCTTGAAGACCAGCGCCAGGGCCAGCTGCCACATGGCGGTGTAGACCCCGCGCCCGGCCGGCCGGTCGGGGATGTCGTCCAGCGGCCGGGTCATGTTGGGGTCGCTGACGTAGTCGCAGAGCTGGGAGGACGCCAGGGCGCCGCAGTCGTTGAACAGCTCGGAGATGAGCTCGCTGGTGCTGCGCCGCGTGTAGGGGTTCGGGTAGGCGGCGACGGCCGTCACGGCCGTGACCGCCAGCACCTCCAGCACCGGGTACCGGCCCAGCCGGGTGGTCTTGCGCCTCCGGCACCAGGCGATGTTGCCGCGGATGAAGAGCGCCCCCCACAGGCCCCCGAAGACGCCCAGCAGGATGAAGGGGAGCAGCTCGGCCATGTACCAGGGCGTGTGGTACTCCACGTAGAACAGCACCAGCCGGCTGTTGCCGAAGGGGTTGATGGACCGCAGCGTGAAGGCCGCCACCAGGGCCGCGAAGAAGGACCGCCACAGCGTCTTCAGCGGGAAGTAGTAGCTGACCTCCTCCAGGCTGAACAGCACACCCCCGATCGGGGCCCCGAAGGCCACGGAGACGCCCGCGGCGGCCGCGGCCGACAGCACCTCCCGCCTCTTGCCCTCGTTGCGGCTGTACTTGGAGAAGAGGCCGCTGAAGAGGTTCCCGCAGCAGCACGCCACGTGCACCAGCGGCCCCTCCTTGCCCAGGCTGAGCCCGGACGACACCACCAGCACCAGGGTGACCGTCTTGATGAGCAGCGTCCACTTGCCCAGGTAGCCCCGGATGATGAAGCCGCTCAGGATGGTCTTGATCTCCGGGATCCCGGAGCCGCAGGCGTAGGGCGCGAAGACGCGCACCAGGGACACGGCCAGGAAGGCAAAGAGCAGCGCCCACAGGATGTACATCAGGTAGTTGAGGACGTAGGCGCTGGCGCCCTCCGACCGGTTCACCAGCAGCTCCGACCACGTCTGCCACTGCGGGCACCTGTCCCGGTCCTCGAACGTGGTCTCGTTGGACGTCCAGCAGCACTGCTCGTGGCTGTACCAGAAGGCGGACAGGCACACGCCCTCCTTCAGGTCCGTCATCCAGTCCACGGCCAGGTCGATGACCCCGGCCAGGGTGCCTGCCAGCAGCCCGATGAGCAGCATCACCGCCCACCCCGACCAGGCGTCCAGCAAGCTCTTGACGAACTCCCACACGGACTCCCTGCTCCTGCTGGTGATCTTCCTGTGCCGGTCGGTGTCCCGCGACTTCTCCCGCAGCCAGTCGATGGTGTGGAAGTCCTCGTAGGTCCCCACGTCGGGGAACGGCTCGTCCAAGAAGTCCATCAGGTTTCCCGGGCCGCTCATGGCTCCTGCGTGGACCACGACGCGACGTAGACCGCGCGCACCTGCACCGCCTCCTATGGCATCCTCGCGGCGTGCGCCGTGACGTCGGCAGGGGCGGGGCCCCGCACGCCGCCGCGTGACGTCCGCAGGGCCGGTGGGGAGGGCTCAGCTGCAATCTCACTGGTCCTTGGGGACGCGGGCGGCGAGACGCTGAGGGCGCGGGGGACGCGGGCAGCCGAGACGCTGAGGGCGTAGGGGACTTGGGTGGCCGTGGTCCTGAGGGCGCGGGGTCCCTGGGTGACTGAGTTGCTGAGGACGTGGGCCGCTGAGGCACTGAGGGCGCGGGGGACGCGGTGGGCTGAGACGCAGAGGGCGTGGGGGACGCGGGGTTGCTGGGACGCGGGGGGCTGGGACGCCGAGGGCGCGGGGAATCGGGGAAGTGGGCTGCTGAGGCGCTCAGGGCGCGGGGGACGCAGGTGACGAGGGCGGCTGAGGCGCTCAGGGCGCGGGGGAGGCGGAGGGCGGGGAGGACCCTCTGTGCTACGTACAATGCAGGTCCCAATATTCAACTTTTCTAAGCAGTTTTTTAGTATTCTTTATATTATTCATTTCAAAATAAACACTGCATAGAAAAAATCCCTTAGCAAGCTTCTAGAAAATCCTTTTCAAACTTGATGTTATTATCCTAATCAGGACATTTGGCTACATTTAATTCATTTTATTGATCTATTATCTACTGTGCACTTCTCAAACTTTTTCTTAAGGATGAAATAAGTCTTTACCACATTCTTATTTATATCTAGCTACATTATGCCTACATTTTCCCTCTGATAGTCTGTAAAAAGGAAGTTATATCAGTTTTCTGAAAAGTAGTTCAGAATTACACACCGAGGATCACAAAAAATGTTTTTATTCAGTCATCTCAAAGACCTTGAGGAGTATATACCGAGGAAAAAATAATTAGTTTTGTGCATAAATCTTTTCTAAGTCTTAGACTCACTTATAGTTCTCCTATTTTTGTGTTCCATGTTATTTAGAAAGATAAAAAAGCAAACGTAAAAACAGAATTTCAAACCTGTTATAGCATGTAATGAAGAGCCACACTAACTTTTAAATATTTTTGAAAAATAAATATTGATGTGAGCAGAATGCGCATGATAAGCAAATGAAAAATAAGTACACAAATTCATATAGCACTATCTAGCAGTGTAATTATATTTTCCATATACTTATATATGATGTATAGTTTTGCCTGTTTAATAAGTAAATAGACTCCCGTGCTTCATCCTCCTGGACTGTGTTTCTGAGATCTTTTACTAGGAGCTACCACAATTACCTTCCAGCAGTCACTGTTCTCACATGACTAAGTAGTGCTTTATCAGGTGTTCAGCCTAGTGGTTAAGACACCTACTTCCACAAAGGAGTACATGAGTTTGATTCCTGGCCCTGGTTCCTGACATCAGCTTCCTCCTAATGCACACAGTATGTGATGATTCAGCAAGTTAGATACCTGCCACCCACATGGGAGACTTGGGTTGCATTCCTGCTTCCTTGCTTTAGCCTGGCCCAAGCCCAGCAATTGTAGGAATTTGAAGAGTGAGCCAGTGAAAGGGAGCATCATTTCTCTCTCTGCCCCCTCCCTCCTTTCCTATCTGTCTCTCTGCTTCTCAAATAAATCAGTAAAAAAATTTAAAATGATCCTAAAAAACTCCGCAAGCTTCCAACACTCCCAAAACATAATAAATTCTGCCTCCCCTGAAGTGTTTTCATAACATTTATTTATTTATTTGAAAATAGAGTTACACACAGAGAGAAGGAGAGGCAGAGAGAGAGAGAGAGGAGTCTTCCATCTGCTGGTTCACTCCCGAGTTGGCCGCAATGGCCGAGCTGTGCTGATCCAAAACCAGGAGATTCTTCCGGGTCTCCCATGTGGATGCAGGGACCCAAGGACTTGGGCCATCTTCTACTGCTTTCCCAGGCCATAGCAGAGAGCTGGATGGGAAGTGGAGCAGCCAGGACACAAACCTGTGCCCACATGGGATGCCTGCACTGCAGGTGGCGGCTTTACCCTCCAAGCCACAGCACCGGCCCCTCCCCTAAAGTTTATGGATAACTGTTTTCATGTATTCTTTTCATGATGATTTCTTGATTATATGGTACTTACAGCTTAAGCTATTGAAAGACTTAGTCAAACACTGAACCCCCAAAATATTACGAAGCCTTAGACCTTTGCTATGGGGCATGTTAATGAGATTACAACCTAGATTTCCTCAGGAGCTGTGCCCACCACCAGTTAGAGTGTATCTCAAACTGAGTATCTCCCATGTTGACCAAGGGACATTTTTGAGATTTATTGACTAAGTCTTTCATTCACACACTTTCAAGATATTATCTAATATGATTACATAATGTATTTAAAGATGATTTTCCAAATAATCAACAACACTAAGCTTTATATCAAGAATCATTGGAAGCAAACATTTTGCATAGTGGGTAAAATGCTGGTTGGGACAGCCATGTTCTACATCACAGTGCATGGTTTTGATGCCTGACTCTGGCACTTGATCCCAGAGTTCTGCTAACACAGACTCTAAGAGATAGTCATGATGGCTGAAGCAATTAGGTTCCTGTTAAACACTAAGGAGACCTGATTTGAGTTCCTAGATACCAGCTTCAGCTTAGTCGAATACAAGCTACTGTGGGAATTTGGGGACTGAGCCAATAGATGGCAGTGTGTTCTCTGTCTCTTTCTCCATGCCTCTCAAATAGCTAAATAAATACACTTAAAAATATATACTCAAGGGTAAGAAACTCAACAACCTAATACTGAACAGATGGAAAGGGGAAGGGGTTATCAGAAATACAAAATCGAAAATTGTCACTGCACTAAGAGAACGAGAGAAAATAATATCTTAACCTCTAAAAGCAAAAGATCTCAGAAACACAGTCCAGGAGGATGAAGCACGGGAGTCTATTTACTTATTAAACAGGCAAAACTATACATCATATATAAGTATATGGAAAATATAATTACACTGCTAGATAGTGCTATATGAATTTGTGTACTTATTTTTCATTTGCTTATCATGCGCATTCTGCTCACATCAATATTTATTTTTCAAAAATATTTAAAAGTTAGTGTGGCTCTTCATTACATGCTATAACAGGTTTGAAATTCTGTTTTTACGTTTGCTTTTTTATCTTTCTAAATAACATGGAACACAAAAATAGGAGAACTATAAGTGAGTCTAAGACTTAGAAAAGATTTATGCACAAAACTAATTATTTTTTCCTCGGTATATACTCCTCAAGGTCTTTGAGATGACTGAATAAAAACATTTTTTGTGATCCTCGGTGTGTAATTCTGAACTACTTTTCAGAAAACTGATATAACTTCCTTTTTACAGACTATCAGAGGGAAAATGTAGGCATAATGTAGCTAGATATAAATAAGAATGTGGTAAAGACTTATTTCATCCTTAAGAAAAAGTTTGAGAAGTACACAGTAGATAATAGATCAATAAAATGAATTAAATGTAGCCAAATGTCCTGATTAGGATAATAACATCAAGTTTGAAAAGGATTTTCTAGAAGCTTGCTAAGGGATTTTTTCTATGCAGTGTTTATTTTAAAATAAATAATTTTAAAAATATTTTTAAAAGTTTAGAAAAGTTGAATATTGGGACCTGCATTGTGGCACAATGGGTTAAGCCACCACACGAGATGCCCACATTCTGTATGAGCACCAGGTTGAGTGCCAGCTGCTCCACTTCCAATCCAGCTTCCTGATAATGTGCTTGGGAAAGCCACAGAAGATGGTCCAAGTTTTGGTACCATTCTACCCATGTGGGAGACCTAGATGGAGTTTCAGACTCCTGGCTTCAGCCTGGTCCAGCTCTGGTAGCTATTTGGGGAGTTAAACAGCAGATGGAAGATCTCTCTCTCTCTCTCTCTCTCTCTCTCTCTCTCTCTCTCACTCTCTCTCTCTCTCTCTCCCTCTGAAATCTGATTTTCAAATAAATAATTAAAAAAGAAAAACTGATGATTAAGACTAAATATTTAGGAAGCAATCATTTGGTTGAACTTTGTAGGCAGAAGAATATAGTGGTTATTTATGTATTTTCTTTGAAAAGGAGAGAGAGAGAGAGAGTGTGTGCGTGAGAGAAACAGAGAGATCTCCCATCCTCTGTTTCACTCACCAAATATTTTCAACAATTGAGACTGGGCCAGGCTGAAGTCAGGATCTGGGAACTTTGTGCAGATGTCCTATGTGCAGAGACTCAACTAGTTGAGCCATTATCTGCAGCCTCCAAAGATACACATTAGCAGGAAGCTGGATTCAGGAGCAGAGCGAGGAGTCGAACATAGGCATTCCTATATGGGATGCAGGCATTCCAAGTAGCCTTTAGCTGATGTGTCCAAGGCCTTCCCAATATAAGGTTTTAAAACTCAGCTTTATCATTTGTTGACTGTTAGCTTTGTCCAAGTTACCTAACCCCTCTACTTTACTCTCCTTTTCATTATGACCCTTCTACCTGTTCTTTTGCCTATCTATTCTACACAGTATGCGCACAAACTTTTTTTTTCTTGAAGAATTTTCATTTTTGTCTCTTTCTATACAGGTATTCATCCAATTCCATCATGGCAAGATCTCCACAAATGAAATAAACTTTAATTGGAAGATTTGTTTTCCCTGATGAGAGTGAGAGAGTGGGGGAGTGGAGGAAGCTGGGGACAAATAAACACCTTTCCCACAAGATTGTTGGGAGAAATGAACTAATAGGAGTGGGTACTTGTTGCAGGTGTTAAGTCACTTCCTGAGATTCCCGCATCCCATATCGGAGAGCCTGATTCAAGTCTCAACTCCTCCACTTTCAATCCAGCTTTTCTCTAACGCACACCCTGGGAAACAGCAAATCATGGCTCAGGTACTTGAGTCCTTGCCATCCATGTGGAAGACCTGGATAGAGTTCCTGGCTCCTGGCTTTGGCGTGGCCTAGCCACAGCTGTTGTGAGCCTTGTAAGAGGACTTAGCAAATGGAAGATCTCTGCCTATCTGTCTGTTTCCTTCTCTCTGCTTTTCAAAGAAAATGAAAATAAATAAAATTTATTAAATAATGTAAAATATATAAAAAGATTAGCATGTTTCTAGCACATAGGACATACATAATTAATTAGTATTAATCTAAAATTAGCGTGGTAAGCTGGAGATATGAGTCAATCTTTAGGATCAAATATACTAGGTTAAAAATAAACTTACGCTGGCGCCATGGCTCAATAGGCTAATCCTCTGCCTTGTGGCACCGGCACACAGGGTTCTAGTCCCAGTCAGGGCACTGGATTCTGTCCCGGTTGCCCCTCTTCCAGGCCAGCTCTCTGCTGTGGCCAGGGAGTGCAGTGGAGGATGGCCCAAGTGCTTGGGCCCTGCATCCCATGGGAGACCAGGAGAAGCACCTGGCTCCTGCCTTCAGATCAGCACGGTGCGCTGGCCGCGGCGGCCACTGGAGGGTGAACCAATGGTAAAGGAAGACCTTTCTCTCTGTCTCTGTCTCTCACTGTCCACTCTGCCTGTCAAATAAATAAATAAATAAACTTATATACTTCAGTCCCAAAAGCACAACATGATCGCCAGATTTAATTTAGATGCATAGTAGATTTAGTGAAATACATGGTTAATAGTATGATCTATCCATATAAAAATAACCCAACTGAATACGACCTATGTTTGAATTAATAAAAGTCTTAGAGTAGGAGTGATAAACCCATCTGACCCTGTTCTGACCACATAATACCCTCTGTTCAGAGGTACAGAGTTTTAAGGAGGCAAGGGTCTGAACTCAGTACAAAGTCTATTTTTAAACATTTTCTTGTTTCCATTATTGGGATTTTTCTGTACTAGTTTGTTATTTTTTAAGAGACATTGGATAAGTAGGTCTAACTCACATGAAGAAGGGGAGTTTGAAAGGATATGGTATCTATCCATAAGAATTTGAAGAGATGCTACCAAGGTAAGTTGAAGTTCTTTTTAATAAAAGTAACAGAAATTATGGAAACGTAGAGACTCGCACAGGCTCTAAGGAAGGTCTGAACACATAGGGTTCTCCAGCAGTGGCAAAACTTAAAGCACCTTTTTCTGGGCTGCTATTGAGGTGTCTCAGCACCAACAGCCTGTCCCTTCCCAGTTCTCTGGAGAAAGAATCTGATTATCCAGGCTATGCGGGGTCCACTCTGAGATCCAGAAGGTACAGCTGGCAGTAAGGTGGGCTTCACGGTTAGGTTCCTAAGAGTCAAAGCTAAGAATGGATTTCCCGCACAGGTCCATGGCCAGGACTTTCGTTCCTGCCTACTCTGAAGTCCAAGTACACAGGAAGATCTTTAGAGAAGCTTTATTGACCTTTTCATCCATTTCTGTCAGTGTGTTGCCTTAAACCCTTTATATGACAGTTGCTGTTGATCTTAAGATTGACCTGAAGGAAATGTCTTGGATTGAGAGATTATTTTCCCCCAGAAATTAAGGCTTAATGTGATACACCTAAAACATCTAAAAATCTTGTGGAAAATAATTGTAAGGTAACAGATTTGGTAATGGATAGAGACAATCCCTTTAGGGACCAATATTTTAGGAAGGTATTGAATATATAGGATTTTATTTATATAACACATGAGCTTTGGCAAACTGAAATTTTGGTGTACACTAGCTCTGCTAGCCTATCAGTGAGAAGAATGTACTTATATTTATAAACATTTTAATCAATTTTGATTGCTTCTAAAATAATTATTTGGGAGGCAGAGACAGAGATAGAGTGAGAAAGAGGCAGACAAATAGACAGACTGTCATAGACAGAGAGAGCTCTCATTCCCTGGCTTGCTTCACAAATGATCACAATGGCTTGAGTTGGGCCAAGCCAAAGCCAAAAGTCAGGAACTCAATCCAGGTGTTCCATGTGGGTGAAAGGGTGGGACAAATTGAATCATCATCCACTGCCTTCCAGGGTACACATTAGCAGGAAGCTAGAGTCAGGAGACAGAGCTGAGACTCCAATCCAGGTACATTGATATGGAATGCAGTGTCGCAATCTGAAGCTTAACCTTAACACTAAATGCCTAACTGGTGGTGGCTTTTAATAGTTAAAAAATATTACATTTCTTCAGGACCAGCAGATTTTGAAAAATCTTTTAGATATCATAATGTTGTAATTTGGCAATTGTTTTTTGGTAGAGGCCAGGTAGTACACATCTTCAATTTTGCCAGCCACATATATGCAGGATCTTCAAAATATTCATGAAAAATTCACATTTGGATGTTATACATGGACTTCCAGTATTTGGGCACCAAAACTAACTTATCTTTTAATATAGTGTTCTAAAAACTTTTTTAAAAAAAAGTTTATTTGTTTATTTACTTGCCAGGCAGAGCTACAGAAATAGGGAGAGAGAGAGGCAAAGAGGGAGAGAGAAAGGGAGCACTCCCTTCTACTGATTCACTCCCAAATGGCCAGGACACCTGTGTCTGGGCTAAGCTGAGACCAGGGACCAGGAGTGCCACCTGTGGCCTCCCACGTGATTGCCTGGGGCCTTTTCTATTGCCTTCCCAGCCATATTAGGAAGTAGCTGAATTGGAAACAGAGCAGCTAGGACTCAAGTTGGCACTCCGATAAGGGATGCAGGTATTGCAACAGCGACTTAACCCTCTGTGCCACAACACTGACCTCTCCATCGGCTTTTCAAATTCTCCTCATAAAATCTGTTGCAGCTACCCAGTTCTGCCATTGTGTGGAGAATACTCGTGTCATTACAGAAATGAATGAACCAAGCTCTGTTCCAGTGAAACTTTATCCACAGCACGCGGTGGTCAATTGGATTTGGCCCAAGGCCCACAGCTTGTTGATCCCTGTTGTAACTAATCACATGTCTGTATTTGTTTGGGCTGTTAGGAGGCTCAGATCCAACTTTGCAGCCCACCTCTACATGAGCCATAAGACCTCCATGCTGTCATCTTTCCTGTATGTTGATGTCCTCAGCATCTTTTAAAAATTCTACTCTAAGGCCGGCGCCGTGGCTCAACAGGCTAATCCTCCGCCTTGCGGCGCCGGCACACCGGGTTCTAGTCCCGGTCGGGGCGCCGGATTCTGTCCCGGTTGCCCCTCTTCCAGGCCAGCCCTCTGCTGTGGCCCAGGAGTGCAGTGGAGGATGGCCCAGGTGCTTGGGCCCTGCACTCCATGGGGAGACCAGGAAAAGCACCTGGCTCCTGGCTCCTGCCATCGGAGGAGCGCGGTGCGCCGGCCGCAGCGCGCCGACCGCGGCAGCCATTGGAGGGTGAACCAACGGCAAAAGGAAGACCTTTCTCTCTGTATCTCTCTCTCTCACTGTCCACTCTGCCTGTCAAAAAAATAAATAAATAAAAATAAATAAATAAAAAAAAAAAATTCTACTCTATTATACGTTTGTGTCTCAAACCATCAAGTGAATTCACTTTTTTTCTTTTTGACAGGCAGAGTGGACAGTGAGAGAGACAGACAGAGAGAAAGGCCTTCCTTTGCCGTTGGTTCACCCTCCAATGGCCTCTGCGGCCAGCACGCTGCGGCCAGCGCACCGTGCTGATCCGAAGGCAGGAGCCAGGTGCTTCCTCCTGGTCTCTTATGCGGGTGCAGGGCCCAAGGACCTGAGCCATCCTCCACTGCCCTCCCGGGACACAGCAGAGAGCTGGCCTGGAAGAGGGGCAATCGGGACAGAATCCGGTGCCCTAACGGGGACTAGAATCTGGTGTGCCGGTGCCGCAGGCGGAAGATTAGCCTAGTGAACCACGGCGCCGGCCGTGAATTCACTTTTAAGTTAATATTAATATAATTAAATTCAATTAAGTCTAGCTTTTAGTTGGGAAACCCATTTTTATTATTCTAGGCACAATTCTCAGTTCATAAGACAAAAAGCTGCCAAGCAGTACGAAAATATCTTTATTTCATGCAGTGACTGACTTATTATAATTCTTTCCAGCTAATATCAAAGCTGTAACATTTTGATTGATCTTTTCTGATTCTCTGCATTGTTAATATGTATTCCTGGATGTTTCGGAAGTGATATTTTTCTGTATATTATCTGTTAGGCTGCATTTATGGGTCTCCAAGTTAAAAATACACTCAGACAAAAATTAAAAGCCAGACCTCCTCAAATCCAACTGTTCTAACAGGTATTTACCTGTTATGGAAATCCAAATGTCAGCTCACATGATCAGTGTCCCTTAAGATTAGATGTGTTTAAAGAATTTACTTGCTTTAAAGACTTATTTATTTATTTTATTTGAAAGGCAGAGTTACAGAGAGAGAGAGAGAGAGAGAGAGAGAGAGAGAGGTCTCCCAACTGCTCGTTCACTCAAATGGCTGTAACAACCAAGGCTAGACCAGGCCAAAGTCAGGAGGTAGGAACTTTTTCTGGATCTCCCATGTGGGTACAGAGGCCCAAGCACTTGGGCTATCCTCTGCTGCTTTCCCAGGTCATTAGTAGGGAGCTGGATTGGAAGTAGAGCAGGTGGGACTCAAACTGGCAACCATATAGAATGCCGATGCTGCAAGCTGGGGCTTTAACCCACTGCGTGACAGAACTGACACTGAATTAACTCACTTTTGTAGTTGAAATTGATGTGCATAGTTTTTGTCATATTAAACTGTATCATTACTTGATTTTGAATTAAGCATTTATTTCATTTAACCAAATACCTATTTAAAGAAAATCATAAGTCATTATTGTAAATGGAGAATTGGTATCACTTGTCTTAGAGAAGGTAGCTAAAAATGCTAATACAACATATATATTTAAGCAAAATATGTCAGCTTACCATCAGTAGTTATTACTACATTTTTGGAAATACTAGTTTAAATGATTCTTGTTCCCTGCTCCCCAGCCCAATGTTAGCCTAATAAAGCAAATGACCAGTCCTAATAAAGGCCTCATTCCCTGTGATTTGTTCTTACTCTTACCCAAAACGTAGAGTTATTAGCTTCGTGAGGCCTGGTGTGGAACAGAACCTGGCTCACCTCTGGCCCTGCTCCTACAACCGTCTGCAGGCTTCATATCCTCTTGTCTGCAAACACAAGGACTACTGACAGCCCCAGGGAAAGCACTTCTCATGGCAAATACATGTATTCCACTTTTTTTTTTTTTAAGACAGTTTCCAACTTGATTTTCTTTACTTTGGCATATTGAGTTCCAAAAATCATACTTTCTCCCCTCGACTAACTCGGCAGTTTCTTGGAAAGACATTTAATTTCTGGAAAGGATATTAGGTTTTTATCATTATTATACATAAAGTTATTCTGAAAACAGGATTTTCAGGAATAGAAGATAGTCCTACCCTTCATTTTCATAGCATTCATAGCTCAACACATTTTAAAAATATGAGCACTGTTTACAATTATGTAATAGTTAAGATTGCATAATCTCAGGCATTTAAATCTCATTATGATGAAAAATTGGGTTTTTAAAAAATTATTCAAAAGGTAGAGAGGCAGAGACAGATAAAGAGGGATTATCCATCTGCAGATTCATTCCCCTGATGCTTCTGACAGCCAGGGACGAGCCAGGTCTGAGGATTCCATCTGGGGGTCGCTCACTCGGGTGGCAGAGCCACAAGTCCTTGAGTCATCATCTGCTGCCTCCCAGGAGTGCATTTTATCAGAGAGTTGAAGTTGGTAGCACAGCTAGGACTCAGAGCTAGATACTTGGATGTGGGATACAAGGGTCCCATGTGTCATCTTAATGACTATGCCAATTGACAGCCCCCCCAGATTGAATTCAAACAGATCCAAATATCGTTTGTATATGGAAGTTTGAACATTATTTTCTGTTACTCTTAAAAGTTGAAATAATTACTAAAAGCATTTGAAAAACTTAAATATGCTTTTTATCAAACCAACAAATGCCCCTGAATCTTCACCCTCTGCTTGACAGAGGAGACTTCATGGAAAAGGCACATGAATGTGACCTGCTTAGTCTGATACAGAAGCTGTCCTTCTAAATTTGAGATCTGTCCAATTGGCTGTGTGACATTGACAGGCTGACTCCCTCCACTGCCATTCCCACAACCAAAAAGGATGGCAGGGGGTCATACAGTCCATCTGCCATCCTTTCCAATGAGTGAAATTGTTTTAGAATTATTTTAAAGCTGTGAACATCCCCTTAGCTAGTGGCAATATGGTTTCACTTACTTTTGTAACACACCACTGCATCTTAGGCTCTGCCTTTCCTGTACGTGAAATTCCCCCTGCATTCACCAGGGAATAGAAAAGCAGTCCTGGAGGGAAATTCTTGTTTGAAGATTAGTGGTTTAAACTGTTTGGTGATACCAGTTGCATTCTAATAATTCCTACTTAATGACTTTTTTTAAAAAAAAGATTTACTTCATTTATTTGAAAGACAGAGCTAAAGAGAGAGGTAGCGACACAGACAGAACGGTCTTCCATCTGCTGGTTCACTCCCCAAATGACTGCAAGGGCTGGAGCTGAGCTGATCCAAAGCCAGGAGCCAGGAGCTTCTTCTGGATCTCCTATGCAGGTGCAGGGGCCCAAGCACTGAACCATCTTCTACAGCTTTCCCAGGCCATCAGCAGGGAGCTGGATTGGAAATAGAGCAACCAAGACTCAAATCAGTGCCTCCATGGGATGCTGGCACTGCAGGCAGAGGCTTAACCTAATATGCCACAGTGTCAGCCCCTATTTAATGACCTTTATCCTTATGCTGTGTATTGTATAAATAATATCTATCATTCTGATGACATTGCAACACAATAAAAATGATATTCGGGGGCCGGTGCTATGGCACAACAGATAAACCACTGCCTGCAGCACCAGCATCCCATATGGGTGCCAGTTCAAATCCTGGCTGCTCCACTTCCAATCCAGCCCCCTGCTGATGCACCTGAGAAAGCAGCAGAGGATGGGCCAAGTGCTTGGGCCCCTGTTTGCCCGGTAGACCAGGAAGAAGCTCCTGGCTTCAGCCCAGGCTGATGCCACCATTTGGAGAGTGAACCTGAGGACAGAAGATCTCTCTCCCTCTCTCTCACACTCTCTCTGTAACTCTGCCTTTCAAATAAATAAATAAAGCTTAAAAAACCTAAAGGCACTATATTCATTTACCTGGTGGTGAAACTGAAACTAACAGTTAAGTACCAAAGCTTTGCTTCAAGCTGAGCTCCAACGGGCATATTCCTCACGTTCCTATTTAACCCCAACCTTTTTTGTTTTCTGTGCTTTTTGACCCTAGAGTTTACTTGACAGCCCATATTAGAATATTTCTCTCCATTTCCCATTTTCTGGAATGTTGGGCTTGATCTATCTAAGCCATGACTTCAAGGTGCTCTGTGCAGGATTCCATGTTTGTTCCTGGATTTATGAATCAGTGATGACCTATCTCAAACTCCTTGGTTTTCTGGAGAGCATCTTTGCTGGGTCTCTCCGCCTTAAGTAAACGTCCAGCTGTGACCTCCTCTTCAAGCTCTAACTCAAAGCACAATGTGTTCACTGGTAGCCAGTGGGCTGTAGTCACTTTCAGACATGCTTGTTAATCTAACACATGTGTTGTTAATGACTCTTTTAGAATTGCAATCACATTTAAACATTTTTTTTTATTTATTTGAGTTTCAAAGAGAGAGAAGGAGAGGCAGAGAGAGAGAGAGAGATCTTCCATCTGCTGGTTCACTCCCCAATTGGCTGCAAAGGCTGGAGCTGTGCCGATCTGAAGCCAGGAGCCAGGAGCTTCTTCCAGGTCTCCCTCTTGGATGCAGGAGCCCAAAGACTTGGGCCATCTTCCACTGCTTTCCCAGGCCATAGCAGAGTTGGATCGGAAGTGGAGCAGCTGGGATGAGAACCGGTGCCCATATGGGATGCCAGCACTGCGGCCAGTGGCTTTACTTGCTAAGCCACAGCACCGGCCCCATAATCACATGTTAAATTGAATGATTTCGGAGACCAGACAAAAAAGACCAGGTATTGTTGTATGACTTTTCTGAAGTATCCAGAATAGGGAAATCCATAGCCATAGAAAGAAGATGGGCGGTGTCCTGATGGGGAAGTGGGGGTAATCACTTAATGGATGCAGAGTTCTCATCTTTCTTCTCCTCCTCCTCCTCCTTTTTTTTTTTTTTTGACAGGCAAAGTTAGAGAGAGACAGAGAGAAAAGTCTTCCATTGGTTCACCCCCCACCACCACCCAAATGGCCGCTACAGCCGTCGCAGGATCCGAAGCCAGGAGCCAGGTGCTTCCTCCTGGTCTCCCATGCGGGTGCAGGGCCCAAGCACTTGGGCCATCCTCCACTGCATTCCTGGACCACAGCAGAGAGCTGGACTGGAAGAGGAGCAACCAGGACAGAACCAGCACCTCAATCGGGACTAGAACCCAGGGTACTGGTGCTGCAGGCGGAGGATTAGCCTAGTGAGCCGCGGCGCCAGCCCTCCTTCTTCTTTTGAAAGGTAAAGTTATAGAGAAAGAATGAGAGAGAGAGAGAGGGAGAGATCTTCCATTCATTGATTCATTCCCCAAATGGTCATAAAGGCCAGGGCTGAGCCAGGCTGAAGCCAGGAGCCAAGACTTCTGGATCTCAATGACTTAGGTCATCTTCTGTTGCTTTCCTAGGCACATTAGCAGGAAGCTGGAGGGGAAGTGGAGCAGCTGGGACTTGAGCCAGTGCTTACATGGAATGCTGGCCCTGCAGATGGTGGCTTAACCCACTACACCCCAGCACTGGCCCCAGGGATTCTATTTACAAACCATCACAATGTTGTGGCATTAAATAGAAGTAATGGTTGCACAACACCTACAACATTGTAAGTATACTAAATTGTTCACTCTAAAATGTGTAAGTTGACACTATGATAATAAATGAATGAACAGTATAATTTCAGAGTTTCTGACTTTCCCAGGGAACTGCTTTCTCACTCTCACCCTGTAACCACTGGCTAACACTGACTACCACCCTTTTCAGTGAGAAGATGTGCTTTAGGGTACCACTCTTTCCTTGCCTCTGTTTTGTTTACTAGACTCTGAGACCAAGAATAAGGGCTACATTTCACAATTCCTGCACTGTAATATTAGTGTTGCACAATGTCAATGTCAATTTCACTCCTTTACCCTCCTCTGTAGGCAGTTGGTACACAGAACCCCTAACTCAGAATGATGCTGTAAGAAACCAAATCTAATGGTGGTGGTTTGGGGAAGGCTGAGTGAGAGAGAAAGGTAATCAAGTGAAATAGGGACCTAAGATAGCAAACAATAAATGCAGAAAATGAACAGTACCTGGGGCCGGCGCTGTGGTGCAACGGGTTAAGGCCCTGGCCTGAAGCACCAGCATCCCATATGGGCACCTGTTCTAATCATGGCAGCTCCTCTTCTGATCCAGCTCTCTGCTATGGCCTGGGATAGCAGTAGAAGATGGCCCAAGTCCTTGGGCTCCTTGCAGCCACATGGGAGACTCAGAGGAAACTCCTGGCTCCTGGCTTTGGATCAACGCAGTTCCAGCCATTGTGGCCATCAGGGGAGTGAACCAGCAGATGGAATACCTCTTGTTTTGCCTCTACCTGTTTCTATAACTCTGTCTTTCAAATAAATAAAATAAAGCTAAAAAAATTGAATAGTACCCATTCTAGAATAACATCAGGAACCCGTTAAGAATAGCCAGTGTGGATGTTTTTACTCCTGTATTGGTTTCTTCACTAGGAAGCCTGTAAAGGAGTTAATCTTATCTAAAAAGAGTTCTGACCTTTGACCTAGGCTTTTAGAAGGTGATCTGTAAGTCAGGCTCGTTAGGAGATTCTTTGCTTTCCTGGGCATTAGTTCACTGATATGGTATATGGTGGGTACTAGTTACACTCAGATAGTCTAGGTGTGGGGACTGACCACAACAGAAAACCCAGCAATGTCATGTGGGCTGAGGGCTTTGGGTCATGCTGTGTCAACAGCCTGGAGGCTGAGACCACTCACATGGGCAACACGTCTTACGTGTGGAGAGAACTGGTGAAGCTCCATGCCTGGGCATTCCCAGGACTGTGGCCCAAGTGCTCTGCTCTCTTGGTTGGTTTTAGTTGTACCTTTTCCATATAGGAAATCATAATTGTGATAGAATAGCTTACAATAAGTTCTGTGAGTCCAAGAAAATGGAGTCTGATGGTGGTTTCAGGACTCCCACAGACCTGGTGTCAGAAATGAGGGCAGTCTTACGTGGACGTGGACTGCGTGTGTGTCCTCTAAACTTGCAGTTGGTTGAAGAACTTGTGAAGGTTCACTTCTGATTTTTAAAAAATATTTATTTATTTGAAAGTCAGAGTTACACAGAGAGGAGAGGCAGAGAGAAGTCTTCCATCTGCTGGTTCACGCAATGGCCAGAGCTGTGCCGATCCGAAGCCAGGAGCCAGGAACCAGGAGCTTCCTCCAGGTCTGCCATGCAGATGCAGGGGCCCAAGCACTTGGGCCATCCTCCACTGCCCTCCCGGACCACAGCAGAGAGCTGGATCGGAAGTGGAGCAGCTGGGACATGAACCGGCACCCATATGGGATGCCGGCACTGCAGGTGGCGGTTTTACCCACTACACCACAGCATCGGCCCCTACTTCTGATTTTTTTAAACACATATACACTGTACAAACACAAACATATTGCATTTTTTGTTACATTATAGGAATAAAATTGGTAGAGACAGGAACAAATTTCACCTTCTACTTTATCCATTTTCATGTTGTTTAAAATCTTTATAAGGACACACTACTATAAGAAAAATTATAATATTAAAAATTTTTAAGAGTTTCATCTTTTCAGAATTGCCCCTTTATTAAACCAGAAAGATTTTAGAGGAGGAAGATGGTTTACAACAATATCAGCAGTGGTAAATTTGGAAACCAATCACAGAAATACATAATTAAGGTGAAATTATGCACTGTACATTATAATTTATTTTAATTCTTGGCAATATTTTAAAGAAGTATATTGAAATTGGGTATATAATGTGCCTGATTTTGAATAGCAGTTAGGTCACTTAAACTGTAATTAGAATTTTAAAAGAAATCACCATAATTTCTTGAAACATGCACACTGAGTCATAATATTGCTTTATGGAAACCACATCAAAGAACTATTTAAATAAAGCATTGCAAGTTCCATGAGTTTATGCCTATGCACATATTGGACAAAAAAGTGGTCTTTAATTAGAAAAAAAAAAAAACAAACTCTTAATGTCAATGTGAAGCTAAAATAAAATATTTGAATATAACATTGGGAAATAGAATTTCAGAAGCACAGAGAACTTGTAAAATAAAATAGTATCTGCTGATTTCTCTTCTCCCTCTTCCTTCTCCATCTTAGCTGGGATAAGATGAGACCCCCAAACTTGACTACAAGTGTAGCTGTTTCATGGTGTCAAGGCAAAACTGTCAGAAACAAAACTAGTAAAGATTGCTTAATCAAACACTGTGCAAGGGGACCCACTTGTCACCACTTTCAGCAGGAATTCTAAGATGATAGAAGAATTTTCTTTATAGAATAAAATGAGGATAAACAGACAGTCTGTGGTAAGCATTCTGTTAAGTTGGGGTTTTTGGAAATGGGGAGATCTAAATCTTCAGGAACATTTCATATTCCTTGTTTGGCTTCAAGGGGCAAAAGAACAGTTCAGAGGATCTTCAAAAGTAGAAGACATGTTCATATGGGAACAGCGATTTCCCATAGCTGACCACTTCTGGAACAGGTGATAGGGCAATGTTTTTTCGCAGGTCAAACTCTCATAATGTTCCTATGGGGTGGCGGTAGGGATGGCTAATAATGAAGCCAGTAGCCAATGAAGACAAGCTAAGCCTCTATCAACCCCCATTTTAGTGTGAGTCACTGGCATCTTCCTCCCTTTCTACCTTTTCTCCTGCCATGACTTCCTTCATTCATTCTGCTTTGTTTTTTAAATCAATACATAAACATGTGCATATTTACAGGTTATCATGTGGTGTTTATATATAGTACGTGTTGTGTACTATTTAAATCAGGTGAGCCACATGATATCCCCTAAATATGCATAGTGTGTGTCAAGAAAAAAAATATAACAATAATATTTTCAAACAGGAACAAAAAGTCAGTGTAAGCATATCTGACTGCTTAAAGAGTTATCATCTCTTTGTGATGAAAACATCCAAAATCCTTTCTTTTAGCTTTTATGAATTAATTATATATACACATTGTTTTCTATGGTTCTATTATCTATAGTTCTGACATTTAAACTCATACCAGTGCTTTCTCTGGAGCTTCCCGTCTTGCTGTTTTCATTTGTCTGTGAAGTTTTTCTCCTGGATGTCTATATGGCTTAATATCTCTGTTACTCAGTCATGGCCTACCCACTCCATTTTATAAAGGAAGAAAAGGAAAAGAGAAAAAATTTACATTCAAATTTGCTTATGCATGCACAGGAACACTCTGGAAGCATCTCCAAGAATTCAACAACAATGGTGACTTCTCAGAACAAAGAGAACATGGAGGTGAGCAATGGGGTTGGGGATTTTCTTATATATCTTCTTAGACATCCTGATTGTTGTTTGTTCTTTTAATTTTTATTTATTTACTTGAAAAGCAGAAAGACCCAGAGCGAGTGATCTTATCTACTGATTCAGTCACCAAATGCTTATACCAGCTGGGGCTAGGCAGGGACCAAAGTCCAAATCTGGGCCTTCAATCCAGGTCTCCCCTGTGGGTGTCTAGTTCCTAACTTTTGAGCCACCATCTCTGCCTCCCAGAGTTTCTTTCGTAAGAAGCTGGAAGCAAGAGCTGGAGAAAGAGATCAAAAGCAGAAAACTGCAATACAGGACATCAGTGTCTTAACCTCTAGGCCCAATGCCTGCCCTGACATTCTGGAGCTTGAATCAGGGAAAAAAAATAACCTTTTTAAAGTATTTTTAAAATCTGAAAATATATTAACATAAACATCGGTTACTATACCAGTCACTATCATTATATCTTGCGTGTATATATATATATATATATGTGTGTGTGTGTGTGTGTGTGTGTGTGTGTTCTTTTCATTTGAAAATAACTTTATTCTGTCTTCACAGTTAATAATTTGAAGACAGAAGTCTAAATTGAAAATAAACTAAGCATAGAATTTTGAATGCATTTTTCCTCTTTGTTTTCTAGTACTCAGTGTTTCTGATGATAAGTTGAATGCTCTTTTCTTTCTCCTTTTTTATTTAATTGTGAATGAACTATCCTCTTTGGGACCATCTCTGCATCCCTAATGATTTCCCCCATTGTTTTTTATTGTGGTAAAATGCACATAATATAAAACTACTTGCTTAATTACTTTAAGAGTACAGCTCAATGATACTAACTATACACCTACTATTGTGCAACTATCCAGAATTGTTTTTCATCTTCTAGAACTGAACCTGTATCCATTAACCTGTTTCCATCTTATCATTCCCTGGCAATCACCATTCTCTTTGTTTCTATGAATTTGACTGCTCTAGGTACCCCCTTACAACTGCAGTAGTACAATGTTTTATACCTTGTGGTTTTACAGCACTTTTTAGCATTTCCCTGTGTGTTTAATTGTTAATTGTTTGTCTCCTCTATTGTGTTTTAGTTTCATGAAAGCGGGGACTTTGCTTGCTTTCTCCCCTAGCATCCTCCAAACCAAGAGCAGCATAGAATTAAATCAGTGAGTGGCAGCTGGAACCCAACAGGGCAGTTCCTCTTGCAAGCGTTTTTCCTACTCTACTTTCCCAGAAGGAGTGTTAGCCTGGTAGACTCAACTTTGCCATCAAACGCTCAGTAGGCCGTGGGTGGGCTTGGGGTCTAGTTTCAATTGCCTGAATTTCTGTCTTTCTATGTAATATTTAGAATAGAACAACCAAAATAATTTCCCACTTTGTAAAACTAGGTTTTATAAACTACCACATAATAAGTTGGGAAAAATTCTTTGTTTTGTTTTAATATTTATTTATTTGAAAGGAAGATAGAGCCAGAGCTAGAGCTAGAACTAGAGCTAGAAATAGAGAGAATCATTCATCCACTGGCTCACTCCCCAAATGACCAGGGTTGGGCAGGGCAGAACCCAGGAACCAGGAACTCCACCCTTGTCTCCCACGTGGCTGACAGTGGTCCAAGTACTTGGATTATCTTCTGCATCCCTCCTAGGTGCATTAGCAGGAAGCCAGTTTGCAAGCAAAGCAGCCAGGACATAAACCAGTGCTCTGATATGGGATATCATTGCCACATGAAAAGATTTAACCTGCTGTGCCACAGTGTCAGCCTCTGGGAAAATTATTACAATGAGAAATCTGTAAGTGGTTTTTCAATTGGTAAAGAACTGTTTTTTTTTTTCTTGAAGCAGAATATAATTTTATAGTTATCAGGTATCATCCAGCATATTGCTGGTTTAGTAGAATACTGGTTATAATTTTGTCAGATTGTCAATCTTTCTGGAATAGATCTAGTCTTGGCAGCAAGTCAGCCACATTTTCCTAATTGCCTGCATCCTGACTATTTCAGGTTTCATGGACCATGCAACTACCCATCCCTGCTGTTGTAGCACAAAAGCAGCCACAGACAAGTGACAGAATGTAAAGGAATGAGCATGGCGGAGCTCCAATCACACTTTCGTTATGGATACAGAAGTGTTTATCTCATAAGATTTTCATGTGTCAAAAACTATTTTTCTTTTTTTGGCTTTTTTCTAGCTGCTTAATAAAGACCATTCTTAGCTCACAGGTTCTACAGAAACATACAAGGCTAAATTTGGCCCACCAATAGGAGATTGCTCACTCCTGGATGGGGCTGTTATGATAGTAAGGAAAGATTACCTGGAAAATTTATGTAATTCTTAGATAGTTCAGAGCATATGGGAGGCAATATATAGATGTTTTATTTCACTGAGTGAAGATGTCCTTCAAATTAAGAAGAAAACAGTTTTGTTCCTTTAAAAAAAGGATGCTTGAAAAAAGAATATCAGCAACTTAAACCATTTTGACTTATAATTACTAAATGATGCAGAAAGGTAAAATAGGAATGTGGCAGGATGAAGCACTTCCAACAACTCAGTTGTAACAACAGCCGTTGTGTATATAAACACACAGGGAAACTTAATATCCACTACTGAGGATTCACTCCTGTACCTTCACTCTTAAATGAAATTATCCTAGAACAAGATTAGACACTACAGAGCAAGTGGTTTTTTTTTTTTTTAAGATTTTATTTATTTATTGAAGAGGTAGAATTATAGAGAGAGAGAGGGAGAGATGGAGAGAAAAGTTTTCCATCCACTTCCATCACTCCCTAAATGACCCCAATAGCTGGAGCTGAACTGATTCAAAACCAGGAGCTAGGATCTTCCTCCGGGTCTCCCACATGGGTGCAGGGGCCCAAGCACTTGAGCCATCCTCCACTGCTTTCCCAGGCTATTGGCTGAGAGCTGGATTGGAAGAGGAGCATCCAGGATACAAACTGGTGCCCATAAAGAATGCCAACACTGCAGGCAGAGGATTAACCCACTACACCACAGCACAGAGAGCAGAGCAAGTCTTTATTCTAGAGGTTAAGACAACAGTTGGTACAGCAGTATCCCAAATCAGAGTACCTGTGTTTGATCCCTGGATTCTGCTTCTGATTCTGACTTCTTGAGAATTCAGACCCTAAGAGACAGTCATGATGGCTCTGGTGGTTGAGCTCCTGCCACTCACGTGGGACTCTTGGATTGAGTGCCCAGCTCCAGGCTTCAATTTAACTGAAGCCTAGTCACTGAAGGCAAATGGACTAGCAAATGGGAGATGGGAGTTCTCTCTCTTTCCCTCTCTCTCCCCCCGATTCCCACCTCCACCTCTGCCTCTAATATAAAATAAAATCAGGAGCAAACTGAAAAGCCTTCTTACTGAAAGGGGGAAATATTCATATTACATTTGTAGCACACATTGTCCATGCGCATGTACATGGGTTTCATGATTGACCTCAGTGGTCCTTATCTTTAATCACTTGTTTTAAGAATTAAATCTGAAACATTCAATAAGAGGTTGTGTGTGCATGCAGGTTTAAAGATGAAAACACCGAGGCACGAAGTAATGAAATCACACAGTGCTCTGAGAACAATCCTGGTCCAGGAAGTATGAGCTTAGAGCCTGCTCCTGGAACCACTATGCTACTTTTAAATCAGAACACCCCCTAACTTCCATGTTAATAATATTCTTTTAATTGAAAGTAAGTTGTTTTCTCATAAAGAGTGAGATTTTAAAAATATTTTATTCATTTCAATAAATAAATTGTGACACTTAAACAGCCAAATGGTAAACAAAGCTTATAACGTCAACAATTCAGCAAAGAGAGTCCTAACCCCAGGAACCCACCTGAATTCTACATCTTCCAAAACAGCCTCTCTAGGAGGAGGCAGAGAAATACACACACACACACACACACACACACACTAGGATGATACAAATGATTCATGGAAAATGTATATTAATTTTTAATTCCATTTTCTGACAAGTTCTTTGAAACTTTGTGTGTGTGTAGTGTGTGTGTTTGGTAAGAACACAGTATAAAAAGTCATTCTTCCATAGGTGTGATCACTTTACCAGATTTCACTATATATGCGAAATCTAATAAACAATATTTCAAATTAGTGCTTGCAAAATGCCTCTTGAAAATGTCTCTATTCAATATAAAATGCTAAGCATATATGTCATTTTTTTAACTTTTATTTGGTAAATATAAATTTCCAAAGTACAGTTTATGGATTACAATGGCTCCCCCCCCATAATTTCCCTCCCACCTGCAACCCTCCCATCTCCCGCTCCCTCTCCCATTCCATCCACATCAAAATTCATTTTCAATTATATTTATACACAGAAGATCAATTTAGTATATATTAAGTAAAGATTTCATCAGTTTGCACCCACACAGAACATAAAGTGTAAAATACTGTTTGAGTACAAGTTATAGCATTAATTCACATTGGACAACACCTTAAGGACAGAGATCCTACATGAGGAGTAAGTGCACAGTGTTGTTGACTTAACAACTGTTGTTGAATTAACAAATTGACACTCTTGTTTATGGTGTCAGTAATCTCCCTAGTTTCCAAGGCTATGGAAGACTTTTGAGTTCGCGGACATCGATCTTATTTAGACAAGGTCATAGTCAAAGCAGAAGTTCTCTCCTCCCTTCAGAGAAAGGGACCTCCTTCTTTGATGGCCCGTTCTTTCTACTGGGATCTCACTCATAGAGATCTTTCATTTAGGTCTTCTTCTTCTTTTTTTTTTTTTCCAGAGTTTCTTGCCTTTCCATGCCTAAAATACTCTCACAGGCTCTTCAGCTAGATCTGAATACCCTGAGGGCTGATTCTGAGGCCAGAATGCTGTTTAGGACATCTGCCCTTCTATGAGTCTGCTGTGTATCCCACTTCCCATGTTGGATCATTCTTTCCCTTTTTGATTCTATCAGTTAGTATTCACAGACACTAGTCTTGTTTATGTGATCTCTTTGACTCTTAGACCTATCAGTGTGATCAGTTGTGAACTGAAATTGATTACTTGGACTAGTGAGATGGCATTGGTACATGAAATCTTGATGGGATTGTTTTGGAATCCTCTGGCACATTTCTAACTCCACAATCTGGGGCAAGTCAGCTTGAGCATGTCCCAAATTGTACATCTCCTCCCTCTCTTATTTCCACTCTTATATTTAACAGAGATCACTTTTCAGTTAAATTTAAACACCTAAGAATAATTGTGTGTTAATTACAGAATTCAACCAATAGTATTAAGTAGAACAAAAAGAATACTAAAAAGGATAAAGTATTACATTGTTCATCAACAGTCGGGACAAGGGCTGATCAAGTCACTGTTTCTCATAGTGTCCATTTCACTTTACTTCAACATGCTGAGTGAATTAAGCCACTCCCAAAGGGACAAATATCATATGTTTTCCCTGATCGGTGACAACTAACTGAGCACCAAAAAGGAAATCTGTTGAAGCATATATGTCATTTAAAATACTAATTCTAGAATATACTGCAGGTGCCATAATTTCTAGATAGATAAATTCTGGTCAAATGCCAACTCCAAAATGCTGCATAGAGGGGCTGGTAGGTCCCTTTGGCGGTTTAGGTGATTTCCTTTTCATCAAACTTACCTGGGAAACTATGTTATGAAAAAATGAGGCCCTATAATGGTAATGGTTTCTTATTTGTAAGTAGTTAACATTTTTAATAATGTACTTTATCATTGCCATTAATAATTTTTATAAAAAAGATTAGAACCTCTAATAACAAAGACAAAAATTAGACAGAAATGACTCTTTTTGATGAGATAGCTATTGAATTTTCTATTTTTCACATATTCCATGATTTCCATACCAAATAAGAAATAAAAATATTAACTTTATGAATTATCATATATGAATATATGTGTATGTATACACACACATACATATATAACTACTAAGGTTATCTACACAACACTAGCAGGTGTTCCTAACCCCATTTTTTCTTTTAAAAATATTCCATTTTTAGTTATTTATTTGAAAGGAAGATAGAGAGAGAGGAGAAGAAGGAGAGAGCAAAGTGAGAGAGAGAGAATCTCCCATCTCTGATTCACTCCTCAAATGTGTGCAGCAGCCAGACCTGGGCCAGAATGTTACCAACAAACAGGAACTCCATGGATCTTGCATATGATTGGCAGGAACCCAAGTACTTGAGCCATCAGCTGCTAGTTGCCATGCTCATTGGCAGGAAACTGGAATGGAAGGTGGGATGGGACTCCATCTCAGGCACTCCAGTGTAGAATGATGGCGTCCCAAGTGATGAGTTAACCTACTGCATCACAATGCCAATTCAACTCCTTCATCAGAGTTATGGATGGGGAAATGGTGAAGATAGGTAAATTTGCTAGGATGATTTTTTTCCTTTATTCTCCTGTTTTTTAAATGAATACTTTTATTATCAAAGTTTTCATAAAAAGACACTATAGAGTAACGAGACTATTATGGATATTCCATTATTCTTGGTAGCTGTTAACGCCCTATTCTGAAGTGCTGGCATCCCATATGGGTGCTGATTCTGGTCCTGCCTGCTCCACTTCCTATTCAGTTCTCTGCTGTGGCCTGCACCCTTGTGGAAGACCTGAAGAGGCTCCTGGCTCCTGGCTTCAGATGGTGCAGCTCCAGCTGTTGTGACTGCTTGGGGTGTGAACCATTGGATGGAGGATCTCTCTCTCTCTCCCTCTTTCTCTCTCTCTCTCTCTCTCTCTCTCTCTCTCTGTAACTCTGACTTTCAAATAAATAAATAAATCTTCAAAAAAAGAAAAATAAAGGTCTTTCACTTTGGGAGGGGTAGGAGAAAGCATTATTGCTGCTTGACTTTTGACTTATTCTTCTTAACAGTATTAGCCATAATTTATTGACTCCCTCCTCTGTGGTAGGTTTGATAAACATTTGATGTATATTAGCACATTTAACCATCAGATTCTAAACTGTGGGTGCATTAAACTCAGGCGAGGAAACCAAAGCTAGTAAATGTAGAAACAGGGCTCCACCCAGGCCATCTGCTCCTATTACATGAACGTTTCTATGTTCCCTGCTAATTCTTTAGGATAATAATACTGCATTCTGGATTTTCCTAAGCTATTTGGTAGCCCTTTCAGGGGACCAAATTTCCTTTGTCTTCTGTAAAGATTGAATAACTTGAAAAAAAATCTGGGATTGGTTAAAGGTTATAATTTTTTTTGTCATGTACTGTTTTTTTAGAAGTTATATTTATACTAAATTAAAACTTTATTGAATAAAGAACACTCTCCAAAACACATGATCTAAAGGACCAGGACTGCATTATATGCAGCGAAGCTGAACATGATAGTGGTTTAACATGGAATGTCAAACAAATTAGTATTTTTAATTGTACACAACTGTTTATGTAGCTGATGTGCAACAAAAGTATGATTCTCAACATTTTCACCAATCGTCTATGATGACTTTTAAAAAGACATTTGTAGAAACTGGTAGATATCTTTAGCATGCAGTTCAAATAAATTAGTTACATTGTCATGTACTGTTAATGTTGTATACTGTGGAGGACAGAAAGGTGAGGCTTCGGAAAGGGAAATATCAGAAACCTTTCTTTCTGGTGTTCATTCTAGGGTGTAGGATATAGCAACTGGCAGAGATCCAGAGAGATTATAGGCAGCTATAAGTAATATTGAAATAATGGGTACGTTTCAATGAATAGAATCTTGGGAAAAGTTTCCTTTGATGAATCAGGCTTCAGAGGGGCCTTCTTACTCCACTGATGCCTTGCACATTACACAAACTATAGAAATGATCCTTAAAATTTAGTCTTGCTTGTGCATTATGCTCCTTTAAGGCTGTTGACCATGGCCCCAGCCCACACAAAGCATGGCTCCCGGGCAAGATGGGTTCTAACAGCAGGGGTAGATTCAGGTCAACTTCAACCCAGTGGGAATATGACAGATATGCTACTCAAGCACAAGTCCTGAACCACAGATTTAAAGTAGAACATCACTTCAGTACGACAAGGAAGAACTCTGGGAACACCACAGGGTGCACGTGTATAGATGAGCATGCTCACCGCTGGGCAGGCCCATTTCCCTGGATCCCAAGCCCTCAGGCCCCTCAAAATGTCCTCAGGAGTAAAGACATTAATCTGCTGTCCTCAGGCCTGCCTGTTGAGCTTGCCAGTGCCCCAACCACACCTCCACTCTGGTGAGACTCTTTTCTGTCATCTGGGTTGGCAAGTGATGTAGGCCACACTGATGACTCTTGTCCTGAGTAACAGAGGAAGGACTGACACCTGGCATCCTATGCCTATCAGTGCCTTAATGGAAGAGGAACAGTCTGATGTTTTCACTAACGATACTTCTCCCCCAAAAGAACACTGGTTTCAGCAGTGACCGAGGGCATAGGGTGAGAAATGGAGTTTAAAACAGGGGAAATTGGCTGGCGCCGTGGCTCAACAGACTAATCCTCCGCCTTGCGGTGCCGGCACACCGGGTTCTAGTCCTGGTTGGGGCGCTGGATTCTGTCCCGGTTGCCCCTCTTCCAGGCCAGCTCTCTGCTGTGGCCCAGGAGTGCAGTGGAGGATGGCCCAGGTGCTTGGGCCCTGCAACCCATGGGAGACCAGGAAAAAGCACCTGTCACCTGGCTCCTGCTATCGGATGAGCGCGGTGCGCCGGCCGCAGCGCGCTGGCCGCGGCGGCCATTGGAGGGTGAACCAACGGCAAAGGAAGACCTTTCTCTCTGTCTGTCTCTCTCACTGTCTACTCTGCCTGTCAAAAAAATAAAATAAAATAAAACAGGGGAAATTATTTTTTTAAGGAGAAACGAATTATTTAGAATTCAGCAGAACTCTATTTGAGTGCAGGTGTACAGTCCCTTAGGCCATGTGATCACATACAGATGGTTTCACTTTCCTAGTTTCCTTGACTATAAGATGAGGCTAATGCTTGAATCTACCTTAGAGATTTGTTGTGGAAAATAGGTGAGTTCATACATGTATAACATCATGTTTATCATGTAAGAATTGCCCTACAAATATGGGTGATTGTTTTTGGTCCTGGATGGTCAAAAAGAATAGTGTAAGGAGGTAGAATTGAAGCTGATTCATATTCATAATGGATCATAAATAGATGGGTGCAATGCAATGGTTTGTTAGCAGATGGTGGTACATCAGCAGGTAAGTTCCACTCATGTCCATCTACACATGCCTGCCCAGGAAGATTTCTTGTGTAGCATACACTTCTTTATGAGGATTTTGCTATGTAATAATGACGAATGACTTCAGTGTTTTCCTTGTGTATTTTAAAAACTGATTTGAACATAAGTTATTACTGACATCTATTTGGTATCTAGGAGTATTAGGATCTGTTATTAGAATCTCATCAATACATACCCTAAATATTCTCTATTCCAGAGACAGCCAGAATTTAGTATGCATGAGAGTCAGTTGGGAGGTCCTGGCTCAGAATCCAGTTCCATGAGCACCTCCCTGGAGACTCAGATGCAGATTACAAAGGCTGGAGCTCAGGTAGCTGTATTTTTAACAAATGCTCCCAGCTAACATGATGCACTTGGTTACACATTTTGAGAAGTTCTTCTCTATTACAACTGTTTATGGCCTAGAATTTTTCTTATTTCCCAGGCCTCTTTCTTTCTGTTTTCAATATCCTCAGTTCTTGAAAGTCCAAAATAGATTTGCATGTGAAAGGACAACCTACCTGCTCACCTACTCCAGGGACCATCTCCAAACTCTGAAACACTGCACCACTTGTATTTGAATCTCAACTGAGACTTTTTTCCTTCTTATTCCCAGGCTTAATGTTCTCACATATACATAATTATGAATCACTCTTTCTAGGCTGTGACATTTTGCAACTGTTATTTTTCAAAATCTGACAGGAAAACTTAGACCTCATTTTCTCTCCTGAATTTTTTTTCCCAGAAAGACCTCAATAATTCTCATGTCTGAGTTAAGATAAAATGACAGATGGGTCATGTCTGCTATAAAGTCTAATTAGGCGAAGATAATTAAGTGCTTTAAAATTACTGAATGGAAGCACCTTGTGTGCACTTCCAGCCCTCAACAACACAGCCTCAGCCAAAGGTGCAGGTTGAGGTTAATGCTGAAAGATGTTGGGATTGCCCTCTTTGATTCAAAGTGCTCTTTAAATCAGTCCTCTGGATCATGCACTTCAGATTACATTTCTTTCTTCCAACAAGTAAAAGAACAAAGCATCATCCTTCCCCTTCATGCTAAGCCTTGATGCTGTTACCCTTCTCCAGGCCTTCTTAGAGTGTTTTAAAGGTACCAACACAGCCTAAGGTTTAGGGGAGCATTGTGAATTAGACCACGAGTTAAAGGCATGTGAGACAGCAGACTCATATCATGACAATCGCTTTAAATAGCACTCTGACCTCAGAATCAGTCCTGTAGGCAATCTGATCTGGCTGAAAATCCCATGAGAGCATTTCAGGTATGGAAAGACAAGACACTGAGGCAAAAAATGTCCTACATGAAGGATCTTGGTGTGTGAGACCCCAGTTCAAAGAAGTGGTCATCGAAGAAGGTACTTTTCTCTAAAGAGAGAAGAGAACTTCCACTTTGTTTATGGCCTTTTCTAAATACTGAAGGAGTTGATGGATTCAGAAGGCTTCCATAGCCTAAGCAGCTCAGGTCAAGAGCTGTGGGTGATCACTGACATCATATGTAAGAGTGTTAATTGTTAAATTAACAATAAGTGTCACTCTACTCAACTTCCCATACAGGACCTCTGTCCTTAAAGGGTTGTATTATAACTATGTCTAAGTGCTCCTAAGAGATGTATCACTCTTGGGTGCTTCATTAATTAAGTTTCTAAACAAAAAAGAAGTGAAATTAACTTCAAGAGCACTGACTTTCAACAACACTTTTCTCAACTGTTGAGGAACAGTTTTTGTTTTGTTTTTGTTTTTTACTGTGCAAATTGTTGAATTCTTTATTTAGTATAGAGTTGGTTTTCTGTCAATCGAAAAGAGGGGTGGTGCTGTGGCATAGAGGGAAAAGCTGTGATCTGCAGTTCTGGCATCCCATATGGGTGCCAGTTCAAGTCCTAGCTGCTCCACTTCTGATCCAGTTCTCTGCTGTGGCCTGGGAAAGCAGTAGAAGATGGCCCAAGTCCTTGGGCCCCTGCACCCGCATGGGAGACCTGGAGGAGGCTACTGGCTCCTGGCTCCTGGCTTCAGATCAGTGCAACTCTAGCAGTTGCAGCCAACTGGGAAGTAAACCAACAGATGGAAGACCTCTCTCTCTCTCTCTCCCCCTCTCCTTTTCTCTCTCTCTCCCTCTCTCTGACCTCCTTCTCTCTCTGTGTAACTCTGACTTTCAAATAAATAAATAAATCTTAAGAAAAAAGTAGAAAACAAATCTTAGTGAAGCATGGGACTGGGAATGGGAGAGGGAGGAGGAGAAGGGGTGGGGGAGTGGGTGGGAAGGTGAGTATGGTGGGAAGAATCACTATATTATTAAAGTTGTACCTATGAAATGCATGAAGTCTGTGTAAATAAAAGGTTTCATTGGCGGGAATAAATAAATTTTAAAAAGCATGTGAGTGATTTTTTACCACATATTTCAATTACTGTGTAACTTGGAGCACGTCACTTCATCTTTTTAAGCTTAGATCTCACCTTTATAAAACATGAGTGGTGAGACTGGCTGATATTTAAAACACATGCGGCCGGCACCGCAGCTCACTAGGCTAATCCTCCGCCTTGTGGCGCCGGCCCACAGGGTTCTAGCCCGAGTCGGGGCACCGGATTCTGTCCCGGTTGCCCCTCTTCCAGGCCAGCTCTCTGCTGTGGCCCGGGAGTGCAGTGGAGGATGGCCCAAGTGCTTGGGCCCTGCACCCTATGGGAGACCAGGATAAGCACTTGGCTCCTGCCATCGGATCAGCATGGTGTGCTGGGTGCAGCGCGCTGGCTGTGGCGGCCACTGGAGGGTGAACCAACGGCAAAAGGAAGACCTTTCTCTCTGTCTTTCTCTCTCTCACTGTCCACTCTGCCTGTCCAAAAAAAAAAAAAAGTGTCTGGGCGTTAAGGTCTAGGTAACCTTCATTTCCTGCTTGGATAAGCACCTGGTTTCTGCCATCGGATCAGCGCGGTGCACCGGCAGCAGCGCACCGGCCACGGCAGCCATTGGAGGGTGAACCAACGGGAAAAGGAAGACCTTTGTCTCTGTCTCTCTCATTGTCCACTCTGCCTGTCAAAAAAAAAAAATCCCCAAAAAACACACATGCAAAATGTTAAATCCTTAATAGATAATCAATGAGTCGAAGTTGATATTATAACCTACATGATATTTGCTGAATCCAACTGCTAAACCAGAGCATTTCTATTAACAAATGCAGACTTCAAAACAAGAGTTTGAAATATAATGGCCATGTATTTGTCCTTATAAGCTGCATACTGATGCAGTCATTGAAGTATTTAGTCCAATGGAAAATGAAAAAAGGAGGAAGGAGATTGGTTTGAAAAGCTGGCAGTATGCTGGTCAGGCAGTATAGACTAGGAGCAATGCCTGCATTAGGAAAAATTCTTAGAGAAATGGCTATAATTAGTATAAGGGTGGTGGATCCTTTCAAACATCTTCACAGCTTGGAGCTCACCTTGTTGCAGGTACTTCTTTGTTGCCATTTACACTGTCTTGGCTCAGTTACACGTGTGTTCAATTATCTTGAAAATTTAGCCAAAGAGTATAAATCCCCCTTTCTTAAACTGACAAGTCCAGAGCATTGTTACCCAGAGGAAATACCAGGTTAGAGTTTATCCAGGTAACTCTACAAAATCTCTTGTTACTTTGTTCAGATTTAATCTGTATAGATGGCACGTCTGTGATAGAGTGACAGTTTCCTAACGACCCCTTTTATAATAAAGTTCAAGGCCTAGAAAGTAATTATTTAGCCATCAATCAAATGTGTCTTTCTCACTTGTATACTTTGCAATTCCAAAGAACAGGAGTTGGCAAACTTGTTAGTGCATGTGAGACCAAATACAATTAAAATTTCTATAAGAAACTGCTGTCTGCATTTAAGCTCAGATTCTGATCTTAAATGGTTTTATACCAATCTACTTTGGGACAATAACACAACTTGATTGAGGAATTATTAATGCAGGGTCTGTTAGGTACAATGCAGAATATTGAACACAGCCATAAAGTTTCCATGTATAATATGGATACGTCTGCTATGTTGGACAAGCATGTCTCATGAGATACAATCAGATGTGCCAGTCAGACTACACACTCAGGTGTACAGGAAGGGAAGTACATTTGCTTTATTAGGGCAAGTTAGCAGATGTCATATGCTGAAAGTTTTTACTCCTCTTGCCCTGAATTGTTTTTTTCCCCTTGTCATCCAAAACACTAAGAAGCTTATTTGCTTCTTCCCTTTAGGGAAGATAATGTCACCTTCCAAAGATGTTGCAGTAAACTTTCCTGGTTTTTGTTTCCAAAAGTCTAAGGCAAACTCAGCAAATGCAAACATTTCAAGGGGCCTGGCAGATAGGGTGATGGGAAGAGAAAGCTAGGGGGAATGCCCAGGGAAAGCGGAAGCTGCTATATTGCCCCAGCTTTTGATCCATGGGATGGGAGTCCTGGGAAGCCAGATTTCCAAATTTTTCAGGGAATCTGGAAATCCAGCATTCTAATGCATCAAGGCTTTAATCTCAGCCTCAGTAAGGGAAAATAATTAGAGGAAGAGATACTTTTCCCAAGACTAAAAAATAACTTTCCAAGGGCCAGTGTCGTGGTGCAGTAAGTTAAGCTTCCACTTGTAGCACTGGCATTCCATATGGGCACTGGTTTGTGTCCTGGCTACTCCTTTTCCAATCCAGCTCTCTGCCAATAGCCTGGGAAAGCAGTGGAAGATGGCTTGAGTGCTTGGGCTCCTGCACCCACGTGGGAGACGCAAAGGCATCAGCCCAGCTCTGTCTGTTTGGGGCCATCTGGGAAGTGAAGCAGTGGATGGAAGACCTCTCTCTTTGTCTGTCTCTACCTCTCAAATAAGTAAATCTTAAAAAAAAGCAAAGAATTTTCTGGGATTCAGAGAGGAAGAGGAAGAAAATATTTGGGGTTCCAGAGGAGTAGGGATCTTTATTCAGTCTCCAGCCTTCCTTCTTCACGGGCTAGAGATGGGAGGAATGGCTTTATGGAATTCTAGAATAGGACTCCAGGCACTGAGATTTCCAAGGGAGTTGCTCAAATTTTCAGGGAGTCAATCAAATGAACTTCGAATCCCATTTCAAGAAAGAGAAGAAACTGTAGATATAAAGAATTGACTTAAAGTATTTAATGTGCTTGAAGATTACTGTTGGGTTGAGGTACTTTGTGCTTACTGGTTAAGCATAACTTGGAATCAGATACAGAATTCCTATCATGAATCTCAAATTTATTGGCTCTACATCTTTAGGCAATTTACCTAAATTTTCAATGCATTGGTTTTCTCATCTTTAAAATGAGCATGGTGGTAATATTATGAACAACCTCATAGTATAAAGAGATCTGAAGTAAATAATACAAACACATCTGGTATGTTGAACAAGCAGGACTCATGAGATATAATCAGAAAGATGATTTTTTCCATCACCCACCATCCTTTAAAAATTTAGCACTTAAGGAAAGCCTTCCCCTGTTACTGGTCGACAGCATAGGCTGGCTCATTAATTTTTGTCACATTTTAGATAGATATTAAGACATTCTTCAGATAGTCAAGGTTGCTAACAAACACTTCAATTCTTTTTTTTTTTTTTTTTTTTTTTTTTTTTTTTTTTGACAGGCAGAGTGGACAGTGAGAGAGAGAGACAGAGAGAAAGGTCTTCCGTTGCCGTTGGTTCACCCTCCAATGGCTGCTGCGGCCGGCGCGCTGCGGCCGGCGCACCGCGCTCATCCGATGGCAGGAGCCAGGTGCTAGGTGCTTTTTCCTGGTCTCCCATGGGGTGCAGGGCCCAAGCACTTGGGCCATCCTCCACTGCACTCCTGGGCCACAGCAGAGGGCTGGCCTGGAAGAGGGGCAACCGGGACAGAATCCGGCGCCCCGACCGGGACTAGAACCCGGTGTGCCGGCGCCGCAAGGCGGAGGATTAGCCTGTTGAGCCACGGCGCCGGCCCAAACACTTCAATTCTGAAAATAAACTATAATCTCATAATCTCTCTGCTTATCAATAAATTAACTTAAAGAAATAAAATAAGAGGGGTTGGTGCTGTGGCATAGTGGGCTAAGTCTCTGCCTTTGGTGCTGGCATCCCATATGGGTGCGAGTTCTAGTCCGACTGCTCCTCTTCTGATCCAGCTCTCTGCTATGGCCTGGGAAAGCAGTAGAAGATGGCCCAAGTCCTTGGGCCCCTGCACCTGTGTGGGAGACACAGAAGAAGCTTATGGCTCCTAGCTCCAGATTAGCTCAGCTGCAGCCATTGCAGCCATTTAGGGAGTGAACCAGCAGATGGAAGACCTCTCTCTCTTTCTCTCTCTCTCTCTCTCTCTCTGCGTCTGTAACTGTACCTCTCAAATAAATAAAACAAAATATTTTTTAAAAGAATTAAAATAATAGAAACCCAAAATCTGTGTTAAAATTAGACATTCTCCTCCCTCTCGTCTGATCTGCCAATGGAAGGCAAGGGAAAGGAAAGCCCTCACTGCTTTGGCATTGTTGTTGGGTGGCCTTGTGCTCACAGGCCTGGCCGGGATTGAAGTTGACTAGTTCTGGGCCTCTACTGAGAGTCTCCTGGTGGATCAGGTGATGTGCTGTCCCCTGGCCAGTCTCTTCCCCAGAAGTCCCTGTTTCTTTTTTTCTTTTCTCTTCTGAAGGTCCCCAGGCCATGCATCCTGTCAAGCTTGCTGTATTACTCCTTCTGTATGCTACCACATGGCATAAAAATAAGTAAATAACATTATTAGTAGTAGTGTCTTTAAAGATTTATTTATTTATTTGAAAGGTAGAGTTACAGAGAGACAGAGGCTGGTTCACTCCCCAAATGGCCGCAATGGTTAGACCTAGGCCAATCCAAAGCCAGGAGCGTCTTCTGGGTTTCCACGTAGGTGCAGGGGCCTGGGACTTGGACCATCTTCTACTGCTTTCCCAGACCATCAGCAAGGAGCTGGTTTGGAAGTTGAGCAGCTGTGATGGGAACCAGCGCCCATATGGGATGCCAGCACCACAAGCAGAGCCTTAACCTACTACACCATAGCGCCAGCCCCTCCATTTTTATTATTTTAGTTGTAGGTAACAAGATTCAGAAGACTGAACAAAAAGACATAGAACTCTTGTTCCAAATTTGGTACCTCATATTTTAAGTATCTTTCTTAAAAATAAAAAAAAAATAATCATTTTGTGTTTGTTATGTGTACCTGTTGCAAAAGTTCATGAAGTATAAATGGGGTAATATGGGATTCACTCAGTAAGTATGTGTTGGTTTCTAATGAAGAGGGCTGGAAGACTTCCTGGAGGAGGCAGTACTTGAATTAGATCTTTGAGGGTGAGGAGGGTTTTGCCTTGACAGGTACAACTAATGGGAAGGAAAGCAAAAGCAGAGGCAAAGGAAGTGCTGTGACAGTGTTCACTTAGAAGCTAATCAGAGCTAGTGTTGCTAGGTGATTTGCTGACTACTTCACCTGGGCACCCTGGCTTATTCCTCTCAGCTCTTTCAGGCAGGCATCTTTATTGTCTGCATTTATGAACAAAGAGCTGGTTGTTGCCAGAGAGGTCCTAGCTGGTGTACACAGACGTGGGATTGTGTGGTGGAATGAGGTGAAAACGTCATATCAAGATGGCCACTGAGGTGAAAAGTTCATGCCAAGATGGCCACTGACAACAGAAACTGCCTGGCAACAGGCTGTGATTGGATGGCTTCAGAAACTGCCTGGTGACAAGAGCCTGACTGGCAAAAGGCTGTGATTGGTTGGGGCATAAACCGTCCCTTGACTGGATTGGCGGTCTTGGCTATATAAGCTGTTGTACTAACTCAAATAAATGAGCCTGTGAGCTGCTTGCCTCAGGCCTGCTTTCACCCGACTCCCGGGGTCTGTGTGGTGACTCCGCGCCTCTTGCCCCCACCACGCTCCTCCTCTCAGAAACGAATCCACTGCAACATTGTTGAGAAATCAACTGCAACAGGATTGGACCTCCAGTTGTCTGACTTGAACAGCTCCACACCTAAGTACTAAAAGACATGGGCACTGTCAGGATGGGAACATAAGGAAGGTTCAGAATGGTTTGCTTAAGAAAAGTTTTAATTATGTATCAAATTTCATAAAGCTTTTTGTGTTTACTATAGTAAACATTTTTATAATGTCCTGGCAATTCCCTTTTTCTTGTTTCCTTCCTTCTTCCTTTATCAATACTCTCTTCATACAAGGAATGTGTTAGTCCTGATATATACCATGGTGAACCACAGTTATCCAACCTTTGCCCTCACAGGAGTTATGTTGTGGGGGGGGGGGATAGATGTTCAAATACTATCTAAAAATCAAATGCAACTGTGATTGTTTTTGCTCAGATGAGCTATTAGAATTTGGAGCTGTTAGAATTACAATCAGGAGCTTTCATTTAACAAGGCCACTAGAGAATCAGTGGGCTGTGACAGAGTTCAGAAAGATGAATAAGAATTAACTAAATAAAATCAGAAGACAGGGGCAGTGTAAGTAAAAATCCAGTGGTAATAAGGTTGGGCAGTGAACAAAGCCAGAGTGATAAGGCTGAGTGCACAAGAGGGAGGCGCTGTGCAGACTAAGACTAGAAACGTAGGGGCCTGTTTATACAGAGTTTCAGTTCATAATCAAGTTTGGTCTTTATGCTAGAGATTGGATCTAACAGAAATATTTTCAGCCAGGTGGCACCATGATCAGACTTCATTTTGAAAATACATCCCTTGTGGGACTGGCACTGTGGCTTAGTGGGGAGAGCCGCCACCTGCAGTGCCGGCATCCCATATGCACACCGGTTCAAGTACTGGCTGCTCCACTTCCAATCCAACTTTCAGCTATGGCCTGGGAAAGCAGTAGAGGATGGCCCAGGGCCATTGCCGTGATGCACTAGGTTAATCCTTCACCTGAGGCGCTGACATCCCATATGGGCGCCAGTTCTAGTCCCGGTTGCTCCTCTTCCAGTCCAGCTCTCTGCTGTGGCCTGGGAAAGCAGTGGAAGATGGCCCAAATGCTTGGCCCCTGCACCCACATGGGACACCAGGAAGAAGCACCTTGTTCCTGGCTTCAGATCGGCACTGCTCTGACTGTTGTGCCCAACTGTGGAATGAACAGCAGATGGAAGACATCTCTTTCTCTCTCTCTCTCTCTCTCTCTCTCTCTCTCTCTCTCTCTCTCCCTCTCTGCCTCTCCTTCTCTCTGTGTAACTCTGACTTTCAAATAAATAAACAAATCTTTTAAAAAAAAGAAAATTTATCCCTGGCTGCACAGTGTCGAGCAGATTGGGAATGAGAGAAGTGGGGGTGCTGGGTGGTTGCCTGGTCCAGCTGGTAAGAGCAGTTCAGTTCTTTGAACCAGGTGGTAGCAGGGATGAAGAGATAGGCAGACCCAAGAGTTATTTAGGAGAGGAAACCAAAAAAACTTCTTGATTGACTGGATATGAGCCATGAGAATTGAGAGTGGCATCAACAAGACTTTCTGTCTTCAAAACTGGTGGTTTGCCATCAGTGAAAATGAACACTTGGTTGGTTTGTGGTAGCAAGGAAGTCCATGAATTTTGGGATAAGCTGTGTTTGAGTCCTGACAAATTTTTGATAATGGAGTTTTGCTTTGACCCTTCAACTCAGTTCGGGTCGATGTCTAATTTTCCCATTCCCAGTGCAAACCTTTTCTTTCTTTTTTTGTAAATATTTATTTATTTGAAAAGCAGGGCTACAGAGAGAGAGAGTGAGAGACAGGGACAGAGAGAAATCTTCTACCCGCTGGTTCACGTCCCAAATGGCTACAAAGACCTGAGCTGGGCTGATCCAGGAGCCAGGATCCTCCTCTGGGTCTCCCACCTGGGTGCAGGGGCCCAAACACCTGGACCATCTTCCACTGCTTTCCGAGGCCATACCAGGTAGCTGGATTGGACGTCGGTCAGCCGGGACTCGAATCAGCATCCATACGGGATGCTGGCACTGGCACTGGATGCAGAGGCTTTATCCACTATGCCTCAGTGCTGGCCCTGCGAGTTTTCTCTAATGAAAAATTTGGTCTTCACAGATCCTGACAGCCACTTTCCTCCAGAGCCCCTCGCTGGAGATGCACTTGGATGGCTCAGATTTCACCCCTCCCTGCCTGAGGCCCCAGAACCAGTGCAGCTGCCCAGAGTACATTCCAGCTGGTTCCAGCGCTTTAGACTTGCAACCTTGACTCAGGCGGCAGTGTGTGACCCTCCGGGCTGTGACTAGGCCAGTCCTGCTGCTCTGTCTCTCAGCTCTCGCTAGTTTGGCTTCATCAGCACTCACTCCCCTCCAAGCTCTCACCCCCAAACCCATCCTGACTGCTGCGGCTTCTCCTCCCTGTTATCAATAATTTCCAGCATGTCCAGTTATGACTTGTTAAAATGAATCAATTCTTCTTCCTTTTCACAGGCCCTTCCTTCTGTCCATAGAAATTCTATCAGATCCTTTGGGGAAGCTGCAAACCTGCACATCACACACCAGATGGCACCAAAACATAATATTCCAAGTATTATTAACTGCCTTCTAAGGAACAAAACCCTAAACTCTTTATGGCTTTGAAATTATAAAGCATACTTCAAGGGGGAAAAGTATAGCCGGAATTAAAATTCACATCTCACTTTTCCGGAATATATGATGTGGGATTTGATCAGAAAGGAGAAAGGGGGAAAGGAGGGAGGGAGGGAAGCAGAAGAGAGAAAGGGAGAGAGAGAGAAAGAGAGAGAAACATTCTCAGGACTAGATCTTTGTTTTTTCCTGTAGAATCAGGCAGAAGGGCTGTGATGGAGAAAAATCAGGCAGAAGGGCTGTGATGGACACTACAAAATCAGGGTGTGAATATTCCAGGAACCTTGTCCTTTTCACTCAGGGCTGGTTTCATTGTCCTTTCCTCAATACCATAGCTGTCTGTTATAAAACTTCATCTTGTCAAGATGCTGAATTGTATTATGTAACAAATATTACATTTTGAAGATGTTTTAAAATTTATTTAAGAAGCAGAGTGCGAGAGGGAGTTGGAGAGAGAGAGAGAGAGAGAGAGAGAGAGAGAGAGAGAGAGAAATGAGAGAGATCTCCTATTAGCTGGTTCACTCCCAAATAGCTGCACTAGCTAGGGCTGGGCCAGGCTGAAGCCAGGAGTCAGGAGGTCCATCTAGGTCTCCCACGTGGATGGCAGGGGCCCAAGCTCTTGGGACATCTTTTGCTGCCTCCTATGTGAATTAACAAGAAGCCTAGATCTGAAACAGAGCTGCAGACACCCAAATTGATACTCTGATGCAGATGCCTGCATTGTAAGTGGAGGCATAACACACAACTCACAATGCCAGCCCCATGAATATTATATTTCTATACAATAATTTTAATCAAAATAATAAGTAATGGAAATGAAAACAAATCTTTACACTCAGCTAGCTAAACAGAGGAGTAAGGTTAACTAGTTTCTTCAACTGTACAACACAGCAACTTTTCTTCTATTTCAAAACACAGTTATTGATGTAACTGAAATAATATATATGACCATTTAGATTATTAAAGTATCTAACAAAACTGGGCTGGGGGTGCTGTGGCATAGTGGGTAAAGCCACCGCCTGCAATGCCGGCATCCTATTTGGGCACCAGTTAGAGTCCCAACTGCTCCACTTCTGATCCAGTTCTCTGTTATGGCCTGGGAAAGCAGTAGAAGATGGCCCAAGTCCTTGGGCCCCTGCAGCCATGTAGAGACCAAGAGGAAGCTCCCGGCTCCTGGTTTCAGATTGGCCCAGCTCTGGCAGTTGCAGCCATTTGGGGAGTGAATCAGTGGATGGAAGACCTTTCTCTCTTTTCCTGCCTCTCCTCTCTCTGTGTAACTCTTTCAAATAAACAAATCTTTTTAAAAACATAGTAAATTAACTAAATATATTTTTATACTGTGTTATAACTTTAGGATAGTTTTTTTAATCAACATAATTAGCAGAATATAGTGCTGATGACATAATTTAAAAACTTTGAGTGTTTAGAAAATTTTTACAATATTCCAATAGCTTAAAAAATACCACCCTGATGTGTAGTTTGGTGCATGCTCACTCGGTCTTACCCCTAAGGGTAAAGCTAGAAATGTGCCATGGGATTCCAAATCACATTAAGTTGGCATGTAACAATGCCATCTTACTAAAGTGATCAGTTTAAGTTCATAGTTAATCATAAAGGTAGGATTGAGTGTCAAAGGGATCACATAAATAAGACCAGTGTCCACTAATAATAATTGATAGAATTAAAAAAGCGAATGACCCAACATGGGAGGCAGAATACACAGCAGACTCATAGAATGGCAAATGCCCTAAACAGCACTCTGGCCTCAGAATCAGCCCTTAAGGCATTCAGATCTGGCTAAAAAGCCCAGAAAAGTTTCTTGGGCATGGAACGCCAAGACACTGTGGCAAAAAAGAAAAAAAAAAAACACACACACACACACACAACAACAACAAAAAAACACCTAAATGAAAGATCTCTGGGAGTGAGATACCAGTGGAAAGAACAGGCCACCAAAGAAGGAGGTACCTTTCTCTGAAGGGAGGAGAGAACTTCCACTTTGATTATGGCCTTGTCTAAATAAGATCAGAGTTTGTGAACAAAAAAGGCTTCCATAGCCTTGGCAGCTCATGACAAGAGCCTCTGGTGCTTATGATGTCATAAACAAGAGTGTCAATTGTTAAATTAACAACAGGAGTCACTGTGCACTTACTCCCCATGTAGTATCTCTGCCCTTAACGTGTTGTACTATGCGAATTAACAGTAAAACTAGTATTCGGCCGGCGCCGTGGCTCAACAGGCTAATCCTCTGCCTTGCGGCGCCGGCAAACTGGGTTCTAGTCCCGGTCGGGGCACCGGATTCTGTCCCGGTTGCCCCTCTTCCAGGCCAGCCCTCTGCTGTGGCCCGGGAGTGCAGTGGAGGATGGCCCAGGTGCTTGGGCCCTGCACCCCATGGGAGACCAGGAAAAAGCACCTAGTACCTGGCTCCTGCCATCGGATCAGCGCGGTGCGCCAGCCGCAGCGCGCCGTCCACGGCAGCCATTGGAGGGTGAACCAACGGCAAAGGCAGACTTTTCTCTCTGTCTCTCTCTCTCACTGTCCACTCTGCCTGTCAAAAAAAAAAAAAAACTAGTATTCAAACAGTACTTTATACTTTGTGTGTCTGTGTGGGTGCAATCTGTTGAAATCTTTACTTAGTATATACTAAGTTGATTTTTTGTATATAAAGATAATTAAAAATGAATCTCAATGAAGAATGGGATGGGAGAGAGAGTAGGAGATGGGATGGTTTGTGGGTGGGAAGGTGGTTATGAGGGGAAAAAACACTATAATCCAAAAGCTGTACTTTGGAAATTTATATTTATTAAATAAAAATTTTCTTAAAAAATACCACCCACTGTATACCTTAATGCTTTTAACTGATGGTCAGACATCAATTTGACAAAATTTGAACAAAATTTCATGTGAGGAAAAAAATCTACAGAGTTAACAAATTTGCCAAGATAACATACTATGTACGGAGACAGTAGATATTAACTTTTGTTATTTTTCTTTTCTTTGATAAGGGAGAAGAAATTATCAATGAATAAATGAGCAGCATGAAGTGAATTTTAAAGATAAAACCATATTAAGAAATAACTTGATGGTATTAGTTTTAAATTTACAGTTTTATATATGTTATATATTTCATATGCACATATGTAGTATTTTGCAAAGAATTATAGCACACACATATAGCAGATAAATATTCTTTATTTTTTAAATAGAAACTTTTAAAAATTGTTTATTTTTTAGATCATGTTATTCATGCATCATGAATTATAGCAAAAATGCAGGAGTTTAAGTGTCAAACTATTTACAATTAGCTATATACATATATTTCCATCTTGTGGTATAATTTGTATGTGATTTTATTCATTGAAAAATTACACTATGTACAAGTGATCAAACCATCACTATGTTTCTCTATATGTATGGTATTCAGAGAGCATGCTAAATTATCATGTGCCTTTAATCAATCTGTAATTCATAGATATTGTGATTCATATTTACTTTGTTTATATTTGTAGGCATAATAAATAAATTTTCATACTTAAATTTAAAAAAATTGTTTATTTGAGAGGCAGAGAGATGGAGAAATAGAGTGCTCCCATCAGCTGGTTCACTCCCTAAGTGCCTACAGTGGCTAGTGCTAGTGGTTGAAGCCAGGAACTGGAGACACAATCCAGGTCTTCCATTTGGGTGGTAGGAACCTAATCCCTGAGCCAGCATCTGTTGCTTCCCCTGAAGCTGGAGTCAGGAGTCAGAGTTGGTTTTAAAACCCAGGTACTCTGCTGTGGGACACAGGTGTCTTAAACACTAGGCTAAACATCCACTCCCAGATAGTCTTTGTTTTGTAAAGTTGTGTGTGCATGGTTTTCCTATGTGTGTTTGTGTGGACGGAGGTGGAGAAAATGCTGTATTTTTTCTGCATAGAACAGAATGTATCTTGCTCTAGGGCTTGGATGATTGTCTGGCTGTTTCCCTACCCCTGGGGAGTCATCTGAATGTCCACAGTTCTCCAAGCGCTTTGGGATAACCTAGACTAACAGACACTCTTTATTGTGAAGCTATCTCATTTTATTCCCTAAGGGATTTCATCATTTCTGTATTTGTGAAAACTGTCAGTGTGTCTTTCTCAAAATGCAATTATCTGAAAGAAGCAAACCAACACAGAGTGGACCCCTTGTCTTCAAAGTCATTTTATTAAGAGTAAATTAGACTGGAAAAATGATAGTCTAAAATGCATTTTCAATAGATTGCTGTCAGGCTTGCTACCTGTCAAACAGAGAAGCCTGAAGTTTCATAGTGACATATGGATTAGCCCAGTCTTCCCTGCAGCGTGAAAACAAAAGACAATTGGTGATGCATGGGGCAAACTCATCTTAAAACAGAGATATCAACAAAGGAATATGACAGCATGAAAAGACAGAGTGCAGTCTGCTGTCCACATTTGCAAAGAGATTCTGTCTGAATCCATAACTTCAATACACTAGGAGACAGAAAAAGAGAAAATACATATTAAGTGTAATTGTTCATTGGTACTTTGCTTTAGCAAATGCTAAATTTTATTCTTTAAAGTAGGGAGCAAGTAGGAACAATGAATAAAATGGATGTCATTGTAAAAAGTTATTAAGAAAAAAACCATGAGGAATTGTAATTATTTGATTTTTAAAATATCATCCATCATAAAGATGTGAATGTTCAAAATTCTCATCCACTAATCAATTCAAAAAGAAAGACTTGGGGTCACAAAAGAATCTCAAGAGCAAAACTCTTTTCTTAGAGTTTTAAATAAAGCTGATGCAGTCATGTAGTTCAGAGTTTGTTCGGAATAGAAGTACATATCAAAGTTAAAGAAAATCATAAAGATTTGCTTAGGTCTGAGAAAATACAATATGGATTTTTTTTGTAATCTCCCATGTGAACAATTACACAGACTACTTGTCTGACCAGTAACTTTCAATTAAATAGAAATGAAAGTTCCTCTAATAGCCATTTTAATCCATATATCCTAAGGGAGTCGGCAAGCAAGTGTAATAACACAATGCAGAAGTTAGTGAAGGAAAATGGTGCATTCAGTTAATAAACTGTTGAGTTTCTAAACTTGGGATGAGATGCTATAAAAACCAAAATAGGAGAGAGAACCAGGGGCCAGCATTGTGATACAGTGGGTTAAGCCACTGTCTGCAAAGCCAGCACCCTTTACAGGCCCCAGTTCGTGTCTCAGCTGCTCCACTTCTATTCCAAGTTCTCTGTAATGTGCCTGGGAAAGCAGTGGGAGATGGCCAAGTGCTTGGGCCCCTGCACCCACATGAGAGACCTGGCTCCAGCCTGGTTCCAGTCATGGCTGTTGTGGTCATTTGCAGAGTGAACCAGCAGTTGGAAGATCTCTCTGTGTCTCTTTCTCCTTCTCTTGTAACTGTGTCTTTCAACTAACTAAATAAGTCTTTTAAAAAATGATAGAGAACTACATACAGCTTAATGGGAAACTTCAAGATAGGGTACTTTTGGGGTCTGCTGAAGGAATCTGGTTACCGAATAGGAGTCAGTGATGACCACTACATTTTCCAAACATCACCTGTGTGATGGGCCTCCTCTCCTGAACACAGGGCTATCTCTGCAGAAGCAGTAGGTGACTCCCCACAGTACATTATGGGTACCTAAAGGCCCATCGCGGGACCATGGCACCCGAAACTTCTGTGTTTAGTCCAACTTGTGTTGTTTTATGGGTTTTTAACTAAAAAGCAGGGTGAGGGGCAGGCTTTCTTATTAGCACATTAGAATAGTTTAACATAGCTATGTCCTGAAATTTTGGAAAACGGAGAGAAAGAATTTTGGGGGTGGTCTTTGGCTGTACTTTGTGCAATACACTATGTCAGAAGTCATGAAGCTTTGGAGGGGACTAGGGATATTAGAATTCATTACAGAGCAGCAAAAAATAAAGGGCATCAATGAAAGCAATTCCCAGATTCACAATTTCGCCTGTAAGTCAAGTGCTGCCTGAATAATTTAGCTCATTGATATTTATTCCACTGATATATAAGGTTAGACATGCATAGAAAATTACATATGAGTAAAATAAATATGCATAATTTTTTTATCTTTTTTTACACTTGTGTCTTCCTTTAAAGTTTTTTTTTTCTTTCTCTATTGAATACATTGCTTGTCCATCAATACCTCTCTTTCCCAAGATTTCACAGAAATCAGCCTTGATTTCTAATTTTGAGAAGTGTAGATTTATGCCCCTGAAACTTCAATGTGCACTCTTCTGATATAATTATTGTTTGTTTTACTGATTTTAAATTTACTTTTGTTGCATCAATGTGGTTAGTTACACTACTATCTCAGCATTAACAAACATACTGTGTTAGATGAGATTCTTTTCAAACTACCTGAAACAAAAACATAGCTGATTATACAAACAAGGATTTATATAGATCTCGTAGAAAATGGCTCAGGGATAAGCCATCCATGACTATTGTAGTTGCTCATGGTGCTGTCAGAGGTTAGATGATGTCTCCCTCTATTTTTGTACTGAGACTTTCATCCAAATGGTTGACACATCTCATGACTCCAAGATGCTCAATCTCTCTAGCTTTTCTTGGATATTATAGCTGGAAGAAGAAGAAAGTGACAGACTAAAGAGTACTATCCTTATAAAGAAACTAAAACCATCCCAGATGTCCCCAGTCATCTTCTGGTTCCATTTTAATAGCCAGAAGTGTGTCTGATGAGGCTCTTTGGACATAGAGTTTATGGCTTGTCATAAAGCTGATCTGTTTTTATGGAAAGAAAACCAGAAAGATACTGGAATTCAATGAGAAGACTCCACCCATTCCACACTGATATCTCGAAGTGTGTGTACAGTGGGATAAGAAAAATGCATTCTTACAAAGATCCAATATTCAACTGCTTAGAGTACAAAGAGAATATTTTGGAGTGACATGTAGGACTATGAATGAAGGATGCTTGAAGATGCTGCTATAGGGTGTGGGTAGTTTGATGTTTGGCCCAAGCACATGAAAAACCTTTCTATTTTGAAAGGATTTAAGATTGACTAGTGTGTAACAAAGGGAGAGAAGCATGGAAGAATACCAAAGTGGAGGAATAAAAGAAGACAATCACATCGTATGCCTTCATTATATTGGAGATAGATTCATCTCATCAGAGATGAGATGAATCGTTCACGTCTGCATGTCTGGGCTGTACAGGGAGCTGAAATGATGCAGAGAAAAGGCAGACAGAACTGACCAGTTCCAGCTCCTTCATTCTTTGCTACCTGCATGACTTGCCCAAATTACTATCCTAATGTCTGCGAAAGAGAGACAATTACTGTTCTTACCTTATTGGCTGTGGGCTTGTCCTGAGAGGCCCACATTGAAGCACCAGAGACAGTTTTAGTGAACATTTCCATTTATTAACAGTTGGGCACAAGATTTATAGGGCAAGAAAAGGTGAGTAGCTAGCTTAGGGTAGCCACACTAATTCTAAAGGATAAAGCTGATACTGGCACCTCCAATCAACTTGGAGGTCACATAACCTAGGTAGCCCTCCAGGTGGTCTTACAGGTCTGGGCCACACCCAGGAGTTGTTTGCCTCATTGACAACTACAAGGCTTCTCAACAGGAAGTGGGGGGTGGGAAATGTGCCTGGGGCTCCTGCTGCCTGCCAGCAGTCAGGTCATATGTGTGTGTGTGGGGGGGAGTCTCAGTGTGCTGAGCCCTCAACCAGAGTTTTCCTCTGGGAGCATGGTTGCCATGCCCTCTTAACCTCCTGCATGGGCTAGGCAGGCAGTCTCCCAGCCAGGCACAGGATAATCCATAATTGGCTGGCTGGATTAAATGATACAGTGCCCAACACATAACAATCCATCAAAATATGTTAGGTGGCAGCAGTTTTGAGGTCAAAACTGGGAATAATTTCATTGATTCTTGAGTAATCACCCGTGTGATCTTGAATAAATCATCTAACCCTAGGCCCATTTTTTTTTCTTTCAGTAAAATGAAAGTACTATTACCAATCTCTTGGGCCAGTTATAACAAATAGAAAGTTGTTAGTAAAACTGTTTTAAATTGGGAAATTTTTTATTAAAATATGTGATATCCTTAATGTTACTATATCATCTTTTTATTTCCTAATTGCCACTTTTTTTTTCCTTCATCCTCTCTATTGCCTCCCTGAAATGAAACTGGTAATGGATGGGGTAAGTGATATTTGGTATCTTTCCAAAAGTTATAGTTGCTAAGTATGGATTGTTTCCCCTCAGTCTGCAGCTACTGGTGCTCAAATATTTATCTACAAGAAACTGAGCCAGGGTCTAAAATATTCTTTGTGATTTTTAGCTCAAATGGAAAAAGTGTGTTTTCAAGCTGTGTGAGCCAGGGATCAACATACTATTCGGACATGTTACAAGTTCTAAGTGCTTCCTTTCAGCTTTGGAAAGTATTGCTATTGTCTGTCTTCATACTAAACAATTCTCATTAAAAGCACTGTTGGGTTGGAGAGTCCTGGAGGAGGACAGTGGATATTATCTGCCTCTGATGGTGGACACTGTTGCAGATCTCCTGATCACCCGCACCAGGCACTCAGCAACTCCACATGCCCTTGGTCTTAAGGGTATCTCAGTTGTCAGCTTTAGTCAATTTAAATGGTTTCCAATAAGTACTAAAGAAATGGTTTCAGTAGGATATCCCTAATTTTTAGAGCTTACGTAGATTACAACACGTTCCTTTTATGCCTCCCACATAATTTTCTATTTGTGCAATATATTGAATTTCTATTCCAATTTTCCATAATTTTACTTAAGGGACACTTAGTACTTGATAACAGCTTTTTCCAAATTCATGCATCAGAACTTTTGCTTTTTTTGCCATTAATTCTGAACTTTTAAAATGAGGCTGAGTACTGGCTGGCATTTTTCTTTTTCATGTGTTGAAAAGGATAGTTTCTTTATATCTGGCTTCAGCTCTCTTTTAGTTTATTCCTCTTTTCTATCTCTCCTTCTGTCATGGAGTCACTGACCCACCTTTGATGAAAGAAAAGAATTTCAAGACAAGACAGAACAGGTTCTACTTGCCTCTCAAGCAGAAAACTCATTTATGTTTAGACAGCAGTTTTCTTACGTCCTCCAATAATGACTCTGTCCTTTGTTCTAAACCCTATCTAGCCCACTTGGGGCTTCATTCCTTTGTAAACATAGCCTCTACTCTAACATCATTGGCTCTACTCCCAACCTGTGTGTATTGATGGTCCTTTCCCCAACTTAATGTTGTATGATTGTTCAGAATTTCTCTACAGAAAAACCCCTCTACCCACAAATGATGAGTGGCCTTTCTCCCAGTCTTGGTTGAGATCAGCTTTAAACCACATCCATCAAACAGTCTTCACGAGGGTCCAGAGACCACCCCTCATTTCCTCTCCTCTATGAAATCCTCTCATTACTTGGTTAATGCCACTCTTAGGACCACTGTTTCTCGCCTGTCTTTTCTCACCCTGTCTCACCCTGTCTGTTTAAGTGTTTACAGGAGTTGATAATGGAACCAACCAAGGCCTTCACCAGCCAGTCAGTCAACCAAATGCTGCTACAGGGATATACTCGGCTCCCCATCCAGGAGACAGCAGCTTGAGACATTGCTCCATGTCAGCAAGAAGTAGCTCTAAAGATTGATCATCATCCTTCTACCCCTCCTGGACTTTTGGGGGTAATATAATTCCATACAGCTCTTACTTTTTAAAAAAGCAAAAGGGGAGAATGTTAGTAAAATGGTGACATCTTATCTATGGTATGATCTACATCCCAGACACCATCCTAGACTCTAGCCCCCACTGCCATTGCTAGAATCCAGGTGATCACATGATCCAACCACTGATGTCAGCTCCAGCCCCATTCAAATAGGATTTGCTGCTCCTACTTCTCCCTGCTCGCCCCCGGCAAAGGTTTAACAGGACCTGTTCCTGTACATGTGGCTCTCTCTCTCTCTCTCTTTCTCTCTCTGTCTCTTGATCTCTCTCTCTCTCTCTTGATCTCTCTCAATCTCTCTCTTACGCTCTCCTCTCTCTCTTTTCCTTCTTCGCCCTTTCTCTCTGGTCTGTTGGGTTTCCCCATCAATAAACCCTTTCCCTTACTCTGGTGTTTGGTGTGTTTTGTAGCTACCTTACACTTCCTTTCTCACTCTCTAACTCAGCCTTCAAATAAATTTTTTTTAAAAAGTACAAAAAAAAATACAGGCATAAGTAAAGGTTAGCAGAGGAACAATATTTATTTGCCTGAAAAGCAAAAGTACACACTCAGGAAGGAGTACAAACACGCTCAAGACAGAGCTACATTCAACAAGTTTTGGGGTCATCTCTTCATATAAACTGGAGGCATAGAGGGTGGTGTCTGGGGTAGGGTCCAACCGAATATTAATGCGGGGCAGAGTTTGTGGTGGGCCTTGAATATCACCTATTCCCTTGCCCTTTTGCAGTAAAACCAGAAGTGCCACTATGTCAGTAGCATTATGGGAGTAGGTGTGTCAGCTGTGATAATTTATAATGAGCAAAAGTTCAATATGGAGATGCAACTAGCAGCCATGTTGCTTACTCTTAGGCTGCATGGGTTCTAAGCAGTAAAACTGCAGAAGCTGCAGTTTTCCACTGCACAAAAGTCAGGGGATAGCTTTGAGCAGTGTGGCCTCTGTCTAATGTTCTGTCAACCCCTGTTATTGGAAGGAAACTGCCTATGGGACATCAAACTCCTATGAACCAGATGTTAGACATATCATTTGGGGTATTTAATAACAGAGACAAGACTGAAGAAGAATAGGAGTTACAGTGTGGGAAACAACAGTCCAAACAACAGGCACCCCCAGAGGATAATGCTACCTACTCTTGTGACCTCAAGTTTATCTTTGAAAGGCTTGAACATAAGTAAAAGTTTTGTCTTTGCTGTAAACTTTTTCCTAGAGGGAGAGATGAAGAAATTAAGTGTATATTTCCTAACTGACATGCTTTTCCTACTTCTCCTATCTTTCTCAAGAAACTTTCTTTGGCCTGAAAGCCCTTGGTAAACTTTTTCATGGCAGAAGGAAAAATTTTCTTGCAGAAAATGTCAAGTTTGAGGATAGAGTTGATGTTGAGAGTACCATTCAGTAGCCAAGTTTCTCCATTCTCCAGCTTATATTGTAGCCAGACAGTGTTGCAAGAGAAAACAAGCTTTTCCTTATTAAGCTTGTCTAATATAAGAATTTTTCCGATGTTTAAGGAAGCAACCCAGGGCTGAGTCTATGTGGATGGATGGGAAGTCACCCATAATTGAAATGGCTTCTTTGTGACACAGGGAGGAAGCAAAAGAGAGAGAAGACTGATAAAAGAGCATGCCGTGGCTCTATGAGAATTTTGTCAATAGACCAGGTCAGATCTGGTGTCTTAAGATTTTTTTTTTAAAGATTTATTGATTTATTTGAAAGGTAAAGATACAGAGAGAGAATGAGAGAGAGACAGACAGACAGACAGACTGAGATCTTCCATCCCCTGGTTCAATCCCCAAATGGCTGCAACAGCCAGGGCTGGGCCAGGCCAAAACCAGGAGCCAGGAGCTTCTTCCAGGTCTTGCATGTGGGTTCAGGGGCTTAAGTACTTAGGTCATCTTCTGCTGCTTTTCCAGGCTCATTAGTAGGGAGCTGGATCAGAAGTGGAGCAGCCAAACTCAGACCAGTGCCCACATGGGGTGTTGGTGCTGCAGGTAGAGGCTTAACCCTCTATGCCACAGCACTGGCCCCTGTCCCAGTATCTTAAATCTGTCCTTTGGCGCCTCATGTATTCTGAGGGGTCTCCTTGTAGATCAATTCAAACCTGGTGTTCCAGCTCTAGACCTTTTGTTCTGGATGTCGCCTTAAGTATCAGAGATGCCAGCACTGTAAAAAATGACAGAGAAAACAGAATCCCAAAGTAAATGCGGGTGGTTATGTTTGTATAGGTGTTGAAGCTGGGAATGTAGGGGTGACCATATCCTAACGGGTTTCCCAGTAAAGGTTCTTTGGGGGTCAGAAGAGGGCAGAATTTATGTATGATTTATAGGCAATAGCCCACTGCATGGAAACCAAATATCTCATTGGTAAGGGTAGTAAAATATGTGGTGGAAAACTCATTCTGAAGGAGCAAAAAGGCTGGAGCTTCAGAAAATATGAGCAAAAGAGAAGTGATGCAACATAGAAAGTTCATGGCCAGATGGAAATAGAGACAAGGTGAGCTTCCAGGCACTGCATGGCTTGGGAGAAAGTCCCGGCCACAGTTATAAACTTTCCTCATGAAGAACCAGAGGTGTCCCATCTACATGGTGTCAAGTGTTGACCTTATCACCTCCAACAGCTGCTGGAGGAAGCAGCTGTGGATGGGTTAAGAGGAATTAGTGCAGAGTGGTTTGGAGTAGAGGCAAGGAGAGAGGGTAGAATAAAATCAATACCATGAAGCACAAAAGAGGCAAAAGTTGGGAGAAAAACTCAGCAGCTGATGTCTGGACAGATTTCCAACTCTTGCTCCAGACTCCTGGCTAGCTCACCAGATATGAGGTAGCTGGATCCAGGTTCCTGTCTCCAATGCAAGAAAGAATTATAGAATACAACCTAGGTAAAAACCAGCATAGAAGCAAGATTTATCTGCGTTCAAAATGAAAGTACTCACTCAGGGAGGAGTGCTGGCATGCTCATGAGAGAGAGCACTGCACCCAACAAGTTTCGAGGCCATCTCTTTATGTGAACTGGAGGCAAAGGGGTAGTGTCTGGGGTGAGATTTAACTGAATATTCATAAGGGGTAGAATTTGGGACAGGGCTTGAATACCAACCATTTCTTCACCATTTTTGCAAAAACCTAAAGCAGCATGGCGGAGTAGGTGTGTCAACCACGATCATTTTATTAGAATGACCTTATAATGGAGGAATCTAGAAAACATCATGCTGAGTGAACTAAGCCAGTCCCAAAGAAACAAATACCATCTGTTTTCCCTGATTGACGACGACTAACTGAACACCAAAAAGGAAACCTGTTGAAATGAAATGAACACTATGAGAAAATAAGACTTGATCAGCTCTTGTCTGGACTGTTGATATACAATGTAAATCTTTACCCATATTAGTATCTCTCTTTCTTGTTTGTTTTTGTGCTAGTACTAATGGTTGAACTCTGCAACTAACACACAATTAGCCTTAGGTGTTTAAAGTTTAACTGAAAAGTGATCCCGGTCAACTTTGAGAAAGGGAAAAAGAAAGGGAAGATAGGTACAATTTGAGACAAACTCAATTGGACTTGCACCAAATGATGGAGTTAGAAACATGCCAGGGGATCCCAATACAACCCCATCAAGATGGCATATACCAATGCCATCTCAACAGCCCAAGTAAACAATTTTAGTTCACAATCGATCACACTGAAAGGTCTAAGAGTCAAAGGGAACACACAAACAAGACTAGTTTCTACCAATACAAACAGATAGGACCAGAAAGGGAGAGGATGATCCAACATGGGAAGCAGAGTCACAGAAGACTCATAGAATGACAGATGTCCTAAATAACACTCTGGCCTCAGAATCAGCCCTTAAGGCATTCAGAGCTGGCTCAAGAGCCCATAAGAGTATTTTAGGTATGGAAAGCCAAGACACTCTGCAAAAGGAAAAAAAGAAGACCTAAAGGGAAGACCTCAGCGAGTGAGATCCCAGTGGAAGGAACGGGGCTACCAAAGAAGAAGGTACCTTTCTCCGAAGGGAGGAAAGGACCTCCACATTGACTGTGACCCTGTCGGAATAGGATCAAAGTCGGCGAACCCTAAAGGCTTCCATAGCCTCAGCAACTCATGACTAGAGCCTAGGGAGATTCCTGACGCCATAAATAAGAGTGTCAAATTGTTAAATCAACACCAGGAGTCACTGTGTACCTATATCCCATGTGGGATCTGTCCTTAATATGTTATCTAATGTGAAGTAACGCTGTAACTAGTGCTGAAACAGTATTTTTACACTTTGTGTTTCTGTGTAGATGCAAACTGATGAAAATTTTTACTTAATACATACTGATCTTCTCTATATAAAGATAATCGAAAATGAAAAAAAAAAAGAAAAACTCAGTGTTACATTGGAAACTGCATCAAAAAAATTAATCAGTTTCAAATATATAGATATATTTTATGTAGGATCTCTGTCCTTAATGTGCTGTACAATGTGACTCAATGCTAAAAACGAGAACTCAAAGAGTATATTTCACTTTGTGTTACTGTATGAGGGCAAATGGACGAATTCTTTACTTAACACATGCTAAACTGATCTCATGTATACAAAGAGAATTGAAAATGAATCTGGATGTGAACGAAAGGGTGGAGGGAGCGGGCAAGGGGGGAAGGGTTGCGGGGGGAGAGGGAAAATATGGGGGGAAAGCCATTGTAATCCATAAATCGTACCTTGGAAATTTATATCCTAAATAAAAGTTAAAAAAAAAAAAGAATGACCTTATAATGAGCTGAAGGGCATTCCACAAGGACGCAGCTAGCAGTCATGTTGGTTAATTTTAGCTGGCAGGTGCAGGTTCCAAGTGGTGAAACCATGGAAGCTACAGTTTCTGCTGCGCGAAAGGGGCAGGATTTGGATGGTGCTGGCAGGCTGCAGTGCAGGTGAGGCTGCAGGAAGGCTCTGGCCACCTCAGCACTTCCCTGCCAGCTACCTCCCTGCCCAAACCATTTCCACGATCCTTGTAGACAAGATTCTGAGTCATGCAGATGTCCGCACTGAAGTGAAACACATGAATGTTGCTGTGATAATGTGGTCTCCATAGTCTGGATCCAATTCTTAAGGACTCAGTACCAGAAAATCAGTCAATTGGATGCTAAGAATGTGGTAATTCAAGAAACACACCAAAGATGCATTTTAAGATATGAAAGACAATATGCCAATTTCTAATACAGAGTATTTCTTTTTTTTTTAAGGTTTACTTATTTATTTGAAAGGCAGAGTTAAAGAGAGACAGAAGCAGAGGGAGAGAGAGAAGTCTTCCATCTGCTGGTTCACTCCCCAAATGGCAACAATGCCTGGAGCTGGCCTAATCAGAACCCAAGAGCTGGGAGATTCCTCCAGGTCTCCCACATGGGTGCAGGAGTTATTTTCCACTGCTTTCCCAGGCCATAACAGAGAGCTGGTTCGGAAGTGGAGCAGTTGGGACTTGAACTGGTGCCCATGTGGGATGCTGACACTGCAGGCAGCAGCTTCATCCATTCTGCCACAGCACTGTCCCCCAAAGTATTCTATTGTGACAGAATATTTAAGACTATCCCTGTGTTAAGAGTACACCAGGACCACAAAACATATAAGTGTTTACAAATAATAAGTTAATCTATCATTGATGAGAATTTGTTTTATCTTCCTATCTTGACAAATAAACTATACCTTTATTGCAATATAGAAAACCACTCAGAGTTGAAATTCTCTGCTTTCCTTGTGAAGAGGAGCAAGCCTTGTGACCCACAGTCTCCGTGCATGGATGATTCAAACCCCACCTGTCTTTGAACTTGGGCCATCCTCCACTGCCTTCCCAGGCCACAGCAGGGAGCTGGACTGGAAAGAGGAGCAACTGGGACAGAACTGGTGCCACAACCAGGACTAGAACCCAGGGTGCTGGTGCCGCAGGCGGAGGATTAGCCTAGTGAGCTGCAGCGCCGGCCAATATGGTTCTTTTCACACCTCGCCAATGTCTCATATCCATGCTAAGAACACTCTAGGCCATGTGTAAGTGTGATGCATACCAAGAGCAAATGGTATCCTTTGTCCTCGCCTTTGCTGCCTTTGTGGAGTGCGACCTAGGAAAGAGCCTGAATAGGCAAACTTGGAACCGTTTGTTTGGGTGAGACTCTCTAGAGTCCTGGGTATTGAGCTCACGATGGTAGAAAGAGGTTGTTCTTGGGGCTGGTGCTGTGGCATAGTAGGCTAAGCCTCTGCCTGTGGCATGGGCATTCCATATGGGCACTGGTTCAAGTCCTGCTGCTCCTGTTCTGATCCAGCTCTCTGCTAATGGCCTGGGAAAGCAGTAGAAGATGGCCCAAGTGTTTGGGCTCTGCACCCACATGGGTGACTTGGAAGAATCACCTGGCTTTGGATAAGCCCAACTCTGGCCGTTGCGGCCATTTGGGGAGTGAACCAGCAGATGAAAGACTGTGCTCTCTGTCTCTCTCTCTCTCTCTCTCTCTCTCTCTCTCTCTGTAATTTCGCCTCTCAAATAAATAGATCAACCTTAAAAAAAAAGAGGTTGTTCCTGTAAGTACTGATCTGGGGAGAAAAGGGCTGGAGTGGGGCTCTTTAAAGCACAGAACTCAGGACAAAAGTTCCCTGCCACATGTGAGAGTGGACTGAATCATCAGAATGTCTGAAGTGTTAAGCTGTCATTGATACATAACATGATGGGATGTGGCACAATGTAAATGGAAGTAAAACATCTTTAGTGGTATCTTCTGAAGCTTCCAAAGGCCTGGTTGACTTCCTCCTCCTCCTTCTTCTTCTTCAGATTTATTTATTTTATTTGAAAGGTAGAGTTACAGAAAGGCAGAGGCAGAGAGAGAAAGAGACGTCTTCCATCCGCTGGTTCACTCTCCAAGTGACTGCAATGGCCAGAGCTGAGCTGATCCAAAGCCAGGAGCCAGGAGCTTCTTCTGTGTCTCCCATGCAGGTGCAGGAGCCCAAGGACTTGGGCCATCCTCCACTGCTTTCCCAGGCCATAGCAGAGAGCTGGATCGGAAGTGGAGCAGCAGGAACTAGAACCGGTGCCCATTTGGGAAGCCGGCACTGCAGGTGGCGGCTTTGCCCTCTGTGCCACAGCACCGTCCCCCTGATTGACTTTTCAACTGTACAAATGAATCACCTCTCTAGTGAACAAAATATGCATGCCTGTTGGATATTCATCTCTCTCTCTCTCTCTTTCCCTGTTCCCCTTTGGATCCCATCTTCACATCCTCCCTCCCTCCCTTCCTCTCAACTTCTCCTAGATGGCTTTCTATACACTGTCAAATTGTTATTTCCATAAAGGGTGCACAATACAGAAAGGATTGCATTTAATCAAACAAATTTGCGGTCTTGAAACTCTCCTGAGTCACCTTGTCCAGTTTTGCAGCTGCTCTCTCAACCCCTTAGTTACCTCTTGTTAGGAATTTACAAGGTTTGTCTTTTTATTTTTTATTATTTTTAAAAAGATTTTATTTATTTGACAGGTAGAGTTACAGTGAGAGAGACAGAGAGAAAGGTCCTTCCGTTGGTTCACTCCCCAAATGGCCAAAATGGCTGAAGCTGTGCCGATCTGAAGCCAGGAGCCAGGTGCTTCTTCCTGGTCTCCCATATGGGTGCAGGGGCCCAAGCACTTGGGCCATCTTCCACTGCTTTCCCAGGCCACAACAGAGAGCTGAACTTGCAAGACAAGGACTAGAACCCTGTGCCCATATGGGATGCCAGCACCGCAGGTAGAGGATTAACCTAGTGTGCCACGGTGCCAGCCTGTGTTTTTATTTTTTATTAATGAACTAAATTGACAGGGGGAGAGGAAGAGAGTGTTCCTATCTGTTCTTTTCTCAAATGCCAGCAATGGCCAGGGCTAGAACCAGGACCTGGAAACACAATCTAGATCTTCCACATACACAGCAGTCACCCAGTTCCTTGAGCCATCAAGGTCTGAATTAGCAGCAAACTGGCATCAGGAGTGGGAGGCGAGTATCAAACCCAGGCACTCTGATGTGGGACACAGGTGTCATATCCAGTGTCTTAACCTCTGTGCAGTATGTTTTGTTGCATTTTCAACCTGGAAGGCACCAAGTGTCACCTCTTCAAACAAACCATTCTTTGGTTGAGAAACATGAATGACCTTGCCTTTATTTTTCTCCATTCTATTCCATCTACACTCATATCCTTCACTTGGACACATCTGTAATGGGATATGCTTATCAATCTTTTTCCTCAGGGATAATCCTGCCTGGTTTTGTTTTGCTACTCTCAGGAGTAGGTGTGAGGACTTCCTTGGTAGCTGTGTCCGTTCTTATGCTGGGGGCTGTAGCAAAGGTATGTTCACGTGCCATGCATGAGAAGGGTGAAAGCCAACTCCCTGGGTGAGGACAGATGTCAGCTTGTGGGTGGGCACTTGACAAAATGCTGGCTGCTCACAAAGGGAAACCCTGTGCTGCCAGTGGGAGGAACTGTGGGTATTATCTTGGGAGCATATAATGTTTTCATATGCCTGATAGTCTGAGGGTGAAAATTCAGCTCCCAGTCACTTCCTGGATGCTTAAGCAATGTCATGGTTGCCCTTTGCTGGAAACATTTTCATTTTGCATGGCTTTAACAGGTTTGGCCCTGTCTTCCCTTCCTCATTAAGCTCTCTGCTCTCATCCTCTTCCCTTTCATCTTTCCGCCCTGCTTGAGAAAAGGAGAATCTTTATCTTTCAAGCAAATGTTTTATCCATTATAGGAGTTCACTGTGTCCTCAAGGCTTAAATCTTTGGAAGTGAAGTCAGGAAGAAGGCAGACTCTTTTTTTCTTCTTTGTGTTCACCCAATTATGCAGCTCTCTCGGGTAAGATACCCAGCATGGAGCAGGTGCTGCTCTGGAGGGTGATGGGAAGGTGGGAAGTGAACTACCTGTGAAGGCGGACTCTGCTGGTGATTGTCAGAACACAGCGGGCACGCTGTTAGAGGACTTGACTGCAACCAGTCTGTGGCCAGCTGATCAGTGCTGTTCATCCGTGATGCTCCCTTGCCTGTCATCTGTCCTGTCTGTCATGTTTACCACCGATCACGAGGGGTCATCGTTTTACATAAACTGTTGCCACCCTGTTTGCCACCATGTTTGGAAGAATTTTAAAGACTATACAGAAAAACCCCTAAAATGTATAGACCCTTGCATTTTAAGGTCAACAGGTCTAAAAAGAGCCTCAGAAACACTCTCTACTTCCCTGCTTCAAAGGTATATTTCCCCCTATAATCCAGGGTCAGTAGCAGCAGCAGGACTACCAGCAGCAGCCACATATGTGCAAGTCAGGCTTCTCCCCATCTGCTTCCTCCTTAGGGAAAATCTAGCACTAAAATGACTTTCTAAGGGGAGGAAGCACAGTTGCTGTCCCCAGCATCCCTGTGGAGTCACAGGAAAACAAAAAACCAAGTCCTCCTCTTCCCCTACGCTGTGGTTTCCACTGAACACAGTGTGGATGGCAGGGATGATTCACTTGGCCACCGCGATGCTGGCTCCAGCAGCATCTCCTTCCCTGCCCTGGCCACCACCCTGTGTGTCTTCTCACCCTGGGAGCCAGAGAAACAGGACTCTTTCTGTTTCAGGCAGCTCTGTTTCTGATCCTTTGATGTTATAGGCCAATCTAAGTGGGAAGAAGTTGCGTTTCTTATTTCTCTGAAGTCACTTCGGTGACGGGCAGAGAAGTGAGAGCTGTTGCAGAAATGCATGAGTTAGAGGGCAAGGAATTCTGGGAAAGAATGCCATTGAAGTCTTGAGAGTCCTGGTATAACTCAGGTGTCTTAGAAGGAGGAGAACCTTAACAGATGTGGCAAATTCTTCATATTTCTCTCTCTCACATAGAAATGATGTCTAGATAGAATCTCTTTTTATTTATCCAGCCCTGAAAACGTGATTATAGAACTGACTGAACGATCACAGTTTTTTATTTGAGTTTCTTTGTCTTCTACATCAAGGTATTATTTTCCAGAGAAGCTACAACTTTAAAAATCAAAATTTTATGTTAATAACTCTTAGCTTCTATTATTTCTTTTATATAATTCTATTCTCTTTAAGAAAAAAACTTAATTCTAATTTACTTTGTTTAAAGACAGGGCTTATGTTTTCAGTGTAGAGATGTACTGGAATTGAAAAACAGGGCTAAGTGGATTGCTTCCTTGTGATTTAATAATATTATGATATCTTACATTTGTAAGGTATTTTATATTTTATTAACAGCTTTTATGTAATCTCATTTGACTCTCAAAACAGTTCTACACAGGCAGTATGCTGGTGTTTGTAAGGAAATGAGAGAACTACTTCTGAAATTCCTCATTAGGAATATGAGGCTATTAAAAAATGCTTGTGGACATGAGTGTTGTGACAAAGTGGCTTAATCTGCTGCTTGCGATATTGCATCCCAAATCTGAGTGCCTCGTTCAAGCCCTGAATATTCCTTGCTTCCAATACAGCTTCCTGCTACTTCACCTGGGAGGAAGCAGATCAAGTGTTTGGGTCCCTGCCACCCACAAGGGAGACAAGAACTCCATTCTTGTTTCCTGGTTTCCACCCAGTGCAGACCTACTTGTTAAAGGCATTTGGAGAATAAACCAGCAGATAGAAGATCTGTGTGTGTGTGTGTGATTCCCTCTTTGTCACTCTGTCTTCCAAATAAATAAATCTTTTAAAAAAATGCTTGTGGGAAAATGGAATTAAAAGATACATTTATTTTGGCATAAAAATTTTAAATACATTTTTTATATGAAATATTTTCTATGAATTTTTGGAAGGCCTCTTGGATAATCAATAAAGTAACTTTTCTTTCTGCATCCAGTTCATCCAAACAGCCCCAGCTAGAGGCCAGGGTCAGGCATCTGACAAACGTGAAGTGGATCAAGACTGTCCCACCCCATCACTCCGTGTGAGTACCAAGGAGGGAGGGCTAAGAGATGAGGGAAGGCACTTGATGAGACAAATGTGCAAGGTTTATGTTCTCTGGATTGAAAGTTCAAGAGGTCATGTGGGAGAGTCACAGCTTTTTAAAGGGGAAATCTGAAAGCAGAGCTGTATACTGCCTCCTGTTAGAACATAGGGATAGAGTAGAAATGGGAGCAGAACATGGTTATTTAAAAGGCTACAGACATTCTCTTGGCCTCCAAAAAGACAGCAGAATGTAGCTCAGTTGGGGGTCATTGAGAGTGCCTGGTGGCTACCGGGTAGGGAATGTAGATAAAACCCAGAGGGCACTGCAGAAACTGTAAAAGCTGAAGTAGAGTCAACTCACAAGGGGACAACTCCATATATAGGTTTGTTCTCTTTTACTCATGAAAATGACTCAGACTCCAGCATTATCTAACTGCTTTCTCCTTATCAAAATGTACCTGATTTATATTTCTTCCATGTAGACATTGGTCCTGATTAAGTGACAGCTAGATGACTTAATGTGACCGATTCAAATTGAGAAGGGTAAAATAAGCCAGTCCCAAAAGCACAAATCTCACATGTTTTCTCTGATTTGTGGTAGCTAATGCATAGAGTAAAAAATGCATATGAGTGGCCGGCGCCACAGCTCACTAGGCTAATCCTCCGCCTGTGGTGCCGGCACCCTGGTTTCTAGTCCTGGTTGGAGCGCTGGATTCTGTCCTGGTTGCTCCTCTTCCAGTCCAGCTCTCTTGCTCTGGCCTGGGAGTGCAGTGGAGGATGGCCCAAGTCGTTGGGCCCTGAACCCGCATGGGAGACCAGGAGAAGCACCTGGCTCCTGGCTTCGGATCAGCACGGTGCGCTGGCTGCAGCGTGCCAGCCGCAGTGGCCACTGGAGGGTAAACCAACGGCAAAAAGGAAAACCTTTCTCTCTGTCTCTCTCTCTCACTGTCCACTCTGCCTGTCAAAAAAAATGCATATGAGTGAAACTGGAGTTTTGAGATTTGATTATTGTTTATAGCCCTTGTCTATCGTGAGGAACAGTGATTTTTCTACTTAGTACTTGTTGAATTCTTTATTTAGTGGATGATAAAGCTTGTGATTATAAAGTAAATTGAAAGTATGTCCGTCCAAAAATTAAAAGAAAAATTAGAATGGAAGGAAGAGAGAGAGCAAATGAGGGAGGGAGAGAAGGTAGGGTGGGAAGCATTATGTTCCTAAAGCTGTATATATGAAATACATGAAATTTGTTCCCTTTATATAAACTAAGAAAGAGAGAAGAGTGGAATAGAAAGACTACATCATCAGATAGACCTAGTTCAGTTCTGGAACTTTCTAGTTGGGTATCCTTAAGACACTTAACATCTCATAGATGAGAATTACTTCAACAGTGTTCAAATAACTTACACCTAGTTGTTAGAGGACAAGTGAAAAATTCACTACATAATTCTCCTTACCAGTTTCGGTCTTTTTTTGTGTGTAGCTCTCATGTCTAGTTTATACTAAGCAGAAAACAGAATTGTTGAATGATTTGAATGGATGGTTCAGCTTAGAAGCTTTTAGTTATAAATGATAAAAACATCAACTTAAACTCTCTTGACAATAAAGGAATATATTGAATAACAGAATCAAGAAGTCCAGATTTTGCTACTTTTCAAGTATGAGTACATCAGTGGCTCCATTTCTTTGTGCTTTTCTCAGCTTTGTCTTCCTACCTGTGATGACTTCTTCATGTTATTATTAAGTGGCATTAGAGTTTGAAGCTTTATATTTAACTTGTATTTAGGCATTATAATCTAAATTAAGAAAAGAAGAGACAATTTTTGCTGACTCTGTGTTTGGAATAAGAAAGCACTTTTCCAGAATTCCTATCTGATCACTCTTCATTTCTTATTTGACCAAATTGTTATACATGCCCATTATGAAACAAACTTTGCAGCCTAAGTAATGTCTTTCCTGGACAGCCTGGGCTTGTGTTAACTTGAGAGCTCAGTGGGATTACCATAGCAGTTGAGTCAACTCTGCCTGAAGGGTGTGGCTTTTTCATGGGAGTGATGAGCACCTGAACCCAAATTTGGATGCTTTATGGAAGGAGAAAGTGGATGCTGGAGTAGGCAGTGTGCAATAAACCACTTATATTTGTTAGAATTTGTTAGAATCAGGCACCATACTTCACATATAGTATTCTCTTAATGCTCCATTTCTATCACTAATGGGACTGGTGTGAGGATTCAAAGAAAGTGAGCAAGCTTTAAAATGAGGAACAGGAGTCTAGCAGAAATGAGGAAGAATGGAGAGTGTGTCAGTTAGTGTCCCAATAGTAAACATATAACACACTCAGATGTTGGAAGAAAAGAGAATTAATGCAAGGACTATTTACAGAAGACAAGGAAACCAATCAGTGATGGAGTAGCACTGCAATGCTGGGAACCAAGGCCTATTTCTGCCTCCAAGCCTCAAGGAGTAAAGGGAGGAAATTGGTTAACAATCCTGGATAGAGGACTTGTCAGTTATTCTCAGGAGTCTGGGTACAGGAAGGAAACTGTCTCTCAGGGAACTTTCGGCAATGTCTGGAAACATGATGTCTTGTAACTGGGTCTACTATTTGCATTTAGTGGGTAGAGGCCAGGGATTCTGTAAAACAGACACACACAATAAAGAATGATCAGGCTGAGTGTGTCAATAATATCAAAGTTAAGAAAATTTTCACCAGAGAATGCATTGTAAAAATGGAGGGTTACTGACAGTGTGGCCTTTGTATATATCCCAAGGCAACTGAGGCAGGAGGTAAGCTGGAGCAACTGATGTCCAACCTCTTGACTCCTGCCTGCTCATATCCCTGTGGCTTTCACTGGACAAGCCAAGTCAAAACTAGGAAAAATACATTGAAGTGTTTACCTCAAAAAAAAAAAAAGAGGAAATGTGAGAGGAAGGAATTCCACTGATGCATGTGGTAAGTGTCACTGTCACAGGCAGAACAGATTGGATGAGGGTAGTGGTCCTAGCAATGAAAACCATCCAGTGCAGAAAACAAAAGCAGGATGATGAGTCAAACAGCATCAAATACAAATAATTTCATATTGTTCAACACACTAATGGAATCTGAGGGCAAGGAGACAAGATATGGGTCTAATAAAAGGAAAAGTAAGTTCTTAACTCTGCATGAAATTATACTCACAGACTTTTGTAGGGTTTTTAAACTATGAGCCATGGAAGATTCTATGGAATGTTAGTCTCCCATGTATTTATAGATATTGCAGGTCGAGTGTAGAATTGTTGCTAAGTAGTTTGGGAATTGCTATATTGGGTAATGTGATGAAACACTAACCAAAGAGTCTAATATTCTGATATTCATGTAAGTGTCTCAGAGAGGACTAGATTTCAAACTGACTCCCACAGCTATTTGACACAGTGAAGAAACTACACATGTATCATCTCTTAAACTACTGTCCAAAAGAGTACAAATATTGGTAGATAACTTACTGGGTTCCTGCTAAATTGAGTCTCAAATGGAGACCAGAGAAGGAGACATTAAGTAACACACAAATATTTATTTCAAAAACTGCATATAATATCAAAGAGACTCAACGAGAGGTAGGCTTTTTTCTTGATATTAGAAGTTGTTTAACTGATCTTGATAGCTTTTGAAAATACATGGGATGTTTGGAGACAAAATCCATTATAGAGGGGAGATAATTTGACTTTTATCTTCCTTAGTTTAGGATAGCAATTAATACTTTGCTTTCTTTAATTAATAAAATACATATTTTAGAAAAAAAATTTCTTCCATTTTATGGAAGTCTTCTTTTTGTAGAAACAGATGAATGGTGTGGGTAAATCATTACCTCTATTCTGTAACACTCAGAGTTTCATGGGTAACAAAAGGTTTTGAAGCAACCTGTAGGGCATATGTGGTATTAACAGTTAGGATTTTTTCCATTTCCTCTGACCAAAAACACTAAATAAATATAAACACAAAAGAAACTTATTGGTTCATATAATGGAAAAGTTTATGAGTTGGGTTTTGGCTTTGGGTGAGGTTTGATCCAAGGTATCAAATAATGACAATTCTCAACTTCCCTCTTTCTCTTTGTCCAGTCTTATACTTATTGGCTTTATAAGTTGGTCACAGAAGTTCCATTCTCACATCATTGTTAGTACTGGGAGTTCCAGCAGTCTAAGCCATCATTGTGTCATATTGTCTCTAACTGGGTCATATGACAATGGCTGCCATATCACTGTTTCCAGAGTAATTCAGTGGTCTAATTAAGTTGGCCAGGGTTGACCATATGCCCTATTTGAGAGCTGGGGACACTCAACTCCATCTAAAGCACATTGTAGAAAGAAGGAAGTAAAAACAAGTCTTGTTGGAAAAGAAGCTTGGAGGCAAAAATCCAATTTCAAACCAGAGGTCCACATGGTCAGATATTCTTCCACAGAAGAATATTTTAGAGCTAGAAAGGACCTCAGAGTTCGCCTTGTCCAACTTATTATTACGCAGAGAACACTAAAAGGCAGAGAAGTTAAATGGTTTTTTGAAGCTCACTCACATATTGGCAAAAGGTAGGTTAGGCACTAATGATTCGTAATTTTAATTTGAACCCCATTCATTACCTTTCACCAAGCAAACACTTTGCACAATGCACCTTGGACAAGGAGGAAGTTAAAAGATCTGGAAAAGAACTTCTTATTAATTAGAGGTCTCATATGAGGCTGGTAGAAGCCATAGCTACAAGCCTTTCCAATCCTTCACTTTGAATTTACAATGGCCCTATTTCCTTACTGTTATACATGTGTCAATATCTTTCTTCATGCTAATAAATGACCGAGATATATATATTGGCCAACTTGGATAGCATAAGAATGTGTATGGCATTAGCAGTGCCTCTTCTCTTATATTGTTAATTAATTAGTGTGCCTGTCTGTGTAAACTATTTAATTACAACATCTAGGCTACATAGATACGCCTCCCACTTTAATTGTTGCCCACAAAGTAATTTTATTAGTCTTGGCCATCACAGAGTGTTGATGCTAATATTAGCTTCCTTTAACATCTCATACAGGTAATGCTGAATGGTCATCGTTGACTAATCTCCTAGGGGACAATATTCCCATTCAGATTGACACTATGTGTAATACTGCATATCAGGGAAAAAATAATGAGGAATGGAAGCAGGCAAGATTATTGGAAAAATTGTGAAGAGGAGCCTAATTTTATGCTTTCTTCTCTTTGTCTTCCTTGCATTTTGCATCTTCTTTCTTCACCTCTTGTGTGCTGGTACCCAGTGTCATATGCATTTGCAGGGCTACCCTTTTAACTCTGTTGGAAATCAAGTGAATGTTCAAGAATAGGGAAGGTGTATTTCTAATTTATTACCACAAAGCTTAATATTCAGTTCTATCAGAGGAATATGAAGTGCCCTGAGAGATGTTAGTCTGCAATATTTTAAGTCTGATGTTCTGAGGCCAAAGCATTGCTCCTTTTTACTTTTTTTTAAAAGGCTGAATAGCATCTCATTGTGTGTGTATGTGTATAAGTTTATATATGCATATATATAAATATATGTAATTTCCTTATTCATTTATCTGTTGAGGGACACAGGTTCATTCTATACCTTGTTACTATGAAAAATGCTGCAATGATCATGGGAGTGGCAATAACTATTTAACATACTGATTTTATATTCTTGGAATACATACTCAAGTATGATTGCTGAGTTATACGATAGATCTATTTTTAAATTTTTGACTCTCTTATCAGTCCAACTTTTGCTGTCATCAAAACCTTGAGCCTCTTATAATAGTACTGACAATATTAAAAAGCTTAAAACATCTTGAAATTATCTTAAATAAGGGAATTAGGCAACTACTCAAAGCATGCTATACAAAGTCCAATGATTGCATATATATTTCTTTTTTAACTTATATTTAATAAATACAAATTTTCCAATGTACAGCTTTTGGATTACAATGGCTTCCCCCCCCATAACCACCCTCCCACCCAAAACCCTCCCATCTCCCACTCCCTCTCCCATCCCATTCACATCAAGATTAATTTTCAATTATCTTTATATACAGAACATCAATTTAGTATATACTAAGTAAAGATTTCAACAGTTTGCACCCACACAGAAACACAAAGTATAAAGTACTGTTTCAGTACTAGTTATAGCATTAATTCACATTGTACAACACATTAAGGACAGAGATCCTACATGGGGAGTAAGTGCACAGTGACTCCTGTTGTTGATTTAATAATTGACACTCTTGTTTATGGCATCAGTAATCACCCAAGGCTCTTGTCATGAGTTGCCAAGGCTATGGAAGCCTTTTGAGTTCGCGGGCATTGATTTTATTTAGACAAGGTCATAGTCAAAGCAGAAGTTCTCTCCTCCCTTTAGAGAAAGGTACCTCCTTCTTTGGTGGCCCGTTCTTTCCACTGGTATTTCATTGGCAGAGAACTTTCATTTAGTTGGGTTTTTTTGTTTGTTTGTTTTTGTTTTTTGCCACAGTGTCTTGGCTTTCCATGCCTGAGAAACTCTCATGGGCTTTTTAGCCAGGGCTAAAAATCTGGCTGATTCTGAGGCCAGAGTGCTATTTAGGACATCTGCCATTCTATGAGTCTGCTGTGTATTCCGCTTCCCATGATGGATCGTTCTCTCCCTTTTTTATTCTATCAGTTAGTATTCGCAGACACTAGTCTTGTTTGTGTGATCCCTTTGGCTCTTAATCGTATCATTATGATCAATTATGAACTGAAACTGATCACTTTGACTAGTGACATGGCATTGGTACATTTAAGTTTATCTGAAAAGTGATCCCTGTTAAGTGTAAGAGTGGGAATAAGAGAGGGAGGAGATGTACAGTTTGGCACATGCCCAGTCGGACTTGCCCCAAACGGTAGTTAGAAATGTGCCAGGGGATTCCAATTCAATCCCATCAGGGTGGCATGTACCAATGGCATATATATTTCTTGCAGACAAAGGTGATAAACACTAGCAGCTAAATTTTAATCATAAATGACAGTCAATAGTCTCAAACATATGAACTTAATAAAAACAAATGATGTCACTGTCATCTTCTCTTACACTTATGTATCATCTCTACAGTCTTACCTGATCAAAATGACCTCCCAGTGTCCTAGAGATCACTTCCCTATTTCACATCTTGATGGGCCTATCTACTTCTCCCTATCCTAAATAAGAAATACAAGACTTTTTCTACTCATATTCTTTCCACTCTGCCTCTGACCATTATTTGAGAGAATTAGCTAGGGTTCATTTTCTTTTCTCCTTATTATAGAAATATTTTGTCCTCAAATAAGTATGCAGTTTTTATGGTTATCATATTTAATAATAGTGAATGACAAAAAAGATAAATGAAAATATTTGCCATACTTACTTTTTTTCTATATTATATGTTTGATATTATACATGGTGTTCACACTGTTGTATAAGAGATTCTACTTTAGGATGTTTTGATTGGAGGACAACAGAAAAGAAGGTGCTTTGAAACCTAAGCAAATTAAAGTAATTCAAGACCTGTGGCCCTTTGCTAAACAGTGAATAACAGATCCAGGCAAGCTAGAATTATCACTAGACTGTGGCCATCATAAAATACTCGAGGTTTTTTCGAGTGAGATTCAAGATAAAAGTACACTCATTATGGGTTTGAAATAAGACGCCTGATATCATGCTTCTGATATTTATATTCCTTTAAAGCTTCTCTTTGGAAAGTTAATTCTTAGATTTAGTTATATACAACAAAATGAACAAAGTCTTCTAACATCTTTCAAACAAATCTTGATATATTTGTCAACTTTTCTGTGTGATGTTTTGGAGATTTGTAATTATTTTACCTTAAAAATAAAACCTAATCAACTATTCAGTTCATGCAACTCTAATAAACTGGTGGCAGCAATGGACAGGAGAAGGCACAGTCCAGAGGGAAAACTTTAGAACTGATTTAGGTTGTATCCCTGTACCTACAGTGATGGATATATGCAGCTTTATGAAAGAAAAAAAAAATGTCCTCATAAAAATGTCCTGGAACTGAGATACCTGTTCAGAAAAACAAAATTAAGAGGCTGTTATTAAGTGTTTGTTATTTCTTCACCTGCATTTCTGTGTAAAGCAATACAAATTTAAGGTAAAATACATAAGATATTATTGGCTGTATACCATTAAAATATTAAGGAAGTATACAGAACAATTCATTTAGCTTGCTGCTCATTTTTTGTCTGGAAGAGCATGGTGTCTGTTTTGCTTTTGACATTGCAATGAATTGAAATTAAGATTTCTGTATCAAAAAGATGAAGTTAGAATTTTGAGACATAAACAAATAACCAAGGCAGCTAAAGCTCTGAGATGAAAAAAAAGATGTTCTTCTAAAATTCCATTAGTGCCTTTCTGTTTCCAACTTCCTGCTGTTCAATAACAATGAAATATAATGGGCCACACTTGTTTTTTTGTAAAGAGAATATACCCAAAATGTTTTCAAAGGTTTTCTAAGAAAGGATGCAGTTTCTGACAACATAAATGGTCTCATAGCAAGAGTTTGGGGGAAGGGTTTAATGGAGAACTCCCCCACAGGATGCATACACAAGCCATCTGAGAGGTTTAGTTAGGGAACATTACATTGTGGACACAGATGCTCAATCTTTAGACCCAATCCTCATGGGGAGATATATATATATATATATATATATATATATATATATATACACTCATAGGAAATAAAGTCTTTAGTTCAAGTTTTTTTTTTCTTTCAATGAACTATCCTATCAAGTCTTCCCTAGACACTCTACAGACCTATGCAACTCCAGGCCAATATCTCTTGTCATACTTCTTCCATAACACTCGCATGACTTCTATCCATGCCTATGTACATGGAATAGACACTTTGGAGGAGGACTTGGGGACACTACCATATACTCCAAGTTGTAGCAAGCTATTCCGTATGATGAATATACTGATAACTTTCTGCTATGATTATTCTATTAGGCCAATTACCTCTCTATATGTATGCTAGCTCCTATTGCACACACAATAGCACTTCACCTCTTACTCATGTCTAGTAACTAACACCATTTTACTTCTGAAATCACATCTTAACATAACGTACTGTCTATCCTGCCCTTGCCCTTTTACCCCTACTCCTGGAATCCCCAAAGTGGCAACCCTAGACAGCAAGGTAAAGAATCCCAAGTTTGATACAATGCACCTGACCACCTTTCAGACCAAGAACAGACTTGCTTACACATTGCTGTAAAACTAGCAGATTCCCTAAAGAGGAAATGGAGAAAGACATTAAATGATGTATGGTAATAAAACATTTATTTTTGAATATTTACTTATTTTACTTGAAAGTCACGATTACACAGAGAGAGAAAAGGCAGAGAGAGAGAGAGAGAGAGAGAGAGAGAGAGAGGTCTTCCATCTGCTGGTTCATTCCCCAGATGGCTGCAATGGCTGGAGCTGTACTGATCCGAAGCCAGGAGCCAGGAGCTTCTTCTGGATCTCCCATGTGGGTGCAAGGAGCCCAAGGACTTGGGCTATCTTCTACTGCTTTCCCAGGCCATAGCAGAGAGCCGGATCTGAAGTGGAGCAGCCAGGTCTCAAATCAGCGCCTATATGGCATGCCGGCACTGCAGGTGCTGGCTTTACCAGTTATGCCACAGTGCCAGCCCCAGAAACATTTATTTTTACCACAAATTTGGCCCCAATAATTCATTCTAATTTCTGATGGTACGAAAAAGATTACTGGAAAGGTCACAATTATTTTTAAAAAGTTTATTTATATTTTTTATTTGCAAGACAGAGAGACAGAAAGACAGAGACAGAGAGACAGGGACAGAGACAGGAAGAATTCTTCCATAAACTAGTTCAATCCCCAAATGCCTGCAACAGCCAGGGCTATGACTGGCCGAAGCTAGGAGCCAGGAACTCCATCAAGGTCTCCTGCATGGGTGGCAAGAACCAAACAACTTGAATGATCACCTGCTATTCCCAGGGTGCTGGAATCAGAAGTAGAGCTGGGACCCAAACCTAGGTACCCTGACATGTGGTGCACACATTCCAATCACTGTGCCAAATGTAAACCTCATGGCCATATCTTCCAGAAGGCCTGATACACAGGCACATGGTTATCTTCCCTATGTAACTGCTTCTTAGGCAAATATTCTACTTTTCAGTGAGAATATATAATCCTGGATACCACATGTAGAAGCCATGGAGTGAGAGGCCACCTAAGTCATGTCTATTTCCTGGATCTGATTCCTCTTTCACCAATTGGATTATTGGAATTCTACAATTAGTTTTCTTCATTGATGTGGTATTACACATGTTACATTATATGAAAGTAGAAGCATATGAAGGTGAAAAGTTATTATGATTTTATTCTGAGAAATAAAAAGTGGAATTTTAGAAAAATTGTGCCTGAGGAAGTTCATATTTGTTCCTTCACTTGTCCTTCCTCATACCCAAGTTCTAGCATCTCAGTTCCTTATGATTCTTACTTGGTCTTTTAGACATAGCTCATATATTAAACAATCGCAATAAGGCCTGCTCAGCATGTTACTTGTTAATAAGGACATCTGCATTTGTTTTAATGCTTATTTAAAAAGAAATTGGGATTTAGTGCTTGTTGGCACTAATGGAATCAATGGTACTTTAATATGTGTTAATGGTACTTCAGTTCCCTTAACAGCACAAAACAGCAAGGTTATTAACCAAACACACTATTGCTCCAAATGAAAGAGACAATTTATGGAACCTAGAAAAGAAAAAAAAAAGCACGTGACTCTGCTAGTGTGAGATCCTTTAAACCCAAATTAAATGTATGTATTTTTCTCCTTCACTATGTTTTAATCCAAAAGGTGAACAACATTGTAATGGTGAGTGTTGAGTAAAGCCATTATGCCTCATTATCAAAATGGAAGGAAAAGGAACCTGCTCACTGCTCCTCCTTGTGAAATTTCAGTGAGATACTGTGAGCTACCAGCTCTAGGAAAGGATTTGCCTCCCTGCTGATTCCTATTATCTTCAAAGGACCAAGTGATTAGGAGGAGGACAAGAGATGTGCTCTGCAAGAACAGAGAGGGGCAGTAGAGTGGGTTATGCCTGAGCTCATTGCATTAAACTCAACAGAACAAGATGGCAGATTAATAGCTGGATCTTGCTTTTGGACCACCAAGCTTCCCTTCACCTTGCACTTGTATGGAGTTTTGATCTGTCAGTGTTCATTTGTGCATCTATTCATTGCATCTATAAGCAGACTTTGAAATTTAGGTACTGCATATTGTTAACCCAGAACCTAGAAATCATACAAGAAAGTAAGACATAATTAACTTCCAGAAATAATAACTATCTGTTTTTTAATATCTATGTCCAAATGATACTAAATATTGCTTAATACAGATATCCCTTACTTTTTTTTAGACTGGTTAAAGTTATGCAGTTAAAAGATTAGTCAAGGAGAGGCACAAAGATGGCAGAATAAGGAAGAAGTTTACTACTCTAGTATAGGGGGAGATAGTTAAAAAAAACATGGAGAGACTGCAATCTCAGGGAAGAGTTAGGGAGAAAACAGCACAGGAAACTCCACGCAAGTTAGAGAGACACTGTGGATCTTCGTGGAGGGTATGAACATGTGCATTTCAGGACCTTAGCAGCCGAAAGCCTCAGCACCAGCTTTGGAGAACGAAGTGAGACCAAACTGCAGCAGCCAAAGCCACTGACAATAAAGCTGCAGGGAGAGCCTGGTGTGAGTCTGGCTTAAAGCCCTGTGGGGGACAGCAATCTGCCAATCTAGAAGGAAAAAAAGGTGCATGTTTCTATCTCCCTGACCACCTGACACCTGTGTCCTGTAACTAGCCAAGAGTGGGCAGGGGCCATTTTGGACATACATACCAGCTGTTTCAGATCATGTTTGAAGCCCCGGCAACCAGCTGGGAAGAGACGCCTGAGTCTGGCTGGGAGAATTGACAAGGGGCTGGGTGCTCATGTGCTGGGACTGTGAAAACACTGTGGCTGTGTGGGAGGGCACAGGGTGTGGCTGGGTCTTTGGATAGTCACTGTGGGCGGCTCCACATGCTCAGGGTTCCCTGATGCTTTGGTGAGGGTCATTGTTGCAGGATCTGTGCTCACACCGAGGACTGGACAGTGGTTCTTGTTACAGGCATTGGTCTCTTTGGAGGAAAAGAGGTGAGCTTGAGACTATGCAAACAGAGCTGAACAAATCTCCCCTCTGATTAAAAAAAAAAAAAAAGCAAAAAGAGATTTACCATTCCCAATTTAGGAGTCACCTTGGACACTTTCTTCACCCCAGAGCACTGAACAGAGCTCCTTGGCCACACCCAGCACACACCTCAGGGTATTCTCTGAAAGAGCAGACACTCCATTAATCCACAGAGGCATTGTCCAAAGAAAAAACCATCACAGGGAATAAAAATAAAACAAGTATCTCCACAAATGCCTAAAAATAAACACAGCAATTCAAGAAACAAAAATAAGGAAGACAACATTATGCTCCCAAAGGAATACAACAATTGTCCAATACTAGAATGTGAAAATGGAGAAACTAAACAAACACCAGAAATGGAATTTAAAAAATTGATCACAGGATTACTTAGAAGTAATCAGAAGCAAATCCATGAACTAAAGAAACCCACACATGATATGAAAGAATTTTTCTTATGAAATTGATATTTTAAAGATAAATAAAAAAATTAGAAATGAAAAATTTAATAAAACAAATAAAGAATGTGGTGGAAAACCTTAACGGAATCAGTGAGGTAGAAGAAAGAATATCCAACTTAGAAGACAAATCTTTGGAAATTTTACAGTCAGACCAAAAAAAGAAGAAGAAATTTAAAAACTAAAAAAAGTGTTGGAGATCTATGGGATACCATCAAATGACCCAACATATGGTGTCAGCTCCTTCGGCCACAAAAGGAACGACACTGCTCGCAGTTAATCGGTCTTCAGTAGACTTTTACTTAGAAAGAGTGGGAAAGAGAGTGGGAGACCGGGAGAAGGGGGAGAGATGGCTTGCACGTTCCTTAAGGGGGAAAGCTGGTGTGCCCCGCTCCTTCTCCCGCGGTCTGCTTATATACAGAATTCAACCAATCACAGTCAATCAATCACAGTCCATGCACAGAGCTCTCCAATCCGGCACTTGATCATGCTCAGCTGTGGAGTCACACAGCAGGCAGGGCATTAGCGCCATCTTGTTGTTTTCCATGAGCCTCAGCTAGATGGAAAGTTCAATCAGCTGCTACATCCGCATTACTGCTTTAAGCCAAGCCCAGCATGGGGGGGTCCCATGGCAGGTCTATCCATGGGTCCCCACAATATGGGTCTTAGAATTCCTGGAGGCATGGAAAGAGAAAATGGATTAGAAGGCTTTTTTCGTGAAATAAAGAAGCACATAGAACTCCTAATATACATGACCAGAAAAGATCTTCACCCACGACACATTGTAGTCAAACTCTCCACAGTAAAACATAAAGAAAATATTCTAAAATGTGCACAAGAGAAACACCAGATTACTTTCAGAGGATCACCAATTAGATTCACAGCTGACTTATCATCAGAAACCCTACAGGCTAGGACAGAATGGTGAGATATATTCCAAGTCTTAAGAGAAAAAACTTTCTATTTCAGGCACAGAAAGCCAAGACACTCTGGCAAAAAAAAAAAAAAAAAAAAAACAACTAAATGAATGATCTTTGTGAGTGAGATCCCAGTGGAAAGAACGGGTCATCAAAGAAGGAGATACCTTTCTCTGAAGGGAAGGGAGGAGACAACTTCCACTCTGACTATGACCTTGTTTAAATATGATGAGAGTTGGTGAACTCAAAAGGCTTCCATAGCCTTGGCAACTCATGACAAGAGCCTAGGGTGATTATTGATGCCATAAACAAGAGTGTCAATTTGTTAAGTCAACAACAGGAGTCACTGTGCACTTACTCCTCATGTAGGATCTCTGTCCTTAATGTGCTGTACATTGTGATTTAATGCTATAACTAGTACTCAAACAGTATTTTTCACTTTGTGTTTCTATGTGGGTGCAAACTGTTGAAATCTTTACATAATATGTACTAAACTGATCTTCTGTATATAAAGAGAATTGAAAATGAATCTTGATGTGAATGGAAGGGGAGAGGAAGCGGGAGCGGGAAAGGGGAGGGTTGTGGGTGGGAGGGAAGTTATGCGGGGGGAAGCCATTGTAATCCATAAGCTGTACTTTGGAAATTTATATTCATTAAATAAAAGTTTAAAAAAAAAAGAGAAAAAACTGTCAACACAGAATACTGTACCCTGCAAAGCTCTCATTTATGAATGAAGGTGGAATAAAGACCTTCCATAACAAACAGAATTGAAAGAATTTGTTGTCACTCATCCAGCTTTACAAAGGATGCTTAAGGATGGGCAACACACAGAAACATAGAAACATCGTCACCAGTATGAAAGAAGGTGAAGGCAGAAACTCCCAGTAAAGGTGCGAAGGAAATCCAAAGTAAGCAAAAGGAATATTTATGGAATAATTGTAGGGTCAAGTTGTCACCTTGAATGTAAATGGCCTCAGCTCTCAGATACTCTGGCTGAATGGAAAAAAAAAATCTATTTGCTGCCTACAAGAAACACTTGTCACCAACAAAGATACATGCAGAATGAAAGTGAAAGGATGGAAAAAGATATTCCATGCTAACAGAAACCAAAACAAAGGTGGTGTAGCCATCCTAATATCAGACAAAATAGATTTTAATACAAGAACTGTTACAAGACACAGAGAAGGGCACTGTGCAATGATTAAGGGATGAATTCAACAGGAAGATGTGACTATAATAAATGTATATGCATTTAATTACAGGGCACCTAGCTATTTAAAAGAAATGTTGATGGATCTAAAGGGAGGCATACATATACAATACATACATACATATACATCATACAATAGTGATGGGGGACTTCAATACCCACTTTCAGAAACTGATAGATCAACAAGACAGAAAATCAGCAAGGAGATAACAGTTAATTGAATTATGGACCAAATGGACCTAATGGATTAATTGAAAATAGATCTTAGTAAAAAATAAGAACGGGAATAGGAGAGGGAGGAGGAAGAAGGTTGGGAGGGTAGGGTTGGTGGGAAGAATCGCTATCACTGTGTTCCTAAAGTCATATTATGAAGTACATGAAGTGTATATACCTTAAATAAAAGGTTTCTGGGGAAAAATTATTAGTCAAACATTCTGAATTAATGAAAAGTGAATTTAGTTTCTGGAATACTTTGTATAGTTACTGTAAAGTATCCATTTTATTGATATTTCCTTTACATTTATGTAATTCTTTTCTGAGATGGAAAAATAGACTTACACCTTTAGCTGAAAAAGAAAGTCACTTGAATTTTCACACAATTGATTTTTAAACTTTTACTTAATGGTTTATAGGCTCCATAAGCACCTTCTCTGAAATATAACCTTTTTCATATCTCATATATAATGAATCATTTTTGGCACTTTTGGAAACCAAAAGGACAAGTAATGATTGTTGAAATACTAGATTGGAAATCAGGAAACTTAAGGTATTATCTCAGCTTAACACAATGTGGTCCCAGCTGCTGTGCACAGCCCAGCTGTAACAAAACTCAATAAGACAATTTTAAAGAAGTGCTTTGTGCTTTTTAGAAGAAAGTTTTTTTTTTTTTTATCAATATAAAGCATTAATATGAGTTGCTTCGAGTGCCATTACCTGAAATCTTGGAGTCAATACAGTATTCTCTGTTGCTGGTGTCTACTTTCATAAATCACTCTAGGGTTATACTGTTAATTTCATCTCCACACAGGGTTTTTGTTAATACTTGCTATAAGCAGGGACGCTAAGCAGTGAGATCAACATACTATTGGAAGTCACTCTGTATATGGGCAACATTTCTTTTTTTTTTTTTTTTTTTTTTTTTTTTACAGGCAGAGTGGACAGTGAGAGAGACAGAGAGAAAGGTCTTCCTTTGCCGTTGGTTCACCCTCCAATGGCTGCCACGGACGGTGCGCTACGGACGGTGCGCTGCGGCCGGCGCACCGCGCTCATCCGATGGCAGGAGCCAGGTGCCAGGAGCTTTTTCCTGGTCTCCCATGGGGTGCAGGGCCCAAGCACTTGGGCCATCCTCCCTGCAGTCCCGGGCCACAGCAGAAGGCTGGCCTGGAAGAGGGGCAACCGGGACAGAATCAGTGCCCCGACCGGGACTAGAACCCGGTGTGCCGGCGCTGCAAGGCGGAGGATTAGCCTGTTGAGCCACGGCGCCAGCCTATGGGCAACATTTCTTTCTATGTCATCCCTCCTGGTCTCCCAAAGGGTCATTCTCCTGTCTTGAATTTTAACATGTACTATTTATTTTCACATCACAAAGACAAGCATATTGTTTAAATTTTCTCTCTTTTCAAGAACACTGGAAAAAAAATTAGTAGACTTGAATGTTTCCCAAAGAGGGGCAATAATATTTCTGTGAATTTACACCAGATTGCTGGACAAGAGTCAAACCATAATGAATTAACTCAATAATGCTGCGTCTTCAATCTAAAGAGAATGACAGGATCGTAACACAATTTCTGCCACAAAAACTGTGCTATTTTCAAATTTGTTAACATGTATTTCAGGTAGCATACTTAGCAATTTACTGTAGGACCAATTTCTTCAATGTTCTCGCCAGGGTGAATAGCTATCATCCTACAAAATGAGAATTCAGGCCACATGTCAAACTTTCAAGGAGGTACACTGGGAGGTGATAATGCCCAAAGATAAATTGGAAAGATACCATAGGTATTAGCTTGTGTAAATGCTGCTTTCAATTTGTGTAACAGCCACTGTAGCACTCTCAGAACAAGATAATGAATTAAATGAAATTCTTGGCTGTCCCCTGAAGTCCTAATAAGGACCAAATAGCTGGATTCAAGCTTATTTGAAACCTATCCTGGAACCCCTCCATAGATGCCTCACTCTCATCCCATAATTGGGCCAAGACAAGCTTTAATACAGCTTAATTTCTACCCTCTTTAAAGCACTGACAAGAGTGACTCTTGAATTATTGTAAAACCGTGTGTGTTTCTCTGCTTAGAAAGCACTTTCCAAATGCTGGGACTTGCCCTTGGTTCTCAGTTTTTACGTGGATGGTGTTTATATTGTAATCCACACAGGCATTGTTATTATCTTATCTTTTTCATCCTTCTAACCAAGTTATTACCGACAGTATAAGTTAGCTCATCTGTTGAATAGATTTCTAAATCATCCTCTAAAGAAATTTAGCTTTAATTAAACCACTTTAATCAGCCAACATAACCTCTCCAAATACTTTCAGGTGCTTTATATGACATAAATAAGTATAAGATGTTTTCCATCTTTATGAGCTCAAAATAAATTTTAGTGAGGGAAATGGGCAGTAAAATTAAAATATTTGGAAATTAATTTAAAATGATCAACACAAATGTCATGAAATTCATTGTTAACAAAAATCATGCAATTTTTTAAAATATTCCAATATTAGTTGTTACTAAGAGTAGATTGGAAAGGAGTTTGCTATGAGGAAAAATTGTGATGGCATATTAAGAAGAGCTTAGCTTCCTTTGGATTATGCAAACTGATATTTTCTAAATTTAATTTGTGTTTTGATTCATGCTTTGCAGGACTTCTCCAAAATTGGTCCAACAACTAGTCAATCAAAAAGAACTCATTAAAACACTTCCCTGCAAGCCACTGTTGATAAAAAATTAAGCAGAGAGCCCCCAGAGCCAAGGTCTCCTAGAGGTGGAAGCAGGCCTCAGAGCTTCCTCATCCACATCTGGTGGTCAGAGAAACGTCCCTCCTGTAAAGGCAGCCAGGTTGTTGCTCTACCCGTGTGGGAAGCTCTCATGGGCCCTGAGGGCCACAATCTTCCATGGATCTGTATCAGTTTTCCCTCTAACTGCACCAACACTTGCCTTTTGAATATATGAGGGCACTCAAAAAGTCTATGGAAAAATGGAACTAAAAGGCGAGTTTATTTTGGGGTGCTACCAAGTTGAAATCCATACATAGAGTTTCCATTATTTGCATTTTCCATGAACTTTTTGAAGAACTCTTGAAGTCGTGCCAGACTGTAGCTTCTACCTGACTCAATTGTCTTGTCAATCTGTTTCCAAGGGTGTTCCGATTAACTGCCTAGGCAGTTGATGAGTCTTCTAACACCTGTTCTGTGTTCAGAGTTTTTCCCATATTGTTACAGCCTCTTTGGCCTTCAGAACACTTTGAATATCATTCTTCAACTATGAGGCAGGGTGCAATTGGTAAGATGCTGCTCCCATGTCAGAGTACTTGAGTTCCCATCTTGGCTTTGCTCATGATCCTGATTCCAGCTTTCTGATAATGCATATCCTGAAGGGCAGCAGGTGATGGTTCAAGTCCTTGGGTCTCTGCCATCAGATCCATCAAGGAGACCTGGACTGGATGCCTGACTTCTGCTTTGGTATGCCTGCCTGTTGCAGGCATTTGAGGAGTGAACCAGTGAATGGGAGAGAACATCTCTCTGCCTTTCAATAAATAAAAAGTAACTGAAAATTTCAGACTTGGGAGCATGGTTACTGATGATACTGAGTGTATGGCTCCAGCTAATGCTGAAGTTTCAGGTCCCATATCTTTTCAGAGAGGGAAAAAAACCTGCATCCTGTCTTCTTTGTCAGAAGCCTTGTGTGGCTTCTGTTGCAATTGCATTGAATCAGATAGGGTTCTTTATATTGAAGCTCTTACTACCAAACACTCAAGACAGTATAAACCCAGAGCTTTTCTGGATTTAATGAAAACGAGTAATCTTAAAGAGAAAGAAAGTTCTTGCCTCTGGAAAAAACAAGGTTAAAAAAAGCATAGGATCTGAACAGTAGATTTATTATTTTATTCAGCAGGAGGGGAGATAAAGAATTCTTGTATACCTAAAAATTTCCTAAAAGCCTACCTTCATTTTTTTTCCTTCCTTCTGTACTTAGTCTCTACTGGAGGCTCTGACATTTCTTTTTTAAGAAAAATATGTTCAATCAAATGCTCCCTGTTAAAAAAAAATGAATGCCTTTGCATTAACAAAGTGTACTGTTCTTTGCATGCTGTGGAAGAGAATTTGGCAGAAATGGAGTCTACCCAATGGCAGAGTTGGTAAGGAGAACCTGGAATTAAGCACCAGTTTTTGCAGTCAGTCTTTGGAGCAAGGCCACAGCAAGAAGTACATAGGAGTTTACACAAGAATCATCAGGAGTATCAGAGGAAGATTCAAGATACTAAAATCAAAGAGCAGGAGCAGATATTTAGCCTAGAATTGAGATTGCCTGAATTCCACATTGGAGTACCTGGGTTCAATTCCTTGAACTGACTCCTGACTGCAGATCCTGGGAAGCAACAGCAATGGCTTAAGTAATTGGGTCCCTACCACTCACATAGGAGACCAGTTTGAACTCCTGGCTCCCAGCTTCGACTTGACTCGGCCATGATCATTACTGGCATTTGGGGAGTGAATTGTTTTGGTCATTTAGGGAGTTAACTGCCTCCTCTCTCTCTTTCCCTCTCTCTCCCTACCACTTTCTGTGTGAGTATCTGTGTGTGTCTGCCTCTAAAATAAATAAATCAGAATTTTAAAAATAAAATTCAATCAAAGAGTAAAGCTGAATTAATTGTCAAATGAGAATTAAAGCATCATGAAAAACAATAGGGCTATCAAGCAAGGTGGTGCCCAAAGTTTACTGAACAGATTTCTCCAATATTAACGCTTTCACTGGTGCACTCTGATTTATAAACAGATAAACCAGGGGTGTCTTCAGGGTAACTCAGGCTTCTGACACAGTCATTGTGACAGAATTTCATTATGTGGGGATACTAAGAGAAATATGCACATAAAAACTAGCCAAATAAGTCCATTTATCTAAAAGACATTCTCTGTTTCTCAGAAGCTATTCATCACCCATACAAGAAAGAATCTGTCCGAAGGGGGAAAAATGTTTCAACCTGGATATAAACTCCAAAGCGCAAACATCCTGTATCTTTTAAGCTTCACTCTTATATTACCTATCAAACAACAAATAAAATCCATGTGCAAAGGTTTTAGGAGAGTCCTCAGTGAGGGCTACTGTGAAGACAAATGGTTAATGTCTGCTCTCCCAGCTGCTCAGTTAATTACTGTAATAGAAAACATCTTGAGGGAAAACACTGCATATAGTTATTAGCAATTAACCCACAACTCTAAAAAAATCACAATTCTAACTAATAATCGAACATTGCCCAGCCAGTCGAATAAGTTTCTATGCAAAAGTCATATATTTTCAGAAAATGTGAAATATTACATAAGGCATCACTGTTTAAAATGAGGACAGGAAGTCAGGAAAATGATTACATTGTGTAATGCCAAATGGAGTAGAATAGATAAAAATGGAGGGGGCATGATTTATGTGGTAACAGACTAATTCCTCAGCAGGTAACAGAGTCAGATGTATCAGCCAGAGAACTTTTCTCTAAGTGTTCACCACAATACAGGACCCTGTGGTGTTAATGGCTGATAATACTGAAGTGGTGAGGAATGTGGAATAGAATAATGCAGGCAGGAGAAATTTATGAAATAAAACAAACAGGTATTGACTTAGTATGCTTTGTTTTTCTTTAAATCATGAAATCATCTTAAAGTGCAATCTTGAAGCTTAAATATTTCACCTCCCATTTGGATCTGTGTCTTCTATTGTTCCACATGTTATTGGTTTTGCTCATTGCTTACTGGACTTCTTTTCCTCCCTGGTGCACAGTAGGTGCACACTATTCCTGCCTCAAAATCTCAATGCTTGATATTACTTCTGCCTAGAATATTCTCCCCCAGGTTTGATACGAAAGTTCCTGCTAAGAATTCAAATGTATGCTCTGAGAAGGAAGACCCAACCACCTTACAGAACAGCCTGCCTCTTTCCTCTTCGTCTATCCTGTTATATTCCATTGCTTTCCCCTTCATATACCACTATCTGCTGGTTTGGAGACCACACACCAACAAACACCAATCTACATAAATGATCATTTAGTTAAATTAGCTCTGGTTCTATTCTTTCATATTCAGAGATGCACTAACTATTGAATTCCTTTTCATCCTTTGTGACTCATCTCATATAAATACTGTGGAAGATTTTCTGGACCATAAGAAGTATACCCTGCCCAAAGTAATCCCTCCCTCTGTATTTTACATTTGTTTCTCTTATTATATGAATTGCATTGGCCAAGTTATATTTTTTACTCTCCTAGAATCAAACGTACTCTTCCAGTATGTGCCACCTGTGTCAGTGTTCATATATTCTTCTTCCTCCTCTGCCTTCTGTTTTTTTCTACCATCCATTTTCTCTTCCTCTTCCTTCTATTCTTCCTCCTTGTTCATTTCGATAATCAAACCACAAACTGACACAGTACAAATAAGTAGCACATAAATTTGCAATGGTTTTCCTCACTGTGAATGTTTCAGTTCATTCAGCAGAATATCACGTAACCAACGGCAGGTACATTGTTGAAGTCAGGCATTCAGATGACAGCTGGTTTATTCTAAGTGGCCAGTCTGTGACCCCTTCCTTCTCTGGTCTCAAGGATGATAAGGAGTTTACCTCAGAATGAAATAGACTCGGGTCTGCGCCGTGGCTCAATGGCTCAATAGGCTAATCCTCCACCTGTGGTGCCGGCACCCTGGGTTCTAGTCCCGGTTGGGGCACCGGTTCTGTCTCAGTTGCTCCTCTTCCAGTCCAAATCTCTGCCGTGGCCCGGGAGTGCAGTGGAGGATGGCCCAGGTCCTTGGGCCCTCACTGGCATGGGAGACCAGGGGGAGCCCCTGGCTCCTGGCTTCGGATCAGCCTGGTGCGCCGGCCGTAGCGGCCATTGGAGGGTGAACCAACGGAAAAGGAAAACCTTTCTCTCTGTCTCTCTTTCACTATCCACTTGGCCTGTCAAAAAAAAAGAAAGAAAAGAAAAGAAAGAAAGAAAGACGATAGACTGTTACTTCACTAAAAAAGTCTTGCCATGAAGAAAAAGTCATCTGAACTAATCAATGTGCTAAGTGATATAGCCTGCTCTCAATCTGGCATAAACTCCTAATTTTGTCAGAGGCAAGTATGAAACATTGCAGTTTGACACCAGTCTGGAGAATATACTTTAAAAAATTTAGTATCCAATTCATATACCATAAAATTCATCCTTGTAAAGTGCACAATTCAGTGCTTTCTAGTTTTTTATTTTTAAAGATTTATTCACTTATTTGAAAGAGTTACACAGAGAGGGGAGGAGAGACGGAGAGGTCTTCCATCTGATGGTTGACTCCCCAACTGGCCACAATGGCCAGAGCTGCGCCAATCCAAAGCCAGGAGCCAGGAGCCTCCCCCGGGTACCCCACAAGGGCACAGGGGCCCAAGGAACTGGGCCGTCCTCTACTGCTTCCCCAGGCCATAGCAGAGAGCCAGACTGGAAGTGGAGCAACTGGCACATGAACCAGTGCCTATGAACCAGTGCCCGTAGGGAATGCCAGCACCACAGGCAGAGGCCTAGCCTGCCAGGCCACAGCGCCAGCCCCCTGCTTTCTAGTCAAAGTAACTAGTTCCACTAATTCCATCCAGCATGTTTACATCACCCTAAAAAGAAACCCTGTCCATATAAACTGTAACTTTCCATTTCTTCCTGCCCCCAGCTCCTGAAAACCACTACTATACTTCCTGTTTCTATTAATTTGTTTATTGACACATAAATATCAGTCAATATGCAGCCTTTTGTGACTTTTTACACTTCACATAAGGTTTTCAAGTAGTGCAATATCAGGATTCATTACTTTTTATTTATAGCTGAATTATATTGTATTGTATGATTATACCACCTTTATCTACTCATCAATCGATGGACATTTAGGGTTTACAGTTTTTAGCTATTATAACTAATGCTACTGTGGGCATTCCCAAATAACCAGGTTAGAGAGTCTCTACCATAAAGCACATTTTAGGCTGTTTTGCTATAGTCTGTGCCTCCTTATGATCATACTTATTCAACTTTGTTACCAAAGTAGTTGTAGAGGGACTGATAATGGCTGTTTGGCCATAGTCAGTTACCCAAGAAAAAAACCAAAAAGAATTACTCAGTTACCCAAAAACAAAGAATAGGGCAGCAGAAAAAAAAAATTGCCAATTATTTATGGCCTGCAGTAAAAAAGTAGTAGAGGACTTCAGTGCACTACTTTCATTAATGGATAGATTTTTTCAGAAAGAAAATCAATTAAGGAAAAACACTGAACTTGAGCTACACTTTAGGACCTAAGAGACAGACAGGGAATGATCTATGGATTCATAACATAATATGCATTCTTCTCAAGCACTGAGGTAATGGGACATTTTCTGCAATAGATCATATGTTAGGCCACAAAACAAATCTTAACAAATTTAAGGCGATCAAATCACAGTAAGTAGCTTTCCTTTTTTAAAAAAACAAGATTTATTTTATTTTATTTGAAAGAGTTACAGAGAGAGAGGTAGAGAGAGAGAGAGAGGTCTTCCATCTGCTGGTTCACTCCCCAGATGGCCGCAATGGCAGGAGCTGTGCCAGTCCAAAGCCAGGAGCCAGGAGCTTCTTCGGGGTCTCCCACACAGATGAAGGGGTCCAAGGACTTGGGCCATCTTGCTCTCCCAGGCCATAGCAGAGACCTGGAGCAGCTGGAACTAGAAGCGGCACCCATATGGGATGCCAGCGCTTCAGGCCAGGGCTTTAACCTGCTGAGCCACAGCACCGGCCCCAGTGTAGCTTGCCTTACTACAATGGCATGAAACTGTAAACCAACAACAAGAGGAACCTTGGAAGTTCATAAATATGTCTAAATCAAACAACATGCTCTTTATCAATGGATAGATTCAAGAAGGAATTTAAAAGAAAATTTGAAAAAATGTTGACACAAATGAAAATGGACACAAAAGTTTCCAAAACCAATGGGATGCAGCAAAAGAAGTTCTAAGAGGTAAATTTATAGCAGTAGAAGCCTACATCAAGACAGAAGATCTCAAATAAACAAACTTATACCTTAAGTAACTAGAAAAATATGTATACACCATACACAATATTAGAAGAAAAGAAATAATAAAGGGTAGAGCAGACATAAATGAAATAAAGGCTAAAAAATAGAAAAAGGACACTGATTTAATGTTTTGAAAGATAAACAAAATCAACCAACTTTTTAGTTAGATTAAATAAGGGAAAGTGAGAGAACTCTTAAAGAAAATCAGGAGTGAAAGTGGAGACATTATAACTGATACCACAGAAGCACAAAGAATTATAAGAGAAGAGTAATAACGACTGTACTCCAAAAACTGGATAACTTGGAAAAAATTGATACATTCCTAGAAACACACAACCTACCAAGAGTGAATCATAGGGGTGGACATGTGACACAGAACGTTAAGCTTACATTTAGGATGGCCACATGCCATATTGGGGTGACTGGCACAAATCTTGACTGATCTGTATTTCCAGAGCACTTCTGATCCAGCTTACTGCTAATGTTACTGGGAGGTAGCAGGTAATGACTCAAGTACTTGAGTCCCTTCCTCCTGACTTTAGCCTGGTCTATCCTAGGCTGTTGTAGGTATTTGGGGAATGAAACACTAGATGGAAGCTTTTCACTTTCTCTCTCTCTCTCTTTCTCATGCTCTGCCTTTCCAATAAATAAGTGAACCTTTAAAAATATTCAGTTATGAAGAAATAGAAAATCCAGACACAGTAATAAGAAGTAAGGAGATTGAATCAGTGATAGAATCGTCCTTCAAAGAAAAACTAAAAAATTAGAGGAGCGGTAATGCTTTCAAACTCATTTTACAAGCCCAATATTATGCTGATACCAAAGCCAGATAAGATCACCATAAGAAAATTATAGGCCAATATCCCTGATGAACACACATGTAAACATCCCCAGCAAAATAGTAGCAAACTGATTTATACAGTATAAAGGATCATCCCAAAATTAAGTGATGATCATCATGACGAATGTATGTTTCACTATAAGAAAATCAGTAAATGGGATATGCAACATTAACAGAAGGAAGGACAAAAATCACACAATCATCTCAATAGATGCAGAAAAGCATTTGGTAAAACTGAAAACCCTTAAGCAGGATGCACAGAAGACTCATAGAATGGCTGATGTCCTAAACAGCATTCTGGCCTCAGAATCAGCCCTTAAGGCATTCAGATCTGGCTCAAAAGCCCATGAGAGTTTCTCAGGCATGGAAAGCCAAGACACTGTGGCAAAAACAAACAAACAAACAAACAAACAAACAAAAAAAACCCAAAAAACAAAGAAACCTAAATCAAAGATCTCTGGGAGTGAGATCCCAGTGGAAAGAATGGGCCATCAAAGAAGGAGGTACCTTTCTCTGAAGGGAGGAGAGAACTTCCACTTTGACCATGACCTTGTCTAAATAAGATTGGGGTTGGTGAACACAAGAGGCTTCCATAGCGCTGTCAGCTCATGACAAGAACCTCGGGTGATTACTGGCATCATAAATAAGAGTGCACTTACTCCTCATGTAGGATCTCTGTCCTTAAGGTGTTGTACTATGTGAATTGACAGTATAACTACTGTATACAGTATACTAAAGTATAACTCCTTACTCAAACAGTACTTTATACTTTGTGTTTCTGTGTGGGTGCAAACTGTTGAAATCTTTACTTAGTATATACTAAATTGATGTTCTGTATATAATGATAATTGAAAATGAATCTTGATGTGAATGGGATGGGAGAGGGAGCGGGAGATGGGAGGGTTGTGGGTGGGATGGTGTTTATGGGGGGGGAAGCCGCTATAATCCAAAAATTTGGAAATTTATATTTATTAAATAAAAGTTAAAAAAGAACTAAAAACCCTTTTGTGATAAAAACTCAATAACTTGGTACAAAAGGGATGTATCTCAACAAGATAAGGTTGTGTGTCACAAACCCACAATTAATGTCATACTCAAAGGTAAAAGTTAAAAACTTTTCCTCTAAGAGCAAGAACATGACAACGATACCATTTCTATCTGACATAGCACTGGAGATCTTATCAGGAAAAAATAGGCAAGAGAAAGAAGTGGAAAAATTTCCAAATAAGAAAGGAAGAAGTAAAATTATCACTGTTGGCATGTGATGTGATCCTTTATACAAAACACCCTAAAAACTCAAACAACAAATAACTATGTAGAACAAAGGAATTCAGTAAACTTGTCAGATACAAGATCAACACACAGTAATCAGTAGTATTTCTATTCATTAACAATGGAGATCAATAAGTGATTCCATTTATAAGACCTAAAAACACTTAGGAATAAATTTGACAAAGGAGATAAATGATCTACACACTGAAAACTATAAAACTCCAATGAAGGGGCTGGTGCTTGTGGCGCAGCAGGTAGGGCCACCACCTGCAGTGCCAGCATCCCATGTGGGCACTGGTTCGAGTACCAGCTGCTCCACTTTTGATCCAGCTCTCTGTTATGGCCTTGGAAAGCAGTGGAAGATGGCCCAAGTCCTTGGGCCCCTGCACCCACGTGGGAGACCTGGAGGAAGCTCCTGGCTCCTGGCTTTGGATCGGTATACAGTTCCTGCTGTTGCGGCCATCTGGGGTGTGAACCGTGGATGGAAGGACTCCTCACCCCACCCCTGCCTCTGCCTCTCTGCAACTCTGCCTTTCAAATAAATATATAAATCTTTAAAAAAAAAACTCTAATAAAAGTATTGAGGGGGGCCAGCATGATGGATCACTTGGTTAATCCTCTGCCTGTGGCGCCGGCATCCCATAGGGGCACCAGGTTCTAGTCCTGGTTGCTCCTCTTCCAGTCCAGCTCTCTACTGTGGCCCAGGAGGGCAGTGGAGGATGGTTCAAGTGCTTGGGCCCTGCACCCGCATGGGAGACCAGGAGGAGGCACCTGGCTCCTGGCTTCAGTTCAGTGTAGCTCCAGCCATGACGGCCATTTGGGGAGTGAACCAGTGGAGGGAAGACCTTTCTCTCTCTCTCTCTCTCTCGCTCTCTCTCTCTCTCACTGTCTAACTCTATGTGTCAAAATAAATAAATTTAAAAAAGAAAGTAATGAGGAAGACACAAATAAATAGAAAGAGAACTTCTATTCATGGATTGGAAGAATTGATAAGGTTAAAATGTTCACACTACCTATATTGATCTGCAGATTCAATGTAATCCCTATCAAAATTGAAACACATTTTCCACAGAAATTGAACAAAAAAGAATCCAAATAAGCAAAGTTATCTTGAGTAAAACAGAAAACACAAAGCTGGAGACATTATATTATATAACATCAGATATACTGCAAAGCTATTGTAATGAAAACAGACTGGGGTTAGCAAAAATTCAGACATAAACTAATAGATCAGAATAGAGAGAGCAAAAATAAATTCAAGGATTTATAGTCAATTGATTTTCAATAACGATGCCAAGAATCCACAATGAGGAAAGGTCAACCTCTTCTAAGTGATGCTGAGGCAATAAGATAGCTATATGCAAAAGGAGGAATTCAGACCCTTAGTTCACACTGGTTATAAAAATCAGTTCTAAGTGAATTAAAGACTTAAATAGAAGACCAAAATCTGTGATGCTGCTAAAAGAAAACAAAGGGTCAGAACTCTGTGACATTGTCTGTGGAATAATTATGAACACTAAGACATAGGTAACAAAAGCAAAAGTAGACAAATGGAATTATATAAAACTAAAATGCTTCCACTTTGCTAAAGAAACAAATTGACAAGAATGAATAGACAACCTATGGAATAACAGAAAATATTTCAAACCATACATCTGATAAGGGGTTAATATCCAAAATATATAAAGAACTCAAACAATTCACCTAAGCAAACAACCTAGTTAATAATTGAAAAAAAGTCCTGAATGGACATTTTTCAAAAAAAAAAAAAACTAGCCAGCAGGTGTAAGAAAAATTGTTCAGCATCACAATTATGAGGGAAATGCAAATTAAGCCCACGGTGAGGTATCACTTCAGTCCTGTTAGAATGGTTCCTGCCCAGAAGACAACAAGCCTTGCAGAGGATGCTAGGAAAGGGAGACCTGGCACTCTATGATGAATATGTAAATTAGTACAGCCATTATGGAATACAGAATGGAGTTTCCTCAGAAAACTAAAAATAGAACTAAAGCTGACCCAGCAATCCCACTTCAGGGTATATATCCAAAATAATTAAAAGCAAGATATTGAGGAGATAATTGCATACCCCTGTTCTTTGCAGTGTTATTTATAATAGCCAAGTATTGGAAGTAACCCAAATGCATACCGACAGAAGAATGGATAAAGAAAATCCATGCAATGGCATATTATGAAGGCTTTTAAAATATTTTATTTATTTATTTGATAGGTAGATAGGTAGAGTTACAGAGAGAGAGAGAGAGAGAGAGAGAGAGAGAAGAAAGGTCTTCCAATCCCCTAGTTTATTCGCTAAATGGCTGCAAAGGCCAGAGCTAGGCTGATCTGAAGCCAGGAGCCAGGAGCTTCCTCTGGGTCTCCCACGTAGGTGCAGGGTCCCAAGCATTTGGGCCATCTTCCACTGCTTTCCCAAGCCATAGAAGAGAGCTGGATCGGAAGTGGAGCAGCAAACTGGTGCTCATTAGGGATGTGGCACCACTGCACCACAGTGCCAGCCCCTACCAAGGCTTTAAAAACAGGAAATACTGTCACATGCTACAACATGGATGAATGTCAAGGACGATACACTAAGCAAAATAAGCCAGTCATAACAGGCCAAATACTGTATGATTCCATCCACATGAAGTATCTAAAATAATCAACACAGAAACAAGATAGAGTAGTGGCTGACAGGGGCAGGATGAAAGGGGAAGGGACAAACAATTTAATGTGTATAGTGTTTCAGTTTTGTAAAATGATGATTTCTAGAGATCTGTTGCACAAAAATGTGAACAAACTCACGTTTAATGCTACTGAACTGTATATTTAAACATGGTCAAGATTAGAGCTGTCATTGTGGCATCTCATATTGGAGCTCAGGTTTCAGTCCTGGCTGCTCCGCTTCCAATCCAGTTCCCTGTTAATGTGCTTGGGGAAGCAGCAGCAGATGGCCCAAGTGCCCAGGAGACCCAGGGGAGTTCCAGGCTCCGGGTGTCTGCCTGTCCCAGCACTGGTCATTGTGGTCACCTAGGGAGTGAACCAACAGATCTTTCTCTCTCTCTTTCTCTCTCTCTCTCTATCTCTCCCCATCTCTCCATTTTTCTCTGTAACCCTGCCTTTCAAATAAATAAATCTTTAAAATAAAAAGAAAATGGTTATAATTACAAACTTAATGTTATCGTACTTATACATCATACACCAAAAGAAGGTGTTAACTGTGCAAGGTAAAATTTTCAAAAAAGCACAAGTCAAATGTGTAACTGGGCTAATCTGCTAATTTTATTCTAATAAATGCATGTAATTTGGGATCTGTTAATTCTGTTGTAATTCACATCTAGTTGGTCAGCCTTTAACAACCAGCAAGTATTGCATTAGTAAGAAACTATGTATAAATCACAAGACAGATATCTTAAGAATTTTTTGTTGAGTTATCTTTTGAGAGAGAGAAAGAGGGAGGAAGGGAGGAGAGTGAGAGAGAAAAAGAAGGGTTTGTAGGAACAAAATTTAGCAGCAGATGAAACTAAAGCAAAAATGATTATTCACATTTGGTTTGACAATCCCAGTTGGTTCCTGGGTGAATTTCATTCTATTTTGCTTGACATCAAGATTTCGATGTACATGGCTCATTAGTGCTTGTAGGCACTTCTATAATGGCAAAAATTTATTACACTTTCAGGTGACAGAGGCTGTCCTTTGAAGAATTGCTTTCTGACCTCCTCCTCTTTCAACCCACAGCACCTGCCGAATGAAGTGGCCTGCTCTCTTTTTCTGTCCCCATTTAGACACTGGAAGTTTTTGTGTGCAGAAGGAGAGCAGGGCTGAAAAGCTTTGGCAGGAAGGTTTTTGCAGCAGGCTGCCTGTCGAACTGCATGGATCAACAGTTTCTCAATTAGAAGAAGATAGACGAGAAGATAAAGTATTCGGTGACTGCAAAGCTTCAAGCAGCAGCTGAGGAAGATTTTGAGAACATCTGGTCGGAATCTATTTCTTTTTAGGTAAGCATTCCTTTTTTACAACCAGCATACATAAAGCATGAAATTGGCTTACCCCACCTCCTCCTAACAAGAAAGAAGCTCGTTGGATTTATTACTCCTTTGATGCGAGTCTCGAGGGAGACTCGCATGGCATGTGGCAAGCCCAGTGGAAGTCCTCCCCAGATCTTTTGGACTCCTCTCAGAGAGAACATTTGTCTGGTGTATCAAGCTCATTTTTAAGAGCCTATCTAAGATGACAGTTTAAAAAGATCATTTACAAATATGGATCCAATTCAGGATGTTTCCAGTTTTTGTGCCATAAAATTTACGCCTGAGAAGGGATGTTATTGACACAAAAATTCTCCTGCTCTTAATTTTTAAAAATTGATTATTTTGTATCTTGCTCATTCTCTTCTTTAGCTTTTTAGAAAATTTCCTTCATTTTGTGTAATATTTGCAGAATTAATTGTTTTTGTCCATATCTGGCATCATCTGTGTGTTCATAGCATCGCAATGCCACCAAGCCCATGATTCATGCTACTCCCCTGTTTTACACATGTAGCAAAACCAACCAACCAAACCAGGAATAATAAAATTGCATGCGAAAGAGCAGATGAATTCAAATAAAGGTTCTGTAGTTCATGGAAAATTTAAATGCTTACACTGGAAAAGTTTATTTTATTTCGTGATGACTGCTTGCATGGCATTATGTTCATATTATCACCCATATTAGAATAATTTGAAATCTACCTCACTTTATGAAATATACACTAGTCATAATTAGCCTGTCACATCCAAAGTGCTTTAAATGTTTATAGTAAAATGTACTTTCGAACTAATGTACATAAAAAGACATTTTTCTAACTGGTGGTTTTTAGCGCATTGATGCACTTCCCATGTAGCTAAACTGTTCTTTATTAAACAACCACATAATCAGACAATTTACATACATCCCTGTATTTTTCCATTATTCTTTAGCTCTTAAAATAGTTCTGAGTTTCAGCTGGGGCTCTTACATAAAATGTATATTTATAATAAATATGGTCTATTGTTTATGTGAGACTTTCTGTAATATAAAAAAGGAAAATGCTTAGAAACTTTGTATATTCCCAGATGGAAAGACATTAGTGGAAGATACAGTCCTGAGAGCCAAGGAAGACTTGGCAAATCACAGGAAATTTCCAACAAAAATTTCATCTACACCAACATGTATAGGTGTACTGAACATTTTCATCAAAACAATAAAATCAAACTGTATCATAATAAGTTGGAGTGTTTAGATTGCATTCAAAAAGATGCACTAGGATTTGAATCAAAGGAGAATTAGTCTTTTCAGCCAGCTATGGCTGTACTTATACCTAGAAGGGGAGAAAAACAGTCCCACCCCATGACTCAGTGCCCTCAGTTCAGAAACTACCATGATTGTAAACTACCAGTTCCTTTTCCTCTTTTTCACCCCCACAGTGCCCTGCCTGCCTTTGGTCACTTCTCTGTTCATTAGCACCTCACTCAAAGAGCAGCAGAGAGGAAAAAGAAGAAGAGGTGAAATTAAGCAACCAACTTGTTAACAAAGGTGGCAAAGAGGTTTAGAAGTTAGAAGTGAGTTAAAATTAGATCCTAAAGTTATCAATGCTCTGTTCTCATCAGAACTAATTAAGAGTTAGCCAAGTGACAAAGGATCTCTAACCACTGTCACCAGCTCTACAGTCTGTCCTTGGAGAAGGCCTGGTTCATGTGTAATTGGCATTTAGAACAGGATATCAGAATGAACAAAAGTGTTCAAATAACGATTTCCATCGTGCAAATAGCTGTAGATTCTGTTTGTTAAAGATGTTTGTCAAAAGATAAAGGTATCACCTGGTAATGTATTCATGATTTTTTTCACTTTAAATTAAACTTCAATAAAAAGCAAAAGCAAAAAAAAGCCTTTATGTCCAACAGAAATAAACAGTGCAGAATAGCATGAAAGCCAAACTGAAAATCAAGAAAGGCGAAGTCATAGAATGCTTAATTCAGGAGTGGTGTGCACGGTTCTATGTCATCTCCATTTATTGTTGTTGTGATTTCTAGAAAAATTGGAAAAGTTTGCTCCCCAGTCTTTCCTGTCAATGTCCAATTGCTTCTAGTGACAGAAGCAGCAGAAAGAACTGTTAGGGGGAACAAAGCCTTAGAGGACTGAAACTCAGAGCCAGATGGTAAATTCAACTATGAAGGGCAAGAAGGAACCCCAAAGACTTTTTTGGGAAAGATAATTTTGGGGCTCCTAGGACTGAGACAATCACATGGCACCGCTCTAAGTAATGAGCCCTTGAAGAGCCACTTTTGATAAGTTTAGGAATCCAAGTTGTCCCTCTGCAGAGTGATTCATTTTCTGCAATCCTAACCTGCAGATTATGGCTCCGAGCCTGGGCTGTCCTTGTTGGAGGGCACGATGCATCATAGATTTTTATTTTCATGAAACGGACTCCAGAGGTTTGTGGCCTTTCAGACAGCAGCTGGCGCCGAGCAGAGGCACAGCCTCGGGCCGGGGCTCCTGGCGACCGCGCCGCGCTTGGCTGTGCGTCCCGGGCAGCGCTGGCCAGCGCCACAGCCGGAGTTCCCGCTCCGAGCAGACGCTGGTCCCTTCTGGAAGGGCCACGGGGGGAGGGGAGGGCTCGCAACTGGCTGCCTCCGTACACTTAGGGAAAAGGAGCTGCTGGCTTGAAGGAGAGGAGGGGGTAGGTTTGTAAAAGCGTTGGCTCCTCGCAGCAACTCTGGTGCCCGCAGGGAGTGAGATGGTGGCCAACAAAAACGAAGGGAGATTATCCCATTTTGGGTAACGAGGATTTCGGGATGAGCCGGCGATGTGTCCTGCAACTGTCGATCTGGCAGGAGATTTGACTGAATCAGCTGCCGTTTGGTGCTCACTTCAAACACCTCTCGCCCAGCCTGGGTCCGTGCGACTCCCCAGACCCAGGGTGGGGAGCGAGCGGAGCAAAGGAATCAAAAGTAAGGCTTCTTTGGTCTTTGCTGTGGCAGATGCGCAGCTGGCTGGGCTCTGAGCAGGTTGGTGCAGGAGGGGGGTAAGCCAGAGCTGCTTCTCCCCGTTGGCGGGGTTTGGGGTGTGAGTGGGGAGGATGGGAGAAGTGGGGAGGATGGGGGTGGGGAGAAAGAGGTGGGGGGCAGACTTGGGCGGAGTAGTGAGCGAAGCCCCCTGTTTTGCGTGCCAGCCGCCTCCCCAGCGCCGGCGCCCGCGTGGGGAGGAGGGGGCGAGGCGGGCGCGGAGGGTGGGGGGACTCCCAGCACCGCGTCGAGCCCGCGGCGGCTGCGGGGCTGTCTCTTTAAGCGCTCCGGAGGGGCCGGGGCGGGAGGGCGGAGAGCGCGTTTCCATGGCACCGGGGCTGCGGGGGCTGCGCGGGCCCGCCCGGCCGAATAGATCGCTGGGCTCGGGGCGCTCCCAGCGGAGCCAGTGCGCGCAGCTCGCCGGCCGCCGCGCTTCGGGCGCTCGTGCGGCCGCTCCTTCCGCACTTCCAGTAGCTCGTGGCGCCCGCGGTGCGGCCGCGCTGCAGCCGCGCCCTCCTCAGCGAGACACGCCTCGCCGGCCCCGCGAGCCCCGCGCACCAACTTCTGCCCCGCGAGCCCAACTTCTGCGTGCCGGGGTCGGACTTGCGGATCCCCAGCGGCGCGCAGTCGGGACGGCAGCGGGAGCGGGCGGCCTAGCCAAGATGACTTTGCGCCTGTGGCTCTGGTGCTTCTGCGCTTGGGTGGCCGCCGGCTGGCCGCGGGGAAGCAGCCTTCAGCTCCGCCCGGGCATGTAAGTGGCGCCCGCGTACCCCGGAACGCGTGCCCAGGGCGGGCGCCCCGCTCCGACCCGCCGCCGAGACCGCGGCCGGACCCGTCCCCTCTGGGCAGGGGTGGAGGGATGAGACCGGGCGCGCAGTGCGCCTGGCCCGGAGGGAGCGCGGCGCGAACGCGGTCACCTGCGCGTCCTCAGGGAGCGCCAGCCCAGAGCCGACTCCGTGGCCGGGGCCGTGTGCCTTCCACCTGATACTTTTATGGCGACGGGCAGGTTCTTCCCCCAAGTTTGAGTGTGTGTGTTGCGCGCGCGCGTGTGATGGGTGTGTGTGTGTGAGAGAGAGAGAGAGGGAATTTTCTGCTTAAAAGAGTCATCGACAATGACAAGTGCCACTTTCTGAAAGGGTTTGCATGCAATCCCGTCGAACACGGAGTTTCTTCAGTTTTTTCTTTAGAAGACGCAGGGGAGGAGTGGATAATTCCACAGGTTTGGTGAGAGATGCCAAGCGAGGCGCGCTGAAGGGTTAGGGCAAGGACCCGAAGGCGCCCTCTGAGGATGGGGCGCAGGCTCCTCTCCAGGTTAGGGATGGCCCTAGCTAGGCGACCTTCTATCTCGGTCACTGTGTCAAGCGCAGCCTGGAGCTCTCGGCGAGTCTTTACAAACTGCTCCATCTCCGTGACTGGCTGCCGAAGTTTTCAGCGAATTCTGTAGCATCAGCGGGATTGTCATCGAACCGCCTCCGAGAAGCCTTATCCAATTCTGCTACTCGCTTCTGTTCTTGAGCGGTTATGAATAGACACCAGTCTTTTGAACGTCTGAACATTTTTTTTTTTTGCTACTTTGCTACTTCCTTGCTTCATCCTCGCTTTTCTGAAGTGTGAATATTTTATAGTGGAAAAATGGCTTAGATAAGTACACAAAGCCATCTGAATCTTTCCTGAGCTTTACTTTTTCTTGTAAGAAAAATACTATTTTTGGGTTCGCCGTACATTTCTATATTTCATCCCTCTCATGTGAGATTCAGTTTGCCACCTGGTTACTGCAAAGCGGCTAACTGTAGATCTTGAGGCATGGTCAGGGTGTTGGTGGCAATGCAGAATTTTTTTTTTGCCTGCATGATTTTTAAACATATTTGGCAGAAATGCAAGGAGTTTCTGGACATGTGATTTCTCTTGAATTGATGTGTCTTGTTTATTTGCAAGAGATTGATTTAGGCTTTAACTCCTCAATTTTTCTCAGAAAACATCTCACATTAGCCTGTGCATGCATAAGCCTTCACTTAGAATTGCTTTTTTAGCAAGCTTGCCCAGTAGCCACACTCTTACCTTTACAAGTGCCCTTATTAAAGTGGATCTGAGATTGCCCTCTTAGGTAGCCACAGAATCAGCCATGCACTCTGAGACTGTATAATCCCTTTGAGGAGGCACTAAGAAATACCAGAGATACACCACTTTTTACATTACTCAACAATTTTACCTCATGTTTCAATATTGACTCTTTTATTGGAAAGGCTTTAGGGATGACATTGCATTTTTTCTTTTTTCCGGGAGGCTGCTACTGCAGCTCATTTATTTATCAGGTGAGATGAGACTAGATATTAAAACAGTATACATTCTTGGGTGTTTAATAGAGGTGTTTTTTCCTGGGAGTAATTGAGATCACTCTGATAACTGCTAGTGCTTCCTAGAATCTGGATGGGAAAAATTCAGTCTAATTTGTATTTAGTATTCGCTAGTATTAGCGTTAATGATGGTATCTTCATCAGGAACACTCTTGGGGTTTAGAGCTAGATTTCTGGAGGTGCCTTTGCAGTTGTTAGTGTGGAATGCAGCGATGGACACCACTTGGCTTCCATAACCTGTCCACTTATTAAAGAGAATTCTGAGATTCTTATTGACCTCCGAAGTCCATTATCAGTGAGAACAGGCTTCTAATGAGGTGAAGACCACTAATGAGAATGCATCCTCTTACTGACTGGCACTTATAGGTCATTAACACAGATAAGAGTTTTATGGAGCTGATTTCGTATCTGAGTAGATTTTGGAGTTGGGGTGACAATTCAAAGTAGGAAATGATTGTTCAGCTAACTGCTAGTCACTCTAAATTTAATACACTGCATTTATGGTGCATTCCTAGAAGAAAAGCTCATTTTCAAAGGAAGTTTTATTCAGGAAGCAAAGGATGTATGGCTTATGGATATTCCAACGCTAATTACAGTTGATCTGCCTGATGGCCTTGTCTTATCACATATAGGAAATTTCAGTTACCTAGAGTTAGGCAGATAAATAAAATCAGTACTTCATAAAGAATACCTAAGTATGAACCACATAGACAGCATTAAAAATCATAGATAATAATTAATGCATTCAAATTCTTACTTGGATGCTACGCAAATTTCTAGCTAAATTACATGTATTATTTCATTTAATCCTGGAAATAGCTCTCTTTGAGGTAGGCATTGTTATTCATTTTAAGATGAAGAAAGCGACACGTGTAAGGTTAAATTCAAACTTCAAGAATTCAGAAGATTGAACCCTGGAAGTTTGATTTCAGAGCTGGAGTTCTTAACATATATGATCCATTAAAGAACACCCAGACGTAGCCTCTTATTCTAAATTCTTTTAATCACTTCCATCTGTTCTCAGTGGGAATAAGACTGGAAGCTAGTGGATTTTGAGAAATCTCTGTGGCCTTTTTTGATGGTTGCAGTAACTATAGGTTTCCACTGACATTCGGTGGTTTTGTGGCAGAAAGTTGGGATGCTAATTGTCTTGGCAATGGGTAGGACAATTAGCATACAAGGAAGATTTGATTTCTCTCCTCCTTACAGAGCCTCTTCATAAGAAATTCCTCAGCTTTCTCATGGCTGCAGGTACTTAATTAACAAAATGATGGGCTAGGCTTAAGTGGGAACTGTGTGGTGAAAGGTAGCTTTTGCAAGTGCATTATGAATTGGACAGTTGTAACTGGTGATGGCATTTTGATAAAGGGATATTGAAGAGTTTACTTATGTTAATGGTACTCTGGAAAGATTTTCTAAAGGATTAAATGGGAGGAAGTAAACTCTCCTCTAGGTCTTTCAGACATCAAAGGAAAATGACAGGCTGTAATGCATTCTATTAAAATTTATCCTTTGTGGTACACCTTTGTAAACACTTGCATAATTGTTTTAAACAACATGATGAAAACTAGTAAAAAGAGAAATGTTGTAGATATCATGTGATGCAGAAATGAATAAAGGCAAATCTAGGAAGCTCTGAAGATTTCTCTGACACTTGGGGGAATTTTTAAAGAGATGTGGCTACTTTGTGCCTGCACAGCCTCCTGAACCCTGGAGGACATTTCAGAACCCATCCCATAAAGCTGATGTCTGATGTGGGTAGTTTTGACTTAGAAATCCAAAACATGCCTTGCGTGATGTTGTTCATCCACTAAGCATAAAGAACTTGGTTTCACCTCATCCTCCATAGCTAATATGGACAGTTGAGTCAGAGTAGGAGTGGTAGAGGTTTAGATTTTATGAGGAATCAATGGATTTAGAAACAGCAAGACAAAAACTCTGTAAGTAATCTGGAATACTGTAGGGGAGCTCTGAATAGTTGTCTACATAGTGACGAAGTGGTCTCTTGTCTGACATACCTTGCCAGGATTTGTGTATGTACTTATTGTTAGTTTTAAATTTTTGTTTATTGATTTTTTTTCTTGTGATCAAGCCTAAAATTGAAGTGTCTTAGTTTGGGCTACCAGAACAAAATACATAAACTCTGAATGGTTTATCAACAGCAAACCTTTACCTCTCACAGTTCTGGAGGCTGGGTAGGCCAGTCTGGTAGGATCCTTGTCTGTCCTGGTTCACGGTTAGCTGTGTCCTCACTTGTTGGAAGGGAAAAATGAATTCCCATAGGCCTATTTTATAGGGGCATTAGTCCTATTATTGAGGGCGTCACCCTCATGACTTAAACACCTCCCAAATGTCCCATCTCCTAACACTACACCGTGGGGGTTAGGCTGCAACTCCTGAAATTTTGGGGGGAAACATTCAGCCATTGCATAAGTGAACTAGAAACATCCAGGGCTAATAACATTCCACTTTAAAACTTAATTTTTATATGAGAGAGAAAGAGAATTTCCATCTACTAGTTCACTCCCTTCACTCCCCAAATGGCCACAGTTGGTGCTGTGCGGTGACTGTTCCGACACCGCCTGAGTATTAGGCAGGCTGCCCGCAGCTTGCCTAGACCGAGGAGGGGAAGTGCGCCACCCGCCACTGAGCCTTCCCCAAACCCGGGGGACAATCAGGCGCGGTGTGGAGCCCAGTCAAAGCAGGGTCTCACTTTATTGTAAAAGGGAGGTGTATATATAGGTGAGGTACAGAGCGGACGGTACGGAGCAGATGAGCGGATGCGGGCGAGGGGTGGGGTGTTGTGATGCAAAAGGATCCTAGCCACTCCTATTATACCACCTTAAAGATCCTTAGGCCGAAGTGCCCTGGGGCTGGGGTGTTTGCTATCAGGGATTTGAAACTTACAGACAGGTTTTCAAATTCAAGGCAGGCTCAGGAAGTTTCCCCTAGGCCTCTCCGGATTCAGCCTCCCCCACAGTGCTGGGCCAGGATGAAGTCAGGATCCCAAAACTCAATCCTGGTTTTCCACATGGGTGGCATGGACCCAACTATGTGAACCAGGGTGAACATTGTCAGGAAGCTAGAATCAGGATTGGAGCTGGGAGTCAAACCCAGGCCCTCCAAAATGTGATGCCGCATCCCGAGCTGTGTGTTAATTACTGTGCCAAGTGCCTACCCCAACATTCCACAGTTAAGCACAATCAGGGGTATGCCATTTATTTATTAGTGTTTATTAGATCAAGAGGATTTTCTTGCTTCTGAAATCTACCATTTTAAAGGAGTGTAACATGCAATGAGGAGGTTGTACATACTCTCTATGGATGAAATGCTGCTTTATGCCATTGGTAATTATTCAAGACTTTAATTCTAACAACAACTGTATGAAGTTAATAACCCTACTATCTCCTTTTTCCAGGTACATATTCTGAGGCACAGAGAGGTTACATAACTTGCCTACAGTTTCAGAACTGAGAAATTTGAGAGTCCTGTTCAAAATCACCTTAGTCTGTGGTCTGCCCTGGATGTCTTCTTCCGCCACTCTCAGACCATATGCCCCTCTGATCTTTGTACTTAGTCTGGATCCATTTCCTTATATTTGGTGATTGCTGCTCTTTCTCCTGCTTCCCCAAATAGATCCAATCCACTGCCCTGTTGGTTTCAGCTGTCAACTCAAATCTGTATTTTGTTAATGGAATTGAAATTATATTATATGAATTTTCCCAATGTCTCAATCCTGTGCTTTATCATTTTTTCCATGTCTTTAATTCTCTTCTTGCTTCTGTGTCTCATGGGAATATCTTTCTCATTTCTGTTTTAAGGAGTGAAAAACCCTTTCCCTGTATGCTTTGTATCATCTTTTAAATATTTTTCTCTATCAGTTGTTTCTTTTCTTCTTTTTTCTTTCTTTTCCCTTTCCCTTTCCTTTCCCCTTCCTCTTTCCTTCTTCCTCTCCCTCTGCTCTGCTCTCCTTTCCTTTTCCTTTTTTCCTTCCTTAACTTTTTCCTTTCCGTAGCTTTATTATTCCTTTTTTCCTTTTCTCCCAAATGTAACTGACTCTGCCTTTCCAGGAGTCTCTGTGGTGTATGTCTATAGTACATCTTAGCTATGCACAGATCTGTCTTGACCTTGCTGCTTCTCCTCTCCTTCTACAGTTTGTCAAGAATGACTTATTGATGCTACTTCCTTTCGTGTCATTAATCATTGAACCCATGGCAATACGGTCCCTGGTGGTAAACTTTCTTCACAGAAACTAACTTCTTTTAACAACTTTCCCTACCCTCATTTTCCTATAGCACTTGACATTACTGGCTATTCTTATTTTCCACACCTTTCCTTAGTATGCTTAGTATCATCCATAGTTCTCTTCCTTCTTCACTGGTTCCTACCCCCTTCTCCTACCAGCTGTCTTCCTCATTTCTTTACTTATTTATGAGATTTTCTTTCTCTCTTTTTTTGTTCCACTGGGTTCCATCACATGCTATATTACTATGGGACCCGATCTTTATATCCAGACCCAGGCTCTTTGGAGCTACAGCCTTGCATCTCCAACTTTTGATTTTTCACTTCTATGAGTCTCAGACTCAGAGGCCTATTGGCTATCTTTAGTAATCATTATCTCCTTCTACATCTACTTCTCAGGAAGTATACCTATCTCCCCCCCTTGTCCTATTTGAAGTCTATAACTGACACTTTTCTCTAGTTTACCTACTAATTAGAGTATGATCTTTAGGTAACATGATGGTAAAAAGCCTTTGTATATTATATGATCAGCTGGATAAATATAGGAGAATATTCGTATTCTTATCTTTTGCCAAATCCTATAAACACCAGCTATGAAACACCTCTTGAATTAGTTCATCTTTATGTTGGCAGCACTTTAAATCCAGTGACTTTTTTATTCATAGACTATTACAGTGATTTCTTGGTTCATCTTTTCTTTCATATCCTCCCCAGTCTATATATTTATATTATACATACCATTTAATTTTTGCAAGGTTTGTTTCTAAAACAAATATGCAGTAACATGAATTCCTTTCTCAAAAACTCTGGTTATCCATGGAATAAAGTTGAAGCGTCAGGATATTATTTAAATAGCACTTATTATATCCCAGGAGCTATTTAAGCACTTTACATATTTTAACTCATTAATCCTCACAAAAGCCATCTTCCAGTCACTTTCCAAGGTGCACTAGCAGGAAGCTGGGTTGGAAGTAGAGAAGCTGGGACTCAAACCAGTACCTGTGTGGGATTCTGGCTCTGCAGGTGGGGGGCTTAACCTCCTACAACACAGTGCCAACTTCTATTTTGTTTTTTAAGTTTCCTTTTAGCTCCCCTTTCCTAGTTAAGACCTGGGAAGTGACAAAGATTTTTATTATACTTAGAAGACAGCTGCTGGTGGAAGACAAGAGATTCCCGGGCTGAAGATGAATGCCTTTGTCAGTCCTTTAGTCCATAGCAGACAGTGTGAACTTTCTGTTTACCTCAGCTTCCCTTGCTCCTTGCTTTCCCCTAAATTGCACAGAGGAAGTGAAGAGTGGCCCAAATGGGTCCTGCGCACACAGTAAGCTGGTTTCACAGCTGAGGAACCCAGAGCGTACACAGCCTTCAATCTTACATGGAGCCTGCTAGCAAACCTGCATTTTTGCCCTTAGAGGTAGAATCATCCTTGTCATCCTGCTCAGGAAACAACTCTGCCCTCAGCCCTGGAAGGAGATACTTTCTCCATCTTCCATGGCTCTTTGTCACACCAACTTCCTTCTGGAAGAAATCTGTCATGGTTCTTCATAAGACTTGCAGAGAGGCAGGAGACCCTGAGGAATTGCCTCCCAATATCCCTGACATTTTCCTGTCCAATTTTAGCAGCACAGTTTTTGCTAAGGCTGAAATCTAGTTTTGTTCTCTTTTGTTGAACCTGGTACAGAGTTTTCCAATATTTTTTAAATGGTAGGAGCATGTTGGAATAGAGGAACACAGATTTAGTGAGCTTACCAAAGGGCCTGTATTCAAGACCCAAGTATCTCTTTTCTCCACTGACACTGAAATTGAATCAGTTACCCAGTTGCTTAATACACAGTGGATTAATTTTCTTGTTACTTCATTTTAATAATGTTTTTTCAGTGCAAGGTACTTTGTTAGGTGTTGGGCATACCCAAGAGGGTAAGGTGCTGCTCTTTAAGCAATTCGTAGACATATGGGGAATTCACAAACAGACCAGGTCATATCTGTATTAGTCAGTTCATTACTGTAACAAAATACCTGAGGCTGAGTAACTTCACAAACAAAACAGCCTTATTTTTGCTCAAAGTCTGGCCACATCTGATGATGGCCCTTTTATTGGCAATATTATGAACATTGTATAAGGCATCACATGGAAATGTAGGAAGTGTGTACATGGCCTTCTGGTCTCTCTCTCCCTCTTATAAAGCTGCCAAAATCGATCTTGGGGCCTCCACGCAAGGACCTTCTCTGATCCTAATCAACTCCAAAAGGCCCCACCTCTGAGTATCATAATTGGATTGAATTTCCACCCTCTCACAATGAGGGTTAAATTTCAACATGAAGCCTTGGGAGCAGGGGTAGAAACGTAACCCAATTTTGTGGGAGGGGTGGGAAGGGGCACAGGGAAAAGAACACAGAACCACGCAGTAGGTTTTCTTTTCTTTTTTTTTAAACATATTTTATTTATCTGAGAGGTATAGACAGCGACAGGGAGAGACAGAGACAAAGGTCTTCCTTCTCCCCAAATGGCCGCAACAGCTGGATCTGTGCCCATCTGAAGCCAGGAGCCAGGTGCTTTTTCCCGGTCTTCCATATGGGTGTAGGGGCCCAAGGACTTGGACCATCTTCTACTGTTTTCCCAGGCTACAGCAGAGAGCTGGATTGGAAGAGAGTAGCCGGGACTAGAACCCTGTGCCTATATGGGATGCTGGCGCCGCAGGTGGAGGATTAACCTAGTGTGCCATGTGACAGCCCCACAGTAGGTTTTCAAGAGTGTTTATCTTAAGCTGATTAACTGAGTAGAGTTTATATGGAAGATAAAGGTAATGATAGTGGTGTTAGTTTTAAGTTGATGAGAAAAGTGTGTGCAAGAAGGAGGCAAGATCTTCCCATTTAAGAAAACCATAAAGCATTTTTGTTACAGTATGTCTGAGGAAGGGATGTGTTTGAGGCTGAAGTAAAAGCTGAATCTAGAGCAGTTGAGAAGGGACAGTTCGGGAAGGAATTTTGTATATAAAGTGGAAAACTTTCGACTTTGCAATGGAACCATTGGGAAAACGGGAAGAGGCTGACTCAAAGCAGCAGAATAACCTACCCAGATCTGTGTCTTTGAGTCAAGAATGGTCTGGAAGGGGATGAAGCCAGAGGCAGGAAGGGGATGCAGTCGAGAAGTTCTGTCAGTAGTCCAAGGAGAAGTAGAGTGAGCTTCTTGAACAAAGAATGAGTTCAACATTGACCTCGTGAGCATTAATGTGTTGTGTGATCTCAGTTGGAGACGTGCTAGGTTCTGAAGCTCAGGAGAGTGGTCTGGGCTTGAGCTATATTTGGATATTCAAATAGTGGGAATCAAGTGTATATGAAAAGAAGAAAAGGTTAGTGAGGAAGGAAAACTGGAAATTATATGAGAGGAGGACAGGGGAGGAAGGACCTAAGGAGGTGATTAGTGTTGGCTGCAAGGAAGTTAACTAAAGTAGGAACTTGTCAAGTAGACAGTGCCACTGTTGAAAAAGCAACCAACTTGGAACTGCCTAGACAGACTTAATGGAAAAAATATTGTACTAGTTGAACACTTAACTCTCACAGCTGTACTTTTGCTCATGGTGTCAAGTGGAAATTCCTGTAAAGTGGCCTCATATGTTGACTGGCTGCATTTTTGCTTGACTAAACATTTACTCTGTGTGTGCCATCATTCTCATCCTTGCCATTTCCGTGGCCAGAATAGACAGTAGAAAGAACTTCCTGAATATTATTCCAGCAGAAAAAATTCTAGATGGGGCACAATTCAGGATCCACGTATAAACATCAGGGCATTTTCCTTAGTTCTTCAGCTATTGTAGAGAGGGTAAAATAGAGTTTCTACCTGCAAGGAGCTTATCATCAGTTATTGTGTTTGTTGTAGGATAGTCACATCTTGTAAACGAGTTAGACTAAAGTGATACTGTCATTAAAAAAAGGAGAAATCGAATTCATGGGAGGAAATAATGTTTAATGGGAGTGGAGGCTTTAGAGTGTGTGGAAGGACTGGGAACAGAGGAGCAGTCATTATGAGGATAGGGTAGACTGTCTCCTGGGGATGATGGACGCTGCAGATCACTGGCGTCGCCATCACTGTGCCCCGCACATGTGCATCTTTACCCTTGATGCGATATCCTAGCGTTCTTGTATCACTGCACACTTTACTGCCATGAGGCCTTTGCTCTCAGTATATTCTCTTCTCCTCTGTCTCTTCCAGGCCAATCTTTTTGGCTCAGCACAAAAGTCACCTATTCCACAAGTACTTCTAGGTCCCTTAGAGAGGATTAATTGCATGTTTGTCAGTCTTAACAATCTAAACTGGCATTTTTATTTGACATAGGTATCTGGAGATTTCTAGTTTCTTTAAAGAAATATATTTGATAAGCATGTGATAACAATGAGGGAGTGTTTGGAATTAGTGAAGACATTTCCAGATGACACTTTATAAAGTCAGCTCCTTTTATATAAATTATGTGAGTTGTCAACTTGTGATCTGGAAAATGTTTTCTGTCACTCTTCAGTGGACGGTTTTCTGTGGTGTTTAGTGTTCCTCCTTACTGATATGGCTAATTGAGAATTGACAGTAATTCTAAGCTTTAGTGGGTTTTGCTCATGAGGGAACAGGCAATCCCAGGAGACTTGAGGCTTGGCTTCTTTGAATTATGAGAAAACTAATTTTTCATGGTGTAGTGTAGTGGATGCAAACCAGGAGAAAAATCTGCCTAACTCTGAATAGTTCTTCATTTCAGGAGCTCAGAGCACTAATATCTAGTTGCAAGACCTGCAGACTTGTGTTACACTGTGAAGGGTTTATTTTATAAACAAAAGTATGTGAGGCTTTAATGTACAGCATGGTGACTAGGTATGTATGTAACAGTATTTTATTATGTACTTGACATTTTCTGAGAGTAGATCTTGGAAATTTCCACCAAATACTCATTTCACAGTCTTATGTTTATCAAAATTTATTTAGGCCAGTGCTGTGGCTCAATAGGCTAATCCTCCACCTTATGGCGCCTTCACACTGGGTTCTAGTCCCAGTTGGGGCACCAGATTCTGTCCCGGTTGCCCCTCTTCCAGTCCAGCTCTCTGCTGTGGCCCGGGAGTGCAGTGGAGGATGGCCCAAGTGCTTGGGCCCTGCACCCACATGGGAGACCAGGAAAAGCACCTGGCTCCTGCCATTGGATCAGCAGGGTGCGCTGGCCGCAGCGTGCCAGCCTCGGCGGCCATTGGAAGGTGAACCAACGGCAAAAGGAAGACCTTTCTCTTTGTCTCTCTCTCTCTCTCTCACTGTCCACTCTGCCTGTCAAAAAATTTTTATTTAAATTTATATAATTTAAATGTATATAATCTTATTTGTCAATTGTATTTCAGTAAAACTGGAAAAATATGTGTAATAATAAAATAATAGTCAAATTATATTGCTTCTTTATTTATTATGGAGTTTAGGCAAATTTTGGCTATCCCAGTTTACAAAGTCCAAAAGATAAGAAAACAGTTCTCAGCATGAATAAACTGGGAATTCATCTTAACATAAAAAATTTATTTTCCAACGCATTTCACGGTTTACTCATGCTGAGAACCACTTCTTATCTTTTGAACTTTTGAACTCTCTGTGTATCAGGATGAGCAAAAATGAACATAGGCTTCTTTTAAATGTACCAGAATATTACATGTAAAATAAAACAAGTATAAACTCTAGACACAGCAATACACATTGGCCAGTTATGTGATAACAGAATAGTATTTGTATTGGGCTCCAGGCATATATATGCAATACTGAAATGAGTTTTTATATAGGGAATATCATAGGCACCAGTCATTGAAAGTTATGCTTTACATCTCTTGCAAGCAAATCTTCCTTGAAGTCAACTGACAGAAACAAGTCTAGGGCAGGAAACAACTCAGTCAGCATTCTCCTTTCATAAATCTATTTACAGTAGAAGCTCCATTAACATTTTAATTGTTTCACAGTGAAAGTTGCTCTCAGTGCCACTCTTAAAGGACTCAAGTTCATTAAAATTTAAGGGACCAGAGAGTTCATATTATATTCTAATGACCTGGTGAGGGTTGTAAAGGCTCTAAATGTTTTTTTCTCCTTTCTTTCTTTATTTCTTTTTTTTTTTTTTTTTTGGTTCATTGAGCCACTGAGGGATTCTTAGTAACTGAATATGCTTGAAGATGGGCTGTTGCCCTGCCCCCCTTCTAACGTATCAGAAAGCTGTCTCCCTTTTCTCTTTTATCTGAATGTGAGGGTCTGTTAAAGTCTCCTTCGACACTTCCTTATTATTTCTACAGCTAGATTCCAATTTTATTAATGACAAAGTATGAGACCAATAATTATTAAATTACAATTAGTCACTGACAATCTACTTTCGATCTGTGTTTCTTTACTCTCATGTATTAACTTCTACCCCAATAAAAAACATCTGCGCCAAGCACAAGTTAATCAGAAGCTTTGGGAGCTCTTGTTCTGGTTGGGCTACAGTTTAGCTGGTGAGGTGATGACACCCTCTGCTGTCTAGTTGTTCCTTGGGTTATGTACCACAGTATTGTTTTGGTTCAAAGATGCATGTAGATCCAGGGCCAACTAGCCTTAAAATATGTCCCTAATTATATTTTATTTGAGTACTCAACATCAGTTACTTAAATTTTGGGGAATATCTGTTCAAGATAGTAGTTGTTTTGATTAGGTCCAGTTTATGTTAAGCCTCCATGATAATAGTTGAAAGATCTTTTTTCTTTAAAGAACATTTCGCATTGATAATAAAGAAGCTCTATCACATGATTAGAGGAGAAAAATATTTGGTTTTCTATGGAAAAATTGAGGTGGAGAGAGCTGAAGACTAACAATTGACCCAAACACCTTACACCATCAAAGTAAATTAAAAGCTAATAAGACTCAAGATTGCTCACTACTAATTGTTATTTGGGGGCTATGAAACTATTTTTAATCCCAGCATTTGGGATTAGATAAGATACAGATTACACAAAAATACATGGGAAGTATGTGTTCACTTGCCCTTTTTAAATTATAATTATTTTTTGCATTTACAAACCTGAAGAGTGAGGTGAAATATGTTTGGTTGTCAGTTTCTGGAGATGTTCCCTGTGGATCTGCCCACAGGGTACATTCAGCTTCCAGGTGCTCACTTTGCCTTTAAGAAAAATGTGGCTTTGTACTTATGGCCAGGCTTTGGTCGCTGGTTGCAAATACCGATAAGAGCAGATTGGAGGGTGTCTTACACCAAGGTGGTGGTTTAACAGGCCAAATCTGCACTAAAGGCTCTTGAAGTTTTTTTTTTTTTTTCTGTTGTTTTGTTTTGTTTGCTTATTTTAGGGGATGCATACTTAAGTTTCGCCATCTTTATATTTTTCCAGTTTTTAATAATATTAAACAGGATAGAGGTGAGCACCGTGGCTCAGTGGGTTAAACTGATGCTTGTAGTGTCCTCATCCCATATTGGAGTGCCTGCTCAAGTTCTGGCTGTTCTGTGTTTCTGATTCAGCATCCCACTAATACACACCTTGGGAGGCAGCAGGTGATGGCCATTCGTGTGGGATACATGGATAAAGTGCCTGGCTCCTGGCCTTGGTCTGGCCCAGCCCCAGCTGTTGCAGGCATTTGGGGATTGAACCAGTGAATGGAAGATATTCTCTCTCTCTCTCTCTCTCTTTCTCTTTCAAATAAATAAATATATCTTTAAAAAAGAACATATATAAAATTGTCCATCTTAATAGTTTTTTTTTTTTTTTTTGACAGGCAGAGTGGACAGTGAGAGAGACAGAGAGAAAGGTCTTCCTTGGCCGTTGATTCACCCTCCAATGGCTGCCACGGCCGGTGTACTGCACTGATCTGAAGCCAGGAGCCTCTCCTGGTCTCCCAAGGGGTACAGGGCCCAAGCACTTGGGCCATCCTCCACTGTACTCCTGGGCCACAGCAGAGAGCTGGCCTGGAAGAGGGGCAACTGGGACAGAATCTGGTTCCCCGACCAGGGCTAGAACCTGGTGTGCCGGCGCCGCAGGTGGAGGATTAGCCTATTGAGCTCCAGCGCAGGCCCATCTTAATAGTTTTTAAGTGCACTGGTCAGGTAGTGTTCACTATATTCACATTGCTTTATTTTAACAGATCTTGTCAACGACTTGTTCATGTTGTAGAACTGAAGCCCATTGAACCACTCCTCATACCCTGCTTCCTCCAGCCTCTAGCAATGACCATTCTCGTTTCCATTTCTGTGAGGTTAGCCACATTAGGTACTACACATACGTGGAATCATGCAGTATTTTTTTCTCCATGATGGGCTTATTTCACTTAGCGTAATGTTCTCAAGGTTCATCCCTATTGTAGCATGTGGTAAGATTTCCTTCAGTCTGGATGATAATCCATTGACTGTAAATACCATATTTTATTTATTCATCTGTTGATGGGCATTTTGCTTGCTTATACTTCTGGGCTTTTATGAATAGCTGTAAACATGGGCATACAGATCTCTTCCAAATCCTACCCTCAATTATTTGAATATATACCCAGAAGTGAGGTTGGAGGATCACAAGGTAGTTGTATTTTTAAATTTTAAGGAAATCTTCACATTGTTTTCCATAATACCTGTACCATTTTATTCTCATGGCAGTACTTGTGCAAGGGTTTGAAATTCTTCACATACTCACAAACACTTATGATTTTTAAACTTTTTTAAATTAGCAAATAAAATGGGATATATTGATGGCATACAACATGATGTTTTGAAACATAGGTTTATTGTTGAATGGCTAAATCAAGCTAATTAACATATGTATTACCTCACATACTTAGCAGTTATTTGTTCACCAGCTCTTTTGGTCTTGCATGTACAAAACACTATATTTCCAGTGGTGACTTTTCTGTGTGGTATTAGCACACATACTGCTGTTTTTATTTCTTAAATTTGTTCTTCTTAAATTTACAAAGAAAGCTGGTTTACCAACAGTACGTGTTCAGTCACAATCCTTTTCCCGTAATTGTTAGATCCTAAAAACTCCAACACTGCAAGAACTTTTCTGTTGTTTTTGTTGTTTACTACAAGCTAGCTGGATAGAAAAAAACTATACCTATTTTACATGAGTCCGATTATAGATTTTACTTATATTTACTGTGAACATCCTTAATTTTTCCATCCAATTTTTCTTTGATTAGGTTGTGTTTCTGTAGATATTTCTGAGCATATATGTACCATATTGCATTTCTAAGACCTGAAAAATTATGAATTCCAAACATTATGACCCCAAGAATTTCTGATAATTCTATCCTGCATTTGTCAAACAATAGTTTGGACTTTTAAAAGTTTACTTCTTTGGGCAGAATTCTTTTATAAAATGAGAAATTGCTTTTAAACAGAGAGCTTCCTACCTATTTTTGTTTAAGTTCTGGGTGTTGGTTGGCATATTGAAGGGAAGGGTCACCTTCATCAATTCTAAAGAAAGAAAAAGCTTTATCATAGTATTAATGGATGCTTTTATCTAAAGTCCCAACATTTTATGACCTGCCCAAGTCAAAAGTTAACCGAAAATAAGTTTTTTTATTTAAAAATATTCCTGTCTTAATAATCATAATGTAGAGATTCAATGGTCTGTAAAAGGCAGTACATGAAGACAAGTTCATTTGTTTTTCTGTTTATACCATTGTTTCTCTGGGAAGAAACAGAACCAGTTGACATCTGTTGGATCGTTGTTGCAGGCAAAATGGCAAGGGCATTCTATATTACTTCACTTATTTCATCTGAACACCAAACACTGTGCCATTGTGCTTTGCCTTTGATACTGAAAAGTTACTATCTAGGGATGAAGGATGAAGCAAAAAACACTTGTCTACAATTAAGATATTTTATTCACTCTGACTTCGTTTTCAGTGCAGTGAGGATGAATCTTGGTGGACTGCATTTGTAGTTACTTTTTATGATGTCTGATTGCTGAGTGCACCTGCCTTTCGAGGGATGAAGTAGTCTGGTTTGGCTCAGGCTGCTGGTTCCCTACTACATTAACAGAAGTGGAGTTTGAAGTCTTTGGCTATCCTCTGTTTCTCAAACTCTCTTATTTCATCTTTTCCTGCATTTCATCCTGTTTGTCTTGTGAAGACTCTATTTTGACCCTAATAAGCTGTGATACTTTCACTTTAGATTGCATTTTTGAAATATGTGTAGTCACTTAGACTCTGGGAAATTGTTAGGTTCCAAGAAAAGTCAACTGAAGTGTCTAATTCACTTTGCCGTGGTCCTTGCATTTCATATTAAACATGCTTATAAATATTCTCCTTTGTATGTGGAATCTTCATGACCACATGTTGCATTATTAATATCCTCCCCATGGATTTGCTTCTTGCTGTGACTACTTCAATTATCTCAAAGTTTAAGCTCTTCATCTGGTGACACAGGTGGGACATTTGTGTTTCTGGTATGACTTCCTTGTATAGATGGAACAGGACTGTTCTGAAGGGAATAGGGGTCCTCTTAAGGTAGGATGGAGTTCTTTGATAGGGAGTTCTGGTCCCTATGGAGAATGACACTTCAAGGCAGCTAAGTACCTGGGAAGAAAAGTTAATTCTAAAAGACCTCAGAAGCCCAGGGAAGGCACTTTTGCATCTGGCAGACTGGCTGAGAATTGAACTTGAAGGAGAGGTAAATATTCTCACAAAGCAAGAGGGTTACACGTGGGGAGGAATGGAAGTGAGGCTTCCTGCCTCTGTTCAGTGTGGCAACAAGAGATAGTAGGGCTTTTGACCTACAGACAAATTAAATGCCACCTGTCAAGAAAGTGAGCTTTATAACTGTGTCTTTGCAATTGTATGAGATGGAAAACACATTTGTGAGGGAGCAGCTAGGAATGGAAAGTCTGAATTAAAATGAATTATTCCTTGAAGGAAAGATAAATGCCCATTCTGATTTAACCTGAGGCTGGCAGTGAATCCATTACCCTAACGTATCATCACTGGCTGTTTCATTGAGTACTTCATTTGCCTACGAAATAAACTTGTTTTCTTTTGAAAACCATCTTTAAAATTTCTGTGTGTTAGCAAAAAAAAAAAAAAAAAAAGGAAATAGCCTAAATGTTCAAGAATGAGAAACAGGTAAATTATGGTATATCTTTACAATAGAACATTTATGCAGCTATTGAAATTATGTTTATAATGAATTTTAATGCCCAATAAAATGCTTATGTTATAATAAGTCAAAGAAAGGCATGATGCAAAAGTCTCTAGCAGCATGATTTTATATATAAATATAAAGACAATAAGCATAAAAATGGGCCAATGCATCAAAATATTTTAATAGTATATATCTTGGTGGTAAATTATGGATAATTTTTATACGCTCATCTGTAGTTTTCTGTTTTGGCTAAATTTTCTGTAAAGAACACCTATTTGCTTTTTCTTTCTTAGGAAAAATACTTCAAAGATTCTATTATTTGCCTCTGAATTTATTTTCCAATCTGAAATGTACCAGCCAGATCCTCTTGAGCACAGCTTCGGAAGGCCACTTTTGAGCCAAACTTCTCCTTCTGGCATACATCTATTTCTGGCAACAACCTTTGTGGTTCAATTGTATTTTGGTAAAAATGTTTCATTGTGTATTCCCTACTGGGGTTGCTGTTATTATTTATTCCAGTGATGGTCAGATTAAAGGTAAAGACAATTTTCTGTACTTAAAAATTTCTTGAAGCTTCCCAGAGCAGGAGGAAGAACTGACCATTCCACTTGGGTTGCAATCTTATAAGCTTGCTCCAGATAAACATCAGCATATTTAAGAACAAGCAGGCCCTAAGCATGGTTTCTTAAGAGTTAGTGTTTCAGAATTACAGTCCTGTGTTGTTTCTCATCATACTCATGTACATCATCCATTTGAAATTATTCTATCAAATAATCCACTGCATGTTAGATAATATGTAAATTGCTGAACACTTTAGCTAGTTTGTCCATTTTTCTACTCCTAAGGGGGAGATTAACATGACCACCTTTTTAGGTCTCTCTTACTTCTATAACCAGTTGCTTACATATAGAAATATTTTGCTTACTTAGAACTCAGTTATCTGGCAGCCTATATACCTAGAAAATAATTGAGGATTGGGGAGTAAACAGTAAGATCAACATAAATAGCACTGTCTACCATTTATTGGGCATTTGCTGTTGTTTCAGGTTCACTGTGGAGTACTTTCCTTATTAAGTAATTTGTCAGGACTATGCAGTGGCCATCACTTTGTCTATTTACAGATGAGAAAACTGAGGCTAAGAAAAGTGAAGTAGCTTGCCAGGTCACATAGCTTCTAACTGTGGAACTAGGAGTAAAATTTATTCCAAAGCCCAAACATGCAATAAATAAGAAAAAACTTATAATAAATAATAAGTGAAAACTAACGTCACAATATTGGCGTTATAAAATTGCTGGACTTTACACTTTACGGTCATAAGGTCAAATTGCTATATTTGCAAATAATGTATTTGAAAAGAGGAAAAAGGAAATTCTAGTACTAGGAATTGATATCAATAAAGAACCTTTGCTGTGGGCTGATAGTGAAAATGCTAAAAAAAAAAAAAACCAAAAAACTACAATATATTCCCAAGAACTCTGAAAGTGTATTATTCTGGATTGGTTAGGTAGAGGCATTTGTTTACTTTATTCACTTGTAAGTATAACAATATAATAAATATGGAGCTTGATCATTGTAGATTTATCATATCAATGAAATATTAAAGATAATATAGCCCCAATTTTAAAAAAATCTATTTTATTGCTTAATCTATACATTTTATTGTAGAAAGATTAGAAAATACAAATGAGATAAAATTTTAAAATTTAAATATTTCATAATTCACAACCTATGATATCCACTGTTAACATTTTAGAAGAAATACAAGATATAAATACAAATTTAAATATAAATTTAAATAGGGCATTTACATTTCAACAAAATGACACCATGGTTTACTTTTCAAGAATCATCTTCACTTACTACATTATGAACATATTTTTTAATATTATTTGTTATAAAAGTAGAGAATAATATAACACACTTCAGAATAATTTTCTTCTAACAAAGATTTAAAAACACACATTTATTTGATGTTTTAAGGAAAATACATATTAGTACAGAAAATTATTATATGTGACTCATGTCATTTCTTGATAGCACTTCAGTGAGACACTACTGTTCTTTCGCTATCTTCATATTATAGAGCTCTCATTATTCTCCTCTATTTAAATATTTTAAAGAAAGCTTTTTTTTAAAAAAGAAGAATCAATAATGAGGATGATAATTTAAGGGTGTTTTGAAAGGAGAAGAGTGTATATTCCCTGGCTGGAACTGATGTGATTCAAAGCCATCTGCTTCTTTCACTTGAAATGCAGTTAGCTTGGTATCCATCAGCCTACTTAATTCAGGAAGGGCAGGGCCAGCTTCCAAAAGCTATGTTTTTATTTGCTATTTCATTTGACAAAGATTTGTTGAGTGCCTACTTTGTGTGGACTCTGCCTTAGGTGCTTATTTAATGCAAAAAGGTTTAAGATGTGCCAGCTGTTCTCCAAAGGGTCCAGTGTAGTGAAAAAATTGACCAAAATAAACAAGTAATTGTAATTCATTATGATGGGCACACAGAGAGAAATGAGCCTAGGGGGCAATAAGAGCGTGTGTAAGGCGGGAAAGGCTCTCTAGCCATGGAGATGCCCAAGGGGTGGAGCAGAGTGAGAATGAGCCTAAGCAAACGGGTGAGTAGCTAGGGGAAGGAGGGTGATGCAGTGTTTCAGGTGGAGGGGCTGCATGCACAGAATGGTGGGGGCTGCATTTAGGATCAGGAAAATTGGGGCATGGGGGAGGGGGTAAGGCTTGAGAGGTAGTTGTGACCTATCAGGGAGCTATCATGTGCCATGCTGAGAAGTTGGCATTTTATCCTGAAGGAAAGGGAGGGTCATTGGAAATGTCATAGAGCAATAGGAAAAAAAAAAAAAGCTGTGATTTAAAGAATTCACACTGACATTTATGTGAAGAAGCTCCAAGTTGTGAGAAAAAATGAAAAGGATGTGAACTAAGGTGTTGGAGAAGAAGACATGGAACTGATGAAATTGCTAATTTTGGGATGTGGGAAGTAAGGGAGTGGGTGGGAAGAGATGACACCTTAATCTCTGGGTTGGGTGACTGGGTGGATAGTGCTGTCTCTGTATGTGAAGACTCTGAAGAAGGCAGATTGGGAGGATAATCCAAGGACGATGAGTTGTTTTACATGTGTTCATCATCAAGCAGTTGGATAATGTCCTGAGAAAGAGAGAGAGAAAGCCATGACTGGAACAATGGATGTGGATATGATCTGGATAAACAAGTATGAAAACCAGGAGAGGAGCAGGGGCATGTGGATAATACCTGTGGATTTAAGGGGACTTTGAAGACCACCACCATTGTGAGGATTGGGATGGAATAGCATGACCAAGGCCTGGGCTCTTCTGTCTGGTTCAAATCCTAGTTCTGTTGCTTATTAGGGGAAGCTACCTGTCCACTCTGTCCTTAAGTTTTCTCAACCATAACATGGGCGTGATAGATGTTTGAATCATAAGGGTGGCCATGAACCACACGAATCAGTGACTTAAAATTTATGTAACAGGACTGGTTCATCCATAGAGTTCAATAGATTCAGCGTCAGCTTTACCAGATTATTCAAACGCTTAAGGGAAATTTAGCCAAAAACAAAAGGAACAGTGAAGAATAGAGAATGCTGTCCAAGGGTAGAGGAAAGCGTCCGTGAGGGCAGTCATGAAAGGTAGAATTTGCAGAAGGAATTTTAGTTGTATTAAGTGTTACAGGCAGGACAAACCAGTCAACAGCTGAAAAAATGTCCTTTTTCTTTTGAGAGTTTGCTGGTGTCCTTGGCAGGATGGGGCGGAGATCCTGGCAGAGACCTGAGACATGAACAGGAGTGGGAGTGGAGGGAGCAAGCAGAAACCACTCTTGAGTCCTCAAAGAGGACAGGGGACAGGGCTCAGAGGGAGACACAGGCTGAGTATGTGTGGTTGTGGTAAAGTATGCGTAAATAATGACTCAAAAGCCTTGCCCCTTGTGGCTGAGATGCATTATCCTGGGCTGTGGGCAGTAGAATCCCCGAGGTCATCTCACTGGATTCCACAGCAGCTGGGAAGTGGATGGAGAGAGAACCCAAAAGATACTGCACTGGAGAGGAGAATTCCATAGATTAGTGTCCGGAGTTTTAAAAGGGAATGTTTTTAAAAATTAGATTTAACTAACTTTCATTTGATACCCCCCCCCCCCCCGCCCTGATAATTGGCTGAATTCCGAGCTTAACAAAGAACTCAGGTGTCAGTCTGTGACCAATCCGAGCATACTTGCTAAGTCGTGGATGTTGCTTTTCAGCAACTTTACAGGTGGTTATTTGGTTTCGTTTTTATTGCTGGCTTACCAATATAAACATTTTTTGGAGTTCCCAGTATTCCCTTCGGGGTGACACAGCGGGAGGTATTCGCATTCCTTGGGAGAGCCGCTCCTGCACAAGCTGGGGCGCTGGAATCTCAGGCGAGGGGCTTTTAGCAATTACGGGCGGTGGAAGTGTGTGGAAATCTGGCTCTATTGATGTGCGTTTGAATTCTGAAAGAGATGAAAGATGCTGTGAAAATGTGCCGCGCTGTGTTTGTTAGGAAATGAGATTGCCCAAAAGAGCATAGCCAATGCCTGGCACAAATTCATTCTTGACCTACCCCGGTGCAGACGCGAGGCCGGGAGGGGCGGCCGAATCGATAGGCAATCACCGGCGCCGCGGGAGGCTCCAGCGGCCAGCCCGGCTGCGCCTCTGGGGCTGCCGGCTCCGCGCTCTCCTGGAAATTCAAGATTTCCTCAGCATCCGGACTGCGTGCCTAGTTTAGCATTAATGCTGTCAAAGAGAAGAAACTTGGAGGCTTTGAAGACAAGGCCACCTTAGGTCACTATGACTTGACTTCGGTTTCATTTTTCTCAGTGGTCAAAGAATATTGTCTCCGCTTAGAATTTTCTTTTCTGTGTGTCCTTCAAAAGACTGATTTATGGTTGCTATGGGAACTGGATTATCAAATTTGGAAAATTAGTGTATTTCAGGTCCCTGCAGACTACAACACTCTGTGAGTGTGTGTTTAAAGAAGGAATGCCATCTTTTGCATCTGTTGTTAGGGTGAAACGTACACCTTTGTTGGATGCCTGTGATGGGACATTATTCACTCACTCATTCATATTTATCGGCTGTCTTGCATTCCCATAGGCACAGGGAAACTAAAATGCTGAGGAAGGGGGCAAGTGACTTTGATGTGTTGACAACTCTTTCTTTTCACTTTCCTTTTTAATGAAAAATTAACCATTTCCTCACAGTCTCAGTAAATAACTCATTATATAGATATCATGTATATACATTTATATTTACATAGGCATATATATCTCACACTTTATGGGGGGTTTTCATGATCTGAGTACATAGTGAACAGTTTCACTATGTACTGCTCTGGAAAGCCTTATGCTGATTTGATCATCAGTTTCCCTGAGATTCTTCTAAAACAATGCATGAACCCTTTTGCTTCTGCAGTCCAGAGTCTCCCAACATCTATTCAGGCTGGAAGACCTTGCTTCTTCCTGCTCTTACGACCGAGGGACACAGTCCAGTAATCAGCTGTAGGGAATTCAGCTCTCACTTCTTCGATCTGTTGTGATTATTCTTTCTTTCCAGGTTTCCCCCTGTACATCAACTTGCGTATTGCCCCGTCCTACCAGCTTTTATCCTTTTCCTCCCCTGGGAATATTTTGTTACCTCTTCTCTCAGGGAGATGGTGCCACCAAACTCTACTCCATTTTATACTTTTTAATGCTTTTCATGATGTGGTCAAAGGATCATTTTTCCATTGTAATTGCTGTGTTTTGCTCATTCTGATCTTAGCCTGTATTCATCCATGAATCCCCTGCATTTTAATTTGCAGAACCCTCATATCTTCAATTTCATGAAATTATTTCTTTGTTTTGTAAAATGTTTAGGCATTGGTCCACTCCTGCAAATTTTGCACTCTGCAAACTCCACCTTTAAAATGTGTCTGGGCGTTAAGGTCCAGTCAACCTTCATTTCCTGCTTGGATAATTGCTACAGCCTCCTAACTGGCCTCCCTGCTTATGCCTTTGTCTCCTTATTCTGCCCTGCCCCTGGAGTGATCTTGTGAAAATTTAAGTCAGATTGTGGTAATCTTCTCAGAACCCTCCATGGGCTCCCAACACATGGAGAGGGAAAGTTAAGTTCCCAACCTGTCATTCAGAACTCATCTCTGACCACCCCGTTCCGAATTTACCTATCTTGAGACACACTTGGCTGCCTTGAAGGAATATTCCAGCCTCAGAGCTTTGGAGCTTGCTGTTCTTACTGCCGGCCATATTTTGTTTTTGCCAAAGCACTAACAGTGGTATCATTTACTGAATATTTCACTTGTCTTACCTATTTTGTTGTCCATCCTCCTGCGTTAGGGTGAAAGTGTCACCAGAGTGAGGCATTTTGGCCAATTTGTTCACTGCTGTATCCCTAGCATTTGGGAAAAAACAGCTACCATTTGGCAGTTGCTAATACATACTTGTTGAGTAAATAAATGAACTTAATGTTGGTATATTGCTTTATATATTCTCCATAATAGTACCTACTTCTTTTGGAAATAGTTGTTCTATGCTTGTTCAAATGATGATGGCATGCTAATCATCTAGTAGCATCACAACTAATACTAGGACCTAGAACACAAAGATGAGTCATAAATAGGCCTTGTCTTCAGGGAGCTGTCAGTGCAGGAAGGGATTGGTGGTCACAATACATGGTGGTAAGGGCTGTGAGAAAGGAAGCTCAAGTTTATTTGGGGGAAAAAGACACACCTTCAGCAGGCATTTTTTGATATACCAGGCACCTGTTTAGTCCCTCATCATCACTCTCCCATTTTTTCTGGTTTGAAAAGAGCAGATTTACTGAGGCAATAATATGAATCCTCCATGGCTGGCGCCTCAGCTCACTAAGCTAATCCTCCGCCTGCTGCACCGGCACTCCGGGTTCTAGTCCCAATGGAGGCACAGGATTCTGTCCCGGTTGCTCCTCTTCCAGTCCAGCTCTCTGCTGTGGCCCAGGAAGTCAATGGAGGATGGCCTAAGTGCTTGGGCCCTGCACCCACGTGGGAGACCAGGAGGAAGCACCTGGCTCCTGGCTTTGGATTGACACAGCATGCCATGTCAGCCATAGTAGCCATTTAGGGGGTGAACCAACGGAAAAAAGGAAGACCTTCCTCTCTGTCTCTCTCTCTCACTGTCTAACTCTGCCTGTTAAAAAAAAAAGAAAAAAAGAAAAAAATTAATCCTCCAAAGTCAGATGACCTGCAGGTTAAAAAGTTAGGAGGGGCTTGGGCTAGTGCTGAAGTCCAAGCTATAGCAGATGCCACTTTTCCTCCTTACCGGGAGGTTTGTTTAACTGCGTGAATATCTATTTGCTCCTTTCTTGGTGGTCCCAGATGCAGATGACAATGTCAGCTAAAGGCCTTTCAACTTAAAGAAGTAAAAGCTGGGATACATTCGTTATTTAATTTAATCATTAAGTGTTCTGAGACAGGGCCATCGTGGATGGGGAAAAGAGAGACTCAACCTGTAAGAGTCCTCTCTGAAGACTTCTTTGACCTCTCAGCAAAGTTTCAATGCTTTCTTTTCTGTGCATTTGTAGCTTTCACTTGCACATTCATTAACTATCGGAATTTTTGATAAATGGATGTTCTTTAGATAATGGTTATCAGATGGGGGAACACCTTAAAAGAGAGATTTTTTTCTTGATTATTTCTTTGTGCCTTTGAAATTGTAAACGAATCCATAAAAGGAATTTATAAGTTATCCTGCAAATCCATAGAAAATACCTACTGCTTTTATAACACAGTGGTCTCTCTAAATCTGCATCTGTATTGCAGGAATCAGAGAACAAAGGAAAACTGTGTGATATTTGTAAACCATCCAGTCAGAGCTGGACAGCGTCGAGGAAAAATTTATTTCTAAACTGGAAATAGTGATGACATTTGGAGAAGGTTGAAGGAAAATGACTTGTAATTAGGACCCATAGATTACTTTATAATTTACCAAGTACTTTCACAAAATTATTTAATTATTATAAAACTAAATGAGATAGGGAGGCATGAGGATATTGGCAAAAGCTCATGGTAATACATATTATAGGAAAAAAGGATGGGTTACATTTTTTTAACCGAAATAAAATGATCTTTTTGTTCCATTTTTTGGGTGAACTTTTAAAAGTACTCTTATCTAGTCATAGTTTATCAATGAAGACTCTTCAGTGAGGTAACATCAACTTTGAACTTGTCTGAGTCAAGTTAAATTATGAAGTCCACATATGAACCTTCTGACTGTAGACCTTGGATATTTTCCACAATATCGTATTCTTTCCAGAATACTGGACTTTTGTGTCATTAAGATTAATTATGGCTCTGGTGTATAGTCTCCATTTAGGATATTTGCAAAAACGAATTGTATTATTATTGTTTGTTTCATATCCTTTCCCCCATTGTAAAATGTTTTGGTTTATGATTTAATAAGGCCTTAAATTCTTGCTAACCCACATTTTATGCTTTACTTACCTTTCATCTATAAAAGGAGATTGTACCTCTCGCACTGAGTAACTTGAAGAGGTTTGAATAGATAGTCTTATGAAAAATATGCATGGGCTCAACTATTTTATAAATTTAGAAAATGGTTTTATATTCTTTGTTTGAGTTCCATCTGGCATATCATGACCTTTCAGAGGTTTGTGGTGAAAACCCAAGGTAACAGACTCCCAATGCTATTTGCCCAAGAAGCTATTAGAATGAGATTTATATATGACAGAAGGTAGATATAATCTTTGCCGATGAATGCTAGTAATATGAAGTAGCAGATATTAATATGAAAAATGACAGCTTCTTTAAAAATATCAAGTGAACTTTTGACTTAATACAGCAAGCCTGCAGAGAGAGTGAAGAATAGATAGGAAGTCACATTTCACACCTGCATACTTACCCCATCTAAGGAAGTCTGATTTCCCTCCAGCTTTACCAATTTCATTGATTATAGTTCTTAATTTTTTCTTCACTTCGACCAAGTTTTCAGACAACTCAGAGTGGTTAGATGATCGATCTGTGTATGTTTGCTGATTGATTGCATTCTTCACAAACCACAGTGGGAAAAAAAATTGTCACAGAGTTCCTGATTAAATAGTATACAAGATGCCATGGACACACATCTCATAGGTGAATTTTAGTTCAATACACTGGGCTGAGATTTTTTTCATTTCATATTGATTAGACAGCCTAGTTATTGCAGATGGCGACTGAAAACATTTAGGGTAATCCCATTGTCAGGGTGAGTATGCAAGTCTGTTTATCTATGGAGTGAGGTGAGAGTTCTGGGAAGGTTTGTGAAATAATTGTTGATCTGGAATCTGGAATTCAGTCAAGATATTTTTGGAGAGCATATGAGCCTCTGTAAAGATGACAAAAGACAAAAGACAACTGAAACATTGGTGTTAGAAATCATGGTAAATAGTCATACAGGCTTATCAGACACTGTTGGTTAACGAGAGCAGAACTAGATTTCTACTGTCTTTTCTGTGGTTAGAAAGGGTAATGCTCATGCCTTTGTCAAGTTGGCACTGCTTTTTAGGAACACTCCTCCTCTAAAGCAGTAATCCAAAATATGGTGAAAATTAACTGTATGCAGACGTAGGAATATGATACATCCACTTGATAGAAAGTACTGAAAGTTTTGCTTAAAAATATAAATGAGACAACAGCTTTGACAGGATAGGTGGAAAGAATTTTATATAGATCAAATCATGGATAATGTACTATCACATGTTTTCATAAATATGGATATTAAAGTAGATCTGAGGCAAAATACTAAGTATTTGGCTCAGCTCAGTTAAGCAATTTGTCAGTGACAGACAATGGGTTTGATTCCTAGGTTGTTTACCTTCTAAGATTATGCCTTTTACTTTATACTATACCTGTAATATTGCTTCTGCATTTAAAATATAAAAATATTTCATAAGAAAAATGACAGGGCCAGTCATGTGGCATAGTGGAATAAGCTGCTGTCTACAGTGCTGACATCCTATATGGTTGTCAGTTCAAGTCCCAGCTACACCTCTAATAATCAAGCTCCCTGCTAATGCACCCATGAAAGCAGCAGCAGATGACCCAAATGCTTGATCCCCTGTACCTGCATGGGAGACCAGGATGAAGTTCCTAACTCCTGGCTTCGGCTTGGCCCAGCCCTGGTTGTTGAAGCCATTGGAGACTGAACCAGCAGATGTCTCTCTCTCTCTCTCCCTCTCTTTCTGTCTCTCTTCTCTCTCTCTCTCTTCTCCCCCACCTACCATAATTCGGACTTTCAAATAAATAAATAAAAATCTTTAAAGAAAATAAAGAGAAGTTCAGAATGGTGCCATAAAAATGGTTTTCTTCGACTTGGTTTGTTCAACATTATTTTTTTTTACTTTCACTTTTTCCTGTCTTTTATTGCATTTTCTTGTTCCTTTTCTATTCTTTTCTCCTTCCACATTCTTAAAATGTTCATTCAGAAATAATCATATTTTTATTAAATCTATATTTTGGTGGAAAGTGGACCATTGTCTCATTCTGTTTCCCATGTGTGTTCTGATTGGCCTTCTTCCCTCAACCTTGGCCTTTTCTTCTTGAATGCCTCCCATCTGTCCTAGGTTGTTCTTGGTTGAGATTGCTGGAAACACTCAAGGAAATCATCAGCCTTTCTTTTGAGGGTGATGCTCATTGAGACTTAGGTTTTTAAATCTGAGCAATTGAAAATTTCTACTTCTGTTCTTTAGTTCTCATTTTATGAATTGTCTTTCTTGAAGGTCATATCTGTGGACCAAATGTTAATTGTCTCTGGAGAATTCCTACTGATTTGGCCTATAAAAGTTTTAACCAGAAAGACTATTTCCCTGGCTTCCTAGGGATGGATAGTGGGTAGAGGTGTAATATGCTGGTGTTTATCTCATGTTTTTAATTAACATGTTTGTTTTTAGGGTGTCTTTTCTTTTCTGACATTTCTCCCTGTAGACTCAGCAAGATTTGAGTTGCTGGTTTTCTTGCCAGGAGAACATCCTTTGAGAGAGGCCCCAGAGATGTTAAGAGACCCTGGAGATCTCAAGAGATGTTAATTAGTAGAAGTAAATAAATGGCCTGTTTATTTGTATGTGCATTTTAATGCTGTCCTTTCCTTTTTTAAATTAAGAAGTAGAAAATGTGCTTGTGCTTAAATGTAGTGTAAACTTTCCAATATTCCTTGGGGTGTTGGTGTATTTTCTCTGGCTGCAGAAAATATGTTCAAAAGAATTTTATCTCTTGAGAATGACCTCCCTCCATTTTATTGCCTTTAATTGTTGTTGCAACCCCCCCCCCCCACATATAAATGGCATCTGAAAAGCAATAATATTTTATAGTCTTCTATAGGAACCTTTCTTGCTTATTTTCAAAATTTGCATGGGACTGGAATTAAAGAAACAGGCTTGCAAATTGCCTATTATTTTCATAAATTTTTTTAAATCCTAAAGTGTACGAATTCAGAGTGCAGAGCAGGAAGAAACTTTTAGAATGTCTTCTCCATTCTTATCTTCAGGCAGGTACACATTTAAGACAGCTCAAGCAAATGAAATGCTGCCCTGTTTAGGAAGCCATAAAAATTATTTTCAAAACTTCTTCTAGTTTTCTCCTTCCAAAACGCAGTAAGTCATTTTCAGTAGAGTTTCCTTATTAGTATTTTACTTAATCCCTTCCACTGGAGTTCAAACTTGTTATTTCATATCCTATTCAAGAGAAGCAATGAAGAGTTGCAGTAAAGAGTATTAACTCTGGAGCTAGACTCCCTGGTTCAGATTGTGACTTTGCCACTTAACTACTCATATGTGATCCTGGATAAGATATTCGACTTCATTTACCTGTGGTATACTAAATCTCAGTAATACTGGTTGTGATAATTTAGTGAGATGTTACATGTAATATACTTAGAACAGTGACTTAGCACTAAATGGCTTATTAGATTGGATTTATGATTAACAGAGCATACTAATCTGCAGTCTGGAAAGGGTAGAAAAATACACGAGAGAGAATTGAATCTCAGAATGTCAGGAGATAGTAAGAAATCCCCAAATTGTGGTTTCTAATCCTAGATTAATTACATCCCAGATTACTGAGATAATGTACACTTAAAAAAGATTCATTTATTTATGAAAGTTAGAGAGAGAGATAGAGAGGGGGAGAAAGAGAGAGACCTTCTATCCACTGGTTCTGGGTTTCTCACATGTGGCAGGAGCCCAGACAATTGGACCATTTTTCACTGCTTTTCCCAGACCACTGGTAGGCAGCTGGATTGAAAGTGGAATAGCCAGGACACAATTCGGCACCCATATGGGATGCTGGTGTCATAGGCGGTGGCTTAACCTAGTAACCCAGTATGCCACAATGCCAGCCCCTTGTGTTTATTTTGAGCTCTTCATGGGAGCGTGAAGATATTTCTTTTTTTTTTTAAGATTTATTTATTTATTGAAAGTCAGAATTACACAGAGAGAGGAGGGGCAGAGAGAGAGAGGTCTTCCATCTGCTGTTTCACTCCCTAGTTGGCTGCAATGGCCGGAGCTCCGCAGCCAGGAGCCAGGAGCTTCTTCCGGGTCTCCCACATGGGTGCAGGGACCCAAGGACTTGGTCCATCTTCTACTGCTTTCCCAGGCCATAGCAGAGAGCTGGATTGGAAGTGGAGCAGTCGGGACTAGAACTGGCGCTCATATGGGATGTCAGCACTTCAGGCCATGATGTTAACCCGCTGCACCACAGCGCTGGCCCCGCTTGAAGATATTTCTAAAGTCAGGCAAGAAATAAATGAAATTTTCAAAAGCTATCCAGGGAAGACTAATAATATCATTTTGGATCTGGTGGAGCAACATCACCTTAATTATAATATTATTAGCTGAATTTACAGATTTGTATTAATATAGTTATAATACTAGTTAATGGATTTCTTCTATCAGGAATTTAAGGTATACACAATAAAATATCTATATTTATATAACTAAAAATAGAAACTTGTCATTATAGAGTAGCAGATCCCAAGTATGTCATTCTAATGTCCAACATGTTACCATTGAACTTCAGGATTTGCTCTGAAGCTTCATCTTGGAAGCCAAGATGACAATGAAAATATGATAAGTGGCATTATTATCATTATCCAGAAGAACAAATAAATCAATTCTTCAGGAGTTAGGTTTTCCTAGTACTGATTGTTTAAAGGGAGGTTAAGTATATGGAATCAGAAATTTTGAGCACTGATTTTTTAAAAAGTTTATTTTATTTATTTGAAAGACAGACAGGGATCTCCCATCTGCTGATTCACTCCCCAAATGCTTGTAATAGCCAAGGGTAGGCCAGACTGAAACAGGAGCTGGGAACTCATTTGGGGTCTCCCATGTGTATGGCAGAGACCTAAATATTTGAGCCATCACTTGCTGCATCCCAGGATACATTAGCAGGAAACCAGCATCGGGAATGGAGCTAGGACTCAAGTCCAGATACTCTGATGTGGGGTGTTCCAAGTGGCTTCCTGTACCACTGTGCCAAATGCCTACCCAGTAAGAACTGATTTAATAGGCAATACTTTCAGACACATTTTTGGAAGTCAATTCTCTCTTTGTATTTCATTTTATTTTTTAATAATTATAAATAATTTATTGGTATTGGTTCATTAATTGTAAGAAATATACCATGGAAATGTGATATTAATATATAATCAGTCTAAAACATAAAACAGTAGCTTTAAAATCCCCTCTGTGCTCCTTCTTCAACATGTCCCATATTGCTTCTTTTTTTTTTTGACAGGCAGAGTTAGACAGTGAGAGAGAGACACACACAGAGAAAGGTCTTCCTTTTCAGTTGGTTCATTTCCCAGTGGCCGCTACAGCCAGCGCGCTGCGCTGATCTGAAGCCAGGAGCCAGGTGCTTCCTCCTGGTCTCCCATGTGGGTGCAGGGCCCAAGGACCTGGGCCATCCTCCACTGCCTTCCCGGGCCACAGCAGAGAGCTGGACTGGAAGAGGAGCAACCGGGACAGAATCCTGCGCCTCCACCGGGACTAGAACCCAGAGTGCCGGCACCACAGGCGCAGGATTAGCCTAGTGAGCTGTAGTGCTGGCCCCCATATTGTTTCTAACAAATACAATGACATTCCTGCATTTTTGTTGATAATTTCATGATCATATTTGGATTTTTAAGACATATCTTGAAATTTCACATGATCTTTCACATCTTAAGTTTTACATATATTTTTCAGAAATTTATTCAGAAGATATACATTTTTATGCAAATTAAAAGATTTGTTTATTTACTTGAGAGGCATAGTTACAGACGATGAGTAGGAGAGACAGAGAGAAGTCTTCTTTCTGCTGGTTCACTCTCCAAATAGCTGCAGTGGCTGGAGTTGAGCCAGTCTGAAGCCAGGAACCAGGAGCCAGGAGCTTCTTCCGGGTCTCCCACGTGAATGCAGGGGCCCAAGGACTTGGGGTAGCCTCTGCTGCTTTCCTGGGTGCATTAGCAGGGAGCTGGATCAGAAGTGGAGTAGTCAGGACTTGAACCAGTGCCCATATGGCATGCTGGTGCACCAGGTGGATGCTTAACCTACTATACCACAGCATAGGCCAAATGAATGCTCTTTTTAAAATACCTTGAGAAAATAAGTCTAAAGGTATTATCAAGTATCTTTTCATCAAAGGCTGTTCTGGGCAAGGGTAATAAGCTAATGTGGTCTGTGTGTATGAGCTTTATGTGGTCTGACTTGAACTAAAGTATCATTTAGGAACCCAAAGGTTGGCATCCTTCAGTAATGTTCTTCAAGTACTTCTCACAGTCAGTTTGAGAGGAGATGGATAAGATTCTAAAAAGGAGAAGAGTAGGAATGTTCTAGGTTAGAGTTTAGCTAGACCAGTAGTATGCTTTAGAAACCAGCTAGGAGCAGAGCCATTCTTCTAACAGGAAAGCAGGGTGGGTAGGAGCGGAGAAAGATCTGAGGGGTAAGATTAAACACCTCAACTTAATAAGATAAGGCTCTTCTGTCAATGATTTGGACTAGAACCGGTGCCCATATGGGATGCCAGCACTTTAAGCTGAGGCTTAATCCAGTGCTCCACAGTGCTGGCCCCTGCTTTTTTTTTTTTTTAATTGGCAATATATTTGTCTACTGTTTTTTATCTGTTGCTTTTACCTAACTTTTAATCATAAGCATTTTTCTTGTCAAATATTATTTGAAAATATGCTCTTTTAGGGATGCAAAGTATTTTATAGTTGTACTATAATATATTAATGCTTCCTTATTAGTACTTTGAGTTATTTCTAGTTTGTTTAATATTTAAAATATGAAGAATATCTATTAACCTTAACTTTTAAGTTGAATTCTCATAATTTCTTGAGGGGGAGTTCCTGGAAATAGAATTACTGAGTAAATTTTTCTGGGTGTTATGTGTATGTGTGTGTGAGTTTAAATTGTCCTCCAGCTGAAGTACACCAATTTGAAATTCACCAGCAAAGTATTAGATTGTTCTAAATGATTTTTTGTTAATATAAAATCTATACCATTAATACCTAAAATGGAAAAAATCTCTGTGTGTGTGTGTGTGTGTGTGTGTGTGTCTGCAGTTGCTCCTAGACATAGCACATAAATTCTGTGTGGCATGAAAGTGGAAAATAATTACTTCAACTGAGATAGCCTGTGCTATATTAACTTTGGAGAAAACATGAGAGCTTTTATTTTTATCTTTTAATGTTTTTATTAAATGACAAGCTGTGTATGGGGTTGGTTAGGAATGTACAAAAAAGTACACAACTTTCCATGTGTCTGGGTGATTCGGAAAATGAAAGGGAATTAGACCTCTGCATAGATGGTCAGTTGGTGTTTTTCGATGCAGGTGCCAATCAGGCAGAGATTGGGGATGGTGCAACTTGTAGAGTATCCTACTTGAATGGACTCTCCAAATAGGGTTATTGGGCAGTTCGATGCTTAACAGCAATGTTAAGCTGGGGAGTCCTCCCATAGTTGCAAGAGATAAATTAGTTTTTTTTCAGGAGCTTAAGCCTATCAAACCAGCATTGTTGTTTACTAAAAAGGATAGACGATTATAGGAGCTCATCCTCAGAGGGCTACTGTGATAAAGAGACAGCAAGTGATTAAAACATCACCTGCATTTAATGCATCTCCGGAGTTAGCAGCAGGTCTTTGCACACTAGGACTTCTGTTTATTTTATTTTCCTTTTACATTTATGAGAGTCATCAGCAGAGTTTCTTTTCATCCCATTCTAAATAACCTGTAGAGAAAAATGCCAGGCCCTGGTAGCTTGCCCTGCCTCAAAGTTGAGGGAGGAGACTTAAGTGGTTCAGTGTTCTGAAGGGATCCTTTTGTACCTGTGTCATGTTTGAGGCATATAACGTAAGAGGCCTTCTGGACTTGGATATAGACCTTTTACAGCACTTTTCTGGGACTTCTCTGAGAGCATCCTCTGACTTTATGTTTTATGGGCGTATTTCATGAGACCTATTATGTAGTGTTCAGGGATGTGTGGTTAGAACGGGTAGACTCAGGCCGGCAAACTCTTTCTTAGGGCTTGGTTGATATGTGACATGAGAACACAGTATTAATTGGAAACTTCAAGTGTGCTGCTAATACATGTAAGTCCTCTAAGCTGGTAAGCTCTTTTAGATTTCTCCGTTGAAGGGGATTGTACATCTTTTAAGGGGAGTTGGCCACACTACTATGTTGTGTGGGAGGTTGGATTAGCAACTGCAAGTTACCTAGCTTAACGCTGAATCTCTCAATCCTTCATAGACTTTTAAAACAGGACCCATCGGCTTAGAAAAGATAACTGTGCTGAAAGGATAAAAGAAATAGGATGTCATTGGCAGAAGCAACATTTGATGTACTCTCTCTTTATGAAGAATACATAAAGGCAATATTGTCCAAGAGGTACTAAATAGTATCAAAAGCATTTTTTAGGCCATACCTTGAAGGCTTTCTTTCCTAATTATACAAAGGGAAATTACCATGCTCCACATCCTGCAAGGTTAGAAAAGGAGGGGAAAATGTCATTAAGTTGCAGTGTGAGAATTTGAGCTTGAATGTAAGGAATGATTTTCTGTTAGGACTGTGAAACATTGCAGAAGTTGCCTTGGACACTAAAACATGGGAGAGGAGTTGCAGGCACACCTGGCCTCTGAATTATAGTATTATAGTCAAAGTCCTTACAAAAGCATAGACAAGTCATGGCTACAAAGAATTTGTGGGACATTGTTAGAATGTAAGAGGAATAGTAAAGAAACACTCCTAAAAATCACCCCAGAGACAGTAGGAGGATGGAAGTGCTAATGCACATCAAGATATGAAAGAGTCAAGGGGGGAACTGTCTAGATAAGCAAAACCACTGAAAAAGCAAAAGGGAGACAGCTGTGTATTTACGGGAAGCAGTTATGTGCTATTCAAATTGTTTTGGTTTGGTGGCTGGAAATATGAATATAATGTTAGAAATATTTTTTATATTACAACATTTTTGCATTACTACCTAGAATTGCATTAAATAGTAATGGACTGTTAATTGACTGAGGTATTTATATGCCTTCCAATTGAAGGATAAAATCAATGATCTCCAAGAATCAATTCTTATAATTCCTTGATGGTTATTGAGATTGGTTCGTGCTGAGTGTGTGTTATAAGGTTCCCAGTACATAAGGGTATAATTAAACAAATGTTTACTAAGCAACTACTGTGGAAAAAAAGGAATGGAATGCAAAGTTTTCCCAAGGCGTGGTGCATTTTTTCAGAGTTTGCACTATCCACAGGGAGGCTTGATGGTTACAGATCCAGGAAGGACTGCCTGAGAGAGACAGAGGCATTTCTGTGGGTGCAGAGAGCAGGCAGGAATGAGTTTGGGAGAACATATAAGGATTTCAGGGAGGGATGACGTGACATTTGAGCTGGGCCTTGAAGGCAACCTGGGGTTTTTGATGAATGGAGATGGGAGGCAGAGGTGGAGAGATCCTAGGCATAAACATGGTAGGTGATGGTTCACAAACTGGTAGTATCATGTGCCTGTGGTATTTTTTTTAGAAGACTTTTATTTAATAAATATAAATTTCAAAAGTACAACTTTTGGATTATAGTGGTTTTTCCCCCATAACCACCCTCCCACCCACAAACCATCACATCTCCTACTCGCTCTCCCATCCCATTCTTCATTGAGATTCATTTTTTTTTTATTTGACAGGTAGAGTTATAGACAGTGAGAGAGAGAGACAAAGGTCTTCCTTCCGTTGGTTCACTCCCTTGAGGGCTGATACGGCTGGCACTGCGTTGATTTGAAGCCAGGAGCCGGGTGCTTCCTCCAGCCTCCACTGCCCTCCCGGGCCACAGCAGAGAACTGGACTGGAAGAGGAGCAAGTACCCGGAACTAGTACGGGACTAGTACACGGCGCCCTAACTGGGTCTAGAACCCGGAGTACCAGCGGGCGCCGCAGGCAGAGGATTAGCCAAGTGAGCTATGGTGCCGGCCCATTGCGATTCATTTTTAATTATCTTTGTATACAGAAGATCTACTCTAAGATTTCAACAGATTACACCCACACAGACACACAAAGTATAAAGAGCTGTTTGAAGACTATTTTTACCAATAATTCTCATAGTACAACACATTAAGGGTGGAGATCCTACATAGGGAGCAAGTGCACAGTGACTCCTGTTGTTGATTTAACAATTGACACTCTTATTTATGACGTCAGTCATCACCTGAGGCTCTTGTCATGAGCTGCCAAGGCTATGGAAGCCTCTTGAGTTCACAAACTCCGACCTTATTTAGACAAGGCCATAATCAAAGTGGAAGTTCTCTCCTCCCTTCACAGAAAGGTACCTCCTTCTTTGGCCTGTTCTTTTATGGTATTTTTTAAAAGCCAGTACGGCCTTTTAAAGAGGAAAGAGCACCATTAGGGCTTCAAGGAATAATCTTGGGGGAAGAAGTTAGACAAGAAGACCAATTAGGTGGCTACTGTGTTAGTTTAGAGGAGAAGTTTTGACTGCTTGATACAGGTGACCAAGAAAAGGAAAACCAGGGCTCTATGAGGTAGAAATTGTGAAGAAGGGCCTGCACACAAGCCGGCATTGGAGCATAGCAGGTTAATTTGCCGCTTGCAACACTGGCATTCCATAATGGAGCACCAGGTTGAATCGTGGTTGCTTCCAATCCAGCTCCATGCTAATGGGATTGAGAAAGTAGCAGATGATGGCCCAAGTGCATGCGTCCCTGCCACCCATGTGAAAGACCCAGATGGAGTTCCTGACTCCTGCCTTTGGCCTGGCCTAGCCTTTGTCTTTGTGGGCATTTGGGGAGTGAACCAAAGGATGGAAAATCAGTATTTCTCTCTCTCTCTCCCCTTCTGTTGCTCTCCCTTTAAAGTAAGTAAATACATAGCTTTTCAAAAAAGAAGGGCCTGTGTGTGTGCAGAGGGAGAATTCAGAGATAACACAGACTGTAGGATGACGGATTGAATATTGAGAATATCAACAAAAGCAGGAGAGAAGGGAAAGATATTGATAAGCAAGCCTTGGGAATCAAAGCTTGCTTCTCTTCTGGATCATTTTTTCCTTCCTTCCTATCTTTTCTAGCCAACCAGCCCCTGGTCTTTGTCTAATTTTGTGTACGGTAAAATAAAGAAGGGAAATAAAGACATGCAAAAGATGTCTCCCTGCCTTTTAAGTTCTTACCATCTAGTTTGCGGAAAAGAATCTATTCATACATATAAAATTAATTAGCACAGAAAGATAATATAACTACTATGTGAATTCAAAAGAGAATAATGAGGAGGTGGAGTCCTTGTTCTGGGAAGCTAATATTAGGTGCAAATATGTGAAGCAGACCCTGTGTTGCTTGTATCGGGTAGTAAATGAGGTCAAGCTCATCAGTTTTGGTTCTAGTTTGCTATCAACAGATTTCTCTTTCAGGTGTTCAAGGAGATGTTAGCATGTCTCCATGTGTTGTCACCCTCATATTCAGAGATCAGAGGAATATTAAATAAGTCTGTGACAAGCTATTCCTGCCCTCTTGTTATTTGTTGAGATTCCTTACCCCTAGGAATTACTTTGCAGATGCTGCTTTTTGAAAGCTTTCCTGCATTTCAAAAGTATTTGTCAAACAAATGAATTGGGGGATCTTTTTCAATCAAATGAACCCCATCTTTCAAATACAGCATTTTCAGATGAAGTGAAAATTTTAAATGATTTTAGGGTTAGATTTGGCATGGTAATGTCTGAAAATGGGATTTAAGACTCACATTCCTTGTGTGGGAGTTGTGAACTATAGTACCTAACCCTCAACCACTTGATTTAAAGGCTAAGTGTCCTCATGCCAGATTGTAGCTTTCAAATGTCTTAAAGGAGTCCAAATGGATGGATTTTTTTTTTTTTGCATTTCCCTCTTAATAGCACCCAGGGATAAATACTGGTATCTTTTGTTACCATCTGTTTTCTAGATTCTAGGTCTATTTTTATGTCATGTTTCTATTCTGTTAAAAATGCTCTTCTATTTATAAAAACAAGTACGTATAGTTGGCAACAGGAGAGTTTTTACATCTTCTATTGTATGAGACAAACTGCTAGATCATTTTGAAAGATAATGATTTATGAAATCTGAGTATGAAAACCAATAGCAAAAGGAAACGAAGCATTTGGAGTGTTTGGCAGATGGGTGATCCCTCACTGCTCTTTCTGAGGCCGCTGGTGAGGGCTGCTTGATAGGGGAAGTCTCACTCAGGACAGAGACAGACTTAGAACAGATAGCATCTAAAGGAGTACGGTAGTGATCCCTGTGGAACACTTGAAGACATTTCCCCCCATAGTTCTACTCTTTGGGGGGCTCTGTTCTTTAATTAAAATTGGTGTTTTGGAAAAAGAGAACATGAATTCGGAATACAGTAATAAATTATATCCTTGCCTCAGATGGAATTAAAATGACTGCAGACTTGAAATTTCCCTGCCTCTGAAAACTTAATTTGATATTTTCTGTTACACACCAAGTAGTGATTTGCAGAGGCACAGACTGTAAGATTAATTGAGGCAGCCATCTCTTCTGGCGCATCTAATCTTACATCTAATTATCTGATCATCTGAATCACAAATATGGTAGTTAAAGGGTGTGTGTTGAAAGGGCAGCTTTAAAATGTAAATATTAAAAAGGAGCTCTTTGGTTTTCGAAGGACAGGCATGCAGACTTGTAATAGCCATTATGTTATTTGTGGCATTAGGTCATCAGGTCACATAAAAATGTGGTTACATCGCTCTCCCAGTAAAATGTGAAGATCCTTCTGAAGTCTGCACGAGGCTTGTTTTGACAATTAACCTCCATTAGTATTCTAGCCCACATAAGAACAAAACTCTTAAAAGGCTCTCTTTTCATGAATGTACTGTCAAATTGACTTCATCATTTAAATAAGACTGTAGTCACAGTAAATGATGAGTTGATATTTATACAAAGCATAACCTTAATTAAAATATTATGAGCAATTAAACCCAATGTTCATGGAATTATTGTACATTTATATGTAACAGAGTAAAAACATTGCATAGGACTGTTAAGCTTTTTGTATGAATCTAATTAACTTTGACAGGCTTTGGGCTTCTCTCCCTCTTATTTTTAGAAGTACTGTAGATAAATGTACTTGCATCTGGAAAACTTCAAACAGTTTTGATCAGCATTTCAGGTTTGATTTAAAAAATGTATACATTGAGATGCTGTCTTTAATACAGAGTTGATGGACATACAGTGCACTGGCTCTTCCAGCAGGAAGGCAGATGTGGCAAGGTGAACAGTTGTAGACTCAGCCACCAGTGGGTATTGTTTTGTCACAGTTTAATGTCAGGCAACTACTGCTGTGAGCAGGTCTTTATATATTTGGCTCTGGTTAGCTCTGAGGGTGTGAAAAGGTGAACTCATAGTGCTCATTCCCAGGGAGGCAATTAGGAAGGATGGTTCTTCAAAAAGTTCTTGAAAAATTAAAAGATAAGCTTATTTTGGTAAAAAAAGATTTTGAAATTTGTGCATAGCTTTTTTTTACAGTATATATTTCCCATAAACTTTTTCGAAGACCCTGTATATAATGTGGTCCTATTTTTGTCACTAATACAGCCAACGGATAAATGCAGAGATACCTAAACTATAGTATCCCTTATCTGTGCCTTCATTTTCTGTGGTTTTGGTTACCTGAAGTCAACCATTTTCCAAAAATATAAAATGAAAAATTCCAGAAATAAAAATAATTTGTGCCTTATTCTGAGTAGCATGAAAAAATCATGGATCATCCTACTCTGTCCCACTTGGAATCTGAATCATTGCTTTGTCCACCGTGTATGTTACCTGCGTGTTAGTCACTTAGCCACTTAGGTTACCAGATCAAGTGTTATGGTATCCCAGTGCTTGTGATCCAGTAACTCTTATGTAGTAGCCTAATGCTGAGTCACAATGGCCATGACATTCATCTCATGTCATTCATCTGTGCCATCCCATTGGCATTTATCATCTCACAACATTACAGTAAAGGTAAGTACAGTACAATATTTTGACAGGGAAATAGAGAGTATGAAGGCTTGAAGGGAGGAGGGGAATGAGAGAGAAAATGAGAGTGAGAGACCACATTTACAAAACCACTGAAAGTATTATCATAGCTTTTCTAATTTATTCATTATTGTTGCTAATCTCTTCCTGTGCCTAATATATAAAATAAAGTTTCTATACTTTTTGTAAGTATAGAAAAAAGCATAGTGTGTACAGTATAGAGTTTGGTCCTATCCATTGTTTTGGCAGTCCACTGGGAACTTCGGAACGTAACCTCCATGAATAAGGAGGGACTACAGGATGCACAAGTATATGATGCTGATAAAGAAAACCCGTGCTGAGTGCACAAGATGGCCAACCAGTTATTTTGAGCAGAGGAAGGACAAAGTAGAAATATTTTTCAAGTTTTGTTTAGCAATTTCTTACATGGTTTAAATCTTAAGTTCTTGTGTAGCTTGGGTAATTACGGATTTAAAGATCAAGAAAGTAGTTCTGCTGCAAATATACACATCTGAAAATCAAAACATCAAAAAAGAAAGAGGTGGAAGCTCTGACTTCAGTGAAGACTGTCTGACTTTGACTTTAACATTTGTTCTTTCTTCCATTAAACTACATTGCCTTTTAAAATGTGTGCTAATGTTAAAAAATATCCCATGAAAACCAGTGGTGAATCTCTTGACCTCTCCTTAATCCTCAGAAAGCCCTACCCATGTATAGATGGCTCTGGGATATGTCAGTATTCCATCCTTATTCAGTCTACACTAACCCATATTTAATGAGCTCCCAGGATGTACCACTTGTATTGTGTAACACTGAGGAAGTTGTGGAAATAGAAGAGGCCCTGTCCATGTCTTTGAAGGAGTAGCAGCACCATGAGTGGGCAGACACACAAAACCCCAGTGGGGTTTCAGGGAGGGGACAGTTACTTTAAGGCTAGGGCTCACATACCACTCTATTCAGTTTCTAGGCTTAGGATCTGGGCATAATAGAAGGTACTGAGATGTGACCCCTGTCCTCCAATATCATGTCTTGATGTCAGAATGAGAATATGAAGACACAGGGAAATTAAAAAAAAAGAGCAAGAAAAGTCAGGAATAGTGTATGGTTGACTGTTAAGTGGTACAGGTTAGACCCTAAGTGAAATAGGAATCCTGAAAAAGGAGTGACCATTGTGGGTAGCAAATGTAGAAGGCGACTCCTTAAGGACATTTATTATAGTACTTCTATTTTTTTTCAGTTCTGTTGCTCTATAAAGGAAAAGGTGTCCAGGAATTCCCCTTTGTACTTTGAAATTGACCTTTGAGTGGAGTTTCTCTTCATTCTTTGACACTTGTTAAAAATACACACACACATATGCACATACACATACACAACAGAATAGCAATCGAATCCATCTATGGCTGATAGATTTAATTATATATTTGTATAAGAGTATTGGTGCATTTAATTGGTCCACGTGTGTTTATGGTTATGTGTGTTTACATGTATGTATGTATAATCACGTACCACAGATGACTCCTCACCCGTCTCTCCTGTCCTTTCTGTGTTCTTTTGTTCTTTTTATTTATTTGTTTTTGCTATTATTGAGATGCCAGACATACTATAAGGCATATTTGGGTAAAAAATTTACACTGTAATGAGTGAAAGTGTATAAGAGCTAGCCATATAGGGAGTTTTCTTTTAGAGATATTAAACCTGACTTCTATATCCCTTGAAGTACATTGATACATAATCATGTATCTAAAGAATGTAAGAGCTAGCAAGTTCTTACTGCTTTGTAAGCTTAAGTTCTTTTTAGTGATCAGATCCAGGAGGATGAGCCCACCTGGGGGAGGGACTGTAAAAAATAAAAAGATTGAGGGATGCATATTAAAATTAAAAATTATTTATTTGAAAGACACACACGGAGAGAGAGTGAGCAATCGAGAGAAATAGAGAGAGAGAGAGAGAGAAAGCAAGCTTCCATCCACACTGGATCACTCCCCCAAATGCCCATAACAGTGAAGCTGAGCCAGACTGAAGAGGCGGGAACTAAGAATCCAGTTCAGGCGTCCACATGGGTGGTAGGGATCTTCATGCTGGAGCCATCATTTGCTGTCTCCCAAGGTATGCATTAGCAGGAAGGAAGCTGGAATTGGAACTGGAGCCAGGACATGAACCCAAGCACTCCACCATGGCATGTGGGGGCCCCAAGTCGTGTCATAAGAACTGGAGCCAGGACGTGAACCCAAGCACTCCACCGTGGGATGCGGGGGCCCCAAGTCGTGTCGTAAGTGCTACATCAAATGCCTGCTCAGTAGCTGCAATATTTACAAGAAATTTTGTCTTCCAGGGGCAATTCATGCCAGTGTGTCTTAATATTGCAAAGTTATATAGTGAACTCTGAAGTTCTCACAGGGAAATAACAATATAATAAGTTCCTTAAAATGCATATGCATGTAGGATAAATCACATATGCTACTAAATATTTGGGATTGTTAGTTAAAAAGATATTTCTATATAAATGTCTTTCCGTGTTTTATTTCTTATATTTTTTTCTTTGAGTGGAATAGAGATAGAGATAGAGACAGACAGAATTTCTATTTAGGTGGTTCACCTTCCAAATGCCAACCACTGCTGGGTCTGGCAGAAGATGGGAGCAGAGAACTTAATCCAGGCTCCCACATTAGTGGCAGTGACGCAAGTACTTGACCTATCACCTTCTACCTCATTAGCAGGAAGCTGGAATGTCAAGGGGACATTCAGGCACTGTGATGTGGGATGCAAATGTGCCAATAGGCAGCCTAACTACTGGGCTAAATACCTACCCCTCCACTTTTTCTTTTTATTAATTGTAAAACAGATAAGAATCTTCACAATCAACCTGACTCATATTAGTTGATTGAAGACTAAACTCAAGGCTTAATCTCTGAATTATTTCAAGTGGCAATTTCCAAATCAAAGAAGTATTTGCTCCTATTGTAGGAAATCAGTAAAATAAATAAAGGAAGTATAAAAAAATAAAGATACAGTCCTTCATGCCAAAGAAAACTTGTTAGCATTGGGTTGCACATTTTTCTAGTCTTGTTCATTCTTATTTATAATAGAGGTATTTGTTTGTTAAGGACCATGCTTTTTGGATTTAGGGCATCATTTTTTTTTTAGCATGCCCTAGCTCATAATCACTGTTCTCTGTCAGTGAGGCTGCCATCCAGAAAAGGCCAGCCTTTGAACCTGATTGAACACTCTGTTAAATCCTCTCCTCAATTGTCAGCCATAGAGTAGGGATGCGTTGGGAGAACTGCTCTATGCCCAGGGGCTAGGGAGAGACTGGGCTCAATTATTCAGTCTGGAAGTGGATTGTCACAGCTGACTGGTGCTCAGGTCTTACACAGGAAACAATTTGAGTTAATTGGCCTGTATGGTGAGGTCCATGCTCAAGGTTATGACCTGATGTGACTTGAAGGTGCTGGGCTCCGAGGGCCAGAAACAGGCAGGAGGGAAGAAGAAATTTCAAGAGCATCTGTGGAAAGAAAACCATCTTCAACCATCTTTTCTCTGTTGCTGAAACTCTCTGGATATTGAAGCAACTGGATGCATGTGTGGATGACTGTGGCACCCCAGAGTATCTATGTTAGAGAGGTTAAGATAGCAACATATTTGGAAAGGGAGATGAGATCTTTGCCCTATTTATTTGAGGTGGTTTGGGGGAATCTGATGAAAATCAAAGGGGAGAGGATTAAAGACTTCCTACCCGATGTACCTTTGCTGTTAGTTCGGAAGAAACCCTGGAGCTTGTTCGAGGGAAACTTCTCATCGTTGGAATGGATAAGAGACACTGTGCAACATGTATAGGCCCATGGTCCAGGAAACCCATGTCTTTCTACAATGAATGATCAAGCACAAATGTCCCTCTATTTTGTTTATGTTTCTTAAGCAATAACCATAAGCCAGATACTGGGGATTAAAGACTAATCCTTGTATCCAGGAAACACGATATTGAGAGGTAACTTTATAAAGAAATTAATGTTAGTTTTGGAGGTGATGGTAGGGTTATGTTGTGTGTCCAGTCATGGCAGGTGAGTAGTGAGTAGGATCTAGTGAATGATTGTTGAATGATTAAATTTACTCTGCTTAATTAATACAGCCCTTAATCAAAAGTTCAATTTTGCATACAGCTTACATAGCGCTTCTTATTTCTGTGTTGAAACCTGATCAAATGCAGTCCCATTATGTCTTTTCCTGCTGTTTTTACAATGAGCATTCACTGTAATAGTCTTTTGACATCCTACTTTTTCCTTAATTCATTCAACTTTTTATCTCATTGATAATCAAGGAACTTAAGTAGTTGCTAGCTTTATTATTCCTGTAATCATATTTAGAGTCAGGGTTCAAGATTCTGGCAACAGTTCTAGAGACACTCACATGGCACAGACTCGTTGAGCAATGCTTCTCCAACTTTGGCTGGAGAAGGATACATATACTGATCTATTTGTCAAGCTCCTCAGATAATCAGATGCTTACCACAGTCCAGATAATCATTAGTGACCTTGAGCTATGACTGTAGACTGTTTCTGGACATGTGTCACTTGCAATAAATATACATTTCATGACTGCAAATTGCACAACTGTTGAGTGTGGCACTGTAGACAAAACTGAAATTGGCTTATAACATTTTTAGAGTAAAAGAAAAATTTTAAATTTATAGAAATCAACTAGTTCTCTTCATTTCTCTCTTCTACCCCCTTTTCTACTTTCCTTCTACCCTCTTCATCTTCCTACTTTCTTCACACTTTGTTTTCCTGTAGGTGAGATGGTATGGTGGTTAGGGGCAGAGTTTTGGCCACTGGGGGAAGATGTTTGGGCTTCGGATCTGGTTGATCATTTTCGGTCTCTAGGGTTAGTTCTCAAACTATAGCCTGATCAGAGTCCCCTAGAGGCTGTTTAAGGCCGAGTTACTGGGCTGCATCTCCAGAGCTGCTGAATGAGTGTATGTAGGTGAACCTAATGATTTGCATTCCTAACTGGTTTCCGGGTATTGCAATGCTGCTGGTTCCAGGACCACATTTGGAGAATCCCTGGTTTAGAATATTCCCTTACTGTGCAAAAAACTATCACTTCTTATTGTTACTAATTTCTTAAAGAGTAAGTAAACAAAAATAAGTCTGTTAGAGTATCATTTGGAATAGCTATGAGTCTCTGGGTGATTGGAAGGTTTATGTATTTTCAGTGAGGAGGACAGTAAGTTTCTTAGTAACTTATTCAAGTAGCTTTTTGTTTTTTAAAAAAATTCTTTTATTTATTTGAAAAGCAGAGTGGGGGGGGAGGGGGGCAAGAGAGAGAGAGAGAGAGAGAGAGAGAGAGAGAGAGAGAGAGAGAGATGGAGGGATAAACAGAGACAGAGATCTTCCAGCCTCTGCTCCATTACCCAAATGGTCACAATGGCCAGGAGCCAGGAGCTTCACCCAGGTCTCCCATGTGGGTGCAGGGGCCAAAGCACTTGGGCCAGCCTGTGCTGCTTTTCAGGCCACTAGCAGGGAGCTGGATCAGAAGTGGAGCAGCTGGGACACAAACCAGTGCCCATGTGGGATGCATGTGAAGTGAGTGTCAGCCTAACTCACTACGCCACAATGCCTGCCCCCAAGTAGTTTTCCAGTCAGAAAAATGAATATATTATAAAGCCTTTACATGAAATTTATCTTTGTCTTAGATTTTGGACCCTGGAAGGATGACATCATGTGGTAATTGAAGACAATTATCAGTTTTCTCTGTTTCTCCCACTGCAAATCCCTAAATAATATACTGTTTTAGTACCTGACTGCTGACCTTAATTTAATTTTGAAAAACAAAAGGATGTTGAATAGTAAGGTCAATTAGCTTTCATAAAAGAAGGTTGAACTCTTTTAACCTGTACAAGAAAAATTTAACAGAAGGTGTTCAGCTTCCTGAAGGAAATTATCTGACCCAGACAAGACAGTCAGAAGGGACTAATTTCACATGCTTCTTGCAAGTATGAGCAAGGCTATATGTCAGACACTTATTTGGATAAACTTTGGTTCCAATTTTGTCTTTCAGTTAGCAAGTTAGTTTAACAAATACTCTGTAGAATCATTGTGCAACTTTTCCTTGGGCATCAGGAGGTAAGTCTTTGCTTTTTTAACTTAAACGTTTCTGAAATTTACCTTTTAAAATTTTGTGTTTATTTTCTATGAGAGAGGGAGGAATTTTCTACCTTTCTGCTGGTTCACTCTTCAGTAGTGGCAGCTGGGTCTGGCTGAAGCTGGAACTCAGTTCTTGTTTCCCAAATGGGTGGCAGGAACCCAAGCACCTGAGTCATCCCTTGCTGCCTCCTGGGGTCTGCATTAATAGGAAGCAGAGTTGGGACTCAAACCCAGATACCCTGCTATAGCATGTTAGTGTCCCAAGTAGTGCTCTAACCACTAGGCCAAATACATGCCCCTTACTTATCTTTCTAATTGACAAATAAATATTGTATATGTTTATCTTGCACAGCATGTTGTTTTTAAATATATACAAGCTGTGGAATGGCTACATTTAGCTAGTTAACATATGTATACATCACATAGTTTTAATTTCTTTGTGGTGTGAACACAAAGTCTATTTTACTAATTTTCAAGAACAATATAGTCACCATATTGTGCAGATCTCTTGAAGTTACTCCTCTCATTTAACTGAACTTTTGTATGCTTTAACCAACATTTCCCTCACCACCACCCTCAATTCCCACAATCCTTGGTAATTGTCATCTTATTTGCACTTTTATTAGTCCAACATTTTAGAGTTGACATTTAAGTGAGACCATGAAGTACATACCTTTCTGCTTATTTCACTTAATATAATATCCTCTAGGTTCATGCATATTATTACAAATGATAGGCTTTCCTTCTTTTTAAATCTACATAGTATTCCATTGCGTATGTATACCACATTTTACTCCATTCATCCATTTGTTTATGTGTATATTGATGCTATATCTTGGCTATTATGAATAATGCTGCAGTGAAAATGAGTATGCAAATATCTGAGTGATATTTACTTTAAATTCACTTGGATATATACCCAGAAGTGGCATTGTTAACTTTTATAGCAATTCTGGTTTTTAATATTTTGAGGAAACTCCATACTGTTTTCTGTAGTGACTGTACTGATTTACGTTCTCACCAACAATATACAAGAGTAGCTTTTTCTCTACCTCCTCTCTAAACATTTGTCTTTTACCTTTCTGCTAATAGACATTCTACCAGATACGTTGTAACATCTTATTGTGGTTTTAATTTGCATTTCTCTGATGATAAGTGGTGTTGAGAATTTTGTCATTTATCTGTCTTCCATCTATATGACTTCTTTTGGGAAATATCTATTCATATCCTTTGCCCATTTATTAATTGAGTTTTTCTCCTGCTATAGAATTGAGTTCTTTATGTATGTTTGATATTAACCCTTTTTAAGATATACAGTTTGCAAATATTTTCTCTCTTTCAGAAGGTTGTTTCTTCACCCTGTTGACTATTTACTTCACTGTACAGAAGATTTTTAGTTTAATATAATTCTATTTGTTAGTTACATCTTTTCTTGGTTGTACTTTTGTGTTCATATAAATAAAATCACATCCTGTGCCAGTTCCATGGAATTTTCCCACATGTTTTCTTTGGTTGGCTTTACAGTTTTGTGTTAGATTTATGTTTCTAATTCATTTATATTTGATTTTTGTAATTGGTATGAAATAATGGTCTAATACCATTCTCCTGTGGATATCCAGCACAATTTTTGAAGAGACTGTTTTTACCCTATTACTTATTTTTGATACCTTTTTAAAAATCAATTGTTCATAAATCCTTGGATTTATTTTCTCGGCTTTGTATTCTGTTCCATTGATGTATGTGTCTGATTTTATGGGAATGCTATGGTGTTTTGATTACTGTATGTTTGTTGTGTATCTTGAAGGCAGGTAGTGTGATACATCCAGCTTTGTTTATTTTACTCAAGATCGCTGTAGTTATTTGAAATATTTTTGGTATCATATAAGTTTTAAGATTGTTTTTCCTATTTCAGTGAAAAATGCCGTTGCAGTTTTGATAAAGATTGCATTGACTCCGTAGATTTTGGATATTATAAGTGTTTTGATGACACTGATTTCCCCAAGCTGTGATCATAAGATATCATTGCATTTATTTATGTCTTTCTCAATTTCTTTTGGCAATGTTTTTAATTTTATTTACTTGAGAGGGAGAGGAAGGGGGTGAAAGGGTGGAAGAGGTGGGGAAGGGGGAGGCAGAGAGGGAGATAAAACCTGTCTGCTGATCTGTTCTCTAAATGCCCTGTCAGGAACCAGATATTCAATACAAATCTCCCACATGTGTGGCAGGAACTCAGTTAAGCTATCTGTCACCCAGGGTCTGCACTGATAAGAAGCTGGAGTCAGGAACCAAGGCCAGGTATCAAATCCAGGTCCTTTTGATATGGGTACAGTCATCTTAACTGGTATCTTAACCACTAGGTTACCAGCTTGCCCCTCATCAATGTTTTATAGTTTTCAGTGAACAGATATTTCACCCTGTTGGTTAAAGTTAATTTCAATCTTTCATGAAGACTAAGGCTTATATATTCTGGGGAGTTTCTTCTAAGAGAGTAAAATATATCTTATGTTTTCAAATTTTATGAAAATATGTGGTAATATGAAAATATTTTTTAACTTTTTCCAGGCCTGGAAGTGGCTCATGCCAGCGAAGTTCCCAAAGGTTTTCCTTTAATTTTGTGGACAATTCATTTCTCATTGTGTTACAGACCCCAGATGCAATTCATACATTGTGGATGCTCAAAGTAGTGTTGTTGTGGAAAGAATTTGTATCTTGAAAGCAGTGTGATTTTCTTTGTTTATGAGATACTTGATGTAACCATCTTTGACTTTATGTTGAATTAATTTTTTTTAGATAAAACACATACAATTTAAATCAATTGATTGGGGTTTTTCTATGTAGAATCAACGGCATATTCTTAAGGTATCTGTCATCATAAACTAAGGAGATGAATAGTTAGACAAAATGATGATGAATGAACACTTTAGGCCCAGGAGATGTCAGCCCCATAGATCTGTCAAACAGGACAGAGGTTGGTTAGGTAGGAATTCTTTAGAAACTGTTTTCCTGTCCTGTGGTGTTTGAAGGTGACAGGGCTTGGGGCTTTGAATGGTGAGAAATTTCTACTAGTGAAGTCCTCAAGCTAGACAGATGTTAGCAGAACACTGGGAGTCAGGGTAGGGAGGGCTCATGAGCATAACAGTACAGCTGCAGTGTAAGTTGGGAGCCCAACACTAGTGCTCAGTCTGTCTCCATTGCCCACAAGCACTGTGATCAGATGAGGGTTCCTGACTATTTCTGCTTTGACATGGTGAGGATGGCCCAGATCCTTGGGCCCTGCACCCGTGTGGGAGACCAGGGAGAAGCACCTGGCTCCTGGCTTCGGATCGGTGCAGTGCGCCGGCCTCAGCATGCCAGCGGTAGCGGCCATTTGTGGGGTGAACCAATGGAAAAAAGGAAGACCTTTCTCTCTGTCTGTCTCTCTCTTTCACTCTGCCTGTCAAAAAAAAAAAATGAAGAATAAATAGTTTCAGCTTCCTCTTGATTAAGATCAATGCAATGGCTTACGTCTTCCCAGAGATCCTAAAAGAAAATATAATAAAAGTAGACTATTAAGGAGGCAGGCAAAACAATTTAAAGATAATCACAAACATTGAAAAGGATTTTCTTGTGATTTGATTTGAAATTGTGAGGTGATCACTTAAAAGGAAGGAGGGATGCATTACTAGCCCATTATTTCCCAGATCAATATAGACCACCCATTCTTTTTAAATAGTTTTTGCATCTTGGCTAATAGATTGCCCAGGGAAAACAAAGTATCATTTATAATTGTTATTTGAATATTTTATGTAAAAGCTAATCTTCTGAAGACTTAGAGAAATCATTGTAGATTAAAATAAGAAATAAAGATTTGCATTTATAAGAAATTAATGATGGTTCTGAAATTGAAGAACCATTTAGTGCTGGGAGAAATAAATACAAATTGTAACATCTATCTGATGGAGTTTTGTTTAGATTGCTTCTGGTGATAAACCATCTATAATAATATAAATCAAGGGCTGGTGTTTTGCCATAAATTTGCAATGTTTAGCATAATTTTCGTTTGCATTTCATACTAAAGTGACACCAAGAAATATGAGATTAATAGTTAGTTATTAAGTGAAAATGACTTTCATGTCTGTAGTCATTTTTAGAAATAGTTACGTGTAATTCATTTAGGGAGCAGAGAAAATTAATTTGCAGCTGTGGTGTGATCTAACACTTTAAAACAACAAAGGACGTGGTGCCCAGTAACAAACTTTGGAAACATAAGGCTGGAATCATTTTGAACCCCTCATTTGGAATCTTCTGTACCTTAAGGCGCCCTTTAGGTCACAACATTCTTGGTGGTTGACTCCAGAATATTATGTTAATAGCTTCAGAATAGGAAAGTTGGTACCTGCTCTCAAATTATGTCATAATACCACAGAGCACAAACTTATCTGTACCTAAGGGAATAAGGGTCAGACAGCAGTAGCAGCAGTACGGAGCCATTTATTAGTTTTAATTAGTGTTTTCATTAGAAAGTGTCATTTTAGATTCTATTTTTAAAAAATGACACATTATCTGCTTTCATATATTTCATTGCACTACAAATTGGCCATGACAGAGAATTTAAATTTTGTGGATAACACAGAATTCTTCAAGAATTTTAGCCTCAGATTTTCTTTATAAGCCCAAAAAACATGTACATAATATTTCCTTTTGATCATCTGCCAGACAGTGTGCTAAATGCTTTCTGTGTGTTGACTCATTTGTGTTCCCTCCATGACTAGAGCCTTGTCAAAGCCACAGATTCATTTCTTCAGGTATCACTCAGTGAACACTGTCTCTTTGTGAGCTATTGAACTACACTGGACGCACTAATGTTTTAAAAAGAGGTAAAGCAAAAGGATCAGATTTAAGACTTTAAAAAAGGTAAGTCAGGACTTCTGGCCAATATGATATTCTACATTCATATCTTGAAACCCACTGCTCATCATATCAGTTGTGAAAGCTGGATAGACTTTCTTAAAAACATACTTCCACCACCCCAAAGAAAACAACAATGCAGTATTTTATAAAAGTTTAAAATCAGACGTGTAGGTGGACTGGAAGAGTTACAGAAATGCCATGGAGTGGTGAGTTGGGATATCACGTGGGCTTGCTAAGCTCTGAGTTTGGAACCCAGCAGCTTGTCTTAGGTTTAAGTGGTGGAGTGTGAGAAGCATAATAGTGCCTCAAAGCCACACTTACAACATGAAATTAGGAACTATCACTTCTTTGTCTTCCCCCTTCCTCTCAGCTGCTGCTTAGGATGCTGATTGCCAGGAAACTGACACCTGGTTCAGGACTGCCCCCCCTCCCCCCCAGGACAACAGGTGGAGGGAACAGTAGATTAATTCACCTACTCCTTGTTTTTAAGAAGTCTCAGTGTGCTGTGATATGACATGGGATTGTGTTTATTTTTATTGTTTTCTTATCATTACTTTCAATGATGTTCAATTGGCTGTTTTTTCCAAACCTTACAACTTATCACTAGCTGAGTATGATATTTTTTCAGTTACTTTAGTTTATTAATTTATCCTAGTTTAGTTGAAACTTCAGTTTTCAAAAATCAAGCTCCTCCTTTGTGCCTGTAGCCCTCGCATCCTACAGGGATCAGCACGGGCAAAGTGAGGGCTGTCTTTGGCTGTGAGATGGCTCTCTTTTCTCTTGAGTCTTCTAACAGTTTGGCTCTTTCTGGGTCAGGAGGGGTGAGGAGAAGAGGTGAAGGATTGTTTCTGTTAGTGGTAGAAACTGCCTAATGTTGCTAGGATTTGGTCTGGTTTAGTCTGTAGTTGATGCCCTCCATTGTTGGTCATGTGCTTAGTGTTCTTCGGGAGAAGTATTTACTTTCATTCCTGACTCTCTCCAAGGGACCGTCACAGAGAGGGTAGCCCAATATTCCTGTGATTTCCACCAGGGGTCCTTATAATACACGATAAGGTAGATATCTGTGCTGGAGGTCAGGAACCACAAGACACTACCCCAAGTGATTCTGTTCTGCTTGTCCATCAGAACAGCCCTTTTCCTGGGATGCCTTATTTTCATCCGTGACCTGGGGAAAAGTTGCTATGTGAATATGTATAAACTTCAAATGAAATTTTATGGAGGTATCATGAAGTTTCCAGGTGACCACATAACTTCATAAAAGGAGGTGTGGGAAGGTGCTCATCCTTCTTTGCTTGGAGACCAAGACTAGTGAGGTATTGAGCTGCTCTTTCTACTTCCTTCCCACACCCCTTTCCCCCTTTGGCCTCCCCCCTCCCCCCTTCAACTATGCAGCTGCATGTGAGTGTGAGAGTGTGTGTGTGTGTGTGTGTGTGTGTGTGTGTGTATGCATATGCTGATTTCTCACCTTTTGAATCAACTTTAGCACTTTGTGCATTGTATACATGCCTATGCTTAGAATGCTTCTCTAAGTAGAAGGGAAGGACAGGAAACAAAAAATACCACACCACTAATCTTGTGGTTGCTCTTTCTGATGGCCAAGTTTATTCTCAAGCTAACTTGGGGCCCACTGTGAGCACCCTTATGAGCATAACAAAGATACTCCCATCAAGAATTTTCAAGGGTTTTAGGAACCCCATGCCAGGAAAATAGGATAAAGACCTGACGAATTCTTGATTATGTCGCTAGGTCCCACCTCTTCCACTTGACTTCGACCCGACCCTAGTTTGGTTGGGTGTGTGCTTGCATGATCCAGCAGCCACACTGGACTACATCTTCCCCTCCTCTGATGTCAGTATTTCTTTTCAAGGAGCCAAGGACATTCTTCCAAATCTGGGGAGAGCTAAAATGGAGTGGATATACTGCAGCTCATATCTGCAAGCCCTACTGTTTGAACTTCAGACAGGACACCCTAAGTTGGGTTCACATGTCTGTGGACCAGAATCAGGCACTCATTTCTGTAAGACTGCAAGCATCAGAGGGTCCCTGGGATTCTGCACTTTTCAGAGTACACTCTTCAGTTTAGTAAGGATCAGCCAGGTCAGAGAAGCTGGAAGGTTGACAAATGTATCCCCTTCCCCCAACTCCTTTTATTATAAAGAAGGAAAGGATTCAGCAAAGTAGATGCTGACAGTAGTGAATCTGGTGGTCTGGTCTCTAAGAACATCATGTGGGAGATGTTTGACAGCTTTTTGGTGGCACTGTGTAAAGTAAGGGAATATTTAGTTCTTTTCATTTTTAGCTCTGGTATTTAGCCATGATTCTAATAAGACAATAGGAAAATGTCTTCTCAAAATCTGTTGCCTTAGGTAAGGAGAGAAAATGAAAGAGAAGCTTCCAGTTGAGATAAGAGTACAAGCCAGTGTTGAAAACAAATAGAGAGTATTACTGTGTTCCTGAATATGTATATAGGAAATACATGAAATTTGTATACTTTAAGTAAATTCAAAAAAGAAAACAAATAGGGAAAACTAAATTCAACAAAATAGGTAACAAAATCATTGGTCAGACTATCAATTCAAGTGAATTAAACATAATTTAGAGTTATGAAAAAAATCAGGTAATTGTGTTAAAACATGAAAAAAGTCAAAGTATACTATAAAATATAAGATGTTTACATTATATGACATATATGAGGGAGTGGGTGTTGGGGCATAGCAGTGTAAGATGGTGCTTGGCATGCTCATACTCTGTATTGAGAGCTTGGGATGAAGTCCTGCCTCTGCTTCTGATAAAGCTTCTTGTTAATGCACATCCTGGGAGGCAGTGGAAGATGACTCAACTATGAGATCCCTACTACCCACATGTGAGACATGGATGGAGATCCTGGCTCTTGGTTTGGGCCTGGCCCAGCCTTGCCTATTGCAGGAATTTAGGGAGTGAGCCAGCAGGTGGAAGGTTTTTGTCTGTCTCTGTATGTCTTTCTCTCTACCTGCTTTTCAAATAAATAAATACATCTTTAAAAAGGGAAAGGTGAGCAGGGACTTTAGCAAAATAGGATGCTTATTTAATGAATTATTGACTGTTAAAAAGTATGTGATATAATGTGTCATTTGGTAGTTAAAATGTACAATGTAAATCTTTTTTTTTTTCTTATTTGAAAGAATAAACATAGTAAGTGCTCAGTTTCAACCCATCTGTGTGACACCAGCTGGTTGTTCTGCAGTTCAGGTCTAACACTAATCACCTGGCATTAGCACAGACACCACAGGTAGAGGACAGAGTCCTCCCCAGGACTGTCCCTACTTCAGATGACAGGTGCACGGCTCGTGGGGTCCTCCTGCCACTGACTAACTGGCTACATATTTGGTGCTTTTTGTGACCTTCTCAGGTTCAGTCACTCTGATAATTTGCTCTAATAACTCAAAGAACTCAGGCAGGCTCTATGTTCATAGTTATGATTATAGTTGCATGATAAAGGATTCAAATGATGAAGAACAGTCCAATGATAAGATGCTTAGGACCAATTCGGAAAGAGACTCAGAGCTTTTGTGTCTTTCCCTTGTAGAATCAGTACACCTCACGCTCCCAGCCAGCACATCAGTGTGTTCACTAACAAGGAACCTCCGGCAAGCCTCAGTGTCCAGAGTTTTTATTGGGGTTTTATTACTTGGGGAGGATTGTTTGAATCATTGACTGCATTATTAAACTCAATGTCGAGGCACCCACCCCTTCCAGGAGGTCAGGTAGCTAGACGGTCCACACCACTAATCGAGTGGTTGCTCTTTCTGATGATCAGGCTTCATCCTCAAGCTATCTTGGGGCCCACAATGAGCAAACTCATTAGCATAACAAAGAGACTCCTATCAGGAATTTCCAAGGGTTTTAGGAGCCCCATTCCAGGAACCTGGGATAAAGACCAGACACATTCTTCATTATATCACAGTGAATAACTGTAAATTCTGTTAGGGGAGATCAGCATTTGGCTCAGTGGTTAAAACCCTTAAAAAGACAATTGGGTTGCCTGCGTCTTGTATCATATTAGAGTGCCTAGGTTTGAGTCACAGCTCTGTTCTAGATTCCAGCTTTTTGCTAATGCAGATCTGATCCAGGGAGGCAGCGGGTGTTGCTTCAGGTGATGAGTCCCTGCCATCCACGTGGAAGACCTGGATTCATTTCCTTGCTCCTGGCTTTGGTTTGTCCCGGTGCTGACTGATGTGGGCATTTGTAAAGTTAACCAGTGGATGGGAGATCTCTCTTTGTTTTTGTTTCTCTCTCTCTCTGCCTTTCAAGTAAATGACAAATGTAAATGAATATAAAGATAAATTCTTTTAGAAAGAAAGTATATACAAAAGATAATTCAATGGCTGGCACCGTGGCACAGTAGGTTAATCCTCTGCCTGATGCACCAACGTCCCATATGGGTGCCGGTTCTAGCCCTGGCTGCTCCTCTTCTGATCCTGCTCTCTGCTATGGCCTGGGAAAGCAGTAGAAGATGGCCCAAGTCCTTGGGCCCCTGCACCCATGTGGGAGACCCAGAAGACGCTCCTGGCTCCTGGCTTTGGATTGGCACAGCTCTGGCCATTGCAGCCATTTGGGGAGTGAACCAAAGAAAGGAAGGCTTTTCTCTCTGTCTTTCCCTCTCACTGTCTGTAACTCTACCTCTCAAATAAATAAATAAAATCTTAAAAAAAAAGCTAATTCAAAATGTTCTTGGAAAATGGAATTTTTGAAATCCATGCATACAAGGGGTTTTCCAAACATCATGAAAAATGCATATTGTGAGTGAACTATGCATGGATTTCAAGTTTTTGCACTAAAATAACCATCTTTAATTGCACTTCCCTGAACTATTTTGAAGTATTCATGTATTTAGGTACAAAATATAAAGGTAACAACTAACATTAGAAACATGGTTTATAACCAGGGAAATAAATTGTGGAAACAGACAATATGGTGAACGTTTTCCTCCAACAGACAAAAGAATAGGCTGAAGTAGAAAATAGAAGCTGCTGGTAAATAGAAGCCAGCAAATGAGATTATAAAGAAGTGCAGTTGTAATAAAAACACATGTAACTGTACTTATGTTATTTATTGAAAGTTATGAGTTAACGAATTCAATTTTTAAAAATGAAGCTACATACTGTTAAAAGAATATGTAGCAAGATTTAAAATAATAGAATGAGATATAATTAAGAATATATTAACCAAGTGGAAGCTAATATAAAAATGTTAGCATGAGACCAATTTTAAATTAAAACAATACAAAACACATTATTTTGGTTTAGCAGAACTACAACAAAATGATTGAAAGAATGATTCACTAATCATATACAATAATCATCAACTTGTATATCCCTAACAAATAGTCTCAAAATATATAAAGAACTAAACTGTCAGATTATAAAAAGTAATGTAAAAATCATTAGTGGGACATTTGAATTAACATCTTTCACACTCCAAAGCAAAGTATAAGAAACGTTTAATAAATATAGAGACTTAACAAAGTGTACAAGTTTGAACGTGTTTGTGAACACACATTCATGTTCCTATTAACAAAGAGTACATATTTTCAAGTACACATGTATACAAAAACATAAACAAAATTTTTCCATTTACTAAGCAATGGATACTTTTATATTCATAGATTTTGAAATATCAGTATTATCAGATGATAGCCTTTGACATCTGTGTAATTAGAGTAATTGGTTTCACTTTTCTTGAAAGAGAGAGAAGGGCAGGGAGGAAAGGAGGAAAGGAGAGAGAGAGTGAGAATGAATCAATGTTTGATTTGCTAGTTCACTACTCAAATGCTTGCAACATCCTGGGCTGGGCCAGGAGCTTAGAACCCAATCTGAGTCTTGCACATGGGTGGCAAGAACCCTAACACTTGAACCATCACCTGCTGCCCCCAGGATGCACATTAGCAGGAAAATGGATTGGAAGTGGAGCTAGCTAGGACCTGAACCAGGCACTCCAGAATAGGATACAGTGTCCCAAGCAGCATCTTCACCATTGAGCCAAACACCCACCCTCACCTCTGTATAATCAGAAATCAGCAATACAGGGTTCTTTTGTGTCTTGGAGGAAAGACTTATATCAACTTAGATGCAAACAGGCTGTAAGTTAGTTGACAATTTAGTAGGAGAAAAATTTGTTATGCATGCACATAGAAGAATATAGGGAACAGATCCTGAGATAGTTAGGGGTGGGGGCTTTATTGTCTCTTAATAAGGGAGGATTTTAGTATTGAAAGGGTGCAAAGTCCTGATGAGGCATGTTTTACAGTAATGCTTTTTGTATTGTCCTGGTGTTCAAGGTTGTTTATTTCCCTGGCTGGAAATTTCAGGAGTTGTGGAGGGGAGTAGGAGCTGCAGCTGTGAAGCTTTGCTTCATTTGGTGTCAGAGAAAATCCCATGCCTGTCTCTAGATCCCGGCTCTAGCAGATCTGTCTAGAAAACAGGAACTCGAAAAATCTTTGTGGCTTCTTGTGCACTGAGAATAAAATCAGAATTCCTTGTCTGCAAGACTCCACATATCTCACCAAGAATCTCATCATTTCAGCTGCTTGGGCCTTTTCTCAGGTCCTTGATAGGCCAAGTGTTTTTCTCCCTTTCGAGCCTCTGCTCATTCTATCCCTTCTGCCAGAGCTGTTGTCCCTTGGCTCCTCCATCCTTCAGGTCACAGCAGCACCTCTTCATTTGAAGACCTCCTGATTGCTTTCATCTCAGTATATCACATTTTGTATGCATGGGTTTAAGTGTTTATTACTTACTCTGTCTTCTCTTTAGATTGTCAATGCATGCAGAATATGGCCTTTCTTTTGGTTGTGCTATCAATCTGCAGCTGCAATTCTCATTGTCATACCCACACTCACTCTCCTTTTAACTGTGCACCTGCTAAGCTTTCAACTGCTAACATTTTCTTTTTTACTTCCTCAAGCAAAGGTTTCTTTCTTTGATGAGTTTGATGAGAGAGAAAGAGAGAGAGAGAGAGAGAGAATCTCAACCCATCACTGACAAGAACTAGTGTACTAATTTCAGGCTCCCACTATATTATCTGCCTCATAACACATCTTTTATTGCTTAATTGTCTCCCCATTTTTTCCCACTTCCTAACAAGTATTTTCTATACCTCCTAAGAAAACTACATATACCCAAATCTTTGTTTGGGGCAATGCTTCTGACATTTATTGGATGGGAGGATAAATCAATGGATGGATGAGTGGATGGGTTGATGGATAGATGGGTACTGGGTAGATGGATGGTGGATAAATTATGAAGTTACAAAGCAGAACTAAAGGTTGGATGGGGTGTGAGGCTTCAGTCTATCAAGAACAAAGTGAATTGTGGCTAGCTGACTCAAAAGAAGCAAGCTTTGGATTTAGGTGTGTTTACAGGGAATTTAATGTAGAGTTCCTGAAAGCTAAGGTTTTCTTTGACCTGATGTCTACTTCTTGATTTTATTGATGCTCAGCTTAGATGTAGTTTTTGCTTTTACTGTTTTATTACACTATTTACCTGAAGTATTTAAGTATGCCATTTAAATAAATAAAAAAGTTCTGTATGAATGCTATTCAGTTTAAGTGAGGTGAACTTTCCAAATAATCACCTTTCAGAAATATTTCTGGAGGTGAGAACTGAGGTGAAATCAGAGAGTGAGATTTAGAGCCAAGGAAAGCAGTGATAACACAAAGGGACTGCAGTCCCCGGGAGTGATGCAACTGATAGTGTGGGAAGAACTAGATGCTTACCAGTGCTGTCGTCAGTATTATAACTGTGGCGCTGGACAAGGTCACAGAGTTCTTTAGGGGCCAATGAGAGCTCCTGGTCCGGAACCCATTTCTGTTTTCAGCAGATAGTGTGTATGTAGGCTAAGCAGACTGTGGGCTTCCTGAAGGCATAGTGAATCATCAGTGTCTGACTTGTAAGTGACCTTGGATCCATGAAAACTGTGAATGCTTGGCCCAGCTTGATAATAAATATTGTTTTGAAATTCAAGATGATTGATATAGGCTAATAAATCACTCATCACTAAGTAAAATATTCCTCAAATTACCAGATTATTTAAAAAATGAATTCTGACATTCTATCTGTATTATTTATCCCTATGCATTAAAAATAAAGAAAATGTATCTAATGCTATAAATCTGTATAAAATTTCTATAAGGAAATATTAATGTAACGATGCTGGTTGAAAAATGTTTGTGTTTAAGCAAGCATTAAACATGAAACCCAGTGAAACATGCAGATGGAAAATATTGTTCTGAAATAATTTCCAGTAAAAACTTAACTTCTTTCTGATGAATTGGCTTGTTTTTTGTTTATGGATATAGAGAATCCTGTGTTTCTATTTCTTTTTGTATTTCGGCTATAAAAGAGATCAGAACCTAATTTGTAGCTGAAATTTTCTAATCATGTGGAAACTTAAAGACTTTTATTCCGGGCTTTTAAATTTCTCTATTCTGACTCTTCTTTCCCTGGTTCTGAATTTTTTAAAAAAACATTTAATTTCCACTTGACATGTAGTAATTGTACATATTTATAGGACCTGAATTTTTAAATATATTATCTATATTTTTCTCTTACATTATGTATGTATTTTTATAAGCTGTCACAACCTGTTTTTTTTTTTTTTTTGTTAATGGAGAAGTAAATGCTTCATGCTTCACATATAAAATATTTGTATATTTAATCAAATTTCTGCTCTTTTCTTTTTAAGGCCACATGTTTGTGAGGAACAGCAACTGACCATGGTGGGACTTCCATATCCCTGTGTGCAGGCATTCACGTACACTATCAAGCTCTGGAAACAGGGTTGTGCTGGCCCAAGATGGTGTGTGGGTTATGAAAGAAGGTAAGGATGCTTCTGTTATTTCCTTGTGGTTATTCAAAATCAAAGCCAGGGTGGGCACTGAAAGCACAGTTAAGCCAGTGCCTGGGACACCTGCATCCCACACAGGAGTTTTTGGGTTCAAGTCCTGGCTCTAGTCCAGATTGCAGCTTCCTGCTTATGCGCATCTTGGAAAGCAGCAGTTGATGGCTTCCTGTTATGCACGTGGAAGACCAAGATGGAGTTCTGAGTTCCCGGCTTTGGCCTGGGTCAGCCCTGGCTGTTGTGGACACTTGGTGAGTGAACCAGCAGGGGATTGGAGCTCTCCCTGTGTTTCTCTGCCCTACAAATAAATAAAATAAATAAGTAAAAAATTTTTGAAAAATATCAAAGTCAGAAATCTCAACTGCACCTCAGTATTTCATCCAATAAATGTCAGAATTAACCACTAATGAGCAAGCATCAAGGGTGCCCACTGGGAATTTTTGGAGTGATGGGTTTTTCTTCAGAGATGTGATAGGACTGTTACTTTGCTTTAGGCCTCATTTATGTGTGAAGTATTTTGGGTTAGATGCCACTAATTTTACCTCATGACCTGATACACCATTGAAAGCTGAAGATCAAAAACCTGACAGAAACAAGCAATATTGTGTTGGTTTGCTAAATTTAGCACGACTTGGCTACAGAAGCTGTGCAGTCGTGAGCCCATGCCTGACCTGCCCTCCGTACTCTCGTCACACTTTGAATCCTAGAGCTTCTTTAACTTTAGCATGGCCTTTGAATTAGGATTAACTCGGCAGGCTGGAAGAGGAGAGAAAAAGCAAGTATCCACAATGCTTTCTAGGAGTTAAGGCTACATGCAGGCTTTTTATTTTTTTAGGTTTTAAAATAGTTTTACAAAATACCTAAAAATCTCTTGGTACAAATAGTTGCTGAGGATTTAGTTTATGAAAACGAATCAACTGTACTGACGTCATAAATAAGAGTGTCAGTTGTTAAATCAACAACAGGAGTAATTGTGCACTTACTCCCCATGTAGGATATCTGTCCTTAATGTGTTGTACTATGCGAATTAACGGTAAAACTAGTCTTCAAACAGTACTTTATACTTTGTTTCTGTGTGGGTGCAAACTGTCAAAACTTAATATATACTAAGTTGATCTTCTGTATATAAAGACAATTAAAAATGAATCTTAATGAAGAATGAGATGGGAGAGGGTGTAGGAGATGGGATGGTTTGCAGATGGGAGGATGGTTATTGGGGGGAAAGTCTGGTATAATCCAAAAGTTGTACTTTCGAAATTTATGTTTATTAAATAAAAGTTTTTTAAAAAAGAAAATGAATCAACTGGATCTGAATCAAGGATACTGCACATTAGAAAAATATGGTCTCAGGTTAATAAAGTATTTATCATTATTACTACTACTATTGCCAAGGGAAACCTGGAGATATTTATAAATAACTGGGTTTGCCATTCAATAGACATATTACAACACTGATAATTTAGGGCCAAATATTATAAGACTAAATAACTTGTAATTATGGTATACATATATTCTCTGTGTGTTTAATCTGCAGATAAATAGTGGTATTTTTCTATATTTTGGGCTTAATCTTAGGCATTTAAATAATGTTTAAATCAGAAATCCTTCCCTAGCTCTTACTTGCTGTGTGGCCTCAGGCAAAGTTCCTACATTTCTCTATGCCTTAATCTGAAAAATTACTAAAAGAATAGCATATATAAATATAATGAGGATTAACTGAAAATTTATTTAACACATGTGGCACAATGCTTAGTACACAGTAGGTACTCAGTATGTGTTAGCAAAATGCTGTGGCAGGAAAATTTATTAATTTTTAAGATTTTAAAATGATACATATTTTTTAATTTTAATATCTTAAAATTATGCATATTTGTGGGTGCCATGCAATGTTTTGATACACATACATATACAATTCAAGGTAACCATATCTGTGTCCTCAAATGTGCATCATTTCTGTGTGATGAAAACTTTCAAAACCCTTTCTTTCAGATTTTAAAAAACAATACAGTAGATGATTATTACCTTTAGTCACCTTACTGTGTCCTGTCTACTATTTAATACCACTTAAAATCAATATGGGATAGAAACCATATTTATAGGATATGTGATTTGCCCAATAGAGTACTTTTAAAAAATTTTTTTAAAGATTTATTTATTTATTTGAAAGGCAGAGTACAGAGAGGCAGAGGCAAAGAGATGGGGGTGGGGGAAAGAGAGAGAGATTCTTCCATTCGCTGTTTCATTCCCCAAATGGCCGCAACAGCTGGAGCTGGGCCAATCCAAAGCCAGGAGCCAGGAGCTTCCTCCAGGTCTCCCACATGGGTGCAGGGTCCCAAGGACTTGGGCCATCCTCCACTGCTTTCTCAGGCCACAGCAGAGAGCTGGATCAGAAGTGGAGCAGCTGGGACTCGAAGCAGTACCCAGATGGGATGCCAGCATTGCAGGCTGCGGCCCCACCCACTATGCCACAGCGTCAGCCCAAGAATACTTGTTTTGAAAATGGCTTTCTTTTTTTTTAAGGTTTTCTGTACTTCCCCCATGAGATTCAACTATTACAAGTATCAGCCTGAACCAGAATGTTTCACCTTTTAGTTAGTCATTTTTTCAAAAAACAAATATGGATAACAAAATAGGCTTATAATTATATTCTCGAAAGCTTAGTTTTACACGGGCCATGTGTGGCTCTGGGTTTGGAGTGGCAACAATCATCGAATATGTATGTTTGTCATCTTTATCAAACGTATATCCTTAATTTATTTTAAGATACAATTCTAGGTGGTAATTGTCATAAAATGGACGAGACAGTAGGTCCTACTGTGACAGAAGTGAAAGAGCCACGCACATTGGTGTAGTGGGGAGGGACAAGTTGAAGGAGTGGAAATTGAAATTGATCTTGAATAAAGAAGGGGATTTGGGTTGGGAATATGGGAGGGGCATGTGAAAAAGGGAGAACATGTTAGTACTCTTGGGATAAGGGACAAATATGACATTGATTTGACAGGAGGGAAGTAGCCTTCCCCGTTTCTGCTGGTCTAATAGATCAGCACAAATAGTGCAGTGCTTTCAACCTTATGTTCATTATTTTCCTCCACAGGAAGCTTCTGTAACTTTTTCTTCCCCGTAATTGCCCCCTCTCTCATGAAATTTTAACACTGTGCATGTACTTTATATTTAGTTATATATTGTGCTCCTTTGTAGGGCAACATACCATTTTGTCAGCCAAGATTCTTTTCGTACCACCTCTCTTAAGAGCTATTTTGTCACCTCCTTGTGGGTTATATCACTATGAATCAGAATGTATGCTCTAGTGGGAATTAATATATTGGAGCATCGGCATCAAGTTGAAAAGTATGTATCTTATTGTCCTTAAGGATTTCATTATCCTCTTTATAATCTTGGATTTCATTTTTACTGGCATGAGTGGTCCTGAGATATGATACCATAGGACTTGGAGTCTCTCTTAGTGTTTATTAACACACCACACACACACACACACACACACACACATACATCTATTGAACTATCTGGCAGGATTTGAATTGGAGGGAGACAATGTAGTGAGTTGGAGGTGGCAACTTTCTGGTAAGAGGAAGCACTGTCTTTTCCTGACCCAGATTCCTGTGTTTGTAGGACCCGGTACTATACCACCTACAGACAGGTGTACAGCATGGAGCAGCGGACAGTCTACAGGTGCTGTCCTGGTTGGAGACAGTGGGATAACGAACCGGGCCGCCTGCACTGTAAGTTATAATTCTTCCTGTCTACCTCTCTGCCATGGAAGGAAGGGTTTTGCTCTGATTTTTGACTTCAGTCCTATCGTGGCTGTCAAGCTTACGGCATCTTTATAATCACTACAGCTTCAGAGCATCTCTTTGTACTCAAAATTCACACATGACATGTGCTAAACTGCACAAAAAGCCTTTCTGTTAAGCGTTTCTAATGATAGGTCACGACTGAGGACCCATGGAAGTGCTATTTTATATTCTGACTCTTTATTTAAAAGACAGTCGATTTAAAGCCAGACAGGTTCCACCTTGACTTCCATCTCTCTCTTCTGTTTGCCCCTTTTCCATATCATCAAATTTGTAATCCACAGTTGATTCAAAAGTCCAGAGGGAAATCACCACACTAAATCTAAATGGGATTTCTCAACCTGTGCTTGTCATGATTAATTGCAGAACTCTAGAGGCAGTTTACTTTTTAAGATGAGGTGTGCAGTCCTCCTAGAAACCTCTGGCGAGACCCTTTGGAGTGTGTTTGACAGCACTCAGGCTGCAGAACTAATGGCATTATATAGTTTATTCACGCCAGGAGAAATGGTTCCGTTTAGTGACTCCTTTGCCCATATTATGTGTTTATGGTTATTGCGAAGTCAGTTAAAATGCTTCAATGTGTTGCAATCAATGCAGCACCAGAGCACAACAATTCATCTCTCTGGCTACTCGGCACCTAAGGGAGTTTGTCGTCATCCTGCTTCCTTCCCCAGTGCACTTTCTGCTCTTGAAGTTGCCGCAGGCACAGCATTGAGTGGTGCACCAAGGGCCACGCCCATTTACATGAAGTGCTAAGAACCTGCAGCTGAGGGGCAGGAATAGGGAGGAGGAAGGTGTTAGGCTCAGTAAAAACACCTGCCCCATGCCCTCTCCCTGGTGTGTGAACCTCCTGGAATGACTTTCATTTATTGTTATTTGGCACCTGTCACAGTCTTTTCCTTTTGGTAAATCTTAGTATTTTTTCTTTTTATTTATTTATATATTTATTTATTTATTTAGTTAGTTAGTTAGTTTTTTTGGGTTGTTTTGACTGTGGGGTATCTTTAGACCAATCCTTCTCGCATCTGAATGTGAGTACAGGTCACCTGGCTGGTGTCTTGTTGAAATGTGGATTCTGATTCAGAAGGTCTGGGATGGGCCTAGGAATCTGCATTTCCACAGTTTCCATGTGATGCAGTTGCTCCCCTATACCGAGTTCTATAGACTTCACTTAAATAGGCAGGCCTGAAATCTGCTGTGGAAGGGCTTGTGGAAATTTTTGGATTATGTTATATTAGCAACATGGTTGCACTGATGATTTTCTTTCATTCTCTCAAATCCATTCTCCCACCCCCTCACCCATCTTCCTTTTAGCTAGCTCTGCAGCCGGAACTCCCTTCAATGGAAGGAAATGTCCAGATGGTGAAACCAAGCAGAGCCAGTGTTCAGAGGGATTTCATGGACCCCACTGTCAATATGGTGAGTTGCCAACAAGACCATTGTATTATGATTTGGAGCTGTCTGCTTTGCTTTTAGGGGCCAGCCAATTTTGTTGATTCAGGTTAATGGCAGGTTTAACCCCCCGGGATTGGTGAGCATTTAAAATGAGCCACTAAGCAAAAACCTACAACCTACAGTGTAACCAGTATCACAAAATATGCTTTGTAGTTTAGTTTTAATTATTGACAATGAGAGTTGAGAGGGTAGCAGCTAGTACAAAATAGTCCGTTTTGTAAAGGAAATGGCAGCTTAGTAAGAAAACCTCATACCGACCTCACATGTTAAATCGTTCCCAAAGTCATGCTTTGAAACTGCTGGTACAATATTTTATGATATCTGTATGCTTCATGAATGAACAAAGTAGGATTAACAGGAATTGGTTGTGATGTGATATTTACTACTTTCATGTCCTGTGCTTAAAAAAAAAACACCAAAACTCCACAACACTTGCATTATTCTCAAGGTTTCAATGCTTGTAACCTAGTTTTTGTCAATTTGGTAGGTGCATATTTGAGATGTTTCTTGTGCAGGAAAATTTCAGATTGGCCAATGAGTGAAATTTACTGCAACTGCCATGAGAAATGTGACTTTAGAAGAATTTGTCTTTTCTTGATGATCTGATTCTAATTTCCAAAGAATGTGAATGCATTTGAATTTATCTTTTCCGTGTAACAAAAACCAAGCAAAACCCATCAAATGGAAGTTAAATAGATGTCAAAAGCTACCAGATATTGCGTTATTGTCTCGCACTGCAATGTTTGCCTTGTCATATCTATTATTTGGACCTTTGTCAATGAAATTAGAAGGCTGTTTAGGGCTCACCACCCATGCCCATTTGTCTCCTCTGCCCTTGACCTAAGGTTAAGGTCATGTTTTCATGGGTCATCTCTGAGCTATTCTTCATGCAAATTAACCCTGATACTCTTTTCAGGGTTGTTTGATTTTTTTTTGTTAAAGAAAATTGTGAATTAAAAATAAGGTTGATTTTTAGTCCCAATTCATTCTTGGATTATAGAATACTGGTTCTGAAACAGAGGTCAGTGGATACTTTGAACTGTAGAGTGTGTCTTCAACTGTTTTCAGAAGCTGACGGAAGTCATATGTTGATCCATGATAACAACTTATTTGCTTCTAAATAAATTATTTCAACTATATATGGCAATGCTGGTTTATTCATCTTGGTGAGTGGATGTGATGGAAAATTACATATGCCATTGATTCATTAAAGTTTTTTAAATTAATTATGACTTCATAAATTCATTTGTTTTGATTTAGAAAATCTTGTAAAACTTCAAGTCTTCGAGGGAAAAGGTAATTAAGCGAATATAGTAATAATATTGGCTTAGAAATTTTACTTGTGTTAATTGCTTTATTTTCTACATTGGTACTCAGATATTTTGATTGATCTAGCTTCTTAATAATTTTATATGCACACATAATTAAAATGCCTTCTGAAAATCAAGAAGCTAGATTTCTTGTTTTTCAATTTTGCATTGGTGAACATACTGGATTATTTTAAACATAGAAATAATGTGTCTTTTCCACAAGTTTGTTCAATATCAAAGTTCCAGAACTCATGAGAGAAAACCAACCATACAAAATGCCTTTCAGAAGTCTGCTTTGCATTTTTCTTTCTTTTTTTAATGTTTACATTTTTTAAGATTTATTACTTATTTATTTGAGAGGTAGAGTTACAGATAGAGAGAGGGACAGAGAGAAAGATATTCCTCTGCTGGTTCACTCCTCAAATGGCCACAAAGGCCAGAGCTGGGCTGATCCAAAGCCAGGAGCCAGGAGCTTCTTCCAGGTCTCCAACTTGGGTGTAGGGGCCCAAGCATTTGGGACATCTTCTATTGCTGTCCCAGGTCATAAGAGAGAGCTGAATTGGAAGAGGAGCAGCTGGGACATGAATGTGGGATGCTGGCTTCACAGGCAGGGGCTTAGCCTGCTCTGCCGTAGTGCCAGCTCCTGCCTAGGATTTTTCAGCATTTTGTCCAGCTTTCAGTTTCATACAGTATATTCTCTCAGTATAAAATTCTTGTTGAATTTAAAAAGAAATTAATGAACCCTGAAGGATTCAGAAGTAGGAGTTCAGACATTTTCTACGAGGTATTGCATTTCATCTAGCAAAATGAGATGTCACCAAACTATGTGAATTTAAGAGAGTATGATGAAGGGATATTGAAGACTGCCAAGGAGCGCAAACATTTGGGAGAAAAGTAGAGAACTGAAGAAGAAATGACATTAACTAAGTCTTGAAAGAAGATTAAAAATTAATAGAAGTGAATTCCAGTATTGTGCAGTGGGTTAAGCCTGCTGACACCCATACCCCATATTGAAATGCCAGTCTGAGTCCTAGCTGCTCTGTTTCTAACTCAGTTCCCTATACATGGGCCCTTGCTACCCATGTGGGGTGACCCAGATGGAGTTCCTGGTTCCTGGCTTTGGCTTGTACCAGCCCTGGCCAGTGCAGTCATTTGGGGATTGAAGTAATAGATGAAAAACCTATTTCTCTGTCTCTGTATCTCACTCTTTGTCACTCTGCCTGTCAAATGAATAAATAAATCTAAAGAAATATTAACATAAGCAAGGCTGTTTTAAATTTTAATACCTAATAGGATATATATACACATAGACCACAGTTCATGATACTCTCATGATGCTGCCTTAACCTATTAAACTGGCTAAATTTGAGTTCTGATGTATCAGCATAATCCTTAACTGCATGAATATTTTTTAATCTCCATGTATGTATAGTGTATATATCACAATGAAAATCAATTTAATGTTGTATATTTAATTATATAAATAATAATTTAAATGATGGAACAAATTTTTAAAAGTTCAAATTATAGAACATCCAGTATATAAATATAAGAATGTAAAAATCTACAATATTTTTGCATTCAGATAACAATGGTGATTATCTTTTAGTTAGTATTTATTTATAGTCATACACACATGAAATTTTATATAAGTGGTATCATCAACATGTACTATGTTGTCATGAATAGTGTTCTTTTTTCCTCTCCATTTTTTTAAAGTTGTATGCTTTGTGATTTGATTTATTTTAAAATTTTGTTTAAGGTGTAAAAATTTCATGTACTTCCTATATACAGATTCAGGAACACTTTACCCTCCTTCTCACCCATGCTCTCCCCCTTCTTCTTCTTCCCTCTCCTATCCCCACTTATAATTTTTTACAATGAATTATTTTTAGTTTACTTTGTACTCATAAGATTAATGCTAAACTAAGTAAAGAGTTTAACAAATACTTTGAAGGAAAAAATATTTTTCCTCAACAGTCAAGACAAGAGCTGTAACAATCACCAAATCTCAAAATATCAGTTTCACTCCTACTCATTGCCTTTTAGGTACTCTATTAGTTACCACAGATCTGGGAAAACATATGGTATTTTTATTTTTGGAACTGGCTTATCTCAGTAAATATAATGATTTCCAGTTGCATCCATTTTGTTGCAAAAGACTTGAGTTTGTTTTTTTTAAACCACTGAGTAGTATTCCTTTCTCAAAGATAAGTTGGTTGTAGATGCATAGATTGATTTCTGGAATTTCTATTCTGTTCTGTTGGTCTCCATGTCTATTGTTGTACCAGGGCCAAGCTGTTTTGATAATAACTGCCCTGTAGTATGTCTTGAAATCAGGAATTGTGATGGTGATGCCTCTGGCTTTGTTTTTGTTATATAAGATTGCTTTAGCTATTCAGGGTCTCTTGTGTTTCCATATGAATTTTAGCATCATTTTTTTTCTAGATTTGAAGAATGTGGTCGGTATTTTGGTTAGGATCATAGAGAATCTATAAATTTCTTTCAGTAGTTTGGGCATTTTGACATTAATTCTTATAATCCATGAACATGGAAGAGTTTTCCATTTTTTGCATGTCTTTGTAATTTTCATCATAGAGGTATTTGACATTCTTGGGTAAGTTTTTCCAAAGAATTTAATTTTTTGTAGCTATTGTGAATGTTGTTAATTTTAGAAATTCTTTCTCAACCATGACATTGTCTGTATATACAGAGGTTATTGATTTTTGTGTGTTAATTTTATATCCTGCCACTTTACCAAACTCTTTTATGAGTTCCAGTAGTCTCTCAGTGGAGTCTTTTCGGTCCCCAATGTATAGAATCATGTCATCTGCAAATAAGGGTGGTTAGACTTCCTCCTTTCTAATTTGTATCACTTTGATTTCTTTTTCTAGCCTTATGGCTTTGGCTAAAACTTTTAGAACTACGTTGAACAGCAATGGTAAGCCTGGACATCCTTGTCTGGTTCCAGATCTTAGTGGGAATGCTTTCACCTTTCCCCCATTCAATAGGATGCTGGCCGTGGGTTTGTCATAAATTGTCTTGATTGTGTTGAGGAATTGATTTGATTTTCTTAAGGTTTTCCTCATGCAAGATGTCAAGATGTTGCGTTTTATCAAATCGTTTCTCTGCATCTATAAGATAACCATATGGTTTTTATTCTTCAATTTGTTAATGTGATTTATCACATTGACTGAATGTAAATATTGAACCATCCCTGCATACCAGGCATAAATCCCACTTGGCTCAGATGAATGATTTTTCTGTTGTGTTGTTGGATTTATTAGCTAATATTTCATTTAGGACTTTTTCATCTATGTTCATCAGGGATATTGATCTACAGTTCTTTCTGTGTTGTATCTTTTTCTGGCTTAGGAATTAAGGTGATGCAGACTTCAAAAAAGCAGTTCGGGACCGGCGCCATGGCTCACTTGGCTAATCCTCCACCTGCGGCGCTGGCACACTGGGTTCTAGTCCAGTCGGGGTGCCGGATTCTGTCCTAGTTGCTCCTCTTCCAGTCTAGCTCTCTGCTGTGGCCTGGGAAGGCAGTGGAGGATGGCCCAAGTGCTTGGTCCCTGAACCCACATGGGAGACCAGGAGGAAGCACCTGGCTCCTGGCTTCGGCCGGCCATAGCGGCCACTTGGGGGGTGAACCAACGGAAAGGAAGATCTTTCTCTCACTGTATAAATCTGCCTGTCAAAAAAAAAATAAGGAGTTCAGGAGGATTCCCTCCTTTTCAGTGGTTTTGAATACTTTGAGAATAATTGGAATTAGTTCTTTAAATGTCTGGTAGAATTCAGCAGTGAAGCCATCTGGTCTTAGGCTTTTTTTTTTTGAGAGGGTCTTTTTTACTGAATGAGTTTCCTTCTTGGTTATTTGTCTGTTTAGGATTTCTGTCTTCATGACCCAGTTTTGGTAAATTGTATATGTCTAGGAATCTATCCATTCTTCTGGGTTTCCCATTTTTTGGCATACAGCTCTTTGTAGTAATTCCTGATGATTCTTTTTATGTCTGTGATATCTGTTACATTTCCTTTTTCATCTCTGATTTTATTGATTTGGGTCTTCTTCCTCTTTTTTTGTGTATGTTAGTTGTGCCACTGGTCTATCAGTTTTGTTGGTTTTTTGAAAAAAAAAAAACCCAGCTCTATCTCACTGATCTTTTTTTTTTGTTTTTGTTTCAGGTTTGTTTATTTGATCTCTAATTTTAATTTTTTTCTTTCCCCTTCTAATTTTTGGTTTAGTCTTCTTTCCTAGATCTTGAGATGCAGTGATAGCTCATTTATTGGTACCTTTCCAATTTTTTCATTTATGTACTAATTGCTATAAACTTCCCTCTTAACAGTGTTATTGCTGTATCCCATGTGTTTTGATATGATATACTGTCATCTTCATTTGTTTATAGAAACTTTTTGATTTCTCTTTTGATTTTTTCTGTGACCTGCTGTTCATTCAGGAACATGTTGTTTGGCCTCCATGTGTTTGCATGTGATCTTGAGATTATTGAGTTGTTGATTTCCAGCTTAATTCCATTGTTGTTAGAGAGGATGCATGGTATGATTTTTATTTTTATTTTTAATTTGCTGAGACTTGCTTTATAGGCTAGCATATGATCTCTCCTAGAAAAAACTCCATGTAATGATGAGAAGAATGTATATTCTACTGTGGGGTGACAATTGTTTTAGATATCAGGTAGGGAAATTTGGTCCATTGTGTCTATTAGCTCTGTTGTTTCTTTGTTGATTTTTGTCTAGTTGCTCTGTCCATTGATGTAAGTGGGGTGTTGAAGTTCCGTGTTCTTATTGTATTAGAATATATGTCTCCCTTTAGATCCATTAACATTTCTTTTAAATAGCCAGGTAGTAATTGGGTGCATATACATCTATTGTAGTCACATCTTCCTGTTGAATTGATCCCTTCATCATTACGTAGTGCCCTTCTTCATCTGTTTTAATAGTATTTTTGTTAAAGTATATTTTGTCTGATATTAGGATGGCAACATATTTTCTTTTTTTTGTTTTCTGTTAGCATGAAATATCTTTTTCCATCCTTTCACTTTTAGTTTGCATACATCTTTGTTGGTGAGATGTGTTTCTTGTAGGCAGCCAATAGGTGGGTCTTGTTTTTTAATCCATTCTCCAGTCTATATCTTCTAACTGGAAAGTTGAGGCCATTTACATTCAATTACTATTGATAAGTTAGGACTTGCCTCTGCCATTTCTCCATAAATATCCCTATTGTTTACTTTATATTTCCTTCATAGTTTTCCTGGAGTATTTTCTGCCTTCACATTCTTTCATAGTAATGGCTATCTTTCTATGTTTCTGTGTGTAGCATGTCCTTAAGCATCTTTTGTAAGGCTGGATGAGTGGTGACAAATTCTTTCAATTTCTTTTTGTAATGGAAGGTCTTTATTTCACCTTTATTCATAAATGAGAGTACAGTGTTCTGGCTTGACAGTTTATTCCTCTTAAGACTTGGAATGTATCTCACCATTCTCTTCTCGCCTGTAGGGTTTTTGATGAGAAGCAGCTGTGAGTTTAATTGGAGATCCTCTGAAATAATCCGGCATTTATTCCAAGCACATTTTAGAATCTTTTCTTTATGTTTTGCTGTTGAAAATTTGATTACAATGTTCATGGTAAAGATCCTTTCTGGCCCTGTCTATAAGGAGTTCTTTGGGCCTCTTGTATTTGGATGTACCTTTCTTTCTTCAAATTAGGGATGTTTTCTGTTATTTCACTAAATAGGCCTTCTAATCCATTCTCTCTTTCCACACATTCAGGAATTCCTAAAACCTGTATATTGAGTCCCATAAATCTCCAACACTGTTGTTAATTTTTGTAATTTCTTCTTCTTTTTTCTTCATCTGACAAAAAATTTCCAATCATTTATCTTTTTTTTTTTTTTTTGACAGGCAGAGTGGACAGTGAGAGAGAGAGACAGAGAGAAAGGTCTTCCTTTTGCCGTTGGTTCACCCTCCAATGGCCGCCGCGGTCGGCGCGCTGCAGCAGGCGCACCGCGCTCATCCGATGGCAGGAGCCAGGTGTTAGGTGCTTATCCTGGTCTCCCATGGGGTGCAGGGCCCAAGCACCTGGGCCATCCTCCACTGCACTCCCGGGCCACAGCAGAGGGCTGGCCTGGAAGAGGGGCAACTGGGACAGAATCCGGCGCCCCAACTGGGACTAGAACCCGGTGTGCCGGCACCGCAAGGCGGAGGATTAGCCTGTTGAGCCACGGCGCCGGCTCAGTCGTTTATCTTATAGTTCAGATATTCTTTATTCTGCCTCATCAGGTCTGTTAAGGCTTTTCACTATATTTTTTATTTGACATATTGAATTCTTCATTTCTAATATTTCTTTTTGATTTCTCTTCAAAATCTTCAAAATGAGAAAATTTTTCATTTATGTTGTGTACAGGTTTCTTTAGTTTATGATTTTGTTTTTGATTGCTTTTGAGTAATCCTATGAGTAATCCTTTGAATTCAATTTCCAGCATTTTATCAGGCTCTTCATCTTCACATTCTAAAATTGAAGTGTTGTTGTGTTCATTTAGGGTGGTAATGTTGTCTTCCTTATTCTTGATTCTTCAGTTTCTGTATTTATTTTTAGGCATTTGTGGCAATACTTGTTTTTTTTTTTTTTCCCCTCTGGTGACTTTTATCCTTGAACTATACCTCTGTGGCTTAGTGGAATGTCTGCTCTTTCAGTGAATTCCGAGTTGTGTGCTGAATTTGGCCAGGGAACTCTGGTCAGTGCTGCAGGGTAGGGCGGGTATCCAGAGTGACACTCAAGTTGAGAGTGGTAGATATCCTCTTGTTAAAAGAAGGGGAGTATGATCACCTCTTTTGGCGCAATCACACCTTCACCTCCTCTCTTTCAAGGTGATCAATGCCTGAGTGTTGGCCCTCAGTGTGCTCAATACTCATTGACCCACTCCAGGCAATCAGGAAGCTCTGAGTACATGGAGAGGCACACTGGGACTGCCCTGAGTCCCAGCTATACCCCGAACCCTCTCATGAAGTCAGTTTCCACAGTCTCAGCATACACTTCTCTGACAGTCATGGGGTGCAGAGGAGCCACTCTGCCCTACTAGCCCTGCCCATCCACTGAGGGGCTGAGGCATTCCCAGAGCCTGCTGCCTGTGGGTGCTCTGCCTAGGCAGTTTGAGAGGCTGGGGGCACCTGACAGTTGTATGTTGGGGCCCAGCCCCATGTCAGTTCTCCCAGCCAGACTCAGTCAGTGGAGAGTGTGGATTTTTCCTTCTGGTGGAATCCCTGGATCACACACATGCATAAGAACTGCCAGCCACAGCCCTACCCCTTTCAAAATTTTGCCTTCTGCCCACTGGTTGCCAGTGCATCAGAGAGTCCCTGCAACTGGTACTGGTGTCAGAGTGGCTTCTTCTCCCTGCCCATTGTCAGCTGCGTGCACCTGAGTTGCTGTGGCTGCTGCTGCTGACAAGGATGGCATTTTGTCCCTAACAGATGCTGAGCTCATGTGCAAGAGCTGCCCAGGTAGCTGAGCAAGGAGCTGCAACCTACTTGGGTCTAAAATGGTACCTGCCCTCTCTCAGCCAGTCGACCTGGTGCTGTTTGGTGGTGGTGGTGGGGAGAATGGGGAGGGAGAAATGCGCCCTTTTTTTTTTTATTGGGTTTGAGAGCACCCTGTTCTACCCTGGGCTCCAGGCCTGACTCAAAGACATTGTAGTCCACTAGGCTCTCCCTCCGGCAGTATCACCAGTCGCATGGGCTGCTGCAGTCTGATCTCACCTTGCACTCCGAAACTGGGGCTTTCTCTGGCTCCAGGCTGCTGGGGTGTGTGTTGTGTCTGTGCTCATTGCTGCACATCTGCACCTTCCACACAGATCCACAGTGTCTCTCTTCCTTTCGGAGAATATACACTGCAGTTTTCCCTCCAACTCTCCCTTGAGAATGCACTTTCTCCACCAAACCTCCCCCCCTTATTATTATTATTTTTTTTTTTTACTATTTCCTCTTAGCCTAGAGCAATACACTTTTGCCCTATTCTACCATCTTGGAATCTCCCTTGTGGTTTTTCTGCATATTCTTTTATTTCTGTCTTCAATTTCCTTTTTTCCTCTCCAGTAATAGCTTACTGAATATCCTTTTGTAGTTTTCTTCAGGCTCATTTATTCATTTATATAATATTCCATGGAATTAGGGTACAACAAATTTTCAACCACTCATTTATTTATGGACATTCATTAAAAAATGTTTTAGATTTTTTTTTTCTTATTTGAGGAGGAAAGAGAGAGAGAGAGAGAGAGAGAGAGCGAGAGCGAGTGATTGAGCACTCCCATATGCTTGTTCACTCCTCAGATGTCCACAGTGGTTTGGGTTAGGCTAGGGCCCAAGCCAGGAACTGGGTGCAATACAGGTCTCCCAGATAAGAGGCAGAAACTTAATTGACCCCTCAGCAGAACCTCAATGGGCTACATTGGTAGGTTGCTGGAGTCATGAGCCAGAATTAGAAACTGAACTAAGGTACTCTAATATGGGATATGGGTCTTAACCATTAGGCTGAATAACCACTACCAGATTGATTTTTGTCTCCATTTTTTGCTGCAATAAATAGTACTGCAATAATATGATATTTTTTATTTTATAGGCTAAGCTCTTAGCAGTGGAATTAATAACTTCAAGGAATATGTACTTTTCATTTTAATGTACTTAGGGATCAAAATATTCATTTAAATTATTGGTAAAACACTTTGTGGTCCATAGTAATGGCTTTATATTTCATTAGAATGGAATAAGATCTATGTGAGTCTGAATTATTTACTTATCTTTGACATAATAATAGCATAATAGGGAATCACTGCATCTTTATCTAAAATCAAGAGTGTGATAAATTAAATTATCTAGGATCAGGATTATTGTAAGCATGGCTTTCTCTTGGTATTGCATAAAACTAACTTTTCTTTGAGATGTACAGTAAAAAGAAATCTAGGAAATAAACCAGATGGCCTTTTAAAAATGAAGAAAAGACTCTAGTTTTAGAGAACGGACATGCTAATAATTGAGAGAAATGCCTGAAGTTAATAATGATTCTAAAATTGCTGATCTACTTAACTCATTTGAAAAATCTGCCTCTAATAAGGAAAAATGAAGAAAATGAATTTGGACAATTAGGAAGTAATGAAGAGCTTTCTAAAATAGCTATTGATTAAAAGAATCAAAAGGAAGACTTTGAAGATTTGAACACATGCAAATCAGGCTAGATAGCTGGTGGTGAAATTTTCTCTTTTTTAATTTTATGGATCCAGGCAGAACAACTTGGAGCTTCATTAACTGATTAACATCACACACAAAGTCACACCTCTTCTCATCACTTATTTTATCTTCTTTTCCTCTGGTCAGAAGTCAAGTTAAATGATAATGTGCCTAGTGGTTGGATGCTGAGACTCTAAAGTCTTCTTATTTCTTTTGTTCAAATATTCGTTCATTCAATCCTGTAATCATTCTTCCAGTTAGTCAATATTTATACACCAGGCTGTGTGGTAGGTCCTGCATATACCAAGACAAATGTGGTATTCTTGGGGTGGTAATAGAGAAACAGCACCAGGAAAGTGGAGAGTATGATAAAGCTCACAGGTGCTGTGATGAAAGACGTGTCCCTCCTAAAGGAGGTAGAGAGTGTCCATTTGTATCATAGCACAGTGCATGTCATATTGGGAGGTAAGGGGCAGTTTCTCAGAAGATTTGAGAATATGAAATAAAACTTATTTTAATTCCTTTAAATATTTATTTATTTGAAAGTTAGAGTTAAACAGAAAGGGAGAGAGGGAGAGAGGGAGGGAGGGAGAGAGAGAGAGAGGGAGAGAGGGAGAGAGGGAGAGAGGGGGAGAAAGGGGGAGAGAGAGAGAGAGAGAGAGAGAGAGAGAGAGAAATAGAAATCGAAATCGAAATCGAAATCTTCTATCAGCTGGTTCACTTCCCAGATGATTGCATTGGCCAGACCTGAGCCAGATAGGAGCCAGAAGCCAGGAGGTTCAATGGGGCTATCCTCCATGGCTTTTCCTAGGCCATTAGCAGAGAGCTGGATCGGAGGTGGAACATCTGGGACACTAACTGGAGCTCATATGGGATATTGGCTTCTAAGGTGGCAGCTTTACCCACTAAGCCACAACACTGACCCCTAATTACCTTAATTCTTAAAGATAAAAAGAATAATAATATGGAATTAGGATGTGAGAATAATGCATTGCACAAAATAGCCCAGCAAGTAGTAGTTTTCTTGGCTACAGTGAGACATGCGCATGAAACATGCCTAAAATACCACTTTTTGTTAGCATTGGGCAGCAATTCCTTTTCTTTTCTTGGTGCAGCCATTCCAGAACTGTATGTCACAGAGATGCCTAGCTGATGAGATTCTGCAAGGACTTCCTTTCTTTAAGCCCAGTTTCCTGAACAGGCATTCCTGCTATTGGAGTGTCTTGATCATACAACACTACTGATTGAGACTGTACTTCTTGTGTCTATAGCATAGTCAAATATCTCCATTAATTTAAAATGTGATGATTATGCACATTACAAAATTAGGTGTGGCAGGAATCCTGTCTGGTGACCTGAAAAGTTTTCAGAAGTCTGGAAGGTTTTCAGAAGGTTGGATTTCACCATTGACCACTTGCATTATCTTGGAGAAGCCACAATGTTATCATTTATAAAATGATAGTTCTCATTTTCCTGAGCACCTTCTGTATACAAGATACTGTTCCAAACAATTTACATGTAGTATTAATTTTTATGGCAAGTCTACATGGTAAATACTGTCACTCCAATTTAATATATGTAAATTTTATATGTTCATTATATATACATATACATATATATATGCACACATATATATACAATTTACTTGAGGCAGAGAGAGATTGAGAGAGAGAGAGAGTGCTATAAAGAGGGGAGGGGGAGATCTCTCATTCACAGATTAACTCCCCAAATGCCTACAACAGCCAGAGATGGGTCAGGTTGAAGCCAGAAACTATAATAAATATTTTTGAAAAATTTTTATTTATTTGAAAGGCAGAGATACAGAAAGAGGAGGAGAGAGAGAGTAAGAGAATTTCTTCCATCTGCTGTTTCATTCCCCAAATGACTGCAACAGCTGGGGTTGGGCCATACTGAAGTGAGGAGCCAGGTGCTTCTTCAGCGTTTCCCATGTGGGTGCAGGGGCCCAAGTATTTGGGCCAGTCCCTGCTGCTTTCCCAGGTGCATTATCAGGGAGCTGGATTGGAAGTGGAGCAGCTGAAACTCAAACCGGCGCCTATATGGAATGCAGACACTGCTGGTGGAGGCTTAATCTTCTATGCCACAGTTCCTGGCCCAGGAGTTAGAAACATAATCTGGATCTCCCACATGGGTAGCAGGGATCCAGCTACTCAAACCATCATCCACTGCCTCTCAGGGTATGCATTAGCCTGAAGTTGGAGTTGAGAGTGAAGCTGAGACTCAAACCCTGGCATTCTGATATGGAATGAGGGCATCCCAAGCTGTGTCTTAACCAGTTTGGCCAAATGTCTGCCTCCTGTCCCACATGTGTACCCAACTGAGGCATCCACATTTGTCCAGGATCAGACAGGAAGCAGGGAATCTGAGATTCACATTCATGTGTTCTGGCTCCAGAATCTACTAGTCTAACCTCCAAACCATGATTGCTTTATAATAATATTTAGCACAATTATCCATATGCCGATGAGAGTTGTATGAGATATGCATGTGACTTGTCAGGTAGAAAATATTATCCAAGCATTACTTCTAGTTGATTGAAAATTCTCTGAGAACCACAGTGGAAGAGCGCAGAGAGAGAGGAAATGCTTCTGCTCTGCTTTGTTTACCATCTTCTGGGAAATCTGAACAAATCTTAAGTGTTGGGTCTTAGCTATGATTTTGTGTTAACTTGTAGGTTGTAGTTAAGGAATCCTTATCCCATCTGCATGATCTACCTCTTTTTTCTGGATAGAAGGTTGGACAAAACTTTGTTCTTAAAATGGTATGTCCCAAGAACATGTTTAGCTTGGGAAGTGTTGTTGAGTTGAGTTGAACTCCTCCCCCCAACTTCATATGTCAAAGTTCTAACCCACTGTTCATCAGAATGTGACTTTATTTGGAAATAGGATTGTTGCAGATGTAATTATCTAAGAGGAGGTCATAGTAAAATAGGGTCAACCCTCACTTCAGTATGAATGGTGTCTTTATACAAAGGGAATATTTGGACACAGAGGCAAACACACAAGGAGAGTCCCATGAAAAGATGAAGGCAGAGATCAGAGCAGTGCATTGACAAGTTAGGGAACATCAAAGATTTGCAAAAAACCACTTGAAACTGGGTGAGAGACATGGAAGAGGTTTTCCATCTCAGTCCTCAGAAGGAAGCAACCCTGCTGTTTGTGAGACAACACATTTCTGTTCCTTAATCCCCTCAGTTTGTGGTACTTTGTTATAGCAGTCCTAGAATACTAATAAAGGAAGTTTAAACAACATTTTTTCTTATCCACAGCTTCATTTCAGCAGTTGGCCAATTGAAACAATGAAAATGGGGAAAAAGTGGCAGGGGGTTTATAAAGAGCAAATCATGCTAAGAAAGCTTGATGGCTTATTTTAATTGAATTATAAAATTAGTCTGAGAAGGAGATTTAATTTGGAAAAAATGCAGAAATCATTAATTGAGCACACTTATTAATCTGGAATTCTAAATGAGCATTACTAAGAGATGTTATAAAATGAAACACCTGTTGTATTGTGAAGGTAAATTGATGTATCAACAGTGTTAAACCCTAGTGTTATTTTCATATTTTTTTTAAATCTGAAGATGTTAAGAACCTTCCACAAGATAAGGCCTTTTAAAAAAGATTTATTTATTTATTTGAAAGTCAGTTACAAAGAGAGAGAAGGAGGGGGGAGAGAGAGAGAGAGATAGAGAGAGGTCTTCCATCCTCTGGTTCACTCCCCAATTGGGCACAATGGCCCGGAGCTGTGCTGATCCGAAGCCAGGAGCCAGGAGCTTCTTCCAGGTATCCCACATGGGTTCAGGGGCCCAAGGACTTGGTCCATCTTCTACTGCTTTCCCAGGCCATAGCAGAGAGCTGGATCAGAAGTGGAGCAGCTGGGACTCCAACTGGCACCCATATGGGATGCCAGTACTGCAGGCAGCGGCTTTACCCTCTATGCCACAGCACCGGCCCCTAGTGCTATTTTCTTTACCACATAAAGATACATTGCTTCAGAATTCTAAACCCTCAGCAGGATTCTAGAAAGTCAGTAATAGGGTAGCTGGATTGTGCTTCATGTCACTTGATGGAAAGTATGGAGGTATTGACAGGAATCAGTGCAAGTATGATAAATGGGTGGATAGACTGTTTATGAGGAAAGTAAAGCAATAGCACTCTGACATCTTCCTGAATGTTCAGTATAAGAGCATCCTGCTATTTGGAATCCATTCATATTTACTACCCTGGAATTCATTTGAAAACAGAAGCTTTGAAAGTGTTTTTAATAATATACCCTCTTCAGTATGCTTTGCATGGCTAGTGTTAGCAACCATAAGAAACAGTTTTCAAAAGACTGCATGAGAATAGTCTGACACTGCAAATATGAGAACCTCAGAGGAGAATGACCTACCACCAGCTGGGCTTATTTGATTTTACATGGCATAATCAGTGATGAACTCGAGCATGTTGAATGCGGATGATAATGGTAATTATAGGTTATGCATAAATCATGCTTTCTACATGTTAAATACTTTCCTCAGTGTTTTGTACATATTGCCTTATTTATTATTCACAATACTGCTATAAGGGAAGAGCTATGAATAGTTCTGTTTCACAGATGATACACCCAAAGTAAGGAGAAATTAAATAACTTACGTAAGATCACATAGGTGGTAAACAATGGAGACAAGGTATGGACTGAGGAACTTGGCTGCCAAGTTCGTTCTTTCAACTACTTTGCAATGCTGTTTCTTTACAATGGAAGAACTTTCTTGCTTATGAAAAATGTCATTGATAGCATTCGCCTCTATAAAGTTTCTTTTTTATGAAAAATATACTTATCATTTCCAAAAAAGCAATTTCATTTCCAAAAAAGGGACATAGGGCATTTATGCTTTATTTTTAGTGATTGGTGGTCAATGTGTTTTACAATATATGAGCTAAGTGGTTATTTTCATTAAAAATTAGTTCATTACACATAGATGCATTGAGTGATTATTTATGACCTGTGTAAGACATCCGTACCTCCACTATTGAAAATTTTCATTCTTACTATGGAAACAGGAAAATATCATAATGTGATGAATAGCATTCTCTGAAATACATTTAAAGTGTCAGAGAAACCAGGTCATGGTAGGGAGTAAGGCCGGGAGAGTGGTGGCAAGTAAGACTGGACATTAACACCATGCCATATGCTATTCCCATACTAAATAGTTTGAGTTTTAGCTCCTCCACTGAAGATGCTAAAATGGGTGCATTTTATGTGTAAAGGTGTATTCCAGAGGTACAGTGACAATACAATGAAAGATACTGAACACTCAAAGGAACTGAAAGAAAATGTTGTGTCATTGAAATGACCAAATCTTGGACATAGTCATTTTTTCTTTAATTATTTTCAGCCAACAAGTTTTTTTTATTTTTTTAACTTTTATTTAATAAATATAAATTCCAAAGTACAACTTTTGGATTATAGCAGCTTTTTCCCCCCATAACCTCCCTCCCACCGGCAACCATCCCATCTCCCACTCCCTCTCCCATCCCATTCACATCAAGATTCATTTTCAATTATCTTTATATACAGAAGATCAATTTAATATATACTAAGTAAAGATTTCAACAGTTTGCACCCACACAGAAACACTGTTGAGAAACAGCTTACTATTTTATTTCTTTTAGTATGTTTTTGTTCTACTTAATACCATTGGCTGAACTCTAATTAACACACAATTGTTTTGTTTTAAAACAAACTTTTCGGCCGGCGCCACGGCTCACTAGGCTAGTTTTCCACCTGCGGCGCCAGCACCCTGAGTTCTAGTCCCGGTAGGGGCGCTGGATCTGTCCCAGTTGCTCCTCTTCCTGTCCAGCTCTCTGCTGTGGCCAGAGAGTGCAGTCGAGGATGGCCCAGGTCCTTGGGCCCTGTACCCGCATGGGAGACCAGGAGGAAGCACCTGGCTCCTGGCTTTGGATCAGTGCAGCATGGCCACTTGGGGGTGAACCAACGGAAAAAGGAAGACCTTTCTCTCTGTCTCTCTCTCACTGTCTAACTCTGCCTGTCAAAAAACAAACAAACAAAAAACCAAACTTCTCTTATTCTATCATGTGCAAAGCAAGATAAAAAAAAAAAAACTTTTTAGTATGGTGATGATATATTTAAATCCTATTTTTGAGTCACTTGCACATAATTCGAAAGAAGAAATCCTGGTTTTAAAAAAGGGTAACATGCTCTGTTGATGAAACCAGTATTTTGCATTCATTCTTTTGTGGAGCAGTAGAATTGAGTTCTTGCCATTTGACTATGAAGTATATGATGTGTGTGTATGAGTGTGGGCATGTATTGTAAGATTTTACTCAAGCTTATTTGTTTCTGGGTATAGTGAACTAGAAATGCACTAACAAGATCTTCATCAACAAAGACTACTGGATTTATCACTTGGTTCAACAGAGCAATTTCATTTCTAAGTTATTTTGAAAGGCATGGATTCCTTATTCTACCATGTAAGCCTACTAGTAATGGTTGTAGATGGAACAAAACATCCTACTCTTCTCTCCTGAGTCTAGACTGGTCAGTGTTAGAAATGACAAGTATAATCAATCATTAGAATTCCATTAAGTATTGGGATATTTTATATTGGGTAAAAGAAAATGGTGTTTTTCCCAAGATAGTCTGCTTTTAGACAAGTCTGGTGGGTCTAACATTTGGACTGCTGAGGTGAGAGGTGGCAGGAAGCACCCAGTGGGCCTTCCAGGTAGAACAGGAAGCACTGTTATTATACCCGGGAATAGGCATTTTTGAGGGAGATTTAGAGTTAAATGTTACATCAGATAAAGGGCAGAAGGTCCTGAACTGTGGCATAGCAGATAAAGCCATTGCCCGCAGTGCTGGCATCTCATATGGGCACTGTTTCAAGTCCTGGTTGCCCCACTTCTGGTCCAGCTTTCTGCTATGGCCTGGAAAAGCAGCAGAGGATGGCCCAAATCTTTGGGCCCTGCAACCACGTGGGAGGTCCAGAAGAAGCTGCTGGCTCCTGGCTTTGGATCAGCTCAACTCCAAAGCCAGGCTCAGCTCCAAAGCTCAGCTCTGAAGCCATTTGGGGAGTGAACCAGCAGATAGAAGATATTCTCTCTCTCTCTCTTTCTCTCTCTCTCGATCTTGCTCTCTCTCTCCCTCTCCCCCTCTCTCACTATCATCTATCTCTGTCTGTCTCTGTTTATGTCTCTCTTTCTCCTTGTACTGCTCTGTAACTCTGCCTTTCAAATAAATAAATTAATCTTTAAAAAAAGACAAAGGGAAGAAAGGGGAGTCAAGAGAATTGGCGAGACAGTGATATGAAAGGTACGGATTTAGCTGTACAGGCTAGGATATTATTCCCAATGGTGGCATCTGTGCTGGGTACCCTCTTCCTCACTGGCCAAGCTTCATAAAAAACTGAATGTATGGCACAGGATGCATATTATGCTTTTTTAAATCTTGAATAATCTGCTCTTATGTACTGTATTTATCAAAATGTATTCTGTGGATCACTGCTTCCATTGTATTTTAAGAAGTGTTACATGCAATGAAGTTTTTGTGTTCAAATAAGTTTGGGAAATGCAGTGTTAAGTAACACTACATGGTGTTTATTCTTGTAAAAGTTTCCAGAGCCTTCAGTGTGCTAATGTGCACTGTGACTTCTACAGAAGAGTGTGTGGATTACTGTGGATTCAAGCTTGGGTGACTATATAGCTTTTTTAATGGGCAGTATCTAGAGGTATTATTATTCTGTATAGAACCTACTTGCTTTGGAATATGAATATATATTCCAAATATATAGCTATTTTTCCAATCTGTTCAACTAATAATAACATATTTGTATAGCAGTTAAAAACACATTTAACAAGGTGTTTTCCCATATGTTACCTCACTGAAGCTCACACCCACTCTGTGAGGGTGTTTGTATTATTCCCAAATTAGAATTGAGGTGACAGAGACGCAGAAAGCTTAATTGATTTGCCCAAGTCACAGCTTTTAAGTAATTGAGCCAAGACTTCCACGCAGATCTTTAATGTTTTATGGGATTGTCCCACAGCCACCTGGTGATAAACAGGGCTTGCAGTGGGTCCTAAGTGCTATTTTGTTTACTATATTGTACACTGTGCTGGGCTAAGAAGTGGAAGCAACAGAGTAGGGCTGGGGACTCGTTTATCTTCCTTCTCCTTTTGGGTATGCAGTGCATATTTTTCTCTTCCTCCTCATCACCCTCCAGAATTTGGTTCCACTTTATCTTTCTATAAACAACTTCAAACTAAAATATTTGTAGATACTGCTGGTTTAACATATTTGCATTTTAGCTTTGGCCTAAGAAAGCAGAAAACTATTTAAATGATACCAGAGATCTGGCAGTCCCAGGTAGGGTGATCTTGAAGGGTAGAAGAGCTTTGAGGAATCTCTAAAATGTACCATGTAGCTCATTGTTTGTTTTGTTTCATACTGAGGTATAGAACTGACTGTGTCTGTCCCTTCCAAGGCAAGTGCTTATTGTTGGTACAGTCCATTTTCTCATTGTTAGTGTGTCTAAGAATTCCTGCCATACAAGGGTCTTCAACAATTTCATGGAAAATGCCTATTTTTAAAAACTGCACATGTATTTCAAAATTTTAAAACCAAAATAGGGGCCGGCACCACGGCTCAGTAGGCTAATCCTTCGCCTTGCAGCGCCGGCACACCGGGTTCTAGTCTCGGTCGGGGCGCCAGATTCTGTCCCGGTTGCCCCTCTTCCAGGCCAGCTCTCTGCTGTGGCCAGGGAGTGCAGTGGAGGATGGCCCAAGTGCTTGGGCCCTGCACCCCATGGGAGTACAGGAGCCAAGAGAAGCACCTGGCTCCTGCCATTGGATCAGCGCGGTGCGTCGGCCGCAGCGGCCATTGGAGGGTGAACCAACAACAAAGGAAGACCTTTCTCTCTATCTCTCTCTCTCACTGTCCACTCTGCCTGTCCAAAAAAAAAAAAAAAAAAAAAAAGACCAGCCAAAATAGGCATCCTTTAATTCCATTTTTTCCCCACCAACTTTTTAAAGTACTCTCCTATTTGCTCTAAGCACATAAGACCAAGAAGGTCTGGGTTTCTGACCAGGAATCACTTAGCATTTAATACTCATCACCTCTCATTCTTGTTCTTCCATGTATTCTGCTATAAACTAGCTTACTTAATTCTAGTTTATTTAAATAAACCTCCTTGGCCTTCAGAATGCCAAAGGCCATAGTTACAACCACAGTGGACATGTTTACCATTGAGAAACATGCCCCAAATCAGTGGCTTAAGAAAAAGTGAGGGTGTGTAGTACGGTTAACCTTATCCCAGAAGAGTTCTAGCCTTTGACCTCCACTTCTGGGAGGTGATCTCTAAGTTCCTTGATCGGAATATATTCTGGAGCACCACATAGTTTAACAGTATGAGGCATACCCCGACAAGCTTAAGTTGGTGATCTTTTCATTTTGTTTTTTTAAAGATTTATTTATCTTTTATTTATTTTAAAAGAGTTAAGAGAGGCCTTCCATCTGCTAGTTCATTCCACAAATGACAGCAACAGCTTAAGCTGAGCCTATCTGAAGCCAGGAGCTTGGAGCTTCTTCCAGGTCTCCAGGTGGGTGCAGGTGCCCAAGGAGTTGGGCCATCTTTCACTGCTTTCCCAGTCTTATTGGCAGGGAGCTTGATCAGAAGTAGAGCAGCAGGGACTTGAATTGCATTGCAGCCCAGGACTTCAATCTGATGCTCCACAGCACCAGCCGGCAAATTGGAGATCTTGCAACATGAGAAAGAGCAACAATGTATTTGAGGGTGGAGGCCTTGGGTCAAGTCTGCAGTACCTGGATTGCAGACTGAAAGCAACCATGAGGGCAGTCAGTCATGCCTGTAGAATGGATCTTCAGCAAGACCTCTGAACACTGCAGATTGGGTGAGCTTTCCTGACTGGCAGTAGTCTCTACACACATTGATACCAGGAAATTGACCCATTCTGAGTCCATGGGGAGCTAGGACAATGAAAGTTACACTTTGAGTACTTCCCAAGGCTCCATTCTATGCATTTCTTCCTTTGGCTGGTTTTAAGTATTTTATTTTATTTTATTTTATTTTATTTTATTTTATTTTTTGACAGGCAGAGTAGATAGTGAGAGAGCGAGAGAGAGAGAGACAGAGAGAAAGGTCTTCCTTTGTCGTTGGTTCACCCTCCAATGGCTGCTGCGGCCCGCACACTGCGGCTGGCGCACCGCGCTGATCCGATGGCAGGAGCCAGGTGCTTCTCCTGGTCTCCCATGGGGTGCAGGGCCCAAGCACTTGGGCCATCTTCCACTGCACTCCCTGGCCACAGCAGAGAGCTGGCCTGGAAGAGGGGCGACCGGGACAGAATCCAGCACCCCAACTGGGACTAGTACCCGGTGTGCCAGTGCTGCAAGGCGGAGGATTAGCCTATTGAGCTGAGGCACTGGCCTCCTTTGGCTGGTTTTAATACAGTAGCGTTTAGTGAGCTCTATGAGTCCTTCTAAGAAAGTGTTGAATGTGAGGGTGGTTTTGAGAACCTCCCAAACTTGCCATTGGTGTCAGAATTGACTATGGTCTCCTGTGGGAACTGTTTCCTCTAATTTTTCTGTTAGTCTAAACTCTTGCAGTGGGAACTTTTTTCTTCTCCTTCAGGAATAAATTGCTTTGGGTCTTCATTCTGCTTCCTTGTGAGTGTGGGACACAGAGAAAATTAAATAGCACTCGGTGGCTGTTCAGTTGTGCAGGATGGCACCGGATAGTCTTTCCTCATTGTTGGTAAAGAACAATGGTGTCTGGACTGCCTAAGTGCGTTGAAAATAATGGCTTAAAGCAACCCACTTATTTAATCATATGGCAAACCACAGAAGGCAAGTCCAAAAATAACATTATTATACTCTGTTCGTTCTGAATAATGCTAGAGACTGGGGGATGTGGGGGAGTACTAGAAAAAAATGCATGAGACCTGAAGTTTTCAGAGCCTGCTTGCATTTTGAGTGAACATTTGTTGAAGTCATTGTAATGGTTTAAAAGTTATTTTAAAGACTGTATGCTAAAGAATATTTAACAACTGAAGATTTAGTTATGTAACTTAACTAAAGCATTTCTTTCCCATTTTGACAGAAAAGATGATATGTTTTGTTCTGTTGGGAGTTCTAGTGACCCCTGCTTAGCTTTCATTTATCACAAATAATCTTCTCTGTGATACTGCAATTGCTGCAATGTTGAGATGCTTATATTACACCTAACCTTGGAGAAGGGTCAAAGTAAATCTGTGAATTAAGTAAGAATATATTACAGCTGGCTGAAGATCGTGTCAGGAATGCCTAAAGAGAAAAATAAAGCAGATTTTCCCTAAAGCCTGTGTAGACATTGATGCGACTCCTTTTCCACCCACCTGCAGTTCAGTAAAGAAATACCAGTCTTCATTTTAGTCCTAATGGGAGCAAAAAGAACAGAGAAAGAACATACAAAGGAGGAAATATGCAGATAAGACATCAGTTGTGATAATCACCATTATCCAGAAACAAACAAAATAACAATGAAAAGCAGAAGTAGTTTGACTACATAAATGTATGACTGGCAGTATACATAAATGTATTCACTGGCAGCTAGAGAAGAACATACAGAGCGGGTAAGAGGAATGGTAATTAGAGAAGTGTGAGTAAATGCTGACAGCACTGGTAGAGGGACTCAGTTGTAAAAGAATACAAGAAAAGGGGTGAGCAAAATTGAAATTGAAATTAAAAGAAAGCAAGTCAACCAGATGGGTTATATTGGAGGAAATGGGCAGAAATAGAAATTAAGAATGCTAATGTAAAATATGAAAATTGGTATCCTGGACATATCTTGAAGACTATTCAACACATTTTTATCCCTCATTTTGATAGTTATATTTTATGATGATGGCATAACTAAAGGAGGAAAAATGTGTATCACTTGAAGCATTTTTTTCATGCCAAGCATTAAAATTTTATATATATAGATAAAGTTTTCAGGAAGTTCATGGAAAATGTGTATTTTGAAAAAAAATAATTCAAAATATTTTTTGTACCAAAATGATATTTTAATTATGCTTTTCCACAAAATCTTTGAGATACCCTCCTTGTACATTAAGACAATTATATTTTTGGTTAAGAAATGATTTTTCATAGCAAATTAATGAATAAAGTTGGTTAAATAACAAGACAATTAACCAAATTTAATAATTGAATAAACACGAAATTAGATTGTTTTGCATGATTTAAAATAATTTATGCTTGAAAAGGAATGAATAAATCTTTAATTAAATAGACAATATTTTAGGAATGTACAGTTATGGGGCCAATGCTGTGGGGCAGTGGGTTAATGCCTTGGCCTGAAGCACTGGCATCCCATGTGGGCACTGGTGTCGCTCCTTCGGCCGCAAAAGGAACGACACTGCTCGCAGCTAATCGGTCTTCAAAAGACTTTTACTTACAAGGAGTGGGAAAGAGAGTGGGGGACCGGGAGAAGGGGGAGAGATGGCGCGCACGTTCCTTAAGGGGGAAAGCTGGCGTGCCCCCTTCTCTCTCTCGCTCTCTGCTTATATCCAGAATTCAACCAATCATAGTCAATCAATTACAGTCCATGCACAGAGCTCTCCAATCCGGCACTTGATCACGATCAGCTGTGGAGTCACGCAGCAGGCAGGGCATCAGCGCCATCTTGTTGTTTTCCACGATCCTCAGCTAGATGGAAAGTTCAATCAGCTGCTACATCCGCATTACTGCTATAAGCCAAGCCCAGCATGGGGGTCCCATGGCAGGCCTATCCATGGGTACCCACACACTGGTTTGAGACCCGGCTGCTCCACTTCCAATCCAGCTCACTGCTGTGGCCTGGGAAAGCAGTAGAGGATGGCCCAAGTTCTTGGGCCCCTGCACCTGCGTGGGAGACCTGGAAGAAACTCCTGGCTCCTGGCTTTGGATTGGTGCAGCTCCGGCTGTTGCTGCCAATTGGGAAGTGAACCAGTGGATGGAAGACCTCTCTCTCTCTCTCTGCCTCTCCTCTCTCTGTGTAATTCTGACTTTCAAATAAATAAATAAATCTAAAAAAAGGAATGTACAGTTTAGACATTCATATGATGATACTTGAACAAAGGATAGGTCTGCTACCCTTGAGTTGTTACATACTCATTCACTTATTCATTCATGCATTGATTTATTCATTAATTCAACAAGTAACCATGCCTGATACTTACCTAAGTCTTTTGACCACAAAAGTACATGTTCTTTATGGTTTTTCTTAATAGCTAAAATAAATGGTTAAGTGCCTTTTAAAGCTTTAGACAATATGTTGTTTGGCATAAGCTAGTAATAAATATTTCATTGCCTTTTAAACTATTTCAAAGTTCCTTCTAAAATGCGTGTAACCTTAAAGTTACTATTTTTCAGAGAATAAGAACATTCTTTTGGCATTCTGGATCAATGTGTTTTACTACAGGGGAATAGTACACCTTGCATTCAAGAAAAATAGTAGCACTAACAAAACAACCTTTCAAAAATCGAGAAAAGGTCATCTCCACTCTACCAAAGGTCCACTGTGACGATTTGCAAACATTCCCCTCCCCCCTTTTTTTTGACAGGCAGAGTGGACAGTGAGAGAGAGAGAGAGAGAGAGAGAGAGAGAAAGGTCTTCCTTTTTCCATTGGTTCACCCTCCAATGGCTGTTGCGGCCGGCGCACTGGGCTGATCCGAAGCCAGGAGCCAGGTGCTTCTCCTGGTCTCCCATGCGGGTGCAGGGCCCAAGCACTTGGGCCATCCTCCTCTGCACTTCTGGGCCACAGCAGAAAGCTTGACTGGAAGATGAGAAACCGGGACAGAATCCGGTGCCCCGACGCGCAGCAGGTGGAAGATTAGTCTATTGAGCCACAGCAACCGCCTCCCCATTTGTTTTAAAAGATATTGTCCCTACTTCTCTAGCCTGTTGTATAGGAATTCAGGATATCCTATCCTGCTGAGTCTTGGAAGATGTAGTCAGGTGGGATGGAAAACAGACCTCCAGGAACTTTCTTTGTGACTTCAAACTGCATTGTGGTCCTGGCATCAGCTTAACTCTGTTGTGAAATGTGGCCTTGGAGAGGCAGCTGAGTATCAACAGGTGATTCTAAACATGCTTTTCCCTTACAGACAGTATTGATATTCTGCCAGTAACAATGTGAGTGTATATATACCACTTACTGAGTTATACAGATTTTTGCTAGTGGGAAAAAAAAAAAAGATCATGAAATTTAATTGCAGAAGTTTATTGTGACTACTACTTTTTGAATTTATTTTTGTGCCTAACACTTAACCCTACTTTATCTGCACTTTAAAAAAAAAAACAAACAAGAAACCAAAGAGGGAGGACTTTCTTCCCAAGGAAGTAGGAAGTTTCTTGTAAAACGTACATGCAGATCATGAATGAGCATATAGTAGCATTGGCATAAAGGAGATAGTGCAATTAGCATGAAAAATAGTAAATAAGATGACCTTCAAGACCCCCTTCCAGGTCTAAGGTTCTGTTATTTCTAGATGATGATTTTGAAGCCAGTAATGCGTCTGTGCTTCTATGTATCTATTCCTCAGCAAGGGATTTGAAACAAAATGAGCCTTAAAATGATGTTGAATGAGTGAATTAGTGGATTAATCAGAATTTCAGTTAACTTGTTACTGAGAGTTTTGCAGCTTTAAGTTTGAGACTGTAGATTTATACTGAAAAGGCAGCTTGTTTTTCATGGAGCCATTGTGCTAGTGGTTTGGGGTGATTGTCCCAGAATGAACGGCGCCGCAGGGCCCTGCTGGGCTTCTCCTAGGGACACATAATGTAGTTGCACATGTCACATAACCCTATCAATAATGTTTCCTTTTCAGAAATAAACGTTTTATCCAATAAAACATTGGCATCATCCCACCAATCACTAACATTGGCATATGTTTTTAAAGATATAAAACTCAAGAGTGAAAAATACCCAAAGAAGTAGGCATAGTTAGCTTCAAATTAAATGCCATCACTAAATTTCAGAGGCAGCTAATCACTACCTAATCCCACTCCCACTTCTGTATCCTCCTAGGGATTAAGCAACCAATTCATTCCAAAATTTGTTTGGAGTTAACAATCTTCCCAGCTGCATTCATGGCTCGGCAGTGCTTCGGGGCTACAGAGCAACTTGGGCATCAAAGCTTTCATTTCAGCCTTTGATCCTTCTCTTCAGGTTAGACCCTGTTCTGCCTGCTTGCAGTTTCTCAAAGAGAAGGCATTAATAATTTGCCATCGGAAGACTTCCAATTTCGTCGTCTTGTTTCTTTGTGTACTCTGCAACTTTTATTTATCACGAGGAGAAACAGCCTTTTTTTCGATCATGTGCTTGGCTTTAGCACTTGGACGGTGGATTGCGCAAACACTCCTGCAGCTGTCCGAAGTACGACCCCCTTGTGTTAGCTGTCTCAGTCCACTTGACCTGTTTCTGCTGCCTAATTCCTAACCTCTTGTAGCCATCAGTGGTGAAGTTACTTTGCACTGGATTAAGACTCTTTTTAAATAGTTCTTGCAGTTTTAATAAGATATCAAGGACAGTTTTTACCCAGAAGCCTGATTCGTTTTGCCTATAAATACTTAAGCAGACCATGACTAAGTTTTTAAATGTAGATCTTCTAGATTACTAAAAAAAGACTCCAGATTATTCCTTGCCCATTGTAAGGACTTAGTACATATTTATTATTGCATATATGAGAATGAGAGTCTTAGATGCTTGCCTAATTTCTTTTGACTGATTTTTATGTGAAATATTGGGTTTAAAGAAGAGAAGAATATGCATTTGTGTCTCATCCTTCTTTTGTATTCCTCCAGAGGTGGTCCTCATACTTAGATGAAATTGTAATCGACATTTGAAAGTGAGACTTTTTTCCACATTGGGTTTATTTCAGACTGAACTAGTTGGATGCAAATCTGCCTATCTAATTTTCTTAGTATAAATTTGCCTTTGATGTCGTTGTTTCATAGTCTTGATGTGCCTCTTTCTCATTGTGTCTTACAGCACACTGGTATTTAGGAGACATTTTCATTTCCTGTGCTGGGCTGACTTGGGGGGACTGGTCTACCAGATGCCCCTGCCTGATAGTCACAGATGCCTGCATGTATTGAGTCTCTCTGTGTGTTTGTATCCTCAGGCATAAAGTTTTGGAAAGCATTTATGGCTGGCCACCCTAGCTGCATCATTTATCTTCAGTTCTAAAAGAGGCGTACATATAAAACATTTGCAAGTTACTGTGGGCATTTTAAATTCATACTGAAGTTTGTAATTGCAGTTTTTAAAACAATGGTGTGATGGCAATATTGTACGTGCTAGCATTTTTCAGGTTAAAGTGCAGAAGCCTGAGATGATAATTATTCAGATTCTCTAAAGTACGAAGGTATGAGCTTAAAAACAGTTATCTACTGACCTGGCTGTATGCTTTATCACAAAATGTGACAACTCATATGGAGAATATAATTTTATATTTGAAAACAATAGAGTAACAGACATAATTTGAAGGTAAAACATATGAAATTTAAAAGATGAACTGAGAGAGATTTATTTGAAAAACTTATGAGCGGGTAAAGTCTGCCAGTTCTGTTTGTAGCTCTTCCGAGGTATTTCTCAAGGCTGTCACATTTGCAAGGAGATTGATTAATCACGCTGAGTGGCTGTATATTTTCTGTACTGAAATGGACAATACCAGGTATAAATAGGAGAACTGATATAATGTTGTATCAGCCCATTGCTATAGTTCATTTTAATCTACAATTCTAGTAGACCTTCAGTCTCATGTGTAATAGTCAAAATATAATCAACTTTTACTATGTGCCCCATAATGTAAGTATTGTATAAAACAATAGTTTACACTTTTCTCTTGATCAAAATGTTAGGGAGATACTGATATTTGTACATTTATTCCCTGTAACACCCATATGAAAGAAATATTTTAGTATAATACCTGTCTGTAGATGAAACGGTGGAGGCAAGGAGCAAACTGAAACCACAATGAGACATCATTCAGTTGGAATGACTGTTATCAAAAAGACAAAAAAAGAAAACTCTCAGGTTCTTGGTGGGGATGCTAATTAATGCAGCCACTATGAAAAACAGTATGGAAATTCTTTTAAAAACTAGAACTAGAACTGCCATATGATCCAGCGATGCCACTACTGGGTATATATCTGAAAGATGTGAAACTGCTGTATCAGAGAGCTACCTGCTCCACATTATTACAGCACCGTTCACAGTGGCCATGATATGTAATCAACCTGTGTCCATCCACAGAAGAATAAAGAAAGAAAATATGATTTTTGTATACGTTGGAATATTATTCAGCCAAAAAAAATGAAGTCTTGTAATTTGCAACAAAATGTTTGGAACTGGATGACATTATGTTAAGTGAAATAAGCCAGACACAGAAAGATAAATAATGAACAATCGTCTTCATACGTGGAAGCTAAAAAACTCAGTATAGATATAGAATAGCAACTACTAGAGGGGTTAAAAGATGGAGGCTGGATATTGGGTAACAAGCTAGAGTTCAGTAGAAGGAGTATGTGCTTGGTGTGATGGTATAGTAAGGAGACTATAGTTCACAATAACCTATCACATACATTATGAACAAGTAGAACAGGAGTTTGAAAGTGCCATTCATGAGGTAATGACATAGAGAGGGAAATGTTAATGAATCTGATATGATTGGTGCACATTGTATATATGTGTTGAAATACTACACTATATTTCCTAAAAGGCACAATTACTGTTAATCAAAAATATTTTTTTAATAATTGAACAAAACTAAGAAAAAATTGCCCAAGATCACCACAGTTGTAGGTATTGGGACTCAAACAGAAAGTTCATGATCTTAACGTTGCTCTGTCTCTTTCATGGGAAGCTGTGTGAATTCTTATGTGTGGCTGACACTACCATGTCCTGCCTCAAAGGGTTCTTGTCATCTATCTTGTTAGAGATCTCGCAGTTTAACTGGTCAACGCAAATTCACCTTTTCCCTTGTTTCTGACTTTTAAAATGCCTTCTCGCCAACAGGAATGTCTTCTATAGATTCGAAGGGGTGTTTCAAGTTTTTATCACATTATAAATCATAGTTAGTGCTGTGTATCAGAAATAGTTTTATTACTTGAAAGTGCACTTGCCACAGATTCAAATGCTTTATGGAACCTGTTTAAAAGTGACGATATTCTGTCATTTTTCACTCTCTCTAAAAAGGAAACAACAAAATGGTGATTGAAAAATCATCAGCCAGTTAAAGTCCTGGCGGTAATAGTCCATCTTGAGGAAGTACTCCCAAGTTTCTGATACTTCCGCAGCTGTTCGTTCGAAGATGCAAGGAGATAGACAGTGCACAAAATAGCAAACAAAGGCACTGCAGCCTGCAGGAGAATTGGGATTTCATTGTGTGTGTCAAAAGTAAATGAATTCAAGAATAACCACTTGAAAAGAAATTCTCCCTTAATGTCTTTGGTGCAAAAATGTGCTCAGATTGTGCCGGCTCTGAAGAGTAAGACTCAAAGAAGTAAATTACTTTCTAGCTACTAGCTTTCAATTGCTACTGGCTCAAAGTGCTAGCTAACCTTGCAAAAGTGGAGCAGGGAAGAGAGTAGTTTGCATTTTTCTCCTAATCAAAATGGAAGAGAGAGACTTGAGTGAGATACCACAGCGGAACCAAGATTTCTGATGGCAGTTTATAAATAGGCATAAACATCCCATTGCAAGCCTCAACAAGAACCACTTAAATGTCCTGTATACATTTTTCAGGCAATTTTTATTTGGAATAAAGGGTCTATGAAATGGTTTCAGGGTGTGAAAACTGATGTTTATAGAGAGTAAACTGTTTTCTTTGAAGGCTTTTCAAGTATATATTCAGCAGTCATGTAATTATGTAAATCTGTCTGGGACAGTTAGAGCAGTTAGAAGCCAGGACTAATGAAATGCTAGGTCATAAGTTCAACTGTATTCTAGGCCAGTGAGTTTCAGCCGAAGCGAAGACTTTAGTGTGGTCCAAGAAGTGGATTTCCTGTAGTCAGTGTGGCTGCTCTGGTCATAAGGGCAGTGGGGACATAAAAATCAAACCCTTTCCAGGAAATCTACCTTAACTGCATAGCAGTTGCAAGCTTTGCATCTCAAATGGATAGAACTGACTCTAATATACAGTTTGGAAAGGAGAGTGATGTGTTTTTAAAACCCATGAATCTGAGCACAGTAGAATGCACATGGAATAAACAATGGTGGGTATCTTTATGATGGGATTCATAGAATGAGTTTAAGAAATATGTGGCTTCATTCACAAAATCACCCCAAGGGATCAAATACTTCTTAAATTACTTCTACTTTGCTTCTGTCTGTAAAATGGAAGTGCCTAGTTTCAGGGCTGTGAAAAGGATTAAATAAGATGATCTATGGTTATCTTCCACTTTGATGCCAGGCAGATGGGTAAGTATCCAATAAAAGACGCCTGTTATTATTGAGGAGTCAAGGAGTAGGCACATATGACATGCAATGCTTGAATGAAAATGTATTAGAGACTTAGGAAGCAATAAAAAATAAGCTCCAATAAATATACACTGCATGGCAAGAGTCTTCTCAAAACTGTATAGGAACAGAATCAGGGGAAGCAGAGGAAATAAATACTGGACAGACCAGCCAGATGATAGATCCTTGTATAGATGGTGCATTTTCAGGGAGATGTGTAGAGGAGTCCCTTCAAGGGAGCATGGTTAAGAACTCCTAGGTCCTAGGCCATTTCTGATATAAAATCTTAAGGTCTTACCTAGAAAAGTGACTTAATTTTCTGAGTATTACCATCCTCCTTTGTGCAAGGAAGAAATTAAACTTGATTTTTAAGTTATCTTTCTAATCTCATGTTCTGTGGATTCTACTTGTGTATCAGAGAGGTACAGGCAATTTGTTTTCTCAGCGCTGTGACCTTCATGCTCTTCTGATCTTGTTGAGATCCTAAATGATGTAGTATGTGTGCTGGTAGTCACAGTAATAAACAGCTGGATTCTTGAATATGAAACAGGGGTGAGGAACTGGCTGCTATAGGTGCCCAGAGTGGCTGAATCTTCAGGGTTGCATAGAACAGTGTATTGTTGGTTTCTTAACCAGAGGAAAGGATAGCTGGGCTGGACTTTCTATGATAAATTAAGGAAAGTGGAGAAAGAAGAAAGGAACGAGATGCATATGTGGTGGTCCCAAAAAGAAAGCGAAACTGGTCAAGAGGGGAAAGCTGGGTTTTTCTCCATTCCTGCTTCCTTTCCCTATGCCAGACCTTAAAACAGATGATGAAATTGTTTCCCATGGATTCCAGATTTAGCTTCAGGCTCATTCTGAACACATAATTCCACTAAGCTACTATCAACAGGAGTTGGAATATTTAATGAAAATTGCATTTGGGATTACAGAACAAATTCAGGTTTAAAAGCATCTATCTTAGTCTCAATTTTCCTAGGAAATCCACTCTTTATTTCATCAACTTAATATTACATTATAGCCCTTTCCACTTCTAATGCATTTTAATATTTTTCTTTCATTTATCTCATCCTATTGGCTTTTAATTATATTCTGACTCCTGCTATGCCCATATGTTGAAGCTATGACCCAAATTGTGACTCTGTGGAGATGAGGCTCATAAGGAGGTAATAGTGATTGAGGCTATAAGGCTATATCCTGATAGGATAGGATTAGTGTCCTCATGAGAAAAGATACCAGAGATCTCTTCATGAGCACACAAACAAGAGGTCTGTGAGGCCAGAGGGCTACTGCCAGCAAACAGAGAACTCAGAATGAACCCCATCTCACACATACTTTGATCTTGAACTTCTCAGTCTCCAGAACTATGCAAAGTAAATTTCTGTGGTTTGGGTCACCCAGCTTGTGATATTTTGTTATGGCAATCCAAGCTGACAAATACATGACCCCTCCGTGGCCAATAATCTGTGTTATGAATCATGTCTTCCCAACTAGACATACATTGTGTTAGCTTGAGATCATGTCTTCTAGGGCTTTGCTGTCTTCACAGTACATGCTTGACACTGAAAAGTCTGTAGTTTGTGACCAGGCAGCCCTGCACTATGTTTTATTTACTAACTCAGGAAATTATGTAATCAGTTTTGAAATTGTTTTTAGAAATAGGTGAAGGAAAAATTTAACACTACAATTAAATCATCCAGAGTATGTATTTTCATATTCTATTTTAAATAAATGGCATTTTGCTATCAAATGCTAGGGACAGACTAATCAACAGAGACATGTTTGTTTGTTGAGTGTTTTAAGTCATTTATGGGGTTTTAGAAAGGTATATATATCTGAGACACTGAGGCAAACCTACCAAAAATCTTAGCTGCTTCTGGCACTTTCTGGATGCCAATTTTATCCTGACTAGTGACTGGAGACTAGATACCATGTTTCTTGTTTGTTTTTTATAAGACTTATTTATTTATTTGAGAGGAAGGCTTATAGACAGAGAGAGGGAGAGACAGAGAGAGAGAGGTCTTCCATCCTCTTATTCACTCCCCAAGTGGCCCCCAAGGTGGTTGCAATGGCTGGAGCTGTGCCCATCCAAAGCCAGGAGGCTGAAACTTCTTCCAGGTCTCCCACATTGGTGCAGGTGTCCATGTACCTGGGCCATCTTCCACTGTTTTCACAGGCTGTTGTCAGGGAGCTAGATCAGAAGTGGAGCAGTTGGGATGCGAACTGGTGCCCATAAGGGATGCCGTAACACAGGCAGAGGCTTAACTTGCTTTGCCACAGTGCCAGCCCCGATACCACTTTTCTTGACTTGAGGCTTCCTGGAATGCCAATAAAGGTGGTGCTCTGATTTCCTTCTGTCATGCTGGGATTTCCCAGTTGTTGGATTTGATGGTGATAATGATCCCCTGCTTTCCCCCTTTGTAATACAGATAAAAACCTAATAATTCATGTATTGAGCACTTAGTAGTTGCCAGGCACTGTTCCAAGCCCTTTGCATGTAAACTGTTTAATCCTTGCAGTATCTTTTAGCTACTCATCATCACTACTTAAAGCTGAGTGGCTTTGTAACTTTGCTAAGGTCACATAGCCAGTATGTAGAAAACTGGATTCAATTCAAGCAGATTGGCTTCAGAGTCCAAGATCTTCACCCTTACACTCCATTTCTCTTCACTTAGTGTAAGCCCCAAGGGCTTGTCTTTGGCATTGCTGGCTAATCAACATCAGCTGTTGTCCTCTGCTGCTCTGGGTGGTGGTCAATTGCCAGCAACAGTGAATCAGACAATTATTTTGTGGAAGGTGAACATCTCATGTAATGGCTGCTTCATCCTTTAATTTGAGTTATAGTGGTTAAAAGTGTTCTGGAATGAGATTTTATGATGTTTTAGCTGAGTTCTGCAGATTTCCAATTGGTGACTTTGGAAGGGCTATTTATTCCCTCTGTACCTTAATTTCATCTGTAAAATGAAAAAGAGGAATAGTTTTTACCTGAGAGGATTATTGAATGATGAAATGAAAAATCTATATAAATTATTTGGCACTGTGCCTGCCATGTAACTAACACCCAATAAACTATCATTACAATCATCATCATCATCACCTTCGTCACCACCTCCATGATCATCATCATATTGTCATCATCATTAACATCATCTTTGTCATTGCTGTCAAAGTGATTTGGTAGAAAAGTAGCCATACTTCACTGCCTGGCAGCTGGTTACATTCTTCTTTGATTTTATGCGAAAGGGACAGGTCAATCATAGAGTTGCTGAACTGAGTGAACTTTTTCTAGACCTGGTTATCCTCAGAGGACAAACTATCTATAAGTGGATCTATATCTACAAGGACATATTGAACACAATGAATAATTAACTACCCAGTGATGATTTCGAGTAATGATATTACCTAATGCTCGTTCAGCATGTGACATAAGAGTTAAGGGGGACTTATGGTACATTTTTAGAAGTAGTTCCATTAAAAATTATATTTAGCCCATGAAATTTTAGAGCTTAACTATTTAGAAATCTCTAAGAAAAAAAAAAGATTTTTATAACCTAGAGGGGCTCATTCTCAAAGGGTTCCAAGTAGCACCCATTTTACTTTCTCTTCTAATGTAGTGCCATTTTAGCATTCTATTAGAATAATGATTAAGCAGGTAGATCATAAGAAAATATGCAGAAAGGAAGGAGGGTGTGATTTATGGAAATGAGTAACCAAAAAGAGGGCTAGTTGTTACCTGAAAGGGTTACTGCTATGCTGTGGCAGTGTGAAAAAATGTTGTGATACACTTCTGAAGGGGCTGCGGGGCTGGATGAAGCCATTGGCCTCAGATGTACCCTACTGGGAAGTGAGACTGCCTTTATGCCTATCAGCTGTGTAACCTTAAGATTATTTTAACCTTTCTCAATCTGCTTTGTCACATGTAAGTGGACACTGAAAGTGTTACCTTTTAAGGGTAAAATGAGGATTATGCTGTATACAAAACACCTGGAACATAGGAGGTATCCTATTCAAGTATTTACAGAGCACAGATTCTATATCTTATGCTGCCACTCAGAAATAGTGGCTGTTCTTAGATAAATCTACTGCTATGCCCGATGCTGATACAATATGACCCTCTCATCAACAAGTAGAGACTTTGGAAAAAGAATAGGTCTTTCAGAACACATGTAGTCAGGGGAGTCGTGCTCCTCTAAGATGCCTAGACTTTTACTTATTTAAGTCCTGGTAAATAGGTGGAGAAATAGACAGTTATTGATATACAGTAGACTTGAAAGCCCCAGCTTTGGGAAACTATAAATATGGAGGGAGAAGTCTTGGGAACTAATGATAAAAATCACCCAGAGGTGAACAAATCACAATTAAAATAGTACTTATTACACCAAAGGATTTTGAAGACCATCAGTAGATGATACCTGATCAAAAATTTAATAGAGTATGCATCAGAGCAGACCTCAGGCAGAAGAGTTTCTTCTGTGCTAGTCTTGCTTAATGAAGTGATACCTGATGTCCACAGGTGAACACTGTTCCTTTCTTTGTGAGACTTGACCTGGCCTGTAGAAAACATGACCCTCTCATCTCTGTGACTGCTTAACATTTCCTATCATACCCCATGCACCTAACTTCATTTTCTCCTGAGCATTTAACACTATTTCTTACACTGTCTATATTGCTTATTGATTGTATATCTCAACAGAATGAAAACTTCATAAGGATAAGAATTTTTATCTGTTTTGTTCACTGCTGATATTCCAGTGTTTGGGACGTTACCTGGCACATAAGGAAGCACTAAGTTTTAGATATATTGAATGAATGAGTCATATTGCAGCTTATATTTGTGTAATTTGTAGCTATTGTAGGTGCATATTCCATCTCAGTATATTGTTTATAGTCCGTTGCCCACTATATATGTAGTCACTCTCTGCTTATTTAAAAAAAATCTATTTATTTTGTTTATTTGAAAGGGAGAGAGAGAGAGTGCACTCACTTGCTAGTTTACTCCCCAAATGCCCACAACAGCTAGGGCTGGGCCAGGCCAAAGCCAGGAACCAGGAATCAATCAAGTCTACCACGTGAGTAACAGGAACCCAAGTACTTGAACCATCACCTGCTGCTTTCTAGCATGTATATTAGCAGGATGATGGAATTGGGAGTGGAACCAGGACTTGAACCCAGGTACTCCAAACCCAGGCACTCCAATGTAGGTTGCAGGTGTCCCAAGTGGTGTCTTAACTGCTATGCCAAACACCCACCCCAAGTAAGTCTGTTCTTCTACACAGATTTTTTGGGAACTGTTAAGGAGAAATATGAGAATAGGTAGATGAAAATTCTGATAGTTGTGGTTAAATTGTCCAGAGTAGGCCTCTCCCACTAACAGTTCCTAAAGAAAGCATCATTTTTTTATACTCTGACAGGTGATGTACACATGGTTATGTCCCATATTTGTTCTCTGTGCTGGAGTAGTGTGAAAGTTAGCATATAAAGTCATAGGCTACCCCCAAATAGGTAAGAGAATGACTGTAGTTTACAAAATTTGCCATTGACCATCCTGAAGCTGGCAATACCCTGCTTATTTGCTCTGTAAGTCTCTGGGACTCACAACATCTAGGATGGCACAGTATAGTGAGCACGTATTCCTGCAGGCTGCAGGTTAAACAAACTTACGCCCATATGGTTTTACTCCTGTCACTTTTTCTATGACATTAAATTAATGTCCATTATGCTGTTAATACTTTAAATGTCATTGTCAATATTTCCTATGAAAAGTATTTTTCCTTTGTAATATGTTATGAAAAAAGAATAGATTTAAAGATTTTTTTTGAAGTTTTTTTATAAAGCTTTTTTTTAAAGAATATAAATTTCCAAAGTACAGCTTATGGATTACAATGGCTTCCCCCCCATAACTTCCCTCCCACCCGCAACCCTCCCCTTTCCTGCTCCCTCTCCCCTTCCATTCACATCAAGATTCCTTTTCAATTCTCTTTATATACAGAAGATCAGTTTAGTACATATTACGTAAAGATTTCAACAGTTTGCAATCACATAGGGACACAAAGTGAAAAATACTGTTGGAGTACTAGTTATAGTATTAATTCACAATGTACAGCGCATTAAGGACAGAGATCCTACATGATATTTTTTTAAAAAATGGATTAATTTTCTATGCAATTTCCAATTTAACACCAAGTTTTTTTTAATCATTTTCAATTATCTTTATATACAGAAGATTGATTCAGTATATACTAAGTAAAGATTTCATCAGTTTGCACTCACACAAAAACACAAAGTGTAAAAATACTGTTTCAGTACTAGTTATTAGCATTACTTCACATTGGACAACACATTAAGGACAGATCCCTCATGAGACGTAAGCACACAGTGACTCCTGATGTTGATTTAACAATTTGACACTCTTGTTTATGGCGTCAGTAATCTCCCTAGGTTCTAGTCATGAGTTGCCGAGGCTATGGAAGCCTTTAGAGTTCGCCAACTTCGATCTTATTCCGACAGGGTCATAGTCAAAGTGGAAGTTCTCTCCTCCCTTCAGAGAAAGGTACCATCCTTTTTGGATGGCCCCGTTTTTTTTCCCTGGGATCTCACTCACAGAGAGCTTTCATTTAGGTCTTCTGTTTTTTCCAGAGTGTCTTGGCTTTCCATGCCTAAAATATTCTCATGGGCTGTTGAGCCAGATCCGAATGCCATAAGGGCTGATTCTGAGGCCAGAGTGCTATTTAGGACATCTGCCATTCTATGAGTCTGCTGTGTATCTCACTTCCCATGTTGGATCATTCTCTCCATTTTAATTCTATCAGTTAGTATTAGCAGACACTAGTCTTGTTTGTGTGATCCCTTTGACTCTTAGACCTATCAGTGTGATCAATTGTGAACTGAAATTGATCACTTGGACTAGTGAGATGGCCTTGGTACATGCCACCTTGATGAGATTGTATTGGAATCCCCTGGCACACTTCTAACTCCACCATTTTGGGCAAGTCTGATTGAGCATGCCCCAAATTGTACATATCTTCCCTCTCTAAGATTTTTAAAATTTCTTTATTTTTAACTAATATGTAAACATTGTACATATGAGGATTTATGAGGGACCACAGTGATGTTTCCATACGTGTATCCATTGTTTAAAGTTCAAATCAAAGTAAGCATTGCTATCTCCTCATTTATTATTTCTTTATAGTAAAAATATTCCAAAATTCCAAATCCTTTCTTTTCTTTTACTTTTTTTTTTTGACAGGCAGAGTGAACAGTGAGAGAGAGAGAGAGAGAGACAGAGAAAGTTCTCCCTTTGCCATTGGTTCACCCTCCAATGGCCGCCGCGGCCAGCGCACTGTGTCCAGCGCACCGCGCTGATCCGATGGCAAGAGCCAGGTGCTTCTCCTGGTCTCCCATGGGGTGCAGGTCCCAAGCACCTGGGCCATCCTCCACTGCACTCCCGGGCCACAGCAGAGAGCTGGACTGGAAGATGAGCAACCGGGACAGAATCCGGCGCCCCGACAGGGACTAGAACCCGGTGTGCTGGCGCCGCAAGGCAGAGGATTAGCCTAGTAAGCCACGGCGCCGTCCCAAATCCTTTCTTAAAACTTAAAAAATATATGGAACAGGAGCTAGCTCTGTGGTGTAGTAAGTTAGCATCCCATATAGGCGTTGCTTCTTGTCCTGGCTGCTCCACTTCCAATCCAACTCCCTCTCTGCAAATGACCTGGGAAAAGCAGCAAAAGAGAGTTCAAGTGCTTGGGCCCCTGCATCCACATGGGACACCCATAGAAAGCTCCTGGCTCCTGGTTTTGGACCCTCCCAGCTCTGGTCATTTTTGCCATTTGGGGAGTGAACCAGCGGATGGAAGATCTCTCTCTCTCTCTCTCTCTCTCTCTCTCTCTCTGTAATTCTTTCAGATCAATCAATTAATCAATCTTTTAAAAATTATAGATCATTATCTGTAATCTCTTCTTATATAGTACCTCAGAACTTCCTGTTCCTATATAATATAGCTTAATACTGGTTAATTAACCCCCCCCAACTCTTTCCTGTTTCTAGTCACTACTATTCTACTCTCAACTTCTTTGAGATCTACTTTTACCATATTTTTAATGTATTTAAAAGGCAGAGAGACAAAGAGAGGGACGGAGACAGAGACCTCCTATTTGCTGGTTCTTTACCAAAATAACTTTAATAGCTAGGACTGGCCAGGCTGGAGCCAGGAGTCAGGAACTCAGTCTCAGTCTCACATGTGGGTGGCAGGGACCTAAGACCTGAGCTATCCACTTCCTGCATCCCAGGGTGCATAAGGACTTGGGCCGTTGTTACAAATTTTTCTTTCTGCCACTTTTTTTTCAAAGACTTCTTTATTTGTTTGAAAGTCAGAATTATAAAGAGAGGGAGAGGGAGAAGGAGAGGGAGAGGGAAAGGGAGAGGGAGAGGGAGAGGGACAGGGAGAGGGAGAGGGAGAGGGAGAAGGAGAGATCCTCTCTCTGCTGGTTCACTCCCCAAATGGCTGCAATAGCCAGGGCTGTGTCAAGCCAAAGCCAACAGCCCAGAGCTTCTTCCAGGTGTCCCACTTGGGTGCAGGTTCCCAAGCACTTGGGCCATCTTTCGCTGCTGTCCCAGGTGCATTAGCAGAGTGCTGGATGGTAAATGGAGCAGCAGGTGGCAATCTGGTGTCCATATGGGATGCCAACATCACAGGTGGTGGCTTAGCCTGCCACTTCACAATGCTGACCCCATTTCTGCCAAATTTTTACAGCTCTTTTATGTTACAACTCTTATGCAGGAACATTGGTGTTCTAATTGCTTGGGTTCCTGACTTGTGTCCACAAAGAACCGGGAACATAGCCAAGGAAGAGTGTGTAAAGCAGAAGTAGTTAAAATCAGAACTAGTTTTTTTTTTTTAAATATATGTATATATATAAGCAGAGAAAGCTCCCAGCAGCTGGGAACCACTGAAGACTGATTGTCTAGGTATTTTTAAGAGAGTGTAGAAGGAGAGGTTCTTGTGATGGATCCAGGAGAAGCATTGAGCAGTGACAGTTTTGATTGATTCTATTTGCTGGTTCACTCCTCAGATGTTGACAAGTGCCTTCATCTGGGGTTGAAGCCAGAAAACAGGAAGTCAAAATGGGCCTCCCACATGAGCAGCAGGCATCCAATAACTTGAGTATCACTGCTGTCTCCCATGGTCTGCATTAGCAGGAAGCTGAAGTACGTCTGCAACCTCAGAAGTGCTTCACAGAAGCCAGTTGCTTGGCTTTTCTGATGTCCTCCAAGACTCATCTCCAGATGGTGGGGAGGGGGCCCTTTGGTCTCTGTTGACCTAACTAGGAGTCTGTCCCTCTATCAGCATGTTCCACTGCTTTCCCAGGAACGTTAGCAGTGAGCTAGATTGGAAGTGGAGAAGCCAGCACTTGAACTGGTGCTCTGATAGGAGATACCAGTGTTGCAAACGATGACTTAAACCCACTGTGAGATCACCAGCTCCTTTGCAGGATTTCTGACTTACAAAACTATATAATAGTTACGTTTTGTTTTAAGGCACTGCTTGTTATCATTTGTTATAGCAATATAAAATTCATAGTCACTGGATTGTTGAGGATTTCATATTTGAAGGTTTTAGTATTTATTTTAAAACCTTTGGTCTTTAATAATAAGACAGCTGTAGTTGAATTTGTACAAGTACATATTAGCTCCTACATAAATTTTCTTCCTTGTTAATAATGTCAGGTATTAATTAAAGCCTTATATTGAAGTGCATTTTGGACTATGTACTCTATGGTGCCATCATAATTTAAAAATCAGATGATTTTGAAATACTTGAACTATTACAGATTGCCTTGCAGTTAACTAATATATTCATTTGTATTGTCAGTCCAAATGCTATGAACTTACTTTGATATTGTTTTGGAAGGTGTGTTTCAATGTTTGACCAGTTGACCCTTTTCCATCATGAACTATGTCTTATTTACATTCTCGAGTTAATTTTTCATGAGCAATAAATTCTAAGTTAACAGGAGCTTTTGTGAGTACAATAAGAAACTGTATCTATACTTTGAACATAATATCAATGTGTATCAGGTCAAATGGCTAGATACAAATAGCAATGGGTGGACACTGATTCAGCATTCTAATGATCCAACTGCATGCCTTTGTGTAAATAGTATTTATAGTAGTTCAATTCATAGTATTCTTTAGTGCTGAGTTTTGTTTAATCTAAGAAGGCTAGTGAAGTTAATTATGTTGTCTAGAAATGGAAAAAGAAACCCACCAACAACCACTAAGATTGCTGCTAATGTTGATATGATTGAATTCATAGCAGAGGCAGCTGGATTTAATTATCAGTTTGCAGCGTTGTGGTTTCGGCAGCAGTTGCTGAGGAATGGATAATGCAAGTAGCCTTCAAAGCCACTCACATTAGAGATAAAAACATTGTCATTCAGTCAGACAGCTGACTGAACAAGTATTAAAATGAACAAAGATTTCCCAAGGGAGGTTGCAGACTAGGGTTTGGTTTTGTCTCCATGGCTTCGATTCAAATGTTAGACAAACAGAATTTTATTCTTTTTAACTTAAAATGTTAGCCATTCTTAGCAATAGAATGGGGGGGGGGGTTGAGGCTGGGGACATTAACTGGCAATTATGGAAATTCTTAGCTAATTACTCCTTAGTCCTTATTGGGCTAATTGCTGGGGAGAAATGTAGGAAAGAATCCCTAGGTTCTAATTATCTTAGTAGCATTACCTAAGCACCAAAGCACCAACTCAGATTCTGCCACAGCTATGACTGAGCTTGCTAAGAGCAACAGAAATCGAATATGTTCCCTCTAAATCAGGACTTCTTGACAGCAGCTCTATTGACATTGTGGGCTGGCTAATTGTGGTGGGACGCTGTCTTGTGTAGTAGAGGATGCATTGCAGCATCTTTGTCCTCTACACACCGAGTACTAGGAGCAACTCCTCATACTTGTAAAAATCAAAAATGTCCCAGACACCCACAAAAGTCCCCTGAGGGGTAGGCAAAATCACCTCTGAGCGCCGGCCCCCCCCCCTCCCCCCCCTGAACCACAGCTCTAAGTCTGAGTAGAATACTCTGAGTAGAATACACACAAGTTACCTTCTGGAAGGTACAAGTTTCTCATTCTACCAAGCCTTGGTGTTGTCACTTTACGATTGCATAAGGGCAGTTCTTGACTTTAGTATGCCCAAGAGAATGGAATACTTGCCAGGAGATACCAAAGCCTTAGAGAGGGGTGTGTACATGCACAGACACCCTCCTCTGCCCCTGTCCTCACACATTACAACTCTATATATTAGACTTCTATTCCCTTTATAAGTAATAGCCTTCCCAGGGCCGGCGCTGTGGCGTAGCAGGTTAAAGCCCTGGCCTGAAGGGCCGGCATCCCATGTGGGCACCGGTTCTAGTCCCAGCTGCTCCTCTTCTGATCCAGCTCTCTGCCTGGGAAAGCATTGGGAGATGGCCCAAGTCCTTGGACCCCTGCACCCATGTGGGAGACCCAGAGGAATCTCCTGGTTTCTGGCTTTGGATCAGCAAGACTCTGGCCGTTGCGGCCATCTGGGGAGTAAACCAGCAGTTGAAAGACCTCTCTATCTCTACCTCTCTCTGTAACTCTTTCAAATAAATAAAATAAATCTTAAAAAAAAATAAGTAATAGCCTTTTGATATTCTATACAGAACATTCAGAAGTATAATGTATCTCAACATAAATTCTATAGTATGGGTTGGTTTCTCTGCACAGCAGTGCTTCACACTCTAGGAAACAGCCCTTTAGCTACATAAGATATGAAACAGCAGGAGGCAATAAGAAACGAATGAATTTTTAATGAATAGTTTTTAATAGAAGTCGCATTGTTTTAATAATGAAGAAGATAACATGGTATTAGTGCTGGCAATTAATTAAGGAATTCTTGCCAAGATAATTGGTAATCATTTTCTTAATTTCTTTGTGTGATTCAATAAATACATTTAGTTTTCTTTTTTTTTCAGTATGATAACATTAGCTGACTAAATCGTAGCTCCCTTTGAATGTAGTTTAACATTATCAGATTGAGTTTCAAAAATGTTAAAAGAGAATTTGTCTTGCATTGTCGTTAACTAATAAATCAAAAAAATAGTTAAGATAAAAACAGTTACCTGTCTCTTAAAGTGTCAGATGTCAATAAGAAAAAAATAAAACTTCAATATATTAAAGTATTGTTAAAAAGCAAAATCCCTGTTAAGGTCCATCTGGATGATTTTGTTTCTGGTTATATTTTTAATACTCTATCATCTCAAAGCCTCCTGAACTTGAAGAACCCAGGAATGCACGGAGGTGGTACAGTTTGAATGCAGAAGACAGAACCCAGAAATCTGTATTCTCGTCCCTGCTTTCTCACTTGGATGACTGTGGTCAAGATAGGATGTACTGTTCCTGTTTCCTTATGTATAATAGGAAATAAACTACACCTTCCCTCTCCTGCAAAAATTCCCCTAAGATGGTGTGAGCATTACTTAGAGAAGCCATCCTGAGTGTTTTGTGAGCCTAAAAGAGAGCGCTCTTCTTAATACAAGATAAGACTCATTTTTTCTTCCTGCTCTTCTCTGTGCTAGGCAGCGCTGCTTCCCCTGTCTACTCTCATCTATCCATTTAGCAGTTGGGGGTTGATTAAACTGTTACTCACACTCCCTTTCCCAGCTTGCATTAAAGGAACAGTATTAGATTTCATTTTGTTGAGAGATTTAAAACCTACCATGTCTGACAGATTTTGAATTCACCTCTTAAATGCATTCCTACAGGCCCCAGTCACAGTATCAACAAAGTTGAAAGCACCAACTTTATTTCTTAGTCACCTTGAATAAAAATGATGCTGTTTATTTTTAACAAGTTTGGAATATTCTGATAAAAACACTATCAGTTCTGATGGACTTTAGTAATGGGAATAGTGTCTGTACTTTTTTTTTTTATGGGAAACATTTCTAACCGTTTCCTTTTTTTGTAAATCTAATTGCTTTTGGTTCACCAAGAATTCATGGGCAATTGCTTTTCTCACTATTACAAATATATTGCAAGTGGAGCTTTTATATTCAGGGTTGCTGACCTGAATCTGTTTTCCTTCACAGTAATCTTGTGCTGTTTCCAAGCTTAGGGACGCTGACAGAGTTTGAAAAGACAATATTCACCAGTTAGACCATGAGTACTGCTTTTGCATCCTTTACACATAATTGTCAAAAAATCCTATTAATACCCAACTATGGGTTGTTGCATGAAAATATAATCAGAACATTGCAGAATGGATTCAGAGACAAACAGAAACTCAAAACTGTCCCTCATTTTCGACCCCAATTTACTACTATCCCACACAAATTTGGTGCTCTCAATTTCTGAAGAAATTATCTATATCAGACATGCAGGCTTAGGACCAGAGGTTATAGGAAATGTCACTTTGTATTAAAAAAGAACCCACCTCAAATCTGACTTTGTGCTTTGCTCTTTGCATTAATAATGATGTCTTTTGAGCCATCATTCTGCTTTTCAATCCTGGGGGACCCATATTTTAATTTTTTATTGACTGTGGCAGAGGTTCAGCAGATTCATGGGGAGCCCTTCACATATGCTTCCTGATTCATTCAATCACGGCTGCATAGGGGAGTATGTACCTCTGTGTGTAGGGATGGAGGGGGGAAGGGATGGAGAGGGACAAGGAATAGAAACAGTTGTCCCAATTGGAGTAGCACACTTGTGTCTGTCCCTGTTCAAAATGGATATAAACCAGAATATTTTGATGAGCTTTGCCATTTTCTCCCTCAATGGGTCTTGAACTCTGAAATTTGAAGAAGTCAGTCTATCCATTCTCTATATAATAGAATTCAAAAAATTACAAGGTCAAGCTTTAGTAAAACATTTTGGCTACTGCTAAAACTAGTTTCCCCTCCTTGATGTGACTGTATGATCTGAGAGCATGTAAATAGGAAGGTACTGTGCATGTAGTGGCATGCAGTTTCAGTTTGCACTGTCTAAAATCTCTATGTGTGATTTCTTTTGCAATGTAAATGTTTAGGCATTGAATATATTTAGATGTTTGGAAAAAGAAAATATCATGCTTATGATAATTTGTTATTTTGAGAGGTGACAGAGGACTTCTCAAGTAGTTGTGAGATGTCTCTAGGTGATGTCAGCTTTACTGACTGACAGGCAAGGAGACAAGGACTTTCCAGGGTATCTATGTTTATTCCAAGTATCATCAGGTGAGGTAAAAACAAATATAATTAGCATAGTACATTTATTTGTATCAGAATTGCAATATTTGTTCTTCACCTAAGCTACAGTGTATTCTGGATAAGGGTCTCTGGGCTCCCCTTTTTGTCCATGGGTGGGACGTTACTCAATGATGTTTGTGATAAAGTTGCCCAAAAAGCAAATTTGTGAGCAAATTGGAAAGATATTTTCTATTGGAATCTCCACTGTTTTTAAAAATCTGAAATCCTACTCATCCGTATATGAAGGGATTTCGGAAGTCTATGGGAAAGTGGAACTAAAAGATAGATTTATTTCTGGGCCAAAACTTTTAAAAAATACATGCGTGCAAGAAGTCCTCAATGTGTTAATGAAACACATGCGTTTTGAAATAACCATGGATGCATTTCAAAATACTTTTACACAAAAATACATGTGTCTTTTAATTCCATTTTCCATGAACTTTTTGAAGAACTCTTGTATAAGTGAATATAAAAGCTAGTGGTGCCTTCACTTCTCAACATTCCTGAAACTTGCTTCTGTAATGGGTTTTGATATTCAGCTTAGAGCCAATTGATCTAGCCCTCACCTTTAATTTTATTCCTGAACCGTTTTCATCTACATGTGCCCTGCTTCTTTTTAGCAAGGTGGAAATGAGGGTACAGGTGTGATGAGCTCTTTGCAAATGGGGAATTTATGGTGTTCAGCATTCTCTTCGATTAAAATATTTTTATAGACAGTCTTCGAAGACTATTTCCCTTGTCCTCTGGCTTTTTAAAGCTAACTGAGTGTGTCCCAAATTGACCTCCTCATCTTATTCCCAAGCCTGGCACTCCTAGGGGCTTCCTTTATTGATGGTAGCAGTTTTCTTCCAGTTGTTCAGGCCAAAAATCTAGATGCCACCCTTGACCTCTTCCTTTTTTATTTTGCACCCTATGCCCAATCTTTAAAAAAAAATCTTTTCTGTTCTATCTTCAGAATGTGTCCAGAACATGTCATTTCTCAACACCTCCAATGCTGCTGTCCTCAGCTGAGCTACCATCATCTTTTGCTTTGATGATTGGAGTAGCCTCTTAATTGGCTCCCTGTTTCTTCTTACAAAGCAGCCAGGGTGATCCTGTGGATAGCATCGTCAGAGTACATTGCTCCTTTGACCAACTGCTACCTCCATTCCCCACTTGCACCCTGTGTGTCAGTGTCTCCGTTTCTGCCCCTACTACTCTGTTCTCTCTGCACTCATGGCCTCTGGCTTTGACTTCCTCTCTGCTTTCCAACCACTCTGGCCTCTTTGCTGCTTTTTCAACTATGAGGATACTTCAAACAGTCTATGGAGAAGGGGAATTGAAATATAAGGTTATTTATACCAAAAAAAGTTTTTTTTTAAAATCCATGCAGTTTTTTTTTTTATAATGCTCATTTTCCATGAACATTTTGAGTAGCCCTCTTGTTGAGTATGTTCGTGCCTCAGGCCTTGGTATTGACTCTTACTCAGCCTTAGCCACTCCTGTACTCCTGGAAATCTCTGTGATGAGCTCCCCCAGCCTGTAGTGTTTTCTTCCCATGAGTTTACTGTGACTATATTGAAAAGTACAACTCTGTTCCTACCACTAGTGCTTCATCCACCTGCCCTGTTTAAACTTTTTTCCTTCTCTGGCACTTACCACTTTCTATCAGACTGCACAATTTACTTACTGTATTTATTTTCTGTCATCCCATACTAGAATGCCAGCTCTACGAAGGCAGGGGATTTGTGTGTGTGTGAGTGTGTTGGTGGGAGGAAGGTTGTTCAATACCAAATGCTCAGCTTGAAGTAGTGCTTGGTCCATAACCGACTCTAAATAATCATCAGTGTTATTTTACTGCTTACTGTGGATAAATGTTCACTCCCATCATTTATCGTGGTTCTCCTCTGTGCTTCTTGGACAGTTTGACATGAGAGTTGGGTTATGACTCATGAGTAGACTTTGAACAGTAGAGAAGGAAGATGTATCCAGGTGGCTGGAGGTGACTGTGCAAAGCATTGAGGTGTGAGACCAGCATGTGAAGATTGGAGGGTAGTTGGATGGAACAGTGCAGGAAGGGAAGTGGTGGGAAAACAACATGCAAAAGCAACAGCAGATTATCCAGTGTCTGTGTGTCTTGCCAAGGTGTCTGAATTTAGCTTCAGGCAGTGGTGTGGTGAGTCATTAAAAGATGAAACAGAGAGTGATGCACTCTGAGTAGTATTTTGGAAAAGAAAATATCGGCCAATATAAATTCTTTTAAACAATTATGAGCTCTTCAAATATATAGATGAATATAGAGAACATCTTTTGTCACAACATAATTATTATGAAACAGTGCCCTGGATCTAAGTTACAGACAAAGCCTCATTTGTACATCTGAGCATGAAAAAGTGCTAGTGTGACCTAGGTAAAATAAGCTCCTCTGGGGCTCTGTCACCGTTTTAGGAATTTTATACCACCGATGCCTTATGATCACAACAGATGAGTTATTACTGTACTTCTTAATCATTGAACATGCTTTGATACTATTTTAGCTAAAGGGAAAATGGTAACTTTCTTTTTAATTAGCAGCATTTTCAATTACTTTTCAATCCACATTCATAAAGAAAAATTGACTAAAATTTTTAGTATGAAATCCACTTGCTTTGTGAAAACAAAGACTTTTCTTTGTGGCAGAAAACTAGCCCCTGGAGGAAGGAATTTTACTTTTGAAGGACGTGTTAGAGAATGATATTTTAGAGATTATGTAGGTTGCCAACCATGATTGCTCTTTTCCAGGTAGAGAGCCTCTACCAGGTGAAGAGTCTCTGGGAACAGCCACATGTTCAATTAAAAGGTTTTAGCAAATTTAGTGAGAGTTGGGTAGTTTTTCATCTTTATCTCAACTTCCAGCACATCAAAAGAATTTAGCTTTAATTGCCTCTTGTAGGAATTAATCTGTATGGAAGCCTATCTCTAAATAGGCAGAGAAGCCATGCCCAAATGTGAAGCCAATCTTCTCTCCACACTTGCATGTGCCCCAAAGAGATTTGCCCAACATGTAAACAGACCCCTATTGCGTTTCTATTAGTAGAGTTAGCAGAAACTTATTTTAAATTGAGATTTTAGAAATTCTAATAACTTTTTTGTCAGTTGGGATTCATGGTTCCAAGCAACAGAACTGACTGGTTATTTTAAGCCCCAAACTATTTCGCTGGAAGGCTAGTCCAGGAAGAGAGGGGCACAAAGACTGATGGGAAGGTGGGGAGCCTGATATAGGAAACTTGCAGAAACCAGGGAGCTCTGGGGACAGCAGAAACCACAGTCACAAACACAAGTCTTGTTGGTGCATGACTGCTGTTGCTGCAAGGAATTGGACCTGCAGCGTCTGTTCTTTCTTCCTGATTTCAGCTTCCGGAAGTGGGAAGTGATGCCCTGACAGGCTACCAAGGAATGCAAAATGGAAACTCTGTTCCTTTCTGCCGGTGGTGTGTGGGGGGTGGCAACAGGATGAAGCAGGCCCCACTGCCAAAACAATGCCAAGTAGAAAATTTCCTTCCAAGGGAGACAAGAGTATTCTTAGGAAATTTGGGTACTGCATCATTGGGTGCTAACAAAATGATTAATACTGCCTACATTTGGCACTTTATTTATTTATTTATTTTTGAAGTGACTGGTAAAGTAAGGGACTAAAGGTTCTTTGTGATTTTGTTTTAAATATCTGCATATCTATATCTATATCTACCCATGTAGAAAAGGGGCTGTGGATTAGATAAACCAAATTTACTATCTGCCTGCAGTAACCCAAGATTATCTGTGTATTATAGACCCAGAATTGATGGTTGAATTATGCTTAAGTTGCTCTTCTTTTTCCTTGCATAATACTTTTAAATTGCTAAAAAAGAAGATAGGCTAAATGAAAAAAGTCTTTGAATATTTTTATTCCAATCAGATTATAATCAAAGGAAACCATTGATTTAAACTTAAGCAGTTTCTCTCTCTCTCTCTCTCTCTCTCTCTCTCTATATATATATATATATATACATACACACACATACACACAGTGATAAACATGCATATGTAATTAATATTTCTTATTTTATATTCTTAACTTTTAGGAATCAATTGCTAGCCTGATGCCTGTAAATACTTCAGTGAGTATTTCTTAAAAAACAAATAAATTCTGTTATATCACGACAGGGTAGTTGTCAAGGATCAGAAAATAAACTTGTATATATAACATAATCTGTAGATAGTATTTAGATTTCATCAGCTCACTAAATGTCCCTTTTAAGAAAGAGCGTCTCAGATCCTGTGCTGGATTGTGGTCAAATCATTTTGGTCTTTGTCATAAGGTATACTCTCTCATTAGTCTGAAAAGAAAGGCATTTCTTTGTATTTTAAAATATTGGTGTTTTTTAATAACATAGGATACTTTTGTAGAGTGTCCCTCATATTGGGTTTGCCTGATAATTCCTTATAAATGGATTTAAAGGGTGTGCCTTTAGGGAAGTCACAAAAACGACACTGTGTTCACAGTGCATCGTATCAGGAGGCACAGGAGGCAGAGGAGTCCACGTCCTGGTGGTGCTATCACTTGGTTAACCTGAGTCTACACGCTCTCACCATTGTAAAGTTACCATTTGCCCTTTTGTAATCTTCATATCCAGCAGGGAGATATTTTCTCAAGTTGGAAACCCATTGCTTCTCAAACTTACTTGCTGACTGTCATATTTATTGAGAATGCTTGCCAGATGTTGAGTTTTCTGATTTGACTATTCTTTCTATAGTTATTAGTTGCATTTTTATCTTAGGAAGAACTTTCCTTAATTTTTTTGTTTATTTATATCAGGGTGAAATAACATATGCTTATTCACTGTCTTACAATATTTTACTATTATTATTTATTTTTGTCACATTATTCCAGATTTACCCAATAGTAGCCCTTTTGTTTTTTAAGATTACTTATTTGAAAGAGTGACAAAGAGACACAAAGAGAGAGGGAGGGAGGGAGAGAGGGAGAGAGAGAGAGAGAGGGAGAGAAATCTTCGAGCCACTGGTTCACTCACCAGCTGCCTGCCACAATGAGGGCTTGTCAAGTCCAAAGCCAGGAGCCAACAACTCCATCTGAGTCTCATATGTGGGTGGCAGGGACCCAACTACCTCAGCCATCACTGCTGCCTCCCAGCGTGTGCTTTAGCAGAAAGCTAGATCTGAAGCAGAGGCAAGACTTGATCCCCACTCTGATATGAGATGCTGGTGTCCCAACAGGTTACAGCCTAAGTGCCGTGTCACAGTGCTTGCTACAATGGTAGCCCCTTAAAAATGGCTCCCAAGGGTTTCTATTTTTCTTTGCCTCTCCAAGGAGGAAGACAGTGTGTTTGTATTCTCTGTAGCACAAGGCATTGTACATTGGAGATGGTTAATAACTACATTGATTTTTGCTAATCATCCACGCAGTATTTTCTCTAAACTGTTCTGCCTCAGCCTTTCACAAAATGTGCCCCCAAAATAAACTTCTCTAAAAGGCAAATTCTGAAAAGTATTCAAAACTGTGTTTAATTATTTTTGCATGAATAATATCATGGATTGGAAAAAATCATTAGTTTTCTAATTTAGTATAAATTTTGATTTGTCTCCTTTTAAAAATAATTTCCTTTATGTACATTCTTTATTTTATATAATGTAAGAAAATTTGCAGACTTTAGAGTTAAGTACTCATGTGATTCCCTTGTCTGAAATTGCATTCAGACCGATTGGCTTGTGTGTTACTTCTGCATTTGCAATCCTTAGGGAAGTCAGGAAACTTCAGGCATTCTATTGAATGACAATAGAAATTTTCTTCCACAATTAATTCTGTTCTGCCAGACTGCCCTTTGGAACCGGTTTATAACCTTCCTCCCTCTGTGCTAATTCCTCCCACTCTTTCTATAGAGAAATGTTTTCAAAATTAATCAGCATTCACCTCATTTCCTTTATAAAAAACAGGAAAGTAATAAAAGAGGCAAAACAGCAAACGTTATAATGCTACTCCTGTCTTGACTATTTCTTATTTATAATTTTGTATGTGGAGCCCTCAACTTAACACAGACCTAGGCCTTGCTAGGGATAGGGTTCTCTCAGCCAACACTGAGAGCTTATGATGTGGCAAGCACTGTATTTGGAGCGTACATTACTGCCCTGTCTTTGAGAGAGTAGCACTGGCACTGGAGAGACATAGGAGCAGATCCTCCCTACACCAGCAATAAGGGCAGAGTCCGGGTGTTCTGAGAGCAAGAAAGTGCTTTCTGTGTCCAGTGTAGGCTGTTAAAGGATGCTTTCAAAACTACATTCAGATTAGTATGCCCAATGAAGTTTCCTTCATCTTCTACAGTGGTTGAAATAAAATGATACTTTATTCTAAGATTATAACAATTTGAACAAAAGCACTGATTATTCAAAATTGTAACAAAGGATATTATGAGTTTGTAAATATGTTCTTTCTGACAAATGTGTTCCCATATGATGAAATGATATAATGATCAAATAAGTGGATAAAGTAGTAAACAGAGTTTGTGTAGAATGTTTTAAACTCTTTTTTATTATCTTTGTATGATCTAATTGGACTACTATGGATTGTTTATATTGAAAAATAAAAAAATACTAAACCTGGTGCTCATGCACCCCTGAGCAGGGGATGTTCATGGATAAATTTCATGAGTGTCATTTTTATGAGTTTTCACTTAGGTATATTTTGCTCTCAAATGGCCCTTAGCTTTTATCAGATTCCCAATGGGTCCTTTGAATTCTTTTGGATTAAGAAGCTTGGGTGGAGCTGTAGGTCACAAAGCTAGCCCTAGACCAAAATTGTGGTCCTACCCTAGCCACACTCAGTGGTTTCATCTTGCTTAGCTTAGTTTCTTCATTTGTAAATTGAGTCTTAATTAAGATCAAATCTCCTGGATAGACATATTTTAATCAACAAAGACATCATTACGGTTCTTAGAACTGTAAGTGAACACAGAGTGAGATGTTTTGGTTCTTATGTGTTGGCCCTCACAGTGTGTTAAGCAATTTGAATCTTGATTTTTCAGTTTCCCTTGAAAAAATCTGAAGACCTGTCAGCAGTGGTCTCATATGGCAACACAGCAACTGTGAGGAGTGGATCAGTGCTAATTCATTCGGGCAGCTGTGTCAGGGGTTTTCTATAGCCCCCACTGTGTCCTGCAGTCTCACACCAGCCCTCTGCATTCATGTATGTGGCTGTCCTGCACAATGCACTCTCCAACTAGGCACAGAGAACAGCAGATTGAATCATAGGGAGGTGACATAAGGCTAGGAATACCTGGCCTCTGTGCACCTGTTCTGAGAGAATTCTCAAACTCTCTGTGTTCCTATGTGTATCTTGATAATGGAGGAACACTTGACACTTTCCTGAAAGGGATTTCCCCTGTTGTAGTTGCTGTAGGAAACTGATCCCCAATGTACATAGTTCATCTTGTCTGACACTCTTACTCCTTTGCTGTCCACAAATTAGGATTTTAGGATGATACAATTACATCAGGTTTGATAGAGCCCAAGTTAGAATAGAGAGAGAGAGAGATATTATTTTCAGTTTACTTAATGATTGTATAGTTAACACTACACTGAGTAAAAGAGTTCAACAAATAGAATGAAGAGAAACATACATACACTCCATTGTTCCTCAATGGAAGAGACAAGGGCTGTAATCATTGAATCTCAAAATGTAGTGGGAATGTGAAAGGGAGAAGAAAGAAGAGTTGGAGCATGGGCAGGAGGGAAGGAAGGGGGGGAAGTGTCACCATGTTCCTAAATCTGTATATATAAAATGCATGAATCTTGTATAACTTAAATAAAATTTTAAAAAAAAGAAATAAAGAAAGAATACAGAGGGAGAATCTGAAATTGTTGGAAAGTGTTACAATAAAATTGTTCAGACTTGATTTGTCATGAAGAAAATGAAACTAGAAATAATTGTACATTTTACATAGCTTTGCTGACTAGGTCAGGAGTCCATGCATTTTTCTGGGAAGAAATAGATAGTAAATATTTTTTGCTTCACAACCCATACTGTCTCCATTGCAAGCATATAAGTCTCATTAGTCAATTCACAAATACACATAAATGATCATTGCTATGTTTCAACAAGACTTTAATCTAGAAAAATAGGCAGATTTTTCTAATAGAATACCAAATCTGAGCTTGATACTCTTTAGAGTACGCTCTCTGATCTGAAAGATATAGAGGAATAATCCCAAATATTAAGATAGTGCTCTACAAGCATTATTAGAGCAGAAAGGCCTGCAAGGAAAGGAGCTGGGATTGTTTAACTCACCAACAGGAGGCTGTTGGCTGATGTAATTTATGCTTGACGTGAAAAATAATTTCTTGACAATGAGAGTAGTTACCTTTTAGAATGAATTATTAGGGCAATTTGTGGATTCTCCCTGAGAGGTTGTAAAAACAGTATAAATTTTATCTTTCTCAGATGGCTTTTTATAGAAATATGAACAGGATAATCTGTAGGCACTGGAAGATGAACAACTAGGAATGTTGAGCTGTGTTAGAAAATAAAATTGGAACCAAGTAGGACAGAGGTGATCAACAATTCACAACTCTGATCTTTTCATATGCTTAACAAAGGCTTTTTTCTGTACTACTTTCCTAATCTCTGAAAGACCCAAGTGTTCCACGGAGCATGGTTGATTAACATCTAATGAAGCTGTTCGTAGTGTATTTGATAATTGTGAAATAATACATATGTTCTAAATAATGGAGATAATATATCCCTTACCAGAATTATCCTGAAGTAATTTTGAAATCCCCAGGACAGATTTGTCTGTTTTCTGAAGGTGTCTGTGTAGATAACTGATTTTGTGGGGAGCTCAGGATCATACATCATATATCTACGTTTTATTAATTTATTCGTTCAGATTGTGTCTCACTAACAGCAATAATTGCAATAACTATAACTGGTTTCTGGTTACTTCTACTTAGATCAAATGATGCCACAGACAAATATGACAGCCTTGGCAGGCATTTTGGAGACATCTAGTTCAAACTTTTCATACTTAAATAAGAAAGGTACTAAAAGTCTGCCTTGTGTTTTGGTGCATCCAATTAAGAACTAGAACTTCAAATAGAGTACTTATTCCATTAAACTAATTTTGTCAATTTGAGATTCTTTGTTGTCCAAAAAAAAAAAAAAAAAAAAAATTGACCATGGGGCAGTAAACTCAGGTTTCACGGATCTGTTTAGCTGAAAGATTTATCACTGTGTATAACTTGGTTAATTTTAAATACCCAATTATTTCTGAGAGCTGGATTCTGAGTTATTTCATTCAGTTATGTCTTTTATGTATTTTCTTAATCGGGCTTTGTATTATGGAATAAAATAACAGCACGGTAGTCTATACTGATACTCCATATAATAAGTTAAAAACTCATTCTGTGTTGATGTAATCTGTTGTGGGGGAGGAATACAGGTTATATATAATCAATGCACCATACATATTAGATAGTAAAATTTTGTATATAGAGAAGAGCTCTTTCCTGTCAGTAGGAATTAGATTTAAGCATAATTGGAAATTCAAGTTTCATCTGAAAATATCTGTGCCTTATAGGCATAATAATGAATAATATGAAGTGTTTCTTTTCTAGTATAGATGCTATTTTAAACCATGATGATGTATGTGTGTGTGCGTGTGCATCACAAAATAGTTGTAATTAGCTTATCAGTGTGATTATGTTCTGCCATCACTTACCTGTGATTAAAGTTCCTCCCTTTAAAGTGGTGACATACAGAGGCATTGACACTTATTTCAGGGATTTAGCATTTGAATAAAAAGGGTTTTTTTTTTTAATGCTTTAATTGGATTTACCACACCAGTCAGTTTGTGAGTCATTGTTGTGTTTGTAAGTTATCAGTTTGTGAGAGAAATCAGACCCATTAAATTAGTTTCTGCTCCCACACAAGAAGCAAAAAATATTCTGTTCCATTTATCCCTTGTTTTGTACAGACTTGATCTGGAAATGAGGCTGATGTTTCCACGAGCTAATTTAACCCCATGGAGATTTTCAGCCATTGATATCAAAGAGATGTGTTGTAGTCTCTGAATGCAGTTTCAAAAGAGGAGTTTCAAAAACTCTCTGCTACAGAAACATCATATTTGAAGGTTAGTTATGTCTAGTACACATACTTACTCAATTTTTTTTTTTTTTTTTTTTTTTTTTTTTTTTTTACAGGCAGAGTGGACAGTGAGAGAGAGAGACAGAGAGAAAGGTCTTCCTTTTGCCGTTGGTTCACCCTCCAATGGCCGCCGCGGTCGGCGCGCTGCGGCCGGCGCACCGCGCTCATCCGATGGCAGGAGCCAGGAGCCAGGTGCTTTTCCTGGTCTCCCCATGGGGTGCAGGGCCCAAGCACCTGGGCCATCCTCCACTGCACTCCTGGGCCACAGCAGAAGGCTGGCCTGGAAGAGGGGCATCCGGGACAGAATCCGGTGCCCCGACCGGGACTAGAACCCGGTGTGCCGGCGCCGCAAGGCATACTTACTCAATTTTAAACATGAGATCTAACATACATACAGTAAAATGCATGGGTCATAAATGTACAGTTTACTAACTGTATCATGACTGTAATTTTTGAAAGTTGTGTGTATCTTTCCAACCTACACCTCTGTGAAAATACAGACCACCCTATCACTGAAGAGTTTCTCCCGCTCTTTCCTTTCATCTCTGAATGGGACTCCCCATTGCCATCCAGGAAACCACTGTTCAGATTTCTTTCACTGTAGCCTGGTAAAGTCTGTTCTAGAACTTCATATAAATGGTATCCTAAATTTTGCCCTCTGCTGTGTCTGGCTTGTTCCCCTCAGCTTGGTTCTTGAGGTTCATCCATGAGGTCGTGTGAATCAGCAGTTCATTCCTCTTTTCATTCCTTTTTATTGCCGAGTATGAATGTTTACTTTATAAGCTCTTATTTTATGATGTGAGCTAAAATATGTGGGAGGATAGGATTATCTTAGGAGTTGGAGAATAAGGCCACATCTGAGGATTTTCTCCTATGTGTAGACTGATTCTTGCATAGTCTGTTATATAAAGCGGTTATATATAAACAAAATTGTTCTAGTCACAATGGCAAATAGTACTTCATCTATTTTTAACAAAAATTTATCAGAAAGTGCATTGTTTTGGGATCTTAGGGATATATGTAGCTGATATTTATTACTTTTGTTAAATAAATTTATATTGGCAGACATAATAGTGTTTGAATTTCCTCACATTTTGAAATAATGTCTAAAAGCTCTGGAAGGAATTAAGCATCTGTAACTGATATAAACCTATATGTTCATTTATAATTGCTCATCACCAATTTTAGTATTAATCTGTCACTTCATAAGCTGATGAAAATGAAAAGCATTGTTTGTGAAGATGGGAGATCTCTTAGAAGGTATGGGTACTGAGAAAAGTGAGTTCCTATACAGCATTTTTCAAAAACATTTTTTCCTGGAGGCTTTCTTTCTGTTTGTTTTTGAAAAATGGACTCCATGGGGTTGAAGCATCATGGAGATTTTAATTAAGTTTTAATTAAATGTTTTCCATGGTTTTGCATAATAAGGAGATAATATCAAATCTAATTCCTGCAAAATCTAACATGCATCTGAGTAATCAACACATGTGGGATCTCTAAGCAGCCACATAATGTAGTACTATTTCTATTAAATATATTTTAAAAGGATATGTACTCAATGTACATATGTACTCAAATGTGTTTATTACAATTGGTGAGCTTAGTAGACCACTCCAGGGAAGAACATTTTTAACTTTTACCTTCAATTTCATTGGTTTACTAAAATGACAATTTAATGATTCACTGTCTCTGAAAATAGTGTCATTTTATATTTTCTATTTTTAAAAAAACTAACAAAGTACTTTTAGATTTTAGAGCCTAAAGAGATAGATTATAAAATATTGCATTACTTCCAAATATATGAATCTGGAAGAGGTTGTGTAACTCCTTCTTTTTTTATAGTTGGGGATAATGATAGGCCAAGTCCCTAGAGTTGTAGCTAAGCTTGCATGAGAAAATATTTCATGGTATTACAATGTCACACATTGGCTAGCACCCACACTTTAGGCCTGATATCCAACTAAGGCAATAGGGCTAACAGGATCAACTAACAGGAATGGACATTTAAAATATATCACTGTTTTGTCCTTTCTTCATTGTTAATTTAAAACTTAAACAAATGAAAATGTCCCCTGATTCTCTTTACCTTTGAGAGATGCTTGTTTAAGAAATACAGAGTAATGCAACTGACCAGATATATACTGAGTTTTTACTATTTGCCAAGAATTGTATTAAGTATAGGGAATACAAAGGTGAATAATACAAAATTCCTTACTTCCTTTTCCATACTTGTTTTTTTTTTCTTATTCCTTTCAGCTTTTCAAATAGTAAGTACTTTTACCTTTAATTTCAAGGCCTACATTTTAACTATGAGTTAATGGCTTGGACTAGAGGGTTTCTAAAATGTCTTCCAATTCTGAAGTTCTATGCCTTCTATATTTGTGTTTTGAATATTAACATAGGTGTTTGCAAATACTGATGCAGATTTTGCTAAGAAGTATAGCAAGATTGAGTTTATTTTATATCCAAGTTCAAGAAGACAGGTTTCAGAGTCAGGCCCAAGTACAAATCTCTACTACTTGAATAAATGCTTTTGAATTTATCTCTGCAGAGCAATCCATAAAATGGGGATTAAAGAGACTGCTTACTTTATACCATGTTATTAAGACTAAATGTGATATTAAATAGATGTGCATAATATAATAAGTTCAAAATAAGTAATAGTCATTATTATTCAATATATATAGTCAATTCAGTATTTAAATATAGGCAATTTTCCCATCTGCAAAAAATTTCTAAATATCCCCACATTAGATAAAGTATGTTTATTTTACAAGAAATTCTTGAACTTGCTGCTGATGACAAAGTAAATGTATTTCCTGTCTGTTCTGGTCATGGTCATATGGAGAACAACACTCTGAGAATCTTGGCTGGCAGAGTAGTGTAGCACGGTAGAACCATCTTCTGTCTGTGTTCTCATGGCTCAGCACAATGAACACAGCAGGTCTACCATATGTTGGATGGATGAACAAATGATTGACTGAATGAATGTTCATGTAGCAAAGGATTCTCTGTGCTCGTCTCTCATGAATATGCTAGGTAAAAACAAAAGTATTGCCTGAGACAACATTAGTCAATGACTACATAGAGACCAGAATCTTGATCTGCCTACACATTTGGTATTTTTTCCATAATTTTCTAAGCTTCTGTTTCTTACAATGACACAAATACATTTATGTGTTTTTATTATAGTAACTTCACTAAAATTGATACCATCATATTTTTAATCATTTAGAGTAAGAACCCCATGTACTCTTTGGGGAAGATAGCATTCATTATTTTCAGAAAATGTGGAAACTACAAGAAAATAGATGACCTGGATTACAGAACAATTTCTAGTAGCTCCTGTTAAAGTGATTCCTCTCCCAAGGGAGGAGCTTCTCTCCCAGGTTGTAATGTTATCCCATCCATCAAGAGGCAGTGATGACCTTGTGACTTTGAGCTGAACCTTTCAATAGTACCCTGGGGCTCTTTTGCCTTCCTTTGACCTGTTAGGACTATGGAATCCTGTTAACAAGATTCCTTTGAGATCTTGAGATTAAAAAAAAGTCCTGTTTATCATCAAAAGTTATAACACTGGGCCAAAGTCATGCTCCCTTTTCTCTATCTTTGATCTTGATGATTTGAATTAGGACCAGAATGGTGCTATGATCTTACAGCAGCAGCTGGGGTGTGAAGAACATTTTTAAGATGGGTAGAAACTGAGAAATTGGAACTGAAATCTGGACTACAGAAGTTAATTCAGCAGCTAGGTTTAAAGGAACATATTCATTTCTAGTAATATAATGATATCTATGTATCAGATGTTTTAAATTAAATATGTCTTGAAGTATTAGAAATTAAAAATATCCACATTCTTCAGATTGCCACCCCTCCCCTTCACCAAACACACACATACCCTATTCGGGGTGTGGTGTCAGAACATGAAATATATAATAGGGAACTAAAAAACTGCCAGTAGGAAAATCAGTTGAAATAATCCAGATGCTTCTACTATTTTAAAAGTCAAATCTGGTTTGCTCATAAAGCCCAAAGTAGTGTGAGAGGAGATGTTTAATAAATCTTGGAATTTGGTAGTAGAAGAAAAGTGGTGAATTTACAGACCTTAAGCTTGGCTGCCTGGATTGTCACATTATGCCATCTAAGAGTGGAAAAGATTTCTTCCAGCTGTGAAATTGTGGGTTAAAAGAAATGTCACACATTTTTTTTCCTATTTAAATGAATATCCATATGCTCTGAATGTTACCAGATTTTCAGGCTTTAGACACCGAAGGCTTTTTATTCATAGGACAGGCTTTGCAGTAGCTACTATAGTGCAAATTTATCCCCATAACTCTCCTAACATACACGTATTTCTCTTTGGAAATATCAGCTCTTGAGTAGCAAGAATAATTTCATCGTGGCCTTATTCTTAGCTTTTGACTTTTGTCTGAAAGATCCACAAAGTGCAGAGGTTATGATGTTTTGCCAAAGTGACACGAACACTTGTCCCTTAGGATTGGCATTTCAGGAACTTCTTCATGTGTTACAAAGCCACATGCAGAGAGTGGTTGAAAGTCACTGGATAGCTGACTTCACCCACAGGGAAAGTGACAGGGACCAAGGGGAAAGCCTTTTCACTGGAAACCTTTAGGCATAATTAGATTATTCTAGCAGGTAGTGGATTCATGTCAATCCAGCCATCTCCAGAGGATGCTGGGAGCTACCCGCATCACACAACAGCTTTCACTGGCTGGTTGCCACTGAACTCTGAGTAACTTCAGGGACCTTTTGAACTGCCTGCAGGGTATTGGCATAAGAATACAGTAGGCTCAAGAGACATTTTAAAGATTCATTCTCCATCTGAGTTGGCCCTAGGGATTCAGAGTGAACCTGGGACAGTAGAGGGAAAATCCTAGGTTTCTCTGAAATGTGAACAATATAAAAAAATGTCCTATCTATACTGATATGACATATAGAGAGCTATTCTATTATTTATGCATTAATAAGTGAATAACTGATATGGTAGTTGCAAAGCATTTATAAAATGCTAGTGTGAAATGTAGTGAACTATATCGAAATATACATAAAGTGTTGGTATGAAGACAGGACTATACTGTGTAATAGATTTACTGGGTTTAGTCTTCACTTGAACATTGTTACAATGGGAAGCATGGTTTTAAAGGGATAGTTTGATTATGTCATTAATCATCAGTTTTCTTCACAAAATTTTTTGGGAAGATTTTGTGAAAAAAATGTTAGTTGCTTATCCTTTCTTTGTTGTTCGACTCGAGACAACATGAGCCCTTTAAGACATTCTTGTTCTTGGGGCCGATGTTGCGGCATAGCAGGGCACTGATTTGAGTCCCAGCTGCTCCAGTTTCAGTCCAGCTCTCTGCTATGGCCTGAGGAGGCAGTGGAGGATGGCCCAAGTGCTTGGGTCCCTGCACCCATGTGGTACACCTGGAAGGGGCTCTGGGCTCCTGGCTTCGGATTGGCTCAGCTCCAGCTTTTTTGGCCATTTGGGGAGTGTACCAGCTTTCTCTCTTTCTCTCTGTCTCTCTCCCACTGTAACTCTGCCTTTCAAATAAATAAATAAATCTTTTAAAAAAAAATATGTTCCTAATTTTCCTAAGCATGTGATTCATTCTGAACAATAGAGATCGAAGAAGTGTGCTGTGACAACTCTTGAAAATACTTTTACTTTCATAATAAAAAGGAACGTTTATCTTGGCTTAGCCATTTTTGGCATCTTACCTTTGATCTTTCTGCTTGTTCCCTTATTCAGAAGTTGAACTAAAGAGTATGACTACCATGTACTTCTAGTTATGAAAATTAAATGACCCCTTAGTTATTCAAGGCATGAATGAATGCTAGTCAGAAGGCTGCTGGTATACTTCTGGTAGCACATCCTCATCAGGTTGAGTAAGGCCCAGCATGACTGTTTCCATTAAGATATCATTGGCCATAAAAAGGCGTGGCTAAAAAAGGAGGACAAAGAAAGTACAGAGTCATCATTCAGTATCCATGGGATGATTTCAGCCAGCCCTCAGCACTAAAATCCATGGATGCTCAAGTCTCTTTTATAAGATGGTAAAGCTTTTTCATGGAACCTCATACATCCTCCCTTATATGTAAAAGCACTTCAAGATTACGTGTAGTACCTAATACAATGTAAATGCTTTATAAGTAGTTGTATACTGTTCTGTTTAAAGAAATGACAAGAAAAAAGTCTACATGTTCAGAATAGATACATTTTTCCCCAAATATTTTCCAGCTGACATCGGCTAGATTTGTACATAAGGTACCTGTGGATATAGCAGGTCTATTGTGCCTGAATCCCTGATGCTGTCATTTAGTAGTTGAACCCTTGAGTTCAATTGGTTAGCTCTTAACTTTGGTTATTTAAAGTATTATAATATTTTATGTTACTTGCAACTGAACACATACCAAAACAATATAGATAGTTAGAAATTGGAAGAGAAAGAGTATTATAAAGTTAGAGAGTGTGATCAAAGGATGTCAGTGAGTAGATTTTGTCTGAAATTCAATGAATTGTTCTCTAGCATAGTAGAAAATCCATTATTAAGTCTAAAAAAGGCTGTCTTGTAAAAGAAGTGTCTATTACAGCCTTACTTTAAATATTATTAGCAAAAATCTAGCTAAAATATTTTACTGGTCCATTTATTTGGTTTTCCATAAACAGTTTCTTGGGGCTGGCATTGTGCACGGCAGGTTAAGCTGCCACCTGTGATGCTGGCATCCCATAAGAGTGACACTTTGCATCCTGGCTACTGCACTTCTAATCCAGATCCCTGCTAATATGCCTGGAAAAGCAGGGGAAGATGGCCCAAGTGCTAGGTCCCCTGTAGTCATGTGGGAAATTCAGATGGAGTTCCAGACTCTTGGCTTTTGCCTGGTCCAGCCCTGGCTGCTGCAGCCTTTTGAGTAGTGAACCAGTGGATGGAAGAATCTCTTTCTGTCTTTCTCTGTCTCTCACTGTATCTTCCTCTTTCTTTGTGACTTTGTGTTTCAAATAAAGTAAGTAAATCTTTTTTAAAAAGAACATAAAAACCAGTTTCTTAAGCAGAGTTTAGGAAAGAATTCTAGCTGTGTAGCCAACTCTTATATAGAGAAATTAGAAGACAAAGGATATATGATCCAGAAAGTATTTGTATATATCAGTCAGGAAACACTTTGCAGCATATTCACTCGCTCTGAACTCTTGGGAAGGTCCCCGAGTTTGTAGTGGTATTATTAATGTATTCATGGATTATTAATGATTAGTTACATTTGACTCATAGGAAGTAACCTAATATTTAAAAAAACTTGGCTTTTGTGTTTAAACATAGAATCAGTACCTTAATGAATAAAAACTAGAGAACATATTTTAGATATTATGCTTTAAATGTTTAGAAAATTGATTCTAAGAAGATATTTGGAGCAAGATTTTGGCCTAAGGACCAATGAATTTGAAATACCGTAGTAGACCAAAGAATAATTGTTTTTTTTTTTTTTTAAATAGCAAATTCTGTATCTAATAAGCAACTGTCCTAAGCCTGAAAAAGTTTCAGTCTGGGGTGTCAAAACACTTTTGCACATTCCAATTCATACTAGCGACTATTTCATTATTACAGTGGAGCCCGATGTGGGTGAGATGTTACAAATACCAACAGTGAGGAAATCTGGTTCTTTCAAGTCTGTGTTTTTGGCCGAGGCTACAGAGTTTCCCAGTGGTGTATGTTATAAAGCAACATGCAGGACTTGGCAGCAAGTTCGAGATATCAAGACTTCCATCCAAAGACCATCCAAGCTGCATGCTAAATTTTGCCCATCTGTCACCAGCCTCCCCTGTCCTATGTCAAAATAAAATTTGGAAATGATGACACTGGAGGTACTTGTTATGCTTGGCAGAACGAAACCCAAAGGTCTTATTGTCCATGACAGTTTGGATGTACTTGAGCAGTAATTACCTTTCATATGGGTTTCCTTGTGGTGTTCTCATTTCATGAGCTTCCGCCTTCTCTCAGATGGTCCCACTGTACATGGTACTAAATGTTAGAAGCAGCAGAAGATGGTACTATAGGCGAGTTTTTTTTTTTTTTCAGATTACTTCATGTGAAAGTCAAAGAATGCTAGCACATACTTAATATTTGGTTAGACTAGAATTGTTGTGTGCCAGGTATCCCTACCAAGTAGGTTAGGATAAGTAACATAGAGCTATAACTATATTCCTGAGAAGTATTGTTTCAAACATTTTAGTTTGATTGATGTGTAATTGAAAATATCACATTAAAAGTTACCCATTTAAACAAGAATATGGATGAATCTTACAAACAGTGTTTGAACAAGAGAAACCAGACACACGAAAATATGTACAATATGGCTCCATTTTCATAAAGTCCAAATACGGGCAAAACTTGTGCATGTTCTAAGAAATCAGAGTCATGGTTACCGTTGGGGTGGTACTTAACCATGGAGGCTTCTGGGATGCCACCAAGGTTCTCTTTCTTGATCCGGATAAAAGTTACATGATGTGTCCATGGAATGAAAATGTTTTAAGCTAATAGCTTGTGCACGTCTCTGTTTGAATATCATTCTCTAATTTGAAAAAAGTTTTAAAAAGATTACTTTGTAAAGTAAAATAACAGTTATTATTTTAAAAATAAACAAAATCATGAATCAAGAGAATCATTTTTCAACATTATTCAGAATCACTGTTAATGATAATGATAATCGTTTATGGAGCACATCTGTGCCTCTAAGTGTTTGAATTACTTTATTTAGTGATTACACCCATTTTTGAGGTGCTGATTATCCCCAGCTTGCTAAGGAATTGGGAGAAATGAAGCAGCTTGCTCAAGGTCACATAGCCAGTTAGGAGTTGCTTGTGGATTTGAATGCTGTTTGTTTAGCTTTGAAGGAGGAAGAGTAGCTGCACATTGAAGCAGGTTGTAAATTTCAGTTTCTGGACTTAATTTTCATTTTGAGGACATTTTTCTCCCTGAATTAAACTTTTCATTTCCAGGTAATCAATGATTATTATTACAAACGTATTTTGCTCTCTGTACTTAGAATTTATGGAACACAATAAAGGATCAAATATAAAAACAACAATAGTGATTTAGCTATAAAATTTGGGTTGGTATTATTTCACAGATAACTCTAAGAAGTCAGTTTTGGAAGATATTGAGCCTCATATTTACTATTTAGTTTTGTCAATGTTTGTTTATTTTCATCTACTTGAAAGGGAAAGAGAGAGAGAGAGAGAGACAGAGATGGACAGATCTTCCATATACTAGTTCATTCCCCAATTGGCTGCAACAGCCAGGGCTGGAACAGGCTGAAACTAGGAACCCAGAATTCCATGCAAGTCTCCTACATGGGTGGCAGGGGCCCAAGAACTTGAGCTATCTTCTGTTGCCTCCTAGGACGCATTAATGGGAAGCTGGATCAGAAGTGGAGTAGTCAAGACTCAAACTGTCCCTGTGTGGGTTGTTGACGTACCAATTGGTGGCTTAACCCACTGTGCCACAATGCCTGCCCCATCATACTTAGTTTTTATTGTTTTGGGAATATGCATCTAGTTTGAGCCTTTATGCTTCTAAAGCTTAATGATTGAGAGAGAAAGAAACAAGAGATGTTAAGATAAACAAATTTTGAATTTAAAAACAACATTTTAAAATTTGTTGGTGCTGCATTAAGTAAATTAGATTTTAAGGTACCTGATAGTCTAAGGAACCACATTTTGTTTCCCATTAGAAAATTTCTGTCTGTGGACCCCACACAGTACTGATGAAGGGGGTAAGAACTAGGGAAAAAGAAATAATAGGAAGGCAGACCAGTCCCTTGTGGGTGACAGCGTTGTTTTTGCAAGTCAGAACTAAGAGGTAGAAGAGGTGAAACATTAATGCCCAGTTTCTAAAGCATGGCCATATTTCATTTTCCCTTTCTGATTCTGAGAGATTGTGTTTTATAGATTAGGAATGTGAGGCTCCAAGAGGCTAATTATAGCAAAAACCCATTTGCCTTGTAAGAAACAGCCCATGAGAGTGAAGGGGAGGAGGAATTAGATATTACTAGATGAACTGGGAAGGCTTTATATAGGAAATGGATGAGTTAAGGTTCTTAAGGAACATATACGATTGAGGCACAAGAAAGTACGGAAGAGCACTATTGCTTGAATGAGCCACGAGCGCCCATGATGTAAATGTAGGAGACCACATATCTCTTTCTCCTATGGTTCGTCATCCATTGTGGGTGAGAATAGGCATCGCAGTTTGTCTGCCAATAAAATTCTTTAGTGATAACATCATGCATGTCCTGGCTCTGTAAGGCTGCAGGAGAAGAGACTCTCTTGCATGCTGGAAAACACTGATATTGTGGATGGGTAGGAGACTTTAATCTTCAGTAGCAATATAAAATGTACTTTTCATTTTTAAGATTTTTAATCTCACATGGACATGGCATGTAAATAATAAAACTTGGTCTTTAAAGCTATTTGAAGTAAATGTGACTCACTGTATCAACATGAAACTGTGACTTCCTACCTTTGTAGCTTATCTATTTGGCATATTTTATACCTAAAGTATCTTTTTCTATATATAACAAAATTATTTTCAGTAATGGTCATGGGATTACCAATATCATTGCCTTCATGATTTATTCTTTATATTTAAAAAACAATGAAATTAGAATTCATTAGGTTTAGTTTCAATAATATAAAATATTCCACAATTACAATAAAATCTGTAGTGAGCAAATGCAAATGTTCACCTTAGAGTTTGTACTGTGTCACTGTTTTAAATTTTAAACACAAAATTACAAGTAGTTATAGAAATTACAAAAGTACTTCAAATTCTGTTTATTCTTTACAAAGATTATGCTAATATTGATGATTTTGAATCTGCTGATTAAATGTAGAAACAGATAGTACTATATGTGTCAAAGACACAAATTTCACCTGAAGCAAGCACAGATATTTCTACAGTATTATAAAATTATACCTGAAATGAACATCTGTAGCTTAGTTATCTATTAGGGATTATTACAGAAGTAGAATTTAATTGGATATTACTTTTCTCTGAATTTCTATAGAGAATACAACTTTTATGAAATTATAAATAATACAAGTGTTCTAATTCATGTATAATTGTTTAGAAATTAGATTGATAAAATATTTTTCAGGGTATTTTTTCAGTGGCATTTTAAAAATTAAAAGCTGGGGCAAGTGTTGTGGTGTAGCATGTTAAGTTGCTGCTTGGAATGCCTGCATTACAAGTCAGTTGAAATCCTGCTACTCTGCACTTCCAATCCAACTTCCTACTAATACACTTGGGAGGGAGCAGGTAATGACCCAAGTATTTGGGTTTCTGCCACCCATGTAGGTGACCTGGATGGAATTCTTGGCTCCTGACTTTAGCATGGCTCAGCCCAGGCTCTTGTGGCATTTGAGAAGTAACCCCCTTAATGGAAGACTCTCTCTCTCTCTCTTTCAAATAGATGAAAATAAATAAACATTTAAAAATTACAGGCATATGATAGTAATAAAAAGCTCATTGACATTTTGCTGTTCTTACAGTTAGTTTTAGATTATCTACAGGCAGTGCCTCCCTTAATTGCTGTGCCCAGAGTGGACTGTTTGCTCTGCCCTGCCCTTGTGTGCCACTTCCTAGAGTAGTGCCTTCTTTCCCTCTGAATGACTCCCTTGTCCCTCACCTTGCCTTCCGCCCTACCTCTCTGTTGCTCTTCCAGACTCATTCAATTACCACATACATGACTTGATTCCCTTAATGAAATGCCTTCCCATGAACTCACAGTGTGCTGTTTTCATTACTCTATCACTTTGTTATAGTAACTTTGCAAGTATGGTCACTGAGAATAGTCTTCCTCATTTTGCATTTTTAAAAATATTTATTTATTTGAAAGGCAGAGTTACAGGGGGTCAGATGCAGAGAGAGAGAGAGAGAGAGAGAGAGAGAGAATCTTCCATCCACTGGTTCACTCCCCAAATGGCTACAATGGCTGGAGCTGGGCCAATCTGAAGCTTGTAGCCAGGAGCTTCTTCCAGGTCTCCCACATAGATGCAAGAGCCCAAGAATTTGGTCCATCTTCCACAGCTCTCCCAGGCTGTAGCAGAGAGATGGATAGGAAGTGAAGCAGCTGAATCTTGAATTGGTGCCCATATGGGATGCCGGCACTACAGGCAGTGGCTTTACCTACTATGCCACAGTGCTGGGCCCCTCATTTTTCATTTTTTAGCACCTAAAGTTGAACACATTTTTCAATTAGCAAAGCTGGTCCTTAGACACTTGGTATTGATTAAACAAGAATAAAACTGTGACAGTGGCTACCTTTGTTTTTGTTTTATTGTTGTTATAACACAGACTCAGATATAGGGTTTGGGGAATATTAATACATAAAAGATTTTAATTCCTTATATATAACTTAATTTTCTTTCTCCAGCAAAATATAAACTTAGTATTTCTGTCTTCATTCCAGCACCAGAGAACTCTGACCTTAATCTACCCCACCCCTCTTCTCCTGCTATATTTCTAATGTGTGAAATTTCTAGTTTATTTACACAACTTTGTTTTTATTACTAATTTTAACTTACAAAACAAATATTATGATAGTAGTATGAGCTTTCAAATACCCCTTGCCCATTTCCCATATTCACATCTTATATTAATGTATTTGTTACAGTTAAAGAACCATACTTAGCTTCCTGTATTTTTTCATCCAGACACATTTTATTCCTTCCATTCATCACAACCTCTAGTAATCAACATTCTGTGTTTAAGCTAAGCTTTTTTTTTTTTTTAAATTAACACCTACATACAGCAGGGAAACATGCAGAATTTATGTTTCATTATCTGGCTTATTTCACTAAATATGAAGTTCTTCTGTGCTGTCTATTTTACTACAAATGATAGGATTTCATTCTTTTAGTATCTGTATAGTATACTACCTAAAGCAATTTATAGGTTCAGTGCAATCCCTATCAAAATACCAGTGACATTCTTTAAAGAATTAGAAAAGAACAATCCTGAAATTCATATGGAACCACAAAAGACCCAGAATAGCCAAAGCAATCCTGAGGAAAAAAAATCAAGCTGGAGGCATCATAATACTGGATTTGAAAGCATACTACAAAGCTACAGTAATTAAAACAGCATGGAAGGCCGGCGCCGTGGCTCAACAGGCTAATCCTCTGCCTTTCGGCACCGGCACACCGGGTTCTAGTCCTGGTCGGGGCGCTGGATTCTGTCCCGGTTGCCCCTCTTCCAGTCCAGCTCTCTGCTGTGGCCCGGGAGTGCAGTGGAGGATGGCCCAAGTGCTTGGGCCCTGCACCCCATGGGAAACCAGGAGAAGCACCTAGCTCCTGCCATTGGATGAGTGCGGTGTGCCGGCCGCAGCGTGCCAGCCAGGGCGGCCATTGGAGGGTGAACCAATGGCAAAGGAAGACCTTTCTCTCTGTCTCTCTCTCTCACTGTCCACTCTGCATGTAAAAAAAAAAAAAGGCATGGTACCGACATAAAAACTGGCATAGAGAGAGTCCAGAAATTAATCCACATTCATACAGCCCATTGAATTTTGACAGAGGTGCCAAGAACACTAGAGAAAAGATAGTCTTCAGGAAATGGTGCTGGGAAAATTGGACATATGTATGTGGAAGAATGAAATTAGATTCCTACCTCTCAGCATAAACAAAAATCAACTCAAGATGAATTAAAGGCCTAAATCTAAGAACTTAAACCATGAAATTGCTAGACAAAAACAGAGAAAACACTTAAGGCATTGATATAGCTGATGACTTTCTGGTGCAGGGGTAAAGGGACTTGGGGTATCTTCCTCTGCTTTCCAAGGCACATTAGCAGGAAGCTGGATTAGAAGTGGAGCAGTCTAAGGCCGGTGCCGTGGCCTAACAGGCTAATCTTCCGCCTTGCGGCGCCTGCACACCGGGTTCTAGTCCCGGTCGGGGCGCCGGATTCTGTCCCGGTTGCCCCTCTTCCAGGCCAGCCCTCTGCTGTGGCCCGGGAGTGCAGTGGAGGATGGCCCAGGTGCTTGGGACCTGCACCCCATGGGAGACCAGGAAAAGCACCTAGCACCTGGCTCCTGCCTTCGGATCAGCGTGGTGCGCCGGCCGCAGCGCGCCGACCGCGACAGCCATTGGAGGGTGAACCAACAGCAAAGGAAAACCTTTCTCTCTGTCTCTCTCTCACTGTCCACTCTGCCTGTCACAAAAAAAAAAAAAAAAAAAAAAAAAAAAAAGGAGCAGTCTAGACTTGAACCAGTACCCATAGAGTTGCTGTGCTGCAGATTGTGTCATTACCCATTATGCCACAGTGCAGCCCCTAAAATACATCGTTTAGTAGGGAGCATCTGTTGATAGTAATTTCTCCTTGTCTTTGTATAGCAGGGAGATTTTATGTCTTATCATCGTAGTTAAAGGTTAGTCTAGCTGGGCATATAATTTTAAATTGAGAGTTGCTTCCTCCCAGCATTTTGGCTACTATTGGAGCTGATGAGATGAATGCTGTCACTCTAATCATCCCTTATCTGTGAATAACTTACCTTTTGTAATGCAATATTCATTATGGTATGTCTAAATGTGAATTTATTTTAATGCTTTATGTTTCATGTCAATGTGATATCAATACGAATAAAACAGATTCAATTAGTACATAGATAGAATTCAAGAATATATTGTGAATTTATTTTTAAATTACCCTGCTTATTTCCAAATTTCACTTTCAGAGAATACCTTTAATTTTTTTTTTTTTTTAATTCTCAGACATTGTTAGGATTCTTTGCTTTTGAATACAAAAGTTCTGCACCATTCTCTCTCACTTTTGGGGCTCCTATTAGCAATGTGAAGGAACAGACTATTACTAGTTCTTATGCTATTTGAGTATTTATCTCTCCCAGAGTGTATATTTGACTATTCCTCGAAGCTCCTTGCAGGTAAGCAGAGTCATGTAACCATTATGGCCAATAAATGCAAGAAGTGATGTGTCTTATTTCCAAGTTGAGGCAACAAAAATCCTGGTGCAGTTGTCCAGTATGTCCTCTTCTGCTTTACCAAATATAGAAGAAGGCCATGATAAATAAAGTTCTATTAAGCCACTGAGATTTGGGGGATGTTGCTTACTGCAATGTATCCCACCCATCTTGTCCAGAATAAAACATGGAGCTCCTCAGTCTCTCCTGCATGTCTTTTTAAGTTTTCTACCATGACTTTCATTGATGTATTTCTCTAATATAATACTTCACTTAAATAATTACTCTGTGAGGTGTGTTCACCTCCGCATTGGCTCCTTTCTTTAGTCTTCATCTCAGTGATGATACTCATACTTTTTTTTTTCCCTAGTACTTATGCCTCTATCTTCATTGTAATAATTTGCTCTTGGTTTGTAGTCATTATGTATAATTTCTTATACTCAAATCATACAGGTTATTTGTCTTTATTTATAAGGGCACTAAGCATTTATTTATAAATAATTTTCAGATACTTTTACTACTTGCATTGCCCCAAATCAATTTTTCTCAGTGATTTAAGATGTCAGCAGTCTGTTATGGCAGTTTCCCTGTATGATTTGGAGTTTTTGTTTGCTAAGTCTTTTGAGTGGGAGTCCTTTGCTGATGGTGGTGGGATAGCTGCTGTGCTGTTTTTATTCCCCTTCTCCTTGAACTCATGTACTTACCAGTTTTGCCATTGACTGCATGGAGTGCCTCTCTATTCAGAACTAGGTTATGCCTAGGTGTCTTGAGCCTCCAGTCCTACAAGACTACTGCTCTGGTGCTGATCTTGTTTTTGAGTAAGAGAATGATTGGACACAAGGCCAGGGTGAAACGCAATCTTGACTGCCACTCACCACCCTGACTGCAGTTTAATATAGTCTCAACTCTGGGCAATGGTCAGCAGTTTGTCAAGTCTCCTTTCCTAAGTCAAGAAAATGAAACCCAGTGTCTCATTTTGTAGTATGAATCTGGCCCCTGTTCGTCAACACAGACGAAGCACTTGGATCTCCTGTTTTCCTACTCCCCTCACCCTATCGTGGCTCTTTCTTTCTTCCTTTCTTTCTTTCTTTCTTTCTTTCTTTCTTTCTTTCTTTCTTTCTTTCTTTCTTTCTTTCTTTCTTTCTTTCTTTCTTTCTTTCTTTCTTTCTTTCTTTCTTTCTTTCTTCTTCTTCTTCTTCTTCTTCTTCTTCTTCTTCTTCTTCTTCTTCTTCTTCTTCTTCTTCTTCTTCTTCTTCTTCTTCTTCTTCTTCTTCTTCTTCTTCTTCTTCTTCTTCTTCTTCTTCTTCTTCTTCTTCTTCTTCTTCTTCTTCTTCTTCTTCTTCTTCTTCTTCTTCTTCTTCTTCTTCTTCTTCTTCTTCTTCTTCTTCTTCTTTTTTGTTTTGTTTTGTTTTGTTTTTGACAGGCAGAGTGAACAGTGAGAGAGAGAGAGAGAAAGGTCTTCCTTACCGTTGGCTCACCCTCCAATAGCCGTCGTGGCTGGTGTACTGCGCTAATTTGAAGCCAGGAGCCAGGTGCTTCTCTTGGTCTCCCATGGGGTGCAGGGCCCAAGCACCTGGGTCATCCTCCACTGCACTCCCGGGCCACAGCAGAGAGCTGGACTGGAAGAGGGGCAACCGGGACAGAATCCGGTGCCCCGACTGGGACTAGAACCCAGGTGTGCCGGTGCCACAGGTGGAGGATTAGCCTATTGAGCCGTGGCACCGGCCCTTTTTTTTTTTTTTTAAAGATTTACTTATTTATTTGAAAGAGTTACAGAGAGAGAGAGGTCCTCTATCCACTGGTTCATTCCCTAAATGCCTGCAATGGTCAGGGCTATGCCAGGCCAAAGCCAAGAGCCAGGAGCCTCTTCTGGATCTCCCACATGGGTGCAGGGGCCCAGGGACTTGGGCCATCTTACTCTGCTTTCTCAGGCACATTAGCAGGGAGCTGGTTTGGAAGTGGAGCATCCAGGTCTCGAATTGTCACCCATATGGGATGCTGCACGCAGGCCACAGCTTAACCTGCTGCACCACTGTGCTAGCCCCTACCTTGGCATCTCTTGAGTCCATTCCAAGAGCCTAGTAGGTTATACATATTCTTTTGTGTTTCTGATTTGAGATGTCAATCAATTTTGCTTCTTTAAATTTAACATATATTTTGAAACATTAATATATAAATATGTGTGTGTTTCTTTGATTGCTATGACTTTGAGGAAGAGGGAGTGATGCTTATACCTGAAGTCACAGTTCTATCTTAATAAGAAGTCAAAGTCTTTCATTTAAATGAGATTAACCCTCTGACTCATCATATGATGATCTTTCTCTTTTAACAAATTACAGATATTTTGTTTTGATTTAATTTGCTCCCAATGGCTTTTACTTGATTTTTTAAAGATTTGCTGAGAAATGGGGGAGATTTTTGGTACAGGGTGAGGCAGCTGGGGCTAAAAGGTCAGCATAGCAGCCTAATCAGAATCATCAAATGAGCCTGCTTTCAACATTTTCTTTTGTTCAATCAGATGAATATTATTCAACTCAGCTTTTCAATCTGCCTGCATTTTTTCTTCTTTTTATGTTTCATTCAGTAATAGAATTAATAATTAAGGGAAAAATAAATGAGATATGAGAAGACGAGGGTGAAGGCATCTAATACAATCTCAGGGTAGCAAAGTGCAGGCGGTTATGCCACATTCATTTTCAGTGCTGCTGTGGGTGAGGTGCGCTGGGACTGTGCCAACGCGTGTTAGTGCCAGAGTGTGTTCTTCAGTGTCTGTTGGCGAGCCTCTTGGTGCCAGCTCTGTGAGGTGACCCAGAATCTAAACTACTGCTCCTCTTCAAAGGATCACCCATAGAGATGTAGAGATGCGAAGGTGTTTCACTTTCAAGATTGGCTTTTCTTTAATTGTTATTTTGCTCAGTGTTTTTCATGGGAAATCCAAACATTCAAAAACAATTTTAGAGATAATTTTCCACATAATTATGAAGACTTTTCTTTATTAAAGTGCTTCTTAAGATAAGCTACCTCAGTGCATTTACTTGCTTTTAAACTGTTCCTTTTTTAACCAAAAACTATTTCACTTTATAAAATGTAATCATTTTGTGGAAGTAGTTCTGAAAAGCATAACATATATTTTACCTTCTGTACTGGATTTAATAGTATTTCCTCCTAATTTATGTCCATCTAGAACCTGGTATCTTGTTTGGAAATAAGGTCTTTTCAGATGTGTTCAAGGTACAGTGAGGTCATAGAGGCTTAGAGTGGCCGCTAAACCAATGAGCAGTGTCTTTGGAAAAGCAGAAAACTACGTACACATAGAGAGTAGCGTTTAGTGTGAAGCAAAGGTAGACTGATAGAGCTACAAGTGAAGGGATCCAAGGCTTTCTAGCAGTCACCAGAAGCTAGAATAAGGGCCTGAAAAGATTCACTCTCAGAGACTCCAGAAGGGAACAGTTCTACTGACAACTTGATTTTGAACTTCTGGCTTTCAGAACAGTGGGAAGATAAATTTTTGTTGTTTCAAGCCACTCAGTCTGTGACACTCTTGTCATGGGAGCCCTAGGAGACTAACAACCCTTTCTATGTAGCAAATTCAGAATGTAGTGTGACCTTTATCTAGGGAATAAGCAATTTGTGCTTTCTTTTAATGCCATGATATTCCAAAGGGCCATTGAAGTGCCTTGGTTTGTCTCTTTCAAAGAAATAACACTAACTTTGTGATTCTCACTGAGAATGCTGTCTTCATGCCATCAGCTATTGTGTTTGTTTATATAGCTTTCCATTTCTCTCTCTGTGTGTTATGCAACTGTGTTAGTCAGGTTTTCATTACTGAGGCAACCAATCCTACAAGGAAAAGATGTTCATTTTGACTCACTGTTCTGGAAGTTCACAGTTCAAGATTGGGTGGCCCCATGGTTTGGCTGTGTTGTTTGCATTCTTGCTGGTGGAGTCCTGAAGTGGCACAGGGCTGTCACATGGCAAGAGACCAGGAATGCACATCTGTTCATTTCTATATGGTCTCTTACAAAGTCACTGTGATAGTCATGGAGCTTCACTCAAACGACCAGTCTAATCTAGTTGCATCTCAAAGGCACACCCTCCAACACTGTAATTGTGTTCAGTTTCCACCCTCTTTGTAATATTAACGTGAGATTTTGGAAGCCAGACACCAGAGTCTGGCTTGGGGACAGATATTCAAACCTTAGCGGTAGCTTTTGTACTCTCAAAGGACTGAAGGTTTCTGAGGGAGGGAAAGGAGGAGGGAGGGCGGGGAGGGAGGGACTGTGGGAGGGAGTTAGAGAGAGAGGGAGAGAGAGAGGGAGGGAGAGAGAGAGGGAGAGAGAGACACACAACCAGATTATTAAATCAGTTCCTTAATTTCATACACAATTCTGAGTCTACAGGTCTATGCCTGAGAGTTCTAAGTTTCCAAAGATAGCCTCAGAATAAAATGAGGGGTGGCAGAAACAAAGTTCATGGTCCAAAGTGTGCCTACCCCACATCTCCTTTGGAAATTAGTACTGTCACTCAGTATATTAGACTTCAAGAAGTTTAAAGATCCTTGTTTGAACTGGTGCTTGCCGCTAGAACACTTTCCTTTGTGTCATCTCTTAATATTTCAGAATTCTACAGAAATCACCTTGAAGAACTCCACCATCTAGAGAAAAACGCCCCTTCCTTCCTAAGTTTCCCTTAAGCTCAGAGCCGACAGGCTCCTTGTGAGACTTTAGCTCTGTGACTTTGTTTTGAATATTCAAGATTACCAAAAGCAGAAGTGTCAGGGACATGAGGAGTTGTTCTATTTTGTTCTTAACAGTAATTAATCTTCCTAAAGTAGTCTTTATTTGGTTAGGAGTTTGTTTTTTGTTTGTTTGGGGTTATTTTTCATTTATTTTCCTGTCATAATCTAGGTGGGAAGAAAGATTAAACAAGCTTCTATTTAGAAAATGCTGTATAAAATTGAAATCAAAGACAGACAAATAAACATCACTGTTGGGTTGTTTTTTTTCATTTCTGTTGTTCATATTTCCCATGGTGTCTTGCTTTTGAGTTAGTTGTAAGGAATCAGGTCTTTTATCTAATTATTTTAGTTCAGAAACCAAACCAGTTGCAGATTAATGCTGCTACTCGTCATGTGAGGAGTTGGAACAGTTCGTGCCTGAATCAGTGAGTATGACAGGATATCTCTGATATGCCAGGGACTGGTCTAGGTGCTGGTGATACAGCAGGAGGCAATGTGCACTTCGTCCTGACCTTCAAAGAGCACACATCCAAGTATGGAGAGATCGATAATCAATGATAAGTTAGTACGATTTCTTGTATTTGCATTGGTAACGAGTGTTATGGAGCAAAGCAACACAGGCAAGGGCAAGAGGAACTCAGGTGAGGCTGAGTGAGTGTGTGAGGTCATAGAATTTGATGAGGCACCCAGAGAAGGTAACAGAGCAAGGCAGGTGGCTTGTGGTGCGAGAACATTCTTGGAAGAAGAAACTCTCAGTGTAAAGGTCCAGAAGCAGGAGGTGTCTGGAATGATGGAGGGGACTGCAAGGGAGTAGAAGGGTATATTGGCAGCGAGACGGCAGAGGGGACAGTAGGGGAGTAGGATCACGAAGACAGAGTTGAGGGTGGCATATTGTGGAGGCCTTTTAAGCCATCATCAGAATTTGAGCTTCAGGGCTGGTGCTGTGGTGCAGCAGGTTAAGCCTCCACCTGCAGTGCTGCCTCCAATATGGGTGCTAGTTCAAGTCTCAGGTGCTCTACTTCCAATCCAGCTGCACCTGGGAAAGCAGCAGAACAAATACCCCTAGACCCCTGTACCCCATGTGGGAAACCTGGTAGAAGCTCCTGGCTCCTGGCTTCGGCTTCCAGGAAATGGAAGATTCTTTTCTCTCTCTCTCTCTCTCCCCCTCCCCCTCCCCTTACCCCTACCTCCTTCTACCTCCACCACCTTTCTTTTTCTAAAATTTTTAAACTTTTATTTAATAATTATAAATTTCCAAAGTACAGCTTATGGATTACAGTGGCTCCCCCCCCCCCATAACTTCCCTCCCACCTGCAACCCTCCCATCTCCTACTCCCTCTCCCATCCCATTCACATCAAGGTTCATTTTCAATTCTCTTTATATACAGAAGATCAATTTAATATATAGTAAGTAAAGATTTCAACAGTTTGCACCCACACAGAAGCACATAGTGTAAAGTACCGTTTGAGTACTAGTTATAGCATTAATTCACATAGTACAACACATTAAGGACAGAGATCCTACATGTGGAATAAGTGCACAGTGACTCCTGTTGTTGACTTAACAAATTGACACTCTTGTTTATGGAGTCATTAATCACCCTAGGCTCTTGTCATGAGTTGCCAAGGCTATGAAAGCCTTTTGAGTTCGCCAACTCCGATCTTATTTAGGCAAGGTCATAGTCAAAGTGGAAGTTCTCTCCTCCCTTCAGAGAAAGGTGCTTCCTTCTTTGATGGCCTGTTCTTTCCACTGGGATCTCACTCGCAGAGATCCTTCAATCCTTCATTTAGATTTTTTTTTTTTTGCCACAGTGTCTTGGCCTGAAGTACTCTCATGGGCTCTTGAGCCAGATCCGAATGCCTTAAGGGCTGATTCTGAGGCCAGAGTGCTATTTAGGACATCTGCCATTCTATGAGTCTGCTGTGTAACCTGATTTCCATGTTGGATCATTCTCTCCATTTTAATTCTATCAGTTAGTATTAGCAGAAAATAGTCTTGTTTATGTGATCCCTTTGACTCTTAATCCTATCATTACGATCAATTGAGAACTGAAAATGATCACTTGGACTAGTGAGATGGCATTGGTACATGCCACCTTGATGGGATTGAATTGGAATCCCCTGGCACATTTCTAACTCTACCATTTGGGGCAAGTCAGATTGAGCATGTCCCAAATTGTACATCTCCTGCTTTTCAAACAAATACATAAATCTTTAAAAAAAGGATTTTAGCTCCTACACTGAGATTAGAAATCACTAGGGAAATGTAAGCAGAGAAATGACATGATGCAGCTTACATCTTAACAAAAGTATGGTGGGTGTAGGATTGTAGCCACTCAGCTCATATGCCAGCCCTGATAAAGGCATTTTATAGATTGAGGTAGTTCCTCATGGAGGGGAACTACAATTGTGATAAGGCAGGTGTCATAGATACCATAGGAATAATTTCAACTCTATTGACACAGAGAAAAATATCCTATGGATAACCAACAGTCACTGTGTTGGGAAACTGTTTGTAGAACTTCTGAGCAGAGGGCTTGTCTCTTTTCTGATCATTGGCTTTATGACAAGAAAGACCTGCTCAGGCTGACGTGTGTCACTATCCATTTTGAACTTGATGATGTCTCCAATGGCATTAAATTGCAACCAGATTATTTTAAAAATGTCATCACAAGTATTATGTTATGGTGATCCTAGGTGAAGTTGGAAGCCCAAGATACAAGACTGTCTGGCTTCAGCTTGAATATGCTATTGCAAAATATAAGTTTGAAAGCTGTTAAATAAATAAAGTTAGAAATGTATTCTGGTTTTCATAGACAAACTGTTCTATCTCAGGGATAACCGAATAGATGTTGAGAAGAATATTCTTTTACAGAAGTGCATCAGTGAATTAAGATCAGGTGTCATAATTGAAACTATCCATTAATGAACCAATCACTTATAAAATGTATCCCCACTCAAACATCCCTTCATTCAGATCTTGGTTTACATTCTATTGCATTTGGCAAGTTTTTCTCATCAGTATACCAATATAACATATTTTACTTATGCTAGATGTCAATACACTGGGAGCTAAAGTGCAAATCTTTTCTGAATGAAAATAGTAAATATGTAAAAGATGCAATATTTCATAAAGTCCACAAAAGAAATGCTAGAGAACTGATTGAACCCTGCCATAATTATTAGTAAACAATAGTTTGGCCAGCACCGAGGCTCAATGGACTAATCCTCCGCCTGCGGCGCCAGCACTCCGGGTTCTAGTCCTGGTCAGGGTGCTGGATTCTATCCCGGTTGCCCCTCTTCCAGGCCAGCCCTCTGCTGTGGCCCAGGAGTGCAGTGGAGGATGGTCCAAGTGCTTGGGCCCTGCACCCGCATGGGAGACCAGGAGAAGCACCTGGCTCCTGGCTTCGGCTCAGCATGTGAGCCTGCCAAAACGGCCATTTGGGGGATAAACCAATGGAAAAGGAAGACCTTTCTCTCGCTCTCTCTCTCTCTCTCTCTCTGTTTCTCTTTCTCTCTCTCTCTCATTGTTCACTCTACCTGTCAAAAACAAAACAACAACAACAAAAAACCAATACTTTGGCTTAGTTACATTAGTTATCATTAAAGAATAAAATATCAACAAGGATTATCAGAGATAGTGGTTCTTTTTAAAGATTGATTTATTTATTTGAAAGACAAAATTAGAGAGAGAGAGAGAGAGAGAGAGGGCGAGCAAGCTTTCAGGTTTATTCCCCAAATGGCCATCAGATCTGGGTCTCCCAAATTAGTGTCAGGGGCTCAAGCACTCGGGCGTCTTCCACTGCTTTCTCAGGCATATTAGCAGAGAGCTGGATTAGAAGTGGGGCAGCAGACGTGCCAGCTGGTGCTAATGTGGGATGCCAGCATTGCAGGTGACGCTTAACCCAATACGCCACAATACCAGTCCCATGAGAGAGTGATAATACTTCTAAAGTGAACATTTTGAATGTCAAGAACTAACAATAATTGCCAATTGTTTAATCAAAGCACATGCCAAGAATGGTTCAAAGTGGTTTATATATAGTATTAGAATACTGGTTTGACTGAGTGTGGAAGATGGTCACAACAATGGGAGTTTAGATAAGCTGGAAGTTCATTTCTAAACTGTGAAAGCCTCAACTGTGATAGCGACTCCCTTCAGCAAGCTTCCCATGGCCCAGGCTCCTTCCATACTGCTGCTGTGTTCTCTGATTTAGATATTATCTTGAGCGTTGAAGGTCCCCCAAAGACACAAAATCTTATGTTAATGATGATTACAGTTTTAGAGATGGGGCCTTTGTTGGATTAATTTATTTGGGAGGAGTCCCATGATTGACTCATGGTGGCTTTATAAGGAGAGACACAGAACACACATGTGCCCCCTCTTGCCATGGGATGCTCTGTGCTGCCTTGGGTCTGACCATAGGAATGCCATTGCCAGATGGGAAGGCATTGGGAGTACTCAGCCTTGAATTCTGAACCTCCCAAACTGTGGATCAAAATAAGCTTCCATTCTTCATAAGTAAATTGTCTTAGGTGTTTGATGTTAGTAATGAAAAGCCAGTACCCTCTGTTCCCATAGAATGTTTGCCTCATTGTTAGATCCAAAGAAACCTTACTCTACTCTCTTGCTTGTATTTCTGCTAGTCTTAGTTTTCTTTCTTTTGAAGGACAAACTTGGAAGTCACCCATTACAATTTTGCACATATACCTTTGTTGAGCACTTAGTCATTTGACCATATCTAGCTGCAAGAGTGGAGGGAAATGTAGCATATGTTGGTTCTATGTGCCAGTGACTACCAGCAGGCACTTCTCTTTGGAATTAATTTATTCCATCCACATGTCAATGCTATGAGCTTTGTGCCAGTAATGGTCTGTGTATTACAGATGGAATATCTTAGACAGGAAAGGCTGATTATTTTCCAAAAATTAGGAAATTCTTTAATTGTTTTGTAAATATGACTTTTGTTTTTATCTTGCTTCGAAAATCTAAAGAGTTGCCAGTGTTTCTCCAAATTTTGGTGGTGACAGACTAGGTATTTTTCTCAGAGCATTTTAGGCTGATACTTTTGAAAACTGCAATAGAAGTGTCAGCAATTGCTGTGAAAGTGTCTAACCATTGACTCTCAGTTCTGTTCAGATTTTGTTGTAGAGCAAGAAGAATAGTTTGTGTCCTGCTCCCAGTTCTCAGAACACAATTTGTATAGCCCTGAATTAGGCTGTTTCATTCTAAAAATCAATTTTATTGGAAAAGAATGACAGTACTTTCTCATTCCTGACATGTTTGCTTGATTCGGTTCTTGTTGGCTTCAAAAAGCTGCAATTACAATTCTATATATTTTTAAAGGTAATTTATTATAATTAATTTTAATTTTACCTGTCAAAAAAGTTCTAATCATTCTTTTTTATTCTCGTAATTTATCATGAAATTGTGGACTTCATTATGTTTGAATTTGCTACATTCATTCTGTTTTTTTAATATATTATTTATCCTCTGGGACCATTTTGTGTACATCCACAAATGAACTCAAACCTTTGGTAGTCATGAGAGCTATGATACACTTTAATTTCCAAAACTAATTTTATTATACTTACAGCAAAATATATGTTGTCAATGGATCTATGAAATGGACATGGGAAAAATTTAAGAAGTCATTTGCAGGGCTGGTGTTGTAGCATAGCAGGTTAAGCCACAGCCTATAATGCTCATATCCTATGTGGGCACTAGTTCCAGTCCTGGCTGCTCCATTTCCAACCTACCTCCCTGTTAATGTACCTGTAAAAGCTGTACAAGATGGCCCAAGTGCTTGGGCCCCTGCCACCCACATGGGAGGCTCAGATGACACTCCTGGTTCCTGGGTTCAGGAACCCATTTGGGGAGTAAAATAGTGGATGGAAGATCTCTCTTTCTGTCTCTACTTCTCTCTCTCTGTAACTCTTTCAGCTAAATAAATAAATATTTAAAAAAGTAAAATAAACATTTACAGCAAGGATAGAAAATATAGCTATCATCTAGACTGGTTAAAGCCACTTCATATTATGTATAAATTCTATTCAGTTGATTCTGGATACCTAGAATATGATGTCGAGAATGACTTTTGAGTCCAAGTGGGTTCAGCTGGAAAAGCCTGTCATGCTTGATTAATGATGTCTAGATGAGGAGCAGGTGGGGTGGCACGAATTCCATATATTTTCCTTCACTTATCCATTAAACTGATTCTGAGCTTCCTGCAGAAAGGGGAAGCCTTAGATGTTTTCTTTGCCCCAATTTACAGCCTTAAGAAAGTTTCAAGACCATTGTATAGGGAGGTTGAATGAAGCAGAAATCCCTGTGTGGAGAAGTCAGAGCTGAGATTCTGGGGAGATTCAACAGCCTGTAGTCCTCAGGTCAGACTAGTACAGAGTACTGGAGATCTTCAGGAAGCCCCCCACCCCACCCCCCGGAGTCTGAGTATGGACTGTCAGTGTCATTGGAAGGAGAGAATCTGAAAGGATTAAAAGGAAGTGTTTGATGTCCATAGGGTAAAGTGCCCATTCATACCAACCAGACTGAAAAAGTCATAGTTAATGTTTCCTTAGGTAGAATCCACCTCGGTAGAGGTAGATAGTTAACTTTAGACTTAGCAGTGCTTTGAATCCATCTAATAGATCATAAAAGCAAGACTTAAAAAAATGAAACTGTCACTGAATAGCCAAACTCAGGACAGCAACCAAATTAAGTCATACTGGGCCATTAAACAAATCTTAGTACATTGGAAAGAATTGAAATCATACACATTGTTCTCATTACAGTGCTATGGTTTGCACATGGTTTCTCCTCTCTGAAACTCATGTTGAAATTTAATGCATATTATGACATGTGCAGAGACAGGACCAGGTAAGATTTGTTGAGGCGATTAGAGCTGTGCCCTCAGGAAGGAATTAATGCATCCCTGTGGTTAATGGAATAAAACGTTAATGGGTTATCTTGAGAGTGAGACTGCTATAAATACCAGTTTGTTTAGGTGTTTGATAACCTGGGAGACCCAGATGGAGTTCCAGACCCCTGGATCTGTCCTGGCTCAGGAATGAATTCAGGAAGTGAATCATCAGTTGGAAGATTCTCTCTTTCTCTTATGTGCACATGTTCTCTTGCTCTTTCTCTGTAACTCTGCCTTTCAAATAAATAAAATAAAACTTATAAAAAAGCCCTAGAGCTGACTTGATAATTAATGGTGAAATATGTGAATGTGTTCCTGGTAAGGTGATGAAAATGTTGAAATATACACTTTTGCCACAGTAAAATCAAGCAAGAAAAGAAACTAAAAGTATCTTGATTGGAAAGAAAAGAAGTAAAACTAGGGCTGGCTTTGTGGCATAGCAGGTAAAGTTGCCATCTCTAATGTTGGCATCCCTCATGGGTGCTGGTTCAAGTCCTAGCTGCTCCATTTCCAATACAGCTCCCAGCTAATGACCTGGGAAAAATCAATAGAAAATGGCCCAAGTCTTTAGGTCCCTGCCACCCACCTGGGAGACCTGGATGAAGCTCTGGCTCTGGCCTGCCCCAGAGCTCTGGGGAGTAAACCAGTGGATGGAAGATCTGTATCTCTGTTTCTCCCTCTCTTTCTGTAGCTCTGACTTTCAACTAACTAACTAAATAAATAATAAGTAAAACTTAGCATGGTTGTGGAATATAGATATTCAAAAATTAAATGTATTTCTCTTTATATATATGTATACCAACAAAAATTATATGTAATTCAAAGTAATAAGATAATATGATTTACAATAGAATACAAAATAGTTTGGAATAGGTCTGGAAAAAGTACTATATGTTGAAAACTGTAAAACATTCCTGACAGAAAATTTAGAAGACCCAAATAAATGGGAGAGATACAACAGGTTCATGGATCAGAAGAAAGAATACTGTTAAAAGTTGATTCTCCCCAAATTGATTTATAGATTCAGTATAATCCCAACCAAAATCACAGCAAGCTTTTATTGTTGTTAGAAACTAACTTTCTCTACAAGTCATATGGAAAAGTAAAAGAATTCAGAATTTCCAAAACTAATTAGCAGTAGAAGACAAGTTGGAAAACTGATTATCTGATATCAAGATTTAATAATCGGGCTGGCGCTGTGGCTCACTTGGTTAATCCTCTGCCTGCAGTGCCTGCATCCCATATGAGCACTGGGTTCTAGTTCCAGTTGCTTCTCTTCCAGTCCAGCTCTCTGCTGTGGCCCTGGAGGGCAGTGGAGGATGGCCCAGGTGCTTGGGCCCCTGCACCCATATGGGAGACCAGAAGAGGGCACCTGGCTCCTGGATTTGGATCGGCACAGCGCGCTGGCCACGGAGGCCATTTGGGGAGTGAACCAACAGAAGGAAGACCTTTCTCTCTGTCTCTCTCTCTGTCTATAACTCTACCTGTCAAATAAAAAAAAAACAGATTTAATAATCTTCCATAATCAGGACTGTTTGGTATTGGCATAAACATTGATAAATATTTCAATGTAACAGAAAAGGTCCACAAAAAGGACTGTATATACAATGGTGGATGAAGGATAGTTCCCTACCCCCCAAGAAGCGATGCTAGAATTATTGGTTACCTATATGCACAAAAAAGAGCTCAAATGAAAACAGTTCAAGACAGATCATAAATCTAAATGTAAAACAGTAATATAAAATTTATTGTAAAAAATATTTCTTTATTTTGAAAATCATAATTATAGAGAAATAGGGAGACACAGAAAACTTTCATCTGCTGGCTTACTCCCTAGATGACTTCAGCAGCCAGTGCTGGGTTGGGTGAAAGCCAGAAACCAGGAGCCTCATCTGGGTTCCCATGTGGATACACTTGGGCCACCTTCTGCTGCTTTTCCGAGGTCATTAGCAGCAAGTTTGATCTGAAGTGGAGCAGCTGGGACACAAATTGGTGCCCATATAAGGTACCAGTGTCAACAGGCAGTGGCTTTACCCACCATGGCCCAATGCCAACCTCAATGTAAAATTTCTTGGAGGAGATGGAAGAGCAAATTTTTGTTAACTAGGGTTCAGCAAAGATTCCATAGATGTAATACCAAAGGACAAACGTTAAGATAACAAATTGATAAATTAGCCTTACTCAAAATTTAAAACTCTATTCTTAGAAAAAATATAGTATTAGGAGGATGACAAGGTAAGTCACAAAATGGGAGGGTAAAACCCCCACCTGATGAAGAATGTGTATTCTGGATACATAAAGGACCATCAAAACTCAGTAAGAAAACATCTCAATGCAAAATAGGCAAAAAATTTAGAGGTGCATTTCCAAAGACATACAGATGGCAAATAAACACATGAAAAGATGTTTAACATTATATAACATTTAAAAATGCAAATTAAAATCATAAGGAGATACGGATACACATCTATTCAATTGTCTGCTGTTAAAAGACTTATCATTTTGATAACAATGTGGAGAACCTGGAATTTTCATACATTGTTAGTAGAAAGTAAAAATGGTACTGCCAGTTTACAAATACTTTGCAAATTTCTTTTTTTAAAGAGACTTATTTTATTTGAAAGACACAGTTACAGAAAGAGGTAGAGACAGAGAGAGGTCTTCCATCTGCTGGTTCACTCCCCAGATGGCTGCAATGGCCGGAGCTGTGCTGATCTGAAGCCAGGAGCCAGGCCATGTGGGTGCAGGGGCCCAAGTACTTGGACCATCTTCTATTGCTTTCCCAGGCCATAGCAGAGGGCTGGATTGGAAGAGGAGCAACAAGGACTAGAACTGGCACCCATATGGGATGCTGGCGCTTCAGGCCAGGGCTTTAACCTGCTGAAGCACAGCGCTACCCACCCACCCCCCTTTTTAAAATACTTATTTTATTTATCTGAAAGAGTTACAGAGAGAGGTATAGACAAAGTGCAAATTTCTTAAAACACTCTCCTATCAAGTCATCCAGTCATCCCTCACATGAGTATTTACCCAAAAGAAATGAAAATGTGTTCAGATAACAATTTTTATAGGAATGTTCATAGTAGATGCATTTGTCCTAGCCGCAACTGAAAAGGACTCTAATGTTCACCAAATAAATTGATAAATTTTGCTATGTCTATACAATGGAATTTAGCAATGAAAAGAAATGAACTCTTTATACACATAACTTGGATGCATATCAAAATAATTCAGTTGAATGAAAGAAGCCAGAAATAATAAGAACGTACTACATATTTCCTTTTCACAGAATTGTAGGAGGTGCAAAATAATGTTTAGTCACAGACAATGGAGCAGTTTTTGCTTGGGGTTCTCAGGGTGGTGAGGCTAAAGCAGGACTAAAGGACAAATTCACAATGGAACACTGGGAAACTTCTGGGGGGTAATGAATGTTGTGTTGTTTTTGGTCATGGTCTCATGGGCATGCACATTTGTCAAAACTTACCAAATTATGTTCTTTAAAAGTGTGCAGTTTACTGAATATCAACTTGACTTCAATAAAGCTATAAAAATGCTAACTGTGAGGGTTTTCTGTTGCCCTTTGGAAGAGGTAAGTAAAATGCATAAAAGTGCCTAATCACTGTTGCCCAGTGCCAGGCAGTGATGGCTCTCTGTTAACCTCCTTTTCATCTTTGTAAGTGACTCTGTGGCACCATTGAACTCTGCAAAGCCAGTTGTTAATCTGCAGCATAGCTGAGACTGTAACTCATTCAACAATAACCTTGTTGAGTACACTATCATCCAATCCATGCTTGAACAGAAAACGTATCCCCTTAACAGGAGTGTGTTTTAATTTTTGGCAGCTCTCACTCTTACTAAATTCTTTGGCATGTTGATAAGTTTAACTTAGGTTGTTATTGGTTGAGGTAAAACTATAGATTATTACAGAAAAATCTTCAGTATTTGAAAGAACAAATCTAAAATGTTGTAAGCTTGTGTAAGAACAGCAGCAGTATATTGTAGCTCAGTGATTTCTCAGCTGCATCCTCTTTGGCTGTCCCACTGGAAAGAGGGGAAAGTGTAGAGTGTGGTTATTGGCCCAGCTGGTAAGAAGAAGAGGTCATTGACCTTTACTCACATTTATTAAAATTGAATAACATTTGCTTCTTTTAGCATCTGTTCTTGTGTAAGCTTCTCTTTTTCTTTGTAAGTCACTAGACTAAGAGGGAAAAGCTGTTCTTTGGGCAAGAAGACATGGGTTTGCATCTTTTCTGCCCATTGCCAATCAGTATTGCTGGAAAAGCTGTCAAATAGAATACTCAACCATTAGAATTGAGTTACTACATCAACATCATGGCGGCAGTAATAGATTAGAGTTTCCATTCAACATATCACAAACCAAGTGTATTCAGTAACAGAAATTTATTGTGTAATGGTTCTGGAGACTGGAAAATCAAAGACAAGGTGTTGGCAGGTTTCGTTTCTTATGCTTTCTGTCTCTTTGGCTCGCGGACGGCTGTCTTCTCACTGAATCTTCATGTGGTTACCCCTTAGTCTTGAGTTGTCTGTGTCCTAGATTTCCTCTTTTGTCAGACTTCAGTCGTATTTAATTAGGGTCCACCCACATAACCCCATTTTACTCTTATTACCTCTTTAAAGGTCCTATCTCCAAATACAGTCATATTCCAATTAGGGATTAGGACTCCAGGATCAGAATTTTAGGGGGACACTATTCATTCTGTAATAATTTCCTTATTTATTTGTTTATGCTTACTCATTTCTTTATCTACTTGAAAGGCAGAGAGAGAGAGAGAGAGAGAGAAAGAAATTCATTCTCCATCTGCTAGTTCACTCTCTAAGGTGATGTGTGCAATAGCCGGGGTTGGGGAAGGCTGAAGCCAGGGGCCTAAAGCTCCATCCAGATCACGTATGTGTGTGGTAGGGGCCCAAGCACTTGAACTGTCAACTGCTACCTCCCAGGAAGCTGGATGGGAAGCAGAGGTGCCTGGGCTCCACCCAGCACTCCAATATGGGATTCGAGCATGGCAAACAGCAGCTTAACCTGCTTCACCACAGTGCCTGTCCAGCTGTTTTTTTTTTTTTAATAAAATGAGGACCTAGTATTCAAGATTATTTTCAGCAATAAGGACATAATCTATGTAAAGTACTACAAAAATATCGAACATGTTTGAGCCACTCAAAGATGATAATTATTGCAATTATGAAAGAAATGTATGAATCTCTGCTCATACAGAGAAAATTTTTTTAGATCATTGATGTCATAACTCTAAGGTTTTTCCTCTGTAATTTAAAATGTAAGATATAATAGGAATCTATAAAGACATTACAGAAAATGCTGTTCAGGTTCCATTACATGTCTGTCTTTAACAGTGAAACCTGGACCAGAATGGTAATACTTCATGTTTACTTACATAGCTCTCCTTCCAGATGAAGAGGAACAATGGCTCTCAATGTTCTGGAGCTCTTAAATTAAGGAGAAGCCCAATGAGGAACACAGGTTATGCAGAATATAACAATTTATACAGCCTCCGATTCCCCCTGTGTTTTTGCCTTAATTCCAGAGGAAAAATGAGAATTTGTTGAACTGGGTTTAGTTTAGTTTTCAGTGGAAAATTTAAGAGATCTGGAATTCAAACACATGAAATGCAAATCGTTTTATTTATTAATAGCCACTAATGGTCTGTAATCATCACAGCTGGTTAAGTAAATAAGCAAATCATTTATTAGAGTGTTTGCAGAATTAAATTCATAAATTTTCTAATTGTTTTGCTTCATATGGTTTTATCCATATCTGATCTTGAATTAAGTTCAAAAGAACACAGTTTGAAGGAGAGGAGTATCTTGTAATTATAAAGCATCATGATGCTCTTTAAAATTCTATATGTTACTCATAATTTCTAAGCTCAATGATCTGTGCTGTTATATTAATTAACTCTCAAAATTCTAATAGCTGGGCAGATCACTTGATTTCACTTGCCTACACTACTTTATGTTAATTAATGAAAACTATAAATTCAGAGCCCTTGCAAATTGTGTTGCTTCATTGCATTTAGTGCTCTTGTAATTCCTACTCTTAATTAAATAATGAGGCTCCAGAGCACATTTCTAGCTGTGAATTATTCTAGATTGTAGCTGTAGCTGGGATTCTTATTAGCCAGTCAGGCCAATCAATGTCTGTCTTTTCTAACAGAAGAATTTATTACTCAGCCTTGGAGACTAATATGAAGGGAGACATGCTATAGGGAAATCATCTTCATTTTGATCAAATTGCCAGGATTGGACTTTCATTTGCACTTTCCTGTCATACCTATCTGGATCAGAAGGGGTGAATTCTTTTATTTCTTTGCTATTCATGCAAGCCTTCTCTAGATAGAAATGGAACAATCAGAGGCCAGCGCCACGGCTCAGTAGGCTAATCCTCCGCCTTGTGGCGCCGGCACACCAGGTTCTAGTCCCAGTTGGGGCGCCGGGTTCTGTCCCGGTTGCCCCTCTTCCAGGCCAGCTCTCTGCTGTGGCCCGGGAGTGCAGTGGAGGATGGCCCAAGTGCTTGGGCCCTGCACCCCATGGGAGACCAGGAGAAGCACCTGACTCCTGCCATCGGATCAGCGTGATGCAGCCATTGGAGGGTGAACCAATGGCAAAGGAAGACCTTTCTCTCTGTCTCTCTCTCTCTCTCTCTCTCACTATCCACTCTGCCTGTCAAAAAAACAAAAAAACAAAAAAAAAAGAAAAGAAAAGAAAAGAAAAGAAATGGAACAATCAGGATATAGCATGCTGTTCTGTTTCTTTTTTCTTCCTCTTCATTCTTGAAGGCCACTCTGACATTCATTCAGAATTCTACATATATGGGTTGAACATCTCTGGAATACCCTGAGGCTCCTCCAGTGAACGAGAAGATACTTTTAAGGTAACAGTTATATCTCCATTCACATCAGTTTCTAAGTCCTGAACTATTTTAATAGCATTCCGGTTCAGTGTTGAAACTCATTTTTGTGGCACAAGTACATTTTCAAACATTGTTTATAAGAAGTTTTCAGAGTAAAAATGTGTGATAGAAGAATAGTAGTAGTAATATAAGTGGAAAATTTGCAAAATTAATAAGCCAAACTTGGTTTTTGACCTAGGCTTATGACACTAATCTCCTAGCCCCTCTCATTGCTAAATATTTCTTACCTAATTTATAATGTTATACTTTTTACATGCAAGTTTCTCTATTTTACAGGGTTTGTTTAGCATAGAGTGAGGTAGTACATTTTTTGTTTTTTGTGCTATAAATTATTCATCTTTACCATTTGGATGTGGGTATCAATAATGGTTTATTTTTGTTTTTCATCAAAATATAATGGGTATGTCTATGGAGTTCAATGTAATGTTTTGATCTGTGTATAAATTATAGGAAATTTGGTGAAGTGCTCAACATGTTAATTTTTAAGGAATGACCAAATCATTTATTGTACATGTTTTACTGTAGACAACAAGCAAGTTTTCCACCAGTGACAAAGTAGGTCAAGGACCAACGTAACCCAGAATAACAGGAGACATTAAATGAGCATGAGCTTACTTGGCAGCAAGAAATATTTAAGTTGACTGACATAGCTAGTTCTTGATCATACATGAGCCATATTTCCAATGGTCAGGTTATCCAATTCCATTCCTATCCACGTTCCTTGTACTCAGGTGATTAATTTTTAAGAAATTATCAATTTTACTATTTGACCTAGCTAAAGAAAATATATTGGTTAGTCATAATTCAAAACTAAATGTAGTAATTCTTGTTTAAAAGAGATTCCAAATTGTATGCAATAAATTTTGGATATTATATTTCATTGACTCTAAGACAACTGTGCTGAAAATGTCGCTCACAACTGTTATAATTCACTATCGAATAATTAGGAAATGTTTAGAAATGTTGCTAGCAATTTACCTTCTTTAGAAATCCACATACATGATCAGTAGACTTTCACTGAACAGGGTAGAGATATAAAAGAATCAGGGAGTGAACAAGCAAACATTCATCTTTTACCACAGATGGCTTCATATGTATTAAATATGACATCAGTTTTAAGATGCACATCAACTTTGTTAAAATGTAAAAAACAGCTATTAAGATTTAGTATTTTACCATTATTAATTTATTCCTTTATTTCCATTGGGGATTTTCCTTTTTGCAAGGGGGAGTGGAAATATCTTAAGGGTAGTTATTCTATATTTATAGTAATTTCAACTATAATTTGATTTTGTCTTCAATAGACTGTAATTTACTAAGTTTATAATCTTGGACAATGTTCCTTAGTGGCAAAGAGGACAGAATACATCTCAGAGTTCTTCCAGCTTCCTCTTATCTCAAGTTGACTAATGAATGAAGGCATTTGGAACATGTTTCTTTTTATTTATAGTAAATAATTTTTCAACTGCATGTACACATACAAGCATATCTTAATACTGTTTATGTGTGGATATTAATAATTTTGAAATTTACCTTACTATGTACCTATGGCATTTTAAATTATTATAGAAAAAGTAGACTGTAATTACAATAATGTTATGCCAAAATGTTTAAATGAGGTCAAGAATTACCTCTCACACTTTGACTCTGTGACTTATATTGTGATTAATGGCACAATGAACAAATATTGACATTGCATCAAGTATGAGTGTTTTCTTTAGTTTAAAAACATTTTCTGTTTATATGAGAGACACAGAGAGTGCGACAGTCAGAGAGAGACAGAGAGAGACAGAGAGAGAAGGAGGGAAGAAGGGAGGAAGGAAGGGAGGGAGGGAGGGAGGGAGGGAGAGAGACAGAGAAAAACTGGGGGCTGAGAACTCAATCCAGGTCTCCAGCATGGGTGACAGGAAGTCGTTACTTGCGTCAACACCACTGCCTCCCAGGGTCCCTCCCCATTAGCAGGAAGCTGTAGTCAGGATCCAGAAGTGGTATCAACACTAGATATTCAGGTGTGGCTTACAGGCATCTTACCTAGCATCTTAAACACTAGGCTAAATGTCTGCCCTTTTAATTACTTTTTAAATTATTCCTCTTTTAAATACCTGAATATATTCTAAAATATTTGATACATATCTTCTTCAGAACTAATGTTTTCTTACTAAATTATTTGGAATAGTTATAATCCTAAAGTATTTTATTTTTACTGAATTTGACTTGTATTTAAAAGTTTTAAAATATAGTATTAAGTAATGAAGATTTCTTTGGAAAGTGGAATATTTTCTTTTGGAAAACAAAGCTCTAGAACAGACATTTGTTGTAGAGATAAAGATGCTGCTGAGAAATACGTGTCTTCCATCAGAGTGCCTGGGTTCAAAAGTCTTCCATTCCTGGATGCAGCTTTTTGTTAATGGCATCTGAGCAGCAACAGGTTCTGGCTCAAGTTCTTGGAGACCTGGGTTGAGTTCCTGGCTCCTGGCTTCAGGCTGACCCAGTCCTGCCTGATGGAGGCATTTGGATAAGGAACAGATGAGAGATCTCTTTCTCTCTGTCTCTCGAATAAATAAATTTTTTTTTGACAGGCAGAGTGGACAGTGAGAGAGAGAGAGAGAGAGACAGAGAGAAAGGTCTTCATTTTGCCGTTGGTTCACCCTCCAATGGCTGCCGTGGCCAGCGCGCTGTGGCCAGCGCACCACCACTCCTCCGATGGCAGGAGCCAGGTGCTTCTCCTGGTCTCCCATGGGGTGCAGGGCCCAAGGACTTGGGTCATCTCCACTGCACTCCCTGGCCACAGTACAGAGCTGGCCTGGAAGAGGGGCAACCGGGACAGAATCCGATGCCCCAACTGGGACTAGAACCCCATGTGCCGGCTCTGCCAGGCAGAAGATTAGCCTATTGAGCAAAGGTGCTGGCCTGAATAAATAAAACCTTAAAAAAAAAAAGGAAAAGAAAAGGAAGCTGTAACAACTAGTACCAGCTAGATACTCTTGATCACTTCATTTACATAAAAAATTCATACATAGGAAACCTTTATTTTGATGTTTTTCTTTTGTCAATAGAATTATGTGTTACTATTTGAGATAATATAAACTAGAACTTTATTTTCTATTATACTTAGCTCCATATCTATTAGTATTTTGCTATCAAACTACAGTATTAACATGATAGCATTTTATTTCATCCTAGTAATTAAAAAACTTGAGTTTGGGGAAATGAACTAACCTGATTTTGGTAGCAAGCAGATTTTTGTGTACCTTTATCTTTATTTGAATAATTATATTAAACACCATGTATTTCAAAAGCATATTGTGGTATATAAACTATTTTGCACATATTTTAAATTCATTTACAATTACAAAAATGTGTATTCTTAAAGAAAAGTAAAATAAATATATTACATATAATCTTGCTGTTCACTGATCACTATCGAGAAAATGGTATATTTTCTTTCAGGATTTAAAATTTTTAAATATCTAGCTAAATAATATTATACTATTTAAAAATAATGTTATATATCATAGCAGACAAACCAATTTGATGACCATCTCTTATAATCCACAACTTGAATGTATTAATATTTAGAAGACTGTTCATTTTTTATTAAATGTTTAGTTGGTAACTACCGTAACTATTATTCTGCTTCTATCTTTTTTCTTTAATGATTTATTTATTTATTTGAAAGGCAGAGACAAAGGCAGAGGCAGAGAGAGGGAGAGGGAGAGGGAGAGGGGGAGAGAGAGAGAGAGAGAGAGAGAGAGATCTTTCATCTGCTGGTACACTCCTAAAATGGCTGCAATGGCCAGGGCTGAGCCAGCCCAAAGCTAAGAAGTCAGAAACTTCTTCCAGGTCTTCCAGTAGGTGCAGGAGCCCAGGTACTTGAGCCATCCTCTGCTGCCTTCCCAGTCACATTAGCATGGAGCTGGATCGAAAGTGGAGCAGCCGGGACTTGAACCAGTGCCTATATGGGATTCTGGTGCCACAGGTAGAGGCTTAACCTGTTATGCTACAGCACCAGCCCCAGCTGTTTACGTCTTTATGTGTGGTGTCTTTTGAGCACTACAACATTCTGTGGGATAGGCAAGAAGTAGTTTATACACACACACACACACACACACACACACGCACACTTCGTATCTTTCAATGAATTGAAAGGTTAAGATAACAACCCAAAGTTAAAAAAATCAAGAGTTCAAGTGCCAGATGATAAAGTCAGATGCTATATTTTTGCTATTCCATTAATTGCTCATTTTGTTACCGTACACTGTATTAGTCTATTTTCTTTTGCAATAACAAAGTGCCTGATGCTGGCTGATGTATAAAGGGAAGAGGCTTATTCAGCTCACAGTTGAGGAAGCCCAAGAGCATGATGCCAGCGTCTGATCATGTCAGGTGAGGACATTCTGTCTATATCACAACATGGCAGGTGTTGGCATGGTAGCAGCACTTGCAAGAGGGAACAATCACATCATGAAACAGGAAGTAAGAGAGATTCATGGGCCAGAATTGCACTTTTTACATAACAAGTCACTGTTGTAGGAACTTAGAGGATCCCATGAGAACAACATAAATCTCTAATAATCATCACCGAGTAACAACCCTAATGACCTAATTGTCTCCATTAGGCCCCACTTCTAGAAGTCCCACTACCTCTCAACATTGCCACGCTTGGTATCAAGGTTCAGTTCACAAAACATTTGGAAATGCATTCAAATCATATCAGGACCATAGCATGTCCTAATTATTGAAAGACTTTAACATGGGCTGTACCCCCACAATGCATGTACAGCTGCTTCCTCTGCGTAGAGTGGTGGCAATGTCATGTCCTGTGTGACTTTGATGACAAGGACTCAGTGTTGGTGGAGCTTGTGACCTATTGTGGAATGAGCTTAAATGCAATATGAACTTAACCAACCTATAACATAGAATCTTTGACCAAATCATGGTGTTCCTCTGCAAGATGCTAAAATGGAAAGGGATTCTACTCCAGCCAGGTCAACTGAAGTTGAAGTTGGTAATCAAGAGATTACTAGATATTTGGGTGAAGGCTAATCTCATATTTGGTTAACCAGAAACATGCTTAGGAAAGACAGAACTAAAAAATTGATGGATACAGATTAAATGACCTATAAACTGCCCCCCCCATATACATTCATACCCTTGAATCAGCATTGTTGTTTTTACATTACCTGTAAAACAGGTGACAGTTTCTCACCATTCCATTTCCCATAATAGAATACATTTAATCCTGCTATTTTATTTATTTATTTTTTATTTTTTTTTTGACAGGCAGAGTTAGACAGTGAGAGAGAGAGCGAGAGAGAGAGAGAGAGGTCTTCCTTTTTCCGTTGGTTCACCCCCGAAGTGGCCGATACGGCCAGCATGTTGCACCTGGCGTGCTGCGCCGATCCGAAGCCAGGAGACAGGTGCTTCCCCTGGTCTCCCATGCAGGTACAGAGCCCAAGCACTTGGGCCATCCTCCACTGCCTTTCTGGGCCACAGCAGAGAGCTGGACTGGAAGAGGAGCAACCGGGACAGAATCCAGCGCCCCAAGCTGGACTAGAACCTGGGGTGCCGGTGCCACAGGTGGAGGATTAGCCTAGTGAGCCACATCGCCAGCCCCCATCTGCTATTTTAAGGGCTGGCTTTAATTGAATCATGGCCATTATTTGTGTTTCACATGAGTGAAATTGGCACACATCACAGGCAGTGGATGTGTGTCTTTTAGCCCTGAGCAAAATGTAACTAGCTCATGGGAACCTTCTTCCCCAAATACTAAGGGAAGCTGAGTAGAAGCCAGGAGAGAAGTGATACACAGTATTTCTCAGAAGAAAATGAGGACATGCTTCTAAATCCCACCCGGATGTTCTAATGAACAAGCCATCTGCGCAAAATCCAAATAAGCATCACCTTGTGCTCTCTCTGGGATGGTCCCTATCACCAAGAGAGTGCTCTTTCCTTTTTCTGCCTTTTGAAATAAGGATTCTGACTTGAATTTTCAGAACCAAAATTCATTAAGATATTTCTTTCTTTTTTTTTTTTTTTGATAGGCAGAGTGGACAGTGAGAGAGAGACAGAGAGAAAGGTCTTCCTTTGCCGTTGGTTCACCCTCCAATGGCCGCTGTGGCTGGCACACCATGCTGATCCGATGACAGGAGCCAGGTGCTTCTCCTGGTCTCCCATGGGGTGCAGGGCCCAAGCACTTGGGCCATCCTCCACTGCACTCCCTGGCCACAGCAGAGAGCTGGCCTGGAAGAGGGGCAACCGGGACAGAATCCGATGCCCCGACTGGGACTAGAACCTGGTGTGCCGGTGCTGCATGGTGGAGGATTAGCCTAGTGAGCCATGGTGCCGGCCGAAAATTCATTAAGATATTTAAAGACAGATTTTATTTTTGCTGGGCGTCTCCATAGTGGTAGTAACTTGCAGTGATATAGATTTTTTGTTCTTTCATGAGGTGCTACTACATTTAATATTTTCTGAGCCCCAACTGCCTCTCTGAAAATGGCAAAATGAAGCCTACCTAGAAGGGCTGTGTGAAAAATAAATGCAGTCCTATGGATAAAGTGTGATGACCGCTCAGTAAATGATACCTTTTGTTATTTGTATGAGGTGTCTCAAAATCACAACAGAAAGAAAATAGGTTTTGTTTTGAATTTCATATCTTCGACCTATTAACTATAGCAATTAAATGTCACTATATTCTAATGCTATATTATCTGAGTATTCAAATGCTGTATTATTTTCTTGAGTTCTTTAAATAGAAGAGATACTGGGCGTAGGTATTTGGGGGAATTCTTCCAGTGTTGGAAGATCTTATGAAATTCCTTAAAAGCAAATGAAAATAACGTTGTGCAGTCATTAATTTTTGGAGAGCAAATTGCTTGAATTTGGTTGTCGATATTTTGTGATGAAGGTAATGTATCATGAATGGTTGACATTTACTGTTGTAATAATAATTGAAGCTCATGTAATGAATCAGTTCAAATCACTGAGCACATTTACCAACCTGTACACATAATTAACATTTTAATTCCCCCAAATATCTTATCTCATTATCCACACAGCTTAGGAAATTTAGTAAATAGGCCCTGGCGCTGAACAAGCTTGGGCTCTCAGACTACATGAGGGCATCGAATTTCTGTTAGTGACCGGGTGAGTTTTAGTGAAATTTCGAAGTGAGGATAAAGCAGCTTGCACATGTTTATCGGGTTATACTCACTAAACAGAACTTTGAAAAAATGGGGACTGGAATTTGGACTGAGTGGATGAGATGTGGAAGTACACTGTTTTGTGTAGAGACTTCCGTTTTCTCTAATGCAAGCTACTGAGCTCAAACACTTTCTAAACCAGCAGCCTGGCGAGGTACCAGTGTCCTTCCTCAGCGTTCTTACAGTGTTGACGCTGTCTGCTCATGCTCTTATTCCTTTTCTTTCCCCAAATAAAAGATTTTTTTTATTAAGTTTACATTTAGAAAACAAAAATTGTGATGAGGTAAAACAATAATTTCCCATACACCCTTCAACCCATTTCCAGTGTTAGCATCTCATATTTGTGTACATATCACATGTTGTTTTTAAAATTTATTTGTATAAAGGGAACAGATTTCGTGTATTTCATATATACAGCTTTAAGAACACAGGGATATTTCACACCTTCCCTTCCTCCCTCGATTCCACCTTCTCTCCTGCTTCCTCTTATTTCTAAGTTTGAATTGCCATCCAAATTCAGTAAGTTTGATTTCCTTTCTTTGCTGTTTCTTATACTCATTTTAAAAAGAAAAAAAGATATTGTTTAGCAACAGGATAAGTTGCTAAAAGTTGCTACAAAGGTAATATTTAAACTCTGGAGTAAAATGACATCTTATGAGTGGTCCCTAAATTCTCACTAAAATCCCTACTAAGGCACAGAGTAGAAAAAAAAAAAGACCCTCAAAACACTGAATACCAAGACAATAAGTCTGTTGCCAGAATATGGGAAACAATTAATGATAATTAGTGAAGTGAAACAAAATAAGAGGATTAACTTGGATAGGACCCAATACACTGCACAAAATTGGAATACAACTCGGCAATAAAAAGGATGACGTCTTGTCATTTGAAGCATAAATGGAACTGGAGATCATTATATAACTTGAAGTAAGACAAGCACAGAAAGACCCAAGTATCACATGATATATTTCATATGTGGAGTCTAAAAAAAGTTAAAAACAGTGTATTATGCTGGTTATTACCAGGGAGTGGTGAGGAAAGGGTGAAGGGAGATGTTGGGAAAGTTGAGTGACAGGTTCTAAGTTATACCTAGATTGGAGGAAGAAGTTCTGGGAGTATATTGTACAGTAGAGTTACTATAGCTACTATTTCTGTATGAAAAGATAAAAATTAGAAGATACGGTTTTAGATGATTTCACCATAAAGAAATGAAGACATGTGACATGTTTGAAGACACACACACACACACACACACACACACACACACACACACATGCATACATACCTTAACTGGACATTACACAATGTATACATGTATTGAAACATCACCTGGTACCCATACAATACATACAGTTTTTTTTTTAAGATATATTTATTTTATTTGAAGGTCAGAGTTACAGAGAGAGAAGGAGGGACAGTGGCAGAGTGATCTTCCATCTGCTGGTTCACACCCCAAATGGCCACAATGGCCAGGGCTGGGCCAGGCTGAAGCCAGGAGCCAGGAGTTTCTTTCAGGTCTCCCACATGGTTGGCAAGGGCCCAACCACTTGGACCATCTTCTGCTGCTTTCCCTGGCACATTGGCAGGGAGCCGGATCAGGTAGCCATGAGTGATGCTAGTGCTGTAGTCAGAGGCTTAACCTGCTATGCCAGGATGCCGGCTCTAAAATACATACAATTTTTATGTTTGTTAAATTTTTAAGCAGCTGATTAAAAATAAATAAAGATAAAGTACTACACATCCAATTTTAAGGAACCAGCATTGATTTTTGATTATTAAACATGATACATCTGAGAAGTATGTAATGGATATGGTGCAAGACAGATGATTAATTTTATCTTTGTCTCCACACCATGCTTTTTCTTCCTAATGAATTTCCCACTTTCTTTGTAGGAAATGCAGTCTTCTTAGCTAAAGGGGGTTAATCATGACTAGTCTGATTCTAAACTAAGGATGACAATTGTGTTCCTCTAAGACCTCCTTAGAGCTTTCGTGTGACTGATTTCTTCTGTCCTGGCCAGTAGAACTTAAGGGGAACTCTGCTGGAAGCATTGGGAGAAACTGAGTTAATGTTCTAATACAAGGATCATATAGAAGAGAAGGGCTTGTTGGTGTTGTCTGGAGAGGCAGCAGTCATTTTGCAAACATGAGGAGTCAAATGTGAGAAAATAAAAGGCCTTGACTATAACTAAAAGAGATAGAAGATGGAAATAGAAAATAATTTGGATCACAGGTGACAGAATTGACCTGAACAAGTCCTAGAATCACTTCTTCTACAGTCCGACAAATACATATACACACACATAAGTACACACAGGCACACACATTGTTACAGGTATTTTGTCTTTATTTTTTTTTTTTCAGTACCTAGAAGCTTTCATTTAGTACAATGGTAAAAAATCCAAAATAAAATATTGACAAAGAAGAAATTAGCAGTTCACACAAAGATTCATTCATTATATTTTAATAAAGTCATTTTAAATTAAAATGTTCTTTTAAGAAGCAGGGATAGTCTGACATTAGGAACTGTGTTAAGGTAACAGCGCATTGTTAGTTCTGATGATAATACACAAAAATTAACACCCATTATTTTTTTAAAGATGTAAGGTGATTTACAGTAAATTATTAAATTTTAAGAATGAAATTTTGATGAATTTTCTTTAGATATAATTGAGACAATTTAGAGTGCTTATTATAATTTAAATAACTTCAAAATTTTAGTCAATGAAATACTTCAAAAACATAAAAATGAAAAGTTTTACAAAGGCAATAATTTTATTACAGTATTCTTAGTGTTTTAAACAATAGAATTATGTGCTTGTAAAGCCCAAGAAAATAAACTGGCTTAATGAGAATGTTCATTGAAATGGCAGTAGATGAAAGAAATATTGGCTGCCCTAATGGAATTCATAGAGGCCACACAGAGTTCATGGTGACAGAAGTACTGACACATCTTAAATGAAGTAAATTTATCAAGAGACAAAAACTATAATGGACATCCATTTCCATCCAGGAAAGAAAGGCAGTGGGTCTGACACAAAATAATCCCAGTTAGTAGGACATTCTATTGTGTTGTGTTGTAAGGTTGTTTTATCTGTTACCAAGGTCTAGATGAAATATCCTTAAAAATGTTTTTTTTTTTTTTTTTGACAGGCAGAGTGGACAGTGAGAGAGAGAGACAGAGAGAAAGGTCTTCCTTTTGCCGTTGGTTCACCCTCCAATGGCTGCCACGGACAGCGTGCTGAGGCCGGCGCACCGCGCTCATCTGATGGCAGGAGCCAGGTGCTAGGTGCTTTTTCCTGGTCTCCCATGGGGTGCAGGGCCCAAGCACTTGGGCCATCCTCCACTGCACTCCCGGGCCACAGCAGAGGGCTGGCCTGGAAGAGGGGCAACCGGGACAGAATCCGGCGCCCCGACCGGGACTAGAACCCGGTGTGCCGGCGCCGCAAGGCAGAGGATTAGCCTGTTGAGCCACGGCGCCGGCCAAAAATGTTTTCTATCTTTAATTCTGATTTAATCTCTACTTAACAATATTCTGATAAATTATGTGCCTTCTCAGATACCTTGATCATCAGAAGATGTGTGTTTATATATGTGTTTGTCTTTATTTTATGAATAGAGCCTTCTAGTGCTTTTATTACTGCTATTTACACAAATATATCAATAAATTGGAATCTGATTAAACATATCAGAGAGGAAGGTTATAAATTCTTCAATAAATAATATTGTGAAAATTCATTTATATGAAAAAAGTTGAGATAACATATTCACACAAAATATATCAAAAGGAATTCCACATGGATTAAATAGAAAAATTGAGATGAAATAGATAAATAAATAAAAGACTTCTTAAAGAAATCTAGGAAGAACAAGAACAGGAATAGTTAACTTACAGCTCAGGTTCAGGAAGGCCCTCCTGATAGGGAATTCATTATGAGATGTGATGAGATCTTGTCTAAGTTAATAGATAATACTCATTAAAAATGGATTTGAAATTTAGATGTGATAAAGGAGATCAATAGGCCCACTTACTTTGGGAGAGATGTCTCATCCTTTTGGAAATCTAAAATAGAATTTTTGAGTTCCCAATTTGGTTTCCTCAGCCACTGCCCATCTTGAGGCAGGGAAATCTCAAGTGCTTTTAAGATCGTTTGCAAGCTCTGGGAATTTTGGAGGCTGCCTTTATGTCCCCTAGTCATTTCTCTTTACCTCTAGGTTCAGCAAATCGAGACAGTCATCTGCTCTTCCTGTGCCGTGATTGTCCCCTCAGCTGTCTGTGGCAGGACCAGTTAGCTGTCAGTCTGTAGACTTCTCTGCCAGGATCTGCTAGGTGCCCAGAGCAGACAGAGAGAAAGGTGGGCTTTCTGCCTGTCAGCATAGACCACGGCACCTGGGTGTTCGGTGAGGGTCTGCACAAGACCTTCCCTGTCTGCAGTTGAGGGCTCCTTGCCTTTCATATCCTTGCTGTTATCACTGCATAGGATCTCATGGTGCCTCCTCAGAATCACAGTGGAGCAAGGAATGCCCTGGGAGGACAGGTAAGGAAGCTGAGTGTCCTGATAGAAGATCATCGGTCCCACTTGAATAAGCAGCTAAAGGACTCTCAAGCTTTGCCTGAGAGGGTGTGAATTTGACTTGAATAATGCCTAAATGTGATGTGACCACAGAACCATGGCTTCTCTACCTGCTCTACTGAAGGGAGTGACCTGATAGACATCTAGAACTTCATCCCGGAGCCATGAAATGCTTTAAAATCACTTTTCATCACCTACTGTTTAAAATGTAGATTAAGGGGCCAGCACTGTGGTGCAGCAGGTTAAAGCCCCAGTCTGCAATGCTGGTATCCCATATGGTTGCCGGTTCAAGTCCCAGCTGCTTCATTTCCGATCCAGCTCTCTGCTATGGCCTGGGAAAGCAGTAGAAGATGGTCCAAGTACTTGGGCCCCTGCACTCACTTGGGAGACCCAGAAGAAGCTCTGGCTCCTGGCTTCAGATGAGCTAGCTTGGGCTGTTGTGGCCATTTGGGGAGTGAACCAGTGGATGGAAGACCTCTCTCTCTGGCTCTACCTCTACCTCTCTCTGTAACTCTGTCTTTCAAATAAATAAAATAAATCTTTAAAATAAAATAAAATATTGGTTAAAGTATGGGCAAAGCATTTTAAGGGTATCAATACTTAAGGTATGAAAGTGCATGATGCATGAAATTATGAAATCAAAGGTGACTATTTATAAAAGAAAAAAATCTTTTGAAAGTAAAATATACCTTGGAAACAGTAATACAGAGTCTTCCAAAAGTTCAAGGAAAATACGGATTAAGAAAAAGCCATTCAAAAATTTCCTTCTTTGAAATAAACTTATATTTTAATTCCATCTTCATGAACATTTTTTAGTTACCCTCAGTCAAGATAAATTAGGGATCATGGAATATAGTCACCACAAATCAGGCAAGCAAAGGTTTGATTGTATTTGTGTTTAAAAATACACCTAAATAAGCAAAAGTGAATCCCATATGGGCTAGTGACATAAATAGAAAATTTAAAAGTGGAATTCAAAAGGCAAAAATTAAAATGAAATTAACAATAAAAATCCTTTTTCTGTACCTTCTTTCCTTCCAGTTCCACTGCTACAGTCGCCTGTTAGCAGTGTTTTAGATTTTTGGATGATGACTTTGAGAATCTTAGAACTTCCATGTGTTTATCAACAGTGATTATCAAGTACTCTGATGAAAAACATAGGATTTCAAGCATATAAGCTTCCAATGTTTGTAAGCTCTTACATGTTCAGTTATTTTATGTTTCTGTGTGTGTGTGTATGTGAGAGAGAGAATAGGAGAATTCTTTAAAAGGTTTATGGAAAATGAAATGGAGAGATAATGATGGGAGGATAATTTAGTTGTTGATTGAGACTCTTGTGTCCCATATCAGAATGCTTTAGATTAATGCCCACCCCTGGATCCTGACTGCAGCTTTCTGCTAATGCAGACCTTAGGAAGCTTTAGTTATGGCTCAAGTGATCAGGTTGCTGTTGCTGACTCCCACATGGGAGACCTTGATTGAGTTCCTGCCTCCTGGCTTTGACCGTGGCCCAGGCCCAGCAATTGATGGTATTTGGGGAGCATGCTCTTTCTCTTTCATTGTCTCTGTACCTGTCTAATCATCATCATCATCATCATCATCATCATCATCATAATATACATTTCCATGAATGCTTTGAAGTACCAAGAGATATTATATATAGTACATAATATCACAATCCAGTGAAAAGGTGGTAAATAGGATTCATTAGTTCCTTCTTTCATTGTACATTTTATAAAATTTTATACATATTATCATCATATTGTCAAATTTTCTACTGTTTAAATGTAAATTGTCTTCTACAACTGTTGATTGGACTTTGCTTATAGATTGATTCTGAAAACTAAAATTCTGTGTATGCTATTAAAAATGTTATGATTTCTATGTAATTGGCTTATGTTTCTGGAAACTTTAAGGATCTGTTCTTTATCTATGAAATTCCGAAGTCTTGTCATGAATTTTTTTAAGAATATGCTTACTTTTAAAATATTTGATAATCTTGCTTAGCCCTGTTTGACCTATTGCTATGAAAAACATGTCTTCTTATTCTGTTTTCTCTTATTATTTACTTTATTCTTTCCTTGTTTTCATTGTGTCATGTTTTCCCTAATGCACCTCTTGGCTTTTTCATCTGTGACTCACTTTTCTTTCTGTTCATACATTTCTTTTTGTTTTGCCTTTTGTTGAGTGGGACTTGCTTACGTTTGTCTTGTAGAGCACCTCTTTGGTTTTCACTTGTTTTAGACTATCATTAAATCAACTGTTTCTGAGTCCTAGATCAAAATCTACAAGTTGATGATGGAATAAATGTAATCAATCTTTTCAAAAATTTAAAATCATAGAGAATGCATGGCTGGAAATGAAAGTATTATTTAATAAGATTTTTATATATGATAAGTAGCTACATGTGAGTATACCTAATGTGTCATATATTTAATTGTATTTACTGGCCAGAAATGTTTAAAAGCCATTAATTTAGCCCATAATTAATTTTGTTAAAACATTTCCAAACCTCCTGTTTTGTCCTTGGCATACTTACTTGACATAGAAATTTCTTCTTGATTTATGGCTCTAATATTCTCCTGGCTCTGTCTGAAGATACTAAGTAGAATATTTTTGAAGAACTACTTTCTCCCTCAATTTGAATTCATTTTATCTCAGATTTGTTAATCTGTTTCTTTTCTTTTCTTTCTTCTTTTTTTTTGGATTCCTTACTTTTGTTCTATTAATATTTCTCTGATATCTGGTGTTTCTTGTTTGACTATTTATGAATAAAGGACTAATTTAATTAGGACAGCTAAAAATTATCATAAGTGTTATAGGTCTGTTTTCACAGTGTCCCTAAAGTGTGAGATTCTAATCTCAAAACTGTTGACAGGAGGCACTGCATAGAGGTAGGCAAAGAGGACACAGACCTGTGCCATGCTACTTTGCCAAGGATGGATGACTTCACAGCAGGAGTGGACAGTTAATCTCATTTCTAGGCATATATCATAGAGGGTTGAAATTTTCTTAAACCCTGCTCAGCTTCTTCCTCTTAGGCTTTTTTTTTTTTTTTTTTTTTGACAGGCAGATTTAGACAGAGAGAGAAAGGTCTTCCTTCCGTTGGTTCACCCCCCAAATGGCCGCCATGGCTGGTGCTGCGCCAGGAACCAGGTGTCTTCTCCTGGTCTCCCATGCGAGTACAGGGCCCAAGCACTTGGACCATCCTCCACTTGCTTCCTGGGCCACAGCAGAGAGCTGGACTGGAAGAGGAGCAACCGGGACTGAATCCAGTGCCCCAACCGGGACTAGAACCCTGCGTGCCGGCGCCACAGGTGGAGGATTAGCTTAGTGAGTCGCGGAGTCGGCCCATCTTAGGCTTTAACACCCATACCAAGACCCTCCAGCGGAAGGTGACCATTTCCTTAGGAGAAAAGTTCTTTAGGTTAATCCTGAGTGGAAAAAGTAACTAGCCTCTACCTGCCGGGAAGGAGAAAGGGCTATCTGGTCAAGTTTTTCTAGGTCTAGTGTTTTAATTATCTACTCACATAATGCATCTGGCTCCTTTCTGTCCTTATCATCACTGACTTTGAACTTGAAGCTTCTACAGAGCTCTTTGGGGAGAATCCTGCTTAGTGTTGGTGTATGAGGTTGTGTTTTACTGTGCTCTGTTTTATCCCATTGTCAGATTACTTCTAATTTTTATGTTTTAGGAATTTCTCATATGTAAGAAACATGTTTGCTTCTTTATTCCATATTCAAAAATGTTCTTTCTTTCAAATTACCTTCTTTTTTTACCCAAAGGGAACTTGTGAGACAGGACAGGAAAATGTATTTTGCTTGTTTCTTTTCTTTCTTTTTTTTTTTTTTGAGATTTATTTACTTATTTGAAAGTCAGAGTTACACAGAGAGAAAAGGAGAGGCAGAAAGTCTTCCATCCACTAGTTCACTCCCCAGATAGCTGCAACAGCTGGAGATGTGCCAATCTGAAGCCAGGAGCCAGGAGCTTCTTTCGGGTCTCCCACGCTGGTGCAGAGGACCAAGAACTCGAGCCATCTTCCACTGCTTTCCCAGGCCATAGCAGAAAGCTGGATCAGAAGTAGAGTATCCATATGGGATGCTGGCACTGCAGACGAGGGCTTTACTCATTACACCCCAGTGCCGGCCCCTTGTTTCTTTCTTAAACTGGAGAAACATAACCTTCCTTTAGCTAAATTTGGCTTTAAATGGCAAGAACCTAAGAAATCTTTTTTTCCTTGACCCAGTGATGCTACACGGGGAGCAAATCCTGAAGGAAATAAGCCTCCCTGCATAATCAGATTTATTTTCGTATCAAATTATGTGAAACCAGAAAGCACCAACTATCCAATATAGGTGAATAAATGAATAGTGATTTCCATGACCAACAGTGTATCATGGTATCATTAGAAGTCATGAGTCTGAAGTTTCTTAAAGTTATGCGGATATTTGTTATAATGTAATTTTGTAGAAGGGCATGTAGAGTCTAAGATTAAGCCAGTGCTTGCAACACCATCATCCTATATTGGAGTGCCAGTTGGAATCTGAGCTGCTGTGCATCTTTTGTTTATTATTATTTATTTATTTGAGAGGTAGAGCCACAGAGAGAAGGAAAGACAGAAAGATCTTCCATCTGCTGGTTCACTCCCCAAATGGCAACAATGGCCAGAGCTGGGCTGATCCAAAGCCAGGGGCCAGGAGCTTCTTCAGGGTTTCTCATGCTGGTGCAGGGATCCAAGTACTTGGACCATCTTCTACAGCTTTCCCAGGTGATAAGCAGAGAGCTGGATCAGAAAAGGAGCAACTGGGACATGAACTGGCACCCATATGGGATGCTGATTCACAGGTGGAGGCTCAGCCTACTATGCCACAGCACCGGCCCCAGCTGCCCTGCTTCTTAGCCACCTTTCTGCTAATGCATCTGGGAAGGAGCAGTTGATGGCACAAGTACTTGGGTTCTTGTCACCCTCATGTGAGACTAAGATGGAGCTCTGGACTCTTGGTTTCAGCCTGGCACATCCCTGGTTGTTGCAGGCATTTGGGGAATAAACATCAGATGCAAGAGCTTTCTCTCTCTTTTGGCTCTACCTGGCAAGCAGATGAAAAGAAAATAAACATATATATATATATATATATATATATATATATATACACACACACACACACACCTATATATGTATATATGTATACATATGTACCTATATATATACATATATAGGTATATCTATGATGTTGCACATTATATATGGATGGACATATATATGCATGTATGGGCAATCATCACAAATCTATAATTTCATGTTTTTTTAGAAAAGCACAAGAATCAATTATGTTACCATATTAGCTGTAGTTAAACCTGAGTGGAATCTTAATGGTTATCTTTATTATTTTCTTCTTTATAATTTTTAAGCACATTTTTTTAAAAGATTTTATTTATTTATTTGAGAGGTAGAGTTACAGACAGTGAGGGGGAGAGACAAAGAGAAAGGTCTTCCTTCCATTGGTTCACTCCCCAGGTGGCCACAATGTTCGGAGCTGTGCCGATCCGAAGCCAGGAGCCAGGTGCTTCCTCCAGGTCTTCCATGTGCGTGCAGGGGCCCAAGCACCTGGGTCATCCTCCACTGCCCTCCCAGGCCACAGCAGAGAGCTGGACTGGAAGAGAGGCAGCTCAGACCGGAACTGGCACCAACATGGGCTGCCAGCACCGAAGGCAGAGGATTAACCTACTGTGCTTCAGCGCTGGCCCCGTTCATTTTTAATCTTATATAATTGACTTGTTAGTTTGCATTCATCAACTTTTTAAAAAATATTTATTTTATTTATTTGAAAGGGAGAGTGACGGAGAGAGGGGGGTGGGGAGGGAGAGATGAAAGAGAAGGAGGGAGACACAGGTTTGGGCCAGGTTTGGCTAGGCCAAAGCCAGGAACCTGGAACTCCATCTAGATCTTCCACATGGATGGCACAGGCCCACATCTTGGGCTGTCATCTCCTGCCTTCTCAGGCACGTTAGCAGAAGCTGGGTTGAAAGCAGAGCAGCTTGGACTCCAAATGGCTCTGATATGGAATGCCTGCATCACAAGCTGTAGCTTAAACTGCAGCACCACAAACCACCCCAACTTTTTAAAGGTAAATTCTGTCTTTCTATGTACACCAGTTTGAAACGATCTCTTTGTGCCAACACACTTTGCTCGTAAGTTCTTTGAAGTAGGGATAATATCACTTTTCATTTTCATAATAGTACTGTATTTACTACAGAGTGGGCACTCAGATTGTTAATTTTTAAATTTTTATTTTTTGGTATTTATCCAACCTTATGATGCTTTTGAATTAATAAAGAGCAGTTCTCAGAGTGTGGTCTGTGGGCCCCTATGTGTTGCCAAGACACTTTTAGATGTTTTGTGATGGTTGATTATTTTCTTTGGTATTTTTTTTCATTGTGACAATCACTCTGAGTGTACAAAGCATCAGTGGGTGAAAAGAACCTTAGCAGCCCTAGATGGTACTCATCATCATGGAATTCTTGATTGCCACACACTCATGGTAAAGAAAAAATAGTTTCATTCTATTCATTCTAAACATCTTCAATGAAACAGTGAACAACATTGTATATTGTATTAAATCATGACTTTTAATACTCAGTATGACAAAGTAGTATCTTTTCAGAAAGCAGTTCTGCTGCTTGGGTTAAAAATTCCTATGTGTAAAGTAGCTAATGTCTTCAGTGTAAGAGATTACACAAGGTTCACTGATCTGCTTTCAGATTCTGCATGACAAAAAACTTTTGAGAAATTATCACCTGTCAAATTTTGATGTAATATCAAAGAATATCCATTATCATCTTAAAAGACTATTAAGATACCAGTATACTGTCCCTAGCATCATATCTCTGTGTAGCCAAGTTTTTTTATGTACTTCAACCAGAATAACCTGTTGGAACAGGTTGATGCAGAAATAAATATGAGAATCTAGTTTTTTTCTATATTTAAGTCACAACATTGCAGACCATTTTCAAAAATATAAACATGAGTCTCACTATTTTTGATAATATATTTTTTATAAAAATGTTAACATGTGATGAACTTATTATTATATGTAAAGAAATTAGTGCCGGCTCCAGGGTTCACTTTGCTAATCCTCTGCCTGCAGTGCTGGCGCCCTTGGTTCTAATCCCAGTTGGGGCGCCAGATTCTGTCTCGGTTGTTCCTCTTCCAGTCCAGCTCTCTGCTGTGGCCTGGGAAGGCGGTGGAGGATGGCCCAAGTGCTTGGGCCCTGCACATGCATGGGAGACCAGGAGGAAGCACCTGGCTCCTGGCTTCGGATCAGCGTAGTGCGCCAGCCGCAGCTTGCTGGCCACAGTGTGCCGGCCGTGGTGGCCATTTTGGGGGGTGTACCAACAGAAGGAAGACCTTTCTCTCTCTCTCTCTTTCTCTCTCTCTCTCTCTCTCTCTCTCACTGTCTAACTCTGCCTGTCAAAAAAAATTAGCAAGTAAATATGACAAGTGTTCAAAAAATTTATGGAAATGCACATTATGAATAAAAATGCGTGGGAAGCAATGTGTTTTTCATCAAAATTGATTTATCTTTTAATTTCACTTTTTAGTTTTTGAAGTAGACTAGTGTTTGTTAGAATTCTGTTTCAATTTCTACTCTGATAAATACTGATAGATTTGACACACATACAATGAAACTTCAGATTTTTCAATAATTTTTAACGAAATGTAAGGAGGTATTAACAGTTCTTGGTTTATTTATTTTATTTTCTTATCATTATTAGGAAATGTTAGGTGACTAGTCCAAAGCTACACATTACTAAATGGCAGAGGCTAGATTATACTAAGATTTGACTGCACTAATGACCTTCCTCCTGAATATTCCTCTATTCAGTCTTGGAAATCTAATGAGCTTTTCCAGTTCTCTGTAAATGTCATTCTAAATAATTGCTTGGTTGCTTGTCACTTGCATCAGTCTAGCTTCCAGCAGATTCTGAGTGCCAATGGGGGGTATTTATGAGTAGCACTTTTGAGGAATTTTGTATACATTTCTGAAATATCCTTGACATCCCCAGCAGTTTTCACCCATTCTTTCTTCAGTTAGAATTGACTTCCAGTTACTGCACCTGTGCCTATTCAAGCTTCCAGACACTCTGCAAACTATTTTTTTCCCAATTCTTTGTCTCTTCCAGATTTGAATGTTCTCATTTCTCAGTGAACATATTGTTATCACAATTGCTGTTAACAATTGCTATTATAGGTTGCAAGTAAAACAGGTATTGTTAAGTGGCTTCCATAATTTGCTATTAATCAGTACTACAATGTTTCTCATGAAATATTAACAATCAGTATTGAAATTTCAGTATTTCTGTACAGCAATCATTGTGACAATTCAGTCTTCAGTAGTTTGTAACAGCAATCTCCCACTTATGGTTTCAATTTTCATGTGAGAATGGTGCTAAATTTTATGGTTCACCAATATAGCTTCTTTCTCATGCATCAACCTATGCAGTTTTGCAGCTACTGCTGGCTTTCCTGGGAGGTTTCCATTTAGCATCTCTGCCCCAGGCGGATCACATGCCCTCTTCCTACCAAACATCAGCCTGTGTGGGGACTCTGGGCTGGTTCTCACTTTTTGGCTTCCTTAGCCTCTGCCAGTTCTTGTGAAGCACTTGCAAAAGTTAAAGACTTTCTTTATCAGGGCACCTGGGGTCTTGAAATAGTTACCTATACTCCCTTCTGCCAGCGCTGGTGGAGACCACCTCCTATGGCCCTGAATGACCTCTGAGATGTCATACTGGGTGTGGTTGCAGAGTTTTGTGACATTGATTTGGAACAGCACCACAACATTTTGAACGCTCTCTGTGTAGTTGTTCCTGTTTTCTTGGTATGAATACAAAGCACACTGTTAGTTTTAGTTGTGTCCTAGGTTTCTGTAGGAAAATGTGTGTGACTTCAATACACAATAATTGGGTACTTTGAGCATTCTCTCCCCCTGACTTTAATCTTAAATTGTCTACTTCGATTTTTTCAAAAAAAGTCTGGGTGATACTTTATCATCAGTCCAAGGAGATGCTATGAGGCTTAAGTAAAATGAATATGCCATGCGGTTGGACATCATTTGTATCCCTTCTCTGGAATGTCCTTTTCCCATGCATGCGTTGATGCATTTATTTGCTTCTCAGTATCAGTCCTTGCTTGTCCAGATCCTTCCCAGTCAATTATTTCTTGCCTCTGACCCTTCTCTACCTATTTTTCCAGTGTCCTGAAATTGTCTTTCTCTACATTTCTCCAAAGAGATCTACTGACAACCTCATTCTCACTTCAGAATGCCTGGTGGTTTTATCTTAAATATGTCCAGCGCCACATCTGGATTGTTCTTGCTTGTGAATTCATGAAAATGCCAGATAGTTGTTATTCTGTTGTTCTCCAGTCTATGTCAAGGCAGACCAGCAGGTAGTCAAATAGTCAAACCTCATAGAAATAACCTTTACTCTCTAGTTTAATATTTATCCTTTTGATTTCACTAAGAGTTAGAAGAATCTATATCAACAGCAACATTTCTACGGTTTGCTTAGAAGCCGGTGAGAGGACCTTGCCCATTCTTGTTGTTACTATTGTCATTCTTACACAAAGTTCCACATGATAAAATCAGCTTCAAATATGTACTGGCTCAAGTTTGTCTTCCTAAATAATCTTAGTTCAGGCTGCTATAACAGGACACCATAGATTATCCTCTGTATATAAAGATAATTGAAAATGAATCTTGATGTGAATGGAATGGGAGAGGGAGTGGGAGATGGGAGGGGTGCGAGTGGGAGGGAAATTATGGGGGCGGGGAAGCCATTGTAATCCATAACCTGTACTTTGGAAATTTATATTTACTACATAAAAAATTTAATTTAAAAAAATGCAATTTTCTCAATGCCAGAGGCTGAAATATGTAAACTCAAGGCACCAAGAAGCCCATGTTTGGAGAGGCACTCCTTCTCACTGCAGATAGCATTGTCTCATCACAACCACACACGGTGGAGACAGCGAGCAAGAACAAGTTCTTGTGTTTGTTCTAAGGGGCAGGAGGTTATAATCCCATGCCCTCTGACCTCCTGTAAATGATTGCATTGTGAGTTAGTGTATAAAAATATGAACTGGGGGAGACACACATATTCATTCCACAACACTAATGAAATTATACTTGCAGATTACTATGTAATGCTACATATAGTACATAATGAATAGTTGTCTGTCATATATTCTGTTTTGCTTTGACGATGAGGAAGCACAGAGCTATATGCTGTTCTCATTTTGCTGTAAGTATACTTAGGATAGGTTCATTTGACATTTAGTTTTTTATTTTTTATTTATGAAATTTCTTAGCTTGATGATTCAAGTTAATCTATGGTTTTATGCCTTAGCTTATTCAAATAGACAGCTAAGCACAGAAACACAAGTGATGATCCTAGAAGAAAAAAATATGCAATTATCAGAGAAAATAGTTATGAAGACCTTGCAGTATAGAAAAAGCAAAAATAAATTAGAGATAACAAAATAAGTACTGCTTCACAGGCCAGTGATTGTCAGCATAATTCCAGCTCACCTTTTCTCTAAAACATTGAGTATTTCTACCAGGTTTGTTTCTTCCTTGTGGCATTAGAGACTTCTCATATGGGCTCTTGATAAGTGGACTCAGATGATATCAGTGCCTTCAGCTTTCTGTAGTGACACACTCTGGTTATCAGAGAGAGTCCCAAGTGGAGGAAGACAGTGGTGTGACCTGTAATTCTCCAAAGTACAAGACATAATGATGGAGATGTCTGAGGCAACCATTTATAAATTGATGTGTGATTGTGATAATAAGTAGAGAGGTTGTGATATTGTCAGTCCTGCGCATGGTAAATTTGTAGTCTGAATCCTTTTTTTCCTGCACCATATATTATTCATCTTGATTGGCCCCTTGGGATGACTTTTCAGTTGTAGGAAAAAAAAACCACGCTAGTCCTTTCTCTTCTTTTCCTCATTCCTCAGGCCCAGAAGCTGTCTCTGAGCCTGCTGCTCTTAGGTGATTGGTCCTAATGATCTTTAGAGTGCAGCTTAGATTATTTGTTAGTTTATTACTTTTGGTAGAGCAAAATGGGGGAAACATATTCCCAAAATATAAAATCGTTGTATATAGGGTAAAGTGTTTATCCAAGCTTTCTAGCAAGAAGAGCCAGAATGGGAAGTAACAGCTGCGGCTGTTCCCTGGGGACTGTGGTACAGGTATCTAGCCTGTTTCTTGACATTTCTGCAGACTTGTTTATAACCTTGGTAGTGACAGTATGGGCGGGTGAGGGAAAGGAGAGTGCTAAATAAACAGCGGTCTAATATGCAACCTCTCTCAAAATGAAATTATGTGATCTTTAACCTATTGCTGCAGATGGAAATAAAGTTTTAGAAATTAATATAGAGATTCAGAGATTACCACATAGCAAATTATCCTAATCTCTTTCTCTCTCTCTCTCTCTCTCTCTCTCTCTCACACACACACACACACACACACACACACACACACACACATATTTTATTTTACTTTTTCTGTATCCATATCCACACCCCTCCTGACAAAACTGCAGCTGTACTTTGAATGTTCTGTGCTTGGTTCTGGCTGCTGCCATTTTCAGAAGATCTTTCATTAATTTTTTTTTTCAAAATCTGTGGCTTTGAGAGGCTCCCCAGGGTTATGCAGGTTGTAGGTCTACACCATTCTTATCTACTGTCAGCAAAACTGAATGTCTGGGAGGGAATAATTATATACTCCCTAGTGCTGTAAGCCGCTTCTGAACATATTGCCATATATACTGCATTCATTTTAAAGTGGTTGTACCTAAATGAGTCACAACCTTTTGGGGTAGGGTAATAGATAGTATATGAAGACAGTGTGAAGTCTGTAAGAAGTCAGTATATTAAAATCTGTCAGAGAAGGTCATTACTGACTGTGGGTTCACATCTGCAGTCAGTACCTCGAGTCACGCCAATATGTGCTGGCCCTTATCTCTGCCGTGGCTCAAGGCAGGAAATGAGATCTGAGACTTCAGCTGAAGGGGTGTGAGCCAAATGCCTACTTTTTAGTAGAGAAAAGTTTCTGCTTTTGTTGTTTGAATGATTCTGGGTGTTTCAATGTTGAGGTCTATACAGGATTTTATATTCCGTGGACTTTGGGACCCAGGGAAAGAGGATATACCCTCTCCCTCTGCAACCAACCAATTACCTTTAGAGAGGTATCAGCTGTGTTTTGCTAATGAGCATTGCCTGAGGACTTTCTGGAAGCTCACTGAACACAGGGGCTTGTACAGTCACAGTGGAATCAGACAACCTGTCAGTCTGTTTATACATGTGCTGGCGTTTTCTTTGCAAGGCATACAAACCAATTAGAGTGTGGCTCCCTTAGAACGTTTTTGAGAGAATGGATGCTTCTTTTTCTCTTTCGAAAGGGCATCAGTTGTATGGGAGAGGATGCAATCAACAATTTTATGATCAATTTTGGAAGAAAATTTGTAATGAAATTTAAAAAAAAACAGATTTTGTTGTAACAAGGATTAGCAGAAAAAATTATCTGAGTCCCCTGTCTCTGTAAGTTGAAAGTCCAAAAGAATGAGGACAAACATGTTTCCTGAGATGTGCTTTTCATTAAGTGCCTATTGTTTTGATAATTAGTTCATTATGAAGGAGAGATGTGACTAGTGACCTCTGTCCAGTCTGGCTCATGGAAAGCAAATGGACTGATTTCCGCTGGGCAATGTGATCAATTACCAGTAATGAAACCGAAATGAATGATCCTGTTTTGCTTTTGCACATTTTATTTTGCAAAGATATCGGTGCCTTCTACAGTTTGAGGGAAGGCTAAGACTTAATGTTAGCACCATGAAAGTTCTGCTTTCCACCCCCACGTCTAATCACTACTCACTGTCAGATAAATTCAGCCAGTGCCTTGAGGAGAAATCAGGTGAATGTGGGGCAGAGACAGTGGAGTTACATTTAGATCGTTTCCTACTATGTGAATAGCAGCCAGTTATAGAATAGGTAACTGTCAGCAGTTTTATTTTAATTCCTTGCTATATGGAACCTCAGGGAAGAAATGTTCTTGTATGTCGCGAAGAGGCCTTTTTTTTCCCTAAGTCATATAACAATTGAAAATGGTGGCTATCCCTACTGGTACTTTTACTATTTGTAATTCAAAATTAGTGATGGCAATAATATTTAGAACTTGATACTTGTGTTCTATGAGTATTCCAGAATTACTGCTACTACATTCCCTTGAAAAAGTGGCAAGGATCTATCACACTGGATAATACCTGAATATTGTTATTTCCTTCATTGTAGGTTTCCCTCTGGCTGAAAATGGTGGATTTAGTGACTGTAACCCTTTACTTAACAAGACAGAGAAAATGAGATAAATTAGAATCTTGCTTTAGTTTTGTGTGTCCCATCTGTTTCTTACTTGGATTAAAACATACTTTTAAAAAATCAGGTATTAGCTTTGTAGTGATAAAAAATCAGTCTCTATAGAGTCAACCTCATTGTTTGCTTTTGATGATTTGAGGGAGAAAACTCTTGGATCTTTTAGTTCTGGTCATAATTATTGTAGGATGAAAGGGTAATACAGCCATTGCTTTATTACCCTCATTAGTAGTTGTGTCTTACTAAAATCGTGAATGACAATGCACCAAATTAGTGTTTTAATGTAGGAAAAGCTGAAAAACTGTCACAAGTGGACACAGCCAGACTGTTATTCTGCCAATTGTTAGTGATCTGAATATGAAGGAGTTACCTAACTCCCAGAATATAATAGTCTGTTCTGTTCAATAAATTTTTTGTGCTAAATAACCTTTAAAATCACTTCTCATTCTGATAGTCTATGCCTTAGTAACCATTAATCATAATAATTCACTAATATGTGCAGTAGGCAGTATATATAGGCATAAGTGTATGAGGATTTTACTAGATGTTGAGATTATAAGAAAGCCATAATACACTCAAATTTTTAGGAACTTATGATCTGGAGAAGAAAGACTACAGTTTTAAGATCCAAGAGAAATAAATATGGATAGTAAGTGGGACATTCTAGTATTTTCTGGAGAGCGCGCGCGCGTGTGTGTGTGTGTGTGTGTGTGTGTGTATAAGATGCTTGGGTGACATGGTCAAGCTCATCTGAATTAAAATTGGAACTTAAGTTTGTTCAGACTGGGGTTTTCTAGAATACCATCTTGCATTGCATCCACAGGCATGATTTTATGGTATTTTCATGAAATAACCCAGAAGTGGGTGGTAGCTTCCATCATGGCATTTATTTCTTCTGGGAAATACAACCTGACCTCTACCTTAAAAAGCAAGTTGCGGGGCCAGTGCTGTGGCATAGAAGGTTGAGCGTCTGTCTGCAGTGCTGGCATCCCATATGAGTGCCAGTTCGAGTCCCAGCTGCTTCACTTCTGATCCAGCTCCCTGATAATGCTCCTGGGAAGGCAGCAGAGGATGGCCCAAATCTTTGGATGATGCCTCCCAAAATGTCATTCAGCTGAACTCTGAAGGAATGGGTCCAGTTTTGTTAAGTGAGACATCTGACAGAAGTACAGCATCAGCAGTGTAGCCTTTGGAGAATGTAATAGAAGAGTTGTTACACAGGTGAGAACAGAGGGTTGCATTTTTGGTGCGTGCTGCATTGATGAATGTAGCAGTGGCCACAGAGACAGTGCCCCGGAAATGAAAAGCAAGGCTAGTCTCTAGGTGAGGAGTAATAGCATCTTGTGAAGCAGCACTTGGGCCCCGTTCTAGAACAGGCCAAATGAAACATTTAAAAAAAACAAGTCTTAAATATTTTCTCTTGTTAAAGTCTACTTTAGAAGATCAAAAGATCCTTTCCTCCTCCCATCCACTGATTCAACTTTATATTTATAAAACTGATTATTATCTCTAAGTTTCACCCGCTCTGACATGCCATTAAATGTGAGGATATGTTGACAATTTGGAAAAATAGAATTAAAAGGTACATTTATTTTGGCACAAAAATTTTTGAAATCTGTGCTTTTTTACTTTTTTTTTTAAATTGTTTTTTCACTGTTTAAAAGGTTTTTTTCATGCTACACATTTTCTGTGAAGTTTTTGAGAATCTGTCATACTAGACACAGCATTGTTTTTGGTATCACTGAGAAAAACATAGCAAGTAAACTAACACTGTTATCACTCCGACATGTGCTGAAAGAACTCTTTAAAGGCCTTCTAAATGCCAAGTGAGTTCCCTGACTCCTTCTCAACCATCTTAAAGAAGAAACTATTGTGAGTGATTGTACTATCTCAGCAGGCAGAGATCAGACCCAAGCAATGGTGCAGAGAATTCTTCCAGGTCCTTCAGCATGTTTGCATGACATAAAACTGAGTTTACAATCCAGGGGTTCTTTAGTTTGGAGTGGAGAAAAGGAGCCGCTTTATTCTCATGGAGGAGGAGGATTGGGGAAGAAGCGACAGCACAATTTGCAGCTGTTGGGAAAGGTCAAACATTATCTGATGCCTTCAGTTGTAAGATGAACCCAGATTTCTGAAATGTTAAACATGTGGGGAAAAAAGTTCATCTTTGAATAGAAGAAATAATATGTATGTAGGAGCTTTGTATCTGTACAGATTTGAATGTTGAATGGCAATGAAACTATTTACATGAATGCTGGATATGTTAGAGAATTCTGTTGACAATATTCTTTTAGCTATTTTAACAATGCACAGATATTCTAGTATTCAGCCATTAAGTCATAAATAATGACGAAAATTAATGGCACTGGGCTTCTTTTTCTTCTATGAGACAGAAAGAGGGAGAGAGAGAAAGAGACAGACTGATTCGCATATGTCTGGGTTTATTTCCCAGCTCAGGCTCCTGACTTCAGCTTCCTGCCAGTTCAAATCCTGGGAGGCACTGGCAGTGGTTCAAGTAATTATGTTCCTGCAACCATGGGAGATGGAGGTTGTGTTTCTGGCTGCTTGCTCCAGTCCAGGCCTAACCCCAGTTGATGCAGGCTTTTGGGGAATGAACCAATTGGCGCAATATCTCTCCTCCTTTCTTGCTCTATTTCTCTGCCTCTAACATGAAAAAAAAGAAAAAAAAAACTGTCATGGAATATAAGAGCCATTTGGGGTTCTAGAAAGAGGAAGCCTTTATTTATTTATTTATTTGAAAGGTAGAGTTATAGAGAGGCAGAGGTAGAGGCAGAGAGAGAGAGAGAGAGAGAAAGAGAGAGAGGTCTTTCATTTGCTGGTTCACTCTCCAGATGGCTGCAACGGCCAGAGCTGGGCCAATCCGAAGCCAGGAGCCAGGAGCTTCCTCTGAATGCTCCATGTGGGTGCAAAGGCCAAGGACTTTGGGCCATCCTCCACTGCCCTCCCAGGCCATAGCAGAGAGCTGTATAGGAAATGGAGCAGACAGGACTCGAACCAATGCCCACATGGGATGCTGGCAATGCAGGCAGCAACTTTACCTGCTATGCTATAGTACCTGCCTCAGAAATAGACTTTAGATGTACATGGTAAAACCTAAGCTACATAAAATTATTATTATTTTTACTTTTGTTGAAAGTTGTATACTTCATTGGCTTCTGTCAGTTTTCTTGGGCTTCAGAATCATGGTTGACATGATAAAGAAAAATTATAATTTATATTCCATTTATCCCCTGCCCCCCTGCTCTCAATTGATTAAAGCATTTATGTGTATCAGAATACATCAGAGGGCTGGTTAGACCATGGTTAGTCCTGGTCTTGATTCTGGAGATTTGAAAGTTCAGTAAAGTTGGGAGGGTCCTGAAATCTGTATTTTTTCAAAAGCATCCCCAGTTATTTCTAATAACAATGGTGCAGGTGTCACACTTTGAGAAACACGATCTCATAGTCAGTGGTCAGGTGTTTTACTTAGATGGTCCTCTCTTCATTCAAAGCATTCTTCAATTAGAATTTCCTTTTTTTCCTCTAAGAATCTGCAGCATAGGAAGGATTTTTTTTCCCCCATGGTGGCAGAATAGTAACATCAAATTTAACCCAGTTTGAGCTAGATGGATGTTTCAAAAAAAGTATGTAAGCATGCATTTTCTTTGCATAGAAATATTATTTTTTTCCTAGAAACCTTCTTAGATTTCACGTTGTGGAGGCAAACTCATTGCTTAGAAGTACCTTTCTTCTCCGTTTCCTCCAGTCCCTGCCATGCATACTTCATGGTCAATGACATACATTATAGCCTGCAATGCTCTTTAGTTTTGAAGGCTACCAAGACACCATTCAGTCTTTTCTGGGAGGTAAAAAAAAGATCTATTCATGTGTTAAATTGTTTGGTGGTAATACATTCAGAGAGAGGAAGAAAACATATGATGACATTGCTAATTGGGTGACACAAACATTTGTGATAGCAATCAAGCACATTGTGCAGAGGAGCTAATGTGGATGGCTGTGTGGTGTGGGTGGAAGTATGTCAGCTGGCTTTTAGCCCATTGGCAAAAGGTTTGGACCATTTGTGTTGGATAACTTCATGGTGAATTTAAGAGAATTTGTTTTCCTTCATGAAGAGAATGATGCATGCAGTATTCCATATGGAATTCTTTCAGTCAGAGATAATTGCACTGCACACTGACTGACTATTTGCATTTAATTAGCAACCGTTTCTACTGAGTTTTACCTACTATACTGATTCTTCTTAGTAAATGTTTGGAAGTCTGTTTGTCTTATATAGTTACTTTTAAAAGATGTGGCCACACCTCACTACTTCTCAAAGGTTATCTAATACCCTACTCTCCCGTATGGAAACTTCTTTTCATTTACTCTGCCTCTGTTTTCTCATCTATCTGAGGCTTGCACTAAGCGGTGTGGAGTTTCCTGCCAGTACTGATGTGCACTTGCAGTTGTTTGTGTGGTAGTATGCTACATGTTTAGAACTGCCTTCATTTACAATTTAGTTTGTGTTTTGCACGGGTGCATGGGAATATGTAGCCAGGTCCTTGGACTAACCGTATCGGACTCACCTTGGACGCTGGCTAGCAGTGCAGGTTCTTTGGTTGCATGGATTGAATTCTGTCCCACCCAAATTCATTCTGTGAAGCTTTAATTGGAGATGGGACTTCCCAGGCAATTTAGGATAAATGAGGTCATAAAGTTGTGATCCTAATACAGTAAGATTGATGACCTTATAAGAAGAGGAAATGACCTCTCTTTCCCTCTCTTCTTCCCTCTCAATCTCACTCTCTACATGTGTGCACCAAGGGAAGGCCATATTAGGACAGAGTGGGAAGGCAGCCATCTGCAAGCTATAAGTCTGCAAGCTATAAAGAGAGCCCACATTAGAATCTAACCAGGCTGGCACCGTGATTTTGGACTTCCAGGTTCTAGATCTTTGATAAAATACCATGGGGAGACCAGGAAAAGCACCTGGCTCATGGCTCCTGCCATCGGACGAGCGCGGTGCGCCGGCCGCAGCGCACCGTCCGCGGTGGCCATTGGAGGGTGAACCAACGGTAAAAGGAAGACCTTTCTCTCTGTCTCTCTCTCACTGTCCACTCTGCCTGTAAAAAAAAAAAATACATTTCTGTTGTTTAAGTCTCCCAGTTTGTTTTTGCTGTGGCAAATTTTGGTACCAAGTACAGGGTTGCTGCTGTAACAAATACCTAAAACCATGGAAGCAGCTTTGGGTCTGGGTTACAGGCAGAGGCCTTAAGAGTTTTGGGGGGTATGCTAGAGAAATAGATATTAAGGGTTCTTCTGTGGAAGCTAGAGGAGAGCTGGAGAAATAGCCTCCATCCTGTTAAAGGATACACAAGTAATCCTAAGCAGATCTTGGTAGAGATAAGGAAGTTAGAGACCATTCTTGGAAGGTATCAGATAGTAAGGAGGAATAAGTTACTGGAAACTGGAAACATGATTCTTATAATAAAGTGACAAAAACACCAGGCTGACCTATGTCCTAGTGTTTTCTGGAAGGTAGAACTTCCAGGTGATCTGCCACAGAATTGATAAATGAATCGTTATAAATACATTAATGCATTTTTTCATATGATGACTTTTCAGGTAAATTACTTATGTTTTAATAGAGAGCTTTCTGGAGGCAAAGCCCCCGAACACCAAGGAGTTACTCTACTGACATACTTCAAGGTATTTCCTCTGCAAATTCAGCATCATTCTCATTGGACTTAAGTCAAGTAAAAATCCAACTTGGAGTTGGATGACTCGGAGTTTTCTCATTGCCTTTGCAGATATTCAGATCTAAAGTAAAGCCCAACCAGAAGAGAACAGTTGTCTTACAGCAGAGCTTACCAAGTTATACTGTTAATATTGTGGGACAGAAAGCTCTTTGTTGTAGGTGACTGTCCTGTACATTAGCAGCATCCCTGACATCTACCTGCTGTATCCACCCGCTGCATACCAAACATCGCGATTGGGTCGAATCTTCCCAGTTGTGACAACTAAAATACCTACAGATATTCCCTGAGGGCCCCGAGGTAGGAATACTCCTCATTTTTTGCCACCCTTCTCCCCAAATTGAAAACTACTACCTTAAGAGAAATGAAGTTTGGGGTTTTAATTATTGTACTGGACAGTATAGGGGAAAACTTCAGAAAGTTCATGGAAAACTGGAATTGAAAGATAAGCTTCCTTTCTTTTTTTTTTTAAACATTAATTTATTTATTTGAAAGAGTTTCACAGAGAGGCAGAGAGAGAAAGAGAGAAAGAGAGAGAGAGAGAGGTCTTCCATCCACTGGTTCACTTCCCAGATGGCCACAATGGCCAGAGCTGCACTGATCGGAAGCCAGGAACCAGGAGCTTCTTCCGGATCTCCACATGGGTGCAGGGGCACTGCTTTCCCAGGCCATAGCAGAGAGCTGGATGGGAAGTGGAGCAGCCGGGACTTGAACTGGCGCCAATATGGGATACTGGCACTGCAAGCAGGGGCTTTACCCACTAAGCCACAGCACCATTCCCAGTAAGCTTATTTTCATGCAAAAAGATTTTGAAATCCACACATAGATTTTCTATGAATTGTTTGAAGACCTCTTGTATTCAAATTATTGAACTTTTTTTTTTTTTTTGGTGACTCAAGAAAATAGGAGATATATGGGACCTGCCAAAGTTTCATAAAGTAATAAGGAAGCAAAAGTTTAAAAATACCTATGCAAAATAATAGTTTGTGTTTGTGAGTGTATTTTCTCTAGTCATCTTTTTGTAAGAAATTCCTGTACTCATTTCCTTATGTATAGCATAAATACATGAATATATATTCTAGTTTGCCACAGGCAGTTCCTCCCAGATGAACTGTGAACACAGCCCCGTGTAGTTCTCAGAAGCATCCCACTTAAGAGGGTGAATTACATGGTTACTCAACTACCCATTTTCTCAAGTACACTAACAAGCTTCAGGAGGACAGCAACTTTTTGCATGTGCACTGATGTATCCTCACTGTATTATCATCTAGTGATTGATCAGTAAATATTTGTTGAACAAATAAACAAAAATAAAACTCAATTATGGTATATAACCAACAGAATTGGCTTGGCCCTTAAGAAAACAATCCAATGCCTTATACACAGGGAGTTTCTCTTTCTGAAGCAAGGTGCAGTTTGGAGGTCTTTTCTAGGAACACTGGGCCTGGCCCACACTTTGGCCAGAGCATATTACCTAGACTCCATAAGTAGAGGGGATTTGTTATTAACATAGTTGGATGTATTTTACTGTCTCTGCTCTACAAACTTAGTTTCATTTTGGAAAAGACAAGTATTATTCATACTTTATCCAACATTGTTAGGAGTGTCTTAGTTTTTCCTTGATACAACTGAAATATCTGAGAGGAACTCTTTAGGAAGGAACAAGTTGTATTTTATCCTACAATTTTGCAGATGCACAGTCCAAGATTGAGTGGCCTGATTGGTCTTGCATTGGATGAGAATGTTGGATGGTAGAACACATGTGTGGTAAGGATCACACACTGGGAGAAGAGAGAGAGAGAAAGGGCACGCAGTTGGGCTTAACTCTGCTTTTATAACCATCCTATCGAAAACTATCTTCCCGGGGCACAGCCCAATGATCTAAAGATAAACCCACATCCAAGACACCATAATTGGATCAGGCTTCCACCTTTAATCCATAAACAATTAACATTAATCCCTTAGTTGTTAAAATAAGACTTCGTGGTTTAAATGTCTGCACGAGTTGGTGAACCAAATCCTGTTCAAAACTTAACAGTGGGGGTAGAGTCATAATATTTTTTTCTAATCAGAAATCAGTGGGTATAGGAATTAGGTAGTGCTGTATACATTCAAGAATGAAGTGCCAGGACAGGTGTTTGGCACTGTGGTTAAAAGGCTGCTTAGAAAATCAGGGTGCCTGTGTACAAGTCCTGGCTTCACTTCTCTCATGATTCCATCTTCTTCCTAGTGTGTACCCTGGAAAGCAGCAACGGATGGCTCAAGTAGTGGGGCCCCTTTGACTCACATGAGAGACCTGGGTGGAATTCCTGGATTCTGGATTTGGTCTTGTGTAGTCCCAGTGGTTCTGGTAATTTGGGGAGTGAATCAGTGAATGGGTGGGAGATTCTCTCTCTCTCTCGCTCGCTCGCTCGCTCGCTCGCTCTGTGTCCTCCTGCTCCTCAATTCCTTCCTTTCTTTTAAATAACAAAGAAAGATATTTTAAAAATCATCTCTGAGTAAAAGAATTCAGTGCCATCTTAATGTAGTGTCTTAAAAGCCTGTCCTAGGTTAACATTGCTGTTCCCTCATTCTTCTTTATTTTGTCTCTTATCACCACAGAGCATGCACTGGTACGCATGCAACCCCATACATACCCAAAATAATTGGCAGAATTTGCCTTACCTTGTCATTTTCAAGTTCATCTGAAATTTGAAGTTACTTGCAATTTTGAAGTTACTTGCTGAAGAAATCAAGACCTGTTCTTCCTTTAGGAGCCGATCAGAGGCAAAGTGTACAAAACTGGTAGAATCCACCACAAATTGGTCTTTGTTAATAACAAGATGGCATGCTTTGGATGCCCTCATCATATTTGTGAGGGAATTTTAAAATTGTAAAATTGTGGAAAGTATAAATCTCTGTTAAGATACCTTAACACCATTGGAATTGTTGATGTGTCTTTCCAAAAATAATGGCAAACTTCTGGAAATATTCATAATTCAAGTAGGTTAAGAATGCAATAATGTTGTTTACCTGCTTTGGCTTGGAGTTTTTATGTGATTAATTTCTCATGACTCTGTGGCTTGGGAATCAGATATTATTAGCCCCATTATATAAGTATAAACTGCATCTGAGAGCTTAGGGTTTGTTTTTTTGTTTATAAAGCTTTTATTTAAAGAATATAAATTTCCAAAGTACAGCTTATGGATTACAATGGCTCCCCCCCCCATAACTTCCCTCCCACCCTCAACCCTCCCCTTTCCTGCTCCCTCTCCCCTTCCGTTCACATCAAGATTCCTTTTCAATTCTCTTTATATACAGAAGATCAATTTAGTACATATTACGTAAAAATTTCAACAGTTTGCCCTCACATAGAGACACAAAGTGAAAATACTGTTGGAGTACTAGTTATAGTATTAATTCATAATGTACAGTAGCACATTAAGGACAGAGATCCTACATGATCTTTTTAAAAAAATTGATTAATTTTCTATGCAATTTCAAATTTAACACCAAGTTTTTTTAATCATTTGCAATTATCTTTATATACAGAAGATTGATTCAGTATATACTAAGTAAAGATTTCATCAGTTTGCACCCACACAAAAACACAAAGTGTAAAAATACTGTTTCAGTACTAGTTATAGCATTACTTCACATTGGACAACACACTAAGGACAGATCCCACATGAGACGTAAGTACACAGTGACTCCTGATGTTGATTTAACAATTTGACACTCTTGTTTATGGCGTCAGTAATCTCCCTAGGTTCTAGTCATGAGTTGCCGAGGCTATGGAAGCCTTTAGGGTTCGCCGACTTCGATCTTATTCAGACAGGGTCATAGTCAAAGTGGAAGTTCTCTCCTCCCTTCAGAGAAAGGTACCTCCTTCTTGGATGGCCCCGTTCTTTCCACTGGGATCTCGGATCTGGCTCAAGAGCCTATGAGAATATTTTAGGCATGGAAAGCCAAGACACTCTGGAAAAAAAAGAAGACCTATGTGAAAGATCTCTGCGAGAGTTTAGGGTTTTAACACAGGTCTTCTTGACCTTGAGCCATTGAATGTTCCAGTGTTCAGTAGACTTATCCAGACTTTCAAATGTCCTTTCTGACCATGGTTTAATAGCTTTATTGAAGTATCATTCACTCATTTAAAGTGTGCAAATCAGTATATTCAGAGTTGTGCAAATGTCACCACCATCAGTTTTAGAACTTTTTTCATCACCTCGAAAGGAAATGTTACACCCTTTAGCTGCTCTCCTCCTCCATCCCTGTCAGCTCAAGGCAACCACAAAACTACTTTTTATCACTAAAAATTTGTCTGTGACAGACATTCATATAAATGGGTTCATACAACATGTGGCTGGCTTTTTTTTAAACTTGGCATGATATCTTCCTTCCATGTTGTAGCATGTATCAGCGCTTCATTTATTTAATATTTAGTTATGCTGAAACATCACATTTTACTTATCTATTCATAAGTTGTTAGACATTTGAGTTATATCTACTTTTGGGCTTTTATGTACAATGTTGCCATGAATATTCAAGTTTTTATGTAAGCATACATTTTCTACCAGGAGCAGAATAGCTGGGCTACATGATAGCTCTGTATTTAACCCTTTCATTCTAGGCCAAACATCTGCTCCTGAGTGATATTCTTTCACGTAGCACCCTCTTTGGCCCTGTGCTCTTATATTTATATTATCCTCTGTGTGCTATCCAAATCCAGGGATCAGACTACCAATCAAATGCATATCACTTACCCAGCCTGCTTGTCTTGGGCTCTAAATCTCTATACCCAAATGTTTGATGCCAGATAGGTCTTTTTGAATATCTCACAGGGACTTCTAAGTCAGTTTTTATTCCCCTCCGTTCCAATATGCTCCTTTGCCAAACTGGATGAATGGCATATCCTAATACAAAATTCTGTAGCCATATGAGGCTTGCTTCTCTTATACAATCCATCACCAAATCTTATTGATTTAGTCTCCTAAAGATACCATGAATCTGTCCCTTCTTCTCCGCTTTCATTGGTAGTACCTTAGTTTAAGCTCTCAGTTTGTAGGTCATCCTTTTCCACCTCCATCTATTCTTTCTTTGCCTGCCAGAAAGGTTGCTCTGAAGCACAAATGTAGATGTGCACCTTTCACAATCTGACCCTAACAGTCTATGGTGCTTCTTCAACTTTCCATCCTGTGTCCAGACACACCAGAACCCATCAGAATCTTCTGATGGTCTGAGGGTATTTTAACCTTCAGGTCTTCACATCAGTTACTTCTGCCTAAATTGTCTTGTCCTTCAGCAATTTTGTGGTCTGGCTAAATTCTACTACATTTCTTTCTGTGGCTAACATTAAACACATTGAAACACAATGGTATTTTAGCTCTTTACGGTATATTGAGCCTTTAGGAAGCATTTCTGGTAGTCTCGGGTTGATATGGTTGGATTCTTTAAGTATCTCATACTTTCTTTCACCGTAAATATTATTGGGCTACAGTTTAAGAGGTCCTTTACTAATCAGACTTTTTCAATTCACTGTTAGTTCCTTTGTTGTGTGTTTTAAAGTTTTTATTTATTTGAAAGGCAGAATTACAAAGAGAGAGGGAAAGAGAAAGAGTTTCCATTCGCTGGTTCACTCCCCAAATGGCCACAGCAGCAAGGGCTGGGCCAGGCTGAAGCCAGGAGCTTCTTCTGGGTCTCTCATGTGGGTGCAGGGTCCCAGCAGCAGGACCAGCTTCTGCTGCTTTCTAGACAGATTCACAGGGAACTAGATCAGAAGTGGAGCAGCAAGGACAAACTAACACCCAGTTTGGCCCCTCATAGACTTTATCTGCTTTATCTTGGTCATTTCAGAACTCCACTCACTGATAGGCACTGAATAACATATTGAATGAATGCATGAATTCAGTACATCACAAATATTCTAAGAACTCTCAGATCTTCTGTTTCGGATTCTCTGTGTTTCATCTGACCCAACTTCTTCCATGCCTAGAGCTAGCAACAGTATTAACTGCTTGATATGCAACACTGGTGGTCCTCTTATTTCAATGGCCTTTTCTTACACCTGCTTTCCTGCCAGCTGCTAGCTTGCTTGCTTTCTGGTTATTCTTGCTATTTCGCCTCAGAGTTGGCAGGAATGGCTGCTTAGACTGATCTCCAAAGGCCACTGGATTTGAACTCCCTCTATGGCTTATGAGGGATCTCTGTGTGCCTACTCTTCATGCTGGGACCTTATTATTCCATTTAGCCCTGCAGGTGATTCTCTTTGCAAATGGATATAATGGGAAATGAAACATTTGCCTCTATAATAGCTATTGCTTAATCACCAAAGGAAAGTACAAGTAGTTTTACCAGCTTTCTCTAAGTTTCTTCTGACTCTGCCTTTAAACAGTTGAATTTACTAGTTAGTCTTTTTTAAAGGAACGGAGTTGGGTGATATGGTAATTCTACCCCTGCACACCTCTTTCCCACACATAGTTCTGGAATCACTTCTTTAAATGTCTGCTTCAGTTGTAAGAAAAATAGCTTTTATTTTAGTATCCCTGGGGGGCTTCTGAGTCCTCTCATTCAAATGAATATATTTGCAGTTTAGAGGAAGAATTAATAGGCTTGTCCTTTTCAGCATTGAATGGGAGAGTGAATGCATTTTAGGCAAAAGAGGTTGCTCCTTGTACCCACAAAATGTGAAATGCTGTATGAAAATATAGCCAGCCTCTTATTTCAAAAGTGTGTTACTAGTCTCTTAATCAATACAGTTTCTTGATGCTTTTTTTATTTGAATGAAGGACTACAGAAAAGTGCAAGAAAAAATTTTACCTTTTAAATATTTCATACAAGTTCTGAATGGACAAAGTAAATGAGTATCTTCATGATTGTTTAAGTTTGTTTTTATCATCAAAAGGCTGAATTTCCTGTGCTTTTTTTTTTAATCTCTGTAGAGTTTATGGTTTAAAGACATTTGTAAAGATTTCAGACACCAGATGGAAATCTATTTCGTAAGGCAAAGAGACATGAGTGTAGTGTAAGGATTGGAAACAGTTGCAACAAAGAATTGTTTTTAGTTTCAAATACAGTATTTTGAAGAAATATGAATAGACTATCAAACCTTCCAGTCTCTCAGATATTGCCAATAAGGTCAAATCTGGAGGAAATGAAAGCAAAACATAGAAACTGGTAAGTTTCCTAATGAGATATTGTTTATTCCAGGAGATAAATGAGATTCACAGATGGATATAAAAGACATGTGCATTAAGTGTAATGTGCTGAGTGACTAGTTTATAACTCACTTCAGAGGTTTCCTTTGCAACTTCTGAAGTCATTTTCAATTCTGAAAATTTCCAAATATAGTTTTAGAATTGTTTCTTTCCTTATTAGTAAATAAATTTCTTGAGATTACCACTCAGCCCCCCCCCTTTTTTTTTTGACAAGCAGAGTTAGACAGTGAGAGAGAGAGAGAGAAAGGTCGTCTTTCTGTTGGTTCATCCCCCAAGTGGCCGCTACAGCCAGTGCGCTGCGCGGATCCAAAGCCAGGAGCAAGGTGCTTCCTCCTGGTCTCCCATGCCGGTGCAGAGCCCAAGCACTTGGGCCATCTTCCACTGCCTTCCAAGGCCACAGCAGAGAGCTGGACTGGAAGAGGAGCAACCCGGACAGAACCAGCACCCCAACTGGGACTAGAACCATGGGGTGCCGGCGCCGCAGGTGGAGGATTAGCCAAGTGAGCCGTGGTGCTGGCCTCAGGCACTTGTAAGTTTAGGAAAACCAAAAAGATATTTCTAAGTCTGTTTTTTTTTTAAATTAAGCAATACTCTTAATTACCATTCTCTGCTTGAAAAAGAGAACAGGAGAAATCAGGATTCACTAGCACAGGTGTATTGTGTAGACTTGTAAACCACCCTTTTGGGGTTATCCTGGTTTGAAAACAATAGGCAATGCAACAAACAACAAGCACAGCACAAAACAAAGGCGGCTGGTAGGGGCTTCCTCAGGTGCACCTGCTCGTGGTTGTCTAATGGGAATAAGAGAATTCAAATGGAGATAGAGACAGAGTCAACACAGCCTTGTATTGAGTAATGTGCATACAGAACCCACTGGGAAGGATGTTTTATGAGGAAGCAGTATTTTGATGGAATACATCCTGTGAATTGTATGCTTGACTATATAAAAAGAGATAAACTGAAAAGCCAAGTCATTTTCTAAGTTAAGAGCAAAGACATTGAAATGACACATTTTTTTGTTTGCACTGGAGTCTGAGTTCTGAGGCAAGACTTCAGAGAATTGGGTTAAGAGCTTTTCAAGAATGTTGACAATGGCAAGATATAGATGTCTTGTTTACCTTCTGAGTAGGCTTCCTCTCTTTTTATATCATTATTGGATACTGTTTTCCACCTGTTGTAACATAATGAAAATGGCTCTGAGCCTTTCAGTCCTTAATACCAATCACACAAGATTGGTTTAGGAATACCCACTAAGATTAAGCAACAACACTATTAATAAAAATAGCAGCAGTAGCAGCAGTAGCAGCAGTAGCAACAACCCTGGCTCTTATTGCTGATGGTGATGAATGAGTTGAGTATCTGATGTGTGAGAAGTGTACTATGGAACCTGAGGGATGTTAACACTGACTCCAGTGCCCTCTGCTCTTCTGCACTGCCCCTGCCCCACCAACTCTCAGCCAATGTTTCACAGCAATCTGAAGTCTCATATTCCCAACATGTGTATTTGTATTGATTTATTTGTTAATTTACTTAAGAAACCCTTAAATCAAGGTTAGTAAGAACAGCTAAACATCAGGTTCTCTTAAGCACTTTATAGGGCCAGGGCACCTTTATTCTGCAAGAATCATGAGGAATCTATAACATCATTTGTATGCCATACAAAATGATCAACTTAAAGATTATCCTGCTATCGATTTATTGAATTTCGAGTCCCATCTGTTGTTGCCTTCTCATGGCCAGGCCAAATGATTTAATGGGATGGATGTGGCTCAGAAGCTATATGTTTCCCATCCTGCGACTTGAGAGCATTATCTGGTATAAAGATGAGAAAGCATCACTTTCCCAAGGCCAAATTCAGGACCTGATCATAGAATCTGCATCCTAAGCTGCTAAGGGATAGATGTCCGCTTCTGCAAGTGAAGAATTATACATACAGCCCATATTGTTTAAAAAAAGATTTACTTATTTGGAAGGGGGGTGGAGAGAGAATGAGCACACTTCTGCCCACTGGTTCACTCCCAAAATGGCCACAACAGCCACAGCTGGACCAGGCTGAAGCCAGAAGACTGGAACTCCATCCAGATCTCTCACATGGATGGCAGAGACCCAAGCACTGGGGCCAACTTCTGCAGCTTTCCCAGGCACATTAGCAGTGTGCTGGATAGGAAGTGAACAGCTAGAATTCCAGTTGTTGCATATGTGGGATTTTAGCATCACTGGCAGTGACTTAACCCACTGGGCCACAACACAAGCCCCTGGACAGCCCACATTTTAAACATGAAAGTACTATAGTGAAGATAAACAAAGTATTGATAGCTATGAATACTTTAACTCCAAATACTGTAGAGGTCCTATAAAGAGCTGACTGGCTTTTGCAGAGAGAAACTGGCATCTTCCTCATTTAGTGAAGGTGTGAGAGTGAGTTCAGTGTCTGTTGTAGAATATTGACCTATTCTGGTCAACTGAATCCATTGTTGATTTTTATGTCCTTTGTTTTATTCTGTTGTTCCTCCTCTTCTTCCTGTCCCTCCTCCATTTCCTTCCTCATCATCCCTCTCCTTCTATACAATGTAGTGTTAGGATTATTACATTCCATGCAGCAATGTAAGATTTTACTTTTTTGTTTATTTAATGCAGAGTATATAAACTCCCATATTGAACATCCTCAATGAGATGTAGCCTTCCGGCTGATTGCCTATGAGTTAATTTCCAATCCATGTTTGTATGTGGGTTTGTGTTAGCCCACATAGTGTTGTATTTATGTTTTTAATTGAGTTAGTGACTGTATCAGCCAGGATAAGTGTTTTACACCAATAACACCAACACCCACACACACTCACACATCTCAGCAGTTTACAGTAACAAAGTTTTCTCTCTCACTCCTGACACATATATACTAGGAAAACAGTTGCACTGTTTTCTTTACTTTGAACCTGCTTTGAAACAGCCATTATGTGCATTATCAGTAGTCACAGCAGAGAAAACAGCTTTGGGATACCTACACTCACAATTAAAATCCAGACTAGAAAGTGGTGGCTAGAACATGTCAAATGGCTCCATTCAGCCTCCCAAGGTTTAAACAGGGGAACCCAGCACATGCACAGAATGCAGAGAGCCCAGAGTTGCACATATTTGGAAGTCAGAAAAATTTGCAGAAAGATGAAAAGTTGTGTATGAAAACCAGAGGGTGTGACAGGGTTGCTCCTCAGTACTTGCTAGGTAACGGTTGGAGCTGAATAGTTGTCCCCTTTGTATAAACTGTGTGTTAAATCTCCACTTACCTTCTAGTTTCCTTCTAGTCCCATTCGCATATCGATAGTGTTTGCACTGCTGTTTTTTAAACAGAAGATTAAATGGGAAGTATTTGTAACCTTGTCTATTAAAAGTAGAAAGATAAAAGATAAGGCTGTGAGGGGCTGGCGCTGTGGCATAGTGGCTAAAAGCTGCCACCTATAATGTTGGCATCCCATATGGGTGCCAGTTCAAGTCCTTGCAGCTCCACTTCCCATCCAGCTCTCTGCTATGGCCTGGGAAAGCAGTGGATCCCTGCACTCACTTGGGAAACCTGGAGGAAGCTCCTGGCTCCTGGTTTTGGATCGGCTCAGCTCTGGCTGCTCCTTTTGGAGAGTGAATCAGCGGATGGAAGACCTTTCTCTCTCTGCCTCTGCATCTCTGTAACTCTGACTTTCAAGTAAATAAGTAAAATCTTTTAAAAAAAGATAAAGCTATGAAACAAAGAAACTAACTCAAGTTTCAAGAAGAATGGATTAATATTTTTTGAGGAAGTAGAAATATTTCTGCTTTATATTTATATATACATACTATATATATATATATATATATATAGAGAGAGAGAGAGAGAGAGAGAGAGAGAATTTTTAAAAATTTGACAGGCAGAGCAACAGAGAGAGCAAAATGAGAGAGCAAGAGAGAGCTTGCATATACTAGTTCACTCCCTAAATGCTCACAATAGCAAAAGTTGGACCAGGCCAAAGCCAGGAGCATGGAACCCTGGTCTCCCATGTGGGTGGCAGGGAGTCAACTACTCCAGCCATTACCTGCTGTCTCCCAGCTGGTTTAGAAGCAAAGAGGGACTGAAACCCAGGCACTCCCATATCCTGGGCGCCCAAATGATGTCTTTACTTCTCTGCTGAATGCTTACCTGGTCAATATTATTTCTTCTTGGGGGAAAAGGTATGTGTCAGTCCCTTGATGACATTTAAATTATGTATCGCTGGTCTCAATAAATCTAAGAATGGGATACATGTGGATTATTTAATTTTTCTTAAACATTTTGTTAACAATTTCACTTGGAGCTTAGTTTTAAAAATATTATTCAGGGTATGTGAAATGTTAAAAATAGCTGTCATCTTATAGTTCAACTTTGAAGAAGATATTGACCCAGGTAGAATCTGAGATAAGATTTACCTGCATGATGTCTTTTCTCTTTCACTGTTTCAATGTTCTTGGGAATCTTATTTTCTCTTGATAATAATGATAGTTTAACTTAGTATATTTAAAGATGGAATTTAATTGCCATATAAAACAATTATTAATGTAAATGGGCTTACTGTGAATTTTGTTGGTCAGCCTAATCTTAAAGTCAGTACTAATCATTTTAGGAATTTTCCAATGTATGTTTGAAACTAGTTTTAAAGGTGGCACAGGCACTGTGGTACACTGGGTTAAGCTACTGCTTGGGATGTTGCATTTCATATTGGAGCATCTAGTTCAAGTCTTGGCTACTCAGCTTCTGATTCAGCTTTCTGCTAATGTGAATCTTGAGAGGAGGCAGTTGAGTCGATGCTACCCATGTGAGAGACCCAGATTGAGTTTTGGGCTCCCAGCTTTGGCCTGGCCCAATTCCTCCTGTTGCAGGTGTTTGGGACCGAATTTGCAGATGGACGATCTCTCCTGGTCTCTCTTCCTCTCTGCTTCTCTGTCTTTCAAATAAAAATAAATAAGGAAGTAACCATTAAGATGATAAGATTTTCCAAGTAGCACTAGATACTACTGAAGTAAAATCATGACAGAATTGTGTTTATCATTCATATCAAGAGATAATCTATTTTAAATGATCCATGTTCCAGGAATTTATAATACATAGTCTAGAAGTTGGTATTTCACTTATATCTACTGTGAGAAGACTTCTGCATAGTGCAGAGAATATTTTTTTAAACTTTTACTATTAAATTGGGATGAAATATGGCTATTTTACCCTGAATATGAAGTGTCACACTTTAAAGTACATTAAAATTTAGATGGCTCAATACATATTGCCAAATCATATGAATAGCCACAGATAGCTGAGTGAATAATGTTGAGGAATGACAACTCAATGTGTTATTCCTTTAAAATGAAAACTGTAAAAACTCCCTCTGCCTACTCTACTTTTAGAAGTTAATATAAGTTCAATCTAATTTCATATTTCAATTGTACCCGAATTTAAAATGCCAGGTCTCATCCATCTCTTACAGTAACTCTAACTATTTCCCAAAATATTTTCTAAAGAACATATAAAAGTCTATTGGGGGAAAAGCAACTTACAGTAGATTGTGTCTTGTGTGAGTTAATCAAAGTATAGACAATTAAAAAGAGACACTTTTAAAACAAGGGTATATACAGTTCATTGTGAAATATGGTAGGCCCCAGTTTATGATTAGAGATGAAATCACAGCATATACAGGGGGATACCACTATCTGTAGCTTCTGTTAGGGAGAGGTTTTGGGGGTAGTGAACTCTTTAAGATTCTGAACCGATACCTTACTTAGCAGATTTGCATACTAAGGTGGTCAGTTTGATCAAAAGATAATCCCTAAACAATTATTTGTTTCATATTGGTTTTTTTCTTGTTTATTATCATTCTCAATATCCTTTTTTTTGCTCAATACTTTTCTTCAATTTTTAATTTTCCAACTCAATTTTAATCTACTTATTTTTCTTGTCATACACTTGTATTTTCTTATCAGTTTCAACATGCACACTATTTCTTGATAAAAATTAGTGCACTGCTTATTTCAGTATTGAAGACACTAGTCAAGAATTTTTTTTCATCTTTGCCTTTACATTTTTTCCTTGCTTTTTCTCTGAGACCCTTGAACTTTACTACACACAACTATCTAATATCCAGCACAACAGTGTTGTCATTTTTCTCCCAAGGACTCAGTGATTTCCTTAGCCAACTCTTTCCTCCACTGAGTCAGAATGATGTTAAATGGTACTTCTCACTGCTTTTTCAACCTCCTGAGAGATTCAGTTGTCAGGAAAATAAAGCATTTATCAGAGCCTTTACTCTTGGAAGGATGAGAATCTCCAACTAATAGAAAGCTCTCTTTACTTGGCATCACCCCTGAGTTCATTTTCTCTTCCTTATAAAAAAATCAATATTTATGCAAACTCCTCTTTTTCTATCCGTGAACTGTCTGTAGCCTCCTGGTAGGGTGTAATGTTTCTTAAATAGTTGCTCAACAAATTTTCATGCAATAATACAATCAGTGATGGCTTTCAGCCCAACTTTTCTGTATATTAAGACCTTTTCAGTTCCTCTCTTTATTTTTACACATATGCTTTCTCCATGCTTCCCACTAGTTGCAAGTTTCAGTGAGTGTCTTCTGTACCTCACAGCATTTTGTACAAGGTGATCCACTTTGTTTTGCTGTATTGACTCATTAATTCTAACCAATGTGTTAAAGAAACTGATGAGAAATAATAACTGTGTTGTTTTTACCTACATTTTGTTGATTACTCATTTTTTAAAAATATTTACTTATTTATTTATTTGAGAGGTAGAGTTGTAGACAGTGAGAATGAGAGACAGAGAGAATAAATGTCTTCCTTCTGTTGGTTTACTCCCCAAATGGCCAATAGCTGGAGCTACACCCATCCGAAGCCAGGAGCCCAGAGCTTCTTCCGGGTCTCCTATGTGGGTTTAGGGGCCAAAAGACTTGGGCCATCTTCCACTGCTATCCCAGGCCACAGCAGGGAGCTGGATTAGAAGAGGAGCAGCTGGGACTAGAACGAGTGCCCATATGGGATGCTAGTGCCGCAGGTGGAGGATTAAACTACTGCACCAGCCCCAATTACTCATATGTATTAATTTTAATTCTCTTTTTTGAAGTTTTTGGTATTGTATCTGACAACCTTTGAAGTTAGTTGTTGTGGAGCATGAATGAATTCCTTGCCCAAGTTATTCTTTATAGGCTATGAGTGATGACCTTCTTAACACCCAGTTGTACAGTTTTATTTGAGCATTTTATCACCCCTTGTCTACATTTAAAGTATCCTCCTAAATGTCTATTTTTTATCTCAACATCTTTGAATATTAAGTTGCTTTTACTATAAGAAGACATTAGGATTACCATAAGAATGCACATATTTAAAGGAAGCATCCTGTATATAAAAGTGTCAGTGTACGTGCAGAAGCAGTTAAAACATGTGTGTTGTGGATTTGAACAAAGACCTTTCACCTTAGACTCAGGATTATCTGATTATTAAAACACACTCACATTTCAGATCTTCAGTTCTTTCATAATGTCATGACCTTTTACTGAAAGAAGAGATGCAAATACCACTCGTCCTCACAAATACTTAAGTTGTTAGAGGGGCGTGTAAGATTTCGTTAGGCTTTTCCAACTATTCTCAGAGGATGAGCTGAATTAATGAACATCTGATGGGTTTGATTCATTTGGGCAGGAAGAGAGCAAACTTCTCCATTACCTGTTAAATATACAACTATATCAATATATGTTGCCATCTCTGAATTTAACAGCAATTTATTAAATCATCACCCAGAATTCTGTTCATCAACTAGTATTAACATTTTGTGGCAGATACAGTGCTGAGGCTTAATCAGAAAGATCAGCGGCCACCTTTGAAGAAGGCCAGAATCTTATACCCATCATGTAACTTCAGCACTCCAAGGTGAGAGAGGGCTGGTTTTCCACCTTGGCTACACAGAAAGAGCTTTCTAGAAAATACTCCTACCTGGGATCCATTCTGAAGGATTCGGATACTGAATTTCGGACTGATGGTTTCAAAGCTTCCCAGGTGATGTTACTGTGCAATTAATTTCAAGAACTGCTGATGTGGTACATACAAATCACCTGGGGGTCTTGGCGATTCCTCTTCAGGGAGGCTTTGAGTGGGCGCCTGCCTTCCCAGGGAGCTCCCGGGAGAAGCTGATGCTGCTAGCTCATGGTCTACAGCGTGGTAGTAAGTGTGTTCTTTTCTTCCTTTATCATAATCTAGAAATCGTCACAACTTGAGGCTTGTTTTATTTTATTTAAATTAAAAATTAGTTGAGAGGCAAAGTTATACATATTTATGGGCTACCCTGTAATATTTCAACCATGTATATATTTTGTAGTGTTCAAATCAGAGAAAGCATATCTCAAGCATTTGTCATTTCACTATGGTGAAAACATTGAAGATCCTTCATTTGGTTTCTTAAAGAAATATACAGTGCATTGTCTTTATCTATATTCACCCTACTATGCAATAGGAGCTCGGACATCCTACTGCCAACTGTAATCTAGTATCTGACATCAGCCTTTCCCCTTCCCTGTCTGCCTCCTACTCTCCAATTCCTGGAGTCTTTTTCTTTCCTGTTTTTCTAGTGGGTTTTTGCTTGTGAGCTTTTTTCCAAGGACTTGTTTCTTTCTAATAAACCAGGGCATTAGAAAGGCATTTCTTGACCTTGTGCCTCCCTTTCTATCAGGAAGGCCAACTTGCATTTATGGGACGAATAATGCGTGAATGCCTTAGGCAGGGAGACAAATATAACTCTGGTCACTGGAAGGCTTCCTTCCGTAGCCCTGTCTCCCTGGTCTTGGGTTGAGAAACTGCTTTTTATAGCTCCCCTGAGAGTCTTTCTTGGCTCACTTCTGGGGCAAACTGTGTCCAAGTGATCCCGTCAATCATCTCTCCCTGTGGCTAACCTTGGCTTAATTGCTTGCTGTTGATAATTTACTCTAATTTGCCTCAGCTTTCTTGAACTTTGAATGCAATATTCCAATATTCAATATTGTCTTAAAACTCATAGTCTTTCCTGTCTCTTTTTCACTGATTTACCAAGAGACTGTCAGATCCCAGAACTGTGTTCAATGGCGTTTCTCATATTTTGTGATGTGCAATCATTGGGCTGCTTGTTACTACTGATGATTCTGACCTGGTGACCTGGCATTGGACTCTGTGACCTTCTGCTTAGTAACTGTGCCACTAGGGTAGCTCCAGCTTTGGAGTAACAATAATTTTTTGTGTGTTATTTAAAAAAATTTTTGACTATATATAACCTGTGTAACTTTATGGGGTACAGTGCAGTACTTCAACAGATGCATATGCTGTAAGTTAATCAAATCAGGTAGTCGGCCTGCCCTCCCCCTGCCATTCTTCATTGTTTGGAGTCAGCCTTTCTCTTCCATGGATCTTTATTGAGGATGTAGTACAGGATTGTGACACTTCTGTCTGCCTTGATGCTCTGTTTTTTTTTTTTTTAAAGAAATTGAGCCTTTGCTTTTTTTTAAAAAATAAAAATGCCTTTTAAAATGTTCTATTTTAACATAGTATTTTATTTATTATATTTGAGATACCATATTTTTAATTTACAATATAGTCAGAGGCTTAATGTTCCACTAAATAGTTCAACAAATAAAAATAAGAAAAAGAAAAGCAGAAAGCAGGCAAGGACTATAAACAATAATCATTTGGAAAATAATCATTTGTTCAATTTCACTCCTATAAAGTAAATATTTTTCTTTTTAATCTAACATTTGTATTATATTATAGCGAAAGTTTTAATGTGCATTAAATAAAGAGTTTCACAAGTAAAAACACCATTGGAATATAAGCAAGGGCAATACACATTAATTAATTGAAAGATATCAATTTCACTCATATGCAGTAAATTTTAAAATAATCACACATCATTAGAACTGTATTAGTATATCATTCTTAACAATTTGTTTGACAGATACAAAATAGAGGTTGACAAAACTGTATTTCCAGCAATACTGTTACACACAGGCATTTCTGTTTTTGCTTTTGTTATTAGATTTAAAAAAATTAGCTCCCGTATAGAAGGGAGAACATGCAATGTTTGTTTTTTCTGTGCCCTGCTTAAAAACTGTTAGTTATTGATTTATTGTCATTTTATTTGACAGACAGAGAGACAGAGCAAAGCAGAGAAATAGCGACAGAGATAGACAGAGACAGAAAGAGTGTGTGAATTCACAAGTTCACTCTGCAAATCCCCAAAACAGCCGGTGCTAGGTCATGCTGAAGCTAGGAACATGGTACTCAACTTGGATCTCCCACATGGATGTTAGGGTTCCACGTAATTCAGCCACGCCCACTGCTTCCTGGAGTGCATGATAGTAGAAGCTGGAATCAGGAGCAGAGCCAGGACTTGAACCCTGGCACTCCAGTATGGGCTCTGTACCAAATGTCTGCCCCCGGAAACATTGTTTTTCACCTGCCTTCTCAAATTTTCATTAATTTTTGAATCAACTGAGGATCTTGTTACATGTAGAGTCTGGTTTAGCAGATCTGGATTGGGACTTCATAATGAGCCTGGGAGCCACATGCCTCTGAGTAGAAGGCTTTAGATCATATACTTGTCATTAACACCACACGATCAGACTTGTAAGTCTATACCACCTGTGGTCTAATATAATGCAATTTTAGTCTTATCCTTATGGGTAAAGCATAAGCTTCTGAGGGGCAAAGATGGAATCACAGATATCAAACATGGAAGGGATCTTCTAAATAACTGATCAAGGGCTCTTTTACCCAAGCTCAACCCATGTCCTTAAACCTTCAGCTCCGCCTTTTTATCTTTGTAGAAAAAAATAACTTTAAACATCTTTTCAAAAGACTTCACTGTCAAATTTTTCTCAGGCTTCAACCAGCCTCTGATGGCCTTTGAATGTGGAAATTTCCTAAATTGGGTTTTTTCAGTTACAGTTTGGGAGGAGAAAAGGCTGTTGGTCAGCATCATACTGCTGATTGTTGAAGAGTTGAGATGGGGCTTTATGTGCCTCAAGGTGGGCATATGGTGGCCACCCAATGCCTGTGTGTTTATTTCTTAAATAAAATCTGTGTTGGAGTGCTTATTACAGATGTTCTCGGGATCTATCTATAGATCATATTAAAGAGACATCACTCCTGTTTTGCTTTAGTGTTAAACATCTAAAGTTATAAAAGACTGCCCTGGAGATTCATTGTTGATGGAGTTAAGGTTGGTCTTTGCCTTTGACTTGCTTTCAGCTTTGACTTGAGAGAGAGCTCTCTAAATTGTTGATAAACTGGCATCTCTTATGTTGAAAGGAAGCCTTAACTTTTCAAAACACACTCTACAGGTAGGATAAAGTTCTTTTCCATCATCTCCTGTTGAATTTATTAGAGTGTAGGAAAGAAAAAAATGTTTTTCTGTAAGAGGAAAACTGAATCTAAAAGCCTAGTATGAACTGAGCAGAAATTTTGGATCTAAATAAGGCTGAATTCAATCAGGATCCAGCCACCTTCTGTGCAACAGGCCCTGGGCAATTTATTTTAGCATCTCTGAACTGATTTTTCCATCTGTGAAATGGAGATAATAATAGTTAACTGCAGAACTGTATACAATTATAAAACATGATGAAAATATCTAACATAATGCAAGGCAAAGAACAATCGTTATATGTCTTAGATATGTTTTCTTTTGCACTATAGCTGCTGTATATTATCATTGTTTTTGCATATTTGCTTTCTCTAAGCAAAACGTACAATTTTGATATATTCAGTTTATTTAAATTCTAGACATTTTACATAAATGACTCGGAAGACAGAAGATTGTGGTAAAAAATTCAAAATTATATTGCTGTAGAAACTTTTTAATTAAGAGCCAGGTCAGGCATTCAGGATAAAATTTATGAGAGAGGAAAGAGGATTAATTTTTACAGAATTATAAAATTCAACATTATTAGCTTTTTAAAAAGTCATCATTTGCAAAGGTAAATCATTTCTCTACAAAAGTTTCTTCAATCAAGTATTTTTATTATTTTACAGGAAAATTTTGGGAAATGGAAGACTACCAGTCTATAGTGGAAAGATTTCTTATTTTCCTGTGTCCTTTAAAAACATTAACTATCCTTTATTTAAAAAAAATTATTTACTTTAAAAATCAGTGAGAGAGAGAGACATCTTCTATCTGCTAGTAAACTCCTCAAATGGCCACAACAGCTGAAACTAGGCCTGGCTGAAGCCAGGAGCCAGGGGCTTCTTCCAGGTCTCTTCCATGGGTACAGGGGCCCCAGTACTTGGACCATCCTTAACTGCTTTCCCAGGTGCATTAGCAGGGAGCAAGATAGGACTTGGAGCAGCCAGGACTTGAACCCTTAACCATATGGGATGCAGGTGCTGCATTTGGTGGCTTTACTACTACCCCACAGCACGGGTCCTTTAAGTATCCTTTTTTTTTTTTTTTTAAATAAATGTGAACCAAGGACAGATTGACCCTGTGTCCTAGAGACATTCAACAATATTTGGAGACATTGATGGTTTCCATAATTACAAGGGGTGGTCACTCTTGGCATCTGGTTGTACAGGTCAAGGATTCTGTTCAGCCTCTTCCAACACACAGGACCATTTTGCCACAGTAAAGGATTATTGGACCCAAGCTGTGTTGATTAACCCTAATTTAATGTATAGAATGATTAAAAAAATTGGAACAATATGAAAGTTACATGACTCTTAAATATACTTTTATATGGTGGCAATATTGTATTCCAAGGAGCAAAAGCCAGTTCTTGGTGGATGAAAACCATCTTAGATGTTTTAATGGATGTGGACTTCCAAAGACCAAACTTACCCAAAAATATGAAAAAATATAACATTCTATGATAAAGCTTCATGGGAGTAGGGGTTGGGACAATTAGGAAAAAAAAAGTCTACGTAGGCTCCTTAGTGAGTGGTAATGGAAAAAAGTTGACAAGCACTGCTCTATTTTATAGGTGCTTATTTTAAAGGAAATTGCTTAATCATTTAGTTATGCCTGTGTGCCCTGTGTATTCTCTCTTCCCGTTTTGTGCCTTTTTTGTGCTGTGACAGTCATCCTTGTCAAGCATTCTGGTTGTAGTAATTGGTTAGACACAGCAAATTCTTCCTTTTAAGGAACATATATTTTAGGAGAGGAGGCAAAAAATAAACAATAAATGTAGTGAATCATATGGTATGCCAGATGATAAGTGCTATTAGGAAAAAAATGTACAATAGGATAATAGGGTTTGGAGGTGCTGGGATTAGAGGAGAGTTTGTATAATACAATGGAGTGATCAAGGTTTGCCTCACTTAATATACATGAGTATCTATAACAATATATTTCTTTTGTATTATTAAAATTTTAAATTTATATAAATGAAACAAATTTCATGTATCTCATACTTACAGTTTTAAGAACATAATGACACCCCCCACTCCATCCTCCCTCCCTCACTGACTCTTACCCTTCCCACTACTTCCTTTCTTGTTTTTCTTTTAATTTTTGTGATAATATAATTTTTTTTCTTTGAGAACAGGTTTTATCATTAATTGAAAAAGCACTGAAGGAAACAAGCAATGGTGTCGGGCCCTTAAACTTATCTAAAACTTTATTAGACATAAGACTATCCTCTACTTAATACGCTAAAACAAAATCTTTAAGGACATTTTTGACTATTAGCTCTCATAATGCAACTCTTTGAGGACAGATATGGGTCCTACATGGGAAGTTAGTGCACAGTGACTGTTGTTAATTTAACAATTAACAATATATTTCTTAATCATAGCTTAAACACACTCCATCAATAGTTTTTAAAACCTGTGTACTTAATATTCACAAAGGTACCTGTGAAGGAGATACCCTTATTATCATCTCCATTTTACAGCTAAGGCCACCAAAGCACAGAACATAGGCAACTTTCCTAGGGTCACAAATGTGCAATATAGCAGGGCCACATACAAACCTAGAGGGGCCCCTTCTCTAATGTCACACTTCACTGCTGTATTACGCTGCATTTTTACTGCATTTGCTGGCATTACAACTCAATTGCCAATTAATAACACTTAATAGGTAATACAACATGTTGATTGTGAATGAAAAAAAAGTCACATATGATATGGCAAAGAAGATTTTATTTAAGACTGCTGTAATGGGGAGAGAGAAAGAGGGAAGAAGGGAAAGAAGGAAGGAAGGAAGGAAGAGATTAAACTCAACTCCCAGTAAAGCAAAAACACAGCAGTAGATCTATGACAAATAAACAATAGGGAGGGAATCAATGGATGACAACATTCTAAGAGGAACTTGATTCAGTATCTAAGGTAGGTGATTCTAAACTGACTTAACAGGATTCTTTGTGAAACCAGCACTCAGTAGGCCAAGCACAGGACTAGGGCCAACATGTGGGCCTCACTGACAAGAGGACTGAAAGGAGCTTGACTAAAATTTGATGAGGGGGTGGAGGATATCCTGTGAAGAGAGTGGACCTTGGGGCTGGTGCAGTGGTGGGAGCAGGTAAAGCCACTGCCTGTAGTGCAAGCAACCCATAGGGGCGCCAGTTCAAGTCCCAGCTGCCCCACTTCCAATCCTGTTCTCTGCAATGGCCTGGGGAAGCAGTAGAAGATGGCCCAAGTCCTTAGGCCCCTGCACCTGCATGGGAGACTTGGAAGAAGCTCCTGGCTCCTGGCTTTGCATGGCCATTGCAACCATCTGAGGAGTGAACCAGCAGATGGAAGACCTCTCTCTGTCTCTGCTTCTCAATCTGGGAAATTTTGACTCTCAAATGAATTAATGAATCTTGAGAGAGAGAGAGAGAGAGAGAGAGAGAGAGAGTGAGAGAGAGAGAGAGAGAGAGAGAATGGCCCCTGGCACTGGCTGCTGGATGTGATGTCCAGCTCCCACTTCCCAGGCTGGTCACGTTCCTCCTGGCTGCTTTCTTTTATACCTGAATTTGTCACTCTGTTTCTACTGGCTTTTTCCTACTGTCGTGTTTAAATCTCTTGCATCTTCTTCAACTTTATATGCCACTCTGTCCCACTCTTTCTCTTCCCAGGCATTCTCTCTGTAAGACCCATTTGTAACTTTTGCCTTTTATTTCTCATCTGGTGTTTTTGAACCTCTCCGAATTATGCTTCTACTACTAATTGCCACATCTATGTCTCTAACTGGATATAACTCTGAGCACCTCATGCAAATATTATTCTACCACCTACTGAGCATCTCTATAGTTTCATATCCACAAGTAGTCGTTTTCTTTCTTTGCCCTGAAAATATACTCCTCCCCTGGTAGTTCCTGAGTATTGGCAATATCATTCAAACAGTCATCTAAGACATTATATGTACCATTCTAGAGATAATATATATGATGGCTACACAATAAATAACATTTATTAACTTAATCTTCATACAGCAGTCTAAGTACTATTATTATTGCCATTATAAATGAGATTGTGGTACAAAGTGAATAAGGGGCTGCCCATTTTCTTCTATTTCTTAAACAGCCAATTAATAACCGAAGCCTTTTCATTCTCTGGTGTCTCCATATCCTAGCTCCTTTTGGTTCAGGCTCTTATTTCTCATGTGACCCAAAGTGGCAACACCCCATCAGTGCTTTCTTCCTGTAGTGATATCCCACCGTTGCAATCCACCTGCGTTCTAGTTAAATCAGAGTGACCATTATAAAAATTCTGCCTATTCAAGATCTGCCTTCAGCCCTTTAGTGACTCCCCTGTGCTGCACTTCAGTCGAACATTGCAGCATGGCCTGGTGAGACTTTTGAACAAGCCTGCTTTTGCCTCCCATTGCTCCATGCCTGGGCCTCAGAACTTACAGTCAGATCCCACATAATAATGACATAATTTTCAAATGTATTGTGCTGTTTTACATGTCCACGACTTTATTCGTGTTGCCTCCTCTAATCCAAAATTTTTTCCCCCTTGTCTTCCTGAGAAACTCCTACTCATCCTCTATGGGATACATAAAATGTCCATTACTTTACGGAGCTTTGTTACACAAAAGCTCAGGGGTAGCTGAGCGGCATTGCCTGCCAATAAACTGAACACATGTGAGGGGACTTCAGAAAGTTTGTGAAAAACTGGGGTCAGAAAACAAGTTTGTTTATTTTTTAAGATTTATTTATTTTGAAAGGCTGAGTTACATAGAGAGACAGGGAAAAATAGAGAGAGAGGTCTTCCATCCACTGGTTCACTCCCTAAATGGCCACAACAACTGGGGCGGGCCAGGCCGAAGCCAGGAGCTTCTCCCGGGTCTCCCATAGAGGTGCAGAAGCCCAAGGACTTGGGCCATCTTCCAGTGCTTTCCCAGGCACATCAGCAGGGATCTAGATTGGAAATGGAGCAGCTGGGACTCGAATCAGCACCCACATAGGATGTTGGCTTTGCAGGGAGTGGCTTTACACGCTATACCACAGCGCTAGCCCCAATAAGTTTATTTTGTTGCAAAAAAATTTGAAGCCCATATATACATTTTCCATAATATTTCTATGAACTTTTTCCAACATTTCTATGAACTTTTTGAAGACTCCATGAAAATAGATATTTAGTATAGCATTTTTAGGTTGTATTCAGAGCAGTTCAGAGGTCAGACTCTGAGTTTGGAACTTTTGTCTATCTCGATTGCTTTGTATTTTTGGTTTAATTATTCTTCCCCTCATCTGTACTCATAAAACAGGGGTCAAATAGGGCTATCTGAAGTTCTTGAGAGAAGTAATTGAGACAATCACAGAAAGTGTTAAACATAGCAGACCATGTCACTACTTTGTTCTCAGTATTTCAGTGGGTTCCCATCATACTTAGCATAATATCTAAACTGTTAGCTGTTTCTTCCTACATGAACTCAATTCTGACTTCAGGGGCATTGGGTTTGGAGCTTGAAGGATGCCTGTGCGTCTCATGGTCTGATTCTGCCTGCTGCAGCCTGTTGTATTTCTGGTCTGCTTTCTTTCTATTCCTCTTTGCCACTCTCACTCTGTTCTTGCCAATCTTGTTCTTCCTTCACCATTGCATCAGTCTTTGCTCATGCTGTTGCCTCCAACCTGCATTGTTCTTGCTAATGTCCACATGGTTCCCTGTCTTCTTCAGTGTAATCTACTGCTTAAAGATTATTTGAAGAACATTACCTAAAGTAGATTCCCCTTTACATTCTCCATCACACCTATCATTGCTTGCCATATTGATCATTCTTTGAATACTTTTCCCCTTTCTCAATGACTATAATGTAAATACCATGATAGCTAGGACTTTGTTTTGCTTACTGCTGTCTCCTCAGATCTCAAATAGTACTTGACATAGAGTAGGCATTTAAACATACTTCTTGAATGAAAAATAAATCATTTAGTGGATTATGTTTTCTTCATTAAATATTTTCTGAAATATTTGTAGGTAGTGTTCCTTGGAACCTTACTGGTTTCCATTGACATTTTTCTAGGGTTTAGTTGTCCTGGTTTTTTGGGGTTAGTGTAGCTCAATTTTTATTTGTGTATATTGATCTTCAGTAATGGTTTCACTTTGAAATCCATTGACCTAATATAATTCCTGACACATTAACTAAGTCGTTCCATAAATGTTTGCTGGGTGAATGAATAATGCAGAATGAAACTTCTAGAAACATCTTCAACGTGGAGGATGAGATAGAGCTGATATTTTCTTGAATATCTTACTCATAATAAAGTATCCCTAGCAGCATTAACTTTTATTTGTGCATCTTTGCAAAGCTAATTTAGATTTGATTACAAAATTAAAATATATATTTTAAAATATTTTTCTAATGCAACCTAATGGCTTTTCTGCAGTTGTGGCATTTCTTTTATTGTTTTCCTGATATTATTAAGGAATCAGTGAATACCAGTGTTAAACATGGAAATATAAACATTAATTAGATAAATAACCATAATATGATTATGCTATTAGAAAACTAAAAAAAGATGATGATTCAACATTTTCACATTTTACTAAAATACATGTTCAAGTATCTAATGATATTTTATTTGGATGTGGTTGTCTTTTTATTTATATTTAATGACTCTTTTGAAAAGGTTACATAATTATACTTGAATAACATATATAACTAATGTAAATAAACTCCTGTGGTTTAACAGAATTAGGAACAGCCATAATGAAGGAAAGCTTTGAGTTTACTTTATTTAATATAAAACTAAAATATGGGTGATACAAATATTATGGTGATAGAAGAATTTCTGTATTTTAACAGAAAGTGATTCCTTATGTTTGTGACTGGAGAAAACTCTTTTACTTTAGAATAATTCTACCATAGTAATTTCCAAGAAGGTGTTTTGATTCTCTTCAGACTCCATTTTGTCCTCTTCCTGAGGATGGTTTAAAAAAAAAAAAGAAAGAAATAGAGAAAGTTGCGATGATGGTGCAGATTTGTGGCAAAGCGGAAGTTGAGAACATAGAATTAGGATGAAAGCCAATTCCATGACCATTACTAGCAAGGAGGAAGCTCATTCTGGCCATAGAGCAAGATGTGTTAGCCAGACTAGTTTGTAATTGAAACAACTTGGGGGTTGGGCGGAAATCATGGAGAATCATTGCCACATGCTGTGGAAAAAAAACACTGTTGTCTTCCCAGGCTAAAGTGAACTGAAGCAAAATGTGCCCAGGGAATGCTAACTGCTTACTAAAGGATGATCTGGGTAGGTTACCTAGATATCACTACTCAGAAAATCAGATTAGCTCATCACTTTGAAAAGTTGCAGAAGTGATATGGTTGGTGTCAGAAATGCATTTTTCTGTTTAGTTTTATTGACAGCAAACATGTTTGGGCAGTGTTAGATTATCTAAATGGGCTCTGATCAGAATGTGTTTCATTCTTCTGATCTAGATTATAATGACATTTGAGCTGTAGCATTTTAAGAAGCCATTAATTTCAGTTTTAAGTTAGTTTACCCTGTGATTAGCTTTTGAACAATGAAGCTTGAAAATTTCTTCACTGACCAACATCAAACACACACACACACACACACACACACACACAGATTTATTTTCCCTTTATGATATATGACACCAATGTCATACCATGCAGTAGGCATATGTTAATAAAGCATCTAATAATAATACTGAAAAACATAATATGGATTGTAGATGTTTATATTTGGGAAGGATTTAAAGAACATCTTTTTTTTTTTTTTTTTTTTTTTGGACAGGCAGAGTGGACAGTGAGAGAGAGACAGAGAGAAAGGTCTTCCTTTTGCCGTTGGTTCACCCTCCAATGGCTCACCGCGCTGATCCAAAGCCAGGAACCAGGGGCTTCTCCTGGTCTCCCATGCCAGTGCAGGGCCCAAGGACTTGGGCAATCCTCCACTGCACTCCTGGGCCACAGCAGAGAGCTGGACTGGAAGAGGGGCAACCGGGACAGAATCCGGTGCCCCAACTGAGACTAGAACTCGGTGTGCCAGATTAGCCTATTGAGCCGCGGCGCCAGCCCTATTTTGATATCAGAGATATAAAAAAAAAATCTCTGATATCAAATCTAATGTCAGGCAGGATAACAAGTTCAAAATTGTACAACCTCTGTTATTATAGGAGTGGTGTCTGGAATCAAGGGGTATAAGCTCCCAGCAAAATGCTGTTTATCAATGACTACATAAGGGCAGTGTTATATAGTGATAGGTGATTTATTTAATATTTAATTATTTATCCATTCAAATGTTATTTTCAATATTTGAATGGATCCAAAATAAGTTCTGGAGGCTGGTCCCAGTTTACATAAGGCATGTAAGTCTTTTTTTGCACCCAATAAGTAATCTTAAGTCCATATACTGCCCCGTGAAAATAACTTTAGGTATATCCCATAATACTTTTATTCTTTTCACTTTTAAAGCTTGTAATTTATTTGCTAATATTAATTTCTTTGTAGTGAATCATCCTATTGGGGTTGTTCTTCTTTTAAAAAATTGTCATTTAGTTATACAGAAGTTTAAGGTTATACAAGCTTTCTGCTCTTAGAAAATAGTTGAATAATTCACATATATTGTGAATTTTTATAAATATTTTTTGGCATTATGTTTCTCAGTTTCAAAAGAGTGTGTATGTGTGTCTCTGTGTGTGTGTGTGTGTGTGTGCATGTGTGCTCACTCATTTTGTTATTTGTCATACCTTTATTTTTCATTTGCTTACTAGTTTTTCTGTTCTTGATCTTTTCTTTTTGACAGACTTGGAATAAAATTTTTCAGTACTGTTAGGGATTTGTCAAATCTTTCTTGTATTGTTAGTTTTGTTTACATAATTCAGACCTGTATTATTTGCTCCATAAAAGATGACACATTTTTATGTATTATATATTTAAATATCTTTTGTTCTTGAATTTAATTAATATTACTATTGCTATATTCTTTCCACATTGATGTATCTGTCCAATCTGTTTCGGTCTTTCTATGTTATTTTGTTTAAGCTGTATCCTTTACAGTTAACACAAACTGGGTTTATTAATTTATTTCCTTCTGATTCATGGCATCGTGCTACTTTAGTTTTCCTAATTGCCGTCTTCATTCTTCGTGCTCCATTCCTTTGTTTATTCTTGTTCTTTAATGATACAGTTTTTTAAAAATTTGAGAGATGATAGAGAAAGAGAAAGAGAGAGAGGGAAAGAGCAAGTGATCACAAGCTTCCATCCACTGGTTCACTCCACACATGTTCACAAGGATGGGAGCTGGGCAAGGGTTGAAACCAAGAGCAGAGATTGCAGTCCAGGTCTATTACATGTGTTGCAAGAACCCAATTACTTGAGTCATCATCACTGCCTCCCAGGGTCTGAATTAGCAGGAAGCTGGAGTAAGGAACTGGAACTGGAACTGGAGCTCGAATACACATATTTTAACAGAAGGTGATTCCTTCTATTTGTGACTGAAGAAAACTCTTATATTTTAGAATCTTTCTACTATCTTAATCACTAGAATAAACACTTGCTGCAAGTTTTAAAAATTTCTATATTTTCTTCTTTGTGATTTGTATTTTATTTCTTCCATTTTTATTATTAACGATTGCTCTTACAAATTTTAAACACATACTTAAGCTAATCATTATTATTTAGCATCTAATGTTTACCAATATTTTTTTACTCTCCTCTCTTTTCCAGCTAAAAGCACAATGTGTCCCCTCTAATACCAAATTATAACTCTTAGCTTCATTACACCTCTACAGATCCTCTTTTTAAATAAGATCACATTCACAGGCTCTAGGTGGATATGATTTTTTTTAAGAGTGCCCAATGAAATCCATTACAACAAACTCAGACTCAAATGGAAGTACCGATACAAATAGTGAAATGAAAAATGGTATTTGGTCAGAGGAATTATTTACATTGCTGTAATGTGAATAATGGAATAACACAAATCACAAATATTTAAATGAGTAAACATATAATATTCAGTAGTTTGCAACTCATACTAAGCATCCAAGATTTTGATTCTTAAAACATAACACTCCTATAAATATCACCTAGTGTCACATATTAAAAATGAAAATATTTTAATGCCATTATGCAAGATTCAGATTTAATAAATCTAGCATGCAATTCAGGTATTTGCACCTTAAAAGGCAAAAAGAAGGGGATAATTCAAGCTTCATAGGCCTAGGACCCAATACAACTTGGGGGGAATTTGAAAAGAAAAAAACACAAACCAGAAGTACAAAGGTAGGTACAGTGTCACAGTAAGTATCCTAGAGGCTTCAGCTTGACTAATGTTTTGGTAAATGTGCTCCAGCAGACAGGTATAAATTCTTGCAGATGATATGCACCCTCCCCCCACACTCCCACCTCTCCTTCTCCTTCTCCCTCTCCCATTCCCAGTCCCATTCTCCACCGAGATCCATTAGCGATTAACTTTATATACAGAAAACCAACTCTATACTAAGTAGAGTTCAACAATTTGCATGAAAAAAAAAAACCTTAACAGTCGAGACAAGGGCTATTCAAAGTCATTCAATCTTGAAGTTAATTTCATTTCTTTTTTTTTTTTTTGAAACTTAATTAACTCTTAGGAGGCATCCAAGAATGATACATCTTTTGAGAACACTTAGATGTAATTATAATATGACTCTCTGAGGACAGAGGTCTTGCATGGGGAGTTAGTGCACAATGACTTCTTTGTTAATTTAACAATTAACACTCTTATATATGATGTCAGTGATCACCTGAGGCTCTTGACGTGAGCTGCCTAAGCTATGGAAGCCTTTTCAATCCACAAACACTGTCAGTATTTAGATAAGGCCTTAAGCAAAGTAGAAGTTCTTTCCTCACTTCAGAAAAAAGTACCTCCTTTGATGACCATTCCTTTCCACTGGGGTCTCACCCACAGAGGTCCTTCATGTAGGATTTTTTTTTTTTGCCATAGTGTCTTGGCTTTCCATGCCTGAAATGCTCTTGTGGGCATTTCAGCCAGACAAGAATGCCTTAAGAGCTGGTTCTGAGGTCAGGGTGCTACTTAAAGTGATTGTCATTATGTAAGTGGGCTGTGTGGACTGCTTCCCATGTTGGAGCATTCACTCATTTTAATTCTGTTATTACCAGACACTTAATCCTATCAATATGATCACTTTAACACTTAAGATGGTATTTTTAGCACCCAGCTTAAGGGGACCTGGGGTCCCATGGCAAGTTTTTAAACTGAACCTTTAGAAGTAAGTCTGTAGGAATGTATGCAGAGCTATACAGCTTGCAGTTACAAACTTCATAATTACAGCTTTAGGAACATGGAGATTCTTCCCACTCTGCCCACCCTCCCACCCTTCTCCCTCTTCTCTCTCTTCTCTCTCTTATTCCCATTCTTAATTTTTATTGATCTATTTTCAATTTACTTTTTACACATATGTTTATGTTAAGTAAAGAGTTCAACAAATAATATTAAAAAAAAACTATTCCTCAATAGTCAAGACAAAGGCTATTCAAGTCATTGTTACTCAAAGTGTAATTTAACTTCTAACTTCTTTAACTTTTTAGGTGCTCTGTTAGTTATCACAGGTCAGGGAGAACATATGGCATTTTTCCCTTTGGGATTGGCTTATTTCACTAAATATGATGTTTTCCAGATTCATCCATTTTATTGCAAATGACTGAATTTCATTTTTTTTTTTTAACCACTGAGTAGTATCCCTTAATTTCTTTATCTAGTCTTCAGTTGATGGGCATTTGGGTTGATTCCATGTCTTAGCTATTGTGAATTGAGCTGAAATAAACATGGGGATACAGATAACTCATATGCTGATTTCATTTCCCTTGGGTAAATTCCAAGGTGTGGGATGGCTGGGTCATATGGTAGGTCTATTTTCAGATTTCTGTGGTATCTCCACACTGTCTTCCATAGTGGCCTTCCCAGGTTACATTCACACTAACAATGGATTAGGGTACTTTTTCTCCCACATCTTCACCAGCATTTATTGTTTGTTGATTTCTATATGAAAGCCATTCTAACTGGGGTGAGGTGAAACCTCATTGTGCTTTTGATTTTCATTTCCCTGATGGCTAATGATCCTAAACATTTTTTCATGTGTCTGTTGGCCATTTGGATTTCTTCTTTTGAAAAATATCTTTTTAGGTCATTTGCCCATTTATTCATGGGGTTGTTCATTTTGTTGTCGAGTTTATTGATGTCTTTATATATTCTGGTTTTTAATCTTTTATCAGTAGTATAGTTTGCAAATAATTTCTCCCATTCTGTTGGTTGCCTCTTCACTTTTCTGACTGTTTCTTTTGCAGTACAGAAGCTTTTCAATTTGATGTAATTCCATTTGTGAATTTTGATTCCCAGGTTTTTGGTTTTTTTTGTAGATATTGTGAATGCGATTGATCTTAAAAGTTCTTTCTCAGCCATGGCATTTTCTGTGTATTCAAAGGCTATTGATTTTGTGTATTGATTTTATATCCTGCTATTTTACCAAACTTTTCTATGAGTTTCAATTGTCTCTTAGTGGAGTCTTTTGGATTCCCTATATACAGAATCATGTCATCTGCAAATAGAGATAATTTGACTTCCTCCTTTCCAATTTGTATCCCTTTGATTTCTTTTTCTTGCCCAATGGCTCTGGCTAAAACCTCTACCTTTCTTTGTTGTTCATCACCCCTTCCTGGAATGCAGTGATTTATAAGTTAAGCTTTCTTTTATAATCTTATCTTAAAACTAATGATTTATACAAATCCTTAGCACTGATTAGAATTATGACTATGTTTAGAGATGAATTGATTTCTGGAATTGACTATAACAATTGAATATTTCAAAAATTCTTCTGATATAATCCTTATTCTTCTCATTAGTAGTACACGTTTGTAATTTCTTTCTTGGAAGAATCTTGAGATAGCCAAAGGGAAATGTGTTAATATTCTGGTTGTCCTTTTTTGAGACTTTTTAATGCAAGAAAAAACTATCTCATTGGTTTTCTTCAAGGGTTAAATGGGATCGTATATCAGACTCTGATACAGGAGATGCTAAGTGGAGCACAGATTCTTGGTCAATATTATTTCCTCATGTTAGGGTTTTTTTTTTCCTTTCTACTACGTTAACTTTTCCACTTTATATGGAGTAAACTTTTCCTCTAGATTATTGAAGAACTTTTGAAGAAAGAAACTCTGTTGTTCTCTATGGAACTTTACATTTAAGTCCTTATACCTATTTCATATATGAGAAAAATGCTGTTACTTCTTCCATGGGAAAGAAAACCTTGATTTATAATAATATTTCCATTTTTTATTAGGTGCTTTGGTTAGATCAGGATCTGTATTGCATATACATTACTGTGTTTAATTCCCATGACAAGCCTATATTGTAGGCACAGTTGCCTTCCATTGTTATGATGCCTTAAAAATCTTAATGTAACTCTTCTGGAAGGTTATATGGGAGGATCTTCAAAATGTCCATGGAAAGTGTGTAATACAGGGAATGGATGTTTTTCATCACAGTTAAGATACCTGCATCCCATATTGGAGTGCCTAAATTTGGGTCTTGGCCGTGATCTCAACCGCAGCTCCCTACAAATGCACTTCTTCAGGCAGCAAATGATGGCACAAGTGGTTGGATTCCTGTCACTCACGTAAGATACCCATAATGAGTTCCCAGTTCATGGCTGGTTGAGCCTCAGCTTTGTGGGCATCCTCTGATCTCCCCCTCCCCACCATGCATGTGTTTGTGTATGTGTGTGTTTGCCTTTCAAATAAACAAGGTAAATGAATTTAAATTTTTAAATGCATATTATGAAAAGATTATGATGGATTTAAAAAATTTTTGCACTCCTGGGCCCCATTTTGTGGTGCAACAGATTAAGCTACTGCTTAGGATGCCAGCATCCCAGATCACAGTGCTAGTTTGAGTCCAGACTACTCTGCTTTTGATCCAGCTCCCTGCTAATGCCCCTGGAAAGCAGCAGATGATGGCTCAAATACTTGAATGCTTGGCACCCTTGTGGGAGGCCTCAATGAAGTTCTTAGCTTTTCACTAAGCCTGGCCCAGCCCCAGCTATTGCAGTTATTTGAGGAGTGAACCAGAGGACAAAAGATGTGAGTTTGGTGTATGTGTGTGTGTCTCCCAGGAAAAAAAAATGTCTTTAATTTTTATTAATTTTTGTTCATTTTGTTTGAAAGGTAGGAAGAGAGAGAGAGAGAGAGAGATATTGATTCTATCCACTGGTTTACTCCACAAATGCTCAGAATAACCAGGGTTAGGCCAGGGCAAAGTATGTGAGTCATCACCTGCTGCCTCCTGGGGTGCACATTAGCGTGAAGCTGGGGAGCTAGGAATGGGAATGGTAGGCATTTGATGTGGGATGCTGGTGACTCAAGCACTTTCTTAACTGCTGCACCGAGCATCCACCCCCCAATAAAGATATCTTAATTTTAATTTCCATGGCTATTGAAGTGATTTCCTATGATGAGAAAGTCATAAAACAAAGACACCTACACTAACCTGACCGTTCTCTTGGCCACTGCCAAAATTCCAAGATAATAAAACTGTATCAGCTTTTTTAAAATAATAAATAATTTCTTTCACTTAATAATAAACTTCTGTGTTTATTAGCAGTGAGTGGTAATATAATGCTGTTTGCTTCATTTTAAATACTGGTACAGAGATACTGTAGTTTCAGGCATTTTAACCCAGAAAATTACTGAGAATATAGTTTTCTGTGATTGGGTAGAAATGCTTTTAATTTCCATCTTCTCTTGGCAGTTATACTTTTTAATAAAATTCTTTGCTGTACATTTCAGTTTTACTAATGTGATTATGTGGGCTAACATCAAAAGGGTTCATTGCTTAATGACCAAGAACCAAGCATGTCAGGATGCAGGAGTTGGAAATGGTTTTAAATAAATCAATTTCAAGTGAATTAATCTTTGAAAACTGCGCTTGAGCATTTTCCATATGAAAGTCATTTCCATTATGACTTTATAGAACCATTCAGAGTGTCTTTTTGATGTTTATTGTCTTTATGGTACCAAGAGTAGCTACATTGTGTTATAATAACATGGTTTATTTCTGCCTCTAAATTATCTACGGATGAGAGTGGATTTATATAGCTGTGTCTGTTTGCTCAGTGCCTCTTCAATATCCTTCTAGAATCACTCATACATCGCCTTTGGTTGTGTATGTATCTTTGTGAAAATGACAGCCAGCACTGAATCAGAGTGATGCGCCATTTCCTCGGTGCTGGTTTATGTATTGTCACTATGATTGCGTGTTCATAGGCAGCTTGGTGTACTTAAGATTTACAAGTCATTTGTTTGCTACCAAGAAGCCATTTGAGATGACAGTGTATATTAAAGTTACTAAACAAATTATATTTTTTGTGCCTAAAACTTAAGTGACTGAAAAATGCATCAATGCATCAGAATTTTGTTTTTCTTTCTTTCTTTGCTCCTGCACACCCCTTTTCCATCCCTCTCTGTCTTCCATCCTGGTCTCCTCCCATCCTCTCCTTTGTTCCTCTTTTTGTCAAAAAAGCAATATATCCTTTGTAGTTTATTATGTAACTTTACTGAGAAGCTAAAATCATTTTTCTCAGAAATTCTTTTTCTCCCTGTTTTTGTCTTTCTGCATTTGTGTGGTCTGTAGCCTGTTAATATTTAAATTTCAAAGCAGCTCTCCTTTTTCAAGCATTCTTTTCATGATATTATTAAACTTGGATTCTGTCTTCTCCATCCAGTCACTAAATGATAAGATCTAAAACTCAGCAGTAGATATGATATCTCTTTAAGAATAAGTTTTCTAAGCATTTATAATGTGTAACAAAGAAGATGCCAGAGACTGAGGGAAAAAATGTTGGTAGAAGAATCTAATTCTCCCCAGAAACTAATTGAATTCAAGGAAATCTCAAGGATTTTGATAAACATTTACAGTAGCTGCATCTCAAAATACTTAAAATAATTTTTTGAATAGTCTTAGTTTATATGACTTCATTCAAGCCAGGTTCCTGGCATCGAACATGGAACCATTAGGCATCTGTGTTATAATGTCAGCTTAAGGTATTTTAATTTTTTTGGCAACTGCTTATACAAGTAGAGTTCTTTCCTCCTTGTCTCCTCAAGTGTCTAATCTATCCATTGTTATTTAATTCAAAATAAAATTATGCCATGATAATAGTGCTTTATGCAGAAGAATATAGTATATGAGAACCTAGGCCATAGGCAGAATTATAGAAATTTCTGTAACATTTATAATTTGTGCTTGTGAAACATTTCTTCCAATTCTGGTTCATAGTTCCAAGTATCTAATGCATAAAACACAATAAATATCCTTCAATTTTTCCCCCTTTGTTCCTTCTTTCCTCCTTATTTCTTCCCTTCACAAATATAAGTATAGCTTTGAGTTAGAAATGAAAATCCAGAAATGATGAGCACCAATACCCTACGGAGACTTTCCAGCATAGACTTCTATGAAGAACTTTGTCATACAATTCAAAGTCTTTTTCAAACTGTATAGGATTTGAATCATCAAATTTGAAAGAATTTGGCAGTTATTCAGCTCTCCATCTGCCTCCAATAAAAGTCGCTATTATTAAGTCATCCCAGTGAGATGGGAATCTGTGCTTTCTTTTAAACTTCGAGAGAAAATGATTCAATAATCTCTTTTATAACTTATTTCAGTGTTTAATAACTTGAACTGTCAAAAAAGATTTTTTCATCATTAGCCTAAATTCTTTCTGTTGTCATTTAAGCCCAAGAATCAGATGAACAGCCTAATAGAATTAATCTGTGAATGCAGCATCAAAGGACACAATAATTATGATCCAGGCTGGTTTGCATCACTCAAGCCATCCTAATTATAAAAGTCCAGACCTGGAACTCTTATTAGTTGTGATGAAATCTTAATATTTAATACTCTTGATATTTATAAAGACAGAATTTCCTGGATGTGCTTCTGAATATCTGTTAACTTGTCTAAGCCCATATTAAGAACATTATTTTTTTAATAATGTACACATTGTTACCCTATTTCCTGTGGCTGGAGTTATGAGTCCCACGAGAACATTCTACATAGCAAGGATATGTTGAATCTATTGTAAAAGCATTTTCTCTTATGGGAACAATTTCACTGGAAGTTTAATTGTTTTAGAACTTACGCAGTTGGGACTTTGAAGAATGCCAGTAATTTTGTGTGAGTGTTAAAATCCAAGGCCATTCTGTTTATATTCCAGTGCTTCCCATGTACTCTGTTCTGAGCTGATTTCTGTGATCATTGTCCTAATTATCCTAGTTTGGTTTCTAATCTGTCTTGTTGTCTGTCTCAGTTCTGAACCCATAGATTTTTCTTTCTTCCTATACCTCAGCTAGAGGTATTGCCCAGCAATGTCTATCATATTGTTTCATGCTGTTAGCTCTCTCGGCTGCCAGTCCTAAGGAACTCTGTAGCCCATGTTCTTACTCCTTAGCTATTTTATTTGCCACTACTACACTTGTGCCACTCAGCTGAATCAGTGGAGGATATGATGCTGGCATAAGAACCAGACCTGGAAATGAAGACAGTACCTGGAGATTTAACATTGGCGTATAACTGTATGAAACAATTAGAATTGAGTACATTTTCCAGATATTTATTGACATCTTTATTTCTTCATATGGTTTTCAGTTACTGTTTAATGACCTTTTATGTTACATGACAGATTTTCTTTTTAGCATTTCTCGCAGGCCAATCTGTTGGTAATTAACTACCTCAGCTTTTACTTACCTTTTGTCTTAGTGTCTTAATTTCTCTCACGGTTTTGCCAGATACAGTATTTTTGGTGGTGCTTTAAATATATAATAGCCTACATCTGATGATAATCTTATTAAGAATCCCCTGCAGCCGGCGCCGTGGCTCAACAGGCTAATCCTCCGCCTTGCGGCGCAGGCAAACCGGGTTCTAGTCCCAGTTGGGGCGCTGGATTCTGTCCCGGTTGCCCCTCTTCCAGGCCAGCCCTCTGCTGTGGCCCAGGAGTGCAGTGGAGGATGGCCCAAGTGCTTGGGCCCTGCACCCCATGGGAGACCAGGAAAAAGCACCTAGCACCTGGCTCCTGCCATCGGATGAGCGCGGTGCGCCGGCCGCAGCGCGCCGGCCGCAGCAGCCATTGGAGGGTGAACCAACGGCAAAGGAAGACCTTTCTCTCTGTCTCTCTCTCTCACTGTCCACTCTGCCTGTCAAAAAAAAAAAAAAAAATCCCCTGCATTTGATGAGTTGTTTCTCTGTTGCTGCTTTAAAAATTCTCTGTCTTTCAAAAGTTGATTATGATGTGTATCACTGGTCATCCTGTTATGTTCATTTATTTATTTATTTTTAAATTTATTTTTATTTATTTGAAAGACTGAGTTACAGAGAGAAGAAAGACAGAGAGAGAGAGAGAATGAGGTCTTCCATCCACTGTTTCACTCCCCAAATGGCTGCAATGGCTAGAGCTGAGCTGATCCAAAGTAAGAAGCCAAGGAGTCTCTTCCAAGTTTCCCATGTGGATGCAGGGGCCCAAAAACTTGGGTCATCTTCCATTGCCTTCCCTGGCCATAGCAGAGAGCTGGATCGCAAGAGGAGCAGTGGAGACTAGAACTGGTGCACATATGAAATGCAGGTGCATCAGGCCAGGGCTTTAACCCACTGCGCCACATCACTGGCCCCTATAGTGTTCATTTAATATCTGGAATATTTATACTAATGTCTTTCATCACATTTCAGAAGTTTTTGACCATTATTTCCTTAAATTGTCTCTCTTGCTCTTTCTCTCCTCTCCTTCTGGACTACCAAATTTACATGTTAGTTCATTTGTGTCCTACAAGTTCTTAAAGATGTTTTCTTTTATTCTGTATATTTCTTCTATTTCTCAGACACAAAATATCCATGAGTCTATCTTTAGGCTTGCTGATTCTGTATTCTTGCCTGGTGGAATCTTACTTTACATTCCTCTAATGACTTTTTCATTTAAATTTTTTCATTTTGGTATCTTTTTAGACTTTCTGTCTTTGTTAATGTTTCTACTTTGTTCATACATCATTTTCTTGACATTTTCCACAACTTCTTCTATTTCTCTGAGAATCTTTAAGATGATTGTTTTAAAATCTTTTTTGAGTAGATCTTCCATCAGGTCTTTTCCAGGGACAGTTAGTCCGCTGTGTATTTTCTTTGAATAGTCTATAAATTTTTGTTTCTATGTATTCCTTATTTTTTTGTTTAAAAATTTACATTTTAATATCAGATTCTCTCCTTTCCCCAGAGTTTGCAATTTTATTTATTGGGTATTGCTGTTTGTTTATTTTGATTGCCATAGAATGTTTCTGCACCAGTCATTAGCCTAAAGGGTAACCTTCAGGTTTCTTGGATCTTTTCTGAACTGTGCCTTCCCTCAGGCAAGCACGGTGATTTTCTGGTTTCCCCTTTGTACAAAAGGTGTCTGTAATATTGTAGTCTTTAATATCTTAGTCCCAAACATGGAGAAAGAAAAACTGAAGGAAGAACAGGCACTGGCTCCTTTAATTCCCTGAAAATCATTTCAACCATAGGGAAAGGAGTTTGTAACAATGAAGGAGATAAAACAACAGTGGCTACTTCCCTTTCTGCACCCCTGTAATTAGAAGCAGCCATCAGTGATCAGAGCACAGATCTTTAGTACTTGGTAGGCAGCAGCTTACTCATATACCCTAGTTCCTGCAAGTTATACAAACTGCTTCTGGACACCTGCACCTCTGCCTGCCACACAGCTGAGAGATAGAGAATGGGTAGCTACTCTTGTGCTAAGTGCTGAAATCAACCTAAATTAACCTCAGTTTTCCATCTAAGGATTCTCCTGGAAATAAGGGATCTATTCTCTCAGGACAAGTTTCTCTGGTATTTCACAACTCATAGCTTTCCTTAACGCCATTATATAAAATTCAGATTTTAATGCTATGTTGTTTGAGGATGAAAAATGGAGGTGTGTCTTAAACTGGTTGATATTTTAGAAGGATTACCTTAGCTGTTCTGTTTGATTATAGGTAATGAGGGTAGGAAAGAGGGAAACAGGTTGGGAAATCAGTAGAGTAATTCAGGGGAGGAATAATCAATGGACAGAAAAGAGAGGGTTAGAAAATGAGCTCCTGGAGTCTAAACTCAAGGGTTGATCAGGGTGATATTTCTTTCCTGCTGTGATTGAATCTTCCAACTTCTTTGTGTCCAAATATTTAAGTTCGCATCATGCACTAAAAGAATAATTATAAATCTTACTATACAATAATCTAAATGTGGGTTGAGGTTATAAGGTATTTCCCAACTCTGCATGGGTACAATCCTGCCAATAGATGCAATTGAAGACACTGCAAACAACCACTAGCACATGAAGCAAAGTTTTCCAGTAACTGTAGAAAGATACCGGCCAAATGCCTGATTAACTAGAGGGCTTGCAAGAGTGGTCCTTTGCAGAGGAAAACTACCTGAAAGAAATGCAGTTTTCTACCCTAAGGGACTACTTATAGTCTGCCAAATGATGCTATTCAAAACAAAAAATTTAAGTTAGTTTCTTTAATAAGATTGCAATTTTAAACTTTTTTATATTTTTCAAATTTCCTATGTTAATCTGCATTGTTAAAAAAATGGAATACTCAAGTTTATACAGGACTTTATTTACCTTTATTTATTGTACATGAGTAATAAGACTGTTTGCCAAGCTGAGTTATTCATGGCTTGAACTTTACTAGCTTGAGAAAGGTTTAATTCCAATGAAAAATTTTCATTCTGAAGAAAACTAGGTGCTTCTGTTACTAGAATGATGAATGTGTCTTGTATGACTTGCACTCAGAATTTACCCTATTTGAAGAAAAAACTCTAAACTCCTAAAAAAAGTTTGAATTTCCTTTTTTCTTCCAATTAAATAAGAGTGTTATAAACTTTTTGTTGTTTAGAGCTTCAGCAGAGAATTATTTTGTCTTTGTTTTTTGGGGGGGTTGTTTGGAAGGAGGTAGGTGGAGGACTCTTCAGGTGGAGTTGACAGCTGAACTACCAAATCAGCTCTTTTTATGTTCATTCATTCATTTGAGAGGCAGACAGAGAAAGAGAGAGCGAGCTCCCTTCTGTTTGGCTCTCTCGCCAGGTGCCTGCAGCAGCTGGGGCTGGGCCAAGTGAAAGCCTGGAACCAGCTGGTAGGTCCACACTTGAATGGCAAGATCCATCCACTTGAACTATTACATGCTGCCCCCTAGAGTGGACATTAGCTGAAATTTTAAAAATTTTTAAAATTTTATTTAAGGTGTAAAACTTTCATGTATTTCTTATTCACAGCTTCAGGGACATAGTGATGCTTCCCACCCTACCCTCCCTACCACTCGCATACCCACCTATTTTTCTCTTCGCTCTCCTATTCTTAATTTTACAAAGGTCTATTTTCAGTTAACTTTATAATCCTAAAGTTAACCTACATTAAGAGTTCAGCAGATAGTATGAAGAACAAAAACATTGTTCCTTAACAGGAGAGACAGGGGCTGTAAACAATCATTACATCTCCAAATGTCAATTTAACTCCTATACATTACCTTTTAGGTACTCTATTAGTTGCCACAGATCAGGGAAAACATATGGTGTTTGTCTTTTTGGGACTGGCTTATCTCATTAAGTATAATGGTTTCCAGTTGCATCAATTTTGTTGCAAAAGACAGGATTTCATTCATTTTTACGACTGAGTAGTATTCCATAGCATGTATATAACATAACTTCTTTATCTAGTCTTTAGTTGATGGACATCTGGGTTGATTCCATAGCTTAGCTATTGTGAATTGAGCTTCAATAAACATGTGGGTACAGATCACTCTTTCATATGCTGATTTCATTTCCTTTGGGTATATTTCCAAGAGTGGGATGGATGGGTCATATGGTAGCTCTATATTCAGCTGTATGAGTTATCTCCATACTGTCTTCTGCAGAGGCTGCACAAGTTACATTAGCTGGAATTAAGAGCAGAGTGGGGACTTGTACCGAGGCACTCTGATAATTGATGTGGCTATCTCAACTCTGGACCAAACATCCACCCCCAAAGTGAATATTGTAATTTATTCAAGGGTCACTGAAAGAGTGTGTGTGTGTGTGAGAGAGAGAGAGAGAGAGAGAGAGAGAGAGAGAAAGAGAAAGAAAGAGAGGGAGGGAGAGAGAAAGAGAGAGAAACACAATGGCTGGAGCTGGGACAGTAGCTTTGGAACTGGAACCACAATCCAGGCCTCCCACAAGAATACAGAAACCCAGCTACTCTGGCCATCACCTGTTGCCTCCCATGGAATACAGTAACAAGAAGCTAGAATGGGGAACAGAACTGAGCTTTGAAATCAGGCCCTCCAGTATGGGAAGCAGGTGTCTTAACTGGTAGGGCAAACACCTGCCCCAAATTAATGGTTTTAAGAGATCAAGCAGGATCTGATGCAGTGCTCTAAGTCCTCATTTAGGATACGTGCATCGCATATCAGAGTACCTTGCTCCACTCGACACCTCCACTTCCCTGATCTAGCTTTCTGCTAACGCACATCCTGGGGCCTGTAGATAGTGAGTGCCTCAAGTAGGTGAGTCCCTGCCACCTACCTGGGAGACCCAGAATGAGTTTTAGACTCCTGGCTTCAGGCTGCCCTATCCCTGGATGTTGTGAGCATTTGAAGACTGAACCAGTGGGTGGAAGAGTCTATCTCTCTCCACCCATTTCAAATAAATGAAAATAAATATAAAAAACAGATGAAAGCCATAGGTAATCCTATGGCATGGTCTCAGAGGTCATCAAGAATTTTCAGTATTAATAAAATTGTTATATCTTATTATCATTTGCAATAGCATTTCTTATTTGGTTAAAATAGCTATCTTGGCTGTAATCTCTAAGCCAATTAATCATACACATCAACACAGTTCAAGCTGAGGTAGTTTTAAGCTGAATTCCATTTGACTGGTGGAACTAAGCAAGCAATTTTAATTCAATTTTAAGTGAAAATAATTAAATGAATTGAACCTATAAATGGAATTTTCTAATTGGAAATGCCAGGGGGTCAATTAAGTAATTGTACAGGATTTCTGTGAATGAAAATATATCTCTAAGTAATGGGCTAAATATTCACTTCATAGTGAATAGTGAAAACATTGTTGATTCCATTGTCTGTCTTTAATTAGTCTGCAGCAGATAATTTCATTGGATTTTAAAGAATTAACTGCAGTTTTGAAAGTATCATTTCTTTAGATATTTGTGGAGGCCTTTACCATGCTTTTTGCTTGACTTAAACAAAACTATTCAGAGAGCCTTTGTTTTCATTTTTAGTTTCTCTTATTAACGTGGTATTTCCTGGATTATATTTAGAAAATATATAAACCATGTAGTTTTGGATACTGAGATTCCATTCAAATATACTCATGTCTTCTATGTACAATGAAATAGGTCTTTTCATAATTTTTCTGAGATGACTAGAGCCGTGCCTGAGACAGCATGACCTTCTGGTTCACTTGGAGTGTTCTCAGACAACTCACACACTTTTGCCCTTGGACTCTTTCCTTTCTGTCCCTTGAAATGTCGACCTTTAATTCATTTTGTAATCTCACTTTCTCACTTTCATTTTCATTATGTATCTTATCCATCCTTTTACTGACCATTATAAGTGGTTCTCTTTGTTCTGTGTACAAAGTTACAGTACTGGGAAACTACAGATGAAAGAAGGAATTTTATGTCTTCTTCCTGTAAATCTTCTATGCTCTTCGATGCCACTCTTTATGGAACAGAAAAGTCTACCTCAAGTGAAGCGCAGGTCAGCACTCAGCTTCTGAACTTAGACAAAGCCTCTTTTAAAATACGAATTTATTTTTTTAAATTTTCTTGGACAGGTTAACTACATATGTTTTTTTTCTTTCAAACATGTAGCAAATAGGTCAAAATGACTAGTTTTTATTAAAATTCATTCATATAATTTTTGTAATGCAGTATTGAACTTGCCTATAATAATTAGCTGAGGACAACTCCATATCTTACAAAATAAATATATTAGACCCAAAGCTATAATCCTTATCTCCATTCTATTATCTCTGCATAGATAGTTAACAAAATGGGTAAATTCATTCTCTTGGATTTTTTTTCTAGGTACATTCTTATGCATTAGGTAGCTATTTGTTCTGCTGGATAATTTTTGTTCATTAAAGTTGATAATCCCAGAAAATGAAGCCCAGTACATTCATCTCTTGAGTCATTATCACCTCCTCTAAGTTTTGGATAATGAGGTCATCTGCCTCTTTGAAATGCCTCATGACTCTTAGCTGCTCAGAGCAACTGTCCATCTGAAACAGACTGAGATAATGAGACTCCTTTTCCATCCAACAGTAAGCAAGAACATTCTTTTCTTTTCCTTGGAAATGCCATTTGCAGTGCAGTTATACACCTAATATTTTGTGACAAACCGTTTCAGGTTATTATTTTTCATGATCTTAGCCTAATGCATATCAGTAAACAATGATGCAGGTAATACTACCATTGGCTTTGAAATTAATCATGTGATTCATCAAATTTATTTTTAAATTATAGTTCCTGAAGCCACTCACAAATAGTATGCACTGAAATAGTTTATTAATGTGAAGATTAATTGCGATAATCTCCCTGTCTGTGGATGAGATATAGAGACCTTCAAAAACTCCTTTTCAAGAAGCAAGTACTAAGATATAGACACAGCCAGTTTCTTGGCTCTGTATTTCTCTATGTGAGTAGCTTTACATAACTTTGAAAGATTTTTATAGCTATGTTCAGAGTGAAAATATGCTGATACTTTAGGTACACCACAGCCCCTTTTATCTTTAGTCTCGTTGGCTATGTCCAATAAGGTCTGATGGCTCCTGTAGGACTATTACGGTTTATTGGCTTAATGAAGCAACTTGAAAAAAGTTTTATGCAGCACCTTTTCTGTGCTCTGGGTGCTTTATAAAGTTGCAAAGTATGTTCCAATTTTAAGCAGTTCCCAATAATGGGTTAATTTCCAGTGTGATTAAACCCGATCTGAGAGAATAACTACACATGTCTCTTTACACACATTAGCTCTGAAACCTCTTGTAGACCACATTAACTGCCCCAAAGAGAGTCTCTTCCAAGCAACAGTGAGAAGAATAGTCATTTCCTCTTTTGGAAACTTGCCAAGATATCATGACCAATGCAATGGTGTGGAGAATGGTTTTGGAGTCTGATTAAAATTTTGCCATAGAGGAGAAGCACTGTAAAAGGTAAATTTATCCATTATCACGTGATTCTTTCTCAGAATACAGATATTGACAGCCAAAACTTCATTGGCAAACAGTGAATAATACTAGCTTTCTGTACTAAGATCACTGTATAAATACAAACTTTATAACCTTCTTAATTTAGATAGAGGAATAAGAACAATGTCCAGGGTTCTTCAGTGTTAGCATAGATTAAGAGAGCTATGTCGGGAAAATGTTCTTTTTAGCAAACAGGAACAAGAATAGAATCGAACACTCTTTCCTAGGTTCTCATTTAGAGTTTAAAATATACTTTATCCCATTTTTTATATATTTGCTTTCTTATTGACTATTAAATATATTCTAGTACCATTTAAGAATCTCAGAGAAAAAATATGTTCACTGTTCCCTGAAAAATGTGAATTAAAAACTATATATGAATTTGTGGAGGCACTTGCCTTAAACGATCTGTCTAGGAAAAAAATTAAAAGTGTATTATCAAAAGATAATTTTAAAAAGATAAAATCATGTCTCATACATGTATAAAATGAACATATGCCAAAGACTTTATGTGCCTCATTAATTAATGATAAAACCAGATGTTACAGTGAGTTTGAGGGAGAATTTAAAGAAATACACATATAGGTATGAACAAGAGGAGAGTTGAAATGATTGTAAAAATAGATGCAAGACTTCTCTGTCTGCTAGGCAATAATGGATTGTGTTCCCCAGAAATCATTTCCTTTGTATTTCTATGTGTAGGAGTTGTTTGTATCATTATCAATGTTCTACAGCTTTAATAGGGTTATAAAATAGCTGAAAGACCAGGAAGGGCAGAGATAACCAGGAAAAGCACACTAGACAGGACATGCAGAGATTTTCCTACCCTTTTCAAAGCCTGTCCCAAGAGGATTAAAACTGTCCACATTGCCATCTTTCCACAAGGTTGCTCAGTAATTGAAAGCCATGATTTTTTTCTATTAATTTTATAAGAAAATGCCTGAGAAAAAGAATTTAGTTTGATTGAAACCAAAAATATTAGATAATTGAGTAAGAACTAGGATTACTAGCTGAATAGAAGATGCTTGCTGCCAGTGGAGACCGTTGAACCCACAGAGCAGCAAGATCTGGTTTCGTACGTGCTCAAAGTCAAGTATGATATGCTGGGTGAGGGTTGCAGTTTTGACATGGGAGAATCAGAGAGGATGGCACTTAATGACATCAAACATGTCTTATCATGTGATCTGATGTCCCTATCTCTAACTGTTGGGCTGATTCTCTCCATGACAGAAATCTGGCTGGATATGTGGCGCTGCACCTCAGTCACATACAAAAACTGATTAGATAAAACTGGAGAGACCTTAGGTGGAGAATTTCCTTTCCTAACATATCATCTAAAGTTGTAGGAAAAAAAAAAGTAACTGAATAAGGAATGAAAAAAATGCACAATGACCAGAAACACACGGTGGAAAGTCCAATTTGCAGAGACTGTTTCTCATACCAAGATCAGACGAGATACGGTAGGCATCTCTAAAATGCTGTTGGTAAGGCTGCCAGTAATCATGGTTAATATGAAAGAGCAAACTTTTGTTTGAAATTAAAGACTATAAGCTTTCTGTTTACTGACAAAGGGGGAATGTTGTATCCTGAAAGACTTTGGTAAAATGTAAGTCATTTTAAGTAGTTTTCAGGATATAACTATAATTTTCATTAGAATATATGCATATTTTCTTGCTTTATAGGGTCTTGCCTTGAATATTTGTATCAAAAATTCTTATAATAAACTTTGCACATGACACTTTATTTTTGGTTTTACATAAGAAGGCTTGAATGTTTCCTGTGTGAATTTTACTGAGCTAAAAAACTCACATGCAGTATGTGGATGGATGAGTCCAGTCCTGCTCCTTAGAAACAACAGCTGTTTGTCCAGGACTACTGAGATGTTCTCAGTAATAAAAAATATAATTTACAAACTCTGCTGTATTAAGATGTGCTTCTGGTGGGGAAATCTTTCATTTTAAAAGATAAAGAGCTTTCAGCTTCTAGCTTGTTTGATTTACCAGAAATCAAAATACAAAGGCAAGGCTGGTAACATGTCCGAAGTACAATTGCTTGGGATCTCTTCTTCTTAACTGGCATGTGATAAATTACTACCATGAATAGAAGTTGTTGAGAAATTCACTTTGGCTTTTCCTTAACGAGTGAGGAACTTTGAAATAGTGAATTGTATGTACTGCTTTCTTTAAACTCTTGTTGAAAATTCTGCATCTACAGGGCTAATTGGTTGTTAACTAAGTGCTGTACAGGGATTGGATTCATTTCTTACCCAGTCATTTCCTACCTTGGCAACTTTATTCTTGGCTGGAAAGAGGCTTCACTCCTAGGCAAGATTTATTTTTAAGTGGTAATTTTTAATTTACAGAGTAGGGCACAGGGTTCAGGACCTTTTGTAATCTGAGCCTCCTTGGAAATTTCACTGTGTTTAGGTACTATGTCTGTAGCTGCTGGACCTATAGATTCCATAAAAATTGTCATCTCGTAAAAATAATGTTAAAAATCGGTTCAAATGGATGATATTTGTATCTGCTGATATATTACCTTCTGAAGAGAGAGGTTGCGTATATGTTGCTGATAAGCTTAGAATGACTCAGATATATTCCAAATTTCAATAAAAGATTATGTTATCTTTCAGCTATTAAGTAAATTGTCACCAAGGTAAGATACTCTGATCTTGAGGTAATGTTAAAATATGATGAGTTTTGGTTGACTGGTAATAAGAGATATTAGAAGTAATTTACATTTAAATTGGGGAGACTACTGTAAGTGTTTGAGAACTAGAAAAGTATACCCTGGAGTGTGAAACCTATTTGATACTTGATTTTATTATCAGGAAATATGTCTTGGATGCCATCTTGCTGCTTTTTAGCTATTTGTCCTTGGGAATGTTGCTGGACTCTCTCCTCTTTTCTCACCGTCCAAGTTAGATTAATGATTCCCTCATAGGACTATTGTAAGGAATAAATAAAATTGTCTGTCTGAATGCCTCACATCTAATACGTGCTCAGTAAGTCTTTGTTGGCTTCCTATTAGCATCTAGTTGGAATGACACTTGAAAAACATGAATGCCTTGTGCAGTAATATGGATAAATATCCTGATCTGTATCACCACAACAGAGATTCATGTTGGTAATAGAGGCATGTGCCAGCATTCTTGGATGATACCAGAAAGCCTAGGGGGAAAAGCAGAAGAGACAGAGATATTTCATTTGAAACAATCCTCTCAATTGGTTCTGATTTAATTTCTTCTAATTGAAGAACAATCTTAACATAATCAAAAACTACCCCCCCCCCCCGCCCCGTTGTCTCGATGACAAGAAGACAAGAAGAGGGCTTGTGAATGAAACACACAATATTTCTGGCTCTAGAATTTTAATGTATAAGTTAGCACGTTATAATTATGGAATATAAACCAATTGGTACCATCTTCAGGTGTGTTTTTACGGGTCAAACCTGTTTGAGGATGAAGAGCCTCAAGGTTGGCGTGGTGAGGGAACTAATTTTTTTCTCACCTGTTTTTTGTACACTTCTGTCCAGAAATGGACTACACTCTCCCCTTAGCAAGCTGAGCTCTCCAGTCGTCTGGCAGCTTCAAACCAGTCTTGGGCACATAGTTTTGAAGACTAAGTCACATCCCATCAGTGGAACTAGAAACCTTTTCTTAAAGGCTACTTACAGGTTTCGAGCAAAAAGGGGAAAAAAAGTTTAATAATAGAGAACAAACTTCTAAGTATGTTGTTTTTCTTGGGCACATTGTATATGCTGAAAAGTTAATGCTGTTTTTAAAGTTAATTCATGATAATTGAACTGAAGTGCTCTGAAAGTGCTGTTAGCGTCTATTTATGAACCCAGTGCCCTCTTTGTCAATTCGGTAAAAGCACCGTTCAGTAAAAGAAAGGAGAGTGAGATGGCTGCATGGTGTGCACTTAGCCACATGTGCGTCCTTTCCACCCTAAAGTATCTGTTTTTCTAAGTGCTTTTTTTCTTTTAATCCGTGCACCTCATTGAGTCAGCAGGCCTGCTAGGCCCATTATCACTCCACTTTGAGGACTGGGAAAGGCTGATAAAATGTATTTGGGTAGTGATTCACCACAAATCACTTTTGTTGCTCTGAGCTATAGGTCAGTTTGGCAGTAGAGGTTAGCAGGAAGAAACTATGTGGCACAGGTGAATTAAATAAATAAACTACCAATTGAATGATCACATTGGCAAAAATTTCAGGTAGACATAATGCCTTGTGTTTTTTTAGATTGATGTATTAATCATTGTCATGAGCACTTTTGGCAGTAAGCCTTTTATATCAAGCATCACACCTTAAACCAACCATGCCATTTTATAATGGCAAAAGGTTGGTAACTACCTTTGTCTTCAATACTAGCAGGTTAATTGAATTATACTTTATTCAAATAGTGGAATACTAAGTAGGCACTTCAAAGGATGATGTAATACAATCTTTGATTACATGGGAAACTGTGACAAACTAAATAAGAGAGTATAAAAGCATTTTATATTTTTGTTTCAAAAAAGTTATTCTTCCATATCAAAGAAAAAAGACTATCATAAAATGCATATGTTAACAGCAAGTTTTTGGTGAATGATTAGAAATTTTTCTTGTTGTTTGTCCTATTATCTTTAATAAATATGAATTTTAAAAAATTATTAAAACACATAAATGACAACTATTTTTAAAAAACTAACCTGCAAGAAAAGAGTATGTGCATGTCAAAGAAGACATGCTTGCAAACAAAAAGAAAAGGGAAAAGGGAAAAATAGAAAAGGGAAAAAGCTCATTTCAGAGCGCTTTGAGTTAAATGGCCAACTATGTTATGTTATTTGTAAGAATTAAGCATTCTAGAATCCTCTAAAATAATAAAATGACGTTATGGAGAGAAACATAAAGTGACCATGAGCTTGTCATTATTAAAAAGATGTAGAAACCTTTGCTATGTGTAAGACGTAAAAATAGTTGAATATATGATAGTTGTTTTAATTCTGAAAATGAAATCTTATAGTAATTATTTCACAGTAATAAATGAGAGTGTGTTCCTGTGTGTAAAACCATTTTGAAATTTTTGTTAATATAAAATGCTTATAATTATAAATATTTCATGTAGTAGCAGAAAGTTGTGGAAGCAAAGGCAACATTAGCTGGTGGGGTGAACTTGAAAGTTCCAGATGACACATTGGCTGAGTTTCCTTACCACACTGCCTAGGTAGTAAGAGCACAGAATCTGAAGCGCTTAGGCTGGTGGTAATGGAAAGAACAGGAAGTCAAGAGTGGTTTTCTATTTACATTGTTGGGTTGTATGACCTCTTTGGACCTTGGTTTTCCAATCCACAAATTGGAGAAAATAGTAATGAATATCTACTGAAGTTGTTAAATAAAAAGCATATTCAAATACCCAGGAAAATGCTTGCCAAATGGCAGTGATTCAATGAATGTTAGCTCTGTACTTGAATTTGGAGTCTCCCTTGGTGATTCAAATTTAATTATTGAAAAGGCTAATGGCTCCAAATGTAGCCATTTTAGAGAGTGAATTCACAGCAGGGAGAAAAACTCAAGCAGTTATTCTTTCACAGTACCCTATGAACAGATCCTGGACTAATTTATTCAATATTATACCAAAGAGCTCTGGAACAGTGAGTTTTCAAATTTCTATCATTTGTTTGGGTTCATATTTGACTTTGATAAGTTCACAAGTTCAGGGATTCTTTTAGCTAGAGAACAAGTTGGGTTTTCAGCCTAGAAAATTCATATTCAGTAGGTTAACTTGATTGGCAGCCATTCCAAGGGAGGGATTCAGAAGGAGAATAACAAGTCTGTGGCAATTAAAGACTGAACTACTGAATAAGGAAAATTAGGCTGGAATGTCGTCATAACTGTTTGACTTCCATAATCATTACCTCAGGAAAAAAAAAAAGAAGCATGGCTCCCTTTTCAAAAGAATAATTGTTGTAGGGGAAAGGAAGAGTTAAAGCTGCTTGCTGAAATCACGTTCTTCAAGGTAGTGCACAAAATATTATTCTCTGAAATGTAATTCACCTTTAAACAATTCGGAAGAGTCTGAATGGTGAAGATTTCCTGGGTCTGTATCCAGAGAGTTCATTGATGGGGCAGGCTCTGAACTTCGCGATGCCCCCAGCGGTACACGAAGGTTGACAAAGGTGCAAGAGCCACAAGGATCCAGAAGTTTAATCCAGCTTACAAAAGCGTGATATTGTTGGCTTTCAGTCATGCTTCTTTGAGCCTATTTTGTTTTCAAATCATTGCAGCCTAGATTTGCTTTTACCTGCTTCCAAGACACAATAATTCTAAAGTGATCATTTGTCTCACTGGCCACAACAAAAGTATCTTTTCCAAGGCTTTTATGTTAAAACAAAGAAGTCCCATGATTGTACAGAGCTTTAGATGTCTAATTCAGTTTGGAAAAAGAGCACTGTGTAATATCTTTTCAGACTTGTACAACACATATAAATGGATAGTATTGGACATATGGAGTTGTTCATTTTGCAGAATACTTGGTATCAGATGTGCTTAAATAACAGGATGAAGAACACATGCTTAATTAGCTCAATTGTCTGTGGATAACTGTGTTGATGCTCAACTTTTCTTTCAGTTTCAAGTTTAGGATGCTTTGGAAATTCTGTCTGAAATTTGCCGTAGTGTATAGAAGTTACACATTATACTTTAATAAAATTATCTGCCTCTACTGAAATTCTGCCATAGTCTATCAAAATATTTCTCTTCAGCAACGTGATTATCACATGCAGCTCCAGCCATAACTTAAATTATAATTTAATGGGTTGTTTTTTGAAAACACAATATTCTGACATTATTCTTCAATAATTCATTTTTTTCTCATTCTATTTGTAAATCAGTTTTAGTGTTAGCATAAGTGTTTATTTTGGTCATCTAGTCATGGGATGGATATTTTAGGTGTCATGAAGTAAAGTCAAAAGTTTAAAATGCTGGCAGTATGATGATGTGATAACTGTGGTGAACTAAAAGTGTGGGTTCCAAAATGTGCAGCAAGCACCCAGCACCAGAGATTTTTGCAGTGTGTCATAGGTGCCCAGTGTGTGCATGTGGCGGGCACTTGTTTCCTAGTGCTGCAAATGCAAATTACCACAATGGTGGCAGCTAAGAAGAGCAACAATTTGTGATCTTCTAGTTCTAAAAGTGGGAAGGCTGAAGTGGTTCTCACTGAGCTAAAACTGAAGTAGTGGCATCTCTGCATTCCTCCTGAAAGTTGTAGGGCAAAATATGTTTTCTTGCACTGTCCATCTTCTAGAAGCTTCCTGGATTCTGCGACTCCTCTTCCCTTTCCATCTTGAAAATCAGCAGTAGCCAGTCAAGTCTTCCTTACTCTGCATCTCTGACATTGATTCTTCTGCCTCCTTCCACATTTAAAGAAGTCTTGCAATATTACTTTGAGTCCACCTGGATAAGGATAGTTTATTTTAACATTAGTTTATTACTTAATTCCCTCTGCAATCTAAATTTCTCCTTGCCAAGTGTGTTAGTCAGTATTCTCCAGAAGTACAGAACCAATAGAATATGTATTTAGATAGATTATGTAGCTCTAGATATAGATCAGAGGAGTTTACAGTAGACATTGTCTCACTCACTTGCTGATTGCAAACCTGAGACACAGGGAAGGTTAAGTGACGTCATTTAGCCCAAGAGGCCAGTGATAAAAGTCTTGGACGGTGAAAGCCTGAGGAAAGGCACACGGATGTCTGAGGGCAGGAGATGATGGATGTCTTAGCTGATGCAAAGAGTAGATTCACCCTTTCTTTACTTTTTTGTTCTACTCAGGCCTCAGAGGATTGGCTGGTGGCCACTCACATTGATAAGAGCAAATATGATCTTCTTTACTCAGTCTGCTGAATCAAATGCTGTCTTCTTCCTGGAACATCCTCTCAAACACACAGAAATAAGGCTTTACCAGCCAAATGGGCATACTTAAGCCAGTTAGGTTGGCACATTAACCCATATTCATAGGTTGCAGGGAACAGAACATAAATGTTTCTGGGGCAGGGGCAGGGGTATTATTCTGCCCATCTCAGAATGTATTTCAATTTTTAAGAGAAGTTGGAATCATATATTTTAGGTGAAGTCTCTGACTACTTAAAGTTTAAAAATATTATAATTTAAAGAGTTATTTTATATTTATTTGAAAGGCAAAGAGATTAAGAGGAAGAGACAGAGATAGACAGAAAGAGGTCTTCCATCTGCTAATTCACTCCCCAGATGTGGAACCAGAGCTGGGCCAGAACAAATAGGCCTAGAATTCAATCAAGGTCTTCCATGTGGGGAGCAAGCACAAATGCACTTGAGCTATTATCTACTGTCTTTCACAGTGGTTATTAGCAGGAAGCTGAAACCTGAAGTAGAGTGAGGACTTGAACCCTGGCACTACAATTTGGGTTGTGGGCATCACGAGCAGCTACTTAACTGTTGCATCAAACATTCATCCCGATTATAATTTTTTAATTTGATGATATATGTTGTATTTCAGTATGTGTACTTTTGTCCACAGGCTGCCTATTTATATTCACTGATCTGCCTGACTCTAGGCAGAGCATCAGGTATCCTCACTTATGGTCGTTCAACTTCACTGGGGAAATAACATTGAAGAACATCAGTAGAGTCTAGCATTTAGCCTAGCAGTTAAGACACCCATGGCCTGCATTGCATTGAGGTCTTGGGTTTGCTTTCTGGCTTCTGATTCCAGCTTCCTGCAAATGTAGATCCTAGGAGAGTAGGTCAAGTTTCTGCTTCCACATGGGAGACCTGGAATGAGTTTCTGCCTCCCAGCTTCTGCCTGAGCTGTTGTGGGCTTGTGGGGTACTAACCCCCATAGATTGGAGCTCTCCAGTCTTATATTTATCTCTCTTCCTCTCAAATAAAATAAATGAATACCAAGATAATCAGCCACTGAACAGCAGTGCACCGTAGCACTTAGAAAATGATCATTATTGGAGTGAAGCAAGGTAAGTCTTAAAAAAACAAAACAAAACAAAAAAACCAAACAAACAAAAAAACATGGGCCTAAATTAACAAAGGGGAATTTAAAGATACTGTGATTTGGCTGGTGCCGTGGCTTAGTAGGCTAAGCCTCCTCCTGCAGTGCCGAAATCTTCTGTGGCCCCTGTTCCATGTCCTCGCTGCTCCTCTTTGCACCCATGTGGGAGACCTGAAAAAAGCTTCTGGCTCCCAGCTTTGGCATGGCCTAGCTGTGGCCATTGTGGCCATTTGGGGAGTGAACCAGCAGATGGGAGACCTTTATCTCTAACTCTCCCTCTCTCTGTCTCTAACTCTACCTTTCAAATAAATAAATAAACTCCTAAAGATACTGTGATTAAATGGAATAAGGCTATCAACAGCAGGGACAGCAAAGAACTTGAGCTATTAAGAGGTTGATCTCGCTCATGTTGGAAAAAAAGATTTAAGGATAATTTAATTGATATAATGGGCCACTTAATACTTATTTTTCAAAGATTTCTTTTAGAATGTGGCTATATTTTGAGAATTAATAAGTTGTTGCTTGAAGATCTTGGGCCATAGAATAGGTTAACATAATGCTGGATAAGGAAGATAATTTTGAGAGTTATAATAGAAATGAAACCATGGAGACCATAAAGATGACTAGTTCAGTTATCCAGGTGTGCAATAATGAGAAACATAGTCTGGAGTGTTCCAGGTGGATTGAAAAATCTGAAAGATATTGCATAGAAAGGATCAGCAAGACATGGTGAATAGCTGACCGTGAGGAGCTGATGAGATAAAGACAATGATAAGCTTTCAAGTATGAGCACAATGGAATCTTGGCTGAGGTGTGTAGATTTTGGCAATTAGTACCATTGAATTAAATGCATTTTTTTCCAAGAGAAAAGAGCTTGAGGTCAAGGACCAAACTCTAAGAGATTTCTACATTAAGGGAATAGCAGAAAGGATGAGAGAATAAAGGGAAATTCAGGAATAGGACCCAAGGACTCAACACCCTAGGGAGGTCAGAGCTTTCTAGTAGGAAAAGGATTATACTATAACAAATCCATTTCTTTTTGCAGTATGAGAGTTGCTTAACTGATACGAGAGTACAAAGAGGATGGTAGAGAAAACAGTTCAAAAGAGTTTGCACTGAAATTTGAGGCAGAAATGAAATGTTTGTTATTTAGGTATACAATGAGAAACCTGGGATAGTATATTCCAGGCGAGTAAAAAACCTCTATAGCCTGAGGAAGGGAATGTAGTAGTCATCTTTGAAGGGTCTGTCCAATCACAGCTTCATTAATGAGATGTGGTCATCTGGCATTCTGTTAAGCTTGGGAAACCCCTATCTTGTTCTGTAACCTCTATCTACTGACTACAACAGATTTTCAGAGATAAACAGTGGGTACATGACTTAAACTAGCCCAAAGAGAATTTCTTTTCTAGAAATTTGACTTTAGGCCTGAGAAATTTGCTGTTTATGTCTGTAGGTGACGTGAAATGACACATACACTTAGATTTTGAATGTACCATATGCATGTATCTAATGGCAATGAGAATCAATCAAGTGGTGGAGAAGAAAGAGGCAGAAAGAGAGTGGGGCCTACCAACAGGAAGGAACAAAGAGAGGCAGGTGCACCTACATTCTTGCTAGCTTTCCTGTTCTTGCTTTGAGTGCCTCTGAGGTTTTCTTCTTCCCTTGGGTTTCTATGACTTACTTCTAATCTTTCCTGGACATTTTTGTTTTTGCTTTAATAAAGTCAAAGTGATTCTGCTACTTGTAACCAAGATAGTAATGAAGAAGACACTTGGAAAGGTTAAATTTAGAACACTGGCTGACATTTTGAGGACATCTTTCCGTAGAATAATAGGGAAATGGAGAGAAGCAGTTCAATTAATGATCTGGAAAACTAGAAGACAGAAAATGCTAAGTTAGAAGGCTCACAGCTTTCACTCATGATCAGTTCAAGTCTCAGTTTAGAAGCCGCCTCTTCTGAGAAGTTTTCCTTAAGCAACTGTTCTAGCTAAGGTTCTGCTTCTGGGCATTCCCCAACATATTGCCGTGGACACTCCAAAACCCAGTGTTACCTTTACTGTATTTCCACTGTGGCTGTACATATCTGTGACAACTTCTAGGCTTTAAGCTCCGTGGGATCAGGGGCCATGTATTGTTTGTGTAAGTTACTTATTGTCCCAATGTGACCAATACCTATCCCTTTTGAGCAGCATAGATGAAAAAAAACCCTCACTCTTTCCTGAGAAGTTTTAGAGTATATGTTTAGAGTCGATCCTTGAAATACCATATAAACATATAAACAAACATATTTAAAGATTACAAATGTGTTGTTCAACTTGCTATTATAATTATGAAGAGTTTAACATGTAATTAGATATTTTTTCTGGAAGTTGGTGATTTCTTTAAGTATTAATTATGATTGAAATAAATTTTAAGTATTATGCCATGATCATTTGCAGGGTCTAGATCTTAGAAAAAAAGCAAATAAGGAGGGGAAGGAAAGACAGGTGTTTCCTGATAATTTGTAATTTTTTTTAGCTGCCAAGGGCTATGGAAGCCTTTTTTTTTAACTCTTATTTAGTAAATATAAATTTCCAAAGTTCAGTTTATGGATTACAATGGCTTCCTCCCCCTATAACTTCCCTCCTACTCGCACCCCTCCCATCTCCTGCTCCCTCTCCCATTCCATTCACATCAAGATTCATTTTCAATTATCTTTATATACAGAAGATCGATTTAGAATATATTAAGTAAAGATTTCATCAGTTTGCACCCACACAGAAACACAAAGTGTAAAATACTGTTTCAGTACTAGTTATAGCATTACTTCACATTGGACAACACATTAAGGACAGATCCCACATGAGGAGTAGGTGCACAGTAACTCCTGTTGTTGACTTAACAATTTGACACTCTTGTTTATGGTATCAGTAATCTCCCTAGGCTCTAGTCATGAGTTGCCAAGGCTATGGAAGGCTTTAGGGTTCGCTGACTTTGATCTTATTCCGACAGGGTCATAGTCAAACGGGAAGTTCTCTCCTCCTTTCAGAGAAAGGTACCTCCTTCTTTGATGACCCCGTTCTTTCCACTGGGATCTCACTCACAGAGATCTTTCATTTAGGTCTTTGGGCTGATTCTGAGGCCAGAGTGCTATTTAGGACATCTGCCATTCTATGAGTCTGCTGTGTATCCAGCTTCCCATGTTGGATCGTTCTCTCCCTTTTGATTCTCTCAGTTAGTAGTAGCAGACACTAGTCTTGTTTGTGTGATCTCTTTGACTCTTAGACCTATCAGTGTGATCAATTGTGAACTGAAATTGATCGCTTGGACTAGTGAGATGGCATTGGTACATGCCACCTTGATGGGATTGTATTGGAATCCCCTGGCACGTTTCTGACTCCACCATTTGAGGCAAGTCCGATTGAGCATGTCCCAAATTATACATTGTTTTAGCAGAATATATAAGATGTGTGTATGTTTGTGTGTGTGTGTGTGTGTAGTGAGCAATAAATTTTTAATAGAATTAAGGGAGAAAGCCATCTCAAAAAATGAGTTGGGTGATTGACCAGTCTGTGCTGGTAGTTTCTAGTTCTTGCACTCCTTCAATCAAGAAGCTTTTCTAAGCCCATTACTGCAACAAGTGATGTTCCCCCTTCTTATCATCTCAAAGTAAAAGCATCAACATGTAGCTCCTTACAGAAAAGCCAAAGATCCATGATAGTAAGAACAAAATGCAGTAATGAAGTTAAAATGGACAGAGTTCAGGTTTAGCACAGATTTTTTTTTTTTGATTGGGAGATGACACCCTTAAGCATTATTTCTAACGTCGGATTATGTACTAGATTCCATGTTATAGGCCTTGGAGAAATTTGCTATTCCATTATAAATAATTTTAGCAGAGTTGACTCACGTTTGAAAATAGTTTTTGAAGCTGCAGAATTTTGGCTTCTGAAAATAAGAACACATTTACTCATTCGTTGCTGTATCTTAACCTGGTATAGAAAAGCCGCCAACATATTAAGGGGGGAGGCCTCCATGTCATTCAGGTACATGTTGGCAGGTGTCAGATTGTCAGTCCTTCTTGGTCTTCCTGCACACACTCAAGCTATCAGAATCAATTTTTTTCCCTCATTGAAACCCATTCCATCATCTTCTGAACATATTGATCTTCAGTCATGCACATACTCATCATACTCTTCATGAAGTTTCTGCCTTCAGGCCTCTCCTTCTCGTTATTTCTATATTGGTCACTCTGTCCTCACAGCTGATACCAATCACACTTCTTACAAGTGCATTTCAAAGGCATTGGAGCCTCTGGTGTTTCAGTCACAGGAAAACAACACTGGCTCTCTCCTTTGTCCCTACAGTGTAGATTCACTTAGCTTATTTAATTCGACTGTTAGTTGACATTAAAAAAAAACAAACTTTTGGAAAAGTCCATGCATTTTTAACCCCTCCCCATGTTGCCTTTTCACCCCATACACAAGAGAAAGGACAGAAGTTTCACACAAAAAGCATACAGAACAATTGTGCCACATAACAAAGAAAGGATCAATGTTAATCATGACCTGTAGTCATGCCACCTTTGCCTGTGATCATCTCAGAGCTCCTGAGAGGGGCTCAGCTGGATGCAGCTTTTAGTGGAGGACCCTGTGGGAGAGCCGAGAGGTGGTCAGAAGCACGTCTGGTGATGCTGTTTGTGACCTTGCATTCTGGCAGTCTGGCAGCCCTGCTTTTCCAAGGAAGATCGTGTGTGTTCATGGGTGTTTCGAGTGGAAATTCTCCCAAGATCATTACTAGTCTACTGTGATAAGCATGGACTGATATCTTCCTCACCTACTGGTTAGATTCTTTAAGACATGTAGTTCAAAGAGATTAAAGAAAAATAGTAACAATAATAGTTAAACCTGATTGAGATTGTTATGATGCCAGCTGCTGTGCAGGCTGCTCCATCTCATTAAATTTTCAATCATGCAAATTAGCTTCTATCCACACAGTATAGGGAAGGAAGTTGTGGCTTACAAACAGTTAAGCATCATAATTCATCAATTTTGAGATGTACTTTTTTCACATTTTAACATCTCTGAAATTGGGCTATGTCTTTCTATTGATGCAGCTTTTGAAGTTAACTGGAAGTTTTGTTTTATTTTTCTGAGGGATAGAGACAACATAAGTATTAGTACTTAAATCTTGCATTCAATGGTAGTTTAAATTTCACAAAATATATTACCATGCCCAAGGTGATTTGATTAGTATGTGGCAGAGCAGCCTGGAAATCTCATTATTTGTTCTCAACCATTACACCTCTAAGAAAGGGAAAATAGAAACCGGGTTGAAGCACTCTAGCATGTTGTTGAATTTGTGACCTTCTTTCCACTGGAAGAGTTGGCATTGATAAAGGTTTTCTAAAGACCTTTGCTATTCTGGCCCCAGTTTTTAGGCAGAGCAATTATGCAGGTTAATGGAAGCTATCTCAGCAGCACTGGATGGAGAAGGATAACCTTGGAAGCTCCTTTCTGTTTTCAGTCTTTCTGATTCTCATATTTGATATGAAGATAAGGAGAGGACCTTAAAATCTCTTTGCATCTTCTTTGTTTTAGAATCTTGTGTCCTCTGAACTTTTTCTACACTGTCATCTGCAGTCCCCAGCAGTCCTTGAATATACAGGTTATCCTCCCAGGATTTATAACCTAATTAATCAAAGACAAGGGCAGCCATCTCTTTGCTTGGGGACTGATAGTTTTCTGTTACACATTAGGGAAGGTGTCTCAGAAAGCATTTATCTTTCTTTACTTGCCATTCACATTGAGGAGTGAGAGAGTGAGAAAAGCAATAAATGGTTTCTCTTCTTCTAAGTGTTTCAGCATCTTTTGTATGGCTTCTCATGTTCCTCTGCCTCCTGTTTTAGTAGCACTTCAGAATGTCTGCCAGTCTGTTGTAGAGACAGTTTATTGGCTGTGATACTGAGAAACATGCAACTTATGTTTCTTAACTTTTTTCCTGCCGTATTTTCCTTTCCAAATTAATACCACAAATGGCAACCATTTAAAAAGTGGGAACTTGTCAAGAGAACTGGAAAAAATATCACCCAATCCCAGACTCCCCTGATATGATGTTAATGAAATATTTTGGTATGCTGAAACCTCAATTTAATACTGTCCTGGTAAGTAAAGCAGTCTTGTAATGAATATCTTAAAGTCACAAAATCCCTTGAAATATTACCAAAAATAGAGTCTATAATAGCAAATTTCATCTTGGCATACATTGTGTAAATAATTCCAAACAGTAGTACTCTCCTTATCAAAGATCAATCTCACATTCCTTGTGATATCAAAGTTCTTATTAACTTTTGATAAAGGTGCATACTGATCTTGATAATCTTCATGCAACCGGATCATTTGTCACCAGGTGGATATTCTTAAAACCAGAAAGTAAATGCCAAATTATACTATGATAACAGCTTCTCTCATCATAAAACTCTTTTGTTTATGATTTGCAGGTGTTTCAGAATTTTCAAGACTGTGCCAATCTTTCCACCTATTCTTTGCCTGGGATTATTTCTTTTATCCAATTTGTGAAAAGATAAAGAGCAAATTCCCATTTGAAAGGAGTTTGATTGTTTCCAAACAGAAGTTGTTTCTTGATTCATCTCCCTCTGGCCTGACTTGTACTTTCTCATCACTTGTCTGCCATCCAATTAATACACATCAGTTTTGTTTTGTCACCTCTGTTGAGAAATGTGATTGAGTGATTAGTCCAATTTTATGCTATTATCTAACACATCACACATATGTAATTGAAACAAAATGCTGCTGAATATGGAGACTTGCTTCAGTAATTTCTCACAAAGAATTGCTATAAACTCCACTCCAATAGAAACAGAGAGGACTAGGGTCACCTACATAAAATGTGGGGCTAAGTGTAAATAAATAAATAAATAACCAAGTCCTCACCCAGAGATGAGAAATCCAGTCTCCTCTTCCTGTAGTCTGGATTTAGTTGCCTTCCGAGGGATTTCAATTCTCTGGCAATAGATATCTGAATTGGGGATGAGCAAGAGTCAACTTCTGAATGTATTGTGAAGCTGCAGTCACCTGAATTCCTACCCAGCCTGCCTGTACCTGCCTACAGAACTCCTCCCTACACACCTGAAACCAGATCAAGCCACTACCACCCCATACACAGGGTGCAACTGCAGAGAGCCAGGGATGAGGTTTAGAGGAAAAAGCAGAGAACCCCACCAGGGTAGGCAAGGCATGTTGTGAGTGGGATCCTAGATTTATGCCATGTGTTCCACTAGCCCCTTGGATTTCACTTATAAGCTAAGAACTCAGAGATAAAATAATTAAGTATGTCAAGACAGTGGCCATCAAACTTCAAACCCATTGCAATTGTATTGGTTACATGCCCATGAAGCCATCCCTGAAGATAACTGTTCCTTCTGTTGTGAATCATACAGTTTGATACTATATATTTTGCTTAATGATTCAAATATTTGTTCACAAACATTTCTCTTGACTAGAGCAGTATAATGGAAGAAGTTCTCTTTCTTTGAATTTCTATTATATTTTTATAGCTGCTGTACTGCTTATTAATTGGACAGTCACCAAAAACTTAAGAATCAAGGACTTTTACTTAAATTTTGTCTTCTAGTTTATTTAATTCAAGAACTGGAAAATTATATATGTATTATTTTCTAATATCTGCTTGAGTATCTCATCAATTTTTAGGTTTAGAGGATCAGAAAGAATATAGGAAGATGGTTATTGTCATTTGAAGGCTATCCTGTGTTTATGTTTTTAATTTTTTGATATCTATTTTCCTGAAAGACAGACAGAGATGGAGAGTGAGAGAGTGAGAGAGAGAAAGAGAGAGAGAGAGAGAGAGAGAGCTCCTTTCTTCTGATTCAATTCTGGTTCAAGCCCCCAAAACCAGCAACAGCCAGGGATGGTTCAGGGCTGAAGCCAGGAGGCAGAGACTCAACTTAGGACTTCCACATGGGTGGCAAGAACATACTTACATGTGCCATTACCTACTGCCTCCCAGTGTCTGCAGTAGCAGGAAGCTAGAATCCGGAGCCAGAATCAGGAATTGAATCCAGGTACTCAGATGTAGAGTGTGGGTGTCCCAACCAGAGTCCTAATCACTAGACTAAGTGGACACCCCTGTGCTATGTTTTGAGTCAGTAGTTTTCAATACTGACTACATATTTCAATCATTCACAGGAGAATTCTTTTATACACATTATATATGGAATCCTGCGCTAGAGGTTCTGATTTAATTGACTGGGAGATGAAGGTCTGGTCATTTTTATTTTTGAAAAGATCAGAGGAGGGGCCGGGGCGCCATGGCTCACTTGGTTAATCCTCTGCCTGCAGCGCCGGCATCCCATATAGGTGGCGGGTTCTAGTTCCAGTTGTTCCTCTTCCAGTCCAGCTCTCTGCTGTGGCCTGGGAAGGCAGTGGAGGATGGCCCAAGTGCTTGGGCCCCTGCACCTGCATGGGAGACCAGGAGGAAGCACCTGGCTCCTGGCTTTGGAGCAGTGTAGCTCTGGCCGTAGCTGCCATTTGGGGTGTGAACCAATGGAAGGAAGACCTTTCTCTCTATCTGTCTCTCTCTCTCTCACTGTCTAAGTCTGTCAAATAAAAACAAACAAAAAATCAGAAGAAGTTAATAGAACAACAGAGAGGGGTTGATGCTGGTAGATAGCTTGGGCAGTCAACTGAAGCCTCGTGCACATAACGTGTATGTGGGCTTGGTCTACTCAGAGCCATGCAGCTGGGTTCTGAGAGGCAACCCCCAAAGAGCAATAGTTAGAAGAGGCCCAGGCACAAAATGCAATGCCTCTTATGACCTTGCCCTAGATATCCCAACCATCACTTCTGTCACATTCTATTTGTTAAGCAAATCTCTGAGACCATTCCAGATGCGTGAAGAGAAGGACTAGACTCTACCACATGTTGGTGGAGTGTTGAGATCATAGAAGAAAAAAGTATGTGGGGTGTAAAATACTGTTGTGGTTATCTTTGAAATATATGATCTGCCACAGAGCATTGTAGACTTTTTGAAGTAATTTTAGGGGGAACTGATATTAGGCAAAAGACAAAATATCAATGAAGCATTGCAACACGTGGTTTGTTTTCATTTCTCTCAATTGATAAAACTAAGTTTTTAAGAATTCTCAGTCTGATTCTTAACTCTGATGGTAAAATGTCTATTCATTTCTAAACATCATTGAGATGGTAAGAGTACACAGCTGTTTTTTTTCAATGAAAGCAATATTTAATCAAATGTAAAAATCCTTTTCTCCTACCATATTTTCCTTCCCATCCTCACTTCAATAAAGACAATATATAAAATCTAGGGTTTGGAAGGCTAGTCAGCTCAACTCTCTAATTTTATTTTTGTGTATTTAGAAAGATGGAAAACTCAAAGCCTCAAATTTATGAAAAACTGCCTTGGCATGACATCTTGGTAACCACCACTTCAATTAAGGTACTTAAAATCCTTTCTTCAAATTGACTCACTCCTACTGCCATCCTTACATGCCAACAGGTGCTTAACCAAGCCTGTCTGGCTTCTGGTCTTTCTTGATCATGATAATGTTTTGGAATTTTGCCAAAGAAGACATTCAGATTGAGTTGTTAGAAGCACAATAGTATTATTTTGAATGTGCACGTTCACTCAAAGTTGGAAAATAGCATCATTTTTATATTGTTTATATCGGTTCAGATTTTTATATTGTCCATGTAGCACCTAAACCTGTTTAGGCAGCCTAAAATGAGTGTATAGTATAACTCCTCTATGGATATTTTATGTGACTTTGAGAAGCCTTCATCTTTATTGAGAACATGCACACTAAATTCAGGCCATGAGAGCATTAGTGCCTTCATTTTATGCCAGTTAAATTTACACTTACCTCATATTTTTCTTTTCAAGAACTATGAGCTATAATTAGTGGAATCCTTGGCATAGATGACTAGGCCAGTAAGTATAAGTTGTTCCATTCATGTCATGATCAAAGATTCAGGCATAGGGAAAAATAGCGGAATTATCTGTACTAAAAAGCAGAAGGAATTACTGATATAGTCTAGAGGTGTTCATCACCTTTCACTCTCAGCATTTTTTCTAAATGAGAGCCTCCTTAAATACCTTCACATGAGTTTGAAATTTTTCCTTGTCTTTTTTTAAAGAAAAAACATCAGCACTCTTTATCTCTACCCCCACTGCCACTTCACCACCACATCACTTTGGCTTTTTTAAATGCAAAGATAAATTCCTTCCCACTCCCCACTTTTCAGTGTGTCCTTAAGTGAAAGACCACCTTCTTCACTTCAATAACATTCATAATAATCACACTCAGGGACCTACTCCAGATCTATGGAATCAATATGCTGCCCACAAATCTGCTGTGCCCAGATGATTCTCACAAGAACTTTATTATTTTTAAGAATTATTTATTCATTTGAAAAACAGTTCCGGAATCAAAGACATATCTTCCATCTGCTGGCTCACTCCCCAAATGGTCACAAAGGCCAGGGCTGCACCAGGCTGAAGCCAGGAGCCTTGGACTCCATTCAAGTCTCCCACATGAATGCAGGGGCTCAAGGACGTAAGGAATCTTCTGCTGCTTTCCCAGGCATATTAGTAGGGAGCTGGATTAGAAATGGAGAAGCCAGGATTCAAAACAGTACCCATATGGCATGCTGGTGTGGAAGGCGGCATTTCAACCTACTGCGCCAGAATGCTGGCCCTGTAAGAACTCTTGATACCTAATACTTTATTGCCTACTGCATGGAGGCAGCCCTAGCATCTGCAGATGGATATTCACTGAGGACTTGTTAAAAATGCAGCAGCTTAGGCTCCAACCTAGAGCTACTGAATCAGAATCTGCATTTTAACAATGCCCTGGTGATTAGAAAGCACTTAACATGAAAAGCACTGGTGTAGACAGAGGGTAAAGTCAAAATCCTGAGCATGTCAAACATGGCTTAGCTTAATGATTACTACCTACATCTCCAGCTCCTTCTGCCTTCTCTTTGCATGTGCATACTCCACTTGAACCATCCAACTATGAAGATGAATCTTTTGAAAAGTAGACACTTTACTGTTCTTGAACTATAAAACAGCAATTTCTGTGGCTCGATTTAAGTATGTGCACTTTATTTTATACAAATTGCTGTTTCAGAATTGTTTGCCTTTAGACATGCGGAATTCTGCTGAAATGACTTTCCTTTCGTGGGCTATCATTAATTCTTGAGACTAACTAACCCTTCTATAAAGCTTGCTTTGCAGCTGCACACCTGTGATCCTGTTTCCATGTGCTTATTGCTCACTGCCATGCTTTGCATATATAAGATGCTCAAGTAATATTTGTTAAATGAATTTCCAATTTTCTTATGTTAACTCTATTTTGCAACACAACAAATTCACTATTGGTAGTACAAGATTTTATTATGATTTCTCCATAACCACTGATATTAAAACAAAACAGTAAAAAATGGTTTCCAAAATTTAATGTAAGTAAAAGTGATGTATGTTTTGTATAATGCAAAATATATGGCCCAAGATATAATCAATAAGATTATAATGACAAAAATTATACCTTTAAAGGAAATGCTCATATTACTGAGGTTGAACTCTATCACTCTGTAGTATGTTCTTTTTAAAAAGTGTTGACTCTTCTAAGATGGTACTAGGCATCCCTAATTTTGTCAGTTTTGGAAACTGCATTTTGTTGCTCTCCCTACTGACATGGGAAAGGGTTGGCAGGGCACCTTTGATTTTATTCCAGCATAAATGAGAAATTAGAGAGCATCTTTACATCTCAAGTTTATCTGCTGTGATACAACTATGACAAAGAACCAGCTTGGATCAGTTTCAGCTTGGCTAGAGAATACATACTTCACATATGCTCTTTGACTTTGGCAATGTTATTTTTCAGGATTTTCCTTTTTGTTGGCAGGTTTTTCTTTAGAGGAATGTATCCTTGACAAAAATGAGATCTTAATGAAACCTTAATTCAGATACTGCAAAATCGCACAGATACTCTATGGGAGAAAAAAATATGAAAGAAATTTTCATTTTGCACCAAATACTAACAGATAAATTTACCCCAAGTGCTTGGCCAAAGAATATCAGAATAGTTTGGATTATCCTTTTTAATATAGAATACTCTTTTATTTTTTCTTAAAAAATGTAACATCTATCATAAAAACTATAAATCCTTCAGAATTATGGCAGAAAGTGCAAGTGCATGGAAGTAGCCACTGTTAACATTTTAGCATGTATTCTTCCAGATTTCATGCTCTGCAGATACTGTGATAGAAATGTTACCCATAGGAAGTGTGAGCAATTGTGTGTCTCAAAGTCCCTGGAGAGAACCTCAGGCTTCCAGAATATACCTCCAGAGCATTGTTGACCAGTGGTTGCTACTATCCTTGAATATGAGCATAACACATACCTTAAGTGTGGGGAATGTACTGTTTTCCTCTTTTTGTTTTGCATGTATATAAACATTATAACTATTTTATTAAGATATATTATCAGTGAAATATACAAACCTATTTTATGTTAATTAAATTACTCCAGAGTTTTGTTTAATTTCATGTTTATATTTTTTCTGTAATATTAAGAAATTTTAATATTTATTCTTTTTCAAGAACTGATTGCTTAATAGTTATTTTTCTTGCCAAAAGGGAAAATTCCTAAATTGAGAGTACTGTTGCTAAAAGATTCTTTGAACTCTATTGTATGCATGCAAAGAAGTTGAAACTAATGACCATGTTGTAGTGAGCCTAATTGGGCAAAATAGTAAGTTAATCTTTTTTCACTTTCATATTGTGAATTTATCTCTTTTTACTTTGAGAATAGCTCAGTACTATTGTGCTTTTGTTGTTTTCTCATTTTTGTCAGTTTATATCATGGTTGCTTAAAGTTTCATAATTATCTTAAATTACCACAACTGAAAATCCCTAATCTCCATTTCCTTTTCCAGTGTATGTGTGATTTACAGAAAATGTAGACCCATTTACACACACACACACACACACACACAGGTATTCACTTACAGATAATAGAAGCATATTTCCAGTTCAGGGTCAAGGCTTAAATATCTCAATTGATTAAACTTAATGAGAAGAAGGCATTTGAGACACTTGAGTTGAGGGTGCTATTCATAGATCCAATGATTATGTGATAATTATAAAAAGTAGAACCAAATGACCTTTATCTGTGAAAGTCTCTAAAGAAGGGGAAAACCAAGTTATTATTCTAGTGTAATGTTGTTTTTAAGTTGACTCCTAAAATGGACTGCTCATAATAATTACCCTGGAAAACTTTTGAAATGCAATTCATCAGAAGCTTTGGGCTAGGTTTAAGGCATGGATCAAGGTCAAAAATAAAATCACTTCGCTCAGCAAGAATATTACCCTTGTGACTGGAATCTGAAAAGATACACACAAGAATTTTTCCTTGTGATTCTTTGTGTTTTATTTCCTTCTATCTTTTTAAGGTATTAAATTGGAAACTATTTTACCCTCTTTCTGATAATAAGTCTGTATCCTGAAGTGTCCATGGTAGAGTTAATCTGTGTATATATTATGTTACATCTTACCTGAAATATTGGCTCAATTTGTAAAAGTATAGAGGAAATATCATTATTAAGCTGTTTACATTGCAACTGTGAAGACTGCTTTTGTGATGTCCCTGTTGAGTTCAGACTGTTAGAGCTGTGGTGACACTTGGCTCAATAGAAGTAAACCCATGGATGTTTCATTGATGGCTTGGTAACTACATGGAAACCGGGTATGGTGTTTTAACTTAGTAACCATGTATACCATATTCTGTCATAGACAGGTTTGCTGTCTTCAAGGGACATTCATTTCTGAGGAATTGCACACTGAGATTAGCTTTTATGAAGGAGAGAAACAGAATTCAATGAAAGAATTTAATGGGGTATACAGAGGGGCAAGTGGGAGATAAGGATGCTTTGCTTGGGTTTCATACAGCACAGAACTTTTTGAACAGGTGTCATAAAGTGGGTTTCTGGGAAATAGACTTTGTGATTCACAATCATGAGGTTGATTGAGAAATACTTTTGAGGAAGGCACAACGGGGAATGAGGGAATCAAATTCCGGTCATGGCTAAATGTGATGTATTTGCAACAGAGGCTTAGCCAATCCTACAAAGAATTTTGGAGCTGAGTTGGTCCTTTAGTGTTAGCCCTACCTTGAAACAAAAGGAAACTGGCTTGGCCATTTAACTCCACCCCCACTGTGCCGCCCCAGGCACACTTTACAGTCAATCAGTGGGTGATGGCTGCCTCTTAAGAGAGGACATGATCTTGGGCCCATAGCTCTCCTCTGTAGAGGATAATTCTGGGTTCAGAGCTCAGCAGAAAATCCTCAGGCACTGACACTCCCAGCAGCACGGATTCAAGGCCCTCAGTTCTAAAGCGCAATCAGGACAGTACACCAGACCACCCACTGTGGACTTTAACATATCAAGAAGGGGAAAGCCACAACCAATGAAAATGGAGAAAGAGGACTTTCCAGACTAATAGATCATCCTAGCCAGGGGCCATGAGCAGAGGAAAAGCTTGGATTTTTGAGGGAACTAAGAGTTTTCATATGATTATGGTTCTTGCTACATGCAGAATGATTTTGGTAGGAATAGAAAAAAATCAGAATATTATACTGGTCCAAGGAAAGTGAAATTGTGACTGAGACGTGATGGTAACAATAAGTATAAAGAAAAGCATGCATTTTCAAAGTATGGTTGAATGTGGAGTGGTGTGAGGAGTCCAGAATAGATCCAAAAATTTTTGTACTTTCCACAATACTTTGATTTCAATAGGTAGGTGTGTAATGGTGCTATTTATTGAGATTGGGAATTTAAGAAAACAGACTTCTAAGACCCATTATAAAAGAGTAATTGGACTTAGTATCAACAAAACTACAAATAAACCACACTTCTGTTGCAACACTTTGCAACTTACATGGCTTGCCTCCCCATTATCAAAGTAGATCACATTTCCTGAAAATCTGTAGAGTCATTATTGAGACCCACAAGACAATCAACCTGACAGCATAGACTTTGTGTCACTTCATAAATGCTTATCAGCTGAGACTTCATATTCCAGAGCACCTGTATAAAATAAGAGCAGCAAAATTCCAGATGGTTTGAATACTGTATATGTCATAAATAGGATGTATTATCATGGACATCCATCACACAAAGAAATCCCTTCTCACTCATTCCTTTACTCATTTTCTTTAACCTATAATTTATAAGAGACTGTACTAAAGTTCTGGGACACAGTGCTGAACATGACAGAAAATGCAATACCCATGAGTTTCTCCTGAGGCTTACAGTCTACTCAAGGGAAGAAGACAATAAACTAGGCAGTAAGTAGGAAAAGAAAATAGTTTTGGAAAATGATTAATAAACTTAAAAACTGATAAGGGCTGTGTAATGGTGAGTGCCTTGTGCCATGTGCCATGGGAAGTGTATCATTTAAGAGGGTGGGCATGGAAGGCCTCTCTGAGGAGTGACAGCAAGTTGATATATATATTTAAAAATATATATTATTCATTTGTAAGCAGAGTTACACAGAGAGAGGGAGAGACTTGAGAAACATAAGGAGAGAGAGAGATATCTTCCATCTGCTGATTTACTCCCCAGATGCCTGCAACAGCCAGGACTGGGCCAGTCCGCTAGGCTTCCTTGCAGGAAACTGGATTGGAAGTGAAGTAGCAAGGTCTGAAAACAGGCACTCTGATATGTGATGCATGTGTCCCAAGCAGCAGCCTAACCTGAGAACTGGACAGTAAGAATGAGCCAATCTCCGCAGATATGGAGATCTCTCACAGCAAAGGGAAGGGAAAACGTATCTGCCCATACAGTGACAAACTGGGAATGTCTAAGAAGCAGAGGAAGCCCTGTCAAGGCTGAACGCAGCGTCAGGGAAAGCACCAGCAAAGGACGAAACTCAGAGTGTCAAACTTACATATTTACATTCTCAGGTTTATTGGGCATTTGATGGATAAAGCAGCCTGGGCTGAGAACAGCCAAAGTGGAGATAGAGTGAACAGCACTAACCACAGGAGTGTAGTTCTCTAAGTCTGACGGATGGATTTCCGTCGTGGCTCAGTAGTAGTAACTCTTTCTAATCATTGAAATTACCGATACATCTGCTTAAGTTTAATATGGCTTTCTTTGAGGATAAGTTTTTATGTTTAGTGGAAAGATTTTAAATATTCTGTGTGTGTGTGTGTGTGTGTGTATTGCAACTAAGGAAATATATCTTCTTTAGGGGAAGGACTTTACAATTTACCTTTTTCCTCCCCGTAAATAAGGGGTGGCCACCTTTTTGAGAGCTCATGCCGGGTAGCTTGTAAAATATCTATTCTCAGGGCAGTACAACTCACCTGGAATGATCTTGTACCTCTGCGTTCTCAACTCACTTTCCCCTTTTGGCTGTGCAGAATGTAAATTGTGTGAAGGTTACAGGGGGACACAAACTGCCTATGGAAATGCTTTTGAGGGCAGATTTTATCATGCCTGATAGAATGCCTGTGGTCTCTCATTGTGAAAACAGATCACTCTGATCCTATAGTGTCGCTGGTATGGGTGTTGACTCTTTCTGGATAATTCTAAGAAGAGGGAAGTAAGGTCAACTATGGCTAAAAATAATGCTGTGTGCTGCTGGTACCATTGTTTTTTGTTCATGTACTAATTGACAGGCAGAAAACTAAATCTGTGTTTTGAATAATTAGAGGGGAAAATGTTGAATGCCAAAAATACCCACCATCTATGAAATACATGTGTGTATAAATTCCCCTTCCTCCTTGGGGTGGTCATCCAAGGATGATTTTTTTCATGATGTAGGGTGCTTTTCTTTTGTAGATCTGCTTATTTGCATTTTAACATTCCTAAATTATAGGAAGTAGCTTAAAGATTTAAAATAATGCCTTATCCAAAGCAAGCAAGAAAAATAGGGGCTGTTGAAATCAGAAACTGAGGAAGACCAGATTTGGAATGACTTAATACTTTTTACCAAAGTTTAAAAACATTTTCTTTTTGTAAGCTGACTTGTGATTTACAAGGTGATAGTCATGGACGTTTTGGTTCAGGCCAGTCTAGCTGTGTAGGAATTTGAAATCTGCACCCTCTGGAGTAGAGCAAACACCTAAGAAGTTGAAATGGTACCTGGGTGCACAAAGAAAAGTGAATATGACCATAAATTTTAAGGATTTGTGGACTAGAGCCAAATTGCAAAACATTTCTGAGTCTTCAGTGATCTTATTAAAATGCAGACTCACACACAGTGTGCTATAATGATATGCATTTAAGCACCAACTTTGTATGCCTCCAAGTCTGTTAGTCGCATCTGCCAGAGAGGTTAAAATATAACATCCTATTATTTTACTTAATAATTATTTTATGCTTGAGCATTAACATGCTTTGTAACTGGTTCACACTTAACATCATCATATGTACACATATTATATTCATGGTCTTTGGAGACATGATACTTTATAAATTTAAGACACAAATATGTACCTATTATTAATGTAGAGCTTCCAGAGTATATTTATGATACATGATATTTTTCTTTGCTCTTTTAGAATGATTGATTTTTGTCTCTATGTAACTTTTATGGTTAGATTGAGTGATGATTTTCTCTCTCAGAGGTATCAGTGCAAACATTTCTAACTGCCCGAGGCAGTCTTGTGCCACAACTAGCTCCATATTTAAAATGCTTCCCCATGTAACTGCATAATACTGTCACCTGCTGATAAACAGCAAAGAGCTACAAAAGGAAATTCTACAAAAAATAGTCTTATTTTTACTGAGCTAATGCTGTAACTCTGTCAATTAAGCTTTTCAAGGTAGATGAAAACGTTTGTTTTCAAATTAAATCACTCAGCAAATTTTAGAAAAACTCAGCAAAACTCAGAATGCCGTTTCCTAAAGAGGCAGCCATATTTTTGTTTTTGTTTTTGTCTTTTTTTGCCAGGCAGAGTTAGACAGTGACAGAGAGAGAGAGACAGAGAGTTATAGACAGTGAGAGAGAGACAGAGAGAAAGGTCTTCCTTCCATTGGTTCACTCCTCTAATGGCTGCTGCGGTTGGTGCTACACCGATCCGAAGCCAGGAGCCAGGTGTTTCCTCCTGGTCTCCTATGCGGGTGCAGGGCCCAAGCATTTGGGCCATCCTCCACTGCCCTCCCAGGCCACAGCAGAGAGCTGGACTGGAAGAGGAGCAACCAGGACTAGTACCCGGCACCCCAACCAGGACTAGAACCCGAGGTGCCAGCGCTGCAGGTGGAGGATTAGCCAAGTGAGCCACGGCGCCGGCCCTCCATGTTCTTTTTAAGATAAATGATCAGAGACTATCTGTGGCATTTAGTGGTTCCCCAGGTATTAAAAATTTGTTAATGCAAAGAAAGTACAGCACTATCAACTAGAGCAAGGTCAAAGAAGATAATAAATGAAACAAATATTAAAATATGAAATAATTGTTCAACAAGATATATCATAAAGAAAAAAGAAGGTGAGAGTGAGAGATGACAAATGTGAATTGGTAAATCTTTTCAAATTTGTATTTCAGGTTTAGCTCTGATTTACTATAAGTGAAGAAGCTTCAACAATGAAGTAAAAGCATTTTCTATATAGATTAATATGATGCCAGCAGTTTAGACACAGAATGATAACTTAGTAAAAAGCAAGTATCAACCTAATATGACATTTTAGAAATTACCTAAAAATCTATTTTTATAACTCTTCAAGGGTATTTGTTTTTATTTATTTGAGAGGAGAGGGAAAGAGAGAGAGACAGAGAGAGAGAGAGAGAGAGAGAATGTGTTCTCTGCTGGTTCACTCCCCTAATGGCTGCAATGGCCAGGGCCAGGCCAGGCTGAAGCCTGAAGACAGAACTCCCTCTGGGTCTCTCACCTGGGTGGCAGGGACTCAAGTGCTTAGACCATTATCTACCTCTTCTCAGGATACACATTACCAGGATGCTGGATCAGAGCTGGGACTTGATCACAGCCACTTTGATGTAGGGTGTCCAACAGTGGCAACTTAACCCACTATTCCACAACACCAGCGCCTATTTTAAAAGTTATATGCATTTGAAATTACTGCCTATTTATTAATAATGTAATCAAAACAAGCTTATCTTCCAAAAAGAAAAAAATTATGAAACTGTTTATAGTCACACTTTGCCAACATGTTGTCTAATGATTGAGTTCAGGTTCTTGTCTTTGGTGCAAGAAAGAATTCAAGAATGAGAAGTAAAAAGTAGTAGATAAATAATATTTATTGTTAACAAATGAAATACACACATTTGAGAGTGAGCTGTGCCCCATGAGGTTTTGGTTTTCCCTTTGATATGACCTCAAGAAAGCAAAGGAGTTGAATATTCATAGGAGGTGGTAACTGGGGTAGAGTTTGGGTACTACCTATTTTCTTGCCTTTTTAGGAAGTTCCAGAATTGTCATGGCATAAGGTCATGATGGAACATTGTGGGGATGTGGTCAATAGCTGTGTTGGATATTTTCAGCTGGTGCTATGGCTGGGGGGTGATTTTGCAGAAATATTGGGGAGGGATTGAGTGTAGCAGTTAGAGTTGTAGGGAGGGGCTGGTGACCTCAGCTCTCACTCTGAAGGCAACTTGCTTATCTGCCTAATCTAATCTGTTTCCTGACTTACCAACACTGTCTTCACTGGGGCACTGAGGGCTGGCTTCCATACCTTGCTTAATATTTATCACTGTTGACCCGTACTGCTATTGGATCCTGTTTTTAAGTTCCCTACTTTCTGCTTATTAATATTTGTTTCCAAATTAATATGATTTCCTTACCTTATGGATATTTGTATCCTTGAAAACAACAATGATAACAACAAAAAGCCACAACCAAGGCATCATCAGACAAACATGTTTGTCCCCATGGAAGCTGGTGGAATGATTTGCTGCCTTTATCCTTTCTGTCCCCACCAAATTACACTATGTTGAGATCTGCTACTTGGGCTTATACAGCTTGACCTCCGTCTCTCTACAGAGAATTGAACTGTCAGCCTTTGATATCACAGAATAATTTAGGTGATGAGGTTTTATTTTTTTTTCTTCTCAGAGGATCAAACTAAAAAAAAAAAAAATACTTTCGACAGAGATAAACCTCAAATTCTGTAAGAATACTAAGAACAGTGCCCCTCTCAAAATGGCATTTCTGAAATAAGTGAACAGTTCATGTAATAAATTTGAAAGAGAAGTTTCTCGCAGAAGCATTAATGGCAACAAGATAATTAACCTTCCAGGGAGCAGAAGATTGAGAGATATAGGACTGTGTCTGATTCAAAGTAGATAGTGAAAGTACTTACAAAGCAAAACATTTTAGTTATTTATATTAGAGGGAATAAGAAAATCAGATGCTGGACTAGAGGTCATGAAGGAACACTCTTTCTAGGAAGTGTAAGTTTGAACCTGAGTCCTGGAAAAGATTCAGAAGTAGTAGTGAGTTTGTAACAAATGTCCTCCAGTTGTTACCAGTCCACCACTGTGGGGTATAATCTACAAATACAGGGTAACCAGGTTAGCACCCAGGTGGTGGTTGAAATAGTTTGGCCAGTTAGACCAGTTGTTTGGCAAGCTTAAAATAAAAAGACTAGAAGAGTAGATTTAAAGAGACAACAGATTGAATAACAGCTACTAAAAATTCAAGGTAATGTCAACTCCCCCTATATCCAGGAGAAGGCAACAAGTAGCCCAGTATTTGCCAAGTTTGAACAGAAGTTGAGCATTTGTGATTCTCTGCTGTTTATTTACTTCATGGGAAGTGGAACAAAATTTAGTTATCCAGGTTTCATAGAGCTTAAAACTAACACAATGCTGGAGTCCATATGTAATAAAAATAATACAAAATTATGAATACAGAAGTATTCTAGGACCTTGGCAGAGACATGTGAAAGTGAGAAAGGCTGAAGCTTAAGTCTCCAAAGTTGCTTGATAAATCTGTTTCTGAACATGAGGATGGTGTCCCTGTCAGTGTTAAAGGAGGAAGTAAGAGCTGTGGAAGCAGTAAGAGCTGTGGGAAGAGGTAAGGAGTTGACTCTTGGGTTGGGGATTGTGGTGTGGCAGTTGCTTAGGATGCCCACATCCCATCTTTGAGTACTTGGTTTAAGTCCCAGCTCTGCTCCCCATCCAGTATCCTGCAGGTGCACACTCTGGGGAGCTGTAACTGATGGCCCAGGTACTTGAGTCCCTTGAAAGTCCCTCCTTGGAAGACCTGGAATGAGTTACTGGTTCCTGGATTCCTGCCCTCACTTTGCAGGCATTGGGAGAGTGATAGATGATCTCTTTTTGTCTGTCTCTCTGCCTTTCAAATAAAATGAAAATTAATAAATTTGGAAAATCAAGGCAGGGAACAGTTGACTTCAGACGGAACAAGATGGAATGTTAGTGTCACCTGGGAGACTTTTAAAGGTGTTTACACAAATTGCCGGGAATGTTTATTATCTGTCATTTATCTAATTCTAAAGTGTAGTCAGGTTTGAAAACTACAAAATAGTTAAAAATAATGGTGGTGAAGATACTATTTTTCCAACTGTTCATGGAATATCTCCTTGTGTGAAAAGATGTTATAACTATTTCAAGCACTTTGGATGTGTTAATGATTTTAGTATCCATCACCTGAGGAAGTATATGTACTAGCATCCTCTTAGCAATGAAGATTCTGTAGGCTGGTCATGTGGCATAGTGGATGAAGCCTCAACCTGCAGTGCCAGCATCCCGTATGGCTGCTGGTTCTAGTCCTGGTGCTCCACTTCCATTTCAGGTCCCAACTGATGGTCTGGGAAACCAGTGGAACATGGCCCAAATGTCTGCACCCATGTGGGAGACCCAGAAGAAGCTCCTGGCTTCAGTATGGTCCAGCCTGGGCCATTGCAGCCATTTGGGGAATGAACCAGCGGTTGGAAGACCTCTCTCTCTGTCTCTCCCTCTCTCTGTCTTTCCCTCTCTTTGTCTGTAACTCAGCTTCTCAAATAAATCTTTTTTTAAAAATGTGGATTCTGAGATGTGAACAAGTGCCTTAGTTCATCTGGCAAATATCTAAATTCTAGCCTGACCTTCCTTGTTTTATAGTCTCATAGTTCTACCTCAATGGGTGGTAACATCTTTGAGAGGAGCAGAGAAAGACCAGGCCCAGATAGAATGAGCCAAAGAGCTAACTGGCTGCTACATAATTGGCTGCTAGCCAGTCAATCCTTGGAAGTCAAAAACACACAAATAGAGGTGACTATTATTATTTCTGCACCTCAAAATTGTTCTTGTGAAAGCTGATATTTTCTCCCTTTTATCCTCTCCTTCTCACCTCCATGGCCTCAACATTGAAGGTTAAATTCACCGGCAGGAATAGTGGCCTAAGTCTTCCTTAACACGTTTTCTCTTGATACCTTTTTGATGTTCAGAGATGTTTCCTTGCCTCCTGTGTAGGGATCATCACTCTGTAGATTCCCTTTGTATTTCTTATGGTTATGCCTTCCCGTCCCTTCTCTCTCTACTCAACTGAAGACTAATGGCATGTGCTTGTATTTATCTAGTGTATACATGGACACCTACCTCCCAATTTGTACTTTAAACTTGGAATTTTTGCTACAAAAATGAAGAATTTGCAGCTTCTCTCAATTTCTGATAGCACTTAACATTAAATTACTTGCTCATGTTTGGATAACTCCTTTTCTTCTGATAATTGGACAATTCCATATCCTGAGGACTGACTGAGTCCTTACCCAGACCAAGGTTCAGTTTGAGAATAATCACCCAATACTACACTCAAAATCACCTGCAGATACGGATCACCAATCCATATTGATAGAGCAAGTTTATGCACCATGTTTTACCCCATCTAGATTCCCTATTGGCAAGTGAAATTCAGGGTTCCTAACTTGCCTGGATATGGAAGAATCCTATGGTGCCTGTAACTTGGAGATTCCTCTGGTTCTGTTACTCCCTGAGCAGATAAATAGGCAGGTGAGATGTAGGGAAAGGAGCTTAGAAGGTGAAGGTCAAGTATTGGATCCAGCTTTGGCTCTGTCACTTTCTATTTATGCGACTATGGAAAAGTTTGTCTCTTAGTCATTTTGTGTATAAATTGGAAATGAAATGCTTACCTGATCTGATTTTCAAATATGGTAACATGAAAAACTATTTAAATATGATTGGCATATGAGGATGTCTAGTACATTTTCAAATATTGTTTTTAAATGAAGGTGCTTCATATTTTAGGTAAAATGTCTGATATTACATTCTTTAATAGAAGTTCCCTTTCTGAGAAAAAAATCTTTTAAAAAAAAAGTTTAGTGACCCTGGTTCTATCTCTCTTGTGAGATTTCACTAAGCTGTCAGAGAAAGCAGCACATATTTTTGAGGGTTGAAATGTAGATTTAGAGATTCCAGATATTGCTAAGTTTTCTCCCTCCCTGCTCTCTGATGTAAGGTCCACAGTCAGAACTGATACATAAATCAAGAGAAATTGTTAAGAAATATCTCAGCCCTCCTTTCTTGTTAGTGCACCATATGTTGTCAGTACTGATACATGCATGGCATCTAATTTCTCTTTTATGAGGTGAAAAAGTACTCTCTTATTGCTTTTTGGTAATCAGTTAAATAAAAGAATTACATTCTGTACAGGAAGAAGGAATTAAAATATGTTTCTTTATTAGAAATATATATATTTATATATATAATATATATAATAATAATTATATGCTATATCATATATATTATATATAATAATAATTATATTATATATTATATAATAATTATGTATAATACATTATATAATACATAATATATATTATATAATAATCATATATAATATATATTATATATGATTATTATATAATATATTATATATAATAATATATTATAGATAATAATTATATGTAATATATAATATATAATATAATATATATTATTATATATAATAATTATAATAATATTATATATAATTTTAATATATATATTTTTTAATTCCTTTTCCATTGGTTCACCCCTCAATGGCCACTGCGGCCAGTGTGCTGCGGCCGGCGCACCGCGCTGATCCAAAGCCAGGAGTCAGGTGCTTCTCCTGGTCTCCCATGCAGGTGCAGGACCCAAAGACTTGGGCCATCCTCCACTGCACTCCCAGGCCACAGCAGAGAGCTGGACTGGAAGAGGAACAATTGGGAAAGAATCTGGTGCCCCGACTGGGACTAGAACCCATGGTGCTGGCACCACAGGTGGAGGATTAGCCTAGTGAGCTGTGGCGCTGGCCAGAAATACATATTTTAGGAAAAGACACAAGGGAAAGTAGTATAGACATTACATATTCATTCATTAGTACAACATTTTATTTTTGCCATTTCAAAATTATGCTTTTATTTTTATGTATTAGATTTAATTTTAATATTTGGGTTAATATATTGTGATGATTTTATCTAAAAAAATTTAAAAATTATTTTTAAATTTAGGATTAATATGCAATACTTGCTAAAATGCTGTTACTGAGTGCCTATTGTGTTCTAGGAATTGCTCTGTTGGTGGAGAAATTAGAGTGAACCATCAGACAGAAACCCCTGCCCTCATCTAACAAATTACATGAAGAATTTATAGTATAAAACATGAAGATAGATTTTCCCCTTATTTTCATTGTATGCCTATGATGACTGGTTAGTATATATTTGAAAGGTTTTAATAACATGTTTCTCCTAATTCATCTAATTAGATCTTCATAGCAAATTTGTTAAGACATAATTACATTTAAACTATTTTATTCAGATTTATTTATTTATTTGAAAGAAAGAGAGAGAAAGAGAGAATCAGTCTTCCCTCCAGTGTTTCACTCCCCAGATGGCTGCAATTGCTTGGTCTGGACCAGGCCCAAGCCAGGAACTAGCAGTTTCTTCCAGGTCTCCCATGTGTGTGCAGGAGACCATACACTTGGGACATCTTCTGTTTTGCTCAGGCGCATTAGCAAGGAGCTGGATCAGAAGTAGAGCAGCTGGGACTTGAGCCAGTACCTATATGGGATGCGAGCATCGCAGGTGGCAGCTTTACCTGTTACGCCACAATGCTAGCTTCAAATTATGTTTTATTGGAGGAAAGACAAGTTCATTTTTTATTTAAGGAATGACAAATTCTTTTTTATTGGAGGAAAGACATGTAGCCTAAGCTCACAGCAAAGCAAGTGGTAGAGTTGACCATAGACTTTAGATTGTCCAATTTATAATAAACTACATTTTCCACAGTTTATATAATCATTGTATTAATATTCTTCCTTCTCCATATGATTTAACACTAAGTACCATTTAGGAAGGAAGAATTACAGCTTTGCCACACCACAACTTTAAGAAATTCAGTTATTCCATCGCAATTGTTCAATGTAAGTAAATCTAAGAATTCTAGGAGAGGAACAAAACCAAAATTAATTGTGGTGTTAATAAAGCAATCTTACATATCTTTCAGTAGCTTACATCTGGTATGGGCTTTTTTTCTTAAAAACATTGTTCTGGACTTTTAGTGGTCTAGGGACCACAAGAATGTTGTGTTAAACATGTAGACAATTTGAGGTAGGTCTCAATCTATTTTTTTTTTATTTCTCCGTTTCTGTTCATTTATTCTGGTATTCTATATTCTAATATAATATCATCTGGCTCTTTCTCAATTATAACTTAGGTGGTCTCTTATATTATTCAGTAACATTGAACGAATAAGTATTTGTACATGCCCCTTCAAAGAGATGATGATGATAACAACAATGACAATGATGATGCCAGGAGTTATTAGCATCTTTGGGCATGACTTTGGAAACAAGATCATGTTTTTAAAAATTTATTGCATTAAAGTATTTTTTCCTAATAAGCCTTTTGTGAACTATTACATGCATGCATTTGAGCAGAAAATTTGTGGATTGAAGGCGAGACCTACTTTTATCTGCAGGACAATAATGACTTAAGCTGTTAGGAGCAATTGCCAAGCAGCTAAAACAGATGTTTTTGCATCAATTGTGTAACTAAATGCTGACAGTGTTATACAGTGTTCTCGTAGTCTAGCAGCAGTAATAACATAGTCCATATCTTTACTCTCTAAGAAACATTCTTTAAGGAGGAAATGAAAATGACAATCTGAGGAAGCTGGTAACATACATTTGCAATTGACAACTAAGGGAAAAAATTTAAGTCTTACAATATGCACACACACTATATATTTCCGCTGCCAGCTGTTTTTAGGTTATCTTTTTAAGGCCCTAACAGGTAGTAACCATTCAACAAAATGTAAGGAATGAAGGACAAAGGCCAAGGACCTGTAGGCCTTGATTCCTTCTCTCTCTGAGCATTGATATTCTACATGAAGTCAGGAGTAAGTCAAGTCACGTGGAGCTGCGTCTGCCTGATTGCTACTCAGCAAGGGATGTTACATTGGTTGGTTTCACAGAGTGAGGTTATCTTATTAGAACTGTATCTATAACATACATCAAATCTGTTCTCTTTATATTCATAAAAAAAATTTGAAAAGCTTGTTAAAATGGCATAAGAAAATTAAAATTAGTTTCTACAAAAATAAGAAAATTAAACTTAATTCCAGTATACTAATGCTTTCATGTATGATTCCATTACCTCCTGTCCTCAAGCATAACCAACATGGAGGTATCATTCATCTCCAGAAACCTCTTACTATGTTCTTTAAATTATTTATGCCATACATTGAACATTACTCTTTTAAATATCAAAGTCTCTTTAAAAACACTACACTTTCATGTTACTGCCTGTTTGGCTTTGTTCAAGTAGCTTCCAAAACTATCAGAATGCCTGGCATGGTAGGCACTCAGCAAATGTTTGATGAATTAGTGAATGAACAGTGTAGCCTCATGTTCACCCATTTCCTTTTCTGAGATTGCATACCTGTCCTCATCCCACCTTCTCAAGTTACATTTTTTTAAAAACTGAGATACAATTTTTATGCCATAAAATGTAGCATTTGAGAGTTTACAATTTGTGCTTGTTAATGTTCTGTATTCACACAATTGTACAGTCATCACTAAGATCTAATTCCAGAATATTTTCATCTTACCAAAAAGAAACTCTATACATACCCTCAGTTACTCACCATTCTCACCTCATTCCAGTTCTAAGCACCCACTAATTTACTATGGATTTATGTATTTCTGTACTCTGGACATCTAATATAAATGGAATCATACAATATGTAGCTTTCTGTCTACAGAATAAATATTAAAATATTACATATTTTAAAGGTATAACCATATTGTAACATACATCAGGACTTTATTTTTTAATGCTAAATAATATTCCACACTGTGACTGTTTCACATTTTGCTTATCCATTCATGAGTTTTTAGACATTTTATCCCTTTATCATTTAATGTTCATTTTCTTGTTTCACTTTTTATTACAATTAATGCTGATACGCAGTTTGTATAGGACTTTTTATGTGAACATATGTATTTAATACTCTTGAGTAGATCCCTCGTTGTGAAATTGCATGTGACACTTCTGTTTAACTTTTTGAGGAGCTGCCAAAGTGTTTTCCACAGTAGTCATACCAATTTATAATTCCATCAGCAATGTGATAGGGTTTCCCAATTTTAACATCTTCACCCAACTAATTGTTCACTTTTTAAAATTATAGCCAGCATAGTGAACATGGGGTGATATCTCTCTTCTTTATACTTCTTTAAGTACTAATGATACCTCTTCATGTGCTTATTGCCTATTTCTATACCTTATTTGGAGAAATGTTTATCCAAATCCATTGCCCATTTCAAAATCGGGTTATTTTTCCTTAATTGTTGAGTTATAAGTATTGTTTACATATTCTAGACACTGGACCTTATCATATATGTGATTTGAAAATGTTTTCTCCTACTCTGTAGATCATTTTTGTAATACTGTTTTTTGATGCACGAACGGTTTTAATTTTGATGAAGTTCAGTTTATCTAGTTTTTTCCTTTTGTGGCTTATGTTATTGGTATCAGACCTAATGAACCATTATGTAGTTTAGTATCATAAAATCTTAAACCTATATTTTCTTTTAACAGTTTATAGTTTCACATTTAGTTCTTTAGCCCATTTTTTGAGTTAATTTGTGTGTGTGGTATGTTATATGGGTCCAAATTAATTCATTTGCGTGTGTGTATCCCATGTTCCAGTACCATTTGTTGAATCAAACCATTCTTTTCTAATGCCTTTCACATGTTTCTTGCTGAACTTGTTAAATAAAATTTCCAATTTGTGACTCAATGATTTGCCTTAATTATCCAGTACTGTGAATAATTTTTTTATTGTAATGGTTACATATTTATTTTAAATATCTTTCACATTTTTTGTGGCTAGTTTCCTATGTTTGGTAAAAAGACCATAATTATTTCAATAAAAATAATGCCATCTTAAAAATATTTTGAAAGTCATAATTTGAGATTGACAAATGCTATGGTTAGTAAGGAAAGAAGTTAGGGAAAGCATTGGTAGATTTTAAGCAAGTAGTCTTTAGATTAGGTATTGGGAATTAAGACATTTGTGGAGCAGCATGAGCTACCAGTTTGTGAGTGCCAACAATGATCTGTGTTCTTCCTTATATATTACTGTGTTTAACTCACACACTGTTGGCTTTCTTGAAGCCCAGGAAAAGAGCAGAGCCCAGTTGTGAACTAAATCTGTCTTATATCAGGCTGCCTTTCACCTCTCAGTTTACATTTCACAGGAGTAGCTCTGTTAGTGCTGGCGCAGGCCACGAGAGTGCCAGGGGTCAGATGCAAAAATAATATAGCAAGTGGGATCCTCAGTCACCTTGCATCCTTGTTGAGGCAGCTGTTTGTTTTCTGCACCTCCCTAACCTTTCTCTCCTCCTCCTTTTTCCTTCTCTGCTTTCTAGTGAGAGATAATTATGAATGGAATTTTATTATCTTGTGGATATTTAGTTATTTACCATTTTCCGAGATCCACCTCTAAAATATAGACACAACAGTTTCAAATATATGTTCCTTCTTTTCATGAGTTATCATTAAAAAGTACATTCAGGTTCGAACATCTCACCTTAGTTCATGAATTCAACCTTGAATCTCTTTATTTCCGTCCCTTCTTCTGTCTTTTTCCTTCCTGTTTTCCTAAGATGCTGAGAATCCAGGGATATATTATAAGGAGAGGAACAACTTCTGAGTTAGCTCCCATTATCATGAGAGGCAATGAGATGAACATTGACTTTTGAGCTTAAATCTTGAGACATTCACTAGTTATTAAGTTTTTCTGAGCTTTGTTTTTCTCATCAAACAGGAAGTATAAAATCAGCCTTATAGGATCGTTCTAAAAATTGGATATATTCAGAGTGCCTTATCATACATTTCACACTCAGCAAATGTAACCATTACTGATTTTGTGGCATATCATATTTTATTATTATTAAACCAGATGTCTTGAGTAAAATTAGTGTGGCAAAAAATCCATACATGGTGAGAAACAGGTGGTCTGGTGATTGTTCAGTGGCTCCCTCTGCACAGTTAGACTCTTTGATGAAGCGGAAACCTTTAAGTAATGTGCGGGTAAAGAGATTGGAAGTGAACTTGTGGCTCTTGAAAAATACTCTGTTGTCTTTTCATATCAAACATGATCATCATTAAATCAGTTGGCAGCTCTGATGTATGTTTTTAATAACCAGAGATATATTAGTAAAATACAAGTAAAGACTCATGGTTCTTGACAAATCTGTTTCCCAAATACCCTGCTGGATTTTTCACATTTTCTTTGGATTAAGTAATATATACCATGAACTCTTTGTAATTATATTTCTATAGAATTATTCCAAGAAACCTTATAAACTATGATCCTCTAAGCATAGGGATAGAGGTTTAAAGTATTGTTTTTCACTGGAATTTGACTTGCTGTATACTTTTACAGCAATGTTAAAATATCCTAGTATAGTCTTAAAATATTTGACTGGGTACCAGCAAGTAACACATTTATATTGTTAGCTAAGACATACATATACTTAAAGAAAAAAAAACTTTGCATTTCATTGCCTATGTGCAATGTCCTCTTATATTTTCTGAACTATTTTCTTCTGTTTCATTAACTGATGTCACTAAATTGATTTGAAAACCTACCAATGGGTTGTAACTTGAAGTTTGATCAACATTTTGTTTCAAGAAATAGCTACTTCAGTTTTGACTCCATGCCAGAGTCAGATCAAGGAATTTTATGAAACACCTAGAAAAATCTTAAAATTTATGAACTTCTTTAGTATTTTCCATTTTCATGCCAGATCATTCTCTTTGCTATTATGTGCTGTCTCCTTTCTAGAGTGTCAGAGACACTCTGTGTGCTTTTGTTGAAAATAAGAGTATAAAAGCACTCAAATGTATCATGGAATTGTATTTTATTCCCTTTAGATACAATACAAGATAATTTTACTAAATCTATAGCACTCTCATTTTTTTCTCCATGATTTCTATTAATTTTCCTACATTTGATAAGGCTTACATTTCATATGAGGTTCTTAACGAGTGACTTGAATTGAATGTCATGTTTTAAATGTGAAAAAGAGTAGATTATCACAATGAAAAGGAAGAATGTCGAGTGAAAGAGCAGACGGACAGGGCTTGATTGATGTTAGGAAGTTATTTTTGCTGTGAACTCCCGTCAGCCTAGAAATCATAAAACAGAAAGGAGGCTTGGTTCAACTCACACGCCCTTAGGGGCTGTATGGAAAAGGATTTAAAATTCTGATAGAGTAACTTCAAAAATGTAGCAGCTGAAATAATTTATTTCAGTACAGAGCAACCAACTGAACTCTTACGTTGAAATGATTCTTTTTGAAGTTCCACGTGGTAGCAGGAAGGCACAGTGGTCTCCCAGCCCCTGTGCCGAGGAGCTCAGATCTGCGCAGTTCTGCCTTCCTGCCCAAGCCAAAGTGCAGCAGCCACTCTGGTCTTTCCTGTGCTATCTCGATAATTACTTCTGAAAAATGGGCAAAAACAGCTTCAAGGCCATGATTTCTAATAAAAAGGGGAGTGGGTGGCAGTGAAGAATCATAGACAAGTTTTTCTTTAGGAAGTTTCCAAAGGGGAGTTTTGGGGCACTGAGTGATGGCAGTTGGAAACGGATTGTGGTCACTCAATATTTGGTATTTTTACCACAGTGATTACCACATTTGATGAGCTGGATGGATCTCCAGTACATCTTAGAAAAAGAAAGAAACAGAGAAAACAGCCAGAGCCACTACTTGTTAGTGACACCTACCATTAATTTTTGTTTTCTCTGTTGAGCTACTCCTGGCTGGCTCCATGACTCTGTGATGAATGTTGTGAGATGATGACCATCATGAGAAAAATAACTGTCACATCTGGCCCATGTTTCCCAACCTAACCTCTTCAGGGATAGTTACATGTTTAATCATACTTAACATGGACTATGCACAATAATGGCAATGAGGCCAATAAATTTTAAAATAAATTTCCATTGGATTAATCAAAAACAAAAAACAAATTTTTGATGAACAATATATGTACCTAAGTCTATCTGTGAGAATGCATTGCCTTTTATGTAGTCAGTCTATATAAAATATATTCACATATGGGAATTACTAGACTTTTTGCAGGCATTTCACTTATATATAGTGGTCTATAATTTACAAAGTGAAAAATTATTGCTCTAAAATTCTGAATATCTCTAATCTAATCATAAAAGGAAAATGAAGGCCAGAGGGAACCCCGAATTAATCATTTAAAGAGTCATAATTTTAAAAATATAAATAATAGGAATGTTTATAAAGAAACATGTGCAGTTTAGTTTGTCTGTATTAAAATTCATACCTGGAGACAAACGGAAAAAAAGATGGAAATTCCTATGTTAATTTTCCAATGAATATTTTCCTGGAAACAATATATTTTTGCAGATGAAGTCCTTCTCCATTGCTTTGATAAAAGTAACAACAGAATATATGTTGTTTCTATAAAAGTATTTATAATTTTAATATTTTTCTGTTAATTGCCTAAATATTCAATGTATATTTAAATATTGCTAAGGTAGTACCCTAAAAAAAGACACAATGACAACAGTAAAAACAAGGGTTTTTTTTAAAGATTTATTTATTTGAAAGGCAGAGTTACAGAGTCAGAGAGAGAGAGAGAGACAGGAAGACAGACAGAGAGAGCAGTCTTCCATCCACTGATTCACTCCTCAAATGGCCACAATGGCTGGAGCTGGGCTAATCTGAAGCCAGGAGCTTGAAGCTTCTTCCAGGTTTCCCTTGTGGGTGTAGGGGCCCAAGGATTTGGGCCATTTTCTACTGTTTTTATAGCCATAGTAGAGAGCTGAATTGAAAGTAGAACATGGGGCTGGCGCTGTGCCGCACTAGGTTAATCCTCTGCATGTGGCAGCAGCATCCCACATGAATGCCTGGTTCTAGTCCTGGTTTCTCCTCTTCCAGTCCAGCTCTGGAAGTCCTTGGGCCCCTGCACCTGCATGGGAGACCAGGAAGAAACTCCTGGCTCCTGGCTTCAGATTGGCATAGCTCCGGCCATTGTAGCCATTTGGAGAGTGAACCAACGGAAGGAGGACCTTTCTCTCTGTCTCTCTATCTCACTGTCTGTAAACTCTACCTATCAAATAAATAATAAAAGAAAAAAGAAATTAGAACAGCCAGGATTCGAACTGGTGCCCATGTGGGATGCTAGCACTGCAGATGCGGCTTTACCTACTACTCCACATCACAGGCCCCATGAGGTTTTTTTCTTTTAAAGGATTTTTTGAATTTGTTTGAGAGGCAGAGTTCTAGATAGAAAAAAAAAAAGAGAGAGAGAGAGAGGGAGAGACAGAAGAAGAGAGATCTTCCATCTACTAGTTCACTCCCCAAATTCACTCCTGAGTCAGGCCAAAGCCAGGAGTCTGGAACTCTGTCCAGGTCTCCCGTGTGAGTGTAGGGTCCCAAACAGTTGGCCCATCTTCCACTGTCTTCCCAAGCATGTAAGCAGGGAGCTGCAGCAGAAGAGGAGAAGCCAGGACACAAACCAGCACCCATATGGGATGCTGGAGTTGCAGGCGGTGGCTTTACCCATTATGCTACAATGCTGGCCAAAAAACCAAGTTTTAACATACACTTCCAGCAAAGGTGAAAGAATTAGAACTATAGAATACATTTTCGGTTGGCACCGCAGCTCACTAGGCTAATCCTCCACCTGCGGCACCAGCACCACAGGTTCTAGTCCTGGTTGAGTTGCCGGATTCTGTCCCGGTTGCCCCTCTTCCAGTCCAGCTTTTTGCTGTGGCCCAGGAGTGCAGTGGAGGATGGCCCAAGTGCTTGGGCCCTGCACCCAATGGGAGACCAGGAGAAGCACCTGGCTCCTGTCTTTGGATCAGCTTTGTGCATCTGCAGCAGCACGCTGCGAGAATGGCCACTAGGGGGTGAACCAATAGAAAAAAGGAAGACCTTTCTCTCTGTTTCCCTCTATCACTATTCTCTCTGCCTGTCAAAAACAAACAAACAAACAAACCCACATTTTCAATATATATTGTTGAAATTTTAGTTTTGAAGTATTTTTTAATTTAATGAGTAAATATCTTCATTCTCAAAAAAATATAAAAGTTTCAAAGTCAGATATACAACTTGGAAGCCTGGAACATTCTACTTTGGGATAGAGGTTAACATTGAGTTACTTCATGGTTTACAGTTAATTAGCAATTACCTTTTGCTGAAAAGATATAACCGACTGGAAAACAGTCTCTAGGTAGCAGATTTTTACGATTGAGGGTAATTTTTGTCCCCTTCTGAAGAACAAGGATTGAATTCTATGCTAATGAAACTTTTTTCAGTGGAGCATACAGTGATTTTCATAATTCTAGTCCTGGCTGGGATGTGGGGAAAGTGGCGCAGAGCCAGAATAATTAAAATGGGAATTAAGGCCCTGTTTTGGAAGGCTTTCATTTTTCAGGATGGTTATGTTTGTGACTAAAGTTAATTTTGAAGTCTCAATAATTTCAGAGTTGTGGGCAAAACCGATGGCATGATTTGTGATGCCAATCTCAACTTGGCTACTTCTGGGTCTGTGATCTTGGACAATCGGCTTATCTTACTCTAAGAGTCTGCTTTTTTAACTGTAGAATAATGTAAAACTCATCATCTTGCAGGGTGAAGAAGATTTTTACTATCTCTAAAGTACTCATCATGTAACTATGGTTACTATCACTACTAATGTTATATACTGATACAATCAAGTAGTGGTTTTTACTATTCCTGTGTTATTTAGGAGGTGATCCTTCAGAAGTACACAGAAAATAGAGGTTTAATATATGCAATATAAGATGAATTAATGAGCTCTTGAATTACGAAATTCAGAAATGCTAATTGTGTAAGCTGCCTCAACTCTTCCAGTGTGACTGAATAAATGAGATTCTTGAATGTCTGCTCAGCAGTCCTCCGCTCTACCAGCTGAGCTAACAAAGGGTAAATAGTCATATACTTAAGATATTTGACCATTTTTAGGGCCTTTTTCAAATGAATATTGCCTCTTTGGTAATTGTAATCCAGGTTATAAATTGTCAGTATCTCCAAGTGAATTACAGTTCTTTTTACATTGGCCAGACAGTATTGATTTTTCCTAGGATATACCTTTGCCTCAAACCAATCCACAGTGCACTCAGCACTGGAAAAATGAAGTAGTTCCTTTGTATTAAGAGACAAGGCTGGTGAAGGCAAAGGGAATTCAATCTGGAATAAAGTTTTTGTATGTTCATAGGCCTTGTCTGGAAAAGAAAAACAAAAGAAAGGAGGAAACCTTCTAACAAAGTTGACTTGTGTATGGTGGATGGAGGTCTCTCCACAAGATGGCGCTCAGTTGCCCCTTTGTTTTTTAATGATTAAAAACAAACTTCTCACTTTTATATACACAAGTAAATTATAGGTTTATATAACGCAGCTGGTTTCAAATGTTATAAAATGTTCTATCATGTTTCTTTCTTTTAGTAGTATTGAATGTAATCTTACTTCCACTGTTTATAAATATATGGATAAGTCATTGAGGGACATACTTATCCCTACTCTCACTCCTAAATGTAATGACATTCATGTTAACCACCTAAAATTTTTCTAATTTTCTAAAATTTCCCTGGGATATAAACTAGTATAATCAAAACTGAAGATAAACTTAAAAATTAGGCTGTCTTAATATATTAAATTTTAGGTGGAGGTACCTTTCAATTTTAAAGAAATCTCTGTGACATTTCCAATTGGATGTTAGTTAGAAAAGAACCTTGGATATTCTTACCTTTTTAGTGATGTGAAATGTCACAGCTATATTCTGTCACACTAATTTCAATTGGAGTCCCTTCAAATATTGAGTTCTTTTAAAAACATAGAAAAGTTGTATTAAATAATTTTTAAGATCAGGTGGAAAGCAACATATATTACTTATTAAAGCAGAGGGGGAAAAATAAGGTCCTTGTTTTGGTGCATTAGGTAAGTCACCACTGGTGATGCCTGCATCCCATAGGAACAGTAGTTCTAACCCTGGCTGCTCTACTCCCTGTAATGTGCCTGGGAAAGCAGTAGAAGATGGTTAAGTATTTGGATCTCTGCCACCCATGTGGGAGACCTAGATGGAGTTCTGGCTCCTGGCTTAGACTTGGCCAAGCCCTGGCCTTTGTGGCCATTTGGGGAATGAACCTGCAACTGGAAAATCTCTTTCTCTCCATCTCTCCATATCTTTCTGATGTTCTTTCAAATAAATAAATTTTTAAAAAAGACAAAAAATGCTAGGCTATCAGTTTCATTAGAAAAAAAAATGCTTTGACCCAGCTCCTGGCTTCAGATTGGTGCAGCGCCGGCTGTAGCAGCCATTAGGGGAGTGAACAAACGGAAGAAAGACTTTACTCTCTGTCTCTCTCTCACCGTCTATGACTCTGTCAAATAAAAAAAATTTAAAAAAAATAAAAAAATGCTTTGAATGATAAATATTAAATAATAAACATAATTGACAATGCTGTATTTATATGTTTGACACTGTATTATCTTATAGGAAGGTACTTCAGACAGCATGGGGGAGTAGCAAGTGGTTAGCCTCCTGGTTAAGATGCCTCTATCCTACATCTGGAGTGCTAAAGTTCGATTTCTGGCTCTGGATTGTGTCTCCAGTTTCTTACCAGCACTGACCCTAGAGGGCAGCAATGACTGCTCAAAGAATTGGGTTCCTATCGCCCACATGGGAGATGTGGATTATGTTTCCCACTCTTGGCTCTGGCCCGACTAAGCCTTAGGTGTTTTGTGGGTATTTGTGAAGTGAACCAGTGGATGGGAGAGTTCGTCTGTCTCTCAGACAAATTTTTTAAAGAAATACGATATTTTTTGGAAAAATGAAATTAAAAGGTAAGTTATTTTTGTTGCAAAACATTTTTAAGTCAACACTGTTTTTTATAACGTGCCTTTTTCATGAGATTTTTGTGAACCTCTCATTTGTTCTAGTTATTGATTTTCTTTCAAAAGACTTAGAGTGTATGAAGTGTGTGTAGTAAAATTATAGTTTACTTGATTTGCTAATGTGGCAATAATGACCCTGTATTGATAAACTATTATAACACAGTTTCCAATGTTTAGATTTTCTTTTGGCTGACTCTGGTTTATGCTTTCTGTAAGACATATTCTGAAGGTTATAGTAAAGTCTTTCATGCCTTGATCATAACAGCTATTATTATAGAGTCATTGTCTAACTTTATATGACACCAGCTATGCATTGGAAGCTATTAATACAGAATGCTTGTCACCCTATAATGAAATCCACACTTTGAAAGGAGAAAAAAATATCTGGAGAGAGTCCTAAGAAGAAAAAATATTAACACAGAGAGAAAACTAAGAATTATAGCCCAGTGTTCATAGTTCAAGCTGAATCTTGAATGATTTTATAAAAATAACAGATACTGCTATAATAATTTATGGACTGGATTCTAAACTGGGCACTTCACATATATACAGCAACATTTCTAATGAGATAAAATTAATTTTTTCCTTTGTTAACAGATAGGATGGTTGAGAATCAGAAAGGTTAAGTGGCTTGGGTATAGAGATGGAACATAAACACAGATGTGTCCTGTTTTAAAGACTGCACCTTTATCTATTATACATGAGTACTTAAAAAAACTCATGGAAAATGGAATTAGAAGATAAGTTTAGGCTGGTGTAAAAATAATTTTGAAATATGCATTTCCATGAAATATTTGAAGATCTTATGTATACATAGATTTCAAAATGTTTTGCACCAAAATAAACTTGGTTTTTACCTACTTTGTCCCATGATCTTTTTGGAATACTCTCATGTGCCGCTACCATGCTGACTTATAGGAGCATAAAATATTAGAATTTGATCACTAGCTACAAAGATAAATAATATTTATATGAAGGTAGATTGGTTATTCTGTACTTTCAACTTTACTATATTGAAAATACATTTCAATGAGCTTGAGAGATCTAAATTTAATGCATAGAACTTCTTGATCTTCAAGGTGCAAATAACAAAAGAATCACAAAAGGGGCCATGTGTACTCTGAAGAGTGAGTGGTCAAAACTAGCTTTTTAATTGTATGGGTCGGATCCCAAAAAGAACAGAAGAATCTGCACATGTATTTCCTTTCAGGGATTTTTATTTTGCTTACAAACACCTTGATGTGAAATATTTTATACCTATTGTACTCGATCACTAATATTCCACATGTACTTCTCATCTCTTTGGTACAAAGCCCTAGATCTTTAAATAGTTTATGTAAGTTGATATGATTGTTTTTCACATATAACATTTTTGTACATTCTTATTGAACTAGACACGTGGACTTCTTTAATTTCTTAAAGCTACATGGAAATTTTTTCCAGTGCTATACCTTAATTTATCTACTTAGTGACATTTTATTGAGTATTTAAATTTTCCCTGTTTTGGCTACTATGAGTGAATGTTTGTTGGAGTATTTTAAAGGTAGCAAGGGTGCTAGAGGGATGTATGTTGATTTTCATTAAAATGAAGTCCCCAAAGTAGAATTATTATATCAAAAGATGCTATTTCTTAACTCTTGCTAAATATTTTCAGATATTTTTAAAGGAAAAATAACTTTAATGACTTAAGCAATTCATAGATTATAGATTCCAAACTCCAGTTTTGAATAAATGAACTTTTTCTTGTTTGCCAAACTGGTAAAAGTAGGTAAATATAACCGATCAGGTTATACTCAGATGGCGATAGGGTAACAACAACTTGGAAGACATGGATACCATATAAAGGGGGTAATGATCTCTACTGTACTGGGCATTGCTGTTGCTTTGTGAACTTTAGATTTTATGGAGGCTTTAGAAATGCAGGTTTTGTGTGAAATCTTACAACTGGTCATCATTGTCAGGACATTTGAAATGTTAATGAATACTATGTGGGCAAAATATGCATAAACATACACACACACACACACACACATTAGTTAACAGCTTAGAGATCCTGTTGGCTGATCCACCCCTTGAGCAATCCTCTAATTGGTGACCTATGAGATATATTTCCTGCCTCCCAAAGCTCTACTTTGAGTTTTACCATTTTTATTTTGTCTTGTCAGTATATGTGTATTTGTCAGGGTTCTCCAGAGAAATAGAACTAGTAGGAGATATACACACACTTACACACACGGAAATTTATTATGAGGAATTGTCTCATGTGATTATTAAGGTTGAAGAGGAGTTCTATGATCTGCTAGCTGCAAGCCGGAGACCCAGAAAAGCTGGTGATATAATTCACTCCACATCCAAAGTCCTGAGAATCACGGGAGCTGAAGGTGTGAATTACAGTCTAAAAGTCAAAGAGGATGAGCTGAGATGTTGCTGTTCAGGCAGGCAGGTAGAAAGCAAAAAAAATTCCTCCTCCCTCTGCTTTCTGTTCTTTTCAGCTCTGAATCGTTTGGATGATGTTGCCCACTTTCAGGAATGCAGTCTACTTCGTTCTGCAATTTAAGAGCCAATCTCATCTGGAAACACTTTCATAGACACACCTAGAGATAATGACTAATAATAATTTGGCTAGCACCCCATGGCTAGTCAAATTAACACCTACAATTAATCATCACAATTCCATTCCTTGTCACTTTGGCAGGTATCACATCTCCTTAAACCATACTTAACCTCCAAATAATAAAAATAACAAAGTCATAATCCTGCCTAACATGATACAATTATCGTGCATGCAACCAAAAATGCACTAACTCCTTTCCTGGAAGAGGAAGTGAAATCCTTAGTGATGTTTACTCTTCTTGATATCCTGTAACTTAAAAGCTAAGGTATACAATTAACAATACTGAAAGACCATGCAATGAAAATCCATAACACATTGCCTAAGAAAATAAGAGAGGGATAGATAGATAGATAGATAGGCAGATATACAGATAGATATCTTATAGAAAAGTATTCATAGCAAAATAAGGAAGAAATACTCATGACAGTTACATACCTGATATTTATAACTATTTTCCAAAATTCATACTGGATTTCTTTTGCCTTCAGCAATCGACTTGGTGGGGTGGCCCAAACCTTCTTTTTTTTGCATAATGCTAACCATTACTAATTTTTCCTGGATTGAGTTGCTATAGTTTTCCATTGATATTAATAACTGAGCAAGATCCATTAAGCCACCCTAATGGATCTCCTGTGTTCCCTATATATCCTTCCTTCCCTCCATTGTGGAGTAACAGTCCAATTACTAGTCCTTGGTAGTCAAAATCGGTCTTCCTTGTTAACACTGTAACTCCCTTCTTTTCCTGTACACGCAAAGGTGTGGGAGTCAATCTTAAGTTAACAGTTCAATAGAGTCATTGTGTTTCTCCTCATGGAAGCATTTCTTCCTATGGAAGTAAGACCTCCAGGGCAGCAGAGCATAAGGTTGCAGAAACAGAAAGCAACAATGGGTGTGTAAATACACACACACACACATACACACATACATATATGTATTTATATACAGAAGGATATCTATCATAGTGTGTTTTAATCAAATATACTTATTGCGTGGTCTCCTGTTGCTTTCTTCTTTTACATATTCTGGTTCAGATGTTTTTGTTTTCATATCTTTGCTCATCCATCTTGCCTCTAATAGTCTTAATATAGTTCATTTCTTCAAAAATCATGAATTCATCTCTTCTCCACAGCTGGAGAGGAACTGCACTTTTTCCTCTGGTTTTTATTAAAATGTTTAGCAAACTCGAGTTCAACACAGTGCGTAGTATGAGGAATAACTCTCAGGTCATTTCTTCTATGCTGATACCACATTGGTCCAACACTAGTTATTAAATAGTAACTTATTTATCTACTAATAGAGACTCATATAGTCATTTGAATTGATTTTAACAATCTTAATTATAAGTCATTCTGGTTTTATAGGCTTTTATCTTTTTTCTTGTATAATTACTGATTTGTGAGTTTGATGTCTGATATAATAAAGCTTAGAGCTATATCACATTTCTTTATTATTTAGACAAGATAATTCCTTTGTGTCATCTGCTGTCTTTCTTTGCCTCCCTGCCGAAGAGTTGCCTTCTAAAGCTAACAGGATGGGCAAGGAGAATTAAATGGTACCAGTTGAAAATTAATAACATACTATTTGGAATATCATATGTTATGCCAACACAATAGTATGATGGATCATTTTTGTTATCTATTTTATGAATCTATGATATTAGGAAATGAAATAGATGGTCTCTAAGTCTTTTTAATTGTGCTGAAATTCTTTTTTCCCCTCTGGAAAACCAAATGGAATCATTTGGATGAACCCCTGGTATCTGGTATTTTCCTTGTGTAGTGAAGATCATCTCAGATATAGCCTCCTCTGGGGAATCTTCCCTAACTGCCCCACAACCCTTTCATGCCCAGATATCCCACAGCCTCTCCCCTCTTCTCCTTTTTGTTCCCTTTGTGCCCTATACATATGACTGCAGAGGCCCTGGAGCACATTATAAGAAGAAAAATTTGTGAAGTGCGGAAAGTCCATACAAGGCCCATGGAGTGACTTTACTATGAACAAGTGTCCTCCTCTGAACATGAAAGCAATAATAAGTTTCCAAACCCACAAAGTTTAGGTTCTGGCATCACTAGAATCTGCTTGGGCTGCATTCAGGAGACAGCTTCATCCTGGCCATGGCTCAGATGTTTGAGGTTGGAGTGAAAGCTAAAATGAGAACTGGCATGCCTGATAACCACAGCGACAAAAAGAACATATGGGGGATTCTTCGAATTCTCTTCTTAGTCCAAGATGCACAGCAGACCTGTACATAGATATAGAATTAGAAACTTTGAATATTTTCAGTCTCTGTCCAGAAAACCATAGAGAGTATCCTGAAGTTTAAAGCTTAAAGTTATTGCATCTTCACATTGTAATTTATTGCTTACTGCCTGTGATAAACTGGTTATTCTTGTTACAAGAATATGCCGTGCTGAGACTCTGGGAATTATATTCATCTAGACAATGATAATATATAACATAGCAAATGGAAATGAAATTTTCTCATCTTACATGTTTTCTGATTACATCTTAAAGGAGAACATTTTGATAAATATATCTTAGATGAAGGTGGGGATATTTTACAACAGTAAACCATCCTTGCATAGCCGGGTTGTAGTCCATTAATTCTCAGAGCTGGGGGCGAGGCTGACAATTCATAAATGGTAAATCCAGAGAGTTATGAAGATATTAAATCTCACATCTGGTGAGAAAATGTGTTATTTCACTGTGTTGATTGATGGACACATTCCCATTACGGTGCAATTTGGGAAATCGCACTGTTAATTGCTAGGGTTTTAGCAAAGCTCTATAGTTCAATTCCAATTACTTTAGTTTCGAAAAACAGAACAGCTGGATGGTGAAATTGCCCAGAGCTACCACCTAGGGAGGGCATAAGCCAGCAACACGACCTCTGCTGTTCCTGCCTTGGATTTTCTGCAGAGCTGTTAGTTTGTGAAAGTGGAAGGCTCCAGGCGTTGGAGGTCTCCTTGCCACGTGCTTTCTTCTGACACTGAGCACACACCCCTGCTCACTGCTCAGGTGATCTGGTGCCCTCCATTATTACTCATTGGCTTCCTTCTTCACTGGGGAGAGATAGAAAAAAATAAATCTCATCACATCTTGATCTCCTTACTGCAAGGTGATCTGCTTTCTTGCTTTAGAGCCAAATGGAGTTTTAAAGCTTCACTGGGATTTCTTTGGCTGTCACATTGATCTTTGGGGCACACAGACCTTCTGTCTGTGGGAACAAGTACATGTTTCCATGTGCAATCTCCCTGTCTCTTACTAAATCTAGAAAGAACAACTCCAGTTGCTGTTTGAAAATTATCTGGTGTCAGTAGCTACATAAAATCACACTGGGTGATTAGGCTACCAACTCCCCATTTTTATCCCAGGTCACTGACTGGTTGAACTGAATAAGTTTCCCAGTGTTTTCTTTGGATAATAATGCTGAAGCTCCCTGACAGTAGCAGACTCTGATTTGGTATAGCTCTGAATACACGAGTTGAATGGGCTTTCTTCAGTGGTTTCAGGGTTTAGGAGCCTTAATAAATTGATAGTGTTAACACTTCAGATGAAGTCTCCAGCAGGATCAAACTGGAGAAAGAGCTTGAAGGAGAAATATTTGTGAGAAGAAGCAACATGTAATTATGTAGGTAGGAAATTTAGAGAAAAGAGTTCTTGTCTTTATAAACTGGCTTCTTAATATGCAGCATATATTTTGATATTATAAATTCAGCCTAATGATTTCTAGGTTTCTTAAGTCAATGATCTTAAAATATGTGTTAAAGATATTTTGACAGGACAGGATACTACAGCTGTGCAAAGGACTGAGTTCAAGAAAGAGGACTTTCCGTGTAAGGCATTTGCCACAGCGGTTCAGCTTTTGCCCCAAGAATGCATCATAATAAGCTAAGAAAATACCTGCTCTGGCTCCCATTACTCTTAAGGAAACATTTTTTGGGGGGATCTTATTCTCCTTCTTTCTATAAGTATATTATCAGCATGATGACTAGAAGTCTTTAAGGTCAAGGTCATATACTGACATGGCTACTAATACCTCCTGTAACTCTCAAGAAAGTCCAGGTTGGATAATATCTTATATGTCTTCTAAACCATTTATAGCACTCAACTGTAGAGGAAATCTGGTAAGTGCAATTTTCTCAATCTCCCTACATTGACCGTCTCATTAACTTTTGTAAATTGATACCCTGGAGAATAACTCTTCCCTCAGTGAAGCTATACATAAAATTCCTATGTCATAGGCAAGTCCATATGAAGGGAACCTTAAAACAAGCTACCAAAAATACCTTTGGCAAATGCAGGGGCTTGGCTTACTTTCATAAACCTTAATTGTTTTTGGTTGTCATCACTACTTGTGTGGTATTTTACAGCAATGGTAAATCTCTCACTTCTGAAATCTATAAAATAACCACCCTTTCAAGCTATTGTTACATGGACTGCAACTCATTTCTTCCTACATTTGACAAGCCCATCAATTTCATTCTCTTTTAGGTCCACTTTTCCATCTTCTTCCGGTGGCTCTGTCCTGTAACTTTCCCTGCTAACTTCAGGCTCATCTGTTTTCTGAAGCCTGGGCAAAGTCCTTGGGACAAGGTGTGTCTGATGAGGAACAGAGGTAGGATTATTTATGTGGAACTTTTCTAGCAAAGCTGAATACTGAGAAATCATTACTGATGTGTATTTTCATCCTTAGAGAGCTTGACTCTTCACTTCATTGTGAAGTCCAAAGCCATTTTTGCCAGATTTTATTATGCTTGTTTTACTTCATGTGCTGACATTTTCTTCATGAAAATTCATTTACCAGAAAAGGGCTAGTTATCTAGACTTTAGTGAATATGCAAACCTGTCCAGAAAGCCTCTGAAGCTCTGCTTTGTTCTCTCCCTTCCCAGAACTGCTATTGCACTGAAAATTGATTTTTTTTCATAATTTAGCTGGTTCTAGTTCTATAATCATTTCCCAAGTATGATGTATTTCATCCTGGCTATGTTTCTTTTTTTTTCCAAGATAAGTATACCTTTATTTTTTTAAGGTTTTTATTTAATGGATACATATTTTCATATGTACAGCTTTTAGGGATATAGTGTTTCTTCTCTCATTCCCACCCTCCCACTCCCACTTCCATCCTACCTCCCATTCCCTCTCCCATTCCATTTTCCATTAAGATTCATTTTTAATCGACTTTATATACAGAAGACCAACTCTATACTAAGTAGAGATTTCAACTATTTGCATCCACACAGACACACAAAGTATGAATTACAGTTTAAAGACAAGTTTTACCATTAATTCTCATAGTACAACTCATTATGGACAGAGGTCCAACATGGGGAGCAAGTACACAGTGACTCCTGTTGTTGATTTAACAACTAACACTCTTATTTATAATGTCAGTGATCACCTGAGGCTCTTGACATGATCTGCCAAGACTATGCAAGCCTTTTGAGTTCACAACTCCATCAGTTTTTAGACAGGTCTGTATGCAATGTGGATGTTCTCTCCTCCCTTCAGAGAAAAGTACATCCTTCTTTGATGGCTCCTTCTTTCCACTGGGGTCTCACAGAGATCCTTCAAGCAGAACCATTTTTGCCACTATGCTTGGCTTTCCATGCCTGAAATGTTCTCATGGTGTTTTCAGTCAGGCCTTAGGGGCTGATTCTGAGGTCAGAGTGCTATTTAGGTGTTTGTCATTCTATGAGTATGCTGTGTGGACTGCTTCCCATGTTGGAACTTTCTGTCCTTTGTAATTCTACCTATTATTATTATCAGGCACTCGGTCTCATTTATGTGATCCCTTTGACTTATGGTCCATTCTAAGTGATCGATTCCATACTTAATATGATCACTTTATCACATAAGATAGTATTGGGATTTGGAGTCCCATGACAAGTGTTTTTTATTTCTATATTTTATTTTATTTTTTTAACTTTTATTTAATGAATATCAATTTCCAAAGTACAGCTTATGGATTACAATGGCTTCCCCCCTTTCCCATAACTTCCATCCCACCCACAACCCTCCCCTTTCTCACTCCTTCTCCCCTTCCATTCACATTGAGATTCATTTTCATTTCTCTTATATATAGAAGATGAGTTTAGAATATGTTAAGTAAAGATTTCAACAGTTTGCACCCACATAGAAACACAAAGTGAAAAACACTGTTTGAATACTAGTTATAGCATTAAATCACAATGTACAGCACATTAAGGACAGAGATCCTACATATGGAATAAGTGCACAGTGACTCCTGTTGTTGACTTAACAAATTGACACTCCTGTCTATGGCCTCAGTAATCTCCCCAGGCTCCAGTCATGAGTTTCCAAGGCTATGCAAGCCTTTTGAGTTCACCTACTCTTACTCATGACACGTTTTTAACTTCACCTTTAGGAGTAACTCTATGTTAAGTAAAGAGTTCAACCAATGGTATTAAGTAGAGAAGAAAAAAAAGAATAAAAAATAAATAAAATGAAATAATAAACTGTTCCTCAGCAGTCAAGACAAGGACTGTTCAAGTCATTGCTTCTCATAGTGTCAGTTTCACTTCTACAGGTTTCCTTTTAGGTGCTTTCTTAGTTTTCACAGATCAGGGAGAGCATATAATATTTGTTCCTTTGGGACTGGCTTATTTCACTAAGTATGATATTTTCCAGATTTATCCATTTAGCTGTAAATGACCAGATTATGTTTTTTTAACCACTGTGTAGTGTTCTATAGAGTACATATCCCATAGTCTCAGTTTGGAGATACCTCAGAAATCTGAATATAACCCTACCATACCACCCAACTATTCCACTCCTCGAATTTACCCAAAGGAAATGAAATCAATAAATAAAAGAGTCATCTGCACCCCCATGTTTATTGCAGCTCAATTCACAATAGCCAAGACATGGAATCAACCAAAATGCCCATGAACGGAAGACTGGATAAAGAAGCTATGAGATATAGAATATCTCATAATATGGAATACTATACAGTGGCTATATTTCAAGTTATGTCTTTATATACTTATAGAACTGAAATTTTTATAGGTCTCATATAGAACCAAAGTTCTTGTCCATTGGCCAGTTTGACACCTTCTTGACTAAAGATTTCAGCACTGTGTCCATCCATAATTCTAGATATAAAACCTAGTTTATTTGATTATAAGCATGAGAAATCACTTCAAGTTTTCTTAAGCAAAAGATGAGAATGTAGCTAGAATCTGTTGGGAGAGTTAGGAGGACAGCTCACAAAATTGAAGGAACAGCAACAACACAGAAATCCTAGTCTTGGAGCAGATTACATGATGGGCCTAGTATTTGATGCAGTAATCTTATTCCTGTTAGACTCAGGATCCAAATTTTAGCAGAAAGCTTGGGTCTTATACCCATGTTTAGGACAGAGAGGGGTTGGCTTTCTGTGTTAGTGTTGTCTTCAGAACTAGAAACAATGAGTGGGTAAAAACTTTCAAAAACTCTCCCTTTAAAGCCCTACCATTATCATGCACTACTTTAGACTCCACATTTCTACAGGTGTACTGAGAAACCACCAGCTCACTGAATACCCTCCATCCCACCCTACTTAATATTTTGAGGGTTACATTTTAGAATTTCTTTTACTTTTCCTTATCTAAGCAAATATGCATGTGCTCCCTACTATTCCACCAACAATTTATATATAACCCAAGCTATAGTACTTCTCCATTTAAAGATGCTATTGTAAACTTTTATATCCCTATAACATCAACTAGACTTTTGTGCAGATTAAAAAAAATGAATCACAATGCAAAGTTGCTCACCCAAATACAATACAGTTAAACAGGGAAAAACTCTTTATGCATGATTTGAAACATGTAGTTATAGCACTTTTAGGACCCTTTTAACCAGGTATTCAATGTAGTGTGCTATCATATTATACTTCCTATCTAAAGTTTTAATTAAAATTTCTCCCATATTTTTTGTGTTACCTCTTTTCCTACATGTGAGATCAGTCTTCTCATTCCTAAAAATGACCCATTTCCACAGACTGTTGCTAGAGTGCAGATAATCAAAGGTAGCCTCTGGGTGAACACGAAAGACAAGATGTGATACATGCTTGTCTTTGCCTCTGCTATCACAGAAATTATTTGAGACTGGGGAATTTGTATAGAACAAAAATTGTCTTCTTACAGTTTTGAGGCTGAAAAATCCAAAATTAAGGCCCTGGTGCCGGTTCAGGCCTTCCTGCTGCATCCCCTCATTGTGGAAGGAAAAGGGCAAGGGAGGGCAAGAAAGGACTGAACTTGCCCTATGACACTAGTCCTTCCCAGGAGGTGGAAACCTTACGGCCTAATCACGTTTTTTGAGTCCTACCTCTTAATATTTTTATAGTGACAACTTATATTTCAACATGAGCTTTGGAGGGAACAAATATTCAAACCATAGCAATGTCAAACTCACTATACGATAACATTTTTTCTTTGGATCTTAAGTATATTGTACTAGATATAAAAATAGTTCTGGTTATTTTATATTATGTTGAGATGCATGTCATTAATATTTTTATTAATTAATATTTTGTACTAACATTTTGTTGTAAAACTTTTAGTGTGCCATAAATCATAAATTCATAATAATTTCTGCACTGCAAAAATATGATTAAATTATATTATAACATGGTAGCTGTTTTGAAAGAAGCAAGGGTAAGACCTATTAGATTTTCTTTAAAGAAAGCCTATAGGAAAAAATTAATTCTAACTTTGTCTTGTGGTACATTTCTGATATTTTGAAGAATTCGTTTGCCTATTACTTATTTTTTGGACTTGCATGTGATATGAGAATGATAGACAATTTAAGATAGGTGCTTTGAGTCATATCACATTAGGAAACCTGAAGACTGAAATTAGTACTTTACAATCAAGTACATCATGAATCTTCAGTTAAAAAAAAAAAAGTAGTAATGGTGAGGCTGAGGTATGCTCACCTGGCTGGAAACACTTTGTGTTTATTTCCACATATCAAGATCATGGAAGTAACACATGCTGGCTCTTTAGGGATAGGACATTGAATTATTTGTGTTGAGTACTTCCCCAGACAGTGTCCTGTGCCCTTCCTCCCTGGCTCACTTTAGTCGGTATTCTTTCCCTGTAGTAAACCATAACTGTGGATATAGTAGCTTTCCATGAGTTCCATGAGTCCTCTTAGCAAATTGTTTATCATATGCATGGCTTTCAGAATCCCCACAATTGCCATTGGTGTTTAAATTAAGGGTGGTCTTAAAAACTAACTTTCTGGCCGGCGCTGCGGCTCTCTAGGCTAATCCTCCACCTGCAGCGCCAGCACCCCAGGTTCTAGTCCCAGTTGAGCACCAGATTCTGTCCTGGTTGCTCCTCTTCCAGTCCAGCTCTCTGCTGTGGCTTGGGAGTGCAGTGGAGGATGGCCCAGGTCCTTGGGACCTGCACCTGCATGGGAGACCAGGAGAAGCACCTGGCTCCTGGCTCCTGGCTTCGGATCCGTGCAGCACGCCAGCTGTAGCAGTCTCTTTGGGGGTGAACCAATGGAAGGAAGACCTTTTCTCTGTCTCTCTCTCTCTGTCTAACTCTTCCTGTCAAAAAAAAAACAAAAACAAAAACAAAAAACCAAAAAACAAAACACTAACTTTCCAATTTCCTGAACTACTAAGAAGTTAAACTCAATAAGATACTGAAGTTATTAATTTTTCCTATCCTGTCAGTGTTGTGAAACAAACTAATTATGGAGTCAGTTTTGGTGTATTCATGACAAACTTCACCTCTAAGTTTATTATTTTCCAAGTTATTTACTTAAATTTGTTTGTTTTTAAAAATTAGCCATTTGGGACTGAAAATCCCTTTTTTTGGTAAAATCGGTGTTTTGTTAACATATTTTCTTAAAAGAAGAAACTAAACTGAAGACATTGACAAGAAGGGAAAGGGAAGAAAAGAAAAGGAATTCTCACATGTGGTGAAAGTTCGAGCAGTGAGAAAAAAATTTTTTGTGGGAAAATAAATCCCTTGCCTTCCTCCTCTGAAGGAATCTTTCATGTTTCTTAAAACAAGAATTGCTTCACCCCCTTTCATTCTTAAATTTATCATTTTATGCATGTTGAAGTGTCCCTGTAGATTGATTGAGGCCCGTAATTCTATTGTTTCTATGTGAAATTTCAAACCACAAGTTCATTCACAATTTCTTGGTTTTCTTTCTGTGCCCTTATCAGTAATTAGCAGGCCCCACTTCATTTTGTTTCTAATCTCTATGTGCATTACTTTTCTGTTATCTTTTTTTTTTTTTTTGCATGCCTACCAGCTATCACCTTTTTAGACTTTTTGATAGGGTAACTCCTTAAAAAATATTTGTCATATATATTTTATATATAATATGTACTGTGTATGTATCCATTAATTTACCAGTTTGTTATCAGTGCCTACTTAATATTTTGAGGGTTGCATTTCAGAAAACTCCAGGGCTTAAATAGTCTGTTGTGTTTTCCATTCTAATCTTAGATTTCATGTGTGTGTGTGTGTGTGTGTGTGTGTGTAGGGAGGAGGGGTCCCGCCAGCATTTCAGGAATGACCTTGTCTTCAGAATCTCCCCATTTTCTGTGATGCAATCATCATGTAATGATTATGGGGGAAATTAGACACATATCTGTACAACTCTATGAAAGTTTGAAACAGATGTTAGAATGTTAGAATAAATGTGATTGAATGTAATATGTTGTACTTAGTACACAGTGAGTTAACATTAAGATGTTAATAATGGGGGTAGGGGTAAGCCATTGCTTACAATATCAGCATCCCATATCAGCTCTATCAGTGCCAGTCCCAGCTACTCCACTTCCAGTCCCACTCCCTGCTAATACACCTGGGAGAGCAGCCCAAGAAGGTGGCCCATGGGCTTGGGCGGTGAGAGGCCCAGATAGAGTTCCAAGCTCCTGGCTTCAGCCTGGCCCAGTCCTCTCTGTTGTGGCCACTTGGGGAGTGAAACAGTGGATGAAAGAGCAAATGATCTCTGTCTCTCCCTCTCTAACTCTGCCTTTTAAATAAGTAAAAAGAAAAGATGTTTATAATGAAAGCATAATCTCCCAGTTAAATACAGAAATTCTAAAGAACGTTGACCATCAGCAAAAACCCAGTTGACCGGATCTTTCATGTTCATTAGTAAACCTTGGAATTTCAGAAGATCCTAAAACAGTAGCTTGAGGAGGTTATTGCTTAAATTAACTGATTGGGGACAGGCATCAATTTAATTAGCAAGAATCTATTTTGGTTAAATTCTTGTTCCAGTATTCTTATCCCATTTGAGGGACGTAGGAAGGAATTGTAATTCTATAATAATATATATTAAGGAAATAATAGACTTTAATATTTTTTACATCCTGTTTGTAGAATTCGTCTCTCTTTAATTTGTTGTAAGGAGATGTTAATTGTGCTTTCTGAAATCTTGATGATGACAATAGCTAGTACTTTGAGTGTCACCTATTTGTCAAAGTATTTTTTATGTTTTAATCCCTCAAAAAACACCATAAAAAGTTGTTGTTGCCATTTTACTATAAGGAAGAAATGTGTATCAGCATAGGTTAAGTAATAGTTTTGAGAGGAAATCATAATTAATGAGTACAAGAGCTAGGATTTGATCCCAGTCTGCCTTCAGAACTCTCACTGTTAAAAACCATGGAGCTGGAGTGAACTGGTGATCATCTTGGCACATACTGTCATATTTCACACAAAGAAACAGAGGCTTAGCATGACAGCTCATTTTTGGCAAAGTAGGAACAAGGGTGCAGGTCTCTGAACCTTGGTTTAGTATATTATAATTGTATTTCCTTTTCTTTCTGCGTGTTATTAGTTAAAGAACACTTCCAATCTCAAAGGTTTGAGACTGAAGGCATGCAAGATATCTTCATACAAACAGCAGCCTTCCTGTAGATTGTGTGTGTGTGTGTGTGTGTGTGTGTGTGTAGGTTTCCAAGGAATTTAGTTAAACAGACTTCCACAGGGTTCTAAGAATCTGCATTTTTAAAAATGATTTTTCTTATTTATTTGAGAGGTAGAGTTAGATACAGAGAGGGAGAGACAGAGAAAGGTCTTCCACCAGCTGGTTCATTTCCCAAATGGCTGCAATGGCCAGAGCTGAACTGATATGAAGCCAGGAGCCGGGAACCAGGAACATTCTGTAGGTCACTTCTGAGGGTACAGGGACCCAACTACTTGGGCCATCTTCCACTGCCTTCCCAGACCATAAGCAGAAAGTTGCATCGGAAAAGGAGCAGTTAGGACATGAACCGGCACCCCCATGGGATGCCAGCTCCACAGGCAAAGGCTAAGCACAGATACCACAGCACTGGCCCAGAATCTGCATTTTTAACAAAGAGTCCATGTGACTTTAAGATTTAATTATAAGTACAATTTGAGAAAGCAAATTTAACCTTCATTGTGTAATCTAACAGATTACATAAATGCTAAAATTAAATTATAAAGCATGTAATTAAACAAGCAATTTCTTTATATCATAGATATCTAAAAGCAATAAGGTTTTAAGAATGAAATCATATGTATGCAGTTGTAGTCAATAAGTATGCTAAACTAAAAGCTATACAACAATGAAGAATGTTGACAGCAAATCAGGTACAAATGAAGATATTCCTCTGAGTTTCCATGTTTTATGAAGCATCAAAAACCACCAATCCAGTAGTTCTTTTATTGTACATTATTCTGTATTCACATTCTCTGTGTATGATTGGATCTCTGGAGTTTATTTCATTTTATGTATGACATAATCCACAATTACATATTATTGACTGCTGCTTTGGGGGTTGAACATCCTTCTGAGTGTCCATTGGTAGTTCTGTGCAGCATCAAGAAACTTCACGCTTCCAAACAGAACTAGTGTGGCGCTGTGTCCCCTCCTGTGATTTCTGAAGCAAAGTCATCAAGTTATGACCCTAAACAAAGGAATCCGTGGCTCTAAATATTCAAATAAATGACTAACATTTTTAGGCATTATGTAAACATTTTTTAACATGTTGCTAATTCATTTCCAGCCTGCTCTGTGCAAGTTATCATTTGACAGAATTTAATGCTTACACTATGGTAGGTAGAAGAGATTCATAACTAAACGTGTTCAAATTTGCATGACCAGAACTGCAACTATATCCACGTAACAGTGAATGCATGGTTTCTGCAAAAGATACGGTATGCAACAACCTTTAACAAAATGTGCTACTGCAGGTGTGTTTTTTCTCTTTTCTTCTCCTTTTTAACTGATACATCCAAACCTAAGAAGCTGTATAAATTATTTTGAATATCGGAGATCAGTTAGCCTGTGTTTTCTGATCCTATTCCTTCTCAAAGATTCTCACAAAAATTCTATTTAAAAGAGAGAAGTGGATTCATTCTTAGGTGTCTTAAACAGCACTTAAGAAGAACAAAGGATACTAAAATAGGCCATGGGAATAGACAAATGGGTTCCTTACTGCAGAACTTCCCAGAGAGTTTTTACTGCATTTATATAGATTGAGTCATAACGGGATAAGAATTGTGTTGTAGTAATTATCATGCATTTGCTGTGACCCTGCAAATCTAATGATGTATTAATCAATTCATTGAAAAAATAAAAAACAGAGACCCATTAAGCATTTCCAAAAAATAACTTGACCATATAATATCATTAATACAGATCACTTACAGGTATCTTTTTTTAATGGATTTTTACTTTTTCAGCATGTCTTTTAAAAAAATTATTTACTTGAAAGAGTTACACAGAGAGAGAAGGATAGGCAGAGAAAGAGAGAGAGAGTGAGAGTTAGTTCTTCCATCTTCTGGTTTACTCCCCAGTTGACCGTAATGGCTAGAGCTGTGCCAATCTGAAGCCAAGAGCTAGGAGCTTCTTCTGAGTCTCCCATGTGGGTGCGGGAGCCCAAGGACTTGGACCATCTTCTACTGCTTTCCCAAGCTGTAGCAGATAGCTGGATTGGAAGTGGAGCAGCAAGGACTCGAACCGTTGCCCCCAGGGGATACCGGCACTGCAGGCGGCAGCTTTACCTGCTATGCCACAGCGCTGGCCTGCAACTTACTGGTATCTTTTGCAGTGATCATTCCAAGGAATGTATTTTGGGAAATATGATCTAACTTAGTGTTATCTCTCTGTTCTATTATGTTTTATACAAATATAGCTTTTCCTTAAATAATTTCTCAGTGTTTGAAAATAATGTCACTTGGTCGTGAATCTAGGAAATAGGAGAGCTTGTATCCACTAGGATTCTGATGCAGTTGCTCTGGGAGTCCATACTTTCTTGTCAAGTAAATTTTATTAGCTTCAATTGCTTGTTTAAATATTTTAAAGATAAAATCCATGCCTTCCATTTCATAATGTTTTGAGTATTAAATCTAGGTAATTTACTGTACAAACTAGAGAGTATGTGATAGCAATATAAGATAGTATCAATATTATTATCATTATTATGTGACTAAGATCACTTCCATATAATTCCTTGTAAGTGTTGGAAAGAGTTGATGGCAACTTACAAACATTGCTAAAAACAATTTGAAACAAAGGACGATAGATTATCTGAATTTAATGTGAGTTTCTGCTAGTAGTTTCTTTGACCATCTCTTGAAAAGAACCCTCTTCATGTGTTTATATGGGTTAGATAGCTTTAATTTGTTTTTTCTTATTTGCTCTCAGCTACCATTCCCATAGGAGGTTTTTTTTGTCTTATAATTTATTTTAAGTGAGATTGCAAAACTGTTTTAGTTTAATGCATTTTTCTTCAAGTTTCCTGTAAGTGGCATTTATGAGCAATTTTAGATTCATTTTGTTATAATGGCATTTTAAAAAGATTATCCTCAGGCATTATGGTGGCTTTAGAATAAATCTAGCTAAAAATTTCATCTTTGGTGTGAAAAAGAAAACCCCTAAATGACTTTAAACATAGTCCATCTTTCAGAGACCTTTCTGTTTGGAAACAACTTTGTCTCCTGAGTATATGGAACAACAATAATTCGTGGCATTTATTCAGCATTGTGTATTTGCAAAGCCATTTGCAATCATCAATTCATTTAACCACTCTCAGTCCTAGCAATGGGAGGCAAACTTGACCTCCCCACTACTTGAGCTAGTATTGGTGCCCCAAATTGTCTTTTGTGTTCACATCATAGAGCCTTGCTTTGATTAAAACTCACCCTTAGAACAAATGGAAGGCTGAACATAATCTACTTCCCTCTATTTCCTTGTTCTTTATTTGTTCATAAGTGGAATAATCTATTGCCATTTCAGAGGGAGCTATCTGTATCCCCATTCCTCCTAGGAGGTGATTTGCCTGTATAAATATGATGGCAAGCTGTTGTGGTAAGATCCTTTTAGGGAACTCTTTGTACTCACCCTTTAAGGTCCAACTCAGATGTTATTTTATAACTGAAATGTTCCATAAAACTTCTCCTTCTGTCTTCCCATGATTTAATTAATTTCTTCCTCCTGTGTTCTCACAGAATTTTATACATACTTCTGTTATAGCTCTTGCCACAACTTAGTGTAGGTCTAAGTCTAGACTTGTAACCATGTCTTATTTATTCTTTTTTTTGTCATCCCTTAGCACTATGTCTGGAGTATGTAGGAATACAAGAATCTTTAAATCACATGTTATAACTCAGCTGCTCCAGCCTTTCACCCAGCCATCTAGTCTTTTGCTCTGGTGGATGTGAAAGAGGGGATCCAAGTCAGGGGTTTGGGGAAGTCTCCTTGGAAACATCAAGGTATTGCATTAATTTGGAAAAATTAATACTAACTTCTCAGAACAATGAGGTATTATTTTGGTGAAGAGGCTAGGAAATAGCATGTGAAACCCCAAGGCAAAAACAGCCTTAGCACAATGGATATTGAATCATCCTGATAATAGACATCGTGGCCATCCCATGTGAGCATTCTCTTCATCATGATCACTCCCATCATCATCTTACCGTTACCATTACCTGAGCTTTTTCAGGGTGTCTGGCATTGTCCTTGCTGTTTTGCAGGCTTTATCTCACATAAAGCAAAGCTTTGCAATGTAGAAATTATCATCATTTTTAGGTTAAAAAATAAGAGGTCAGATCCAGAGAGACTAAAATATTTTCTCCAGTTCACAGACCTACTAAGGTAGCTGGTTTTGAACCTTGTGACATGACATGAAGATTGTATTTTTGTCACATAGTGCCACTTGGATACCCTCTTGAGACTGCTTGCTTCTTGGAACACCTGCTGATTGTATCATTTCTCTTGCCTCCTTTGTCTATGAAACTGCAAGTGGTGAGCAACCCAGAGGCTACATTCAGTGGAACTTTTCAGCTCTGTGATTCTGTACAGAAGCCACACATCCTCTAAAAGGCCTCCTGTAGAAGGAGTCCCCATTAACTGCAGATGGAGCTCTGATCACAGGAGGAATGAGGACAGGAGCTGAGACCATTATTCTCTATTCTAAGATGTCTAAAGCAGACCATTACAGCTTTTATGTTTTCATTCCTTGCTTTGAGGCCTATACCTTGAAGGCTACCTTTCTTCTCAGGTCCCCAAAATGGTTTTTATTCCCAAAATTATAAAAGGCAATGCTATTAGTGCATGTTCATACTGCTTAAAGAAGTAAAAACTTTTACAATCTTGAGTAGAATTTCTTAAGGGCTGTTTAAAACAAGACAGATTGAGTTCTGTTGTTTGAGATTAAAGATGTGGTATATTCCTTACAGTGCTTTGGACTATGTAGTGGCTCTTTGCAGAGTCAGCTAGAACCATGTGAGAGTGGCCTGACACAGTATAGAGTTACTTGTAATTTACATCAGTCAAAGAAATCAATGAAATTTGCAAAGCTTTCTGGCTCTCTGAAGACTTAGGTGTTATCTAAATTCCATCAAAGAGTGGTTTACTGTATTGCAAGGGTTCCACTTCATCTACCATCCCAAACACACTATGTCATGAAATTAGTGCAAGGGACATATAATTATTTTTAAAAGTATATGGAGGTGTGTATGTGGGCTGAGTGGGTTTATGTGTTTCCAGGACATTTTTGTGAGTAGAACATGCATTTGGCTATTTAGAAAATAGGTGGAGGGTATTGTCTCTTCCTTTTTCTTTCTGTTACTTTCACACACACACACAACCACACACACATTTCTATGTTTTTGACCATATTTGATGGATTTTAATTTTACAACAGTTTTAGATGCAGAGAAAACTTGAGACAAAGGTACGATCTCTCATATAACATTTGCCACCACACACACAGCCACCTGTATTGTCAACATTTCCCACCAGACTGGTACATTTGGTACCATCAAAGGGCCTGTACTGACACAGCATTGTCGTCACTCATAGTCCACGGTTTACACAGGATTCACTTTTGGTGTTGTGCATTATACAGATTTGGACGCATGTGTAATGACATGCATCTACCATTATGGGCTCATCCAGAGTAATTTCATTGCCCTAAAAATTCTTCTGTGCTCTATAAATTCATTCTTTACCCCCCTTACCCCCGACCCCTGACAGAGATTGAACTTCTTACTGTTTCAGTGGTTTTTTCTTTTCCAGAATGTCATATTGTGGCTATCATACATTTTGTAGCCCGATACATATGGTATATATGTGTTATTCAGCACTAAAAAGAAATGAGCTATCAAGCCAGGAAAAGACATGGATAATTGTAAATGCACATTTCCAAGTGAAAGGAGCCAATCTGAAAAGATACATTCCTTATGCATCCAACAATTTTTATGACTTGCATTTGTTTTAATTTCCAACAATTACTTACATATCCTTGGGTAATTCTTGGCCTTTTGGCAATGATCATATTTATTTGTATATTAATTTTACCAGAAAATATCTTATGTGAAGTTTGATAAAACTGTATAACTTTAGGTTATATACTTTCTTAAACTTGTGCTGTATACACTATTGGATTTTTAAAGTACAGGCAAGATGATATGACAATGTTAAGGCATGAAACTTCAGAAACATTGAGACTCATGTGATTTCACTATTGGTTGTTCTAAGTTTTTTAAAGCTTTCATTATTATATTTGTAGCCTTATCAATATTAATAGTTAGAAAACTTCATTGTTTTGAAAATGTACTTTTAATTACCATAAACTCTGTTGCATTAACTTGGAAATTATCAATGGGCTTATGTTAACAAAGGCTACCCTAAATAAAACAGGAAATAGGGAAGAATTTCAAAAACATTTTCATGGTATTATATAAAATTGAGGAAATAATAACATGGATTATAAAAGTTCTGCTTTGTAAAAATCATATAAATGAGTGTCTTTCAGATAGTGACAAGTGAAGGGTGAGACATGGATGTTCCTTAATTGGAGTGAAAAAATCATGATCTTTTAATGCATTAAAGGATGTTTCATGGAGTGTTTGGCTATTGTGAATAGTTTAACAAAGACTGAACAAAGGCAATAATGGTAAAATAATAATTATAAATCAGAAAATATAAGAGATTATATTTGTCATAATGGATAAGTATCTAAGAAATACTCTAGCAGCTGACTTTAAATTATTTGAGATCTAATTAGAAAACAAATAGAATTGGGAGATAGAGCTAAGGAATGAACAACAGTACTCCTCACATTAATGCAATTTTGTAAATCTTAAGTTTAATAAACACTTTTACTATATTGAAGAATTCCATTTACCAATTTTTACCCATTGTAAATATTTTAATGTCTTCATCAACAATCTTAAGGAAATGCTTTTTTTAAAAAAATAAATATTTATTTGAGAGGCAGAGTTACAGAGAGAGAGAGAGAGAGAGGGAGAGACAGAGAGAGAGGTCTTCCATCCACTGGCTCACTCCCCAGATGGCCGTGATGGCTGGACCTGGGCCAATCCAAAGCCAGGAGCCAGGAGCTTCTTCCTGGTCTCTCACACAGATGTGAGGGCCCAAGCACTGGGGCATCCTCCGCTGCCTTCCCAGGCCATCAGCTGGGAGCTAGATCGGAAGTGGAGCAGCCAAGCCTCAAACCGGTGTCCATATGGGATGCTGACACTGCAGGCGGACCACAGCACTGGTCCCAAGAAAATGCTTTTAAATGCGCCGTGCTGTTTCAGGTGGTTCTCCAGCCATCATCTCAGCACTTAATGGGATTGAACTGAATCACTCAAAGTTGGTGACCCTTAGTCCCAGGCTCTTTTCAAAGCCCTTTGTTCTTATGACATGAATTTCAGACACTGCTTTTCCCCAAGCATAACATGACCATGAAAGCTTCAATCTGTGTTCTCTCTCTCTTTCTCTAGTGTGAACATGTGAGGTGTGGGTGTTTGAGCTTGTCTTTATATTAATACATGGATAGATAGATAGATAAACAGACAGATAGACCATCAACGCAGTTAACAGAAAATGGAATGAAAAGACAAGTTTATTTTGGTGCGAATCATTTTGAAATTTATGCAGTTTCTCATAAACTTTTTAAAGTCTTCCTACTTGTATGAATTTGAAACAGTTTTTCACCAAAATAAACTTCTTTTTTTTTTCTTTTCTTTTCTTTTTTTTTTATAACGCTTTTATTTAAAGAATATAAATTTCCAAAATACAGCTTATAGATTACAATGGCTTCCCCCCCAAAACTTCCCCCCCACCCGCAACCCTCCCCTTTCCCACTCCCTCTCCCCTTGCTTCACATCAAGATTCATTTTCAATTCTCTTTATATACAGAAGATCAGTTTACTATATATTAAGTAAAGATTTCAACAGTTTGCCCTCACATAGCAACACAAAGTGAAAAATACTGTTGGAGTACTAGTTATAGTATTAATTCACAATGTATAGCACATTAAGGACAGAGATCCTACATGATATATTTTTTAAAAAAATTGATTAATTTTCTATGCAATTTCCAATTTAACACCAAGATTTTTTTTTCATTTTTAATTATCTATATACAGAAGATTGATTCAGTATATACTAAGTAAAGATTTCATCAGTTTGCACCCACACAGAAACACAAAGTGTAAAATACTGTTTCAGTGCTAGTTATAGCCTTACTTCACATTGGACAACACATTAAGGACAGATCCCACATGAGATGTTAAGTACACAGTGACTCCTGAAGTTGATTTAACAATTTGACACTCTTGTTTATGGCATCAGGAATCTCCCTAGGCTCTAGTCATGAGTTGCCAAGACTATGGAAGCCTTTAGGGTTCGCTGACTTCAATCTTATTCCGACAGGGTCATAGTCAAAGTGGAGGTTCTCTCCTCCCTTCAGAGAAAGGTACCTCCTTCTTTGATGGCCCCATTCGTTCCACTGGGATCTCACTCACAGAGATCTTTCATTTAGGTCTTCTTTTTTTTCCAGAGTGTCTTGGCTTTCCATGCCTAGAATATTCTCATGGGCTCTTGAGCCAGATCTGAATGCCTTAAGGGCTGATTCTGAGGCCAGAGTGCTATTTAGGACATCTGCCATTCTATGAGTCTGCTGTGTATCTCGCTTCCCATGTTGGATCATTCTCTCCCTTTTTGATTCTTTCAGTTAGTATTAGCAGACACTAGTCTTGTTTGTGTGATCCCTTTGACTCTTAGACCTATCAGTGTGATCAATTGTGAACTGAAATTGATCACTTGGACTAGTGAGATGGCCTTGGTACATGCCACCTTGATGGGATTGTATTCTATTTTCTTTTTTTTTTTTTGACAGGCAGAGTGGACAGTGAGAGAGAGAGAGAGAGAGAGAGAGACAGACAGACAGAGACAGAGAGAAAGGTCTTCCTTTTTTCCATTGGTTCACCCTCCAATGGCTGCCGCGGCCAGCGCGCTGCGGCCAGCGCACTGCGCTGATCCGAAGCCAGGAGCCAGGTGCTTGTCCTGGTCTCCTATGCGGGTGCAGAGCCCAAGCACTTGGGCCATCCTCCACTGAGATTTTATGAGGGGAGGGTCAGGGGAGAAAATTTATATCCTCCTTCTCCTTTATCATTTTTGTAAATGAGAGTCACAATTCTTATCCTGATTATCCCCAACTATAAAAGCTAGGCATTTATGCATATTTAAGCCTATCCACATAGGTACTGATCAAGTATTTTAAAGTGCATTCACATATATTACTTGTTTAGAATAAAAAACTCCTGATTGGAGGGATTTAGTATACCACTTTGTAGTAATAAAAATAAATAAACCTAATTTTACTCTCTAAAGTTTTTAAAACTGATAGCTTTAAAAATTTTCAATCTTATTGGGAACAATATATTTTTCAAAAATGACAAAGAAAACCCATTAAACCAAGAAATCAATGATTTTTTTTTAATTTGTTACTGGGGTCAAGTATTTGACATAGTAGTTAGTTAACGTGTTACCTGGGATACTTGCATCCAAATCAGGGTGCCTGGATTCAGCTCCTGGCTTCACTCCCAATTCCAGCTTCCTGTTAATATGCAGCCTAGAAGGCCACAGATGATGGCTCAACTAGTTGAGTCCCTGCCACCTGTGTGGGAGACCTGGGTTTAGTTCTCAACTCTTGGCTTTGGCCTGGCCCAGCCCAGCCCCAACTGTGGTGGGCATTAGAGGAGTAAACCAGCAGATAACATCTCTCAATCTCTCCCTCTCTCCCTGTTTATAGCTAAATCTAAATCTATGTCTATGTCTATATCTATCTACCCATGCCTTTCAAATAAAATAATTAATCTTAAAAATTTGTTGTTGATACCAAAACTTATGAGTCCACACCTGAAATTTCTTCCATGTTTTGAGTTCCTTAATTCTGATTTTTTTGCTTTCCCTATTCATACTGCTTTTCCTCTCTGTCCTTTGATTTATTGTCAGAGGGTGAGGCAGATATGAAGTTTCCTGGCAAATGTGTGGCCATAGATGTCATGGCTCACATGGCAGGGTATTCCTACAAGGAGTCTTAGAATTAATTCATAGAGAGGACATGACTTCAGCTAAAGCTGTGGTGTTGCATGTTCTAGAAGGGTCTACTTTAGTGCTGAGCTTTGTAGCTCATAGTTCTAGAGATCTCAAGGATGATGAAGATGTTTCCAAGTTTGTGAAGGAATTCATGTGCATGAATATAAACCCTTTTTGTACAGAGATTGATTGGAAGTATGCACATCTGCTGGTATTTTGAAGCTTTAAGACACAAGGTATTCAGTAGTGAATTCAGAAATGAAAGATGGCTCTTCCATGAGTCTTGTCTATATTTGGCGATTTGATAGCATTGATGCGTTCGAATAATTAAATGGGAGGCCATTAGACTGAGGTGTCTCTAATGCCCTGAATTTCTACTTACAGAAATCTAATGCTAACTCAGAATTGAAAATGAAATGAATATGAAACTCAACCAATCTCAGGCAACCAACTAGGCATTAAGTACATTGTCTGAACTTTATACTGGGCTAGTTCAAGTGTGGCAACTGCTTAAACTTTATAAAGAATTTCTTTACTTTGCTTCTTCATTCACACTATAAAAGCCCCTTACCCTGGGACCCACTTTGATTTGGAGCTGCGCAACTCTGTCTACTGCTGTCTACTCAAATAAATTCGTAAATTTTAAAAGTACCCATGTTTATCTTTTAACAGATATATAGGTACTTTATACCATAACATATGCCTACCAAGGCTGGCACTCTCCTGTGGTGCCAGCATCCCAAATGGGCTCTGGTTTGAGTCCTGGTTGCTCCACTTCTAATCCAACTCCCTTCTAATGTGCCTGGGAAAGCAGTGGAGGATCACCTAAGTGCTTGAACCCCTGCAGGCACATGGGAGACCCGGAGAGGCTCCTGGCTCCTGGCTTCGGCCTGTCCCAGCCCCCGCCATTGTGGTCAGTTGGGGAGTAAAACGGTAGATGGAAGATCGATCTCAATCAATCTCTCTCTGTCTGGGTCTCGGTCTCGGTCTCCGTCTCTTCCTCTCCCTCTCTCTGTGCAACTCTGACTTTCAAATAAATAAATAAATCTTTTTAAAAATCCACCTACCTAGAGCTTTTTCTTTGGTTCAGATTTAGAATGAGCAATAACTGAGAATCAGCCTCTTGGATTCTAGTCCCAGCTGAATACTACTTTACTTTGTGGTTTGTGCAAATGCTGTTAAACACTCTGGACTTAAGTTCCCAAAAATGTAAAATGATTTATTCTTCATGACCTTTGGAGAGTCTATAGTTGAAAAGGTCTTTAATTCTATACATTACTGATATATGTATATAGGTATTTCTAATATATATTTTACTACTATATATATCCTACACATATAAACACACATGTGTATATATATATATATATATGTATAAATCTTCATGAAGCTGTGACTTCTGTATCTGACAGATATAGAACACTGATAGTTATAGTTTAGGCACTCAACTTTAATTCATTCAAAGGAAAACACTTTGTGATAAGTTGAGAACTCATTTCCTTCCTCACAGTAATATACTGTTGGTATATGAAATATGAAATAGGGTTAACTCAAGCTCTTATAGTGAGACCAGTATTCACACTGAAGCAGTATCATAACCATGTTTTGAGCTTTGTGAGCTATATGTCTATACAGATTAAGAAAAAAGATGAGAAGTGAAATTATGGACAATTTGTACAATTTCCTGCTAGGCATTAGAGAAAACCCACCCTGAACCCAAAATAAAAGTAATTAAAGCCAGTTAATAAAGTTAGGATGATCCATTAATGAATGGAGACTGGCTCTTTGGAGATGATGTAAATGAAAAATCATTTTCTGGTGAAATGCCAAATAGAACTGAATATATGATTAAGGAGTTTATATTAACAGTGAGGCTGATTTTTTAATTCTTTCTTGAATCAAGATCTCATGAACTTTGATAGTTGACACCACAACTCCCACATTTACAGTTAGGTGTGTGGGAATATTAAAGAGTACATTTTCAGTAGAGAAAGTCTCCAGAATGTGTTATTGCTAATCTACTGAGCCATTAGTGATATTCATATGATAAAATGTTAATGTTTCTCTTCTAATTTAAGTGCATTTCTGAACATACCTCAAAGCCAAGCCATGCTGGGTTAAAATGAGGAATGTGATTGGATTTGATTTTAATAGAACATAACATTGATGGAATTGAGATTGACCTCATTATGATTCTCAATTCCATTGCAGATCTTTGCTTTAAGGCATTAAAGAGCATATGGTAATAACTTTTTTTTTAAGCTTTGCTGTTAAAGATTTAGCGGAAAGATTATCTAGAATACTTTTTATCAAATATCTTATTTAAATAAGAGGAATTCTTTAAAGCATTAGCATTAAAAATTAACAGAGTCTATGAAATTAAAGATAGGAAAATCTATTAGGTTATCTTTCTTCTTCCAAAAAAGGATTACTTCAGAGGAATGAGCTATGAAAATGAAAATAATAAATGAAACAATTATAATATCTGTGTTACAGATGAGTGAAGAAAGGATTTATTGTATTTAATTCAACCCAAATTCATTGAATTCAACCCAAATAAATATTTTATTTTTTAAGAAATATTTTATTCTGTATTTATTAAGTTTATTTATTAAAGCATTTTCATTTAAATCTTTGGCTATTTTTGTTGGTAGATTTTGAGTTCTTCTTGTTACAAATAGACATCTGAAATTCAAATTTTGTTAAAATTCCTAGGGCACATTTTCTAATAGCAATACCTTAACATGCTTTGCCCTTTTGGTTTTAAATTCCCAACTCAGAATTCCATTTAATCACACATATATCCTGTTTTCATTCTGTAATATAATATGCATATTGCCTATAATGGCATAGATGACTTTAAATTTTATGTGTGTATTAGATAGGATTTATTAGCAAAAGTGTAATAGAATATGTTTCTGATTTTATTTTTAAGAACCATTGAGTTCTCTTCCTGCTGTTCATACAGTAGGTAGGCTATGCAACAAACTAAATTTATCATCTTAGAACATCATGATATGTTCAATTTAAGTTACTGCTGGATGATTTAGTACTTTCTAGGAAAATGCTCAGTCTTTTATATACCCTTACCTTGACGTTGCTCCTTTGCAGTAATACGTGTGATTCCTTGTGTTGGGCAGGGGGTATCTTATCTACCACCAGTATGGCTGGTCAGGTATTCTCATGTGCCTAGCATTTACAAGGTATGACTGGTCTGATCTGGATATTCAGATGAAATACTGGTGCTCACCATTGGAATTTATAACTCTAACAAAATGCCTTGTCTTGATTTTTTATGTTCAGAAGCCTTTTATATTCCTTGTTTAATTTAAAGATTGATGCTAGAGATTGAGGTAGAATTGATGCTAAGGGTTAAATAGTCTTATGCCTAGGTCTTATCCTTGGTTAGAGAAAAGATGAAAGAACTGAATAAAGTAGGTGGATATGCTAGTTATTTTAAATATAATATTAATTTTAATACTTGAAAGGTATTAAATTTTGTGCCAATAAATGTATAAGTCCCAGTAAACCATGACCAAGAAAGCAAAAAATTACTATAGGGTTTGTCCTACATGTTTCCCCAGAATTGTCTTCCTTACTCCCTACTGTCAGCTCTTCACTTGTGCTGCTGCTTTTCTCTGTCTTCTCAAATGCCTGGAAAACGGACTTTGCATTTGTCTCTCACCCTAGGAGTCTCTTTGCTTGCCTGGTGGTGCTGGTAGTGGTGGCTGCTGCTGCTTTTTCGCCTCCTCTTCCCTTCCTCCTCCCCCTCCTCCACTATCTCTTTCTCCTCCTCCTTATTTCTCCTTCTTCTCCTCCTCCTCCTTTCTCCTTCTCCCCCTCCTCCTCCTTCTTCTTTCTCCTCCTCCCCCTCCTCCTCTTCCTCCTCCTCCCCCTCCTCCTCTTCCTTCTCCTCTTCCTCCTCCTCTTTCTCTTCCTCTTACTCTTTCTATTCTTATCCTTCTTATTCAAAATCATTTATTTGAGAAGTAGAAGTACAGAGAGAGACCCAGAGAGACAAAGAGAGAGAGAGATCTTCCATCTGCTGGTTCACTCCCCAAATGGCTGCGACGCTTGGAGTTGGACCAGGCCAAAGCCAGCAGCCAGGTGCTTCATCTGGATCTCCCATGTTGTGGCAGGAACCCAGATACTTGGGCCGTTTTCCACTGCTTTCCGAGGCACATTAGGATGGAATTAGTTCAGAAGTAGAGTGGCTAGACTCAAACTGGGGCCCGTTTGGGATGTCAGCATTGCAGTCAGTGCTTTACCTGCTAGGTCATGTCAGCCCCAACTGGGTTTCTTCTTGCCGTTCATTGCCTTGGCATAAATGTTGCCTTCTCAATGATCTGTGTCTTTTATTTATTTTATTTTATTTTATTTTATTTTATTTTATTTTATTCTGTTGCTATATTCCTTCTGCCTAGAATACTGCCGTCTGGATGCTATATACCATAATAAATATTAATTGCATGAAAGTTGAGTGAACAAAGAGATATCATTAGGTTTTCATAATAATTTGATGAAGTGTATATTGTTATTCCCAATACATAATGAGAAAAATGAGTGTTAGGGAAGTTAGGTGACTATCTAAATTTAACATATCAGGATGAGGCAGAAATGGAATTCTAATTCAGGTCTATGTAAATGCAAAACCCATTTTTGGACACAAAGCTATACTATGTGCTTCTGTAGTGTGAATTTTGCCACTTATTTCTAGTAACTTGGCCCATATGCCAATAGACTAATGTATTATTTTTTCTATATGTTCTACACAGTATGAGCATATTATGTATATAATTGAAATATATTCTCTTCCCTACATCTTTGAGCACAGAACTGTATTTGCATATTCATTTTTGAATCCTCCAAGGGTTTTTAAATTATATATCTTAATAGTAAAACTGAAAGTGTCTTGTCCATGCTCAGGTAAAAAAATGATTTTCGTAAATAATCCAAAGAACTGGAAACATTTTTAGGTAATAATGGCTTTCTTTACATTTCAAAAATGGTAAATTTCCTATGATACTTAGTTATTTTTATGCTCAAATTCAGTTGGGAAATGCCCTTATGATACAATAATCCATTTCATGGAATGAAAAATTCAGAAAAAAACAATAAGAAATAACCAAAATCTTTACTGATAAACCAACTTAATTTGTTATTGGACAGAGTTATAGGTCTCTATGGTTGTATACACTGTGTCTTGATGTCTTGCCTGCTGAAACATCTGCAAAACAAGCAGTAGTCACTCAATACAATAGATTTTCATCACTTTCCTTACAATGAGAGAGATTTTAGTGCCTCTATTTGATATCATTACTTGGGAGTAATTCCGGCTGAATATATCTTTTCTTATTTTATGGACGAGAGGAGGAAAAATATAAAACTCTTATCCATCAAATTTCCAATGTAGACATGTTTTGCTTCACCAATTTGTGCAATAGAAGGTAGAAAACCTGAGCAGTTGCTGGGTTGTGCATTTCTCTTGATCGATCCACAAAGGACAGAAGAGAGTGCATTCTGAAGAGGTAGGAATTGGAAACTGAAGCCAAATCAGCAAACTAAACAAAGCAAAAAGCCTGAAGAAAATTAATCATGACAAACTCTGTACAAAATCTGGAGACAACCTGCTGTACCTTAAACCTTCAATAAATAACTCATTTTGGATTTTACTAGGATGGAGGATTTAAATGCGAACTGATTGTAAATGTAAAATGATGTCATTCACATATATAAACATTTATAAGATAGCCTTTGTGAGTAGAGATTGATCTTGAAAAAAATTAATAGTAACAATTGAATACTTTTTTGCAATATTTTACAGTTTATAGACCATTTACTAAAAGACTGGTATTAAAAGATCAGAAACATGATAGTTTTTTCCTTAGAATAAAACTTTGCTTATCTTTATTTAGATAAAGGTGATCTACTAAAAGAGAATGCTTATATTTGGTAAGATCAGAGTATTTTAGACTTAATTTTTGACCAAGAAATGTCAAGAATTATCAACGTAAAACAATTAACTATTATAAAACAAACTAGTTCATGTTTCTTTATTATCACCTACTTCAATTTGTCAGATGTTGTCTGTTCATAGAACAGTTTGATTGGTAATCACTTGCACTGGTTACCACATGTATTGATCTCCTGGTGAAAAACATTAGACTTGCTTATTTGCTTGCCTTTATATCTCTTGATGTACAAGTCAGCTGCTAGATTGTTACTGGCATGCTGCACAACTCAGAAGCTCATCTTTGTGACACCTTGTTTCTTCTGCCCAAAAGTAATAACAGATTGTGGTAATTGGAGGTTCTCTTTTGAGTTATAGATTTAAATTCAGAACAAAACAGGCTCATGATAACTACATGCACAGAAAGAGTGGTAGCATATTCCTAGGTAGAATTTTAGATTTTATGTAGTGAGACTTACAGGACTTAATATTCAAAAACTCTAAGAAAGCTTTAATAGTATTTCTAAAGATTTCATCAGAAAACTGAAGATGGAAGGAGGCATAGTTGGAGATCTTTTTGCTTCTTTCAGTAAATAGGACAATGGAAAAGAGAAGACTTGGGAAATAAATGGTTGGCAATAGTGATGATGTTCATTGATGATCACAACTCAAATATTTGAGTCTTGGTTTAAAACACACATGGTCTCTGGATTGGTATCAAAAGGACAGAAGAGGCAGACAGATTTCTTCTCTCATAATAATTCTCTAAATTTTTCTAAGAAGTACAATGAGCCTGCATCAAAAGGCAGAATTTATTTCTGGGGAATGTTGAAACCAACAATGCAAGTTATAATACTAGTGATTTTTGAGTTTCCTTATAATCTGAAATTTTGTGACTTTTTCTATATTTCAAAAATAAATTTTACAAGGTGTAATTGTATAAAATAGCAGACCAGCTAACCTAAATCATAAGATAGTACAACTTTCTCCCATTTGAAAATAATTAGGTTATAGCCACTATATTCTAGACTAACACACAATGTTTAATATTTGTAGAAATAAATACAGCTTACAGATTTTATTTACCCATGTTCTCAAACTTCTGAATTTTTTGAAAGAACTGTTTTGTGTGATTCCACATGGAGCAGTTTGATTTTGCAGTTTGGTTCTGTTATTCTACCTTTAGGGGAAGAACACAGAGAGTCAAATCTGGAAGCATAGGGTGTGCTTGGAAAGGGTACTGGTCTCCAAGAAGCGATGGATGATCAATGAGGAAAGTGAATTTTTCAGAATCTGTGAAAATCAACCATGTGCAGAAAGTGAGGCCAATGGTTCAATCTCCTGATGCCTAGCACACACTTGGATGACCATTATCATTATACATTAAGTTCAAGCCATGATTTTTCAATATTTAAGTCAGTCTATAATGTATTTAACTGTATAGAACCACAACTTTTGCTTTATAGTGAAAATTGATAGAAAATGGGAATTATAACCAAGTTTTCTGAGATACATTAAAGGGTCTTTGTGGTATGTTTAGGACAGGGTTGTAGTCTTCCTAAAACATACTTAGTAAGAGTTATCTGAATCAACATATTTGAACTCAATTTAACAGAATTAGATGGGACTCAAGTAAAATGTAAAATAACATCTGTAAAATACCTTCTATTTTTCAATTTTGAATCATTTCAAGGAACTGAGTTTAGCACGTGCAATACACCATGACTTGAAATTTCTCATGGTAGATGAAATCAAAGCTTCAGACCTAATTGGTAAGGTTTTGAGATGGAATTTTTTTAAAGATTTATTTATCTTTTGAAAGGAAGAGTTAGAGAGCATCTTCCACCACTGGTTCATTCCCTAAGTGGCTACCACAGCTGGGGCTGGGCAAGACCAAACCAGGAGCCTTGACCTTCATCTGGGTCTCCCACATTGGTAGCAGGGTCCCAAATACTTAGGACATTTTCCTCTCCTTGCCCAGCTGCATTAGCGGGGAACTGGATTTGAAGAGGAGCAGCTGGGCCTCAAACTGCCGGTATAGGATGCTGGCATTGCAGGCAGTGGTTTAATCTGCTTCACCACAATGCAGTCCCCATTGAGATGGAATGTTTTCTATTTTTCTAAGTCCTACTAGCATGGGTACTTAGTGCTGTTCTCTGCTGTTTTTCTTCAGCTTCAGATACACACCCATTTTTAATTAATTGGATAGGGGTTTGGTCATATGACATATAAGCTCCTTCCCAACTTGAGGTTCTGCTATTCTATTCTATTTATGATCCTTTTCTTGAGGATCTGAAATATTTTTCCTTTAATAAAATTTATTGATTACTATGTTAATAGCTCATAGTTTAGAAAATGGCTGTGGAAAGGTTGAGATCCCATGTAAATCTCTATAATTAGGCCAGTTTTCTTTTCTAAGTGTAGATAGCCACTTTGGCAGTACACATTATCAGTATTGCTGACCACATTTGGGAACTGCAGGTGAATGAGTATGACAATAATGCATCCATCAGCACTCCAAGAGAATCTATTATAAACACATTCCCTGGGGCTCCGAGTGACTGCTGCAAACAGAGGAAGCTCTCTTATTCACTTTTGTCAGGATCAGTAGTTGGGTGGTTTATGGGCAGATTGGTTCCAGTTTGGAATCCAAATTCAATAATATATGCATCCTGCAGCATTTTAACTTCAGACATATAAATACACTTCCAACAATCCGTCCTTTGATGAATAATGAGAATTTTTTCTTTGAATATAGGTCCTCTCTCGGATGTTTTGTGTTGTATTTTTAGTATAAACCACATACATTATGTATCCTCCCCATATCCAGTTTCATTTTCTTGAAAAAGAAGTGAGAATGTAAAGATACTTGCAAAGTTTTCTGTGAAAAATCTTTCTGGATTTTTGATTTTTTTCCATACCTATTTCAACAACATGTTTTCAGCTTTTCACCAGTAACAAGTCTTTCCAAAACTTTGAATTTTTTCTTTAAAATTTAGCACACAAATCTTACTGATGTTGCTAACATTTAATAATTTTGTATAACTGGAAGTCAAAGGATAAATGAGTTTGAGAGCAGACACAGCTGACTCATTGTAGGTGTACAGCTGAGCTGGTGAAGCAGCTCATAGTGAAAGCACAGGCTTGACTCGGGCAGTCAACATACCATGGACATCACCCAATGTGTGAAAGGAATGGTGAGTGAGGGTTAGTTTAGTAATTCAGATAAATGGATGTTAGTTACAAAAGCCTCTGCCGTTTTAATTTCTTTGGTTATAAACTCCTTGAATGAACTGTGACCTATTTATCTTTGTATTTCCTGTTTACCAAGTACAGTTCCTAGACATAGTAGCCACAAGCATCTGTTTCTTTATTTGAATTAATGAATTGGCAGCATATATTCAGCCCAGTGAGAAATTTGTTTCCTTTCAGGGTATGATTGGTGGATGTATTTGCTTTGTTTTTCCCCCCATGCTCCATGAGCAATAAGGAGATATTAACATCCTGTTTGTGTTTCATTTTGATTGCCATTTGGTCAGCAGGAGCCTGAGAAGAATTTATGCACAGTGTTTAAGAGGATCAATTTATGCTGAAAGCTTTGGAATTATTGTAGAGCCATCTTAAAGTCACTGCAAATTGCAGTTGAAGTCATAGAAATGCTGGAAATCAAATGGATCAGTGACATTGGTATGCAGTGTCAATACATGTTTGCACTATTGCCTTGAATACAAGCATTGGAGAGTTAGCCACTAACGGATTATAGGATTTTTACTAGATAAGTGCTTTCTGTAAACATGTATTTGTATTTTATGAAAGTAGTATATGTTCACAGTTCTAGAAGTCAAACAAAGAGCAATACAAGGCTTTTTTTTTCCTAAATTTCTCTCCATTTGAGGTGGATGTTTGATGCAGTGGTTAAGTTATTTCTAGGGACACTATATCCCATATCTGAGTGCCTGGGCTAAAGTTCTAACTCTGGCTCTGTCCAGCTTCCATAGTGCACAACTGAGGGGCACTAGGTGATGGCTGAAGTACAGAAGGCGTAGGAGAATACATAGGAAATCCAAGTTGAGATCCTTGGCTCCTAGCTTTAGTCTGACATGGCTGCAGCTGTTGTGGGCATGTAGGAAATGAACAACAGATGAAAAGTATTTCTGTGTGTCTTTCTGTTGCTCTACCTTTCAAATAAATGAAAATAAATAGATAAAAACTTATAAATTAATTCTCCCTTACATACTTATTCCCATTCTTTTTTTTTTTTCCCCCCATAGGCTAGACCTAATTTCAACTCTCTCAAAGTTGTTTCTTCTCATATGTACTTCTAAATAATGTAACTTTCTCACTTATTTCTAATATTTCTTTTCTTGTTTTGGTCTGGTTGCCCTACAGAAATGAGGATTGTTGTGGCCTGCACTGTGGCATAGTGGGTAACGCTGCTGTCTGCAGCATTAGGACCCATAGACACAGGTTCCAGTCCTGGATGCTCTGTTCCCAATCCTGCTCCCTGCTAATGTGCCTGGGGAGGCAGCAGAACATAACCCAAGTCCTTGGGCCTCTGCACCCACGTAGGAGATCTGGAGGAAATTGGCTTCCAATCAGCTTAGCTCCAGACATTATGGCCATTTGGGGAATGAACCAGCTGATAGAAGATCTCGATCTAATCCTCTGCCTGCGGCGCCAGCACACTGGGTTCTAGTCCTGGTCGGGGTGCCGAATTCTGTCCTGGCTGCTCCTCTTCCAGGCCAGCTCTCTGCTGTGGCCTGGGATAGCAGTGGAGGATGGCCCAAGTGCTTGGGCTCTGCACCCGTATGGGAGACCGGGAGAAGCACCTGGATCCTGGCTTAGGATCAGTGTGGTGAGCCGGCTGCAGCGCACTGGCTGCAGCAGGCTGTGGGGGGTGAACCAAGGAAAAAGGAAGACCTTTCTCTGTCTCTCACTGTCCACTCTGACTGTCAAAAAATAAAAAAAAGATCTCGATCTCTTTCTCTCTTTCTGTAACTCTGATTTTCAAATAAATAAATCTTAAAAATATGAGAATTGAGCTCTCTTACTTCGTGTCCATCCAGACTCTCTCTTTATCCTTCCAAAATTTGTCACCTGTTTTTATTAAATTAATATTCAGTATGTAGATAGTATACATTTTTTAAAGATTTATTTTTTATTTATTTGAAAGGCAGAGTTACAGAGAGAGAGAGAGAGACAGAGAGAGAGAAGGCTTCCATCCTTTGGTTCACTCCCCAAAGTTCCACAGTGGTTGGAGTTGAGCTGATCTGAAGCCAGGAGCTTCCCCCCCACCCCTGGTCTCTCACATGGGTGCAGGGGCCCCAAGAAATTGGGCCATCCTCAGCCGCCTTTCCAGGTACATCAGCAGGAATCTGGATTGGAAATGGAGCAGCTGGGACTTAGACCGGTGCTCATATGGGATGCTGGTACTGCAGGCCAGGGCTTTAACCCGCTGCACCACAGCACCAGCCCCTGATAGGTAAATATTACTCATAGGTAAGTAATTTCACATACTTTGATTGCTTTTCTTTTCTTGACTTTTTTTTGTAAACCAGTAAGTGCTTTTTTTTTTCTCATTTGTTTTTCTTTTTTTAACTCTTATTTAATAAATATAAATTTCCGAAGTACAACTTTTGAATTATGGTGGCTTTTCCCCCCATAACCTCCCTCCCACCCACAACCGTCCCATCTCCCACTCCTTTCATCCCATTCTTCATCACGATTCATTTTCAATTATCTTCATATACAGAAGATCAACTTAGTATATACTAAGTAAAGATTTCAACAGACTGCACCCACAAAGACACACAAAATATAGAGTACTGTTTGGGTAGTAGTTTTACCGTTAATTTGCATAGTATAACACAGGAAGCACAGAGGTCCTACATGGGGAGCAGGTGCACAGTGACTCCCGTTGTTGATTTTACAATTGAATTTTCATCTGTACCTATCACTAACTCATTGTCAGCTTTCTTACAGAAACCTAGACTCATTTCAATAAAGGTAGACCATAAAGGAATCTACTTTCTCCTTAATGACAGCTGCCCTAAGGTCCAGCAGCCACCACAGCTCCACTGGGGTTGCTTTGCCTCCCATCTGCAGCTTAAGATTTCTTGAAATTTCTCTTTACCATTGCTCCAGGCATTGCCTTCCTCTCTCTGACATTCAGTTCCCTGCTTTCCGAATCTCATGTCTATATATTTTTTATGGAGAACACTTTTCAGTAGCTTTTTGAAAAAGACTGTTGGGGTAAATTCCTTGAAATCTTGATTGTCATAAAAAGCTTTAGACGTTCACATGAAATGGGTTATATGACTGGTTGTAGAATTCTAGGTGGAAAAAATTACCACTCGACATGGTGAAGGCAACACTCCCTTCTATTTTATGTCTAACTTTCAGCTTGGGAAGTGTGATAACCTTCAAGTTCTCTGTTATATGTAACTAGTTACTTTTTAAAAGTTTTTCAATATTTTCTCTCAAACCTGATATTCTGAAATGTCATAATATTGTGCTTTGGTGCTTTTTACAGTCATTTGTGAAGTGCATTTGAATTATTGTAAATTGAGAAATTCAAATCTTTCTATACTGGGAAAATATACTCTATTATTTCCTGGGTCATTTTCTATCTCCTTTTCTAATGTCCGCTAATTGTCCACTAATCAATCTTGGTTCTTTTATATATACACTAACCATTTGCATATTTTTGTTCTCTTCTTTTCCATCTCTTTGTTCCATTTTATGCTCTGAGGGATTTCTTTAAATTTTCTTTTGTATTATATTTGTACAAACAGTATGTCCACATCTAATGGTTCATTTCTGTTTTCTAAATGTTCCTATTTATAATTTCCAGATACAGTTACATTGACACAAAATGCCTTTAATATCTTCTGTCTGAGGATGCACATATGCAAACACGTGCATATTTAGTTTCTTGTTCTTGAATCATTCTGCTTCCTTCAGGGTCTTTCTGTTTTATTATTATTATCTTTTTACTGTTTGCTTATTTTAGTCCTTCTTTCATATGAGAGACATTCTTCAAATATAATCCTCAACTGTCCATTTATATTTGAAAGTGAAGTACACAAAAGACTGATGGGAAATAATATGTGTATGTGTCTGAGAGAAAGGGAGAGAGAGAAAGAGACAGGAGAGAATCATCTTTGAGTAAATGAACCAGTTATTGCACATTTTGTGTGTTGTTTTGGGGGAGGACGATGCAGTATTTCGTTTTCTTTCTCAAACTGCCATCCTTGAGCCTTTGTGGGTGAAGAACAATTAGCTGTGTGCATGGACTGTAGGATCTGAGAGGTGGAATTCTTTATCTGGACTTTAAAACAAGCATCTTCCTCTCAGTCCCACCCTGTACCCTAGATTTCAGAGGTCCCTGTAACCAAGTCTTAGTCCCAGCAGGAATTGCCCACGTGAATTTGAATTCCATGCCTTGGTAAATCCACTTCCCTGGCCCGAGATATAGTCTCTGCATGTGGCGAGCTCGAGAACCCCTCTTCCATCTGCTTCTTCTGTCTTCTGTCTTCCCATCCTCTGTTGTCAGGACACTTCTATTTATACCTAGCTTCCTAATTTTCACTCTAATCAAATTTGATGAGGAAATGGGATTAGATTACGAGGATTTCTTTCCACACTAGAAGAAAACACTCAATATATGCTTTTTAAATGTAAAATGTACTGTATAGTGAGTGCTTTTGACTTATTTTTCAATTCTGACCTTTTGTTAACAGTATTTCTACTTTGGATGTTACAATCTTAAACCTTAAAACTATTAGACTCATTTATCACTTCTTCCCAAACCTGAAAAATAAATAGTTTGTGCTCCTATAAAATGAAAACAGTTCATTTGCACACTGTTTCTTTCAAATATTGTACTTTCGATTATGTTTTAGGTTTTGCCTTACTTACTCTATAATAAATGTTTTACTGTATATCTGAGTCCCTGCCATCCCCACAAGCATTTGAATTTAATCTTTTATTTTCTTTATCTGAGTTGTGAAATTTTCACTTTAGCAGAGATTAGAAGTATTTTATTTTTTTCTGAGTCAGTAAGATTTCATACATGTGAATACTATATTCCAGTTATATGGTCTGAGTATTCTGCATACATGCATGAATCATTCTCTCTACTAACATAATCTTTTTTGCAGATAAAATGCATTAAAGGTCTATTCTTTATAAATAATATATGAACTATAAATCTATACTTTAATTTTATGATGCCTTCAAGTAGGCAACATTGTCAATGGAAGAATTACAGTGCAGGTTTGCTTTTATGCTGCTAATAAAATGAAACTGTTTTAGGTTAGAATACAGTAAAACTGGCAGTTAAACTTAAATAGGAAGTCATTAAATTGTGTTTGTGTTCAAATTTAAACAAAAAAAGCAATATTTATGTAGCAACTATTGAAGATGATGTTTTTATTGAATTTGGCAAACAGTGACGTTCCTGTTCTTTTTTTTATAAGATGTATTTATTTATTTATTTGAAAGTCAGAGTTTCAGAGAGAGAGAGAGAGAGAGATCCATCTGCTTCCATATTCCACTTCCCATATGGCTGCAATAGCCATGGCTACCCAGGCTGAAGCCAGGAGCCAGGAGCTTCATTTGGTTCTCCAACATGGGTGCAGGGGCCAAAACACTTGGACCATCTTCTGCCGCTTTTTCCCAGGCCATTAGCAGGGAGGTAGACTGAAGTGGAGCAGCCAGAACACAAACTGGTGCACATATGGGATCCCAGTGTCATAGGTAGTGGTTTTACCAACTGCAGCACAACATTGGCCCCAACATTTTCATTCGTTAATAGAATAACCTGCTGGAAAAATGAACAGCTTCACCTCAGTGACCAGTTTTGTTACTTATTTTAAGCATCAGGTTTTGACTTGAGCCAAACATAATTGATTGTTGAAGTGTTGCTTGTTTTAGCAGAAAGCTCAGTTCATATGTGTAGAATGAGTAAACTAAGGATTTTTCAGTATTTTTCCTTAATTGAACTAGGTCAACACAGAGATTGCTTGAGAAGCCCTTGTCTTAGTGCCAAACGTTAAAGAACTGGAAGCAGTGTAGAGGGCTCAACAGTCATTCCTTAAGCCCCCATCCTAATCCAGTGACCCTAGGAATATGTTACCAGATATGACAGAAGCGACCATGTAGGTGTGATTTTTTTTTCTGACTTAAAAATATATGCATTCATTCATTCCTTGTGGTACTGTCTGGGAGTAGACAGACCAAGAGAGAGAGAGAGCACTCCCGTTTACTGACTCATCTGCAAAATGCCTGCAATAGCCAGATCTGGGATAGGCTGCAGCCAGGAGCTGTGAGCTCAGCCTCGATCTCCTATGTGAGTGGCAAAGACTCGGTCACTTGCCTTCCAGATTTACATTATCTCTACATTAGTAGAGAGCTGAAATTAGGAGTGGAATTGGAACTTGAACTCAATGTAGGCTTTGGGTACAGGTATCACACACAGATTCTTAACTGCTCACTAGTCCTAACATCAGCATTGCAGATGTGATGAGTCTAGAGACAGCAGAGTATCTTGGAATATCCAGGTGGACCCAATGATGTAATCACTAGTGTCATTATATATAAAGTTGATAGGAAATGAACATACAGGTGATGTGGTGATGAAAGCAAAGAGGGATTTGAAATTACTGTACTGCAGGTTTTAAAGAGGGAGGAGGAGACCCAGAGGCAAAGAAGGCCAGGGATACAACTTTAGAAGGTAGAACGTCAAGAAAAAAGTTTATCCTCTAGAGTTCCCAGAGTGTAATCCTTCAAAACCCTGATGTAACTCAGTGAAAGTGATTTCAGAATTCCCTTCTAGAACTATAAAAGGATAAATTTGCATTGGTTAATTTTAATTTGTTAGAGTATATAGAAACTAATACAATTATACCACTCCCATCCCCATCTGTGTTTTTAAAAACCACAAAACTAAAAATTGGAAAATAAAACCACAGAGGTATATTTCACTTTAGCCATAATTCAGGTTCAAGTTGAAGACAGATTCCAATAGAATTTTTGCAAAATGCTCCAGCTGCAACTATTTGTGTAGGAATGTTTCTAAGAAGTTGTTTCATTCAGTGGAGTATTTAGTGAGATGGTTTGTAAAAGTTATCAGAGGTGGCCAAGCTTGTAAATATCCTTAGGTTCAGTAACACAACATTTATTTTTTAATCTCTTCTGGGATTTTCCTCTGTATATCCTGTTTTGCAGAGGGAAGTGAAGGAAATTATATTATATAGTAATTATATAAGAACTTTGGTCTAGGCTGGCGCCACAGCTCAACAGGCTAATCCTCCGCCTAGTGGCGCCGGCACACCAAGTTCTAGTCCCAGTCGGGGCGCCAGATTCTGTCCCGGCTGCCCCTCTTCCAGGCCAGCTCTCTGCTATGGCCCGGGAGTGCAGTGGAGGATGGCCCAAGTGCTTGGGCCCTGCCCCCCTTGGGAGACCAGGGAAAGCACCTGGCTCCTGCCTTTGGATCAGTGTGGTGCGCCAGCCATGGCCATTGGAGGGTGAACCAACGGCAAAGGAGGACCTTTCTCTCTGTCCCTCTCTCTCACTGTCCACTCTGCCTGTCAAAAATAAATAAATAAATAAAAGAACTTTGGTCTAATTTGTTTCCTGACTGTTTAGAGATGCTATGGCAGTTTTCTTTTTCCTACAAGTAATTGTGAAAGAGATGAGAAGTAACTGATTTTTATGAAGTGAGGTGATCCTGAACTGCAAAACACTTTATGAAGTTGTGATTTCAAATAGTTTCTACTTAGGAATTGCAAACAATATACATGTGTCAGGCACAGTCATCAGTTCTTCTGAATATTACATGAACTTGTGTATAAGTTTCCTCTTGGTACACAACAAGCCTCCCAACACTTACTAACTTCAACAGCTTCCATTCATTTCCTCATGATTCTGCAGTTTGGGCTGGGCTCCCAGGTTAAACTGCTCTTCTAGTCCTGCTGATGATCCTTCATGTGCTCACCCATGCAGCTGTAGACATTTGACAACTCAGCTGATGATGGCTTGTCCCAAATTATCTCAGTAACATATCTGGCAGTTGATACTGGCTGTGGTACCCTAGTTCTTTATAGTGACTCTCATTTTCCAATAGACTGGGACTAGAATCCTTCCAATGATAGCACCAATTTCTAAAAGGGCAAACATGCAAGCTGCAGATATCTTAAGAATTAATGCCATAACTAGTACTCAAACAGTATTTTACAGTTTGTGTTTCTCTGCGGGTGCAAACTGTTGAAATCTTAATAAGTACTAAATTGATCTTCTGTATATAAAGGAAATTGAAAATGAATCTTGATGTGAATGAAATGGGAGAGGGAGTGGGAGATGGGAGGGTTGCGGGTGGGAGGGAAGTTATGGGGGGGAAAGTCACTGTAATCCATAAGATGTATTTTGGAAATTTATATTTATTAAATAAAAGTTAAAAAAGAAAGACTTCCATTAAGAAGTCCCATAGTGGTACCTCCAGCACATTCTCTTGGCAAAAGTAGTCTCAAGGGCAATCCACTTTCAAAGGGTAGAAATTCTCAATAAGCAGAGTAAAAAAGTCAGGGTGTGGATACAAGGTAGTGTAGTTTGTTAGAGGATACTAATGCAATCAACTACTACTCATTTCTAATGGATATGAATGATATTCACTGTTTCATCTTTGCTCTATGGTTTCTTCTGTGTGGTTTGTTTATTAATCAGTGATGATTGTTGGTAGAGAATAGTAGCCATTGGAAGAAGGATTATGGAAATCTTGTGGGAAAAGCAAAGTACTTAAATATTTAAGAGCGTATATAGTAGATGTTTGTTTCTTCTTGGCTTTTATTGCTTTCTTTCAAATACATTATTTGGATATAGGAAATGTAAAATACTGTTCTACTTGAATATAGAAAATAATGTGAGATTATCCAAATTGTTTGAGAGAAATATATTAATAACCAGAATGAATTGATCTATTTTACGTGTTTATGAAAGGGAAGTAGTTAGATCTACGGATTGGCAAAATGGGCAATGAAAATCAATGAAAGGATGACTTAGAGATTGCTTTAGGGCAGTGTCTCAACCTGGCTGCACCTTTTATCACCTGGGGAGCCTGGAAAAACGTTGGTGTTGAAGTCCTATCGCAACCCAATTACATCACAATTTCTATGTACCCCTTTCTTTTAAAAGCTTCCCAAGAGGGTCTAATGTGTAGCTAGGATTTAGAACCACTCACTGCTGTAAGGTTAGAGATTTGGAAGAAAGGTTTGAAATAATAAGGTTTGTGGATATAGTATAGAAAGGTTGGATTTGGACAGCAGCCTGCAGCCAGACTTGATAATTGGCAGTGCCTCAAGGTGGAAAAATTAATGTCTTTCCTGTTTTATAGGAGAGGAGAAAAAATGTTTAAATTTTCTGATGGGGCTTCTGATTTTTTAAAATGTATTTTTAAAGAGCAGAATAGCACCAGTGACAACATATTATTTGACCAATATATAAAAGTCTAAAAATGGGATGGAAAGATTAAATAACGGTAAAATCATTTCATATACCAAATGTTATTTATATTCAGTGTTTATAAGGACAAAATTCAAAACTATAGATTTGTCATTTTCAATCTTTCTCCAATAGCATTATTGCTAACTCATTTATAGAGTTTAAATTATATTTAAAAGTTGATGAATCTTTTTAAAGCAGCAAGAGGCGATGCTACTCTTTTCTTATAATCATTCTTAGAAATGGAAAAATGCATCTGATTCTATGCAAAACATTTATTCAGTTGTGTTTTTTTTCTTTTAATAAGAGAACTGTTAGCCACTGAGGTTGAGGAATTTACAAGGCTCTAGAGTAATCTGATGTGGATAGAAATGTTGCTTGTATATTGATACTACTGCAATTTTGCTTGTTACAGCAAAACTCCTTTCTCACTCATATTCTCCATAGTGAACAGAATAAATGTTTGTATCAGAGCTACTCATAAAAGACTGAAATAATGAACTCCTCATTTGTTGCTCCTCCGAAGTGGCTGATTAAAAGCAGTATCTTGATGGCTGAAGGCTGTCATCCCAAATCAGGACTTGATTGTGAGTGGAGAGTGTAATCCTATACCATACTTGAAAGGAAAGATTTAATGTCTCAGACTGGGTGAAAGCATCAAATAGGCAATACGTCTATTTTTTCTTCCCCTTAAAAAGTAATTACTGGTTGAATACAGAATATACTCAGGCCTTCGAAGATTTACGCTGACATGAACTCTTTGGCGTTACTGTTATAAAAGTTGATTTATTCCAGGGGATCTAGAAAAATGATTCCATGAAACCATCTGCATGTTGCGACCATTTGCTTCCACCCAAGACCTTAGGATAGAAAACTCAGTATTAAGATGAAAAATTCCTTCCCAGGAAAACACTCTATGTAAAGGCTCAAGATTCAAAAATAAAATAAAATGAAATTACTCCTTTGATCCTCAGGCTAAATCTAAAGTAATCTGCAACAAAAGGGCTTTTTTCTTTAAGGATTCCCAGCCCTTTGAGGTTAGGTGAGTGCTGTGTTTAATAAAGATTATGTGACTGATTACTTTTCACATACTGACAGCTCCCTGTGGTGTCTTTTATAAGGATGGGGGATTATATTAAAGCTCCATCTTTCTGTATAGTGGCCACCTGCTCTTAAAATGGGTCGTATCAAACTTTCTTGGAAGTAATATTAAGGATCCAAAGCATAGTGCAAAAACCTATGGGAATGATCTGCATCTTAAGACTGAACACTGAACAGAAGAGTGAATAGCAATGAAGAGGGGAGGGTGGAGCCCTGGACAATTTGAAATATCTGCTCAGTTGTTAGATTTCACAGGAATATACCAAAACCCAATTCTGATTATGGGCAGAGTACCAAGTCGTGAAGAAAAGAAGGTGAGTAAACAAGAACAAGGAAGACCCTTGTCTGTGATGTATGTATATAAATGAGCTTTGTGCATTTATTTTTATTCCTCTAATTGATTTCAAGGAGGAATCCTCTGGGATGAATACAGAAAAAGCAATTTTTATGCAAACTCTCAGCGTAAAGTAAATGATTACTAGAGGTCCTCAAAATAATGGTGCCACACAGAAATCAATTATTAAGACTTTATTGCAGTATTTATTTCACATATAAGGCTGCATGTGTATGCTAGGAAACAGTTGCTTTTTAACAATAAGCTAGGCTGAAGTTCAGATTTAAAATACCAAAAAAAGTTAACTCTCTTCTATGTTAATGTAATTTATATAAAATGAGATTTGATGAAATAATGCAAAAACTTTATGAATTCAAAATATTTTGAGTGTGATAATATGACTTCCTATGGTCTATATAAATTTTGGCAAGTGCTTTCTCTTGATTTTCCCATTACTTCCTCAATTAAGGGACCATGTTCTCTGTTACTACTCTGTCTCTAAATGCTATCCTTGAGCTTCCTTGAATTTTTCTTTGGTTTTAAAATCTAGCATTCCCACGTCTATTATTTCAAGATCATCAGGTTTAAAATTGAGTTTGGGTTGGGTGGTTGGCATAGTGGATAAGAAGCTGCTTGGGATACCTGCATCCCACATCAGAATGCCTGGGTTCAAGTCCTGAGTCTTCTGATTCCAGCTACCTACTAGTGCACACCCTTGGCAGGCAACTGGCTTAAGTTGTTGGGCCCCTGCTACCAATGTGGAAATCCAGATTGAATTCCCATTTCCTGGCTTCAGCCTGGCCCAGCCCTGGCTGTTGCCAGGCTTTGGAGAGTGAATCAGCACATGGAAGATCCCTGTCCCTGTCTATCTTTGTCTCTTTTTCTCTTTCTGCCTTTCAATTAAATAATAAGTGAATAAATTAAAAATTGAGCTCATTTCCTACCTGCTTGAAATCTGTTTGTCCTTTTTTTCCTTCTGTCTGAGTAAATGACATCACTATCACAATCCTGATATTCAAGCAACCTGAAAGCCCAAGTGTCATTATGCATTTTCCCTCCACTCCAACATCCAGTCTTTAAGTCCTGTAAATTCATAGTGCTGCTTTTCACCCTCACTGCCACAAGTCTAATTTTATGCTCTTCTCATTTTCTACTTGAACACTGCAACAACTTTCAAATGAGCCCCTCGTATCTCACCATTTACTGAGAAAACATCCAAATTCCCTGTTACTGTATATGTGGCCTTTGATGGTGTGACCCCTGCATGCTCAATTTTTCTTTGGTTTTCTGCTTCTCTCACTGTGTCCTTTCTTATTCTCTAGTGATAACGAAATTTTCAGAGTTTTTGACTATCTCATATCTCTTGGTTTTTCACAACATTTTTCTTTTTCTTTCTTTCTTTCTTTCTTCTTCTTCTTTTTTTTTTTTTTTTTACAGGCAGAGTTAGTGAGAGAGAGAAAGAGAGAGAGAGAAAGGTCTTCCTTCCGTTGGTTCATCCCTCAAATAGCCGCTATGGAGCCAGGCACTTCCTTCTGTTCTCCCAAGCAGGTGTAGGGCCCAAGTACCTGGGCCATCCTCCATTGTCTTCCTTGGCCACAACAGAGACCTGGACTGGAAGATGAGCAACTGAGAGAGAATCCGGCGCCCCAACCGGGACTAGAACCCGGGGTGCTGGTGCTGCAGGCGGAGGATTAGCCTAGTGAGCCACGGTGCTGGCCTTCCTTTTTCTTCAAATGTCTCTTTTTATTTTGATTGTCCACTTTGGAAAGTTCCTTTTCATCTTTGGCATCATCAACCCTGCTCCTCCATCTAACTTTATGCATTAACTATAGTCAGTTGAAAGGTCCCCATTGCGTGGCCTGTGCCCTTGGACAAATGCTGACTTGATGTGAAAGTATTTACAAAGAAGTTGATGTTGACGTAATGCCACTTGGGAATTATAGTACCATGCTTTGAGAAGTTAAGTCCAATGACCTTGTACAAAACTAGGATTTGTTAACTTTAGTGTCATCTCAAGAGGCTTTAATACTTGAGAATCACAGTGTCTACACCAGGAAGAGATGGGGAGAGACAGAGAGAGACAGACAAGATGGATCTTTTCATCTCAGGAAGCCAAAGAGGTTAGCATTAGGCCACACAATGCAAGTACCAAGTTTAAATGTTAGCACAAGGGTTGAAAATATTGAAGCAAATCAAAGCAAAGAGCCAGGTAGAAATGAAACAAAATAAGAGCAAGGAAGAAATGGAACAAGGAAGTTTCTGGGCCACTGTCAAATCAGTCATGAAATGTCCTTAGCATGTCATTCCTTTTGGAGGTCATGTGGGGGCCTGGAGCTTAGGTAGTTTGTGTTGACACAAATCACTGATTTCAGCAACTTCTAGTGTCACATTTCCAAATCTGAATTAAAGTGAAGGCCAATAACTCCTGCTTTACCATTTCTAAATGTTTGGGATTGAACCAGAAGATTATTTTTAAGGAGTCTGTCAATTCTGCTCTGCTATGGCTCTTTTTTTTTATTTATTTCGTAATCTTATGTGTACTGTAATTGTGCTCTGCAAGTTTAGAACTAAGTGTCATGTGACAGTGGTTTGTGCTGGTTACGTAGCTTCTGTTATCCTTTTAATATGAAAATATTGTGATACACATTTATAGTGTCCTCAATTAACAGAAATTACTGACATCTATAATTTCTTGAAATTATACTGCTTTTTCTTGAAAGCTATATAATTTCTAAATCCAACTTTGTCAGATAAAGTTTAAGGTGTCATGAAGGAATTCAGTTTATTTATGTATTGGCAATATATCTTAGATTGAGTTTTTATTATATGCTTTCTTCTGGTAGTTCATAAAAATGTACTAAAAATACTGGAAGAACTCTATGGAAGTGTATGCTTTATAATTTGATGGTGGACAAAGTAAGACATTTCAAGCCAGAATGACTGGTGTGAAATACATTGAGTGAGACTCTGTAGTTGAATTTTCCAGATGATAGAAAGTAAACAACAAAGAAATATACACATAATAAATTTCACAAATGTTGTTGAGTGTTTATCTGTCACTTCACACTATCTTGGAGACACTGTAGATAATCTGAATGGAAAGTTACACCAGAAATGTCTTCCTCTGAGATACTACCAGCTCTTTTGTACACTGTTATTATCTGACAATTTGCTGTATCTGTTCTTGATTTATTCTTCTGCTGATGCTTCTGATTTCAGACCTGGGTTAGGTTTTACAGATGAGCTCTCCTGGCCCATGAAATCAAGCGTGGGTGAGACCTGGTGCAGAACAGGAAGGCGACCCATACTTGGTTTCAGAGGCTTCGAGAATACCTACAGTTTCAGGAGAGCGCCATTTATATCTATGCAGGCTTCCAGGAAACAAAAACACCAAGTTAACCTTGTTTTTATTACAGACATACATAAATAAGAGACAGAGATAAAATTCATAATTGTATTAGATTTCTGCTCCACTGGGATTTTTAAGAACTTTCTAGATGACTCAAACCAGGTTGACAGGTTAATTTGATGCCTCGGATGATGGCTTTGGATCAGTGAATCTGAAGCTGCTTCTTCCTTAAGGACATTGCTGTTCTCCCCTCCAACCCCCCACCCACACACTTCTCCAGCTACGATGGTCAGCTTGCCCACAGTTCTGGGCTGGCTTCTTGGTGTCTAACAGAGATAACAAAGACAAGAATAAGAGTTTTGCTGGGTCCCTCCTTTATGCTTGGGCATCTACCAACATTTTCCCAAACACATTATTTCCCCACACCCAGCCCCACTCACAGATGCTTGCCTATAGGGCCAAAAAATCTCTAGTTAGTGCTGTGCCAGAATCTCACTTTTCTGTGTAGGAGATTGGAGTTTTTTCAAATAACCCATCTGGTAAAATAAAGAGAAGTAAAGAAACTGAGGTAAATAAAGTATATATTACTATATACTTTATTGCATGTGTTGTATCTTTGCTGATAACTCATTTATAGACTATATTTGTTGAGCTAGTATTTGTTAATTTCTCCTTTGTCCTTTGCTCTGCAATTTAATTTTGCTAGGGTGGGGTTGGGTCGTGGGGTATTATCTCCTTAGGCCAGCAGAACCACTTCACAATTGTTTTTTATTTTCTCAACCAAAATTCTGAAGTCCTGGATCCTTGGCATAGAAAATTAAGCTGGAAAGGCAACTTCTGCCAAGTATATATTGCATAGCTCCTGGCGATGGATTTTGGTAGGCTTACAGAGAGAAATACTAAAGTCATTTCCAATGAAGATTTATTCTGTGTTTCCTTAGTTGACTTTCATATTTGTAATACATTTTGTACTTATAAATGTTATTTTTTGTTTCACTTAAGGTACTTTAATTTATAAATACACAAAATAAAAAGTAAATATTCCATTTTATTGGGCTATGATACCTACAGCAAATTCTTTGTCATTAAAACTTCTCCTTTGTTGAGGAATGAGTTGGAGAAATGCTGTTTCCTTTGGATTGATACCACCAGTAGAGAGCTTCAGTCTACATACTAGAGAAGTGCTGCCCAGTGGAATTTTCTGTGATGGTGGAAATGTCCTACAACACGTGCTGCCCAATTTGGTAGCCATTGGTCACAGGATGCTTGGAATATGGTTAATGCAATTAGGGAACTACGTTGTTAAAATTCAAATAGCTGTATATGGTTAGTAGCAATTATATTGGACAGTTCAGTTTTTAGTATTTTAGTCAATTAGACAATTTTTGGGGGGCTAAAACCTCAAATTCTTTATTGGTTCTTTATGAATTTGGTAAGTTTTAGTCGGTGACTGATGCTCACATATTTTACAACAGTTAAATTTGTCATCATGACCTTTGGCTTAGTCTAATTGGGCTGCTATAACAACATATCATAAATTGATTAGCTTATAAACAAAATAAATTTATTTCCCAGAGGTCTGGAGGGTGGGAAATCCAATATCAAGCAACCCTCAGACTTCGTGTTTGATGAAGGCTTGTTTCTTGCTTCACAGAGACTGCCTTCTCACCGTGTCCTTACATGGTGCAGGGGCAAACAACCCTTTGCAGCTTCATTCAAAAAGGCACTAATTCCATTCATGAGCCCTCCAACCTCATGACGTAATCATACCACCTAAAGCCTCACATTTTGATACCATCATCTTAGAGACAGGAGGTGTGAGGGGAGCAAAACTTTCAATAGCATCCTTCCACCATAAACTGTCCACAAAAAATGTGTTTCAAAGCCAGTGTTCTAAGTTTTAACCTACTTAGTGGATGCCACTTAATTTTTTAAAAAAAGATTTAATTGTTTATTTGCAAGGTAGAGTTACAGAGAGAGAGAGAGAGATATAGACATATACACTTACACACTGAGAGAGAGAGAAAGAGAGAGCGAGCGAGCGAGAGGACATCTATTTGCTGGTTTACTCCCCAAATGACCACAAGAACTAGGGCTGGCCCAGGGTGAAGCAAGGAGCGTGGAATTCCATCAGGGCCTCACACATGGGTGACAGGGTCCCAGATACTTGGGCCATCTTTCACTGTTTTCCAAGGCACAGTAGCACGAAGCTGGATCATAAGTGGAACAGCTGGGGAGCCAGTACTGTGGTGCAGCAGGTTAAGCCACCTGCAACACCAGCATCCCATGTGTGCACTGGTTCAAGTACCAACTGCTCCACTTCTAATCGAACTCCTTGATAGTGGCCCTGGAAAAGCAGTAGAGGATAGCCCAAGTCCTTGGGCCCCTGTCACCTACATGGGAGACCCAGGTGAAGCTTGTGGTTCCTGGCTTTGGCCTGGCCCAACACAGTGTCATTGCAGCCATTTGGGAAGTAAACAAGCGGACGGAAGATCTCCGTCTTTCACTCTGTGTCTCTGTCTCCCCTTTATCTCTGTAACTCTGCCTTTCAAATAAATAAATAAACTTTTAATAAAAAAAAAGAAGTGGACCAGCTGGGCTGCAAACCAGTGCTCATATGGGTTGCCAGTGTCACAGGTACTGGCTTAACCAGCTGTGCCAAAATGCTGGCCCTGCCACTTAATTTTTAATAAAATATTCATCATATTTATCCCAAAAGCTAAAAGCTGTCCAATTATCAAGCGGTGATCACACTGTAACTGAGTGTTACCATTTGGCCCATATTGAATAAACTACTCTAAGTGACAAAAAAGAATTTGAAGTGATTCCTCTCCTCTACAATCTTCCAGTCTTACTGGAAAGACAAAACTAGCATACATGAGGTAATTAAAAACAAATCAGTGCTAAAATCAACTATGCAAAATAAGAGTGCAGAAGATGGACATATTAGTGTGGATTACATTCTACACTATAATGTTGAAAGGATTCTTGGAAATCACTTTGATTGTTAGAAATGAAGCAACAGTAATTCAATAGGCTCCTCTCTTCAAGATTTTGCAACATCTAATCACTTATCTAGTGCTTGAGTTCAGATCTCCTGACCCTCTGTCTCTTGGTCTCTCTGCACTAGTTTGTTTTTGAGCCCACCTCCTGGAGAAGCTATTCTAAACAATTTGCTGAAAAAATAACTTTGGGTTGGGCAACTATAAATGAAGTTCTATTTCAAGTATTAGTTTCATCTGATAGAGTGTTCCTCAAACCTTAATTGTTCACTCAAGACAGTCATGATTTTGCTATATTGTTCTACCACTTAAAATGTTATTTATAAATTTTTCTTTCAAATATGAATTTATGTAAAGAAAAATGGAAAATCAGTATCATTTATCATAACTAACAAGTAACTAGGAAATAAACACCTGAAAAATTTTACGTAAATTGTGCTGTAAATTACAGCCAGAGCAGAGGGCTTTTCTCTCTCTGGTGAAGCAGATGAGTGAGTGGTGGAAAAGTGTTGATGGCTCCACATTACTATATAGAACAACCCTTTTCTTTAGTATTAAAATTATGGAATTTACAAGGTCTGATTGCTGAGCCTAGTATCTCTTGTTGGCCCATAACACTATAGCTGGTTTGTGACAGCTCAAGGAAGAAATTAGCCAAGGATTTACATAATTCTGCACATGCTGGTTTGCATGAGTATGTCTGTCTTGAGTTGGTTGGAGTTGAGATTATGGAGTGGTAGTTATTTTTCCAATTGCATAATAATTGTGTAACATTTCTGAATTGATTTCTACATTGTAACAAGGCTCATTTGAACTATTAGTTGCTGTGTGTTTTTTACCAGAAAAAGTAACTGTGTAATTAAATAATCTGTTTTTTTCCAATGTTAATTAAATGGGGTTTAAATAGATTATCTTTTCATCTACAGACATGTAATTCTTATTATTCATGAAGTTATAAAACATATTTTTGATGGTAGAGCAGTCAGGAGTATATCAGTAACTGGGTTATGGAAATGGTTTATTCGAAAAAAAAGAATTACACGCAGTTTTCTCTTAAAGATGAAAAATGCTGTCAAAATAGTTTTTAAAATCTTTAAACATGTGACCCATACAAATCTTAAATGGAGATATTTCATGTTTATTTGATTCATTAATGTGAGAAATATTAGGATGATGGTGAAGTAGGTTTTGAAGAGCCTTTGAGGAACAGAGACTTATATACATACTTGGGAAAGTTGTAAGAAATAAATACACTGATTTAGAGAAAAAGACCAATATTATTTAACAGCGCAATAAAATCATAATCTTTTTATAGATTTTTTTTTCTGTTTGAAATTCTTTATTATATATCATGGTTGCACAATTTGAGGCTAGTTAAATATAATTGGTTTTCAAAATCTCTGAATATTTTCTAGATGTACTACATGCAAGTGACCTGAAAACCGTTGGCATTTTAAAAGTCTGAAACTCTGAGCAGGCACTTACATGAAGGAAACATGAGCATCCATAGATACCACCACATTCAGAACAGACGCTTCAGCACATGGCGTATGGAGCCTTTGCCAGTAAAGAAATGGGTTACTGACCATTGATCAAAGTGCCATAGTAGTAAAACAGGCTTAACGAATGTAATTTGGGTTATTTAGCTTACTCATAAAATAAGATTAACTGACAAGACTTACACTGAAGTGTATTTTAAAAAATATTGGTACTAAAACCAATGAGTCATAAGTTAAAGTAGTTTCCCCAGAGAAGGATTCCTTTTGGTTCTACCCATCTTAGTGTACTTGAGATCAGACCCCCTGCATATGAACCGATGACTGCAACTTTTTTTAAGAGACAAATGACTTGAATTTAGTGTTAAAAACTAAAACAGACTGTGTAAGTTTGGACTAGCCAAAAAGTTTAATGTAAAATTGTCAAGATCTGAATAACTACATTTCACAGGTTCTCCTGAGTCCACCATCCCAAACTTTTCTCCTGAAAATTGAAGAGAATGAATCTGAAGAAAATGGTATTTGCATACATGTGGCAAAAACAGTCCTTAAATTAAACACACACATAGACACATTGGTTTCAGAGTAGGAGTGCGAGGCAGCATGGCTGGCAGGTAACAGAAACAGGGATTGCTCAACGTGGCCCAAAGGGGAAAACAGGTCCTAATAACATGCCACGTAAAACTTGCCATTCCACAGCAAACGTTAAAGTGGACAGAGTTCAGGAAGCACAGAAAGGCAGGCCCAGAAGTACCCACAGCGAACATTCCATGTGCCTTTCCCAAACATGGATGTAAAAACAAGTGTTGCTCTCAGAAATACTGAGATGCCATGTTGTAATTCTCTGCAGATTTTGTGTTTAGATGAAATTTATATATCTTTTCTACCATAAAGTAACCATCTGTGTTAAGAGTAGTTTAACTGACTCTAGTAGTAAATAGTATGTTGCAGTTGCTCGTGGACATCCATGTGATTTTGTCCCCTAAGGAATATTTGGCAGAGTCTGGAGACCTTATTGGTTTTGGGAACCTAGAGGCTGCTACTGTTGGCCAATGAATGGCATCCAGGGATGCTGCTAAACATCCCACAATGCACAGGAAGACCCTCCTTTCCTCCTCTCTCACTCCCTGTCCCAGATCTCAGTGTTGAGAAATGCTGCTCCAGAGAACTGAAGTCCCTTTGTGCAGACCTGCTCGTATGACATGGAAAGAATTCGCTCTCATCATCCTTCTGCCTCGTTTCTGAAGCTTGGATGATTTTTTGTCAACAATGCAAAGAGATCTTTCATGCGCCACACAACTTGTGTATTTTCTGAGTATCCCTGCAGGAAGTAGACTAGTTAACTAGATTGGATCTCTGCCTTGTTTTCACATTTTATATCCTTCTCTTTCATTCTCTGATTGCTTTCTTGCATTTGAATTTTTTAAAAAAATATAAAATGGTGAAGAAGTGTTGAAACATGGATTATCTGTCACTGTGACCATTTTAATGAATGCTTTATTCTGTTTCCTGCTGAACAACATTTTCCTCAGCTGACTGTATCTCTTCCTGGATGGCATTTGTGATTGTTGAAAAAGAAACAGAGACTGATGTATAAAATGCAAGATAAAAAAGAAGAGCATTTTACTAATACATAAACTCTCCATCTTTCTGACCAAATTTCCACCCTAACTGGAAAGTTAAGGAAAACTGACATTCTCTGTAAAGAAATATGGAATTGATAACATTATGTCTCATTTTTTTCAAACCTTAGGCATATTGAATTGAGGGTCAAAAGACATGAGCAGTCGTCTCTTGTACCTCTGGTTTAGTGAAAAGCTATCAACAGACAAAAATCCATTCATAACCTACAGCCACTATCACTTTTGTGTCTTAGTTTAGATTTTCCTAGGTACAGCCTCATATCTTTTTCTGGTTTACTTCATGTTATTTAGTTCAACATATGCTTCTTAGGCTGGGCACTAGCATACAATGATGGAGATGAAACGTGTTTCTGTACCCACCCCAAAATTCTAGGATACTACTCAACGTTGTAAAATAGAGATTAAGCAACTTTATTCACTAGTTTGTCACTTAATATTTTACTACTAGCATTTTTCGTGTTATCACATTGTCTTCCTTAGTATCATTTTAATGACATTATTTACCTGGCTTTAAAAACAGCCTAACTTTTCTATAGGAACCATAGACTGATTTATGAATTCATTTTAAATAAGTTACACCAACAGAATCAACACTCATATGCAGGAGTAAATTATCCTCCACATCATCTGACACTGTATCTGGAAAATAGAAAGTACTTGCTTCTATCTGAATTCTAGAATTTTGATATGGAAGGAACCTTGGTGTGGGCTGCCTTCTTTTCTCAGTAGTGAACAAATAGAGGTCTAATTAATTTAACTGAGGCAGTGTAGAATTTTGCACTTGAACTCAAATGATGACATTCAAATCCCAGTTCCAACCCTTATTGATTGTGTGCTATTAGATGTATTACTCATTGGACAATTTTTCTGTATATTAAGGGAGAGAGTTGCACTAGATAATGTGGAACATTTAAACTTTAACATTTTTGCTTTCATGCAAGATCTTATATTCATAAAACTGAGATAAAAAGCCATGGTGTCTTTAAGAAAAAGGTCTAATAAGGTAAGCTGTAATATACTAAATGAATTCACTGTATAAGAAGCCCTAGAATACTTGTAATACACACTTATTTGAGAAGAGAAACTAACATTTTGCAGACATTCTATATTTTAAAGATCTCTTTATTATTTTATGAGGGTTTTTACTGTTAATCATTTATGCTTTCATATATGGGGTACAATATTTCTCCATTTACTTATGGAACCTGCATCCCAGGGAACTTGGTACACTGTCCCTAATAATCCATCTAGTAAGCTTCCTGCCAAGTTGCGCCAATGTCTAGAAAATGGATGTGTTCATTTAAAACATTCCTAAAATCTTATATAGGAGTATTTAGAAGGTCCTTTAGAGAATCCTTTTGTGAATCACAACTAAAAAACTCTTTAGGGAAGTAGGAAATAACTTCTTTCTTATCTCCCATGAATTGTTCCCAAGCAAGGAGATTGTCAAAATCATTTTTTTTCAACATTCTTCAGGAAAACATGATACCTTAAGGGCTGACTGGCCCTTTGAACTTGAAGCTAAGTGGTGAAGTAGAAAGCCTTCCAGAGCTAATTTCCAGTTCCACTTCTGTCACAGCAGTGATGCTAATGGGATGTGTGAGTTAGCCAACTTTCAAGATGGCCTTGTAGAAACATGTAGGAGATGTTACCACACGATGTCCAGAATCTAACCAGTTACTTTTTACCCATGCCCTATGCATAACTAGTTTTTTTCCTTTGCTGTTCTATGTGTGCAGTGAGTGTGGGCAATCAACAGTTCTGTTGATTGATACACACACACACGGGTACACACATACACATATATGTATACACACACACACACACATGAAAGGATACACAATTAATGCCTTAGGAAAGTAAGTGGGGATACATTATAGTGAATGACAGATGATGTAATTGGAGTGTTCCACAGGAAGTATGAGTCATGAGAGATCCATATATGTGTGAAAATGCACCAGAAGCATAAAAGAGTTCAGGGGAACCACAAGATAATGAATTCATGGATTTTTTTTTTTTGATATTGTGAACACCTGAATGAGTATGTAGTCATTCAAATTACATAAACTGTGAGGGAAAATCATATACTGTGTATTCTGGTTAATATTTTATGGAGTTGATGCTAATGATTTTTAAAGTAACTAGGAATTTGAAAACTATTTATTAGAGAATGGTTTTATGATACATCCGATCTAATATTAATATAGGGCAAATAATTCCAAGAAGCATGTTGGAATATATAATTATAAAGGATATGAGATATGGGGCTTTAGAAGGGAGAAGGTAGTATGTCATTCCTGTTTTGGGAAAGATGATAAACAAGAGTCAGTGAAGCTTTGTTATGCACCAACTATAGCAGCCCAAAACATGGACAGTTTTCTATGCAAGGATGCATTTCAATGAAAAGATAATATCTTATGGGGTATGGAATGGGTGCTAAAGTTATCTTTGATTTAGAAAGGATGATGTGTCTTACAAAAGGTAGATTCTCCTGAAATACTCTCAAAGAGATCATTGCAAGGCTTTGAAATAACAAGGACTTTAAAATGTGCCTATGTATAGCCAAAATCTCCTGGGAGGACGAGATAACTACATAAAGTATGATGTTACTAACCTGGGGATTTCTCTACCTCTTACCATACTATTATCTACTAGTCCAATTTCCCATATCCTATAGTTTGAAAGAGGGCACAGAGAAGCATAACCATGACCCCTGTCCTCAACTAACCCCTTCCAGTGATCAGGAGGATGAATTCAAGAAATAGGAAACATTTATTTCCAGGCACTGCTTTTATTCATTTTTAATAAACAATTGTTGCCAGGCACAAGTCATGCTGTTATTAATTTAAAACTAAAACTCTGACTATGTGTGACCTCTCTAAATCAGCTATTTTCCAATTCATTTATTTTGACTGTAATTATGACTGATTGCTCAATTCGTGTTGGAATAACTATGTGTGGTTTAATTATACTTGAAGATTTGACAATAATAACTAAGGAGTCTTTTCCACATAGCTGTGTTTACTTGTGGTATTGAGATGACAGACTTGGACACCTGATCTATTTCTGTCTCTTTCATTGTGGAAAATAAGTTGTCTCTTTCTTCTGTTGCTGTCTAGGCAGCTATAACAAATTAAACTTGGTTACATTTAAATAGAATGATAGATAGATAGAGATCAGCCATGAAGTAATTTATTAGTGTTGCATGTTTGAATGTGTGTTCATTCCCACTTATATGTACATAGTTACATATGTATGCATGTCAGTGATCAAAAGCAAAATATTCTCTGTTAAAAATACTATATCAAGTTCTATATCTCATCCTATTCTAAAAATGAGATCCCCTCCTTGTTTTTTGCATACTGAGACTATAAAGGAAGCATCATTCATTGTTTTTATTGTGTTAAAAAGTCCAGCCTTTCTTATTGACTTGATGTTCTACTTAAGCTCATCCTTTCTCATCTGACAGAAATCCATTTTAAATATTGTTTTGGAAGCCTGGTTTCTGATGGTCTGTACTGTGGGTAGACCTCATTTTTGTGTGTGTGATGTCTATTGATATGAAGCAAGCTGCGGAACGATTTCTCAGCTTTGATCACCAGAATGAATCGATTTTTAACAAGCCTGGGGATGGCAGCAGTTGCTGAGTTGTGTATCTAACAACTTCATTGAAGGCTGCATTGGATTTGCTGTTGCTAAGTGCTCTTTCAGTGAGAAGACTTCCTAAACCAACTGAAGGTCTTTTATTGGGTTGGAAAATGCTGTTAAATGTTATTTACTGATTAAAATATAATTATAGGCAGCCTCCATTACACAGAATCATCAATTTGCCATTAGAGCTACTTGATGTAAGTGCTGAAAATGCTAATGAGCAAACTCAAAACTAGCTTTCCCCTGTAGAACATGCAGAATAAAAGAAGGTATTTGTTCACTTTGAATGTTCAAGGTTACTGGCAGAATCTGTTGTGGTGTTACTCTCACTTAATGACTATGATTTTTTGTGTTCCACCACTAAACTAGATCATAAAGCTTTGTTGTCTTCACAGAATACCCACACAATCCAGAGTCTCCAGAACTGTCAGCATCAAAGCACAATCGGCAACATGAAATCATAGCATAACTGACTGTGTAGGCCCGCTTGTGAACCACATGTGGATCAGTATAATACACTTGACAGTCATTGCCAGTGGCTTCCTGAAATAGCAATACAGGGGCAGATGTTGAGCCTAGTTAGCCATGTCCGATATCAAAGTACCTGATTAAGTACTCACATTTGCTCCTGACTCCAGCTTCCTGTTAATGCACATGCTGAGTGACAACAGCAATGCTTCAAATAATTAGGCTTCTGCCACCCATGTGGGACAGTTGGTTTGAGTTTCTAGTTCCTGGTTTCACCCCAGCCCAGTCCTGACTGTTGCAGGCATTTGGATAATGAGGTAGTGTACGGGAGTTCTCTCCTCTGTCTCTGTCTCTTGTTCTATCTCTTTAAATAAGTTAGAACATTTTAAAAATGCTTCCAAGAACAAATGGTAATATAGTTTTTAAAATCTGTAATAGGCTCGTCAATCCTCCCCTTTATTTTTATTCGATTTCCTGCAATTTGTTAACAAGCTACATTGGGAAAAGCTCAATAAAGACAAATTCTTTATTTTTTAAAAGAATGAGGGTAGGGTGGGAAGTACCACTATGGTCCTAAATCTGTATATATGAAAAACATGAAATTTATTCACCTTATATAAATTTTAAAAATTGGAAGAAAATAATTTTCATTAATATTATTGGAATTTTATTCACTGAAATATTTTACTCAAATTTTTACTTTAATTTATTACAAAGTTAATGTATTAGGGGAATTATGTGTATGAGTGTATTTATACACATACATATGCACACATTTACACAGATACTCTCTGAAGCATGGAAAGCATTCTAAAAAATGCTTTTAGCCATTGTCTTTAATTTAAAGTTGGATTTCACTGAGGGTATACTGTCCTTTAAACATATTGGCAACATGACCCTAGAATATTCACAATTTCTTCTTTGCATTTAAAAATATATTTTTTACTAATCTTGAGATTTTCATCTTGACCCATCGTTGACAATTTTAAGAGTATTTTTGACAGCTGTGACTGTCAAGAATAGAACAGAATCAGTGATTAAACTGGGTAAGTCCAGGAAAACCAACCTGACATTGCAAAGAAAAAAAAATTATGTTTCTGGATTTAGAAATAAACACATCAGGCTAAAATAATTGCATTGGTCCTCAGCCTATTTTCCTGAGAGGTTTGAGTTCTTGCTGCTTATCAGCCACTTGACGGCTATGTGAGGATTCAGATCACAGAGAGAACAAACATCCTGCAGTTTCACAAGCATAATCACATCATTCATAAGTCCAAAAATCCACTCTCCTATTAAAATAGTTTAAATTGCAGCAAGAATAGAAAGCAAGATCTTAATAAGGTGTGAGTTTTATTTTATGGGCAAGCAAAATATTAGCAGGAACTAGATAAGGCAAAATTGCTTTTATCTTCATACTTACCATTTTGCCTTAGCTGCTTCTATATGTTCAGTTGATCAGAATGAGTCCAAATGTTGTGGGTTTTTTTGGGTTAAATTTATGATGAAGCACAAAAGGTGATAGGTACCCAAACTGTCAACAATATTTTTCTTGTGAATTCTCAATTTTGCTCTGTTAATATGATTGACCATAAGAAATAATTCAATAAGTTTCATGTTTAATCTGTTTCCTGGATGGTCTGTGGATTTCTGTATTAAATTTTTTTAGATTTATTTGTTTATTTGAAAGAGTTACAGAGAGAGGGAGAGACAGAGAGAGAGTGATGTCGGTTCACTCCCTTGCACATGTAAATATAGAACAAAAAAATTAGGGGCTGGAAAAGAGACAGAGTAGACTTTTATTTATTTTTTAATCCTTTTTTAAAGTTAGCAAGACATAAAAGACCATCAAGGCAAGTTCAAGCCAGCATCTTCTGAATGCAGCTTTGTTATTCACAGTCCCATAAATGCACACAGTGGTTGCCTTTCTGTGGTGAACTACATGAGTCTTTTATTGAAACCTCTTGGTCCCCTCCTATTTATTCTCCAAATCTCAGATTTTCAGTGATTTACCACTTGCCTCTTTGATCAGACCTTAGGGTAAGATTTGACATGCCCCTCACTCGTACCCTTCACAAACCACGTTGTCCCAGTTGCCACAGATTTGAAGGCCAGCTTTAAATAATTATTTCAGAAAACAGAAAGTTTCTATCTCAAGTTAGGTAAAGTTTCTATCACTTTCATGAAATGGCAATTCTATCTTCCTCCCTGAAAACATGTTAGAATAAAAGATGCCTGACAGCTGATTAGGAAAGTGACATATATTTTACTTCCTTTCAAATGAAACCTTCTGAAAACGTATTTACTTTCCAGGGGCAGTGACAGGTTGTCCAGCAAAAATAATTGATATCCTTTCTGGGTTTTGTAGAAGGCAAACAATGAAACAGGAGAAATCTTTTTCATACCTTCAAGAAATGAATGACCTGAAATAAACGGATTGTCATTAAATTAAGGTTTTCTTTACAGCTGATCTAGCCACTGAGACATTCTTGTATAATTGTAGGGATGGTTTGCCCTATAGGGGTTACTGATTAAGTTTGGTTCAGTGGTTTCAAATATTTCTGCCATGGAAACATGCATATCCTAACTTTAGAGTAAAAATATCTGAAAATAAGTAAGTTTGTCCATCATTGTGGGTCCCTGAAGTATCATAGCTGTTAAATATAGTGCAACTTTAGTGATTCAGATTAGTATTTACAGAGGTATTTTCTAATGAAAATTTATTCACTTCTGATTGAAATTTGAGCTGAACATTGATTCCAGTATGTGTTAGCTAAATGATCATATAGAAGCAAATTTTACAATTTTTTTTTTGACAGGCAGAGTGGACATTGAGAGAGAGAGACAGGGATAAATGTCTTCCTTTACCATTGGTTCACCCTCCAATGGCTGCTGTGGCAGCGCTCTGCAGACAGCGCACCGCACTGATCCGAAGCCAGGAGCCAGGTGCTTCTCCTGGTGTCCCATGTGGATGCAGGGCCCAAGGACTTGGGCCATCCTCCACTGCACCCCTTGGCCACAGCAGAGAGCTGGACTAGAAGAGGAATTTTTAATTAGAAAAAAAGATTAATTTATTTGTAATGGAGAGTGACAGAGACATATCTATGTAGAGATAGAGATAGAGATAGAGATAGAGATAGAGATAGAGATAGAGATAGAGATAGAGAGAGGAGAGAGAGAGAGAGAGAGAGAATCTTTCATTCCCTGTTACATTCCCCAAATAGCCACAATGGTCAGGTCTGGGTCAGGCCAAAGCAGTCAGCCAAGAGCTCTAACTGGGTCTCTCACACAGGTGCAGGGACCCAAGTACTTAGACCATTTTCTGCTGCTTTCGTAGGCACATTAGCAGATTGCTGTATCAGTAGTAAGGTAGCAGGTCCAGCGCTGTGGCGCCGTAGGCTAACCTTCTGCCTGTGGCTCCGGCATCCCACTTGGGTGCCAGTTCTAGTTCCAGTTTTTCCTCTTCTACTCCAGCTCTCTGCTTTGGCTTGGGAAAAGCAGTGGAAGATGGTACAGGTGCTTGGGCCCCTGAACCCACATGGGAGATCTGGAAGAAGCTCCTGGTTCCTGGCTTGGGATAGGCCCAGCTCCAGCCTTTGTGGTCATTTGGGGAGTGAATCAGCAGCTGGAAGAACTCTGTCTCTCCCTCTCACTGTCTGTAACTCTACCTCTCAAATAAATAAATAAAATATTTGAAAAGAGAGAAAAGAAGTAGGGTAGCTTAGATTTGAACTGGCACTCTGATTTGAAATGCCAGTGTCTCAAGCTGCAGCTTAACTGCTGTGTCACAATGCCAGCTCCTAGAATTTTTACTTTTGACACATATAAAATAGATAAGGTTGTAGTATCCACTTCATCGAATAGTTATGAGGCTTCTCTGCAGTCATGCCTAAGGAATTATATAAATATGATTAATTTTCATAAAATACTTTTAAAGAAATGGGTTTTGGTACTTACCTGTACAAAGAACAAGAAGTATTTTTTTTCCTGATATAGGATCTGTCTGGTCTGCTTTAAGAAACAGGCAAAACCTGCTTTTTCCTAGTATATCTGTGATTTGTCTTCAAAGGGCTGAAGCCAAGGGTGTCAGATTTATTCTCTTAAGTATCAATGTTTTCTACGATTTTTTATAATATTATGTTCTTAGGGATTTTGTTTTAGATCATCTTTTCTTCTCAGAACTTTAACTCCATCTAGATCAAACTATCATTCACAGGTATATTTAATATATGTATTTTCTTGGCTTTTGAAACGTCATCACAAGCCAATGTGACCCATTTTAGTACTTGGTGGAGTGACATTATTCACTGTTCTAGAAATTGTGATGAGTCCATGGCAAACCAAGGAGACAGAGACTGAGCTACTTTGAGCTGCTCTGCTACTCCCATAGTTTCCAGGTCCTATGGAATACCCTTGTTCCTCTCTTACAGCATTCTACTACACATAAATCAGAGTGTGGCAGATGCCATCTTATCAAAGCATCGTTGTTGGCATCTGTAGATGTCATGCTCTGTTGACTTAATGGAATCTCTGTCTTCAGAGAAGTAGAAAATTGGTTGTTTCTCTAGGTTATTGAGTTCCAAGTCATTGCTTGCCATCGGAGAGCTTTAATTCCATTATATTGGCTGTTTCCATAGTTAAGGAGTAGCTTGTCAGGGTGCAACTGTCCATGTCTCTTCTCCAAGCCATTAGGTAATAAATTGGATATAATGTGTGATTTTTATGTTTTCTTAAGTAATGAAAGATATGTTAAATTCTGTGCAGTCAGATGCTTTTCATCTCATATAATCTCATGTTTTCTGACCTGTGGAGACTATAAAAAAATGGCTTTCAGGAGAGATTCCATTTTACCACTAGGTTTATTAATTTCTCCCTTAAGAATATTTGACTTTAGGGAATCCTAAATAGGGGTTATTTTTACTTATTTTATGCACATTTGTATTCAATCTGCCCTTGAATCCTTTAACTCCTAACTGGCAGACCATTGTATAATGAATCTTGAATGAACAAGAATGATGCTAAAATGTTATGCATTATTGTCATGTTATTCACTTTCACATGGACATCCTCTACAATTGTGAAGGTTAATATTATAAAATATATTAAATATTGAGTACTGTCAGGGATTTTTTAAGGTATAATAGCTTAAAATATTTCATATGTTTCAATATATTATGATCTGTAAAACACATTGCCACATTGTTTCACTTGATTTTCCTTATTGTTGATCTCATTTGTGAATAATGGAAGTTGAGCTGAAGAGGTTGATTTGAAAATTAAAGGTCATACCACTGGTTAATGGCAAAATAAAGTAGTACACAGATGTGGCTGAATGTCATGGCCACTGCTGTTTACAGTAATACATAGTTCCTATGATCAGAGTGGTTTTTTATCTAATAAATCAAGCTTTCTTCCTCAACAATTGTGGCATTCATTGTTTTATGATAATATAAAAGATTCATTCCACTGAAGAATATTGCAAATGATACCTGTCCGGTTTCCCCACTGCTAAATTTTCTGATTTGAAATCTGCCCTGTTATATGTACAGGCTTTCTGTGCTACTACATCAGAAAATGGGAATGAGGACTCTTGAACAACAGTAACAAATTCTAGTTGAAATGCTAGATGACTATATGCAAAAAAAAAAAAACCCTCTTTTATCATAGAGCAAGCAGATTCTAAAGCATCCACCGTATAAGCAGCTGTAATTTACTATATTATTTTTTCTTCTTTTGGAGAGCAATATAATTTTTATCATTACAGATTCTCAAAATAAATTAGCATTGAACAAGCCACACAGTTTCCAGTAAAGATTTTGACAGCCTTTTGCATCACTCTTGTTTTGGTGAAGAATCAGAGAGAAACTGTGTTCACAGTGGAGAAGCCACAACGAAGGCTTTATGTAGAAGCCAAAATTAAAATGATGCCAACAGGCAGATGGAAACCAAGTTGGAATGAGAAAATTCTGAGCCAGGCCTCTTGCTGTGGCTTTAATGTAGCCTGGTTGTGCCCTGATTTTGCTGTCCTTATTCCTGGGATTCCAGTTATTTATGAATTGAATTCCCATGTAGTTATTTCACTGTTATTGTAAAATGCCACATGATATTTTTCACTAAGTCAATAAATGCCTCATCCCACCACTGTATTTATTTTGGGTTTGTAATATCTAGGCTTTTACCCTTTTTCTGACATTTCCCAAGTCTCTCCCTGCAAATCAGCTGGCCATGAGCAGAGCTTCCTTTTAGCAATTGACAGTCTGCTGCTGCAGGCCTAACCACCAATTCACACCCCAGGGGACTATCCACCCCAGGAGGAGATTTGCTATCAGTTGTCTGACACTTTGGTTAGTTTAAAAATTACTCCCAGGATCTAGACTTCTTGTAGGTAATTCTTAGAGAGACATGGAAAAGTATTGGTTGTTTGAAACTTAAGTATAAAAATAAAACAAGCATTAAAGCAGGATCATTTGAATTGGACAACTAGAGGCAATTTTAAGAGGCCACTGGATAAATTTTCTGTGACTTTCAAACTCTTTTAAACAAGATATACAATAAGAATTACATTTTACCATGGGACTGTATTCATATACACACTTTAATTGGAACCTAAGTTTTGTGATACAATACTTACCCTTTTTATACGACTGTCCAAGTATTATATGTAGAAAGATAAGAATATGATTTATGATTCTCATATACAATGATTCATCTTAACTTTTAACATGACTGGTTTAAGGGATAGTCCAGGTAGCTGGTAAAACATTGTCTGGGCGTACCTCTGAGGGTGTCTGGAGGAAATTAGCATTTGGATCCACAGAGAGCTCAGTGGATTCAAGAGGATCTGCTCTCTCACCATTGAAGACAAAATTCATCTGTTCCCTTGAGAAACTGGTTACAGCAAAAAGGCAAAGGAAGAGTGGATTCTTGTCCCCTTTTCCTCTTCTTTTCTGGCCCTTCCTCTCCCCCTTCTCCACTACCCTGACCTGAGAATTTTTTCTTCTTCTATCCCTTGTCCTCAGGCTTTCAGACCCTGGGAATCCGAGCCTTGCCCCTACTCTGCTTTCTCAGACTTTTGGGTTGTGGAATGAATGACACCACCTCCTTTCCTGGTTCTCTAGCTTGGGGACAGTAGATCATTGGGCTTTGCATGTTCTAAAACCTTATGAGCCAACCCTCATAATAGATCTCCCCTTTCTTGTACCTGTGTGTATGTTCTTGGTCGTGATTCTCTGGAAAACCCTAATACATCATATAAAAATCAAATGAATGTGTTTAAAGATTTAATTCAATGTATTCATTAATAAGGCCTCCAATAGTATATTAAGATTGTTAAACGATTGTTGGAGGGGCAGGGAACTCATACGCAATTTAATAAGGAAATGTTAAGGTAAGATTGCTGGGTTAAATGCAGAACTGATTAATGTGCTGAAGGACAGTCAACCCTAACCCCTAGGGTTATATTTGCTAGTGGGCAGAAGTAATTTGCAGATCCATGAGATAGAAATCTACAATTTAACTTGCAATTTCACTAAATCTAGGACTCTAGAGAATCAAACTAAGTTCATTTTCCTGAATAATCTTTTCAGTGTCAGTGTCAGTGATGGGCTCTATGGGCCAATCTTTTTTGTTTTACTTATTTTTTCCAAACTTACTTAATTTTTCTTAACAGGATAAATTCTTATTTTGCAGTCTATTCTACTTTAAAAATTGCTAGTTCCCCTCAGTAAATTATTTCATAAGTTACTGTAGGTTCTGACCCAGTTTAAATAACCTGGGGGTGGACATTTGGTACAGTTGTTAAGGTACCATTAGGGATGAATCCCATATTGAAGTGCCTGGGTTCAAATCCCAGCTCTACTTCCTTTTACAGCTTCCTACTAATGCACATCTTGGGAGGCAACAGGTGATGACTCAAGTAGTTGAACTGTTGCCACTCACATGGGAGATTTAGATTGATTTCCAGGCTCCTGGCTTTTACCTGGCCCAGTCCCAGCTATTGCAGGCATCTGGGGAATTGAACTAGTAGATGGAGATGTCGCTGTCTCTCTTTATCTCCCTGCATTTCAATTACATAGAAATAAATAAGCATGATTTTTAAAAATGTAATACTACTCCAGTATACATGTATAATGCCCCCAAACACTGCTATATCTGTTTTATGAACAAAAATATAACAATAATGCGATAGGACTTTTTTTCTTTAAGATTTTAATTTATTTATTTGAGAGGTAGAATTACAGAGAGATGCAGAGACAGAAAGAAAGGTCTTCCATCCTCTGGTTCACTCCCCAAATGGCCACAATGGCTAGAGCTGGGCCTATCCAAAGCTAGGAGCCAGGGGCTTCCTCTGGGTCTCCCATGCAGGTGCAGGGGCCCAAGCACTTGGGCCATCTTCCACTGCTTTCCCAGGCCATAGCAGAGAGCTGGATCCAAAGAGTAGCAGCCAAGACACAAACCAGCCCCCATATGGGATGAGGATGCCACAGGTGGAGGCTTAGCCCACTATGCCACAGCGAGGGGCCCATAAGACTTCTTATGCAAGTCATAATTCTTCTTTCTCACAAACATGCAAAATCCTACATGTTCTTCAGTTGCAACTTAGGCTCTTATTTTCCTGTTTGGCGTGAAATTTAGACAATTTTGTTAGACAATTTTGTAGAGCTTTACAGCTGCAGAAGTGGGTAAATTAATTAGCTAGAACCTGTGCTTCATTTTACAGAAGAGAAAACTGTGATGCAAAACTAAGAAATCCTATGCCATCAATAGCAATTGCATGGGAAAGCTGAAATAGGTACCTGTCCATGAAGAGGGCAGTCCAAGGACCGAGGTGGATGGGAGCCTCGGGTGTGAGTGACCAGCAGACAGGAAGTTTCAAGCAAAGCCTTGTCTTCCTGGTCTGAGTCGCCTCATCCCTAAACTGAAGAGAGAATTGCAGAAGGGATTGGTTGGACTGCTTGAATGTCTCCTTAAAGCTGGAAAGCTCTTTGAAAATGTAAATTAGCTTTAATTATTCCTGACATTTTATCCCATGTACATTTTCCCATCCTTGGCTACCTAGTAATACATAAAATTTAAATCTTTTTTGCACATATTTAGAAGTAACTGAGATCATGAATACAACATCTAGGTACGCTGAGTTAATTTTCTAACTGCCTTCTCTCCTCCACACACATCCATATTAAAATATACAAAGATGTGATAGCTATTACTGCTAATAGATCATCACTGTAAAATGCTCTAAAATTTCCAAGTTAAAGAACACCATACCGATAAAATGTACTATTATTATATAAGGCTTTCCACCCGTGGAGGCTTCTAATTATGCTTTCCATGCATAAAAAATGCAGCTAGAAAAACTGATAAATGGCCAACAGCTACTTCCCTGCTGATTACACAAAATTTCATTATAGTAGAACATTTAACAATTTAATTCCATGCTCTCTTAGGAATAGCTTGTAAAATGTGTTGCTTAGGTCTCTTTTTAAGCACCGAATTCTCAGCTTAAATAAAAGGAACATCAAGCCTTTGTCATAAGCAGAGTTAAATCATTAAGTCACAAGAGATGAGCTTGAAGATGACAGGTAAAGACAGGAGAAATAAACACAACCTAAACATGCCCGAATGTTTTCTTCTCTCCTTCTTATTATTAGAGAGACAATCATTATTGATATGGAAATGAGGGAGTTTTACTGCAAAGGCTATTCTTCTGATTCCTAAGAGATAAGTTTTTAAATATTAGCAAAAAAAAAAAAAAAAGTCGGCCTATTTATGCCTTTTACAAAGTGCTTCAGAGACTTGCAGTAATGGTTCTCTTGAGGTTTCTCTTCTACCTCCACGTTTGCCCTGATGCTTCTGATTACATTAGAGAAAAGAGAAGGCTTCACTCAGGCACTAATGTGTCTATTATACTTGCTGCTTCAACACTGGCCTGATGCTATTCTCCTGTTTTTAACTGGAACAGTACGCCTGAGATGGATGACCTTGGGATATCACAGAGGGCTAAAGCACTTGCAGGTAAGACTGCATCAGAGAACCGGAAGCCTAGGATGGCAAACCAGAGGGTATTTATTCCCAGCTTTGAAGTATGAATCCAAAAGGCTTATATGCCATGAAAATCCCAGGAGTCTTCCTTTGGTTTTCCCATTGGGTGACTTTAATGTACACCATTTGCAATCCCATTTCCTATTGCTACATTCTCATCATCTTATTAAATTCATAAGAGATTGGAGGAAGATCAATTACTTCATTTAGAAACCCTTCCTTCTTTTATCCTGCTGAGAATTTCTGGCCTTTGGCTACTGATTCCTCTTCAGCTCCACCCCAACTCTACATGTCCCCGTGTGCTCAGCTACCCAGCACACCACACACATTCCCACCGATGCAGATAGAAAGAATTTGGTGTGTGGAAGATCGTGGGGTTAGGGTCAGATCAGTCCGTCCTTGGGTCCTGCACATAAGGGCTTCGTGACCTGCATGAGTTTCGCCACTTTTCAGAACTTCAGCATCCTGCTCTGTATAGATGAAAGCTCCCAGGACCTGGGGAATGCACGCGCCCTCCTCACAGCCATGAACCCTGTGCTCTGTTTGCAAGGCCTTTGAGGAAAGTGCTGCTCAGCTCCCAGTCACCTGGATTTTACTCTCCCTTTCCTTTTTTTTTTTTCCTCTCCCGGCCCCCTTATCATCCTATTAAGTGAATGTAATCCTCCAGTTGGGCAGTCCTGCTTACGAATTTAGGGGAAGGAGCAGAAGCAGAAGAGGGGAAAAGTGAAGTGGTAGGAGACTTAACGTATTTTTAAAATGTTTGCCCCATCTCATTAAGCCATAGAGGCTGTGTGGTCATTTTTGCCTAAATATTCCTTTTATCCTTCACTCTTTATATCCACATATAGTACTGTGCTCATTTTTGAAGGACTGAGCTAGATTTTATCTCTTCATTGAAATTTTGATTGCCATAGCTGAAAATAACTTCTCTCATTCCAAACTTTCACAGAGTTTTAAAATGTTGTTTAGTCATTTGCTTATTGGTTGACATTAATTGTCTTGATAACTTGTTTAATTGGCCAGTAGAAATACCCCTCTTCTTGTGTTTTGCTACAAGAGAATTAGATAAATGAAGTTGCCTAAGTGGTAGAACTCAGGTCTATAAGTAGAAGTGTTAGATTGCACTGATCATTAGTGGCATGCAACATCCTGATATAACTTCTGTTCTGCCATCAACAGATACTGTAAAGGGAAGTCATTTCTGAAAGACGAATGTTTTCTTCGGCCCTGTGTTGGTTCGGGCGTTGCTGTTGAGATTGTCTGTGGTGCCCATAACGTGGAGATTTTCTTTGAGTTTTTTCCCAGTTTTACTGGTTAGCAGCAGTTATAGCAACTGAGGACATGCAGGATTCAAACCAGGGAGCTTGTACAAAATTTGTACGGATATCCCAAGTGGGGGGATGGAAAGCATGCCTCTTTTTTTCTTAGACAATAAATCTCGTCTTAGCATAAATTTGTGACTTCAGTGTGATTATTCTTTGAAGGGAAAGCAAAGCACGAGTGATTTTCCTTGTATCACAAAACAGTTGATTTAATTGTTTTTAATACTTGATTCTGATTTCTGACTTGAGCTGTGTTCTTCCTGACAAGCCCCCATTTCCTGATGCACCCCCTTGCCATCCTGTTGCTCGACAGGAAAACATTAAAAGACTGATGAAAAACTGCCTTATGCTGCTAGCACTCTGAATTTTACCTTAACAATTATTCAATACTTATTTGTTGAATGAAAGCTTAATTTCCCCTTATATGCAAGACTTGGTGTGTGGCAGAGGCAGTCAGCTGCAGGAGGTGGCATCCGCAGTGTGGGGCTGGGGAAGAAGTGCCCCAAACTCCACAGGCAGGGAACTCAAGGAAGAGAAGGATGCATACTGCTGTGCCTTTGACTATCTTATGAACTCCCAGGAACATCATTTGGCCAGCTAGTACTACTGGATTTGTGAGCTACATGATGATAAAGCCTGACTAATTCTTTGTTCTCATTCTCTTGTATATCGTGCATCTGACACAGTGCCTGACACGGAGGCATACAAGTATGTCATTAATAAATTTAGTATTAATAAAAATGGAAATGGCATCCTGTAACTGCAAAGTGGAATTAAATAGTTCCTCTTTTAGTGTCTGAAATACTTTGTTTATCCATAGTGATTTGAAAGCTGACTCTCCTTAAGTTTTTATTCATTTGAAAGGCACACATACACACGCAAAGAACTCTTTTGTCCACTGCTTTACCCCTCAAACAGCCGCAGCTGGGGTTGGATCAGACTGAATCCAAGACCCTAGAACTCAGTCTGGTTCTCCAGCCTGGGTGGCAGGAACCCAAGTACTTGAGCCATCATCTGTTGCCTCCCAGAACGTACATTAGCAGAAATCTGGATTGCAGACACAGCAGGGATTTGAACTCAGGCACTCTTAGAATATGTGGGCATTCCGTGCAAAATCTTTTTTTTTTTTTTAAGACTTATTGTATCTATTTTAAAGGCTTAGTTACAGAGAGAGAGAGAGAGAGAGCGTGAGCGAACACTTACATCTTCTGGTTCATCCCCCCCCTCCCCCCCGCAATGGCTGCAATGGCTAGGGCTGGGCCAAGGCAAAGCAAGAGCTTCTTCCAGGTTGCCTACATGGGTACAGTGCCCCAAACACTTGGGCCATCTTCTGCTGTTTTTCTCAGGTGTGTTAGCAGGGAACTGGATCAGAAGTGGGGCAGCCGGGACTCGAACAGGTACCCATATGGGATGCCGATGCTATAGGAGGCGCCTTAACCTACTATGCCACAATGTCCGGCCCCTTATGCAGAATCTTTACCAGTGCGGCACAAGGCCTACCCCAATCCTTTGCTGGAAGAAATATTCATGTAAAAAAGAGGCAAAGGCCATTTGGACAGTTACTACACAATAAAATATTATGTTGTCCATTTATTTTTTTAAAGATTTTATTTTTTTTATTTGAGAGGTAGAGTTACAGATAGAGGGAGAAATAGAAAGAAAGGTCTTCTATTTGCTGGTTCACTCCCCAAATGGTCACAATGGCCTGAGCTGGGCCAATCCAAAGCCAGGAGCCAGGAGCTTCCTTTGGGTCTCCCATGTGGGTGCAGGGGCCCATGCAGTTGGGCCATCTTCCACTGCTTTTCCAGGCCATTGGAGAGAGCTGGATTGGAAGTGGAGCAACCAGGACTAGAACCAGTGCCCACATGGGATGCTGGAGCAGCAGGCAGAGGATTAACCTACTGCATTGCAGCACTAGCCCCTGTTCTTTATTTTTAATCTTGAAGGGTATGGCAGTGACATACAGTGTGCAATAAGGTATTTCACACACTTGTAAAACTTCTATTTTGGGAGCAAACATAGGATCTCTAATCAGTGCAGCACCCTTTAAAATCATTCAACTGATGCCTGTGTTTTTAGGGAGAAAAGAAATGAGGAACATGAGTAGATTTCCTGAGAGAGTTAGAGGGAACAGTGATTAAGCATAGAATATAAAATTACCATTTATGATTAGTTCAGTTCAATTAATTCCGTGTATCCATTCCTTAATTCATTTATTCAATCAGCCAGTATTTATTGAAAAGCCTATTTTGTGTCAGGCTCTGTGCAGTACTCTGGGGAATAAAGGAAGACACCATCAAAGATTCTGTAGTTTTATGGCAAAGACAGAGATGTAATTGCAAGACCTGGGTACCATGGGTTTTGTACTAGAGAAGAGCAGAGCAAATAGAGGAGAATAGAGGAGAACAGAGAATAGAGGAGGCAGATGGTGCAGGCTGAATCACTAATGATGTGAGAACCCCATGGAAGGTAGGCAGGGGAGACATGGAGCAGGAACCCTGCTGTGGCAGCCCCTGCTGGAACTGGGCTTATTCTCTAGCCTCAGGGAGCTTACAGTTCTCCTATCTTTTCCTTTTAATGCATATGTTTGTAGGCAAGCATCTGAAGATTTTTCTTAGCTCTGAAAGGCTTCAGTAGAGTTTCCGGTGCTAAACAGTGGGTGTGTAATCCCAGGCCTCCAGTTGTTTGTTCAGATTCCTGATTTGCTCACTACCTTTCCCTTCTGCAAAGAACTGCGTCACTATCACAGCTTTTGCTCAAGCTGTATTCAAGAGTCATCTAGATGTACAGCAAGAAAATCCAATCAACTAATGTTAAGTTTGGTGACTGTGACTTGTTCATAAATTTTCCCATTCATTATCTATGAAATGCTCTAATCCTGTTTGTCCCAAGAAAACTCTTGCATTCCTGTCTTAATTAAATCTCTCAAACCAAGCAGGTTCTTGCAGGCTATAATCCACTCATTCAGGTGTGAAAGGCCAGAACCTATTTACATATTCACAACCCTGATAGCTGTGTCTGAGATAAAATAAATGTATTTCAGAGTTGTCTGGGTTTTGCAGATATTGCAATTACTATTGTATATTCAAGCTTTTTCCTAAAAGACCCATTTAGGACAGTTTTGAAAAATACCAGAAATATGAAAAATAGATGGTAAGCTTTAGGGGCAAAGCCCATGTTTTGATGTTGATTCTCTTTATGGCTCTGAAAGTACTGCATATGCCTAAAGCTTGTGTAAATAAAAATAAATTTATTAGCAGAAACTAAAATAAAGACAAGAAATTCTTCCTTATAGAAGGACCTTTATGTATGTGATGAAATAACCATAGTTTAGAAAATGCAGCCATTGGGAATAGAATGTTCTGGATTATATAGCTCTAGGTTTGTTTTTATAGACTCATCCCAATGGGAATAATATTTGTTAGAAGCTACAGCAATGTTTGGAGATGAAGGAAGCTACAAGCACACCAGTAATTCAATTCATGGCAAGTAGAGTAATTACAGTACTGAGCTACCTGATCAGCCACTGGTGGGGGGGGGGGGGAATGGAGGAAGACTCAGGAAAGAGAAGCAGCATAGAAGTAGAATTCAGAGAGGGATGAGACAGACACATGATGGAGCTCAGCACATCTGAGGGTCATATCCTGTGGATAGGAGCTCTCAGAGGAAAGGTGGTACGAGAGAGTTCTGAGAATTTCTTTAAGTGAAAAATAAGACAGTGTTCAAGGCAAAGCATAGAGATAAGCATGCTGATGAAAAGAAAGGAGCCCATAGGAGTCCACCATCTGTAAAGCAGAGTCTGTTTGTAAGATCTGAAATGCAAAAAGCAATTATCCTCTGAATAGAACAAGGGCAGATCTGCAAGGACGAGAGGAGGGGAACAGCAGAAGCCTGCAGGGCGGTCAGAGAGGCCAGGACACAAAATGAGTTCCAATTAGAACAGGTCACCAAGGAGAAGGGAAAAACCTTTCATAACACATTTGAAACAACAGCAAAGCAAAAGGAAGTACAGGCTCCCCAGTTAATAAGGAGGGGGAGCAAATACCAGGAGACAGAGGAGCCATAGGTTTCATATGTATTTATTTTTAGATTATGGCCAAGAAAAAAAGCATCTACAATAAAATATTGAATACAACATGCATATGGGGGCTTAGAAGTAGTTATTAAAGGGAAGATCAAACAGTTAAAACTTATTTCACTTAGATTCAGTGGAGCAATATTGACAGTGATGAATGAAATGGATGAGAATTTTTTGAATATTTTTGTTCTGTGATCCTGTTACTGAGTCACTGGGGGTTGCACAAAATTCCACAAATTAGGGTCTTCAGAGGTCTTTGGAATGCCTCACACTCTATAAAATTTCTACCCATCTGGCAGACCACAGCACTGTAGTGGAGTGACCAGACAGCTAAGATGCCATTTTCTGGAAGTCTCTTAGCTCTCATTTGTTGCTCTGCAGCAAATTATAAAGGCCAGGATAGCAATACGAATGTGCCAACCTCTTAATAAGCTCTGGCCCTAACTGTTGACAGCTCCTTTTAAAATACAGAATACTCAGGGTGAGCATTGTGCCACAGTAGGTTAAACTGCTGCTATCCAACGCACATCTTATATTGGAGCAGTAGTTGACATCCCAACTATTTTGCTGCCAATCCAGCTTCCTATTAATGTGCCTGGGAGACAGCGGAGGATGGCCCAAGTACTAGATTTCCTGTCACCCACATGGGAGACCTAGATGGAGTTTTGGATCCTGGCTAATGCCTAGCTGAGCCCTGGGTCTTGCGGGAACTTTGGGAAGTGAATCAGCAGATGGAAGACCTCACTCTCCCCACACCCTTCTCTCCTCTCTCTCTCACTCTGACTTTAAAATAAATATATAAATAGTTTTATAAAGAATGCAGAATATTCAATGTCTATTTAGTCTCAATTAGGGGCCTGTTGTCAATTCCAGAACAAAAGGAAAAGCCCTGCATCAGCTTGTCACAAATATAAAAGTCCATTAATTTGAAGCCAAAGCCACTCATTTGAACTTCCGAGTTTTTTCTCAATGTTCCTTTTTACCCTTGCTTTTGCTCTGTAAGTACATTCCTTTTTTTTTAGACACTGCACATATGATTTATATCTTCTTTTCTTCTGTCCATCTTCAGTCTAAAATGTGAAACTGATTTTTAATAATTGACATCTTGGAAATTCCCATTACAAACAGATAATACAAAAATATTTAATTGGGTGCTTTCAAAGAATGCAGTCTATTATACTTTTTTGAACCAACACATATAATTTGACTCCATTAAATATTCTTTAATATGAATATTTTTAAAAGAAATATATTTATTGGGCTTATGGGCAAAATGAGTAAATCTGAGAATTCTAAGCTTTGGCTTCATAGTTCTGCTTTCCTGTTCCCTAAACTCCTACTAGATATCTGAACTCTAAATCAATGTATTTGACTAAAATATGATACAATTGGTCCCTCCTACACTGGTGGTCTTTTTGCATCTATGTTTTGTATTTTTAGGAAGCTTGGAATAAAAAGTCTGAAAGCATACTTGTTACATGTTTATAAGAATTGGGCCCCAGGTTATTGTATTAATGGCACAGTATAACATCAACTTTGCTATCTCAGGAAGCAGGATGCAGACTTTGTACATGGCTATTTTCCAAACTCTGGTGGTGCTGGGTAGAACCAATATTACACTGGTCCATTTGCCCCAAGAGACCTGTCACACATGAAACAAGATGTTTCACTTGAACTTTTATCTCAGGATTCATCTGGAAGAAAAGAAGCCTGACCCAGTATATTAATCATTAAACAATAATTTAAAACTCTAAAGAATATGACCTTGATTCAGTCCTTCCATCCATTTATCTCTTTTTTTTCAATGAGAGGAAAACACAAAAGAAAATTACCTGATTTAGGCTGAAATCAACTTCAACTTCTGTTTAATAATTGCCAAGATTTGGAAATCAAATAGAAAACTATAAAATGTCTTTTCAAATGGTCATTGCCATTTTTCTTGGTGTACCACCCGTATTCATTACACCAGCTTTGCCTTTGATAGTGTGTGGGAGTCCCTGCTCAACATAAGTCTGGTATGAGAAAATTGGGAAATAACACTTTAATCCTGGAGGACTGATTTCATTAAAGATCTTATTATATATTGGATATCCTGCCTTACTGTCTTAGGCATGGCCCTGAGATGACATTGATGAAATTACTCCTGTCGTTAGAAGTCAGGTCTAACACAGTTGCTATCCCTGGAGGCACAGAGGTGCTGAGTCATGTCAAAAGACCACAGATTAGGAATTAAAATTCTTGGATTCCACCAGTTCAAAAGGCTACTCAGTCTCTCTGGGCCTCAGCCCAAATGTAATCCAGCAGTTCTTTTCCAAGAGTGTCACTCACACTGAGTCTCAATCCGGATTAGTCCTTTATTTGTTATCCAGCTCCCAAATAAAAATTCATAATGTTTTAGTAACAGTGATTATCTCTTGAATATTCTTATGTGGCAAACATTGTGTCTCCTTTTATCCTCACAACAATCCTTTGAAGGAAGTAAAATTTTATATATAAGGAAACTGAAAGGTAGAGCAAATAAGTGTCTTCCTCAATGCCTGAAAGTTTCTAATGGTGGAATCTAAACTTCTGGCTTCTGAAACCACATTATTTGTGTTGCTGTTGAAACTATTCAGACATGTTCTTTACTCTTTTATGACTAGATTGTTTACTAGTGAGTGATATAATAAAGTTTAAAATTTTAATGACAGGTTTATGTTGCCAAATAACATTTTTTGATTCTTTGTGATAGTCCAGTAAGACTTCATTTTAGAATTGAATGCTCTTTCACATATCAGATTAGAGTTTTGCATAGAACAGATTGTCAACCTGATGGATATTGTCAATTTTTTAATGTATTCAGTTTTACTTCTATCTGGTTCTATTTGTGCTCAGTTTTGCTGCTTCAGTTCTGTCTCTCTTACCCTTTACTGCTTTCTGCTCTTAGTTGGGCTAGGATTTAAAAACTATTACTTTTGTTCGCTATATTTCATTCAGTTGCCAAGTTCATTAAGTGCCTGTATCAGTGTTGTAAAAGACAAAGATTGTGTTTTTAAAAATTGATTTAAAATTATAACCTGAAAATAATTTGTATCAGTTGTTGATGGGGTCATATCAAATAGAAGTAAAATTTTAGGAAGCTGCCCATTTATCTTTTAAGGAAATTGTTCAACCATTTTATTAATGTGTAGCAAATATAGTTAGACTACTGTGTGTAACCAGTGATGCCATGTTATGGGATCCTACCATTTGCCCAAATGTTCATGTGGAATATTCTGTCAAAGTTGCTAGTACTACCAGGGTTTTTCTTTTTTCTATGATTATGTTCTTATTAGTGATATAGCAGTACCTTCAATGCAAAAGTATTAGATAAATCAGGAAGGGCTTAAACAAATCTTATAGAGAAAGAAAGAAGCAAAAGAGAATTCTTTTGGTGTGTAGACACACAGATGGATAGGGATAGCTGTGTACTTCTTCCTTTTCTGGCCCTCCCCACATTACTGAGGGGACCTGAAGCCATACAGACAATGCGGGCTAATCCTGACCTTCTAAAGCCTGGGCACTTTTACATCTATCTTGGTCTAGTCCTCCCTTGATGTTGCAGCAAGAAGTTTCCAGAATAGATTCGGATTTGAGGGGAACTCTTGCATGACTGTTAAACAACTGAAGACAATACATGGATCATCTTTGTCTAGAGGCGTACTTGTTGCATGTTTATAAGACAAGATGTGAGCAGGTGCAGCATCAAAGAAGGCCACTCAGATGGCAGTATGTTTGGACAACCGAGTTAAACAAAGTTGAACAATTGTCTTTCAGGCAGGATACCACAGAACTTCAAATATATTTGTCAGTCATGTCAGTGAGTTCCATCATCTGAATGTTGTTGTCCTCTCTCCCTGAAATTTGTATGAAAATCCTAATCTTCAAGCTGAGTGTTTGAAAAGGTGAAGCCTTTTTGGAGGTCATTCCTTAACTAGGGCTCTGCCCTTGTGAATGGGATTAGTGTCCTTAGAAAGAGGCCCCAGATAACCACCTTGTCCCTTCCGCTATATGAAGACACAAAGAGAAGGCATCACATATGAACCAGAAAATGAGTTCTCACCAGACACCAAAACTGCCAATGGCTTGATCTTAGGCTTCCCCACCTCCAAATTTCTGTTGCAATGCATGTGGTAATGTATACTGTCTTGGCACACTAAGACAGTGAGAATGTGCTCTCCTAATAAATGATCACCAACCTCTTCTTTGGAAAGCAAAAAGGGGATGAGTAATCCTAGAAATACTCTATGGAAAACAAATGCTGCAGTAGAAATAGACATTTGAGTGGCTTTTCCATATTTGAGTACAGAATGTCATTTTCCATCTAATAAATTCTTTTTAAATGAAGATTTATTTGTTTATTTAAAAGTCAGAGGGACAAAGAGAGAGCAACAGAAAGATCTCACAGCCACTGGTTCATTCCCCATGATAGCCATGTCTGTGCCAGGCCAAAGCCAGGACTCAGGAACACCAAGCTGGTTTCCCATGTGGGTGGCTGGGAGACCAAGCACTTGAATTATCTGACACTACTTCCCAGGTACATTAGCAGGGAGCTGGATGGGCAGTGGAGCAGCTGTTACTCAAACCACTGCTCCCATATGGGATGCCAATTTTGCAAGTGGTGGCTTGATCCATTGCTTCACAATGCTGGTCCTGCTAGCATAAATTCTAAAACAATGTTTTTCATATGTTTTTGGTGGGACTGTAATTGTTACAACCATTTTAGAAAGCAAGGTGGCAGTGCACATAAAGAGACATTAAGTATTCATACCCTTTGACTTCATAGTTTCACCTTTGAAGCTATGTCCAAAAGAAAGAATCTAAAATAAAGAACATGATATGTGATTTTTAATTTAGTGTAGCATTTTTAATCCCAAAGTATGGTATAAGAAACAATTTCAATACTCAAAGAAAAATAAGGAAATTATACTACCTATAATATGAATTATGCTATAGTCTTTTAAAATGTTGATGATAGACTGTATATTATAAAAACCCCTGTAAAAATTAAATGAAAAAACAATATAAAATTACTTCTACATAATGAATTTGTAAATGACAAAAGAGGCCAAGTAAAATTTTCATAGAAAATACACAAAGTGTGGATATTAATTTTGATTTTGAGAGGCTAGAAAATTTATACCTGACTTTGTTGCTTTGTGTTATATTTAATTTTTAAATTAATGCTTTTATTTGATCTTTATAATAGAAGTTCAGAGATTTTATTTTTCTGAAGTAAAGACAAAGAAATTGAGGAAACTACATTCTTTTTGCATTCAAATGTTGGCTTCTGAATGAGGCAGATTTGTTAATTTTTCTTATGATAAACAAGGCCTGTTTTTTTGTTTTTTTCCACTCAGTGCAGGTGGCTTAGCTCTGAGACATGAGGGAATTCCTCCAACTGGCCACGTGTGCTCCTGCCCAGGCCTTCTCTGATAGGATGGGGGGCTTTAGTGTAAAGCTTCAGATGTTTGTGAAGTCCACATAGATGGACCACAGCACCTCTCTCTTTGTACCCTCAGTGAGTGATCATGTAATAAAATGCAAAATGAAAAGAAGCTGACACAAATGTTTCTGTTTTATTTCATTTTCATGAGCTGTTTTTTAAAAAAAGACCAACAGATGAGCTCTTCAGTGTCTAAAGTCATTTCATACAGAATTTTAAGCATCTTATTATTGAAATTCAAGGGGAAAAATCAATGATAAACATCCTGTAGATGGAACACATTTGATTTCAATTTGCACCAAATTGTGAGTTATTAAATCCATTGTTAAGCTCCCTGCCACTCGTGTAAATTCCTCACACTCTTGACTACTGAACAAGTACGGCTGAGTTTTCTGATACTTAGTGGCAACATTTTCCATAGTCTACACAACCTGTCATTTAGAGATGTGCCAAAGAAATTTCTGAAATCCACGCATATTTGATTTGATATCAGAAGTTGTCTTTTTGGTTTCAGTTTTGAAATAGTAAAAGACTCAATCATTTCGTAGTAGTATTGGACCCTCTTGTCTTATAGTCTTGGGAATATTTGCCTATTATAGACGTTTTTTAACTCTTCAAATGAAAATTGATGTAAGGCTTAGCATTGTAATTTAGATACACAAGTTTCTTCTGTTTATATGAACCCCTTTCCAGCAATTTTGAAGTGATTGTGATTTCATTTTATAATACTGAAATCTCCTAGGGTAATAGTTAAAGATAGATTGAGTTCTGTGGTATCTACCTCTATAGACATCAGATATGTGATGTTCAAGGATGGTATAGAATATGTTCAATTGTGAATAACTAAGATAAGCTTAACCTATTAGCAAATTATTGATTCCCATTACGAGAAGTCTGGGAAGATGTGCAGGACTGTCAAAGTGGCTCCAGAATGCCTGTACCTAGGCTCATTTATTTACCTTTCTCATTCCTACATGGATGAAATCTTCACTTCTCTTTCGTACTTTTCATTTATAGTTTCAGAATAGGTGTTTCACCTCCCAGCAGTATATCTACATCTACGAAAGTTGAGAAGTAGAACAGGTTGGTGCCAATATTAGAAAATTTCTCCAGAAGTCCTGTACTAACTTCTCTCTACTTTACAAAGGCTACCACCATGTCACAGAGCCTGTGCTACCTGCAAGAGAGCTCTCTGGTCTCTATAGAGAAGAGAAGCAGAAAGGAATTAGGAATGGGTGTCAAGTGGTCTTGTCTGCAGTAGCTATCTCTCTTAAACACAAGGTAGAGCCGTCAAAAACTCATGAACATATTTTTCCTAAATCGAATTCGATGTTTGGATTGGACACTTAAATTACAAACATTACGACTGTGCATCAGACCTATTGCCCAGTTCTTATCTGGACTGTTGTACATGGAAGAGGCAGCAGGGAAATGGAACTGCCATAAGCTCCAACAGGGAGTTCATGTTTGATAAACCAAAGCTGAAGGATGCATTACCTGGATTCACCTAAAGTAGACAGAAGTTTCTTATTGTTACTAGAGAGTACAATAAATGAGCATCGCAATAGTCTCTGAGATTTCAAGGAGAGAAAAATTATGTTCAGTATTTTTTTCTAATATGGAAAAAAGATTTACTTCTACATATTCATAGTTGAATATATGACATTATGTAAAGAGAAATAAGTCCAATAGGCTACTTGGAAAACTTCACTAATGAAGAAGAATTTTTCAAGACTTTTAACTTTTTGTTTAGTCATTTGAAATTTAAAGAGACAGAGATAAGTGAAGGGAGAGCAAGACTGAGATCTCCCATCCACTTGTTCATTCCCCCAAATACCTGTAATTGCTGAGGTTGCTGTAGGCTGAAGCCAGGATCCTGGAACTCCATCTCAGTCTCCCATGTGGGTGTCAGGGACCCAGATGCTTGAGCCATTACCTGCTACCTGTGCATTCACAGAAGGCTGGAATCAGGAGTGGGGTCGGGACTTGAACTGTAGCACTCTGACATGGGGTGTAGGTATCCCAAGTGGTATATTAATTGCTGCACCAAACAGCCACCCTTCCATGACTTTTAGATTTTACAAATTGGAAGTTTTTTTTTTTTTAAAGAGGAAACTGACATGTATTAGCAGGAAATCTATGACTGCTACCATTCATATAGAAGTTCATTTTAATACACCCCCCAAACACTCAATCATGCAATCTTAGAATGAAGAGTCTTTAAATTGAGCTACCATTAAACTTTAGGAAAAAGAAAGTCATAGTTTCCTTTTGGTTTCACTGTGGTGCAGTTTAACATGCAAACTTGAGCTGAGATCAGCAGCAGTCCAGAGGTAGATGTTTGGAGTTTGTTGCGAAGGATTTGAAGAGCTCTGCTTGTCTCTCTTATCTTGCATAGTGCGTGCCACTCCTATCTGTTTGGAAACTCTCTTGTGTGTTTCTGTCCACTGTCCACCAAATACATGTAGTATATTGTTGTGTGTAGAAAATTATTTGTCTTTCATTATCTAAAATCATTATCTCACTTTTGGCTTATGGCCAGATTGGTAAATACCATACCTGTGCCATTTTTTACTCTATTCTGTACCAATAGAAACTGTTCACAGTAATTATTACTGCTGAGACTAGAAATGATACCAGATCCTCTTTCAACACAACATTCAATCCCTCAGAGTTGGCACATAAAATCACTCTATCCTTCATAGGTTAGGTATTATGCCCAGAAGGTCTTCATTAAAATGTCATTATGAGAAAGGGGAATAAAATTGACATATCTGTTTAGAATAGCCAGTTGTTATATAGCAGAGAGAAGAATAGCAAGGGAATAAAATAGAAACCAGCTAGGCTGTGAAGGCAGTGGGAAGAAAGGGCCGGGAATGGCAGGGAACCCTTCAAAGAGGAACCTGAGAGCCACCTCTCTCTGGAGGTGAGAATGTCAAACGCACTGGCTTTGAGTTCATGCAGTTCTTCTGCTCAGATGCTCCCAAAGGCTTCTCATGTGCTTTTCAAGTTTACTCAAGGCTCCTACATCTGAATTTATGCTAACTGTTCTGCACAAACCTCAGTAAATGTGCAGTGGATACCAGACATTGATCCATGTGCATCCTTGGGCTTTCATGTGTCTGCTTTTACGTCTGTATGCTTACATAGTCCACGTAATTGCATAAATAAAAGTAATTCAAGAATATTGTGAAAATTTGGAGATTACCCTTTCCATGAGTTCTTTCCAGAAATTCTTTCCTGTTTTTTCCCCCTCCCTCCTAAATAAGATTTGAGATTCATTTACTGGAGAAGCAGAAGAAATATATTGTAAAGGAAACTTTCCTGTGCTACCTTAAGGAACATTTTCCACATTAAAACTAACCAAAATGTTAAAGAGAACGACTTGGAAGTGTTTAAACTGATGGGACAGATTCTAAAAATATAAAGTATATATTTCTTGTAGCTAATATTTAACAATTCATCTAAGTAGAAAAATACTAATTTAGGGACTCTAAGGACATGAAAAATCATCTCCCATAATTCTATCATACTAATACAAATGCTTTGACATTTTGTCGACTTCTTTTCTAGACTTTCTTTGTGGAATGAGTTCTATGAATTGTTATAAAGTTGCAATTCCCTGATTTAACAGGAGTTTATTGTGTAAGTTCTACATGCTACATATAATATGCTAGATGGCTATGGAAACATATTTCCTTCACTTGATTCAATTCGATGTTTATATTCATAGCTTGATAATCTTTGAAACCTCATTCAGCATTAATGTACTCAAATTTACACATTATTAGTGACTGTTATTATTAACTTTTCAAGGAATGAAATGCATATATATTTCTATTTAATTCATATTGACATATTTCTTTCCAAAAGCTTAGATAATTGTTAATACTTCTATAAGTAACACCCGAAGATGCAAACATGACTTCATTTACTTTATTCGATATTTTAAATTAACTCATATTTAGTAAATGAAAAATGTGCTACATTAGTGCCTTGTATCATTGTGAGACTGGTATTTTTGTTAAAGTTGAGAATTGCCAACTTTTGTGAATTTGAATTGCCTCAATGTAGAATTTATCTGTTTAGTTATTTTCTTATTAATATGTGTTTTTTAGTAAGGAAGATAATACTTCAAACACAATGATTAATCGGTTTATAAAAGGCAAAAGTTTTAAGAATAATTTTATGAGCACAGTATCACTGATTATTTACTTTGTTACTTCTCTCTTTATTTCTAATTGTGAAAAAAATTTAGTCTTCCCCTCTTTGGAATTATAGTTTTCTGAAAGTAGATTTAGAAAAACATTTAACTGTAATCCATTTGAATCTGATTTGGTAAATGTTATGAGTTTAGGTTCAACATGAATTTTCCTTGATTACTAATTATTTATTCAAACATAGTTTAGTGAATAAGTTATTATTCCCTTGTGGTTTGTGATGCTCTATGATTTAATATTTACAGAGAATATTCCATTTCTAATCCAAAGAATTACTTACAATTTAAAATTTAGAAATTAAAATGCTTTTTCAATATACAAAATTTCTGAAACCAGCATACACATGGCAGACACATGGAAATATCTGAAGGAGAATGGAACATTGAAATCACTGTTATAGTATCAAGTGCAGAGTATCTTAATGATATTTCCTCTTAGACTGCATAAGTAATGACAGCATAGCTTCATTTATGCCTGATTGTCTCCAGCAATATTAAGAAGGCATGTTCTAAGCATGGAGACTTAGAAAATATATATATATATATATATATATATATATTTTTTTTTTTTTTTTTGAAAGGCAGAGTTAGATAGTGAGAGAGAGAGAGAGAGACAGAGAAAAAGGTCTTCCTTTTTCTGTTGGTTCATTCCCCCAAGTGGCCGCTATGGCTGTTGTGTTGCAGCCTGCGAGCTGCACCGATCTGAAGCCAGGAGCCAGCAGGTTCCCCCTCCTGGTCTACCATGCAGGTGCAGGGCCCAAGGACCTGGGCCATCCTCCACTGCACTCCCAGGCCATAGCAGAGAACTGGACTGGAAGAGGAGCAACCAGGACCGAATCCAGCGCCCCAACTGGGAATAGAACCGGGGTGCTGGCACCACAGGCCGAGGATTAACCTAGTGAGCCAAGGTGCCGGCCCCTAGCAGAGATATTTAGCTAAAAAGATGTTAATAAAAGCATTATCATTAAGAGTTTAAAAATAAAAATAAACTAAATTTCATGAACAAGAAGCTCTTTATATAAATTATTAGTATTCTTTATAATTATTAAAACTTATTGCAGAATGGCCATCACCTGGGAAATATTCATAGGATATTATTTCATTAAAAAAATGGCTACTTTGCTGCTGATCAAGCTCCCTGCTAATGTACCTGAGAAAGCAGCAGATGATGCCCAAGTACCTGTGCCCCTGCCACCCTGTGGACTACTAGGATGGAGTTCCAGGCTCAGGCTTAAACTTGGCTCTGCCCTGGCTGTGGCAGCCATTTGGAAAGTGAACCAGCAGATTGAAGGTCTCTCTGTGTCTTTCCCCTTCTCTTGTGTCACTCTGCCTTTCAAATAAATAAATCTTTTTTTTAAAAATTAAATAGTCATCAAAAGAGAATGTGCAGTATAATCCCATGTTGGCAAAATAATATGTGTATAGCATTTTATACTCAAATATTACTCTCTTTGCTATGTAAATCAGATGGAAAAATACTTGAAAAATATCCAGAACAATAGTATGATGATTAGCTGATGATCTTCATATGGATATACAGTGCATGTCTATGTGAATATGCACAAATTGAGCAGCTTCCTGCTCTGGTTCTTTATTGTATGTGTTCTGATTTCTGACTATAAATAGATATTGGTGTTAGGTGAGATACCTTTGGGCAGGTTGGTTCAACAGCATAACAATTCTTTCTTAGGATATTGGGTTTCTTTTTCAGACAGAGAAATGAAACTCTGGAACCAAATGCTATGCCCTGTCTTTCTCTTCCTGTACCATTAATGAAATTCCAGGAATCGATTAACATCCTCTGAAATGCACCCCAAAATACCATGCAATTAATTTTAAACTCTGCAGGAGAAAGAGAAAAGGACATTCCAATAAATAAACCATCGAATGAGTGGTTATCTTACATTATCTGTGCAATATTTTTAGGTTGCCTTGTTCTTATGTTGCCTTGCCTGGTTCTTATGCACCTCATGGTGACTATCTCAAGAGCCATCTAATCAATCAATAACAACACGACCAAGCCACTCAAAATCATTGTTTGGCCTCTTTGAAAATCCTTTCCTCATAAAAGCTGTGTACTGAGAGTGGTTTTACTATTTTTATCATTCTGGATATGATGACCATCAGGGACATTGATAGCATTTTACTATACCACATAAAATGTGTGTTCTGCTTTTACAACAAAATATTTTAAAAGCATGAGATAAAGGTGCAAAGTAAAGACTAATTAAGTTCTGGACTTCTTCAAAAATAGTTTTCTACAGACTAAGCTTTCATGAACGTGAGGAACAGAATGTGTATTTTATTTGAGGTGTGTAAAAAACCGTTTTGTTACTCGGAAAGCCAGTTTTATCTACCAACTAATAAAAGGCATGACTGAAAAGTAATCAGGGAAATCCCCCAAGCCACATGGTACAATCAGCTTCATCACTTTATAGTGACATCTCATATTCACTTTATCTCATGCTGTGCCAGTCTTCGAAAAAAACACTGGACTTGGAAACAATAATCAGAGCTTTCAATTTGGCACCAAATACAGCTATTGATATTCCTTTCTGTTAACATTATAGGTAATGGAGAGTGTGCTGGGAAGCAGGGGTGACGGATGTTTATGTTTTTGCGGGGTATATGGAAGACTGATATGAAAAAAAGGGCAGTTGTAAAGATGAAATAGAAAACCAAATAAGTTGCATAGTGATTTATTTTAAGTGTTGCATTTTTGCAAAGGTGAAATTAGAAGTATTCATTTAGTATCTGTAGAGCACAGAAAATCCATGCAATCAGAGTAGATGGGATTGCTGCAGGGATCTTGGAGGACCCATGTTATCATATCTTATTAACTTATTAAATGGACTGGGAAAATTCTGGGGAAGTACTGGGCATGAGTGAGGACAGGTCCAGGGTGTTCCTCCGGAATCTCAGAATAGAGCTTATTTTCCAGCTAGTGTGGAAGTACATCAATATTCCTACAATTAGATTGTGTATCATTCTATCATTTGTGTATCATTTTATTTTCATTTATTGTGGAAGTTGTGTTCGAGATTTCAGATTTTAAAGTATACTTCAGAACTTAGAATCTGAACATTTTCTATTTTAAGATATATCTTAAACATTTCCTGCTGTCCCTTCCTTTCAATTCCCAGGGTCCTGTCCTTTATGCTGAATTTGCCCATTCTTCCTCACCCACATTTTAAGTCAATTTCCATTGGTCTCTTTGGAAATTATTATCAAGGCCATTCTTTGGGTTTCTTCTTATGGAAATAACTGTCAACATAGTAACCCTGTCCTGGCACAGTTGGTCGCCACTGCTGAATCCCTCCTTTGAGGCTGAGTCTCTGTGCCCAGACCTACCTATCAGCTTCTTGTTGCCCCTACATCTCCATTTCTAAAATCTGGCTGGGAGGAACCATAACTCAAGCTGTCAGCCAAAGGCATCAAAACACATGGACAGGGGACCAGCACTGTGGTGCAGTGGTTAACTCCCTGGCCTAGAAGCGCCAGCATCCCATAGGGGCACCGGTTCTAGTCCTGGCTACTCCTTTTCCTATCTAGCTCTCTGCTGTGGCCTGGGAAAGCACTAGAAGATGGCCCAAATCCTTGGGCCCCTGTATCCATGTGGGAGACCCAGAAGAAGCTCCTCTCTCCTGGTTCCTGGCTTTGGATTGGTGCAGCTCTGGCCATTGCGGCCAATTGGGGAGTTAACCATCAGATGGAAGATCACTCTCTCTATGCCTCTCCTCTCTCTGTGTAACTCTGACTTTCAAATAAACAAATAAATCTTTTTAAAAAAAACGCACACACACACACACACACACACACACACGGACAGAAAACTCTACTTTCCCTGGGAAGACACCTTTGCCGTTCCTTAAACCTGTTAATGACTTGACTTACATTTGTATTTTAACATGTCACCCCTTCTCTGGTATTTGGCTTCCCATCTCAATTTCTTGTCATTTCTGGGAGCAAGCAAGGTTGTTTGTGAACATTATTTATTTTCCTCAGACCATAGGGTCTTAAAACAATTTGCTCTACAAAATAAATTTTCTCTTTGAGGAGTTTGACTTTAAATCACCCTAAATATATCTTAATGCCTTTTGTTGGGGCAGGTTAATAAAAAATTTATTTTTAATCAAATTGAGAGAATCTTCCATTTTAAAAACTTTTCTCAGCATGCTGTGTTTTTTTCTTCTCCATACATAAAGTCCCTATAGCTTTGTCAGGGGCAAGAAGTAGAGTTAATCCCCAGGTGAGATAATTTATGAACTGATGATTTCACAAAAAGAAAAGAGAAAAAGCAGCACAAATACAAAAGTGTATGTAATAAAAAATTTACTAAAACTGGTATAGGGAAGTGCAAATTATCATGAGAAAAATCATGGGAGAAGTGTTTATGATGGATTAATGGTTCCCTTTTTAATTCAATTTTTGGTACTCCCATAACTTACCTTCCTGGGGTGTAAAACTTTAAAAATAAGCAAAGAATAGGAATCATTTTCCAAAAGCTTTCCCAAATGTGACATTGATTCATTGATATACAGCCCATTAGCCTAGAGTTTCATCTCTTCATCTATCATTTCAATTATCTCCTGATTTCTCCAGGGCATTTGATAAATGGGAGGCCATTTACATTTGGTACATTAATGACCTTGGTAAATTTTGAAAATGCACCCCCCCATTTGAGATATATGTGTGTGTATGTATAATTTTTCCAAAGTTATCTACTGGTTCTTTATGCATGCTAGCAGTTAGAATAACATCCATGAAGCTCCATTACTTGGAGATAATTTAAAAGTAAAATTCTGAAAATGTGGGTTTTTCTGCTGATATTTATTACATTATAATATCCATTAAAACTAGCAATTGTGTAAATGTGAAAAGATGCATATAACAAAAGAAACAAAAGGAAATTGTTCAAAATAAATATGAAACCTTTTGGCTATTTTCCTCTTTAGTGTTCATGACTTATCAGATAAGATTGTGGATCATGAATTTTGTTTATTTTAGTAATGCTATTTTTTTATTATTGAGATTTTGGTGACTTTAAAATAAATTTTCTTTGAAACTCTTATATAGGTTTACCATAAAATATAGAATCACTAAAAGAAATATATATATGCATAAAAAGGCATGAACAGATATATACAGATATGTGTACACAGTACAAATATGTGTGTGTCTTATTTTTCTGCATGTGCTCCTTTCTCTGTGCCTTGCTTGTAGTCTTTTCTTCTGTTAGAGAGGAGACATGGGTTGTAGAGGAGCACACCAATGGGCCCTTTTACTATTACTCCAGCAGCCTCAAGTGAATCTGAGATTTATCATCTGGTTCTCTGGAGTTCAATTGGTCATCACGATATCTCTATTGAAAGCGCTCTGGAAGAAGTAAATATCTGCCAAAAAGGAGCTGTTGGACATGTGTAGAACCTCTGAGGGCTTAGAAAACTGAACTATTACCTATTGCTTATAAAATTTGAGTTACTTACATGCAACTTTACTGGCTACACCATCCTATGTTTTTTCTAAGGGATTCAGGCTTCCAATTCTTCATATTAATTGAAACACATCAATTATCTTCATTGCAAAGAAGACTTCAATAAACTTATATCAGGTATAAGGAGTCATCTATGCTTTTGTCTGTTGTACTAATTTCATAGTTAGTTCCATGATGTTGCTTAATACAACTGTGATCAAATAAACTTCCATAAAATTAGAATAACTATATTCTGATTAAAGGTGCTTTGAAATTATTAGATGAATGAGAAATTTAGATTGAACATTTTAGATGACTAGTAATTAAGCCAATGTTTCTGAGAAATAAAAGCTATTGATATTTTTCTTTGAATGTGACATTTAGGTTTATGTCAGAAATACAATCAGATACTGTTCAAGCTAAAACAGTAGCTTAGAGGTTATTTAATTTACCACCTTCACTTCTTGCTGAAAATTGAAATCTTTTAGGAAAGATAGTAGGATAATATTTATGACTAGAAAAAGTTCCATTATGACTTTGTCAAAACCTGGAGCATGACAGTTGTATTTGACTAAGAACTCCTTGAGTTTCAGATGCTGCTTCTCAGCCCTTCAGGGTTACAGTCTATAGTCTGTTTGACAGATGGCTCCTTTATGTGCAGGGCCTCTGAGCGGTCATGTGCAAACCTGGAGTGGCCTGAAAAGGTCAAATGTCCATTGCTTTATAGTGGTTGCAAGACTATGTTCCATTTATCCATATATCATGTGGGACCTAGCACAGTGCTTAGCATCTACAAGATATTAGTAATTTCTGACAAAAGAGTGAATGAATGAAAAGTATATTTCAGTTAATGAATGAACTCTTTGTTTCTCTTAGAGGTTTCCAGGGCTATTTACAAATCACACAGCCAGTACCAAGGACAAAGACAGCATAGAAGAGGAACTCAGAGTCAGTGAGCCATACAAGAAGTGACATCTCAAAGAGAAAACTGGAATCCCAACATTTATATACAGGAGAAGTTTTCATCTCCATGCACGTGGCTCCAATCTACTTCTCTGGCTCCTCTCTTTTTGGGCTGGACTCACCAAACCCCAACCACAAGACACAGAGGAGAATAGATTCTTTACTGTTAAGTCTAGACTGGTACAAGTGTTTCTAACAGAAGTGTCAGCTGAAATCTTGACCCAAAGGCCAACCTAGCCACAGTGGAAGGATGGGGAGGATAGCTTGGGACAGTTACCAAGAAGGAAACTGAAACACAAGGGAACAAAGGAACTCAGGTCAAGAACACAAAACCAAGATTTTCAAGCATGTTAGAACTAGGGATTGCAATAAATTGTTAACAAGAAAGAAGGAGAAGGGTCAAGGAGTCCTGAACAGTGACCTTTAATTTCAGCCTATCATTGTGTCTCAGTTTTATGAACTCGTTGATGAAGTGTGTACAAAGATCCAGCAAAGCTGACAAATGTCGTCAAACTTGTTACACTCCTGATAGGCAGCTTCCCTTTTCTCACTGCAGGCTGGACTTCTCCCCTGAGTGCTTCTTTTGTACTGCATATTTAACATATCTAGAATGAAAAATAGCTCCTCATGTATTTGTTGTCACAGAGAAAAGTCCAAGATTGGAAATGGGTAAAAGAGATTACAGGGTGTCTGTCCTTTCAGTTCAGCACTGAGCTTTGTGTAGGAAACCCTCTGAATATTTTCTGTTTCTACAAGAGTGTGCACCTTTGGTTGTCATTCTATTGAGTAAGTTATATTATAGCTCTGGAGCCATAGATGTTAGGTTGTAGAAAACTGATAGTCATGCAAATGATTCTTCTCCACCACAGTGCAAAGATATTTTGCCCCACAGAGACACATTTCATTTCTCCACTATGAAAAAGGGAACCAAAAACATTTTATTAGCTTTTTAATACCACTAATATTTGTTCACAAATTAACGTGTTTTGTGTGTGTGTGTGTGTGTGTGTGTGTGTGTTACTGGCTTCTTTGTTAGTGAATAAATAATATGCTCATTCAGTATTTTCAGGAAAGTTATATTTTCACTTTTTGAAAATTATATTAACATTTTTAATGTCTCCACTGTGCTATGCATTTGGTCCCATTGAGTTTTGTAATTCCCTGGCTCTACATTATTAGCCATTTTCCAAGTTAAACAGACTTTATTTGTTGCTTTATCACTGTCAGTGAGCCAGATTGAGTCCCCACTGTTTTGTACTTGGACCAATCCATTGATCCAATTCTTTGCAAACCCATCTTTCAAATTTATCTACCCACTATTACACTCCAAAGAAAAGTGTGAAATCATTCCATCTAAAACTATATCATCAGGATATTCTCAGCTAAAAGCCTTCTTTGACACCCAATTGACTGACAACTCCCCTGCTTTCTCTGAAACCCCTATAACACTTATTTCTCCACTTTATACTATCAGTTTGACATGGTTTTGTGATCATTTTATTCTTGAAGTTTTCAATAACAGATTAATTCCTTAAAGCCAAGGCTATATTGACTCTTCTAGAACTTCACTGAAGTATATGATCTGTTGCCTAAAGAATGGATATTTGTTAAATTAAGAATACAAAGAAAGAAGAAAAAATGTAAAAAGAAGAAGACAAGGTGATAAAGCTTTATTGGGGAGAGGAAAGAGAATGAGACAAGAGAAAGAAGCATGAAGAAGTTGGATGAAAGCCACAATTAAAAAGCTCTTACATTAGAGGCCAATAATATACTGATTTTAGAACCTAGAAGTTCTAGTGCTTTGTCTTTAATTGATTTTTTTTAGTAAATCATCTTCCATTTAAATAGTTTCATGGCTTCAGGAAATGGAGAACATTTTGATTCTGGGTTTAAATGATTTTAATATTGATCCTCATTTTTTGTCACATTAGTCTGATGATCTGAGTTCAGTTAGATCTTTTGTCTTCAAAACTCAGTGGAGATGTGGCTTAAGGAAATAACTTATTGAGTTGGAGCAATTTTGCATTTTGCAATTCAGCCAATTTGGTCTGGTATATGAAGCATGAAAAGATTTGAAGGTTCAAGCTAATGTGCATTACACGTGTCACATTCCCTAAACTAGATCTTAGACTTGTGAGGGTGTGATCCATAACTCCATCTACTGCCACCAGACTGTGATACTTATGGCTGTGAAAATTCCTGTGATAAATTTGTTTCTGTGGCACATTTGCCATTATAAATTGACATAGAGCCGTCCATGTGATTACTTCAGATGTATCAGGTCTAGTATTTTGTTATGATTTTCAAGCTTAGGCTGCTGTAAAATTTTCAGAAGATTGTTTCCTTGGATTTATGGGGGAAAAGATCATTCTATTAACAGAGTATATTATTTTCTAACCTCTTCTGAAATAAAGTTTCATCTGATTTCTAAATTTAACAATATGCTCTTATCTCAAAATTTCAGTCACCATTCACTTAATGTTTTCTTCATGTTAAAATATTCTAGAATTTCCCTTTGAAAATAAAGGCTAAATTTAACAGTCTATTGAGGGGTCATTATTGGGGGGCAGGAGATATAAATATGATCTCCCATTAAAGTGAGGTCTCCTAAATTGAGAATCACAGTTGGGTTTATACATCAGTGTGTGTGTGTGACTCTGTGCTATGTCTGAGGAATAAAGAGATTAATAAGCTATTGTTCTGGCTCACAAGTTTACTGTCATGCACCTGAGGAAAGATAAAAAGAACCATGCATAAGTTCACTAATGGTTTCAACAGGAGTGTCTTAATGAGTAACCTCAGGAATCTTTTGGCAGTGGAGATGGGGATTGTCATCAGGAAGTTAGATATTGTTGGAAATCAGAAGGTGATATGCCAAAGTATGATGCTTTTACGACTGCTGGTCAAAGCCCCAGAACTTTAAGAATAATGAAGTATGATGAAGTATGTGGCCATAGAGCAAGCAGATGAGAAAGGTAGTCTAGCACAGTTTATAAAGCGAAGAAGCAGAAATTGCTACACCTGATGAAGAACACAATTGCCTTTGGCCCCTCCCAGAGATTTCTATTCACCAGGGAAGATTAAATTTATAGCACAGTAAGGAAGACTAAGGAATGTCACCACACTTATACTGACTTTGCCTCAGGTACTGTCATTCTTTGGGCCCATTTGTTTCCCTTATAAACCATTTGCTACCCCTTAAGACTGCCTACACTTCCCCATATCCTTCTCCTATAAAGAAACATATATAGATTTCTGAATGTCCTTGGTCATTGGGTAATCACCTTCCAGGGATGCCCCCATGCACATTAATAAATTTGTATGCCTTGTCTCTTGTTACTGTATCATCACTTCATTTCAGTGAACCTTAGAGGGCAGAGTGGAAACTTCCCTCACCCCTATTATATATAAATAAGAAAATTTGGTATAACACTGGACTGTAAATATGAGATATGGTAGTCATAACACAATTTTGAAATCAAATGGTGAATAAGGTTACCCAACAAGTATATATGGGTGATCAGGTTGCTGTGTAAGAGACACCTGCATGTAAACAGATGAACACAGAAAGAAGAATCACAAAACCGTTTGAGAAAAATATACCATAAAATATTAGCAAACATTTTTAGAACCTTTGCTATGCCAAAAGCCATGTTAACCAATTTACTTTTTGCTTATAACTAGCCTATTTTTGTTTTTTATAAAATTAATGAATGATAACAATGCCAAATGCAATAGAAACATTTATTTATTATTATTTATTACAAAGAGGAATAAAAGTGTTGATTAGGCAAGTAGCAGGTCATTTGTGCCTTTAGCGAAAGCTATGTCTGTTGACTGATGAAACTGGGAACCAGGCTTCAGTAGGTAGAAAACAAAAGGATGTTGTAGAAGTAGAGCAGTTTAATCTAAAGAAGTTTGGACTGGAAGTATATGATCATGTTTAAGCAGAAACACAATAAGAGAGAATGTTATTCTTCAAGGTGAAAGAGATGGAAGAAGGGAAGAGGAGCAGGTGTTGATGTAAGTCTTAGGAGCATGAAGAAGCTTCCTCATAGACTGTAAGAAGTTTGGGAAGTTGGACTAGTCAGGAAAAGGAAAGAGCCCTGAGAGGCAGTGCCTAGGGCCCTGGAGTTCTCTGAACCACCCTTTTAGGAGGACCTTTGAGTGTCTTATCACCTTCAGTTGTTAGGACATTATTCTACAAACCAGACCATATGAATAGTAATGCTTTTTTTCTGCAACTGAGGGAGGTCAACTCCTAAAAGTAAAATACATACTACTGGACATACCTAGCCTATCTTGAGAGAAGAACGCTTCCCAAATGAGTGTAACAGAATTTTTCTCATACTCTGTACTGGTCTTACTGTTTTCATCAAACATTTCTTTCCATCAGTACAGTGCTTATATTGATTGATTTTTTTTCTCTTCCCTGAATTTCTTCCTACCTCTGCATCTAGTGTGGTCAGAATGTGGTTCCTATACTCCTACTAGTCTCCATCACTTATGTAATTGCAAATATTGAATATCTACTATACATTTGATGCTGATTTGGCAGGTGCATACAACATACTTCTAGCACTTTAAGAGCTCATACGATATAGGAAAATATATGACTAATAGCCATCTACAATAGAAAACAATAAGTGCTTTAAAAGGTGTAATGTGTAAAATGGATATACCAGCCAATGCAATAACTAGCTACATCCCATCAACTCCCATAAAAAATTCTTCTACTGAAATAACTGAATCATTTTTATTTTTTTTAAATGGGCTGTCAAGCATAGAAACACCTCCTTTCTTTGCTTAATGGGTTCCCCCTTCCCCCTTTCTTTCATTTCTCTCTTTGGTTCTTACCTTGTCAGTTCTCTGCATGGGCTCCTTTTAAATTCTGAATTCCAAGCTAAGGGACTTTCTTACTGATTATAATGACATAGGTCTGTTTTCACAGCTGTAATCTTAAAGTTTCTTAATAACGCTATGTTTTAAACATTATTCTGAAATGCAAGAAGGTTTGAAGGTGCTCAAAAAGTAAACAGTTGGCTCATATGAAAAGAAGAGAACAGTTATAACATAAAACTTTCAACAAATTGTATCAGATCATTGGTATTTCATTGAAAATCTCAAGTTCTTCAGACAACAGAATTTTCCCCAAGGGGAACTAATTCACTAGACATGTGTATACATTAGAACCAGATGAAAGTGATGCAGTGAAATTGGAAAGACAATTCTGAGCTTATTAGAAGCAGGAGACCAAGTATTTGTATGTCTTTGGCCTTGACAAGAATCATTTTCCCAGCTGAGCAGATTTGGGGAATTTGCATTTATGTTCATGATCACCTCTGACATCTGAGACTCTGAGGACTTGACATCACATACTATTATTATTATAAACAGAGCTCCCAAGCTGTTAAGCTCAAACTGCTACTTTGGTGTTAACAAGTATGGTGCCACATGGTGAGCATATGCTGTTTGTGAAAGTAAATGATGCTTTAAGAGTGTTTTGCTCTCAAAAGAAAGTCTACTAGGCAGTGAGCTTGCATTGAAACTCTGTATATGCTCTCATTTGACCACCATAAACAATGCTGAAAGAGTTAAGGTTGTTACTTAGTATAAATTAGGGAGCTTTCCAGTATTTGGATGGATATATTCACCATAGAGCATAGCAGGCATTTCCTTCTATGTTTATACTTTTGAAATGTATTTATTTCACTTTGGGGCTTGATATATCTTTCAGATGGTATCTTAATAGATTTGTTCAGCACAGAAATGATTTGTTTCTTTCAATGGAGGATTTACTTAAATCTACTATTTAAAAATTTAGCATTATCATAACTGAGTATAGAGTTCCTTTATTTTGGACAGACTGAAATAGATCCCAAGACTAATTAGGTAACTTAATAATGCTATTTCCCTATGCATTTGCTTTGTGAGCTAAACTGATGAAGATTTTTCACAGGTTCCTTTGTCTACAATACTAAAGATCTATTTTCATAAAAGATTTTCCTTTGTTTTGCTTTAGAATGAGCTTTGACACCTGAATGGTAGTGGTAATGAAATTCTCTCTGGGTTGGGCTTCAAGGATGAAATATTAACATGAAATTAATGAAGTATTAACAAATAAATTGAGTTCTCAATGGTAACCATTTCCCTATGTTATATGTGATAACCATAGATTTATGGATGAGTAGTTTTGAGCTTTGCATCTGATCAGTCATAGCCATCAGTGCATTCCTAAAAATAAGGCATTTGGGAAAAACTGTAATAAATAACATACAGAACAAGAATATGAACTCTTCAGTTATCACAGGCCTTTTCCCCCTTTAAGTAATTTATTTTCTCATATAAGGGCTGAAATTCTAATGTGTGATAACATGAAATTTGAGACTAAAAATGAATACAACTAAACTGAATACAAAATTTAACTTTCCTTTTTATATCATATATATTCCAATTCTTCATGGGAAGTGGCTACAGAATGCAAACTATCAAGTTAATCTTGCTTAAATTTGACTATCAATAAATAAATTCTCTGCACAGAATGATGGAAGACCAAGCAAGATTAGATTTGATGAGAGAGAGTGAGAGAGAGAGAGAGCGAGTGCAGAGCTAGGGGCAATATCAGAGCAAGAGAGTAATAAAATGCAAATGCCTTTTAAGAACACTTAGTCCGGAAACTGAGAATGAAATAAGCATGGCGGATTCAAAAGATGGAGACAAAGACAGGGTTTGTATCATTTGGAGAATCTGACATACTCTTAAGAAACGTTTTTACCTGGTATAGCTCACAGCAAATTAGAGCGCAGAGAAGTTCATTGGGCTCACAGTCAGAAGACTGTTGTTAACTTTAAGAATGCATCTCTCAGGGGTCATTGCTGTGGCATAATGGGTTAGGCAGCACCGGCATCCCATATGGGCACCAGTTTGAATCCTTGTTGCTCCACTTCTGGTCCAACTCCCTGCTAATGGCCTGGAAAAACAGCAGAGGATGGCCCAAGTGCTTGAGACCCTGCTACCCACGTGGGAGATCTGGAGGAAGCTTTGTTGCGGATAAAAAGGAATGTAATAGGTACAGGGAATGAAGTCTGACCCAGGAAGGAGAAATGAAAAATATAGAAAGAAGCAACAATATTTCTAATTTTCTTTTCTTTTTTTTTTTTAAGACTTATTTATTTGAGAGGCAGAGTTATGAACAGAGAGAAGGAATGACAGAGTGAGGTCTTCCATCCACTGGTTCACTTCCCAAATGGCCACAATGGCCAGAGCTGGGCCAATCTGAAGCCAGGAGCCAGGAGCTTCATCCAGGTCTTCCACATGGATGTAGAGGCCCAAGCATTTGGGCCATCCTCGACTGCTTTCCCAGGCCATTATTGGGAGCTGGATCAGAAAAGATGCAGCCAGGACACAAACTGGTACCCATATAGTATGCCGGTGCTGCAGGTAGAGGCTTAACCTACTATACCACAGGCACCAGTCCCTCTAATTTCCTTCAAATTAGGGGCAATTCAGTACTATACAAGAGTAACACACAATGAAGGTGAGTATATGTCAGCAGTGAAATTAGGACTTTGGGTAGGGATTCAAATTGCTGAAAGTAGAGACCCTAGAAAACTCAGTCCCCCAACCAAGTAGCCCCAGTAGACAGGGGAGTTTACCATTAATTATGCAAGTATATCTCATATTTTAGCAGTCAGCAGATGGTTCAATTTCCTGATGATAAATTTTGTGAATGAATCCACTTTGCCAAATGACATGTGTTACAGAAGGGCCACAGAGAGGTAAACTGGAAGACCCTTTATTCTCTCTTTCTGAAGGCAGGAAACATCCAGTTTTTGCATAAAGAATGAAACTAGAAGAAAAGTACAAAAGACAACTAGGATGCTCATTAATATTTTCATGAATCAATTTTATAACCACAGCTGTCCTCAGCAGGAAGGGAATTTAGAGTGTAAATGACTAATAGAGGGAGGAGAACAGGGGAGAGAAGAGAAGATTGAAGGGAAGGCCCCTTACAGTCTGTATGCAAAAATGAACTAATTTGCCTACATACCAGGAGCTGACTTTTATAAGGAAAGTTTCTCTGTAATTAAAATGCTTAGATGCTTTAGTTTCAAAGACATGCAGGTTGACCAGCAGTTTAAAGAGCTGTAAATTGTTGGATAATGATCTCAGTCCAACTCCCTCCCTTCACTAAAACGGAACTCTTCAACTAGAGCAGTAATTACTTGGATTTTAGCTTTTGGGCACCGCTAGACAGCAGATCATGATCAATAGCAGCTCTGTCATTTGAGAGATGAGGCTGCAGGTAAAAGGTGAGAGTCACTTCTCGCTTCCCAACTTTTGAAAAACAAGTGGCTTCTCCGTTCTTTGGCTTGTTATACTAGCTGTGTCTACATGTGTGTGTGTTTAAGTGTGTATTCTAGGTCACATTTCTCTGGTTCCCTTGTTTTTTCAAAACCATTTAAAGTCTGAGGCATGATATTCTACGTTCTAGATTGTGATGTTTTGAAAGGCGCTGGCCCTTCAGGGTCCATTTTCCCCCTTTTATCATGAATCTCTCTTCTTACTGAAATTCTTCTCTTTTAAAAATCAAAATAGGATTTAACTCATAAACAGTTTGGAGAGTTTGTTTTCCTAATCTTTTCTAGTTATGGAAAATGCAATATTTGAAAGACAAGTATCTATTGCAAATCAAAATAGATGTTTAAACACAAAAGATACATTTGCCAAATTGCTTCTTCTCCCTGATGTTCCTTTAGGGACATCTGAGACAGTAAATGGAAATTAATGTTTATCATTTGCATGTCTTTCACATTAGAAAGAGAACCACTGAATTTCATAAAAAGGGAGAAAGACATACTAGGTACCAAGCTTGGCCCCCCGAGTTTTCTTAAATCTTGTTGCTATGGGAGTATCACATGTTCTTTTCCACATTTTGAAGATTTGTTTTTGTTGTTGTTCCTCTTGTCTTTGTCTCTGCCCTGTAAATTTTTTTTCAATCAGGCCAGCAAAACCTGTACCATTTCATTGTTATCTTTCCTTGCAGTAACAGAGAGTGAATGATACTGCATGGATGCCTTAGTCTGAGTGAGAAACAATTACCCAAAAAGAGCGGGATCCAATCAATCAGACTGATGCTGACCATGAGAAAGACTACAACCAACACTTGGGAGAACATTGAAAGGATATGCATACGCATACACTGCACAAAAATTTGAGCACATTTAAAATGTCATCACATTAAGTATCTAAATGCTATTTTGTTTGCCAGCTCTGTGATCATGGGCACATAACTTCACCGAGAATCATTTTCCCTTTGGAAATGCTTAGATCACAATAACCTGCCAGGATTACAGTAAGGAAAGCAGGAGTCTTTATGCAAACAGTGCTGTGAATACCATTAACTCTTAAAACCATCTTATGCTGGAACAGTGGAGAAGAACTATAGCTAGGTAGAAAAGGACCATGGGGAATCTGGTCGTTTTCTTCCTTTATGGTCCAGGCTTTGCAAGGGGACACTAGAATTTACTCTTAATTTGATTTGAAATCCAGGTGCTATTTTTTTAGGCAGAGTGACAATTTCTATTTACTGCTTTTATTAGGCTGACCTTGCTTCCTAATCCAGACACCTGCCTCTCCTTCAGTGTCCAAATAGCAGATTCTTTCAGGAAACAGAATCTCATTTTCTTTTACCTTGGAGATGGCCATGGTATTATTTTTGCCCTTGCTTCTCTTCTAAGCTGAATACAGAAACTCTGCCTGGTCCATCCTCCAACTGACCTCATGCTCGACCTGCTTCTGAGAGTTCTTCCCTAAGCCAACAGTCCTCTTGAGCTTTCACTGTCAGTGACAACCACTCTCCAGTTGCTGAAAGGATGTTCCTCAGATTTAATAGTTTGTATTGAAACGTGGCACCATAGGCTTTGTTGCATTTCTCTTTTATGCATGCCACATTCTCTCAGCTAAAACTGAGAATGCTGAAAGACATTCCAATAAAACTCATGTTTAAACATCCAGGGGACACAGGAAGGTGTGTAATTGTGGATTATTAGAAAAGATTCCCACATATTTGCATTGCCATGTTCCTGCAGTCATTTATGTCAATTCTTAAATTATAAACCTTATTTGTCTCTGTATTAATTTGTCAGCTGGCAAAATATGCCTTTGCTGTGACAGTTAAATTCATCCAAGAAGCATAGGAGAGCACTTCAAAAAATTCATGGGAAAATGAAATCAAAAGATGATGCATATTTTCCACATGCATTTTGAAAACTCATTGTATGTTCCATCAGGCCCATTTTCTGAGGTCCATTCTGGGGTCCTATCTTAAAGCCAAACCAGGTAGCTTGAAGATTGTCACTTTGGCATAAACATTGTAACACTCATTCATTCTTAGTGTTATTCGTTAAACTTGATCTTTTCTCGCTTTGTGAATAATACCCGAATCTGATTATCTCTGATTGAATCAGCTTCCTTTGGGCAACCTGAGCTGTCTAATCACTGCTTTCCTCGGCTTCCCCCTGCCACTCTAGTATTCTGTTTTCTTTTTGTCTCCCACCCCATGACCTCCAGGTTATTGATCTGGCTTGTTTCATTTGAGGCAGGTTTACCCACGACGCCAGTGGTCTTAGGGGTCCCATTGGCCTGATCCAGCTCTGTGGCCCTTTGTTGTCCTCTCTGGACATAGCCTGTTGCTATGGTTCACCCTGCACATGATAATCCAGGAAGTAGAGAAGAGTTTGCAAATTGACAGTCTGTGGGCCAAATCAACAGAAGAATGTCTTGGTCCTTAAACATTATGTCAGTACTTAGCGATTGAGAGATTTTGTGTGAAATTTACAAGATCTAAGTGTAGCAAAACATCTGACCATCTGAAGCTACTTTTCTTCTTGTGGACTATCTTGCCTTTGCCTGCAATTCATTGTACAGAATAGCTACATGCATCCAGTGCCTGCTTCCCTCATGCCGGTCACCTGCCTTGTCAACAGACACTTAAACTCCCAGGTCAGCCACAGAAGTTATTCAGATTGATGTGGTTTGTGTATATGTTGGGAGGAGGTAGCATAGCTACTTTCTTCTATGAATCTGCTTGTAAGGTCGAATTGGGAAATTTAAAAAAAATATTTTTATCTTTATTCTATTTTATTTATTTGAAATGGAGCCATAGAGAGAGGAGGAGAGACAGAATGAGAAATCATCCACCTGCCAGTTCAGTCCCATAATGGTCACAAAGGCCAGGGCTAGGCCAGGCCAAAGCCAGAAGCTTGAGCTTCCTCAGGCTCTCCATGTGGGTGCAGAGGCCCAAGTACTTGGACCGTCCTCTGCTGCTTTCCTAGGCCATCAGCAGGGGGCTGGATCGGAAGTGGAGCAGCCAGGATGTGACGTGGCACCCATATGGGATCCTAAAGTTTCAAAGAGAGGCTTAACCTGCTATGCTACAGCACCAGGTTGGGAAATTTGCTTCTATAGAGTTCTTTTGTACATGTAGGTGAAAACAGGCATGTTTTCTTTACATTTTCACAATATGTTTGTATCAAAATTCATTATAAAAATCCTTTTTTATGCAGTCTAAATTATGAGATCAGAGTATCATATATACCTCACGCAAGATTATCAGATAAATGAATATGTTTGCTTGTATCAGGTTAAATCTAGAAAAAAATGTTATATTCAGATGTCAAACTACACAAAGCATTAATATATAAGAAGCATTTATGTATATGTATACCATTCTAATGATTCATGTTGTCTCTCTGTTTTATTATACTTAAGTGGAGTTTCCAGGGAAAACACAGATAAACTGTCATAATGAAAAATTATGTAGCTTAATCCAGCTTTACCAATGATAACCCAGATACCTTTTACAAATGTAATGCAAGAACAGCTTTTCATGTTTGCTTGTAATTCTAGCACAAACAGCTAATTATAGAACAACATTTTGCTTGGGGAAAAGGCTTTATGAGTAATCAGTGCAAGGCAGAAATCTCTTGCTGGGAACAATGTGGGCCAGCTAGGGTTTCTGTGAGTTTTTTTGGTTTGGGTTTGGTTTCCTACTGCTTGGATGACCTCTTCTTCTCATCCATCACTTCATCTGGAAATCAAAAGACAGCAAGCAGCAAGCCAGACTCTTGTTCCAGATAAACTCTGTGACCTCCTAACAGGTTACTGGATCTTCTGTGGGAGTTCAGCTGACCAAGTGACTTCCTACAGTTGAGAATTTATTCATGAGCTGGCAGAGCTCACGCTGATGTCACGGAACCTGAGAGCAGGAGTGTTGTTCTCAGCTTTGTCTATAGGCACAGCTATTCTGTTCCCTTTCAGAAACTCAAATGAGGGATCAGATCTTTCAAATCCAGTGCTTCAGATAAAACAGCCTCTATTTTCCCCAGTGAGCATTGTGTGTCTTCTGTTAATCCTAATGAACTAGGGACATTCTGAAAAGAACACTTTAATAAGGGAACAGCACTGACTATTTGGCTGAGAAAGATATTTTCTGTGGAGTTAAGGAGGAGGTAGAAAAAGACCAAGGGGGGAAAAAAGACCTTAAAGAATTAAACAGTTTAGAGAAAGCATATGAAATAGGAATGCTTTTATGCCTTTTGTATTTTCTGAAGACAGTTCTGCCTATGAATCCACAAAATGGTACAAATACAAATACATCACATTTGCCTGCTGTGATTAAATTTCTCTAATTACACAACCACACTTGATACGTGGGGCTGATGCATCACCTCTTTTTTTTCCTCCTTTTGTAATCATTGTTATATCCGTGCTCTATAATCAACGTTCATCACAGCTAATTAGAGTTTCTTCGCCTGTTGTTTCTGAGACCTGACATTCCTAGAGTTCAACTGCAAAATTCATTTTTAAACATCTCTGGTCTCTGGGGTGGGGGGAGAAAATGGAAATTCTAGGGCTGTATTATTCACAAATGGGTTTTTAAAGTTCTGGTGTACTGTGATTTTCTTTTTAATGAAGTGAAATGGTTACTTTTGGTGCAGACCAAGTCCTGCTTTTGCAGGACTCGCCTGGGGTTTTCAGGCACATTCCTTTGGCAAAAGAAGCCGGCAATCTTTCTTGTGATAAAGATTTTTCAGATTTATATAGCATACCCAAGGACAGAGATTCTTGTTCCAAGTAGGTTGACATTCATGCTGATTTCTAAAAGCCCTAGAAGACCGAGGATTTCCATCATTCACAGGTTCAAAGCTTTTGTTCATTCTCTAGTGCAGTTTTCTTTCAGCAAATGTTTTTAATTATGGACACTTTGAATGCTAAATTACAGTAATAGGAAAGCTAGTTAAAGTTTACCTAGTCTATTACAACAAATGTAATCTCCTTTCTAGATGTCAGAAACCAGACATTTCCATCTCACGGCTTGGTTGTCTCATCTGGAAATCCTGTTACTCCTTAGTAAGCTGATTATAACCTTTGGAACTTTGGTAACAGAAACTGAACTGGAAATCTGACATACCTTACCAGTGCCTATCCCACCTTCTTTATTTTGTGTCATCCCATCTTGTTTTCACCATTGTCCTTAATTTGCATTTTCATTGCTGCTGTTTGTGTCTGTACTGTGGATGGAATCATTCACAAGCAAACAAACCTGTATTTCTGGGCAACCATTTTGGTCCCTGCTCCTGAGAAATACACCAAAAACTGGAAGAAACAGGCAACGGATATAGAGATACAAACAAATTTTCAAAAGGTCTGATAGGAAAGAGGAAATTTCAAAGCCATGGCAGTTTGAAGAGAAAGTGTAATATCACTAATGGGGAAGGTTCCATAGCAGAGGTGACAGTTCTGCTGAGACGTGGTATACTAATAAGAGCTAACATTTATCCCTTCAGGTTTCAATCAAACCTCCTCTGACATGAAAGGGTGTAAAAATCTCTTCTTCAAATCAATATTCTGAGAGGTAGGAGATGCTTTTGCATAGTGAGCTTATTTTGTGGATGAAAATCAAATGAAGGAAGAAACAGAGAATGTTTAATGGACTCATGTACACATCAGCTGTCATGTTGTAAAAGCTGGCTCTGTGATGATTGAGTAAATAAATATGGCATCACCTATGTAAGGACGTCCAGTCATACTACAATGTTATGGACTAACAGATACTAGGGGAGAAACAGCAAATTTTTCTGAATTCTTGAATACCAAGTCACAGTAGAATAGAGAAGACTGAAGCTACTTTGGACTACAAAAGTCTAAATTTCAATGAGTTTGAATTTCAGTCTTCCCTCTCTTAGTTCAAAGTAACTTGTCGGATTGCATCTCTCAAAAAAGCCGGCAGAGTTACTTATAAGCATGGATATGAGGGATCATCTCCTACAAAAACAGTGAGATTGATCCTTGGATCCTTTGGGTCTAGCATAAAAATGACCTCAATGAATATTTAGTAAGTGAAGAAATGACTAATCTTCTACAGGTCCAATTTTCTTATTTCTAAATTGTAAATCAATAGTTGAGTTTGCAATCCAGAAGTTATTGACAACATTATATCGTGGAACAGGAAATTTTCTAGGTCAAGAAAAGTCTGAACTGCATAAATAAATAAATAGCTACATTTAAAATTTATCTCCTTGACATGTTAGAGGATCAATCAATGTTGTGTGTAAAACAAACACTATTAGCTCTAATGTGACATCTGTTTCCACCATTGTCCTGTAATGATGCATGAATGAAAGAAGATTTGAGAATCCAACTGAAAGATATATTAAAAATATCTCATTTTACTTTAGGCTACAGAGGCTCATGTAATTTCCTAGTAGTATTCTGGTATATACGTTTCTCACCTATGACTACCACAATTCAGAAAGTTATATTATACCATTATTAATGCTAAGGCCTAGTATATTTTTTCAGAATTGTGACATTCAAAAGAAACCTTTAATATGATGTGAATGTTATGTAAAACAGTATGTAATTGGTAATTAAAATTGTTTCTTATGACTAACTCGTGGTAATGACAATATAAGGAAAATGTAGACAAAAGAGCAATTTGATTTTACTTCCACAAATTATTGTTAGATGTGTTGTAAATTTATATGTGTGGTTTTTTGCCTTCATAGAGAATCCACTGAAAAGGTATATCATACAGACTTGCAACCGCCTACCATATCACCCAATGGAGCTATTGTTTTATAGCTGAATTAAAGGCAATTTCCCTTGCAAGGTTACCTTGCTATAAATAGGACAAAGAAAGCAAAGAAGAGAAAGAAAACCAATTTTATTTGTAATTCACTTTGAGAAATAGTAACAATATTGAGCACTTGCTTTGAGACTGATAATTGTACTGTAGTATTTTACCTATTTAATCTTCACAACAACCAATGAGACAGGTAGCTTTACTGTTGTGCTCATTTTATAGATGAGGAAATGGAAGAATAGAAGACAAGTGAATTCCTCAAGTTAGTAGAGAATCTGAAATAGCCCTAACCATGGCTCACCATAATTATGTTTCATTATTCATTTCAACAGAAAATTTCAGTGAAAAGTGGCCTTGTAAGTACCCCAAATATTTTAAATCTTCCCTAATTATTAACACATAAGGAATATAGTAAGAAGGTAGAAACTTTTCATATCATTATTTAATTTACTACATTATTGCAAGTTTTATGAGCTGTAACACATGCTCGGTCTCGACATAAATATACTTCTAGTACTTTTGAAAAAAATCTTAAAATAAATATATATCTAGAAATGTAGGCTGCATTATAAGGATATAATATCATATGAATTCCCTGTGTTTCAGTGCTCTGGTTTTACTTATTTCAAGGAGCCATAAGGTTTGTTTTCCTCCTCCTACCAGTATGTAGCTTGTTCCTGCCACAATTCCCTTTATTGGGTGAATTTCTGCTGAATCTTTTTTAAGAATCTGGCAGTAAAAATATGAAGAAAAAATACAGCATTTGTAGTTAGTATCTGAAAGTGCACTTATGGTGGGTTTTAAAATTACAAGCCTTGTTCACAGATATAATCATATTTATACATGTCAATATTTCTGTGAAATATCATCATATTCTTTTTCAAATAAATAAGAAGACACGGACAAATGTGAAGTAAAGAGGATAGCCTCTCACAGAAATAATAGAACAAGGATTCAGACCTAGGTTCTAGAGCCTGAAATTCTGTATTCTATTGTCTTATAGATATGATTGTCCATTCCTCCCTTATCTCTACCACCAATAATTAATGATATCAGAAAGAACTTGGTTGGCCTCAAGAGACCCATGATGATCAAGATTTTGGTTTTGAGGTTCTCTTTTTTTCCCTAGTGACTTAGAATATAATGAATACTCTGGTCTTGAAATGGAATCACATATACATGATTTTAAGGAAAATCCTAGAAATAAAACCATCCCTAGGAGATGTCCATTGGCACTGTTAAAATTCTTGAGAATAGGTATATCTTTATATACTTCATATATAATGTTAAAATCTCAACAGTGAGGTCATCAAGACCCAAAACATTGTTTAAATGCACTTTCCAATTATTAGGGGAGTATGTCTGTGACTTTTCCAGAGACGTTGAATAATACCATAGCTAACTTTAACCTAAAGAGAACTACATTAAGCTGTATCTAAAGAGCAGTTGACTGATTTGCTGTAAAAACTAATTGCAGTAAGAAGCTTAGGTCATTACTTCATGAAGCCAATTGATATAGCTATGATACACAGGATGTGTATGCACTTTTTGAGTAATGTACATAAAGCAAACAGTCCTTGTAGAATAAAATAAAAATACAAATGCTGAGGTCAGATATATTTGGTTTGGAGAAATATATGAATTAAATGGACACATTTCTCATTTTGCCTTTTTTACTCCATGTTGTAGCAACTTCCATACAATTTATTAGCAAAGTTCCTGAAAACAAGTTAAGCTATTACTAAAACTACATACCCACAGACTGACCAGATCATATGATTTAAAATAGAAGTCTGGTTTAGGAAAATAACCAAATGTATGGAACTCAATCCACAAATTCTGTTTACAGGTAAAAATTAATAGCTTACTTCATTAGCTAATGTGGCCCTTTTATGTGTTTGCAATTCTATTGTATTTCTGTCCCACAAATATAAATGCAATACGGCTTTTACAAACATGATATTTAATTCTTGAGGAGACTGTAGTATGTCATTACAGATGGATTGATAGCCTTGATGATATCATTGAACTTTTGTCATGCCTAACCTAGAAGACTTGCTATGTGTCAGAGAATTTTTGTCATTCATCTTGCTTTTGAAAGACCAAATTTATTTGCAACCTTGAATGACATTGGACACATGAAACAGCCTGAAATCTATCATGCAGTGAGTATCTTATAAAACTGCAATTTAAAATCCTAACTATTGACCTGGTTTTCAGAACCATCTTCAAAGCCAATGACTTTCATTTTTTTTTTCTTTTTACTTATGAACACTGGTTTTCAGTTGCTAACAATAACTTTATATTTTCATTTATTTGTTTTCCTGAGGACATGAGGCCACCAAGTGTAGACCATGTTTTCTTAGGTACCTTTTAAAGAAAAGTAGAAAACAGCAGAATGGAAATATATGTATTTGTCTTTTACTTATTAATGTCAATATGTAACTGAGCAGTGAGCATAGTCTGTAATGGATTCTGTCCTTTGGTTGGATTATTCAGCCAAGGTTTAAAATTTTTCATATTGTACATAAATTCAGCACTGAACACAGTGTAATCAGAGGAAAAGATTGGTTTTTAACTTTATGTGTTGTAGAGCAAGACATATGGTTTATGTTACTATGAATTTATTTTATCCTTACTAATGCTGAACTCATGTTTAATACAAATTAAATAAGAAGGCAATTGAGCATCTTCTATGAACCCACTTTGATTTGCCAAATATGTGATAATACTATCTAATGTTTAGCTAATGATGATGGTGACCACTATTTACAGAACTTACTATATGTTAGAAACTATAGAAAACATTTTAGATGTAATATTTAAGTTGATTCTCACAATAACCTCATTAAAGTAGCTACTTGCTTTATTCTTACTGTACAGATGACACAATTAAGATCTAAAAAATTAGAAACAAACATTTCATAAGGGAATTTATTCTTGTGCTCCTTTGTGCCCTGAAAGATCATTAAGTAAGCCAAACAAGGGTCATTGCATTTGGAATCGTTACCTACCCAGGAAGATGCCTGCTCATTAAATGTAGTTGTTCAAGGGTTTCTAATTTAGCTTTGACAGGAGGGTCCTGGTATAGACAGTGTGACATCCTTTCTTTTCACCAGATCTTCAATATATAAGTGTGGATCAGCTTCTTTGGGAAATACCTGGCCTTTTGTATGCTTCCATGGAAGGTATCCTGAATTGCTGTTGTTATCATGTTGAATGGGAAGAGCTTTCCAGAGATCAGAAGTCACATACATTGCTGCTTTCTTAAGCACGGAGCATCCAACTCGTTGGATGATACAGCTGTGGCCATGGAAATGGATAGGTTAGAACTCTGATAGTCTAACTTGTGGAAGTAGCTTTAAACTCTTTAAGAAGTAACTTAAGCAAAATCTTGATGATCATCATTTTTTAAAAATTACATATACTAATGTGCTAGTGAATATAGATTTTGCACTAAAATTGCTTTTTTTGTACCATAGCAAAGAAATTTTTTTTAAAAAAAGGAAAGTAAAGTAGTACAAAATTTTTTAGCCTTAACTCTAAAGTAAATTTTGCATTTTATGTGCTGTTTTTCCTGAAAGTATGCTTACTGTAAGAAGTTAGTTATGGGGGGGGAAGCCATTGTAATCTATAAGCTGTATTTTGGAAATTTATATTCTTTAAATAAAAGCGTTATAAAAAAAAAAAAAAAGAAGTTAGGACTCAAGCAATTGCAGAAAAATAAACCAAAAATGCTAATATTTTATTCAGAGATTACCACTGTTAGGATATTTGCCTAGGTCCTTTCATTTGTTTTCCAAAAATGTATGCATAACTGGATACATAGGGTGTCACTGTTATATAAGTAAATATGAGAAACAGACCCTTACTCTATCAACACATTTACAGAGGTAATAAATATTCTTTTGGAATGTGATTATTAATTACAATGATTTTTATTTGAAAATAATTTATTTACTTACAGTTCTATTTGAAATTTAAATAGTTTCTATGTTTCTCCCTCTAGTATTAAAAATACATAATCATTTTATACATTGTGGACATTTTATAGAGCGATAAAGTGGCCACTTAGGATGCCTACATCTTATACTGGAGTGCCTGATTATAGTCCTGGCTCCTCCACTTCTGATCCAGCTTTTTACAGTACATACTAGGTGACAGCTCAATACTTAGGTCCCTAACACCCACCAAGAGACTCATATTGAGTTCCCAGGTCTTGGTGATAGTTTGGCCCAGCATTTGTGGAGTGAACCTTCAGATGGCAAATCTCTGTCATTGATGTCTCTCTCTCTCTCTCTCTCTCCCCCTTCCTCCATCCCTCCCTTCCAAATGACATAAAAACAAATACTTAAAAATAAAAAAGAATATATTTTTGAAACTAAGAATTGCTAGGGAAGAAGGTGTGTACCTAACTTGTATTCTAATAGGTGTATCCACTTAAAGCTGAGGATATTTTTCCTAGCTTGTGCTTTTACTAGCAAAGCAGGTTTATCCATTTTGCCACATCTTCACCACAGCTACACTTAGCATTGATTTTAAACTGTTTAATAGTGGAAGGACTGTATTGATTTTATTTTAAATTTTTTGTTTACCAATGGAGATTCAACAACATTTGCTACTTATTGGACATTTTATATTTCTAATTTTTTCAATAGATTTCATTTCATTAGCCCAAATTTCTACTGGAGAATGTTCACAATTTTCTTATTGATTTATGTTAACTTTATATCTGAAGTTTCTTCAAAAAGTTCAAGAACAAACAAAATTAAAAGATAAATTTCGTTTAGTGCAAAAAGATAAAATCGATATTTTTTCCATAAAGTGCATTTCTGTGAACTTTTGAATACATGTTATATGATGATTTTTCACTTTGCTTTGTGTTTCAATATTCTTTTCATTTTTTAAAATTTGTCCTTGAATTCTGGTCACTCTCAGTGGGAAATTTTAAGGTTTATGTTTAGAAATCTATACGTGTTTTTAATTATTCATTTTTTCTTAGTGTTATTCTGGCTCCAAAAAAGTAAAATGTATTTTTATGTATCTTTATCCATCATGCATTCTACTAAAATTCTCCCTGAGCAAAAAAAAGGATATTGACTCTTTTTAGATGTCTTTGTAAAATATTCATTTAGACCCACAAAACCTCTAATTATCTTCTGTTTCTTAACATCTGCCAATATGAAAGTCCCTTCTTATCAGTCTAATTATGAATTTTCTGAAAGTAAGGGTCAGATTGAGTTTGACATCTATTAATACTATGCAAATCATTAGGTTTACTGTAAATAGACATATGAAAAGGGACTTTTTGATCATATTTATTTTTTTAATATTTTACAATTAAGATTGGGTATCATTATTAACACTTTTCTCATATTGTCTCATGGAAATATATTTATTTATATTCTTGTTGGTAAAGGACGTGCATTCAACTCCCCTATCACCAGATGAGACATTTTAGGAAAGGGATTTAGTAGCAAAAATAATCATTTTATTCTAACAAATTTTAAATTGACAGGTCCCTAATTTGTAAACTAGACTAAGGCACTTTTTCACCTCCTGATAGCAATACACCAAGATGCTCCTGCTTTTTGCCCTCCTCTCTGATCCTATCCAGATCTTCCTTGAAATAGCTCTTTGAGTCCATAAGGATGGAAACCAAGTCTTTCAGACCAGAGTCAGTGAAATGAGGAAGAAGTGACAGTTTGTCAGAAAGACTGGTAGATGTAGAAAGCATGTGTTTTGGTTGAAAAGCATAAATTATTTTCCAAAGCCCTGTCAGGGCTGTGGAAGCTAAAGATTATTTTTTAATAGTCTATATTTATTTCAGGCAGAGGCTATTTGGGCCACAGTAACTTAGCTTTTCATTCAAGCAGTATTGTGTTTGTGTGTATATGTTTTGTTTACTTAAGTTTTCAACATTTAAAAACATTGACACATAGTAATTATTCACAGAAGTAGTTATGGGATACAGTGTGTCATTTCAATACATGTATGCAATGTATAATGATCAGATCAAAGTAATTAGCAAATTTATCACCTCAATATATCATTTCTTTAAAGTAGAAACATTAAAAATCCTGTCTGCTATCCTTGAAATGTTCGATTAGCTGTTTTCAACCACAGTTATCCCACTGTGCTATAGCATATTAGCAATCATTTCTCTTACCCAACTGCACCCCCGTACCCATTTGCCAGCCTCTGTCTCCCTTTCCCCCCTCCCTAATCAGGTTCTGAAAACAGTTATTGTATTCCCTGCTCCTTTGAGGTCAGTTGTTTAGCTTCCAGATGTAAGTGTGATCATGTGCTATTTGTCTTTCTGTGTTTGGCTCATTTCACTTAACATAATGCCCTCCAGTTTCATCCATGTTGCTGCAAAAGACAGAATTTCATACTTGTGAATGACTGAGATACATTCCGTTATCTGTATGAGTATATACCACATTTTCTGTATCCATTCATCTGTCAATGCATACCTAAGTTGATCGTGGATATTGTGAATGGTGCTACAATAAATATTTATTTATTTGTACCTGTTTCAGTACAGGCCAACATAGCAAGAAACTGATAAAATTTTAGCAGTTTTTGAAAAGCCACTGTTGAAGACTTTGTCATTGTTTTGAATGACCCTTAAAATCAAAACACTTGTAACAAGTTTCTATATGAATTTAATGCCAGGAAAATCTTTTCCTTCTGAAAAACAAATATTTTTTCTTAGAACAGTCACTGAAAATTATATAAGCTATTGTCTATTTTATTACTTGTCAAAAACATCAGATCTATTTTTTAAAAATAATATGGTACAGACAATATTACAACAAAATGAAACATTTAAAAGCTATAACTTCACCACTGTTACATATCAAATTTTTTTTAGCCTTTCCAAAGTTTCTCCATATCTATGTATATATGGCTTTTGTAGTTGCAACTAGAACACAACAATTTGTGATCCATTTCAACATAACATTTTTTTCATGTTTTATAAGCCATCACAGTTAGGATTTTTTTTAAATGGTTGTTCTATTTATTTGAAAGAGAGAGACACACAGAGCTTTCATCCAATGGTTCATTTCATTTCCCAAATGCCTGCAACAGACCAAGGTGAAGCCAGGAGTTCAGAACCCAGCCTGGGGGGCTGGTGCTGTGTTGTAGGTTAAGCCTCTGCCTGCAGTGCTGGCATCCCATAAGGGCACTGGTTTAAGTCCTGGCTGCTCCACTTCCAATTAAGCTCCCTGCTAATGGCCTGGGAAAGCAACAGTGGAGGGAGACCTGAAAGAAGTTCCTGGCTCCTGGCACCTGGCACCTGGCTTCGGCCTGGCCTAGCGCCAGTCGTTGCAACCATTTGAAGAATGGACTAGTGGATGCAAGATCTCTCTCTCTATCTCTCTCTCTCTCTCTCTCTCTCTCTCTCCTTTTGAATAAATAAAATATCTTAAAAAAAATAGAACCAAACCTGAGGCTCCCATGTGAGTGCATGGGCCCAAGAACTTCGGCCATTACCAGCTACATCCCAGGGTATGCATCAACAGGAAACCGGAATTGGGAGTGGAGCAGGGACTTGAACCCAGGGACTCTAATATGGGATGCCAGCATCCAAGGCAGCATATTAATTTCTATGCTAACCACCCATCCCCACAGATAGGACTTTAGTTACAACCCTGCTATGATACATTTAACTTACTCAACTATTCCATTATTCCTACACTGAAGACTGTTACAAATGTCAAATATATATGTGTATGTTTACCTGTGTGTGTATGTGTGTATGTATGTATGTATATGGTGTTTAGTTTTCTTTTCAATAGTTTTTTGAATAAGAACAATTTAACATAATCATATCATTCATTTATGGGGTCTTCCTGATATTATATATGGAAAGGTGTCTAACACAGTCTAAGCTTTGGTATATATGTTTGGATGTTTTTTTAAAGGAGTAATCCTAGGACTGACTGTTCCAGCTTGTCTCCTCTTTTTCAGAAAACTAAGCTTAGAAAATAATATTCCAATTTATATGGATATGTAAAGTTATGCTCCAATATCCCTGAGGAAGTCAGTCATCATTGATTGTTGTCTCCATGATATCCTGCAGCACAGGGCACACAATCTAATTATGAAGTATTATATTCCTTGGGGCCAGCGCTGTGGCACAGTGGGTTAATGCCCCAGCCTGCAGTGCTGGCATCCCATGTGGGCGCTGATTCGAGTCCCAGCTGCTCCACTTCCAATCCAGCTCCCTGCTAATGTGCATGGGAAAGCAGTGGAGGATGTCACAAGTACCTGAACCCCTGCACCCATATGGGAGACCCAGAAGAATTTACTGGCTCCTGGCTTTGGCCTGGCCCAGCCCCAGTCATTTCAGCCATTTGGGGAGTGAACTTGCGGATGGAAGACCTCTCTCTCTGACTCTACCTCTGCCTCTCAAATAAATAAATAAATATTTTTAAAAGTATTATATTCCTTGTTAATTACTTCAGGTTTGTTAGTCATAGATTCCTGGGCTGTTGACTGAATCAGGTGTAAGAAAAAATAAACTTGCACATAAAGCCTTGGTTAATACAATTGTCTTTGGAAAAATGTGAGGAAACTAAGGAGGATTAAGAAAAACTATGAATAGGCCTTCACATTCTAGTTATGATGGTCCAAATAGTAGAACAGTTATCTTTCTGGGACTAACTTGCAAAGTTGGATGTAATATAAAAATCATTAATTTGAAGACCTCAGAGAATGTCATGGCCACCAGGAAAGTCGATGAGGTGAGCTTTCCCTTGAGTGGTTGTTTCATAAATGACATAGAGGAAAAGCCTGAAAAGGTAATAAGAAAGTGACTACCAATGGGGAAAAAAGATGTGCTGAGTAGTCAGCAGTCTCTCCAGACTGTGGAAATGAACGAGTTCAGAACAGACAGGGCCACTAAAACTTGAGTGATCAGAATACTAGGGAGAAGGTGTTAAAGACAAGGCTCAGAGACAGAAACTGCAAAAGGGATTTGGTCAGAGAACAAATACTAGAATGAGTTATGAATTCACCACAGAGTTAATATTGTCTATTGAATTCCAAGAGAAGTCAAGACCATGTTGAGCATTGCAGGAATATTAGAAGTACAAGTAGCCACTACGTGTAGGACTGAAGTGGTATATCCAGGACAGGAACATACATGTAGCATCCTCAATCTCCTCACCAGGTTCAAATTCAAGTCTCCGGCCGGCGCCATGGCTCACTAGGCTAATCCTCCACCTGCGGCACTGGCACCCCAGGTTCTAGTCCCAGTTGGGGCACCGAATTCTGTCCCGGTTGCCCCTCTTCCAGGCCAGCTCTCTGCTGTAGTCCGGGAGTGCAGTAGAGGATGGCCCAAGTGCTTGGGCCCTACACCCACGTGGAGACCAGGAGGAAGCACCTGGCTCCCGGCTTCAGATCGGCGCAGTGCACCGGTCGCAGCAACCAGTTCAGGGATGAACCAATGGAAGGAAGACCTTCCTCTCTGTCTCTCTCTCTCTCTCTCACTGTCTAATTCTGTCTCTCAAAAAAAAATGAGAAAAAAAAAATTCAAGGCCCACTGGGTGTCAAGAAAGATTGTCAAGATGCTGCTGGACAGGCATTGTGGGCGGGAACCTGCCCACTGGGAAGACAGTGACATTCTCTAGGAAACTGCCTTAAAATACTGGTACAACTTGCTAAAGGGTATGCACCACTAGGCCACCCATATACCACTGGAAAAGTAGCTGCCTGCTGTGGCTGAGAAGTCTTTTGTCTTGCAGTCTTCCTCCAGTGCCCTCTATCAAGATGGCTTAACATTGCACCTGCTGGCAAGCGAGAAATGTATATAGGGTCTAGCTCTATATTATTATCATAAAGCAATACAAAGAAGAGTGGATTTATGAAATCACAAAATTTGATGAAAAGATTAGAAATCTCTGATAATTAGATTTACATTAGTAAATATAATAGAATTTATACAAAGAATCAGCTGGAAAGGATAAAAATGAAAATAATAGTTTTAACTGAATGCAATGATGGAAGTAATGGTCTGTTATAAAAAGCTGACTATAAAATTTATATCATGGAAAACAGGTTATGTGTATATATATATTTATATATGCATTTGTTTATGTATGTATCTGTATATATATATATATAATATAATATATATATTATATGTATATATACAGTCTTTATATCCAGATATAGATATGGAATGAAATGAAGAATATATACAGAAAATAGCTTGAAATAAATGAGCAGGGATAATAGGTCTTTTTTTATTTTTTTATTTTTGAAAGGCAGAGTGGACAGTGAGAGAGAGACAGAAAGAAAGGTCTTCCTTTTTGCCGTTGGTTCACCCTCCAGTGGCCGCCGCGGCTGGCGCGCTGCGACCAGCGCACCGCTGATCCGATGGCAGGAGCCAGGTGCTTCTCCTGGTCTCCCATGGAGTGCAGGGCCCAAGCAGTTGGGCCATCCTCCACTGCACTCCCAGGCCACAGCAGAGAGCTGGCCTGGAAGAGGGGCAGAATCTGGCGCCCCGACCGGGGCTAGAACCTGGTGTGCTGGCGCCACAAGGCGGAGGATTAGTCTGTCGAGCCATGGCGCCGGCCAGATAATAGGTCTTATAAACATGCCTATGGAAGTACAAGGAGGAGAGGATAGAGGGAGAAAGGCAATGCCAATACTTAAATAGATCACAGTAGAATAATTTATCTAAAATTCAGGCACATCAAACCACAAAACCAAGATGCACTACAAATTCCAAAAGGGCAAACTACAAAGAAGGACACATTAAGATATATCATAATGAAATATAAAAGGAGAAAAAAACACCAGCAATTCTTAAAAGCCGACAGGGAAAAACAGTGGCGTTATTTTCAAAAGAACATTTAATGGCTAATCAAATGACATCTTTCAAATGCTTAAAGAAAACAACTGCAAACCTGGAGTTCTGTTTCATTGAAAATACTTTTCCAAACTGAAGGGAATATCATTATGTTCTTAGAAATACCTACAAAGCACATTGAATCTATTAAAAACTAATTAAACATTAAAACTAAAAAGTTTAAAATAAAGTGAGAAAGAAGGAAAACCGTAAGGTATGTTAAATGAGCGAGAATAGGCAGAGGAGTTCCCAATAGCTTAAATAGATGCTGCACCCTCCAGTAGCAGGAGCTTAATGCTCCACTCCTTGAGCATGAGCTGTGCCTAATGAGTTTGTTCCAAAGAATACAGCGTGGCTAAGGGGTGAAAGTGAATAACCCATTGCCCTAAATTTGGGATCAAGATAAACGGCAACAGTGCTGAATGATGTTGCCATAAAAATGGCACTTTAGGGGAAGGCGCTGTGGTGCAGCAGGTAAAGCCACTGCCTGCAGTGCTGGCATCCCATATGGGCGCCAGTTCGAGACCTCCACTTCTGATCCAGCTCTCTGCCATGGCCTGAGAAAGCAGTAGAAGATGACCCAAGTCCTTGGCAGTCCTTATGGGAGATCCTGAAGAAGCTCCTGGCTCCTGGCTTAGGATCGGCCAAGCTCCAGCCATTGCAGCCATTTGGGGACAAGAACCAGTGAGTGGAAGACCTCTCTCTCTCTTTCTTTCTGTCTCTGTCTCTGTCTCTGTCTCTCTCTCTCTCTCTGCATCTCTGTAAATAAATCTACCAAAAAAATATCTAAAAAGAAAGAGAGGGAGAGAGAGAGAGAGAGAGAGAGAGAGAGAGAGAGAGAATATGGCACTTTACTTGTGTGGACTTTCTCCTCAAAGCACACAATCCAAATCTAAAATAAGAAAAACACTGTAAAAATCCAACTTGAGAGATGTTCTACCAAACATCTCACCAGTACTCCTTAAAAATCTCAGGGTCATCCCAAACAAGGACAGTGTGAGAACCTGTTCTAGCCATGGGAATATCTAAGGGACAGAATGGCACAATGCAATATGATATCCTGGAAGGAATCCTGGGACAGAAAGAGGACCTTAGGTAGAAACTCAGGAGCTCTGAATACACTACAGATTAGTAAAGAAAAATGTATCAATATGGGCTCTTAAGTATGACAAATGTATCATGCTGAGGTAAGAAGTTCATAATGGTAGAATAGGGGATAAATTGGGTGCAGATGACCTCCTTATGTGATCTTTGTTTTTTTTCTGTTGATCTAAAACTGTTCTAACATAAAAATTATATTCCAAAATTAATCTGAAAAATGTCATTTCTTAATGAACAAAGTGTGAAAAAATGCTTATCAGAAAAATCTATATGAAGAGCAATTCTAAGGACAATTTCAGGAAAAAAGACATTATTCCAGAAAAAGGCAAAGAAATAGAGGAACTAATAGTAAGTACCAGAAAAGGTATTCAGGTAGATAAACTAAGCTATTAATTATTATGGGATTTAAATATCTGAAATTATAGTAACAATAAAGCAGTAAAAGCTTCAACGAATTAAAGTTAGGCTGTAGCATTGTCTTAAAAGTGATTAAAATACTAATTTACATTAGAATTAAATAGTAGATATTGTAATATCTAAGATAACCACCAAAAGAAATAGCAAGGAGGGGCCAGCGTTGTGGCCCAGTGGGTTAAGCTACCACTTGTGTTGCCAGCATCCCATAAGAGTGCCAGTTCAAATCCGGCTGCTCTACTTCCGATCCAGCTTCCTGTTAATGAGCCTGGGAAAGCAGCAGAATATGGCTCAAGTACTTGGGCCCCTGCCACCCACATGAGAGACCTGGATGGAGTTCCAGGCTCCTAAGTTCAGCTTGGCCAAGCTCCAGCCATTGCAACCATTTAGGGAGTGGACCATGGATGAAAGACCTTTCTCTGTCTTTGAACTCTTTGAATCTTTTAAGTCTTTAAAAAAAATAAAGAACAGCAAGGAAATGTGTAACTGTCAATCTAATAAAGAGGGAAAATACAACACTAAAATAATACATTTTTAAAAATAAAATAGTGATGAATAAAAGCAACATAAAATACAGAGGAAACATAAAAACAATGAAATGGTAAATTTAAACCAAATATATCACTAGTTACATTAAAAGTCAGTTATATAATACCACAGTTAAAAGAGATGCTTGATATATATTAAAATAATGGGTGGGGGAGAATTTCTCCAGGATTTCAACTGAATAAAGTTAAAATTACACTTTGCAAAAAAAAATGAACTAATATAGCTATTTTAATATCTTAAAAAGTCAGCTTTAATAAAAGAGGTATAGCTAGATCTAAAGCACATTTTATAACAACAAAGGGTTAATCTTCCAAGAAGATGTGACAGTTATAAATGTGTGTGTCCCTCATGATGAAGCTTCAAATTATATAAAACATATTGCAATCAAAGAAGGAAAACTGTAAAATCATATTCAGAGATTTTACTATGTGTCACTATGTATAGAGCAAGCACATAAAAAATCCTTAAAGATATAAAGATATGAAAAGCATGGTTACTGAATTTGAACTAATTAAATATACATGTATATTTGAGATATATACCTATATAATATGTATACATTCATTGTATATATATATATATATATATGTACACACATGCACATGTACACGTACAAATAATGCATCTGACAGTTGAAGAATACACATTATTTTGCAATAAACACAGTCTTTTTTTTTAAACCAAAATTGACCATGCTCTGGAATACAGAACAGGCTGTAACAAATTTTGAAGGATTGAACTCATGCAGAGTATATTCTCTTTTCACTATGGAATTAATCTAGCATTCCATAATAACACAATGATTAAAAATGTCTCAAGTGTTTAGAAAACCCTCAATATATACTCCATTGTAAACCAAAGAATAAATATTAATGTAGGTTAGGAAGGAAATACAACACATCAAAAATATTTTGGATGCAACTAATACTTTATTTTAGGAAAAAAGCCTAAAACAGATGTTTCAGTATGAAGTGCTGTTTTCAGGAAGACCATCAACTATTTCTTCCTTCTCTGGGCATGGATATGCCATTCTCCAACTGAAAGGAGGAATTCCTTGATCTCCTGGGATCTCAGCGAACCTGTGACTCTTAAGTCAGTAAATATCTAAGAAGTGATTATATGTGACCTCTAAGGTGAGCCATAAGAAGTCTTGCAGATTCTGTTTGGGCCTCTTGGAATGGTGAGTCTGGAAGATGACAGCCACCATGGAAAATGCCTCCACTTTGAGAACACCAAGTAGGGAGAAATCCTAAGCGAGGCATATGGAGAGGCTGCATAGAGATAGAGACACCCAATCAGCCATGTAGAGATCCCAGGATCTCAGGCCACATTCCAACATGTGAGTGTGAAAGTCTTTAGGCAAGTCTTGCCTCAGCTGCCACTTGACTTCTGCCATCTGTGACACTCCAGAAAGAACCGCCCAGCTGAGCAGTTCAGGTCCCCAAGGTTTGAAAGATAATGATTAAATTCCCTTAAACCACTCCATTTTGGAGTTTATTTTACACACTTATAGATGAACAGAAAAGCTGTAAAAGAAGAAAAGCTAAAAAAGCAATGATCTAAATTTCTGTCTCAAGAATTTGAACTTGAAAGAAACCAAAATAAAGTAGAAGGAAGATAAAGATCAGAGCACAAACTAATTAAATTAGAAAATGTGCAATAAAGAAAAAAATCAAGTGTCTGATTTTTCTTGAAAAAGACTAAAATAGATGCTATATATACATATATATAGCATCTATTTACATATATATATGTCACATACAATCACTTCTTAGATATCTACATATATCTACATATATGTGTGTGTGTGTGTGTGTAGATAGATAGATATAGGTAATAGATAAAATTTCTGGCTAACTAGTGAAGCTGACCAGGAAAAAAGGAAGCCATATATTATGTATTTCAAGAATAGAAAAGAGGGCCTAACTGCAAATTAGATATCTAAAAGATAGCCCAGCGATATTGTGAAAAACTTGAGAGTAATACATTTGAACTGGAAAGTGCATACATGTGACACAAAAAATCCTTGAAACATAATTTATCCAACATATTTAAATGAAACATGAGTGTTCTCTGATCTATTAAAGAAATTAAATCTCACACTTATAAACAATCCCAGATCCTTGATGGCATCATAAATGAACTCTTTGAAACATCTGAGAAATTTTCAACAAATATTTTCAACAAATTCTTTCGGAAAACAAAAAAAAGAGGTAAAACTTCCAACTTGTTTTATGTACCCAATATGACCTAGCTGCCAAGAACTAGTCAGAATATTACCAAAAAAAAAGTGCAGGCAAATATTGTTCATGAACATAGTCACAGAAACTCTAACCAAAGTGTTAACTGAATCTGGGACTATAGGGAAAGGGCAGTGTGTCATGACAGTATTCATTTCAGAGATGCAAGAATGACTCAGTGTTACTCACCCCATTAAAAGAATTAATAAGAAAAATCTTATCATTATGGATTCAAAAAAGACATTAAGTGAAACCCAGCATGCATTTGTGATACAAATATATAGGAACTAGCAGTGGAAATGAATTTTCTTAATTCAGCAAAACTAATATTTCTCTTTTTCTGTCTCTACACATAAAAGTATATATATAATGTACATTAGTGTACATATATACATATATGTGGAGATATGAATAAACTCTCTTTCACACCTGCATTTGTATTCTGTATATGCATCAAACCCTACAATCTGTATCAAATCCATGTTGGAATGTTACAAAAATATCTTTTTGAAATCTGAAGCATGGCCAGCGATGTGGCTCAATAGACTAATCCTCCACCTGCAGCGCCGGCACACCAGGTTCTAGTCCCCGTCGGGTGCCAGATTCTGTCCCGGTTGCTCCTCTTCCAGTCCAGCTCTCTGCTGTGGCCCAGGAAGGCAGTGGAGGATGGCCCAAGTCCTTGGGCCCTGCACTCGCATGGGAGACCAGGAGAAGCACCTGGCTCCTGGCTTCGGATCAGCGCGGTGTGCCAGCCATAGTGGCCACTCGAGGGGTGAACCAACAGAAAAGGAAGACCTTTCTCTCTCTCTCTCTCTCACTGTCCACTCTGCCTGTCAAAAAAAGAAATCTGAAGCAGGACAAAGTTGATAATTGCAACCACTTCTATTTAACATTCTATTTCAGGACCCACAAGAATTAAAAAAAGATTGTTTTAAGTATTAGAGAAATGGACAAAACATCAGAATAAAAAATTTTAACGAGATATTACCCAAATGGCCAATCACATGAAAATATACTAATACTAATTAATCATTAGGAAAATGGAAATTAAAATCAAATCACAAGATTATGCTGTTATGAACAATTCAAATAGAACTACAATGAAAAAACAGAATATTCCAAATGTTTTCAAGAATGACCAGCATTTGATCTCTAGTATATTTCTTGCAAGAGTGTAAATGAGAATAATGTCTTTAGGAGACTTCCTGTTAATTGCTTAAGGATAATATTTCTTTCCTTTTGACTCAACAGTTCCCATCTAAGATATTTTAGCCAACAGAATGTATGAGTATTTTTAAGTTTGTTGAAGACCTATTTTAGAATGTTCGTAGCAATCCTCCTCATAATAGTAAAAAAAGAAGCCCTAAATGCCCATTATCCATGTGAAATGGATAAATATTGTGATATATATTACAAAATGGAATAATATACAGGAATACAAATGAATGAACTACATGCAACAACATGAAATAAGCCACACCCAGGAATGCATACACACAGTGAAATATAGTTCAAAAAGACAAATTATAACCAATATAGATGAAAGATCAGGAGAGTTTCCCTTCAGTGTGGCAGGGTGCTTCATGGGTGGTGGGAATGGTCTAGCACTGCATAAGGTTGCACTGGTTATTCTATTTCTGAAAACTCAACAAACTGCTCTCTCAGTGAATGAGTGAACTTGAATGAAATGTTCACAAAAGTAAACAAAAGCAGTCTCAACAACTATGTAAGCAGGCGTCAGGCAAAATCAGTTATCCGGTCAAAATGCATCCTAGCTCACTCTGTTACCCCATCATTCTTGTCAGCTGTTTCCTGCTCTTGTGGCTGCAAAGTTTGGTGACCCAGCTCCTCATTGTCTGTGCTCCTACTTTGTCTAATTCTTCTGCTGTTTTTGATTACTCTGTTCTCCTTCTGTCTCCCCTCTTCTTCTTTCTCCCATTCTTCCCTGGTCCTTCCCACTTCCTCCCTACCCTCACCTCCCAACCTTTTCCCCAGCCTCCCTCACTTCATAAGAAGAGGACCCATGTGGTCAGCTAGTTGATATGCAGTAGAACTGCCTCTGTGGAGTGAGTTGCAGTACGAAGTCACCTCACGGGCCATTAACAGTCCTGCAGAGTGCTCAGAGCACTGACCAGCTATTACTTGTACAGGGAGAATACAGAAAATCAATCTTTAACCATAAAAATGACTTCTGGGCCGACACCGCGGCTCACTAGGCTAATCCTATGCCTGCAGTGCCAGCACACCAGTTCTAGTCCCGGTTGGAGTGCTGGTTCTGTCCCAGTTGCTCATCTTCCAGTCCAGCTCTCTGCTGTGGCCCGTGGAGGATGGCCCAGGTGCTCGGGCCCTGCAACCACCTGGGAGACCAGAGAAGCACCTGGCTCCTGGCTCCAGATCAGCCCAGTGCGCCAGCTATAGTGGCCATTTTGGGGGTGTACTGACGGAGGGAGGACCTTTCTCTCTGTCTCTCTCTCTCTCTGTCTAACTCTGCCTGTCAAAGAAACAAAAAAATGACTTCTGGCTACAGGAGTGGATATTTCCAGCCAAATCATGCTTCTGTTTAGTCTTCAAGCGAGCTGGATTTTTACCTTTGGCAACACATGGAACTACTCTTTTCCTTCTCTCACACTGTCTAGTACACTAATGTGTAGCAGTGGGTGCCCAATAATTATTTGAGAAGCCAATACAAACATATTTAATGCATGAGTAGGCGACCTGATGCTGTGACTCTCCATTTCTCTCTCTCGTCTCCATCTCTTCCTGAATGATGACTTGAATGTGAAACTTCTAGATCTGTACCATAAGCTCTTAAATCCATAAGACTTGAAAACTTCTTAGTTTCACTGTTCAAATGTAATATTTCAGATGCCAAAGATTATGAATTATCTCTTTATATCAAACTTACAGTGTATTATTCTAATTAAAATGGGATATCCTTTTATCTCATTTAATCTGAGATCAGAAAATGATGTCACTTGGTGATGGCTCATTTTTAAGAGTGCCATTGGAGTTTCTTTTGGTGTGTCAAGTTTCTGGAGGCTGATTCTGTTTAACTATTCAATTACAGATATAAATGAATGTGCCATTGACAATGGTGGCTGTCAGGACCAATGCTATAATAACATTGGCAGTTATTACTGTAATTGTCAATCTGGCCAGACGCTGGAAGAAGATGGCAAAGGATGTGAAGGTAACAGTCAGGACTGTCTGCTTACTGATAAGGAAAGAGAGAACATCTATGTAGTGCAAAAGAGGAAGTCTGTCTTTTATGCAGAGCCAGTTGAAGTGCTTGTGTTGAATGTTGTCAAGAGCACAGATCTTCCTCTCATGTCTAGATTACAAAATTGTAACCCTAAGAACACTTCAAGTAGCTTATTATAGGAAACATATGATTATACGCTGGTTTGGTTGTGTCATGTTCTGATTATAGAATTTCAATCGTTCATTTAAATCCCTGGGTAAAGTACATATTTTTGAAAGCATTTCATTTAATTCTAAAGTAAAAATGGTGCTTATCATAAAATACTCATATGTTGTTACAATAGAAGTGGAGGGGCACAAAACTGAACCACAGCAATGGCATTCTTGGTATGAATTAGCTTTTTGCACAAACTTCCGTTTTTGTCTCCTTTTTAAGCTAATTCCTTCCTTTATTTATTAACTCATTATTTTATTCATTTGGCAATCATTGAGTTCCTGTTCTGTATTAGATATTATTCCATGTTTTGAGTATGTAAAAATTAATGAGAAATAAATTCTTTCCTGAAGGAGCTCACTGATTAGAGGCAAAGATTGAAACATAAGCCCTAACCTTACAAAATGGTGCTTTCAGTTTTGAGTACAAGGGCTTCAAAGAGATGTGGGTTTGAGTCCCAGCTCTGTTACTTAAGATTTACTTAATCTTGCTAAGTTACTTAATCTTGCTAAGATTCTTTCCTCATCTGTAAAATTCAGAATAATGGTAGTTCTAATATCAACAAAGGTACTGTGAGAATTAAACAAGGTAATACTGTGAGAATTAAACAAGGTAACTACATCATGGGTAGTATGTAGTTAAGTGTTCACACAATGACCGTGAATTATACTCTCATTTTTTAACTCAGTTGCTGTCTACATTGGACATCTCAGAAAGGGAGATACAAGACTAAAAGGATCACCATGCCTTGCTGATTTATTTTCTTCTTATTATTCATGTTATTAAATTTATTGAATTCATCAAATAATTAAAAGTATTGAGCAAAAATATATATTCAGAAAAAAAGCATTTATTGTAATTATATTTCCTTGTGAACTTTACAAAATCACATTTACTTTTTTACTCCCTACCAATATCTGTTCCTGTTTGGACATATGTGGATAGTTGAAAGAAAAAAACAAAGCAAAAGACATCCCCACTGAACATACCTGGGGCTAGGCTTGTGGGTTTGCTTCAATCTGCCAAAGACAAGGCAGGCTTTAGGTGTGGGCAGGTTGGAGAATTTATCAAATTGGCTTCATCAGCTCCTTCTAGCAGAGCATGGGCAAGGCAGAAACAGGAAAGGCTACAGGCAGGCAGCCAGAAGACAGTCAAGGGCAACGAGGTCTGGGCCTTGCTGAGATGGGATCTTCTGTCTAGAAGACAGAAGATATTTTGATATTCACAAAGGCAAGCTGTACCTTCCCCAGGCTCCTTTTCATCTAGTGCAACACTCTTTATTTCTGGATGTGATTGCTTGGCAATGGTGTTCCTATGATGGATTTAATATCAGAAGAGGAAGAGTCATGGACCCCTGGTGTCCAAGAGAAAGGTGAGAAAGTAGCCAATGAGGACAGTTAGGTCTGCAGACCCAGTATGAGAATATTGTTTGTCATGTCCATAGCTTGCTTGACAGGAAGTGTCAGATTCCTTTCTATTTGGCTGAGTATTGTTATTATCCTTGTTGTATATATAGATATATTTGAAGTGCCTGTACAGCAAGTACCCTTTATGAGTTCCAACATTCATTATTGATATTCTTATGCCAGCTAGGAGGCTGATAAAGCATGATGGATTTTATACCACTAGTTCATTTGCATTCATTTTTATATTTTAATTGATTTTCTCTTGGATCTCATATAAATGTCAAGATGTATAGAGAAGTGGTTCCCATGGATTCGTTTAACAGATACATACTTGTAGAAATTTAGTGGAGCCCAATCAGTATTTGTGAAAATCATTAATTTAATACTAACATTGACTTCCTACTCACGGAGATGCAGAACTGGAGATTTGGTGTGTAATGGAGCAGCTTACCAGCAAAGAATCACCTCTGTCAATCTAATCATCTTACCAACTTTTCCTCTTTCCTTAAAGTGACTGTTTGGTAGAGACATTAATGCTAGAGATTCAACATTGATTGTTGAACAAACAATGATATCAGATTTCTTTATATGCATAATTAAATAAAAAATAATGGAGGTTGTTTTGAAATCCAGTGCACTCTAAAGTCACTACAAATGAACATTTCAATTCATGTGCGTGCACTAATGAGTCATTCATGTTTATTTACTGTAAAGGTCAGTTCATTTCAGAGACCATTGTGTTGCATGCTAGGCCATATAATTAATCAATCATATTAAGAGACATGTTCTTTGCATTAATATAAATCAAATTTAACTCATTTGAAGTGCTTTTAAAAATACAGATCAACCTTTTAGTAGACATTTGTTGTTAGAATAAATTTAACAGCCTTTAAATGAAGTTGCAGTATTTGTAAATGATCATGTTCATTAAACTACTCTTTTTTCTCTAAAGAGGTGTAAGAGAAGACTTCTGACGAGCTCAAGTGTGTTGTTATCCCCTTCTCTTTGGCATAGCACTGAAATGTACCGCATGCTTTATGATACACAGGGCTGATCGTATCTTACAAGGTGGAGAATAATTGACAAATAATAGGAAGCAAATGCCTTCCACTGGAAATTGCAAGGCACACACACTACACATGTATAATTGTATCTATATCTTTATGTGTGTGTACATTTATATGTTTGTGTATATCCATGGAAAGAACATAAGCTTTTTTTTGTTAGAGTAAATGGTGAAATTTATGGATTTTCAAATATGCAGCCATATTTGAATTTCAGAAAAAAAAAGCAGTTGAGTTTTAATATTTCATTTGCTATTAAATTCAGTTTTCTATTATGTCTTGTGCCCATAATCATGAGTGAAATAGGCTAGTAGTTTTTGTTTCTCAAATGTCCTTTATTTGTTTCTCATATGTTTCTCATATGTTCTTGGAATGGTTCTGAACTGGGGTGATTTTGTACCCCAGAGACAGATGGTGACGTCTAAAAACAGCAGTGTTTTTTGCAACTGAGGGGAGTGGGTGCTGCTGACTAGGGGCCAGAGGCCAGGAAACCACTAAATAACCTCTCTGTGACTCTGTACATACATTACACCTTCTCATTCTCTCCTCCATAGTCTCTTTAAAAACAATCTCTTTTCTTCTCTCCATTTACTGCCTATGTTTAATAAATCCATGGGGTTTCAAATTTCAACAGTTATACTTTTCAGAAGTCTCATTTTTTTTATCAAATCTGCAGGTTCCTTTATGTATGCTCATTTGTAATTATTTTTGTTATTATTTCATAACAAATTATGTTTTCTGACTTTGATTCCAATATCTATGTTCCTTGTGGGGAATCTAAATCAATTATTCCTTATTTTTTGGTCATTACTTACACTCTCTGCTCTTTCATGTTATATATACCCCTGGTATAGAACTTAGAGAACATTGCACTTATTTACACATTAATATTGCCAACCCAAATTGAAAATATCTTCTGGGAAAAGGACCTGGTCACTTTTTTATACCTGGCTTATAATTGCCTGGCATCTAGCACAATTGTATAAATGCTTATTGAGTGAATGTGTAGGTGCATGAATACCCATTCATTCAAATATAAATGCATACAAGCATATAGTTAACATGCCTTTTCTTCATTTCCTTATCTGTAAATTCTATTCATGCTGATTGTCATGTAAAGCTTAACTAGTTAAACCATTTGGTTATCAATAAGTCTTAGTGTAAATATTTGCTGATAACAAGTCTGTTACATTTGAAAAGATAAATCAGATTTTTATTTCTAGGGAGCAAATCAAAGACTTTTGGCTTAGTTTGAACTTTCTAAAAACTTTCTCCATATGGCTTATCTGAAGTATCGGGATAGCAGCATAGCTAATGTGAATATTCAAGCAGGGTATTCCTATGAAGTCAAGAAAGTTCTCTAAATGAAATTGTAACTAATATTACTGTACTCTTTTAAAAAGTATGTATTTATTTGAAAAGCAGTGTGTGTGTGTGTGTATGTGTGTGTGTGTTTGTGTTTATGAGAGAGAGAGAGAGAAAGAATATTTCATCTACTGGTTTACTCCCCAAATACAACAGCTAAGGCTGGGCCAGGGTGAAGTCAGGAGCCAGGAACTGCATCTTGGTTTTTCAGGGGCCTAAGAATTTGGTCTGTCTTCCACTGCTTTCCCAGGCAAAGTAGCAGGGAGCTGGATTCAAAACAGCGTAGGCAGGACTCAAACCTGTACTATGATACAGAATGCTGGTGTCCCAAGCAGTGGCTTCACCTGCTGTACCACAGTGTTGGCTCCTAAAATACCTATTGATAAGCTAGCTTATACAAAGATAATGAACATTGATTGGACATTTGAAATAAATTCGAGATTAAAAACATAAGCACATGGTAAGAAATAAGTGAACATATATACCATACATAGATAAATGCCGAAATGAATTGATTATTTAGAGGTAATTTCAAAATTATTTTAGACCATCTTTTTCCTGAAACATATGAGAAATTATAATGTAAATAAATTCTTATGGAATTATGGAATTTTTGAGCTAAGTAAGTGCTAAATATATGCTTCTAAAATGGAATGCCAAGGAAATTAAATGCTTCCAATAAACTCATAAAGCTAGCTGGTGGGCACAGTGACACTCAAAGCCTAACTTTCTTACAGGATATCCAAAGTCTTTCTCCTTTGTTGTGCCTGGTAAGCAGCTTGAACTGGATACAGGTTAATCAAAACAGTGAGGTCACAAAACTAGAGGGGCTGAAAGCCCCTCAAGTCAGAGAGAACATGATTAAAAGAGGAGAGAAATCAAGACCTAGAAATAATAACTGATTTCTTCCAGCTCTTAGATAATTTATTCTTAGATCTAGGAACATCATCAGGTATGCTTTTCCCATTTGTCATTCTTCTCAAATGAGTAATTACCCTGGTCAGTAATCCACTGGGTAACTACTATGCACATCTCACCCGTTGGGTAATTTTAGATAACCAGAGTTGTACCAAATATAATTTCTTCCTTCATAGAATTTCAGTGTCATTAAGCATCCTGTATAAAAACTTTACTTTGGGAGATCATAAATGAGGGTACAAATAACCACATGCTTATAAAGTTCACCCAGGCCAGCTACCTACATGCAAACATCACTGGGTCTAAACCAACTGGTTGATTTACCCTGGTACTAGAGATCCACAGGGAATGGGTCTGTTTAATAACCCTGGCTTTCAGAAAAGCTTTCCTTTTGTGTAATCTGTATTGCTCTTGCTGAACTTTAAGTATCTTTGATTTGATTGTCACCTAAGCTCAGAAAAGCTTAACTAATCAGTATCCTCCTCTGCAGTAATTTTCCTGCACAGAGAGCACATCACTATGCACCTCCTCAACTGAGTAGAAACATTGTGTGCTGTTGGCGCTTGAAGAAATCATACATGAGAGATATATATGTATATATATGTCATTTATTCATATGTATGATATATGTGTGTATATATAGATACGCATTCTGGTTGTTTAAGATCACAATAACTTGAAATGGTCTTGAAGGAATTGTCTACTTTCATGTGTTGCTCTTTTAGTGGTCATTTATAAAGGAGCTGCAGATCGGCTGTGGAGCATGTAATGAAATCACAGTTCCCTGTCCTCAGACTACTTGGGTGATACACAGAAAGAGATTTGAGTGTTACCAATTACTAAATAGAATATTAGCCTTTATGAAGTCTATCTGGACACATTTAAAATACAGAAATCTTTATATTTGAAAATCTTAAACCACTTGAAATTCATAGGCTTTTTCATTGCTTTTATTTTCAAATATGAAGCTTTTTTTTTTTTTTTTTTTTTTTTTTTTTTTTTTTACAGGCAGAGTGGACAGTGAGAGAGAGAGAGACAGAGAGAAAGGTCTTCCTTTTGCCGTTGGTTCACCCTCCAATGGCCGCCGCGGTCGGCGCGCTGCGGTCGGCGCACCGTGCTCATCCGATGGCAGGAGCCAGGAGCCAGGTGCTTTTCCTGGTCTCCCCATGGGGTGCACGGCCTAAGCACCTGGGCCATCCTCCACTGCACTCCTGGGCCACAGCAGAGGGCTGGCCTGGAAGAGGGGCAACCGGGACAGAATCCGGTGCCCCGACCGGGACTAGAACCCGGTGTGCCGGCGCCACAAGGCGGAGGATTAGCCTGTTGAGCCACGGCGCCAGCCTTATTTTTAAATTTTTAAAAAAGTATTTATTTATTTATGTATTTGAAGGGCAGAGTGACACAGAGAGATGGGGAGCCAGGGAGGAAGAGAGAGAGATTCTGCCCACTGGTTTACTCCCCATATGATTGTAACAGAGCTGAACCAGGCCAAAGCCAGGAGCCAGAAAGTCAATCCAGGTTACTCACTTGGGTATCAGGGCCCCAATTGTTTGGGCCATCACCTGCTGCCTTCCCAGGCAGATTACCAAGAAGCTAGATTGTAAGAAGAGCAGCCAGAACTCAAACCAACACTCTGAAAAGGGATGCTGGTATCACAAGACATGGCTTAGCTTGCTGGAATATAATGATAGCCCTGGTCCGGTCCTTATATTTTTTAATATTTATTTTTAAACTGATTTTCATCTACTTGAAAGACAGAGTGAAAGATACAGACAGAGATAAAGACAAGAGAGAAAGAGATTTTTCTATCTGCTGATTCACTCCTCAACTGCCCACAACAGCCAGGGTTAGGCCAGGCCAAGACCAAGAGCCTGGAACTCCATCTGTCTTTCAAATGTGAGGGAAGGCCCCAAAAACTTGAGCCATTTTCTGCTGCCTTCCAGAATGCATTAGCAGGAAGGTACATTGGAAGCAGAGGAGCTGAGACATGAACTGGCACTTCCATATGGGATGCTGGTGTTGCTAGGAGCTGGCTTAAACCGCTGTACCACAATGCCCACCCCAGCTTTCTCATAATTGACTCATAAAAGGGTACAGAATTTTCTTTCTTTTCATTCATTCATGAAATATGTATCTTGTGTATTCACTGTGTACCATGTCAAACTGGGTTCAAATATTGGCTCATGATCACTACCTGTGAGACTTAGAGCAAGTTACTTAGTGTCTCTGGGCTTTTGCATCTTCATATATAAAACCAGAACAACAGTACTGTTTACAGGTGGAGGAATCAACCAGAGTGTTGGTGAAAACACCTTAATGGTGGAGAAACTGCCTCTTCCCTGTTTCGTGACCATATGAAGAGTGATGTTCATTCCTGATGTCTCTGCCCTTCACTCACTCCCTTTCTCTGAGGAGGGAGAGACTTCCTTTGTTGGAGAAAACTCTGAGGAAAGGAAGTGGGGTTTGTAGTTCAGCCTACCTTCCTGCTTTCCTTTGAATGTGCAAATGCATGCAGAAAGTGCCCATTCTGGTCTGCTCTGCTGTCAGGGATGTTTAGCCAGAGGCAAACCCCACAGAAGGAAGGCAACTTCGATTTCCAGCTATACCTGTGACCAGGTTGGAGAATTTGCCTAGTTCTGCATACATTTTTTTTTTAATTATGTATTCATTTGAAAGACAGAGTTAGAGAAAGAGACAGAGAGACAGAGACAGAGAGACAAAGAGATCCTCCATCCACTGGTTCACTCCCCGAATGGGCTGGAGCTGGGCCAATCTGAAGCCAGGAGCAAGGAGCTTCTTTCAGGTCTACCACATGGGTGCAGAGGTCTAAGGACTTGAGCCATCTTCCTCTGCTTTCCCAGGTGCCTTAGCAGGAAGCTGGATCAGAAGTGGAGCAGCCAGGACTTCAACTGGTGCCCATAAGAGATGCTGGCACTGCAGGTGGTGGCTTAACCCACTATACCACTGTGCAGGCCCCAGTTCTGCATACATTTTCAAGAGATCAATCATTACTCTCCTAAACTCAATCCTCTAGCTTCAGTTTTAACAAAAATTGGAACTAATATTTTACCTCCATTTGGCTATTTTGGGTTAGTTGCCTCAATTAATTCAAAAGTACGCAGACAATAAACTTGTTATTGGATCTTCTCGACATACAATTCACATTTGCCTAATGCATAGTAAGTGCTTAGGAAATTTTACTTCTCTCATCTGTTTTTTTTTCTATTTCCTCCTATGCTATTTGTTGTTGAAGTTAAAAAAGAAAATATGTGCAATGTTATCTTTTTCTCTCTGAGGAGCCCCCAGTCATAAAGGAGATAAGATGTATACACAAATGGCTACAGTATAAGATAGCAGAAGTAAATATAATGCATGCACAAGCAAGTGCCATGAGAATTAAAAGGAGAAAAAGATAACCCATTGTTGAATCAAAATGGGCTGTAAGGAACAGAGACAGATGCTAATCACTGAACAACTCTCTTTCCATTTTTTGAACTTCCTGAATAAAATTCCCTCTTGGAATTTTGCCTAATGCTCCTTGCCCTGCTGTCTCTTTTCTGCCTTGCCTAACAGCACAGAGCTTCTGAGATTCTAAAAACAAACCTGCCACTGTCACACTGCATAAACTCTGAGCGTATCCTTAAGTGTCTGTGTCCTATTAGACTAGAAGAAAAACACATCTAACTCAAACCTGAATCTCAACAAAGAAAGTTAAAAAATCTACCATGTTTCTTTCTAAATAAATAAATTGGTGCTCTTTTAAATAAAGAACACCAGTGCCACTCCACTGGACCCCACCAGTTACTCAGAGGAATTATTTCAACGCCTTTGTTTGTAGCTAGGACTTACTGTAGTCAACAGTGAGTTATGAAGTGAAGAGAGCTAGAAGATGCTACTGTTGATACACAGTCCCCAAGAAGAGCTGGTTCACATTCCAGATTTCATCAGAGGCATGTGAATTTATGGCAGTTCTGTCTTCTACAGATAGTGCCAAAGAGGGAGTCTGGAAAAAAATAGGACTCAGAATACAAGCAAGTCACTGCTCACAGAAGCTGCTTCTTGCTAATACAGCAGGACAAAAATCAACCATGTGCAAAACTCCCACCCCAGCAGCCTGTTCCTCTGGCTGTGCCTGCATCTGACCATGTGGGAACATCTGCATGATCCATGCTTCTGGCTACGTGGGAGTTTCTGGGAACCGTGGGCGGTGAGGGACCTCCATTCCAAGTTTGGCTTATGGGCCTTAAATTTTATCATCTGTCGGGAAGCATAACATTGGTCATATAGTCTGAAGAATAAAACTTTTAGTTCATTCACAATTATTTTGAGTTTCTGTATTCAGTGTTTTAAAAAAGCAAGCTGATAAATTTTGAAAGATTGCATTATTACATTTTTATTTATTTCCTAGAAAATTTCCCAAAAGAAATCCTGATTTCTGGAGACTTTTTAGATTATGGAGTTATATCCACCAAAAGATCAGGATGACTCTGTAGTCTTAAAAAAAAGCTACATCTGGTTCTGGCGTTGTGGTGCAGGTTGGGCCACTGCCTGCAACCTTGGAATCCCATTAGGGCAGTGGTTCAAGTCATGGCTGCTATATTTCCCCTCCAGCTCCCTGCTAATGCACATAGGAAAGCACAGGAAAGCAGCAGGAGATGATCTAAGCATTTGGGTCCCTGACACCCACTTGGGAGACCTAAATGAAGCTCCTGGCTCCAGGTTTCAGCCTGACCCAGTCTTGGTTGTTGCAGCCATTTGGGGAGAGAACCAATAGATGGAAGACTTTCTCTCTCTCTCTCTTCCTTTCTCTGTCTCTTTCTCCTTCTCTCTCTGTAAATCTGCCTTTCAAATAAATAAATAAATCTTTTTAAAAATAAATTTAAAAATTCTATGTTTTAGCTTTCAGAAATGTAGGGGGTATTGGTTCCTACCTTGGCAAGATCCAAGTTACTTTCTTTTACTATCAAATAAACGAGAATTGATAATTGATTTTTAAAATGTCTTGTTATAGGAAATTCTTTCAACAATTTCTAAATCATGGAGACATTTTTACTTTCAATAAGTTCTCATTAAGGGGAGGTAGGAGTGCATATATGTGGTTTTTAAGCAGAAATTAGCTCAGTTAAAATTACCTTGCTATTTGGCTATTGACTTCCATGTATCTGCATTTATGGTGACTTCCTGAAGACCAGTCATCCTCAGCATAGACTCTCCTCAAAAGAAATGAAGCTACTCATTTCATAAAAATGTGTGCTTAGTTCCTAAGTGCAAGTTAAGTTTCTCTTTTTATTATCCATTGGCGTTTTTAATTTCTTAACAGACCGAGGTTGTATCTCCTTGAATATAACTATCAACATTTAAGGCTATCACTCATTTTATTTGTCTCAGTGAAAGCATTTGATGAATATTTTGTACTTGCATTACCACTGAAACCAAGATCCCAAAAGTATGGATGTTTATTTTTGTTTTCTGTATATTTTCTATACAAGAATCTCACTGGTAAAAACATTTTTAAGAAAAGCAAGGAGTGGGGGCCGGTGCCATGGCACACTAGGTTAATCCCTGCCTGCAGCACTGCCATCCCATATGGGTGCCGGTTCTAGTCCCAGTTGCTCCTCTTCCAGTCCAGCTCTCTGCTATGGCCTGGGAGGGCAGTGGAGGATGGCCCAAATGCTTGAGCCCCTGCACCTGCATGGGAGACCAGAAAGAAGCACCTGACTCCTGGCTTTAGATTGGTGCTGCTCCAGCCGTTGCGGCCATTTGGGGAGTGAACGAATGGAATGAAGACCTTTCTCTCTTTTTCTCACTGTCTGTAACTCTATCTGTCAAATAAATAAATAAAAAATCTTCAAAAATAAAAAAGAAAAGCAAAGACTATCAATACGTGGAGCCCTTCATGCTACTACAAACATAAAAAAAGTCTATATTTCACAGTTATAAACATAAATGATAAATTTAAGTAATCTCATGAATTTTTCTAGAAAGTTTTTCTTATTTTAACAAGGAGGAAAGAGTTTCTGGTTTGATTTAAAAGTGTGGACATTTGTGATTGTCAAAATATTGATTGTAACTAATCATAAATTTGTTGTCCTCCAAATATAAAGTTATTTTCAGTCAACTTGCTGACTGATAATGCTGCTTGTTGTTTTATAAAATTCTTTGATAATCCTCCAGTAATAGACCACCTGCCAGTGCTGAAGGGCACTGCATAATAGAGGAAGCTACTATGATTTGAATAGGCTGTGGCTCCTGAACTCAAGCAGGTGGTTAAATCTCAAAGTCTTAAGTTTATGGTGTTAAGAAGGTGGAAACTTAATCACTTTTCCTATCTGGAAGTTGGGATTAGTGGGAGGTCCATAGTACACTGGGGTAGGCTCTTGCAAAGGAATTTAAGAGTGTTGATTATAACAGCCAAGTTGAGCATAGCCACTCTCTCTCCTTCTTGGTTTCCATGTTCTTGTGTACACATTCTACCACTGCCATCCTCTGGCCTCACCATATGTCCAACCCAATAGAGCCAACCTGCTCTTGAACTTATGAGTCCAAATAAACCTCCTTCCTTCATCAGTAGCTTCTCTCAGGTATTTGTCATAGTGATTAAAAAGTGATTAATATAGAAGCTGGCTAGGATCACACTTATGGGGGAAAAAAGATGTTAGCCATTGCTTGTCATCACCTTGTCATTAGACCCTATTGGCTTCCATTTCAGAGTTGGGATGGAGAAAAGCAGACCCAAGCTGTCGCTGGTTTCCCTGTCTATGTAGGCACCAGAGGTCAGAAAGAGGGGTAAAAAAGAGGAAAAACAGGAATAATCATGGAAGTGAGTGGTTTTCTATATTTGTAGTTTGTGCTGTAATTAAGCACACATTTCCAAGCTATCAATTTCTCTAGTTTTGACAAGCTCCGGAAGTGGGATGCTTCCAGTATGCAGCATTCCTAGCAAGAGCACATGTTATCCAGTGGAGGCTTCCAAACAAAAAACATCCTTTCTTTGCTTCATGTATATTTAATATTTTTTAGCATAACCAAAATGACCCCTGTGCTAATTCTTCAAAAACTCTGGCAGTGGTAAGAAAAATGTAGTTACAAATTGCTTTTCATTGGTGAGAAAATAAGCTGATTTGAGATCATCTGTTATGTACCTTGGGACAAGTGAAGTGGAAGCTTCTGCATTTAAATCAATGATTATAAAATATAGTATGTCTGTAAAATTTAAGGGATTGGAAGACCTGAACAAGTTACCTATCTCTTTCTATTTAATTTCTTATATTTTAATAACCATTGCATCTTGGAGGCTTGACTCAGCACTGAAACACACATTAAAACTACAGCTTAGAAAATTGGGTTAATTGTAATTCATTAGATGCTGTCCATATTAAAAGTAAATTGATTTGGTCCCTATAAAAAGAGCAAAGGAATGAGAAGGCAAAATAGCTGTGTAAAAGTGTGGTGGATTCAGCAATTAGAAGACACCACAGTTTACCCTGCTGTACAATGTGTCTGAGTGACCCTAGTGCTTATTTAAGTACAGATTCTGATTCAGCAGGTGTGGGATGCCTGATAATCCAAATTTTTGGAAGACTCCTAGAGAAGGCAGCACCGTTGCTCCATGGACCACACTGAAAAGGAAGGTGTTTGGTAGCCCACTCTTTCAATCAGGTTGACAGATATTTGTTAAGCATTTGCTAATTACATTACCGCCTTGCTGAGGGTATAAACATGGTGTGAAATATGGCCTCTGCTACTCTAGGGCTTTTCTCAAAACAGCTAATATATATATATATATATGTAATATTATATATTATATATTATTTATATATCCTAATATACATGTTAGGATATAATTCACAGGGCTGGTGCTGTGTCTTTGAAAGTAAAATATTCACAATTCAAGGATTTGAGTAGAATGCATTTTGAGAAATAATCCAATTGCATGTTCTGGAGATTGAGAAAAGACAATTGATAGGGCAAAGCTTATACTCAGGGAACTAGTAGATGACTAAATAGGCTTAGATTGAGAATGGCTATAACTCAATATGTAAATTGCATAAGTAAATGGGTATTGGGCCATTTTCAGTGGGAGACATTTGAGAACAATGATAGGATGGAGATGTGGCTTCTGAAAGTTGTTGTGGCCTTTATATCTACGGTGATATAGAGAGATAAAAGATGTGGAAATGCCAGGAGACCATTTATTTATAAACCAGCAAAATTACTCGGCTATTGGCATCCATAAGTTGTATAAGAAGGGGAGAATCTGTAAGTTCTGGTGGCAGACTGGGCCCAAGGGAAAGGGAAACATCAGAGGGATTTATCAAATAAAACTGTGTATCACATGAAATAAATGATTGATAGCAGAACTGCCAAACGAAATATGATAGAATAAGTGCATCTTTAAAAATACTGAACTGAAATATCACATCCCAATCAGAATTTTCAGAATATCTGTACAAAGTTTTCTACTGTTATGAACAAATTCCACCCCATTTTCCCATCATTTCTCATTTGGAAATCAGTATCTGATATTGCCATCTGGCAGGTTCTGATAATTATCTTCATTATGAACCCAAGCTTTCTTTTTATGCTGATTCCTATTTTTGTTCACTAAATCTTAGATTGTCAATTTCAGATTAATGGGAAGTAAGATTAAAGATGAAACTTCTCCTGAGTGTCATTATCAGTAATGTTGGTGGAGCATAATATTTAGCACTTCTCAAATCTGGTTGTAAATAATTTCTGTCTTTGATGGGATGACCTGCCTTTACTTGTGTTCCCGCTACTGAATTCACTGTTCCCCTTTGCTGGATGTCATTGAAAGATGGAATTGCCAGATAGTCTGCAAAGAGAAGTGAGCCACAACTGCTTCTAAATAAAAAAAATCTTTATATACAAACAAACAAGTAAGCAAACACAAAAAAGTGCTTTAAAATACAAGAAAAAAATTTTTTCTTAACACACACCTACACACACTGAATCTCAGGATATTAATATATCCTGATCAAGGTTAATATGACAAATATAGGTAAAAATATAAATCTCTGAGTACCACACACATTCAGCTTAACACACACACAAAGCATGCAGATAACCCCTGGCCAGGCTTCCTGCTGCAGCTGTAGCTATTTAAATCCCCAGTGTTCTCTACTGTCTTAAATATCTGCCTTTTTTGTCAACATGAGCTCAGACAGAATGAAGGTCACAGCGTGGACATCAAGAGAATCAATGATTTCAGATCCATCCACCACTTGACAACCCAGAGACAGAACCAAAAAGATACCTCATTTCCTCTCTGGATCTTAGCTTCCTTTTCTGTGAAATGAGACACTGGAATGGGATTTTTATCCTAACAGCTTCTTCCAGGTTGTAAATACCAGAGTTCACATGCATAAACCTGCAGCTTTAAATGTGATAAGAAAGCTAGAATCTGTGAATGAAACTGGAAAATGATTTCTAGAGGGCTGGCCTTGGCATAACTGGTTGAGCCTCCACTTAAATTGGTGGCATCCCATATCGAGTGCTGATTCGAGTCCCAGTTGCTCTGCTTCCCTTCCTGCTTCCTGCTCATGTGTCTGCTAAGGCAACAGATGGTGGCCCATGGGTGCTACTGAGACCCACGGATCTCCAACCTGTGTGAGACCATGCTGGAGTTCCTGGCGCCTGGTTTCAGCCTGGTTCAGCCCCAGCTGTTGCAACCATTTGGGGAGTGAACCAAAGGATAGATCTCTTTCTGTCATTGTGCCTTTCAGATGATTTCTTATTGTTTTAATGATAGCATGAAGACTAGTTTTCTGACAATCATAGCTATACAGAAACCCTGAGATATCTACTAAGACCTGAGTTTCTACCAAATCAGCAGATTCAAGAGTTATGCATATATCAGAGATTATAGGAGCAATGAAGCCATGGAGCTTATCTCACAATTTAGGTATAGTTTTAAGGTGACCTTATTTCCCATTTAAGAGTTGTTTCAGTGTCTCTCAAAATAAAGTTTCTTAGATCCACAAAGTCCTGGCCCAGCATTAGACACCTACTCTGCATTCAGTATACTCATATTGATCATATTGCTATCAGTTATTCGTGTTAGTAGTCAGTCAGGAGGAGATTTTAAGCAATCTAAAGCACAATATAGTTCCTCATCTCAATAAACGTTCTGCAAAAATTGTGATACATATATTAACAACAAGTATAAGTCAAGTTTTTGTCCCAGCACACTGTTTTATGTTTTCTCCTGATTGCCAGAAGTGAAGTCTTGAATTACGAGAGGATGAATGACTCTTATCTTTACAGTTGTATTAGTAAAAAAAATTACCCTTGTGTTGTCAGGATATGATTCACACATATTTACATAATTTAGTTCATAGCTATCATAGGTTAATAAGCTCGTAAAATGCAAGGAAGTTTTCGGTTATAGTTCTAAGGGGATGGTGGCTTTTACAATGTTGCTCTTCACAGGTATTTTCTGAAGTGTATTTGGTGTTGACCTAAGTGATGGGTCCAGTGAAGCCAAACTTACAAACTTACAAATCTGGAGAGATGAAGAAAGTTAACACAAAGTCAACTAGAGCAAAAATAAAAAGAATAGCTCTTCATAGATGGGCTTGTAAAGCCTGACCATAACCTTAAGCTACTCACAGAACTAATCAAAGAGTTTAGCAACCTGATGTGGTCAGACACAAAGCTGCAGAAACTGGCAAGATCCTCCAAGATTGCCCAAGAAAGAGGGAGCCTTAACCAACAAACTTTGAGAATCTCATTCCTGTGTAAATAGGAATCAGTCAGGCTAACATAGTCCATTGAACAATAAGTTTCATCTACCTGATGCTAACTTTTAGATCTTAGTGATAGTTCAAGTGTAAGTTCGCTTTGTGTCTGGAGCCAGTCAGGAGTCAGAGAAAGCACACACCATCCACAACCATGGAACGTTTAATATAAAGATTGTCAGCTGTAGCAGGAGATTGGAGTCATAAGGTATCAGCAGCAAGAAAAGATGATCTCTGAAAAATTTAGGATTTCAGCTCCTGTTTTCCAGGCATGGTGTGATTCCATTTCCCCCAAAGAAGAGACTCCCCCAGCCCCAAGATCAGACATTGGTAGAACAGGTGTGGTCATGGTTTGCTGAATGGCAGAGGTCACTGTGGTGCCACGTTAGCAGAACTTTTTTTTTTTTAAACAGAATTTATTTTATTTATTTGAAAGGCAGAGTTAGAGACGCAAATAAGGGTATGTGGCGCCTGGGCCATCTTCCACTGCTTTCCCAGGCACATTAGCAGGGAACTGGATTTGAAGTGGAGCAGCTGAGACTCAAACCAGTCCCCAGATAAGATGCTGGAACCACAGGCAGCAGCTTAACCCATCACACAACACTGGTCCCCAGCAGAACTTTTAAATCTGGCTTCTTCACCCTGCCAGAAAACTGTTCCCCAGGGTGCTGGAGAAAACTGTTTATGGAAAGGAATAACTTTCAAGGCAACATTGCAAAGGGAAGAATCAGGAGAAACTGCTACTCATTGGGTCCTGCAAGAGTCAAGTTCTGGGGCTGGCACTGTGGCATAGTGTAGCTGGTGAGGCCACCCTCTGCAGTGTCAGCATCCCATGTGGTTGATGGTTCGAGTCCCAGCTGCTCCTCTTCCCATCCAGCTCTCTGCTATGGCCTGGAAAAGCAGTGGAGGATGGCCCAACTGCTTGGGCCCCTGTACCCACGTGGGAGAACCAGAGGAAGCTCCTTGCTCCTGGCTTCAGATCAGCGCAGCTCCAGTGGCCGATTGGGGAGTGAACCAGCGGTTGGAGGACCTCTCTCTCTCTCTCTGCCTCTCCTTCTCTCTCTATAACTCTGATTTTCAAACAAATAAATAAATGCTTTAAAAAAAAAGAGTCAAGTGCCAAAGAAGCCCCACGTACTGCAGGAATCTCACACCAGAGAAACTGCATGTTCTGGAGAAGCTTCTGGCATTTGGAAAGCTATGTGCAATGTAGCAGCCTCACTGCAAACCCCAGGAGCTAGCAACTCCCCAGGAGATAGTGCCAGAAAGTGGTCTGCATTGTAGAAGCTAGGTGCTGGGAAAGCAGACCTCACTGCAAGAATCAGAACCTGGGGAAGACATTTGTGCTGCAAGGGCCAGGTCTGCAAAACCACCCAGGCACCAAGAGCCAGAGTGCAGAAGCCACCTGCTCTAGGAGAACCAGGCACTCTGAAAACTTCGAGGAAGACCCTGGAGACTGGAAGGATGATCCCTTTCTCTACAATGTCTAGTGCCCTCTACCGGCAAGGCTTAACAGTGTGCTCACTGACAAAAGGGAAAGGGCCCATTTACAAAAAAAAAAGTCATTTTTTTTTTAAATTTTTATTCATATAAGAGGACAAATTTCATGTACCCCATAGGTACAATTCTAAGAAGATGACCATACTTCCCTCCTTCTCTCTCTCCCTCCCTCAATCCTTGCTTCCTTTCTTCTTTTTCTTTAATTATTGCAAAAACATAATTTCAATCCACTCTGTAATCACAGGCTTAATGCAACTCCAACCATAATACTTAAGAATTAAAAAGTAGAAATATCACAGTTTCACAGGAGTATAAAAAAGGGCTAAAAATACAATCAAGGAAACGGCCAGCATTGTGGCATAGCGGGTAAAGCCTCCACCTGCAATGCAAACATCTATATGGGTGCCAGTTTGTGTTCTAGCTGCTCCACTCGTGATCCAGCTCCCTGCTAATGCATCTGGGAAAGAAGCAGACGATGGCTCAAGTATTTGGGCCCCTGCACTCAATGTGGGACACCTGGATGAAGCTCCTGGTTCCTGGCTTAGGCTTTGGCCTGGCACAGCCCCAGCTGTTATGGCCATTAGGGGAGTGAACCAGCAGATGTAAGATCTCCCCCCCCCCCCCCCGCCAACTCGGCCTTTCAAATAAATAAAATAAATATTTTTTAAAACCCCCACAATCAAATCACAAGATATCTATTTCTTTCCTATACTTTTTTTTTTGTATTTTATATTAATTACCACATAGCAGAGAAAACTTGGCGACTTTTATCATGTGGGGACTGGTTTATTTCACTAAGTATACAGAGTAGGCAAAAAGAGTGGATCTGGAGCTAGGAGGCAATAAATCAACAATCAGCATTCTCATCCATGCTCTTTCTACCCATTAGAGTGGCATAAATGCATGCCCCTTGCCTTGTGGACTTGGATACTCCGCTGGGCAAAGATACTCCCTCTGCTTCACTGGCTGACTTGAACTGTGACTTGTGTGGGCCAATGGCATCCGAGTGAAAGTGACATAGTGCCAGTTCTGAGCAGAGGTTTTAAATTGCATGTGTAGTTCAGTTTGGTCTCTTACATCTTTGCTCTCTGCCCTGAGACAGCTCATCTCAGACAGGGACCCTTCTTTCATCCAAGTCCCAGCACAAAGTGTAGAGCTGAGTAGAGCCACAGTCACACTGAGATCCCTAAGCAAGAAAAATGTACTGGTGGGTGTGTTCTGAAAGTCTGCTGACTCCAAATAAATATGGTGAAGGTCATGAGGTTGTTTACTGGTTTTACTTATTTACCTCCTGCAAGAGGATATAATGAAGAAACAAGGCCTGTGGTGGAATGAGAAGGCCATGCCAAGGTGGCCACTGGCAAGCGAGCGTCAGTTACTCAGGAATGGCTTTGAAACCCACCAACCCACCTGGCAATGGAGCCTGCCTGGCAACAGGCTGTGATTGGATGGCTTTGGAAACTGCCTGGCAACAGGCTATGATTGGATGGATTGGAAACTGCCTGGGAACAGGTTGTGACTGGATGGATTGGAAACTGCCTGGGAACAGGCAATGATTGGATGGATTTGAAACTGCCTGGTAACAGGCTGTGATTGGATGGCTTTGGAAACTGCCTGACAATAGGCTGTGATTGGTTGGGGCATAGACCGCCCCTTGACCAGATTGGCTGGTCTTGGCTATATAAGATGTTGTACCAAATGTAATAAACGAGTCTGCCGGCTGCTTGCCTCGAGCCTGCTTTCACCCGACTCCCGGGGTCTGTGTGTTGACTCCGCGCCTCTTGCCCCCACCACGCTGCTCCTCTCGGAAACGAATCCACTGCAACATTGTTGAGAAATCAACTGCAACATCGGCCCACCTTGGACTGAAGGGACTTCGTCGAGGTAGTGTCACCCTGACAGAAGTCTCAGGAGGCAGCCAGCCAGCGTTGCCCAGGTGCTTGCCTGGTGTAACTCCTTGAATGGAAGGCTGGAGTTGGAAAGACTTGTCAGCAGCTTCTGTAATGCCTGGAGCCTCTCCGCACTGCTGTAGATCTTCTCTCTTTTCAAGTGTTGATGACCTACTGTCAAGATTACTCTACTTGATTTTATTTGATCTTCATCAAATGACCTTAAATCATTCAGAATTTTGAGTTGTGGTTTGTCTTTGAATAACTTGCTGCTCTTAATGAGACTTGATTGACTTCTACACAAATTTCTGAGGAGGAAATCGTTCTCAGTTAACAAAGTTGTATACATTCTTCAACTGTCTCTATCCTCTGACAGTTTAACACATACTCAGTCACACTTACATAGATTATTTTTTATCATCAGTTTATTAGGAGAAAATAATTTTCTCAACCACTATCATAACAGCCATTATTACTGTGATCTCTTAGTACATTGCTATTATTATTATCATTATTAATTTATTTTACAGAGTTAGTGAGAGAGAGAGAGACAGACAGAGAGAAAGGTCTTCCTTCCATTGGTTCACCTCCACAATGGCTGACATGGCCAGAGATACACCGATCCGAAGCCAGGAGCCAGGTACTTCTTCCTGGTCTCTGACACTGGTGCAGGCGCCCAAGCACTTGGGCCATCCTCCACTGCCTTCCCGGCCCACATCAGAGAGCTGGACTGGAAGAGGAGCAAGTGAGACAAGAACCTGGCACCCATATGGCATGCCAGCATTGCAGGCAGAGGATTAATCAAGTGAGCCACAGTGCCGGCCCCTTATTATTATTCTTGATAATCTTAAAGCATCCCCATATATACACACAGTCTAAGATTATATATTTGACTTTATGCAGTTGAAAAGTCATGCTACAACTCAATATAGTCTTTTAAATTAAAATCAGAAATAAGAATTTACTTGTTATGATCATTAAATATTTAAATTAATGAGTCAGACATTAAAATATATATGAAATATGTTTCAGAAAAATTAAGTAGTTCTAACACTTTGAGTGTTAGGAATATTACATTCTATAGATCCTCAATAATATTGGCTGGGCTTTCAAACCTTGTTTCTGTAATAATGATCAGTCCTAGAACTAACTTAATGAAAGGCATCATGAGGAGACAGAAAAAAATCATATACTCTCGTCCAGTCTCTGCTACTGTACGTGTAATTCTTAATTTTCCTGCTTAAAACAGATGTAATAATACCTGCTTGATCAAACTCATGGGATTTTTTTAAAAACCAAATGAATGTTTTAGTGGAGACGACACATAAATAGTGAAGATATTTGTGTGTGAAGCTTTTAATACCATGAGATTATTGATTGATGGTATATTACTATCTTTGTAATTCCCATTGAACCCAAGGCATTTACAAGGGGATAAAACGGTGATCTCCAAAATATACCCCACTACAAGAGACACTTATATCTTATCTTAAAGATATAAGTAGGTAGAAATATAATTTCTCCTTTGAAGTCATCAACAACCAGTTTATAGTTTCAACTATCAGAATGTATGTTCCCTAACTCCCGTTTTTTTTGAAACGTGGTGATACAGCAATGTACTCCTTAACCAGGGAAGCTCCTTCACAGTTACACAGTATTATCAGCAAACAGAGAAGGAAAGGGTTGATGGGAGTGAGGCTGAGTGGCCGATACGGGTGGGGTGATCTAGATGCAGGATGATTGGTCTTCTCCCAATTTTCCTGGACTTAGTTTTTCAGTGGAGAACATTTAATCCCTCAGCTTCTCTGTGATCACACGGCCCGTTAGACTAACTTGCTATTAGAACATCAAATAGTATGTTATATGTACATCCTAAATTATCTATCTCCCTACAGCCTTTGGGTACCTTAATTTTTTAGTAACCCTAATGTATGTCTTGCACAAGGTTTGTGCTATGCTCAAATTTTAAAGAATATTAGAAAAAGGAATGAATGGATAGAAGGTAGAGCAAACTCATTGGAAGAGGTAGGATTTGTTAAAGTTTAAATGAATCATTGCACTTCTTAAATATTCGGGAACTATTGACAGGATACAGCCTAATATAAATTTTATATTAAAATTTCACAAAAATTAGTCCGTGTACTTGATACAAATACTTTTTTCAGGACTCCTATAAAATATGATTGATTTCTAATGTCTAAGTTCCTATGTTTATAAATGCCTTAAGAATAGATTTAGGGGCCACTGTTCTGGAGCAGCTGATTAAACCTTCACCATGCAAGCCAAAATCCCAAATGAGCTCTGGTTCAAGTTCTAGCTGCCCCACTTCTGATGCAGCTCCCTGCTGATGTGCCTGGAAAAGCAACAGGGGAAAAAGTACTTGAGACTCTGCCACCCATTTGGGAGACCTAGATGGAATTCCAGGCTCCTGGCTTTGGCCTGGACCAGCCCTGGGCTTTTTGGCCATTTAAGGAGTAAACCAGCAGATTGTAGATTTTCATTCTCGCTCTCTCTTTCACTTTCTCTCTTTCTCTTTCTCTCTCTTCCCCTATCTGTCTTAACTCAGCCTTTCAAATAAATAAGAAAATCTTTCCCCAAAAAAAGAGAATATATATAAAACAACTATGATACTTTGCTTCAAAAGATAATGTTCTTTGAAAAATGACTGTACTTTTAGACTGGAATGGGATGGGAATGAGATATTACGAATGGCAGAAGATATTCCCAGTGTATAAACTTAAAAGCACAGGAGTCTTTGTCTTGATAACCTGAATATTATAATTATTTTGTAAAGTAAAGTCAATAATTTGAATTGACACAATCTGATTATAATGATGACTGGCTTCCATCATTTAAAAAGTCATAAAGATGATGTGGAACTCAAAAATATTTCCTGGGATTTTTGAGCAGACTGTCTATATTAACTGTCTATAAATGGATCTTGAGCATGACAAAATAGTCCATATAATTGCTGAATGTGCTTAAAAGAAATATTAGGAGGAGTACCATGTCAACCAGGCTGTCCAGATTTTACTTTCAACAAGAATGTTTGTTAAAGTAAATCTTTCTTTGCCCATTACCTTGCCTTCTATATGATATAAAGTCTTTGCCTGCTAATCACAAATCTCAAGACCTGGGAAAATGGAACTCCCTGGAACAGGCTATATATTTTTTTATCACCATCTCGAATCAAACTGATGCCATTTTTCACAAGCGAACTAATAAAAGTCACATTCTGTATTGAAACATCCCTGTATTTTATGGACCTATCTGATATAGCCTTAATAAAGTTTTAAAACAATTCATAATAGATTTTGCAAGAAGCTCAGATCTGCCAGCACTCTCATTAACAGCCCAATTTTCAGCACTACTTTAGTCATGATTATCTGCACAGTGTTAGCAGGGCTGTTTAATATTAAAAGACGAGTAGCTTAAAGGGATGGGAAAGCTCAATTATTCACAAATCCAGTTAGATTGCTATTTAGAGTAATTTAACAAACAAAATTGCATTTTGTTCTTATTTTCAAAGTAGAGACTTGTATTTATTTCATCAATACACAGTGCATTGAAAATGCCAAAATTTCTAAGTGATCCTTCATGAGAAGAAATCGTTGTTTAAAATAAAAATATCCCTCAGCTCGTTAAAACATGATTGCTGTATAAATGACACCTTGCTCCCACAGTGTTTGCTCAGTTGACTGTATCTTAAGAAACAAAGAAGTCAGAGCCTCTGACCTACCTGATAATTTGCAGATTCTTCCACATGTGATTGTCTTTATTATGTAATTGTCTTTCTTTTTTTCTTATTGACTTCTCTATCTGGAAGGATATTTTTTGAGCCCTAAATCTATTTACAAAGAGATTTGCTTATCTAGACCTTCCTGCTGTAAATAAAAATCTTATGAAGTTGAAAAATGACATAATCATCAGGACGAATGAGATCATAACATACGTTGAGTTAAAAAACTGTAGTCTGCCAACCCTTGAGTGTATATGTGCATATATGTATTAGAAGTGACATTGGAACTTCCACTGAAAGTGGGGAAGTGAGTGTTTGGCCTGGCAGTTAAGCTACTGGGTAGCAAACCCAAGTCCCTTAACAGAGTTCCTGAGTTTGATACATGCCCGTGTGTTCTGTGACTTCAGCATTTCTGCTACTGCAGACCTTGGGAGGTGGTGGTGAGAGCTTGAGTCAAGCACTTGGTTTCCTACCACTGATGTGAGAGACTCGGATTGAGTTTCTGGTTCCTGGCTAGAGTAGGGGCTGGTTGTGGGCTTTTGGGGAATGAAACAGCAGATAGGAGTTCTCTCTCTATCTCTCTGCCTATCAAGTAAATAAAATATTTTTAAAAGGAAAATATCTAGGTTAACTTATAAAAAGTTATTAGCAGTATGACTTCTAAATCTGAAAGATAGGAAAGAGGGTGGTCAAAGGAAGAGAGATGTTTTATTTTCATTTATTCTTTGCATTTATGTTTAAAGATTTATTTATTTATTTGAAAGGCAGAGTTGCAGAGAGACAGAGAGTTCTTCCATCCAATGCTACACTCCCCAGATGACCACAATGGCCGAAGCTATGCCTATCCAAAGCCAGGAGCTAGGAGCTTCTTCCAGGTTTCCAACATGCATGCAGGGGCCCTAGGACTTCAACCATCTTCCACTGCTTTCCCAGGCCATAGCAGAGAGCTGGATCAGAAGTAGAGCAGCCAGGACTTGAATCCGTGCCCATATAGGATACCAGCACTGCAAGTGGTGGCTGTACCCTCTATGTCACAGTATCAGCCCCGATCTGCACAGTTTACATTTTTTTCATAGTGTGAGGCTATAACACTTTTGTAATAAAAACAAAATGTATTCAAAAGGACACCATTCAAGCTTTAAATTTTGTATTTCATACCTAGGAAAAGTATTCAAACAGAATATAAATATAAACTTGTTAGACTACTAGCACTCATAGTGGATTTTGAAAAAAAAACTAGAGACTTTATACACTTGCTACTAATCATCCTTCTCCATTGAACACATTAGTGGAACTTTTATTATTCAATATTCTTTTTTTAAGATTTTTTTTATTTGAAAGGCAGACTTAAAGAGAGGCAGAAGCAGAGGCAGAGGCAGAGAGAGAGAGAGAGAGAAGTCTTCCACCTGCTAGTTTACTCCCCAGATGGCCACAACGGCCGGAACTGCACAGATCCAAAGCCAGGAACCTTCCCTGGCTTCCCATGTGGGTACAGGGGCCCAGGACTTGGGCCATCTTCTATTGCTTTCCCAGGCCATAGCAGAGTGGGATCAGAAGTGGAGCAACTGGGACTCCAACTGGTGCTGATATTGGATGCCTGCACTGCAGATTTTGGCTTTACCCGCTAAGCCACAGCACTGGCCCCTCAATATTCATTTTTATTATATAACTTAGATATCTGATACCACTTTGGCATTAGATTTAACAATATTCTCAGTTTTTAGTGTGTCACTAAATTTTTTTAAAGACTTTTTGGGTCAACAATTAAGATTTGGCATTACAGGATAGAAATTAATAATAATGCATCCTCACTCATTTCAATAGTGCACAAATCATAGATGTCAAACTCCTGAGTTTATGTATTGCTTATCATTAATCCCAAATTTGTTTTCAGGGACTATTATATCAGAGATAGGTCAAAGTTACAAGCATATTCAAAATCATTTCTCCCTCTGTTTTCATTGGCTGTCCTCATTGTTCAATCTCTAGTGATTGCCTAACCTGCATAAGAAGAGGGGGACAAAAAGAGATAAATTAATGTCATGCCCTCAGAGTGCAATTCCGTAAATGGCAGATTTCCCTACCCTGCAATGAGAATCCAGACTCCGCGGAAGAACTACTTATTTTAATCATAGAAAACTCTTCTGCCTCACCAGGATAGGTAATAATTACAGGATCTGCTTTGCCTTTTGATGACATATCTGTTTGCTTTTTGGGATACTGCTCTGGGGCTGTTACTATAACTGTCCAGCACCAGCTTATATGATGTCTCTGTATTCCTAGCAGGAGCTAGACTTTTCAAATTGTGCTGTCTACATGGCCACTCCCACTTGTTACGCTAATGATATTCTCTATGACCAATATCTTTATTTTAATTTGGTTGCTCAGTTAATGCTAATTTTAGTTTACTATTTTCCAAATACTAAGGAAGTCAGAAATACTCCCTTTCAGGTTAATGAGGCATTAGGATGATTAGGAAATTTGTTCTCATATCTAAGCTGTTATTCTTTTTCTAAAGCTAGAGAATAATTTAGGGTCCTTTAGGAGGATTCATCTCCTGACTCATAATTTGGGACCACTTAATAGAGGAATAAATTTTCTCTTTTATACAAATGAGGTCGTTACCCAGAGTTTCTAGAAATTCCTTGATTTTCTTTTTTTTTTTTTTTTGACAGGCAGAGTGGACAGTGAGAGAGAGAGACAGAGAGAAAGGTCTTCCTTTACCGTTGGTTCACCCTCCAATGGCTGCTGCAGCCAGCGCGCTGCAGCCAGCGCACCGTGCTGATCTGAAGCCAGGAGCCAGGTGCTTCTCCTGGTCTCCCATGGGGTACAGGGCCCAAGCACTTGGGCCATCCTCCACTGCACTCCCTGGCCACAGCAGAGAGCTGGCCTGGAAGAGGAGCAACCGGGACAGAATCTGGCGCCCTGACTGGGACTAGAACCCGGGGTGCTGGCGCCACAGGCAGAGGTGCCGCGGACTGTCAGCTCGGAGACTTCACAGACCGAGGGAGAACAGGATGAAGGCGTCTAGGGAGACAAGGAATCGGCGAGGAAAATGACAGACAGACACCAGTGTAGTACTAATGCTGCTGCGTTTATTGTCTGTTAAGTCAGGGTTTTTATAGTAAAACTTCTAAAGCTTGAGGGAAAAACATCATTGATTAACAGAAGAGTAAAGGTTAACATGGTTAGAACAGTGCGGTAACAATGAGGGAATAGTGGTAACATTTTAACCGTATATAGGCCTCATTCACCCAGGTCACGTATGCCAGATGACAGAGGGATTCCATCGCGGGGGAGTCTGAATGTGGATTCCCTATGAGCTGTTCGACCCGAGTTTCCTCAGGGTCATTCTTGTTTTCTTTTAGCAATTCCCGTTGCTCCATAGCGTCCAAGAAGTCTCCCAGAGTCCGATTGCTAAGGCTTCTTCCAGGAAGGCTTTTACAGCTGGCGGTGCAAAGAGCGTGATGTTCTGAATTGCTTCTTCAGGAATGTTAAAGGAACTGTTTGTTATGATAATGGATTCCCGGTAATCCTGTTGTTGTTCCGTGTCCATGGGGGCATGAGCCCAGATCAAATACAGGCAACAAAGGTAGATTGCAATCATTCCTAACATTATGTACAAAGGACAAAGCAAACGCAGGAACCAACACAGGAAGGGCTTTCGGCTTCCACTATGTAGAGACAAGATCATTATTGACCTCTGTCTCCACAGGAGGTGCTTGAGGCCCCTCTCCGAAGAGATCTCACCTCAGCCCTTCAGCCCGTGGAGGTCTCTGGCGCAGCTGTTTTTGCTACGCAGATGTTACCACAGCTGTAGGCGTAGCACAGAGGATTACCCTATTGAGCTGCGGTGCCGGCCAGAATTCCTTGATTTAATATTAGTTTTTTTTTTTAAAAAAAAAAGAAGGCAATTTATTAAGATTGTTACTAAATATATATTTGACTTTGTAATATTTTGATGGTTAAATTTATAAATAAAATATTTTTGATTAATGGGAACTAAAGTTTGATTTAGGGAATGTGATCCTTATTTTTTTCCTCTGGCAATTAGAAATTATGAAATATAATCATAATAAAATGATTATGGGGATTCAATAGCATAAACCCTGTCTTTTTCAGATGAGGTTAATGAGATGATGGGTTAAACCTGTCTAGGCAGCCACCTGGAGGTTCTTGGCCTGTGTGAGAATTGAAATCTGCTCTGGATCTGGCTGAGATTTGGTGAACCGCTTGGCAGTTTCCTATTCTGTGCAGTATCAGCAGATGGAAATCTGAGTACCCTGGCTCGGTGGAACCTCAAGGACAGTTGTAATGATTCCAGGTCCACAAGGCCAAGTAACTAGTGGAGTCCCAGAGTAGGGACAATCATTACATTTATTGCCTAAACCAGGACATTTTGGAGAATAAAGCGAGGGGGGCAGGGCTTTGATAATTAAAATGTCATAAATACAAGTATTGAAACATAAAAAACCATTACATTCCATAAAATAAATGTGTTGTGATTTACCACACAATAAAAACATGAGTGCCGCAAGGACATCCATAACGCTCCAGCTAAGCCCTACGCCAAGACTTCTCAGCTGCCCATGACTGAGCCTGTCATTTTCCACATTATCCACAGATCCTGCCAACTGATGGCCTAAACAGCAAAAGGACTATTGGAGCCAATCTCCCCTACATTTTTATAGGACACGGTGACCTAATATGTGGCTTACATCTCTACTTTGTGGATTGTTGAGAGAGTTAAGTTGAATGAGATAATGTATAGAAAACTGTTATTCCCCTGCCACTCCACGTGTCCCAGCAATGCTCATTGCCTTCCATTTCTTTTTTCACATCTCACTGCACATTCTCACAAAATTTAAACACATTCTTTCCATCTTATCTTTACTATGGTTGGTGATTCACATGTTTCTGTGTCTTATTAGATGCAAAACGCATTGAGTACAGCTCCCTTATCACACATGTTTATCTTAAAACCCAGCACATCACTGGATCATAGAAAATAAATATGGAATAATTAAATGTTTCTGACCTACCCACCGAAGAATCTGCTTTCCTTTGAATCCTGCTTTTTAAAGGGGAAATAATGTTTAGCAGTTGAGGGCAATTCACTGGGCCTGATCAGCTTGACACAGTGACTTTTATAGGCATCGGACCTTCAGAGTAGCTGGGCTGCTTTCTCATCTATAGCTTGGTTTCCAGAATAGATTTAATCTCCACAAATGTGATTCATTGTGAAGAACAGTCCAGGTTTGAAAGCCACTAATATGTCCATAAAAAAGAATTCAGTTCTGGGCCGGCGCCGTGGCTCAATAGGCTAATCCTCTGCCTTGCAGCGCCGGCACACCGGGTTCTAGTCCTAGTCGGGGCGCCGGATTCTGTCCCAGTTGCTCCTCTTCCAGTCCAGCTCTCTGCTGTGGCCCGGGAGTGCAGTGGAGGATGGCCCAAGTGCTTGGGCCCTGCACCCCATGGGAGACCAGGAGAAGCACCTGACTCCTGTCATCAGATCAGCGTAGTGTGCCGGCCGCGGTGGCCATCGGAGGGCGAACCAACGGTAAAGGAAGACCTTTCTCTCTCTCTCTCTCTCTCTCTCACTGTCCACTCTGCCTGTCAAAAAATTAAATAAATAAATAAATAATCTGATGAAGAATTCCGTTCTGCCTATGCACACTGTATCTCTAGGACCCTCTGTGTGAACAAGTACATGAAAACCTCTGATTCATCTATGATGGGTTAACATGATGCAGGGGCATCAGGCCAGCTTCTCTGAGCCCAGTCTATCCATCCAACTCTGCCTGCACACTCCGACTAGACAGACACCTTTGATTTATTTTTTTAAGATTTATTTATTTATTTGAAAGTCAGAGTTACATAGAGAGAGGAGAAGCAGAGAGAGATAGAGAGAGAGAGAGAGAGAAAGAATCTTCCATCCACTGGTTTGCTCCCCGAGAGAGACAGAGAGAGAGAGAGAGAGAGAGAGAGAGAGAGAAAGAATCTTCCATCCACTGGTTTGCTCCCCATTGGCTGCAATGGCTTGAGCTGCACCAATCTGAAGCCAGATTCTTCTGGGTTTCCCACGCAGGTGCAGCGGCCCAAGGACTTGGGTCATCTTCTACTGCTTTCCCAGGCTACAGCAGAGAGCTAAATCGGAAGTGGAGCAGCCAGGATTCGAACTGTAACCCACATGGGATGCCGGCACTGCAGGCAGCTGTCCCAACAGATAGACTCCTTTTAACAAGTTGAAATGGCAATGCTATAATGAGTCTTTACTCTTCACAAAATCATTATCTATGCTGAATTTTATTTTGTTCCCAGTTTCTTTTTATTTTCCTCTTCATGAAAATAAACACTTTAAATACTTATTATTCATGTAAAATGTAAACTAGGAGATGTTGTCATTCACATTTCTGCTTATGAACAAAAAATAGGCCTCAGAAAGATTAAGATGTGCTCCATGTTCAGTAAGTTGTAGAACCATTTATTTTGCTGTTTTTTATTATTATTACAAATCTAATGCTCTTTTGAAATGCCACTTACTTCCATATAAATCATGTGCAAAAATGTAATTCATTGAAGGAAAAGTTTAGGTTTAAAATGTTAACTAATATCCCAAAATACCTTCCTTTTAAAAGTATAATAGAAGCATGATAAGAATTTTATAGGAGATAATTCCATGGTATTTGCTTTATATAATTATTATTTATTTTTATGTACATGACCTTGCTCCTGGGTTTATTGGATATTTTTTAAGGCATGTTCCAAACTGACTTCAAGTCAATTTAAAATTTCCTAGGCTGTTTGATTTGCTTCTAGGCCATGGCTGATGTTTGCAGACACTCTGAATCTGGAATCATTGAAAGGTTTTATTAATGAGTCCTTCCCAAGCTGTTCGTCAGTAAAAATAGCACAACGCATATGGATAATAGTCGGGTAGCAATGTATCCCGGAAGACATAGGAAACTTGGTGCCACCCACACCCATTTCTTAGGGGACTGAATTTGTTGTACATGTTTTCTCTTAATGGACTTGTGGGTAAAAGTTGGCTAGTAGAAGAATTAAAGAAACCGCTGGAAGTAGAACAGTGGTTCAGAGCGCACTAGTATTAATCATCGAGAGGCAGAGGGAGCAGTGCTTTGCACAGCTAGTTAAGGCTAAGCCACTGCTTGTGAATCTGGCAGCCCACACTGGAGTGCGGGTTTGAATTCTGGCTGCTCTGTTGCCAGTCCAGCCTGCTGCTCATGCACTCGAGAGTGCAGTGCATGAATGATGATCCAAGTGCTTGGGCCACTGCTGCCCCTGTGTGAGCCCCAGATGGTGCTCGCGGCTCCTGGCTTCAGCCTGACTCAACTTTGGCTATTGTGGCCATATGGGAAATGAGGCAGTGGATGGAAGATTCTCTCTCTCTCTCTCTCTCTCTCTCTCTCTCTCTCTCTCTCTTCCCCCTTTCTTTCTGTCACTTTGTCTTTCAAATAAGTAAATAAATCTGTCTTTGTGGGTGATCCCACGAGAGTGCCTGCCAAGCCCATGCAGCTAGCCTGACTGGTGGCAGGCAGCTCGGAACCCTAAGCACATCTCCCACAGCCCTGCCTTCTGCCAATCAGGTAAACTGCTCCCAGGTGTGGCTCAGGCCCACCTGGAAAGCTACCATAGCCTAAGTGACCTTCAAGCTGATTGGAGAAGCGTAGTGGCACCAATATCGGCTCTATCCTGTAGAATTAGTGTTGCCCTGAATTAGCGATGCTCATTCTGCCTGCCCTTTGCCCCCTCTGCCTGCCATTTGAAAGGTGTGGTTGCTCAGGAATAAAGCGGATGTGTTTTCTGAGACTTGTCCCTAGTGCTTCCTGCCAAAGAGCGAAGAGAAGGGCGTCATCGCCCCTCCCATGCTAACAGCACATGGGCCTCGCGGGATGATCCCACATATCTTTTTAAAAAGACAAGCAGAAATTACAAAACATTGCAATTTTGATTTTTTTAACCTTGCCTATTCCTTAGATATTTTGACTTTTTCTTGGGAGGAATATTACCTTCTTTCCTTAGCCTTGTTATTGTCTTTTATTTATAATTTTTTTCATTTCTTCTGTAAAATATTGCTAACACCACTGATCAGAGTAAACAGTGTTAAACTTCTCTTTTACTTGTAATATGTTCTTTACTATTACAGAAGATTATATTTTTAATAGAATACTTAGAAAAGGTATTTTTGGAAAAAATAATATGATGAGTTCTCCTCTCAGACTTTTTTATTCTCTCCAGAGTTATTTTAGCAATGAGTAAACTAAATTTTAAAAATTAAATAAGAACTAAGCCAAACTAATAAATTGAAATTTAAAAAATCTTTTCTGTGTTGCAAAAGGAAACAGAACCCTGAGTTGTAAGTGGGCGCAGGTGGAGTTGGCTACAGTGGCAGAGCTTTAGAACTGCAGGTCTGGAAAGAGGCAAGGCACCAGGAGACGGACTCAGGCTGAAATGACAGCTCAGGTGGTGGACCTGTCAGTTGCTTAGGGCTGCGTAACAGAGTACCACAAACTATGTGGTGTAAAGAAGACCAACTGGTTGTTACTTAGTTCTGGCATCTGCAAGTCAGAGATCAAAGAGCCAGCAGGGCTGTTCTAGCTCTGAGGGTGCTAGGAGAGGGTCTGTTCCATGCTTCTCCCCTACTTGGCTGGTGATTTACAGGGGTCATCAGCATCTAGAAGCTGCTCTCTCCCCTCTTCTTCACATGGTGTGCTCCCTGTGTGAGTTTCTCTTCCTGTGATGACCTTTTTTTATTAGGACAATAGTCATATTGAATGAAGGGCTCAGCTGACTCCAGTGTGACCTTGTCTTAAGTAATAACATCTGCATTGAACCTATTTCAAAAGAAGGCCACATTCTGAGGTGCTGGAGTTTAGGACTTCGGTGTATGAATTGAGAAGAAATTCAATTCAACCCCTAGTATCTGGGTGTCAGGGCCAGACACTGCAGGGAACCAGGGACCTGGACAAAATTTCCCTTGCTTTGAACGACACCTTACTGAAATTTCACTTTCTGATTTGCATCCCTCAGATAGGGTGAAGGAGTCATAATGGGGCCAAAGCTCCTGCTTGTTCAAAGGTGTCTGTGTTAGCCCCATTTCCAGGAGAGGTGTCCCCTAACGCAGTACTTCTGGAGAGTCCAGATGCAACAGGAGAGAAGGGGAGAAATCAGTTCAGAGTGAAAGTAGAAAAGAGAAAAACTTTTTTTTTGGACAACCAAAGTTGCCTACTAAATCTGTGAAGCACATAGAAAAAAATGACTGCTGAAAAATGAGATGCAAAATTCACAGTTAAAAGATGAGTGCCACCAAAAAGTAAAAATTATACTAGTCATAAGTAACTTTTAAATACAGGTGGTCCCTGACTCATAATGCTTCAACTTATGATTTTTCAAATGCAGGATGATACAAAAATGATATGCATTCAGTCAAAACAGCACTTTGATTTTTGAATTGTGATCTTTTCCTGGGCTAGCTATATGCCATATAATACTTTCTGGTGATGACTGGCTGTGATAGGCAGCTTCAACTCCCAATCAAGCGCATGGGATAGTCTACACTTTCTTATTTTAAAAAGGCTTTTTTGTGACAGGATTTGGTCCAACTGTAGGCTAATTTAAGTGTGCTGAGCACATTTAAGGTAGGCTGGGCCCAGCAATAATGTTCAGTAGGTTAGCATTATTATTAAATGTGTTTTCATCTTACAATGTTTCCAGCTTATGATGGGTTTATCAGGATATAACCTATTGTAAGTCGAGTAGCAAATGGAAGTAGTTCAAGATATTCAAATTGGCAAGAAGAATACTAAAATAAAATAGTGAAATGAAAACTGGCAGATGTGCACCCAAAATAAGGGAGCATAAAATTAAACAAGTAGAAATTGTGGATGTTGATATAGCTTAAGAAAGAATTAGTGAATGTTGAATTTTTCCTTGAGCATATAATCAAATGATGTAAAAAGATTAAAAATATGACAGAATGGCTAGAAACATAGATGTTAATTTGGAAATGTTTCAATGTGTGTATATTAGGAGTCCCAGAAATAGAGGAGAAGAGGCAAAGACACAATATTTGAAGAGAGAACACCTAAAATGTGTTTCTTCAGATTTAGAGAAAGATACATTTCAAATTAGAAGTGACCACTAACTGTTGTAGAGATAATTATTAAATTCTTATCTCCCATAGTGAAACTTCAGATGAGAATAAAAAGAAAATTCTGAAAGCAAGATAGAAAAGACAGAGAACCTAAAATGGAAGAAGATTTGTAATATCAGAACATATTTTAAAAAAAACCTGCAGTGGGCCAGCATTGTGGCGCGGTGGGTTAAGCTGTCGCCTGCAATGCTGGCATCTCGTGTGAGCACCTGGGTTGAGTCCCAGCTGCTCCACTTCCAATATAGGCCCTGGCTAATGCATCTGGGAAATGCAGCGGATGATGGTTCGAGTCCTTGGGCCCCTGTCACCCACATAGGAGACTTGGGTGGGGTTCCAGGCTCCTGGCTTTCGATAACCTAGCCCAATCCCATTGTGGTCATTTGGAGAATGAACCAACAGATGGACGATCTCATTCTGTCGGTCTCTTCCTCCTCTGTCTGTAACTCTGACTTTCAAATGCATAAAATAAAATAAAATAAATTGGATTCAGTTCTGTCTTTACAACAGTGAAGAATCCTCATTGTTTCTGGGTTCCATACCAGAGGTTCACAAAAAGCAAACTCTGAATTCCCTCCAGGGACAAGGGTTAAAATCTCATCCAGGAATTAAAGTATGTATTCATTTAATGTACATCCTGCTCACAGAAACAGAAGGTGATTTTTTTAAGACTGGAGCTTGAAAATTTCATTAAGGAAATTTAAACTTTGAGAAAATGGTAAATCAAATTAATAAATTATTTACAAGCTTGGATAGGTCATTTCATCTTTAGCAAGAAACCAACAAGAGAATACTTTATCACATGAATACTATTTCAGTTTTCTATCATTATTTATCTACTATGCAAATAATTTTTTCGCTTTAGTTCCCTTTTCCCTGCATTGTACTGTGTTGTGAGAAATGACTCATTTCTGATTGGCCTGTGTAGTAGGGCATCAGTTTTCTTGGGTATTAATTATTGTTTAGAGATATTGTATTCTGCAAGCTTAATGAACTTATCTTAATAACAAGGATTCTCTGTATTCCTTTTGTACTGTATACACCTTCATTGCCATCCCATATTGTATTAAGACTGCTGCACAACCCAGTGAGGGGGCATTCATTTAGCTGCTAACAAGAAGCAGCTGTTTTCCATAGGAGATCAATCATTATTTTCTGTATTTCTTATTCAATAACCTTATGTTCAACATGTGTCGTGTCCTGCTGAGGGAATGTTCCAGGAGCCTGTCATGTAACAGAGCTGGACACAGCTTGAGTTTTGAAGCCGCAGACCTTCAACTGAAAAAAAGGAGTCCAGTGTTTTCCTCTGTAATGATTCTGCGAGTATGATAATAATTGGCTTTACAGAGACAAGTAGAGGGTAGATGGGAAATTCCACTTGTTGGATGGAAATATTTGTGTGTTAAGTGGGAATAGGGCAGACCCCAGGAGAATATTTAAGTTTACTCTGTCACTTCTGGCTCTTTTGTTGCTGCTGCTTCTGTTCTCCTCAGGAAAATACATTCAACCTCAGCAACTTCTCATAGAGCCCCAGTGATCCCCACCTTATCAAAAGCAGAAAATGGGAAGGATATGATATTGCTGATTTAATTCCTCATATCACTGGAGGTAAACTCTCCCAGAGAATTTCATTTGATTTTTATCAGTTTGTCTTTGGCTAAAGGGATTTAAGACATTCTGAAATAGGACAGAGAGAGAGACAGAGAGACAGAGACAGAGAATAAATATGAATGAATTTGTCAAGATCCTCCTGAGACTACTTAATGATAATGAAAATGATAGAAACAATTGTATAAGCTAACATTTATTAACTTCTAGCTATGTATTAGCTCTGTTATTGATTATTTTAATCCTCAAAACCAACTATTACTGAGCTGCATTTTTACAGATGATAAAAGTTTAATGAGCTCAAATCATCAGCAACAGCAACATCACCTGTCTGTTAGAAATGCAAATTCTCAGATCTCATCCCAACACAAAGAACCTAAGGATCTTGGTGCTGTGGCCCAGCATTCTGTTTTAACAAACCCTCCAGGTCAATTGTATGCCATGCAGTTAGAAAACCACTGTCCTTAGCTGTGCAACCTCTCGCAAGGAAGGGGGCTGAATCACATTTGTTTCTGTGCTTTGGAATTTAAAAATGTGTCTAACATTTGAGAGGTGTTCAATAAATGCACTCTACATAGTCATGGGTGACTCAATGTGAACCATCCCCATGTTGCTATACTGAGCATTCCCAGGCCCATGCTAACCATGGGCATAATTTATAGTTATTAAAGTTGCTGAGTCTGGTCGACTGGCAAGAGGACTACAGGAACTATCACCAGACCAGGGATCTGGTTCTCTCTGCCTTTTTTCTTTTACTATTTATTTTTATTTGATAGAGTTACGGAAAGAGAAAAGGGAAAGAGAAATCTTCCATTGGCAAGTTTACTCTCCAAGGGATTGTAATGAATCCAGGAGTCAGGCCTTCCACAAGAGTTCAGGGGTCCAAGGACTTGGGCCATCTTCCACTGTTTTCCCAAGCTCATTAGCAGGGAGTTGGATTGGAAGTAGAGCAGCTCGGAATGTAACCAGTACCCTTATGGGATGCCCGTGTTGCAGGTGGAGGCTTTTTTACCCACTAGGCTGCAACACCAGCCCCTTCTGACATTTACCTGCCAAGAGCTGGAGAAAGAGTATTTAAACTCTCAGATCCTCTGTTTCTTTACCTGCAAAATGGAAGAAATATCCAACCTAACAAGAATCAAAAAACATAATCTACAGGTTATTCTACTGCAACATGAGTTTCTAAAAAAACCTCCCAGCTCTATAAATAGTGCATTAAAAAAAAAAGAGGGGGCCAGCACTGTGGCGTAGTGGGTAAAGCCTCCGCCCTTGGTGCTGGCTTCCCAAATCCCAGCTTCTTCACTTCCGATCCAGCTCTCTGCTGTGGCCTGGGAGAAAAGTAGAAGATGGCCCGAGTCCTTAGCCCCTGCACCCACGTGGGAGACCTGGAAAAAGCTCCTGGCTCCTGGCTTCAGATCAGCACAGCTCCGGCCGTTGCAGCCATCTAGGGAGTGAACCAGCAGATGGAAGACCTCTCTCTCTCTCTGTCTCTCTCTCTCTCTCTCTGTCTCTCTCTCTGTCTCTCTCTCTCCCACCCCACCCCCAGCCTCTGCCTCTCTGTAACTCTGCCTTTCAAATAAATAAATAAATACATAAATCTCTTTTAAAAAAATAAGAGCACAATGCTAAAAGCAAATGTACCTTTACTAGTAAGGCTGTATCTAAAACAAGTATATAAAAATACCACCACAATCTAAGACAAATGAAATCCCCAACTAAGAAGTTTGGCATTATAGGACTTTGTCTTAAAGTTGAGGTGGGGTGGGGAATGAGGGGTGGGGAAAGATCAACTTGATAAAAGGGGAATAAGGAAAGATAGAAGCTTTTGGGTTTTGAAGACAGGTCAAAGTACACAAGTTTCAAGGATGTTTGAGAATTTGGACAAGTTAAAAAATTTGGAATGAAAGAGGAATTTTACATAGTTCTGAACACCTGCTATGTTTAGTTGTACATAGAGTTCCTAGTATGTTGAGGGGCAAAGCAGTAAAAGCTGGAAAAAAATTCAAATTAGAACCAATACATCAAACTAACCTAATTCTCTCTGCCAATATTTTTTCTGCTAATTCTAATTCCAGGAACACTTGTAATAAAATAGGCTGTATATGAAAGTGTTGCAAAGCATGATGCAAAAGTAAGCTTATTTTATCCACACTGTTTTATCCTGGTTTATGAAGAAAAGACAATATAACCAAAATCATTAGTGTAATCATGTTCTCTATGAATTTTTCATTAAATCTTCAACAGTATGCAAATGGTAGTGTGCTGAGTGACTTAAGGGATATTAGTCAAATGAACTCTTTGTGGTCTTGGAATTCTATTCTGAGTGATTGAGTTGTATCTTTGGATAAAGCAATCAGTTAATATCCTTCCAATTATAAAAACCCTACTGTGATACCAAGACAACTAGGTATCTTCAGGAATTAGTCTTTTAGAAAAACCAAGACTTCTAGAAATATGTTTATGCACACGGTTGTTTTAATTTGGAAACCTTTCTAACTTAAGTTTATGGGAGATGGACTAGTAATTGCAATAGTAATGCATTTCTTGTTGCCATAGCCCTGGGAGTCTGGAAGGTATGAATATGAAAGGGCTTCTCTCCTAGTCCTTCATCTGGTCTGCTCTCTCCACCTCCTTCCCTAGATTTGGAGTCTGCTTACCTCATGGTGGTTGCCATGCTGCAAATTTTGAAAGGTTAAACAACTCCAAGGAAATTTTACTGACTACAGAGTGTGGAGAGAATTTAGGAATATATACTAAAAGAGGAATAACCGCTGGACAGCAGGGGAGTAGATGAGCATGTTGGTGGTTCTCATGAGTAAAGGATTGTGTTCCATGCCTGCAGAACACCCAGGGATGTGACAGCGTCACAAGGATGTGGCCTCCATCTACGAAGGCTCCCAGCCTTGGCCAAAAGGCCATCCCATTCCCACGCTTGCCAAACATGCTGCTCTGCGGAGGGAGCTTGGGAGTTCTGGGCAAAGAGCATGTGCCCTTTCTTAGGGCTGGTCCCATTCTGAAGACAAGGTGCCAGTTTCCCAACGAACCAAGTGGGATTTCCTGTCAGATGGAAATCAGCACAGATGGCATTTAGTTCAGCAGAAAAAGGAACCTGGCATTTGTACCTCGTGTGGTGTGGAATACATCGTTTATCTAACACAAACATGAGACACTCCCTGCTGGCTTCTTAAGTAGTGTCTGTCTGTATTTCATTGAACTTTGCCTGTTTTAGAACTTTAGTTAAATTATATTTATCCTTCTGAGACAATATCACATGGTGCTCCTCTATTGAGGAGTACTGCATTTCCTTTCCATAGCTTTTCCACATCCTTGTTCCTATTGTCACTTAGTACTATAGGTAAACAGCCACATCCCTGACTTCTTATCTGCTGCTCTTATTTAGCCATGGAGTTAATTTGGGGCAATAAAGTTCATTAGAAATATAAGTCACACATTGGAATATTTTGTAATTTTGAAAATGTATTTACAACATGAGAAAATGTTTATGATCTGCCAATCAGTGGGAAAAAACACAATATATATTTACGAGGTAATATATGAATTCTCTACTAAAAATAAAGTAAAGCAGATTTAATTTGAGCCCCCTAGCAGTAATGAGATGGACTTGCCACAACTCTAATTACTTGCTGGTGAGCTTGTGCTCAGTTGAAATATATAATATGAGTTGCGTGAAATGGAGACTTGCATGCTTTTTTTTTCTGAAAGAGAGAGAGAGCTTTCTGAAAAGATGCCTTTAAAGGAAGAGACAAGAGAATGGGAGGATGACTAGGGTTCATGCACTACCTACACAGTTGTATGTATAGAGACATAAGCAGAAATAGGTGTAGACTGAGATATAGAGTCTGGGAAAGAAATTCATAAAGATAGGGCCGGCACTGTGGCACAGTGGGTTAAATCCCTGACCTGAAGCGCTAGCATCCCATATGGGCTCTGGTTCATGATTCAGCTGCTCCTCTTCCAATCCAGCTCTCTGCTATGGCCTGGGAGAGCAGTAGAAGATGGCCCAAGTCCTTGGGCCCTGCACCCACATGGGAGACCTGGAAGAAGCTCCTGGCTCCTGGCTTCTGGCTCTGGCTATTGCGGCCATCTGGGGAGTGAACCATCGCATGGAAGGTCTCTCTCTCTCTGTCTCTGCCTCTCTCTGTTGCTCTCTTTCAAATAAATAAAATAAATCTTTTAAAAAGAAATTCATAAAGATAGAAATATAGACACAGATCATATATGTGAAAACTATAAATAAATAAACCAAGTAATAACATAGATGGTCCCCATAGTGACTTCATGGTATATTTAATTTCTTTAAAAGAATTACTTTCAGTAGTGTCCACTTGTCAATATAGTGCCAGTTCTATAATTATATCAATAATATAAAACGCTCCTGCACAAAGTGAGCTTGGCAAAGCACAGAGTAAGGAACTGTTTGTTTAGATTGAGAAGATTGTGTGAGCTCTGTATTTTAAAATTCCAGTTTCTAGCTAGCTATCTACAGAGGAAGAGAGTACTGTGCCACTTTTAATGGGTGTTAATGTTGATGTTAAGAGCATAGTGTTAAATGATGTCCAGTTTCTTATGTACTGTACTAGGTTATCCATACTTTTTTTTTTTTTTTTGTAAAAGTTGTATGTCCCTTGGGCTGCTTAAGGGTACCAGATGAGTAATGTCCTCCAGACAATACTTTCTCATGAGTAATTTCTTTATATTTCACCTTGGAATCCACCCTGGTATCCCCATCTTCTCTGCTTCTCTATTCTGTCATTGAGGTCATTGATTAACATATTTACAAAGAACAGATTTTAGAATGAGTAAGAATTACTAACAGCATCAGAAAGAGAATCTTGGTGAGCTAGATCCCCCCCACCAAGAATTCCTCAGATATATATATATATATATTCCTTAATATATATATAATATATATTCCTTAATATACATATTATATATATATATTACCTTTCATTTTATGGGGAGGAAGGGATATGGGAGGTGGAAAGTAAGTTAACCCTTTCTGCTGCTGATTAGTGTTTCACACCATGAGTACATGACAAGATACATTATCACTACTCTAGGGAGGTTTTCAGCATTTTTAATAAAGTATTCTAAGAGGTTTGGGCAAAATGCTAATAAGCCAGCTAAACTATATTCACTGCACTTAAGACTCATTTGCTTTTTCCTTTCTATGTTTAGAAATTTTTAAGTATCATTTGGTAGGTTGCTCCTTTCCTTCCCCATAGTAATTGGAAAAGAAAAATATGTTTAAGATCTTGAACTTTGTGAGTTTAGTGTGAAAACATAAATAGTGGCTTTTTGGTATTCAAGTTATTCTTGATTGAAAGAAAGCTTTCAAAAATTGATAATAGAGAGATTCAGCATATTGCTTTTGAGATGACATTTTGAAAATGTGAGATTTAAATTGGAGAGATGTACATGAAATTACTGTGAAAATATTCATGAGAATATTAGACATACATTTTGATGTAAGAATATTTCAAAGTAATCTAATGTATTTTTCGCAGCTCAAAATACAGTTCTGAGTAATTAAATTTATAAAACTCTATTAGATTTTTTAATAAAGAAAGAAAATGGCACCAAAATTTGAAACTCACTCTCAAATAATGTATCTTTAAAGTAAATCTTATGGGACCAGCATTGTGGCATAATAGGTAAAGCCACTGCCTGCAGCACTGGCATCCCATATAGGCACAGGTTCTAGTCCCAGCTGCCCCACTTTCAGTGGGGCTCCCTGCTAATGGCCTGGGAAAAGCAGTGGAAGGTGGCTCAAGTGCTTGAGCTCCTGCCATCCACATGGAGACCCGGATGAAGCTCCTAGTTTTGGCTTTGCCTAGCCCAGCTATTGTGGTCACTTAGGGAGTGACCAGGAAATGGAAGGTCTCTCTATCTAGGGCTCTCTCTCTCTCTCTCTCTGTCACTCTACCTTTCAAGTAAAGAAATAGGCAAACAAACTTTTTTTTTTTTAAATGTTTAGCTAAAAGTGCATACTTTTCTTAATTTCAAAAGCTCTGCCTGTTAAAAACAGTCCTTTCTAGATGTGGTTCTATGGTTTCCTTGATTAAGAAATCTGCTACTTCTTGGGTGTGGTTTATCTTCTTAGCTTTCTTTCATTGTATTTTAACTTTTATTTTATTAATATAAAAAGGACAGATTTCCTGTATTTCATAGATACAATTCTAAGAAGATAACTCTACCTCCCTCCTTCAATCCCCCTCCTCCATTTCTTTTTTGTCCTTTAATTTTTACAACAACAGAATTTCCATTTACTTTATAATCACAGGCTTAATGTACCACCAACCATAATGTTCAACAAGTAAAAACAGAGAGACCACTATTCCACAAGAATATAAACAAGGGCTATAAACAATAATCAAATTAGAAGATGTCAATATCATTCTTAGATATTTTTTGGCATTCTATATTAATTACCACATAGCAGAAAAAACATAAGGTATTTGTCTTTTGGGGACTGGCTTATTCATTATTGCATTATGGTCTTACTATGGTCTCCAGTTGCATCCATTTTGTTGCAAAAGACAGAATTTTATTTTCTTTATTATGGCTGAGTAGTATTTCATTGTGTATATATACCACATTTTCTTTATCTAGTCATCAGTTGATGGAAATCTGTATTTTTTTAAAGATTTATTTGTTTATTTGAAAGGCAGAGTTACACAGAGAGACAGAGAGAGGAGAGGCAGATAGAGAGAGAGAGAGAGAGAGAGAGAGAGTCTTCCATCCGCTGGTTCACTTCCCAGTTGGCCGCAATGGCCGGAGCTGTGCAAATCCAGAGCCAGGAGCTTCTTCCGGGTCTCCTATGCGGGTGCAGAGGCCCAAGGACTTGGGCAATCTTATGCTGCTTTCCCAGGCCATAGCAGAGAACTAGATCGGAAGTGGAGCAGCCTGGTCTCAAATTGGTGTCCATATAGGATGCCGGCACTTCCGGATAGGGCGTTAACCCACTGTGCCACAGCACAGGCCTCTGGACATCTGTAATGATATCTTAACTATTGTGAATTGAGCTGCTATAAACATGGGGGTGCAAACAACTCTTTCATATGCTGATTTCATTTCCTTCCGGTAAATTCCCAGGAGTGGGATGGCTGGATCATATGGTAGAGACTAGGTCATATGGTGGAGACTCTGTATGCCTGAATGCAGGCTCTTACCTTAATAACTTTCCCACTTATTTTTAAAATATAAATAACTTGGCTTGTATTCAGTAAAATCCAGTGTCTACTCTACTTTTCCCTCTCTGTATAATATACATTTTTGCTTACACTTCCTGAAACCCTCAGAGAGGGAATTTCATAATTTCCCTCAATAGACTCCTTAAAATTAATAATAAAATGTTGTTTCATAGCAGTTTGCTCCATGTTAATAACTGCATGTTCCCAGATATATGGAACCCAAATGTTGTTTTTACTATATATTTTAATTTTTTCTTTTGAGTTATTGTGTTTTAATATGGATTTGAAGTTTGAGTTTCAAATAAACTGTCAGGGATGAGTTCTCAGGAAGCAGACCCTAAGAGAGAGATTGATGAGCAAGTGTTTTATTGAAGATGCCCTTAAGATCAGCAATGGTAGACAGGAAGGGAGGGAAACAGAAACTCCATCTCATCTCCTGGGCAGCTCTGAAGCTCAGATGGTCTTCAGAATTGTCCACACTTTAGAGCTTAGACTCCACATGAAACAGTCATTGGAGTTGCACCCTCCCAGGAAGGGGACATGCTATTGGATAAAGAGTGCATGTTTAAAAGGAACAGTTCTGCAGGAGGGGTGATGGCAGAAGACCCTAGCCCAGCAGCATTCCTGGCCCCTGAACTATAAACCCTTCATTAATATATGAATTTTATTTGTAATTGACAATATAATGATTATACATATTTGTTGGGTACAGTGTGATATTTCAATGCATGTCTACAGAATGTAATGATGATCAGATTAATTAGCATAGCCATCACCTCAAATGTTGATCATTTCTTTGTGTGGGGAATCTTCAGAATTCTCTCTGTTGGCTCTTTTGGGATATACAGTTAAATTGAGTTCAGTTACCCTCCTGTGTTGTGGCTCATTAGAGGTTATAAGCCCTTCATTCTTGAAGGAGGCTCTGGGTGGCAGATCCAGTGGCATCCTCTGGCCTAGTCTAATGCAAGTAGAGTTGGCCACATTGACTGAGTCTAAATCCAGCCGCTAGAGCGGAGGCACACTCACAGCTCTGGCACACAGAATTATGGAGCAGATGCTACTTTCTTCGTGTACCTCTTTGCTTCCCTGACATTTCCATTTTCTTTGCATATTTAGAAGACTAGCCAGTGATGTGCCTTTGTTTTCTGGCATTTTGTATATTACAAATCAACATGAAAATTGCAGAGAGATGTAACTGACAGTGGATTTCTTATATTACTCTCTATGTGTATGTATGAAACTATTATGGAGGATCTCAATATAGTTTCTCTGGTGACCTTTTTTCATTTGAATGGACACTTTTAATTAGAGCCTGCAAAATTTCTAAATGTGCCATATGGTTTGCATAAAAGATTTAGAATAGAAGGAAGGATAATTATTGTCTGTGGAATAGCTAAAAAAATGTTCCTCCAGCCAACTATCAAATGTGATTCATATGTAAAAGAAAAACTGAAGCAACAGTAATCAGTTCTGAATTACATGTAATTCTTTCTGGACTTTTTATTTTTCTATAGAATTTGTGTGTAAAACCTTAATGAAAACATTAAAGAATCAACCCTCCCAGCCCCCACCCCCATGCAAAAGAAACTTACATGTTGTTATAGTGATCAGATGTGATTCACCCTATCATATGTTTGTAGCAGTTACTTGGGAATGCATTAAAATTTGAACTAAAATCATTCATTCTCTGATTACATCAACATTTGGAAAAATCTTTCTGTTCGGGGAATATTGACACTTTTTTCCGAAGTTCAAATTTTGACATGTGAACAGTAGACCTTGCTTTTAGCCCTTCTTAAGCTACTGAGGGAGGTTTTTAAAAAATATCCTAGCAAAGACATAGTCGTAGCTTTGTTATTGTACTTAGTACCTGTAATATGAGTATATTCACTGTTTGATGAGGGGAGATTAGTATCCAGGTACCATTCATTGGTTATTTCAGATCTCCAATTTTGGACACACATTGCATGTCATTTAAAACATATTGAAGTGATTCATCCTTTTGGTAATATGTATAAATAAAATGAGAAAGTGTAATTCTTTCTTAAGTAATCTTTTCTACCTTACTGTTACCTAGGCTTAGTCACTGGTATGAGTTTTTTGTGCATCCTTAGTGATCTCTTTCTAAGCACTTATAAAATTCAAATGTGTATGCATATATAAAATAAATCTATAAATTCAAAAACATTTAAATATATATGCATAATGCTAATTAGGGAGAGATACCTAACTTAGAGAGATACCTTCCCCTCCCTCAATGTAACATTAATAATAGACATGTTTTTGTTCTGACACATTTAAATAGAACTTACATTTAAAAATGTTGCATTATATTCCATAGGGTGAATTTATCATTTTTACATGGCCATGCTAAAGCATGTAAATAAGTGCTCTTTGAAGATATATTTATTTATTAGTTAATTTGTTTTATTAAATAGGTGGGTAATGTAGTATTTTATTTATTCCATCTGAGATCAGTGATATCTTTCCTCTCCATGTGTATTTGATGCTTTAATTGTGCAAGCATTTCAAGATTGCATACTTACTTAAATATGTTAAGAATAGAATGTTAATTATAAAATAAATATTCTATTACATTTTTGAAAATGCTTTTATATAATTCTCCTCCATATGTCCACTTACCAAGTGGCAGCCTCTTCTGTGCTTTTTCCTCTCCTGAGAATGTAGGCTCCTGTACAACAGTATATAATGCATAACAGCAAATGCCAGGTACTTCATAAATAAGTGCAATCCTAGAAATTAAAGTTTGCCTCTAAATACAGTTTCTATTTGGGTTAAACTTCCCATTTTTGAAACATGCATTATAAAAACCTGACCTACTGCAGCACATTCTTCCAATTTCTAATCAATGTCCATTCAACCAGAGCAATAACTGCTTCATAAGCTAAATTAGAGTGCCTTCTTATAGCTGATAATTTTTGGTACAGCCTCTTGAGCATCAAGTGAGAATTTCAAGAGAATCCGTCCCTAGACAAATTCAGCGTTATCTGCCTGAATCCAGACAGCTTTTGCTTCCCTTTGAATGTTACTAGCCTGTACTTTTCCATCTCTTTCATTTGTGCTTCCTTTGTGAATCCACAAAATCAGGTTCAGAACAGTAGTGGAAGAAAGAACATAGGGGCTAGGTACATGTTTTCTTTACTGAAGCACTTCAGCCCCTACAAATTTCTTTTCCTTGTTCAATTCTCACTGAGAACCTCATCTATGTCCTGTTTTCCCACAGTCAGAAACTCTTAAATGATAAATCCAGAAATGTATTTTCCTTACACTGTGACATCAGGTGTTAACAGCATTTTCTCCTTTGAGTCAGATCCACTGTCCAAAATGTAAGACTGAAATCGAGGTCCGTTCTGTAACATTTGTTGGAGTATTTCCAACATTAGCCAAGTATATTCCTGGCAGTACTGATTATTTTGGTTTGGAGGTTTGTGGTCTCTTTTATGTTAAGTGAATTATCTTATTTCCAAGTGAGTGCTTTTGTTTGTATTTATACATATTGCCATTCGTTTTGAGATAAAACATCTCTCTTCAGTAATCACTGTATCAAACATACTAAGTGCTAGGGGTCATTTGCCTTTAGATCATATAAAAATGATTGTACACAGCATAGTATGAAGGAAAAAAGAATGTGAGATTTATCGTCAGAAAACCGTGATTTTGAATCTTACCCCTCTAGTTTACTTTCTGTGTCACCTAGACCGTACTACTTAGATTATCTCAGCTTCAGTTTCCACATATTTCTCAAATGAGGGTAATATACTTTTCACTAACTCCACCAGGAGTCAGTGAATGCCAAATCACTTTATGATTCATAAAGGTAAATGATAGCTTTCAAAAATTAATTAATCCTTGCTTCCTGACCTTAACGAATTTATGTTCTAGTGGAGAATAAAAGGTATTTACAAGGGCCAGCATTGTGGCACAGTAAGTAAAGCCACCCCTGCAAAGTTGGCATCCTTTATTGGCTCTGGTTCGAGTCCTGGCTGCTTCACTTCCTGTCCAACTTCCTGTAATGGCCTGGGAAAAGCAGTGGAAGATGGCCCAAGTGTTTTGTCCCTGACACTCATGTGGGAGACCTGGATGAAGCTTCTGGCTCCTGGCTTTGGTCTGGCCCAGTGTTGACCATTGAGGCCATCTGGGGAATGAACCAGCAGATAGAAGACTTCACTCTCTGTGTCTCTCCCTCTCTCTCTGTAACTCTGAATTTCAAATACATAAATAAATCCTTTTCTAAAAAGTGTTTTATAAATAACTATAAGGCAAGGTAGACTGTTCATAATAGAAAAGAATAAAGAAAATGCTGGGCTGGCGCTGCAGCTCACTAGGCTAATCCTCCGCCTTGCGGCACCGGCACACCGGGTTCTAGTCCCGGTCGGGGCGCCGGATTCTATCCCGGTTGCCCCTCTTCCAGGCCAGATCTCTGCTGTGGACAGGGAGTGCAGTGGAGGATGGCCCAAGTGCTTGGGCCCTGCACCCAATGGGAGACCAGGAGAAGCACCTGGCTCCTGCCATCGGATCAGTGCGGTGCACTGGCCACAGTGCGCCGGCCGTGGCGGCCATTGGAGGGCAAACCAACGGCAAAGGAAGACCTTTCTCTCTGTCTCTCTCTCTCTCACTGTCCACTCTGCCTGTCAAAAAAAAAATGCTGGGGGGCATTTCCAGGGAACTGAATCGTTTCCAGTTGAGATCTTTCTGGAAAAAAAAAAAAAAGAGGAATTTCAGCCGGGACCTACATTTTAATATGTGAGATTGTAAAGATCACTCCAAGTGCAGAGTTTGGAATGAGCCAGTGCCTCCAGTTAACAGATGCCTCTGCAATGACTGAGGCAGTCTAGTTAGAGCCTTGTGTACATAAAGCAGTTAGATGTAAATCTGGGAAGGTCACAGAGCTCAAGAAGAAGTGCTTTGGATGCCAGGAGGTTACTGTCCAGCCACTAGAAAACAGGGACATGAGCTTTCATGATAAGTTTGGAATTTTGCAGTATATCTATAATTTTCAGCAAATAATCAATAGTTCATGAAACACTCGGACATATGAGAAAATATTTTGATAGAATAGCAGAGGTAAACTCAGATCAGCATGCTGGTCAGGATGCCGCAGAAGGGGGTGACAAGGCAGAAGAGATAGTAATCCTCAGGCCCCTGGCTTTTTGAGTTGGAGGAGTAGCAGAAGGAAAAATGAGAGGCAGGAAAGGGACAAAGGAAAGGAGGAAGATTTAAACTGAGGGGACTAACTAAAGGGAACAAGCCTGCAGGATGGCTGTTAAATCAGATGGAGGGCATATTGTAGGGAATTTGCTTTAGAACTGTAGGAAGGAGAAAAGGGAAGTTTGGGGAGTTCTCATAAGGTAGCTCAAGGTCCACAATAAGAGAGAAAGGAAGTAGCCCATGGAAAGCAAGAAGGGAATGTAGGAGAACTACATTTGCAGGGCCCAGTGCAAAATGAAAAACATGTTAAAGGTACAAAAATATAAAAAGGGAGAGAAAGATCTAACATGGGAAGTGGGATACACAGCAAACTCATAGAATGGCTGATGTCCTAAACAGCACTCTGTCCTCAGAATTAGCCCTTAAGACATTCGGATCTGGCTGAAGAGCCCATGAGAGTATTTTAGGCATGGAAAGTGAAGACACTCTGGAAAAAAATGACCTAAATTAAAGATCTCTGTGAGTGAGATCCCAGTAGAAAGAACGGGCCATCAAAGAAGGAGGTACCTTTCTCTGAAGGGAGGATATAACTTCCACTTTGACTATGACCTTGTCTAAATGAGATCGATGTCTGCGAACTCAAAAGGCTTCCATAGCCTTGGCAACTCATGATAAGAGCCTAGGGAGATTACTGATGCCATAAACAAGAGTGTCAAATTGTTAAGTCAACATCAGGAGTCACTGTGTACTTACTCCTCATGTAGGATCTCTGTCCTTAATGTGTTGTTCAATGTGAATTAATGCTTTAACTAATACTCAAACAGTACTTTATACTTCATGTTCTCTGTGGGTGCAAACTGTTGAACTCTTTACTTAATATATACTAAATTGATCCCTGTATATAAAGATAATTGAAAATGAATCTTGTTGTGAATGGAAGGGAAGAGGGAGCAGGAGATGGGAGGGGTGTGGGTGGGAGGGAAGTTATGGTGGGGGGAGAAAGCCATAGTAATCCATAAGCTGTACTTTGGAAATTTATATTTATTAAATAAAAGTGAATAAAATTTGCAAAAAACCCCAAATATAAAACATTTATTTCATTCTCTCTTTCTTCTTTTGTTATAATTTTACTTTTCTTTCCACTTCTCTCTTTTCTTTTGTAAGTTTGTTTATTTGAAGGGCAGAATGACAAAGGAGTGGGGATGGGAGGGGGATTGAGAGGAGAGGAGTAGAAAGGAGAGAGAGTAGAGGAGAACTTCCATCCCCTGGTTCACTCCGCAAATGTCTGCAACAGCCGGGGCTGGGCCAGGCCAAAGCCAGGATCCAGGAATTCCATCTAGATCTCCCATATGGGTGGCAGGGACCCACATGCTTCAACCATCATCTTATGCCTCCCAGGTGCATTAGTAGGAAGCTTGATTGGAAGCAGAATCCATCCTAGACACTCAATATGGGATGCAGGTGTCCTGAACTGTGGCTTAATCTGCTATGCCACAACACCTGCCCCCTCTTTCTCTCTTCTTGTCATGGTACTTTTTTATTTGGCTTTGTGCTCCTGGGACATAAGCATGCCTGGGTTGGCGTGGGGATATATGAGGTATATATATATGTGGTACTAATGCTCTCAGATGTCCAGGAGCCCTGCCCTGCCGTGCAACCCAGGAGTGTACATACCTACACTTGGAGTAGGAATTTTAATTCCCGTGTCCTACCACTTCATGCTTCTACCACAAATGGATGGATGGACCTCAGTAGATTGCAGCCTCTTATCTGGGGCCCCCACAGCGGGGTGAGTGGGAGGCTCACCCTGCGAAGTCACCCTTCAAATGCACTGTGGAGTTGAGTACTGCCTTAACTTGCTGAGATACCATGAAGAATGGTCTGCACCCTGACATGCTCCCAGCTGTGGCCAGGGCCCCACAGAGTAAGGGAAGCAAACAGCAGAGGTTATGGGATGGCAGTGAAGAAGGGTTGTTGGGAACCCTGAAGAGAGGGAGCTGGTAGGACACAGAACTCTGTATGAATGAGCTAAGGTTCCAAATCCCTGGTGCTTGCCCCAGCGTTGGGCTTACTTATAAAATACAAGTTCCAAGATCAAATTATGAGATCTTTTAAAATGGTGAGCGTGGGGCATTAAATCTGAAATTCCAGAGTTCTTTGCAATTGCACTGGTGACTTGTTCAGGAAATGAACACTAAGAGTGTGTGTGTGTGTGTGTGTGTGTGTGCGCGTGTGTGTGCGCACGCGTGAGAGAGAGAAAGAGAGAGAGAGAGAGAGTGAGAGAGAGAGAGAGACATATCTGTAGGCATAGAAAGCATAGGTTAGTCAGTGCAGGATTCAGTCAGAAGCCAACATGAGCTGAGTAGTCTGCAATAGCTCCTTCATAAATTCTGTACCCTGTTAGTGTCTGGGGGGCAAGGCAGAGTAAATGGATGACAGAACCACAGTATGATTTCTGGGGCCCTGGACACTTTTGCCTTGTGGGGCCCTTTATCCATAATAACAGAAAAATTAAAATATGTATTTTATTATTGTATAGTAGAAAGGCAATACATTCATTATATTAAAATATTTTCTTTTTTTTTTTATTTTGACAGGCAGAGTTAGACAGTGAGAGAGAGAGAGACAGAGAGAAAGGTCTTCCTTCCTTTGGTTCACCCTCCAAATGGCTACCACTGCCGGCGCACTGTGCCAATCCAATGCCAGGAGCCAGGTGCTTCCTCCTGGTCTCTATGCAGGTGCAGGGCCCAATCACTTGGGCCATCCTCTGCTACCTTCCCGGGCCACAGCAGAGAGCTGGATTGGAAGAGGAGCAACCAGGACTAGAACCCAGCGCCCATATAGGATGCCAGCACTGCAGGCGGAAGATTAACCAAGTGAGCCACAACTCCGGCCCCTATATTAAAATATTTTCTTCAACCTAAAAGTTTATTTTTTTTCTGATTTTAAGACACTAAAGCATATATGTGGGCCTCTCAATGTGTGTGTGTCCTAAGTACAGTGCCCAGTGAATAATTTGGCCCTGCTGAGGGGTATATCATTCAGAACTTGCACAGGATCAGGGGAAAGCAATCTGGAGATACAGTAGAGACAACATCATACCTCGGCTGGGGGGTATGATTTTCACAGATTGAAATATTCAGAAAAAATATACTGAATATGTACAGATGTTTTTTCTTGTCATTATTCCCTAAAAATAATATCATATAACAACTATTTACATAGTGTTTATATTGCATTAGGTATTATAAGTAATCTAGAGATAGATGACTTAATGTATACAGAATAGTTTGCATAAGTTTTATGTAATTTCCAACCCATTTTATATAAGAAACCTGAGCATTCTTGGATTTTGGGAACCCTGGAGACTCCTGGAACAATCCCTCACTGAGGGACAACTGTATCAAATATTAAGTCATCAGTAAATAATTCACTAAAAATAAAACCTAGGGGACACATTTTTCAACAATTCTTAACTTTTGAGAGGGAAATATTACTAAGTTATATTTTCCTAAGTTATATTCTCCAGTTTATTTGACTAAGACTAGCAAAATAAATGAGAAAGGAATACTGTTTTGTTCCATTTGGTACTTTTAAGTATAATCAGTGTACCAATTTTTGTGAACAGTAACTTTAGGGTTTTGAGATCGGCACATTTGTACTTAATTTATAAGTGCTAATGTTTCTGAGATAATTTGAAGCAATGTAGACTCAGATTATATATGAGCTATGTTATAATAATAGAAGTCACACTTAACTACAGGTTAAGTGACTACATTAAAAGGGAATACAATTATTTTAATGGATTTCTAATTAAATGCTTAAATCCAGGATAGTCTAGAGGTGCATTTCAAATTAAACTGATCTGTCTTGAAGGTTTGGTTGAAAACTGTTGGGGAAAAAAAACCCTAAAAAAAGATTCTGTTTTTAGTTTTGGTAGCCATCAGATGAGGAAAAATTAAAAGAAAGAACAGGAGAATATAATTTAATAACAGATAAAAAACATAAACATGCACTTTACCAATAAAGAAGTATAGCTGGTGAACAAGCATAACACATTTATTATCAGCAATAAACTACAAATTGAGGGAAAGCATTGATTGTACTAAAGAAATTAGCAAAATGTTACATTATTTGTACTGTCTTTTTTATGGTCTGAAATAACTCATTCTCTCTGAATGAAAAACACATCGTTATTGATTTTTCACCTTGCAAATGTTTTGCAATGTGATTATGTTTCACAAGAGAAACAGCAGCAGCAAGAGGGATAGAAAAACACATACAGATAAGATAGTGAGCTCCCTCCAGTTGCAAGGGTTTAATCAGAGTCTGAATAGTCATTTGTTAAAAATGTTGAAGAGGGGCCGGTGCTGTGGCGTAGCAGGTAAAGTCGCCACCTGCAGTCCCCGCTTCCTATATGAGCGCCAGTTGAAGTTCTGGCTGCTCCACTTCTGATCCAGCTCTCTGCTATGGCCTGGGAAAACAACAGAGGATGGCCCAAATCTTTGGGCCCCTGCACTCCTGTGGGAGATCCAGAGGAAGCTCCTGGCTCCTGGCAGATCAGCCCAGCTCGGGCCATTGCAGCCATTTGGAAAGTGAACCAGTGGATGGAATATTGTTATTTTCTTTCTGCCTCTGCCTCTCTGTAACTGTACCTTTCAAATAATAAATAAATATTTAAAAAATGTTGAAGAAGGGGCTGCTATAGTGTGTGAGTAGTTTAACTTTGAAAATATTTTTCAAATTCTATGACTGGATAAGTCAGTAATTCTTAGCATATTAATAAAAACTCTTACTAGAGGAGAAGAAGAAATGACACAGACGTCTCATACAATTTATCTTCACAAGAATATAAAAAAAACTCAACTTTCATAGTAAAAATAGTGATTTCATGCATCCCTTTTTATTTTTGTCATTAAATCTTAGACTTCCTCTAATACATTAAGTAAAGAAATAAATTACCAAATACTTATTTAATGAAATAACATTTCTTTAATTATTTGAGAATATTATATATATATATATATATATATATATATATATATAATCTTAAAATGCTTACTAAATGGAGACTTCAGAACCTTAAGACTTGTTTTATCAGAATATCTGGATAATGAGTCTCAGAAATCATTTTAATTAAGTTTCCCATGTTATTCCTATACATATAATTTTTTGTCTTTTTTATATTTATTTATTTCTAATTTGTATGTCTCATAAAAACATTATGTACATAGTAATTCTTCCCACCATGCCTGCTCTCCCATCAATTCCCCCCCCCTTCTTCCTACTCTCTTTTGAAAAAAAGAACGAGTGGAGTTAAAAAAAATACTAAAAGAAGTGTTCCTCAACTGTCTATACAGGGCTGTTCTATGTTATTGTTCCTCAAAGATGATTTCTCTTTTTTTCACCCCTTCCTTTTAGAAACTTAATTGCCTTTAAAGAAGAACCCAAGGATGATACATCTTTTGTGAACTCTTAGACATAACTGTTACTTATGAGACATAATAATATCCTTTTAATATACTAAAGGGAAGTGATTCTTGAGAACAAGTTTTACTATTAAGTTTCACATTACAACTCTTTGGGGACTGAGTTTCTGAATGGGAAGTTAGTGCACAGAGACTCTTGTTTTTTTTAACAAATAATAATCTTGTGTATGACATCAGTAATTGCCCAAGGCTCTAGATATGATATGTCATAGCTATGGAAGCCTTTTGGATCCACTAGCTCGACAGAGCCATAAGCAAAATGGAGGTTCTCTCCTCTCTTCATAGAAAAGTGCATACTTCTTTGGTGGCCTCTTCTTTCCTCTGTGGTCTCACCCATGGGGTCCTTTGTGTAGGATGTCTTTTGCCAGAGTATCTTGGCTTTCCATGCCTGACATGCTCCTCCTGGGCTTTCCAGCCAGACTAGAGTGCCCTAAAGGCTGATTCTGAGGTCAGAGTGCTACCTAAAACAATTGTCCTTCCATGAGTTTGCCGTATAGACTGCTTCCCATGTTGGAGCCTTCTTTCCCTTTTAAATCTGTTTACTATTGTTACCATGCACTTAGTCCTATTTATGTGATCACTTGTTCACTTGATCCTATCAATGTGGTATTTGGTCTTTGTAGCACTTAAACTGCTATTTTTATCAGCCAGTTTAAGGGATTTTGGGGTCCTATGGCATTTTATTTAGCTATGCCCATAGAATTAAGTCTGTAGGAGAGTATATAGGACCATTTGCTTTACAGTTATACCCTTCATACTCTTCAAAATTATAGCTTTAGGGTCTTGACAATTCTTCCTGCTGTACCTGCCCTCCCACCCACTTTCCTACCCTCTTCCTTTTCCCTTTCTTATTCTAACTCTTATTCTTTACTAAGGTCTATTTTCAATTAGCTTTAAACAAATATGATTAACTCTATGTTAAGCATAGTGTTCAATGATTCACCTGAAGGAGAAAAAGATAAGGAAAATACTCGAGAGGAAAAGAAAGGAGAAGATAACCAAAAATATAGAATAAAAAGCTGTTCCTCAATAGTCAAGAGAAGGGGTGTTCAGAACCATTGCTTCTTGGGCCAGCGCTGTGGCATAGTGGGTAAAGCTGGCGCCTCTGGTGCCGGTATCCCATATGGGCGCCAGTTCAAGATCCGGCTGCTCCACTTCCGATCCAGCTCTCTGCTATGGCCTGGGAAAGCAGTGGAACATGGCTCAAGTCCTTGGGCTCTGTACGTATGTGGGAGACCCGGAGGAAATTCCTGGCTCCTGGCTTCGGATCAGCCCAGCTCTGGCCATTGTGGCCATCTGGGGAGTGAGCCAGCAGATGGAAGACCTCTCCCTGCCTTTCCTCTCACTGTAACTGTGACTTTCAAGTAAAACAAACAAATCTTTTAAAAAAAGAATCATTGCTTCTCATAATGTCAATTTCATTTCTACATGTTGGCTTTTAGGTCCTCTATTAATTATCACATGTCAGAGAGAGCATATAGAATTTGGGATTGGCTTATTTTTCTAAGTATGATGTTTCCCATTTTCAGTCATTTTCATTGCAAATGCCTGGACATCGTTATTTTTGTTGTTGTTGTTTTGTTTGTTTTATTGCTGTGGACTATTCCATGGTGTATATTTTTATCTAGTCTTCAGTTGACGGGCATTTGAGTTGATTCCATGTCTTTGCTATTGTGAATTAAGCTGCCATAAACATGGAGGTACAGATAGTTTTTTCATATGCTGATTTCATTTACCTTGGGTAGATTCCAAGGAGTGGGATTGCTGGGTCATATGGTAGGTCTATGTTCAGATCTCTGAGGTATCTCCATACTATCTTTCATAGTGGCTTTATCAGTTTACAGTCACACCAAAAGTGGATTAAGGCACCTTTTTCACAACATTCTTGCCAAAATGTGTTGTTTGTTGATTTCTGCATGAAAGCCATTCTAACTGGGATGAGGTGATACTTCACTGTGATTTTCATCTGTATTTCTCTGACAGCTAGTGATCCTGATCATTTTTCATGCATCTGTTGGACATTTGGGTTTCCTCTTTTGAAAAATGTCTGATTAAGTCCTTTGACATTTCTTAATTGGATTGTTTGTTTTTTATGTTGTTGAGTTGCTTGATTTCTTTATATATTCTAGTTATTAATCAGTTATCAGTTGTATAGTTTGCAAATATTTTTCCCATACTGTTGGTTGTCTCTTTGATTGTTTCTTTTGCAGTGTAGAAGCTTTTCAATTTTATGTAATCCCTTTCATCTATTTTGACTTTGATTGCCTGTGCCTCTGTGGCCTTTTCCAGAAACTTTTTGTCTACACCAGTGTCTTATAGGGTTTCCCCAATGTTCTCTAATAATTTGATGGTGATGGGTAGTAGATTTAGCTCTTTAGTCTATTTTGAGTGGATTTTGGTGAAAGATGTCAGGTAAAGATTTTGCTTCATGGTTCTGCATGTGGGAACCCAATTTTCTGAGCACCATTTGTTGAAGAGACTGTCCTTGCTCCAGGGGTTGATTTTAGCTCCTTTGTCGAATTATATTGTAGTTATCTGGATTGCTTTCATGTGTTTCTATTCTGTTATATTGGTCTATCCAACTGTTTTTGTACCAGTACCTGGCTGTTTTGATTATAACTGTCCTGTAGTATGTCTTCAAATATGGTATTATGATGTCTCCATCTTTGTTTTTGTTGTATAATATTGCTTTAGCTACTCATTGTCTCTTGAGTTTCAATATGAATTTCAGCATCATTTTTCTGTATCTCAGAAGAATATATTTGGAATTTTGATGAGTATTGCATTGTATCTATAACTTGCTTTCAGTACTATGGACATTTTGATGATATTAATTTTCCCAATCCATGAACATGGAAGAATTTTCCATTTTTTGTGTGTCTTCTTTTTCTTTTTAATGTTTTGTAATTATACTTGTAGAGATCTTTGACATCTTTAGTTAGATTCATTTCATGGAGTTAGAATTTTCTGGTGGTCATTATGAATGGGATTGATCTTAGAAGCTTTGTCTCAGCTGTAGCATTGTATGCATATATGAAGGCTTTTTAGTTTTTGTGTGTTGATTTTATAACCTGCTGCATTTCCATACTCTTCTATGAGTTCCAATAGTCTCTTAGTGGAGTGTTTTGGATCTACTATGCATAGGATCATATCATCAGCAAATAGAGATACTTTGACTTCCTCCTTCCCAATTTGTATCCCTCAATTTCTTTTTTTTTATCTAATGGCTCTGGCTAAAACTTCCAGGACTATATTGAAAAGCAGTGGTGAGAGCGAGCACCCTTGTCTGGTTCCAGATTTCAGTGGGATTGCTTCTAATTTTTCCCGGTTCAATAGGACACTGGCCAAGGATTTGTCATATATCGTTTTGTTTATGTTAAGAAATGTTCCTTCTATTCCCAATTTCCTTAAGGTTTTCATCATGAAAGGGTGTTGTATTTTGTCAAATGTTTCCTCTGCATCTATTGAGATAATCATTTGGTTTTTACTCTTCAGTTTGTTTATGTGATGTATCACATTGATTTGCAAATGCTGAACCATCCCCACATACCAGAAATAACTCCCTCTTGGTCTGGGTAGATGATCTTTCTGATGTGTTGTTGGATTTTATTGGTTAGTATTTTTTTAAGAATTTCTGTGTCTATGTTCATCAGAGAGATTGGTCTGTAGTTCTCTTTTTCAGGCTTAGTAATTAAGGTAATACTGGCTTCATCGGAAGAGTTTGGGAAGATTCCCTCCCTTTTGATTGTTTTAAATATCTTGAGAAAAATTGGAGTTACTTCTTCTTTAAATATTTGGTAGAATTCAGCAGTTTATCCATCTAGTTCTAGGCTTTTCTTTTTTGGGAGGGTCTTTATTACTGATTCAAGTTCTGTCCTGTCTGTTTAGGTTTTATATGTCTTCCTGATTCAATTTTGTAGGTTGTATGTGTCAAGGAATCTGTGCATTTATTCTAGGTTTCCCATTTTGTTGGCTTAGAGTTCTTTGTAGTAATTTCTTTTTATTTCCATGGTGTCTTTTTTTACATTTCCTGTTTCATCTCTGATTTTGTTATTTTGGGTGCTCTCCCGCCTTTTTTTGGTTATTTTAGCCAATGGTGTGTCAATTTTATTTATGTTTTCAAAAACCCACCTCTTTGTTTTGCCGATCTATTTTATTATTTCATTGGTTTCGGTTTAGTTGATTTATTCTCTAATTTTCATTATTTCTTTTCTCCTACTAGTTTTGGGTTTGGCTTTCTGTTGTTTTTCTAGGGCCTTGAGATGCATTGATAGCTCATTTATTTGATGCCTTTCTAATTTCTTTTTTTTTTTAATGTGTGTGCTTTTTTTTTTTTTTTGACAGAGTTAGACAGAGAGAGAGAGAGACAGAGAAAAAGGTCTTCCTTCCATTGGTTCACCCCTCAAATGGCTGCTACGGCTGGCGCTGCGCCGATCTGAAGCCAGGAGCCAGGTGCTTCCTCCTGGTCTCTCACATGGGGGCAGGCACCCAAGTACTTGGGCCATCCTCCACTGCCCTCCTGGGCCACAACAGAGAGCTGGAGTGGAAGAGAAGCAGCGGGGACTAGAACCCGGCAACCATATGGGATGCCAGTGCTGCAGGCAGAGGATTAACCAAGTGAGCCACAGCACCAGCCCCTCCAATTTCTTGATGTATGCTCCAATTACTATAAACATTCCTCTTAACAGTGCTTTTGCTGTATCCCATAAGTTTTTATATGTTGTATTGCCATCTTCATTTGTTTCTGGAAAGTTTTTCATTTCTCTTGTGATTTCTTCAATGACCCACTGTTAATTCAGGAGCATGTTGTTCAGTCTCCATGTGTTTGCCTATGTCCCGGAGATTTCTGAGTTGTTGATTACCAACTTCACTCCATTGTAGTCAGCGAATGTGCATTGTGTGATTTCAGTTTGTTTGAATTTGCTAAGACTTGCTTTGTGGCCTAGCATGCGGTCGATTTTAGAGAAAGTTCCATGAACTGATGAGAAGATTGTGTAATCTGTGGCTGTAGGGTGTAGATATCTGTTAGGTACATTTGGTCTACAGTGTCAACTAACTCTGTTGTTTCCTTGCTGACTTTCTGGCTGGTTGAACTGTCCATTGCTGAAAGTAGGGTATTGAAGTCCCCCATTACTATTACATGAGTCTTTATCTCCCTTTAAATCCATTCACATTTCTTTGAAAAAGCCAGGTGCCCTGAAATTACGTGCACATACATTTAAAATAGTTACATCTTCCTGTTGAATTGATCCCTTAATCATTATATGGTACAATTTTTTTTGTCTCTTTTAATGTTTCTCTATGTTAAAGTCTATTTTGTCTGATATTAAGATGGTTTTACCAGGTCTTTTTTTTGGTTTCTGTTAGTGTGGATTATCTTTTTCCATCCTTTCACATTCTTTTTTTTTTAAGATTTTATTTATTTATTTATTTATTTATTTGACAGGTAGAGTCAGACAGTGAGAGAGAGACAGAGAGAAAAGTCTTCCTTCCATTGGTTCACTCCCCAAATGGCCACAATGGCTGGAGCTATGAAAATCCAAAGCCAGGAGCCAGGTGCTTCTTTCTGGTCTCCCACGCAGGGGCAGGGGCCCAAGCACTTGGGCCATCGTCCACTGCTATCCCAGGCCATAGCAGAGAGCTGGACTGGAAGAGGAGTAACTGGGACTAGAACACGGCACCCATATGGGATGCCGGCACTGCAGGAGGAGGATTAACCTGCTGCACCATGGCGCCGGCCCCTCCTTTCACTTTCTTTTTTTTTTTTTTTTTTTTTTTTGACAGGCAGAGTAGACAGTGAGAGAGAGAGAGACAGAGAGAAAGGTCTTCCTTTTGCCATTGGTTCACCCTCCAATGGGGGCCACGGCCAGCTCTCTGCGGCCGGCACACTGCGCTAATCCGAACCCAGGAGCCAGGTGCTTATCCTGGTCTCCCATGGAGTGCAGGGCCCAAGCACTTGGGCCATCCTCCACTGCACTCCCTGTCCACAGCAGAGAGCTGGCCTGGAAGAGGGGCAACCGGCACAGAATCCGGCGCCCCGACCGGGACTAGAACCCGGTGTGCCGGCGCCGCAAGGCGGAGGATTAGCCCGTTGAGCCACGGCGCCGGCCCTCCTTTCACTTTCAGTTTGCATGAATTTTTGTTGGTGAGATGTGTTTCTTGTAGGCAACAAACAGGTGGGTTTTCTTTTTTTAATCCATTCAGCTTGTCTGTATCATTTAACTGGAGAGTCGAGGCCATTTACATTCAGGGTGACAATTCTTAAATAACAATTTTGCCTTACCATATTTCCATTAATTGTTCTAATTTTTCTCTTGGGGTTTCCTTTGTACCTTTACCAGGAGATTTTCTGTCTTTACCTTCTTTAGTAGTGATAACCATTTTTCTGTGTTTCTGTGTGTAGCATATCCTTGAGCATGTTGTATAGGGCTGGACAGTTACTTACAAATTCTCTCAATTTATATTTGTTATGGAATATCTTTATTTCACCTTCATTCATAAATGAGAGCTTTGCAGGGTGTCATGTTCTGGATTGACAGCCTTTTTCTCTTAAGACTTGGAATGTATCTCACTGTTCTCTCCTTGCTGTAGAGTTTCTAATGAGAAGTCTGCAGTGAGTCTAATTGGAGTTCATTTGAATGTGATTTGGCGTTTCTCTCGTGCCCATTTTAAGATATTTGTTTTATTGTGGGGGGTTTTACTACAGTGTATCATTGTGAAGAACTTTTCTGATCCTGTCTACTGGGATCCTATACTTGGATGTATCTTTCTTTCTCCAGATTGGGGAAGTTTTCTGTTATTACTTCATTGAAAAGGCCTTCTAATCCTTTCTCTCTTTCCGCACCTTCAGGAACTCCTAAGATCTATATATTGGGCTGTTTGATAATATCTTGAAGATCTCCAATGGTTATTTTAATTTCTTAATTTATTCTTTTCTTTGATATGACTGTAAATTTTCCAGAAGTTTGTCTTCTAGTTCTGATATTCTTTCTTCTGTCTCACCTATTCTGTTGGTAAGACTTTCCACTGTATTTTTTATTTAATCTATTGAACTCTTCATTTCTAGTATTTCATTCTGTCTTCCCTTTAATAAATCAATTTAATGGGAAAACTTTTAATTTAGGTTATGAATTTTTTTCTGATTGCTTCTAAATAGTCTAACGATTAATTTTCTGAATTCTGTTTCTGGCATATCCTAGATCTCTTCATCTTCCCCTTCTACTGTTGAAGTGTTGCAGTATTCCTTTAGGGAACTCATTCTGTCTTCCTTATGTATTTGGGGGAGGGGTTGGTTGCTTTTCAGTGGCAACTTTTCTGTGTGCAAAGTTTCCTAGGTTATGAGCTGCCATGGGTCTGTGCATTGTGAACAGGTGTACAGAGCCCCACTTGCTCACTTCTTGGTGGTGGTATGCATGGGTATGAACTCAGGTATGTGGAGCCCCACCTGCTGACCCCCTGCTCACTTTTCAATGGTGGTAGGACCGATTAGGAGCTTCTAATAGACAGGGCTTCCCCTGGCTACACAGCCTGTGTGATAAGAGAGGAAATTCTTCTGGATTGTTGTGGCCCTCGTTCTTGGGTAGGGGTGAGGTGAAGTTACCCCCATGATTGATAGGCATGTGCACGGGAGGCAGGGGTGGCAGGCCCTTACGTGTGTCCAAAAATGTAACAAACAATGGGGCAAGATGGCTTCTCCTGCTGTCTGCGAGTCTGGTTAGAGGTACAGGGTAGGTAGGTAGGCAGGGTAGTGCCTGACATCTCCACCTGTTCCTCAGTATTTACCGCCTCCTTCTATTTCCCCTGTGAAACTTCAAAAGCAGTTCACCAGGCTCTCCCTAGAGCTGCTATGCAAAGCTCCATGTACCCACAGGTTCCTGTTCACCTGGTCCACAGCAAGCCAGATGACCTCCCCAGTCAACCTCCACTCTTTCCCTGTCACACTCATTCTTCATGCACCTGGCCAGCCTCTGCTATTCTCCTGGGTTTTCCACTGCAAATTTCCCACAGCCCTATCTAAGGTGTGTGTGTTCTCTCCTCCTTAATTATTAATTTTGTCCAGCGTGATTTGGATTGTCCTGCCACTTTTACCCCTCTTGATCCCCCTCAACATGGAATTTACATACTACCTATTATATCCTTGAAACTTAAAATGTGATCTCTGACTAGTAACATGAACAACATGTAGCTAGAAACACAGAATCTTGGACCTTCCACCAAACCTGTAGAATCAGTGTTTTCATTTCATCAAGATCCCTAGGTATTTTGTATATGTTAAGGTCTGGGAAGCCCTGATTAGACAGTATCCAGAGAGTAACAATGAATTGATAATTTTTTTTTTATATAAAGCTTTTATTTAAAGAATATAAATTTCCAAAGAACAGCTCATGGACCACAATGGCTCCCCCCCCCACAATTTCCCTCCCTCCCCCCACCCTCCCCTTTCCCGCTCCCTCTCCCCTTCTGTTCACATCAAGATTCATTTTCAATTCTCTTTATACACAGAAGATCAATTTAGTACATATTACGTAAAGATTTCAACGGTTTGCCCTCGCATAGAGACACAAAATGATAATACTCTTGGAGTACTAGTTATAGTATTAATTCACAATGTACAGCACATTAAGGACAGAGATCCTACATGATTTTTTTTTTTTAAAAAATTGATTAATTGTCTATGCAATTTCCAGTTTAACACCAAGATGTTTTAATCATTTGCAATTATCTTTATATAAAGAAGATCGATTCAATATATACTATGTAAGGATTTCATCAGTTTGCACCCACTCAGAAACACAAAGTGTAAAAATACTGTTTCAGTACTAGTAATAGCATCACTTCACATTGGATAACACATTAAGGACAGATCCCTCATGAGACGTAAGTACACAGTGACTCCTGATGTTGATTTAACAATTTGACACTCTTGTTTATGGCGTCAGTAATCTCCCTAGGCTCTGGTCATGAGTTGCCGAGGCTATGGAAGCCTTTAGGGTTCGTGGACTTCGATCTTATTCCCACAGGGCCATAGTCAAAGTGGAAGTTCTCTCCTCCCTTCAGAGAAAGGTACCTCCTTCTTTGATGGCCCCGTTCTTTCCACTGGGATCTCACTCGCAGAGATCTTTCATTTAGGTCTTCTGTTTTTTCCAGAGTGTCTTAGCTTTCCATGCCTAAAATATTCTCATGGGCTCTTGAGCCAGATCCGAATGCCTTAAGGGCTGATTCTGAGGCCAGAGTGCTATTTAGGACATCTGCCATTCTATGAGTCTGCTGTGTATCCTGCTTCCCATGTTGGATCATTCTCTCCCTTTTTCATTCTATCAGTTAGTATTAGCAGACACTAGTCTTGTTTGTGTGATCCCTTTGACTCTTAGACCTATCAGTGTGATCAATTGTGAGCTGAAATTGATCACTTGGACTAATGAGATGGCCTTGGTACATGCCACCTTGATGGGATTGTATTGGAAACCCCTGGCACAATTCTAACTCCATCATTTGGGGCCGTTCCGATTGAGCATGTCCCAAATTTTACATCTCCTCCCTCTCTTATTCCCACTCTTATATTTCACAGAGATCACTTTTCAGTTAAAATTTAAACACATAAGAATGAATTGATAAATTTTTAATCATTTACACAATCAATAGTTGTTCATTCAATAAATGCTTATTGAAAATTAACACTATAACAACTAATGTTAGGTAAGAAATGAAAGACAGCATCAACTGTCATGAAATCAACAGTTACACTAACGCTTGATAAATGCAATGATAGAAAGATAACCCAAACTCTAGGCAATATAGTGGAAGCCACCTAAATCAGCTTATATCAGCTTTATGCTTGGACTGAGATTTAAAAGATGTCTACACTAAAAGGATAATGGGCAAGAATACATTCCAGGCAGAAGAGCCATGGCCTCTGATGGGAGAGAATGCAACACAGACAGAAATTGCAGTAGAAGTAGGGCTGAATACACCAGTGTTGGCATTGGACCACTTGGTCCAAATGCAATGCTGATAATTAGATCAGATATGAATTATATGTGAAACTATTATATGAAACACATATGAGACTACTAAAAAAGGTCATGGAAAAAATGAAATTACAAGATAAGTTTAGGGGCAAGCATTTTGCACAGCAGTTAAGACACAGCTTGGACTCTTCTATCCCATATTGGAGTGCCAAGATTCAAGTACTGGTTATGCTTGTGATTCCAGTTTCCTTCTAATGCAGACCCTTGAGGGCAACATATAATGGTTCAGGAAAATGGGTCCCTGTCATTCACATGGGATACCCAGCTTGAGTTCTTGATTCATGACTTCAGCATGGCCCTGACTATTGCAGATATTTGAGAAGTGAGCCAGCAGATGGGAGATCTGTCTGCCTCTGTGTTTCTGCCTTTCAATTAAATATAAATAAATAAAAATGAACAAAGGTAAGCTTATCTTGGCACAAGAATTTTTCAAATCTGTTCATGTTTTTTCATAGTAAACACTTTCTATGAATATTTTAAGAGCCTCTCATATATTTCTTATATGTGTGTACCTGAGAGAACAAAAGCAAGGAGATTCTAGAAGAGAGTCAGCTTGGCAGAAGCGGATGGAGTGACTTTGCCATTGTTAAGGCTTTGTAGTCTAAAGTCAAGCCCATATTGACACCTCGTGTATAGCTATAATAATTACAGTAATATAGGCAGAAGGTCTTCCTCGAGTGTTCAGTGTGCTGGTTAATATGTGCAGGTGAGCAAGCTACACAGGAGCTCTCAAACGTCTGAGAGGGAACAAACAGCTCCACACTATGCACGCACAGGGACAGGGTTGGGTCCTGTTCTCCCCAGCCAGATTGGAAAACCTCACAATGCACAAAGCACAGTAATGAATAATCAATGTCTTCCCTCCCATATTGAAGAACTATTATCTTTGAAATAAAAATCCTTAAAAGCAAGACTCAAAAGGATCAAACAGTTTCTAAGCAACTTAACTCCACTCATGAGAAAAGTTCGATAATACTTAGAGAAACACAATGCCATCCAGCATTTAGCAAGATAAAATTGTCAGTGTCTGAAATCCAATCAAAACTCAAAAACTCCGGGCATAGGAGCAGTGGGTTGAGCTGGCACCTGTGACAATGGCATCCATATGGTCATAGGTTCAATTCTCAGCCACTTTACATCCATTCCAGCTTCCTGAAAATGTGCTTGGGAAAGCAGCTGATGGCCCAAGTGCTTGGGGCCCTGCCACTCATTTATGTCCTAGATTGCATTCCCAAGCTTTTGTAGTCATTTAGAAAATGAATCAGTGGAATCTCCATCTCTCTCTCTCTCTTTCTCTCTCTGTCTGTCAAATAAATATTTTTTTAAAGATTTATTTGTTTATTTGCAAGTCAGAGTACACACAGAGAGGAGAGGCGGGGGTGGGGGGGAGGTCTTCCATTTGATGGTTGACTCCTCAATTGGCTACAACAGCCGGAGCTGCTCCAATCCAGAGCCAGGAGCCAGGAGCTTCCTCTGAGTCTCCCTCATGGGTGCAGGGGTTCAAGGACTTGGGCCATCTTCCACTGCTTTCCCAGGCCACAGCAGAGAGCTGGATCAGAAGTGGAGCAGCCTGGACTAGACCTGGCGCCCATATGGGATGTTGGCGCTTCAAGCCAGGGCATTAACCCACTGCACCACAGCACCAGCCTCTCAAATAAATAATTTTTAAAAATTAAATCATACAAAGGTGCATGAAGGAAAACAATGATCAATTGAAACAGATAACTGATATGTTTCTGAATCTGAGGGTTAAAATAAAAAGTTTCTTTGAACTGTGATCTCTAAATAACTAATAGAAATTCTTGCTCTCTCTAAAAGACAGATACAGGCTAATCCTCCGCCTTGCGGCGCCGGCACACCGGGTTCTAGTCCCGGTTGGGGCGCCAGATTCTGTCCCAGTTGCCCCTCTTCCAGGCCAGCTCTCTGCTGTGGCCTGGGAGTGCAGTGGAGGATGGCCCAGGTGCTTGGGCCCTGCACCCCATGGGAGACCAGGAAAAGCACCTGGCACCTGGCACCTGGCTCCTGCCATCGGATCAGCGCGGTGCGCCGGCCGCAGCGCTCCGGCCGCTGCGGCCATTGGAGGGTGAACCAATGGCAAAAGGAAGACCTTTCTCTCTGTCTTTCTCTCTGCCTGTCAAAAAAAAGAAATGTTGTTTTATATCTTGTACTCTTCCCAGAAAATTCTTCTATCTTTCTTGCCAAGAAAAGAAGAAATTCTGCATTGATGGAAAGGCAATTTGAGAAGTTGATCAGATTTCTCCAAATAATGTATCGTTAGGCATACACAGCATATTAACCTCTTACTTATAATTGGCTACAAAAATAGCTAGTTGATAATTACATTTTACTAAATAGAAGATTTAGCTTATATTTGGATGAAAACCACCCAACTTTGTAAAGGGAGAAGGGCAAGAAAAGGAAAAGAGGGAGAAGAGACTAGGTGACTAGTGGTATTATTTGAACAAATATTTTTATATATAAAATAAGTTTAAATAATTATATCTACAAACATAAGTTATAAAGGTACATAGGAAATGTTTGCAGAAAATTGCATGCCTACTTCTCACAGGACGGCTTTTCTTTCATCACTTCTTCCCTGCCATCCCTGATAATCTGATGTCCCAAAAGGGGAAAAATTAGATAAGAGTGATAGGACATGAAGCATCATGAAATCAGACATGCAAATTGAGAACCATACATCATTATCCTTTTTACTCGGGGACATTTGAAAATAGTTTTTCATAAAAATATAAACCAGGGGCTGGAACCATGGTGCGGTAGGTTAATCCTCCACCTGCCAGCGCAAGCATCCCATTGGGCACCAGTTCTAGTCCTGGATGCTCCTCTTCCAATCCAGCTCTCTGCTGTAGCCTGGGAAAACAGTGGAAGATGGCTCAAGTGCTTGGACCCCGGCACCTGCATGGGAGATCCGGAAGAAGCACCTGGTTCCTGGCTTCAGATCAGTGCAGCTCTAGCCATTGTGACTCTTTGGGAGAGTGAACCAATGGAAGGAAGATCTTTGTCTTTCCCTCTCACTGTCTGTAACTCTACCTCTAAAATAAATAAATAAATAAATAAATAAATAAATAAATCTCTAAAAAAATATTAACCGGGGGCCGGCACCGTGGCTCACTTGGTTAATCCTCCGCCTGCGGTGCTGGCATCCCATATGGGCACTGGGTTCTAGTCCTGGTTGCTCCTTTTCCAGTCCAGCTCTCTGCTGTGGCCTGGGAGGGCAGTGGAGGATGGCCCAAGTGCTTGATCCCTGCACTGACCTGGGAGACCAGGAGGAGGCATCTGGCTCCTGGCTTCGGATAGGTGTAGCTCGGACCGTAGCGGCCATTTGGGGGGTGAACCAACAGAAGGAAAACCTTTATCTCTGCCTCTTTCTCTCTCTCTCTCTCACTATCTAACTCTATCTGTCAAATAAAAAAAATATAAACCAAAAATGTAGAACAGTTACAGATACAATCTTGTGGAAAGATCTGCCGTTGTTATGTCATATAATCGTCCCCACTTATTCTCTTGTTTAAGTCACTGTATCTTTCTTAGTGAGCAGGTGTTTTATCTTGGCTAGTTTATCATTTTACACCTGATAGGTTTGTGGCTAGAATTAGATAAAAATTAGACACTTGATGAGGGAAGTTGAAAGGGAAATATGAGAGCAATTCTTTATGAAGGAAATTGTTAAAAGCTTATACAGGATATTTTATCGTCTAGCCATTCATGTTATTCTCCTCTGAGCAAAGCAAAAATTATTCAACCAGCAAGAAAAGAAGCCTAAATAGCTTGCTTGTTTGAAAGTGTGCTCGCAACAGATCTAAAATTATATGATTTTTTAAACTGAATTTGAATCACAGCTCTATCACTAACAAGACTTGTACAAATGGCTTAACTCTTTGGTGTCTTAATTTCAGTATCTTTAAATGTGTTAATTCTTATTTGATAAGAAGGACAACAGGTGGTAAAGGTATGGTACTTGGTAGGAACTCATGACATTCCAGCTATCTTTCAGAAATCTCTTTCTTAAGATTATGCAGAATGCAGAACCAATGTCTACAAAATGCTCACTGTAAAGTTCTTAGCAGAATTGCAGTCAAGAATCTTTACTCTGTCTGGGAAATATTTTTATTGCCATAGCATTTGAAAGTTCCCCAGTATTACCCAAAACACAGTTTCTGGCTCAAAATAGGCATAAACAATGACTTAGGGGCATCTTGAGAATAATAATTCCTACCTCACAGGGTTTCTGGTAAGATGCAAAAGTGTCTTGTTTCATGTCAGACAGGGAATCACAGATGCATTTCTACAAGGATGTTTTCTGAGTTATCCAGCCTTATGGTCTCATTTTGAGATAGCATCTAAATTAATCAGAATCTGTTAGTTGTAACAGAGAAATCCACTTCACACCAGGCTAAGTTGTTGTTACTGTTTTATGGGGAGGATTATTGTAACGCAATACTGGAAAACCCAGATGTGGTCCAGCTCTCAAGGAGAGTTTTAGCCAGGCACTTGCACACTCTCTCCAGAAGGCTGTCTTTTTTCATCTCCTGATTCTGCCTTTCACTGCATTGTGTTTTTTTCCCCCTCAGGTAGACTCTCTCCATGGTAGAAAATACATCCTCTGGAAGCTTCAGGCTTTTGCTGTTGTTACAATGGGTGATTCTATTTGAAAGATAGTGCACCTTTCCTGATAGTATTAACAAAGGTTATTGATAGGATTCTGCTTTGTCGGGCTTGAGAAACATTCCCTTCCTTGATCTACTTGCTGTGGCTAGGCAGACGGAGTCCTCAGCTTGTGTCCCCCAAGGGTCCTGTGCCCAAACTGTGGTCTGGTGATGGCCATGGGGCACAGGGGTGGGAATAGCCCTAATCTATCTAAGCCCACAGGGGAAGAACCTGTATCTAGGAAAAGGAGAGGAGGGAAACATTTTGGTGCTGATAGAAGCGTCACCAGAGCCTTACTAAGTCAATATTGGTGCATTTTTATTACTGTTTCTATTAAATTCTCATGCATGGTATTAATTGTCAAGTGGCTAGATCTTTTAAGAAAAGGAACAGTTCACTGTATTTAATTTGACCTTTTTGTTGGAATGTAGAGTGAAGTCAGTTAAAAGGGGATGGAGGCATTTGTAGGTGATGAAAGAAGGAGAAGTTGGTTCATGAACTCCTTTTCTGAGTCTTAATTCTGAGATTATAGATCCTCATCCTGGTTTTCCAGCTGCTCAGTGACCCAGAGCAGCATAAAGACTCAAAGCTCTCCCAAATTGTCAGTAACTCCTTTCTCATTTCCCTTAGAGACCTCTAAGAATCTCAGATAAATTGATGTAATACTAATTGCAACCAGTCACCCTGAGATGAGAATGCTAGCCATATATTCACTGTTCTAGGGGAGTATTCCTGTTGACTTGTATAATTAATGAAAAAGTGATTGAGCCTAAAGGCTTCCCCTCGTGTTGGGTCTGTCCTATACATAACCCAAAACCTGAGAAAAGATATACCATTTAAGCAGTGATTTCTAGAATATTCAGAATTCCGGCTGCCTCACTCTGCTGGAGACCCCATGGGTAGGTAGTCAAGGTCTTTCATAAGGGCTTTTAAATAATACTTAGATCAATTCAGTTATTTCATGCAGTCAAGTTGTCAGTTGGACAACTGTTATTCATCCCCTACTGCTGATTTCTAAGCTCTGTGTTTATTTCCTGTGATGTCTCTGCTCCCTTTCCAGATTTGTCTCCATTCAGCATTCAGTTGGGTAATAATTAGTAACCACCATCTATTAGCTACAGTCATGGCTGACCCGGAGGAAAAGAAGAAAAGTAGAACTAGGCACTATACAAGATAAAAGTCTCTGAAGGACATGCCTTTCATTTACTTAAGGAGTGAATTATGAGTTTGGGCCAAGGGGTCTGTTTCTCTAATACAGTTTCCACGGTAAATGCCTCATCTACTCCTGGAAATATCTTCTTTAGCTCTTAGTCTACAGAAAGATTGGCTCTTACTTGAGAATGAGGAGAGAATCAATATATTTGCACTGTGGATTACTGGAAATAGAGAAAATAAGCTAAGCAAAACCAGCTACATGAATTTTTGTTCATGTTCAGTTTTCCTGGCTCACTTATCTTCCTTTTCCATTTTTATCTAATCCTATGAAGTTCAAAACAATTTTGTGTATCATTAAATCTATGTCAAATTGATGTTTGTAGTATACTGTATGTGAATGCTTTATTTCCATTGCTTTCTGCTCCCACAGAGTGACTATGATGACAATATTATATCAGAATATACCAGAGCCTTGCCACACTATGGTCCTCAGGGATGATACTGAGTCATGTTGTAGATGAGACAGCAATATAACAGATCCATGACAGCTGACCTTGACAGCCCTGTTTTCAATAAAAAAAGAAATAACAAATAACAGTTTTTTTCTGGGTTGGAAAAAAGTAAGGAATTAGAGATGTCCAAAAGATTAACTTGCTGTCCATATTCTGCACTGTGGCAGAAAGACCTGATAATTTCCAGGGCCAACAGATTCTTTAAAGTGTCATCCATTTTATTTGTTCTTCAGCAGTGTTGGTTCTGTTATTATTTCCATTTTAAAATTATTTTATTCCACAGGATTCTGTGAGTTCCTGCTCCCCATCCTTCTCTCATTCCTTTTTCTCAGCCACCTTTGCTGTCAAGTTAGCCATCCATCATTCATCTATTCATTTCATAGATTTTTTTTTTTTTTTACAGGCAGAGTGGACAGTGAGAGAGAGAGACAGAGAGAAAGGTCTTCCTTTGCCGTTGGTTCACCCTCCAATGGCCGCCGCGGTCGGCGCGCTGCGGCCGGCGCACCGCGCTCGTCCGATGGCAGGAGCCAGGAGCCAGGTGCTTTTCCTGGTCTCCCCATGGGGTGCAGGGCCCAAGCACCTGGGCCATCCTCCACTGCACTCCCGGGCCACAGCAGAGGGCTGGCCTGGAAGAGGGGCAACCGGGACAGAATCCGGTGCCCCGACCGGGACTAGAACCCGGTGTGCCGGCGCCGCAAGGTGGAGGATTAGCCTGTTGAGCCACGGCGCCGGCCTATAGATTTTTCAACAAGTATTTATTGTCACTTCCTATGGGCCAATCACTTACCTAGGAAATTTTCAAACCACTTAACTAGGCAATATCAAATCAGATTAGTGCATTCCAATAGAAGGTATATCTTGGGAGGAAATCCACTACAAGCCCAGCTTCTTCCTGAGTAAGTATGCTAAGAAGAAAGGGCCCTGAGCACTCTACCCAAGCCATTTAACAGGGTTGAATTTGCCCAGAGAGGTGAGCTAATATTCTCATGGGAAAAATAGCAGCCTTGTTTCCATTAACTATAAAAGTGGTATATTCCCTAAGCTCAATGTTTCCTTGATATGATGTAGAGGAATCTATAGTAGACCCTTTATGCTACTGCTGTGTGATTTGGGGAGAATGTATAGAATTGCCACGAATAGTAGCTCTGGCTGCTAGTTTTGCCAACAGTAATAAAGTCTTTTGTTTCCTACCCTTTGTGTCAGGTATTTTTGACCCAGGAGTATCATGTATTCTTTCAGTATCAATGAAACTTGTTAGTATAAATGTAGTGTAATGTTCCAGACCCTGGTATACTGACTCTAGTATATTGTGATACAATATTGTCATCATAGTCTCTCTACGTGTGAGAGCAGAAAACACTGAAAATAAAGCATGCTCACACAGTCTTCTACAAACATCAAACCTTAGCAGTGTGCAGGGTAGAAATCAGACAGTATCATTCACTACTCTGAGTTAGACAGAACATGTTTGTTGAAGAGTGGAAGGACCTGGGGAGCAAAAGAGGATTTTTCCTGTACTCTGTCTGTTGTACTGACAACTGTTGATTGCTTGTAGCTTGAAATTATTAACAAAGCATGATAATTATTTAATCTCCGGTCTGTCAGCGCCTGATTTGGCAATCTGATGCTTTGTGTTAGCTCAGAAGAGAGGAAGGAAAAGATGTCCTGCTGGTATGCATTCACGTGATTTTACAGAATAGCCAGGACACAAATACCCAACCCAAGAAACCAACAATTTTTCTATATTACTAGATCTCTGAGAACAGATATAGTATCTGTTTTGTTTACCACTGCATTACCCCTTTTCATGAGTATTCAATCTTTTTTTTTATAAAGCTTTTATTTAAAGAATATAAATTTCCAAAGTACAGCTTATGGATTCCAATGGCTTCCCCCCCCCCATAACTTCCCTCCCACCTGCTACCCTCCCCTTTCCCGCTCCCTCTTCCCTTCCATTCACATCAAGATTCATTTTCAATTCTCTTTATACACAGAAGATCAGTTTAGTACATATTACGTAAAGATTTCAACAGTTTGCCCTCACATAGAGACACAAAATGAAAATACTGTTGGAGTACTAGTTATAGTATTAATTCACAATGTACAGCACATTAAGGACAGAGATCCTACATGATTTTTTTTTAAAAAATTGATTAATTATCTATGCAATTTCCAATTTAACACCAAGGTTTTTTAATCATTTTCAATTATCTTTATATACAGAAGATCAATTCAGTATATACTATGTAAAGATTTCATCAGTTTGCCCCCACACAGAAACATGAAGTGTAAAAGTACTGTTTCAGTACTAATTATAGCATTACTTCACATTGGACAACACATTAAGGACAGATCCCTCATGAGACGTAAGTACACAGTGACTCCTGATGTTGACTTAACAATTTGACACTCTTGTTTATGGCGTCAGTAATCTCCCCAGGCTCTAGTCATGAGTTGCTGAGGCTATGGAAGCCTTTTGAGTTTGCCGACTTCGATCTTATTCCGACAGGGTCATAGTCAAAGTGGAAGTTCTCTCCTCCCTTCAGAGAAAGGAAACTCCTTCTTTGATTGCCTGTTCTTTCCACTGGGATCCCACTCGCAGAGATCTTTCATTTAGGTCTTCTTTTTTTTTTTTTTCCAGAGTGTCTTGGCTTTCCATGCCTAAAATACTCTCATGGGCTCTTCAGCCAGATCCAAATGCCTTAAGGGCTGATTCTGAGGCCAGAGTGCTATTTAGGACCTCTGCCATTCTATGAGTCTGCTGTGTATTCTGCTTCCCATGTTGGATCGTTCTCTCCCTTTTTGATTCCATCAGTTAGTATTAGCAGACACTAGTCTTGTTTGTGTGATCCCTTTGACTCTTAGACCTATCAGTGTGATCAGTTGTGAACTGAAATTGATCACTTGGACTAGTGAGATGGCCTTGGTACATGCCACCTTGATGGGATTGTATTGGAATCCTCTGGCACGATTCTAACTCCATCATTTGGGGCAGGTCCGATTGAGCATGTCCCAAATTGTACATCTCCTCCCTCTCTTATTCCCACTCTTATATTTCACAGGGATCACTTTTCAGTTAAATTTAAACACCTAAGAATAATTGTGTGTTAATTACAGAGTTCAACCACTAGTACTAGGATAAAAAAATACTAAAATGGATAAAGTATTACATTGTACAACAACAGTCAGCACAAGAGCTGATCAAGTCACTGTTTCTCATAGTGTCCATTTCACTTCAACAGGTTTCCCCTTTGGTGTTCAGTTAGTTGTCGCCGATCAGGGAGAAGAGTATTCAATCTTTTAAAAGTGTATTCACATTAAAAACTCTTTCCTGTCTAACTAAAATCCCTTCTCCTTAGTAGTCGAACTTACATAAGCTGTATCTTTTTTTTTTCCCTTTATTTGTGGATCCCATTTTATTTTTTTTATTTTTATAACGCTTTATTTAAAGAATATAAATTTCCAAATACAGCTTATAGATTACAATGGCTCCCCCCCCCCATAACTTCCCTCCCACCCACAACCCTCCCCTTTCCCACTCCCTCTTCCCTTGTATTCACATCAAGGTTCATTTTCAATTCTCTTTGTATACAGAACATCAGTTTAGTATATGTTAAGTAAAGATTTCAACAGTTTGCCCTCACATAGCAACACAAAGTGAAAAATACTGTTGGAGTACTAGTTATAGTATTAATTCACAATGTATAGCACATTAAGGACAGAGATTCTACATGATATATATTTTTTAAATTGATTAATTTTCTATGCAATTTCCAATTTAACACCAAGTTTTTTTTCATTTTTAATTATCTTTATATACAGAAGATCGATTCAGTATATACTAAGTAAAGATTTCATCAGTTTGCACCCACATAGAAACACAAAGTGTAAAAATACTGTTTCAGTACTAGTTATAGCATTACTTCACATTGGACAACACATTAAGGACAGATCCCACATGAGACGTAAGTACACAGTGACTCCTGAAGTTGGTTTAACAATTTGACACTCTTTTTTATGGCATCAGTAATCTCCCTAGGGTCTAGTCATGAGTTGCTGAGGCTATGGAAGCCTTTAGGGTTTGCCGACTTCAATCTTATTCCGACAGGGTCATAGTCAAAGTGGAGGTTCTCTCCTCCCTTCAGAGAAAGGTACCTCCTTCTTTGATGGCCTCGTTCTTTCCACTGGGATCTCACTCGCAGAGATCTTTCATTTAGGTCTTCTTTTTTTTGCCACAGTGTCTTGGCTTTCCATGCATAAAATACTCTCATGGGCTCTTGAGCCAGATCTGAATGCCTTAAGGGCTGATTCTGAGGCCAGAGTGCTATTTAGGACATCTGCCATTCTATGAGTCTGCTGTGTATCTCACTTCCCATGTTGGATCATTCTCTCCCTTTTTGATTCCATCAGTTAGTATTAGCAGACACTAGTCTTGTTTGTGTGATCCCTTTGACTCTTAGACCTATCAGTGTGATCAGTTGTGAACTGAAATTGATCACTTAGACTAGTGAGATGGCCTTGGTACATGCCACCTTGATGGGATTGTATTGGAATCCCCTGGCACGATTCTAACTCCATCATTTGGGGCAGATCTGATTGAGCATGTCCCAAATTGTACATCTCCTCCCTCTCTTATTCCCACTCTTATATTTCACAAGGATCACTTTTCAGTTAAAATTTAAATGCCTAAGAATAATTGTTTGTTAATTACAGAGTTCAACCAATAGTACTAGAATAAACAAAAACTAAAATGGATAAAGTATTACATTGTACAACAACAGTCAGCACAAGAGCTGATCAAGTAACTGTTTCTCATAGTGTCCATTTCATTTCAACAGGTTTCCCCTTTGGTATCTTAACTCCATATTTCTCTTTGTCTCCCACTGCTTCTTCAGCCCAACTGCTGCAATCTCCAACCAATCTAACAGCTCCATGGGGATACTTGTATGTCTGTGAGTAGGGTAATGCCAGTGGGTACTTCCTGAGGCTATTTTGAGTAATAAATATGGCAATACACACCAAAAATAGAATAGCACATGACACATAATAAATGTTTAATAATTCTTAGGGTTTCTATTTTTATTAGTATCTTTCTCATCAATTTTATCAGTAAAATCCTTGTTCCTAAATTCAGTGGGCACTTTTTTTCTAGTTTCTACTTGACACCCTTGTTTGGGTGATTTTTTCCTTCTTGAAATGACCCCTCCTTTGACTTCCAGAATGCTAGATTCTTTTGGTTTTCCTCTTGTCTTTGTATGGCCTCTTTGTTGCTTTTGTATGTTTCTACCTTAACCCACCTTAAATGTTGGTATTCATTAAAGTTCTTGGTTTGATTCCTTTCTCTTCTTAGTCTACATGCTTATTCTGGGTGATATTACCATCTCCTGTGGCTTGAACTGCCATTCATATGGAAATGGCCCAATACTAATTTTGCAGAAATGTATAGAGCATCTTCTATATATTCTAAACCTTGGGATTGCTGTTACAATTACAGTTGAAAATGTCTTGCCTTCATAGCATTTAGTCATTGGTGAGACAAAGATCAACTACACAACCACATATATGAATCTGTATCTATAGATGAATTAGGAACTGTGAAAAGATGACAGTCCCAAAGAAGTATAATATGTACCTCTGACATATTTTTAAAGTTACAAGCCTCTCCAAAGTTTTGAGTGGGTATATTTAGGGTACATAGGTACTCACCAGGTAAAAGAAAGGAGATGAATTAAAAGAGAGTTACTGAGACTTCCAATAACTAAACAGTTTCGGTGTTGCTAAAACCAGGGAAAGACTCACAAGATAGTGGAAGAGGGAGCAGAGTTGGGTGCCTGCAGAGCCCTGAAGATCATGTTTCTGTCCATTCTAATCCTAAGAGGAATGAGAAGTGATTGAAAGATAAAAAAGTTGTGGCAGAAGTGACGTGGGGAGGTGATCACATTTTTTATTTTTAAACCTCTCTGTGATATAGCATACAGAAGATGTTGGAGAGCCCAGTGATGGAGGGGAAGGAGCTGCCATTGGTTTCTTGAAATCATACATAGTGTTCAGATTAGTGTGGCAATGCTAGATATGAGAGGTACCCAGGTTTTTTATGCACTGAGAGGTAAAGTTGACATGGTAAAATTTGGTATTATATTGGATATGAATGAAAGAGAGAAAAGTTTGAGGGATGTCTCTAAATTTTGGGTTTACTGGCTCCAACCTCTGTCTTTCAATCTGTCTCTCTCTCTCTCTCTCTTTCCTGCCTCCTTTATCTGTTTCTGTAACTTTCAAATACAATTTAAAAAAGAAAATATTTTAGGCTCTTTCATGTAGATAGGCAGTGGTTAAAAATCATCTCCTTGTCTTTTCTCTTTCCTGTCTAATCTTAGTCCTCAGGTTGAATTGCAGTTTGGGGAGAACAGCCATCCATGGCCTGCAAAATTGTTTGGTCTGGTTCTGCCAAGGCAACTGCAGGTAGAACTTTAAATTCAGTACATTTATAGCAGGCTTATTTTTAAGTTGATAGTTTTGTGTGGCCTGTGAATAATGTTACAAATAATGAAATGACCTTTGGTAGAAAAAAGATCCCCCACCCTTGGTTTCAGATATACCCAACATTATATTTCATGTGTCCATCAAATCATTTATGTCCCAAACTGCACTGTTCTTCTAATACCCAATGTTCTCTTGTGATTTTCAGTGAATCCCATAACCATCCATCCAATTGTTGAAGTCAGTTGACCTTGACCTTCCTTCCCATAACATTCACTTAATAACCAAGTCCTATTGATTTCTTCTCCTTAATTTCTATTATACCTGTTTTTTTTTCTGTATCACTCCATTTTCACTACTTCTACCTTGTGTCAGATTCAAATCATATTTCTTTTGGATTTTTGGCAATAATTATTAATTGGATTCTCTGCATTCATTGTACTGCCTCTCTAACTTATTCATCACCCTGCTAGTGCTACTACCTATAAAGATAAGATTGGTAGAGTGATGTAAAGGACCCTCATGATCAGGCCCTGCATAATCTTTCTCTAGCATAATCTTTCTCTGCTTTAAACCTTACTCTACACCAACCAAAATAATTCCACTTTCTATGAAAGTATACATTCTCCTTCTATTCTTAGAACAAGATAAAAAGTCCTCTGAGCTTCGCTTTGTCTTAGTATTTCATTGTCTTCAAAAGTCCTGTTTGCTGCCTGCCTCTTTCTTGAATGAAGTGATTTTTGCTAGAAAAAAGACCATGCCTACCATGCCTTTTTAACTTCCTGAATGAATAGGCTAGAAAAACTGATAACATTTTTGCAGCAAGGACAACAGTTAGAGAAATAGTAGTATCCATAAAGTTACAAACATGCGCTTATTTTCTACAAACTCAGATCTGAGCATCAAACTAATAGATGCTGTAGCTGCCAGGAAAGCAACAAAAGGAGAGAGCAGAGGCCAAGGGTTTGGGAAAAAGTTAATGAAGGATCATTCACAGGGGGCCTAAAGGAAACCGTTCAAGAAGTCTTCTTTACCACCCTTTGCTCTCGTAGATGAGCCATTACTTGTCATAGGCAATTTGATAAGCCCTTAACATTTGTAATAAAGATGAACTGAGATTGTCACAAGTCCCAAAATTCATTAGAATCAATGGAATACCATTTCTTCAAACTACAAAGAGCAACTTTTTAGGCCTTTGATGAAATATAGATTAAAACGTTTTCCTGATTAGAGGACAACTTTTTGAAAAGTAGACGTTGTGTTTGAAGTGCATTTGGTGACTTTCCCCTGCACATCAGCTTTACAGCATGCATGTGTCAGTCAAAATGATTTTGTTTACCATCAACAGAGTCATGAAGCCCAAGGTGCTTTAACAATAAAATCAGGGTACTGGATCACATAACTGAGAAGTTCAGTGGCAGGGAAGACTCCATTCCACTTCTAAGTCCTTAGTTCTCTCCTACATTTTTTGGCTTTATCTTTAATGTATCTTCATGCATGGCAATGAAGTGGATACCCAGAATAGCTCACATCCATGCCTTATTATACCCATAAAAGAGAGCACATGTATCTCAGGATTCGCAGCCTGTATGCTGAGCGCCATGCATCGGATCACATATGAACTAATGCGTGGTTTATGAGAAAGCCCTGTGCTGAAGCAGAGATGACCTGTTCCAGTGTGTCAGCTGGAGAGGTGATGGTGCCAACCAGAGTCTATCTCAGGTTTAGAAGACGGGTATTCTTCCTTAATCCCACATATGCTGTATGATTTCTCCAAAATAAAAGAGAAAATTTCCCAAAGGGAAACCAGTGAATTATTTAGTATGAACAGAGAAGAAAAACAAATTCCATGCAGGTAACCAGTCAATATTTATTACAGACTCAGTTCACATTTGTTCATCAGCAAACTAAGGAATTATTTTGTGCCCTAGATCTTTAAAGGTACTGTGAGTAATCCAAAACAGATACCAATAGGCCTCTGCAAGAATAAAGAGAAAATAAGCAGAGCCAGAGAACCCAATTCAGAGAAAACTCTATTGGTGCATATGGGTGGGTAAGACAATTGTGTGCTATAGATGACACTTTAAAAATATATATTTATTTATTTATTTGAAAGGCAGTGTTATTGAGAGGCAGAGGCAGAGAGAGAGACAGAGAAGTTGGTTCACTCCCTAGATGGCAACCATGGCCAGAGCTTTGCTGATCAGGAGCCAGGAGCTTCTTCCGGGTCTTCTACGTGGGTGCAGGGGCCCAAGGACTTGGGCCATCCTCCACTGCTTTCCCAGGTTTTAGTAGAGAGCTGGATGGAAAGTGGAGCAGCCAGGACTAGAACTGGCACCCATATGAGATGGTGGCACTGCAGATGGCAGCTTTACCCACTATGCCACAGGGCCAGCCCCTTCAGATGACTCTTAAAAACATTTACTAAGAATTAAGCAAGTCCCAAAGGGACAAATATCATATGTTTTCCCTGATCGGTGACAAGTAACTGAGCACCAAAAAGGAAACCTGGTGAAGTGAAATGGACACTATGAGAAACAGTGACTTGATCAGCCTTTGTCCCAACTGTTGATGTACAATTTAATAATTTATCCTTTTTAGTGTTTTTTTTTTTTATCCTAGTACTAGTGGTTGAACTCTGTAATTAACACACAATTATTCTTAGGTGTTTAAATTTAACTGAAAAGTGATCCCTGTTAAATTAAGAGTGGAAATAAGAGAGGGAGGAGATGTACAATTTGGGACATGCTCAATCGGACCTGCCCCAAATGGTAGAGTTAGAAATGTGCCAGGGGATTCCAATACAATCCCATCAAGGTGGCATGTACCAAGGCCATCTCACTAGTCCAAGTGATCAATTTCAGTTCACAATTGATCACACTGATAGGTCTAAGAGTCAAAGGGATCACACAAACAAGACTAGTGTCTGCTAATACTAACTGATGGAATCAAAAAGGGAGAGAACGATCCAACATGGGAAGCAGAATACACAGCAGACTCATAGAATGGCAGAGGTCCTAAATAGCACTCTGGCCTCAGAATCAGCCCTTAAGGCATTTGGATCTGGCTGAAGAGCCCATGAGAGTATTTTAGGCATGGAAAGCCAAGACACTCTGGAAAAAAAAAAAAAAAAGAAGACCTAAATGAAAGATCTCTGCGAGTGGAATCCCAGTGGAAAGAACAGGCAATCAAAGAAGGAGGTACCTTTCTCTGAAGGGAGGAGAGAACTTCCACTTTGACTATGACCCTGTCGGAATAAGATCGAAGTCGGCAAACTCAAAAGGCTTCCATAGCCTTGGCAACTCATGACTAGAGCCTGGGGAGATTACTGACACCATAAACAAGAGTGTCAAATTGTTAAGTCAACAACAGGAGTCACTGTGCACTTACTCCCCATGTAAGATCTCTGCCCTTAATGTGTTGTTCAATGTGAAGTAATGCTATAACTAGTACTGAAATAGTATTTTACACATCACGTTCTGTGTGGTTGCAAATGGATGAAATCTTTTCATAGTATATACTGAATCGATCTTCTGTATATAAAGATAATTTAAAAAGAATCTTGATGTGAATGGAGTGGGAGAGGGAGTTGGAGATGGGAGTTTTGCGGGTGGGAGGGAAGTTATGGGAGGGAGCCATTGTAATCCATAAGCTGTACTTTAGAAATTTATATTTGCTAAATAAATGTTAAAAAAAAAAGATTAGGGTAATTTAGATTATCTGCTCATTGTTGTGCCCTATATATGGCTGGAACTCACTAAATTGTAGCTATTATATTTTGAGTATTATGTAAATAAAAACATCTTCACTATAAAAACATTCACTCATTCATTTGTGAAAAATTAATAGCATATTTATCCTATGATTAATACACCAGAGTATTTGACCTTAAGGATTTCATTTAATCAGACACTACAAAATTATAAGCAAAAAGTCAGCAGTTTTGATGGTAGAGTGTTTGCCACTAGAGTAGAACAGAGTGAGAATAAGGCTACACGGAAAGCCTAGTGGCATCTTTACAACACCCATCAACATTTGCTCTAAACCTGATACTCTACAATTCAGTCTCCAACAAAAAGCACCACACGATCACTCATTTTCAATCAACAGGTTTCTGAGAGCAGTATATTGAAAGTCAAATGCAAGAATAATTTATCTTACTCTTCTGGTTCTCAGGTAAATGGTCACACAATCTAAGAAAAATAATATGAAACAATTTTGGCTGTTTGGTAACAAAAGTGGATCATTGTTGTCTTAGGGAGCTTTTATGTGCAAAATACATTTGATAATAATGTGAATTCTTTTAAGCTATTATATATTGTGGCCATCTAGGGAAATAGTTTTGGGGATGAATACAGCAGAAATATTTAGAGAAAAGACTTTAAAAGGAAAAATAGCAAACATCGTTGATTCTTTTGGACAGCCTTTTATAATATAAAATCATGCATTTCTAGTCCACATCACAGTGATAATGCTTAAAAAATTCTAATCACTTTATCATTATTCCCAGCAGTGTCCTGGAGCTCCAATTCTAAGGGCAGGCCTTTCTGTAAGCATCCAGCATTAAGATATAACTCAGAGAATTTTTTGAGAAATTGTTTCTTCACATGAAGTATACTTGATAATAACATTTTAATGTAATATTGACATTTCTGGTTTTTAACTCTGTTGGGCAGAATCTTGATGGAAAAGAAAATCACTTGTGACAGGTTCAGCATGAGAGTCTAATATCATGGCAATTTAACCCAGTTTCATCTTGAACAGAGATTTCCATCAGAAAAGAAGTAATCTTTCCTTCATGTTTACAGAATGAAACAATTCCTTGTAGCATGTAATATTACAATGGTCTTAACATCATTAATTATTAGAATGCTTGTTGTGGAAAATATTGGTTTAGTTTTGGAAATTTTGGTAGATATTTTAGAATTTTATGTGTGTGTGTGTGTATGCATGGTATGAGGACTGACTTAGAAATTTGGACTGAATTAATCTAATTTGATCAAATGGCTGAGAAGTTGAACCAAATCATGATATTCATGATCTGGGTGGCATTTACAGTTACACAGAGGTGTGTTTACACTCTTGCTACTTGGAATGTTGTCCACAAGCCAGTAGCATTAGAATTACCTTGAAGCTAATTAGAAAAAATGAATCTCAGCTCCCAACTCCAGGTCTTTTGAACCAGCACTTGCATTCTTTTTTTTTCTGGCATCAGGGGAATTCTTTCTGTAATTTTAAATTTATTAAATTCCTAACCATTTATATTCAGTAAATCTTTGTTGTAACAACCAGCAATTTACCAAATTTCATAAAGATATTTTAGATTGGTTATTAGCATTCTTATTTTTAGAAAACTTTTATTTAATAAATATAAATTTCGAAAGTAAAACTTTTGGATCATAGCAGTTTTTCCCCCATAACCACCCTCCCACCTGTAAACCATCCCATCTCCTACTCCCTCTCCCATGCCATTCTTCATTAATATTCATTTTTAAATATCTTTATATACAAAAGATCAACTTAGTATATACTAAGTAAAGATTCAACAGTTCAGCACTTGCATTCTAACTAGATCTCTAAGTAATTAAAACCTTAACTATTCCAGGCCATCTCAATTCTGGCCACACACTAGAATTACTTAGGGTGTTCTTAGAATGCTTTAGATCCTTCAGCCTTACCCTTGACCAATTAACTCAGACTCTTTAAGGGTGGGGCTTTGGCATCAGTATTTTTCTTTTTAATTTTCTGACAAGTAGAGTTACAGAGAGTTATAGAGAGAGAGACAGAGAGAAAGGTCTTCCTTCCATTGGTTCACTCCCCAAATGGCCGCTACAGACTGGCGCTGTGCCAATCCAAAGGCAGGAGCCAGGTGCTTCCTCCTGGTCTCCCATGCGGGTGCAGGGGCCCAAGCACTTGGGCCATCATCTACTGCATTCCTGGGCCATGGCAGAGAGCTGTACTGGAGAGGAGCATCCAGGACTAAAACCTGGCGCCCATATGGGATGCCCGGTGCTGCAGGCGGGTGATTAACTAAGTGAGCCATGGCACCGGCCCAGCATCAGTATTTTTAAGTACTCAGCAAATGATTCTAATGTGTAGACAGGCTTAAGAACTACCGGTAACACAATGCCTGAATAATCAGTAAATTCAGCGTATTCTGAAAGGGCAAAAAAAGAGAAAGGATGCCAAACCAATTACTTAGTATTTGGTATCACTCTATAAATTATTGATTTTTTAAAACTTCTAATAAGTTTGCTTTGCCACTGAGTGAGCACAGCCTACTATGTCTCAGTCTGCCCAGAAGTTTATTGCAAATCAGAGAGAGGAGTGCTTTACTACATAAACTATCTAAAAGGAGATTGCCCATTTGCTTGTCAACTTTACTTCCTTTTGTTAGACTCCCTCATGAACCTACTGATCTAAGTGATGAATTTCAGGCACTGCACACATCACAGTCACTGAGTCTTTGGGTTGGCCACCACTTCTCCCTGCACTCAATATTTATTTTTTTCCTTTGAGCATTTCCTTCTCACCCTAAGCCAGATGGATTTCCTTCCCCATGAATTCCCTTATTGTTCACTCTTCCTGTAATGCATTCTCGCTTTATGGTCTTACATTGTTAGTTCCACTACTTCATGGAATAAAATTACATGTTGTCTAATTTCTACATACAATCTCAAGTATTAACAAGTTGTACCAAAATCCTATGCATACATAAGGTTGAAAAAAATAAACCTTAACATGATACCTTTGGCTGTCATTATTATCCCATTTTATAGAGAGGCAAGATGACTAGCTAATAGTACTTAGCACTAAAATAGGTTTCCAAAGACTATCTGACTTTTGTTTGTTTGTGTGTTTTTGTTTCTAACAGAGTATAGCACTTTAATTATAATTCTGGGACAAATTAAGAATTTGAACACAGTGAAACATAGTACAAAGAATTCACTCTAAAAGAAAAAAAAAAATCTTTGCCCACTCCTGTCTTTGCAATGAGCCTAGCGATATTTCTTATTTCACTAACCTTGTTTCTTTTGTCAGAAAACTATTGAAGTTCGATGGACACATCAAGGGGAAGTGGTCATAGTATACATCTTTGTTTTAATTACCTTCTATTATGCAAATAATACTTGAATGCTCTTTTCTTGTAAAAACTTAGAACATCATAATATGTCTCAGATGTCTGTGTCTAACAAATGTGCACATCCACATGTACACACACCCTCCTGACTGCCCTCCAACTAGATGCTCTGCTTTCTCCCCCAGAAATAGCCATTTATTTCTGCACAGCCCTTTTAAACACTTTTCAGAGGTAGCTGTTTGGCACAACAGTTAAGATGCCACGTGGGATGCCCACATCCCACATCATAGTGTCTAGATTTGAGTTCTGGCTCCTCATCCAATTCCAGCTTCCTGCACATGTGCACCCTAGGGTGCAGCAAGTGATGGTGCAAGTTCCTGGATTCCTGAAAGCCACATGGGAGAGTCCTAGATTGACTTCTGGGTTCCTCGTTTCAGTTTGGCTGTTGTGAGCATTTAGGGAGTGAATGAGGGAATAGAAAATATCTCTGTCTCTGTCTCCCTACCTTTCAAAGAAAAATCAAACTTTAAATGTTTTTAGTTATATTTAAATTAACCTACAGGTGCATTATAAAAGTTTTTAATTGTGGTGCAACCATCTATCATCTAAAATATATACTCTTAAGAATCAGGAGTTTTATTTATAAATGTAAAATAAAAGACCTGGGAAGGATATCTAATCCAATTCAGAGGTTGACAACATTAAGATTCAAAATTTTATCTCAGCTTTGCAGAATAATACCCTAAAGACAGAAAGATAAAAATTTGGCCAGCATAAATATTAAAGCCATGCATAAAATACAAGTACAAATGGAGAACTTTGGTTTAACATTAGTTTATATGTAAAAGACCTAGAGGTTTCATTATATAGACTCAAAGTGTAATAAAAATCTGAACACTTTGAGAAGTCAGAAATTCTAACCTCTAATAAGATTTCTTTAAAGTATCTCGAATTACTGCAGAATATCTCATTGTTGAAGGAAAGTGCTAAATTATGTAAAATATTGAAAACAAACCATTTTAAAATGATGCGCTTGTTTTGTGACAATTATTCCTCATACACACACACATGCACACACACACACACACACACACACACATATATATATATATATATATATATACATACACATATTTTTTTCACCAGAAAAAAAAGCCAAGTAAGGGATAACTCTTCTGCTTTCCTCAGGTCATACCTTCTATTCTTTATTATGATACAAAACATTCATTATAAATCATAGAAGTTTAGCGTGTAAAGGTGTTACAGATGAGTCAGTGCATAGTATTCCATCTCCATTTTGAGGTCCTCTTGAATAAAGATCTTGCCCTGTAGAATTAGTGTCACCTGATGTAGAACTAATTGTCCTGTAGGATGACTGATAATATATAGAACAGTGTTCGCACTCAACGTTGTTGGCCAAAATATCTGGGGCTGGAGCAGAGGAAGTTGAGTCCCTGCATGAGTCACGTGTTTCCCACATGAGGTCTCTTCTTCTGTTCCAGAATATGGGTGTTACTTTTGAACTTGCCATGAAATCAGAAACTTTGTTTTAAAATCTCCCCCCCTCCAAAAAATAGAAGTTCTTTATCCACCTGAAAATTTCTCCCCAGGTTTGTAAATCCTTTCTTTCTGTGCTTTTCGATACACAAGTCAGGATCACAAAGGGCACAATGAAGTGTAGTTCTTCCGGGATGAATTCATTTATCTTTCCTAATAAAAGATGAATATTAAATTTATCTGTCATGACCTTGGCTGATCATAAGACACGGGCAATCATAAATCTTGACCTTTTCCCATCTTTTTTCTAAAATTAAAGTAACCTCTGATATAAACATGATATTTAAGAAAGTGACAGCTTGAGTGAGAAGGAAGAGGCTGGATCTGTGGAGCAAAGATATTGACAGGTTTTTAAGAGCACCCGACCATGGTTTCATTTGAATTTATCTGTCTCTGCCATGGTGTCTACAATAACACAGGAGAAGGAGATTCAAGGTCTTAACTCTATTACTGGCTTTGTTCAGCAGCGTCAGACCAATAATAGGTGTTTATCTACTAGAGTGTGCTGCTCTAGATACAGGAGCTCATTGTAATTCTCCCCTCCAGTTTTCCTTCCCCAAGGAAATATCTATATCTTGGATCTGTCTAATTAGCCAGTATGTGAAGAATAGAAAATTGAGACAATCCCTATGCTCATCATTGCTGGCTTTAGAAAACTCAATAAAGTTTCTATCTAAATTTTCTTGTTTACACGCTGGAGCAAAATGGATCAAACAAGCAAAGATTTGTGGCCACAGAGATGGTGCCTTTGTACAATATAACACATACTGTGTATCAAAGAAATATTGCGCCACTTCTCGGAAGCTGACATTGGAATGACATTGTAATCCCGGCCATCTGTCTTCCTCCTCTAGATGTCGATGAATGTGCTGTGGTGAATGGAGGCTGCCAGCAGCGCTGTATTAACACTCTGGGCACCTTCCACTGTGAATGTGATACAGGATACAGACTCCATGCTGACGAACGCACCTGCATAAGTGAGTAAATATTAGAACCAGCTTGAAGCCATTTTCAATGAAAATCGACCTGCCCATGTAGAGGCAGGAAGAAAGGGTTTTTCTATTGTAAAGGTATCTAGAGAAGCTGACAGTTTTCAAGTACAGTTCTATCTCTTGGAATTTTTTTTAAGAAAATACATTTTGCATTTGGAAGATGAAAAAAAATGAGGAAGGAAACAGCAAGTAACATTCCAAGTAAAGTTCCTCAAGCATAGTTAAAATTGAACACAATAGATCAGAGTACTATATATTATGCCTCAGAGTGTTCACAGATGTAATTTTTAGTGATAGGATTATTATTTTAATCTTCATATATTTCCAGATTTTATAGAATTCCTAAAATAAGCTTATGCTACTTTTATAAACAAAAAAGGAATACACTTTTAAAATACGATATTCTCTATGAGATTTGCAAATGCTTCTTGTTGTTTTCCCTCAACTATTTTACATAAAAGTGTTTCTTTTCATTGAGTGATTATCCTCAGATGGCATAAAGACACAATCTAATTTTATCCCCATGTCCCCCTTTTTTTAGAAGGTTTTTATTTAATGAATACAAATTCCATATGTACAACTTTTAGGAATATAGTGGTTCTTCCCCCACTCTGTTCCCATCCTCCAACCCCCACTCCCATCCCACCTCCTACTCCCTCTCCTATTCCATTCTTCATTAAGATTCATTTTTATTTGACTTTATATACAGAAGACCAACTCTATACTAAGTAGATATTTCAACTCTTTGCACCCACACAGGCTCACAAGGTATAAAGTACAGTTTGCAGACAAGTTTTTTTTTTTTTAAGATTTATTTTACTTATTTGAAAGACAGTTACAGAGGGAGGTAGAGACAGAGAGAGAGAGGTCTTCCATTGGATTGTTCACTCCCTAGATGGCTGCAACAGCTGGAGCTGTGCCAATCCAAAGCCAGGAGCCAGGAGCTTCTTCTGGGTCTCCCATGGGGTGCAAGGGGCCTAAGGACTTGGGCCATCTGCTGTTGCTTTCCCAGGCCACAGCAGAGAGCTAGATTGGAAGAAGAGCAGCCGGGACAAGAACCGGCGCCCATATGGGATGCCGGTGCTTCAGGCCAGGGCTTTAACCTGCTGCTCCACAGCGCCAGCCCCTTTGCAGACAAGTTTTACTGATAATTCTCATAGTAACACCTCATTAAGGACAGAGGTGCAACATGGGGAGTAAGTGCACAGTGACAACTGTTGTCGATTTAACAATTAACACTTTTATTTTTTACATCAGTGACCACCCGAGGCTCATGACATGAGCTGCCAAGGCTATGGAAGCCTTTTGAGTCCACAAACTCTGTATTTAGACAGGGCCCTATACAAAGTGGAAGTTCTCTTTTCCCTTCAGAGAAAGGTACCTCCTTATTTGATGGCCCCTTCTTTCCACTCAGGTCCCCTTTTAAAATATTTATTATATTAAAAAATATACCACCTTGTATAGCACAATTTAATTCCTGACTTAATTTATGTAGAGTTTCATCTGCATAAAATGGTTAGCGTCTTCATAAGATATTCTATAATTATGAAACTCAGCATAGATATCATCCAGTTTCACCTAGTTTCACAACATATCCTCCCTCTTTATTTTTCTTATCATGTCTTTAGGAGATTAGAGAAAGCTAAGGCAACAGGTAAAGATGGTCCTAGTCTTAGTTCTGATTTAACTACGAGAAACAGGTTCTAAGAGCAAAACCAGGACCTTTCCAAAGTCAAATGAAAGTACAAGTAGAAGGCAAACCCTAGTCTAGGGAACCCAATAGCATAATGATTGTGTCTACAGCAAGCACACACAAGTTTGTTTGATCAAAGCATCCCCTATTTTGTAGGATTACTGGTTTTAGCAACAGGAATCATTTTCTCATCCCCACTGCTAACCTTGTAAAGTCCTTAGCTTTTAAACTGTCATTATGTTAGCCGAGTGTCTTAGCTTTCCATGCCTAAAATATTCTCATGGGCTCTTGAGCCAGATCCGAATACCTTAAGGGCTGATTCTGAGGCCAGAGTGCTATTTAGGACATCTGCCATTCTATGAGTCTGCTGTGTATCCTGCTTCCCATGTTGGATCATTCTCTCCCTTTTTCATTCTATCAGTTAGTATTAGCAGACACTAGTCTTGTTTGTGTGATCCCTTTGACTCTTAGACCTATCAGTGTGATCAATTGTGAGCTGAAATTGATCACTTGGACTAATGAGATGGCCTTGGTACATGCCACCTTGATGGGATTGTATTGGAAACCCCTGGCACAATGCTAACTCCATCATTTGGGGCCGTTCCGATTGAGCATGTCCCAAGTTTTACATCTCCTCCCTCTCTTATTCCCACTCTTATATTTCACAGAGATCACTTTTCAGTTAAAATTTAAACACCTAAGAATAATTGTGTGTTAATTACAGAGTTCAACCACTAGTACTAGGATAAAGAAAAAAAAATACTACCATGGATAAAGTATTACATTGTACAACAACAGTCAGCACAAGAGCTGATCGAATCACTGTTTCTCATAGTGTCCATTTCACTTCTACAGGTTTCCCCTTTGGTGCTCAGTTAGTCATCGCCAATCAAGGGAAACAAATGATATTTGTCTCTTTGGGACTGACTTAATTCACTCAGCATGATGTTTTCCAGATTCCTAAAGGCTTCCATAGCCTCGGCAACTCATGACCAGAGCCTAGGGAGATTACTGACGCCATAAACAAGAGTGTCAAATTGTTAAATCAACATCAGGAGTCACTGTGTACTTACGTCTCATGAGGGATCTGTCCTTAATGTGTTATCCAATGTGAAGTGATGCTATTACTAGTACTGAAACAGTATTTTTACACTTTGTGTTTCTGAGTGGGTGCAAACTGATGAAATCCTTACATAGTATATATTGAATCGATCTTCTTTATATAAAGATAATTGCAAATGATTAAAAAATCTTGGTGTTAAACTGGAAATTGCATAGACAATTAATCAATTTTTTAAAAAAAAAAATCATGTAGGATCTCTGTCCTTAATGTGCTGTACATTGTGAATTAATACTATAACTAGTACTCCAACAGTATTATCATTTTGTGTCTCTATGCGAGGGCAAACCGTTGAAATCTTTACGTAATATGTACTAAATTGATCTTCTGTGTATAAAGAGAATTGAAAATGAATCTTGATGTGAACAGAAGGGGAGAGGGAGCGGGAAAGGGGAGGGTGGGGGGAGGGAGGGAAGTTGTGGGGGGGGGAGCCATTGTGGTCCATGAGCTGTTCTTTGGAAATTTATATTCTTTAAATAAAAGCTTTATATAAAAAATAAATAAATAAATAAAAAATAAACTGTCATTATAACTTCTCTTAGTCACAAAATATTTAGGAACAGCAGGATTTATTGATATATGCAGATAAGATATTTGTCAATAAAAGTTAAGCTGGTGAATTTTTGTGTTTTATAGAAAATGATTTGCAAGCTAGTGATTTATATGAGGCTATGATATCTGGTCTTTGAGAGAAGGTGTTATAAGCACTCTAGACACCAACTACATGGGATTTACTACTATAATTATTTTTCTTTATCCTGGGAAGTTATTAGCTATTTCTTAGTAAAAATCATTAAGCACTTCTCTTATTTCTTGTATCTACTACCCTTGAATTTTTCCAATTTTGGCTTGAATGATGTCAGGTGAAAAACGCAGTTGGATAATGATATCATGATTTGTCTTTTCCATTGTTTCTATTCCTTAAAACCAATTCTTATTGTAAATACACTACATGCTATTGTAATATCTTATTTTCAGCTTCATATGCTAATTTTTATAGAGAATTTCAACATAACATATAAAGTAAATTTATATGTGTCTATATGTGGCTATTATTTATATAACCCATATTACATATATATGTTTATAATATTATATAATTTAACTTATAACATTGCAACTATTATATCATAAAATTATTATATATATTTATATTATATAATTCACCTAATGAGAAATGTGGATTCACTATAGCAATCATTTTAAAACATTTAACCCCTTGGATGCTGTTCTGCAGAAGGTGATAGAATGAGGGCCGAGCACCTGACAATTTGAAGCTTTCCCCACATGTACTCCTAACACTGATGTTTCAGTTTCGAAACTGGTTTTACCAACCTCAGTTGACAATGTGCAGTTATGGCATCCTGATTGAAAAGGAGCCCATAAAGAAGTTAAGCACTTTGTGTTTGAAGTTGATAACACACCTTTAGGACAACCCTTGGCTCATTTCTTATGAAACAAGGGGTTTACTGTGAACAGGTGAGTTTCACATGGGTCTGTATGTTGGATTATGTTGCTGGAAGAGTCATATATTTTTTCAAAGAGGCCAATTGAATTATCTCACTTTCCCTTTGGTACCTCTACCTTGCAGAACACTGAGACTGGTGGCTGATGTTTAATGAGAGATTGTAGTAGAGATAAATCCATTCTGATCTGTGTTAGGGTTACAGAAGAGAAGATAGAGTCATGAATTTTGAGTTCACTACTTCGAAGTACTTGGAATTAATTGCTTGCATTTCTTCCTTGCTCTTTCTCTTCTTCTCCTTCCTTTTCCATGTTCCACGTTCTTTCCATCAGGCATAAGCCTAAGCTAGTATGGTCATTTGATTTGGAACTTTTTGCGCTTTTTGTGCTTTCTGTTAATAATTGTTTGAGTAAAATGACCTTGCTGGGCCCTCAACGGCTTATAGAGTTTCAGATGACTTCATTTCAAAACTGTATCCCCTGTCTCAGGGCTGTGCTTTTGTAGTAATATATGTGCAAAGGTTGCTAGAAATCCTCCATAAATGATAAAGTCACATGAAGGGCATAAAAGGAGGAGTCCATAACAGCAGGGCTAAGATGGCAGTAAGAGGCCGGCGCCTCTGCTCAATAGGCTAATTCTGCGCCTGCGGCGCTGGCACACAGGGTTCTAGTCCCGGTCGGGGCACCGGATTCTGTCCCGGTTGCCCCTCTTTCAGGCCAGCTCTCTGCTGTGGCCCGGGAGTGCAGTGGTGGATGGCCCAAGTCCTTGGGCCCTCACCCCATGGGAGACCAGGAAAAGCACCTGGCACCTGGCTCCTGCCATTGGATGAGCGCGGTGCGCCAGCCGCAGCGCGCCGACCGCAGCTGCCATTGGAGGGTGAACCAACGGCAAAGGAAGACCTTTCTCTCTGTCTCTCTCACTCTCCACTCTGCCTGTCAAAAAAAAAAAAAAAAAGAAAGAAAAAAGATAGCATGAAGTATGAGTTGAAGGGCCACTTGGATCATGATAAAAGGTTGCTTGGATTGCTGATACCTCGTGATGCCAGTAAAACTGACAATCTCAGCCTTAGTGGACCTTAGTTGGAGCCTGTGATTTGTCTGAAGATTTTTGGAATGCACGTCACTTTTCTGGGGCAAGGACCTATCATTTTTTCAGTCTCTTAAAGGTGTCTGGGCACCCCAAAATATCCCATATAGCCCTTGTTCTTATGATGGCAATTTAAAAAAGGTAACACATGGGAGAATCTTATAACACTGTAATGTCTGCTACTGTCTCAGAACCCTGTTGTACAGTTAGATGCAAAGCTGGTCAGTCACTGCTTCTCACTTCAGCTTCCTGTCCTTGAGTAGCACAGTTCCTGGCTCAATGTCACCTTTCCTGGAAGGCAGCTTCAGGAAAGCCAGTGTGTTCCATTCTGTGAGGAGCATCTTAGCAAGCAAAAGCAGTGCACCTGGCAGGCGGAGGCAGGTGAAGCAGACAAAATGGGATTCCTGGCAGACTGACTTTGCCATTGGTGTTTGCAGTTAAAAAATATTACCAAGCTTGGAGACAATTTCATAAAAAAGGAAGCTAGAGTTTAGTGCTCATCAGAATGGCAGAATTGTCTGGGTTCATGCCAGCTGTTCATTCAGTCTCCTCCATATAGACTGGCAACTCTGAGGACTTCAAGTTGGCACATGCCCTGCAGCAACTTAATCTCTCTGTCTCCCAGTTTCTTCATGTGTAAAATGTATAAATTAGATAAGTGAGCCTTAAATTATTCCATAAATAAAAATTTTTAAAAACAACTACTTGAGCCGGTGCCGTGGCTCAATAGACTAATCCTCCACCTCGCGGCGCCGGCACACAGTGTTCTAGTCCCGGTCAGGGCATCGGATTCTGTCCTGGTTGCTCCTCTTCCAGTCCAGCTCTGCTGTGGCCCAGGAAGGCAGTGGAGGATGGCCCAAGTCCTTGGGCCCTGTACCTGCATGGGAGACCAGGAGAAGCACCTGGCTCCTGGCTTCAGATCAGCGCGGTGTGCCAGCCGTGGCGGCCGCTTGGGGGGTGAACCAACGGCAAAGGAAGACCTTTCTCTCTGTCTCTCTCTCTCACTGTCCACTCTGCCTGTCAAAAAAAAAAAAAAGTACTTCTGCTCTGAAGTGTTATATAAATCAAAGGAGTTTCACATTACTAACTCATTACAATTCATCTGCTAACTTGTATCTTGTAAAATCCTATTACATTATATACAACAATTTTTGTAGAGCTGTAATTTTATTTAAAATGTTTAAAGAACTCAGACTTTAGAAAGTTCAAGCATAAAAACAATAAGAATGTTATGATGCTGTTTAATAAAAATGAGTGGGTCACTTAAATGCATTGAAAAAAAATATGTTGGTGCTTTGGTGAAAATACTGGTTTTTCCATATCATAGAATCATACCTGGAAAGAATTTGGGAAATAATCTAGCCCGATCTTCTATCTTAGAGTTAAGAAATATAAGAACCAAGGAGATCTAATAACTTTCACTCTGAAAGAGAAGAATATAATTTTTAGGAAAACCTGGTTAATTTCACTTCTGATCCAGTACTGTCAAATAAATTCTGATAAATAGCGCCGGCACACCGGGTTCTAGTCCCGGTTGGGGCGCCGGATTCTGTCCCGGTTGCCCCTCTTCCAGGCCAGCTCTCTGCTGTGGCCTGGGAGTGCAGTGGAGGATGGCCCAAGTGCTTAGGCCCTGCACCTGCATGGGAGACCAGGAAAAGCACCTGGCACCTGGCTCCTGCCATCGGATGAGCGCGGTGCGCCAGCCGCAGTGCGCCGACTGCGGCGGCCATTGGAGGGTGAACCAACGGCAAAGGAAGACCTTTCTCTCTGTCTCTCTCACTGTCCACTCTGCCTGTCAAAAACAAATACCTTAAATATATATCTATGATTTATGAAAATACATAAATATAAATATAAAACATAATTATGAAAATATATAAAATAAATATATTTTACGTACAGTTTATGATTTATGATTTATGAAAAATCATAAAGGTACTACTAAATGAAATTCTTGCATTCTATTTTAGTAAACAGAGCTAAGGGTCAGAACTTTGTATTTTCGTAACAGCTACTGATGCAAACCTTACCTTGTTTCATCAGCGTGTAATACATTTATGTCACATGCTTCCACAACACCTGGCTTCTCTCAGTCCCCCAAGTAAGCCATGCTCTTTCCTACATCTGCATCTTTTTCCATGCTAAATCTAGATCCTCTCCCTCCACTAACCCTCTAGCTATTGAAAGTCTGCTTATCAGTTCCAAGTTAAAGGATCTGTGGACAGTTAAGCCTTTTCTGGTCATTCCAGCCAAAGACATTCTCTCTTTTCTCTGAAATGCCGCGAGGTTTTATTTGTGTCGCCTTAGTGATATATCCTAATGCTCACAGGTATCATGCACATGTGCCACTAGGCTTCAGATCAACTGAAAGGCTCTGATGACCTCTGAATGGTAAACTCTAATGGAGGTCTCTTACTTTCTTCTTGATTAATCAGAAACTTGATTAATTAGATTAATTGAGGCCTTAGTTCAACTAGCAGCTTCTTGATAGCATTTGACACTGTGAATTATCAGTTTTGCTGAATCTTCCAGTTGACTCCATGTACAATTTGCACTTTGAACGGCTGTGTCTCTGTACTTCCATTCTGATTCTATGATTCTGATGTTGGGTCATCATTGTCTTTGCTCTTCTTTCCTCCTTCACTCACCCCTTCTTTGGTCAACTTCCATTCTTCCCTTCTACTTTCACACATAAGTACATGTCTATAAAATACTTAGAATATTAGGGGCTGGTGCCTGTGGCACAGTGTGTTAAGCCACCACCTGGAGCATCAGCATCCCATATGGGTGCTGGTTTGAGTCCTGGCTGCTCCACTTCTGATCCAGCTCTCTGTTAATGCATCTGGGAGGGCAGCAGAATCTAGCCGAAATTTAGGCCCTTGCTACCCAATGGCAGACATGGAAGAAGCTCCTGACGCCTAGATTCAGCCTGGCCCAACCCTGTTGTGGCCATTTGAGGAGTGAACCAGCAGATAGAGGATAGATCTCTCTCTCTCTCTCTCTCTCTCTCTCTCTCTCTCTCTCTCTGTCTCTCTCTGTAGCTCTGCCTTTCACATAAATAAACCTTTTAAAAATTAAAAGAATATTACCTTGCATACTATATTACTTAAAAATATTAGCTATTATAATAGAATATTAAGAGATGTAATGGCTCCACCAGATTGATTTGCTTTTTAAAACAAAACTCAAATCTTTTTTCAATATTTTGTCTTTTGGAACTTTAAAAATATTGTGAATTAATACTATAACTAGCACTCCAACAGTATTATCATTTTGTGTCTCTATGCGAGTGCAAACCGTTGAAATCTTTACGTAATATGTACTAAATTGATCTTCTGTGTATAAAGAGAATTGAAAATGAATCTTGATGTGAACAGAAGGGGAGAGGGAGCGGGAAAGGGGAGGGTAGGGGGAGGGAGAGAAGTTGTGGGGGGGGGAGCCATTGTGATCCATAAGCTGTTCTTTGGAAATTTATATTCTTTAAATAAAAGCTTTATATAAAAAAATACTCCCTGTTATAAAATATATTATATTTATAGCTATTAATTGGTGATTTCTTACTGTGGAGAGGCAGGAATTAGTAGATATAACTAAATACAAGTAATGATAAACTCTTTCTATTACCAATGGCTGTTTTTTTTTTAAACAACCAGAGACTAGATACCAGAATAATTTATATTACCCCCAATTTCCAGGTATATAATTAACAGTTTAAGTAGCTTACCAGGTTTTATCTATAATTTCATATACCTCATAAACCTTTCTTCAATTTCTCTTTTTAATAACAACCTTGTGAAATATGCTCAGCTGAAATCTCCATTCATAATCAAATATTTCCCTTGCTGGCTTGCTGAAACTGGCTTTCCCATGGGGTGAGTTAATTAAATGATTGGAAGTTTAGTACTCACATAGTTCTCTTACCTCTCTTTCTTCCCCTTCATGTAGATTTATTAATGTCTCATTCACAAATAAATAAATAATCCATTAATGTTGGCATAAAAAAGCCTTAAATAAAGATTTGTTTTGAAGAAGGGTTCCATAATCATTTATTAAAAATATACTCTGTCCTACATTTACATGACATTTCTTTTTGTCCTCACAGCCCTTAAAAAAGGTCACAGACAATTGAGGACAACTGACAATCAAATATGTGACCATTATAAGTATTAGGATATTAGTGTCTGAAGTATTAAGGAGAATACACAGAAAAGAACCCTCGCTAATAGCTAGATTGAAAATAGAAAGACATGTCTTTCTTATATCAGACAGTATCTTCCATTCGCATATTCCTCATCTTCCTTTTTTTATATTTACAGTTACTATTGCTATCCCTTTTCACTGAAAGACAGTTTTGCTAACTTCAATCTCTAACACAAAAATTCTTCATTTCTCGTTGCTCAGAATGTTCAGGATATCTTTCCATCCAGTGGTCCCTTTTTAGTCTCATTAAAGGAGAAAAAAAGGACAAAAGTTAAACTAATAGATTTCTCTATGTGTGTATGACATGGTGGATTCTGTGTTTTATTTTGGTAACTCACAAGCAGAAGTAAGGTGAAGAAGAGGGTAGATGTGGCCTGAGAAACCTGATTAAAGTAGGTTTATTCAGTAACACTTTGAACAATAATTGCATTTCCTTATGTCAGATTTTTATGAGTTTCACATTTAACATAATGCTAAATTTAAAAGAGAGAGATTGAGAAAACCTCTAGACATGGCCATGTTCACACAGTGAATCCTTTCATTTTGATACCAGTGATCTAATCAGGGATATCTAAGTTTTGTTTGGTAAGAGGAGTAAGAGATTCTTTCCAGGGAATGCAATGTTATTACCTTCAAATTGGAGATGGAAGAGTTTAAAGACTTTCATTGTAACTGCCTTTCAATTAGCTGCATTATTTATGAGGACAAATTAGAAACATAATTCATTTGAGATGACAGTTGATGTCTTGAATAAGGCTATGTCAGGTTAAAAAAATGTTTAGTTTGTCAGGTTGATGGCATCTCTCAGTCATCAGATTCATCACCTTCACCATATTAAGTACTTTTCATAGTAGATGATCTTTTTAATTTCCAAAAACTGAATTTAAGGATCATTTCTCTTTGCCTGCCTTATTCCCAATCTGTAGTCTTGGGGAAAATCATGAGCTTTTCAAGTTTTCATCCTGAGCATTGAATGTCAGTCCAATTCAGCAACTTTTTCCAATTACTTGAATTGCAAGAACAAAGAAATTTTCTTTTTCTTTTAAAATTTTTCTATAGATTGTAGATTCAGTGGGGCAAGACTAACAGTTTTAGAAAGAGACTGACTTAGATCTGAATTCTGACTGCATCACATAAGAGTTGTATGATCTTAGCCCAATTCTGATTAGTTTTTCTGATTTTAGTTTTTTAGTTTTTCTGATAGTAGTTTCTGATTTTCAGGGTATCTAACATCTCTATCTCTGTCTAAATATCAGTATTTGTGTCTAATAAAATCAGGATAATAATTCACAAAAATCAATAATCATGTCATACAAGGCCTTTTGCCTTATAAAGAAGAATGCATTAGGGTACATCACAAAGTTCATGAGAAATGCATATGATGGAAAAACATCCTTTAATTCCACTTTCCATGAATTCTTTGAAGTTCTCTCATATTTAACAAACTAGTGTTACTATTGAGGGAGATAGTGGATGGGCTCTGAAGCTAAAAGTGTGCAAATATGAGAGACTCTTCCCAGGATAGAGGATTGATAGGAAATGTCCCTGAATGAGCAGTGTCATGAACTCTGTATACAAGATTAAACAAACCAAAACAATCCATAAAATGTTTGTACACTGTTCTTCGTACCTTTTAACTGTCTTTTCTCTAAAGGCTTCTTTTTCTATGTGGAAAGTATCTTCAGATATTCTGCAGAATAGCTTTTAGGAAATTTTTAGTTCCATTTGTAAAATATTTTAAAGATTTTATACTTTGGGTTGGTGCTGTGGCACGGTTGGTTAAGCTGCTGTATTGCAGAGCTGGCATCCCATATAGGCGCTGGTTCAACTCCTGGCTGCTCCACTTCAGATCCAGCTTCCTACTAATGCACCTGGGAAAGCAGCCAAGAATGGCCGAAGTGCTTGGGCCCTTGCAACCACGTGGGAGGCTCAAAAGAAGCTTCAGGCTCCTGGCTTTGGCCTGGCCCGGACCTGGCCATTGCGGCCAGTTAGGGAGTGAACCAGCAGCTGGAAGATACCTCACTCTTTATCTATCTCCATCTCTCTCTTTCTCTCTCTAACTCTTTCAAATAAATAAAATAAATCTTTAAAAAAAGATTTTATTCTCTATAGCATTAAATAATAAACCCTATATCACTTAAATAGGAACTAATTTTGTTCTCTTGGGTTTCTTAAGTTATTCCATTTGCACTATAGAATACCCACCAGGTGAGATGAACTTAAATGTAAAGTGATCAAAGCAGAAACTGGCACACAGTGATGCTCAATTATCAAGGGCTTAGAGCAATCACTTATAACTATTATGTATCTATTCCTATACTGTTTTCCCACAATCACAACAGCCATTCAATGCATAGAGATACCATCAATGAGAAATTCCACAATATATCCAACTGGTAATACAGTAGTTCAGCTTTAAATTATTATTTATGGAAAAAGTATCATGGCATTTAGAATTGTAATAAAAATAATGCGATGTGAGAGCAGTGTGTCTTGGATAAAAACAGCGCCCCCTTTTCAGGGCAACAGTGTAAACTTTACCACGTAGCTTTCACATACACGAGCTGTGCGACTGGGCGAGCCACGTGGCTGCTTCATAGTTTCAGTTAGTGGGGCAGTCAGCAGAAGTGACAACACAGAGAAAATCTTTACTACTTGCAGATGCAGAGCAAGCACTCAATGTATAATTTCTAATATCATTAATATTAGTTCCATACCTGCACCTTTCCATGGCCACAGGAAATAAACTCTGAAGGGTCAGACACCACAGGTTCAACCTGCTTTGATGATCAGATAGCTTCCGCTGGCCATCTGTGTTAGTAGGTGGTCTCTTCTGAGTTCATGTTCTGAAGTCCTAAGACCAAGGTGATTGCATTGGGAGTTGGGGCCTGGGGGAGGTGATCAGGATCTTAGGGAGGAGCCCCGTGGGGTGAGATTAGTGCTGTCACCCAGAGGTGTGTGCTACTTCTGGCACGTGAGGCCTGAGCAGGAAGGCACAGTCTATGAAGAATCATCTGGCGTCTTGATCTCAAACTTCCCAGTCTGCAGAACTGTGAGAAATTAATTTCTGTTATTTATAAACTACCCAGTCTGTGGTATTTTGTTGTAGCAGCCTGAACAGATTAAGATGGTAAGTTTTTAAAACATATATCCTTTTATTCTTTTAACAGCCTCTCCTTTTAATTTTTGTTTTTACTTCTTTAATGTTTTTGGAGTTTTAGAGCAATATTCACAACTCTATCTAGACTTTGTGGTAAAATACTCCCATTCTCATTTATCACTAGGCTGACGATTTATATCTCCCTATTTCCAAAAGCACTGGAGGCAGCAAGCTTCAGGCAGCTTATGCATTTTCACAGAGTACAAAGTGCAAAATGACAGAACACATAAACTATTACTGCCTGCCTCTAACAGAGGCAGAAGGCATAAGTGCTTGAAAACACCAGATATGAGCAGAACACTTCAATTCAAATCTAGTATCCCGGTAGAGCTGCTAGCTGCTGACGAGAAAAGAGCTGCACGGTTTCAGAGTCTGCATTTTTCTGAGACAACAATCATAATGACATCTCTTTGCTGGGGAAATTCAATGATTTCATAATCTGTGACTGAATATGTGTCCTTCATTTTGCAAAGAAAACAGAAATCCTCAGCTAAGAGGCCTCCTAAATTTTAAACCCACCCCAAACTTTGGAATTAACTCTTAGCTCTGCTGCTTTGCTCTGCGCTCAGAGGGAAACGTGCTCTACTGTTATTTCAGGCTCATCTCCCATCACCGGTTGGAATGCAGCCTGCCCTCCTCCCCAAAACTTCTCCTGAAGACAGACTTTGCCAAGGTCATGCGTACATTGTCCACTCTTAAATTCCAGGAACACTTTCCTATCCTTCTTTTTCCAGCTGTTGCGAAAGTCGCGCCCTCTTCTTCCTCCCTGACCGTCTCTACCTTGGATTCTCTGCCTTGTCTGTGATGACTTGTCTCCTCTCATGGAAGCATCTCTCAAGCCCCAGATCCTGGTGCCCTTGTTCTTTTTCTCCCTCCTCTGGGATCTCTTCCACTTGGAAAACTTTACCCCCCACAGTTACTGAAGGGAATGGTGCACAGATCAATAGGACGTCACGCTCCTTGTTCTTGGGATCCTCAGCTCCTGGTGAGCACCCCTGCCTTCAGCGTTGCAAAGGTAGCGGCTCTAAAATCCACATATTTCCTTCTCACACGCCCTAACGTTCCTCTTGTCTTGCATTCCGCTTTCTTAGGGAGTGGCAGCCCCCCAAGCCACCCGTGCTCAAGGCCTGCCTGGAACAGCTGGAAACATTCGTGGCTCCTCCTCTGTGATTCTATACACCTGGTTCCTAGTAATACCAATAGATGTTTACCTCCAAAATATTCCCCCAGGGCTATCTCCACTGTGACTGCTTTCATTAAGGCCCTCATCCTCTCTAACAAATAGGGTTATTGCAGTCACCTCTTAACTGTTATCATCCTGCAGTTTAGATAATTCATTATCTAAACTCCTCCTTCCAGAGCCCCTTTTTGAAAATATAACTTTTTTTAAAGTTTTTTTTTTTTAATCTTAAAGGCAAAGTAACACAGAGAGGGAGAGAGAAAGAAGGAGGGGGAAGGGAGAGAGTGAGAATGCACTTCGATTACCTGGTTCACTCCTCAAATGGCCACAACAGCAGGGTCTGGACCAAGCTGAACCAGGAACCAGGAACTCCATCCTGGTCTCTCGCATGGATGGCAGAGGCCCAAGTACTTGAACCATCTTCCACTACCTTTCCTGACACAATAGTAGGGAGCTATATCAGAAGCAGTGTAACCAGCACAAACTAGCTGTACCACAATACCAGCCCTTGAAAATGTGATTTCAAATTAATTTACCATGATTGAAATTCATTTATTTCTACACAGTTTTCAGAATTAACCCCTAGACCCTCAGCATGGCTTATAAGATGCTTCAGGATCTACCTCATCTGACATGTTTCTGCTCCATGCTTCATTGTGTAGTTTGACACACAGAAAATGTACACTTCTCTAATGTACCAGGAAGCTCCACATCCCAGTGCCATTCTCCTTACATAGTGTCCTGTCTGACAAACATATTCTGTGTCTGCACCTGCTTTTTGGTTCAGATGCACATTGTCACTTTCCCGTCTCATGTTCTCCATTTCTCCATCACGTTTTATCTAACATCTACCCATTTTTCAAGACTTAATTTGCAATCTTCTCAGATTTCCCATTATACACTCATACTCAGAAGCTGAACTTGCTACTGATTTTCTGAGTTTTGAAGAGTGTTCTGATGGCAAGACACTCAGGTAAATGAAAGGCAGAACTCTTGTTTCTTGCAGCTGCAACTGCTCAGGACTGGCACACAGGGCCATGATTTGCGTTACCCCGGGACAGCGCACCAGTAACTTGGAACTTAAGGGGGTAGCTGATGCATGCTACCTGGGAGGGGAATAGCTAAAGTTCACCATTTTTCTGGCGATTGGTTATTTTGAATAATTCCATAAGCCCAAGGAAGAGGGGATACTTTGAGGTGTTAGGTATCTGGGACCCCTACCAGTCAGGTGTCTGTGTATTATAACCACACAGTGTTAGAGCCTGATAAGGGAAGTCTTTGGGCCGGGGAGTTAGCAAACTGTCTGCAAAGGGAAACAGATTATAGTTGGAATTCCAAAACTGGGTCAATACAGCACCTGTGAGATATGATGTTACACTACCACAGAGAGGCAGGGCACAGCTCTGACACAGAACCTCTCCCAGTGGATTATGGAGGCTTCCTTGGTCTGATTCTCCCATGAGACTTTAATCTCCTCTGTATCCTCAGTACCTAGCATGTTAATTTTAGCAAAGTGTTTAATTTTTAGTAAGTTACTGTATTCACTCAGTTGTTGAGAATATAAAGATCTTTGTAATAAGGTATGCTTTGCTTGGAAGCAGTAACATTTTTGTCTCCTTTATGATCTTCTCATAATTATTAAGACATATAACACACGGCTCTGGCTCTGCTTCCTAGGAAACCCAACACTAGGTTGAAAGTTTAATTGCACAGTTTCTATTTAACCTATATCCTTAATTTAGCTGTTTCTGCCCTACTTTATAATATGGCTCTTGTTTCTTGCAATAGTTATTTTTATATTTTTCTTTCCTTTTAAACCTTAGCATTAGTGATTCTATTATAGACATATTTAACAGTGTACACTGCCTCAAATCATCTTGAAGTTTATGGGATATAAAAGTAATGAAAATAACTAAATTCAAACCTACATTTGTCACCTAGTCCCTTGCAAACACCAAGTGGCATAGTGGGCAACATTTTGAACCCCAGTTGCACCAAAGATATGAACTTGACATAGTTGAGTAACTTGTATATTGATCCCCAGGAATCCTGGATCTCATTGTCATTGCCAGAGCACAAGGGAAACAGCACACAACAAAAGGACAAGACATGAGTGGGAAGAATGCTGAGAGCCTCACAGAGCATAGAGCCTGTGCTTATTAACTATTTCATAAAGGCAATATATGTCTGGTTATTAATGAGACTCAATGACACAGCTGTGGTTGAAGTCCAAGATATGGTTTCTAATCAGAAGATAAGAGCAGAAACCAGTGCCATGGCAGCATCATACATGAGCAATGGCTTGGATCCCAGCTGCTTCGCTTCCTGCTGAAGTGCCTGAGAAAGCAATGGAGGATGACCCAAGTATTGAGCCACTGCCACCCACATAGGAGACTAGGATAGAGTTCCAGGTACCTTGCTTTGGCCAGGCCCAGACCTATCCACTGTAGATTATTGAGAAGTGAACCAGAGGATAGAAGCTTATTTTCTCTCTCCCTCTCTCCCTCTCCCTCTGTCTCTCTGTTTCTCTTTCTCTCTGTCCCTTCCTCCCTCTCACCTTCTCTCTCCTGCTCTCTCTCCTTTCTTTCTCTCTTCCTTTGTCTATTTCTCTGTCTCTCCTTTTCTCTCCCTGTAACTCTGCCTTCCAAATAAATAAAATATTCTTAATAAAGAAGATAAGAGTAAACAGTAAGACATAATAGTGAGTGAAAGGGCTGTGGTCACATTCACAAGTTCATACTGAATATCAAATCATAACCTGGTATGCACTAATTCTGAAATTCAGTTTGGAAGGCAAGGTCAAATTTGTAGGACTAAGTTAGGATTAAATTTGGAGCCTGGTTTAAGGAAACAGGCGGGAAAGGGGTTTGAACTCAGACGCTGAAAGCTTTCAGGGAACTTGTCCTCACAAGAATATAACCCAGTGAGCTGACCACCAAGAAGCTAACACCTCTAAGGTTTGCTGATGCAGGTGGATGGAGACTGCTGGAGCAAAGAACATTCCAGAGAACAGTAGGTCTCCTCATAGCTCCGCCCTCCAGACATACATGTCATTAAGAAGCTGAGCATGTGTAGCCCAAACTCTGCCTTCAGACACTTTAATTCAGATATATTCTGGAATATAGATCACTATAGTTTGTCTATTAATCATTAGAATAATTTAAATGTATTGTCTATGATTCTCACAACCTTAAGAGGGAAACATTATATTCATTCTAAAGATAGTGAAACTGGGGTTCACAGAGGTTAATGTTACAGCTCTGCAATGAAAGAGCTGAGTTTGCAGCCCCATAGATCCATGTGCATGATAGGGAAGTTTATGAGATGCATTTTCCACTTGCCAAAGGAGAAGACGAGATGGACAGTTGAGTATTTCTGCTATGTAATGTTTGCCAAAATTTTCTCTTCCAAGCTGAATGGGATAGTGATTCAGAGACTTATTTCATCCCAACTTTGAGGGCTTAAGAAGATTATTTGTGTTTCCTCTTGGTAAATAAAAAGTTGGCTCTCTATGGATACCCCACCTCCTGCCCAGTTCTATCTGGACTGCAGTGGGTTGGCCTCCTGTTCAGCACAAATACAAGCCAGCCTCTTAAGATTCCACAACAGAATGTCAACCTTGCCTCCCCAGTGTCTTGTGTCTAAATCTTATGACTCGCACTTCAATCGTCAATGTAGAAACTCTGCACTACAGGCCCATGTTAGAGGATTTGATTGTGAATTGAATGGGAGCCAGCATCCATCCAAATCTCCCCTAAGACATCTGATAAACAGAATGCATAGCAGAAAGATCATAAGCCCTGGAACCAACAAGCTTTAAGTTGAAATCCCAGCTTTGCACCTACAAGCTGTGTGAACGTGGGCATGTTGTGAAATGAAAACGATAACTAATATTTATGGTGTACTTGTTATCTAGGGAGACACAGTGTTAAGCACTTTATCTCCACTGTTTCATTTAAACTTCATTAAAACCACGTGAAATGGGTGCTGTTGCGGCCATTATTTTGCTATTGTGTAAAAATGAGACTTAGAAAGTTAAGCCACTTGACAAAGGTCATTCAGCTTGTAAATGGTAGATCTAGGGACTACTTTTGGGACTTAGCTGGCCAATTAAATCCAGTTGTGCTAAAAGGAACAACAACAAAAAGATGTTGGGTAGCAATAAGGATTTTGAGGCTCTATTTTTAATGCTTTATAAGGAAGAATATTGCATCCATTAAAATTTTAATGCCAGTGTTGTGTTGAAATGGGGTTAGGCATGCAAGAGGCTTCAGAAAGTTCATGGAAGGGGCCAGCTGTCTGGTACAGTGGCTAAGACACTTGCATCCCACATCAGAGTGCCTGAGTTAGAGTCCTGCTGGATCCACTGTCAATTCCAACTTCCCACTACTGAGCATCCTGGGAAGTAACAGGTGATGACTCAAGTACTTAGGTCCCTGCCATCTGCATAGAAGACCTAGGTGGAGTTCTAGGCTCTTGTCTTTGACCTGGTCCAACCTGGTTATCACAGACATTTGGGGAGTGAACTAGCAAATGGTAGCTCTCTCTGACTGTTGTCTACCTCTCTCTGTCTGTCATTGTCTGTGTCTCTCTTCCTTTCATGTTCCTTTCATGTTAATAAGCAAATGATTTTTTTAGGAAGTTCATGGAAGAATGGAACTGAAAGATAATATACATTTTCCATGAGTTTTTGGTGCCTCCCTAGAATAGGGAACCTGATAAAGAGATTATTGCATTGATTGGAATGGTGAGGGATTCTGACACTATAAACTATGACAATAGTTAATAGATTGAATGTCAAGAAGTTGCTGTATATATTTAATTTTATAAACATAATATCATATAACATTTTACATTTTGATTTTTCATATTTTGATTATTCACAATTTATAATGTTGGATGTTGGCATCCCATGTTAGAATGCCAGCTCAAGACCCAGCTACTCTGTATTCTGTGCAGCTCCCTGCTAATGCACCCAGGAAAGCAGCAGATGATGGCCCAAGTACTTGGGCCCCTGATACCCTTGTGGAAGACCAGGGTGCAGCTCCTGGCTCCTGGCCTGTCCTAGACCTGGCCATTGTGGTCATTTGGGGAGTGAACCAGCAGATGGAAGATGTCACCTGCATTTGTCTCTCTCTCCCTCTCTCCTCCTTCTCTTCTTCCCTTTTTCTATTACTTTTTCATATAAATAAATAAATAAATAAATATTTTTTAAAAATAAAATAACCTTGTCAGAGTCAATATAATCATTGGAATATGCATTGTAAACACATGGAGTTTTGTATCAAGTTCTGAAACTTTGCTGTATTGTTTAATAACAATCCAATGATTTATAATTAAAAAAGAACTTTCATGACTTTTTAGTCTCTGAAATTATTCAAAATTTTACTAAATTTTCTAAGGAAGAATCATTATATTATTAGAATTGTATCTATCAGCTACAGTGAATCTGGTTTCTTTGTATTAATATCACATTAACATGAGAATTGATGAGTATTGTGTTGTAGTAATTATGCATTTGTGTTGCCCCTGAGAATAGAATGTATTAATTAATTCCTTAACTAAAAAATAAAATTTCTCTATTGCAAAGTTTAAAATTTACCAGAAATCTTCATCACGTTGGCCCTACCAAATGAGATTTATGGATTATAAACTAATAGCTTGAACAGCACCTGTACTTGTTCTGCTTTATGTATCTCAGCAACCACATTTTATTTATTTGAGAAAAATGCAGTATATGACTCAAAATTTCAATAATTGCAGTGGAATGGTTTGATTAATTCTCTGCCCACAACATTTTCCATATTAAATTTTGGAAAAAAATGTTCTAGATTTCAGCATTTCTTCTGTATTCAAGGAGAAGATGTAAATTTATTTTTATACCATGCTGATTAATTAATCTTCTTTTCTCTGTGGAAAATGCCCTGAGTCCTAAAACTTATGTTTTAAAAATTCTTTACGATAGAAAACATTCGAAATTCAGCTTGGTCTATTTCCAAAAGAAACTGATTGATTTAATAATCTTCCTTATTTCTCGTTATAACTTTTATGAGACCCTGTGGTATAAGAACTACAATATTTCATTTCTTAGTATTTCCATGAGACTAGCGAAGGTTTTGCTAAGTGCCGTATTACATATATGTCAGAACAATGGAGTAAAACCTAGAAGAGAAGATTGTGTATTAGACCTCTGCAGCCCCACTCTGAGTGTTGAAACAGATTGTCCTGCCTTTGTTACACAGTTGATTAAGTCCCCATACAAGGAGTTTAAACTTGTATGGAGTCATTGAACTACAAAATTTAAGACGTGGGAGAATAGGCTTCCTTCACTACAGTGACTGACATATTTTCTAACCCTTTTCCTTGTAGCAAGCATAAATTAATAAGTGCAGAATCTCAAATTCAGTAGGATACATCCTGAATTGGAAGTGAAAATTATGAGATCAAGAATAATTGATATTCCATGTGACCGATTAACACAGGTCTTATTTAATGCAATGTGGTTTAATATTGTGTCTCTTTTAAGCAGGCTAACCTGAATGTAGGCCCCCTCTTCTGCACTTTACAGCAAAACTGAGCAATTCCCTTAACCATCCTGATCAGAGGACCTTGAACTGAGAGCACATGTTTAATGATGCCCGGACTAGCTATTGATTAAACACTGACAATGTTCAGAGGAATTGAGAATCAAAAAGCCTCCCCCATGGCCAGCTCTGCCATGCTCACTTCTTAATAGATGGCAAAGGAGGATTCTAAATGAGATCTGCTGCCCTGCTCATCCTCAGAACTCCACAGGCAGTGGGATTAATTTCTGCTTTGCAGTCCTTTGGAACTACCACGTCTAAAATGTCCATCATTCTCCAGAAATGAATACAGATATTCCTTTTTTTTATTTTGCTCTTCCTTTTTGAGAAAAACATATATGAATTTAATGCATAGAGCAATATCACTTCAAATGTGGAATGAATTAGAGCTCACTGTTAATTAATATATAAGCCACAAAAATAAAGACACCTGGGGGAATATTTAGGCTGAATAATCATTCCCCAAGCCAAGCAAACAAGCAACAACAAAATGGCTAAAAGAAATTAAAGAGGACAATAAGACTTGAAAGACAGAACTAATATTCTTGTCACCATTGCTCTGTTGAGTTGGTTACTACCCAGAGGCTCAGATATTTTTAGGATGCTCTTTGGTCTGAGTAGGAGATTGTGACCCAGAACTGTGAAGTAAGGCTGTTTCTATGCTTAAAAAAATATGATTTCCAATGGAGGAACCACCCAGCTGTTTTACCCTCAACAAACACTGACGGAACACCTGGCGGGTGTCAGGCACATTGCTCGGTGCCTTCCCTTTCAACATTATTGAATCCCTCCAACAATCTGTGAAATACTCATTACAGTGTTTCTAGAGATGTGAAAACTGAAGCTCAGAGGAATTAAATAAACCCCCCATTATCAAACAATCAGTAAATAGTGAAGAACAAAGTCATGCTGGTAGAAACTGTCAGAGCAAGAATTAAAATCCAGATATTTTCATTAACAGTCTGTTGAGCTAATTATCATATAATATTTTTCTCCATTTAATAATATATACTTAATGAAGGTTCCATGGAAAGATCAGATCTTTGTAAATTGTTATTTGTTCTTTTTAACTATTTTATTGCTGAGTCTTACCCTAAATATATCCTTAGAATTAACAAAAAATTGGAAGTACGAAAGTATAAATTATGACGGAATAGAGCAACCGTAGCCAAACATTTTACAGGTAACCTTTGTTAATATTTAGGCTTATTTTGTTCCAGTCTTTTGTCTACATATTTTTTCTTTAAAACTGAAACAATGCTACTTTGTGTTAATATTCATATAACATAGCACACACATCATGCCCTTATACACATACAAACATGTATCTCAGCAGATATTACTGTAGAACTATTTGTTAAATCTACTTAATAGTGTTAAATACATTCTGCTATGTATTTATATTTTAAAAGATTTATTTATTTATTTGAAAGGCAGCATTAGAGACAGAGGCAAAGACAGAGAGAGAGAGAGAGAGAGAGAGAGAGAGAGAGAGATCTTCTATCCACTGATTCACTCCCCACATGGCCACAATGGGTGGATCTAGGAGAATCCGAAGCCAGGAACCAGGAACTTCTTCCAGGTGCAGGGGCCCAAGCACTTGGGCCATCTTCTACTGCTTTCCCAGGCCATAGCAGAGAGTTGGATCAGAAGTGGAGCAGCAAGGTCTCGAAACAGCACCCAAATGGGATGCCAGCACTGCGGGCGGCAGCTTTACCCGCTATGCCAGAGCCAGTCCCTGTATTTATTTTATAAACGTATTTCTCATGGGGTCTTTTTTTCTCTTCCAATACTAATATTTATTTGCTAAGTGATTTCCCTGGTATCATATGCTTTCTTGGGAAAATTTCAATCAGGAGTATTAAAGTAGAAAAGGTTAAAAGAATGAATATTTTTAAATTTTATTTATTTATTTTAACTTTTAAAAGATTTATTTATTTGAAAGGTAAAGCTACAAAGACAGAGAGACAGAGAGAGAGGTTTATTGGTTTACTACCCAAATGACTGCAACAACCAGATCTGAGCCAGACCAAAGCCATGAGCCAGGAACTGCATCCTGGGTGACAAGGATCCAATTGTTTGGACCATTATCTGCTTTCCCAGGTGCATTAGCAGGAAGACGAATCAGAAGCTGGGATTGAACCAGCACTCTGATGCAGCATGTTAGATCCAACACAGTAGCTTAACTTGCTGTGTCACAATGCCAGCACTCATTGTTATTTCAGAGACAGAGAGAGACAATAAAGTGGCTTGAGGAGGATTTTCCATCTACTGGTTCACTTACCAAATGACCACAATGCTCCTTTGAGTTCCAGTAGCCCAGAACTCAATCTGGGTCTCCCAGGTGAATGGCAGGGACCCAAGTACTTGAGCCATCATCCATCTCCAAGGGTGTGCATTAGCATGGAGCTTGATTGGAAGCAGAGGCAGAAGTTAAACCCAGCCACTCCTGTATTGGATGTGGTCCCAAATAGCAGCTTAACCTGCTGTACCACAACATCTGTGCCAATCATTGCTTTTTTCATTATACTAGATGGGAATTTGGATACTAAGGAATGGACAGATACTTGACTGGAGCTAGAGACAACTGTAACCAATATCATATAACTCAGATGATTTTGCTATTTGTCTACCTATTGTCAAAAGAAAAACTTGAGACAAAATATGACTTAACAGAGTTTATTTAAGCAAAAAACCATTCAGGAATTGGGAAGTACCAAATGGAACTGAAAGTCTCCTTTATAGTATCATGAACAAGTTGAACACAGAAGCAAAATAAAGCAATTATTGGATGGGCTACAGTGAGGCATTTGCCTCTTTTGGGCATTGTTCAATGGGAAGTCCCTAATTATGTAAGCAATCCACTGGTTGGTTGTGTTTGAATGAGCTTTTGTTAATTTTTTCCTTTTGTAAATCAGATATAAGAATCATGTCTAAGTTTCATTTTTTGTACCCAGGAGGTCTGGGTACAGACATATCAGGTTAATGATCTTTTCTGTTTTAGCAATATTTATTTATAACATCAGTCATCTATATGATTTTAAGACCTTTTGAACTGGGATGCCTTCCTTCTTCTCTTAGCAGATGAGACTCTTCTCCAACTCTCTGGATTGTAATAAAATTGAAAACAGGAGACTCTAAGGGAAATATATTCATTTAAGGATTTTCGTCCTTTGTATTCTCTGATCCTCACAATGCCACCTTTCACAGTCCCTGACACAGCTGGTGCTTGTCAATGGAACTCATCTCAGGGTCCCAGAGCTGTTGCAGAAGAAACTATTTGGCAGGAAGGACTGGTAAACATATGACTAATGGGACAGATCCAATTCAATTTTGGCTTATTTCTTTCCCAGGAGAATTGAGAAGATGAGGGTTAGTGAAATGATTCACAGTCCATGTTATTGCTTCTAGTCTTGAGATAGCAACTCATACTCAACATTTTGCTTTACATTTCTAGATTTCTCTTACCCTAATTTCATGACCATTTCTGTTAGGGAGGGTTCTATGTTAAACAATATCTGAGTTGTTAGTACTGAACAGTTAAGGAAGCATGAGAGGGGTGTGGGAGGCAGAATTGAGCAGAGTGATAAGTTGAATGGGGATGCTGTTATAACAGGCCTTGACCAAGTCTGTGGAAACCTCAGAGCAGGAATAGCTTTCCATATTGGTCTCATCTTTGAACAAGACATGCATTGGACCAGTCATTCCATTTAGGCTGCTGCAGAAGGAGGGGTATGACCTTGATTAAAATGACTCTCTTCAGGTAATGGCACTTATTAGAGAGAGCTTCAGCTGAAATTTGTCAGAGGCCAACACCCAGAAGCTAAGAAAATGGGCATTTCACTCCTGAAACGGAATTTAGACAACATCATGGTGTACATTGCAGTAGCTTAAAATGACATCTCATTACTATTATAACATATTATTTGGAATGTTGATTAATCATAACATTCCTTCTTCAGGAATTGCATACATATTTCTTTCTTCTTTGTTTCTATGTAGATAATGTTTAATTCATTGGTTTTTTTTCTTGTTGCATATGTTATGCATATTTCCTGTTTTCTAGTATTTATTTTAAATATTGTGTATCCATGTTTACATTTTGTGAACTATATTTTTGTACTATGTTTCTTAGTTCTACTTGAGAATTAATAATCATTTATCTGATGAAAAGAATGCATATTCCGCAACTGTGGGATGAAATGTTCTGTAGATACCAATTCTGTCTATTTGGACAACAGACAACAGTTAGATTAGCTGTATTGTTTCTTTGTTGATTTTTGTCTTCTTGATCTGTCTGTAGAAGAAAGTGAGGTGTTGAAAACCCAATTATTTCTGTGTTGGACCCTATGTCTCTTTTTTAGAATCATTGTTTTAAATAGCCAGGTGCTCTGGCATTGGGTACCTATACATTTAATATAGTCACATCTTCCTGTTGAAGTTATCCCTTAATCATTACATAATGCTCCTTTTTGTCTCTTTTAACAGTTTTTGTGTAAAAGGATATTTGGTCTGATATTGAAATGACTACTCCTGCTTGCTTTTGCTTTCTGTTAGCATGGAATATATTTTTTCCATTCTTTCACTTTAAATCTGTGTGTGCCTTTGTTGGTGAGGTGTATTTCTCGTAGACAATTTTAGGTCTTGTTTTGTAACCCGTTAAGTTAGTCTGTATCTTTTAATTGGAAAATTTAGGCCATTTATATTCAAGGTTATTATTGATAAATAACAATTTTCTACTGTCACTTTTCCATAAATATTTATATGTTTATTATGGATTTCCTTTGCACTTTTACTAGGAGACTTTGTGCATTCACATTCTTTCAGGATACTGTCTTTCTCTGTTTCCCTCTGTAGCATATTTTAAGTATCATTTGTAAGGCTGGATGAGTAGTGACAAATTCTTTCAAATTCTATTTGGTATGAAAGGTCTTTATTTCACTTTCATTTATAAATGAGAGCTTTTCTGGGTACAGTATTCTGGATTGACAGGTTTTTTTCTTTTAGGACTTAGACTGTCTCTCTATTCTCTCCTAGCCTGTAGGGTTTCTGATGAGGTATCAGCTATCAGTCTAATTGGACATCCTCTGAAATTAATCTGGTGTTTCTCTCATTCACATTTTAGGATCTTTTCTTATGTTTTACTTTTGAAAGTTCACAGAACTTTCCTAGGGTAGACCATAAGCTAAGTCATAAAAAAAGTCTCAACAAATTTGTTAAAATTGAAATCGTACCTTGTATCTTTTCTGACCACAATGGAATGAAGCTGGAAATTAACAAATTAAGAAAATTTAGATATTATGCAAACCCATGGAAAGTAAACAACATGCTCCTGAATAAACAGTGGGTCATAGGAGAAATCAAAGGAGAAATCAAATAAATCCTAGAAGATGACAACACAATGTATCACGACTTACGGGATAAAGCAAACATAGTATTAGCAGGGAAGTTTACTGCAATTAATGCCTACTTCGGAAAATTGGACAAGCATCAAATAAATGATCTGAGGATACATCTCAAGAATCTGGGAAAACAAGAACAAACTAAACTCAAAGTTACTAGGAAAAAAGAAATAATAAGTATTAGAGAAGAAATAAACAAAACTGAATCAAAAAAGATATAAAAGAACAGTTAAATGAAGAGCTTTTTAAAAAACTACACAAAATTGATACACTATTGCCCCAACTAACCAAAAATAAAAGGGAGATAGGGTGGGGAGAAGACCCAAACTAATACAATCAGAGATGAAAACAGTAAATGTTACAGTGGGAAACACAAAATAAAAAAGAATCATCAATAATTACTAGCAAGAGATATATGCCAACAAGTTGGAAAATCTAGAAGAAATTGATAGATTTCTGGACACAGGCGATCTACAAAAACTGAGTCACAAAGACGTAGAAAATCTAAATATACCAATAACCAAGACAGAAATTGACTCAGTAGTAACAACCATCCTAACAAAGTAAAGCCAAGAGCCAGATGGCTTCACTGAAAAAAAGTGAATTACAATTCTTCTCAAACTATTAAAAAAATCCTCAGTGAAATAAATGTGTTTTAACCTAGGTATGCATGTGAAAATCAATAAATGTGATACACCACATTAACAAATTAAAGAATAAAACCACATGATTATTCAATAGATGCAGAGAAAGCATTTGATAAAATACAACATCTTCTCATGATAAAAACCTTAAGCAAACTGAATATAAAAGGAATATGCCTCAACATAGTCAAGGCAATATATGACAAACCCACAGCCTGCATCATATTGAATTAGGAAATTTTCACATTCCCATTGATTTCTGGAACCAGACAAGGATGCCCACTTTCACCATTATGATTCAATACAGCTCTGGAAATGTTAACCACAAGCATTAGACAAGAAAAAGAAATCAAAGAGATACAAATTGGAAAGGAAGAGATCAAATTATCCCTTTTTGTAGATTATATGATCCTATGTATTAGAACCAAAAACTATGAAGAGATTTTTAGAACTCACTAGTGAGTTTGGCAAAGTTGCAAGATATAAAATCAGCCCACAAAAATCAATAACCTTTGTATACACAAACAGTGCCTTGACTGAGAAAGAACTTCTAAGTTCAGTATCATTCACAGTAACTAAACATAATTTAAATGCCTTAGGATAAATTTAACCAAGGATGTGAAAGATCTCTGCAATGAAAATTATAAAACGATAAAGAATAGAAGACACACACAAAAATAATTAGGAAGATCTTCCATTTTCATGGCTTGGAAGAATTAATATCATCAAACTGTATATAGTATCCCAAGTAATTTACAGATTCAGTGTTATCCCAATCAAAATATCAAAGACATTCTTCTCAGATCTGGGGAAAAACATGACCCTAAAATTCATATGGAATCACAAGATACCCCGGATAGCTAAATCTTAAACAATAAAAATAAAACTGGAGGCATAACAATACCTGATTTCAAGACATATTACAGGGCAGTTACAATCAGAGCAGCTGGCACAAGAACAGACATGTGGACCAATGGAATAGATTACAGAACCCAGAAAATAAACCATGCATCCACAACCAACTAATCTTTGACAAGTGAGCTAAAGTTACTCTTCAATGAATGTTATTGGGAAAACTGGATCTTTGCATGCAGAGATATGAATCAAGATCTCCATACCCTTTACAAAAGTCAACTTACAATTGTTCAAGGATCTAAATTTAAGACTTGAAACTTTCAAACTACTAGAAGAAAACATGGGAGAAACATAGTAAGACATTGGCAGCAGCAAAAGTCTTCTTGAATAAGACCTCAGAAGCACAGGCAACCAACAGGATGGAAGTAAATATTTGCAAACTCTATATCTGATAAGGGATTAATATCCAGGATATATAACAAAAAACAAGCAACCCAGTTAAGAAATTTGCTAAGGATAGCAACAGGCATTTTTCAAAGAATGAAATAGAAATGGCCAACAGACACATGAAAATATGCTCAGAATCACAAGCCATCAAGGAAATGCAAATAAAAAGCCACAATGAGGTTTCACTTCACCCCAGTTAAAATGACTGTTATCCAAAAGTAAAAAAAAAAAAAAAAAAAAAATCACAAATGCTGGTTTGGATGTGGGGAAAAAGATACCATAATACAATGTTGATGGACATGTAAAGTAATACAGCCATAATGGAAGACAATATAGAGATTCCTCAGAAATCTGAAAATAGGTTTACCATATGACCCAACCATTCCATTCCAAAGGAAATAAAATCAGCATATGAAAGAATTTTCTGTACTGCATGTTTGTTGCAGTTCAGTTCACACTAGTTAAGATATATAATCAACCCAGATGTTCATCAACTGAAGACTAGATAAATAAATTGTGGTGTATATATATAAATAAGATGGAATACTCTAAGCTGTATAAAAGAATGAAATCCTGTCTTTCACCACAAAATGATTGCAACTGGAAACCATTATGATGAAATAAATCAGTCCAAAGAAGACAAGTATTATTTGTTTTCCTGACTTGTGGTAGCTAGTATACAGAGTACAAAAAATGTAATATATATAAATGGAATTGACATTTTGAGATTTGGTTTTTGTTTATAGTCCACGTCTATGCTGTTGAGGAATAGTGGTTTTTGTCTTTACTACTTGTTGAATTCTTTATTTAGTAGAGGGTTAAGCAAATTTAAAGTATGTCATTGTAAAAATTTAAAGAAAAATCTGAAAGGAAGGAAAAAGAAGGGTGTGAGTGAGGGATAGAGAGTGGGTAATGTAGGAAATATCATTATACTCTTAAAACTGTATATATGAAATATATGAAATTTGTTCCTTTTGTATAAATAAGGACTTTTTAAAATAATAATGATAATACGTTTCTGGCTTGTAGAAGAATGCTTACAATAATTTTTTGGTACTTTCATAGTTTTAGTTTGCTAGATTTAAGTGTTTGACCTATTTGGAATTTATTTTGGTAAGGAATTAAAGTATATGTATAGCTGTATTCTTTCCTCAACAATTTTTCCAGCACCCAGCACCTTTTTTTAATGCTCAAAATTCTAATTCAGTATGCTTATGCCTCCTATGTAAAATAAAGGATACATTAAAAATGTTATAAAAATGAATCTTATTTTGTTGCAAAATGCTTTTTAAATTCATGCAGTTTTTTTCACAATATACATTTTCATGAATCATGAAAACTTTTTTGCACCAAGAAAATTAAGCTCATATTTTTAAAACATTTTTAATTTTTATATTTATAGGAGAGAGAGGGAGAGAGAGAGGACCAGGCCAATTCCAGCCGTCTAGTAGTTCACTCCTCAGATACCTGTAACAGCTGGAGATGGGCTGAGGCTGAAACCAGGAGCTGGGAACTCTGTCTAGGTATACCACATGAATGGCAGGATCCCAGTTACTTGAGTCTTCACCACTGCCCCTAGAGTGTGCATTGGCAGGAAACTGAAGTCAGAAGCTGGCTGCAAGTAACAGACCCACTATGATATGGTATGTGGGAGTATTTTACTATTATTATTATTATATTTTGACAGGCAGAGTGGATAGTGAGAGAGAGACAGAGAGAAAGGTCTTCCTTTGCCGTTGGTTCACCCTCCAATGGCCACCGCAGCCGGTGTGCGGCGGCCAGCACACCGCGCTAATCCCAAGGCAGGTTCCACGTGCTTTTCCTGGTCTCCCATGGGGTGCAGGGCCCAAGGACCTGGGCCATCCTTCACTGCACTTCCAGGCCACAGCAGAGAGCTGGACTGGAAGAGGGGCAACCGGGACAGAATCCAGCACCCCGACTGGGGCTAGAACCCGGTGTGCCGGCGCCACAAGGTGGAGGATTAACCTGCTGAGCCACGGTGCCGGCTAATGTGGGAGTCTTAACCAACATCTTAACCCCCATGCCAAATGCTTGCCCCAAAATTCATATTTTTAATTTTATTTTCCTGTGAGCTTTTTGGAGTACCATTGCATTAATTCTTCAATAAAGCAGATTTTGTCTGTGCAATCTACTCATCAGTTAAGCTCTTTGTATGTATATAAAAAACACATTGCCCAAATTACTTTAGTTTTATAGTGTGCCTTACTGCTCAGTTGAGCTCATTCAACATAATGATTAGATTACCAGTCCAGAAGTAGATGATTAAGGTAATCTTAGACACCTCAACTCCATACCTTTTTTGCTTTATATCTTCACTTGTGAATATTTGGTTCATACACTTTGCCTTTTGACAAATACTAATTGTGGTTTGGAAGCATCACATTCTTGTCTTCCTTTTCTGCCTTCTTTTATTCCCTTGTAGATTGTCAATTTTTTAAAACAATCATTGAGTCTCATGTGTCTTTTAAAATTCCTTTTATTTTCTATTCTCAGCCTTAGCATCTGATATAATATAAATATTTACCAAATGTTGAATGAATAAGATTGTCATTCCTTTCTGTGTTATCTCTTTTCCTCTTGATGTGTATCTATGTTAAAAGTTATGTCTAGGATACCTCAAAATGTGGTGAGAAAATATTACATTGAAATATATAGAGATAATATATAGATCCATGCTTTTCATTCTTTTTTAAAATAGAAATCACTCATGAGGTTGACAATATTTAAATATTATATTGCTGATCATTTGTGAAGTGCATGTGTGAAATGACTTATAGAAAAGTATACTACCTAAGCCAGTGCTGCGGCTCAATAGGCTAATCCTCCACCTAGTGGCGCCGGCACACCGGGTTCTAGTCCCTGTCGGGGCGCCAGATTCTGTCCTGGTTGCCCCTCTTCCAGGCCAGCTCTCTGCTGTGCTGTGGCCAGGGAGTGCAGTGGAGGATGGCCCAAGTGCTTGGGCCCTGCACCCCATGGGAGACCAAGAGAAGCACCTGGAACCTGCCGTGGGACCAGCACGGTGTGGCGGCCATTGGAGGGTGAACCAACGGCAAAGGAAGACTTTTCTCTCTGTCTCTCTCTCTCACTGTCCACTCTGCCTGTCAAAAAAAAAGTATACTACCTATATATTATTTAGGCTGGATTAATTTAGGGATTTTATAGTGGCTAACTTTCAAGAGTCCCAAAAACAGTGGAAATTTTTGGAATCCCTTGAATGAGCATGTAAGATAATTATTGCTTTTGTTAATTTGGTTTTTAACCATGCAATACATTTACTGAATGAAGGCCCAGCTATACAATTAATAAAGATGAGTACAAAAATAAAAAGACAGGGTCTTTGTTTAAAAAGTATCCAGTTTTTCAAGGTAATGACAGCAAAGCATTCAACCAATTGTAAGTCCTTTTGAAACTGTATAGGTCGAATACCCGTGAAGCTGACCCATGACTGACCACAACTTGTATCCGTTATACTGGGCAGTGGTGTTTTATCACAGAGGAATCTGATAGGGTTACATCCCTTATGGAATTCACAGATGCAAAATGGATGAAAACAGAAATGACAATTGATATCCTTGAATGGTTCTTTATTATCTTCTCTAATTTATAATTGGTTTTATAAATTATTTCACTCTCATTCTCAGCCTCCCACATAAGTTTTCAACTGCTGTGTCCTTGGATAATCAATTAGCAGAATTTGTTAAATGATGACTGTTTGCAGGGCCCCCTACTGTAATGAGGTGAAGATAAAATAATATTAGAGACTTATTTTATCGTTAAAAATATTCACAATAATGCAGTTTAAAGGCCATTTGTGTAGGGTAGTCTCATATCCACAGTGGACACGCATGGGCAATGGTTTGTAACTGCAGCTCGAAATTTTTCTCTCATTACTCTGACTTCCTGGAAGGATATTGTCCTCCAAATGTGAGAAGCATTGTCACTAAGGAAGAAACACATTTTGTTAGAATGAAAATGATGCAGATAACAATTTTTATGGTTGGCTTTGAGTTGGGGACAAAACTGCATGATAGTTTTCTGTGGCAGAGGGGGATAATATCTACATATATTATCCAGAGATCCTCAGGAGCAGGTAGGAAACAGACAGAAATATATTCTCTTTAGCAAAAATTGATTCCTCAGCATGCTAGTTACGCCCAAGCAAGAACAGGATTTTTTTTTTTTGACATCTGTTTTATTTTGTTTCTTTCCTCTTCAAGCGTTCAAGCTGTCAGCTCTTGCTCTGTTAACAACAGGGCCCATAGCTGACATATATTCAGATCACTGATGAACACTAGAGGACTGGTGCCTTCCACACCACCAGCTAAAGTGAGATGGCAGACACTGTGTATGGAAGTCACAGTGCGGATATGTTACCCACTGCATAGGGACAGCACACTGACAGCAATAAAACTTTTCCCAGCACTGTGTGCCGTTTTATAAGATCATATGGTTGGAACAATAGTTTTTTTTTTTATTATTCCTGAAATCTGCTTCACACATTGCTTTTCATAAATAACTATTGCTTTTTTGTCTCTGAAACCATTTGTGGCTCTAGGTTCGTATTCACTCTCTTTTGGAGGAGGGTAGTCAGCTTTAGTAGTGTGATTCATGGTGGTGCTCTGTGTGATAGATTTCAAGAATTCACAGTTACATTCAGCATCACATAGAATTTATGAAAAATCACAAAGTTTGCTGGAAATGGCTTCAAAACAAAAACTAAGCAGGGTGGGCAAGGGCTTTTATTCTCCTCTATATTATGTTACTATAGTCTCAATAGAGAAACTGTATACATTCATAAAAGTGGTTCAATAAAAAGAATGCCTTCTCACTTTTTTTACTTACTTAATGAAATTTTCCTAAAAGACTTAGAATCCTGGCATGTCAACTCCTCAGTAGAGACAAAATCCTTAGCCATTATCCCATCATACTCATCTGTCTCCCAATGACACCTCCAAACTGATAATTATATTTTTAGTATGGAAATATATTTTTCATGGTCCAAAGTAAAATATAAATAAAACTGTCCCTTAAAATGTTAGTGTCCTGATTTATCTCTAGCATGCAATCCAAATATAAAGTGTGCTTGCTATTAAAAATGCAGCTTCAAGACTATACTGCATTCTGAAAAGATTGGGTTTTTGTCCCCCTGTACCTCTTATATATAGAAATTCTAGGACTACCACTCTTCATGCCTCTTGTGGTTCCAACTCTCTTTCTCAAGTTAAATCTTTCGGGTTTTTATGTCCCTCTCCTAACTTCCCAACATTTTCTCCTTGTCTGGTCTAATCCATGTGTCTTCACCTAACTGCACTGCTGTCGTCCCATGTCCCCTGGGCCGTGGTTCTTTGTCACTGTTCTTCCCTCCTTCCACCTCCTCACTTTCAAAGATGCAGCCTGAAAATGTTAGGTGCTCCTGGACTAGAAATCTTCCTTAGGCCCCTTGAAAGCAATCTAGGATTTACTTTCCTCTGAAGAAAATAGAGGGTCATTGGGACTGAGTTTACCACTACAAAGTGGTGGGGTAAAGTAAGTATCCTGGTTATATGCTGAAGGAAAATAATACCCTCACTATTATAATGAAGTTGATAAAAATATTGTCCTTTGCAATGAATCTTAGGCAAGTTTTATCTAAGCAAGCACACATATTTTGAGTTGTGTATTACTCTGCTACAGCCGTCCAATGTAACTGATGGAAAGCAGCAGAAGCCGATTTCCTGAGCAAAACCCCAGGTGGGACTGAATTTACATGACTGAAGTACAAATTCATAATCTCATTGTGGGTAATGCCCATCACCTATAAAATCTGCAGTTTACCTTACATTAATAATAACTGATTTTGAAAAGAATTGGGAAAAATAAAATTCATCTCATATTAAGATTTCTTGCTTTCAGAATTATGTGGATGACTAAGACAATGTATTTAATAGTGCAAACTTCTCAAGATTTTGCTAAAATAAGGTTGGACATTTGGTGCAGATAATTAAGCTGCCACTTGGGATGCCTGCATCCCATGTCTGAGTGTCTGAGTTCAAGTCCTGGCTCAGCTCCTGCTTCCTGCTACTACACATACCTGTGCTGCAGCACGTGATGGCCCAAGTAGTTGGGTTCCTGCCACTCACCTGGGAGGCCAGTTTGAGTTCCAACCTGGCTCCTGGCTCCCGGCCCCACTGTCTGGCTTTTAGGGAGTGAACCAGTGGATTAGAGATCTCTCTGTGTCTCTCTGCCTTTCAAATAAATAAGTAAACATTTTTTTATAAAAAGACTTTGCTACCCTTGGGGTGAAATCAGAAGGACAGAATCATTTCCTACTGGTATCCTGGTACACTTAGCAGAAGATTCCCACAGTCTCAAAGGAGAGTATCTTCCAGCCCAGGTTGACATTAGCAATTAACTTTGCTTAGTGTTGATGTATGCGGATTCTGTTGCTTGTCATCTAATCTTGATCCAACAAAATCTGAGAAAGACTTTTTCATGTGTTAACAAACCTTGGTGTATCACCTTCTTTTAGTCTGGCAGTGAACACAAGTGATTTCTCTGCCAGTAGGAAGGTATTCATTATAAATTTAATTGAAAGGCTAGTTCAGCTGTTAACTAAAATTTGGTTCTGACACTTCTCTTCCTTGAAGTCAGTCATCATGGGACACTGAATAAAAGTAGACAGGAGAGCGTGACTGTTTTCCAACATCTGACTTAGATCATCTTAGCAGATTTAATAGTTTTATCTTAATTTAATATTTTGGACTTTGCTGTTACATATCTTTTTTTACTATCAAGATGTATTGAAAATATTTGGATCATATTCACTTTTGCTTCCAGTTATAAAGTGATTGAGATTTCACTGATTTATCCTTTTAAATAAAAGTATGAATTCATGAATTATGCCAAGAAGTTGGCTTTAGAAAATGTTCAGTCCTCTGAGATGAAGCATGGTTCACCCTAAATAGAATCCAAAACCAGCCCGAAAATCCATTATGTCAGGGAGAAAGATATTTGCTGTGCCCACAGACACAGGGCTGTAATTTTGCTGACACTGTGTCACTGCCCATGGAAGTGAAGAAAGTGCAGCAAGGATATAATAAAAAGTGTGGGTCTTAAAGTCCAAAGGTGATTTGTTCTCAATTTGGCATCATAAAGCACAAAAAATTAAGGTTAAATATAAATAAGAAAAACCAGCACCAGAGCTGTTGGAGCCACCTTTTGGTGGCAGCATTAAAGAAATGAGTATAAAATTTCCGTCAACACAATCCAGTCCACAAAAACACTAGTGGAAGAGAATGTGCATGAGACTTGTCTGCTTCACTCGCAGAGGAGTTGCGGCTTTGCATGGAGTCAGGCATTCCACCTGCTCCTCATTGGAAGTGCGGGATGAAGCAGAGAAAGGGAAGAGTGATGCTGGCCTCTCCTTTTTCTAGATCTCAAGCATATTCTGTGTTATCTGTTACTGATTTACGCTTTCATTGTGCCTCAGTTCCTCCTTATAAACGTGTGCTGACATGCTGTCAATGTACTACAAATAAGAAACTACAGAAATCTCTGAGCAGACAGGAGATGGAGAGAAAGAGATGGAGGCTGGGATCAGAAGAATGAAATAAAGAAAAGGGCTGTCCTGAGTGGCTAGCCTTCTCTTGGTGCTGCACCGACCACGCGGACAGGACCACGAGGAAGAGGGCCACTGCCAGTGTCTGTAACATGCCTTCCGGACCCAGCGGGTGCTCCCCAAGCCCTCACATACAACACCCCACTCCACCCCATGCTGATCCATGAACTCTTCAAATAACTTTTTCCCATGCATGCATTCATCTATCTGAATCCCTTTCATGACTATCAGTTTTTCCTTTTCCTTTTATTTTGTTTCTTAGGCAAATGATAAATATTCATTGAAGATGAACTATAAAAAGTCAAGAGGGGAAAGGGAGAAAAACTTCACCTTTCATTGCATAAACTTGGACCAGCACCACGGAGTAGCTGGTAAAGCCACTGCCTGCAGTGCCAGCAACCCATATGGGCACTGATTCAAGACCTGGCTGCTCCACTTTGAATCTAACTTTCTGTTATGGCCTGGGAAAATGGTGGAAGATGGCCCAAGTCCTTGGGCCCCTGCACCCACATGGGAGACCTGGAAGAAGCTCCTGGCTCCTGGCTTCGGATCAGCCCAGTTCCAACCATTGCGGGCGATTGGAGAGTAAACCAGCAGATGAAAAGGCATCTCTCTCTCTACCTCTGCTTCTGCCTCTGCCTCTGCCTCTACCATCTCCTCTTTGTGTGTAACTCTGACTTTCAAATAAATAAATAAATCAAAAAAAATAATTCCATAAACTCAACATCTTTGTTGAGTTGTTTCACTTTGATCATTTTATGAATCCTTCCAGAAAACACATGTGTGATTTTCATATTTTATTTGCTTGCTTTTAGTGACTCTGAAACCATATGGATTATATATCTTTGCAATTTAATTTATTTAATATCTTTCTTGCTTAATATCTTATGAACATATACGAACATACTTGTGTCAGTTAACCCTACTAGTTAATATCTAACACTTGTATAATATTCCATTCAATAAATATAGTGAAATGTACACAACCATTTTCTCTGTATCAGATAACAAGGATTTTCACTGTATTAAAAATGATGCTACAGGGGCTGGCACTGTGACATAGTGGGTAAAGCCACCACCTGCAGTGCTGGCATCATATATGGGCACCAGTTCTAGTCCTGGCTGCTCCGCTTCCAATCCAGCTCTGCGAAAGCAATAGAAGAAGGCCTGGGAAAGCAATAGAAGATGACCCAAGTTCTCGGGCCCCTGCACCTGAGTGGGAGACCCAAAAGAAGCTCCTGTTCCTGGCTTCAGATCAGCGTAGCTCCTGCTGGTGTGGCCATCTGGGGAGTGAACCAATGGATGAAAGACCTCTCTCTTTCTCTGCCTCTGACTCTCTGGAACTCTGCCTTTCAAGTAAAACAAATGAAATCTTTTAAAAAAAGCAAGCAAACAAACAAGCAAAAAACCCCACGAAGCTACAGTGATTACTCCTCCGCCTCTATTTTTACACATATCCTTAATTATTTTGTTATGTAAAATTCTCAAAAATGTTATTATAGTTTCAAATATTATAAGACTTTTGATCTGTTCCCAAGTGACAGTCATGAAGTTTGCTGCCTCCCTACAGAAAGCTTAAGCGCATCTATTGATTTCCAAATGCCCTAGTCTGTCAGGCCCAGAGTAGCTCATTATTGGTCTTATTTGCGTTTTGTGTTTTTATAATTGAGGTTGGAACTCGTTTAATGCCTTTCTTGGCCATTTGAATATATTTTGTACTAAATTGCCTCTTTAGGCCATTTTGTCATTTTTCTATGAGCATGTGACTTTGTGGATATAAAGGAGCTTATTATATATTATGAATATTAATGAATGATTTACATGGTTTTATATATAGTCAAATATTTTTCCCAAATTGGTGTTGATTTTTTAACATAGTTTACAAATGTTTTTCTTCCCATTTTAATGTTTTTTTCTTTTGTATATTTTCCTTTCTGTTGTTCCCTTATATAGACTACTCTAAAAAATTTCATTTTCTCAAAAATATGAACTTTCACAGAGGTATAAAGCTTTAATTATATATTTCACATATGTGAAATTTCTAGTTTTTAAAGTTTTATTTTTAACTGACATATAAAAATTGTGTATATTTATGGGGTTCCATATGATATTAAAATCTGCATATACTTTTTATAATGTCCAATCAGGGTAAATACCTGCTTCCTGAATCATTTAAGATTCTTTTGTGTTGAAATAATCAAAATTCTTTCTTCTACTTTTTTGAGAGAAATATACAAATACATTGCCTTTTGTTACTGTTGTTGTTAGTTGGGCTGATGATTTTCCAAGTTTCTTTATTTAAAAAAGCTCCTAATTTCATTGATTTTTTATAGTTTTTTAAATTTCTTTTTCTAAAGATTTATTTACTTATTTGAAAGTCAGAGTTACACAGAGAGGAAGTGAAAGAGAGAGAGAGAGAACCTTCTACCCACTGATTAATTCCCCAAGGGGCTGCAGTGACTGGAAGTGGACCAGCCCAAAGCCAGGAGTCAGGAGCTTCTTTCGGATTTCGCACATGGGTGCAGGGGCTCAAGCACTGGGCCCTCCTCCACTGCTTTCCCAGATACATTACCAGGAAGATGGGTCAGAGGTGGAGCATCAGAGTAGTCTCAAACTGGCACCCATCTGGGATGCCATATCCTGCTGGTGTTGCAGTCAGGGGCTTTTCCCACTATGCCACAATGCTGCCCCAAGTTTTCTTTTTTTAATTTATATTTTATTTATTTCCTTTCTGATTTGTATTATTTATTTCCTCCTACTAATTTGCAGTGTGGTTCATGTTTGTCAAGGTTCTTGAGTTGCGTGTTTAGATCATTTATTTGATACCTTTCCAATATATTGATGCTGGTATTTATTGCTCTAAACTTTCCTCTTAACATTGACTTTGTTGTACCCCATAAGTTTTGATGTTTTATTTTCATTTTCATTCATTTCCTTGGATTTTTGGATTTGCCATTTGATTTCTTCTGTGACTCACTCTTCATTTAGGACTATGTTCAATCTCCATGAGTTTATATATTTTCTAGAATTTCTCTTGATAATTTACAGAGTCATTCTATTGTGATCAGAAAAGATATATGACATGATTTCAGTTTTTATGAATTTGTTGAGACTTGTTTTATGGCACAATAGATAGTCTTTCCTAGAAAACATTCCGTGTACTGATGAAAAGAATGTGTAATTCTGCAACTGCAGGATGAAAGAGTCCATAGAAATCTATTAGGTCCATTTGGTCCATGATGTAATTTCCTGTTTTTTATTCATTATTTTTGGTCTGTTTGATCTGTCCATTGATGAAAGTGGCATGTTGAAGTCCTCCATTATTATTGTGTTGGACGTTATGTCTCTCTTTAGATCCATTAATATTTGTTTTATCAAACTCAGTGCCCTGGCATTGGTGCATATACATTTACTATAGTCACGTCTGCTTACTGAATTGGTAACTTAATCATTACATAATGACCTTCTTTGTCTCTTTTAGCAGTTTTTGCCTTAAAATCTATTTTCTCTTATATGAGAATAGTTACTCTTGCTCCTTTCTTATTTCTTTTTTCAAGGGAGAACTTTTTCTGTTCTTTCACTTTCAGTTATTTGTATCTTTATTGGTGAAGTATGTTTTTTGTAAGCAGCATGTGGACGAGTTTTTTATCAGTCCATTCAGCTAGGCTGTATCTTTTAATTGGAAATTTTATTCCATTTATATTCAAGGTCATTACTGATAGGTAATAGCTTGGTCCTGTCATTTTTCCATAAACACATCCATGAAGTCTTTGGGTTTTTCTATATATAAAACCTTGTCATCTGCAAATGGTGACTATTTTACTTCCTCCTTTCTAATTTAAATGAGTTTTATTTCTTTCTCTTATTTTCTCTTATTTAATTTCTGTTATGGGGCTTCTAGGTCTATGTTAAAATACAAGTGATTGTAGGCATCCTTTCCTCATACTGATCTCAGACAAAAAACCCTTCAGTTCTTTTTCCCACTCAGCATAATAGCTATTGGCTTATATAAATATATATACACTTTATTATATACATTTCTTAAATACCTAATTTGTTCAGACTTTTTTTTATTATGAAAGGTTGTTCTTATCACATGCCTTTCTACATCTATTGAGATGATTATATGATTTTTGCCTTTGAATCTATTGATAAAACCACTACTATAGAAACATAAATGTATAATTTCCTCTCTATTTTATATCTTTATAGAGCTCTGTTATAGCCTGGCATCATTTATTTGACCAGTTCATTATTAATGGAAACCGCAGTTAATACACTCAAGCATGATCTTTGAATATTCGCCAGATTATTTCCTTAGGATAAATTTCTAAATGTGGAATTACTGATGATAAAATATGTATACTTTATTGCATTCCTGATGTGATTTATTAGTCTATTCTCAAGAAAAATTCACCAGTTTATACTTGGACCAGCATATAAAAGACCTAGTTCTTTCATATCCACTGACACAGGGTATTGTTATTCTTTGTTGTCTTTGCATGTGGATATACAAAAATTATTTTATAAATTTATAAGTTGAAGAATTTTAAATTGATAGAGATAGTAAAAACAAATAAACACATTTTGGAAGCCTTGTAAGTCATGTTGAGTTTAGATTTGATGAGAAGAAAAGATATTAAGGTGGTCTCTACCTTGTGTCAGCTTAGAAGTATAGAATAAAGTTGGCATTGCAGGGAAATCAGATTGGCTGGTGATTAAGAAATATGTTGCAGGGTGAGAGTTTGGAACCAAATCTGCCAGTACCTTAATCTTAACTTTGCAACCTTCAGAAATGTGAAAATTGAAGTACCTAGTCTGTGGTATCTTGTTGTAGAATCTTGAGGTGACTAAAATGACATCCGTGTTCCACAGGACCCACATATAAACTTATGGAGTAACGTCTTTGATTTAGTTTTTTCAATCCCTTCAATCCAATTAAATTGTATGGAACATTAAATTTGAAGACTATTGAAACAGTCTCTTGGATTCTTTCTATGTATGATTCTGGGTCTCTCAACAAAGAGAGCATCTGATCTTTCTTTTTTGTACTTGCTAATTTTTCAACAAGTTAACATGACATTACACTCTAATTTTGGGGAATTCAGCCCACTATCCCATTTATCTTATACCTTGATCTGATGCCTCAAGTGCAAGCATGGTGTTTCTTGATGATTCTGTAGCCATCACACCATGGCTGTATTCTTGTGCTCCCTTCTCTGCCTTGACTTCTCTTTCTTTAACTTGCAATAGGTGTTCTATACAGGTGCTTCCTCTAAATCCCTCTCCCCTCACCATCTTAGATACATCACTGAGATAACTTTCTTTGTATCGACTTTCCTGTCATCTTGAATATCTACTGTTACTCCTCGCTCAAAAAGGAAATTCTGAAATTCTCTTCTCTTCCCCTTTCATCCTTCATAGCCTCCAGTTTTCTCCTGAATTCAATTGTGGCTCTTTCTGTTGTATTCTTTGCTGAAGCTTATTAATCATTTCTGAATCATTACATCCAATTTGTTTTTTAATTCTTCAAAATGTATTTATCTATCCTCTTTTTCTTAAATTTTAATTAGTTTTCAACTGATTGAATATGGTTTGCAAATATAATTCTAAGAATACTATGATAATCCCTTTTTTCCCTTTCACCATATTTTATTTATTTTTAATAGATTTATTTCTTTGTTTGAACAGCAGAGAGAGGGAGAGAGAGATTGAAAGACTCCATCCATTGGTTCATGCCCCAAATGGCTACAGTGGCTGGGGCTGGGCTAGGCTCAAGCCAGGAACTTTGAACTCCATCTAAGTCTCCCACATTGGTAGCAGGAGCTGAAGTACTTGTGCCTTACATCTGCTGCCTTCCCATGTACATTAGCAGGGAGCTGGATCACATGTGGAGCAGCCAGGAGTTAAACTGGTATTCTGATGTCAGAATCATAAATGATGGATTAACCCTCTGTGCCTTAACACTGGCACCTATTTTTATTTATTTAAAAGGTAGAGCCAAAAAGAGAAAGAAAAAAAAAAAACAGAGAATCATTTTCTATCCACTGGTTGATTTCCCCAAATGCCCACAACACCCAGAACTAGATAAGGCTCCTCAAACAGTGGAGAGAAAGAGAGCAAGCTCTGGTCTCTTCTTCTGTTTATAAGGACACTAATCCCTGCCATGATGGCTTCATCTAAATCAAATTACCTCCCAAATAACCCACATATGGATACCATCACATTAGGGTTAGGATTTTTTTTTTTAGGGTTAGGATTTTAACCTAAACATTTTGGGAGGACACAGATATTCAGTCCATAACATGTGTGGGCTTGTTCCAGGTATTATGTAGACTATTTAAACAGATAAACTCCACTTTTTTTTATATATAAAGCTTTTATTTAAAGAATATAAATTTCCAAAGAACAGCTTATGGATTACAATGGCTCCCCCACACACACAACTTCTCTCCCTCCCCCTACCCTCCTCTTTCCCGCTCCCTCTCCCCTTCTGTTCACATCAAGATTCATTTTCAATTCTCTTTATACACAGAAGATCAATTTAGTACATATTACGTAAAGATTTCAACGGTTTGCCCTCTCATAGAGACACAAAATGATAATACTGTTGGAGTACTAGTTATAGTATTAATTCACAATGTACAGCACATTAAGGACAGAGATCCTACATGATTTTTTTTTAAAAAATTGATTAATTGTCTATGCAATTTCCAGTTTAACACCAAGATTTTTTAATCATTTGCAATTATCTTTATATAAAGAAGATCGATTCAATATATACTATGTAAAGATTTCATCAGTTTGCACCCACTCAGAAACACAAAGTGTAAAAATACTGTTTCAGTAAAGATCTCTGCGAGTGAGATCCCAGTGGAAAGAACGGAGCCATCAAAGAAGGAGGTACCTTTCTTTGAAGGGAGGATAAACTCCACTTTTAAATTGTTTTTATTTATCTGAGAGGGAGAGAGAGAAAGAGTGAGGGAAAGAGAAGCAGAATAGCAGAAAGAGAGTGCCTATCGGCTGATTCACACCGCAGGTGCCTACAGCAGGGCTGGACTGGCCAGAAGCGAAAGTCAAGAGCCAGAAACTCATTCCAGGTTTCTACATTGATGGCAGGAATACGATTACTTTTGCTGTCAATTCAGCCTCCCAGTGTCTACATTAGCAAGAAGCTGGAGTCAGGAACTGGAGCAAGGTATCCAATTCTGACACTCCAATGTAGGACAAGGGCATCTTAACTGTTAGGCCACATGCCCACCCTGCGATTCGACTTACAACTTTTTAATATATCAGAGTTCACAGAAGATTTCATTTATTAAAATACTTATTATATGAAACCAAGTAACCCAGTCCTACATCTGAAATTTATAAGCAGAAAAAAAAAATTGGGTTTCCATGACACTAAATGACTCATTGTAACTCATTCATTCATTCATTCATTCATCAAAATTTAGTGAGCACCTACATTGCTCCAGGGACTGAAGTATGAATCGGAAGTATCACAATGAAAAATACCACACAAACAGAAGAGAAAGGAATTGATCATAGCCATCACATAATGGAGTATATAAATGCAAAATAAAATTTTGAAGAATTTACCAGTCTTGAATCCAGAGGATTTTCACTGGGAGATCTTTCCAAAACTGTGTCCTCCTATCTTCTGCCAGGAGATCCTGAAATGGCTCCTGAAACTGAACTTACAGTAAAAATAGCCTGAGCGAAAGCACAATTAAATTAATCACTTTAATCATGACCACAGTGTGAGTATCTAATGCAAGGTAAAAATCAGTATATTTCCTGGTCTTTAGAAAACAGTTATTCTGTACTTCAGTAGTACTAGTCTTAATGTGAAATTACAACTTTTATGTTTTCAGCAGATATTGACTTTGGGTCCTAATGTCATCAACCGCAAATTCTATTACTTTATATTGAATACATGGAGTCTCCCTCCACATCTTTCTCTCTCCCTGTGGTCTTTTTGGTGTCATTAGCATCTCTTGCCTCAGGAACTATTGACATACTGATAGCAGAGACTTGTAATAAAATCCTTTTAACATTGTCATGAATCAATGTATGCCTTGCATTTTATTTATTGTTTTGGCTTTACACACTCTGTTATAAAAGCAATTCATGTTCTTTGAAGGAAGTTTGCAAAAAAATTGATAATAAAATACTACAAAATAATAGAGCCACCCATTATGCCACCTGTGAAAATAACAATTATTAGCATATTGTGTGTGTCATTTCAATTTTACTTGCATTTTAAAAACAGGATTACACTTCAGTCTCACAACTGACTTTATTAAAATGTTCACACAATGTTCAAAATTACTAATTTTCTACAATATGATTGCAGTAATGGCATTATAGTAACTGTGTATATTTATTTAGAATTTTCTTTATGCTAGTCACTACTGAGAAGTACATTGATATGCATTGTCTCATCTAAATTTCACAACTATATAAGATACATACTGTTACTACCACATTTCATAAAAGAGGAAATAGATCACAGCAGAGGTTCGATGATTGATCCAACTCTTTACAGCAGGGATGTGATAGGTCCCAGAGACAGTAGCACTGGAACCCAGGGTCTTTTAAAGTTGATTGTATAATACATAGCCTGCTGTTGTTTTTATAATCACAGCATGACAATTTCCTAATGTTGGGTACTTAAATCTGTACATTTTCATTATTTAAATAGAATTATAGTGAATATTCTCATAAGTAAATCTTTGTTCCCATACATGCTAACTTCTTTAAAAATCAATCTCACTGATTAAAATTATAGGGTCCAAGGATTACTTACACTACTTATGGCATCAAATTTTTATGCAAACTTAAATCTAAAGGCAACCCAGTCAAACAAACACATTAGTAATAATAGAACAATAAATTCAAATATTTCTATGATTTCTGGAAAATTGTATCACCAGTCTATCTTATGAGAAACAAGATTAGTGTTCTTTTATTGGTGGAGAGTTATGAGATATTCTGGAAGTCTAAAAGATGATTCATAAAAATTCAAATTTGACAAATCTTAAGGAGGCAGATTTTGGAAAAATTCTGTTTTAAGATTTATTTTCTTCATTTTAAAGGCACAGTGACAAAGAGAGAAAGGAGAGACAGAGTGAGAAAAAGATCTTCCACTCACTGGTTCACTTCCCAGACTGCTGCAAGGCTGTGGGTTGGAGTCACAAATTACATCTGGGTCTTTCATCTGGGTGATAGGAGCCGAAGCTCTTGGGCCATTGTCCACTGTTTTCCCAGGTACATTAGCGAGGTGCTGGATCAGAAGCAGAGCAGCTGGGATTAAAACCAGTGTTCAAAGGTTGGATACTGCTGTTGCAAACAGCAGCTTAATCTGCTGTGCCACAACTGTAGCCCCAATTGCTTGAAAATGTTTTAAGGGAAAAACTGACACCTAGAATGGTGCCTTGAATACATGATGGCCTTTCAACAGGGGCTTGCTGACAGAACAGTCCAGAGCTGGAAAGTATCCTGCATTTCCTATTTTTGAGATATTTGAAGTAAGGAAATTTTCTCCTGAAACCTTTGATAATTTCAGAGATTATGCAGAAGCTGAATAAATGGCATGTTGGAGTATTAAGGTCAAATGGTCTTCATTGACCTATTGTACCTTTTGCAAGTACCTAAGTGAATTATATCTACCATTGCTTTAATAAAATTTCCTAGCATGGCTGTTTTCAATATTAGTGTTTCTGGAAATAGCTTTTATACATAGAAATTATTGATGGCACTTGTTAAGCTGCAATAGTACTTAAGAAACAATTTGACCTTTTTGTACTTCAACATTTTCCAAGCCAAAAATTAAAGGATCTGTCATTTCTGTATATGTGCCCTAAAATTTGACTTTTCTTAAAAAATCTACCTCCCAAGTTGCAAACCAATACTTCAACATACCTTCTCTACCTTTAAAAGAACAACTATATAATTTCCATATTTAGGAAAGGCTAAGCAATAGAGATTCATTTTCATTGTTTTTCTCATTTTGAAGTGAACTGGTGTTATCAAATTCTTTCTAAATCACTATTGTATATTCCTTACCTCAACAATCCACCCAGTATATCTCGCCTCCCTAAACAAAAATTGCTCACAACATGGGGAATGACTCCAACTGTGTCCTTGGGGTCTGTGCTACACACACAGCCGATTTAAATGACTGGTCTCCAGCACCCCTGCTGGAGTTGTCCTCAGCCTTCCACCTTCCTATGACTTGACCCATAATTGTGGGTTGGACATACTATTCTAGGACTTGTTTTTTCTCATTGAGGTCACTGGGTTATTAGACAAGAAGTACGACCTGGTGGTATAATGGTACAAAACATTATGGCATCAGATAGAGCCGGTTAAAGTCTCAGTTCCCTCTAGCTCACAGTATGATGTTCATCAGTTATTTAAGTTCACTGATACTTACTTTTCTCATCTGAGATTTGAGGATATTTGTACATCTGCCATAATATTGTGAGGGAAGAATAAATATGATAATGCATTTAAAGAGCTTAGTAAGAAGCCTGCCTCATGATAAATTGCCTGAAACCTAAAACGCAGAGGAGAACCTTTTGTGCTTAGAGTGACACAACTGTTTTGGCAATGTCAGGATTGGAAGCCAGACACTCGTGCCACCAGATCCTGTGCTCCAAAGTTGTGTTCACTATCCATAACTGACTTCCCTGGGGCACTCCTTGCTGGATTGCAATGCCTGCTTGCCGAGCTTTAGGGATCAGTCCCAGCGTGTGCTTCACCTTTCCTGCAATGCCATTTCCCCGTCTCCATGGGAATCAAAGCCCCACTTAACCTTTAACTCTTGTGTCCTCTTCATTCTCTTCATCTGTCTTTGTTATGTCTCCTTATCACCTGTGTTTCTGATGGTCTCATGAACTGGGTTCTCTTCTTTTTATTTGTCTGTAAGCTCTGATGTCTGTAGCTATCATAGACAGTCTGGCCTTTCTTCCTCCCAGTAGAGCAGGAGGTTAGGACACAGGCTCATAGGCCAGACTACCTGAGTTTGAAGTACTGTCTCCACAAATCCAGTTCTATCACTTAGCTTGGACACCTTGAAGGCAGTTTCCACCTCAGTTTCCTTATATTTGAGATGGAGTTTAAAATACCTACCTGGTAGAGTTGTTGTGAAGATTATATGAATGAATGTATGTAAAGCACTTATAAATGTATCTGAAACAGTGGCCAGTGTTTTGGTGCATCTGGTTAAACCAACCCTTATGACCTAGGCATCTGGTTAAACTACCCTTTATGACATAGGCTGATCCATTTCTCACCCAGCTGTCTGCTAATGTGCCTGGAAGAACAGCAGCAGAATTCTTAAGTACTTGGACCCCTGCCACCCACATGGGAAACTGAGATGAAGTATCAGACTCCTGGCTTTGGTCTGGCCATTTGAGGAGTGAACCAACAGATGGAAACTCTCTTTTGCTCTTGGTCTCTCCTGCTTTCTCTGTCACTGCCTTTCAAATAAATAAAATAAATCTAAGAAGTGTATATATATATATATATATATATATATACACATATATATACATACTTATTTATTTACATATATCTGGAGCATATTCATGATAAACATGATATAAATATTATCAGTGAATACTACAATTATCATTATTTCTTAAATAATTCCAAATATATTCAGAGTTCATCTCCATGTACTATTTTTCTATCCAAGAAATGGATCTTGCATTCATGATGTACTGAACACGGATGTGTGAAGTATCTGAAACCATGCTTAGCAGAGGGAAATACTCATAAAATACTAGCCCTTTTTATTACCTCTCAGCCTATCAGCACTTAATCCAGTTTGCTCTTTACATTTTTCTTAGAAGAATTTTGAGACCTCCTTTTTCTCCTAGTTCTATTCTTTCTCTAATTCTTGATCTTCTCCTATATTTTATTCCTTTATATATATATGTTATTCATCTCCCCACACAGTGTAAGCTCTTTTAAGGGGAGTGAGAGTGTCTTATTTTTCTCTTTTCCAGTGTCTTATAAATAATAGGAATTTAGTAAGTATTTATTGAAGTTAGTAATTGTCTTGATTTTTTAAAGTCCTCATTCCTTATAAAAAAATGCTGCTTATGTACTTACTGACTTTTAACTTACTGGGAAGACAAAAAGAGATCTCCTACTCACTGGTTTCCTCCCCTAAAACCTCCAACTCAATCCAAGTCTTCCATATAGGTGGCAGGATGCTGCCTCCTGGGTATGTATCAGTAGGAAACTGGAATGGTAGCAAAGGTGACCCAGGAGTCACACCCAGGCATTTTGATATGAGATGTGGGCATTCCAAGTAGCATTCTAAATGCTGTATCTAATGCCCACCCCAAGATCTCTCTCTCCAATACTAGCTCATTATTCTTTTCTGCATTTTAATTCATCTTTCTTTACTTCTGCTAATAATGCCTAAGATTTGTTGAGCATCTACAATATTCCAAACACTGTATTAGTTACTTGGCACACATCATTTCACTTAATATTCACACACTCCCATAAAATCACTGTTACCATGCTTGTTTTATAAATAAAGACCTGAGGGCTCCCAGAAGTCAAATGATTGTCACAAGTTTCCAAAGCTGGTGGCCTTGGCAGAGTCAGGCTACAAATACCTGTCTCTTTGATCTTTTCTCTGTGTTTTCTTGAAAGTTTCATCTATAAAATGTCAATGTGACTATTCTAGACTAATTCTTATATAAATTCCAAGATTTAGAGTATTCTTTGATAATAAGCTTTAAATTTTAAAAAAAAGGAGTCTAGTTCATATCCACTTATTTTCTCACTGTATTTGTTTTAATACTTCACAAAGTAGATGGTCTCCCAGGACCTCAGAGGATGTGACATTTGACTACCAGTCCTGTTGTCTGGTCTGGCTGCAATTGTGTTCAAAATTGGCTCTCCAGCTGGGCTGGACCACAGTTGGGAAACATGATTGTAGATGGTGAACTGCCACTGCTGGGATGTGAACCAGACATGAATGCTAAGCCAATAGTGTCCGCGATTTACAGCCCAGGAATTGGCAAATTAATAGCTAGACTAAGCTATAGCATCATAGGAAGATGTAGCTAGCTTCTCTGTTCAGTCAGTACAAACTCTTATATTGCACTGCAATAAATGCAGTCTTATTGCCCCATAAATGGAGATGCTATCAATTCGGAATCCCAGTTAGATTCTCAGTGGGCATTTCATGTCTGAACAGCATTGTGAGTCTCAGATTTGTGCTAATGCTGCTTGGTTTGGATTAGCCTTTAAAGTGAACATGCAGTTCATTAAGCCTGTAGAGTCTCCAACAGCAACTGCACTTCTTTCCATGAACTAAATAGATTTCTTGCATCTTATCTAGGACTAGATGAAAGGGATCTATAATGCCATACTAGAAAGAAGTCTTGACTCTCTGAGGGACTAGAGCATATATAGTGAGTGTAAGAAATGAATATTATTAGTAATGAGCAAAACTTGAAAGGAAAATCTAAAGGTTTGGGAGCCATTTTTCTTTCTTTTTAAAGACATGTACCAAATGATTGTTTTATCTCATTTTTGCTTTGAAGATTCATTTCTTCAAGCTTGAGATAGACATTTAATATTTCACCATAGAGAAAACTCTGCATACCTTCTTCCTCATACATGTACTTGTTGCTTTGTCAACCATTTCCTTTGCGCAAGGGGCATTCTCTAGTTTCTAATATGCATCAGGCACTGGGCTTAAAACCAAGGAGTTCTTCAACACAAAACCAATGTCTGCCCTCAAGAATCTCACCATCTAGTGGGGGAAACAAATGCATAAATACAAAGTATAGCAGCACAGTAGAAAAGACATACATGGTGTATGAAGAGAATCCAGATAATAGCAAATATGGTGGCCCATAAAGGATCTGAGAAGTCTCTTAAGAGGAGATAACAACTAAGTTGAGTTGTAAAAGAGGAGTAGTTATTTTTGTTTGCTTTTTAAAATTTATTTATTTATTTGAAAGGCAGAGTTACAGAGAGGCAGAGACAGACAGAGAGAGGTCTCCCATCCACTGATTCACTCCCTAGATGATTGCAACAGTCAGAGCTGTGCTGATCCGAAGCCAGGAGACAGGAGCTTCTTCCAGATTTCCCAAGTGGGTGCAGGTGCCCAGGAACTTTGACCATCTTCTACTGCTTTCCCAGGCCATAGCAGAGAGCTGAATCAGAAGTGGAGCTGCCAGGACATGAACCGATGCCCATATTGGATGCTGGTACTGCAGGTGGGAGCTTTAACCTCTACACCACAGCACTGGCCTGGAGGAGTAGTTATTAATTAAAAAAATAAATGCCAGCATCCCAGATTACCTCTGTATTAGAGGATTACTGCAGAGATAGAGAGCCCATTAGATTGCAAATACATGCAATAGAGGAAGTTTTTGGGGTTTTAAAGTGAATATTTTTATATGTAATATATCCAAATAGTTTTTCTTAGGAATATATTCCTTGGAGTTAGAACATATTCCCTGGTACAATGCCACAATGCACTCATATAGTAAAAGGTACACTGTTTAACCACATGGTGCTTTATTAAAAACGATGCTGTGGTTTGTGTGTGTCCACCAACTTTCAGACCCTAAAGGCTTTGTCTGCACCATGGTGGTGATGAGGTGGTGGAACTAACAGAAGGAGATCAGGTCATTGGAACTGCTGCCCTCAGAAGAGACTAATGAACTGCAATAGAAGAGCAAGACTAGCTCCTGAATCTCTCTGGCTTGTGTCTCTCTGTGTGATCTCTTCCACACATGCTTCTGCCATTGTGATACCATCCACTTCATGTCCTCACCGGTGACTGAATAGTTGGCCACTACATTAATCAGCTTTTTGTTGCTATAAAAAATACCTGAAAGGAACAATCTAGAAAACAAGGGTTTATGTCAGCTCATAGCCTTGGAGGTTAAAAGTCCAAGATTATGCATCCCGATTGATCCGGCATCTAATAAGGCCAGTGGATGTTGAGATGTGTGCAGAGAAATAATCACAGGGTGAGCCAGGAAACAGAAAGACCAGGATTATGCTGCCAATAAGATTGTCATGATTTGATCTTCGGGGCTCCATCCTAGTGACCTAATCCAATCTGATTACTTCCCAAGGCCCCACCTCAGACACCATAATTGGATCAAGCCAACACCCTCTTAACATCAGTATCATAAGATTTTGGCCATTAAATATCTGTGTGAGTTAGAAAGCCAAGTCATGTTCAAACTATAGTAGCTACTCAATCTTGGACTTAAGCCTTCAAAACTGGGAGTAAATAAATCTCTGTGCTTTACGAAGTACCCAGCCTCAAATATTTTGTTGTAGTGGCAGAAACTGGACTAATGTTAATGGCCACATCAATTTAAGAGTAGAATCACTGGGGGTGGAGCACATTCAAAGACTAAAAAGTGAGAATCTAGAGAGAGATAAATGAAAGGACTGGGCCAGTGCCGTAGCTCAATAATAGGCTAATCTTCCACCTGTGGCACCAGCACACTGGGTTCTAGTCCGAGTCAGGCACCGGTTTCTGTCCTGGTTGCTCCTCTTCCAGTCCAGCTCTCTGCTGTGGTCCAGGAAGGCAGTGGAGGATGGCCCAAGTCCTTGGTCCCTCTATCTGCATGGGAAACCAAGAGAAGCACCTGGCTCCTGGCTTCGGATCAGCGCGGTGTGCCGGCAGTGGCAGTCACGTGGGGGGTGAACCAACGGAAAAGGAAGACCTTTCTCTCTGTCTCTCTCTCTCAGTGTCCACTCTGCCTGTTAAAAAAAAGAAAAAAAAAAAGGACTGAATATTGGAAAACCTTACCAAATTTCATGGAGCCTCCAGGTTATCTATGGTGGTTACCAGCATACATCTTGAAGAAAGTGATCTTAAAAAAGTGTTACATAAGTGAGTTTGAAAGTTGTCACAGTGAGATCAAAATTAGCAAGGTCTTTTCCATTGCAGTTGTAATTCTCTGTCATTAACTTCCAAAAGACTAGTCCCTGGAAAATTCAAGGAAATGTAATTCAGCATCTTTTGGGCAAGAAAAATAATTATCTAACCTTAAGACAAAAAAAATATGTCACTAGTTTTGATAAAATATCATATAACTGCCTCATTATATGCTTGCTCAAATTATGAAAGAGTTTTTCTTAAAAATTCAGAGGTGAAAATTGGCTATTATAGTTTGCCAGTAAGTATGTGTTTCAGTCCACAAATAATACAAGCATATTTATCTGGATCCTTATGCAATGCATTTTTGGAAAGTAGAAATATACGACAAAGAGTAATTTGGATTAAACATAATCACAACCTAATTCTGAAAACATTTATGAAGGTTTATTATTTTTATTAAGCTACTTTTTTTTCCACCCTAAGTTTCATTGAGGTAGAACTGATGAATAAATGTTGTATATACTTATAGTGTACAATTTGATGTTTTGATCTCTGTATACATTGCGAAATGATAAAATCAAGCTAATTGCTATGTTCTTCACCTCACATATCATTTTTGGTGGTGAAAACACTTAAGATCTACTCTCTTAGCAATTTTCAAGTAATTTTCAGTAATTTTTTAAAATATTTACTTATTTGAAACAGAGAGTGATGTGTGGTGGGGGAGAAGAGAGAGAGAGAAAGAGAGAGATAGGAATCTTTATTATGCTTATTCATTCTTCAAATGACTGCAATGGCTGGGGCAAGGTGAGACTGAAGCCAGGAGCTCAGAACTTCATCATTGTCTCCTACATGGATGACAAGAGCCCATGTATTTGGGCCATCCTCTGCTGCTTTCCAAGGCACATTAGTAGGGAGCTGTATTGGAAGCAGAGCTGTCAGGACTCAAACTGGCGCTCTGATACAGGATGCCAGCGTTGCAAGCCATGGTTTTAACACAATGGGAACCATGCCAGCCCCATCCACCATTATTGACTATAGTCACCACGCTATTCAATAGCTTTCCAGAACTTACTCATCTTGTATAACTGAAATATTGTACCAATTGACCAATATCTGCCCCATTTTATCCCCATTGTTTTCCTCAGTCCTTCAATCCTTGGCAACTAGCATTTTCTCTGCTTCTGTGAATTTCATATTTTCAGATTTCAGATATAATAGTGCAGCATTTGTCTTTCTATGCCTGGCTTATTTTGCAAAGCACAATGCTCTCCAGGTTCATACATGTAGTTACACATGACAGGTTTATTTTCTTTTTTCAGGTAGAATATACAATATCCCATTGTGTATACAGATATTTTCTTTATACGATTCTTTATCTGTTCATTCATTAATACACTCTTAGGTTGATTCCATATCTTGGCTATTATGAATAGAACTGCAGTTAACATTGAAGTATAAGTATCTCTTTGACATATTAATTTAATTTTCTTGGGTATATACACCAAAATTGGACAAGTCATATGGTGTATCCATTTTAAATTTTTGACAACTTCCATACTCTTTTCAATTTCATTGTACAAAATTATGTAAATTTACATTTCCACCAATGGCATGCAAGGACACCCTTTTTCCACACTTCACTAAATTTGCTATCTTTTGTCTTTCTGAAAATATCCATTCTAAGCACAAAATCCAAGGTTTTCCAAGATCTCTTTGTGGTTTTAATTTTTAATTCCTGATGATTAGTGACTGTTGAGAATTTGTTTCATGTATCTATTGAACATTTATATGTCTTCTGAGAAATATGTATTCATGTCTTTTGTCCACTTATGTATTTGGTACATTAATCCCTTATCATTAGTTTGATTTGCAAAATGTTTACTACAGTTCGATAGGTTATCTCTTCTTTTTGTTGATTGTTTCCTACTGTAAGATTTTAGTATGATGTATTAATTGGAAATGAAAGTTTGGTTAATTCAAAGTTGATGTTTATTCACTTCATCAAAATGAGGGTTTAAATCTGGAAATAACCAGTTGGTTGTACACACTGATTGGTTGTTTTTATACTTTTCTTACACAGTTAGTAGATGCATTGATTCAGTTTAAATAAAACAGATTTATGAAAAACTCAACTATCACATTGAAAAGCAGATATGCCTGGAGCCTGGATTTATAAAAGCTAGTTTAGGTCATGCATCACTGGATGTGACATTGTTCTGAGGCGTACTAGAGAGCTATGGGATTTGACCTTGCACTGGGGTGAGCCTGCAGGATTGTCTATGGATGCTGGCCTGGAGCTTGAGGCTTATAGCCTGGCATCAAGTTTCACTGGGGCTGGGCTGTGGTGTGCTCACTTCATTCTGCTTTCTCTAGGCAAGGGTGTCTCTCCTCACTCTGCTGCTGGGGCATGGAGGAAGGGAGAGATGACACTGTGAAGCTATACATCCTTTCTCCGTGCATCTTTTCATATTTCTGTCCTACATCCAAGTGCTATAACCTCTCACCTAGATTCCTTGGATCTTGTGATGGGAATTTTGTGCATAGATAGATGTTTCAGCAAAACAACTAACACTAGAAGTCTCATTCCACTTTTTTGTTGATTTTACTCATGATTCATTCAATCTTATATTTCCTGTCTCATACTTGTTGAAAACACAAGCAAGACCTTTAGTTATTTCGGTAATACATAAATTAAAATAGATATTTTTTTTTACTTACTCATCATTTAAAAAGTATGACTAATCATCTAGTCCTTAAAATGATTTACAGCCAAGGTTTGAGCTATTCAAGAAAATTATGATGTATTATTTCTTTAAAGATTTATTTGTTTGAAAGGCAGAGTTACAGAGAGAGGTAGAGACAGAGCTTCATCCACTGATTCACTCCCAAATGGCTGCAATGGTTGGAGCTGAGCTGTTCCTAAGCCAGGAGCCAGGAGGTTCTTCCAGGTCTCCCATATGAGTGCAAGGGCCCAAGCATTTGGGGCATCTTCCAATGCTTTCCCAGACATACTAGCAGGGAAGTAAACTGGAAATGGAGCAGGCAGGATTTGAACTGGCACCCACATGGGATGCTGATGCTGCAGACCAGGGCTGTAACCCACTGCACGACAGTGTAGGCCCCTGTGATATGTTATTTTAAGCTACTAGTAAAGTAATGTATTTAGTGGAGTCCTTGCCAAGTCATTCATCCAAATTACCTTCTTATTTGTGTTCTCCAAGTTACATGGAAAGCAACAATAGTTTCTTTTGCCCTTGAAAGATCTTGTCTTTGTGTAAGCATGAAAGAGACTGAGGAATTTAAGAATATAAATCAATTAAAGTGTGGCCTGTGCCACGGCTCATTAGGCTACTCCTCCACCTGCGGCACCAGCATCATGGGTTCTAGTCCCAGTTGGGGCACCGGATTCTGTCCCAGTTGCCCCTCTTCCAGGCCAGCTCTCTGCTGTTGCCTGGGAGTGCAGTGGAGGATGGCCCAAGCGCTTGGGCCCTGCACCCCATGGGAGACCAGGAGAAGCACCTGGCTCCTGGCTTCGGATCAGCGCGGCGGCCATTGGAGGGTGAACCAACGGCAAAAGGAAGACCTTTCTTTCTGTCTCTCTCTGTCTCACATTCCACTCTGCCCGTCAAAAAATAAATTAATTAAAGTTTATATGCTATGTGGCTGGGGTGACCATGTTGAAATGGAACATTTTCTTAATGAACTAGAGCTACTTTTAGTCATACCAGTAATCAGGTGATATGGAAATTTTAGCTGTGAAACCCATCATTTTTCTACTTAAAGCCTTTAGTAGTTTACTATAAGATGGAGAATAAATCCCAAACATCCTTGCCAAGAGCCACATGTATGACATGTACACAGAGAAAAGAAGTCTCTTTTCTGTTTTTTTATTTCCTTCATAGTCCTCAAAATAATATGTACTTACCATTCTTATTTGTGTATTCATACACTATCTACTTGTCTACTAGAACGGATATTCCATGAGAGCAAGGAGATGGTCCTAATCACCTCTGTGTGTCTAAAGTCTACCGTAGTGCATCTGTTGAATATCATTCAAGGAAACACTTTTCTTGAAACTGACACACCAATAATAGAAACCAGATTTTTGCTAGCTACATTCTCTTTCCATCAAACATTTCATTAAGCATCTTTTAAACAAATTTGAGACGGATGGGTATATCAAGGTATGAGTCAGGTTCCTGGTGTCAAAGAATTATTGTCTATTCAAAGATAAATAATATGTCCTGTTACTGATCTGTTAGAGTTTAATATAACACAGTAGCAGAAATATATATATATATATGTATATATATATAGCATATATAGCATCTTGCTCAATGAAACATTAATCTGTTGAATTGGTTCATAATAAAAATATTTCCTGTTCAAGTAAGCATGGGAAAGTTAAATACTCTTGCATATTTTAGATCACCATAATGAATTCTCTGAGAAATCACTATGGCATAGTACATTAATCCTCCTCCTGAGACACCTGCATTACATATGGGCGCTGGTTCAAGACCCAGCTGCTCCTCTTCCAATCCAGCTCTCTGCCATGGCCTGGGAAAGCAGTGGAAGATGGCCCAAGTCCTTGGGCCCCTGCACCTACATTGGTGTCCCAGAGGAAGCTCCTGGCTCCTAGCTTCAGATCTGTCCAGCCCCAGCTATTTCAGCCATTTGGGGAATGAACCAGTGGGTGGAAGACCTTTCTGTCTTTCTCTCTCACGGTCTGTAACTCTTACCTGTCAAATAAATAAAAATCCTTAAAAATAAAAATAATTAACTTTTGTCATTAACACACATTAACATCCTCAAAAGTGCTGTTATAAGGGAACTAATTTAAGAAAAATTACATTTTTTCAATAATAAGAGCTGTCACTGAGATCATAGAGAAAGATTTCGTGGAAAAGGTAGCAGCTGGGATAGAGTGTGAGAAAAAGAACTGATCTTGTTCAGTCAGGTAGTCAAGACCACGATTATCTTGGCATAAAAGATAGGAAATAACTGAGGTTGTAACCAGTGCTTTCATGTTTCAGAAAATGGGAAGAGTATTAATTATCCACATTGGTCTTTCAAACATTAATATTCATTTTTAAGCAGTATGTTTGAGTGGTTTTAAATAGTAGAATAAATAAGATGTGGCATTTGCTCTGAAGGGGACTCAAAATCCACTAGGACATATGGAAATAATGGAATATTTATATCAATTTCTCTATCTTTCATGTGAACCACAGATAATCAAACAAAAATTAGCCCTTATTTTTTGTTCTCATTATTTTGAACTCAATTTTTAATGATGGAGCTTACATTCAATAAAATGTAATAGTGATTCATTTTACATATTTAAATGTATGTATCATGTAACTATCACCACAATAAACATATGAAAAATTTTTATCACTTCAAAAGTATCTCATATTAACCTTTGCAAGGAATCCCTCTGTTGTGCTTTCCATCGCTATAGATTGGATTTCTGTTTTCTAGAATGTCATATAAATTAAATAATAATACATCTAACCATTTGTCTGGCTTCTTTTATTTGGCATAATGGTTTTTAAACTTACCTATATTGTGGCATGTATTAATAACCTTTTCTAACTAAGTGGTATTTTATTGTGGGTTAAGTACCACAGAGTGGAATTGTTAGGTCATTTGATAAATATGCACTTAACCTTGTGAGATACTTCCATATTGCCTTCTAGAGTTGTATGACTTTATAGCCTCACCCAATATATGAGTGTACCTGGTCCTCTATCCTGTCAAAACTTGGAATTTTCAGTTAAGAGATCTTTTGGTATTTTGGTATCTAAACTGATTAGGTCTATTGTTTTTTAAATTGGTTTTGTTGTTGTTGTTGTTATATTTTTTGTCAGTGTTTCTTGTTTGGTGTCAGAGTAATACTGGCTTATAAAGTGAGTTAAGAACCATTCCATCCCAACAGTTTTCCATGAGAGTTTGTGTAGGATTAGAATAATTTCTTAGGTAAACATTCAAGATAATTTACCAGTCTTGCCATCATGGCTGGTTCATTTCCATTGGCAAAAAATTTCATTTATGAATTCAATTTTAAAATTTTAAATAGCTTTCTTAAGTTGTTCATTACTGCTTGAATCAATTTTAATTTTATTATAAACTGATAAATGAATTATATTTGCATTTTAAAGCAAAATGTCAGACATATTTGCAAAAATTATCCATAATATTCCCTACTGATTTGCCGCCTCACATTTGTTTGACAAGAGATTTGTTGATTTTATTGATCTTTCTTAAAAATAACTTTTGTTTTAGTGATTATCTCCATTGTTTATTTTTTATATCAATGTCATATTTATAATTTCCCTCTGTTTACTTTATAGTCTTCTTTCTCTGCTTTATAAATTTGTGACTTTCATTCCTTTCTGGCATAAGCACTTAAAACTGTACAATTCTCCAAACGGTGATTTAGTTTTCTCTTACACATTTTAACAATGTTTTCATTTATTTAAAAATATTTTCTAATCTCCTTGGTATATATTATTTGAGTCATGAATATCTTATAATTGTGTTGTTATATTTCTAAATTTATGGAATTTTAAGACTTTGTTTTATTTTGCATTCTAATATAATTCTATTTGATCAAAATATATGCAGTGTACATCTGCAGTGATTTTTATATTTATTGGTACTTGAGTTTTGACCAGACTTATAACTGCCAAAACTGGGAAGCAATGTATGTCCTTTGTTAGGTCCATTTATAAACCATGGAATACCTGGAAAATAGATTTATTCAGCACTAAAATTAAGAAATGAGCTCAAAAACTAAAAAAAAAATGGAGGAAATTCATATTACTAAGTGAAAGAAATCAATCAAAAAGGACCAGTGTTGTGGTGTAGTGTTTAAAGCTGCCATTTGTAATGCCAGCATCCGGTAGGAGCACCAGTTTAAGACCGGGCTGCTCAAATTCCAATCCAGCTCCCTGCGAATGGCTTGGAGGTTCTAGCCAGAGCAATAGGGTAAGAAAATAAATAAGACATCCAGACTGGAAAAGTAGTAAGATATCTATTTGCAGATGACATGATCTGGCACATAGAGGATCCAAAAGAATATATTTTTAAATTATTGGAACTAATGAAGAACTTTAGCAAAACTGTGGGATACAAGGTCAGCACAAAAAATCAATTGTATTTCCATATTCTAGAAATGAACAATCCAGAAAGGACATTACAAAGCAATAGCATTCACAATAGCAACAAAAATAATAAAATGCAAAGGAACAGATTTAGCAAAGTACAAAACTTACATAGTAGAAACTATGAAATATGAAATAAAGATTCAAATAAGTGCAAAGATTCACATGTGTATTGTCATGCATTACTTTTATTTTCATTAAGAAAATGTAGAAGGATTCTCAAAAAAAAAAAAACTCACGAAAACATGAAATGTTTGTGTATAGTAGAATTTGGGTTGAAATAGTGCAAATATGGAACCAGGGCAATTTTATATATACTGTTAAAATTTTTAACTCTGTCTTATTTTATTAAAACAGGAGGGAGTGACAGGGATGTAAATTTTGTGACCCCACCCTAGCAGCATGTATGTAAGGTAGATAACATAAGACTCATAGAGTCAGATCAGAATAACGTACTTCATAAACTGTCAGATAAGCTATGCAGAAGTGCTGCGGACAAGATGTGTGACTTACTACAACTTTGAACTTTCAGGAATTTGAGTAAGATTTATTAAAACAGGAACATGAAAGGGAAGAAGGAGGCAGTCTTACGTAATTATGATGGAATTTGAACTTGCCTGTTACCATTCCCAGGACAACTGCAGGATGACCTCCCTGGTGTCTCTCAAGTCTGCCTTTTGCTCATTCAGAGACTGCATTTCCAAAGACAGAGACAGCTAGAAGAAGTACTAAGCTTTGTCTAAGGATGATCCTACTTCTTAAAGGAGTAGACAAGGTGGGGAGAGAAGGAGGAAAAGTGCAGAGCTCTCTGGAGGAGTTCTGGCTGAATATGATGGAAGGAAATCTATTTCTAGGAAAAGCGACATTGAGCTAATTCCTTGTTGACTTTGATCATATTTAAATCTGTTCAGATCACAAAAATGGAAAAGCTTTGCTTGAATGAGTTCCATATGAAAGTGACAAGGGACATTCAGGGTCTTTACATCTTTGCATGAAAAATGCAATGCCCTCTCTACTTTTCTTTGTCTACACTTCCACTCTATATATCTTTCTCAACTGAAAGAATTATAAATTATCACTGTTTAATTGCTTTCAGAGATGGACCCCTGCACAGGTGGAAATGGATGTGCTCACATATGTCAGAGTGAGAATGGCGTGGCCAGGTGTGCCTGCCACCCAGGGCACCAGCTGTCTGAAAACAAAAAGTCCTGTGAAGGTAGGAAGCTGAAAATGATGAATTGTGTAATTGTTTGAAATTTTGTGGTAATTCAGTTTTGAATAGCCAGAGCAGTTAGGAGAAAAGGTGTTTTCATTTATGCTTGGAAAAAGAACATTTAAATTCTTATTTGATCATTCTGAAAGCTATTTTTGTTATAATATAAAAACTCAGTGAAACTCTCAGTTACAATAGAAAAAAATGACTTAGTATAGTTTCAGAATTAATGCTTTATGTTTTCTGTTTCATTCTGAAGTGAATTACAGAATTATTATTTCAAAACCTTCTATAACCACACAGGGAGCTTTTTATGGCAGGCTACAGAAGGTTGGGATAACCTTTGAAAAGCAACTATGTGCAAATGAGTACTCTCAGAAGTTAGGAATAATTAAAACAAAAAAGACAGAAACTTATAAATACAAGGTTACACATTTCTGTTTCCTAGAAATGGCAAAACAGACATACTTCAATTCAAAGATGAAAGTGATAAATCATTCTATGACCAGGGCTGATAAATGAAGTCAATCCCGTGGGACACACTTTGTTTTAATAACTTCTGAGAAATCACAGAATCCTTCATTTTTATCATGACATTTTCGTGAAATGAGAAATAGTTTATTTGGATTAATTATGAAAATACAAAAATGTTTCCTGGCTTTTGGGACTGATAAGCTATTTGAGAAATTGAAAAAGAATTAGACATAAAATGAAGTGCTATGAGGTGGGCATTGGCACAGTGGTTAAGATGCCATTCGGGATGCCCACATCTTTTATCAAAGTACCTGTGTTTGAGTTCCAGTTCTGCTTCCAATTACAGCTTCTGCTATGGTGCAGCCTGGGAGTCAGCAAGTGATGGCTCAACTAGTGGTGTCCCTGTCACTCACATGGGAGATTCAGATGGGGTTCCAGACTCCTAGCTGCAGTCTGACCTAACTCTAGCTCCCTGGCTGTTGCAAGGATGTGGGGAGTGAACTAGTAAATAGAAGATCTCTCTCTTTCTCTCTCTCTCTTTCTCTGCCTTTCCAATAAAAATTTAATGTTTAAGAAATTAGTGTTTTTCTTCTTTAAGCCAAAAGAGGATTACATTCTCTGTGGATCTTTTGTTAAAATATGATTTTTTAAAGATTTATTTATTTGAAAGGCAGAGAAAAATTGAGAGAGAGAGAGGATGAGATGGAGAGAGAGGATTAGATGGAGAGAGAGAGAGAGAGAGAGAGAGAGAGAGATCTTGCATTCGCTGGTTCACTCCTCCAATGACTGCAAAGCCAGGGTTGGGCCAGGCTGAAACTAGGAACCTGGGATTCCATCCATAGTCCTTTGTGGGTGCCATGGATGCAAGTACTTGGGCCATCTTCTGCTTTCCCAGGTGCAACAGCACAGAACTGGATCAGAAGTAGAGCACTCAGGGCCAGCATTGTGGCACAGCAGGGTAAGCCGCTGCCTGCAGTGCCAGCAATCCCTTAGGGGTGCCGGTCAAGACCCAGCTGCACCACTTCCGAGCCAGCTCCTGCTAATGTGCCTGGGGAAGCAGCGGAGGATGACCCAAGTGCTTAGGTCCCTGTACCCACCTGGGAGATCTCAAAGAAGCTCCAAGTTCCTGGTTTCAGCCTGGCCCGGCCCTGGCTGTTGTGGCCATTTAGGGACCAGCAGATGGAAAATTCTCTCGCCCTCGCTCTCTCTCTCGCTCTCTCTCTCTCTCTGTAATTCTACCTTTCAAATAAATAAATAAATCTTTAGAAAAAGAAAAAAAAAGTGGAGCAGCTGAGGCTCATTCTGGCACTCAGATGCTAGCATCACGAGCAGTGACCTAACCTGCTGTGTCACAGGCTGGCCCCATAGCATGATTCTGATGGAACATTTCTGCTTTGATTCTGTGTCTGGAGTCCTGGCTCATCTCTTGACACAGAATTGAAACATATGAGGGCTCTTCAAAAAAATTCATGGAAAGGCATATTGGGAAAAATTATGCATAAATTTCAGAGTTTTTAGACAACAAAATAAACATCATTTTTTCCATTTCCATGGAATTATTGAAGTCATCTCATAGATTAGACACATACCTATATACCTATATCCATGTAATTCATTTTAATATCTGATACTTTGTTCCTAGAAAATACATCCCCCAAATTTCTACTCAAATAGTGCATTAAAGGCTATTTACTTACCTGAAAATCAGAACTACAGAGATAGAGAGAGAGAGAGGTCTTCCATCTACTGGTTCACTCCACAGTGACAACAATGGCCAGGGGTGCCCCAGGCCGAAGCCAGGAGCCAAGAGCTTCATCTAGATCTCCTACTTGGGTGCAGGGCCCCAATGACTTGGGGCATCTTCCACTGTTTTCCCAGGCCATTAGCTGGGAGCTCGTTAAGAAGTGGAACAGACAGGAAGTGAACTGTGCCCATATGGTATGCAGGCATCACAGACCATAGCAACTTTACCCACTATAACAAACACCAGCCCCTCAAATAGCTTTTTCAAAATACATTAAAAGAATGAGAAGTTATTTTAGGTGCTCTGATAGGGTGACATGTAGGACATGCAAGCAGTAAATACTAGCCACAAAGAAGATGATGCTACCCATCCATTTAAAGAGAAGACTTGGACATTGTGGCACTGCATTATTGGGGTGCCTAGGATTGAGTTCTGCCCCACTTCTAATCCAGCTTCTTGCTAATGCACCTAGGAGGCAATAAATAATGTTTCTAGTGATCGGGTCCTTGCCATCTACATGGGACCTAAATTCAGTTCCTGGCTCCTGGCTTTGACCTGGCCCAGTCCTAGCTGTTACGGGCATCTGGGGAGTGAACCAATGAATAGAATCTCTCTCTCTCTCCCTCCCTCCCTCCCTCCTTCTATCTCTACTTCATCTCCCTCCCTATCTTCTTCTCTTCTATTCAAATAAATAAATAAAACCTTAAAATACATAAGTAAACAAAAATGAAGAGAAGGAGAAAAGATTATTTAACCCACAAAACTGAAGTCACTGATTAGAACTGTCAGTGTTGAGAGACAGAAGGTACCAGTACTTGAATAGCACTGTGATGTAAAAGTTATATACAAAGTAAACCTTGGGTTGTTATATATGAAGGCCCAAATTTGCTTTGTTTATGGCCACACACACTCTCTAATTTAAATCATGAAGATGCCATTTTTGGTTAGCAATGTGCTAGATATTTCTAAAGATATTACAATTAATATTATAATTACTTTTACCCATCTCACTAAAGTGCAAATTTGTCCTATGTTTTATTTTCTTTTCTCTTTTTCCCAATAAATAAATACTAGCAGGTTCTAATAGATAGAAGTACATAAGAGCATATGCCCAACACTTCAGGTAATATCATAGCAGTTGGTTTATTTACAAACATCCCTTCACAGAAAGAATATGGGACATCTGTGGTATTTACTGTGACGATGAACGTCTGGGGTTACATGAGAAGAGGTTAGTTCATTTTTGGAATGTGCAAAGAAGTCTTCCTGAGAGCTGCCAAATCATAGCTGCTTCGTGTGGTCTTTCTGCAGATATAAATGAGTGTGTCGAAGGGCTGGCTCACTGTGGCCATCGCTGTGTGAACTCACTGGGATCTTTCACTTGTGCCTGCCACCCTGGCTTTGAGCTGGGAGCTGATGGAAGACAGTGTTATAGTAAGTAACAACACTCACAGCCCAGGAAATGTGTAATATTTTACAAGTAGTAAACCAGAGTAATAAATAAACCAAAAAACAACATTGCAGATCTTGCCTGGAGCAGAAGCTTCCTAAGAATTTTCCACTGGGGTAGCTGGCACCATGGCTCAATAGGCTAATCCTCCACCTGCGGCTCTGGCACCCCAGGTTCTGGTCCCGGTCAGGGCACTGGGTTCTGTCCTGGTTGCCCCTCTTCCAGGCCAGCTCTGCTGTGGCCCAGGAGTGCAGTGGAGGATGGCCCAGGTCCTTGGGTCCTGCACCCGCATGGGAGACCAGGAGAAGCACCTGGCTCCTGGCTTTGGATTGGCGAGGTGTGCTGGCCGCAGCAGCCATAGGGGCGTGAACCAACAGAAAAGGAATGCCTTTCTCTCTGTCTCTCTCTCTCTCACTGTCCACTCTGCCTGTCAAAAAAAAAAAAAAGAATTTTCCACTAGGGCAGGGTGGCAGTGGGGACTCAGAAGTCCAAGTCCTGTGTTGTATAGCCCAGGAAACAGAGGCCCAGAGTCCACAAGAAATGGGTTGCATGGTGATACACAGTGGGGTCAGCAAGGGATGGCTCCTGCCCTCTGATTTGGGGTTCTTCTCTTTGAAGTGGTGAAGAGTCTGCCTTCCTTCTTCACCTCTCCCATAGAAAATGTATAGAATACTAAATAACCCCAATGTAAAACTCAAGGAAAGAACTTAGGAGGAGTGAAGGCACCATGAGTACAAGGAGCAGCTCTGGCTTGTCGTGCCTAGCCTGGCACATCTCATGAGTGTCTTGCCGTGTTGGCCTTTCTCTCCCCTTCCTGCGTTGCTACTCACTACGTCTCTGTGAGTGGCTCCTCCAACCTTGCCTTCTCTTCTACCCACTCATCCCTTTACCTCTTGTTTTCAAAATGATATGCTCCTTGTCTTCTAACTGTAGAGTCCTTTTCATCCAGGCTCAGTTATGCAATTTAAAATCTCTCATTAGGGAGAAAGTAAAAGGTTAATATGCTGAACTGTCACTGCTGTTGCAGGAGTTTCCTACTCTCATGTCTTCCCAGAAGTCTATTACTAAACTCTGTAGCTGAATACATGTCTTGCTTTACTAAGCTTCAAACTATCTGATAAATACTATCAGTACTTCCTGTTCTCACCCATCTCCTTCTTCCCCTCTTTTTCAAATTTCAGAAGTGTTCTTATTTCTTCCAATTTCTTATTTCTCCATCTCTGCTTCCTATTCAGTCTTAGTGCATCAGTAATTCGGTTTTCTTCCCCGTCTTCACATCCTGACTTCTTCCCAGCTTTCTCTAGTTCATACCTGTGACTTTGCAGATAAATTTGGCTGTGTTCAAAACACAAGCTTCAACTTCTATAGTACAACAGCAGCTAGAGCAGCTGAAAGATAAGGCTGGAGTTGCATTTAGAGTACAGGAGAGGCAGTTTGGTTTTCAAATTTCAGGTGTTTGATCTCTTTAGAATAGTTAATTCAGAGCCCAGATATACACCTCAAAACAGGTTTTGGTAGGAGAGCAGCATTTGATAATTTTGAAAAGAATGTAAAGACACCAGTAGTTCAAGAATTTTTAAAACACTTTTACATCTGCAGCATGCTGATCTTCAGCATGTGGCACTTCCAAATACAGGGCGAACTGAAAGGTGAGGAAGAGGGTAGGGGTATCTATGACAGGTAGAATCCATAATTGTCCTGTGAGAGAAAGTTCTTGAGTGCACAGTGAGTGACGGCATCTTACTGACATGTTTAACTGTTTTTTCAAGTAAAAGACAAATAAAAAAACATAAGAATAGGGACAGGATTTTGGCCTAGCAGTATGAAGATGTCAGTTAGGATGCCCATGTCTCACATTGAAGTTCTAGAATTCAGGTCCTGGCTCGGATCCCTGATTGTGGATTTTTGACCATGCAGAACCTGGGAGGAAGCAGAGATGACTCAAGTAGATGGGTTCCTGCCACCCAGAGAGGAGACATATTGACAACCTTGTTCCCAGCTTCAGCACCACAGCCATTCTTTTTTTTTTTTTTTTCAAAGATTTATTGAAAGAGTCACAGAGAGAGGTAGAGACAGAGAGAGGTCTTCCATCCGCTGGTTCACTCCCTAGATGGCCACAACTGCAGGAGCTGCGCCAATCTGAAGCCGGGAGCCAGGAGCCTCCTCTGGGTCTCCCACATGGGTGCAAGGGCCCAAGGACTTGGACCATCTTCTGCTGCTTTCCAAGGCCACAGCAGAGAACTGGAATTGAAGAGGAGCAACCTGGACTAGAACTGGTGCCCATGCGGGATGCTAGCGCTTCAGGCCAGGGCCTCAACCCGCTGTACCATTCTCGATAATTAGGGAGTGAACCAGCAGATAAGAGTGTTTCTCTCTCTCTCTCTCTCTCTCTCTCTCTCTCTGTCCCCAGAATAAATTGATAATTAAATACACAACCATGTTCACTAGTTGGATACTAAATTAAATACTGTAATTTGTAAATGATTAAGCAGCACCAGTGGACAAGCCTATACTGTGAGAATATATCTTCTTTGACTCTTATCAAAGTGAAATTTCTGTATCATTTCTAAACTTTTGACTCTATTCTCACCTTGTTTATTAAAAAAATATTTATTTTACTTATTTGAAAGGCAGAGTGACAGAGAAGCAGAGACAGAGAGAGAGAGAGACATCTACTCATTGGTTTACTCTCCAGATGGGCACAATGGTTGGTGCTGAGCCATTTGGAAGCCAAGAGCCAGAAACTCCATCTGAGTCCCTCACATAGGTGCAGGGATCCAAGTACTTAAGCCATCCTCCTCTGCTTTCCCAGGTGTATTCTCAGGGAGCAGGATCTGAAGCCGAGATAGGAACCAGCATCGCAGGTGGCAGCTTCACCTGCTGTGCCCCACTGCCTGCCCCTCACATTGTTACTTACATAGTAAAAACAAATTACAGAAGCACACTGCCATCAGGGCTAACTATTGACCCAGATTCTCCCTTAGGGTCACATGGAAAACTCTGCTCCTATTAAAATAAAGGAGTTGCCCTTTGACTCTCAGAGGCCGTCCTCTGCCCTCTACTTTGGATCCTATTCTCTCAGCTTCTCAAAATCTTTGCTGTTGTAATTATGCTGCTTTTACGAATTATCACTTCTTTTTTCCAGATCATTCTTAACAGCATAGTGATGTGGTCAAGTATCTGCCATCTCTGAAGTACCCTCAGATGAGCCAACGTCCTATTAGAACTGCTGTCTGGACAAGGGCTGATCAAGTCACTGTTTCTAATAATGTCCATTTCACTTCAACAGGTTTCCTTTTTGGTGCTCAGTTAGTTGCCACCAATCAGAGAGAACATATTATATTTGTCCCTTTGGGACTGGCCCTTGTCCCAACTGTTGATGTACAATTTAATACTTTATCCCTTTTAGTATTTTTTGTTGTGCTTAATACTATTGGATGAACTCTGTAATTAACACACAATTATTCTTAGGTGTTTAATTTTAACTGAAAAGTGATCTCTGTTAAATATAAGAGTGGGAATAAGAGAGGGAGGAGATGTACAATTTGGGACATGCTCAAGCTGACTTGCCCCAAATGGTGGAGTTAGAAATGTACCAGGAGATTACAATACAATCCCATCAAGGTGGCATGTACCAATGCCATCTCACTAGCCCAAGTGATCAATTTCAGTTCACAATTGATCACACTGATAGGTCTAAGAGTCAAAGGGATCACACAAACAAGACTAGTGTCTGTGAATACTAATTGATAGAATAAAAAAGGGAGAGAATGATCCAACATGGGAAGCAGGATACACAGCAGACTCATAGAATGGCAGATGTCCTAAATAGCACTCTGGCCTCAGAATCAGCCCTTAAGACATTTGGATCTGGCTGAAGAGCCCATGAGAGTATTTTAGGCATGGAAAGCCAAGACACTCTGGAAAAAAAAAAACCTAAATGAAAGATCTCTGTGAGTGGGATCCCAGTGGAAAGAACAGGCCATCAAAGAAGGAGGTACCTTTCTCTGAAGGGAGGAGAGAACTTCCACTTTGACTATGACCTTGTCTAAATAAGATCGATGTCGGTGAACTCAAAAGGCTTCCATAGCCTTGGCAACTCATGACTAGAGCCTAGGGAGATTACTGACACCATAAACAAGAGTGTCAATTTGTTAAGTCAACAACAGGAGTCACTGTGCACTTACTCCTCATGTGGGATCTCTGTCCTTAATGTGTTGTCCAATGTGAATTAATGCTATAACTAGTACTCAAACAGTATTTTACACTTTGTGTTTCTGTGTGGGTGCAAACTGATGAAATCTTTACTTAATATATACTAAACTGATCTTTTGTATATAAAGAGAATTGAAAATGAAAAAAAAAAAAAAAACGAACTTCTATCTGATTCCAGTCACAGCAAAGTCTTTGATGACAGTAGCTAGTGTCTCATCCTGCATTCTTTCATAAGCCCATATTAATCTGATGCCCATTTCTATCTTGCACTGGTCATCCATGACCTACCTGTTGCCAGGTTGAATGGTAACTTATGCTATCATGTCTTGCTCAGCTTGTCAGCAGTTTTCCACACAGTTAGCTACCCTCATTTTTCTTCTTTTTGTAAAATTTATTTTATTTATTTGAAAGACAGAGTTACAGAGAGAGGTAGAGACAGAGAGATTGGTCTTCATCCACTGGTTCACTTCCCAAATGGCCACAACAGCCGGAGCTGCGCTGATCCGAAGTCAGGAGCCAGGAGCTTCTTCCAGGTCTCCCAAGTGGGTGCAGGGGCCCAAGCTCTTGGGCCATCTCCTACTGCTTTCCCAGGCCACAGCAGAGAGCTGGATCGGAAGATGACCGGCTGGGACTAGAACCAGCACCCATATGGGATGCCGGTGCTTCAGGCCAGGGCTTTAACCCGCTTCACCACAGTGCCAGCCCCTGCCCTCATTCTTCTTGAAACACTTTTTTATCTTCTATCTTAGTGCACTTGTCCTTTCCATCTCTGGCCACTCTCACTGCCTCACCGTCAACTTCTCTCCTCTGAATAGACCTAACTACTCAGCATGTCCACTGCCATGGCTAAGAGGCATCACGAGGTTGATGGTGTCAAAACTAAATGGAACATTTTGAGCTTCAGTTCCAAAAATACTCTTCCAAGTTCTTCCTGTTTTACTAAACCAACCATCCATTCAGAGCTGATCAAAAACCCAGTAACATACAATTAGTAAGTAACAGAACTAGGACTTGAACTGGATCTTTCAGCTTCCAAGCATTATCTTTTCAACTGTCTCATGTATTTATGTACATTATATGTCTCTTTATTCGTTTTAGTCAAGGAATAATATTTTAGCACTTTTACCTGAGCTTCCTAAGAGGAGGCATTATTAAGTTCACTAAATTCTCCATTCTTCTTCCCTGCATACAATCTCGATTTCTTTAATTCTACACTAGTTTGCCAGTGTAGCCTTAAAGTCTGTTGGTGTACTTCTACTGCTTAAAGACTACAGTTTTGCAACAGTGATATTTGCCTTTTAAAGAGCAAACTAAGAAGGGAGAGAAAAATTGACTGCTAATTAGGCTATAACTTCTTCTGAAGTCAGTCTTTTTCTGAATGCCCTAAGGAGTCCTCTCAGGCAGAAAGAAATGTGGATAGGTTTTTCTTTCTTATTAATATTTTGTTTTTTTTTTAAATTGTCAGAGTTTTAGAGAATGAGTATATTTTACAAATGTGTGGAATAAAACCTCTTAAAATGTACATTCTCATCATAAAGAAGGGGGTCATTATTGGTAATGAGTTTTGAGGTATAGGCTTTCTGTAGAATTTACTTGGGAAACAGTTTGCTCTAGAGTTAAATACATTTGGTAGGTGTATACTTTTATATCTATTTTATTTGTGTGACTATTCAGCTAAGTTCTCACCATACCTCAATATTTAATAACTGACATACAGACCTTCTTGGTGAAAGCAGGTACTTTGAGTTGTTTCAAAACATGTAAGTGGACCAGAGCATGGTAATGATTAGCAATGAATTCTGTGCCCATCATCTAACAAGTATATTTTTAGACAATACTTGTTTTACCTTTTTACAGGAAAGCAGTGTTCTATATTTATGTAATTTCTTTTCAGAAGTTCTCATAATATTTTACAGTGTAATCATTAAATCCTCATAGTGTGATATGAAATGATTTAGAAACTGGAAAACCCTAAATACAGCTTGATTAAATAAGACCTCCCTCAAATTACCATGGAATGCATAATATAGTTTAACCAGTTCCATACATGTTAATTGTAAATTTTATATATTTTCTAAGTATGGCTGTTTTTAAGTGTGATAGTGAGACATTATCATCTGGATCAAGGACTCAAAATCTCAGCTTACTTCTGAGTTTGGGCTTGTTTTAGTCCCATATATTTTTTATGAGGTTACCAAAGTGTCATTTATATTTAATTTAAATTACCATCAGCAGGGAGTGGGCATTCAGCCTGGCAGTTAAGGTTTCCACATCCCACGTCGATTTCCAGCTCCAGCTCCTGATTCTAACTTTCTGCTAATAAAGATCCCAGGAGGTGTAAGTGATGGCTCTATACTTGGATCCCTGCCACCCAAGTGGGAAACCTGAATTTAGTTCCTGATTTAAATCTGGCCCAGCCCCAAATGAAAGCATTTGGAAGTAAACCAGCAGATGGAAGCTTTCTCTGTCTCTCTACCTCTCAAATAATAAAATGTTTTAATTTTTTTTCAATATCAACAGCATTCCTAGAGCTGAACTGATGCAACATCACAGGAAAATGAATGAAAAATAGAAGCTTAAAATATTTTGTAATATTTTATATTTGAAATATTTTATAATATTTCAATTGAATATTTTCACTGCTTTTCCTTCTGAAAAATCAAATCAATCTGGAAAACATTGCAATTGGTGGTACTTTAAATACAGTCTAATTCAGGAATGAAGACTCTAATACCAACACATGACAGGCAATAAATGTAAATGTGCAAACGGGCCGAGTGTAAGAAAGTCAAGAGTTGTGGGGTCTGTGTTGAACTGAAGAAGGAGCTCTGGGACTAAAGAGGATGTCAGCTGCTTCCCTCCTGCTAACAGTCACCCAGAGGAAACAGCACTATGGTGATGTGGCTAGATTCACAAATAAATGTCTACTGAACATCTATCACATACCACACACTGTTCTTAGCACCAGAGACACAATCATGACCCAGTCAGTCAGTGTTCTTGTTTTTATGGAAATTAAATTCACAGAGAGGATATAGAAAATGGAAAGTGATCAAAGAAATATGTACTGTCATCTCTCATGATAATAATACAGGTTGAGCATCCCTGGTCTAAAAATCCCAAAGCTTGAGGGTTGATACGTCTTCACAAGTGGAAAGTCTCACACTTGGACCTCATGTGATAGACCACAGTCAAAATGTAAAATTACCTTCCACCACTATGTATGGGGCCGTATATGAAACCTAAATGAGTTTTGTGTTAGACTTGGGTCCCATCTCCAAGATACTTCATTATGAATATGCTAATATACCAAAATCTAAAAAAATAATCAAAAATATGAAGCACTTTTTTCCCAAGCATGTTGGATAAGAATATTCAACCTGATAAGGTCCAAAGAGAGAGCAGTAAGCCTAAGACCCTAAGATAGGGCTGAGCTTCATGTGTCCACAAAACAGTTAGAAAGCCAGCATAGGTGCCGGCTGCGGCGGCCATTGGAGGGTGAACCAATGGCAAAAGGAAGACCTTTCTCTCTGTCTCTCTCTCTCACTGTCCACTCTGCCTGTAAAAAAAAAAAAAAAGCCAGCATAGGGTAGAAAAGAGTAAATGAAAGGAGGGATAGGCAGTGAAGCCACAGCATTCGGCAGGAACTGTAAGGAGTCATGTGACACAGGACCTACAGACCATGGCAATGTGACGAGAAGGCACTGGGTTTTGAACAGAGATTACTGTGACATGGTTTTCATATTTCAAAAAGCCATATGGCCACTCTGTAGGGAGTCGTCAGTAGAGTGTGTGTGAGAGCAACATTAGAGTCATCCAGGTGAGCTATGATGGTGACTTGAATTAAGTTAGTAGCAGTAGAGATGGTCAGGATAGATTTGAGATTTATTTCCTAGGCAAAGCTGAGCTGAGAAGAAAAACTGTTGTGGATGTAAGAAAATGAGGAATGAAAAATGATTCTTGACTCAGGGCTTCAGGAAACAGGTGAAAGGAAATGTCTTTATCAAAATGTGGAGTCCAGTGGGTCAGGGAGTGTGTTCAGAAATTACAGATTCCCTCTTCATGATATGAAGTTTAAGGAGCTGTAAAGATGACAGGTAGGAAATTTCCATCTCTTTTTGAACTGTATAGAAATGCCTATTGCTTGTCCCAGTCAGGGCTTGAGTGAGCAGCTAATCCGTTGTAGATGCCAGTCATGCCATGATCCAGAGTGGAATCATCTGCAAAGTGAGGCTACCTGGAGGAATAACCAGAGAACTGAGAGTGGGACTCCAACATTAGTGACTAGGCTATGGCAGAGGGTCAGGAAAGACTGAAAAGATGTGACCAGTAAGGTATAAAGAAAAGCTGGATAAAACAATTTCCAGGAAGGCAAAATAAGGGCAAGTAGACAATGGTGTGGAATGCTGCTGGGAACCAGGCAATGTGGCAGGCAAAATGCGCATTATAAGGAGAGTTTTCTTTTCTCATTTTTTTTAGATTAATGGACAGTAAAATTAACTTTTTGGCATATAGTTCTATCAATTTTAACACATGTGTGGATTTATGTAACCACTATTGCAATCAAGATTAAGCACAGGTTCCTCAACCCCAGAAAACTCTCCTGTACTATGCTTGGCTTGTCACCTCTTCCTTACTCCTTCCTTTTGGCAACTACTAATCTGTTCTCCAGTACTGTATTTTCTATATAAATTGAATTGTACAGTGTGTAACCTGTCATCCAGCGTAATGCCTTTGAGATTCAGCCAAGTTGTTGGTATTATCAGAGAGTTCTGTTTTTTTTTTTTTTTGATGAGTAGTATTCTATTGTGTGAATGTACTACAGTTGCTTTACTGTTCTGTCAAAGGGCATTTGGGTTGCTTCCAAGTTTTAGCAATCAGAAAGAGAGCTACTATAAACATTTATATATTGGTTTTTGCATGAACATAAATTTTTATTTCTCTTCAGTAAATACCTTGGGCTGGAATTGAAAGAACATTGAGTATGTGCATGTTTAAGTTTATAAGAAAGTGACAATTTTTGGAATAGCTATAACATAGATTTCTAATTTTGAAAATGAGGCACCTTTCATTTTTTGAAGAAATGATAGAAAGCCAGGATTTTATGAAAATTTTTGCAATTTTAAAAACACCTCAACAGACAAGTTTCAGAAATCTGCAGGCTACTGATTTTCAAACACTGAGGTAACTCACTTCTTATGTTAACAATGGAAAAACTGAGAATCAGAGATTTGAATTACAAATGATTTACTAAAGATCACACATCCCAAAAATGTCAGCTCTTCTGAATTTAAATTATGTGTTCTTTCTGCTATATTACACTTCCACTCTTGGGAAAAATATTATTCTCCAGTGAACTAGGTTGTACTACTAGTCAAATTAATTTGACTTTACACCTGATATTTTGTAAGGAAGCTTCTCTGAATTAAAATCTCTCCCATGTTTCTAGCTCTTATCATGGGCAAACATTTTATCCTTTCTGGCCTTCATAACTCTAGTCTATCAAGCAAAAATTTTCATGTCAAGTCTTCTTGCAATAATTTGATCAACAAGTATGAAGCTACTTTGCATAGTATAGGCCTTCAGACAAATGGACTTAGAAGAATATCATTTAATTCTAATAATATCATTTGAAAAGAAATTTTTAAAACAGTATGTATCTGAACTTCAGCTAAATGAAAGCAATCAGAGAGTAAATGTGAAAGGAAGACAGTATGGAGATTCCTCAGAAACCTGAAAATAGATCTGGCATGTGACCCAGCCATCCCACTCCTGGGAATTTACCCAAAGAAATGAAATCAGCATGTGAAATAATTATCTATACTCCCATGTATATTGCAGCTCAGTTCACAATAGCTAAGATATGGAATCAACCTTGATGTCTATCAACTGATGACTGGATAAAGAAGACGCGGTACAAATGCACCATGGAATATTACTCAGATGTAAAAAAAGAATGAAGCCCTATCTTTCACAAGAAAATGGATGCAACTGTAAACCATTATACTTACTGAAATAAGTCAGTCCCAAAAACACACATATTATATGATTTCCCTGATCTGTGGTCACTAATATAGTACAAAATAAATGCATATGAGCAAAATTGACATTTTGAGATTTGATTACTATTTACAACCCTTATCTGTATTGTTGAGAAACATTGTTTATTTCTTCTTAAAAAAACAAAAAGACAAGACATGAAAAAAGAAAAAAAAACTGACCTGGGAGACTTGGCTTTTAATAAATGCTGCTAAAAAAAGTGACTCCAACTAATTTGACCTCATTTTTCTCTCTAGAAACTGTTTGTTGTCTTGTTGAACTCTAAAATACCAAATATAATTTGTAAATACTTCAGAAAGGCCTTTTTGTAAGAATATAAGCATATGTAACAAAAAATTTGGTTGTGTATCATAACTATATATATATATATATATATATATATATATATATATATACCTCTACAACCAGAGACATAATTTGAAATAGGTCTCCCTAAAGATATATATTACATAATATAAAAAAAAGATCAGTTGCCTGCATTATTTCAAACTTTTCTTTGGCTTTATAATTTTGTTCATTCCCCCAATTAGCTGTTTTGAAACCCAAAGGAGTCCTTATTTGCAACACTAAATTGATTAGCATAATCTATCTTTTGTTGATTTGATCATTTGAACATCTGCTATGAGCTGGGTGATGCAAGATGATGATGGCACAGCGGAATAAGCACAAGGTGCACTGGGTTCTTTTTGGAGCACAGAGTGTTGCTGCTGGCCCTAGACTGGAGGCTGTGGACTAGGAAGGATGATTTCTGTAACTGTCACAGATATAGAGACCATTTAAATGACGATACATGCTTTTGAGTCCAAAATACTCTTTTCCTGATCTTTCCCATCTTTGTTTTTCCAAAGAATTTAGGAGTTAAGACTGAAACAAAAGGAATAAGTGTAGACATTCTTAGAATGTCCACAGACTCCAATGATAAAAATAGAAGAGAGTTTAAGTACTGTGTTTCTTAACATTGGTTCCTAGTGTTCTTTTATTTCTCATTTCCTCGTTTAGATAGTGAATAATTATGAAATCCATGTACTCAGCACAATTGGCTTTTTTAGCTGAGGCTAATGCCCACCAGTATGCCCCAGATTAGTAGTATATGCCAGAATTGGCAGATTAGTTTTCAGAAAAATAATATTTTTAATAATAAATAACTCTCATGTACATGGAGCTGATTAGCACACCAACAGGACACCAGTTACATATGATCAGTTAATTCACTGGTTTTTTGTTCCACTTTTGTCCCAAAGCTATTTTTAACAGTGTTTCTATGTATTTATAACCCCGCAAAAGTATGCATAATCAGATATCATTAGCTTAAGACAGAAATGTCAGCTGGCAAATAACCTATTTGCCTCCAGATCATTAATGCAATACACATATTTTTTATACCCTGCAAATAATTAAAATTATTAAAAGCAACTGTGCTTTAAGATAAGTATGTAATAACCACAGATAGGCAACTATTAGCTTTGGTATCACGTAATCAACATTATTATTAGGTCTATTAGTATTTCTGTATGGTGTAGGTGTTGACAGTGCTTCATAGGCTTCAAACTTGTGCTTTTACATGTATAGAATGTTGATAAATGTCCAGTAAATTTTGTCACCCTTGCAATGGAGGAAGTGTGCCCATTGTTGACATAGATGCAGGTTTCTCTGTTGTTATGCTAATAACTCTTTTGTTTGTTTGGAAAGGGATTGAATTGGAAATTATCAATAGCTGTGAAAAGAACAATGGTGGTTGTTCTCATCACTGTGAACATGCTATTGGTGGACCTCGTTGTTCCTGTAACCATGGACACCAGCTTGATGAGGATGAGAAAACATGCATAGGTAATATTTGGTAAATGCGTCTTCATTGATAAGTTGCTCTTGATTCATTTAGCCCTTTTATCACTAACCCTTATAGCTGTAATAACTGTAAACCATGTCACTCAAGCTGCAGGGAGAACTAGATAGGACAGTACCTCTGGATATCTGAAAAACATAAAAGAACATTTATTTGACAGTGATTACATTTAAAAATTTACCTTGAAGTTACAGGAGGTTTAAAATATTTTAACAAAATATATGGACTTAATAGTTTTTTTTTTTAAGGTAATATTCTAAGATCGACCTAAATATCATGTAATTTGTATTTCAACAACAAATTCTACTCTGTACCCAGTTTCTCTCTACCTCAAACAGGAACTAAATCATGGTCATTGGTTTTCTACTTGGTAATTATTTGGATGCATGTTCAACTTTGATATGACAGTTTGCTCTGTTCCCAAAACACACTTTAAAAATATCATCCTTTGGACATCCTTGTTCAAACTCATTTTTAATGGCTAGCTTTCCCACTATATTATTAGAAATTATATCATTTAGGACAAAGAGAAGAATAAATCCCACACTAGCTTTGCTTCATAATGATATGTTTATGATTAATCTAGGGCATCTGAGGCAAAGAACTATCTCCCATAAATAGAGATGGTGAGCATCAAACTATGTTACTTTGTTCTGTGGTTCTAAGAATACTTCACAGACCCAAAGCTGTGATTTTCCATCATTCAAGAATTAAGATATGGCATTTGCTTGGTTCTTTGAACCATTTCATACTATTTAATATGGTTAGAGAAAACTTAAAGCATATTTCCTCAGAGGTGAATTTCAGTGGTTTCAGTATTTAGATTTTTTTTCTTATTTTGGCACTATGATGAGACAGAATAAACCTCAAGAAATTCTGTGGTTTCTTGTTTCATAAATTATTTAAACCAAAATAATGCCATTACTTGGGCTTCTCCTTCTACATTGCTGTCAGATGCTCCAGTGGCTATTGAAACCAATTGCTTTCCTTCCTCTTTTTGTGTAATGAAAAGTATGCTAATATTTCCCCTCAGTGATTAATGTTTATATTTATGGAAAAAAATAAAGTGTTTATTCCTTCCTTACCTCCTTTATTCTCTGTCTTATTTCTTTCCATGTGCCTTGCTTAGGCATGGGATAACTGAAACTAAAATTTTGCTAAAGTTTTCCTTTGCAACTTACAATTTTTGGTTTTCTTTTTTCTTTCAAAAGTACAATTTAGTAAAGATTTATTTATAGCTAGGAAAAGCTACATCTGCCAGGGTCAAAATGTAAAAAATTGTATATTTATGAGATTCAGCAGTCAGCATGACAATGTTCATTGTTTATGACTCAAGTTCATTTCACTTTGGAACAATAAAAATCTGATTCATTTCTAAAGACCGAATACCCACTAATGTAAAAGCTGTGATTCACTTGGAGGGTACATACACATGCTTTGCTTATTTGCCTGAGAATAGATTAAGGCCTTTGATGTTTCTAAAATCATTTACACACGAAGAAAATTTAAACTTTTCTCTTTAGATTATTTTAGTATCGACTTTTTTTAAAATAGCAGAATGTACAAAGAAATGTGAAAATAAGTCAGTCAAATTGTAAATGACCAGTCTTACCCAAATTCAAAAAAGAAAAAAAAGAAACATTTGTTAATGTTAAAACCTGGAGAGGCATTAACACAGTTTGAAAGACAATCATATAAATGCAAGTATCAGACCAGCAATGAATGTACTAAATTTAAGAATTGCCCAGTTTTAGATTTTTTTTTTATTTCTAACACTTGAAGTGACTATTCAATGACTGACTGTGCAACAGATACAGAAAATCAAGTTCTTCACTTTTGTTGCTGTTCAGAAGTCAGTACTAAAATGCCTGATCTGCCTGTCCACCATCAGTGCTCTACCTAAGATTAGGGCTAAGTTATGGTGTGCAGGTGAATGGTGCAATGTGTCTCTGCACTGCTGCAATAATGAATATTGGCCAATTTAGGTAAAATATTAACACCATGGAGGAGGAATATTAATGGAAAAAATTTCAAAGCAAAGATCTCACCAAATAAGATCAGAAAAGAAATCAAGAAATTAAGAAGTAGATAATGTAAAAGCAGTGAAATAACAGGACATTGAGTTCTAGAATTGGGGCATCATTCATGGGATAAGCTAGAAATAGCCCCCAGAGGACTGATAATAGAACAATCCAAAATGAATCATGAAGGCGCAGAGCAACTGATTTATTTTTCAAATATGTGATACTTTCCAAACCTGTAGCCAGACCTCTTGTTAGTAGAGAACAAGGAATTCTGAGACCTGTGTTTGGAGGCTCTGGTGGTTTTTAATTTGTTTTTTAAAAATCTGGAATTTTTTTTAAAATAAAGGGTAATTTTTAGATGAAATGGAGCCATTGTTTTAAAGTTTTTTATTCTCAGTGTTTCTGCTATGGAATCCAAAGGACAAAGGAAGGTTTAATATAAGAAGGGGAACAAAGAGCATCCGGAAATGTTTGAGTAGCACTGCTTGTTCCAGTTTTCAGGAGCAAGGATTTTTTTTCTATATGTCTGAGCAACCTTCATTTAGATATTTTATGGTGACCCCTCACCTTGTTTGACTGACTACATTTTCTTGCCTTCATTTCTCTTGCCTTCATTTCCTTGAGTTGGTGCCTTTTCCAAGGTTAATGGAGACACTGACCTTTTTTTCTTTTTTTTTTAATCTGTGACTGCTCACGTAGTGATGGGGCGAAGGGGTTTTGTAAACTCAGCACTCATAGGCCACCCCACTTAGCAGCTCCACAGAGTGGGCTGAATGAAGCCAAGGCCTAGAGCTGAAAACCCTGACCACACAACTCCCAGGTGTCCAGCCTGAGCAGAGTAGGGGGAAAGTGTTGCTGCGTGTGTCCAATTATGCTAGAAGAGGCACCTCAAGACTCAGGCTGAAGGTGATTCTGTGGTTGCGGAGTTTCCATCTGACATCTTCTGGCGTGCCTCATTCCCCCCCACCCCCACCCCAGGAAATTGTGTCTTAAGAAGAAACACTCAGAACCCTAGACTTCTAGAATAATAGTGCTGAAGCATCGTCCTTTGGAGCACGTTCCAGCGTAGTGATGTCACACAGAAAGTAACAAAGCTTGCAGACCTCACCCATGCCAGTCAACACATCACCGTCTAAATCTTCAAGCAAAAGCACTGAGATATTCTGTAATCTAAAACATAGTGGTTGGAGTTAGCGTCCCTCCCTGTCTCAAGAACTGCAGTTATCACTTCTCTTCCAGTTGTTTGAGGTCTCCTTGCTTGGGAACACTCTTTGATCCGAAATTCTAGAAGAACAAACACTTTATGGAGTCTCTGACTCTGTCCTCTTTGCAGCTGCCAAACGTTGCTAAATGGAATTATTTTTTCTTTCTTGGCTCTTTTTTTTTTCTCAAGCTGTTTTTTGTTCTTCAAATTCTCTATTTATTCAGGCAGATTGCTGTGTAACTGTAAAAATAGCAGAGATCTCTTTTGCTGTGCTTATAAATGCACGCGGGGATTATTTACATCCTTTTAAAATAAATAGCAAGCATACAAGAAGCATGTGAGAAATGTAAACCACAAGTGAGCCTCATTACTTTTGTATTACAGTTTACTTCAGTGTCTACATTATGCAGCCTCAGGAAGAAAAAACGATTAATAACACAGTTTTCATTTAGAAGTGAGGTTTATCAGCGCTCCCACAGGGTCATGCAACTCCTGTGTCTGCAGTAACAGAAGTGTCCTTCTCCCCTCCAGACCTTGACGAATGCCAGAATGGAGAGGCCTGCTGCGCTCAGTTCTGCGTCAACTATCTAGGGGGCTATGAATGCAGTTGCCAGGAAGGCTTTCGGATAACTTCTGATGGTTGTGGATGTGAAGGTAAATTCCTGAGATCTAACTGATGTGACAGGGCAATCAATAGAGGAGGAACATCTGAGGCAGAGAGCGAGGGTGGACAAGGGAAGGCTTTGACATGAAGGGACTTGGATTCCTAGGTGGTGCTGTCATTTGCTCTGATATGAACTTGGGCAACTCTAACTGCTATGAGCCTTGGATCCACATCAGTAAAATGATGTCAGAGATAGAAATCCTGGACGAACTGAGGAAATTAATGCATCTGAAGTGCTTACTGCAGTAGGTAAAGAGAAAAACTACTTGGCTAAAAGTCACTTCTATTATATTTGATGATCATAATCACAACTCAATTTTTGTGTGTATACAAAAAATAGACATTTTTGTGTATATAGAGACACACACATATATGAGTGAGAGATTCCAGCAGGCTATAGCACATTGGCATTGGAATCTCCCATGGCTAGTTTGACTGTTGTTAGAAAGTTGGCTATTGAAAGTCATTTCCAATGAGTTTTTCAATTAGCAGAAACAAAATGATTGTGAGTTCATGAGCCATACTCCAAATCTGTACCAGAATTCTTGTAGGTCTGATATTAGTGTAGCTAGGGTGAGTCATTTTACAATTTTTAATTTGTTAAAATTAGTTTACTTACTTTCAGGTGAATTCTAGCCTATATTTTTCTTATTTTAAATATAGGAGTTTGGACTCCATGAGTAGAGTTAGCTTTAGTTATGTCATTAAGAATAGCTCTTATAAATTGTTGCCACGGTTTGCTTTTAAAAGTTACCTTAAGTGTACAATTTTTAAATTGTTACATTGTGATCATTATCATCATTTTGAAATGACGATTTCCTTGAAATCAAGAAAAATATCAGAAGATTGATTTCTATTCCAGTAACAGTCAATATATGAAAATAATGCCTTATATAAAATGATGCTTCTTTGCTTAAAGAAAAAAAATTCCTGAATTCTGTTGAGGATAGTTTTTTCATATGCATAGCCAAGCTCCCCTAGCCTTGCAGTGGAGGTAACAGGAAAAAACACACAACTATGGTATCTATATATACTAAACACAGTAGAGTATATTAACATTTACCATTATATCCAATTAACAGAGCCAAAAAATAATTTTTTTAATTTCATGTACCATCTGCTCTTAGGGAGAATGAGCCAAGATATGATTGTACAGTGTGAATGCACATGCTCGCATACACACATCCACATGGAAATGGAATCCACACTCTGAGCAAAGCTTAGAAGCTCTGCTCCATGTGAACTTTCAATATCAGGAACACATTGACCAAAAGCTACATTCAGGCTTGATCACAAACCAGTAAGTCAGGAGATCTGGGCGTAGGGTTTTCCATCTCTAAAATGCTCTCTAAACTTTGTACAGAATTACACATAACATAAGTGTCCCATTACATAGGAGGTATATTGAATTATTCAAGAGTGAATAAACCTTCTGCAAAATGGTGCACAGTCTGAAAACTTTGAATTTATTTTCTTTTATGTTCTTCGTCTAAACCTCACACAAGTTCTCAGAAAGACCCTGTCTATACAGGTGAAATGCAGTAAACTTGAAAGAAAAATCATTGGTAATATTATTGAGAAGCAATTTGGGGGCCAGGCCTGCTTTCTCTGTGTTAGGACGTTTTTACTTTAATGAAGGTCCCAAAAGTATCCCAGATATGTGCGTCCATTTGTGATGTCTGCTTTATCTCACAGTACCTAAAGGCAGATATTGTTTCGTTTTTCCTAGATGTGGACGAATGTCTGGGCATCAGTGTAGCCTGTGACCAACTATGTATTAATTCTGTTGGAACATACGACTGTACCTGTGAAGAAGGCTACAGAATTGGAAGTGATGGGAACACTTGCATCTGTAAGTCATTGTGAAGGATGTGATCATCTCTCTCTTTAAACTACTGCCACCCTCATCGTGTTCTGCAGGAGCAACGGAGACCACGTTGTCCTTAACCCAACTTGTCTTCTGCTTCCTTTTGTCGTGAAGTGACATCTCTTTTTCTCTTGTTCTCTCTGCTACAGTTTCAGTTTTGTGCTGACAGCTTCTCACCTTCACTTACAACAGACTTTTGAAGCAACCATCTCAAAGCCTCTGCCTTGCGGTCACCCCCTGCCTTGGCTTTCAAGCTCTCCTTTTTCTGCCAGCCCTGGCTCCATGTTGCTTCTTTCAACCAGCGTCCTAAAACCCGGCACTCTGCTGTCTGGTCTTAGCCTTGGATGATGATGAGCTGGAGGAAAAGGAAGAGCAATTAGAAGTTGTGAGGTTTCCAGGCCTTCTATTCAAAAAGCCGCTTCAATTGCTTCATCATGTGGCCACCTCTCAGACACCCATTTATGAAGATGAAGATGAGGAGGAAGAGGAAAAAGAGAGCCGAGGAGAACTTACAGCTTTGAACAAAGTAGGTGAGTAAAGAATTTACCTCAGTAAACTCAGCTCTTTTCTCTCTGTTTGGATAATTCCCATGAATTCTTTTGCAGGCAATTTCATTATCAGCACTTTAATGCCATCAACTATTTTTTTTATTATTTAATAAATATGAATTTACAAAGTGCAACTTTTGTATTGTTGTGGCTTCCCCCCCCCAACCTCCCTCCCTCCTGTGGCCCTCCCCTCTACCACTCCCTCTCCCATTCCACCCTTCATCGAGTTTCATTTTCAATTACCTTCATATACTGAAGATCAACTTAGTATATACTAAGCAAGAATTTCAACAGGCTGCACTCACACAACCGCACAAGGTGTAGGGTATCGTTCCACTAGTAGTGTTGTTTTTAAGTTTCATAGTAAAACACATTAAGGACAGAGATCCTATGTGGGGAGCATGTACCCAGTGACTCCCATTGTTGATTTAACAAATGGCACTCTTATTTATGACGTCAGCAATCACCCGAGACTCTTGCTATGAGCTGTCTAGGCTATGGAAGCCCCTTGAGTTCACCAACTCTGAACTTGTTTAAGCAAGGCCGTATCACAGTGGAGGTTCCCCCCTCCCTTCAGAGAAAGGCGCCTCTCTCCTTGATGGCCTGTTCCTTCTGCTGGGGTCTTGTTCACCAGGATCATTCATTTAGATTGATTTTTGCCACCGTGCCATGACTTTCCATGCCTGTGAGACTCTCATGGACCTTTTAGCCAGATCCATATGTCCCAAAGGTTGATTCTGAGGCTGGAGTGCTGTTTTGGGCATTTGCCATTCTATGAGTCTGCTGTGTGTCCTGCTTCCCCCGCAGGATCATTCTCTCCCTTTTAATTCATTCCTTCATTATTTGCTTACACTGGTCTTATTTGTGAAATCTCTTCAACACATACCCTATCTTTTTGATCGGTTGTGTATTTATACTTATCACTTTACCAAGTGCGCTGGCATTGGTACCTGCTTCCTTGGTAAGATTGAGTTGAAATCCCCTGGCACATTTCTAGTTCCGCCATTGGAGGTAAGTCCGAGAGAGCATGTGCCAACCTACATATCTCCTCCCTCTCTTATTCCCACTCCTGTGTTTAACAGAGATCACTTTTCTGTTAATTTTAAACGCCTAAGAATGATTGTGCATTGATTACAGAGTTCAACCAGTGGTCTTATGTAGAACAAACAGAGCAACAACAACAACAACAACAAAAATACTAAAAGGAATAAAATAGTAAGTTGTTCCTCAACAGTCTAGACAAGGGCTGATCATGTCATTGTCTCTCATAGTGTCCATTTCACTTCAATGGGTATCATTTTAGATGCTCATTTAGTTGCCATCGATCAGGGAGAACATATGATATTTGTCCCTTTTGGACTGGCTTATTTCACTCAGCATGATGTTTTCCAGCTTCCTCCATTTTGTTGTAAAGGCCATCAACTATTTTAACAAGAGGTTTACAAGCAGGATGAGAATTGCCTTTGCAGAGATTCCTATCAAATCCATCACCTTTTGTCTTTGTTTCTTTTGCTTAATGAAGGGCTGCTCCATTGTTGTTTGTAGGTTTGGGAGTGCAGAGTAGAAGGATGCTCTTCAAGTGTGATAGAAGGAAAGGGAACTGAAATTTATCTTTAATTTAGCAAAATGAAGATTACTCAGGTCTTTATATGTTATGTTATGAAAACGCCATTAGAAGTTAATTTATATAGTTAAAATTTAACTTAACTAGCCTAAAAGGTAGTTACTTTCTATATTATAAAATGTAGAAAATTAATTGTGTAATAAGCTTAAGTGGACCAGGAAAATGTCTTTAAAATGTGAGCAAATTTTCTTACATCTCCAAGCAACAGAACTCAAGCATCAAATCATTTCTGATCAAAATAAATTAGCATAACCTCTATCAAATGTAACTACAGACGGTCTGCTGCTGCTTTTTCTTTTCTTTGTAAAACAGAGCTGCTCTTTTTTTCCCTCCCTCTATTTGTTGTATTTTAACAACATCAAATTTGATGATTGCTTTAGAATGCAGTCAGTAGAATCACAGAAATATTTTTATGCTCCGGTTAACTCATAATAATAATATCAATAAATGCTTCAGCACAAATGTAGAAATACTTTCATCTTTCTTAAACAAACTCCTGATGCTTTGGCTGCTCAAAATCAGAAAAGGAATAGTTTCGGGCAACAAAGACATTCAGAACTTGGTCAACCATGATATGGCGAGAAGAGAAACAAGTAGAATGGTCTGTGCTGCTTTTGTCTTTGAAACGTGTGTCAATGTATGGCCTGCACCGAGAAACCTAACAGACACCTGCTAAGAGGGTGAGGAGCTTAGCACAGTTGTGAGCAGTGTGATGGTGATGGGGAGGCAGGTGCTGGAGCTCAGGGCCTGCCAAAGCAGACAGGCCTTGGTAAAAATGACAGTTACAGTCAGCACATCTGAGAGGCCGTCTTAGGAACAGGAACAAAGCTGGACATGAAATGAGCCATGTGCAATCAAGTGCAAGTTTCTCTGTGCCAATTCAGATTCGGGTAATTTCCCTCCAGAACTCAGTGGACAAATAGATGCATATGGCACAATTGTATAACAGGACACTATGCAGCCATAAAAGATGAACTCAGGTGCACATAACATCAACCATGATATTGATGAAAGACACTCAAAACTAGAGTACATCCTTTACAGTCCCAGTTAAATGAAGTTCAGGATTACAGAAAAAAAAAAATCTGTGGTGATAGAAAAGAAGCTAATGCTTAGTGTATGTGGATAATGACAGAATCAGCAAGTCACCTTTGAGATTTTGCATTGCTGGTAATGATCTCGATCTGGGTGGCATTTACATGAGTTGTTTACACTGCGGAAACATGCTTGAAGGCAAAATTTGTGTGCTTCTCCACATATGCATTGAATTGCAGTAAGATTTACTTTGAGGAGGCATTTGGTGTGGTGGTTAAGGTGCTGCATGGAGGCCCATTTCCTGTTTCCAAATGCCCCAGATTGAGTTCTAGTTCTGCTCCCAAGTCCAGCTTCCTACTAACGCACACTCTGGGAAGCAGAGGATGATGGCTCAAGTAGTTGAGGCCCTGCCACCCACATCAGCGTTCCTGGCTTGTGAATTAGCCTGGCCCAGCCCCAGTTGTTGTGGGTATTTATAGATGAGAGATCTCCCTACCTTACCCACCCATCTTTCAAATAAGTAAATAAGATTTATGCAAAAAAAAAGATTTATTTGAGGGAAAAAAAGCAATGTGCATACAAAAAGCCTAGAAAGGAAAACATCAAAATTCCAGGAGCATTGATTACTTTTGCTTTCTAAAATCAATAGTAATTTTTTATGTTTATTTTGTGTTTTTTTTTTGTAAAGATTCCTAATATTCTTTCAGTTTGTGTTCCAGTACTGTGAAAAAAAAATGGAGTACATTCTTTTTTAAAAGATTTCTCTTTGTCATTTTCCTTTCCTGGAACTCTTTAAGAAATATGCTCAAGGATCATAATTTTCTTTGGGAAATGAAGAATTTCACCTCTGGTTTCAGTTATATAGACAGTTTTGGGCCAGCTACGCTGGTATCATAGTCCGGTCTCTTTAGCTCACCCCTTGGAACATGGTCATGGTTTGAGCTATGAGTACTGCATAGGTGAAGACGATTCCAAGAGGGGACCAGCAGGCAGAGTTGGCCTTCTTTGTAGTGGGAGTAAATGATTCCCTGAGAATTGGGACAGGTCCAGCAAGCTACTGACTTCTCCTTCACATATGTTCTTCTTCAAATGTTTTTACAAGGTAAGCAACTGACATGAGTGAGAAACCAATTTATTTGTTATGCATAAAGAATACCTATGAAACAGTGAGATTTTAAACCAAACATGTCATTAAATAGGGGGATTTTTTTTAATCCCCTGGGACACTTGTTGTTTCTCTTGTTCATCTACAAAATGTAAAAGTTAATAAAGGATCCTAATATTCTAGGCCTATAAAAATCCCTCCATTTAAATAAATCATTAGATTCTGGCAAGCTATTCCCAGTGAAGAAACAAGGAAAGGTTTTTTGCTACAAAGTGCAATTAAATGGAATTGTTTGAATATGGCTTCTTGCTTCTTGTTTTGTGGCTTTTCTTCTTTTTTCTTTTCAAAAATATGTAAACACATATTGATGCTGATCAAATAATGACGTTAATTTATTTGTTTACTCTCCAAGTCTATTATACATCCCCAAAATCTTTGTGCTTCATAATTTATTTTTTAATATCCATTATTTATTGCACACATTTTTCTATTAATTTGTTTAATTTATTTATTTCTTTTCATTTTACTTGAAAGGCAGAGAGACAGAGCTCTTCCATCTGCTGGGTTCGTTCCAGGATGCCACAGCAGCCAAGGGGGAGCCAGGCTCAAACCAGGAGTCTGCAACTCCATCTGAATTTCCCACATGGTGGCATGGACTCAAGTACGTGAGCCATCACTTGCTGCCTCCCAGTGTGCATGTTAGCAGGAAGCAGTGTCAGAAGTGGAGTAGACAGGACTGTCAGGCATTATGATTGTGATGCAGGTATCCCAAGCAGCACCCTAACCATTGAGCCAAACATCCGCCCTATTTTCAATTATTTCTTTTTTATTTACATGAAAACAGAGACCAAGAAACAGACATCTCTCATCCACTAGTTTACTTAACAAATGCCAGCAATAGCCAGCACTGATGCTAAGCCAAAGCTGGGAACCAAGAACCCATTCCAGGTATCCTACATGGGTGACAAAGACCCAAGTACTTGAGCCATCACCTGCTGACCCCAAGGGTATTTATTAGCTGAAAGCTGAATTAGAAGTGGAGGAACCAGGGCTCAAACCAGGCCTTCCAATACAGGGTACAAGTGTCCCAAGCAGAGTTTTAACCACTGTGCCAAACAAAAACCATAAGAACATTCTTAAAATTCCTATAGACTGCAATAGATAGAAGTGAACATTCTTTCCTCACTCAAATATTTAAGATTACCATCCCCTCAAATGCAGAAATGGAAATTTAAAAAGAAGAAGAACAACAACAACATTCAGCAGAGATCTGAAAAATAACTTTTCCCCTTGAGTAAATCTTTTAACTCAATATCTTTATTGGCCTGCAGGGAAAATATCTGCTTTGACTTCTTAAGAATTTCTCCAAGTAATTATAATGAGAATTTAAAAATTGCCACATATTATTTATTTTAACAGCGTATTTTTAGAATCCCATTTATTCTGAAGAGATTTCATATTGAAATCATTTATTATTGCAATTCAGTCTAGTGGAAAGGGAGAAGAGGAATAATTTCATATGACAGATGAATGGACTAGGACATGAAAGGGAAGATTGATGCCTTTTTCCTAATCATTCCAGCTATGGTTTGGGATATGTTTGTTGTAGCTTTTTTTTCCTCTGAATCTTTTCTCTGTCTGATGCAATGGAGTATCCAGCAAATCCTTGTACTATCTGATACCAGATCCCATTTTATGGGAGAATGTCAAACAATAACAATGGTTTGCCTGTCTTGATGACTTGCTATAACCCTGACACAGTGGAAGCCATTTAAATGTCTTGAATTTTATTTTATAGATATTTTTCTAATAGTCTATTCTTTCTTTTTTTAAAGATTTAGGTTTTTCCTTTTTATTTGAAAGTCAAATTTACCAGCAGATGGAGAAACAGAGAAAAAAAGAGGGAGAGAGTTTCCCATCCTCTGTTTCACTCCCCAGATGGCTGCAATGGCTAGGGCTTGGCCAGGCCGAAGCCAGGAACCAAGAACTTTATCCCATCTCTCACGTGAGTGACAGGGGCGCAAGCACTTGGGGCATTCTCCACTGCTTTTCCCAGGCCATTAGCAAGGAGCTGGATAGGAAGTGGAGCAACAGGGACACATACCAGAGCCCATATGGGATGCTGGTATTGCAGGCAGCAACTTAACCTGCTAGCCCAAAACACCTGACCCAACTGTCCGTTCTGCAGCTGCTGTAAGAATTCCTGCTCCTTGTAAAATAACAGCATAGGCTTTAACACATGTCTGTTTCCAGTCCCTCTCTTTTTTTTCCTTTTGTTTTCCTCCCTCTTTTCATTCCTCCCATGATAGCCTATGGCTCAAAAGCCAAAAACAAAGCTGAATAAGAAGACAAGTCTCCTAGAAGCACGGAGTGGTGGGGTGAAGGGATGGGTAGAGATTGTTATAACTGTAGTTTCATGACATTTAACCTACTATGATGATTTGTCAGGTAAAATGACTACTGAAATTGTCTCAGCAACTATATTTACTCAAGTTAAAATAAAATCAACATTTTTCTTGATTATTTTAATTTGAACATAAGGCACCCCCTAAAAAACCCTCCAAACCAAAGAAAACTGTTGTTTGCTTGACTTCATCAATCTTTGACTATGCAAAATATCTTGAAATTCTCAAGAGAACTTTAGCTGCATTCACTCCTGATTAAAAATACATGACTTTTTTTCCCCTGGATTTTCTTCCCAATCTTCAAAATAGAAGATGCAGTTTGTTTCTCATTATGGTTGGTTGGAGTTGTACAGCAAGATATCTGGGTAGCTTTGAAACTGTGAAGGTTAGAGTTTAAGGAACAAGGTAAATTTTGTATTTGAACCTTGTTAGCAGTTCCTTCCATCATCGTTATTTTAACTAGCTGTATCAGTAATCCCCCAGGAATGATTATGCCATACAGACTAGGAACATGCAGGAGATTTTTCCTAGGTCTGCAAGCTCTGAGATTTTAATTACTTGGTATCTGTCCTAATAGGAAGGGAAGCTTTTCCCTATCCATTTAAACAATGTGTGTGTGTGTGTATTTGTGTGTGTGTGATACTGCTTATTCCTCTTCTGTTTTCTTCAGTTTGTTCCCCAGGGACCAATGGGAGGGAATGTGGCAGCATCTGCAGTTGTCAGAATGGAGGCAGCTGTGATCTCACTGGGCCATGCCAGTGCCCCCCAGAGGTTCACGGGAAAACCTGTGAAGATGGTAGGACTATCTGGTGCCACTCATAGGAGAAAACTCTCTAAATTCTTGTGGTTTCTAATGGGGAAGAAACTTAAGTGAAAATTGTTTCCATATATTTCAAGGTAGTCTTTGGTGAAGAAGTGAAAGGCTGTGTATATATGTACAAGACTACTGTTATGGGGGGCCGACACTGTGGCTCAGCGGGTTAAAGCCACAGCCTGCAGCACTGCATCTCATATGGCCTCTGAATTGATTACCGATTGCTCCACTTCCAAACTAGCTCTCTGCAAATGTGCCTGGGAAAGCATCAGAAGATGGCCAGATTCCTTGGGCCCCTGCATGCACGCATAGGAGACCTGGAAAAAGGTCCTGGCTTCAGACTGGCCCAGGTCCAGTCGTTGCGGCCATTTGGGGAGTGGACTAGCAGATAGAAGACCTCTCTCTGGCTCTCCTCTCTCTCTGTAACTCTGCCTCTCAAGTAAATAATCTTTTAAAAAAACGATAGTTTATATTAAAAAATACATTTTCTTTGAAGACATGTTTACCAGAACAAAGTCAGTGATACCCAAATGTGCAACCATGATCTAAGCAGATGAATCCTGATAGTGAAAGCCTTTTTCATCAGCTGAGAAATACGTTGAGTTTGTGGATGTGTATATGGGTATAGGATTTGTGGAGAATGTATTTGCTCTGCATAATTAAAGGAAGAAACAAGGGGCTTCTGGGAAAAACCAGAGAGGGAGAAATGAAAATCAGAGAAGACAAGGAGAAGAGAGAAAGGGGAAAGATGAGAAATGATGGGTGAAGATTTCACCAAATACCGATGATGGCTGTGTATGGACTTTTCATGGAAAACAGCGAAGAGGTCATATTTCCTACATGGGTTGGTGAAGCACACAAAAAGAAACAGCTTTTACAGACACAAGAGCTGGAGGCAGAGAGTGAGTAAGGACACAGCTCTCTAGGGATTGTCTGAAATCATGGGGAGTTTATTAGATTCTCACAGTCATGAAACTAGGGAGATGGAAACCAAATTTACTTCGGTTTCTGTACTGCAGAAAGGTCCCTGCTGGCAGCCCAGCTACTTATTTCTCTGAGCAATGTTTATTTACTTATTAAAAATATATATTAAATGTTTGCGAAGAATGATGCCAGGCATTATGATATGATTTTTAAAAAAGTAGGAAAGATCCAGGCCCTTCCACGTGGAACTTGCTGTCTTGTTTAAGACAAACATAGGTTTAAAATGCTGGTAGGTCTAAGGGTGCTTCATCAAGTTTATTTTCATGCAAAAAATGTTGAGCTTTATGCATATGAGAGGTCTTTAAAAAGTTAGTAGAAAATGCATGTTGTGAAAAGCTATGAAGGTTTTCAAAATTTTTTGAACATAAATACACATTTTAATACATTTTGCCATGAATATTTTGATGTTGCTTCATATGTTAAATGTTAATGTGTGATGGACATGAGACAACTATAACAAGGCCAATGGTGAGGCAGGGAGAGACTTCCAGCAATGACTCGGAGGCAGAAGTTTGCAGAACAAGGAGAGATGAGACAGGGGATCTGTGTGACAGAGCATTCTGGGGTGTGCTCCACAGAACCTGAGAAAGGCCAGGGGCAGATCAGAGGCAGTCAGGGTGTAGAGTGCCATCTGAGGGCGGCCAGTGCAGGGGCTCATCATCTTAACTTGGGTATTTTTTAACCTGACAACCATAGCAAATCATTATGAGATTTGAAGCTGAGGACATAGAATCAAATCTGTGTTTTTCAAAAGTTCTCTGTATGGTCAATCCAACCACATTGTTTTCATGTAACAGCCACTCTAGTAGGAAGTTTGGCATGTCAGTTAATATTTATTTTATTTGTCCTTCCACATTCCAGGATGTCCAGTGGGGTTCTTTGGGAAGAATTGCAAAAGGAAATGTCACTGTGCTAGCAACGGCCCTTGCCACAGGATGTATGGAGCCTGTATGTGTGAGCCAGGGCGCTACGGGAAGTTTTGTCACCTGAGTAAGTCCCGGGCACTAAGTTTACTCTCTGTGTGAAGCACAGCAGCATAGAAACTTACAGAGAATTTGTCAAAGGATAAGAATTAAAAAATATTTTATATGGTATACGGTTTTATGTATCTATCTTTCTATCTATCTATATATGTATATATGATTATGTTCTGATGTTTAGCCTCTTTTTTTGTGAGGGAATGAAAATAGGATTTTTTTCTTCAATTTTATGTTTTATTTGTTTATTTTTTCCCAAAGAAAACTTTTATTTAATGCATACAAATTTCATAAGTACAATTTAGGAATATAGTCATTCTTCACACCATACCCGGCCTCCCACCCACACTTCTACCACGTCTCCTCCTCCCTCTCCCCTTCCCAGTTCCATTCCTCATTAAGATTCATTTTCAATTAAATTTGTACACAGAAGACCAACTCTATACTTAGTAAAAATTTCAACACACATACAACTTTCTGAGAACAGGTTTTACAATTAACTCTCATAGTACAACTCATTAAGGACAGAGGTCCTGCATGGGAAGTTAGTGCACAGTGACTCCTGTTGTTAATTTAACAATTAACACTTATATATGACATCAGTGACCACCTGAGGCTCTTGACATAAGCTGCCTAGGCTATGGAAGCCTTTTGAATCCACCAACTCTGTCAGTATTTTAAATTATAAAATCTAGATTTTTGATGAGCAAATGAAAATATTTGTAAATTTTTAATTGTTTTACTAGTGTGTAATAATTGAAAGAGCATTGCTAATAGTTCCTTCAGAACATTGGTCAATTTTCAACGACAAAGGAAAACTCTCTTTTATTTCTGGGTTTGAGTGGAAAGTGTTACTATTCCCTAAAATTTCCAGAAGAGGTTCTTCATTTTGCATTTTGGCCATCAATCACGTTGCAAAAGACTCTAGCACACATTATCACTCATAAATACATGAGCTCCCTACAGCTGGCCCCTAATGAATGCCCCAAGACGCTCACCTTCCCACCGTGAAGCTATCTATACGCAGTTATCTGCCAGCCTGAATAGGTGTCAGCCCTACTTCTCTACCTGTTCCTTATCCCATTCTTTTTTTAAAGTTTTTATTGATTTATTTTCATTTACATTTGAAAGGAAGAGAGAGAGACAGAGACAGACAGACGTCTTCCATCTGTTGGTTTATTCCCCAAATGCCTGCAACAGCTGAGAGGAAGGCCAGGCTGAACCCAGGAGCCAGGAACTCCATGTGAATCTCCCATGTGATGGCAGGCACCAAGTCCCTGAGCCATTATATTCTGCCACCCAGGGTGTGCATTAGCAGGAAGCTGGAATAAGTGAGCTGAGCCAGGGTACAAACCCAGACATGTCAACATTGGATGTAGATGTCCCAAGCAACTTCTTTGTTGTGCCAAACACCTGTGGCTCCTCCTCTTTCTGTTGAAGGACTAACTCCACTGAAAAATTTTGCTGAGTGAATTTCGCCATCTTAGTCCATTTGGGCTACAGAATACCATAAACCGGTAATCTTACAAACTAGAGCGATTTATTTGGTTTCTAAGGCTGGGAAGTTCAAGCTCAGAGTCCCAGCATATTCAATGTCATAGAAAGTGCCTTTTCACCCTGCCCTTCCATGGCAGCTGAGCTCCCTTGCCTTTTATGAGGGCACTAATCCCATTCATGAGGGCTCCACTCTGAGAGTCCAGTCACTCCCTGAGGATCCCATCTCCAAATTCCATAACCTTAGGGGTTAGGATTTCAGGGTATGATATGGGAGAATCACAAACACTAAGACCATTTTACTCAGTAATAGCATGCCCATCTCCTAATTAACAGACACCATTTAGAATCTTACCTGAGGGGTCTTCAGTATATTCATGAAAACTGCATATAATAAAAAATTGCATGGATTTAAAAATAATTTGCACCAAAATGAACCTTTGTTTTGATGAACTTTTTGAGGCTTTGGAATGTCTATGATTGTCATCTATTTTACTTAAAGATATGTCCCTGGAAAACACAAAATAAGTTGTGAATACTCTAGAAAGAGAAACAGTGTAGGCAACAAAGAAAACGGAACCTGATTTTGAGAAAAAGTTGGATTTACATAAATAAAATAGATGGGTAAATTCAGATATGTATGAGTGATGGAGGGGCAGTCCAGGGACATGTGGTATGTTCCAGAATATTACATTCCACCCAAAACATGCTAACAGAAGAATTTTTGTTCTTCTAGTATAACAATATACATAATTTTTGAATATAAGGAAATATCAGATGTTTTGGCCAAAAAAAAGTCTGTTCATAATACATTTGACCAAAAACTCAAAGAGCTAACTCTTCAGAAGCATATAACATTGACGTTTGCAAAATATCAGCATAGCCGATGTTTATTCATTTACATGCAACATGGATTTGAGACAAAGGAAAATATGCAGCAAACAGATTCCTTGCTGCTGCTGCTGCTGATGGCTAACATTTGAATGTGAGTGTCTTTGGGGAGCATCTGGTTCTGTGGGTCTCCCTTATCCTTGGATTTGAGGCTTCATTTATAACTGCCGCTTTCCTGGTCCTGAAGAGCTTGCATCTATAAACCTATATTGGTTTTCCAGGGCTTCTGTAACAAAGCACCACAGAGTGAGTGCCTTAAATGGCAGAACTTTGCTCCACAGTTCTGAAGGCTATATGTCTAAATCATGATGTCAGCAGGGCCACACTCTCCTGAAGGGGCTGGGACAGGATCTAGCTCTGGCCTCTCTCCTAGTGGCTGCTGGTTCCTTGGCCTGTTCTCCCCGTGTGCCTGATAAATCTACCGATTTATGAGAAAACCTGCCTTGTTGGGCTTACTCTGTCTTATTCCAGTCGAACCTCACCTTAACTAATTTCAAGTCCTGTGATCCCATTTGCAAATATGGCCACGTTCTGAAGTACTGGGAATTCGGAACTACAACATATGGAAGTTCTGAGGGTGTATTTTAATGTGTAACAAACCCTGGGTAGGTGTTGCATTGCCAATAGACATCACTTCTTCCACTTTTCCTGTTTTCCTCTTTTTCCAAGCATATTTCCACACTTACTTGTTCTTAATATATCCAACCATCACAGTTAAGCTTTCCATTTTGCCTGAGTTGTTCCCCTGGACCACAGTTCTACATGTTGAACCTGAGACTGGGACATGAAAGGCAGTCCAGGGTAAGAATTCTGGAATGAGAAGAAAGAGGCCCATATCAAACAGACAACACTCTAAGGGACCTGGTAGCTTGCTGGTTCTAAGAAAAAATTAAGAACTTGGACATCATAGAATAGATGATAGAGGGCTCATATAATTTGTTATCCAACTTGGGTAATTCTGTGAATGAAAAAGGATTCTGTTAATAATTCTGTTCTGCTTTTAGAGATAACTCTGAATTACCGCCAGCACCAGGCTCAGACAGTCCTAGGTGCCATTGTAATCACCGCTTTGAATGCTGTCTCCTAACATCCTTTTGTATCCATCAGAAAGGCCAGTGGCTTCCTTTCTTCTTTCTGAGCAGCTTTCTGCAGTTAAAGTCTTTATAGACATAGAACACAATTGCCTTAAGCCTGGAGAACACCTGAAAAGCTTCCATTTAAGACTTTTCTTGACTATCTGAAATGAGGGGAAAAAAGCTGCAGGAAGTATATTTTGGGGAGTAGGCATTTGACACAGTCGTTAAGAGATCACTTGGGATGCCCACATTCCACACGGAAGTGCCTAGTTCAAGTCCTGACTCCACTTGTGTTTCTAGTCCTGCTAATGTGTACAGACATAACAGATGATGACTCAAGTGTTTGAGTCACTGATTCCCATCTTCCAGGCTCTTGGCATCAGCTTGGCTCAGCCCCAAATCTTGTGGGTATTTGGGGAGTGAACCAACAGGTTCTCTCTCTCATATACACACACACACACAAACACACATACATGTATATACACACACACATACATGTATATATACATATACATATACATACCTATATTTATCCTCCCTCCCTTTCAAATAAATATTTTTTTAAAAAAGAATTGCATCTTGGAAAAGGGAGTTGAACTATTTTAAGTCTTCAAACAGAAAGTTATGGGTATAGGTTCCTGAATGCAAATTTAAGGCCACTTTCAATTTAGAATTCCTTTGCTTACACCATCTCTAAAACCCCATGGTATGGAAAAAATAATGTAGAGAAGGCGAGTCCCATTTGCCAAAGTTGTGGCCAAGGTAATGCTGCTATCATGATGAAAGCTTTGTGTTATCTGCCCAATGTCAAATTATTTCCGATTACCATATAATGAAAGGGAGTGAAAACAATGGCAAGCCAGCACATAAATGCACGTCCATCATCTCCATACGAGGCAGGATGAATATGGGGGTTGGCAGCCTTAGCAGTCCTTGGGGAATATTAACTCTAGGCACCAATGGAGCACATGGAGAAGCAATTTCTCCCCCGGAAGCACCAAAGCCTTTTAAGTAGTTCAAGCTTCACTGTTCACATCCAGTTGCCAAAAAGCAAATGAATTGCCTGATTTGAAAGACATTTGTTCCTTATTTTTTTTTTGGCAGTCAGGATGATCCCCTTGTTTTCCTCATAATCAGGCCCCACAGAACGACATGCCTGTGCACTAACCATTTCAAATAAACAAAGCATGGTATTCAAGTGACCAGTTTGCCTCAATCTGCTTGCAGACTGTCCCAAGGGGGCCTTCGGAGCTGGCTGCTCTTCAGAATGTCAGTGTGTAGAGGAGAACACCCTGGAATGCAGCGCCAAAAATGGTGGTTGCACCTGCAAACCTGGTTACCAAGGCAACAGATGCCAGAAAGGTACAATCTGATGATAGATTTTCTTTCTTCTCTATTAACAATGCTTAGTCTTTGTTCAGCATCGTATGATTATTAATTAGTTAATCCACCAGTGTCCTCAGGAGATGGTGAGTTTTAGTAATCCTTTATTCACAGGTGAGGAAATGCACACAGCAGGCAGTGAAGTTACTTAAGCTCATCTTTTCAGCCTCCACTGCTCACTACCCCTTTGCTAGCCTGAGCAATTCAAGCAAGATCATACTGCAGTTTCTCTTATCCTAAAAAACTTAAAGCTAGACAACCACTTCTTTGAGCTGAATTAATCAACCAAGGGCACTACTGGACCACAGAAATAAATAATCATTTTCTTTCTAAAAACTAATCATTCAATGACAATTCAAAGATGCACAACCATGAAAAATTTAACTATGGTGATAAGTGTTGTCCTTTCACAAATTTCTAGAAACTACATAATTTTTAAAAATAAATCTATAAATATAAATGATTAGGCATGTGTGATTATAATTATAAGTAATCTGTATATATTATGGCATGTGAAAAAGTTGATGGAAAATGGAATCAAAAGATAAGTTTGTTTAGGTGCAAAGAATTTTGAAATCTGTCCATAAGAGGCCAGTGTTGTGGCATAGCAAGTTAAGCTGCCACCTGTATCACCAGCATCCCATAGGAGTGCTGATTTGAGTCCTGGCTGCTCCACTTCTGACTCAGCTTCCTGCTAATGCTCTGGGAAAGCAACAGAGGATGGCCAAAGTGCTTCAGCCCCTGCACCCATGTGGGAGACCCGGAAGAAGCTCCTGGCTCTTGGCTTTGGTCTGGCTCAGTCCTGGCCATTGCAGCCATTTGGAGAGTGAACTAACAGATAGAAGACTTCTCTCCCTCTTTCTCTGCCTCTCCCTTTCAAGTAAATCAATCTTAAAAAAAGAAAGACATCCATGCATATGAAGGGTCTTTAAAAACTCCATGAAAATGCATTTTATGGAAAATCTATATATGGATTTCATACATTTTGCACCAAATAAAATTAACTTTTAATTCCATTTTTCCATGGATTTTTTTTTGAGTACCCTCTCTGTACGCATGTTACTGCATATAAAATTTGGAAAAAATGTGTGCCTAGATGGCAGTAATGTAATTGCTGTCTCTGGCTTGTGGACTCATGGAATGCACCTCCCCAGTTATCTATACAGCTCATTCAGTATTCAGAAAGACTCACATCACCTTTTCACTGAATCTTATCAGTACTACCCTACTTAAAATTTCACTTGCAAGTTTCCCTGAACTTCTTTTCTTTTTCTGTAGTGCTTATCATCTTCTAACATACTGCATCCTCTAGTTATTGTTATGTCTAATATGTATTGCCTGTCCTTTCCTGCTAGCATCTGAGCCTCATGGGGAAAGGATATCTGTAAATGTTGTTCACCCTAGTATCCCCAAATTCCTGGAATACTTAAGGCATATAGGGGAGTTTAATAAGTACTTTTAAAATCAGTACATAAATGGGCATGTTTCATTCTTTATATATTTTTCTCATGTATTTTGCAGGAAGCACTGGTTACAATTTAATTCAGAGAAAATTATCTCACAGCATTTTTTTCTCTTTAATGTATAGCAATTCTGAGCAGTACAACAAATAAAATTATCATGGCTAATAGTAAATTGTGATACTCTGTGCCTTTTTGGTGATCCAAGGGACAACCTTGTTTATAGTTTGGAAAATAGTGGGCTTAGAAGGAAGCCACCCTGCTGTGGAGTCCCCAGGTGGAGGCAGACGCTGGGACTGGAAGTTGTCTTTCGCCCTCAAGTGTCCAACCTTTTCATTGTGTTGCAGTCTTCTGAGGGTCTGCAGATCTTTTCTCAAGTTGAAGAAAAAGGGGATGTGACTGTTGAGGGTTGTCCAGTGGCTCTGGAACTGGAATACATGGGCAGAGACACCAGTCTGGAGTTCGTGGAGAGGGGGCTGTTTGGGTCACTGGGCCGTGACTTCCTAGGTGCTAGAGAATGGAACCTGGGGAAGCAGAAGAGTGGCATTACACAGATGTACTTTACAAGGTTGAGAGAGGGTCTAGGACTTTCCCTAAACTTTCTTTTGCCTCAACTGAATATTAAGCGTAGGATTGACCCTTCTTCATTTCCCCCATGGAGAAGTCATGCCTGGAAGTCAGTGCACAAGGAGATAATACCATATACACACACCTGGGTAAATTTAATTTATTCTGATAACATTTTCTTAAAACAGCTGCTGAATATGCTTTATTGGAAAATGCTTCTGAGATTCCCACTGTGAAAGAAAATGAGTTGAAAGTATATGTAAATCAGCAAAATAGAGAGGTCACCATAATCTCTGGAAAACATATTATTTTTCAATCAGATAACTTTGTCCAATTCTGATATTTTTGTCTAACCACAAAATGAAATTATGAATCAGACTGGAGTGGGTGAATGGGCTCCCTGTGATTGGCAGTTGAAATCAAGCCAAAGGAGCTCTTTAAAAGTTGTGCATGATGAAAATCAGGCCTGTTGTTTTTCTTCCTCCTTTTCAAAAGAGTGAAGTAGCCCAAGTGCTCCGAGAACCAGACATATCTTTAAAAATCTTAACTCCAGACCTGTGTCTAGATTGCAGATGAATAGTTAATTAAAGATTGAAAGTTGTTTCAATGGCTCTAATGAAAAGCACTCTCTACAATCAACACCAGACCTTATTCATCATATCAGCAGTGACTTCTAAGAACAGAAGAGCTAGTTTCTTCAACTAACCTGAGAAACAAACAGAACAAAAATCACCTAATGTCTTTGTCTTGTTTTGATTACTCTGTAGCCTTGGGTTTGTTGAACCCCAGCTGTAGGCAGACTTCCATATGGGGAGGACTCTGGCAGAGCAAGCCCCTTGAGTCTCTCTATGGAGGCCTATACCACACCTGTGTCATCATAAGAAAGATCATTTTGTTACAGTAGTTCCACATTGCATGAATTTAACATTTTGAACTCTACCAGGTCTCTAGGAGTTGGTTAATTTATGGGAAAGGTGTTGAATATGTATCTACCTTAAGTGTGGAGTATGCACTACCATGAGTGGTACAAGTATTGTAGAGCAAGGTGAGTGTAGTTGCTGTGAGCACTGATTTCAGAGGCCAGAAGATTTGGAGTTCAAATCCCAGCTCTTTTACTTACCTGCTTTGTGACACAGATGAAGTCACTAACATCTCAGAGCCTCTGTTTCTCTTGTAAAATGGAAATGAAATTGCTATCACACGGGATGTGGGTTTTTTATGGAAACAGGAGGTAATTTATGTAAAGTGCTTGGCACAGAATAAGTGATTAGCAGACAGATATGAAAATCTCAATAATTCTAATAATTATGTTATTCAGCCCAGGACAAGAAGATAACTTCACAGCCCAGCTCAGTTTGATGTAACCTCCCACAACTGTCATGTTTAGGAACGTTTTGCTGTTTCCACTGCATTAAAAAAATACTTTCCACTGGGTTTCTAATTCCAGTGGCACCAATGGTAGAACATGTGCTGAAACCTCTGTCTTCAGTGGACCTTGCAGCATAACTCGGCCCTTCTGTAGTTCCAATGACATTCAACAAAGCAGGACACGATTTCTCATTTCTCACCCTGTGCATTGTACACTCATGTAATGCTCAATTTACAGACCTCTGGCATGATTATTCTGGCTTACAAAAGAAGCAAAGACTGGGAGAACAGGACACGGGCAAGCATCTGGGGACAGCTTCCCGAGAACCACGCCTCCTGAGCTTCCTTTACAAATTACATCTCATTTTCATGTTTTGTTCTGTGCAACTGCCTCCCAAGTTATATATCAAAATTGCTTCCATTGTTGCTCTCTGAAAAACCACATTTTCAGCAAAAATGTTGAACCTCTGTAGCTGTGTTTCCAAAGTGACAAGAAATAGCATCATGTTGATTTCTTCAGGGAATATTTTTGGAGTGCTATAAATCCTTGGGGTTACTCCAGTGTCTCTCTCTCCTCTCTCTCTCTCTCTCTCTCTCTCTCTCTCTCACACACACACACACACACACACACACACACACACTTGTCTAACTCTTTTAAGCTACAGAAATCAGGTACCATATTGAAATGTATGACAAGAAGTTTGAGCTCTTTTCTTTCTGTTTTTATTCTACAAGCCTATCTTGATGGTCTCTGGGGGACCTGAATGTAGGTTCCTCTGTGTCACCTATGAGAGTGGAGGTCAGTGCAACATAAAAACTGGAAACTGTGCCTGTGCTCCTGGTTACACAGGAAAATCCTGCACTATTCATAAGTCATAAACCTAAGCAGGATAACCAATAAAGACAATAACATTATTCGCTTTATAATGTTTTTATAATATATTGCTATGCTAGATTAAATGGTCCAACTATAAGAATACATCAAAAAGTTTGTTGAAAATGAATTAAAATAAACCTATTATGGTACAATTTTTTAAATCCATGCATACAAGAGGGGTCTTCAATAAGAAGTTCATGAAAATGTACTATAAAATTTTACAGAATTTAAAAAAAATTTTTTGTACCAAAAGAAACTTTTAATTTGTCTTTCCACAAACTTTTTGAAGTCCCTATCGATCATCTTTTCTTCCTCTCTATCATATCTTTTATTGTGTAATACTAGCTCAATATTTTGTGGCTTAAAACAGTGACTATTTTTTCTCTCAATGCTAGGAGTTGATGAGATGGGGATACCACCAGGCTCACCTGGGGTCACTCATGTGGCTGCTTTAGCACATCAGTCAGCAGGGAACAGACCAGGCTTGGCTAGGCATCTCAATCAGAGAACAGAGCCTTTCCTCCAGAGAGCATTTTCACAAGGCTGGATTGGACATCCTCTTAGCATGGAAGTCTTAAGACAACATTCCTTGGGATAGGTATTTAGTCTAGCAGTTAAGATTCCCATATCCCATATCTGAGTACCTAAGTTCAATACACAGCTCCATCTCCTGGCCTGGGAAACAGTGGTGATGGCTCAACTGATTGTGGGAGAGCTGAATTGCATTTGTGGCTCCTGGCTTCTGCCCTCCCCAGTCTAAGCTGTGTGAGCATGTGAGGAGTGAACCAGCAGCAAATGAGAGCGTGTGCTCTCACTCCATATCTTTCTCTCAGTGTCTGTTAGAGACACTGGTAAAATAAAATAAATACAACATTCCAAGAAAAAGCATCCAAAAGAGGGGAGAGTAGAAGCTACATGATGTTAGAAAACCTGGCCTTAGAATCCGCACATTATGGTTTCCCCCACGTTCTATTGGTTAAAGCAGCAAGTCAGAATAAAGAGGAAGAGTAAAAGATTCTACTTCCTGAGTAGCGAAATTCTGTACAAAAGCCCTGTGAGATACAGTTGTCATCATTTTTGGACCCAGTCTACCATAAGATACTGTTTGAAGTTATTCTGAACAGCACTGTAACAAACAACTGCACAGAGCTATCATTTTGTCAGAACACAGGCAGATGAAAGACTGACCAAAAAAGATTAGGGAAATTGAACCTGTTTCTGAGAGTCATTAGAACCACTCTCCTACAAAGACTACATAAATTCTGCCAGTATTTCTTATTCTTCTCCATTGGCAGTGAGCAACAGTGACTCAGGAACTTGAGAAGAACTGTAGGCTGTATTTTTCAAATGACTATTTGAAATTTGTCTTAAAAAGTTTAGCAAATGTCTGTGGCTTGTGATCATTTTATCTATCATTTAAATGATATGAACAGTGATCTAAATTAGATTTTAGTGCTTAGGACTTTCTGTAAGCCAACAAACGAAAAACAGAAATCATAAAAATAAAATGTAGCACCAGGAGAGTATTTAGCACTCAGTTAATCATCTGATCATTTGGCAAAAGACATTGCTACCCCGTAGGATAGCCCTTAAGCAAAAGTAATAGGACAAGGTCTTTGCCTGTCAATTTTTCTGTATACAACAGGGTAGTTTTCATTGTAGGACTGTCATTCTGGCACTGTTGACAAGTGTTTCAAGCAGTATAGAAGTTTGCAGAAGCTGCAGTTGGCTATCCCTAACCTACTTGTTTGCTTAAAAAAAAAAAACTTAAAGGTAAAAATTTACATATTCAAAAGGTAGTTACTTGCTATTTCCACAGTGAAGTGACATTTTCTCTTGTCTCACTCAGCTTTAATGGAATAATTATTAAGCAGGTAGTGGTAAAGTTTACATTGTTCCAATTGTCAGGCGATATAAATAGACTTTACAAACAAGTGAAGAGCAAGATAAACTGATCATTCTTTAAAATAATTATGTTACAACTCTTCCATTCTAGGACTTCAAACACAAGTAGAACAATTCATAATAGTCCTCAGATATTTTTGGTGATGAGTAATACTGTTTAAATTTTATTGCCATCCTTATTATGGCATATGTATTGAATTGAATAGGCAAAAATATCCTATGAGTCCTAGTCTAGTTCAATTTTAATGTTACATGCTATTATCTGATTTTACACACAAACAAATACAAATTATATAATCTCTATAATAAGATATTTAGAAAAATGAATGGAAACAAAGATAGAACTCATTAAAAAATGCTTCACACATACATCACAAAGAATGTGTGTGGCATTTAATAAGGGGGTTGTATTTGAAGAAAAACATACATTTTACTGTGCTCCCAGGATTGTAAAACCTAGTAACTCTGCATAATGGCTAATAAAAATATATATGAACTAGATAAGATAATAGGTTTTAGAGACAGGAGATATGACCAAAAAGCTATTTCTTTTTTTGTTTGTTTTTGTTTTTGTTTTAACTTTTATTTAATAAATATAAATTTCCAAAGTACAATTTTTGGATTATAGCAGCTTTTCCCCCCATAACCTTCCTCCCACCCACAACCATCCCCTCTCCCACCCCCTCTCCCATCCAATTCACATCAAGATTCATTTTCAATTATCTTTATATAGAGAAGATCAATTTAGTATATACTAAGTAAAGATTTCAACAGTTTGCACCCACACAGAAACACAAAGTGTAAATTACTGTTTGAGTACTAGTTGTACCATTAATTCACATAGCACAACACATTAAGGACAGAGATCCTACAAGGGGAGTAAGTGCACAGTGACTCCTGTTATTGATTTAAAATTTTACACTCTTATTTATGACGTCAGTAATCACCTGAGGCTCTTGTCATGAATTGCCAAGGCTATGGAAGCCTCTTGAGTTTGCCAACTCTGATCTTATTTAGACAAGGTCATAGTCAAAGTGGAAGTTCTCTCCTCCCTTCAGAGAAAGTTCTTTCTTCAGAGAAAGTTACCTCCTTCTTTGATGGCCCATTCTTTCTGCTGGAATCTCACTCACATAGATCTTTCATTTAGGTCATTTTTTTTTGTCACAGGCTTTCCATGCCTGAAATACTCTCATGGACTTTTTAGCCAGATCCAAATGCCTTAACAGCTGATTATGAGGCCAGAGTGCTGTTTAGGACATCTGCCATTCTATGAGTCTGCTGATATCCCACTTCCCATGTTGCATTGTTCTCTCCTTTTTAATTCAACCAGTTAGTATTAGCAGACACTAGTCTTGTTTATGTGATCCCTTTGATACTTAATGCTATCATTATGAACTGAAGCTGATCACTTTGACTAATGAGATGGCATTGGTACCTGCCACCTTGATGGGATTGAATTGGAATCCCCTGGCACGTTTCTATCTCTACCATTAGGGGTAAGTCCTATTGAGCATGTGCCAAACTGTACATCTGCCCCATCTCTTATTCCCACTCTTATATTTAACAGGGATCACTTTTCAGTTCAATTTGAACACCTAAGAATAATTCTGTATTAATTAAAGAGTTCAACCAATGATATTAAGTAGAAAAAAAATACTAAAAGGAATAAAGTAGTAAGTTATTCCTTGTCAGTCAGGACAAGGGTTGATCAAGTCATTGTTTTTCATAGTGTCCTTTTTACTTCAACAGGTTGCCTTTCAGGTGCTCAGTCAGTTGTCACTGATCATCGAGAACATTCGATATTTGTCTCTTTGGGACTGGCTTATTTCACTCAGCAAGTTTTTTCCAAATTCCTCCATTTTGTTGCAAATGACCAGATTTCATTTTTTTGTCTGCTATACAGTATTATATAGAGTACATGTCCCATAATTTCTTTATACAGTCTTCTGTTGATGAGCATTTAGTTTGAGTCCATGTCTTAGCTATTGTGAATTGAGCTGCAATAAACATGGGTTGCAGACAGCTCTTTTATTTGCCAATTTAATTTCCTTTGGGTAAATTCCAAGGAGTGGGATGGCTAGGTTATACATACTAGGCCACAAAGCATGCCTCAGCAAATTCAAAAGAATTGAAATCATGCCATGCATCTTCTCAGACCACAGTGGAATGAAGTTGGAAATTAGCAACTCAGGAATTCCTAGAGAATATGCATACACATGGATACTGAACAACATGCTCTGGAATGGACAGTGGGTCATAGAAGAAATCAAAAGATCAATCAAAAATTTTCTGGAAGTAAATATGGATAACAACACAACATATCAAAACTTACAGGATACAGCAAAAGGAGTGTTAAGAGGAAAGTTCATAGCAATAGGTGCCTACATCAAGAAATTGGAAAGGCACCAAAAAATGAGCTATCAATGCATCTCAAATATCTAGAAAAACTGCAGCAAACCAGACCCAAATCTAGTAGGAGAAGAGAAATAATTAAAATTAAAGATCGGCAATATGAAGAGCTGGTTTTTTGAAAAAATAAAAAAAAATTGACACACCATTGGCCCAGCTAACTAAAAAAAGAAGGTAAAAGACCAAAATCAATAAAATCGAGATGAAAAAGGGAATGTAACAACAGACACCACAGAAATAAAAAGAGTCCGGCCAGCGCCGCAGCTCAATAGGCTAATCCTCCGCCTAGCGGCACTGGCACACCGGGTTCTAGTCCCAGTCGGGGCACCGGATTCTGTCCTAGTTGCCCCTCTTCCAGGCCAGCTCTCTGCTATGGCCCAGGAGTGCAGTGGAGGATGGCCCAAGTCCTTGGGCCCTGCACCCCATGGGAGACCAGGAGAAGCACCTAGCTCCTGCCTTCGGATCAGCGCGGGGTGCGGGCCACAGCGCGCCGGCCATGGCAGCCATTGGAGGGTGAACCAACGGCAAAAGAAGACCTTTCTCTCTGTCTCTCTCACTGTCCACTCTGCCTGTAAAAAAAAAAAAAAGAAAAGAAATAAAAAGAGTCATCAGAAATTACTATAAAGAGCTGTAGGCCAGCAAACAGGGAAGTCTATCAGAAATGGATATATTCCTGGACACATGTAACCTACCTAAATTGAACCATGAAGACATAGAAAACCTAAACAGACCCATAACTGAGACAGAAATTGAATCAGTAATAAAGGCCCTTCCAACAAAGAAAAGCCAAGGACCGGATGGATTCACTGCTGAATTCTACCAGACATTTAAAGAAGAACTAACTCCAATTCTTCTCAAATTATTCAGAACAATTGAAAAAGAGGGAATCCTCCCAAATTCTTTCTGTGAAGCCAGCATCACCTTAATTCCTAAACCTGAAAAAGAAGGAGCAGAGAAAGAGAATTACAGACCAATTTCCCTGATAAACATAGACGCAAAAATCCTCAATAAAATTCTGGCCAATAGAATTCAGCAACACATCAGAAAGATCAAGTGGGACTTATCACTGGTATGCAGGGATGGTCCAACGTTCACAATCAATCAATGTGATACACCACATTAGCAAACTGCAAAAGAAAAACCATATGATTATCTCAATAGATGCAGAGAAAGCATTTGATAAAATACAACACCCTTTCATAATGAAAACTCTAAGCAAGTTGGATATAGAATGAACATTCCTCAATACAATCAAAGCAATTTATGAAAAACCCATGGCCAGCATCCGACTGAATGGGGAAAAGTTGGAAGCATTTCCACTGAGATCTGGTACCAGACGGGGATGCTGACTCTCACCACTGCTATTCAATATAGTACTGGAAGTTTTAGCCAGACCTATTAGGCAAGAAAAAGAAATTAAAGCGATACAAATTGGGAAGGAAGAACTCAAACTATCCCTTTTTGCAGATGATATGATTCTTTATTTAGGGGATCCAAAGAACTCTACTAAGAGACTATTGGAACTCATAGAAGAGTTTGGCAAAGTAGCAGGATATAAAATCAATGCACAAAAATCAACAGCCTTTGTATACACAGGCAATGTCATGGCTGAGAAAGAACTTCTAAGATCAATCCCATTCACAATAGCAACAAAAACAATCAAATACCTTGGAATAAACTTAACCAAAAAGCTATTTCTAGCTTTGGCTTTATATAGATCCCATTTTTAGGAAGTTGTAAATATACATACATAGGGAAAATTTTTGTAAAGTTTGTTTTACTGTGTTAATAAATCCTCTGGATTGTGGTAGGTTGTTGGGATGGCTGTTTAGCATCAGGGGAATTGACATTAAATGTTGTATATAGAGAATGTTGTACATTTGCAAGGATAACTGCCCATGTGTGTCTATGGAAACTGTAGTCAGAATACTGTTTCAAGTGGCTGTGGCCATCTCTGGATGCTGGGACTATGGGTGAGTTTTTCTCTCCTTTATGCACTTCTGTCTTTCCCATATTTACACTGTACCATTTTCCCCTCGAAGATGATTTTCCCTCTGTCTTGCTAACTCGTTGGTCTTTGAAGTTACGCCCATTTTCTGCTGTTATTCATGTTGAGCCTCCCTCTTCCACATTACCTAAACTTTTACAAAACAAACACCTAAAATAACGTGGTGATGTTTCCTCTGAACACTTCATTTGATTGTCCTCAGAAATCCCACTTTCTGTTCCTTAGTCATTCTCTTATTCTCTAAATTTTACCATGTTTTCCATGTGCAAAATAGGCCCCATTCACTACTGCAGGCCAGAAAATTAGAAAGAGTGAGCGAAGATGTGAGGCAGGCAATACTGATTCGAAATACAAACGCGCTTTAAACATCATTTGATCCAGCTTCGTGAAAATCACATTCAACGCAGCTCTAAGCTTTCCTCAGTGGTTAGCTGGGAAATATTTGACAACTGACTCTGAAAGATAAAAGCCCTGTATTGCAGCATGTGCCAATTTCCATGGTGCAGTATTCCCACTGGAGTGCTTTCAACTGGCCAGTGTGATGTCAAATTGTTCCCCAAATTCCTGAAAATTTAAAACATAGCTTTCCTGAACTGGTAGAAATGACTCCAGCAGCATTCCACTGGCTGGCAAGTACTGTATTCAGAACATAGAACATAGTGATTTCTTACCCTTTGCAATCTCTTTTCATATTAAGAAATTATAACTTTCCCATGTTGATTTATTTGCAGCTTCTAAACTGATAAGTTGTTTGACTCAATGGGTTGAATTATTCAACAAATAATTGCAACTAGCCAGAAATTTGTAATTTAGCTAGATTATTTATTTTTAAGATAGAAATCATTGGTTTTGACTGAACTGACCCAAAATTCAAAACAAACAAACAAACAAAAAACCAGAAAGTATTGCTTTCTGGGTGAACACACCTCCCTAGTTTTTTTTTGTTTTTAGAATCTATTAGTTGGTATAGTGCCTCCCACCTAGACGTATCATTTGTTCCAGGTAAAGCCTCTAAGCTGGTTTCAAACTTCCTCTGCACACATCTGCCACAAATCACAGCTGTCCTTTCCTTTTTTACCCAGCCTTGAAGAAAGGAGTATGTGGCAAACAAAATAAGCAAGCAAATAAAGAACTTTTAGAAGGATAATTAAAAGTCTTCAGGACCACCAAACATGAGGCTGTAAGATGCAATAAAATGCTGCTCCATCTATGAAGCAATTGCAAATCTGATTTTTAAAGTTGCTGTAAAATAAATTGTATTTAAATAATGCATCTCCCTTCCTTTCCCGCCGTGAGATACATTTCCCTTACCAATCTGGTTCTCAGCAGGCGGGCCAGCCTGATGAAGTATCAGCAAAATGTCAGCTCCCACAGAGAAGTGCGACAGAGGCGACACTGAAGCAGGGACAGGCCTTTCAGAAAGCTATTGTGCAAATTCAGTTTCAAAATAGGGATGTAGCTGAGGACTGACGTGGGTGTCACTATCAATGCATTCCTATCCCCATCGTCCAGGGGGATGGAAGGAAATTGTGGTGGAGCTGATACAAAACCACCGTGGTGAGTGGTGAGTGGTGGTGTGGCTGATCTTTAGAAGCACTGACTTCTGTGTTTTCAGAAAGTTAGTATTCAAATTAGCTTTCATTTTTCGTAGTATCCACTGATGGGGTCCCAAGGGGCTGTCTCTCTCTCCCCTACTCTGTCACCTTCCGTGGTGTCTGTGAGGTTGGTGAAAGCAAAGTTAATCTTGTGATTATTACTTTGTGGACCACTGCTGCTGGACACATTAAGTTAAAACCCCACAGCATCAAAGTCCCTTTATCACTCATCTCCAGCTTCCTTTTCAGCACTCTCACATCTTCGTGTACACTTTTTTTTTGACAGCCAGAGTTAGACAGTGAGAGAAAGACAGAGAGAAAAGTCTTCCTTTTCCATTGGTTCACCCCCCCCAAATGGCCACTACTGCCAGCGCCCTGCGCCAATCCGAAGCCAAGAGCCAGGTGCTTCCTCCTGGTCTCCCATGCGGGTGCAGCGCCCAAGCACTTGGGCCATCCTCCACTGCCTTCCCGGGCCACAGTAGAGAGATGGACTGGAAGAGGAGCAACCAGGACAGAATCTGGCGCCCCAGCAGGGAATAGAACCCGGTGTGCCGGCACCGCAGGCGGAGGATTAGCCAAGTGAGCCGCGGTGCTGGCCTTCATGTACACTTTAATCATTCACCACCACCACCCAAGCACCATGTACATTTCAAATGGGGTACCCTCATCCATTGTTCTTTCCTGTAATAAATATTTCTCCCGTTAGTTTTATTCCCTATTAAAATTCAAGGATCTTTATTTTCCAACATATGTAGACAAACAAACCAAAATGCTCCATCTGTCCTTTCCAGAGTCATCAGTCATGTTATGTTATGATGATTTGCCTGTCTGTACATGATTAAGAGCATTTTTCATTTGTATAGGCCCAAGCTCTTGATATACAGGAGTACTCACTACAAATTTGCTAGATTCAATTACAGAGCATTCTGGCCAAGTTAGTAAAGAAATTTGGGATTAAAATTTCTCAGAAATCATTCACCAAGTTAAAAAAAGAAAGACATGGGTAACTCAGAGTTTATGATACTAAAAAAAAATCTGGTAGCCTGGATTGAATTGGATTTAATTACTAGGCCTTCGAAATGACAGAGAGAAAGGAAACTTTTGCAATAGGCTCAGAACCACAGCATCAGTGTCTGCTCCATTTCTGAAAGTACTTTTCAAAAGCTTAGAAGACTACATCTACACTCACTTCCAATTGCAAGCAGCCTTTAAAAAAATAACAGCCAAAAGTATCTCTGACTCTTAGTGTCTGAATATAAAATGAAAGGATTTCACTAGATAATAATATATAATTTGATTATAAATAAATAATAGCACTATATGGTAAACATAGGCATATGCTGTGTACTAATAATGCAATATGCAAAGCTCATCTTAATTGGGTACCTATTTTGTGCTTGTGTTTTCCATCAGTTCTCATACTTAATCATTAGAGCCACCATCTGAGTTTGGTACCATTTTATGAATGAGGGACACGCTTGCCTGAATTAATGTAATAAGTATTTGAGGACTAGATAATCAGTAAAGTACATTCCATACTTACCAACTCTGTATGCCTGTAAAATGAAACATTCTCTATTTTTCAAGATTTATTCATTTATTTGGAAAGCATAGTGACAGAGGGAGAAGAGATGGAAAGATAGAGAGAGAAAAGGAAAGAGACAGAAAGAGATCTTCATTCTGCTAGTTCACTCTCAAAATGGCCGTAATAGCCAAGGCTGGGCTGGCTGAAGCCAGAAGCCAGGATCATTGGTCTCCCATTTCTTGACCATCTTCCACTGCCTTCCTAGGTTCATGAGCAGGAAGCTGAACCAGTAGTGCAGCACCCAGAACTCAAACTGTTACTCCGATATGGGATGTTGGCTACACAAGTTGTCCCTGTGCCACAGTGCTATCCCTGGAAACAATATTTTTAAATAAGAGGGTATTTCAAAAAATTTTTCTGTAGTAGAATCAAAAGACAAATTTATTTTCACGCACAAACGTTTGAAATACATGCATATGAGCGACATTCAAAAGGTTGATACAAATGTATGTTATAAAAAACAATTCATGGATTCAAATTTTTTTGGACCAAAATAAATTTATCTTTTGATCACAATTTTCAACAACTTTTTGAAGTATCCTCATGTTACTATTGTATCGTTCTGATTAAAAATGAAGGAAAGGAAGAACACTAAGCTTTCTTAATAAAACCTAAGTTGTCAACAAATTTGGTGAAGATTGTTTTCTTTTTTGCCCCACATTTACAGATTGCAAAAAGTGGTTGGCACAGCCAAGAGCACTGTTGAAATGTCAAAGACTGTAACAGACTGTGGTCAGTTTAATGAGAGAGGGGAGTTGCTTTTGTTTTGTCTGTGTTCAGCGTGCCCAACCTATTTCCACAGCCTAAGCTGCCTGCTGTACCACATCAGTAATGAGAGTTCTCAGTGGGCCCTTGATGCCAGCCACTGTACCTACCTCTCCAACTACAGTGAGCCTAAAGACAGATGCTGTAAATCAGCAGCTGACTGTTAATCGTCGTCTTCATCTCCCATAAATAATGACTGAAGGCATTTCCTCTACATTTTGCAGATGCTGAATCATCTCAGTTTTTTCTGTTTTCATAAGGCTGCCCAATCTTAACTGTGTTTGAAATTCTCTTGTGTGTGTTGGTAAACATAGCTGGCTAGCTGCCTCCCATAATCCATGATTACTCTTGCTGTTTACTTCCAGAGTCCTGAATTAAATATCTGGCAGAGCACAAGATAAATTCATATTTCTACAAAGTGAGTCACCCGAAGTTCCACTCTCTAATACACACACCTAAATATCTCTTCATATAGATGTACATTACAGACCTTTTGTGTGTTATTAGTTGGGCTCATTGTCCACTGTATTTTACAGTTTTGAGGGGGAGATTTTAGTTTACTTTTATTCCTCCTTTGATATAAAGTGCCATAATGAGATATGAACATATTTTTTGATGCTCATTTTTAACAGTTTTTTATTTACATAAGGTGAACAAATTTCATATTTTTGGAATATTCACTTTTAATTGGTTGACATACAGTCATTCTTGAGTGACATTTCCCTAATATTCAAATATAAGGACCAGTTTGACATGCAGGGCTCGTTTTGCTCTAATTCATTATGCCACTGTGTCTGAATAGCATTGTTTCTATTGCAAGCAAAGATCTTAAGCAGATCCATATGGTACAGACCTCCCTGAGAATTTCACATGGTGTATTGAAGGTGAAAGAGCTCAGGTCATAATATTCATCAACTTTCATTTTATTATTGTATCATGACTCTTTTGTGTATATACCATTTGCTAAGTGCTATGTGGGATACTAAGCAACATAAGACATCTCCTTGCCTCTGGGACTTCATATTTCATACTTCAGTTAGTGAATGGGAAAACTGTAAATCACTTATTTAAATTATATTTTTGTGAAAAAGAATAGGATAATAAATTTGTGGTAGGAGACTGTGATTAATCCCAGTAGAGGAAATCCCTAAAGGCTTCCTTGAAGACATGGGAAATGAACTAAACCTTAAAATGTGAGTAAAAATTTGAAGATTTGTAGGTATGGCATTCCTCCCAGGTAGGGTTATCAACATAAGCAATGGTGTGATCACGGCAAATAGCATGCATGTGTGGAGCATGGCTGGGTTGTGTTTGGATGTGATGGGACATGAATATAAAAAAGCTAGAATAAAGGTCAAATCATGAAAAGTCCTAGAGATCCTGTTAGCCAGGTTAGACTTGTTTTTGGAAGTGATAAAAAGACTAAAAAAAGGAGTAAATGACTATATTATAGGACATCTGTGAAGCACACCATTGTGTCTCTGCTCTGTTCAACTTCTCTGTTGATTCCTTCTTCTCTTTTTCTGGGTGAGGTTCCAGAAAGGTCCAAAGGTCCGAAGACTTTTCAAGTCGCCCTCAACTTGTATTGCATAATGCAATTAAAAGGTGTAGTTCTAGGCCAGTGCTGTGGCTCACTAGGCTAATCCTCCACCTGCAGTACCAGCACACCGGGTTCTAGTCCCAGTTGGGGCGCCGGATTCTGTCCCAGTTGCTCCTCTTCCAGTCCAGCTCTCTGCTGTGGCCCGGGAGTGCAGTGGAGGATGGCCCAAGTCCTTGGGCCCTGCACCCCATGGGAGACCAGGAGAAGCACCTGGCTCCTGCCATCGGATCAGCACGGTATCCCGGCTGCGGTGGCCATTGCAGGGTGAACCAACAGAAAAGGAAGACCTTTCCCTCTGTCTCTCTCTCTCACTGTCCACTCTGCCTGTCAAAAAAAAAAAAAAGGTGTGGTTCTATCATACCAAAACTTCAATTCTAATCTTGTTTAAAGTTTGTTCCCTTACTAGCTCAGCCTTAACTGGGGCTCAGAAGCATGGAAGAAACAGTGGGCATGTTTGCTTTGTCCTCACCCTACTGTTGTCCTCCACACCCTTCCTGATGGATCTCCTTGAAGATAACCTTCATGATGGAACTGGCACCCAGCCTGTAGGAAGTGTAATCCTTTACTTTGCAGTTAGTAGAGGTGTCACTCTGTAGTCTCTCATCTGCATATGTAGGTCACATATGGCAGCTCATCAATCTCCCAGTCTCTACTCCCAGGGTGGTTTTCTCAAAAACCCACTGTACTTCTCTGAGGGTGAGGGGCAAGTGCTGCGTGAAGAGGGAGGAGGAAGGTACAGTCTTGGATATTCAGTATGGTGATGAAGACTTGTGACTTGCTTCCAGACTGCCTGCTCTTTTACATTGACTTCTCCACTTGGGTGTTTACTTTGCCTTAATTTCCTCCTCTATGAAATATAATTAATAAAATATCTACCTCATCATGAGTAATAAATAGGTTAATAAATGTCATACCCCTAGAAGAGCATTTCTCATATAATATATGCACAATAAATTGTAGGTAATAAAAGAAGTCTCCTTAAATGAAACCTCTGTGGATCTTTAAAAATTAATATATAGCATTTTTATATTCTCTCAAAGTCACTGAAAAGCTTAGAATCATGAAACTAGATTATCATCCATTTGACATGATGCCTCTTCTTCAAATATGAGATGCAAAAGAAAAAAATCAATTCCATTTTACATTTGATTGTCTACTAAGTACTTTTTTAGCCTTCACAATAATTTTATGCTTTAGGTAGTATTAATATAACCATTTCAGAAGTAAAGAAAGTGAGGCACAGAGAGGTGAAGTAACTTTCTCAAAGCCACATGGTTAATAAGAGAGTGAGTTGGGATTGGAACTGATCTTAGCCCCTATGTAATCCTGTCAAAAACATTATACACACACACACACACACACACACACACACTGAATATGTTTTAGTGCGCAGATATAAAACTTAAAGATAGCTGAAGTTTCAAGACATAAAAAAAAAAACAGGGAATGTGATAGTATGAATCAAAAATGATAATTATTTGGTCAGTATAATTTGAGTTATGCTGAGTAGGATATACAGGAATAATAATCTGTAGGAAAATGAGATCCCACACTCTCAAAAGAAAGATCAGAGCTAGCAGTGCAGTATAAGAACTATCAGTGTAGAAATGAGTTTGATAGGATGACTAGTGATTCTGGAGAGGAAAAGCCAAGAGGACTTTGAGTAGCAATTCCACAAATACCAATTTAAGGGAATATCTAGAAATGAAACCCAGTGAATGAAACTAAGATTTGTTAAAGCACAGATTACAAATTGGCAGCTTTACAGCTAAATTAGACTTGTAGAAATGTTTTGAATGGCAGGCAAATTTTCTTTAAAATAGGTGACTCAACATTTAAAAATTACAAGATGTAGGAACACTGGGTCCACTGTCCTAAAGAGTTTAGAGGCCTTATGTGGGACAGGCACACCCAGTTGATGGTGGTCCCTACCACTCCCTGTGTTTCACCTGCTGACAGTGCACCTGCTGCTTGCTTAGAAGAATGCAAAAATGTAATTTCAGAGAAGAATGGCCTTCAAGAAGAAGAGATCATCTCTGTCTCAAAAGTTGCTTTAAAAAGGAAAAGAAAAATGAAGGACAAGTGAAGGATTTGGAATTTGGGTCTTGAGTAATTAAAAAAAAAACTTGTATTCAGTGGAAAGAAGAAATACAAATTGAAACTGAAGAATAAATGGAGGAGCCGGTGCTGTGGCATAGCGGGTAAAGCCGCTGCCTGCAGTGCCAGCATCCCATATGGGTACTGGTTCGTGTCCCGGCTGCTCCACTTCTGATCCAGCTCTCTGCTATGGCCTGGGAAAGCAGTGGAAGATGGCCCAAGTCCTTGGATCCCTGCACCTGAATGGGACACCCAGAAGAAGCTCCTGGCTCCTGGCTTTGGATCAGCCCATGTCCGGCCATTGCTGCCAATTGGGGAGTGAACCAGTTGATGGAAGATCTCTCTCTCTCTCTCTCTCTCTCTCTCTCTCTCTCTCTCTCTCTCTCTCCCCCTCTACCTCTCCTTTCTCTGTGTAACTCTGACTTTAAAATAAATAAATAAATCTTTTTTAAAAAAAGAATAAATGGAAAGGGAGGAAATAGAATAGCAGCTATAAACTTCCATTTCAGAAAGTTTCATAGTGAAGGAAACAAAATGGCTAATCCATTTGTGTGTGTGTGTGTGTGTGAGCAGAATACTTGAATTTTTCTTTGCCTCTCCAAGATACATTATGTCTCCTGGTCATCAACCTAGATCATTTAAGTCTTTTGTAATCATTGTAGGAAGGATTCAGAAGCCGTAAGATGTATTAGTGTTGAGATAGCAATCAAATACTCAAAAATTTGCTTTCACCTGACGCTTGCAAAGAATACATTGAAATAATTGTGTGGAAGAAGTAACTTTCATCAAATTTAAATTTATCTTCCTCTCCATCTCTCTCTGTCACACATATAGACACAATGGTACTTTAAAAAGTTTGTTGAAATCTTTACTTAATATATACTAAACTGAGCTTCTGTATATAAAGAGAATTAAAAATGAATCTTGATGTGAATGGAAGGGGAAAGGGAGCGGGAAAGGGGAAGGTTGCAAGTGGGAGGGAAGTTATGGGGCGGGGGGAAGCCATTGTAATCTATAAGCTGTACTTTGGAAATTTATATTCATTAAATAAAAGTTAAAAAAAAACTAAAAAAAGTTTGTGAAAAAATGTAATTAAAAGATGTTAATTTTGGCACAAAATAGTTTTGAAATCCAGGCATATGAGAGGGTCTTCAAAAATTCATGGAAAAATATATCATTAAAAAAACATGGGTTTCAAAATTATTTTGTCCCAAAATAAGCTTATCTTCTTTTTAAATTTTTATTCATTTATTTGAGAGGCAAAGAGACAGATGAGAGACATACAACCACGGAGTGCCTATCCACTGGTTCACTCCACAGATGCCTGCAGCAGCCAAGGCTGGGCCTGGACCAGAGCCAGGAGCTGCGAACACAATCTGAATAGCCGAAAGAATGGCAGGAACCTCACCACTTGAGTCATCACCACTTCATCTAGGATCTGCATTAACAGGAAACTGGAGTCATAATTCAGAATCAGTCATTAAAAACAGACACTCCAATATGGGAGGTGGGTTCTTTAACCACTAGGCGAAATATCTGCTTTAAAACTTAACCTTTTTAGTTCCATTTTCCCAAAAATTGTTGAAGCATCTTCAAATATACTCACTTACACACAATAGTTGTATTCTGTATCCTAAGGCATATTTTTTGACATTTAGTATTTCTAAAATTGGGGAGTATCTTTCAACTAATAGCACAGAAATACATAATTATATTTTTGACTTTCTAATGTAGTCCATTTTCTAGGAATACATTGAAAGAAAGTGTCTCTGACTTCATTACAAATAATTTCTATTTCCTGGGCCCAGAGGGAGATAGAATATGAAAGGAAAATCAGATGAAATATGTGTATTTAATCAATTTTCAAACAGTTTGAAGTGGCTCAATTTTAAATGCCTGATTGATCATAGTAGTTATTTCCAAGTTGGAATAAATAACTGCCTGTTGGGTTCAGAGACAATAGTGATGCTCAGTCTGAAATATCTGCGTTTGCCTTTTTTTTCTGCAGAAAAAATGACAGACCCAAGAAACTAGGAAATAAATCCTTCAGCTATTTTAAGATACTGTCGATCTCACTGTGTTTTTGTGTCATCATTAATCAATTGTCTGAATATGGAGTTGAAAGGGAAGGAAGCTGCAGACCCCTTAATGTGTCTTACTTTAGCACAGCGGCAGAGCTCAGACTTCTGGTTGTCTGCCTTTGTGAGCATACACACATAATTAATGTGTTTCAGAAGCTCACCCCGAAACTTTCCAAATCTTGAGGAAGAAACTCAGTAATATCTTTGAAATTGCCAATGTATTCCCACAAGGATAATGTGTGTTAGCTGTTAGCAAGGAATTGGATTTATGTGATAGAATCTGAAGTATATCCATTGTATATTGCAAATGTGTGTTGCTAAATTTGAATTTGAACTTAAGACAATGCAAAATGATAGTGGTAACATGCTCTCATCTATATGGTCTACATAGAAGATTGCATCGCATGCAGATTGTCTGCAAGTTCTGCTGTGATCAAGCAGTCTGATGTGCATCTCTGATAATCATAGCATGTTAAAAAACATATTTGATATTTTATAATTCATAAAATATTTTCATAGGTATTATATTGTTCAAACTTGGACAATTATCTGAGGAAAGCAAGACACCCACAGCATGTTACAGTACAATGGAAATGGCAAAGAAGCCAATTGCAGCTGTATTTAGTTGCTTAAATGTTTATTATCAAAAATGAATTCTGTGGTCCTTACAGTGACTAATGTGCAGCTTAACATTGCACTATCTTGGATTGGATTTTTCTCCATTTGATATTTTTGAAAGTTAAAAATGAAAAAATATGGTTGTAAACATGAAAAGACTATGCATAAGATGAAAAATAGTTACCTGAATGCCATGCAGATATTTGCACATCCACACTTTGTAATGTGGCACAGTCCCACACACTTAGTATTCAAGCACATTATCTACCTGACAAGATATTAAAATATCCCACTCATCTGTTCAGGGCTAATTTTTCAAATTTTAATAATTTTATTAGTCCCTGGCAAGGCCTTTTAAAACTTTGCGAAGAATATTAATAACTCATTAGCGATTAATTACCTGTCAACTTTGAGGTCAAAGAGTTTGAGTGGTTTCTAGTTATCTGAATTAAAATGCATCTGCTCTGAAGGAAATACACAGTACAAGACTACCTGCCAAACTTACTAAATTCTTATTTATAAAAACATATACACATTAATATTAACTCAAGTGCCTGACAATTAATTGAGGTGATGTCAATATGGATACGAGTAAAGAAATTTGGTGTACAGGAATGTTCTCAATAGAACTCCTTAATAGTAGGTAACCTAGTTTGATAACTGGGGGGATCAACCAAGGTTGTGTCAATTATCAAGTCATCAAGTCTTCACTATCTAAAATCTGCATGTTATTCTCATGGCATTAATGAGCATAAAATTTTGTTCAGTAAAAATTTGATAATAAGAAGGTATCATTTTGATGCTTTCTCATATCATCCAAGTTTCATTGCATGGATTAAGTTTTAAAAATAAGATAATTTCCTAATAAAGAATAGAGTAATTTTGAGAATTACAATGTATTTGGAAACAGGTGGAAATGAGAATAAAGGTCTAGAGGAGGTGTCTGTTTTGATTCTTGGTTAATTCTGACTTTGAAGTGTGTATGGAACCACCAAAAAATGAATAATAATAAATGAGGAAAGAAGCAAAAAAAAAAGCATTTTGTTTAAGTAAAAACTGTATTTCAGTAATGAGTATATTTCAGATGTGACCTCATGTGAATTACCTATCATTTCCCTTTCATTCTTCTCATCTTTCAAACCCAAGATGGCAATCACACTGAAGTGTATGCACTGTTGTCAGGCCCAGGGTTACCATATAAACACAAGTATGCACTCAGTAAATCCTCAGTCACTAGTGGATATTATTAGGACAATTTTTTTAATATTCAGATATAATTTTCCAAGAACTTTAAGTTTTACAAAAATATAATCCAGTGAGCTCTGTTATGTTATTTAGCATGATGATGCAAAATCTTATAGTCATTTTCATGACCAATTTAGGGGAAATTATAGTTTCTTTGTTCTCAAAGGGTACATTTCTCTCATTATAGGTACTTGCTAATCTAACCCCAAAGGTCTACTGGTTTCCTTTCTTCATAATATATGCCTTGGGGGGAATTGTAGTTCCTTCTTCGAATTCTGTAACTTGAATTAAAGAGTCTGCCAGTCAGCATCGCCTGTTTTCCCTTGGTCCTGGCATACAGAACAGGAATTGGTTTCCACGGCAAAGCGTTCAATAATCTGCATGCAAAGTAGTATTTTTACATAGCTCTGAATGTCATATCCAAATGTAAAGCTGCCTGTTGCCTCAAGTGTGAAATTCATTCTCATTTAAATTTTATGTTTCTTTGCCACTAGTGATGCTGGTATTTGGGGACTGGATTATGGAAACTCATGTGACAGTGGTTAAAAGTAATAAGAGCTGTGACTCTTGCCACTGTAGCCTCCACAAGGAACGTTCCATGTGGAAGCCACTCCTGGGCCAAAGCAAAAAATCTGCGGGAGTCAAGAGAATAGAAATGTTTATTTTTTGTCTTGATGGGACTTTACAATCTCTCTCTGTTGTAGGTTTCCCAATATGTTGTAAGCACCAAAGTTTTAGAGAGCCTATGGTTAACATTATATGCTCTCTTTCATGATTTTAATTCAGATATTCAATAGGTTAGATCCCAGGGTTATTTTCAAATTTCTTTGCCTGGAAAGAGTCCGCTCAGCAATTAGAGCTTGGTTTTTAGGAAGAAAGAAAGTTAGGATGCTTGTCTTTGTTCGCTTACATTGTGGGACCACTGATCGCAGTTGGTAGCTGTCAGTGATGATTTAAAGGTAGTAGTCATTTTTCTGAATGCATTTCATTTTGAGCTTTTGACGTTGATTTCAGTTCAAAGTGCCAATTGAGGATGAAAAGGTTACCAGAGAGTTTGCCTATTCATGATGCAACCCACTTTTCATCTGGATCCCATGTCTGTTCACTTCCAATCTGCCCACTGCTTCTCTGTAATGACTGCTGCTCCTTTGAACTACCTTTTCAATTTCAGAGGGTCAATGGCAAGAAACTAGAGTCTCTGTGGTTAGAAGCAGACCTCCCATTTAGGTGAAGTGCTATACCAGAAATCTGGGTCTTCAAAATCATTAATTACACACTGGGTACTAAGAATTACAGCTCACATGAGATAACAAAAATGATAATAAGGGTTATTATCTAGAACCAAAATAAGAATGGAAAAAATATCCTTTACTTAGATAGAAACCTTATTTACCATAATGTTGAGCAAGATTGTGTAACTATTGCTGTGTTAAATATTGCCCCCAAATTTAATGCCACCAAACAATTATTTCTTATTTCAAAAGAATCAGTTGATAGGCTGGGCAGTTATGCTGGTCTAGGCCAATCTTTGCTGATCTCTCTCCTCTGTCTGTAGTCAGCTGGCAGACCAGCAGTTACTAGCTGGCCCTTGGTGGCCTCTTAAGACTTGATCTCAGAATTGGCACATCATCATTCTCTGCAGTCTGCTGACCAAAAGCAAGTCACAAAGCCTATCCAAATTCTAGGGGTAATTCATCTTTAAGGAATGAAATGAAAGTTATGTTGCAGAGAGAAGGGATACAAGGCTGGCTGGAGGACTATCCAGCTACCCCAACAATCCATCTACCCCAGGACAATCCATCTACCCCAACTACTAAGAGAAATTTCTATTAGCACTGGAACAAAATAGCTAGATAGCTCTTCAGTGTTCTTTTGCACTCGTTAATTCATTTCTGCAAACATTTGACTGAACACAGATATACTCTCCCTTTTTAAGGGAATCTTACTTTTTAAAACAGCATGATTCAACAATGCTTCTTCTGGTCTTTCCTTTTTCTTTCATATATATGTGTATTCATATGTGTATATGTGTATGGATCTATGGGTATATGTGGGTATAGATAGATGAGTATTTCCTCTTCCATTTCTGCTAGCTCACCAGTGTCTTCCATGTTCTTTGGCATTCTCACATCTCACCTAAGGATGATTTTTTTGAATTTCCTAATTTTTCCAAAGATAGACTGCCCCGAGGAAAATGACATGCTATTTATCTCACTGGGTCCAACTAGTTATTCTATGGAGGAGAAATCTAGGTGAGGATGTTAATAAGCATGTTTATGCATCTCTTCATTTGGTAGTTCTGATAGAAAACCCACAGGCTCAGCAATAGGGGGCTCAAAATCTGGCCCATAATTCTGTACCTGGGGTAGCTGCATTTATAATCCTCCATCAATTGCAGTGTTGTCATCTCCATTAAGAATGTAATGAGCGCCAGCAGGCCTAGCTAATGTGCAAAACACAGAGGTAGCCACATCCTCTGCCCAGCAAGCTGTTGCAAGATTACAGAGCTGCTGGTGTACACAAAGAGTTGGGACCTCCCCGTTTTTCCTTACTTCATAAATCTAGACACAGACTTCACTTTGGGGCTCATAGTATTAAGAGGAGACTATAGCAGAAAAATAAACCCCATTTGGTAAAGTAAATGATATGCCTGCTCCTGTAGCTACCCATGGTTTATTACTGCTGTATGTTATTTCCGGCAGTACTTATAACAGTGATCATAAGGGACCTTTAAAGACTCGCTGATGCCTCGTGGGCAGTTTCAGAATAATACAGTTTATAAATAATTCTGCCAACATATCTTATATCTTCAGGATTCCTTTCACCTTACATTGTTTATTATGTGTATATTTGCATGAAAACATGCTGTTTGGATATTTGTCCTTTGAGAGCTATTGCTTATTCTTCCCTCCAAGTCAGAATCATGTTTCCCATGCCTTACTCATTTCTGCAGCCAAGTGAAGATGTGTGAATTGTAGTGGGGGATGCAGCATAAGAACAGATAATGTTGTAAGAAACCAGTGTTACCCTACTGAGATTTGTTTTGTTTGCTTTTTTAGGAAAAGCATGTTCAGTGTTAATTGAGGGTTCAAAGTTGGCTATTTTCACTGTTTCACTGCAGTTTAAGTGTGCGTTGGGAGGGGGGATGTTTACATTAGAATGGCAATTATAGAACAGGTGGATATCTTTTGTGGGTATGTCCCCTCTTCTTGAAACAAGTTACAATAAAATCAGTAAAGCACATGTGACCCATTTTAGTTCATATCATTTTGGTTTTTTAAAGATATTTACAATATGAGCTTCTACATTCAAGCTTTCTCATTTGTCCCTCTTTGAGGGAAGTTTAGAAAATGTACCAAATGCCCTATGTATATGCAATTCAACTATAACTTCTATTTGGAATTCAGAAATATAAGTGTGTACCAAGATTTACAAAAAGCATCTGTATAGTTTTATTCCCATACTTTATAGAGTGTTAGCCCTGAAATGCCTGTTAAAAATACAAATGGTTGGACCTTCATCGGTCCTGCTGAGTCAGATTTTCTGGGGGGTAGAGGCGGTATATACCCTTTTTTAAGTCAATTCCCTAGCTATTTCTTATGCATATTAAGGTTCCAGAAGCACTGCTAAGCTTATCTCAGAATTAAATTTGAGTGTTGGGAAACTATATACTTGGAGACCTCATTAATTTAATTCCCTGGATAACTGTCTTCATGGCACAGTGATTCACTATTTTGTACTTGATTTGTATCAAGAATCAGCACAAGGGAACTTTAAAAGGTTCATGGAAAATGCAAATTGAAACAAGTTTATTTTGGTGTAAAAAGTTTTGAAATTCATGCATATAAGTTTTTAAAAAGCTCATGGAAAATACATATTATGAATAAACTATGTATAGGTTTCAAAAATGTTTTGTACCAAACTAAAGTTATCTTTCAATTTCATTTTCCCACAAACCTTTTGAAGGTATTTGGTGCAGTGCTTCGACAGAAGACCTGGTTCTATGTCCTGATTCTTGCTTTGTACCAGTGTAAACCTTGGTAGGTAGGAGGTGTGGCTCAAGTACATTGTCCCCGTTTTCCATATGGGAGACCCATATTGAGTTCCCAGCTCCTGACTGCATTATGACCCAGCACTGGGGTTGTGGCAGGAATTTGAAGGGCCAACCAGCTATTAGAAGACCCCTATTTGTCTCTGTCTCTCTGTCTCTCTGCCTTTCAAATAAACTAGTTAATTTACAAAATCACTATGTTGTTCAAAGACCCTCAAATATTCACATTATATATTTTTAATCTAGCTAAATGCTTTGTCTACTCATAATATACATACAGACAAGAAAATTAATCATCAGTGTATACTATGATAAATTTTTCAAAATGAGCACATCTGTGTCACCAGTACTCAGATCAAGGAGTAACATTGCTAATACTCCTAGAAACCCCATGTGCCTCATGCAAAGGTAGTCACTATCCTCATTTCTATCTTTACAGATAAGCTTTGCTGGCTTTCAGTCTTCATGTAAATGAAATCATGATGGTGTACCGTTTAGTATCAAGTTTCTGTCATTCAGAATGTTGGTAAGATTCTAGAATATCACATGTAATTGTAGTGTTCACTTCCATTGCTGTTTAATATTTCACTTCATGATTATCCCACAATTTCCCATTCTCTTGTTGATGAGTGTGTTATTTATCTAGTGCTACCTAACAAATTACAAGAAATTTCCAACAAAATGTTTTTCCCCTTCCAGATTCTAAGAGTCAGGAATGAGAAGGTGGCTTCACTGGGGATGGGAGGAGGCTTTCAGGTACATATTATGAGATAATGTTCCAACTGCCAGTCCCACCCAACCTCTGGAGACCCACCTCAGGCCATCTTTGAGGTTTTCCGTGGCTGCTGGCAGGAGAGTTCCATTCCTACTTAGCCCTCTTTATGGAGCTTGCGTGACACCACAGCGGGAAGCCCCAGTGGCTATTGGGATGGTTTTCAATTTGGGGCTAATATTTATAGTGCTGTTTATAGACACATTGCAAGTACCTTATGCATTTCTGTTAGGTACACACCTAGTAGTGGAATCCCCTATATGTCATATAGACATTTACCTTTAGAAAGATACCTCCAAAGAGTTTTGCCAAAGTACTTAGAAAAATTCATACCTTTGTAAGCAAAGTTTCACTTGTTCCATCCTGGAATACCATTGTTAGTATGTGTATTTTAGCCATTCCGGGAGGAGGGGTTCAATAGTATATCTTTGTGATGTTGCTTTATACTACTCAGATAATTGTGCTTATTTCTTTTTGTATTTTTATTGTCCTTTGCATTTTCCCTTTTATGAATCCCTATTTTGGTATTGGGCCAATTTTTAATAGTAGATTGATTGCCTTTTATTATTAGTCTGTAGAAATTCTTTCTTCTGAATCTAGTCCTTTGTAGAATACAATTTTTGCAAATATTTTCTTCCACACCGTGACATACAATTTCAGTCTTTCAAAAACAGAGATTCTTAGTTTTAACATGCTCATGAGTAGCATATTTTTCTCTTAAATTTAATCTTTTTGAGCTCTATTAAGAACCTTTTGCCTACTGAAGGTCAAGAATATATTTGCTTATATTTTCTTCTAAAAGCTTTATTGTCTTACCTTTCACATGTAAATCTGCAATCCATATAACAATATTATATAAAGGTTTGCTCAATAGGATTTATAACAGGGTTCATAAATGTGATTTTTGCAGTTGAATACTAGTGTAATGCATCATATTATTAGAGAAAATGTAGGAGAAAATTATATGATTGTATTAATAGATTCAGAAAAGTGTGTGATTAAATTAAGCACTCATTATAGTAGGATCCAATCACACATACACATATTCCCTTAGCAACTTAGGTAAAGAACATCTTAAATTGATTTTTATGGCTAAACCTCATAAAACTTAAGTTGAATAAAAGAATAAGTTGTCAGTGGAAAAAAAGTCTGTAAACATATATACAAGTTCAACAAACATCATACTTTGCTCTGAAATATAAGTATATTTGAATATATTTCAGTTAATATTTATATACTTATAAAATTATCATCCAATTATTATTGGTTTAAATATAGGTGAATAGAAAAATGTAATATAATAAAAATACAGAAATTTACCTCTAATTTTTTTTGACAGGCAGAGTTAGACAGTGAGAGAGAGAGACAGAGAGAAAGGTCTTCCTTCCGTTGGTTCACCCCCAAAATGGCCTCTACGAACAGTGCGCTGCACCGATCTGAAGCCAGGAGCCAGGTGCCTCCTCCTGGTCTCCCATGCGGGTGCAGGGCTCAAGCACTTGGGCCATCCTCCACTGCCTTCCTGGACCACAGCAGAGAGCTGGACTGGAAGAGGAGCAACCGGGACAGAATCTGGAACCAAGGGTGCCAGCACCACACGCAGAGGATTAGCAAGTGAGCTGCAGCATCTGCCAAAATTTACCCCTAATATAAAGGTGGTTGGTTCATGACAGGAATAGTCCTGCCATGCAGTGGGATTATGAAGATATTTTTAACAAATGATTCTAGCTCCATTGAATATTCATATAAAAAAAGAAATTACTCTTGACTCATACTTCCCACCACATACAAGTTAAAGCATCTTAAGTTTATACAAAGATATGTCTATAAAAATCAATGTTTTTAAGTTTTTTTTTAATTATTTGAAAGGCAGAGTTAGAGAGAGAGAGGCAAAGAAAAAGAGAGAGAGAGATCTTCCATCCTTTGGCCACAATGTCTGGGGTGGGGCCAGGCTAAAGCCAGGAGCCAGGAGCTTCTTCCAGGTCTCCCACGTGGATGTAGGATTCCAAGCACTTGATCCATCCTCCACTACTTCCCAAGGTGCACTAACAGTGAACTGGATGGGAAGTAGAGCAGCAGGGTCTTGAACCAGCACCCATAGTGGATGCTGGCATTACAGGCAGCAGCTTTACCCACTACACCACAACTCCAGCCCCCCCAAAAGTCAATTTTTCATCAATTAGGGAACTATATTTTCATTCATTCATTTGTTTTTGCTTTGCTATCCAGAAATGCACAGCTCAAGCATGTCTACTAAGAGTAATTTTCTTTAAGGTTTTTGGCTCAACTCAATTTTCTTTTTTATTGCATGGCAATTGTTCTTTCATCCTTGCTTTAGTGATTCTATTTTATAGGACTCTCCTTTTTGTCTAAGTGATTTTAAATCAGTGTATAAATAATGGATAAATCATTGAATGAGGCAAGTTAAACTGTTTTTTTTTGAGATTTTGAAGCCTGATTGAATTGTCAAAAAGAATTATAGCTCACATAGTAATCCTAGTAATTACATTTTGATAGAATTATAACTGTCCAACATCGTATTGTTAATACATATTACGCATATAAATATTACATGGAATATTCTTTAAATGTTAACATGTGTGTCAGTATTAAAAATAAGTAACATTTACAAGGAGAAAGAATCTACTTTTTATAAACTGCATGTAATATAACTTAGACAAAAAATAGATCTTTTGTTCCTCTTTAGGAAAAATTGCATGAATATTGGAATAGCTTTCTCATATGGCAGTGGTATAGAGGAAAGAAGGAATAGTTGTTTTGAAGGTGGGAAGTGTAATGATGGAAAAGTTTCCCAAACTCTGTGAGTGATTAAGAATACAGGCTTCAAGTTATTAGACCTACCTGCATAGGAATCCCAACTCTGCCACTCAGTGGCTGTATAATCTCAGGCAAGTTACTTGACCTTCCTTAAGACTCACTTTATTTATATCCAAAATGGAGATAATAAAACCCACCTGAGACAAGACTGATTTCATACGTGGCTGAATACATGCATAACACAGATTTTTGCAGCGTGTAATCTTCTTAGTACCTACCACTTAAAAACCCGATTTGGAGATCTGGAAGAAAATAAACATGGGCACCTGTATGCAGGAAATGACTGAATCAGCATTCAACCAGGAGAGCGGCTGAAAAACTCGGATGGTGTGAGGCAAATAAGGAATTCCAAACACCGTGTGCAGCCCATCAGTTGCCATGAGAACATGGGGAGTTGTAACCTCCAAAGCTGTTGCTGTACTGTAAAGCACTATAGCACCGGCGAGCTCTCTGAGCTCCCATTCCACCTAACACACATGGTGACAAAGGGCAGCCCGTGGGATCCTTAGCAGAGCAATAGCTGCAACCTCAAGATGACATTTTAATGATTCCTCTAGTCTGCATATGGGAGAATGATTTGAAACTTCAAGTCTCGTCTTCTTCCAGGTTAATACACCTTCCTCCTCAGATCCCTGCATTTGGAGAAATCTCTGTCGCAGCGTAGGCCCTGTGAGGATTCTGTCTGATTCTGAATGCCCAGAGGGAACCTTTGATCCAAACTCAAGTTCAGCAGCCAGAACCAGAATCACAAGTGTGTGGTGGTGTGGGAAGTCTGCCCATGTTCAAGAGACACGTGTATGCCTCTGGTCTTCTGGGATGATTTTTACTGGTGTTTGTAGGTCTTATCATCTTTGGCAAAGGTAGACTTCACCAGCCAAGTGAATCTCAGTCTCATCTTGCAAAGGAAGTTTCCAAGTTCATCGTTCCCTTCTGTTGACTCTCCTGCCTATTGGCATTTGTGATCACCTTATTTGATTGTTCCCGTTGCTTGGGTGACTGAAAGCAGTGTATACAGATGCTATTTCAGAAGAATTTTCAATAGTTAGTATTAATCCAGCCCTTCTACACTCAGGAAACTGATACTTCTACTAACAGTACAGAATATTATTTTGTTACAAGACAGGAAGGAAAATAACTGAATTTTCCCTTCACTTCAATAATACCTTGTTCTCTAAGAATACTGTACCCCTTATATTATATTGGAGTAACACAGGCCATTGCATTAAAATTAACAGTCAGCCAGTCAAATATCTATGAAAATAATAATGTGATCTTTTAAAATCTCACTGTAGGAATGAAGGGTCAGAGAATATTTAGTAAACAAATCAAAAAGTTCAATTTCACTTGGTTGTGAGAAACAGAGAGGCATGCAAATATCTGAAATGTAGCAATATAGAAAAAGATAAATTCACCTTTCAAAAATGATTAAAGTGTAGAAGTGAAGTTTCTATCACACAGTAATTCGCTAAACTGAAGCAGGAGTTATTTTGGATTGAATTGGTTACATAGCTCATGCATGAAATGATCTGTTGCTTGTTCTTGTGAAGTTGTTTTCACACCATGAAACGGCACAGGGAAAAATGTATTCTGTCTGAAGCATTGTAAAAATATTGAAAACTCTGACTGAGGTTTTAGTAGAGGTATCTGACTACAACTTGTCATTTATGCTTTATGGGCCAATAATTGTTATGCCAGAATCACAGATGCTTAGCTTTCAGAATTATCTCTTAATTTATAGTGGGTGCAAAAACTCAACTCTGGCACCTGGAGATTGTCACTCATGTGATTACACTGCCACCGTGTGGTTTTAAAGATCCTTTTCATTAAAAAGAAATACATCATAGGAAACAGAAAATGATAACCCAGACATTTTCTGTTTTCGGGGCTCATTTCTCCCTGTGTTACAGTATTGTGGATGAGTCATCACAACAATGTAGACAGTTGTATAGACTCATAATGTCTCCTGGATCCTGATTCTTCCCATGAATGTCCCCAGGGTACTTGCTGGAGGATGCTATCTTCATTGACTCTTTTCTGGATAAATCTACCATTTACTGTGTGCAGGAGAATTGAAAAAAATTCCATGTAGTTTCTACACGCAAGTGGTTCTCAAGCTGAGGGCCCTGTATTTTTTTGGAAATGCAAAGTATTCAAATCTACTTCGTGTGCTCAGTTAGGAACTCTGGAAGTAGGGCCCAGATCTGTGTTTTAAACAGCCCTGCAGATGATTCTGAAGCTTGCGAAAGCTGGAAAACCTTGGCAGAAGAGGATCACACCTCGCGGTGTAGATTAACACGTACTTTCCCAGATTGTGTTAAATGTAGCCACCTGCTTCTGGCCCATGAAGAAAAATTCCACAGGGTGATGGAAGACAAGGGGTCCCAGGGATCTATCAATTTGTTCATGTCACCTCATATAGAAAACAGCAGAGACCATCTGGAGGGTCCCCATTGCCATCTTCTCCTTCTTTAATTCAGTCGGAAGGAGTTGCTACATAATCTGCATGAATCTTTCAGACTTTTGCGATTTGTGAAGCAGGAGTCAGTTATGAGTGAATAGTACCTAGGAAGCCACTTTTCCAAGTTTAAAAGATGTTTTAAGAAGGAAAGCTAAAAATCTGAAAGACCCCAACGCTCTAAAAAATATCAGAAGAGTGGGATGGTGTGATTTGACACTCACTTGCCTGTCAATGGGACCAGCTACCTATTTGCTGTCCAACTCCCTTGTCTGTGCCATATAGGAAAATTGGCCCCATGCTACCAGAACTTCTGATATTTCTGATTTGGAAAAGCCAGAAACCAGAATTTTTATGTGAAATATTCCACTTTTTAAGTATAGGTGCTATTTTAACTACATATTTAATTTTTAAAAAGAAAAAGAGAAGAAAACAGACCTACCAGTTGGATTCTATTTCCTGACCTCTTGGTTGTAGTTTCTGGGATGGACAGCTAAGGTCAGTCCTGGGTACCAACCATGGCATGCATTCACAAGCCAGCATGTGTGTGTACAGCATTAAAGGAATCCAGGTCCATCTATTTTCATCTCTGCATGTATGAAAACATAGTAGAGCATGGGAAACCGACATCTCAACATATGGGGGGAAGTAAACTAGTCAGCAGTGAATAACTTCAAACTGAATGAAGGCCAAAAGAACCTGAAAGGTGCCTGCATTCAAAAAGCACATCCGTACAGCACCATGCTTTAAGAAGAAAAGGCATGATACTTCTACAAATGTAGCCATGCTTCCATGCTTTCACCGCATTTTAAAATCTTCCAGCCATCACAGCCATAAATAGGATAAAAACACTGAAGATATACAACTGGCTTCTAGTGGAGCTTATGCCCAGAAGCATAAAATACTTCAAACATATCAGGCTCTGGAATAAAGTTAAGCCCTCATTTGGAGCAAAAAATAATATTTTAATTATTTTAATCCCCAGCTGAAAAAAGAAGTGTTTAATCAATAGCTGCTGAATTAATAGATGTGCAAGTATTGGTCAAGTGTTACCAGGTGAATTTTCTTTAATGGGCTTGCTCTCTGGGGCTCCAACCCCATTGTTTCCCTGAAACTGTGTCTTATTTCATAGGGCTTTTCTGGAAGAAATTTAAGTATGAAAACAACTAGAGATAGACTCTTGGTTTTCTTTTTTAAAAGATTTATCTATTTATTTGAAAGGCAGAGTTACAGAGATAGAAGGAGTGATCTTCCATGTGCTGGTTCATTCTGCAAATGGCTGTAACACCCAGGACTGGACCAGGACAAAGCCAGGAACAAGGAGCTTCTTCTGAGTCTCCCACATGGGTGCAGGGGCCCAAGCACTTGGGCCATCCTCTGCTGCTTTCCCAGGAGCATCAGCAGGGAGCTGGTTTGAAAGTGGAGCAGTGGGGACTCAAACCAGTGTCAACAAATGGGATGCCAGCATTGCAAGCCACAGCTTTAACCCGCTGCACCATAGTGCTGACCCCTCTTGGTTTTCTTCTACGGTTTCTTTTCAAATCCAATAAAATTCCAGTGACTGTGCTGGTGATACCATCCTTAAGATTGTCTGATAGGAGACCTACTTCTGGTGAAGGTAACACTGTCCACTCTGGGCTGAAGATGGGTCTGCTCTCTGGGGGCCAGTGCTTTTATATATCCCCACCCCACTGTACAACAGATGTCTTTGGGATGCTAGTTCTTCTAATGTGTTGCCAGATATAATGCAGACAACCTTACACTATAGCCTTTCATTGTGCCCAGAATTCTTACCAGGGAGAGCCTTTACTTGCAGGCATATCTCATTAAAATACATACACTCTAGATGGGGATTGAAACATGGCATGTTCTTCATCTATTCTGCAAATACTATTAGGATTCTGGCATTGGAACTGGAGTGAGCTGGGTGGATACAAGGAAGAGCTCTCCATCGTCCCTGACCAGAAGGAGTCCAGAAACCAGAAGCTAAAACAAATAATTGCATGGCAGTGTAATAAGTGTGGGAAAAAATGCTTGTGCTCCACTGATGATAAAAAACAACCAGCAAGCAATCTGTCCCTGGGGATCTAGATGGCTGCATAGAGTGGATAATGTTTAAACTTCATCCAGGTCTTCCAGGATTAAGAGGCACTCACCTGTGAAGGAGGAGAAGATAAGACATGAAGACATATAAAACCTAATACACTTGTCCCCCATTAACTGCAATATATTCAAAGGTCCAGTGAATGCCTAAACCCACCAATAATACCACACCTTAAACAGGCTGGTTTTTTCCTGTATACATACTTTCCTATGAAAAAGTTTATTCAATAGCTTGGCCATAGTTAAGAGACTAAAAACAATTAATAACCACATAGGGGAATTATAACAGTGTAGTGTAATAAAAGTTATTTAAAACTTATGAATTGTTTATTTCTGGAATATACATTTAATATTTCTCAGATTGAAATTGAGCACAGATAACTGAAGTCACAGATAAGGAGGGACTACTAAAGTTTCTTACATCTTATTGTGTATCCATCAGGCAGTGTAGCTGTGAATACAATGTGCTCTCTTATCCCAGGGCTTCCACCATGAATTCAGTCGCTATTCTTTGATTTTAAGAATAAATAAGTAAAAGATAAAAAAGTAGAAAATAAGTAAGTTGTGTTTAAGTAGTACAATGTGAGTAGAAGGAATAAAATAAGACTAGAAAGATTGGTTGGAGACAGAGCTTGAAGGAACACGGAAAAAATTATCTTTTATTCTATAGAGTAGAGTGATTTCTTTTCTTACATCAGAATCCCCTGGCATTGGAATTGTTTGAGGGACGTTTAACAAATGGATACCCCTAACTGTACTACAGATCAAGTGACTCAGAATCTCTTGTGGACTGGGGGAAGGACTCTGCATCTTCTGTCCCCTCTGGAAACCACTGTAGAACAGCACACAATCCATAAAACGTGAATTTGTAACTGCTTTGGGGTGCTCAACATCTTACATGAGCTGTTGAAAGCTATGGAAATTCTTCCCAGAAAAATGTAATTACACATACATTCTTTCCAGCAATTCTGGAGAGATCTCCTCACCCCTGAGATTAACTCACGGACTTACATTAACAGCCCCTGAAACCAGCCACTAACAACTAACTTAGAGAAAGTTGGATAGGAATCATTGTTAATAGCAGTTATAGTGAGGGAGGCTTTTAGATGAAGCTGAAGAACACAGATTTCTTCTAAACAACTTTGTCCAGGATCAACCTAATCTCATCCTGTCAATGTTTACTATGAAAAAGTCACGTTCATATTTAAAGAGAGAAGAATTTATGCTGGGAGCCAGGAAGCTTCTAGGTCATTTCCATCCTCAGTAAAGCATTTAATGAATAACTGGAATGTTTCAAAAAGGAAGAAAAGTATTTCTTGAACATTTACAAATGGTTATATTGCTTTGCCCTATTTCAAATAACAAATGAAGTTATTGGTATTCTAGAGAATGTTATGGGTTAACTGTTTATATACTTAATGCTTCGCAAATTTAGATTGTATCTAAAAATCTTGGTCTCTTTCTGATAATTCAGCATTTGAAAACCACAGCATAGTTCTGTTTCACCAAAATTGAGAGCTGTATCTGCAAAAAATGATCCAAATGGTCTATTGCTAGGGATATGTCACATGGAACAAGATAAAGCCTATGAAAACAGTCCTTTAGGAAAGTCATGGCTGAACTCTAATGACCTAGATTATTTAATGCAAACATTGTGTGCAACTCTGGAGATTTTAGGCAGCGCTCCCCGTGGTCAACTAACTCAAGCCTGTTTATGTGAAACCAAGGTGGAAACAGTGCAGAAGCACAACTTGCTGTTCTTTGTACCTGGTCAGAAATCACTGAAGTTCATCCAAACTTGGAGCAGAGTCAGAAACTGGGTGAGAAGGCGTACCTGAAGCTGAGACATGGAGTGTGGTGGAATTTGCAAAAGTGTTTTATAAACTAAAGAGTTTAAGGAGTTAAACAGTTAAGGAGTTAACAGTGTATTCATTTCACTACCTGTAGTGTTCTACAAGCTTTTAACCATTGTTCAACAAATAACATCATATTATAATGCTCAACCTACAACTTAATTTTTTACTAAGCATTGCTTTAGAAGTTTGTATGTTAGTTATTGACTGTTTCCGTTTGTATGTGTGTCACAGTTTACTGTTGTGTGAATGACCTACAACTTTGTTTTCTGTTTGTCCAAAAGGATCGTAGAGCTTGTTTTAAGTTGTTTAGTACAACCACCAACTTATCAAAAACCATTTGTCTGCTTATACACCTGTGGCAGGCTTTCCTTTGGGTGTGAGTGAAGTGTGGGTTTTCTGGGTCAGAGGATGCTGCATCATCCAAGTTTGTTGAATAATGCTGAATTAGTCTCTAAAGTAGCAGGGCTGATTATGAGAGAGTTGCAGTTTCATTGTTCTGTTGTTTTACTTGTAACACATTTTAAAGGAAATATTAGCATTATTTCTCTGATTACAGGTAAAGCTTTGCATTTTTAAGTGTACTCTTCTGTGAATTGATGGTTAATATCCCATGCTCATTTTCCTTTGTTCCAAATGCTAATCCTGGAATCAGTTGGACTGTACCTATGAACAAAACAAAGATCAGTTCCCTCTTAGAGTTTATGTTCCAGCAAGAGGAAATGTACAATAAACAATACGTATATTTTGTAGCAACATAAAAGGTGATAGGTGCTATTGCAAATGCTCAAAGTAGATTCAGGTGAAATAATGTGCAGTAGGAGTGCAAGGTTGGCAAAAGATAAAGAGTAGCCAAGGAAGGTGTCCTTGAGAAGGCAAGATTATAGTCAAAATGAGGAAATCCAAAATAGCAAGGGCTATGGTTTCAATAGATATGGCTGCCAAACTCATATAGAAGGTTAAATCCCAAGGTTACAAGTTTGGCTGCTGAAAAAATAAAAAATTAATCCTTACCTAGGACGTGGGCCTTATGGGTATTCTTAGGTCATTGGGTGTGAGACCTCAGAAGACAGTTCTTGCCAGATGGTTGGATATGAAAGCCAAGATGGGCCTACTTGTTTGCTCTCTGCATCCTGACTTTGCAAATAATTGTTCCTCTGCCCACCCTCTGCCTTTGCCTTCCTGTAGCCTCACCAGGTTGCTGAACCAATGGGGCTGTCCTGTCTTTCCTTCATAAGTAACTTGTCTTCAGTATTTCCTTGTAATGAAAAGCTGAGTAGTACATCAGGAGACAACTGGAATAGAAGACAGAGGGGTAGAAGTGTAGACGTGTCAGAGAAGCAGAGGAACATGGTTATTGTATATAGTCCTTGTAAGACTGTGGTTCTAGATGAAGGAAATGGGGGAAGTACTGAAGGGCTTTGAAAGAAGAAGTGATATAATCTGGCCTGTGTTATTTAAAAGACCACTTCTGTGTAATGTTTCGATACTATGGTGTCTACATACTGAACAACTTGCCTAAGTCCTTCCTTTTGGAAAATCTCATTATCCAATGATAGAAAATCAGTGGAGACTGGGAAACTTTGTGCTTGAATGAACAATTAAACTTTGGGGATTGGATATGCAGGGTGAGTGTTGACTGTGATCTCTCTAATTTTTCTTCTGGCATATCTGGGCTCTTGCCTGTGACCTTTATGCCCTTAGCTTACCTACCTGCCACTTGGGAATAAAGCTCCTCATTTATACTGTTGCCCAGTCTGCCAGGCCCTGTGCCAGCTATTGTTTAAACATTATCTCTGAAACCTGACAGCACTGTGTGTGGTAGGTATTGTCATGTTCATTTTGCAGAGCTAGGATAGAAGCCCATAGGATTTTCCTACCTATATGTCAGTGAGGATTAAAATAATATGTTTAAATAAGATGACACTGAATAATGCATAAGGCCACATTAAGTTTTTTAAGTGAATCAGTAATTATGTTAATTTCTATAATTCCTTGAAATATCCAACTTCTATCTCCTTTGAAGCCACAGAGTTGCTTTATCCTTTTCTTATTTGATATGATGCTTGAAATGAGAAAAAAAATGTGAAATTAATTTTGGGTCTAAAAAGAATATCTTAGTTCTTTAGGAAAGTGTAACTTTCCATCTCACATGGTAGACTGATATGCTAACTTAATTGTTAAAATCTAGGGTGAATGGCTGGGTCCAAGTATTCTAACAAATTCAAAATTTTGAGAGAAAAAATAATTTTCCACCCAAATGAATAGTGTTTAACAAGCTATATCTTATTTTTTTCTACCTGAGTTGAGAACAATTGATATGGTGATAAATCTATTCTCTTTGCATCTACTTATGCATTCTCTTTCTTTGTGTGATGATAACATACACAGTCCAAGTTCCAAAGGACTTCTATCAGTTTGCAAATTAGGATATCACTTTAATTCTCCAAATTCAGAGCTTTTCAAAAGCACTCATAGCCACAGGATGCCTTTTTTTTCCATTGCCAATTAAATAATAACAATATATATATATTTCTAATCCTAGAAGAGTATAGCAATTATACATTGTTTATTCCATACTCTTTATATTTAAAGAGATACACACAAACAAGGCAGACCACATTATTTCAATGTTAAATTATAATATATTGCTAGGCATATCATCAGTTACTACAACTATATGTAGGGAACCTCATGCAGAAGTGGAAGCAGTCACCTCCTCATTTAACAGTGCCATGAAACAGTGCTGCTCAATACCGGGAACACCTTCCAGCTTTGTAAGGAGGAGCTTTTTCAAGTTCACCTTAGCTGGGGAAACTGAGGAATCTAGAAATTGAGATGCCGTGCATGTATATGATTGCATCTAGTTGGGAAAACATTTTGTTCTTGCAGATCATGGGTTATTTTTTTAAAAGTAAAAACAAGACATGCAAAGTTTCCGAAAAATACTATTTACTTATTCTGAAATATCTACCCTTATACATTCAAATATTCAAATATGCATTCAAATCAGAAGATAAAAATTGTGTTCTGACTTGTTTTGCCACATTTGAACACAGCTTGAGAAAGAAAAGTAATCTGCAACCTTCATTACTTGCCTAGAAGAATATTTGCCACTCTGAGAAAGTTGCCTCTGATTTTCTAGGTTTTTCTAACCAAATTTCACCCCATTACACACAGAATTTAACAGGAAATATTACAATGTATTCTCACTCAGTAACATTTCTCTGTAAGAGTTAAAAGGCAAGCTTCTATATAAAGTTGTCTGGTGGCTTCTTGGTCTGGGGAAAAACACTACTTGTTCATGTTGGATAAAGAGTTAAATCCAAAGTTCATAACATGACCTTATCCCATGACGCTCCCTCCCCCATGCACTTGATGAAAATACCCTCATGTGAAGTGCATTCTGAAACAGAATCCACTGAACACACTCAGCATTTGGTACCAGATTTGTGCTGTGACATTCAAACTACTGCCATGGCCACTGCAATGTAAATAGGAAATTCTAAATGTGATTTGAATTGCCCTTTGGGGAGTTTTACAATGAGAGACGGTACATTTCCAGGGTAGCCAGTAGTTAATACTGGAGACTGTTCTGCTTCAGAGCTCGAGTTGACAGGAAATTCTGCGCGCCTTCAACTGGACCGAGGGAATTTGGCGGTTGACATAGCCATATATAGTTTTGAAATATTTTCTCTTGTTAGAAACGTTTTAGATTAGTCCATGGAAACAAGTACCGTCATTATTCACATACGTGATTCTGTTTGGGGGTGACAGCTTCCAGCTTGGGTCCCACTTTAAAGATTGGCATAAACAATGACTGTTTTTTAATTAGCAACAAGCCTTTGTATTTATTAGAGGTCAGTGTTTCCTGTAATTGAAACATCTCTTGTAGCAAATTCAGTCTCATGGCACTTAAACAGGCTCAGAGTTTTCCCATGGCATGCAGCCATGTGGGTTCTGTCATGTTCACAGAGACAATGCATCGTCACTTTGTTTTATCGAGATGTTTCAAGCATTTTTAAAGTAAGAAATAGATTCAATATCATTGAATTTTACATATTTTGTGATACTACCTGGTGTACAATTCTAGTTGATTCCACCTTAATATAAATGTAGATGTTACTACTTTAGACTGTGGATTATGTAGACAACAGCAGTAAGAGAAGAGCATTGCTAAAGTGATCCACTAGAGGGCCATGGCGCCTTCATTTTTTTGTGAATCTGGACCAAGACTCAAAAAAAAATAAAAATAAAAAAGGATAAATGCTATTATTTTTCTCTCAAACTCTTTGTTTTATATATCTTGTATACATTATAAATATATGATAGTAGGAATAATTTTAAATAACGGATGCATAAATGTATATTATGAAAATCTATGCTGGTTTTCCCCTTCCAGCCCACGTCTCAGATTTAACCACCATTCAAGTGTGCTGGGTTTCCAATATTTAAGCTTATCATGTTTTTAAGTGCATTTATTTTATGTTTTATTTGTTTATTCACTAAACTACACATTGTAATAAACTTGTACACGTATCAGTCTACACAGGCCTGCCTTTTCTTCCATATGGTTTCAGAGTGATTATATGGCCCTAAAATGATTTGTTTAATAAGTCCCCTACAAGTGGACATTTAGATTATTTTCAGTATTTTTATATTAAAAACAATGTCTTGGTGAATATTATTGCATATATTTCCTTGCACAGATGTGAGACTTTCTCTGAAAGTTAAATTCCCTAGATGAATAATTGTAGGGTTTTTATATATATATAAAGCTTTTATTTAAAGAATATAAATTTCCAAAGTACAGCTTATGGATTACAATGGTTCCCCCCCCACAATTTTTAGTTTTAGTTAATTAATTTTACTTATTTGAAAGGCAGAGATACAGAGCTGTCAATAACTAGTTCAGTCTCCAAATGCCTGCAACATCCAGAGCTAGGCCAAGCCAAAGCCAGGAGCCAGGAGCTAAATCTGGGTTTCCCATGTGGTTGGCAGGGACTCAACTACTTGAGCCATTACCTGCTGCCTCCCAGGTATACATTAGCAGGAAGCTGGAATGGAGTGCACAATCAGGACTCAAATCCAGGCACTCCAGTATGGGATATGGGCACCCAAGTGCATTTTTGACCACCGCACCAAATATCCATCCCATAGGCATGTTTATTTAAAATTATAATGGCTATTAAAAGCTGTGTCTCTCTCCATGTTAAAAAAAAAAGCTTGCACTGACTTATACTCAGGCCAATTGTGGGATATGTCTGTCCCAGACAAATGCAGGGTATGTCACACCTTGTAAACTTGCCGATCTGCTAAAAGAAAAATAATATCTTGGTAGTATTTTTCCAAACTTCTAGGACTATTATGACTTACTTCATCCTATTCCAATTTAAATGTTTTTTTAAAAAATACTTGTAAAAGTTTATTTATAAGTTTTAACAAAAAATAGAAACAGAATAACCAAAAGAACATCACTTATCCAAACCACTGACCTGGTTTTCCTAAACTAGTGACAATAAGCTAGCACTGTATCTAAATTAAGGCTCAATAGTTTCCCATTAATACTTGTATGTCATTTGAAAAAATTTGATTGTAGAAACTGTGAAAAGAAGATGGTCAGAAATTATTATATAGATGAGACTAAATATCCAATGTTCTTTTTATTCCATTACTGTTTTGATCATCAATTTAATGAAGCTCAATAAGGAATCTTGAAGTTTCTTATCTGTTTTTCTTGACTTCCTAAGCTTGTGAGAGGCTATTGGTCAAAATTTGTCCATTCTCCTCTTTCCAGTCTAAGCTACACTCCCACCTTTTCCTTTCAGTTTTAAGCAAAGAACAAAATTCTCAGAACTAATGTCAGAATTTTTTCCTTGAAAAAAAATTTATTACCTAGTTATATATACACCCAAAGAAGCAGATTAAAATAATTGCAACCAAAATTGGCTAGTTATTTGATTGATTTTGTTCATTGCCCTTTGAAGAAAAACTGGTTATTTTGCTGATAACCATAGATATCCTTCACAACCCCAAAATATCTCTGTACGGATAAGCCTACCTTGGAAAACAGCAAAGCAGGCAAGACTTGTCTATTTGCATCTCAGCCTTTCCTGTACTGCCCTCAGCAGAGACACTCTTTTCTCCTTCCATCTGCTTCCAAACTGTGTTTGGCTTTGTCCCCATAAGCTCGATAGGGAAGTTGGTGTTGTTAAATCTATCTTTCAAGGATTGGAGAAGGCACAAATGGAAGCTATTCCAAGATCTCAGGGAGAAGTTCCCCTGAGAGGATCCTTTGGGCCGTAGTGAATAGATGTATTTTTAAGAAAGAGCACTCTCACGTCGTAGGTGGTTTCTATGCTTGCATGCATGGAGCATCTCTGGTTCTGTATAAATGCAAAAATTCCAAATGTAGAAGAATAGAATGGTAAGAAGCCATTAGATGTCTTAGAGTGGCACAATATCTTCTGATGTTATGTTTTCTTTTATTTTTCTGTGGTTATATTGTCACTCATAGTTCAAGCTTTAGAATACAGTGTTTAAGTCTACCTTCAAACCTTTCTTGGCAGGTGGATTTTGTTAGACTATGATGGGTGCTAATTAAGGAAACAGCCCCTGCTCCCAGCCCCCTACCCTAACTGGCTAAGAATCAGTGAGACTTAAGTACTTCAATAATTCCTTCTTTTGAGTCCTCTGAATTTTTAAGTTGTGCTGTGTAAGTTCCATTTTTAGTTATTAACTAATATATTTGAAATAAAGGAGGAGAAATGAGGCAGAATTGTTATTATTAGCTGCCAATTTCTAAAGTAAAGAAATATGACATTGTTAGAAAAGGAAAATACATATGAATAAGAAAACATGATTTAGTTACATGTACAGATATGGTTTTTGTTTGTGAGAAATGAGTTATGTATATGGGATGAATTCATGAGTGTGAGTCTTGTGGTGAAAAATAATAATTTAATAAAAATGCATTTATACAAACCAGAAAGGAAAGAGATTTGTGTTAGATAAACTTGAATTTATCTCTTCCTTGTGCTGTAACTTTCAGTGTTGAAAATGTGATTTTGGATTATAAAGTTCCAGCTGTGCAGTAATTCCTTATCAGTTGTATATAATAACCATTGGAATGTTTTCAAATTCTTCTATATTCTCCGTAACAGATATTGTGCATAAAATTCTTCATGCTCCATATTAGAGCTGTAATGTCCAATTTGACAGAGGGTAAAGCACTTAAAAATGATTAAAAATGAAATAGTTTCCAAGTGATTAAAGTTTGTACATGTAAGCTCAGAAACCATAAGCTCAGAATTGGTTTATCTATGAGATACTAGACCAGTGCACAGAAAGAGGGCCTATATTAAATGATAGATAGGGAAAGACCAAGAGAGATTTTTCCAATTACAGCTTATTCTGGTGGAGTTTTGTGGATTAAATTGACACCAAGTGTGTGACCTTGCTGGTCCATCTCAGGGACATCAGAAAGCCTTGCTGGCTGGACTGAAATAAAATATGACAATGGAGGTAAACAGCCTATCTCATGCCTTATACATGGGGACATCATTCTGCAACTTTCAGGTCTCCTCTTTTATATCTGATATATTCCTACAGTTTTAAATTAACAAAATTTTAGTTGAATATACATTCAAATAAGAAGTTCTCAGCATATCTTTATGGTACAGCTGGTTGAGCTACAGCCTGTGATGCTGGAATACCATATGAGCACTGATTTGAGTCTCAGCTTCTCCACTTCTGATCCAGCTCCCTGCTAATACACCTGGGAAAACAGCAGAAGCTGACCCAAGTCTTTGGTCCCTTTTCACCCATGTGTAAGACCCAGAAGAAGATCCTGGCTTCAGCCTGGCCCAGCCTTGACTGTTGCAACCAGCTGGTGAGTCAAGCAGCAAATGGAAGATCTATCTCTCTCTTCCATTCTCTCCCTCTCTCCCTCCCTCCCTGTCCTTCTCTGTGTGTCATTTTGTTTTTCAAATAAGTAAATAAATCATTTTTAAAAAATATAAGTTCCCACACTGTCCCTTAGTGTTGACTTGCAAAAGCATGTACTTTAAAAATATTGCCTTTATGCAGATATTTTGGGAAAGTAGACACATATTTCAATCCCTGAAGATAACAGAAGCTCAACTCTGTAACACAATTATAGCTGATCAGCTCAATAATTCAGTAGAAAGAAGTCAACCATTTATGGTAGGCAAAATAGCCAGGTGAATAGTTGAATTTTTTGTTTCAACCAACACTTTTGACAGTGAGTGGTGGATGAATGTGTTGGTGTCCCCAGGTATATATGTGTCCTGACAGTCTCCTTTCATGCACACCTGTGTAGTTAACCTCCTCAGGTGCTCATGAATGCCACTTCCTATTAAGCTGCAACCTCTAAAGTCACAAAGAAATGCTCATGTTTCTACAGAACTGTCTTGTACCAATATTTAAAGCCTTCAGATTCCACAAGCATTAACACTTTGGCAAACTATTAAAAGAAAGAAATGTCTGTAACGTTTCTGGGGTATATCATCTTTTGTTGGAAACACTTGAAGAACCCTCTGAAGAGCTTATTTGCTGTTTATGTAGAAAAGTGATTTTTTTTCCTAGAACAATTTTCAAAAAGGTTTTGTTTTCATGGAGACATTAAGAGAAATAATATTGAATCATGCACATTTCCAGACTCATAACTGAGTCTCGCAGGTCAGAAACAGAAAAATAAGACATAAATAAATATAATCTTCTAAAATACTATTTGCCCTTATCAATACTAAACATGTTCAACATTGATTCTTGATTTAGTTTGGCTTAAAATCTGGATTTTATGTGAATTTTTAAAATAATCATATACACATTGTAATTTCTACCTTTATTTTGTAGTTAGAATTCAGTGGAAAAAGTAGAGTTGGTATCATATACCAAAAACAATAATGACATTATTTAAACTTCCAAGTCTTTCTTTTCCACAATTATGGATCCACACTGCCACAGTTCAGTTCAACCAATTTTAATAAAATTGCAGCCTAACTCATGATATGATGAGATGGAACATACTCATAAAACGTTCTTATTTGATGATTGTGTTTGGCATGACCTTACTTTTTGCCCGACCAAGCTCACCACACCTTCTTCACTTACCAAACTGTATTTTCAAGAGCAAATTCCCCTTGTTTCTCTCTTCCCTTCTCCTATCTTGTAATAAATTCTGACTATTCACTAACTTGATTTGGTTGCAGCAAGGAAATAAAGATAGTACTATCCATCTTACTCAATAGTATCCCTGTTATTGTCTTATTCATAATCTCAGAAAAACTTTGCTCGCAAAAACTATGCAGTTAACAAGCTCTCGGAACAACCTTACGTATTTATCAAACTATTTGAAACCATGACAAAATTTGTTCCTCCATATTTTATTAAACTCAATTAAGTAATGGGATCTTTTGTCATCAGTCTGAACTTCATCTTCCAAAGAAAACCCACTGCACTTTACAGCTCATAAGATGCCAACCATTCATTTCTTTGTGGTGCTGAAGGTAATTTGATTTATGTCTTGCTCTAGTTAAGATGCCCAGGTCTTCAAGCATTTTTGACTCCGAGTTAGAGGCTAAGGTCAAGTTAACAATGGTAATCTGTCTCTCTGTTTGCAAACAATGAATCACCATTTAGATTTTAAGACTGTATGGTAAGCTTTGACTTGGCAGCTTGGTTCAAAGGTTGTCAGCAAAATGTATGAGAGTGGCCTGTGTCTGGAACTCTGATCATAGATGTCAAGGATTTTCTAACAAGGCCACCAATATAGTTGTGAATAATTGGTAAGAAGGGGGGTGTGGTTAAAGAGGCATTAGCCCCATGCCCAATGTAGACTGGATTGATTTGATCTAGACTTAATAATATTAAAAGCTCCTCTAGTCATTCCCAGGGCACAAATGAAAATGCTTTCAAATTATTAAGAAAGAATGTGACTTATTCAGGACAATATGTAAGGAGAGAGTGATAAAATAAAGTAGTTCATTTCAATCCCTTACTTTCGACCAAGCAAACTACTGCTGGGAGCTAAAGAGCTTCACAGAGAGTTGCAATATTTTATTCTAATTGAATTGGAGTTTGTTTTGGAGAGTTGGCAGTTGAAATAGCCGAAGTTGAGATGAACAATTCATAAAAGTTAGGGGCTAATTTTCTTCAAGCATCTCATTGTTCTTAGGAAACTCAAAGTGGTGACTGAAATAAAGAAAACTCTGAGATCTGGTCAACTTTGAGCTTTTTCCAAACAGCCTCAGTGCATGCCACTTAGTAAGTGTGGAATTTATATGTACAGATTCAGTTAATGAATCTTCAGGGAGTGTTTATGAGTGGACATCTGTCTTTAAAACATCAATGTTAAGAAAAGGGTGCTTATTTTCAGAAGGCGTGATCTGAAAGCAATGATTCTAGGATTTGAACTGAGAAGAATTTACTTATTATACTATGGTTGTTTGATTTGGCTGCATAATGCAAAGTAACATTAGCTTCTACTCTTTTATTTTTATACCTATTTATCTATAGTGATAAAGGGAGAATAATGAACAGGATGGCCAAACAAATGTGCTTTCAGGTCAAGATTTGAGCTGATCACTGGTATAGAACTTTCATTATTATATTGGAATACCATTTGCCAACTTCCAGTTGGTCTTCATGATGAAATAAGCATTTTTATTAAGAATTAATTTTATATGAGCTCCACAAATTTAAGCACTGGAATTATAATCAAAGAGCAAATTTTCCTCTGCTGGTAGCAAATCGGAAAAGGAAAATTATTACCTTTTTAAAATTTTTGTTTATTTGAAAGGAAGAGTTAGAGAGAGGCAGAGGCAGAAAGAGAGGTCTTCAATCCAGTAGTTCACTCCAAGAAGGCCACAACGGCCAGAGTTGGGCCAATCCGAAGCCAGGAGCCAAGAGCTTCTTCTGGGTTTCCCATGTGGGTGTAGGGGCCCAAACTGCTTTCCCAGGTCAAAGCAGAGAGCTGGATTGGAAGAAAAGCAGCTGGATCGTGAACCAGTACCCATATGGGATACCAGTACTACAGGCAGTGACTTTACCCATGATGCCACAGTGCCAGCCCTGAAAAATTATTACTTTTAATAATTATTCTTTCTTCCTTAATTCTATAAATTTTATGTTGTAGGTCCGTTTAAGGGATCATTAACATTCTTGATTAAGAATACAAATGCTCAAAGTATTTTGGATTGCCGAGTTTCTTACATACCATGTAAGCAATCAATCTATCTGGTCCTGCTCTTTTTGTCTAATTGTATATTGTTCATAATCTAGTCAACGAGTTCTAATAAGTGGGTATTAAGGAAAGCTTCCATTATCATGCCAAAGAATAATCCTTGCATTGAATGTAACTGAAGTGATCCACTAACTTAGGGTTTTGGATACAAACATCCTTTATTTTGTGCACAATTCTTATTCTATACATTCTACATCATTGAAGAAAACAGTTGTTGATGACAAAGAATCTCAAATTTAATCCTTAATTGTTTCATCAAGGAATAGAAAATTATAGGATCTAGACTGTCAGTTATTATGGTTTGAATATAACATATCCAACTTATGTATGCACTCATACTGAAGTAGAATGGACATCAGTCTCATCACTTCAGGTGCTTTACTGATCATTTCCATAATTAAAGTTATTTAAAATTTTAAAATAACTGAAAATATGTATATGACAAGTTATAATATGACTGTGAGGAAGGTGGTTACTTTTCTAGGAAAACAAAGGCAAGACTCAGTAGCTACTAATATTCAGTTCAGATCTCCTCTCACTGAATTACACTGATTCTGTGAAACATTCACCACAGATCCATCTGCAAATGCCTATAAACTAACACAATATGGTCAGGTCCTCCTGTTAGTATGGTAACATCTAGGAAGCAGTGTAATACCTTAGTTACAAATACTGACTTTAGTTGTATAAGTTTTGGGTAAATTACTTCATACTAACATTAGGTTACTCAGAAGATGTCAGCTCTTTAGTAATAAATCTATCCATAAGTCTCCTTGGCATTCATTTTTTGAATGTTGGTTCATTTTCACCTTACATCTGCAAACTCTTTACCCTTCTCACCTTATGCTGCTGTATTCTGACCATCTACTGAACCACAGGTATTTTAACTATGCTACTTGTATCATCTTTTAGTAGGTGCACAAAATACAAGAGAACATTTAAAAGCAGGCATGCATAAAATAATCCTTATATTCTCTCAGCAGCATTATATTGAAATGTTAAACTTATAAAAGCTTTTCATGTATTCATTTTATTTGAAGGATACTGGGGCGGAGGGAGACTGAGAATGCCCACAGCAACACAAAAGTCAGGACTGGGTCAGGTCAAAGACAGAATCCCGTAACTCAACCCAATCTTCCATGTAGGTAACAGGGACCCAACTACTTGAGTCAACACTTGCTGCCTCCCAAGGTATGCATTAGCAGGACACTGGAATCTGGAGCATAGCTAGGACTTCAACTCAGACATTCTGATACAGATGGGATGTGGTTGTTCCAAACAGCATTATTATCACTTTCCCCACCCCAAAATTCTAAAAATTTGATTCACTGTTTGACTTTTTTCTGGATTAAGAATGAGGGAAATGTTGGAAGATGGTAACCATCAAGTCACACAAAAGGGATAGCAGCTGTCCATGCCTCAATGGGATGCCATGCTACCAATTATGTATAAGATAACCCTTGCAGAAAGGAACATCATCACTTTGAATTAAACAGTGAAACATTCTGAAATTATCCTCAGGGACTGTATACTATGTGAGCAAATACTCAGAAATCACACTTAAAAGAAATGAACCAGATAGAACTGTCTTTCAAAAGCTATCCTTGGTGCATTCTCTTAGGAGTACTTTCTACTCTAACTCACAGGCTGATATTGGTCTGAGCCCCTTTTTTACAGCTCTTGCAATGCTTTTTCTCTGTCTTATGCCTTTTCAAGCCAGTGCCCCAACTACCAAGGTAGGCTGAAAATGCTTACCAAACACGAGAATGTTTTCCAGTTAAGATTTGGTTATTTGCTGTGACTTTCTTTTTTTTTTCAATTTCTTAATATTTTTAAGCTATCTGTAACTTAAACGTGAGACTCCTAGGTTATTTTGGAATGGAGAAGCTATATGGTATGAACAAATAACAACAAACAATATAATACATTTTGGGATTTGATAATGAACCATCTGTCCTCTCTCATACAGTCTGTCACCCAGTATTTTCCATTCCATCTCTAAACCATCTGTTGGTGCAGCTTCTGCCTCCTTCCCTTTCCATCCAGATCACTAGTTGAGGATCTTGGTGTCTCTTGTTCAAAGGAATGCAATAGTCTCCAATTGGGCTCCCATCCCCCAATCCAATATGTTCGTTGTTGTCAGTATTATTATGATGTTTCTATGACTACCTAACAGTGCATTATAAAAATGTCAGCATATTATAAACTCTCCAGTTTAAAGGGTCTAGACAATTCTTTAAGCTCAAATTTGTCCCTAAATCCTTCCCTTTTACCATGAAGCAGATATAGCCATCACTCTCAACTAAAGATTTTACTCATTCATGCTTTTCCTCTGGCTGATCGGTTCCTATTCATCTTCTAACTCCAGTCCTAGTGGTACTTCTTGAGGACACCATGATTCATTCTTGATAGTGTTAACATTCTTTCATTGAAGTTGCCTTTAGCTGTTTATGAACCTCTTTTTAGAAGCACTTGTTCAATTATTCTGTGTCAATTTCTCACATATATTCCTGAGTCAGTGTGTTGGGTACTTGACAGCAGACGCTAACCTTGTTCCATTTTATATCAACAGTGCGAAACATGGGACACTGATCTATAGAGATTAATGAATATTTGTTTAATAAGAAAATGAACATAATAAACAAACAATATAGGAAGCCAGCATTCTGTCTTTGTGTAGGATCAGCCTTTCATGTTCATGTGTATTGGAAAAAGGTTCCTTTCCTTTCTCCTTCCTTCCCTTTCTTCATTCCTCCTTTCCTTCTCTAAACATTGAGTACCTTGTGTATTCTAAGCTCTAAATGAGGTGTCAGGCATATTGAGGTTAAAAAATTGCTTTCCTCAGAAGTACTCTCAGTTTTAATGTGAAAGAAAATAGTAAAGTAATAATATAATTTGAGAACCAATGACATAATATGAGCTCCCTCCATGTGTTTAATTTACCTGTACAAATGGTCACTTCAATATTGTGTCCTAACATCATCACATGCAAAAGCTGTTTGTAGAGCCTTTTTGAGTGTTTCAATGATTCCCAGAGAATGGTTTCTGATGTTGAGAATAAATAGGATATTGACCAGATGGTTTAGACCCCTCGATTCTACTTCTAGCTCTGGTACTAATTAATTGTTGTCTGGATGAAATGATTCAACCTATTATATCGGTTAACTGTAAACCAAGTTCACCAGTCTAGATTCTAAATCAACAGTTCTCGACTAGGAGTTCATATTAGGAGATATACATATATAGATATACCTACCTATATATAGATAGAGATACATATATAGCTATAGATATATATCAACAAATAGTCATTGAATTACAATCTCCCAGAGTGATTCCAGGAGATTCTATCCTAAGCCTTATCTATTCTCAAGGATTTTATGATATGGGAAGTCTCCAGGCATCTGTGATTCTATGGCATAGTCTGTCAGCTCCACCCTGATTGAGCCATGAGACTCAGAATCCCATCCCAGTCTTTCTCCTTTACTAGGCTGTGAGAACAAGGAACATTGTTTTAAGAAACAATCAGATCAGCAGTTGACATCATAGTTCTTCCTGAAAGAGAGGAAAGAGATGCAGAATAGAGATAACACACACAAAAAATCACCAAGTGCTGGTGCCCTGCTGGTAATCAGAACTGGCACAAGAGCTCTCTGTGGCTTCCTCAAGCATGAGTGGAACCCAGCCATTCTGATGCCCTGACTTGTATATATTTATTCTCTGAATGAGGCACAAAGATCCTGGTGAGCTAATGCATCAGCCCATGAAAAATGAACAATTAAAACAATGAAGTTGTCAGTTCTTTTACCAGATTGCAAATAAATAACCTGCCTGTCAGACTGACTGCTCTGCTGGACCATTAGTTTAATACAAAGACATTCTGAGGAACTGGTAGATGACAGCTGATCTATCACCCTGGTGGTTCCAGGCCTTTGATAAAGACCTGAGCAAAATATGCTGTCATAAACCACAGAAGGTCAGTTGCAGTTTGTTCAAAGTATTAGACAAAATTTGAATACACTTCTCTGCCTATCATGAAAGACAGGCATTTTTTTTCTTTAACTACGGGTGGTTGATCTTTCTTTTGATGATCCAAAATACTTTCCATTCTGCTTATGCTTACTTCGCTTGTTAGGGAAATTGTGCTAGTATAGATGACTATGGAGTTTTGTTTTGTTTTGCTTTTATTTATATAAGGGGAACAAATTTCATGTATTTTATATATACAAATTTAGGACCAAAGTGATACTTCCTACCCTAACATCCCTGCCACTCATGCTCCCACCCTCCCTCCTCCTTCTTTCTTATTCTTTTAATTTTTACAATGACATGCTTTCAGTTTATTTTCTAATACATTAACCACTCACTAAGTAAAAAACTAAACAAATAGAAGAAAAAAACAACAACACTTTCTCAATAGTACAATGACTGAAAACAATAATCAAATCTCAAAATGTCAGTTTCGTTCATGTACATTGTACTCTATTACCACAGATCAGGGGAAACATATGGTATTTGTCTTTTTTGGACTTGCTTATTTAATTAAACATAATGCTTTCCAGTTGCATCCATTTTGTTGCAAAAGACAGGATTTCATTCATTTATATATATATATATATATATATATAAACAATTTGTTTAACCAGTCATCAGCCGATAGACATCTGGGATGATTCCATATCTTAGCTAATGTGAATTGAGCTGCAAGAAACATGGGGTTACCAGAGAACAGAAAAAACATATAGTATTTATCTTTTTGGTTGGGTTAATCTTATGGGTATAAAGTAAACTGAAAGCAGATCAGTGTAAAAATTGAAAGGGAATAGGAGAGGAAGGAAGAAAAAAGATGGGAGCAAGGGCTGAAGGGAGGGTAGGATTGGAAGTATCACTGCGTTCCTAAATCTGTGTACATGAAGTGCATGAAAATTGTATACCTTAAATAAAAGTAAAAAAAAATAAACATGAGGGTACAGATAACCCTTTCACATGCTGATTTCATTTCATTTGGATAATTTTCCAAGAGTGGGATGGGTGGGTCATATGGTAGATCTATTTTGAGATTCCTGATAAATATCCATACTGTCTTCAGTAATGGTTTTAGTAGTTGACATTCCGACCAACAGTATATTAGGATGCCTTTCCACCCACATCCTTGTTAGTATTTGTATTTTGCTTTGGGGATGATAGCCATTCTAACTGGAGTAAAGTAAAACCTCGTTGTGGAGTTTATTTGCATTTCCCTGATGGCCAGTTAGCCTTGAGCATTTTTCATGTGTCTGTTGGCCATGTGCATTTCATTGCTTGAAAAATGCCTATTCATAGCTGGCACTGTGGCTCACTTGGCTAATCCTCTGCCTGAAGTGCCAGCACCCCAGGTTCTAGTCCCTGTTGGGGTGCTGGATTCTGTCCCAATTGCGCCTCTTCCAGTCTAGCTCTCTACTGTGGCCCAGGAAGGCAGTGGAGAATGGCCCAAGTGCTTGGGCCCTGCACCTGCATGGGTGTCAGGAGGAAGCACCTGGCTTCTGGCTTCAATTGGCGCAGCGCGCTTCTTGCAGCACACCGGCTGTGGTGGCCATTTGGGGAGTGAACCAATGGAAAAAGGAAGCCCTTTTTGTATCTCTCTCTCTCTCTCACTGCCTGTCCAAAAAAAAAAAAAAAGAAAGAAAAAGAAAAGAAAAGAAAAGAAAAGAAAATGAAAAAGAAAAGAAAAAGAAAAATGTCTACTCATGTCCTTAGCCTAATTCTTAACCAGATTGTTTATTTTGTTGTTGCTTAGTTATTGAAGCTCTTAATAGATTCGGATATTAATGCTTTATCACTGGCACAGTTTGCAGATATTTTCTCCTATTCTGTTTGTTGCCTTGTTACTTTGTTGAGTGTTACCTTTGCGGTGCAGAAGCTTCTTAGCATGACATAAGCCCATTTTTCTATTTTTGCTTTTATTGCCTGTACTTCTGGGGTCTTTTCCAAGAAGTCTTTGCCTATGCCAATATGTTGCAGAGTTTCCCCAATGTTTTCCTCTAGTAATGTATGGGATTAGGTTATAGATTTAGCTACTTGACCCATTCTGAGTTGATTTTTGTGTAAGGTATAAGGTATGGTCTTTTTTCATACTTCTACATGTGAAAATCCAATTTTCCCAGCCCCATTTGTTGAAGAGACTGTACTTTCTCCAGGGGTTGATTATAGTTCCTTTGTCAAAGATTAGTTGGCTGAAGATACATGGATTTATTTCTATGGTTTATACTGCTCCACTAATCTACTTGTCTATATTTGTGCCAGTACCAGGCTGTTTTGATTATAACTTCCCCATAGTATGTTTTGAAATTAGGAATTGTGATTCCTCCAGCTTTGTTTTTGTTTTATAAGATTGCTTTATCTATTTGGGGTCTCTTGTGTTTCCACATAAATTTTAGCATAGTTTTTTTTTCTATCTCTGAGAAGAATGTTGTTGGTATTTTGATTGGGATCACACTGAATCTATAAATTGCTTTTGGTAATATCAACATTTTTATAATATAAAGTATTTCAAGGGATAAGAATGAAAAACTGTATTTTTGGTGTCTTATTTCTTTAATCTTTTGTAATTTTCACTATATAGATCTTTCATCTCATTGCTTAAATTTATTCCAAGGTATTTAAATTTTTTGTAGCTATTGTGAATGGTATTGATCCTACAAGTTCTTTCTCATCCATGGAATTCTCTATGTATACAAAGTCTATAAATTTTTATGTGTTGATTTTATATCCTACAACTTTACCAAATTCTCTTATGAGTTCTAAGAGTTTCTTAATGGAATCTTTTGGTTTCCCTATAGGTAGGATAATGTCATCTGAAAACAAGGATAAGCTGACTCCCTGTTTTGCAATTTGTATCCCTTTGGTTTCTTTTTTTTCTTATCTAATTACCCTGGGTAAAACTTCAAGAACTTTGTTGAATAACGGTGATAAAAAATGACATCCTTGTCTGGTTCCAGATCATAGTGGAAATTCTTTCAGCTTTTCCTGATTCAATATGATGCTGGCTGCTGGTTTGTCATACATTGCCTTGACTGTGTTAAAAAATGTCCATTCTATACCCACTTTTCTTATGGTTTTTATCTTGAAAGATGTTGTATTTTATCAAATCCATTCTCTACATCTATTGAGATAATCATTTGGTTTTATTCTTCAATGTGTTTATATAATGTATCACATTTATTGATTTATGTATGTTGAACCATCCTGGCATACCAAGGGTAAATCCCACTTAGATGGGTGAATGGTCTTTCTGATGTATTATTGGATTTGACTATCTAGCATTTTTTTGAGGATTTTTGCATCTATGTTCATGAGGGATATTGGTCTATAGTTCTCTTTGCTTGTTGTATCTTTTTCTGATTTTGTAATTAAGGTGATACTCACCTCGTAAAAGGAGTTTGGGAGGATTATCTTTGTTCAGTTGTTTTTAATAATTTGAGAAGAGTTGAAATTAGTTCTTCTTTAAAAGTGTAGTAGAATTAAGCAGTGGAGCCATCTGGTCTTGGGCTTTTCCTTGTTGAGACGGTTTTTATTGTTAATTTGATCTCTGTCTTGGTTATTGTTCAATTTAAGTTTTCTATGTCTTTATTACTCAATTTTGGTAGATTTTATGTGTCCAGATATCAATCAATTTCTTCTAGATTTTCCAATTTGTTGGCATATAGCTTTTTGTAGTAATTCCTGATGATATTTTTTATTTGTGGTATCTGTTGTGACATCTCTTTTTTGTTCCTGATTTTATTAATTTGGATATTCTCCCTTTTGTGGCTAGTTGAGACAATAATGTATCTTTTTTTATTTTTTCAAAAACCAGCTATTTATTTCACTTATTATTTTTGTATCATTTTTTTCTTAATTTTATTTCTTACCTAGTTTTAATTAATTATTTCCTCATGGAATTCTGTTCGTTTTTTTTTAGGTCTGTAAGATTCATTGTTAGTTTATTTATTTTGCCTTTCTAATTTATTTTTTTTTAATTTTTTTTTGACAGGCAGAGTGGACAGTGAGAGAGAGAGACAGAGAGAAAGGTCTTCCTTTGCCGTTGGTTCACCCTCCAATGGCCGCCGCGGCTGGCACGCTGCAGCCGGTGCACCGCGCTCATCTGATGGCAGGAGCCAGGTGCCAGGTGCTTTTCCTGGTCTCCCGTGGGGTGCAGGGCCCAAGCACTTGGGCCATCCTCCACTGCACTCCCGGGCCACAGCAGAGGGCTGGCCTGGAAGAGAGGCAACCGGGACAGAATCCGGCTCCCCAACCGGGACTAGAACCCGGTGTGCCGGTGCCGCAAGGCGGAGGATTAGCCTGTTGAGCCACGGCGCCAGCCGCCTTTCTAATTTATTGATGTAGGCACTATTGCTATAAACCTCCCTCTTAACACTGCTTTTAAAATATCTGGTAGATTTTGATATGTTGTGTAGTCATATTCATTCATTTCCAGAATTTTTTTTATTTCTCTTTTGATTTCTTCTATGAACCACTGTTCATTTAGGAGAATTTTTTTTTTTTAGTCTCCATGTGTTTGTATATTTTTTAGTTTCTAAATTTGTTAATTTCCAGTTTAATTCCTTTGTTGTCATAAAATACACATGGTATAATTTCATTATTTTATTTGTTGGGACTTGATTTTTGGCTTAGCATATGGTCTATCCTAGAGGAAGTTCAATGTATTGATGAAAAAAAATGTGTCTTCTCTATCTGTGGGATATGCTTTGATATATCAATTAGGTCCTTTTGGTCCATGGTATAGATGAGTTCTGTTGTATCTTTGTTGATATTTTGTCTAATTGATCTGTCCTTTGATGAAAGTGGGGTGTTGAAGTCCCCTATTACTATTTTATTGGAGTCTATGTCTCACTTTAGATCCATTAACATTGCTTTTAAATAGCCAGGTGCCCAGTCATTGGATACATATATATATTTACTATAGTCACTTCTTCCTGTTGAGTTGATCCCTTAATCATTACATAATGCCCTTCTTGGTCTCTTTTAACAGTTTTTGTGTTAAGGTTATTTTGTGTGATTTAGGATGACTACTCCTGCTTGGTTTTCTTTCTGTTAACATGGAATATATTTATCCATCCTTTCACCTTCAGTCCATGTATCTTTGCTGGTCAGGTATGTTTCTTGCGGGCAGCAAATAGATTTTGTTTTCTAATCCATTCAGCTAATCTGTATCTTTTAATTGGAGAATTTAGGCCATTTACATTCAAAGTTATTATTGATAAGTTACAACTTGGCCCTGCCATTTTTCCATAAGTATCCCTATTGTTTGCTTTGGATTTCCTTTGTATGTTTACTGGGAGATTTTCTTCCTTCACATTCTTTCATACTGATGATTATCTTCCTGTTTTTCTGTCTGTAGCATATCCCTAGGCATATTTTGTGAGGTAGTAACAAACAGTGACAAATTCTTTCAGTTACTGTTTGAAGTGGAAAGTCTTTATGTCACCTTCATTCATAAATGAGGGCTTTGCAGGGTAATTTATTCTGAATTGACAGTTTGTTTTTTTTTAATTAAGACTTAGACTATGTCTCTCTATTCTCCCATAACCTGTAGGATTTCTGTTAATAAATCACTATCAGACTAATTGGAGATCCTCTGAAGGTAATCTGGCATTTCTCTAGTGAACATTTTAGAATCTTTTCTTAATGTTTTACTGTTGAAGATTTGAATGTAATGTGTCATGGTGAAAGAGAAGGAGGTACCTTTCTCCGAAGAGAGGAGAGAACCTCCACTTTGACTATGACCCTGTCAGAACAAGATCCAAGTCAGCGAACACTAAAGGCTTCCATAGCCTCAGCAACTCATGACTATAGCCTAGGGAGATTACTGACGCCATAAACAAGAGTGGCAAATTGTTAAATCAACAACAGTAGTCACTGTGTACTTATGGCCCATGTATGATCTGTCCTTAATGTGTTGTCCAAGGTGAAGTAATGCAATAACTAGGACTGAAACAGTATTTTTGCATCTTGTGTCTCTACGCGGGTGCAAACTAACAAAATCTTTGCTTAATATATACTGAATTGATCTTCCGTATAGATAGACAATTGGAAATGATTAAAAAAAATGGAAGTTACATAAAAATCAATCAATTAAAAAAATAATATCATGAAGGATCTCTGTCCCTAATGTGCTGTACAACGTGATTTAAAGCTACAACTAGTACTCAAAGAGTATATTTCAATCTATGATGCTATGTGAGGGCAAATGGTTTAAAATTTTTCTTAACACATACTAAACTGAACTCCTGTATACAAAGAGAATTGAAAATTAATCTGAATGTGAATGAAAGGGGAGAGGGAGTGGGTAAGGGGGAAGGGTAGCAGGGGGAGGGGAGGTATGGGTGGGGAAGCCATTGCAATCCACAAGTTGTACCTTGGAAATTTATATTCTAAATAAAAAAAAAATGTGTGTCATGGTGAAGATCTTTTCTGGTCACGTCTATTAGGAGTTCTGTGTGCCTCCTGTACTTGGATGTCCCTTTCTTACTCCAAATTAGGGAAGTTTTCTGTAGTTATTTCACTGAATAGGCCTCCTAATCCATTTTCTCTTTTCACCCCTTTGGGGTCTCCTAAGACTCATATGTTAGGTCATTTGATAGTATTCCCAAAATCTGAAACACTATTTTCAGTTTTTCTCAATTTTCTTCTTCTGTTTTTGTCTGAGATATTTCCAAATATTTGTCTTCTATCTTGGGTATTCTTTCTCCTGCCTCACAAAATCTGTTGTTAAGGATTTCCACTATATATTTCACTTGACATATTGAATGCATCATTTCTAATATTTCAATTTGATTTATCTTCTGTATCTCTGTCTCACAGGAAAATTTTTCATCCATGTTGTATATGGATTTCTTTAAGTCTTGAATTTGCTTCTCATTGCTTTTGAGTAACCTTACAATCACTTTGAATTCCTTTTCAGGCATTTCATCAATCTATTCATTTTTACATTCTAATATTGAAGTGTTGTTGTGTTCCTTTAGGGGAGTCATATTGTCTTCCTTCTTCATGTTCCTCATGTTTTTATGTTTATTTATGGGCAATGCAGAACCATTTATTGGTTTTCTCTTGTGGCTTTTATCTTTGAAATAGGCATCTATGGCTTAGTGAAATGTCTGCTCCTTCAGTACATATTTATAGGTGTGTTCTGGATGGGGCCAGGGAGCTCCAGTCAATGAATGGTCAGGGTGGTACAAGAGTCCAGAGTTACACTCACATTGGATGAGGTAGATCTCCTCTATTGTCAGCAGAAGGGAGGGTATGATAACATCAAGTGGTTCATCACTTGCCATACCTCCTCTGCCAAGGTGATCAGTACCCATGGCAAGCTCACAGGAGCTACACACCCCACCAACACATTTGCAAGAACCATACAAAAAAATCTGTGTGGTCCTCAGTGTCAGCACTGAACCCTCACTGCTGCAAGCCTATCAGTTGCTCAGACCCCAGTCAGCTCCCCAGGCTAAATAAAAGTCACTGGGTGACTGTGCCCTTTCAGCTAAAACTACAGGCGATGGGGCATACAACGGTTTCTTCCTACCTTGTTATGGTATGATGATGGCTCTCAGCCAGCATCTGGTTGCACTACCCAACTGGCTACAGCAGTATCTGTCTTCTCTCCTTTTGACCCATAGAGTATTCATTGATTTTTCAGTTTTGGCCAAAAATTTCCATCAGGCAGGTCCTTCCTTTGTCCTTTTTATATCCCAAAACAGCTAAAGTTAGTGTGGCTACACACTATTCAGCAATCTTGGGTCTGGATATGAAGTTTTAATTGCCACATTGGTAAGACTGGGATCTTGGGACTTCACAATTTATCATCTTGCAGTTAGGACAAAGACTTCCAAAGGAACTTATTGCCTGCCATGCCAAATAATAAGCAAAAAGTCATCCACTGCATTTTCTTTCTTTTTCTTTTAAATATTTTGTTTATTTAAAAGACAGGGTTACAGAGAGATGTAGAGACAGAGACTTGGTCTTCCATTTGCTGGTCCACTACCCACATGGCCGCAATGGCCAGAGTTGAGCTGATTTGAATCCAAGAGCCAGGAGCTTTTTTGGGTCTCCCACGAGGGTGCAGGGGCACAAGGACTCCTCTGCTTTTTCCCAGGTACATTAGCAGAGAGCTGGATCAGAAGTGGAGCAGCCAGGATTTGATCTGGTACCCCTTGGGGATGTCAATGCTGCAGACTAGGGCTTTAACCCACTGTGCAACAGCATCTGCCCCCTGCACTGCCTTTTCCATGTATACAATTCCTATTTGCCATCTCATAAAATGTTTCTTAGCTAGAAGCACTGCTCATGCACAATAAAGCAGTAGATAACAATTAAATGAGGACAAATACTTTAAATTATCTAGTTAATATCTCATTTATCTTTCAGTTTTGTGGAAAAAGAAAAGAAATAGCTTTCAGAAGTCACCTTGAAAAAGATAATTCTTATTTCTCAGACAAAAAAGGTACTATTAGAAAAAATTTCCCTACAGAATAAGTTTGTGAGGTGTAGTATTTATGTGGTTGTTAGGATTAACTAGTTTGTCTCTATAGTTGGCTTTGTTGTAACCAGAATCTTAGCAAAACTGATACCTGTATTTCTAATGAAAGTCAGTCAATTGCCTGGGATGTCAACAAACTGCAGAGAGCAAATTTTCTCCATGGGAATCACTAGGATATTTGTATGTATACAGATTGGATCTTCATGATGAATCAAAAATAGTCACTATTTATTCCTTGTTATTTTTGAGTACATTCTATAGTTAATTAACAGAGTCAAATGAATCTTTGATATAAGCTTAGATTGACACAGAAAACACCAATAGAGATTTTGTGGTCTTTCTTTAGCCAGAATGATTTTAACTAGGAAGAGGCATCAGCTACATTACCTCCAACGAATTTAATCAGTTCTTTCAGTGAAATGGATGGCTAGTTCACAAGCAGAATATGCAAGAAAGTCTTCATGTAAAGCATTTTAAGCTGATATTGCTACCTAGTAACTTAAACCACAACTTTGTCTGTTTTCTGCCTTTGTGTTCTTTTCAAGGTTATATAATATTAACATACCTCTCACTTCCTAAGAAGAAATCCTGAGAGAGCAAGAAAACTCAGAACTGAGAACAGCTTAGATTTTTACCTCTGGCTTTGTCATTTACTGGTCATGTCATTTGACTAAGTAGTTTAACATCTGCTTATATATTCTAAGCATAATAACATCTGCTTTAAGGAGACATTTTATAAATAAACAAATAAAACAAACAAAAAAAGCCCTGCTCAATAGATAATAGAGAATTCAAGAGAATTTTATTTTTAAAAACACAGCAAGCATGTTATACAGAGCACTAAGAAAACCAAGCAATTGACAGTCTAGAACTTCCACTGTGATCTACAATTAGTCCATTTCTCAAAGTTTTAACTCTTGGGAAGTTTTTCTTTTTATTGCATACCTATTCTTCCTGTGTCTCCCTATAATTGTTTATGGGATTCCCAAACTGCCTCCTGATCCTTTCTAAAAATTTCAAGCCATTTTCAATGTAACACTATATTAAAATTTCTGTTTTGGATCTATTAATTGACTAAAATTGTTTTTAAAATATTTGGCCGTAGTTTTTACACACTTTATATAATTTTACTTTAAATTTTTAATATTTTATTTATTTATTTGAAAGGTAGAGTTACAGACAGTGAGCGGGAGAGACAGAGAGAAAGGTCTTCCATCCGTTGGTTCACTCCCCAATTGGCCACAACAGCTGGAGCTGAGCCCATCCAAAGCCAGGAGCCAGGTGCTATTTGCAGGTCTCCCATGTGGGTGCAAGGTACCAAGCACTTGAGCCATCTTCTAGTGACCAGGACTAGAATGGGTACTCATATGGGATGCCAGCACTGCAGGCAGATGATTAACCTACTATGCCATGGTGTCAGCCCCTATATCATAGAGTTTTAGAATTTAGTATTTGTATGTATTTATTTCTTTCAAGAGTTATATATCAGCTATTTTAAGTACTGTTTAGAATATGACTCTTTGTGATAATATGGTCTCTAAGGAGTAATTGAGAAGCTACTTGGAACATTCGCGAATGGCTACCACAGAAATTATAGTAGGTTAAATATAGGCCCTGAGTGATGTCCATGTCCTAATTCCTGTGACTGTATTGCCTTTCATAACAAAAAGGACTTTACAGAATGTGATTAAGTTAAACGTCCTGCCATGAGAACATGTTTCCGGATTATCTGGATGGCACAATATAGTAACAGAGTTTTTTATATATATATAATAAATGTCTTAATAAGGAGATTAGAGAAAAGAGAAGCTAACTCATGATTTTATGAAAGTAAAAATGTCCCACAAGTCAAGGAATGTAAGTGGCTTCTAAAAACCAGGAAAGTCGGGGAAACAAATTTTCTCTCCCAAGCCTCAGAAAGAAACATGGTTCTGCCAACTCTCAGTTGTAAATTTCTGTCCTTCAGAACTGTGAGATAGTCAATGTGTGTTGCTTTAAGCTACTAGTTCACAAATACAAATGTGTGGTAATTTGTTATAGCAGCCATAGGGAACTAATAAAGGAATGTATATAATAATATATGCTTGACATTGTCTAACATATATATACTATTATCAATAGTTTTCCCTGTGGAAATATTTTCTCTTCCCTGCCCTTTATTTGTCTTTCCCCTCCCCTTATAACTATGAATCTCCCTAGTGTTTCAGTTGTCAGTTAAATAGTAATCTGTTTACAATAATAGAGTCATCATCTAGAACTAAACACCACCACCCCACACCTGCCAATCTAACTTGGGACCCTGATTTTATTTATTTATTTTTTTTGACAGGCAGAGTGGACAGTGAGAGAGAGAGAGACAGAGAGAAAGGTCTTCCTATTCTGTTGGTTCACCCCGCAATGGCCCCTGCAGCTGGTGCACTGCAGCCGGGGAACCTGCTGATCTGATGGCAGGAGCCAGGTGCTTCTCCTGGTCTCCCATGCGGGTGCAGGGCCCAAGGTCTTGGGCCATCCTCCACTGCACTCCCGGGCCACAGTAGAGAGCTGCCTGGAAGAGGGGCAACCGGGACAGAATCCGGTGCCCCAACCAGGACTAGAACCCAGTGTGCCTGTGCCGCAGGCGGAGGATTAGCCTAGTGAGCCGGCCAGGATCCCTGATTTTCTTCTCCTCACATCACCCTGTGGCATTACATGAAAACTCTGGTTAAGCTACCCCATCCCACTTTAGAGTACCTGAGTTTGATAGCTAGTTTCAGTTCCTGATTCCATCTTCCTGCTTATGTGGACTCTGGAAGGCAGTGGTGATTTCCCAAATGATTAGGTTCTTGCCACACACATAGGAGATCTGGATTGGGTTGCTACTAACTTTGGCCCATTCCTGTCCCAGTCAGCCGTTGAAGTCATTTGGAGAGTAGTTCAGAGGATAGAATCTCTCTCTCTCTTTCTCTCTCTCTGCCCCTTACTACATAATAAATGAATAGAAATATAAATTAGATATTTGTTTGAATAATTATTTGATTGTGTTTATCTCCCCACTATTGCAAACTTTATAGGGGCAAGAATCATGGTTGGTTTTGCTCACTGTTTTGGACATGGTGCAAACAAGAATTCAGGTATCTTTGGCTGAATGAGAAGATTCTAGAATTCTGTATATCTTGTTAGATGGAGTAGAATCATGCACCACAATGGAATCCATCTGAAAGTATCATGCAATAACCTAACAAGATTGCCTTTGTTCCTTACCACTTTCTGTTACAAAGAACATGAGACTATCATGCTTTACATTAACTTAATTCCCTCTGAAATCTTAATTGAAGTCACTATTATATAGTTGGGTGACAATTGATGGATATTTTTCATGATATCCTTAAGCTAAGAAATGCTATAATATTTCCCCAAATTCTTCATGGGTAACTTGCAGAATGCTTTGTCTTGATTTTATTTCTTACTTCCATTTTCATTTTATTGCCTTGCAATAAAAGTCATAAATTCCTTCATTAAGGTTTACATATCCACTTGAAAACTGACTGTAGAACAGTAAGAGGTCAACTTGCCATGGGTGAATTATTTATATCTTCCACAAGTTTTACTCCTCTTGATTCTTGTTTTCTTTTATTTGACAGAGTTACAGACAGTGAGAGAGAGGGATAGAGAGAAAGGTCTACTTTCCGTTGGTTCACTCCCCAAATGGCCACTATGGTCGGTGCTGCACTGATCCAAAGCTAGGAGCCAGGTGCTTCTTCCTGGTCTCCCATGCGGGTGCAGGAGCTCAATCACCTGGGCCATCCTCCACTGCACTCCCAGGCAACAACAGAGAGCTGGACTGGAAGAGGAGCAACTGGGACAGAATCAGGTGCCCATATGGGACGCTGCCGCCACAGGAGGAGGATTAACCAAGTGAGCCATGGCGCTGGCCCCACCCCTCTTGATTTTTTTTTTTTTTGCCAGGCAGAGTTAGACAGTGAGAGAGAGAGAGACAGAGAGAATGGTCTTCCTTCCATTGGTTCACTTCCCAAATGGCCTCCACGGCCGGCACTATGCTGATCCAAAGCCAGGAGCTGGGTCCTTCTTCCCAGTCTCCCATGTGGGTGCAGGGACCCAAGCACCTGGGACATCCTCCACTGCCCTTCTGGACCACAGCAGAGAGCTGGACTGCAAGAGGAGCAACCGGGACCAGTATCCAGCGCCCCAACTGGGACTAGAACCCCGGGTACCAGTGCCACAGGCGGAGGATTAGCCAAGTGAGTGACAGCACCGGCCCTCTTGATTCTAATTATCAAAGATAAGGATGTCCTTCATCTCCTGGGATGGAGAAGTGATTAATGTTCAAGAATGATGTTATAAAGCCCAAGATATTAAAAAAAATAATGCAAACATGGATAAATTTTTATACGTGTTTCAGAAACTGCATTATCAGATAATGTCATTGTTTTTACAAAATAATTTTCCCTGAGAAGCAAATGCATGCGATGATAGACTTTAAATATTGTCTGGTTGTTCTCAATAATTATGCTGAATTTTTGTATGATATCTGCCCATATATGGTACTGTAGTTAAGCTATTGATTTTTATGTTAAATATAAGGATTTCCGGGGCCGGTGCCATGGCTCACTTGGTTAATCCTCTGCCTGTGGCACTGGAATCCCACATGGGCTCCAGGTACTAGTCCTGGTTGTTCCTCTTCCAGTCCTGCTCTCTGCTGTGGCCCAGGAGGGCAGTGGAGGATGGCCCAAGTGCTTGGGCCCCTGCACCCACAGGGGAGACCAGGAAGAAACACCTGGCTCTAGTCTTCGGATCGGCGCAGCGCTGGCTGTAGCAGCCATTTGAGGAGTGAACCAACAGAAGGAAGACCTTTCTCTCTGACTCTCTTTCTCTCACTGTCTATGACTCTACCTGTCAAATAATATATATATATATATATCCATATATATATATATATATATATATGGATTTCCATGGAAAGAAAATAAACTTTGTGGAGGCACCATGAAATTCCTAAATGTTACTTTATCTACCGTGTTACTCCACATACAAACTGTGAGATAGATTCTTTAATTTCAGTATCTAGAAAAGGAAATGGCAGGTTTTAGAACTTGCATAACTTATGTAAAGTCAGAGGAGAGGCCAATGGCAGTGTTGGCCCCACCTGACCAAAAATTTCACATGACGTCCTCTGGAGTACACCACCATTTTTGAATAATTGCAGACCCATGCACTTTTCATGGGTCACTCAAAGCACACCAGTCCAAATGTCCCTTCCCTCAGAGCCTGTGGATTTATCACCTGAAGATAGGGAATGGGTAAATATATTGGGATAGTGGAATATATCCCTCAAACCCTATTGCTTTTCAGCACAGCCCCTTTGACTTCTCGGTGCAATTCAGCTCTCTAGGCTCAGTGTTTTGTGGACAAATTTTCTGTAGAAAGATCAAAGTTTATACTCAAATAATTCCTGTGGCAAAAATCGATCTCACAATGACTGTGAAGAATTTGTAGTGACTTCAACGCTTGATTCATAAAGCTGTCGGAAGCCACTGATGAAACATATTACTAACTTTGGAATACTTATCAGCCTTTCATGTTAGAAACCTCCCATGTAGTTCCTTTCATCCTGATGTCACAGAGGAATGTAGATGATGCCCTCATGTGTTCACTGACAGGTGAAGGAAGCAGGAAACACAAACATCTATTCCCAGCCACCTCTGAAATGCCATGATCAGTTCCTTGGTTTGATCCACTTATTAACCAAGTTAATAAGCCTTTCAAATAGCAAAGCAGGTAGGCTTTTTTATATACCTGGCAAGTTCAGGATGAATGCTTTACTTATATGTATTTGGACAATCAGTGAGTCTTAGCTAAAAGAGTGTCTAGACTAACAATAGTCTACATAATCACCAGCTCAGAGACTGAGTCAGATTCTAACCAAAGTTCTCATATTTGCTCATGTCCCAGTCAAGAACGGGAAGAAACATACTCTTAGAAAATTTCTTATTAAATATTCCATGTTTCATCAGTCTTTGTTTCCAGTTCTAAGCAAGCAAGCAATGACCCATAAAGTTAGAATTTCTACCATCACTGTCACCTTTACCTAAAACTGGAAGATGAAATATTCTCTGGGATAGTGAATGATAAGAAAACAAAGGACATCCCTGGCACAACAGACAAAAACACGGATGCAGTAAACAAAACAATCAATACTTCTCCAATATGTGGTCTTTCAAAGCCGGTTAACTCTTTCAAGTTTTGGCATCAAGGTTGACCCCTGATGCCAAAACCTCTAGGTAATAAATACAAAGATTGATCCGGTAATTATTATTCAATTTTAGGTTTCTGGGACCTAATGGCCAACTTCTGTGCTTTTTCCATTGAATTTGTGTGAATTGTCACTGAGACATAACAATGAAACTCAAAATGTCTACGTGACTCCATTTTATAAGTTTAAAAATAACCAGGAAGTCTTTTTATTTTTAAGATAAATAACATGGAGTGATGTTATTTGGAAGTTGGAGGTAAAGATTTCACTGCTCAGTCTAGAGAAAGAAAACAGCAGAACTCAGTAGAGTAGCTGACAAGTGACACAAATACAGAACATGCTAATGCACCGAGAGAAACAACCTTGAGAGTTTAAACCGGCTGTACCAAGGAAAAATATCTTTATCCAGATATGTGGTCCCTCATGAATTATACTATTATTTTAGTTGATTTTACCTGACATCACCCTATGATTTTTTTTTCAGTGACAAGAAAATTGCAGCCAGTCCTTGACAGTCGGTCACAAATTGACTGAACAAAACAAAATCAAACAGTGAAGTAATCCCCGAGTAAATTTAATGAAACCTAAATCCCAAAGGGCAGCACACTTCTGTAGGCAATGGTCTTATTTAATAAATTTTTCTCTGCTTTCACTTTTGCAGCTATATTTACACGGACAAATTTAATTCATCAGGTTTACATTTCCTCTTTCCCTTAGTTTGTCCACGAGGCACATACGGGAAAGACTGTGACCAGGGATGTCAGTGCTTAGCTGAGAATGAAGGCTGTCACCCAGTCACAGGGAGATGTACCTGCCTACCTTGCTACTATGGAAACTACTGCCATTTCTCTGAGTGTGCTGTCTGCTCAGTCATAATTTATTGAGGAGGCACAGACAGAGTGGACCATCACCTGGAATACTGAAGGGAAAATTAACTCAACCTTGCAATTCGTAGCAAATTCAGTGGAAATTGTCATTTGAGTAGTTGAAAACATATACTTTATTGTTGTATTTTGCCAGTTCTATCCAAAATATCCCCAAGTTTTTCACAAATATCTTAAAGGAAAAGAAAGACAAAGAAAACAAAAGCAAGAAAATGTAAATGTGTTATTATAAATCGGTGAGCAGCAAATGACAATGTATTTAAGGTGATTCATAAAGTAAGTTAGTTCCAGGCGCTGCTTAGGAACAATCAAATTAAACAAATTGTTGTTCTGGAATGAAAATGATGACTAGCTTAAATGACAACATGCCAGTTGGCTCATTTTTGAGTAATAAAAGAGAATAGTCCCTAGACCAAACACCTTATATTGATTTGTTAGGACATTTTAACATAGAAAATGGTTATAAGAGAAGGTACCAAAAAAAAAGTCCCAAAGAGCATGTTAAAATGTTCAGGCAGCTACTTAATTTTTAAGCTTGTAATTATTTATAATGTACTTTTTATAGGTTTAAGAATAAAATGATTTGGCGTCATTTTCATTGTGGTCCTCCAGCTTGGCGATGGATACTCTTTCCTCCCCAGGCCTTTCTATGTTAGATTCTTTCTACTTTATAATTCAAAAAGGATTTGGGTGATTTGAAGATTTTTTTCCCTCTGAACACCACTTCAGAAACATGGACTCATGGTCAGCCTATTGATTTTCATTTTCTATAAGCTGTAGAATATATATTTTGAGTATCACCTCTAGAATTTTTCCTCATTTTAAACATTACCAGCTAAAAACACAAGCATGTATGAATATGGTTTCAAAGAATATTTTGTTTGGGACCATAACCATTGAAGTTATTCAAACTTAAAATGAAGAACTGAAATATAAAATTAATCATTTTCCATTAGTCTTTGGTTATAGTAATATCATGCACCCTTGTACTAGAAGAAAGGAAGTTATTTCTTACATTTGACTCAATCACTTATCTCAGAAAGAATTCCTTCTTGATATCAAGGAGAGTTTATCTAAACAAAATAGTATCAAGTTACACATAACTAAGTTGTACTTTCATTTCAGAAGACAAGCTACCTTGGGTGAAGGAGGGTAGCGTCACCTTGTAAAAGCGAGTCTGGCTGAGTCAAGGAGCCATTCCCTGACTAGTCAAATTGGCTTTGTTCCAGGCAACACGCGGTTGGATGTGGCTGCAAGGGTTCCTTGGCAACATCCACTGTAATTACAGGACTATGAAAAAAGGTTCAAGAAAATATCCATAAAAGGTGTAGCTGGCTGAAAAGCAAAAGTTTCAACAGCCAAGAACAACTGGGCTTTCATGTTCTCAAGTTCAGAGTGGAGAATCAAAATTTTCTCTCGGCAGAGGTCAGAGAAAGCAGACAAACTTGGAGTAAGAATCTCACCACTTGTCCATAATTCAAAGGATAGACAGGTCAGTCCCGGAGTGTGGATAGCATGTAGGAAAAAAAATACTGCCCAGTAGATATAAACACATTGTGCTATGTATTTTATGACCAATGAGAGATTTTAAAGTGACCACAGACCCTGGAAATCTTTTATTTCTCCAACCTGCAATATGTATTATTTATAGTCACTCTCTCTAAGAGAATGTAAGGCCTTGGAATCCTCTCTAACCATAGTCAGCTCTATTGACGGTATTCCTGAGAAGCACCCCCCAACACACACACACACACTTGGTAGAGAATGCTTTGAGGACCATGGGCCATGGAAAAGCCTCCCAGTGACAGGAGGAAGATGCCAAGACATTCATAAAATCTTGGCCTTAATGCTATAGCTCAGAGCAATAAAAAAAAATTCAGACAGACCAAATCCTGGTATTTTTTTTTTTGTAAGAGTAAAACAAAACTGTAACAATGGCTAGTAGGAGAGTGAGTAACCTGGGCAAATACTAGGAAAACAGAACTTGGGAAAAACAGACTCATGCTTTTCATTTGTCTCAGGATACAGTCACAGCCTTGTTTGTTCTAAGTTTCTAATGAAACTACCAAATACCATTAATGTTATCATAGCATACAGTAGAGAGCTGGCTATGTGACATTTAATATTTAAACAAATCAGAACCATAAGTTCCTGTCCAAGTTTCTTCTTGGAGTGGAGGTGCAAGAAGAGGGGATTATGTAAGGATTGGAAAAAATAGTCACCTCATAATGGAAGGATCCATTGAAACACTCCTTTCCCGGGAGATGACATTTCCAAAAAGAAGAAATTGTAAGGGAACAGGCAAAGGCCATGAAATGACCAAAATGGAGCTTTAGGAAATGAGGGAGGGGAAACTGAATTTTTCTTACACCAGTCAAATGAAATTATTATGCCCTGGGTGTGTTTCCTTGTTAAATTTAGTGAACATTTGAGCAAGGGCTTTGTGGTTGACTCTAGAAGACAAATGTTCTCATAGTACAGAATTAAATGGGAAATTGGAATTATCAATAAAATAATTCGCTCTTGGAATAAAAAAGTTATGGACATTTCTGTAAACACATACTGTACTCTTGATGCAAATTTGATGAGTTGAATTAAGAGGCTAGAACATATATTGGCATACTCATTCATAGGCTAATTTCATCAAATTCAGGGTACAAGTTCAAAAGGATAATGAAGTTAAAGGCTAAAAATGAGGGAACTTTTTTCCTATATGTGAAGAAAAAACAGAGAAGGGTGTTTCTTTTACGAAATCATAACTAAAGTAGTTCGCAAAATGGGTATATGTCACAGAGGAAGTATGTGTCCCAAGTAACTTTAACTCACATGACACTTATCTCAAAATCTAGACCTTCATGGGATATATCAGTTATTTAAATACATCAAATAATTATACATAAACTCTCTTTTCCTTCCTGAGTTGATGATGCTTTGATATTCATAATTATATCAACAGTTTAACATTTTCCTCAATAAAAATGTTTCACTTTATAAAGTGTTTCTCCTTTCCTTCCCTGAACAGAAATCCATGTTATTTTCCACTTCACAGTAATGTGACTGCAGAGTTTTCTATGCCAATCAACTCTTACTAATTTAACTTCTTTTTAAAACAACATACTAGCCATACACACCAGACCTCACTGTATCAGTCTCCATAGCTTCATCTTGTCTTCTGTGTTTTTCTTTAATATCAAGAAACCAAACATTCTTTTTCAATACCACACATCTATTTTACTATATTACTAACTTGATAAAAGCTATAAAATTGTACATTCTAAAAAACTGACCCAGATGGACATGAAGAAAGAATTTTATGTCTTGGCAAATGAGAGAAGAGAAATAAATGAATATTTTTAAGATCACTAATTTTGGTTTTAGGTACATTCTATTGGATTTTTATAAATAATTCTATGCACTGAAAAGTTGCTCAGAACAAATATCACAGAAAAATAACCTTTGGTACGGATAAAGTGTTTGCTTTCCATCTCCGTCATGGAGAATCTCATTCTAAACTGTAAGCAGGGAGAAAAGGGACAGCCAGCCTTCAAGTCTATAAGCAAAATCCAAGACTCCAGGTGAGAACAATCTTTTTGGGAGCAGGATATTATTGTATATGGGCATTATAAATGTTTGAATATGGGTAAAATTCATTCTTTGGCAATGTATTTATCTCTTACTTAAATATTATTATGTTAGGCCATACTTCCGTGGATATGAAAGAAAAAAAATCTAACAGAAAATGAAAAGAGCTGCTTTATTCTTGGTCACTTTTTTGAATTCTTGTCTGCATTACACCCATATTATTCCAGACAAAACAGTCTGTGACACTTAAAAATTAAATAAGCTGATGAATTTCTCTATACTATAATGAAATCACCTTGTTTGTTGGCGAATTGTCACCTATTCTGTATTCTTTACAAGTATGTGGACTTCCAAAGAAGCTCAAATTTAAGTTTTATCCCTTCTTATTGAGCAATACCAGACCCTAATATCCATCTGACTGTATCATCTCATATCCACAGGTAAGTCCATATCTTGAAGCAATAGCTTGAAGGTGATTGAAAGTTCCGAAGAGCAGCAGTTGGAATGTTGACCACTGTCTGTGGGCATGAATTTAAACACTGATTGCCTTAAGTGACAGCACTACATGTGGTTTTGCTCTCCTTTCACAGGATGCACAAAAGGCACTTACGGTCCGTACTGCCAAAAGACATGCAAGTGCCTGAACGGCGGCACCTGTGACACCACGATTGGCACCTGTGACTGCCCTCCTGGCTTCATTGGGGCTGACTGCAGTGAACGTACGTTTCTCCTACCTATGAGGGAATGAATATGCTCATCATCCCAAGATCCACTACTGGTAGAAAAGTGCTAAAGCTGAGTTTTTAATAATCGCACTTAGAAAAGTAAATGTAGTTACAATGATTTTAATTAATAACAGCAAACACAAACCAACCTCAACTCTAGATTGAGCACTACTTACATCAAATTTTTATTGAGAACTGGAGTCAGTGAAAGGAGACAAAAAGATCCATTTAGTCATAACCCCATTGCCCAACAGTGTTGAACTTCAGTCACAATTACAACATCTGTTTGAGAAGATCAGAGCAGGCCTTGGAGTCCTGTGTTCACAATATCAAGCCCATTGGCTAAAGTTCCATGATTGTATTTACCTTCAGCAATCTTCCAGCTCAAAAGTAAGCATTTTCCCTAGTCACCAAAAAGTGAACAGTGTCCTAAAACCCAAAGACCTTAACTACTTATCACAAAAACAATTATTGACATAAAGTTCAAGGGACCAGATATATATTGAAGAACATGTAAAAATACCCAGGCTCTGATAACTTAGGGATATACCTTAGTGAATAGATTATTTTGTCAGATCTGCCATTTTCTAAACATTTGGAGAGTTTGTGTTTAATCCAAATCACTCTAGACACACTCATACCCTCTGATTCCTCTGGCCTGTCTGTGACAGTTACGTAGTCAGAACAAATCCTCATGTTTGCAATCAGGATTCTGATGATCTTTAGGGAAGCTGGAGAAGGAATGATTAGGAGAGCACATGGTAGGAGAGGAGGTGGTCCTGGTAACACTGTGTTTAGGCCTCGGTCCAGTTGATGAGGATGTTCACTTTGTGATCATTCATTGAGATGCACATTTATACTTTGGTGCTCTTTTCTGTTATCTTAGAAGAGGGAAAGATCCAGCAGTAGATCTTAAAGATGGAAGTACTGCCTTAACTCTTATTCATGCACACTTAGCTCAACACTGTGACCAGATGGTGAAATCTCTTCAGCCGAGATCCTTTCATTTGGAAGAATGCTAGTTAAGTTTGTGATTAGGCACGGTACTAAGTTGTGCACTAAAAACACCCAAAATGCTTCTTTCCTAGGAAAGTAATTGCTCTCTGTTATTCAAATGAGAGTGATTTTTTTTTCTGTTTAATTTTCCTGCCTTGTTAGCCTGCTGTACTGAGGGTAAGACAAAGTCCAGATTCCAGGTAGCAGACAACTGACAACTAGTGGATCCTGCCTCTGAGGCCTCAACTGCCAAGTTATCTTTGAGTTAAAGCCAACCCATAAACATTTCCTAAGGAGGGTTCTGGCTGGCTCCTTTGTGTTTGTTCTTCAAAGAGAATCAATGGGAGAAATTTCCTCTGGCCAAAGCATTTCCAAAATCTGTGGTTTCCCTGCAGATTGGGAGTATTTTCCTCTTAAGAAAGCTATGATCTTATACCTGAGCTTTCTTTTTATTTACTTTGACAAGGGAGGTAGGTTAGAGCCAAATTTTCAGCCGATCTCTTACAAGGTCAAGGAGTTATGCTAATTGTTTATGTATGTGTTGTTACCATGTTGATTCTCAGAGAAATTTATTTTATCTTTTAATGTCATCTGTATTTAGTTAGCATCTCAAATTTTGGAATGAAGTAGCATCAAATACATAGGCAAATTAATAAATACAGTCACAATATTTGAAGAGATGAGCATACTGGATGTTTATGTAAATGTTTAGGAGTATAAGATAAGATTCAAGAATGGACTTTAAGTAGAAACACATAAAATCATTATAAATATATATAATTTGATCATTATTACATAGGTATATTTGAGTCATCTTCAAAGAGTTCATGGAAAATGTGTATTATGTAAAGATTATGCATAGATTTTAAAAATAATTTGCACCAAAATAAACTTATCTTTTAATTCCACTTTGCATCAACTGTTTAAAGTACCTGCATATTATGTAATTATGTAATACACAGAGATATATGTGTACACCCACACACATAAACACAACATGCAAGGTTTTGGTAAAATAGGCCCACCTAGCAAAGAAAGACTTAATGCAAATTGGGAGGTGTTAGGGTTCCTAATTTCTAAGAGGCATTTATACTATATGGTAGTTTTTGATGCTAGACAAATTTGTTGGAAATTCCCCCCGCCAAGTAAAATCATTCTATGTAAGCAACAATTTGAACAGTTCCTTTTGTTTTTTCAAAATAAACTTTTTGGTGGAAAACCAAACTGAATACAAGTCAGTGAAACCTTTTTAATTAAAAGAAAGGTCCAAGTGCCTATAAGTTTTCAAAAATCTTATCCAGTAAAATGTTTAATAAGAATAACCTGGTTTGGCTTGGCTTGGCTTGGCTTTGTTTTGCTCTCTTGCAGCTTGTCCTGCAGATCACTATGGGAAAGACTGTGTCCAGTGGTGTTTCTGTGGCTCAGGACAGTGTGACCCAGTGACTGGAGCGTGTCAGTGTCCACCTGGCTGGATGGGACCGAGGTGTCAGCAAGGTAACCATGGCCACAGGGGTCACTGTGTTTATCCAAGCACTAATTAATCCAAACTATGAAAGCAGATTTGGTTCCAGGGAATATAATTATAGGAGCATTGTTTACCAAACCTTCCTCTTTAAATGTTTATTTATTTGTTTTGCTTTGAATATTTGTTTATTTGAAATGGAGAGTGACAGAAGTAGGGGAGAGGAGAGATCACTCCCCAAATAGCCAGGGCTGGGCCAAGTGGAAACCAGGAGCCAGGAACTCCATTCAGGTCTCCCACATGGATAGTAGGGACTCAGATACTAGAGCCGTCTTTGGCTGCTTTACCAGGCACACTAGAAGGAATGCTGATTAGAAGCAGAGCAGCCAGGACTCAAACCAGTGCTCTGATATGGGATGCTGGATTCACCAATAGCAATTTAACCCCATGTGTCACAATGATACTCCCATAGCTATATTTAGGAAATAACCTACTGGGAAACAAACAAGGAGAGGAGAGGGAAGGGCAAGGAAAGAAGAGGAGGGAAGGGGAGAGGAAGGGCAGGGGAGGGGACGGGGAGGGAGGGGAGCAGAGGGGAGGGAAAGGAAATAAAGACTATGTCACCCAAACTCTTTTTTTTTTTTTTTTGACAGGCAGAGTGGACAGTGAGAGAGACAGACAGAGAGAAAGGTCTTCCTACTGCCATACCCAAACTCTTAACCAGCAGGAAAATTTTAAATAGCTTTGGCTAAATTTTTTAAATTGCCAAAAATTAAGTGTTGATAATATCTAATAATAAAACTAAGATTTGCAATCCTCTTTGAGAAGCCCACTGAAAGCTGTAAGAAAAAAGGAGATATGGAAAGGAAAGCACAGCCTTTGTTGGAAACTTCAAAACTTTCTTGTCCCACCTCATAATCTTGACTGTATCATAGTGATAATTATAATAGCAAAAGAGCTCTTGAGTCCAGTGGAGGGGCCTGTGGGGAAGATGCTGGGTGCCTATGGATTGTGTGTATGGCCAGCAGTGCAGCCACTTCTGGCACATACAGAAGGGCAAAACTAATGACCCTAAGTTGAAAAACAAGGAGTTAGTGAGTGAATAGACTATAGAGCTTTCTTGAATTCTCCCAGATATCATAAGATAGAGAGGGAAAGATTAAGAAAATCAGAAATGCACAGATATATCATGTTTTGAAACCTGTTATAGCACAGATAGGAATCTTTACATGGCAGGCAACCTTGGAGCTAAAGGAAGGCTGAATGCACACACACCACACACACATGCACTAACATACATGTACACATACACATGCTCAAGCACACACATTCATATATACACATGCACACACATCCTACAGCTGGTGTCGTATGGATTTATCTGTGAGCCAGGAAGGCTCCAAAATAGTTGAGATAATTTTCTAGCCCCAAATTCAAAGTCTCATTCCAGAAATATCCAGTGCACACACAAAAAATAGTAAAAATAAAAATTAAGCTGGTGCATTAAGTGCTCCCATCAATTTGAAAGCAAAAATTGAAATCATTCCAAACTTGTTTTCTTTTTTAGTACAAATTATTCTAGAAGGGAATAGGGGGAGAAAAGCAGATGAAACTAGAGCTCAAACGTTTTGCTGTGGAGCACATGAAGATATTAACCAGGATTTCTTCCAGTAATTCAAAGGACATCATGAAAAAGTGTTCTCTATAAAATGTGAGTGCATTGTAGAGATACAGGGTTCACAGAATAAATGAAAAGACAACAAAAGGAAATGAAAAAGTAAGCTGGCCGAGTTCAGAAAAGTGAAAATGAAAATTACACCTCACATCATAGAAGTGAAGGCCATGTTGGAAGCAGAAAATAGGAGAATGGGATCTGTTGATGACACAGCCAGGAAACATAGAGAATATGCTGAAAATGAGGAGAGTGAAATTAATGGAATGAAATGAACAAAAAGAGAAGTGAATAAGCAGAAAAAGTGTTCAGATATAAAATTCAGCATTTTTTCCTGCTGAAGTAAAAGATATTATGCTCCAGGCAGAATGGATATCCTCTATTCTGGGAAAAATAATTAAGATTTATTATAAGGGAAAATATGAAGGGAAGGCATTTGGCACAGTGGTTAAGACGTCATTTGGGACACCTGCATCCAATATCAGAGTGCCTGGATTCAGGTCCTGCCTCTGCTTCCTATCCATCTTCCCGCTAAAGCACATCCTTCAAGGTAGCAGATTATGGCTCAAATACTTGGGTTTCTGCCATCCACCTGGAAGACCTGGATTGAGTTCCAGACTCCTGGCCTTTCCGAGTCCAATTTCAGCCTTTGCAGGCATCTGGGGAATGAACCAGTGGATAGAAGATCTCTCTGTCTAGTTTCTTCTTTTTGATTATCTGCCTTTAAATAATACAAATTAATAAATGTATTTTTAAAGCAAACATTTGTGAGATCATTTAAAAGGGAGAAAAATCAATTGGGCTTCACAGTTGTTGCTTCACAGCAACATTAATTACTAGCAAGCGATTAACCAACATATATTAAGTTCTTGGGGGAAAAAGGAAATATTTTATATACAATTCAGCTTTTGTTCAAACATTGTATGATGACAAATATTCAACTAATTTTGAAAATAAAAGTTTCTGAGAATATAGTAGCCTTAAAATGTTTAGAAGAAACTATTGGAAGAGAAATTTGAACAATCAAAACAATAAATGGAAAATCTCTGGTACAAAGACTATTAGTAAACATTACATCTATTTTAATTAGGGCAAAGTTTAAAACAGCTGTGGAAATTATGGATCCATGACAGGAAATAAATGCTCCAAATTATAATAATGTAGAGATTTTTATCATAAAGTTATTAAAGCATAAACTGGAAGAACAGAGAAATGAATTTATTTCTTCATGAAAGGTTCTGGGATGGGTGGAACAGATCTTTGTCAAAACATTGTTTAGGAGCTGGCACTATGGTGCAATGGGTTAAGCTGCCACCTGCAATGCTGGCATCTCATAATGGCACCGGTTAGAGTCCCAGCTGCTCTGCTTCTAATCCAGCTCCCTGTTAATGCACCTGGGAAAGTAGTGGAAGATGGCCCAAGTTCTTGGACCCCTATACTCACACGGGAGATCCAGAGGAAGCTCCTGGCTCCTGGATTTGGCCTGGCCTAGTCCTGGCTATTGTGACCATTTGGGTAATGAACCAGAGAATGGAAGATCTCTGTCTGTCTCTGCCTGTCTCTCTGTTGCTCCCTCTCTCTCTGTAATTTTGCCTTTCAAATAAATAACTAAATCTTTTAAAAATATTGTTCTTTAAATAGGACAATTCAAAAGATGTATTTTAGGGTTTAGAGGAAAATAATGGTATTTGTAATGCTATAATTGAAAATTGAAGAATAAAGTTATAGCCAACAAAAAAATCAGGTGGAGTAAATAAATAAGAAGAATTAGAATAAGAAAGAAGCATATTAAGTTCATCAAGTTAATATCAGAAAGTCCATATGTACTAAATAAGAAATTAATATACTATATTTGCTCTAACTATGATTCCATTAGTTTTATAAAATTATACAGACATGACTTTCACTTAGAGAATGACAGAATACACACACTAATCTCTATTCATCCTCTAAATGCAACTGAAAATTCTGGACAATATATAGAAAACATACAAATATCAGAAATGTGGAGAAAAGAAGGAGCACTGGCTAGAGACATCAGGAACCTAGGGAACAACATTGCTGGTATGGTCCTGGATTTTCTTTCTGTCTCATACGTCCAATATTTAAATTTTTTATTTTACTTATCTCCATTTTATTTGAAATATAAAGAGAGATCTTCCATCTGCACATTCACTCTCCAAATGCCTCCAACAGCTGGAGGTGGGCCAGTCCAAGTTTAGGATCCTGGATTGAGATCTCCCTCATAGATGGCAGGGACTCAACTACTTGAGTCTTCAGCAGCTGCCCCCAGGTGAAGCTGGAATCAGAAGCAAACCTGGGGGAGGCGGCACTGTGCCATAGTGGGCTAAGCCTTTGCCTGCAGTGCCAGGCAGTCCCGGTTCTAGTCCCACAGATGATGGGAGACCTGGCAGAAACTCCTGGCTCCTGGCTTCAGATCAGCCCAGCTCCAGCCACTGCAGCCATTTGGGCAGTGAACCAACGGATGGAAGACCTTTCTGTCCTTGTCTCTGTCTGTAATTCTATCTCTCAAATAAATAAACAAAATCTTAAAGAAGAAGAAGAAGAAGAAGAAGAAGCAAACCATTCACTCTGCTAAGGGGTGTGGACATCCCATATGGCACCTTCACTGCCGTGACAAACATCCACCCCATATTTTCCATGAAGTTTTTGATGGTCACCTTATATACATGGATTTCAAAAATTTTGCACTAAAATAAGCATCTTTTACTTCATTTCTTCCACAAATATTCTGAAGTACCCTTGTTTTCTTCAGGAACATAGTTTCAAGTCTAGTGAAATATTAGAAAATGAAATTCAGGAATATAAAGAATTATACACCATGGTCAAGTGTAGTTTATTTTAGGACTGCAAATAAGTTGAATATTTCCAAACCATTCACTTCTATCAATAATATTAATGGACTGAAAAAGAGATTTACTATTTTCATACCAACTCATGCCATACCAACTCATGCAGGAAGAGCACTTGACAAAATCAGCACCCATTCATGATTAAACACAGGCCTCCCCAAGAAAACTAGAACTAGAGAGGACCTTCCTCAACTTGATAAAGTGCATCTGTAAAGTCAGGAAAGGTTGAATGCGCCCCCCCCCCCACAAGGCAAGGTTGTCTGCTGTCCCATGTCATATTTAAGATAGAACTGGACATTTAAGTTAGCATAATAGTGTAAGGAAAAAATGGATGACAAAGATTGGAAAGAAGCTACACAATTTCCAGACTTATTATATAACCAGAGAGTGTGGTATTGGTTAAGAGATAGGCAAATAGATCAGTGGAACAAAGAAAGTGCCAGAAATTTGGGACTGGCATTGTGGCAAAGGGGGTTAAGTCACCATTTGCAACACTAGCATCTCATATCAGAACACTGGCTCAAGTCTCTGCTGCTCTGTTTTCTATTCAGCTCCCTGCCAATGCACCTGAGAAAGCAGTAGAAGATGGCCCAAGTACTTTGGCCCTTGACATCCATGTGGAAGACCCAGATGGAGTTCCAGGCTTCTGGCTTTAGCCTTGTCCAGCCCTGGCTGTTGCAGTCATTTGGAAAGTAAATCAGCAGATGCAAGATCTCTTTCTCTTTGTGTCTCTCTTGCTCTCTGTCACTCTGCCTTTCAAACAAATAAAATATTTTTTTAAAAAAATCCAGAAATAGACCCATATGAATATGAACAATTGTCTGATAAGGTACTAAGCAATTTAATGCAGGAAAGATTATCTTTTCAAAACATTATGCAGGAGCAATTGACAATTAACAGACAGACTGCATACTTTCAAACTATCAGAGAATCTCTCCACAGACATAAAGAAAGAAAATGAAGTCCAAAGGAGTGTGCAGTGTGGCACAGGAGGTTAAGCTGCAGTTTGGGAGGACTGGGTCCCGTATCAGAGTGCTGGTTTGAGTTCCAGGCACTCTAATTTAATCTAGCTTCCTGCTAATGCATTCTGGGAAGCAGTAAATGATGGATCAAGTGTTTGGGTCCCTACCACCTGTGTGGAGTTCCAGACTCCTGGTTTTGACCTGTCACTGACTGTAGCTGATATTTGGGAAGTGAATCAGTGGGTGGAAGAATTCTCACTCTCTTTTATTCCGTTTCTCTGCCTTTCCAGTATATGAAAATAAATAAATATGTAAACATTCAGAAGAAATAAAAAAGAAACACAGACTACAGTGTATAAAGCAAATATGAAAGAAATTACTAAAACTACAAATCATAAAATAAAATGACAATAGCAAAAATTCAACATAAATGTCATTCTAATGAGTATAAATAAAATGCAGTCACCTGTGCAAAGAAAGAAACTCTCATAATTAATCACGAGGAAAACCTTATCATATACTGCATGCTAAAGTTACATCTAAAACAGACTCCAATGACATGACTATATATCTTTATATAGAATGTATATGTATCAGAGTATCAAACTGTAACCCATAAATATGTATAATTAGGTATGTTAAAATATGAATAAAGAAAACCAGAAAAAAAGATTCCAAAGTAAAGTGAAGATAAATAAATGAGTGTAGATATACCAAGCACATGTAAGCAGAAATACAGCAATTAATTATAACATCAATATGAAACCATAATTTAATGGCAACAAGCCACTAATGGGACAAAGAAGGGTATCTACAATAATAAAGAATAAAATTCACAGTGAATATTTAAGTGCAATAGATATGCATAAAATAAATAATACAATATTGAAACTCATAGAGCAAAACCAATATACTATGCAAGAAGATATAGGCAGCAAGTATTTATCAGTAATATTTGTTAGGCTGTGAAGTCCTATGAACAAATGACTTCATACACATATGCCAGAGAAAAAGCATATGGAAGTCTGAATGTGAATAATACGTTGTGAGTAATTGGTCTATATAAACTCCGTGGCCTGGAAAAGATGTCTTTTCTCAAGTATTCATGAGACCGTCACAAATATTGAAAAAAGAAAATGTCAATAAATTCCAAAAAGTATAATTTATGACGTTCTTTGATCACAAAACAATAAAACAGTAATAACATAGCTAACTCTTATGCCAGGAACAAAAATACTAAGCCACATCATTTTCCAAATCTTCTTCTTAAATAACTAATGGCTCAAAAAAGAAAAAAAAAAACAGTATTGCAGAAATTTAAATAGAAAAATAATGACATCCAGAACTAAAGGGGAAAAGCTAGTTAAGTATTTATAAGAAATATTTTTCAAAATATTTACGCTTGTAAATAAGAAATGATAAAAATGAAGAACAATGAAATAGACGAAGTAGAAATGATGAATTACTAAATTACAAAACAGAGAAGATCTGACCTATTTAAGAAGTCACATTAAGATAGATGGCCAAGACAAAAAAAAATTGGATTTCTACATTATTTGTTCACCAAAATTACTTTTTAAAAAAAAAAAAGATTATTTATTTGAAAGGCAGATTTACAGAGAGGCAGAGGCAGAGACAGAGAGAGAAAGGTCTTTCATCCACTGGTTCACTCCTCAATGGCCAGAATTGAGACGATCCAAAACCAGGAACCAGGAGCTGCTTCTGTGTCTCCCACGCAGCTGCGGGGGCCAAGTGCTTAGGCCATCATCCACAGCTGTACCAGGCCATGGCAGAGAGCTGGATAGGAAGTGGAGCAGCTGGGACTGCCAGCACTGCAGGTGGTGGCTTTACCTGCTACTCCACAGCACCGGCCCCAGATTACTTTTTTTTAAAAAAAAATTAAAGATTTTACTTATTTTAAAGAGTTAGAGAGAGAGAGAATTTTCTGTCTGCTGGTTCACTCCCCAAATGGCCGCAATGGCCAGGGCTATGCCAGGCCAAAGTCAGGAGCCAGGAGCTTTATCTGGATCTCCCACATGGGTGTCAGGGGCCCAAGTACTTGGAACATCTTCCACTACTTTCAAAGGCCATTAGCAGGAGGCTGGATTGGAAGTGGAGCGGCCAAGACTCAAACCAGTGCCCATATGGATGCATGCAGCAGGCTTACCCATTGTGTCACAATGCTGGGCCCCAAAATTACTTTCAAGTATATCCAGTACTTAAAGAAAATGACAAAAAAGTAAGAGAGTACTAGAATTATCATGGGGATTAAATAAATATTTTGTGCAGCCCTATACAAAACTTGACCAAAAATGCAGAATTCATAAGAGGAAAAAGAAAACAAGTTGATGGTCTTTCTTATTTAAAGGAAATCAAAATTTTCTTCCAGGCATAATTCACAAAATACAATTAAATGATAAACTTTAAGAAAAAAGACTTTGGCTGGCGCTGCGTCTCAATAGGCTACATGGGGTTCTAGTCCTGGTTGGGGCGCCGGTTTCTGTCCCAGTTGCCCCTTTTCCAGTTCAGCTCTCTGCTGTGGCCAGGAAGGCAGTGGAGGATGGCCCAGTGCTTGGTCCCTGAACCCGCATGGGAGACCAGGAGAAGCACCTGGCTCCTAGATTCGGATCAGCATGGTGTGCCGGCCGCAGCGCTCCGGCCACAGCGGCCATTGGAGGGTGAACCAACAGAAAAGGGAGGACCTTTCTCTCTGTCCTTCTCTCTCACTGTCCACTCTGCCTGTCAAAAAAGAAAGAAAGAAAGAAAGAAAGAAAGAAAGAAAGAAAGAAAGAAAGAAAGAAAGAAAGAAAGAAAGAAAGAAAGAAAGAAAGAACAAAAGAAAGAAAGAAAGAAAGAAAGAAAGAAAGAAAGAAAGAAAGAAAGAAAGAAAGAACAAAAGAAAGAAAGAAAGAAAGAAAAGAAAAAAGACTTTAATAGAACACAGGTTTTCTTTATGGACAGTTTCTCTATATTGATAAAATTATCTACAGCACGCAAAGGATCTCATAGGAAGATGATGGGCAGCACTGACAATGTGAGAAATTCAACTTTCAGTTGCACTCACATGCCATCTTCTCCTAACAGATTTTTATAATGCACCACATTGGCTAAAGGTTTAAATCAAACATGTTGATCATCTTTCTTAGTAAACTGGGAAATCTCATTATGGAAAAATTTGATAATATTTATAACAGTTTAAAGTGTACATATTACTTTATTGCTAAAACCTAGAGATATACTCTGCAAGTATAAATCACATAAGAATAAATATATCAGGATATTTGTTACAACAATCTGCTTGTCTGTCAATAGTAGAATGGCAAAATAATTTGAAATGGAATGAATTTCTGTGTGATTTTAAAAAAGAATTGTTTGCATGTAGTAATCTTGGGAATTTCATACTTGAAAGGGAAATTCCTGATATTGCTTATATTCTAATCTTTAAATAAAAACGTGACAAGGAAGATACAAAACCATAAGCATTATAAGATGTGTGGATTATTTCTGGATATATTCACTCATTTATCTACTCAGTTCAAAATATATTCATTAAATGCCAATAACTGTTTCAAGTATGTAAGACATATGGACAACATACCAAGTGTCTGAGTCCTTGTGCAACTTGCTCTCAGCAGGGAAGAGGGACAATACACAATAAATAAAATGGAATTATGTGCACATTAATGGGGATAAAGTCTGTGTCAGGAGACAAAAAGAGCAACATATGGGTCTACAGAGCTCGAGGCCAGCTAAAATTTTAAATAGAGTGGTTAGGGTAAGTCTCATTGAAAGAAGTGAAGGCCTATGATACAGCGAAAAGCTGGTGATACTGGTATTCTTGAGATGGGATCCTGGAAGAGTGGAGTGAAAGGAAGGACTGCTTTTACCATAATGTGTCTTTATATACTATGTGAAATTATTAGGATCTACTTAGGTTGATTTTTTTGAAAGTTCCGAAGTTACTTACACAATTGCTTGTAAATATTGCTCCAAGACTTAGACCTGTGGAAAGAAATTTTCTAAGTCCCTTTCACTTCTCTAGATATGCTTTTTCATCCAATTATATTTTAAGCCTCATCTTGGAGTGAAGAAGTCCTGTCTTTTCACAGATGCATCTGTTTCATCACTGTGTTTGTGCACTTAGGGACTGGAAGATGAAAGAGTCTGCTGGCTGAGGAGGCTGGGGTGGTTTATGGGGAGTGAGAGGGAAAGGGTTGTATGTGCATTTTCATAGTAGAGGATTTAGTGTGATTGATTTTGCTTAATTTGCCTCAAAAGCAAAAATAATTACCTTAAAGATAGGTAATTGAAGGTAGCGTGTTACACGATGGATGATGATGCAATCATTAGTTGCATGAATACAGATTTTATTTAAATAACAAAATCAAAACTCTTCTTGCATTGGCACTGACGTTAAGTATAGCTGATCAGTTGAATGAAGGCAAAAACGTGTCCTGCAGATTGAATTAACCAAACACCACTGGCCATGTTTTTTAAAAAATCAATTTTTCCTATTAGTTGAGGGCTGAAAAAAATCTCTCTAGAATCTCCCCTGCTAGCTGGAATTGAAATAATGACTCACTAGAAGTCACATGTTCTAGGTTTTGAATCTTTGTTCTTCCTCTTACTGGTTAAGTCTGTGCTAGACTAATCTCTGAGCTTCAGTTTTCTGAAGATTAAAATAACAGTGTTACTCACATCTCAGGGGTATTTGTGAGCATTAAATGAGATAATTCATGTGGAAAATACCATTATATAAAAATACTATACATGGGAGTTCATAAAGAACAGGCCCTTAGCCAATTCTAGCCACAAATGTGTTTGAATTGGCTGGCATAGAATTGGCTTCCACAGTGCTGTAAAACAATTTTAATTAGTTGCAAACTTTCAAAGATTGGATAATTTCATATAAAATATGGATTTTGAGTTTTCGTGAAAAACTTCAGGCCCATATTCTTCATGGCAAAACCAACCAAATATGAGCATTACTCTCACCTCCAGAGGGGCTTTACTCTCCCATTGGTACAATCCCCATCATAAAATTACTTTCTACCTGACGCTGAAGGAGAAGCTGTTTTCCTTGTGTCTGGTAAGTTTCACTAACTTTTGTCTAACTCTTCATGGCAGTACATTCTCTTTCACATCTTCGACCACTGTACCCTGACGAGTTTTTCAGATATCAGCCAAAAGCTATTAACTAGTACACTGCCCATCTTTCTTCTTTATCAGTTATGAGACTAAATATATAAGACACTTCCATCCCTGTATGAAATTGGCTGAGAGTAATTCAGCAGGGTATCTCCAGTTTCCAGTGCACTGGGCACATGTTATGAACTCAATAATTATTTACGAAGTGAATGAATGCATGAATGGTTGAATGGCAGTGATGTATTTGCTACCTCACAGATACATCTGAGTAGTTCCTTCTTTTAATTTGAACATTTTTAAGCATTTCCTACATAGATACGCTTTTACTATCTGAAGTAGACAAAAATGCTTACTCATGTGACATTTCTTTTACTTTGATTTTTTGTTTCCTAAATTTTACTATAGGATGTCCCCAGACAAAATATGGACCAAATTGTGAGCTACAGTGTACTTGTGAAAATGGTGGCCTTTGCAATCCTGTGGACGGAAGCTGTACCTGTGGCCTTGGATGGACAGGAACTCATTGTGAAAAAGGCAAGCTGATTTATTGCTTTCTTTCATTCAATAAAACTGGAAAGTTTAGTACCATTGGTTGATAAAATACAGTAAAGGCATGTGAAAAGGCTTTTTGCAATAGTTCATGCAAGTGGTTTATAATTAGGATTGCATTTCAATAAAAATAGTTCTATAAATATTGATGGATGTGTTACCTTGTTACTGGAATATCACATGAGAATGTTAAAACACCTTAGGCAATTGAAATGGTAGTAGTGTGAAGGAATGCCTGAGACCTAAATCCCATTTTCCCTCCAGTCTGTAAGCCCAAAGCCTTTGTGCACACAAACTCGGCTGAGCCTTGATTTTCTAGGTACGAGACTGATGCACCTCAGCCACGACTAAGGCGCCCTGGGAGGAGTCCATTCACAGGAAGTGTGGGCCAAGCTGCAGGCAATGAAAAGGGTCTCCCAGAAGGATCCTGACTTCACAGCAAGAGGAAATATTTACCCACGTACCTCCATATATGAATTTTTCTATAGAAATGGCATCCCTGTCCTCCTCCTTGTGAATATTATAAAACACATGTAAAAGTTGAAACTGATTTGAAAGATGGATGATGGCAAATATTTATAATGGTTCTAATGTTTTCTTCCTGAAACACCAGGTATTCTGTGCACAGCACTGAAGAACATACACTCCAATTAGAGCCCATTTTTGCAGAAGACAAAGCTGTATTTTAGCAAAATGCAGAACCAGAGCTCTGGCAGGGAAGTAGAATGTGGATTAAAAACGTGGGGCTGGGGACCTGAGATCAACAAAGAAAAAAAATCACAGTGAACTTCCACCTAGAGAGTTTCAACTATGGATGATAGGGGTCTTTAGGTCTGCAGCTCAGAAATACCAGTGCAATGGGTATGATGAGCTACCATCCGTCACACTAATTTATCTGACACGAAATTCAAGATCATGGTGTGGAAGAACACCTTGCAGTGGGTGTGGACAGACAAGTGTGGTCACCTCAGCTCTGCCTCTCTGCAGTGCCCAGCCTCTCCAAGACTTGGTTTTCCACCTGAAAGTGGGAGTCCTGACCTGAATAATGTGCAGCAGCCCTTCTAAATCCAAGAGGCAAACCATTTTTCAAGAAAGGTTTTTAAGGTATATATCCTCCTTAATTCACTGGAGATAGCTCTTATCAAGTTTGTGATGTGAGGTTACTAAATCAAAGTAATAGTGACAGTTTAAAAATAGTTCTGTCATGTTCATATGGTCGGTTTTTAAAAGTCTAAATTGGATAATTCTCTGGCATTTAGCATGTGTGATGTTTTTACTAGTCTATTTTATCATTTAAGGTTTCTATTATGGAACATGTCGAGTGTGTATAGGAGTTTAGAGAACAGTATATTGGTATAATGAACCATTTATGAGATAAAGCTATCCTTTACCTCTCAACTTCAACAGTGATCAATTTTTGAGCAGTCTTATTTCTAAGCATATTTAGGTATTTAAATAATTAGTTAATATTCTTAAGGTTGGCATATTTTTCTGTGGTTGAGCAGTAAACTGTTAAAATTGGCTCCTTCGATACATCTCCAATAATGATTGATGGTCAGGTATCCTGTGCTCAATTGTACTTACCCATCTTCAAATCTAGAATAATCTTCTTTTTCCAAAAAACTCTGGTTTATTTTATTTGGAAATTGTATTTAGAGACAAAAACTTGGTTATGTTCACTACAACTGGGATAGTCATTTTCTTTTAAGGCTTCCTCTGGACAAAGCTACAGAATGCTTTTATATTAAAGAAATTTGTGCAGCTACTTCCAATTCAAATTAAAAACCACACTGATTCATACATGGCTTCTTCTTTCTTACAACTGTTATTTTCTTCCTCTCTGTTGAAATTCCTGATCCTGAACACCACCAATATAATTCTTCTCTTGCTTTATCACATAAAAACAGTCAACAGTCTCGGGATAAGAATGGTAATACTCCTCAAATCAATAAAATTCTGAAAACTATTTAATATTTTAAAGTACATTTTACAATTCTTGTTTCATGATGTATTTCCCCTAGACACAGGGGTCCAATCAGTATGTTGTAAAGTTATTGGGAGTAGTTTTTCTCTACATAGTTTTGCCACCAGCTCAGAGTTAAGTCCATTTCATATTTTCAATTTTGATTTATACTTATGTAAAATATTCCCAAGTTCTACAAAATGGTGTCTTTAGAAAAATCTAGCTTCTATCTCATACTTTCATTCTGCCCCCCCCAATATAAGCAACCTTAAAAAGAAGTTTTGTAGCTTATTAAAAATCCACTTTTAATACACACAGTTCCTTTCTCAGGTAAGAGTACTACAGTGTTCAGTTTTCCCCTTTCTGTATTTAACACTTTTTATTTTAAAATAATTATAAAATCTCAAGAAGTGCAAAAATAGTTTAAGGAGTCCCTTATACCTGTCAGCCCGCATCCTCCCAAAACGATGTATTTTATATCTGTACTACAACATCAAAACCAATCAGTTGATATTGGTGCATTACTGTTAACTAGACTAAAATCTAATTTAGTTTTTGTTTAAATACATTTGTCTTCGTGTGTATGTATTTGTGTGTTGTAGTTTTATACAGTTTTATCCTATGCACTGATTTGTGTAATGAACAACAAATTAAGATACAAAATTGTTTCATTACCCTAAAAAGAACTATTCTGTAATAGTAAACAAAGCTGAGCTTCATTTCTCTGTAAAACTGAATGATGTTCTACTATGTGAATATGCCATAATTTAGCCATTCTAAAAGTGGTTAATTGAGAATAAACTACCTCAAAACTAGAAGGCTTAATGACTTAAACATTTACTGTTATCTCTCTTGATTCTGGGTTAATAGTTACTACTGTATGAATTTTCTCCAAGATGGCAGTAGGAGCTAAGAGATCTCTGGATGGTTAGACCGTACTTCTCCGTTGATGTTCCCTGTGGCTTTTTCCATATGACAGCTCATCCCTGGAAACCTCTCAGTAGGACCTTTTTCTCCACCAAAACAAATGCATTTCTTACATGGCAGTTGGCTTCCCAAAGTAGAAGATGCCAAGTGATCCTAAGACTTGGAAGTGGCATATCATTGTTTTCACCACATCCTATTGGTTAAAGCAAGTCATGGCTGCATCCCAGATGCCATATGGAATGGGGCAACCCAGGGTGTGAGACGGAGGAGATTTGCTTAATTAGAAGCATTTCTATATTACGTACTCTCTACACTTCAAAGGTTTTGGTGTGGGGCAGGGTGTTGTAATACACATATCTCTTCCTTTCTATTGTTTTTTTTTTTTTTCTAATGCTGAGTCACAATTAGGAATATATTTCCTTCCTTTCTTGGGTTTTAGAGGAATTCACCCCTAATACATCTATGATTTCAGTTTTATACATTTAATTTTCTGAGTGATTTTAAGTATTATTTCTAGTGTATGGCATGAAGAATAGATCCATTTTCCCGTTAATGATTTTCTAGTTATCATAACACAGCTTTTCCAAGTCTGTTTTCCATTGATTTAAGATGTAGCCATCATCAAACATGAGATATTTACTTGAAATTAGGTATAGTTGTGGTTGCTCAATTCTACTGGTCTATTTATGTAGAAAAGCAGCTATATTTTATTATGGAGTCTTGGATATATATATGTAATATATATATATTATATTTATAATGGATATATATATATAATATATATATATATATATGACCAAAGGGAAAACTGTCCTAAACTGTCCTTCATTGCTCTCCCTTTTTCAGCTGTTTTTTTTTTTTTTGCCATTCTTGGTTATCTGTCCTTCCAAATGAGCTCTATTATCCAATTATCTAGATGCCAAAAACAATCAGGAATTGTTATTGTTTTATTTTCCTCTGTGTCTACTTTCTACTGGGGAGAATTAACATAAATATGCTATCATAGTATATCTTTTTACTGTTCAAGCATTTTGCTCACTATTAAGATGCTGACTATTAGCTTTCATATTAAGACATAGCTATTAATTTTCTAATTTATGCAATATTTTAACTGAAATTTGTAGTGAATTTATTGCAAATGTCTTTTCTTTGCCTATGCAATTAATAATATGACTTTTCTCTTTAGGCTGATAAGTATGATGTATTATATTAGTGAATTTTCTAATACTGAATAACCTTACATTCCAGAAATAAATACTACTTGGCCATGATGTATGACTTTATAAAGTGCTGTTGGATTCTGTGTACTTATATTTTATGTGATTTTTGGCATTGATATTCATAAGTGAAATTGAGCTGTAGTTCTTTTATGTAATTTTTGTCATGTCTTAGAATTTATGTTTTACTCACTCAATAAAATGTACACTATCTAAAATTTTCCTTCCATTCAATGCTCTGAAATAGTGTAAGTCATAAGGTGATGATTTGATCACCTTACTTCTAAAGGTTGGTAGCATTTCTCTGTGAAATCCGGGACTGTTGCTTTCAGGAACTAGTTTACTATTCTTCGTATTGTTTTTCTGTTATAATTGACCTATAGGTTTTCCACCCCATTATAAGGATGCTTTTGGTAAGTCATTTTCTATAACATTTTCTATTTCATTCAGTTTTACTAATTTTTGTATTGTGATTTTTATATCTTTTGATGGTTATTTCCTACCCCAATTAAGACAAATTTGATGCATTTGTGCTTTCTTCACTTTCTCTTGATTGGGTTAGTTTGATGATATGTTGGTTTTCGTTTTTTTACTTCCTTCCTTTAACTCATTAAAAATTCAGTTGTCTTTCAATTAAAACTAATGCTCAGGTGGTTTTCTTTTTCAGAATGTTCTCCTGGTTATTATGGCCCAGGTTGCCGTTTCAGTTGCGCATGTCAGAACAATGGAGTTTGCAGCAGGTTTTCTGGAAGCTGTGACTGCCCCAGAGGTTACTATGGACCAGACTGTGAACACGGTAAACAGAGAAGACAAGTCAGCATATTACAGTGCTTATAAATTCTAAGCCTTCGAAGCAGCTTTTTAAATAAGAAAAGAAATGCATTCACATTTTAGCAAATTATCTATCAAATTTAGGTAATCTTACTATTTTAGTGAATATTCTTTCAATGAGACCTGCTTTTATAAGTCTCACTTAAATTCTAGATGTTGACTATTGCCGTGATGAAGTAGTTGGACTTGTTTGTTTTGGCCCTGCTGTCTGAGAAACAAGTTCCTTGGTTCTATAATCACTTGGAGAAAACATACTAAGGAATCAGTGGTGATTCTTTCTAACCAGTCATTCTCCCTCCTCTGAATGCCTTTAGGAAGCTGTCTGTTTCTTTTATGTTGATCCAAGCTTGATCTTGAAAGATCTGCCTTCAAGTTGGCTTCAATATTTGGCTAAAATTAGGAAAAAAGAAAATTATACTGATCTTTAGCATCAGAGAACTCTGATGGACAACACAGGAGAGTAAGATAGGGAGTTTAGTCTCCAAGATTAATCACATATGGCCTAGCTTTGGTAGCTTCACCATATGTAGAATGAGTGATAATAGCACTTCACTTACCTTAAAAGGTTATCATGGGGATTAAAGAAGAAGATACACATAAAGCATTTAGCTCTGTGGCATATGTCAAGGACTTGATGAATATTACTTACTTAGAATGTAAAGTCTTTTATAGTCTCTAAAGTGATATTACTATGTTTCCATTTGTTTCAATATGTTTTTAGGCTCCAGAAAACATATTTTATGGTAACAGATCTTATTAACCTTTGAAATTTTAGAATTCTTGCAACCACTCTGAGACTTCTGGGTCAGGAGTGGGGAAAAGAGTATTTTATGGATGTGTTTTGCTTGTTTTATTTTGTTTCAAAAATTGGAATTAGAAAAGTGTAAGAGAAGAAAAAATACTTATCATCAGTTTTATCCTTCAATGCAGTAAGATATGGACAAATGTTTTGAGTAAACAATAGGTGTCATTGGTGAAATAAATCTGTAAAGTGAGTGCATGTTGACTATTAGGAAAGGGAGCTAGCAGCAGTGTACAGGTCGGAAGCTATAGTGATCCTTCAGGATTTCAAAAATCAAGACTGGAATGAGATGCTAAGTGAGCAAATAGAATTTGGTGAGTAAGGTAGAAATGGAGATAAGGAAGACGGAAGAATCAAAGATAGCTCTACAATTCCAAGGCAAGGTACTTGGAGGAATGATAGTAAAGTTAGCAAAATGGAAAGATCAAGCAGGAAACCTTTGTAATTTCAGTTTTATATGTAATTAAACTGAGGTTGATAAAGGATATCTGATTTTGTTACGTGGCCTCAATAAAAACTGTATAAGAATGAACAGAAGAAATCCTGTACTGGATTTCCCGGTTAATTATGTTTAAGAGTTATTATAATGAGATCAGTAAACAGAAGAATGTATTACATAAAACAGTCATTCCCCATCTCCTTTTGGTTTTACCCTTTTTCTGCTCCCTGAGAGTTTTCCCTAATAATAAACCTGTTCATTTCATGTATCCTGGAGAAGAGTCTTCCATTCAAGCCTTGGCAAATCCAACTTGACCTGCCTGGAAAGGGAGCCAGAGGGAAATAGAGAGAGAAAAGAGAGACAGAACACAAAATAGTAAAGAGAAAGGCAGAGAATGGATAACTGAAGGTGAGAACATTTTATTCCATGTGTGAATAGTGAACACAGCCCTCAAGAAAACTCAGGATAGAAAATAGCAATGTTTTGTCCACAGACTTAGCACTCATGTACTTCTTCAGGTTTGAGCATCTTTGCTAGAAGATGACAATTTTATCCAACGAAGAATCTATTTTTTAACTATATGATCTCCAAATGTGAACCAATTACTTACTTCTTCTGATGTTATTCACAAAAATATTGATCTTCTCCAGCCCTGTAGATAAACCAGGTTACTTTGGACTTGTAAGAGACAATTCTCTTTTGATTCTGATTGGATACCTAAGAACATTTTTCAAAACTTCAAGTTCAGTAACTTTAAAACTCAACTTGTTCATAAAAAGAGGTTAATCTAATGTATATCATTCATGTTCTCTACTATGCTCTTTCTTGCTTCCTACTTTCCTCCCATCTTTCTTGCTTCTATCCCCAGGACCTCAAATATCAAGAGCTCTATAAATTAACTGTCACAGATACTCTCTTATTTATTCAAATAATTTAATTTCAAAATAATCTTCATTAAATTTAGCCTGGATTTAAAAGTCAAATATATTGCTCTTTTAGGTGTTTAGAGTATTAGGTAGTTTTAGTGAAGTCTTCAGCCAACTATACCACAGCACAGCAAATAAACTTTCTTTGGTTTAAAGATATTTCAAATTTCCTTACAAGTTTTTTTAGACTGCTTGCAAAGAACACTGCCTATATATTCATTCATTTATATAAAGGTACTTCAAAATTTTCTGGACAAATGCAACTAAAAGATAAATTGATTTTGCTGTGCAAAAATTTTTAAATCTACATATGAGGGGACTTAAAAATTTGTTTGGAAAATATATATTATGAAAAAACTTTGCATGGAGCTCAGAGTTCTTTTGCCCCATAATAAATTTATCTTCTAATTCCATTTTCCATTCCTTTTGAAGTACCATTGTATGATTAAACTATTGTCAATATGCTTCACCATATACTTTTTCTTGTTTTACAAATCTTCTGTATTTTCCTTCTTTGATCTTGGGAAACAAATGACCTAAAGCATATCCTTTAATTTCTTTTTTATTTATTCTTAAAGTTAAAATAGCACTTGACATTTCCATTTTCTAGTATGTCCTCCTGGATTTTATGGTTTGAATTGTACTCACATCTGCAACTGTAAAAATGAAGCCAACTGTGACGCAGCAAGTGGACAGTGCATTTGCCTGGCTGGTTTCCATGGCAGTCAGTGTGAAGCAGGTACAGCCACAGAACTGTTAAGTGCATGAATATGGAGATCCTGTGTGACCCTGAGGTCTTCCTATCAGGGGATATACCCAAATAGAAAATATGCAACAATCAACTAAGCTTCTGACTTGCACACTAAAACAGCAGGAATTTTCTCGACAGCCAATATGGTGGATACTTATGGTTTTGTGCTGATTGGCCAAAAATTTTATGCTCCTTTAAATGAAATAAACTCTCAAAAATACCACTAAGGCTGTTGGTCTTCAATGGACAAAGATCCTACTTAGAAATGAGAGTAGATATATTTTAAAAGAATGTAACTTATATATCAGCCTCAGTGGTATAGAAAGAGACACAAATAATTTGTGAAAATACTTGAAATCTGAATTTGACATTTATCATAGCCATGAGTGTGATGACAGTAGAAGCATGAGAATTTGGACTACTCAATTTGAAATAAAATATTACAAATCCCTAAAACACACTGTTCAGGCCTGTTAGAAACAGTGATAAACCACATAGCTCTCAGTAAAGACCTCAGAGGCCCAATTTTTGCCTATATTATGACATTCTTACACAAATGGCTACAATAACTATGACAATAATCATGAGGTGGTGGTGGCAATTTAGAATGAATCAAGTTGCTGCTTTGAGCCTCTAAAAAAGATCTCTATATTAATCTCATGCTGTATTCTCAGACATCACTCATGTTTCACATATTTTATATCTTTTCTACCCTTTATCCATTTATTAATTACTGATTCAATAAATGTATTACTTGTTTGTTATGTGTTAAATTCTAGAAATATATTCAAAAGCACAGAGCTTATTGTCTTCTGAGAGATGCACAATAAGCAACATTTTAAGGGAAAATAGTATAAGTAATTCCCTTGTACAGTAGACATGGTCTCCTTCTTTAAGTTCTAGCCTTCAGAAAGTTTACTTTCATACTTAAATATACAAATGGTATTAAAAGTCTGTATATAAAGATGATTGAAAATTAATCTTGATGTGAATGGAAGAGGAGAGGGGGTGGGAGAGGGAAGTGTTGTGGGTGGGAGGGAAGGTATGGGGGCGGGGAAGCTATTATAATCCATAAGCTGTACTTTGGAAATTTATGTTCATTAAATAAAATTTTTAAAAATTTAAAAAATAAAAAAAAGTCAGACCTGAGTGTCAAGTCAGGTATAAAATGGACTTCATATCTGATATTTCTTCCCTTTCTTCTCTTTCTGATGGGTCAATCTCATTTTATCAATCTGCTTTATTTGGAACTCAATATTGATAAAATTGTGTCTTTAAACTCAATGTAGCTGAACTAGTGAAAGCTCAAGTAGATTTCTCAGCCTTTCTCTTTCCTTGATAGAGTGTTCTGCAGGAAAGTTTGGAGCCAACTGCCATCAACATTGTGACTGTGAAGGAGAGGCCTCTTGCCACCCAATAACTGGAAAATGCCTCTGCCCACCTGGAAGAACTGGAGCTAGATGTGATGCTGGTAGGAGTACAAGAACCCCAAGATCCCTGTGACCCAGGATGATGCACAGATCTGGAGATGTTTTCATACATATCATACATAAATGATGCTCTGTTAAAGAACATGGCACCAACATTTGACACTTCATCCTTATTGTGATGAAACAGGGTTTGCAGTTTCCCACTGCAGGCACCAAAACCAGCACCATGGCTGGCAGAGGGCAGTTAGCAAGTAATTCAAAGAGTTGCATCTAAAGATCCCATTGCAAAGTTATTCACGGAAATCCCTAGAAATAAGGCAATGAAGGTATGGCCAAGGTGGTATTTTTGAGACCCAAGTTCACAGCTAGTCTTGGGATTTATATTTTAGTTTTCTTTCCAGTCACAAGAAGACACTAGAAAGTTTGAACTCTTCAGGAGCTGCCTTCAAGAGCAGACAGAATAGTTGGCGTCAATGTTGATTGATCACTGTTGGTAGACTTAGTATTCATTATATCTAGATGAAAAAAATTTATATAACTTGCAGTAGAGTTGAAGGACTGACACTGCCACAGATATAGCCTAAAACAGAGCATTTAATCTCAGAATTTACTTTCCTTGTATTCAAAATGGAAAGACAGAAGCTGGCTATTTTTAAGATCATTCCCAGCAGTAATGAACAGATTCTAGAAATTGGAATTCTTGAAATTCTGAGAGAGCCACAGGAACCTTCTTGGCTACAAGAGGTTACTGTTCACTGGATGCCAGACCCTCCATCCCTGCTTGCTTCTGAGTGACAGCAATAAAAAGCAACTGACTTTGAAAGATATGCCATCCTAAATCTTTTCCCTATGTTCTTGAAATGTTTGCCACAACCTTTTGAGGTTGTTCCTATTCTTAGTCCTATTTGACATGTGAAGAACCTGTAATGGAAAGATAGAAAGTGACATAATCAAGATTTGTACTCAGGTGGTCTGGTTCCCTACTTACAATGATATCAGTAACTGATAGTATGTGTGAATGTCTGCATGTAGCCAACAATAGAAAACTTCCAGGAGCCTGTCAAGCATGTTGTGTTCTTTGTGATCCCTTCTTCTTCCCTTCTTTATGGGCTCTTAGATCTGATCAAGGAGTTGTGATTATTGACATGGACTCTTTTGAGACCTTCCAACCCCAGAACTTACCAATGCTGTTGTCTGCTTTTTACAAAGCTCTGTCTTTCAAATCTCTAATCATAGAAATTTAGTTCTAATGTTATTTTCACTTTATATAAAAAGCTTAGGAAGAAAAGTCTAGCACATAATACTCATCGTCCAATGTTTGCTAAATGAATTGTGTTTCTCTTTGCATTCTTCATGGAGTTAAGGTGGGCAGAAACACCTGACTCAAGTCATAGCTGAATTAAATCTGTCAGAATAAATACCCATAGTGCACAATCACTAAATAAATGGTCTCTGAAAGCAGGATGCTTATAGTGTTTGTGACCCTATTTGAATTGAAGAAACCTTTGCCTATTAAGTACACATTATAGAACAGGCATTTTCATTTATACTAGGTGCCCGTGCTATCATCACTATTGCCACTTTGAAGATGAGGAAGCAGAAATACACAAAATTTAGATGATTTGCCCAAGTTTACATATGTAGTCAGTGGCAGATTGGGGTTTTTTGACAGTCTGTCTAGATTCAGAGCTAGCAGTTTGCCTCTCCAGGGAAAGAAAGGAGTAAGAGTTGATTTTGCTCGTCTATCTCCTTTATCCAATATGTTAGGCATTTGCTCTGCATTTGCCATTTAATTTTCACTTAATTTAATTTAAAAACCATGTCTTTACTCACACATATCACATTTCAAATGCTCAGTGGCCACATACAGCTTCTGGCTACCATATTGGATAGTGCAATATAGAACATTTCCATCATTGCAGAAAACTCCATTGGACCACCTTCAGCAGAAGCTTAAAGCTTGCCACCAAACTGAGAGAACGTGGGAAGGGTAGAAACTAAAGACTCACCCTACCCTCTGTGGCCCACTTGCCTGTATCTCACAGTCTGTACCATCTACAAGTAACTTGCTCTAAGACAATGGTCCTGTGTATTCGTGTCTCCATTCTCCAGGGGTACCTCAAGGTCCTTCCTGTCATGAGCTAGTCAGGGTTCGCACAGCCTACACAGATGGACTACAAGGCCTTTTATTTGCATTTTTATTTTCAATTAGGCACAGTTCATCTGCGATATTAACTATGAGCAGCTGTGTCTATGCAGGCGCCATAAAGATAAAAGACCTCATTTTAACTTGAACTCTGGTAAAAGACCTATTAAACAGCCATAATATTAATTCATAAAAGAATGTAACAACTTTTTATTGGATTATCCTCCCTCCCCCTGGTAAATTAACATTTGCAGACATTCAAACAGATGTCTTAAATACACATCGTTATTAACATGAAAATGTGGTATTTTTATAAATTAAAATCAGATTCTGTACTGCTCAGGAGAGATCCCGGCTCATAACTTTTTCTTTCAAAAAAGAAAATGTGATCTTACCACCAAACTAAGTAATTCTCTACCGCACTGGGCAGAGGTGGGTATGTTGGGCTACATTTGAAATGACATAGGATTTATTTTTTAATGTTCTCAAAGATAGATTCAGAGTAGCTTCCTCTTGAAGGAAACTGTTGTTCCTTCATTTAGGAAGGGAGTGAATTTCTGCTTGCTAGTGTTGCATCCTTTTAAAAAGAATTAATTCCAGAACTGATTTATGTTTCTATTTACTTCATATCTAAAACCTAATTAGTTAATTAAGACAAGAGAGCTAGACTACATCTTAACCTGTCTTCATGATGCAATAGAGTCGAAAAGTAAGCATCCTAAAGACTTTATTGTATTTATTTGAGAGGTAGAGTTACAGACAGTGAGAGGGAGGGACAGGAAGACAGGTCTTCCATCCGCTGGTTCACTCCCCAACTGGCCACAACTGCAGGAGCTGAGCCCATACAGAGACAGGGGCCAGAAGTTTTTTCCAGATCTCCCACAGATGTGTAGGGACCCAAGCACTTGATTCATCTTCTACTGCATTCCCAGGCCATAGCAGAGAGCTGGATCAGAAGATGAGCAGCCGGAATGCAAACCAGCACCCATATGGGATGCCGGTGTCACAGGCAGACGCTTAGCCCACTGCGCCACAGCACTGGCCCACAGGAGATGTTTAGAAGGGTCCCAATTTCCAGGCCAGCACGGAGAATATACTGAGGCAATAAAAAAATTATTTAACAAAACATTTTACCCAGTGGTTCAGAATTTCTCTAGTACCCATTTGCATGTTTATACTGATACTTCCCAGTTTTTCACATTACATTGTTATTTGTGCTCTCTTCTCCATAAGCTCAATACTTCTGTGCCTTCCCGTGTGGTTGTACAATATGAGGAAAGAACACTAGATGAGAACTCAGAAGTCCAACGCTGCCATTTACCTGGAACATAACAATTGAAAAGTTCCCTTCAGCTTTTCCAAACCTCAGTTTGTTTGATGTTTGCTAAAAAGGAGTTAATATGTTAAGAACCTGGACTGTCAACTAAGCAAAGATAAACAGTTGTTATGATTGCAAAGTAAGTTTCTGCAGTCCTTGAACACTGGTAAGCTGAGTTACTTCCCAGTTCTGCCTGAATGATGAGGAAATGTGAATCTATTTTGTTTCTTTGAGTTGTGCATCCTGCTAATCCTTACAATTCTTCAGAAAAGAAACTCTTAATTCTTTGCTAATTCTTGGCTGGATATCAAACTAAGAACACATTTTCAGGCTGGCCCATTTTAGTCCATTTTTAGTGATCTTGATAAAACTAGCAGTTTTTATTCTCCACCTCCCCCAGTTCATTTCTCCAGTGGTTTTAAGCCTGGTGCTTATTTTAAGATAGAGTCCTTTATTAGCCATGGCTGAGTTTCACAGCAGTAGTTGCAAGGGGGATCTAAAGCCCTTTTGACCTGTTTTAACAGTTCAAAGACTTGTTTTTTAAACTATTTTATTTTCAACAGCATAAGCACAAATGACCATGTTTCAGCCTAAAGACAAATCTCACACATTGTGGGTTCAGGGTGAATTTTGCATTATTCTCCTCTTAAGGCCACTAATCTGTTGTCTCTGTGCCTTGCAATGCTACTGCTATAAGTGTGATATATTCTAGTCCTGAGGAGGCATTTTGGAAATATTGGCTGCTTTTCTCACTTCCCCGTTGTGAATTTTGTCACTAACTTCCTTGCTACCTCCCGCCCTCCTCCTGTTTTCCATTGAAGCGCTCACTTTTGTTATATAATCTTCTAGCAGGGAGAATAAAAACCATCACATGGTAAAACAAGTCTGTCATTAGCTTTTTCAATTCCAAGAAGTGAGAGTAAAGAAGACAATGTCTTTGAAAAGCATTTTGAATTGCTTTCCTTTTTATTTTTCCCCTTGCAGAATGCAGATCAGGTCAGTATGGACCCAACTGCGCTCTCAAGTGTCAGTGTGTGCACACGGCTTTCTGCAACCCTATCAATGGGAGCTGCAAGTGCCCCTCAAAGACAATGGGCCCAACCTGTGAGGAAAATGGATTGGAGGATCCTCAGTAACCACATGCTGACAGCTTTTCAGACGGTGAGATAGAATGTGGTTGCAGTTCACCCATGCTTTATCATCTTAACTTTGGCAGAGAAACGAACTTACTCAATGGTCTTCAGCCCAGCCTCTCTTGTTACGAGGTGAAAAACAGGCGTCTCAACTTTATCGCCTCCAGGCCTCTGTCCCCTTACTCACAGAACCTTCCCAACTTCCTTTTGCTGAAGAACATACCCAAGAATAAGAAAATGTTTTTTCAGGATCCCAACCATAGTAACATTTGGACTAATAAATGAACCTTTTTTTTAATATGCACAGGAGGTATTTAAATTTGGAAGCAAGAACTGCTTTTCAGTCCTGGTTGGACTGCACTAAAATATTCACACCTATTCACCAAAGACCTCAGTGGCCATTAAGTAGCTGGATCCTCTTTAGAAATGTCTAGAATTTCATCTATTTATTCTTGGTGTCCTGCTTCTCAGTTCACTCTGCTTCAGATTGCTAACGTATTGTATTTCAAACATGACTTTCAGTGTGGGAGATTATGAAGTCTTTAGCCACATAACAATCAGGGTGAAAGCATTATGTGCACGTTTACAATGAATCATCAAAACGTTTTGTGCTGTTTTCCCCATCGCTAGCCAGCGGACAGGAAAGACAGAGAGTAGAGCCACTGAGACCAGTGCTCAGCGACCTTCACTGTGGGGGACATGAATTTCCTATAAATTAGGACCCGAGTGGATTCAGACTTTTAATCCCATTGGTGATCTTGAGCCAAATTGCCCATCACTTAGAATAGCTCTATAGCTGTTTATAAACTGAGATGAGTTCTGTGATAAGCCCAAGAAAGATCCAACCATAACTAAAATTTTACTTTTGCTCTTAAGTAGGTTATATGCATCTAAATGTTCAGAATATTGGTTAATTCATATTAGAAAACAATAAATTTCTGGACTCGAAATCTTGTTACTTATATTACCTGTGATTTTTCCAGATAAAAATAGAGACTATTGAAATTATATGACTAGACTTGATTTAAACAAAATATGTGGAGTGCCTTTTAATCAAAACAGACTTAGCACATAATTCACTGAAGGATTTATGAAAAATACTTAGTGTTATCAATATATCAATATGGTACAGTTTCTGATCTTTACTTAACCTTTATCATCGTATATATTACCAGCTTAACCAGAGATATAGCAAACCTATTTTAGGCAGCCATGACAAATTTAATGATATTAGATGGTATAATGGGCTTAATGAGATCATATTTAAGGAGATTCTTTTTTATATAAATTTAGTTTAGTCCTAACAGAGGTATAGTCAACTCATGTTTTTCTTTTTCTCCTCTATGTAGAATTAGAGCTTTGTATTTAGATGCAATATAACAACAATTGCTATTCTATGGACCAAATCAACTGAAAACTATGCTTTATCAAGAATGCTTGCCAGGGGGCCAGCGCTGTGGCATAGAGGTTGAAGCCACCACCTGCAGTGCCAGCATTGCATATAAGTGTCAGTTCCAATCCCATCTGCTCCACTTCCGATCCAGCTCTCTGCTATGGCCTGGGAAAGCAGTGGAAGATGGCCCAAGTGCTTGGGCCCTTGTACCCACATGGGAGACCCGGAAGAAGCTCTAGGCTCCTGGATCGTCCCAGCTCCAGCCTTTGCAGCCATTTGGGGAGTGAACCAGTGGATGGAAGATCTGCTCTCTGTCTCTCTGCCTCTGCCTCTCTCTAACTCTGCCTTTTCAAATAAATAAATCTTTTTTTTTTTTTAAAAAGAATACTTGCCAATTTTTTTATCTATTATTTTTCAAGCTTATCTCCACTATCACCATCTAAGCTACAGAGAAAACAAAATCAATAGAAGCAGAGTTTTCTCTTGGTCTGCCATCCACCCTAGGCGTTCTCCTTCTGAAACAGTCACTGGGAATAGGAAAAGAGAAGGAAACCATGTTTCTCTTCTTTCCCAGAAATTTTGTGTCGATTAACAAAGAAGAGAATCTGGATATGGTAGGAAACAAAGATTAAGTGTTCTGGGTTTTCTTTCTTTTTGGCTTAGTTTGTTCTTGTTTTTATGTAATACTTAGTTCTTTATAAATGAGAACCCATACCTAAAATGTTGAACATGGCACTTGACAATGGAAGGTATTTTTTGTGTTATCACCTTTCATCCCCATTTCCACCTGAAACATCAAACGAACCATGCAAGTGAGAAAGCAGAGTCACAGCCTAAACCTGGATTTAGTATATCAGGTGCCTGCTTGGACAAATTGAGTTTTACCTTCAGCCTTATACCAGTCATTGTGAACTAATATAAGTGACTGTAGCCCCCTTTCTTCATAAAATTTTTCTAAAGTATCTTTCATATTGAAACTGAAAATAGAAAAATGGTTTATATCCAGAATATTTCCATTGTACTTTTGTTACCTTGAAAAATTTTGATTTAAGTGATTTTTTACAAAAGTCAATAAGCAATGCAGAGTCATTCCTCCTAAAAATATCTTTTTCTGCTGGAGGACACTAACATAGTTGGAAAATCATTGTAGACAATATTGCATTCATGGACCAAGCCATAAAAATATTCATCTTAAATAATATAATAGCTAGAAAATTATGATATAATTCCCTTGCCATGTCATATAACAGATTATTTTTTTTAAGATTTGCTTATTTATTTGAGAGGCAGAGCTATAGACAGAAAAAGGGAGAGACAGAGAGAGATGTCTTCCATCCATTGGTTCACTCCCCAAGAGGCCGTAATGGCCAGATCTGGGCCCATCCAAAGCCAGGATCCAGGAGCTTCTTTCAGGTCCCCCACATGGGTGCAGGGGCCCAAGCATTTGGACCTTCTATCACTGATTTACTAGGCTATCAACAGAGAGCTGGATCAGAAGAGGACCAGCTGGGACAAAAACTGGCACCCAGATGGGATGCTGGTGCCACAAGCTGAGGCTTAGCCTACTATATAGTGTGGACCCCATATAACAGATTCTGAATTTCTTTTAGAAATAACTGTCATGTTAAAAATATGATTTAGTTCATATAAATAAAGCAAGTTGTTCACTTTTGCATATTAGCACGATTTACCTGAGGTTTCTATATGTAAATAGCAGTACAGGTAGAGAAAGGTATGATTTTGCTACCAAAAAATAATTTATGCAAAATTTTAAGGAACTCAACAATTGTTTAATAGGCGTGTCCTCTTTTAAGCTAGGTTCAATGTGTACCTTGTGATTCCATAGGAGTATTCTGAATATTACTTCTCTTTTTCTTCCCTGTGTAATCTGTCTTTCGAATGTAGAAATGTTGATTCCCCTACAGAAATTCATCCACCACAATGTTTAGCCTTGTTACAAAGGTGCCTGTGCTGTGATGTGTCAAGCTCTTTCATTTGAAATATAAGATCAGAGAAGGGATTATTATGCTTTTCTGCAATAATATAGCTCAAGTTTAAGGAAAATGAGCAGATGTATGGAAGTGTGCTGGCTAATTTGGAGTCTAAATCCAACATGCCTGGGATATACCATTTCAGTGTAACACCTAACTTTCCCCTACTCTTTCTAACTTCTACATTCATTTATTGAGTTTTCCAGATGAGACAGCTATTTGACACAGGTTAAATTATTTTCAGAGAACTTGGAAATCATTCCAAGAGTTAGTGGCAAGAATGGCATTTCCTTTGTTAGAAATAGCAAAAAGGGTTTGGCCTCTCCTGGGCCTCTTTCACCTTGGTTTCTCCAGGACCTGGTAATACAGATGTAGCAAGAATTTAAAAGAGCATTTTGATGAAGTGAACAAATAATAGCAACTGTCTACACTCTAGGAGTTATGTATGCAATTCAGTTGAAAGAACTTTTCATGGTTCTATAATAGAAAAAAGAATCAAAGTAGCTGAGCTTTTAAAATAGATTTCAAAGTGATTCCAAAGTTTTGTCCCTTTTAGCTAATCATATGGAAACTATGTTCTACTTTTCCTTTTGTATTCTGGTTTTTCTACTTTTCCTAAGTCAAAAGACTCAAATGCTAAGAATTAAAGTCTAATATATTTATTTAAAATAGTAGATATTTCTTTTTATATTCTCTAAAATATTGACATATTCTTTCATCTCTAAATCCTATGTCAAGAAGACGTGAAATGTCATTTGTTCATTCTTCATTTTAATGTTTGTGCACCGTTGGCTCAATTTTTGATGAATATTAATTAATTTGAATTATTTCTATTAGCATTTAAGATATTTTTCTTCCACTGGATGTCTTAAAAATATTTAGGAAATTTCATATTAATGTCTTTACTTAAGAAGGAAATAAGAGGGACTGGCATTGTGGCACAGCAGATTCAGCTGCTGCCTGTGATGCCCCGCATCCCATTTGGGGCACCAGTTCAAGTCCCAGCTACTCAACTTCCTATCGAGCTCCCTGCTGATGTACCTGGGAAATCAGCAGAAGATGGCCCAGTTGTTTAGGTACCTGCCATTATGAGTGAGACAGAGATGGAGTTCCAGGTTCCTGGCTTCAGCCTCCCCCAGCCCTGGCCATTGAAGACATTTGGGGTATGAAACAACAAATGAAAGATATCTTTGTCTCTCTCTCTCTCAAATTAATAAATGTAGCTCTTAGAAGACAAAATAATAAAACTTATGAAATATCTAGCGTTCAGAGTTCCTGAGAAAAATTCAACTATAGCCCAGCAGCAAAACGATTCATGTGAAGAATTGAATACTAAGTGTATAAGTGCTGACAGTATTGCCCCTTTGAAATGTGGAGCATTGGCTTATGAATAAAATTCCATATGTGAGATTTGGATGAATTTGAGAAATTTAACATGTATTTGTGAATAATGGAACCTGCGACTAATGAGATACCTAACTGGTCAATTGGTAATATGAGTATTTCAAATCATTTATTGGTAGAAAAATGCCTTCCTTTGTATCACTTTTAACCATTGCCTAAAAGGCAGTTTTCTGCACTTTATCTTAAATTTCCAAAATCATCATAAAAGAACTTTATTAGGTGTCTACTATACTAGATACTACGTCGAAAAAGATGGCTTGTTTCCTGTGCTTGCAACAGGAGACTATATTAGCCAACAAAAGCTCAACGAAGGCTGTTGCATCAATTTCATAGTTCACAATCCTTTTACAGTTAGTTAATCCCTTCCTATGTGTATTTTTCACACTTTTCTTAATTCTCCTATGTTAATGCACACTTTGATAAATCAAATACATTCTACCTAGCTTTAAATCCACGTAGCAGGTTGTGCTCTTAATGCTGCTAAAGGAATTGAATTTTTTGAAAGTCATGAAATGCCATTTCACATTTATAGAAAACTAAATTAGTCTTTACAATACAAAAGAGATGTCTACTTTCAAAGTTGTTATTGTAACTCTGATGTATAGGGGGTTTAGGTAGTGGAAGTAAAGAGAAAGAGGAGTGTGTTCCTCCATCTGACCACTGGTTTGTCCGGGTCAGTATTCATTACTGCCTTCTCTTTAATGGAGATAAGTGTTGTCTAGTGCTAGAACAGGGTTGTAGGCATTTCTAAGAATCTGGTTTCATTACAAAGCAAGAAATTCTCACAAACATTAAAACATATCTTGCTATTTTAGTGAAGTCTTAATGTAAGATAAGAATGTTTTTTAATTGTGGCAAAATACACATAGCATAAAATTTATCATTTTAACCATTTTAAAAGTACAGTTTAGTGGCCTCAATGGCATTCATGTTGTTGTGATACAATGTCCAAAGTTTATTTCTTTTAATAAAGGAAGAACTTCTTGATGACAGTGGAGTAACACGCAGGGGTCTCAGGTCTCTGTTGTTCTGCTTGAATAGGGTGACTCATACACTGCCTTTACATCCCAAGTTTTTCAATTTCTTTAAAAGTTTTGATTATTTGGAAATATGCTTCCCATAAATGTCTTCTTATTTTCTAGGAATTTGTGTAACAAAAACAATTCACATGTAAGAAGAGTTAAAAAACAAGTGTTTTGGGGGCATCACAGGCAGTAGAAAAGTCCTTTTCACTAAGCATATCACAGTTGTAGTTCGTTTCTTTATCACGCCCTAGAGCATGCTGGGAAATCATGAAATAACATTGAACTCAGACTTTGTGACACAGCAAGTTGAGCTGCCTGCCCGTATCCCACATCAGGGCACTGGTTTGGGTTCTGGCCTACTCTGCTTCTAAAAACTTCCTGATGATGTATCTTAGAAAGCAGAGGATGATAGCCCAAGTGCTTGGGACCTTGCCACCAATGTGGGAAACTCAGTTGCAGTTCCTGGCTTTGGCTCTTGGTTTTCACCTGGCCCACATTTCACTGAAGTGTGTCTTAGGAACTCCACTATATTATCGTGATGTGTGACTCTCCCACAGGAGAAAAGTAAGGAAGGATTCCAAATTATTTACCTTAGAATTCCTTTCTGGGAGAATGTTTTGAAAAACTAGTGTCCCAAGGAAATGGTGATAAGTGTTAAGTGAGTCTTCAGATATACCCTGTTCTGCATACCCTGCTCGTATATTTAAATGCCGTGTCTAGTAATTGCCTAGGAGCCTTTAAGGAAGGCCTGTTATTTTATCATTTTCCACTGTGAGCCAGTATTTCTCAAAATGGAGCTTTGGAGACACAAACCAGACTGTTAGTAAAGTTCTTTAAAAGATTTTTCTTGTCATTCTATTAATATAATAAATTGAGTAAATGTTTTTTAAATATTAAGAACAATTAGAAAGATGTAAAATAAATTGTGTTCTTTTTAAATGGAATATTACAAAAGTTATAGAGAAGTAGATGTTAGCAGGATGAGTGATTGTAGTGCAGCTGTTTAAGCTGCCGCTGAGGACACCCACCTCCCCTGTCTTAATCCTAACTACTAACTCCCAACCCAGCTTCTCATTAATGTACCTGGGAAAACAGCAGATAACCCCAAGTACTTGTGTCCCTGTCAGCCAAGTGGGAGTTCCAGGCTTCTGCCTATGACCTGGCTCAGCCATGAGTGTTCAAACATTTGAGGAATAAACCAGTAGATGGAAGATATTTCTCTCTCTCTCTTTCTCTAACTTTCTCTCCCTAGCCCCCTCTGTCATTCTGTCTTTCAAATAAATAAATCAATCTTTTTTTTTTTTAAAAAGAGGCATTAAGTATCAAAATCAAAGACCAATAAATGTGTGCAATGTGTGCTGATCAAATCAGGATTATTAACATTTCCCTGTCTTTTTCATTATGTTTGAAGGCTTCCAACTTCCTTCTTCCATTTGTCCATATATATATAAAACCTATTATATATATATAAAATAGGTCATTTAATCAAAATCTTCTTAATGTTTGAAGAGATAGAAATGTTGAATGATCTGATTTGTTCACCACTGAATGTGCGTACAACACTGTACTCCATAAATAAGTACAATTAAACACTAATAATACAACAAAAAGAATAAAAATTTTTCTAGCATCTGGGCATTTTACATTATTTACTACAGTAAGAATTTCAAGAATAAAATGTTTAATAGTGCCTAGGATGAATGTAATTCCTTTCTGAGAGTTGCTAAACCGTTATATAAGTTGATGCCTTTTCACGACTGAAGTGTGTAAAATCTAATAATACAAGAGTTATAAGGACCTATCTATTACTAGCTAATAAGCCCTATATCATTTATTATGCAGAACAGTTCACATAAATGATGCCACAGTTCTTCATAAACACAAACAGACCTATTGTATGTTACTGGTAGTGAAAGATTTAGGGGAGTTTTCTTTTAGATAATATATTTAATCATGTTCTATTTAAACACCTGTAAAAATTTTAAATTATTACAAATAAATGTACACCCAGTTGTATTTACAAAAACATTCTTTTTCATTTATAGATACCTTCAGTTCCACATGAGTTTTATAGACACCTGTTTAACTATTAATAAATTGGAAATTAATCTCAACTCATATAGTGTCAGGCTAAAATACAACCTCTATTCATGATTTGGAATACTTTATTTAAGTTATATTCTGTGTTAAATCACCAAACAAAACAAAGGGAAACACTTAATAGTGTTGTAGTCTTGTATAGTTTGCACTTCACAGAAGTGCAGAACTAGAATAGAATGTAAAGCCCCTCCAGCCTTTTTGTTTTATAGGCATAGAAACCAAGACTTAGAGAATTAGACCCAACAATGAAAAAAAAACACTGAACCAAGATTTTATATTCTCTCATCTCTGGTCCCTTATATCTCTCCTCTTGTGGGTTTTGATTACTACCATTTCTGCAACATGTGAGAAGTTTTCTTTGGCAAGGAGAATGAGTGAGCTTTACAGAAATCCCTTTGAATTCCAGCTCCGATCTTACAGACCTTCCAAATTTGTAGTGTCACCATTTATTTTATATCCAAATGTATCTGAGAGCAGTAGTTAAATACAGATATAAGGAATTGAAGCCAATGAGAACATCATGGTCCTATAATAGTTTCATTGTCTTCCAAGAAATGTAATTTGAATCTTAATAGTTTTTTCTATCTTAGGCGTATATTATCCAAACTTTATATTTTAAAAGACAATTTTGCCAGCATGTTTTAACGATATTTTCATTTGCCTCAATTGTCAATTTCTGTAATGAATGATAAATGCAATTCCAAGATTTCTTCCTTTAAGTTCATTATATAAGCACCAAACACCTCTAGAAAGCACTCTTGATTAATACCCTATTTGAACCCATAAAGAAAAACTGTGTTAACTTTATTATTTATCTTGCTCATTAGTGTGAGAGCATTTATGATGGCAACCCCAGAGGTTATCAGCAATTCTATGCCCTATAAATTTGACTAACAATGTATGCTACCTTATATTTTAGTTACTCAACAAAAGCATAGTCAAGAAAATTTAGAATAATAAAACAAAAATGGACTATATCACCTTACTAAGCTGGATATGCCTGTGCTTCCAAAGCAATGGTTCTCAAGCTTCATCTGGGTGCAGAACATGTGAATATTAGACTGCTCAAGGTGGAATGTAAATTGTTGAAATATTTAATCATATTATATGAGCTACAAGCAATATTGCTTAGAGAAAGTGTACGTTTATTGTATGCATATGGTATTTGTGATTACGTAGATTTCTTAAACTCTTCAGTTAATCACAATCACCTTTCTGAGAAATCCCATTAATGTATTTTATACTTGTGCATTCACTTTGCCAGACTAAGCAATTATCAGGTATCAGTTATTTAAAAGAAATTTTCATTGGTGAATATGTTGAATATGGAAATATAATCAAATGTGAACATGGAGAAAGGGTGGCAATATTCAACTAAGCATTGAAACACTTTTCCCAAGTTTTTAGCACACACTGTGTAATTTGAGAGTTATTCCTCCAGAGTCTGTGTTATGGTTTATTGATCAAAATGTAGATGTGGCAACTGTGTTTCAATCTATACTTATATGATTTTTAAAAATAGAAAAGCTGAATGAAGCTCTACTCAGTGATTTACTTTTGGCAAACAAGTTTGTTTTATAAAATGGTGCTCATTTTAAGCAAGCATTTCCATGATGTGTTTTCTTTGTGATAATGTATGCATGAAGAATTATAAACATAACTGAAATATTACCTCTGGGTTGAACTGTTAAAATGTGGGAAGTCAATAGCTAGCTATAAAAAGAAAGGTTAAGTAAGTCTGATGTTTGTTAGCTTCACATCATTTTTTGATATCAGTTCACTAGTTGACATGATGTTTTTTGCACTCTGGTTATTTGAAAGTATTTATTGTGACAAATAAATATTTTGTATAAGATGTTTGCCTTTCTTTATCTCTTTGGTCTAGTCTGCATGCATTTCTTGGTATTTTTCTCTTGGATGTTGTGTACTAATCTGTTCCTTGTAAGTCATAGATAATTATTATTTCTAACTACAGGATTGGTGCAAAAAACCTAGCTATTTGTTCATGAGGAAATACTTCTTAAACACGAAAATATTATGTGTTAAATTTTTACTTTTTCATCATTATTTAATCATGCAAAATACAATGAATCAACTGTGTCTAGTGTGTAGATAAAGTTTTTACAAATGTTTTCCTTAAACTGATTATGTGCTTTTATCTTTTGGTGATAATAATAATTATATGATTAACTAGCAACATGTATCAAATTCTTAGTATATGCCAGACATCATAATAAACATTTTAAACATATTATTTAATCTTTACAATAAATATTTGGTAGATATGAGTAGTCATCTAATTTTTCTTTTAACAGTTGAGTTTGCTGAGACTTAAGGAATCTAAAAACTTGCTGAGGTCATATAGCTTCAACATAGAGCAGGCCTCATGTTTGTATAATTTTGAGAGATGAGTCTGCTTATATAGTATGCATGCGGTTCTAAAACACTACCTTATGTGATGAAAATCTGTAACTGAAAATCTTAAAAATAAAATTTTAACTAATCCAACTTAGAGTGGGTTCATACCCTAAATGTTGATCAAGACAGATGAACAATCACATTTTCAACTACCTTTATTTTTGGTACATAAAAAATGCTTATCTGTGCATTTTGCTTGTTTGATATGTGTATAAGTAGTGATTAAATAGTGGTGTCTCTGAGTGATGTCAACTTTAGACCAATGAATATCCCCTTTAATTCTGTCAGTATCCTGTGTTCTCCTGATCCCCAACCAAACTCTTTTTTTTTTAAAGATTTATTTAGTTAGTTAGTCATTTGAGAGGCAGAGTTACAGACAGAGAGAGGGAGAGACAGAGATCTTCCATCTGCTGGTTCACTTTGCAATGGCCTGAGCAGGGATAGCTGGAGACTGGATGATCTGAGGCAGGAGCCAGGAGTTTCTTCCAAATCTCCCACATAGGTGCAGGGGCCCAAATACTTGGACCATCTTCCTCTGTTTTTCCAGGTCATCAGCGGGGAGCTGGATTGGAAATGGAACAGCTGGACTTTTACTGGTGCCCATATGGGATGCTGACACCACAGGCAGGGTCTTGACCTAATATGTGACAATGCCACCCCCCAACCAAATTCTTAAACATCAGAATGAAAAATAATTTACAGGGTAATCTGATTACAGTATCTCCTATTTTGTTTCTTAGCTTCATAAGACTATCTCCAGATAAATTTTGCTTCTGTTACCTATCCAGTCAATTTCAGATCTATATTATAAACTTTCTTTGCTGATGATAGATCATCACATTTTCTCTCTCTTTTTTTTTTTTTTTTTTTTTTTTTTTACAGGCAGAGTGGACAGTGAGAGAGAGAGACAGAGAGAAAGGTCTTCCTTTGCCGTTGGTTCACCTTCCAATGGCCGCCGCGGCCAGCGCGCTGCGGCCGGCGCACCGCACTCGTCCAATGGCAGGAGCCAGGAGCCAGGTGCTTTTCCTGGTCTCCCCATGGGGTGCAGGGCCCAAGCACCTGGGCCATCCTCCACTGCACTCCTGGGCCACAGCAGAGGGCTGGCCTGGAAGAGGGGCAACCGGGACAGAATCCGGTGCCCCGACCGGGACTAGAACCCGGTGTGCCGGCGCCGCAAGGCGGAGGATTAGCCTGTTGAGCCACGGCGCCAGCCCACATTTTCTCTTGACACGTGGGGGATAGTAATACTCTACTTCTCAGTGTCCACATGAGTGGAGCTTGCATTCCTCACTTAAAAACTTGTAATGACAGCTCTTTGTAGAAGAAATTGAGCTCCCTCTACCATGCCCTACCACCTCTGTTTCCCTATCCAATCTGCCTGTGGCCTCCAATCACTTAGAAGAACTTGCCCTAACCCTGAACTTGCCACATCTCTGTGCCATGCTCTCAGCTTGAAAGCCAGCAGGGCCAAGTTATTCTTCCTTAATGACTCACTCAAAGAATCCCCTAAGTTCCTAACCCAAAAGTTAAAGAAGCTTTCTTTTTTCAGCTTCTACTATAGCACAGAAGCTACCCTGTAATGGGAAAGAAACAAATGATTTATGGAATTGTCAACTGCATTAAAAATGAATGAGAGACTGATCTACCTGTCAGGAGGCCTCTTTTCTCTTCCAAAATTTAGAGCTGCTTATTTAAATTTCAAACACCCACTCCCCTTGTGGATCTAATTGGCTTGGACTAGCAATAGCCAAATGAACATGTGTGGACAGAAGATGCCAAATAATGCAATTTTATTGAAATATGCATGTGGCTTTTTTGTTGGCGAGAGGGTATACTGCTATCCCACCATTTATACTTAGTTCAAAAAATGCAACATAAGGAAAAAACCAGATCCCATCTGCCAGGCAAAATAGCTATAAAGTGGAAAAATCAAGTTTTTAATGAATCCATCGAGAGTAACTTGAGTTATTTTTTAATGTAAGGGCAAATAAACTCTTGAGCAGAGCTGCATAGCCATGGTGTATCCTTTTAATTTATAGCTAAGCCAAATCCAAATCCTGGGTTTAGCTAAATTAGAGTGTTCCCAGAAGAGAGAATGATTAGACAATACAAGTAGGCTTATGCTGGCCTTCCTCTTCTAAAATCTGGCTCACAGTCTAAGTGGACTGGAATTCCATTTGTAAGACAAGTAAACATTTCTCTGTATATTCAGGAGACTCACTGAACAACTTGGCTGGAGTTTTCTGTTTTCTTTAGCCCATATCCACAATAGTAAGAGTGTTGCTCTTCCATATTCCGTCTAAAGGAGTGTGGAATAAGAGCAAACACCTGTTCTTTTTTTTCTTTTTGGGCCAGAACCTTCTGGCTTTGATTCAAGACTTCCGATTTTGATGAATGTCTTTTTTCATTATCTACTAATAGCATTATTTGTAGTATACCTCATTCATAGGATGCCATTGGTTAACAAAAAATGATATTCTATATAGAGAAAAAATTATAATGTGTGTCATGGAGTGGTCAAGGCATTGCAAGCAACCAGTAGTATTTGGGGTGTCTCACTGTTGCTATCCCTTGTTCTAAATAGCCATTATACTTCACAGTGTCCTCCTTCCAGCAGATTGGAGAAGAAATCTGCAGAAACATGACTTTGAATTCCTTTGAATCACAATTGAGTGATCAAGGCCAATAGCTAAACATGTCTGACTCAGGAAGGGAATAAATTTGTCCACTACACCTTGCAGGTGAGAGTCTTCAGGTTACTAGTAAACAACTCAAATTGCTTTGATAAGTACATATGAATCAGATGAAGACACTGAAAATTCCTTGCCTGAGTCAGGAGCTCATTTTGCATCCCAGCTCTGTCTGTAGGCAAATTTGGGATTCAAGCAAAACATAATCTTTTGAGTCTCCTTTTACTCTTCTGCACAGAGGACAAAGTTCTTGACTCTGAGTTATCAAGTGGGTTAAAAGACAACATAGAGCATAGCACCTGGAGCTTATGGCTACTCAGTAATATACTGGGAATCTGTTCATAGAATCTAAGGTTCACTTGTCAGTAGTTAATCTATTAACACTAATAGCAGCAGCACACAGATTTGCATTCCTACCATCTGGATTCAGAACGCTATAACCCAAATAAGGCAACTTGGCATACTGAATGTTCTAAACTGAAGGGAATTATGTAAATCCTAGAAGCAGGAAAGTCACTCTCTGATCTTCTCCTGCTCTTCTCATCTAAAAAGCCTCATGTGACAGGTGTCTTGCCCTAATCCTAGAAGAAATGTCACAGAGAATGGCCATGAAGAATTTGAACAAACAGGTCTTGCTAATTTCACTGTAGTTTATTACCATTATACTGTATTCCTGTCATAATTCTTTTTCTCAATTGTCCAAAATAAACCAGACTTCTGTGGATCTTTGCATCTTCATTTCTGAAGTCTTCTATGTCATGTAAAACATTGATCAAGGGGCCAGCGCTGTGGCACAGCGCATTAACACCCTGGCCTGAAGTGCCAGTATCTCATATGGGTGCCAGTTTGAGACCTGGCTGCCCCACTTTCCATCCAGCTCTCTGCTATGGCCTGGGAAAGCAGTAGAAGATGGCCCATCAAATAGAAGACCTCTCTCTCTCTCCCTCTCTCCCTCTCTCTCTCTCTCCCTCTCTCCTTCTCTCCCTCTCTCTCTCTCTCTCTCTCTCTCTCTCTCTCTGCCTCTTCTCTTTCTGTGTAACTCTGACTTTCAAATAAATAAATACATCTTTTAAAAAATTTGATCAAATACATTTGCTATGGCTTTCTCTTGTAAATCTCTTTTTTTTGTTGTTGTTATGAGGGTCTCAGCCTTGAACTTAACCTGGATAAGGAAACAATGCCACTTTTTCTCCCTTCATTACTGACTGCAGAAAACTGTTCTAAGCACTGGATGTCCATTGGCTCTTTGACTTGTATAACAGCTCTTGAAGCAGTTAAATTTCTCTTGTTATGCTCTTTCATTTGCATGCAGTCTATTAATACTGTCTTGTGCAGGATGGTACTTTCCAAGTAAGAAATCAGAACACAGGAGGAGACAATGGAGAGTTTAGTGTGACATATTTGAAATTAGCGCTCCTCTCCCCAAATTCAGAACTAAGAGTTACAGTTTCCCCTTCTCTAACATATCTTTGAATTCCAGAAGCAAAGTAAAAGAAACCTGCATTTTAATATTATCAATGAAGCACAAGCAAATGGATCAATTATCCCTCTAGCATTTATGTTTATGAGTAGAATATATTTTCTTAATATATAATCGACTAAACTTCTAAATATCCATATTAACATCTTTTCATTAGAACATGCATGATAATGGGTGTTTGGATCAAAAGTTTCTAGTATTATTTGGCTGGTTTCTAAAAGAATTGTGTGTCACTTGAATATTTGCTCCTACCTAGAGCCATTGAGAGATAAGGGTGTCACACTCATTGAGAATCACTAGAGGAACATTGGAAACAAGGATATGGGAAGATTTGGAGAGGTTGTTCAGAAGCTTTCTTTGGCCATTTAAAGTGGAAAGGTATGGAAACTGATGAAAAGGAGGGACAGTCTGGGCCATAGCTGTACATGTGAGCAGATGAGTTGTAGAAATCTGAGCCCACCTTATTCCCTGTGATTTGTCTCAAGCCTTTGGGAGCCCCAAAACAGGAGAGCCCAGGACTGCTTCCATAATTTACACATTGGAGTAAATTAAGCAAGTCTTTGGTTTCTATCACTTTTTGTTCTACTTAGATCCCAAGGCTTTCTCATGAGTAATGTACTGCGCTTTCAGCCTTGTCTTAAGGGAGCAGTTTGCCCCCAGTGACTCCTTGCAGTAGTCCGAACCTTCTGTCAATGTAGAGGCAGGTGGGAGTCCCTTTGGGAACAGAAGGGGATAGAGGAGGGAGAGGAAAAAACAGAGAAGAGAAGAGTGGTGGGGGGAGAAAAGGGAAGGGAAATCAACGTCTCTGACCTCTAGAGTGTGGGGCACATATGTTGACAATGCATAAAATAGTAGAATCTAAGGGTTGAAAAGGATTTTATAAACCCTCTAAGAACTCCAGGTTCTTACTTCTCACCAGTAAAGCAATCATCTTTATAACCGCAAGTCTGATATCCACCCAATCTCCTTTTGAATGTTTTTCTGTATTTCTTGAATATAAATCTGTTCCTTTGTTGCTAGCAATGTCTGTCTTAAACTAGTACAAGTGATGTCTCTATAGAACTTCTAGTCTTTTTGGAAAATATGTCTTACTACTCCTCTACCTCTACCTGTCAAACTTCCAATGTTTGAAGCTAGCTTCCATGTTGCATTATTCCTTTTTTTTTTTTCCTCCAGATGAGAAACCATCAGTGTTTTGAGAGTTCCTGATATGGTTTGTCAATCTCCTCTGAAGCTGTCAGAGAATAACAATTAAGTCCTGGCACCAGTGCTGTGGCATAGCAGGTAAAGCCGCCACCTGCAGTGCCAGCATCCCATGTGGGTGCTGGTTCAAGTCCCCGCTGTTCCACTTCCAGTCCAGCTCTCTGCTATGGCCTCAGAAGGCATTGGAGGATGGCCAAGTCTTTGGGCCCCTGTACCCTCATGGGAGGCCCAGAGGTAGTTCCTGGCTCCTGGCCTTGGATTGGCACAGCCTGGCCATTGCAGCTGGTTGGAGAGTGAACCAGCGATAGAGGACCTCTCTCTCTGCCTCTCCTCTGTGTAACTCTGACTCAAAATGGGTGGATAAATCTTTGGGAAAAAAGTCCCTTTCTTAATTACCAAAGTTGAACCTTTGGTTTAAAATAAATTATATACAACTTATTGTTTCTCCCCAATTATTTAAGTAATATGTTTATTGTGCCAAATCATCCATATATAATTCTTACCTTTAGATAACCACTGCTTACATTTTCATGATTCCTTTTATCCTTATACCTTTTGTATTTATTTTTTTAAAAAATGGATTGTATAAATAATTTTGTTTTTCTTTCGTTCTAATATTATGGTGTGAACAATTTCCTACATGCTCTTCAAGCTTTTAGTCCTAAGTCTGGATTTTTAAATTCTATGCTGAGAATATCTTCTTCTTGACCCCTTTACCCTTTGCATCTACAGAGATTCTTTTTGAAGTACTTCATCAACATCAGAAAGATGGCCACAAAGATGGTAATCATTGATAACAAAGCACTTCAGGTACAATGGAAAGTCAATGTTTTTTATTTAGAAAGTTAGCTTAAACCCAGAACACCTCTCTCCTTTGTTGACTAAGTCTTCCTTCTTGAAAAGACACTTCTCAAGCAGATAAAGAAATGTATGCTCTGTGTTCATGAGGTATTCAGCCTTTGTGTTCTCAGGAGGACAAACTGAGTGCCATTAGCACCGGGAGTCTCTCCTGATGACAGGGGCGGATCCCCAGTGAAAGGACCAAGTGAAGGTGAAGCAGCACAGGGCTTTGTAACCATAGTTACTTTAAGTCTAAGATTATAAGTTTATTGTTTCCATTATGAAACATGCATTGACATTCCTTTATGTCTACTCTTGAAAACCTTGTTATCCTGGCTAGCCTATTTACTTACTTATCTCTTAAGAGATGGCTAGGCTTAATTAACACTTAAACATTAACCTTGAAGATATGTGGGGGGAGAATTGGGGGGGGGGGGGGTGGAGGAGGAGAGGAAGGTGGGACCTGAACGCTGCTCTTTGAAAATGAGATGGAGTAATCTTAATGAAATGTTCAAATTCCAAATGAAGTAAAAATTTCATCTTATGAGCCTCTTGGAGAATGTGCTCCTACTGACCCAGAAAATCCTGGAAGTGACCTTCTGTGTTATTTTGCATACCTGAATGAAATGAAGGGTGAAATAGCAGTACTTTGAATGGAAATCCCTAAAAATAAGATTGCAGTATTCTTTGCAGCTAATCATTCATTTATTTGTACCATGTTTTCTTGTAGATGGTGAGAAATATTCACAGTAAACAACTGGGATGATTCGTACATTCATAACAATGGAATAGAATTTTTTATGACTAGGCTGTCACCACATTTGGGGTGGTTGCAGCCTCCAAATTTTTTTTTTTTCTATTTTGGCAAACATCCCCAGAACCACACAGTTTGGATTGAGCAACTATTGTACACCACTATAAGAACTGTAGAGTCACTGTGTTGTTGCTATTACTATGAGGCCTTTTGAAGACAGAATGCCAGGATGAATTGTTCCTCATTATTTATAATAAATTTCCAAGGTAAAAAATCTTTAACTGATTTTTCAAAAATATTCTAAACTGCAGTGTTAGTCTTACTTGAGACATTTTCTAAAGTGTCTCTGTTCTGCAAAGCAAGGGAAAATCTATCACTCCAGGCATAACCATACCACTTAATATGATAACCCTCTACAATTCAATAACCATACTTTCCTGAATCCTGCAGATTTTAGCTTAAACATAGTTTTCTCAGAGAAAACTTGTTTCTCTATACTGAATTCAGCAGCCTACCAGCCTACTATCTGATCACATTGCCCACCCTCCTACTACTCAAAATTTCTTCACAGACTCAGCACATCTTTAGTTCTTACTAAAATGGCTATCTTCTCCATCAAGTTCAAGACTATGTCAAAGCAAAGACTTTATCGGTGCACTGAAATATTGTTTTCTCAGGACCAAGCATAATGCCTTACACATGGCCTGCCTTCTGTAAATGTTTGCTGAATGAATAAAATTGCGTTAGGTTCCTTGAAGCATGAACTTTTTCATAATATCATTTTATTAGTTTATCCCAGCAAGGAGATGAAGCATGCAATTCCATGCTTTGGAAGGCAAAATCTACAAAGTTTGACTTGAGGAATCCCCATGGTTGGTGACACAATCAACCATATTTGGGAAAAGGCAAGGCTTTTCTTTTCATTCTATTCTCCATTCTACCTTAGAAGAAATACAAAAATCAAGGGCAATGTGGGGCATGAGCAAGACCATGAAGCCCTCCATGTGACAACAGAACAGGTCAAAACATCTTGTGTTCCCACAGTGAATTTTCTTTGTAATTGGGAAGAATATATTCCCCTTGAAAGAATTTGGAGAGCTTGTCAGTTTGACTATTTCCTGTGGGGATAAAAAAAAGCTAATTATAAAAACTGAAAATGAGTGTTTGAAAATTCAGGTAACTGCATTTTATAAATATACCTTATGGAAGATACAACCCCTTAATTCTTAGCACTGCCCAAAATGATCCTCGATGCCCATAGACCCTCAATACGACCTTCAGGGCACACTAACAAGACCAGAGGAAGTGTGTTATCATTATATTCACCTCTTATTTTTTAAAATCTCTGTGAAAAGTCTGACAGAGGATTTATTTTCACATTTGGAGATGTATAATAAAAGCATAAGATCAAATAAATACTTGTAAGAGAAATAATAAATTTTCTTTGTAGAAGTGGATAAAGTTGAATTAAATCCAGATTGCCTGTCAAACCAGATTGTTGGAAAGGAAGCCAAAAGAGTATTGTGAGAACCCAAACTCTACTACAACATTTTGTCCTAAACCATCAAGTTCATTCACCTGTTTCAGAGTCAGTATCACCACAGTTCAAAGGTGGCATGTGGGGGCCTGTGTAGTGCCACAGCAGTTTAGGCTGCTGCTTGCATTGTCAGTATCTTATATGGGAGTACCAGTTCAAGTCCTGGTCACTCAGCTTCCAACCCAGCTCCCTGCTAATGCACTTTGGAAGGCAGTGGATGATGGCCAAATGCTTGGGGATGGAGTGTCTGACTCCCTGCTTCAGCCTGGCCCAGCACTGGCTGTTGTGACCTTTTGTACAGCGAACCAGCAGATGAAAGAGTCTCTTTCTCTTATTCGCGCTCTCTGTCTCTTCCTTTCCTATAAGTAATTCTGTCTTTCAAATAATAAATGCATCTTTAAAAAAAAAAAAAACTAACACATAGATTAAATGACATTACATATCCATACCAGCTTTCTCGTTTTTTGACTCCAGCTCCTCAAGATGTTCAGAGAGCTCCAGATGTTGTCAAGGAAGCTGCCTGCTCTGCTGGAAAGGAAGAAAAGCAAATGAATGGATTCTATGAGAGGATTGATGGGGAGAGGAGGCAAAGTGCTTTTGGATTAGCTTAAGAATGAATGAGTGCAAAAATACAGATTAGTCTGCCCAGGCCTGGGCTGCCAAGGCAAAGTAACACAAACTGGATGTGAAAAAAAAAATTCTCTCTCTTTCTTTCTCTCTCATCTCTCCCACTATTTCTGTAACTCTGCCTTTCAAATAAATAAATAAACTGTAAAAATAAAAAAAGGAGGCTAGTGTTGCAACACAGTGGATTAAGCCACTACCTATGACTTCAGCATCCCATACGGATGCCTGTTCCAGACCTGGCTGTGCCACTTCCAATCCAGCTCCCTGGTAATTAGCCTAAGAGAATAGTGGAGGATGGCCCAAGTTCTTGGATCCATGCCAGCCAGATGGGAGACCCATATGGAGATCCAGGCTCCTGGCCCAGCCCTGGTTGATGTGACCATCTGGAGAGTGAACCAGTGGTTGGATGATATTCTCTCTCTCTCTCTCTCTCTCTCTCTCTCTCTCTCTCTCAATGTGTGTGTGCTGTCTCCCTCTCTCTGTGTAATTCTGCATTCAAATAAATTAATAAATCTTTAGAAAAAAAACTGGAATTTGTGTCTCACAATTCTATGACTAAAAAGTCCAAACCCAAAGTGTTGGCCTGTCCCTGCTCTCCCTAACACCTCTAGAAAAGAGCCCTTGGGTTCCACTTTCTAGACCACGGTCATTTGTTGGTGACCTTTGGTGGTGATTGCACCACACTGCATTCACTTTGTGTCTCTTTCTCTTCACATGAGCTATTTCCTATAGGGGCACCAGTCATGGTCTTTTAGCAGTTACTTCAGTATGACCTCACAGTTACAACTGCAATGATGCCATTTCCAATAAGATCATATGTCAAGGTACTGGAGGTTAGGATTTTAGCATATCATTTTAGGGGGGAGACAAAATTCGATCTGTAACAAATATACTACTGAGATAATTCTCTGTTGTTTCAACATTTGTCCAGTCTTGCTCCACTCAGGAGTGCTTTGGGTTTTTTCCCTTTAAAAATTTTTATTTATTTTCACCTACCTGAAAGGCAGAGTGACAGAGAGAGAGAGAGAGAGAGAGAGAGAGAGAGAGAGAGAGGGAGGTTTTATTTGCAGGTTCATTCAGAACAGTCAATGCTGGACTAGACAGAAGCCAGGAGTCTGGAATTCCATCTGGATCGCCCATGTGGGTAACAGGCCCCAAGCACATGAGCCAGCTATTACTTCCCAGGATGCATTAGCAGGAAGCTGAATTGGAAGCAGAGGAGTCAGGACTCCAGTAGGCACTCTGATATTGGACGATCACAAATCAAGGGGCAACTTAAACTGGTGCCCCACAAGGTCTGCTCCACATATTTTTTTCCTTAATTTTTCCCATGGAAATGTTAACACCATAGATATATTCTGTATCTGTATCATGTAGCCCTTTAAGTCATAAATGGCTGTAATATTTAAAATGTAAGATGTTTTTGCCACCACCAAGAACTAATTTTCTTACTCTTAAGAATTTAAAGGGCTGGTGCTGTGGCTTAGCAGGTAAAGCCACCACCTGCAGTGCTGGCATCCCATCTGGCCGCCGGTTCTAGTCCCGGCTGCTCCACTTCCAATCTCTCTCTCTGCTGTGGCCTGGGAAAGCAGTAGAAGATAGCCCAAGTCCTTGGGCCCCTGCTCCCACGTGGGAGACCAGGAGGAAGCTCTGGCCATTGAGGCCAATTGGGAAGTGAACCAACGGATGGAAGACCTTTCTCTCTCTCTCTCTCCGCCTCTCCTTCTCTTTCTGTGTAACTCTGACTTTCAAATAAATAAATAAATCTTAAAAAAAAGAATTTAGAATATCTATTGTAATGGGGAGAAATTAAAGCTCTATGATATAAGGAAGCCTTCTAATAATATATATTAGTATTTTTATTTGACTGGACCAGAACACATTTTTGGTTACAGATAAAATGCTGTTTGTTTTGTTTTAAAGATAAATATATGCATATTTCAAGATATTTAAATTTTTACTCCATGGAATTACAACCCAGACTATTCTACTGATTACTCACAGCCATGAAATTTGTCACAGGACCATGGATGCCTAACAATGAGTTTTAAATTTTCATTTTTTTAATCAGAAATATCCTTGGTTTTTGCTTGGGTAGATTCTTTTGAAGACTGATCATATGTAGAGTGGGAGAAACCAAAAGAACATAGTTTTAGATTCCTTGTAGGCTATACTTGAGGCTATACTTGAGGTCTAGGGACAAAATTTAGTGTATAAGAAAGTAGGTCTGGTACAGAAGACATACACCATAGGTAAAATAGACATGTTCTAAACAATGCTTCAAAGACAAGTAGTATATTTTGCTGAAAAGAAGAGATAGAGATAAACAAGAGAAAAAGCAGGAAAAAAGTGTCCTTAAAACCAACGGGGAAAAAGAAATAAATCTCTTCATTCACAGATGTCTATGTAGAAAACTTGAAGCAGTAACCACCAACAGAACCCCTCAAATTCATAAACAATTAAATCAGGGTGGCAGGAAATAAGGTTAATCACCTGATGATTGGATAAAGATAGTGTGGCATGTATGTGTGAATATATATTATATATTATTACATTATTATATAATATATACTATTATTAAATATAAATATTATAATATATACTTTATATATAATATATTATAATATTCATATTTAACATATGTTTATTTACTATAATATATTATATTGTATTTAATATATTTATTATATCTGTATTAATATATAGTTATATATAATTATGTATATATTATATATTATATATATTCACACACACACACATATATATGATGGACTATTACTCAGCCATAAAAAGAATGAAATCCTGAAGTTTGCAGAAAAATGGGTGTAACTGGAGATTATTATGCCAAATGAAATAAACCAGACACAAAAAGACAATTACCACATGTTTTGTATTATTTGTAGTAGTTTATATGTAGAGTATTAAAATTGTGTGTATGTCATATCATTTGGTATATAATTATAAATATTGCTTCACTAAATCATGCCACAAAAATGGTAATATACTCTTATTTCCCATGTTAAAAAAAAGAAATGGATGTGGGTGGGAATAATGAGTATGATTAGGGTACTGGTAATATGCTGTTCTTAATCTGGATGTTGGTTATGAGTGTGCTCAGAGAACCAAAAACTCATTTACCTATACATTCATATGCATTTCTTGATGTGTATATTGTATTACAATAAAATTTTTAAAAGTCTGTTACTTTCCTATTATATATATATATATATATATATATATATCAGAAATGAATAAGTGGAATTAGAAACTAAAACAGAATACTATTTATTTTATCCTAAATGATCCCCAAAATAAAAAACTAGGCATAAATATAGCAAAATATGTCAAAGATCTATATTAGGAAAATTATAGCACTCTGAAGAAAGAAACTAAAGAATAATCAAACAAATGGAGAAATAACCCATGTTCATGAATCAGAAGACAATATTGACAAGATGTGAATTCTTTCCACATTAATCTACAGATTCAGTGTGATCCCAATCAAATTTCCAGCAAATGATTCTGTGGCTCTTGACACATAAAGAATAATGTCTACATGGAGAGGCAAAAGACCCAGACTTGCCAACCTATTGTTGGTGGAGAATAAATTTGGATAACTAAAACTATCCAGCTTTAAGACTTACTGTAAAGCTGTAACAGTCTTACCATACAATTCAGCAGTTGAGGTGGTTGGTATTTGCTCAAAGAGGTTGAAAATGTATGTCCACAGAATAAGCTGCACATAGGTATTTGGAGCAACTTTATTAATACTTGCCAAAAATTGATGGGTAAACTGTGGTACATCTGTGTGATGGAATAATTATTGAACCCTAAAAAGAAATAGGTTCTCAAGCCATGAAAAGAAATGATAGAACTTTGAGTGCTTATTAAGTGAAAGAAGCCAAACTGAAAAAGCCACATATTATGTGATTATAGCTGCATGAGATTTTGGTAAAGGCAAAAATGTGGAGGCAATAAAATCATCAGAGGTTTCCAGGAGTTAAGGGGAAGGAGGGAAGCATTAGAAGGACGGGACGACTTTTAGGCAGGTGAAACTCTTCTGTATGTGAGTATAAGAATACATCCAGGTCATCACACATCTGTCAAAACCCACAGAATAAATTTCAAGTATGTATCTTAATTTAAAGTATGGATTTAGGGTGATGATCGTGACAAATGAACCATTCTGGTGTGGGAAATTGATAGTAGGGGTGTCTATGCAAGTGAGGAGGCAGGGAATATGTGAGAGCTGTTGGTACATTTTGCTCTATTTTGCTAAAAACTTAAAACTATTCTAAAATATTAAGGTGTGTTTTTGAAAACAAAAAGGGGCACAAGTTTCACAAGTCTATTGCCTCTATGAATTAACCTGATAAGGAAAAGGTAAAGATCAAGGAAGGAACCTGGACAAATGTAGAAGCCTGTATTTGAATAAGTCCTTATTTGCATTCAAAGCTAGTGGGGTAGGTGGCATCAAATGAAAATAGACTGATTATTTGTGAGGATTTGTGAAAATTTGAATAGATTATTCCCTTTCACAAGCTAGCACATGCAATAAGGATATCAGTAAATTAAACATACTTGCCTTTGAATAGTACAGCAAACCATAATACGCAACAGAGTAAGAGCCCAAATATGGCCCTGATATAAAAATGTAATTTCCATGGCAGGTCAAACTCGAGACCATTGTCTGAATCCTAGTAGGGAGAAAACTCTTTTCCATAGTTCTTGGCCATAGGTGTATTTAAACTGTGATTGCTAACTGCTCTCTCTTGAGAGTCACGGTATTACAGTATTACCCCACACTTTCATGGTTTTATCTCTAGAAATCCTACCAAATTCTCATGGTGAAGAGCCAAGAAAGATCCCCTGTGGTTCTGGAAATTAGAGGAGAAAAGTAACCATTGTGAAATATGCTCTGAGTGTTCTCCATAATCTACTCTCCAGACTGTCTACCACAGTCTGTGCCAAACCTATTTGAAGGAAAACCATTTCCCCGTCTCCAGCCCCTTCCATTTTCTTATACCATTTAAGGGATGAAAGAATCTAAGAAACCTATATGAAGTTCATAGCCCAGGTACACAGACTCACTAGAAGAGCTGAGATACAATCATAGGATTACACAAAGCTTCCCCTCTCCAATATTTTACCACCTCACCAATAAGACCACCACAGAATAATAGTGAACTGCAGCAGAAAGATGTGCAATAAGCAGATTGTCAAAGGAGGAGAAAATAGAGGGGATAAAACAAGGGTGCCTTAGGAATTTGAAACCTCTGGCACCTACAGCCCTAACAAACATTACAAGCAGCCCAAAAACTATCCAGGTTAATATAAATCCCAATACTAAAGCAAATTGTCCATCTTTTCTATTACATGAAACATCATGTATTAAAACAAAACCAAAACAAAAAAATCCTTTCAAATCATGCTAGAAGGCAGGAGAAAGCACAGTCTGAAGAGGCAAGACAAGCCTCAGAAACACATGCTTGTATGACATCAATTTTTAAATTCAGACAAATGTTTTAAAATTAAATATGGGAACCTGCACTGTGGTATAGCAGGTGGGGCTGCCGGCAGTGCCGGCATCCCATGTGGGTGCTGGTTGGAGTCCTGGCTGCTCCACTTCTGATCCAGCTCTCTGCTGTGGCCTGGGAAAGCAGTGGAGGATGGCTCAAACCCTTGGGCCCCTGCACCCAAGTGGGAGACCCAGAAGAGGCTTCAGGCTCCTGGCTTCTGGCTTCAGATTGTCCCAGCTCCTCCTGTTGCAGTCAGTCAGGGAGTGAACCAGCAGAGCTGACGGAAGATCTCTCTCTCTTTTTTTCTCGCTCTCGCTCTTGCTCTTTCCGCCTCTGTAACTCCACATTTCAAATAAATAAATAAATCTTAAAAAGTAAACAAATAAATAAAAATTATGAATAATATACTAAGAGCTGGAATAGAAAAAATTGACTACACTCAAGAAAGCACAGAAATGAAACTCCAAGATATACAAAAGGAAATACTAGAAATCAAAAATATTACAGAGGTTAAGAATGCCTTTGATAAATTCATTAGTAGACCAGATATGGCTAAGGAAAGAATCAGCAAACTCAAAGATAAGTAAATAGAAACGCCCCAAGCTGAAATGCAAAGAGACAGACAAATGGGAGTGGAGGAAGAAGCCAGGAAATAATATCTAAGAACTATGTGATAATTTCAAATGGTGTAACATATTTGCAATTGGATCACTGGAAGGAGAAAAAGCAGATGAAATATTTGAAGTAAAAATAACTGAGAATTTACAAAATTAATGGCAGGCACAAAAACACACATTTAGATATCTCTGAGTATAAATTATAAAAATCTCTGAGAACAGCAAGCAGGATTAAGCATTAACAATCTATAACTATGCATATCATCTTCAAACTGCAAAAAAAAAAAAAAGAGAAAATCTTGAAAGAAGTCAATGTGAGGGAGAAGGGAGGGTGGGGGCAAAAACTTATTTAAAGAGGAACAAGAATAAGAATTAGAGTGGACTTCTCATCAAAAACCATGCAAACAAGAGTAGAGTGGAGTGAAATATTTAAAGTGTTGAAAGAATGAAATTATCAGGTTTGAATTAATCAAAACTATCCTTCAAAAGTAAGGAAATGTAAACACTTTCTCAACAAACCAACAAAAAAAATTAAGGTAGCCACTTGGGACACCTGCACCCTGTGTTGCAGCGCCTGCGTTTGAGTCCTAGCTCTGCTCTCCACTCCAGCTTCCTGGTAGGCAGCAAGTGATAGAATTCTAAATCATTCATCTAGGTACTCCATTCTCAAAGAGACGGGGCATAACTCTATTACTTAAGCACAGCCTGCCCATAGTGATTTTCCTCTATAAAATATAGCAGAGAGAAGGGAAATGGAGAGTAATTTATAGTAGAGAAATATTAAAACTACAAGTCTTTTGTAGATATTATGTGAAGTCATTAAAGGCACAGTCATTGGAATATATTATGAACTCCTCAATCTACCAGATTCACAAACTCATTTAGGCAGATATCATATTCCTCTTGAATTGTGAGCAATATAAGCAAGTAAAATATATAGGTATGTTATACATGAAGAGTTCTAAGGAGGAAAAACAAGCATGGAAAGTAAATATGAAATAATGTCGGACTGGGAATTTTTAGAAATGATGAAGAGGAGAAGCGAAGTTAACTTTGGAAAAAGGACAAAAGAGAACAAGGACATCAGACGTGAGTATTTACAGGAAAACAATCAGTGATGTTCCAGGCAGAGGAAACAGCCAATGTGAAAGAAATAAAGAAAGAGCATGCCAAAAGATTTTGAGCCAAGGTAGCTGGAACAGAGAGAATAAGGAGAAGAATATTAAGAGATTAAATCAAGGAGGCTGCAGAACCAGATTATTTAGGTAGTTATCCAACATAGTGAGCAGTTTGATTTTTACACTGAATGGTGTGGAAATCTATTACACTGTTTTCAGAAAACTCAATAGCATGAAAATAATTATTTTCTGGGTAACAAATAGATAACTGGGGACTGGGGGCAAATTAGGGAGATGTTAGTAGCTCTTATAATAATACAAACAAGAGCAGTTGATGATTTATAACATGGTGTCAGCAGGAGTGTTTGAAGAAGTGGATCATTTTTTTTTAATTTCGCATGGAACAAAGAGGATTTGTTGATGAAGTGGATATAGAGTAGGAAAAAGAAAGAAAAGACAAAGATTTATGCTAGAATTGAATTGCTATGCAACTGAACTGGGAATGACTGCAAGAAGAGCTATAGCTTTGTTGGAGAGGGCAGATATGAGCAGGTCAATTTTGTATGTGTTACACCAGAGACATCTGTTAGATTTTCCAGTAGAAGTGTGAAGTAGCTTCTTGAAAAGTTGAGGATGTTGGAGATGGAAAATTTTTAACCATTCACATACATATAAGAGAAAACATGCTCTTTTCATAATATACATTTTCAAGAACTTTTTTGAAGAACTTCACATATTAAAACTTAACATTTCTATTCATCAAAATATACTATTAAGAAAGTAAAAATGCAAAATACCAAGAGAGGAAGCACAATTCAACACATACTGCAGACCAAGAGCATGTTTCCTGATTATATATGATTCCAAACCATGAGACTAGATAAGATGACTTAGAGAACGTGCCAGCTAAGAGAGCTCTGGATATTTCAGCATTTCCTAATTTTCATTCTTCCCCTGATATCTGTTCTTTGTATTTTCTGTAGACTTGAGCCCTTACTAAAATCATTAATGTTTGGCATTATTCTAGTTCATGGAAAATTTTAAAACTACGTAATTTAAGAGCATGGTATTAATTTATAAACCTATAAGTGAATCAAATTAACAGGATCAACAGCCCATCATCAGATTGATGCGAAAACAGACACATGATTTTATAAATCAATGTTGGTAGTATAATAGGAAAGGATAGTCTTATCAATAAACCAGATTGTAGAAATTGAATACATAGAAAAAATAAACTTGTTCCCTACTTCACATATATATGTCAATTCCATAAGTTTTAGAGATTTAAATATGTAAGATAAAATAATAAAGCATCTAAAAACAATGCAGAAGACTATAGTAATAATATTATAACCAAAAACTTCTTAAATGGAAAACAGAAGCGCTAACCATGAAAGAAAGATTGAGGGCTAGCATTGAGGCATAGCAGGTTAAGCTACCACCTGAGACACTGGCAATCCATGGAGTATCCATTCAAATCCTGGTGGCTAATGCACCTGGGAAAGCAGCAGAAGATGGCCCAAATGCTTATACCCCTGCCGCCCAAGCAGGAGTCCCAGATGGAGATTCTGGCTCCAGCTCCAGATGTTGAGGCCATTTAGGTAGTGAATCCAAAGATGGAAGTTCTGTTTCTCTGTCTCTCCCTCTTTCTCTGACATGTTACCTTTCAAAAAATTGATAAATCAGGTAGTGTGAAGGTATCTCCAAAAGTTCATGGAAAATGAAATAAAAGATGACTTTATTTTGGTCTAAAATTTTTAAAATGCATGTATAGTTTTCATAATACAGATGTTCATGAACTTTTTGAAGATTTCTCATACACTAAAACTAAACATTCTGTCCATCAAAATATACTATTATGAGAATGAAAAGGAAAAGATACCAAGAATGGGAAAGGACTTTCAATACATACTACTTTGGAGAACATGTTTCCTGATTACATAAACAACACCCCGCATGGGAATAAGAGAGGCAGACAACTCAATAGAGAAAAGAACAAGATAACTGAAAAGACACTACACACACACACACACACACACACACGTAAATTGCTAAGTGCACTATCAATATATTGAATATATGAAAAGATATTTAAGCTCAGTAGTAAAAAAATGCAAACTAAAGCCACATACAAGAAAAACTATTTTCGGGCCGGCGCCGTGGCTCATGTGGCTAATCCTCCGCCTGCAGAGCCAGCATCCCATATGGGTACCAGGTTCTAGTCCCAGTTGCTCCTCTTCCAGTCCAGCTCTCTGCTGTGGCCCAGGAAGGCAGTGGAAGATGGCCCAAGTGCTTGGGCCCTGCATCTGCATGGGAGACCAGGAAGAAGCACCTGGCTCCTGGCTTTGGATCAGTGTAGCACCGGCCATGGTGGCCATTTGGGGGGTGAACCAACAGAAGGAAGATCTTTCTCTCTGTCTCTCTCACTGTCTATAACTCTACCTGTCAAATAAATAAATAAAAAATATTAAAAAAAGAAAAACTATTTTCTTTCTTCTTCCTCTTTTTTTTTAAAGATTTACTTATTTGAAAGGCAGAGTTACAAAGAGGCAGAGGCAGAGAGAGTGAGAGAAAGAGGGATTTCATCTAGGGGTTCACTCCCCAGATGGCCACAACAGCCCAAGCTACACTGATCTGAAGCCAGGAGCCAGGAGCTTCTTCCTGGTCTCCCATGTGGGTGCAAGGGCCCAAGAATTTGGGCCATCTTCCATTGCTTTCCCATGCCATATCAGAGAGTTGGATTTAAATTGGAGCAGCTGGTACTCAAACCAGTGCCTATATGGGATGCTGATGCTGCAGGCTGGGACTTCAACCCACTACTCCAACAGTGCCAGCCCCTCTTTATTTTTTAGATTTAGTTGGGACTAGCATGGTGGCGAGACAGGTTAAGTCACCACCTGCAGCACTAGCATCCTATATGAGCCCTAGTTCATGTCCTGGTTGCTCCACTTCCAATCCAGCTCCTACTAATGCACCTGGGAATGCCACAAAAATGTGACCCAAGTGTTTGGGCCCCTGCACCCATGTGGGAGACCCATAAGAAGATTGTGACTCCTGGCTTTGGCCTGGTCCAATCCCACCCATTGTGGCCATTTGGGGAGTGAATCAATGGATAAAAGATTCTCTTTATAACTCTGCCTTTCAAATAAAGTACAAAAGAAATATATTTTGGGGGGGAGGTGATTTTGTTTTTATTTATTTGAAAGGCAGAGTTACAGAGATAGCAGAAAACACAGGGAGATCTTCCTTTGACTGCGTCAGTCCCCAATGGTCTCAACATCTGGGGATGGAGCCAGGAACTCCTTGCAGGTTCCTCATAAGCCTAAGCACTTGAGCTATCTTTTCACTGCTTTCCCAGGTGTATCAGAAGGAAGCTGAATCAGAAACAGAGCTGCTGGGGCTTGAATTGGCATTCATAGGCAGTGGCTTAACCCACTGTAACACATCAGCCCCCCAAAAGGCTAAATTTTAAAATACTGATAACAAATATCAGGGAGCAGTGGCATTGTTATTTTGATACAACTTTGGAAAAACCTGTCTACTAAAGCTGAAAATACACTTATCTTTGACTTTGCATCTTACTCTGCAATATGCCCAAGATAATGTAGAACACAAATTCTAGGAGGAATCCACAAAAATGTTCACAGTAGCATTATTTACCATAATCAAAAGTGAAAACACCTCACTGTTCTTCAACTAGAACATTCTAAATGACTGTGTCATATCCATAAATGGATGTAATGCTCAGTGAAAGAAGTTAATAATAATAATATGTAAATATATATGTATGTATACATATACAGACACACACCACACACATACATACACATACACTGTATGACTCCATTTAATCAAACCAGGAAAAAATTAAAACAGTAAACAATGGAGTGTTTAACAATGCAGGCTTAGATGGTATAAAGAAAGCAAGGAAATGATTATCCATGCAGTCAATGTAATAGCAACTTTTGTGTGAGAGCGAGTTATTGAGAGGCAGCACAAAGGGACCCTCCAGGCATTGACAATCTTTTATTCTGGGATCTTGATGACAGTGACACAGGTGCTCGCTTTATGGCCAATATCTGCAATGTCATAAAAGAAAAACATGATTGGATTGATGGGCTGAAAGATAAGATAAAGCAAGTTAACTATAGATTTTCATTATAGTCACCTTATTAAGAATGCCTGCCTACTCCAGGGTCATCTAACGTGTTACTTTTGATTTTATGATTGAGGCAACTGTAGCAATTGGTAGGGTGCTGTAAGAAAACAAAGGAAGGACACAAGGCATTATTAGACCAAAAAAAGGATCAAGGAGAGAAAAAAGTCTGCATCTCACTTAGTGATCTGATTGGTGTTCTGAGTGAGTTTGCGACTATGCATAAGCCAAGGAAGAAACTGGTCTATGATCAATATTAACATCTACTAGAAGATGATTGTCATAGTTGTCCTTAAGGGCAGAATTCCCAAGTCCTGCTGAAAGGTGAGTTTTGAGATAGAATGGTTTGATTAAGCCTGGGTTTAAACGGGAGCCTCTCCAAGCTCTGATGAAAATTTCACCTGCATTTTACCTACTGAGTAATAACAGGATGTGTGTATTGTGAGTGTGTGAGTAGGATGGGCGTGGGATGTAAGGCAGAGAATGATTTCTTAGGAAAAGGAAATCATTAACTACCTATTCAACAAAGAACAGGTGATGTAAAATTGACGTGGAGCACAGAGATTTTTCCTAGCATGGTCTTTGTACACTTGTATTTAAAAAGTGCTATCGAATTAAGATTTATGGTGGAAAATGTGAAAATGTTGGAAATGGCAACTTGGAAGCAGAAACCTTGGTTTCTAATGTCGGTGACATCACTAGTTAGGTGTGTGAAATTGTATAAATCAGTTTTCTCCTGTGGACCTATGCCTCTTAACCTGTGAAGTGAGCAATTAGGACATTTCTTTCCAGCTTGAACAGGGACAGTTTAAGTGACTAAACCTTGAGCCTCCGTGTCAAGGGTTTGTGACAAAGTATGCTACTTTACCTTCCTGGGCCCTGCTTCCTACTGCAAATTGGAGAGGGAGTGATAATATCTATGTCATTTGATTGTGAAAGTTAAATAGAGCTGAAGCAGTCAGGACTTCAGGCTGGTGTCTGGAACTCCACGAAGTTCCGTCAACAAGAAATGGTAGCTAAGGCTGAAGTCATCTGCTTGAAACTATCTAACCTGCTTCCAGGAATTTCCATTTCTTCTGGTTATGGAGGAATTAGTTTCTGGATCAACCATTTGGCAATATGTCATCTCTTTCATTTTTGACATCTTTTCCACTTTTTACTTAGATGTTGCCTAGATATTATATCAGTGGTAGTAATTTTTCTATCACTAACAGTGTGCCAGGCACTGTGCTGGATAATTGCATCTAATTCGGAGTGCTGTGAGATAGGTGTTTCCTTGCTTTGAGGGTTTGGCTAGGTCGTATTTCATTAAACACCCCCACAGCACCAAGTACAGCACCTCGAACACAGCAGGCCCTCATTACACGTATTTTTGATTGACTGAAGTGTGGCAGTAGGTCCCCTCCCTCTCCCTCTAATGTATGTAGTTATTTGATTTATAAGAAATTTCTGTCCCTGGCTGTGGTCAGCTATTGAATTTATGTGTGACAAGAAAACCATAGAGTTTGGCAACTCTGCAGTGATAGGTGATGTGTGATTCATTTGGGGAAAGAATAAACATTTTCTATTCAGACTTTGAATACCTGGGTCCTATGGTTAGTTAATCATGTCTACAGAATGCATGACTGAGCAGACAGATTCAAAGGTAGAGAACTTTACTCTAAATTACTCCATTGTGTGTGTTTCCAGATACCATCTTGTTGTCCACTGGTAATATTTTCTATAGTCACTGCTCAAATGACTGAGACAAACACAGTCTGGTGTTTGTTCATCTTAAAAAGAAGTTCTGTAACATTGGAAGCAGGGCCTACAGTGAAAGCGCCAGGACATGGTGACCCTTCAAGGGGCCAGGATAAGTCACATCTGTGTGTATCAGGAGAAAACTGCGCCGGTTGGCGCACGATGAGAGTCTCCTGGGAGCATGTCTTTCTGAAAGAAGCTCCAAGTCCAGAATTCAAAAGGGTTCTGGAAGCTTCTCAGCCACAGGGCTAGCACGCCGAGAGCTGGCAGACACCACAGCGGGCCACCAGTCCAGCCGCTGCTCTTAAGCGTCACCCCCAGGGGGCTGGCTCAGGCCGTTCCTCCTCAAGTAATTACTCTTGGCCTCCTTAAGTTACCCCCAGGTTCCCAATGGATGTTTTTCTTCACTCCCCGCCGAAATCACTTGAGTCTGGGCAGTAGTTGGGGTGGGGGGCGCGGAACAATTCCAGCTTCACCGGTGGGAGAAATGGCCCTGTAAATCCTTTCAAAGGGCGCCCACCAAGTCTTTGAGTAGGAAGGGCAGCCTGTGACATGAATACGATTATTGTAACAGAGCAAAATGTGTGACCCGTCAGGATTCTGTTAAACCCAGCCAAAGGGAATGCCACAGTTAACCCGTCTCCCCTAGGAGCACTAAACCCGAGGCAGACTTATTAATTAGGGCTTCTGAGGGGCACAGAGAAGAGGAGGGGCCTTTCTAGTTCCAGAGACAGAGCCCCATTCTAACTATTCCTTTCCGTGGGGGCACCTTCTGTGTCTTTTCTTTTTTTAAAACCAAACAGTTTGAGTTACATGTGCACAAGGTCCCTGTTGTGCCAAAAAGCATTTTCAATTCAGAAAGAGCAGAGGGGGAAAAAAGTTTTTAGAATGAATCAGTAGGTGGAGCTCTTTCTTTTTATTTATTTTTCCATCCAAGATCCCATTTTTAGAGAGGGACACAGGGCTTTTGAATGAAAAAAAATAGGCATTTTAAAAATGAAAATATATATATGATGTGCTTTCCTAATTGAAAGGGTATATTGTGAAATCATTACTGTCACAGAACATTTGAGTTGCATGCGAATGCTTAAGCAAAGAAAATATATAAACCTAAATTGACTTTAGCAATTTGAAAGTGATAGTGGACATCTGTATTCAATAACTTTTTGCTGGTAACTAGTGTTTAATATTTCATGTCAAATCAGGAAGAGTGATAGAAGGTTTTCGAACACAGAGATGGCTGGCATTTGCGTAGCACAGCCTGCCCTTTGTCATACTCACCATAAAGAAACCTGCTGTCGTGAGGGTTGAAATTGCAGCCGAGTGACTCCTTTTTTGGAACTTATATAAACTTCCAGAATACACTGTCTCCATTTTCTTTTAGAAAGATGTCTATAAGAAAAACAGGTTAAAGGACTTCCAAAGCTCATTATTTATTTAAGGGGAAAAAGGGTGTGTGTGTTTTGGGGGTAGGGAGCTCTTGGAAAAAATTACAGCAGCATAAATCATCTAGAACAAATCTTACCTTTGTGTTTTTGTTAATCCTGATTCTTTCCTGGTCAGTGTGCAGGGATGTTAAGGAACTTGGTTGCCAATAGAAACATGCCTTCCAAAGGCTCACAATGAGGTCTAGATAGTATTTTAATATTTATGGAGCTGGGCACGGTGAGGAGTGGAGAGCAGGGAGGAAGAGCTTTTTCAATAACTTCATAATTTCTTTTTCCACATCATCTTAGACATGTGATTTTGACTCTAAACACAACGTCTGTCTTAGCAACAAATGTGTTCAAAGGAAGGACTGAATGGGCAGCTTTATACTCTGAGCTATGCATGGGATTAGCACTTGGTCCTGAAAATGGTCACATTGACCTGTCATGGTAGGCCATGCCAACCTCAACATCTTCTTCCATTCAGTTCTCAGCACAGGAACTGGAACCCTGAACCTACTTTGAGTAAAATATAATGAAGGTAAAATTAGAAGGCCCACAGAATGTGAAATACTCTAGACAACTAGGCATAGCTCATGTTTATGCTGATTCAAGGGACTGAACATCCATGCGAAGGAGTGTCCCCCACTTTGCCCCAGTGAGAAAGCAGTCCTAGAGTGATCAGTTGTATGCGGGCATAAGCTCCTTCTTATTCTAACAAGACTGACTTTAGAGCTGGATAAACAAGATGCTCAAGGTATCAAAAATCCTGGAGTATTTTCCTGCATACTTAAATTCACCTAACTTAGATTCAAGAATGGAAGGAAATATGATTAAGTTAGTTTTCCTGAGTAGAAAAATATCAGCAGTGTAAGAGAAAAATAGAGTAAATAAAGAATAGGAACATGCCCAGTGATAGAGTTTGACTGCCAATCAGTCTAACTTTGCATCCGAAACAGTATATCCGCAGGCAAAATTGAGGTAATGGGACATAATAAATCAGATAGAGAAGATGTAAAGAGCTGATTGACAACAATAGGATATCTTGACATTATGCTTTAATGTTCCAGTAGTTGTGCTGTTTAGTCATCATGATACTCTTAGAGTGAAGTGCAGTTTTCTTCCTTGTTATGGTCGCAAGGAAAGAAGTGGTTAAGAAATCAACTGTGCTGAAAAGTTATCAGTCTTTGTGGACATATTTGTCCAAACAGCCAAGCAACATGGCAATGGCTAGAGCCCTAGGCCTCAAGGCCACAGTCATATATCCTGTGCCTTTTTTCTCCCAAAGGCAGAATCTAACAATTGTCCACCAGACGGGCATTCAATGTGCAGAATGCAAGAGACCAAACTGATATCCCTGGCAGATGTTAAAACAATAGAAAAATGCAGATAACATACATGGGAAAGTGTAGCCTTCTCTTTCTACAGCTGCCAGAGTGATCTGCCTGGGGGCTTAGTCTGTTTCCCATATATTCCTTAAGTAAAATCCCAGCTATCGTGGCTAGTTAAAAGGGTGAAAGAAAAAAGATGTCATCACTCAAATGTTTCCCATGTAGGGTATGTTTATTAGTCATCAGTCTTATATATCACCATTCAATGGAAAGGTCCACATTTACAGTAACCATCAGTCCCTTCATTCTCCCCAGGCTGCAAGTAAGCCTGGGCAGTTTAATGCCTCTATAGCCATCCATTTGTGAGCCATTGTAGCTTCTTGCCAAGTTATCGTGGTGTTGAAGTCAGGCGTATAAACAGAACTTTACGGTACAGCTAGAAGAAATGATGTTTCCAGCAAGACACCAAAATACCCCATCTGCCCCTTTATCATCGAGGGAGATCCAATGCCCTATCACAGGACAATAACTTTTATGAGTCTGAGTCGTGTTTGACTTGGAGCCCGCTTTAGCTACCTAATTGTAAGTCAGAGTCATCTGCAACCAAGAGTGCTCTGCTCCACAATTGTGAGTTCCTGTTACCTATTTTATTAACAATCACTTGTGTTCTTTTCAATTTTAGACATTAACTGTCTTTTAAATCAAAATGAAATGTGTACTTGGCCACTTCTGACTCAAGCATTTGGTTCCCCATAAATCCTGGAAATGACACAGTGTGCGCTTCGCCTCTGGCACACCTCTTCAAAAATCAGAGTTATGCAAGGAGGGGCACTTCAGACAGAGGGAGCACTACCCTGCAAAGCCTCCCTGAGTTCTCGGAAGCAGTGGCATGTTGAAAATGACAGGAACAAAGCTCTTAATCACATGGAATTGAGTGTGTGTTGGAGGAGGCCAAAAAAAAAAAAAAAAAACCGCCAAGCTGCATTTTACTTCCTAGCAGTCTTAAGCAATAATTTCTTGGAGTCCAACATTGTCCCCATTTGTTTACACTTTCATTTAATCTGTGATATTTCAATTCCGGCCTTATTAGAATTATGTTTTTCACCTTCCTTGTCCTACTCAAATGTTATAATGTATGCAGTTATAAATTTCTCTTCTAGAAAATATTCTCTCACCCAATTAAAAATCAGAGTTATTTTAAAATCCTACTTTTCTCAGACTCCCACTCATCACTCGTATGGCCACAAATGCAGAGAAATTGGGCATTCTTAATAATCACCCAGCGCAATAGTGAGAGTTCCTTTGCATGATCTAACAGATAGGAAATATATCATTTCCCAATTTAGAGAGAAGGAAATAGGCGCAAAGGTTAAGATTTGTCTGTTGCTGGAACTGTCCATGAGCAATGCAAATCAGGAATCCTAATTGCTAGAACAATCCATAAGACAATGAATGCTGCTATATACTGAAGAATGCAGCCAGAACTGTATTACATACTTATATTCTTTATCTTTGAATCCTGAGAGAACATGATAAGGTAGATACTAGAACTACTCTCCAAAAGATGAAGACGTTGGCTTCAAAATATCATAAACCCAGAAAGCAGGGAAGCAAACCTGCTTAATTCTTAAACCTCTGACAAAACTGCTCTTCAGCCACCTACACATTCACTCTGTAATGGGAATGTATTAATTGTGTTAACCATTAGAAGAAGTATTATTGAGTTTTTCTTGAGGAGTATGTATTTTCCATTTCCTTGGGTACTTATGACTAGTGTCATGGGAGAGGAAAGAACTGCTAGTGTGGGGCCAGCATTGTGGCATCACAGGTAAAGCTTCTGTCTGTGATGCTGGCATCCCATATGGGTGCTGGTTTGTGTCCCAGCTGTTCTGCTCCCAATCCAGTTGCCTGCTAATGACCTGGGAAGATAGCAGATGGCCCAAATATTTGGGGCCCTACCACCCATGTGAGAGACTCAGATGAAGCTCCTGGCTCCTGACTCCTTACTTCAGCCTAGCCCAGCCCTGACTCTTGCAGCCATCTGGGGAGTGAATCATCGGGATGGAAATTTTTTTTTTTCTCTCTTTCTCCCTCTCTCACTCACTTTCTCTCATTCTGTCTCTCCTTCTCTGTGTATCTCTGACTTTCAAATAAATAAACAATTCTTTTTTTAGGAGAAACATTTGATAGTGCATACAAGTAACACCACATACTGAAAGCAAAAAGACAAGGCAACAAGAACCAGTAGCTAGACGGTTTCTGGGTAAATGGGGGTTTTGTTCTGTCTTCCATTCACTATGCAAAAGAATCTCAGGAAGAGCATGTTATCATAACATAAGAATAGACAGAAGACTGGTTGACATGTCCCAAATGCTACTCCTCACCTTCCCTTCCCACGCTGAAAGACTCATGTGAGAGGAAGACAGAGCCCAAGCTGGGTAAAGACTCAACGTGTACTTCTGTCAGAGCATGCATCTCATTGTCATGACTTTAAACAACTCTGTTTACTTTCAATATAATCCATTCAGTTAAGTACTTTTCCTTCCTGGACCTGATTCCGGATCCTTGAGCTATTGTTCACAGGTGTGCTTCGGCAAGCATCCCTCTTCCTCCTCCCTGGGCTGCAACAGGGCGTCATGTCTCCTCACAGCCCATGCAGAGGGCATGACTTCAAAGAGGGCTGGAAACCCTCCACAAACTGCTTTTGCCATTTCACTCACTATTTTAATCTGACATAAAATAATTTTTAAAATTTAGTTAATTCAGACATGCTACTTTAGGTCAGAAGGCAATCAATGTACCTTTACATTGTAAAGATGACTGTGATGACCAGGGCAATAGATCTGAGAAAGTGGTAACAAAATTCTGGTGCTTTTTAAAACATATTTTTTGAAGGAGCTTTGGAAATAGTAAGTGTGAAATCAAAGAATCAAATGGCATGGTTGCTGAAATTTGTAAGTAATTCTATGGTTTTAGAAACATGTTGTAAGATAGTAACCTTAATGTACTATTACTTGTGCATAGATCTCCCTCATTATTCTGAGACTTATTGTAAAAAGTAACTTCTTGGAAGTAAAATTTGCATATGATAAAATTTATCCACTTAACAATCACTACAAATATATACACCCATGAATCTACCATCACAATGAATATTTGGAACATTCCTATTGCCCCCGAATATTTCTTTGGGCAATTCCCAATTTCTACTTTACTTTCAAACCTAAGCAATCACTAATTTATTTCTATCACTATTCACAGAAGTTCCATACAAAATGAAAGCTACAGCACAAAATCTGCTTATGGTGAGGTTTGATCACCAGGATATTTTACAATTGGCAACATCTGAAATTTGTTCCTTGTTTTGCATAGTATTCGTTTGTATACATGTACCACAATCACCTATTGAATGCTTTTGTTTTCAATTATGACATTAATGTGATATGACAGGCCTATCTGTGTACAGAGTTTTGTTATAGGTAAATTGCTAGGAATGGAAGTGCCGAGATACATAGTATGTATATATTTAAATTTAAGACAAACTGTACAAATATTTTTGAAAGGATTATACAATTTTACATTTCCACCAGAAATATTTAAGGAATAAGTAATAAAACATATGAGAGTCCAGATTTCCACATTCACATCCCTCACCATAATCTGACATTGTCTTAATTTTAGCCAGTTCAGTGGCTATATAATGATGTGTCCTATAGATTAGTTTGTTTTTGTATGAAAACAAATGAGCTTGAACATTTCTTCTTAACTTATCACTGTTTATGTATCTGATAAAAATGTCTATTTAAATATTTTACCCATTTTATTTGGATTATTTATTATTATAATGTAAAGTGTAAATCCTTCTTAGACATGTATACAGTGAAGTTTTTTTTTTTCTTTAGCCCATCGCTTGGTTATCTATTTATTTTCTTTTTCTTCCTTTATTTGATTTTCGAATAATTTTTATATACCATACATTTTAAAGAAAATTTTATAAACTTTTTGTTTAACAATAATTGTAAATATTTATGGGGTACAAGGTGACTTTTTAAATTTTATTAAGTTATACAAGTTTCACATATTTCATATATACAGATTTAGGAACATAGTGACACTTCCCCCCTACCCACCTTCCTCCCTATGCTCCATCCCTTCCTGCCCCCCACCCTCATATTCCCATTCGTAATTTTTATGAAGATCTATTTTCAGTTTACTTAATGATTGCATAGGTAACTCTGCACTTAGTAAAATACTTCAACAAATAGTATGAAAAAAAAACACTATTCCTCAATGGAAGAGACAAGTACTATAAACAATCATTTAATCTCAAAATGTCTATTTCAGTCCAATAAATTGCATTTCAGGTACTCAATTAGTTACCTCAGATCAGGGAAAACGTATAATATCTTTTTTATTGGGACTGCCTTATTTCACTAAGTATAATGGTTTCCAATTGCATCCATCTTGTTGCAAAAGACAGGACTTCTTTTTTTTTTTTTTTTTTTTTTTACAGCTGAGTAGTGCTCCATAGTGTATATATACCATAATTTCTCTATCCAGTATTCAGTTGGTGGGCATCTGGGTTTATTCCATATCTTAGCTATTGTGAATTGTCCTGCAATGAACATGGGGATATAGATAACTTTTTCATATACTGATTTCTTTTGGTTTGAGTAAATTCCCAGGAGTGGGTTGGCTGGATCATCTATATTCACATCTCTGAAGTATCTCCTGTCTTCCACGGTGGCTGTGCCTGTTTACATTCCCACCAACAGTGGACCAAGGTACCTTTTTTCCCACACCCTCACCAGAATTTGTCATTTGTTGATTTCTGTATGTATGCCATTCTAGTTGGAGTGAGGTGAAACCTCACCCAATGGTTTTGATTTGCATTTTCCTGATGGCTAGTGATCCTGACAATTTCTCAAGTGTCTGTTGGCCATTTGAATTTCTTCTCTTGAAAAATGCCTGCTCAAATCCTTTGCCCTTTTCTTAACTGGATTGTTTGTTTTGTTGTCGTTGAATTTCTTTAGATCTTTATAGATTCTTGATATTAACTCTTTATCAGTTGATAGGTTGCATATATTTTCTTCCATTCTGTCAGTTGCATCTTCACTTTGCTAAGTGTTTCTTTTGCAATTCAGAAGCTTGTCAGCTTGATGTAATCCCATTTGTCAATTTTGGCTTTGAGTGCTTGTGCTTTTGGGGTCTTTTACCAAAAGTCCTTGCCTATGCTAGTGTCTTGCAGAGTTTCCCCAATGGTCTTTAGAAATATGATATCAGGTTGTAGATTAAAATCTTTGATCCATTTTGAGTGAATTTTTGTGTAAGGTGTAAGGTATGGCTCTAGTTTCATAATTCTGCACTTGGAGATCCAATTTCCCCAGCACCATTTGTTAAAGAGACTGCCCTTGCTCCAGGGATTGATTTTAGCTCCTTTGTTAAAGGTAAGTTGGTTGTAGATGCATGGATTGATGGATTGATTTCTGGAGTTTCTATTCTTTTCCATTGGTCTATGTCTGTTTTTGTGCCGGTACCAGCAGGTTTTGATTATAAATGCCCTGTAGTGTTTCTTGAAATCAGGTACTGTGATTCACCGGCTTTGTGTTTTTTGTATAAGATGGCTTTTGGTCTCTTGTGCTTCCTATGAATTTTTGAATCATTTTTTCTTATATATGAGAAGACTGTTGTTAGTATTTTGATTGGGATCACAGTGAATCTGTAAATTGCTTTTGGTAGTATGAACATTTTGATCATGCTGATTCTTCCAATCCATGAACATGGAATATTTTTCCACTTTTTAATGTCTTCTTCTCTTTCTTTACTTAGTGTTTTGCAATATTCATCATAGAGATCTTTGTCATCTTTTATTGACTCCAAGGTATTTATTATTTTTGAAATGTTTATTATTTTTGAAAAATTTAATATTTTTGAAATTTATTCCAAAGTATTTCATTATTTTTGGAACTATTATGAATGGGACTGACCTTGAAAGTTCTTTTTCAGCCATGACATTTTTTGTGTATACAAAGGCTATTAATTTTTGTGTGCTGATTTTAAATCCTGCCAATTTATCAAAGTCTTTTATGAGTTCCAATAGTCTCTCCATGGAGTTTTTTGGATTCCCCTATATAGAGAATCATGTTTTCTGCAAATAAGGATAGTTTGGCTTCCTCTTTCCAATTTGTATTTCTTTGATGTCTTGTTCTTGCCTAATGGCTCTGTCTAAAACTTCCAGGACTATATTAAATAGTAATGTGAGAGTGGGCATCCTTGTCTGGTTCTGGATTTTAAGAGGAAGGCTTCCAGCTTTTCCCCATTCAGTAGGATGCTGGCAGTGGGTTTGTCATAAATTGCCTTGACTGTGTTGAGGAATGTTTCTTCTATACCCAAGTTGCTTAAGGTTTTCATCATGAAAGGATGCTGTATGTTATCAAGCTCTTTCTCTGCATTTATTGAGATAACCATATGGTTTTTGTTCTTCAGTTTGTTAATGTGATATATCACATTTATCGATTTGCAAATGTTCAATTGTTCCTACATAACAGGGATAAATCCCACATGGTGGTGCAAGTGTCTCTTTGATGAAATGATTTAATTTCTTTTGTAAATACAACAGAAGTGGCATTGCTGGATAATATGGCAGTTCTATTTCTAGTTTTTAAAGAAATCTCCATACTCTTTTCCATAGTGCCTGTACTAAGTTACATTCCCATTATGAGTGTATAAGAGTTTCCCTTTCTCTAAATCCTCACCAGCATTTTTTATTCTTTTTTTTATAACAGCCATTTTTATAGGTGTGAAGTGATAATTTATTATGGTTTTGATTTGCATTGCACCTATGGTTAATATTATTCAGCAGTTTTCCATATATTTATTAGTCATTTGCATTTCTTCTTTCAGGAAATGTCTGTTCAGATCCTTGGCCAATTTCTTTTCTGGATTCTTTTTTTTTACTGCTGAATTTTTTCAGGTTCCTCATATATCCTAGATATTCATCCTTTTTTAGAAATAAGTTACAGATATTTTCTCCCACTGTGTCAGTTGTCTCTTCACTTTGCTCTGAAGAATGTTCTTAATTTAATGTAAATCCACTCCAGTCATCAATTTTTGCTTTTGATGTCTGTGTTTTTAGTGTTTTGTCCAAGCAATCTAGCTTGTACTAATGTCTTGAAGTATTTACCCTATATTTTCTTCAGTAGTTTCAAAATTTTGGTCTTACATTTGAATCTCTGATTCTGTTTGAGTTGATGTTTGTATATCATGATAGATAGGAATCAAATTCTATTATTCCACAAATGTCTATCCAGTTATTCCAGAAACATTTATTGACTAGACCCTGTTTTCTCCCAAGTATGCTCTTGACATCTTCATCAAAATCAGTTTACTGTATGCAAATGGATTAATTTCTAGATTTTCGATTCATTACTTTATGCTGCCTTTTGAAGCAGAAGGTCTTAGGTTTTGATAAAGTTAAATTTATCAAGATTTTATGGTTTTTATTTTTTGTAATATGAAATCTTGACCCTATCCAAGATCACAGACTTTCTTTTATGTTTTTTCCCTAGAAAATTTTATATATAAGACTAGCTAAACAATTTTTGCACATGTCCAAATTAGAGAGTGGTGTTAATATGTCTTAAGCATATGATTATATACTTCCAGGCATCATTTGTTGAAAAGCTTAGTCTTTCTCCATTGAATTACTTTGGCATCTTTACCAAAACTTAATTAACAACGTATACATGGGTATTTTTTTAGAATTGCTATTTTGCTACATTGAACCTATTGTCTATTCTTATACTGATACCATGCTTTCTTGCTTATAATAACTTAATAAGTAAGTCTTGGGGCCAGTGCTGTGGCGCAGTAGATTAATCCTAGTCCTGGCTGCTCCTCTTCTAATTCAGCTCCCCGCTATGGCCTGGGAAGGCAGTGGAGGATGGCTCAAGTGCTTGGGCCCCTGCACCCGCATGGGAGACCCATAGGAAGCACCTGGTTCCTGGCTTTGGATTGACACAGCTCTGGCCATTGCGGCCATTTGGGGAGTGAACCAAAGGAAGGAAGACCTTTCTCTCTGTCTTTCCCTCTATCTGTAACTCTACCTCTTAAACAAATAAATAAAATCTTTAAAAAAAAATTTAAAAAGTAGCAGCAGGTAGTATAAGGTCTTTAATATTGCTCCTCTTTTTCAATATTCTTTTGCAAAAGCATTTTAGAGCTAGACTAGCAATTTCAATATTTATAAAAATTTCACTGGGGTTTGAATTTAATATGTGTTGAATCTGCACAACAATTTGAAAAACACTGAGTCTCTGAACTTATAAAAATGGTAAAATTTCATCATTTATTTAGGTCTTTATTTCAAAAAATGTTTTGCATATTTTCTAATACAGATCTTACTCATATATGTAATAGAATTTATCTTTTAAAATGCTTATCTAATTTAGAGAGACAAAGAGACATCTCTTATCCACTGGGTCATGCCCAAATATTTGCAGTAGCCATGGCAAATTGAGGACAGACCAAATTTAGGGGTCTGAGAATCAACCTGGGTCTCCCCTGTGGGCGGCAGGGTCACAACATCTGATGCCTCCCCAGGTATACATTATCAGGAAGCTGGAATTGAAGTAAAGCGGGATCTCAAACCCAAGTACTCCAATACAGGGTGAAGATATCTCAAGTGGTGCTTTAACTACAAGACCAAATGTCTGTCATACTTTATCTTTCAAATTTTGGATTAGCATGCAATATTTGTATATTATTTTTGGTATACAGTGCAGTTTTCAACACATATACATAGCTTAAACTGATTATAGCAGTCTCTCTATGTCTGGCTTACTTCACTTAACATAATGATCTCCAATTCCATATATTTTACTGTGAACGTTGGGTTTTCATTCATTTTTATTGCCGAATAATATTCCATACATAAATATATTCTTTGTCCACTGATGAGCTCCTACGTTGGCTCCATGTTTTTGCTATTGTGTATAGTGCTACAATGAACATGGGAGTGCAGAAATTTTGTTACCTTTGGATATATATATAAATGTGGGATAACTGGATAATGCAGTAGATTTTTTTTTTTAGATTTTGAGGAACTTTCACATTGTTTTTCATAATAGCAATATTAATTTTTATTTCTACTACTATGTACAAACATTCATTTTATTCCATATACTCATCAGCATTTGTTATTTTTTTTTTTGTCTTTTTGGTAATAGTCACTCTTACTGAAGTGAGGTGATACTTTATTGTCATTTTATTTGTTTTTTTTTTCCTGATGGCTAATTCTATTGGCATTTTTTCATATATTTCTTGGCCATTTTTGTTTCTTCTAAGTGATATCTATTCAAATTCTTTGGTCATTCACTAACTAGATTTTGTTGTTGAGTTTTTGAGTTTCTTATATATTCTGATTATTGTCAGATGACTAGTTTGCAAATGTTTTCCCTCGTTTTGTTGGTAGCCTTTTCACTCTGTTGATTGTTTCCTTTGCTATGCAGAAGCTACTTAGTTTGATAACTGTCTCATCTATTTCTACTTTTGTTTCCTTTGATTAAAGTAGCTTATCCAAATAATTATTGCCTATGTCAATGTCTTGAAGTGTTTGTCCCATTTCATTCTCATTAATTCATAGGTTCAGGTCTTACATGTAGATCTGTGATCCATCTTGAGTTGATTTTTGTAAAGAGCGAGAGGTAGAGGGTAAAGTTTCAATCTTCTGCATTTTGACAATCAATTTTTCCAGCACCATTTATTGAAGAAATCTTTCCCTAGTATATTTTTTCCCTCTCTAGTGTGTGTTTTTGACATCTTTGACAAAGGTAATTTAACTATTGATGTTTGTATTCATTTCTAGGATTTCTACTTTTTAAAAAGATCCATTTATTTTATTATGTGAAAGGCAGAGTGAGAAAGACAGCTTCCATCCATTTATTCACTCCCCAAATACCCACAACAGCCAGGACTGGCCATGCTGAAGTCAGGAACTAGAAACTTCATTTTGCTCTACCCCATGTCTGGCAGGGACCCAAGTACATGAACCATCATCTTTGTTGCGTCCTAGGATGTGAAGTTAGCAGGCATGCTTGAACAGAACTGGAGAAGCTGAGACTCAGATGAGCACTCCTATATGGGATATGAGCATTGCAAGAGGCAGCTTAGCCAGCCGAACAAAACCTGCCCCACTAGGATTTTTGTTCTGTTCCATTAATCCATGGTTTTTTGGTTTTTTTTTTTTGGCCAATATCATGCTCTTTTCATTACAATAATTCTGTAGGATGTCTTGAAATCTGGTATTGTGATGCTTGCAGCTTTGTTCTCTTTTTTTTTTTAGGATTGCTTTGGGTATTTAGGGTCTTTTGTGGTTCTATATAAATTTTAGAATTTTTGTTCTAGTTATGTGAAGAATGTCATTGGCATTTTGATGATTATTGTGTTTAACACATAAATAACTTCTGGTAATGCAGACATTTTAATAAGATTAATTCTTTCAGTCCATGAAAATGAGAGTTCTGTTTTCTCCCCGTCCTTCAATTTTCTTCTTCAGTGTTTTGTAACTTTCATTTTAAATGTCTGTCACATCCTTGGTTAAAATTATTCCAAATTATTTTTATAGCTACTGTAAATATGATTGATGTTATACTTTTTTTTCTCAGCAAGTTTGTTAAACTGAAAGGGAGGGAACACTCCCAAATTCACCCGACAAGGTCAGTATTACGTTGATTCCAAAACTAGAAAGATTACAACAACAACGACAAAGAAAACTATAGACCAATATCCGTGATGAACATAGGTGCAGAAATTCTAAAACAAAATGCTAGCAAGTAAAATACAACATGTCAAAAAAGATCCTTCCTCATAATCAAGTGATATTTATACCAGGGATCCAGGGGTGGTTCAACACACACAAATCAATAAACATAATACATCCTATCAATAGAAAGTAGGCTAAAACTGTATGAACATATCAGTGGATATAGAAAAAATTTCAATAAAATTCAACATAAATTTATGGTGAAAATCTTAAATAATTTAATTATAAACTAAACACATTTCAAGATAATACAAGTTATATGCCAAACATCATATTGAATGAGGAAACATTGAAAGCATTTCTGCTAGGATCTGGAATCAGAAAATGATTCTACTTTCACCATTTTTATCAAGTGTAGTTCTGGAAGTTTCAGCTAGAACAATTAAGCAAGAGAAAGAAACAAAAGGCATTCAAATAGGAAAGGAGGAAGCCAAATTATCCCTGTCTGCAGTTGACATGATTCTATACAGAGATTTCTAAAGACTCTGCCAGAAGACCTTAGAACTGATAAATTCAGTAAGGTGTGTGATGTATAATTATGAATACAAAGTGGTAGCATTTTTAAAGATTTATTTATTTAGTTGTTTATTGATTTGAAAAGTGAGTAACAGAGCAAAAGAGAGTGAGAAAAGGAGAGAGAGAGAGAGAGAGAGAGAGAGAGAGAGAGAGAGGAGGATCTTCCATCTGTTGGTTCACTCCCTAAAGTCCCATTCCAGCCAGGGGTGGTCCAGGTTGAAGCCAAGAGCCAGGAACTCTATCTAAGTCTCCTGCATGAGTATCAGGAACCCAAGTGCTCGGGCCATTATCTCTTGCCTCCTGAGTGCATTAGCAGGAGGCAGGACTGGAAATGATGGAGCCAGGACTTCAACCTGAACTTTGTTATGAGATGTGGGTATCCTAGATGGTGGCTGAACCCACTGTGCCACAACATTATCCTACCCCTTTTCAGGATTTATTTATTAATTTAAAAGGTACACTGACAGAGTCACACTCACACTCAGAGATAGATTAGCATATTTACATACTAATAGACTTTAGTTTTTAGAACAGTCTAGTTTACTTATAATTGAGCACAAAGTGCAGAGATTTCCCATATATCTCCAGCCCCCACACAGTTAAAGCTTTCACCATTACCAAAATTCTCAACAGATATATAATCATTAAAATTGAACTTACACTGGCAAATGGTATAATTCCAAAGTTCATAGTTCACATTAGTGTTCATAGAACATTTCCTGTTCTATGCATTTGGACAAATATGTGATACATATATCCACAATTATACTATCATACAGAGAATTCCACGGAGCTAAAAAGCCTCTCTGCTCTACCTGTTCCTCCCACCCACCCCCCATTTGTCTTCCCAGCAATCATTGATTTAGTTCAGACTTTTCCAGATTGCTGCTAATCCAATTGTAAATAGCTGCTTCACATTGGTTTTCTTCATGTAGTGATATGTTTTTCATTGCCTTTCATGGTTCCTCAGATTTGAGAGCTTACTTTGTTTCAGCACTGTCTATTATCCATTGTACTGAGGGTATCACTTAATCCATTCTTCTACTAAAGGGCATCTTGGGTGCCTGGCACCCCCAGGCTGTGTCTTCTCTTCAGTTTCTTGACATTGACATTCACAGAGCAAAAGTTTGAAATCTTAATGAAGCCCAGCTCATCAAATCTTTCTTTCATGAATTATATCATCAGTGTATCTTAAAAGTTGATTTACCCAAAAGAAATGAAATCAGCATATGATACAGTTATCTGTATCCCAAATGTTTTTAGCAGTTAAATTCACAATAGCTAAGACATGGAATAAACCTAGAGGTCTATCAATTGATGACTGGATGAAGAACATGTGGCTCATGATGGAATTCTGGTCAGCCATAAAGAAGAATGAAATTATATCTTTCAAAGCAAAATAGAAACAATTAGAGGACATTATACTTAGTGAAATAAGCAAATTCACAAAATACAAATATCAGAATGTTTTCTTTGATTTGTGGTAACTAATATACAGAGTACTATACAAAAGTAAATGAGTGTAATTGACATCTTGAGATTTGATTATTATTTATAGCCCTTGTCTATACTGCTAAGGAGCAATGTTTTTTTTTTTTCTGTTTACTACTTGTTGAATTCTTTATTTAGTGGAGGAAGTAGCTTCTACTTACAAAATAAATTGACACTATGTTCCTCAATCTGTATATATGAAACACATGAAATTTATATATATTAAATAAATTTTTAAAAAAGAAAAAAAGTAAATGTAAGTGTGCCATTGCAAAAATTAAACGAAAAACAAGAAAGGAAGGAGGAGGAACAATGGGAGAGAGGAAGGGAAGGTAAGAAATATCATTAGGGTTTTTTAAAATTTTTATTTGATAAATAGAAAATTCCAAAGTACAACTTTTGGATTATAGTGGCTTTTTTCCCCATAACCTCTCTCCCATCCGCAACCATCCCATCTCCTACTCCCTCTCCCACCCCATTCACATCAAGATTCATTTTCAATTATCTTTATATAGGAGATCAATTTAGTATATACTAAGTAAAGATTTCCACAGTTTGCACCCATACAGAAACATAAAGTAAAAAGTACTGTTTGAGTACTAGTTATGCCATTAATTCACATAGTGCAACACATTAAGGACAGAGATCCTACATGGGGCGTAAGTGCACAGTGGCTCCTGTTATTGATTTAAAAATTTACACTCTTATTTATGACGTCAGTAATCACCTGAGGCTCTTGTCATGAGCAGCCAAGGCTATGGAAGCCTACTGAGTTCGCCAACTCCGATGATCTTATTTAGACAAGGCCATAGTCAAAATGGAAATTCTCTCCTCCCTTCAGAGAAAGGTACCTCCTTCATTGATGGCCGATTCTTTCTTCTGGGATCTCATTCACAGAGATCTTTCATTTAGGTCATTTATTTTTTGCCAGTGTCTTGGCTTTCCATGCCTGAAATACTCTCATGGGCTTTTTAGCCAGATCTGAATTCCTTAAGGGCTGATTCTGAGGCCAGAGTGCTGTTTAGGACATCTGCCATTCTATGAGTCTGCTGTGTATCCCACTTCCCATGTTGGATCATTCTCTCCTTTTTAATTCTATCAGTTAGTGTTAGCAGACACTAGTCTTGTTTATGTGATCCCTTTGACACTTAATCCTATCATTATGATCAATTATGAACTGAAACTGATCACTTTGACTAGTGAAATGGCATTGGTACATGCCACCTTGATGGGATTGAATTGGAATCCCCTGGCACATTTCTAACTGAACCATTAGGGGTAAGTCTGATTGAGCATGTGCTGAACTGTATACCTCCTCCCTCTCTTATTCCTACTCTTGTATTTAACAGGGATCACTTTTCAGTTAAATTTGAACACCTAAGAATAACTCTGTATTAATTAAAGAGTTCAACCAATGGTATTAAGTAGAACAAAAAAATATTAAAAGGAATAAAATAGTAAGTTGTTCCTTGACAGTCAGAACAAGGGCTGATCAAGTCATTGTTTCTCATAGTGTCTATTTCATTTCAACAGGTTTCCTTGTAGGTGCAGTTAGTTGTCACTGATCAGGGAGAACATATGATATTTGTCCCTTTGGGACTGGCTCATTCCATTCAGCATGATGTTTTCCAGATTCTTCCATTTTGTTGTTGTTTTATTCAGAAGCTGCAATGTTTCTCACTGCGTAGCCAAAGCCACCAGAATTTGTGGCGTCTCTCACCAAGACTACTTACGTCTCAGCCACACCATGAGTTTTCCCACACACCCTCAGGTTTTTTTTTTTTTTCCCACAGTCAACACATTCACTAGGTCTTAGTCTCCTGTTATTTCTCCCCAGCAGAGACAGGTTTTTCTGTTTGGCTGAGGGTGGACGCAGCCCCGAGCTGGTGCGGTTGTTACATATGACCAAAATGGCACCTGCTCTATTGTCTTGCTCACCTTTGTAAGGTGAATGGAAAGAAAGAATCGTGTTCATACTGGTCCCTTTTATTATTTTTTTTCTCTCCTCTATTTAGGCTGGTATACTTTCCCCCATGGGATTTCAAGCCTCGTTCCTTCTGTGCTCTTCCTGGTTCTTTTCCGCCCGTGTCTCGGGCTACTGTGGTTTTGCCTCACCTCCCTTTCCAGCGCTGGTGCATAGACTTGGCAGCTGGGGTCCCGAGCCGTGGGTGCCCTCCACATAGGTCCATCATGTCCTTCTAATTCCGGAAAAGTTTCCTCTGCAGTTTTTTCCCTAACTCTTCCTTGAGACTACAATATCTCCACTTTTATTAAACTATCTTTTCTTGGACTATCAGTGAGTTCCCTCCCTATTCCTCCATCTTGGAGCCCTCCCTCATTAGGTTCTTAAAATTGTATATATGAAACACATAAAATCCACTCCTTGTATACAAATAAATTTTAAAAATTAGAGAAGTGGTTGTGGCCTAACCATATTCATATTCATAACTCATAACATAAATATTCTCCTGTTATTTTTTAGCAGTTTTAGAGTACTGTGTTTTACGATTATTTCTATGACCCATTTGACTTAATTTTTTAAGGATAAAGATTAATTTGGATTATTTTTTGGCATAATTTTTTGGAGGGTATAAAGTTTTTCTTTCGATATTCAGTTGTTTCAGCATCATTTGTTGAAATGAATACAACTTGTTTAATGTCTTTGCTTCTTTTTCAAAGATGAGTTTACATTTATGGAATATAGAACTATTTCTGAGCTCTTTATTCTGTTCCACTGACATAACTTTCTAATCAATAAAAGTGAGACTGGGAAGTGGAGGAAGTGGTTGAGCTACCTGGTGGTACCTTCTATTAACTCAAGGCTTACTTGATAGGCGTTTGATTCCTCTTGGTCAGAAGATGAATAGACCCCTCACCTAGACCAGCTTTATATATCAGTTCAGGTGGCCAAGGATGACTTACATTGACCTATAGATTACTATATGCTCATTGTAATACATTAGCATGCTAAATGACATACCTACCAGCCACAACAACAGGAAATATTAGACCACATAAGGAGCAAGTGGTAGTGGCAATTAGAATCAGAGAAAGCTCCACCTGCTTCCTAGCAAAACCATGAACATTTCTCTCCTTTATTATAACCCCTTCTTCTACTCAACAAGCCTTATGATGTTAAACAGAGTTCAGTACAGTAGAGTGTATATTTTTGGTTTCTCAATAAAATGTTTGCTACTTACTATTTGCTATTCTTTGACTTGCTCCTGAATTCTTTCTTAAGTCAAGAATATGGTTTCCAGGTGTACACACTGTCTGTTATCAGTACCACATGACTTGATTATCGCAGTTTTTTAATGGGCAGTGTCAGTTCTCTACCTTCAATATTGTGTTAGCTCTTTTGGGTCTTTTACCTCTTCACATAAATTTTAGACTTGTTTTGTCTATATCCATTGAATGACTTGTTCAGATTTTTATTGGGATTATATGGAATCTATAGATCAAGTTAGAAAGAACAGACATCTTGACAACATTGTCTTCCTACACATGAACATGGAATAGCACTCCATTTCTTTAGCTCTTCATTGATTTCTTTCATCAGAGTTTTGTAAATTTTCTCATATAAATTTTGAACATCTTTGTTAGATTTGTATACTTGGTAAATACTTGATTTTTGGGGTGCTAATGGAAATAGTGTTGTGCTTTTGATTTTAAATTCCACTTTTGCATTGCTGAAATATAGAAAAGTGATAACCTCTTGTATATTAATCTTGTATCTTGCAACATTTCTATAATTCCTTATATGTTCCAATTAATTTTTTGTTATTGCTTTCTTTTGTATTTTCTATACATTCATATCATCAGTGAACAATCTGATTTCTTCTTTCTCTATTTGTATACTTTTATTTATTTCCTTTTCATATTTTATCACATTTGTTAGAACTTCTGGTAGAATATTGAAAAGCACTGGTAAGAGAGAGCATCCTTTTTTTATTCCTGATCTTAGTTGGAAAACCTTGAGTTTTTCACTGCTAAGTATATTAGCTTTAGGTTTTCTGTAGCTATGCTTTGTCAAGTTGAAGAGGTATCATTCATATTTTATTACATTTATTCCTAAGTACTTTGTTTTTATGCAATTGTAAATGCTATTTAATTACAATTTCCTCTTATTTTTGCAAGCATAAAAGGATATAATTAGTTTGTATATTAACCTTATATATCCTCTAGCATTATTAAACTCTCTAGTAATAGCAGAAAACTTTTGGAATCCATGTGAATTTCCAGATTTATGAATACTCAAATAAAATATTTTTTCCTAATTTTTGCATTTTTAATTTATTTTTTCTTATCTCACTTAACTGAGTAAGGCCTTTAATATACTATTGAATAGATATTATCTTAAGTGTAAAGATTGCAGTATTTAATCCATAAGTATAGTGATAGTTATACATTTTACTTGGATATCTTTTATTGGACAGAGAGAGTTACTATCCATTCCTAATTTGGACCTTTTAATTATTAATAGCTGTGGAATTTGCCAATGCTTTTTCTACATTTATTAAAATTATCATAAGATTTTTCTCTTTTTTTCTATTGAAAAGGTAAATTATATGACCACTTTTCAAATGGTAAAACAGCCTTGTATTGCTGATATAGAGCATAACATGTTGTATATTCCATTTTAAAACTGGTGATTTTGGGCTGGCACCATGGCTCAATAGGCTAATCCTCCGCCTTGCGGCACCACCACACCGGGTTCTAGTCCCGATCAGGGCACCAGGTTCTGTCCCGGTTGCCCCTCTTCAGGCCAGCTCTCTGCTATGGCTGGGGAGTGCAGTGGAGGATGGCCCAAGTCCTTGGGCCCTGCCCCCACATGGGAGACCAGGAGAAGCACCAGGCTCCTGGCTTCGGTTCAGCGTGGTGCACCAGCCGCAGCAGCCATTGGAGGGTGAACCAACGGCAAAAAGGAAGACCTTTCTGTCTCCCTCTCTCTCACTGTCCACTCTACCTGTCAAAAATAACAAAAAAAAAATATATTTATTGTATGTCTCTTCTAGAGACTTAAATATACATATGTTAGGTTGTTTAATAGAAATTCCATAAGTCGCTAAGGCTCATTTAATTTTTTTCAGTATTCTTATTTTTAACTATATTTTTCCAACTTCTGTTGCTATACCCTTCAGTTCACTGATTTTTCTTTTTTGTGTCTTTTCTTATTCTTGTTCCACAAGTCATATTTTCAAATTTAGGAGTTTGCTTTTTTACATTAGTACTTATTTAGGAGTTTATTTTGTTCCAGAAGTAGATATTTTCAAGTTTAGGAGTTTAATTTTGTGCTTTTTTTTTAATCTTTCATATCTCCCCTTACTGTGTTTGTGTTTTCCTTCAACTACTCAAACATAGTCTTAAAAGTTTTAAAGTCCTCATTTCCTAATTGATTCAGTTTTATACCCTTGGCTTCTTTTTTTGTTGATTGTTTTTCCTGGCTAAGGGTCACACTTTTTCCCTTCTCTATTAGTCCAGCAACTTACTAGATCCCAGGCATTGTGGATTTTATATTTCTGAATGTCCGGATGTTATTTTCTTTCTTTAGAGTATTTGTTTCCTTCTGATAGGCAGTTCACTTCTTTGTGTTTAATTTGTCAATTTAGTGCTTGTTTTTAAGCTTTGTTAGGGCATGTATGATTCACGTTTACTGTGTGGATAGTTTTCCTCTCTGTTAAACTTTGACTTTTTTCAAGTCAGGACCAAGCGCAACAAGTTATGACCGAACACTTCTAGCCTTGGTCACCTTCAGGAAATGATCAACTTATTTCTTCTTGGTCGTCTTCACCCAACATCTAGTGTTTCATACTACACATGTGCAACTCAGAGTTGATTAAAGTCTCCAAGGTGGGTGGAGAAGCAGGTGTTCAGTTCAGCAGTTACATTGCCACTTGGACTCTCACATCCTATATTCTAGTGCCTGGTTTCAGTCCTCCTGGTTCCTCCACTTCGGATCCAGCTTCCTGCTAATGGGCTTGCTAGAGGCAATGAATGATGGTTCAAGTTCTTGGGTGCCTGCCACCCATGTGGGAGACCTGGATGCAATTATGAACTTCTTTCTTGGTTCTGGCATGGGCCCTGGCCACTACAGGCATTTGGGAAATGAACTAACAAGTAGAAGATTTCTCTCTCTCTCTCTCTCTCTCTCTCTCTCTCTCTCTCTCTCTCTCCGCCTTTCAAATAAATGTTCCATATGTAACCATTGCTCCTAATCCAAACAGCTGACAAGATGTTTCCAATTGCTGTTATCTTTATATTTTCCTCCTTTACATTTTCTGTTCCATCCAAAATTGAGTTTTTATAGTCTATGTTTTCTATGTCTCAGCTAAACAGAACTACAATCTTTAAGCTGCTTCGTGTACCAGTCTTTGCCATTGCTCTTCACCTGAGATATAGAGCCTTTCCTCATCACAAATCTAATTCAGCTTAGTTTCTTAAACTTCTAATAGTATGAAAGATCATACATATGAAAGTCATAACATCCTAGATTTTAATTTTGTTTTTGTTTCTTTGTTTTAGTATTTATTTGTTTAATCACTTGAAAGACAAAGAGGGAAAGACCAAGAGAGATCTTCCATCTGCTGGTTCACTCCCTAAATGCCTGCACCAAGCGGGGCTGTGGTAGGCCAAAACCAGGAGACAGAAGCTTCATCCAGGTCCCCAGGCAAGTGGCAGGAAACCACGTGCTTGGGCCACCGTGAATCCAACTGGCATTCTGATATGGGAAGCAGCATCGCAAGTGGCAGTTTAACTCACTGTGCTACAATACCTGCCCCTCATTCTAGCATTTGATGAAGTTGTTGGTGTGTGTAACTAATACCATATTTTACTATGACGTCAAGGAGATCAAATGATAATAGCTTTTAAAATTTCCACTATGATTTTACTTTTTAATGAAAAAACTCTAATTTCATTTTATTTGAAATGCAGAGAAAGAGAGAAAGATCTTTCATCCATTTGACACTAAGATTTTAACCCAAAATGTAAAAATGTCTGCTATTGTAAAAGATACTTAGTGAATGTTTGCCAAACTGAATTTAAGTGAACATTCTCTGTGGCTATCTTGTAACTAACTTATAATCATAATAATTGTCTTTTGTTTAAGAACAAGCCAAATACCTAAGTCAGTATAAAGACTTCTTCAAAATCACCCAATGACTAATGGACTGTGCATTAGACATGATTCTCCAGAGAGACAGAACCTATAAGATGTGCACAATGTAGGAAGAGATTTCATTTTCAGAACTGGCTTATGTAATTATTGAAACTGGCAAACTAAAAACCTGTCAGAATGATAGTAGGCTGGAGGCAGGCACTGAAAAGACTCAACCTTGCTGATCCTCTAGGCTGGAGATCACAGAGTTGATTTTTCAGTTCAAGTCCAAACACCACCTGCTGCAGCATTCCTCCTTGCTCATGAGATGTCAATCTTGTTCCTGATATTTGTACCTTCAAGTTGACTGTTCCTGTACCCACCGTGGAGTAACAGTCCAATTTCTGCTTGGTAAACAGGACCAATCACTGCAGCCAGCACAGTAACTCCCTTGATTGCCTGTTGATTCAGGGGTCTGAGGAGCCCAAAGTGGCTGAGTGGCTGTCTCTGGAAAACAAAGTATCCTTGCCTTCCAGCTTATCTGGGAGAAGGAAGAATATAAGTAGATTTTAAAAAAAAGTAAAAGGAGTCATCAGTGGCTCAAGACTGAATCCTAGCAGTCAGCAGTCTACTGTTTAACCCTTTAGAGCTTCCATCCAATCTTGATTGCTTTGCTTCCTAAATACATCTTGAGTTTCCAAGCTTCTGTCTGCCTCGTCACCATCCTTGGGTATGCCACCCTGCCTTGCTTGGATTTTGAATGTAACTTCCTAAAATGTATTCTTGAATTCATTCTTCCCTTATGGAGCATTCTCCATGGTAAACAAATTGCTCTTGCAAAAGCCACAACACTTCAGTGGCTTCCTTCCTGTAAAGATTTCAATGTTTCCCCCATTGTACCATGGCTTTTAGGGTAAAGTTCAAAATGCTGGAAATGATCTGCAATGCTCTACTTGATCTTACAGCTGTCTATCTTTCTAGCTTCATGTCTTGCACCTTCCCTTCTGATTCACTCTGCCTCACCCTCTTTGGCATTCTCTTTCCTGGAGCACAGTATAGTCTACCTATTCATAGATTTTGTACACTTACATATGTCTAGTTCCTCTGACTGGTTACTGCCCACTTTTTATCCTCACTCACTCACACTCTCTTTCCTTCCACTCCCCTCATATTTGCCTGATATTTACTGACTCTACCTGAAATTTTGCTTTGTCACAGAGACCTTCTTTTTCCACCCACTCAGATTAACCTGTTACGTTCTTTCAAGTTAGATTATAATTACATAACTCAATTTGCAAAACTGAACAACCATCTCTGTTTTACCTATCTCTTCATATTCAGCTGGCAAGCTTTATAGAGTCAGAGACTGTTTTTTATTTTTATATCCTAAGATCCACACGCTGAACTTAGCCATAGAATAAATATAAATTAAGTCAGAATATGAACAAATGACAGGAAACTTTGAGTAATCAAGTGACATGATCTGTTGTTAGCATCATCCAAAATATGTCTTCCATTATTCATGAAATCAACAAGCACTAGAAGAGAAATTGTATTTCTGTTACATTTGATACATAGGCCTTAAACAGAATAAGTAGGGGTTGGCGCTGTGTCGCAGCAGGTTAAAGCCCTGGTCTGAAGCGCCAGCATCCTAATATGGGTGCCAGTTTGAGTCCCAGCTGTTCCTCTTCCAATCCAACTCTCTGCTGTGGCCTGAGAAAGCAGCAGAAGATGGCCCAACTCCTTGGGCCCTGCACATGTGTGGGAGCCTGGAAGAAGCTCCTGGCTCCTGGCTTCGGATCATCGCAGCTCTAGCCATTGCTGTCATTTGGTGAGTGAAACAATGGATGGAAGACCTCTCTCTCTGTCTCTACCTCTCTCTATAACTCTGTCTTTCAAATAAATAAAATAAATCTAAAAAAAACCCAGAATAAGTAAACATTGTGTTTGCCATTTCTTTGATTCTGTTATTCTTTTCCTGTTTCTGTCACATTTCTTTTTGTTCAAACAACATCTTTTACTCCCAAGTTACTCCAATTTTCCCTATTAAATAGGAAAATAACCTTACAAAAATCATATTTCCTCTCCCTGAATATTTGCATCCTAAAAGTGACCCCAGAAGAATTCCCATTCCAGTGGCAACATGACTGAGGCAGGCTCTCATTTTTATATCCCACCAGCCCATGCTCAGGGTGTCCATAAATAACACAGATTCTAGAATGAGGATAGCAGTATTATTTCCTTTTTCTCCATTTTGATATCTTTTTGAATTAGTCATGATAGCTACCTAACAATTCTAAATTTCAGTATCTTTATGTGGCAGCTTTTTGTTGCTATACAAAAATACCTACTTCTGGAGGGAATATGTTTATCTTGGCTCTTAGTCTTGGAAGTTCACAGTCCAGGATGAGGCAAGTCCAGTTGTTTGGCCATCTAGAGAGACTAGAGGGTGGCAACACATGCAGAAAAAAGATTACATAGTGATCTGGGAAACAGACTGCCTGTGTCTTTTGTGTCTATGTGATCTCTTCTTTAAAGCCACCAGGATTTCACTTGTGGTCTCCACCCTAAGAAGACATTCTATCCTAATCTTTTCCCAGAGGCCTCACCTTCAGGCACCGTAACAGGGTTAAGTTTCCCCACTTAATACATTATCCATCACCATTAATCAATTAACAATTACCATAGATTTTGGGGATCAAGTCATTAACTCATGGACTTTTGGGACTCACACAAACTATATGCAAACCATAGTATAATAATAAATGTATGGGGCAGGCATTTGGCACAGTGGTTAAGATACGCTTGGGATGCCTGCATCCCACATCTGAGTACAGGTATTCCAGTCCTGTTCTATTCTCTACTCCAACTTCTTGTTAATGCACATTCTAGCAGGCAGAAGGTGAAGGCTCAAGTAGTAAGGTCCCTGCCATCCATGTTGGAGACCTGGATTGAGTCCCTGGCTCCAGGCTTCAGCCTAACCCGTCACCAGCTGTCGCTGGCATTTGTGAAGTGAACAAGCACATAGGAGATGTCTCTGTCCTCTGTCTCTCTCTCCTTGCCTCTCTACCCTTCCACTAAAACATACAAATGAATAAATAAATGACTTTAACTTGAAAAAATTAAATCAATAAAAGCTTATTCTCTGATACAGAATACTCCACTGCGGTACGCTGGATTGAACAACTAACTATTGTGAATGGCTTTCTTAAGAGAAATCCTCTCTCTTTTGTGGCTTTGCTCTCATATGGCTCTGCTATCCTAAGGATGCTTAGAATCTTGTAGATTTGGCATAGGGATGTGGAGAGACAATGTAGAGAAAGAATGAATTTTTATGACAGAATATCATAGGAGAGAAGCAGGAAATGACATTCATGTGCTTCACTGAAACAGAGGCTAGGATTTGTCTGTCTAGGAAACCAAGAGACACACTTTAGTGAATAAATAGTAAATTTCTGCCACACCTTTCATCTGAGTTGTCATAACATTATCCCAATCCCTAACGCATCACTCAGAAACTCTCCTTTGTTCTTGTTACTCCACTGGACCAGCTTACAGAGTTACAGCCATTAACGTTTAATTGGAATTCATTTTGTTGCTATTGTTGATTTGGTTGTGGGAATGAAAGATCTCTGCGAGTGAGATCCCAGTGGAAAGAACGGGGCCATCAAAGAAGGAGGTACCTTTCTCTGAAGGGAGGAGAGAACTTCCACTTTGACTATGACCCTGTCCGATTAAGATAGAAGTCGGCGAACCCTAAACGCTTCCATAGCCTCGGCAACTCATGACTAGAGCCTGGGGAGATTACTGACGCCATAAACAAGAGTGTCAAATTGTTAAATCAACTTCAGGAGTCACTGTGTACTTACGTCTCATGAGGGATCCGTCCTTAATGTGTTATCCAATGTGAAATAATGCTATTACTAGTAATGTGACAGTATTTTTTCACTTTATGTTTCTGTGTGGGTGCAAACTGATGAAATCTTTACATACTATAGTATTAAATCGATCTTCTGTGTATAAAGATAATTGCAAATGATTAAAAAATTCTTGGTGTTAAATTGGAAATTGCATAGATAATTAATCAATTCTTTAAAAATAATCATGTAGGATCTCTGTCTTTAATGTACTGTACATTGTGAATTAATACTATAACTAGTACTCCAACAACAATTTCAGTTTGTGTCTCTATGTGAGGGCAAACTGTTGAAATCTTTACATAATATGTTCTAAACTGATCTTCTGTGTATAAAGAGAATTGAAAATGAATCTTGATGTGAACAGAAGGGGAGGGGGAGCGGGAGAGGGGAGGGTAGCGGGAGAGAGGGAAGTTGTGAGGGGGGGAGCCATTGGAATCCATAAGCTATACTTTAGAAATTTATATTCTTTAAATAAAAGAAAAAAAAATAAAAAAATAAAAATTAATTTGGAGTCCAATGGAAATATATTCACTATTCCTGTTTATCTACATATGACTATACTGAGATTTTCAAATAGTATTTCAAGAGAAGACATTCTGTTTAGAATCATTTCCTTATTATGTACTTCAGTTTGGTAAGATGTAAAAGTGTTTTATTTACATGCACACCAATATCATCAATGATGAATATTTATTTTAGCAGAAAATCAACCAAGCATAAAAGGCTTAGTTTCCCATGACTCTATAAAAATTCTTCCTTCAATTTCATGAAAAAGAAGAAAATGTTAGACAGATTCAATGAAGATGGGATTTAAAAGATGAAGAGTCAGTGTTGTACAGCAGCCAGTTAGGCTATGCTTGCAACACTGGAACTGCATGTTGAAGTACTGGTTCAAATCCCAGCTCCCTGCTAATGTGACTGGGAATGCAGTAACGATGACCCAGGTACCTAGGCTCCTGCCACTCATTTGGGAGACCAGGATGAGTTACTGGCTCCTGGTTTTGTCTCAGCCCAGACCTGGCTATTGTGGCTATTTAGGAAATTAACCAGTAGATGGAGGAAGATTCTCTCTCTCTCTCTCTCTCATATGCTCTATGCTCTTTCTGTTGCTCTACCTTTCAAATAAATTAATCAAAATCTTATTTTAAAAAGAAGTTAAAATAGTCATTGCATTACCAATCCTTCTATTTCTCCAAGATTTAAATTCTTACATGAATATTATATCAATTCTGTCTGATTCTACAATGAACCACACCATGCATATATATATATATATATATACACATATGTATATATACAGCACTCACACACATATATACATATATATGCACACATATATGTATATATGTATATGCTTATAAAGTCACCATAATTTCACATGTGGTCCCCACCCTAAGAAGACATCCTAACCTAATCATTCCCCAGAGGCCTCACCTTCAGGCACCATAACAGGGTTAAGTTTCCCCACCTAATACATTATTCATCACCGTTAATCAATTAACAATTACCATAGATTTTGGGGATCAAATCATTAACTCATGGACATATATATGTATATGTATATGCTGACTATATATATATATATATATATATAAAAATTCAGCAAAATCAAAATAGCAAAGACTTGTGATATCTATATATAGCATGAAGCATTCAAGAAATAATTATAAGCTGATGCTGTCTACTTTCTGGATTGACTTATTCCATCTTCCCAATCATTATAAATTGTTAGACTCATTTAATTATTGTGTTATCAGTCAGTCATTTTCATTTCAACAGGTGAATTTGAAATATGCTAATATGCTGTGTCAAATATTTCAAGTAATTTTAATTTCTAAAAGGTAAAGCTATTATTGAAATAGATTTGGTTTTCAATGCTTTACAGCAGAAATTTTTCTTTTGCCTTACAAAATTGTTGATTCCTCTTTGTCTTAGAAAAGGATGAGCTGAAGCCATAGTTAAATTCAAGATTATATGGATAAAACTAGAAACAAAATACCAAATAAGGCAAGTATCAAATTTCAAACTTCCTTTAGTTTTTTTCCTTTTTAAAATTTTTTTAAAGGAATACAACCTTACGCATTTAATACATACAGATTTAGGAACATGGTGATTCTTGTCCCTACTTCCCTCCCACCCATATTTCTGCCTTTCTTCCATCTCGCTCTTCCTGTCCCATTCTTATTTTTTACAGAGAATAAATTTTCAGTTAATTTTTATACTCATAAAATTAACCCTACACTAAGCAGAGAGTTCACGAAGTAGTATGAAGAAAAAACAGAACCAATGTACCAACCAAACAAAAAAATATTGTTCTTCAATAGTCAAGGGCTGTTCAAAATCATGGCATCTTAAAAGTGTTAGTTTCACTCCTATAGGTTATGTTTATGTACTCTATTAATTACCAGAGATCAGAGAGACCATATGGTATTTGTCTTTTTGTGACTGGCTTATTTCACTAAGTATAATTGTTTCCAGTTGCATCTATTTTCTTGCAAATGAAAAAATTTCACATTTTTACCACTATGTAGAGCTCCATAGTGTATATATACCATAATTTCTTCATCCAGTATTCAGTTGATGGACATCTGGTTTTTTTTTTCATATGTTGGCTATTGTAAATTGAGTTGGGATGAACATCAGAGTACAGATCACTCTTTCATTTGCTGATTTCATTTCCTTTGGATAAATTACCAGGATTGGGATGGCTGGGTCATATGGTAGATCAATATTCAGCTTTCTAACATATCTCCAAATTGTCTTCCACAGTGGCTATACCAATTTACATTCCCACCAATAGTGGATTAATGTACCTGTATTCCCCACATCCTTTCCAGCATTTTTTGTCTGTTGATTTTTGTATTAGGGCCATTCTAATGAAATGAAACCTCATTTAGTTTTGATTTACATTTCCCTGATGGCTAGCAATCCTGAGCATTTTTTTCATGTTTCTATTGGCCATTTGAATTTCCTCTCTTGAAAAATGTCTGTTCAGATCAGTTGCCCATTTCTTGACTAGGTTGTTCGTTTTGTGGTTGTTCAGTTTCTTGAGCTCTTTGTAGATTCTGAAAGTTAATCCATTGTCAGCTTCATCGTTTGCAGATATTTTATCCCATTGAGTCAGTTGCCTCTTCACTTTGCTGAGTGTTTCTTTTGCAGTGCAAAAGCTTCTCAGTTTGATGTAATCCCACTTGTTAATTTTGGCTTTGATTACCTGAGCTCCTGGGGTCTTTTCCAAGAAGCCTTTACTTATGCAAATGTCTTGTAGGGTTTCCTCGATGTTTTATAGTAATTTGATAGTATCACATCATAGATTTATATCTCTGATCCATTTTGAGTGGATTTTTGTGTAAGTTGTAAGGTAAGGGTCTTGTTTCATGCTTCTGCATGAGGAGGTCCAGTTTTCTTTCCAAACACCATCTGTTGAAGAGACTGCCTTGGTTCCAGGGGTTGATTATTATTGCTCCTTTGTCAAAGTTAAGTTGGTTGTAGATGTGTTGATTTATTTCTGGAGTTCCTATTCTGTTCCATTGGTCTACCCATCCGTATTTTGCCAGTACCAGGCTTTTTTGATTATAACTGCCCTGTAGTATATCTTGAGGTCTGGAATTGTAATGCCTCCAGCTTTGTTTTTATTAAGATTGCTTTAGCTACTCAGGGTCTCTTGTGTTTCTGTATGGATTTTAACACCATTTTTTCTATATCTGATAAGAATATTATTAGTATTTTGATAGAGATCATATTGAATCTATAAATTGCTTTTGGTAGTATGGAAATTTTTAAGATGTTGGTTCTTCCAATCCATGAACATGGAAGATTTTTCTACCTGTAATGTCTTCTTCTATTTCTTTATTTAATTTTGTGTAATTCTCTTCGTAGAGATCTTTGATGTCATTGGTTAAGTTTATTCCAAGGTATTCAAAATTTTTTGTAGCCATTGTGAATGGGATTGATCTTAAAAGGTCTCTTTCAGCTATGGCATTATCTGTCTATACAAAAGCTTTTGATTTTTATGTGTTGATTTTATATCCTGCTACTTTACTAAACCATGTTATGAGTTTTAATAGTCTCTTCATGGAGTCTTTTGGGTTCCCTATATATAGAATCATGTCATCAGCAAGTAAGGATAGTTTGACCTCTTCCTTCCCTATTTATATCTCTTTGATTTCTTTTTCTTGCCTGCTGGCTCTGGCTAAAACTTCCAGGACAATATTAAATAGCAGTTGTAAGAGTGAGCATCCTTTTCTGGTTCCAGATATTAATGGGAATGCCTCCAATTTTTTTTCCCATTCAGTAGGACACTGGCTGTGGGTTTGTTATAAATTGCTTTGATTGCGTTGGGGAATGTTCTTTCTATATCAAGTTTGCTTCAGGTTTTCATTGTAAAAGTTGAATTTTGTCAAATGCTTTCTCTGAATCTATTGAGATAACCAGATGATTTTTGTTCTTCAGTTTGTTAAGGTGATGTATCACATTTATTGATTTGCAATTGTTGAAATATCCCTGCATTTCAGGGATAAATCCCTCTTGGTTCAGGTGAATGATCTTTCTGATATGTTGTTGGATTTGATTGGCTAGTGTTTTGTTGAGGATTTCTGCATCTATGTTCATCAGGGATATTGGTCTATAGTTCTCTTTCTCTGTCATATTTTTTCTGGCTTAGGAATTAAGGTGTTGCAGTCTTCATAGAAGGAGTTTGGAGGGATTCCCTCTTTTTCAATTGTGTTAATAACTTGAGAAGAATTGAAGTTAGTTCCTCTTTAAATGTCTGGTAGAATTTATCAGTGAAGTCATCAAGACCTGGGCTTTTCTTTGTTGGAAGGGTCTTTATTACCGGTTCAATCTCCATCTTGGTTATTGGTCTGTTTATGTGTTCTATGTCTTCATGATTCAATTTAAGTAAATTTGTCATGTGTCCAGGAATCTATGCATTTCTTCTAGGTTCCCTGATTTGTTGGCATACAATCCTTTACAGTAATTCCTGATGATTATTTTTATTTCTGTGGTATCTTTGATTCTGTTAATTTGGGTCTTCTCCCTCTTTTTTTTTTTCTTTTTTGGTTAGTTGGGCCAATGGTGTTTCTAATTTGTTTACTTTTTCAAAAAACTAGCTCTTCATTTCATTGATATTTGTACTGTTTTTCTTTTCTGTTTCAATCTTGTTTATTCCTTAGTTTTAATTATTTCTTCTTAATAATTTTGGGTTTGATTTTTTGTTGTTTTTCTAGGTCTTTGAGATGTGTTGACAGCTCATTTAGTTGGTGACTTTCCAGTTTCTTGATGTAGGCACTAATTCCTATAAACTTTCTCTTAACACTGTTTTTGCTGTATTCCATATTTTTGATATTGATGTATTGTCATCTTCATTTGTTTCCAGAAAAGTTTCAATTTCTCTTTTGATTTCCTTTGTGATCCACTGTTCATTTAGGGGCAGATTGTTCAGTCTCCATGTATTTGCATATGTCCTTGAGATTCCTGAATTGTTAGTTTCAAACTTCAATCCACTGTGATCAGAGAAGATACATGGTATTATTTTGACTTTTTTGAATTTGCTGAGACTTTCTTTATGGCCTAGTATATATGGTCTATCCTAGAGAAAGTTCTATGCAGTGCTGAGAAGAATGTGTATACTGCACTGTAGGGTGAAATGTTCTGTAGATATCAGTTAGATCCATTTGGTCCATAGTGTCACTTACCTCTGTTGTTCCTTTGTTGATTTTCTATTTGGTTGATATATCTCTTTAGATCCATTAATAGTTGTTTTAGATGACCAGCTGCCTTGTGGTTAGCTGCATATAGATTTATTATTGTCACATCTTCCTGATATATTAATCCTTTAATCATAATATAGTGTCCTTCTCTGTCTCTTTTAACAGATTTTGTGTTAAAGTCTATTTTTTCTGATATTAGGATCGCTACACCTGCCTTTTTCCCCCATTAGGGTGGAATATCTTTTTCCATCCTTTCACTTTCAGTATACATGTATCTTTATTGGTGAGATGTGTTTCTTGCAGGCAGCAAATAGAAGGGTCTTGTTTTTGAATTCATTCAGCCAGTCTGAATCTTTTAACTGGATAGTTGAGGCCATTTACATTCAGGTTAACTATTGATAAGTAGCTACTTGGCTTTGCCATTTTTCTGTGACTGTTCCTATCATTTGCTTTGGAGTTCTTTTGTATTTTTACTGGGGGATTTTTCTATCTTTTCAATCTTTCACAATGATGGCTTTCTTCTTGTGTTTCTGTGTGTAGCACATCTTTAATCGTCTTTTATAAGGCTGGATGGGTGGTAACATATTATTTCAATTTTGCTTGTTATAGAAATCTTTATTTTACCTTCATTTATAAATGAAAGCTTTGCAGGATACAATATTCTGGGTTGACAATTTTTTTCTCTGAAAATTTAGGCTGTATCTTGCCATTGTCTTCTAGACTATATGGTTTCTGCTGAGATTTCAGTTGTGCCTCTCATTGAAGATCCTCAAGGTAATCTGGCATTTCCCTTGTGCACATTTAAAATATTTTCTGTATGTATCAAGTTTGCTTACAATGTGTGAAGATCTTTTCTGGTCATATCTGTTAGGAGTTCTATGTACTTCCTGTACTTGGACTTTCCTTTCTTTTTCCACATTAGGGGAGTTTTCTGTAATTATTTCACTAAGTAGACCTTCTAGTCCCTTCTCTCTTTCCACACCCTCAGGAACTCCTAAGACTCATATGTGGGTCTTTTGATAGTATACCATAGATCTCCAACACTGTTTTTAAGTTTCTAATTTCTTCTTCTTGTTTTTGGTCTGACAATAAAATTTCCAGAGATTTGTCTTCTAGCTCAGATATTATTTCTTCTACCTCACCAACCCTGTTGTTAAGACTTTCCACTGCATTTTTTATTTGATCTATTGAATTCTTCATTTCTAGAATTACATTTTGATTTATCTTTAATGTCTCAATTTCATTTTAAAAATTTTTACGCATATTGTATGTAGTTTTCTTTAGTTCATGCATTTGCTTCTCATTGCTTTTGAGTAACCAATGATTAATTTTTAAAATTCCATTTCTATCATTTCCTCAATCTCTTCATCTTTACATTCTAATATTGAAATGTTGTAGTGTTCTTTTGTGAGGCTCATAGTTTTTCCCTATTCTTGTTTCTTGAATTTCTTCATTTATTTTTAGGCATTTATAAAATAGTTTTTGGTTTTTTTTAAATTTTTTTGCCTGATGGCTTTAATCTTTGATCCGTGCCTCTGTGGCTTAGTGTGTCATCTACACTTTCAGTGAATACCAAGAGGTGTGTGGTAGGCAGAGCCAGAGAGCTCTGTTCAATGCTCCAATGTGGAGTAAGTATCCAGAGTAACACCCAAATTTGACATGGTAGCTCTCCTCTGGTTAACTGGATGGAGAGGAATGGTGACCACCCCTTCACCTCCAAACTGAGGGATGCCGAGCTGTTAGTTCCCAGAGTGGTCAACACTGATCTGCACCACTATAAAAACTGCACATATGATATGTGCAGAATCCTTGCTGTAAGCATGATTCCCTCTGCTATGAGCTGCTCTAGGAAATCGAGGAGCTCTGAGAGTGTGGAGAAGCACTTTGTGGTTGCCCAGAATCCAGCCACACCCAGATTCCTCTCATGCAGTCACAGTGTTTTCTCAGTCTCTGCTCCCAGGGTTCTCAGGGTCAAGGAGTGCCAGTAGAGCCATTCTGTCTGTCCTTTCCAAGAGGAAACCAATGTGTTCCCAGAGCCATTGCCTGTGTGTACTCCAGCCTGCTGGATCAAGTCTGGCCCTCCCAACCAGATTCAGTGTCAGTGGAGAATGTGGGTTTTTCTCTGCTTAGATCTATGCTTCACAGGCATGCAAAATACCCACCCACCACAGCTTTGGTTGTTTCACAATTGTGCTGGGTGTGTAGGGGAATCCTGCAGATGGCACTTCCCTTTAGTAGGGATTGCTCCCCTGCCCATCCTGTTGCCAGGTGGGTGCAACTGGTGCAGTAGAGGTCATCTCCCTCAGTTTTTCCTGAACTGCTGTGGTTGCCCACACTGACTGGGTGAAGGATGACCCCAATAATTGCTGGGTACCACACAGGAGCTGGGGCAGCTGCTACCTGCCTGTGTCTAAAAATGGCACCAGCCCTCCCACCACTGGCTGCAGATCTCTGTGGTAGCAGGGAAGAGAGTAGGGAGAAAGACACTCACTTTTTTTTTTCCACTTTGGGGTGAGCGGTTGCCTTGCTATCCTGGGAGATTCAGGTGGGACTATAAAAGGTACAGTTCACCAAGCTCTCCCTCCCTCTGTATCAGCAGCACAGTGGGCCTGCAGGGTCCACTCTCATCTAGTTTGCCAGGGTGGGTGCCTTCCTCCCCAGATCCAAGCTGGTGGATCTTTTGCTATGTGTCTGCTCATTCTGTATGGGTATGGACCATTCCACTGCCCTCAGAGGATCTACTACTGCAGCTCCCCCATAGCTTTACCTTGAGAGTGCACTTTTCCACTTTTTTCCAATATTGATTTCACCCAGCTTAAATCAAACAGCCCTGTTGCTATTCCACCATCTTGGAACACCTGAGTTTCTTTCTTCAAATTATAAGCACAATTATGAGTTCTCAAATCTCCCATAAAATCAGGTCACATCTTATTATTTCATAGAGGTTATTTGATAATTGCTGGTTTTTAGAGCAGATGAAATTACCAGAAATGAAGCAGGGTAACATATCGTAAGACACAGTTCTCCTGGTTTTAGAGTTATTTTAGAATCTTTGTAATATTCTTAGTATAACAGTCTTCAAGTATTTTATTAATCTTCTCAGTATCACTCTGATAAAATCACTCCGTAGCTACCAATTCAGGCACAAGCATAGTTTATTAATTTTTGTATTTCTAGAACTTTGGACAATGCTTAAAACATAGCAAACACTTGTTAAGTGTTTGATGAAAAATTCATTGAATTCTATTTTGTTTTTATAAACATAAATTAAAACAAAGTAGAATGATTCATAGTCTGATAAATTGTATAAAATATCTCACATTTCTTTTTCTTGGGTTGCCTCCAACTCAAAACTTCCCAATTATCAAATTCTATTCTAAAATATCATGCCACGGCTGGCGCCGCTGCTCAATAGGCTAATCCTCTGCCTTGCGGCACTGGCACACCGGGTTCTAGTCCTGGTCAAGGTGCTGGATTCTGTCCCGGTTGCCCCTCTTCCAGGCCAGCTCTCTGCTGTGGCCAGGAAGTGCAGTGGAGGATGGCCCAAGTGCTTGGGCCCTGCACCCCATGGGAGACTAGAAGAAGCACCTGGCTCCTGGCTTTAGGTCAACGCGGTGCGCCGGCCACAGCGTGCCAGCTGCAGCAGCCATTGGGAGGTGAACCAACGGGAAAAGGAAGACTTTTCTCTCTCTCTCTCTCTCTCTCCACTCTGCCTGTCAAAAAAAAAAAGAAAAAACAAAAAAGAAAAAAAAATATCATGGCACAAATCCTGGTAAAATGTATATGTGATACAGAGTAAATTATTAATGATGCACATTTGCCAAGCAAACTTATGAATTATTAGTTCTATCTTATTGATAATAAGGAAAATGCATATTAGATGCGATGAGCAGTCACCAGTGGTACCTATTTAAACAGCAGAACAAAGGATCATAAGTTGGAAATTTCCAGGCTACCCTCTAATTCAGATCCAAATATTTGATAACGCACCTGGCAGGCAATGAGTGATGTCCCAAGTACATGGGATTCTGCCACAAATATAGGAAGCTGGGATGGAGTTCCTGGCTCCTGTCTTCAGCCTGGCCCAGGACAGGCTGCAGCAGCCAGCTTGGGAGTGAACCAGTGAATGGAAATCCCTCTCTTTCTCTTTCTCCTCCAATTTCTCTCTGTTGCTCTGCCTTTCTAACAAATTAATTTTTGAAAACACATTAAAAGAATCTGACAATGCAATAATTGAAAAGGATATGGAAACTCTCAATCAGTAGTGACACAATATTAATTCTTTCAATTAAACCCATACAAATACATCAACTGTTCCCACCAGCGCACTGAGTAGAATGAACATTGTTGATTATGTCCTAAATATCAGAGTCATGGTTGGTAGATTTATTCTTGTAATTTATAACATTTCGGTTTTTAATACATAGTTTATATTATTTCATAGTACATGTTTCAGACAATCCTCTATATGTATTAAATATGTTTAAAATATTATTTGTATATAAATATTACTTATTTAACATTATTATGCATATATAAATGACAGTTATCAATATGGATAAAGTCTTCTATTGATATAAATTTCATCCGTAAATGAAAGTTTCTGAGTTCCTTGAATTCCTGCTTTTTATGAAATAAGCTTCTGAAATTTTTCTATTCCAGAAATTTAACTGTGGTTCTCCTAAATACCAAACACAACTAAGAACAAAATTTACATGTTTCAAAATTATTTTTTGTGCTTTACTGTTCAAACACATGCTTTAAATATATTTGAGTACCAAAGTAAGGCTGAGCCATGGATAACTCAGCTATTAGGGCAACTAAATAAATAGAAACATAATCTTTCATAGGGTAAGTTTACCTACAAACACCCACACAACTAGTTAGTGGTGTAATTGTACTTTTTAAAAATTTATTTTATTTCCTCCACCTGCAGCGCCGGCATCCCAGGTTCTAGTCCCGGTCAGGGCGCTGGATTCTGTCCCGGTTGACCCTCTTTCAGGCCAGCTCTCTGCTGTGGCCCGAGAGTGCAGTGGAGGATGGCCCAAGTGCTTGGGCCCTGCCCCTGCATGGGAGACCAGGAGAAGCACCTGGCTCCTGGCTTCAGTTCAGCATGGTGCGCAGGCTGCAGCACGCCGGCCCCAGCAACCATTGGAGGGTGAACCAAAGGTAAAGGAAGACCTTTCCCTCTGTCTCTCTCTTTCACTGTCCACTCTGCCTGTCAAAAAAATTTACTTTATTGATTTGAAATTTGATTTATTTTATTGATTTGAAAGGAAGAGAGACAGGGAGAAGGGAGAGAGAGAAAAGGAATGAGATCTTCCATCTGCTGGTTCACTCCCCAAAAGGCTTGTGACAGCCAGGACTGGGCCAAGCCAAAGCGAGAAGCCAGAAACTCCATCCAGTCTCCCACAGGGGTGTCAGGGACCCTAGGACTTAGGCCTTCCTCTGTTGTCTTCCAAGGCACTTGAGCAAGGACCTGAATCGGAAGTAGAGCGGACAGATTCCAACCAGTGCTATGATATGGGATGTCAGTGTTAGAAGTGGTCACTTAACCTGCTGTGCCACAATGCCAGCAACAGTTTGTACTTCTGACTCTCTGTCCACTCTTTCTCCTGCGACTTTTTACCTCTAAAGATGATAATAAGCTTGGAAGTCTGAAAAAACATTTCGTAGTTCAAATGCTTTCCGTATCACATCATCTGTTTTGATTCTCACATTTAACTTTGAGTTCCTAAAGCATGTATCTCGCTTCTCTGGACATACAAAAAGGACAATTTAAACCAAGCATGCTATTAGCTATCAATGTAGCATTTTCAGTTTAAAAATTAATAGAAAATTCAATCAAAGTAACAATAAAATGATTGTGTTCTGTTTCATAAACTCTGTGGCTGTGTCCACTGATTTTGCTAAGATATAAGTACAAGCAATTATTTTAGAAGTTTCTTGGTGGTTTCTTCTTTTTTAAAGAACAACTGAATGAATGAATGGCTATAGAAACAAAATAGCTTCCGTTTTTCTGGACTTTGTAGAAATAGAAAGGAATTTGTCCCTCCCTCTAAAAAACCACTTATGCTACATCTAACAAAGGAAATCTTCCCAGAAATGTTTCTCTAACTTTGCTGCAGCAACCATGGGTATTATTTGAATGACTAAAGTAGTAATATTAAACAATACCATTTATTTTCATTATTATTTGTAAACACATTGCTTAAAGGTCCTCTCTCTCTCCTTAACGTCCGTGCGACCTTGGCAGTGAATGGTAGTCTGGTTTTAGGCAAATTACATCTCACATCCCATTAAACCCACCTGCTCACACGAGGCAGGGTTTGGCCGGTGTTTCTGCTCATTAGAGCCCCTGGCAGAGAGAAAGGGTGAATGGAAGAAGCAATGAAACCAGTGCCTGAAAAGTGAAACTGAGGTTTGGGTTTTATATGGGGTTTTATTTGGTGAGTGGTTACACTGCTTTTCATTATACCAGATAACAGGTTGCTGGCAGCATATTTAAGAGATACGGAACTTTTAAGGGGCTGAAAATGAAATTAAAGCTTGATGAAATAAATTCTAATCTGTGCCCCCACATTCATATGTGTGCCAGGCAATGAGCATGCTGGTGTTTTAATTGTAATCCGGCTGCTCCCTTAAAGGCAGCAACAATATCCACTCTGCTGCACATGGAGAATGTAGGAAACAATGCCGTTAAGAGTTTATGTGCCATCTTAGGCTCTGCTTTCTTCATAACTTTACATCAGTTCTACAAGCATTTTCTGCCCCATTGACCAACCCCACTCTAGTCAATGAAGTTTTGCTCTATATGCCCCCAGGGAAGAAAATAATGCAAGAGTTTTACTGTCCATGTTAATGCCGTTTAATACATTACTCAAACACATACTTAGGACCAACAGTTCTGATTGCACAACTTGGGTTTAAAGTAGCTTCCAAACTTTCTTCCTAACTGGCAACTTCTCCAGAGCTCCTGTCTTCCCAAACTTCTTTTTGGAGGATTGGAGGGTCAAGCAAATTCAGTTTGTGATGCAGCCTACCCTCTGGGTTGTTTTTAATACTGTCATTTTATTGTCTGAAAATAAAAGGAAAGAGCAGTTTCCTGCTGGTTTATTTTGCTTTGTTTTTAAAGCTTTTTGCATTTAAATGCTGCTTTGAAATGGAATTAGTCCTCATCTACCTCTTGGAAGGCTAATGTCTTTGAAAAATGGTTTAACATTCTAAAAATGATATGAGTCCAAAAGTTAGAGTTTGAAGTAGAAGTGAATAGTGAGGTACAACAGCATTCCATGTCTTTTTTTGGAGGACTTGGATTTCACTCCAGTTCTTTGGAGTAGGAGAAAACATATCTGTCTTTTCTCTGTTTGGATAAGGAGGGGAGAGGGCTTAAAGAAGAGAAACATTTCAGTACCAGCTGTTCCCCAACTCAAGTCCTGCATAAAATTATTCTTTCCTAAGCTGCAGATATTAGAACAAAACCCTAAACAGAGCAGAAAACAGTCAGTGAATCAAAAAAGTCAATTTTATTATTCTAAGTCACAGATTTCTTACAGAAGAACAAAAAGACTAAGGAGATAAACTAACCACATTCACTCCAAATGGTGGGTTGAAGATAGGGATCTAAGCACTTCTCTGAACATACTCTGGTGGTGGAAGAACTTTCAAGCCTTCTATGTGAGATCAAAATCAACAGCTAATTTTTTTTTAAATAAAACTCTCTATATTTGTTAGCAAATATCACGATTTGTGTGAATCAAACAATGCCCTCTCAAGACTAACCAACTGGCGCTCTTATTTTTGGTTAAATGTGTTTTCCATAGCTAAACTTAATATAATATTAATATAATACTGTCTTCATATTAAGTCTTGTTATTAAAACTTCATATCTAAGCTTAACATGTAGAGGTCTGTCACTAAGTTTAAAGTCTTGTTTAAGGTTTGACTCCCAGGAGTGAGTGTTGGGGTGCTGCAGGTTTTACTGCTGCTTGGAACACTTGCATCCCCTATCAGAGGGCTGGTTCAGGTCCCAGTGCCTCTTCTAATCCAGTTCCCTGCTGATGTACTCGGCCAGCAACAGATGACTTCTTGCTACTGGCTTTGGTCTGGCCTATCCCTGACTGTTGTGGGTATTTGGAGAGTGAACCAGTGGATAGAAGATTTCTCTCTCTCTTTCTCTCTCTCTCTTCCCTCTCTCTCTTTTTGTGCTTTTCAAATTAATTAAATAAATATTTAAAAAAAAAGATTTAACCATTTATCTTGTAAACATAGTATAGACTAGCAGGTTTGGGATAGGTGTACTTAAGTTCAGGAAGACTTTAGCTATTTCAGTTCGATAATAAGAGTAAAAGACACATACGTAAGCATGTCAACAGGAATTTTAAAACAGTGTCTCTGTATAACTATATTTTATTCATTCTGACCACTAAACATACATTTATTTTAGAGCAGAGAATAAGTGGGATCAGCAGGCAAGCTAAAATTCTATTTGTGTTCATTTGTGAGCACTTATTTGCTAGACAAACTCATGATTGTTTCTGTCCTACTCAGACCCTTTCTTTTCCAAAATTTTCCATTTCTTACAATAATACCCATTTTCTTGATTTGCTGAAATAAAGATTTTATGTCTTTTTCCCTACACTCTAGGATAGATTCTACGATATTACCTGAATGTTTTCATCTTTCTAAACCTTCTTAAATTCTGCATGAATAGTCTTGGGTTTTGGCACCCAACAGATCTGAGTACAATCCCCATTTCTATTTCCTGTTAGTATGTTGTCTTTAAAACCTCATATCATGAACATACATTTCCTTATCTAGAAAATGAAACTGTCTTAAAGGAAGTAACATGAAAAACAAGATGCTAGGGTCTTCATAATGTTCATGGAAAAGATATTACATATTATTAAGAAAACTGCATGGATTTCATTTTTTTTGCACCAAAAGAAACTTATCTTTTCACATCATTTTTCACAAACTTTGAAATCCCCTTTACAATGCAAAGATGAGTTTTAGCCAATGGTAGGTCTTAAAGTAAGGACCTAAGGGGAGGTAGGATGAGATGGACGGATGGTCATGCCATCTCCACCCCTTCCAAGCAGAGTGTTTGTGTGCTAGGCCAGGCCTGAAAGCCATGGAGACAGCAGATGGACCATAAGAGAAGCCGGGAGAGCTGTTTGAGAAAGAAGTGTTTGGCTACAACTTCACTCCCCGAGTGACTAACTCATCTGGGCAAGGGAAGCGAAGCCTGAAACACTGGGATTGCTGTGAGGGGAAGCCAGCCCGACAGGCTGCGTTGCCTTTCTTGTCCTTGGCATTGTAACAGTGCACGGTCTTCTGTTGTTCCTGGAACCACTCAAGCATTTAATGAATGGAGTACCAGTGATTGGAAACGGTCGGCCCAAGATGATATTTCCGCAAGTTGTTTTCCTTCTACAACTTGGTAATGGATTTCTCTAACTTTAACAGGATGGTTGAAGTGTCTCTTGATTTTATATGCTGTCGCCCCTTCTGGATTCGGCTCTGTCCAGGTATCATGTCAGGTTTTTCAACACTGAAAAGCAACTACTCTGCACAATCTTACATGTTTTCCTTGGAGGGATACATGATCTTAAGCAAACAAACAAACTGCAGAGCCAATCTGGCTTTTCTGAAGAAATTGAAACTTTTTTTAAAATAAGCTTTTGAATCTGTAGCTTAGGTTCACTGAATTCTGCAGAGGTCAGGGGAGAGTACAGAATGTTTGACAGTCTCTGGGCAAGAAGGAAATGGAGTCTGTGAGGCTGATCCATTTCGATGGACCAATACCTGGTAGGCCAGTTGAAGGGTGTGGCAGGGGTCCAGGCTGTGAATGGTGAGTAATGAAGCACTGTGACAGCAGACTGGCCACACATACATGGGTTAAAAATCCAAGCTGTACTCATCACTGCAAGAAGGAACTTTTTAAGCATTCGGAAAATCGAAGAGCTTCAATTTCACATCCCTGTGGCATTGGGAGGAATCCTATTTATTGAGTGCTTATTAGATGGTGGTCATTATTCCAAGCACTTTCCTGTAATACCCCACTTAACATCCACAACCTGCCTACGAGGTATGAAGCAAATATTAATATATGTACTATATAAATATGAAGATGCTAAGAGAAAGGACATCTGGTCAAAGGTAACACAATTAGTTATGACACATTTAAAATTGACACCTAGGCAATTTGATTCCAAACCCATGTTTTTAACCACTATGATGTAACAGAGAGATTGTCTGGTATATAACAAGCATTTAATAAGTGGGAAATGTCAATGTAGACTTACAATGCATATTGCTTATGTATTTATATATATATATATATATATATGTCATATGTATGTTTCAATTTTGGTTTTGCAACTTTGGAAAGAAACAGAAACCTTAATCTGTTAAAAAATTAATAAGCTTTGAGAATTTGCTTGTTGGAGTTGAGAGTGACAGAGGTCACTGTTTGGAGACCTATTCCCTTCTGAATGCTGAGCGTAAATAGGGAAATCAAAGGAATGCTCTACCATTAGAGCAGGCATTACATAAGGATCTTTTCTTTTTATTCGTTTATTTGAAAAGCAGAGTTACAGAGAGGCAGAGGCAGAGAGAGAGAAAGTCTTTCATCCGCTGGTTCACTCCCCAAATGGCCACAGCGGCTGGAGATGGTCCAATCCAAAGCCAGAAGCAAGGCGGCAGGAGCTTCCTCCGGCTCTCCCACGCAGGTGCAGGGGCCCAAGCACTTGGTCCATCTTCCACTGCCTTTCCAGGCCATAGCAGAGAGCTGGATCAGAAGAGCAGGATTCAAACTGGAGTCTGTATGGGATGCTGGCACTGCAGGCAGTGGCTTTACCCATTATAACACAGCACTGGCTCCAGGGTCTTTTCTGTTGCACTTTTTTCTTTAAGATATGATTTTCTTTCCGAGAAAGGGGAAAACAAATGAAATTATTTTTAATTTGGCACTATTTTTCAGTCAATTTTGCTGTGCTTTCAATTGATATGACTTTATGATTCTTTATCCTAGATTTTTGGTAGCTGAGTTTCGATTCTCTCAGGAATAGGGAACAACTGACCCACGGGCTTTATAAGGACCCCAAGATCATTTGGTCAGGCTCTGCCAAGGGAAACTTTTGCTGCTGGGACTCACAGTTTAATAAATCTATATCGGGCTAATTTTTAAGTTAGTAATTTTGTGTGACCTGTGAATGATGTTATAATATCTAAGTGGCCCGTGGCAGAAATGAGGTTCTCTACCCATTCATTTTACAGGGTACAATTCTGACTCAGTAGTTGCACGCTAGCGGGTAGAGTCCCTTCTTCCATCTTCACAGACACAAACCAATGTCAGTTTGTAATGCTGTCATGGAAAATCCCGTTTCTAGTCCCCCTTTAATATAAATCTACAAAATTAACCCCAGAGCCTTGTCTGTGCCTTCTTTAAGCCCCATTATGCCAATCCACCACCCCCACAAGCATATAAGCTTATAATAATTAATAGAAATTTCAAGACTTTAAGTGCTGCCTCTATCAGATTGCAATGATATTTTTGTCTTTGAGCACCTTAAAGTGTTCCTCTGTTTTCCACATCATTTCCTAACACAATCACCTCTCTGCAGCCCTGTTCATGGTCTTCTTTTCCATCTCACCTTGTACTCCTGGCTTTTCTGATTCTGCTCGCAGCAGTCAAAAATCTGAGACCAGTCTTCCTCAGTGACAGTCTCTTATGAATCTACCTTCCAATATACTTGTCCAAATATTTTTTTTACTGACAACTTTATTATCTGATGATTATTGGTGTCCTAGGTATAGAATCAGTTTCCAATAAGTTACTGATTTGTGAATTCCTTACTAAGCAAGGAGGTGCATATGGAGAGAAGTAATTAAACTGCAAGACCATGTGTTGTCAAACTCGGCCCTTGTTAGGGTTACGTTCTCTTACATAGGTCCAAAAGTTGCTTCCTAAGTGCTCGCTGCATGTTGCGTTGGTATTTGCATAGGTTCCTGTGCTGCTTGGTTTTGGGTAAGGAAAATTGATTTTTAAGTTTTTTTTTTTTTTTTGACAGAGTGGATAGTGAGAGAGAGAGAGACAGAGAGAAAGGTCTTCCTTTTTGCTGTTGGTTCACCCCCCAATGGCTGCCGCAGCCAGCACATCGTACTGATCTGAAGCCTTGAGCCAGGTGCTTCTCCTGGTCTCCCATGGGGTGCAGGGCCCAAGCACTTGGGCCATCCTCCACTGCACTCCCGGGCCATAGCAGAGAGCTGGCCTGGAAGAGGGGCAACTGGGATGGAATCCTGCACCCCAACTGGGACTAGAACCTGGGGTGCTGGTGCCGCAGGTGGAGGATTAGCCTATTGAGCTGCAGCGCCGGCCTAAGCTTTTCCTTTGAGTCTGTCATTTGGTCTCCTTTTTTCCATATTCAAATTCATACTCAAATGTATCCTGATATTATAAGAATCTATGAGAGGGCAGGCATTTGACCCAGTGCTTAAGATGCCACTTGGAACTCACATATCCCATATTGGATCAGTGAGCCACTTTATGGAAAATGTCAGTGTGTGTGTGTTTATCTGCCTTTCAAATAAATGCTTTTAAAGAAATAAAAGAATAAACAAAAATTTGAATTTAAATTAAATAAAAAATTTAAATCCAAGTACACATTAGCAGGGAGGGGATCAGAAGGAGAGCCGAGACTTGAACTCAGACATTACAATATGGAACTCAGACTTCTTAACCACTCTGCCAACACTCACCCCCCCAAAATAAAAATTGTAAATACATCAATAGTTCTTTACTTCTTAGTAAGTCAAATTTCACCTTTCCTCATAACTTTTTAAAGAAAAGAAAACTCCTAATTTATTTGTGATTTTTCCATATTTAAATCAATTAATGAGCTAATTAATGATTTTTAATAACTGTGTTTTTAAGAAATGTTTAATAAGCCAAACAGACAGCAAGCAAAGCAAGTCAGGAAATAAAGACCAATAGACTAATCAGTCATCTAAAAAGAGAATTTGGGTAGTGGAAGCTCAATGCTGTTTTGACATTCTTGAATGAATTCACATGTGAAACCCAGATTCACACAGTGCATAAACTTAGCAACCAAAGGCTGACATTTTGGGAATTTCAGCAGACTCATAAAAGCTGTTATTTTTGATTGAAGAAATGAAATTTGCATTGATTACCCAAACAGACTGACATTCATTTGTGTGAACATGATAAATCTACAGTTAGCACACCAGCCAAATAGCACGTTCGCTGGAAAATAGCTTCAGTGTGAAATTAATAAGTTGTTTTCCTTTTTTTAACATGAGCAATAGGAACTTTTTGGTTTTGCTTAAGTATTATCTATTCCAGCTTATACATTGTTTATTTTTCTTAATGTAATAATCACAGCGCAGCACCAATGCATTCTTTCCATGTGAGATAATTACATAAATTAAGTTAGTCCAATACTTACACCTAGCCTGAGTTCAAAACAGTTTTTTTAATGTTTTGATTATAAGCAAGTAAATGAGCATATGTCCAATTACATTTTGGGTGCAATAGCTTTAGCCACCACATTTTGGCATTTTATTTTATTAGCTAAAAGTTCACATATGGTTTCCATGTCTCCAAGCTGTCTTTAAGGATACAAGAGTTGTATAACCTAATATTGTTTTCTTTCCTTCTCTCTCCCAGCCCCTTCCCTATGTCTCACACATGCTCCCTTATAGTGGTACCTTTCTTCGTTTTACAGATTATATGTGCAAATAATGAAAATCTGAAATTTTGCTGATGCTTTGAAGAAACGATGAAAGAAATGCTGGCGAGCCGAAAATTTTTACCTAATAAAAGATTCTGAAATGAATGCCAAAATGTTTACTATTGAAACAGCACTATTAAGTATACAAATGCGACTATATAAAGCTTACAATTGTTATTATTTAGCTGCTTCCTTCTTTTGGCCAGAGGCCACACTTGAGAGGCTGCAGTCCCTCGCCACCTTGGGAACCTCCACCAGTGCTTTGGGATGAAGGAAGGGGGGACCTCAGTGAATATCTTAAAGACTGAAATTGTGTAAGACACAGCCATGCTGGGGAAGGACACAGGACAAGGGAACACAAAGAACACATTCAGCTTTTTTGGCTTCAGCATTCAGCTCTATGTATCTGTGTTACTGATATAGTTAATGGTTTGGAAAACTGCAAGGCTTGCATATTCTGGCCAACAGTAAAAGACAACTTTCCTGAACAAGCAACTAACAACTTGGTTACTTTTTAAGGCTGTTGCTCTAGCATTTCAAGATCCTTGGAGTAAACCAAATTTCTCTCTTTCAGCAGCCACACCTCTATACTTGGAATCGTATATCAAACTTCCAAAGACAGTGGGAAATTTGAATAAATGCTGATTTACAAAGATTTCTGAAACTTCATACACAGGCAGGATTCAAGTATATATAAAAATATTTATTTAATTTAACAAGAAAAACAATGAGATCCTAAACGAGTCAACTGTTAAATGTCAAGCTCTAAAATATAAAATGTAAATTATTGCAGGCTATGTAAGTAGATTAGGCTCCTGGCTTTAAATATATGACATTTGAAGATTTTAATATTTTGAGGCAACACATAAGAACCAGGACATGGAATATATAGTCATTTTCTCTCTGAGGAACAGATTGGTTGGGCACATGGGACATTTTATTGTATTGGCTCAAAGTTCACATACAATTTGATAGAATATTATGGAAAAGTGAGCTTAGCTGATTACCACATGCCTACTTGTCCAACTGATTTTCTTTTCTCAATGGATATGCACAAAAGTATTTATAGGCAGTAGAAAACCTTTGTTTCTTTGCGGAAAAAAAAAGAGAGCCAAAGCTTAATAAATCGCTTTAGTCTTTTACTTATAAAATCATTAAGAATTTGAAAGGGCCATTTAGTTTTCACTTCTTTTATTCATTTATAAAATATACTTAAGTAGGATGCATGCTAATAGAGTTATTTAGAATTTGGGCCCATCATGAATGCCAAAATATAAATATATTTTGCTTCTTTTTTTTTCATTTTCAATTCTCTTTATACACAGAAGATCAGTTTAGTACATATTACGTTAAGATTTCAACAGTTTGCCCTCACATAGAGACACAAAGTGAAAATCCTGTTGGAGTACTAGTTATAGTATTAATTCACAATGTACAGCACAATAAGGACAGCTTCTTTTTCAAATAGAAAAATTCAGTTTTGCAATATGAAGATATTATTGTTGTTCTAGTTAATACTATTGGTTGAACTCTGTAATTAACACACAATTATTCTTAGGTGTTTAATTTTAACTGAAAAGTGATCACTGTTAAATATAAGAGTGGGAATAAGAGAGGGAGGAGATGTACAATTTGGGACATGCTCAATCGGACTTGCCCCAAATGGTGGAGTTAGAATCGTGCCAGGGGATTCCAATACAATCCCATCAAGGTGGCATGTACCAAGGCCATCTCACTAGTCCAAGTGATCAATTTCAGCTCACAATTGATCACACTGATAGGTCTAAGAGTCAAAGGGATCACACAAACAAGACTAGTGTCTGTGAATACTAACTGATATAATCAAAAAGGGAGAGAATGATCCATCATGGGAAGCGTGATATACAGCAGACTCATAGAATGGCAGATGTCCTAAATAGCACTCTGGCCTCAGATTCAGCCCTTAAGGCATTCGGATCTGGCTGAAGAGCCCATGAGAGGAATTTTGCATGGAAAGCCAAGACACTCTGGAAAATAAAAAGTAAATGAAAGATCTTTGCTAGTGAGATCCCAGTGGAAAGAATGGGGCCATCAAAGAAGGAGGTACCTTTCTCTGAAGGGAGGAGAGAACTTCCACTTTGACTATGACCTTGTCTAAATAAAATTGATGTCCGTGAACTCAAAAGGCTTCCATAGCCTTGGAAACTCATGACTAGAGCCTAGGGAGATTATTGATGCCATAAACAAGAGTGTCAAATTATTAAGTCAACAACAGAAGTCACTGTGTACCTACTCCTCATGTGGGATCTCTGTCTTTAATGTGTTGTCCAATGTGAATTAATGCTATAACTAGTACTCAAACAGTATTTTACACTTTATGTTCTGTGTGGATTTAAACTGATGAAATCATTACTTAATATATACTAAATCAATCTTCTGTATATAAAGATAATTGAAAATGAATCTTGATGTGAATGGAATGGGAGAGGGAGCGGGTGATGGGAGGGGTGCGAGTGGGAGAGAAGTTATGGGGGGGAGAAGCCATTGTAATCCATAAACTGTACTTTGGAAATTTATATTTCCTAAATAAAAGTTAAAAAAGAAAGAAATATGAAGATACTTCAAAAAGTTCATGGAAAACTGTAATGAAAAGATTAGTTTGGTGCAAAAAATTTTGAAATGCTTGCATAGATTTTTCATAATACACATTTTTCATAATCTTTTTGAAAATCCTTATTTTTCAAGGATTTTAAAAAACTTTTGCACCAAAAATCTTATCTTCAATTCCATTTTTCATTAATGTTTTGAAGACTCTTCATATGTGTCTATAGCTAACTGCCATCATTTTGACTTATTTTGGCTTTGAAAGCCACTTTGTGCAAGAAATTGCCAACAAATGGCTGATATGAATTTAAAGTTGAGTCAGAAATTTCAGTTTCTTTTCAATCTGGCAGAACCACGCTCAAGACTAATTGCTCATTTTCTATAGCCAGATACTAACATTAAAATTCAACATAGGGGATACATCCATTTAATAGTATTGAGCCTAGTGACTTCACTGCTTAAATCACATGTTAAAAGATTAGAGAAACTATGATGCTCTCAGACTTGTGGTTAAGACATAATATAGGCTATTGCTCTTTATAGCACATCTGCTTGTTATTGTACTATTTCTGAAGTGACAATTTTGACATTATTATTCCTATGTTATTAGAAATACCCAACCTCATATTAATATTCTCGGGAAAAATGATTGTTTTAATAGTGATACAAATAGTTGTTACTACTTTGAAACCCCTTCTCTCTGTCTGGTACTAAGGTAAATGCATTACATACATTATCTAGCTTAATGCCACATTAATAATCTTATTCCTATGCTGTACATGAGAAAACTAGTGTTTTGAGAAAATACAAGTAAGCTATACAACTTATAAGCTATGTAACTGGTAAGTGACAAAACTGAAGCTTTAACTCCAATTGTTAATAATTTTTTATAATGGTGAAAATTGGTAGAAATTATCTTTTTAATTTTGGAGCATTTGATTAAGAAAATTATACAAACTAGAAATTTTGAATTTTTTTTTGCCAGGCAGAGTTAGACAGTGAGAGAGAGAGAGACAGAGAGAGACTTCTAGACAGTGAGAGAGAGACAGAGAGAAAGGTCTTCCTTCTGTTGGTTCACCTCCCAAATGGCCTCTACAACCGGCGTGCTGCACCAATCTGAAGCCAGGAGCCTGGTGCCTCCTCCTGGTCCCCCATGCGGGTGCAGGACCCAAACACTTGGGCCATCCTCCACTGCCTTCCTGGGCCACAGCAGAGAGCTGGACTGGAAGAGGAGCAACCGGGACAGAACCTGGTGCCCCAACCAGGACTAGAACCTTGGGTGCCAGCGCCTCAAGCTGAGGATTAGCCTAGTGAGCCACAGTGCTGGCCAAAAATATTATTTGAAAAATATCTTAAATAGAGTTGCAATTTTAATAAAAATATTTCTGAATAAGAAATATGTGTTTGTTTTAAAATTCAAAAGTTAGCAATATACACTAAAAGTACTTCTTTGCTTTCACTTAAAAGCCTGTTTTTGTTTTTCTCCTGAGATAAAACCAGGACTACCACTTTCTTGTTTCTCCTTGCAGACATCTGTTGAACATAAAAGCACTCACACACATACACACGTTCACATACACACATATCTATTCTTCCATATCAACTCTCCAACAATCTCCCTTTTTTTATATTAGAAGTTCATTCTGTTCAAGGTAGAAATGTGGCCAACTGAAATACAACAGTCCCATTTGGCTGTTCTGGCCAATGATAAGGAAGCAGGACTGTACTTTGCAAAGGTGCAGAATGTAAACTTCCACTTATCTCTGCCTGAATTATCAATAAGATGCTGGAAATGGGACAGCCAGCTTGCAAGGTGGCAAACTGCATGGTCAACATTAATGAGGATAATAACAGACAAAGCCTGAATCCTTGCTCAAATAAGGCCACTGTTGTGGTCTGCTGCACCGGACTGATTTTATGTTAGAAAAATAAAATTCCTAATTTATGCTTCATCCTTTTGACAACAGCGTAATATTTTACTTTATGCATTTGTTACATTTTATTTCTAGACTCCTGTTCAAGTTCAACTGGGTTGTTTTGTGCTCTTATGAATGATAATTCTGTAATAAGTACTCAGAAAAATATCATTTGATGCATAATCAAATGAATATGCACAATAAATTTTTAGAAGCAAAGTTACTTGAGCAAAAGGTGCATATATTTTGAAAGTTCAGGTGTTGTGAAATTGCTTGTCTTAGAAAATTCCAATTTAATATCAGTTCATAAAAAAGAAAGCTTATGCACACCCTTATTATTGTAATACATCAAAATTTAATTTTTTTTCTAAACTTAAAAGATAAAATCATCCCAGGGGAGAATCAAATTAAATTTCTTTCATTATAGATAAGGTTTAAAATCTTTCCACTTTTTACTGTCATTTACTTTCACAACCTTTGGTATTATTTGCTTAAATTTCAATGAATTCATTATTACCCAACCATTCAAAAGAAGTATTTGAATAACAAAAATGATTCCTTTATTTTTAAATCATTTACAGATTCTCTAGCTTTTAATTTGCTTTTTACATCCTTATGTTTTAAAATCCATGCAGAATTTTTTTTACATTTATACAATTGAATTGAACTTTTTTAAGTGGATACTGAATTCACATCTGACTTATGCAGACCTTCCCTACCAAATTATAAAGTCATTCTCTAATAGATTTAAATGTTTGATCCACTTTGGGATTCATTTTGACATAGCATGTAAGGTAGGATTCAACTTCATTTTTTAACCAGTTGTTTACTCAATTGTTCCAATACAATTATTGAATAAACCGTTCCCCCCAACTATTTGCAATGCCACCATTATCATATAGTAAACTATATGCATGTGAGTCCACTTATGGCCTTTTTCATCTATTACATTAATCAATCTGTCTAGTCATGTGCCAGCACCATGCTGTTTTAATTACTGTAGCATTATAATGTGGTTTAGCATTCGGCTTATTCCCCGTTTATTACTTTCATTTTTCACAATTCTTACTCTGCTTGCTTGCTTATTTATCCACATGAACTTTAGAAACATAATGTCTGTTACAAAATGTTTGCTCTTCTTATAAATATAACCTTAAATATACTGTTTAATCAAGAAAAAAAATCTTTAAGATGTCGTGTCCTCCTATTAAAAACATTATGTGCATTTCCACTTCCTTACATCTTCCTTTGTTTCTTTAGTAATATCTTTTGATTTTCTTCTTGAAGATATTATGTTCTTCCTGTTTATTCTTTCATATTTCATTGTTGCTATTATAAAAGAAGTCTACATTATACCTCTTAACTTGCCATTGTTTTTCTATACATGATGATGGGTGATTTAAGCATATTAACATTTCTCCAACAAACTTACTAAATTCATTCATTTTTTGTTAGGTCTTTTAATTAATTTTCTTGGATTTTCTAGGTAAACTATAGCAAAGTTCATAATGATGATTTTCTTTCTTTCTAATTTTAAGCTAATTAATGCCTCCTTTTTCTAAATTCAATGAATAGAGCAGAAGTTCAAATCCAAATTAGGGCTGTAAGTTAACACAAAAATATATTAAGAAGTTCTCCCAACTTTGCTCCCTGCCTCCATTGCTAATACTATTATACTTATCCTAGCATTCTCTTGGGAGATTTTAACAATCCATAGGAAATATCTTCTAACTATAACTAATTTTTGATAGAAACAAGGTAGTAATAAAGAGGATAAATGGTGAAAAATATAAAAAAAAAAACGCATCCAATGTCAGTGAAATTCTTGAATAACAAAAGTATTTACAAGCATTAACTGACAATCCCACCATTCCAAAAAGCATTGATGACAACAAAATTCAAAGTAAAGAACATTTCCCTAGAGTTTAATGTAACACAAAATTAATCTGGAAAATCCTTCATCCTAAGGAAAATGAACCTTAGCCTCTAAGATAGTGTTTTATAATTACATTCAATATCTTTTAGCTGAAATCTTACTTCAATTGTTTGGTATAGAACATTTTACATCTAAGCAACTGGAAACTTTAAGGTGAATAGATAACATCTCTAAATTACTGAGCTTTCCATAGAATTGTCAAATGCTGGCGCCCTCTGCATTACTTGTTATATATCACATTTGAATTTTAAGAGAGAGAGACAAATAAATGGACAAAAGGAACCATCATGCAAGAAAAAATGAAGCATAAAATAATGAGTAGAATGAGATCAAAGATGATAAAGTTGGTTTACTGTGATGAAGTTTACCTATTTCAAATGTTGATCTCAAAACTAATTTCACAGCAAATTCTTTCCTTAAAGAAAAAGAAAGAAACATGTCATGGCCAATAACTGCTGAAAAACTGTGGAGACTGGCACTTCCAAATGCTTGGCAGATTATTAAGCCAATTTTTATTGAGTCCACTCTAGCTGTTGGAGGGTCTGTGATTCCCAACTGTTTCACATCAGAGAATGAAAACAAGTAGGGCTCAGCCAAGACCACATTGGTGACTGCCAGCCCCTTTATATGCCAAACATGAAAGCAACAAGTCTAGAGGCTTTGATCCTTGCATTTTTGGACTCAGCCCAATGTTATAGAAAAAAAGCACAACTCATGTAAGGACAACATACATTATAACTAGAAATCAATCAATAGCACTGTGACCTTCAAACTTAGTAAATGTTTGGAGTTAGTTTCAGAGCATGTAATCTAAATTGGGGATTGGAAGTTGGAACGGGTCCTAAGCTAACAGAAAAAAATGTATATTTTTAAAAAATAGAGATTAAAGGAAGCAACAGATGAAGTTTTAATTTATATGTGTATGTACGTATGTGTATATACATATATATATATATTCATGAAGAATGTATTCTAATTTAAAAGACTAAATGGTAAAGAAAAGAAACCCACCACCACAATGAAAACCTCTTTTCCTGCATATAATTAAAACAGAAACTGAATTGTGGCAGGCAAATATATTGGAAGGAAATTATGAGTTTTCTCCCAATTTCGGGTAAGAGAATAATGAGATAATTTAAGAGGTGAGTCATTTGGTTGCTAGGACACTGTCCTGCCTTGTGGCAGTAGCCCAGGCCTGCCAACTTGTGAAACAACTGGCCCTGCTCTTGGCAGGGCTGTGGACCTACATTCCCCAGCACAGGTATATTGAAGAACTGGTGATGGCAGAGCTAAGCTGGAAAAATTACGGCCAAGCTGAATTTGGGCACAAGTTAAATTGTGGCCTCAATTCCCATAATTTAAACCAGGGAGTTACCTGAAAAAAAAAAATCTGCTAGGATATAGGAAATATCTGTAGCTACCTTTGCTAAGGGGGTGAAATCTGGCACCAAGAAGTATTGAAAAGGAATTTTGCATCATTTATTTCATTTTATTTCTTAATTTTACAGTAATGATTGGACTGTTTTGTCACACAATTTCTGTCTAGACTACATTGTGCTAAAACTTCCCCCTTTTGTATTCTAAGACTTTTGAATCATTCCTGGCACCGAACAGCCTGTTCTAGCACAAAGGCTAATTTATAGTAATGTTGATAGCATTCAAGAACCTATCATTAGACTTCTCTCTCTTTTCTCATTTTTTTTAAAGAACACTTTTCTTGGGCAGAAAAGTATATTAGCAGTTGTGATAATACTTTCCAGTTTCTACTGACATGTCAGAAAGGCAATGAACAGATAGTGCAACGTTTTCAAAATGTCCCCGGGACTGGAGGAGCCATTGCTGGAAGACTTGGTCTCATCCAAAAAAAAAAAAAAAAAAGTTTCTTTTGGCTGCATGTGAACTGTCCCAGGATGCTTCCCGACACTTTCAGGAGTGCTCACGCTCACAGGTGGCTTTGTTACAATGTCTGCAAGTGTGCCCATGCACAGAGCAGGGCCTATTAGGGTATCTCGACAAGGCAAGAGTCAGATAAAAGACAAGATCAGATTGGCCTGTTGGTGAGTAAGCACATTTACTCAAGTGCAGAGAACATCTTGATTCAGAACTGAGAAACATTGGCTCAACAATACAAAATCCGTATTTTGCATTGAAATACTTAGCCACTGCTAATTATCTCTTACACTGATAAGTGCTTATCTCTTTAGAAGAAGATACTTCAAAAATTCATGGGAAAGTAAATTAAAAGATTAGTTTAGGGACCAGTGCTGTGGTGCAGCTGGTTAATACTCTGGCCTGAAGCGCCGGCATCCCGTATGGGCACCGGCTCAAGACCCAGCTGTTCCACTTCCAATCCAGCTCTCTGCTATGGCCTGGGAAAGCAGTACAAGATGATCCAAATCCTTGGGCCCCTGCACCCACATGGGAAACCCAGAAGAAGCTCCTGGCTCCTGGCTTCCGATAGGCTGTTGCGACCAACTGGGGAGTGAACCAGCGAATGGAAGACTTCTCTCTCTCTCTCTCTCTCTCTCTCTCTCTCTGCCTCTCCTCTCTCTGTGTAACTCTGATTTTCAAATAAATAAATAAGTCTTAAAAAAAGAAAAACAAAAGTTTATTTGGGTTAAAAATGTTAAAATCCATGTATAATGTTTTCATAACACATATTTTCTATGAACTTTTGGGAGACCTATCATATGTATGGATTTCAAAATTGTCTGCACCAAAATAAGTTTATCTTTTTTTTAAAAAAAAAATTATTTTGAAAGTCAGAGTTAGAGAGAGAGAGAGAGAGAGAGAGAGATCTAGCGTCTGCTGGTTCACTCCCCATATGGCTCAATGACCAATGCTAGCCCAGGCTGAAGTCAGGAGCCAGGAGCTTTATCAGGGTCTCCCACATGGCTGCAGAGGCCCAAACACCTGGGCCATCTTCCACTGCCTTGTTCAGGCTATTATTACAGAGCTGGATCAGAAGTGGAGTAGCCGGGACACAAACCAGTGCCCATAGGGGATAGATGCCAGTACTGCAAGCAGTGGCTTTATCCACTATGCCACAATATTGGCCCCAGGTTTATCTTTGAATTGCAGAGGAATTTCTCTTTTATTCTTAAATAAATATCAAACAGGTCTATTTCTAAATAAGTATGTAAATTGGGAGTGGACAAGACCATGCAATTCCACTCTTATTTTAGGCCCTGAGAGTTGAAGGGGATTTTACAAAGTGGATAACAGCATGCCACAATAGAAGGGTCAGGGCCTTGAGAGCAAGAATGTTTAATTCAGTTCCTGCTTTGCTTCTTGTGTGTGGGGCCTTGAACAAATCACCTATCCTCCCCACATTTCAGCTTGATCATCTCTACAATCTGAATAAGGACACTGGTCCTTGATGATAAAGGGACACAAGGCTAAGTCTGTGACATTCTTGCAACCTGTAAATGTGAAGCCAGTGCAGGTATAACAAGGAGAGGATGCTTTTCCTGCTCCAAATGAGTTTCTCTTCCAATTCTGAAGGCAAGACTTCTTTACCTAAAATAGCTGTAGTACTGATTAAAGTACTAATTAGTACTAATTAAAGCAAATTTTGATTCACAATATTAAATAGTGAAGATATACATGCTTTAATCATATTAAAAACAGTTTCTTTCAAAAGAGAGAGAGGAAACATCAGAGCAAAAGAGCTCCATTGACTGGTTCACTCGCTAAATGCCTACAGGCCAAGGCCAGGCACCTGGAACTCAATCTGGGTCTCCTTCATTGCTGGCAGGAGCCCAACTACCTGAGCTGTCATCTGCTTCTCCCAGAGGACACTTTAACAGGATATTGGAATTGGGAAATGAACCAGGAGTCAAACATAGGCACTCTTATACAGAATGCAGGCATCCCAAGCAGTGACTAACTCCTGCACCAAATGCCACTCGTGTCTCAATAAGTAATTTACAAGAGATATCAACTGTGCTACCATAAGGAGCAGAGGCTTTGAGAGGAGACCAAAGGGCGATATAGTTGCACTAGACAAAGATAAAGACAAAACACGTAGAGTTATGGAGTTCTTTGGACCACAATATGAAAATAGAAAAATATTCCCTCAATTATTTATTCACACAAAAGCATTGGTTTGGTATGAAGAGAACAGTTTGGCTGATACACTTTTGGAGAAGATCAGAAAATGTGGAGCTTTTACTGCCTTCTGCTATGCTATAATTATAAAAGCTGGGGCAACTCTGTCATATTAAAGATGGTACAACTAAAAGATGTATATCTGAAAGAGAGAATGTAAGAGACATTAACAGGAAACCTCTGTGCCAATTCCTCTGCCTTAGCTTGCCAAATGGGGAAGTGACACCCAAGACAAAATACAGTGATGTATTTTTGGAACAACTCCTGGCTTAGTTCTGAGTTTGGAATAACCTTAAAGGGTATTTTGGATGGTGTATCTGGTCTACTTTATGTTGGCACCTGTGATGTTGTTCCGAAGCTAGGTGAGCCACTCAGTCTTGTCAGAATGCAGGCAAATCTAGATGTCAGGCAGATGGCCAGGAACGCCAAGACAGGCCTGAAACAGGGTCAGAGGTAGAGGAGGGAAAAAAGGAAAAAAGTCCAGCCTTGGTCCCAGCTGGCATGCACACAAGAAATGCAAGCAGGAAAAGCCCTAGAGCCACAGATCAACAATGAGGCTGAGTAAAGGATAGTGTGGTGCATCCAGAGACTCCACTGTCTTGAGCAGACTGGTTGAAACTACAAGAAGAGACAGACACAAGAAAGATACAGGTTGGGAAAACGCAGAGAGACAGACACAGCCTTGGGATGAAAGCTGCCTGCACCAGTAAGAATCGGGTACCTTGGCCGCCTTCTTATCCCTCTCTTTCACTTCCTCCGATTCCTTCAGAAAAACTCTTTGTCTCCTTTTTCCTCTCTCCCTACTTTCCTCTCCCTGATTTCTGTCTCTAGTAACACAATTTCTAGTTCAGGATTGCATTTGAGAATTTCTTGAAATTCTTTTACAGAATTTTTTTTTAATAAGAAGCAAAGGTTTAAGACTTTGTATCAAGAATTTTCATCTTATGGTAATGGTGGGCTAGATTAATACAAATAAACTCTTCCACCAAGATAAGGAAAAACATGGAGATGCACATATATACATGCAAGTCTCCCCTTCCATGCTTCAAGTGAATAATTTTGTGTTTATGAACTGGAGAGCTATTGAAGCAAGGAGGATTACAAAGGTCCAAATATTGAAGACACAACAATAAGAAAGAGGTAGAGGGACTGGCATTGTGGCACATCTCTTGCCACGTTAATATTTGGACAAGAAAACAGCAGGTGGAATAACTGTGTGTGTGTGTGTGTATAAGTATGTCTGTCTGCCTTTCTGTCACTCTGCCTTTCAAGTAAATAAGTCTTTCTTTTTTCTTAAAGAATGAGGTAAAATTGTGAACCCAATGTTCTATGCCATTTTACTTCCACCATTCATTGATTCGTAATCCAAAGTTAATAAGCTGAAAAGCAGAATAGTTCTTCTGGAAGGTCTAGGCAACACAAAAAATGGAGTTCAGGGCTCATTAACATGGAGCCCCAGTAAAAGCTCTAGGCTTCAATCCTTACAAGGGTCACCCTTTAAGTGTAGGAGTAGAATGGAATTAGACTGGCCCTAATACAGACTAAAGCCCACTGATGGATTAGAATGATCTGTCTCTATCATAACTGCCCACAAGTGCATGTGGTCCAAAACCAAATATAAAGAAAAAAAAAAGACCAAAGGAAAAATCTCCAAAGAAATCCAGGTATACACATGCTCACATTCTCCTCAATTTGAGATAGAGTTCTATCCCAGCAAAGATACCATAAGATAAAATGGTATTTGGTCAAAAATGCACTTAATACACTTCCTCTACTGAACATCATAGCTTAGCAACACAACACCCTATGTGGTATTTGTTATTTTCCCTGCTGTTGCCCAGCGTTGTGAGAATATTGGATCATACATTTCTAGTTGGGTGATGATCAAGATTCAAAACCTATTTTTACACTGTTAAACATAAAAAATGTCGTAAGCAGAACAATTCATCATAGGTCAGAGATTATCTGTAGTGGTTAGCAGACAGACTTTAGAATAATCATAATTTATATATTCAAGAAATCAAATAAGATAGAGCTTTCATTACAGGATGGAAAGCAAGAAAAAGAATAAAATATAAATTGTTTGAATGAAAAATACAATAATTAAAGTTAAGAACACACTAGACTAGATGAGTTTGTATCAACCAAAACACAGCTGGTGTGGGTGGTTATTGAACTGGAAGACAGGTAAGAAAAAAAATCATGTCTAGACTGAAACATGGAGAAAGAAGGATAAAAATAAAGAAAGAAAACCTTAAAAAATAACACAAGAAAATTCTGAGATAACGAGGAAAAACAAACAAAATTGCTATATTTGTAATAGGAATGACAAAATTCCTTTGCTTGGTCAATTTTCAGTCAGACTTCTTCAACTTGCCTATGCGCATCTGTAACACTACCTTGTACAATCCAATTTTAGCAAAGGAACCCTGCTAAGTTAGTGTAGACAGAGCCCTACCACCACCACCACCATCCTCAATCCTTGCTCATTCTGGATATCTGATAAGATGCCCTATCCCCACCATCCCCCAGGCAATGTCCGATCAACCAGACCTTTCATCAGCAAGGGTCCTACTAGATTAGTTTAGCTAGAATCCGCTTTAACCTTGATATTTCTTTATTATTTTTTCTCCACTGATCCCCACACTGCTCTTTGGCTATAAATTCCCATTTTTCTAAGCTGCATTTGGAGTTGAGCTCAATCTCTCCCTCGGGCAATACCACATTGCAGTGATCTCCATACCTATCACAAGAGTCCTGGATAAAATCTGCCTTCTATCTTTTCACCCATGTTACTGAATAATTTTTTTTCTTTTCCTTTCTATTAATTTATTTGACAGTCTGACAGACAGAAAGAAAAAGAGCTCCCATCTGCTAGTTCGCTCCTTAAAAGCTCACAAAAGCTGGGGCTGATCCCAGGGCCAAAGCCAGGAGTCAGAGCCAAGAACCAGGAACTCAATCCCGGTCTCCCACATGGGTGGCAGAGACTCAACCACTTGAGCCATCACCAGTTGCCACCCAGAGTCTGCACTGGTAGCGAGCTGAGATGGGGGCAGAGCCAGAAATCGAACTCAGACGCTGATATGGAATATGGAGACCACTAGACCAAATGCCTGCCCCTAATTTTTTTCTGTGACATGAATTCTAGACAGAAGAGAGATAATCTTTAAATTTTAACAAAAATGTCATTAAGAGTCAAAAACACTGTGAATTCCAGATAGAATAAATATAAACAAGAGTATATTCAAGTCCATCACATTGAAACTTCAAACCAAAATAGAAGTATTTCCTAAAAATTAGCAACAATAAGATTGGTAGTGAATGATGAATGACAGAAACCAAATTCATGATATTTTCCAAGTGCCGGTAGAAAATAACTGCCAACTACAAAGTCTGTATCTTGGGAAAAATGCCTTCAAAACCAAAATCCAAATAACAGCATTCTATGATAAGTAGCTATCATCAACAGACACACTGTTATGATAAGAAAGTATCACCATACTGTACTAATGGAAATACTGGAAGGAGCTTGTCTGTCTGAGGGAAAATGGTCTCAGAGAATGTAGGAAGGACTAATGAACTGAGATAAGGGGAAATATGAGACTATGTATTACATGAAAGCTAATGCCTTGCTGGATTTAAGATAGGTATAGTATTCAAACATATGACAATAATGTAATAACACAAAGGTCATGAAAGTAATAAAAAGTTAAATTATCCTAAGTTCCCGGCATTGTTAGAGAAGAATGAAAAAATACCAATTAATAATATTTAAAAAGAATAAAATTCTTGGCCGGCGCCAGGGCTCACTAGGCTAATCCTCCGCCTACGGCGCCGGCACCCTAGGTTCTAATCCTGAATGGGGCGCCAGATTTTGTCCCAGTTGCTCCTTTTCCAGTCCAGCTCTCTGCTGTGACCCAGGAAGGCAGTGGAGGTTGGCCCAAGTGCTTGGGCCCTGAACCCGCACGGGAGACCAGGAGAAGCACCTGGCTCCTGGCTTCGGATTGGTGCAGCACGCCGGCTGTGGCGGCCCTTGAGGGGTGAACCAACGGAAAAGGAAGACCTTTCTCTCTGTCTCTCTCTCTCTCTCTCACTGTCTAACTCTGCCTGTCAAAAATAAATAAATAAATAAAATCTTACTAAGATAACCACTAACAGAATAAACAATGCATAATTAACAGTGCATAATTAACAAGCTAACAAAGAGAAAACTATAAGAAAAAAGGAATATTGAAACAAATAGAAAACAATAGATGGTGAATTTAAAACCAAATATGAGTATGAGAAATTAAAGTTAAGTGAATTATCTGCTATAATAAAATCAAAGATGATCAAGCTGTATTTTAAAGAAAAGCAACAAAAAATCATTTGCTATTTCTAAGAGGCATGCTTTAAATATAAAAAGTTAAAGGACAGAAAAACTCTTAAAAGCTGTAAAATAAAGGAACCCAGTAGAGTTATACTAATGTCAGACAAAGTAGACTACTATATGAATCATTAATAGAACTAAAAGAGGAATTTCATTTTCTTAAAAGGTTTACTTATTTATCTATTTTGAGAGAGTTACAGAGAGAAAAAGAAACACACACACACCCCCACACACACACGGACACACATAAATAAGGAGAGAGAGAGAGAGACAGAGAGAGAGAGAGAGAGAGACAGAGATATTCCATCTGCTGATTCACTCCCATTGGCCAGAGCTGGGCCAGGCCAAAGCCAGGAACCAGTAGCTTAATCCCAGCCTCTCATGTGGATGGCAAGGGTCCAATTACTTAGGCTACCTTCTACTGCTTTCCCAGGCCATTAACAGGGAACTGGACTGGAAGTGGAGTAACCAGGGCATGAAACAGTGCCCATGTGGAATGTCACAATACCAGCCCCAAACATGACTTCCCTAATGTTAAAAATTCTAAATGTATTTCTACCTAATAAAAGTAAAATTGGTTGTGCTATAAGGAAAAAGAAAATACCTACAACTGCTTTTCCATACTTCAGAAATCAACAAAACAGACAAAAAATCTGCAAGGATATAGAAGAATTAGCAACATGATTAGTAAATTTGACTTAAAGGACTCATGTAGCACACTACACCTAACAACTGCAAAACACATATTCTGTATAAGTATTCTTGAAACATTGATCAAAGTTGGATGTATAATGAACTACAAGGCAAATCTCAACCAATTTGAAGCCATTCAAAATATGTTATCTGACCATAGTAGCATGAAGCTACAAATCAATAATAAAAAAATTTTAAGTTCCTAAATATTAAAATTAATAGCAAGGGCCTACGCTGTGGTATAGTGTGTAAAGCCGCCAGCTGCAGGGCTGGCATCCCACGTGGACCGTGGTTTTAGTCCCTGCTGCTCCACTTCTGATCCAGCTCTCTGCCATGGCCTGAGAAAGCAGTAGAAGATGGCCCATATCCTTGCGCCTCTAAACCCGTGTGGGAGACTCGGAAGCAGTTTCTGGCTCCTGACTGCGGATTGGCGCAGCTCTGGCCATTGCAGCCATCTGGGGAGTGAAACAGCAGATGAAAGGCCTCTCTCTCTCTCTCTCTCGCTCTCGCTCTCGCTCTCTCTGCCTCTGCCTCTCTATAACTCTGCCTTCAAATAAATAAATAAATCTTTAAAAATTAATTGTAGACTTGTACGTACATTTGTGGACTAAAGAAAAATCATAATGGGAATTAGGAATAAATTAACTTAATATTTATAAAAATATAACTATAAAAATGTGAAATTCAATAAAGTTGTGTGTTTTTTTAAAAAAATGTTTTAAAAGATATCTGAGAGGTAGAGAGACAAATAGAGATCCCATCAACTGGTTCACTCCCAGATGCCCACAGTGTCAATGTCTAGGCTGAGGCCAGAGCCAGGAACCAGGAATTCCAGGCCCCCATGTTGGTGTCAGGAGCTCAATTCTTGAGCCACCGTTTCTGCTTCCTGTGGTCTGTGTTGACTGGTAGCTGGAAATGAAATCCAGGCACTCCAGTGTGGGACACAGGTATCTTAAACACAAGGCTACATACTGCTCCTAAAGTCATGTTTAGAGGAAACCATATAAACTCATATTAGTAAAGAAGAAAGATTTAAAAATTAATTATCTAAATATTAATCCCAAGAACTTTTTTTTAAAAAAAAAGATTTATTTAATTATTTGAAAGGCAAAGTTACAGAGAGGCAGAGGCAGAGACAGAGAGACAGAGTTCTTCCATCTGCTTGTTCACTCCCCAAATGGCCCCAATGGCCCAAGCAAGGCCAATCTAAAGTCAGGAGCCAGGAGCTTCTTTTGGGCCTCCCACATGGGTGCAGGAACCCAAACACTGCTTTCCCAGGCACATTAAAAGAAAGCTAAATCAGAAGTAAAACAGCCGAGTCTTGAACCTGCATTCATACGGGCTGCCTCTGCTGTAGACAACGGCTGTATCATGGCACCGCAACACCAACCTCAATCCCAAAAACCTTTAAAAACAAGAGATGAAGCCTGAACAAATCATAAAATAAGAGGAATTAATGAAATAGAAAAGACAGTCAACAAAAGAAAAATGATTTTAAAAATATAATAGAATTAATGAAAATAAGGTAGCATTCATCAGTAAATTGAGAGTGTAGTAATTTCCAGAAATGAGAGTGGTAATGATGTCCCCATAACTCTATAGAAAAAAGAAAATAAAAATAAAATAGCATGAGCTGTTTTATACAAATAATGGAACAAATATAGGAAAAAATGTTCAATGACAGTCATAAATTTTTATTAGCTTTATATTAAAGTACCCTAAGGGATGGATTTCTGGATCAATCCTTTGTGTGGATATTTTTAAAAATCTCTTTTGGGACTATTCAGAACACCATTCTGGTCATTTCTATCCCCTCATATTGACAAGTGAACACCATGTGGCAAGCCCTTAACAGCTGCAATATAGAATTAGTCCTGTGCTTCTAATGACAAAATTCATATGGAGAGTTTAGAGAGTGACAAGTTAGACTTATAAAACAAATGAACCTTGGGTTGGATGACATGATACAATAAAAAAGAATGGATTTGATGGTCATATGTCCTGTACTATAAGTCTACTCTATCCCAATGCTTGAAAGACTTGCGTAGCAGATATGCCAGGTCTTTGATAAGGTCCAGCAAGCCAAAGTGCCACAAGTTCCCTTGATGTGTTTGAAGGTATTTTCAAAGAAAAGGTGTGTTGCACCAGAACATTCTTCCCTATCTCCATGCAGTCCCCTTTCTTGTTTTTGTTTTAAAGATTTTTTAAATTTATTTGAAAGACAGAGAGTTACCGAGAGGCAGAAGCAGGGAGAAAAAGAGAGAGAGAGAGAAGTCTTCCATCTGCTGTTTCATTTCCTAGATGGCTGCAAAGGCTGAAGCTGCACAAATCCAAAGCCATAAACCAGGAGCTTCTTCCAGGTGTCCCATGTGGGTGCAGGGGCCCAAGGACTTAGGCCATCTTCTACTGCTTTCTCAGGCCATAGCAGAGAGCTGGATTGGAAGTGGAGCAGCCAGGACTTGAACTGGCACCCATATGGGATACCTACACTGCAGGCAGTGGCTTTACCTGCTAAGCCTCTCCTAATCTTCCTCCCCAGTTTCTCTAATTCTCCTCTGTCTTGTTGTGAAAGACTTTCCTAAGCAGTGTCTACTCAGAACCTCAAATTACACACATCTTTTTTGGCATCCTCCTATAGTTACAATTAATTATGAGTGACTTCTCAAAATCTATAAACTCAGCCTCTCTTTTGGACCCAGGATAGAAATCAAATCATGACACTCTCCCCTCAATCTAACTCCAAACTACCCCTCCAGTGCTTCCTGTCTTTAACCCCTGCTTCTCACTTTGCAACCAGAGTCCCATTTTTCTATCACATGACAACACACAAGTCTATGAATATTCTCTGTATGCTTCAGTGTACTTGTACTCCTTCCTTTTGCAGAAAGGTCCTTTCTCCTGAATCCGTCCCTCTTGTCACCTTTCAAAGTGTAGCTCCAATCTAATTATACCTGAGAAACTTTCTTGCATCAATTGTCATTCTTTTTCACCTCTCTATAGTCTTTTAATAACTTGCTCCTTAGAAAGTGTTCACTCATCCCATTTATATTTTTCATAATGGTGTTAGTTAAATTGCTTTCTCTACTACATTATGATGGTGGGGATCACTTTTAATTCATTCTTTTTCTACAACACTTAGTTCACAGTCTGTTCAATGTAATCAATAGAATCCTTTTGAATTTTGAACTTTGAAGTTTTATGCGTTTCAGTCACGCACATTCCTGTGTTTTAATTGTGCCTCTTGACAGGTATTAGGAACAGCAGTTAAGACACCACTTGGTATGCCCCCTTCTCAAATTGCAGAGCTTTAAAGTCCCAGCTCTGCTTCCCACCCAGGTCCCTGCTAATATGCACCTTGGGAGGTGTCAGTGATGGTCCAAGTATTTGGATCTTTGCTGCCCATATGGAAAATATGAATTGAGCTCTTGGCTCCTGGCTTCAGCCTGGCTCAGCCCAGGCTGTAGCAGGCAAATCTGGGGAGCCAGCCAGCCAGTGGAAGATTTCTCTGGGTCTATCTCTCTCTGTATCTCTCTGTCTCTGTCTCCACTGTGTTCACGTCTGTTTCTCTCTCTCTCTGCCTTTCAAATAAATAAAAATAAGTAAATAAAATTCTGCTATTGCTCCTTCTGCCTGAGAAAATCCTGTTTATTCTGTGATATCCAGTTCTTCTGTGATTTAGTCAGTGAAGACTCATTACCACGTTGAACCAACTTCCTGATTTCACATGTAAATGTGCTATCTTGTTAGAACATCTAACTGGATTTCTCAGAGACACGCAATATTTAATTCTAAATTTGTAGTATGAAATTTGTGTCATATATGAATGTGTTTGGTATCATGTTGAAGTATACTTTAAGGCACATTTCACCATGTGCAACTTTGTGTGTATTCAATTAATTTTGCATAAATGTGGTAATTAAAATGTAGTAGAAAAATATATTCCCACTACAATGTATCATCTGGAACAAAGTTTGAGGGCAAAAGTAGCTGTCACAAAACTCTAAAATTGAAGGCAAAGTAGAAAAGCGCATGAGAAGCCTCAGTCAACAGTTTATGCAGCATTGCTCTGGCTCAAGGTTAACAGCATGTGTTTGGGGGGAACATTAAGTGTACCCCATATTTCAAATTGACCCATATAGTAATGTCATGGGAACAGCAGTCTAGTAAAATATTTAGAGAAGAGATTGTGAATTTCCAGGAGATGAAATTTGATTTATTCATCCAAATGCAGTCCTCTTCAACAACCACAGAAAAATCCTACCTCACCAAACATTCTTGATGCAGGCATAAATCCAGTAACTGTCTGTTGTGTATGTTCAAAAAGTGAACAGTACGTATCCAGTAGCAGCTCTGGTGTGATCCAGGATTTGTGCCATTTTATTGTATTCTGATCTTGTCTTGAACTATATTTCTAGATAGACAAATGCTTTTACCAAGTCAATAAGTAAACAGCCAGTGATTGTTGCTTTAGTTAGAAATATATTTTACAAGATACAGTGAGTTGCTATCTCTTTATTGTCCTTTACTGTCATCTTTACTCTCCTCTTCAAAAACTAATCAACCTTGTTCAAACCATGGTGACACAGTGTATCAGGATACAAAAAGATGACATTGATTTACATAAGAGAGCTTGCAGTTGAATTGAAGGAAATCTGCATGAAACCACAAATTACTGTAGGAAAAATTGAAAACTAAATCTATTGTTTATAAAACTTCTCTTGCGTGGGGAATGATTTAGGACATTGTTAGGATGAAAAGTAAACAATAATCCTCTGAAGGGATTACTTGTGTTTTTAGCAGCGATATCAGGCTAAGTTGAAGTCAGAAAGATAATGCAAGGTCCTTCTGTTAAATAGCTTTTACAGTGTGATCTGTGGAAATCACCAGATGCAATGTCAGCTCAGACTGTGTGCCTTCATGTGGTGTATCCGTAGTTTGAGTTCTCAACTTTTTTGATGGTTCTCTCATATTTATACTTTTAATAGATTGAGTTTAATTTTCTTATGTTGAACTCAAGGGTTGATTTCAATAAAAATCAATAGATTTTTTTCACAACCCAGCGATTTTAAACTTTATTTCCTTTATTTATTTACAACACAGAAAAATGGGGAGAGAGAAAAAAAAATAGAGAGCTCACATCAACTGGTTCACTCTATAAATGTCCACATTGGCTGGGATAGGCCAGGAAAAAGCTGGGATGGCAGGGATTAGAGCAATCACCTCCTACTTCCCAAGGTATGCCTCCCAGGGATCTGGAATCGGGAGTGGAGCCAAGGCTTTTGCCCTCTAACGTGGATGCAGGCATTTCAACTGCTCTCTGAACCACTAGGTCTAGTGCTTGACTCTCCCAGCAATTTTAGAATGTGAATTTTATTCTGTTGATAATTATGCAATAACAAGTAAAGTTGAATTTTAATGGGTAAAAAGGAAATAGAGTTCTCTGGCTTTGCAAAAATAATTTTGACAAAAAAGCACATGACTCAGTCTAAGTAGTTAATGAGATATAAATCATCTCAACACAAGCTTTAGACTGTTGTTTTAAAATTGAAGAAATAAAGATTTTTCTTCCCTGGCATTTCCACAAGACAGATCTTCAAAGCCAGATGCGTACCATAATACTCATCCAACACAAGTGTTATTGATTGAACAAGTATCTTTAGCAGAAGCAGAGTATATGAAGAATTATCTGGTGGTGTCCTTACTTAAATTGATGTTTACTTTTTTCCATAGCTAGCAATTTGGGATCAATCTGAAATAGTCATTTAACATTTTTCAGCTACATTTTTTGTGGACAGCTTCTTTCATTCGTAACTAAAGACCTAATAAATCATCCAGTGTTTATTGAGTGCCTGCTATGCACTGGGCTCCAGGCTCTGCTTTATATGATATTATGAAGAGCACATTCCAGGTCTTGAAGAGACTATAGTCCAATTGAGAAGACAACAGGCACACAGTTACTGTGGCAGCCTTGACTAGACCAAATAGAATCTAACTGTTCGGAGCATGGAAAAGGCTTTTGATGTGGCTAATAGAAAAGGGAGTTTGGGGGGAGACAGAAATTTGTTTTGAAGAAACCCCAGAAACTGAAGAAGCAGAGTTCAGTAGATGAACAGTGTTACAAAGCGGTACTGACCTGCACCAAGAGTGTCGAAGAGCAGAGCAGAGCATGCTCCAAGCCCAGGACTCTAGAGATGTTGGCCTTCATGACATCCCCAGCACCCAACTGTCCCACTGGTCATGCCAACATGTTGGATTCTCAATCTCTTCTCCCATTTCCAAAAGCCTGAGATGTATTCCTTCAAGTTCTCCCCCAAGTTCTCCTTCTTTGATGACAGCTGATTGGTCCATGTGTTTTCTTTCAGAACTCTGAATCTACAATTCTTTTAATGCAGGACCAATTTTTACTTTGAATTCTGGTGTCCAGCTTTAGAGTCTCACTCTTCATTAGGAGCATCTGTACCAAAAGGACCAAGTATTCTTCAGAGAAGAGACTAATGATGGCTACACATCCAAGAATTATTTGTTGAATGAATGGATTTTTTGTGAACTGGTAAGTAATATGCAACCAAAGGTAACATACTGCTTTTGTATGCACTCCTATGGTATCTTAATGCAGAAAAATCTTCATTCAAATCACATGCAAGGAAACTTATAATGTAGTCTTGGATGCTAAAAAGGAGGATTTTGGTCAAAGTGTGTAACAAGGACAGGTCCAGATTAGTAGCAATAGTGATGGAGGACAGTATGGGATTATAAAATTGAATAGATACAAGACATGAAAAAGTTAGGTAATTAAGTGCTTCCTTATTTGAAATTTGATAATGCCTTGCCATTGTAGATGCCATGATATTCAGCAGTGATTTGCAAGTTAATGAAGATCACTCAAAAGAAAATTGCTGAACTCCAATCCCAAGATGGGTGTTCCCTGGCTTAGAGATGTTGCTCAAGGTAGTTAACATTTCCAATCCACAATTTCCTCAATAATAAAATAAGGGTAGCATTGTTGAACTAATTTTTTTTTCTTTTGGTGTGAATGTAAATGAATACAGAGACTGTGGAAAACAGTCTGGAGGTTCCTCAAAAAACTAAAACTAGAACTACCATATGACCCAGGAATTCCACTACCAGGTGTATATGTCCAAGGAAAATGAAATCACTGTGCTGAAGACATATCTGTACTCCCATATTTATCGCAACATTATTCACAGTAGCCAAAAAGTGGAAACAAGCTATCTCCATCAACTAATGAATAGATAAAGAAAATATTGAATTTTGATTGCTGTGAAAAATCAAGAGAAAATACCAAAAACTGCTTCTCACCACATCTGACATTTATTAATTAACTGGTTAGAGGTAGTTATCAATAAATGTTTCCTGATTGTATAAAGAATGCCTTATGATAGAGGTAGAAGGGAAAGAGGAAAGAAAGAACACAAGGAAGGAATGAACAGGCCCTTGGAAGATAGAATTTAATGGAGGTTGTCAATTCTCTCTCTCTCTCTCTCTCTCTGTTTTGTTGTTGTTGCAGGAGGCTTTGCCAAACAGGTGAGCCACTACGCAAAAAGAAACTGGAATCAACAGAATTCATTATTGTATGTGTAAAAAGTAGACCCAAGAATAATTGGACTTATTTTAATAGTGAGTAATCCTTACTAAGCTGTACTGCTATTGGGTACAGAGAGAGTGTACTTACCATAAATGATAATAATTACTATTATCGTCACATGGATCCACTGAACAGAGCTACCTGAGGGGAAAACAGTGAAATACGCAGAAGCCTCAGGCTGTGTAGCCATCTAATGACAAAAGCATGGGGTAAAGAACAGCCATCGAAAGGAAACACCATTCATATACAGAACATGACTCATGCTCTCTGCGCCTTACCCTTTTTAAAGTTCTCCAACCTTTAAGGGAGGAAGGACAAGGAGCTTGTACGTGAGAGCCTTCAGATTTCCTTAGGACGTACAAACCAACATTTAAAAAAATCACTTAATATGATGAAAGAAAACCCAGGTTATAGACATTTGTCCTTTGTATGTATCCCAGGGTACCTATTGACTATCTTTCTTTTTTTTAAGATTTACTTATTTATTTGAAAGTCAGAGTTACTCAGAGAGAGGAGAGGCAGAGAAAGAGAGAGAGAGAGGTCTTCCATCCACTGATTCACTCCCCAATTGGCCACAACAGCCAGAGCTGCCCCTACCTGAAGCCAGGAGCTTCTTCTGGGTCTCCCATGTGGGTGCAGGGGCCCAAGGACTTGGGCCATCTTCTACTGCTTTCCCAGGCCATAGCAGAGAGCTGGATCGGAAGTGGAGCAGCCAGGTCTCAAACCGGCACTTCAGGCCAGGGCATTAACCCACTGTGCCACAGCACCAGCCCCTATCTTTCTTAAACCTAAATATTTTAGATCAGCAAGCGTGGCCTTCAAGTCAGCTTCCATGCCAATGTGCATCTAGGTGCTCATTCTTGAACCCAGGTGATTTAGATCAGAGAGCTTCCTGCAAGGCCTCATGACTGACCTTAGCAATCAGGTCTAGTGTTCCTTCTTCAGAATCCACCTCAACATGTTGCTTTAGGCAGTCAGTGACACATGGATTGGAACTGGCCTCTAAGTTAAAGCCTGTTTATATTCCTTGATTCAGATATTTATCTGCCTTAAGGCAGGTGCTTGGCACAAACATTCTCTGAAATTCATGTCCAGTTCAATGAATCTATAGACTTCTCAGTTCCAATAATCTAATTAGTAAAACAAGGCCATGATTATTTAAGAAGGAGACTCTTGAGTACTGAAGCCTTGAGGTAAATCAAGATTAAGGTAATTTATGTCTATGGTTACATGACTAACTTTATCTTGATAGTTTTTGGATCCTTCTAGATGTGCGTGCATGTGTATGTCTGCGTGTGTTTATAGAACTTCTATGTATTTAACGTTGCCCACATTAATAACTTTATCCCATATTTACCTAAATTCTTAATCACTTTTTCATAGTTTTTGTTCCATTGAGTGTTTCAGAACTGACTCATAATTCAGTCTGAGGTCGACTAATCATTCCTCCTGGCAGTGATAATCAGTCTGAAATACGATGACACTGAACTGCTTTTTGAACTCCTGGCACTTTGACTAATGATGCTCTAATTGTCGTTATAGGAGAACATACCAGCCACTCCTCTTTTTGACACATTTCCAACAATTGGATATGAACGTCTTTAGCATCAAGCATTCCAGAATTTAAAACTAATTTATGAGCTTTCTACATGATCTTATAATCGGAAAGATTTTCTCGCATTTTTCTTTTTTTCTTCCTTTCCTCCAATGCCATCTTTAAAGATGTCTGACCCTCATCCATTCAAAAGACCTCCTTCAATTCTTTTCTGTTACTTTTTTTTCTTTTCTTTTCTCCCAGATCTTCATGTATTTGTCTGTTACATTTTTCCTCCAGTGTGTAACATTTCCCCAACAGTAAAATTTAAGCAAAGAAGCATTATAAAGTAGCTATTTGCCACTTCTCCCAAAGCACCAGAAAAAAAAAGGAAAGATCTAACCTTTTTAATGTTCTGATTCTGCAGAATACATATGCATGGCTCCAAGATGCTAGCACTATCAATATTGAAGGGGTATTAGTAATTAACTAAGCAGACAGAACCCACCATAGGAAATTAAATCTTATTTTGGTTAGTTCTAGCCATTTGTGATTTTTCATGGCACACATTATTTGAATGGCATTATAGGACGGCATAAACAAATTTTCTGAGGTGAGGAAGGAAGCACAATACTCCCCAGTTAATGGTCAGATTAGACTGACTAGAACATGGTGTTTAAAGCATTTTCAGGAAGGGTACTGATAAGTGCAAAGTCTAAAAGCCAATCAGTCACCTACAGGTATTATAACCTCAAAGAATGCTGCTACCTGGGTGTTACAACATTTTAATTTGAGTTAAAGAAGAGGGGTCTTACTAAAGTTTCTCCAATTCATCTTAAAATTAAACACTCCAGAGACCCTTCTTTAACAACTCTTTTGGGTCATTCCAAAACACCTCTGTTAAGGAGATTAATATTCTTTGATTCTGAGCCAAAGGCATGGTTTTCAGATGTTACAATTACCTGTTCAGTTCTCAGGGGCAATTATTTGAAAGGAGTAAATGCTCTGGCTACAACTGTCTCTGTGGGAGCCACAGTAATTGCCATTCACCAGGGCAGCAACCTGCTGAGGGCATCAATTCATAAACTCTGAGCCATCCATAAACCTGAGCCCCTTGTGCCAACATGCTTCACACAATGACACAGTATTACTGACAATTAGGTAAACAATGAGCCAACCAGGAAACAGGAATGAGGTTGCCAATGACGACATCAGGGCTCCATCCTCAGATATCTGGATTCTTCTCCTGCGAGGGACACACCTTGGCAGAACTGTACACCAAGAGGATTGGACTGTCACAGAGACTTCTCAGACCAAACAGCAAAGAGAGGAAAAAGCGAATTAGCCAGTTTTTGCTGTAATCAGGAGATACGATGTAGGGCAGTAGACAGAGATGTCGTGTAGATATCCATAGACACCGTGTGCCACCTTTGTGGAGAACGGTGGAAAATGGACAGAGAAAGAAAGCCACAGTCCTGGGGTGAACTACTGGGGCCCTTCAAAAGGTTATGTACACGGAATTAAAGTATAAGTTTATCTTTGTGTAGAAAACTCAGAAATACATGCATAGTTTTTTCGTGTTTTGCATTTTCTGTGAATTTTTGAAGACCCCCATACTTAACTATGTTCAGGGAATTTATGTTAATGAAAGACAAGCATTTGTGACGTGCTTAAGAAGTTAAAATCATTTTGTCTTATTTCATGAAATTTGATCAGCATAATATATTAACAGGGTAAGGGCCAGTGCTGTGGCATAGAAAGTTAAGCCTCTGCCTCCAGTGCCAGAATCCCATATGGGCACTGGTTCAAGTCCCAGCCGCTCCTTTTCTGATCCAGCTCCCTACTAATGTGCCTGAGAAAGCAGCAGAAGATGGCCCAGGAACTTGGATCCCTGCACCCACATCAAAGACCCAGAAGATCCTGGCTTTGGCCTGGCCCAGCTGCAGCCATTGAGGCCCTTTGAGGAGCAAACCAGTGGATGGAAGGTCTACCTCTCTCTATTTCTCCCTCTCCCTAACTCTACCTTTCAAATAAAATAAAATTATATATATATATACATATATATACACACATATATATAAATACACACATATGTGTGTGTGCGTGTGTGTGTGTGGAGACAGAGAGCAGGGTAAACACGGTAGACATTGTTATTTCTGTATTGGTAGTGGTGGTGGTGGGGATCCAGCATTGGAGATGCTGTTTTCCAGGTCACTAAGTCACTTCCAGACCATCCCAGGCTTTCCCCTCTTGTGCTATTGTCTGTCCTGTGCATGTTCCCCCTTCTAAGGAGCTCAGGCCGTGCTTGATGTTCATTTCCAGCTTACCCCAATCCTACCAGCAAGGCACTTGGGCACCAGGCCCTACAACTCCAAGCTGTTCCCCTCACAGGGCTCTGCCTTGAGGGGCCAAGGAAAAAGCTGCAGTAGGCAGGAGTAGCAGGAACTTGCGGTCGAGCGCTGCTTCTGATGCTGAAGCCAGAGGACCAAGGAGTGAAACCCAAGGCCCCAACAGCACCTTCAGACAAACACAGAGACAGGGCTGTAAAAGTTATTTGAACTGACAAACACAATGGGTCAGGTTGAAATGCAATCAGAAAGTTGACGTGTGATGAATGTGTGGGATGTTTTATGAAGTGAAAAAGAAAGTAACTCCAAACCAGATAATTGTAGTCATTTTTCTGTCTAACTTGGAATTGATGAGTCCCTCATCTCTGCTCTTGTTGTTTTTACCCGAATAAATAATGCTGCTGAAAGCTGTCTGATGGACTAAGAGTGCACTGCTAAAACAGGAAAAATCTGTCAGAGCAGAAGTGGTGGGAGGTCAGGAATTTTTAAAAGGCACCATTAGAGAAATGATGTGGTTTGGGGTATGTTCCTAAGGTACTGCAGTGCACCCTCGGCCAGGAAATTCTTTTGACTGATAAATCATATTTTATTTTTATATGACCCTTAAGTTTATTAAATTCATTTTATATATCAAACGAGTTTAGGATCAATAAAATATATTTCTGAAAACTAAGCAGGAAGTGGCAGTCCAGTGGGTGAGAACACAGATGGAGAAGTAGGAGCTCTTTATTTTATTTTCAACACCAACATAAGCTCAAGACTTCATGTGATCTGGGCAGAAGAGCAAATGACTTTTCTTCTCATTCCCTCATTTGGAAACAAAACAAAAACAGATGCGTCTTTTTCACTCTTTTTCAAAGCATGGTTTTTTCCCTTCCCCTTTTCTTTTCCTTTCATTTATAAGTATGCTCAAAATTGTTGCAGCAATTACAGCAAAGTGTAGGATAAATATTTGGTGTAAAACTTTTAAGACCACATCAGGGCAACATTTTAAAAAAAGGTCAAAGACAGGACAAAACCTAAAGAAAATTTCAAAATAATTACATTTGACTTTGGCTCAGGATAGGAGTAAGGGCTATGAGAAGAGGAACTGTGGATCCCTGAAGTCAGATGCATGATGAATGTCCTCAAGAACTTCCTCTGAAGTCACAGTAGAAAGCCTTGTGAGCTTGCCCCAGCTCCTAGGTATGGGATGAATTCTTAGACTCAAGAGAGGAAATCAGTAATAGGAAACACCGAGGAAACAAATGCTCTCCAGCTTCGGGAAGACCCTGGGGTCGCCTGTCTATAGAACTAGACAAGTAAAATAAATTATGGCAGAATTACTGCAGGTTTAAAAAACAAAACAAAACATGATAGAATATGTAAACATTTTCAAAAGATGTGATTTACTCCTTTTACTGCTTTCCTTGTGAGCTCAAATGCCTTGCTATTTTCTCCCTTGTTAGATTGTAAGGGCAAGGACTGGCTATTCTGTTTCTATAGCTCTCTTACAGCCCTTCTGATTGTCAGTCTCAAGTATTTGATTCCATTAGTTAAAGGATTTCTTTGTCCTGGAAGTATGAAATTATTCTTCTACTCTCAAAAACCAAAAAAAATAAAATAAAAAAATAAAAAACCGAAATGACATCATAGGTAAAAGCTGGTATAGAGTCTCAATTATAAAGAATTAATGTCAACATTTTTATTTGATATCTAAATTATACATATTTTATAGTGCTGATTTCACAATATTCACAAGACACACTATGTTGCACAATGAGTGTTTTTAGAAGTTGACAGAATCACATTTTAATCAAGTCATTGCAATTATTTATCAGTACTGTAATTGAAATATACAATTTTAAAAGTTCCTCTGTTCATTTGTAAATCTAGATGCCAATGCCAAATACAATATGGTGGGTTATTTCTATTTAAGGCCTTTATTGAAATGCCTGGATTGGAGAGGTCTCAGAGACAATGAGAACCTAGGTTCCACTTGAGTTTAAATGGTTTATTATTGTGATCTCTCTGGTGTTTAAAATCTCCAGCACAGAATTTGGGATGGACTAGTCAAACAGAATTTTTAAAAGATTTATTTATTTTTTGAAAGCAGTATTAGAGAGAGAGAGAGAGAGAGAGAGAGAGATCTTTTTATCCACAATTTTACTCCCCAAGTTGCCACAATGGCAAAGGCTGAGCCAGGCTGAAGCCAGGAATCAGGAGCTTCATCCCAGTTTCCCACATGAGTGCAAGGGTCCACGTACTTGGGCCATGTTCCCCATGTTCCACTGTTTTTCCAGGCCATTAGCAGGGAGCTGGATCCAAAGTGGAGCAGCTGGAACTTGAACCGGTGCCTATATGGCAGGCCAGCACTGCAGGCGGTGGCTTCACCCAATATGCCACAATGGCAGCCCTGAATTATTCAAAATTTTACATTGTTATTTATTGTTCACAGATAGATATTGTTTATTGAAATAGATTACACAATCCTTACATATAGCAACCACAGCTTTTTATATAATCTTTAGCATTTAACACAACTCTGAGAGATGAAAGTGACGTCATTTAGTCTAAGACCTCTAAAACTTCTAATAGCAAAGTGTTTGCAGTGTTACAGGGCAAACATAATTCTCTACAACAAATTGAGAAACATTCTAACTAATGGTTCAAGTCAATAGTAGTTGGGAGATAACTATTTAAATGAACTTTCAATATCACAAGATATCTCTTTGCTATTTGCTGAAAAATATAATGAAATTCTTTCATAATAACTATAAGTAGATTAACCACAGATGTAATTTACATTTTATAGCAACACGTATATAAATTACTCTTAACGCTATTTGTTGGGCCAGCGCCATAACACAGTAGGTTAATGCTCTGCCTGCCATGCTGACATGCCATATGTGCACCGGTTCTAGTCCTGGCAGCTCCTCTTCCAGTCCAGCTCTCTGCTGTGGCCTGGGAAAGCAGTAGAAGATGACCCAAGTGCTTGGGCCCCTGCACTCACATGGGAGACCAGGAAGAAGCACCTGGCTCCGGGCTTCGGACTGGCACAATTCCAGTTGTTGCGGCCATCTGGGGAGTGAACAAACAGAAGGAAGACCTTTCTCTTTGTCTCTCCCTCTTACTGTCTGTAATTCTACCTCTCAAATAAATAAATAAAATCTTTTAAAAAAACTATTTGTTTTCTTTTTCTAAAAAAAAAAAAAAAGCCTAATGGTAAATCGAGTGTATTGTATTTTATGAGAGCTTGTGTCAGGAGCTCATTCACTAAAATTTTTGATTAAGTGGTCCTGTAACTTAAAATCCATGAATTTAACTATAATATTTTTCATTATTGCATCAAGGATTTTGTGGCCTATAGTAATTTGTGTCTGTATCATATGTTCTTTCTATTTTTCCCAATGAGGTCGTCACAGGTAACAAGACTCACTCATTCTACAGGAGTAAGGAAGCATGGACTAAGGGTGCAAGTTGACACTGGCAGCCATCTTGTGATCAAGAATAGAACTAGCAAAAAGCAGAGTAACACTGTGGCTATCAGGCCAAAAAGATAAAAACCAGTTATATCTACGATAATATTGTGAGCTAATTGTTCAACTCAAAGGAGTAACCTACATCTGAACTTCCTCTAACAGGAATAAAATGCTCCAACTCTCTTACTATTTAAGCTAGTTTAAGTTGAATTTCAGTTACCTAGAGAAAGAGAAAGTATACCAAAACAACATTCCAAGAAATGGAGAATAAAGAAGCAACAAACAGAAACTTTACTCAAATTACATATTTTTTTTCCTGGAGCCATCCATGATTATTAACTGCATTTCACCTAAATTATTTAAATGTAGGTGTTAGAATAAGCAGCAACGATATCAGATCAAAGAAATAAGCAATAAACATATCTTCTAACAGGGTTTGAATCAGGAGTGCTAGTTTGGTCTACTGATGGGTCTGTGGCTACCTGCGGCTCCTGCTATTGTTGCTGTTGCTATTGTGAAAGCCTCGGTATTTTTCTCTAGTAGCTGGAGTTTATTAAGCTTTATTCTATGAGTCAAGCAGTTCGCCGTCTTAGGAACTCAGAACGTGGTTTCCTTTTCATCACCAACAGTAAAAGCAGCCTGTCACTTAAGGTTGTTTGTTTCTACCTTGACTACCTAAGAACAAAGACATACCCATTTCTCAACCATCTTACAACACTAATAGCTACTCAGGTGATTGCCTTATCTTGCAATTGAAGATTTTTCCTTGCATCATTTGACTCATCCAGTTAATGGATAATGCCCTTGTGTTTTTCCATTCCTAAGATAATCATAATCTTTGTTTCTTTTATGGGTGGCCAGTTCCTGTTGACTATTAAAGTGCACAATATTCATTCTCCTTTTTGGTTTCCTATTCTATAGTAAAGTATTTTGGTAAGTTTATTTAAAAGAAGACAGCTTACAGTAGTTTGAAATAAAATTGCCTAGATTTGAAACCTGGTTCTTAATTACAAGACCTTGGGTAAGTAATAATGTGGGCAAGTAATAACTCTCTTGAAATTATTTTCCTCATTTTCAAAGTAACAAATAAGTAGAATCTATCTTACAGAATTACTAAGCGGCTACCATGGGTAAATATGTATACAACACTTAGAACAATACCTGGCATTTACTCACATATTCAATAAACAATTTGTTGAGATTCTAATATTGGTAAGGTACTGGCCTTGGCCTCATGGCAATATAAGGATCAGAAGACATAATCATTTTCTATCTTTAATTAGTTAACAGTCTAGTCTCAGAGATCCTTCACAAGCAAAAATACTAATGTCGGATAGTTTTCAAAACACCACCTATTATGTGTTAAAGAAGAAAGAAGAATCAAAGCTAGTGTTAGTTTTTCTGTACTTATATAATTTATGTAGTTTAATAGTTTATATTTCTTCTGTTGCTGTAAAAGATTCTTTTGTCTGAGGTTGCTGCCCTAGTCTGGCCCATTTTCCTATTAACCCACACACAAAGAAATATAGGGTACTAAGGTAGCAAGCAAGAATGCTAAAAGAAATTACCAGAACGTAGAAAACATTTTGTGATCTTCTTCATCACAAAACGAATAGAACTGATCATACCTTCCTTTGTGACTCATTATGCAATATAAATAGTTGACCAAGTCTGAAAGATGGAAAATCATGTTGTATTTGAAATTGAACCCCCCAGTATCTAATGAAATGCCCCTGCTTTCAGAGATCTGGCTAATGGCACTATCACTTTCTCCTGGTCACAGTGACTCGTTCTGAAAAGGGAAAATCATCCAAACAAGGCTTAAAAGTTTTCTGCCAGAACAATTATGGAAAGATTCATTCTGTCTACTCATTTTTCCAAGCCATTGGAATACCAGCGTGGTGTTGCCAACAACCATCTTGCTGCCATTTGGAGAAAGCTGAGAAGGAGGCAAGAGAAGTAGATACGTAAATTGAAGGAGAGGATATTAACATTAGCCTCTAGATTCAGCTGGACTTGATACGTAAAGTGATGAAGAGGATATTAACATTAGCCTCTAGATTCAGCTGGACTTGACTGAGCCCTTGGCTTTCCCAGTTAATACAGTGGTGCATTCCTTGTTTGCATAATGCTGTCCTGATGCAAGTGAGAGTGGATGCTCACACATGAGAATTATCACGAGAAGTGGCAGTAACAGTATCATTACTATTAGTACTCCCAGGATTTTTTGTGATCAAATCCTTGTAAGCTGTAGTTCTATTATTTGCATAGTTATTGAAGTGAAGACAATCACTACCATCAACACCATGCCCAACATAACACTATAACAGTCAACATGCTCATTTTCATAGAGTTTTGCAATTTATGAAGAAGTTCCTCTGTCACAGTGAACCAACCCAAGTATCAAAATGGGAGTTACTAATAGTAGTATATTTTTCAAACAAAATTAAGACTTTTAGGGGCCTGTGCTGTGGCGCAGCAGGTTAAAGTCCTGGCATGCAGCGCCGGAATCCCATAAGGGCAGTGATTTGAGTCCCAGCTGCTTCACTTCCAATCCAGCTCTCTAGTATGGCCTTAGAAAGCAGTGGAAGAGGGTTGAAGTCCTTGGGGCCCTGCACTTGCATGGGAGACCCGAAAAAAGCTCCTGGCTCCTGGCTTCAGATCAGCTCAGCTCTGCTCCGGCCATTGCATCCATTTGGGAAGTGAACCAGCAGGCGGAAGACCTCTTTCTTTCTGGCTCTACCTCTCTCTGTAACTCTTTCAAATAAATAAAATAAATATTTTTTTAAAAAAATTAAGACTTTTGTTAGTTAATTCACTTTGCTAGGATAATTCATTTAGTAGATGAAATATCTGTTCCCCAAAACTTAATTTTTCCATTGTAAGAATAAACGTATACTGGTTTATACCTGTAGCAAAGACAAAGTAACAGACCCCATATTTGCCCTCCCATTTTAATTAATCTGAAAATGGGAAAATCTACATGTAAAACTTGCAGACACGGAAAAACATGACAGAACTATACAGGATAAAACTATAATCTGAGAGACAGGAAGAAACAATGTGAGTGTACAATCTCACTTGCTTAATCCCTGGGGCTGGTTTATAGGCTGCAATTCAGGAAGGAAAAAAATCCAAAATGTGCCTTAGTCTCTCCAAGTAGGAAAAACACAGAAAACAGTACCAGCAGGCCAAGGCAACTTGAATTTAGGGAAGTTCCAGAAAGGAGAGATTTTGGCTAATGAATCAGTTTATGCTTGGAAAAGCTGATCTAAGTTCAGAGAAAGAGCCACCAAAAAGGAGTAGGCAGAATAATCTGATACTCATAGTAACCTGAGAATGTTTTTTGTTCCCATTGGTCAGAGTGCAAAGAAGAAAAACTGTTAAAAAAAAAAAAAGACAAAGAAAGTCATTATGTAATGATTAAGGGATCTATAATAAATGTAACTGCACTCAGTGGCAAAGCACCTAGTTTAATAAAGCAAATGTTATTGAATCTAAAGGAAGGCATGAACTCCAACGCAATAATAATGGGGAATTTCAACAACCCACATTCATCAATGGACAGAACTCTCACAAAAACAAGCAAAAAAAATCAATAAAGAAACCACATAACTAATCTACAATATAGACAAAATGTATCTAATAAATATCTACGGAACGTTTCATCCCACAGTTGCAGGATACCCATTCTTTTCATCAGTGCATGGAACATTCTCTAGCATAGTCAATGTACCAGGCCATAAAACAAATCTCAACAAATTCAAAAAATTGATATCATATTATGTATCTTTTCTAACCACAATGGAAGGAAGCTGGAAGTTACCAATAAAGAAACTCTAGAAAATGTACAAACTCATAGGGACTTTACAACATACTCTTAAATGAACAGTAAGTCATAGAAGAAATAAAAAAAAAAATTAAAACTTCTTTGAAATGAATAAAAATGAAAACAAAACATCAAAACCAGCGCTGTGGTGCAGAGGGTTAAAACTCTGGCCTGAGGCACCAGCATCCCATATGGGCATCAGTTCTAGTCCTGGCTGCTCCGCTTCCAATCCAGCTCTCTGCTATGGCTTGGGATAGCAGTAGAGTATTGCCCAAGTCCTTGGGCCCCTGCGCCCATGTAGGAGACCTGGAAAAATCTCCTGGCTCCTGGCTTCGGATTGGTGCAGCTCCGGTCCTCTCTGTCTCTGCCTCTCTCTGTAACTCTGACTTTCAAATAACTAAAATAAATCTTAAAAAAAAAAAAAACTTACAGGATATGGCCAAAGAAGTGTTAAGAGAAAATATACAGAAATAAGTTCCTACCTTATAACATTAGAAAGGTGTCAAATAAAGGCTTTAACAATGCATCTCAAACACCTAGAAAAACAAAAATAAAACAAACTAGGATTTAGTAGAAGGAAAGAAATAATAAAAATTAGAGAAGAAATAAAAAACAGAATTTTTTAAAACTATACTAAAGATTAGTGAAATCAGGAGTCGATTTTTTGAAAAAATAAACAAAAATTGATAAATCATTGGCCAAACTTACAAAAAAAGGAAAAAGACCAAAATGAACAAACAAGAGATGAAAAAGGAAATGTTATAACTGATACCGATTATATATGAAGAATAATTAGTAATTATGGCAGCTACATGCCAACAAAGTGGAAAATCTAGAAAAAATGGACAGAGTTTTGTATACATGTAATTTACCAAAATCGAGGCAGAAAGAACTAGATTTCCTGAAGAGACTAATAATCAGGGCTGAGACTGAATTGGTAGTAGAGTCTTGCAAACAAAGAAAAGCCCAACAATGGATGGATTCACAGCTGAATTCTATCAAACTTTTAAGGAATATCTAATCCCAATTTTATTTAATTATTCAAAGCTATTTAAAGATATAGAATCATTCCAAACTTATTCTATGAGGCCAGTTTTACATGAATTCCAAAACCAGAAAAATATGCAATAATAAACAGAACTATAGACCAATACCCTTGATGAACACAGATGCAAAAATCCTTAACAAAATGCTAGCAAATAGGATTCAACAACATATCAAAAAGGTCATCCACCTGGGCCAAGTAGGATTTATCTCAAAAGTGCAGGGATGATTCAACATATGCAGATCAATAAATGTGATATATTATATCAACAAACTGATGGATAAATGCTATATGATTATCTCAATAGATGCAGAGAATGCATTTGATAAAATTTAATAAATCAAATATTAAAAATTTTAAATTGCATATAGAAGAAATATACCTCAATGCAATTTAGAAAATATATGATAAACACACAGCCAACATCATATTGAATGAGGAAAAGTTAGATGCATTTCCAGAACCAGACAAGTATGCCCACTGTCACCATTATTATTCAATATGTTTCTCGAAGTTTTAGCCAGAGCCATCAGGCGAGAAAAAAAACAATCAAAGTGATACTAATTAGAAAGGAAGAAATCAAATAATCCCTGTTTCTAGATTACATGGTCCTTTATATAGGGGAACCAAAAACCACCACTAAGAGGTTATCGGAACTCATAAGAAAATTTGGAAAAGTTGGAAGACACAAAATCAATACACAATAGCAAAACATCAATAGCATTCTTATGCATCAAGAATGCTTTGGCTGAGAAAGAATTTGTAAGATCAATTCCATTCACAGTAGCTTCAAAAATATTTAAATACCTTGGGATAAATTTTAACCAAGGATGTGAAAGATCTCCACAATGAAAATTACAAAACTTTAATGAAATAATTAGAAAACACACAAAAAAAGGAAAAATCTTCCATGTTCATGGATTGGAAGAATTAATATCATCAAAATATCCAAAGTAATTTCAGATTCAATATAATCCTAATCAAAATGCCAACATTCTTTATGATCTAGAAAAAACAATCCTAAAATTCTTATGAAAACACAAGGTACCCCCAAATAGTCAAAACAATCTTAAACAATGTAATCATAGGAGCAGCATACATCAGATTTCAAAACATACAACATGGTTGCTACATTGAAAATAACCTGGTATTGGCACAAAAATAAAAATGTACACGAATGGAACACAACAGAAACCCCAGAAATTAATCCAAGCATCTATAGCTAACTAATTTTTGACAAAGATAATATCATTCTCTTCAGAAAAGACAATCTCTTCAACAAATGCTGTTGGGAAAATTGGATCTCCACATGAGGAAGTATGCAGCAAGATCCCTACCTTACAATCTATACAAAACTCAACCCACAATAGAAGGAGGACATGACGTTAAGTGAAATAAGCCATAACCAAAAAGAAAAATATTACATTTCTCTTATTTATGGTAGTTAATATATAGAGAGAGGATAAAAATTGTGTGGATGCCAGATCATTTAATATATAGTGATAAATTTACTTCACTGACTCATGCAATGTAAATGACAATATGCTCTTATTTCACACACTAAAAAAAAAAAGATATGGGGACTGCAGATACTGAGAGCTCTTAGAGAACTATCAATCCTTTATTCTTAATTTGGTGTTTGTTGTGAGTGCGATCAGATGACAAAGAAAAACCATTGATCTATACAGTTAAGTGCATTTCTTGATATATATACTGTATTTTGTTAAAACATTTTTAAAAAATAAATAAGAATAAAAGAGCATAATCTTCAGAAGGTCATGATTAATAGTGAGGCCAAATAAATACTATAATTAAAGAAAGCCCCCATTTCTTGGGGCTGGCAGTGTGGCATAGTGAGTTAGGCTGCTATAATGCTCACATCCTATTTGGGTGCTGATTCAACTCCCAGATGCTGCGCTTCTGATCCAGATATCTACTAATGGCCTGGGAAACAGTGGAAGATGGCCAAGTACTTTGTCCCCTGCATCCACATGTGGGAGACCTGGATGAAGCTCCTGGCTCCCGACTTCAGCCTGGCTCAAATCGGGCTGTTGAGGTCATTTGGGGAATGAACCAGTGGTTGTAAATGCTTTCTCTCTCTCTCTCCACCCCCCCCCCCCTTGCCTCTCCTCTCTCTATGCTGTGGCATAGCAGCTAAAACTGCCACCTGCAATGCTGACATCTAATATGGGTGCTGGTTTGATTCCCGGCCACTCCACTTCCAATCCAGCTATCTGTTGTGGCCTGGGAAAGCAGTGGAAGTTGGCCGAAGCCGTTGCTCCTTTGTACCCATGTGGGAGACCTGGAAGAAGCTCCTGCTTCTTGGTTTCAGTTCAGTGCAGCTCTGGCCGTTGTGGCCAATTGGAGAGTGACCCAGTGGATGGAAGACCTCTCTCTCTGCCTCTGCCTCTCCTTCTCTCTCTGTGTAACTCCGCGTTTCAAAATAAATAAATAAATCTTAAAAAAAAAAAAAGATCCAGTTGGTTGCATTTAACTTAACTGTATGTCAAAACAAAATCCAATAGTATTTAAATAAATTCAATATTATCCAGCCATAAGTAATAGAAAATTCACAGTGTCTAATATCCTTTAAAAGTTACCAGGCAGTCCTGGCATGTGGCATGTCCAGTTAAACCATTGCTTGTAAAGTTGTTATTCCATATCAAAATACTTCTGATCAGGCTCCCTGCTAATGCAACAGAAAGTAGCAGAAGATGATTCAATACTGTTTCCTGACACAGAAGTGGAAGACTTGGATGGAGTTCCAGGCTCAGCCCAGGAAATTGTGGCCATTTGAAGAGTGAACCAGTGGATTGAGGGTCCCTTTCTCTGTTTCTACATCTCTCTCTCTGTCATTTTGCCTTTCAAATAAATAAAATAAATATTTGGGGATGTCACCATGCATGCAAATAAGCAGGAAAATATAATCTATAATCAGGAGGAAATAAATCAAACTAAGAAATATCTTGGAAATTATCAAGATGAGAAAATCGCCAGAAAAACATATTGAAACACAGATACTCACATGCTCTCTATTTTAGTGGACATGGACAAAAGTATGAGCACAATACAGAAAAAAATTGCAGATCTAAAAAGAAGTCAATGCAACTTTCAAAATGAAAAACATAGAATATGAAATTAAAAATAATTTGAATCATATTAACAGCATATTAGTCACTGCTAAAGTAGTGGCATAAAGTGGGCAAAGCCGCCTCCTGCAATGCCAGCATCCCATATGGGCACTGATTGATGTCCCAGCTGCTCTACTTCTAATCCAGCCCCCAGCTAATGACCTGGAAAAGCAGTGGAAGATCCCCCAAGTGTTTGTTCCCCTCATCCATTTGGGAGACCCAAAAGAAGCTCCTGGCTGCTGGCTGCCAACCACCCCAGCTACAGCCATTGAAGGTATCTGGAGAGTGAACCAGCATATGGCAGATCTCTACTCCATCTCTATCTTTCTTTCTTTGTGTAACTCTGGATTTAAAATAAAATCACATAAAATAAATAAAAAAAACATAAAAACAGAAATTATCAAATAGTTATCACATGAACTATGAAAATATAGCAACTGAAATTTTCCAAAATTCACCTACACACAAAAAGACTAGAAAATGTGAACAAAGCATCAGTGTCCTATAAGACAATATTAAGCATTCTAAAATATATATAATTGAAGGTAAAGAATGATGGGTGATAGGAAAAGAAAAAATGTTTTAAGAAAGAATTATTTTTCCACATTTGATCCCAAAAATATGCCCATCAATATGCATCAATGTGCATATGCCCATCAAGTGCAAAAAAAAAAAAATCTCAAAGTCAACATGCATAGGAATATATCAAGGTATACCTTAATCAAATTATTGAAAAATAGTGATAAAACTTAAAATTATTGGGGAAAAATCCCATTATAGACTAAGAGATAACCATAAGAATTACAGAAGACATTTTGTCAGAAACTATGTGAGCCACAAGACAATGAAGTGAGTTCTTTCAGGGAAAGAAGGATTCCACAATTTTGCCTAGATAAAACACTTGTTTTTCAGGGATGGGTATTTGGTGCAGCAGTTAAGACACCACTTTTGATGCCCATATCCCATATTGGAGGGTCTACTTCAAGCCCCACTTCAGTTTCTAGCTTCTGGCTAATGCATATTGTGAGAGGCACAAAATGGTGGCTGAAGTTCTTGGTTCTCCTCACATATAAATTGACTTAGGTGGGGTTCTGGGCTGCTGGTATCAACATGACCCAACACAAGTTATTGCAGGCACTGGTGATTAAACCCATGAATGGAATGTGTCTCTCTCAGTCCTCTCCTCTCCCTCTCTCTCTCTCTCCTTCAAATGAAATGAATAAAATAATTTTTAAAAATTTTGATTTTAAAAAAAAAGAATTCATTGGAAAAAACAAAAACAGAGGTAATCTCATTTTATTTCCAAAGCAAGATATAATAGTATTACATCTACAGCAACTAAATTTTAAATATGTATGTACCTAATAACACTTTTTTCAGTATGATAAAGTAATCTACAAAAGACCTATAACTATCATCATAAAAATATTGAAAACAAAGAAAACATTTCCTCTCTACCCCCTTTTTTAAGAAAACCTTTATTTAATGAATACAAATTTCATAGGTACATAATTAGGAATATAGTGGTTCTTCCACCCACACCAGCCCTCCCACCCCCACTCACTACCCACCTAATACTCCCTCTCCCATTCCATTCTTCATTAAGTTCATTTTTAATTAATTTTATATACAGAAGACAACTCTATACTAAGTAAAGATTTCAGTAATTTGCACCCCCCCACACATGAAGTATAAAGTACAGTGTGAAGACTAGTTTTACCATTAATTATCAAAGTACAACTCACTGAGGACAGAGGTCCTGCATGGAGAGTAAGTGCAAAGTGACTCCTGTTGTTGATTTAATAATTAACACTCTTATTTATGACATCAGTAATCACCTGAGGCTCTTGACATGAGCTGCCAATGCTATGGAAGCTTTCTGAGTCCACAAACTGTCAGTATTTAGACAGGGCCATAATCAAAATGGGAAGTTCTCTCCTCCCTTCAGAGAAAGGTACCTCCTTCTTTGATGGTCCCTTCTTTCCACTGGGGTCTCACTCACAGAGACCCTTGATGTAGAACACTTTTGCCACAATGTCTTAGCTTTCCATTCCTGAAATGCTCTCATGGGCTTTTCAGCCAGATCCAAATGCCTTAAGGGCTGATTCTGAGGTCAGAGTGCTGTTTAGGGCATTTTTCATTCTATGAGTCTGTTGTGTGGCCTGCTTCCCATGCTTCCTTGCTTCTCTTTTTAAAATAATTTTAAAAAGTAATTTTCAGTTACTATTAGCAGACACTTGGTGTTATTTATGTGATCCCTTTGACACTTAATCATATCTAAATGATCAATTACACACTTAATATGATCATTTTAGTAATTAAGATGGCATTAGTACCACCCAGCTTAATAGGATTTGGAGTTCCCTGGCAAGTTTTTAGCTTTATCCTTAGGGGTAAGTCCGTGGGAATGAGTACCAAACTTTGTGGTGGAATAAGGCCATGCCAAGATTGCCACTGGCAAGTGAGCATCAGTTACTCAGGAATGGCTTCGGAACCCACCTGGCAAAGGAGCCTGCCTGGCAACCAGCAGTGATTGGTTAGGGCATAAACCACCCCTTGACCAGATTGGCTGCCTCGGCTATATAAACTGTTGTACCAACTGAAATAAACAAGTCTGCGAGCTGCTTGCCTCTAGCCCACTTTCACCTGACTCCTAGTGTCTGTGTCGTAACTCCACACCTCTTGCCCCACCACGTTTCTCCTCTCAGAACATATCCACAACAACAGAACTGTATAGCTCCTCCCTTTCCTATTCCCACTCTTAGTTTTTTAGTGTTTAGTTTTTCTATTTTCAATTGACTTTATACACCTATGATTAATTTTTGGTCAAGTAAAGAGTTCAACCAATAGTTTTAAGTAGCAAATAAATAAATAAATAAAAAATAAATAAATAATAAAATAAAATTATAAACTGTTCCTAGACAGTCAAGAAAAGGGCTGTTCAAGTCATTGCTTCTCATAGTGTCTATTTCACTTCTACAGCTTCCTTTTATGTGCTCTGTTAGCTATCACAGATCAGGGAGAAATTTTTGTATTTGTCCTTTTGAGACTGGCTTATTTCACTAAGTATAATGTTTTCCAGATTCATCCATTTTGTTGCAATTGACCGATTTCATTTTTTTTTACCACTGTGTAGTACTCTATAGAGTACATATCCCATAATTTCTTTACCCAGTCTTCCACTGGCAGGCATTTAGGTTGATTCCATGTCTTAGCTATTGTGAATTGAGCACAATAAACATGGAGGTGCAGATAATTCTTTTATTTGCTGATTTGATTTACCTTGGGTAAATTCCAAGGAGTGGGATGGCTGGGTCACGTAGTAGGACTACATTCAGATTTCTGAGGTATCTCCAAACTGTCTTCCATAGTGGTTTTAGCAGTTTGCACTCCCACTAACAGTGGATTATTGTACCTTTTTCCCCACATTCTAGCCAGCATTTGTTGTTTATTAATTTCTGTGTAAAAACCATACTAGCTTGGATAAGGTAAAACCCCATAGTGGTTTTGATTTGCATTTCCCTGATGGCTAGTGATCTTGAGCATTTTTTCATGTGTCTGTTGGCCATTTGGAGTTCCTCTTTTGAAAAATGTTTAAGTCCTTTGCCCATTTCTTGACTGGATTGTATTGTTGCTATTTAGTTTCTTGATCACTTTATATATTCTGGTTATTAATCCTTTATCAGTTGCAAGGTTTGAAAATAATTTCTCCCAATCTTTCAGTTGCCTCTTTACTTTCCTGACTGTTTCTTTTGCTGTACAGAAGCTTCTCAATTTGATGTAATCCCATTTGTGAATTTTTGTTTGATTGCTTATGCCTCCGGGGTCTTTTCCAGGAACTCTGCCTGTGCTAATTAATGTCTTGTAGGGTTTCCCCAATACTCTCTAGTTATTTGATTGTATCGGGTTGTAGATTTAGGTATTTGATGCATTTTGAATGGATTTTTGTGTAAGGTATAAGGTAGGGTTCCTGCTTTATATTTCTGCATGTGGAAACCCAGTTTTCCCAGCACCATTTGTTGAAGAGACTATCCTTGCTCCAGGAACTGGTTTTAGTTCCTTGGTCGAATATAAACTGTTTGTAGATGCTTGGATTGATTTCTGGCATTTCTATTCTGTTCCATTTACCCCTTTTTATTTAATATTGCATTATAGGTACTAGCTCAGAAAGTAAGGCAAAACAAAAAACAAACAAACAAAAATCCTCTTAACTGGAAAAAGTCTAGATGCCATTAAAAAATAAAAAGCAAAATTTGGTGAGAGAAAACTAAAAAGCCACATGAAAAAATTAACTTACATCTTTAATTACAACTTATATGTAGGGATAAAAATATAAAAAGAAAACAGAGAATATATTTGTGACTTTAGATTAGCCAAAATATTTCTTAGGTATAACACAAATAACAGAGACAACTAAAAATGAATAAATTTGTTTTGATCGACAATTAGATCATTGCACTTCAAAGGACACTTCTAAGAAAATTTTAAAACACACACACCACAGATGGAGATAGTTACAGAAATTTTTTGATAGAGAACTTGGAGTATATAAATAATTCTTTAAAACTCAGTAAGAAGAATTTAGAACATATAGGGAATTCTTGCAACTCAATAGGAATACAAAAAAGGAAAGAAAATGAGCAAAACATTTGAATAGAAAATTTACCCATTCAATAGGATGCTGGCCATGGGTTTTTCATAAATTGCTTTGATTGCATTGAGGAATGTTCCTTCCATGGCCAACATCCTATTGAATGGGGAAAAGTTGGAAGCATTTCCACTGAGATCTGGTACCAGACAGGGATGCCCACTCTCACCAGTGCTATTCAATATAGTTCTCGAAGTTTTAGCCAGAGCTATTAGGCAAGAAAAAGAAATTAAAGCGATACAAATTGGGAAGGAAGAACTCAAACTATCCCTCTTTGCAGATGATATGATTCTTTATTTAGGAGATCCAAAGAACTCTACTAAGAGACTATTGGAACTCAAAGAAGAGTTTGGCAAAGTAGCAGGATATAAAATCAATGCACACAAATCAACAGCCTTTGTATACACAGGCAATGCCATGGCCAAGGAAGAACTTCTAAGATCAATCCCACTCACAATAGCTACAAAAATAATCAAATACCTTGGAATAAACTTAACCAAGGATGTTAAAGATCTCTACGATGAAAATTACAAAACCTTAAAGAAAGAAATAGAAGAGGATACCAAAAAATGGAGAAATCTTCCATGCTCATGGATTGGAAGAATCAATATCATCAAAATGTCCATTCTCCCAAAAGCAATTTACAGATTCAATGCAAAACCTATCAAAATACTGAAGTCAATCTTCTCAAATCTGGAAAAAATGATGTTAAAATTCATATGGAGACACAGGAGACCTCGAATAGCTAAAGCAATTTTGTACAACAAAAACAAAGCCGGAGGCATCACAATACCAGCTTTCAGGACATACTACAAGGCAGTTGTTATCAAAACAGCATGGTACTGGTACAGAAATAGATGGATAGACCAATGGAACAGAATAGAAACACCAGAAATCAATCCAAACATCTACAGCCAACTTATATTTGATCAAGGATCTAAAACCAATCCCTGGAGTAAGGACAGTCTGTTTAATAAATGGTGCTGGGAAAACTGGATTTCCACATGCAGAATCATGAAACAAGACCCCTACCTTTCACCTTACACAAACATTCACTCAACATGGATTAAAGACTTAAATCTACCACCTGACATCATCAAATTATTAGAGAGCATTGGAGAAACCCTGCAAGATATAGGTACCGGCAAAGACTTCCTAGAAAAGACCCTGGAGGTGCAGGCAGTCAAAGCCAGAATTAACTATTGGGATTGCATCAAATTGAGAAGTTTCTGTACTGCAAAAGAAACAGTCAGGAGAGTAAAGAGGCAACTGACAGAATGGGAAAAAATATTTGCAAACTATGCAACAGATAAAGGGTTGATAACCAGAATCTACAAAGAAATCAAGAAACTCCACAACATCAAAACAAACAATCTCAATCAAAACAAAAAAATCTCTTAAGTGGGTTTACTTAAGAGATGGGCCAAGGACCTCAATAGACATTTTTCAAAAGAGGAAATCCAAATGGCCAACAGACACATGAAAAAATGTTCAAGATCACTAGCAATCAGGGAAATGCAAATCAAAACCACAATGAGGTTTCACCTCACCCCGGTGAGAATGGCTCACATTCAGAAATCTACCAACAATAGATGCTGGAGAGGATGAGGGGAAAAAGGGACACTACCCCACTGTTGGTGGGAATGCAAACTGGCTAAGCCACTATGGAAGTCAACTCCTTGGAATTTACCCAAAGGAAATTAAATTGGCAAACAAAAAAGCTGTCTGCACATTAATGTTTATTGCAGCTCAGTTCACAATAGCTAAGACCTGGAACCAACCCAAATGCCCATCAACAGTAGACTGGATAAAGAAAGTATGGGACATGTACTCTATGGAATACTATACAGCAGTCAAAAACAATGAAATCCGGTCATTTGCAACAAGATGGAGGAATCTGGAAAACATTATGCTGATTGAATTAAGCCAGTCCCAAAGGGACAAATATCATATGTTCTCCCTGATTGGTGACAATTATCTGAGCACCAAAGGGGAAACCTGTTGAAGTGAAATGGACACTGTGAGAAACAGTGACTTGATCAGCTCTTGTGCTGACTGTTGATGTACAATGTAATACTTCACCCATTTTAGTATTTTTTCTCTGTTTTGTTCTAGTACTATTGGTTGAACTCCGTAATTAACACACAATTATTCTTTTTGTTTAAATTTAATGGAAAAGTGATCCCTGTTAAATATAACAGTGGGAATAAGAGAGGGAGGAGATGTACAATTTGGGACATGCTCAATCGGACTTGCCCCAAATGGTGGAGTTAGAATCGTGCCAGGGGATTCCAATACAATCCCATCAAGGTGGCATGTACCAAGGCCATCTCATTAGTCCAAGTGATCAATTTCAGTTCACAATTGATCACACTGATAAGTCTAAGAGTCAAAGGGATCACACAAACAAGACTAGTGTCTGTGAATACTAACTGATAAAATAAAAAAGGGAGAGAATGATCCATCATGGGAAGTGTGATACACAGCAGACTCATAGAATGGCAGATGCCCTAAATAGCACTCTGGCCTCAGAATCAGCCCTTAAGGCATTCAGATCTGGCTCAAGAGCCTATGAGAGTATTTTAGGCATGGAAAGCCAATACATTCTGGCAAGAAGAAGAAGGAGGAGGAGGAGGAGGAGGAGGAGGAGAAGAAGAAGGAGAAGAAGAAGAAGGAGAGGAAGAAGACCTAAATGAAAGATCTCTGCGAATGAGATCCCAGTGGAAAGAATGGGGCCATCAAAGAAGGAGGTACCTTTCTCTGAAGAAAGGAGAGAACTTTCACTTTGACTGTGACCCTGTTGGAATAAGATCAAAGTCAGCAAATTCAAAAGGTTTCCATAGCCTTGGGAACTCATGACTAGAACCTAGGAAGATTTCTGACACCATAAACAAGAGTGTCAAATTGTTAAGTCAACAACAGGTGTCACTGTGTACTTACTTCTCATGTGGAATTTGTCCTTAATGTGTTGTCCAATGTGAAGTAATGCTATAACTAGTACTCAAACAGTATTTTACACTTTGTGTTTCTGTGTGGGTGCAAACTGATGGACTCTTTACTTAATATATACTAAATTGATCTTCTGTATATAAAGATAATTGAAAATGAATCTTGATGTGAATGGAATGGGAGAGGGAGCAGGAGATGGGAGGGGTGTTAATGGGAGGGAAATTATTATGGGGGAAGCCATTGGAATCCATAAACTGTACTTTGGAAATTTATATTTACTGAATAAAAAAAATAAATAAATAAAAGAAAAAAAAAGAAAATTTACCAAGAAAGGTTTACAAATGTCAAAAAAGAATTTGGAAATGCAAATTAAAATTTTAGTGATGTATTATACACTGGGATGACTAAATTTCAAAGAATTCATTTTTCAGGTATTTGAAAGGCTATGGAACAATTAAAAACGCATTTATTAATGGGGGAAATTCAATATGCACATCTATGATGGAAACATTTTGGCAGTCTCTTATGAAGTAAGAGGCACAGAAACTAACAAACATACTTACATGCTTACTAGAGAAATGAAAATGTATGTTCACATAAAGAATTCCTCTTAAAAAAGTTAAGAGCAACATATATATAATAGTCAAAACTAAAATCAATCCAATGTCTATCCTGTGGTGAATGCAGAAGCACACTATGGCATATCCATATACAAGAATACTGCTCCACAATTACAAGGAAAAACCATCTAATCCACACAGCCACATGGACAAACCACAAAAGCTAATTAAAAGCCTTACAAAAAAGGCTACACTCGATCTGGTTTGCTTTGTAAGGAATTCTATAAAAGGCAAATATACAGTGACAAAAATATTAGTATGATCCATAATTTTTTGGTTACTTTGTGGCCTCTGCCTGTTTTTTCATTCTCTTCCATACCGTCTTTTTTCCCCCATCTATATATGCTTCATTGCCTCTGGTACATCTCCACTTGGATGCTTCAGAAACTGTTTAAATTCAACTTATCTAATTCTAAGTAATCACAAGTTTCCCCCAAATACTCTGTTTTATTTTGCTTTCTATTTCACTACCATGCATCAAATTCAGAATCTTTTACTTCATTCTCAGACATCAACAGCCAATCAGCCTTGTCTTTTCTGCTTGCAGAATCTCTCGTCATCTCTTTATCTACACAGCCTCCACTCATTGTACACCAATCAACCCATGTACACACACACACCTTGGAGAGCAGCAGCCACCTCCTCACTGGACTCTCGACCCCAATCACTGCAGATTCCAATTCTGGGTCTGTCACAAAAAAGGACAGCAGCACCACACTGCTTGCAGAATTTCATTCTGGTTGCTTTCCATAGGCTGATAAATGTACTCCCCATTGCCTGGCTTGTCTCTGCAGTCTTAACTCTGGCTTCTTCTGCCACGGAACAGTGTCTTCAGTTCTTAGAATGTGGTGTTTTTGTTCCACCTCCACGACTGATGGGAATTCCCTTTTCTGGAATGTTCTCTCTTCACTCAATGTACACCTCTAATCAATTTACCTTATCTTATTGATCTTGCAGTTACCCTGTATATCACATCCCCAAGTACTTTTTGACTTTTATTGCATTTCTGTGGCTCCTAGATAGTGTTTACCACAGTGATTATTTTAGGTTTATTTTATTTATTTGAAAGTCAGAGTTACACAGAGATGAAAGGAGAGACGGGGGGGGGGGGGTCCTCCGTCTGCTGGTTCACTCCCTAGATGGCCACAATGGTCAGAGCTGCACTGATCCGAAGCCAGGAACCAGGAGCTTCTTCCAGGTCTCCCACGTGAATGCAGGGGCCCAAGGACTTGGGCCATCTTCTATTGCTTTCTCAGGCCACAGCAGAGAGCTGGATCAGAAGTGGAGCAGCTGGGACTTGAATTGGCACCCGTATGGGATGCCAGCACTGTAGGTGGTGGCTTTACCCATTATGCCACAGTGCTGGTCCCAGTGAAATATTTTTTAAGCCTAACTCTCTTTCTAGATCACAAATTCCACAGGGGCAAAGAAAACTTCTGTCTTCACCTGCCCCCCAAAGCTTAGCATACTGCAGTTTACAGAAGAAACACTTGACTAAGGGTTGAACAATTAAATGATTCTGCTTTCTCTTCCTATTATCAAAAATGCTCAGGTTAATCATAATCCCTTTTAACTTAAGTGTTGTACTATTTGCTTAGGTTTGAAAACCATAATTCAAATATTTGCTATAGTAGCAAAGTCATTTTTAAAAGCTAGTTTAGCATGAATTAAAAATCTAAACCTATGACCTGACACCATCAAATTATTAGAGAACATCGGAGAAACCCTGCAACATATTGGCATAGGCAATCAAAAAAGGGGGCCATCAAAAAAGGCATAGGACTTTTCTTGGAAAAGACCTCAGAGGCACAGGCAGTCAAAGCCAAAATTAACACCTGGGATTATATCAAATTGAGAAGAAGTTTCTGTACTGCAAAAAGAATAGTCAGGAAAATGAAGCGGCACCCAACAGAATGGGGGAAATTATTTGCAAATTATGCAACTGATAAAGGATTAATAATCAGAATTTACAAAGAGATGGGCCAAGGACTTAAACAGACATTTCTTAAAAGAGGCCAACAGATGCATGAAAAAATACTCAGAATCTCTAGCCATCAAGGAAATGCAAATCAAAATCACAATGAGGTTTCACCTCATCCAAGTTAGAATGGGTTTCATACAGAAATCAACAAACAACAAATGCTGGTGAGGATGTGGGGGAAAAGCAACACTAATCCATTTTGGTGGGAATGCAAACTGGTAAAGCCACTATGGAAGACAGTTTGAAGCTGCCTCAGAAATCTGAATATAACCCTACCATATGACCCAGCCATCCCACTCCTCAGAATTTAATCAAGGGAAATTAAATTGGCAAATAAAAGAGCTATCTGCATCTCCATGTTTATTGCCGCTCAATTCACAAGAGTTAAGACATGGAATCAACCTAAATGCCAGTCAACAGAAGACTGGATAAAGAAATTATAGATATGTACTCTATAGAATACTATACAGTGGTTAAAAAAAATAAAAAAGAAAGAAATCCAGTCATTTGCAACAAAATGGATGAAACTGGAAAACATTATACTGAGTGAAATAAGCCAGTCCCAAAGGGACAAATACCACATGTTCTCAATGATCTGTGATAACTGAGCACCTAAAACGAAATCAGTAGAAGTGCAATTGACACTATGAGAAGCAATGACTTGAACAGCCCTTAAACCGACTGCCAAGGAACAGCTTATTATTTTATTCTTTTTATTATTTTCTTTTTCTACTTAATACCAATGGCTGAACTCTTTACTTAACACAGAATTATTCATAGGTGTTTAATCCAATTGTTTATCCAATCTTATTAAAAATAAGAATGGGAATAAGAGAGGGAGGAGATGTACAGTTCAGCACTCATTCGCATGGACTTCCCCCTATGGGTAAAGCTAAAAACTTGCCAAGGGACTCCAGTGCCATCTTACTAGTTAAAGTGATCAGTTTAAGTGCATAACTGATCATAAATATAGGAAAAAGTGTCAAAATGATCACATAAATAACACCAAGTGTCTGCTAATAGTAATTGATAGAATTAAAAAGGAGAGAATGATCTATCATGGGAAGCAGTCCACACAACAGATTAATAGAATGACAAATGCCCTAAACAGCACTTTGGCCTGAGAATAAGCCCATAAGATATTCGGATAGGGTTAAAAAGCTCATGAGAGCATTTTAGGCATGGAGAGCCAAGACATTGTGGCAAAAGTGTTCTACATCAAGGATCTCTGTGAGTGAGATCCCAGTGGAAAGAAGGGACCATCAAAGAAGGAGGTACCTTTCTCTGAAGGGAGGAGAGAACTTCCCACTTCGATTATGGCCTTGTCTAAATAATGTCAGAGTTAGTGGACCCAGAAGGCTTCCATAGCCTTGGCAGCTCATGACAACAGCCTGGGGTGATCACTGAAATCATACATAAGAATGCCAATTGTTAATTCAATAACAGGAGTCACTGTACACTTGCTCCCCATGCAGGACTTATGTCCTCAGTGAGTTGTACTTTGATAATTAATGGTAAAACTAGTCTTCCCACTGTACTTTATACTTTGTGTTTCTGTGTGGGGCAAACTGTTGAAATCTTTACCTAGATTAGGGTTGATCTTCTGTATATAAAAATAATTAAAAATTAATCTGAATGAAGAATAGGATGGGAGAGAGGTTAGGAGGGGGGATGGGAGTGGGGGTGAAAGGGCAGATATAGGGGGAAGAACCACTATAATCCCAAAGCTGTACCTATGAAATTTATATTTATTAAATAAAAAAGAAAAAATGTTAGTTTAGAAGTATTGTCAATTGTCTTTCCTTATTGTAAATTTTCTCTCACTCTACCTCTCTCTCTTTCTCTATCTCTCTCTCTTTTTTTTTTTTTTTTTGTTTTTGGAGGGGCAGAGGCAGACAGAAAGAGAGAGAGGTTTTCCATCTGCTGGTTCACTCCCCAAGTGGCTGCAATTGTCAGAGCTGCACCGATCCACTGATCCAAAGCCAGGAGCCAGGAGCTTCTTCCAGGTCTCCCACGTGAATGCAGGGGCCCAACTACTTGGGCCATCTTCCGCTGCTTTTCCAGGCCATAGCAGAGAGCTGGATTGGAAGTGGAACAGCCAGAACTCAAACCAGCACCTATATGGGCTTCCAGCACTGCAGGCGGCAGCTTTATCTGCTTTGCCACAGTGTCGGTCCCCTCATACATTCCTTAACTCACCAAAAAAACAGGAGACATATGGTATAGTGATGTCTGCAGTGTAGGCAAGTCTCAGTTATACTCAGTAGTTCACTTTAAAAATCATAGTAACTTGGGGCTGGTGTTGTGGTACAGCTGCTGCTGTAACAATGGTGTCCCATATGAGCTGCAGCACTAGTCCCAGCTGCTCCACTTCCAATCCAGCACCTTGCTAATGTGCCTGGGAAAGCAGAGTAAGATGGCCCAGATGCATGGCCGCTGCAGCCACGTGGGAGATCCAAATGAATCGCCTGGCTCCAGAGTAGCTTTGGATCGGCCCAACTCCAGCAATTGTGGTCTTTTGGGGAGTGAACTAGCAGATGGAAGATTCTCTCTGTCTCTCTCTCTCTCTGTAACTCTGCCTTTCAAGTAAATAAAAAAATCTTTCAAAAATTTATGTTAAAATAGAAATTGATTTTATAGATTATTGTTAATGTTTTCTGTATATTTTTCTAGTAATGTTTCAATTTTTATAAAGCCAAATTATATATATATGCACATATTTTAAAGATATTTATTTATTTACTTGAGAGGAAGTTACAGGCAGAGGAGAGAGAGAAATCTTACATCCACTGGTTCACTACCCAAATGGCCACAAGGACTGGAGCTGGGCCAATCCATAGCCAGAAGCCAGGAGTTTCCTCCTGGTCACTCATGAGAGTGCAGGAGTCCAAGCACCTGAGCCATCTTCCACTGCATTCTAGGCCATTAGCAGGGAGCTGGATCAGAAATGGAGCAGCCGAGACTGGACTGGTGCCCATATGGGATGCTGGCACCACAGGCAGAGGCTTAGCCTACTACACCACAGCCCCAGCCTCATATGCACACATTTTACAAAACCTTGATTATACTATAGTTTTTTTAACCCACATTCTCATTATATTCAACCCACATTATACTGAACTCACTCACTGACTGTAGTTTATTTTATCTAACTTCTATTGCTAAATATTTTTATGGCCAAAAAAATGATGTTGCAAAGAACAAAAATGAGCATAAATCTTTCTTAATAGCTCAAAGTGTTTTCTTACAATGCATTCCTATAATATTTTAAGCCTTTTTTAAACATATAATTTATATTGCTCTCTGGAAAAGCTATATTATTATACATTTCTAAAAATAGTGCATGACTGTCATCATTTCCCATCACCCTTGTCAATACTGAATGCTGCCTTTCTTCATTTTTGCCAATGTTGTATCTGAGAAATATTTTTCATTAATATATTAATATGCACTTTTTGATTTTTGTGATGTAGGCATTTCCGCAAATTTTTCACAACTTGTATGAATTACTTGTTATTTCTTTTAATCGATTTTCCTAATTAATGTATCTTACTAGTTGGTAAAAATATTCATATACAGAAGTTACTTCTTATTTTATTTTTCAATTATTTCACTAGTTTATTGTTCAATTTTACTAGTTTAACATTTTAACTTTATTTGAAATTTTATGACAACAGTTTTTAATTTTTATAGACTTCAATTGACCTACATTTCCACTTTTGATTTTACTTTGTTCTTCTACCAAGAAATGTTATATTTTTTCAGGGCTTCTTCTATTTATTTTATGACTCTGAAACTATGTATTTTTAAATATCTTAATCCATTTCCACATGATGACTATAGGGAAAGCTGGGCCAGACTGAATCTAGGAGATAGGAACTCAATCCTGGTCTCTCTCATGGATGGCAGAGACCCAGCTACTGAGCCATCACATGCTGCCTCCCATGCTGCACCTTAGCAGGAAGAGACTGGAACTGGGACTCAAACTAAAGCACTCAAATATGGAATGCCTGTGTCCTAAGTGGCATCTTATCTGCTGTGTAAAATGCCTGCCACAATCCACAATTTTTAAATAAATATTGTGTTAGCTTTATAATTTCTAATCCATCAATAAATTGTACTATCCCCCTTCCCACTGATTCAACAAATTTTTCCTTTCTTTAAATACTAAATTTATCCTCTTAGTAAATACATGTTCTCTCTGGTTATCTGAGGCTGTTTGTTCATCCTCTCACTTGTCTTGTATATGTGAAACAACATATTAGTGTTCATTCAACTGTGACATTAATTTTAAATATGCTTCATATGACGTTTTCTGGCTAGAAATAGTTAGGTTTAGAAAAATGATGAATATGTCCTGGGTCTCTCTCCATTGTTGTTTTGTTTTGGTTTTGTTTTTTTTGACAGGCAGAGTTAGTGAGAGAGATAAACAGAGAGAAAGGTCTTCCCTCCATTGGTTCACCCCCAAATGGCCGCTACAGCCAGTACGCTATATCAATCCAAAGCCAGGAGCCAGGTGCCTCCCCCGAACCCTCCACCCAGTCTCCCATGCGGTTGCAGGGCCCAAACACTTGGGCCATCCTCCACTGCCTTCCCGGGCCACATCAGAGAGCTGGACTGGAAGAGTAGCAACCGGGTCAGAATCCGGCACCCCAACCGGGTCTAGAACCCTGTGTGCCAGCACCACAGGCAGAGGATTAGCCTGGTGATCTGCGGCGCTGGCCTCTCTCAATTGTTTACACCCTTTCATTAATTCATTAGCTCATGTCTTTATGATACTATCACACCAGAGTCAATATTGGAGGTTTAATAACATGGGTAATTTTGAAAGACTTCTTAAGCATTTTTCTTTCATAATTTTTTTTGCATTTGCAGATTTCTATTCCACAGGAGCTTTAAAATCCATTTTGATGGAATTTCTTTACATCTGTACATTTCTAAAGAGAGTGGAATCTTTATAATATTTGCACTCAGGAACATAACATATCCCTGTATAAAATCAAACCTAACAATGTCTTTCTCAGTATAATATTTGTATACATTCAATATATCACAGAATTTATTCTTAGGTATAATTTTAAGTCTTTTAAAAATAAATTTTATTTTCTTGTTTTATGATTCTAAATGAATTATTATTGGTAGCAATACTAACCAATATTATCTTTGAAACCACAAAATAGGTCAGAACCTCTTGTTTTACAAAGAGGTGACTTGTCCATTCCTATCAGGAAGAGATGACTAACAACAAAAAGAACATAAAGCAGAAAACACAGAGTTTGAGGAAAGCGGTGATGAACTTGGAGGAGTAGTTCTGATTAACACAGTTTTAAGAGTATAAAGATACTTCCCACCATACCCTTCCTTCCCCTCCTTCTTTTCTTATTTTTTTTTTTTGTTGTTGTTGATGTTTTCCTTTCATTAGCTCCAAAAATTGTTAACATTCAAGACTCTGCCTGGACTTCTGAATTCATGAAAGAAGACAGAAATCTTGATTTCTTGGTAAAACGGTATCAGGGTTTATAGGGACACATATAGAATTACAAAGGCATATATGCAAAGCTGAATGTAAGAAACTAGCAAGATCATAGAAATGGTATGTTTTGTGTTAATATTAATATGTCCCAAAGACATTGATGAAGCACCTTTATGTGTCATATTCTGTAGAGAACAGAACAGCTTGTATCAGGTGGCTGAATCAACAAGCATTAATTTTTCATGGTTCTGGAGGCTGGCAAGTCCAAGATCAAGGTACATAAAGATCTCACGTCTGGTGAAGATTCAATTCCTGGTTTGAAGATGGCCATCTTGTTGCAGCTTCATGTTGCTGAGAGAGAAATGTCTTTCACATCACTTTTCATAAGAGCACTGATACAGTTCACAAGGGCTCAATCCTTATGCACTAGTCATCTCGCAATACCATCATATTGGAGACTGGAATTTTAGCGTATGTGTACTAGAGGGATATAAACATTCAATTCACGGCAATGTATAAAATAATATCTCTCTCGGGGCTAGCATTTGGCCTATGTGGTTAAGACACCTCTATCCTACATCACCACATCAGAGCTCCAGACTCCAGCTCCCTGCTAATGCAAACTCAAGGAAGTAGTGGTGATGGCTCAAGTAGTTTGGGTCCCTGCCACTCACACGGAAAACTCGGATTGAATTTCTGGTTCTTGCTTACAGCTCTGGCCCACCCTTGGCTGGCCATTGCCAGCATTTAGAGTGAACCAGCAGTTGGAAGCTCTTTATGTCTGTCTGTCAGTCTATTTGTCTCCCTCTCCCTCTTCTCTCTGCATGTCAAATAAATGAATACAAAGATTTCAATGTCTTCTTTAAAGAGTTTAAAATAAATAGATGAGCTCACTGTTCAGTTGTATAGTAAAGAATTAACCTGTTCAAAGAAAGTTCTGACCTTGACTCTCAGCTATGGGAAGTCATCTTGGCGCCCTTGAAACTTCACGCTTGATAGCAATGTCTGTGTTTGCTTGGGAATTTTAGTCACCAGATAGTATAATAAAGTGATTTACAGCAGGGGGTCTGGGTCTTGCAGTATCAATTTTGCTTTCAGACTGGAGTCTACAGGTATCCATTCAACATCTGGAAGGTACTTCAGACTAAGAGGTCAGCTGCATGAGTAGCATGTGTTTAAAACACAATAAAAGCTATCAACAGAAAAGACCTGAGTGAGTTTCCCTGGTTGGCAGTACTCTGTGCATACTGTCAAACATCAGTGCCAAGAAAGCAACATGTCTGTGACTCCACAGGAAGAGGATGATGCGAGCTGAAGATTGGGTGCTTTTCCTGCATCCTGCCCTAAGTGCTTCGCTCCGTGGTTGATTTTAAGCTGTATCCCTTCTCTGTAATAAACTGTAACTGCAAATATAATAGCTTTCACTGAGTTCTGTGACCCTTCTAATGAATTATTGAACTAAAGAGTACTGTTTCATGGGAACTATTCCTCTAAACTTTTGTAGTTGCCTTAAATTCTCACACTGGCCATTGAAGTTAAAGTCCTAAATGACATGACCCTTCACCACAAACACGCACACACACATACACACATATATTCACAACACAGAGTGATATAATAAAAAAGCAATCAAGAAAAATATTGGATGACTACTTTGAACAATTTTTATAAATAACACATCAGAAATTCTCCCAGAATAAATCCAGGTTGATGTATAAAAGCATTTTTGAATTATACCATGTATATGACTATATATCTTTCTTTCCTCACTATACTATCATTATCATGAATCTCTAACTTTGTGATATTAATATCCATGGTTTTAAGAAATAAACCCATATAGTTGTATGTATTTAATATATACAAGTAAAGTATAGGGACAATATTAAAAGTTGTTCATTCTTAATATTAAAAATTTTAAAACAATTATATATATGTGTGTGTGTATATATATATACAAACTGAGGTGAGAGATCAATGCACAATCTTGGAAAATTACAGAAAATCACAAATATTTAATTTCAAAAAGGTAAAAAAAAGACATTTTTATGTTGGGCAAAGATATATGTATATGTTGGAAAATAGAAGGTAACTTGAGTTCTGATATTGAACAATTTTCCTGATTCATGAGAAGATCACTAGGCTGTAATTCAAATACACTACAGATAATCTTTCTGAATACAAAATTCTGTGATTTAAAAGCTATTTTCTATAGTTTTAAAAAAATTTTTTAGAGTTAAGATGCTACTTTTGATGTCTGTAGGAGTGCCTGGGTTCCAGTCCTGGTTCTGGCCCTAATTCCAACTTCCTGCTAATGCACACCATATTAGGCAGCAGGTAGTTGGACCTCTGCCACTCATGTGAGAGACTTGTATTGATCTTCTGGTTCCTAGCTTTGGCTTGGCCCAGCCCTAGCTGTAGTGGGTATTTGGGTAAGTGAACCATTGGATGGAAGAGCTCTTCTCTTTCTCTCTCTCTCTCTCTTTCTCTCGCTCTCTCTCCTCTTTTGCTGTCTCTCCAATTAATTAATTAATTAAGATTAATATTTATTCACATTTTAATTGTTTTTACTAAAGTATACCTTGTTATAAGCCACGAGCATTTTGTTTAATTCAACTGGAGGGCAAATGTTATAAATACTAATTGTGGCACCTCCTCACTTATAATTTTCTTGCCTGGGCAGGGTCTTATTTTATAGATTGGCTTCTTGGGGACTGTTTTGGTTCTGTATGAATGTTTTTGCATGGTCACAGCTGATTGGCTCATGTTGGGACCCCTGAGTTGAGCTTTGTACTTAGAGTCCTTATCCATAATTTTCAAATAAGACTAAGACAAAAGGAAGTCCCTCAACATTAGCCTACTGAGAACCACAGAATGTCATGTTAAGGTTTTTCTGGCATTCATGTTACTCAAGACACAGGAAGAAGCCATGGTGAATAGAAAGACAAAACATGATAAAGGTGACTTCAGGAGAAGATCCCTTTCTTTGTTCACTTACCTTTGAGGCTTGGCTGTACCTTTGTCCTGCCTTTTGGTAGAGAAGTATACTTCTGATAAGTTGCCTTTGTAGCCTAGGCTAGCTCAACTTGACTATCTGCTACATAGAAGCAAAGAATTCTGATATTATCACGTATCTATATTGTTCACAGTTGTTTGAGGCAAACTTCTGAATTCTATCACAGAGCAGATGAGTTGGTTTTTATGCAGACCTCAGCCAATGCGATTTTCTGAAGCAATGGAATCATGTACAAGACTTTTTCCCTTAATATGTCAATAGCATTGATCTTAGACACAGCATTGTATTTTCCTAGATATTGTATTGTCTTGATGATGTGGAGCTTATATACTATAAGGATTGAAGCCTTCAAAAGCTTTATTAAATAGGACAAGATGTTTGTACCCACACTGCAAGACCCCAGAAAGCTATGCTTTGTATTTACTGGGTCTGATTTATCGAGATTCTCTGTTGTTCATTCACTGACTTGCTGTGGTTTTTATATCTACCTCTGAAAAGAAGTGATTGAGAAACAACATAACAGTTATAGATAGAAAGTTTAGATCGTTTTTTATAGATTATTTCAATATTTGAGATTACTCCTCCTCTTAAAATTCATTCTTTTTTATGGCTGAGTAGTATTCTATCATGTATATATTTCACATTTTCTTTATCCAATCATTTTTTTTAATTCTTCACTCAATGGAGGATTGAACTTATGGTTATAAAATGGATTGAGGATATATGTCATTGCAAAAGTAAAGTAAGGGAAGAGAGAGAGAAGAAAGCAGGGAGAGAGGGTTGGAAAGATCACTACATTCTTAAAACCATATATATGAAATACATATAATCTGTTCCCTTTGTATAAATATAGATAAATAAAAAATAGTAAAGTAAGATTTCTTAAAGAATAAAGGAAGGTAATATGTGTAAAATAGTCCAAGCACCCACTTTCTCCCACTTATAATTTACTTCTCCTAAATTTTCCTAGGCTAGGGAAGCAAATCTGAATATATGGAATCAGAAAGTTTGATGATATTTAAAGGTGATTTCATTTTTAAAAATTGTTTTAAAGTTATTTATTTTAAGATTGTTTCATTAAAAACTACCTAACTACATTTGAGTACTCTCTACAAAGTCCCCATCACATGCATAGGTAAATACTTCCCTGTTCTACCCTGAAGAGTACCATTCCACCCTTGAGGAACCAGGATTTTTAGAAAGTTCTACTTACATTGGGTCCATTGCACACTGCAGCTGGTTCTACTCATGACTGCCAAATAGGTAGAGGTATGCGTATTTCCAGATACTGATTTTCAAATATTTGAAGAACTCTGTCTTATCCCTTAAGCCTTCTTTCTTCTCTGTTAAAAGTGTCTACTCATTTTATTTCATCTTCTTTAAACATATTTTCAGTATTATTCATCTTATCGTTTTGAATGAATGTACAGCAAGTATTGTCTGAATCATTTGGAAGGTAACAAAATTTTCCCAAGAATAGCCCAACATTTTACTTATTTATTTACTTATGTTTGGTAGGGAGAGGGAGAGAGAGAGAGACTGACTCAGTCCATTGATTTACTCTCCAAGTACCTGCAACTGTTTGAGCTGGATTGGAAGCCAGGAACTCAATCCAGGTCTCCCATAAGGCAGTAACCCAACCAACCACTTGAGCCAACACTGCTGCCTCCCATGGTCTGTATTAATAGGAAGCTGGAGCCAGGAACAGGAGCTGGGGATTGATCCCAGGTACTCCGATGTCGGAGACAGGCATCCTAAGAGGCAGTGTAACTGCTGGATCAAATACGTACCTCATGTATAAACTGCATCAAATACTGGGGGACTCAATGGAATAAGCTTCAATCACTTACAAAATTTATTTGCTTGGGATATTTCGTTGTTAAATGATTTGCTCAAAAGAGAAGAAGTCAAAGTCTTTTTCCAAAAATATCTTAGCATTACCGGAGCGATAAATTGCAAAACAGTAATTAAGTGGCCTACGAAAACAAAGTACGTTCAGTTATGATTAAGGTCTTAGGGGAAAACTGAGTCCATGATAGGGCAAGTTTCTAAGACATTTTAATAAAATATTCAAAACACTGTTTCATCTTCTAGCTCAATTGTTCCAAAGTTTATGAGGTGAGGTGAAAATGTGTAATATCATTCCCTTTTACTGAGGTAGAAGCCAAAACTTGGCAAGAGCAATACATGGAAATGTATGTTAATCATTAGAAGAGGCTTAAAAATGTATGTGCATGACATGGCTATATTGATACAGTTCTCAACTGTAATACTATTTATGTGAAAATTCAAGCAACTGCCACTACAAAAGAGTTTATGCCGAAGGCAAATTGTCAAATATGAAATGTAAGGGCTAAAAGCTGGTCTTGGACAGATTAAAAAAACACACAGCAAATAGACTGCATTGTTGTTGGCTGAAGCTCATTTTCAGAAATACATTGCTCAGCACTAAAGTGGACAGTCTAATCAGTTCCTCTGTAGCAATAGCAAGATTTTCACAAAGGAAAGAAAATCTACAGAGATGAAGCTGTGACTGGAAAATTTGATCCACATGGTTGTATTTTTAGATCTGTCAAAGATTGACCTCCTTTTGCAGTTTTTCTAGCAATAGTTTAATGTAAAATTAGCCTATTTATTGTATTTTTTTATTTCATAGAGTTGTATGAAATACGTGTTATGTATCATGTCCTATCTGTTCATTCCATAAAGGTCAAATATTCCCTTTTTTGTTGCAAATATTCATTCTCTTTAAGATAAGCAAACAGTAGATAGCTTACTCCACATACATTTTGTGTAGTGTATTTGATGGAAATTTTGGTGGCAATTTATGGAGGATGGAATGTACTGTTTTGTTACCTTCAAAATATCTGAAGGGTAAAGAGATGGTGAACAGATGGGGAAATTCTCACTGGTGGAATCCAAGTAGGAAGATTTTTTTCATCAGTATGTGGGAAAATCTTGAGTGTGGAAAAAGTGGTGATTCCTCCATATTTAAAACAGACACAACCTGGTTGTTTTCACAGGCAAATCACTATTATTTTCTAGATAAGTAAGTATATAAGTGTGTCAACATACACACACACACACACACACACACACACACACACATGAGAGACTAAGTAGCGAAAAAAGCTCTAGAGTAAAACCATTACCCTATTTTAAGCTCTGCTTTTACTAAACCTATTATTGGCAATTCAGTTGACAATCATATTACCATGTGATATTCAAATGTCAAATGCATATCTCATTTTCAACTAAGACCATTACATCATTCCTTGTCAAATACACTGAAACATGTCTAGGTCTAGCTCTGATTAGATAAGGGACCTCATGCTGGTGTTAGCAAATCCAACCCCAGGGATTGATTCCCAAGCCGAGGGAAATGGCAAAGTTATTATTGATGATGGTGCCAAAGCTAACAGGTTTCACATGTCCATCATGAACATGTGGCGATAGCCCCAACAGCAACTTAGTTAAGAGCCATTTATTCAAGTGTCCTAGAATCATTGTTGGAAAAAAAGGTGAAAAATCTGTAAGCTTAAATAGCCACCAGTGTGGAAGTTTGTCAACTCACTGATGGGTCCTGATGCATTGCTTTGACTGGAATCGTATGAAAAACAATCCCTTATGTATGTGCACGAGTTTAATTCATTAGGAGGACTGGAGTCTAGGCTCTGTGCATTTCTTTGTGACTTTGGCAGTGTTCTTACTTTCTTTGAATATCAATGCTTCCTTATAATTATAAGTATTGTAAATATTATGAAATCATGTATGTAAAACACCTGGTGATCAGTAAATGATGGCTCTTCCTGTTAGCGTTATTTAGTTATTTCTCAACTTCATGAAATATGCAGAATATGCTTTATAGCCTTTAGATCAAGAGACAGAATGAGTAAAGAAAAAGTGGCTTGTCCAAGGTCACATTGCTAATAACAGTAAAAGAGAATCAAGCCCAGGTCTCTTGATTTGAAATTCAGTATTCTTAAAGTGTCTGTGGAGGAATGAAATCCTATAAATTAGACTATAATTAAGGTACTGCTACACTTATAGAAGCAAAGTGAAATGGTGAATTGGTCCAATTACCTCCATAATTCAAGCCTGAAAGTACCAAAACACTTTAATGTAGTATGTCTGAATATCTCAGGCCAAATATCTGAATAATTGGCCCAATTATTCATATCATTTTGAATATATGTATAAATCGGGTCCTTTTGTGGGGGAAGGGATGAAGGTGAGCTCTGAATCACATGTCCAGTTTTCCAACATAAATAGAAAGCATCATTTTTCACTTCCCCCTTCTAACATGTTTCAAAATCTTGTGGCTTTTTTAATTAAATTAAAGTTTGTGGATAAATGGGAAACTCTTTACTGAAATATGGTACCTCCAGCTGAAATTTTGGTTTGAATTAGGCTGCTTCATGCAACAATGAGAAGACATGATCTTTGTGAGTCAAGGTTGAGACTGAGGAAAAGTTGGAAACATACTCTTTTTCAATCCTTTCAACTTTTATTCTAGGTACAGAACTGAATTCTTATCTTGGAGTAAATGCTTCTACCCTGCTTAAAGGGTTGATATTCAAATCATCCCAAGACAATTCATGTACCAAGAGTAAGTTAAAATTACAGTTATTTGAAAATAAAAGAAACCCACTCATTCTCTTTTTTCTGATCTTTACAAACCATATGCCTAGTTCAAGGTAGAATTAAATTCTTCTGATTATATTTCCTTAGCTACAGTTGTAAACTGAATATAGTATCACTATTAACAAAGAAATGAGTCCCATTTAGAAAATAACCAACAAAAGTTTTTTGAACTATAGAAATACACATCAATTAAGATAGATTGAGCGTGGTTAAAAATCCAGCATCTGCACTAACAAAATCTGTCAGCCCATTGTCATTTATGCTTTATAATAAATATAGTGCTTAACAGAATGTGGGAATAACATTACCCTGGATTGACAAGGCTATTATACTTTGAACAGGTACTTTACAGAAAGCAGTGAAGGGAGTGTCTTTGTTCACTGTGAAGTCTGTGTTGTAGACTGATCCCCAGAGATGAGGAAGGAAGAGATTCAGACACAATTGGGGCCCATTTGAAAGACTCTGCTCAGTAAAATGCTGTGGGTGTAAACTCCTCAGCATTAGCGTGCAAGCATACCCTCTCTTTTGGTTGCTAATAAATTCTCTGCTCCCCTAGTCAACTTCCTGGTCTTTGCTTTAAAATCTGTCCAGAGTGAAAGGCGGTGAAGGGTCCCCTTGGGCCAGACAATAGGTCTTACACAAAAGCAGGTGAGATTACTTCTCTCCAAGCTTTCATAGGCTCTTTCTTGGGAATTTGCAGCCTGTATTTTTTATAGTCTCCATACTGTACTAGTCCACGGACCAATGTTCATGTGAAATGGAGAAGGCAGGCAGCACCTTCACGGAAGAGACTAATGGGAGAAGTGCTCCACACCTAGTAAAATCTGGAATAGTCTTCCTGGACTAGATGCAAAAGGAAGCCTAAGAGGCAGAAAGAGAAAATGATACAGCAGGAAGTGCTTACAGATTCATTTCGTGATTTTACATGGCAAAATGTCTATAGTTAAAGTTCCGTTGCTTTCGGGGCAGTAGGAGACAACTCTTTCCCTGATTTAATCTAGAAAGGCTGTACTATCAATCAAATAAGATGAGAAAAACAAAACAAAGCGTAAAAGCCATTTGATGAATTGTGATTGGTAAGACACCGATAAATAACGTTTTTAAAGGAAAAGATTTTTAGTTAAGATGCTCACAAGCCACATCAGGCTGCCTGAGATTGAGTCCTGGCTCTGGCTCTCTGTTCCAGCTTCCTGCCAGTGCAGATCCTCAGAGGCAGCAGTGATGGTCAAGTGACTGGAGTCATTGTCACCCACAGGAGAGATGTGGATTATGTTCCCAATTCTTGGCTCCAGCTTCTCATTGCAAGATTTTTTTTATAGGGTAAACTAGCTGATGGAATCTCTCCAACTGACCCCCATACATGAATTTTTCTTAAAAATTTTAAAGCTTTATTTATTTACTTGAAAGGCAGTTACAGAAAAGAGAGAGAGAGAGAAATCTTCCATTCGCTGGTTCATTATTAAAATGATTGCAAAGGCTGGAGATAGGAAAAACTGAAGACAGAAGCTTGGAATTCCATCCAGGTCTCCCACATGGGTGCGGGAGTAGATTGGAAGTGGAACAGCTAGGACTAAAACTGGTGCTCATAGGAGATGCCAGCATTGCAATTAGCCACTTTACCAGCCGCACCACAATCCCAGCCTCAAGGTTTTTACTTTAGTAAATGTTCTTTCAATCACTTTAGGTCTGAAATTCTATTTATATTAATTTTCCTTGCAGAAAAAGATTGTACAGAGAGAGGGCTGTACAATAATTATTAATGTGCATATATTAAATTTATGCATATATTCAGATGGAATAAAATTATACTATTGAAATGGTGATATTGAAAATTTTAATTTAGCTGGCACATACTTCTTATAGTGGCCTAGATCCTGGCCAGACACTGGCATATTGTGGTATTTGTTTCCCAGACCTCACATTCTAGCAGGAAGACAAAAATGGAAATATTTATTTATACTTGAGACCAGTATGGTCATATAATAACTGAAAAAGATATGTCAAGGAACATTGTGCTGCTTACTAGGAGCCATCTTCAAAAAAGTTCATAGAAAATGGATATTATTTTTAAAAATTCATGGATTAAAAAATGTGTCACTCCCACATAAGTTTCACTTTTGAAGTACCCTTGTTTATATGTTTATAAACACTTACACATATGCATTATAGATAGGCACATCTGTTAGCTTTCATTGTGTTAAAAATCTCTCCCAAACACTATCACTTATTCTCATTCAGGCATTTATTATCACTTATGCATCACTGTAGGTTTGTGCTTAGGCTGCTCTGCCCCACGTGTTCCACATGTCTTCCATCCTCCTTAAAACAGCAGGCCAGAGAGAGCCCATTCTTCAGGTGTTGTCAGCAGTAGAATCAAGAATGGAAACAGGGCAGGCCTCTTTAGGACTGGGCTTCTGAGGTTTCAGTGAAAATCACAAGACACATAGACATCAATGTTAGTGATCTGAATGTAAGAGGTTTTTTGACTTCTTCTATTTTTTTTCTGGAATTTCAACAAAACAAGTACAAATTTTATTATTGAATCCCAATAAAACGTTATTTCAAGTATTTTGCCAAATGTTCACAAGTTTCCCATTTCTTATGTCTCCTTCACAACTTTTCGTTTAGAGAAGAAACCAGTGGAAAAAGATGTAATATTTTATGATTTCTACTTATACATCATTAGGCCATACCCATCTCATGTTTCCCCTATGTATACAGAGTCTGTACCACTGATGGACTGAAAGTGGTGGAGAGTTAGGAAGATAATCCAATCCTTGTTTACTTATTGATGTTCTTTATTTGGAGAAAAAAAAAAAAACAGAGTCAAGTTCATTCTCAAAGAAAGTAATTTCTTTATATTTCCTTTTATTTGCATATATTCAACTAAATATTTAGATCTGGAATTCAACTAAGCACTACCTTGAGCTGCTGCTTAACTTCTCAGAAGATGTGTGGTCCTTGGTCTCCTAGTCTTTCTCCCCATGGGAAATGAAAGGAAGGCTTTATGCCCCCTTCTTGTTCTTTGCTTTCTTTTCTCATGGATGTGAATGTATTTTCCTTTGCCTATTGATTGGCTTAGGAAGCTTTTTTTCCCTCTTTTTTTTTCCTTTCTTTTCTTCTTTTTTTAGTGTCATGATTAGATTGAGCAGTAGATGTTTCTCGTGAATCATTCTACCAATTAGGCTAAAATATTAAAGACAAGTAACTTGAGACGGAAACTCGCATTTCTATAGCACTTTGCAGCAGATGTATCCTATTTACTTCTTTATTTTATTGCTTAATGACTGGATCTGAAGTAATTGCACCATTTGACAGATATTTATTTGTAAAATGTGATTCATTCAGTCAGACACTTTTAGAATGATTTTCATGCCAAGTGTTAAAATTGTGTAGGCTTGAGGAGCTGTTTCGAAAGATGCAAACACGCATGTAAATTCCATGCATCAAGCACATCCACTTTCGGCTCCTTTTATTATAGAAATATTCCAGTTGACAGAGTGCTAGTGAACAGACGGCAGGGACTTCTGGACTTTAATCAACCGCAATCACTGGCAGAGTTCAGAATTAATTTCCTAACCATGAATCACCTGCAGACAATGAATCACGTTTTAGAGAATTTTGCCAAATAAAACAAGCCATCATGCCCTGTACAACTTTTGAGGACAGGGCCATGGAAACTCATTTGACTAGCATAGTTGAAATAGTGAAAAGAAAAGAATACTAGAGAGTAGCGGAACAAGCTATCAAATAGTGCCTGGTGACTTTCAACCTATGAAGACAAGGCAATCAGAGTTCAGTAAGAAAACATTCCATTCTTAAATGGTCTACTCATGGGTTGGACTTTGGTCCAAATTCTAGCTATTGACAACTAAGCTAAAAAATTCTTACTAAGAATTTTTAGCTATAAAACTTTCTACACATTATAACATAGACATCAGAACATTTCCATCTATTCTTTAACCAGAGCATTACTAAGTTTCTTTAGTCTGATTCAGAGAGTATCTCTTTCCAGAAAGAAAACAGTTATGAGAATAAAGGAATATTCAGACAATTCAGGTAAAAAAATACTTTTGAATGAAACAACCAACTCACTTGATACTTACATTATTGGCATGATTGCCTTTATTTTCCATTTTCTCTTCCAGGTTTAAAAAAAGTAAATAATTATTTGTTTCTAGACACAATGAAAAAGCTGAGATAAATTGTAGCATAATACATACTTAATATCACCAAATTAAAAAGTGGTCACTTAAGAAGGAAATGTTTGTATTGTCAAATTTTTATGAAGTTAATTTCAGACTATCCCATTAAGCAGATAATATACAACTGTGAAATAAACAGTCTTGTCCAACCCAAAATTTTGATATACATTGCCCCAAATTACATGCCACTGCAAAGAGAATAGAGAATAAGTAAAAAATTCTTACTGAGAAAGAATAGTGAATAATAACAATTTATGAGTGCGTTATTAGACAAACAGCCAAAATTGAAATTAAACTCACTTGTTGGGTTTTTTGGGTTGACTTCTCATTACCATCAAATAAGTTTACCCTTATATATTCACCTGATGTTGGCAGGTATAGGAAACAAAGAAACAAAATTCATAGAATAAAATAATGTTTAGAGTATGAAAATAAGTAAGGCTATATAAAGCATGCATTGTCAGCCAGATTGGCCAATGAATGGAGCATATTAGTCATCAATACTATCGAGTGAATTGTTGCCTTTGACTTAATATACCATCTGGGTATTCTATCCTCCGTCCTTCACAGCATGTTCTCTTCCAACCTTCTGATCATTCTGTCTCATTTGCTGATTGCCTTGGTGCCTGGGTTTATGTTTCTCCTTTATTTCCCAGTTCTGCTATCATCCTTAGTGCCTGAAAGACCTGTGTTCAGATGAAACAAACCCTTGGCTCTCTGTACATTGGCCTCATGTCCAATGACTTTTACTTTCTTGTCCAGTGCCCTTCAGGCATGCACCACCAAATTGTAAATCTGGGACTTCAATCTTCACCTGAAACTGCTCCAGCTTTTAAATTGCAAATTCCAACTCTATAATTATTTGACTCAAAACTTTCATTCTCTTTCTCTCTCTCTCTGTTGCTCAATTATTTCTAATACTTTGGTCCTTAATCTCATTTTCTTCACCACTCTAGCAAGTATTGGCAGCCTATGAATGCTTTGTATCTCCTGACGTGAACAAGGCAATTAAAGGGACCTGTTTACATGCAGCTTACATTCAAAATCCTTGACTTCTCTTTATTCTCCTGACCATCTCTCCCCATCCTCCTTCTCTACATAGTGTAAGCCTCATGACCTAGCATTTCAACTACTCTGGTTGAGTAACTCTGGTTTTTCTCTGTCATTGCAGAGTGACAGAGAGTGAGGAAGACACATGTGCATGCACACAAACACACACACACACACGCACAGAGCTTCCATCCACTGGTTGACTCCCCAAATAGCCACAATAGCCAAGGCTGGGCCAGGCCAATTCCAGGAGCCTGGAACTTCATCCTAGTCTCCCACATGGGCAGCATGGAAGCAAGTACCTGAGCCATCTTCTAGTGCTTTCCCAGGTGCATCAGCAGGGAACTAGATCAGAAGCAGAGCAGCAGGAACTCTACCTGGTATCCGTTATGGAATGCCAGTGTTGCAGATGCCACTTAACCAGCTGTGCCACAGTGCCAGACACTCAGCTACTCTATTTTTATTATCCCAATATTTTTACTCACTATTCTTCCATCATCTATTGGCAGACGCCCAAGTCTAGAGGAATCCAACGACTTCCCTTAGCATATTCACCCCAGTGACTGAACATAACTTGGAGGAAATCCAATAACAGTGCAGATGGATGGCACAATAAAATCCCCATCTCCACAACAACAACGGGGTCCTCAATACCTCCCAGAAATCTTTTCTTCCAGATTGTCTTTCCCTTTTTTCTAGGTCCCTTGGTACTTACTTCAAACAAGCAAGAAAGCTTAATAACGTTGCCATCCAAGGCAAGAGTTTCCTACAGACCCATAAGTCAACTCTATTCATGCCTCTGAAAAATGATGGTGGTTAGTACCAATACAGAACATCTGGAGGTATCCTTGCTTCATTAATCAGAACTCCAAAGTCTAAGGCAAAAAGAAAAGTTTCTGGGCCTCTGTTGGAATGGAGCAACTACTTGGCTTTGCCTTGGAGTTGAACATTGTGTTGAGCCTAACTCATTCAAGCAAGAGGGGTTGGAGTAGGAAGCTGCCTAGTGTTAGTCATAGAGAAAGAAGACACACATGCAGCTTCACACATTGCCTGATCAGCTGAAGTGCAAGGTGATCAGCATGCTCCAAAGTTTAGTGGGGCCTGGAGCAACTATTTCAGGTCTTCTCCCCTCAACTGTCAGGAAAATATGCATAATAGAATCCATTTAATAGCGTTGCTGTGAAGATTGGATGGGACGATACATGGCAAATGTTTAGAACAGTACTTGGCCCTTGTAAGCACTCAGTAAATGTGCATACTAGTTACTGATCTCACCTCTATCCATAACTCTGGCTTTGTTTCATTCCCTCATGTCCCATAAAGCTTCTTTAAAATTCTGTCTGTGTTTGCAGCATCTTCTTCCTCATTTCTCTGTTACTTCTTCACCACTTCTCTGAACCTGTTCTTGTTGACATCCCCAGTGGGCTCCTTGACACCAAACATCTTGGTATTTTTCTCCACTTTAGCCCCGCCAGCATCATTTAACTCTAATGTCCACAGTTTTCTTCCAGAAATGATCTTTACCCAGCATTTATGAAAACATGTATGCCTTGACTTTCTCTTATATTTGCATTTAAGTTTATACCTTTTGTCCCCCCTTTCAAGATTCTAGAATACTTTTTCAACATTGATGTCTCTCAAGGTCTTTCGTTTCTCACACCACAGACTCTCTCTGGGGTTTCTAACACTCTCTTGGGATCACCATCTCTGCTGTTCAGGGTGAAGAAGACTGAGCTACTGTGCAAGAAGGAGCAGGCTAGCAAATGTGCATTAGCTCCCTCTTAGTGTCAGGGTGCACGTGGCCCATGGTGGCTGGGTAGCTCTGCACCACAGAGCTCTCAAAGCGCCAGCCCAGCGTCAACTGCATCACCAGTGTCTGCTATTTGAAGCTGAGCTGCTAGAAAGGGCCCTGAGGGAGAGAAAAAGAAACAGGAAGTCCACGGGTTGGGACTTTAAACAAATGACAGGAAAGTTGCATATATCATACCAACTCACATTCCACTGGTGAGAACCTGGCCGAATGACCACATGGCTGCACTGTGAGAGCTGGGAAGGGGGAAAGGGTTTTTGCAGATTGCTAGTGGTCTTCCCCACACTGCTTATTACCCAATAGCTGCAAAGTCTGCATTTTTGGACAGACCCCTTTCATTGTGCTCACACTCAAACATCCAAGTGCTTCCTCCAGAGCTCCACTTCCGTTTCTTACTTGCACCTAAAATCAGGATGTCCCAAAGATTATAATCCTCTACATCCCATGATATCCATATTCTGTTTCATCAGCAATTCCTGTTCCATAAGCTTTTGTTTAATCACATCAATAGAAACATCACTGAGTTCTCAGAAACAGATAATTGTGTGTCATCTTTCAACTCCTCTGTCTCCAACCCACTGCATTGAATCTACCATGATGATCTATTAATGTTCTACCTCATCTCTCTCAAATCTTCAGGTCACTGCCATTTTACAACCAGGACTGTCTCCAGCCTCCTTTGCTATTGAGTTCTCAAATTGAACAGCAAGAGTTAAAGACAGAGAAGGACGTCATCTAAACCTATTTGGTGATGTGTCTAGCAAGAGGTTAGAGATTGTGGAGATTTAGAGATTGGGAACTTATCTAAAAGCTTATCTGAGAATCCTCCCTCCTGGATTGGGAGTCTGTGAGCTCTTATCTCTAATAATGTAGGTAGCAAGGCATTCTTGTATTCTCCACAGTGAAGCCTCCTCCTCTAAAACGCAAATCTAATCTTACCACTCTACCATGTATGTAACTTTTCAGAGGCCCTATAACGCCTGTAGGATAAAGTCCAAATTCTCAGAAATTTTACATTTTTGATATCTGCTTCATCTTCCCCCTCTCATCCTGAACTTTTGAGTCCAGATGTGGATAATTTATTCTGATTTTTCACTTACACCTCCCCATCCTTGTCCTGAAGCCTTTGCACATGGCATTCCATTTTATTAGAACTCTCTTCCTTAAGCTCAGATCATTTTACCCAATTCCTACTGAACACTCAGGGAACAGCTAAGTCACCATTTGTCCCTCACTTTCAGACAGGATCAGGTGCCTTTTACTATTCGCTATTGCTTACTATCAACATTTATAAAGCTTTGTTGTAATTGCTTTTCATTTATTTCCAATCAGAAATATAAAGAACAGTCTGTTCTCTGTCATCTCTGCAGAACACGGATAGAGTTTTGAATGTAGTAATTGTTTGATAAATATTAACCAGAAATTTATTTAACATTTGGATATCTGAATTGTTTGGATTGAGATCAAAAGTACTTAGGAATATTTAGTTGCAAGTAAGAGTTCTTTACACAGTTTTATGATCATGATGAGCACATTGGTTTTACTTACTTGAGCACATTTTTATTTAGGAAAATAATCTACTAGCACTTTTGAGAGTAACTGGCAAAAATGAATGATGGCAGGAAAGACACAGAAATGTCAGAGCATACCTGATTTCTGGCCTCTCTTCCTTGCCCGGGATTTCATGCCTTGGCCCACAATCTGATTCTGTGAGAGTGCTGAGGTAGGCAGCAGAGGGACATTAGCCCAACAGCTGGGTGTCCCTTCATTCTGAGTCAAACTTCCCTCTTGGACATTTGTCTTAGTAAACAGTTGGACTCTAATGAGGATGTATCCCTGGTGATTACCAATAGCAAAGTATCTATGCTTGTTAATTAAAAAAAAAAAACTACAGTAAATTCAATGCTATCTTTAAAATAGCATCATTCTTATCACTTTCTTATAATTTTCCATTTTAGGGTATTTTCTTAAGTGGAAAAGAACTGATGCATCTATGCCTGAACTGATGCTGAGAACTGGATGTGTCCACTTCATACTGAGAATGTGGAATCAGCAAGCGTGAGTTAAGCAGGAGCGCGTTTTCATACTGCCACCCTGGAAGGGGAGAAGAGGAAGACTCTTCAGCTGGAGGGAAGTCTCAGGGCTGAACCAGGCCAGGCGGTGCTGCTAGCAGAAAAGAATGGGGTCACGCTCCTGAAGGCCTGTGACTGCAAGGGGCCACACTCCACTCCTCCCCCACGGGCAGAACAGCAGTTCCCTCTGTGGTATCCAGCAGATTGCAGTTCCAGGTAAATTTCTGTTACCTACAAGGAGGGATATGAATGTTGACTTCATGGGGACACCTAGAGTAGGCACAGGATATTGTAAAGAAGTTTAGGGCCACGAGTGCTCACAGATCAATGACAAACTAGTCCTTTTACATTTTATTGCTAAAAAAAATCACACTCCTTTTTTTAAAGAGTTATTGATTTATTTATTTGAAAGTCGGAGTTACACAGAAAGAAGGAGAGGCAGAGAGAGAGAGAGAGAGGTTTTCCATCCACTGGTTCACTCCCCAAGTGGCCACAACAGTTGGAGCTGCGTTGATCTGAAGCCAGGAGCCAGGAGCTTCTTCTGGGTCTCCCATGCTGGTGCAGGGACCCAAGGACTTGGGCCGCCTTCTACTGCTTTCCCAGGCCATAGCAGAGAGCTGGATCAGAAGTGGAGTAGTCGGAGCTCGAACCAGCACCATATGGGATGCCGGCACTGCAGATGGGGCTTTACCCACTATGCTACAGCACCAACCCTCCCCCATTTTTTTAAAGACTCCAATCACACTCTTATATATAGGCATAACCTTTAGTCTTCCATTCAACTGATGCATAAACTGTGTTGCAGTAGCCAGCTTTTCATTTCAGACCTACAAGATTCAATTAATTTAGGGGAGAATTCATGTCCGAAGAGAAAAAGCCTTTTCAAATAATTTAATTTACATGAAGTGAGACACTGGACCCAAAAAGCAACTATGCAAGGGCCCTACATTGACAGCATGTGTGTCTCCAAGAGAAAGGAAAAATCCACATGACCCTCCTTTGGGCTGCCTCTACCAGGAATAGCAGAGAAGCTTCCCATTTGTGCTGGATCTGATCTCACGCCTGTTTCTAGCAGCCCTCCCCCTAGCTGTGTACGTGGTGACGTCTGATGGCATTCCAGGATGTGAAAGTGTGGGGAATGACCACTTCTCTAGAGGTCTGATGTGGGCAATTTCCAGTAGTTTTGCAGGTTCCACCCTAAAGCAGTCAGGCTTTGCAGACCCAAATGCAGACACATCCTCTTGCTTAGAGATGCAATTCTTCCCTTTGGTTCATTCACTGTTTTTCATTGTTCTTGTTGCTCTTGTTTGTGTGTTTTGTTCATTTGAAAAGTCAGTTCTTTTTAAGAGTTTATCAGTGAGTTATGTACATGCAAAAAAAAAAAATGGTAGAGGACACGGTGCAAGTCTTCTTGTTTCTAAAGGTTTGAACATTCTCAGACTTGCTCTGGATGAAGAATCTCTATTGCATGCAGACATCCATCAGCTATCTTTCATCTTCCTCCATCTTTCTTTCAAATTATGTGTGAAACTGTAACATTGCAGACTGGTTACTCCCCAGTGAATTCTAAGCTGTCCTGAAGATCATTTTCTACCACCCTGAAGGTTTAACTATAAGTACATTTAATTGGCACTGGTGGGCAATTCATCAGGGGCGGCGCAGTGTGACTATTCAGGAAATGTCTGCCTGCCACACAGCTGGCAGGCTTATTCCTCTAAAATCTCACAAGATCACTTGTCGAAACGTTTTGTGCTACAGTGTTGATGATGTGTCCAGTTCAATCAATCAATTGGCAAATATTTATGTTAAATGTCTGTTCCATCACTACCACTGACTTGACACTCTTCATTGGCCTGTGTGCTCCTATGAATGGCGGGCAGGCCAAGGTCAGGATGATCCCTGTCTGAGCCCTGTGGTTACGCTGATGCTTCTAGTCATTTCTAGATGAAAAAACAATTACACCAGAAAGCATTTACTGAACACCTACTTTGTGCCTACATTGAGAGAAAGCTTATGCTTCTTTCAGTCCGAGGAGAAGCAAAAATTTGGGCCTCTCCTTCTCTCTTCTAATCCTTTGCTGTTTCACTGTTTATTATATCAATACCTAACATTTGTATAGAACTGGGTAGTTAACAAGCTATTTTTACTCTTAGTCTTTCCAAAAACACAGGAAAGTATGTTTTTCCTCTTTTACAGCTGAAGAACCAGGAGGCTGGGGTTTGTCCAAAGTCACAGCCAGGAGCAAGTGACTTCCCAGCACCACATTTCTCACTGATACAAAGTAACAATGCTAAAGAAATGTCTGAGTTTGGGAGCAGAAGTGATAAGGAGATGAGTAAAATAGTTTTTGACCTCAAAAATGTATTCCAAATTTATCCCAAGGGCCCTACGACATAACAATAATTGTGGCTTGTTCTAAAGTAGAACTAAGAGGCTGGTGCATTTCAGATCTCTCCCTCCTCTTCATCAAGAAATGACATGAATCTCTGGAGTTCTCCACGTTCACCCTCACTTTCCTGTCATCCTCCTGACACAAGACGCCTTTCTCAGGGCAGCCTTCTCCATACAGCATGTGTGCACAGCTGTATCCAAATGCAATGTCCATTTCTTCCCTCTCCAGATGTCCAATTCACTCCAGTGTGGCTGCGGGCTCTGCCATTACCCTCAATAGCTTGAGTTAAGGTCATACTTTTAACTGAAGTTTAAAAACAATCTGTCTTTACCTTTGAATTTTCGAGCAGCAGAACAGCCTAGTTGTAAACAAAGCATGGAACTCTCAAGTCAGACTGCCTTGGGTGGCTAGTTGTGTGAGCTCAGGTAGGACACTTGAGCTCTTTGTGTTTCACATTCTTCATTCATGAAATGGGTATCACAATGGTCTCTACAATATAGTAGAATTCAATAAGATAAAATATGCATTGACATGAGAAATATTTTAAGACACATTAAATGTGTCTTAAATTGACATACTCATCATTTTTCCTTCTTGAATTCCAAACATCCACTGATCTTTGTGATGCCACATTCATATGATTTTACTCTATCCTTTCCAGCAGTTTTCTCACTCCCCTTGACACCCTCTTGTGTCTTCATTTGTTTATCTTTTACTTAACAAGTACAGGTTTAAGTTCTTCGAGTTTCATTTACAGAGCCCATTTTTTTTAGTTTCCTATCATTCTGCAATCCCACAAAAATTCACACATTAGACTACCTACTTCATTCAAATATATTTTCCATCACGTATTCGTCCTCTCTACTCTAGATTGACATATCAAACTGCCTTTTCATGACACCTCCATTTGGATGTCTCAAATGCATCTGAAACGCAACCTTTTTCACCAAATTGGTCACCTTGTGGTATTCTTAGTCAATAAGACCAGCATCACTGGAGCTGTGAAGCAGGTACCATCAGGACTACTTCAGTCATCCTTATTATCTAATCAAGTCCTGAAGGTAATACCTTCCAATCTTTTGATTCACATATTCCTCATACCCAGTCAGTGTTATCACTATCATTCACCTGACTATCACAGTAGCTCTCAGTGGACTCTCTTCTCATCACTCTGACCCCTGCCTGTCCATTTCCCACACATCAAGCAGAATGATCATTTTAACACAAGGGGAGTCTGTTTTTACTAACTCACACATTTGGATGTCTTTCTTACACTTTTATATTAAGGACAAATTAACACCTGACTAAGCTCATAAACTCATAAATCTCAAATTTAACCACCTCATACTTCCCTTCTTTTTCTTATTAAAATGATTTATTAAAATCAGAGGGCAGAGAGAGAGAGAGAGAGAGAGAGAGAGAGAGAATGAACTTCGCTCTCTGGTTCACCCTGCAAAAAGCCAGGGCTTGGCCAGGTTGAATCCAGGAGCCAGAATTCCATCTGCGTCTTCCACATGGGTGGCAAGAATCAAAGTACACAAACCATTATCTACTGCCTCCAAGCAGCATTAGTAGAAGCTGAATAGACGGCAGAGGAAGCTGGAACTCAAATCAGCATTGCGATATGGGACGTGTGAGTCCGGAACAGTGACTTAACCTACTAAACTATAATGCTCACCCTTCTCCTTGCTTTAGTACTGCAGAGCCACTGATCAGTGTTTCACTTAACGTTCATGACTCCCTCTTAATGCAGGGCTATTGCACATGCCAGTCCTTCTGCTGCCCCCATTCTTTGCCTCCTGAATTCTGACTTTGCCTCATTCATCATGCTTTAGCTGTATCATCACTGTCTCAGGAAAGCCACATCTTGACTTTCCTGGACAGATAACCTTTTCACATCCTTCTCATTAACATTCATCATAGTTGTAGTTCTACAACTTTCTTGTCATTCTTGGATTAGGTTTGCCTTATAAAGTAAACTGCAAATTCTGTGGAGCTGAGCCTTGAGGTGAAACTCAGTAGTATACAACCAAGACCTGGAAAACATAGCCTGCTCTAGTATATGCTGGTTAAAGCAACTTAACACTGGGCACTCAGAGTCTAGCTCTCTGTATATTTAGCCTAACACCTGATGGGCCTCAATCTACAGGAAAATTAGCTACATAAATAAATTATGCTAATTATGGCAAGGTTGCTGTGGTTAAAACCTGATTGGTGGAGCCAGCGCTGTGGTGCAACGGGTTGAAGCCCTGGCCTGAAACGCTGACGTCCCATATGGACGCCAGTTCTAGTCCCGGCTGCTCCTCTTCTGATCCAGTTATCTGCTATGGCCTGGGAAAGCAGTACAAGATGGCCCAAGTTCTTGGGCTGCTGCATCCGCGTGGGAGACCTGGAGGAAGCTCCTGGCTCCTGGCTTCAGACTGGCACAACTCCAGCCGTTGAGACCATCTGGGGAGTGAACCAACAGATGGAAGACCTCTCTCTTTGTCTCTACCTCTCTCTATAACTCTTTCAAATATATAAAATAAATCTTAAAAAAAACCTGATTGGTTTAAATAGGCAGGGTTGGGGCTGGTGCTGTGATGTAGCAGGTGAAGCCCCAGCCTGCAGTGTCGACATCCCATACAGGTGCCATTTCGAGTCCTGGATGCTCCACTTCTGATCAAGCTCTCTACTATGGCCTGGGAAAGCAGTACAAGATGGCCAGGCCCATGGACCCCGTACTCTCATGGGAGGCCCAGAAGAAACTCTTGGCTCCTGGCTTCAGATTGGCCCAGCTCTGGTTGTTGCTGCCATTTGGGGAGAGAACCAGTGGATGGAAGACATCTCTGCCTTTGCCTCTGCTTCTCTGTAACTCAGCCTTTCAAATAAACAAGCAAATCTTAAAAAAAAAAAAAAAAAAAAAAAGAAAGAAAGAAAGAAAGAAATAGACACAGTCATCAGAATTAAGGCCAAATGATTTCTAGGTTTGTTAGACGACACTATGATTTGCATGACTGACAGGATTAGAAGAATTAAGCATTTCAGTTCATTTTGTTGTGTTTTTAACATTGATTTATTTATTTGGTTGAAAGGCAGAGTTACAGAGAGGGAGAAACAAAGACAGTGAGAGCTCTTCCATCTGAGGGTTCACTCTCCACATGGTCGCAATGGCTGGGCCCAGGCCAGGCTGAAGCCAGGAGTTGGGATCTTTACCCTGGTCTCCCACATGGATGCAGAGCCCCGAGCACTTGGGCATCTTCCACTGCCTTCCCAGCTGGATTATCAGGAAGCTGGATCAGAAATGGAACAACCAGGACTTGAACCCACACTCCTACAGCACACTGGCATCCCAGGTAGTTGTTTAATCTGCTCTGCCACAATGCTGGCCCCTCATTTTGTCCTCAGGTTGCTGTGACTGCAATTTCCAGGTCCTCTTTTCTCACAGGCATTATCACATGACCAAATGCAGCAATATTTTAATTTACCAACTGCATCTTATTTGTATTGGAACCTATAGCCAGTATTTGAATTCCCCCCCCCCCCACACACACACAAAGCAGTTTGTTTTAAATCATGATAAATAAACTTAGATCCTATTGATATTCCCCAAACTGAAGTAAGGGAATATGCTGGAAATTAGATTATTCTATCTTTAGAAGGACCAAAATATTCAAACAACTGCCGTTTGATGACTTCAGAGATGAATAACAATATGATTGGTTTTAGTAAATAAAAGGAAGAAAGTTACAGTCCTTTCTTATTTTGTGACTCCAACCCATTTTTTTATTGACCTTGATGTTCAAATATCAAATACTCTAAATTTCTTATACAAACAAAATCGGATGACTCTGCTTGGAAAAATTTTTTCCTGTAAATATTACAGGAACTGTTAAAAAAAAAAAAAAAGGCATCTGGACAGTTCATTTGAATGGCCACAAGAGAGCAGTAAGAAATTAAAGCTTAGGAAGATGACTCAACAGTCATACTTGGGAGTGTGCTTTTTGCTGCTAGGAAGACTTGAAATGACTTCCTATTTATATTTTTTTGCAAGATAGTTTGGAATTTCTTATCTTTTTAAAAAGCAACTTATGAAGGACAATATAGGCAGCATCATTAACTGAAAAGAACCTTGAATTAACCCTTTTAGAACCTCCACTGAGCATGTGCAAATGGAAGAAGGTAATTACCCTGAGGAAGGGGCATCTGAGGGGCCGTCCAGCTCATCCCTGCAGATATGGGAGCCAGACAGAAAGGTATGTTAGCACGTCTGCCAAGTCGCACAGAAGACAGTTCTGGCATTTCGTTCTTGAGCATAGCCAATATTTACAAATGGAGTCATCAGAAACTTTTTAATATTTAATCCTATCTTGTGCTACAATTCAGCTACTATCTTAAACAATATCAAGGCATGTCCTGCTTCTTTCCCTCTAATGCTTCCTGTGCCCCTGCCCCACTTTACCCATAAACATTACCATGTTTTACATGGACTCTTGGATGCCATGAATTTTTAAGATGAATTTAAGAAACTATAAACTTGAAACATAACCAGCAATAGCCTTAACTTACAAGATGCTATTAGAAACCAGCCTGAAAAAAGATGAATAATCAGTTGAAAAGTAGGTTCAATGACTGAACAGGAGATTCACAAAGAAGAATCACAAGTAGGTAATATACGTATGAAAATTGTTCATGCTTAAGAATAAACAGAGAAATTTAATCTAAATATAATATTTTATATTTATAGAAAAGCACAGATTCAATTGATAATTTCTGGTATTAATAAGAACCACTAAGGAACACAGGGACATTTGTTCAAATGCTTTGAGGAGGGCAATTTGGCTATGCATATGAACAACTTTTAAAATGTGGATTTCCTTTAACCTAGTCAGTTCATTGCTAGAAATTACTCCTATGGAAACAATTACATAAATAAAGACATAAGTTTTAATGGTGAAAAGCATTGGGAAAAGCAAGATTTAAATTGTCTTAAAATGAGAATTGGTTAAATAAATTAAAAGATAGCCATACAAATAGACTATTAAGAAAGTCATTAAAATGTTATAAATATGTATTTATTGGAGTTGAAATCCCATGGCACATTTTAATTTAAAATAAGGTTGAAAGTGTCATGTATGTTATGATTCCATGTGGGAAGAAATTGAAAAGAACTGCAGAGAAAAATGACTGCATAACATTCAACAACAGAGCAGCTACATGTGGTTAATCATCTAGGAAGTGATTTTTTTTCTTTCTTCTTCTTAACTTCCTGTCAAACCTGAGTTTGCTTTTTGTTTCATTTGATTTTTTTCAGCAATTAACATGCACTCCTTTCAAAATCAGTAAAAACACAAAAAATCAATTTCTATGTTAGAAAAAATTACTCAGATCATTTTAAGGGTTAGTTTGTGAAAGCTTTTCGATCTGATCACCAAATAGCAAATTGTAATCAAAATATGGCTTAAGAAAATAGAATCTGGGGGCCAGTGCTGTAGCATAGTAGGTTAAGCCTCCGCCTGTGGCACCGGTATCCCATGTGGCTGCCCATTAGAACCCCAGCTGCTCCACTCCTGCTCCAACTCCCTCCTGATGGCCTGCGAGAGCAGTGGTGGATGGCCTGAAGTGCTTGGGCCCCTGCACCCACATGGGAGACCTGAAGGAAGCTCCTGGCTCCTAATTTCGGATCAGTGTAGCTCCAGCAGTTGCAGCCATTTAGGGAGTGGACCAGTGGATGGAAGACCTCACTGTCTCTGCCTCTCCCTCTCTCTGTAACTCTCCTTATAAAACAAATAAATGATCTTCAGAAAAAATAAAATATGATCTATAACATGTACATTTTCTTAATAAAAGAAAAGAATAACACCAAACAATAAGATACTAAGAAATATGGAGTTTGAGTCTGCATGCAGCAAATTTGTATAGGTGAACATTTTTAAAAAATCCATTCAAACAGATTTTCATATGTCATAAGGTAAAGTTTTTAGGGGAAAATGTTCTATTTGCTTTTACCCATGTAAAATCAGCAAACTGATATACAATCTTCATTTTCTCCAGATAGTGTCAATGACCATATGATTTTCAGAATCACATTTAAGAGATGATTGAACGATCCAACATGGGAAATGGGATACACAGCAGACTCATAGAATGGCAGATGTCATAAACAGCACTCTGGCCTCAGAATCAGCCCGTAAGGCATTCAGATCTGACTCAAGAGCCCAGGAGAGATTTTAGGCATGGAAAGCCAAGACATTCTGGCAAAAAAAAAAAAAAAAAAGAAAGAAAAGAGCCTAAATGAAAGATCTCTGCGAGTGAGATCCCAGTAGAAAGAATGGGCTATCAAAGGAGGAGGTACCTTTCTCTGAAGGGAGGAGAGGACTTCCACTTTGACTATGACCTTGTCTAAATAAGATCGAAGTCAGCGAACTCAAGAGGCTTCCATAGCCTTGGAAACTCATGACTAGAGCCTAGGGAGATTACTAAACAAGAGTGTCAAATTGTTAAGTCAACAACAGGAGTCACTGTGTACTTACTCCTCATGTGGGATCTCTGTCCTTAATGTGTTGTCCAATGTGAATTAATGTTACTAATGTTAATGTTATTAATGTTAGTACTCAAACAGTATTTTACACTTTGTGTTCTGTGTGGGTGCAAACTGATGAAATCTTTACTTGATATATACTAAATTGATCTTCTGTATATAAAGATAATTGAAAATGAATCTTGATGTGAATGGAATGGGAGAGGGAGTGGGGGATGGGAGGGTTGTGGGTGGGAGGGAGGTTATGGGGGGGGAAGCCATTGCAATCCATAAACTGTACTTTGGAAATTATATTTACTAAATAAAAATTTGGAAAAAAAGAGATGATTTATGTAATGAAACATCTCTCTAAGGGGTATTCATTTAATGTAGCTTCTGTTTAGCTGAGGATCTCTTTCACAATAATGAAAATCATTATACAGGAAAGTTCCAATTACTGACGATTTGGAAAAGAGTGACCAATTTTGGCTGTGTTTGAGTTACCTCTATGGATTCCTAAAATCATCAACTACTAAATAGCTCCTATGAGCCTAGTATAGACTAGACCTCAAAACAACATTGCAAATATTTCTTACTATCCCCAACATGAGATATAAAACGAGCTCAGTCATTTGCCATGAATAGTGCAGCTGGAACTGGGCTCCACACAACCACGCAACCTGGTTATTTTTCTTTGTATAGCAGAAGAAGCCTTTTCCCACAACTGCTCACACTGCTCTTTTTGAAGCATTTGTTCATATATGTGAAAGCCATTTGTCTTCTATCACTAAACCTTCCATGTGAAAACACATGTGTTTCTAAGTGATACCTTTTGAAATAAACAATTTAGTGTTTCGTAATTTCAAATATGCTCACACAGGCATGAACTGGGTGCAAGACGAGGAGATCCAGTGGGCTGGTTCAGAGGTCCCTCTGCAGCTTACCCAAGGCCTGATTCACCCTGAGGTAACTCCCATCACTTGCCCTTTGTGACTCTTCATTTGTGGACTTGAAATAGGTGTTGTTGTTACCCTTATTAGTTAGCTGTCAATGCATCCTACATTAGCATGCATTTTATCCCTCCCAGAAAAGATAAAAATGGAGACACAAGAGCAGAAAGGAAGCAAATGACTCTGTTTTCTCCATCATGTCTGAAAATATAGTATTTAGCAGCCTATCAAATTGTATTTGATAGGCAGAGCACTTAAACACCCTCAATGCTGGGGCTGAGAAGATGTTTTAGATATAGAACATTGAGATAAAAGACACTGGGGTTGTTATTATTTATTTGAGAGGCAGTGTTACATACAGAGAGGAAGAGAAGCAAAGAGGTCTTCCATCCTCTGGTTCACTCCCCAAATGGTTGCAATGGCTGGAGATGGCCCAATCTGAAGCCAGAAGCCAGGAGCTTCTTCCGGGTCTCCTGTGTGGGTGCAGGGTTCCAAATATCTGGGCCATCTTCTGCTTCTTTCCTAGGAGCAGGGTGCTAGATCAGAATTGGAGCAACCAGTTCTCCAACTGGCACATATATGGGATGCCAATGCTGCAAGTAAAGACTTAACCTACTACACCACGGCGCTGGCCCCGAGGTTCTGGTTGTACGACAAAGTATGCCATCAAGGATGACTAAATGCATTACTTTGCAGTCTTCCTTCTGACCAACCCAGCAAAATAATTAATTCACCTGGCACTGACCTGCACCCTCTTTGGTCAAAGGGTTTCTTAAACTTGTGAGAGTCTCCCAATTCTTACCACCAGTCTCCCCTTCTTCTTTATTTCCTGTCTCCTTCATGTGACCCTCTTTCCATCCCTTATCTTTCGTTTGTGGGTTCCCTAAAACAATATTTGGAAAAACAATATGTTTGAACCTTAAGAAAATACAAGAGGCCCAGCACTGGTGCAGTGGGTTAACACCCTGGCCTGAAGCACCAGCATCCCATATGGGTGCTGATTCTAGTCCCAGCTGCTCCTCTTCCAATCCAGTTCTCTGCTGTGGCCTGGGAAAGCAGTAGAAGATGGCCCAAGTCCTTGGGCCCCTGCACCCATGTGGGAGACCTAGAAGAAACTCCTGGCTCCTGGCTTCAGCTCTGTACAACTCCAGCCATTGCAGCCATCTGGAGAGTGAACCAGCAAATGGAAGACCTCTCTCTCTGGCTCTACCTCTCTCTGTGACTCTGCCTTCTAAATAAATAAAATAAATCTTTAAAAAAAGAAAATACAAGGAGAAATACAAGAAAAAGCAAAGAGGAAAGACATCCAACCAACAAATAGACAGGAAGCTAAAAATGCAGGATATGAGGGGAGAGGACCAAGGTGGGGGTGGGGAGAGGGTTAGAAACATGAAGTACTTCTTTTACTCTGGATGAATCACCTAACACTAATCCCGTCTGGAAAAGGGGATGTAAGAACACTCCTGTAAAGAAATTCTGTGTGAGCAAATACATTAAAACTTTTGAAGATGTTCCTAAAAAAACTCTATAACACAGTTATAGCCTTTGCAGTTCAGGAATCATGAAGACATGCCTTGCCAACATTAAAGCAGAGGCTGTGTGATCACTAATATTTCTCTTTTTATGTTTAGATACTTAGCTTCTTAAGTAGAGTTAATAATATTGGAAGCATGAAACTGCTCAACTTAGTGAAAATAAAATGCCAGATTCCAATTCTGCCAACGTTGACTAAGAACCTTACATATGTAGAGTTAGTTTTTACAGACTAATGGAAACGAGATCAATGCAGAGCTCTGGTGAGAATTAAGGCAACTGTGAGAACAAATGAATGAAAATTAATGAGTCCTAAGTTAATTGTAGGAGACTAAGACCCTAGAAACAGTGCTGAGATTTTTCTGCCTAGTGGAAAAATTTAGATAAACTCAATGATTCAATCTTTCATATACCCACAGAGTGGCTATACCATAAGAGGTTATGGCCCCCATGAATAAGATAAAGTCCTTTTCCTCGGAGAATGTGGTAGGCATTCTCATACAGGAAGACAACTAAATGGAGAGTAGAGAGTGTGGTAAAGGAAACAAAAACTATGGTAGAGAATATCCCCAGAGATGTTTTTAAGTACAATGGCCTGGGAAGAGTTCTTTAAGCACATGACATAATGGGCCAGCTGGGATGGATAAGGAGTTAAGTAGTGTGATGAGACAGGCAAAGAGTCTTTCCAGAAGAAGGAATCGCCACACCAAAGGCTTCAAGACAGGACCTGGAAGAGGGCACTGTGAAAGGAGTCAGAGCAGGATTGGTGAGAAGGTAGAGAGAAAAGGGGACAGATGGTGGGAGTTGTCTGTGATCCGTCTCAGGAGCATGGTGAAGACATCCAAAGCTGCTCTCCTGGAAATGTTCCCTCTGCTCTTTCAATCCCTCTGCTCTTTTTAATACAATTCTTTTACTAAAAACTGTCTTCTCGTCTGGTTCATCAGCCTCATACTTTGCCGTCAATAGAATAGGTTCCTGGGGTTCAAATCAGCTGTAACACCAGTGCATGGAACACAGTGGGAGAATCAGAAAAGAGTTTAGATGTTGATCAGAGTGCACTAAGGGGCGCTGGAGCAGTTCCAGCAAAAGAATCTATCTCATTTATGTTTAGTGTTGAGAGAAAACTCAGGTTTCTCTGGATGAATTACAGAAGAGAAAGAATTAAAGGAACATATGCACAAAACTAATGTACACAATTATTCAGTAAGTCCAGTGAGCAAAGATGCTGTCATGGATTATGGGTTCTTCGTGTGCTGTTGGGTAGCATGGGGCTCTTTGTGCTACATGTACAAGATTTTGGTAGTGTTCCTTTGAAGATAATTACATTGTGTCTCAAACTTAACTTGCTGATGACAGAATGAAAGAACCAGACAGGAGAGGTTCAGCACTACACTAGAAAGACATTGTCATTCTTCCTTCTATTCCTGTGATGCTCTTGCTTTATCACCTTGTATCATGGCTTGAAATACAGATAATGCTTACCCTGTCCTTACTTCCCTCGCCCTGGGATTCTCAATATCTCCAACAGTCACAGGCAAAGAAGGGAGAATTGGAGTCAATGGTTGCTCAGATTAACATGGAAACTGAGAGATACAACTGCTAGCAGAATACAGGTACTGTGTCTGGATTTCAATAGTGCTGTAATCAAAACCATATTGCTTTAGAACCAGAGATCTCAGCTTTTAAGAACTGCAAAGTGGAGGTTTACCAACTTAACTAATCATGCAAAGAAAAGGTCAAACAGCAATAACAGATTTTTGTACTCTTGTCTGTGTGAAGAACAGAGGTTGGGGGCCCTGCCCGGCACTGATCACAGAGCACACAATTATTCATGCTCCATGTTTCAGTAGAGTTTTGCTTAAATGTGCCAGATATTGTTAAAAATACAAAGAACCCTGTTCATAAACACCAGGCTTTATACTGATCCAAAAGCACATGTTTATTTGTGTGGTCACTGGCCTGCATATTTTAAGAATCATGTAAATAATAGTCAAACTACTTTATTTGGTATGAGTGAAATTGATGGCCCAATAATCAGACACAATTGTGGGCTGTTGTGTCTGTACATATGCTATTGATGAGAACTAGTGACTGTATACATGGTAGCGAATTTATAAAAACATACTTTAAAATGTACATATTTTCTGGAAAAGAAGCATCTCTCTCTTCTTTGCCTGGTTATTTCTCTTTTGCGTCTCATTACATTAGAAAATATAATTTATTTTTTAAATGATTGCTGTGCTATGTTCCCAAGTAAAAAGCAGTATAGCAGTTCAAGACCAATCTGACCTGAAGTAGAACATGTTTCTAACAATTAAATATAATCAGAATATTTGGATGGTTTCTTGGGTCTTATGTTGTGAACAGGGGAGTACTGTCAGTTTTACTTTTGAAACTGAAACAATAGTATCCCCCCCATTTGAACCCTATCAGAAATAAAACTGAACTTGAAGAAGTCTAAAATCTCACTTAATAAAGTGTCCAATAATAATTAGTTTTCAGAATATGTATATGTTTCCTTGAGATGCTCTACAATTTGCTTGTGATCTATAAATGATATATTTGATGAAATAAATTTTTAGTTTGTTTTGGTACGCCAGTTCTCTTGCTTCTGGTTAACTGACACCTAAATTCAGAGCTCTGCTCACTACAGATATCTGAACCCAGGCTGAAGTCATCATCAGCTGTCAACCTGTTACTAAACCACTGAAATAAGATCAACATTCTTGGTTTTTTTTTTTTTTGCTTGTTTGTTTTTTGTTTTTCCGTTTGGCATTAAACTAAGTTATGTCCAGCCCAAGGGAAGACTCAATCTATTGCTGATTTCTAACTTTTAAAGCCATTAATAACATTTTTACATATTTATTTTTCTCAGATCAAGCCAGAGACAATTTGAAATTAGCATTTAAATAATCACAAATCATTCTCTGATATTTGGTCATTTGTTGAACCTGCAGCTACATGTGAAATGGCAGAGTTTTCATTTCTGCCCCCTAAGGTGGACATCACCAGCTGATCACAGCACACTTCCCTCAGAGCATGGATGAAACTGCAGCAGAGCTCACCAGGTACTATGACAAAGAAAGCCAGGAAAGGAGATGAAAACTCCATACATTCCAGATCTATGCACAAATAGAAGTCAACAATTTTTCACATCATAGTGAACAACGTAGCTCCTCATTCATGTCACATCCTGTCGTTAAATTGCAGAGAAGAGAATTGTGAGAGGATTCCCAATGCTGAGAAACTCTGAAAGTAAAGGACCCAGGACAGAAAAAGACAAAAGAGAGATGCAAAGGTACTTCATTTGTACAAAACATAACATCTGAATAGGCTGCTCAGTGCAGTGTAAACAAGTGATAATGTGGTCAAAATAGATATTCAAGTGCTCAATAAAGTCAAGATCAAGTCCACATCCAACTCATCATGTCTTTACTGTCAAGCCCTATGTGGCATATGATAACTTTTGTCTGTGAACTCCAATTCACAGGGGAGATTTCGGCATTGCTTTCAATTGTAATTTTATGAAAGAACTGATTAATGGTAGTCACAGAATGGATAAAATATTTGATTCTTTTCAGGTATAAGATTAATACCCGATAAGATAAAGAAGTAATATCTTTGATTTTTTCGAAGGAAAGGAAAGAAAATCCTAACTGTGCATTTAAAAAGTTGGTCTATTCAGATACTACAATCTTTTGAGGAAACATAGATCCAAGCTTAACAAGATAAATCTTTTAGAGTTAACTAGCAATGTGAGTTAAGAAATATATCTAAGCTCTAATTAGAAATAATTGCTACTGAACATATTATAATTCACTTTAGCATTCAACAATATAAATTATTTTAGTCTTCTCAGTATCTGTTTAAAACCTTTCAAAATATTATCTTTAATCCTCATAGTTTAAATAAAGTCAAACACATACTCAAGTAGAATGGGAGATACATTTACAAATTTGAAAATTTTCACTGAGTTATAAGAGATAAGCTAGGTCTTTCCAAAATCATAAAGATGAGCACTGTAGTTTGTTTTCAAATAATTACATGGTCAACATCAATATTACTGAAGAAAAATAATTTGTATAAATACCCTAAAATATCAAAATTATTTTCAACAATATATTATTTTCTCTATGATATTACTGAGTTATTACCATAAAATTTTTAGTTGAAAGGATTCACTATCTTATTTGAAATATTATATACAGAAGAAAATATAGTTATAATGTTACCTTTCAGTCAGTCCAGGAGGTTAGAACAACAGTTCTTACAATCAGAAGGGAGCTGGAGGGGAAACAACTTAAATAAATTGAATATGAATATTTCCAGTTGCACAATTATCAGCTTCCTCTTTTCCTAACAAATCTTGCAGAATATCCTGTTTTACTTGAATATCCTCATATAGTTTTTTAATTTTTTTAACTTTATTTAATAAACATAAATTTTGAAAGTACAACTTTTGGATTATAGTGGTTTTTCCCCCCATAACCTCCCTCCCACCCACAAACCATTCCATCTCCTACTCCATCTCCCATCCCATTAAGATTCATTTTTTAATTATTTTTATATACAGAAGATCAACTTAGTATATACTAAGTAAAGATTTCAACCCTCATTTAGTTTTGATTATTATTCTTTTTCCATTACTACTTTCACATTTCTAACCTGGAGATTTGCATCTACTTCATTGTTCAGGTTTAGAATTGTGGGTGATCTACCTGGATAATGATACTAGTTTTCTAATTATTACCAACCATCTCCCATAACTCTTATCCTAATCTTATGTCAAAACGAGGAACATTTGTGGAAAAAGAAAAGAAAATCAAAAGAAATAATTTGTCTTATTTTTGTACTTATTTTGAGGATAGAGGACTATCTGGACTAAAATTCAAGGTCTAGATTTACTTATAGAAATATAGAATCATATTTTCAGGTAGATTATTCAAAGTAGATAAATGTTACTATTGAGTCAGGCATACTGTCTGAGCCAGATTGTGTGAGCCAGAAAGATTCTTTACATTTGCTGTGTTTATGAATTTTAACTTATCTAAATTTTCTTTCTCAAACCAATGTAAGCACACAAATGTTGCATTGTAAATGTACACAATGGTGTGAGCGACTCTGGAATAATACAACTGTTGTTTCTTTGAATTAAAAAAAAATTTTCCTCCCAGCAACTGCCTCTAACTTCAGTTTTGAAACATGACTTCCATGCACATCCATGAATTATTTAGCGTTCCTTGGTTTCTGACTCCTCTCCTCCCACTGTTTGCAACACTCACTGGTTTTGAACCATTGTCCTTAAAAGATAAAGCACATACATCCAAGACTGAATTCCACATGAACCACTTATTCGTGTAAAGAGTTCTCCCATGAAGCTTGTACTCTCCAGATTGGCCGAGTTCTTCAGTAAAGTGAATACACAGTTCATTAGAGTTTTAATATAAACTTTTGAAAATTTGGAGTTTCATAGGTACAGTATCTTTGAATCTAATGAAAAACAGTTATGAGTAATTTCACATGATAAGAATTGTATCTGGAAACAGAAAAGTCTCCAACTTTTATCTCATTAGGTATCTCCAAGGGTGAGGCAGCCCTCTAAAAAGTTTCCCACATATGTTTTTCAAATTAATGAAATATGTTGTCATATCTTTTTTAAAGCATCTCGTTTAGAAAAGTATTCTTTGTTGATATGTGACAGTATCAATTTCTTCAGCAAGGAAAATAGCACTAAAACATCGCTAACTAGCAAAAGGAAAAAGGAAAATTTAAATCCATTTTCAAATATTGCCAGCACCCATAAATCACATACGAAGTGCAGTGGCGACGGCATAGCTCAGCTTCTAGGGAAAAGGCCATCACACTGGAACAGCACCAGGAAGCTTAGATACATTCTGCCTTTCCCCATCAAACCTGACTTTTGTTGCTTTCACTTTTATTCTTGCCTCTCCTCTTTTCCCGTCTTTTTTTGCTCTTTTCTTCCCAAAACGTGCTTCATGTCTCAGTGAAGCTTATTTCTTCTCACTGCTCAACTCACAAGGGGCCTCTAGGACCAAGCTTATTTTTTCTGTTTGATGTGAATTTTCAGCCAGATGATTTGCATCCTACGGACACCACCCCATTTTTCAAAATCAGATCTGGCAGCATTCAACTGTAGGGTTCAGCTGCAGATGCCAAAAATGCAAGGTGCTGTGATGGAGTTTTATAGTGTCTAGTGGAAAAACTCGTAAGTGGAATTCTTTCTCCACCAACTTTCGTACACTAAAAGGCTAAATTTTTTACAAATAAACTCAGGTTTATGGAAGAATCATCAAACACAAAGGCGTGGCTCCTTAGGGCATCTCAGTTAAAACACATTTTTACAATTTGTTTCTACTCCAAACGTTTGATCATTTTACTATGTCTGAAGGAGTTAAAACTTTCTCTTCTGATGATTCTTGCATTCTTCAATGAATGTTGTTTAGAACGACTATAAACAAATCCAATTGAATACCTAAAACTGTCGTCTAAGAATATAGCCCAAAATAATGATTTTTAAAAATACTTAAATAAAATGTAAGCATATAGTCCTGCAGATTCTTAGTAGGAAACAGGTTTTGGAAATTTATCCTGATAGCTCAGCTATGAAAAAGATATTCTAGATATATTTTAAGAATAACATGCCAGTTTCCTCAATAACAGAAGTTAACAATGTGTAATAATATGGAACATTTTAGAACATTACTAAAACCAAAACGTGTAGATTTTATTTTTAAATTGCCATTGTCAGTATTTTATTTTTTGTTGAAACTTTATGTCTTAGCTAATTTTCAGGAATTCCATATGATACTTTGAAAATGAGTTTTGATGTAAACATTACTTTTTTAAGCATATAGATTTCCCCAATGGTTTTAAAAATCATTTTAAGGATGTCCTTACTTTCATAGTTCAGTGTTATCAATAATATTCAAATAATTTACCTCTTGTCATATTAAACTAAAAAATTAACAGCTAGTCACTTTAGCATTAAGTTATTGAGCCAAAAATTATTTACATTATTAGTTCTTTCAACTGCAGAATGAGATAATTCATGTAAAATATTCTTAGGGAAACCCAAGTGGCTATTTTTCTTAATCATGCAGACTGTTCCATGATATGAATACAAGCAGGAAGCATAAAATATATTTTTCTAAACTAGCTTGAAATCTTTTTTTTCAAAACTCGGTGCATACTTTGCATGTATGGCTCTCAGCTGTTTGTTTGTTTGCTTTTTGGACAGGATATAGTGGTACTTCCTACAATTTTGACTCATTTGAAAAATATACTTATTCCAAAAGTCTTAATGGCCAAAGATAAAATCAAGAATAACAGACACATTTATTGCAGGAAATTTTAAAACTGTATATGCTTTATGTGAAGAAATTCTACTTAGCTTTCTCAACTGCCTTTGCAAATAAGATAGAATTTGAGATAAACAAAATACATCCCACAGTAAAGATCACATATTAAATACGTAGCAGCTATTCCAATATGCAATATTCTTTACTTTTTGATGTCAAGTAACAACTTTTTAGTTAGACTTAGATTTAGGTTGTTTAAATTGATAATACACTTTTCGTCAAGAAATGAAGGAAAATTATATGACTTGTGACTAACACTGTGTGCTTTTGTTTCTAAAGGGAGCAACTATGGTTGTGTACATTGTTGGGATGTATTTATAGCATGTTCTTATTGTTAAGTTCTGCCTTCAGAGCTTCAGGAACATTTGAGAACAATAATCAGTAGTGTGTAATGGTATTGTTAGTGGAGCCCTTTCTATTGAATTTTCAAGATGTTGTAAAGTGAGATTATGTGAGTAGCACCTCTGGACACTTTTTCCCATCATTGTGTTGGTATCAATCGCTGACTTCCACCATTTCTCCACGTATTAAATAGAAACACTGGTTCCCACTGCCTTGATTGGAGGATTTATAATACTTGACAGAGCAGATAACCCTACTGAGATTAAGCATTGTGATCTTGTGAAGGTTAAACGAATCCAGCAGGTCCAGAGAGGATCTCTATGGCAGAGCTGGGAAGGTACAAGACGGCGTCTGACTTTTGTTCTTATTTTGACAAAGCACTTCCCCCTAACCCTGACAAATCTGGCCCAAAGAGACAGTGAGAAAACTTCCTGTCTTCTTTAGTTTTCACCACAGTTGGGCAACCCTTCTCCTGGCAGAGGTAACCTTTGCCAGATGCCAAGGCTCATGCCTCACTGCAGAAACTGTGGCGTATGATCAGTTACTGAGTGAGAACAGATTGCCAGCACACACCGGATCAGTTTGCAATTGGCAGTGCTCAATGAGGTTGGAAATTGAATCATGTATGGAGAAGAGGTGTCTAGTCCTGGATCTGCCCCTGGAGTCATCTGTAACTGTGGGAAATGCCTTCTCATGTTTGCTTCTGTTTCACATGCACACAAAAAAGAAAATAAATTTTAAAATCACTTATTGATGCTTTTCTAAAAGGAGTTAAGGGGATTCGATATGAATCTGATATATTGAGGGTGGTATACCAGCCTTCAGGGCCTGCCAAGACCAATAGATCTACAGTTAATCACTGATACCATAAAGATTTTGGCTATATTCTTGTCATCCTCACGAATCATGATCAGCCACTCGTGATCAGAAGAAGACAAATTGCATGTCCTTTTCTTTCTATTCCCTGGACTAAGCCAAAGAAAGCAGCTACCTCAAAGTCACCTTGGGAAGACACTTTGACAGCAGAGAATTGCTCTACCTTTCCAGTTCTCATAAACTATGCTACTTATAGCGATCCCTTTCCCAAATCCACAGGATCCTCTGTGTATCTCCATTGACTTAAAAACATAACGTTCAGTGCACTTTCACATGTGTCTGGGTATGTTCCAACTCACAAATCCTTGTTTTCTCGAAATATACACTATTTTACATTTCATTTTGATCAACAATTATCTTCTTGGTGGTCCACTGAAAAGACTGTAGTTAAGTTATAAGTAGATAGTTACAACTTAATGACATTATCTGCTTTAAAAAATATTTTGTTCACCAAGTGATAAATGTCTTAATCCAAAGAAATGATCTTTAGTCATATTTTATGGGGCTTATTTGTGCCAGACTAAAAAGGCACAAATATATAAATTTTCTGAAAGAGATTTAGTTATTGTGCAATGCTACAATGGGTAGTGGTGGCTTTATGATACTCTGAGCTTGTTAGATCATATATGAGACATTGTATCTAATTCTGAATCCTTTATCTTTGTTTTAAAAGATTTTATTTATATATTTGAGAGGTAGAGTTACATACAGAGAGAAGGAGAGACTGAGAGAAATGCCTTTCTTCCGCTGGTCACTCTCTAATTGACCACAATGGCTGGAGCTGGGCTGATCTGAAGCAGGGAGCCAGGTGTTTCCTCTGGCTCTCCCACACAGGTGCAGAGACCCAAACACTTGGGCCATCTTCTACTGCCTTCCTGGACCATAGCAGAGAGCTGGATCAGAAGAAGAGCAGCCAGAACACAAATTGGTGCCCTTATGGGAAGCTGGCACCACAGGCAAAGGCTTAGCTCACTAGACCACAGAGCCAGCCCCACCCCTTATCTTTTTCAAAAAAGATTCATTTATTTTTTTGAAAGGCATAGTTACAGAGAGAGAAGGAGAGACAGAGAAATAGAGGGAGAGGCAGACAGACAGACAGATCTTCCAACAGCCAGGGCTGAACCAGATCAAAAACAGGAACCAGGAACTTCATCCAAGTCTCCCACAGTTGTGCAGGGAGCAAGCTATCCTGCACTGCTTTCCCAGGCACAGAGAGCAGGGAGCTGGATCGGAAGTGAAGAAGCCAGGGCTCAAACCAGTGCCAATAAACCAACATCTCAGGAGGTTGCTTTACCCACTGTGCCACAATGCCAGCCTTATGTTAAAAGTATTTCTAAATCATAAGATATTCAGATGAGTGTGATAGAACTGGGGAGATGTCTGAAAATCAAATCATGTTAAGAACAATAAATATAAAAACAGATGTTATCTGTGGAGAACAGAAGACATAGAAAGGAGTGAGCCCATGATTTTCAATGGACAGTGTAGTAGAAGAATTGGACTTACTCAACAAGGGTCCCAAGGACCAATGCACATGAGTTGCAGGAAGAAAGAAAGATGTAGTTCATCTTGTGGAAGAAAACTGTGTCTTCTGGATCTATTGAGTGGGAATCTTCTTTCATATTAGTGTCTCTGAGATAGCTATCAAATAGCTGCAGTGAACAAAACATCTCCCTAGAATAATTTCTCTTAAAAGCAGATTATTTTTAAAAAGATACCCTTGTAGAACTCAACTGTAGTTAGTGTAGTAAGGTCTTATGGAAACCAAAATAGTGCCAGGTCTCTCCTATTCCTGCCTCTTTCTCCCAAGAACTACAAGGTCTCTTTCTGTCTTACTACATTCTTCTCTCTGAAGAGTGCATTACCTCTTAGAATTTCATGTTTCTGTTCCTCCATGACTTCAACTTACGTGTGGTTCTGGTGTACCATACCAACAGCTCTATTACTAACCCTGATTCCCTTAGCCTCCAAGGACTCAAGATCATCTCCCTACCACTTCTGAGTTCTATAGTTCAAGTTCTTCCAACAGAATTTCATCAGCTCTACATGACTCCCTTTGCCCATATTGTTTAATTTGTTATGACAAGCAGTTTGGGTGTACCAGTCACTAACATGATCAAGACCTTCAGCTTAGTACTTAGGTAAGGGGAAGATTATTTAAGAAGGGAGCATGAAAAGACAATAACTAGTATCTCTAATATTTAGCTTCCCGTTGCTGGAAATACAAATTGAATAACCATCCCATAGCATACTTATAGGAATAGATATACCTGGAAGATTATCTATAAAATCTTTTGAATGTTTGATTTTGATTTTATAAATTTCAACAAAGGTTGTAGATTGTCGAAATGGAGATTTTGGTAAGCTCTCGGATCACAGCCACAATACTACCTTGTTTGAGCTGAGTGTTTCTCAACTTAGCGTGTGTGCCTACCAGGCAGTCTTGTGCTCTAGCCAGAAATCCAGAAGTTATTTTTAACCCCTTATTTTTCATTGCTTACCAGATATAATAACTCACCAAGTCCCGGCAATTCTATCTCCCAAATACTCTGTAGATCCATAGATTTTTGTTTTCTCATCTTCATGGATGCTACTCTATCCAACTCATCACTGTTTCCTCACATAAAACATTTCAGATTATCTTCTATGCTGTATTCCCAAAGTCATCCTAACAACATTCTCCATACTGAATCTACAGTGACTTTTCCAACCAATTCTGATAGTGTTATCTCCCATTTAAAATAAAACTTACCTGGTTCTAGGTTTAGAATCAAATCCACACAGCCTGGGTTGTGCCAGTCTTTCTAGCCTAATCATATATCACATTTATTCTTGCTCTCAGAGCTCTGATCATTCAGTTTACTTTCAAAAACAAAAGTAAAACAAGTTTTCTATCTTCTCAAGACCGTCGAACTTGCTACTTTGTCTATGGGGAACATTTATTTTCTACCACTCTCAGATGAGGTAACTCCAATTCAGCCTACTCATTTCAAATTAAGTATTTGTTGTTGTTGTTAACACTTTTATTTAAACAATATAAATTTCCAAAGTACAGCTTATGGATTACAATGGCTTCCCCCCCATAACTGCCTTCCCACCCGCAACTCTCCCCTTTCCCGCTCCCTCTCCCCTTCCATTCACATCAAGATTCATTTTCAATTCTCTTTATATACAGAAGATCAGTTTAGTGTATATCACGTAAAGATTTCAACAGTTTTCAAATTAAGTATTATAGCCACAAGGAGGTCATGCTTGTCAAATGTTTTAACCTATGCCATACCATTAGTGCTCTTTTGAAACATTCATTTCAGTTGACTTCACAAGTTTAATGTCTGTCATTTCCATCAAAGTATAAGATCATTGAGGACAATTGTTACTATCTTCAAAACTAGGATAATGACTGACATAAAATATAACTCAACAATAACTTGTAGAGAGAATAAATTATTGATAAACATCGAGTTAATATCAGATAGTCTGAAGAAATGCGATTTTAAATTTTCTTAGTTTTTTTAGAAATAAAAACTTCACATTTCTTGAAATATCCAATCATGATTAGGGAAAGTAAAGACATTTTACAAAAACTTCTAAAATCAAGAACATGTTTTAAATAGTACTACATCAGTTCCCACAGAAAAGAAAAGCAATGAAAATTTTACCTGCATTATGTCTGATGTAGCTAAACATTAGTGCAATTAAGGGATGTCAATGCATATAAGCAGGAAAAATAACAGATCTTAATTCTTTCAAGAAATGTATGCATCAAGTGTAAAGTACATGCCAGGAACTGTTCTAGATATTTTAGATACAGGGTGAAAAATGGAAACTTCTTGCCCTCATGGAATTTACATTCTAGTAACATAGGATGGCTAATCAAGTACACAAACATGGGAGTAAAAATGAAAACACTGTTCACCCAAATTTGGCTACATTTTGAAAACTTTTAAATGTTTCTGAACATGACCTACCAAATGGTGGTGTGTTATCACCTATATATGAATCTCCTATGGCATTTCCTCTGTGGAACAGAAAGTCAGATAAGACTTTGGATAAATGTTGGAGCACAGGTTGGTATAACCATTTTGTGGATTTGCTGCTAGAGATTTGTCTGTAAATAGGTAAATGTTAGTAAACAGGAAAATATTACTAAAACTGGAATAACTTAAACATCTCAAAGCAACAGAAACACTGAATCTCTTCCACCAAGACCTATAATTCTAACAAATATGTCCACAAGGAATAAATTAATTTTAATGACATTGATCCCCTTCACTCTCTGTAGCATCCACAGTTTTGACTGAAGGGTAATGACAAGGTTAGTGGCACAGAGACCATGGAGAGTGCAAGGTGCCTAATAGTCCCCAGATCACATAGCTCATGGGAATACAAGAGAATCTAGATTGTCAGGAGTTGAAAAGAAACCATGGAAAATAGGGTGATATGATATCCCTTTTAATCCCTTTTGTTTTAATTCCAAAGGATTCTATATTCGTGCAAAAACAAACAATAGGCTGAACAAGAGCAAAGGTCACAGTACAATAGGTGTTTCAAAATGGATGTCAATGCAAAAGGAAATAGAGCCACTTAGAAAACAGAATGTTACCTTTTGTCTTAAAATTTAAGCCAATATAACTCAAAAAAGACAATTTTGAACAAAAGAAGAGGCCTGTGACTTCTTGAATTGCTGCAATCAAAACCCACAAATATTTCTTATAAAAGTTCCCCATGCAATACCTGATAAAACAAAGTGGGCATTAATGACTTTATTGATTCATTTGATAAATATTTATAGAAGCAACACTGGATATCAGAAATCACTGTAGGCGCTAAGGATAAATGATGGTATTTTAAAAAGCTGACCTTCAGATATTAAAAGGCAGCCGAGGAGATTTCTGAGAATGGCAAAATCTTATAGAATTTGGATTCCAAGCTTTTGTGTATAGCTTTAAAGACACCCTGATACAGACCCCACACTGAAAAGGGTAGCTGCAAAAGTTGTTCCAGAGAACTAAGGAGCTTCTAACTAAAGCTCCAGCATTGGGAATTGCTGATGACAGGATTCTATGGAATTTGGATTCCAAGATTTGGATTCCAAGCTTTTGGATATAGCTTTAAAGAGGCCCTGATGCAGACTTTGTACTGAATAGGGTAGCTACAAAAGTTGTTCAGGATTCCAGGATTTGGATTCTAAGCCTTGTGTTTGCTTAAAAGCCTCTGAAACAGACACTGTGCTGGACAGGGAGCTGCAAAGGTGTTCCAAGAAATCAAGGAGTTTTTGATAAAAACTCCAACATTAGAAATTCCTGAGCAAGCCATTCATAACAAGATCCTCTTCAGATCAGTTTCAGCATAAATGAAAGGGACCTTACCAGGTGCTATTGAGCACGACTACCTCCATGAAATTAGGATTAAACGTCTACCTCTAAGTCTTCACAGGTGAATGCGAAAGACGTGCCTGACTGTTCGTAAAGCCAATCAGAAACCTTAAGTACTTCAAAGCAAAAGGAGTAAGTAAAGCTTTCGCCTTTGTCTCCTTAAGGCAAACATGCTGTACCTGCCTTTCTTACTTATCTCTGGGAACTGCTACTGATAATAAAGCTACCTAATGGGTTCTTCTATTATAATTCTCTATACTCAAGCTAAATGGGTTTATAATCTACATAAGGGTAGCCAATCACTACCCACTATGTGGAAATCTGTAAGATACGTTGTTTTCATCTAAAGGGGCACCCCACCTCCAGTTGGCTTTGCTCCAGTGTTGCTTATACTAATTAACAAGCGTATATGTTTCAGAACTCAGCTTCTGGGAGAAACTGACCATGCAGAGGACACAGACATTGGCAATGACTGAAACTGCTCCAGCTCACAAAAGGAATTTGATAGGATAAATAGAGACTTCCAGACCCTGGAGAGGCAGGGCCTGCACTACGCCCCTCATAAGCAGGAAGCAGTTACATAACAGATGATTCGATGTCCATTAACTCCCCTTAGGATTAAGGGGATGGAGTCTCTGAGGGGGGAATGAAGTAGGCAGGCATACAGGTTAAAGGCATACAGGTTTGTGAGCTGGAAGACCAGGCCTTCGCCACTCCCCTGTGTGACCTCATGCCCCTACCTGGCCACACCTGGGTGCCCACCAGCCAATCAGATTAATTAACCACTCCCCTTTGGAAGTAGGTTAAAAGCCTGGGACACAGTCTATCCTGCCCCTTCTCTTCTTCCCTCGCCTTTTGTCAGGAGGGGCTCACTGTAGCCCTGGTCCTCCAGGGCGTGTGGCCTTCAGGCCATGTGCCCTAGGCTTCCTAGATGCTCCTCCACGTGGCTGGTTCCTGGTGCTGGGTATGAACCCAGATTTACCTCTCTCTCTTAAATAAAGCTCTCACTCTTCTATGTATCTTTCACACTAAATAAAATCTAAAATGTAAAAAAAAAAAAAACTGAGCTTACACAAAGTACGCTAGTGTGGATGATAAATATATAGATGATAAATTGGTATCCAATATAATGTCAGAGGGTGACAAGTGCCATGAGAAAGATTTGGCAGGGAAAGAAGACAGAGAATGACTGCAGGTGGTATTTAAGATGGGGTAGTCTAACTGTTCAACCGTCATCTGTACCAGAGATAAGTGAGCCAGGGGAAGCATGATCAGAGAGGAGTCTGGAAAGATACTATAGGCCATAATGAGGTATTGTGGTGATGTGGACACATCTTAATTTTGACAGCTCCTTCCACAGACTTCTTTTTTTTAAAAAAAGGATTTATTTACTTATTTGAAAAACAGAGTTACAGAGAGGCAGAGGCAGAGGCAGGAAGAGGTTTACTCCCCAAATGGTTACAATGACCAGAGCTGGGCCTATCTGAAACCAGGAGCCAGGAGTTTCCTCCAGGACTCTCATGTGGGTACAGGGGCCCAAGCACTTGGGCTATCTTCTGTTGCTTTCCCAGACCATAGAAGGAAGCTGGATCAGAAGTGGAAAAGCCAGGTCTCCAACTGGCACCCATATGGGATGCTGGCACAGCAGGCAGTGGCTTTACCCGCTGTGCCACAGCACCAGCCCCTCCATAAACTTCCAACATAGAAATCTCTTTCTCAGAATCTGTTTCTTAGGAAACCTGACATTTGGTGCCAGCCATGGTCTAAGGGTCTAGGCTCAAATGGAGTTCTTAGAGGAGATCACTGGTAGCCAGTTAGCAATAAGTACTCTATCAAGTGTGCATAAAGAAAATACTGCCAATCACCTACTTGCAATAGCAGTGCAATTGTGAATATTGTTAAAAGTAATAAACTTGGATGGACACAGTGACAGGCAGGCTGGAAAAATAGTTCCCAGTGACTCTCTCCTGATATTCAAGCCATGCGTAGTTCCCTAGCATACTTAATTGAGGTGATCCATGCATCAAATAGAACACTGCCAAAGTGAAGGATGTGACTTCTGAGGTTGCATCATTAACAGGTTGAAGACTGTACTTTGGTGTATCTCAGATCACTCTCCCAGGAAGGAAGTCAGCTGTGTGTGATAAGGACACTCAAGAAGCTCTGCAGAGAGATCCTAACAGCCAACAATAATTTCCCAGCCAAGTGCAAGTGAATATTCCAGCAACAGTCAGAACTTTCTAAGAGGGCAGATCAAGGTGCCATGCAGCTGAACCTGCTGACAAACCCAGAGGCAGAGTCTGTTCAGACAAGCCATGCCTGAATTACTAACACAAAGAAACTGCAGGAAATCATAAATGCCTATTGTTACTTGCAGTCTCTAAATTTAGAGGTAATTTGATACACAGTAATAGGTAACTTAAACAGATATCCCTGAAAAGGAGTATAGTGGAAAGTACAATTCATCGTATTTTGAGATATATTGAGGATATATTCATTATGAGGGCTATCAAACTGAATGGGTTAATAATGCTGGCAATGGATGCATTGGAGAAAGGAAACAGATGAGTCACCAGGTTTATTCAGCCCAAACTGAAAGTCAGTAGGCCTTCCTGACAACTTATAAAGACTTACCTCCTGCAGTCATAAGGCCAAGAAAGATGAAGATCAGCCCTAGAACTTGAATATGTGTTCCACAATAGATTCCATTTTGAAACGTGAAAGCTTTGTTAAACCAACATCAGGACTCTAGGTGTGAAGCAATGAGACACTGAGATTTGGGTTGGGGATATCAGGATTGTTGCATTAAAATATCCTGAATCCTCAGACTTCATTGAACATTTTGGATCAGCGTTAGTGGCCCACACTCAACCTTTGTCTAAAAATGATGCAAAGTTCTCTACTTTGTAGAACAATATCCTCACCCTCACTTCAGGATCCTGCTAAGGGAGGATGTGTCTGTGTTCCAAAAGCATGTTGGAGCTTAATCAACCTACATCAACAAATGGCAGGAGACTGTTGGATCCTGAGGATGATGGATTAAGCAGGATGAAAAATAAAGTTGGATAAGGAGAGTTTATTAATATGGAAACCATCTACCATTGCACAGGATTTAGTACCTTGGCAAAAGACATTGGAGAATGGAACTAATATGCAACTAAGATAGTCATGGAATTTACTGAAAGTTATGGCATTAACTAACTTACCAGGGAATTCTGGAAAAAATGAAGAAAGAATAATACAAAGCTGAGATAAGTGGGCATAATTCAGTTCATGCATCTCATAAGAGTGGAAAATCTACTAGATGACTTTTTTGTAGGAAGGTCAGAGGGGTGCCCTTTCGCAAGATAATGAAGAATGCGCAGTGGCCGGCGCTGTGGCATAGCAGTACTGGCATCCCCTTTGGGCGCTGGTTCGAGTTCTGGCTGCTCCACTTCTCATCCAGCTCTCCGCTAGACCTGGGAAGGCAGTGGAGGATGGCTCCAAGTCATGCACCCACATGGGAGAACTGGAGGAGCTCCTGGCTCCTGGCTTTGGATCGGTGTAGCTCCCACCATAGCAGCCAACTGGGGAGTGAACCAGCAAATGGAATCCCCCTCCCCCATCTCCTTCTGTAACTCTGACTTTCAAATAAATAAACTTTAAAAAAAAAAAAAAAAAGAATGTGCAGGACAGAGGCAAACCAAGCCCACTGAGAATCTTAATAGTGACTGTCTTCTACAGGTCGGGGTGGATGATAAGAGATGCTTCTAAGGATTTGTCCTCCCTGATAACAATGAAGCTGAAATGATAGCAGATACAATGCAAGAGCGACTATTGTGATGAGCTCCAAGCTTAGAGTGACAGCATTGACAATTATGTAGCTTTTGGAGGCTAACTCCTGGCTTGCTCCTAGACCATACAAGATACAAAGAATCTGACTATTGGACATCAAATGTCCATGTGGTCAGACTATCATCATTAACTGGCTCTTCCAGACTTGCTAAGTCATAAATTTGAGTGATTTCTGCAGAAATCCATCATAAGATAGAAGTAATATACCTAGGATTGTGATGAGCAGGACAAAAGACAAAAAGACTACATAAGAGGCAGCTCATACATCCCTCCCCCCATAGCATCCAACACTGTTTTACAAATATCTTTTCCTCAGCTCACACCAATGGTCACATGGTAAATGTGAAAAATAAGCCGTCAGTTAGAATGTTTACAGCCTTTTAACCAATCTGACTGTTTCCTCTGGAAACTGAAGGGTAATGATTAGAAGGGCAGGACAAGGAGGTTCAGAAAAAAAATGTAGATGGATTAATGTAAGTGGTTATGAAGTGTAAAGATCTTTGTATCACATAATGTCACTCATGAGACGGCATTTGCCACAGAATGGGCCCTGAGCAATAAAACAGAAAGAATGACTCAGACGCTCACAGGAATAGGGAGTAGAATGGTAGTTTCCAAGGCTAGCAGGTGGGCAGAAATTGGTCAAAGCACATATACATTCTGTTAGAGGGTGAGTAAGTTCTGAAAGTCAAATGTTTAGCATGGTTACTATAGTTAATAATACTGTATTGTATTCTTGAAATTTGCCAAGAGTGGATATTAAAAGTACTCACCACACAGCAAAACAGATAATTATGCTAAGTGATGGATGCCTTAATAAGCTTGATTGTGGTAATCATTTCACAACATGTGTGTATGTCAAATCATCACATTGTATACTTTAAGTATCTACAATTTTACTTGTCAGTTATACTTCAGTAAAGACCAAAAATAAGAAGAATGACTCAGACAATGGATGTCAGCCAGATTGCTCATTGGCAGTCCTGGTCCTAGAACAACTGATATAAGAGTGGAAAAGCCTAATGGAACAAATGAAGATCAGTGTGGAACCAAAAGCCTGAGCACTACCACCGTCCAACTTACAGAGAACAGAGACCAGCACCAACCCTCTGTAGAGCACTGTGTCTCAAGAACAACCATCTTGGTGGCAAGTTGCTAATACTGGATCCTACTATCTTGAAAGGAGCAACAATTCTTCTTGAGCAGAATCAACATGAATTGTAAGTATGGGCTTACCTGTATTGCTTGCGTGACTGCTACCAGCATAATTACCAGGTGTACAGAGCTTGGTCACCACTGTGGGAACCCACAAGCATCATATTGTTCTAAGGGATACTGTACAGCAAAGAAATTTTGGAATTGAACACCTGACCATGAGATCAAATTGGCCATAATCACATATTGCTCCAGCCAGCTGGCCTGACACAATGATCAAAGAATGTAGTTATACACCCAACTTGGGATCATATTCTTTTTTTTTTAAGATTTATTTTATTTTTTGAAAGGCAGAGTTACAGAGAGACACACACACACACCCAAAGAGAGAGAGAGGAAGGGAGTGAGGGAGGGAGAGAGAGAGAGAGAAAGAGAGAGAGAGATCGTCCATCTCCTGGTTCTCTCCCCAGATGGCTGCAACAGCCAGACCTGGGCCAGACTAAAGCCAGGAGCCAGGAGCCTCAAGCACTTGAGCCATCTTCTGTTACTTTCCCAGTACATTAGCAGGAAGTTGGATCAGAAGTGGAGCAGCTGGGACATGAACTGATGCATATATGGGATGCTGATGCTGTAGACAGAAACTTAACCTGCTATGCCATACTGCTGGCCCTGGGGTGCTATTCCTCATAATGTATTACATAATTATGATCATTATGTCATGATCATTACATGTTTCCAGTGCCTAGATACCCCTATCCAAGATCCAAGAAATGGAAATGGGAGTGGCCTACCATCATCTTTACAGAGTTGGGTAGTTTGTACTTTCCCCAGCCCCAGGTTCAGAGTCTCTGATACTCAGTTGGAAACATTTTCACCAGGGAGCATCATGGGAACTTCGAGCTGCAGTTTCTGTTTGATCACTCTGGGGGTCCTCATGTCAAGAGAGCAACAGCAGAGAAGGAAATCACTCTGCTAGCATGGATAATCAACCCTGGTCATCAGGAGTAGAGAGAGTTACTATCACCCACTGGGGCTGGGAAGAATGTCTGATGTTCCTGTGATCTACCTGGGTTTCTCTCCATCCTCCCTTGCTGATTTTATTGACAGATGAAGACACACAGCAGCTATGGGCTGAGAAAAGTATGATGATCATGAGGTAAGACCCCTGAGAGCTAAGGTTCTGGGTCATCCTGACATCCTAAGTCACCTTGACCTGCGCTTATGCTAACCAAGGAACTTACAATGTGTGATAGAGGTTGAAATGGCAGGTGTCAGTTGAGGCCTCAAGACCAGCTACAGCATACAGTACATTCCACTAGTTTTCAGTTCCCTAGGAAAAAGATATCTAGCAGAAATCTGCAGGGCATCCTCTTTAAAAGTGTATCCAAGCAACACTAAGGTGGTCTCTACTGAGTACTATGATGTGCTATAACTGTTTCCACATTTTAGTACTAATCTCCCAGTCTTACAGCTAACCAGAAATCTCCTTAAGCTGAAAAGAGCCTCCTTACTCGAGACTGTGCTGCTTCCTAGGGCCAGCCCTCATCCAACAAGTGCTTCATGATGGTATTTAAAAGACCAGGCCCTTTGCCAGGATTTGGGCCATCTCAGTATCAAAAAATACCATAAGAAGAGCCAAGATACTTACTGTGACTGCATTGTCCTTCCTTCACTCCCACAAATGTTGACTCCAAGAACACATCCCAATAAGCTTCCTATACATGCCACTTCCCATCACAACCTTTCTTTCTCTGAGATTCCAACCTACACCAAAGCATTGGGTATTGTTATTATTACTAGGCACTCAGCATAGATGAATTTAATTCTACCCTCAAAGCCCCCTCTAAAACCAAGGTTGGTGTTGAAGTCAACCCTTTATATGAGGAAAGAGAAACTGAGAGAAATTCAATACTTACCTAATATCACACATCTCACTGCTAGAGTGAAGACTAGAGCTGGCCAGCCATTCTAGAAGCCACAGCATGAACATATCCACAGATGATAGATTCATAAATGGATGATAGATAGATAGATGATAGATAGATAGATAGGGATGATAGATTAGTTGCACAAAGTATTCTGTGAAGGGTATTAAGTAAATAGAGGCTGGAGCTTAGAGGCATTAGACGTAGAGGGAGAGAAGTCCAAAAAAGAAAATGTGTCTAAATTGGGAGAAGCCATGAATACTACAGTAACTAAGAATTTACTCCCAACATGAACCAGTTCTATAGGTTTCTGCACCATTCTCTATCCCAAAAACAAACAAACAGACAAAATAAAAGAAAGAAAGGTTTGGCTTCTGGACAAGGTAAGAGTTAATGGAGAAGTTACATTTCACCCTTAATTCCGTTACATCTTTGTCACGCCTGAGAAAAGACAGGGGATGCAGGGAGGCCAGCATGGCAATAGCACAGAAAGAAATCCAAACCCCTCCTCCCCAGGGCTCATGGGGTGAAGGTGCCAGTCGTGGAATGCTGCACTCCTACCCTTCTGTGTTTATTCAGCCCTGGGGCTGAGGTTTGCCTTGGAGTTGTAACCTTTATAAGGGGTTTGCTTAATGACAGAATTATTCAGCTGCATACCTCACCCCAATTAGAAAAAGGCTGTTTGGATTCTAATTGGCCTTGACACAAGTCTGCTTAAAGAGATTCCCCAAGAATTATAGAGCTACTTCCAGAGTTTGACTTGGCTGGGAATATGAAATGTAACACGGTTTTTCGAATTTTCTGCACTTACCATGAAACGACCAAGCCACAGGTATCAAACATGCCTTGTTTTTGTGTTATAATCACATTACAAATTGAACATTTCCACATGTTCAAGTTGGCAAATCTAAAATGAATGATTATGAAGATTGTAATTGCATATATCAGGTATATGCGGACTACATATTTTCACTCACACAAAAGTGTATTTCTCGAGTCCCTAGACGTCCATGTATAGTGTGTTTATAGGATGTAAAACCATCATCCTTTATATAAACCAAAAGTGTATATTTTTAAATAGTCATTGCCAGGTCAGGTGATAAGTCGACATAATATTTGGAAGGTGTAAATACCAGGAAGGGCTAGAGATTCCTAAGCTAACCATGAGGAAATGACTAATAATAATAGGTTGAAATCAAGATCATAATTTGGACTAAATATCAGGAGGAGAAAAAATAAGCTTCCTGGCCACAATAACTGTTAAGCTATGAAATAATTCCTAAAGGAAGTGGAGATCTCTTCCTTACCCAGGACTTTGGAAATGAGGCATGGATTTTTGGAGTCCTTTAAGGGCAGGCAGTTTTGCTTGGGGAGTGGAAGATCTTTTCCATTTCCATTTCTGTGACTTGGTATTAAGGGAAAATCTCAAAAGTAATTGTGTAATTACCTATTACATATTTACTAAACCACCTTGAAGTGTGATCCTGCATTTACCTTCTAGTGAGCATTATGTCTCCTGGTCTCTAATAGCCAAGAAAAATCCCGCAGTCACGCAGTTTGCAGCGAGCAGGAAATTTTTTTTAACACCAAACTCGGTTTGGTCCTGCAGGCCACTTGGCAGTCTTTCACTCATCCCTAAGCGCCTCTCCTTGCTGCTGCAGTGGAGATTTTTCTAAGAAACACAACTAACTGCTTTAGGATTATCTCCTCATTCACCCCAACCCTAAGTGCTTTCTCACAACAGAGACTGTAGCCTATTTCATAGTGAAAGTGAAAGCCTGGAATAGAAGCACTACCCAACTCCCTCTCCACCAACAAATCCATCCACACGTCCCTTCCTCCCGTCCTTGCAGGGGCCATACCCTCTTCCAGTCCCTGGTCTAGAAAGCAACCATTGGAAAGATAGGATTTTTTCTCCCAGGTGTGTAGATATGTATCTTTCACCCAGTTTTGGTGTGGAGGGATGCTTCTTCAGTCTGTTCTCTAGAAGGCAGAGACAACTGCTGATGAGAAGACCCTGCAAGCCAAAGGGTACCCATGGATGTCAGCATAGAAAGAGGTATGGTGGAGTTTCTAAGCCCTCAGTGGCCACATACGTGTGTGTGTGTGTGTGTGTGTGTGTGTGTGTGTGTGTTTACAGTGCTCTTTACATCCTTGGAGGTTCCAAGGGTTGTAGGAAAAAAGGGGGGCTCCTTTGGGTGATTTAGGGGTTAGAGTTGATCTCTGTCAGCTACCATATTCCAGAAAAGAACTCTTGAGGAAGCTAAGAGTTTGAAATTTAAATCTGGCCCCTCAGGTGATTGCAATGGCATATTTATCATGTCAGGAAGTGCAGTGGTTTGAATGTCCCCTACCCCCAGGCCCCAGGAAAAGTGTGCATTGGGAAATTAATCCCCGAAGTAACCACGTTGGGAGGACAGGCCTAATAAGAGGTGATTAGGCCACGAGGGCTCCACTCAGGGATGAATTACTGCCACTGTCATCAGGGTGAGTGCCTTTGGAAAGGACGAGTTCTCCTTTTTCTCTATTTCACCCTACCTTTGCCCTTCTACCATGGAATGATGCGATAGAGAAGCCATCACCAGATGTCGGCCCCTTGGTTTTGGATTTCCCAGTTTCTAGAACACTGAGGAAGAAGTTTTTGTTCATTATAAATAACCTTGTTGATAATACTCTGTTATAGCAACACACACAAAAAGACTACTCCAGGGACAAAGCATACTTAACAGCTTTTCCTATCGGTTCATGCCTTTCAGAAATTAGACAGATAATATGTTAACTTCCACTGGACTCTTGTCCCCAGCCCTGCAGACATCAAAGTGGCTGCCTCAAGCCACTCCAATCTGGATTCATTTACCACTCTCATAACATTTGCTGCTGAAGTTGTCAATGATCCTTTTCTAGTTCTTTGTATTTGGCATCGCCGACCAATCCTTCCTCAAACCTTCCTCCTTCTGCATCAGACAGCTGTATCCTAGTTTCCCTGCTTCGTTCTGGCCTTTATTACTTGTCTTTCATGGGTGCCTAGTCTGCATGACTCAACAGAACTACTTCCCAGAATTCTGTCCCTGGATTCATTTTTCTTTTCTTTCTTTTTTAAGATTTATTTATTCATTTGAGAGGCAGCATTACAAGAGAGGGAGACACAGAGAGAGAGGTCTTCAATCCATGGTTCACTCCCCCAATGGCCAAAATAACTAGAGCTGAGCTGATCCAAAGCCAAGAGCCAGCAGCTTTCTCCAAGTTTCCCATGCGTGTGCAGGGGGCCAAGGAGTTAGGCCATCCTTTGTTGCTTTCCCAGAGATATTAGCAAGGTACTGGATGGGAAGTGGAGCAGCCTGGACTTGAACTGGCACCATCTGCTGGCAAAGCAGGTGGAGGCTTAACTCACTACACCACAGTGCTGGCCCCAATTCATTTTCTTATTATTTTATATTCTCCTCTATAATTTACAAATTTTTATTCATATCTATAATCCATACCAGTAGGTCTTAGCTGAAATCTATTGAAGCTACTGAATGTGTTGTTTATAATTCATACTCAAAATGACTGAAATTGATCTACCTTCTACCGACTTCCACACCTACTATTCCAACTGCATTTTTACTTCTATAAATGAAACAAATTCACCTGCCCACCCCACCCCAAAATCTAGAACATCTATTTGAATACTTTATGTCTCATAGCCAATCAATCCTTCACAGCTTCTATTGACACTATTAAAGTACACTTGAACTCATCACAATAAATTTGTCACCAGAACCCAACCATAGCAAAACTAAAAAATAACATGGGAAAGAAAATACTCATAACAACAACATCATTGTATACATAGATTCAGACAAATCTATCACTATGGGCCATCTAGCCTACAAATGCAGTGGAAGTGACAATTTTTCAGAGGCTGTTGGGATGGGAAAGTTCTCCTTCAAGTACAACTGAGTCTTGGATAAGCTGAGAGCTATATGTGGGCATGGTATCACCAGAAATATCTCCCTGTAGAATCTGAGACCATTAAGTATCATGTGAGTATCACTGATGACCAGGACACCCAGGACACAGATACTTTATCAAAAACATGATTACAAGCACATTTAAGGCTGACTATGCTGTTCTGATTGTTGCAGCTGGTGTTGGTGAATTTAAAGCTGTTATCTCCAAGAATGGGCAGACCCATGAGCACACCCTGGGTGTGAAACACTGGGTGTGAAACAGCTTATGGTTACTATTAACAGAGTGAACTCCACTGAGTCAACAGAAGAGATATGAGGAAATTGTTAAGGAAGTCAGCACCTACATTAAGAAAATTGGCTACAGCCCTGAAACAGTAGCATTTATGACAATTTCTGGTTGGAATGGTGACAACATGCTGCAGCCAAATGCTAACAGGCCTTGGGTCAAGAGAAAGAAAGTCACCCATAAAGACAGCAATACGAGTGGAACCACGTTTCTTGAAGACCAGGATTGCATCCTGCCACTAACTTGTCCAACCAAAAAGTTCTTGCATCTGCCACTTGCAGATGTCTACAAAATTTGTGGTATTGGTGCTATTCCCATGGGCCAAGTAGTGATTGGCAAACACAGCTTGGTAGTCCCCTTTGCTCCAGTCAATGCCACAGCTGAGGTGAGATCTGTTACTATGCACCGTGAAGCTTTGAGCAAAGCTCTGAGTGAAGCTCTTCCTCAGTACAACAATGGCTTCAATGTCAACAACATATCTGTCAAAGATGTTTGCTATGGCAACATGGCTAGTGACAGCTAAAATGATCCAGCAATGAAAACAGCTGGCTTCGTGGCTCAGGTGATCATCCTGAACCATACGAGTTTATTCGTGCTGGCTCTGCCCCTCTACTGAAATGCCACATAACTCACACCACTTGCAAGCTTGCTGAGCTGAAGGAAAATATTGATCATCATTCTGGTAAGAAGCTGGAATCTTCCCGAAATTCTTGAAATCTGGTGATGTTGCCATTAATGATATGGTTCCTGGCAAACCCTGTGTGTTGAGAGCTCCTCTGACTCTCCTCTGGGCTGTTTTTCTGTTTGTAGTTGCTGTGTCATCAAAGCAGTGGACAAGAAGGCTGCTGGAGTTGGCAAGGTCTCCAAGGCTTCCCAGAAAGCTCAGAAGGCTAAATGAGTTATTAGTCTGAATATCTGCCACACACACTTAATCTGTGGAAGAACAAGTCTCCAGCTCTTGGTCTCCATTGGACATATAAGTGCAACAATAAAGACGGGTTAATTATATCAATGCATCATAAAACTTTCAAAAAGAAAAAAGAACGTCTCAAGAATCATTCAGTTTTTGGGGTGTGGTGGTTTTTAGTTATTAGTTGCTAAAATCAGTACTTTTGAGTGGAAACATTGATCAAACATCTGTCACATCACTTTGACATCCGTGAGAACAAAGTTTAGTGAGAAGAAAAGCCCCACTAATTTGACACAGTCTGTTCTCCCACTTCATTCTTCTCGACATCTCTCAGGACGTGTTTGGTTTCTAATGCATATTCATCATTTCTCACATACACTATTGTTTAACATCCCTGAATTCTGCGTGTGTCATGCTGCAGCACAAGATCCGTTAGTGGTTATGAAGTCATCGTAGTGGATCATAATCAGCACTTTTTACAAAATGGCATACACCAGGAAGGTATTTGCTCGTGGTTGGGACTCCCACATGCCACACTCGAGTGCCTGGGCTGGAGTCCCAGCTTTGGCTCCCGATTCCAGATTCTGGCTAATGCAGACTTGCAGATGCAGCGGTGAGGACTCGGGTGATAGGGGTCCTGCCACCCACATGGAGGAACTGGCATAGGTGCCTGGCTCTCAGGTTCAGGTCCCCTTCTTCCTACCAGACCATTGTGGGCATCTGGGGAGTGAACATGCCTATGGGAGTGCGCGTGCTCTCTCTCTGATCTATGTGTCTCTCTGCCTCAAATAAAATTTTGAAAAATTAAAACTGAAATGCACAGAATAAGCAGAAAATATCAGTGTACAGATTACATTTAGTTTTATTTATGTAGACACATTCACATGTACAGATACATAGACTATATATATATATATTCAAATAATATTGGATGTCAATCAAAAATAGCACTTTTTTTTTTTTTTTTACTAAGGATAGAAGTCAGAAAGTTTGAGAACTACTGAACTGCTTGTTCCCTATTTCTGGACTTGCTCACTGCAGACCTCTCCCTCTCTCTCTCTCTCACTCTTTTTTTCTCCATCTCTGCTTCTCTAATAAATAAATAAATCTTAAAAAAATATTAAAAAAGAATATATTAGTGCCAAAGCTCAATACATTGTTCTCCATTACACTGCCCTCCACAACACTTGCTGAGTATTTCATTCATAGCATTGTCTGGTAAAGACACATGCCTCTTCCTTATCCGTCATGTGGGATCTTTCACTTATGCCTGCCAACTGCTCTTCATGAAGTTCTCTTGCATCCGTTCCAGTGCCTTCCCTTCCTTGTCCTCATTGGCTCTACATTGTTCTAGTCTTTATTTCTTGCATGGCTGATCAACTAGACTTCAGTCTGCTTCCCTGGTTCTGGTCTGTTCACACTCCCATCAGCCTTTCACATCAGAGTTAGTTTCCAAATGGTAGGTCTGACCTTAACATGCTCTTGGAAAAACATGTCTGTAATATATCAAAGACCTTTATACAGTAATATTAGGCTCCCAAAACAATGAGATACCTTAAGTAAAGTACTACCTTCAGGAAAACCAGATTTAATGAAAAAATGGAATGTATTATTTAATTTGGAATAATATTTATAAAGTCATATATTAAATATATTTAATATCATACTTTTAAACACTTAATTTTGAGCTATTTAGTAGTCATAAAATTATTGAAAAGATGAAAGGAGTGAATATGGCAAGATTATACAGGATGATTGAATTCTTATTTCGCATAATAAGAATCTGAAACCAATGAATAAATAGTACTATAAAAACATTTTTATAAATGAATATCTAAATACTTAAAAGACTTAGTTATATACACTCAAAAGTATGAGAAATGGTATAATACACAAACCAATGCATTTTTCAAATAGTTATAACAAAATACATAAGATAATTTGACATTTTAAACTGATAGTAATTAAATAACATGCAAAGGAAAAATAAAAGCCTCTCTGTCTCCCTATCCATTCGGACTAAGTATCCCTTATCTAAATACTTGGGGCCAGACTGGCGCCATGGCTCAAAAGGCTAATCCTCTGTCTGCAGTGCCAGCACACCAGGTTCTAGTCCAGGTCGGAGCACTGGATTCTGTCCCGGTTGCCCCTCTTCCAGGCCACCTCTCTGCTGTGGCCCAGGAGTGCAGTGGAGGATGGCCCAAGTCCTTGGGCCCTGCACCTGCATGGGAGACCAGCAGACCTGGCTGCTGGCTTCGGATCAGCCCAGTGTGCTGGCGGCAGCAGCCATTGGAGGGTGAACCAACAGCAAAGGAAGACCTTTCTCTCTGTCTCTCTCTCTCTCTCACTGTCCACTCTGCCTGTCAAATAAATAAATAAATAAATACTTGGGACCAGAAATCCTCAGATTTTGAAATATTTTTGAGTTTTTGGAGAACTTGGGTATACATTTTGAGATGTTTTGGGACATTTCAAAGAAAAAAATTTATTCGTATTTTATATACATCTTACATATACAGCTTGAGGTTAATTGTACACATGCACATTGATTACAACCTGTTACATGAGTTCACATATGGAATTTTCTGTTTGTTGTGTGGCATCAGACTTCAAAAAGCTTTACCTTTTGGTGCATTTCGGATTTTCAAATTATGAATGCTTATAATTGTGTGTGTGCATGTGTGTGTAAATGTATTTAATATTTTTTATGTATTACCTTACTTATATGAAAGGCAGAGACAGAGAGATCTTTCATTTCCTGGTTCATTCCCTAAATGCCCAAAATAGCTGGGCTATGACAGGCTAAAGCTGGAGCCTGATCTCAGACTGGGTCTCCCATAGGGGTGCAAGAATTCAAGTACATGAGTCAATCGCCTCTGCCTCCTATGGTACATATAAGCTGGAATCAGAATTGAAGCCGCAGCTCAGATCCAGCCACTCCAATACCAGTGTCTTAACCACAGTGCCAAACAACCACCCTATGGAATTGAAAAATATATGTATATTTTTCACATGGTGTAAGGTCACTGATGTTCCTTAAACTAATTTTTTGATCAGCTATTAAAAACTAAAAATCACATTTTTTAATAATGGTATATACTGATTTGAAAATTTCATTAAAAATGAACAAGCAATTTTAGAAAATTCTTGAAAAGTTAAATAATTGGAAGTAATTATCCCAGTAGTTGTGCAGACTGTGCACTGAAATATTTTAGGGGGTGGGGAGCATGGAGCTACCATTGGTCTTATAGTTTATATTAAAATGTTCTGAAAATGAGCTACACAACCTACATGTTTGTATATATCAGTTCTGATTCAACCATTAAAACTTTTTATAAATAGGCAGATCAATTCATTAGGAAAGAGGAGGCCACCAAAATAAACTAAAATTCATATAGAAATCAAACATACAAAAAGGGGACATTTCAAATCAGTGATGCAACACTGATTATTATGATGATGTTAGGGAAGCCACATAGCATCTACACCTCATATCTTAACAACAAAGCTAACTTCAAGTGGTGCAAAATGAAACTTAAAAATAACCAGAGTATGAAATTTTAGTCTACATATAAGGAAGCCTAAAAGAAAGAAAAGACATGAACAATCTGCAAAGGACAACCAAAAGCTGTAAAAATATAAAAAAGTTATAAGGACCATCATAGGCTGGCGCTGCGGCTCACTTGGCTAACCCTTTGCCTGTGGCACCTGCACACCGGGTTCTAGTCCCAATCAGGGCACCGGATTATGTCCTGGTTGCCCCTCTTCCAGGCCAGCTCTCTGCTACAGCCCAGGAGTGCAGTGGAGGATGGCCCAAGTCCTTGGGCCCTGCACCCGTATGGGAAACCAGGAGAAGCTCCTGGCTCCTGGCTTCGGATCAGCGCAGTGCACCAGCCACAGCGCACCGGCCATGGCGGACATTGGAGGGTGAACCAATGGTAAAGGAAGACCTTTCTCTCTGTCTTTCTCTCACTAGCCACTCTGCCTGTCAAATATATAAATATATATATATATATATATATATATATATATATATATAAAATTTTATATTGGCCAAGATAAGCAAAGAATAGGTTGTTTGATATGGGAAAACAAGCAGTCTCAAACCCCAAGGTGGTAAGGCTAATGTGATAATTTATTCTTGGGCTATTCTAATGTCCACAATTTTTGATTCCGCAATTCCATTACTCTTTACCAGGGTATTTTCTAAAGGATTGTTCCCAATTACAAAATATTAGAAATAATCCTAATGTCCACAGGTAGGGCACTGGCCAATAAAATTATGATACAACAGAATATTATGTGCTTGAAAAATGAAGAAAAGATTGGGCCTGCGTCATGACTCACTTGGTTAATCCTGTGCCTGCGGCACTGGCAACCATACAAGGTGCTGGATTCTGTCCCAGTCGCTCTTCTTCCAGTCCAGCTCTCTGCTGTGGCCTGGGGGGGTGGGGTAGTGAAGGATGACCCAGGTGTTTGAGTCCCTGCACCCGCATGGGAGACCAGGAAGAAGCACCTGGCTCCTGGCTCCTGGCTCCTGGCTTCGGATTGGCATGGTGCCAGCTGTAGCGGCCATTTTGGAAGTGAACCAATGGAAGGAAGACTTTTCTTTCTGTCTCTCGCTCGCTCACTGTCTATATCTCAACCTGTCAAATAAATAAAAATTAAAAAAAGAAAAATGAAGAAATGAAATATGAAGGAAAAGAGAAAAAGAATAAGAGATTTTTATTTGAATTCATATATAATGATCTGAAATATAAATTAAGTTTTATAAAGTTCCAGGAATATATGGTATGCTACAATTTGTGGGAAAACTAGGAATAATTTTAATTTCTTCTGGAAAGTTATCTAAGACTCCGATAGCATGATTTGCATCCCTGAAGAGGAACCAGGGAAGAAAGTTTGCTTTTTATTGTTCTTCCTTTTATAATAATTTTCACTGTTTACCTTGAGCAGATATTAATTTTCCAGAAGATTAATAACAATAACAATTAAAAGAAGAAATACAACAGATTACAGTGGAGCCCACTCCTGATTATCTATTGCTACTATTTTTGAACATAGATTATGTACCAAATTCCTCATATACATCAATGTCTATAATCTTCCCCCAAACAGCATGCTAATTATTATTATCCCCATTTTATAGGTGAAGAAACTGGAGCCCAAAGATAAAGTGATTTGCCTACAGCCATGTATTAGTTAACAACAAAGGTGTAATCCTTTTCTGGGTGTGTCTGATTCAAACCATGTATATTTTATTCTCAGCATCCTCTTGCAATGACATGCCCTACTGAGATTCTTTTTCAAACCAACTGAATGACACCACATCCACTCACTATCTATCCACCTATCAATTAATTCCCTTACCCCTCTGCATTCCCTCTCCACTTCCTCATACTCACCCAAACACGTCCATACAGAAATGACTTTGTTTAGAAAGCAACCACCTACCATGAAATGACCCAGAACCTTGCATGGGTCCATGGATAATTGTAGGAAACCAACAAATAGTTTTCATGTTAAAGACATATGTGAGCAATTGGTCAAAGTTAAGTGGCATCCATCCTACTCTGCATAGTTGGATTGTTCTCACAACCTTCAACTCTCGCATTCCTCAGCCAAGTGTTTTGTTTACACAAGCAAAATTCTAAGCACATGCATATTTCGAAGGCTGTCTTGATGATTAGATTCCAAATATTCAAAAGACAAGAAGCAGGACACAGTTGGTAGAGAAAAATATAATTGCTGGTTAATCAGTGAGAAATTAAAATAGCATCCCTTGTCATCAGGGTGAGAGAATGATTGAGTACATAACCTTTGGAACAGTACGTCTGGGTGGTTTCCAGCTGTTGTATTAACATGCTGTGGAATTTCAAATAAATTTCCTAGCCTTCCTAGCATCAGTTTCCCAGATGATAAGCTGAAAATCCTAACACTGTCCACCTCACAGGCAGGATTGTTATGAGGGTTAAAAGAAAGACAACTTTTTTTTTTTTTGACAGGCAGAGTGGACAGTAACAGAGAGAGACAGAGAGAAAGGTCTTCCTTTTCCGTTGGTACACCTCCCAATGGCTGCCAATGGCAGCTGCGGTCGGCGCCCTGCAGCAGGCGCACGGCACTGATCCGAAGCCAGGAGCCAGGTGCTTCTCCTGGTCTCCCATGCGGGGGGCAGGACCCAAGGACTTGGGCCATCCTCCACTGCACTCCCGGGCTGTAGCAGAGAGCTGGACAGGAAGAGGGGTAACCGAGACAGAATCTGGAGCCTGACTGGGACTAGAACCCAGTGTGCCGGCGCCACAGGCGGAAGATTAGCCTATTGAGCCGCGGCGCCGGCCAAGAAAGACAACTTTTGTCCTCAGAACTGTATACATGGTAAGGATTTAGTAAACAATCATTGCTTTAGGTAATGATTGAAGACACTATGCGCCAAATCATCAGCAAGTGCTGTTGGCTCTCCCTCCAAGACACATCCCTAATAAGACACGTCTTCACCTCTTCTTGAAGTGGTTCCTTGTCTCCGTGATTCCACTCCTCCACAAATGCCACAAACAGGAGGGCATCCTGAAGATTGTTACATATTGCTCCCTATACCTGCTACACTCTCCACCTGCATCATTCATGGAGGACTTCATCCCAAGATACGTGTCTCTACATGAGAGCCACCCCCTCAGAGAAGCTTACCTTCCCCACAAAGACCATCTTTGTTATATCTCCAGAGGATAAAATAGTGTGAAATAAATATCCGCCTTCAAAAATGTCACTTTGCAACACTGCATGATTTATGTAACTCACCAAAAAATTTTTGTTGTGTGCTGAGTAACTACGATCTTCATGCATTTTCCACTCATGATAGAGCCAAGTGTTTTCTCTTTTTTTCTAAGGGAACCAAGGATCAAAGAGTTTGTTTGTCCCAGTAGGTTTTTTTTTTAACCCAATGAAACTTTTTATTTAAGGAGTACAAATTTCATAAGCACAACATTAGGAATATAGTAATTCTCCCCACAATACCCGCCCTCCAACCCCCACTCCTACCCCACCTTCTCCTCACTCTCCCATTCCCAGTCCCATTCTCCATTAAGATTCATTTTTGGAATCTGAATAGGAATGAAAGGGGAGAGGGAGTGGGTAAGGGGGAAGGGTAGCGGGGGGAAGGGGAGGTATGGGTGGGGAAGTCATTGCAATCCACAAGTTGTACCTTGGAAATTTATATTCTAAATAAGAAAAAAAAAAGATTCATTTTTGATTAACTTTATACACAGAAGGCCAACTCTATACTAAGAAACGATTTCAACATTTTGCGCACACTCACACACACACACACAAAACTGAGAACAAGTTTTACAGTTAATTCTCATAACAAGGAGATATATTTAAAGCATATAAAATCAAAGTATTCCACTGCTAATGTCTGCTTCATTTATTGTTTCAATAATTTTTAGAATTGTAACTGAAACATGAAAATTGTTCTAATTTTAATTACTGTTAAATGTTTATTATACTCAGGAAGAACATCTCAAATTAGAGCTAGTGTTTCTTAAATATCTTGCTGACTTCCAAACATTCCCCTTTTTTCAACAAAGAGCAAACGAATGAAGAACCCACAACTTTAGGCAGGCAGCAGCATTGAATTAATCAGACTAGGTTAGGTTTTGCTGCAAGCAAAAATCACAGCCAAAGTTCTAGGACTAAACTGGGTAAAATTATATTTCTTATGCATAGTAGAAGTCCTATATAGATTTGTTTCCAGGATGGAAGCAGATATGTGCTATTGTCACTCAGGGACAGTGGCTGGGCTCAGCTCTACCATCTTATCCTTGCATTATCTGACATCTGTAGCTTTCTTTTTTGGTACATCAGGAGAAGAGAGTAGAGAAGACTGTGCATTGTCAATTAAATTATTTCACCTAGGGGCATGTATTTGGCCTAGTAGTTAAGACGAAGGTTATGACACCAATGTCCTACCCTACCTCGAGCACTTGGGTTTGTTTCCCCACTCCACATCCCGATTCCAACTTTCTGCTAATATAGACCCTGGGAGACAGTAGTGATGGTTCAAGTACTGAGGTTTCTGCTACAAATGTAAAAGATCTGGATCATGTTCCTAGCTCCAAGCTTTGGCCCCAGACCATTGCAGGCATTTGGGGAGTGAACCAACAGTAGGGAGCTCTTTCTCTCCATGTCTCTCTTTGTTTCTCTGCCTCTCAAAAAAAAGTAAATAAAGTGATTTTAACTTAAATAATCTATTTATTAATTACTTATTTACAATAATATTTATTTAAAATATTTGGCCTGGAAGTGCTATGTCACTTCTTTTTATAGCCCACAGACAGAACTGGTCACAGAAATCTGTCTAGAAGAATGTGTGCTATTCAATACAACCAAGAAGTTGCAACATCAACCACAACTGTCTCACTAGGATCTAATGGCATTGCTATAATTTTCATTGTGCATATTTCTATGATTAAGTAACATTTAAGGCAGGTGTCTTTCTGTTTACATGATCTTTTAAAATATTACCAAAGAGTAAGAAAATCAAGACAAAGCCATGTTAAGTAAATAATGATACAGATGGCATACATAGAGGACAAAAGTTGTGGTGATTTCTAAATCATCAAAATTTGAGAATCACTGTTCTTGCATGAAGTTACACCACAAGTTTGTGGCAAAAATGATAATATTCCAGATTTCTTCCCACTCTGTAGTTGCCTTTCTAAGAACTATGGAATCCAGTGAACTTATGATGCTCCTAAATCACTTCTGTGTTAAAACTAATGAGAGAATTTCTATTTTCTCAAATTATTCTTTATTTTTTTGTGCCTTTATACAGTATTTTATGGAGAAAAATAGAATGACCTAGAAACTACTTCTTAGTTAAGTCCACAAAATTTATTGGACTTACTGGAAAAAGTTGGACAAGAAAATGCGGATTTTAAGTACATGAAAGAGCATGTCACCAATTTCTACATTTAAGTATTAATGACACAAAATTAGTGATACTAACAAGGGAATGCTTTCTAATAATGACTTTGCTTCTTTCTCTATGTAGGAATTCAGAGATAAAAATGCAAATTGTTACCTTTCAGTCAGATTTTTTTGCTCAAAAGAGGTGTATAACTAATCAAATTTTATTTACGCTATCTCAATAGATTTACTCTTTAAAAGGTCTTTATAAAAATGTCCCGTTTATCCTTATGTTATTGTTCTCATTCTGTCAAATTGAAAATGTTGAGTTTTAACTGTCATTTTTAAGTGAATTTTGATGAAAGAACCAGTCCTTGACAAAGACAAAGCAAAGCCAAGCCAAGCCAAGCCAGCAATGGCGCTCTCCTTTCCTCCTCGGGCACTTTCTCCCTGCCTGGGGAAGCAGAACTCAGAGCTCAGATGCCATCCATTCACAGCTGTGCACATTTGTTCATGCAGAGGCAGCCTCAGATCTGCCCCCTTACATCCATGTTCACCCTCCTCTACCTATCACAGAGAAAAGGATTAGACTCATCATAATGCTGATTAAGATCACTTAACATGTAACCTCTCCTAGATCAGTACAAAGGCATTTCAAAAAATGCATGCAAAATAGAATTCAAAGATTAGTTTATTTTGATGCAAAAAAATCTGAAATCTAAGCAACATTTTTCACAATATATTTGTCCCACAAACCTCCTGAATTACCCTCATAAATTCCTATTTCAAGGGAAGAGAACGTCGCCATCGCAAAGCAGGGTGATTCTACGATGGCAGTAGGAGACATTCTTTGACAAGGCCATAGCAGCTGCTGGCCTCTTGATAGCTTTGCAATCTTTGCTTCTTTGGGGGAATCTCTAAACTTTTACCTGCTGATTTATTTAACCTGATTTAGAGATGATGTTGCCATGAGAGGTGATTGTAAGAAGCCAAAATTTTATGCTGCACGGACATTAAGTGATGAAAAGCATTAGAAGTCACTTTTGTCTTATTCAATGTCAAATCAGGGCAGGATTTTTACATAAAAAGCTTTTGGCTGCATCTTTCTTGCTTATATGAGCTCAATATTCAGTTGGCTAAAGGAACCCATTTCTTCTAGTTTTTTTGTTTTGTTTTTGCAGAGAGAGAGAGGCCTTCCATCCACTGGATCACTCCCCCAATTGGCCGCAATGTCCGGAGCTGCACCAATCTGAAGCCAGAAGCCAGGAGCTTCTTCCAAGTCTCCCTTGTGGGTGCAAGGGCCCAAGGTCTAAGGGCCATCTTCCACCACTTTCCCAGGCCATAGCAGAGAGCTGGATTGGAAGTGGAGCATCCGGACTTGATCAGGCGCCCATATGGGATGCTAGCACTGCAGCCGGCTTTACCCACTAAGTCATAGCACTGGCCCCTCTTCCAATTTTGTTATTTTCTGCTTTAAAAATATTAACAGACATGTGAAAGTAGTGTATATTTATGGAGTATAATATGATATTTTATTACATATTAGGTAATATCCAAACAAGATAAATATATTTATCATTTCAAGTATTTATTATTTCTCTGTAGTGAAAGTACACAAAATTCTTCCCTATAATTTATATTTTAATAGAAAAAAATACAGTAAATTAGCTTTATTTATACCCAACCAACTGTGCAATAGAATCACAGAACTTCTCATGCCTACCTTTAAGCCTAGTGCCAGTTAATCTCTCCCAACCTTCCCCCCCACTTTCCACCCCAGTTTTTGATAACCACCATTATATTTTAACTTATATTAAATCACCTATTTTTTAAGACCACATACAAATGAAATCATGTGATATTTGTCTTTTTGTAATTGGTTTATTCACTTCACACACTGACCTTCAGTTCCATCCATTTTGTTGCAAATGACAAAATTTCATTGCTTTATGACTGGGTAATATACCATTGTGTATATGGACCACATTTTATTTAGCCATTCATTGGTGGATGGACACTTAGGTTGTTTCCATTCCTTGGCTATTGTGAATAGTGCTGCAATAAACATGGGAACATTTCTCTTCAACAGGTAGATTTCATTTCCCTTGGTTAAATATCCAAGAGGTATATGGGGGTTGATGGATAAAATGGTAGTTTTATTTTAGTTTTTTGAAGACCACTATACTATTTTCCACAATGGCTATACTACTCTACATTCCAAGTTTTCCATTTTCTCCACATCTTCTTCTAATGGTTCCAATGTTTCAGGTCTCATGTTTAGATTAATAAATTTTGAGTTGATTTTTGTACATGGTGAAAGACAGGGTGTCAGTTTCATTCTTCTGGATGTGGATATCCAATTTCCTCAGAATCATTTATTAAAAACATCATCCTTTTTCCAATGCATGTTCTTAACATCTTTTTCAGAACTACATTGACTGTAGGTTTACTTCTGGAGTCTCTATGTGTTCCATTGGTCTGTTAATCTTATTTTAAGCCAATACCATGCTTTACTGTAACTTAACAAGTTATTTTAAGTCAAGCAGAGGGCTGGTTCTGTGGTACAGTGGATTAATTCTCTTCCTGCAGTGCCAGCATCCCATATGGACACTGATCTGAGTCATAGATGCTCCTCTTCTGATCCAACTCTCTGATGTGGCCTGGGCAAGCATAGAAGACAGCCCAAGTGCTTGGGCCTCTACACCTGTGTGAGAGACCTGGAGGAGATTCCTTGCTCATAGCTTTGGATTAGCCCAGCTCTGGCCACTGCCACCATTTGGGGAGTGAACCAGCATGTGGAAGACCTTACTCCGTGTTCCTCCTTCTCATTGTCTGTAACTCTACCTGTCAAATAAATACATAAAATCTTTAAATATAAAAATATGCCCCTACTTTGTTGTTTTTTCCTTGTTCAGGATGTTTTGTAGTTCCATACAAGTTTTAGTAGTGTTTTTTCATATTATTGTGAAAAATGCTATTGGGATTTTGAATCTGCAAATCGCTTTCGATGGTGTGAGCATTTGAACAACACTAATCCTTCCAATGCATGAACATGTGTATCTTGCCATTTCTGTGTCTTCTTCATTGTCTTTCATTGCTGAGATGTTTCTCCCCTTTGATTAAATTTATTCCCAGGTATTTAGTATTTTTAGCTATTGGAAGTGGACTTGCTTTCTTGATTTAGTTTTTAGATGATTCACTATTGGTGTATAAAAACACTAATCATTTTTGTACATTGACTTTGTATCCTGCAGCTTTGCTGAATTTGTTTGCTAGTTCTAACAGCTTTTTTATGGGGTTTTTGAAATTTTCTATATGTAAGATCATGTCATCTGCAAACAGTGAAACTTTGACTTCCTCCTTTCCAGTTTGTTTGCCCTTTGATTCTTTCTCTTACCTAATTGCTCTAGCTAACACTTCCAGGACTATGTTGAATAAAAGCAGTGACAGTGGACACCCTTGTCTTATTTTAGACATTACAGAGAAAGTCTTCAACTTTTTCCTGTTTGATATGCTATTATTTGTTATCTTGTTATATGTGGCCTTTATAATGTTGATGTATGTCTCTTCTATACCTAATATGGTCACGGTTTTTATCATGCAAAATGCTGAATTTTATCAAATGTCTTTTCTGTATTTGTTGAGATGATCATGTGATTATTTCCCCTTCATTCTGTTGATGTGATGTATCACATTTATTGACTTGTGTGTGTTTATCCATCATTGCATTCCTGAGATAAATCCCAAATGATGTGGTGAACGAACATTCTAATGTGCTGTTGCATTTGATTTGCTAGCAGTTTGTCGAGAATTTTTGCATTTGTGTTCCTTAAGGATGTTAGACTGTAGTCTTACTCTTAGGTTGTATCTTGTCTGATTTTGCTATCAAGATAATGCTAGCCTCATCAAGTGAATTTGGAAGAATTCCATCATCATCTATGTTTTGAAATAATTTAAGAAAGATTGGTGTTAATTCTTTCTTACCAGCTTGGTATAATTCAGTAGTTAAGACATCTGGCCTTGGGCTTTTCTTTTATGGCAGCTTTTTTTTAACTCCTGTTTCAATCTAATTATTAGTCTGTTGGGATATTGTATTTCCTCATGATTGGTAAGATATATGTGTCCAAGAATTTGTTCATTACATTTAGGATATCATTTATTTCCATACAATTATTCATACTAATCTCTAACTACTATTTCTGTGGTGTCAGTTAATTGTCTCCATTTTCATTTCTAATTCTATATGCTTGAATGCTCTTTTTTTGGTTAATCTAACTAAGGTTTTATCCACCACTTATCTTTTCAAAGAACAAATTTTCATTTCATTAATTTTTTTGCATTGCTGTATTAGGGTAATCCAATATTTAGCTTTATTATATTGGAATATATAATTTACTTTGGGTCAGTTAATATTTGCTTATGTATTAGGGTGCTCCAATACTTAGCTTGTTTTTTTATAAGTGTTTTACAAGTGTTATTTTACAAATTTTATAAGTGTTATTTTTTTTCTTGATGGAGTGAACCCTTTATCATTATTTAATGATCTACCTGTTCTTTTTACTGTCTTTAATTTAACAGATATTATATCTGATAGGCATATGGCTATCCTTCCTTTATTCTGGGTTTCATTTACATAAAATATCTTGATACATCTTTTTATATTAATGCTGTGTGTGTCCTTTGAGGTGAACTGAGTTTCTTGGAAGCAATATATAGATGAGTCCCACTTTTTTAAGCCATTTGGTCACTCCGTCTTTTAACTATAGAATATAATTCATGGACACTTAAGGCAATTATTGTTAAGTAAGGTCTTGTCTGTGTCATGTTAATATACCTTTTATATTTTTATTGTGATTTCCTTCCTCACTTAAAATCTTCATTTGTGGATAAATGGTGTTTTCTAGTTGTGTGTTGTGACTCTGCTTATTTTTGATTAGTCTGTTGTAGGTTCTTACTTTGTGGTTACCATGAGGCTTTCAAAAAATCTTTTTTGATTATAATAAGTTATTTTGAAATTATAGCAAGTTATCATTGATTATAAAGATAGAGAAAGATACACATAAAAAAACAAAGAGGTAAGAAATCCTAATTTTGAAATAAAAGGTTTCTTGGGGGGAAGTCCAAGATGGCAGAATAGGGAGGGAGCTTACTGATAGTCCAGGAAAAGATAGTTTAATAAAAGTAGAGATAGTATAGTCTTAGGGAAGAGTTAGGGAGAAAACAGTGGAAGAAACTCTTCCATAACTAGAGAGACAGAGTGGATCTACATGGAGAGCACGGGCGTCCCACAGCTCAGGACTCTAGCTGCCAAGAGCCTCTGCACCAGCACTGGAAGTGAGGTGAGACAAAACCACAATAGCCCAAGACACTGGCAGAAAAGCAGCAGAAGGGCCTAGAGGAAACGTGGCTTGAAGACTCATGGGGAAAAGCACACCAGCTTAACTAGAGGAGAAAAAAGAATAAAAGGGACAGTGCAGACATGATTCTCTCTCTCCACTCTATTTCTTTTTTTAATTTTTGACAGGCAGAGTGGACAGTGAGAGAGAGAGAGACAGAGAGAAAGGTCTTCCTTTTTCCGTTGGTTCACCCTCCAATGGCTGCTGCAGCCAATGCACCGCGCTGATCCGATGGCAGGAGCCAGGAGCCAGGAGTTTCTCCTGGTCTCCCATGGGGTGCAGGGCCCAAGCACGTGGACCATCCTCCACTGCACTCCCAGGCCAAAGCAGAGAGCTGGCCTGGAAGAGGGGCAACCGGGACAGAATCCAGCGCCCCAACCAGGACTAGAACTCAGTGTGCTGGTGCTGCAAGGCAGAGGATTAGCCTGTTAAGCCACGACGCTGGCCCATCTCCACTCACTTTGCAAAGGCGTATGAGCTGATAGAGCAGGCGCGATTTTGGACATATGTAACAGCTGGACCAGGTTTGGGCTGTGTCCAGCAATCAGCCGAGCAGAAAAACCTGACTCTGGTGGGGAGAAATAACAGGAGACTAAGACCTAGTGAGTGTGTGGAGCTTACGAACCGGGACTGTGAAAAAAAAAAAAAAAGACAAACTGAGGGTGTGTGGGAGAACTCACCACATGGCTGAGATGTGAGTAGTCATCTGTGGGAGACACCACAAATTCAGGCAGCCTTGGCTACCCGGGGAGAGACATGGCAGGGGAATCTGAGCTTACACTGAGGATTGCACAGATCCTTTGTGTGGTCCTTAGTACAGAGCAGACAAATATTATACCCACTAGTGCTAGTGCTCAAGCACTGATCACCATCCAGGAGAAGAGCTCAGCTGAGCAGAATTACTTCCCTTCTGATTGAGAGAGAGAGAGAGAGAGAGAGAGAGAAAGAGAGAGATGATTTACCATGGTAAACCTGGGCGTGTCACATTAGGCACAACCTTAACCATGAAGAACTGAACAGAGCTCTCTGGCCACATCCACAACAAGCCCCTAGAGATTCACTGAAAGCAGACAGTGCACTTATCTAGAGTCATAGTATAATAAGAAAAGCCGTCACAGCAGGAAAAAAAAAAGAAACAAAAGAATATCTCCACAATGTCAAACAATATATGCAAAAACCCAGGAAACATGAACAAGGAAGACAACATGATGCTCCCAAAAGAACATGACACTTCAATACAAGATTATGAAGACAATGAGATAGAAGAAATGCAAGAAATGGAACTCAAAAAAATTATGATAATATTTAAAGTAATAAAAAACAAATGCATGAATTCCTGAAATCCATGCAACATGAAAGAAAGTCTCCCTTGTGAAAATGAAACTTGAAGGAAGAATCAAAATGAAATGAGGAATTTAATAGAACATGAAACTGAAATATTGAAGAGAAATCAAAGTGAAATGAAGAATTCAATAGAACAAATAAAGAACACATTTGAGAGCCTTAAAAACAGAATCAGTGAGGCAGAACAGAGAATATTGGACTTAGAAGACAGAGCACAGGAAAGTATACAGTCAAACCAAAGACAAAAAGATGAAATTAGAAATCTAAAAAATGTTGTTGAGAATATACAGGATAATATTAAAAAAAAAAAAAAAAACAGCATTTGGGTTCTAGGAGTTCCTGAAGGCATGGAGAAAGTTAAAGGATTAGAAGGCATTTTTAGTGAGATATGAGCAGAAAACTTCCCAGGTTTGGAGAAAGAAAGAGACATCCAAGTACAGGAAGCACACAGAACTCCCAATAAACATGACCAGAAAAGATCCTCACCACTAAAAGTGGAACATAAAGAAAAGATTATAAAATGTGCAAGAGAGAAATGCCAGCTTACTCTCAGAGGATCTCCAATTAGACTCACAACAGACTTCTCATCAGAAACCCTACAGGCTAAGAGGGAATGGCAAGATATAGCCCAAGCACTTAGAAAAAAAAAACTGCCAGCCCAGTATATTATATCCTGCAAAGCTCTCATTTGTGAATGAAGGTGAAATAAAGACCTTTCATAACAAACAAAAATTGAAAGAATTTGTCAACACTCGCCCAGCCCTGCAAAAGATGCTTAAAGATGTGTTACACACAGAAACACAGAAACATGGTCATCAATACGAAAGAAGGTAAAGGAAGAAAATCTCTCAGTAAATAATCACAGGAAGTTCAAAGCATATATTAGAAATATATTTGGGAAAATGGCAGGGCAAAGTCACTACTTATCAATAGTCACATTGAATGTAATAGGCCTGAACTCTCCAGTTAAAAGATACAGATTGGCTGAATGGATTAAGGAACAAAACCCCTCTATTTGCTGCTTACAAGAAACAAATCTTTCCAACAAAGATGCATGCAGACTGAAAGTGAAAGGTTAGAAAAAGATATCCCATGCCAACAGAAACCAAGAAAGAGCTGGCATAACCATCTTAATATCAGACAAAATAAACTTTAACACAAAAACTGTTAAGATAGACAAAGAGGGGCACTATACAAAGATTAAGGGATCAATTCAACAAGAAGATGTAACTATCATAAACATGCACCTAATTACAGGGCATTATTTAAAAGATATGTTAAGGAACTTAAAGGGAGACTCCAATGCAATAGTATTAGGGGACTTCAATACTCCACTTTCAGCAATGGACAGATCAACTAGACAGAAAATCAACAAGGAAAGAGCAGATTTAATCAACACTATAGCCCAAATGGATCTAACAAATATCTAGAGAACTTTTTATCCTACACTTGAAGAATACACATTCTTCTCAACAATACGTGGAACCTACTTTAGGATTGACCACATACTAGGCCATAAAGCAAGTCTCAGCAAATTCAAAAGACTCGAAATCATAGCATGCATCCTCTAAGATTACAATGGAATGAAACTGGAAATCAGCAACTCAGGATTCTCTAAAGTATATGCAAACACATGGAGACAGAACAACATGCTCCTGAATGAACAATGGGTCATAGAAGAAATCAACACAAAAATCAAAAACTTCCTGGAAGGAAATGAAGATAACAACACAAGATACTAAAACTATGGGATACAGCATAGAGTATGTGTTAGAGGAAAGTTTATAGCAATAGGTGCTACATGAAGAAATTGGAAATGCACCAAATAAATGAGTTATAAGTGCATCTCAAAGATCTAGAAAAACTACGGCAAACCAGACCCAAAACAAGTAGGAGATTAGAAATAATTAAAATTAGAGAAGAAATCAACAGAATTAAATCTAAAAAAAAATTGCAAAAATCAGCAAAACAAAGTACTGTTTATTTGAAAAAATGAACAAAATTGACACACCATTGGCCCAACTAACTAAAAAAAAATGAGAGAAAAGATCCAAATCAATAAAATCAGAGATGAAAAAGGGCATGTACCAAGGCCATCTCATTAGTCCAGGTGATCAATTTCAGCTCACAATTGATCACACTGATAGGTCTAAGAGTAAAATGGTTCACACAAACAAGACTAGTGTCTGCTAATACTAACTGATAGAATGAAAAAGGGAGAGAATGATCCAACATGGGAAGCAAGATACACAGCAGACTCATAGAACGGCAGATGTCCTAAATAGCACTCTGGCCTCAGAATCAGCCCTTAAGGCATTCGGATCTGGCTCAAGAGCCCATGAGAATATTTTAGGCATGGAAAGCTAAGGCACTGTGAAAAACAAAAAAAATGAAGACCTAAATGAAAGATCTCTGCGAGTGAGATCCCAGTGGAAAGAACGGGGCCATCAAAGAAGGAGGTACCTTTCTCTGAAGGGAGGAGAGAACCTCCACTTTGACTATGACCCTGTCGGATTAAGATCGAAGTCGGCGAACCCTAAACGCTTCCATAGCCTCGGCAACTCATGACTAGAGCCTGGGGAGATTACTGACGCCATAAACAAGAGTGTCAAATTGTTAAATCAACTTCAGGAGTCACTGTGTACTTACGTCTCATGGGGGATCCGTCCTTAATGTGTTATCCAATGTGAAATAATGCTATTACTAGTAATGTGACAGTATTTTTTCACTTTGTGTTTCTGTGTGGGTGCAAACTGATGAAATCTTTACATACTATAATATTAAATCGATCTTCTGTGTATAAAGATAACTGCAAATGATTAAAAAATCTTGGTGTTAAATTGGAAATTGCATAGATAATTAATCAATTCTTTAAAAAAAATCATGTAGGATCTCTGTCTTTAATGTACTGTACATTGTGAATTAATACTATAACTAGTACTCCAACAATAATTTCAGTTTGTGTCTCTATGTGAGGGCAAACTGTTGAAATCTTTACATAATATGTTCTAAACTGATCTTCTGTGTATAAAGAGAATTGAAAATGAATCTTGATGTGAACAGAAGGGGAGAGGGAGCGGGAGAGGGGAGGGTAGCGGGAGGGAGGGAAGTTGTGAGGGGGGGAGCCATTGGAATCCATAAGCTATACTTTGGAAATTTATATTCTTTAAATAAAAGCAAAAAAAAAAAAGAAAAGAAAATACATATCTCATAGTGTAAAAAAAAAAAAAAAGAAAAAGGGAATGTAACAACAGACACCACAGAAATAAAAAGAATCATCAGAAATTACTACAAAGAGTTGTATGCCAGCAAACTGGGAAATCTAACAGAAATGGATAGATTCCTGGACACATACAACCTACCTAAATTGAACCATGAAGATGTAGAAAACCTGAACAGATCCATAACTGAGTCAGAAATTGAATCAGTGATAAAGGTCCTCCCAACAAAGAAAAGCCCAGGACTGGATGCATTCAGTGCTGAATTCTACCAGGTATTTAAAGAAGAACTAACTCTAATTCTTCTCGAACTATTCAGAACAATTGAAAGAGAGAGAAACCTCCAAAACTCTTTCTATGAAGCCAGCATCACCTTAATTCCTAAACCTGAAAATGATGCTGCAGAGAAAGAGAATTACAGACCAATTTCCCTGATGAACAAAGACACAAAAATCCTCAATAAAATTCTGGCCAATAGAATGCAACAGCACATCAGAAAGATCACCCAGACCAAGTGGGATTTACCCCTGGTATGCAGGGATGGTGCAACATTTGCAATCAATGTGATACACCACATTAACAAAATGCAGAAGAAAAACCATATGATTATCTCAATAGATGCAGAGAAAGCATTTGATAAAATACCACACCCTTTCATAATGAAAACTAAGCAAATTGGGTCTAGAAGGAACATTCTTCAATACAATCAAGGCAATTTATGAAAAATCTGTGGCCAGCATTCTATTGAATGGGGAAAAGTTGGAATCATTTCCAGTGAGATCTGGTACCAGACAGGGATGCCCACTCACACCATTGCTATTTAATATAGTACTGGAAGTTTTAGCCAGAGGCATTAGGCAAGAAAAAGAAATTAAATGGATACAAATTGGGAAGGAAGAAGTCAAACTATTCCTCTTTGCAGATGATATGATTCTTTACTTAGGGGACCCAAAGAACTCTACTAAGAGACTATTGGAACTCATAGAAGAGTTTGGCCAAGTTACAGGATATAAAATCAATGCACAAAAATCAACAGCCTTTAATGCCAGGGCTGAGAAAGAACTGCTAAGATCAATCCCATTCACAATAGCTACAAAAACAATCAAATACCTTGGAATAAACTTAACCAAGAATGTCAAAGATCTCTACAGTGAGAATTACAAAATCTTAAAGAAGGAAAGGAAATAGAAGAGGATACCAAGAAATTTAAAAGTCTTCCACGCTCATCGATTGAAAGAATCAATATCATCAAAATGTCCATTCTCCCAAAAGCAATTTATAGATTCAATGCGATACCAATCAAAATATCAAAGACATTTTCTCAGATCTGCAATAGCTAAAGCAATCTTAAACAACAAAAACAAAGCTGGAAACATCACAACATCAGATTTCAAGATAAACTACAAAGAAGTTATAATCAAAATAGCTTGGTACTGGTACAGAAACTTATGTATAGACCAATAGAACAGAATAAAAACACCAGAAATAAATCCAAATATCTACAGCATATATATATATATGTATATATATATACAGCCTATATATATATGTGTATATATATACATATGCGTATATATATATATATATATACACACACACATATAGACAGGCAGAGTGGACAGTGAGAGAGAGAGACAGACAAAGGTCTTCCTTTGCCATTGGTTCACCCCCCAATGGCCACTGCGGCCACTGTGCTGTGGTCGGCGCATCGTGCTGATCTGAAGCCAGGAGCCAGGTGCTTCTCCTAGTCTCCCATGCGGGGGCAGGGCCCAAGGACTTGGGCCATCCTCCACTGCACTCCCGGGCCACAGCAGAGAGCTGGCCTGGAAGAGGAGCAACCGGGACAGAATTTATATTTGATCAAGGATCTAAAACCAATTCCTGGAGCAAGGATAGTCTATCAACAAATGGTGCTGGGAAAACTGGATTTCCACATGTAGAAGCATGAAGCAAAACCCCTACATTACACCTTATACAAAAATCCTCTCAACATGAATTAAAGATCTAAATCTACAATTCGACAGCTTCAAATTATTACAGAGCATCGGAGAAACCCTGTAACATATAGGCACAGGCAAAGACATTTTATAAAAGACCCCAGAGGCACAGGCAGTCAAAGCCAGAATTAACAATTTGGATTACATCAAATTGAGAGATTTCTGTACTACAAAAGAAACGGTCAGGAAAGTGAATAGGCAACTGACAAAATGGGAAAAAAATATTTGCAAACTATGCAACAGATAAAGGGTTGATAACCAGAATCTACAAAGAGGTCAAGAAACTCCACAACAACAAAACAAACAACCCACTTAAGAGATGGGCCAAGGACCTAAATAGACATTTTTCGAAGAGGAAATCCAAATGGCCAACAAACACATGAAAAAAATGCTCAGGATCACTAGCCGTCCAGGGAAATGCAAATCAAAACCACAATGAGGTTTCACCTCACCCCAGTTAGAATGGCTTACATACAGAAATCAACTAACAACAGGTGCTGGTGAGGATGTGGGGGAAAAGGCACACTAATCCACTGTTGGTGGGAATGCAAACCGGTAAAGCCACTATGGAAGACTGGTTGGAGACTCCTCAGAAACCTGAATATAGCCCTACCATATGACTGAGCCATTCCACTCCTTGGAATTTACCCAAGGAAATTAAATTGGCAAATAAAAGAGCTATCTGCATCTCCATGTTTATTGCCGTTCAATTCACAATAGCTAAGACCTGGAATAAACCTAAATGCCCATCAACAGAATACTGGATAAAAAAATTATGGGATATGTACTCTATAGAATACTTTACAGCAGTAAAAAAAAAAAATGAAATCTGGTCATTTGCAACAAAATGGAGGAATCTGGAAAACATCATGCTGAGTGAAATAAGCCAGTTCTAAAGAGACTGTTCTCCCTGATCTGTGACAGCTAACTGAGCACCTAAAAAGAAACCAGTAGAAGTGCAATTGATGCTATGAGAAGCAATAACTTGAATAGCTCTTGTACTGACTGTTGAGGAACTACTTAATATTTTATTCCTTTTGTTATTTTTTGTTCAACCATCGGTTGAACTCTTTAACACACAATTATTCTTAGGTATTTAAATTTAACTGAAAAGTGATCCCTGTTAAATGTAAGAGTGGGAATAAGAGAGGGAAGAGATATACAGTTCGGCACATGCTCACTCGGACTTAGCCCTAATGATAGAGCTAGAAACATGCCAGGGGATTTCAAATCAATCCCAATAAGGTGGCATGTTATGAGTCAAAGTTATCAGTTTAAGTTCATAATTGATCATAAAGATAGGAATAAGTGTCATAGTGATCACATAAATAAGAGCAAGTATCTGCTAATAATAACTGATAGAATTAAAAGGAGAGAATGATCCAACATGGAAAGCAGGATACACAGTAGACTCATAAAATGGCGGATGCCCTAAACAGCACTCTGGCCTCAGAATCAGCCCTTAAAGCATTTGGATCCAGCTAAAAACGCATCAGAGTTTCTCAGGCATGGAAAGCCAAGACACTGTTGCAAAAAAAAAAAAGACCTAAATGAAAGAACTCTGTGAGTGAGATCCCAGTGGAAAGAATGAGCCATCAAAGAAGGAGGTACCTTTCTCTGAAGGGAGGAGAGAATTTCCACTTTGATTATGGCCTTGTCCAAATAAGGTCAGAGTTTGTGAACTCAAGAGTCTTCCATAGCATTGGCAGCTCATGACAAGAGCCTCGGGTGATTACTGACATCATAAATAAGAGTGTCAATTGTTAAATCAACAATGGGAGTCACTATGCACTTACTCCCCATGTAGGATCTCTGTCCTTAATGTGTTGCACTATGCGAATTAACAGTAAAACTTGTACTCAAACAGTATTTTATATTTTGTGTATCTGTGTGGGTGCAAACTGTTGAAATCTTCACTTAGTATATATTACGTTGATCTTCTGTATATAAAGATAATTGAAAATGAATCTTGATGTGAATGGGATGGGAGAGGGATTTGGAGGTGGGTTGGTTGCCGGTGGGAGGGAGGTTATGGGGGGAAAAGCCACTATAATCCAAAAGTTGTACTTTGAAATTTATATTTCTTAAATATAAATATAATACATAAATATTATATTATATATTATAATATATTATATATTATATAATATATAATTATATATAATATAATATAAATGTAAATATAAATAAAAGTAAAAAATAAAAAAGAAAAAAGAATAGCTATGAAATATATGGAAAATGTTAGAGAGTAAGAGCTTGCTCTACCAATTGTATAACTCCATCTTTGTCATAAGGCAACAGGAACTAAGAAGGACGATACAGAGAAAAAGACATCTGAATCAATGGGAAGAGCACAGAGCACAGATAAAGGTATTTGATGAAAAATTTAAGGCCGGCGCCGTGGCTCAACAGGCTAATCCTCCGCCTTGCGGCGCCGGCACACCGGGTTCTAGTCCCGGTCGGGGCACCAGATTCTGTCCTGGTTGCCCCTCTTCCAGGCCAGCCCTCTGCTGTGGCCCGGGAGTGCAGTGGAGGATGGCCCAGGTGCTTGGGCCCTGCACCCCATGGGGAGACCAGGAAAAGCACCTGGCTCCTGGCTCCTGCCATCGGACGAGCGCGGTGCGCCGGCCGCAGCGCGCCATCTGCGGCGGCCATTGGAGGGTGAACCAACGGCAACGGAAGACCTATCTCTCTGTCTCTCTCTCTCACTGTCCACTCTGCCTGTCAAAAAAAAAAAAAAAATTTAAAAATTTGGATAGTCATGGAGGGGGAGAAAAGTTAGATTCCTTACTTTATATGGAAAAACAAACAAACAAATTGTAGAAGAATGAAAAAATGTAATACAATGTTACTAAAATTGGCCGGCACCGCAGCTCAATAAGCTAATCCTCTGCCTGCAGCACTGACACACCGGGTTCTAGTCCCAGTTGGGGCGCCGGATTCTGTCCTGGTTGCCCCTCTTCCAGGTCAGCTCTCTGCTGTGGCCCGGGAGTGCAGTGGAGGATGGCCCAAGTCCTTGGGTCCTGCACCCGTATGGAAGACTAGGAGAAGCACCTGGCTGCTGGCTTCGGATCAGCGCAGTGCGCCAGCCACAGCAGCCACTGAGGGGTGAACCAATGGCAAAGGAAGACCTTTCTCTCTGTCTCTCTCTCACTGTCCACTCTGCCTGCAAAAAATAAATAAATAAATAAATAAATAAATAATTAAAAAAAATATTACTAGAATTAAAAGAAATCCTAATTTTAAAAACTCTTTGTGCTTCATTTCTCTTCACATTTTGAAATGTTGATGTGCATTTAACCTTCTCCATATTGCCTCTCTCATCATTTTAATGTAGTGGTTATAAATATTTTTATCTGTACAGTAAAGATTTAAATCATTTATACACTATGTTAAGCATATTAAAGCATTCTGAATTTGTATAACTCAAATCAATGAGTTTTCAATCTTATGATATTTTCTTCTTAACTGTAATCAACCATTTTTTTTAGTTTTAAGAATTCCTTTTGGCATTCATGCAAGACAAGACTGGTTATGATAAATTCTCTCAGGCTTTATTTGACAATATTTTTATCTCTTCCTCATATCTAGAGGATAGCATTGCTGAATACAGTATTCTTGGCTCACGATTTTTTTCCTTCAGTTCTGTAAGTCTCATTCCACTCCCTCCTGGCCTGTAAAATTTCTGCTGAGAAGACCACAGTTTGGTGAATTGGGACCCCTTTTTGTGCTATTTGCTGCTTTCTCTTGTAGCTTCAAAAATTATGTTAATCTTTAACACTGGAGAACTTGATTATAATATGTCTTGGGGTAGACCTGGTTGGTTTGCACCTGGGGACTTTTGACTTTCCTGCACCTGGATAGTGGTTTCCTTCTCTGTGTTTGGGAATATGCCTTATACCCCTATGGTATATATTCGTGTGTGTGTGTGTGTGGGTGTGTGTGGTATACTCAAGTCTCTCTTGAAACCAAGTAATCCATGCATTTGCTCTTTTAATACTACCCCATATTTCCCATAAACTTTCTTCATTCTTCATGATTATTTTTTCTCTCCTCCAACTTTGTATTTTTAAATGCCCTGCCTTAGATGTCACTTATTCTTTCTTCTGTTTTTCTATTGATGCTTTCTGTTGCATTTTATACAATCTAGTATACTTTTCAGTTGAAGGATTTATGTGTGATTTTATTTACTTCCATCTCTCTATCAAATATCTTTGTTATAATATTGAATTGTTTCTCTGTGTACTTTTGAATTTTATTCAGTTTCTTTAAACAGCTATTTTCAAACCTTCGCCTGAGCATTTGACAATGTCAATTCTAGATGGCTGATTCTGGCATTTTATTTTGTTCTTTAGGTGAGGTCATGGTTCCTTGGAATTTCTTGATGTTTGCTGTGTATAACATTGCACATTAAAGGACTAATTATAGTAATCTGGTTTCATTTGCAGCTTTCCTTTGGAAATTATAAGAAGTCTGCTTATTTTCTCAAATAAGATACTTCTGCTGTTTCAGCACTAGACAGCACCTGTTATGGTTTGTCCCATGCCCTCTGTTGATGTTATCCTGATTCAGTCCTACAGTAGTCCCCAAACTGATATTTATCCCAGGTCTTCAGTTGTATTGTGCAGTATGAACTGGGGAAGTGCCTAAACAGGGGAAGTCCATCCCTATAAGCCTCTTCCTGGGTCTGTGACAGACTCAGACTCCTTGGTTTTTGTCCATGAGTACCATGATGTTGGGTCACATCCAGATCCTTCAATCCACTAAGAAGAGTGTAGCCCAGGAGTACAACCAAAGATCATCCAGCTATGGATTGTGTGCTGCTGAAGGAGGCTCAGGGTCTGATGCCACACCTATCAGCCACTGGTGATGCAGACTGGGCTGTAAGACTACTTACCTGGGACCACAAAACTCTGCTAGACACTGATATAGGTCTCTACTCCATCTACAGGCACTGTCCTAGGGATAGAGAACATAAATAGCTGATCTTCCTGGCACTAAAATCCCAAAACTGCTCTGTGATTCCTTACTGTCCGTCCCAGGTTGTAGGAGAAGTGGTGGAGGAAGCCCCTCTGTTACTTAGGCAGGCTCTGAGTGGATCAAACCTGAGTCTCAGTCACTAAACCATGTATAATTTGGGTGTGCACTGCAGGCCTGCTAGTGGCTGCTGGTGCTACACCCCAGAACAAGTCAGTCTCATCAGGGCATGTCTCTGCCTGATATTGGGGAAAGTCCAGAGACTATTCATAGGTGCTTGCTTCTAGACAAAACCATTAAGGTGTGCCTAGAAAATGGTTTTACCAGCCTAGCACTGAGACCCAAAATATAGACACGTAGTCCCTCATTGTCTGGCCATGATTGAAGGTGTCATAAAGGCACCCTCCATCAATTCATACTGATCCCAGCCTGATCACAAATGGTTGCCACAGTCACAGATCCCTACAAATCTGGGGATGCTTACCATGCCTGCCAGAGGCGAACAGTGACACACACCAAAGTACTGGTACTGGGCAAATCTAAAGGCACAGTCTGTGAACACTGGCTGGGATGTTGAGGCCTTTGGGAATTATTAGTTTCTGCATCTCACTGTAGTAAGTTCAGCCCTGAGCTCTAAGTTTGAATCCTAAATTCTCTCTCTTGGCCTCTCCATGAGGATAATTTCCCTTTTTGCTGCTGGTTGGTTCCACTTGGCTGTAGAAGCTCCAAATATTCTACAGGGTGAGATGCTTAGCCTGACTGAATTTTTCACTGTGGGCCTGGCACTGGGGTTAAATCCCCTCTCCTTCCCTAAGTGAAAGGTATCTCTCCATACTGTGCTCATTGAGACTAGGGGAGGATTAAATCCTGCTTACTTTCTCTTGCTTTTCTTCTTTCTTTCTTCAATGTGACTTTTCTTATGAGTATAGCAAGGCAAGGCACTGTGGTCTCTCCGCCCGCTTTTGTAGCACTTGTGGAGGTGATTTGGTGGGTGTATAGTTGTTCACATAGATGTATCTCTCACTCAGTTGTCATTTGTATTCTGATGCCATTTCTTTCTTTTTTAAAAAAAGATTTATTTATTTATTGGAAAGTCAAAATCACAGAGAGAGAGGGAGAGCCAGAGCAAGAGAGATCTTCCATCTACTTGTTCATCCCCCAAATGGCCACAATGGCCAGGACTAGACCAGGATAAAGCCAGGAGCTTCATCTAGGTCTCTCACATGGGTGCAGGGGCCCAAATATTTGGGCCACCTTTTGCTGCTTTCCCAGGTGCATTAGCAGGGAGCTGGACTGGAAGTGGAGCAGCCAGGACTTGGCTCAGAATCCACATGGGATGCTGGTGCTACAGACAGCAGTTTATCCTGCTACACCACAGCACTGACCACTCTGATTCCATTTCTAATGAGTACTTAAACCTCAGACTAACATGAAATTGATATGAGTCAGTTTGTGTGAAGTGGAAACTGCATTCTACTTCATTTTTTTAATTGTTTATTTGAAAGGCAGAGAAACAGAGATCCTCCATCTGCTGGTTTACTCCTTAAAATACCATTATAGCTGGGGCTGGCCCAGGCTGAAGCTGTGAGCCAAGAACTCCATCTGAGTCTCCCATATCTGTGGCAGGGACCCAAGTACTTGAGCTGTCACCTGCTGCCTCCTAAGGTGTGCCTTAGTGGGAAGCTAGAATTTTAGGTGCATGTGGGACTCAAAGCCAGGCACTCCAATAAGGGATGGCAATATTCCAAGCAGCATTTTAAGCATTTTAATCACTTTTGACAAATGCCTGCCCTTACTTTTTTAAAAGATTTTATTTATTCATTTGAGAGGCAGAGTTATGGACAGAGAGAGAGAGAGAGAGAGAGAGAGAGAGAGAGAGATCTTCCATCTGTTGGTTCACTCCCCAAGTGTCTGCAACAGCTGAAGCTGGGCCAATCTGAAGCCAGGAGCTTCTTCCAGATCTCCCACATGTGTGCAGAGGCCCAAAAACTTGGCTTTCCTCAACTGCTTTCTTAAGCCATTGCAAAGAACTGGATTGGAAGAGGAGCAGCCAAGACTTGAACAGGTGCCCATATTGGTGTCGGTTCTGCAGGTGGAGGCCTAGCCCACTATGCCACAGTGCCAACCTTCATCTGCCCCTTCTTTATAAAGAAGATAGTAATTTTGTTATCCTAAAGACATTCTCTTTTAGCTTGTTACACATAAGAGTTCAAATGAAGTCCAATACTTGTGGCATGATCAATTTGGTCACTTTTAGAAGCAGTTTAACCCCTGAACTTATAGTAGCTTTTGACCCTGAACTCCTTCATTGAATACTAATATTTCACTCTTCTTTGCTAAGAGACAATTCTGCACTATACTGTTCCAAAAGGTAGAAACTTTGATTGGACCCAAATCAGCTTTGTGATCTTGAGCATTGGACAAAATCATCATCTTTCAGTCCAGATTTCACTATGTCATGTGCATAGGGAGCAGGTTGGGCCCAACCAGCTCTTATAGTCAATTTTGTCCTTCCACCCTGCCCATCTCTGCCATTAACAATTCCTTTAAACTTAGAGAGAATAAAATAAGTACTTTTTTTTAGTTGCTTTTGTTTTCACATTTGCTTTCTCTCTTCTAACCATTTTAGAAGGGGCTTAAACCATGGGATGTTAATAAACAAAATGTAGGTTTGGGTTAAGTCTCTCTCTCTCTCTCTTTTAATAGTAAGAAAGGAGGAAACACAATCTACCTGCTAGGAATTTGCAAACCAGAAGCCTTGTTCTGTTCTGACTTGAGATAACCTGAATTTTAAAAGCCTGAAAACCAAACCAGTCTTTGGTGTTCAACCTTTCAAACTTCACAGCCAAAACCAAAGAAGCCTAAATGTCTCGCGAGCATAGTTGCTTCTCTGACAGCTTCACTCTGTGTGGGGACACATTTCCTGGGTTTCGGAACATTTCTTTTTGGCTTTTCTTCAGCTGTGCCTGAACCCGGAGTTCTGAGACTTTTGGCTAATAGTGAACTAAGTGAACTTAGTTCAAGAACCTTAGTTCTTAGAACTCTCATCTCCATTTCCACATCTTTGAAACAATAATGCTACCTGCTTATAGGCTTGTCATGATGATTAATTGAGGGAATGGGTATATACATTCGCACCATAATATTGCTGAATAAGTAGTTTAAAAATGAACAACTTCTCTGATATAAAGTTAAACTAAAAATGAACCATAATGAAGAAGGGGATGGGAGAGGGAGTCAGGGAGGGAGGGCTGGGATGGGAGAAAGAACCACTATGTTCCTGAAGTTGTACCTATGAAAAATGCATTCATTAAATAAAAGCTTTAAAAAAACAGTAAAATGATAGAAATATTCAAATAGATCTAATACCATTCGAAGATACCAGAAAAAAAATGAACAACTCATTTTATTTGTTCTATACAGAAATGGATTAGTGGATGGTCATTATCTGAAAATAAAATTATGAATATGCCTACTCTTCAAATGTGTTTCTCAGTAGTTATTGAATTTTTTAGTGCTCTCAAAAATTACACTGGAAAAATAAAGTTCAAAGGATCTGTTATATACATCACAGTGATTATAGTTAGTAACAATGAATTTTATCCTTGAAAATTTCTAAGTTAGTAGATTTAAATTTTTAAAAATTTATTGATAACAGAGACAAAGAGCAAGAGCTCAGATCCATTCATGTTTCATTTCTCAAATGCCCATATGGGCTGGGGCTGGGCTGGCCTGAATCCAAGAGCCAGGAACTCAATTCAGGTCTCACACACATGATGGCAGGGGCTTAATTACTTTTGTTGGGGTGGAGGAAGACTAATTACTTGAGCCAAATCACTGCTTCCCAGGGTCTGCATTAGTAGGAAGCCAGAGTCAGTTTCTGGAGCCAGATATTGGGACATGAACACCTCAACCAGTTATTAAGCTCTAGCCAAATGCCCATGTCTAAGAGAGTAGATCTTGAATGCTCTCATGACACACAAAACAAAGTATGCATATGTGGATTAGATTGATTTAGGCATTCCACATTGTATACACATCCAAAATACTGTGTACACATTAAATATATATACACAATTTTATTTGTCAATCAAAAATTATACTGGCCATCTCATGTTTGCAAAGGACTGAGCTTCTTTGTTTTATAAACCTCCATATTTTTTTCAAAAAGCTTCTCTAATATTTTTTATAAAACATTCATATTTATTTTTAGTGTATAGTCTAAATTGCTGTTATAAAATTTTTCTATTAATGCAGTATTTGTGTATACCTATATAATAATACATGTGAAAGTATACACACACACACAAACATACTCATTTTATTCCTTCAAACTTCTAGAACTGTTACAAAATATCATCAAAAACTTACTCTGATTTTTAACGTTCTCAGAAATCTAATGCAACAGCAGGAGAAGTAGTTACTACCACCCTTGTTCCAAAGATGACATTTTGGGAGGAATGAGACATTCCCAAAAGCTTGAATCCAGTAAAGTAGTGGAGCCAGAACTCAAACTCAGGCCTTTGGTTTCGAAGTCCAAGTCATCTCCATCCCAAGGCCGTGTGGTGGACTGCTGGCAAAACACATGGGGATAAAAAAGAAAGGTGCAATATAAGCCTTGAGGGCCTTTTGGAATTTTGAGGGAGTGAATAGCAGCAAACAAGTGAACTGTCATGCTCCAAGTCTAGTAAGAAATTGGAGGCAATGGGAGTATTTGAATTGCTTCAGAATCTGTACATGTACTCCTTTTTTCCAGTTATTTTAAAATTTAATTTGAACTTATTTCAGAAGCTTTAAATCTATAAAGCAAAACTAAGAATGAGTACAGAGGTCTTGTATACCCACCATTCAGCTTCCTCTATTGTCATCTTCAATTAGTATGTTGTATTTATTTATTCATTTACTTATTTTAAAACTTTTATTTAATGAATGCATTTTTTATAAGTACAACTTTAGGAATTTAGTGGTTCTTTTCCCCCATCCCTACCCTCCCACCCCAATTCCCATCCCACCTCTATTCCCTCTGCCATCTCCTTCTTCATTATGGTTCATTTTTAGCTTAATTTTATATAGAGGACCAACTCTATGTGAAGTACAGATTTCAACAGTTTGCATGCACACACAAACAACATAAAGAGTACAGTTTGAAAACAAGTTTTGTAGTTAATTTTCATAGTACAACTCATTAAAGAAGGAGGTCCTGTATGGGGAGTAAGTGTGCAGTGACTTCTGTTGTTCCTTTAACAATTAACATTCTTATTTATAATGTCAGTGATCATCTGAGGCTCTTGCCATGGGCTGCCAATGCTATGGAAGCCTTTTGTGACCACAGACTCCATTAGTATTTGGACACAAGCATAAGCAATGTGGAAGTTCTCTCCTCCCTTCAGAGAAAAGCACATTCTTCTTTGATGGTCCCTTCTTTCCACTGAGGTCTCACAGAGATCCTTCAGCTAGGATATTTTTTGCCACAGTCTTGGCTTTCCATAGTATGCTGTTTTTAAAACAAAGAAAAGTGCACAGTAACTCCAGTGTTACTCTTATTTCCCAAATGCCAGATTCTTCTTCTCCTAAGTTATGGATTTACAGTGTTAATGTGCTTCCTGATTGTTAAAAGAGTCAATATATATCCCATATTATTAATTCCTAGACTACTGACATTTTGAAATGATGCAAGGATATTCTCTATGTATTTCACATTGTGGCTTAGAAAATGTACAAAGAAATTAGTCTGGATTAATTTCCATGTATCGTATTTATTCTTCATGCCTTGTTAAATCTCTATAGTCAGACAAAATTTATTACTTTATTCTAAAACTATTTGGCATTACATTTAAGGAGCAAGAAAAATACTCATAATTGCTCCTCCACTAGAGAATGTACCATATGAAGTACCTATCACTCTGCACGTTCCAATTCTGCATATACAGCATGCAAATTAAAACCCTCTTACTCGCACTCATGAAAAGCAGAAATCAGTTCAAATTTTCAGCAAAATTGAAATGAAAGAGGAAATTAGAGATCAAACTTTTTTGGACTATGGGGCAACTGCTATATGATTATTTTGAAGAACTTGTTAGCATGATGCAGTGATATTATTTGCAACAAGAAAGCACGCACTAAACCATGTTTGCACTCTGATTGCAACTACAAAAAAGGCTATTTTGCACATGGACAAAAATGTAAAAGGATAATAGGAAAGTTAAGGCTGCCTCCTCCTACTTGGATAACTGAACACAAAAATGTACAGCAGAGCTCCATTTAGCATATTTGATTTAATATACAGTAGAAAAAGGATAGGTTGTTCTCCATCCCAATAAAAATGGGTGCTGTGAACATGGAATGACACCAGGACTGGGACACAGGACATAATAGTCCTGATTTTTCACCACAGAGAGAAAGTTCAGAACAATTAGCAGGATTCCCTGTTAGCTAAGGACTATCACTTAGGTAATCTCAAAACAACACAAACATGTTCTAGATTCCATACATCCATTAGGGCATCAAGGTCTCAGATATCACATCTTGATATCATTGGATCCCAAAAGTATCTAAAAATTTCATGAGAAGAGAAAATACCACACAGTGGGGAAAATAGTCATTTTTGTAAGTCTTTATTTTTTAGTTGCTCCTCCCATAGTAATGCACTGAAAGGCATAACAGTTTATATTGTACAAAGCATTTGAAGAAAGTACCTCAACTTGCTGATTATTTCAAAATGAGATTACAAACAAAAAGAAAACAAATCTGGTTTCTCAATAAAGGGCAAAAAAACCCAAAAACTGAATACAGTCTGTTATTTACTTCTCTCTTTTAACATAAGGTCGGGAACACTTCATTTTACAAATAGGATTAACATGAACATAACATCGCACAAGCTTGCAGGCGACCAGCATAAAATATGGGGGACAGTTTTTCATCAGAAGAATCATGCTTTCATGAAAGAAATTATAATCATTTATACAATTGAATCAATTTCAGTATTACAAAAACTAAGTTGCCTCTATTCGTATTTAGTTCATTAAGAAAGAAAACAAAACAACAAAAAAGGAATGTTAAGAAAAGCCAAACACCATTGGCACTCCCATACACAGGTCGAGTCACCTTGGTCCTGGGAATTCTGAAAGGGCGTGCCTCAGACGTCATAGAGTAGTGGCTGAATGGAACAGTGCTATCTGAATCAACAAACAATAGTTTGCCAACAAATAAATACATGATACACGCAACCAAAAAATTAAACATTAAAAAACAGTGACATGATTGTCTAAAATTAAGATGTTATTACAAGGATTTGGCAAACATTTTATTAGTGGTACAGTGGTCTGGTGATAAACAGGTTACTTCACTGACTTCACCTCTTTGAGCATAAGCATCCATAGTTTACAATATACACATACCCTTTTCTTCCCTAGTTTTAAACAATGTACTTACGAAGGCAAAAGTTAAGGAGGGGAACAAGTACTCCCTGTTATCAGTTTCTATAATAATTGACTGTGCATTTCATCCGTCTACTACTTCCATCTTCAAAGGGTTAAATTACATAAAACTTCAACAAAGAAAAAAAATTAATCTGTAATTAAAAGCAACTGTTCCCAATCATGTCAGGTTATCTTGTACAAAAAAAGAATTCCATTCCTAAGGAGTCTTCATTCCTATCAATGCTGCCATCTCCACTGCCCCTCTCACCCACCCACACGCTAGGGCAGGGTGAACTGGAAGACGTTTTCTGCCCAGCGAGTTTTCCATTTTCATTGAATCACATGAAGTCACATTGATCCTCCAGAAGTCAGCAGCTGCCTTTGCTGTGCAAAACAAAATATCGAGAATAAATAGTTTCCTTTTTTCTTTATTTTTTTAATCATTCAGTTTAAGGTCACCAGACTTTAAATGAGTGACCCTTCAGGTTTATAAGGCATTCTGCTCAGCAGTCTTGTAAATAGTCCTATATGAAAGAGCCATGCTACTGTTGGACTTGGTCCCACTCTGGTCAACCTTGGTAACGTCATACGTGGCTTATGGACTGGATGGCACTGGATTCCGCCGCCGCCCTTGCCATGCTGTGCCACACATTGGAAGAACTGTGGGATGTAGAATGGAGGGATTCCTTGTCGGACAATGACAACATCATAGCATATGCCTGGGGTAAAAAGGAGAGACTCAGTAAATGGCATTTGAAAAATATCACTTTTAACATAAAGAATATTGGTGATGAATGTTGGAAAGAAAAGGGATTCAAAGTAGGAGCATCTTTCCTGGATGTTTTTCAAGGAGGCATTTTTTGTGTGCGTGTGTTGTACTTGTTAAAATGACACAGGATCACTGCTGTCTTTCAGTGCCTAGGGACCATAAATCGACACATACTACAGAACAACATAAAAATTACCCTACCTGAAATGTCAATAGGGCTTCCAATGAGAAATATGAGCCCTCCCCCATGTCCAACCAGAAATCCAGCCATCCATCCACTACACCTGTTCAGTTCAACAAAGTTATTACTGCATGCTGACAGGTGAAAGTCCAAACACTAAGAGGGTACAGACTTGTCTTGATGGAGCTATACACTAGGAAACAGTCCAGCCCCTCCACTTGATAACAGCACCAAGGGTAAACATGACTTGCCCAAAGTCACTCAACCAGAGTTGGGGAGCTGGAATCAAAACTTATTTCTAGCCAACTTTTAACCCAGTGTCCTGTCCCCAGTTTCCTTCCATGCTAGAAATATTCAAATGATGACACCCAAGGACCTTGAAACAAAATGCAAGACTCAACCATGTCCTAACCACCTTGTGCACCTGAGTCTGCCAAGCAGAAGGTGCACAGAGGTGTTCTTGAGGAAGTGCACTCTCTTCCCTATTATCATGTCAAATTCTCAACTGCTGAGAGGATCCCCATTTCCTGCCAAGTGAAATATTCAAATGAAATGTTTGGTCTTGACTTGTGAGTGAACTTTTCACTGTTGATTTGCTATTGTTGGTCTCATCCATTGCTAAACTTGCTTGTCAAAATGCTGCTGAAGTGGAATCATTAAAGTTCTGCCAAAGACATTCCACTGTCTGTAAACAAAGACAGAATGCCTCTGCTGTTAGGCAGAATTTCATCTTGGGAGTCATGCTGAGACATGTGGCCAGTCTGTGGTTTCTTCCACAACCGTGGCATTCAGTTAGAAAATCTGCCCTTGCAGGCTGATTTTGATTTGCTGGGTCATTGCGCTAAATGTACACATTTGACTTTTATGTATGCAATTTGCCCTCTCGACCTGTACAAAAATCTCAATACCCACTTAACAAACATCGCTTAAGCATCTGCACCATGCCAGCCATGGTGCAGGTTCTTCAGGAATCTAGGATAGGTAATAGATTCCTTTGTAGCCTTTAATGTAAGAGGGATCTTCAAAAAGTTAATGAAAAAATGTGTTATGAAAAAATTCTGTGAGGATTTCTAAAAGGTTTTGCAGCAAAATAAACTTATCTTCTGATTCAATTTCCATGAACTTTTTGAAGTACCTTCATAGGGTTAAGTGAACAGTGAACATATATTATCTATTTTCATTATGCATCCACTGTCATAGATCAAAAATAGAATATTCTGAGAGAGTTTAGTAAAATTCATTCCAATAGTTAGAAAGATTAAATGAAGCAAAGAATTTTAGAATCCTGAATTTTAATCCTGACTTCCAACTTGCCTCTATTTACCCAGCTGTGTGATCTTGGGCAAGTTGCTTAGTGTTTTAAGTTTCACCTTCCTCATATAAAATATGAAAAATAATAATAGTACTTGCTCCCAAGGATTGATGAGAAATCATAGATACTAACTTATACAACTAGCTTAACTACAACATGCTTAACTCAGTGTGCCTAATAGCATGATTATATTTTTTGGAGGATAGGTTTTTTTTCAGAGAAGGAAGATTCCATGTAGAATAAAGCCATTGTTGTATTGGTCAAATATTTTAGATTCCATCAGTATAAACACTACAGACACTGTAAATAGATGAATGTTTTAAATAAAGTATCTGAATCTTTACATTATGGAAAATGGCAAATATATAATAACTTCCATTTTGCAATCCAAGACAATAAACATTTTCATGCACAAGAATCAGTACCAGCACATAATGGACAGTTGATAAACCAATGAATCAATGAATAAAGGAAGGAGTGATGAGTTTCATGAAATCCATTCAGTTTGCAAGATGGCCCAACTGATATATAATCAATAACAAGAAAAATATAAGCTAGGATTGCAAAAGGCTACTATTTCTTGTGATGGCAATTGTTAGCTCAGGGGGCTAGGGCTTTATGTCAAAATGCTGGTACTGAAATATATCATATCCATTACCTCCAGGTTCTCAGACTCTTTTGCTTTCTATCACATCTGACGGTTTCTGAAATGTTTTAGGTATTGTACCTTACAATTAAAAGTAATTTTGGCAGAAAAATTGAAAGAAATTTAAAAAGAGAAAAATGGATCTTCCAGGTTTCTTTTATTGACTAGGAAGGAAGAATGGAAAGTTTTTTTTAAAAAAAAAAAAAAAGAAATACAAGTCACCTAAAATAGATGTCTCCAAGTGAGAATGAGAGGTCTACCCTGGCTAGTTTAATTTTAATACTAAAAATTTAAAAATTCATTTTCATTCCCATATAATCATAGAACAAAAAAGGATTCCTTCTCCATCACTCCATTTACAATTCAGAAATGGTATCCATGACCTTGAAGAGATGTTCTCGAGTTCATGGGCTAGACTCTAACAGCCTCTAGTAGGAATGCCAACTGATTTTACTACAATTCAGAATGAATATTTATTTGGCCTATTTCCATACACAATACCTTATACTCTTCACTATATTGAATACTTAAAGATACTAAAAATCTGACTGATTTTTACTGACCAAATGTTTCCCCCACATTAGTTGAGAAATTTCTATATTTGCAGTTAAGACCAGCCAACACTATCTCACCCATATAGGGAATCATTTCCAAATGTACAAGTCAATAGGGTCACATTACTTGCTATGTCAGGCCAACATCAAAATCAATCAAACAATTGAATGAATGTGACCAATAAATATGTTAATAGGAAGCTTATTGAACTGAATTAGCAATCTGATTGAGTATGGACATCAAACAGAAAGTATTGACTTCCTTTATTTTTTTAATAAAATATCTGAGGCTCTTTTAATTGATAGGTATGGATTCTTAAGTAGATTTATTTTTATTTGCCATAGTGCTGAGAGAATGAAATTGCACACCATTCATTCATTCAATAAAAGTTGCTAAGTTTTATTCCCAGATATGCCACTAATTTGATGCAGACCTTTGACAATTCATTTCATTTCAGATCCTCAGTTTACCCCTAAATGCTATAAGCAGATGACTTAATAATTGACTAGGTGTATTAAGGGAACAAGCATATAAATCCATTCTTCAAAAGTCTTAAAATATAATTAAGTTGACAAAATTTATAGATGCAAAGCAACTAGAACATAATTCAGGGGAAATACATAAATACTTCAAAGCAAATATTATAGTCTATTCAGAAGTAAGGGCATTGCATAGTAAAGGAGAGATTATTGTTAGCTAGGGTTTGTCACAGAAGTTTCTGTGTAGAATACAGTATATTAGTTGTGGTACTTGTTAACTATTTTGCTTCAGTCAAAGACAAAGTAAAGACATGAACATTCTAAGTACAACACCTGAACCTGTTTGGATTCTATCATATTGCAAAGAGAAAATATCTGCTTTTTGGAAATCAAATGAAATGTACATTTTCATGCAGACTGTCATCATGATGCTGGAGTGCGGGAAAGTATGTACCTGTGATTTGGACTTTCTGTGTAACGGCTGTTTAAGTTCCTCTGGCACATGGGCAGTACTAAAAGAAGACAGCTCAGCTTCAGCATATTGATTATCTTCCATTTTCCTCATTTTGAGGCTATCTGTGAAGTGCCTTATATGATCTAGAGCAGAAAGTCCAGTTTTATATTCTTCCTCTTTATACCTAAAATGAACCAATGGGAAAGCACAGACGTTTTTTCTTTTTCCTGTTGGTTTCTTATCTAATCAAATCACTTTCATTTGCATCTATACAGCTGTCAAAGTCCATGTTGTACTTGCAATGTAAAATAGCATGCATCAGTTACTGAGTTTTTCAAAATGTTTACGGATATATCTTTTAAGTGTATTTCTCTTAAGATTTTTAGTTACTAAAATCAAGCGTATGTTTGAGATAAGAGTTAATTTAGCACCGTGTGGAGATAAAATATATACATTTATAATTTCCATTTAAAGTAAAAGCTAGCTATGACAATATTTGGTTAGTGACCAATATCCTTCTGAGTATATATGCCCACCAAGTTAACTATTTGCATGTTTTTTCCATTAAAATGTCATCAGCATATATTACATATATACCTAGTGAAGTAAAATTTATCTCAATCATATCTGGTTGATGATCATGCCAGGTTATTTGGATGAATTAAGAGTGTTGAAATCTCTATTTTTTCTCTTTTATAACTAGTATCTAAAATTAAAGGATTGCACGCTTGGGTAATGTGTGCTTATTCTGCTTCCCTCAGGCTACCCAGGTCCCACAAACAAGGATGTATGTATATGCTTGTAGAGGATGTTGATGGCAATCTTATTTTAATCAATTTAAAAGAGATGTCTTAAGGATGCCTTGTTAATTCAGATTTTATTTTTATGACTTATTCCCCCATCAGTTGTTTACCACCTGGAATAGTGCTCTGATAGGAAAAGAAACCAGGAACAATTGCACCTGCGTGAGGCTCCACTCTTGCTTAGCTTCTCAAGTGACCCATGGTTCTCACCTCACTGGAGAGGTCTTGCAACTCATCTCGAGGGCACTGGTTTCTTCATAGTCATCTTCAGGGTTTCCTTCATGCAAATTACTTGTCCCTGCTTCCTTTCCTGGTTTCCCAGTAATATCATTATCTTCATCCTCTTCATCTAGCAACACCTCATCTTCTACCTCTTCATCATCCAGTAAATCTGAATTTTGACTGGTCACCAAAGCCTTCTCATCCTTGAAGTGACTGCCATTCATTCTTTCAAAAGCATAAAAAGAAAAAGGTCCAATGATTAGTTTTATTTTTAAACATGCAAGTTCGATTTCTTATTACGTCTTCCTAGGAACACATAAAATTTTTAACACTGTCATAGGAAATATTTATTGTTAATGCTTTATGGTAACCTTGGGGAAATCATATAATTTCACAAATGAGAAGATGAAGAAAAAATAATTGGATGATTATTCAGATTACCAATCGAGCCTCTGGCAGAACTGGAAAACAATCCAGTCTCCCATTTCTTACGAAGACTTTGCCTGATAAATGGTATTGTTTTGCATGATTTAAAAAGTACATAAATGTTTTCCCTTCTTGATATATTAATTACTATATAACTATCCACCATTTAAAATAGATTTCCAGAAAACGTGTATTCCTAGGCACCACTGACTACAGCTTCAACACCCATGGCCAAAATGAACCCTAGAGTTCAGTCTCAGGGCAGCTGCTAAGGGTGAACCAGTATTTGATGTTTCTGACACTTGTGGTGTATTCCACTAGGACACTCTACCCAAACTTTGAGGTGACTGATGGCTCACTTAATCGTACTGTTCACAAATCATCCTTGATATTCTGAATCTAAAAATGTTCCCCTTTCCCCAAGCAAACACCATGGGATGGGAAAGGATCTAGAAATATAATTGTACAAACATCCTTTGAGATTCATTTAGCAAGCATGTTTCATACAATGATGCAAAATAAAGTTATATTTTTAAAAGTCATTTGTAATTATTTTATTTATGGTTGCAAAGATTATAATATATGATTTAAGAGCTTAATATAAAAGATTAATTATACAAGAATTCCAATATGATATATCTGAAGGCATTTATGAACCTGGAACGAGTTTAAAATAAACATAAATTTTTTAAAGTTTTTCTATAAGATTTAAAAGTTGAAATGCAGTTACAAAGTAATTATAATTGTTTTGAACTAGAATGCATCTTTTGCTAACCCCTTCCTTTTAAAGTCAGATGGCCAAAGAAGTCAAAGCACTCACTTCAGGTTCAGAAACCTAGTGATGGATCGAATAATCATAGGCAGCCAGGTACCCTGGTTCCTTAGGCATTCATAACCTTTGCATTTCTCCTTGTTCCTCTACGTATTACTAACTCAGAACACTTATGGAGGACTACAAAGTTCTCTTTATAGTTTTGTGTGATTTTTCTCAAACATATAACTATTTTTCAGATTATGGAAGATCGGTTATCAGCAACATACCTCTATCACATTCCCACATATACAAAAAGAGAGCATAATTTAATATTTAAATTTCCTGCAGTACACAGGCTCACAACCCATTAAATAAAACAATCTTAGATGTGATAGATGTACACAGTACAAATCCATTTGACCAGAAAAAGTCCTATCATTACTAAACTTTTTATATAACCAATCTCTTAACCTCCTTTATCAAAGAATGATGAAAACATATTTTGCACAGACATAAATTATTAGTTTCCAGACACACTGCTAACTTGCAAACTTGAATGGATTGAAATTGTTATTTTAAAAAATGAAAGAGAAAGAAAAAGAACAAAAGATTGTGTGGATGCGAACCAAAAGTAACAAAAGCCAACATAATTAAGAAAACTTATTTGTTAATTATGCTTTCAAATGTGGCAATTTATAGGGGATAAATTATTCATCAAAAGTAGCCTGATAGGAGTTGAGAGAAAAAGTTAGATGACTCACCCTTCCTATTTCTGTGCTGTTTAGACATGTTGAAGCCAGATGTTGGAGCTTTACTGGCTTACAAATCTCCAATTAAGAGCTAAGAAATCTGAATAGGTATCTCAGAGCCAAAATGGTGTTTTTGTACAATATTTCTTATTTGCATCATGTACATATCATTATCACAATGTACGATTCTGTTTCTTCCTTGTTCTTACTACTTTGCGCTTCTGATCATCTGTGCTCTCTGTCTGTCTGTCTGTCTGTCTCTCTCTCTCTCTCTCTCTCTCTCTCTCTCTGATACACATATATGCACACAAAGGGTAAGGAGAGGGAAAGACACATCCTATTACACAATGTTGCTGTGTAATAATCCGACTTCTTAGAGGCTGGGAAGGCCCTATCTCTCCTTTCTTCCTTACATAGACTTAGATAGTTGAAGAACACACATGGTCCTATGTTTTTGTTATTTTGGCAAAAATGTTTATTTGAAGCTTTCCTTAATGGAACACCTTACCAGAAGATTTTTTAATAGCATCAAAAAGAGGATATAATGTCAATAATACTTGTGTGATGAAACCATTTAGTGGAGCATTGAGCCTTTGACACTAATGTAAGTTAAAAATATGTGACCTCAAAATTTAAAGAAAGAAAGGAAGAGAGAGAGAGAAAGAGGAAAGAAAGAGAAGCAGGAAGGGATGTATCATTATATTCTTAGAATTGTATCTATGAACCACATGGAACCTATTCTATTTGTATTAATATCAAATTAACATGAGAATTGATGAGAACTGTGTTGTAGTAATTATCATGCATTTTCTGTAACCCTGAGGGAGAAAAAAATAAATGAAACTTTCACCAATGAATTTCATGTTAAATTGAAATATGCAACACAACATTGGATAGTTATATTCAAAAAAAGTGTAGTTCTCAATATCAGATATATAATTATAACTTACAGATAAGAAAAATTATTTCTAGTAGTGTTGGTAAAATAATATGTCATTAAACACATTATGATGTATAATGCTAGCTATGTGTGAAGTATTATTATCAAAAACACTAAAAGCTTTCATTTATGAATGAAGCCATGTATGACAAGAGAGAGCCACACATGATCAGGTGGTGGACTGAAACACAACAGAGCAATGAGCACCTGCTGCAGAGGATATAAAGGACAATCGAATCTCAATTCAGCAAAGAGTTTCCAGGTGAAAGATTTGAATGATCTTCAATGAGAATTCCATATGAATATATGCATACATACATACATACATATGTATATATATATATAAATACAAATATATATATGAGAGTACTTTTAAAAGTTGATGGAAACATAATTTAAAAATAAGTTTTAGTATAAAAAATTTAAAGCCATACTTTTTTCATAATACACATTTTCCATGAACTTTATGAATTCCCATTTATATAATAGAGAGAAACAGAGAGAAAAGGTGTCATATGTCATCATCTATTGCTTGTAATATACATAATAGTTGATATATACTGGTAACCTTTTTTTGAGCAGTTATTCAGCTGAATCCCAGTGATGACCTTCCCTTATGCTTGTGAAATTTGGATAAAATATTCTGTCTAGCTATCAAGCCAGGCAGATCAGCACGCTGATAAAGTTATCAGTTCTGGTACTGGGCAGCCCAGGATGAATCCCATTTATCATTAATCTGGCAAGTTACTTCACCTTTAGTGCCTTCACTCCTTCACTAATAAAATTATGGTCATTATCTCAATGTAAAGTATCACACACACAATATGCGCTATGTACATATCAGCCATTGGTGGTAAGAATTAATATCAGTGCTATTATTTTTGTGATCACAAAAGTAAGCACAGCAAAGCTAGCGTTCATCGTAGACGTCACAGCTTTACCTCTCCTCTGCATTCCTGGGAGACTGGCTGCTGTGGTTGCTGTTCCCAATGAAATTCCGAATTTCTGTGAAGTAGGCATCTTCTTTATCATCCAGAATTGCACCTGTACTTTCCAGTTCAGAGTGAGGTGAGGATGTGGCTGTACCTGAACGGGGCAGAAAAGTCCCTTGTGACAAAGATTATTATTTAATCTGGCAACCTATGTTGAACTTTATTTCTTCTGAATTTGATCATTGTTGTTTGCTTGATTTTTTTAACTCAATTCACTTATTTATTTGAGAGACAGAGACAGACAGAGGGTTCCCATTTATGGATTCAATGTCTAAACACTTAAAATGGCCAGACTGGACCAGACCAAAGCTGAGAACCAGAAAATTAATCCCACCTGGGTGCCTGGAATCCACTACTTGAGCCATCACCAGCTGCTTCCCAGAGTGCACAGTATCACAGAAGCTGGGGTTGGCAGAAGAGCTGAGACTTGAACCCACGCCTCTGATCTGAGTCGTAGGCACCCCATCTGGCAGCTCTACTGCTAGCCAAATGTCCACCCAGTGTTCTTAAAATCTGCCATTTGGAATATTAATAATAGTAATTTTAGGAGGTTGAAATCTTCCCAATTTACCATGTACAAGTCCCTGTGTAAGACCCTTGGGAATATTTTGCACCATTAAAACAACGGGGTACAGTCTCCCAGAGACGTTGTTCCTCTCACTAGCTTTTCCCTATGCTCACTGGGGTAGGAAAACATTTTTATTCACACAATGAATAACTATGGTGAGGTAAAAAACAGACAGGTCTTACAGAGATTCTGCCACAGGAGACCGTACCCTCAGTTCTGCTTGCCGTCGATATGTGTGTGTGTGTGTGTGTGTGTGTGTGTGTGTGTGTGTATAAAGGTGCTGTATGTTACAAAATACAGATAAAGACACACTGAGGATTCTGCACTCTGACTGGGTAGGCTAAGCTGTAGGTCAAATCAGCAGACACCAGCCCAGAGGGTGGCAGGAAACAGTGTCGAGAGGACAGTATCGGATCTGCCGGTCACAGGGTCATCTCCAGCTTCCCCACCTACGCAGAGGAATCTGAGTTCCTGGCTCACTGGACCATTGCAAAGTTGATCTAAGTTTACACAATGTATATGTGGCTGAACTTTCCACCAACCTTTGCTTCATGCTGTTTATCTAGCCCACAGAGGATTTTATACAATTTTATACTTCATCACAGTGGTCCACATGACAAAACCAAGAAGTTAGGAAATCTGCTCAGTTTAAAGACATAATAATCTGGATCAACAAATAAGTATTAGCTTTGATACACTGACATGTTACATTTGAAAATGTTTTCCTCAGAATATTTTTGATTAGAAAATTTTACTAGAATGCCCTAAGGGTACACACAGAAGTGATCTGTTTTTTATATCAAATCATTGCCTAAAATCTATTATTTTGAAAGCACCATTGTAAGATTTTTAGTTTTAGAGAAAATAAGGAGTATTTAGTTCTAAGTAATGATCATTCAAGAAACAATGTGGCCGGTGCCACGGCTCAATAGGCTAAGCCTCTGCCTAGTGGCGCTGGCACACCGGGTTCTAGTCCTGGTCAGGGCACCGGATTCTGTCCCGGTTGCCCCTCTTCCAGGCCAGCTCTCTGCTGTGGCCAGGGAGTGCAGTGGAGGATGGCCCAAGTGCTTGGGCCCTGCACCCCATGGGAGACCAGGAGAAGCACCTGGCTCCTGCCTTCAGATCAGCGCGGTGCGCTGGCCACAGCGCACTGACCACAGTGGCCATTGGAGGGTGAACCAACGGCAAAGGAAGACCTTTCCCTTTGTCTCTCTCTCTCACTGTCCACTCTGCCTGTCAAAAAAAATAATAAAATAAAAATTAAAACAAGAAACAATGTGCTTCTATAGTGGAGGAAGGATTAGTAATACAATAATTACCTTAAGTAAAATCGCCAGTCTGTAGAAATATAACTTTTTCCCTACTCTTAAAATCTCTTTTTCTGAAGTCCATACCCACTCCCCACCCTCAGTTCACTTCCTTGAAGCTGTGGCTGCACAGATTGGCTCTGCACACATACGGCAACCTGCAAATATTAGTTAATGGCTTGTTATCTAACTCTTCGATGCCAAAGACAAAGAAACCTGCAATGCCTCTGCGAAGTATGTGCTGGCAGGACTGAGATAGGGAAGCCTCGTTTTCATGAGTCACTTTTCACTTGCTTTGATATCAGAATGTGTGACAAAAACAAAACACTGCTATCATTTGCTGGGGGTATGTCTTCTTTCCCTAATTCTCCAAAAGAACAGCAAAACGAAAAGATACCCTGCAGAGGTTCTCCGAGTTGCAGGCCTTCTGCCTTCTACCAAAGCAGCCTGTTTCTAAGTCGATATTGTGAGCGTAGTATTCCGGGGTTGCCACTATGGATTCTGTCTTGCATAAAGGCCACATTCTGGGCCAGGAGGTGGGAAGATGTTGGCCTGCAGCTAAGGAAGTCTTGACTCACATGTCTCTTGTGAGTCTGGGTCACGGTTCCTTGACTCCTTAAGATTGCCCTTTAGGTGAATCCAGGAGGACAAGAGAAAAATTCCCAAGTAAGCCCACCAACCTGCATGTCATTCAGTGATTCTGATATCTAAAAGGAAAGCTGTAGTCAATGTTCACAATAAGATCAATCTGTGTCAAAACGGAATGAAAGGAGAAAGTCACAATTATAGAACATAAGAAAACAACTTGTGACACAGTGGATACTCACCGGACATGTTTCCATTCTCATGTTTCTTTAGGTGTCTGTCTAAATTGGTCTGTTGACCGAAGCACCTATCACACAAGTGACACTTAAACGGCTTCTCCTTGTTGTGGATGTTGCGCACATGCCGCTGCAGGTTAGAGGATATGCTAAACGATCTGTCACAGTATTTGCATCTGGAAAATAAACACAGAGGAAACATTTATGAGCAAATCAGAAGATATTTCTCAAGACTACTAAGCTAACTATCAACAATTAGCACCCATAAAACAACATGTTAGAGAAAAGGCACAGAAAAGAATTATCACCCTTTAGTTCAAAATTAGGGTCTATTAGCCAATTATTTTTTTAAAAAAAGATTTATTTAGTTATTTGAAAGTCAGTGTTACACAGAGAAGGAGAGGCAAGAGAGAGAGAGAGGGGTCTTCCAACCGCTGGTTCACTCCCCAACTGGCTGCAAATAGCCAGAGCTGCGCCAATCCGAAGCCAGGAGCCAGAAGCCTCCTCCAGATCTCTCACGTGGGTGCAGGGGCCAAAGCACTTGGGCCATCTTCTACTGCTTTCCCAGGCCACAGCAGAGAGCTGGATCAGAAGCACAGCAGCCGGGTCTTGAATGGGCGCCCATATGGGATGCTGGCATTGCAGGTGGAGGCTTTACCTGCTATGCCATAGTGCCGGCCCCAGCCAATTACTTTTTAGAATCTGATTAACCGCCGGCGCCGCGGCTCAATAGGCTAATCCTCCGCCTAGCGGCGCCAGCACACCGAGTTCTATTCCTGGTCAGGGCGCCGGATTCTGTCCCAGTTGCCCCTCTTCCAGGCCAGCTCTCTGCTGTGGCCAGGGAGTGCAATGGAGGATGGCCCAAGTGCTTGGGCCCTGCACCCCATGGGAGACCAGGAGAAGCACCTGGCTCCTGCCATCGGATCAGCGCGGTGCGCCAGCCACAGCGCACTGGCCACAGTGGCCATTGGAGGGTGAACCAACGGCAAAGGAAGACCTTTCTCTCTGTCTCTCTCACTGTCCACTCTGCCTGTCAAAAAAAAAAAAAAAAAGAATCTGATTAACCGATTTCTTTTCACTTCTCTATTGCTGCTTCTAAGTAAAATCCTGTTATTCTCTCCAAAATAGCAATAAACAGTCTAGATATTTAAAACCGAGCTTCAGTGTGATATCAAAGACACTGATTTTCATAACCTGTAGTGATTAAGCCCAAAGCCTTTACTCTATTGGTCTCTGTTACAAAAGCAAATCATAGTGTCATGAAATTCTCCTTCCTTTACAACTTCTGTTTTTCTTGAAGAATCTGTACCAGTTCTAAATCAGCTGAGATTGTCAGAAAAGCACTCACTATTGGTTGGCATATTGTTTCTGCCTTACATGTGATTAAAAAAAATCACTTAAAGTTTTCCATTCATCATCATATGAAAATATAAAATGTAAGACCTCATTGTCCCAATTGTTGTCAAGAGGAAGAGGAGTTGTTATAATCAATGGAGTTATTCTCTTCTGGCATTCCAAGGTAAAGATTCCATCTTTTGTTCATTATTGCTTTTTTGGGGGTGTGTAGCTTGGAAAGAAAAAAAATTTACTTTCCACCAATGACACTTAAGTGAAAATTTCTAACAGTGGCTAGAAAATTCTTAACTCATTCTTCCATGCGTGAAGGGCCCTTCTCCTCACACTTCTGAATGTAGACTCAGTGGTTCAAGTGCTCTAAATCAAAAATTACCCCATTCCACTCCAAGTGCTTGAGCTGCTTTGGCTGGCCTTACATGATGCCAGAAGTCCAGTAGGTTCAGTGGGAAAAATAAATCTGTTGAACTGGTTATTTTGGCATAGTATCAATAAAGGAACTCAAAGAGTGATTTCATTTTCCCATTAAAAAAAAAAAAAAAAAACCCGTTCAGGTGATGAGGTTCTTCAGCGTTCCTTTCTTATGATATTAATAAAAGGAAATGTGACAGCCCACACTGATGGTAGCTGAAATCATATAATCTCCTTAATAATAACAAAAAGCATACAGAGTCAGGGCTTTCTCTAAGCCCAGAGCAGTGAGAAATACAGCACACTTTACTCCACTGCACTGCCTTAACCAGAACAACTCAGGAGACACTGGTAGAGAACACTCACCCTCCCACCAATGATTTTACATTTTTTACATAAATCATGAGGAATAGAGATGTGTGTCTGACATGCTTGTGACTTTCTGTAAGCCAAGGACATTTCCCAAATCTAGTGAACACCATCGTCTCTGACCGGAGTAAAACTAGCCAATGAGGATGCTCTAACCGATGACCAGGTATTACTTTGCATTTCTCCTCAGCTAACATCTTGGCCAGAAGGGCAAATATTCTAAATAAGCAATCATTCCATATAAATGAGTAAGTGGTTAAGAGACAGCTCAAATCAAAGGGTAAGTCTCAGAAACTCTTAAGTGAACCTGTAACACAGTCATCAGGACATTAGTCAGGCTTCATGGTGTCTGGGTGTAGACAGAGGGGTCAACACAGTCTTTGAGATCACAATCTGCCATAACACCCCTGCAGCGAGAGCCTGGTGCTTGGATGTTAATTCTGGTTCTATTAGTATCAGATTTTATAGAAGGCATTTGGCATCTATAGAGCAGAAGTTTTTACATTTGTAAAATAGAGGACTTATACCAAATAATAATTTGATCTCTCCATCTATGCAAAAATTCTAGTTAGTGTCTCCCTCAATATATACAATGACTGTATCATTTATGAGGCAGAGGAAAACCACTGAATTCAAGTACAAAGAATGCGTGAAATGAGCATGATAACACAGTTGCACATCAGTACCCTTGACTATAACAAAATATGAATGTGGAAATCTTTCCTTCCATTAAACAAAATCTCAGCAGACAGAATTTTCTCAAAAAGAGAAATCCTGGTTTCACATTATCATTTTGAGATCTGTTACAGCAAGTACATTCTATCACATATAAAGTAAAAATATCACTTGTGATTTGTGATGTAAAAAACATACAGGAAAACAAAGAATTTATGAAAGCACCATGATTTTCTGAGTGTTTAAGTCCCTATAATTTTCTCCTAAAATTTTAATTATCTCCAAATGAGCCTTGGTCTTTGTATGACCTTATTCTTGCATGTAAAAAAAAAATCCTTGAAACATGATATTTTACTTATTTATTTAAATTAAAAAGCTAACATTCTGAAAAAAATAAGTTTACAAATAAGTAATGCACAAGAATTTCAAAGAATGAATTTATGTTACTTAAGGTGAATAACATCAATTCTTAAATGCTTATTAGTAGCTGCACTGTAAGATATTGCACATTACATAATTCAGGTTATATTTTAAAACTAGCTGGGAAATGTTTCTTAATTTCATTCTTAAATAAACAATTATATTAATTAGACATGTTCCATGTGCCATATGTTTAACTTTGAATTTAACAGAGTAACTTAGGAGGTACTTCAAGAAATTATTGACAGAATTTCCCCTTTTCTTATAATATATTCTATTTTAATATCCATTTACTATCTGTTCTACCCTCTAATTCCACATATTTTCCTCCTCCCTAATTTTTTTTTCCTTTAAACTTCATAATAGGACTTGTGGCTAGTGGACACTGACCTAGCTATGCCAGGAAAACAAAGTGTAAATGGACTGTTAAATCCTAGCAGAGATTCAAGACTTGCAAAAGGGAGGCTGCGGTGCTAACACTTTGGTAAATTAAAATAGTGTGCATTCTTAACAACAGAGAACACTAATAAAAAAATTTAAAGGTAGCTAATATTTTATATGTGCATATTCTGTACTAAAGAGTGTGCTATTGCTTTTAAAAGAGTTAGAAAGCCTCTTTTTATGAAATTAAGACTGTTCCAACTTCTTTATCCTAGCTATTAGTCAATTCTTCCTTGACTCAAAATTGAATAAACATACATTCAGACATGCACAAAAGTAGCCTTCTTTAAAACTGCCCACATGCTCACTTTACTTTGACAATATTTATCAAGATATTAAGCAAAAATCATTGTCAAACCTGTAAGGCTGCTCCCCTGTGTGGGTTCTCAAGTGCCGGGTGAGGTTTGCAGACCTTGGAAAAATCTTGCCACAGTATCTGTTATGAAAAGATGTTTATAAGAGAAAGTCAGCACAGTGGACTCTGTCACCGGAGTTGCATAGCAGCCAGACGCCTATTCCTGATTTAATTAGTGTTGCATGGAACTCGCATGTTTTTGGCATTTAAAATTCGCAACAAAGCCATTCTACAGATATAAATAACTACAAATCTGAGCCGTGTCTGAGATCTGGTTGAATTTGCTCAAGCACAAGCAAGCAGTTTATGAAAGCAGACTTTAGTTTTGATGACCCCCATGCATTTCTTTTATTAGTTCTGTATCTCTACATAAAGCAAACCGAACCAGACAAGGGGATAAAAAAATGACAAGAGTTTGTGATTCTGGGTTGATGTAAACAGATTTCAAATGTTCCAACTCATTTTACATGTCAGCCTCATGACAACTCCCTATACATTGAATGGTATCAGATCAGACAAGATTCTGAGACTTCATCCATCAAGGTATGTTCCCATGAAAGCTTTTCTGGAAAGAAAATGACACATTTTCCAAAGGGAAGATAAATTGATATGCCTGAGTCAGATATCATAAATTTCTGGACAATTCAGAAACTATAAGTATAATTTATTTAAACACACAAACACACATAGAAAGAGAGAGGGAGAGATGGATCTTATTCAACCTTATGGATGTTATTCAACCTTCATGAATGGCCTTATTCTTCAGTGCTGTGACAATTAATAAATGTATACTTGAGGACAGTAGTATTATACTTTTAGATGAAAATAATTAACTGTGAAGGAAAATGCATAAATATCAAAGTGAGACAACCAGACAGTATTTGGAGTATTTCCAATCTCATTTATCACAACCAAATGGCCTGTGTTAAAACTCTCATTTAGTAATAATTTTTTTAAAAACACGGTTTTTATATCTCACTAAATAAAGAACACTTTGAAGTACCTGAAATCTATCATGGTTGCTATTCATCATCCAATCAAGAATAATTTCCAAAACAAACAGCAGAGCCTTTTGAAATCAGAAGGGAGATTTGGGCAAAGTCAGACGTCATGAACAGAGCCGTTACCTGCAGGTGTAGCGCTCCTTTCCCTTCCGCAGGAGGTTCTCTGGCAGGGCGTTGGGAGGTGCTCTGAAGTTGAACATGGAGGGCACCGACTGCAGAAGCTCGCTGGCCTCGGGCTTCAGGGCACTGAAGCTCTCTAGCTTTTCTGCCATGTTCTCAATAGCCGACATCTGAACATAAAAAGCACAGGACCGTGAAGGATCTGGCATCCTTTCTTCTGTCATAATCTTGGGCAAACCAACAACATCATTAACAGAGACGCATCAAATCTGCTGAGTACAATGGGTGCTAGCAAAAGATTGGAATGTCCGAGTAGTAAAGTAACAATGAGAGGATTGATTTGTGAGTAACAGAAGCAGAGGCAAGGTTATCAAAGGACAGGTGAACTTTTTCCACAAGAACTTGGTTGGGCCATTTTATAATTTAATATATAACTGAGCAATGATACATAACAGAGATAAGCCAAATTATTTTATATTTACTTAAGCAATAGCTGTAGTATTACATTGTGGACATCAACAATCTAGAAGAAATTTTCGATGCTATATGCTTTGCCTAGGTAATGAAAACCCTAAGAACCATGGACTCCCATGAAAAGAACTAACAGAAGAATGTCAAGTGTTCCAAACTTACAGGGCAAGCCAAATGTGTATAACTTAGCAAGAACAACAATGGAAAAGATAGATTGCCTAGAATTACATTAAATTAATGTCTGGGTATACTTGATTTTAAGTAGGATTATATATAAAGAATTTAGATGAAATATTTTTCTGGGCAGATACTGAGCTAAAATGACAGTTGATGATATTGCCAGTATAATTTTATTATGACATGACTTGGCACGCATGTGACAGGACAGGGAGGAAAGTCCATGTGACCTTACTCTTAGAAAAATATTCTTAAAGAAAAATCCACCTACCTAATTCTTCCCCACTCACCCCAACATATTTTACTTATAGTCTTCACGTGTTTATCTACCTACAGACAAATTTTACAGAATCACAATTGGAAGGTACCATTTACTTTTTAAGTTAGCTTTATCTTTAATGTCCACAATTAGAAGGATGCCCCCCCCCTTTTCTTCAATTGTTAAATTTCCTAAGTGTTCACATCTTATTTGGAAGCTCCCTACTAAAGTTTTAAGTAAAAACACAAATGCTCAGATCATCTTGGTAAATCAGCTCACTCATTATTTATTTGGTTCTTAGGGCAGGATGTCACTAGAGCACTCCAAAGTCTATCGAAAAAGTGTTTTCCTATTATATACATTCGCTGTATCTCTCAAAGAGCTGGGGTAGCAGACCAGAAGACACCCAAGAACCAAGATGATGGTAACAACTGCAAATGCAAGGCAGCTTACAAACCCAAGAGGCTGTTCTTTTTGCTGATCAGACAGCAAGACAGGAATGGGGGACTTGTTTATGAGTTCGAGGTAAAAATGGAAGTCAACATTTCCAGCTCAAAAGGTGAATTAACAAAATACATTTTCTCTGGATACACAGCTGCACAGAATACCATCAACCCCTTAAACTAGAGCAAAATCTTAAAAGAATGGCCTGGACATGATTCTCTTCACACAAAGGGAATATTGTGTGCTTGATTCTTCAAATGACTATTCATGTTCTAGTTAGCTTTTTTTCTTTTCTCTTTATCCTGGTGCCTGCCCTCTCATTTCATGCTCGGACTCCTAATGCTAGCTACAAATTGCAACGTACGGGGTACCACTGCCAATTTGCCAAATGTCTTTCATCAAACACAGTGCAAAAAAAAAAATCTCAGAGGAAAGTCAAGATACATTTACTTGTCAGACGACAAATGTGAACGCATTGGGAGGCAGTAAGGGCTATAAGCTCAGGGGTTTGATTCATAATCACTCAGCTGCTAAAACATTCTCCACAGATGCAAGTGGACAGCACATTTGTCACTATGAAGGATTTTGACACATACTGATCACAGGGCAGAGATATGGAATGATGATGCTGCTCAGAGAGGCTGGAGGAAATTTGGTCTCCACAGAATACACTCATTACCCCCTTCCAGCCAGAACATTAGCATGTTCACATTACTTTGCATTTGGTTTATTAAAAATCAATCCAGAAAAAATTTGTATGACACTATTTTATTTGCATTTATTCCTTCTAATTGTTCCTTGCAGAAAATCATATTGATATTCCAGCCACCATGGAATGAATTGTCTGAGTGAAAAATGACCTCTGGTCTTCAAGCTGATTAGCAGTAACAAGCAAGGGTAAGGGTCATGATCGCATGTATTTATTGGGAAGAACAGTAAGTGCATGGGTGATGACTATAAATGTTTTATTTATGTACATTTAATATTTGGCTAAAGTTTCATTATCTAGTGGTTTTAAATCATTGAAGTGTCCACCCTGCTGACACACTCAGTTCCCTGCTGCAATACATCTTATAGAACTACTTTTCCTTTTATATGGAAAATAGCTTACTCATGACTATTATTATTCTCAGCTTTCATCTCCAGTACACATAAACTACAAGTCCTTCAAGTTATTTGAAAGCAATTGGCTGTTGAGAAATGTGTCTTGCTTTAGTAGCTGCTAATAGCTAGCTCCTTTTGAAGAAAGATCACTGTGATTACTTTACCTCAAACTGTTTCGATTTGGGCAAACCATTAAGAAACAAGAAAATATATTATGGGCTACATGGCTAAATAACGGCATTCTTGAAGCTAAAAGGAAAAAGAATAAGGGTTGCCCAAGTACTACCCCGTTATAAGCCACCCCTGCCTTCAGCTTCTGGTGTCAAATGAAAAAAGGTTGAAATTTGAGTGGGGAAAGGCAGAAAAGGAAGATGGGAAGTGAGTTAAGGGGTAGCTATTGGCACCACACACACACACACACACACACACACACCACTCTGCCGAGCCAGCAACCACTGAAGCAACATAAAAGTCTTCATTGAATCCTTCCTTTCATCTTTGTAAAACATGCTCTTACAACACTTGACCTCAGTTGGAAAGAGGCTGGAATAAATTTCCCCATTAGGACAGACAGAGGTGATTTAGACATCTGCCAGTGGGGGGCCTCTACTAATTCTGTAACCAACATCAACCCTAGTCTGTACTTTAGATTAAGGCACTGGATTAAGATGAACTTTCTCCAGTAATGGGCCAAAGCCCCAACTGCTATCTGGTCCGACAATGTTCCTCCAAAAGTAACGCATTTTACAGAAGTAACGAGTTTGGACATTCATTTTAAAATCGGATTTGGTATTTTAAAAATAAAGACAGATTGGGATAAATGGAAAAGAGTTAACTGTTTTTTAATGATGAAAAACCCAACTGAAAGGGAAAGGGCAATGTGTACAAAAATGAATAAGAAATTTGCTGAGAATGGAGAAAATAAAGGAAGAAACGCTTGAGCACATGTTTTAGAAATGTATTGCTGTGTGACCCACTAATGTCATAGGCTAATCTCAGATCAGTAAAGGACTTTTTTTTCTATGGAACAGTACGTTTTATCTACATATATAATAGTTATTGATCGTATCTGCAGCCAGATGTCTGCAAGAGGAAGTTGTTTCACCTCCTTCCAGTTCCCAAGAGGCTACTAACTTCATACTGACGCAAACTAATATTTAGACACAATTCCCTAGCTCCTACCAAAAAATGTAGTTATCTCTCTAGTTAAATAAAGTTAGTATTTTTAAAAACATTTCAACAGGCAAGATATAATCAACGGAGTCCTAAGCACTTAGCTTAGCATTTATTATCTGACAGCCAATAATTGATGACATAAAACAGTTTCTCATTAAAACTATTAAAGTGACAACTTGATTATATGAAATGATATGTCCAAAGGCACCATGAATCATGTAACCTCATGGCTTACAAGTTAGCTTACCCATGGTTTTATCAGAAAATAACTATCTCTACAAACATAACTTATGATGGGAAAGTTTGCAGATTTGATAGTTTTCTATATTTATTCATCTGATAATCTTGCAAAATCTCCAAATCATGGTCATTTAAGGAAAAAATAAATATTTGTATTTTATGTTTATCTCATTTCATGCATCATATTCAGCAGTCATGAGTATGAAATTAATTTGTGATTTTTACCAAAAAAATTATAAAAATATGTTTAATATTTCCCCTAATAATTGTCTTATAATATAAATATAAATCATATTACTGAAAAATTTGTGATTCAAAGGAATGGAATTATTTCTAAAGTACTGCAATGGCAGTTGCTATGTTGTTGTAGTAGAAGGAAACAGTCTAATTTAAAGCCTTGATTAGCCCTGTAAGTTTGTAGACTAATTGGCCATTAGTGCATCAAGAAACATGTTAAGCTTCAAGCAGCTAACAACACAGCTACTGCTTATTAAGTCACACTATTCCCTAAAAAAGATGGAAACCACGAGGCATGATACTTCGCACAGACATCTGCCATGCAAGGCAGAGGAAGAACCCTGGAAATTCAGGCCAAAATAGCAGAATGATAAAAAAAAAAAAAAATCACCCCCATGGAAGGTGTTGGGAACAGAGAGTAAGATACAGTTTGGGGGCCTGTGCAATGTCTTAGTGAGTAAAACCGTCGCCTGCAGTGCCAGCATCCTATAAGGGCACCTGTTCAAGTCCCAGCTGCTCCACTTCCAATCCAGCTCTCTACTATGGCCTAGAAAAGCAGTGGAAGATGGCCCAAGTCCTTGGGCCCGTGCACCCATATAGGAGACCCAGAAGCTCCTAGCTCCTGGCTCCTGGCTTCAGATCGGCACAGCTCTGGCCACTGCAGCCAATTGGGGAATGAACCAGAGGACATAAGATCTCTCTCTGCTCTGCCTCTCTCCAACTCTGCCTTTTAAATAAATAAACAAAAAATCTTAAAAAAAAAAAAAAAAGACACAGTTGGGGACATCCAATTGCAAGTCAGAGTGCCCGAGATTGGAGTCCCAGCTCTGCTTCTGACTGAGAGGCAGCAGATCCCTGCCCCCACGCAGGAGACCCCGACTCAGTTGCAGCAGATCCCTGACCCCACACAGGAGACCCCGACTCAGTTCTGGGATTCTAGTGTCAGTGCAGCCCAGCCCCAAGTTGTTTCAGGTATTAGGCCAGGCAATCAGTAGATGGACGATCCCGCTCTCTCTCCTTCCATTCAATCAGTAGATGGAAAAATCACTCTGTCTCTCTCTCTCTCTCTCTCTCTCTCCCTCCCTCCCTCCCCCACCCACCTTTCAAATTAATTATTTTTTTAAAAAAGAACCACTCCATTTATATACTTACTGCACAAATTTGCCTTAGTCTCTCTCTCCATAAATAAATACTTTTATACTCTTTAAATAAATAAACTAAATCCTTAAAAGTCTATCAGAATGATAAAATTCACAGTTTGTCACATATTCCACAAAAGAGTGGAATCTCTAGTAAAGAAATACTAGCATCAGATAAAAAAAAAACAGGAAGTGCTAAAATGTTCCAACTAAAATTAATTTATATATAACTATATGGTGGATTTCGAAATTGGAACTATATCTCAAGATTTTCCCCATGCCTTAGAAATTCCCATAATTTTGAGTGAATAAAAGAAGTAAAAGCAGGTGCTTAGAGGAAATTTTGGAATGTAAATTATTTCCATTAACCTATGTTTTATTTGGGGGTGAAAACTAAATAAGTAGCATTCTTTGTATCCTAAATGTCTTTCCTAATTAAAAAAAAAAAAGCTATTCCCTACTATCAGTAACTGAAACTAACTGTACCTGTAACTACTGGTATAGAGTTGACAAAGTAAGAGCCAATGCTAAAACATCCATTCATTAGTTAAATATGAGTTTTTAAACAACTAGCCCTATTTTTCCAAATACCCAGAACCACTGTCTACAGTGGGACACGTGAATGAGTAATTCCAGTGCCAGCCTGAGTCTACCCTTCCGTTCAAGTTTACTCTTCAGAAGGCTTCATCAATAGCCTCTTCAACATGCTGATACACATGCTTCCAGGTGTCCAGAAAATTCCACACCAAGGTACAATTACGTGGAACAAGTCAGATTTATCAAATAAAATTGCTGTATACACTTTTTGGGGGGTGCTTTCTAAATGCCCAATGATGACTGAAAGGATTATATAGCTTCACAAAGCAGGGGAATGCGCTGCTGAAGCCTTATCATTTAATGGAAAAGAGCTCAGAGCTCCATGTCTTACAGCAACTTACAACGTGATTCTTTTTAATGCTACATTACTTTAGGCAAAAATATAACCAGGAAACTTACCCAAGTTCTCTGATCAGGCAGTTGGAACTGGGAGCAAAATTGAGACAAAAACAAAAAATTATTTCTGTGTAGGTATCTTTATTACAATCTAACCTTTGAGAAATTAACATTTATTAATTTAGTGCATTTTGCTTATCCTGTATCTTGAGAAAAGGTTTGGAAATGATAATTAAATAGCTTTTATAAGACTGCTATGCTTCCTCTATTTGCCTAAATTAAATCTTAGAATCAAAGTTATAAACTAGATTGCACTTTTTCCTAAGAAAGATAAATGCTCTGTACTACTATCAAATCTTAAAGCAAAGTTGACACTTCCTTTCCATTGATTACTTGCTATAAAACTATACCCCTACATTTTATTTTAAAACTCAAAAATTAAGCAACTCTCTGCCAGTAAATTCAATCTCCTACACTTTTATAATTAATAATAAATAAAATATTCATCAAAAAGTAAATCATTGAATAACAAAAAGGAATACTTGGGAATTCACTACTTGATTTGTTAGGATGCAACCGAGACCATTAGTAGGTAGATCCCTTAAAAACATTAATTAAAATAAATAAAAAGGCCTAGTTATGGAAATTTTTGACAAGATTCATTGGCAAAAATATCACCGGTTTAGCAGCTCTTCCAGGAAACTCAAAAAGTTATATCCCCAATGATATCATTTTGTTCAGTTAGAGAAGTTAGTAAGGAAGATACCTAGTTCCTAAAGAATGAAGGCTCCATCACAGAAGAAATCTAACAATGGGAAATACTTGAAAGTAAGACAACATGAATGGCCAAAAACTTAAGTGATTTTCACAGCAATGTATAAATACTTTGAGAAAGACTAACTGGGCCTGGCACTGTGGCATAGTAAGCTAAGCCTCTGCCTTCTGTGCCAGCATCCCATATGGGCACCTGTTTGAGTCCTGGTTGCTCGTCTTCCGATCCAGCTCTCTGCTAATTGCCTGGGAAAGTAGAGGGTGGCCAAGTCCTTGGGCCCATACACCCAGGTGGGAGACCGAGAAGAAGCTCTTGGCTCCAGGCTTTGAAGCAGCCTAGCTCCAGCCACTGTAGCCATTTGGGGAGTGAACCAGCCTATGGAAGACCTCTCTTTCTATCTCTGCCTCTCTGTCTATAGCTCTGCCTCTCATATAAATAAATAAAATCTTAAAAAGAAAGGACTGACTTAGTTGTAACAAGGCAGTAAAGAAGAAATATGTAAAAGGAAAAATATATAAATGAATAAATAAAGGGCAGAAATGTAAGCAAAGGAGAATCTTTGTTGAAGATGTACACAAACATTCAAAAATAAAACTAAAATGTGTAAATGACCAACAATGATATTTAATGAGCAACAGTGATATTTAAATTATAGGAAAATCAAACCAAAGAATAATAGCCAGTTTTACAACAGTATAGTTTCCAAATGATTTCCATGGTGGTTCACATGAGCTACCAGCATGAATGCCAAGTGCCCATGGTATAAATCAATGAAGTAGGCATTCCAAAGATCACAGACCACCACTCCCTCCATCTTAACTGTCTGTGGACACCACCTCTTTCACAAAATTATCATTTAAACTAAAACACCAAAAATAATTTTTGACTGCATGTCCAGGGAGAGCCACTACAATGCCGATTTCTCTCTTATGTTAAACTAACTTATTTACAAGGGAAAATGGAAGGCTGAAAAGCCCTCCAGTGGCCTGACAGAGCAAACACACCTCTTTAAAAAGTGGTGGCCACTTGGGAAGTGACCCAGCCAATGGAAGCCTATCTCTGTCTCTCCCCCTCTCTCCACAACTCTGACTTTCAAATAAATACATCTTTAAAAAAGCAAACTAAGAGCCAAGTTTAGACCCTGAGTATTTATCTCGTAATTTTGATATATGTGTTCGTGTGTTGTCTACGTACTTAGACAGATTTTTAAAGACATGTATTATTATTAATCCAAAGGGCTGCAGGAAGTTCTATTAGTCTTTAGATATAATTCAATAAACTCATATTGAGGCATTCACTTATCACTGACTGAAGACCATGGGCTTGGAAAGGATGTGCTGGGTCCAATACCAAAACAAAACCTGCAAAATCAGACTTGCCCAGAAAACAATACTGTGGAGCATTTAAATATCTGTTTAGATCGTTTCCCTTAAGCATTAAGAATGTGATCTCCTCTTTACTACCAGAATCCTGAGATAAAGATAAGGCAGATATTATCCCCATCGTGAAGATGAAGGTCTAGAAGCCCAGAGAGACCATGTGATTTGTTCCAATACACTTTTACTGGAAAGCAAAGGAATGAATGGTCTTCTGCAAACACTCAGCTATGGAATCATGGCAAGCCCTGACACCAGAGGCACGAGCCACCCCTACTGCTGCCCAGAGAGGTCAAGCTAAGAACACAGTAAGCTTCTGTCCAACCACTTTTAGATATACGGCACAGCCTTCATGAGAGCCCTTCCACATGCCAAGCAGAAGGCTGAATAGATTACGCCTGTAAACATGGACCTGCACAGCTACCCTGGTGTGGCAGAGTGGTATTCTGCTGTGCTGATGGAGAAGGCACAGAGAGATTAGCAGTATTGATTAAAACCTAAAGATGTTTGTTAATATTTAGTGAATCAAGTTTCAAGCAGTTACTTCCAACCTCAAACCCTACATAGTTGTTGTTCTAGGGTAGATCTTGAGGCTAGATGGAATTGATCAAGTACAAGAAAAAAAAACAAAAACAAAAACAAAATCTGCTGTAACGTCAGAACATCTGAGGCAAATTTTCTGAAAATTTGATTAAAATGGGAAAGACCCAAGCTTCTGCTTGTATCCCAGCAATATACAGATTACACACTAAGACAGCTGTAATGATAATATATTTCTGTAGTACTTGGGAATTAGCCTCTTTTCTAAGCACCCTGAGTAACTCTTGCTTCCCTGGCCTCTTCCTTAATGATAGCCCTACTATTCAGTCAATAAAACAGTTCCCAGTTGGTACAGCAAAGGCCTCCAAAATCCTGCTCCAGCATAGCAGGAATCCATTCTGATTATCTGGTATTTGGGTCAGATCAAAAGTTAGATAAGTTAGATATTTTTGGGTCCTGCTCTAACAGCAACATGCAGCAACAGATGGTCCCTTCCACTCTGCAGTGGGAAGAAGTCACCCCCTGCACTGGGTTCCCTCAGGCACATCTGTGAAATATTGAAGGAGGGATCACAGTGCCCCATGCACTGGGCACAAGCACCATCTCTTGTGATCCTCCATTAACTCTGGAGATATTAAAATAGAACATGTCTTCTCTCATAGCGCTTTATTAAGCGTGTTGACATACCATATTAAAACCAGCTGCATGTATATATATATACATATATATACATATATACATATATGTATATGTATACATATACATACATGTATATATATGGAGTGAACGGCAGACAAAACTGCCCATATAATCGACCAGCAAACACACCTTGATTAGCTAGAAGTCTTTGAATTTTAGAGTGGGTAGAGATCTTACACCCACCTCTAATTTTACAAACAAGGAAATCAAAAGCCCAGTAGACTGTTTGCTCAAAAACACTGAACTCTAGTCTTGTTTTTTCTCAATTGTATCATACACTCATAACACCACCAGCATACTTTATTAAAGTGCTGGTTCAAGTCTAAGCTGCTCTGCTCCAATCTCGCTCTCTGCTAATGTGCCTGGGAAAGCAGCAAAAGATTGCCCACATGCTTAGGCCCCTGCCTTTCACCTGGGAGACCTGAATGGAGTTTGGGCTATTGGCTTTGGCCTGGCCCAGCACTGGCCATTGTGGGAGTGAACCAAAAAATGAAAGATCTCTCTCTCTCTCTTTCTCTCACACACACATTCTCCTCATTCCCTGACATTTTGCCCTTCCAATAAATTAAATATTTTTAAAGAATATGACAATAATGTGATTATTATAATTAAATGTACATGAATATTATATCATCACAAGTATTTCTTTAGAATAAGAAAGGAAGTTATCAAGAGAGATGTACAGGGGATGAGGATGGGGGGAGGGAACACAGAGAGATGTTGGCCAACATATGCCAAAACACCATCAGATGAAGCAGGTTCTGATGTTCCCCAGCACAGTGGGTCAACACCAGTTCACAATAATGTATTATGTGCTACGTACAGCACTGGACGAGAGAAGTTAATAGGCTTTACACATAAACAAAAGGAAAAGGAATCACCAGCTGATTTGATCAGTTTATGCTGTACACATCTGTTGAAATAGACATATTCCATAAAAATACACAAGTATGACAGATTAATCAAAAACTTAAAAAATAAGAGATGTACTTTATATAACACCATGTGACACAAAATGCACATTATATGCAGGTTAATCAGCCCAGGAAACCTTGCAAGTGTTAATTAGAACAGCGTGAACATAAGATATAAGGCCCTGATAAACATTTGTTGTTCTAGAACTTTCTTGTTTTCTGTAATTATGTAAACGGTATCCTTCCTTACACTTTTTATATAAAATTAATACCACTAATATGTTTCTAAACCCTTAATATTAAAGCATATATTTTCTCAGTTAGATATAAAATGGGAATTTTTGAGCAATAACAGATTTTTCCAGCTAACACAGGAGATTGCATTGCATTTCAACTCATACTCTTTGCTTATGGCTTTGGGAATATACTTGAAAAAAGTAGACACAAGGTAACAGAGAGGCAAATAAAATTTTAAATCATATCCCAAGATGAATAATTTAATTATCCCATAACTTTCCAAAAGATAGCTTGTATAAGTTTCTACCAATTGTTTTGGAGGATCATCTTTTGGGGGTTGAACATATCAGATCTGAACAAATTATGGTTTTTGATCATTTTCTTAAGAGTTTTGCTATCCAGACCAGAGCTTGTATCTTTTAAAATAAAATAAAAAATAAATTAAGAAGCTTAATTCAAGAATGTATTTATTTGTTCTTTCAATACAACTCTGCAGACGATGATTGATATGGAAACCAAGATTTTTTTTTTAAATCACTAAATGAGTAGGGACATAGAGATGAAGCAATTAGATAATACTCCTTTGTACTTGTATTTTCCTTGAAATAAGAAACTGTATATATATTGATAAATAGACACAACTCTGTTCAGCAAATAGCTCTGTGTATTGTGAATTCTTGTGCAATTACAGATCTTTGCTGGAATGCCCAGTGGTCTCTAGATAAATTCCTTCACCCTCTATGGTAACAACTTGTCAGGTAGACTCATTTCCTGTTTTTATCTAAGCACTAAAAGAACAAGAATGACCTTTATGAGTTTGAGAGGAGTCACAGTATGATCTATATCTTAGTGTCAGCAACCTTTAAACACAAAAGACAATTTCAATGTTTATTTTTCTTAACTAAGTTCTGTTCATTCCAAAATGCACTTGGGCTTAAGTAGTTAGTAGCAGACAATAATTTAACACCAAAATCATGTTATTCTTACACATATGTGAATTGCTTTTTCTTTAAAGAGCTTGAGTTTTAATTCTGCTAGAATTTCCTGTGTTCTTCCACAGCAGCGTCATAGGAAATCCTAGTGTTCTCAAGATTTCTTTCATTTCATTGCACCTGCTTTTCAGGATCAACAAGTTAGTTTACAAGCTTGAAATCTCAAGTTCAAAATACTCACTTGTGGGTGAAACAAGAATCCTGGAGAAGGTCTCAAGTATTTCTCTTTTAAAGCTTCAAGTGGGTCAGTTAGTTTTCTTTTCTCTACTCTGAAAGGTTAAAATTAGATTTTGGAGATGAATTAGTCTTACATATCAATCACTACATAATTACTGACATTTAAAGTAGCTAACAATAAAGCAAATGGTAGGTTTCTGGGAAGCACACTAATAAAAATAGAAGGATGCCTGTTCAGTTCATGAAGGATACTCATGGCACTTCTAAGTGCTCCTATTTATAATGGAAAAATTCCACCGAACGACTAGTAATGACAATGAGGAAATATGAAGAATGAGGAGTCAGTGAATTAGAGTCATTTGTCACAAATTCAGTACCTTTCCATTTGCAATGGAGACAGGAGTGAGGCCTTGGCGATTCTGAAGTCTTGAGAACAGAACTAATTTTAAACATGAAAAGCTATTTTTTTAACAAGAAGTTGCCCCCCCCCAAAAAAAAATTCATTCATTTCTTCTATATTTTCCCTTAATAGCAAGGGAGTTCCAAACATCCTATATGCCCTACTAGCCACACACACACACACACACACACACACACACACGTTCATATATACATACACAAACATGTACACACACACATTCTTTAGATACCACCTGGTGATAAGCTGAGCAGGTTAGAAGAGGGTGATAAGGACTTTTTAAAGATAGGGAGAGACATAGGAGTATAAAATTTACCTATCCCTGTTGCTTCAGAAATATTTGCCACTCTATTTTGTATTAAGCACATAAGGAAAATGATATCATGAGTTACACTAAAGTATTTCTTCTACCAACTGCTGGTATTTTTCCTTTAAAAACTACTGAATGAGTATACCTGAAAAATATAATTTAAATGAATAAAGATAGTTTCCACTTTGTAAAATTTTATGTCATGTTTTGTATATCATATTTCACTTATTGAAGTAGGTGATATTGTATTCATTTTATGAGTGGAGATAAAAATTTAGGACAGGGGAAAGTGAGATTTCAGCCAGGTCCTGAAACTATAATTGGGATTTAGTCCGTTCATGATTTTGGTAAAATGACAGGCTTAGGGCCTTAATCAAAACTGAAACATCAGAGAGAAGTTGGAGATGAAAGGAAGTAAGAGGAAGGTTAGGAGGTGACAGAGATGAGTCCAATGTACACATGGAGGAACCGGAAGCCGGTTTTGATTGAAAGGGTCTAAGAAGTTAAGAGAAATTATCTTCACAAAGGACTGAGAGATGTGTCATGTGGCTGGAAATATGACCTTACTGGAAATGTGTAACCTATAATCTACATGTATAATCCAAAAGGTATGTGTTTCCTTCTCCAGTACTGGGACTGCCATAGGAATTAAGACATAATCATAGGGAAAAGTCCCAAATATGGTCAAGATATCACCCAGATATTTTTGTACTGTCTTATTATATTTCCTGTGTCATGTTCAAATCAGAGTAACCTTGGTGGTGTTCCTTTGTTTACGTGTTGTAGATAATATAAGCAGAAATAAGGACTTTTTGGGTCGGCACTGTCAGTAGGCTGAGCCTCTGCTTACAGCACTGACTTCCCATATGGGCACCAGTTCTTGGCCATTCTGCTCCTCTTCCGATCCAACTCTCTGCTGTGGTCTGGGATAGCAGTAGAGGATGGCCCAAGTGCATGAGCCCCTGCAATCACGTGGGAGACCTGGAAGAAGCTCCTGGCTTCAGATGAGCCCAGCTCTGGCCATTACAGCCATTTGGGGAGTGAACCACCAAATGGAAGACCTTGCTTCTTGTCTCTCCCTCTCTCTCTCTCTCTGTAATTCTATCTCTCAAATTTTTTAAAAAGGCTTTTAAGTGAAAAGAATTTGCAGGTCTAGTGCCAATTAAGTAAAAGGAATCCCATCAACATTGTCAAATGGATGAATAGCACAAAATCTTTTCTCCATAGAAGAGAATCAAGAAAAAATTTGAAAATACTCTCATTTTAAGTAAATTCAATAAAAATTACCTACAGATTCACTGAAGCTTTGACTGTGTACAAGATTTGAATAAGATAGTAAGTGCAAAAATGCTTATATTTTAAATGTTATAAATTATTGTTTATATTTCTTTTAAAAACTACCAAATGAGTATATAAGATATATTATTTATGTAATATTTATGTTATTAAATTGCTATTTATATCAATTAAAGAAAACTAAATTTTAAAAGCTAAATCACAGGCAGCCATTGGACCTAAGACACCAGTTAAGACTCCCATGCCCCATATCAAAGTGCCTGGGTTCAATTCCCAGCATGGTCTTCAGATTCTAACTAATTGCCAGTCTAGATTCTGGGAGGCGGCAGGTGATGGCTCAGGTAGTTAGACGTTGCCAATCATATGAGAGCCCTGGACTGAGTACCTGACTCTCAGCTTTAACTTGGATGTAGCAGGCATATGAGGAGTGAACCAGCAAATATAACTCTCTCTCTGTGTGTGTGTGTGTGTGTGTGTGTGAGAGAGAGAGAGAGAGAGAGAGAGAGAGAGATAAATTGAAAGAAATAAGCTAAGTCAATTTGAATGATTAAGTAACTATTGCAGAATACTGCCTAAGAGGTATTTTATTAAACATGTAAGTTTCACCTAAAGAATTTTTGGATTAATAAACGAACCTGGATAATTAAGCCATTAAATAGAGATTCTGGGCCCAGCATTGCGGCATTGTGGGTAAAGACGCCACCTGCAGTGCTGCATCCCATAGGGCTCTAGTTCAAGTCCTGGCTGCTCCACTTCTGATCTAGCTCTCTGCTAATGTGTTTGGGAAAGTAGTAGAAAATGGTCCAAGTCTTTGGGCCCCTGCACCCACATGGGAGACCTGGAAGAAGATCCAGGCTCCTGGCTTCATATGGGCCCTGCTCTGGCTGTTGTGGTCATTTGGAGAGTGAACCAATGGATGGAAGACCTCTCTCTCTCTCTCTCTCTCTCTCTCTCTCTCTCTCTCTCTCTTCCTTTCATATAAATAAATAAATCTTTTTAAAAAGTAGAGATTCTTTCAGGAGAACTACTCACGTTATATACAAAACAGATTTTTGTGATTAACATTACATTTCCTTAGAGCTCTTAAGAAATCTATTGAGAAACAGAACATGTCTGACAGATGCAAAGGATGTGCCGATGGGTTAACACAGAGTAGACTCTTGCATGTAAAGGTACCCATACATGTTGCATAAATCCTCCAGGAGTATCATTCTTCTGCCACTTGACAATTCACTTCAAATACAACTTTTTCATATTTTCCACTCCAAAAAACAATGTTTAAAAATAAATTTATTGTCATGGGAAAGAAATTCTGTTGGCTTATTCCAAACTCAGAGATATCCAAAAATGAGTCCAAACCTAAAGAGCCAATTTTCTGAATTAAAAAAAAAACAGATTTCACTAGATCAAACAACTTGACTCTCTCTTAGTAATAAAAAAAAAAACTTTGGGGGAAGATGGGAGTTTGTAGTGTTAAAACCACCTTTTGTATCTGCACTCACATTTCATCATCTCCTACTGACCCTTACCTGTAAATAGGGTCCATAAAGAAAGGAGTGGGCCTGGCATGTTGCAAGGAACCATCTGAAGCTGGTCTTGATTCAACATTGCTGCCTTTCTTTTCCCCAAACACATGGTTTTTCCGAGGCTCAGTCAGCTTCGTCCCACTGGCTCTACTCCTACTGCCCATACTTAGATCCAGGGGCTGGTCTTGGCTTGTGGCAGACGTGGCTGGAGGCTTGGAAGGGACTGGAGTCAAGGGCTTCTCATCCTTTCGCTTAGTGGTGAGATCAAAGGGGGACTCAGAGCTGCCCTTCTGCAGTTTCTTTACTTCATTTGGTGATTGGGGTTCCATTTTCAAAGGTAACGATCTCAAGTCTCTATCAGGAAATGGGTACATTGATTGAGAGAATGCTGGAAAAAATGGGAGGGGAAACATGGAAGGGTAAGGTAAAGCTCCAACTTTTTTGTCTTGCAGCCCCACCAGTCCTGTTGAACCAAAGTATTTTTCAGCAATAGAAGCAATAGCCTTTATAGAATCATTCACAGCTCCTGACACCGCGGTTTGCTCCTCTAAAGATGGTGAGAAAATGGAATGATTGCTGTATTCTTTCTTATTATTTATTGAAGCCAGATTCTGCAGAGGGCTTACTTTGTCTTTGAACATTTTACCATTTTCTTTAAATTTTTCTTTATCACTTTCAATGTCACTTTCCAGATCAGAGCCCGAGGTGGTTTCCAGGTCACTGCCACTTGGTGTACTGACATCATCAAGGTCACTACTCTCTGACTGGTCACTGATTTTCTCAAGGGGCCTCTCTTCAGAGGACCTCTCAGCCTGGAGCTCCACTGGCTTATTGTCCCCTACAGGTGGGTGTTTAGAGAGTGCCTTCAAAATATCCTGTGTAGCTGGCAGTATCTGAGGATGTGTCATGAGGGGACTTTGACTTTTGTTTGTCTGTTCAGTACTTGATAGTCCTTTAACAGGAGAACTAGCAGGTATCAAAGGAGGCCTGTGGTACAAGCCGGAAGGAAACAGACCAGGGAAGCTAAAAGAAAATCCAGGAGCTGTTGGAAAGGTAAGACCAGCAGGATGCCTATTGGCGCCAAAATAGTCAGCAAGGCCCGGGTTGGCATGACTCATATTAACCATGGACGTTTTATCCATAGCTGGGGTTCCAGGAAGTGAAATGCCTTGGCCAAAAAATCCACCTGCCGCAAAATGGTTCTTGCCCTCACAAAACCTCCTGTGTTTATTTAAGGAAGACGTAGTGCTGAACATTTGTCCACAGTCTTTGCACTTGATTTGGGTTCTGCAATCAGCATGCATGCGCTTATGTCGACAAAGGTTTGAAAACTGAGTATAGGATTTATGGCAGACCTCACCTGTGTGCAAACAACAAAAAAGAATCTCAGGCTTTATGGCAATTGCTTCTGAATTTAGCAAGTATCACAATTGGTTTACCCAAAATTTCAATTAAGAAGCCAGGAAAAGATATCGGGGGTACAATCTGGATGCTCCAAACACAGAAAACCCCCATTTTACTAGATTCCAAAGCAAGGCATCCAACCTGACAAATGTCTCCAGGCAGCACAAATATTCCATTTATAAATAAATAAATAAATAAATATTTTGTCATCCCCCACTGCACAATATTTTGCATAATATTTGTATATTTAAATCTTTACGAAAAAGTCAAATTCCAGCATGCACTGACTCCCCACCCAATAATGACACTAATAGAATCTAAAAAAAATCACAAGTCTTAAGACATATTAGGTATGAAGCATAAAAGGAACCCTTTTAAAATTTTAGACAAGTTAAAGAATTCTACATCGTAGGACCCAAGACAAAATAGAACGGCCTTTCCCTCATCCAGAAACTTCACTTTTATTACCTCTCCCCTTGAAGAGAATATCTGTGCCTGCTCTACTGTTATTTAATTAGCATTATATCATACACTCTCATCATTCACACATCAAAGCCACATAACAATGCACATTGTGTATTCTGAGACTTTTTTTAACAATCATTTTCATGATTTGAGAAAGACTGACATAATTTACAATGGCTCTATTTTAAGCCTGCAAAGGAAACTAAATTGAATGTAGCCCATCCTGCATTGCTGGTTCCCATGAACTATGATCACGTCCTCTGACTTCCCCTCACACCAGTGGCTGTGCTAATCTTCCTGCATTTATGAAACCCCCGTTCCTGGGAAACATGTCCACTGTTGTCCTATCTTCACCCGTTATCTCAGGGCTTGACTTGTATGTGTGACAGCCAACTGTGGTAAGCAGGGGAGAGGGCTGGGAGCGCTCCAATCCAGCAAGGACGACGCAGCAGTGGGTGCGGCTGTGAAATAGCCCCCGTCGCCGGGAATTTACCAAGAAAGTGGAATGTCTCTCCTCTTCATGGATGTGTCATCAGATCTAAGCATATTTTAAGACCAAACTTTGCAACCCCGAAGGATTCCCTTGCTAAGAAAGAATCCCACTCACTTCACAGGTCAGCAGGCTTATGATATCAGTTTCGAAGTATCGTATTTTATTTTATTTTCCTTTGCTGTAAATGAGCTAACCGTCCATGTGAGCTTACTTTAATGTTTCTATGCATGTTTAACACATGCAGAAACAACAGATACTCTGTTGGCCATTCCTGAAACACATTTATTTTAATAAATTAAATGGAAGACAAAATGCCCTGTGTATTGTGGCACACGATGACTGCCTGGAAGTGCAGAATGGTTGAGCTCCTGAGTCAAAGCGTTAATAATCAGAACATAAACACCAAGCAAAAGAGATTTTATAGACCTTCCTCAAGAAAAATGCACCAAGAAAACGCATGCAAACAGGAACTAACTATTGATTTCTTATCTATTTCTTTTACTGCTAAAGTTAAACTATGTTGCTACATACATCAAGGGTGCTTGGTTATTTTAAAGGAGCCTTCTTAAAAAGATGATTCTTAACCCTTTAGAGATTATCTCATGCATTTTAATAGGAAGAGATGATGTGATTTCTTCTTTAATCATTCTTCCAGAATATACTGGCCAGGGTTCTGTTTTAAAAGTTTGTACTACTTAACCTACACTATAACTATGCATACTATTTAAATTCTTTGATACACTAATTAAAATCGCATGATGCAGAGGGCAAACACTATGACTTTTGCTAGACACACTATACTAATTCCACTATGAAATATAACCAAAAAAAGAGTAAATAAAAGATTATTGGAATTATAAAAATGCGCTCATTAAGAAAGCAACATCTCTTCCCTGGGCATTGGAAAGGTATCTAGGATATGTCTTCATGGGCTTTCAACCAAAGCATTAAGTATTTGAAAGGGCTGCAACTTTTGCAAGGCAATGTGGCTCTATACTCTCGTTTGTTGGAGTTGCCCGGCTTTAAGAAAACCAAGCACTTTTTCTCTGTGCTGGAGAAACAGATGCTGCATTTGACTTCCCCGGCTCTATCCTTTGTTACACGGATGAGTGGCTTTTGTGTCTGGTCACAAGAACACAGAATCTGGGATGCTTCCTTAGGCAGAGCACTTGAAGGGCTGGCCTGGTACAGCACAAACCGCCAGGCCTCCAGGTACACTGGTTCCACTGCTGTTGAAGTCTACACTCTATTGTAATTCTCTCAGCAATAAGGAATTAGCCAGCAGTTAATGTTGCATTTTTCTGCTTATTAAACAAATTAAGAGGTATTTTGAATCTATTCAGTCTATTAGAGCATGTGGTTTCTATTTGCGAGGCTGGAGGTTTCTGTAAAGGCAGTGAGTGATTACCTTAGCACGGGTGACTTTGGGCTCAGGCTTGGGGGCACACTGTAATAAGAGACAGTTGCCATAAACACACCAGTGGGGGTAAAGCGTGGTGTGTGGCCTTCTGGTGCGAAACAGATACCAGCTCTAGGTGAACCTCCTCCATACCAACTCCTGATCCTTAAACTCTTTTGTTCTGAAATGACACGGCTATTATTCATAATTACTTCACGGGTCTCTGTCAGATTTTGTATTTGAAGAATGCCATCTGCTATTTAAATTTGCCAATAATTACTGAAAACATATTCATGGGAAATATGTTATGCAATCTGATTGGAAAGGGACACCCTATTGCGCTTTAAAGTGAAACATTTGACTTTAACACAATTAAAATTCCAGATCCCAGAACCTCAGATGACAGGGGCTCATGTTTTCTGACATTTATTTTAAACAATACAGAAAGCATTAAATGAGTCATCAGCATTGTGGTCTATTCTACTCCTTTTCTCATCAAAACATAATAAAACTTACTAAAATTTATTTCTGAGAAATCAGAAACAAATGAACTACTTGATACTGTATGTCTGCAGCGTTTTCATGGACATATTTAGGACATTACCACGTAGACTCAGGAATCCTTTTTTGAGACAAGAAGTCTAAAATTCCTATTGTATACTTTACTTCCTGTGACTTTCAACAGAGCTTTCCCAAGGGAGATTAGAGCACCCTTTTATTTATCTACCAGTCCTCTCACTCCACCCAGGGACTAGAAGAACAGACAAGCAAAACAAGACTCCTTGTGTAAGCTGAGAAAAGAAAGAACAACTCCTTTGGTGCTTGGAAGCACAAAAGAAGACTGTGTCCAGGGCAAAGAAGTAGAGAGACTCTCTGGCATCTCGCTGTTGGCACTGAAATTAAGTTTCCCCCTTAAGGTCCTGTAGTAGTGTCTCATATACCTCCTACAAACCATCAGGTATTTGTTAGAAAAACTGTTTTTCAAGAGGTTCCCAAATGATAGGTTTGGCCAAGTGCTGAACAGGCTTCAACCAATTCTATGTGTATCTGGATCCAAAATCAGTCTTGAAGTTTGCAGCACCACTCAATGCGTCACTGTATTATACGTCCAGCCGAGCAATGGATCAAAAGCAGCCCAGCGCTGTTGCCCAGATGGACTAAAATCTACCGATTTTCCAGTGCAACAAACACAGAGCACAGGAGTGAGTGGACGGAGGCAAAGCAAATGAAGACTGAGTTTTACTTTATTTGAAGTACTGTACTAAAGTGCTTTGTACAGAGGTGTGCTAAGTAGGTGGTCAGATTGCATGTCCCCCGCATGCACGCTGCCTGTAAATTTGCTTTAGCGCAGTGAGTAAGAGAAGCAGCGTGTCCACCATCAAAGGGAAAATGTTCTGCTTTTCAAGTAACAGAACTACTGATCCACAGCCCGTGACCAGTGACGATGGGTAGATTAAAGAGCATTTTATTCACCCTCTCTCCACACACAAACACGCACACACCAAGTCAGACGGCTACTTGCCAGGTGGGATTCTTCCAGCTCTTTCTGATCCAGAACAGGTTTTTAATCACTTCATCGCGTTTATCACTTCATCTTGCTATTTGCCATTTTATAAAGCCAGGAACATTTACAGTGTGAGACAAATCTGGTTGTCTCCATTAAATCCTACAACCCAGCAAGCTTGCCTTTCATTATTTAATGACTTCTCTTTTCTCTCCCTGTTATTTATTTCATCTAAAGAAAAACACCCCAGGGATCATGAACAAAAATACCACAGATCTCGGTGTCGAAGATTTTTTTTTTCTTTTGGTCCTAGAAAATAGCCCTACTGGACGGACCAAAAATACCAAATACCGGCGAGTACCCTAGTGGCCACGTGGGGCCATTCTGCTGGTCCCAGTGTCTTTGTGGAGGGAAGACAGATGCGGGAAGGAGGGCTGGAGTGTTAAGCACTTACAGATGAACGGCTTCACACTGCTGTGGATGTGCTTGTGCTGTTTGAGGCCTGACGACGTGGCAAAGGTTTTGCCACACTCCGGGCACGCGTGGGCCCGGGCACCGACATGCTGAGAGCGAATGTGCCGCTGCAGGTTGCTAGGGTCCGTGAAAACCTGCTAGGAAATGAGTACTGATTAATCAGGAAACTTCATCCAAGACCCAGGAAAGGAGACCAGGGGTGATGCAGAAGGAATTCTGTGCATTTGTTTGTTGTTCCCAAAGAGCAAGTGAAAGTCCTATCTCCAAAGCATACTCCCATCTAGAACAAGAATTATAAAGTATTCAGCTCTATATTCTTAGCATGGAGTATCCACTGCTATCAGTTGAACATGAATAGAATGAATGGTGCTTTAGGCCATGTTCAAGGTCCCTTTGATTCCACTTAAGAGTGTACGTCAGTATTGCTGCAAATATAGTTTTGTAAAATTTTGTTTTATACCTTTGTGAAACTGAGTACTCCCACTAAACTAGGGTCTTTTTGCTTTTTAGTTGTTAAACTTATTTGGTGAAGTTTTAAGCCTATTTGATGTAATTTTAAAATATGTTATCTCAAAAACTAAAAAAAAAAAAACAATCAGAAAGAAAAGGGGAAGAAGGGGGTTAGGAGGAAGGGAATCCAATATGTTGTAAGAATTGTATCTACAAATCACCTTGAATGTTAAAAACTAATTAAAAATCAAAATGTGAAAAAAAAAGAATGCCTGGAGAGGAATAACAAAACCACAGCCACACTATGATTACAACTGACATGCTTCTTCTACCCTTTAAAGAAAGATATATTATACACAAAATTTGGGAGATTTTAAACTAAAAGGCTTCAAAGATATCTGAACAGTTTCCCCAACTCTGTGTTACAGTAAGTTACCAGCAAGCTAAAGTCATTTCTTTGGCCACTGTACTGAAGAAAAAGAAAAGAGAGGGGAGGGAAAGGAAGGAGAGGGGAGAGGAGGGGAGAGGAAGAGAGAGGAGGGGAAAAGAAAGGAGAGGAGAGGAGAGGAGAGAAAAGGAGAGGAGGGGAGAGAAGGGGAGGAGATGGGAGGAGAGGGAGAGGAGAGGAGGGGAGGGGAGAGGAGTCAACCAACATATCCAAGAGCAAAATACACTAAAACCTAATTTCCAATGCTACCATTTCAATCAACATAAGAAAAGGCACTCAGATGCTACAAAAAGTTTTTGACGATAGAAAGCAACTTTAATGGTACCTGCACATCTTTGAGTTCAATTAAGAAACACCGAAATCAAAGATGTGAATTACTCTTGCTGTAGTTCACAGTTCTGGTCCAAGTAGGATACATGCGTTCCACCCTTATTTTATGTCAGTACTGGCTACTAAGACAGAGGATCTAAACTTTTTAATTAGAACCATATCGTGATTTATTGTGAGGACTTAGGTGGAAAAATCTGCAAATGTAGGAGTCTCCCATTCTTTCTCAGTAGGCATGCAGAAACTGTACGTGACTTCCTCACACACTGCTATTAAAAGAAATCAGTAATGTGCACTGGATAAAATTTTCATTCCCCGTAAGGCTATAAAACAACCCCATGCTGGCAAGTCAGTAGCGGAACCAGGAATTTACCAAGGATGTCTGACACCTAGTTCTGGAACTCGCCATTAAGCCTCACTTCCTCCCTTACAAAAATAAAAGGATACCCACTAAGTGTTTTTATACACTCTACTAATGCCTTTTAGCATACAACACTCAGGCTACTTTTCTCAAGATATTTATAGTTTCCCCTCTCAAGGCTTGTTTTTATATATCGTAACAAGTGATGGATTAAGAAAGAGCAAGATGACAGAGAGAGGCAAGCAGCCTGCAAATTCACTGTACCTTGGCACAGTTTTCACATTCATAGTGCTTTCCACTGTCATGTGACATCTGGTGGCGAATTAAATTGGACTTCCAGTTAAATGCCTTGGGACACTGATCACACTTGTATTCTCTCTCTTCTGTATGTGACAACATGTGTTTCTCCAGGCTGTTAAGAGAACAACTGATTTTAATAAGACACAGTGACAACAGATAGATCCAATTTTTTAAAAAACATTTTATTACTAACCCAACTGTCAATTATGGAAATAAGGAGCAAGAGTTGAGATGAGAAGGAGGAAAGAGAAGAAATAGGCTTGTGACGGACAAAACTACATTTTAGGTTTCCTAAACTGCATCTCTCACTAATGTAGAGATGTACTGCTGTTGTTAGAAAATAAATCTAGGACAGCTAGCAGGGATTATTTGTCAAGCTAGGAGCATGGTAAACAACATGCCTTTTCTCCAGTTCTAGATTCTTTACACAATTCTAAAACAGCACATAGTGATAACACCCACTTAATTCAAATGCTCAAACAGAAAGTGTTAAAAAAAATGCTAAGAACATGCAGGTAGGTATACTGTTTAATGTACATAACCTCTGAATTCATAAAAGGTACTTTTGTTTCTATAAGTGTCACCCATGTGAAAATGATCTACAAGCAGCTTCCCAATTTGCCCCTTGGATGGATGGGTGGATGGATGGGTGGATGGATGGATGGATGGACAGACAATTGCAAGGATATGCATGTGTATCTATATACACATGTATATACACACACTCATACAGATAGGTGGGTAGAATGATAAATATAATGCATGAATTAAGGAGAGAAATGTATAATATTTCAAGTAGATATATTACTAAGGCCTCTATAAATAAGACAGGGTTAGAAATTTCTCAAAAGGATAGTCTTAAAGCTTAGAACAATTTTTCCTTCTCAGATTTTCCCCCTTTGCTAAAATATGCATGAATATAATGAAAAACAAATATTACAGATAATGGATGATGGTGATAGTCAAAAGATACCTGATTTTTTGCTGATTAAATGCACAGACATGAAACATAATAGGATACTACCCCCAAGTACACAAGGAAACTGTGCCCCCAAGTCAAGTAACCAGGATTTCTCCTTGGAGAAAGAGCCTATTTAAATCTGATGCACAAAATATTTAAGATGAGTTTTGAACACCTTGTCATCGAAAAAAATTAGAAAGTTATAGATCACGTAAAAAAAATTAGGGTGCCAACTCAAACAGACCCAAAGTGGGTAAGCTAACCACCCATGAGAGTAAGTCTTTTAACAACAAAGATATTCAAACCACATTGACAGAACCTCACTGGTCACTCTCTCAGTATAGATGCTGGGAAGCCAGATCATTATTTGAAAACTGGTAAATAAAAGGAGACAAGGCAGTACACATGCCATGCTTTGCCAATATGAACTGAACTTTGGGGTAACCAGACAGACAAGAAAGGACAGTCTCTCTACACAGAATTAATATGAATAACACATGATGAAAGAAAGATAGGACTAGAATATGTTCAGATTGCAGCCCCTGAAGGATTAAGAAGCACAGGCAGTCCACTATGTGTCTCCTGATGCAACCAAACGACATTATCAGTGAAATGTTCTTATGAAAACATTGAACATAAATCCTAACTAGGCTTGGGATATAACTATGAGTTTATAGGAAATAGAGGGAATGAAGGTGTTAAACAACTGCAAGGGGATACAAACAGGAGAATTCAGACTGGAGGAAATGCTATGGGAAAAATAATTCAGTTTCTTCTATCATCTTCTATAAATATATTATAATGAGAGAGAGAGCGAGCGAGCGAGGGAGCTGCCTGGGAGAAATCTTCAGATAAAAATAGACAAAAGGGGCTTGTCGACCTATTGCTATGTATGGACTTTATATGGGTCTTAATTCAAACCAAAAACTCAAAGTCACGAGATAGTTGGGGAAACTTGAACTTTGACTGAGTATTTGATAATGTTAAGGAATTATGATTTTTGAAAGTGTGGTGTTGACCTTACATTTTAAGAGTCCTTGCTTTCTACAGACACATACTGAACCATTTATAAATAAAATGATATAATGTCCAAAATTTGGTTCAAATAATCCAAAACAGGTACAGCTGAGACAAGATTGACCTTGTGTGATAATTACTGATGCTATACATATGGGCTTTTGTTTTTAACTTCTCTCAAGTTTTGTGTGTAGTTGAAACTTTCCATAACAAAAAGTTATCTTAAAAAAGAACTACTAAATATATAAGTTCTGGTCTTCTCCATGCTTTCTTTATCTGTGAGATAAAGGCTAAATTTAAAAATCAATTAAGAACTTTGTGTGCCTAGCGTATGTTACCCTTGTGGCTGTGTGGACTAGGAGAGTGGGAGTCTGGGTAAGAAAATGAAGTACCCAGTCTCATATCTCGGTAAATTAGAAGTGCCTTTCCCCCACTTTTTCTCTAACCCAGCTTCCTCTCTACAGCTCTGTTCATATTGGCATATGAACTTATTTTTCCTGCCCATGAGTCAGTCAAGTTGGAAGCACTATTCTATTTGAGCACAAGTGGTGATAGCTCCATGAACACAAGGTACCAGGAGAGTACAGGTGTGTAGTCATAAGAGGCCCTATCTTCATCTGTTATATGTAATCCTCTGTTTGTTACAGAAGTTGAAACGTTAATAAAACAGTTAAGAGAAAGATACAAGCAACTGCAGTTGAGGGGCATCCTCCAAAAACTGTAATTCTCACTGCCCGACCCTGACAACCCAAGAAAGCAAGACGTTCCACAAAATATATTCCAATGTGCCATATGTCAAATCATAAACTCTGAAATCTAGAGGCATAGATCGGCTTCTGTTCAGTCTTGCTTTTTTCCAATAACTGCAAGGGTAAGGTTTAGCTTTAGGAGTGTATTTTGAGTCCACGTCATTGGGAGGAGTGAGAAGAACAAAGCAAGGGAAATTTTCCTTTCTTTGCTTCTCCTAGTCTATCAGAAGATCCATATTGTTCCACGGCATCACAGCTGTCAGTGAGTCAGTATTAAAAAGAAAAAAAGTAACAAAGTTGTTCTCGCAAAAGCAAATAAATGTGTATTGCTTTCATAATCAGAAACAACTCAATCCATCGTTAGTGAGACTTTTCCACTTTTCACAGAATTTAACCTCAATTTATAGAGTTCTGCTCAGCATGCTGAGCTCTTTTCATCTCTTGCATACATAAGTCTTCACTGATTTCTTATTCTCTTTTACATTCCTTTTTCAAGATTTTACATAGAAGATACAGAACAGAATATATTGTGTCAAGAAATGAATTTTCATTTGTTTAAAATATAAAGTAATGTTACAGTATTCAACAGAGTGGAAAGTGTTCAGGGAATGTACGTTAAACATATGGCTAAATTATATATATAATTCATAACCAAAAACATGACTTGAGGACTGACTGACATCCAGATGCCTATGAGATGCTTCATCCATCTAACTGGTCCACCATTACGTACATTTTGAGAGTTAACCCAGTGCCAGATAATTGGGTTTCTTTACTATTTTCCACTGACTATCTGACTGAATCAACTACACTGACAGTTGGTTTCGGCAACAGGCTGTGTTCACTCGAGCTTAAGCATAATTTTCCAAAGAGGCAGATTAAGCTTTCTCCACCTACGACATGCTGCTCAACAATACTAGGAGGAAGTCAGAATTACATTTTAGTGTTTAGTCTGTCAATGTTTGCTTTATAATTCTGTCCATTATTTATGATAATATAATTAAAGGAAATATACTGAATTTTTAATGCCAGAGATATCACTTTACAGTGTAAATACTTTTCTGACTCTTGGCATGTATTAGTTTCATTTTGCTTGTTAATCTGGGCATGATAATATTAAGGGGACATGCTGTTACTTTTTTTTTTTAATTAGAAATCCATGTATTACCAAGCATATATAATAGACTTATTCAGTTTGCAGGTTTATAATAAGTAGCGGAGATGAGTCTTAAGAGTGCTTGGAAAGCCCTCTTATCCCCCAAAATGTTTTCTCTCTAATAGCTAAATTAGACCTGAATTTTCAAAGCCAGAGATTCATTCTTTCATTTCAGTCTCTTTAAGGAAAGGATTATATGTGATGCCTATTCGGTTATTTGCACTTTAAAGTGAATGACCATGATATGAAATCTTTTCTTAAAGAGGATGCAGGCAATCAGTCGAGTGAAAAGGAGAGCAAGAAGGAGCCACCAAGGAAGGAATGGAAACCGAATGGTTAAGTGGATGAGGTGGAGTGTCAAAGATAAACTTTGAGTAATTCTCATTCTTGATATACTACCATTCCCATTTAAATACAAGGTTGCTATGTTCACTTCAAATTCTGATTACAAGTTCCAAGGATCATTTCTAGATTAAAAATTGAAGTAGTAAATTCAATTATTAAAACTGTTTGTAGACCAAGGCAAAAACCATTAGGTAGAAACAAGCAAACAAAAAACCTATTCACTATTTGTGTAGTTTTCTGAACTTAAAGACCATTTTGTACCATAACTATTAACATGATTTTTAAAGGGAGGTTATAGGATTCTCTTCTTTAACAGAAATTTTTTAAATGTTCTCAAATTAGAGTCAAAAGGCTATAAAAGATTAATACATAACTGAGATTCAATTTTGATTTTAAAAAAAAATAAGCACCTAAGGCTTATTCCCTTTAGATTATTACATTCATTTTTTTTTCCTTTTAAGAAATTCAACAATTTAGGAACTATAATATGGGTTTCTTATTTTTTCATAGATGTTCAGTTTACACAGTTGAAATTAAATCCATGAGCTACACTGCTCAATCAAAATATCACCTGATAGGGCAAGTAATTGATGCAGGGATAAAGATCTCCACTTGGGACACCTACATCAATTATCAGAGTGCCTGGGATTGAGTCCTGGCTCCACTGCTACTAATGCACACCCTGAGCGGCAGCAGGTGATGGCTCAAGTGTTTGGGTCTTTGCCACCCACGTGGAGAATTACACTGAGTTCCAGGCTCCTGACTTCAGACTGGCCCAGCCCTATGTGTGGTGGGCATTTGAGGAATGAACCAGAGGATGAAGATCTCTCTGTTTCTGTCTCTCTGCCTTTCAAATAAAATGAAAATAAATATAATTTTTAAAGATCATCTGACAATTTGTGAGTATCATATCTACTCTTTTTTCATCATCTAAATGTTCCTAGAGATTGCTTTACTGTTGCTTGGCATACAAGTACTAAATCCATCATTTCCATTCCAACATTCTTGTTGTTTTATCAGTCATGATTTACTGTAAAGATAAACCTTCAATTCCCAATAACATTATTCACATACTACTATAGCCTATTATTTTCTATCTTACATCAAATTTCACTGTAAATATTTTACAGATGAGAACTTCTAGGAAACAATGGTTTCTGCACATGCCAGTAGCACATTTGTCCGGGGCATCACAGTTTCAAATTTCCCAGCCAACATTCAGCACACCATTTTATGGCAGAGTAAATACACGAGTATTGTGGTGCAACATGCCATCTCTAACCTTTGCAAATCAGGAAAAACTTGGTCACATTCCTTACACTCCTGGATGGCATGTATCTCTCGGAGGTCATTCTCACTTTCAAGTTTCTGCTGAAAGTCCTCTTCCACCATGGAGAACGCAGAGTGAGGCGTGCTGCATGGGAACTTTTGGTGATCTGCTAGTTCAGCCTTGGATTCAAAGAGCTGATCACAGTCCTCACAGCGATACTGCCGTTCTTCTGTGAAAAACAATTCAGTTCTTACTAGGAGTGGGTAGCCACCACAAACTTATGAAAGACATACCGGAAATCATTTGACTGTCATTTCTACCACACTGATTTTTAACATGGAGTAAAAAGATCACAGGTGAAGGACCCAGGCTTGAACTGAAACAATTAGTGATTATTGTGGCTGTAGCACAATTCTCCTGATCAGACAAAACTTTCTAAACTTTTATAGGTTCAGAGGACATGAAAAGTAACAATTACCACCTGCAGATCATTGTCAACCCAATGCACAGATTACTGGTATTCCTTAAAATCTGAGCACGAGCAATTTTAAGTCCTACTGTCATCCCAATATTCAGATGATGATATTGAGGTTCAGAGAAGTTAAATAATCACTCACAGAGTACTGAGCTAAGTGGTAGTGTCAGGATTCAAACCTGTCTCTTCCCCCATACACTTCTTCCTGTGCCATGGTACCTGTCGGACACATGGGACAGAATCCGTTTCTGAGCCATGCCTAAGACTGGTTAACATCAGTAAACCTGGAGATTCTGTAACATGTCTCATCACTTATAATGAGGCACAGGATGTTTTTAGGACCCTTCTAGGCCAATTCATATCACCCCAAGGTCAGGCACTAACTGGCACAGTTTTGTTAAACGGCAAACATATTGTGATTTGCTCTTCAAATCAATAAGATAAATAAATGGCAGTAGTGGCAACTAAAGATAACAAGGTTATAAAGCATCAGCTGGGGGTGGCGCTCCTTCCATTCTTTCCATTTCAATAGTTTTTAGCCCACTCATGAGACCACATTCTGCACAGGTCATACAGATACAATCACGAAAGTCTTGAAAACAGCTCACAATGCTGCAAAACACCCAAAGCAAACAGTATGACATAGTATCCCTGTCCTGCAGAACTGGACAAGGAAGATGTTACTCTTCAATTGTTTACTGAGGAAATGTTTTCAAGGAAACATTTTAGTCACCCACCAAATGCTGGGTATTTTGCTTCATAAGGATCTGTAAGAAACTCAAGGGGATACACTTGTGAACAGACTGCCATACATTTTATGACCAATGCATGCACAGGACCCAGGGGAGCCCAGGGGAACCTGCCTAATCCATCTAATCCAGGGGAAAGAGGTTCAGAAAGGCTTTGAAAGGAGTAAGAATCAGCCAGGTGACTTGGGGTGGGGTTGTATTTCTGGCTGCAGGAAGAGCATGAACCAATGACCAATAAGAGGAAGAACACTGCACATTCAGAGAATGGTGGAGCTACAATGAAGTGTGACAGATGTATAGGGTGCATGCAGGGGAGGAATGGGATAGAAGTCAGAGAGGGTGGCAAGTCACTAGGGACTTTGTAAGTTCCCACTAAGAAGGGAATGGAAAGTCACTAACAGTCAGAAAAGGAGGGACACATGCAGACTTAGAAGACTTCCCCTTGGCTCCAGTGTGTGAAACCAAGCCGAAAAGCCACATGGGACACAGCTGCTGGAATCCATGTAAGCTCTAGATGTAGCTTACTAATAGAGAAGCCAGAAACGTAAAGCAGTGTGTATGTTGATTCAATGTCAACTTTGTCTGTACAGGGTTAAGGAAGATGAAAGTATTCTAGAATAACTCACTTCAGCTGGAAAGACAGGAATTCTCAATGATGTAGCTAATTAAGAGAAATGTTTCCTGTTGCCTGTAATTCTATTCATATATTTAAGATCTATTTTTAGGTCCTCAGCCAGGAATCTGAACATAAACAGAACCCCAGGCCACATAATACATGAGAAAGGAAAAGGTGGTAAAGACAGCAAAGACCTCCATGCAAATGCTGGCTCCACTGCTTACTAACCTCACCGTGGTGAACTTATTTAGCTTCAGTTTGCTTCGGTTTATCTACCTGTAAAATGGATATAATTCCTTTTTCACAGGCTTGATCTATGTACTAAGATTACGTGAGATGATATATGAACAGTGTATATTAATATGTAGCATATAGTAGGTATGCAATGCATGTGTTTTATTTTCTCTTTCTGAAGAAAAGTTGAATCCTAGCCATATAAAATCAAATTGCCATTTAAACACTATAAGCATTATATATAACATATATAGTATATGTGAGGATAAGGATGATGCACAGACAACAAAAAGCAACTGATGGGTTCAAGAGTATTATAAAAGAATGTAATTTATGAATGGCAGTCCTAAAAGAATAATCACTTCTATTCAGGACTCTGGGAAGTACTAAAGTAATCATCTGTGTTTGAAAAACTCATTGAAAACCTTTTTAAAATCTAACCTTTACAGATGAAAGATGCACTGCACCAGAGAGGAGACTGCATCTATTTCATCACCTAAGCACTGTCCACTGCCAAAGAGCTCCGTCCATGGAGCCAGACGCTCCACTTAGGTCCACTCTACCTTCCAGAATAGACATCCTAGGGCTCTAAAGTCATTTACATGTCAGAGCTACTCAGAAGAAAATAAATACCAAAAGACTCCTGAAAACTTAACTGGTTAAGAGGCAGAAGGCACTTCAGGCCAAAAAAATACAGTGATCAAGTAAATAAAAAGATCTAATAACGGCAGCATCCTTCACTGGAGGTACAGAGGCAAAAGCTACAGAAGAGGCAGGGCTACAGAGACGGAGGATGGCGGATCCCTACCTCCCAGTGGTCCTTCCAACTACAAACACTCTGAAGACACCATTAGATTATGTTGAACCAAATCACATTATAGTAGGAGAAAGAAATAGAAGGGAGAAAAAAAAACATATTGAATTTTCATCTCCATGATGCAAATCAACATGTTTTCTCTTAATGTTGCTTGAACATACATGACTAACAAATATTATTATATCTGATCCTCCATTCTATTGATTTAGAACAGGCCTCTGGCAATTAAAAATTCCCCTACCTCTAAAAATTCCTCAAGTATATATTTCTCCCAGTGCCTTCCTCTTCCCATATGGCACGGTGATCAGGATTTTACTTTAGTTACTTTTCCCAATAACAGAACATAAGGTGGATGAAATGCCTGCTAGATTGAGAAAAGCTCAAAATGGAGCTTCCTGTAGTAACTCGTAATCACCGCAAGGATTCTCAGCAGGGTCTACAGTGCTGTTTCGGTTTGAATGTTCAAACTTCCAGGGCAGGAATCTGACCTAGTATTTGGGATCCTGCATCCCATGTCAGAGTGCCTGGGATATGGCTCCTGACTCCAGCTTCCTGCTAATGCAGGCTGGCAAAGCAAGAGGTGATGGCTCAAGTAATTAAGTTCCTGCCTCCCACACTGGAGACCTGGATTGAGTTCCAGGCTCCCTGCTTCAGACTGACCCAGCTACTGTGGGCATTTGAGGAACGAATCCGTGGATGGCAGAACTCTCTCTTTTGCTCTCTCTCTCTGCCTCTCAAGTAACTTTTATTTTAAATGCTCAAATTTCCTTTGACCTCTGCTTCAAGGAAGACCTCTGCTTACTTAGAATTCACTGTCGTATCAGCCAGATGTCAAACCAAGGAGACAGCCAGCCCACAAGAACGAATTTGTGAAAACTGGCATTGGACACCCACAGAAACCATCAAACAAGACCTAAGCCCATGGACCCTAGCAGATGCAACATCAGTCTCTGGGGGAGGTCAGGGCAGCCGGAGGTGTGTGGCACTGACCGTGGATGTCCGGCGCCATGGTCTCATGGGGATAGTCTTCACTCTTCATGAACAGCAGCAGCTCCTGTCCTGGCGAAATCTCTGCCACGACTCTGTAGAAGATCTTCAGAGGCAAAGGGTGGACGAGAAGGAGAGCGAGAAGTGATTATTAACAAAGGGCAGCCTACATGCTGAGATATATTTCTCATACTATAACAAATATACTTTTTTTCTTTGGCAAAAGGAGTGTGACTTCCTTCTTTATATACTGACAATGATTTCTCTGGTGACAAGAGGGAGGCTGTGACTCAAGCCAGTTCACAAGTCTTCTGCAAATCCTACTTCACCACCATACTTTCTCCATGTGAGCCTCACCAGGTGCCATTACTCTGTAGGATGTGTCACCAAGAACTCTCCCTTCTCGGAATTCCTCACAGCACCCCCAGCGAACCCCATGCATATAGCCTGGGATCTGGTCGGATTTCCCAGCAGGTGCCTTGCCAACCCCACGGCCTACTCCCTCTGGGCATGTTCACCAAAGCAGTGCTTCCCAAGATGCCGGGAAGGTAGGGATCTGAGAGCAACTGTGGAACAGTCAAAGGCTAACAGTTTAAAAAAAAAAAAAAGAATCTCTCTCTCTCTCTCATCAATCAGAAGGGGCTCCCACACCCAGGTCCTGCCCTCGGTATGGCCCCTCACTCTGAGTCTGAAAGCAAAGCAGGCTGTACACCTTGCGTTGATTCATTTATTAGGCTGCTGAGGTGGTGCTTACTCCTCTTGCTTTCAAGCAAAGTGCTCAGAAAAGGAAGGATTTCATACGTGTGTTAATGACTGACTAAAAAACAGTGGGGCAAGGGTGGAAAGAACCTGATGTGAAATTTCCAAGCGCTGCCTACCCTGCCCTGTGCAGCGCGGTGGCTCAGGCCACTCTTTTCCCCGTGGATGTGACTGGTACCAGGGCTTTTTCATTTGTGAACCTCTGAGCATGAAAGCCTTCAGCATGTCCACTTGTCATGCCATTGAACTGTTCTTAGTTTTTCATTGTATTCTAAGATTATTTATGAAACAACTATTCCATAGCCAGTTAGAGGCTTTGGAAGAGAAAATGAACGTGTAGAACTAATCCATCAAAATTAGACAAATTACAACCCACGACAGTTTCTTTGCAAAACATGACTGGACTCTGGGGAGGAGATCATTCCTTTGCCTTCTGTCTTCTTTCCCACATCACGGGAGTCTTTTCAGCCAATCCCCTTACTAAGGATGTCCCTAACCAGAGTTTCAACCTCTGAGCCAAAAAAACTCCATAGTCCAAATATCTGGGCAAGACACACAGGCACATACCACCACCACCACAGTCAACAATGAAAAATGTGGAGAAACATCACATACCACGTTGGTACACTCTCCTTAAGAAAAGGGAAAAATATTCTAAGAAACGATAGTGCTGCTAGCTATAGTTTCTTACAGGACCACTTGATAGTTCAAACCAAGAAAAGCTGAGTAAAATAATGTCTTTTAAGATCAACTGAAATTCTCAGATTTTAATTGTGTTTACTGATCTGTTTGTTTAAAAAGTAGATATTAAACATAAGTGCGTGCCTCTTTATTCCAGTAGGTGGCTCTAAAGGCCAGTTGTTTATTTTGCTATAAAAAGAGCACAAAATTGAGCTACATTTAAAAATTAACTCAATGAGAAATGTTTTTTTTTTTTTTTCTGTTTAGTTGCTGGCTGTCCTTTCAAAATGATTTTTTTTTCATTCTATGGTAGTTTAACCACCTGAGGCTGATAGAAAATGATGCCAAACCTAGTGTTGCTATTATGACAAATCTAAGAATCTTTGTTGTATCTGTCCATAGACAGACTATTTTAGAAAAAAAAAGACTTCTTAGGAGCCTTTCCTGTTCGTTTTTTTTAAACAGGTAAATTTTCAGTTTGTATCTTACAAATGTTTTCACATTGTCCCTTCTTTGGGAGGACAATGAGGAAGACAGTTCTGCTTAAAAAGTTACTGGATTTAAAATAATAATAATGTATGAGTTTGCCTTTTTCCCCTGAATCTTCCAGTTAAACACACAGGAGAGCCCCGTCTCACTCCTGAGTTCTATTTCCCCTTAGAAAACAATGGGCTCCTCTCACAGCTTGAATCAGCTCTTTTTTGGCATCCCTCGCAGGTTTAACTTATTCGTTTCCTTTCCAACAACATGTTGACATTTCAATTGTGACATATTAGAACTTTTTGGTGGCTTCTCAGAAACAGTGAGGTGAAGGAGACAATACCCTGCCAGACAGTGAATCGGTGCCGTTGTCTCTGATGGGGAATGCGGCTCAGACACACAAGCCAGGTCCTTTTAAGAAAGGGTTATGATATCACCATCTCTGTGCAGTCCACTATTAATCATGTCTCTTTAAATTCCATTTTAGATTTACTCAACCCAATGTGAACAGTCCAAGAAACAAAAGAAAATGATGGATACACAGTAACTATATATTATAAAGACAATTCCCTTTGCCTGGACATAGATCACTACCGTAATTTCCCTTTAAGTGTCCAGATTGTCATGTGAAGAATATTGAGTGCATAAAAAATAAAAGACACGGAAGAGTGTTGATGTTGGCTTTATTTACTGGAGGTAAAAGGTGACATTCCAGGCCATGAAAGGCAAGGCAAAGCAGAGTGGATTTTAAACTTCAGGGTGTTCTTTTCGATTTTAAGTGAATTTTTATGGTGCTCATGAAACTGAGGTTTGAAAAGAACTGGCAAGCACTACACATAATGAGGGCAGATTCTGGGCATGCTTCCCCATACGGCAGTAAGAATGTGCCTCGCGGACCCATCCTACTGGCCTGACAATCCCAGGCTTCTCTCAAGGTGTTTCGCTGTTTGTGATCTTCATTATCTCTCACCCCTTAGGATCTTTTGAGGCACTTAAGTAAAACTATCTTTTCCTCCTCTAGTTACCCAAAAGCACAATTTGAACACTTCAATACAGAGATAACTACATATAAATATAGCTTACCTTCTATCAATAAGAATAATACATGAGCAAGCATTTGAGAAGGGGAGAGGAGCAATTTAAACCAAAACAAAATGACAACCTGCTGTCTTGAAACCATTCCATGTGGAGATCATAGGATGTAATCGTGGAAGAATTAAGCCCTTCAGGAAATATCGCAGCTCTACTGCTAGGTAATAAAATAGATATTTCAGGAAATAAAAATAAAGCAAAGAACAGAAGTGATTTATGTAGATTTTCTCACAGATTTGTATGGTAAGTATTTTGACCATTCTTATAAAAACACAGTTAGAACATCTTTAAAATCAGTATGATCTCAAACTCTCAGCTATACTGCCATTCTATGAATTATATGTCATCTGAGCTGTGAACCAGAAGCAGAAGTACTACTAATATAATCTCTCTGGTTTTTGTGTCGGAGAATAAATGGAAGGCAGTCAATCACTCTGTTAAGTTTACAAAAGAGTTAACAGGTCTTCTCTCCCATCAGGGAGTTTTATGGAAAAAAAAAATCTGGTTCCAAAATAAAAGTATCCTGGATCTGAAATGTTGGGATGAATCCATCAAGTATATAAAGAGAGCCTCCAAAGTCTCACACACTTGAAAGAAAGTTGAATTGAAACAAAATGGTTGTGCATTTATGATGTTGCTGACTCTCTCTCTCTCTCAGAATGCTCTATTTGAAGGAAAAAAAGTCCTTTCCAAGATAAGGTAAAAGAGAAGAGAAATGGGGCCATACAGAGTACATAACAAAACATATGTGGAAATCCTATTTTGATGAAAAAGTTATGATAAATATTTTAAGCCTGTGTTAACTCCTCCAGCATTTTCTATCTGGTAGCTAGTACCAAAATCCAGAAATAAAACAAGATATGAACATGATCTAGCTCTCATACACTTGAAACTTTTGAAAACTGAGATATTCTTTTCATTTTATCACATAAAAATGTAATTTTCCCAGTATCTTGCAGGGATCTTTTACTTTTTCTAGAAAGCTATATTTCTGTCTTTGTAGATATGCATATCACCTTTGGACCTCTAGAAACCTCAGTGTATAAGTGTAAGTGTTTTAATAACAGATCTCTTTGTATTTTTTTGAAGTTGTTAAAATAGCACACTAGTGAAATTTCTGAATTTCTAAAAAACTTTGAATCATTCAAGCAGCTGAAAATAAAATTAGAAGACCCCAAATTGTTTACTTTTACTATTTCTGAAATTCATAAAGTATAAACATAATATGCATGCATATATCAATTAAATATTCTAAGTATAATTATTATAGTAATCCATTTTCATTAAATCCTGAAGCCAGTTCCAAATACAAGGAGAGAATCCATGCAGTTAACACCCACAAGGCTAATGTAGAGAAAATAGGTGTCAGTGATGTGAATTTCACTTAGCCAATTTTAGACTTTGAGAAGTACATTATTTTGTATGATGTTTTATGTAAATATATATGTGGTTGGATACATTATATTTTTTATATATGACATACAAATTTGGCAAAAAATTTGTTTTGGAAAATTTTTAAAAATTGCAGAAGACACCAGCAATCTCACATTTTAACTTAACGGCACAGATTATTTCTAATTGTATATTATAAGTTACATTTAATTATATATTGTTATGTGAATTTTATTCTAATAGAGATGAATTTGAAATTAATAGGAATTAATCACATGTAATTAAATATCCCATTTCTTTGTTTTTTTTTAAGTCCAAAAGGATAACACTGAAGACAGTATTGGCACTCACAAACATTGTGTGTGAGAAAACGAGTAAGCCATAAAAAAACGTGCAGGCTAATTCTGTTTTATTCTGTCAAGAACTGTGTTCAGACAAACCCTCCATTATATTAATGATGTTACCATTTGTATTTATAAATGGCAATAATGTGGCCCTTGCCTTTTATCCTAGAAAACAGGAAAACCCAGAATCTGTCAGCCCAGCCTTCCTATGCTTCCATCTAGTTAAAGTATTCTGCTTATGCTTGTGAGATGGAAGAAAAATTCTGTGCACAAGGGAGAAAAGAAGAAAGCAAGCAAGCACATCATTTACTTTTTAAAAGATGAACAAGGCCTCATTGTTATGAACTCCCATTTACTTTTCCTGGTCAGCCACTGGAAGTTTTATTTATGCTGATTAGTCTGTATTTGGCATGTCTAAAAATGACAGAAGTGTGAATTATGAATGACCTTCAACCTATTCAGGAAGTTGTAATAATTGAAATAATACAGAAATGAACTCCCTGAAAAATCTGTACTCAGAAACAACTTTTTCAGACTACTGCTGTCTTTTGCCTTTGAAGTTAACAGTTAATTTCTTCCTCTTACAGCTCTCAACGTTTGGCCCGAATGCTTTATTTTGTAGTTTCATTCAATGCACCATTCAGAAAGCTAAGAAAAGCTGAAGAGATTCAATGTTTGGAGGATGGGGTGGCAGGACATAGGTGACAGTTTACATAAGTCAACAAAGTCAACATTTGATATGAACACACATCTGTCAGTCTTGCAGTCTAGCATCATGTCCTCAAATACACTTGGTATGGATGTGGTGGCTTCAGGGACCATGGTCTGCACCCCTGATCTATCCTAGCAATGCAGGAAACCCCAATTCAGGAGCTTCTGAAGGAACAATCCTATTGGACTTTGTGAGTCTAATTAGTAAGAGGTGAATAAAGTGTCTTAGCAGACATAGACTGATGACAAAACAGAAAGCTGTCCAACAGAATGGAAGTTTTATCATGCTAAGCTTTGCCAAAGACTGTGCTTAAGTTCTTCCAAAATGAATAATGCTGTATTTGTCTTTATGGTTACAATCAAAAGACAGAAAAAATTAAAACTGACAAAGATCAAGTACTGTCTTGCCATATCTCTACTTCCAAAATGGAAAAAAAAAAAAAAAAGGTATTTCTTGAATCAAGATAATTTTGGCAGACAAGCTTTCTCTTCACTTCTTTATCTCTTTGTTAACAGCATGAAGAAGAGAAAACCAACTTTAATTTACCAAATGTAACAAAACACAGATAATTGATTGTTGATTCTAGCTTGGAAAAATAGGAGGACAAGTACCAAAGAGACATTGAGCATATCTGGAGCCTACATTGTACCAATCCTGGAAATCTCTCAAGTGATCTCTTCAATCTCTATACACCTCTATCAATTCCACAAGAAACATCCATCAGGCACCTGTCTTTGATGGGGCTACACTGTCTGATTCTCAGAAAATGCTCTGAAGATCATTAAGCATGGCTTCTGGACATTGGGAAAAGCTCCATCATTATACCATAAGGAAGCGAAATATCATCTTTGGGGTTTTTATAGGCTGGAGGCTTTCGTTGCGTCCTTGACCAACACGTTCTCTTCCTGGATGGCTTGTAAAGCATTCTGATAACCATGTTTCTGGCGCCATCCCAAAAACAGCTGGAGTCTACTGTGGGTGTGATGCTCAGAAACCTTCCTGAATAAAAGGTGATGTAAATGCACAAATGCCAAGTCACCAACTTTTCCCACTTATATGGCCTGTGAACCTCAACAGAACTCCTGGTATGTGTTAACGTCAAGGTTACACCCTGGGCATCACTCTATGAGGGTTACTTCGGTGGTGTCGGGAGAAGAGCACAGTGCTGTTTGTCTTACTCCGTGAATATCAAATGGCAAATGCTGTCTGAGACAATTTCATCATTGAGTGAAGGAAGTGCCTTATCAGCCAGACAACATACCCCCAAAGTCAGTTCAGGCGCTGTTACAAAGCCAGGCTCCCTGGGCAATGCCAGCTGGCGTTCATCTTAAAACAGCAGAGCATAACTTTGGTATAAAAGTGGAACTTGACTTAAAAGCAAAGCAAAGAAAATGCCCAAAGCCAATAATAATTTTAACATCAAAAGCAGTCACACAAAATGTGGACAAAAATTCTTGTAAAGGAAGAGCAAATTAACAAATTACCTGACAGTGGACACAAACATTCTTAAAGTAGAAAGAGGCTAACAAATTATACTTCTGCTTTATACCCTTTTTTTTTTTTTGCACCGATTGTATTAATTGAATGACACAGGAAAGTGGATTTTTTTTACGAAAAAGCCCAATAATAATAATTTAATAATAAGCCCCTACTAAGCTCAAAGTGATAAAGAGTCCTGGTGTCACAGCAGTCTGATAGAATCATTCATGTGGCCCTAAGGAGAGTGAAAGCGGGTGTGTCAAATCAGCCATGATGGGCCCTGGAAGCAGTTAAAACTTTATAAGGGAAAGCACACACAAGAACAATGCCTGTTCCAGCTAAAAACGCTGTAGAGTCTTGCTGCTGTTCATTAACCATGAGGGAGCTGGCAGAATCCCCTGAGCGAATTCTGACTTGGAATACTCTAGGGAGCACTCATTCGTCTACATCTCATGACTTCAGAATATATAGCTGGCATTAGATAATCTCTTATTGACACATTTCTTTTCATTCGGAGCGGACAGCAGACTTCTCTTATTCTACTTGCTAAATACCATCTGTCAAGGGCCTGTTTAAAAATGAAAGGACTTATCACCTTGTGTAAATGACAAGATTAATAATGTCTTGGGTTTCTGAGAACTTTATTCCACTTGAAGACCATGTTAGGCCAGGCCAGGAGTTTGAAGGAAATTGTGTGCCCTCCTAAATATGTCTGATTAGAACACATACGTGTATCAAATGTTAACCCAAAGCACACACCCAGATCATTCCAATTATCAGGAGTGGAAAGAGAGGTCTAGTTTAAATCTTTAAAGTCAACTTATGTGAATTGCACCTCTCTGATAATAACCAATATGGTTCCATCCTGAAGAAGCATTAGAGAAAAAAGGCTGAATGTGTTCAAAGATGAGAACAGGTATTGTTTGAGGTGGGTAGGGGAACTATGGGTAGCCTTGCCTTTGATCTGGATGAAGGGTAAAGTAATATGGGGGTTAGTAGGGAACTTCTTAAAGCATGGAAGAAGTAAGAACAGAGTGTATGTGCTGAACATCCACCAATCAAAATGGTTTGTAAACATAAGGTATCTACAAGACTTCAAAGGAAATGATAGGGATATATCCAGATGTTTGGCCTACTTGACAGTACACAAACGGGTGCTTCTTGATGTAAATGAAACCTGTGCATAATGGATGAGCTTTTTGCATGCACTCCCTGCCTATGTGGTGCTCCCAAGGACCTAGTCTAAAAGAGCTGTCCTCACCCAGCTCTCTGCTTTTGGTCCTGCACTGCCCTACCTTTCAGTGCCAGCTCTTCCCCCTGAAAGCAATCAAGGACAACTTCAGATTGCTAAAATGTCAAAATAGTCAAGCATTGTCTGTCTCAGTAAAAATTTCCAGCTAGCTGCTTTACCCCAGCAGTAGAGCTATGTAGCATTGTACAGAAACTTTAACAAATAAGGGAAAAATAACTAGGATGTCAGGGATAAAGAGCCATGGGTGTTTTTAACGGATCTACTATTTTATGATTTGATTGAGATTGTGGTCTGAATTTACTATTACCTTTTGTGTGGCCCTCACTTATAAAGATAAATCACTATAGTTAATGCAGAACTTTCAGCGATAAACAGAGATATCAGCCAGAAACTGGGCTACTTAAAAAGGATGGCTTAGCAAGGATGTCAGTGCTTTCAGAATTTCTGTCTCTGAAAACATCCGTGCAATAAACTTTGAAAACACGAAATCACAATGACATCCGAAAATCACAAAACGCGAATCTTTCTAGGCAGCAGTTTATAGAAAGCAAGCACCACAAAGCTCTCTTTGGTCTAAGTCACAGAAATCTATTGGGAAATTTAAACTCAGGAAAATCCCCTCAGATAAAATGCTTATAGAAAGGTACTGGGAAAATGTTAATTAAACGACCTTTATGTTTATTTTTACAATACAAAACAGATTACATCCTTTATTAACTTTACTTAAAAACCCAAATCGATGCTGTTTCTAAGAACTTCTTCATCTCTAAACAAATGAAACATGGGTTTTAGCCATCAAGCATGTTTGGGCAGCCTCACTACTATCAAATTCTTTTATCATTTTAGCAAGCACATCATTTTCATTTACAGAGTTCCTTCATATCCTCCATATCATTATAAAACTGACTCTAATTGATTAAACATGACCCTTAACACTGGATTTTTTTTAAATATATGCCTTTGCAAAAGGGAACTATAATTCATACACTCTTGGCTTGTTCTGGATAATCTCTTTTCTTCTTTGTTAATGACCTAATTATTGCCATGACTAGACTGCAGCTCAAAGACTCACCTGAAATTCTTCCTTCTAGGGACTGGAACTTACACCTGTCCTTTTATTAAAATTAGCTTTACAAACTCGAGAAAGGGCAATCAGAGCAAGGAGAAACACTTTCAGCAGTTCCTCACAGAGTGCTGCATTTGTTTGTTGTACAGGTGAGTTGGTGTCATTAATTTTAATAATTACTGCTGATCTAGGATTTGCCTCTGTGTCTGGATACTAAATAAGATCTCACACAATGGGAGTGTTCATTATGTGATGAGTTGTGATTATTCACCATTTGGCAACTCCTATGCCTCGTGGAAAAGAAAGTGAAAAAACAGACCTGGAGAATCTCTTTAGTCAGCTCTTTTATCACTGTACCTAGTCCAACATTCACATTTCAAAGCTGTCTAGAATTCTGAGTTTTAATTGGTTTTTAGAAATATGCTTATGAGTTTATAAATGAAGACGCTTATCATAAATGCCTACACAATTTGAGTGTATGTCCTCTTTTGTCTTGTCAACTGGGCTAAGTGTAGTTGTACACATATAAAACTATCACATAAATCTGACTTTTCCCTGACTTTCCTTTCTTGTTGTTTATGGGTGAACTTTCTTGACCATGTACTATCAATTTCACAATTATGTTATTTGATATGCACCCTATTTCCACCTTAGATTTCTACTATCATAATATAGAACTTTAAAATGAGTACTTAAAGAAATAAGTATGTGTCTAATATTGGCTTTATATGTCTTTCCTGATTAACTATGTTCCCTGGTTCTGCAGTTAAAATAAGTAAACATGATATTCATTGAAGTATGAAGAGAGCATGTTTTCATTTGAAAACACGCATTATATAATGTGTACTTTAAAAGTAACCAAGACAAAAGTATAAATACCTACTCTTTTGAACATCCTAAGTCATAGCTAGAAGGAGCAAAAACAGTTTGCCTTTTTAATGCAATCAAGATTTCCAATCACAATAGTATATTTATTATAAAACATTAGACCCATAAATATTAAATGAATAAAATGACGATAAGTCAACTTGTATCGGCTACAAGTCCCATTCTTATATTATCTTAGCACCGATTCTACAAAAGTTTTATCTAATGAAATAGCTCCCCTTGTAAGTAACTATGGATAGCAAATTAGTTTTATAGAATTGCACTATTTCATCTTAAATCCATCTCTTGATCTCCTCTTGTTCCTTTTTGAAGAAACGCAACATGGACAATTTACTTACAACACCTACGTATTTCCCACATGTACAAATAGTGGGTGCTCAAAAAAATGTTTGTTGTTGAGTGTGACAGTAACTCATATGATTGAGTTAGGATATTTTCTGCCCACAATCAATAGCTAATTTAATAATGTTTTCCTTTGTCAATAATGCCTCTCGTTTTCTTATGGCAAAAGGAAAAAAAAAAACAATTGATAGGTTTATTGTCTTTGATATATGTTGAAGATTTAAAAATGATTCCCATTTAAACCTAATTTTACAATTGACTACCTCTTATATACGTTAGCCAGTAAAAATTATCTGGTAGCTGGTAAAATGCCAAATAATAATCTCATAACGATGATTGAAAGAGAGTCTCAGACCACATGACGCTAGCTTTATTTAACAGCTTTCAATTGGAAACATCTAATTTAAACTTTTCTTTTTCTTGGTGGTGATTTCATAGTAGATTTGCCAAGCAACCATTTCAATATGGTCTTGGAAACATATGTGATTTAGGTAACCATTGGGTTAAAAGAAATAAATGATTATAAAATGACTAAAGTCTTAACCAATGATGTTTATAAAACAAAAATTAACATGCTGAACCTCTTGTTATTTTAGGTATTGTCATACTAAGTTATAAGATTCGTAATCTAATTTTATTAAGTGCAAAATATGATTCATGATATTTTCATATCTTTATTTCATAGTTATTGTTATTAAAGTCAACCTCACTGCACAGTTCTCAATAATGTCACAAAGCGATTTCCAGCAGTGATGTTTTAAACTTTTTCACATATACCAAAAGGTATAAAAGAATATTTTGATTAATTTAAAAGCAAAAGTTCTCACTTATAATTAGACAATCAATACAAAATACATAATCATATAAATTCACACCGATATCATAAAAATACTTATATCCACTCGCTATTTTGAATAAAACCTTCCAATCTATCACTTCCAACTTCTGAATGAGTTAGCTGTTCTTGATTCACTCAGTACAATCTATGAATAGATCTTCTGTGATGGTAAAGAAAAATGTAACAAATAGTAAACAATAAAGAAATAGTTGATTTTCAAATCATTCAATCATAGTAAGAAAACTGGAACATTGATGAAGGATCCCAGTACAAAGTGAATAAACTACCCAAAGAAAGTAGTCCTGAAAATGACTCTGTTCTGCATCTTACATATCTTTGTGCAGTACCTTTCACCATATCAACAAACAGGCCACAAGGGTCTAGTGCAGCTCAGTGTGATTTTTATTCTTCAGGCTTCACTGATACTTTAGTGCTCTCAAAGAAAGACAAGAAAACCTTTGCAACATACCTGATCATTTATCTGGCATGCAACGAGGTTGTGCTGATCATAACAGCCAGCGAACCTGATGTACTTGAGCCAGCTTCCTACATCTGGTTGACTGGCATCTATGCAGAACTTCACATTGCAAAACTCATCTAAGATCTGGAAGGAAGAAGATGAGAACAATCAATTGCTATACCGGTCCACTCATTAACATGCTGTGCTTAGTTACTCAAAAATATCTCATGGAAATATATACTCCTCCTTTGAATCCTTGGAAAAAGAAAAGTCAAACAGCATGCACACTAACATTGGAGGAATAACAATAAGTTATCCTGGAAATGAAAATATATTGTTTTTTTAGAAAAAGAATAAAGCAATTGTAACTTATAAAAACTGATTAATTGGCTTTAAAACATGCTTGTTTCCTTATTATACCTGTGCTATTGACTTAATATTATCCAATGTGATTTTTATAAAAAATAATATTGAATAGTATATATTAACACAATATTTCTAAACTAAACAGTCAATATTTAGGTCTAGATCACAGATTAGTCCATTTTTTAGATTTAGACAGTCTTCTCATTTAAGTGTACATTTTCACATTTTGGCACTTTAATTCAATTTGAAAACTTTAATCAAAATATTACCAAAATCTCTTCCCTAGTTTGCATCTCATCACCTTAAAACAAATCACATGCTTAATTGAAGGAGCGAATAAGATTTTTCTCACAGAGGCCTCTGAACAAAATAAGAAAAACAAATGAAAATAATTGACAGGTAAACATTCATGCAAAGTATGACACCCTAAGGTTTTAGATAAACATGTCAGTGCATGTTAAAATATTATATCTAGAAAGCAAAATAACAAAATTGGCTTGTGAACAGGTAAAAATACATAAGACTATTTTAATACACTGACAATATCATATATAGTTTTGCATTGTTATTTTTCATGAGATTTCACATTTGACCTGTCTGAAATATTGATCATTATTGAGGACACCTACTAAACAAAACCTGAAATGGGAAAGTTCCAGTCTTAAGGTTTTGCGTACATAATCCAAGACATCCTGATTCACTAAGAGCAACAACGTCTTGAACATCAACAGTAAGAGGTGCAGAGTTGTTGGCCTGATGGTGACTAACTACAAAGGCTGGTAATGTTATGTCAATCAGTTAATTCAAAGTTAAGGAAGTTCCTATCAAAGACTAAACAACATAGTGTAGAACAAAAATCAATGAATTAAGTAACCCTTACAGAACTCTGCTGGATGTATACCTACACAAAAGTTTAAACTAAGCTCCTGGGTATTATGACCAAAAGCAATTTTGCGTTGAATTCAGGTTATCACCCAATTGCAGATTCAAGTCATTAACTCACCATAAACTTCAAGAAGAACCCAGTGCTCTGAGGGTTCTAGTCAAGAGGCTCCAGGTATAAGCCCTTGGCCATGGGGCAACTGAAAGGCAATGAGTAGTCCCAGGATTTAAGAAAGAAAAATTGAGACAGAAGGTAAAGATAGTGATTGCTACACACACAGGCGCGCACACACACAGACACAGGAATCCAAGTCTTCTTTTTCCAGAACACTCCTACACGTTAACAACCCCAACAGAAGTCTGCACATACATACCTTCTCTAGTGAGGACAAGTTTTAACAATTTGTGTTTTATAAAATTACAAACTTTAACATGTTTCTTCAACTCCCAATGCTGAAAAACTCAAAGGGCAACTTGAGAGACTCACTTCCCTTCCCAGATGTTGAAAAGGCACATAAATAACAATAGCAAGGAACATTTTTAAATAGTCAAAACTGAGTTGTGTGTTGATTTGTTTGGTTTTCTGGTTGATCTTTTGTTTGTTTTCTTGACTAGGAGAGAGAGAGAGAGCAAAAGAGAGAGAGGCAGTTCTACTGACACACCAGAGAAATATTTAATAAAGGAAATAGGGTGAAGTCAGTGAAATGCAACACCAGTTCCATTTCATATTTGCAGAAAGAGGTGGAAAACTTGTTAATTTCAAAGTCAAGAAGCATCTATCCCCTTAGCTCGCAAGCCTTCTCTTTCGCCGCGGCAGGGAATTAAGGATTACATATAGTGCACATAAAAATTCTAGGTGTAATTTTATTCCGTGTTAACATCATTGCCATTGCCACTGTCAACAGCAAAGTTAATTTTTAAAAAGGTTCATTTCCAAAGAATGTCTTTTCACATAATCTGGAACATGATTATTCAAAGATTTCACCAACATATTAACTTTCTTGCTCCCAATATTCCTGCCCCAAGACAAAAGCTGCACTTTCTCCTGAACCGTCCCCCACCCCCCTGGGTGAACTATCCGCTTTTGATTTGCTAGCACAACTGCATTTGTCTCCCAAATGTCTTAATCGTCTCGGAAATCTCAAATAAAATACAGTAACACACATCTTCCATCATTTCATCTAACACACTCCAGTGTTTTTAAAAGCTGTCAAGCTCCAAAGATAGGTTTAAAAAAAATACTTTAGGTGGACTTTAGAGAAAGGCCCTTTCAAAAACCCAACAGCAAAAGGAAAGGGGGAAAAAAAACTGCTCCCCACAATCTAGCCAAAGGGTCCGAATGTGACTTTCTCGCGAAGCAGCGCACGATGTTGGACAGCAAAGCTGCTACTTGGCACGGTGGGGCTCGGCCGAAAGCCGCTCCAAAGTCGCGTGGCCAGTGCCAGGAATTCAGATGCTGGCAACCCCACCTTCTGTGGCCCCGATACCGCCGGACAGACCCGCGGAGGGAGGGCGAGGAGGAGAAGAGCGCGCGGGAAAGAGGCCGACAGCCGGCAGAGAGACCCACCGAAGGCCGGACGACCCGCCCCGAGACGCGTCCAGACCGCACCGTTCCGCAGGAGGAACCAGGAAATCGCCGGGCTCAGCGACGCAGATAAGCGGCGGGGCTCGAGCGCGGCGCGGCCGGGAGGAAGGGGCGGCCGGGCGCGGGGGGCGCCGCGGAGCACCGTGCCCGGCAGGAAACTGTCCCGAGTGACAAACTGTGCGCATCGCCAAGACTTTTTTTTTTTTTTAAAGTGAGTTCTCTTACCTTAAGATTTCTATGGCCTCAACTCAGCGATAAAAGGCAATCACAGAAGAATTAAAATAAACAAAATAAAATAAGCCGCAGCCCCCAGCTCTCCTGCACGAAAATCCTTTCAAACGATCCCCAGCAACAACATTTCGAGATGTTTAAAAAAAAAAAAAAAAGCCTCGCGTCTCGGTTTCCAAATGGGTCTCTGATAACTTTGTCCGTCTCTAGGATCTGCTCGCCCGGACCACGCGTTTCAGATTTATTGTCCGCCAACAGTGTGATTTTAGGACCAGAAATGCAGTCTTCTCGCGGCTGGGTGACCCGGGTTTGGTGTGTTTTGGCTTTTTTGCCCCTTCCTAAACGAGCTCGGGGCTATTCCTCCCGGTCCACACCACCTCCCTCTTTGCTCACTTTCTCTTGCTCTTATCAGCCCGATGTGTAATGAAAGTTATCTGAAACCCACTATAACTTCTTCCAGGTCTCTCTCCCCGTCCCGAGGGGGGGAAGCGGCAGGAGGAGGAGAGCAGGAAGGAGAAGGTGGGGGGCCCGCGGAGGCGAGGGGCGCCCCAGCCGCGCTCTGCTCCGCCGCCGCCGCGCCGGCCCCGGTCCGGGACCCTCACGGGATCGTCCCCTTTCGCCACTCCGCGCCCGGCCGCCGGGTTTCTATTTCATGAACTGTCTCTTTAAAGAGGATCTGCTCGGCCATCCAGAAAGAACCCGGGGCGAGGGAGAAAGGGAGCTATCTCCCGCCGCCCAGCCCGGAGTGATCGGAAGCCAGACGGTAAATTTTTAAAGTGACAGCAGCCTCCTCTGGCGGGAGAGGTCACAAAAAGGTCGCCAAGACCCAACTCCTATAGGGACAGCCTGATTACGGATGCACCATCCCCCTTAAACATGTAGATGTGTCCGGGTAAACAACCAATGGGAAGATCTCGGCGGGCAGGATTGCTTTCCCGAGGGAAATATCCTCTGGATGTCCTGAAAGCACATGTGTGTGTGTGTGTGTGTGTGTGTGTGTGTGAGAGAGAGAGAGAGAGAGAGAGAGAGAGGGGGCGAGCGCTCTGGGGGATGGGGTGGAGAGGTGGAGAGGTGCTCGCAGGGGGGGCGGGGGTGTGTGCTCAGAGGCCCGGGCAGCGTGGGGGGCGCCAGCCGGGGCGAGGATGGGGCTAGGGGAAAGCGACGTTGGCTGGCGCTAAAGGCAAGTAGTTCCGAAGTCTCAGAAAACAGCAGCCTCAGAGTGAAAAGTTGACCCACGCATCTCGTTTGCAGTGCTGGGCTGCTCTCGCTCTCTCTCTCTCTCCCTCTCTTTCTTTCTCTCTCTCTCTCTCTCCTTCCCTCCCTCCCTCCCTCCCCCATATATATATATATATATATATATATATATATTTAATTTTCACTAACACGTGTACGCTCATGTATCCCCTCCATTCTTACACTTAGCAGAAGGGCGTGCTGACTGAATCCTACGTTCCCTAGAAGAGGAAATGTTACAACCTGCAACACGATTTGCATAGAACCCCTGTGCAGCCGCCTGGTAGGGGCTCCGGGAATGGGAAGGGGTCTCCTGAGTTCTGGGTCACTCAGGTACCAGGAACACGCCACAGTAGACAGAAGCAATGTGACAACTCAGATCATTTTTAAACGCTGCATCCAGTGATCAGCACTGTCCCAGGTTTCCTGACTCTCTGAGATACCAGTGTACTGGGTCGGTTTGTATCCACGCATGGCAGAATGACACTGGGAAAGAGAGGGCGAGTGCGTGGCACAAAGTTTGCAGGTTTACTTGTAGCCAACCTGTTAGCTTGTAGCCAATTTAGTGAAACCTACAGGTTAAATAGAAATAAATGCTTTTTATAAAAAAAAATCATTCATAAAAGCAAATGGACAAAATCCAGCCGCTTCCCAGCTCAACAATGGAAAATTGAGCCCCGCACCAAAGTCTGGAGGGGTTTGCGGGGCAGAGGCGGAGCGAGGGGCCGCGGCGCGCTTCTGCCCAGCCTCAGCTGAAGTCCGAGGACGCCACGAGTGCCACCCACTCCGCTTTCTGCACGTGCAAACGAACGTGTGAATCCAGCAGAACTCTATTTCCCCCACACGCAGCAGTGGTAACAAAGGGGAGAAAAAATGACAAGAGGCGGTGACGAATTCGTTTCGGTGGCCTGTTATCTGTGACATTGAACTGTTATTTCAGATAATGGCCATTGTTTGAGGGAGAAATCACACAGCCGTGGTAGGTAGGACAGGAAAAATCCTTTGTAAATAACCCCAAACCCCGCCAGATATTCCCATCAAGTTCGACGCTGGAGAAGCATCGAGGGCCCCGGGTTTGCAGCCATTGATTTCCTGCCCTTCCTCAACTTGTCCATTGTCGGGTTTTTTTTTTTTTTTTTCCTTTTTCTTTTCTTTCTTCTTCTTTTTTTTTTCTCTTTTTTTAATTTAGCCATAAATTGGACCGGCTCGAGCTATGAGCTGTTCTATTTTCTTCCTGTCAGGATGAGGGATTTGTTTTATGATGCATTGTGTATTAAATACAAGTAATCTGGGGAACCGATTGCTTCAGACAGTGCGGCCTGATCAGGGGGTCTGAGAGCTCAGCTTCCCACCCCACCCCCCCAGCTCTGCAGCCCCCACCTCCTTGCCCTTTACAAAGCTGCTGTGAAAAGGAGGAAACGTCGGTGCAGAGACAAAAGGTCGTGTGGAATCGGTAGCAGGTCCCAGCTAAATTAAGGTTTCGTGAAGGGCCTCCGAGTTTTTTCCCTTATATTTGGTTCGTGTGGGGGAGGCGGGGCGACTCGCCTGCTCTGGATACCTGCAGGTACCGCAGGAGGCCAGTAGATGGCGTTGCGCCCCGAAATAAAGCGCCGCGCCCGCGGCTGCAGCCACCCAGGTGAACCCGACGCCTCCCGCGGGCACCGGCAGCCGGCTTCGCCCTCCGCCTCGCATCGCGATGCCGGCGCGTGCAGCCCAGACCCGCAGACACCGGCGTGGGCTACGGCTGCTTCAACCTATGCAATTCTCTTCTGCGAATACAGACGGAAGAGTGAGCACTTCCTAAGACCTTGGAAGAGCTCTCTAGAAAGATGGAGGACTCGTTTTATTGTCGTCATCCTTTGATTCATGTCACCATTCTCCTCGTCCTCATCAGCGGTGTTTTTCACCGACTACATTGGGAGAAAGACTGTAGGAAGTCAGCAGCGGGAGCTGGGCGAAGCACGCTAAGGAAACACCAGGTCCCCCGTGCCTCTGGCTCTGTGGCCCACCCTGTGGCCTTGGGTTACACCACGGTGACTGCATGGGAAGGCAGAGGCACCTCACTGTTCTGGACGCCGCTTAGAAGTTGGAAGACAAGGTTCCGAAATTCCAGAGCAGCCACACAGTCCTTTTCCCTCCTGCTACTCAAATAATTGCCCCTTTAGGAAAAGCCCTGGGCCACCTCCCTCTGCAAATGGGGAATGGGGAGGCGACAGGAAGGGCTTGTGCGGGGCGCTTGTTCGTTTGCTTTCCATCAGGAGGTTTCTGAAACAATAAATAAATACAAGGAGCCAAATACCACCACCAATTCCCTTTATTCCTTGGGATTTCTGGTGAAATCTGTTTACAGTAGTTCCCAGTTACAAATTAATCTGCAAAAGCCGCTGTCTGCTCCGCAGTAATCAGTACCATGCGTGTTCTGCAGTGTTTAGCGCTGCCCTTGAAATGGGCTATTAAAAATAATGGTTTTACTATAATCTCAAACCAGCTTTAATTTGCAAACATGTATCAGGACAGATGATCTAAATATTAAAGGGATGGAATGGGAGAACAAACTATCATAAATATATAGCTTTGGGGAAAGCAGAAAATGATTCTTAAGCAATGTTTAAAGAGAGGACCATAGTTTTAAACAATTTTTTCCCCAGAAGGAGTTAATTGGTTTTTTCTTTATCGTTCTGCTAATTGTGGTTTTCCAGGAAAAAGACATTGGCAAAGAGGAGGTTTGAGTGTGAGCTGATCCATTTTCTGGGAGTTGTAAAGATCTCCCTTTGGCTGATGGCAGGACTGGGGTGGGAGAGGTTAATGTGTTTTCTTCCTGGTTTGAAAAGGGCATAAACCCTTCTCAGGCCCCTTCCTTCCTCCCCCAGCTGTGGGGATTGCAGAATCTTTAAAAAGCCCAAAGATTTCCAATAAGGCCACTGGCTCTGCCTTCATTGTGTAACTGTTTATTTAAAATAAGTCAATATATTAGTTAGAGCAGTAAGAAGTTAGTGCTCCAGTATTCAAGTGATTCCCACAAGACTGTAAACTGATGCCTCTTTTAAGCCTGAAACTTCATGGTCGTCCCAGAAGTAAAAGTTCTGCTAATGGAGACCCTATGGGCATGGTACATTCCAGCACATCATTAAAGGAAAGAAAAGCAGTTCAGCCAAAGCCAGATGAAATGACTGCACTGTCCACTTTTAATAGGCTTCCTGTGGACAAACAGCACTGTAACACTCTGCAGAGGACAATATTTAAAAACAAGACAACTTGCTGGCAGTTTTCAATACCATAAAGTTAATAAAGTATGTTCCCATTCACCCTGACATTATGTTTTTAGTTTATAGAGGAAGGCACTTTATAACCTTAGCCTAAGCCGAGTTCCCTTAATTCTGCAGCTTTGGGTTTCTTGAGGTGCCTAAATATATGCTGAACTCCAAGACTGACGTTTTGTTTTAACACTTTTTTTTTGTAGCTTTTCAAGAACATACAAATGTGTTTTTACATTTCGCAAGTGTAGTTCCATTCATAGAGATCCTATTAAATCCTGTTTCATACAGTTCATGTCAAGAAGCATGAAATAATCTGAGAAATTGACATTTGGCTGAACAATAACTGCTTGCTAATTAAATTAGCTTCGTGTATAGATATTGATGTGTGTTTAAAAAGAAAATCAATGCTTCCTTTTCCATGTCAGAATAGGATTTTGTAAAATCTTATACAACCTCACTGAGACCAAGATAAGAAAACATGTAAGTGTGTCTTTAAGACTCAAGAGATTTCCCACTGATTGATATATAAATATTTCTCCCAATTTGTCTCTCCTACTCCTGCAAATTCTCTACCACCCACAATTTCTTCTCCCAAATCGTTTTACTTAATAAGGAACCGCTGTAATAAAGCATAACATTTAGGCAAGAGGAGCTAGATTAGAAAGCTGTGGAATCAAAGGTAGAATGCTGTTTAATTTTAAGCATTTACATTGTTTTTTAAATCTGGGAAGTATTTTGCAAACTTGGCTACCTGAACTGCAAGGTGAGTTCGAGCAAGGTGGCCAGGTAGAGCCAGCAAAGCAACCCAGCACAAGTTCACAAACAAAAACCTCTAAATGTCCATGGTCCCCATCACACATCACCACTACTCTGGAGAGAGATTTCTGGTCATTCTTGATGGACTTATTTTTTTTTTTTTTAACTATGGATAGGGAGAAATGCTGTTCAAAAAAAAGAAAGAAAGAAAGAAAAGAGGAAATTAAAGGTAAAAAAAATGTAAATAAAAAATTTCCCTTGGTCTGGAAATGGGCCCGACTGAAAGCATGTTAATCTCCACCTCAGTAATTTGGTTCTCCAGGAGAAGACAGAAGCCCTGCTGCTGTGCCCTGCACTTCATAAATCACATCTTTATGTGGACAAGGTCAGGGCACCTAACAGCTCAGACATGGGCCTTTGCAGTGGCTCGCGGACCCAGGCATGTTTACTCTCCCGCTCGGCTCTCCGAGGAGCAGTCCAGCACGCTTCTAATTACTTTTGATTATTTTCATTTGCTGGGGTCAGTCTGGCTTGGCAGGACTGCTGGAGGGTTGATTTCCTACAAATCTCGATGTCTTTGTAGGATAGCACTGTGTGCGTTCAGAATTAGCACCCCTTTATTGTCCATCCAGTGAGGAATCCCTCTCCACAGACAGTGGGATACAAAAATTTCCCCAATGCACCATTACCTGCTTGTCCTTGTATTAACTATGCAGAGCATAATCACCTATGTGACTTTTTTAAAACATAGAATTCTTTAGCTACTGAATACTTTGTAGAATACAAGGGTACTTCAAAAAGTTCTTGGAAAAATCAAATTAAGAGATTATTTTGTTGCAAAAAATTTATTTTTTTAAATCCTTGCATAGTTTTCCATAATAGACATTTTCCATTAACTTTTTGAATACCCTTGAATGCATGGATTTCAGAAATTTTTGCAGCAAAATAAAATTTTTTAATTCCATTTTCCATGAACTTTTGGAAGTATCCATGTATTTTGCCTGAATGAAAGTGATATTTTTTGCTTCGATTTTAAATATATCTAGTAATGACTAGCAGCCTTTGAAAACTAAGATGAAATACTTTGCTGAAACAACAGCTCAAGTGAATAAATTATTATACTCAAAGATTTATTTCCTTAACTCCAATTAAGGCTGCCATATTTAAAATATTTTTTGTTGGGCTATTTTGATGTATTTCAATCCTAAGCTATTATGCTGAGTGGTTAAAGCACAACAACAAATTTATACCAAGTTTAAATGAAAATACTGAGATAAAGTAAAAACTTTAATAAAGTAGAGTACAATTTTGGTAAAGACAAAAGAGGTAAAATACCATTTTTTTTCTTTCTTATCCCTTTGGGAAAGAGATACTTAATGTTCTGATGTGTATGCATTGAAAGACACAGTCAAGAAAAAAATGATAGGCAAATAATATTTGCAAGAACTGGGGAATAAACAGTCACCAAAAACAGACAACCTACCAATCTGGTTGTTCAAACAATATACATTTTTACATCACTGCAGAAAACTAACTAATTTGTTTTGTAGAAGGTAACATGAATTACGATTATCATTAGTCTTACAAAGCCAAACCCTCATTCTTCCTAACTTTAGAGCAAAGAACTAAGTTAACAGATGCTTTCTGAGTGAACTTCAACTCTGTAAGGAACTGATTTTTTATTATCTTGTTAATTTTAATTATTTCCATCTTTCAAGACAGTAGCTGACACTTCATGCAGACACTCCAGGGGCAGTTGGAAGCATGGCTGAAGTGCAGCAACGTTGCACCACTGAATGCAGCACCTTGTGAGGAAGTGAGTTGGAAACCCCGCTCCTCCTCGTGTCTCCACTCCTAACTGTGTACCTTTGGGTAAGTCACTTAACCTTTGAGTCGATTTTCATGAACGTTTCATAATATCAGCCCAATGCTAGTGTTGAGAAAATAAATTGGGTAATGTGAGTGTGAAATGCTCTGAGTTCCTTGGAACAGGTCAAAATACTGTAAGTTTCACAGTATTTTTGTTTGTGTAGTGGGTTAGAGTAAACTTACATACACATGCAAGGAGGAAGAGAGTTTGGCCTGTACTTTGGGGAATGGCAAGGTCTAAGTATTTTTCTATCCTCTTTCTTCCATTCCAATGTCAGTTGCCCTAATCCTTACCCTGACCTTGGAAGAGAAGAATTTTAAGAAAAATGTTTCTTTTCTTTCAAGCTGTGCTACCCCCGAAGATGTCTGTGTCTGTCTGGCTTACAGCTGAGTTTGCTGTGTCCCACCTACTGTGCTCTCTGCCAATCAGCAAGAGGGAGTGCTCTGGGGCAGAGTACAATGCTGTTGAGGCCCCAAAGCTCTTCTAAGTATGATATGAAGACACATACACACTAGGTTTTGGTCAACCAATTTGTTTCCAAGGCCAGGAAATCTATCCTCTGCAATATTTCTTGGTGATCTTTCATACCAGGAGGACAGGGATTGGTTCTATTTTATCTACACCTGTTATTGCCTAGAGTCTACCATAAAGCCTGGTATAAACTAGTACTCTCAAGGAGCTTACTGGATAAAGATATCAGGTCTTTCCTTGATTTTCATTTTTTACTTAGAGTGCCTAGCTTGGATGCCTGTTAACTTCTCGTCTGAATTATTACACTGATGTCCTAACAGATCTTCCGACGTCCCTGACTCTTCCACCAGTTAACACTCCACACTGTTAATCTTCCCAACCGTCACTACCCTGTTCAGAATTCTTCCGTGGGTTCCAATTGCCCAACAATTCAGTATAAACTAAGTATATGCCATTGTTTTTAGAATTAAATGAGGCAATGTCTCTTGGAATTATGCACAGAACATAGCATACGGTCAATAGAAAACAGTTATACATGGTATTACTGATACAGTCATAATTATTATCATTATTATTGCTCAGCCTATAATTCATTTTGCCTTGGGTATCTTGGATGAAATCTTACCCAACCTTCAGAGCCACTCATCTTTAATGCCCACTAAGTCCTACTGCCAGGATTGACCTTTTTCATCCTTCACCCCAAATCATTTGTGCTTCTCTCCTGGCTTAAAGTCAGTTCAATTTTCCCTTACAGGTGTTTCTATAATGGTGCGTCTTCCTTAAGGGCCATTGTAAAATTCCTAAAGATGGATTCAAGTTTTATTCACAGTGACATCTTCAGTAGCATCTTTTCATAATAGGCTAAGCTACCTTTGAACTTCCTTTCAAGAGTAACTTCATTATGGTTAAATATATAGGACATTGCTATATTTAATATCCACGGAAACTTAGCTACTTGAAGCTGTTCCTCTTTGGGAATCAACTGATACATCAATGATTATTTTTAGGGATTTAGAGGTGGGAATTCCTACCAATGTTGCTTCTCCGGAGAATCACCGTATCACCTCCCTTTATCCCCAATGTCACAGTCCATGTTTCTTTTTCTGTGTCAGCTCTCTGCCTCTAACTCAAATCCTGGACAGCCTCCTTTGCCTGACCCAGGGAGTAGCCTTTGGGTTGGTCATTCTCGTAATGTTGTTTCTCCGGACTCTTACTTGTCCCCTGGCAGTGGCTTCGTGGAGGCCAGTGTCATTTTACACCTGAACTTTTGGTGGCATCTTTATCCTGAAAACTAGTCTTTCTGCAATACAAAACTCATAACAATATTTTGATTTGCTTAGAAACAAAAGGCAAAAAACAAAATCAAAGAAAAAACATTAACAATAACACCAGTGGATCTCAATTTACTAGAAAATAAAACCCTTAATCCAACTTGAAATCTCCTCTATAATTTGACTTATCAAATTTAATTTTTAGGATTTATTTGAAAAGCAGAGTTACAGAGAGAGGAATAGACAGAGACCTATCTACTGGTTCACTTCCCCAAGTGGTCACAACAGCTATGGCTAGGCCAGGCTGAGGCCAGAAGCCAAGAGCTTCTTTCAGATGTCCCACAAGGCTCTTTAACTGTTTCATGAACATCTTTCAGTTCTCATCCCACTGAGAGGAGAAGGACCAATAGATTAAGGAGATGAAGTCACAGTCCTATTGATCAGGCTCACACAGAGCCTTTCTGACTCCCTTCCTTGAAAATGCTTACCAACTCATCATTAGTCATCACAGTTAGGGTCACTTGGAATATTTCTGTTATCAGCCAATCTACCTGTAAACTATTTGATGGTATCCTCCACACCAGCATGTTCTAATTGGTGGATTGTTAACAGATATTCCCTGAAAAAAATGAGTTGGGTGGGGAGTCAACTGAGATGAAGATAGCTCCCTTCCTGGAGCTTTGCAGTGAGCAGCAATGTGGTAAATGCTCTGTGACTAAGACTAAAAAGAAGTCCTTCAGTAAAGAACCTACTGGGCTTGTTTACCCGGGCACCATCAAAGGTAGTTGAACATACATGGACACGCCTTTCCCCTTCCACTGGAACACCCACGAGGAGTAATTTTGGAAATAAAGCCAGCAAAGCGTAAATATTCCGTATATTTGTATTTTCTATCAACTGACTGTTTTCAACTGTTAATCAAAAATGTCACTACAGAGTCATAAATAAACAAGGACAAAAAGCAAGTTTCAACTTTTCACTCAACCTGAAAGCATTTGGAAGGTCTATCTTGCTCACAAAGAAAGTATGTTATCAGTAAACGCGAGCCAATTGATCCTTTGCCTCTAAGCTGTCATAACTGTATGTGAGTATATACTATGAGAACCTTCCAAAGGAATGTGTGCAATCTCATTTCAAAATCAAGCTATTCCTTCCTATCCTCCCCCATTAAGAGTCCTTCTAATGCATATATTTCACCAAGGGCATATTTACAGGCAATGTTTTACATTATTGAGGCTTTTCTTAATAAAATGTGGCATTATCTAGATGTGTGTTTCCCCAGGAGAAAGAAAAGCAGCAAGGCAATCCCTGACTAAGGATGCCTGAATTAAACATTTAAGAATTTGCCTTTTCTCCAGTTTCTGATATTGGATTCATGTGTTGAGCCTGCCTACGGCTGCCTAACGGTTAAACTAAGTGGACATTAAATCAGATGGCATACAAAATTACAGGAATTTGATCTTTAGATAAACCACAAGCCTTGATGAACTAGCGTTGTTCCAGATGGATTAACTCATCATCCCAAGGAACAGAACATTTCACAGGAGCAACCATGCGATCGGCTCCATGAAGAGCACTAATGGCTCTGATCAATTTGTGATCTATTGAAAGTGCTTACTTCTAACTAAAGAGGCATACACCAAAGGAAGGGTGAGGGACAGTGAGGCAATTCTGAGCCCAGAATTATTGCTCCGCTCCAAAGTTCTGCTGGCAGGTACTGCCCATTACTTACACCTGGCTCTGATGTTGCAGTTACTGACTTAGCAAACGATCAATATGTTAAGTTCCTATCAATGATTTAATGAAACATTTATTTTTTTCTCTATGTTGGCAATCCTCAAATTCCACTTTATCATGTCAATGACCATAGCCAGACACTTATAAAATAAAATAAAAACTCTGTGGAGACAGAATAGTGTATTGGTTTATAATCGATTTAATAGGTATCACATCTTATGATACACATCAAACAGTAAAGTGTCAAAATATTCCAGTAGTCATTAAAGTACCAACAAAATCTCAGTATTGATGTGAAAATACAGACATTGATTTCAGCTATGGCTTTGAAACTATCTTTCTATAAATTTTCATTGCATCAATTCAACTTTGAATAAAATCATAATATAGTTTGTCTATAAATCCCAGAATTAAGTACTGATCAATTTCTTAGATGCAGATTCATTTGTGTTTTGTATGTAGTTCTCTGCTGGAAAACAAACCCAACTTTGCTAATACAGTGCCCTACAACCAGAATGAAGAAAGCCAGAAGGGACATGAATGGAAATATTTAAAAAGGAAAGAAAAATATGCATCCTGATTCACACATAATTTCTCTCTTATGACCTGGACTACCCATTTATAAATAAACCTTGAAACCTGGTCATGATGTGAGAAACATCAAAATTGTGAGCTCAGGATGGTGAGATTGAAATGATTACAGATTTAAAATTTAAAACTCATATTTTTATTTAGTAGAACATTTATTAAATAGTACACTTATATCCTTTCTCCCCACATACACTATATACAAGCTAGCAAAGTTCATAAGTCCTCAAAAAATTGTTGAAAAATCAAATCAAAACAATATACTAAGTATTTTATGTAAAATCTGAGTGGCATTTCTTGTTGTTAGTTATGTATTGAAGTCTGTAGAAATTAAAGTAAAAATGTTTATCAATTCCTGTATGTATCTCCCAGGTAATCAATGGTGAAATATTCAAGAAAGTCATTAAAAGTCTTTGTAAAATATATCATGTGCAATTGTTATGTGTACATCCAATTCGCTAATATTCAACTATTGCAAATAGAGGAAAAAATGGGAAAAGGCAGGGAAAGGAGGAAGAGGGAGGGGGGATAGAGAGGCTTTTAATCAGAAAACAGCTCAAATGCCATTTGCATTATGAGTAGCAGTGCACTCAGTGTGACTCTCAGGTTTAGAGCCAGGTATTTTTCACACTATGCAGCCACTGCATGCAAATGTATCAGATTCTTGGGGCTCAACCAAAGCTACAGTGATCCATTTGAACACTGGCTTGTTCCAGGGCAGAACAAGGGAAACTGTGTGATAGCAATAGTCTGTTTTCACAAACTTCCTGCCTCTTGTAGCCTCAAGTAGGGAAGATGAAGGGCTGAATTCATTAAGCTGCCATCATGAGGAAAGATCATCTTCCTAGGGCTTGGAAGGCTCCAAGTGTCCTTTGCAAACACGAGAGTCTCTGGGCTCAGGAGCCAGCCTCCTCCCCAGTTGCTGCTATGCTGTAGCCCTGCGGTATTGGAGCCCTTGACGCAGAGTGTTGCTTCAGCTTCCTTAGCCTCTCTTTCCAAATCTCCAAAATTGTGGTAATGGCACCTATACTGCATGAAGTTATTAGGGTTAACCCAGTGAGATCAGGTGTAGAATGCACTTGGTATAAAGTCACAGAAGCTCAAAAGGAGGAAGTAGAGAGTGGTGACTAAAAACACAGACTCTGTACCAAGACAGTCTGATTTTCAATCCCAGCTTTACTTTGTGCTACATAAGTGATATGTATAAAGTTACTTATCACTGCGGTTTCCTCATCTGTAAAATGAAGATAATGATAATATCTTCATGGGTCATTGAGAGTATTAAGTGAGATAATCCATGCACAGCACATGGCTCAACACCTCTTACATAATAAGCACCTAATAAACATTAGTTATTATTAGAGCTCCCTCTCTATAAACTAGTTGTTATCTTCTTTATCAATACCATCAATGGCTTGTTTGGTGTTATTTTACACAGACATCCTTATTTGTATATCAGAGGAGAAACATTTTTTTTCCTATTTACTGTGGTTTATATTTGAGAAACACAAATGGAAATATATAGAGCCAGAGAAAAATAACCAAAATAAGAAGAAAACAAATTCATTAAGGTGTCTAGCAACTAAGCTAAGGATTACAATCCTAATGAGGAAAAATATTTTCTAAGAAAGGAATTTGGGGGGGCCAGCGCCCTGGTGTAGTAGGTTAAGCCTCTGTCTGGCATTGGTATCCCATGTGAGCAGTCCTAGCTGCTCCACTTCTGATCCAGTTCTCTGCTATGGCCTGGGAGAACAGTGCAGGATGGCCCAAATGCTTAGGCCCTTGCACCTGTGTGGGAGATCTGGAGGATGTTCCTGGTTCCTGGCTTCAGATCATCTGAGCTCTGGCTGTTTAGGCCATTTGGAGAGTGAACTAGCAGATGAAAGACCTCTGTCTGTCTCTCCCTTTCTCTGTCTATAATTTTGCTTCTCACATAAATAAATATTAAAAAAAAAAGAATTTGGGGGAGTTAGGCAAAACAATGCACATGGAGACAAATAGGAATATTCATAATTCTATTAGAAGTTATACATGCTTTTTAAAAAATAAGACTTGTAAGAAATTCAATCTGAACTATACTTTTGTCAATATTTTAAGTAGACTGTTAAAAGACAGCATTTTTTTTTTTCAGAATGTGGAAAAAAACTGAAACATTCAAGGGAGAGGAAGGTTGACATATGAACAAGATGTTAGTGTGAATCCAAAGACCTCAGAGATGTTAAATCTGGGGTGCATGAATGTGTGTTCCTCTGACCGGGACATCATATTACAGCAACAAGATGGTGAATTAAACATGTAAACCAGATCAGTTTACTCCACAAGCATTTGTTGGGAATCTTCTATATTTTGTCATATCATCTGGCCCTGAGGGCACTAATACTTAAGGCATAGTCCCTGCCTTTAAGGATCTCTAAAATCCAATGGAAAAGTCCACTTGGTTAGCCATTGGCTATACACCACACCCTGCAGCACCTGATAGTCATAAAGGAACGGAAACGCAGTTGGACCCTGGTGAGTCACTACCACTCCTGAGAAGACGGTCCCTAGGACAGGTGTGGGCAGTGTCAGCTGAGCTGCACATTCTTTGTCTTCTTCTTCTTTTTTTTTTTAGACAGGCAGAGTGGACAGTGAGAGAGAGACAGAGAGAAAGGTCTTCCTTTGCCGTTGATTCAGCCCCAATGGCCGCCGTGGCTGGCGTGCTATTGCCAGCGCACCGCACTGATCCGATGGCAGGAGCCAGGTGCTTCTCCTGGTCTCCCATGGAGTGCAGGGCCCAAGCACCTGGGCCATCCTCCACTGCACTCCCTGGCCACAGCAGAGAGCTGGCCTGGAAGAGGGGCAACCAGGACAGAATCCAGCGCCCCGACTGGGACTAGAACCCGGTGTGCTGGCGCCGCAAGGCAGAGGATTAGCCTATTGAGCCGCGGTGCTGGGCCACATTCTTCTTTACACCAAGGGAGGCACAGTCCTATGTTTACAAACTTACTCTGAGGCTGACATCAAAAAGGGTCTGACTTGGATATTTCCAAAGTGCCCAAGACAACAGTAAAGAATTTCAAGGACATGGATTGGGCTAAAAGAAAATGAATGTTTCTTTTCTGATGAAGAAGTATTTATCGGTCATAGATTAACCACAAACCATTCTGCATACTCATCTAGGGTGGTTTTAAAATATGTTAATGAATTTTGAAATTTGTGGCCCACATAGGAATAGTTGAGACCTGCCAGCCCCCAGAACCAACATGCCGGCAATGTGCACGGCTTGGAAAATAGAACCTCTAGCCCCAGTCAGATCTGTAGATGACTGTAGCTTCCAGCTTAACTGCAACCTGATGAGACCCTGGACCACAACTGCGCAGCTAGCAAAGCTGTTCCTGAATTCCCAACCATAAAAACCAAGGACAATAAAATGTCCATTGTTATTTTCACCCACTAGGTTTTATGATAATTTGTTATGTAGTAGTGGGTACCGAAACACACCAGCCAAAGCTCTCTAGTGCATGTGGAGAACCCAGCTGCTTGGCTTCATCTGACCATCAGGGAATTGAAGCCAGTAAAGGAAAGTCCCCTTTGCCCATCCATATCCTGCTGCAGCTCCAAAGGGCAGTTTTACACGGCCAACTAAGACACTTGCCTCTGGTTGTACCCGTGACATGTTGTTACTGGGTAGACCCATTACGATATTCCAGGAGCCACAACTTTGAGAAGTATCAGTGAGTAAGACTTCATAAGGACAAATTTTAGGAGCTTTCTAACCCCCGTTGGAAGTTAGGTTTTATGGGACTGGAAACAGAAAATGGCACTGATCATAAGCTTCTCAGTTAGTGATATTGGGGGCAAAATTTCAGAAAGACCTGTGTCCTGTTTCCACAAGTTACAACATAGTAGGTTATGAGCCCTCAACTGGTTTGGGGGCAAGTACCAAATTAAAATTGGGTTGGTTTGCAAATTCAGGCTGATTTTTGTTGTTTTTCTAAAGTGGCTAAACTGTTGGTCTTTGAACCTAACAGTGTCCTGCTAAATTGTTTACATCTACACAAGATAATAACAATGTAAGGGTGCAAATGACATTAGCAAATCCTGTCTCTGTCCCCTCCCCACCTCCACCATGGAATAAAATCTTGATCCTTGCCCTTCAATTGTCAGGACAGGACTTTGGAGCAATAAAAGTGACCATTGGCCACCACTTCCCCCAGGTTTCCAGGGAGAGTGCCAGGACTGCATAACTACCATCCAAAGCTGTGTCAAGGAATTATTATGCATCATTTCATTTAATACCCACTCACAGGCTATAAGGTGATCACTATCCTTGTTTTACCATTGACAAAATTGAACTTAATAAGATTGAATAAATAAGTTGTTCAGAATCATTTTGATTTTATTCAAAGATTTACATTCTATGTATTATTTCTCAAACTTCCCCTTTTTGAAAAGTATGACAATATTATTACAGGCACACTGTAAATTAGAAGGTCTGTATCTAATTTGAAGCTTTTTTTCTAACATATTTAAGTATACACACATCCGCATGGATACACACAAGCTCACATACTCAATTTTGCATGGACTCTTAGACTTTGGAAGATTTCTGGGCTATTTCCCCAACACCCGCACTGCTCTGTCCAGTTTCTTGGCTGTTGACTCAAAGGCTGAAAGTGACCAAACTCTACATACTGTAGGAAAAGGTTTAGAACCCAGAGGGAATAAAAAAAATTAATATAAACCATCGTCCCTGCTGGTAAGGTCCAAGCAATCTATTTAGAGAGAAAACTAAGCTACTCAAAATAACAGGCAAATAGTCCAAGACTGTAAGTCATTAAGTAGGAACTTGTGTGGTTCAATTGATAAGTGCCGTAGAGACCCAAGCAGGAAGGAGATGCATTAAAGGCTGGCATGGTGGGAGGAAGCGTCATGAAGAGGTGCAAACTGAGCTCATTGAAAAACAGGGCTACCTACGGTAGAAAATTGGGCAGCTTAGGCAAAGCATAATTTCAGTGTTTATTTAGTTGCCTTGAGAAACCCAGTATACTATTGTTCATTAGATGTGTAAAATCATTCTTGTATACATCATTGGAGTGTAGGTAGGTGATTATTCATGTGTGTGCGCTAAACAAATAGATTAATTTTCCTGATGGATTCTAAAATGCCAAACAGTTTATACTCTATGCTGTGTGAATATATCAGCATAAATTAATGCAACATTGAAAAAATCATTGTTCTCAGGTAGGTGTTTGGCTTAGCAGTTACGATCCCCACATGCCATGTCAGAGATGCTGGGTTTGATGCCCATCTCCAACTCCTAACTCCATTCAATCTGGAAAGAAATCTGGCATAATCCTTGCCAAGGTCTAATCTTTAAAAAACCCTCTGGCAACAGTGTGGCAAGTATTTTGGAACAGAGCAAGTGGATCTTGGGCAACCAAATTTGGAAGTCATTTAAGTAACAGAAATAAGAGATGATGGTGAGATGGTTAAAATAGTAATTATAATACAATCCAGGTGCTTATGTCATTTAATACTCACTAACAGGCTATAAGGTGATTACAACCCTTATTTTACAGATGAAAAAACTGAACTCAGTGAGATTAAGTAAGTAAGTCATACACCTAGTAGGTATTAAAGATAGGATTCAGTCCCTGATCACTGTGCCTACATATTCTGCACTGTTCTTTTCCTAAGGCTACACTGCTTCAGAGCCTGAAAGACAGGTGTGCTAAGAAGCAGAAGAGATATCATTTGGCATTCAGGGTCACTCTCAGCTAGCCACTGGCCAGCAGGGACCCAATTGGGACACTTACTTTCAGTTTAATAATAAATACTAGATTACTAAAGGCAGTACCACAGGGTGGAAGATTTAACACCAAAATAGACTCCTGGGACATTAAGAAATCTGGATAGCATATTAGAAATTAAACACAGACCAGTGAAGCAACACGATCTTGTCAAGGCCCAGTCATAATCATAGGGAGAACAAGTTTGTACCAATGCCTGGTGTAGAGCACCTTACCATTTTGTTCAGTTGTTCTCATTGGTTAAATGTATTTACATTGTAGTCTTTTAGGAAAAGATGCATTCAAAAAGAAATTCTGTACTCAAGATGGGGAAGAGAGACAAGTCTTACAAGTAAAATTCTATTCGAATTTTCAAAAGGGACTCTAGAAGATATATTGCCAATTGTCATCGTCAGCTCTTCACTGAGGTTTCTGTGCAAGCATAAATGGAAAAATAAAAGCAGGAAACCCATTGCTCTTTTTTCTTTCAGTTTTTGCCTCCAACTGTGAATCTATATCATAATTTGGATGCTAATAAAAACAAAGAAATTCAGTTTTAACATTATGTCATTAAACCATAATTATGTCTCAGGGCTCTGAGAAGGCCATTTGGGGTTATTAGTGGTGGTTTCCTCCCTAAATCTAGCATGTCTGTCCTTGCTATCTGCTTCCTTATCTGATTATTTACATTGTTTTAAACTTCCTTGCGCTTTTATCATCAGAAAGTACTTGTGCTCTGCATCCCGGGTGCACAGCACTGTCCTCCTGTCATATTCCTTGTCTAAGTACGTTGCTGGGGAAAGTCCTGAAAAAGTTTTGTCTACGGAATCGTCAACATAGCTTTTGACAAGCAATAAATCGGTTTATAAAAGTAGGTCTTCAAGAGGGAATCAGTTCCTCTGTTTCAAGACATCTTTTGAAAATGCTTCATGAGAGTTCTTACAGATTTTGGTGAAGACACATAAATGTCTGTTATCAGAAAACAGATAGGATTTCACCTCTTAAAACTGTTAAAAGAAGTAAACTGTTTCTTGCACCATCGCACAAACATTTCCAAGCTGAGTCTACTTAAGTGAGCATTCATTCTAGTGAGAATTAACATGCTAAAGTTAAGAAAAATGAAATTGTAAAACTGGTGAATTTCAGTAACAAAAGGAGATGCAATAGAACCAAATGTTGCAGTGTACCAGGTGGTGAAACCATCTCTAGCATATGAGAAGTTTGTAATTAGTCTATGTTTTTCATCACTAGGAAAAAAATATGTGGTTTTAGATATCATGTTTAAAGTACCTAAAGAACCGAAAGTTGTCATGCTAAATACAAGAGATCTAAAGATCTGCTGTTACACATCCATTACATTTAGTGAGCTGTCCCACTGGCTTTTTTGAAGTGCCGTATACATGATCTTGCCAGGCGAAACACTTTATGTACCATACGAAATTTGAGGCATAATGTTTAATGTTCACAAGATAAGTTAACAAAACTGTATGCTGGTGACTTTTTTATTTCCCTGTTTTATGTCCTTCAAGTACTTTAAGGAAAGATAAACAAGAAGGTAGGAGAATAAAATGCGCTTTTTCCTTCTACCTTTTTCACTCTTTCCTAAATTAAATTATAACTGCTGATTTGCACCCATGGAAGGAATCATGTTAAAATATGCTGGGATTTTTTTTTAATGTTTAGATAACAGCTTTCAAAACATGGCTAAGTGAAATGTGTTTTGAGATGGAAAACATTTGGTCTTTTTTGCAGCTTTCAACAGCTGAAGTGAAGGGATTTTTAATGTTCCCCAACAGCTGGGCCATACTATGGTATCACGAATTCCACTCCCATTGGAGAATCCCATCTCCCTGACTGCAAGGAGAAGTCACCCCTTCTTATTCCTGTTCTTGCTGCTTGTTCATCTTTACAGCTCCCCTTTATTATCACAGCTTTCTCATCAGGAATGCTTTACAGCAATGATTGCCAAAAGAACTTCTTGAGCAAAACAGAATTTTTTTTCCTTCAAAAATAATGCGAATGGATTTTCATTTGTTGGGTGGTGCCTGTAGGAAACAGCAGCCACTGTGCACTGCAAATGCTGGGAACAGCTGATGCCCAGTGGCACAACACTGGTGACCACAGCATGGCCGGCAAGCAGCAGGTTGTGTTGCTTCTTCTCAGGACCTCTCAGAGCCTCCTCAGAGGTGCTGCAGAACATTCCAGGGCAGGTTATCGGAATTGCCTACATTTTTATCACTCTCTCAACATCACTGCAAATAAGGGAGTTTTTCAGAACAAATTGATATTTCACAATTATTTTCAAGTGCCCTCCTTGTATGGAGTTGCACATACATGCATCTATGCAGCCATATTTATTTAGGTAAGGACAATAAAGTAAGGGGAACAAGAGGCTGTGTGTGGCAATCCCAGTAAATACACAAAGAAGCATATAAATTGTTCATTAATATATGTAAATTATATAAATTTTTGGCAAGAGTTAGCAAAAAAAGCAAATGTTTATTTTTATAAGCAGTTAGATGTAGTTTGTCTCCTAGTAAATTCTGCTTATTCTTCATCTGTTGTTTCTAATTTTGGATGGAAATGTATTCTCAACTCCCTATCTACTTCGTATGCCTTCCCTGCTCCTCTGATTCCTCCAGTTCTATGCAAGCTATGGGTTCCTTCTTCTAGCCTTATTTATTTATTTACTTATTTTTATTTAAGGTAAACAAATTTCATGTATTTTATGTATACAAGTTTAGAAAATCACTAAGCACCAAGTATGAGCAATGAGTGAAAAAAGCAGAGCATTATTCTCTTACTAAGCATAATGTGTATGATAGGCCTGGAGGTCAAGGTCCCACACAAAGGATGCTGTTTATCATCTACTGTGTGATTCTAAATAATCAACAACTTTTCAAGTGTACCAAAATCAGATGTTTAACTGTAATTGTTTTCACAGATCATGACTGCTTTTCACCATGGTTAATCTCTATCCTCTCAGTCCTCTGGAAAAAATGTCAACTTGTTCTTGGATAATTGAAGATTTACTGCATATATATGTGGCCTGTACTTTTGGGAATCAACATGCAACACGATGTAAGAAATTGATCATATGTTGTTTCACACACACATATATATGTAAGGGCATGGCAAAGATTTCATGCAAATGTGCATTATGAAAAAACTATGCATGGATTTAAAAATAAAAATTATCTTTTAATTACATTTTCCAAGATTTTTCAAAGTGAGTTCAGACTTATGGCTTCAGAATAGTTTAGAATGCGCACATCTAAATGCCATTAGAGAACTTGTCTTGCTGGATTCCCTAGTTCAATGAACAATGTTACTATCCACCAGTTACTGAACCTGATTCTCTAAAAGAGTACATCTCAAAATCCATGAGCAATAAGAGAATGGCAGCTTGGCAATGTGAACACATGGTGGGGGGAAGTGGAGGGAGGGGAGTTTTTTAAAATGATGTCAATTCTATTGCTACATAATTTTACGTTTTATAATTTTTCAAATTAGTTTTAGGTGTTTTTGTAATCCTAGAGATAACACTGATAATTTTTTACTTTACAGTATTTATTTTTTGTTTCCCCATGCTGCTTCAGATTAAACTACTAGGACTTTTTATTAAATTCTGATATTGTTTTATTTTCATTTCTCTGAGAGATATTAGGTTAAAAATTCTAGCTGGGAGATTGGCAAACGTGGCCAGTTTCTACATTAAAATCTTATTAAGTCATATTTGTTAGCATCAATTGTATTATCATTGGTTATGAACACTCTGAAAGGTTCTAAAGTCATTTTCTATATTGACTTAAATGTTCTATGCTGACCCTACTTTTAACCTGCCTTTCTCTCATATCAACTGTCTTGGATACCTAATTCGTTCCCCCGTGTTAAACTCTTGGTGCTTGGAACTTACAGTCAGAGCGGGCCTGAAACAACTGACACTGCTTTTTATGGAGGGATTCTTCTGACCAGAAGACAGGTGGTAAGTCAGAAAGAAAGGTCAGAATGTGAGAAAAAAGCATGACTTCCATGCAAAGAAACTTATCTAGCATATATAAAGATTCAAACAAAATAATAAAAGCAAAATATTTATGATTCAGTATAGGTTATTAGAGGTAAAATTACCTATAAAATGTATAGATAAAAATAGAACAGATTATTGCAGATAAAATCTCTTCGCAGAGTAGTTTATTACAGATAAACAATAGATATATTCTAAATAGAAAAAGAGTCATGCAGGCAAGAATATTTGCTCAGATTTTGGTTTCTCCTCTTTAAAAAGTTAATAGATAATATGTCCCCCTCCTTTGATACTAATTTACTCAGTTATCTTGGGCAAAAGTAATTTTAAAATGTGATTCAGCTAAGGAAAATAACTTTCGAGAAGAATTTGTTTTGTGTCTTCTCATTTAACATGGGGGAGGGTGGGTATGGAGGGATTACATGTGATCTTCAGTGGAGACACAATGCTCAGTACCTTATCCTGTTTTGCAGGTCAAATCTTTCCCTGAGTCAGCCATTTCAAGTAGAAAAAAGACTTGAAATTAAGATAATAAAATCAGCATCTGAAGTTATCAAAGTAAGATAAAGTAACTTCATTCATCTGGGCTTAAATAATTGATGTGCTATTAAAATTACTTACAAACGAAAATGATGGTGATTTTCTTTCCAAACATGTTCTGCTATGTTCTTTGCAAACATTCCAGAACCCAAGTGGCATACTTTCTCTCGTATTACTAAATGTTTGTTCTGACCTCAGAGTGTTAATACAAATAAAAATATTGACATTTTTCACACTTATTCAATACCCACAGAAAAGAAACTTAAAGTATCATTCAAAACTCAGTACATCTTGTACTTAGAAAAATACTTTCAAAATAAAATTCCAAAATGTAAAACGTGTACCAGATAGTGAGAGAAAGAAGTAGCCTTTAGCTTCCTTGAACTAGGCCAACTTCCTGCTTAACCATTTTATCAGAATTTTATCTTAATAAACAGAGAGGGGCAGCATGATACTTTGTTCTGCTCAGAGCTATATGAGGGCAGTTCTTTTTTTTTTTTTTTCATGGGAAAGAAGCAAATGTCAGCCAGCCAAAATACAAAAGCCAAGATGGTATCTTACTACTGGCCCAATGAAGTAATATTTTAGGAAAATTATATTTAGCCACTTATGTAGTTCATACTGGAAATGAAATCCCCAGACTATCACAAAAGCCATTTCATATACATGCCTAACACTGCAAACTCTTGTCTGATCACATCACTCTATTTTTACCTCTGTTGTTTTAGATGTCTATTTTAATCATTAAAATTGTCTGTTCCAACTCAGTCCTCACAAGTCAACACCATTCTCCCTCAGACGTAACCTTCAACTTATGTGAAGGGAATTTAAAAAGTTTGTGGAAAAATGCAATTCAAAGATAAGCTTATTTTGATGCAAAAATTTTTGAAATACATACATAGATTTTTCATAACATACATTTTCTTGAACTTTATCATAACCCATCATATTGTTTCCAACTATATTTTATTGTTAGTAAGTCGGGTAAAGGTGCAATTTAAGTGTGTATACATTTAGTGGGTGCCAAAAATGTGCACTTGGGTATTTTTTTCCGTTCAGCACAAAGTGGTGAGAGCTATAGTTATCTCTCTACACTATGAGCCAGCTGCCGGAATTCTGAACAACAGCTCACAAAACTTCACAAAGAATCTCACAGTTATGGAGTCTTGGGAGAACTAGGTGTTCCCTCAAATGAAAGTACCAGCTGAGGATCTTTCCGCTTTCATATTATTGAAGAAGGGTGCACAAACTTAGCAGCTGAATAGGAAAACCAAACTAACTGCATTAACATGTTGTTAATGAACTGACTGACTGGCACTTTGGACTGGGGATGTCCTTTGCTGAGGAATGATCAGCACTGTAGACACTTTGATTCTCCATTTTCAGTTCTAAATTCTAAATCCAATAAGTAATGTGTCATTTACGAATTACAGATCAGACACCTATTTGCATGTGACAAAACTTCAAAATAGATATTCGTATTTTCATGTTAAATTAAGGAGTTTTCAAAATGTACTCTTAACTTTTGAATTTTGTTTTTATGTTGCTGTATATTCACAAATCCCTTGCACTATTTTAATATTTCTCTTCTCTAAGTATGCACATAGATAAATTTACACATGCCAATTTTCTACCAGAATATGCCTTTTTTTTTTTTTTTTTTAGTAAAGAGGAGAGAATGGTGAAGATTTTGAGGGGAAAAAAGGTATTACAAGTAAAACGTTAGTTTTCTAACTACAATAATAAATTCTTCAGTTCTCATGAAGAAACCTAGTAATGACTAACAAAATTTAAAGTTTCATTCATCCTGAAATCCCTAGTAGACTTTGTCCTTCCTAGAGATAATAGCCATATCATTCTTACATTCCTTTTAATGCCTAGGCTAGTGGTTTGTACCTGGTAGGTATCCAAAACATGTTTTATGAGACACAAGTTTGAAAATTTGTTTTATGACAGTTATAGAGCTCTTTAACATGTATCATAGTCATTATATATCCTTTAAAAAGAGTAGAATAAAAAGGATTTTTAAATGTGTTTAGAAATTGATCCAAAAGAAAATGAAAATAATTATAAATGAAATACCGAGAAAAAAATCATTTGCTTGTCATTTACGTACTTACAACATGTTACTCTAAAACAGAGCAAAGGGGGCTGGCACTGTGGTGTAGCAGGTAGAGCTGCCTCCTGCAGCACTGGCATCTCATATGGGCACCAGTTCTAGTCCCGGCTGCTCTGCTTCCAAACCAGCTCTCTGCTATGGCCTGGGAAAGCAGTGGAAGAAGGCCCAAATCTTTGGGCCCCTGCACCCACGTAGGAGACCCCAAAGAAACTCCTGGCTCTTGGCTTCTGATCAGTGTAGCTGTCGCTGTTGCGGCCATCTGGGGAGTAAACCAGCGGATAGAGGACCTCTCTCTCTGCCTCTCCTTCTCTCCTTCTCTCTCTGTGTAACTCTTTCAAGTAAATAAATAAATCTTTTAAAAAAAAAAACGGAGCAAGGAAATGATGAAAATACATAACATGGGGATGAAAAGCTATTCCTCAACTACTGGAAAATGGCAAATACTATTTAAAGGGATGGGGGTGTATTGTGGCACAGCAGGTAAAGCTCCCCCATATGATGTCCCACATCCCATATCCGAGTCGGGTTTATGTCCTGTCTACTTTGCTTCTGATCCAACTTTCTGCTAATGCACCTAGAAAGGCAGCAGATGATGGTGCAAGTACTTGGGCCCCTGCACCCACGAGGGAGGCAGGGATGGAGTTCTGGGCTCCTGGCTTTGGTCTGGCATAGGCCTGGTTGTTGCAGGCATTTGAGGAATCAACAGACTGATAGAAGATCTCTCTTTCCCAATCTGTGTGTGTTTGTGTGTGCCTCCTTTCTTTGCCAGTCTGCCATACAAATAAATAAATCTTAAAGAAAAAGCAGGAATGGGGAATCTAGTCTGGGAGAAGAACTCAAGTAAACTGTGACTATATAAATAAAAGATGGGTTGGGGAGAAATGCTGGCCTTTGTTTTCTCAAGGGAAGACAGAGAACTGACTCTAGCAAACAATAGGAAGTTACCAAGAGAGGACACTAAAGGAACAGCAGTTCATTCTACAGTGAGCAATAGGAAATCAAACCAGCATTCAGTAGGCTGCATCCAAGGTCGGGCAGAAAATAGAGGAAATCCATGTGAAATGTGTGTGAAACAGGCCACCCAAACCAAGAAAGAACAGAGGAATGAGAGAAAGAAGAACTTTGCTTTTGTCCTGGATGCTAAAAATCTTTACCAACAACAACTATATATGTGTGTGTGTGTATGTGTGTGTGTGTATATATATATATATATATATATATATATGTATACATATGCAAAATTTAATACAAGCATAAATTAACAAAAAAGGGTAAAGAAAACCAGTCTGTCCATGATTTGATCTGACACAGAAATATAATTCATGTTTAAAGACACAGCTGACAAATACCTTCTATCAGGTAATATAATTGTGCCACCTAAAACAGCATGGATTTCATTTCTTGTCTTGTACGTATTATTAGTTTTCAGGATCATGTTTCCCATTGCTATACAAAATCCTAGCAAATGTCCGTTTTTTTCTTACTTTCATTGTATATGGGTTTTCATTTTATCTGCTTCTGTAGATACCTTTGTAGGTATAACTAAAGGGTCTAAGAATCTAGAAATTAAACCTCCAAAAGATTAATCTCAGAAGAAAAAAATGACTGCTATTTTGTTTCTATGGATATGGAAATGAAAGAGATGATATTACATAAAAATGATAATTGATATTTTTATTATTACAAATCCATGAAATCATCAGTTTTTAATGATATTGACTAACAGGAAAGTAAGGGACCTGAAGAATGCACATGATAATTTTGTCTCCATGGGCTAAAGAAGTTTTTACCATAAGTCATGTCTGGACTTCTAACATTGTGTCATGAAGACCCTATGGGTTGAGAGTCTGAAAACACAGCATGGTATCAACTACAGCTCACCAGCAGCCAGCTGGTTTGCCAAGTCAGTTAGTCTAAATGTACTTTGTGATTGGTAAAAGGGGAAAACCATAAGGTCTTACTGCTTGTCTTCTTGGATTCATGTGAAAACCAAGTGACACTGAATCTGAGGGTACTTTATAACCTTTATGTACCATGTAATCATCAATGGATAGATTGTTATTACACTTATGCTTAGCTGAAAATGTTGGTTTTACTTAGTTTTCCCTAAGAAGAGGGCATATCTGTTTCCTTTTAGCCCTATTTTTGCCATACCCATTTGCATCACTCAAAAGTAAGCACTGGAATAAACATAAAATACAAGGGAATATGACATTTGATGCTTAGGACCCCTTCCTCCTTGAAATGATCTCCTTTATTGGCATTCATGATCCACCCTCTCCTGGTTCACCTTCTATTCTGGATTCCTTTTCAGGATATTACACCTGTGTTGTTTTCTCCACTTATTGAGGAAATGTTGGGTTTCTCCCACAGTGTTTTCCTAAGCCTATTTTCCCTCTAACATGCCTACTAGGTTTTTTTTCTATCTACTGTCAAAGCCTTAATCCTCCTTCCCTCCCTTTGCTGGTAACTCCATGACAATACCTCTAACCACAAGCTCCCCTCTTAACTCCAAACTGGTTTATCCAGCTGTCCTATTAGCATCTTAAATTCAGCGTGCCCGATTCTGAAGACGTCTTGTGGTCACGCTCTTTCTTTGATTTGCTCTAGCTTAGCTGCAACGTCTCTTTCAGGTCCCCAGTCCAGATAAGGCTCAAACTACATTTGTAAATAGTTTGCCTATCAGTTGCCTCTCACTATTGCTTGTCTTCTCCTGCTTCAATCATCAAGCCCAATTCCTTGTATCGTCTCGCTCACATTAGATCCACTCTGCCAAATGTAGCCAGAGAGTTTAGCTCATGTGAAAATCAAATATGTCAATTCCCTTGTTTAAAGTCCTTCAGTGCCTATTTACCCTGATGAGCTGAAGGTCAAGGGAATTCACTCAACATAGAAAGCACTCCATGTGCCTCCACTGCCATGTCAAACTCAAATCCTCTTCCTCCCTATCACATCCTTTGCATTCTATAAACATTGATCAGGTAGTAAGTTCCCATTTTCACTTTAGTGCTCTAGGGTCTTAGCCTTTTCTTTAACAGGTTCCCCTTAGCTCTGCACATCCTACGCTACCCTTGATTAACCTTGCTAATTCATGCTTGTCATTGTAAAGATCTCACCCCCAGAAACGGGCAGAAAATTCCCAAACTCCCGATGTTAGACCTTTTGCTACACTTCTACAGCCTCATGCTCATAAGCCTACCTATGATTTCTTAAAAATATCCATTTATTTGTATTCATTTCACCACTGAATTCTAAGATTTCCAAGACTAGAAAAGATGTTTATTCTCCTTTGTTTCTGACTCACCATCAGAAACTTAACTAAAGTGGAACTAAATTTTGAACAAATTGACATTGGTTCTACCACCAATCTTTTCTTTTGGGACTATTGATACATTTTAATGGCTAGGAATGAATTCATGGCATCAAAACTGTAGGAGTTTCCTTTCTAATTATTCTAGACCCTGAAAAGGACACATGGAAAAATGGTAATGGTAAATAACATGATGCAAGTAATACCCTGAATAAAAACATCTTCATAAAAAGAAAATCTAATTTTGTGCCTAAATCATCAGTTCTATCAACAATGCTTCAATTATGAGCAATTTTATAAGACATTTTATTCATATCACTTTAATGCAGGGATTTTATTGCCAAACAATGACTTCTTGTACCTTCTGAGGAAAGGCACTAGATCTGAGATTCTGTAGAATGGTGTCCAACTGAAGGTATATTTGGAGAAAGCAATTTATCAACACAAGACAAGGTCAGTCCTTTCATATCTTCCCTTTTCAAGCTGACATGCAGCATTTTAAAATTAAACAGAAGAATATGCTGCTTCCCAGGAATTTAGTCAACCATCTGGCTCATTACTCAAATAACCACTGTGAATCATTACTTAAGAAATCAAGTACAACTCTATTCACAAAAAGCAGGCATGAAGACAACTTCATAAAACCCAGGCTTTTAAAAGCAAACTCTGTCTCTTCTCGTAACTATCGATGGCCTTTTGTGTCACCTTTGCTCACTGAGTGGATATTTACCTGCTCCGGTATAGAGAGCAGATGTTAAAGTCTGAAATTAGCAGATCTGTATTCTAATCTAGACTCTGTTGCTTTCCAATTCTATGATCTCAAAATACCACCTATAACACAGAAACACCTATAACACAGAAATAACAAGAAGAGCCAGTAGTCACAACTTATGAGGTATGTTCTGACAGCTTTGCATATATTACCTCAGGTAAGTTTCCCAGTGGTCCCAAGAAGTGGATACTAGTGGCAGAGTCTAGATTTAAATGATGTGTTTCTTGAGGCCTGTTCATTCATTCTATGTTCTATTTCTTTATAATAATTCACAATATTTGTATAAAGATCAAATAATTTAATAAAAGCTTTGCATTTTAGGCAGACAGGTACTCAACAAATAATTCTTCTAACTCTTCCAGACATTCTTCTCTAACTCATGTGCCAGATCTTCACTCAAACATCTAGACATGGCCTTAAACCATAGGAGCTGAATATCACCAAGTGAGGGAAGATAAACTATCATGACTCAAGAAGAACTCAAAAGCCATAAAGTCAAGGTGGGTTTTAATCAAAACTTCAGGTCTAATCTGATCATATAATTTTTGGCTATTTCATTCATATATATCAAGAGACTAACCTAGAGGAAAGAGCAGAAAAGTCATGCTTAAAAAAAGATTTTTAATATGGGACATGAAATATGAGCATATGGTAGCAGGGATGAGCATTTGGCACAGTGGTTAGGAGGCCATTTAGGATGCTTGCATTCCCATACTGAGCTGCCCGGATTCAAGTGCAGGCTCAACTCCCAGTTCAAGCTTCCCGCTAACAATGAATACCCTGGGAGGAAGCAAATGATGACTCAAAGGCTTGGGTCACTGCCACTGACATGGGAAACCCGAACTGAGATGATGGTTCCTGAACTAGCTGTGGCCCAGCCCTAGCTGTCATGGCATCTGGTGACTAAACCAGTGGGTAGAAGGTCTCTGTCTCTTTCTCTCTGTGTTTCAAATAATAAAAATAAATTGAAAAAACAATGTTGTAGCTTTCTGAAAGAGATAAAAGAACAGCTTATATAGTTATATGTTCCATTTCTGGCTTCCTGACTAACTCATAGACTTTAGAAGCGTTCAAATCATGTCTGTTTTTATCCTCCTTGCACAGCTGGTGTTTGATAAATATGGGATGAATGAATACATGCGTATATTAAACATACAAGGGACCGTGATCACATTTAAGGAATTGAGAAAAGTTGAAGAAAGGTGAGAAGATAGGAGAGCGGTGCTAGGCTGAAGTGTTGGTTGGAGCCAGATGATGGAGAGCCCTGTAAGTGATGATATGAATCTTGAACTTTCTAATGAATGCAAGGGGAAACCCTTGGAAGTTTTTGACCGCAGAAACTTTCATCGGATTTGAGATTTTAAAAGGCTACTGTGAACTGCTGATGTCCCTTCTCCTCCAAAGAGAGCACAGTCTAATATTGCCATCAAGAAAGACCTGGGTCTGAGTCCATCCTCCCATGTTTCAGTGGATTCTATAGGTAGAAGCTAGAGTTTGGGTGGGGAGAACAGTACACAGTGAGCAAAGGAGAGGTAGGCCCTGTCCATCTATTTAGTGGATTCAGAGGGTGCTTGCCAGCCATGGCACAGTTCCTTAGCTCCACAGAATCTTGAAAGTAGCAGGGCCCTTACATTAAGCTCTTCCATACTTAATATTTCCAAATGAGCTTTTAAAACAGAAATTGCTCACTTCTTTTCCTCTGTATTACTTAATTGCTATGCTGTGATAAATTCCAGGATATGTTATGCTGGATATCCAATGCCAAAGTTTTATTGTTTTTCTCATAACTCCTCAGACCATAAACCTTCTTGGAAACAGTCACTGAACAGTCTCTTTTGTGAGATCGCTGACCTTCAGTGACCCTAAACACCTCTCTGCACACAGCTTCACGGGCGATTCAGATCAGGTGCTCCTAATCATGAAATTACAGTTTGTTAACATCACGAAAAGTTCAGTTTCAAATATACTATGTACACATCATTAATTTAGCAGAGTAATACAGTATAAATGTGTGCTCAAAATCAGGGAATACAAAAAGACGATTAAAATCTCTTTGACATATACTTGAAAGGCAAAAAAGTTAAGAGAATCCATTCTTTTTAAAAAGTATCCAAAGCTATTAATAGGATTTCTTTTCACTACTCATAGCTATATTGTGTCACCAATGCCTTTCTTTACAATTTATGTTTAAACAAATTTTAGAGACCGCAAGTAGGCCTTTGCTCTGTGAAATAAACCGTAAGATATTAATGCAAAAGCTATTGTGCTGAGAGCTAAGAAACCCTACACTTCTACTCTCAATGCTAGTGTGTTAAAAGAGATTTTAGTAATGGCAAAGCCAGTCAACAGGGAATAATTAAACTCAAGTTGTCTGAGATTTGCTGTGATGTGTGGAATGATAGTTTCCAACCCAGCTGCTACAGAATGTTTGCCTAAGAAAGAGTGTGGTTGGCCAGGGGCTACAGTTCAGCTGAAATGCAATGAAAAAGCTCGTTGACCTCTGAAACAATAGGTGGGGCCTACTCGAATAATAAAATCAACACAAAGTCAACAATTAAAAGCGTTGCAACAATAGGGCCATCTCAATATCATGCCTCTGCAAGATTTTAAAAGGACAGAATTACTTCATAGTAAACTGACAAATATCTATGCGTGGCACCTTCCAGCTAATAAAGATGTAGGCTGGTAACTGTGATAAGCAAAGCTTTTCAGAAATCCCTTCTCTTTCCCTTAAAAGTTCTTCAAGCTCAATCCATTAAAGGACTCATTCTAGTTCCTTTAGTGGAGCAGCTGGTCTCTCTTTTGAAGCTGTGTGCAAGCAGCCATCATCGCTCATTCATATATATGCTGTCTCTTGAGTCCCATGTCCCTCAACCTTATGATTCCTTCTGTCCCAGACCTGCAGCCCAGCACAAGTTACAAAGCATGGATCGTTTTATATTAAAATGACTCACTGATAATAGAGCTAATAATAATCTGCAATACAGATGCAGAAGAAAGACCATTTATGAGCCAGTTTGTTGCTTTACTTTAGGAATTCCTTACTAGTTTTTCCATTGTCTGACATTTACAATATGGCCACAAAGTAAAAAGGCAATTATTTGCCTCTCTTTCCTATCTATAGTACTTTAAACCTCAGGTCCAATATTATTTCCACGTAAAAACATATTTGTATAGCCACTTACAAGGCCTTTATTAGCTAAGGCTTGCCAAGATAGTCAAATTTTCAATTTATTGTGGCCAGACTTAGTTGGCACTAAATGAAAAGGTTTTACTATCTAATTTTAACATCAACATTAATATAAGTACACATACATGCAAACACACAGACATGCACAGTGTGTAGTGTGCAGATCTCTTTAGGTGCATATGTTTATTTTGATGCACAAGGGTACTAAGATAAAATACCAACTGGCTAGTAAAAATCATTATGATTGATTTAAGATACAACCAATGGGAGCAACTTCTAGTCCTTATATCCTGGTAATATGCTGCTTCTCTTGATCATCTCCTCCCACAATTCACACTTTGACTTTTTTTTATTTGACAGATTTAGACAGAGAGAGAGAGAGAGAAAGACAAAGAGACAGAGAGACAGAGAGAAAGATCTTCCTTCTGTTGGTTCACCCCCCAAATGGCCGCTATGGCTGGTGCTGCGCTGATCTGAAGCCAGGAGCCAGGTACTTCCTCCTGGTCTCCCATGTGGGTGCAGGAGCTCGAGCACCTGGGCCATCCTCCACTGCCCTCCTGGGCCACAGCAGAGAGATGGACTGGAAGAGTAGCAACCAGGACTAGAACCCAGTGCCCATATGGGATGCCGTCACGGCAGGTGGAGGATTAACCAAGCGAGCCATGGCACTGGCCCCTAATTAGAGTTTTTAAGATCATGGGTATTTGGCTTGCAAAGGACAAGGAATGACAGGATTTCATTTGTTTATACTTGCAAGTATTGGAGCCTCCTTCTTTTCCTTCTCATTTGTTTGACTAACAGACATGCAGTTTCTTATCACACATCTGCAGATGGAATGGCACTTTCTGAAACCCTGTTCAGTATCCTCTCCATGAACATATATCAGCCGTGGATCAAACATCCTAACTCTGAGAGATCTCAAAAATTCATTTACAAATATGCATCAAGCAGCTACCATGTTCTCAGTTACAAATAGAAGGGCATTTCAAATCACAAGCAAGACAAGCAACTTCAACTGATTTAGGAATTTGACCTCCTAACAGTCTGTTATAATCATAGTTCTTAATATTGTTGAGCTCTTACTGTGTGCCTAGGTGTAAGGCACTATGCTGAATATTTTAATGTAGAACTACCCAGGGGGCTGGCATTGTGGCACAACATATTAAGCTGCCATCTTAAGATGCCACTGACATCAACATCCCATATGAGTGCTGAGTTGAGTCCTAGCTGTTCCTCTTCTGATCCACATCTCTGCTAATGTCCCTGGGAAAGTAGTGGAAGATGACCCCAGTGCTTGGGCACCTGCCACCCACCTAGGAGACCCTGATGGAGTTCTAGGTTCCTGGCTTTGGCCTGGCTTACCCTAGGTATTACAGTTATTTGGGGAGTAAACCAGTGGTTGGAAGATTCTCTCTCTCTCTCTCTCTCTCTCTCCCTCTCACTCTCTCTCGATCCACAACTCTGCCTTTTAAATAAGTAAATAAATCTTTTTTTTTAAAAAAAGAGTACTTAATTTATCTTTTTAACTAACCTGTGAGATATACTATTATTACTGACATTCTGTATTCAAGGTATTGAAAAACAAATATCCAATAATATCCAATAATTTGCTCAAAATCAATAGGCTAGGAAGTCAATCAGTTTGGCTACAGACTGACATTCTTAACCACTTGACTTCACTTGTCTTGCGGATGTATCTAGACTTATGCTGTCCATAATGGTGCCCACTGGCCCTGTGTGGTTATTTCAATTTAAACACAAGTTAATTAAAATGGAAGTTCAGTTCCTCAGTCATGCTAGCCCTACAGTTCAATAGCCACATGGGACCATGCCTGGACAATGCATACAGAGGACATTTCCTTCCTTGCATTAAGTTCTACTGCTCAGCACTGACTAAAAATTCAGCAGTGGTTCCAGGGAAACTGATCTTCTCTTGACTCCACACAGTAACTAGGAATCACATTAATGATATTGGTTAGAAATTGAGATTGTTAAGGAAATTGTGGCTAAAAATAATTCCATATTATCTTGATTATGCCTCAAAACTTAAATGATGCCCATGATGTCCTTTATCTCTCTTCACTTAGATTTAACTTATAAGGGGGAGAGGGGGCTATGAAAATACCACATATGTGTGTCTCAGACCCAGGACTATTGGATAGGATTCTTCAACTTCAGTTATCTCTACTCCTGTCACAAAAGAAGCCAAATGAGATGCAGCAACTAGTATATTGAAAAAAGGCAGGATTAGAGTCTAGAGAACTTGGGTTTCAAACTCAGTGCCAACTCCCTGCCTCTGTGACTCTGGAGCATTAATGAAGCTATTTAAGCCTCCATCTTCTCACCTTTGCAATGGGACTAACAATTCTTTTTTTTGTAGAAAGCTATGAGAATTAAGTGGTGATACATATGCAGAGTTCCTGTCCAGAGGAGAACCTTGGGGCAGATATATACATTAAGTACATAGCTGGAGCCATATATATGTGTGTATCTAAATATAACTGTAGACAAAAATACAAGTCAAAGTCAAACAACAAAAAGAAGAAGGGTAGGAAGTGCAATCACTTGGGCAGGTGCTAGAGCTGCTTGATCCGAGTCTAAACATTCACAGAGCTGAGATGCTTACAAGTCATTGCCACAGAAAGTCACCAGCTGAAAGGCATTTGGCAGGGTGTAATATAAAATAGAGCTGCCAAGGCTAACAGCTATTATTAAATGTCTGCATACTTTAATGACTGTGCTTAGCACTTTTAATCCCACTTTTTCAAAGGACCATCACCACACTCCTCTTCATGGTATTTGTTATTTCACAAAAATAAGCAGATTCTTAGATCTCACTGCCAAAGGTTCTAATTTGGTAGATCTGAGGTTAACTCCATAAATCTGTGCTTAAAAACAGTATCCCACTTTCCCATACATATGGTCCTTGGATCAGACTTTGAAAAATATTAGAGATCCAACTTGTTTAAAGCAGAGAAGCAAGTTGTGAGTCCACATCTGCAGGAAAGCTACCTAACAACATCAGTGCCATGAGACCCAGCCAAGAACTTAGAAGTGTAGGCAAATTGCCCTTAATTTGGGAAGCACTGAGGTTAAGCCTATGTGCCAACATTTATGCACTCTTAAATGAGAATCACTTAGTGACAATTTCATTTGGTTTAGGATGCAAATACCAGATTGACTATCTAGTCTCCTGGACTAATGAATGTGGGAAAAATGTCATCCTTAATGTAAAGTTATAGATGTGGCAGGGCTAGAAGAAGTAGTTTCAGATAGCCAGATAATTCATTTCTCTGAAATGTTAACTTTCCTGATTTGCATTAATGAAAGAGATGTTATCTGAACACCTGTGAGTATCCAGATATTAGATAAAAAAAAAATACTTGGCTAACCAGAGCTGTTGAAACTGAATAGTGGATGGAAGAAAAGTTAGGCTTTGGAGTCAGAAACACTTGAATTCCTAGCTCTAACTTCCTAGCTATGAGACTATGGGCAAGTTAATTTGCTGCTCAGAGCTTCGCTGTTTCATCTCTAAAGACAAGGTAATACTAGTACTTTTAATGTTTATCTCACCATCTCTCGTGAGCATTATCTCAGAAGGCAATGCAAGTAAAGTGTATGGTTGTTTGGCACATGCTAAGGGCAAGTGGTTTCTGATGCTACAGCGATGTTATGGGAATGCAGAGTGCTGGTAGAACCAAACAGTTTCTCTGGTCTCTGTGGTATTGCATTCACAATGCAATAAACAAATGCATTCGTAATTGCCAGAGGAAGGATTTCTGATGAAAATGAACATACTTCAGCCTTTCACCTTTCTCCTAAGATATTCTCTATCATTCCATAATTCGCCAATCAATCTGCACACTTTTACCTACCTCACATTTCACTATTATGAAATTTTCCTTCAGCCCTCCTTTTCTTAATCCAGACTTGCTGTTTCTATGCACTCTACACTTGATGTTAAGATCAGTCATAATAAACATGTAAAATATCATTACTGACATTTCACCCTTTTGCTTAAAAGTGGTTTTTAACTTTGCCATAGCAGTAGGAGGAGAAGCAGCCAGAGCTCATAACAACAAAGCACCTGTTCCTGCATTGCATGCCATTCAAGAGGCCACGGGGAAATTCAGAGAAGGGAGCAACTGATGTCTTAGGGTTTATAGAAGGCTCCTGTCTCAGAACAGCGACAAGAACAAGATTTGAGTTGATCTATCAAGAATTTTCCTGGTAAAGAAGTAAGAGAACATGGAGAGCAAAAATCGCCATGGATTTCTAAAGGCAGAAAACCAATCTAAACAAAGACACTGCACAGGGAAGGAACAGAGTGCTTTCAGGAAAACGCTAAGGAAATGATGTTTAGGGTGAGGGGCAGAAGGATAAAGGGCTGAAGCTAAAAAGAATTTGAAACTAAAGTACCATGGGCCATGTATATTATTAAGCCAAAAAGTTTAGCTTTCGAATTTTCAAAACAGCAGAACACGTGTCTTGCTCCCAAGCAAAATCTTATGCAAACCTAGAAACAGCAAGCTAATAAAAAGTGACGCTGTATTGTGGGAAGAAGAGGCGAGGAGTTGGGAGGCTGATGCACTTGGCTTTCCCTCCTTAAGGTGTCCCATGGGGTCCCAGGACTGACCAGAACATATTTTGAAAGTATTGCCATGGACGGCCGGGAACCATTGTAGAGCTAGATAGTTGACGAGACTGTTAACATCAATGGGAATAAGGGGAGAGAGGATGAATTTCACTTCATTGGCAGTGAGGCAAGATGTTCAGTGAGATGACTTCAATTTATCCTTACAGGGAATTCAACTCTCTCTCTCTGCTCCCCACCCACCTACCCACACTCATATTGAATTTCCTTGCCTCAGCACATGGACTCCACCATGCTTTCTCTTGGCCAGGCCAATGCCTCAACAGTCTTGTCTGCAACTATAAAGCTCCTTCTTCTTGGAGTAATGGTTAATTACCCTCTGGGTGTTGGTTTAGATGTCATCCCTCAACAAAACTTTCTCTGGTTTCTGTGGACCTAATTGTATGTCCCTTCCAGCCAACACTTGCATCTAGCACCATGATAGCACTGTAAAGTTCCATTACTAGACTTTCTGAGGGCATGGGAGGTACCAGACTGAGTTATGGCTTATCTACAATGCCTGTCTTAAGTAAGTAGAAACTGGCCCAGGATATGACCTCAAATATTTGAGAAAGAGAAAGGAGAGAAGAATGAGTAAAGTGAAGGGAAAGAAAAAAAGAGAGGAAGCAAGGGAGGGATGGAGGGAGGGAGGAAGAGTTAACTTAATTTGGTTCTAGTCTCAATATTTCATTAACTTGTGGGTGACCTTAGTCATACATTTAGTCTGTTAATCTATAAAGCTGAGATATACTAAATTTCCTCTAGGACTCCTTCCATCTTAGAATTGGATTAAAAAACAAATCTGGCACTTATTTGCATGGTTCAGATTCCTGGATAGAATACTCACATGACAATATTCTGGGGCTCTCAGTAACTTTTACACCTAAATAAAACAATATTAACTACTAAATATTTCTTATTAAAAGATGACTATTCTAGAAATCTACATGAGTTTATACCTACTAGTTAATGAGCTTGAGTTACTTAGACTGACTTAAAAACCAAAACAAAAAAACAGTGACCCAGGATTAAATGAAGGAGACAAGCAATAGTGACTTGGGAATGCAGCTGGCTTCACATAGGTTACTCAGCAGATTTACTCATCAGTGGTCAGCTTAAAGGTTGAGTTTTCACTTATGAAATAGCTACTTTGACAAGGAAATCAAACTACTTGACACATTAGTCATGCTAGTGCAGTTAAGATCAATATTCAATAGGTAGTTACGTGAACAATTGAATAAAAACTTGGAGGTTTTAAACTTGTTGTCAAGGAGTAGGAAAGTAATTTATTTACTGTTAGATCTTAAATGTTTGAGTGTATAATGCTCTTTGTTAGAAATCCAGCACACATTATGATGCTTTTCATAGTCCTCAATCAGGAGTGTTACCTGAAAAATCATGGTAGAAGTTGCCAATTCAAGAAGCTACCTTTTTCACCCTTCAAAGAAGTGACAGCTTTTAAAAGTCTCTTCCTTTTGCTTTGATCATCCTTTTGCCTTGCTGACATAGCTTCAATTTAACCAAATTTTATAGAAACAAATGACCTCCACAACACACTGTTTCACATTCTTTACCAAAGGGTTAAGTTTCACTTAACACAACATTCATCAACGAGTAAGAAAATGCACACAAATACAAATAAAAATGGAAAAGCCAACACCTTAGAGTTGTGTTTTTTTTTCTTATGTAAGCTAAATTTTCTTCCATTGGAAACAGAACTACTTTGTGCAGGTGGTTGCTAAATGCTACCAGCTGCTCTGTGGCAATATAGTTTTGAAACAGAACTCTGAAAATAAGGAGGGAGAGGGGAAAAATAAAGAAATGGGTGGGGACTAAGGCTCTGTATTGAACTAATTCCCTGGGTAAGAGAGGAGGGGGGAGAGCAACTTCAGTCATAAACAGTAAGCAGAATTTCCATTCAGCTGGCCTACAATAAATTTATTTTTCCAAGAAAATGAAACGGAACAAGAGAACAGACATACCTGCTTTATGTTAAAGAAAAGCATGTATGAACCTAATACAGGAAGAAGTTGTTTAAGACTGTACATCCTTGAGAAAATATTACCTCCATAATAGTGCCAGGGTCTCTGTTAACTTGGGTTATCAGCTACATAAATTAGACGCACACTGGGGCTGTCTAACTTGTATAGCAGCCTGCAGTGCTCATATAATGTGTACTTGGCTCCATCATTTGCTTGCTTTTGTCTTCCCTTCTACTTGCTAACTTATTTTTAAAGGCCTTGCACAAGAAAAACCATTATAGCTATCGTTATTCATATTGTATCAACAGAAAAAAAAATCTGAAAAATAGAGGACTCCACTTGCAGCAATAAAATTAGCAATCCCAACACAAGAATGGAAAAAGACCCACACATTCACTATTTTAAGGAATACAGCTCTTGTGATACCAGAGAATCTTTTCCCTGTAAGCAAGTTCTTGGCAATGCCAAGACAGCTGATGATCTACTCTGATTCAAAAACCAAGGATAAAATGAGAAAAAGAGGGAAAAGCAAAAGGAAAGGAAGTGGAGGGAGCAAACAGAAGAAAGAATACAAGACACAGAGAGACAAGTTGCAAATTATGGGCCTTCAAAGACATGATAGGACCAGAAGAAGAGGTGGAGACTGAAAGATGAAAACAAGGTCAATTTGATGGACCATTCAGCTTCTGTATAGCTTTTTACTTTGCCAAGTAATCTGGAAGTAATTATGGATCCTTGCCATGATATGGAAAAAATAACTACAATGTATGACCAAGATGTTAGTGTTGATACTCCCAGGAATATTCATGAGCAGCCTATAGTGGAAGTACGGGTGTTTATCCTTACAGATATTGGTTTGTGATACTATTTTTTGCTCGGTCTGCCACTGCCATGACGTTGCCCTTGTGCTCAGCTCCGAGCACAGTCTCTTACCCAGAAGGAGCCATCCAGTCTCATTTTACCAGTTCTGCATAGTGATCCATAATGGCCTAGAATATCCGCATACAGGTTTGGAGGTCATCAGTGAGGCTGAATGAAACCATTCTCTTGCTAAGTATGGAATTTAGGAACCAAACTGCTGCAAGTTGAAACATCAGTCACAGGCTCTCAAAACATTATGTTACATAGGCTATGATGAAGTTGAGGTATTGCCCATATTTCCAAAAGTAATGATACTTCATCTTAAAGGCCCACTCAGTTATGTCACATTTGTATTTGCATCCTATAATGTGAATGTATTAGCCTCAAATTGTTTGGTAATAAATCATCATCAAAGAAATATGTTTATTTTTATTTTTAGTATTCATGACTTGCATGATCCTAGAACAACATATATTTAGTATTGCAGAGCAATGAATCCATAACTTTGAGAGAAATGGCTTTATAGATCATTAAGACCTATGTTGCTTTAACAGTTAATCACATTTTCACTAATAATATGACATAAGTCCTTTACCTAAAAAGTGAAAAATGAATGACTCTTTTGCTTGCATGAAAAAGTCCTCTACTTGACCTTTAGCAGGGGCAGAGGGAAATCCAGTATAATCACTGAAAGCTTTCCCTACAGCGGTATCAATACTTTCATTCAACCAACAGACTTAGCCTTCACTGAAGGCTCCTTGAGTCCCCCAACTACAGAGGGAAAAATCCTTCAAGGCCCTGCTGCAACTTTGAACCCAGGGTCATGCGGTGCTGCCTCAATGAGCCCTGCATCTTCTGGAGAATACCTCGGATAGCTGGCCCAAAAAAGACAAATATTATGGCAGCAAAAAATAAATCTGCCATTTTTAACCTTTTCAGGGAAAGTAATTCACTTACTGGCTTTAGTTAAAACGTCTTACCTTTCTTCCCCTTTTTGTTGTATCTGTGAGTAATTTCTCCAGTCACATTGTTTATAGGAAGTGAAGTTATTCGTAATCATGCCTTAAGAGTATGTACACAAACTGGACATCCTAAAAGACCACTATGTATTAAATTCCTGATTGTTTGACATAAATTCTCTCTCTCTCTTTCACTCCGACAGGAATCTTCTCATTTATTTACGAATAGGTTAAGACCTTCGCCTTGTTTCTAACTATGTTCCTAAGTGCTAACATATATTAAGTAAATTTAGAGCCTCTTCTGCATAGGAAACAAATTAAATTGGTTAAACATGGAGAAAGACTAAATGTAATCCATCTCTTGTCATGTTTATGATATCTGAACTCATCTTATATGAATGTTCCAATTTGGCTGTTGTAGCAGATGGGCTGCTTATGATAAACCATAACCGCAGACACAGAGTGTGATAATATAAATCATAAAGAAGATAAATAATGAAATTCTTTTAAAATAACTCTGGTTAAATATTTAGACAGTCAATTTTTAAGCTTACTCACACACAAAAATAGTATTCACATATTTTAGGCAAGGAAAGAATGATACTCAACCATAATATAATCTAAATCTAAACATTTAAGACTCAAGGTATTTTAAAAATCTGCGTGAATTTTTAGAGTAGCAAACAAGAAAGTAGGGGGCCTTCATAGAGGTACTCAAAATGAGAGGGCACTTATCTCTTTATACAAAGAGCCACCATTTCAAATCCCACTTCATCATTCCAGAATTAAGTAAAGCCTTCTATATTATGATCTAGTTCACATGATAAATGATACACAATGTCACTCTTGAAGAACAACTTATTGCCCACATCCCTGTTGTCTATTTAATCAATTTATGACCTCATACTACTTAGGATTTCCAAGATTATCTTCACCTACATCTGATTGTCTCAAAAACCTCAACATAGGCAAGCTATTATTCTGGTTGTACAGATGAGAAAAGTAAACTTCAGAGAAGTGGTTTGTCCAAGGTTATGTGTTTTTATATGATAGCGCCAAGGTTTGAACCAACTTTTCATGTCCTAAACAGATACTAATTATCTGGATCATGGTACATCAGCCAATCTATAAAGAAGGGTAAATTTTAACTCAGAAAGTTGGAGTAGACTTTTCAATAGATGCAGCCCAGGTCTTCATTATATGGTTTGAAGAGGACCAGATTCAATGGGGTAGCAAGACAAAGCCAGTACAAATGACCAGAATGTCAGTTGGGAAGGGGCCCCAGGGCCAATTACATTGTAAATCAATAAAATTCTGCACCAACAAGAGGGCTGGGCCTACACTCAAACTTTCAGCATGCATGCAGCCTTTTAGATGGCTAGCATTTGGTGTCCTGTTTCAGTTACTAGTAGCAGAGCCTTTCACCATCTGAGGTGCTGACTACCTAACCTCCTTCTCCTGAAGATCACAGGTAGGGAGCTGTGCTCCGTTACTAGGTGATCTTGAGTTCTTAAGAGGTTTTCTATAAAACAGCATTGTCCCTTCCTCCTCTTCTCCCTTTCTTCATCCCCTGTTATTTCTTTGAGCCCTAGTCCATGCCAGGCTATGCAATCCCCAGGAAATCTATGAGCCTAACCTTCAGGAAGCTTCTATTACAGATGGATGCAGAAGCCTACGCAAGCTAAGGACTATAAGTACACAAGAGCGCTTGCCATGAGCAGGGATGGGAAAGGACTGCAAGGGCATCTGTAAGATGTCCAGATGGAGGCAGGTCTAAGGTGAGACTTAAAGGAAAAATGGAAACTGACCAGATCAAATGAAAGAGGGCAGTAAAGGCTGGACATGAGAGGCAAATGGGATGTTGGGGGTGGGTTTTGCTCTGTTTTGTTTATGGTGAAGGGAGGAGGGGATAGAAAGAGTGAAAGTGGAGAGAGAGAGAGGAGAGAGAAAAGAGAGATAAATATCTCTGATGTATGATAAATGATAAAAATGGTTAAATATATCAAAACATGATTTGGTGGAATTTTATACATTGCCAATATATTGGCTTGCTTAGAAACAGGAAAAAAGCATGTGAACCAGGCTCACTGAGAAAAGAATAGGGCCATTTCAGTGGTATTGGCTAGTTTTCATGTCTGCTGATTCTGTCTGATCTTATGATAAAAAGTGTTACCTACTGGACTGTTCAGGAACTGAAAAATGAAAAACCTTGGGCATAAACTTTGAAATCAGAATCAACAACTTAGGGTACCATTGGAATGATGTCCCAGCTTCCTCACTGATAACTCATGTTCTAGAGTTGGTTTGTTTGCTTGTTTATTTCTGGTTGGTGACTTTTTCAAGGAATACTGAATTAGACTAACGGAGCCTGTACCTTTTAGCTATATTTTTGTAAAATTCATTTAATAATGTAAAGAGGAGATGCAGACACAATCAGATATGATACTACTCAGATATAATTAGTATTTTCAATTTTATATATGTAACATGTTTACTAATATATAATTTTTTTCTCAGAGAATTTTCTTAGCATTTCCCAGAACCTCAAATAATTTTTAACCATTTTTTAATTTTTTTACCTACCATGTGACCAAAATTGTGATTAATGAAGCATATTTTATTATCATGCAATTAACACAGTTGAAAATAATATCAAAGAATGTGGACATTATGCATGGACCTTTCTTTTTGTTTTTAAATTGCTGTCAAGCCATTATTTGTCAATTTGCTTTAGGTCACATAAGATTAAGAGAGTTCAGTTACACTAGTCCAATCTAACAAAATTAATAATGTCCATAGAAGGACCATATTATCTGCTCCCACAGAAAAGACTCCTGTACCTTCACAGATTGTGGAAATACCAGTTTTGCAATTGCAGTACAATTTACCAGTCTGTAGAAAGACTTGCTCTGAAATATTGTTTCCTATCATGTTATTCCAACTTGGAAGCTGAGATCATGCATTCCTCCAAGATACAAAGTGATGTCTTGTTTATTCATTTTTATCATGTAAGCTTATTGAATAGGCAATAGGGGTAATCGATAGCTCGATAGCAACCTGGAAATTTCCCTGTTTCACGCAGACATTTTATCAGTGACTTGGATGAACAGGGAGGGGATGATATCAGTGACATAAACCTGACACAGGGAGCAAGTGTGGGGCAAAAGTAGAAAGTCCATGAAATAACAGGAGGTAGATATTAAATTATCTTATTGGGTCATAGCTATATCTGTACATTGATTTTTAAAATGTAATATACATGAAATTTTGCTCTTAGATCTAGGAAATCAATTGCTTAAATACTGAATACATAAAAACCTGACTTAATCATAATTCACATGACAGACAGGGATTTTGATCAATTTCCAGGTCTATAGCTCAGGCTGATATAATTACTCATAAAGCTGTTAAAATCCAAGAGTATTCATAGAAATATAGTGTACTTGACAAGGAAAAAATAGTTCTGTACTCTGAAATAAGCTTTCTTATTCCAAAACATTTTACAGAATAAACAAGTTACTAAAGAATTTTTAGAATGGCAAAGAGGTTTTAAATATTATTACACAAAAATATAAGAAAAGGGCAAACAGAAGAAAGAAAGGACTTTTAGTATTTTTATAGGAAAGAAGAAAAATTAAACAATAAAATACTTAATTTAATTCTTAAGGCTAACGTGGTTGGAATGCTAAAGCTCATCTTGAAGTGTTGAACTGTTTATCACTTATTTCAAAAAGATCTTAGAAATCTAAGTAATTAGGCAGTTAAAAATCACCATTTGTATTTGTGTATAAAGAGAAACAAATAGAAATTGATCTAATCCATTAGTCATTCTTTTATTAAATAATTTTCCTTTTTGTATCTCACTTTACACTCTGAAAATATGTAACAAAGGCAACAAAACATTCCCCCCCCATACTAACAATGTACAATGGAAAATTATTACAAAAATTTGAATGGAAATTTTATTATATATTACTTATGCATGCTTCCCCAAAACTGTGAGAATGTAGCTTATAAAATAAATTATTGTACATTTCAAGATGAGCATGATTTAGGAAATAAGTGAAATTTTCTGATAAATAAGCAAGAAGATATCTTCTCTGCCATACAACAGCCAACTCTTCTTTGTAAACATCTCAGCAAACAATAATAACAGCTATGCAGACACTCTGAAGAGATCATGTGCAGTTGGGTGTTGTGTCAGGAGTCCCAGTGCCTAACCATCTCAGATATATTCCTTTCCCCATTGCAACCATTCAATTTCAGAATTAATAATAGTATTAGCCAATATAAGATCAGATAAGTTGCTCAAGGAGCTTTGACTGTCACAAATGCAAGATTATACTTGGATTTTGTATACAAATACTGTGCCATCATTTGAAAGAGTCAGCCATGTCCCAGAAAGATGGCAGTCCAAACGAAAGGTAGAGGAATGTGGTATAAATCTACAATAGCAGCCCTGTCCCATCTCAGCCAAAGACATGCAAATTATCAAAGTTTTCAATCTAAATTTCAATACCTATTTAATAAAAATGTGTCACTCCCCCCTTATTTAAATAAAAGTTTTGTGATCATCCAATTAACTAATGCTTGCAAAATCACATGCATAAACCTAGCAAAAAAGGAATATATCTACTTTAGCTAATCCCTGATCATATGAGAGTACTCTTTAAAGTTTGTGGGAAAACAGAATTAAAAGGTAAGTTTAATTTGATACAAAACATATTGAAATCCATGTAAATACATTTTTGTGAGCTTTTTAAAAAAAAGATTTATTTTATTTATTTGAAAGGCAGATTACAGAGAAAGAGAGGGCAAGACAGAGAGATGTTCTATATGCTGGCTCACTCCCCAAATGCCTACAATGGTCGGGGGCTGGTAAAGGCCAAAACCAGGAGCCAGGAGCTTCTTCAGAGTCTCACACTTGGGCCATCCTCCTCTGCTTTCCTAGGTACATCACCAGGCAGCTGGATTGCAAGTGTAGCAAGTCAGGCCTGGAACCAGCACCCATATGAGATGCCTGCACTGCAGGCGGTGGCTCAGCCCACTACGCCACAACACTGGCCCTTTCCATGAGCTTTTTGAAGAGCCTGCATTCCTCTGTCACTGCTCCATTGGAATTAAATAAGACCCTGAATATCCTGGGTAAAACAAGCCTGCTGTCCAGGGAGATCCACAGTTGACCTAGCCAGACGTCACACCCGGTACTGCCTTTCCTTGCAGGGCTAGTGATCTTCATATGGAGTGTCCAAATCTGACCACTGCACAGGGTCAAATATAATAAAAGCAAAAATCTGCAGTGTAAACTGTTTGTTCTTCCTTAGACTATTATTAGAATTAACTGACTTTCCTGAAACTTAAAAAATTACACTATTTCATAAGAAGAATAGAGACAAGCACAAAAAGAGACCTGCATTGTGATAGCTTTCCACTGAGCTCACAGTCATTTCTCATCAGATTGTAAAATAACTTTTATTAATGCCAATTAATTTCTCGTACAGGCCTTTATCACTTTATAATTCTTTGCTTAAAAGAAATCAATTGTAAGAGTTAAGCTGAGAAAGAACCACCATAATAGATGTTTGCATTCATGTCTTTACTTTTCCCTGATAGTTCTTAAGGTGATCAGAGGTAAAAGCTAAAGAAGCATTGTAGCCCGAGGGATGATTGAATGAAAAAAAATGGGGGATGGGCACAGAACCTACTCGGATAGACCAATTTCCCACCACTGTGAGCCAGTGCAATTGATTGATGAATCCTTGCTCTGTCAAGAGGCAGCCTTCAGATTTGATCACATAAATACTCATTCAACTCAAATTCTGCTTGACAAGCCTCAGACAGCTTTGTTCTGTCACAGATATCATTGGAAGGAAAATGCTCCATTAATCATCCTTAATTAACTTTACCATAGTCTGCTGAAACCAATATGCTCTCTAGCTAAACCTTGACTTAGCCAGGATTCTACAGTTATCAAATAGAAGGGAATCTTTCAAGTTCCTTTTCTTCTACTGCTGTTAACTAGCAGAGTCCCACATGAGTAGAGTTCTCAGGAAGTCACGTCCATTTGTCTATTGATCATATGAATTAGCTTATCAGTGGGCACAGTCTTCTCTAAAGGAAGCACATTTTAAATGGGACTGACCTGCGTGAGCTGGCACTGTGTATCTACATCTCACTGACGCTCATGAATGCTAATCTTTCCTTCCCAATTATCAGGTATCATATGTCGGGAGATACATAAGACTCAGCCATTCTTGCTCATCGCCCAAAAGAGATAAATACTGGAATGTATTCCTTGCCCTTGAATCTCAGTTGGGTCCCACACTCTATTGCCTTCATATCCCACCTCCTACAGCCACCTAAAGACCAGTTGCTCCAAAACTTGAAAGACCAGTTCCAGGAACTCCCCTCTGCCTGCCTGCTACCCCTCACCTCCACCCCATCCCTAGCCCTCCCTAGCTCTGGAGGTCGTGCACATGGGCAGTTGGTCACCCAGCTCTGCGAATTTATTTTCTCTGGACAAATTCAGTCTGGCTATAAATTTGTACATTCTCTCCTCTCTATTCTGTGCCTCTTTTCCTAATATTTTGGTGCCCCGTGTGAGGAAGCACCAGTCTGTAACCCTTTTCCAAGCAAGAAGAAAGAACAATTTAAAAACAACAATAATAAAGCAAGAAAAGTAGAATTGTAGAATGGTTTGTGATGAATACATGAACACAAACACACACACACAACACACACACACACTCCTCACATTGCATAACGCGTCCCAATTTTCTTAAAGCTTTAACATGAAGTATGGTCTTATTTGGCCTTTTGCTTAGTACAAGTATCAAGGACTTATCTCATTTTGGAATTACCTATTGGGATGTTTTGATAACAAGGGTCACAATTCAGTGGTAATAATTGAAAAATCAAAATGAGAAGTTTTTACACTACAAACACAAATCAAACTGCAATCATGAATGAAAAGGGATGCCAGTCCACCTCAGTGGTGCTTGCTCATTCATAGGCTTCATAAGCTTCAAGATATTGCTCACGGTGTTGGATCTCAGCTATGTTTGTGTGTTATGTAATGACCATTTCAAGATGTATGCTTTTAAAGCCAGCTGATCTAGCTTAGAGTGACAAGAAACTTGCATTTCCATCACAGAACCACAGACTACTCACACAAGTACTTCTGTGAATTATCTGCAGAATGGGGAGTGGACTTTCAGAATGATGAACATTCATTTTATATATGCAAACAAAGGAGGAGACAATTCATGTTTGTGAATTGACAAGCTCAATACAGACTAAGGGTTAAAGATTTCTGAAAATGACTGACCCCTCTTTAAAACCCCTGGTTTGGCACTGCCATAAGACATTATATTTTGCGTCTCCCTCCAAAGAGAGGCAACAATATAATATCATGATGTACATTTTATTTATCACAGATCTTTTAATGATATTTCTTAGGAGCTATAGTTTTCTAATTGGAAGGCAGAATAAAAGCCTGTGGTAAGTCATAGTTCTATGTCAGGTTTGTGAAAACAAACACCAAATCATGCCCTTTGTGCACAATGATATAAAGAACACATTTTTATGACAATCCTAAAACATAGATTTTAGTTGCCAACATTAAACAAGACTTTTAACAAATTTATGCAGATGCTAAAAAGCAAAATTTGATTTTAAAAAATATGTAGACAGATTATAACTCTTATGACACTAAATGATGACGTCAAGTTGGTGAGAAACTCCTCATAGCAGATGCCCTCTTTATGAAAATGGTTCAATGTCTTGCCGTTACTTATTATGAAATAGAGTTTTTACTTTGGGGGAAAATATGTTATCTTAAATAAAATTCATATCAAAATCTCCCTTCACATTGCTATTCTCTGAGTAGGGAGGGGAAAGGTTAGAAATGGAAATAGGTAAATGAAATACTCCTTGTTACAATATGTATATTTCTATTATAAATTCTGGATACTATTACTATCAATTATTCTTGGCTTCTCTTTTTAACTTACTCCTTCCCTTAAGTTGGTACCCACAACTTCATAATTTAGGTAAGGTCTTTACTTTTCTTACCCTCATTTCTTTCCAGGCATCTCTTCTTTTATCTAATTTCTTTCCTTGCCAGGGACTCTTTGTTTGCATACTTCGCCTGTTATTCATTTTGGTTTTTGCTCTTTTTCATTTGAAATGCACATCCTGGCCACTCTTCAGCAATTTTCAACATGAAACACCTGTTTGCCAACCACTGTTCTGGGCAGGGAGTGTGTGGGAGAACACCACACAAAATGGGCCTGGGGAACAGGGAGGTAGACATTCACCACTGAGTCTCAACACAATGTATTGGAAGATAAGGTAGACATTTAGCATACTATGGTGACAAATAGCTGGGATACAATTCAGTCCAGGAAGAGCGGTCAGGAAGCCCCACAGGTAAAGAATATGGAATGGCAGTGGTCTGCAGGAAGGCCCAAAAGAGTTCATCCCTTCATTCATTCACTGAACATTTATCAACACTCCTATTCCTGCATGTTCCTATCTCTCACGTGTCTCCCATATCACTTGTACTGGCCTCTGTCTTGCTGACATAAAACAGTGACATTTGGGCACACATGGAACATACTTATTAAAAACCCCCAAACACATGGAACTAGAAATTAAACAAAGAGCAAAAGGCTACATTAGTAGGACAGTATTTATTGAGAGCTTGCTTTGGGGATATTTGTGTTCTTTCCCTTCTGTCTCCAATCCAAGTGGATTCTCGGTGAGGGGACCCCCCCTCCCCTTTGTTCACATTGCAGTGATGATGGGTGGGGGAAGAAAAAGGATGGAAAGGAAGGGGGGAAAGGAAATACATCACCCTTCTTTCTGGTAGCAAAGTGGTATGAGGTAAATTAGGGAATCCTTCCAAAACGCTATGAGTTTGACATACACATCAATATAACTATACCTGTATCTGTGTCTTATTAGGGCCAAGAAGGGGAATGATCAACGTTCTTAGAACAACTCCAAGGGGATCTTTCCAAACTCTGCCAAAGGGATTAGATTAGAGGTCATTTCATGAAACATGAACTATACATGTGCATGTTTTCAGAAGTCAGCTGGTGAGTGGTGAAACGTATGCTTTAAATACCTGAGTGAAAGCTGTTGACACCATCCATTTAGGAAGAATACAACTTTGATTATGTTATTTAAGATATTTAATATCAAGACATACTAAAATGCCTCATTTGAAGCAATGAAATGAGTTAAGTGCATTCACATGAATGGGGTGGGAGTCGGGAGTGAATGTGGAGAACCATGTATGCCCTTCCTCATTTCAAAGGTCAAAGACAGAATTAATTATTTTTAACTAATGTCTTATTTAACCACATACAAACTTAAATCAGTTTGGTCTGACCGATTCAAAGCTATTCTTTGGTTCCCTGCTCTGCTGCAATAATTGACTAGGTTAGACTTTGCAAAGGTCAAAAGAATTGACTAGTTCATATTATTTCAGTTAATAACACAGTTAAATTAAAATTTTAGAATTGATCTTTCAAAGTCCCTTTTTCTCTATATATTCATCTGTAATTTCAAATTACATGATAGATATATCCAAACACACTTTTTATTTAATTACTTTTTGGTAACAGAATACACAGTGGGAGGGTTTTTAACAAGACCAAGGTTTGTGTAAAAAAAAAAAAAATTCAGAAGGGAATTAAGAAAACCATGGGAAACCTGGCATTTAGCAGAGTTCTAATGAATGCAATTGGATGTGGGCAATCTAAAGGAAAAAATTTAGGCAGACATAAAGCCAAGCAAGAGAGAAAATGAAAATGATCTTAGATGAAGTTCAGTCAAAATGCAGAGCACAGTAACCTTAGGTATGTTGGCAGTCACTTCTTATAGGACTGTAAATATCATATTAAGGATTAAAGTCATCACTTTAGGGCAAGGTCTTCCCTAGATCACTTAGCATTGTCTGTCTAAGTCTCCTGTTGAGATCAGAGATTTATCCGAACATCACTCTGTCCTCCTTCTGCAGGCAAGGTCTCCCCACCCTTGATGGACAAGGTTTGTTGCAGACAATCATTGAAATCAGACATGGGCTCTCCCTTCTTCTCCAAAGACCTTCCTGACTAATCAGGGTCAGATGGTGATCTCTCCTCAAGACTCTCTTATCTGGCTGGCGCCGTGGCTCACTTGGCTAATCCTCCGCCTGCGGCGCCAGCACACCGGGTTCTAGCCCAGGTTGGGGCGACAGATTCCGTCCCGGTTGCTCCTGTTCCAGTCCAGCTCTCTGCTGTGGCCAGGGAAGGCAGTGGAGGATGGCCCAAGTCCTGAAGCTCCAGTGGTGGCAGCCTTTGGGGGGTGAATCAATGGAAAAGGAAGACCTTCCTGTCTCTCTCACTGTTTAACTCTGCCTGTCCAAAAAAAAAGACTCTCTTATCTAACCTTGTAACTCCCACAAGAAAATACATTATTCGCATCACTCCATAATATACATTTGCCCCTTGACCTGTCCATAATGAAATCTTTCCTGCATATGTACATCTGCTCAACATTTATTCAGTTGCATGTACATCTTTCAAGCATGGTCTCTAGCGGTTTTATCTCCCACACCTTAGATGACGGAAAACACATTTACTTGATGTACTTTGCGATGCCCAGCATGTTATTAGGTGTTGAGAATATCCAGTAAGCACCTTTGACATATTCAACTGTCGCTTTAGACAGGCATTGTATGTGTATACAAGCCAAGTACAATGCAGGAAGAAAAAAAAATCTATTCTAGAATGGAAATTCAATCTATTTTAGTTGTTTTCAAATTCTGTTCCAATACTCTATTAACAGATCCAGAATTAAGCAGAAATAAAGGGTCATATTAATATTTACCTTGTGTAGGACCAGGTCTGTTTGTCTGAATTAAATAGTTGCTTTCTCACCAGCTAATTAGAAACTTCCTCATCCTCAAGTTAAAGTAATGGAGACAGGTCCATTTTTAAAAGGAAGGGGTTTCCAGTCAGGGTTTGTATAAAGTCTGGAGATATGTTCAAACCTCAGTTGTGCAATTCTATAAGCATCTTTTATGGTGGATTATTCACCAATCATTCAATCTATAAATCATGCAGACTATATTTAAACCTGGAGAAGGTCCACTTTTTCTTGTGTCAAAATGCCAGCTTGGCTAAATAATTTTATATTTTCAATCAGGCTTAAAGAACCATAAAATTTATGTATAGGATGAGAAAGACATTTCATAGATAATTTTCCTGGCTTTAGTACCAAGCACATTCATATTTTTATCCTAAATCTGAAACCAAATGTTTGGTTTCCTAATATTTTTCCTGCCTACTGGATTTTTCTTTCCTTCTTCTATGTGGTCACTCACAGCCTGGCCTTTGTGTATTCTCCCAAGAAAGAATTGTTTATTTATATTAGCAGTCCTTTCTGGGGCTCCCTGTAGACTCTGTTTCCAATGGCATGTGGAGTTACTAAGCTTTTATTGTTGACAAGTGGTAGGTGGGATCCAAGCTTTTGTGGTTAAATTGTTTATTGATAATTACCTGTTAATTACCCCACTGCCTGACTCCTGTAATTTACTATAATCATTACTTTCCTTTTTCTTGAAAACCACGTGCACAAAAAACAAAAAGTGAAGACAAAAAATGTACTCCCTCATCACCTTTAAAAATAAAAATGATTGGTTTCTTAATTAAAGCCATTTAGAGGCAGAATATTTCCTCATCATGTAATATTTGAATTTGGATAAGCTAGCCAGTGTTATTAATGTAATTACAACTATACCTAGTAATTGATTTATATTTGGTAAATATAGTTTTGGCTGGCAATCACCAAATTAAGTGTCACTTAGTATTTTTGAGTCATTAGTGTTATATTTTTAGGATAAAATGTTTTCCTTTTTAGAGTTGGCCAAAAACTCTGCCCTAAATCAGAGCTTGGAGACAAAATAAACTGAATTCTTTATTATTTATTAAAAATGTGAGGGTTTCTATAGCAAGATTCCAGCATGTAATGTTTTATTCTAGTGTAGTTACAAAATACCCTGGATTCCCAGATATGATGCCTTGAGGGGTCTTTAGGCTTTCACTAGAGACATAATTTCCATGCTGTCGTTCCCTCTACACAACTATGGTATAGGAACATGTCAATGGCCAAGGAGTATACACCTGACTGCTTCAGTTTCCACATTCTTCCAGAAATTCCACCTAATCCTCACTCCTCAAAGCTCTTTTACTGCTAAGCATCTGGTAAAATACCTTGCCATTAGTAAAAAAAAATAGAGTTAACAAAATAGAGTTAACAATTAAATCCAACTTTCTGGGAATTAAAATGAGCACAGCCAGGCAAGCAGATGGATTTATTAGGTGTACATCCTAGAAATATAATATACAAGGGACTGCAAAGAACAATCCAATGAAGTTCTAAAATAGCAAACCCAAAAATCCCTGGAATAAACAGTCATCATTCTGCCATTTCTCACCAACCTCCTCTCGTTTCTCACCTTTAACTACTTTACTTAGCATATTCGTGGTATGTTGAGGATAAGTATGCTCTGGGTGAACCTATGAACTTTATTGGAACTGTTGACTAAAACCAAATTTCAGAACTGCCTGTGGCTTATGCCACACACTTTACCTTGACAGGAAGCAGTCCAGAGATGAATAGCAAGAACCCTCCCTGCGCATTATACCAATCGATCTATCCACATCTTCCATGGGACTCTCCCTGCTAAATGCAATCCTTTTAAAAATATGTCATATTAAAAGCACCATGGAAAGAACATAGCATTTAGAGTCTAATAGCTGGAATTGAATCTAAGTGTGATACCTACTAGATGAATAAACTGGGACAAATTGCCTAACCTCTCTGAATGTGTTCTCACCATTTAAAAAAAATAGGATAAAAAATAATACTATTGATCTGACTCATTTATTGAAGTTCTTATTATGATGTCAATGATGTAATGATATAATAATGTACATGAACAGGCTTTACAAACTGAAAAGCCCTATATGATTATAATAATCATCATTAATCATGAAAACAATAAACACTCCTTTAAGCAACCATTAAAGAACATTGTTGGACATAGAGAATAAATAGAAGGTCAAACCTATTTAAATATCTAAGTAAGAGTGTCAATGCACACACATTATAGCATTTCAAGAAATATTTTTCCAAGCAAGAGACTAAAGTCAGGAGAGGAAATGGAACGGCTTCGGTTGCTGTCATTGCATTCTTAGTGCTTTACTTGGGAGAATGAACCCTGTCAAATGGAAAGACTGAAATGAATACATTTCTCAGCTGCTTAGCAGATATGTTTTCCAATATAAGCTAAACATTTCACCCAACCTCATTTCCAAGTGAATATTTGCACTCCTGAATAGATGATGGGAATGTTAAGGGAAATGGGTTGATCTTGGCCTTGGAAGTATATGGCTTAGGTGTAAATTTATTCTTAATCTTCAACCATTATGTTTTAACATTCCTAGCTGAAATTTGGTTGAGCTATCAAATTGTTCAAAGGCCAGTTCATGCCACAGCCTAGGAACCACTACTGGGAGAAGGTGGAAACCCCAAACCACAACCAAGTCCATCCATAGAGTTTTCCCCCATGAAGGTTACCACAACATACTTAACATTGTTACAGACAAATTGCTGCCATTACCAAGCCAAACAATTGTGCTTTCATGTTTCTAAATAGTTTTGGTGACTCTTTAGAAACTTCACCGCTGGAAGGGAACTATATCTGGATGGAGCTAAGTTTCAGAACTTTCTTCTGTGCTACTTTTTCATTCCTTTTCCTGATCTCAAGAAAAGCCCCACTCACCAGCTGCACAGCAGTCCCTCACAGGCCTGGTCTAATTCTGATTCAGCCAAGCTCTGCACAACTGGCCCACAACTCCCAGTACTTTATCATTGTTGCTTTCTAGAATTGGAAAAGGAATTATTTATATGCTCCTGCTCATTCTGCAAGCAAATTTACATGGCAATTGTCTCCTAATCTATAGAAGACCCAATATAAACAGTGATGCAAAAGAGAATTCAGATTTATAACATGACTTCCTTAAAGATCAATATTTAAAATGCATACATATTGTGCTAATTTAAACATGCAACATATCACAGAGCTATTTACGCATGAAATTTACAATGGCCTAAGACATTTTTATATTCTATTTCTACTTCCTAGGAATACCTTTTAGCAAATGGAAAAAAGAAAAGAGTTACAAGTTCAGTGTTAATTAGCCTCATTTATAAACTTTCATATAAACCTATAACCTCATCAGACAATATATTAAGCTATTAACTGGAGAACTAAAGCTACATTGAGTGTGACTCAAACAAGAAAATTAAGCTGACCCTGACCTTTACCGCACAAGATGTACAGTTCAGGGTGGACAACAGTGTGGGATTCTGCAAAACCAAGCCACAACCTGCTGATCTTAAAGCAGTTATTTCACTTTTACTCTGCAGTTCCTCTATTCTGTGGGTTTAAATCACTCTCTTTATTTAGACCTCATCTTGGAGCTTTAAAATAGTATCCCGTTGACAAGAATCTGAGATCCTTCAGACCTAATATCACGTCAGGCTGCTGGCTGAGACCTTCCATGCCAAGCCTCAGCCTACGATGAATTTTTATAAGTGAGTTATAAACCCCTCAAAAACAGAGTTTATAATGGAAACGCTGACAGACTCTTAACTATCGAGTTTCTACTGGGTTCCTGTTTAATATACTGTATTTCTTCCCCTTGAAGATATTAATTTACTTTTTGAAATGTTCATTGCTAAGATTAAGCGTAGGTTTTTGAAATGTGTTCATAGGCAATTTATGCATGAGTAGAAATGTACTCTTCTCCAGATGTACAGAATACTAATTTGAAAATGATTTATAAGCCACACCATACTGTACATTCCATTCCCTTCTGAAAAGTTAAGACAAGGTTTTCCTCTGACATAACACCGGGATCCTCCATACATTACAAATGCAGTTTATCAGCCATAGTTGTTTGAATTCTTGAGACATCAGGGAGGGTGTCTGGCCCAGAAGTTAAGATGATGGTTAAGAATTTCAAGTTCCACATCAGATTGCCTGGGTTCAGTACCCAGCTCCTGGCTCCAGTTTCCTCCTAATGTGCACACTGGGAGGCACCAGGTGATACCCCAAGCAGTTAGATTTCAGCCACCTGTGTGAGAGATCCGACTTGAGTTCTTGGCTCCTGGCTTTGGTCTACTGACCACTGCAGGTATTTGGGAAGTAAACCAGCAGATGGGAATTCTCCCTCACTTTCTCTCTCAAATAAATAGAAATTAAAAATAAACAATGCTCAAGACATCAACTCTAGGATGGGGCAGATTACATGTTGTAAGCTGCCAGTATCATGGGTATAATGGGTACTTAAAAATGGGAGGGTGCAGAATGAAGAATACTAATATAAGCACACATTTAAACAGAAGCATCCCATGGTAAGGGAGTATATTCAGGTTTTGACTAAATGTGATATCTTAGTATTTGGAATTGTAGAATTGAAATAATTTAGACAGAAACTCATACAGATGTACTTGTGCCTTGGTATCCCCGGGGAACTAGTTCCAAAATCAGATCTGGACACCAAAATCTGATGACATTCAAGTGTCGTTTTCAAAATGGGGTTGTATTTGTGTACGTGTATTTGTGTACAACCTACACACACCCTTTTGAATACTATAAATCATCTCTGCATTACTTGCAATACCTGATATAATAGTTTTACTGTATTTTAAGAGAACAATGACAAAAAGGTCTGTACATACTCAGTCTTTTTTCTTGATTATTTTCAGTCCCCAGTGGAATCCACAGATGCAGAACTGTGGATAGGGAGGACCACCTGCATTGCAAATTGTGGCCTGAGGGCCAAAGCAAGTCCCATAATAAGAATAGGGCACACAAAAATTGGCACTAAATGCTATCAAGAATAATTGGAAATGTCTGCCTCAAAAGAGTTTCCACTTTTCTTTAAGGATGGAAAGATCTGGTAACACTGTGTCTCCCATAGAAGCAGCTGGCCAGCACTGAGCTGCAGCCATTCCCTTTAGAACAGAAGTGAGTTCTCCACTTCCCTGGTGCCCATCCTCCCTGGATCACACATTCATGTCACCTTCTGGGTCTCAAAGCACTTACATGTGTGAATCCTCTCTGGAGAATATTTTGCCTGGGTGTCCAAGTGTGTTGGCAGCAAGGCTAGAATGAAAGTAAGATCGACTCTTACACATTCCCTCCCTGCACTATTAGCACCCAAGCCCCTAACATTGTCCCCTTACTTGATGAATTATCTTGTGAGGGAAAAATGATCACAGTGAAAAACAAATGGAAAACTTCTAAAAATCAGTGTTGTCAGCAATTGTAACTTCACTGGACCCTTACCATTTCATTTACATAGTGTCTTGTTCTAGATATCAGTGACTCTTCAGAGGTAAGAAATCAAAACAAATAAACAAACAAAACCTCTATTTCTCCAAAAGATGTGGTATTTTGAATGCTTGAAAAAACTTTTTGCATCTAAACTATTCTCAAACATTGGCTTTAAAACCATCAAAACCATCCTCAAACCTTGGCTTCACTTAAGATTTACCTGCAGAGTGCTTAAAAATTATGAAGTCTGAGCCTCTTCCTAGATTTATTAAATCAGAAATTCTAAATGTGAGGCCCAGGCATAATATCTGAGAAACAAACCCTAGATAATTCTAGTGAATATCCAGGGTTAGTAAACACTGCTAGAGGCTGGCATTGTGGTGCAGCAAGTTAATTCACTGCTTTGCAATGCTGACACCTATTTTGAAGCACCAGTTCAAGTCCTATCTGCTCTGCTTCCAATGTGGGTCTCTATTATTGTACCTGCAAAAGCAAAGGAAGATGGTTCAAGTGCTTGGGACCCTACAACCTACATGAGAGACCCAGAAGGAGTTCCTGGTTCCTGGCTTCATCCTGGCCTCACCCTGGCTGCTTTGGCCATTTGGGGAGTGAACCTGTGAATGGGAAATCTCTTTCCATCTCTCCCTTTGTCTCTGTAATTCTTCCTTTCAAATCTTTAAAATAAATCTCTTTTAAAAATCCTGCAGAAAAAACTTCTATTATATTATTCTATTATACTATCTATTAAACTATAGTATTAATACTATCTATTAAACTTCTATTATATTAAAATGGAGATAAAAAATTTTCTATGTAAAATACTATTTACTATTAAATACTTTAAAAGCGACTTTAAACGGTGTCTACATTAAGAAAATGATGATACAAGATAAAGAGCAAAAAGTTCTTGAAGCATGGTGACCTGAGGACTGAGGAGATGATCCGCAGCTAATCACTTCTTGGTGATGCACTTTCATCACTGAGGAAGAAAGCTCCTCCTAAAATAGCTGAGAAATAAACAGTGAGCATTCAGATGACTGGGCAGGCAACAGGGAAGGTGCAGTATCACTGGCTGATGACACAGATGGATAGGAGTTCCAGGTTAAGAATAGTTCTCAGAATTTCCTGGAAAGGAATTTCCACATCCACAGGAAGAGGAGACTATCTCAGAATATCCCATCTGGATACACAGAGGACGGAAGCCACTTTTACAGTAAGAGTTGAGGTTAAGCAGAGAATAAACCGAAATTAATGTCTGGTAAAATCAGAGGAGCATCAATCACTGCTATAGGAAAGTATTATAATAAAGATATTATATGAAAAGATCAGATACAATTTTACAAGATAGGATAGAGTTTTATTAGCTTTCAGAATGCTGGTTGCACATATGTAAAGATGTAATTTTCTTAACCAATTCTCCATAAAATACATTTAAATATATATGCATCATAGATGTAAATGATTTCCAAGAAAAAAATAGTTCCTACTGTAGATATTAGTGATTTTTCTTGATTTTCTACTTTAAGTTCAAAAATTACAAAAGATTTATGTAATGCTTCTTGTCTTCTGTTAGGTTCCACCATCTAGGAGGTTACAGTTTAGAATTCAGAGATAATTTTGACCAATATTGGTGATCCTTTAGAAGTTCAGGGACAGCTTTTGTTCTCCCCACCCCCACCTCCCTAACATGCTAACAATGTGCAGGAGAACAGAAATGACATAGAACTTCAATTCTTACACTTGAGCCCCAAAATCAGGCCACACACTGAATTAGAAATTTTGCTCATCTTCTCTTTGAACCTTATAACAAGATAGAAATGTAATCACTGGCCGGCGCCGTGGCTCACTAGGCTAATCCTCCACCTTGCGGTACCCGCACACCGGGTTCTAGTTCCAATCAGGGCACTGGATTCTGTCCCGGTTGCCCCTCTTCCAGGCCAGATATCTGCTGTGGCCAGGGAGTGCAGCGGAGGATGGCCCAAGTGCTTGGGCCCTGCACCCCATGGGAGACCAGGAGAAGCACCTGGCTCCTGCCTTCAGATCAGCCAGGTGCGCCGGCCGCAGCACGCTGGCCATGGCGGCCATTGGAGGGTGAACCAACAGCAAAGGAAGACCTTTCTCTCTGTCTCTCTCTCTCTCACTGTCCACTCTGCCTGTCAAAAAAAAAATAGGAAAAAAAAAGAATTGTAATCACTAATTTATCTCTGATTTTTGTCTTCCTTGGTGACATTAGATACAATTGATTAGGACTTCTTTCTCCAATTCAGCACTTCCAGTCTTTCCAGACACAACCACCCTGATTTCACAGTTTCACCCATTTCTTTTACTGGTTCATTGTATAGACATTGTGGTATCTGAGGGTTTAGGTTTACATTTTCTTCCCTTCTCTGTTCCCTCTTCTTAAGATGTTTCATCCAGTTCTAAGGCTTCAAAGATCATCTGTGCTCATAAATCCCAAATTTCTCTTTAGTCTTGACCTCACTTTTGCATTCCAGACCTTTAAATACAGTTGTCCCCTTGCCACCTCAGTCTGGCTGTTCCATAGCTAATTTCACACTTACTTTCCTCAGTATAGAAACTCTCCTGCCCACCTGCACTCTCTTCTCTCAGTCCTTCTTCCTCTAAGTGGCTCCACCTGCCATCTTTTGTCCCAAATCAAACACCTAGGCCTTATTTTCTCTCCAGCTACAGTTAATTAAAATGGAATGCTTTTTGGGGGACTCTTTAAGATATCAAGAAATTGTCCACATTCCTCTCTTTCTACTTCTACCACACTCCTCAAACCTACACCGTTTTATGTAGCATCTTCTGCACTTGTATCCCTACAGCTGCCTCTTCCCAAGGCAGCCATAGTGATCTTTCTCTAGGCAACATAAATCAGATCATGACATCTCCATTACAATACTGATGGAGGTACCCATATTAGAGCACCTGGGTTCAAGTCCAGCTCCTGACTGCAGCCCAGCCTGCTTCCTGTTAACATGGTGCAAAGAGGCTGAAAGCAGGTAATGGCTCAAGTAGGCGGGCCCCGTCACCTACATGGGAGACCTGCATTGGATTCCTGCCTCCTGGCTTCCCTCTCTCTCTGTTTCTCTCTCTCTCTCTCTCTCCTTCTCTCTCAATTAAAACAACAAGAAGCAAAGTTATACTTTGATAGCTTTCTACTACATCTAGAAAAAAATCCAGACTGCCCACACCGAGATCCATAGAGTCCTGCTCTACTTTCATGCCTGCAGGACAGGGGCTGTAGTTAACCTTAATACTACTCATTTAGGGATCAAACTTGACAGGTGATCACTTAATGGCTTTTCCAAAAGTGTGAATATATAACAATACTTTGTGACCTATACATGATCAGTTCTAGCCCCCATCTAGCCAAGTTACTTCATTGTTCCAAATATCCCCCCAATGCTTACTGTGCTTTTTTTTTTTTTTTTTTTTTTTTTTTTGACACGCAGAGTGGACAGTGAGAGAGAGAGAGAGAGACAGAGAAAAAGGTCTTCCTTTGCCGTTGGTTCACCCTCCAATGGCCGCCGCGGCCGGTGCACCGCACTGATCCAAAGGCAGGAGCCAGGTGCTTCTCCTGGTCTCCCATGGGGTGCAGGGCCCAAGAACTTGGGCCATCCTCCACTGCACTCCCTGGCCACAGCAGAGATCTGGCCTGGAAGAGGGGCAACCGGGACAGAATCCGGTGCCCTGACCGGAACTAGAACCCGGTGTGCTGGTGCCGCAAGGTGGAGGATTAGCCTAGTGAGCTGCGGCACTGGCCTTACTATGCTTCTGACCTTTCTTAAATGACTCAAGTCTGATAAGCTCCTCCTTGCTGCAGGACCTTTGCACCTGCTAGTGCCTCTGCCTGGAATGTTCTGTCCGATTTTCACATCACCAGGCTCCATTCTTTTACTATTCAGACCTTACTCAAACCACCCTTCATTAAGGAACTTTCTTTAACCTCTTCTTTTATTTACTTTTTAACTATTTATTCATTTGTTTTGAAAAATGGAGAGAGAGAGAGGGAGAGAGAGAGAAAGAGAAATGGAGAGATCTTCCATCTGCTGTTCACTCCAGCACTGGGTGAGGCTGAAGCCAGGAGCCAGAAGTTTCATCTGAGTCTCCCACATGGGTGCAGGGGCTCAAGCACTTGGGCCATGTTCTGCTGCTTTCCCAAGGCCATTAGCAAGGAGCTGGATCGGAAGTGGGATAGTCGGGACAGGAATTGTCACCCCCTTGGGATGCCAGCATTTCATGCAACGCCTTCACCTGCTACATCACAATGTTGGCCTCACTAACCTCCTCTTTTAAAGTAACCTCATCTCCAGGTACTGACACATTGCTTCGTTTCTTTCTTTGTACTTTTCGTGATTTGGGATTCATTTGTTTACTGATGAAAGATGAATCTTCATCACAGGAGCGGAAGCTGCATGGGGCAGAGAACGCCTGTCTGATTGATGCCTGGCCTACAGTCTCTAGGCACATTACAAGCACTCAAAAAATATTTGTGGAATGAACGCATCTTTTAGCAGTGAAACAGAAATGTGCCCATGAGAAGTAGAGGTTTAATTTCAAACCTATATTTCTGGAAAGTCAAAAGTGCAAAAAGGAAGCAAAAAAAAAAAAGATAGAAAAAAATATATAAGATTAATTTCATACTATTTTGGCTCTTCAAAAATTTCCTATGCTCATACTACTTGTAAGAAAAAAAAAGTATCCTGTATAAAAATATTCATCTTTTCGCTCCATTTCCACTCTAAATTCTCAACTTTAACCTTGTTGAGGAAGTATTCTGGGGGCCCATTTTTTAAATGGAGACACACTTAAATAACTCCAAACACAGGAGCCTGAATAGTTTTAAAGATCATTGGAGAAGGATGCTACAGTTTTTTGAATGTCTTCAGGTTGTTTATTTTAAACAAACTTAGCCAACACTTAAAGCAGTAAAAAAAAAAAAAATGGGGGGAGATTATGTTTTTGAACTCTTAAAAGACTGTCCCAACTTTGCGAACATTTTACTAATAATATAAGATTAACTTATTTGCCCAGAGAAAATGAGGCTTTTATTCAAAAAAGAATCTTAAAACTGAACCAGAAGTTTTCATTTGTTTTACCAACTGGGACCCCGATTTAAGCTGTAGACACTTCCTGCTCCCATGGCTGAGGGGCTATATATTATCTGAAATAATTTCTTTAGTCTGTGGCTGGAGGAAGAAAAGTGACTTGCCCTTATTTATCTTTTTTAGGGGCTACATGGATTTTAGTGTCCTTGAAAACAAGCGATTGAGAATAAAGAATTAGCAATAACACACATCTGTATGATACCATTCATCTAAGGATCTCAAAGGATATTTGAGTGTCTACACTGGCCCCGTCTCTCAATTACTATAGCATTTTGGTTGAGAACAGGCAATATTTGATCCCCTTTGTGAATTTGTAAAAGCCAACGTAAAAAAAAAAAAAGGCAACATGTATGGGTGTCAGTGGGATTAAGCAGGCCTCACTCAGCTTGTGTTTCTAGCAGCTAAATCCTAAACTTGCACAGAGAGGATGCCCCAAATATGTTTAATTTAATGATATGATTAGGCATTTAATGTAAACAATAAAAAAGACAGATCTGAAGGGCTAAACTGATATTTAGAAATTGGAAGAATGGAACCCAGGGATGCTACGTTTATTGTTAAATAATTTTTAAAAATTGACACTAGGAAACTTAATTTGGATTAGAAATAAACTCTTAAATCTTTTTTCAGTTAAAGCTCTCAGAAGCTCTGGCTTAGATTTCAGTGAGGGCAAAAGGTTTTTTCTTTGTTTTTAAATCTGTTTAGTCACTTAGTCCTTGAGTATCCTAATACTAATAAATGCTATAAAGTCTACACTTTAAAAATAATTTTAAGAAATATTGTAATGGATAATCCTGAAAATACATTATCACTACCTGGATTTTCATAAATATATTTTCTGTAATTACAGGTGCCAACATGATAGTTACTGTTTTATATTACAACATTTTCCACACTGAAATAAACAAGTCTGAAAGTTTATAAGAGAAAATATTCTATAAGAATGCACACACACACTCACTTTATTCTGTAAAATACACACGCATGCACACACAAAGGTACTTCCTAAAGTTCATGAAAAAACAGTTAAAAATATTTACTTTGGTGAAAACAAAATTGAAGTCCATGCATATTAGAGGTCTTCAAAAAGTTCATGAAACAACTACCTATATTTCAGAATGTTTGCACCAAGATAAACTTATCTTTTAATTCAACTCCATAAACTTTATATGAAGTCCCTTTGTATTTATATTTAGGCCTAGGTAAAATTCCCTAAAATCAGAGCACATGAACATTAAGAAAACAAAAATGCCCAGGTTTGCTTACAGAACTTTGGAAGTACAAAGGCAGTGTTTAGAAAATCACTATTATTTATTGAAAGTAGCTATGCTTGTTTAAATGTATATTGTATTCTACTCTAATTATTCTTTGCATAATATTCCTCACAGTAAAGCCTTCCAAAAATGAAGAACAGAAAACCAAAGTGAAAGAAACCTAAGGAAGTGTTTTCCAGGAGACTACTTGTCCTCTCACTCACCCCCTCCCCTTCCTTTTAGGAAAAAAGCAGACTTGCTTCTAAAGAAGCGATTTTACATGGTGTGTAAAACCGACCTGGGACAAAAAAAATGGAACACAAAGATTAATCACTTATGGTGAGTTTAAACATGAATCCGTGGAAATCCTCCTTTTCTGCAAATCTCCATTTCTTTTAAGAGATTCTGGTAATAAATTGCTGTGCGTTTTCGCCATATCCTATGTCCCTACTCACTTGGAACAATCGATGTTTGGCACCTATTCAGCAATGCTTACACGTGCTTGTAAACCAGGAGCCGGTTCAGTTTCCCTTTTAGAGTTGTTTGGTGAAGTTATGCTCATTGAAATTTTTACTCTCATTATTAAAATTCTTCATTAAAAGCACCGGACAACTGAATGTGATCCCCTGTACCTGCTGTGGCAGAATTCACCCTCATCTCACCCTGGGACCACTTTCTGACAAAAGAACAATAGGTTTCTTTGCTGTGTAAAGTAAGAGCAGTGTGACGAATGCACTTTCTATCCTACAGGAGGCCTAATATTGTTAATTTACAAAATCAATGCAAGGGAACCACTTTGAAGGCAGACTAGTGCTGTGCATCTGGATCTCTCCAGAAGTGATGTGTCAGTTCCAAGGCTGGCATCCGCCTCAGCTGGCACCTCACAGCTTTTGCTCTTCCAGGCAATTTGGCCCTTGATTTCAAACAAATGCATCCTGAAGGCCTAATGCCAGGAATAGTTTGATATGATTTATGCTCCGTATTTTCTCACAACACAGAAAATTTTAGACCTAAAAGGCATAGTTTTTCATTATTTAGCATTTGCTGTGAGTTGTGTGGAAGCCAAAGTTATTTTAGTGTCAACCTTAATTTTTCTGGACTTCTGAAGTAGAGTCAACTCAACAGTGTTTCCACCTCTTGTTTGTTGCACAATAAGAGAGTTTGCCTGCTGCTATCATTGACTCCTAAGTTCCAGATCTTTCCATTCTAATAGCCAGAGGGCAAAAATAACACTGTTTGGTTGCCATTAGCTGATGTCAAAATGACCATCATCTCAACTACCTTTTTCTCAAAAGCTTTACTGTTCTAACCAAATTCATAGCCATCCTCTTTTCCATATTCAGAGTGCAGGGATAGGAAGAAGTTGTATCATACCTAACAGTGTTTCTGTGAAGGTGTATCTTAAAAACAATAGTTGAGATGTCTCCAGGTGACATCTCACCACTGGCTCCCCCCAGTGAGGGCCTCTGGCTCCCCCGCCCCCAGCTTCCTGCAGACATCTTTGGCTATTTCTAAACTAAAACATAAATGTAATACTTATTTAGCAAACCTCTATTTTAAAAAATGCATATTGTAGGTTAAAAAAGGGATGAAGATCACTAGTTTTATAGGTTTCAGCCTAATGTAGAAGTACAATACAGACATTAAAATAGTTCATGAAAAATACTTTTCAATATTATAAGAAACTGAGAATTTTATCATAAATTTTTTGAGAAAAAGTTTATAATACTATGAAATATAATTTTAATGCCAAAGAGATATACAGATATATCTCCATGTTCACTATATACTTGGACTGCTTAGACTCACATAAATATATTGCTCCATTAACTTAAGTCATAACAATCCACCATAGGGTGACTTATTCTGTATTAGCCACACAAAGAAAGAGGTGTGGTACCATGTACACTGACAATGGAAGGGCAGGTGATTCATAATGGAGATAACCAACACTATAAACACCTCAGGGATGAACTCAGGGCAAAAATGACATGGATTCCTGTGTCAGAGTGAACAATGACTGTGTTGCTCTATATTCACTTCTATTTGACGTCCACAAAGACATTGTCTCATCTCTTGCCTACACACAGCTAGATTTAGATTTATTTTCTTGGAGTTTTCGTTTGGTTTTATATGAAAGGTTTTTGTGGATGCAAGAAGGTGCACAACAAGAAAAGAAAAATCCTGGTACAGGATTACATTTTGGGTTTATAATGAGCTAGAATGTTTTCTTACAAACAATATTGCTGTAGGGGCTGGCGCTGTGGCTCACTTGGTTAATCCTTCACCTGCAGCGCTGGCATCCCATATGGGCACCGGGTTCTAGCCCCAGTTGCTGCTCTTCCAGTCCAGCTCTTTGCTAATGCCAGCCATGGCGGCCATTTGAGGGGTGAACCAAGGAAGACCTTTCTCTCTGTCTCTCTCTCTCTCACTGTCTAACTCTGCCTGTCAAATAAAAATAAATAAATAAATAATAAAAAATACTGCTGTGATTAAGAAAGAGCAACAAAAATGGTAACTTTTTAGCATTTTTGTAAATTATCTACAATTAACATAACCTTACCACTACTAATGTCAGAAACTTAAAACACAATAAATACATTTCCTCATCATTTATAAGTACCAGCATAGGGTAGTTTACCTCATTCAACATAGTAGGGACTCACAGCACGGCCCAGGGACTGATACAAGCTTGAATATTCATCTCATTTTCTCATTGCTTCTAATGAAATACTATTCTTTAAAATCTCTATCATGAAGTTGATGCTTATAACAATGATAATTTGAGTAATATAAATCATACAAAGCTAAAATTATAGTAATAAAGTTAATTTGAGAATCTAAAAGAGAAATTATATTTTTATTTTGAAGGAAAGAATAGACTTGCTGTGTGTTTTAAAATAAATTAGACTTAAAAAATCTATGAACTATAAAAAGTTAAAGAAAAAATCCATTAAATTGAAGTTTTGTGATATTCTGAAAAAAATACTAAATGTAAGGAGATAAACCCTCAATAAAGATCACAAGAACAGGGTTGTCATGTAATATGCAGTAGATTTTTTAAAATTTTTGGAGAAAGGAAGATACTAAGAATCAGGTGTATACTCTAAAAAACCCTAGGGACTTGCCAAAGTCATGGAAATTTCCTTTAGGCAATGATCCCAACAATGCCACAACCTGGGTGGGAAGTTTATAAGGAAAAACAGGAAGTGATGCCAGGGATCACAAAAGGACACTTCCGCTTTGATTGGAACAAGAACTTTGAAAACCAAGGAGTGCTATGCACCCACAGTGAGGCAGGGGGAGGCAAAGTGTCTCTCAGATAAAGCCGGTAACCTGTGGTCTCTCTCTAGGCCTCCGGCAACCTGGAATACTTCCTTTTTCGATCCAAATCCTGCAAAATGAGGTCCCTATCACTAATTTTTATTTCTTAATTATTCTGTGCCAAATATACCAAAGAGCTGCTAATTCTTGTCCAAATTAATTCTAGAAATTTAAAGTTTCTCTATTTACACTTACAATTTTATTGCGACAGGATCTTACCCCGCAGTCTCTCTAAACGTGCTAACAGTGGGTTTGGGTAGGGGGCTAGGGAGTGAACAAGTTCAACAGAAAACGTTTCCTGTCTTCCCATCTTTCTACAGCACCCACCACCTCCACACTTGCAGCTGCACATGTGTGTGCTTTTCTCCTGATCTCTGCCAAGCTCCAGGGAAGGCTGTAACTGCCAGGAGTCCCAGGGTCACTGCTATGACCTTTTTGAAGCAACTATGAAATTGAGTACATTATCCTTACCTTGCTATAACAGCAAACACTGGTGTCATGGAATCAAAGGAGTCACTTGAAAATAATTTTGTGGCTAGAAGTTTTCTGTTGTTCTGCCTCTACTTGAATACCAATATATCTCAGGTAAATAGTAACTGCTACCTACTTAAAGTTCGCTGTAAGTTTACCTCCTAGACTGGGAATGTTCTTTTAAAAGACCTTAGTAAGAACATTCCCAGTCTAGGAGAAAAACTTAACAGCAAACTTTCCTCTTAGCCAAAGCATATAAGTTTTCATGTATAATTAGCAAATAAACTCACTTGTTTATTTTCTTGCATAACAACTTTTCAGTGTAAACTTCCCTACCTATGATTCTTACCCACTCCTCCCACCTGCTGACCCCTCATATTCCTCTTCCTTGCTTATTTGTTTCTTCCTAGTGCTCATTTCTATATAATAAGCTACATGGTTTTTTTTAAACTTATTTATTGGTTGTCCTCAGAAGGAGAAGTACAAGAGGGCAGGGATTTTATCTTTTTTGTTGACCAATGTATTTTTGAGTATAAAATGATACTTAGCCCATACTTAGAGCTCAAAAAACCAAAAATGTCCTGAATGAATGAACCAATGAAACTGAAAAGGGAAATTGGAGAAGGATACCGTACAGAAGAATGTTTACTGGTATTGATTCTAGAGTGAGACTGCTTGTATTCAAAATCCATGTCTATGTTTTGTTAGTTGTGTGATCTTAAGCAAGCTATTGCAATTCTCCTTTTTCTCATCTGTGAAACAAGGAAATAGTAGAATTATCTTGTAGCCTTGTAAAGATTAAATTCAAAAATCCTTTTTCTGAAGTTAGCTCTATTTCTGAAACAGAATGCAGTAAATATATGTTAGTTAATATTATTTTTATCCTCATCATTGACCATAATTATCACCCTTGTCCTAATTTGAGGAGGGTAGATTAGATGATAGTCATAAATGATTATTTAAAAATACTTCAGGAAGTAACATTTTGGAGTAACTTCACATATTTTTCCAGTTGCTATTTGCATATACCTGTCTAACCACACAATCAATGATGATACTCTCCAAAGATAATTGCTTCCCCACTCCCCCCAGCTTCTTTGTATGTCCACTGCTGAATTCTATGCCCAGCAACTGGTCATCTTCCCCAAGCAAGAGCCCTTAGCCTTTCTGCTCTTCCTCCTCAAGAGCACAGTTTTGAGGGCTGTAAAGAGAGGTTTCAGGAAGGCCAATGAGCAACTGGCAGAAATCACTCTGCTCTGATTTTGAATGGGTTGGGCCAAGTGATCATTAGGATTCATCTGTTTGTCAAGTTTTCTGATTTTTGCTTGACTTATCCTTTAGGGAGAAGACAGCAAGAAATGGTGAAACAGGAAAAATGGTACATTTCTTATTTTTTGTTTATTCATTCTCCATGTGTCCATTTCATTCATCCACTTATCCTTTGCTTTGTTCTACATATTTGGACTCCGGACAAAGGCATTATGGTGATACAAAGATGAATCAGACTTCATGTCTGATGCCTTTTGAATATGGCATCAGTGAGAGGCAGAGCATAGTCCTGAAAGACATATTCTTTTGTTGTTATTTTCTGGAAACCCTGGTCTTACCTTACAATGCTCCAAGTTGTGCTATCCAAAATGGTTACTGCTACCCACATGTCTCTACATTCCATAGATCACTAGTCACGTTTCAAGTCCCCAGTACCACATGTGGCCAGACAGTCTAGAGAACATTTTCATCAGCAGAGAACACTCTAGTGGTCAGTGCTGCTGCTCCACGGGAGTACTGATAAGTTTATAAGTCATGAAGAATTTTCTGTGGTCCAACATTATCTGATATTCACTAGCTTATTAAACCAAGCTTAATTGAAATGGCAAGCAATAATCATTAGCAGCGATTCCAAATTAGTTTAAAGGTAGCTATGCTTTTGAAATTAATTCCAAACACTGGCTGCCCTGGGTGCCTTGTTACAGCCTCTTATTCCTGCCATTAGACAACAGCGAACCCCACATATGGTGCCCTGACTGGTCACATGATTTTTTAATATCCACATGATGGCACTAAAATGGCCTATTAGATTTACAGTGTCATTAACCTTCCAAAATAAAATGAGAGTCTGCTCTGGCAGGGGAAAAAAAAAAGTGTGACTGCTGTTGGGTTTTGGGTAACCAGTCTGTGAGGAAATGCTGACAGGGGTCAGTGTGACATCATCTTTCATTCGGCCCCAAAGCTGTCAGGCCCTCCCCAGATGTCTGAAACGCAGATATAAATTTTCATTATCCAGCAGCAAAGGGCCAGAGGTACACCCAATGAATTTTTTACCAATCAAATTAGAGCTCGTTGCCAGATTAAGTGTAAACACTAATTTTGTGAAGTTTTCTTCTGGTCATTTATCTCCAACTCCACAAAGTAACCTTGCTGAAGCTGGAAAGATTTCTAAATCAAATTATTGTTTTTATAATCTTGTTGTGGACACCACAAAATTGAATGAAAAGAAATTCCATTAATAATGAACAGTGCCTTCTTCCCTGGAACAATTAGATAGCTTTTTTTAGGAGAAAATGCAAAGTCAGGGAATCCTGAAGAATTGCAGAAAACATGATTTCACCATTCTTGGACTCAGTTTCTCCATCTATAAAATGGTGGGACTGGAGACAGTGATCACTGATTTTGTGATATAAAAATGGTGATAAGGACTGTGCTTTCATATAGGTAAATTTCGTGTCCCAAATCCTGCATTTTTAATATGAGTTTTTGAAATAGGGTAGCTCCCAACTAAAAAATGAACATATATATATATATATATATATATATATGATGTTGGAAATTAGAACTTATTATCTCTGAGAACTAATGTGACATACGGCACAGTTTGTCATAGCTATAGTTTGATGTTACCATGACATACAGTTGCACTATAACAACCCAAGTACTCTATTAAGGATAGTAACAATACTATAGCATCCAACTACTTGATTCAGTAACATCCTTATAGGAAAATGTTTTCATGCTTTTCTGGATGTTGGAAACTCCATCTCCTTTTGTTTAGACTGCAAAGCCTCCCTCTCCTTGCTCCAGCTCCAAGCCATTAGTAGTGGCTCCCATTAACTCAGGTAGGACCTCCAGTGCATTCAAGGCCCAGGCAAAAGAAGCAGAGTGGTAGAAGTGGATGGTGTGAAAGGGGAAGTCGGGATGAGAGGAGCTGGGCATGGGAGACAAGAAACTGAGGAAGACCCAGAAATCCTGCCATTTTTAAAAGCCAGAAGCTCTTCTCAAGAAAAGGAAAAATACTGACTCCAGAATTTTCTTTAGTGTCCTTGGATGCTGTGCCCCTGGATGTGTCCCAGAGTCCTTTCTATGTCCCAGCAGTTCTCTCCTTTTAAAGCCTACGTGCAGGCTGGCGCCGCGGCTCACTAGGCTAATCCTCCGCCTCTGGTGCCGGCACCCCTGGTTCTAGTCCTGGTAGGGGCGCTGGATTCTGTCCCGGTTGCTCCTCTTCCAGTCCAGCTCTCTGCTGTGGTACAGGAAAGCAGTGGAGGATGGCCCAGGTGCTTGGACCCTGCACTCGCATTGGAGACCAGAAGCACCTGGCTCCTGGCTTCGGATTAGTGCGGTGCACCGACCGCAGTGGCCTTTGGGGGGTGAACCAGCGGAGGGGAAAGACCTTTCTCTCTGTCTCTCTTTCACTGTCCACTCTGCCTGTCAAAAATAAAATAAAATAAAGTAAAATAAAATAAAGCCTATGTGTCAAAAATCAAAAACCACCATGTAGGTGTCAGGAATAAGTCTTTACCCAAAAACATGGGAAGCCTATGTTTCAGAAGAAAAAAACAAAGTATACCATTGACTGGGAGCATTTTGACCAGGAGAGGTGTGGTAAGTGTACTAAGGAGCATGATGGGAAGCCTTCTTAGGGGGAGGGTGGAGAGTAATGTGAGCAGAGATGAAGGTCAGCCCCTATAGGGCTCAGTCCAAGTCTTCCTTTCTTTCTGCCCCTCTCTAACAGCAAAATTGCTCCCTAAGCCAAGGTCTAGACTGGCAATGTGGTGTCTATGGAAAAACAAGGCGCCAGCTGTGATGGAGCATGTGAGTAAGAGGAAAGCGGATAAATTCAAAGCCATGGCAAGAAAGAATCAGGTAGAGCTTCAGTGCCTCCAACAATGCAAACTCAAGAGTTGTTCCTGTGTTTGAATGCCTTGAGGAGATACCCTGGCATCCTAATGCTTTCAAACTCTAGCTTGAAACACATTGAACAGACCATGGTCATCCCTGCATAACAAAGAACAGCCCTGTACTGAGTCAAATACTTCAGTGGAAAGTCCTATGCAATCGTTCTCATATTCAGATCTACCCCAACACACCTCATAGGGAAAACAGAGGCTGGCCACCAGGGATGTGAAGAATGGACAGAAGTAATTCCCCAGCTCTCCCAAATGCTGAGACATCTCATTGCTTACAGTGTGACTTCATTTTAAAATAGTTGCACCGGGTTTAAAACATCTAGCAACTGTGATTCACAAGCTACTGAGAAGCAAGGCAAGGCGGCCCACCGAGAATCAAGAAACCTGAAAAGCCCTGTGGGCCATGAGGTCATCAAGCTCTTGGCTAACTGTGCAACACTCTGTTGAGTCGAGCATAAACGAAGGATACAAATTAGATTTCCCCCGAAAGCCACAAGATTAAACATTAAGGGGCAAGTTCTTGGCAAAATATATGTGTGTATTTTCCAAAACCAAGCTTAAAAAAATCCTCAAAATCTGTTAAATACATTGGTCAGATTTTCTCATACTTAAATATTTGTTTAACTTAAAGGAACATGGTTTTTAGGTAAATCAAAACAAGTGATATTGACAATCCTAATGGATTTATTGACTTAGAGGTCTCTCAAATGACTCTTACAGAGAAATTTTATCATTCAGTATCAATATGGTAATTTTAATATAAGATCTACCCACTGTACGCAACTGGTTGAACACCCCTGATCCAAAAATCCAAAATCCAAATGCACCAAAATCATAAACTTTAGGGGCACCGACATGACGCCACAGCAGTCATGTAGAAAAATTTCTACATGTAGAAATTAATTCCACAGGTAGAAAAATTTCACCCATGACCTCATGTGACTGGTCACAGTCAAACCCAGGCACAATACAAATGCTGTGTAAGAGTACCCTCAGGTTGTGTGGAAGATCTCTCTCTCTCTCTCTTTGTCTCTTCCTCTCCCTGTCACTCTGCCTTTCAAACAAATAAAATAAGTCTTAAAAAAAAGAACTAATGACAGTTAAACAGGAATTTCCCCTCCTCCTCCTCACACAGAAGCACTGAACGTTACCATCTCCAGAGGGAAAGGGTGGGTTGAGGAAAGTCAGGAAGTTTGGATGATTGCTTGCGTTGTACAAAGCACGTCAGAGAGAAAAAGGTCAATCTTATCAAAGGCTGGTGGTCTTAGATCTATCTTCTCTGAAACATTCCACATCAAATTCAGTAAAGATGACCCAAGCCCAAGGATTTCCTGTGCCATCTTCCCACCTTGCAGATGGAGATAAAATACTGGGCAGCTCATCCTAAGTCCCTTCCTTAAAGAGCCACTGCCTAGGAAGGGAATGAAGTAGCCTACAGAGAGAATAGACCCAAAAATGGTCTGTGAAATACAAGGAGGGAAATTTGGAAAGACTCCTAATTTCAGCCTGTAACCTTCCACTGTCTCTTTTAATCCATTTATTAACTCAATGAGTAATTTCTGAGCATATACCCCATCTTGTGCCAATTATCTCCTACTTCTGTTCAAGGTGTGTTTCTCTACACCTTTTTTGGAATCTTGGCTCAAGGTGGTAAAATGAACATTATATGAAAATGTGAACCCATTAAGAGTAATCTTGAATACTGCTCTTGGTGTTTATTCTACCTAACTTCACTTGGATGGAAAGAATAAGGGACAAAAACAAGGCCTATAGTCCCTCAGAATATGAAGTCTACAAAAATGTATGTGGAAAATGAGTACTATCAAGAAACTGTGCATGGATTTCAAGCCTGTTTTGATTCAAAATAAATTCTGAGAAGCAAAGAAGGAAAGACAAAGGCAGAGAAGGAGGTTAGCATGGGAGGGGAATGGAGAGACCAAGCCCCCATTTGCTGGTTCACTTCCCAAATGCCTGCAACAGCTGGGGATGAGGCAGAGCCAAACCCAGGAGCCAGGAACCCAGTCCAGGTCTCCCACACAGGTGGCAGGAATCCCATTTCTTGAGCCATCATCACTGCCTCCCAGGAGGTCTGCATTGGCAGGAAGCTGGACTCAGGAGCTTGAGCTGGGAATCAAATGCAAGTATTCCTGTGTGGGGCACTGGCATCTTAACTGCTAAGCTAAATGCTTGCCCCAGAAATTTATCTTTTAATTCTATTTTCCATGAATTTTTGAAGTACCTCATGCAAGTTTTTCTAGAATTATTATAAAGATGAATAAAGTAATATCTGAACAGTGCATGGGGAGTATTTTACCTATTTAAACTTACATGAGATACATAGTTTTTCTTTCTTTTTTAAGCTTTATTCATTTATTTAAAAGTCAGAATTACAGAGAGACAGAGAGAGACAGAGAGAGATTGTCCATCCACTGGTTCACTTCTCAAATGGCTGCAATGGCCAGGGCTTGGCCAGACCAAAGCCAGGAGCCAGGAGCTTCTTCCAGGTCTCCCACATGGTCACAGGGTCCCAAGGACTTGGGCCATTTCCATTGTTTTCCCAGGAGCATTAGCAGGGAGCTGGGTCAGAAGTGGAGCAGCTGGGACATGAACCAGTGACAATATGGGATGCCACAGTGCTGGCACCCCTACATAGGCTTTATTTCATAGCTTTAATAATAGCTCTTTTCTAAAATTTCTCCACATTGGTCCTATGCCTAAAGCTAATATCTATCTAATATGGGACAAGGAGGTACAGTATTCCCTATCTTATACACAGGGAAATGGAGTGACAAGTAACTCACCTCTGGTCATAAAACTAACACTGAAAAGTAGAGTTGAAACCACATTTTTTCCTTTAGTCAACTGCATACAATGTGGATTATTCTGTTCATTCAAGAGATTATAATCAGTGATCCAGAATGAAAAGGGGAATCAGAGGAGTTCTTGGAGTTCACTGTACAGAGATCTCACTCCGAAGTATCAAGTGCGAGGAACTTGACTGATTTGTGTTCTGTTTAAGAAAAGCTTTGTTTTGCTGTGTACCTGGCAGTGGACAGGAGAATCTCTGAAGTCATTTGACTTAAGAGAAGAAGTGTATGGACTATGAAGGGAAACTTGATTTCCTCACCTGTAATTCTTTCATTTTTAGTCCGCACTGTGTGGCCTTAAGGAAGTCACTGGTGGAGTATTGTGTGACTTTCTTTGAAAAGGAATGTTTGGGCAATTGAATCAAACTCATCATTTTATCTTAGAAAACAGCCTACGGTGAGAGATTTCTTGGGGAAGAAAGAGGGTCAAGATGATACACAGCTGGGTTGGCACTGTGGCGTAGCAGGTAAAGCTACTCCCTGCAGTGCCAGCATCCCATATAGGCACCAGTTCAAGTCCTGACTATTCCACTTCTCTCAAGTCTCTGACTATTCCAGCTCTCTACTATGGCCTGGGAAAGCAGTATAAGATGACTCAAGCCCTTGGGCCCATGTGGGAAGACCTGGAGGAAGCTCCTGGCTTCAGATAGGACAAGCTCTGGCCGTTGTGGCCACTTGGGGAGTGAACCAGCAGATGGAAGACCTCTCTCTCTCTTTCTCTCTGTAACTCTGCCTTTCAAATAAATAAATAAAACTATTAAAAAAAAAAAAAAAGACGGGGGCTGGAGCTGTGGCGCACTAGGCCAATCCTCCACCTTTGGCAACAGCATCCCATATGGGCGCCAGTTCTAGTCTTGGTTTCTCCTCTTCCAGTCCAGTTCTCTGCTGTGGCCTGGGAAAGCAGTGGAGAATGGCCCAGGTGCTTGGGCCCCTGCACCCACATGGGAGACAGGGAAGAGGCACCTGGCTCCTGGCTCTGGATTGGCCCAGCTCCGTCCATTGCAGCCATTTGGAGAGTGAACCAACGGAAGGAAGACCTTTCTCTCTGTCTTTCTCTCACACTGTCTATAACTCTACCTATCAAATAATAAAAAAAAAAAAGAAAATTCTTACCTGAAAAAAACATAAACTGTAAGTTCTCTTTGAGATATTTTAAGATATCCTGGGAGGGAGGGAGATAGAATATAAATGACTTCTGAATTTTGTATTTATTATTTTTAAAATTCGGTTCTCATCTGCCATAACTTTGGTATAACGTCCTATTTTTCCTATACCAGGAATTCAATGCCCTATTTGATAAATGTTTCTAAGAAACATTTTCCTTTCTCTGTCAGATCTTAAGAGCTGATAGATACCCATGTCATCGGTTTTCTGGCTATGGGGACAGATAAGTTGTGTGTGGCTCTAACTCTAACCGACTATGATAAAGTGTCACACTGGAGCTAAAACAGTGCCATTCCTAAACTGGCAGGCTGAACACAAACTTGTGCAAGAAGATGTGTTGGGACAGGGCTTGAGTGAAAAGCCCTCACTACACATGCAGAACTGTGAAAGCCATGAATAGAAGAGTTTTATTGAAATGGAAACAATATTAACAAAATGACAGTATTTCCAGAGGAGGCACAAAAAAAAGGATGCATTTCCAGAAGTGGGAATCAGCACATGGGAAGCAGGAGGCCAGCACTGCAGTCGGGGACGCTGTCGCTGTGAAAGTGAGGCCAGAACAAAGGGTAAGTTTGGAGCAGTGTCCCAGAGGGGAACAATTGTTTTCTCATCTGAGAATCTTTCTCCCACAGCTCAAGAACAATCAAGACAAATGCACTCAAAGGTCAAGAGAACAGACAATGCTGGGAACGCCAGAGAACCTCGAAGCCAGCCCTGAGCTTCCGTCACCACAGACACAAGCGACAGCAGCCAGAGCAGCTCAAAGCAATCTGATTGTAACAGCCTCGCAGCGTTCCTGAACACTTTCTGTGGTTTATACCCAGTTCCTCCTCCACTGTAGACTGTGCCGCAAATCTACCACAGATTTGGCTAAACAGATGATTTTCTTAAAAAGAATTATCTCTGGTGGTTTTGCCATATTTCTGTTGATACCATAGTGGGAAGTCATAATGGAAATAGAAGCACATGACCTGTTTTTCCTAACCTGCTGCCACTACAACTTGAGCATTTTAAGTCTCTCACCCTGCTGGGGTATGTTACGATCAAGGAATAAAAAGGAATCGAAAAGTAGGAGAGGACAGATTACCTATGTTTTATAAACTACAATTTATTCAGAGACCAGTTTTTCACGAGGTTTTAAAAACCAGGGGGTGGTGTATGTTTGTAAGACTACAGTAGAGTTTTTCAAGTAAGTAGTATATTAAAAATAAAAACAGGATAAAAATAGAAAAGAAATTTATGAAGGAAATTCAGAGATGTGATTATAGCATCACACTAATGACATTACAATTAACCTCAAAGGCATTTCCATGCAAACTTCCCTTTCCAACATAAGTCACTCCAGCCAAGGAATAATCCTGTCAGGCTGAAATACTGCATACTTGGTGTGAGTCTAAAAGTGTTTCGGCTTTCTTCATTTTGTTTTTATTGCCAAGTTGGACAGCATTAGACAGAGCTGTTCTGGAGTTAGAAGGATACAATAGTCTGCAGTTTTAAAACTTTATGCTCTTAACTCAAACACACCTTTTAAACCCCAAACTGGGCCACTCTTGGAGCTCACACTAGGCTCTGATGTTTTAGCTCACTGGATGCAATAACAATGGACACAGCAAGGACATTATTTAACATTTTTTTAAAATAAAACACAAAATCACTTGATAAAATACATGCTTGATTATATGGCCTATGCATTTCACACTCACATATTCGTGGGTGTTAACTGCATTGGCTTGGATACACTGGTTCTGGCTTCCTAGTCAATGGTCCGTTTACATTATAGAAAGCTTCCAGAAAGGTTCCATAAAAATCTGCTCTACTGTGAAACAAAACGCCACCCTTACCAACAACTTCCATAGTAGCTCGAGAGATTCCTTAGGCCTATTGGGAGTGGGACACTTTTAGCTGGAAAGTGCCATCCACGTCTGTGCAATGGTTGGTGCCTAGAGAGGTAGTCAGCACCAAACAAGTCACAGAAGATTCTGCATCTGAAGGCCCAGGAATTATGCTCCCCAGCCATTCCTGGATCTTCCTGCTTGGTGTTCTGATCAGAGTGTCTATGATTAAGGAGGCTTGACTCCTGGTCCACAGAGAGGCTCGGGCCCTATCCCAGGTCAGGGATGGTCATCAGCCAGAGCATCAGATAAGGGACCGGAGGGGTGAAGGTGGACCACTTAGCTGGCCAGGGCCTGGGCTCTGGGTTTGGGTACTATTCTCCTCCCCATGGCTTCTGGTTTCTTCCTACAGGATACTAGGAAAAATTAGGCCTACTGTGGCTTAGGGAAGGTGTCTACTCTGATTATGCCCTGCACACAGCACTTCTGACCATGAGATTCTCTGTACCTCAGAGACCTCCCAACCAGTTACTAATATGTTTTAAATCATAATATAAAAGACTACTATTTTCTAATCAACCTTATGGATTCTCTATTCTCTTAGCTAAGAATTCTCTTCATGGCCCCATCTAAAGTGGGTCAACAATATTTGTGCAACATGAAGCTGATTAAATATAATAAACTATGCAAAGAAAATTCCAAATAAAAGAAGATTTAAAATGCCAAGTAGCTCAAATAATTTGTATTTTTAAAATTGTCTCCCTCTTCTCCAAAGCATTTTGCCTCAAGGAAGAACTGCATCACAGTGCCGACTGCACGTTATACTTGAATATACAAGGACTCACTTTAGAGTTGCCTCTAACATTACAGAACACCTCTGTGCTGCCTTGAGGCAGCTATGTCTTCTCATTAACTGCTAACTCACAAACTCACCCCCTTGCTCTTTAGACAAGACCATCAAGACTATGTCCACCCTTCAGACCTTTCTCTGAATTGCCTCAATTAGCTCCCAGAGCAAACAAAGTTTTTATCTAGCAGGTTCCATTTTTTAAGTACACTATTTTCCTTCTTGAGATAAGTGGGTTAGGAAGCATCTTGATGACATGATGATGTGGGGACTGCAATTCCAACAGCTGACCCTCAACTTTTCTTTGGGAAACCGGGTTGAAGATTGTCTTCATGATGATGGTGTAAATAGATGGGCCTTCCAAAGGGAAGTTTGGTTGGACTTCCAAGATACTAATTCATTACTGTCTGATTCCTCACTTTTGTCATCAAGTCATTCAAAAGATGTTTAATAAGTATCTGTTATGTCTTGGGCTGTAAACTTCAACTCACATATTCAGTTCCTTCCTAGAATGGCTTAATTCTATTCCGAAAGAACCAACAGCAACAGGACTGGTAATATTGGCCTCAAGGTTTCTGCTGAAGAAAGGAAAAAAAAAATCTATGGCCTCTAGTCTTTTACTCAAAGTTTCCTTCAATTTTTAAAAATTTCCATCTTGTTCATTTTAAAGGACATTCATTTACTTTCACACTGAAGAAGAGTTGCTGCCACACACAGAATTATTTTTTCTCCCGAACTTCACCATAAGATATTTAGCACACCCCTGCCATGAATTTATTATTAATATAATAACATAAATAATTTAATTTATTGACTTTCTAATTCTCACTTTTATTCACTCACCATTCATGGGTGTTTTCCTTTAAATGCCCTGTCTTCTTTTACCCTTCATACCAGCAGAAGAGGCATGTCCCCTACAAAACTTCCCCAATACTCTGTAAAAATGAAATTACTTACACTTCTGGATATGATTGCATCCAAAGTCTTGATTTCTCAGATTTCTCACAATTTAAGTGTTCGCCTATCCTTCTGTTGTGCTTATCAGATCAAGTTGAAGGTTTCTCAAAAGCAACACAATGTATACACTAATGTATATGTGTTGTTCATGCTTTCATTTATTTATGCTCTCATTCACTTATCTATCCAAAAAAACATTAATTGTGGAGCAAACATTCAGCTTAGCAGTTAAAGTACCAATGTCCAACAGAGTGCTGGATTTGATTCCTGGCCCTCGCTCCAACCCCAGCTTCTCACCAATGCAGACTCCAGGAGGCAGTAGTAATAGCTCAAGTCAGTGGGTTCTTGCCACCCACATTGGAAACAGACTGCGTTCCCATCTCCTGGCTTTTACTGGGCCCAGCCCTGGTAATTGCAGACATTTGAGGAGAGACCCTGTGGATGGGAACTCTGTCTGTCTTTCTGTCTCTCAAGTAACATAAAATATATAAAAAACCAACATCTATTGGTCACCTACTAGTACCAGACACCATGCTAAGCACCCAAAGGTGAGGAAGTAAATAAGAATCACAAGTTGCTTGCCTTTCAGGGGCTTAATTACATGAGGGGAGAGAGGTGGGATATGATAAACTAAATATTGTAATATTTGTAATTTATAAATATACAAATAAACTAACAAGTTGATAATGGCCTAAGGTGAGTGCCATGAAGACACCAAAAGAAATAGGATGATGAGATTAGGAGAAAAAGTAGGAAATTTTAGGCAGCTGTTATCAGAGAAGTCTGTACTGAGTAAGAGATGTGTAAGCCAAGACCTGAGAGAACAGTCAGCCTTCCATGCAAAGTGCTTGAAGCAGCAGGCCAGGAAGAGAAACCTTGGAGTGGAGAGGAAGCCAGTGTACCAAAGTCATAAAGTGAGTGAAGGAGGTCAGGAAGTGGAAGACAGAATCACTTATGGCCCCATGGATCAAGGAGGAATCTGTATAGTATTCCTTAGAACAAGTTCTCAATATTTTCAACTGGTGGCTTAATGGAGGAATATGGAAATGTATCTACACATCCTATATATTTGGTCCAGTTTAGACAGTCTCAAAAGCTTAGCAACAGGGGCCTTTTACCTTATAAGCTCTTAGTTCTGAGTCTTTTCAGCATCAAGTGTTTGAAACCAGATGATGCCACTTTAAAGCCATTCTTCCCCAAGTTCTGAGCAACCCAGTTCCACCATGCCTGATACCCATTGCCTGCATGTAGGTCAAAATGACTAGCCAGTGCAGCAAGACTCCCTGTGAGACCCCACAGTCTGTTCTTCTCTGGTCATGTGAGAAGAAATTAAGTCCCAGCATCTATCAAGTCCTCATTTTTCTCTTGAATTCAACATTTTTTTTTGTTACAAACTCTGGATTGCCATTTTGAGGCCATTCTACAACAAATATAGAAAAACAACTTGGACACAAAAATCATGTCTTCTGAAATTTTCCAGCTTTCCAGCTCCACTACTGTAACCTATTATTTGCTGTTCTTCCAAGCATGATATAAGCAAACCACAACAAAAGCCTTTGTTAGAAGCCAATTTAATATCTGAAAGGTTGATCATATGCATACATATATACATATATGGAGGAAGCATCAAAGAACTTGAGTATTGCAACTGGCATAGGAATCATAGTGAGCTGTGAATTTGGAGAGAGTAACATCAGACCCATCAAGAGAGAGTAACATGTTTACAGGAAGAAATGAGTCGCAGAGGGCGGATAAGAGATCATGGTCTCGTTTTGCATGGGAATTCAGCAACCATTTGAAACAGACACATGTATGTATACACATGTATTTAAGAGGCAGAGGCAGCCTCATTCTCAACTGTTTGTGGTGTAGTTTGGAAATGAGAATTTTTGAAAGCAAAATTCTTGAAAAGATTTTTTAACCACACTCTTCAATAACAGTGAATATTTGATTCAGACCCCAAACACTGCATGCTGCCAGTTTTTCTCAGCTTAAACTCTAGTATGTCCCTGTGCCAAGCTGATTTTTAACAACCTTTACCTTTCTAAGCAGCTCTTTCATGTAGATTTACTTGAAAATGGCATCTCAGCCTCTTGTCACCTCCTGTTCTCTTCCAGACCATTCACCCAGGTCAGTTTCCTGGCAGGTCCTCAGCAAGCAGTTGGGGGTTCTTCTCAGACTGAGCTTGGAGTAATTATGCTCTGTAATTGTGGAGTCAGGGCCTGTCTCCCAGTCAAGATTAGAAATGCCAAGTCATTTCCTGTTTTCAAATCCAAAGGAAAGATACTGACGTCTGATACTGGTTTTCCTAGTTTCAATTATTGTGGGGGCACCCTGGAGGTGCCTTTGAAGGATTCTCTTAAGAATGCCCAGGTCCCAGGGTATGCTCAATCCTACACCAACACCAGAGACTGCAGAAAATGATTCTAGCTCTCTCCTTCGCTAATTCTTCAGGCTATGTCGCCTCTGCTATGCCAATCCGGGTATTGGGAATCTCATCAGGGGACAGAGTGTACTGGATGCTTTGTAGAAACAGGAGGGCATCTGCAGAAAGGGGAGCAGGAGGCATTTGGCACATGTTAAAGAGTAAAGAACCTTCTTTTTAATTGTACAGATCCTTGTATTTTACAGCACATTAAACTTTAAAAGGAAAGGTAGCGAAATTGGGCATCTGTTTTTTTCTCATATAAATTCTGCTCCTAATAAATACTAAGCAGAGCTTCCTCAGCCCCAGTTGTGGGCAGATAAGCAGTTCCATGCACACAGAACTAATTGCAGGGCTCTCTAAAGACCCAACTGTCTTTTTTATTTCTCTGCCAGTGAAACCAGCTTTTAGCAATTGGGTTTTGGGAAAGATGACATCCCCCCCAAAGAATCATAGCCAAAATAAACATGGTTAAGATGGATAAAAATACTCAAAATTATTCCTGTTTATTCCATACAACAGTGCCTTCCATTATAAAGAGTAATCTGCCCCTAAATTAGTCACAGTAAAGTGATTTTCATGCTAGAAATGAACCTGTGAATGTCCCCCAATTTCCTGACTCTGAAGGAGTAAAATATGTGTTACCGGTTATCAGATTTTTAAATGCATTTCCTTTTCACATCCACTTATTTCTCTTGAAAATGACACAAAATCTATAATATTGTAGATAAGGTTACAAACTGCCTGTTACATTTTATAATGACAGCTGTATAACTTTTAAAAACCAAAATGTAAATGTGTCCCTTCAGGTCAACTTCCTGTAGAATGTGTTTATGGTATAATTTTCTTCAAGATGAATATGAGACAGTTTTGGGGTGAACACAATGGCTCTAACACGAAAATTACAGAAATGGGCCTGAGGCATGTTTTTCCCATTTCCCAAAGGGGTTCTCTGTGGCATCCAATGATGACCATTGAGAAAGATGTCAAAAGTCACATGGGCCCTTTCTCTGCTGCCTCTTTTATTAGAAAAAATCCAGACTGTAGATTCTATCAAGATTCTTTAGTACCTTTGAGTCAAGCAAATCAAACTGAACTATCCATTTAGCCAATTATGTCATAGAGGAAATGATAGGAAGAGAAAGAAGGAAGATGGGGGACAAGAGAGACATTTAAAAATCAATTTAAGAGGTTAAAACAGGAAGAAGAGGGAAAATAAAAATAAAAAAAGGACAAAAAGTGAAGAAAAAGGAAATGAAGAAAAATCACGCATGGGAGATTTCTAACTGGTTGAAGAAAATCTAATCAATTTATAAAAATCCTTTAATCATTTGAGATCATGGGGTTGATATGTTTGTGTGCAAATCATTTATTTGCTATTGTGTAAGTAAGTTAAAACAGTAGCCCAACTTCCACTTCTCTTTTGTCATTGGCTCTTATTACTGGCCGTATTTTACATGTCAACCTGCTCACCATATGTGTACATACCTATGCTTTCTTTGCCACTAATTGCCTCTTTTTTGACAATACCATCTATATGCGCATAGTATATGGCTGTTTTTATCACTCTAAGCCTATTAATGCCCAGACTTATGGTTCCCAGAGGAATTAAAATTAACCAGCTCTCTAAATATTGTTCATGAGTTGGAAAACTCCTGTATTTTAGAATCTCACTTCAGTTGTTTTTAATTGGTTTGCAATATTTCACCCTTCAGGGCTTGCCCTTAACTTTCCAAAGTATATATTAAAAAAAATTTATGAGAGTGATATGAAAGGCAAAACTTAGGAAAAATACACATTCCTTTTAGACAATGATAGTACTTATTCTATGATTTAAAGCCCAATTTTATAGTTTGGTAGAAACTAAACTGTTATTGACTTTCTACTGCTTTCTATTCTCATGTATGAGATCTTTACCTATAAACCTGCTATCTAGTCTAACACACTTTATCTGCAGAAAGCATAGGGTTCTACATGAAAACAAATTCTCTTGTGGTGAATTTCTCTTTTAGAGATGGAGATCTCTAACACACTTATTTCTTTTCTTAATTTGTCATGTAATGTTGCTATTTATGTCTAGAACATGGAAAGAGACCTCCCTTAAATATTTAGCTTTTGAAGAATGGTCACTTTGTACAACTCATAAAACAAATCACTGACAAAATGCCCCTAAACCCGAAAGAACCATTTATTGCTAATGACACACACACACACACACCTCCCAAATATTAATAATGTTTACTATTCCAAAACTAAGAAAGCTTTTGAGGGATAAATGATCTTAAGTATCTAAAATTTGGAGGAAATTAAAAAGATAAAAAAGTGTTTACTATTCTTCAAGAATATGATAGATTCTTTGGATTAATGACACCATATCTTAATTGTAACTACAGACTGTCATGTTTCTGTTAGAAGGACAGAGGAAAATAATTTTCTTTATAAAAAGAACAAGTGAATTAATAGAATATTAATAAATGTTATTTTCATGTAAAACAGAGATCACTTAAGTACTCATGCTTCTAGTTCCCACAAATGACAAGTAAATACTATCTCCCATTCTTAGGTCATGGAATAAAACCAATTTGATTTATAGAAAAGTATTATCAAGATACTTTATGCTGATATAAAATGATAGAAATGATTCCCTGCCATGATACTTTAAGAATAAACTTTTCTTAAAAGTTAACTTTGTCTTATAGAAGACATAAATGCCTTTAACTAATACCTGTTAATAAATGAGTAAAGAAGAAATGGATGCATAAGTGTAGGGGAAAAACACCACAGGAGGCTATGGATCTAAACATGAGAAGAACTCCATTCTCAGGCAGATTTTCAAGAAAGCTTTTTAGCATCTCACATGATCTGTTATGTACATATTTCACATTTCTGATAAAAAGAAAAGTCTATTTAGAATTTCCCAAATTTCAGTGTTCTGTATATATCTCAAAGAGCCATCATAGGAAAAGGTACCACAAACAGATGATAATCAATGAATGAAAAAATTTTTTAAACTTTATGTAATAGGTGCTTTTCTCTGTGAATACATAACATATACTTATGTAATAACAAATGGCCTACTGTTATTAATTGTGAATTTCAAGGTTAAGATCCTTTGACTTTGTGTGCATGAATATTAAGACTCTTCAGTGTGTTCAGAGGTTCAACAAACACTCCATTTGCTTTCATCTACCTTGAGTCTGTCACTTGGCTTTTGACCTTTCATTTGGCATTGTCCTGTCATTTCTTTGGTTTTGCAAATTTTAGCTTCTTACTTGACCTCTCAACTGTGACCTTTCACTTGACCTGTGAACTCATAAATTCTGAAATCTCATAGATGTAATTGAGAAACAAATAAACAAAACATCTGGATGAAGCTTTTCTTGAATTAAATCTAAGTAGATGCAACAGATTCAAACACTTCAAGACTCCAGTACATAATATTATATGCAGTATGATGATATGTAAGGAGTAAGACTTTTTTTAGAATTGACTCTGATACATCCAAATTATCACAAGACTCAGAATTGGTTCCCATGAGAATACTCTTGTGATCTGATTGCATTAAAATAACTACTCTGTACTAAGTTAATCCAGTTAAAAGTTTAACATTTTTATTGTCAGTAATACTAACATTTATCATTTTATCACCAACCATGGGAGTCAGAACTATGGGCTAAATATGTAGCAAATGATTTTATCCAGGTAAAGATTGTGAAAATTGAGCACCATAGTGAGCATTTTAAGTATTATCTGATCACCCTTACTCAACCATGCCCCATAACACTGGCTTATTATCTTTATAGCACTTGTCACTATATAAAATAATCTCTGTATTCAAGTGCTGTCTGCCTCTCCCCATCGAATGTAAGCTTCACCAGGGTAAGAAATCTGTCTGCTGTGGTAGCTGCTGAGTCTGTATCACTAAAGTGAACACCTACCTGGCACCTACTGACTGTTAAGTCAACATATTTATTGAATGAACTAAAGAATGTCTTCAAGTCATACAAGCACCCTCTCCAAACATGACCACACAAACTTAAACCCCAAAGCAGAAGTCTAAATAAAATATACTAACTTTAAAGGTATTATTGTAGTTTATTCAGTTTTAAGAGTCATGTTTCTTAAAATTTATCCTGGAGTTTTATGTTTTAGCCCTTAACTTCATCTTTTACTCTTTATCATTAGGAAATCATATGTCTAGCTTATTAGCATATACTCATATCTTTCACTAGATGTCTGGATCCAGATATTAGGAAACTGGCTTTAAATCACATGGCTAAGAAAACTTACTGAAACATGATGGAGCATCAAGTTTGATTTTTGCTACCTGAAATAATCACAGCAATTTTACAGCTAGGAATAGCCAAGCTAACACTTTATATGCACCAAAGATTAATATAAGGAAAATTCAAACAGGGACCAAGAAGCAAACAACCAAAATCTCTACAAAGACATTGTTGAACAAAATAATTACTAAGTAAAACAATGGTGGTAGGAGATCATCTATGAATTACATGTACTATTTTTCCATTTAACAAAAGATTATAAATTGACATATGCTAAAATTTAACATGATGCATCCTACAAAATTTTAATGCCAACAAATATCAGGAATAGCTTAGGCTTACTTAAACCTTACTTGAAATATTTCAAATCTTCATCATAATAGACACATAAGAAGAATCTATAATAATAGATTAATTCTATACATTTTTTGAAATATACACAAATTCTTGCTTTTTACAGCCTCCAAAATACTGAAAGAAGTGTTACACGTGAATTGCTGTAGAAGTGATATTTAGACTAATCACAAAACCAGCATTTTTTAACTTCCTCAAGTTAAGTTGAGTAAATGGTTCAAAGTTTGGCTAAACTTTGAGGTTCTTTCTTGTTTAATCCAAAGCAGTTCATTTTTCCTTAAACGTAATCAAAATAGTCAGACATGGTACAAATCATTTTGTTGGAGGAGAATTATGTCTGTGGTTTATTTAAATAATGTAATATCAATAGGGGGAGCTTTAAAGAATATTAGAGCTTTTGAAATATAGAGAGAAATAAAAATGGCAACACAAAAATGTAAAAGAAAATTAAGTGCAGAAATTATTTTGTAGATACCATTGATATATTGGCATACTAACAATATAGTATATAAAGAATAAAATCTAAGTAATAACTTTCAAAAACCAATAGCTTGAAAAATTCACACTGAAGGAAAACCTATTAGCTATTTAGGACTATATGCTAACATATATTGTAATTGAGATTTTACTAAGAAGTTCTGAAATTTCAGATAAAAATTACACAGGAACATAAGGATATGTTCAATTTTTTTTTTACTGTCCTACTAAATAAATTAACAAACTTAGTATTTCTGAGTCACATCCTATATTAAATCTATTAATGTAACCCAAGAAATGGCATTTTTTCCAAACAACTGAAGAATAGAAACACAAGTTACATTTTAGAAATTACAAGAAAATTAGTAACAGAAAATGTTGTGGATACTGTAAAAAGTAATATGGATATCTGGAGGAGAAATAGGACAGAGTATCTAAATCTATTGCATTGATATAACAAAGCCCAGACTTAAATATAAAAGCAAGGTTTGCTGGCTTTACTTATACCTTAGGTAGAAGCTTTTCACTACAAGAATTCAACTGCTGAAGTTCATTTCCTGTCTTTAATTTTAAACGAGCAATTTGCTGATAATTTCCTGTCTACATTTTCATAAAGTAGAAAGAACATGACTGGTTAAGCTTAATGTTTCAATAACCAAACAAACTTGAGCTAGCATGGTTTAGGAAATTAGACAACTATCTAAAAACTAGTTTTACGATTATAAAATTTTAGAACATTGTTTATCTCCCTCAAATGTTTGGAAATATTCTGAAGGCCTTTGTGATTGCCTCTTTGACCCCCAAACAAATAGAGCACCATTGCTTTGCCTCAGTGGGCCCAGAGCAATTAAAGTCAAAAGGGTATGAATCCCCCTGAACTCTGAGCTGTTCCAACATAGATGAGGAAGAAATGACCTCTAGCTTGGCTTCAGCCTCCACCCTCCACCCCCACCCCACATCTTTATGCCTAAATTAAAGAAATTTGCGTAACTTGAACTTTTTATAGACTGTGCCTTTGAATTCATGATTATCTGCATTTGGGGCTGAAATTAAAATAGGACATCCTAAAAGGGACCCATCTGAAATCTAAATTAAGTTGTCAATTAAAGATGAAGGATGGCTTGTCATTATTGCCTTTAAAATGAGGCACCCTCCTTCTCCCGTTGAGATTGCAAACATCTTCCATCCGAAATCCATTACGGCAACTGCAGAAGTGGAGCTTACGAAGTGTATACTGTTTCCAAGGCTCAGAAGAGGGCATGAGCCATAAAACCATGAAATCCATAAAATCATGGGCACAGTGGGACAAACAAATGCCAGCCTGTGCCACTACCCACCTCCAGATGCCAGCCAGTGGCAGAAAGGAGTCAGGTCCTAATCACAAAGGGAGATTTTATTAGACAGATTTAAGGGGCACAGATGAGCCCAAATCCCCCTTTTTATTATCTACTGTACACTTAGCTAATGCTTTCTCCTGTGAGAAAGGCTTAAACAGTAAGCACAAATAGCACAATGAAATTGTAATACTCTCTCAGTGCGGACCTGGATTATTTCAGCCACCAGCAACGTGAGTAGCTGCAGGTGTTGCACTAAATAAAGTAATATAAAGTGTCTAAATTGCAACAGTGGAAGTACTGTTTCAAGACCCTGTCTGCTTTTTATTAATAGTCAGATTCCTTCCTATCAGCAACCCCAACTACCTTCAGCCTATTATTCAGCAACAATATTTTGATAGGCAAAGATCTATTAAAAATCCCTGTTGATATTCTGTGACCATAGTCATTTTGGAGTTGAATAAGCATTCAATCTTCTCACAGAAGGGGAGAACGTAAACTTGTGAATCAGGAAAAGAGGAAACCAGGGGTTACAAAGGTGCAGAGGCCAAGTAGAATGAAACAGACCCCCTCCATCAAGTGAAACACTTGGCAGCATAACTAGAAACAGACCAACCCTAAATCTTAGGGTTCATGAGCTCTTAGTAACATAATTAACTGAAATAAAACTAATATTTCAGTGTTAAGTTTCACCTTAACATACATCAGCAGTTATAAGTAATAACACCAAATAGAAAGAGGTAGAAAGTATTCGTTTTGTTTATGGAATGTACCTTAAGGTAAAAGGAAACATTCCTTAACACAGTAATGAAATTTCTAAAATGGAGAAAAATTATCTGCACAAAAAGAACTGTCAAGTCAACCTTACTCTTTCCATCAAGGCGCACAACTATGGGGGAAAGTGTACTGGTGACTCCTTTGAAATTTCTCACAAAAATAGAAAGCACCAACTTTCCACAGCATTTGTTCTAGAGAAAGGAATCACTAAAACCCAGGGAGGGGAAAAAAAAAGTTTGAACAGGAAATGTTTGACCAATGTTGCATCACAAGATATCAGAAGAATTTCACTTTGGCGACTTCAGTGAATCAAGTCAGGACATTCTTGATTTTTTTTTTAAGTAGTCCCTGAGCTTCTACAAGATGAGTTGCAAAGAAATTAGTGATGCTAACATTTTTTCTGGTACTTTCTGCTGTGTGACATAAAGTAGAAATCTTCTAGGATGCAATGTAAAAAGTAGTAGTGCTGAGAGGGTAGATAAACAACATTAGTGATCTGTGAAGAGCATTCAGGAAATCCCATTTATCTGATGAGCTGTTGGCTAACAGAGCAGTGTTTCATGTGTCACCAGCCAGCCAAAGCTCCCCACAGTGTTTACAGATTTCTTTTAAAGGTATTTTTAATGCCCTGTCCCACATTAGGAGATGGTTGCTTTAGAAGGAAATGGTAGACCCAGAGAGGCGCTCTCTTTCCTTTCCTTTTTAATTGATGTCCATTTGCACCGCAGCCCAGGAACTCCACACATTCCTAATTCTGAGGATTCCTGTGACAGGACTGCCTGCGGCAATCAGCCATGGCTTCTTTTTGAACAAGCTTTCTTTTAACACTTAAAACCAGGGATGATTTAACAGAAAGTGTCTCGAGTCTGTGAGCTACAGCCCCCTTAGACTCTACCCAAACAAAGCTACTAATGTGTGGTCAGTTTCTTGGCAACTGCGCTCTGGGCTGATAACGCTCCTGCCTGCTATTCTCCAAGGAGCCGGCTGCTGGAAGACGGCTCCCAACCTCATCCCCTTTGGTGCTCCTGATGCGGGCGATCCTCCGACTGCACGGCGCCAACCACAACATGCTACCCACCGTGAGAGAGCAGGACGCGGGCTGCTCTAGTCAGGACTTATCGTCTATCATACTGATTGACGAAACCAAGAGTGAGCAGAAAAAATAAACACGAACAGAGGCTGCAGTGTATGGGCCAGTCAGCTGGGAGTTTTAGTATTTGGCCTTGGTGATCCTACTCTCATGGTAGGTTATCTTTTCCTTGTGCTATCATTTATCATAACTTTGAGGGCCAGGGAGAGAAACAAACCTACAATTTTTCTATTGGTTACATACATTAGACTGCTTTCTTTCTCTTTTTTTTTTTGTTCCCCCTTAGCACTCCTTCCTTTGCCCCCCACCCCACCCCCTAATAATCCCATCCCCTCAAGTAGTATTCCCTAAAGAATGGGGAAATTACATCTAAACAAAGTTCTCCCCTTTTACTCCTATTCCAGCATAGATCACTGCAAGTAATTAACCTTTGTTATTCCATCAAATCTAGAATCCAAACCTACATGTTAATTCACTTAAGTCAGACCCAATAATAAATCTGCGGCAGGGAGCAGCTAAACTCAGTGAATGAAGATCCTGGAAGTTGTTCAGTCATTTGTATCAGTAACATCTTCTTCTTGAATAACGCACTTGACTTTTGCAGGCACAAACCATGTTTTGTATTGGTCCTGACAGCCACTGTAAAGTACTCCCCCAAGTGTCAGTAACAAAGATGATTTGTATGTGGCTTGCAGTCTTCCAGTGTTCTAATAGCTTTCTCATTCCAACCCAGAAACATGGAACACAGGGCAGCTGGTTAAAGCTGATACAAGCATTTCTCCTCTCAGCAGGCTATTCTTGCATAACCATTTATTTTGCAGAGTTTTAAAGTGCCTGAAGGATTTAATTATGTACATAGACAACCCCTATAAACTCTATTCTAGGGTTTTTATTGACTTTTGTGCTGGGCAGCTCTTAGGCATTTCAATTAAGTGTTTTTATAAGAAAAACTACAATATTGTAAAAAAAATTCTTTATAGATAGTTCCAAACAGGTCCTCCCCTCCCCAAGCCCCCATCTGATTGAATAAACCCTATTTAATGGACACACACACAAAAATCCAGGTGAATGCAAGGTTTGGTTTTTCCACTATGGAAAAACAGAGGGTTTGAATACCACACAGGTTTGGGAAAATAGACCTGTCAATGTCAGTGAAAGGACAAGGGCAGAGGGAGGAGGCCAAGATTCTTCTGAAACATAACTCTGCATTGTCACAAAGCTACCTGTTACTCGGAGTTTACTTCAACTCACAAGGGCAAAAACCTAAACGCAAAATTTTACATGTTCCACTTAACAAGTGCCGAATAATAAATTACCAAATTCATTCGGAGCCTTCGCCTGACAGACCTAACCCTCCAAAGTCTCCAGGAGACCCCAAAGCCGCCTTTGTCTGCCTTCTTCAATTGCAGGGCTCAAGTATTTACAAGGCTTCTGCAAACCTGCCTTCATTATGATGTGGGATATTTCGGTCCCAGCAGGTGGTCAACAGGAGACCAGACCTGCCCGTGAAATATGTAATACTTTTTCATATACTTTAACCAGAAATGTGCCCCTCCACAACTCTCCTAACTGTTCTAATTTCCCTTTCTCCTCTTAATCTCCTCAGCAAGCCATGAGCTTGCATTAAAATCTACCTAAAACATTTCACCCACAGGCAATGTAATTCTGAAACAAGCAACCAACATTTCACAGCTCTGGAGTAATAGATTAATTTGAACCTAATGTTGCCATCGTTTACTGCTCCAAATGTTCTGCTGTAGACATAGCCCTGAGGCATGGTGCTGTGGCATGCACAACTTTGGGAGCCGGAGCTACAGTTGGCTTAACATCTGTGCATCACATTTGCCATGTGCCTCATTATCCTGCACCCTACTGTGCCTACCTGTCCCCCTCAGCTTCTCAGCCACAGGCGATCTAATTTTTTTCCCCTCCAACTAAGAATCTTTGTTCTCCTTCTCACTTACTAAATTTTTGCAAGACCTCTGCACCCAAGCCGTGGGGATTCGGTCCATGTGAACAGCCCAGGCCCTTTAGATTCTTAATTCTCCATTAGGAAGAGGAAAATTACAGCATTAAGTTTCTGACATGCCACTGCATAAATCGTGCCATTTGCAGAACCTAGAAAGAGTCTGTGACTAAACTCGGTCGTGTAATAAAGCATGGCGCTGTTGGTTTTGACTTTAACAAGTTTGGTCGGCTTCAATTATCTGTAAGCAAGAAAGAGTAACTTCCAACTCCAGGTTAAGAGGAACCAAAAACACAAACTCTAGTCAGAAAGAAAAAGATTTTCCCATCTGAAATTAAGATTAGCGTCTTAAAGTATTGAAGGAATTAGCATTTCAAAGCTTACTGCCAAAAACAATTGATATACACAACCCCACTCCCTACCCAGAAAAAATTTTTTTTAATTTTAAGGCTTTATAAATATATGCAATAACCAGGCCAAACAGATGCTTATATTTTAATCCTGCTTAAAACAGTAAAAACAATCATATGACTCCTTTATTGTTTTTCCATTGGAAGTGTTTTGGGTACCCATTCAACAAGAGACAGAATAGTTCATGCCACAAAAATTATACAAAATTAGCTTAAATAATATTTGCTATTATTCCTACAAAGCATAGGTATTATTAATAATGACAGCATTGATCTCATTGAAATATATATAAATCAATAGAATAGTCACAGTAGGGTTGAAGCCATCATTGTTCCCTTAAGAAAGAAGAAAAAAATTAAACCAGAGAAATTAGCCTCAACAAGTCCAAAGTGATGAAGAAAGAAATTCTAAAACATACCTAGATATTACGTTTGACTAGCTGGATGTAGACAGTAATTAACATGTAAGAAAGGAGGATGGATGTTCTTCAACTATTTACTGTGTGATAGAAGATTAATTTTACTTTGGGTGATAGGGAATTAATTTGTTCCAAATGATCATTTCCATACAGCTAACAATTTTAAACTATTAATCAGATTCTAATGATTCCTACAACGCATCACTCAGACTTTTAATCCCTAGAGGAGAATAGCACTGAGGTTTGGGAAGAGAATTTTTCTAATACTCTCCCCAAGGAAAAATATGCCGTGCCCTAGAAATTGTATTGGATTTCCACACTTCCCCACAATAAGCCTCAAAATCTACACAGTTCAGAGCATTGAGTCTTGCACATTTCATTATATGCTTGAATTCATTTACCCTATATGGAATTTGTTACCTTTACAATAAAAAAGTCGCTATTCATTATTGAGAGTGGACAGATGGAACATGTTCAACTCAAGACATCAATAAGAAGAGAGGGGAAACTTATAATCCATGTGGCACAGCCTCCTCCATCTGGTAGTTCCCTGCTTGTCTGCCAAGACTTTTTTTTCCAAATAAAAGTGAACATTTCTCTTTGGAGTTAATGAAACATTCTTAGATATTGACCCCGATTCTGATTTATAGATAATATGAAGCCATACACCATACAATTAAAATATGATATTTTCCAAAGATGTTCGTGTTATGGGAGAAGATATTTTAGCCTAATTGTGAAAAACAAACAAAAAAACCAATTAGAACTATAATTTATCTCCAAGTATTATCAGATAAACAAAACGGTATTAGCTTTGATAGATCAGGAATGCTTGTTTTTCCATCATCTTAGAAAACACCTTGTAAGCTATATAAATATGAGTTTTTCATAAAGTTCATATGAAATTTGTATTTCAAAAAACTATATATATACATGGATTTCAAATTTTTTGCATCAAAAAACTTATCTTTTAATTCCTTTTTCCCATAAGCTTTTTGAAGCACTTTTGTAGAAAGTCGAGTTGGCCAAGTGGAGGGAGCTCTTAGGCAGGATGACTGCACATTCCACGCAAACTCTTTATCCAGCAGATGATGCTGGCTCTCTACAGGAAAAGCTCTGACCATCAGGCATATCCCAAACCTCAGCTGTCACAGGATCACTTTGTTAAGATGCCTCATACAAGATTGTGGCTCCTAGAAATAAGCTAAAAATCCATCCTGCCCTTGTAAAAGTTAATCAAATAATCTCAATTACTGAAATAATGCATGTATACATTTCCTAAATTTACCTCTCCTCTCACATGTTTGCTCCTTCTTTCTGTTCTTTGCATGAAGCTCATTATATGAATGAAAACTAGCCAGCGCTTTGTTTATTGGTATGTTAGCCCCAGGCTCTACAAGTAATATTGAGAAACACGCACCCATAAATGATAAGGTATTCTCCCTCCTAGTTGAGAGAGAAAACAGCTAATCATCTCCTTAATTCTTTTATAGAGTAATTAACAAGGTACTTTAATAAAGAAACATACTTTAAGTTTATTCTTTAAAAGAATTTTTAAAAATTTGAGCAATTTAGGCAATAAACATTTATTAAACATTTACTACATACTTAGTCCACGATCCTCAGATGTGATAGTCTACATAGTACTCTGACACTGAGAAAATTTGTAAAAGATGAAATTTTACTGTCATAAACTGAAAGTGAATTTTTGGACATTAAGAGTGTAGCTACACAAGAAGTACTTTTCTCTAAATTACTTCAGTTAAAATGTGGTAGAATTCAGGAAAACTGCAACTCAGGCCAATTCTGACCACAGTTAGATGAAGGCTGCTTAATTTCCTCATCCCTAAAACTAGAATTATCACAATAATATCTCTGCTTAGAATAGTGAAAATTAAATTATATGTTTAAGAGTTTAGGAGAGTACCTAGCACAGCACAGAAGTGATATACTAGCTATCATTTTTCCTTATGTATAACTTCTGGCTTTTAAACAAATTTAAAATCATAGAACATCATTAGAATTGTCTGTTAAAGTCATCGCATCCAGATTTTTGGAATGTATGGTGGTAACCAGAACTGCGATCCTCAGAAAAAGATATAGAAACGGAGCAAACTGGTGGCCCCTAAATTATCTCCCTCAGCTACTTCATTGTGTTCTCCAAAAACAAAGCCTAGCTCAATGATTTGCACATTGTAGATACTTAATTATCAAATAGCATGCAAAATGCTAACTCTACCTCTGTTTTCACTGTATGAATCTTTGATCTACATTTCTACATGCTGAAGGTTGCATTTCTAGGTGTTGTTCTAGGTATGCCTTTTTGTTTACTGTCCATTTGACATATTTCTATTCGTCTTTTTATTCATTTCTTCTTTCATTACTTTTATGAGCAGAATAATGTGCTATCAAAATTCATACATTCAAGCCCTAATCCCCAACACCACAGAGTATGAATATACTTGAAGACAGGGCCTTTAAAAAATGATTAAGAACAGGCATTTAACCTAGCAATTAAGATGTCTGTGTCCCACATTGGCATTCTTTGGTTTGATTCCTGGCTTCAGTTCCTGAATCCCTGGGAAACAGTAGTGATGACTCAAGTAATTGGGTTCCTGCCACCCATGTGGGAGACCTGCATTACATTGCTAGCTCCTCACTCTGGCCCTGGCCCAGCTCCGGCCATTGTAGGCATTAAGGGAGTGAGCCAGCACATGGGAGATTTCTATTTCCTTCTCTGCCTGTCTGTTGCTCTTTTCCCCTCCCTCTCTCTTCTCTGTACTTCTTAGTAATATTTTTAGCATAAAAATGGTTAGTTATAAGGAGGCAATTAGCATGGGTCATAATCCAATCTGACTAGTGTCCTTATTAAAAGAAAAAGTTAGGGCAGGCATGCACACAGAGGGATGACCATGTGAGGGGGACATAGTAAGAAGACAGCCATCTGCAAGCCAGCCAGAGAGGCCTCAGGAAAATGCAAACCTGCTAACCTCTTGCTCTTTCACTTCTAAGCTTCAGAACTATGAGGAATAAGTGTCTGTTGTTTAAACCACCTGGTCTCTGCTACTTTGTTATGGGAGCCTTAGCAAACTAATTGGCCCATCTGGAAGCAGGGTTCCAGGTTCTTCCTATGAGCATATTCTTCAGTGTAGCATATTCACTTACTTGTCCAGTAGCCTGTAAAACTGATATTTCTTACAGTAGGGACTACTTAATTTATCTCATCTACCTAGTTCCTACCATGTTCAGCATCCTTGCTGAATAAGTGATGAATGAATGGACCAGCAAACACGTAAATGGCTACCAAATCAAATCAACAAATAGCAACTACTCATTTTAAAAGGGACAGAAGGCTGGCGCCGCAGCTCACTAGGATAATCCTCTGCCTGCAGCACCAGCACCCCAGGTTCTAGTCCCAGTTGGGGTGCTGGTTCTGTCCCGGTTGCCCCTCTTCCAGGCCAGCTCTCTGCTGTGGCCGGGGAAGGCAGTGGAGGATAGCCCAAGTGCTTGAGTCCTGCACCAGCAGGGGAGACCAGGAAGAAGTACCTGGCTCCTGGCTTCAGATTGGCGCAGCACGTCGGCCGTAGTGGCCATTTTGGGGGGTGAACCAATGGAAGGAACACCTTTCTCTCTGTCTCTCTTTCTCACTGTCTAACTCTGCCTGTCAAAAAAAAAGGGAGGGGACAGAAAATACTATAACACGGAAAATACTATAACATATTTGAGGCTGCATCCAAATCATCCCTAGACCTGATTGCCAGTGCTTGGCTGCCAGGGCCACCGCCTAGAGCTGGTGATAAGCAAAGCACTTGGACACAAACATCCAAAGCTACAGGACAGAACAACACACAACTCTGTGATTTCTGAACAATTCAATCAACAGAACCTACAACAATCCTTTGCCTAAGATTTCCAATACGTCCTTGGCTCCCTCCCCAAGGCAAAGGTATGGTTGCTCTCACTTCAGTCAATCTGCATCCTTTCTACTGATACTTACCTGGTGGAGTGTAGAAGTGTTGCTGAGATTTGAAAATGTACCCCAACATGGCAACCAGCTTTTAAAAACTTGGATCCTTAAAGAAACTGTTTTTAAATAAAGTTATGTGGTAATACGATGTGATACTAGCTGCAGTGTATTGATAGGGAACTGTGGAATTGATGAGCAATCACATTTTGGACACAATGGCTTAGAACATAGTTTAAAGCCAAATAGATCCCTAGTGTGCCACCCTGGCTATACAGCCATTTTGTAGTTATTTCACTCATTCATAGCACCAACAGCCAAAAGGTGGCTCTTGGGGCAACAGAGAATTGAGGTGAACCAATCAATTTAAATTTCACAATCTCCCTCCCATACTTGAATGGAACTGAAGCAGCAGAGCGTGTTTCAGAATTTATTTTTAAAATACAAGAGGGCATTGTGAGCAGACATCTCATTTTTATTGGTACTTAGGTTCTGCATACGATTAAGCACAAACTTGCAAAGAATTAACCACTCCATCAACCCAATGGATCTGTTCTCAAACTTACAGGAGCCAGAAGTGTTTGTAAGGGAACTGGGGGCAGGCGACCTGAAGCCCACTCCCTTGGGTCAGTGCATGCTGGGAGGGGAAATGAGCTACAGAGCAGACAATTTTCAGCATCAGTGGTTTTACTTTCTTTACCAGGCCTCACAAAAACACACTGACAAAACAAAGGACACAAAATTAATGACCCATGCATTCTGTCAATTGACTCTTAGTAGCAGTGGCCAGTTCACCTTAATTTTTTTGTTCACATTGAACATGTAGCCCAAGGCATTGGTTAAGGTTCACTTAAGAATTCTTCAAAGGCATCACTTGGTTTTCATTAATTTGTTAACTGTAACTTCTCCTTTCTGCTAAGAACCCGCATACCAAGGGAAGATTTTTATACAAAATGAAAAGACAAAGGCATATATTTGACCAGATTTTCTCTTGAGTAATCATTTCTCATTCATGATTATTAGAGTAAATTATACCCATCAGCTTTTTCTAATATCTAAAATATATTTCAGCCTTCTTGATTTTCTCAGAAATCCAAGTGTCAACTCTCAGTTATTATACAAGAATAAATGACACTGTAATTTATTATTTCTGTATGGAATCATTTTCTCATTATCCCTGTGCTTTTTAACCATGACTTTTGAGGAAATCTAATTTGGGCAGGCAAAAAATATGGCCAATCAAATAAAATTTAAGAATTGACAAAAAGAAATACAAATATAACAAGGAGTATAAGTGGAATTTCGTATTTACCTGTCTGTACAAAGATCTTATCATCCTTAGGATGATGGGGGATTTTTTTTTTTTTTTTTGACAGGCAGAGTGGACAGTGAGAGAGAGAGACAGAGAGAAAGGTCTTCCTTTGCCGTTGGTTCACCCTCTAATGGCTGCCGCGGTCGGAGCGCTGCGGATGGGGGATTTTTGTATTGAAATTTTCTTTCACTTACTGACCCTCAATGAATACTTTTATAATAGTGTAAATTTTTCTATTTGCTCAAAAGTCACGAATCAGGATCATCTCTATGAATTCATCCTTTCTATATTTCCTAGATGGTTGAAAAGTATTCCAGGAATACATAGCATGGATGCTCCAGTGCAGCATTTGAATTTATCAAACCAAAACCAGAATATAGGAGGAGGCAACAGTTGCTTTCAAGCCTCTCAGGAAGTTAGTAGTTTTAACATTTCTATTTATAAAAAGAAAAAAACCAATCCAGTGCTAAGTGTGAAAGAGTAGACCATGGGGACATTTGGTAGTTTTTAGCAAAGGAAATGGATCCCATGAAGCAAATGTGCCATTCCCCTCTATAAACTTCTCAAACGGTTATAAAATATGATAGCAATGCTTGGTTGGTACAACTTCATGTTAGTTGGATCTGTCAGCATTTCCATTACAAACCCTTGATTTTCAAGGTTTTCTAATTCAGCTGTGAAAAGTTGCTTTAGAAAGAAAGTTGGCAAGACAGTCTTAGCCAGGGAGTTTATCAAATTGAACAAATCTTTGTCTAGCTATCTCTCAGTTCTAAGCGCCAAAGTCTACTCCCAGTTAGACATGCCAAACTTCCAATGACTTCAATGCCAGAGAAAAATTTTTTTCTCTCTTGAAATTCACTTCACAAGAGCTTCTCTCATTCTTGTTTCAGAAGCCGCCAGGACCCAGCTCATATCCTGTGCAACCCAGTGGGAGAGGAGCCACATCATATGTAACCCTGTAGGACATGTGAATGAAGTCTTGGCCAAGAGTCTCCTGCTTGAAATGTGACAGTACTACAGAGAGGCTTGCAACTTTTGAATGTGTGTATAATTAAAAGGTAGACACCTCATACTACTGCTTGCGAACTGAAGTGGTGCTCATTTATTCAAAAACCCAGAAGATAATGGGGACATTTGTGGGTTTCAGGGGAGCTTTAATTATTCAGAACATGAACTTTCTACTGTATTGTTTTTGAAGAAATAGAGGGAAAAAAACATATAAACTGTGTATATTATTTTCAATGCCTGTGTATATTTTTTAGATATACTGGTTTTATTGAGGTTGTGATATTGGAAATTTCTATAAGCCTGTACTTGATTAGAAGCAGGTATAAAGGGTGGGTATTGTGGTACAATAGGTTAGGCCACTGCATGGAATCCCTGCATCCCATATCAGAGTGTGGGTTTCAGTTCCTGTGGCTCTATTTAGGTTCAACTTCCTGATAATGCATCCTGGGAGGCATTAAGAAGATAGCTAAGTGCTTTGGGTTTCTACCACCAACATGGGAGACCCAGAAGGAGTTCTCGGCTCCAGGCTTTGTCTGGCCCCAGTCCTGGCTATTGCAGGCATTTGGTGAGTGAACCAGTAGATGGAAGATCTCTCCCCTCTTCTCTCTCATTCTGTTTCTCTGTTGCTCTTTCAAGTATATGAAAATAAACAAACAGGATTTTTTTAAAAATTCATCGAAAATTTTTTTTAAAAAAGAAGTGAGTATAAGGCAGTTTTAACTAAATGTAAAATTATGTTAAATTATAAAGTATAATAAATTTGGGACTGACAGATCTGGACAAAATGGTTCATTTTTAAAGACTGTCTGGTTTTACATATATATATATAATAAATATAATTTATTTCTTTATTTGAAAGTCAGAGTTACAGAAACAGAGAAGGAGAGGCAGAGAGAGAGAGACAGAGAGAGAGAGAGAGAGAGGTCTTCCATCCGCTGGTTCACTCCCTAGATGGACGCATTAGCTGGAGCTGCGCCAATCAAAAGCCAGGAGCCAGGAGCTTCTTCTGGGTCTCCCATGAGGGTGCAGGGGCCCAAGGACCATGTTCTACTGCTTTCCCAGGCCATAGCAGAGAGCTGGATTGGAAGTGGAGCAGCTGGGACTTGAACTAGCACCCATATGGGATGCCTGCACTGCAGGTAGTGACTTTACCTGCTAAGCCACAGCACCAGCCCTGATGTTAATATATTTTATAAAACATCCACACATGGAAAAACATTTCATTTGAGGTTATTTAATTATAAATGCTAGCTTATATATCTTTGACAAATAAGAGTATGAAGTAGTCAAAATTTCTTCAAAAAATGAGTCTTAAATTTGAAAAGAGATACTATACAGCAGTCAAAAACAATGAAACCCGGTCATTTGCAACAAGATGGAGGAATCTGGAAAACATTATGTTGAGTGAATTAAGCCAGTCCCAAAGGGACAAATATCATATGTTCTCCCTGATCGGCGACAACTAACTGAACACCAAAGGGGAAACCTGTTGAAGTGAAATGGGCACTATGAGAAACAGTGACTTTATCAGCTCTTGTCCCGACTGTTGATGTACAATGTAATAGTTTATCCATGGTAGTATTTTTTTGTTCTAGTACTATTGGTTGAACTCTGTAATTAACACACAATTATTCTTAGGTGTTTAAATTTTAACTGAAAAGTGATCCCTGTGAAATATAAGAGTGGGAATAAGAGAGGGAGGAGATGTACAATTTGGGACATGCTCAATCAGTCATGCCACAAATGATGGAGTTAGAAACGTGCCAGGGGATTCCAATACAATCCCATCAAGGTGGCATGTACCAAGGCCATCTCACTAGTCCAAGTGATCAACTTCAGTTCACAATTGATCACACTGATATGTCTAAGAGTCAAAGGGATCACACAAACAAGACTAGTGTCTGCTAATACTAACTGATAGAATCAAAAAGGGAGAGAATGATCCAACATGGGAAGTGGGAGACACAGCAGACTCATAGAATGGCAGATGTCCTAAATAGCACTCTGGCCTCAGAATCAGCCCTTAAGGCATTTGGATCTGGCTCAAGAACCCATGAGAGTATTTTAGGCATGGAAAGCCAAGACACTCTGGCAAAAAAAAAAAAAAAAAAAAAAACCTAAACAAAAGATCTCTGCAAGTGAGATCCCAGTGAAGTGAGATCCCAGTGGAAAGAATGGGGCCATCAAAGAAGGAGGTACCTTTCACCTTTCTCTGAAGGGAGAAGAGAACTTCCACTTTGACTATGACCCTGTCAGAATAAGATCGAAGTCGGTGAAATCAAAAGGCTTCCTTAGCCTTGGCAACTCATGACAAGAGCCTAGCATGATTACTGATGCCACAAACAAAGAGTGTCAATTTGTTAAGTCAACAACAGGAGTCACTGTGCACTTACTCCTCATGTAGGATCTCTGTCCTTAATGTGCTGTACATTGTGATTTAATGCTATAACTAGTACTCAAACAGTATTTTTCACTTTGTGTTTCTATGTGGGTGCAAACTGTTGAAATCTTTACTTAATATATGCTAAACTGATCTTCTGTATATAAAGAGAATTGAAAATGAATCTTGATGTGAACAGAATGGGAGAGGGAGCGGGAGATGGGAGGGGTGTGAGTGGGGGGAAAATTATAGGGGGACATAAAAAATAAGAAAAAAAAAATAATTTGAAAAGAGAAAGAAGATATGCACAAAAATAGTTATAATAAATGTCAGAAACGCTAGGCCTTGGAACAGAAGAACAGGAAAGGTATTTGTTGTTCTGCTAAGCCAAAAAGAGGAAATTGAGGCCAGCGCTGTGGAGTAGCAGGTTAAGCATCAACCAGTGGTGCCTGCATCCCATATGGTAGCAGTTCAAGTCCTGGCTGCTCCACTTCTGATCCAGCTCCCTGCTGATGGCCTGGGAAGGCAGTAGAAGATGGCTCCAGTGCTTGAGCCCCTGCACCCATGTAGGAAACCTGGAAGAAGCTCCTGGCTCCTGGCTTTGGATCGGCCCAGCACTGGCCTGTTGGCAGCCTTGAGGAAATAAACCAGTGGATGGAAGACTTCTCTCTCTGTCTCTCCCTCTCTCTGTCTATAAATCTGCCTCTCAAGTAAATAAATAATTTTTTTAAGTTACTATAAAAAAAGAAAGCCCTCTCCCTCAAAAAAAAAAAGTGGAAATTTATGGGATTTCCCAAGTACATATTAACAATGATAAATGTGTACTATAATACAGCAAAATCTTTAAATACAGTCACATTCAAATATTTAAATTTTATATAAACTATATCCTTTAATATAATTTATAGCTTACAGCCATTTAATTTATATAATTATATAAATATCCAATGTATCCATTGAGTTAATAACACAACTGTATCAAACTAATTTCTTCATTAGTAAAAGTCTATACTTGCAAATTTTGTCACAGCAAACCTGTTGACAAAGCACAGACTGTAAATTTATTCAGTCAAGACTGCCGGCCTGCAGAGGCACTAGAAGATGTCACAGGGCAAATCTCAGGGTCATCCGTAGTGTTAGAAAGGTAAGGCCTCCTCCAAAGTGTTTTGTAGAAGCAGATGGCTAAAGCCAGGTATGGTTTGGGTTTGTTCAACGTCTTAATCTATTCTCAAACTTTGGATTTGGCAAAACCAAAACCACATTTTGCCAAGTACTTTCCCCCTTAATTTTTGAGCCCATGTGCATTTTCAGTGAAATTTAATCCATATGTTTCTTATTCTTTTACACTTAACTCATCAAATATTTTTCTGTAAGAGCCATTTGACATTCAAAAGCCTTGTGAGTCTTTTTTAAACTTGAGGTTTGTGATTTTTTTTCTTTTTTTTCCTTCTTTATTTTTTTACTAAAGATTCTTTAGCTTTTTTTTGCCTCCTCAAAACAGGAAGCTGAATTCTGCCAATTCTGCCAATTCTGCCAAGCACATATGAATGTGAACTTGAACACAATGTGTTAATCCAATGCCAAAAGGTTTGAATTTGGTTGGAAATGGCAACTTCATGAAAGTGTCCACTATTTCTTTAAATGGGACTTTCTGACCCTGTCTGCACCTAGCCAGTGACCAGTATAATTTAAATGTAATATAATGAATTTTACTAAACACTGACTGAGAAGAGTAAGAAATGACTCTTCAATGTATAACAAAAGGAGTTCTCAGCAAGTCCATTTGTAAAACAAGCTACTGATGTTTATTTTTTCTCTTGAGCAATTAGACCACATTTTCTAAAAATTTTTTGAAACATACTCCAATAGAAAATATGTAGTTACCAGGACCCTAAAGTTATGTATTTTCATGAGAGAAGGACATGTACTAATGTATCATGCATTTATTCAGAAAATATTATAACTTATGAGCCATATCAAAATATATTATATTGATATATAAATATAAACATGTTATATTAATATATCTGAATGTATTATTTTTTACATTATATATTTATAGAATAATTTTCCCAGAAAAAGAAAAGCAATGGTAATTCTTATAATGGTATAACACACTTTAATACCAACATATAAAGTCAACATGAACACATTTAGAAAATGACTAGTAATCTAACTAAATAATAATCAACTGATCTACCCTAATCATATAATATATTTCTCTGAAGCCCAACAACATTTAATGCAGCTAGGTTTAAAATAGGTGCTCATTTCATTTTTAATGGATTAATTTGAAATGAATCCAAAGCATAAATGATGAGTAATATCATGAAATCCAAAGAAGAATGATACAGCGGGTCCCAAAACACATTTCAGAATTTCTTGTCAGGGGAGGCATTTGGCCTAGCCATTACGATGCTGGTTAAGACGCCAGTTAAAACTACTGCACCCGTAATGGAGTACCTGGATTTGACACCTGCCTCAGACTCCTGACTCCAGCTTCTAGTTAATGTGGACTCTGGGAGGCAGTGGTAATGGCTCTAGCAGTTGGGTCTCTGCCATCCATATGTGAGACCTGGACTGAGTTCTCAGCGTCTAGCTTTGGCCTGGCCCAGCCCTGGCCATTGAAGTTACTTGCAAAGTGAGCTGGCAGATGAGAGAGCTCTCTCTCTCTCTCCCTCTGCCTTTCAAACAACAACAATAATAAAAATAATTTCTTGTTGAAACCACTTATATTAGTTATTCCTCATAACAATTATGTGATGTTATTTTTCTTACCAATTAAAATGTCTTCTGAGTTCATGGCCATTGAGGCACGACTCTGACGTAGCACTTAGCATATTATTTCTAGAGGTAGGAGAGGTAAAAATCTAGGAGGACATCGGAAAGTGAAATAAAGGTTGAAGACTGTAATGTAGAGAGGCATGTTAGCATGTCAGATACCTTTCATGAATGCAATCCATGAACAATCATCAATGTGTTTGCTCCTCAAACCAAGAAACTGACTTTTAGTTTTGCTCTATCCTCTGATCTGTGATGCTCAAGCCACTAGATGTTCTAAGAGGTTCTCCTTCCTGACTCAGCAGATAGTAATTTGTTCATTCAAAGAAATACTTGTGAACACTTACTTTGTTCTAGTCTGTGGGACAAAAGTTCTTGCCTTTTTGAAACTTACATTTTAGTGATTTTACTATCTTAACAGCCCACTTTCTCAAGGATTTGTGTATTTTGTTTTTTTATACTAAGAAAACACATTTTTAAAAGATTTATTTATTTATTTTGACACTCAAAGTGAGACAGAGAGAGAGAGAGAGAGAGAGAGAGAGAGAGAGTGAGATTGATTGATTCCATTTGCTGGTTTGCAATAGCCAGCACTGGGTCAGACCAAAGCAAGGAGCAAGATCCAGAGGCTTAATCTGGGTGTCCCATGTGGGTGGTAAGGGGTGGTAAGGGCCCAGACACTTGAGCCATCCTCCACTGCTTTTCCCAGTCCATTAGCAGGGAGCTGGATCGGAAGTAGAGCAGCCAGGACCCCATCTGGCACCTATGTGGGATGCCTGCCTTGCCACAGTGTTGGCCCCAAGGAAACACATTGCAATTGAAACGATCATTTCCTAAGTTTTCATGTTAAATATCCACACTCTTTTCAGCAAGTTCTGCTCTTGATAAATACAATAATATTAGTTTCAAATAAACCCTAATGCTGGGTATAAAAAGGGGAGAGGTTTATCTATCAGTTATTATAAGAAAAATGGGGGAAAATTGATAAACAGAATACTTAGAATGCTTTAGGGCAACAAAAATAGTTGGAGGAGGACAGAGAAAAATCCATCAATGGTAGTAGAAAGAGAAGGGCAGAATGATAGCTCTAGAAATTGTTTTGAAGTTCATCAGGTCCATCAATAGCAAAAACAGGAGCCACAAGTGTTCTTCTCTTTTTATAGTATATGGTTTGGAAAACAGCTAGCCAACCATGGATCCAGGCCACATCCTCCAAAATATCCCAGAGAATCAGAGATCTACCAAAGGAAAAGTTGGCTGAGCACTGAAGCCCATGTTACATGTAACTCCCCCCCCCTTGAGATCTAGATGACCGGCCCAAAGTCACACAGCTACTATCTCTTCACATTGCTTGCAGTGACTTTCGTAAATGATAGAAAAGCATACTGCTCAAGGGAGAAAAGAAAGCTAATACTGATCCAGTGTCCATTGACACAGAAGCAGCACAGTATCTCATTCAATATCCCTTTGATAAATCCAGAGTCTGTGCAGTCCTTCCCAGCCATGTACCACTCCTAAACAATCAGAAACACCAACATCCTCAACCACATCAGAAAACAAGGAACAGAACAACACTGTGGAGACTGAATTTTCTCTTTCATTGCCTTTCCTGGATGTCAGGAACAGGGACCCTTTCACAGTGAGGAACACAAGTAAATGATTGAACAAAACAAAAAGTGTGGCTCAAGGTAGTCTCAAAGACTATTCTTTTTATGTCTGCGTCTTCTCAAGGTAAGTAAGTGAGAAGGCATGAGACTCTTTTGCTGTCCTTTAAAATAAGATGCTATTTTAGCAGCTCAAAATAATCTGGTCTTAATTCATCATGACAGCCCAGACTTCATTGGTCAAGTTCATTATAATCATCAAGTGTTTGCATCAAAATCTTGCACTGTTATGACAACCATCTTCAAGTACTGACTTCTGTATTATGGTTCAGCATGATAAATTCTCACTTTCAGAAGACATCCAGCTGGCGAGGCCACTCAACTGCCAAAATGATGTTCCACAATTTCCACATCTGCTTCGGCTCCTCTGTGACAGCTTCATGACTGACTTTTTAATCCACTTTTTAAGAACTAGAATCATTTCATTTCCCTGGAGCAGGCCGTAAGGGTACACCAAAGACAGATTTTTATTTATGAGAGGTTTCAATTCATAGATGAAATACATCTGTACCCTATGTTCTGAACAGGTCTTCTCCATTTCTCAGTGATTTGACATATGACAAAATTTAGGTGATCTCAAAAAAAAAAAAAAAACCCTCAAAGATATTTAACTTATTTTAAATATTCATTCTCTGGTTTTTTCTAGATTTCTGTCAGAAAAGTCTTCAAAAATGCTTAGCTTCATCTAGCTTCAAATCAAACCAATATAAATAATGGGTAGAATTACTAACCTGCAGGGAATGTCATCCTGAATTTCCTGGCGCTGACTATGTAACCATAAGCATGACTGGTGTATTTACTGGAGGCACTATATACTGTATAATGTTCCCCAAAAACTCATGTAACTGATGCAATATGATAACCACTAGGGTGCTACTGTGACGTAAAGGATATATTACAATTTTATCCAATTCAAACAAGAAAAAAAAAACAGTCATCTTTAATGGCCCTGCCCTCTAAACAAATACACTGCCTGTTCTATTGAACTTAAATTTCAAGGTTATATATAAGTCATCCTGAAATAAAAATAATTCTGTGGCCTACACATTTCATCACCAAGATATGGTTTTACTCTTTGATCAATTATTTCTAACAGTAATTTAAAGGATATGAGTGGTATGAAGGCCATGACTTTTACTGAAAGAATTGCTAGATGAAAAGAAGTGGATTGCACAGAACTGATTTCAAGCTGGCCAAAGATGGATCTCATCCAAGAGATGACACATTTCCCGCAGGGAGATGTCGGCGTTGGCATCAAAGAGTTTTAAGCTGGATCCAGCACATATGCTCAGTCATCAGCAGAAAAAGTGTCCACGTTGGAAAGCCCTGAACTGTAGGACAGGAAAGATCAAAGACCATGTCCAGGTTTCCTGTTCCTACCTCCTCATACCCCCATTTCCATGATTTGACAGATGTGGAAACTGAGGCCAAAAGCAGTGGTTTTCCCAGCATCCCAGTCCTTGTACAGCTAGGGCCATCACTTCCCAATTTCAAAGAGACCAAGCTGCTGGTTCTCCTGAAAGAAGTACTTGGGTAGCAAAACTGGAGCTCAACCAGCAGAAATGATTCCTTCCAGTTGCCCTGCGGATTCCAGCACAAAGATAATGCATGGAAGAAAAACGACTCAGGAGTGGCCCCCAAATCAGAAGGCAATGGGTTTTTAAAAATGTTAGAGTGGGTTAAAAATTAAATTATGTTTGTGTTTAAAAAAAATAAAAAGGATGGGCAAAGCCAGAGAAATATAAATAGCTTGGTGTAAATGTAGTTGGCCTTCAGCTAAGGCTACAATATACATTATAAACACCAAAGAGTGTCAAGAGCAGTTTAAGAAATTGGTCATCCCTTTCCACTTTGTGAGTAATACTTGGGAATGGGATAAAAAAAATAATAATGGCCTCCAGGGAATGTTTAAAAATGAGGTAATTTGCATGTTTCTTCCAGAAAATGTTAAGTGTATCCTTCTCCTCTGCCAGGATAATTTTGAATTTCTGGCGTCAAAACTGAAATTCTCTACCAAAGTTGATCAATCCCCTGTTACCACTCTATATTTATGTTGGTGTAACAGTTTACTCTGTGCAGCATTACACTGAGGTTAGTCAACTACTTCATCTTCATATTTTATCCAAAGCCTCATTGAAGAAAACCCCCAAGTTCTATGTAGACCATTTTTGTGCAATTTTTAGATGCTAATTCTTCCGACTTTGGGGCCATGGCAACTCAGCCAAAGAGGGAGAAAGTCATTGCTTCTCTAGAGAACACTTGAATAATTCAGTTTATCCTTGCCCACTTTTCCTTTAATGACATAATATTTTGGCCTTGCCTCAACCGCCAAGTAAAACCAGTGAGCTGTGGAGTAGCTGCCATAACTGAGCGGATGACGGTTTCTGCTTCCTTCAGAGGTGTGACCTGTTACTGTACACTGAACAAGGCTCTCAGGACATCTTATTTCTCCAGAAGTCAAGCAGAGGTAACACACTCCTGGGAGCAGATTTCAGACAGCTTATGACAAATATTTCGGGATAGAGTCATATGTAATTATTGAAAATGTGACTTTAGAACTAGAAGGCTTTAGAGTTTGTTTACAATAACCTAGTTTGTACAGTTTAACTGAAGCACAGGAAGGCAAGACAACTTCTTCTCACCAAGTAGTCACTAAAAAGGATGAATCCATTGCTATTGCTACTGCTGCACTAAATTCTGAGCTAACGGCTGTGCTAATCTGTGGACTAACCTTTTCTGCTCTAATCTTTTTTTTTTTTAATTTGACAGATAGAGATAGACAGTGAGAAAGAGAGACAGAGAGAAAGGTCTTCCTTCTGTTGGTTCACCCCCTAAATGGCCGCCATGGCCAGAGCTACACTGATCCAAAACCAGGAGCAGGTGCTTCCTCTTGGTCTCCCATGCGGGTGCAGGGACCCAAGCACTTGGGCCATCCTCCATTGCCCTCCCGGGCCACAGCAGAGAGCTGGACTGGAAGAGGAACAGCTGGGACTAGAACCAGCGTCCATATGGGATGCCGGCACCTCAGGCAAAGGATTAGCCAAATGAGCCACGGCGCTGGCCCCTTCTGCTATAATCTTCCATCATCTCTTCTGCTCTACCCCCTGGGCTTCAGAGGGCTTGTGTCATCATTGTTGATAGGTATAAACTTACCTTTTAGATCATACTCACTTCATGGATTCTACAGTGCTCTCTAACAATTCAGTATATACTCATGTCAAATTTTTATGAATGGAAAATGGTCTCTGTGGCTGTGATATTCAGAGCTACTGAATCAAAATGTTGTCAAAAAGAATTTGAATATCTCCATTTCCCTAAAGGACTCCAGTACCCATCACGTCACACGGAGGTATTTAAAATTACTAATATCAGCCATCATCTCCGTTCAGTCTAAAGTGCTTTCACACTGCATTCACTTGTCTAAGCTAAAGTAACTCAGTAACATGATCGTTTCTAGCATTCTTATTTTACAAATGAGACAGAAGTCACAGGCTCTCACACTGCAACTATAACCACCACAAATCTAGCACTCTCCACTCTTCAAGTTTAACTATTCAGCTACTATAGCCAACACTCCCCTTCATCAAGGACTGCCCTAATAAATGTGTCTTAGTTAACAGCACAATGCAATCAAGATAGCCAAGACAAGAGGGAAAGTATCCTAAATATTTTTGATGTTTTTTTTTTTTTTAGCTGATGATTACTTTCTCTTGAAGGAACAATGTGAGCTATCCTAATAGCTAGAACTTAATGTGGTTCCATATCTTCTTCCTACATATTTTAAGGTAGTGACACAGGGATCAGTGCTATGGAGCAGTAGGTTAAGCCTCTGCCTGCAGTGTTGGAATCCCATGGGTGCTGATTCGAGTCTCGGCTGCTACAGTTCCAATCCTGCTCCCTGCTGATGGCCTGGGAAAGCAGTGGAAGATGGCCCAAGTGCTTGGGCCCCTGTTCCCATGTGGGAGACCTGGAAAAATTTCCTGGCTGCTTGCTTTGGATTGAACCAGAAGTGAACCAGTGGATGGAAGACCTCTCTGTCTCTCCCTCTGTCTGTAACTCTGCCTCTCAAATAAATAAATGACTCTTAAAGAAAAAAAAAAAGGTACTGACATAGGCTTAAATCTTGTGTTGTGTTGAATAATATGACTGGCTTAAAGATCAGTCCTAAGAACACTGCAGAATGCGAGGCTTAGGGTTTCTGGTTGGTTCTATTATGATGATGTTCTTTTTCTTCTTTCTTTAAAATATTTTCTATTTATCGGTGAATGTCTTACTTAAGTTCATGAAAAATATGTTCACTAAAAGCAAGGTAATATTTTGGGTAAGTCTACATCTTCTGGAGCCTGGCTATGTGGGGTTAACCCCAGCTCCATACAAAACTAGTTGTATGAGCTGAGTCAGGTTATTTAAACTCTTTATGACTCAGTGCCCTTCCCTGTAAAATTGGTTATTATGAGGGATTAATGAGTTGATGAATATAAAACACTTTGAATAGTGACTGATAGGAAACAACTATAAAATGCTTGCTATTATGACTTAAAGTAGGTATAAAATGTGAAAAATGTTATTATATTTCTAATATTAATTTTAATTAATTGGTATTGATAGGTATGTATCCATTTATTTTTAGATAACACTGTATTCCCCAACATTTGGATCATTAAATGATTTAATTATATTGGTCCCCCAAATTGGCTAAACTTATCACATTCTAAAATTTGCCATTTAGAAAGAATATACCTAGTGGCCAGAGTTCTAAAGATCTCACATTAAAACTAACAAATAGAACTCATCTGTTGTGTTATGTTTGTTTTCATTAAAAAGACATCAGTCTGCTTTGTGCTTACATTAGAAATAGAACTTAATCTCTGGCAGGCTTTTCTCATTTTCCAGTTATTCTCTAGGGAACATACATTGGCATGCAAGCAATGACTTTTTTCTTTTTGGCTCTGCACTGGGGTTGCAAATGGTGTCATTGTTCTTGGTTAAATCTGTGAAAAGTAAGTCTACTCTTCTTATATTTTGGCTTCATCCTAAAGTAGCAAAAAAAAAAAAAAAAACAACTGCATAAGTTTATCAGTCTCCATTCACTGCCCATATTCCAATATGATCAAAGTCTGCTAAAATAGCTATACATTGAGCTTTGTTAGTCTCCCCCTTTCAGTTTCTGCACTTGTCAAGAATGATAATGTATACTGGAACTAAATCTAGATTTTTTTCATTTTGTCAATACAGAAGCTTCTAAGGGAAATAGGACAGCATAAATATTTTCAAATATCTTCACAGCAGGAGAACTAGATTTAGTTGTGAATTGTCAATAAATATTGTTACGAGTATTTAAGATAATTATACTTAAGTCAGAGACTTATTCTTTAAAGGAAAGGTAGCACTTTTTGTGTGTCAGAATCCAGTGCTTGATTAGAGCGCTTATGATTCCAAAGACACAAGAAACAATGAAAAACATCATTTCATTATAGACCAACTTTTCTCTAAGCAGTTGATTCATCCCCTTTGCCATCCTCTTTGCATAGTAAATTCGCCTCTGGAATTGTTTCTTTACATATAGTATAATGATTAGCAGCCTTTTTCTGAAATGTTATACCCTAAAGTTAAAATAAATGTTATTTTACATTATTTTATGAAACATATAGACATTCTAGAAGACAAAAAATAGTCTTCTTAGCTTCATTAATAGATTGTAATCACTTTTCTTTGGCTCTTCTTCAACATAAGATTTTATGAGTAAGTACATGGAACACTGTTATTGACTAATTGTACATCAAGTCAAATGAGTCACATGAGTTATACAAAGATCTGTGTAGATCAGCCACAGTTAGCTCTCTCTGAATGAAGTGTATGTCACAGAATAAGAAAGAAATGAAGAAGATGTTTGTAGGACAGTATCCACAGTTCTAACCACTTGTTGTGCGGTACAATACAGAAGATAGTTTCCAAATATTGGCTCAACACACTATCTGCAGCTACAAGGAGACAATTTTAATTGAATTAAATACCATCAGTCTTTGTGGGTAACAAAAATAAGATACCCAGATGATCTTTGCAAGTTGTCATTTGTCCACCAAATATTTATGGAAAGTCTATCTGTGGCAGGCCTTGCTCTGGGAGCTTGGAATAAATCACTGGACAGAGCTGACCAAAAACTCGTGTTCTCAAAGACCTGATGTTCTACCTTCTAATAGCAATAGCCAGAATTTTTAAAATAATTAAACTTTTTAACTCTTGGCCAAACTGATTGCTGACCAAAGCTGTCTAGTAATAGCATACCTAATTTCACAGCTTAGTGTCATATGTTTTGGCATTGAATTGTCAAAAAACATAGGGCTTTGTGTCTCAAATGCACTTCCCTTCTCATCTTCTAATCAGATGTAAAGGCTCAGCTAACATGCTTCCTCTGGAAAGCCCTCCTTAGCTCATTGGATAATCAATTTACATTCTGCAAGATGTCTCCAAGATCGAGACAAGAAGTCTCCAGTTTTCCCAGATCATTCTAGTTCCTATATTGAACTCCCTAATTCCCTACTCTGCTTGCCCTGAGCTAGTCAGTTGACTGAACTTAACACATGGAACACAAGCAAAGGTGCTGGGGTCCTTCCAGGACACACACATTAGAACAAGTGGTTCTTTGTCATGATTCTCTTCCCCTCCCAGGGTGAACTTGCAAGCTTTCTGTTGCACTGGTGGCTTCACAAGGAAACAGGTCTTTAGGACCCCATCAACTAGGCCCTCACTGAGCAATACCTAAACTATTGTGTTAAACCACAAACTTCATATGTTGAGGCAGTATAATTACTGTGGTTAACACAGTGACAGAAAGAAAATGAATTTATTTTGTTCTTGCTGCAAAGAAGTCCCTCTTTCACTCAGGAGGCAAGATGCACCTGCTGGCCACTTCTGCAAGGGCCAGGGACAAAACTGATGAACACTCACTGCTTCACTCCAACTCAGCTGCCTCTTTCCCTAATTCTTTCTTCTCTTTTCCTTGTTTTAAAATAGTTTGCTCCTAAATAATGAGCCAGGCTTATATTAGCTGTTTGCTACTTTTTCCTCAAGATAAAAGGTAGTTTAGTCCTGCCACTGAAAATTGGCAGAACAGAAACTCCCAGTTGTCAGTCTCTCTCTCTGGATCATAACAGAGCACTCACATACTCATATATACAAGCAGAGCTTATTTTACACAGTCTTATCCCTGTATGTGATGATTGAAAGAACACAGAAATAGTAGCTCTTGATCCCAATTACATTTACTACTGAATAATAACTAAACTTCTTACTTCACTTTCATAAAGAGAAATTAGAGTATCAAACATTAATAAAGGTGGGTTATAATAGCAAAAACAAGGATCTATTTGCTTCAATGGTAATATCTTTCCCACTGTTTTGGCATGAAGGAGTTGCAGATAAAGGAAGAATATGAGTAAAAGCTCTACATCCTCAATGAAAGCCTTATGAAATAAGATGATGTTACTTCCTCTTAGTACTTCAAATTTTACAGTATATCAGTAGAAAGATAACAAATGAACAATTATTTTTTTCCAAATGAGGAAAAAAACTCTGCCCTAAGGAAATTGCAAAAATAAATGGAGAGATAAGAAAATAAACTATAGGATCAATTCATAGATTGACAAGAACATGATCACTTCCATACAGAGTATATTCCGATGTTAGGTGTTCTAGGTCCAGGATTTATAGCTGTGGAATTCAAATTAGAAAATTAAGTAGATTATACCAAATGTTCTACTTGACTTCCCGATTCCTGGGGAAAATCTAAAATGTTACATGAGAAAATAAATATCATATGCCATTTTATTTTCCATGCTGGTATTTTTGTTTTGTTTTGTTGGTTGGTTTTTTGTTTGTTTGCTTGTTTATTTTTTAAGATTTATTTATTTGAGAAGCAAAGTTACAGAGAAGTAGAGGCAGAGAGAGGAGAGGTCTTCCCATCCTCTGGTTCAGTCTCCAAATGGCCATAACAGCCAGAGCTGAGCCAATCTGGAGCAAGCAGCCAGGAGCTTCTTCCAGGTCTCCCATGTGGGTGGTAGTTTCCCAAGGAGTTGGGCCATCTTCTACTGCTTTCCCAGGCACATTAGTAGGGAGCTGGATTGGAAGTGGAGCAGCCAGGACTCGAACCAATGCCCATATGGGATGCTGGCACTGCAGGTGGTAGCTTTACCCACTATGCTACAGTGCCGACCCTGGTATTCGTTTTTGTTTTGATTTTTGCCTTGATGGCTGACAGGTTCAGAGACAAGTTCTGTAATTTATCATAGCTCTATTCAGAATTGATTAAAATTATTCTTTTCTCCCTTCTTCTTTTACTTCTCAGTATTTATCATATCTTGCCTTTGTTTCTGTTGTATCAAGCTGTCTCAAGAGCTTTGTGGAAACAATGCTGTTGTAAATCATGAATTTTAAAAATAGCAAAGTATCAGGTACCAACATGATTGCATCTCTGAGACTCTATAGTCCAAATGGAACCACAGGATTCTTGGAAGGGAAGGAGCCTTAGAACACTAATCCAGTACCCTTCTTAAATAGATAAAGAAGCAGCTGGTGAAGTCAAGTAATTTACTCACAAAACACAGACCATCAGGGGCCATTTCTCTTGCACTATCTCATTCCATCTCAGTATGAGATATGTATCTCTGCTTCAGACACAATGCACAAATCTTCCTGTACTATACTGGCTTAATTTGTTTTACACAAGTTTCTGAAGCTTTCTACAAAAAGAGGGAGCATTAAACCTAATACGCAATGGAGTCCCACCCTCATCCTGCCAACCACCAGCAGGCCTTTCCAGGGACTGCTGCTCAGATGGCTGCCAAGAGGAGGAGATTATTCCCATGGACTCCTGCCAGGAGCCTGGCTGGGGACCATGCTCAGGCTAACTGCTGCTTTGAGAAGCTTCATTAGTCAGGTGCTAGAATTGTCAGGATCTCCACCAATTAGGATCTGTTTAAGCAGCAGCAAAAGAGAAAAAAAAAAGGTAGAGAAAGCTTACTTGTCAACAGGTTCGATATATAAATCAACCTCAATCGGGAGCAAGATTTTTTTTTTTTGTTTTATCCTGTGCTAAGATACATGGTAAATAATGCAACCATGAGCTGTTCATTCGAAATTATTTCTCCATCATTGGATAATTGCTAGGGATGATTCTGGCCTAATAGATAGGTCCTAATAGATAGGACCCTCTACTTAGGGCTCTTCACTGATAAGACATGGCAGACAGGTATGATGGAATCCAGACTGAGGGCCATCCATCCATGTGCGCAGAAATGGACTCCAGAGAACTCTGTTATTTGAAAAATAAATATATTGATGCCATCCTTTCCTTATTTCAAGACTGTACAATTCTTTTTGGTAAAGTACACTTGGGAAACTCTAATAGCTTATAAATACGAATATTCTTCTAATTTGTACTTCTTAAGATCCAGTTTTCAAATGATTAGAATATGGCACAGAAATTGTCGTTGGAAGATTCAGAATGACAAACCATGTCAGGAGGTTCTTTTCAGGTTAGTGAAGTGGAGTGAAGGGATATGTGACTTCAGGCAGTGAACCCATGGGCCCAGGGCCAGCCTTGAAGACGATGAAACCCAAGTAGGAAAATTAAATAACAAGCTAATACATTTCAGAGCAAATACTTTAGGAAAGGGCTGGTGCAACAGGAAAGGTCCTATCCCAGGTATTTACTACATGTTCTCATGCATACCAGGTGAGACGTCACATTCTAATGCCCTACAATCATTTCTCTTATCTAGGACCTCCTTGTCACTCCTGCAGAATCACTGTGGTAGTCAGTGGCTACAAAGGTATGAGTCAGTAGTACTGGGCTATAAAGCCATTCTTCTCCCCTGGCACAGTGACATTAATGGATTGCCGGGTGTGGGAGTCTGCCAGTATTATTGCTTCTTGAAATCTCCTTGATGACTTCAAAGGCCTCTAATCTCTATCCTGCCCAGGATAAAAACTCTGCACAGAGTGTGCTAGTTATGAGGCAACATGGCTGCCAACAGGCATCACAGAGGCTTTTCACTTTGGTATGTTCTTATTCTAAATGATTATCTGACATTTAAATCAACATCTGCGAGAGGGATTAACTCAATAAAGGAAACTAACCTCAGTAAGGGAGAAATTCACAACCAGACAGACCATCAATCTCATGACCACTGAGATACTGGCAACAACTCCTCCCCAGTGTTACTCATGAAGGTATCTGTTAGTACCGTCATGTGTGAATACTTTTGCTTCTTGTCAGTAGGACCTGGGTAATTAAGTCATTGTTAGTCACTAAATTAACATGGGTTGCAATTTCAGGCTTTTAAAACTGCACCTAGTAAACATGGAGGGCAAAATAAGCAAACTAGTTGCCACCTTCTTGCAAATATCTCAGTAGTTTTTGTTACTAGCTATGAAGCTGGCCTAGGTGAAGTCAATCTCAGTGTTCACTGCCAGGCTCATTTTCAAGCCAATGGGAACAATGGAACCAGTGTCTCCCTGAACAGGGAGAGCCAGCACACAATCTAGAGACGATCGTTTCCAAGTGTTCCTCCCATTGTGTGGCTCATATAAGGCAACCCACGTTCCTGGCCCCACATTACATTTAGTCTTTTCTTCCTGGCAAGTTGAGTAAATGCCATTAAAGAAAGAAAAATACTGTAAAACATTTTTCCTCCAAACCCTAATCATTTAATATGTGATTCAGTGGTTCACAGACAAGAACTTGCCTACCCAATATCAATTCCTCTTTTCTCCCTCACTACCTCATTCAGGTAATAGGTATGATGAGAGAGAAGGAGAGAGAATGAACTACTTTTCCCAGCTTGCCTTGCAGCTGCACGAGTTCTGTTCAATTAGGCAGAAGCAGGTATCACTGGGTAAGGGCTTCCAGAAAAGCCCTTCAAACAGGGCTGCCTTAGGGACATACAAAATATTATTGCTCTTGATGTTCTTCTTGCTTAAAATGCAAATGGGATGCCTGGCAATTAGCAACTATCTTGAGGACAGGTGGGAGGTCGGACCTAATGATGGTACAGCAGGAAGCTTTAAGCATCCACGGTAATGATGACCTGATGAGGTCGTACTGGCAACTGACTACCAACTTCAGGCTTCTTTTAAATTTTAAGTCACTCTTTTGGGTGTGTTGGGGGGCAGTTCTCTGTTACTCACACAGACAAAATAGAGAAGTTGAAAAGTTCTGGGTAGGAGCCTGATTTCTAGTTATTGCCCTTCCATGAACTATGTAGGCTTTAAAAAAAATCTCTTTACATCTCATGGCCTCAGTTCTTCTCTGCAAACTAAGTGAACTGGACAGGTTGATCTTAAGGAAACACCTGATTTCATGTCCCATGTGTCCCTATCCCAATAGCATTCTTAAATCACTATGTAAAAAAGAATTGAAATCAAGTTGCCATGTTCCAAAATAAGAAGGGTAAGTAGTAGAAACCGTGCTACACACAAACCAGCAGATAAAAGTTTCAACAATTTTCAATTAAAGAAAGCTATAGGTTGAATAAGTGCTATCACTAGCTCAAAACGTTTCAGCCCCATTCTCAGAGCACCTGACTAGCACAGGTAAATGCAGGCAGGAAAGAGCTTCCCTAGCCTGCTTCTAGCTCAACATAGGAAAGGGACCTCTGCAGCTTGGGAGATGGGCAGCAGGGAAGCCATTAACCCCAGCTCAGGCTCTGCCTGTTAGACTCAAAGGACAGAGCACTACCTTAATTCTGACAGCATGTAGTCAGAGCTGAGCTCAAGATGGTGGAAGAATTACTGCACTTATCTACAAAAGAGCTTCCTTCTCCATTCTCCCTCTTCTCTCTTCCTTCTCACCGAGATTTGAATATGGTTTGTTCCCTCAGACTCACGAAGGAGTTTAAGCCCCGAAGTCTGTGTTAATCGTTTAAAGAGGCCAGAGATCTAAACCAACTGTGGTGCTGAGTATGGAGCTCCCTGATTGAATCCCGCTGCCTTTATAAGCAGAGACAGACAGACACAGAGACACAGGCATCAACAACTAAGTGTTCCCTGTGTGATGTGCTGCAACCCAACAGGGCCTAGCAAGGGCCTGTGCCATCTCTTTAGGCTTCCAACCTCCAGAATTGTGAGCTGTTTTGTTTTGTTTTCAAGTTGTCTACTTCAGGTATTTTACTATAGGAATGAAAAATGAACTAATATACTTCCTGAATGCAGTCGAAAAGACAACAGGAGAACATAGCTCCATTATAGTCCATTTGGGCAGAGCATCACAATTCTGCAGGCATACAGGAGTCAATCTGTAGTTATTCGTCACCTATTGTAGGCATGCTATTTTGTGAGCTCCTTGAGAAATGGTGATAGCATGAACAATCACAATTCTCAGGATCAGAGATGCAGAGATCCATAAGTTCACTTTGGTCTTCCTTTCAAAGCAGTTTTTTTTTTAATTTTTTTTTTTTGACTGGCAGAGTGCACAGTGAGAGAGAGAGACAGAGAGAAGAGTCTTCCTTTACCATTGGTTCACCCTCCAATGGCCGCCGCGGCCAGCACACCATGCTGATCCGAAGCCAGGAGCCAGGTGCTTCTCCTGGTCTCCCCTGCAGGTGCAGGGCCCAAGCACCTGGGCCATCCTCCACTGCACTCCCAGGCCACAGCAGAGAGCTGGCCTGGAAGAGGGGCAACCGGGACAGAATCCGGTGCCCTGACCGGGACTAGAACCCGCAAGGCGGAGGATTAGCCTGTTCAGCCGTGGCACCGGCCAGTTATTATCAATACACATAAGCAGTAGGTCATTTTTTCACTCTAGACGTCCCCTAATGGCTAGTTTAATGTACACTGCACATATAGGCCCCAAAACCTCACAAAATCTTTCATGGTCTTGCCACTAACAGAGGGAAAAAACACTGGAAAATGTAAATAAACATATTTGAAAGTCACCCAATTGCAGCCAGTGGGTAATGCTATTTTTAACTCCCAAGGAGCAAAATATTACAGATATGATAGTCTATACAAAGTTCCTGTGTTCCTGTTTGGCAGTTACCATCCAAATAATCCTGCTCTATCTTCAATGTCCTTTACCAAGTTGAAACTAAATCATGTAGGGTGGAAAATCTTTGATAGGCATTTCATGCTAACCTTGTGAAAAAATACATGTCTAAGTTGCTGGCGACAGTGTTGTTATCTCTATTCCTCTAATATTTAACCAGTACAAACATTCAGGGGAAAAATGTTATCTGCAGTCCAACCACTGTATATACATTCACTTGGTCTTCTTTTGACAATTCAACTAGCTTTTCTCACAAGTATCTCGCATACGTGTTTGGAAAGCTTCCCTCAAGTGGGTATGCAAACAGGAGGAGAAATGTTCCTTAGCAAGCCCTCTTCTAAGCCTCCAGTGATGCTATCTTCTTGCACTTTAGTTTGAAAAGATAAATATGATCTGTGCTATGCCCAGCTGTGTTTTTCTTGTACTGAGGAATTCACAGAAGGAAAATTTTAAATCATACATTTATCAGTGAACAAGCTTGCTAAAGCAAATAGATTTCAGCCTCCTGAGTTTGCTTCAATAGAAGATTAAACGTTAATAGTGCAACGTACCGCACTCAACAGATTTATGAATAATCAAAGTCTGGAGGAAGGCCAGGCCGTTTAAGAACATTACCTACCAAACAGATGCCAATAGTATGCAGACGTCTTCCCTGTGACTAAGCAGCCATCTCTTCCATTGCACAATTCAATATCGCCTGAGTAATCGGCCCTTACAAAACATTTATGAAAACGCACCATTTGCCACACACCCAGCACTTGTTAAGAATTTCAGATGAGGAGAATGGCACTGGGGAGGGGGAGCTTACATGCAACTTCTTGCTAATTACCAAGTGGATCTAATTTATCAGCAACAGCAAGTCAGGCCTGGAGTTGTTAGAGCAAGGCTCTGAATTGTCAAGAACTTCTTTAAGGAATAAAGGAAGTAAGCACTTATCATATTAGTTTTGGAATGGCGCTTTGTATCTGTGAGTATATTTCTCCCAGTGCACACAAAGCCCATTTCTGTGTGTTTACTTTCGTGTTCTAATGTGATTCCTCCATGGTCAGTCTGCCAGTATGTAGCTGCCCTCCTTGTCTAGATTAACACATTGAGGCACGGAGCGTTTGCTGAATACTCTATCTACCAAAAGTAGTGTATTAAGTTAATGATTAAATGAGAGCTGGAATCATTGTGCCAAATTTCTAACTCTGAAAAAAAGATTGCTCATTTCTCTACACCATAACCTTAGGTAGAGCTCAAAAAGACAAAAAAAAAAAATCAACTGATGATTCCTTGTGATTTATATCACCTATTAAAAACTTCACTGACAAATTCTGAATGTCTGTGGATAAGACTTTGTTAGAATGTACTCACTGTAGTTAGAATGAACTCAAAATACACTCATGGTCTGACTTGAGAATGAAAACTATCACTCTATTTTAATAGGTTTTTCCACGGTAGAAAACACAACCAAATTCCAGTTAATTGTTTGCTAAATTAAAATATGATTCTTAATTTTTTGGCATTTCACTAAATAAAAATCCTCATCATGCTGTCTGTCATAGGAATCGTCAATTGAAACTTACTGAATACTAGGAAAAATAGGTCTTCCTTGTCATTAGCACCCAAGTGTATCTTAGGCAGCTTCTTGGATCACTTCAGATTTCTTTGGAACCTACAGGTAATGTTTTTAGGTTTTTTGGTGCTTTTTAAAAAATTACATGAACTCCTTTTGGTTCATCCATGTTACCTGAACTTTTAAAAGACAGTAGGTTTTTAGTTATGAAGCACTTTGCCAGAAAGTGAATTCAAAAATATTTTTGTACAAATCATGCCTTCATAACAGCTGCATACACACACACACATAAAATTCACACTCACTTGGCCGAAAGCACAGGTGTTGTGTGCATTTTCCTTACAGAGTCATTAAAAAAGAATCGTGTCACTGTGCATATTCAAATACAGCCAACATAAGTATACAATGTATAGTACAGTTATTTGAAAACTCACTGATCCCAGCCAGGAAGGGACCATATTCTAGCCAAGTATTTGGTATTAGAATCTAGATAGTAAGTGATAAATCTTTAAAGGGTAGTCTGGCCTCTACCTAGACAGCTAAGCTACATTTATAAAAATCAAAATGGAGCAAAGACAAAAACAGACATTCAGATAAGAGCAAACACAGAAACCCTAGAAACATGAATAGATTGCTCACTTCCCTAGATTACTGAAGTATCTAATTACAATGTTGAAATTTGTATATATTTTTAAAGATTTATTTATTCATTTGAAAGGTGGAGTTACAGAGAGAGAGGAGAGTCAGAGAGAGATCTTCCATTTGCTGGTTCACCCCTCAAATGGCTTCAACAGCCAGGGCTGTCCCAGACCAATGCCAGGAGCCAGGATCCAGGAGCTTTTTCCAGGTCTCTCATGTAGGTGCAGGAGCCTAAGCACTTGGGCCATTTTCCAGTGCTTTCTCGGGTGCATTTGCAGAGGCTAGATCGGAAGTGGAGTGACCAGGACATGAATCTGCATCCATAAGGGATGCCGGCATGCAGGTCACAGCTTAGCTCGCTGTGCCACAGCATTGGCCCCAGAAATTTGTATATTAAAATAAACTTATACTAAATGTTAAAGTCAGTTCAGGAAAGTGCATTCAAGTACTAGAGTTTTCAAAAATCATTAGAACCGTTTTGGAAGATAAGGACAGACATTTTGTAATACGTTTAAAAATATTAAAGTGTTTCCACTCTTTTTCTTGCTGGAAATTTTATTTACATGCATATCCACAACAGGTAAAAGCTATATTTATTATTTATTCATTGTGGTGTTAAATTTCCTAGCAAACAGAATGACAAACAATCCAAGTAATTAATGATAAAAGGAAAGGCAGGTAAATTACGATACTTGACTGGACTAGTACTTAATAGTGACAGTAATCATCATCAATACTGTGAAAGAATAGGCCTAGATTTATGGCAAAATGGTAAGTGAGAAAATGTTGAAATAAGAGCCAAAAAACAACAAAACAGAATCATACAAAAGTGAAGATGGTACAAAGTTTATTGATTTATAAAGTTTTTGCTAACATCATTTTGATGTTTTGAAAGTGATGATAAGTTGACTCTTTCTTGGCCACATTTAAATGTGAGGCAGAATTCTCCATGGCTTTACAGCCTTCCTCCATGTGGACAGCAGCAGGAACTAGTCTAGCTTCTCCACAGGGAATCAATCCCATGGAACAATTGCACACAACGTCACTGGGCTTGCGGTTGGTTTCCTGCATCAAATTTGTACCATCCATGACTGGAAATAAAGTCTGCACTCCTTGAGAGCCCACTCTTTCCACATCAAACTACAGTCCCCCAGCATGACAGCTCCTGGGTGCCCAGCCACAGCCCTGAGCACAGCCACATCCACACACCATGAACCCAAATGGTCCTGATAAGGGGACACAGCCTCATCCTAGGCATCTTTGTGCTGAAGTCCAAGCAACTCCAATATTCAAATAACCAAAATAATCACCAAATTACCAAACGAAACAATTGCTTATTGAGAAGGCCAGGAAAGGAAAAGGCGGCTTGAGCACTCCAGTGGTAAAACAACAAGTAAAAAGGACGTTCCAAGTTTATAATTTTTTAATGTCTGTGTTTTAAAACCAGATATTTATTGCTCTTTTAAAATGTCTCAGGTTAACATTTTTAGTTCTGCAACAGTGCTGCTAACATTCCAAGACCAGCAATTCGTGCAACTGCCCATAAAAAAATTAACACGACCAAGGCCATTTTTTTCTGTGCTTAAGCTCATACCAATGAAAACTCCCCTATAGGCATAAACTTGATATTTCTGTCCACCACACATTAACTCAGAGTTCCTCAGGGTGCGACGCCCAGGTGACTTCTGGGATGCAGATTTCTAGAAATCTGGCTGGAAACCTGCATGATTGAACACCCTACTCATGGCAGGGTACAACCATTGATCTTCTCTTATTTCACCCAATCCGCACTTAGACTGGGAAGATTAACCCTTTGGCAGAATGAATTCACATGGCTAAGCACAAAAGGAGCTCCTCCTGAGGCTTGTGAAAGTGCACGGGTTCCCAAAGCAGGACCCAGGGACTGCTGGGGGGTCTGACATGATTCATGGGAAGCCCAGAGAAGAAGTGGCTGAGATGGCAGTTGGGGTGGGGGGTGAGAAATAGGCTCAGGAAGGAATACAACTGCAGACTCCAGGAGCTAAAGAAAACCTTAGCCCTCACCAACATAGCCCTCTCCATGCACCGCACAACTAGTTAGTGGCAGAAACTCAATCTAACTTTCTCTTCACTGCCCCAGAATATCATGAGGTTAAGAGAATAAGAACAGAAGGAACCTGGTTATAGTAAAAGAAAATACTATATATATATATTATTTTCCTTTTAAAAAAGATTTACTTATCTATTATTATATTTATTTTAAAGGCACAGAGATGTCCCACCCAATGATTCACTCCCCAAATGCCCACAATGATGCTTAGAGTCGGAATTCAATCTGAGTCTCCCATGTGGGTGGCAGGGACACAACAGCTTCACATACGCAGGAGGCTGGAGTGGAGAACAGAGCTGGAACTTGAACCCGGGCACTCTGCTATGGATGTGAGCATCCCAAGTGGCATCTTAACCACAGTGTCAAATGCCCACACCATACCGTGTTATTAGAGAAGCGAAACAGACAATGTGCTATGTATAAAGATAATCCCTAAAATGTGTTCAGACATGGCTCGGGTACAAATTTTAAATTATCCTTGCACACTGAGGAGACCACCTCAGATGTGGGCAGGTGGTGACTTCACCAAAGGAGGGCCAAGAAAGGGGGATGGCGGGTCCTTCCCACCCTGGTCAGCCTCTGTGCCCTTCAGAGAGCCAATGGCCACACGGCTAGATCCGCATATACTTTCCAGCAACTTCTTTCTGTCTGGCAATGTAATCGCCCTCTCCCCCATCCCTCCCACTTCTTAAATAAAAAAGAAAAGGGTCACCGGGTGGGCACCGGGTGCAGGAGGTCAGCCCGACCTCACCACATCTGCTGAGGGCAGGAAGGAGGCGAGGTGAGAGGGGGTAGGGGGACGAGCTAGAGCAGGGTGAGAACACAGCCGCCGGGGGGGGGGGGGGCACAACTTGAGCCTGTTAACTTCTGCTTGAAATGTCCACCTCCGCAGACACATCAGAAAGGGGTGACTACAGAGGAGAAGCACAGGGGTTCTCGCGGTGGCTTCAAGAGCGGGAAGAACCCATGCATGAGTCTCACATGCTGCTGGCTGTGGACACTTGGACATTCACGAAAACAGTCTCTACAGCATCTCTTCACCAGAACTAAGGCATCTTTACAATTCAGAACATCTAACACAAAGCAAAGGCAGACCAAATGCACCCGCCAGTTCTGCCTGTCTGCAGCCACCTGCACACTCTAAGTCACAGAGAGAGAGATTGCAAAGGGAACATTTCAAAACACAAAAGCGTCTCGCAGATGCCTTAGGAGGGCTTGACCAAATTACCTTTGTCTTGGTTGCTGAAGTTCTCATCGCAAAGAATGAAAACCATCCTGTGGCCAGAGAGAAATCAGCCCACCACATCAAGGAAACATAACCAGGAAGAGACAAGGAGTCCAGCCTCCACCATCCAAACCAAGACTAGTCAATCATTATCTACGCGGTATCAGTTACGTGTCCTGGGCATCCTGGTTGGCCTCTAACTAAAGAGCAGGAGGCTGAGAGAGAGAGCTTGGGAAGCCTGCGGTCTCTCTGTAGGAGCATTATCTTGGGCGGCGTGTGTGAAGAATGGGGTGTAGGCAGCGTGTAATCTGCATGTTTACTGCTCTCGCCTTCTGCCCACTTCTGGAGAATCATTGCTCATCCTAATCACATTCAAAGGCTCCGTCAAGGCAGCAGGAAGTTCCAACTTACTGGCAATCGAGTTATTGGAAACCCCATAGGAAGACGGCTTTAGCACTGCATGCTGTCATAGCTGTGTGGAGGCCAACAAGCCAGCCCCTACCCAGAGCTCAACAGGCAGAGAGAGCTTTGTGGCCTACCTCTCCAGAGCCCCTTGAAGACAAATGAGGCTCAGGGCCATGCGAAACAACCTGCCTGATTATTAACAGAGATACACATTCAGTAAACATCACTTGTTTAAGTCCAAGTAAATTTGAGCAGGAGAACCAGAAATCTAAATAAGAGAGCTATTCTTTAAACTTTTATAATGTGCTTTATGAACTAATTATATTTTCCTGCTTCACAGCATCATGGTGCTTTCTGAATGCAAGCAGCCAAAAATATCTACCAGCTAAAGGTAGTAGAAGGAGTGGGAGGTGGCTGGGGGTGGACAAGGAGAAAGCTAAAGTTTGGAGCACAGTGAACCCCAGCAGAAAGGATTTGAATTTGAATTCTGGAGTCAAATTAAATAATGTGAAATACTCAGAACCCAAGGGGGGAATATTTCATATGAAAAGCTGACAATGTAAACATTGAAGGTTTTCTAGTTGTATATGAATGTGATGTAATGATCTATAGCTACACTGTCAAAGACAGTAGTCACTATTCCCAGGTGGCTATTTAAATTGTAAAAAATACAATACAGGGGCTGGTGCCATGGCTCACTTGGTTAATCCTCCACCTGTGGCGCTGGCATCCCATATGGGCACTGGGTTTGAGTTCCAGTTGCTCCTCTTCCAGTCCAGCTCTCTGCTGTGGCCTGGGAAGGCAGTCAAGGATGGCCCAAGTGCTTGGGCCCCTGCACCCGCATGGGAGACCAGGAAGAAGCACCTGGCTCCTGGCTTTAGATCGGCGCAGTGCCGGCCGTAGCAGCCATTTGGGGAATGAAACAACTGAAGGAAGACCTTTCTCTCTGTCTCTCTCTCTCACTGTCTAACTCTATCTGTCAAATTAAAAAAAAAAATACAGTTAATAATTCTATCGCCCATTCATTCTAGTACATAACAGCAATATAGGAGAAGGTGCTACCCTATTGGACAATGTTAATTTCAGAGCATCCTCATCCCTATAGGAAGCTCCAGAGTATAGCTCCGATTCCAGAGTTCATCTCGGTGCTTCAAGTGAACACGGATACGTAAGATGAACAAAGACAGGCTCAATCCTCAGGTACAAAAGAAAAAAAGAACTTTCCAAAAACAGGCAGGGCAATACCTAGGCTAAGTTGCAGGGTTGCTGAGAGAGTTTCCATTAAAGTCCTTTTTTCAACCTGAAGAGGTGCAGACAGGATGTGTGTGCATGTGCTTGTGTACACACTTACTCTCTGAGGTCACCAAAGCATGCCCATGTACAAAGCAATGTTCATCCTAGGAACCTCCTAACATAGTGTGGGTAGTTCAGAGTAATGATATTAAAGAAAGGACTTAGAAAAGCCAGGAAGTCAGAACTAACGGTACCATTTGATCTGATCCCAAAACAGATTGCTACAGAAACAAACATCCTTATACAGAAAAGAGCAACTGGATGTTTTCTATCTTCATGAGGTTGGATATTTAAATAAATGTTTATCACTGACATTTGCTCAGGATTGGAATTGTTATCCAGGTTTTGTCATTGGGTCTGTTTTTGGAAGGTTTCCTGTCTCAGGTGATTACAGTCTGCTCTGTCTTGTGAGTGGGAAGTCCTGATAATGGCCCAAGGTCATCATCTGTGCTGGAACATTATTATGCTGGCAAACATCTCAGTGTTCCAGTGAGATGCAAACGCTTATTTAAAATACACTCTTTGATTGCACTCTCTTCCTTTTTTCTTTTATACTGTTCCCATTTGTTAACGTGCATGTCCCCATGCTCACACAGACAAGGCAGTCACGTGGTGGAACAACCACCCAGCACCACAGCTCCAGAGATCACTCAGTGAGAAACACAAACTCTATCTGTTTACACTGCTGGATGTAACAACAGGACTCAAAAGCATACTTGATTATGATTAGTAACGTTTTAAATGAAGGGAGTTGGTATACTTACAAGTAACTATGAAATTTCAAAACTACAAGTCAATTATAATATTGAATTGAATCCTTACTGATATAGCTTAAATCCTTTTTTTGAAAACATAAATTACATATTTGCTAAAATCAAGGAAAAGTCACTGGGATATTTATTTTTTGTGGCTGATGAACTGAAATCCAGGCATGTTAGAGTGACAGTCTCTTGAATATATCTAGCCCTTTATAAACCATTGTAAAATGTACCACCATATTTATCTGCCAAAGTCATATATCCAGAATTAGAGAAAGAATTTTTAAAGTGTGTGTGTGGCAGGGGGTTCAGATTGGTTAAATTATGAGCCAAAAATGTTCTCATCCTGCATTTATTTTTTAAAACTAATTTTAACATACAAGTAATACATGTTAACATTTTTGTTGAAAAGTGTTACGTGCCAGGGAATTCCAATACAATCCCATCAAGGTGGCATGTACCAATGCCATCTCACTAGTCCAAGTGATCAATTTCAGTTCACAATTGATCACACTGATAGGTCTAAGAGTCAAAGGGATCACACGAACAAGACTAGTGTCTGCTAATACTAACTGATAGAATCAAAAAGGGAGAGAATGATCCAACATGGGAAGTGGGAGACACAGCAGACTCATAGAATGGCAGATGTCTTAAATAGCACTCTGGCCTCAGAATCAGCCCTTAAGGCAGTCGGTTTTTGCTGAAGAGCCCATGAGAGTATTTTAGGCATGGAAAGCCAAGACACTCTGGAAAAAAAAGAAGACCTAAATGAAAGATCTCTGTGAGTGAGATCCTAGTGGAACGAATGGGGCCACCAAAGAAGGAGGTACCTTTCTCTGAAGAGAGGAGAGAACCTCCACTTTGACTATGACCATGTCAGAATAAGATTGAAGTCGGCGAACCCTAAAGGCTTCCATAGCCTCAGCAACTCATGACTAGACCCTAGGGAGATTACTGACGCCATAAACAAGAGTGTCAAATTGTTAAGTCAACAACAGGAGTCACTGTGTACTTACTTCTCATGTGGGATCTGTCCTTAATGTGTTGTCCAATGTGAAGTAATGCTATAACTAGTACTGAAAGAGTATTTTACACTTTGTGTTTCTGTGTGGGTGCAAACTGATGAAATCTTTACATAGTATATACTGAATCGATCTTCTGTATATAAAGATAATTAAAAATGAAAAAAAAATCTTGGTGTTAAATTGGAAATTGCATAGAAATTAATCAATTAAAAAATATATATCATGTAGGATCTCTGTCCTTAATGTGCTATACATTGTGAATGAATACTATAACTAGTACTCCAACAGTATTTTTCACTTTGTGTTGCTATGTGAGGGCAAACTGTTGAAATCTTTACTTAATATATACTAAACTGATCTTCTGTATATAAAGAGAATTGAAAATGAATCTTGATGTGAATGCAAGGGGAGAGGGAGTGGGAAAGGGGAGGGTTGTGGGTGGGAAGGAAGTTATGGGGGGGAGCCATTGTAATCTGTAAGCTGTATTTTGGAAATTTATATTCTTTAAATAAAAGCATTATTTTTAAAAAAAGTGTTACATAATCTTATAATAAGACTAAAGTCCCTCCACCTACAATTTAATCCACATCCCTTTTCCTCCTCGGTGACAACTACTGGTATCAGATAATTACACTAGATCTTTTTTGCTTTTTCAAAACCACTCACACATATCCAAAGAGACATGGACGAGTATCAGATGTGGTGCAATATTGTTCCTATCAACAGAAAAGAAATGGAAATACCTTAAGTATGCAACACGTGGGGAATAACCAAACTAAACGTGATTTAAAAGAATGTGGGAAGTCTATAGTAAATACATAAGCTGAAGTTTCTAAAGTGGTTAGTGCCTATTATAAGGTGAGCACTACTAAAGCATCCGCAGCCCTCATGAGGACTATTAGTGAAATAGACACCCTGCTTAAAGGCAGACTTGGAGTACTTCCAAAAGCCCACGGAAAACTGAGTCAAAATATTACTTGGTAAAAAAAAAAAAAAAACAGATAGTTGTTTTTACACAATATGCATTTTTCATAAGCTTTTTGAAGACTTGTCCTATGTATGGATTTCAAACTTTTCATCAAAATCTTTCAGTTCCATTGCTCATGAACTTTTTGAAATACCCTTGTACCACATGAGCCAGCTTACACTACACACATGCGTGTGTGACGCCTTCTCATCTCTAGGAGGAGTTCCAGGACTCCTTGCTCCATGATGCGTGCTTCTTGCTGACGGATCTCAAGAATACTTTGAAACGACAGCCAGCAGCATAGAGAGGAAATGGGTATGTGTACTCTGCCTCAGTGGTGTTTCTGTGCTCCTCATTCTTAGCTTTCCAAGACAGTTCCTTTTGTTCTTGACCCCATAAGCACCTAGGGAGCTCAAATCCACCCCCTCCCTGCAAACAAAAGACACAGGCAAAGAAACACTTTCTCACTTAAGAGGAAAACTTAAGAGTCAAAACAAACAAACCAGAATGAAGGTAAACTGCTTTTCCAGGTTCTACTGCTTCTGTTTCCACATGAAAGCCTCTTGTCAGATAAATCTTAATTTGTAGCAAAGAAAGGAACTATGTTCTGCTCAACAGAACACTTTGAAAAGGGAACCAAAGAGATGAGTTTTAGTCCAGTTCTATTCAAGTATCCCCATTGGGCAGGGAGCAAGTCCCTTAGCCTCTCTGTACCGGAGGCTGTAGACACAGAATCCTTTATTATTTGGGCACTGCCTAATGAGGGTCCTTTCTTCATGAGCATGCATGTCCTTAACAAATGAAGCTTCCTTTGAAGACAGGCAAGAGATCAAATTAAGCCTTTCAATATATATTACCTCTGTTTCCTCTTGGTTCACTGTTCTCACAATGCCTAATTCTCCGAGGGGTCCCAGATGTGAACTCTGCTCCAACTACTAAATAAGAGTGCAGCAAGGGAACTCACACCACAAAACATTCTTCTTGACTTCCAACCAGGGGTTCTCCCAAAGAGATGCCCCTGGACCATCTGCTCCAGCAAAATTCAAATCCACTCCATTAATCATCTAAGTCTCAGAGTTTCCTTTCTTAACCCCAAAGAAATCTTAATTCTCCTCCTAGTTGAACATGTTTCTGAAGGGGACCAACTCAAGCGTTTCTAAGTGGAGAAGTATCGCGGATGCTACACTTAAAACTCAGCACTAGGCGCAGTCCCTGGATGACAGTAAATGCCCTAGAGAGTGAATGACGCCCTAAACAATGCTGCATCAGGATCTCCTTTGCAATTATATTTTTCACCAGACTCTACAAGTATGTGCACAAATGCTTGTTCTCTGTAGAGCCACACTAGCCTGCTATTCCTTGGCATATCAGCAGAATTTTGTGCACACCTCCAGGCAGCTCTTGATTTTGCCAAAAATCTAGTGATTCAGTCAGCCTGCATATTGGACAAGTCCCGTTCCACAAGACCCAATCCTAAATGCCTTTAATTGGAATCACATTTATTTTTAGTACATGAATGTAAACTTTAAATCTTGGTGTGCCAAATTAATGCATTAAAAACTCGGCTGCCAAGTTTATTTTTGGAATTCTAACATAAAAGTCAACACAGAAAATAGAAGCTCTTGAATAATCTGAGAAACATTACTCTCTATAGCTGGTTCTCAAAGTTAACCGGAAAGCTTTATCGGGCTCATCCCTCCAACTACAAGATTATTTATAACAATTCTTGGATACTTGGTTTGATAACCAATCGATTAGAAAGAAACAACCAAATAAAAAGGTGGAGGAGAGTGGTCAAGTGGAGCTGCTTTAGCGCACTCTCAGCCAGAACTATCCAGAGGGAGCAGAGCAGTGACGCTTCCTGATGCATGACGAACTCACTCTCCTTCTGGTCAGTCCCTTGCCTTTCACGTTTATTTGACCTTGAAGAGTTAAGTCAAATAGTGGGAATTGTCCAGTTCTTTCCAGGGGTGTTGAGACACTTCAAACACTCAGTACTTTGAAAATACCACATTCCAATGATGAATTAAACTGCACTGAGCAATGAAGCAACAATGCACTATTGACCACTGCCAATGTCAATTCCTCCGTCCCATTTCCTTTTTTAATTTTTGTCTTTCTTTTTTAACGTTTATTTATTTATTTGAAAGTCTTACAGAGAGGGAGAGGGAGAGGGAGAGGGAGAGGCAAAGAGAGAATCTTCCATCTGCGAATTCATGCCCCAAAGGGCCACAACGGCCAGAGCTGGGTTAATCCGAAGCCAAGAATCAGATGCCAAGAGCTTCTTCTGGGTCTCCCACACAGGTTCGGGGTCCCAAACACTTGGACCATCTTCTACTGCTTTCCCAGGCCATAGTAGAGAGCTGGATCAGAATTGGAGCAGCTGGTGTCTAACAGGTGCCCATATGGGATGCCAGCACTGCAGGTGGTGGCTTTACCTGCTATGTCACAGAGCTGGCCCCATCCCCCATCTCCTTTCAAAGGAGAGCATCTGATAACCTGTTTGGTAATGGTCAGACATACTTGTCAGAGACAGTTCTGAATGGAAGGAGTAAGAGTAGCCTTCACTCCCACAATTTGACAGAAACTTGAAGTTAGATTGAGAAGTGATCAGTTCAGGATTGGCTTAGTTCATGCAAGCGTGTGTCCAACAAAGTCTCTGCTTTGAATTTTAAGCATTCCCTCCAAATTGGGCAAGAGCGCTGCAGCCCCACACCTCAACCACCACCATAATAACCAGGACCAGAAATTTAGAACTGTATTAGGATTCCCCAACCACAAATTCCAATCTTTCTTGTGGTTTGAATCGTGCTTGCCTTGTATTTGGAATCTGATGTCTTGTTCACTGACTGGAACACTGGAATTAGCTGGTTCAATTTCTTCCACCACGCACTCCCCTCCTTACCCTTACCGCACAAGAGAATGCCAGAGTAAGTTGCTTGTCAAACAGTTGTTCAGTGGGAAATGAGTGATACATATGGAGGGAGTAGGAGGGGGGGATTTGGGATAAGTTGTTGGTAGTGGTAGAAGCACAGAAAGGGAAATTTGGAGAGCAGAGATGGAGAAGAAAAGGAAACTTCTGGGTTCCCAGTAAGACTACAGAATCCCATTTCTGGAAATTAAAGACACTTTAGATGTTCATATATATATATATATATAAAGTATATATATATATATAAAGTATATATATATAAAGTATATATATATATATAAAGTATATATATATACTAGATTTGTGTGAGTGTGAAATATATATATATATATATAAAGTAGATTTGTGTTTGTGAGTGTGAAAATATAATTGCATGCACATAGTTTTGTTTCATTGTAACATAACCAAAGAAAATGATAATTATTTACCTAATATTTATTTATTCAAATAAATCCTGCCTAGGGACCAGTGCTCTGGTGCAGCAGGTTAAAGCTCCAAGCTCCATCCTGGCATGCCAACATCCTATATGGGTGCTGGTTCAAGTCCTGGCTGCTCCACTTCCAATCCAGCTCCCTGCTAATGCTCCTGGGAAAGCAGTGGAGGGTGGCCCAAGTGCTTGGGCCACTGCACCCACATGGGAGACAGAAACTCCCAGCTTTTGGCTTCAGATTGGCTGAGCTCCAGCCGTGGGGAGTGAACCAGCAGATGTAAGAACTCTCTCTCTCTCTCCTCTCTCTCTTTCTCTCTCTCTCTCTACCTCTCTCTGTAACTCTGTTTTCCAAATAAATAAAATAAATCTTTTTAAAAAATCCTGCGTAGTAAGGTAGTCTGGTAACTTGCTGTTTTGTTTCTTAAGTACTGAACAAGTTTACCTCTTTGTTGGCATTTCTGTTGCTTCCCAAAAGCCTCTGCTATTTTTTTCTTTTTTGCAAAAGCAACACAAGTGTTTTGTTGTTATAAAAAGGTAAGGATTTTTAAAAATCTACAAGGATTTCCATAGAGGTCTTTGAACTGAAGAGTTATCTCAGAGATAGAAACTGCGGAGCATAAAGGAGAGAAGACAAATGGAACAGCTATCTGCAGTGGCTGTAAGTCACTCAAACTGTAACTCTTCCGAAGGAAATAAAGTTGGCAGCAAGGGGAAGACAAGTCTCTGAAATACGCCAGGGGATGAGGCATAATTTAGAGTTAGAGCCATCTTTTGCTCTTACTCTAAACATGTCATTCATCAAGATCACCAAAACAAACCGTTCTGTGATATCTGTAATGGCCATGCATTCCTTTAACCATAAAATACATTTTAAAAAATATTTACTTATTTATTTGAAAAACAGATTGACAGAGTGTGTGTGTGTGTGTGTGTGTGTGTTTGTGGGGAGATGAAGAGGAAGAGAGAGAGAGAGAGAGAGAGAGAGAGAGAGAGAATTGACTTTCCATCCACTCTGCAAATGGCTGCATCCCCCAGGACTGGCTCAGGCTGAAGCCAGGAGCCAGGAACTTCATCCTGGTCTCTCACATAGGTGACAAGGGTCCAAGTATTTGAATCTTCCACTGCCTCCCCAGGCGCAGTAAAGGAAGCTGACTTGGAAGCCCAGAATACAAGAAGCAGCGCTCCAATATGGGATGCTGTCATCACAAGAAGCAGCTTAACCCACTGTGCCACAGGCCAGCCCCAATAAAATACCTTGAGCAATCTTTAAAGCAATACAAATACTTGAACGTACTAATTCTTATCTATTTAGTTTAGAGGCAGAGAGACAAATACACAGAGAAAGCTCCAATCCAGTGATTCATTCCCCAGATGCTTGCAATGGCGAGGGCTGGGCCAGACCAAAGTCAGGAGCCATGAATTCAGTCCAGTCTCCCATGTGAGTGGGAGGAATCCAACCACTTGAGACATTACATGCCAGCTCCTCGGGTGCACATTATTAGGAAGCTTGAGGCAGAAGCATTCCGAGAGGTACTGATATAACGTAATTAGAAATAGCAAGTGTCGCCGGCGCCGTGGCTCAACAGGCTAATCCTCCGCCTTGCGGCGCCGGCACACCGGGTTCTAGTCCCGGTTGGGTTCTAGTCCCGGTTGGGGCGCCGGATTCTGTCCCGGTTGCCCCTCTTCCAGGCCAGCCCTCTGCTGTGGCCCAGGAGTGCAGTGGAGGATGGCCCAAGTGCTTGGGCCCTGCACCCCATGGGAGACCAGGAAAAAGCACCCAGCACCTGGCTCCTGCCATCAGATGAGCGCGGTGCCGCGGCAGCCATTGGAGGGTGAACCAACGGCAAAGGAAGACCTTTCTCTCTGTCTCTCTCTCTCACTGTCCACTCTGCCTGTCAAAAAAATTAAATTAAAAAATTAAAAAAAAAAAGAAATAGCAGGTGTCTGGTTCCGTCATTTGCTTCTTTTTCTCCATAAAATTAAGCAACATAAACTGATTAGCTGTAAGAGTTAGATGGGAAAATGCTTCATGGAGTCTGAAGTGTGATACCTGAATGATAGAAGGTCATTTTTATCCTTGCAATCGTCTTGTCTCATAACAAAATCATAAGATGTATTGATTTGTAAAAAAATCTTTGAACCTTGAAGGTTGAAATGGTAAAAGGGAAACAATTGCAGACCTAACATCAGACCCTTCATCACCAGAGGTCTGGCTGTTTTCCCTCACATTATTCTCTTCAGACTGTTTTGCTATACTTCCAGGCCTCCCATTAGCTCGCAAAAGCTGTAGCTGTCTCTGTACTGAAACCAGAAAAAGAAGAAAAAGAATGTCCATGGTACACACTGCACATTCAACAAGCCTAAGGAGCTTATCCTTACCATATTTTTTCCTGGTCAAATATCCATTGTTTATAGAAACCCAAATTCTAGAAGTTAACTAAGTCCTGGTTATGTAGAGGTCAGTTAAAAGAATAGAAATCTATTTTTCTGTATCATCCTTCCCAGAAAGGAATTAGATCAACCATATGATCTGCATTGTATTCCTTCAAGGGTTGACTCCATAATACTCTATTTCAAGGCCAAGCAAGTAAGCAGCATGTGGAGTAGTCACCTGCTAGGTCCCATTTGAGAGATCACAAGTCACTACTCCTTTCAGGTTTCCCCCTAGAATTGGTGCTGGAGAGGTCGCCACTTGGACTTAAGACTAGTAAAATGGTAATATTTCCATGTAAGAGTTTTTAAAAAACTGTATACTTAATGTTTGGCACATGGACACATGATAATATATGAGTTTAATAAAATACACTGTTATTTAGCAGCTTTAAAAGGGACAGAAATTGTTGTGAATTTATTCATTAAATTACTCATTATTTTGCTTATTATTAAGTACCTAAATGTGCCAGTCACGGCCAATCACAGTAAAGGAATACACAATATAGACAGAGGCTATGCCTCAATGGAGAACATAAACTACAGCAGGAGTCCTTAAACATTTAGCATTACACACCCTGTCTATAAAACTTTCATTGAGCATGCATTTCCAATGTGGATATGTATGTGTGTATGTATATTCATTTACTATGCTACTATTCTAATACATATACATGTGATATAATGATATGAGGTATCAACATGACAGTATTTCAAAGAGTTCATGGGGGAGCCAGTATTGTGGTGTGGCAGATAAAACCACCGCCTACAATGCTTGTATCCCACATACATGCTGGTGCAAGTTTCAGTTGCTCCACTTCTGATCCTGCTCCTTGCTAATGTACCCAGGAAAATAGTGGAAGATGGCCCAAGTTTTTGGGCCCCTGTACCCATGTGGGAGACCTGAAGAAGCCTGGTTCAGCTCCAGCCATTGTGGCCATTTGGGGAATGAACCAGTAGACAGAAGATCTGTCTGTTTCTCCCTGTCTCTCTCTGTAATTCTGTCTTTCAAATAAATAAATCTTTTTAAAAAGTATATGGAAAATGCATATTATTTCAAAAAGCTATGCATGAATTTCAACACTTGTTTGTGTCAAATTAAACATATTTTAATCCTATTTTCTCACAAACTTTTTGAAGATGACTGATACATGCATTAATAAACTGAAATTTAGTATTTCAGTACTAGTTATACCATTACTTCACATTGGACAACACATTAAGGACAGATCACACATGGGACGTAAGTACACAGTGACTCCTGATGTTGATTTAACAATTTGACACTCTTGTTTATGGTGTCAGTAATCTCCCTAGGCTATAGTCATGAGTTGCTGAGGCTATGGAAGCCTTTAGAGCTCTCCGACTTCGATCTTATTCCAACAGGGTCATAGTCAAAGTGGAGGTTCTCTCCTCCCTTCAGAGAAAGGTACCTCCTTCTTTGGTGGCCCTGTTCCTTCCAACTTGCAGAGATCTTTCATTTAGGTCTTCTTTTTCTTTTTTTTCCAGAGTGTCTTGGCTTTCCATGCCTAAAATACTCTCATGGGCTCTTCAGCAAAATCCGACTGCCTTAAGGGCTGATTCTGAGGCCAGAGTGTTATTTAGGACATCTGCCATTCTATGAGTCTGCTGTGTCTCCCACTTCCCATGTTGGATCATTCTCTCCCTTTTTGGTTCTATCAGTTAGTATTAGCAGACACTAGTCTTGTTTGTGTGATCCCTTTGACTCTTAGACCTATCAGTGTGATCAATTGTGAACTGAAATTGATCACTTGGACCAGTGAGATGGCATTGGTACATGCCACCTTGATGGGATTGTATTGGGATCCCCTGGCACGTTTCTAACTCCATCATTAACGTGTTGTCCAATGTGAAGTAATGCTATAACTGGTACTGAAATAGTATTTTTACACCTTGTGTTTCTGTGTGGGTGCAAACTGATGAAATCTTTACTTAGTATATACTGAATCAATCTTCTGTATATAAAGATAATTGAAAATGAAAAAAAAAACTCGGTGTTAAATTGGAAAAATTGTATAAAAAATCAATTTTTAAAAAAAAATATCATGTAGGATCTCTGTCCTTAATGTGCTGTACATTGTGATTTAATGCTATAACTAGTACTCAAACAGTATATTTCACTTTGTGTTGCTATGTGAGGGCAAATGGTTGAAATCTTTACTTAACACATACTAAACTGATCTCCTGTATACAAAGAGAATTGAAAATGAATCTGGATGCGAATGAAAGGGGAGAGGGAGCGGGTAAGGAGGGAGGGTTGCGGAGGGGGAGGGAAGTCATGGGGGGGAGCCATTGTAATCCATAAGTTATACCTTGGAAATTTATATTCTAAATAAAAGTTAAAAAAAATAAACTGAAATTTAAAATTGGGATAATAATATAGTTGAAACTGGTTTTAGTATTTCTCTGTGTCCCAGTAGACGTTTTTAAAATTATATTTTAAACTTTGAAAGAGAGAGAGACAGACAGAAGACAAGACTAAAGTCTTCTACCCACTGGTTCACTCTCCAAATGCATCAACAGCCAGAGCTGGGCCAGGTTGAAGCAAAGGAGCCTGAAACTGAATCCATATCTTTCATGTGGGTGGCAGTGACCCAAGGACTTGAGCCATCACCTGTTGCATCCCACAGTGAACATTAGCAAACAATAGGAATAGGGAGATGAGTGGGGCTGGAACTTTAGTCCAGGCACTTAAATTTGGGATGCATGCTCCCTAAGCAGTGTCTTAACCACTACTCCAAACACCTTCCTAGCCCCACCCCCAATCCTGCAACAGACTATCATTTATAACCCCTGGAATGTGAGCACCCAGTTGGAAGATCTTTCTCTTAGAGTGATTTTTATGGGAGAATTTGTTAAAGGGGCAATGATCTACAAGAGTATATGGTTACTTCAATCACCTCCAGAATTTGAGCAAAAGAAAGAAATAAGAAAAGAAATAAGAAAAAATAAATTTTGCCAGAGTAAAATAGTGTTACATGTATTATTTAAACAAGAATAATAGTAATGAGAATAGAACAGAATAAAATCGGCAGGAGAAAGAACTTACTCTCCAGTTTACTTCCATTTGTCAGAATGAATTTTGTAAGGATTTATTTATTTATTTGAGAGGCAGAGTTAGAGAGAGGGAGAGACACTGAAAGGTCTTCTATCTCCTGGTTTACTGCCTAAACAGCTGGAGCTGGGCCAATCCAAAGCCAGCAGCCAGGAGCTTCTTCCAGGTCTCCCACACAGGTGCAGGGGCACAGGCACTTGGGTCATCTTCCACTGCTTTCCCAGGCTATTAGCAGAAAGCTGGATTGGAAGTAGAGCAACCAGGACATGAACCGGCACCCATATGGGATGCCAGCACCACAGGTTGAGGCATAACCTACTATCTACAGTGCTGGCCCCAATAATTAAAATTCCTATCACAGATCTAACCTCTAGAATTTATTGGTATAATTTTACTAGAATCACTCCTCTTTTTGAGTGGAGAATAAGTCAATTTTTCATTAGATAATCAAGTCAATTTTGAAATGCATTTACATGTAGATTCCCTAAAATTATTTACCTTCCTCACAACTCAATGAAAAAGGAAATGGTGATAAGTTACATAGTTACTGACCCTTATAGCTGACCCCTATCTCCACTGCCTTTGTTCAACACCAACTGTATTTTCTTTCTGGCAAATGACTTCTACCGATAGTTTGTAATACTAATATTTGTGTCATGTTATCAAAAACATTTCCCAAGAGTCATGGTTGCAACGTTATCAATAATAGATTTATCTGTTACATCAAAGTTTTGGTGTAATAAACTTATCACCATTTCCACCATTTTCACATTCACTGTCAGCTTGGACAAAAGGTGCTTTGTCAAGTATGTCCCCACTGGAAACAGTTCCTTCAGGTGCACAGACCTGCTTGGTGCCAGGCTCTGCACCCATGCTTCACTGTTGAATTCAGAGCTATCAGACCAAGATCCTGCCTTCCACACTCAGAGAACTCTGCAATCTGGGAAAATGACATCTGGATTATCACATAGGGAACTGTGTTTTTGATATCCCAGTACTCCCAATACATCCATCTTGCAACTAATCCCCTTTCTGGAACCCAGGGTCACATTCTAACAGCCTCCTTTGTGGTCTTGGGAGTCCGGAGTGTTTAGATTACAATCCCTGCTCACTCAGGGCAGGGATGGGTGCTAGCCTAAGTCTATTTTTGCCTCAGCTTAACCCTGAGGGTCTCCAAATTTCTAAATTGGTGGAAGAGAAGGATTTATCCCCAGGAAAACTCCCCCTTCTCAACAAATAATTAGGCCTCTCTCACAATATGAAATCTCAAATAAGCTCTAAATCTCTCAAGGAATGCTAGTGGCAAAAATGCTGACATCCAGGTTTTTAAAGTGTGTGAATATATCTATAGACAAATGTATAGATACACAGCCATATCTATACTTAGTGTGTGCTGTTCACAAAAGTTCCATTTGGTTTGTCTTGTGATTCTCTCTTTAAAAAAATAAAATAAAATAAAAAAATAAAAACAAGGATGCAGGGGTTCACAGAGTTTGTTGGAGCTTATCCAAAGTCCCATCAGGAAGACTTGAACGTGCCTCACACAAGTGAAATGGTAACCCACAGAATTCTTATTATACAGGGAATTTCAAAAAGGTTATGGAAAAATGAAATTACAAGATAAATTTATTTTGGTGCAAAAAATGATTGAAATAAAATTATATGAGGGAATCCTTAAAATGTCCATGGAAATGTATTATATGAAAAAATAATACATGGATTTCCAAAAAAAGCACCAAAATAAACAACTTTTAATATCAATTTCCACAAACTTTTAAAAATTTAAAAATTATATTTATTAGGATGCAGGCAGAGTGGGAGGAAATTATATTTATTTATTAGGAGGCAGGTAGAGTGAGAGGAAGAGAAAGAGAGAGAGAGAAACAGATGTTCCATCCACTGGTTTACTCCCCAAAGGCTTGCAATAGCCAGGACCGGAGCAGGCCAAGGCAAGCCTGGAACTCATCCCAGGTCTCCAACGTGCTTACCAGGGACCCGGTCTTTGGGTCCACACGCACTGCGTCCTAGGGTACACGTTAGCAGGCAGCTGGAGTTAGGAGCACAGCAGGGACTGCAAGCCAGGCACTGCAGCAGGTTAACTGCACTGGAAGACGTTCACCCTTCCACAGCTCTGTCAAGCGCCCACATCACTGAGCTCTCCTTGTGTAGAGGACTCCAGAGCTTCTCTGGATGCGGGACTTCTCCTTTCCGTCTCTTTCAGGAGCCTGGTCCCCAGTGGTGGCTCTATCAACACTGGGAGAAATCTGACTCTTCTTTCAGATGTATGGAAAGGGTGAAAAAGCCTTTGTTGTTGTTGTTGTTGTTCTTTTTCTTACCAAGCATTGGACATGGAATTCCTTCCCTCCTAACTGCCCAGGGCCCTTGGGAGGCCGTGGGCCAGTGTGAAAAGTGTGTGTGAAGCCGGCTGAGTGCCATGCCGGACAGGCAGCACAGATGCAAGCTGAACCTAACCGCCGAGCCGCAGACGTGCGGCCCTAGCATTCTGACAGTGCCTTTTCAACACATGAGCATTGCTTCTCACAGCAGCAATCCCATGGTCCTTATTAAACTTTCCACATCCCACAGACCCCCACACCCCACCCCCAGCCTTGCGTCCCACCCTGAAGATCAGTCTCTGCTTGCTGGGCAAACATACCCTCTACAGAGCTGAGGGAGAGCCGCCGCGGGTTTTACAGTCAGACACACTGGCAGCTGCATCTGCAGGCTCTAATGAGTTGAAGCTTCAAACTTCCTTTGTACACGGTTTCCTGAATAACTTCAACATAGCAAGTGGACTTTAAAGAGTTCTTGGAAAAATGGAATAAAGATAAGTTTATTTTGCTGCCAAACATTTTTGAAATTCATGCAGAGTCTCTTTATAATATTCATTTTTCATGAACTTTGTGAACACTTCTGATATGCATGCATTTTAGAATATTTTTGCATTTAAATAAACTTACCTTTTAATTCCATTTTCCAGGAACTTATATAATGTGTGCTATGGCAGACAGAGCGGGCTTGGGGAAAACGTGAAAGATGCTAAGGAAACGTCCACTCAAACAATATTGTTAAAAATATTCTGATTAGCTAAGATAAGATGTACTCTCATTTTTTTCCCAACAGTTTTATCTTGGTAGATAGGCTGTACAATCTATAACAACGTCTTAGCTGAGTGTTTGGAGTTGGTTGTTATTTTCAAATAGCACCGTGCTGTGGTGTTTCCTTGGGGGAGCACATTCCAATTTCTTAATGGGGTGTAATCAGTAACACGTTTGCTTCAGGCCTTATAATGATGATGTTGTTAACTGCATACACCAAAAATCCTTTAAAACAGCTGTTTTCAACCAACTTTCGCTATGAAGGTACTTTTGTGTGTTTAATGTACTTGGCAAGCATTTGAGAAAGCCCTTGCCTACTGTTTTATTTGTTTCCATTTATGAAAATATGCATTCACTGCGAAAATCAGATGGCATTTGTAAAGTTATCAAGGAACCCAGAAGGAAAGCTACCCTCTAGCTGCCATCATCAGCAATTCTGAATCCTCTCCAGTGAAATCTGCTCACAGGAAAGCTACATGCATTTATTTAACCATCAAGTGATCAGCAGCTCTTCTTCAGGCAAGTATAGAGTGACTACATTTCTTGAACCATGTGCCTTAAGGTTGAAAAAAGGTGGCAGGGGCGGGAGTCGAGGGGTAAGCAGACCCAGTAGGGCCACCAGGACAAGGTGCAGGAGCAAAGGCATTCCCTTTCTCTTCCACCTGGACAATTCACACCCAAAGTTGTAGGCCAAGCCTCGTTGTGTCTCTCATTTTCTGGCCTCTGCTTTGAAATGCAAGAATTATCCTCAGTGCAGAGCTTCAGTAAGGATAGAGCACCTCCCTCCCTTGTAACATTATCCAGCGAGAGCACACTAATGGTTGGCTGAAGTCTGATCTTTGTTTTCCATCTTCCTTAGTGGACAGTGCTCCCTGCAAGGAAGCACACCAAAATCAAACTGCCACCTGCTGCGGTGTGTAGAACTGTAAGCCGGAGCAGTTTGCTGGCCGTCTTCTGACAAGAGCCACCACTCACCAGAGTGACAAGGTTGGTGCTGTATTATCAGGTGAGTAGCTCATGTTGTTACAGGTATTTGTAGTGGTTGAGTGGACAATAAAAAGGCAAGCACACAAACAACAGACCCAACACATTTACCTGCCTCCCAGGGAATGCTCAGGAGGGAGGCAGTCCTGTGGATCCCAGTGCCCCGAGAACCCGAGGCCCTGAGAAGAACCACTTTGCCTTCTTTATTCTAATCTCATTTCCTCAATGCTGAAATTATTCCTTAATCTGCAGATACTTAAACAATCAGAGAAACCTTGTACACTGTTTACTTTGCCTCTTCTATGATTCCTGAACAACAAATGCTGCAAAACTTCCCTTCTGCTCAGAGTGATAGCGACTGCCAAACCCAGCTCAGTGGCAGGAGGCCTATTTCTTACGCCCTCGGAAGATAGAAAATATCACATTTCTATTTCATGCGACCCTTTCACTCTCTCTGTCACGCTCTGCTGCCTTTACAAGTCACCATTTCACTGTTGCAACAAAGATTACAGGAACTTGAACAGGTAAGGCCTCCAGCAAACATGGGGTGGCAGGGACCTGGTGAGAAGGCCAAGGGCTGCAGGTCTTATCTGCTCCCTATCTTGCCACTTCTTACCACAAGGCCTACCCAGTGACAGCCAACTTGTCCCGAGGCAACGACTCAGTAATAAGATACACAACAAATAATGGGGTTTTTTGTCGGAAAAATATATACTCAGGTAATTAAATTGTTAACATGATGGATGGCCTTATTTTATATTTGAATTCAAAGTGACTTTCTGTATCATTCAACTAACATGGTTTGATCTTACGAAAAAGAGAACACCAAAAAAAAAAAAAACACAACAAAACATCTCTCTAGAGAAATAGAAATATAGATTTTTGTTCATTTATTTTAAAAAACAAACATGGGTAGTTTTCAGAGTGCTGGGTTGTGATGTTCACCGGATGTTCATGGAGCTGCTGTTCAAATCTCATAGTCATGATTTCTTACTCATGTTTTCTTTATATACTAAAATGTGAGCCCATAGAAAATCTGCCAATAGATGTGCTTTAGTTAATGCAGAAACAGTAAGAGCGTATTTGAGAGATCTATATTGTTTAGAAGGTTCCAGAAGCAAAATCCCAGTGTCTGAGTTTAAAATGTTAATGGACATGCATTCTGCCCACGTTGAATCCCAAATGACAAAATGTTTTGTGCCCAGGGCATGATTCTGACTAGATCAATAAACCACTCTAAGTCTGATAAAAGTTTTACAAAATATCCAAGACATTCAGAGTAATTGTTAACATCTGCTCATTATGATTCAACAGTGTAAGCAGGGTTAGAAGCCAGATAAATATATTTATTCATCAGCAGCCAGCATGTCATGGCTACCTCAGTGGTGACATAAAACAGTAAGACATTAGAACTTGCTTCAGTCTTGGGTTCAGAGAATATAAATGAACCATTGTGGGGAAAAAAAAAAAACAGAAAATTCAGCTTTCTCCATGTTTTAAGAGAGAGGGAAAAAGTTTTGATCAAAAAACAATCTTGATAATTTTTTGAACCTAAAACCTAGGGAATATAGAGGAAAAATAAATAAAGGAAAGTATAAATCTTACAGGCAGAATCTGAAGACACCCACTGCTACAACATGAGGAAAATTTTTCTCATTTGTTTTTCACTGCACAATTCACTTTTGATTCCTTCCTCCATTTCACAATATAAGAAAGTTGTTTCTAAGCTGGGAAGTTAAAAATGGGTTTTTTGAGAAGAATGCTGAAAAGGGTCTATCAGAATATTAGTTCTTTGAGGATTTCCAGCTATCTGCGGCTGACTTGTCCAGAACTGAAGCCTGCATCAGACTCATCATTTAGCCGTAATAAGAAAATATTCACCAATCACATTCACCCTTACTGGGAATACTAGGGGGTAGAGGGAAGCCTCTCCATCAGTTGTATGCGGGTTTTTGTGGTTTCATGTAATCCAGGATGTGTCTGTGTGTATGTGTGTGTGTTTTCCACATGCCCTTCCAGTAGGCCAAACGACCTCTAGTGATGCTAACAGATCTGAAGCTACATTTTTTTTTTCCTTGAGTATTTGAAGCTGAGTTGATCATTAACTTTCAACTACCTTGTGTTATCCTCAATCATGATTGTGTAAAATAGATTGAATAAAGTTGCCTCAAGGTTAACTCCTTGGTGAGGGAATGAATCGGACTATATTTCACCCACAGTGACACAATCCCCTATCATCAGACCTTAGACACTGTGAACTTTTCCTATGAAAAGTAAACTATTCCAGAGAAGCGAGTAATAAGAGAAGGAAGTCATTCACAGCCAATGTTGCATTTTTTTCTGAATTATATTTTTATAAACTCGCTAACATGTGTGTGTCCAATAAAATCCTGAGAACAATACTATATATCTCAATCTAGTACCCAAGGTATTCTAGAAGGTGAGTTGAAGCACTAAGTTTTTCTAGGAGGACCACAAGATTAGCAAGGCAAAATTGAGAAAATTAGTGGGCAGATGCTATCTAGCTAATTAAAGCTGTAAAAGAAGCCTCTTCCAGGATTGTGCTGCTCACTAACCTGTAATTATATTGTCAATTGCATTAACTTCATTGCCCACTAATAGAGTAAGTTTCAAGGGAGGCAGCCAATGTTGGGATGGTTATTTATTTTTATGTCCTAATTAATCAGTACTGACACCAAAACCACATCCTTCCTCCTTGTTCATTATTTAAATGACCTATTTATATGGATGAACCTCTTTCCTTTGTGTATTTCATTATCACATTAACATGCTTTCAAAACAAAGAGGATTGTTTCTGCTTCAGCAAGTACTTTGAACAAACAGCTACTTGAGCTTCCTCTGGCAGGCTATGCAGCTATCATCTCTTCCCAGACATTGGTATTGGCTAGTGGGGAGTTTGAAATCAAATGATCAGCACATGGCATAAAAAAATTAATTTCTGATGAGTTTTGCTAGAGATGAGGTAGGGGGAGAAGCAGCTTTGGAAACTGAAGCAGAACTTCTAAATTCTCACCCAGTGTTGGAAAGCAACCTATATTCACCTACTTATTTCTTCATGTCTCAAATATGGAATACTGCAAATAAACCCTGCCATCAAGAGAGGTTAAAATCTGTTAAAGTCATGAAATTGAGACATAATTTGAAAGTAATTTCACGGACAGGCATTTGGCATAGAGGTTAAAATGCCACTTGGGCTCACTTGGCTAATCCTCTGCCTGCGGTGCCAGCACCCTGGGTTCTAGTCCCATTTGGGGCGCTGGATTCTGTCCTGGTTGCTCCTCTTCCAGTCCAGCTCTCTGCTGTGGCCCAGGAGTGCAGTGGAGGATGGCCCAAGTGCTTGGGCCCTGGACCCGCATGGAAGACCAGGAGGAAGCACCTGGCTCCTGGCTTCAGATCGGCACAGCGCGCCGGCCGTGTCGGCCATTTGGTGGGTGAACCAACGGAAAAGGAAGACCTTTCTCTCTGTCTCTCTCTCTCACTGTCTAACTCTGCTTGTCAAAAAAAAAAAAAAAAAAAACACCACTTGGAATACCTGCATCCCATACCAAAGTGTCTGCTTTGAGGGCCATCTCCATCCTGATTTCAGTTTCCTGCTGATGCACATCTTGGGAGCCAGCAGATAAAGACACAAGTAATTGTGCTGCAGTCTGGGAGAACCAGACTGAATTCCTGGGTCCTGACTTTTGCTTGGCCCAACTCCAACTGTTGCAGGCATTTGAAGAGTGAATCAGTCAGAGGGAAATTGTGTTTCTCTGTCGCTGTCTCTGTCTCTGTCTTTCTCTCTCTCTTCCTTCAAACAAAATAATAACACAAACTAAAATAAAGTAATTTTGTAAGCCCACCTTTGGGACATGATCCCTTTTCCCAAAACCTCCTGAACTGTGTTCACTATTTAGGATCACTGTAACATTGCCCTTTAATAAAAGAGTCTGTGCTTAAATTGGATCTTGAGAAGCCAACATCACTAGCTTTATGTACATCAGCCCTGACAGCACACTACACATCAGTATTAGAGATAACACAAATGAGGCCCGTGCCATGGCTCACTTGGTTAATCCTCCGCCTTCGAGGCCAGCATCCCATATGGGCTCCGGGTTCTAGTCCCAGTTGCTCCTCTTCCAGTCCAACTCTTTGCTGTGGCCTGGGAAGGTAGTGGAGGATGGCTCAAGTGCTTGGGCCCCTGCACCCACATGGGAGACCAGGAGAAAGCAGCTGTATCCTGGCTTCCGATCAGCACAATGCGGGCTGTAGTGGCCATTTGGGGGTGAACCAATGGAGGAAGACCTTTCTGTCTCTCTCTCATTGTCTGTAACTCTACCTGACAAATAAATAAATAAAAATCTTTAATATAATAAAGAGATAGCATAAATGCCGTAATGCATACAAATAAAGAAGTCTTTTCCACAAAAATTATCTCTTACGAAGGAAGAAACAAGTTGTGTTCCAATGTTGGTAAAATCCTTTCTCATTATGGGGCACACTCAAGATTTTTTTTTGCAGAAAAACACAGTAGTTGGAGAAAATAATTACAATAAAAAGTAGATTTGTAGGTTTAAAGATGTCACATAATATAATCATTGTTAAAAGAGTCAACAATGTTGAACCCAGATTTATTAGTTATCCCTTAGAAGAGAGCTCACAATCGCAAATATTAGGTGGATTGTTCTATACTTTTTAAATAAGCTTTAAAAGTATACAGAAAAAAAGTCACTTTGTAGAAACCATGGATGTGTATCCACAGGACATATGAAAGAAAACGAAACAAAAAACAAAGCAATAGTGCTGAACTTACATAATTTGGGTACTTGGACATGAGATGAATCTCCTAGTAACAAATGAACCTCCCAGTCACAGAAATGAGTTCTTCAAACAGTTCATGGAAAATGGATATCATGAAAAATTATGCATGAATTTAAAGATAGTTTTCATCTAAAATAAACTTACCCTTTAATTCTATTTTTCCATGAATTTTAGAAGTCCCCTCCTACACACATTTTAAAAGTGATGCATCTTGGATACTGTGTTGCAAGTGAAGGGATAGACCTTTGAAAACTGCTGGGCCATTGACCAAACAAATGATGCTGATAATGTGCATTATAATTCTGAATAGAATTGTACCATGGAAGTGGTATAAGATAAATTGTTTAGGCTCATAAATACTATAAATATTTTAATAATGGCCCCCAAATCATTTTTTCAAATTTCTTTTTGGGTAAAATCAGTTTTTCCTCTATTTTAAACAGAATTCCCTTAAATGGGACGTATGTGGTGGTTTTCATGTTCTATCCTAATGCAAAATCAGCAATTTGTAGAATGTGGCAGAACAAACACAATCATGACCTTCACTTCATACTTTCACTTATGTCTGGTAGTTTTCTCATGTTTTCAACAGTTACCAGCCACCTGCCTACTACCATAACCACCGTTGTGGTCTGGGAATCCATCTACCTTGAACTCTTCTTATTAAAAGGAAATCCTTCTGCACAATTTACCTAAATCCTGCATCCTTTAGTTGAAACTCATTTCTTATTATTTGGCTTCTGCAAACAGTAGTCCAACATCATCCTCTTTATGGGAAAAATCCATTTTTTGAAAATAGTCAATAAATCACTCTTTATCCTTCATTTCCCCCTTTTGCACAAGCCTCGCTCCCTGGGGCTTTCCCCCAAAATACCCAACCTCTAGCTCACTATCAAGGTATAACTGAATTCCTGGGAAAATGAGTCATACACCTGATTATAACCTTATACATTAAATAAGACTATAATGGTTATTAATTTTAAATAGTAATTATGATTGCCCCTAAAACTTGGCTTGTGCCTTCCTACTACTCTCCACAGGAAATTCTCAAATTTCCCTTTGACTACTTCAGCATGCTTCAGAAGCTCTCCATTCTCTGTGTCAGTGATAGGAGAGATCAGTTTAGGTTTAGAAGAGAATGAGTGCCCAGTATGGAACAGATTAAAATTAAGGAAACCTACCCCTTTGTAACAGAAGCTAAGATTTCTAGAAATAAGACATGTTAATTACCCATTGATATAAACATCATTACACAATCCATTATTGAAAGTGGGCTGTCTTTAAAGCACCAAATACACAAAATTTTCACACTGCTTCTCTAAGTGGTATATACACACTGGCCTAATCAAAGGTTGCTTTGCTTTGTTTTGGGTGGAGGTGACCAATCTGCACGTTTCACACTGAGTTTTAGACCCAACATTTAAACTGCATTGTCACCTTGAACACTTGGTCTCCCAACCCACAGACTTTGATCATGTGATTATACAGAGAGAGCTGTATACTTCAAACAAAAACGTAAGAGCTGATAGTTATTTCAACAGATTCCTATTTCTTAATTTACTGTCATTAGGTATGAGGCATGAAATATGACACTTATACTGGACCACCAATTCTTAGATGGTTTTGTGGTTTGTATTTTAAAGAGTTTGAACTCATAGAGGGTGAAGCAACATTTATTTGCTGTGCAAGAATGAGATGGTACTGTAGTCTCACTTCCTGAGACTTATGATTAAAGCGCGTTGGAATCCTATTTGTTTTCTAAAGAAGATGCAAGAATTCTATGAGCTTTGTGCAGGATAATCCTGGAGGACTGCAGAAAAGTCCGTTTTTCTCCCAGAGCCTCCAAGTTGGATTCAATTGAACATTAAGGAGGACACTGCAAATGCTCCCAAGGGCTACTGTAAGAGCCACAAGAGAGAAGTGCATGAGACTCAGGTATAGAAAGGGTGGAGTGGGGTAAGGCCAGCATTGTGGCTTTGTAGGTTAAACCTTCACCTGCAATGCTGCCATCCTACATGGGCCCCGTTTCGAGTCCTGGCTGCTGCACTTCCAATCCAGCTCCTTGCTAATGTGCCTGGGAAAGCAGCAGAAGATAGCCCAACTCTTTGGGACTCTGCACCCATGTGGGAGACCTAGAAGAAGCTCTGGGATCCTGGGTTGCAGCCATTTGGGGAGTGAACCAGCAGATGGAAGATCTCTCTCTCTCTCACTCTTTCTCCCTCTCCCCTTGGCTCCTCCTCCTCTCTCTGTAAATCTGCCTTTCAAGTAAATAAAAAATAAATCTTTAAAAAGGGGGGGGGGGAGTGGAGAAGTTCTGGTGATGCCTACTCTTCCCAATGATCATTCTTACCACTGAGTAAGTGATTAAAGATCTGAATTTGGATATTGCAGAATGTTTTCATGCTCCCAGGGAATGGAAACAGATCTGGATCAAATTATGTTCAATTCAGAGGCATCTGGGACATTGTAATGATTTCTATGACCCCTGTGGTCATCCTGGGTGGCAGAGCTCCTTAAGATTCAATCACAAAAATTGGGACTCAGAGGATGTCAGACCTGAGAAAGGACCCTATGTGGGCCACCAACACTCAGAGAGGTGGAGTGAATTGGTCAAAACTTCAGCTTGTGGTCATCTTATAACCAATAGCAGGCACCTCCATGACCGGCAAATGGGTAACTGATATTTGTCTTAAATACCTACATCAAGAGGATGTACTGGGAAGACTCAATAGAGCAGTGTGTGCAGATAATCAGGATGCAAGAGCAGGTGTTGTGGTACAGCAGGTGAAGCCACTACTTGGGATGTCTGCAAGTGCTGGTTCAAGTCCCAGCTACTCTGCTTCCAATCCAACTTCCTGCAAATGCACCTCGGTGAGAGACCCAGACTGAGTTCAAGGCACCTGGCCCAGCCCCTGCTGTTGGTATCTTCAAACAACAAGCTTGCTCACTCTTTGAGCTCTTGGCCTCTGCTGTTCTTCCCTTTACTTGGAAGGCTCTTCCTGAAGCTATCCTCATTGCTGAATGCATCATTCCCTTCAGATGTGCTTCCAATGTGCTCTCCCTGAGCGGCTGCCCCTCACTCTTTGGCTGGCCACCACCTGTGCCATGCTACCCTTCCCCTCTCATTTTCTATCCCCTTACCTCTCTGCACTCTTGTTTAAGGCAGTTATCACCAAGCATGTATTTCTTTGTCTTCTCTCCCATAAACAAGCTCCATGAGGGGCTGGTGCTGCGATGTAGTAGGTTAAGCCTCCTCCTGTGGCCCCAGCATCCCATATGGGCTCTGGTTCATGATTCAGCTGCTCCTCTTCCAATCAAGCTCTCTGCTAATGGCCTGGGAAGGCAGTGGAGGATGGCCCAAGTGCTTGGGCCCCTGCATCCACATGGAAGACCTGGGGGAAGCTCCTGGCTGCTGGCTTCAGATTGGCCCAGCTCCAGCCATTGCAGCCATTTGGGGAGTGAATCAGTAGATGGAAGACCTCTCTCTCTCTCTGTGTGTGTGTCCCTTCCTCTCTCTCTGTAACTCTGTCTCTCAAATAAATAAATAAACCCTTTTAATAAAAAAAAAGCTCCATGAAGGTAACCTCTATGAATCTACAGTGCTGTGAATTATCAGCTAATTCACCCAGCTAACAGGTGAGAGTCATGGAGGTAACCCTAAGGCAGTCCTCAAAGGGCACCCTCAGCTGAAGGACTCAGAGCTGTTTGCGTTCATTCTTGCATTTCATATCATTGTGCTTAGTTCTTGAAACTTCCCTCTTCCTAACCTTGATCAACCATGTCTGTTAGAAACTCCAGACAGAATCTGAATTATATACACTTATTTCTCAGAACAACTGCATGGTTTTAATATGCCCTAATTGTTTATTGGTTTATCATTAGCTATTTCATGAGGCTTTTTGTTTGGTTGGTTGGTTAGTGAGGTTTTGTTTTTTCCATCTAACTTTCCAGAATCTCAGTTTTCTGTACTGTGGGATAGATTACTATTCCTATCTTATCTACTTCGCTGTTCAAAGGTTGTATTAATTTCTGTACTTATAGATGTTTTGAGGGAAAAGAATCCTTTTAGAATTAGGGCTCCTGAGAGAGTTTGCAGTTTCTCCAGATAGGTGTTAGCCAAGGACCAAAAACCAAGATCATTTTAACGAAATCACTGACCATTTGGGAAGGAGCTGGTGTACGATCACTGACTAAGAGGAGTGGTGGTGGGTAAACAGTCTGTTCTGTGGCTGTCTTTAGTCACATGGGAGAGAAGTCACTAGAAAAACAGAAAGGCAGCGCGTGGCTTCATGATCTGGAAGACTATGACTAATTGGATAGCAATGAATCTGAAAATCTGTGGTTCAATCATTGACTCTCAGGGCAATCACACGATCCGGCCCCCATTCGTCCTTCCAGAATCTCATGTATGCCCTAACTCGGCCCAAACAGCCTGACCTGCTGGGGCAGGGCTCTCGGCAATGTGGGTTTGTATGTGTGCTCCTGCCCATGTCTGCTGCTCTCAGCAGATCACACTGGATTCTAATCTATTAATGTCTTCTTTCCCCTCCACTGGGCCCTGAGAAGCACTTGTCCACCTTTCTTGCCCACTCCAGGAGATTACATTTGCTAGAACAGTTTCTCATTTCAAAAATGTTTCATGTCACAATGCTGTATAAAGTAACGCACATTATCACTGTGATGAGGATTTTCAAACTGTGTCCCGAGCTTCCTTGGCGATCACTCAAGGAAAGGGGGAGGCAAAGACACTGGACCTTGAAATGCATGCTCTGCTTTCACCATAGTACCTCAGCTGACTCTATCTATTTTATGTATTGAGTCTGCACACAAGATGTTACTTAAGATTTTCACTGCTTTTATTTGAAAGAGTTTGTAAAACCTTAAATTACGATAACACATGACCCAAAGTATTTGCCACCACCTGGTGGCAGCATACCCAAATTTCAATATACCTTAATTTTTTTAAAGGGTTGAATTTGTTACCCTAAAATTATAAAGTGTTATTGGAAATATCTCAGAGGATTAAGCACAATTTAAAACATGAGAAAAAGTACAAAATCACTTTCAAAATGCAATGTGATATTTGAGTGTTAAGATTCCATAAGTGATTTAAAATACTCTATCACATGGATCTCACACTACATATAGAAAACATTTCCACTATGCCTTAAAGCCAACATTGCTGTATGGAAGAACATAGAATTCTCTGGAGCCGTTTCTGTTTGACCATCAATGTTATTTACATCCAGAGAAGGTGTCATTTCTCCTTTTTCTTGGAGTCAATACAAATACTCAGTTTCTGTGTAAATTCTACCTAGGACACTTTTTGTGCTGTTCTCCATCTCCACCAAAACAAAACAAAGCCCAAAAGCAAGACACCTTTTCATAGATCTTCATAAATGATTGCACAAGGACGATAAAGAAAAAAAAACCCAAGTTACAATCAAGAGCGCATTCATGGAGGAGTGCAGGAAGAAAGTGAATTTTTTTTCCACTTGTGTGCCCTTTCTGAGTCCACATAACAGTGATATACTGTTTTTGTCCACTTTAACCACACTAACCTTGCTCTAGCCTGATCCGACCATGCTGCTCAGGTAAAACACTTTAAGCTCTTGCTCAGGAATGGGTAAGTTAAGCATCTGGAGAATAAAAAGGAAAGTGACACCTGAACCCTGCCTTTCTCAGTCAGTTCTCTGGCCAGAGCCACATCTCTCCCTCCCCACAGGGTGGGTGCCCCTTGCTCCTAGCCCATCTCCTCCAGCTAAGGAGGTGACTCCTAAGTTACTTCCCCTCACTCACAGCAATGTCATAGGTTAAGCTTTCAGGCTGGACTGAGAAAACCAGCAGGACAGACTAGGGACATCCTGCAACACTTGCATTTCTGTGGAGAACTGAGTGAGCTGGAGTGAGGGAGGAACACCCCAGGCATATTCTTGGCATGAGGCTGGTGGACACAGCAGCAAGCTTTACTTCTCGCGCTCCCTGAATAGCTGTGTTGAACTTGCCCCTTAAGGAAAATTGATTACTCTGTATTATGGGTGTCCCAGCAGGATTACACCAGACAAGTGCCGGGTAGATCATGTGTGGGCACATGCCACTCTGGGCAAGTAGCAATTAGCAGCTGGCAGAGTTTGCAACTGAAATGCATTCTTAGTTCCCCTATAATGCATTCTGGTGTTGTTCTTTACTAGTTTATCCTAGAGTCAATGACAAAGAGCAAAGAAACGACTTGATTCACAAAGAAGTAATGAAATGAGAGTAATAAGGAGTGGGGGAAATGAAATGATCAACAATAATCAACTTTGGCACTTTTGAAACCTGGAGGTGAGAATTGACCTAAGATGTGTCTCATACTTGCAACACTCAGAACAAAGTGACTTTTAATTATTTAGAGTTGGTGTCACCACTCATTCTTTCAGCACACTAAGAGCAAGTCATAGCAAGTATTAGACATCCCAAAAGTCTAAAGTATGGTTTCTTTTTTAAGAAAAAAAGATCTATTTATTTATTTATTTGAGAGTTACAGAAAGCAAGCGAGAGAGAGTCATTCCATCCCTTGGTTCAAATGGCCTCAATGGCTGGGGCTGGGCCAGGCTGAAGCCAAGAACCTAGAACTCCATCCAGATCTAACCATGTGTGCAGGGGCCCAAGGATTTGGGCCATCTCCTGCCACTTTCCCAGGCACATTAGCAGTGAACTGGATTGGAAGTGAGGCATGCGGGACTTGAACTGAAACCATAGGGGATGCTGGCATTGCAGATAGTAGCATAACCCACTGAACCACAGCACCGGTCCCAAACTATTGCTTCAAAATAATAAATCCCCTAGTGACTATTTCTGTGCCATTGTTGGCTGTCACAGCTGTTATTTCATTCTGTGGATCTCTGCCCCAGCCTCATCTGTACAAAAGGAAACACTTGCATCTATACTCTTCCAACAACTGGGAGCAACATTTAAGTTTTCATTAATTGTATGGGTTACTCAGTGGAAAATAGAATTAATAGATAAGCATTTTTTGTGCAGAAATCTTGAAACTCATGCATATAGGGGGAGAGATCTTCAAAATTTTCAAGAAAAGAATATATTATGAAAAAACTGCACGTGGACTTCAAAAATTATTTGTCCCCAAACAAGCTTATCTTCTAACTCCATGTTTCCAGGAACTTTTGGAAGTACCCTCACACACCTGTACTACAAATAGAAAAGGCCAGTGGCATAACATGTGATATGTTTATTTAAAGTGTTCAGAAATTGAAAGTCTCAACAAAGGATCCAAACACCAAAAATGTAACAGAGATGTCAAAGTTTCCATGTGACAAGACAAGGACACTAATACATGGTGATTAGTCTTCCTGTTCAGGTTATTATATAACAGAGCACCTCTGACTGGCTGCCTTAGCTCCCAGGCCATTCTTGCCTATCTCAAGATCACTTTTGATACCTCTGAGGTAAAGGAACACCAAACAGAAGTCATTTATCTGACAAAAGACCTTGTGTTTTTCTTATTCTATCAATCATTAAACAAGTAATGTCTTTTTATGTTATTGCTTTGACATTCATTAACACTCACGTCAGAAGAAATCTCGCAATTAAAAATCCTATTGACCATCTAAAGTTGTTTTGCCTGGGTTTGTTACAACTGATTTTTTTTTTAACAGAAGCAACAAGTCAGACACTCACCCCATAGTTCGGCTTGAGGTATCTCTTTTATGACTTAAATGCCGTTGATACTCATACTTAAAAAAAAAAAATCAGCTTTTGACATCTCAATGTTAACTTTAATGACATCTTGACTGACCAGCTTAAGAGGAAGGAAAACCTCAGAAAAACAAAGTCAGATAGCAACAAGATTGCTATATTGTCACAGGAATTCTTCCTCATGGCAAACGTACAAACCTGCGGAAGGGTTTCAGCTAAAAATTCAAAGGGTTGTTATCATTTCACTGAAATGCTGGAAACAAATTTTACGTAAGTTCCTCGTGATCCGAAACCACAAACAGAAGCAGAGTAGAAGTATCTAATGCAGCAAGGTGAGAACGTTGAGTATCCTACAGCCAAGTATTCACTTCCAAACCACTCCTGTTGTGGGAACATCATCCATAAAAACTGATTATACATCATCCACAGCAATATTATCATCCAGCATTGAGAGAAATAAAACTGAACAAACACTTTTCTTTTTAATAAAGAGCAATTTAGAGGGTGGGAGAACCAATTTCCTTCTTGGAAAAATCTGTGTGTTGTAAAAAAGCCTTTTATTTAAGGAGTGGATTAACCTCATTGTATCTGTATTTATGTGCCTTCTACCTTATAAAGGGTACAAAGGCATAGAAATAGACACAAAGATACTTCTCTACTATCCTCGTACCTCATTTGAACCTCATTTGAAACGTTATCAATAAGAAGACTAATATAAAGTGTTTTTCATATATCATCTTATATTATCACTTTAGTATTTAAACTTATAAACTCCGCTACTATTTAATTAAAATAAAGGTTGCATTGGCCCTGGGATACCGCAATGATTTAAAGTTACTTACATCAGCATAGGTCATATAGATTCCACCTCTCTCCTAATAATCAAAGGCAGTCACAACCAGAACATGAAATTCTATGAATTTATTCATTCAACACACTGTAAAGACACTACTTTGGAGACACTGCAGCTGGGCTGAGAAAGAAACACTACACTTCCCTGTACACACAGGGAAGTGATTTTACCTGTAGAATGACCAAATCCACACTTTCAGGAAGTGAACTGTAATGGGGTTTTAATGTCCTTTGGGCCTAGCCTCAGCATTGTTCATTTTCAGTAAATGAAAGCAATACAAGCTTTGCAAAGGGATTTCAAACAAATTACAGAGGAAACTTAGAAATGAATCCAAATACCATCCTGGATATAAGAGTCCAAGAACTACTCATCTTGTGGAGATCTTTAATCTGAAATCACTGCAGGTTTCATTAATATTTAAGAAGCAGAGACTCAGAGAAGACAGTTAAAAGGAAAATCGCTGTTGGCTGGTTTTTAATAAATGGATGCTTCCTATGAGTCCTAGTGCTCACTAGGAATTGCCTCAGAGACACTTTGCATCTATAATCATTACTCAAGGATTAGGACCCAAGACACCACACTCGGGAGGTCCGTTTATTGCAGACAGATGGGTAATGGTTCAAAAAGCAGCTCTCCCAGGGAACCCATAAACCCGCCACCAAACCTGAAGCAAAGAGGTGGGGCCCAGGCTCCCATCCAGTACACACCCACAAAGAGCTCCTTGTGATTCTTCTCCCTACCCAGGATGTGGTTGCTGTTGCTGCCTCACCTGATTCTACCAGGATCAAAATGTTCTCGGGATAAAATTAAGTGAAGAATTAAGCCATTGGATTTGAGTTTGAGTCACCACCATGCCATTTACTAACAGTGTGACCTTGGGCAAATCATTCAATATCTTTCAAAGTAAAGTTCACCCCAATCAGACCAGACCTCACCTCCTAGTCACTGTGAACCCGGAATTTGATCCACAGAGCTTTCCCATGTGGAACTTGCTGAATCAACACTTACATTCCACCTAGACTGGCACAATGCTTGGCCATGGCAATTTCAACTATCATATTTTCATTCAAACTGTGTACTGAGTAGCATAGCTGCATTTTTTTTACTGGGTAATGTACCTTGAACTCTGATACTATGTGATGCCATCTCTACTCCTTTGCCACTAATCAAATATAAAAATAAATTAAATCGCATTTTAAAAAAAGATAAAGCCTTCATATGAATTTTTTAAAAAAATGGTAAAGCCTTAAATATGAATTTGGATGTGTATTTCAAATGTCACAAAGCTGTTGATTGATTCCTTCCACATTGTTTCACCTTCCTTTCCACTCCATTCCCCCATACGCCCAACAGAACCGTGAGGCCCTCGTAGAAAGCTGGCAAAGATTAAGGGACCCATTGTTTGTGCCATGTTTAAGAAGTGAGCCTTAACTGTGAATGCATGCTGATAATATTTTTCAACATTTTCATGGAGCATTTCAGAGTCATGCCTGCATATGATCATTATCTCTTGGCCTTCAGCCTATTGCCATGAAGTCATAACCTTTGTTCAAGAGTAGCCCAACCCACAGTCGTGGTTACTGACTTGATTGTGTTAATGAAGACAAGCCACAAAAGACTGGGTTTATGCTCACAATAAGAAAATTTACCATTTTATATCAAATAATCACCATTTACATGCTAAGTTAGAATTTTCATACAAGGAGCTTTTAGATGCCATCCTTGCCTATTTGTAGTTCAAATAGAAAATTTATTTGTATCCTTTATTAAATGCCTATGGTTATACTATCTCACAACTGTTTGTATTAGCCCAGTTGACTCAAAATAATTCTAATTGTCAAAATGTTCTATGGCCCCTTAAAGTTTTAGATCTACAGCCTTGATTTTATACCTACTAATGCAATACTGTATAATTGTAACCATGTTACTACATGACAGCCCTTTAAATATTTGAAATGTGAGCTCATGTTCCTTCTAAGTCTTTTCCAAATATCCCTAGGTTCTTAATTCAATTCATTCATTCTTGCTATCTTTGTGCCCCTCTCTGGAAAGCTCTCCTGTTCATGAATATTGCTCTTAAAACACAGTACCCCAGAAATGAAGACAATAACCCAAACAGGCTCTAACCAGAAGAGAATACAACAGAGCTAACCATTACCCCCATTAAATCAGGTCACTGTACTTCTATACTGGAGTCTAGGGTTCTATTAGCTTTTATAGCCACTCCAACACCTTGTTGGGTTATATTATGATTTGTCAAGGCCTTGCTCAATAAGTGGCACTAAACTAAGAAGGGAACTTTTACTTCTGTTTCTTGTGCTGTCAGTAGATAATGAATTAACTCAAAGCAGTCTTTCTTAGCTCCACTTATTTTAACTGTTCTGTAGGTTCAGAAATGCTACAACTCATTTTAACATGTTGCTGTGTTGGCTAACATGGAATTAATTAGACATCAGTGATTTCTATTAGACAGTAACATATCATCATTCTATGCAATGTAGTGATTCTTCTCTGAAACTGAAACAGCTGCATAAGGTGACAAGATTAAATCTAACCTGAACAATTTTTTCCACCAATCAAAATATTTTCCTCTCTGTCTTTAAGTTGACAAAGTGATTACAAGACTATAAAGCTCTGATTGGAAGGAAAATACATGATTCAGATCACATGAAGCAAGATGCCACCCAATCTACTCTAGGAAAAGTTTGGGGGAAAAATGTGTCTTTTATTTTTTTTCTATCATAATACAGAAAATAAGCACTAGCAGTGTTGATAGCCTATGGCTTTTCACTTAGAATCAACAATAATGGCACGTCCTCTGATTTTACTTTTTCAACACCATCCCCAACAAAGCAATGAAATGTAAGATGATGTGAATGAGACCCTGAAATTTAAGGAGGCAGAATAATGGCTTGCAGGTGTGAACATTATTCATATTTTAAACTAAATTAAATTCTTCCCTATTACTCTAGGAAAATCAATATAATATAGTTACCAAGAGGTAAGATGCTTCTGATATTTAAAAGATATGCTAATTTTGATGATAGTTTTCACTCATGTTAATCAAATATAGAGTTTGGTTATAGGGTTTATATTAAGAATAATACCAAAGTGAAACTTACAAACTAATCCCTCATTTATAGCCTAACCACTCTGTGAAATTTATAAATCCCCAATACAGGATCCTTTTATGTCTGTTTCCCTCAAGTATAAATCAGCATGATGGCAGCAACCTCAAGGAGGAGAGCTTAGAACCAGCATCAGTGCAACTTGTATGCAAGCTGAGATTATCTTAGATGTTAGACAGGGATTTTTAGGGAATACATGCCTGTATGAATGTCAGGGAAGGTTTACAATCGTCTCTCTGGGATGTGGACTATGAAGAGGGTGACACTACCTTGCCTTTTATAACATAATCAGAATGGGGCAGGTACCAGGCTGCTGAGCTACTTGCTGAACGTGAACAAGTATAATCTCTGTTGGTGACTTCAAGACAGGCAAGAAATAAATGGATGTATGGAATCCTGTTTGACATGTAGCACAGTGTTAGATCACAGAAGAGCACCAGGGAGCCAAGGTAGAGCCCTCCACACTGCCAATGCTTGAAACAACTGTGGGGAACAGGAATGCCCCACCAGCTATGTCTGTGAATATGGCAGAGCTTGTTTCACATACCCCATCCTATTTGCTTGAGTGTTTCCTTTTGTTATTTTTGCTGAACTGAAGGCAAAAGAAATCTGGAGGATTCAAACAAATAGCATATTGTGAGTACTTGGTAAATATTTACTGAAAGAATGAATAGACTCTCATTCTATTCTCTTGAATAGAATGAATATTTTTTGAGCCAGTGGAAAGTCATGAAAAAATATGAACTAAAAAAAAAGTGTGATGTTTGAGAATCAATCAGAGCTCTACTGAATTCAGCATCTAAAAGGTGTTTTGTTTTTTAAAAAAAAAGAACCAAAAATGAACATAATTAGGGAGCTGTCTTCAGATTGCTTTCACATCTTCAATATTTATCTGAAAAGAGGTGACACATTCCCAGCTACTCATATACATATTATTCCCAAGACAAGGATTACCCCAAAAAGTCATGTGAAAAACAATACTCATTCATTTATGTCTCTAATCAGCTTGATAAATAACTTGCTCTGATGGGGATGAGGATAGTGGGGAAAAAAAGGTTAAATAAAGCTGAATTAAATATGATAGGATAATGGTAAACACGAGTAAGAAGTTCCTTGGATTTCCAGTCATAAGACTGGAAAGAAGTAATCATTTTCCAAGCCTCTTCTTCTGGGCCAGGTATCTGGCATGGCATTTACAATGCCATTTGGGACTCCCATATGCCATTATTAGAGAGCCTGGGTTCCAGTCCCAGCTAATCTCCCTGGAGGCACACTCTGGAAGGCAGCAGGCAATTGTCCAGGCACTTGGGTCCCTTCCACCCATGTGGAAGACCTGAACTGGGTTCCTGGCTCCTGGCTTCAGGAACTTCACCCAGCACAGTTCCTGCAGGCATTTGAGAAATGAACCAGCAGATAGAAGATGTCTCTCTGTCTCTCTGCCTTTCAAATAAATAAAAGCATATTTTAAATGTTTTCAAAAGTCCAGCTTCTCATCTTCCCACAAGATAAAAGAAAGTTCCTTGCCATTCTTTTCCCTCCATGGAAAGCTACACACTGATGCATTTTTCAGAAAATTGCACTCATGGGATGAATTTAAAATATATTTGTATCTGCTTCCCACTTCTATTCATTCAGGGAGTCAACATATGTTGACTAAAGGCCACTCTGTGTCTGGGCTAGAGATTCATAAAAGACTAGAATTAGAGGCCCACATTGTGGCACAGCAGGTTACAATGCCAACATCTTGTATTAGAGCTCCAGTTTGGGTACCAGCTGCTCTGCTGCCAATCCAGCTCCCTGCTAATGCACCTGGGAAAGAAGCAGAAGATGGCCCAAGTCCTTGAGCCCCTGCAACCCATGTGAGAAACCCTGCTGTGTCGTTAAGGGTCAATTCAAACCAGGTTTTACAAGCTCTGGCACCCCAGTGACAGGCCAGGTTCTTACAAACAGGAAGAATCAAGTGGAAGAGAATATGCAGTGGTGACATCTCCAAGGAACTAATGGTCTATAGTCCATTTAAAGCATTCACATTCAATTTGTTGGTTTTTGTCTTTAATCCTCTATACATTAGATCAGCCAGAAGCAGCCTGCAGGCTATCAGTCCACATCTCTGATTTTGCCTAACCACTTCTTAAATTTATTTTTCAAATAATCAAAGAGCCAAATTCTGTTTCCAGTGTCATAAATTCAGTGATTTTGAAGCTTTATGTTCCTCTCTCTCTCTGCTACTTTCCCTCCCCATTCACGAAATGATTTTGTTTATTGATTTGATGGGGCTTTTGTTTCTCTTCTCTCTCCTCTTGGCCATATTGGCAGAAGGTCAAATAAGCAGTTCAAGAAAAAAGGATGAGCTTCTAAACAATGAGATCAGATACTGATGGCCATCCAGAGAGGGTCATGAGAACGCATGTGAACTGTTGCAAGAAATGTAGGTGCTTTCAAAAGATATGACTTTAAGTCCAAGTGACTACAAAGCAATGAAGTTGCTTTCATGTCTGCTCAATGGAAGCAATTTCATCACCCCTCATGCATGAGAGATAGATTCTGGAGGAATTTTCAGTCCTCCTACCCACTTTGAATCAAATAATCAGTATAGTCTTTGGCTCAGCAAAATACTTTTAATGGTCAATTCAGTTGTGTATTTGATGGCAACCTTGATATTTCTAAAAAATCTGTATGTTATTTCCATACATTTCTGTATATATCACCTGTTCAGTTGGTAATTTAATCTAAAAATCAATTTTAGTTTTGACTTAATCGTCTGTTTTCAAAAGAATAATTCAGACAAATCAACATATCTTTAAAGAGTTTTATGTGTCTTCAGCTCCTGACTTTCCAGTCTAATTGAGCTCTAGATTGAATCAACTTGCAAGTAATAAAATATATGAAAATTCAAATTGAATATAAATGACCTAAGATGAATGAATGGTGATAAATATACCATCGTTGTACTCTGGATGTACCCAGGAGCCAGAACAGTATCACATGGAATATTTGCCATCACTCCCATCAATTACCTAAAAACTCAGATAACTGGGAAAATATTGTTATCATAGCATTAAGTACAAAATAATTTAGACAGTCCTTAGTTATTTGGCTGATTGTAAACATAACTTTGGTGTACATTGTCTCTGCTCTTGTTTCTCTTCGTACTATCTTTGATTTTGTCTCTTAAAATGTTTAGAGTTTATTTTTATAAATACAGATCTCTAACAAAATTACAGATCCTAAACAAATTCTCTCCTTAAGCCTGTCTTGACTTCCTCCTGTGTGTTAGGCACTGTACTAAGGTTCATGGTTGATATTCAAAAAATGTTTATTACAATAAGATTTTTGAGAGGGGAGGAGTTTAAAATGTCTTGATTTTGTCACCAGTAAATTTACATTATTGTGAAAGGAAAGACATTTCTAATCAGAATGAATGAGGTTAGACAAAATAGGTACTGATAGAACTCAATAAATATTACTAGAATTAGTAAAGGCTCTTTTGAAAATTAAACCCCCTGAAAACTGCATTTTTATGTTTATTTATTGAGCTGGTTAACAATGAGCTCTGAGAAAAAGCTACTTAATTCATAATATAATCATCTCCAGTGCAGTTAATTAATTCCAGATTTTATTACATTACTTGAGCTCCCTCAATGCTTTAATCTCATGATACAAGGAGGTGAAAAAGGTGGGTGCAACAAGTCATCACAGGAGCCAAGGGGGAATTATAACCTGCATCTCAATTACAAGGCAAGGACTAATAAATGATTGCCTAATTGTGGAGGCTAGGGCAGAAAAAACCCTCACAACACAAGAAAGCTGAAAGCATTTCAGAAGTCAGAGCAGCTACCTGGGTTTCACCACCAGGGAACAAAAGAAAGAGAGCAGTGAAGGGCAGCAGGCAGTGGGTGCCTCGCCAGTAACCAGGGCTTCCCAGGTAATGGTAAACTTATGCAAGAACTAAACCTGTATTACAATGGACACGTTGACTGTCAGCGCCAAGGCCCAGCCCACTGGAAATCAGAGTTGCTGAAATATATGATTAGTGTTCTGTTTCATGCTCACTTTCAGGCCACACCTTTCAGTGGAGGTCATCTTTCGAGTCATTAAATAATCTAAGAGTGATATGTACACAGAAGAGTTTGTTCCTTATCTTTTCCATGTCACACCTGGTGCTTTCCATGGACTCTTTGTTCTTGTTTTAACAAAGTTGTGTAAAGGCTTTTTTTTTTTTCCTTCCAAATGACTTACTTTAACTCAGCATTTTAACCCTATAACAACCATAGTAATAGGTAGAACATTTCTCTACTGAGACACATGTTGTTAACAGAGACTATACAGAGATTATACAGAAAAACATGTATTTTTATTTCAAACATCCTTCTCCAGTTTTTTACTCTTTCTGTGTGTGTGTGTATATATAAATTTATTAAAGGGGGGTGGAGAGAGAGAGAGAGAGAGAGAGAGAGAGCAAGCAAGCGAGCTCCCATTCACTGGATCACGCTTCAAATATCGGTGATGGCCAGGAAAGGGCCAGGCTGAAGCCAAGAGCTGGGAACTCAATTCAGATTTCTCTTGTAGGTGGGACTCAACTATTTGAGCCTCTACAAATGCTCTAAGGGCCTGCATTAACAGGAAGCTAAAATCAGGAGACAGAGCCAGGAATCAAGCTTAGGAATTCTGATGCACAATGTGGACATCTTAATGGCTATCTTAACTGCTAGGCCAAACACCCATTGACAGACTTCGGTTTGGTTAAAGACCTTTTTCTTTTAAAAGGAAACTCCAACTAAATTACTGTCCTTCCATCCTTCTCAAGGAAATATCTTAATTCAATATCATTTGGTAGCTTAATTCTGATTTAAATTTCTTTTATGCCACTAATGTACTGGTGGTTAAAGTGAAGCATTATCAAGGCTATAAAGAAATTCATGCTTATCATCTGCCTCTATATAATTATAGTAGAAGACTGTACAGTAAGTACAATAGGTGTTTATAGATTAACAGATACCAAGAAAACGCAGTAATTCAATCTGTGTTTTCCACATTGTGCATCTCAACCAAAATTCCAAGAAATCAGATACATATCTAAGATGGAAGGAAAAGAAGAAGCAGAATCCAGGCTGGAACTAGAGTCTCCTGGACCCTCAGCTTTGGCAACACCTCTCTGTTCTGGTTTTCCTCCTGCTGGTCTGGCTGTCTATTCCCATCTTCCTGAAGGATTTCTCCTTTGTCAAATAAATCTTAAATAACCTCTTCTCCAATCCACTGCCACACACGAGTCCTAATTGTACCTTCATTCCCTTAGTATATACTGTAATCTTTCAACTCTAATCTTCCCCATTCAATCTATTCTCCAAAATAATATTTCAAAAATAAGATTCCATTAAGTTTTGTCCCTATTTAAGACTATAAGTGGCTGGGCTGGTGCCATGGCTCAACAGGCTAATCCTCCACCTTGCGGTGCTGGCACACTGGATTCTGTCCTGGTTGCCCCTCTTCCAGGCCAGCTCTCTGCTGTGGCCAGGGAGTGCAGTGGAGGATGGCCCAAGTGCTTGGGCCCTGTACCCCATGGGAGACCAGGAGAAGCACCTGGCTCCTGCCATCGGATCAGCGCGGTGCGCTGGCTGCGACGGCCATTGGAGGATGAACCAATGGCAAAAAAGGAAGACCTTTCTCTCTGTCTCTCTCTCACTGTCCACTCTGCCTGTTAAAAAAAAAAAAAAAGACAAAAGACTGTAAGTGGCTTCCCATTTGAATTTCTAGAATCTAGAACTATTAATGCATAATACATCCAAATATGTCTAAGTAAATATGCCTTATGAAAAAAGAAACAATGAAAAGCCTCCCAACTATCCTTTGCCTCCTCTCTACCTTGTTCCCTCCCATTTCTACCGGGCACCATTGCTCCCAGTTTCCAATGCACCAGCAATATGAATGAGATGCAAACATCTCACCATCAACATGGATCCAGATGCCCAGACCCTACTTCTCTACTCTGACCTACTTTCAAGTTACTCCCCACTCACAATGCTGTATTCCTCTGGACTTCTTTGGTTCCTTGAATTAAAACAAAATTCTTTCTTGCCTTAGTCACTTACCTACATTATTTATTTTCACCAGACCACTCTTGCCTTTCTTCTAGATTTTCCTGGTCTTTCCCTAAATGCATTTTACAGCAAGGTAGATTCTCTACAGTGCTTATTTAGCAGATTGATCACAAGTTGTAGCTATATGCCAGTTTATTTCCTTATAGTAAATGGAGAACTCCAGGGGGACAAAGCACTATGCCCATTTATTTTACTGTTCTGCAGTTGGTACATTTAGGTGCCCAATAGTAGAGGTTCAATAAATACTAACTCAGAAAAATCAATGAATACTTTCCATCTGTGTAAACATGGAGGCTTTAATTAGGCATTTCCTGAAGACTTAAATGTACATACAGAGTAAAACATATTAAATAATTGGAAATTAAAAGTACTCCTGCCCTCCAAAACACTGAGGAGATTAGGTTCTTTAAAAAATAATTCTGTGTGTTAAAGAATGTCATGGTTTTGTATACAAAGGCTGCTGTAGGCATAACAAATATTCTATCTACTCTTCAAAAATAAGGGGCAAATAAGAATTACATATTTTCACATGACACCTTACAACAAGATAACTGTGAATATAGAGCTACTTGCATGTAACTTCATATATTTATTATAACTAAATTCCTTTGTCATTTGTCACTTAAGAGTTTTCTCTTACTCATTCTCCTACACATTCCATTACTTTTTAAATATAAATAAAGGCATTCAAGCCATAAAATTTTAGGAAAAAACACATTTAACTGTGAGCAAAGTGTTTATTTCTTTTTTCCTTTTACAAAAGGGAGGTGTCTAATTCTTTGCCCGGAGTGAGCTTGTTTTGATCAACTTTGAATTCTCTCCCCATAAAAGATATGTCTTCCTTCTCATCCTGAATGTCCTGTACATCGAAGGACACTTCCAGACATTTCCCTTACAGATCTCAAAAGGAAGTATTAATCAAACAAAAGATGGGAAATTATGACATTCCGACACTAAGGTTTAATTCAAATGGTCAAGCTTTAGCTGATCACAGGGTACAGGTGACTATCCATCAACTAACCCATCATAACACACATTAAAATGTCTGGGTTAATCAGGACAGAAGCCAAAAATAACATCTTTTGCTGACGCTCGATGAAGACTACTAAAGGAATTCCCCTGAAACTGTGCTCTGTAAACATTCAAGATCTAAAAACATAAAAAAGATATGAGGAATTCTGCCTAACAGGATCTTTAAAAAGGCAGCAGTAGTAAATTCTTTTGATGAAAAACTAAATGGTTTCTATGATGTGTGCAAGTTTAAATTACAAAAATGTTAAAGCAATCTGGAAAGTCAATATGAAAATACATACAGCATGTTTAATTTTGAGCTTCTAAAATTGTGAAATACTTTAATAAAATCTTTCAAACGATATTAAATAATATTCACAATGAGGCATAAACTGCTGATATTATAATATTCTCATTTCTTTTCCAACTCTATCTTCCAAGAATTAATTTCATCTGGAAATCAATGACAATTACATATATAGAGGAACAGAAAGCAGTGGAAGGTAGACTGAAAGGGGAATGTGTTGTCTTTATTAGTATTCTTCTGGATTTGCATTACAGATACTGGACTTGGTCTTATCTCCTTATTTGCTTCAAATCCTGACCTACGCTCAGACAGCCACTATATCACAAGCTTTTTGGCAATTTCATGGTGTAAGGAATCTGAGAGTCAAGAACTTGGGTCTTGCTTCACATTGTGCTCTCTCCCATGACTATCCCACCACCTTGGGCCTCAGTCTCCTCACCTGCAAAATGAGGGTATGGATTTAATGATGTCTGTAGTTCCCCTCTGTCCTAGTGTGAGATTATATGAAGGGCCCTGAAAATAGTCATCAGATAACCACAAGGCAAAAACAAACATCCCAGAATACTAGACCTTAGGGCCAGGAGAAGCAGCTTTCCAAATGTATTTCCTTTTTGTATTTAGTGAAACACTACTAATACCTCTAGGCCTCTGTAATGGTAACTACTGAAAATAACCAAAGTACTCACAAGATTGACTAGCAAATTAATTTTTAGAACATTGTATCTTTATAAGTAAACACATTTTTGTCTCCATTTGAAAAATATCCATAATTCTTTTTCACATATCACATTTGAATACACATTGAACATTCAGTCCATAAACATTAGCTGAACAACTATCATGTGTTCAGTCATGTGCTATGCACAAGGCTGTATACAGTCAAATATATAGTCCCTACCTTCAAGTCACTTCTATTAGGTTGATCATACAAAATCACAATGCTCAGTCCTTTATGAGTCACAAAATGGCAAACTTCAAGTCTCAAACTAATCATTTTATAGCAAATCGTGTTAGCAAACAGGTTAATCCTTCAGATTCCCATAGGCATTTTGTACAGTCTCATTCATTCTGAAAATTCATTATGATGCCACTTGGAGATTTCCTAAAGAATTGCCTAACAAGAATCTTTGTTGTTGATTTTCTTTGCAGGTGTGTATCTGTTGTTGTCATTGTTCATTGTAAACACAAATTAATACTATTCAGCTCTTGTGCATTTTTCTCAGTGCTTTATCCATGACCAGTTAATAACTGACTGATCTACAATCTTTTCAGGATTGGTTACTTATGACGCATGTGGGTGTATGCACGTACATACGCATACACACATACACACAGAATGATTTGCTCCTTTTTTATCTTAAGGTTCCCTCTCTTTTCTTCCTAAAGATGTTGCTATGCTCTGTTTCTCACTGCTTGTTTTCCCAAAAGAATTGTTGGCTGCTTGTGACTGGGATCAGTGCCTATGCTTCTTTATATGACCCACAGCCTCTATCCCAGGGTCTTGCATGCAGTAGACACAACAAAATTACCAACTGAACATTAATTAAATTATAAAGGGAGACATTTGATTGAGAAGATACAGTACTATTGAAACATAAAATCATGGGAAAATAGATGTTACATTTTTGTCAATTGTGCAACTATTTCTCACATGCTGTGGCAGTGACAGATCTACCATGGTCTAATGTTATTTCCTCACAACGACTTTAAAAAAAAGAAAAGATCACAGTTTATGAGTTCTCAGGAATTCTACCATATCAGAAAGCTTTGTGCATTAGATAATAAATGCATTTGATTATGTCAGTTAGAAGAAGTAGATTTCCAGTTTTGCCTTAAGAAAGGAAAATATTTGTCAGGAAAATGAATAATAAAGGTTTCATTGTGGTATAACAAGGGCAAAGCTTGATGACTTTACACAAAAACTACAGACAGTTCAAAATAGCCAGCCACAATTAGATCTCTTTAAATAGGACATTCTCGCAAAAGAAACAAATAACTGAAAATATCCAAATTTTGAATAACTGTCTTAAAATTTGAATACTACACCTATCTAAGCAAAATCAAAAACACTTCCCCAAATGATTAGCTTGTAGTGCACATATCAATTGCTTCATAGTGCAAGAAATGTCAAATGGCACTAGAAACAATGCCATGCTTTCCTGTACACTGCAAGCATATTTCTTCTTTAGACACAGTTTACATAATACAGGAAACGGCCTCATCTGGTTCCTGGTCTTTTTGATCAAGTCAAAAGCCTTAAAGAAAAAAAGTGTTTCTTTTACATATTCCTTTTTTTTGTACTTTTGTTTTTCACAAATTCCATTTCCCTAAATTGAAAATGAGTACTGGACAAGTGTGGAGAGCAATGTCCTCTAAGAAGTATTTTACTAAAAGACAAGCTCATGACCTTTTTTCTCATGAGTTCTGCAGGTGGCCAAAACATGAAAAGTCTGTTATTCAGGAAAAGCTGATTCCATGGCTTAAGATGAAATGTTCACTTAAAAGAAAATGAGCTCAGAGAGCTAAACGTGGGAGCCACTTAGAGTGTCTGGGAAGTAAGGTGGTGCTATGGTTGATGCCAGCGTAGCAGTGGGAACATGTGAGGTCAGAGGGGAGCTAGGGTCAGACCATGAGGGGTCTTGTGTGCAGAGTAGGGATCTTGTCTTTTACCTTGAGGGAACTGGGAAGCCACTGGAGAACATCGAACTGCCTTATGTTTTTAATCAGCAACCTTGGCTACAATGTGGAGAACAGATCATGGCCAGGGAAGCAGGAGGCAAGGAGACCAATAGATTAGTCATTGCCTTTACCAGCCAAGAGGGATGAGGGTGATTTGGAGCAGGGTAGTAGAGGTAGCAAGAAGCAGATAGATTCTAAATACATTTTGAATAAGTGAACTGATGTGATTTGATAATTAATTAGGTATAAGTGTAAGAGAATGAGAAGAGGCAAGGAGAAATCCATTTATTTTTAATCTGAGCACTTGATAGAAGGAGGACTATATAAAAGGAGGAGGTTTGAAGAGAGACGGAAAGAAACAAGACTTGAGTTTCTAACATGTTAACATCAAAATATCAATTAGTCATCCACATGGAGATGTCAATTGGAAATTCAACCACCATGGAGTTGCAGGGAGTGGTCTGGGACACAGACATTAATTTGGGGGTCATCAGTATAGAGCTAGTATTTGAAGGTGTAACACTAAAATTCATTGCCCAAGAAAATGAGTATGGGCATATATGAGAAAAGATCCAAGTATTAACTACAGAGTAGAAAGAGGGAAAACCAGCAAAAGAGATGTAGTAGCAACTAGTAAAATAAGCAAACAAGTAGGATTGAACATAGAAAACCAAGTAACTGGAGTTTTCAAAAATAGGGAAGTGATTAAGTGAGTTAAATTCTAACAGTCAATTGAGTAAAATGAGATCTAGGACAGATCCTTGAATTTGGCAATGTGACAGACACTGATGGCTTTAAACGAGAATCTCTTTGGTGATGTGAGATGAGAATGGGAGAAGATAAGTGTGTAGACTACAGTGTTTTGCTCTAACAGAAGCAGGAAAAGAATTAACTGGAGTGAAAGTGAAATCAGAGGGTTGTTTCTAAATGCAGAAGAGAGTACTGTGTGTTAATATACTGACAGGAATGATTGAGTGGGAGAAAAATGACAGAATTCTACAGATAATGCTGTAGGTGGGGAAGAGATGGTGGGAACCAATGCACATGGAAAGGAAGGCACCTGAGGTTGGAACAAGGACATCAACAGAAGAATGGCAGGAAAGAAGGCAAAACGAGAGGGGACAGATAAGGTTTGACTGGCTTGTGATCTGACATATATGTTCTCATCCTACTCCAGCTTCCTAGTGAAATAATAGACATGCTTGTTTATTATGCCTGATAATGAAGAAGACAGAGGTGAGTGTGAGTTAAGAGAAATAGAAGAATGAATAAAATAGTGCTTCAGGAGAGTTGCAAAGGCAGAGTAGACAGAGAACTGGATTTAACTAGGCTTGGGCCTGGCCAATTGAGAAGCAGGGGGTCTATGCAAAAGAGTGCTTACAAATGATGGGCTATGACAAACTAGATAGGACTACTGAACCAGGACAATCTTATCAAGAAATAAACTCCCATTTCAGTAATCCAAGAACTTTTGGAGTCTACCTATTATTATTACATTCTTAACCTAACGTATGAGTGATTAGTTCAGGATATAAGCTTCTTTATGACCTAGTCCCATTTTCTTTCCTACTTCTTCTACCCTGTGATCCACCATACATAGTTAACTTCCAACTCCTGGAATATCCAGAGCCTCCTTCTTCCTTGTCCTCTTTACCAGGTCAGCCTACCTCAGTCACTTCTCTCTTGCTGTTCATCCCACATTTTTTTAATAATCACTTCCTAAAATATACTAAACATGAATTGACCAGATTGCACAGTAGTTATCATCCCCACAAACTGTGGCAAAGTGGTTGGTACACACTTAGCACTTTTTTAGATGAATCAATGAATAAGCTCTCAAACATCAGTTCCTCCACAACCACTCACCTTTAGGGTTGGAATTCCTTAAGAGAAGGGAGGGTTTACATAGCATGCACAGTTCATAGCACATACTCAGTCCGTGTTCCACTCTCATACAATACCAACAAGGTAACTAGTTCATCAAAATTACTGTTTCATAAGTTAATATGACTGCTCTCCACTTTTTTACACTCATGTTCATTGTGTTAGTAATTTTACAACTACTTTTTGACAGGAAAGTGTGAGAAGAAGAAATGGGAAGGGAATGGAGAAAAAACATAAAAATTGTCCAATAAAGAAATGGAGGGAAAGAAAAAAAAGAAAGGGAGAAAGAAAGGCAAGAATAAAACAGAGGCAGAGGGGCCCAGCATTGTGGTGTAGCAGCTGAAACCGTCACCTGCAATGCCGGCATCTCATATGGGTGTCGGTTTGTGCCCCAGGTACTCCACTTCTGGTCCTGCCAATGGCCTGGGAAAAGCAGTAGATGATAATCCAAGTGCCTGGGCCACTATTACCCACATGGGAGACCTGAAGGAAGCTCCTAACTCCTGGCTTTGGCCTGGTCCAATCCTGGCCATTGCAGCTATCTAGAGTGTAAACAATCAGATGGAAGATCTTATTCTCTCTTTCTCTCTCTCTCTCTCTCTCTCTCTCTCTCTCTCTCTCTCTGACTTTCAAATAATAACAAATCTTAAAAAAAAAAAAAAAAAAAAAACAAAACAGAGGATGGGGCCAGCACTGTGGCGTAGCAGGTAAAGCCACCTCCTGCAGTGCCGATATCCCATACAGGCGCCAATTCGAGTCCTGGCTGCTCCAATTCCCATCCAGCTCTCTGCTGGATGGGCCAGTCCTTGGGCCCGTGCATCCTTGTGGGAAACCCGGAAAAAGCTCCTGGCTTCAGATGGGCACAGCTCCAGCTGTTGCAGCCTTCTGGGGAGTGAACCAGCAGAAGGATAATCTCTCTCTCTGCCTCTGCCTCTGCCTCTCTGCAACTCTGCCTCTCAAATAAATATTTGTTTTTAAAAAAGCAGAGGCATAGGGAAGAATAGGAAACAAGAAGTGTGGAAAAAGAAAAAAGCAAGCATTAGTGGCAGAGACCCCTAGAGAGGCACAGGCTAAGGATGCCGGGCTGTTGCCCTTTAGGCAATAAAGAAAATGCTTACAGAGCCCCGAGAGGAGTTTAACAATGCCAGGTGGAGAACGGAGTATTAGGAACTATGTATATAGTTATCTCTTGTTCCTCTAAATATGTAGTAATATTTATGAATAGTAACAACAAGATACATTTACTGTCTGAAAAACACCAACCAGAGCCCTTGACGATTATCATGCCTTCCATTCCTCATAATTACAATTACTCTCATGTTATGAAAGGAGAAACTGAGGCACTGAGTAAGCTGCCAAGTCAGAGTGAGTGAGATGACCAAGCCTCAGTCCCACACTCATGCGCTTACCCACCTTGGCTCAGTCCTCCCTAGCCATACTGCTTCTGTAAGCAGATGAAGACCATGATGCATTCTGAGCCAACTGACAAGATTTTCCCCATCTCCCATCCTTTCCAGGTCAAGTTCAGAGGCCAAGTGAAAAGGGAGGCAGGGGAGTCACCAGGATCAGCCCTTGTACTCCCTGACCCCAGGGACCTGAATGTGAAGCAGATGGGACCAGACACTCGTCCAAGTGTCACACTGTCCTACTTAGCTCTCTTGACACTTCATTTGGATCTATCTGTTTATTCTTTTTAAAATGCAGTTGTGCTCATGAGTTGAGAATCAAAGTACACAGACAGAAACCTTTTCTAGAGATGTTTTGCCTTCTTCCTTAGAAGGAAGGAAGACATGAAACAAGAATTCAACCATCTTTCCAATGACTGAGAGAAAAATAATCAGAAAACACTTACAACCTTGTGTGTCTCTGCACAGTAGTCTTTGGACAACATTTTTAAAGATTATTTATTTGAGAGGCAGAATTAGAGACAGAGAGAGAGGTCTTCCATCCACTGGTTTACTCCCCAAATAGCCACAGCAGCCAGAGCTAGGCCAATCTGAAGCCAAAGCCAGGAGCTTCTTCTGAGTCTCCCATGTTGCAGGGGTGGCAGGGGCCTAAGCACTTGGGCCATCTTCCACCGCTTTCTCAGTCCATTAACAGGGAGCTTGATGGGAACTTGAGCATCCCAGACTTAAACTGGCACCCCTATGGGATGTCAATACCGCAGGTGGAGGCTTGACCTACTATGCCACAGTGCAGCCCCTGGAAAACATTTTTGCAGGTATACATATCAGGAATAACAAACTCACAGCCACATATTACCACATTTCCCTCCAGCCTCAAGAGCAGTCATTGTTATCTCATCTCAACATATTGTCTCTGAAGCTGACTAGAGTCTCAGAATCCTTTACTGCACAGAATCCCAGGTAGCTATTAACAATAAACGAGAAAGAGCACAGAAATAAAATCCATTTGTGATTCCGAGTACAGTCATATTTCATCACTAGATGCTATACCAGGGCATACACCTATGACATCAAAGATCACCTGATACAGACAAGGTCAAATAAGAACCCTCAAAACTAAAGACTAAAATTGTTTTTTGGTCAATAATTATCTCCTGAACATATTTAATGAAAGGGTATGCTTTTTAAATTAAAACAAGAGCTTTAGGAACTAATCAGGAAACAATACAGAACTTGAGAAATTATAATCTTTCTGTAATTCATAATAATTTTAAAACTAGGCCAGTAAAAAGAAAATCTTTTGACAAAGTCTGGGCTAAAAGCCATGGATAGCATCCACTGTTAATGTTGTATAATTAACAAACTTCTGTTCTTTCAACAACTACTCAGAGAATGAAGCTGTTAAGTAAATATACAGTCAAAAACACACAGAAGAATTAAACCACCCCTCACATCTTGCAAAAAGGTGATGGCCTTACAGGGGAAGAAAATATCCACAAACTGCCTGCCAAAACACCCAGATACTACACAGTCTCACTAGTTGGGAAAAAGAACAAAACTTTTAATTTGCTCAGGATGCCTCCATGAGCCAAATATCTTGTGATTCCATGAATGAAGTGCATTTGAGTTCAAGGCAGTCACATTAACAGTTTCATGATTTCATTTTATGTACAGGGCTCTGTGGCACCAATGTCACACAGATGGGTGTCATGCATTCACATATCTCAGCCACTTCCCATTTAAATAAATACAATTTTAATCAAGGTTTCATGATTACATTTCATTAGTCATAAAAAGAAAACCCTGCCCAGTATTCAAAAACTATCCTAGAACTCTCATGATATTGGCAATCACATTATTGAGTAAAATAAATCAAACACAGCATGCTCCTGAGGACTCAGAAATGAACTTGAATTCCCCAGTTGCAAGGGACGTTGCATTGACAGAGCCCCAGGATGAGGGTGTGTGTGGTATCCACAACACACAAGAGTTGTGTTTGCTTTAAAGAAATTCCCTGCCAATTCATACACTAAAGCTAAACAAGTCACTGAAATGACAACACTCAAAAGATAGTAAAACAACAACAACAAATAAAAAATCCTGAATGATACTAAAGAATATCAAAACTCTAAGTTTTCAGAAAGGTTAAGCAGTGTGTGAAAATGTGGTTGGAGGTGTTCTTTTCCTTTTAGTATGACAATCATTAAATGACACTCAAATTAAGGTTAATATCCTGGAGAAAATAATCTTTTGTCAACTGGTGGTCTGGGGCTTGAGACCTCACTGAAAGGTCCCTTGAAAAGGCTATGAAAACATCAGCCACTGATCCAGAAGTTCTCACCAGCTCAGATGCAAGGTCATTCATAATTGTCTCCATCCTTCTTTCTCCTCTCCAGAGCATAATTACTTCAAGAAATAAAATCCTGGTTTATTTTACTGAAATCCAGAAACTCACCGCTTCTACAGCAACAGCCACTTCCCTTATCCCAGGTTTAAATATCCATTACTGTCATCACTCCTGGGTCTGTTCCACAGGACAGTGACTAACCTTTAGCGGGCCCAATGTTCAGAACATATATATCAACTTGCCAGTATTTAGTACCTCTAATGCACCGGTCACATGGACAACGGTGCTAACCTTTGGTCAGGAAGAACAGAGATGGGATAGTATAACGTAAAAATAACAAGATCCATTTTGGAGATTGGAATCCTGGCTCCATGTTAAGTAGCTGTGAGAAAGTGGGAAAGTGTTCAATCTCTCTTCTGCCCCATGTGCAATGTAGGGAAATGCCCCCTGCTTCTGAAGGTTGTTATGTGGACTAGAAAGGCAATCTGTGGAACACGACTGTGGACACTATGGGCAACAGTACCCCAACAAACTAGCTGTCTTAGTTAACAATGAGAGTTAGGAAATATTTCAAAAATCTAACACTTAGCAGCACTGGAGAAGGAGCTTGTAAATTTCCTAACCCTAACCTTTCACCTGTCCAGAGGATCCAGTAAGTAGGCTGCTAGGTGAACTAAGCTAGCAGCTTCAAAAGAGTGGTGGGGACCAGATGATTACATGGAGGAATCCCATTCTCAAGGAAATGGAGCCATGCTTTCAAGAAATGTACTATAAAGGGAGTCAGAGAGAATTATGGGATTGGGTGTGGGTTTTGGAATGTGTATGTCTGCTGGGTATCTTTAGGATGGGAGAGTTTGAGCATTTGCATGACTGAAGGTCAAAGTTCAGATATAAATAGGAGGACCAGATAATTTATTATCCAAACCAGACATGGGTGAGAGTGAAAGTGGATGCTATTAATAACTATGCCGGGACAATAGGAATAAACTAGGACTGTCTCAGGCCAAACAGAGTGTCTGGTGATCCTAGGACTAAAGAGATGTTAAAAATACAGACAGTGAAAGAGAAATTGGTAGAGCAAGATCCCAGAGAAGGGAGGACAGAGTGGGATCTGAATAGAAGCCCAGTCAGGGTAAGATACTAATTAAAAGGTAACCCTTTCCCATGTGCCAGCTATAGATCAAACTTTGCCTACAAGGGATCTTCAAAAAGTTAATGAAAATGTACATTATGAAGAAACTACACAGGGATTTCAAAATTTTTTGTACCAAAATGAACCTATTTTTTAGTTCCAGTCTTTCACATACCTTCCTATTACTTCCTAGGTTCTTCACTGGCTGATATGCATATACACACACATTTACACACACAAACACACAAGTGTATATATAACAGACAAATGCAGAAATAATAGTTACTAGTTTTGGAAACAAACTACAAGTAACTTGCTGAGAAATATGAGGTTCAAGGGAGCTAAACAATGTATGAGAAAATGACTGATATTTGTAAGGATATACATATATGAGGATACCTGATGACAATGGGTCTGTGCTTCAAAGCTGATACTCTTCCTGTTGGTCAGTTCAGTCATACCGAGGCAGGAAGGCAATCACTCTAAAAACAGTTTTGCAAACATTTGTTCCTCAGGTCTTGGAGAATGTGCAGACTTTGGGTTCTATGCTCAAGAAGTAAAACTCACTATAGAGGAAAAAATCATAAATCACTGAATTAAAAGTAAACCATGAAGGTCAAGTGTTTGGCTTAGCAATTAAGGTGTCCACATTCCACATCAGAGTGCCTGTGTTCCATTTCTACACCTAGCTCCAGACTCCAGCTTCCGGCTAATTCAGAGCCTCAAAGGCAACAAGTGATAGCTCAAGTAATTGTGTCCCTGGCATCCATGTGGGATTCCTGGATTGAGTTCCAAGTGCCTGGTCCTGGCTACAGGCTGGCCCAGCCTTGACTGTTGTGAGCACTGAAGTGGTGAACCAACAGATGGGAGCATTGGCTTTCTCTCTCTCTCTCCTCCCTTTTCAAATAATTTTCAAAAATATTTTAAGAAGTAAACCATTAAATTCTAAATGGAGTAGAGAGAAAAGCATGAAAATACAAAAGAGTTTAAATCTGGTTTAACTCATTCAATCTGATCAGAAAATCTGCTACAACAGAGAAGGCAACTAAATCAAGCCTTGAGGCACAGGGCAATGATTCTTCAGGGAGCTGGAATATATGATCACTTTTCAAAACGTTAATGAAAATGAAATGAAGGGATAACTATTTTGATGTAAAAATGTTTGAAATTCATGCAATTTTTTCATTATACACATTTTCCATGGATTTTTCTAAGGTGTCTCATATGCATGAATTTCAAAAACTTTTACACCAAAGTAAATTCACCTTTTATTTTTCCTTTTCCCACAAACTTTCTGGGGCACCTTCATATGTTGTGTAGTTTGGTGGAGGGAAGATTGGGGGAGGGTTTTCAGAGAAGATTTGGAGAACACTCGGGGGAGAAGGAAGAACATGAAAAGCAAGTGTCTCTAAAAGGAGCAATGGGGCGCAGACACAGGGACAGAGACAAGGTCCAGCTGAGTGTCTCTAAGACATGAGGTGTGGGACTAGACAAGACAACAGAAGCCATATCATTGGGAAGAAAGGAGGAGAAATACTCCTAATGGTTACTACCACAATTAAATATCAAATGAATGCAATCAGATTTCTTTGTGAGGAATACATGCAACCACTGATTTTCTAATCGGAAATTTCCAATTTCCAAAGCTATCTCTCCAGACCTTGGATTATTGAGGGCCATAGTTTCTTCAGGTATCTTTAGTTTTGGTGATATATCTTATAAGATAATTTTGGTTTCTTCACATGCCCGTCCCCCTACCCCACCCACCACTGTCATTCCCAGACAGTAAGTAGGTACCTGATGAGCTGGATCTATTTTGTGCTTCCTCTTAGGTAGTGCTGAGGGTGTTTCTAATCCTACCATGTTGTCTGGATCCACATATTTTTCTTTTCCACTCTACTGAAATGTGATGAAACTTGCTAATACAGGAATAAAGATAACACCTATCTGACTAGAACAGTGCTGAGGTACAAAGGTCTGGTCTTATTTTACACATTCACAAGGAAAATCTAGGCTTTGTATTTTGTATATTGCTTTATCTCCCATATATAGATGGCCTCCTGGCTGCTTCCTAATCTTTCAGTAAGGCTTAAGTATAAGGAACTTTATCCCTGGAAAGCTCTTTTGCCAAGCCTGATCATTACTGATCAGGGTGGAACCAACCGAACAATTTAATACATTTTCCTCATTAAGGAATGATCACAGTTTATTCTTTCTAGAAAGTGTTTTGCATCCTAGAGGCAAAAAATCTGAAAAACAGCAAGTGGCAAGTGACAATGAATGGCTACCAAAGGGGAGTGAGACTGGATTAATTCATCTAGTAGTTCATACAAGGATGAAACGCATTTTACAAAAACAGAAATGGCCTCCAGGGAAAATATGACATGAAGAGTCACCACATAACATTCACACATATGCGTGAACTTACCTCACATCTGGAACTAAGACACAAGGATCTACTGTTTCTAGGATATTAACTAGATTGTTCCCAGAAATAACTAGATTGAGTAGGTCTGAAACCAATACTCAGCAAAGAGCCACCAGTTCTTCACCTCCTTCCCCCAGCATTATGCATTTCCCCACTACAGATTTTGAGAGTTCCATTTGGTAGTAAAATATGAAGCCATTAAAAGTTCATCAGTGAATGATGAATCTCCTTTGGTCACTTAGCCACCGTGGAAGCACAAAGACATTTGGAAGTCCTATAAATTAGGGAAAACAGAGACAGACAGACAAACTAGTGAAAGGTTATCTAAAAGCAACAATATGTCAAGATCTCAATACTGAACTGAAAAATTAATGTATGGCCAGACTGGTGTCTTAGTAAAAGAATATCTAAGTGTTTACCAAGTGTGACTATAGTCCCTCTGCCCAGGAGGCCACTGAAGGACCTGAGTGTTGCCTCTGCAGGCATTCTTCAAACAATGCATCTTTGTTCTATGGCCTCCCAGCTGTGACAGGCATGATAAAAATGGAGATTGTTTTTATACTCTACGTGCTATTTCTATTCTGACAGAAGCATGGTTATTCGCCAAATAATCAGCGTATGTTGGCATTTTTATAAATAAAGTACTTGGGTTTGACAGTAATCTCTGCAAGAAGAACTTGGAGGATGGACAAAAAATGTCTTCTTTCCCAGGCATAGGAAAAAGGCCTCCTTGGCTATTTTTCAGCAAACTGAAGTTTCTTTTCTCCAAAAGGCAGCCAGGAGCACAGCTATGACATCAGCCCTGTCAAGGCTCTCCTCTCTCAGAAAGGACATAGGGAAGTATTTCTTTCCTCCATGACTGGCAGGAATGTATTCCTGGGGCTTCCTGAGTTATACAAGGAGGATTTTATTTCACTGAAGTAGAGGCATGGGGGTGGAGAGGAAAGAGTGTGGGACTACATTCCCACTACGTTCCAGGCTCACATAGATTGTTTTGTCTTGTCCTTACGATAACCCTGGGAGATGGTTGTTATTGTTCCCAATTTACAGGCTAGGACATCACATGCACCCTGGTATGCTCACAAAGGCTTTGTCCACAGCAGTCTTCCCCTAGAGGTAGTCAGAAATATAGGGATGGTTGAAGTAGAAGAAAGGGATGTACATATTCCTCCTTTAAGAAAATCACATTATGATTGGGAGATTTCTGTGGTGCAGTGGGTTAAACTGCTGCCTGGGATGCATCCCATACTAGAGCACCGGCAGGAGTCCCAGCTGCTCCATTCCAATCCAGTTCCCTGTTAATGTGCCTGGGAAGGAAACAAAATGGCCCAAGTACTTGGGTTCCTGTCATGTATGTGGGAGACCAGGAAAGAGTTCCAGAGTCCTGGCTTTGGCCTGGCCCAGGCCTGGCTGTTGGGGTCATTTGAGGATTAACCCAGAAAATAGAAGATCTCAATTCCTCTATCTCTCACTCTCTCCCTGTCACTCTGCCAAATAAATAAAGAAATCTTTAAAAAAAGCTTTATTTAGAAAACTCTCTGGTAGGAGGTAGATTTAATTATTATTTGACAAATGAGAAAACTGACCTTCCAAGTATGTAGGCAAAGCCCCAAAGTGCCAGCTAATAAATAGATGAAGATGCTCAATGCAAATCTCATTCTTCTGCCAGTGCAGTGTCTTCCATGCCAATCTGCTGCTTTCTTATCGCTGAGCATACTAGAAACTCAGGACACAAACTTCCCTACTAGTAGTGCAGGAAGAAGATAATGACCATGGGTTGGGGCTCAAACCATTCATCAGTTTGCCAGGAAGAACCTGTTCCAACAACTTGAAGATTCAACTGCAGGAACTTTTCACCAAGGGTATTTCCACAGACTTTTCTACTGTCCACCGTCCTTCTCTGCCAACTCCCTCACTCCAGCAAAATCAAGTCATACTTGGTCCAGGTCAAAATTATTTTGCATACTCTGGGTACTATGGTGGCAGCTTTTCATAACACACAGAGCTCATGTTTTCTAGGCAGTAGAGTACTAACTCCAGAATTATGGATTTTGGAGAATAGGGTGTAACATCGCATGGCTTTGAGAATCCCCATATTAACAGTCTGCACAGAGCCCTGGGCAGGAGGTTCACAGACAGAGCTCAGAATGAACCACATAGTAGATCGTTCTCCAGTTAGGAGTATAATGACAGGCCCAGTTTATTTCACTTTTAGATGGTAATGGAATATCTTTCTAGCTACCCCTGGAACTTAGTTGAGATGGACTTTAGGTCAACAACATTACTATTCTGCTAGCAAAATTCCAAATGAATGCTCATAAACATAGCTCTCTACCAGAGAATTCATAAACACTCAGAGCCATGATACAAAAACTGCCCTCACCAAAATCTTTTAAGGTGCATTTGATAGTTCAATGGTATAACTTTTTTTTTTTTGACAGGCAGAGTGGACAGTGAGAGAGAGAGACAGAGAGAAAGGTCTTCCTTCGCCATTGGTTCACCCTCCAATGGCCGCCGTGGCTGGCGCGCTGTGGCCGGCGCACCGCGCTCATCCGATGGCAGGAGCCAGGTGACAGGTGCTTATCCTGGTCTCCCATGGGGTGCAGGGCCCATGCACCTGGGCCATCCTCCACTGCACTCCCGGGCCACAGCAGAGAGCTGGCCTGGAAGAGGGGCAACCGGGACAGAATCCGGCAGCCCAACCGGGACTAGAACCCAGTGCGCCGACGCTGCAAGGTGGAGGATTAGCCTGTTGAGCCACGGCGCCGGCCTGGTATACCCTTTTTTAAAGAGAAATGTTGGATAGCTTAGAAGAATGTGCCTGAGGGCATGTGAAGCCCTCAGACATTCTAAATTCATAGCATTCAAAATCTTTGATTTTCAACTTGGACATTGTTTTAAAAAAGAGGGAAAATTGAAGTAAATACTAACTTGATGTTTGATCCTTCAAGCACAGATTGCACTGTATCAGCCAACACAGATAATATTCTGATGTCACAGCAGCCTTTATTTCCTTTCTAGGAGTTGTCTGACAAAGTCTGTAGCTCCTTTCAGCTTCTCTTTTTTTACATTTTTATTTATTTTGACAGGTAGAATTACAGACAATGAAAGAGAGAGAGAGTCAGAAAGAAAGGTCTTCCTTCCATTGGTTCAGTCCCCAGATGGCTGCTACAGTCGGCACTGCACCGATCCGAAGCCAGGAGCCAGGTGCTTCCTCCTGGTTTCCCACACAGGTGCAGGGCTCAAGTACCTGGGCCATCCTCCACTGCCTTCCCGGGCCACAGCAGAGAGCTGGACTGGAAGAGGAGCAACAGGGACAGAATCCGTGCCCACATGGGATGCCGGCGCCGCAGGTGGAGGATTAGCCTAGTGTGCCATGGCGCTGGCCCCTCAGCTTCCCTTTAATAAAGGAAATAAAATAACTGATGTTTATTTATGATTGGGTCTGGAGGTGATAGTTGCCAGTTGTGATACTTCATGTAGACTATTGAAAGATAAAGCTGTACTATGGCGGTTCCCTAAAATCAAAACAAAACAAAACAAAACACCTCTGAAAACAGACTTACCATATGACCCTGTTATCTCACTTCTGGGTATATATATTCAAAGAAAATGAAATCATCATATCAAAGAGGTAACTGTGTTCTCATGTTCATTGCAGCATTATTCACACTAGCCAAGATTTGTAATCAACCTAGATGTTCATTGGTGGATGAATGGAAAAAGCAAATGTGGCACAAACGCACAATGGAATATTATTCATTCATAAAAAAGGAAATCCTGACATTTGCAGCAAAATAGATGGAACTGAAGATCATTATGTTAAGTGAAATAAACCAGTTTTTAAAAAAATAGGTGACCTAAACTGAGAGTGATGATATTGGGATATATCAGATACCAAAAGGTAATCAAAAAGAAGTAACAAGCTCTACCATTACATAGCACAGTGGGCTGACTATAGTTCATAGTAACAAACTACATAAAGAACTGGAAAAAAGGAGCTGGTAAACTTCAAACACAAAGAAAATATAAACAAATGGAAGGGCTAATTGCCTGGTTTGATTGTCTTATGCTGTGTATTTGGGCTGAAATATTACACTGTATCCCATAAAAACATACAAGAAGTATGTATTAGTCAAAAATCTTTAACAAACAAAAAAGTATACAAAGATCCTTCAAGTTGCATTGATTTCCACAGAGCAGAAGTAAAAATCAAACGGTCAAAACAGAACATTTTAACTTCTAAAATATGTTCACTATACTGAGATGTTTGTCCCAGTGATTAAGACAGCCACATGCTATAATCAGAGTACCTGGGTTCAAGTCCTTGCTACGCTTCTGACTTCAGCTTCCTGTTAATGGATACCCCAAGAAGCAGAAAGTATTAGCTGGGTCCCTGCCACCCACATAGGAGACCTAGATTGAGTTCCTAGGTCCTAGATTTGACCTGGTCTTTTCCCAGCCATTGTAGGTATTGAGGGAGTAAACCAATGGATGAGAGCTCCCTTGTTTTCTCTGTCACTCTGTCTGTTTCTTTCTTATATCTCTTGCTCTTTCTGTTTCACTATCTCTCAAAACAAAAAAATTCAACAACCCTACTGCACTTAAGTGGCTGGGAAGCCAGGAAAGGGCAGAGGAACGTGGCACAGTGAGGACCAATGGTGTCTGTCAACAGTGAGCAAACAGTATTGTAGGAGCACACAGGAAGAGGAGCAATTATATTGCTTTGGAAAAAGACCTTGAGGAATAAGCATGATAAGCGTGATGGAAGTAACACTTGAACTAAGCTTTGAAGGATGAATAAGGCCAACTTAAATATTTCCAGAGGAGAGAAAACAAGAGCCACCAGGCAGAAAAACATTGAAAGATACAAAAAAATATGAAAAATATGCCAATCAGCATATGGGCAATATTCTATTCCGAGAAACAAAACATCCTACCACTTGAAGGGTTTACAGTACATTATTTTGAAAAACTATATTAATTTCAGATGTAAAAAACATTTTCCTTATGTACAAGTAAATACTGTAATTGAAGTGACAGAGTAGACATGTAGAATTTATTATCTGAAAGAAAATCTAATCAATAGGTATTTCATTTTGAAAAGTTAATGAAATATTATGGAGAAAGTGGCCTTTTAAGCTTTGATTTTTAGATTCGGAGAAGGAGCTTAATTTTCAGTGACAAGGTCAGCACTAGTTGAATGGTCTCCTTTCACTTCCCACAGAAATAACTTATCTTCATTCTTGAATTATTTGTTTAAATCAGGCTTCAATAATCAGAGTCTCTTTAAACTTTTTTTTGGTAGATCCTCAAGTTAAAAATCATGTCACCTTTGTTATTTCTACCAGTTTCAAAGGAATATGAAAGTACTTATGTGAAATTAAACATTAATTTCATTTCAGTTCATCCTAATTCATATTCAATGCAATAAGTACACATGTATTTAATACTATTATCATCAAGGAAGGGCAGAGGGTTCAAGTCATTGTAAAGGACAATGTGGGTATATTTTATCTCCTGCTAATTAGCAAAATTAGATGAGCTTCTGGAAGATTATTTGAAAGCAAAGGTTTGCCAAGCCTACTTTCAATAAGCAGTTTTTATGATCCCAATAGCCTAAGACTCAACTCTTAGATGACAAAAATAAATCTTTTGGTATATCCATCATGGTTAAAGCAAACCACTTCCAAGGTCGACTATAGGGCCAGATACAAAAGGCGTGCCAAAGAGCCCCACACACACAATATCATAAACATCAACTCATCTGAAACAAATGCTTTATCTTGCAAATAAAAAGTATTTAGTTGTTTGCATTAATGGTATAGCCAGAGTTGGAGGCAAAATGAATATTGTGCTATCTCTTTGCCAAATGGGTGATCTCTTCTCATTGAAGTAAAAAATAGTATAAAAATCTTACTCTTATTTTTACCATGATGGTCATGAGGGAATAAACTACATATATTTCAGAGGATGTGTAGAATGCTTTAGATATTACCTGCACACTTGATTGTTACTGAGGCTGTCCCTCTTTCAGAAGGATGTCTTTGCTAAATGAATGTGTCCTCACAACAGCCTTTGAGAAGCAGACATATGCTGACCCTATAACACTCTACACCTTCTTTGAAGCCCTTAAAGACCTCACTTCAAAAACATGTCCTATTTTAATTCTACCATCCTTGCACATGCGAGATAAATTGATTTCTCTACTTCCTGGATCAAAAGAAACAGCAGGATTAGACAGAAACAGCCCATCAACTATCATTTTAGCTGTCTTGAGATTACAACATTTGAACACTTAATGTCCATGCTACAACTCCCCTTTTGGTCTCTATGAGGACGCATCTGCACTTTGTTTGACCCGACTGAACTTTGTCACACTGCCTGCTCACCACCCCTGCTGAAACAAGCCACTAAATCTTACCAACTATCTCTTTGTTGTCTCTTGTATGTTCCCAGCCCCTCCTTCCAATCTTACCAGGCCAGTTAAGTTGCACTTTTCACCTTCTCTGTTGACATAAAATGAAGTAACTGCATTTATTTGAATATTGACTGCACATTTTGTCAACATCTCAAATTTTATAAGTCAACTAGATCATGTTTCAAGGCAAAGTCCTAAAATTTCATAGCTCATCTCTATTTGCTTGCTCAAAGCAAAGTAATGAAATGAAAAACCCAGAACTCTAGAGAAAGTTTGTTTAGTCTTGTCAGCATATAACTGAATTAAATTATTCAGCACCATGTAAGTGTTTTAAAACATTCTATTATGGAAAAGGAAGTTATTAGTTTGTTAAAATATACTTAATTTGATAGGCATTTAACCGGTGTCAATGAAAGTAGAATGTGTTGGAGTGAAAATTATTAGAGTGCTGAATGTAGCATGAATTCAATGTGGTAGAGAAAGCAGATGTGGCTGTTAACAGGAGGTTGCCCACCTGCTAAATGAAAATGTTAGGAGGAAAAGGACTAGCTCCCAAGTTCAAGAATAGTCAAAAACAGGTCAATATCCTGTTTTCCTCCCATAATGTACTGAATTGTTGTACCTGATGCCTGTAGCCGCAATCACCTGAATTTTAAAAATATTCCAGTAAACACATCATCTAACCTGTTGACAAAAATGGCTGTTTGAGGCTATTTATGTCTATCTGACTTAGATCAGGACTACTTGCTGTGTAAAATACAGTATAGAACCCACTAGATATTGTAGTTTCTTAACTAACTTCCCAAGGTTTACACAGATACCCCTTTTGGTGGCCCTTTCCATTTCCCAGTGAAGAAGTTTTATTTGGCATAAATATGGAAACATACTGAAGAGTATGTACAAAGATTCTCTTTTAAAGGAATCAGACATTTGATTTTTTTTTAGGTTGTGAAACCTAAACTTTTTAAAATTGAAGATTTATCTTATTAGAATTTTCTTTTTTTTAAGATTTGTTTTATTTATTTGAAAGACAGAGTTACAGAAAGAGGTAGAGTCAGAGAAAGAGGTCTTCCATCCACTGGTTCACTCCCCAGGGGGCCCCAATGGCCGGAGCTGCACCAATCCGAAGCCAGGAGCCAGGTGCTTCTTCCTGGTCTCCCATGTGGGTGCAGGGGCCCAAGGACTTGGGTCATCTTCTACTGCTTTCCCAGGCCATAGCAGAGAGCTGGATCGGAAGAAGAGCATCCAGGACCAGAACCGGTGTCCATATGGGATGCCAGCACTTCAGGTCAGGGCTTTAATCTGCCGCGTCACAGTGCCGGCCCCAAGAATTGATTTTCTGAATGAAGTCAATGTCTCTAGTGATTCCTATTAGCTTGCTCAGAGATCATGCTGAATTAAAACAGTAGAATTTGCCTTTGACACTTATATTTTGAAAGCTGCTTTGGACTGTTATATAAAGCAAAGAAGTACAGACCTAACAAGAAGGGAAATCATATGACTCAAAATGATGTATACAAGTTTAGTCCTAACTAGGGAAGACAGTATCTGCCCCAGACAAATATATAGTATCAGGGCCCTGGAGCAGGAACAAAAAAGCAGAAGTCCTAGGGAGCCAGAGATGTTAGCAGATGATTGATGCTGGCTTTGTGAAAACTGTGGTAAGGTGGAAGGCTCCATCAGTTGACGCTTATTGTGCCTGGCCACAGAGTGGGGTTCATGGGGCCAGCATCATTAATGCTTCAAATTCAGCCAGAATCCATATTTTTATGTGTTGGTGAGCACGCAGCATGTGGCCTCTTAGTGGAAAACTACTGAGGCAGGGCTAGACAATTGCCTCTCCTTCCCCCGCCCAACATCCTGCCCTCCTAATCGCCTCTCCTTCCCCCGCCCAAGGTCCTGCCCTCCTAATCGCCCCTCCTCCCCCTGCCCAACACTCTGCCTTTATGATATATAAGTGTGTGGTTGAAAAATAAAATTAGCAGCTTGATCAGGACATGTCTTGCTGCCATCTTTGTGTCTCCTGTCCCTTTCATTCCCCATTCTAGGTACTTGGCCCCAGTTGACGTCCCGCGGGACGGGACATTTGTGTTACATGCTTCAATTTTTTTTTTTTTGACAGATGGAGTTAGACAGTGATAGAGAGACAGAGAAAGAGGTCTTCCTTCCGTTGGTTCACTCCCCAGATGGTCACAACCATCTGGGCTGCGTGGATCCGAAGCCAGGAGCCGGTTACTTCCTCCTAGTCTCCCATGCAGGTGCAGGGGCCCAAGCACTTAGGCCATCCTCTACTGCCTTCCCAGGCCACAGCAGAGAGCTGGACCGGAAGAGGAGCAACCAGGACTAGAACCCGGCGCCCATATGGCATGCTGGCACCGCAGGCGGAGGATTAACCAAGTGAGCCACAGCAACGGCCCCAATGCTTCAATTGTTAAACACAGCATAGAAATTCAACACCACTGAGGAAAAAAAACCTGAAAATTTCTATGCCTTCTTGCTGCCAGCTTTGATGCAAGTGTCAGTGGGGTACCATAAGAACTTTAAATATGGATCTAGCTGCATGTGATGACCTTCAGAAAATAACCCTGAGAAAGAATGGCAAATTTGGAACCACCTTACACCAGAGCTCCCATCCTGCCCTCATTCTAAAATATCAAAAAGCAGTGAATATTCTCCAAGTGCCAAGCTCTTCACTGAAATCTGGAGACAGAGTTATGAAGAAGAAAGACACAGTCCTGACCCTCATGCAATTTCCCATCAAACTGATGTACTTACACTAGTATTCACTGTGTAATTTCTTTTCATAGACTACTGCAAGATGCAAAGGAAATTCCTCCATTTCTTACTTTCCTCCAGGCCTACTTTACATGCATTAGAGTTTCAGAGCCAGAGAATTAGAGCAAGTGCCATGTACAATGTTCTATCCTGCCATTTTTGAAGAATGCTAGTAGGGTTCTGGTAGAGATTTGAACCTGAAGACATGACAGGAAGAGATGTATAATTCAACTGTTGAACTCATTTTAATCTTCCTCAATATCTTCTTGCACTGACTGCTAGTTGTCTAGCTAATATCGTTTCTTTCCTTATTGCCATGTGCAGGACAGAAATGTACCCAACTAAAAAAGAACATTTCTGAGGTTAGGGTGGCCATGGGAAATTAAAATCTAATCAGTGATTTGGAAGTAGAAATGGCATATGGAACTTCCAGGAAAAGTTGAAATGAGCTTTTTGTCCGTTCCTGTTCTTCTGACATCTAAATGTGATAAATGGAGTAACTTTATCATGCCCCTAAGAAAATTTGGAGGATAGAATTCACCAACTAAGGATGGGAAGGCCAAGAAGACTGAAAGAACAAGAGTCACTGATAGCATGATGAATTCATTGCACCAGCCCAGGACAAATTATCTCTACAGGGTAGCTGTAAAGACTGTGAATATATGCAAATATGCCCAATAGATGGCTTAACTGATGTTACAGTACAATACTATATGAGATATTCAATTTCATTATATTTTCATTTAGCAATGAGTGGTTCAACACAATGTTGAAAATTATACTGTGGAGTAGTGGATAAAGCCTCTGCCTGCAGTGCCGGCACCCCATATGGACACGGGTTCGTATCCCAGCTGCTCCACTTCCGATCCAGCTCTCTGCTATGGCCTGGGAAAGCAGCAGAAGATGGCCCAAGTCCTTGGAACCCTGCGCCTGTGTGAAAGACCCAGAGGAAGCTCCTGGCTCCTGGATTTGGGAAGGCGGAGCTCCGGTCGTTGCAGCCAAACAGAAAGTGAACCAGTGGATGGAAGATACCTCTCTCTCTCTGCCTCTCCTCTCTGTGTAACTCTAACTTTTCAATAAATAAATAAATAATTTAAAAAAAAGAAAATTACACATAACAAGATTTTAACCTAGCATAGCATCCGTCCTTGCATTTGCCTCAGAAGATTTCAATATCCAGTTTTTCAAAAAACAAACAGAAAAATAAAACAAAAAACGTCCTTTAAGATATGCCAAAAAGAATAATCATGTGTTTAAATCTGTAAAAAAAAATGGTATTTATGTTTCACTAATTTTAACCCACCTTGTAAACTTCATGTTTATATGTGAGAAATAAAGTTGGCCAGCGCCGCAGCTCACTAGGCTAATCCTGCACCTGCAGCACTGGCATCCTGGGTTCTAGTCCCGGTCGGGGCGCTGGATTCTGTCTCAGTTGCTCTTCTTCCAGTCCAGCTCTCTGCTGTGGCCCGGGAAGGCAGTGGAAGATGGCCCAAGTCTTTGGGCCCTGCACTCACATGGGAGATCAGGAGGAAGCACCTGGCTCCTGGCTTCGGATCGGTGCAGCACGCCAACTGTAGTGGTCATTTAGGGGGTGAACCAATGGAAGGAAGACCTTTCTCTCTGTCTGTCTCTCTCACTGTCTGTAATTCTCTGTCTCTCTCTCTCACTGTCTAACTCTGCCTAGCAAAAAAAAAAAAAAAAAGAAAGAAAGAAAAGAAAAGAAATAAAGTCAGGTGTAAAGTAGAACAACTATAATGTAGGAAAGTAATAAGGTTCCTTAAAAAACTAAAAATAAATCTATCAGTTGGCCCAACTATCCCACTCCTGGGAATATACCCAAAGGAAATAAAATCAGCATACAAAAGAGTTACCTGTACCCACTATGTTCTTAGTAGCTCAAGTCACAAGAGCTAAGATATGGAATCAACTTAGACGTCCATCATTTTATGAACCAGATAAAGAAACTATTATATATATATATATATATATATATATATATATATATACACACACAATATAATATACATACATACATACAAGGTTGGATATTATTCAGCCATAAAAACTGAAATTCTGACTTTTGCAATAAAATGAATGCAACTGGAAATCATTATTCTTAGTGAAATAGGCCAGAAGCTACAAAAAGACAAATATCATGTTTTCTATGATTTGTGGTAGCTAATATATAAAGCATGAAAAATTAACATACATGAGTGAAATTGACATCTTTGGATTTGATTGTTTACAGGTCCTTCCTATATTCCTGCTGAATAGTGGTCTTTCTACTTTCTTCTTGCTGAACTCTTTATTTAGTGGGGCATTAAGTCTTTGATTATAAAGTAAATTTAAAATGTTATCACAAAATTAAAAATGGAAGGAGGGAAGGAAGAATGGATGGAAGGAAGGAGGAAAAGAAAAGGAGAGGAGGAGAGCAAAGAAGGTGAGAGGAGGGAAGCATAGTTAGATTCTTAGAATTGTATCTATGAACTACATGAAATATGTTCTTTTTATAATAAAAATGTAAATAAATATAAATGGATAATAAAATAAATAAAAAATAAAATAAATCAGGGAAAAAATAACATGCTCCAAATAGAATTCTAAATGTATATAGTATCAATTAACCTAAGGGAATATCTCAAAATATCCTGAATAGGCTTATCTTCAAAACCTTGTAGAGAGTGTAGGCAAGCACCTATTGTCTATGTGCAAGAGGGAATCATTTGTGCACCGTCCTCCAGGGCACAGAGGATACCATAACTTGGGAAGCTATTGAAATTCCATTGAATTAAGCCATCCAAGTCCTCTTACCCATCCCCTTTTAGTTTGTATTTGCCCACACAAGCCAGCTCTTGTCTACAGTGATGCTTGATTTTGTAACCTACCCCGCCCCAATATTCCCTTGTAAATAAATGAGTGACTAAGAGGAGAGCTATTACAATATTTTAAAGAGGAAATTCAATTATTTTCAATTAAACTTCTGTAAAATTCTGAATACCAGAGAACTGTTAAAGTACAACTACTCACTCACACCACAAACACTGTTAGTTATGTGCTGCCAGAGAAGGAGCATGCTAAAGCTGAGTAGGAAAGTATGTCTACACACAAGAATCGAGTGGGAAGGTGGAAAATAAGCAGAAATTACCATCCAGCATGGCAAGAGCCAGGAGAGAAGGATTCACTATATTTTGTGTGTGTCAGAAAAAGAAATAGCTAAATTTGTTTCAAGAATTGAGAAGACTTCTTAATGAGGGATGAGTAGTTGGAATTTCTATGGGTGATTTGTAATTAACTGGACAAAAAAGAGTAAAGAGCATTGCAACTAGAGGAACAAATCTGCTTGGATTTCTTGTAACTCTTATTCAAAAACAACTTGAAAATTTAATAATATATTTTCTCTCAAAGACTCCCGAAGAGTTTATAAGAATCTCAATAAACTAATGATAGTTTACACCCATGACTTTTCCACAGAGTCCAGGGAAATACCTATAACTGCCAGAAATGGTTGAGCAAGAGTAAAATTTCTTCAGTATTTTTCTTAAAAATTTATTCATCTCTTCAAAAGGCAGAGTTACAGAGATAGGGAGAGACAGAGAGAAATATCTTCTATCTGCTGATTCACTACCCAAATGGGCAGGCCAAAGTCAGGAACCAGGAACCCCATCCAGGTATTCCACAGGGATGCACAGCCCCAAGCACTCAGGATACCTGCTGCTGCTTTCCCAGGTGCATTTCCAGGGAGCTGGATTGGAAGTAGAGTAGTCAGGACTTATATGGGAAGCCTGCATCACAGGCAGCAGTTTAACTCACTCTGCCAAAATGCCAACTTCTCTTCTCTATTTTTATAAAGTCCCAGAGCACTAAATAGTTCTTTTTTCCTTTTGATTTTTCAAAATAATAAAATTAATATAACCTATAAAAAATTTCATATTATCAAAATAAGTGACCTATCCACTTATCTTTCATTATAAATTATGTTTTATTAAACTTGAAAAATAAAGCATTTTTTCACCCTCTGATTTATATGCATATACTCTAAATTTATATGCATATACTCTAAATTTATGCATATACTCTAAATTATGCATACATTATATACATATAAAGTGTGTACACTAAATATATATACATATGTATGTATAAATATATGTAATAGTCAATAAAATTATTCATGAAGATTGTGGTGTTCAATTATCTATTTTTACAGGCAAAGTGCAGGTAAATTTTAGATAATGATGTTGATTAGATAACCCCATAATATTACTACTTCTACCTCTAATAACATCACCAATGATAATTATGTCTTCCACCAACCTTCTCATTTTTCATGTTTATTATGATCCAGGCATGACACAAGCATCATATGTAACATTTTCTCTTTAGAACGTTATCATCAAAATATGGTAATTAAGCTCAGTTGCAAATGAGAAAACTAAGGCTTACCAATTTTAAACAAATTTTTCTTGTGCAGAGAGTGGGCCACCTAAATATAGTGTGACTTTAGGCTCTCAAATTTACCACTTACTGATCAAGTGGGTCTGAATTTCTCTGAACCTGGGTTTCCTCTTCTAAAAAATGGTAACAGCCATCAAACCTACCTACTAGAGAGCTTTTGAATATGGAATCTAGTATAGCAAGTAAAGATACTTTAAAAACATATACAGCCATCAGTGTATTAATTATCATCCCCAAGGAAAGACGATAAAAAGGATTTAGGTAATAAAAACTTAAAAACAATATATCTACAAAAATAACTTAGAGTAAATGGTAACAGAAGGCAAAAATCGTTACTGTGAGTGTTTCTTACAGTTGCACAAGTGTCCTAACAAACTGGAAGACTATAGAAAGCTTAAACACATCATTTATCTTAAGTCCCACCAAAGATGGATCTGCAAATACATAGGATGGACCACATAAATTGACCATACCATAAAAATTCAAAGGGCTTGCTAGATTCATCCCTCTTTTTTATTTTAATCTTTTAAAAGCATGTTTAGATTATATTCATTTGATTTTAGAGCAGCTTTCCTCTAAAATAAATTGCTCATACATGCACACACTAACACATGTGGAATCCCTTTTCTGTAATCCTCAAAGAGGCTTTTGATTCTTCTTCTGATTCACCAAAAAAGAGCCAGTGAGCAAGTGAGATGCGTACTGGGATTTGGATGGCTCCAGAATCACTGCATACATTTACATAGAAACCAGATGGCTGTGGAAAATGTTTCTTTTTTTCTAAAAAATAAATGGATTATTGAGGTGTTTCTGCAGACTCTTATCCTCAAATGGATAAAAAGTGCAAATCAAAGGCTAACTAAAGGGAAATGGCATCCAACATCATCAAGCAGCTCATCGCAGCCTAGCCACATTTCCCACGGGGCGACTCCTGAGAGCGCAGCATGGCCAGGACCTAGGACCTCACAGTAGAGGGGCTGAGGCTTCTATTCTTCAGGACAGGGGGAGGAACTAGGAGAGGAGAAATCTTGGCCAAGAAAGTTGAAGGAACTTGCCCTTCGAAGGTTGCATTTTTTTTCCTCCGTGAAAAACGAACCACAATCTTGTAAGATGGGATGTTGAGAGCCTTCACTTTTTAATCTTGCGATATTAATTTCCTGAAGCTTTGAACTGACAGGCAGGCCAATGTAAATGAGCCAGAACCAGGGTCAGAGCCAGAATTTCTGCTGTACCGTGACAAAAAAAAATGTGTTATTAGTGCTCTGTGATTAAGGAGCACACAAGAGGAAAGGATCTAGCAAGTTAAGATTGCCCTGGTATGCGCATTGATTACATACTGTCAGGCACTACAGTCAGCTTCACCACAGACCCCTGCAGACCCAGATACACACATCTTACAGCTGTACCTGTGTCACTTGGGGCACTGCATGTGAATTTTCACATTTCAAAAAGTCTTTAAAAATTTTTAATAGGAAAAACAGTTTTGTGAAATGATACGGTCACACAGTCAACTCTATCAAAAAATGCATTTCTCAGTTACCTACACTGTGCTTATATTTTGTCTCAAATAATTCCAATTCAGTACCTATTGGTGAGTCAATTTCACTGGTAAACTAAACTAACCAAATCTATGGTAACTCATGCATGCAATCATGGAGGATATATTTTGTAATGGGTTCAATTAAAATTCAAACAACCAGGGAAGGCAGAAAAGCATGGAATTAAAGAAAGAAAACCCTTTTTAACAAAAGAGAAGGTTTTCTGGGAAAACATAATGTTTTAGCAAAAGCACAATATTCCATTTTATGGAATTTAAATCAACAACATCCTCTCCCTTTATGCCAGACCACTCAAAATGTTCAGAAGAATATAAGGGCCTGCCCACAAATTGTACTTGTTTGTGAAGCACAAATCGAATGTGGGCTGCTGATCGGGTTCCATTGAAGCTGAAAAGAAGAAAGCTTCGAGAAAGCTGGGCAAGGTGGGAGGGGTGTGGAGGGACAAGAGACACAAAGAGGTGATCCATCAACCACATTGACTGCATGGTGGCAAAGCTGCACACAGCTGTGACATGCCAAGTCAATGAGAAAGAGAAAAGCAGCCAAGATATTTTAGGAATTAAATAAAGTGTAGGATAAATAAAAGGACAGCAACACAGGAGTTGCCTACAATAGACATGAGGGAGAGAGGGTCATCTTCATCTCATCAGTTGCCTGGCTGGCTCCTTCCCCCAACTTGATCTTCCTTTAAAATCTGCATCCCCCAAATAAACAGTTCTTTATCACCATCCCAAGCAGTGAAAAGTCATTCACAAATAAAGTGAAAGTTTAAGGGATGTTATTTTCTCGTATTATAGATAGGTTGAAATTTTACATTTTTAAACTTGTTTGGTATTATGATAATACAATGTTTTAGAAACAATGGTTGCAGGTGAAGGAAAAACAAAGTAAATAAATAAGCAAACATAATTTTTACTTGTGCTGCTTGGGAAATGAGAGTTCTGCATAACAGTTGTGGTTTTCCCTTGGTTTGTTCTCAGTACTTTTCTTGTCTTCCCTTCGTCCCTCTCTCCTACTCCCTTCTGTCTGCCCTGCCGGGCTACCTGCCTGCCTTCCCTCCACCCTTCTCCCACCCACACACACACAGCCACCTTCCCTAAACTTTTTTCCTTGTCTTTGAGCAATTCCATTTAATCCTTTCAAGTCATCTCTCTAGACCTCCCTTCTAAGTGTTTTTCTTTCTGTTAATAACACTTTATTTAAAAAAAGAAAACAATACAACTTTTTATATAGGAACATGCACATTTTTGCTAGATCTTCCCTGAGTTCTCTTAGGTTAAATCTGTACAGAATTAGTGCATTGGTTTTATTTTATTCTAATTCAACCAAGCAATTTGCATCACTATTGTCAATTACTCATCTGTATTTACCCCCACTAAACCCCAGTGTCATCGCTAAGGAATTAACTGTCATGCTCAATGGGAAATTGTGTATAAACAGGCAGTACAATTAAATTTACCTTGGGTGGTGAACTATGTGAGTTAAAATGGGCAAATACCCAAAATAAGGTTAAAACAATAAACCATTTCATCTGTAAATGTGGCCTCAAATCACCTGAGAAGTTTTGGAAACTTCTAATAGCTAGACCCCACCCCCAGAGATTCTAATATGATTGTTCAGGGTGGATGTTGGAGTCAGAAGTTTCTAAATTGCTCAGGTGATTTCAATGTGCAGCCAAGGGCCTGCAGATGAAGAACACCAGGTAATGAGAGCAAGGCTTGTTCCCCACAGGAGAGGGGGGTGGCAGGGAGGATGCTGGGCTGTTCAGGCACCCTGGAAAGGCAATCAAATACTCCCCACTCACCCAGCACATTCAACTATTTGTTGAATAAAACAGAAAAAAAAAATGGAAGGAAATGGTAAGCAATTGCCATTTGATAATGGCAAATAAATAATCATAAGAATCCCTTGGGAGCCAAAGACCCCCTAAAGGTGAAGTCTAAGAGAAAATGAAGTCTAAGAGAAAATAAAAGTTCCAATTTAGATAAGGAACTAAATGTATATTTGGGATTCACATGGCAAAAGAAGATTCCACAGTTGATATTTTAAGTACCTTAATTTTCATTGTGATGTGTTATTGTGTTTTCATTATTTATATTTCTGTTATTTGTTGTAATCTAAAATGATGTGAAATCATTTGAAAGAATATTTGGTGAAGAATATGCAATTCCTCAGACAAGGTTGGTGAAACCACCACCAAAGTCTATCTTGGGAATTTATCCCATAATTACCAAGTCATTTGGAGCTTCCATCTCAATCTGCACTCCCTCAGTAGATGTAGCAGAGAGTGTAATGCAGGAAAAATAGTATGACAATTCTAAGAGGGCTCCAGGTCTGCTGGCCTGTGGCAAGTAGGAAAGGAATGGCCCCATACTGGTTTATGCACAACACAGTCATTTATGCTTATGTGAGTGGCGGTCACTCTACTTTTCCCATTAATGTGGAGTTCTGCTTACCACTGGATTGAGCTAGGGGTCAGATAAGCCAAAAGAGCAAAAGAGAGAGGAGGACCTCCAGAGAAGCTGTCTGGAAGAATCTTGGAACTATTTGCATTTGAGAGGATGTGAACCAACTCCTATTTGAATAAGGAAAGATAGCATTCTCTGTGTTCTCTGTGCTACTTTCTCTGCAGCTCACAGTAAACATCCTCAGAACTTTTTTCTGAAACAGTGAGACTGTCCACTCCTCTGACCCTCACTGCACATCAGAAATTGAGGTGATCTCAGCATGTACTTGACACGTGAAGAATTTTTACAAAATGGGCAAATTTCGTTCGAGTGAAAGCAGAGGAAACATTTGAAAATTCAACAAGAACAATTCTCAAGATAAGGAACTAAATGTTTATTTGGGATTCACATGGCAAAAGAAGATTCCACAGTTGATATTTTAAGTACCTTAATTTTCATTGTGATGTGTTATTGTGTTTTCATTATTTATATTTCTGTTATTTGTTGTAATCTAAAATGATGTGAAATCATTTGAAAGAAGTTTATTAGTTAGTTTTATTGATATCTTCTGCTGCATTTGATCCATTATTCTAAAATTGTATATTTACATGAGTATATGTACAATACATTTATGAAAAGAAAATAAATTTATTTATATCAAACTATGATTCTACATGCCTTTAATCCATTTATAAATATGAAAAAGTTAGTTTTGATATCCTTATGTTATTTATTACTTAATAATTTTAATGAAATAACATAATAGCAGAACTTATGCAAAACATGTTTCAGAGACAGGCATTGTAGCACAGTGAGTTAATCTGTCACTTGGGATGTCCACATCCCATATCAGAGTGCTTGCCATTGAGTCCCACCTCTGCTTCCAGTCCAACTTCCTGCTATTATACCTGGAAGGCAGCAGTTACAGCCCAAGAACTTGGGTCCCTGCTACCCACATGAGATTCCCAGATGAATTCTGGAGCCCAACTCTTAGCTTTCCCTAGCCCAGCCCCAGGTGTTTGCAGGCATTTGGAGAGCAAACCAGTGAATGGAAGCTCTCTTTATCTTTCTCTCCCCGTCTCTCTGTTGCTTTGACTTCCAAATAAGTAAATCTTTACAACTATGTATGTTTAGATTTTGTGAAATTTTTTAGCATTTGGTTTTGTTAGATTTCAAAACAGCTTTCCTGAATTCCTCTTTGGTGTTACTGTGTCTAACTATCATTTTATATAAAATAGTAATTGTGATCCTCTTGGCCTCTTTACCCTTTTCACAAGAATGTTAGAATGCCAATGAAATCACATACCATTCTATGTAAGTCACAGGAAGCCATCTTTTCAAAAAATATGACACAAAATCTTGTAATAATATTTCCTGAGTGCAATCTAGGGAGCTTTCAGGGGGACCAAATGAAGTCATAGACACAGAGCATCTTATAAAAAATGAGACATATTAATAAATACTACATTTCTCTCATCAAATAAAAGCTCACCACAAAGGACCACCCTGTGACCTAGAGAAAAATATTTAATTTCCTAAAACAATTCAGTGAAAATAAAAGAATGTCACTCTACTGAGGGTAATGTCAGGTATGGAAAAACTCAATATAATTCACTTATCACTGTTTAAAGTAAAATACATGTTTAAAATGCATCAATTGTTGGCCATTTATCTTGTGCTTTTTAAAAGATTCTCCATTAAAACACTGTATTTCTTCCTTAAAAGTTTTGTGATGGGTTTCTAGCCATTTTCATTTATTGCTATACAGAAGAGAATGACGGAGCAGGTGATTTACTTAAATAGATGGCTGCTAAATGAGAATGAACTTTGACTCATTTAAGTTAACTCTGATATTTATTGTTACAAGCTTGACAATGCTCTTGGAAATGATTAAGCATGACCTCTAGAATAAATTAATTTAATAAAGAAAGACTAAAAAAGTGACACAACATTCTAGTCGGAAATTAGGATTCCATAAAGGGTTTGATATGCAGTACTACAGAGTAAAATCTGACAGGAATCATGTCTGGAACTTCAGATAATTATAACTTGACCTAGAGAAACTCAAAGCAAAACACTCTGAAAATGCCTAGACTGCCTAGCCCAAAGCGAACAAAGAAGTCAAGCCTTGTATATACCTTTCAGTGAAATAAAAAGTGACTCTTCATATACAACTGCAACCAAGGACAACATTTATCCTCTATGGAAAATAACTGCTTATTTAGAATCACTGCACAACTAAGAAATTACTTTAATCTACCAATAAAAAAATAGATTATATACCTAAGGGTCCAGGGGATACATACATGCTAATGTTTAATCTCTGTATACAATATATTTTAAATTTTTAATCAAGAAGAAACTTTAGTAACGTTTCCTTCCCACTGTAGGACATTTCTGCACTTGTGCCTCTGAACAAATCTCTAAGACGCACACTAGAATGAGCCTTCTCAGACAGATGGTTCAAAAACATAAGCTGGGAAGAGATTTCAATTTATTGATTGATTCTCCACACACATACCCTTTTGTCAGTTTCAAGAACATATTTGCTGATATTAATACCAACTTCATCTTTTCAGTTCAAAATGTCACTACCATAAGAAGAAAATAATTGATGGCTCTGATACAAACTTCTGGCGGAGGCAGAGGCAGGGGTGAGGGGGGAGTTGTTGGTGTCTGGGAATTAATTTCCAACTGCTGTACACCTGTGTATGCTTTGTCTCATGACTAAGAGTGCCCTGTCTCATGACATTCGTCATAGACGAGTTCCTATCTTCTATATACCCACTCTGGCCTCCAGTTAAATATTAAGTACTCAGAAGTTGCCCAAGTTGTGGCCCAAGAACTGAATCCTTGTAAGAGAGCCTTGTAAAAACAGGACACTGCCCCTTGCTTGACCTCTGGCTTTCTACGCGAATAGATGTGAAAAGATGTGTCTGTGTGTCAAAGTGTATTTTTCACATGGTGACTAATGCTTCGTATAATCTATACTCCGCCGGTACAGGAAAGTAAAGATAGTATCAGCAGCCAACCCTGCATGATAGCCTATCTGTCCTTTGTGACTGTTTTCAATACTGTTTACCAAAGGAAACAGGTTTTCAAAAACCCATTCCCTTTATTAAGAATGCAAGAGAATTCATAGATGCTGCGCATTCACAAACCGCTGATGTTTAACACCCAGCATGCATTTGGCAGAGTTGATGCTTGTCCGCACTGAGCTGCTTGAATGTCGACAAAGTGCCTTATACACGCTCCCTCAGGACCTGGGACTCTTAAACAAGCTGTTCCTACTGCCGGGAGCCGGGCCCTCCACAGTTCCTTCCTCCCCTCCCTGCAACTCCTACTCATTCCTCAGCCACCAGCTGAGATTTCACTTCTCCAAGTAGTTTCCCCGGATGCCTAATAAACAGAGCGAGGTCCCTCGGCGCCTCCGCCTTACAGAGTGTAATAATTATCGCCTGTATCGTAACTGCCTGTTGCCTTGTAGGTCTCGCCGCCTGAGACTGCCCACTCTGGAGTGTGCGGCTTCGCCCACTTCCCCAGGGTGCCCCAGAGCCTGACGACAGGAGACGCCTCCTTACAGACACCCACTGAACTGAAACGTCGTGTACCGGGGCTATAGACAAGACGAGCATTTAAGTCAAAGAAATCTTTTCATAGATAACACTTAAAAAAAAAAAAAAGATGCTGCGTATTCAGGAAGTACATTTATGCTTAGGTGTGTGTGTGTGGGTGGGTGCACGCGCGCATATGGGTTGGGAAGCCTGGAAGCTCCAAGGAAAGAAAAGAAAGGAGAGAGTGCAATGGATCTCAGTTCTTCCAGGCCATGGGCCTCACCCAGCACTTAGCCTGCAGTTACACCACCCATTGCCTAGCACCGTTCCTGCCTCCTTCACTAGACTGTAAACCTCCAGAGGATAGGGATGCCAGTTGTTTTTGCTTTTTTTTTTTTTTTAATTTGATAGATGGAGTTAGACAGTGAGAGAGAGAGAGAGAGAGAAAGGTCTTCCATCCGTTGGTTCACCCCCCTCAAATGGCCGCAACAGCCGGAACTATGTCAATCAGAAGCCAGGAGCCAGGTGCTTCCTCCTGGTCTCCCATGCAGGTGCAGGGGCCTGAGCACTTGGGCCATGCTCCACTGCCTTCCTGGGCCACAGCAGAGTTGGACTAGAAGAGGAACAACCAGGACTAGAACCTGGTGCCCTAATGGGATGACAGTGCCGCAGGCAGAGTATTAACCAAGTGAGCCAGAGCACCGGCCCTATTTTTGCTTTTTAACCATTGTCCATAGTTCTTAACAGATGGGGTGGGAGGAGGAGTAATACAAAAAGAGACTGATGGGGATGGAGTGAGCCATATTTTCACCTGCTCAGTGTAGAAATTTGGAATCCTATAGGAAGAAATTGGGACAAAAGCTCTGTTTTCATGGACCTCATTGCAAGAATGTAAGCCATTCAATTTGATTTCCAGAAAATAGTATGTAAGTGTATAAGTTAATATTGAATAAATTAATGAGGGAAGATATGAGATAAATGAAACAATATAGGAAGATAAAACATAAAGTACACAAAACACAGTAGGTGTTCAGCAAATATTAATTCTCCTTCCCAGTTTAATTATCAGCTGTAATACCTACCACTGTGGCAGCATTATATGTGCACTCCAAGTGTCATGTGGGTGCTTAATCAGGGCTTCGCACCAAGAGTTAACAAATATGTGGTCATCTAGTAACTTTCTTAACTTGCAAACTCTTGGGCTTGTCCCAGACCTACTGAATCAGAAACTCAGAGTGGGGCTCAGCCAGCTGTGTTTCAACAAACACTTGCAGGTGAGTCTACACAGCTGATGCCTGAGAACCACTGCTCTACAGATAATGGGGAAAAAACCCCCTTGAAATAGAGGCAGATACTCTGGAGGGAAGCCTGGAAGGGATGGAAATAAGCCTTACCTAATATCTTGCTGCAAAATGAGATCCCTGAACCAGCATGGTAGCATCACCTGGGCACTTATTAAAAATGCTGGATGTCAGCCCCAATGGCAAATTACATTTTAACAAGAACTCCGCTGGATCCTAAGCACATTAGAAAACAAGAAGCAGCTATCTAGTGAGAATGTTGAATAGCAGATGAGCTGTGGGAAGGGAGAAAAAAAATAAAATCAACAATTAAAAAACTTAACTAGGGTGGGTGTTTGGTGCAGGGGACAAGCTGCTTTTTGGGACATCTGCATCCCATATCAGAGTTCCAGGTTCAAGTCCGGCTCCACTCCCAGTTCCAACTTCTGCTAATGCATACCCTGAGAGGCAACAGGTGATGGCCCAAGTACCTGGGTCCTTGGTACTCACAGGGGAGATCTGGGTTGAGTTCCCAACTCCTGGCTTTGGCCTGGCCCAGCCCCAACTGTTATTTAGGGGAGTGAATCAGTGGATGAGAGGTCTCAGCCTCCTCTCCCCCCCCCCCCCCCGTGTGTGTGTGTGTGTGTGTGTGTGTGTGTGTGGCTTTCAAATAAAAGAAAGAAATGCAAACCCCAGACCTTCTAACTGGGCAACTGTATGAAGGGAAAAAAAAAACCTAAACTAAAATCTCTAATCCTCTCTCATATGGAGGGGTTGTGTAGATTTCTCTAAGTAACTTTCACAGTCTTAAATGTAAGTCCTGTATACAACATGGAGAGGAGAGGGAGGAGGAACCTGCCACTTTTTAAACCCTCCTTTCCAACAAGAGAGTGAGACATGAAAATAAGAGGGTCTCATTTTAAAGCCCAAGACACAGGAAATGAATCTACTGCACATGCGTAGCTAGAACACGTAAATATCACAAGTGAATTTTTAAATTCTTCATCTTTTGTCCCGCACTCTCATACACATGCACATTTTTCACATATTTAACAAGTAATACTTTTATCACCATGATTTTGCTATTGATTGCTTCTTTAACAACAAAATGCATCACAAACAAAAATGAATGAAGCTGTCTGAGGAGAAAATTCCATAGTAGCTTTACTGTCAATGCCCATCATAAATAACCATGACATCATAGGAGCCTTATCTACGGGTTGCCGCTACTGATCGATGGCATCACTCTAGTAGTGTAAATAGCTTCTAATGTCCCATCTTCCACCTTCAAATAGGCTCTGATTATTTATGATAGCTGTTAGGTTACAAGTCTGAGCTGTGGTTTGGATTTATTTTCTACTTATGGCTGCTGTGGATTTCAAGTTAGATAGGATTATTTTTTAGTTAAGATGATGAACTGAGATGGAACTGTCATCGGGGCTGATACACCATCATCTTGTCTGGTTGGTGTCACCATTGACTATGAATACCAGAATGTTAGCAGTCTGATCCTCATCAGCCAAACAATATTAAAAGAGGACAGTTTATCACTGGTTGCTACAATACGAAAAAGGAAAAAAAAAAAGGGCACCAGATCAGCTTCCAACACAATTAAAGTGTTTTAAATATACATTTAGCCATTTGTGATGACAATATAAAGAGCGGGTATCATCTGTATTGTGCATTTTATGATAATGAAAGTGTTTCAGCTCCAATGTGACAGCTCATGAGGATTTAAGGGGTAAGAAGGGAATCCATCAGTTCTGTGCAAGGTATTCTTCATAATCATAAAAGAGTCTGACAGGTAACTTGAGCAAGGATATATTTTAGCAGAGAGAAATAGATATGAGCTGTGTCTACAAGAAACAAGCAGGTGAAATGAACAAACAAAAATCCGTCAATTATCCAGATATTTTGTCAGTACAATGACAAATAACTTGTATCATTCTAAACATTAGATAGACACAGTAAGGATCAAAAATGTTTGATAGACATTGTGATCAAAAATGTTTATGAACTACCTCAACATGTATCTCCATTTGTTTTGGTTTCTCTGGCATGATATAAACAAAGAATTTTTTAATCCTATATAAAAGTCCCACTTTAAATAGGATTTCACTAATATTCAAATTTTCTCTGTTTCATTCTTTTCCAATGAGAACTATCATGCTTAAGAATGTATGCTCCCCTACCCAGTGAGGGGAAAAAAAACTCAAGGGCAAAAATTTTTACCACTTTAGCATGTGGTCAGTTCCCTCTAGGTATGATATGCATATCTTATTCAAGATAATTTTTAGAATAAATTCAATCACTCTGAGAGCTTTAAAAATTTCACATTTCAATATTTATCTTGTCATATCTTATGATTCATAAATTAACCAGGTTTATAATGAAACACGAATCAATTAATCAACAAATTGTAAATTTAAGTGGTGCTAGAATAAAATGAAGTGGGCTAAAAAAAAAAAAAAAAAAAAAAAAAAAAACACACATATAATTGAAACATCTGTTATGACAAAATTTTAAGTTTGTTTTGTATAGATTTTAATTAAACATAGAATAACCACTGGATTGTGATTTTTGAATCATTTTATCTACATATAAAATATAAAATAACTAGAAATTAATTTGCCACTTACAACATTTTACAAACTGTATATTAAAACTGTTACTGTATATTGAAACTTAATAACTGTAAAAAACAGTAAACATCTATGTTAAAATGTCTTAATGCTACCAAATTATCAAATTCTTACTCTTTCTCTGTTGTTGACAAATTTGTCACCTGACCAAGTACATACTGCTCTTATAAAGACATTTCAAGATGACTGCATATTTTAAACATTTAAAGATTAGAAAGACATGCCCTCTTTAAAGGTGCTAAAGCAACTGCTGGGTGATAAATACCATGAAAATCAGTTTCCCCTAATAATTGTTGCCCGTAAGTGACTATTGGGATAACCCCCTATTTTAGGATATTTCGCTTTCTGATGGTAAGTATTTAAGTATTTCATCCCATATGCTTTGCATTGCTTCAAATCTCAAGTAAACTGAAAATCTCAGTGGAGAGAAAGTGGGAATGTGTCTGCTAGCTGCTGACAATAGCTGTTTTGTCACACGTAGGCCCTGGTACTGACTCAGGAAGTGGGGTTTCGTCCAGCCAGCCGATGCCAGGGGAGGATGATTTATTGCCTGGTGTCCTCAGTGGCAATTGGACCCTTTCCCACTGTCACTCACATCTTGCAAAGATTGTGTCCTAAAGAAGAGGTTCCCCTCCGTCCTAAAGAGATTACAATGCTTGTCATAAAGTGTCTTTTAACAGAGGGAAACGGGTATGAAAATGGGCAAAGAAAGGGAACAATCAGAAGAGGAGAGAAGATGGATGTTCTGTAACCTTTTCTCAGAGACCCATTTCTTCTACTTTTTCTCCTGTCTTTAGCAGGTTTTTGTTTTCACTGATGACAATGCGTAATAGCCTGATAAATTGATTTTGTGAGTCCTTTTTCTTATCTCCTGAGAAGACACTAACTCGTTGGGACTTCAGAGGGCTCGCAGAGGCAGGAGACAACAATTAGTTTGTTGAAGATGTCAGAAAGTAGCTTCGGAGTTGTGCCAGGAGAAATCCTCACTGACAGATCAGTGCTGACAATGTCGGCAGCTGCTTGAAAGGCGCAGGGAGCGGCTCCAGCATCTCAGGTCGCAGGAGGAAAGGCCACTGCTGCACAGGAACTCGGCTCTGGCTCCGGCTCTGGCCTCACAGCTCTCAGTTCTGACTCACCAGATTCAGAAGGGAATGTGGTAGTAGAATACACACACACACACACGCACACACGCACACACATTCACACATGCAAACCCCAGAGCTGTAGTCTACAAAATATTTGGCTCTCTTCTTTAATAAACAAACAGAAAATTAAACTTAGCTTTGCTTTTAATTGAAAGAGTAGCACCTAAATAAATCTCTCTAACTGTTTTTGAAAACCTTTTATGGGCTGCATAATTTCAAATTTACTTTTCCATATGTAAAAATATATGCTGCTTGGCACTCAGGTCTACAGAACATATTAATTTCAATAAATCTTTTGAAGGAATCAACTTGACATCAGCTAAACAGATAAAATACTCATGGTCCAAGCATAAGTTAGGTAAGAATTTTGCAGTACCATCCTTGCAATTATTAAATACTGTTAGCATTCAAATTTACTGCCTAAAGCCTTTGCTTCAAAATTACCAAAAAGAACCCAAAGTGTTGTTTTTCTAATGTAAAATATCCTATTTTTTTCTAATTTGAAGACAAAATTCATGATTTTTTGAAATTTTTGTAAAAAATATAAAATCTCATTACATTTTTGTTTGTATTAAATTATCACTTTAGGCGTAGTGTTCTGGAAGTTGGCACATAACAAGAAATTATTTCTGGGCATTTAGTCTCCCAGGATGCTCCCAGACAGAACTAACTGTAAACTTTCTCCATATCATGAGGAAAGCTACATCATCTACTTGGTGTCCCTTACACTCTGACAAAAGAACATAAAGGGCTCAAGCTCCACAAATAATGGGCGGCAAAGGTGGACTAACCTTGGATATTCTACAGTAGGGAGACCCAGCAAAATCCTGTAAAGTAAGAAGCCTGGATTCTAGGCTTTGTTGTGCCACCAAGACCTTGACCCTTTCTGGACCCCACTTGCTCCATCAGTGGAATGAAGGGCTAAGCAGCAGGCTCTCAGAGGCCCCTTTCCCACAGGTAAAATTATAGAATCATTTTCATTTTAAACTGCCGGTGAGGCACAATCTACAATCTATCAGGTTAACCGGAATGAAGTCTCTAAAACACAAACCATTGCATATATGAATGGCCAATGCCATTGTCTGAAATTTGAGGAGAAATTATGCAGATTTGGGAGCACCTCGTTTTTAAAATTTTTGATCTATGACATTCTTATTGAGCTTTGGCCCTTTCACCTGGGTTAGGAGTTGGATAGACAGAAGAGCGGCAAGCAAAGGTGAGACTCACATCACAGAGATTCTGCCCTGAATAAAATAAAATAAAAATTCATGGGACTGAAAAGACAGTTGGAACTATATTAGGATCAGAGGTTCCACTGGAGTTTGCTCCTGCTACTAATGCTACACATTATCACAGTATTAATACAGTTGTTGGGGGAATAAATGCATTTAACAGCTAATGTGAACTCCACAGAAATAAATTATGTGTTCAAATTGTTCATTAGATGCATTAATCCAGTTGTAAGGGGCCTGCATCATAGCAATAATTGCACTGTCATTGCAAAGCTTTTAAAAGCAAATCAATCCAAATTATATCAACCTGACTTATACCTTCCCAGCAGCAGTACTTAAGTGTCACATAACAAATAAAGGTTATAAGACAGATGCTGATGTATTTGTAAAGCACTTTGAAAGCTTTTTGCATTTTGGGCTTAAACTAAGAGTTTCGAGGAAGGGAAAGGGGAAAAAACAGGCATCATAGCTCAACAGGTTTGACCCAAGATTCTCCCATTTTACTTTCTGAGCCTAACTATGCAACGAATTCGCTTTACATGTTTGCCACAAATATTGCTGCAACAGATAAAACCAGCACTTCAGAACAGCAAAGTCCCATCAGTTAACCGAGTTCTGCGGAGTAGCAAAAACTTCTCAGCACAACAGGAGACTTTTAAAATTCAAGCACTCTAAAACTTAGCAGCACCCCTGAGAGCCACAAATTGAGAGAGATTAATTCTGTGCCCCTGCACCCCTCATTACCAGCAGAGCTGAAGTAGGTCAAATACAAGTTAATCTGCTGAATTCCACTGTTGTACATGCATGTTAGGCCAGCCTTTGCTGTATACTGACAAAAGTCTTTAAACTACGTGCACGCAAAATTAATAAACAATTTGCTCAGCCAACGTGAAATATAAATAAGACAATGCCTCGAGGTGATTTTACATAATGACATTGCAAAGAAAGCATATGTATACATGTGTCACCTCTGTGCTACTTAGAGCCAGCATCGGTGAAAACAAGGAAAAACAAGCATCCAAAAGTTCTGAATTCTCTGCCACCGACAAACAATACTCAGATGAAGGCAATTTATTTACTCCACCTAGCTATTGTTTTGAAATACTTATTTAAAAAAAGAAAACCTGCAAATATGGCCTGCCGCCCACCTCCCATTGAAAAGAACTGGCCAATTGCTCCTGCAGAGGGTGATGAAGTTTTAAGTGAAGCAAGACTGCCATCGTTCTGCGAAGGTACAGTGTTTTCCATTCTTGACGGGAGGAAAAAAACAAGGCATACATGTCAGCGCGAAGCCAGTAAAATCAGGACTCTGCTTGTCCAGAAGCCCTCATAACAACCTAATTGCCTTACCTCTCTCAGACCGCAGCTGGGGCAAAGCACTCCTGCTCTCTTTTCATTATGAACCACATACTTTCAGAAGTGATAAATGTCACAATTTCTTTGTAAAATTAAATGAACCATTATCTTGCATTTTCTAAGGCTCTTTTTTGCTGTTTTGAAAATGCCTCCACATTCTAACCTATTTCATAGGATCCTAACAGTATCCCAAAGTTGGTAAGATTTGAATATAGGGAATATCACCTTATACTGTAATAAGAAATATATTAAAATAGTTCATTATTAAATTAATAATCAGAAGATCCAAATCTTCGTCTTGCCTGCCTCTGTCAGACACTAGATATGTAATCATAGCTGCATCATTGCATGTCATCAGGCCACAGGAAAAAAAGAAATTGTCCACTTAAATAACAGTACAAGGCATAAAACTACATGAAAAAAATCCATAATCTCACTTTCATAATAAGTGTAAATTTAAAATACACTGAAATGCCTCTTTTTAGTTATGATTGGCAAAGATGGAATAACTTAGTTATACACTATGTAGCTGAGTAAGAATGGGGAAATAAGCATTTTCAGCTGCTGCTGTTAGGGGGATTGGCTACTACAGCTATGGAAAATTGGCAGATCCTGAAAGGATGGTAAATGCACACGCTCTCTGATTCCATGTGCAAAGCTATGCATTTAGCACTGTTTGCAGTAGCAAAAAAGTACTAATAAAAGCAACCCAAATGTTTAACAATAGAGGAATGGTATATCCATTCAATGATGTACTCTACAATAAATTCTTTAAAAACAAAGATTTTATTTATTTGAAAGCCAGAGTTACAGTGAGAGAAGGAGTGACAGAGAGAGAGCAAAAGGTCTTACATCCCCTGGTTTACTCCCCAGATGGCTGCAATGACTAGGTCTGAGCCAGGCTGAAGCCAGGAGCCTGGAGCTTCATCCAGGTCTCCCACATAGGTGGCAGAGGCCCAAGCACTTGGGCCATATTTTGCTGATTTTCCAGGCCATTAGAAGGGAACTGGGTCGGATGTGGAGCAGTTGGGACACAAACCTGTGGCCATATGGGTTGCTGGCATCACAAGCTGCAGCTTTACCTGCTATGCCACAATGCTGGCCCCCATGTAAGTTCTTTTAAATGAGATTTTTTACATTATATACTAATATGAAATGAATGCAACATAAATGGTTCAGTGAAAAGAAAAACAAACTTTTGGGCTGGCAATGTGGCATATTAGGTCAAAGCATCATCCGGAATGCTGGCGTCCCATATAGGTGCCAGTTCATGTCCTGGCTGCTCCACTTCTGATGGAGCTCCCTGCTATGGGAAAGCAATGGAAGATGCCCCATGTGCTTGGGCCCCTGCATCCATGTGGGAGATTCAGAAGCTCCTGGCTCCCTGCTTTAGCCAGGCCCAGCCCCAGCCCATTGTAGCCATTTGGGGAGTGAACCAGCAGAAGGAAGCTTACTCTCTCTCTGTAGCTCTTTCAAATAAATAAATCTTAACAAAAATAAAAGAAAAAGAAAAAAAAAAGAACTGTAGAATGGTATTCTTAGTGTGTACTACTTGTATAAAAGAGAGAATCAAAATATTTGCATTTACTTCTACATGCATATTATTTATCTAGAAAGATACACATTGGCCACACTTCTTGGGTAGTGAGATCCAGTGGATGGGGATAGGTGTACCTAGTTTGATAAATATTAAAAAGCTTGACTAGGGGTTGCCACTGTGGCGTAAGGGGTAAGCTGCTGCCTGCAACGCCAGCATCACAAATGGGCACCAGTTTGTGTCCCACTACTCCACTTCTGACCCAGTTCCTAGCTAATGGCCTGGAAAAAGCAGCGACAATGACCCATGGACTTGAGCCCTTGCTACCTATGTGGCAGACCTGAAAGGTCCCAGCTCCTCACTTTGGCCTGGCCCAACCCTGGCTATTTTGGCCATTTGGGATGTAAACCACTGGGTGGAAGGTCTTTCTCTTTCTCTCTCTCTCTCTCTCTCTCTGTCTGTCTCTCCCTCTCCTTGTGTAACTTTGACTTTGAAGTAAATAAATAAATATTTTTTAAAGACTTGAATAAATAGGGAAAGATGCCTGAAATAATACCACAAAAATAAAGCATATAAGTGAATATCTAGGAACACATTTGCAAGAGGAAGATTTCTATCCACACACAAAATGCACGTGTGTGTGCACACATATGTGTGTACATGTTTTCATGTAAACTTCTGGGGATGATATACAAGAAATTGTTGGAATTAAATAGACATGTAATGTCTCCTGAGAGCAAGGAAACTCATGCACTGCTTGAGTCTTACTGTATGCATGTGTTTCTTTCATATTCATGTTAACCACAAATTAAAAATTAAAACATGGGGAAGGTATAGAACTAACTGAAAGATAGTTGTAAGTTATCTACCCTTAAATGGTTGGAAATGGCCCTTAACGAAAGGATTCTATCACTCCTACCACTGCACCTTCTCTTCTTGTAATTCAAAATCAGCGAGTCCTCCTCCAAAAATAAAATTTCAATTAAAAATTTTGCATGGATGACAGACCCCTGAGAACATAAGCACAAGAGCTCAGGGAGTGGATTTGTCTGGTTTGCCACATAAACGCCCAATAAATACGTGTTGACTGACTGACAAGCCCAATTGCTAAGCATGCTACAGAATATGTGCAAAATAGCCTGCTTGAGCTGTCTGCCATCCCATGAAGACATTTGATTCCAACAGGCTAAACCTTAATTGGAAAAATATGCGAAGGACAGGATGACAAGACCATTCTAACAAAGTCCTCTGAAATGCACTATTATTTCTCTGCTTATCTACAGGGCATCTTCCCGGCAAGACACCGAGCTGAAAAATATCAGTTCTAGCCACCAAAAGAACTCTCCTCCATCTGCTTGTGTCCAAACTCCCTAAGAAAGCAGCGGCAGTTTATGCCAGCGTGAAGAAAGTTGTGTACACACCCGTACATAAGGACCAGAGGAGATGACTGCCCTTAGAAAAAAGATTATGTTTTATCCACTGGAGGGAAAAGAGGCTGTTTCTGGGTGTGGAGCGTGAAACACAGTCCTACTACTTTATAGTCACACCTCATAACATAATCCTGTAACACCTACTGACCCAGGGTCTCCAAGAAAGGGATAGTGTTAATTCTATTGCACTTATGGGAAATTCAGAGAAGACGTAGCCAAGACTCTCCAGCTCGGACTGCCTTACCCATAGCCTTAACCGTATTTCCTTCCGGATTTGGGGATGAGTACAAACTACTCACACCTTTTCATGAGATTCTGCCTTGCTTTCCCTCAGGAACAAAGCAGTTCTTCTACAAGGAAGAATGTTAACACTGTAAACTACAATCATTATCGTTTGTATAACATTAGTGAACATTTTACATGGAGGCTTCCTTGCAGACACTGAATGTCAAAATGGCAATTTCAAATTTAAGGCAAAGATGGATACCTTCTGTGTTGTTATTGCCATTAGACCGTCTTGTGGCAATCGTTTCCAAAATAAGTTTTTTCTAAAAATCGTTTAGCTAAAAATTAATGCAGAACAGAGCAGACGTCTAGAAATGAGTGCCCAGCGGCCGCAGCAGGCTGTATGATTAGTCCAGTCCCCTCCTCCTGCCCCATCTCATTAGATTCAGGGTGCTTTTATTTTTCAAACCTTGAGCCGGTCTGCTGCCTGCTTGGCTAAGGCTGTGATTGGTTAACTGCTTCTCAGAGCACTTGAGGAGACAGAGAAACAGTGGAATGGGGGGGGGGTTTGCATCAATATAGGGTCCTGTTCACCCCAGGACCCTCCCTGTCCTGCTCCCTCCTGGTTTGTTCTGGTGAATGTGTTTTTCTCCCTCACTTCTCAGGCGCATTTGGTAACAATCAGGCTTTTATTTTAAGGAGCTCTAAGATAAGGTATCTGTGAGCTCCACACTTGGAGTAATTGATCACATTTGTTTCCTGTTCGTAGGTTAGACCCCTCTCTCCTGGTCTTTTTTTTTTTTTTTTTTAAACTTGGCATGTTTCTCATTACCCTCTGCCTTGTTAGCCTCGCAGAAATTTTCTACTGTGGAGAGTGAAAACAGGACGATCCTATTACAAACCCCATCTCGTCAGTGACAGAAACCCTCCTCCAGCTTCCGGGACTTCTGGCCACTTGGTGCTTTGGTGGGGGGCCCCCTACGGATCCAGGTATGTACGCCTGTGACAGGGAGGCCGTGTGGCACTGGCTTGGTGTCCACATGTTTAGTTTTCACAGAACTGCGCTGAATCATACAGAGACGTTCCCCAAGATGACAACATCGTTATCAAATGACTCAAAGGGCCCCCCCTCATTTCATTTGGGAATGTTAGCTCAGGTTCAATAAGCATCAGCTGCCACTTCTGTAAAAGAAGACCTGTATCTTTCCCGTTTGTACTTTCCAGATAAATTGTAATCAGTAGCATTTTATTGACCCTGTCAGGTGGAGCTCACTTTTGGATATTGTCTCACCAATGGAGAATGCAGAAGCATGAACAATCAAGTTCTCTTCCTTGGGTCTGAGGGCCAATAATATTGAGCCATGGATTCAGCCATTTTCCTAGCAGGGCTTCAATCCCCACAATCAAAGTAAAACTCCAGCAACTCAATGTCATGGGAAATGAAAGACCTCCTTTATTTTCCTACTTAGGACTGAGACAAATACCAAAATAAAAGATCTACCATGACTAAAATTAAGTCAATGCAACTATTTGCAATGGTAATATTTATCTATAAAATATGAAGGGTTCTAATGAAAGGATATGCAGTTCTTTCAAGAAAGCTTGATAACCCTTTACCTAAGAGGTACTCCATCAACATGCAGTTTCAAGACCATCTTAACCATTCCTGGTTTTATCTCGTTGTACAGTTGGTCTTGCACTTGTTGTTCTCTTACTCATCATCATAGTTTGCTACCTTTGCAGAAACAGCAAAACCAGCATATTTTAATAGAATGAAAATAAATTAAGATTCAGGAAGAGACCTGGAATCTGGGCTAAGCTCCAGCCTCAGAGCTGAGTACCTGGGCGACCTTGGGCAACTACCTGACTGCCCCTGACCCCCAGCATTCTCACTTATAAAATGAGTGGGCTGGGCCAGATGACCTCCATGGTGGCTTTCAGTGCTTCTACCTCTGCATTAACAAACACTGACCTTTCCTCATTGTGGAAGATTGAGCCTTCAAGACTTTCTAAGAGACACTGTTGATGCTGATACCCAGTAGCCACAGGCAGCTATTAAGCACTAGAGATGTGCCTAGTCCAAATTAAGATGTGCTTGATGTATACCATGTTTCAAGGATTTTAGTACATGAAAGGATCCAATATTTCAGTAATAATTTTATGTTGTCTTAATTTCAAAATTTTAATATTCTGAATACATCAGTTAAGTAAACTATATTATTAGAATCACTTACATCTTCTTTTACTTTGTATAAATGCTTCCCCCAGAAAATTACCTCTATGGCTCACGTTGTATTTTTACAGGACAGTAAGTAGTAAGAGGGCTATGATTGTGTGTTTACCAGAGATGAGATTAAAATGGAAAGAATCTAACATGCTTAGTTTATTTGAGGGCTTATATAATGAAAGAGCAAGCACTTGTTCTCTGGATAAAAATAGACAAGGTCAAAGCCATATGTGAAATGCTGACACTATTCAATAAAGAGCATTAAGTGTTAAAAACTATGCCATATAAGATTGTAGTGCTAATAGTCACCATACGTAATTTAAAAATTGTCCAAACTTCTAAGTTGATTTTCTCATCTAACCTGATGTACACTCCTGAACACTTGAATAGTTTTTTCATTGTCTCTTTTTCAACATTAGTTTTAAAAAAACATAGGAAAGCACTAATGAAAAAAAATTAATGTAAATTATCTTGTTTCCTAATATAGTTCTAACTTCTACCTTATCTTGAGTATATCTTTACTAGAGAACTTTTCAAGGACTATAGCTAAAAATCAAATTTTGACATATTCTTGTCAATGAATACCTCAACAATTTAAAGTATTAAGAAAAATTTAAAGCTTTATCTACATAAAGAATTATCCCAAATCTAAGAGAGGTATTTCAGTAAATACCAATCATTTTATAGATAAAATTATAAATCTATGCTATAGTATAATTATAAAATATGTATCTTTCTAGTAGGTATAGATACTCATTATAATAACAATAAAAGCTAATTCTTTTAAAAAGCATTATCTATTTCACATTACAGCAAGACTAGCTATTACCTTAAAAAATATTTTGTGGCACAAACAACTCAGCAAAAAATGAATAGTTACAAAGCTGAAAACTGTCTTTCCTCTTCAAATATTTTCCTTATAAAAGTATGTCATGTCATTTGTACCATCCTTTAAGTACCGCTTTGACCATCCCCAGAATCTGACACCTCGTCAACCTACTGCAGGTAAAAGCTTTGAAGATCTCCTACTGCTCTCATCCTAATAAGGTCACTGACCTTTCAGACTCAACTCCCGCCCACCCCCATCTTCATTTCCTTTCCTATCATTAGTCTGAAATGGCATCAACTACCTCTCAATTTTCCTTATCCTTTCAATGCCCCACCTCTTTAGTCCAAATTCACCTAATTAGGAACTTAATTTCCTTTTTTCCCTGATTGTAGAATTGATAATGGACAGATCCTATTCATCTCTGAATCACAGAAAACTGCATTGATGACCTATTATTTAAGAATGATAAGCATTTATTCCAGACACTGTTTTGTGGAGGCCAATCTTTTACAAAAATATATTTATTTTTCAACCCCAGAACTGAGCAAAAGTGTTGCTTTCATTTGTCTTTTTTTAGCTAAAATAAAGAGTAGATTCATTCAAATCTGATAAACTTTATATCTATCTTTCATTTTACATATTCAGTTTCTTATTTTTAAACAAATAGATTTTCTGTAAGGCAAAAAATAATTGAGTTCTACTGAAGATCAGTAGACTGGTTTTAAAGAGGTGTACCACAGAGGGTTAAATTAATAATTTATTCAAGTTGGCCATTTATAACAATGTTGTATAAAAATTTGTTATGCCAGAAATGACATATGTGGGCCAGGTATCTACATACAAGTGGGAGTCATATATTAAAGTAACTATCTAGGTAATTAGCTAACTTTACTATGAAATTATCTCCTTGCCTTTGATGTGATACTTTTTAACAGTAGAGTTCTCTAGCTTAACTCAAAGCATATACATAAAAATACAGCTTATAATCTTTTTTGTAAGGTATTGTGTGACCTTAAAAGTTGCTGGTAGAAGAAACATCAAACCAACAATTTCATTCTTCCCCTCAACTGAAGCTTTTAATGTAGAATTCCATATCTCTTCACTCAAGCAATGAAATGATCATCAACATTATCATAAAGCTTAGAAATGCCAATGGTAATAAACAGGACAAGCCAACAGGCATTTGAGCCCATGCCCAGTGCACTCTGTAATAGGACATCAGGGCAAATCATTTCAGCAACACTTTCTTTTAACAACAAATAAATCTACTCAATGAAGAAGAGAATTAGCAAAACAGAAATCTCAAAGGAGATGGCAATTACTTAATAAAAACGCTCCTTTCAAGGGCATGGTCTCATTGCTCTCTGCTTGTTTTGCTAGCACCATTTGAACTGAATGAAGGTAGAATTTTGCTGTTTGTGCCTAAAGTATGCTAATACAATTTAAAAGACCCTTGCCCCAAAAGGAAAGTTGTACTGTGGATTTTATGTATTTCAAGAGGCTAGGATTTATTTTTATAAAGATAAAAATGACCAAAACAAGTGGCTGAAATGAAACACGTTTTATTTTTTTGTTGCCTTGTTCATTGACTGAATCATCTTTGCAAGCCTAAGCACATCCAAAAGATGAACACTGAAAATCACCTCAAACTCAGTTTTGGAAAAAAAAAATATATAGGATAATGAGAAAAACTAAGAACAGTTCATTTTAAAACGTGAAATTAAGTGAATAAGGAACCTCATCAGTTTTAGAAAATAAAAGTATGATTGCTTATACCAGAACAAGCATTAGTCATTAAGAAAAATTAAAATGGAGAATTCACTCTAGTTCAGATGGAAGAATTTAAATTTTATCTTGGAGCTGCATGTAAGAATGTTTCTATATGGGAGAAAAGTGAAAGACAAGATCAGTTTTGCAAGTTGCCATATTTTCCCCTTCATCTCCTGATGGGAGTCCAAATGAACCCTAAATAAGTAAATGAAAATAGCTAAATAAAATTTAAAACCTTTTCCATGAAGCAGCAGTATTACAAGAAGAACTAAATCGGCTATGGTATGTAGGTGAAAAATTCGTTGGAGAGGGAAAGAATTAGAGAACTAAAATCAAACAATGTTTTCATAACATGAAGAAGATGACCTTATTTCCTTTTTAGGTATCTTTTAGGAACTTATACTTTTTCAAGCCAACTACTATCCCTATATAAAACTTCATATATAACAATCACAAACTTTGTAAAGTGACAAGTTGTTAAAGATAGTTTGAATTTAGCATAAAATAACCTCAAAATTTCATATTGAAGAAAATTTCAAGATTATTCAAGACATAAATATACAGCATTTCCCCTTGGTTCTAACTTACTAAACAGGATACACTTTTTCCCCCTAATATATCGGAAACGTCTTAAGCTTCTTAAACAAACAAAGGAATATTTGCTCACTTCTTCCACAGCTAGCTAGAAAATTCACACAGCTGAAATTCTTTTTTCATTTCTTTCCTTTCTATTTCGTAAACCTGCTTCTATTTACTATATAATGACTTGAAGCATAAAGTCATAAAGAGTTCCCAATAAGAATGGAATTAATCCCGATGATCAAAATACTGTTGGGAAAAAAATTAGAAGATGTTACAGCATTTTTCACACTAACCTCAGAAATGTCAAACTAAGGAAATAAATTCATATTCCCAGTATGTTTTCACACTCACACTGACAATTATCCCAGAAAGATTTGCCAAACCCCCAGACAACCCACGGACATGTTAATCTCTTAGAACTAATGCCTAGTATTACTTCTCCCCTATTCCAAACATGGATCATTATTTTTCTCTCAAAGTTGCCAGAAATTCCTCACTGCCCATAAAGCTTAATTTACTAGTTCATAATATCCCCCACATCCATGTATTATGCTGCTTCCACGGGACACAACAGAATCTATTTTCCAACACTGGCAGTTTCTATTTCTCTTTCTTGACTTCAGGTTTGGTCATATACCTCACAGGTTAAATCCTAACCTAAGCTTTACCTTGCATCTTGGAACTGCTAACTAGTTTCTGCCCTTAGGAAAGTCATGCAAATTGTAAAAGAATTCTGGGGCAGAAGCCTGAGATTAGGTAGAACACAAGGAATGTCACTGGTCCCTCAGAGTGTCAGACCAAGTGAATGGGCGCCATGAAAATACAGCTGTATGTGTTTGCATGGGCATATGTTTGTTCAGTTTTTCCCCCCTGCTCAAGCTGGGGCTTCAGCTTTAGGTCATTCTGCAAACAAGCCCCAGGAGACACACAATTACACTCCCCTGGAGACTGACCCCTTAGAGTGCCCACCTGTAGCCAAACACAGATAGCATCCCAGCGCAATGAATTAGCACTCTAAGCTGATTAGAGCAGCTCTGCACAACTCTATTTTATTGACACAATGAAGAGAGGACAGAAAAGGGCCTGAAATGAGAAAATCATTTCCATGCTGACTGAATTAAAAGAACAAAAGAGCTCCTTGCAGTTGCAGCATTCAATTTGTCGGGAAAAAAGGAAGCCACTTAATGGCTCACAATAGATCTGAGCAGACAGATGAAATTTAAAACTTCAGCATGAGTGCGATTAGCAGCGAAACATATTCTAAATCATTTCCTCCATATGCACAATTTCGTTGGATTGTTTAGTTCTGTGTTTTGCAAAAACACTGGACTCGATGCTATCTTCACAATCTCTTCGTTTTTCAAAATCACAGAACAGTTTTCTCATTGTATTGTAATGTCCTCGGTGACAATAGAAATGGGACAAAACAAGTATGGCTCATGTTTTCCTTCCACCTTTAGTTTCCACAAGTGAATGTATAAACAGAGGTTAATTTGTGGAAACTAGGATTGCAAAGTAATCTTCTACCAAACAATTTGTAATTCAAAATTAAATAGATGATATGAGCCAGAAGCACTTCCACTTGCAGAAAAAGGCACCTAATTATTGCACATAAAGGCTACAAATAAGCTGCCGGTTTAAAGTCCAATGTCATCACAGATGTCTTCTTTAGTTTACAAGGGAGCATTAATACCCTAACACTAACAACAAAATGGTTAAGACTGCAGTTTCTATAATTGCTTTCGTTAATTTTGCTCAATTATTTATTGCTTTGCTTGTTCTGACTGCTAAATTCCTGCAGTAAATTGAATCTGAAATTGGTGTCAAAAAAGTCTTAATAAGAAAATCTAATCTTTATGGATATAAATATATCATGACATTGAAGATTCTCTAGGATTTCCTCTTTAGCATTTTTTAATTTTCCAGTCCTCTAAGAAAAATAGAAGTGTCTAAGCTCTATTTGGAGAACAGAGTTGATTTTCATGAACTGATGGAATGTTTGTTAACAACGGAGATTTTTCCATTTCCAGTGTTCACTTCCCGAGTCCCAAAATGAAAGAGTGGAAGCACAAAACTCTTAGGTTTTGATTATTCTAAGCTCACATTTTCATTTTTGTGTCTAAACTTTTCAGAAAGGTTGTGGTTTAAAGTCACCCTTCAGACCTTTAACCTCTCCTCTTGGCTCCTAATTTAAATGAAGAAAATTTACTCTTTCGGTTCTTGAAAAGCTTTTTGCAAAACTGTTGAGGCACAAGGTAAATTGACAAAAATTATAGAACAAATGCTGAGATAGTTGGGGATTCAATACTTGCCGGGTATTGCTGCTTAATTTGTGAAGTGTAATTTCACCATAGAAAAATCTAAGGATGATAAAAACACAAGTGATCTCCCCATCAGCTTCCCTTCTCTTGACTCAATGAGGTAAGGGTTTTTTATATAAAAAGAAACTATAAAGCTTGTGGATATTTTAACAAAATCAACGTGGTGTAACTTCGCTGACAGCTTGTCACATTTCACTGGCTGTCCGTCTGGGGTGCCGTGATAACATCTGCATTCACTCAGTATGAGAGCTGAACATAAGACAAAAAGTAGGCCCTGCCATGGACGGCTCCATCAGTCTGTCAGTTCTGACATGTCATCTGAATTTTTTGAATCACTAAACACTTTTGAGACTCTGGTACTTATTATCTTTTCTTAGTTTCTATACTCGCTCAGCAATGCTGGAAAATGTAAAATCTGCAAGCAAGGTAGTGGACGTCCCCGCTTTTTGTTGTCTAATCCTTAGGCCCTCATTCATGCTCACTGTTAATCTCTTAAGACATTATAAAACTGTTAGACAAAGAAATGTGAATACCTCTGCTTCTTTCAAGAATGGGAGGAAACCAAGGAAAATCGGGATCATGCTAAGCTATTCTTTTCACTATGAAAATGGTAACTTAAACCTGTTGCATCAAATTATCTGTAATTCCTCACACTAAGGCAAATGTTTTTGAAGAATGAACAACGGTAGTGTCATATAAGAAAAATGATCACAGAATTTTCAAAATCTGCCACATTTGATGTCTGCAGAGCATTGAGACCCTGGTGGCTGAAGTTCTCTCTGTTTCTATGTTTTTATGCCTTGCTCCCTGACATATGGTTAATATGCTTTCATGAAAGCTCATAAAGAAGTTTACCAATACCCACTAATAATCAGTAAATAGTTCAGATAATTTTGTTTTTCATTAGGAATACTGGGAATACTAACAGCTACATAACAATAGCCTTAAAAGAGCTAACATTCATTAAAATGCTACATATCACAGATTTTAATGAGCAATTTTGTCCTCAAAGCTAGAAGACTTTACAGCATTTTTTCCATAAAGCCCAAACTTAAATGAATCCTAAGAGCCAGAGAATACTTATATGAACCACACAAAAGAACCAAAACTACATTTCTATCCCATTTTCAGTCATTCAGGACATGAAGTCAAACTATGTGTTTGTTCTCTGAGTAAACAAGATATAGGAAAGAGGGAAAACACTACTAAATTAAGAAGCAAATCATTTTCTTCTTAGATATCTAGTTCCTTTTTTTCATAAGTACTGGCTTACCACCTGCAAACATTTCAGGTATAGACACATGGCTCCGTAAATGACCAACCACAGGTGTGCTTGCCACCTGCGTCCTCCAAAGGACGAGCTGTCCCTCAGATGCTCCAGTTCTGTGACACTTGGCTCTGAAGGAAGGTGCCATATGGAGTAGATGGGCAGTCAACTAACCTAGAGAGGTCTGTCGACATCTGATTAAGGAAAGAGAAAGGTAAAATAAACAAAAAGGAAACTAGAGAGAAAAAAAGACAGAAGGGGAAAGAGAGAGAAAGAGGAGAAGAGGGGAGAAGAAAGTTGTCATCAGTCACTGCTGTATTCTCTGAGCATTCACGAGGACACCTGGCAGACATGCAATACACATTTGTGAGACTGATGTGTTTATCAACTCATTAGTAGCGAGCAAGACTAAGAAAGAATGTCATCTTCTGTTCTTCATCATTGCTTTAGATAAATCCAAACTGGAAAACAAATTTCATTACAAACAAAACCTCCCTCATGTAAGAATTGCGTAATTGTGTTTACCCTGACATCTCCACTACTGCAAACCAAAGATTTTTGTGACCATTTCTCACATTTCTTCTTTTGGCATCTCACAGTTGTATAACTCTCTCAAGACCTTTGATGTAATGTCATTTGCTTGATGTTTAGTCTGTGCCTAAAATGTCAGCTGTTTATTATTTTTACATTTCAGCGCTAACACAATGGCACTTCAGAATAAAGGGCAGAGTTTCTGACACATTTCAATGACCAAAGGACTTATATTAAATAGAGGTTTCCATTCTTGCTGAAAATACAGGGTCACTCATTTTTTTTTTTTTTACAAACTTACATAGGCCAGTTTTCCTTACTACATAATTTTCTTCTGACATTTTTGTAATCTACTTATGAGCAGCCCTGTTTAAGACACTGTAGAAGAGTCAGTTTTTCACTTCAAGGTACGTATGCCTTATCGAGAGCCACAGAAAAACACCTTTGCTTTTCATAGAATAGAAAAGCAGAATAGAGAGTTTTGAGTTGAAGAATAAGTAGACAAAAAGATAGTTGTCCACAGGCAGTCTCTCTTCTTCCTAAACTCCTAAACTCAGGAGCCTCATGGAAAAGAAGACTTTAAGTTCTACATAGAAATACATAGGTAGTATTTAGTGCATGAGAGAGTAAATTATAGTTTTCCATGGGAATAAAATAAACTCTTAAAAGTTAAAACAAGGATGAAAATATAAGTGGCTTTCAAAACCATGACAAACAAATCCGTGTTGACAGAGTCCTAGTGACAGACTGCTGATAGTTAGAAGTATCACCTAATTTATACTGTATTTTTAAATCCTATGAGATTGGGTAATAAATACTAACATTATTACAACTAGTACTTCCTTCTCATCCTTTTTTTCTTGATTGTAACTGACTCAAGCTCCTGACCCATTCTACCTGCATTCTCTAGTCTACCAGAATTCAGAAGCCAAACCCAAAAAGACAAATATTATGTTTTCTCTGATTTGTGGCAACTAATACAGAGAGTAACAAAAAACTTAATATATTTGAATGAAATTAACATCTTTGGATTTATGGCTTATAGCCCTTATAGCCCTTGTCAATATTCCTGTGAATATTCCTTTCCACTTTTTTACTTGTTGAACTCTTTATTTAGTGGATTATTAAGCCTATTATTATAAAATAAACTAAAATACATTATCACAAAAATTAAAAAGAAAAAAGGAAAGAAAGAGGAGGGGAAGGGAGGGAAGTATCATCATATTCTTAGATTTGTATTTGTGAAATCTGTTCTCTTGATAATAATCTTTAAAAAGCCATGTTTGCCTATGTCCAGAGCACATGTCACATCACAGTGTTGCCTTTTTTGACTTCAAAGTCCCAACACTCTAAGTGTCACCTTTCCTAATTAGAACACTTTTCATCCTATGCCATAGAAATTGAAAGTGAAATAACTTCTTTTCACCTTCTCAACACTACTTAGAGGATTGCAGTTGGATATCAGTGTTGTGAGGTGCTTAGCTAGACTATACATAGAGAGCAAAACACTTCAATCATACTTTACAACTGTATACTAGACCCTCACTGAGATTCACGGAACATTTTCAGAGCAGAAACTGGAGTCAATAAGAGATCCATGTCTCTATCAGTCAATTCTGGTAGTTGAATTAGGAATCAAACTTCAAATGAACATGTTTAAGTCAGGCTCACTAACTGATATTAACACATCCTTATCATAATGTTCTTGAAAAATTCAGGTTTCAATGTCCATATGAGAGCTTTTAATTTAAATTGTAACAATTCCCGATTTCATAAAATACTTTCTGCATGGCTCATCTATAGTCAAATTTAACTATTCTTCAGCTTTTGTGTTGTTGACAATATTATCATAGAATTAATACATTCAAAGAAGAATTTACATGATCTGAAAGGTAGGAGAAAGGTGTAAATCCCCTCATTAAAATCATATTCATATCTGGTATTCTCAAGATTGATGCCTTTCCCATGTTAAAAAATAAAAAAGCCCTCTTATTAAGTGTTCCAATGATGTATTTCAGTCAATCTACATGGTTTTCAGGGGCCCCCGCAGAAAGAGATATCCTAAAGATACACCAGAGTTTGAAAGAATCAGCATGTGTGTGTTCTGCAACAGCAGAGTCTATGCTGCAGATGTTGGGAGATATTCACACCCACTGTTCATGGTTAGGAGAACTGAAGGGACAGGATAACTACACTCCAGGGGAAGAAGGGGCCTCCCATAGCTGGTCTCACTCTGCAAGGTCTTCTCTTACGAAGCTGCTACCTACATTCTGGCAAACTCAATTTTGGGCTCCTATCACTTTCAGCCACAAGTCTTCAACCATTTAATTCAAGTTAGCCCTATTTAATAATGGCCTGTGATTTGGAGAGTTTGCCCTCAGTTGCCAGTAGGACACTTTGGGGGATTTCTTTGTGAGAAGTAAAACACATTTGAAACTTGTTGGGTTCAAATGTTTCCAGGTAATGATGAACAAGGTCACAGGTATAGTCGTAACAGGTATTCTGTAGAGCTTGAATCTATGAATTCCCACATTTCTGTCCAGAAAGTCTCAGACGCACTGACCTACCAGTTCAATTTAAGAAAAATTTAATAATAAACCAATGACAATGCACAATAAGATTAACAGTTACCTGAAACACTTCAATACACTTCATCACAGTATGTTTAGTTGTGATATTATATTCACTGATCAAAAGCCATTCTCACTTAACAGACCACTGATGGAGGACAGCCCAGGAACGAAGCACAGCCACAAGTCGACCAGGGTAATCGTTACATATGGAACAAGGCCGGCATATTGTTAACGGGCAAAGTATGCTTTCTGTACGGATAGTTGGAAGATACTTGCCATCACGTTCTTCAGTTATTCAGAAACAGTACCAGACAGCCCATACTGAAAAGCATAGACTGAAATGAAAATACACGCTATCTCCTGCTTCCACCAGCTGTAGAAAACCAGCCTGATCATTTTCTTGTTGAACCCTGAGGAGGCAGAGTTTGCAAGATGCAAGAGTGTTGGGGGTCAAGATAAGAGAGAGAAAAGAGATAACTCTCCCAAGAAAGCTGCTGGAACAACTCAGCTGGTGGAACAGTCAGCATCCTGTATTGGATATTTGGGTCCTGCCCCAATTCTGATCCAGCTTCCTGCTACTGTGCATCCTGGGAGGCAGCAAGTGACAGCTCTCAATTACCTGGGTCCCTCAACCTACATGGGAGACCTAGAGTAAGTTTTGGGCTCTCAGCCCTGGCTGTTGTAGGCTTTTGGAGATAGAAGATTTGTCTCAACTGCTCTCTCTTCATCCTTCATCTCCCTTCCCCACTCCCTCTGTCCCTCTAAGACTTTCAAACAAAATGAAAATAAAACATTTTTTAAAGAAAGCCTGGCAAGGCTGAGGGAGCACTTTCTGAAGGTCTGAATGTTGAATTGTTACTTCCCTCAACCCCACCCCACCACAGGAAAAGAATATGTTAATAAGACATAGAGTCAGAGCCCCTGGTTCTCCTTCTCTGCACTGTTTCGGGACACTTACTAAAGTCTCCAGTAAAAGAATTACTTAAACATTATCAGTGTTCCAACTATGATCTAGGGAAGGCCATTCCCCTGTGGCATTTGGAAAAGGGACAGTATTTAATGCTTCAGTGTTGTGGCTCCACCAACCCAGTACCCTGAATTTCCCTACACTTCTATCACTAGGATGAAGTACCACTGCCAGCTTTGGAAAGACAAGGATGGTGATTAGAGCCAGTTGGCTGTGAAGTGCCCAGTACAGCATCGGCACACCACACCCTGTAGAAGCCCTTTACAATACTTTACAACATAATACTCAGATTTAAAATTTATAAAAACCCTATGCAGCATATCATATTGTTGCTACTATTTTTAAGATGAGGAAATTGAAGCAAAAAGCAGTGATGTACTTGTTTAAAGTCACCAGACTAGTGAGTAGTAGAGAATTTGAACAAAGGCCAATTGTCTGGTCCCCATGCGCTCAGTCCCCAGGTCACACTGCTTCGTTTATTGTTTTGTTTTGTTTTTTTGGGAAAAGACCATCATATCCCGTTATATTTCAGAGGACCTCCTGATACCTTTGACTACTGCATTAGCATACAAATACAACACTGAGGCTGAACTGGGCACAGCCCAGGGACAAAGTACAATTGATACTTGGAAAAACTCTAACTTAATTCTTTTCAAAACAAAGCTTTAGTCTGAAGCTGTCTTCCTTGCTGTAATAGAATGTCCAAAGAGAGATGCACACACATGTTGTAAGTGTTAGGATCTCAGGTTTACAAAACACAAGACAGGAGGACTTCAAAACATTTATGGGGAGGAGTCCATGCATAATTTTTGCATAATATGTGGTTTCCATGAAATGTTTGAAGCACCCTCCTAAATGAGAAATGATAAAACAAGCATCTATGTTGTACTTAAAGTTAATTTGAATCCATCCCAGAGTGCAAAGACCCAAACATGGCCCCACTATTAAGAAAATTCCCAACATCAAAACAACTTAGAACATGTTCATAAGCATAGAGCCAAGAGCGGCTGTTAAGAAATAGAGTTCAAGGCCTCAGGAGGTTAGTGTAGGAAGAAACTTTGCTGAGATGCAGAGGAAAAAGTCAAACGACTTTTCCAAGGTCCCTAGTCTGACTTGGGGCATGAGCTCAAGGTTCCTGGCACCCAGCCCAGTGTTCATTCCACGACATCACACAGCCTCCCTGAGACACAACCACAAGACACATGGCAACGACTGTGACCCATGAATGGCCAGATTGTTGAGGGAAGGGGGCCAAGGGCGAGTGAGTAAAGGCCTGGAGGATAATATGGTTTTACAGAAATCTATTTGCAAGTAGATACTGCGGTTGCCAATGCGGCTGCCCAAGAGAAAGAACAGCTGACTGACAGCACGAACAAAGGCACGGCCAGTCTCACAAAGGGAGACACAAGAGTCACAGAGCTTCGTGTATCTCACTAATACACTTCATCAAGTCGGGACCAAGAATAACAGTGAGGAAAAGCCCACCATACACAAGGGCCCCTTTATTCTTGGGGCTTTCCTGTTTCACACACACTCTACCTGATGAAACGTTAGAACTTCTGCTTCTACTTCTGTGGGATCCTTTTGATTTTTCCATATCCAACTGGTGCCTTTCGTAACTATTGAGTATTTCTAGTTTTTTTTTTTTCAAATTAGTGTGCTGTATACACTCCTAACATACTTAGAAGTTAATGAAATCAGATGAAAATAGCTTGTATTAAAATTTCTCCATTTCTTCACTACACTGTGTGCCACCTACTGTTCAGCCACGAAACATACTGCAGCTCATGCATCAAGAGAATTCCATATTAATATTCTTAGAGGTAGAAAGACTCTATTAGCCTCCCACCACCCCCAACCCACCCCTTCTATCCTTTGCCTCCAACTGTGCTTAGCTTTGGAAGCCTCTGACAAATGGCCATTATTCTCCGGGCTAGTAAAAAATTTCTAAACTTTAGGGGAAATGTAGCTGGTCAAACGCCCAAGGGAATCGGCTTGTTGAATTAAATGATAAATATATGCATTTAAGGTCATTAGAGACTTTATCTCCTGTGAAGGCTGTATTTGTCAGATTGATATAATTTCTCTCAACTGACTACTTAACTCCATCGACCAACATTATTACGACTATTCCTTTCCCTTTAAGTGAGAGACTTCTGGCTAACAACACGTGTGCTCTCTGTGCTGCTGCGTCTTGCTGGATGAAGGCACACCTTTGTTTCATTTAGTATGCAATTTTCACCTCTGACCCAAGAAATGAGTCCTGGGCTTCCTGAACTTTATTGCCTGTTAATAGACTGCTGGCTCTCTTTTCAGCAGTAATAGAAATGGCGGAGAGGCATTTCATTTAAGAGGCTGGCAGAGTACAGCCTGAAAGACAATGTCAGAATTAAAAGTCAGCCCGGCCGAGAAACAACATAAAGACCAGAGTGACATGAGAGAGGAGTTTTCCATATCCCATCCCAAATTGCACACCCGGTAAATGAAGAAGCACCACGTCTCAGATCTAATTATTTCCCTCCCGCCCAACGGCAGACACCCAGAACGGTGCTAAGTGACTGATCTAGTAATTCATCTTCAACTTACACCTATCTACATATTCTGTTTCTCCTCATTAAACTGGAGACATCAGTGACAAACTTATGAAGTGGCAGTCTTTGGCTTCATAAAATACACACAGATGCTCATCAGAGGAGCTTTCCTGCCTGTTTCTCAGGGACACGTGTTTATAATTTTGTCTGTATTTCATTCTGCTGGGGTTTACTCTTAAGTACATCTGTTCAATTAAAATGGCAATGTGTGACACGGCCTGTACTCAGCAACTTTCGAGCTCATTAATGAAATGTTCTAAGGTTCCTGCCTTGGCTCTTTATTTGTAAAAGAATTTCATTCCACAGACTTGCAATGATTGAAAAGGACAAATAAAAATAGCCTTTAAAACACATACAAAGAAGTCGACTGTTTTGTTAATAGTTAAGAAAGGACATTATTACTGCATAAGGACATTATTTTACATGAAAAGACATTATTAAAAATGATTTACTGCCTTATGTTTGGAAACTTACAGGAAAAGTCTGATAATATATTAAACTTGTTTATTACGACTTCATATAATTTTGAATAATACTACTTTTTCCTTTGACAAGTGCAATAAACTCTACTGGTATAGACATAGGTTGATTATCACAAGTCAACTGTGTTGCTTAAAGAAACATGCCCAAACAATCAGCTTTTGACGGCTGCATCCCCCGTTATTTACACTCGCCATCATGGTAATAACTCACCATTTCTATATTAATAAGGCAGTGAAATTTATTATGATGGTATTGAAAAGTTATTAAGTACTGCATCCCAAGTGACAAAGTACCACAGCACTGTCACTATCCAAAAGCAGTTGCCCATTCATCACCTGCCTTTCCAGATGGTCCTGCATCTTTATCGCTCCCAGGTTGGTGACATCACCTGTTCACCCACTCAAAATTGATGATGAAAGCAAACAGATCTATCTTACTTACATTTACCAAATCAATTTAATTTTTACAGGCCGTGGCTTAGTGACATATTGACTGTTTTCCTTAATGGCATCTACCGTATTTAATGCAAGGATGTCATCTTTGATTCCTGGCTCGCATAATGTGTCATTTCATAATAAATTTTTCTAACGTATTTACTTAATGGAAAGAATTATGATTGCTTGTCAGTTCTCTTATTAAACACAATGATAACTTTTTATTTTTGAGTATCTTCTACTGGGAGTGGGCAGCAGAGCTATTTTTATCCTTTCTGTGTCTGAAGGCGCATGAGGACTTGGATACAAAGTAAGCTGTAAGTAAAAGCTGGACATTAGACTGACCATTCTCAATCTGGAAGCTCAATGCAAGGGTTTTATCTCACTTATTGGATACTACTTCAGAAGGACCAGATTCTCAAGTGATGCTATAATGAAAAAAAATGAATCACTAATAGCTGAAGATGAACTTGCAAAATACTGAAATAATACCATTTTAATGGTTCACATTATGTTTAATATTTACTTATCTGGATTACTTCCATGAGTCTTTGAAGCCACTGCCTCTAGATCAAATGTATGTTAAACAAATGCCAGTATTGTAAAAGGTTAGGACACAGGTGGAAAGATTGGCCTACTGACTATCTGATAATCATATGTGACATCCCCTTTCCCCAAGTATGATTTACAGATCTCATCTGCCACCCCTTGAGATAAATGCCTCTCTAATGTATCACCATGACGCTGGGGTACATTTGTATTACCTCAGGGGAACAGCAACTAGATTCTCTTGTGGAGATGGAGGCAAATGGTATCAAGTTTTTGTTCTGTTATTTAACGTCCAGGCTACGTGACTGTGTTCTGTGGCTAAGTCCCTGACTCACCCCACAACGGTGCCTATATTCAGAGAGGTGTAGGGCCTGGAGGGAAATCACTGAATGGCTTCCCTACCCTGCAAGCTCTCACCTATGCAAATGTGTATTCAGTTAAAAACAACATCAAATAAACTTACTTTGATGCTAAAGAGAAAAATTGGGAAATGGCCTATGACAAAGGAAAACTTAGGAATCTAAGGTGTGTGTGTGTGTGTGTGTGTGAGAGAGAGAGAGAGAGAGAGAGAGAGAGAGAGAGAGAGAGAGTTTCTTTAGCTGTCATGGCCTAGCCAGAGGAGTCATAGTGAAAACTCTTTGCAAGGTAGGGAGAGAGGGGGCAGGAACACCCCCACTGCTGGCTTAGACTCACAGCAATTGTTCTCCAAGGATTAGCGACTCTTTAGGAAGATCCCAGGAGGATGCATAAGATAAGATCCATCAAGAACACTCTGTCTCCTACTGTCTAGTTTCAATCAAATGAGCATAAATCCATACTCAACAACAGCATTCTAGGATAGATGGTTTATGCCTCTTTAGAAAATGAGTCAAAGATTTACTATAGCCTATAATTGTAATGATACCAGTTCAAGTTAGTGAACAATAAACAAATACAAAACAGGAGGGCAAAGCCAGGTAACCTGCTCCTACATGTTGACTAGCTTCACCTAAGGAGCCTCTTCATGTTCATCTGAGATGACTTTATGCTAACTCATTGGTTAGGCAGAGGCTTGCCCATGGGTGAAGTTTCTAGGAAAATAGGCATTCAGATTGGTAGTGTTGTGAGACCAAGAAAAACACCCTTTTTTGAAGGCAACAGGTCTCTGTGCCAGGGTAGAGTCTATGCTGACATCATACACCTGCTGAATTCCTACCACAAGAATTTAAATAATTAAAAAAGAAAAAATAAATCATGTACACCTATGGCTGCCAACCAGCTGAGGTTTCAATGCTGTGCCATGCACACCTGTGAAGCCTGGAGGGTCAGCTGCAGAGTCACAGGAACACAGCAGTGTCAGTCAGTTGGTGAGAGGCACAAAGGTACCCACCTCCCATGGAGTTAGGACACAAGTTGACTGGCTAATAGCCACAGAAAGTACATGCAGACACATCACCTACACATAAGGAAAATCATAAGAATAGGTGTGGCAGGAATGAGAGCAGAGGTATCAGTAATCACCATCTTCTGCCCACCTTGACCTTAAGAGGAAGGAGCCTCCCTTCCTGAATCAACCACTGTTCCTTGTTTAGTAGCCAAATCCAGACACTGGGTAGCCCAGAGAATGGGGAGGGGCAATATTACATAAATTAATCTACATTACTTAAAAAAAATCAAATGATGAGTCTTGGATTAAGAGAAGAGTCGGAGAATTTTGGTAACAGAGTCTTTGAATGACCACATGAGACATGGAAAGAGTAGGATAGTGAATGGCCGGCATAGTTGGGAAGAATGGATTTGAGTGCTGCAGGATGTTATAAATAGTATCCTACTTTGGTGTTTCTGGGAAAAAAAATTTGATTTGTGGTATCTGGTTGCTTTTTTCTTTTGGAGGGGTAGGTGTTGCAGCCCTCTTAAAAAAAACGTGGTAGCCACTGAAAAGGCACCCAGGTTTACAGATTACACAGAAAACATCTATTATTAGCTACAGTACTAGTACATTCCAAAAGGATCAATTTTTTAAAGGATGAATACTTACTTGAAGGTAAGGGCTTGCTATAAGGGCGTGCAATGTGGGTAAGGTCAAGATGTTCTACATTTTTCCAAAGAAAACACACAAAGGCCAAGAAGTACATGAAAAGGTGCTCAGTATCACTAATCATCATGGAAATGCAAATCAAAACACCACGATGAAATAGCACCTCACACAGTTGGATGGCTGTTATCAGAATGTCAAAGATAAAAAAGTGTTGGCAAACCCTTATACATTATTGATAGAAATGTAAGTTGGCACAGTTTTTATGGAAAACATTATAGAGGTCCTTCAAAAATTAAAAATAGAACCCCATTTCTAGGTATATATCAAAGGGCAATAAGGACAACTTTTGAAGGGTGTCTACATCACCATGTTCATTTGAAGCTCAATTCACAATAGCGAAGAAAAGGAATCAACCTAAGTATGTATTGACAGATGCATGGATTTTTAAGATGTGGTATGCATAAATACAATGAAATACCACTCAGTCTTTAAAAAGAAGGAAATCCTGCTATTTGTGACAACACAGATGAACCTGGAGCACACTATGTTAAACAAAATAAATCAAACACAGAAAGGCAAATAATACCACATAATCTCACTTACATGTGAAATCTAAATAAATAAATAAAACCCAAAACTCAAATTCATAGAAATAGAATCAAATTGTGGTATACAAGGATGGGGAGGTGAGAAAAACTGGGAAATGTTGTTCAATTCAAAGGACACAAACGTGAACCTATAAAATGAATAAATTCTGGAGACTTAATATAAAGTGCTGTGACTGAGTTGTTAATAATAATGTATTGGAGACTCGAAATTTTCCAAGAACAGAGTTTAAGTATTTTTACCATATATATCCAAAAAGGTAACTGTCAGGGGACCCCAAAAGTTCATGCAAGATAAAATTACAGACTAAATTTATTTTAGTAAAAAATCTTGAAATAAATGCAGTTTTTTATAATATATATTTCCATGAACTTTCTAAATTCTCCTCAAATGTGAGGTAGTGCATACTTTAGTTAGGTTGATTGTGGTTACCTTCTTATAATGACAAAATATATCAAGACATTACATCGTATACCTTGAATACATATACTATTTACCAATTATACCTCAATAAAGCTGAAAGTATAATTGATAAAACAATAAAGATATCTGGCGCATATCTCCAAAATCCAAAATTACCTCATTTTCTTTTATTCCAAAATATATATTATCTTACTATCAGCCCCTGCACCTGACCACAGTTGTTAGTGGAAGGTTGTGGTGGTGGTGGTGGTAGAGGTGCTGGCTGTTTCTGTTCCAGTTAACATATTGATTGTATATTTCAATATGTAGGATAGCACTGTAGAACCAAAAATCAAGCTTACAAATGTGAGAATGATTTCTTTTCAAAATATATACACAAGGATACCTTCATTGAAATATCACATTTCAAGATTACTAGAACATTGTCAAAGCATGGTGCAAAATTGTTCAATGAATGTCTGACTCCAGTATAATCTCTTTCCACTGTTCCTTGCCAGAAACCCAGAGTTACAGAATTAGATCATCCCAGAAATAACTGAACTTCTAGGAAACAAGAAGTCCAGAAAAGAGCAATGATTTATAAAAAGCAATCAATAAGGGTCTGCATTGTGGCTTTGTGGGTTAAGACACCACTTGCCATGCTGGCATTCCATATGGGCACCAGTTCATGTCCCGGTTGCCCCATTTCTGATCCTGCTGCCTGCTGATGGACTGGGAAGAGTAGTGGAAGATGGCCCAAGTGCTTGGGCCCCTGCCAGCCAAATGAGAGACCCAGATGAAACTCCTGGCTGCAGCCTGGCTCAGCCCTGGCCATTGTGGCCACTTGGGGAGTGACCCAGTGGATGGAAGACCACTCTCTGTTTCTCTCCCTCTCTCTGTGAATTTTTCAAATAAATAAATAAATATTTTTAAAAACAATCAATAAAATATAATAATTGCACTATCTAATGGCTCTATGCTATATCTGCATTTTAGCCAAGGTTGTTTTTGTTATTGTTTACATTTATTGAATCCTTCTACCAATTCTGTGCTTCAGGGGTAGAGAGCATTTTTTTTTTGGCATTTGTATATTTATAACATCATTGACAGGTCACACAAAATTATCAACTTAAAAACTGATCTACTGTAGATACACTGAATTATGAGTCTAGCCAGCAATTGCTTTGGCGGGGCCAGAACAAATGATTTTATGGGCCTTAGATGGCCAATAGGCTGGACATTTCCTAATCAAGTCTCAATTTATCGTCACAATAACTCTGATTGGATAGGTAAAATTACTATCTCCATATTACAAAGAAATAAATGAAGAGGAAGAGAATTTTTCCAAATCACTCAACTAGCACAAGAAGCCTGAAAAGGATCTGACATTGAGAGGCCTCACTTCAGAAGCCTACCTGCTATTTTATATTTTTAAAGATTTATTCTATTTATTTGAAAGAGAGTTACAGAGGGAGGTAGAAACAGAGAGAGAGAGTCTTCCATCCACTGGTTCACTCCCTAGAGGGCTGCAACGGCCGGAGTTGCGCCAATTCGAAGCCAAGAGCTTCTTCCAAGTCTGCCATGTGGGTGCAAGGGCCCAAGGACTTGGACCATCTTCTACTGCTTTCCCAGGCCACAACAGAGAGAAGGGAATCAGAAGTGGAGAAGCTCCAAAAGGCTAATCCTCCACCTGCGGCGCCGGCACACCAGATTCTAGTCCCGGTGGGGGCACCGGATTCTGTCTCGGTTGCCCCTCTTCCAGTCCAGCTCTCTGTTGTGGCCCGGGAAGCCAGTGCAAGATGGCCCAAGTCCTTGGGCCCTGCACCCGCATGGGAGACTAGGAAAAGCACCTGGCTCCTGGCTTCAGATCAGCGCAGTGCACCAGCCGCAGCACGCTGGCCGTGGCGGCCACTGGAGGGTGAACCAATAGTAAAGGAAGACCTTTCTCTCCGTCTCTCTCTCTCTCTCACTGTCTACTCTGCCTGTCCAAAAAAAAAAAAAAAAAGAAGAAGAAGTGGAGCAGCCGGGACTAGAACTGACACCCATATAGGATGCCAGCACTTCAGGCCAGGGCTTTAACCTACTGTACCACAGCACCGGCCTCAGCCTACCTGTTATTTCTACGTCACGTGGCTCTATGCTATCATACTGGCTGCATTCAGAGGAATAAATAAGAAACCCCTCACTTTTAACCAACAGAAATTTCTCCCTCATTCAGTAACTATAATGCTCAGACTCTTGAAGTATTCTGGGGTGACCATTTGGCTCAGCATTTAGTTAGTCTCCTGGGACATCCACATCCCATATCAGAGTGCCTGGTTCAGAGTCCCAGCTCTGATCCTGATTCAAGCTTTCTGCTGATGTATAACCTGGAAGACAGCAAGTGATGCTTCAAATTTCTCTGCCACTTACACGAGCAATATGGATTCAGTTCTAAGCTCCTATATTTCTCAAATAAGCTATCTTGAATTATCTACTCAGTTTGTATGTTAGAGAAATAGGATGCGATTTATGGATCAAAATATATGGTCACATTGAATAAGCCATAGGTATCAAAGACATCATTTGTATGACTTTCTCTCAAGCTAGTATTGGTTTTATAAAGAGAAACTTTTATAATACTATTAGAATTTGGCAATGATTGCCACTTCACAGTGTAAGTGTAAGCCTGGCTCAGCTGTGGCCGTTGTGGGCAATTGGGGATTGAACCACTGGTTGGGAGATCTGTGTCTGTCTGTCTGCCTTTCAAATAAATATTTAAATAATTTCTTTTTTGAAAGGCAGAGTTACAGAGAGAAGGAAAGACAGAGAGAAAAGGAAAGATCTTTCATTCACTGCTTCATTCCCCAAATGGCCATAATGGCTGGAGCTGGGCCAGTCCAAAGCCAGGGGCCAGGAGCTTCTTCCAAGTCTCTCATGTGGGTACAGGGGCCCAAGCATTTGGGCCATCTTCCACTGTTTTGCTGGCACATTAGCAGGGAGCTGGATCAGCAGTGGAGCATCTCTCTCTCTCTCTTTCTTTGCCTCTCTCTGCCTCTCTGTAACACTATAGCTCTGTCTTTCAAATAAATAATAAATCTTTTTTAAAAAAGGGGGAGCAGCTGGAACTTGAACTGTCACCCATAAGAGATGCTGGTGCTGCAGGTGGTAGCTTAACCTGCTATGCCACAATGCTGGTCCCTAAATAATTTCTTAAAAACATTCTATCACTAATTATTTTCAGGTCTTAAAAACAATCAAGCACCCCCAAGTCTGAAAATCTTTTTGTTAAAGACAAATCACTTACATTGTGAAGTGGCAATCACTGCCAAATTCTAATAGTACTTTAAAAGTTTCTCTTTATAAAACCAATACTAGCTTGAGAGAAAGTCATACAAATGATGTCTTTGATACCTATGGCTTATTCAATGTGACCATATATTTTGATCTATAAATCGCATCCTATTTCTCTAACATACAAACTGAGTAGATAATTCAAGATAGCTTATTTGAGAAGTATAGTCAACTCTTTAATAATTACTTAAATATGGCACTGAAAGATGTCCCAAAGTTATATTATCTTTGATCCCTCTCTTTTAAAATTTTTCTTTGAAGAGGCTATCATATTTCTTTGATTCAGTTTAATTATATCACAACATGGAGCAGTTATTACTGACCCATTGGCCAAAAATGAAAAAAAGCAGAGGCTAATCGATTCTCAGTAGTTTCCCTGGAATCATACAGTTGGTGGCAGAGGTGAGGCTTAACCACACATTTCTAAATTCCAGACTTTACATTTTTCCATGGACCTCCAAAGCCACATCACCCAACATTCTTTTTTTTTTTTTTTTTTTTTTTTTACAGACAGAGTGGACAGTGAGAGAGAGAGACAGAGAGAAAGGTCTTCCTTTGCCATTGGTTCACCCTCCAATGGCCGCCGCGGTCGGCGCGCTGCGGCCGGCGCACCGCGCTCATCCGATGGCAGGAGCCAGGAGCCAGGTGCTTTTCCTGGTCTCCCCATGGGGTGCAGGGCCCAAGCACCTGGGCCATCCTCCACTGCACTCCTGGGCCACAGCAGAGGGCTGGCCTGGAAGAGGGGCAACCAGGACAGAATCCGGTGCCCCGACCGGGACTAGAACCCGGTGTGCCGGCGCCGCAAGGCGGAGGATTAGCCTGTTGAGCCACGGCGCTGGCCTTTTTTTTTTTTTTTAAAGATTTATTTATTTATTTGAAAGTCAGAGTTACACAGAGAGGGAAGGAGAGGCAGAGAGAGAGAGAGAGAGAGAGAGGTCTTTCATACGCTGATTCACTCCCCAATTGGCTGCAATGGCCAGAGCTGAGCCGATCCAAAGCCAGGAGGAGGGAACTTCTTCTGGCTCACCCAGGTGGGTGCAGGAGCTCTCTGCTATGCTCCACCTGTGGTGCCAGCATCCCATTTGGGTGCTGGTTTGAGTCCCAGCTGCTCCTCTTCCAATTCAGCTCTCTGCTATGACCTGGGAAAGCAGTGGAAGATGGCCTAAGTGATTGGGCCAGGGCACACACGTGGGAGACCTGGAAGAAGCTTCTAGCTCCTAGCTTCTGACAGGACCAGCTCTGGCCATTATGGCCATTTGGGGAATGAACTAGTGGATGGAAGACTTCTCTCTCTCCCTTTCTTTGTCTGTAATTCTACCTCTCAAATAAATAAATAAAATCTTTTAAATAACAACAACAACAACAAAAAACTTGTAGAACACAATCAAGATATTGAACTAGGAGGATAGAGCTTTGTAAGCACTCAAGAAAATTTTGCTATATTAGGGAAGCTGGGGAAGTAATGTGGATATTGCACAATGTTTATAGTTTGTTAGTAAATGCATTCACCTTTCCTGGCAGGACAAATGTAGGCAGTACTAAATTGTCACTAGGAAGGTCATGAATGGTGGCATGGAAGAAGAGAACTTGAAGAATGAATAGAAACTCACTAAACATAGGGAAGACAAGGAAGAAAAGAGTTTATAACAAATGGGCTTTATAGAATAGGGAAGCTACAACTTAGGCATGGTTAGTATAGGACAGAGTAAAGCGGATATATTTTTTGGCTTGGGCAACTGGGTAAATGGTAATTTACTAAAACAAGAAATACACAAAAAGGAAGGCTTTGTGGAGAAAAAGACCCAGGGCAGTACTGGAGAAAGTAATGGTTTGTCCTGTTATGACAGGCTGAGCTTCTGTAGGGCAGCCCCTGATGTGCAGCAGGGACTCAGTCATCGATCGCTGAACCTGGATTTCCTGTTTGTGCTGCTCTCTGAGGGTACCTAAGACACATTTTCTTTCCTCCTTCAACACATCATTGTAAATAATGAAGAAGTATCAAAAAGAGTCATCACACTAGTTAATCACAATTATCTGTCTAACCAAATAGGAGGAAAATCAAATACAGTTGAGGTCAAGAATGACAGGAGGACAATTAAAAATGAACACACAGGAGTGGGGTGAGATGCCTTTGTGAAAGTTCTTTTTGATCATGATTGGATTTCATATTAACTAGGGTAAGAGAGAAAAAAAAAGTCAAGAGTCAAGAACTCAACTGCTTCTCAAAGGAAACCAGTTTGCCAAAACCACAAAAAGCCCTTTCTCTGGTTTGGTTCATTATACCTCCAGAGCAGACGATCCACATGCCCAAAAGGGAGAATAAAATGATGAAGAAAACTACTGAATTGGCCATCAACCTAATTCTTGAAGGAGAAAGAAGGACTACATGATCTTTCGCCAAAAAGTCATGAACTATTTTATAAAGGTATCTTGAATTACAAAGCAGTAAAACAACTCCATTTTGACATAATGAAAAGAATCATCTTACATTTCTCAAGGTAAATATTTGCCTGTGTATCTGCTGAAGACATTTTACTCTAAAGAGAAAAAAAATATAATTATTTTTAAATTTCCTCTAAATGCACAATTTTCCCCAGGTTCAACCCCCAGTCCATGGGTATTATGTTTAAAAAGGCACAGTCCTGCATTTACCAACCTCCCTGTAATTGCAAAATGATTCCATTTATTAAGCCTCGGTTTATTCCAAGCCTTCTGGATAATCTTGACCAGTACTGCACTTGTTGTTTAACTCTGGAGATTTTGTAATAAAAGTTTAATGAGTTACTTATTATTAGAATGTTTATGGCCATTATTTTAAGGTGAACAATAATGACGTAAAGTTCATACGCATTTGGTTTAAAACGTATTCAACTCACATATCAGTTAATGGTACGGTGACTTTTTAAAAATCTCTTATCAATAAACGTGTCTAAGGGCAGTGTAGCTGAACTACAACTTTCACTGGGGCTGTGGCTAGGAATGAAACTAAGGAAGGCTTTCTCACTTGTGATCATGTCAAATCTAGGTCTTAACATTTGCCATTTCAAATTTGAACGAGAATTGTTTTTATGGTGACATTTTGAACAGATTTCACAAAATGGGACACACATAAAGCAAGGAGACAAAGTGTTGAGATTAAGTTCTGAAGCCACTGCATATTTATTTCTGTTTAAAAACTAACCATATATTCTAGTAATGAGCAAAAATATTGAGAAAATATAACAAAATAAATCTAGTTTACCTGATTTTTGTCTAACTGAAATACTAGGAAACCAAAGGTCAATCACATCTCCAAAAGCACCTTCTTACCCATGTAAAAATTCCCTACAAGATTTTCAGAGATTATGTATACATATATATGTATATACATACATATATCTACAGCATATATATACATATATATGTACAGCATATATATGTATATATATACTGAATCTGTACAAAAATTATAAACTCAGAAGAATCACAATCTATTGAAATAAAATCAACTTAGATTTTGAAATCAAACCATAATTTCTAATTTTTAGTTGTCAGATTAATTCTATCCAAAGTATGAATATGACCAAAATCAAGCACTAATTTTCATAACCACATTATGCTGTCATTTTAATGCACAAATTACTTATTAAATTAACTCAAACATAAAGAACCATCTTGGAATTCAGTGATGAGTGCAGTGTACCCTTACTGGAAGCATATAGAATCAAAACAGGATTAGCAAAGGGATTAAAATACATTAGAAGAACACAGCAAAATGGAAATTTAAAATGAAAGTAAAACCAAATTAACTCAGAGCCACAAAAAAAGAATAGTGTGCAAATGTTTTCCTCCTATCTTTCATGTGCCTCCAAAAGATAAAATATAGTAAACATGTCAAAATATTATGTTTGCTAATGCCATATGCTATGTACTGCAGGTCATATTTGATATTTCCAAAAGTTAACTATAAAGTCACATTTGTTTTCTTTTTATTATCATTTTAATTTTATGCTATTCTTTTACTGTTAATTTGGTTGGTTTCCCTCCCATCATGCTATCCTTTTAGGCAATACATTGTTTTTAATCAAGAAGTGAGATTGTAAAGGAAGTTCATTCTTAAATACTTGTTTTATGACTACTTAATTAATGTCTTCTTTACATATCTGAATATGTATGCATATATATGTGTGTATGTGCATATATATGTGCATATATTTATGTGTGTGTACATATGTGCATACATATATATAAATTGACAAAATATGTTCTTACCTCCCATCCATAACTAGGGTCTTTCAGGTCTGATCTCTGCTCTCCCACATAAGGCCCGAACTTTTCACCTACTTCAATCTTCCTTTTGGTCCATATTCCTAGTCCTGCTCCTGGCATATTTGACTCTCGAAGTTCAAAGTCAGAAGGAATGGGGATATCATCGGGGATGTAGATGGGGGCTTTGTAAGGAGAGCCCTCCTTCGGAGTGAATGCTTCACTGGATGTGGCTGGAGAGCATGGCTCTTGAATATTGAGGGAGGCAGTGCTGCCTACTCCATCTGCATCTGGCATTTCTTCCAAAGGTATTTCAGGGGAGTTGCTGTATACACACTCATTACCTGTGAATAAATAAGAACTTTGTAAATTCCTACTGATATAGAAGAGACAAAATTCCACAGGGGTGGTCACCTTATTATATTGTTGTTCTTTGAAGGCTAAATAGGAAAAATACAACGTTAAAATGTGCCTTCATCAAAAGCTCTGTTATTCATAAGTGGGAGAGAGGTAGGTGGGGATTAGGATCTCTGTGGTTTATCTGTGGTGAATTCATAAATCAAATGAGCTAATCCTCAACTGCCAATACTCTCCTGAGCCAGCTCAATCCATTACCCATCTGGGAAACAATCAGCAGCTTAATGACTGGTCTCAAGAAAGTACAGACAAGAAGTAAACATATGGGTAACTACGAACTATGCTAAATCAGGAGCAGACAAGATTAAATAATTGACTAGAAAGTCATAACACGCAAAGGTAGCTTGGAACGGAGAGTCATCAAAGATTCCAAAGGCTGCCATGTGCAACAAGGCTTAAATTTGTGTGTGGTTGGATTTTTATTGGAATATTAATTTATGTTTGTTCTTTCTCTTTTTCCTTTTCCATTTCAGACATGTCACCAAGCTCTTGGTGTTCCCTTCCCTTAGTCACTGATGCAGAGCAGAACATGAAAATTACTGAAAGCCAGTGCTTCCTGTGGATATTTGCAACAGTTGAAGACATTAAAGAAATAGGATGGACTTTTGAAAAAGGAAAGGGAGTGAGGGAGGAGTGCCTTTAGGTGCATCAGAAAGAGAGAGTTTTCTCCAGATTGAGAAGTGGTAGAGCTCAGATGGTCTCTGCATAGAAAAGAGCCCTAAGGAGGGGCAAGCCTTTGTGGGAGCAGCTTGTAGAGGAAGCAGGAGGCCAGGCACTGGGTGCAGACTCCTCAAAGCAGCAGAGCCCCACAGTTGGAGGAAATGAGTGCACTGTATGAGACTTTAAGCTCTGTATGAAAAGAGAGTGGAAAGGATAATGGCTGAGCTTGAATTTCCCACCACCAATTGGAGGGGATTTCAGCTGCCTTAAAGTAAATAAATACATATTTCTTGTCCACCAGAATTGACTGAAAGACATACCAGATTTATCTGAGACATAGAACTTCAAGAGGAAAACTAAGAAACACAGATTAAAATAATAAGGGATGGATTTCACCCAGAATTGTCCAGAGTAAAATGAGTTGTCTCCAGTTACCAACACAGTGGTTCTAATATCAAAGGACTTCAAAAAATTATTGGAAAAATAAAATCAAAAGATAAGCTTATGTTGTTGCAAAAAAATTTTGAAATGTATGCTTTCTTTTTTCATGATATGCATTGCCCATGAACTTTGTGAAGATCCTTCAAGTAGTCTGGATAACCACGAGTTACAGATGACAGGGAGGAATTTCAGTTTTAGGTTGGTGACCAAATTGGGTAACCTTTAATTCCTATCAATCCTGCAGTTCTGTGGACTGTTAAAGTCTTTCCAGGTCGTTCACTGGACTACAGGGTAGAAGACCAGGTTCCTGCCCTAATCCTTTCTGTGACTAACTATGGAAATTAACCATAACATTCATTAACAACAGTTCATCAAATAATGACTCCTGCCCCATAAAGTTTTGCAGAGTACAAAATGTCAGTACATGTGGAAGTATCTTCTAATGACGTGCCTGCTTCTTGATTCAAACAGTGAGATAATGCCATTAAAACCAGTCCCAACCTTTTACCTATGGGACATAGGTTCTCAACATGCAAGGACTCCAGCATCCAACTTTATATGGTGAGATACAGGTTCTTAATATGCAAGCTCATTATCACTCAAGTTCAGCACCCCTAAAATCTACCCTGAAATCAATTATCCTCCCAACTTTTCTGTTTCCGTTAGTAGTATCATCTTTCCCATAATTTTACATGTTTGAGGCTAACATAGACAGTTTCTCTCCTTTGTCTTCTAATCCAGTCACTAAATGATATATGTTCTTGAAAGAATTTTACCTTCCTCCAATTCTTTCAATCCACATTTCACAAGTGAATTTTCTAATAGTCCTCCAGACAGGTCCTTAGATCACCAGTGTCCTTCCACCATCCCTCAACTCTGAGCCTGTACAACACTGCTGGATTAGCCTGCCTCACACACCTGTTTTCCTACCCAACGGCCTCTAGTAACACTCAGTGTTTGCTAGTAAAGTATAAACCCCTTAGACTTGAAATAAAGTCTCTCTCATTTTAAAACCATTCCCCCTTTCCACCTGAGTCTCAATACTATTCAACATGAGACTTCAGGCTAGAACTTGCTTATCCCTGGCTTCCGAGCTCAGAAAATATTTCTTCTTCAGTGCTTCCTGCCTGGCTATGCTAGCTCTGCTTTTCCATCCAAAAAACTCCAAGGTCAAGTTCAAACTTGTCTTATCACTATCCCGTTTAGTGCAAGTACCCCCTTTCCTTCAGTTCTGGGTTTGGGAATCAAATGGTGTGCATTGCTGCTTAAGCTTTCATGGGTTTGAGTCTTTATTTCCCCAACCAGAAAGTGGGCCCTTGCAGGGAGGCATCAGAATTCTCAGGCCTTAGGACTTCTCCAAGTGATATGCACAGAGATGTTTAATGAATACTTGTTAAATAGATAACTAACCTAACATAGCTTTTTTATTGAACTATTAAACCAAGTCAATATTTTTCTACCAATATAGAAAACTCTTTTGATTCTAAAAGGCACTTTTAAAGCATAGAAATAGAACACAATCGATTACAAATTTTTCTCCAAACCCAACATCAAAAGAAAATATTTGTTTCAGAGGAATATTCTTCATAATCCCAAACAAACTTGATAAAGTACATCTAATTTTATCCTCTAGGGAGAATTTGCACTTTAGCCTAATATTCAAAAGATCACTGATGGTCTTGATACAACTAAAAACATTTTAATAATATTTTTAGAATTATAACATTCAACTACAGCATACAGAAAGGTACTTTACAAATTCTTAAAAAGATTTATCTCCCCTCCTGAGGATTTTGTTTTATTGGAGAAATGCTATCAACTGGAAGATAACATGTATTCTATAAACTTGTCCATGTAAGTAATAGGAAGCAAAAAGACACATGAGGAAGTAGAACAGTATTTCTCTGGTAATTACCATTTAAGACCAGTAAAATGTACCCTCTTTCCTCAAAGGGTCAAACAAGCCACATTGTCAATTCTATCAAAGTAATCTCAAATCTTTAAAAATGACACAGACCAGGGCCAGCTTTGTGGTACAAAGGGTTAAGCTGCATCTTGTGACATCTATATCAGAGTGCCCGTTCCAGTCCCAGCTGCTCGGCTTCCAATCCAACTTCCTACTAAAGCATCTGGGAAGGCAGCCAAAGGTGGCTCAAGTACTTGCATCCCTGCCACCCATGCAGGAAACCAAGACAGAGTTCCTGGCTCTCTGCTTCAGCCTGGCTCAGCACTGATTGTTGTAGCTACTTGGGGACTGAACCAGTGGTTGGAAGATCTCTCTCTCTTTCTCTGTCTTTCCATCTCTCTTTCTGTTCTTCTGCCTTTCAAATAAATAAGTATTTTTTAAAAAGAAAAGAAAAGGATAGCCGGTGCCGTGGTTCACTAAGCTAATCCTCCACCTGTGGCACTGGCACCCTGGGTTCTAATCCCAGTTGGGGCACCAGCTCTGTCCCGGTTGCTCCTCTTCCAGGCCAGCTCTCTGCTGTGGCCCAGGAAGGCAGTGGAGCATGGCCCAAGTGCTTGAGCCCTGCACCCACATGGGAGACCAGGAGGAAGCACCTGGCTCCTGGCTTTGGATCGGTGCAGTGTGCTGGCTGCAGCAGCCATTTAGGGGGTGAACCAATGGAAGGAAGGTCTTTCTCTCTCTGTCTCTCTCTCACTGTCTGTCAAAAAAAAAAAAAAAAAAGGATAAAGACCAAAAAAACCCATCTGTACCCTCCAGTGATCCATGACCCCTGATCACTCACAAACTCCAAATGCTCGAACTAAACAAATGCATTTAGATTTCAGTTACTGGAGCCAGCACTGTAGTACAGTGAGTTAAGCAACCTGTGACACCAACATCCCATATGGGGCCAGTTTGAGCCTTGGGTGATCCATACCGATCCATCTCCCTGCTAATGCACCTGGGAAGGCAGGAGAGAAAGGCCCGAATACCAGGGAGACCTGGATGAAATTCCTGGCTTTGATCTGGCCCAGGCTTGGCTATTGCTGCGATTTGGGGAGAGAGAACCAGCAGATGGAATGTGTGTGTGTGTGTGTGTGTGTGTGTAACTATGCCTTTCAAATAAATAAATCTTAAAAAAATCAATTATGGAGACAAAATGCACAGGTGGTACCCAGACTGCTGCACAAAAGTTTGAATTTAAGGTTGAATGCAATTTTGCTTACAATGACAGAATATTCTAGTGAAACATACAGAACAACTTATATAGGTCCAGCCAATCCAGAAGAAAGACCCACAGTCCTATTCATCTACATGCAGGCATTAAATGTGTATGCAAACTCAGGCAATTTGTTTTCAAGCCACCATTAATCTGGTATCATCTGAATTAATTATTAAAGGGCTTGGGTGACAAAAATGGAAACATAAAATTGCTCAGTTTTACAGATCAAAACATGCAACAATATTTCAACATAATGTTGCATTATGAAATTTTCAACAATCAATGCAGTTTATCACACCACACTGAGTATTTTTATAAGCTAAAATAAACTAATGCCTCCATGTACATTAGTCAAGAACTATCCAAAAAGCTACTCAAACATTTCACCTCAATGACAAACTACCTCAATTATCATGTCTCCATTAAATTTCCGTTATGGGGAAAAAAATCTGGTCTGGTAGATCCCTTCCCTTGGCTGTAACTATAGTTAATTAAAGCATTTCTCAGATGTTACACTGACAGATTGGGCACATTTACAATAGGTAAGTATCAGGTAAGAAGTGCTATATAAATCAGTGTGGTCTCATAAAGATAAATAACTTTGTAACTTCTTGGAGCTGAGCTGCCTGTTACTATAATTTGCTTCATGCATCCTTTAGGCATGTCATTAACTGAAGACAAAAAGACAAGCTTATTGCTGGATTTGAGGCAAGCGATTTGGGAAATGCTGTTGGCAATCAGCCTCTTCAATTCAAATTTTAAGTGTTCTAGTTCCCAGAGACCAAGCAAGGGCCTTCATTTTTAATAGATTATATGCATTTCTATGACTCTATAACTAACACAGGTTTCCACTTGAGGAGAGTTCCATTTTGAAAGCATATCGGAATCTGCAAAGGGGAAGTTGAAGAAATCATACTTTAAACAACTTCCATGGCTGTATCTATATTTTCTGGCTTTGACACAACAATCCAATGAGTAAATAATGATGAGAAAGATAACCTTCCATTCTGATCTTGTGAATCACGATATTCAAAGATGCTAAACAGCTATTCCAAAGTCAGCTGAGATTAACCCAGGTGTCCAAATCCAGTTCTCCTTTTAATTCTCAGCAATTTTTTTTCCTTTAAAGATAAATTTTAAGGTTTGTTTGATCAAAATTGTGGCTTTATTATGTGAATATTGTTTGTGTTGTTGACTTTTTACTTAACATTTTTTTACTATCTTTAAACCTATATTTAATAGCTGCCTATTCCATTACATGAATCTACAGTAAGAGAACTAGTTACATAATATTTATTTATGTTGCTTCTAACTTTCTGCTACCATAAATATCACTGAAATCAACATTTTAACAAAATATTCATATTCATTCAATCCAATTTCCTTAAGTTAGATTCGTATAAGAAAATTTAGTGAGTATTGACAGATTGCTTTTCCAAAGCATATACCAATTTATACTGCTACCAATCACACTGGCATTTATTATTATGTTTGTTTTTCATCTCTTTTACGAATGGGGAAATTATATATCTATATTACTTTGATTCACATCTCAGTGATTATTGGGACTAAATTTTTTGGCAATAATATTTCTTCTTTTGCAAATTGTTCACTGTCATTACCCTCAATGGGGCTTTATATATCTTATTAATAGTAAAGAAATTAGCTCTTTAATTTAGTTTCTATAATTTCTCCAGCTTACTTTCCACTTGGTATTTGAATAGATTTTTTAAAAATTGTATGGAAATACTTCTCTCTTGTGATTTTTCAATTTTTCTTAGAATATCCTCCCCTATCCTAAGGTGGGAAAAATTCCCTTATATTTTCTTTGAGTTTCATAGTTGCTGTTCTATCAGCCTTGGATTACCAATGTTTCACTGCTGAGTGAAAAGCAGAGAAAAATGATTTCATTGATTTGAGGTTCTGTAAACGGCAGGCTAGAAAAAATTTCACTTGTAATGCTTTGGTTCTTATTTGCAAGGCTGGCCTAAAATGCCTTCTCTTTTTGTGGGTTTTATATAACTCACCATTTGTTTCTTTTGGCCTCTCTGCCTATTTTAACTGCAAGTCCTCTGGGCAGATGCCATTCAAAATCCCAAGTTTCCCTAGTAATAGCATTTAGAACCCATCTTAAGACTTATCACTCAGCATCATCATTAGTGATAGGAACATAATTTTCCTCTCTACTCTTCACATGAGTTCATTGATAGAAAATATTTAGCAACTAAATGATTTACTATTAACATTAAAAGCATAGACGAGTGTACGTAGTTGGACTGTATGACTGATTTCTGCAGTCATTAGACAAGAAATCGGTTATTTGTAATCAGCCATACACATATCCATGTGCATTTGCACTGTGTCTGTGTGTTGGGTTGGGGGGGGGGTGTATGTGTAATAGCTCCCTAATCTTAAAAATAGCCTGAGACAGAAACATGATTTGAGATCTCAGGCAGACTGGTTGAGATCATAACTACATGCAACCACTGCCAAGAGGAGCCCAGCTAGGGAATTGAACAGATTAGGTAACTCAGAAATTTAGACATTTCCCCCCATTATGTTCCTCATTGCAGTTTTGTAATAAAAACATGAGCGAACTTCAAAGGAAGCTCTGTAGTAAAGGTTAATTGCTACTAAAGGAGAGGGTGGGCCCAAAGCACCAGTACTTTGTGCCCAACTCACAAGCAGACAGGAAGGATTACACGTGGCTGAGAGCTGAGGATGTGTGCCCGGCGCTAGAAGGAAAGGGGGCTCGGCCAAACCTCAAAGCCCCACCAGGGACCTTCTGGTAGGACGTGAGTGCACGAGCAGGAGTCCAGGAGTCAATGGCTGCTAACAGTGGGGCAGGCAAGGGAGGGGGGAAGACATCAATTTCCTTCCAAAATTAAGACCGGACATACTCTTCTTCCCTTGTTAGGACCATTCCAGAGCAGTTACACAGGCATGTTTGTGCGAAAGCAGAGGCCTTCAGGAGCCAGCCCTTCTGCACCAGCAGCAGAGCCAACAAATGCGAGCTGGGCTTGGGGAAAAGGGCGGGGCCCGAGTAATGCCAGATGCACAAACAGAACAAAGAAGGAGGCTATAACTGGCCAGCAAAATATTCTGCGAGAAGGGCCCCAAGATAATGAAATTTAAGATCCCAGCGAAACGAAGAAAGGAAACTAGTAAAAATAAGGAAAATGAATTTTCAGAAAACTGACTTAAACAAGCTGTTAAGACAATACTAAGAGTCCAGGGGTACAAGTGTAGAAAATATAAGTAGTTGCACCAACTAGAATAAGAAGACACAGTGTTGATGGACATAGGTTTCAGGTCCCCCTCCAGAGAATGGTGAGAAGCAAATAGACTTAAATGGAGTGCTTTGACAATGGACTGCATTTAGAGTCCATGTCTCTAGAGATCATTATGTTTGTGAAATAATCTGTCAACATGACTTGGCACATGGAATTTTTTAATGACTTTCTAAGCTTCCTTGCACTTCTTGCAGTTTCTACTTCCTTGTGCCATGCTAGTGCCTCTCTTCCTTATGAAACTTCTCACCACCCACCCCAGTCCCTAGTGTTTCCTAAAAATATTCCATTGATGGGTTATCAAAAAGAGCCTCAACAGAAGATGGGTTGGAAGGCAAGGTTGAAAAGGAGATGGCAAAGAATAGTATAGGAATTGGGAAAGAATATTACAAGGAATTGGGAAAGAAATAGATCAACGAGCATGCATTTCTTTCACTCATAATATTACGTCATTTTTCTTGTTTGTCCAGAGGTTTTTCAACCTTGTTGAGCATTTTGCCACTCTGCTAGGAATCTCCCAATTGTTTCACTCAACGAGTATGGTTAGGAGGTTAAACTGATGGCTGCTAAGGTATTATGAAATGAGGCCACTTCCAAAAGTTTCTTTTCAGTAATTGAATCTTTTTTTCAAGTGATTATGGAAAGAAATTGCTAGAAAATTCATAGTTGAGGTATGCATAAAGCCCTTTGGTATCTAGTTACAGAATCTAAAACAGCTGAAATAAAGACATTAAAGTGCTGTACCATTCCAAAGGAAAGCATGACCTGGTTAATGTTTGGCTTATTCTCTTGTTAAGGAGTCACAGTCACCAATACCCACTGGAATGACCAGGTAAGAACAGACTTATCACATATCACATAATGTTTCTTTTACATTACGACTATGTGCCTTGACTTTCTTTTAACAATACAAATGTTTCAGAGACTTTGGGCAACCTCTGACCTGATGGCTTTTTTTTGTAAGCTTTTTATATCCCCAAAGTGATTTTCCTTCAGATTCATTTAGAATAAAGCAGAAATGCTGTGTATTTATGTCTCAGACGATGGGGTGGTTACTTCTCAGGCGGTCTGAAATGACCAGAGTACAGCCTTTCAGTATTCAGGCCATATCTACAGCAATTATTTGCCAGCATATCTAAAAGAAGGCAGGCATTTCCTGTTGCACACAAATGGGACGCTCTTATCTAAATTACTGTTTAAACAGGTATTTAAGAAAAGACTATCACAGGCAGGAATTTACTGATGACGGAACACATTAGTTTAGGGCTGGACACATTAGTTGAGGACTAACCATTGTCAAGAAAGGAAGCATATCAGTATCAGGAAGGTATAGAGCATATTTTACAACTCCCATATGGGTCAAGATGGTGGATCATAAACCATGCCATTTGCACTTGGAGAAAGCAGGAGTGGCCCATGGCCTGGCACGGAGGTCTGGATTTGGCAACGTGTCCTCAAGTCCTGGAGTAAACTTGAGAGGCAGAGCTTGAGGGCCATGGTCGTCTGGGGTCCCTGTTTCCTGATCCATAAAATAAGCATGTTGGACAAGTTCATCCCCAAGTGCAATCTGCTCAATCAACCCCACTTCTACACAATGGAAACCAGCGATGGTCCAAATTTGATGTACCAGAAGCTTATAAAATCTATTTCCTGGAAAGATACTTTGAGAATAATTGGTTTGATCTCTTCCAACATGTAACCTAGCAGAGACTGTACTCTGGCTGCCTAACTTTGCTCTAACCAGTGGAACTGGAATTTATTCCCAGTAGAGGCTTATAAAACTGGGCTGTTATTCTCACATTAAGTAGACTGCCCTCTGGTGAGGACTGTGGTTTATGTGTGGGTAGAATGTGTGGTTTACTACCTCTAATTTGTTTATGTTGTTGATGGTGGTTTCAGAAGAAAGCTACACCCCTTCACTTGCTAAAGAGTGACCTGATTTGATTCCTTTTCTTTAAAAAAAAAAGTGTTTAAAGGTGGGCAGAGACATGAGGGAGCATTAATGTGCCATTGCTGATGGAGGAGCAGCTGGGATCCTTTTGGCCACAGCTCTGCTTCCTTCGGCTCTGCATGTGAAATGAGAGCCCCAACTTGTTTATTATAATTACCTAAGTGTGGCTCGGTGGCTTTTGGCAGAGATCCCTCTTGCCTCCAAAGGAGAGACCAAAACTCAGGAGCTACAGGCTAAGGGAAAGAGAGGAGAAAAGTGCATTTTCTGGCAGGAAGACGGAGTTCTAATACATACTGGGTGAAAATATTCAAAACAACCCCCTAAAGATGAAGATCAAAAAGTAAATGAGATTGAGATCTCCTTTCAACCATATGGTAAACAAAGATAGGTATGCAGAAGAATTGAATAAACAGTGTAAATCTAAGTTCAGATTCATTCTCACAGCTGCCTCGATGCAGACCCTTCCCTACTGCTACAAAACAGAAGAGCTTTCTTATAGCCAGGAGACCTACATAAAGAAAAGAAAATAATTATGCATGTCTGGCAGAAGAGGGAGTTGTAGCAATGGCTTGCCAATAAAAAGGAATGTGAACAAGCAATAGAACACTAACCTAACCACACTCTTGGCTTGATAAGAAGCAGAGAGTGCCCCAAAGAATGAAATTTGGATAGAGTCTCAAGTTTAGTTTTTATTTAAAAAGGAGCAACAGTTCTTATTCTCACAAGGTTTGGTAACTAAAAGTCAACAATGACTTCTGATTTTAAAGTGACTCCGTGGGAAGAGTTCTTGATTTGGCTAATTTCAGCCCAACTCTGCCCTATTGCAAATAGAATATCTTCAGCGTAAAATAAGTTTAAATGTAGCCAACGAGTGCAATTTTCTGCCCCCATTCTAAGCTCCAACGGCCCCCATATTAAGTTTCCCAATACCACACATACCAAATGTAAAATCATTCAAAACCATGGTGATAGAGAATTTCATTGAAAAACATAAGGAAGATTTTTTTTAATTTGAGCAAACATTATACACTTTGATGAAAAATGTTTGTAGAAAAATATGAACAGATGTGCTATGCATATATGTATACATACACCAAATAGCACTTATGATTTGAGAGGGGGTAATTTCAACATTGCTAAGTGGTAACACAAGCTAGGTATTTAAGGGAATGATATAATATGACAACTTCATAGACTACCAAACTATGTATGGTCTCTGGAAATTGTCATTATCAACATGTACAATAACTAGTAGCATTAGGTGGTCTGTACAGTATCCTTCATGTCTAATTGAGTCACTCAGTCTAAGGCACTTGACGGGCACCAGGCACTGCCTCCTAATGAGAATGGACTTTTAAAAAAAGGCATTCAGAACCCCTTCCATATAAATAACTATCATTTGCAGCAAGAGAGGATTATAAATGTTTGCTGGCAAAGACTAAATTTATTTACAAACTGGGTCTAATTTATTTATGACTCAAGAACCACCAGCTTTTGTCGAAATATTTATGTTATCTGCAATTCAGCCTCACTAAACTCTACCACAATCATAAACACTGTTGAAAAATTATTTGCAGTTAGCAGGATTTAAACTACCCATTATATCACCAGCAAGTGCCAGTAAACTTTTCACTGGTTGATAAAGTTTCCTCCATGAAATAAATATACATATGACTTTCAAAATCTTTGGTGGTTTCATCCTAGGATCAGTAGAGGACTAAACAGATGGCCTAGACTTTCCTACTTTTGTGTGAATGCTTCAACAGCACATTCCAATTTAAAATTTGTAGACAGACTACAAAAGTACCCACATTTAAATCCTTTTCTAGAAAGCATTAAAAGGGGAATGAGATGACCCAATGTTGAGATGACGGTTGCTGTCCAAGATGCCACCACTCAGACTTGTTCATTTACACATTCCAAACCATTTATGCAGTACCATGGTGTGCTTGGAACTGTGCAAATTGTAAAGGGTAGATACAAAGTTGAATAAAAGTTTAAAAGCTTTTGCCCTTGCAGTACATTGAAGCTAACCAAATTTCCTATTAATGTAGACCTAGGGAGTCAGTAGTGATGGCTCAAATAATTAGATTTCTGCTATCCCTGTGGGAGACCTGGATTGAGTTTCCTTCTTTTGACTTCAATCTGGATGAGCCCCACTTGTTGTGGGCATTTGATGAGAGAATCAGTGGATGGGAAAACCCTTGATATCTCTCTCTCTCTCTCTCCTCAAATAAATACACAAAAATTATAAACAAAAATTTTACAATAAATTCTATCCTCAGGTTTTGTAGTGAATATAGATAGCAGCAGATGCACAGCAATACAATAGAATAAAGTCTAAGATGAGGTTAGCAAGAGAAATGAGTCTTCAGAGTTAAGTATAAGTAACTTTGCAACTAGGCATGCCAATCTGACAGAATCTCTGGATTTCAACTGACTAAAACCATATATCTCTACATCTTTGAATAATAAATCTCTAATATCATTTTTTAAGATTTTTATTTAATTAAAAATCATAGTTATTGGGGGGGAGACAGAGAGAGAGAGATCCTCCCTCTGTTGGTTCACTCCCCAGAGGGCCAAAACAGCCAGTGCTGGGCCAGGCTGCAGCCAAGAGCAAGGAGCATTATCCAGGTCCCCCACATAAGTGGCAGAGACCCAAATACTTGGCCAAGAAATGGAGCATCAAGGACAGGAATTGGCCGGCGCCGTGGCTCAATAGGCTAATCCTCTGCCTTGCAGCGCCGGCACACCGGGTTCTAGTCCTGGTCGGGGCGCCGGATTCTGTCCCGGTTGCCCCTCTTCCAGGCCAGCTCTCTGCTGTGACCAGGGAGTGCAGTGGAGGATGGCCCAGGTGCTTGGGCTCTGCACCCCATGGGAGACCAGGAGAAGCACATGGCTCCTGCCTTTGGATCAGCGCAATGCGCCGGCTGCAGTGTGCGGGCCACGGCGGCCATTGGAGGGTGAACCAACGGCAAAAGGAAGACTTTTCTCTCTGTCTCTCTCTTTCACTGTCCACTCTGCCTGTCAAAAAAAAAAAAAAAAAAAATGGACAGGAATCAGTGCCCATATTGGATGCCAGCATGGCAGGTGACAGCTTTACCCACTGCACCATAATGCTGGTCCCTAAACCTCTAATATATTTTTTAAAGATTTATTTATTTTTATTTGAAAGGCAGAGTTACAGAGAGGCAGAGGCAGAGGGAGAGAGACAGACAGACAGACAGAGGGAAAGAGAGAGAGACAGAGAAAGAGAGGGCTTCCACCCACTGGTTCACTGCCCAAATGGCTGTGATGGCTGGAGCTGCGCCCATCTGAAGCCAGCAGCCAGGAGCTTCCCCCAGGTCTCCCATGTGGGTGCAGGGGCCCAAGCACTTGGTCCATCTTCCACTGCTTTCCCAGGCCATAACGGAGAGCTGGATCAGAAGTGGAGCAGCTGGGTCACAAACCATTGCCCATATGAGAAGCTGGCACTAGAGACAATGGCTTTACCCATTATGCCATAGTGCTGGCTCCTACCTCTAATTTTGATTATTGGTGGAATCCAGTTGTCATATATATTTATTTCTGAGCATCACCAAATTCTAATTTTGAGGATTAAAACCAGGATCATTTACTCTTACTACTGTTTCTGAATAACTCCAAAATGATGGAACCAATAGGTTCTAAAACAACATCCTCATATTTCAAAATAAGCCAAGTGAAAATCACATGAAGAAGTCAATGGCTTGTGTGTCATGTAACTAATAAAAAAGCATTTCTGCTTGAACTAGCTCACTGAAAAAAATCCCATAAGTTCTACTGTGACTCAGGTGAGGCTGCTGTGATGTCAATGGAACTTCCACCGGCCCAAAAATGAGCCAAACCACACACTTATCTCCTCATTGGAAAAGGAAATTATTCCAAACAGACCAGGATGGTTCTGTTTGACCTCAAAAGGGCCGTGTATTTGGAGGGAAGACTGGATACAATCACATGGGAACCTCCCATGGCTCCAATCCAGAGCGAGCGTTGTCAGAGAAATGGCAGCCCCATTGCTTTCTGGTGTCCCACAGTACCACTAGATTATGTAATTGTTCTTTCAAATAACATCCACATATACCCGCACTTGTTGAAGTAACTTAACCAAAAGCCAAAGTGGCAAAATAAACTTAGAATCTATATTTATTTGGTGAGGGAAGAAAAAGATCTCAAAAACAGAGAAAAAAGTAAAGATTTATTCCAATACATCTTCTTTAGCAAACTGTTTTAATAAGCTACAGCTATGCTAGTTAAGTTAAATAAAACCTTCTGGAATCATATTGCTGTGACTTCACAATAATTGATTAAAATATAATTGTTCACAGCTTTGTAAAATCTAAGTGCTAAAGAAGCCAGAAAATTATCAGCTGATGCATCTAAATATCTAGGATGCTTGCTGACTCAAATATATTATGGATGAACCCATGTAAATCTATGTGAGCTATGACTACGCAAGAGAAAAATTTGGAAATAATTCTGTCAACAATATATAATGTCAAATTATAAATGTTTAAAGTGATGGAAATGCTAATTACTCTGATTTGATCACCATACTTCATAATTACGTATGTACTGAAATATCACACTGTATTCTATAAATACCTATCAACATTATAAATCTATTTTTTAAAAGCGAAAAAGTATATTATATTAAGAAAATCCACTGTAAGCAGGAAAGGTACCTGGAGGGTATAGAATAATTATATAGCTTAACAGACTTTGTGCTGTTGCTGCCTGTGCCATTTTTTGTTTCTGTAGCTGTATTAATATATCTGCTTCATGCAACTTCTTAATACTCACCATCACTATTAAACCTTAGCAACCATGATCCAACATATGCCTTCAAATTTTTATCGCTTAGTCAACAAGGTTACTACATGCAAAGTACCATCAGAGGTCACAAACAAGAATAAAGTGAAACTGCTGATTTTGAAGGACTTAGAATCTAATTGAGGAGATAAGATAAATACTTGTGAAGAATTAACTTACATATTGTAATGCTTCATTAAATAGAGACAAGTGAATGGAACACAAGGACTGTGGTGCTCAACACCAACAGTGATATTCCTTTCATTACTAGAAAACTGAAGCAGAAGATTGCTAAAAATTCTACTTGTGATAAAGACAGATAATTGAGAGGATTGTAAAACAAAGAGTTATAGACTGTGGCCAAGCCTTGGAGAGGTAATGACTTTTAATTGGATTGAGTTTATCATATTTGCAGAGGTACGGCAGACACAGAAGAAAGGATTAGGGTGATTTCCACTTTCCATTATTTGGCATAATGAGAAAACAGGGGGTGGTCCACATCCCTGGTAAATATTATGAGCCATAGAGACTCTTAATATGTCAAGTTTTGGTAGTATTGAACTCTCCTAAATAAACGCATTTATTTGGACATAGCTGAGTCACAATAAGTCACCTGGAAAAAAAAGGTTGCAGGCATTAATTTACAGGGTACAAAGGATTTATGAATTTTTAAATTAACCCTTCTGGATCTCTATGCCATTTCCAACACAAGGACATATCTGCATTTTTCTTCAAAGATTAGCTAGCTTAAAGAGTCAAATGAAAATACTTGGCTCAAGAAAAACCAGTTGAGCAGACTTTCTTCTACATAGTAAAGAAGAGCCTTATAAATCCATCCAAGAGACAGCATTATATTAATCATATCAAAATATACACACCAAACAACAAAATAACACCAATGAAAACTTCTGCAATGATTTGGTGAATCATAAAAAGAACAAGCAACCAGCATACTTGAAATTCATGTGAACCTGCATATGAAAGACTATTACAGCCTACCTGCACCAGAACCCCACAGCCGTCACGGTGATGTCAATGACAAAGGCAAGGAGCACAGGTGCCTGATTCACTGCCGAATCCCCAGGGTACAGCAAAATTTCTAGCCACACACAACGACTCAAGGCGATTCTATTGACTTAAAAACATCAGCCAAAGGAACCCAACTGTCCTGGAAGTAGCAAACACTGCTTTCCTTTTTCTTCTCTAAATTGGAGAATTCGAACATAGATGTCCAAATAACACCACACAAATTATGTCCTTTGTTTGAGTAAACTGTACAACTGAAGGAAGGTAATGCTCAAACTGAATCTATGCTTCTACATGCACACACATATACACACAGAGACATACTTTCCATAAGCTCAAGATGCTAGTAAATGACCATAACCAAATATGACCAGCTTCGGGTTTGTACAATATCCTCACATTGAAACTTCTCCATAGTCATTTGTTATAAAGACCAAGAATAAATGAAGCTCCTATATAGATACCTCATATCTATGTACTTTCCTCAAGATTTTAACAGAGTCTTCCAGCAAAGGAGTAAAACAATATCTTATATTGATGACAGACATTTATTGCAGCACCTGCTATGAACCAGCCATACCTTATAGATTGTAGAATATAAGTTTCATGTGCATACGGACTCTGGTTTGTTCCCTGCTGCATCTGCTGTACCAAGCATAGTGTCTGGCACAGAGTAATTGTCCAATAAATACTTGTTAAATGAATGAATGATTATAAGAGGGATGCAGAATTGAAACATAAGGAGTTTACAGGTTAAAGCAGCAATCACCAAACTAGGTGCCACGTGGGAATTTCATATGGAACTTGTTTGTAAAAGTACAAATTCTATGGCATTTCTAGAACTAGCAATAAAGACACCTCACTTATATGGTAGAATCATTATTTAATAGCATCTTTGCCTTCCTATTTGATAGTCTCAGTTCACAATATATTCAGGTAATCTATAAACCATGCACCTAAGCCAATCTCTGTTAAATTTGGAAGACCACACTGGATTTAAGTCCACCTAATTAGCTATGTGACTCAAGGAAAGTTCCTTCATCTCTTTGAACCTCATTTCTTCATCTATATCCAAATGCTGCCCAATATGGTAGCTACTAAACACATGTAAAACTGAGCATTTGAAATGTGGCTACTCCAAAGTGAGATGTGTTGTATGCTTAAAAATATACAACAGGGACAGTTGTTTAGTGGTTAAGACATATGAGTCCCATATCAGAGTTCCTGGGTTTGGGTTTGATACCTGGCTCTGGCTTCTGACTTCAACTTCCTTCTAATATAAACCGTGGGAGGTAGGAAGTGATGACTCAAAGTAACTGGGTTCCTGCCATCCATGTGGGAGATCTGGCTTGAGTTCCCAGCTCCTAGTTTTGGCCTGGCCCAGCCCCAGCTATTGTAGGCCTTTGCGGAGTAAACCAGCAATGGGAATTTTTTCTATCTCTTTGGCTCTTAATTAAATAAACACTAGACTTCTAAAACTTAAAAAAAAATCTAGTTGATAATATTTGTATGTTTATTACATACTGAAATAATTTAAGATATATTGGGTTAAATTAAAATATTAATAAAGCTAACATACATTTCTATAGGATATTAATTTTTCAAAGATGTATCACATCAAGTTGTAGTAGAATCAGAATGAATAATACATTTGAGTATATTTTATGAACTTTAGAGGAAAATGCAAATGCCACAAGCCATTCTTATTGTTGTTAATGATGAATGTCATGTTTCTACATCTCAAGCGACAAATCTTAAAAGTTGGTGTCTTTCAAGTCTACCTTTATTCCTATAGCAAAATGTGATGAGATAGTTCATGAACAAGATGTTCACCACTCCTCTACTCTCAACAAATGGTTGTTAAAGCCAAATCTAAAGATTACTCTGGTCATTGACATCATACAAAAAGATGAGCTAATTCCAGTACACTTCACTGCCAGAGCTTCCATGATGATGCAAGAAGTTTTTATCTGAAAGAGCCATAATTGACCAATGAACATGAGCAATGTGATAAAATATAAAGCTAAAAAACGAAAACCTATTCCATGATTTTATCCCCAAGTTCAGTGAGGAAAAATGTCATAGGATTAATTTATCTCTCCATCTCTAGAGTAGGGTACTTCAGTTCCTTCCACAAATATCCCACTCCATTACTTTAAAAAGATTGTGAGTCTTGAAATACCTGGCAGATGAAAAAGCATGGTGCTTCCTTGCAGCTCTTTCATTGCTATGGTACAGTTGGTGAACCTCCAAAAATGCCTGCCAGATCTGGGCTGATTGATGAACACGAGGACAGATACTCCCAGGCTGTATATATAGTACAGTACTCTGATAATATTCCCAGGAGCTTTAAACAATTCAATAGGTACAGAGACAGGCAAACCCTACCCATTATTCTCTCAAAGCTCTATTATGCAAAAGTGAAGAGTAGCCAGGCTTCCTTTGGGAGTAAAAAAATTGAATTGTCATATACAGCTCAGTTTGTACTCTTACTAACTCATGCTTCTCAGCATTTTATGAATATTAATTAATGTACAAGTATTTACTGCAATGTAGGCAGCTGCTAACCTAACATTCCAGCCTTTGTTCCAAGCCTCATATCATTTTCTTCCAGGCTGTTGATTTTGGAGTGGCTGCGGAATTCTAGTGAACTGCTAGCAAAGAGTGATCAATCAACACTTTGAAAGATTCTGGTTCATCCCAGTACCTGTAAGCTGCTTTGATAAATAGTATTCTTGAGACTGTGTGAAATTTACATTGTGGGAGTAGTTAAATACGTGTGAGAACATAGCATACTATTGTCCTTGTTTCTCATTTGTATTTAAAAAAAATTTTTTTTCATTTACAACAAAATCTTAATCGCGCATTAGTCTGTTCCTAATGCTCGTCACTTGAACTCTATATGCCTTAAGATTGCCACGGATTTATTCACATTTGGGGTAAATAAATAACAAAAAAAAATGGAAAACCTTCCGTATTCCATTTGAAAAGCCTGGAAAAAGAGATTAAAATACATATCTTGCCGCTGTGTTCATGGATGTATGTATATTGCTAATGCACCCTTCTCCCGAGTAAGGTTTATCCTGGGTTTTGTAGACTGACACTAATTTTAGAAAGATGTCAGAGTGTTAGAGTTCTTCAAACTTCTCAAAAAGTGGCCATGGTTTCTAGGGGACCTCACAAAGTTCTTTTGTGACCGGTCACAATCAATTTGCTTATTGTTGGCCTTCAATGCATCCTAGTATTTAAGCCCCACTATCCATAGATATCCTGTAATTTGGCTTTATATGCATTTTTTCACTACCAGCTTTCCCACCTAGAAAGCCCTTCTCTCACTCTCCACTCCACTGCTTCCTAGTGAGTGCCCCACACTGGTCTGAGCTCAGGATGGGGCACTGAGCAAGACCAACAAAACTTCTGCCCACTGCTTTCATGAGGCTTCCTGCCTAGTGGGTCAAAGGAGAAAGTAAACTGACATGGAGAGAGAATACAAGATTTTTATGAGATTTTAAGTTCTCAGATGAAAACAAAGGTGACACGTGAAGGGGGTGGGTCTGACCGCTGTAGAAAGGAAAATGCTCGCAGAGGAGGCAGCATTGAAGATTTCCTCTTCGGAGCTGTTCAGACCGGGTTCAGATGCCATATTGCCTGTTTAGGGTTCTCACTGCATGTTCACTACCTCTCCAGTCAGAGTGAACTCCTTCCTTTATGGATCCCAGACCACGTAAAATGTACCTTAGAGCTAACTTTTTGTCATCCACCTTGGTGCTACTACAGTTAGTTGCTTCATGTCTGTGTCTTCAGTTGGATTTTCAGCTACTTGAAGGCAAGGGCTGTGTCTCATTGACTTTTATATCTTCCCTCTAGTGCTGGGAAATGCTGTGGATTGCATTCAAATGGAGCCACTTTTCAACACTGCTAATTAGGAAGCATTCCCTTTTATAATTTTTATTTTATTTTAAAGGCAGAGAAACAGACACAGAGAGAGGTAGAAAAAGGGGGTATGTGGCTGGAGTTCTTGTATAGTGGGTAAAGCCACCGTCTGAGATGACAGAATCCCATGTGGACACCAGTTACTGTCCTGGTGGCTCAACTTCTCATTCAGCTCCCTGCAAGTGGCCTGGGAAAAGCAGTGGAAGATGGCCCAAATGCTTGGCCCCCTGCCACACGTGTTAGACCCAGATGAACGTCCTGGCACCTGGCTTTGGCCTTACCCAGCCCCAGGTGTTGCAGCCACTTGGGGAGTGAAGCAGAAGATAGAAGCTTGCTCGCTCGCTCTCTCTCTCTCTCTCTCTCTCTCTCTCTCTCTCTCGTGTGTGTGTCTCCCCCTCTCTGTAACTGTGAATTTTAAATAAACAAACAAATAAACGAAGGAGAGAGACAGACAGATCTTCTAGCCACTCGTTGACTTGCCAGATGCCAGCAACAGCTGGCAGAAATTAATTAACAGCCCAGAAATTAATGTGGATCTGCCATGTGAATGGCAGGAACCCAGGTACATGAATCATCACTTCCTGGCTCCCAGGGTGTGCATCAGCAGGAAGCTGGGATCAATTGGAAATATGGCCAAAAACTGCAACCTAGGCACTCTAATATGAGACACAGGTGTACTACAAAGCATCTAAACTGCTGTGCAAAATTCCTGCCAATGGTTTTCTTTTTTAATGCTGTACTTTGTGCCTCATCCAGCTCTGACTCTTAAACAGTTTTCAAAGACAGGTGTTATCCACACAGTTCACTGCCACTGCCAGAAGAGGTATTTTGAGATTTGTAGACTACTGACTGCTCAGAATACTTGCCCAAGCAAATAACATGTGCCAAGTACTCCTTTACAAGAAATTAAAAGTTTTGAAAACAATAAACCCTTCCAACAAATTGGAGATAATTATCCCTTAGTCCAACAAAAAGGAATTCTCAAGCTCTCTGTGTGAAGATGTCCTCCCAACACTGAGCATTTCTAGTTGAAGAATCAGAAAGGGAAACTTTTAGTTAACAAATCAGAGTATTGAGCTGAACCGTGTGCAACGTAATCTAGATTTTACAACAGTAAGAATGAGTGGAATGAAAATCCTTTTGGTTTTGTGTTTTTTATAAACATTTTACAGTTTTTCCCCTTGACTTAGACTATACTCAATAAAGTCTTCCATTCTTTAAGTGACATATATAAAAAGAAAGTAAATTGTTTAAGTAGAAGGATTAATAAGTAACTAAATGCTGTTTTCTGAAAAATCCAAATGTTCTTACTTACTTGGAATGTGATTCTGAAATTCCAACTTAATAAAAGAACCCTCAACCCCCTACCCAAAAAAGGAATGCCTCCAAGTTTAAACTGAGGTAGGATAAATACTCCAGATTCTACTTCAAATACCAAGAACAAGGTAGGTATTTTTCCTGCTGCTTCCCTGCCCTGTAATTTGACATCCATTTTAATGATGCTTACTTTATTGCTTGTCAGAAAAGTGAAATGGCCTGTCGATTTTATGGACTTTCTCCTACCTTTTGGATGGTTATATTACATTTTGAAATAAGTGTATAGCTTCCCCCCACCACTAATTTTTTTTAGCCTAAATGGTGCATGTGTGGGTTTGGTACTTGGCTGCCAGTGGAATGAAGTCATAATTTCAGGAGTCAAAAAGAATAGATCAAAATCATGCCAACACTTTCATGGATGGATATATGCTGCTAAATGGATGTTTACCTAGAAAAGTCATCATCTGGCATGCGGCATAGCGAATGTTCCTAAGCAGCTAACCCATGTATACTAAACAAATTTGGCTTGGCTGCTGTGAGCGCTGCCCTGTGGAAATTCTCAACATACATTTGTTTGATTGAGCCGTCATTCCCAGTTGATCTGCTGATGATCTGTGTCACTTTGTTTAAATGTCCTGGTGTGGTTTTTTATATATATACAGTGAAAAGCCAGTGTGTTTCTGTGATGGATTAAATAGAGGTGAAATTTGAGAATGACTCCTGTTTTTGATTCCTGTGTTCTCAGACAGGTGGGTCTGGAATGATCAAGAATGTCACATTCAAACACAGGGGAAAATACGGAGCCCTTTTGATTTAAAACACATTACAGTAAAGATATATTTGCTACTGTGTTCTCCCTGAACAAGAAGCTATTTAGGATTCCTTGTGTAAACAAACACCATATGGGTTAATTCTCAGCATCCCTTTCAAACATCCAAAACCTGGAGACACAAAACTCAACTGGGAGGAAACAGTGTGAGAGAAACAAAGTAAAGGCCCCGTGTTCACGTATGGATTCAGAAATCAAATTCAAGGTCAGGCTAGAACTGAAGCTCCAGATCTCAAATATCCAAGTAATGGTTCGGATGGAAACCCAACACCACAGTGCCATTCCATGTCTGAGGCACTAATCAAGCGGCTGCCTGTTTGCTCCATAGTTAAAGCACTTCCTGCAGCTAATCTTCCTAGATAGGCTCTCAGCTCTAATAACCTATGGGGTCTGCTGTTAAGTGCTGGGATCTGGGTACCATCAGCACTGATGTCTCCACTCTGCCAAACCCCAGACAGCACGTGATGCACACGCACTCCCTCCCCTCAGGTCCCATGGATGTGGCAAGGCCAGTGCCTGCCTTAAACTGGTTCATCCTACTGAAAAAAATGGAGCCCTGACTAAACTGCTGTGGCACCAGAAATTCCCACCATTCCTTTAGGTAAAGCAAAATCTTCATGAGGTTGGACCATTCATTGTTTGTTCCTTTCCTTATGCTTTTAAAAGTCTCGTAGGTGTCACACAGGCACTGAGTGTGCAATCTGGAACCTAGAATGACTGTCCTGCTCATGTCCCCAGCATCAGCATCCTGGGAGAGAAGACAGCATGCAAAGAAAGAAAGGACCCACAAACAACAATCCATGTATGTACAAGGTGCCCCAGCAGAGAGGAATTAACTCCTGAGGGTAGGAAGTTGGAAAAGGTTATCCAGGGCTGGTTATACCTAAGAAGGGCAGGGCAGAGTAAGTTTAAGAATAAAGATGGTTTCCAAGGAGTTCCCTCAACACACCAAAAAAAAAAAAAAAAAGGAAAGGAAAGAAAAGAAAAATCACACCAGGTAAAAGGACATTTGATGTTATGGAAGTATGAAAATGCTTAGCACGTGCATGAAACTAAGCATCTCTCAGTATTGCCCCGTTTATAGTGAGCAAGAGTGCAGATAGAGAATGGCAATGAGGAACCAGTTAATCGAAGGCCTTAATACCACGCTCTAGGGTTTGGCCTATCTTCTGCTGTGAATGTGGTACTAGTGAAGGGTGTTAGGGAAGAAAAGAGCTGTGTTTCAGGATGATGACCCAGAGTCAAAGAAGAGGAACAACTGAGAAAGGATGACATGGAAAGCAGATAGGCCGGTCAAAGGCCATTTCCCTAGTCCATGAGAGAGACGATCAAAGTATGAAAAATGGATGTGACAGTGGAAGATGAAGAATAAGAAAGAGAGATTTAGAAGAAAATAAGCCCTGATGAACCAATCAATTTTTTGAAAGACTTATCTATTTGAAAGGCAGAATTACAGAGAAAGAAGGAGAGGGCACTCAAACTGGGGCTCATATGGGTTACTTCTGTTGCTGGCTGCGGCTTAACCTGCTGTGATATAGTGATATTGTGCTGTGATACAGTGCCACCCCTACTCCATTCCATCATTATATCCTAAGTTAGCTTATCAGAGATCAGGAGAGTCAGCCAATCCTAGGCGCTAGGACACACATGGGGCACAAGGACACATACTAGAGCATATACTGGGGAGCTGAAGACAAGTCAGGGCCCTGAGAAGTAAGGAAGCAGCAAGAAAGAACTGGGTACACAGAGAATGGTAGGACTACAGAGCTGATGGGCTGGTTACTGGCTGGAGTTCTCCCTGAAGTTCGAAAGACCAGCATGGGACAGGAAGAAAAAATGTAATTCTTGTAGGGAAAGAAACGAAAAATGAAACAGCAGGCAAGGCATTCCAGGATACCTTCACTAGCTCTGGCAGACTCTCAAGAGATGTCAGTTCCTTAACAAACCACATCCCTTCATTGCTAATTGCAATGAGGGCGTTAAAGGTTCAATGCCCTTGTGTTTCTAAACTTCAATTTTTTATATTTATTTATTTTTATTTGGAATGTGCCTCACAAATACAACATTATGTACATAGTAATTCTTCCCACCATGCCAGCCCTCCTATTCACTCTTCCCTCCCTTCCTGCTATCTCTCTCGTTTTAGTCAAGAAAGAGAAATAAAGAAAAAGAAAAAAAGAACAAATGGAGTAAAAAAACTAAGAGTGTTCCTCAACTGTCTATACAAGGGCTGATCTATGTTACTGCTTCTTAAAGGTGATTTCGCTTCCTAAACTTCAGCTTGTTGAATGTAGCTCGGCAGTCCTCACCAGGCACTTCCTTCACAAAGCGCTTGCCAAGTACTCCTTTGCTCAGTGTTCCAAAACTCCTTCTTATCTCAATGGTTTTGTTAGAAATTTATTAAGAAGGCCGGCGCCGCGGCTCACAAGGCTAATCTTCCTCCTGAGATGCCGGCACTCCGGGTTCTAGTCCCAGTTGGGGCACCGGTTCTGCCTGGTTGCTCCTCTTCCAGTCCAGCTCTCTGCTGTGGCCCGGAGGGCAGTGGAGGATGGCCCAAGTGCTTGGGCCCTGCACCTGCGTGGGAGACCAGCAAGAAGCACCTGGCTCCTGGTTTCAGATCAGTGCGGCGTGCTGGCCGCAGTGGCCATCAAGGGGGTGAACCAACGGCAAAAGGAAGACCTTTCTCTCTCTCTCTCTCTCACTAACTCTGCCTGTCAAAAAAAAAAAATTTATTAAGAAAAATTCAACTTATATGTAACTTTGTCCTATCTTTGAGGAATCTTGCATACTCCACACATTGCCTTCCACTGCTTCCACCCGAGTCCCTAGAGTAAATGGGAATGGCTCTCCAGTGCACAGTTCGTTCAGTCTGGATGCTTCCTTCCCAGACTGATCTGTTTGATATTATTGTATATTTTCTTGGTGGAAAAAAAAAGTAGAAAAAAGAAAACGGGGAAAGAGTAGGAGTTGGGTATTATTTATTATTGTTTAACATGATTTATGATTATTTTAATTTAGGTCCAATATCCCAGGAGTCTCACTCCAATGAGTGCAATAGATACCAATAAAATAGCATCATAGGACACAGACATTTATTCTTCTAGTTCTTTCTTTACTAGTCCTATTTTCTAAAATGCACACAAAGCAAATCCTGTCAAATTGTGATTTTAAGAAACATAAAAGAAGGAAGAATGAACTGTAAGACATTTATTTTATAGACTTATTTCCACCATCCAAAAGAGAATGACAGAAAACCCCTTTCAGGGTTGGCATGGGTTTACTATTTGATAGCCATCAAAAGCAAATAAAATAAAATAATATAGGATAAAATAAAAACAAAATAGCAGGGGCTCTCGACAAATTTATATAGGCCTGAGTGATTAAGACATGGAGCAAATATAAAGCTTTTTATTTCAGCTTTCAAAATTTAGGAATTCTGTTAATCTTCTGAAGTAGAAGCAGATATTTAAGCACATGCTTTACTGATAAACATAAAATTTAGATTTACAAATTTAGTTATAATGTGTAATTTTGTTGAGGTAGGAGACAGGAAGAACAAAACGGGAGATGGGTAAAAATTTGCATATTTGGCTACCAAATTTCTTTGCTCAGGAGCTGACAGATGGAATCAGTCATTTTTGACCAACTCATTCCAACACAGGAGTCTCTAGCAGAATGGCTTCGAGACCCTATTGCAATAAATGCTTTGCTATAGAACTAACTCCATTTCTCCTGATTCAGGAGTTTGGAAACTTTTTTAATAACCAAGACAACATTTCTAGGTTAAAAAAAAGAGTTTGAAAAAAGTTGCTAAGGATATAAGGAATACAAAATGAGTTTTATTGGCTCTATCACAAAACACACACAAACACACACACACACTGTACAAGGCCTTCCTTATTTGAAATGACAAAAGCCAATCCTTCTCACAATGAAAATGCACACAGAGCAAAGGCCAAGCAGCAAACAATTCATAAAGTTAAAAAAGAAAATGGTAAGGCCTACCAATAAACAAAAATAAGCTCAAAATACATGAGAAAGAAAATGCAAACAAGCTCAGCAAAATACAAATTATGCTGAGGAAATCCAAAGCAAACAATGCAAACAGCTTTCAAAGTACAGTGCAGTTATTTCCTGTTCAGAGCCTGGAGCCCGTGGGGCCTGCAGGAGGGGCAGCCCCCCAAGCACAGGCTGATAGAGGGGTTCATTCCCCTGCAGCCTCGACTGCCCCTCCCACTGCCAGGCTTCCTGGAGCTCTGCCCTGCAAACCAGAAAGCCCCACACAGAGGAGGGCTCTGGCCACCCCGCCGGCCTGGCATTTGGCTCCCCAGTCACCCAGTGCACAAGTATGATGGATGATGATGGATCGCAGCACCACCAAAACCGTGTGAATTTCCCAAGGCCTCTGATTATTCTAATCAAGCCCCCAGAAGCAGCACAGGGCTTCACAAAAGCCTCCAAGGAAACCTCCCATTTCCCTTGTCTGCCTGACACAGACCCCACTAAATAAAGCAACCAGGCCCTGATATGGCTGCTGCTCTTAGACATACAGGTCTGGGCCTTCTTATGCATTGTTCAGTGATATGTTTTAGCCTTTAATGAATTTTTAATAAACACCCAGAGTTATATGGTTATATCACACAGAATGGTCACTGTGGCTTCTTCTCCCAGGGCAAGATAACAGTTTATGAATACTTGTGGGTCACAGCTTTTCTCACATTCTCTTGCTTTGCTTGGCAATATGGCCAAAGAGTTTCTTCTCTATTCTCTAGTCTTCCCTCCCTCTCTCCTTCTCACTCTTGTTATATTTTTCTTAAACCACAAAGGGTCTCTGAGAGATATGACTATATAAGCCAAAGGCATAATCAGAGAATTTGTTTATAATAGATTAATAGTATCACAGCTAGACTTAGACATGCATAATAGAATTTTATATGTTCTAATAAAGGAGACTATAAAGAGTACAGTACTATTTAATTTAATTGAGTTGGAGGTCTTGGCATAGATCATTATTTGCCAAGTAAGTTTACAGCTTATGTGAAGAAAGTTACAGCTTTGTTGAACAAGGGTTCATTGACTGCTGTTGACCTCTTGGAACATTTCAGACCAATACTGACAGAGTGCAGACTACTACATAAGTCTATAAAACTCCACAAATTAGCCATATTTAAAAGTTTAGCTGATGTTCTTGCAACAACATCCATTTGGTCCTTTGTAATGCTTACTATCATCCAGTTTTACTGTTTGGGTATCAACTTCCTCCTCCTTCTCTAATGTACTACCTCTTGAATTCTTGAAATCTTTCAGAATCTGTATAAATGCATGTGAAAAAGGTTGGCTGTACTTCTAAGGAGTGTCCTCAAAATTCCTACATCAGAGCAGTATACAGAAATGAATCTGATGGAAATTGTGTTTACAGAGCCCTTTGCATAACAGAAAATGTCAACTAACTTTATCAAGTAACTGAGAGAGGAGTGTGGAGAGTGGTGAAGATTATGGATTAGTTTGGGAAGAATTCCCTAGCTGTGGTTTGGCACTGCCACACAAACTTCTACACTGCAAACTTGTTTACCCATTAATTTAACCTCCCGGATACACTTAGATTTCATTTTTCCAATTAGCCACATATCTTTAAAGACTATAATATTCCCTGCCACCATGCTGGAAGCCAGGTAGCCACGTGGCCCAGCCACTGGTGTCAGTCCCACCCCCATCCTAATGGGATTCACTGCTCCTACCTCCCTGCCCACCCCCAGCAAAATTTTAAAAGGACCTGCTCCTGAACACGTGGCTCTCGATCTCTGTCTCTCTCTCTGGATCTCTTTCTTAGGCTCTCCTTCTCTCTCTTTCCTTCTTTGCTCCTTCTCTCCAGTCTATCAGGTTTCTCCTAACAAACTCTTTCCCTTATTTTTAAATCATTCATTGTGACATACAACTCTCAAAATACACAATCATAATCTCTATTTCCTAAGCCAGAAAGGTAGATAAATAAGAACAATAGATACAGTTCCTGGAAAACTCGATCTCCTTCCTGTCCCTGCCATTAATTAACTGGGTAATTCTGAACAAGTCTTTTCATCTCTCTGGGAATCTAGTTCCTCATCTGTAAAATTACTGAATGCAGAAAGCCTGCAGGGCCCCTTCCAGCTCATATTCGGTGAATCCATCAATTTCTATGTGGTTGTCAAAAAAAATCCTAGAAATATCCACACTATCTAGTTTGCTTTGTACTATAATAAGTGTTGCAAATAAACTCAAGAAAAAACATGGAAGACTAATAAACACAGCACTTTTAGATCATGTTATGAGGTTGGTTTGCAAAGGAACAATGAGACGATTGAGAGCAACAAAGTTTTTGTTGTTGTTAAAGATTTATTTCATATATTTAAAAGTCAGAGAGAGACAGACAGACAGGAAGAGATTTTCCATCTGCTGGTTTATCCCCCAAATGGTTGCAAAGGCCAGGGTTAGGCCAGTGTAAAGCCAGGAGCCTGGAGCTTCATCCAGGTCTCCCACATGGATGCAGGGGCCCAAGCACCTGGGCCATCTTCCACTGCTTTCCCATGAGCATTAGCAGTGAACTGGATGGGAAGTAGAGCAGCTGGGACATGAACCAGTGCCCACATAGGATGATGGCATCACAGGCAGCAGCTTCACCCACTATGACACAATGCTAGCCCCAGAGCAATAAAGTTTTAACATACACTGAATATGTCCTATGTGCCAGTATGACACCATTATATACATGTTACATCACTATTTTATTTAATTTCCCCCAAACTTACTATGTAAATAGGGAATAGCCCCATTTGACAGGAAGAAAAGAGAGTCTGTTTCTTACCTCAGTAAACCCAGTCTGTTGGGCCCAGACAGAATGTTCTCATATCATTCTATTTCAAGGTTATTCTAATAGTTCCTTCCCCTCCTACCATTTACAGAACCCAAACTATCAAAAGACAAATAAACTCATGAAAATTTGGCCATAGCTCACATGTTCCTTTCTTTTCCAACAGACTACTGACCCCTGTTAGGTCAACTCCAGCTACTTCTCAAATCACTTTACATACATCTTTTTTTTAAGTTTTTATTTAATGAATGCATTTTTTTCATAGACAAAACTTTAGGTATATAGTGGTTCTTTCCCCCATATCCACCCTCCCACTCCAACTCCCATCCCACCTCCCTCTCCCTCTCCCTCTCCCATCTCCTTCTTCATTATGGTTCATTTTTAGTTTGATTTTATATACAGAGGACCAACTCAATGTTAAGTATAGATTTCAATAGTTCGCACCCATGCACACACACAAAATATAGCATACAGTTTGAGAACAAGATTTGCAGTCAATTCTCCTAATACAACTCATTAAGGACTGAGATCCTACATGTGAAGTAAGTTCACAGTGACTTCTGTTGTTCCTTTAACAATTAAGACTCTTATTTATGATGTCAGTGATCACCCAAGACTCTTGCCATGGGTTGCCAAGGCTATGGAAGCCTTTTTGTGACCATTGACTCCATTGGTATTTAGATACAACCATAAGCAACGTGGATGTTCTCTCCTCCCTTCAGAGAAAAGTACATCCTTCTTTGACGACCCTTTCTTTCTACTGAAGTCTCACAGAGATCCTCCAAACTTTATATACATCTTATGCAAAAATTGAAAACAAACTTGTTGAAGCATTCTAAGCATTTAATCGTCATTAATTATCTTCCTAATTCACAAAGATGATTTTTGTAATCTATTGTTACCATAGCACTTGCTTTTATTACTATAATCAACTTATGAATGTGATACATAAAAAAATAGAACGTGACATTAAAAATACAACAAAATGGGCCGGCGCCGTGGCTCAACAGGCTAATCCTCCACTTTGCGGCGCCGGCACACCGGGTTCTAGTCCCAGTGGGGGCGCCGGATTCTGTCCCGGTTGCCCCTCTTCCAGGCCAGCCCTCTGCTGTGGCCCAGGAGTGCAGTGGAGGATGGCCCAGGTGCTTGGGCCCTGCACCCCATGGGAAACCAGGAAAAAGCACCTAGCACCTGGCTCCTGCCATCGGATGAGCGCGGTGCGCCGGCCGCAGCGCCCCAACCGCGGCAGCCATTGGAGGGTGAACCAACGGCAAGGGAAGACCTTTCTCTCTGTCTCTCTCTCTCACTGTCCACTCTGCCTGTCAAAAAAAAAAAATGTATTCTAGACATGTTGGCAGTCTTCACAAGGTCATGCTATTTGTATCTCAAATACTTCAAATTAATTGCAAGATACTTCATCATATGTAGTTAAAAATCAGGATTTTTTGAGGATATTTTAATTTATGATTCCAGTTTGTAATTGGGATAGGAAAGAGATATCTACCATCTATCTACATGGAAACATTTGAATATCTATGCCTACAGAAGTACTGACAAAGACATTTGAGTATCAGGAGATGTAAAAGAATCACCATTCCTCAATCTCTTCTTCATAGTACTCCATCTTCTGACAGTTAGCCAGGATGTTATGACACTGACATACAAAATCCAAGTTTGGGTGCATCCATTTACTGTTCTCAGAAATTGACCCTGTTTGGGAAAATTCCAAGATTTGGAAATCTGTACTATCAGAGTTGTTAAAATCAAAGAGCAGGATATAGTGTGATTTTCATTGCTTCACTCTGTGAAATGCCAATATTCTGCATATCTTCAAAGAGCAGAATCTGCCTCCAAAAACCATACAAAATAGCCTACTACAAAGGAAAATCCTTCAAGATCTTTGCTATTGAACTAGGACCAGAAATAAGAGGAAAGCCTCTGAGAACAGTAAAAAAAAAAAAAAAAATGACAGATATAAGAGGAGGCCAAGCATGCCATGAAATGAGAGACTTTTTGCTGACAGATGAGCACCTTTGAACTCTAACCCAATAAAAGAATTAGCACTCCCAATGTATAATCAGCACAGCAAGCAAAATATGTCAACACATGATAGGCAGGATAATCAATCGACGTGCGATGTAGGAAACAGCCAGACTAAATAGCAACCCGGTCCCACTGAGCCAGACAGTCTTTCCTGCTCCTTAAATTTCTCATACTGCAGGGACTAGCAATTAATATGCAATAAAGGAAAACCCCTAACAAGTAAAACAACAGAGCAAGGAATAAGAGTTCTCTCTAAGAACCAGGATTCCCAAAACCAAGAGTCTCGATGTTTTGATTTTTCTTAGATGATGTGTTCTTAAGGGTCTTTCTTCAATCAGACAGTAGAAACTTTGAATTAACAACCACAACCCTATTTTTAACTCTACCTTCCCATAAAGACTTCAGAAATGAAAAAAAGAAGTTCTGGACATCAAGCTGGCTTTTAATCCCAGTTGTCAGTATCCTAACCACCAGCTTTAGGCAAGTAATTCAGGGCCTGAGCCCCAAATTTTTCATTCCTCTATTAAAAACAAAGAATAATACTTTTAAAAACAACTTATGTATATGAAAGGCAGAAACATACACAGAGAGAGACAGACAGACAGACATAAAGAGAGAGCTCCCATTGGCCGATTCACTCCTTAAATGCCTAGAATGGCTGGGACTGGGCCAAGGCCATAGCTGGGAGCTAGGAACTCAATCCCAGTCTCTCATGGGTGACAGAAACCCAATCACTTGAAGCATTACCAGTACATCCCAGGGTCTGCATTAGGAGGAAGCTGGAGTCTGGAGCCAAAGCCAGGAATTGAACTTAAGTACTCTAACATGGTTCATAGGTGCCCCAACTGCCAGGCTAAATACGCACTCCCAGAATAACATTTAAAAGAGTTTTTGCGGTTATTAAAAGAAATAGCATGTAATAGCCTGGGAAAAGCAGAAGATGGCCCAAGTATTTGGGTCCCTGCACCCACATGGGAGACCCAGATGAAGCTCCTGACTTTGGCCTGACCCAGCCCTGGCCATTGTGGCCATCTGCAGAGTGAACCAGAGGATGGAGGATCTCTCTATCTGTCTCTCTTTCCCCTCTCTGTAACTCGTTCAAATAAATAAAATACATCTTAAAAAAAAAAGAAATAGCATGAGTAAAATGTCTGAAGTAGGTAATCAGTCATATTCAACAAAGGCTTATTGTTGGCAGCCTCAGCCTCCTTGTACCTAGTATGGCATTTTAACTCCTGCAAGCACTAAAGAAATGTCATGACATCCCCATATATTAAATAATAAACTAACAGACATGCCTAGGAAGGGGGAGAAATGGCCTAGGTTTGAATGTCCTATTTGCCATACATTAGTTATGTGACAGTGGGAGAGCCATCTAACCTCTCTGAGTCACAGTCACCTTATTTGTAAAGTTGGATAAATAGTATTTCAGCTACCTGAGACCAAAGCTGGGAAGAGTGACTCTCACAGTTCTTTCCAGATTTAGATCAGTCATTGTAAATTATCTGTGGCCGGTTCACTTTCTCTAATGTATTAACTTGATCCAACCGAAAAGAAATCATTGTGGTTCCCAAATCGACATTCCTTTAGACATTCAGAAATGATTGTGTGTGTGTGTGTGTGTGTGTGTGTGTGTTTTCTAGTTTCCCAAAGGAGATTCACAATCAGTCTGTGGGCAAAATCATTTAGCAAGGCTACAGAGTTGGGTTTGGATGCTTGTTGGCAGAAATTTGTTTGACAAGACCATTTCCAGCCTATTGAGCCCCAAACCACAGGTGTGTGTATATACACACACACACATATACTCTCATGCCACCTATAGTTCAAGATTCCACTTGCTTTAAACTAAATAGTTATGTGTGATGCAATATTTTATTTTTCACTTATTTTAAACATATTTGTTTAAACACTTATTTTAAACATATTTGTTTTCTAAACAGATCCATTTCAAGAAGGACTTTTCAGCTACATGGTTTCTGACAATGGCAAATACCACTGAATAAACTATAATTTTTATCTGGATTCATGAGACAGAAGAGCATCCATCCTGTTAAAGGTAAGTTGAGGATCATAATTTTAAAACTACTTGCAGGAAAGTCATTAAAGTCATGGAAATAGAAATATCACAAAGTTTTCCAGACAACTGTTTAATCTTGTTCTTTTCTGATATGGGTGGTTTTAGATAAATTCAGATATTTTTGTCATTCATCATTACTACAGCTACAAAAGTGAAATCTGAGGTCTCCTTTGCCTTAGAATTCAGAAACTGAACAGAGCAGTCAGACAGCAACAATAGTCACTTTTCATGTTCATTTTCCATATACATAAAGACAAACTACTTTCCTATCAACAAGTCAGACAAAATCCAAAATGGCTTTGACAAACATTACCTGAAGAATGGCCATCAGTTGTGATGAAACAACCTTGTTAAAAACCACACTTTAACTTGGATTATATTGGCATTCCTTTGTTTCTTGATACTTTTGGAGAACTTTCTGTAGAAAAGACTGGGTCTTTTGTTTGGTAGTTTTTAAAATCTCAGACATTTGTTGCCCATCCACTATCCCTTCTCGGGCATGACAGTGAGATAGAATAAAGGCTGACTTTTTTTTTTTTAATCTCACTGATATGGCTTTAGTTTATGAGAACTGTTCTCATTTACTATGCCTTTTGTTCATGGATGCTCACTCCGAAGGCAGGGCAAAGAGATAACTCCCAAGATAATAGTTCAATTAGAGACTGAGACCACATACTTTTGTAAAATAGATCATGCAATACTTGTTCTCAAAAAAGAAAAGTGTTGGACAAATAAAAGTTTTTGACATTTCTTCTCATTTAAGGGAAGTAGTAGAATTGTGCCAAGGAGTGAATAAATGCTGCATCACAAACTGGATTCAACCAGTTGCATTCATTGGCTCCCTCTCCAAACACAGCCTCCCTTTTCCTTTTGGTATCTTAGTGTTGCCTAGAAGTATCTAATTGTTTCAGTAGACTCACGACATAGCTATTTCAGGGCAAAATAATTGACAGTGTGACACAATGTCATTCAAAATTATCATCTATAGATTTGTCCAATTATTATCTGTAGTTCACAAAAGTATGAAACGCTTAGTTTTCTATTTAGATTGAATCAGTGATGGAAATGAACTGTAGCTCCCTGTCTAGCTTGTCTATCTCTATAGGAATACATGTACACACGTTTATATGTAGTTCTACTTGGCACATTTTCATCTCTAACCTCTAAAAACATGTCAAAAGGTGCTTTGTTTTTTCAGGATGGAACTATTAAGCTACATATAAATATCTGAAGACATTAGTAAGAGAAACTGGGTCATTTCCATTTTCATTTCCAAAAGACACTAATGCCAGAAAAAAAAAATATGTTTGGCAAAGCTCTTTTCTTTCTAAGCATTAAGAAAAAGATGGTCATAAAACCAAAAGGAAAGATATTGCTCTCTGAAGAATCTAGGTCCTACACTAACCACAAGCAAGAATGTTTATAAAACATGATTTTTTGAAACTCTTTGTTAGTTACCTCATGCTATAGAAAAATCCTTCTGTAAGGAACATCACTTTATCCCAGACTCAGCTTTCATGCTGAAATCCAAGGACAGCACTGTGCATGGAATTCCCTCCTGACTGCATGAAGAAATGGTGGAGGAGGTATTTGCTTGGTTTTCTGACCTCTGCACCAGTTCAGGACTCCACTGTTTGAAGGTGCATATTGTCAGTGCAGGCAGCATTTTTAATACAATGATAATACCCTTTGTTAAAGCATCAAAGGACCCTAAAGTTACAAGGCCATACGTGCCATCCATACCCTACATACATAAGATGTCAAAGAATTTCTGTGGAGTCTTCTCTTTACAACGACCTTATTCTTGGAACCCCACACTGTTTGTCACAAAAGCAGGGAGGACATTCCCTGTGTTTCTCACTTAGTTCCTGTGATACTCCTTTGGCCATATCATGGGTATGCCTTCAAAATAGTACCAGGCAAATGCTCCTGACAGCGGAGGTCTATCATTTTCCACAGCAGGTTTCTACCCTTGCAGCCTAAAAGCAAAATAAACATCTTCCAAAGAAAATGAAGGAAAATGCCAAAATGTCTCATTGATTCCAAGTTAAAAAATCCCTTTTTCAATATTAATTATGATAATTTTTGACTTCAAGAGAAAGAGAAAAAGGAAAAGTTAAGAGTCAGATGTGAAGAACATTATGATCTCACAAGGTGATGTAACTGAAATATAGGATAATGTCAACTAATGACTGCAAACCAACCACTGGCTTTGCAAAGGATTGTTAACAACCTCTCAGTTGTTGAAACTATTCAGCCCGGTGACCACTGAATCTTAGCTCCTGAAATACAATCCACTGTTGAACACTTATTTTTGTGTTTTATTCATGGTCAAGAAGCACCAGCAACTTTAACAACCTCTATGTTTTATTCAAATTATTTTTGAATGGAAAAATAAGCAGGTTCCATGTAATTACAGTGAAGTCACGGGATCAATAGTGGCCACAGAAAAAGTGTGACAATGATGAAGAGTTGGAGAGTTGGTTTTGAACTTAATGGCAGGGACCATGAACAGGTGATGGTCCCAACAAGTAGGCCAGAAGTCCTGTTAGCTCCGGGAGGCTACCGGGACTCTTGCTTGTCAAGCAAGACGCAGCCAGATGGGTTGGACGCCACTGCCACCTGGCATCTCTAAAGCAGATGAAAAGAGACAATGGAAGAATAATGCAGAGATCCCTAAGAAAATTCATCAGTGACAAAAAAGATAAAAGGCTTCCTTCGGCAGGAATTTAGATGAGCACCAAAAATATTTCATTTGTAGGTGAGCAGTTCTCACCTCTGGTGTTTCTTTAATAACTGTGCATTTATAAGCACACAATCACTTACAGGAAATTTCCCCCAGTAAAGAATAATAATTTTATTGGGTGGGGGGATTGGAGGTAGAGGCACATATGAATTGATCGTTCATATTCTCAGGCTATTTTCAGGTATTACTATTAAGGATAGGTATGAGGATTCTGGCTTTAAATTCAAAGCAACACCAGTGAGTGCAAGTAACTCAAAATCTCAGCATAGCATTGGAGGTGAATTCATTAAACCGCAGAGAGGCCTCCTAGCACCCCACCCACTCTCAATTCAGGAGCAGAAACATCCTAGTGCTCCCACCACAGCCTTCCTTCAGGCCCTTGGAAGTTGGTCTTTTCTCTTTTAATCATAACACATCCCTAAGAAAACAAAACCAAGAGCCAGGAGTGACCCATAGAGTGATCAAAGGTAGTCCTCATGTTACAACAGAAGCCCAAAATGATAGAGCCAAATCAACCATCAGTCCAGGCCTTCCATTTCCCATGTTCATGGTTCCCTCCTCGCATCAACTTCCCCTGGGCAGGTTTAACTGTTGTCCCAGGCCTAGTAAGCACGATGTCTGAGAAATACCTGCAACCTGGGAAGCATGTGATCTGGCTCTGATTCCACTCAGATCCCACCCTAACTACCTCTATACCTTCCTGTAGTACAGTTGGGCTAGGATTTTATAAGGCTCCTTTCAGTTCTGAGAACATATGGAACGGAAATTCAAATGATGGTAAATGTTGGAAATGAAGAAACAGAAGATACAGTGACAGTGGTCTTTTCCTGTAAGCAAATGGCAAATGCATTCCCCCATGGAATATTGGTTGATAGAACAAGGGTGCAGCAATTTCCTCCAAAGGAGCTATTGTAGATAGTGAGAGAAGGGCACCCCCCTCCTCTGGTTCAAGCATGAATAATTTTTGAGTAACAGAGTTGCTTCATGACTACACTTTCAGTTCCAATTTCTCTTGAAAATGAATTTGCAATCTTACAAATCAAGCACAAGATTCCCAAGAACATGTTTCATGCAGGATAGTCACTCAAAAGGTACCCAAAGATGCTTTAGCTAGAAAGGGACATGCACTTTGAAATAAAGTTGGTGTATATAGGTGAACAAAAATAAAGACAATTTCTAAAAAGTTCCACTGAACACAGTTTTATGGAGGGTGTGTTTTTACCTCCTGTAAAAGATCTTAGCATTCCATAGAATAATATAGGGGGAAGATTTGGCAATGATGGCAGGGAACAGTGTTTTTCTTGTAACTACATCTCCTATGAAGTCACTGTTGTCATGACAAACTCCAGTCCTGCTAGAAGGAGGTTCAAGAGAACTCACCAAGAGGCAAGACATGGGCTAACAAGAAGAATTCTATTATCTGTCACAAGCAGAAAACAGGGTTCTGATGGATTTTAAATGTTGACCATTTACTACGAAAGACTGTCTTACAATGTATTATCTTCTCTACTCGTTTTTGCTGGCACAATTGCACCATGCTAGAAAATAGCTGCTTCAGCACAGTGTTAATTTGCCATACAATGAGTGGAGCCATTTGCCATACAGTAACTATATCCAGATTTGGGGGCTGCTCTAAATGGCATTTCTGTTCCCTCCCCATTAGGTCCATAGCTAGTCTCCTAAGCCAGCTGGTCAGTCAGTGGCCCATTGGCAAAAGGTCTAATTCTTGCCACTTGTTGAGTATGTGTGCACATCTTTTACATGGTGCTTCTTAGTCTTATCTTCCTACTTTCCTTTGGTCCCTTCCTTTCTAGCTGACACCCTTACTTGTACTGCCCTGTTTCAGAGAGAGAGAGAGAGACAGAGAGAAAGGACAGAATCCGGCGCCCTGACCGGGAGTAGAACCTGGTGTGCCAGTGCCGCAGGCGAGGATTAGCTTTATTGAGCCACAGCGCCGACCCACAGAGAGGTTTTAAAAAAAAATTTTTTTTATCTATCTTATTTTTATTTGAAAGGCAGAGAGAGAAAGGGAGAGACAGAGAAAGAGATGAGATTTTTCCCCCACCAATTCCTTCCCCAGATGGCTGAAATAGTCAGGACCAGGTGAGGTCGAAGCCAGGAGCCTGGGACTCAGTTTGGGCCTTCCACATGAGTAACAAGAATCTAAGTTCTTGAATCATCATCTACTGCCTCCCAGGGTGCACATTAGTATGAAGCTGGAATCAAAGGAAAGTGTAGCCATGATTTAAACCCAACCACTCTGATATGAGATGCAGCTGTCCCAAGCAAAGTCTTAACTGCTGTACCAAATTCCCATTCCACTTCCCTTTTGAAAAGATAAATGCTTTACTAATTACCAGTAGAAGGGTCATTTGCAATAAATACTTCCAGTTATATATTTGAAAGTCAGAGTTATAGCTGACATATTATTCACATCTCCATGTTATTTCTTTTCTTTTCTTTTCTTTTTTTTTTTTTTTTTTTGGACAGGCAGAGTGGACAGTGAGAGAGACAGAGAGAAAGGTCTTCCTTTTGCCATTGGTTCACCCTCCAATGGCCGCTGCAGCCGGTGGGCTGTGGCCGGCACACCGTGCTGATCCGAAGGCAGGAGCCAGGTGCTTCTCCTGGTCTCCCATGGGGTGCAGGGCCCAAGCACCTGGGCCATCCTCCACTGCACTCCCTGGCCATAGCAGAGAGCTGGCCTGGAGGAGGGGTAACCGGGACATAATCCGGTGCCCCGACCAGGACTAGAACCCAGTATGCTGACGCCACAAGGTGGAGGATTAGCCTATTGAGGCGCGGCGCCGGCCCATGTTATTCATTTGTTGCCCAGATTCCTGTGTGTGCAATTATTACAAAAATAAATGTAATATTGAAGAGAAAACTGATGCATTTTGACAATAGACAATGACACTATGATAATTTACATCCTTACTTGTGCTTAACCTAACCAAAACACAAACTGAGTATCAAATATGGGACAATACAAATAATAAGACAGAACATATGCTAGAAACATAGTATTGTAAGGCAAACTCTAGAGAAACAGTAAATTTTCTTTTCACAGATACAAAGCTTCAGATTTGGTTGGTTCTCTTTTCTTGACCTGGAACCCAAAAGCTTTTACCTTACATTCGAGTTCACATCCATTAAAATGGAAAGAAATATATGTCATGTCATGGAGTCCAAAAAACACCATTAATATCATCAGCCTTAACAGTTGAATTTGACCTCTTGGCAGCAATTCACCAACCCAAGCCCACCCCCAACCCACCCTCCATTGCATCAGTGTGTTTTGAATAGAACCTGAACCATGCATATAACCTGGTGAGAAACATTTCTCTTCAGTTAGAGAATTTTCACATTAAACTCAACCTCTGTTGCTAACAAGTTATTTTATCTCTCTGAATCTCTATTTTTATATGAAAAATGAAATACCAACAGTCTTGTTGTGGAGCTTGAAAATAAGAGTGCTGGCACAATGCAAAGAAGAAATGCAATAAATTTTAACTACTGTCAGAATTATTTTCAAAAGAACCTCTGGTAAACAGAGGGGGCAACTAAATGGTATCATGGGTCTATGATCTATGTCATAACAATGTTTATTGAACTAAAATGTCCATAAAAATCACCTGAGATTTTGTTAAAATATGAGTTCTGATTCAGTTTTATCTATGTGGGTGGGGTCTGAGATTCCACATTTTCAATCAGAAACAAACTATAGGAAAATTATCTATAGTAAGACAGAGGGGCTGGTGCTGTGGCATGGTGGGTAAAGCCACTGCCTGCAGTGCCAGCACCCCGTATGAGTGCAGGTTCAAGTCCCTGCTGCTCCACTTCTGATCCAGCTCCATGGTATGGCCTGGGAAAGCAGTGAAAGATGGCTTAAGCCCTTGGGCCCCTGCACCCTCGTGGGAGACCCAGAAGTTCCTGGCTCCTGTCTTCGAATCAGCTCAGCTCCAGCTGTTGCAGCCATCTGGGGAGTGAACCAATGGATGGAAGACCTCTCTCTCTCTCTCTCTCTCTCTCTCTCTTTCTCTCTCAGTCTGTCTCTCTGCATTTGCCTCTCTGTAACAACTCTGCCTTTCAAATAAATAAATATTTAAAAAAGAAAAAAGTAATACAGATATATATATATATATATATATATATATATATATATATATAGTCATATATATATAACCAGTTAGGGATTCTTGGTGAAGATCTTTGACACTGGTGAGAATTCTGTAACATAGACCCTAGTAAGATACTTTATTAGTAAGGGATATGCAAATCATTGCTACAATTCTATCATGTTTTGGATGAAGAGGTTTTTCATTTGTCCAAGTAACCAGTAGCATCCAAGCAAAGACAGAGATTCAGTTCCCCCATCCCCATTCAAACTGCCTCCCAAGTTTTCTTTTCCAACATGGAGTCCTTACTGTGCTTAATAATTAAACCATCATTAATTGCCAAAGAGCGAATGCTTAATCTTCAACCAAAACCAAGCTGGTCTATAAGCAGAAGACAGATGTGCCCTGAGGCAGTCAGGTTATATTTACTCAGATTCCAGTGGTCCCAGAGATTTAGTCTAAGATACAAACAAGCCAAAAATATGCACCCTTCTACCACTGCCAGAGTTTATAGTCAAATGCTTAAAGCTTCCCTTACACTCATGACATTTCATCATCTTCCCAACAGGCTTCTAGTTATTCCAATTGAAATAAAGAAAAACTCACTGTTCTGGGAGACCACCTCCTGCAGGACTGGCTCAAGAACTCAATTTCTTAGTCTGACCTTGAAAACTAAGACAGGCATCTTCGAGACTGCTGAGGTTTCGTCAAATTCCTACCGTGCAAAGACCATGATGCTCTGATTTAAAAGCTGAAAATAGCATCCTTTCAGTGGCACAGCTAAACCCTCCATATGATTTTATGGTAATAAAACTTCAGAATGGCTTTCAGAGTCTTTCTGATGTGACTAGCGGTACATTTCTCTAAGTCTACCGCGACTTCCGGAACAAGTTGGCGGCCGATCTCCAGTTAGTCAAAAAAAGTCACGGCTCATGACCCCTCTGATCCGAGACCTGGAAGACGCGATTGTACAACCCTCCATCCCTCCCATGGTGTGAAAGAAGACGGTTGTTCCAAAGGGTACACAATATGAAACATGACTGGCAAGTTTTCTCCATAAACAGAACCAATCTCTTCCCTCACAGAGCTGCCTTTATTTGAGTAAGACATTTGCAAAGCTTCGCGTCTCCTTGAATCTATTAGAACCCTTCCCTGAGTGAGGAAACAGACATTGTAAATGAACCATGACTCAGAAACCCCCTTGTACCAGAAAATATCCTACAGATTCCAGAGGCATTTTATGTTCTATTTTCCTGACATACTAGTCCTAACTATCTGATTCATTTATTTTTTTGTTTAATGCTTTAACCAGTTTCTGTAGATTATTACAGTCAAACAAGTGATTTCTTTCAGGGTTACTGTTTTTTTTTTTTTTTTTCTTCTTCTTCTGAGTTTGGAAGAGTTTCAGATTCAGTTGAAGGAAAGGCTCTGTTATATACTACAGAAACACCCCATACTATATATTCAGCTGAACTACAATAAGAAAAGCCAGACCCAGATGTCCCAAGCTAAACAGAGGGAAAGGAGGAAAATTAAAATTTAGTGTTTGTTCACGAAACACCCCACTTGCATGCACCCCTGATAACCAGTTGGAATTCACAAAAATCTATGAGCTTACAGAATAAAAATCTAATTGTCCTGTCTCCAAGAACCTTCCAGCACTTTCCGTTTTTAAATGTCCTACACAGAAGACTTAGTCACACCAGAATAATGTATCAGTTTAGACAGGAGAAATGTGCACTTCCATGCTTTCTCCCCCTATAAAGCAGAACAAACTCAAGTTGCCATACACACAATCTGTAATTAACATGGAGATACTCTCAAACTCCAGCCAGATGTGGTCCATAGTTGTTAATATAAATAAAAAATTAAAAATTATGAACTTTAGTTTAAAAATTCCATCTCCAGCAATAAGATTATATATGAAAATGTATCTAATAGTGAAAAGGCATATATAATATTTGTTGAGTATGTAATTGTGACTCAAGCATTGTCCTAAGAATATATCCATTGTCTTAGAGCAACCCTGTGAGATAGGTCCTACAACCATATTCACTTTTCAGTTGAGGTGATGGAGCTTTAGGAAGATAAATCACTTGATCACATAGTAAGTGATAGAGCATATTTAAAAGCCCACACTCTCAACTGCTTTACTGTATGGTGTCTCAGTGTTAAAGCATTATTTATAACAATGAAAAATCTTAGCAAGCAAATGCCTAACAATATTGGCTTTGGAAAAAATAAGCAAAATGGAGTTCAATGCAGCCATATAATGAGGAAGAATAGTACTATACAATATGAGAAAATGTGTGCAACATAGTGAGAAAATAGATTTTCAAAACAGCATACAGTGATTCCTTTTTGATAACATATGAGCTAGACAGGAAAAAAAAGATGGAAGGGCTGATCCCTGAAGGTAAGCTTAAGCATGATTTTTCTTCTTCCCTAATAATATTAAACAATCCAAATTGCAGAAGTACTTTTCCATTGAAGAATCAGTCAATTAAATGGCAGTCATCAACTGGTACAAATTCCCTCAAATAGTTCTGCTAACACAAAAGTATAACTTTGATGGCATTTGCTACATCTATTGTAAAATAGATTTTTTTAAAAGTCCATGTAAAATCTTAAGTAAAGATTTTAATTATCTCATAAGAAAGAAGCTGTCAGTATTTTTCTAATAATTCTGCCAGGTAAGTACATAATATTGGAAGAAACATATGGGGACATAGTTACGTATAAAAGGCATCTACTGTCCGGAGGCACAACCCAAACCAAAAGTCATAGCAAAACTTTAAGATGGAGGACATCAAATTGAGGAGAAAGAACCTCTGATGCTGTCACAGGGAACTGGCAAATGATGTTACTGTGTTCACAGAAGATGCCTCAAGCTTCCAAACATGGAAGCAGATTAATGTACATCATCCATCCTTCTCAACTCACTCATGTTGAAACGTGTTGTTCACCTTTTGAAACCCATCTGGTTTGAAGTAAATGAACACTTTTCTGCACTAATAGCATGAAACATATGAAAACCAGTTTATAGCAGTCACAAGCTTAGTAATTACTGAAGTAAAAGGGCTAGGAGAGTAATTGCAGTTAATATGAGATTAATTGAGCTTCACGTGGCAACAAGAAGACTGCAATAGAGTCTGAAGTTTCCCTTTTCAAGTGTGAAACCACAAAAATGTCTGTTTCATGCAGTGATCTAGTTAGCGACATAGGGCTACTGGGAATGGGGGAGGAAGAAACCATGTTCAGAGAATGCCTACTATGTGCCAGATACTGTACATACCAAGGACCTTAAAAAATTCACAGGAAATGAAATTAAAGATAAGTGCATTCTGGGGCTGGTGTTGTGGCACAGCAGGTTAAGCTGCTGCCTGCGACACCAGCATCCCATATGAGTGCTATCCAACTTTCTATCCAGCTCTGTACTAATGCTCATGGGAAAGCAGCAGCAGATGGCCCAAGTGCTCGGGCCCCTGCCACTCACAGGAGACTCGATGCAGTTCCTAGGTCTTGACTTCTACCTAGCCCAGCCCCAGACGTTGCAGATAGTTTGAGAGTGAATCAGCTGATGTGAGAGCTTTCTCTCTCTGTCTCTCCCTTTCTCTGTGATTCTTTCTGCCTTTAAATTAGTAAAAGAAATCTTTTTTTAAATTTTGAAATGCATGCATAAAATTTTTATATTACATTTTCAAAGAATTTTTGAAGACCCTTTTATGTAAATTAAATCTTAACCAACCCACAATATACTGATGAGGACATTGATGACCAAAGACAGCTGTATTCAGAGCCTTTGTTAATAGACCTCTCTTCTTCAACAATAAATATGCATACATGACAGGGGGCTTCTCAAGATTTGAGCTCCTTTTCTGAACTTCTTCTAAATTTTTTATTTTTTCCTTATTATTTACTTTTCCTCATATGTCACAGAAATGCTAACATATTTACTTTTAAGCTTTAATGCATCTGCTTTTCAATAAAAATCACAATGAATTGCATATGCTAATGTTTAAATCAGACCTACACTAGTCTGTTTTTTTTTATCAAGTGCCATTCTTGTAAGATTTTCACTCCACTTGGATATTATTAGGATATATATTATTGGATATATATTAGGTCTAGATATTAATGATGTCAAATAAAGAGGTTTTATGTATACTGTAGGTAGATATTTTCACACAAATTAATATTAATTCTTGACCTAATAAAGCAATCTTCAGCTATCCAAAGGAAATTCACCATCTACAAACAATAATAGAGTTAAATCTTATCAATTTGAATATTAACTTTGTGCTGACCAATGGATTGTGTTCTGCCTGGTTAAGCTATTTCACTCTCAGTTCAGATGTGAGTAGACCTAGTTCTAAGCTATTTGCAGAATATGGAGGAGGCACAGTGAGGATATTTACTGAAATAAAAGCATCCCATCCCAGAAAGAAGTTTGGGGATTATTATTATCTCGTCCACATTGTAACTCCTTTTAAAGGCAAAAATTTGAAAGATGGTTGAAGTGGCAACTCAAGATAGAAATCAAGGAAGAGATGAGTTAAACTGTAATAAACTGAGTTGTGGCTCCTTAAAATGTTGAAGTCTTAACTCAGTATCTCAACATGTGACTACATTTGGAAACCTTTAAGTTAAAATGAGATCACTAAGGTAGGTCTCAGTCCACTATGACTGGTATCCCTATAAGAAACTGGGATACATAATCAATGCACATACACAGAGGAAAGACCTTGTGAAGACATAGCAAAATGGTGACCATCTACAAACCAAAGAGAAAGGCCTTGGAATAAACCAACTCTGCTTACACATTAATCTTGGATTTCTGGCCTACAGTCTTGGACAAAATCAATTTCTGCTTTTTAATTCACTTATCTGAAGTATTTTGTCATGGTAGCTCTAGCAAACTAATACACAAACCTTGAAAATATATGAGAAAAATACACTGATCAAGGGATAGTAGCTATATGGAACTTTTGTGTATTTGAAAAATATTTTTATCTCAAATTATTTCCAATGAGCCAAACTCTTTTACTTATTTATTTTTTCAGAACAACAAACTAAAGCAATGGGAGGAATGTAATTTGGCTTATCAGGTTAGAACCTGTTTTGGACACCTGTGTCTCATATCAGAGTACTTGGGTTCAAGTCCCTGCGCCATTCCTTATTCCTGCTTCTTGTTAAGGAACACCGTGGGAGTCAGCAGTGATGGTTCAAATAATTGGAATGCTGCTATGTATGTGAGTGACCCAGATGAAGCTCCTGGCTCCTGGCTTCAGCCTGGCCCAGACTAGCTGTGTGATCAATCATTCGGGGAGTGAACCAGTAGATGTAAGACATTCTCTCACTCTCACTCTCTCTCTCCCCCCTCCTTCTCTCTACCCCCTTCTCTCTGTTATTGTGCCTTTCATATAAAATTTAAAGTTTTTTAAAAAAAAATTGAAACAATGAGAGATGTTGCAGCAAAAGGGTATTATCATCAAAAGCAAAGCCTTGGGTCGGAGTTTCTACCCTATCAGCACCTGGAGGTGTTTAATAGGTACTGGTAAGAGATGAAGACAAAGGAGATGCAAGGAAAATGAAGAGATGCTGCTGATATGATCAAACAACACCAGAAAATATGAACACATAATATAACCAGAATCATAGGAGCAATGGGCAGAACATAGTTAATTTCAAGAAAGGACATCCAAGAAGTATCACAGTCCATAAAATGAGAGACTGGAGTCAATTCTAAAATCTTTGGTAACTGCAAAATTCTATGACTGAAACCTCTCTGTTAAAAATGACTTTGGCAGTTAACAACAGAATGAGAATTCAGAACACTTGATCAGATGTGCCATGGATAAGCTTTTCCTATTTTTCCATCTGTAAGAATCCAAAACTGCTGGAAAATTCTAGTAAGTTTCCTATCAAATCTGTGTTTGTGTGTGTGTGTAATCTTAGGAGTGGTATAGAAGAGATTCACTTTTTAAAAAAGGGTTTATTTTATTTATTTAGAAGTCAGAATTACAGAGAGAGAGGAAGAGACAGAGAGAGAGGTCTTTCATCTGCTGGTTCACTCCCCACATGACCACAACAGCTGGGTCTGGACCAGGCCAAAGCTAGAAGTCAAGAGTTTCTTCTAGGTCTCCCACATGGGTGCAGGGGCCCAAGCACTTGGGCCATCATCCATTGCTTTCCCGGGTATATTAACAGGGAGCTGGAACAGCCTGGACTTGAATCATGCCAGCATCACAGACAGCGGCTTTACCCACTATGCCACAATGCTGGTCCCAAGATTTTCATTATTTTTTTAATTAAAATATTTTTTCAGTTAACATAATAGAATACATTAGCTCATATTCAGTCAAAGCAGTGAAGGCAGCCTCAAATGTAAGCTTCCCAGTGGAGAGAATGTTTGTGTCTTATTATTCATTATAAAAACAGAGGCTAGCATGGTATCTGGCACAGACCATATATCCCACAAATATCTGTTGCCTGAATGTTTCATGAATGGATAAGCGTGCTTTCCATCAGACTCCATGTACAATTTATGGGGAGCAAATATCTTGAAAATTCCACTCCAGAAATATCCTAACTTGTACATTTATAGCAGCTGGATGTAGTAGAAGGCTTAACAGATTTGAGTTCCAGGCCCTTCCACACTGAATTGCATACCTTACACTGTGTCTCCATGCAATTACTGGTGAAATGGAGGCAGTGATAGTAACTCCTCTCTACATCAGTGGGTTGTTGTGAAAGTCAAGTAAGATATTGGCATAAAAATTTTTTGAAGACAAAGCAATAGGAGTGGCACAAATTCACAAGGCACACTCTCTAGGTTGTAGAGGCCCCCTGTCTCTTTTACAACTCAGATTCCAAAAATGTAGCTTGTCTCGTAGTGAGGAGATTTTAGAGACACTTAACCATAAAAGAAAAAAAATAAACTTGGGAAAAAGAAGTAAAAAAGGCACGAGCTTAGAGAAATTCAAAGTAGAAAGTCGGTTGATGTCTGCCCCAGCAAAATCCTGCTTTAAACAGTAAGTTGGTCTCATTCATGGAACTAGCTAAAGGTAATTTGTTTTTCAATAAATCCTCATTTCCAATGTTCTGGATAGCCTCTGGCAAAAAATGTCACAGAGCCATAAAATGCGATCCTTCACTGGCGCCATTTTAAGACTCTGCCTGTCCTCACTACTTAATTTTGGAAGCTGCACCCTATGTTGTATCAAAAATTAAAATGTACCCACATCTCAAATTTAATATAATTTAAACACAACTCTAGATGAATTGAACTGCACTTGACTGACTGGCATAGTACTATATTGATACACATTTACTAATTTTGATTTATCATTTTCATTCATATTTTGAAGCCAGTAATGCTTTTTCCAGTCTCATACATTTTTTGTAGGCTCTTGAAAAACTAATTGATCTCTGGCTAGTCCTTTAATGGTAAGAGATAAAGCAGTCTTGTCTTTCATAATTGCCTAATTAGTTACTTTATGTAATTGCACTAGATTTTGAATAAGAAAACGTCCTCTCTCACTGCTTCCTGGTAATCTATGTCCACAAGTCTATTTTCCCCACCTGCTCTGTTTGCCTAAGACTGATCATTTGTTACCTGCTAGTTCCAATTGATTTCCTTTGCCTCTGCTTCCTTTAGCCATGAGTGCAAAGAACTGACTGTACGATTTATACCAGCCATCTAGTACCAATCATTAGATAACAAGACCCTTTACTGAAAGCATTTAGAGTAAAACAATACTTTAAGTTTACCTTTGCTTTCGCTTCCTTCTTTATTACACCAGGTTCAAAGTAAGGCCAAAAATGGTATCACAAGACCTATTTAGACATCCAAGCAAAGAACGCCAAGTCATTCTAAATAAATCCCTTGGCTCCAGTAGAATTTTACACATTTTCAAGTACAAGTTTCCAATAACATTTTTGGGCTTGGTTTTCCCCTTGTCCGTTTCAGTCACTGTCTTTACATATAAGGGGAAATGAGTCATATTAATTTATGCTCCAGCAAATGTCCTATAAAGACATATCTAAGCCATCCTGTTTGCTAATAAAAAAGATAAGATTTGTCCTCTGAAAGAAGCAAGGTTGGACTATGTCAAAGGACTTATGGCAGAATTAGACAAACCCAAAGTCATTAACTAGTGAGAGAATCTGAACTTGTGGCCTTTCTTCAAGTGGGAGGGGTAGGAAGGGAGTAGCAGAGACCTGTCAGCCTTGGGAATGCAGCCTGTGGCCAGGAGGCTGGGAACTTCCTGTGGGTATTAAGAGGCTGCAATACCTCCCAAAGATGTTCTGATAATTATTTTCAAAAAGTGCCACTGCCCTCTGGCTTACTGGTGCTAACAGGACATTCTGGAGACCAATGTCTTCCAGAATTATAGGATCTAAGATCCACAGAGAAAACTTAAGTCCCTCCACCAGTTGCCAATCAAATGGTTCCAAAAGGTAAAACCAACAGTGTTTCAAAATTTGAGCTCCAGTTGACTTTCTTAATTTGTAACTCCCAGATTTCCTGATTTACTCACTTGATTAGACACTAAGCTACACAACCTAATTTCAATATTTACCAAGGCAAATACAATTAGGTAGACTGATCTGCCCCAAATCCTAAAGCCAAATACACTTGCTTTTGAGATTTCCAGATTATCCTGTTTGGGGTTCTCTGTTCATTAGCATGGTTTGGTGTTTATATATACAAATGGCTACAAGGTCAAGCATACTGGGTAACTGAGGTGTAGGGCAGCAGGGGGACAGTAAAGACAGAGGGCAGGTGGAGAGACCACACTTCATGCAAGGGAGGCAAAGGCTATTCCACTATGGCTGATTGTCGCTGTGTAGAAAAACTGGCCCCATGTAGCCAGATCATCTGAAACTTCAGGAGAAGCCAAAAATTTGGATTTTTAGGTAAGATTTTCCAATTTTTTCTTTTTATGCAATGTTGTTTGCTTTACTAGTCTGCAAACTGTATGTTAGGCCAGAGGGCTAGCAGTTTGGGACCCAGTGGGGGTCCTGTTTAATTCTGTCACTTTGTAAAGAAGAAGGTGGTAATACTACTATCTTTCCTTTGTTTTCATTATTTTATTTAGACTTAGCCAATTTCAAATAGTTATATAAAAGTAGTAAACAAGGAGGTACTAGGGGGAAATGATCTATGAAACCATAAAGTAGGTGTCCAAGTCACACATACACATACATGTACACTCAAACACCCTTCATAAACAACCAAAGACAAACTTTAAAAGATGAGAGTTTATCCTATGGACAAATCATTTCAACTCTGTAGATGGTAAAAAGTCTTGCTAGGTTATGTGCATGTTTCACTCATTTTCCTTACTAATGAATTTAAACCTGCACACAGTAAGGTGACCTTTATATCAAAGACTACAAACAGTGCTTGAAGATAGGCAGCACCTTTTTAAAGAAACCTACACATTCTTATAAGCACAGTTAAAAGGCAAAAGGTGAAAGGCTATGCTAGATTGTTCTATTCTGTGCCAAGATTCTGCTCCAGCTGCAACTAAATAGTGGTTCTCAGGCTAAATTAAATAAAGAGCCATGTGAATTCTAACTGTTTACTGTGTGATTAGAACTTATCTGAACAAAAAAAAAAAGCTCATATTTGATTTCCTTGCTGTCCGCACTTGCCCAAACCCTTACCTACCAGGTATGTACTGAAGCTGTGTAAACTCAATATTTTTCTTTTAGAATGAAGGGTAAGATATAAAAGTTTATAGAAACAGTGAAACTCAATTATGGAAAATTCATTTTATGTGAATGAAAAAAAGTTAGTCTATATATTACAACCAATGTTGTCACCACGAAATTTCTCACAATAACATTGACAGCAGTAGTTCTTAACCTTTGTGTAAGAATCATTTCAGTTACTTGCTAAAAATCCAAAGACAGGAGCCCTGTTGCCAGAGATTTACTGTAACTCTGGAGTGAATCCTCCCAAGTTATTTGAATCCAGGTGATCCAAAGACTACACTTGATGAAGCACCAATCAAAAGAAAAATGTAGAAGAATTATTATCTGAATTCATGGTGTGGGGGAATGGGCGGTAGGAATAGTCCCTTCAATTATACCTACCTACATTCTCGAGTCAAAAATGGAAAACTAGGTTTATATTTCCTTTTAGTAGTTTAAAAATTCAGCCTAAACTTAATAAAAAAAAAATTCAGCCTATTTTGGTCATTAATAAATTGCATCCTTTAATATGTTTAAAATGTAATTAATTTTAAAGGTATACAAATAGATTCTGGGATAATGTAGAAAATACATAGCCAAAATTTTTGTGTTTTCATTCAAACATTATGGTGGGGGGGAATAAACACACTTAAGAGGCAAGCAAATATAAATGCATAATTTGGTTAGGGTTTTTTTGCTTTAATTTGTCCTTGGCATTGATGAAGAACAAATTAGCTACTCTCCTTGGGTGCCTACCAGAAATAATAGTAACAAGTTGAGCTTTTTTCCCTTCAGTAATATGTTCCTTTGTAGATAAGCACTGCAAAGAAGTAAAATAATGTCTTTTAAAAGTTTACTGTTTTCTTGTTCTAAGATGTGAATGATAGGGGAAGGACTGGGAGCTATTTCAGAAATATTTATTCCATTGAGACAATGGATTTTGGTCACTAGAAGAAAGAATCATGGACTATCAAAATGAAACAAAAAGACGACAGATTTAGCTCCATAACAATTTTCCATACATAAAGAGCCAGCACACCTTCTCACAACATTGCACATTCACAGACTTACAAAGTGACGGGGGTTCAGGTAGAATTATTATGGAAAAAGCTCTAATGATGTGAGGCAAATCGTTAAGAGAGAAGATGCTTTTATTTTTAAAGAATTCAATAAACCTAAAAAGAGGTAATGAATGTGTTTTTCTTGTTTTTGCTCTCAAAACTATTCAAGCCACTTATTAATCTCCAGTCTGTTTCATCAGTTTTTTATGATGTGTTACAAGGAGTTTTTCAAATTTAAACTTCATTACATCATTTTATAGTTATAAACCCTAACCACTACAATTCTTGGTCTTAACTAGGCTATGAAGAGAGGAATGTATTTATTAAGCTAGTACAGTGCTAGGAGCCTGCAGTTTAACCAAGGTGAAAACAAATAAGATGTCAAAGTTCACAATTTTAAGTATGCTCAAGAATGTGAAAAATTAATTTAGGAACAACACAGTGCATTTATATAACTAAATTACTTTGTCATCATTTCACGTATGGATATGTTGGAATGTGCAGCACTGGTTGGCTTTTTCTACATCTAGAAAGGATACGTAACTGATCCTGAACAGTAAGAAGTTATTTGGTTCGGATCTCCTTCGCCACAGCTTCCTTAACTAGCTCCTGGGTAGAATTCATTAATTTTTATTAACAGGAAAAACATTTGTTCCCGTGACAATATTTGCATTGCCTGAATGATTTTCACCTCTGCCACAAGGTGTACTATCGGCTCATACATCACCCGATTACTTGGAGAGCAGAAAGACCCTCAGTCATTAGTGAGTGAATTAAAGATGATCTTAAGAGCTATTAATCACAGTGACAAAAGCCTTAATGTTTCTGTGACCCCAGTGGAGCCTGGGGACTCAAAGGGAAGCAGAGGGAGAGAAAATGGAAACATATGTTTTCTCCAAAATAACCTACCTTAGGAGAACTGTCAAAGAGAGAGTCACATCAAACTAAGAAATTCTGCCAGCAACTGGCCTCAGGATTATGTGTCTATTTATCTTCTTGTGAACCCATGTTTCCGTCTAAAACATATATTTTCTTGCTATAGACAATTAGAGAACCCAAACCATTGTCTTTTATGTCTTTAATTTCTTAATTCAAAGTTTATCCAGATGACTTGTACCTCTGCTAAATTGCATTTCTTGAAAAAAAATTCAACGTAAATTGCATTCGGTCTTCTAACCACATAAATCAGGATAAAAACAAGCAGACAATAGCAGCAAAGCACCATTATAAGCATTAATCCAAGCAGATACAATATTCCAATAATGGACCAAAACGGTAACATTATTAAGCACTATAGTAGGTTACAACACTTAATCATTCTTCAATATATCTGGCTGTATTCATCTGGATGTTTACAAGATTATAATGGCATCAACTCCACTGTTAATAACATTGGCACTTGCTGGAATTTCAATTATCTTTTGCAATATGTTGACATAAAGAACAGACTACAACTGGCTATATCTGAATATGGTAAAAAGACCTGCTTCCCCTTATTTGTATGCATGTCTTTGTTTACATAGCTAGGAAGAAATATCACATTGTGCTCATATTTTGCAATTGGTTCTGCTTCTCTGATGAAAAAAAAAAAAAAGAAAAGGAAATTCTGACTAAAAGGTGTTTCAACATGTCAGTTTCTTTGATGTGATTTGGTTTAGCAAAAAGTATTGCTGAAATTATAGTGTGCTCTTTTGATATTGACACCATGTCACCACCTAAAAAAATTTCTTTCTTTCAGCCACTTTTCCGTACTTGATACAGTGACTAAAACATCATTGTGGCTCAGTAACTATGGGTTCAATTGATTGAGCTAGATAAACAAATAACATTGAAAAACAAATATTGCTAAGGACTAGGAATATTAAGAATTTTCAGAAATCTTTATTCTTAGTAAACACTTATGTTTTAACTAAGATGCACAATTCAATTCAACTGAAATACTTGAGTTTGAACTACATGATTATCTTATGCATGAAAAATAATATTTTAGGGATGATTATCTTTCTGAAATCATAGATTAAAGAAAAAATTACTGTAAAGTCATATTGCCATAGCAAAAAAAGTTTCAGAATAATTTAAAAGCCCCTTGAGTAAAATAAAACCTCCTTAAGAACTAATCACAGTTTTCATAGCCCACTTACCATTTACAAATTTCTGTGAGTTGCATTTTGTTACTTTCCCTCATCTCCCAGATGAGGAAACCAAAACTTACAATATTAAAGTAAATTTTCCTCACTGTCACAAATCTAAGTAAGGGACACACATTCCCAGGTCTTCTGTCTTCAAATCCAATGTATTTGCCACTAAATCAAGCCATGTCTCAAATATTTTCCAAAGCAATAAAGTATGTTGACTAACTGGAACCAGTCTAGAAATTTGGTCTCTGATAAAGACTAGCTTCTCTACAAGAAGCCATACTACTAAAGGTTATGGGAGATGCCTAAATACTAACCTCTTGGCAGTTATTAGTCATAAGAAGGGAAAAGTTGAGAAAACTCATGACAGATCCATTGATGATAGAATATCAAAGATTAGTCTACAAAATGTTCATGGAAGCACCTTCTTTGGTAACCACACAGATTCAAATTACAACTCCATCCATTTCACAGAATCAAGCTTTCTGGAATGTTATTCCTACAGACAAAACCTTCTTTATGAACTTCCCTCTTCTCTGCCTGCAATACCCAGAAAATAAGGGTAAAGATATTCCTGCATTAAAGGAAAATGAAAAGTATAGATTTACAGAGAAATCTGTTTTCATTTGGCATTTTTCCTTCTCCCCGGGCACTAAAAAGGGATCCATTATAATCTCAGAGTAGAGTTCAGCACTCAGGAGATTGGAAGTTTTTTCTAAAAACAATTGAAAAAAAAATTGTGAATGGTTAGACCAGACTTCCTAAGACGTCAGAGAGCCTAATGGCAATCCATATGCAGAGTGACAAAAAACGCATAACCCTCGCATCCTCCTAAAATGAATCAAGGAGTCATTCATTCAACAGCTCCAAGAAGCTATGAATTTCTGGCATTTATTGAGCACAAACCATGAACCAAACACTAGTTTTAGCATTTTGCTTACATTAACTCATTTAATCCTCATAACAGCCCTTGAGGCAAATATTCATATTATCACCATTTTACAGGTAAAGAAATTGAGGCAGAGAAGTTAGATAAATCATAAGGGGAAAAAGCCATGATTCAAACCCAGATAGTCTAGTTCCGGAGCCCACAGACATAATCTCTAACCACACACCTTCTTACTCTACAGTCACCCTGTCACAGCTGCCCAGTACAGGAAAACAGAGTAGTTTTGTTTTGTTTTCAGATACATTTAGCCAATCCTAAATCACAGGTATTCAAGTTTGTAAGTCAAAACTCAATATCCAGATACTTTTAACGGCACAGCAGACTCTGAGACAGTATCTAAGATCAAGAGGTGAGCCCAGGAAGGGGATAGAAAGTGAGACAAAAGGGTCAGAAGTCAACAAAGAGAGTATTGTCAATTGGGTTACCACTGGGGACTCTGGGGAACAGTGGAGACCAGCACAGCTGAGGTGAGGGATCTGGAGGTTTTATCAACCAATTCCCATCAGTCATGTGTTGAGAGCTGATCCCAGAGGGCACAATTCCACGCATTTCTGACTGCCTCATGCTCAGGCTATGCAGACTCAGGCAAAGCATTTGTAAGTCACACTGACATGCACAGAAATAGTGAGGGGACATAGGTGGGGCACTGGGCCACCATGGTACTGGCTACCACCAGCCCATATGAAGAAATACTTCAGATACTATCTGGATTTCTTGTTTCAATATGCAGAGTTTAATCCAGTAATTAGAAACCACAAGTGTTTGGCAAAGGAAATAATTTTTTGTATTAATCCTCTGTCCATATTATTTACTAATTCATTTTGTTCAACCAAAGTTTATTGTACTTATGAATCTTGGTTGGGTGCTGGGGACAGAGATTAAAACATAAATTAAAAACAATCTCAAACAAGACATATAAATTATTAGCCATAAAAGCAAAGACTGATAAAACAGACTACATTAGAATAAGACCTTCTGTTCATTTAGAGATAGCATAAAGAAAGGAAGGGACAGATAAGCTACAAATTAAGAAAAGATATTGGAAAAATATAAAATTAACCAAGGATTAGTATCCAGAATATAAAAAGAACTTTAAAAATAAATAAAGCTCAACAAAAACCAATAGCAAGATAGGCCTTAGACATCAACATGACTTCACTCACAGGAAACACAAAAGACCCATAAGTATATGAAAAGAAAATCAATCCCTTTAATTATGGGAAACATAGAAATTAAGGTTATGAGATAGGATTTTTTTCTCCTAGACTGGGCAAAAGGATAATATCATATGATGTACATCTGTAAAGAATGTAGTTCTTAAATATTGTTCGTGTGCATGTAAACTGACACAATTACTTTAAAGCTATAATATTATACTCTATTATGCTATATTCCTAACAAAGAAAATCCCACTCTGGTATATATAGCCCGTAAGATATATTTGAGATTGCTATCTTCAGTCTTTCTTATATGAAAGAACTGACAACCCAAGGGCCCATCCACAAGAGAATGAATAAACTGTGGTAGAATTACAGAATGAAATATTATACAAGTATGAAAATGAACAACATGGATGAACTTTATAAATGAAATAGCACATGAAGACAAGACACAGATTTTTTAACTCAAAAATAAAGCCAAATTAATATTTCTTGGTAATACATATTACCATAATGACATTTTTAAAGTAGAGGAAAGATAAATGTGATATTCTGCATAGGAGGTAGTACAGGGTTTACCTCTAGGGTGAAGTAGGGAGATGGGTTAAGGAAAATGCACATTAGGCCATGTGGTAACTTGGTTAAGTCTTACTTCTTCAGTTAGGTAGTGAGTTCACAGGTATTCATTTTATCTGTTTTCCTTAAAACATTAATTAATTGAAAGGCAGAGTGACAGCAAGAGGAAGAAACAGAGAGAGAGAGGAGAGAGAAAAACAGAGAGATCTTTCATTTGCTGGTTCACTTTGCAGATGGCTGCAACTACCAGATCTATACCAGGTAGAAGCCAGAAACTTCATTCTGGTTCCCAACAAGGATGTCAGGGGACCAAATACTCGGGCCATTTTTTGTTACTTTCCCAGGCTCATTAGCCAGGAGCTGGTTAGGAAGAGGAGTGGCCAAGACTCAAATCAGCACTCCAATATGGGATGCCATCTTGCAAATGGCAGCTTAATCCACTGTGCCACATGCCAGCTGCCCTTTTATTTTTTTTTTAAGATTTATTTATTTTATTTGAAAGGCAGGGTTACAGAAAGAGAGGCAGAGGCAGAGAGAGAGAGAGAGAGAGAGAGAGAGAGAGCGCTCTTCTTTCTGCTGGTTCACTCCCCAAATGGTTGCAATGGCTAGAGCTGGGCCAGGCTGAAGCCAGGAGCCAGGAGCTTCATCCAGGTCTTCCACATGGGTGCAGGAGCCCGAAACTTGGACCTGCTTCCATTGCTTTTCCAAGAGCATTAGCAAGGAGCTGGATCAGAAGTGGAGCAGCCAGGATTCAAACCAGTGCCCATATGGGATGCTGGCATGGCAGGTGGCAGCTTAACTTGCTACACCACAACGTCAGCCCCTTCTTCCTTCTATTTTTATACTGAATTACTTGTGTATATATTACATATATGAGAGAATTTCCAAAAGTTCATGGAAAATGGGTTTAAAAGGTAAGCTTCTTTTGATATAAATTTTTTAATTCAGTTATTTCTGTAATGCACACTTACCATGAATTTTGTGAAGAACCCTCATATCATGTTCATATATTCTTGTCCATGTATTAAGAATTATATAATAAAGCAATAATATTAAGAAAGTAATCCTTGACTTTAACAAATCACAATCCTGTTGGGAATGCTTCTTGCTCAAATGCCAGGTGCTTTAATAGCAGGAGTGCGGACATATGTTGGGTGCAAGGATGGTTTTATGGAGGAAGTCTTGAGAGATGAACATAATTTGTCACGGAAGGTTAAGGAAAGCATTCTAGGCAGTGGAAATCGAGTGAGCTGAGGACTGCAGGAAGACTGAAGACTGCAAACATTCAAGGTGCTGGGCTGGGAAAGACAGTAAAATCGGAGAGATACCATTCCCAAGGGTTGAGCAGGTACACTTCTCACATGTGTAAAGAGACTTGGTATCATTGTTCATCTTTTCAAGGGTGAACCCCCATTCCCTGCAAAACCACAGAGGAAAACCCCACTTCTGACTTGTGGTATTGGGAGGGGGAGAGGAGAAATTAAACACACCGGCCCCTTTTTATGCAGGGTTAGACAGCTCACTCCAGACCTAAGGGTCAAGTAATCACCTCTGGATACAAGGAGAAATTCATGCTGGGTGGTCTACCAAGGATTAAATGCCAGGATCATTGAGAAAATTTCATCTCATTAAAGCCACAGAGGCCAGCCGCTCCTCCTCTCTGTGGAGCTGACTATGCCTTAGGTGAACAAGTAATTTCCCAAATAGTTCAAATGGCCTCGAAGGGCAGAAACTGAGCTGACAAGAGGAATACAGACGCCAATGAGTCTAATCACACTGGAGAGTGTGCTGAGTGGCCCAGCAGACCACGTGGAGCCACTTCCTAAGCCAACAGTCCTGTCCCCAGGGTAGTGAGGGTGCTCAGAGCATCAGCTCTCCCAGAGGACTCAAGGTATGCACGCCCAGACAGAACCTTTGCTTCTGAAGGAGCATGGTCAAAATATTCCCAATTTTATACTGGGTGACAAAGATTTTATAACAATGAAATGATAATAGAATATCATTGCATAAAACTTTAGAGTGTATATGGTAAATAAAATATTCTAATTCACCTGCATTTTTAAAAACTCAGAATCAATACAAGCCTGTTTTGCTCACTAACATCTACTAGTAAGAATATGACTATTTTGCCAAACCCAAGAATCCTGTCTCTATAAAAAAAAATAGAAAAAACTCAAAGACACAGAGCAGTGATCGTTTTATGTCTCCTTAGCAAATTAGAGATATTTTGTTACACCAATAACACCATGGTATTAATTCCATGTAGAAATAGTTCTACTCAGATTGTTCCAATGGATTTGTTTGGCAGAAGGGAATATCAAATTTAAAAGGCACTTTTTCATCTCAATTACCTGTCCTAAGAGTGAGTAACTTCCATATGCCATTGAAGTATGAATCAAGGAACTTTATTCTCCTGGTTTTGTTTTCTAGTAGGCATAAAGGATGTAAGCCAAGATAATAATAACAAGATATGAATATCTATAGTGGTGTTTAGTGAAAGAAGAAAGAAAGCAAATGAGACAATCAAAACAAGAGTTTCCTAAAAGTGAAGCTATCAAGGCACAAGGCACTTCTGCTTGTCTCCTTGCTCCTCCAACTCAGATGCCCGATAACCTTCCGAAAAACAGCAACAGCAAGGTTTTCATCATCTTTTCCAATTGCAATTTTTTTACCCTAAGTGAGAGGTCTTCAAAAAGTTTGTGGAAAATGTATGTTATGGGGAAAAAAAAAAAACACGTATGGATTTCAGGTTTATTTTGGACCAAAGTAAACTTATCATTTCATTCCACTTTTCTATGAACTTGAAGTTCCATTGTACAGAATTGATCAAATGGAGCAGCCTAGTAGGTCACCTTGTGTTGCAGTTACTTGAATGGAGGTGTGTGATCTGTTTAACACTCACAGAAGCTAGTCCAGAGCCTTTCATTCACTAGGGACTCAGTAATCTCATGTTGAATTTAAACAAGCCAACTTGAAAGATGACTGAACCAACTATTGACCGTAAATTTGTAAAAATTATCTTTTCTATTCATAATATTTAAAACTGTCTACCTTGATACCTTGGGAAAAGAATAAATTGTAAATAGAAATTTCACTGCTTTCTCTCCCCTGCAAGCAAGCTGCTTGACTGTCTTCCAAAAAGCCACCATCAAAGATCCCATTCATGCTCCCCACATTATAGCCCATCATCACACTCAATTGATCATCACATTTCTATGAGTGTCTGTTTTAGTGTGCAAGACAACGCACTAATTTCTATGGGAGGAAAGGAAAAGGGAAGAAAAGCTTCAATCTCTTCCCTCAAATTAATATCATAATCCGAGCAATAGGTTTGCATTCAATAATCATGTATACATTGTGTTATCTCTGCACATGGTGAGTGGGAGGTGAGGAAAAAAAAAAAAAAAAAGAACACCTGTTCTGTTTGTCTTCAAATAATGAACCTGCCTTCTGTTCTTCCTTTCCCACTCAAAGGCCTGATCTGACTTCGACATCCCTATCAACCCAGTGACCTTGAACTTATTCCTCATTCTCTTGTTTGACCAAGCTTATCTCTTCTCCATACTTTCCATGAAGAAGATGAACTTTTTCCACAGAGACTGTGGTTCTGTTGCTTGCCCTGCTCAGCCGGACACCCAGCAGAGCTCAGCTCAGGTTCGCTTTCAGCAACCCTTCCCAGGGAGCAGTGGCAAGGGGATTCAACTGCACTCAAGAACTGTTTCAGCTCCGCCTCAAAACAGAAGAGGACGCTCAGCACCATTCATGTAGCCCTGGCTTCTTTCTCTTGCAGTCTGTGAGCCCTTTCCTTTCATAAAATCCACTGAACAGAGAACTTGTTATCATCTCCAAAACTCAGTTTTACAGTTTCTCCATAAAAGCATCATGGACTGTTCCTGTGTGCTAATAGCTGAGAACTTTGGAGACACATTCAACTTTGCCCTTGCCCCAGACACTCATACCCAGTCTACTTGCAAATCCTCTTAACATTTGCTGAAGCATCCTTTGGATCTTATCACCCACACCCTCGAATCCTATGAGGACTCTTAGTTCTCACATCAAGGAAAGTTCCTGAAGACCTTGGCCATATGCTTCACAACATAGGGCATCCTCCACTTCACAGATCCCAACACACACACACACACACACACACACACACACACACACCTACTCCCCAAACTTGCATGACCAACAATCTGTACTCGATACAAATAATGCTGGTTTCTTCAGAGCTCCTTTGCTCCAAGTTCACCTGACAGAATTTGCTAAACCACACGTCCTATTCCTAATCAGTTAAGTGGATAGTGGTCTAGGTGTTGTATTTTATCTTCATCATCTTAAATCCCATACCACAATCCACTGTGAGGGCGATATTACCATTTCTTCAGCAATTGAAGAATGAGTTATCCATGATTGTACCTCTGGTGTCAGAACCAAGATTTGAATGAAGACTGGCTTCAAAAACCCATATTCTTAACTACTAGATGGTACCACTGCCCACATTCCTCGAGGGAAGCCCATTCAGAGGCATTCCCTGTTTGGGCTGTAGGGATTCACTGAGTGCGAAATTAATTAAAGAAGTTACTGAGTTCCCAGTGGGTTTTTTTTTTCAGTGTGATTTCTTCCATCAAAAAATATTTAGAAGTCTAAGAATTTGTCATGTTACAAAAAGAAGTTCTCATACTTCAAAATATTGGAATCCAATTCCCTCATTTTATCTAGAATTTAGGATATAATTAGATTCCTCCTCAACCCCCGGAGATCTAAGTCAAGTTGCTTTGAACTATCCAGTGCTTTGTCCTGTGAAAATTCAGAGCCTTCTTGGAGATCTCTACCAATTCCCAGGTATAGAAGAATTCAGTCCTCTTGGTTTCCCTTGGAACTAAAACTCTGGAGCTCTTCTGGTCCCTACCCACTCTGCCCCATGTTCCCTTCCTCTGAAACTTACCCTCTGGCTCAGTTGCCAGAAGAAAGTAAGTCCAATCTGGCATTTCATGAATTTTAGTTGATTGAGGATGGGAATAGGTAAATAAGGCAGGGGGTGTGTGCCTGTGGATAAGATCAACAAGAAGGAGTGGGTGTTGTCCACCATCTACTCCGTGATGAAATAGATTGGGCCACTGTCCTTGAGGAACTCACAGTTAGCAAGAGAGCACACAAACAGATGGTTACAGTACAACACGGTGAGTGGGCTATGCCACACAAAGTCCTTATGCAATAGCCAAGAGTAAGAAACCATCTCCACTGGGAAAGCTGGGGAAGGCTACACACCAGAGCTGATATTTGAAATATACCTTGAATGAGGATTTGACCATGCCAAGCCAGCTGAAGACAAGGAAGTACATGTTGGCAAAGGAAAGGCAGGCTGTGACTTATACATCAAAGGACAAGTGACTTGTTGTGCATTGTTAGAGTGCAGGCATAAAGAGGGGGAAGATACAAAGCTGAAATGGTGTGTCTAAGGTATACTCTGAAAGTCCTGTTTCTGATACTAAACGACTGGGCAGCTAGGAGTTATGACATGCAGTTTGGAACGATAACTGGAAAGTGCTGCGGATTACAGCTATGAAGGGGATAAATCAAAGATTATTACAACAGTGATGGTGACCAGTGATGAGGTGATCTTTAGGTCATTATTGGAACATGAACTATAGGGAAAATCCAACAAATTTTTTTATTTAATTGAATTAATCTCACTAGCATCTTGATCTAACATATCAAGCAATTGGCCTTGGTACCTTACCTTTTATAGCATGTTATAAACATTGAGAATGCTTAGGTGCCTGATCAGAGTTAAGAAGACATAGAACTAACTTAATATTTATAGATCCTCTATAATATGCCAAGCATTTTCTATATGTTGTCACATTTATTGTACACATCAACTCTTCCAAATAGTATTTTCACCATTTTACACAAGGGGAAAATGGTGCTCAGAGCAATTTACAGACACATTTATCGAACTAAGGGATAATGCCAGAATTTGAACTTGATGTTTACCTAACTTCAAAGTTACCTGTAAATTCTAGATATTATGGAAGCAGAAGTCACTGGTAATATCACATTATCCTTGATCAAATATTTCAGAATAGGATTCACAGGAGAGAGGCAAAAGTGTAGATGAGATTTCTGGTCCAAATAAAGCAGTTTGGATTCTGGTTTCTTGCTTTACTACGTAGGGCAGTAAACTATAATGAGTCAGATATTGTCACAACACATTGCCTAATTCTAATGAGGCATTCACATCTCAACTACTCTTGGTGATTTCTGGTTCAGTAATAAATCAAAGAGATCAACTGTTTGGTGGACTAGGGAGGGTGGAAAACTCATTTAACTCTTAAATACCATTAAATATTTCATAGCATTATAAGGAGGTAATGTCATTTTCCATAACACATTTGGCTCCAGGTACATTGGAATCCAGACTTTGACATCTCCATACACTGATAAATTTCCCACCCTGCAGTTTTATTTGAACTCAGACCTCCAAAATCTCATTCAGCCAATCTACCAGGAGTAGTGGCTGTCAACAGAGAGACAGAGCATCATCCACACAGACTTTAAAGTTTAAAAAGCAAAGCCAATGAAGCTCGCTCAGGAAAAATCTTTTCTTTCTTTAAGGTGAGAGATGGCGCACAAATGAAGCATACCATGGTAAATAGGAACTGTGCTCACTTGCAGTCATGCACTATAGCCATTAAGCCTTAAGGTCTTAAGGTACCAAGCAATGCATATGATAAATTTCTCAAAAACATCCCAGCCATAACATAGTTCTTGCTGATTGCTCATTTACCCATAATGCATGCTGTCATAGCAAAGCCTGACAAATGACAGAGAAAGCTCAGGTTATTTTTTACACTGACTGCCAAGCCCCTCACCTCAGATTATTCATTTATTAGGGCAATCACTGAGGTCTGGGTACTTAATATTGTTTTCACCAAATATGAAAATGATCTACTTGCCTATTCTTTAGTTCCTCCTAGGGCAAGCCATTTATCATCAGCTCAGGATAAATGACTGCTTCATTATAGCTATAATTTATGAGGTGTTAGAAGAGCCACGCCTAGAGACTTAAAGCTTTAATATGGATTAAAATAAGATAATCAATCAAGCTAATACAAATTTTCTCTCAGCATTATTTCTTGTTTTGAAATAGCTTAATAATTTGGGGGGGGGTGTTAAGCTATGTTGAATATCTCATTATCCAAAAACATGCATATGACAGAGACCGTATATAAATACAGGATATGATACTACCAGAAAAAGAAAGAAAGCTGGCAAAGCCATCAGCTGTGACTGACTGAAATCCTTATTTTCTTTAATGGTGTCAGATAAGCCAGAGACCAAAGAGTCTGCAAAGCAGGTGTATACTTGAGCAGCGCATTGTCTCAATTTTCTTACTTCTCTGTAAGAATACTGCAGAAAGGTTGCTGCTGCTCCATTTTTCCCTATTCTCTCCACAACAAAGAACTTACTCTAGGGAGAAAAGTTATGTCTCAATAACATTTCAACAATTTTGCTTTCTTTTATGTCTGAAACAGGATTTCACAACTCATAATTTGGACAAGAGCAGCTTCTTGTTGTGTTTAGGGAATAAAGAGTATTTTCCACTCAAATAGCAGTATGGTCTTAAAATTCTTTTTTTTTTCTGGTTTGTATTTTGATTGTATAGTTATTAGGATATGCCAGAACAAATATTATTCCTAAGTTGCATGTCATGCTCCAAACATTAACATAAACCCTTTTGACCATGCAAGTGAAAGGCTTTGAAGATTCCAGGAAGTTCACAATCTAATACTTTAAACACAAACCACCAAGAAGAAAATCAGCACAGGAATTAACAAATAAGCAGTCTAAAGCCAAAGACACTAAGGTGCTAATTAAAAATCCTTCCCAAAGTTCTTGCCATTTTCCAAAGACTGTGCTCCTAGCAGGTGAGACAAATGGGCCCCTGCTGCCTGCAGGCAAATCTTGAAGGATCCTTCCAGAAAGGCCTGGTGACTGGAAACTACTCAGCCTTGAAATTAACATCCCGAGGACAAACCTCTTCCACCCCCTCTAGACAACAGCAGCTTACATCTTCAGGACAAAACGAGAGCGAGAGAAAAAAAATGATGACAAAAAGGGGAGCAGAGAAGACAGTTGGAGTAGTCACGCTGTGTTCTCTGGAAGGGGCCCTCATTTTTTTTTACTTCAGAGAGATGGAAAACACACAGATCCTAAGAATGGCTTTAGTCAACGTGACCAATCTTCCCACTTCCTAACATGCACGTACAACTGAATTTACCTTCAAGGAATAAAAAGTGGGACTTTCTCAAAAGCTCTGCATCAAGAGCTGTTACTACAAATGAAGCCAAGACTCTGTGTAAGAAGCAAAGGATCTTTCACAAGCTTATAATGGGAACTGAATGCAAAAGCCATATAATTGTAATCTAGAGTATGGCAACCTATGATATAAAATATTTCCACTTAGTGTAACTGTTTTCCATTCAATAGTATTTCCAGCAATAAAAGCCTCTGGAATATCACTCAGACTGGTTTAAGTTAAATTCCAATCTAGACCTTTGTTAGCAAAAGGACATTTTTTAATCCAGTCATCTTTCTCCACCCCACATAAATTCAACAACAGCACTTCAGCAGGAATAAAACAATTTAAGCTCTGTAGTTGTTCTGTGCATGTGTCTGTCAGCTTTTTATGCTCTATGTTTTTGGACAGAAACTCTCTCTCTCTCTCTTTCTCTCATTTGAAACCTAGAGCTGAGACACTGAAAAACAAAAAAAGAAAACACAAAATCTAGCATTCACAAATACTCAACATCTTATTTACAACTTAAAAGACACTCCTAAAAAAATATTTCTTAGACACTCATAAGAGAAATTCTACTTGTAAAAATGAATAGAGGTGAGTGCTACGGCACAGTGGGTTAAACCAGTGCTTTGGACACCCATCCCAGAGTGCGTGACTCAAGTCCCAGCTACTCTGCTTCTGATCCAGTTTCTTCCTATTGGGATCCTGAGAGATAGGAGCTCATGTCTCAAGTACTTGGAACTCTACCACCCTTGTGGGAAACCCAGATGGAGTTCCAAGAACTTGGCTGATGCTGGCCATTTGGGGAGTAAACTAGCAAATGGAAGATTCTCTCTCTCTCTCTCCCTCTCTCTCTCTCTCTCTCTCTCTACCTTACAAGTAGATAAAAAATAAACTTAAAAAAAAATAAAAAAACTGTCTTTCAAGTAGATACAAAATGAACTTAAAAAATGAAAAAAACTGCCTTTGCTATGAACAATCTTCAAGTAGTTAAAGGGAGAAGGGCAACTGATAGAAAACTTCCAGTCCTTGATTTTTTTCATTACATGTTTATTTGTTTAACACTACAAATATGGGGCCTTCAAAAAGTTCATGGAAAATATGTATCACTCATGTTATAAGCTATGGCAAATCTCCCAGTTTTTTCCTGTGCCTATTTCTACCAAGTTCTTTAGAGTGAGGGAAAACATTCTAGATCTTATCAACTATATTTCGTATATACACTTTAGAGAGATATATTTAGTGTGTGGAATCATTATTATTGTGATTTTTATTTCTGTGTTAAAAACAGATGGCAAAAAATATTATCCAGTGAAAGATTACTAATTAGGTACAAATGAGTTACAGAAGATGGTAAAAATATTTCTATAATAGATTAGATATAAAAAAATTCTCTCCTTATACGTATGTCTATAATAGACATGGTTTGCCTTAATGAAGCCTAAAGCCCAATTGTGAACTAAAATTTTTGAAACACAGGGATGAAAAACTGTTTTTCCCCTTATATCTGTTTAGGTGATGTCATGTTCAAATAACTTTTTCTCTCCGTACTAAGTCTCCTATAATGCATTTTTATATGTGATCCCTCGGGGTGGCCTTTCCCAAGTAATAGTCATCAATAATGGAATCTTTGATTAGATCAAACCTTCCAGTAGGAAAGGATCAATACTATCATGTGCTCTGGCAAACCATGTCATCACCACACCTGGTCAGCAACAGCCTGGAGGCTGTGGGAGCAAAGCTGCTCTCTTTGGTAAGCCAATTGCTCCGGGTAAGGCTTCAGGCAGCTTAAGAAGAACAGACTCTGTCTTCATTTGTAGAACAAAAAATGATGGAACAATTTTAAAAATTAAATAAATTAATGTACAGGAAAGCCATTGGTAAACCAAAATGTGCTATATAAACCTAGGACGGGTTTTTGCCATTACTATTATTTCCCTTTGATCACATCATCTTCCTTGGTGGATCAGAATTTAGAAGACCTTTTACATTGTGCCTGAATTTGCTGACTCTGTTCTAGGAAGGCATACCGGTTGAACACCTCCCACAAAGGGGAACACAGTGGTAGACAGAAAGGAGATGTATATGGTATGTGTCCAGTCTCTGCTTTCTAGTAGCTTACAGTTGTTCATTATTATTATTGTTGTTGTTGTTGTTGTTTGAAAGGTAGAGTTACAGAGAGAGATATCTTCCATTCGCTAGTTCACTCCCCAAGTGGCTGCAATAGCTACGGCTGGACCAGGCCAAAGCCAGGAGACAGGAGCCTCCTCTGGGTCTACTACATGGGTGCAGGGGCTCAAACAAACACTTGGGCCATTCTCTGCTGCTTTTCCTGGGCACTTCAACAGGGAACTGGATCGGAAGTGGAACAGCCGAGACAGGAACCAGCACCCATACAGGATGCTGGTGCCGCAGGCAGCAGCTTTAACCCACTGAGCCAGAGTGTCAACTCCATAGCTCACAGTTTAAAATAGCCAAACTTAGTTCTGTGCTGGCTTCAGAAGGGCCAGGTTTCCCATGGGACCTCAAACTGATGGGATAACGGACCACACATATTTGAAACATATTTGTTGAATGAATGAGTGAATGAATGAGTACTTCATTTGGCTAAGCCTTGATAGCATCCTCATTTTCACCATCTACTAAAAATTAGATTTGAATACTTTCATTTTTCTACAAAGTTCGAAAAATAATATAAAATGTCAAATTATTTCTGACTAGCTGGGCCTAAGAAAAGCAATGGGAGGTACATATTTTCGCATAGCTCTCATTGCCCTAATCATTTCTTGCCTCGTTATACTCAGACCCTAAAATCTTGGCTTTTTATGGGAAATTTCTCAAATGTAAATAAATATAGTTTACTGAGTAAAATCCTGACATGAGTGGAATAAGAAATAGTTACTGAGATGCAAACTGCTAAGTTACCAATTAGCTTCTTAAAACAATTGAAAGTCACAGAGAGCCCTCAATACACAGAGGCGGTTAATTAATTAACATTAGATGTGATTAATAATGAGTCTCATTTAATAGCAAATATCTGCCTGCAATGGCTGCATGACAGAACAAAAAGCCTTCAGAGAGCAAGCAACTATATTTATCCTGATTGTGTTTGGGATTTTAACATGTTTTGTGCAGGCTGACAAATGGCCTATTAATTATCTAATGTTGTCTGACAACAACAGCTTGATAAAGATGTATGTTTTTGAATCGCTGGATGGAAACTGCTGGAGAAGAGCCCCAGAGGGGCCTTGCTGTCCTAAAACTTGGCTCCAAGCCACAATGACAGGCAAGACAAAGCCCTATCTCCCGCCACAGCCTTCGCAGATAAAATATGGCTTGGCATTAGGGACATTTTTTTTTCTTGCAGAAAACTGCTTCTGCAATATCTGATTAGGAAAAGGAGGAGTAGGTCTTTACTAAATTGGGGTTAAGGCATAATCAATATCATATATGGAGTGTCTGGCCTGTTCTGCATAAACACGGGCACTTCATATTATTAAGGAGTCTATAACGCCGAAGAAGCAGATGGCAGGACACTGCCGCTCTCTCTGTTCTTTTTATTTAGAAGTTTATCTTCCAACCTGTTTGACAGCTGCTCCTAAGTGGTTTCACAGTGCCAAATTATTTTTATGATTGTTTGATGTTTTATTCTCCCATTTCAGTTAATGAGATAGGATCCCACAATGGCCATAATTCAGGGCTGTCAGAACTAAAAAGCATGCTTGTGGCAAGAGAGCCTGATGGTAAATAAGGCTAAAAGCAATGGATAATAAAAAACTCTGTTATCAGAGTCGCCTTCGCAATCAAAACTTGTTGGGGTCAGAGCCTTCCTTTCTTTGTGTGGCTTCTGGATATTCCCAGCCCAGCCTGAGGTCCCTGTCTACCCAACTCCATCACCCATTTCAACTCTGCAAACAAGTCCTCGTCTCCTTGGAAAGGCTCGGGAGGAATAATATTAGTTAAGAAAGATATCGAGTGCTATATTCTAATTAAAGGGCCTGTGCATCATATACCGTGCCAAGCGAGTAATTTGTCATACACTGTTAGAGAGAAACTGTTCAACAAATAACCTTTACAAGAGTCTTGAGAACAGCTTCATAATTGAAATCCCTAATGGTTTGGCTGGGAGCTTTTATTAAGGTTGGAGGGGGTGTTTTTTTCTTCTCCGCTCCCTCAAGAGTTTATAGAAACTTAGGGTTGTAACATAGCAACTTTCTTTCACAAAAGGAAGCCCATTCTTAACTATGTTTACAAATGTCCTAAGTATTAACAAGGCTATTTGTGCTAACAATCAAAAGTACAGTGGTTTGATGGAAGAGTGAGAGCCTTGCTGTATTTTTTGTTTGTGTTTTTATTTTGGCTTTGGGTGTTCTAAGCGTATAGGGAGAAAGAGGCTTTAAGACAGATGAAGATACCTGAATTTATAGATTTGTTTATTTTCTTACCTTGAAGTTCATAATCTTTAGTGTAGCACCATCCTTGAAAATGTAATGATAAAAAAAAAATACAAGGTCGCTACTACATTGAATCTGTAATATAAATCATTATTCAAAAGTTTAAAAAATGAAAAGCTACCTTCTCCCAAACAATATTTCTTTCTTCTTATTACACATTTAAAATAATGGTCCTTCATAGGCAGAAAATAACGTGGCAAAGATTCAAATAATAGTAAGTCCCATAACTAATTATAAAGCCTGACATGCCTCATGCAGAAACACTCCCCAAAGAGTACCAAAGATTGGCTGCTTTATAAATATTTAATGCTTGCCAGTAACCCCGGTTTTTCTCTCACATCCAAGCCTAAACCGTTTGTCTCCTCTTACAGTCAGCCATGTCTATGTGGTGTCATCGTGTCTGAACAAGTCTGACTTACTACATGTTTTCCAGGATATAAAATTCAGGACATGACACAGCTCCACAATGTGACTGGAACAATTACACAACCGGATAAGGATGGAAAAAAAGAATTAAGTGAGCTAAGTGCCATTATCAGGTTAGCTCCAGACAACTCAAGTCAGAAAAACTGAATGTCGGGAAATAATGGCCAGGCATGGACTTACTGTGCACAATCGTGGAAGATACCACTCTTCAAATACTCCTGTGTGACCTTGAATTCCCTTCTGGGACCAATTAAAGTTCTACAAAGAAACCACACCCTCCAATTTAGGGATGTGCATATCCACGTCAAAATAAGGTCTATCTCCTCGCTTGTTGGGAGCCACCCCAGGGGGATGTGCACTCGTCTCTAATCAGGGTGAGTCACGGTGTTTGAGTCAGTAGAACAACTCTGACAACTGAATGAGTGACTCCTATTAAAGATCTGTTCGAAGAAGTTAAAAGGTAAGGAATATTACTCAGTGATTGAGAAGCTGTCACCTTCCCCTGAACTATCCTAAAAGCCACAGCTGTGTATGGCCACTCCCACATCAGACGTAAATCCCAGAACCGTGAACTTGACTACCAGCCCCAGATGGGGCAAGCACACTTGGGAGAACTCATGTAACGTGCCAGGGATCAGTGCATGGCTCCTTCCCCGCACCTTTTGTATGAAACTCAAGAATGCCCAAAGTTCTGTGATGCCAGCCACTTCCATGCCCCCATTCCACTGGCTTGGTTGGTCCATCATGTATGTCCCTCTGTCTCTCTCTGGCTTTACCTGCTGACTGTGTGCACCCATTGTCCTTTATGCATCAACTCAAGAAAGCCTTTCAGCCTGGTCCAGGCCAGGGGCTAAAAACTGGTATCTGGCCCGTTGGCAGTCTTTGACCCACAGAGATCTTTCATGTCCTTATCAGTGAGTTTCTTCTCCTTTGAAAAACTATTTTACTTGTCAATATTTAAAAGTGAAAGGATTTTACATTAAGAGGGGGAAAAGAAGAAAAAAAAAAAAACAGACTTCTAGCTTCTTGGAAACATATAAGACCTGGCAACAAGAAATCCACACTCTGGGAAGGAAAAACACCCCTGGCGCTTGAAAGACATTACGACCATTCTTGGATGCTCTGCGATTCTTGCAGGAGCCCTTTCCCGCATTCGTATTTCTCACCTGGCTCCTGCTCCTGCTTTTAAACAATTTCCAAATTCTAGTCCAAACTCCTTTCATTGCACAAAACAGCGGTCTGGGGGATTTCAGTGGAAGTGATCAATGTCACAAAACTCGTTTGCAGCAGAAGTGGGTTTAGATCCCAGGCCTCGTGGTTGCCAAACCAAGACAATTAATCATTATATACTCACCAAGTCCGTCCTGGCCTGTTTGCAGGGGGACAGAGGATGCATTTGTACATGGCTGGAACAGGCTAAATGGTTGAAAACCTACTCTTGCCATGAGAAAAGAAAATATAAAGTGCATGGCTTTCCAGCACTGGTAAAACCTGGGCACTGGGTAGGAATGCAGGATGTCAAGGCCATCCCAGGATTCCAATTCCCTACTTATGTGAGAGGGCTCTGCACCACTCCCAGAGTGCTTTCTATCCTGAGAGGGGAAACCACATGGCTACATGGTTCTCTTAGACCTCTGAGCCCAACATCATACTGTGCATTGAAAATTTAACCAAGAATAGAAGGAGAAAAGTTCCTACTAAATATAAATTAGGATCCTCCCTCAACCCATAAGAGGAAGAGTCCATGCACATCCAACCTGAGTGTGCATTCCCACTGTGAAAGCCAAGGACTAAACCCCTGGAAGCAGGCAGGACTTGAGTTGGGGCAGATGGCCACATCGCTGCAGGGCCTGCCAGGGAAGTACCAGGGGCCCAAGCTGACTGCTGCCTCGATTGTTATCAATTTCCCTCCAATCTCCCTGAGCTCCAGCCCTGGGCACAGCCTTTCTGCTGTTCTTCGCAGCTCCCAGAAGCTCCTCTACTGGGGCCCAGCCGTGCCTGGCCAGGAGCACAAGCACTCTGCTAATTTATACACGGGGCATCACTTAGGAGAGGCTGCTGGTTGCGGAGATGCCCGTTTGCTTTTCCTTTCATTTAGGAACTCACAGGGCTTCTTTTTGGGCTATAGCTGTCTAGTTGGGCCCTCTGTGCAGAAACTCAGCCAAAGGATTAAGAGCTATATCCAGGCCATGAAGATAAGATCGTTCCATAAATTAGCGTAGTAATTAAAGGGAGAAGAGGCGCCAAAGTCAAGGGGAGGAAAGGACGACAACCTGGAAGCTGCTCAGCTCCTCTTGTGATCAGATAGAGCAGAGCATGTGTGCGCTGAGAAGCAGAACACACATCAAAGAATAATAGGAGGGAAATGAGTCACAGCCTTCTTTTCAGTTCCGTAATTGTGTCTTGGACATAAAAATGAGACTGTCCCCTTAAACAGAATCTCTGATGTCCACGTCTGAATAATAAATGCTCCCAATCATTACTAAAAATGTCACCTCTGAAATACGAGGGCCACATACCTGTGATGCCATCAGCCCTCCAGGCACCCGCTGAGGACTTGGCTTCTTGTTTTGTTCTCCCTTATCTTTTCTCCTCCATTGAAATAAGAGCAAATGCCCCTGTATTGTTCACAAGCGGGCACAGGAATGATGTCACCTAAGCTAGGGTTTCAGGTGTTCCTTTTTCCAAGTGCAGAGAAAGAAAATAGATGACACCACAAGTTTAATACTAATTGATTTATTACCTGCCTAAGCAAATCCTGGGCTGTACACCGGGCAGGCTTGGACTTAAAGCAAATGATTTACAAGATAATGTTTGACTCTGGAAAAGGGTAATCAGATCCAGATACAATGGATGATAGGATAATTGAGAAGAAATAAAAGAGGATAAATTGCCATGTGCTAATGAGTTTACAGGCCCTAATGGGAAGGACATCAGTTTTAACACTCAGGTTATGAGCTAGGAGCAAGTCATTGGCCCGCCTTCCACTGGTGAAGATATAGTGCTGAAACACACTGGGATTAATGGTCTCCCCCTCATTTACTTAACCATTCTTTACACCTCAGACAGCCTCCAGTACGAAACACGCAGCGCTGTGATGCCCTGTATTAAACACACAGAGCTGTGGTGCTTAGTTTTTAAAACCAACTTTACTCCAAGCAGTTCCCGGCAGCAGCTGCCGCTTATCCAACAGTACCCGGATATAAATGTTTCTGGCTCAACCACTTGAGCAACAACTCTTCTGCCTCCCGGGGTCCCCAGGGGCCCTGGAGCCTGATGAGTTGACGCCGTTATCTGGGAGCCTTTTGGCCTCACGGAGAATATTCTGAACCCTTTATGCAACCTGGGTGCACTCACATTTGGAAATGGTTGCCTGCGCAGCAATCATATCTCGCCTCATGATTCATTTTTATATCTCACTCACCCGCCATCCCACATCACCAGCGAGGACCGGTGACACTTTATTGGTATTTTTGATTACTGCTATAGCCATCTAAATTTTTCACAGGATGGGGGCCTCTGGTCCAAATGTAGCTGTGCGCTGGGCTAAGGGTACAGGCTACAAAGAAATAAGGGGCTGGTGGTGAGCCGGGTGACTGGGAAGCAATGCACTTCCTGGGAGACTCAGAACCTATTCCCTTGTAATGTTTCCACCAAATGAAGTTTAGTGTGATGAATCGTGGTGCAGCTCCAGCACGGCTGCACCTCGCAAAAAGGGAGCTCAAGTGCAGCATTTAAACGTGTCTGAATGATGCTCGAGTCCCTTACACAAAAGCCGAAGGAGTGTACATATCCAAAATGGCTATTTCCACCTGTCCTGAGAAGATAGCAGGTTTTAGAGCATTTCCCCTTAGCCATTTGCTTGGGAAATCTGAGTATGCATTTCATGTTTACTGATGTTATTCCAATGAAATGTACTGTTGGTCATTGGAGTTGATTCAGTGCTGGTTAGATCATAAAACATAATTGGCTGATAGTGATTCCTCCTCAAACCATAGTTATTTTTTCACCCTGGTCGCTTCTAGGGATTGATATGAAACTGACGGCCGAGTTATTTTTGAGTCAAGCAGTGTCTCTGTGAAACTCTAGACAATATCATTTACCCACCCCATTCATGAGATTTTTAGGAATGCCTTGGTTTTTTCAAGTTTTGAATACTGGTGAAATTTCACTGACATTAATTTGTTGAAATCAGGAACATCATACTCACTTTATTACACTTGTATTACCCTTTTCTTTTATCTGAAAAGTTAACCAGACCATATGAGAAGGTTGCTTCAAATTTTCACTTATTATTAAAAATTTCTGCAGCAGCTTAGGTCCATTTGCTCAGCTTAATCAATAGCTGAGATTCAGTCCAGTTAGAATGTTCACCCTCCTAACTGTAAACATCTTAAAAGTGGATGCTTGTAACAAACTGTTTAGGCTTGTCTTCTCTTTTCTCCTCACTCTGCCCCCTGTCCCACATCCTGCCTTCCCTACCTCACAGCTTTACTGATTAGCACTTTACCTAGCTCACCTATATCCTAAACTCTGTGAGAAAGCTCCTGGAGCTAGGCAGAAGAGAGGCATGGCAAATGCGGATCCAGCTGGGCTCTCAAGGACCAAGGCTGCTGAGATCCTCTTCCAAAAACTTTAGCAGGGTTTCTCTGGGGTAAACAAATAGGAACCCAATTTCTCAGACAGATAAACTGAGTCCTAAGCGTTGGCTTGTGGCTTCTGAAGGTCACACAAGGTGCAGAAAACCTGGGAACTGGTCCTGGGATCTCTGACTCCCACGTCCCTGCTGGGAACACCAGACAATACTGACACCCTCCATGAACTGAATCCAAAAATTGTAAAAGATAAGTTGTTTCCTTATATTGTTCAAAGAGGAAAAAAAAGAATAGCTTTCCCACGGAGAGCAAACAAATAGTGAATGGGCCCTCTCCTCATCCTATAGAACTCTATGTGAGAATATTTTTTTTTCTTATGTGAATTCTTAAAAAGCCAGTTTGGATTGCTGCCTAACTTACAGAATATTTCTGAAGACTTATTTTTTTTTTGTCTAAACAATAGAAGTCTCAGGTCATAGAATTTTAGAGTTATAAAAGACCTTGGCAATCATAGAGTTCAATACCCTCATTTACAATCTAAGAATCAGAAAGATTAGATGGCACGTGTGTGTTTACAAGTCATTCTGACAGAGTCAGTTAAATAAAACACACGGACACTAAATCTATTTGCATGAATGTTCCAATTATTCCAGAAGCAAAGTGCAAGGATGTGTTATCCGAAGCACATTTATTATTTCACAGGGCAAGACTTGGCATCTGCCCTCCCAAGAAGTCAGAGCAAATTCTCACTGAAGGCAGAATCAGCTTGGGTTGGAAGAAATTGAACAAGCAACAAATGGACCCCCTCATCAGACCAGTGCATTACCAATCCATGGGTCAAAGTTTCGCCAGTAGCTAAGACAGTAAATAGAAAAGCTTACTGTGTTGGTGAAAAGTGGTACAACACAGGGAATAAATTAAAAAAGGCTTCAAAACATCCATAGAGGGGAACCAGATTACTCCTATGCAAGAGATCATGTCCCAGGTTCAGCTAACAATTGGCCAACACCTGTTAGGAAAATAATCCTCATCTTTATTCAGTGTTCTCCTTGCCTTTCTGTTCCTTCCCAGCCAGTAAACCTGTAGCATTAAAAACCAGTTCATAGAGAAAGCCACTGATTTTTCTGAAGCAGACCAGCATTCATACCAAAAAGACCTTCTCCCAAGGACATGCTATATTGATTTTGGACACAACAGAGCAGCTCACTTGTTCTGGGGTTGAACCTTCCACTTGCCCCCACCCTAACACACTTATTTTTTTATTTAATCTATCATAGACATTCATTGAGACTCTAAAATGATCCACATCTAAATGATTAAAGCTGTGGTCTTTCCTGATTCATTTTCTGGGACAGACAAGATGGTGTAGCTAGGTGTTCAGATAGATGTTTCCAGAAACACATTTCTACATGAGAAAGGACATCAACAGACATAAGGCTTGTTGTTACTGCCCTGGGGAAATGATGTCTGTGCCCAAGTTCTGAAGAATTCTAGAATTTTAGGACTGCAAAGAAGTGTGTGGCTCTGCTTATCCAGAATCTTCGTTTTTCAAGAGGAAAAAAAATTAAGTTTTCAGATATCTGGCCAAGGTCATTTAGCCGGTAAAGTAGCAGTGAAAGATCCAGGCTGATGGGTTCCATGGCATTGCCTAGTTTCTAGCAATTATGGATCAGCTCACATGGGTCTAACAAGACAACAATAAAATATGGCTCTTTTTAAAGAATAGGTTTTCTGAAGTGATAGTGTATACATTAATTATAGCTGACTAAGGGTGCAAAGGAATAGGAGCTAAGATCACTAGAGAACTTCAAAAAGTTCATGGAAAATAGAATTAAAAGACAAGCTTTACTAAAGCAAGCATTTGGCCCAGCAGTTAAGACACTTTTGTCCCACTTAGGACTTCCTAGGTTCAGTTCCTGGCTCCAGCTTTGGCTCCAGCTCCTGACTTGAGTTTGCTGACAACGCAGACTCTGGGAGGCAGCAGTGATGGCTCTGGTTATTGTTTTCCTGCCATCCCCATGGGAGAGCTGGGCTAAGTTCTTGGCTCTGGGTTTTGAGGGTTGTTGTGGGCATTTGGGGAGTAATTGTCACTATTTGAGAGCAAGCGTGTGCGCTCTCTCTTTGTCTCTCTGCCTATGTCTCCAATTGCCTCACAAATAAATAAATAAAACAAATAACCAGCAAAGGATGTTTATTTTGGTGCAAAAAAATTGAAATCCAGTTTTTTCATAATATCCATTTTTTCATGTACTTTGTGAAGACTTCTAGATGCACAGACTTCAAAAAAATTTTGCACCAAAATAAACATGTTTTAATTCCATTTTCCATGGATATTTTTTTGACAGGGAGAGTGGACAGTGAGAGAGAGAAACAGAGAGAAAGGTCTTCCTTTTCCATTGGTTCACCCCCCAATGGCCACTGCAGCCGGCGCACCATGCTAATCCGAAGCCAGGAGCCAGGTGCCTCTCCTGGTCTCCCATGCAGGTGCAGGGCCCAAGCACTTGGGCCATCCTCCACTGCCTTCCTGGGCCACAGCAGAGAGCTGGACTGGAAGAGGAGCAACCGGGACAGAATCCAGCACCACGACCAGGACTAGAACCCGGTGTGCCAGCGCCACAGGCAGAGGATTAGCCTATTGAGCCGTGGCACCAGCCTCCATGGACATTTTAAATAACACTTATATAGCTGAAAAACAAGGTATAAGGCATCCTATAGGAAATCAAAGACTTGAAGTAATTTTGAGGATCACACTGACCAATGACAGCAGTGGGAACCCCAGTGAAATGGTGAACACCAGGCCTTTTGACCCCATATATAGTTATTAAAATAGTAGATGTTATTTTGGCAGCAGAGCTATTTCTAATTCTATCTTTGTTACAAAGCTTTGTTTTCCCTCTTCAAATTCACTAACAGAGCATGTGATTGTGTGCTCTCAATCACAAACCCTGTTGTCATTCCAAAGAGCAAATCTGAGATGTCTCTGAGTGGATTTGGCCATGAACCTGAAGACCTAGTGAAAGACACACTCCACCAGTGACTAAGTCCTCCACCCAATAGTATGAGGGAGAGCCTACATTTTCAATCAATAGATAATAGCTCAATGTGCCAGATCTCCAGTGTTATATAGATATAATTTTATTCCTACACCAAAATGCTAAGCTGTTGATGAGAAAATTGCACATGTGTTGAATGATGGGCTTAATGTCAGACAGCCAGATGTTTTCAGTTAGGGCTCCCTCTCATCTCTGCCTGCAGCCAGGAAAAGAGGGCAACAAGCATTGTAGAATAGGAGTTCCCTCGTAGCAAGGAGTAGGAGGGTTTTGCTTTTATATCATATTTTTTAGCATCTACTACATTGCCTGGCATATAGTAGATGCTCCATATATTTCTTGATTTCATACAATAGCACTCAAATCAATTCATTTTCCTATTCCATTTGAAAAATGGATGAAATTTTTATGCAGTGTTAATTTTATTTATGCATATTGTACTGGAAAAACTTCCTTATGGATGACTAGAAATGATCAGATAGCTTTTTGAGATTTTTTTTCTTTCAGGTCCAACAAATAATACTGCCGCTATAATGAATGCTACAAAGGTAGTCCTTACAGTGGTACTTCACAAAGCTCAAGTCAAATGGAATTAAAGTAAGTTAAAATCCATGGATGACAGTATTCAAAAAGTTCGTGAAAGATATGTTTTATGATAAAATTACACATGGATTTCAAAAATCTTTGCAGCAAGTAATTGCATATTTTAACTCCATTTTTCCACAAATACTTTAAGTATCCTCTTATTTGTATGTTTATCTACCAAGGGCAAATAAATTTTATATCATAGAGTCTAATAGAATAATTATTTTGAGTGTCTTATTTATTTACAAAGCTCCAATAAAATGCAAACTTGACATCATGCTCATACACAAAGCATACACACTTGCTACTATTTAACAAGTCAGAAACCTAGATATAAGAAACTTGTTTCCAAAGTCCAATTCAATAAAGCAGAAGTTTCCCTATTCCTGGGCATAAGACCTCATTTTCATCACTTACACTAATGAAGCACTTGGACAAATGTTCAGTGCAAACTATTTCATGACACTATGGGCATACATTATATGTCCACAAGCATACAAAATCACACACACATGTAATTTTACAATGCAACTAAAGTATAAGGAAATGGACTCCCTTTCCCAGGCACAGGGCATTAAAAAAGAAACCGCCCCACTGGGAAATGGAAGGATTAAGCAGAGATTCCTGTACGGCATCATTCGTCTTGCACAGATATTAGCTTGATGCTCATGTGAAAACATAAAAACTCCATCTGTTCCCTAAGCATACTTAGTTTGTGTTCAGATGGTTTGTTTTAAAGATTAATTTGTAATGCTTAAGTTCGTTATTTCAACTGAGAAAGTGCACAAAATGGAGCGTGGCATCTGGTTTTGCTAAAAGTGTTAAGCAATATTTAAGCAGGTGAGTGTCATCTCTACTTAAAAGATAAAATGAACAAGTGAACTACATTCTGTCTTTAGATTGGTAAACTTCCGTCAGCATGACTGGAAACAAAATAAAAATAAGAAAATGATTACATTTCAAATACTAAGGCCATCCCCATATTTGCCTAAACTTTGATTTGGATGATTTAGCCACATCAGAAATTCCCCGTAAATTGTACTACTTTGATAGTGAAACGTAAGTATTTCCACATATCAATTTGTACACTTAAATTTTTCAATTTCTTCCATTATCATTGGAGCTGGAGGTAGCTGGGAGAGTGCAGTGACAGCCTCCATTCCCCCTTAAACAGCAATTTGCTTCTTCGCTGCCATGGTTTCAGACACCATGTACATGTGCCGATTATATTTTTACTAAATATACTTTTATTAGGAAAATAAAATACATGTCATATGAAAATGCTTTCTTTATTCACCTGCTTTTAGGCTAGTGATTTGTACTGTTGATAAGAGAAGGGCCCTCCTTTATCTGGGAAACCTCAGTGAAACTCATTGAGATGCCCAAGGAGTGGTGAGGGCTAAAGAGAAGCCCCACCCACTTAGCTAGTCATAGGCGCCTTGAGAACAGCACAATGGTAACGGCGATGTTCCAGCTATCAGATAAGAAAGAACCTGTTGGGGCTGGCATTGTGGCCTCTTGGGTAAGGCCTCCACATGCAACTGATGCTAGCGTTCCATATGGCACCGGTTTTAGTCCCAGCTGCTCCATGTCTGATCTACCTCCCTGCTAATGCACTTGGGAAAGCCATGGAGGATGGCCCAAGTGCTTGGGTCCCTGCACCCAAGTGGAGACCTGGAAGAAGCTCCTGACTCCTGGTTTCAGCCTGGCCCAGCCCCAGCTGTTACTGCCATTCACAGATAGAACCAGCAGATGAAAGCTCTCTCGCTTTCTTTCTTTCTCTATTTCTGTAAATAAATAAATAAATAAATTTTCAAATAAATAAATAATTTTTTTTTAAAAAAGGAGACGTTTGTTTAGGTTTTCTTGCATATGTGCACATATTCATGGTTTATACTTGGGGTTTTGTTGACAGTTCCAAAAATACTGGAAAATATTGTTTTGAAAACACTGCTGGGGCTGGCGCTGTGGCATAGTGGGTAGGGCTGCTGCCTGCCATGCTGGCATACTATATGGGCACTGGTTCGACACCGGGCTGTTCCACTTCTGATCCACCTCTCTGCTATGGCCTAGGAAAGCAATGGAAGATGGCCCAAGTCCTGGGGCCCCTGCATCTGCATGGGAGACCTGGAAGAAGCTCCTGACTCATGGCTCCAGATCGGCACAGCTCTAGCCCTAGAGGCCATTTGGGGAGTGAACCAGCGAATGGGAGACCTCTCACTCTGCCTCTCCTTCTCTCTCTCTATGTAACTCTGACTTTCAAATAAACAAATAAATCTAAAAAAATAAATAAAACATTGCGAACCAGTTTCCTATTTAAATTTTAGCATAACAATATTTGCAATTAGCTTGTGCACTTAAGTGTTAAGCACACTTTTAGAATTGTTATAACGATACTTTGTTGGATTTCAAGCTTAAGAAAATCTCAGGACGCTACCCCAAATCCTTCCCAGTGTCCATAAGGGTGGCAACACCTGTCAATCTCATAACTCACCTAGTCTGAAAGCACCTTGGGGCCTCATTCATTGCTCATTACTTTTGTTTACCCTTGTTTTGCCATTTCTAATTCTCACTGCTATTTCAACTTCATCTGCTATTTCTAATTCTCACTGGATAAGATTCAACAAATTAGGACAACATATTTTCCCTTAAATGATATCTTTACTTCTATATCAACTTATCACATGCAAGGATATTAAAAGATGGTTTATTTGGTGTAAAAAATCTTGAAACCCATGCAGTTTTTCATACTATGCATTTTTCATGAGCATGTTAAGACCCCTTCTACAACTCCCCTCTGTCCACAACTATCCCTTTGTAGGTATGAGAGGAAAAAGAGCAGCTCTGTTATTGTTCCAGGTCGTAACCATCAGGCCTTTGTCTGTATTGAGAATAAAATATTCAAGTATTCTTTCTTATAGTAAAAAATTAAGCATTAAATAGTAAATTTTAAAAGTGCTCAATGATTTCTTCCGCCTTACACTCTATCAGGCTCCAAATATCAATGTCAGACATACTTGATATATAAAATGTTGAGAGTGTTTGATTCACCTCTTTTTTATATGGAAGAATTTCTCCCTTCAAGAAATTCTTACACCAAATAACCATTAGAATCAGCAGAAAAATAAGACACCATTACTAATGAATTTCTCAGTTTAAGCTTTTACATCTATATATTTGTACTGCATTTAAGTTCTCTCTGATGTGTAAACTTCTTCCATTCTTGAGCAAGCCTTGTTGAAAGATTAAGAATATGAACTGTGAGGCCAGAGTCCTTGGATCTTAATCTCAGCACTGCCACTAATTAGCTGTGTGCATTAGGCAAGTTTCTTAACCTCTCTTTGCCTTAATCACCACATTCAGAAAACTGGGATAATAATAATATCTATTTCCTAGGATGGTATTGAAGATTAAATATGTAAAGTGTTCTGAATCAAGGCTGGCACATACGAGCTATCTATGACTGTTTATTATAAAATAAAATCAAAACCTTAAAGACAGACATTGATTGGATTCCATTTGGACAATGTCAGATAAATGACCAACACTTTGCTTGTCTTAGATTATCATCAAAATGTGATCTCTCTCATTTTACACTGATTTTTTCTCTGTGTGTTGACATCCATTTTAACATAATGACATCATTTCATTTCACTTTGGCCTCAGCTGTTAACAGTGCTATTGAACACTTGGTTTGGATTAATTTATCTTTCATATTTTAATATGGCTCTCTCGCTGTAGAAAAATCCTCATGATGTACTAATTTTATTTCTAGAAAATTCAATCTTGGGGTTAAGTGATTACGTCTGAGAATACCCATAAAAATTACAAGCTCAATTACAACTCACTTGGCATTTTAAATGTTTTCCTCTTTGGCTCAATTTCAGATCCCATCTTAATCTTCTGGGTATCAGCTGATATCTAAATATAATCTCTACATTTTACCTGATCCTCTTCTGAGAAAAGATTTTAAAACACTGTACTACTGGGGGATGAGCATGTAGTCATAATATAAAGTCACATATCAGTACAAACTTGAACCTTTAAAAGTTTGCATCTACTTTGATTCTAAAGTGGGTTTTGTTGCCATGTGAACACCTGAGCTAATACATTTGAAGAAGGAAGGAATAAAACAGTAGTGGAATGGAATCCCTAGCCATCCATGGCTATTGCTGGGGTAGAACCCAACAGGCAACCTCGCAAAACCCACACTTGATGTGAGTGTGCCAGTGGGCTTCCAGATGAATCAAGTAAACACTGATAGCGCTATTTAGAAGTGGGTCCTTTTCAAGGAAGCCTCGGTACACACTTTTGACCCTTAGCTGGGGTGCTCGAACGTTGCCTGCGATGATGACTCCCAGTGAAGGCTCTGTGCTGTGCTTGGCTGCATTTCTATCTGAGTGCCAACAGCAAGATAAATGAAAGACTGGTTCACTGGAGTACTGGTGGTTTGGGGGCTATTGATTTTTGGTCCATTCTCTTTAAAAGTGAGATCTAAAAAGTTGACAGAGGGTCATTAATTTCATCATATACTTGTCGTCTCATCCATAACCAATCCAGGGTCTGAGTGTGCTTGTCACTCTGGGTTTGCACTTTATTTGTTTAGGGTTTTCTTGGTGATTCCACTCTTTTCTTCTCCCCCCTCACCCCTTTCACTTCAGCCTCTTTAAATAAAGAAAGAAAAGAGACATGCCAGTTTGTGGCTCTTTCCTGAAATTGATTTGGCGATGAGGAAAATTATGGAGAGAGAAAGAGACTCTGATAACAGGAAATGGCCACACAGCACTCTCTCCCAGCCACCTTCTAACCGTAAGTTAAAAAAGAAAACCTCCATATAAAACTCATCAATCCTAATTATTCAATTAGTCTCCAATTGAATAAACACTTATTTAGGTGAACTAATGGTCTTGTTTTAATGAAATATTAAAATCCAAGTTGCCAACATTCTTGCAAGAAAAGCTCTCGGGTTCTTAACAATGCTGTTGAAACATAAAAATAATTGATAGCAATGACCATTAATTGAGTTTCCTTGGTTGTAAGTTTTGAATAGTTCTACCAATCCTTCAAGAAAAACCAAATTGAGTTTTAAGATATCATGAAAACATCTTACCAGTGTGATTTTATTGTAGTTATGAAGGCGGGTTTATTTTTTGTTTGTTTTTTAACAGGGTAAGGAGAGTTTGGCAGCCTCCATAATTATTATTGAAATAACCATCAAATAAAATCTTTAAGCCTGGTTGAATATTCAATGAGCTGTGTAAATCTGGAGTGCACGAGACAATAGCAGAGGGCAAGAGCAGAATTCCAGAGAAATAAGCAAGGATTTTCAGATGAGTCTGCAGCAGCTAACCCAGACTGTTATGTCCTACCTAGCTTAGGATACAGTTGATTCTACAGTATCTATTTTGAAGCCTAGTGCAAGGCTGCAAGTGAGGAAAGCAAAAGAAAATATGATTAAGTTCACAGGCCAAGGCAAGGAAATCCAGTATTAATAATATCACAACCTGCCAGTAAATCTCTATTTTATAGGTGAAGAAATACATTTCTGCTTTAAAGTGTATTTTTATATACCCTTGAGTGCCCAACTAGTTAAACTACCAAGGGAGCTCTATATGATTTAGAAGTTAATCCTTCAAATGGCTAACAATTGAATGCCTCAGCTGTTTGTAGTTTCTTAACACTGGCTAATTTCATTTTGTTTCATATGTTCAGTGGTAAGCTTTCATTGTTCGCTGACACTGAGGTTGTAAGTCTAGTTAATTTAGTTAAAATGAGGCTGGGAACATTCGGTTTTCCACCAGCTACAACAAGACCTGGGAGAACTTGGAGTGAACATCCCAACTCATGGGGAAAAAGCTGAGATGGTCCAGCTCGGGGCTGGCCGCAACCACAGCGGTTAAACGTGTAAACAAACATCTATGAATGTTAAGGCTTCTAAAATCTGAGAATGTTGGATGCTTTACATCATCTCGGTCTTCAGGGCTGCATTTTTGGCCATCTCACTTCTCTTTCAATTTCAAGTCATTTTCTCTCAAAGCCATTGTTTAATCCTTCTACAGCTCTAAATTTCTTGCTAGGTTGTTTTTGCATCTACCTGTCCCTAATGACTGCCAGAAGGAATGCCCTGCCTAGGCACTTGCCCTATCTTCCCCCTCACTCTGCCAGGGCCCCCGACATCCCAGCCTGAAACCCCCTCCCATGTGTTGATTCCTTTTCCCTCTGTAACATCAACATCACTTGCACACATGATCTTAGCCACCTCTCTGTACTAGGCCAGTCCCACTGCTCCCACGTTCTCTCTCTTGTGTGCACACCCACATACTTCTTCACTGCATTAAGCAGAATTGTAATTAAACATTATGCAATTAATGTTTTAAATGTCTTTCTCAAAAGAATATAAACTCTGCATAGTCCAGGAACCACATCTGTCTGATTCACTTTCCTATGCACAGAGCCTAACTCCTAGGATACCTTCAAAATTTTGTTGAATGAATCAACCTATTCCAAGACCAATTTTCCTCACCTGAAAAATGGATTAAAAAGGAATCCATGGTTTTCAATATTGTTGTTAGGATTGAGACTACAAATAATACATCAAAAACACTTATTGTTATAGTCATTATTCTGAATACATAATAACAGTATTGGTTGTATCCAGTTCTAACATATAGAAGCAATGGCTTGAAATTTGTCAAATGCTGACTTCTCTCATTGTCCTTCTTGCAAAAGTATAGCCAGCCACTAGCCCAAGAACTGTTCCATAGTCTCCCTTTATCTGTCTCTTTACCTCCTAAGCAGATTGCTCCCAAAGAGTCTAAATTCAGGGCTGGCACTGTGACATAGCGGGTAAAGCCGCTGCCTGCAGTACCAATATCCCATATGGGCACTGGTTTGGGTCCTGGCTGCTCCACTTCCAATCCAGCTCTGTGCTATGGCCTGGGGAAGCAGAAGATGGCCCAAATGCTTCAGCCCCTGAACCTGTTGGGGAGACCTGGAAGAAACTCCTGGCTCCTGGCTTAATTTTGTCCCAGTTCCAGCCATTGCAGCCATTTGGGGAATGGACCAGCAGAAGGAAAGCCTCTCTCTCTCTCTCTCTCTCTCTCTCTCTCTCTCTCTCCCTCTGCCTCTTTGCAACTCTGCCTTTCAAATAATACATAAATAAATAAATCTTTAAAAATATTTTGGGGCACTATTAACGAATGCTAGGATGTCTGAAAAAGCTCTTGTAGGACAAATTAAGAGCCTCCCTAGAAGAATTTAAATAATTGGTGTGAAGATGATCACAAAGATAGGTCATTACATTCTAGCCCAATTCTGTAAGGGGAGGAGCCATAGACCACCCCTGAACCTGGAGAATTTGGGCAAGGGACTCAACCTGAATGCTCAGGAATGATTTTCCTGGAAGACACGGTCACTGGGCTGGTACAGGATGAACAGGGGTCCCGGGTAAAGATGGTGAGGGTGTTCCCAGAGAAGTGAGCAGAAGGAGCAAGATGCAAGCGTAACTGCAAGACATCCAGATGGCCTTGGAGCTGTGAGGAGGAGCTCAGCAGGGAGTCTTCATCCTCAATACCTTAGCATTCTAGCAGTTGTATAAAATTCGATATTATCAGTCCAAAGTAAAACTGCCAAGAGCCCAACAAAATCAGCTATGAATGACTAAAAATAAAAACCACTTCTCCATCGCAGATTTGTAACATCAGCCAACTGCAGACTGCTTGCAGATAAGCTCTTCTCCACAGTAATGTTTCTGTAAAGCTAATCGGGGGAAAGTAGTAAAAATGTACACTTCAGCGTTTAAATAGGTGCTTTTCTTCTCTTACCCAGGAGTCCTCTTTTTCTCCTCTCCAACATTGCTCCTTTGCATTCATAAACTCTGTTGTCCACAGAGATATACACTTTTTTTTCCTAAAAAGCCATTAATTTTGGCATTTGAGAAATATGAAATAGGCAAAGTGGGTAATTTTTCACACTTAGAAGAATTTAGCCATTAAGTTTTGACTTTTTCTTATACAGCTGAAAAAAAGATTAATATCACTTACTTTCTGTATTAATTGGCTTCACAGACTGCTGTGGGAGATGGCACCCAAGCAACTCAAATAAAACAGAAAATGCCAACGGCACTCATTTACCTCTAGCCAAGGAACATGGCCATCACACACTAACCTCCCAGCAGCCAGCCAGCCCAAAACACTGATATTATCAGGAAGAGGCAAATCAGAAAAAAATTGCTGAATTATCTTTTCCTCCAAAAGGTGCTCAAAAGCACCCAGGAAAGAAAAATTTCCCTTCAAATTCAAAAAAGTATCATTAAGAAAGCACATGTATGAGCAACGTTAAAAGATCTATGATCATATCCAATTCCAGTGTATGGGGCAGCTCTTCAGATTAGCAGGTGGGGCTTTGCTAAAGTGGTAAAGCACAAAGATGTGTTCCAGCTTCCTGAATCCGCAGCCATAAGAACAGCCAGGAGAAAAACTAATCAACATTCTGAAATCCTGAGAGACCACACTTAAATTCTGAAGTCTAGGAGGGTGGCTAGCAAGAAATCCAAAGATTTGGATTTAGTTTTATGGAACTGGATGGGGGTGGCTTCCTGATGACAACAAAATCCCAGTCACATCCCTGGAGTCCTTGCAACCAGCTGTGAATCTGTTCCCTTTAACAACCCCATCCTCCCTGTTGAAGCTCCCTGCTGGTGAAAACACAACTTCACATTCAGTTTGTACTATAAAGGAAGAGTTGCAGGATGTAGTCCTAAGCGGGGATAGGGAGGACAAGAAGAGGAAAGTGCTGCCCACTAGCCCAGCCCCCCCTGAGCAGGAGGGTATATGTTCTACTACTAGCCCTAGAGAGAGCTTCTCAGGTGCCACAAGTCGCAGTAGTTGTTTGTGAGCTCAGCAAATCAAAAATGGAAGAAATACTTTTAGAAAGCTGAGGCTGCTATTTCCAGGATAAAAGTTGTAAGGAAGCTTGTGTATCTACAACCCAGGAGCCAAAGGAAACCAAATAGCACATTTAGTTGTCCAATAGAATTACTACAGGTGGGAAATGCCCATTTTAAAGACTTACAGATTCAGGCAGCTGAAGATGAGCCTACTGCATTTTCATTAGTGTTATTATTATTCGGCAAACCTTTAAATGCCCAAAGTCATTTATTTTTACTTCTTCTCTTCATTTTTGCATCCATTTATCCCTCCAAGTTTACATCAGAAATAGAACAAGAGATCTCAGTCTTAAATTCCACATTCCTATTCTGCACAGCTCACACCTAGCAGTCATTCAATAGATTTATTTAACTGGAAGCAGATTTGTCATTTAAACAGATAAAGGAGAACATATAAAGCTAAGTAAAACTTCTCTGAAAAGTCACGAGGTCTTTGGGATTCATTTCCAGGAACCGGGAAGGAGGAAAGTGGTATCCCAGCTGAGCAATCGCAATTCCTCCTTAGACTTCCAGGGCCTGTGGTCCTGCAGTAAAATGTCCAAGTCCCCTAAGCTAACCAGTCTCCTTTTATTATGACTAATTTCTGTTCAATTATTTCCTCCCAGACCCACCATCGAAATGCCTGAATCAGATTTTTATGATTATGCAGACAAAGCATTTCAGTGTCCCTTTTATTTCTCTCTTCTGTTTCTTCTCCATTTAATGTCCCATTTTCCATTTATACAATTGACTCTATTTAATAGTGGTCCTGACTATTCCATTCATGTCCCCTTACTTTAACGATGTGCTCTTATTTATGTCACCTTCTTTCTAGCAATCATGTGTTGTTATCCACATGTCAGAAAGCTTCGATTTAAGATCTTCAGCTTTGTAGACCTGCACTAGACTGCCTATTGTCTGGAAGAAAAATAGGCAGCAAAATCCTGCCATGACTGCTTATGCAAGGTTGCCTCAGAATTTTACTCCCAATCAAGAGGTGAGTTCACACAATGGTGCCTATAATATTATATAAGAAAATAGTATAAGGCTAATACTCATTTTTCAAATTGTTTAATTTATATGAAATCTTTATCCTTTAAAAAAAAAACAAAACAAAAATTACAGAATGTCATTGATTTTTGACTATCATTGTGGTAAGAAAAATATGTTACCTTTTCTAATATACCAATCACAATATTCCCTGGATCCCCACTTTGAGCTTGCCTGATAGCTATCAAAACACAGAGACACCACCCAAATACTAAGCCAGTGGTCAATGACTTGAAAATCAGGATGAAACATAAGAAAGGGATGAGCAGGATCCAACAGTCTACTGGGTTTTTTTTTTCTTTTTTGTTAAAAATTTATTTGACAGAGTTAGACAGTGAGAGAGAGAGATAGAGAGAAAGGTCTTCCATCCGTTGGTTCACCCCTCAAATGGCCGCCACGGCCGGAGCTACGCCTATCTGAAGCCAGGAGCCAGGTACTTCCTCCAGGTCTTCCATGCGGGTGCAGGTGCCCAAGCACTTGTGCCATCCTCCACTGCCTTCCTGGCCACAGCAGAGCTGGACTGGAAGAGGAGCAACTGGGACTAGAACCGGCGCCCATATGGGATGCCAGCGCCACAGGCGGAAGATTAACCAGGTGAGCCATGGCACCAGCCCTCGGTCTACTGGTTTTCAAAATGACATCCACAGCAGGAAGTCCAAGCTGCATGAGAATCTTGGAGACTCTGTAAGAAATACAGAACTCTGTTTTCTATCCTAAACCCTACAAATAAGGCTGGCTGTAAGTGGAGTCATGAATCTACATTGTTCAAGCTTCCCTGGTGCTTAGAACGGCCACTTTGTGCACATTGCTGGTTTCTCTTTCTTCTAATCCACAAGCTGACCAAAAACTCAAAACACTGAAAAAAGAGAAGAGTTCACTGTCCCTAAATATTTTAAAGCTGTAAAATCACCAGGTCAGTTTTGAGAACACTGAACAGTCACTACCTTTCTGCTGTTCCACACATTAGATGGGGGAAGCAATGTGTTTAGATACCCAGAAACTATTGGTTTGAGGTAAAAGAGAGAGAAGGCAATTACAGGTATAGCAAAGGAGGAAGAAAGAGGAACACAAAATTATTGAACTGAATCTATAGGAAGGTCCTCAGAGAGGGGGAAACTCGGGCATCTCTCCTCTCTTTTCCCAATAAGCACAACACAACATGCAGACTGGGTCAGTAGCTGAGACGGAAGTAGGCTAGAATGCAGGATGCCGAAGAACATGTCAAACAATTCATTTAGTCACCAAGCACTCCCTCTCATTCACAAGAGGAATTTCTTTTGTAGTGGCACTTGGAAGGGGGTGGTTTAAGTGGACCTTGTGGAAGGATTTACATCCTAAATAATTTGAAAAAAAAAAATCCCATCAGAAAGACACTGTCTAAAATCAGTCTGGACAAAGAGTAAAATAAAATTAAAAAATGCTCCACTACTGCCTCTGATATCTTGTAAGTGTTGGTTCCTGAAGGCCAGCCTACTCCTTCATCTTAGAAATAGCCACTACCCATGATCTACATCACTGTTTCTTCTTTTTCAATATGTGGATTATTAATATAGGTGTCATCTGTACTTACAACCCAACACAAAATATTCCTTC